>JAXCHO010000034.1:26870000-31870000 GCA_036630365.1 Acanthiza pusilla
TAATTGTATGGAAGGCAGCAAATTACAAAGACTGGCAGAACAAAAAAAAAATGTCAGCTACATAGAACTTATGAATCAGAGCTGTGAAATGTTTCAGACAGGTACGTTAAATACTAAACTCAAGTAAGAGTTGAGCTTTCTTCGCAAGTTAGCTACAAAGGAAAGAAAGAAAAAAAGTACTTTTGTTCTCATCCACAGCACAAAGAGTAGTTTATAAAATATATTGTACCTTTTACACAAGAGATCATATTGTTCTTATTTCCTCTCTAAGCTTTCTCTTTGCCCCACAGTCATGCAAATCAGAGTCCATCCTAACTTTAGACCAAGTTTCCTGCATATTATATTTTACCTTTTAGGAACACCTTGACAGTTGATGCGCTCAAGAAACTAAGTCTGCTGGATTGATTTACACTGCAAATTTCCAGACCTAAGTAACAGAATTTTTCTGCACTTTTAAAAATAATCAGAAACTACTCTATTTTTGCAAAGTATGTCAATCCAATAAAACTCAACCAATTACCTTATTAATAGCTGGATGCACTTTGCAAAAGCTGCATTATAAAAAATTTAAAAAATAAGCAGATGTGCATCTCCAATTTAATACATGGCAAAGTAGATCCACTACGTAAGCTTCTGAAGTACATTACTCCCAACTTCGATTGATGGACTTCCCTACACCACCAAGAAAATATCACAATCATTTTGTTGCACCAGTGAAGGAGAATGCCATATGTTAAACCTTGGGACTGAATCAGCAAGCTTGCTATGCCAATAAATAGAACCACTAAACCCCGAAATTCCTGTCTTAATACCATTCTTTTCCAAATGCCCAAAGATAGCAGGCGATTAACATCCCAGACAAGTCAGATTGCAACAGCAGAAACACATTAGTGATGAGAGACTAATTATGCCCATGTAGATCAGGTATTCATTACACCAGGTTAGCCACTGAAACATTAAAGAGAAGCAACTCTCATAATCCTGAGCAGAAGAATTTAACTCAAAATGCACCCATCAAAGAACTACTGGCAGCAAACCCTTCCTTCACATTCAAAGTCAGCACCTCTGCAAGGCAACAAAAGCTCCTTTAAAATCACAACCAAAAGAGCAATGTGTTTCAGAGATTTTTAAAGATATCACACTGGTTGTTTGCTGTGCACCACTAATCAGGTTTTAAAGGGAAAAAAGAGAGCTTTTACTACCTTGCCATAGGAATCCATCAGAAGATGTCTTCAGAAACCCTACAGTCATGTACAAAGCAGGAAAAGAGGATTGGAAGATTAAGGATATCAAAAACGATTATGAGGGACTTAACAAGATGCAAAGCTATGATTGAGAAAGGCTAAACTAGTTCAAGAGCCCAAAAACCTGCTTCTGCTAAGTGATTTAAGTGATCAGTACAGAGAAAGTTATGTGATCCCATGTAGAGAAGCTAGTTTTTTTTTTAATTCCTCAGAGATTTCCCTGATCCACAATTACAAAGGGAGAACTTCTCGCAAACCAACTTTCTAATAGAAAATACTTCACAGCAAAACCTATTCCTGATACTTTGGTATTCACCAAAAATCACACTCACTTGATACTGCATTTGTACCAGAACAATAAGTAGTTATCTTTTTTTTTTTTTTAATTTGAAAGGATTAGCTTTGACATTAAAAATAGTCAAAGTATCCTAAAGTAGAATCAATGCAACATATGAATAGCTATGACTGTATCAAGATGCTAACATAACTATCATAAATGGAAGTAGTGTCTTAAAAGAAAAAAAAGCATTCAGACTTACTTGGAAGAATCAGTGAAACACCAAGGAAAATCTGTTATTTTCTTGGATTTCCAAATAGCATTTGACAATGGCCCTACATGGCCTTGTGCAGGCTTATGAAGAAACTAAGCTGACATGGGATGAGAGGAAAGACCTTTCATATAGATAAAGAATTTTTTTAAACAGGAAACAAGCAGCTGAAGTCTTAGTTTCCATATTAAAGGAAGATCATTACTGAAGCCCCAAAACACAAAAACAACAGGTAAGTCCCATGTTAGTGATCAGGATACAAAGTACAAGATACAACAAGATAGGCCAAGATGCATGAATACTGTGACACTATCACACACAGGTCTGGTTCATATGGGAGTCCCAAAGATAAAACAGGACTGCAAAGCATACAGAGGTGATAAACATCTAGAGGCAAGAAATTGTTTCAATACAAGGAATGATTAAACAGACTAGAAAACAAACAACTGCCAGGTCATTCAACTTTCCCCACCCTCCCCTTTACAAGTCCCCTGCAAAGAGCACTCATGGTCTGCGCCTCTGTAAGGCACAGACCTGCAACTGGCAGCCACTACAACCCTAGCAACAGCCTCAAGAAAAAAGTAAAAAAAAAATTATGCATAGCTTCACTGAGGAACATCTTTCCACAGATCATTGCTGATCCCAGAAGATCATAAAAGATCAAGACAAATTCATACACAAAATCTGCAATAAGCATAACAATGCACTGCCTATAGTCCAGGTAGTTCAAGAACCACAGATAATTTAAAGCTGGGAGATGCTTCCAGGAAATATCACCACAATTTCACACTGATACATTCTTTTCCCAATATTTGGCATTGGCCTCTAATGGTCTCACCCAGTACAGCTGTTGATGTTCTTGGTGCCAACTGTTTCTACTGCCAAAGCCTAACAACTGGCAAAAACACCATGAAGCTGATGCCAGGATTAAACTGCTCCAAACATGTCCCATTCTCCTTTACACACAGATGTGAGCACCTGTCATGCAAGGCTTTCTCATGTTTTACTACTGTAGCTCAGCCTCTCTGACCTCTACTACCCCTAGTGACCCTTGAGCCTACTGCTGCCAAAATATTCCGTTCATTCCACTCTGCAAAGCATCAGTCTCTAACTCCACACTAGGTATCCACTTCACATGGGAACATTGTGCTTTACCAAGGCAACTTACATGACCACAGGAAAAAGAGATGTTCTGTTCTTTTGACAATTCACCCAGCAGGTACCCTGGAACTTTCCTTCATGCCAACCTTTAGGCAGGAAAACAATTCATTTAACTACATCCTGGTGCTTTCTCCAGAAATTTACAATGACCAACAGGCAACTAATTCCACGCTTCTCCTTGCATACACTCCAGCATATACTGCCTAGTTCCTACCCTGACCCTATAGTCAAGCAAAACAAGAACTGAGTGCACAACGCCAGCACTACCGGCCACCTACATTAATACCTCCACTACAGGTGTCCACCTAACATCACAGATAGCAAAGATTGAACAGCAGTGTGGATGAAGCATAGCCCACTCTGCTGATTCTTTAGTAACAGGTGTTAGAGCAAGACATTACTGTTAAGTATAGGGAGGAGTTAAGAATAACCACCCCTGGGAAGCCCTACACCTCAGTGCAGACAGTAAAGGCATTTCCAAAGTCTACATTCTTTGAGCTTCCAGTAGAAGAAAACGAAACTTGCGGAAGTGGCTGACAATGTGGCATCCCCACACATTAATTTGTATCTGACAGTTCTGACAGCAGGATAATAAGAAGCAAAGGTTGACAAACATTGCAACTGGAGCTATGCTCAGTCCTGAATGCAATGGATTTTTCGTAGTGAATTGCACTAAACTGTAATTAAATTTATCTTAGTCAAAGTTCTGAAATATGCAAAAAATGCAAAAAACCACTGTAAGACTGGAATTAAAACCACTGCATACAGGTGAAGAAATAAAGATGACCTAATATAGACTTAGCATACAGGAGCACCAGCATATCTCTCAACATCACTTTTTGTACACAGTATCATTTAGCTGCAAACTCATGAACACTGAAGCAGTGTTCTGGGGAAGCACTGTCATAAGCTTACCTTGCTTATGAGAACTCTCCCCAGGTACCTGCTGTGGTCATCAGGGAATGCTGGCCTGAATCCTCCTTCAGCCTAAGGAAATGCAGAGGTCTTGGCGCTCTTGTACTCTACAGTAGAACTTGTGTGCCATTATTAAGAGAGAGTTAAAGGCAACAGCTATATAGGGGAAAAAATGAATGCAGGAAGTCATCAGACACTATGCAACACTAATTAGTCCAGGCAGAGCACCATTCCAATGTATCATAACAGTTCTGGTATCCAAATTAATCCTCAACAAGCCAGTTCTGTTGTTTCTGCACAGCACTGTAATGTGCCAAGCAGATATGCCAGGTATTTCATCACTAATCTCATTCAACATCTACAATTAGACTGAACACTTAGCTGGAAGTATGAAGCAGAACAGACTCATACTGTTAAAATGCTTTAATTCTTTACTTACTTTGTTAAGTTCATATTAAGAAACAAAATAACTAAACCTAATATTATTTGATACTATTCACAAGCTATTAGCTACATCTTCAGAGAAAGCACTCTATTAGCTGTGCATCCAAACAAGAGCAGTAGAGTCCTTAGCAAAAAGTTTAGACTAGCTTATTATTTGAAACAATATTCAAGCACTTTTAAGCTCTCTGGATGCTTAAATTACTCAGACATATTTAAGATACTGACTTTACAGAAACAGAAGGTATTTGCTGAACAAAGCATGCACACCCTAAGAGGCTAGACGTAGTTTTAACCCACACAAGAGGATACTATACAGCACCAAGAAATAACATGTAGTTCTGAGCATGTCACACAGTTTGAATTAACCTCATAATATTACAGGACACTTCTCTGCCTTGCATCTGAAACCAATCATTTTGTCATCTGTAGGCCTAAGCTAAACCCAGGCATATAGGAATATACACTGTTGCTATATTAATCACTCAGCTGAAGCACTGGAATAAATACAGCTTCAATCTCCTCACTCCTTACCTTACAAAGTTCTATAAAAGCACAACATGGGACAATCTAGGGTATCCAAAAGCACAGCTACAGCATGAAATCTAACCAAGCACAGCTATTCACACTTGTGTTTTATGAGAAAAATTTCCTTTACAAAGGTTATCATGCTGCTATCAACGTGGTGAAAGTATGAGTCCACTGGAAAAAAAGGAATGCTGCATATAAAACAGAAGAAAACACAGCTTTTACAACATACAGTATTCCTAAACATCACACCTACCATCACAAAGCCACTGACTATGAGCAGTGTGAAAAACAATGACTTGCAGTGCTACAGACCATCTTCAGCTCTGAATGAGAATGCAGAGAGAGCACAGTACTGTGTCAAAGCATGCAGGCAATTCACCAGAAGTACTGCTGCAGCCTGGGAGCAGGCTAACAGATTACCCTTCTTACTCTGTTAGCAGAAGACAATACAGTAACACTGTGAGCCACTGCCTATCACTAGGAAATTTCAGCATGTTGTAGAAAAACATGCTTTTACAAACAATATTCACAGCAGAGTAAGCTCTACCATTCATGTACAAGGTAAGCATAAGAGCATCTATGATCAAGTCCTTCTTCCTATGACCAATGCCCAAACCAGACTGCAGCTGAAGATTTTTCAGGATCACGTTTTTCAACAGTTGCCTATACCAGTACGGCAACACTGAAGATGCTTTGTCAACAGATGATAAGTTATCAAAGTGATACTTTAGGACCTGGCTGACAGTTCCAGGGAACAGCAGGCAACTAAAGGAACATAAGGAATCCACAAAAAACTCGTGTAGGGATCTGTCCCCATCCCAGCCTTTTCAGTGCATTTTTATTTGAATTGCCAAATAACACACCAGCCAGGCTTCACGAAAAATATAAGTTCAACACTAAACAGGAATTATTGCTGGAGATAGATATCTAAATCCACTCTGTCAGTGACAGTATTCTTATTTCAATCATGCAAACACTTCATAAAAAATACTAACACTAAACAGAAAACTGTTTAAGAACGCAGACTTCTCCAAGATTCACCTTGGGTAACAGAACTCAAAGTTTAAGGTAGAAACTGCTTGTCGTATTTAGGTCTATGGTTTCAAGATTCACGTTCTCCTTCAGCACTCGCTAGTTCCCTGCTACTTTAAGGAAAGCTCTGGAACTACAGGACCACACATGCTGTAGTTACTGGTATACTCCCAGAATCAGGTCTCACTTTTGTAATAGAGATCCTTGACAGATGATCAGGAAACACAACTTCCACTTTCAAAGATATTTAGCAAAAAACTTGCCATTAACATACCAGCAAAAGAACTACCTGCATTATGGAACTGAATAGTGCAACTGAATCTTGGCAAAATGATTTGCTTGTGTATGGATTCTCTATAAACTCATACCTGAAGAGTGGCATAGCCACTATTAAAGGAATGCCAAAAGAAAACAGTAAGACAAAAGATGAAAGATAAAGATATGTGAATGGCATAGGTCGTGCTGCATAACAGCTACAGGACAGAACTTGCAGTGCCTGGATTTGATTCACAGGTTTGCCATTTGCCATAGACCTGCTGGGTGAATTCAGGCTGCTCCTTTCTCCACCTGCCTGCAGATCTGCCTCACACCAGTTTGAATTAAACAGCTAAATTAAAGGTTAACTGGGTGCTCTACCACATCTCTATGAAAAAAAACCAAAAACTCCACACTATTTTAAAGATACTACCGGAACTTTAGACATACAAAAACGTCTTAGTATAGGACTCAAAGCTCCTAGTGCAAGACACCTCTTAAAGATTGAAATTCTAGCTTCCTGTAAGAAATTTGAAATTTCAGTGTCAGTTTGGAATTACAAAGCAGTAGTCTCAAGTTCTGTCCTCCCCAAAGAGGTTATGGTTTGCAAAAACAGACCTTTAAAAAAATATTGTAATACTTCTGAATAACTTTCACGTACTCAGCACCTGACAGTGCACAAAAGAGAAAAGGAAGACACTGTGCTAAAGTTAAATCTCTCACTTAAAAATCCTCAGCTCCAAAAGGGTACCCTGTTATCTTTAGCTATTTCCCCTCCACAAATATGCAGCGCCCTTACTCCACGGGAATCCAAGGGTCTTGATGTTAGGATGTTCCAAGAAACTATTTTTGAAGTGACATCAGAAGTCTGCTACAGTCAGTCAATGCAGCTAGTACTTTTTCCAAGAATCAAATAACCTTTACTTTAGAAAGTAGCATTTTCCCTTGGTTGAATAAAATTTGACAGGTGAAATACAGCAATCTCACAGAGCATCCCAGACATGCTTAGTTCAATTTTAGTCCCTTCTCCATGCCAATTAGATCAAACTGAATATTCGGCCTTACTAACTACCCATTTAGGTGAGGAAGATATGGCTTACAAGATAGGGTAAGCTTCATTAAAGTGTTCTCTTCAAAAAGTCAAGATTTCTGAACAGGTATTGGCTGGCTGAACCTATCCCAGAGCTAAATCGCACTTGAGAGACATGTTCTAAGACCACACTGACTTTCATGCCTATTTCAGGCAGAACTGGGCACCTCCCTTTCAAGTGATGCTCCTAACACTCCCCAAGCTAACCAGCTTGCTGCAGCCTAAGCAGAGGCATTTAAAAATTAGCACAAGGGTTTTCTTTGAGTTCCTCTAAATGAATGCCTTCCACTTCCCCCTTACAATCAGAATTGACACCTGGTAGCTCTGACAAGCACCCTCCACTCATCCTTCCTTCAATTATTGTAGGTGACCTGTGATAATGGCCTCACAACTTCACCTCTCAACCTTCTACAAGATAAGGCCTAATCCCTTGTATCTAAGGGCTCCCTGGCCCTGCATGAATCGCTGCTTCGGCCAGGAGCCACCCAGCCAGCACAAACCAAGGTGATTTACATAAGGGCACGGGTTTGCGCCCCGCCATCCTCTACCATCGGCCTCCCTGCCGCGGCCGGCTCCAGAGGAGTTCGTGCGATCCCAACCCACCGCCCCCCTGCCCGAAGGGGCCGCAAAAGAGGCGGCCGAGGCCGCCCTTCCCTCTGGGGCTGCAGCAGCCCCCGAGGCCCCGGCTCCTCACCCCTGCACGCCCGGGCTGTATTTCCTCGTCTTCCAGGGGGTGCCGGGGCTCTGCAGCGCTGGCTGAGGCGGCTGCCGCTGCTGGTGGGGGGAGTTGTTGACGGCGACGCCGCGGCTGCCGGAGAGCAGGTAATTCATGCCATAGGTGCTGGCTTTATTCTCCCGTTTCCTGCGGCCCGGGTGGTACTGGTGCTGCTGGGGAGACGCCGGCGGCGGGTGCGGGCTGCGCGCCAGGTGCGGCGGCTGGTGGTGCCCATTCACAGCGTTCACTTTGTTCTCGTGGAAGTTAAAAAACTCGCCGGGTCCGGCCCCGCTGCCCAGCAGCCCGGGAGGAGCCACCGCCACCGCCCGGGGGCCGCCGGAGGAAGAGGAGGAGCCGCCGCCACCGCCGCCGCTGCACGATCCCGAAGAGGAGAAGCCGGGGCTCTCGGTGCCGGACTCCACCGACGAGCAGGAGGACGAGGAAGACACTGAAGGCGACTTCTGCAGCCGCCGCCCTCCCTCGCCGCCTCCGCCGTTCACCGCCGCGGGGCCGGCGGGGACAGCGGGCACCAGTCCGGTCAGCAGGGCCAGCGGGGAAGGCGAAGGCGAAGGAGGCGAGGAGGAGCAGCAGCAAGCGCCGGGCGCCCCGAGCCGCACGCAGCCGTGCCCGCGGGGCGGAGAGGCGGCAGAGTCCAGCGCCGGGGAGTTGAGGCAGAGGTAGTGCGGGAAGCTGGCGCCGCCCCGGCCCCCCACGCCCTGCGAGGTCTCCCAGATCTGCATCCAGAGCGCATTCGCGGGTCCCTTCTGCTCGGGCTGGATCCAGGCCACGCGGGGATCCATCCACGCCCGCCCGCCGCCGCCGCCGTCTTTCACTGCCCGGCCAGAGCGCCGCGCCGCCGCCCGTTCACCACCCGCTCCCTCGCTCGCTCGGCCCGGCAGCGGCGCTAGGAGCGGCCCGGCAGCAGCGGCATGTGTCGCGGGGAGGAAGGAGCGAGGGAGGGCGGCAGGGCGGCCGGAGGCAGAGCCGGGCGAGGCGAGCGCGGTTCGGGAGGAAGCGGAGGCGGCGCGAACTGTACCCGGCGCTGCCCGGAGCGCTGCGCTCGCCGTTCCAATGTGGCGTGTCCCCCTCGCCAGGGCCAGAACCGGCACTGCGCATGTCCCGCAGATTTTAAACCTTCACCGGAGACGGCCGCCCTGGCAACCGCACATGCGCGGGAACGGGAGGGAGCAGGGAGCCGGGAATGCTCCCCCGCCCGGCGCTCGCTGCTCCGCCTGCGCCGGCGCGGAGCGGGGCGGGGCGGAGCGGCGAGGCCGCGCCTCAGCCTCGGCGGGCCGGAGCGCTGGCGGCTCCTTAACTCCCAGAGTCGCCGAATGGGGCAGGTTGGACGGGACCGTGGTGGTCCAGCCTCCCTGCTCAAGCAGAGTCATCCCAGAGCACATGGCACGCGATTGCATCCAGACAGTTTTTTAATATCTCCAGTGAGGGAGACTCGACAACCTCTCTGGGCAGCCTGTTCCGGTGTGCGGTCACCCACACAGGAAAGAAGTTCTTCCTCATGTTGAGGTGGAACTTTCTTTGCACCAGCTGCTGCCCTTTGCTTCTTGACATAGTGCTTGGCACCGCCGAAAAGAGCCTGTCTCCATCCTCTTGACACCTTTCCTTGAGATACAGACATGGATGAGGTCCCCTCTCACTTCATCTCTGTGAGCGGCTGGCACAGCCGCGGCCCTGCGGTGGTTTCTCACAAGTACTTCGTTGTCTGATCCCTCCATGCCACAGCTCATACCTTTGGAAAAGTGTAGCCCAGTTCCCACAAAAATGAAGGACGAACATCAAAATTTTGAGGACTAATTCAGAGGAGAAGCAAGTGCAGGCAGACCTGCTTTGGGGAGGCTGAGCAGCAGAGAGTGTGGGGCTGAGCCGGGCCACTCAGTCCCTGGGGAAAGGGGAAGCCCAGGTGATGCGTCCAGGCAGCACCATTCCGTTCCATAACCAAGGCAAGGTTCTCCTTGGATTGGTAGCGCCAAGACAGCACTGCAAAGTGCCACATTTTCACTGGATGCTTCAGTTTTTGTTGGGCTCGAGTCTCAGGGAGACAGTGCCTGTTCCAAGGGGTCTCTCTAATGGTGGGTTTCACATGCAGTGATTGGAATGGGATCAGACGCAGATACACCCTGATCTAAAGAGGGGCTTTAACAGCCCCCCTCCCAGAATGATGTCCATGGCGGTTCTCTTTGTAACCCAGTGATTTGGCCTATTCCTTGAGCAGCTTCAGCGTGCATATGGATAAAGTTTCCTCTCCCAGGGTACCTCCAGAAACTCCAGCGGTGCAGGACTCTGCAGACTGTTCAATAGAGCCCTTAACCTGACTGCAGAACAGCACAGAGAAGGGTTGTACGTGCATAAAGGCAAATACTATCAGAGAATCCTAGTTAGAACAGCCCTCCAATGCAGTTGTGCGGTACATCTTGAATGATATAGCTGCCGCAGAAGGTGAGAAAAGGAGAGGTCCCACTCTCCATAATCCTGCTAATTCCTTTCCCTGCTCCCTTGCACAATCCCTGATACTGATCAGTGAGCCAATTTAACTTGTTAATTCAGAGAAGACTGCACTTGGAAGAAGAGTAATAGTTTTCAGCAGTTAATTTTGAATTAGCTTACTTTGTGATCAGAGCTGGCACCAAGGAGGGGGTGGAGAGAGGATGAGAGAAGACTCATTAGTTAGCAGAGACCAGTTGTATTCTCTGTACCTTTAGACTTCAGAGCAAGGGAAGCTGATGTGACGGTGACAGCCCAATGTCTATTATCGGAAGTCATTTAGGAAAAGCACATCATTAATTTAGTTTTGTTAAGGAATAGGCCCGTTTTCAGGACTAACAGCCAAAGTACACATTAAAGTACACAATAAACTAACTAAAACCAAACCACATGAAGAGCTTTTAATTATGTCTCATATAGAAGTATGTTCACCACAATTTCCATGTGATGAAATCAAAGCACCCTTCTAAACTTGCATGGCCAATGAAGTATTCAGATCTTCAGCAGAGATTTCAGCTAGAGTTACTGAGAGCAGTCCTTGGTTTTATGGTTCACCTTCCAAAGCATTTTGGATAGTTTTGATTTGGTTTTAATTGAACTTGAAAGAAGACAAATAGACAGGCCCCTCAATCTGTTCTTTTCATATAAATGCCATAGGAAATAAGCCAGAGAATTACACCGTCTCTTTCTTCTTTTAGCCCTGAATTCTTTGCATTCTTGCCTCTATGATGGCCCAAGTACAGCAAGGAGAGGTGAGGATTGCCAGTATTTCGGCAAGCTTACCTGGTGTGGTATGCTAGTGCTTGGTAGGTCCACTGAGAAGGCTGAGGCAACTATGGAACCCAGATCTCAGTCTTTTTAGTCCCATGTTCTGACTTTTCATACATCCAGTGAAGATCACATCTTCAAGCTGCTGAGTTAAAAAATTTAAAATAAAGGAATACTGATTAGTTTTTTTCATAGGGTCATAGAATCACAGAGTGGTTTGAATTGGAAGGAACCTTAAAGATCACCTAGTTCCAGCCCTCCTGTCATAGGCAGGGACATCTTCAACTAGACCAGTTTGCTCAAAGAGGTGGACGGGGAAACCAAAAAGACACAATGGCCAATCTTATGCAGACCTTTCCAAGTCAGCAGTTTCATGACCTGTTTTCTTTATTTCCTTCCCTGCCACGCTGCCATCTTTTAAAAGTCAGCACTTTCAAGAGGGCCTGATTTCCCACTTTGCTAAAATTATCTCCAACTTCATTTTGAGGTCTAACTGGTAGAGATCACTGCCTTGTAGGAGGCACTAACGCAAGAGCAGCTCGCCAATCTCAGCACTGTCTTGGAAAAGGCTAGGTAATTTCCTGAAGCAGCGACAGAGAGAGTTGTCTCTCGCTGGCTTAAGCTGTGTTAGAATTTCTGAAGCTACGGTAGTGCATTGTCAGTTCTTTGCGTGGGTTCAAGGCAGCAAATACCATGTAAGTGTAATAGAGAACATGGGATGGGTGGGCACAATGTGCTCAAAGGTCGACATTTTAAGAACTTGGAGAAGAAGGAAATCTCTGAGAAATCTATAAGCAATGGTTTGATAGTACGCCAATTAATTCATCTATCTCATGATGATTTGTCAAAGCTTGTGGCACATCACTGAAATATCTGTGAGAAAAGGAGTTATTACATGTTTCCTACATAAATGTGTACAATATGAAGAAATAATAACCAATGGTCTGTTGTGGCACAAGGACAAGAAAAATTATCATCTTCTAACATCAGCTTTTATTCTCCTGTTTCTAGGCTCTCCAGTGAGAAATCTAAATAAAGTGTGTTTCTAATCTTGTCTGCTTAAAGTGAGAATTTCCTTCTAAAAGTAGAAAGTGAGAACTTCCTTTGCTGCAAGGATTATTTTTTTTTTAAGTCTGGTTGTTTATAATTCAGCTGTCCTTTACTGAATGAAACTCCACACTGAAGGTAAGATTCTTGGAGTGTTTGAAAGTCAAATACAGTTTGGATCATCAGAAAAATTTCCTTTCTTTTTGATAAAGCTTCCTTCCCACTGTTGAAGTTGTGAGGATGCAGATGCAGGTAATAGAAAGTCTCCCCCTATACCTGGCACTGGTGAGGCTGCACCTAGAATCCTCTGTGCAGTTCTGAGCCCCTCAGTTCAGGAAGGACATTGTGGTGCTGGAGTGAGTCCAGAAAAGGCCAGCAAAACTGATGAAGGCTCTGGAGCACAAACTCCATGAGGAATGGCTGAGGGAGCTGGCGTTGTTTATCCTGGAGAAAAGGAGGCCCGGGGGTGACCTTATCACTCTCTACAACTGCCTGAAAGGAGTTCGTAGCCAGGTGTGGGTTAATCTCTTCTCCCAGGCAAGCAGTGACAGGATGAGAGGATGCAGCCTCAAGCTGCACCAGAGGAGGTTTAGGTTGATCATTAGGAGGAATTTCTTCACAGAAAGGGGGATTAGACATTGGAATGGGCTGCCCAAGGAGGTGGTAGTTGCCATCCCTAGAAAGACTGGGTATGGCATTTGGATTTTGACCCATATGACCTTGATTCTTGCCATCCACAATCACACTGCAAGCCTCTGAAGCATCACCTCTTTCATGCTCACCAGCTCTGAGCTCCTTTGTAGCCTTTGTGGCCCGTAGCCATTCACCTGCAAGCTGGACTCAATGATCCTTGTGGGTCCTTTCCAGCTCAGAATATTCTGTGATTCTGTGGTGGGATTAGTGGAGAAGGCACAATGAGTAGGGCTCAGTGGTATGTCGGACCAGATTTGTGCCTGATAAAGGCAGGAAGAGGAAAGAACTGAACAACTCAAGGTCTCAAGCTGGATGGGGGTGTGAGAGAAAGGCTGTCACTCCAAAGGAGGTGCATCTCTGACAAGTGACCTTCAGAGTGTGCTAGTCACCAGAAGATAGTGTCAGGGAGGAGGTAACAGAGAGACAGCTCTCTTAGCTGCACTATCATCACTTTTTTGTTTTCAGTAAATACATTCCTGAATGGGAGTGGAGATATATTTTTCATGTCTCAAATGTAGCCGATCACAATAGGGAGACAAGTAGAAATCCAGAACACAAGCTTCTGGTTCTTACAAGGTATGATTTAAGGCATTCTTTTGATCTGTCCTCTGAAAATATGGACTTTTACCTTCTTCAAAATGGCTTGTGTCTCCCATTAAAGAAGGCCTGGCATGAGTAACCCTGAACAGGCTTAAATCATGTTATATTTTCTCCCTTAAATCTTCTACTTGGCTCAGTCCTTCCTCTCTTCAAGGCTCTATGTCCTCTTCTGATGAACAGTAAGCATCAGCCAAATTTAGGTTGTTGAGGCATAATCAGAGCCAATTAAAGTGCAGAGCCTGAAACAGCTGTCAACCACCAGCCATCTCCTCTTCCCACCCTGTCTTCCCTGCTCTTACAAGGGTTGCCAGCCCTGTGTCAGAGAAGATGAACACATGATAAATCAGCAGCTGAACAGCTGCAGCTTCCAGCCAGGCATGTTCATGCACATGAAAATACTTTTCTAGCTGCCTTCATAAAATAGCTGTGTGATAAATGGAGAAAGCGTGGGAGGCGGTTCACAAGCCATTCCAATCTGTTTGCATTCAGGGTGGCATCACAGTGGGAGAGGGTGCATGGACAGCCGGGAGTGATTCTTGCCTCACGCTGCTGGATGTGTGTCAACGCTTCTGGCGGGAACTCTGCCTTGGAGACCTTTCATCACTGTGTGCCTGGTATGGATGTGCAATACTACAACAGGAGCAAGGTAAAGGTGCCATCTTGACATTCCCACGTTCTATTTCCTTTGCTGTGTTTGGGACTCTGATAGGGATTACTTTCAAAAGTCTGATTTTCATGAATGTTTATCTTAGCTTAATACACAGCAATTAAATTCTTAACACAGCATATTTTTACAGTATTCAATCACATATAGTTATTCAAGGGTGGTCTATGAAAATTTTAAAATTATTCTTGTGTTCTATTTTGTTTCTTTTCATCATTTAGAGAAGGTTTGAGAGCATACAGATTTTGGAAGGTTTGTTTTTTAACTCAGAGATTAGGAATTCTGCCTTTGAGACTTGTCACTTTTCATAAGAGAAGATGTTCTGCCAGCAGTAACACTTAATTGAAGACAAATCTTACAGACTTTTTTCTTCAAAGCTTTATTTAGACATTAAATTAAATAGAGATAACAAGCACAGAGAGGGTTTTAAGAACAATTTTAGCTGTAGAAAATACTCTGCGAGAGAGATAATAAACAAATAAAGTTTATGTTAAATATTTATAAAGCTTTTCAAAGTGTTTTTCTAAGTGGGATCTGAAGAGTTATACGAAATCAGATGCTTTGTCTTCCTGTCCTGATTAACACAGAGCCCTGCAAAGAATTACTTTTGTCAGAAGGGTCACTTGCCTTTGACAGGTTGAGAGAACATATTAAGGAGATTCTCATGAAAGTTCATAGGAATAAGCTGGTCAGGATTCCTCCCTTACTGTGTTTGCAGTTTTGGAGGTCCCAAGATCATCTTTAAGTTGTCACTCTCCAGGCTGCCGTGGAGGACAGCTGAGGGCATGCAGAACGTGTTGTGTGAATCCTGGCAGAGCAGAGGGATCCCATCTCACAGCATGATTGCACATGCACAAATATGGAAGGAAAAGGTAGACCTGGCTAGACTGTCTGCCAGGAGAAGAATCTACAAGTAATGCATTGTTCCTTCTAGGAACAATATTAGAATAAAAATGCTTTCTTCATATCTTCTGGATGTAAGCTTTCTGCTGGGGAGAGCAAGAGGGGACAAGCTGTGAGAAAGCTGATGTAAAAATTGCTTAGTGAGGATGTGCCCTGGAGCCCTGATCTGCCATGTTAACATGGCATCAGACGGGGCACCGGCTGCTTCTGTACTAAACCTGGAAGGGTCATTTATGCACAGCAGAACGACTGTGGTTAGAATTAAGGTTACGTCAGGTGTCAGCAAAAACTATCATTGTGAAAGATGTAGCTCACTTTTATTAGATTCCACGTTAGATCAAAGCCATATTTGATCTTGTACAGATTTCTAGAAGATAATTTATCTTGCGTGGTCAACTGTCTAAGTATTTATCATTGGTTCGTCCTGCCCACTGTTCCTCATCTATAGGCAGCACAGGCACATACCTACACGCATTCACTCTTTAAATAGAAACTGCTCTATTGCAATGCATCTCCCTCTCCTTAAATATATCTGTGTCCTGCATCTCCACCTTCAAAGCTATTATTTTTAACTGTTCTTGAGCCACAACTAAATCACTTGGACATCTCAGGAAGGAGATTTCCAAAAGAGAAACAGCTTGATGCCAATATAAAAATGCTGACCGGAGCTGTATTTGCATTAGGCCATGGATAAGTTAGCAGAGAAGTACAGAAGATCAAAGGAGAGCAAGATTTTTTGGCAGGGTTTTTAGCTAAAGTTGATGTGCAGCAGCTGTAGGATAGATTAGATAGGGACTGATAAGAAAGAATAATATGGTTTAGCTGGTCCTTTAGAATGAGGATAGGAACAAAGATAGGAAAAGCATCCATCCGTAAGAGAACATGGCTGACAATTTTATTTGATGTAGAGAAAGGCCTGGACTAGGAGTAAGAGGAGAAAAAGAGGTGGAGTGGACAGATGAGGGTGTTGGCCAGGGGGCCAGGAAAACTGTCAGTGTGAAAGCTCATCAGTTAGCACACACATGTCCATTTGCTCTTTGAAGGACTTAAAATCAAGGCCAGGAACCAAAAGAGCATTTGGGCACCTCTCCCCTGGATTTCCTACCAGCACTCCAACTTTCTTGCAGCAAATCCTCCTATGGTTCCTGTCCTGTGGTTCAATACTGGAACCATATAGCACTTTACAACTTTCCCTGCCTTCCCTGAGAAATAAATAACAGCCTCACTGCCACTTCTTTCCAGTGTATGGACAGACCGTAGACAGAGATCAGCTGGGACTTCTCCAGGGCTTCAGGTTATCAGTACATTTCACCTTGGGACCTTACACACATGCCTGTCCAACAGACATGCCTTTGGGATCCTGAAGGCTGTAGATGAACAGAGCATACCTGGGTATTCCAAACCCCCCTTGTGATGGCAGTGCCAGCATCTCCTGTCTGTGGGTATCAGCAGTGAATCATAGAATTTTTTAGGTTGGAAAAGACCTGGTAGAACATCAAGTCCGACCTTTAACCCAGCACTGCCAAGTCCACCACTAAACTGTGTCCCTAAGTGCCACATCTACACATCTTTTAAATACTTCCAGGATCCCTGTAGGGAATCAACCCTTGGTGACTCCACCACTTCCCCAGGCAGTCTCTGCCAATGCTTGACAGCCCTTTCAGCGAATTAATTTTTCCTAATAGCCAATCTAAACCTCCCCTGGTGCAGATTGAAGCCATTTCCTCTTGCCCTGTAACTTGTTACCTGGGAGAAGAGACCAACTCCCACCTGGCTACACGCTCCTTTCAGGTAGCTGTAGAGAGGGATAAAGTCACCCTGAGCCTCCTTTTCTCCAGGCTAAACAGCCCCAGCTCCCTCAGCTGCTCCTCATCAGACTTGTGCTCCAGACCCTTCCCCAGCTCCGAAAACCTCTGGACTCGCTCCAGCACCTCAATGTCCTTCAGAACTGAACACAGGATTTGAGTACTCACCAGTGCCAAGTACAGGGGGATGAGCACTGCCCTCACGCTGCTGGCCATGCTATTGCTGACACAGGCCAGGCTGCCATTGGCCTTCTCGGCCACCTGGGCACACTCTGGCTCATGTTCAGCTGCTGTTGACCAGCAACCCCAGGGCCTTTTCCAATGGACAGCTTTCCAGCCACTCTTCCCCCAGCCTCCAGTGCTGCAGGGAGTTGTTGTGACCTGAGGGCAGAACCCAGCACAGAGAACATGATAGTTACCTACAGTGGCAGTTTCCATTCCACAGCCATGCAAACTGAGTTCAGGAATCTGTTCATAATATCAGTCTCTAATCTCAGCAAGCATAGGCTTCACAGTAAGTCTATGCCTCTGAGCTCCTGGGCTCATGAGCTCTATGGATATGCAGGTAACATTGAATAAACAGCATTCAGTTATTGTGGTGAGAGCAGAAAAGGCATGAGGAAGGAGGAAATGGCAGCCTTGAAACAGATTAGGATTTCTGATTGCCTGTGGTTACTGTGCTTAGGTTAAACCAGCAGAACATCTGTTGCTCCCTCCAGGCAGGTCATGGGCCAGAGCAAGGAGAGGCTGCTATTCCTGCTGCCTTGTGCCAAGCTGAAGCTTCCATGTAGCTTTGTGATGGGGCAGCTTTACTTTTTCCCATGCCTCAAATTCACCACTGGGTCGAAGCATCCAGAAGCCTGGAAACAGCTCCAAGTTCCTGCAGAGATGCTTCACAGGCTGGTGATCCTCTCCACTGAGTCCTGGTGTCCAGGCAGTTCATTGATGATTCTAGTGCTTCCCAGCTGAGTGAGAGGTCTGAGAGCCCTGCAGCAGGGAGCCTACCTTGGAATAGTCTGGCCTCCAGTACTACAGCTCTAATTGAAGATATTTGTCATAGTTGCTGACAGATGACACTTGGCAGTGGGATAGTCTTTACTTGCAGAGTCTCCGGCAGAGCTTATGGTGTGATATGGACTGATGCCATCAAACAGATAGAGCACTCATTCTGCTCACAGAAACACAGAAGTTCTGCTGTCTTTTTGCTTTTGATATGGTAGCAAGGATGTAGAAAGGCAGCATGGATGCAGGGACCTTCTTCTCATTGGAAACAAGGTAATTTGGACACAAGACATATGTTCTTGTGGCTCCACGCCTGCCTGGTGGGACCTGGAAGGGCTCTTTTCATCACCACGCTGTAGCTGTTTTCTCATTCAGAGTTGCCTGGTGATAGCTGTGGAGTTCATCCCAGATGATTCCTCATTAGGCAGTGACATGGTCCGTGAGACCTATTTTTGTTGGATGGAAATAATCTCTTGAGCATGTACTCAGAAGGTGACAGTCATTAACACAATTTAAACACAATTTAAGATATTTAGGATTATGCAGGATTCTCAGAACCTGGTTAAGCTATGTGGCTACCAGTGCAGGAAGTTCAAATCTGTACTGCCAACAAGTATTGCATGGTGGGATAAAATGCTATGAATGAATCTCTTTTGCAATTTCTGCATCTTATTTGCTCAGTTCATGTACTATCAGTTAATCAGACTGGCCATATAGACAACTCCACAGAAGTGATTCTGAGCATAAAGCTGTGCTACTGCTCTTTCCAGCTGCCCACTGCATCACTTAGTGGTTGAAAAGTGCTTCTGTGACAGCTTTGTTGCCATTCTATTTTAAATGCTTCTTTTGATTACTTCCCTTGTTGGTGGCATAGGTCATACTGTCCAGGGGTGATCCTTTCTGAGAGTAGGTCTCTCATAGGGTGCTGTGTCAAGGAGTCAGCCAATTCTTACACAGTACAGTCATCTTCTTTCAGCTCCTTGTTTGTGTAAATTGATCAGTCCCTCTGCCCTCTAGTGGGGACCCTCTCTTTATCATTCTCTTTGGTAACTTCCCTATGAGAACCATCCATAGTATCAGTCTATACCCCACGCTACCCAGTGGGAGGCTTCAGGAGTTCCATTGCATAAATCTGTGGCTGACTCTTGGCTTGAAGTGCAGACCCCTTCAGAGTCTTCCCTTGACCTGAATCTGTCAGGAGTGGACAGGGGAACATACAAGGATCTGTCCCAAGGATGTGGAAGCTGCCTTTTTCACCTTTTGCCCTGTATTTCTTCCTGCTGTTTTCTGCTTTCAGTATCCTTGTGACAAGTGAAATCTTTTCCCTGCCCTGAGAATAGTATGTTCCTTGCTGACGACATGTTACAGTTCACAACACACTACTTGGTTTTGCCGTAAGGATTCTATTGCCTGGTGCTGGACTGGAAACCATCTGTTACTACAAGCAATGGCTCTGGCCAGGGCTAGGAGACAAGGTGGAAGTAGTTTGACCTTGATTGTGCCATTTATGGGATAGACAGCTTTGCCTCAGCTTTCTGCACAGCTGCGAAGAACAATTTCTTGACATTTTTACTGTATGGCGTAATTTGTTGCTGGGCCAGATTCAAACTCTTTCATTCAGTTTGAACTCTCTCATTTGAGCCACATGGAAGCTAGCAAGAATTACGGACAAAATGTTTCGATCTCACAGAAATTACATCTGCAATTACCACAAAGAAGAAGAAACAGTCTGTGATGTCTCAGAGCAGATCTCATCTATCACCCTGGAAAGTTTCAAATTGGATCTGCTAGAACAAAATATTTACAGTATACATTAGGAGAGATAAAACCTTTTCTAGATCAAGTAGAGCTCTGGCTGAATGCCCAGCCTTGCTGCCAAACAGCTGGCCTTGCTGTTGGACAGAGTAGGAAAAGGCAATACATTTCTCTGGAGGAATCTGTACAGTGGCTAACAAAGATAAGGGGCCTTGTTCCTGAAGGCCAAAATTACCTTTAGCCTTCACTAGTATCCACTCTGTATCCTTACTGAAGAGACTTTCAGAAAACTGATTTACTTAAAACCAAAGCCCATTCAAAGGCTGCTGTTTAAAATACCCATAGAAACATACTCTCTTAGGCTAAAAAATATGGTGTTATGGAAAGCAATCTGTATAAACAATAGAGCTGTGTTTTGTATTTTGTATTTTCCCCTACATCTTATATTACTACTTTAGAATGTATTTAAGTTGCAAATAACTAATAAACATAGAGCCTAACTCTTCTGGTCTGTACCAGCATTTCCCTTTCTGCTCCTCCTGTAAATAGGGCTTTGCTAAAATTCACCAGCACAAACACAAACCATTCTGTGTTAAAGAGTTTCAATATTATTAAAAAAAAAAAAAAAAGGAAACTCAAACAAAAAACCAACCAACCAAACAAACAAACAAAAAAACCCCACAAAAAACTCCACAACAAAGTAAAACTTTGCTTTGGTAAGCAATTTTTTCTCCACAGGAGACCCTCCAGGAACCCCTCTTACAATCAGTTCATGAGATAGTGCATAAATTCACTATGTGTAAAACAATGTTACATTAATAAGTCATAGAATGGAATTTTTTTTTTCTGCGTGTTGTTTTCTGTTTGTTTTAACCAAAGGTGTTTAGAGAAAATCTGAGAAGAGAACAGACTAAATATACCAGCAGCTGGGATGGAGCTGCAGGTCTCTCAGAATTTTGCATATCCAAATGCTGTCAGCTGTGGAGGTTGAGGACCCAGGGCCTCCTGCTGTTTGCCCTCCATGTCTGTGCAGGATTAATAGTCAATCCATTCTGTCTCTCCATGCATTCATGAGCTGATACATCCAAGTGCCAGTGACTGGGGAGACTGAGATCCAGGGGCAGCTACTAGGCAGACTGGGAGCCTGAGCCCAGCTGCTGGAGGTATCCATTTTGTACATTTGTATTGACAGATTTCCCAGAAACATCATAAACTTCCAAACCCAAACTAAAGTTGTAAGCCTGCAAAAGGCTGGATTAAAAAATTCTCTGTGTGGATTTCTATCTTTCCTGGCCTGCTTGTCTGTGATACAAAATGAGGGTCTATGCCCTAGGTGCTGGCAAGCAAATGGTCTAGTTATCAGTAAGTTTGTAGAGGATGGTGTATCTTACTGGGGGTTCCCATGTTGGAGGGGAAAGAGCATCATGAGCAGGAGGGTTGGCACTCCGTGTTGTTCTACATATTGTACAACATAGACACAGATGGCTGATGCGGACCTCTGCTGATAATATATTCATGCTTGTTTGGGGGTGCATTCTTGTCTGCTTCCAGGGACCCTGAACTAGAGGAGAGAACTGTCTTTGAATTGCTGCTGTGAATAAAAATTTCTGCTCTAGGCAGTGCTTAGAGGGGACTGGAAACTATGATGCAATAGGTACCCAGTAAGCCCACATCTGTGCAGTGCCACAATAAGACAATTGAGAACAGCATTAGACTGGATTTTATATATAAGAAAATGTTAGATAATCATTTCATGTTTCTAATTAGCCTAGTGTTAATGCAGACTCAAAGTGGCAGAAGATGACAGTATTACTTGATGAAAAATAAGGCATGGTTTGTCATCTGCAGTGTCACTTGCAATTTATCTTTTTTTGATCTGATGCAGAAACAAGAGTATTCAAGAAGATCTCTGAGGTTTAGCCCCAGTAGCAGATGGGGTTGCATCTGCAAAGGAGATTGTTTTGTCTGCTTTGAATTGAAATTAAAAGCTGTTGCAATGAAAATTCATCTAGTGTGAAGAATTAGGAAACAAAGTACAATTACTTTGGGGTTTTATACTTTTATTAGTAACCATTTTAAAAGTAGTAATTATAGCATATTATTCATTGAAGTCTGGAATGTCTACATTGCATGGCAGTTTCAGTTTAAGAAAACCACTTAAGGCAATTGACGAAAGACTTTTCCTACAAGTGCCATGTTATTGTTTTATTTTGAGCTTTTATAAAGTCAAACATTGTATTGAGCTTGCATGGCCAGAAGCTTCTCCCATGTCCAACAGAGCCAATGCCAGCCAGCTCCAATGCAAACCTGTCGCTGGCCAAGGCTGAGCCCAGCAGTGATGGTGGCAGCATTGCTGGGATAACTGGTAAAAAGGAAAAAACTGCAACTGCAAGTGGAGAGAGGAGTGAGAATATGTGAGAGTAACAGCTATGCAGACACCAAGGTCAGTGCGGAAGGACAGGCGAGGAGGTGCTCCAGGTGCTGGAGCTGAGATTCCCTTGCAGTCTGTGATGAAGGCCATGGTGAGGCAGCTGCGCCCTGGCAGCCCATGGACATCCATAATGGAGCAGAGATCCACCTGCAGCCCATGGACTCCACACTAGAGTAGTGTTCTCTTATTGCTCATGAAAATATCTCAGCTTATTTTTTCTTGGTCATTTAGCTTTCTGTTCATAAGACTTCACGGCTATATGCTGTCTGCATGGCTACTCATATTTTCTAAACTACTTTTCCTAGTATTACTTTATTCTATCAGTAATGATCATATACTGCACTGTTTTAGACTAAATATTACACTTAATCTAATACTCTTTATTTCTGAGGCCTAGTAAAAATTGCAAGGATTATTTGAAGCATAAAAAGGACAATTTTCATCTCTGGTTACTGATGTTAGTATATCCTGATGACTCTCTTTTAACACTCAAACACTTCCACAGTACTATTTGCGATTTTCAAGTCAGCTCTCCTGTTCCGAAACCGTCACCATTTTTCAAAGACATAGGCAGAGAATGAAAGAGGAAACATATTTGCCTTTGCAAAACATTAAGATCCTACAAATCTGCACTGTTGCACTGAGCTGCTTTGTCACAGGGCCTCCTTGCACATTAGCGGGACCCTGGCTCTGCATAACATGTGGTTCTTGGTCTTCTGCAGCAAACACAGCACATGGAGTGGGAGCATAACTAGAAGCCTCTTGGACTGTTCACCGACACACTTATATGGATTGAAAAGATTAAATTCCAGCCCCATGAAGCAGCCAGCAGGACACAAAGATGGCAGGTACCCGAAGCAGGTTTTGCTTGCTTACATTGGACTGCCCTCCAGTCTGGACAGTGCTGCTCAATGTCTGAGCCCCCATTCAGAGATCACACAGCTTTTTCTTTTCTGGCAGAAGTTTGTAACTGAGTTTGCTGTGGTTTTTCCTTTCAGTAGCCCAAGAGAAATAGAGTGCTCCCTCCCAAAGAACCTGGAACATGTGGTTTTGCTCGTGCTATGTCTTTGGATCCAGCCACCCATGTCCTTTCAGAAACTGGACAGGTATTTCCGAAATAAGAGAGAGCAGGGACAAACAACACCACTGAGACACTCTTGCTAGCCCACTGGTAATGCGTCCAGGGAAGCATCACACTCAAGGTTTTACCAAGTGTTAGGTTTTCTCTCATCTCTGCGAGCAAATAACCGATTGCTTCCACTGACGCCGTGATGATTTTTTGTCTTTTTCTTTTTATAAACCTTTTATGTATTCTCTGTATTCTTAGCATATATATTTGTAATTTTTTAGCCTGATATTGTACCTTAGGTATTCTGCTGGGCAGGGAGACCAAACATCCTAAAGGCCTCTCAGTCGGAGGCTGGAAGCCCCTATGCTACCTTGGCTCTCTATAGAAACCAAGGTTTCAATCAAGGTTGAAGCCTTCTCTCTGAGACCTATTTTGTAAACAGGGTTCAAGCCTCATCTGAAGGGGAAAACTTTAGAATAGGGGGGACATTACTCCATTTATTAAGCTTCTTATTGGGGAATCCTTGTCAGATATGTTAATTTGAAAGGTCTATCAAAATTGTATACACATTACACAGTGTGTACATTTCAGCGGTTTCCACCTTGATGAGTTGCACACCACAGGATCCTATTAAATACTCAGGTAAACCCTTTTTATCCCTTTAACTATGTCTGGCTCATCATTCTAGGACCAGAGAAAAAGGCATCAGCACTCCCCACTTGTACACAACAAAGCATCATGTATTGGCTTGGATTTTTAAGCAAACACAGTAAATCAAGCAAGGGATATAAAAAACGTTGTTTTAAGCAGTTCAAGAGCAAGCTTCAGTTGTGCAACTCTGTCAGATGCAAATCTTGGTTGAGGCTTTGCCCTTCAGGTGTCCTGCAATAGGAATTAAATTAACGCAACAGGAGTTTGATTGCTCCCTTACATGTATTTTTGTGTGGGCACATACATGGTGACAGATATGTTGCATCACTGCAAAAAGTGGTGCAATTTTACCCTGAGGTCTGCTTTCCTCACAAAATGGATGCGTGTATGAAAGGCTGCCCTGACAACTGCAACTGTTATTGGTAAAACTGAGGAGCATAAAACAGGCTGGGACAGTCTCATACTAAAGTTATTAATATATTTCAACCACAAACAGGGTATAAACACCGTGGTAGGCACTCAGGATTTTCTGCCTGTTGGAAGAATACAAGTTGATATTACAAGTCATTTGTACACTATCTTTACTTCCTCTAAAGATAGTATGGTGCTGAAACACAATTAAAATAGTTGAAATAGCAGGTGCTACAGTTTTTGCAAGAGAAAAGTGACCTAGCAACAGGAGAGGAACCCAAATGAGCAGCCTCTGCTTCTGTTAATCTTTGCTCTAAGTGCAAGTGTAGAACATCTCAGGTACATAGTCTAGTTTACATAACAAAGAATGTATCACTAGGCAAATTTACCTTGTGACTTTTAATAATTGCTTTGAGGGCATCTCATCAAGTTCACACATGCATCTAGGTCATTCTAATCCAGCCTATTTTTTACACTCCCCAAGATCTCAACTGGGGTAATGAAATTGCTGATACAAAAGCCTTGGTCAATCTCCACAAGTTAGAGCAGGGATTACTAATAGAAAAAAAAGTATTCAAGCAAGTCACCACAAATCATATTTTATTAGTAGGGGATTTTGGGGAAAGATGTAGCAACGTGACTAGAAGTATCTCTATTAAAAATTGCTAGATATATTAGAAGGCATGCATCTTTTCTCCCTCTGGAATGGGAAGAACAGAGTTCATTTTTGTGTTGCGTATTCTCAAGAAAAATTTTTCTGTATTAGATATTTTCCAACAGAAAAATCTGTCAAAGGTGCTGAAAAGGGAAGGGTTCACAAGTGAAGTATGAATTTGACCACGTTGATCATATGCTTTCACCCATGTACCTGGGTCTTGAAATGGAAGAATCACGGAGTCATTTAGATTGGAAAAGACCTCTTAAGTTAATTGAGTCCAACCTTTAACCCAGCACTAACAAGTCCACCACTAAACCATGTCCCTCAGTGTCATAACACTTGTGTCTTATGTCAACACTTACATCTTTCAAATACCTCAAAGGATGATGACTCCACCATTTCTCTGGACAACCTGTTCCAGTGTTTGGCAACCTTTTCAAGGCAGAAGCAATTTTTCATAACAGCCAATCTAAAACTCCTCTGGCATAACATGAGGCCATTTCCTCTCATTCTATCACTTGTTACCTGGGAGAAGAGTCTGATCCCCACCTTGCTACAACTTCCTTTCAGGTACTTATAGAGAGCAGTAAGATTCACCCTGAGCCTCCTTTTCTCCAGGCTAAACAGCCCCAGCTCCCTCAGCCCCACATCATGAGATTTGTGCTCTAAAGAACTGCCTAAAATAAAATCTGTACTTTGCTTATGGAAGGCTCTAGAAGTATAATATGAAATATAATCATACGAAGAACAAAACCATGTGGCTTGGGCTTGGGTTTTTTTTTTGTTAGTCTGATCAACTAGAATTTCAACACATGCTGACATTCATAGCCACAGACCGTAGCTTTTCCGTTTCTGTAACAAGAGAGAGAACAGAGATAAGCCATCAGACCATCACACTTCATATTGCATCCTACTATAGGCAAACCATAAATTAACATTATATGGGCAGACCAGCTGAACTTTTAGGCAAAATAAACATTTATTAGTATAGTAGCAGAGCAAAATCGGCATCCATACAAATTTTCTGTAAACTATGAGACTACCAACTAAGGAGCTACAGCTCTTGAATATACAGAGACATAGTGAGCACTGAGACCTTTCTTTCATTTTTAATTATTAAAAGAATCCTTGCCTGTTCAAAAGAAGAAAAAAGGGTGTTACATTAGAGCGTAAAGTGCTGCGGGCAGACCTTTTTTACAGGTAGGTTGTCCCGTTAGTGATTTTTAAACAAATATCCCTGAAGATAAAAGATATTGTGATGGGTTGACCCTGGCTGTATGTCAGGTGTCCACCAAAGCAACTCTGTCACTCCTCTCCACAGCTGGAGAGGGTGGAAAAATCATAACAAATGTTTCCTGGGTTGAGGTAAATACAGAGAGAGATCATTCGTCAAATATTGTCACAGGCAAAACAGGCTCAAATTGGGGATATTAATTGAATTTATTACTAACAAAATCAGAGCAGGATAATGAGAAGTAAAATAAATCTTAAAATACCTTCCCTCCACCTTTCCCACCTTCCCAAGCTCTACCTCCTCTGCCAGTGGCACAGGGAGACAGGGAATGAGGGTTATGGTCAGTTCAGAACCCATCGTTTCTCCTGCTGTTTCAGGACTCCTTCCCCTGCACCAGCATGGGGGTCTCTCCCATGGGAGAGAGTTCTCCATGAACTTTTCCAATGTGAGTCTATCCCATGGGCAACAGTTCTCCATGAACTGCTCCAACATGGAACACTCTTCCATGGGGCCAGTACTTGAGGCACAGCCTACTCCAATGTGGGTCCCCCACAGGGTCCCAAGTCCCATCACAAAACCTGTTCTAGCATGGGCTCCTCTCTCCACTGGCCCCTGCCAGGACCCTGCTTCAGCACAGGCTTCCCATGGGCTCACAGCCTCCTCTGAGGCAGCACCTGCTCTGCTGTGGGGCTCTTCTGTGGGCGGATCTCTTCATCCCCATGGTCCTCCATGGGCAGGAGGGGCACAGCTGCTTCACCATGGCCTGCCAGGGAATCTCAGCTCCAGCACCTGGAGCCCCTCCTCCCTCTCCTTCTCCACTTGGTGTCTGCAGCAATGTTGCTCTGCCCAAGAACATGGTTTCTCTCTTTCTTAAATATGTGATCACAGAGACATTACTGTCATGCCTCATTGGCTCAGCCTCAGCCAGCCCTGGGGCCAGTTGGCATTGGCTCTGTCAGACACGGAGGAAGCTTTGGGCAGCTTCTCACAGAAGCCACCACTGTAGTCCCCCACTACCAAAATCTGGCCACACAACCCAATAACAATATGAATTCACCATAATCTATGGAAGTGTTTACATACCTTGAGAATTGTGGGTGTTGAATCCTGGGTTTTTTCCACTAAAACAGATATTGATAGGTAGATGATTTAGACAAGAAGATTTTAAAAATTGCTGCAGGGATGACAGGATTTATAAATATCCTGATCTATAAGACTATGATTCTAAAATTATCTTCAGAATATGCTTTAAGTGATCCTATAGAATTTTTGTTGTCCACTAACTCCATTTTAGTATTGAAGAGTAAATCAACCTCTTCACCATCCTCTCTCTTGAGGATCCTTTCTCCTCTTCATCCTCTCACGACTGCTCATCAAAACAAATCTTACTGCAATACCCTACTGGAAAACTTAGCATCTGGTAAAATTATATTACCAACTCGTTTGAAGAACATAACCCAACATAAAAGTGGAAACAGAGCAAAAGACACTGGGCAAAAGTTTAATTACCCTTTATTTCCAAATTAGATTAGCAGCAGAGGTTTTGGGTTTTTTTAGAAGGTTTTTTTATTTGTTGTTAATTTGTTTGGTAATTTTTGTTTTTTAATTATTATAATTTGGTTGTTGACTTAGGGTTTTTTGTTGGATTCTTTTTTTCTAATGAGTTGTTTGGGGTTTTTTTTTCTCAGCAATTCTAAAAGATTCTTTATTATCACAATCGCATAAAAGACATAGATAACTTGAAAATCTGTATGCTTGGAATCCCATCATGTTCTTGAAACCATTCTGGAGTACTTCCTGAGTAAAAGGTTGGGGCATGAGCACTGACATTACTCCAGAATTTTAGAATATAAAATCATCTACACTGTTATCAACAGAAGAAAGAAGACACTTGATTTGTTTTTTAAAACAGCATAGTAAGAATTTTTTTTTAAATCTCAAGGTTTTTTTATAAAGTAAGTTAGAAAACATTACACAATTGTTAACAATGTTAGATAGGCCTAAGTAGCCTAAGTAAAGACTTCCAAAACCAGTTTAAAGTGAGAAAACACATACTGCATATTGAGATAGCTATCCATTTTAAGAGGTAGATGACAATATTCATCTATTAGCAGTACATCTTTCATGTAAATATCATTAAATATAATCCATACAGTGTTCCTACATTTGTAAAAGTGCAAAGAGAAGGAAACACACTGCCTCTCATGTAAAAGAAACTATATTCATCTAATTCCTTGATCTGCATCACCAGGTCTTCTGGAAATGCAGGTGGGGGGAATTGAAAGGATTAGTAAGACAAGGAAAAAGAATAGAATCTACCCTATTTGTGTGTGTAGGCAGAACACACCATCCAGAATGCAGTGAGGGTGGCTAAGCTCACAGCACAATCCTGAGGACAGTGTGGCTACATTGAATGGAAGCAGCAGAAACTCTCACAGGCAGAAAAAGAAACGTCAGAAGTCGTGCGCAGTACTTCCCACAATGCCAATTTAGACTCACTGCCTAATACATTTATGAAGGTGCTTCACTGCTGGAAAAGCATTTCTGTTCCTATTCACCGTGTCCATCAGATTCTGGGTTACCATTAAGAGGAAAAAGCAGTAAGTAATAGCAGCACTGATGGAAAGGCTTTGTCACAGTGATGATCAGAGTATGTTGCTAACCTGCCAACATCTGTAAAATGTTGGCTGTTACTAAAAGCATCCATCTCAAAGTGTTAAAAGCACAGCTCAGTACAAAAATGGGATGACAATTTTTCTGTCCTTTGGATAGTCTTCAAATTTCTCAAGGTACCATCTGAAAAAAAAAGAAATCTGATGAGTATTGGGTCTTCAAAATACTGTTGAGAAAATTAGGTAATTGTACAACATGTTCAATTTAATCCATACACGTTTTTGTCTTCAAACAAAAAAAATGCCTTTAGAACCTACTCTGGATAGAAAATGGCATTTACTGCGCTCATCCTAATGACATCTAATCACCAACTACAACAAAACTGAGTTACAGCTGCCAGCAATGGGAAATCAAACTAACAGATGTGGTGAGATCAGCCAGGGAAAGGAATAGCCTATTCTTTCAAAATGTATGCTGTTACACATCCTGAGTATTTACACACTTGAGAATTAGAGAGAGAAAAAATTAAATCAAAAACCTGTCATTGCATAATACTTCAGTTGGAAGCAAGGGATATTTCCCATACTGGAATGAGAGTCCCATTCTGCATAGAAATGTCTTCAGTTCCAGTTAGAATTTGGATAATCAAACTGAACATGACAAACATTGCTCTAGACTTACTGCTAACACCCCTCAAAGACCATCACTATTTTCAAATGCAGACAATTTAAAAAAGAACAAATGCAGAGCATGATCAGATGTTATTATTTGTGTTTTCACCTTACATAACAAGCACATTTACTCCCATTTTTGAATATTTATTCTTCTGCTTCTCTGAAATAAAAGAACTAAGTTCACCTGGGTTCTTCAAAGATGCAGATATTCATAATATCAATAGCTAACTTCAAGATGAAAGCTGGAATAAACAGGACAAAACATGCAATGCATGATAGCCTGCACCTATGGAATACCATCATTACATTATTTACCCATTTCAGTCATTTATTCTAAGCTTTTTTAACTAAACAAACTACACTAACATGTTTCTTCACTTACATGGACTTGCTATTTTTAGTTGCTTGGTTTTTTTTCTGTACCCCTCTTCCATTTTTATGCATTTTTCCTTTAGTGCAAATAACTTCCTTTAACAACATTTAGCTTTTCCTGATGTTCTGAAAGATCGACAGCAAGGCTTAAGATTGATGGAAACCAACTATGAAATTTGAGCCTGAAGAACATAGTATAGAAGGAGAGGCAGAAGAACCTGTCATTGCTCCATCTGGCAAGGAGGAGACACTCAGAACTCAATTGGATGAGCCCTGAGCAATTGGGCATAGCCTTGTGGTTTGCCCTGGCTGGAGCAGCCACACCAGTGGATTGGACAACCTTCAAATGCTTCTCCTAACTCAAAATACTCTGCAACTCTGCTCACTAATAGCAGGTGATAAAACAGGAAGAGATGGTCATAGGCAACAGGTTTGGAAGGCTCAGGCTGGATAGTGGAAGAAACTTGTTCTCTGAGAGGGTAATAGAGACCCAGAACACCCTACAAACAAAGGGCAGGAAAACCTGTGTTTCTGGAGGTTTTCAGTCACTAGACATAGATATGGCTGCCCTCACAGACAGTCAGCAATGGTATTTTTTTCAATCCATTTCCTCCTTAATTTCATGTTTATTTCCTTATGCCACTGAGTTTCAACATGAGAACCAAAGCAGGAAGCTGAAAGTAACCAAAATAAAATTAACATGTTCAAATTCTTTTAAACACACTATTCCTTAAAGAGAATCCTTTTAAGAAACAAGTCTCCCCAAACTATGGTCCTTCTTGTCAGCAGGAAACCCATATTATGAATACAGTACATGAGCAATCAGAATGTTTAGGAGCAGAGACTTTATTTAATATCATCTACCAGAACTGTTTCCATACTGTCCTTACACTTGATTACAGACAATATGATACAGATATGACTATAAAGTGTGTCTGTTACAGACAATTTGAGTGATTTTCAAAATTTTGTTACAGAAACAAGTCTGAGAAGGAAAAGTATAGTATTCAATTTTTTAAGACAATATTGCCAAACTTGTCTATAATCTTTTCAGTTCCAGGATGAACCATCTTCATTTAAACATTATTTTGACCACCTCATTGTACTGTGTGTTTATGCTCTGTACTATCCTGCTGAAATTCTGCACTGCTTAATCTTCTCAGGCTATTCTCTATCATATTCTGCCCTACAGCAGCAGTCTCTTTCACAAGACTTGCTCTTCAACATCCCTACAGGATGAGGCATAATTTGTGAAATGGAAATGCAGTGTGGCATAGAGACAACAGAAATGACAAGGCATAAACACGTACCTGTGGTGTTGTCTTGCCCTTGAACCCAGGATGAAAAGAGAACACAATGCAAATGAAAGGCTTTCAATGGTGCAGCAGGCAAGGGCAAACCCAAACCATTCCAGGATCTCTCCAAAAAAGTTGGCTCCGCTGACGTACTCAAACATCCCTCCTGAAAGCAGGACAGAGTTACTTGAAAAGCACCTTAATCAAGACATCTAATGTTATCTGTTATTGTACATCAAATAAAAGCTATGTCACCAATGCCTCTATTTAATCTTTAAAGGCAATGGAGGCAGCATTTTTCAGTTCAAGCTGTTCTATGAAGGATCACATCAGACTTCATTCTAAGACAGACATTTTGTAAGTCCATTTTTCCTCTTTAAATAGTGAAAGAAAAGCAGATTTACTACCAACAGAAGTACATACATGCCTTTTAAAATAATTACTTTACAATGATATGTTCTTTGATCATGCACTAAACCTTTTTTAAAATATGTAAAAACAGAAGACATACTCCCCTTGAGTCTCAGAAAATACTCATAGGGTTACTTAGCTTACAATTTTTCATTTAAGTACTGTAGAAATTAAGTTAATTATGAACAATATTATTATTATGAAGTAAAGTTCCAAATTTATTCTCTAGCTTATGAAGTTGTTGCACCTTTGTTCCCATTCCTCTTCAGATCTGCTGTTTGAACCCTTACACTGAGTGAAAAAATTGGCAGTCTCTGTTAAATCTGTTGTGCAGACAACTGTGCATAAATAATTTGTACTCACCTGACAGGAATTTTATAAATTAAGAATTTCACCCTAAGTCCAAAGTCAGTGTACGAATTGATAAGATCTCATTATGTGCTTTACCAGTGGGACTAAACAAACACGTATTTAGCAAGTGCAATAAAGGACACGTTTTGACCTTGTTATAATTACTTCTGTGACTAAAGGAAAGTGAAATTCTAGCACTTAAACTGAATAAGCAACATCAAAAAAAGACCAGCTCCTCCTGATCTTGCAGCAAATAACATATTTCCTTCAGAACTTTTTTGTACGCTGAACAGGGTACAGTATGTTCATCTTCATTTTTCACATGAGCACTTTGATTTATATCTATTAAAATTATCAGTTACCTTCTGGGTGAAAAAATAACAGTCTGTCATATATCTTAGTTCCTTCAGTTTTAAAAATCTAACAACCAAGAGAGAGCAACAACTAAGAGAAAAAATGTAGAGAAACAGCAGAATTCAGAGGTAGTATTATCTTTCTGCTCCCAGTGATCATAATGGACCTGGAAGAGTGCCTGTTTCCAAAAGTGTCAATAAACCTTAGCACGGCAATGGGCTCCATAAGAAAGCCCTTCATATTCTCCATTTTCCCATGAAGGCCAGAATTTATAATGACAAATTCATTTGGATTTCTGTCCTCTTTTTCCTGCATCTCCCTTTCCACAATTACTCGTGCTCTCTGATTACTTAAGACACCTCCCTCTTCATATATGGGACATTAGATTGGTCACATGCTGAGTACATTCTGTACTCCCCTCCTTCCCCTACACTGGATTGATAATCCAGGTGTTACTTCTCCACCCACCTGCTGATTCTCAGAAAGGTTGGGCAATGCTGTTACGTTTTTACCCCTTTTTAAAAATACAGCCAAAGTTGGTCAAGAAACCCAAAGATCAGCATGAGCCAAGTGATACCATGAAACAGATTCCTTACAATACGTAGCTTAAAAGGAAAAAAAATGTTTCCCAAACTATGAAATCACTTCCTGAGGTAGACAACAAAATGCTATTTCCAGTTGCCTCTTATATCATAAATTATTATCTCTTCTAAAATACACCAAGCTTTAGAAGGTCATTTTCACACCGAATCATTTTAGTTTGGAAGGGATCTCTTGAGATAATCTTGTCCAGCCCCCACTGTTGAATTAGGATCAGCCAGAACAGGTTGCCCAAGACTAAGCCCAGTCTGGTTTTGAGTATCCCCACAATCTCTCTGAGCAACCTGTTCCACACCTGTGTGGAACACCCACCCTCACAGTGAAGAAAAAAAAAAAAGTTCAGATATAATTTTATGTGCTTGAATTTTATGTCCAGTGACTCTGGTCCTGTCACTGGGCACCACTAAGGAGAGCCTGGCTTGCTCTTCTTTCTTCCCTCCCATCATGTATTTGGCAAGATGCCCCTGACGCTTCTCTTCTCCAGGCTGAACAGTCCAAGCTCTTTCCATCTCTTCTCTTATGAGAGATACTTGGTTTTGCTGTATTAATTTCTGTACCAGTTTTACTTACCTCTTGGTATCTTGTAACCAGTTTCCCCTGGTTTTCTCAGGTTTCTGAGAATATGGTCAGAATGAATATTGATGGCCATGCCAATCAACCACCCTAAAAAACCTGAGGAGAAATATTAAAAATACTATGTTTAGTACATTGGGTTTGTTCAGAAAACAAACTACAGTCAGACGTCTCATTAGGCATATTGGCTTAAGGCAGTAGTAATGTAAGCAGCATAAACAATTCTGGTGACATCCTGCCCAGTCCCAGTCCCAGTCCCACACTGTGCTCCTCAGTCAGCAGAGCTCACGGTTATCAACAACTCCCTAGACAGGAAATAGAATTGTAAAAATGAAGTTTGTTCTTGGGTTGCTAGATGTACATAAAAGTATGCATGTGCATATATGCAGAGGTAATATGTGTATTTCCCTAACTTCCATATAGAAAAACAAATATGCTAAAATTTTAAACACTGGAAGAAACAGCCATTTTTAATCTTCCCAGAGGGACACATCTTAGCTCCACTCTCCTTTTACTGATAGCATATCCGAATTTCCCCAACAGCTTTCTGTGCAATAAAAGGAATACAACTGTGAAGGAATTAACCTACCATTTACACATATCATTCAGCAAAATCGTTTAGCCATTTATTCCAGCCTTTCACAGAGACTGAGATTATTGCCATGTTCTGCATTCTTATGCTGCTATGAGGATGGGATAAATCAAAAGGAATTTAGGATTGAAATTCATTATTTTCCCCCCTTGGATGTATTACCAATGTAACTTCCCTTGAAGGCAGCATTCCCTGCTGTTAAGGAACAGATAAGATGTGTGTTTTGAGGTTAACCAGTGCCTCATCTCAGATTCTGTGATTAGTCTTTCCAACACAACAAATCATCTGGAGCATCTAGATGCCTATTGATATTAGGAGAGATAGTGGTAACCCACATCCCCTGCCGACAAGATTATAATTATATCCAGATATGGATAATGCACATGCGCTCTTCAGATCTGAACTGTGAAGTGAGCAGAGGTGGCACGTGTGCTTAATCACCCAATTGCCAGATAAAATCTTTTTGAAATAGATAAAGTGCTGCTGTTGTGTCACCTGAACCTCACGAGTTACAGGTACTGCTCTGCTTTGCAGGGCTGCAACTAAAAAAAAGTGTTTTGATGCACAAAAGAATTAGCCATCAGCATTCAAAGGAAGTAGCTGAATAGCGACTTAGAGTAAGAAAAGACACATAGCACACTGCAAAGGGTTTGAAGAAGCTAAAGCAAGCAAAGGAGGGAAGGAGATTCCAACTAAAAGCACAGATAGATTAGGAAAGGACACAAAGGTGCAGCACACAGGTGTTTGTGTCCCTCTGTAGAAGTCACCACTTCAGGGTATAACCAGCTCTCTTGGTAAGTTCACAAGCTCTTCATTGGCATACACATGCAAGGTACTTGCTGAAAGGTTATGAAGTTGTTCTTGGTTTGCAGGCTCATGGTTTTGCATTTGAAGCAGAAAATTCCCATTTCCTCTGAAAACAGATCTGTTCACTGCTCTGAACTAAACAACACACAGTCCAGAAAAACCATGAGAAAATCACATCAAAACCCTATTCCTGCTCCAAATCAATTGCTGGTGTAGCTAAAAGCTATTGTGTTCCCAAAAATAGATGGACAAAGTATATAGTAGGGTTCCACAGACAGAGACCGTATCAGTTGTTTGAAAGCTCCCACAACGATGGTTAATCAGCCTGACTTCTCCAAATTACCGTCTTCACTGGAAATTTATCTCATTTCAGCTTCCAGCTATTGAACTTTGGTTGACTGCTACTTGTAGACACTCTCATTTAGCTTCCACATTTAACTTCATACAGTTTAAGGAATATCTTATTAACCAGCAAATATACTTTCTTGACATTGTTATTTTCTAATGTTCTAGTAAATATGATTTAGTAATTTTAAGCAGAAGCTTAAAGACACTGTCAGATATTTTTTAAGTACTAGAATATAATAGTCCAGCTGTTCAGGGAGTACCCAGTGTACAGTACATCACTTTGGCATTTGTATTGACCAAAGCCACAAGCACAAACTGCAAATATTCAGAGTTGCCCAGCTGGCATGAATACCAAATAGCAATTACAAATTTCTAAGATCCAATTATATTGATATGCACTACAAAACAAAACAAAAAAAAAATCCCAAAAGATATTCTAATTACAGGAATAAAAAAATAGTCTTCAGTTTAGCTGTTTAATGGGCATGCCAAATTTTATCTCCAGATTTACTGTAACTGCAGTCTCAAACAAATCATCAATAGTCATACTTTTAAAGTGATTGCTATGTATACCAGGAATCTTCACTTCTTTAGTTTTCAGGATAAATTTTGAAGCACTATTTTGACTTACAATAGTCACCAAAGCAACACTTCACTTACGTTTAGCAGTACTAGAAATATATATATAAGCATGTATTTCAAACTAGTATTATTTAGGGAGAAAAGCAAACAAACAAACCACAACAAAAAACCACAAATACAAACCAAACTAATTTATACACAGAAGTATTCATAACTGAAGGCAGATAAAGCTAACTATTGTCATTTATACATTTGCATCGGAAATCCTTGAAATGTAAAAAAAAAACCACAAGGAAACCTGAGCAACGAGTCTTATTAACTTGTTTTGGTTTTTTTTTTAAGATACTTGAGTAAGGAGGAACTGATTTATGGCTCCATAATCATTATTTGTTCACAGCACTATATTGAGATATCTTTTGATTAAGGAACTGAACTAGGGCACTGATAACAAAGTCTGCCTGGCACCAGAGTTTTCAACAGATTTGATGAACCTTTTAACCTTTTTTTTGCTGGATTATGATTCAAGGAGAGTGGAAATTTGAAAGTACCAAGAAAATTTCAAATTTATTCTAGTGCCCTCTGATGTCATTGCCTTCCACCTCAATTTCTCTATTTTTAGTGCACAGGCAGCACTGCCTCCTAATCTTGGCAAGAGAATCTACTTAGATGTAAATTTCTTCAACTTTATATTCATGACAGCATTTAGCACAGTTGTCCTCTATTGTCATCCACAATAACACTGTAATAAAGACACAAAATTATTTTTCTTGCTGTGAAAGGCTTGAGAAATCCAGGAGAAACACTAACTTGCTCTGGTTACAGAATAACAACAAGAAGGGTACTGACTCAGATCAAGGACCTACACAGTCCAGTACTCTGCCTTCGACTGATGAGGCAAAATATTATTGTTTATCTTCAGATGAAAATGATCTTTCTGTAAAGATTTCATTAGGAAATGATACTATTATTTTGACAGTAGGCAAAAGTAGATGCCTAGGAAACAAAAAAATAGGGTAAAAAGAGTCACTAAATATCTTAGCCTTAATACATTATATTATATCTTAGCCTTACATGGCTTACATATATCTTAGCCTTAAATATCTTTGTTACTAAATATCTTAGCCTTTTAATCATATCAATGGCTTCAAGTACAAATGTAACCTCACTTCCCAATTGGAAGTGAATGATCAACCCCTCCACCCCTTTCTTGTGGGGCCAGTTTTGGCATTTGACAAATCCCATCCCTATTACAAGGGCGGGTGTTTTGATGCCTGTGTGCATCACATGTAAATACCCTGACACCAAGGACTTGTGGCATTCGCTGTGGTATGTCAGTAGTCAGCAGCTACCCTTGCTAGATTTTTTACTCCATGAATTTGTTTACTTTCATTTAATCTACATGTCACACAGAAAATCTACTTTGCTTGTTCTAAACCTGTATGCTGCTGGTTCCATGTAGGGCTTCAAGTTTCTATATTGAAAAAATTACATGACCCATACATACTTACGTGTTAAAGAGTAAAGATGACAGTCAGCTCATCTAGCACTAACATTGCAGAAAGAAGTGTCAGTTCACAGTTCTAAAGTAAGAACAGGTTAAAAGGCCTCTAGCTAGACCAATTAGAAAATTATGAGAAGAATTATAAAATGGCATTGAAGATACTATAAAATCACAATAAAAAATTAAGACCTATAAATACAGAGGAAAATTACACCTGACATTCTCATAACATGATTTAACTCACCAGTAATGAAGCGTGAGTCTGCCAACCAGCCCGGAGGGTAAGATGCATAGTTGGTTAAGCTTCGGCCCTGCAAGTATCCATTGAAAACACAGAACAGAAGTGCTAACACGAAAGTGAAAAACGGTGTTGGTTTTCCTTGACGGATCAGAAGAGGAAATATGAGTGCCCTATAGCAAACAAAGAAAAGAAAATTTATTGTGTTAACCACAAAAAAAGGATAGTTTTGAAGTCCAAAAACTGTCCACACTACTCTACTTTTCAAATTCTCAGCACCAGTCCTTGGTGCCTGTTTGAAAGGATAATTGCACTTGCTGTAACACCTAAAACATTTATTTTGTTGCCTAATTGGAATTACAATATCAGTCCTCTCTCCTGTATGATGGAAATGTTGAACTTTTGGTCCAGAGCAATTACTTTGGTGAGAGGAGTAAAGGCAACTGATACTAAGCGCAGCCCATTTTTGTCCTCCATTGTTTCTAAATCCTCAGTTGTATCATCAAGCTTTCTGAAATGAGCCAGGTCTTAGGACCCCTCCACCAAATCCCCCAGTACTTCCAAGGTGAAAGTTAATCCCCTTGAAATTAACCTAACTGAGCTCAGTGTCCTCCCTACCCTGTAAGTCAAAACATTAATTGCTTCACCTCGACAATTTTGGTCTACTCTATTACACCTGTTAAAGAAGTGCCAAACCCACAATTGCCATCCCATTTGGGAAAGGAATCTTGATTGCTTTCCTGGGGGATTATGCAAGTAAACAAACTAGATCCAAACAAGAAGAGCAGGTGAATATTCTTTTGCTCTTTCTTGTGGAACTAGCCAACTCCCAATGGCCATTGATTTAATTATCATCTATAATGATACAGAAGAAGGATCGCTGAACCCTGAGCATTCTTCACGTGTTTTCCATCTACCCAAGGACTACTGCTTCAAAATAACCTTTCCAAAGAAATCACAACCGTAGCAGCTTTCGAGAAAGAGTAACGAATTGACTAATAGGATTATTTAAAGCGTGCTATGCTACAACAAGCAAAACTAGGTAACAGAGGTCTCTTCTAGTCTATGTTCACCTACAGGTGAGTCCCTCAGTTTGGCAATAGCAACAAGCAACTGGAAAAAAGCAAACTGCAGCACAGCTCAGTTTTCTGTACGAACTATTGCCTCACATTCCTAGCTATTCCCAGACAGCAAGGATGAGTTCAGATCCTGTGTTAAAGATAATATCTTTATACTTAAGAACAGAAAACGTGGAGCAAAGACATAGTTCTGGGTTTTCAAAGGCAGCCACCAGGTCAGCCACACATCATATACCTCCCTACCATGAGGCTGTGGAATTCACTTGGTCAAAAATAAGAGCTTTTCTGAATAAGCACCAGAAAATAACAACATATCAGCCACACAAGTGGCTTAAAATGAACCTGACAAATCTATCACTCCTGTCTTGATATGGTGGCAAAATTACTCGTGGAGTATGGCCAGTAGCTACTGTCCATAACTTGAACAGCAAAATCGCACCTGGGCTCCAGCTAAACTGCCTTCTCCAAGCAGATTTACAAAATATCTGAATACTCTCTGGCAACACAAGGCACCCAGCATCAGCTTTGCCAGTACTTTACTGAATCACTGAATATCCTGAGCTGGAGGAAACACACAAGTCTCACCCAGTCCAACTCCTGCAATGAACACTATGTTGAAAGACAATGTTGAAAGACAGAATTGGAAAACAGCTATTGTTTCAGAATATCAAGATTGTATCAGAACACGGTGCTGAACTTTCCTTGTTGAACACTATGCCCTTAAGACAGCCTGGTCAATCCATAGCTGAAGCAGGAGTCACCACGAGGCAGGCACAGGAGCAGCACAGGGATGGAGCGGCACGCTGCGGGAGCGCCGAGCGCTCCGTTTCCACGCCGGAGCATCGCAGCGCGCGGCAAAGCACACACAAGGCAGCCAGCCCCGCATCGCCGCGGCTGTGTACCCAGCTACCGCAACAACACAGAGTATCTTAATGTAGGGAAGCACAAGAGACGTCAGTGACTATTATATTAAGTAAAAAACGCTAATTAACAGGAGAACTTCAACCCCTTCTGTCGGGAAGCAGCAGTCACGCGTCTCTATGACAACTGATCCCTTCTCCTGTCCCCAGCATCCTAGGGATCCCCCGCCAGCCGCCCCAGCCCCGCCGGTGCCCGCGGGCAGCTCCGCTCGCCCGGCCCCGCACCTGTGCGCGTAGTGCAGGACGAAGCAGCCCAGCAGGACGCGGTTGGGCCGAGCGGCCGCGACCGCCCCGCCGCAGGCGGCGAGCCCGAGCGGGACGAGGAGGGAGGGCAGCTCCTGCAGCGCCCAGGCGGCGCGGGCGGGCAGCAGCCAGCCGAAGCGCCGCGAGGAGTACCGGCCGTAGGGCATGGGGATGAAGCGGAGCAGCAGCGCGGAGGAGGCGCCCAGCGCGATCAGCCCGTAGGAGAAGAGCTCCAGCAGCCGCCGCTCCTCGGGGCCCTCAGCCCGGCGGAGCAAGGCGCACACGCCACCGTCGCCGGCAAACCCCATCGCGCTCCGCCGCCCCGGTTCATCCGCCAGCACCAGTAGCCGCCGGGGGTGTGGCGGGCCCCGCCCCGCCCCCGCCCGCCCATTGAGGGCTGGGCCGGGCCGCACCGGGCCGGGCCGCGCCGGGCGCTCGGGAAGTTCCGCCGGGAAGGAGCGCCGGGAGGGGCGGGATCGCGCATGCGCGCCCGGAGCACGCGGCAGCCGCGCGGTGCCTCCGGTCGATCGGGAGCGGGATCGGGAGCGGGAGCGGGAGCGGCCGGTGTTCCCCACGGCAGGGCTGGTGGCGCGGCTCGGCCGCCGCCTGGCTGCCATGGGCCGCAGGGCGCGGGACCGCCGGCGGCAGCAGCAGCAGCAGCGGCAGGAGCGAGGCGGCGGCGGCGGCGGGGACCAGGCGGTGAGAGCCGGGCCGGGTGAGGTGCAGCGGGGCGGGCAGCGCCGGAGCCGCCGGGCTGACGGCTGCGGTGCTTTTCTTCAGGACTGGGCCGGCGGCTACCCCGAGATCGTGAAGGAGAATGAGCTGTTCGAGCGGTACTACCGGGAGCTGGGCATCGTGCCCGCCGGAGAGTGGGACGCGTTCATGGCGGCGCTGCGGGAGCCGCTGCCCGCCACGCTGCGCATCACCGGCTACCGCAGGTACGGGCGGGGGTCCCGCGGGCCGCGCTCCGGACAGGGGGAGGTGTCCCGCCACGGCAGGGCAGTGGAGCTGCGCGATTTTTAAGGCCTCTTCCAACCCGAACCATCCTGTGATTCTGTGATTCTCCATCCGGTGTCCCTCCCGGTGTCTCTCGCATGCAGCCACGCCAAAGAGATTCTCCATTGCTTGAAGGAAAAGTACTTCCGAGAGCTGCAGGACCTGGAGGTGGATGGCCAAAAAGTCGAGATGCCGCAGTCGCTGAGCTGGTGAGTGATCTGGAAGCGAGGTAGAGCATTCTGCGTGTTCCCAGCATCCAGCCTGGGTCATCGGTCTTTCTTCTGCCTCTGCCCTTTTCCCATCTCTTTTCACCCAGGTATCCTGAAGAGTTAGCCTGGCACACTAACTTGAGTAGAAAAATTTTACGCAAGTCCCCACTACTGGAGAAGTTTCATCAGTTTCTGGTTAGCGAGACAGAATGTGTAAGTTTTGGATAGATGTTGTTTTGTTTCTTTTATATTCTGAGCAATGGTTTATTGGGATACATTATGAAAGATGGAGACTGTACCTTTTCTCTCAGAAGTTGAGTAGCTCAGAAGAATCTGGATTTTGTGTTGGATTTGGCAGTGATGCGTCCCATGATTCTGGTGCATAACTACTGTCACAAATATTTTTCCTAAACTAATTGCAATGTTTTTTGTTGTTTGGGGATGCTAAAATGAGTCCCTGTAAGATAATCAGTTGCTGTTAGAAACCAACTGTTTAAATCTGGTAGAAAGTGCAGGCATGTGCATGGCATCACTTAAGTGATGGATGTTTGTCACTTGATTGGAGCCATTTCTCCTCTCTTTTGAGTAGAAACTACTGAATTAATGCAACTGGAGTAAATACAGAATAATTAGAAATTGCAGTTGGGTGAAAAACTGTGGGATTTTTTTGGTTAAATTCTAACAAAATTTAATCCTAAGTTTATTGTAGTGTATTTCTGAATGCTTTATTATTTTACTACATAGTGACTTAAAAGTTTTTCTGCAAAAGAAATACATTCTTTCATGGAATAAAAAGGTATTTAATCTCTTTTTTCCTTTCAAGGGAAATATCAGTCGTCAGGAGGCTGTTAGTATGATCCCACCTCTGCTGCTTGACGTTAGTCCTCATCATAAGGTAAGTCTAGAATATAATGTTTACTGAATTTTTTTCCCTGAAATTAGCGTAATTAAACTACAAATCACAACAGCAGTATCAAGGCTGATGCACAATTCTATTTTGTGTTGTTATGTTTTATACTTTCTGCACATCAAAAACAACACCCAGCTAATGTTCAGATCACAAACACACTATCAGAGCAACATCTGCTTTTTCAGCTGTATGTAACACCCTGCAAAAACCACTTAGGTTTTAAGTAGTTCCATAATCCTACCTTTAAAGTGTAAATGTGTTTAGCTGCATCTGAGTTATGTATTCTTGTTTCAACCTGCTTTTAAAAGTAAGGTGACTATTTTTATCTCTCTATCACACTGTAAACAGATGCAGTTTTCAAGATGCTATAGGGATAGTATTCTCTTCCAGGTAGATTTTACTCCTCTATGCTTTTTGAAGAAGCTGAAAACTTCTACTCTATAAATCTGTTAGACAAAGTATTTTGGGTGAGCTGAAACATGCCGGTGTTGGTGGCTAAACACTATGGGATGCTAACTTAAACTGAAGTGGATAAGGAATGCTCATGGTATTTTCTTATGGCATGTTGTAGGAATGAGGATATCTACTAGCAAACTTTCTGTTTTGACTTTTGTGATGTTTTCCTACTCCGTGCTTGTTTGCAGACCAAATCTGTCAGGTGGCCTTACTCTCTTACTCTGTTAAATTAATGAGCTAGTTGTTTTGCTATCTCAAGCAGCCACACTGTGTTTTTCTTTCTTAAATTTTCATGCTGTATCTTAAAATGTTATGTTTGTCAAACTTCTGACATATGTTTTAAAGACAGGCTCATACATACTTGTTTTCATATTAATGTTTCTTAGAATCCATAACTTTTCACCTTGTTTTCTCCTACTCTGACCCCAACCCAGTGTATGACAGCTTATGGCTGTTTTATGTGAGGCAAGGTCTTCTCATCAATTTGAAGTGAATAGTAAATTGAAACACTCAGTCCTGATGTGTGTTGTCACAGGTGTATTTTCATTTTTGTCTTAAATTGAACAGGTACTGAACACATTTGTCTTAATGTAAAACGCAAATTGTGGGAATATTTTTGCTCACACCTTACATTGTATATGCTAGGTTAGCTGTTTGCAGGTTTTACATTGAATGTTTAATTTGGGTGAGTATTTCAGCATTTTCCAGAAATGTGTGTAAGATTTCACAAATTTGCTCATAATTCAGACTAAGAATAGGTTCTTTATCTTCTCTTGTGCCAAAAGAGCAAATGTTTAACAATGTAACAATGCCCTGACTCCTCATTTAGGACCTTTTATGGTCCTTAGTGCCTTAGCTTGTGAGCTGCTTGTTAGGACCAGAATTGCAGGTTACTTCTCATGCTTAACCAGCGTGTTCTGTATGTCATGTCTAACATGCTGATTCCATCTTCCACAAGGATCAAATTAACAATTTTCAGACTTCCCCATAGCTGTGTTCGTTTTAAATCTATTTTTCACAATTTAGTTTTCCCTCACTATGAGTTTTCTGGACAGTTTTGGAGCACGTTAGCCTTGTATATTCTTCATTATCTTTTGCATTATCTGCCAGAGTAGAAACCAGTAGCATCACAGCTCTTACTTTAAGCAGTCGATCTGATACTGTCTTGCAGGGTGTGTTTCATGATGCGTTAACACTGCTGCATGACAGCACATGCTCTCTGGAGCTCTCTGTGTTTCTCTAGGGGCTGGCTTCTGGTTTAGTCTTGTTCATGCCAGAGGCATGCATGAGGATCTGAGCAGATCATTCCCATCCTTCTTGCTGTTGCACGATTTCAGCAGATTTTACTGGAGCCAAAGGTCCAGGAGATAGACATATGTTTCTGAAAATCTGTAGCTAGGCAAGAGGAAAGACTCTGATCTTCCTTGCATAAGAGAACAGTGTGAGATGTCAGTTGGTTTGCTGTGAAAGTGACTCTACCAATGACACCACAAGCCTGGTGATAAACCAGGAGTGAGAAATACACTAGAGTTTATGTGCTGGTGTCTCTGTTCTTCTGTTCAGCTACCTCAGGGCAGTGCAAACACTTCCCAAGTGCTTCTCACAAGATAAAGAAACAGGAGACTTATACTGCCCTGATTTTTTGCATTGAAATGTAAATGTGTGGGGAGGGAGAGGAATTAATTTTTATAAAATCTATATAAATGACTGTCTTTGATTTATTTACTGATAATTTAAAGAAAAGTACTATTAGCTCTTGAATGTAACTTTGTCTTTAATATGTGTGTGTGTATATGTAAAGTTCCAGTTAACTTCAGTTGGAATTGCTTGTGAACTCATAAAAGGATCCATATCTGTATTCAGGTTCCTCTTTCAAATTTTATTTCAGTTGATGTTTTTTGGTACCTACAAACAAAAGTCGTTTCTATATTTTTGACCCTCGAAGGTAAAGCATATAAAGAACAGGATTGTACTTTGTTTTTTTGGTGTTCAGAGCAATCATTATTCTGCATATTCAAAAATACTTAATTTAAACAAGAACACAGTAAATTTCTCCAATGCAGGACTTTTTAAAACTTTCTTGTCTTTGTAGATTCTAGATATGTGTGCTGCACCTGGATCTAAGACTGCACAGCTCATTGAAATGTTGCATGCAGACATGAACGTTTCTTTTCCTGGTAAGTCTGGAAAATTCTAAGAACTTTAGTGACTTGGATTTTTCTGCTTTTTCTTGTAGTAGATTATTTTTGTTGTCACAGATGGGTGATTGCATTTAACTATGCATTGAATTCCCAAAGGGGTTGTTATGACAGGTATCCCACCTTTGATTTGAAACTTCTCAGGCTTCCTTTGCTTGAAAAAGAGAGATGAATTACATGTGTCATCACAGTTCAGACTACAGTACATGTGATTAGAAGTTAATTTCTGCATATAGATCAGGCATACTTAGTTGATGGTGGCCCATGAGCCTCTGGTTTCGAGGTATCCTGCAAACACTGGATTAAGCTGCTTTAGACCTAAAGCAGTTGTGATATTTATCATTTTTGTAAGCTTCAGAATCTTTATTTTTTGTGAGATGCTCACAGGAAATACTGCCTATTGAAACCGTAAAGTTGTAGAGAGTGTGGATCCTTTCTGTGTTCTACTGAAAATTTGCTGATGTAAAGATTGTCTTTGGTGACAGTGGGGGTTTTTTCTGTTTCATGGGTTTTGCTTTGAGAAGTTGAAGGGCCCTTGGCTATGTCTTGCAACCACTGGATGGGAGCTAAAACTCTTGAGACTATGACAAATCAGTTAATGTTCAACATGCTTTAAGTTCTTTATGCTCAGTAAGGGCTCCTCTATTCATAAGCAGTTTTTTCAGTAAAAATCTCTAGTGAAAGGTTTACACAACTTTTGAAGATCAGGTACTAAACTATGTAAAATTATTTGGCTGTTGAAGAGTAAAGCATTTTCCCACTATTTTGTGTTCCCAGAGGGTTTTGTAATCGCCAATGATGTCGACAACAAGCGCTGCTATTTGCTGGTTCATCAGGCTAAGAGATTAAACAGTCCATGCATCATGGTGGTGAATCATGATGCCTCCAGCATTCCTAACCTACAAATAGATGTTGATGGAAGAAAAGAGATCCTCCTCTATGACAGGATTTTGTGTGACGTCCCCTGCAGGTAGACTTGAATACGTGGATTTTACTGCTTTAAGTGCAGTGCTAAATTTTTTGTGTTACTGAATTATGCCTTTTGAGTAGCTTAGTGAGTTAGGATTTATAGTAACTTCTGAATGCCTTTAGCTGTGTTAAATGTCGGGATATGGAATCAAGGTGAATTTTTTCATTCCAAGTCATCTTTAAATTTGATTGGTTGAAGGGCTTTAAATTTTGACCTTATACTCGGGGTACTGAAATACGGTGAGGAAACAAAACAGAACAGTGTAGGAGAACTAGTTATAAGGAAGAGAGACTGTTATTTTTGTGCTGCTGTAAATGATTTGGATATGGAATGAGTTTTACACACAAATAATACAAATCTGTTCAACCTCTGTTGCAGTGGAGATGGAACCATGAGGAAAAACATTGATGTGTGGAAGAAGTGGACAACCCAAAACAGTTTGCAGCTTCATGGGTAAAAATGTTTATTACACATCTGCACTTCTTTAATTTTCCTCTCCTTTTTCTATATCATCAACATCTGCACGCATTCACATGTTAATATATGATAAAGCAGAGACTAAGAAGAGTCACTTTTCTCTCAAATCAAGAGTTTATGTGCTATTCAGGGGAAGTGTAGGGTTTCAGATGTGAGGAGTGGAGCATGTAAATCTAAATTGCTTGAATTCTTATGACTATCTGACATTTTAATGCTCATTGAATTGATTTAGACAGGGTAGCTAATAAGACAAAACAAATTACTTGATTGGGATTCGTAGCATTTAGGCACATAAAATACTGTTGGAAAATACAGCAAGTTGTAAAATTTAATAGTGATATTTTAAAGTCTTTAGGGTACTAGAGATCATACATAAATGGTTTCAGTTACCTGGGATGGATTTATGTAATCTGATGGTGAATGAGTACTTAGCGTAGTGCAAGCACATGGTAAAATGTAGTGATTGAAATGAGATGAAAAAACTTAAAACATTTTACTGTGTATTTTTAACAAGCTGGAGATGCCATTGGTTACTGTGACTCAGCTGACCTGTGACTTCTTGGTAACTTGTTCATTGTTGCAGGTTTAACTTTAGTTGTAAGTATGCAGATAGGGTCTATGCTCCTGGTCCAGCTCAGTGATGCCTTTCTCACAAGGCCACTGCTAGCTAAGATACATTCTCCATAATATTTGTAAAAGTCAGATTACTCCTCATTTTAACTCTGGATTTCTGGAAAGAGTCATGCTTTGGGGTGTTATTTTTCTAGTGTTGAGTACTTTATAGTAAAATTGATGGGGCACTAGAAAAAAGAAAATAGAGAATGTTGTGTTAAAAGTTACGCTGCATTAGTGTTAATGTTTGACCTAATTGCTGTTTTAATTTAGTAGGTGTCATTGTGAGTGTGTCAGCAGTACAGGCTGCACCAGGCTGACTTAGTTTAACACTGACTATAATTTGTGTACTGCTGACACCTGTAGAACTCCCCAAGTGCTGGCTTAGTCCATGGACAGTTGTGTGTCTGCAGTAAAACTTCTTTTGGGTTCCTGAATGATAGCTGGCTAGACCAAGAGTGTTCTGTTAGATTGCAGTTGAGGATTGCAACCCGTGGCGTTGAACAGCTGGCCGAAGGTGGGAGAATGGTGTATTCCACGTGTTCCTTGAATCCCATCGAAAATGAAGCTGTGATTGCATCTCTGCTGGAAAAGAGTCAAGGTGAGAATGTGAGCTTGAAAAGAGTGGGGAATTATTTTTTTCTTTTTTTTTTCTCTTCATTTTATTTTTCCCCTCAGCCCAAAAAAGGGTATGTGTGTGGTTGTACTAGTGATAAGCTTAGCGTGGGTATTATGCTCCTAGTTAGCAAAACTATGGAAATTTTTTGGTGCCAGGAGGATTTCATTAATAAACTTGATGGGGCAAGTTGCTATGAGCATTCTTCTTAAATGGGCATGAATCAGCTGCAAATATATAACCTGAAGACCTGTGTTAATGATACAGGCACTTCTGCACATCAGTGGCACAGTTCTCTGTTATGTGACTCCTCCTAACTGCTTTCACTGGTTGGAGTCCAGGTCTGACATTTGTAATTCCTTTGGAAAACTCAGTGTGGAACATTGCTGCTGTGCGCTATAGGAGTAGAAAGCCTGAAGTGTAGTTAAGCAGTTAGGACAAGGTTATTGTACACCTGTAGGTGGGAGTACCTTTAGCATACTTTGACCCACATTTTGACGTGCTTGGAATTTTAATGTGTTTAAACTCATGGGGTTTTCTGTGTTTTTGACTTGCATATGAAGGCTGAGGTAAGAAGAGGTGGAAAAATTGAGGTGAGCTGGGAAACTGCACTGCATCACTTCGTGATAGTAGGGTTTAGTAGCCCATTTAGTAGCTATTGCATATCGTTTTTACTGAATCAATAATCTGAAATTTGGAAACATCTAATTGGATTTGGCATGAAAAGTTCCACAGACTTTTTTAAGTTGAGCCTTTTACAGAGCAGAATCAGCTGTATTGCTCCTGGAGCTGCACTTTTTCTGGAAGTTGGGAGATGTTTTGTGTAATGTTTACTTTGTGCCAGTAACTGTTCTGGCCCCAAATTATGTATGAAATTTCATTATCTCAGAGAAAGGACTTTAGCTAAAGTGTTTGCAGGTTAATTAGGAGCTGATTATTCAGTTTCCTGCTCTGCTCTGCGCTGGGGTGGCCTCCCCTTGAGTGCTGTCTGCAGTTTTGGTCACTACAATGTAAGAAAGACATTAAACTATTGGAGAGCATCCAACGGAGGGCGAAGATAATAAAGGGTCTGCAGAAAAGGCCTGATGAGGAGTGGCTGAGATCACTTGGTCTGTTCAGCCTGGAGGAGAGGAGACTGAGGGGAGCCTCATTGCAGTCTTCAACATCCTCATGAGGTGAAGAGGAAGGGCAGGCCTGTGGTGACGAGTGACAGGACCCATAGGAATGGCGTAAAGTTGTGTCAGGGGAGGTTTAGGTTGGATATTAGAAAAGGTTCTTCACCCGGAAGTGGTTGGGCACTGGAACAGCTCCCCAGGGAAGTGGTCACAGCACCAAGCCTGACAGTTCCAGAAGTGTGTAGACAATGCTCTCAGGCACATGGTGTGACTCTTGGGGTGTCTGCACAGGGCCATAGTTGGCCCCGATGATCTTGGTGGGTCCCTTCCAATTCAGTTTATTATGTGATTCTGTGAAAGGACATTATTATTTAAAAGTAGTTTCTTTGATAGGCATAGACATGTTTCCAGTAAATTACAGTATGCTTGACTTATTGAAGGCCATGGTAAACCAGCATCAATTTTGACAATGACAAGATTGGAAAGCATTAAGAGCTACTTTGGATAGGAGCACAAAAGCAGTAGGATGTGGAGGCCTGCATTGCACCACCTGGGGCAAATTCAATGCTTTGAAAAAAGGATCTTGACTGGCTGTGACGTTCGGATCTAGTCTCTGCCCAGTGGAGGAATTTTGAGGCATACTTGGAGTCTGTGATGTGTCTCAGCAAATGAATGTTGTCCTTGGTACATGAACACAGGTGTAGCTAAAGTAGTAAAGAGGTGGTGCAGTTGTCTGCAAGAGACACTGTACCTCAAGAATTAGTTCAGGTCAGTCCGTAAGGTTTTTTGGTACTTTCTAGCACAGTGTTACCTTGCTGCTTGTGGAGCAGATGAGAGAGTGCTTTCCCCTTAGGGCTGAAGGAGTAGGGAGAACGCCTTTTTGTACCATGTAGATACTATTGGGAATTGTGGTACTTCTGATGGATTCTTTAGTGCCTGATAGGTCTGATGTAGTCTTGAGACATCAGCTGAAGTCATCCTGTAAGGAGGCAAGAGAATTCAAAGGATATATGCAGAACATCAAGTGTAATCACATTTGAGATGTAATTTTTGAATTCATCTATGAATTCATGTATCTCTTTTTCATTTATTTAAAAGACTTGCTTAAGCTGTCACTATAAGAGTAAATGGTTAGTCATGTAGAACGGGTTGATAAATTGTGTATAACATGAAGAAAAGCCTACCTGATTGTTGAATAACTTAAGTATTCAGAATCACAGAAAAGCAATGTTAAAAGTTATTCCTCTCTTGCGAGATTACCTATTTAAACAGTAAATTTTTATATCATTCTTTCTTGACATCAGACAACCTGAAGCTTTTATTCAATAGATTAAGCTATACTCTGTTGATATTTCTTGTAGTAATTTGACATATTTTAGGCAGATAGTCTTTTGTCCTGTTAGTTTGATAGTACTTACCTTCTTGTTACACAGTTTGGAATTTTCCTTTCAGTTTAAAAAAGTAACAGATTCTCTTTTCTTTCTCACTGGAATATATTGAGATTGTAAATCTTTAAGATTAGAATATAGTAGGCATTTCAGAAGGCTTAGTTTTACCAAAAGTTATTCCCTGAAAAATATTTAATCCATGTAGTAAATCCAAATACTAAGTAAATGAGAATAAAAACTTCAGTGATTGCATTGCTTAGAACACTGACGTTTAATGGTAGAGGTCATAGAGTATTACTCTGCAGCTTCTACAAAAACTATCTGTTACATTTTAGGTTAGTTTATAGGTTGCAGCTTATGTAGATATTATTAACAGTTCTTGCTTTCTTTACATGGTAGTAGTTGTATAGCATTTTATTTCTTGAAAGTTTTATAAAGTAATATTCTTAAAATGGTCTTAAAACTTGAAGGAATGCTATTTTTTTAGAAGTTAATTAGCAACACAACTCTTAAATTCTGTTTTCAAAAACGTTTCGGATTTCAGGTGCATTAGAACTTGCTGATGTCTCTTCCGAGTTACCAGGTTTGAAGAGGATGCCAGGAATTACAAAATGGAAGGTACTTAACCTGATGTTTTGGTGAAGTTCTTGGTCTGTGGTAGAGTGTTAAATTAGGGGAGTTCTGAAGTGTAACATTTCACAACATGAGGCTGAGCTGGATTAAAGGCAATGATTTGATTTTTAGGGGAGAGAGCTTAGCTGAAAGTCTTTGTGACAGTAATTTCTTGTCTCCTCATCTGCTCTCCTCAGCCTCTAGATTTCTTTCCTCTTTGTCCTATACTTTCTTGGTATGATTCCTTTTTCTGTTGTGTGAATGTGGCCTGTAGATGGCAACATAATTTCAGCCACTTTTAGAGTTACCCATCTGTCTCCGTCTTCACGGTCTGTGAATGTTAGATTCTGCAGTTCTTCAGCTGGTCTATTTGAATAATTTGGAAGTAAAAGCTGTGAAACTGTTTCTGCAAATAAGCTATAAAACCTGCAGTGATGTGACTAATCATAGAATATTATTAGAATCCTGTGTTTTGTTCCAGGCCTTAAGTGATTTCAGTTCTGGAAACAAACTAATAGGGAGGGGCAAAAAAACCCCAAAGCTGCTTCAGCTTCTTGTTAAGAGTATAGTCAAGAAGAGTAGAAGGCTATCCTGGAAGTAGGGAAATAAAGTGATCTAACTGAAATAAACTGATTTTAGTTATGGGTGTGTGCCATTGCAATGCCATTGGTGGTTCTGTCTTACCATCTCACTAGTCTCTTGCAATATCAGACAGGTTTATGCCTGTATGCAGGCTAATGAACAAGATGCATGGGATAAAGATTTATTTATGTTCTTCTACTGGAAATACAGCTTAGAAACTAGCTGGTTTCTTTCTTCTTACAGTTCCAAAAGTTTACACTGTGTACTTGTACCTGAAGAATAAATGTAAAATGCATAATTGTGGCTTTTTGATCTTAATTTTACGTTTTTTTGGTACTCTATAAAGCCATTATGTATATATTTATATAATGATCACTAAGGGTATATTGTATTCCCTGTAGCATCTATTTTTCTGTTTGCAGTTGAAATCTCCCTAACTGGTCTTCTGAAAACTAGTCTGAGACTTTCTTCAGCCCTTATTTGCTGCTACTGTTGTTTTTCAGGCCTCACTGACTAGCATGTCATTGTGGATGTATTTGCTTGCTTTAGTGCCCTTTTTACTTGGTGTAGTGTTTTGTTCCCTGGTGCAGCATTTGTTTTCTGGGAGCTCTGTGGCTGATCACATTGAATATTCCTGACTGTCAGTTGACCGTAAGTCTCTGGAAACAGCAAAAACAGAAATAAGGTTTTGTTCAAGCGGCACTTGGTGCTTGAAAATGGCATTCAGTACTCCCTTCTTAAGCCAGACAATGAGTGAACTCCAGTTAATTATTTTGGTCTTGAAGGAAGACACTTTTTTAAGTCTAGATTGGTCATCTGATTCTGCAGATCACTCTTCGTGAAGATCACTCTTCTTCCACTCTTCGTTCTACCCTAACAGGTGGTCAGTAAAATGTGCAATAGAGAAGAGTTCAGCATGTTCTTTGGTGCTTTGTCGTTCTACCAGTCACACCAGCCTACCAGTGAGGCTGGTAAAACTGAACAGCACAGGGCTGTTAGGCAGTTGTTCTGGTAAATCCAAAATAGTTCTAGATTTGTTTAGACTTCGATTATTTATCACTCCTGTTGTTGATTTGTCTCAAGCTTGAGTCATGACTTCCAAAGAAGAGCAGTTCAGAAGTACAGTCTGTACTCCATCTAGCACTATGAAATGTAGCATATTTTGACTTGAAATACTAATTCTGTAAGTACAGTAATTTCTATTTCAGGAGATGTGGAAAGGCACAAGGTGTGATCTGATCAGTGTCTGAGAAGTGCCAGACTTCATGGTGCTGAAATCTGTGTTCCAAAGTTCATAGTGAAATTGTAAGCTAGATAAATTTTACATTTCAGTTTCCAGTAGAACACTTGATTAAACTTTCAAGACAATTGCAGTGAGATGTATGAAACCACTTCATGATACCTGCCAGTCCTGAAGTCACCATCACTGCAACTTCTTTATTTTGTTGCCTTAACAACAAAAATTGGCCTTCATCTCAGTCATTAATTTTATGCATTTGCCCTGTGCGTCCTCAGTTGGGACCTTTCGTACAGCTTTAGCATCCAGCACAAAACCAGGCATCTAGATATCTGAAGTCAAATTTTCCCTGGCTTATTTTTTCATTTTGGTATCCTTTCTTGAAGAGCATTCAGAATGCCTTCCTCTCAGAGTTATGGCTCTGACCTTCTGCTTGTACCTTAAGAGTCCATCAAAAGCTTTGACCCTTGGCCAGGCTGAGGTGATGTCATGTCTGCACAGTGTCTTAGAGTGGATCTGTAGATATGTTCTGAGTTCTGAATAAATGTACAGACTCTAGAAAATGCATAGGGGTATGGTTCTTAAGCAACTCTCCAGGAAAGCATCTCTGTCAGTAACCTGTATATGCCTGTGTCTTGCAGCTTTCTGCCTACCAAGCTGTTGTGTTGCACTCCTGTACATTTCTTATGTAATGAATTTGGGATTCCTCAGCTCTGATCTTTACTAGACTGCAGTCACACTTTTCCTTTGCATACTGCTTGGAAGCTGCCTATAGCAGAATGTTTCACAGCCAGTCTCATGGAAAAAAAGGAGTAGTGTATACTAAATCTGATGACTCTCTGATCTTCTTATATATTTCACCACTCTCCTTCCACTGGATTTTGGTGGTTCACATGTTTTAGCAGGTTACCAGAGATCTTTGTAGTTGATTCAGCACCAGTCTGCACTTTGCGTGCTTTTTGAAGCATATGAAGTGGAACAAAGAGCTGCAGCTGGCAAGAATCTCCTACTCTGAAATGCACATATACAATCCACAAAGAAACAACGCACTTTAAAGAACTTAATTTTCTATACCAGAAAATAACTTCCCTTTTGGATGTCTGAACCTTAGTCTGAACCAAGTATTATAATGAAAATTTGTAAAATGGTAACCTATATTATTCACTATATTTATATTTACCACATTGAAGGTGATGCTGAAAGATGGACAGTGGTTTGAAGAGTGGAAAGATGTGCCTTCAAATAGACAAACACAAATACGTCCTACTATGTTTCCAGTAAAAGATGAAGAGAAGCTAAAGGCAATGAATCTGGAGCGCTGGTAAGTTTTTCTGGAGTAGATCTTATGAGGATTTGATGTAACTTATATGGTTGTGGGCAAATAATAATTAGATTAGATTAGGAGTGTGTAGGTCTGAGTATATTTTCATGGCTTCATATGTCATGGCAGTGCACAGTATTTAAATTCCAGTGAATCAGGAGAAATTACTGCAAGTTGCGTAAGAGGAATAAATACTCACATAAAAAGGTCGAATTCTCTGCACCTAATAGAGATAAACAGTCAAAATTACTGAAAAAGCATGTAAAACTTCAACATTTTAACAGTGTGACTTATTTGCTATTAAAGGCTTTCCATAGCTATTCTAAAAATATTGTTTAGAAATGAGTCATTAAAGCTCAGACGTGAACAGTGAAATGAACGTGTTGCATTGATGCAAATAATTTTGCCAGAATGCTCTATTTTAAATCCTGTTTCTAGTTTGATAAATTAAATCTGCACAATCCTACTGGGAATACTTACCTTATCCTGAAAGTAAATATAAATGTGGCCCTTCTAGTATTTTGTCAGAGTAAGAATGCAGCTCTGAATGTGCTGCAACATTTTTTTTCTTTTCTCTCTAGTCTTAGGATATTGCCACATCACCAGAACACAGGCGGTTTCTTTGTGGCTGTGTTAATAAAAAAGTCTCCAATGCCATGGAATAAACGTCAGCCTAAGGTAACTTCTTTTAAATTATCTGAAATGTTAATTACTAATAATGTTTCAGGATATTTTTTAAGTTTGCACATAATAGAAAATATAACTCTTCTGTATCTGCCTAGTTACAGTTCAATGTATCAATTAAAAATAAATTCCTAAATCCATGAAGTACTTAAGAAAAAAACCATGACAACTTTTAAAATAGTGAAAAAAAAAGAAAGGGGATTTTGAAATTATATTAAAGTAACAAGATAAATCTTGACCCTAAAATTAAGGGTTTGAAAGAATTACAGAAGCAGATTATATTGGATAGCTAAAGCTGTCACTTCCTTCAGCTGTGTGTGGTCCCCCTGCTAAAGGCTTTTTTCTGCTGTGTTGTAAGCTCATTCTGATTTCAGTTTATCTTTCTCTGTGGCTGGTTGCTCAGGAGTGATTCACTAGCAGATTAGCAGATCAGCAGCACAGGGAATGGATGTAAAACTGTTTGGAGCAGCAGCTTCAGCCGTCTGACTTTAATCCATTTGTTGTCAATTGTCTTTAAAATCCTGTCAACAGGATTTTAAGTTGATGTGATTTATTTGATCTCTTAGATTGTCATGTTTGTGAGAAAAACTTCTTGTTTGAATCCCTTTTAGGTGTTAGTGGTTATTTGATTTGCTTCATTAGAACAACTTATGAGTAAAAAGTACGTGGCAGTAGGGAAGAAGCATTTATTCAGAAGCACCCTCCTAACAGTTTATGCTGTTCTGAGTTGAACATCGTAGCACTCTTACAGAAGGTGTGTCAGCAGCAGGATGTGTGTGTCACTTTGAGTGTTAGGAGGAAAACAGCAGATCCTGTTTTAAAATAGTCTCTCTGAGTGCTTGAACATGATTTTGTAGATGGTACAAAAATAGCTTTCTTGGACAGTTGGTATGAAACTGTCCAGGTCAGTACTGGAGGTAAATGCAATTTATAGTGGTATCTTGATCTAGTAATCAGATTAGCTCCCTGAATGGATCTGTTTAAGCACTTGCATACAAATTGACAAGAATTAAGCACATACAAAGAGGGAACATAGGTGCCTTCTGTTACAAGTTGGATACTACTTCTGCTTTTTTGAAAATGCTATAATTTGAAATAGGTTCATCAGAAATTACCACAAAGAACAGGAGATACTGAAGTGACAGCAGCTCATTCAGGTAATGGTTCTGACTGTGTTATTGAAGAACCAACACTTGCTGAAAATGAAGAGTCTAAGAAAATGCAAGAATTGCAGAATTCGGACACTGAGCAGAGCAAAAAGGAAGGAGTATGTGGGTAAGGACCATGTCTAAGTATTTGTCCTGTGACAGCTTCGTAATTGCTGAGTACTCTGTAGTTCTTTCGTTAGAAGTTGATCAAGCAAAATTAATTGATTCCGTTTCCTTGCATTCCCATGTTTTCTGTCTTGTCTGTCTTTCAGCAAGTTTGGAAAATAACCAGTTTTCTTCATCATTTGTAAAAGTCTGTTAGCACTTTCTTCTCTGTTAAGGAAAAAACTACTTTCAGAGGTTAATGTTTGGAAGATTTGTATTATCTTCACAATCACGCCATCAGAAATCTCTGTTTACTTGTTTTTGTGAGTTTGGTTTCAAAGTACTGCTTCACTTCCACATTTTGACAAGTTAAATTGTGTGTAGTGTTAGTGAAGCACAAGAAAATGCCAGTATTGTTTGGCATACTGTTGTTACCATAAGCCAAGTGTTGACTGAATGAACCGAGTGTACTGATTTTAAAGCAAGTACTTCTAGTGAAATTGACAGTGCAATATTTTCTTTTTAGACCACCACCATCTAAAAAAATGAAGTTGTTTGGTTTTAAAGAAGACCCTTTTGTGTTCCTCCCTGAAGATGATCCATTGTTCCTTCCTATCCAGTAAGGAAAAAAAAGTTTCTGTTTTGGCAGTAAGATTCCTGTTAGTTCAGGGTTGTTAGTAGTTCAAGTTCAGTTCATTATAAAAGATGGGTCTTGTTGGTCCTGCATAAAGGTTTTTGCCTCACTTTGCACCAGGGCCCCCACTCCTCAACACTTAAATACTTAAATGAAAATAGCCAACTAGAGTTTGCGCTGGAAATTTTCCAGTGTGTCTCAGTGTCTATAGCAGCTTGTCCTTTTTGATGTCATGCAGCTTAGAAAGTCTAATCTTTGTGTTCTGAAGCCAAAGTGCTAAGTGTTTGCAGAGATAGCTGGAGGAAATGGGCTAAACCATGCATTTTGAGTATGTCATTTTATTGCTCAGTTAATCAAAACAAGTATTATGGCCACAGGAAGTTTTACGCATTGGACCCATCATTTCCCAAGATGAATTTACTGACTCGAACTCAAGAAGGAAAAAAGAGGCAGCTGTACATGGTTTCTAAGGAGCTAAGGAATGTGCTTCTGAACAATAGTGAGAAGATGAAGGTATGGTTCATATGCATCAGTGGATATCTCCTAGAACTTGCCAAGTGTACTGTTTACATAGAGGATTAGCCCTCTGACAGGCTTTTTTTTTAAGAGTCTGGATTAATGTTTTCCTCTCTGTCCCTCCTGTGTTAGAGATGAAAAGTTGACTCTGATAGGTAAATAACAGTCTCTGAGATCAAAATCAGTACATTTTTGGTGGGTGAAATAGAACTTAAAAGTAGAGAGAGGGAATATATAACTGCTGTGTGTGTGCCAGCATTTTTATGTAGTCTTCAGGTAACTTTACAAGTTTACATTGATGCTGTTGTATTTATGAGTCCCTTAATTATAGAAGTATTAAAACCTTTGAAAGCCTACCAAAAAGATAAGTTCAGCTGAATTATTTACTGGCTGTGTTACATAGGGACTTTGTTTCAAAGTAATTTTATCAACTAAACATTTTGAAAGTTCATTAATTGAACTGATATGTGAGCTAGTAAGTAGTCTTTGTGAATTAGAGGGAATTTCTTTTTTATGATTCCCTTTGGAAAATGTCTTGCAAATGCTAAAGATTTGTCTCAAAAGTCATTCTGTAATTTAGGTTGGAATGAGGTCATCTAGTCCAACTTCCTTCCTACATCAAACAGAGCTGACTTCAAAGCTAGATCAGATACATTCTGGAGCCTCATCCAGTCAAATCTTCAAAATTTTTGACGACATTCAGTACATATTTACAACAGATCTTTAAGCTAGATAAATAATTATTCTTTATCCCCCATGCAGGAAGTGGCTATATAATTGACAAAATTTTAAGAAATTGGTGCATTATGTTAGGTAGTGAGACTCTGAGTATCACAAAGGATAGATACAGTGTCTGAATATTAGTCATTTTTACATTTTTGGAATCCTGTTCTTGATAGGCTTTCCGAGAATCACGCAGAAAATTCTTATTCAAACTAAAACTAAAATTAAAATTAGATAGTAATAGTTTGTAATAGTAGTAATAGCCCTCATTTTAAGACTGCCGCTTCCTTACACTGTTCAGTTTTCAATATGGAAAGGAGTAAAAGGCGTTTTATGTTGAGGGAGTGCCACATTTTTATAGCAGGACTTTCTTTTTCCATTGGATGAATTTTCACATTAATTGAGTGTCCAGTGCAAATGAACTTTTAGTCAAAGATTTGAGAAAAAATAAGTTCAGAGTGGTGATTTAGAATTTATACTCCCTACTGATGCTTATTGGCTTTGCTGTTTGCAGGTTATTAACACAGGGATAAAAGTCTGGTCTCGCAACAGTGATGGTGAGCAGTTTGGATGTGCATTCAGATTAGCACAAGAGGTAATTGCATAACATTGTGTTTTCAAAGGAGGTACTTTGGTTTCCTTGAGAGCCTATAGGACAGTTGGCATTGTCAGATTAATGATAATTTACATTTTCAATATGGTTTAAAATGTGGATATTGCTTTCTGGTAGTAGATGAAGTGCATACTGTTTTTAACATCTTTCCTTCAGAAAGTAGTAGTTGAATTTTGAAATAATTGTGTTTATTTATTATACAGGGAATTTATACTCTCTACCCATTCATTCATGCAAGGATTATAAATGTCTGCATAGAAGATGTCAAAATTCTGCTAACCCAGGAAAATCCATTCTTAAGTAAATTTAGCAGTGAAACACAGAAGAAAGTCAAAGACATGGGTAAGCCTGCTAATTTTGCTGTCACAAAATTATTTTTATACATTACACAGAAGACTATGAAAATCCTGTAACAAAAACTGTGTTTACTAAAAATTTTGACTGAAGTTACTTTAAATATACTCGTTAGGTAAGTAAGCATTACTGAAAGCCGGTGTCTTGCTAAAAATTGTAGTCCTTTCTGATTGCAGCCTTTAAGGTTTTTGATCTTTAGAGAACAGAAGAGTTGCCAAACTTAGGACTTCTGCAAAGCAGTGCTGTGAGGCAGCATTTAAAATATCTGATGAACAAAGATTTTATATACGCTTCTGATTTTTCTGCCTGTTAGTGCTCCAGCTGGAACTGTTGGTTTGTCATCTGCAATTGCTTGTCATGACCTTATGTATCAAATATAGTTACTCAGATTTGATTTTCTTAAATACAGGGAGCAATGTCTACTCTTATTAAACTTTTATTTCCTCTACACTGGATGCTTCAAGAGATGAAAATTGGTTTTCAGCCTTTTGTTATTGTTTTATTTCCAGCTCATTGCTGATCCTTGTACTTACGTGTCTGATGAGATAAAATCGGAAGAAAAAATGTTCTAAAGTTTGGGCTGGCATACTCTTAAGTTCATTTTAATTAAGTAAAAGTTCCTTGCTAGATTCACTGAGCAAATTAATCCACTGTGTGGGTTTTTTATTTAAATTTGGTTGTTTGGGATTTGGGAGGAGGCAGAGTTGGCAGTTGCTTCTGTAACTATATAAATGCTTCGGTTGGAAAAAAAAGAGAATAAAATCTGGTATTGTCTATAGTTCAGTGTACTGATGTAGATAACTGCTAACCATGTCATGTTCTGTGGTTGTCTAAAAACTTGTTTTCCTGAAAATTTTCAGATTACAATCATTATATCATTGTACCAAGTAACACATCTGTTTTGTTTTTGTTCCCCCTTCCCTGTAGCGATGGGAAGTATTGTTCTGAAGTACGACCCAGACCCTGAGTAAGTAGATGTGTTGCTTTCCATTATGCACTTTTAAGACCTGGGCAAGAATTTATTTTCACTAAGCAAAAACAGAAGTAGGGGCATAGAGATGCAGTGAGGGAAACAGCAAAGCCAGATAGGATGCAGAGAATATGACAGGGAAAGAATCTCTCTTGTCTGTGAATTCTTAAAACTGTGTAGGATTTAGTTTTATAAAGGAGAGCTGGTGGTTGTGCCAGAGATCCACAGCTCACTGCATGTGATTAATTTGTTTGTTTCCCTGTAAAGTCAAGCGTTTGGAATGGAAAAAGTTATTTTTTTGTTCCTTTTTGTGGACAAAGTAATTTTTGTGGGCAAAACTCTTAAGAACTTTTAAAATGTAAACTTTAATCTTGCTGTTCCTCATATTAGTTTTGAAAACAGACCCAGAAAATTATTTTGTTTGTTGCAGAAACGTAATAACATTGAGTTTTTGGTTTTTTGGCTTGCTTGCTTGCTTGTAGACAAGCAGGTATGTATGTACATGTTGAAGTTAAGAACAGTGTACTTTCATCTTCTGTGAATAGTTACAAAATGCAGTCAGTGTTAGAATTGAATTGACTGTATGGCTATAAAATGAAGTTTTGAAGATGAACTTTGAATTGACTGAACTTAACTGCTTTTTGGTAGAAAACCTCATGATCTTCAGTGCCCAATAGTGCTGTGTGGTTGGCAAGGGAAGACGTCACTCCGTGCCTTTGTGCCCAAGAATGAGAGACTTCATTACCTGAGGATGATGGGAGTTGAAGTGTTTAAAGCAAAGAGGAAAGAAGAGGAATTGGAAAACAAATCTGAGGAAGAAGTTCAGCACAGACTGGCACAAACAGAGGAAGGAATGGATGTGGAAGACAAAGAACAGGATTTAGTCACAAAAATGGAAGCAGAAATAGGTGAAGAATCTTCCCAGAGTCCCGTGGAAAGCAGTGCTATGGAAATAGAAAATAAAATTGAGGATTTAGATCAATCTAGTAAAAATGCCAACACTCATGTAAGCCAGGAAAGCAAAGAGACGGATGCAAGTAATGTGAAAGATTAGGTTTCTTTCTGCATTTCTTGGCAGCTTCCATGAGGCTCACATCCAGACTTTTGCTTTTAGCATGAAACTGTATTTTAAAATTTTGGTTGGAATGGGATGTTCCTCTTTTAAAGTTTCACCTATTTTATATTTTAAATGAAAGCTATAAAGAGATTTCTCTTCAAGTGTGTCTTCTTTTTACTGTTTTAAACTCCCATTTATTGATGGGTTTGTCTGTCTGTGGCTGGCAACAGACCAGGCACCAGTAAAATCTAAAGCCCATATTTTAAATGGAACAATGGTATGCACAAATGCACTGCACGTGTAACTGGTCAAAAATTCCTTCAGAAGAAAAACCTGGGATTCCATTCAAAGCATATAGATTCTAAAAACATTTTTTCTCCTGTGATTGTTTACCCCACCTACCAACCAATCTGATTTCTATTGATAACTGCAGGTTCTTTAAAGATAAGAGAATCATTGTGAGTATCCACACAAATGCACATGCAGGGTATCTGACTGACAGCCTGGTTAACGATTATTCAAAATAAAACCATGTACAGCATCCTGGAGAAAAAAGCAGAATGCATTTTACAAGAGACTGATGTTTGAGGTTCTTTTTCAGCGTGATTAATTGCATGACAGACCCAGCTAGTAAATATTGTTAACAAGATCTTCAGGTGTGCTGAGTGTGCCTCAAACTCCTGTCTTGAAATGTGCCTGGGAAGAATCTGTGACCATCACTCAGATCTGTTGTGGTCATCTATTCCTCTGTAAGTTTTTCCAGTGGGAGTAATCTCTAATTTTTGCAAGATAACTTGCAGCTGAAATAATAGTTTAAAAAAAGTATGGTGGTATATATGTCTTTGTATAGTAGATGTTTAAAAGGTTATTTAGGTCTAAAAGGGTAATTTATTTAATCTGACTTAAGTTTCTGAGGTAGCCAACTTTTTTAAAAATAATATAAATTCCATCCTTTCTGGCTTAGTTTCAGCAGCACGCTGTACTTAAGTTGGTCTGAAAGTGACCAGCAGTACAAGGTATTGTCTTCCTCTAGGACCGTAGTGATGCAAATATTTGTTATGCTTGTCAAGCGGAGTTTCACCATTTTTATTTTTATTGATGAAGTCTTATGTGGCTTGGATCCATTTTCTGCACCTTGCTACAACAGACTTTTTGATGTCTGCCCTTGAACTACTTCATCAAAGGGAGAATTCTTGAGGGACAGACATAAAAGTGAAATAATGCCATGTCCTCTGATGAGATATTAGTCTCATGCAGTGAGGAACCATTGACAGGGCTCATTTTCCTCTTGAGAGTCCATAAAATAGGTTAATAAAAAATCAGTTCTTGCCCTTGTATTTTGGTAAGGTTTGAGTTTGTTCTTTGAATTGAGAACTGTGATAGGACAGGTTCTGTTTTGGCAGCTCCTTAGGCTGAAGAGCAACATAGCAGAATTTTCTTTTGAATGGAGATGTATGCAAAATACAATTTATAATTCTTAAAGTATATGAGGAAAGAGATTTTTCAACTTGAAACTTCAAGCATGAAACTTAACATTGGTTTTCATATCTTTGTGTTTATTCTGGTACATTGGGCATTTGAAATGGAAGAAAGGTAGAAAAGACCAGCGTCACTTAGAAGTCATCATTGTAGTCTGCAGTCCTCATCCCTGAGGATGATTTGAATCCCTCTGATCTTTATGCTTGATGATCTCCATAAATTATCAGAAGGTCAAGTGTTAAAACCTATGTGAAGAAACTAAAATTTGTTTTGAATTATTCCTGCTGTTACTGTATCTACGGATGTTCCAGAGCAGCAGCTTCAGCTTCCTTTCCGTCAGTGACTCTGCTAAGGATACAAGTTTGACAGGTTAAGCTGAGAAGAATGCTTGTTGATATAGACAATCCAGACAATTAAATCAGCAGAAAGCAAACTATAGAAAATGAACAGTCCTGATTAGGTTTTTTTGACTGAGCATATGACTGGCAGACCAAAATGAGAGTGAGAAGTTTTTATCTGGGAGCTAAAGAAAAGTAGGTTCTTGGATCATAAACTGACTGAAATTGGCTATAACTTAGACTTGTAATAGAATAAGAGCCCATCACTTCAAATCCTCTCAGTAGTCCTATTTTCCTTTGTTATCTATAAAATTTTGCTTTGCTCTTGGCTTTTTGGAGTTGTATTTTTCCTGTCAAGTGCAAGTGGGAACTAAGAAACTAGGGGTCTAATTTTCTTGTACTGTTCAGCTGTTTCACTCTGTATGTCCAAGCAAAACCAGGGACTGCAGATTTATTGTATTTTCTTTTTAATATTGCGCATTTCCTTACACCAGTTGCTCTGTCCCTGTTGCTCTTGCCTTTACAGCCAAAAAGGAAGATGCCCAAAATCGTGTAGGTAGTGGCTGAAATTGCTGTCCCAGTTTCCCAGGCTGGGAGCCTGATGAAATGGGTGCTTTCTGTTTGTCTGCCTCAGCTGAGCTCTCTGCTACTTGCGGCTCTGGTGCTCAGATGGCTGAACCTCTGCCCAGGTGGTTGCTGCAAATAATTTGAAAGGAAGACAAAAGAAAAGTGATAAGCAATCACGTTAAGTTTGAACACAAATTACAAAGTCTGTCCTTGTAAGCAGTTCCTATTAAATGTCGTGAGATTTCTCTAGTTAATATTGCTGGTTTTTAGAAACACAGGACCAGAGATGTTTGCACTGATGGCAGGGGGTTTTATATGTGACAAGAGGGGAAAACAGAAGAAAATCCGTGCATCTAAATGAGTAGTCTGATGATGTGCTGTTCAGGAAGGTCCTCAGTAACTGCTGGATCCTGAAGAAAATCTGTTGACTGAAAAGCGTAGTAAGCTAAGGAGGGAACAAAGGGAACACATGGGATGCTTTGCTTCAACATTTACCTGATACTAGTCATTTGTTACTTCTGGAAATTTGTTAGTGTTTTCATACTTTACTTTGCTGCAAAATTAATGTACCATAGCCTAGTGCCACTGGGGTGATTTTTTTTTTCCTTAAAGGTTTAAATCCTGTTAAAAGTCAATGAGGCTTCTGTAAGTATACAGACCCCTTGAAAAATTCCTGCCCATGGATTTCAACTTTAGATTTAACAGTAGAAGAAAGCAATTTAGCTTGTGTAACAACCCCTTTCTGAAGCTGCAGCGAAGGAAAATCAGAGCATTTCTTTTTTCCAGTTCTTCTTTCTCCATCCCGGAAAACAATCGGTGGCGTGCTGATGCTGCACTGCTGCTGGAGCTGAACTCAGCACGCTCTCTCCCTGCCCCCTGCCCAGGACAAGCCTTGTAAACAACCCCCAGCGAAGCGGCGCGGACACAACAGCAGTTCTGTTATTCCCAGCAAATGTCCCAATAAAGTTGGCCGGCGTGCCCGCGTGCCTTTGCCGCCGGGCTTTGCAGCTGGAGCGTGGCAAGGTCGCTCGGCACGTGTGGGCCCGCACCCAGCACGGGCCGTGGTGGAGGGACCGCAGACCCTGCAGCATCAAACACTCGCCGGGGTACGTACCCTGCCTGCACCTGTCTCCCTCGTGGGGGATTTTCTGCACCTGTGGCTCACCCTTGTGCTAAATAATGGTTGTACTTCATTGTCATTTAATTTGTTGCTTTGCGGTTCTTAAGACAAACCTGAGTATTGTTTCTTGACTAAAACCTGGTTTTCTTCCTAGGGTGTGGCTGCTTGTGTTAAAAATTTAAGTTTCTTCTGCACTTGGTATTTCTATTCAGTTAACATTAAGTGAGCTGTTGGCTGCATAAGTGCTTGTCTAGGTAGCCAAACTTTTTCTTTCAGTGAGTTATCCATGCGTGGGTTTGGCAGGATGGGTAACTCCAGTCACTTTGTCATCAAACCATCACTTTGGAACATGCCTGTACACTCATGCCTCACCCTGATTGCCTCCTTGTATTTCCAGTGTTCTGCCTCTCTCTTTCCATTTGTCATCCCTTGAAATTATGGACTTCTCTCTAGTTCTATTTTTTGTGTAGCTCAAATGCTTTCAAGTCAGTTAACAATGGACTTCTGCCTATTCTCAAGGAGAAATTTGGCCAAAATTGGCCAAATTGGTGGCCAAAACATTCTTACAATTTGTGTAAGAATGAGGTAAATACACAATGATCCTTGCCCAGAGCATTCTTCCAGACTCCAGGGATTTCTCGGACCAGAAATTATGTCTTTGGGTTTAATGGTCCCTTATGTATTTGCCCTCCATAAATTTTCTCGCTGAGACCATGTGAACTTTTAGCTCTCATAACATCCTATAGCAGGGAGCCCCAAAATCATACCTGCTGTTGTGTGAGGTATTATTTTAGCACCTAATAGTTTTATTCAATGATCCCCACTTGTATTGAAATCGACAACAAGCAACTGATTGCTGGCTAGCTTCTTTAGAGCACTTGTCATTTTACTGTCTTCTATCATATCCCTTATCAGTCATCTTTTCCAAGCTGAAGGGTCCTGGCTAACTTGTCTGTTCCCTCTATGGAGACTACTCCAAATCTTCCATCATCTTTATCGAGTATTTCTGAACTTTCCTCAGTTTTTATGTCCTTTTCCAGGGGGAAGAGCTGTATATGGTGGCATTTGTAGAAGCATGTGCCCACTGTTCTGTCCTCCAGTATTCTGGCTGGTACTTTATAATGCTACTAATATCAAGCTGAGGTTTCACTGGAATTGCTTGTCATAACCTCATTATTATGTTCTGAGCAGCAATTGAGAACCTGGTGGTTTTTACATGTGCTGGTGGGATTATTTTTCCCCACGTAAATCACTTCTGTCTGCATTGAGATTGATTTGCTGTTTTATCAATCAGTTGCCTTTGTCTTGTAAGGACCTTCTGCAATTCTTTGAAGCTGGACCTTAGCCAGTAGTTACTGACTGAAGTGTATCCCACCCAGAATAGTTTTCTGGCTGTCTGCAGGTCCCTAGTAGTTCTGAAAGGATCCTAAGCTGGTTGTTCATTATGACCTGGTCACAGGACAGGAATTCCATATCAAAATGCTGATGAGCAGGATGACCGAGTCCAAACAGAGTATAGTATTTTCTTTCTAGTGTTTTAAGTAATTAAATGTATGTCTACAAAATACTCTCATAGAATGCCTGTTGTCTGGAAAATACCAGCTTATTGGAGGGAAAAGCATCCTTAGGAACGTGGCAAATGGACTTCTGACAGTTTCCCCTGAATCTTTTCCAGGGCTCATCAGCCTAGAAAACTAGCAAGGAGGATCTTGAGAACCACCCCCTAAACTCTTGTTTTCTAGGGCTTCTCAGGCCTCATATTCACCTTCTAACTGTGCAACAAGGTGATGCCCTGCACATTGTGTTACCAGGATTTCTTGCCCCTGTAGGTCTGGATGTCTCCATGGCCAGTGTTAGTCTGGTACACTGTCCAACTGTGTGTCCATACTTTCAGCTAATACTTTGGGCAGTGACGAAGGAGTTGGAAACAGCCTGAAATGCTAAAAATGTCCGTGTCATTTGTCCCAAGTGACTTTTAAAGCCATTTTACCCCCATTTTACATAAAAAACTTTGCTTTTTCTTTATCTTATCGTTGCCTAACTTTAAATCTGAATCTTTGAATCTCTCTTAAGATTTCCTAACTTTGAATCTGAATATAGACAAGTGCACTCAGCTGATCTGAAATAGTCTTCACCTTAGAAATATTTTTCTTTTATACCTTAGTAATATATTTTATGGTGGCTTATAAATGCATTGCTGCAAAATCAGCTTAGGTTATCTGGATTTATATTTTTTATTGGTGAAAATAATGTAGAGCTTCTGAAAGGTGGCAGATTGACAGTCTTGAAGTTAAGCTGATCGTTCCATTATTTCCCAGCATCTTTCAGCCTTTAAAGATGTCTGCTTTTTTCTAATCTCCCATACTCAGTTTTTCAGATGACTGCTAAGTCTTCTGAGCAGTGAAAGCCATTTCTCTAGGTATCCTTTAACAATGTTTATCAGGCTTGTCTAATTTGAAGTTGTCTAATTTAGTTAGGTGTAACTTACTGCATTACTCTCTGTCTTGTTCTTCCTCTGGTCCCTAAGACCCTTTCTTTGATATTGTGTGCATGAACAGCCTCATTTTGTTAAAGGGTTAAGTCATCATTTTAGATACATTAATTACTGTATAGAGAATGCAGGTTCAAAAGAGATAATAGGCAACTCAGCTTGAAATCACTGCTGATTCTTTTTTCTTGAATATATTTATCAGCATTTTCTTTGGGCCATTCAACAAGGTAAGGGCAAACTGCGGAGAATGGTGTCTTGTTATCCTGAAATTCTCTTGCTAAGTTGAATCTCATTTTGCAAAGGCACTTCTCAGGGCAAAGTGATGTGCCTCACAGCAAAGTGGTGTGGCTCACAGCAAAGGATACAACGATGCAGCAAGGGAGGCTTCACTGGGACCTGAGGAAAAAATCACACCACACAAAAGGAGCTGAGCACTGGGGCAAGTGGCCCAAAGAGATACTGATTTCCATCCTTGGAAATCTTCAAAACTTGTCTGAGTGAGGCACTGAACAAGCTGACCTAGCCCGGAAGCCATCTCTGCTTTAAGAAGGGGGCTGGACCAGCTCCCCTCCAGAGCTGATTTAAACCTGAGTCTTTTTCTGATTCTAGGATCACTTGCCAGGTGAATGCCTTCAGCCATGTACAGACAGCCACATCCCCCTGAGACTTTTTGCTGACTACACCTTCACCCACACTTTGGCTCTTCAGACATGGAAATACTGCATTTAGTGATTAGGGAAGAACCTGTACGTGTCTAATGGAGTTAAACCAGCCTGCCATGGTCTAAGAACGCAGTTGTTGAATCTCCTACTGACTGTGTACAGTGTGTTGGTATTGCCAGTGCTTTGTTTTCTGTAATTCAAGCTGATTCAGTGGAATCTGTCAAAATGCAGGAGGAGTAACTTCATGGTTCTTTCAACTACATCATAAATCAGAGGATAAAAGAGTTGAAACTGCTGATGAAATTGTTAATGTTAGATTGCTGTGGTAGAAACAAGCCCCCAGTGTGGCAATTTGTACCACCACCATTACTTCAGGAACACTGCAGAGGTACATGGCTGCAAAATTGTCCTGTGTTCCAAAGTGCTGCATTGCTGGCTGAGCAGAGCTGCAGCACGTGAATAATGCGAGGCATCTACAGATCTGAATTGTTCCCGTTTCCATTAAGTCATATGTTCAGCTGTAAATGTTACGTTGTCTCTAGAGGCAGAGGATGAGTTGTATGTAATGACTGTGAATTTCAGATAGAAAGGGCGGATATGAGCAGTTTTAGAACATTTTTATTCCCAAAAAAAAAAGAGGTCATGGTTATTAGACAGCACAGGCAAACCCATGCCCCCTTCAGTTTTGGTCAAGAGATGGCCACCCACCCAAACAAGCACCAGCCCAGTCTGGAGCTTTAACTAGTGGGGATGTAAGACACTGCTCGTTGGTGTGTGGTAAAATCAGGTGGTGCAGGAGATTCTGTTTCTTCGTTATCTCAGAAGGAAGTGATGGTAACAAAGGAATGACAGCCATGAGGCACTTGTCCTGGTGGGACTACAGCATGTTTCCAGGAAGCTGGGAAGCACCTCTCTGGGGAAGAAATACCAGTGGAAGGAGTTGATAGCAGGCAAGTGGATTGACTGTCTTAAAAAGAAATGTTCTGTGGGGAGAAGTAATACATGCATGTGCTGATGGTCTCCATAGGTCCGACAGGATGTCAGCTGGTCCCATGGAGGTATTTCTGGTGCTCTGGAACATCTTAAAGACAGTCAGAGACAACATTAAGGCAAATGGATTTTACTTCCCTGTGGGTGGGACTTCAGTGTTTAACTTAAGGGCTTCTGATATTAGTAAATCTGGGGTTTCTTTCTCATAAAAAAGCCTGTTTGGTGGTTTGGGGCTTTTTTTTTTTTAATCAAATCCTTTTCAAGCAACATTGGCAAGAAAAGGAGAGAGAAAGAGAAACCTAGGAAATGTGTGTCAAATAACAAAAGCAGTCATCACAACTGATGAACAATTTATTTGATTCCTATGGAGAATCCAGTTATTCTGCTTTTCACATCCAAACAGGATTTGAATTTACATCTGGTGTTCAGAAAACTCACATAATGCCTCACTCAAAAGCCTCAAAAAAGAACCAATTCTTTAATGTTTTCCTTCCTGTGACAAATTGCAACAGGTCATGGAAGTGACACACTTTGTTAGGAACTGATGTCATACAAAAGAGTTTGCAGGGTTAAAATAATATGAATTCTCTGATCATGCAATTACAGAGACTGTGCTGTTCCCTTGAAGAAGAAATAGGAGGGATAATGTAATACAAATGGTGAGTCTGAACAGAGAGAATAACATTAATGTTTTGTTCTCCAGACTGCCTCGGTACAGGGCTGTGATAACAGGGTGATGCTGTTGACCTCCATGAACTACATTGAAAAGAGAGCCAAACTCAGCCTGATTCTTTCCTGAAGTTTATAGAAAAGCACATTAAATCAGATTTAATCTAAAAACGTAAACATCATGAAACAGGGTATTTCCCTGATATATTCTTTGTAGCATGCCAGCCATGTACAAAAAGCTGATGTCATTTTCCGTCCCTCTAGATTAATTTCCGGGCTGTGGTCTTGAGGCAAACAAGACTGTGTTTCAAATCAACTCTGTGCACTAAACCAAGTGTAGGACCATGGAAACAGCAGAACAGGCTGGGTTGGAAGGGACTAGGGGAGGTGGTGCAGTGAGCCTCCTGCACCGTGAAGGGCCAACTTCCCTGGTTGTTCAGGGTCTGGGTGAGTCCTGGGAATGCCCCAGGGTGGGACTGCCTTGCTGGGCAGCTGCCCCAGTGCTTACCTGCTCCTGTATGGAGGCCGCTCAGCAAAATATGGCAAAAAACCCCAGGCAGCTGACCCTTTCACAGAAGCATGGGGTAACTGAGGCTGGAAAAGACCTCTAAGATCATGAGTCCAACTGCAGCACCACTGTATTCACTGCTAAATCATGTCCCCAAGTGCCACAACCACATACCTTTTGAAACTTCTAAGGACAGCGACTCCACCACGTCTCTGGGCAGTCCATTCCAATGCTTGGCAGCTCTTTCAGTGAAGAAATTTTTTTCTAATATCCAATCTAAACCTTCTCTAGAACAACTTGAGGCCATTTCCACTTGTCCTGCTACTTGGGAGAAGGGGCTGACCCTCACCTCACTATAACATCCTTTGAGGCAATTGTAGAGAATGATGAAGTCCCACCGAGCCTCCTTTTCTCCAGTCTAAACAACCCCAGTTCCCTCAGCTACTCCTCACAGGACTTGTGCTCCAGACCCTTCACTTACTTCCTTGCTTTGTTCTGCACACGCTCCAGCACCTTATTGTAGGGAGAGGCCCAGAACTAGATGCAGAACTCGAGGTGTGACCTCACCAGTGCTAAACACAGGGGGACAATCCCTGCCCTGGTCCTGTTTCTGATACAAGCCACCTGGGCACACGCTGGCTCATGTTCAGCCAGCTGTGGAACAGCACCCCCAGGTACTTTTCCGATGGGCAGCTTTCCAGCCACTCTGCCCCAAGCCTGGAGACTTGCATGGAGTGACACTTTATACAGCCATACTGAAGTACTGTGTTTTCCTGAAATACTGTAGATGTGTTTTAACACACACAATAAAAGCAAAAGCACAGTACACAGGATGGCAGAGAGGGCTCAGTAGGAGATGAGTGATTACCAACAAATTACCATTGATTTAGAGGGGGAATATACGGACGATAACTTTTGTCAGGCTCACTGCTGAAACTGCCAATAGAGGAGCCCTACTGTGAAAGAATGAACAGCAGATGCTAGTGAAAAAAAATATAAAATGTCTGAAACAGCTGGTAAGGACAACACTTGAGTTTATGGCTGGTTGCACCAAGCACAGATGCCAACTACTGTTTCTAAGCAAAACTGAGAGCAGGAATCTCAACGCATACATTGTGATTACTGGAAATCACTGTATTTGCCTCCAGACCCCTGACTGGGCTCGAAGGTCTCCAACAGAAAGACTGGCTCTGGCTCTAGAGCTGCTCACCCCCTTCCACCTGGAAGATGTGTGTGCTACCAGCACCAAACTGCTCTCACGTATGGCACAGGTGAGAGCAGCGTGCCCAGAAATAACCTGCGAGAAAGAGCCAAAGCAAAGGCAGCCTCTGGGAGCAGCTTCACGAGCTCTCCTTACGTCAGTGTTGTTCTTCAGAGGGGCATGACCCTGTTCAAGGAACTGTTCAAAACCTCTGTCTGCCTGCACCCCTGGAGGATGTAGGATGTGTCTGGAGGAGCTCAGAGTGCTGGAGAAGCCTCGACAGAGCAGTGTGCCTGAGCAATGCTTCCTCAGGGGTAGACGAGTGGAACCATTGCAAATGCCGAGTAAAAGCCGCTGGTTTCCGTAAGCACTGCGCCCCCGCAGCTTTCCTGACACAGGGGAAAAGCTCCTGTGGCCTGGCTGTGGATGTGCTCTTAAATGCCGCGTGCCTGCTTCTTCCCAGAAGGATGAATGCATTCACAAAGGACTTCCTAGCAGGGAGGTGAAATGGGAAGCAAGCCTCCAGGGAGGCTGTGAGGCAAGGGAACCTTCAGGGAGAAAGGATGAACAGGATGGGAAGTGGGAGGGCAAAGGATAAGCGCTAGGAGAAGCTTGGAAAGCTGGGAAAGATTGCTGGGAGGCAGAGGAATCCTGCAACGTTAGGAATAACAAGCAATTTAAAGTATTGCAGCTGGCTGCGGGCAAGAGGAATGTGGAAGGCTTCTGAAGGTCGAATATCTGATGTTAAAAGGAAAAGATGCCCCTGGGGAATTGTGTGTATGCACAGCTCTGGAACTGCTGCTTTCCAGGACTGAGGCACGTGATGAAGCACTGATGCACTTACTGGCTGCAGCTCCTGAGGGAAATGTGTCCATGCAAGAGCTGCTCTCTCTGGTGCTTGAAGGGAGCGATTAAGGCCATCGCTCGGCAAGCGACGCGAGCTCTTAACAGCAACCGCCTCTGCAGACAATATTGAAGAGACGCCAGTTCTGGGCTCGGGAATGATGGTGAAGTCTTGTGAGGATGGGAAGTACCAGAAGGAAATGGTGAATAAATAGTAGGGACCAAACCAATATGGCACATAAAAGAACACAGTATGTTCCAATAGGCCCAGTTGGTTTGTGCTCGAGAGTTTGAAAGGGGCATAAGCCTGACACCAAACGGATGCAAATGAATTATATCATAATATATAACACATGGTAAACCTCAATGCATACCCTATATTCAATGTGTATCAAATATATATACTCAGATTACCTTAACTGATATATATTTGTGTTAAATGTTTTTGTTTATTTATACTTTAAATCTATTATTGATTATTGATAAAGTGTAAGTATTTTATATTATAAATTATATTACATACATTGTATAGTCTACATGTATGTTGTTATAGATCTGTGTAACAGAAAGCATGTAATATATGCAGGTTAGTGTTATTATGTAATATACTATGTGGTATCAAATTACAGAATAACACATCACATATTATTTCACAGAATTATGGAATGGCCTGAGTTGGAAGGGACCCCAAAGAAGGTGGTGTCCCCCCTGTGCTGGGACACCTTCTACTAGACCAGGTTTCTCAGAGCTCCATCCAACCCTTAGTTGGAAGCCTTGCAGGGCTGGGGCATCCATAGCTTCTCTGAGCAACCTGTTCCAGTGCCTCGCCACCCTCAGAGTAAAGAATTTCTTCCTAACATCTAATCTAAACATACTCTCTTGCAGTTTGAAGCCATGTCACCCTGTCCTGCTCTTGCAAATAGCTCTTCTCCATCTTTCTTGTAGCCTCCCTTCAGGTACTGGAAGCCTGCAATTAGGCCACCCTGAAGCCTTTTTGAATTATTCTGATTTCTTATATAACACAATGTAAATAGTTTTTCTCTTTACATTAAAGAATGTGTAAAATGTATGTATAATACTGCATCATACAATCTATCTATATAAATAATATTACATAATATATAAAATACTATCTACTACATATGAGACAATAATTTCTCCCTAAATCCTGATTTTGTGCTAGAAGATTAAGGAGACACAAAATGTTGAGTGTCTCTTTTGTTCTGGTTTTTTTTAAAATTTTCCATATTAAAAAAAAAAGTTTTCTGGGTGATCCTCAGAATCAAGAGCCAGTAAACCTTATGCTTGCAACTGGCAAATAGGTTTAACTGATCATTTGAAACAACAACAAAAAAAAAAATTTAAAAAATATATAAAGGACAGTATAATGCAAATGATAATTCAAAACCCTTTCTTAGCAGCTATAAAAATGTAGAATTTTCTTATGGCTACAAATCTGGCCATGATACAACAAGCAGGGTGGGACTGAGAAATCAATTTTCAGGGTGGCAAGAGATTAGAAACAAAATGTTTAAAAACATTAAGCTTCAGCAGTTGATCTGCATAACATATTAAATATGTGGACATTTGGAAAGGGGATGTGAACAGTGAGATAGCAAAATTTGTGGAGACTACAGGACTATTTGTTTTAGTTAAAACCTGAGACAATTACAAGGCAAGTTGAATGAAGAAGAACCTAATGAGACAAGTAAATGGAGGATTATGTGACAAATGGCCCTCCATAGTCAATATAATGGAAAGAAGTGTAAAGAGAAGATAAAACTCTTCACACACTTGGATTTTAGATGGAGAATACCAACATGGTGATGAAATTTGGGCACTGCTGTAGGCAGCTCATGGGAGACCCCTGCTTGGTGGGAGATTCCAGAAGGATAAAACACTGAAATGTCACCTTGAGATACCAACTGGGGAAATGAAACCATTCTTCTCTTTCTTTTTGAACTGGTTTTAGGTGCTTCTCACAAAAGCAGGCCCCTCTCAGAGGTTTTCATGAAGAAGACAAGAGCCAGCATTCATGCTCCTGATTGGACATGAGGAAAAGGGTGAACTCCCAGAGGATAACTAAGCACTGGAACAGGCTGCCCAGAGCGGGGGTGAAGTGCCCACCTCTTGAGGTATTTGGAATTCAGGAGGACAGCACCCTCATCAATCTGACCTAATGTCCCAGATGATCTTTTTTTGGAGCAAAGCGTTGAATGAGATCATGTCCATCCCAACCTGAATCATTCTGATCCCCAGGATAGGATTCTGACTCTTCCCTCTGAGCCATCAGGACACGGAATTAGATGACATTCTCATCCAGCTGGACAATTAATTTGTACTGATCTCAACATTTCTATATTACATTAAAAATACAAACCAAATGCCCCTTTCAAATCTTGCCTAGCATAACATAAACCAGTTGTTTTTATTGCATGTCATGAACACAGGCTGGAATTTGCAAATAATATTGAAAGATTTTTAGATATAATATATAAAGATTGTTAGGCATTCTTTAGGAAAAGCCTGTATGTTTGTAGGGCATGTTCTGAGCCTTCAAATATCCTGGCAATAAAGTTACCAAGTAGCCAAAGCTGCCCCACACATAACAATGTGAAAACTGAGATTCCTTTTCCATCAGCTTTGAGCAGAGGGAGCAGGTGCAATAATAGACAAAATCAAAGCTCTAACTGCAACCTGAGAACCTTTGATGAATGTAAAGATGGACATGACCCAGCAACGTGCCCTTGCTGCCCAGAAAGCCAAACGTGTCCTGGGCTGCATCCAAAGCAGTGTGGGCAGCAGGGCAAGGGAGGAGATTCTGCTCCTCTGCTCTGCTCTGGTGAGACCCCACCTGCAGTGCTGCATCAGCTCTGGGGTCCTCGGCGTAGGGAGGACAGTGACCTGTTGGAGTGGGTCCAGAGAAGGGACATCAAGATGATCAGAGGAATGGAGCACCTCTCCTGTTGGGAAAGGCTGAAAGGGTTGTGGTTCAGCCTGGAGAAGACTCCAGGAAGACCTTATAGAAGCCTTCTAGTACCTGAAGTGGGCCAACAAGAAAGCTGGGGAGGGACTTTTCACAAGAGCATGAAGTGATAGGACAAGTGGGAATGGCTTCAACCTGAAAGAGGGTTGATTCAGGCATAAGAAGAAATGTTTTTGTGATGAGAGTAGTGAAACACTGACACAGGTTGCCCAGACAAACTGTGGATGCCCCATCCCTGGAAACACCCAAGGTCAGGCTGGACTTTGACCAACATGATCAAGGTGAAGATGACCCTGATCATTGCCAGCGTTTTGGACTAGCTAACCTTTAAAAGTCCATTCCAACCCACTCCATTCTGTGATTCTGTGATTCCCGTCCTTTTCAGTTGCTCCCTAAGGGTATGCACAGCTCTGAGGCAATGCTGGTGCTTTCTGTCATGCTTCAATGCAACACCCAGTGCTGTGGCATTTGGAGCAATCTGGAGAAGCCATCATGTGTGTCTTCACAATGACACACAGATCACACTGAAGTTGACATCAACTCTCACCAATTTCCATAAGGCCACTTTCCACTTCCTAAAATAGTTGCATCCCTTTACACTGAATTAAAGGTTATTTTTGAGTACAAAGCATGCTTGTGATGAGTGCTGATAAAATGAACGGGGTTTTGTTGTCTTTTTTGGGGGGTGGGGATGTTAATTACTTTTGGCTCTGAAAAGGTGAAGCTTGCTTTTAAATAATTGTTCGGGTTGAATGCAAAGTGTTGTGTTGCTCAGGAAGGAAGGAACAGATGCATAAAGGGAGGGCAAGGTATTTCCTGGGAACTGAGATTTAATTGTGTGACTCCTTTTTATGGATGTTTGCCTTACTGATAGAGGGTGACAAAAAGAGAGAGTGCAGAAGGAGTGACGTGAGGGTGGTTGTGTGTCTCAGCTCAATTCACTCTCTTGTAGCTGATCCTCTGAATTTGCTCCCTCTGGCTAGATCAGTAAAATCTTTGCAGGCTGGTCTGTGTTAACTTTGCTTTCCTTTCTTCTCCCTTACCCTGCCCTACTCTTCTCCCTCCATTTCTACCTCAGCACAAGGAATCTGGGAGGTTTATCCTTAGGCACCAGTAGATGATTCATTTAGAGAAGGAAAAGAAAATGGGAAGGAAAAAAAATTATCTTTTCAATAGGTAGCCTGTAGACAAAAGAGATCTCTGGTAGAGGAGCTTTGAAATAAGAAGCAGTCTCCTGTTGTTTATTTCCTTCTTAGATGGAGAAGCTAAGACTTAGTATTTTCTTACAAGAGGGGGGATTCCACCAAAGATACCTAAATGCTTCTCTTCCAGATTGACTAATTTAATTGAAATAATTTACTACAAAGTATTACATTTTGACTAGTTGCTTGAGTCACAGAGGATAATCTCTTCACATTACTGATGTTGATTAAACTTTGCCAGTGTTGTCATCTACTGAGCAATGGTCTTCCTGGTTGGGCAGTCTGTCAGGGAACCAGGGGCAGGACAGGTCTGTGGAGTGGGAAGCAATGCATAGTGGCAGGGGGGGTCTGTTCAAAAGAGATTTTTTGCCCTTAGTGTAAACCTAGCCTCTGTAAGCAGTTAAGGACATTCCTAAGGTTCCCTTGAAGACTTTTTTTTATTGGAAACAGGGAAGTCCTATCCTTTTACTGGTTTCTGCTTATGTAGAGAAAAATCTGGCCAAATGTTTAAAAAACCTTCTGTGCTTTGCCCACGTCAGTTTAAGCTGGATATGCCAGCTGTTTACTTTCATGAGTTAATGAGTATTCTTAAGCTTTCCTCATTTGTTTAAGAGCATCAGCATTAGAGGACAAAAGGATGTTGGTATGGAGAAATCAAAATGCTGCTTCAATTTCTTTATTATATTAGAGCTCTTGTTCCATGTCATGTGGCAAAATCTCAGATCACTTGACAAAGTGTCCTGAAGAGAGAATCTATTTCTTGAAATTAATTTCAGTGACAGAGATGAGATGACCTTGTTATAAACCAGGGCTCTCTGCTCTCAGATTCATACATTTAGCTCTAAGAGGAGATGGCTGCCAGAATTGCTCTGATCCAGCAGATCATAACTTGAAGCCACACAAAGGCTGCAGCATGATTCTCTGTGGTCATTAAGCTAAACACACACTTCAATTTACTTTTAAAGGACAACTTTCCACTCTCATTCCAGCTGGTACATTGCACAAAACTCACCTAAAAACACATCAAATGAAGTATAGCTCTGCAGTTAGAAGTGCCTGCTACCCGAGGATAGAGGGAAAACTCTGCCTTTTGTGAGTGCTCTCCCTCCTACTAGCACTTTTACATTTTAAAGGGGTCTGTACAGACCCATGAAAGTGTTACTGACAGAACCCCTTGATTACAATCCACACACACTCCAAATCACTTGGGAAAACATTGGTTAGGTGGAAAAGCATATTTAACTGAATAGTTGCTCAAGGCATGTGAAGTTATATAGGACGAAGAGATATAAGGAAGAATTTTCTGGTCATGTTTCAAATATCTAGGCAACCCCTGACTTCTCATCCATCCCTCTTTGACTTTGTTTACTGGCAGGAATTAATGTTCTTCTCTGTTAAAAGAAGATGTCAAGAGAAACCAACAGCATAAACCGAAGCTTCTCTTTCAGGAGCCTGCAGTATCTTCTGGTTCTTTTCCTTCCGAAGAACCTGGAAGCTCTTTCAAGAGCACAGTCAGTAGGTGTGCTGGGAAAGGCTCTTTCTGCCTCCTCCTTTGCTACCTTCACTATGGTGGATACACACGACTCGTGCCCTGGTTTGTTTAGTTAAATTCATGCTTTTTCCATAAAGAATTTACCATGATTGTTATGGGCAGCATCCAGCTGTCACTTTTTGAGAGCTGGTGCATGAGCTGTGAATAGCTCCCGCTAGCAATGGATGGATCATGTCATCTCTCTGTGAAATTCATGTCACTAAATACTTGGACTCTTCAGGTCACTTCCAGTGGGCAGGAACCTTTAAATTTATTACTGCCAATACAGAAAGAAGAGCATAAATGACCCTAGATAACATTTTTATTTATACCCCAAGTCCTACAGAAGATGTCTATGCAGTTATTCCCCAGGTCTGAAAACCTCATGGGTGTTATAGTCAAAAGAGTACCAGAACAGAGCCTGTTTCAGCTTTGGTCTTAATTTGGGTCCAAGGTTCACACACACAGACACACACAGACACACACACACATATATAATCAGGAATAACTGAGTGCCTGTAGAGTAACTGTTCAGAAGATAAGGATGAGGGTCAGATTTTTTCTGCTTCTCGTTGGAGGATAGGGGAGAATGACTCAGCACCTTGTTTTCATGAGCCCTGTAAAGGCTGGGCACCTCTTGTGCTCGCCCAGAGCTGCAGAAATGCTCTTGCAGTGCTTAGCATTCAGACTGACGGCACTTCCAGTATGACTCCATTTTGCGGGACGCAGAGGATAAGGGAGCTGAATTACAGCACTATTCACTGTGGCAACGTTACCAGCTGTGCTCTAGGGCTACTCACTTGGAATACATGAGCCCTTTGTTCCATGCCTTTGTTTTTCCAAGTGCTCTGACTGCCCTTGTGAGGGAGGCGTACTTGACAACACAACTTTATCTCAGAAATGGGGTCAAAATAAGTGAAATCAGAGAAGACTTTCATATTCAGGTACAGTGATGTAAAGCATAGAAGGGAGCAGGGAAGGAAAGGTAAATCCAGGTCCTCACACAATCTCTGTAGAGCTTTTGACCCTACGAGGTGGACAGGGGAATTACGTGTATTGACCAAACTGGGATCTGTTGTTCCGCAGAATGTGGACATCAAATGCAAAGCAGAACTGTACTGTGATATGACCTGGATGCAGGACTTGAAGGAACACTAAGAAAGTTTGCAAATGACACTAAACTGGGAGGGACTCCCTCAAGAGCAGAGGGGCCCTGCAGAGAGACCTCGAGCAATTAGAGATGGGCAATCACCAACTGTATGAATTTAAACAAATGCTGGATACTGCACCTGGGATGGGTCACCCCTGGATGTTCAGACTGGGGAATGAGATGCTGATGAGCAGTGCTACAGAAAGGGCCCTGGGGGTCCTAGCTGATGGCAAGTTGAACGTGAGCCAGCAGTGCCCTGGCAGCCAGGAGGGTCAACTGTGTCCTGGGTGCATCAGGCACAGCATGGCAAGGGCAAGGGAGGGGATTGTCCTGCTCTGCTCTGCACTGGGGCAGCCTCACCTCGAGTGCTGGGGGCAGTTCTGGGTGCCACAATATGAGAAAGACATTAGAGAGCATCCAAAGGAGGGCAACAAAGATGGTGAAGGGCCTCGAGGGGAAGCTGTGTGAAGAGCGGCTGAGGTCACTTGGTCTGTTCAGCCTGGAGGAGACTGAGGGGAGACCTCACTGCAGTTACAAGTTCCTTGTGAAGGGGAGGGGCAGGCACTGATCTCTTCTTTCTGATGACCAGTGACAACACCCGAGGAAATGGCCTGGAGCTGTGTCAGGGGAGGTAGAGGTTGGATATCGGAATAAGGTTCTTCCCCCAGAGGTGGTTGGGCACTGGAACAGCTCCCCAGGAAAGTGGTCACAGCACCAGCCTGACAGAGTTCAAGATGTGTTTGGACAATGGTCTCAGGCACATGGTGTGACTCCTGGGGTGTCCTGTGCAGGGCCAAGAGTTGAACTTGATAATTCTGGTGGGTCCACTCCAGCTCAGCATATTTTATGATTCTACGATATGACATATTACAGGAAAAAGTCCCTGTCACAAATGTCACCAAAATCCTTTTCTGCTCAGACATTAATTTGCAAAATATTTAGAGGAGGTAAAACTAGGGCATTATTAAGAACAGGGGCTTTGGCCCTAAGAACTCAAGGATAGCTCACCTTAGCAATCATGAAAGATTTGCACTGTGAGACATCTTCAATTGGAGTAACTTGCTTTCCATAATTTAAGAGATCTTTCTTGCAGAAGATTCCCTCTGTAAGCTCCAGCCTTGCTTTCCATGGTTTCTACTGAGTGAAGTATTTTTCAATCTTGAATTGCAAATGCAAACATGACAAACTTGTAAAGCTTAAAGTTCTTCAGGGAAAGCAGAATAAAAAGTTCTCTCAAAATACCCATTTACATGGAAAATACTTGTAACAGTGGAGTGGTAGCTGGTGTAGGTATGCAAGAACTTTAGTGTGAATTAGTGACACCTTCAACAGGTGTTTGTACAACTTCATACACCGACATCCATGCAGTGAAGTTAGAGCACAGGGTGCTTGGAAGGGGATATTTTACACTTTCTGGAGGTTAGCAGTTTCATGAATCAGGCATATTTTTGAATATAAAGTTTGTTATCCCAGTATCTCTGAATAGTAGAATTTTATAATACATATAACAGAATCATAGAAACATTTAGCTTGGAAAAGACCTACGGAGATCTCTAGTCAAAATGCCAGCTTCAAGCAGAGTTAACTTCAAAGCTAGATCAGGTTACTCAGGGCATTATCCAGCTGAGTCCCCAAAATCTCTCACAGTGGAGATTCCATTATTTCTGGGCAACCTAGTCTAGGGCTTGCCTGCTTGTGTGGTTGGAAAAGGTTCTTCCCTTCACTCAGTTGGGACCCTGCTTCCTGCAATGTGTCTACTGCCTCTTGCTCTTTGTACCCCTCAGAGAAGTGGCTTCATGCCTCTTCTCTGTAATCCCTTCCTAGGCAGTGCAAGACCCCTCTCAGCCTTCTACTCCCAGTCTAAGCAGAAGCTGCTCTCTCAGCCTCTTCCTGCACATCACAGGCTCCAGACCCTGAACCCTCCTGGTGCCCCTTCAATTTGTCAAAAAGCGCCATGTTCTGGGGAGCCAAAACTTGACATAGCACTCCAGATGTCAACTCACAGGTGAGGAAAAGAATCTCACTCCTTGGCCAGCTGGCAATGCCTTTGCCAGCGCAGCCCAGTGTGTGGCTGGTCTTCATTGAATCAGGGGTGCAGTGCTGATCCCTTGTAAATCTGCCGTCTTCCCAGGACTCCAAGTTCGTTCCTGCAGAGCTGCCAGACAGCTCCAGCCTGTCCTGGTCAATTGGGTAGCTCCATTTGAACTCAGGGTCTAGTGCCTGTCACTGTCAAACTTCATGAAGTTCCTGTTAGCCCATTCCTTCAGCTTCTCCGGGTCCCTCTGACTGTGAGCCCCTGCCTTCCAGGATATCAATCACTCCTCCCAGTTTGCTGGGATTATAATAAATTCTATTAATACATTATAAAATTATATTTATGCAGTAACCAAATAATTAAAACCTCATCCAGTATAAGGCATTACCTATGTTGTATTGTTACCATGCATTTTCAGAACTAAATTATGCTGGCATAAATGAAGAAATGTTTTAAATTTCTTGTAAGGTTGGTCTGCTTTCATTCCCAAGACACATGCTAATTCATGTCAGCATGGGTTTTGTGATGAAGCTGAAGTCTTGGTTTTGTTGAGGAATATTTAGTAAAAGTCTGCAGATCTTGCTAATGCAAATGGCAAGTGAAGAACTCTTCTAAAATCACCCAGGCAACTAGATTTGGTTCAGTTACATTTCACGGATTTTTGCCAAGAGGACCTGCAACATACTTCACATACTTCTGTTAATAAACCACAAATAATTTAAAACACAGGAGGTCACTGAATAAGAAAATACAAGAATATTTGACAGCAAAAGATAATGAATGCTATGTGTGATGGCAAGCACTGAGTATAAAATGCAAAGTTTTCAGAGTGTGAGGAGTTATCTCTGAATTCCCATTTGGTGAAACACAACTTCAATGAATATTTATTGCCACCTTATTTAGCAGCATGAACAAAAGGAACTGTTATAAATAAACAAACACTATGACAGTTCCACTGCTGTTAGCTTGACGTTCTTGTCTGCAGTCAGTCAAACCATAAGACAAAGCAATCAGCGAAAAGACGAAGTCAAACATCCAAATTACAGAGGTTCTATTTTTGTGTTAACTACCGTCATCACTGATTTGTCCATGACTTGTGCGAGGAAGCTGCTGGTGAAATTTGACAGGCGTCAGCATGGCATTTGCATGCTTCCAGATGGAAACGAAGGCTTTTAATGTAAATTTACATGACTTGCTTAATGTTTCCTTAGCATATCAGTAAAACTTTGAAGGGGATAAAATTTACAAAGCAGAGCAATGTACACTTAAGAGGATGCAATTAAATAGTCAGTAATATGGGACACACACACATGACAGAGGCAGGCTGTCTTTTTAACATCTTTCAGTGTCCTACTGCTGACTCTCCCTGCCATACCTCACCTCCACCCTTTGATGTAAGGACGAAACCACCTCTACAGTGCAACTGTTCTGATAATAGCAGGTGACTCACTTCCAACCTATTTGTGCTCAGACCTAGTTTGACAGACACTTTATTCTTCAGAGCCAGCAAAGCAAAACTTTAACTGTGTCGCTAACTTACGCGGAAACCCACAGTGCGTATTTAGTAACCCATCTGCTCTGCAAGAGGGAACTTGGGTCAGAGGTGTACTGAAACTTTTGATTCAGTCCAAGAAACATGAATGTTTGTAAAGTGTTTGCAAGGTCAGTATTTGAAAACGAGACAGGATGCACACTGTCTAGGTAAACTCAGAGGCTTGCTGCCCCCCTCATCCCACAGCTGGCACTGTGAAGGGCAGTGCATGCTCTCATTGCATGTGCACAGCCCTCTCCGTCTCTCTTGTTCACTTAGATCAAGGCTACATCTTCCCCTCAGGAATGTGCTGGGAAGGCTGGAGGAGATAATATCCAAGAGTTTTACTTCAGCATCGCTACTGACTGTCATCTTCTGAAATGTGATGTCTGTAGCAGACTATTTAAGTTGGTGCTTGTCAGGGAGGGAAAACATAACTGGAAAATTATATTGTACCAGCAGGTTGGCCTACTTAATTCTATTGTATAGATCACAGCATATTTTGAGAGGAACCTTCTTCACCAGAAGTTACCTCCTGCATGGAAGAGAAACTTTTCACACTGACTCTATGCAAATGCTTCCCCATGTAATTTCAGCTAAGCTTTCGGATGCCTATGCATGCATCACATCTGCCTACGTAACACTGACGAGTAAATCCTCAGTATGTCTGCCAAGCTCCACACCCAGGCATTCAGCTGGAAGCCAGTTATCCTCTAAAAACTTCTCCAACAAGAACTGTGTTCATAAGCAACCACCTCACTGGAGTCACAGAAATAACCACGCTGGTCATACTGCCAGTGTAAGGTGAAGACACTGTGGCTCCATGTGGGTGCCTGAAAATCTTGGGGGAAAAAAATTAAAAAGTGTAGAAGAAAACCCATTTAATTTAAATTAATGATTTAAATCCCAAAGCCAGTTAGTTCAAAGCCAGGTATTTTTCTCTGTACAGTCAGCCTACCAAGAAGAGATTTCTCTCTACTGCAAGCTCCTGTGGAATGGAAAGTGCTTGCACATCAGAGCACTGGCCATCACAGCCATCACCGCTTGGCAGTTGTGACTCTCAATGTCTTTCAGTGAGTTTTCTAAAAGTGTGTGTGTGTATATATGTATATATATATACACACACACATATATATAACATTTTCATATCACATGTATTTGTCATACTAGAAAGGCTTTGTTCCAACCCTGCTATTTATGCAAGAAGCTTTGTTTTAGCTTCTTATGTACTGCTTTGGACAAGGATAATGAAATGAGTCTCTTTTATAATACAATGTCATAGCACCAAATAAACAGACCATACCTATGATCTTTCTCTGGGCTCAGGATTGAACTTTAGGCTGGAATGAAGGAGACATGCTGTGTTTGGGAGAGAAAACCACATAAGTTCAGGAAGTCTTTGACTGCTAAAGTTTTGGTTGTTAAATTTTTAGGACCAATTTCAAATGACACAGAGATGCATTCCCATATAAATTGTCAGTTCTGTTCTTTGTGGAAATCTTTCAACATTTAGGTATTCAGAGATATCTTTCTTCCTTTATCATACGCTTGCTTTGCTCAATGCCTGTATTCATCCAAGTAGCTTTTTCAGACTCAGAGAAGATCCTCCAAAAGGATATATTCTAAAGAAGTCAGGAAGTAAGTTCCCAATACAGCTTCACACCTCCCCAGATGATAGTTTCAAATTAATCATCTGTTCTGGGGACAGCAGATGGAAAATAATGTTCCTGATAAAATGGGTCTAATGGGAGCTGAAGGACCCGTGCTGACTGCTAATTTTACAAGAAATCTTAAGGAGATTTTTGATTGGATAAATGGGGAATATTGAGGTTTTCTGTCTGCAAAAGAAATCCTCCCACTTTGCCGATATTGAGGAACTTTGACCAAGCAGATGACTGTCCAATCTGTTTTCATTTTGGCCTCCTGGAATTTAGAATCTGGGAATGACGCTTGGGTTTATTTCTCAGTCACAGAAGAGATGTGACGGCCTGATTTGAGTTCCTCAACACAGTTCCAAATCCTAACATCCTTCTTCTCAGCTGCCAGAAGGACAGAACAAGGAAGAAGCTCTCAGTTTCTGGGATACAAACAAAAAGGACATTATTGGATCTTGGGTACCTGGAGCAGCTCTGCAATCAGTTCCTGCAGTACGCCCTACCTAAACTGCTTTTTCTGATGCTGTGCTGTCTCCCTCATTTTACACCCTTCCATTACCAGCCTCTTTTTTTGTCCTGTGTTTTACCTGCCCAGTTACATTGTCTCCAGCCCATACTTTCTCTCTCTCTCTCTCTCTCTCTCTGGTGTTCTCTTTTCCTTCCCCTCATACATCTTTCCTTTCCCAATTTTCTCCTTCACTTTTCTTTTAGGCTTGTCTGTTGCAGAGAAAGCAGAACCTGTCTAGCATACAGCTAGACAAAAACCATGAACTAATTTTCCCTAGAATAGATTAACTCTCTTTATAGATCTCTTAATTAACCACTGTCCTATCCATCTCCCTCCCTCCCTCCCTGCTCAGAAGCACAAAGCTTCTGCACTCCCTGCTGTCCCCTTTTTCCTGCATGCCCCCAGCACAGGCTGCTCCTGCCATAAGCCATCGTCTCTTTAATAGCAGTGGTATTATTTTTGGTGCAGCAGGAACTTCATCCTGCCCTAGTTCATGCAGTGTACTTTGCCTTCTTTCTTCCTCGCACGATTTGTTGCCGCAGCTTATCATCACATGCACTCTGCTCCCCTTCTGCTACAGCTTCAAAGCACTCCAGATTTTTTGATTTGCCTCTCCTACTGCTCCAAGACGCTGAGTGATGCAGAGAACCTCCTACAGCCAGAAAGTAACTGTGATTTTTAGCGATGATGTTTGCTCTAACTATTTAAAGCACACTTAAGAAGACACATAATAAGTAGGTTTGAGGGAAGTGGTAGCAATCCACCCACTACGTTCCTTTTAGCTAACCCTTTAATTAAATATTAAAGATATGGTTCTCAGGAAGATTTAAAATAACCCACTGACAGAAAAAAAGAGACAGGTTAAAAAACAGCAGAAAATGAAATAATCCCCCCCCAAAGACTTACCACACCTTCATGCTGTTTTTAACATAATTTTACTGTGCTGGTGAGGGAAGAGCTTTTCTGAAGGGAAATAACAAACCTTATGCTTTCCAGTGCTAGATCACTCTCTGTGTTCTCAGGGAGTCCCACTAGGGATTACAAATTATTTGATGTTTAACTAAACACACTGGTTTCCTCTTTCATAAGGGAGAGCAAAGAAAAAAAGCTTATAAAAATTGAGTAAGTGAATTACTTGAAATGTTATTCCTCACTCAAAAGCCACATTCTCTGCTGCTGGATGCACTGACATGTAATTTGAGAGGAAAAATACATATATACACTGATTATAGCATTGTCTCCAAGTATAAAGCAGAGTGAGACAAATGGCAGTGAGATCTGGGCAGATTCGCAGTACAAAGCATTTCTCTTTGTAACCGAGTTAAGGCACACCACAAATGATCAGAGGAGAAAAAGAAGTGACTACTGATGGAGATCAGAAGTGCAAGAAACCAGGTATGCCCACAAAACTGAGTGGCTCTGACCTGCATATTCCTTTTGGTGAAGGCTTTGATTATTTTTCTCTGTATCTAGCTGGCAAAGCTCGACAGCCTAACTGAGCAGTGTTTTTCACCAGTACTGCTAGAATATCTGCTCTGCTGCTTCTTCTCTTGTGTTTGAACTCCGCTGTCCTCCTTTTGTTCTTCTATGCTGTGTGTAGTTTTAAATCAAACTCCAGACCCCCAAGCTCTCTGTATAGTCTCCAGTGTTGCTGTAATACAAACAGAAACTGGTCAACCATTTCGATTTGTTCTTGTGTTAGCCATATAATGGAAAGTGCTTCCAAACACACACTGCTTTCCCCCTCCAAATCAGTCTTACAATCGATACTGCCCTACTTTCAATTAAAATACCATCACAACAGATACATCTCTATGGTGCTTAGAATCTCGCAACAGAAAACCTATTACTTTGAATACAAGAGCTGGCCAAAATGATTGAATTCCTGAGGCAACAGAAACGATACTGGTGATTTTATTCAGCACGTGTCCAATACGACTTTCCATTCGGAATCCACATTTTTTAATGCTTTTCTATACCATTCTTAACATTACCTTCAGCTTTTATGGAGTCCCTTAGAAAGTTTTTTTTTTTTTAATTTGTTTACCAGAAAACTTAAATTTTAATGATTAAATAATAGGACATTTATATACATCAGTGGGTTTTCTCAGATACCGGGCTCTAAGTACATACAATGCCTATTGAGTGAAAATAAAAAAGAAAAATTCCAGTCATGCAAATCATCTTACAAACCATGTTCCATTTGACTTGAAAATTTTTACTCTGTTACTGGCATATCATTTCAAAATTGAACAGATAATTTTAAGGTTACTTTGTCCATTTCCACTCGTTTGTTTTGCTGTTTTGAAGAACTGACAGGCCACATGCTACTGCAGAAGGTACCGGCAGGGTAATCATTGTTCTTCCACCACCGACCAACCCCTCTGAGCCCTGGCGTGGATGTGTTTTTAAAAACCACCTAACCTTCAGCTAACTGCACTGGTTTATTTCTGAACAGCACATCACAATATCAGCACAGAGAGCACATTGTAACCGGTTGGGTGATTCCACTTAATAATTTTTCAACACAGGACCTTTCAGCATTTTAATTCTGGTTTCATTTATGAATTAAAGGTCATATATAGAGCACAAATGAGGTCTAAATTTAGTCACAGCAGACCACAGTTCCACATAAAGACAAATCTTCAAGTTATGTTGACCTGCTAGGAGACAAAGATAAACAGCACAGCAAACATGTACCTGCAATGCACTGCTTCCCTATTAAATATTAACTGTTTCATTTACATTTAAATGAACTGAGCAGTAATGGATAGACTTTCCAGTACTGCTGTTTGGTGCTGCTGTCATGGAAAGAAGCTGAAGACAATGCGGGCTGTATGGGGGCAAATGACGCAATCTCAGCATCCGCTCAAGTGACTTCAATGATGACCATTCTCCAGTCTTGAAATATAATCCTACACAGCATTTTTTTTCTCTCCCTCTGTAAACACATCTGTTCATAAATAACTTAGATGTCTCCTTGACATTCATGGTATGTAACTGAAGCTGAAGTAGAAAAGGATGGGCGGTGTACAGCACTGAGGAGATGTCACAGTACTTTTGTTCAGCATTTTTGTCAAGTGCAGGTTGCTAACATCAGCCATCAGAGACGGGAGGGGTGACCCACCCATATTTTTCATGGGTCTTCACCAAACTCTTAAATGTTGCTTCAGCTTCCTTTCGACTGAATGACTTTTTTGATTTGCCAGCTTTTCTGCAGATACGGCCCTGCGCCAAACACAAAAAGAAAACCTTCATTAAAGACATGAACACGCATCTGGAAACCACAGCTTAACTTTGCAACGCATCAGGCCGAGAGGCATTCACTTAGATACCAGCACGCATAGTTCCCAAACTTGAGCACACAAATGCATTATTAGAGATGATTTTAAATGATATTCAGAAAATGGGTAAAAAGGAAAAATAAGAAAAAAAGAGAGGCATCTGCCAGGCTGTTTCTTCCCGGCGAGGCCCTGCGCTGGCACGCTGCCCTGCTTGCAGCAAGCAGCGGCTGCTGCTGCGGCCGTGCCTCAGGGCTCGCCTCCCTCTGCGCTGCACGGGGACCTCCAGTGTTACGTGCCTGGCGTGAGAGCCCCCATGCCCACCCCTCCTGCCCACCCCTCGTGCACAGCCAGGGGCAGCCCTGGCAGACAGCGACTCTCAGGGCTGCCCATGCCTCACCCCCCCGCTGCCACCGCACAGGGATACTAAAAATCACATCCATCCCGCAGAACACACTCCATCTTCTTCCTCCAACCTGACCCGTGAGAAATGAACAGCTCTGCCCTTTTCTAAAAGCCTTAAACCAACTTGCTTCCATCTTAAATCAGACCTTCCAATTTGTTTACTACTCCCTCATGCCAAGTTTGATAATAAATGAAAATATACCCATTTGCATATACTGCATTTTTATTACTCTGCAATTAGACATTACCTCTAACTGCACAGCCATATAAAAATTAAAATTTTTGTTTGGCAATAGAGACTTTTACTGAGTTATCAGTAGCTTACCTTATTTTTCACACTGATCTGTGTCAATTACCAACACAAGAAAGAATTATAGCTGCAGATTAATACAATCTATACCACTCTACAACAATGAATACCTTTAAAAAATTAAAATAAAATAAAATAAAATAAAATAAAATAAAATAAAATAAAATAAAAAGCTTTAAAGTACTTATGCCTATTGGATTTGTTACTAAATAGAAGTTTATTAAAGTTATTAGTCTACTAATTTTAGTAATTGTTTGACAGATTGCACTGAAAGCCTTTTTAACGATAAATGATATTTTATGAGCAGATGCCATATTACAGTGTTGCAATTATTAAGAACCAAGTTAGTATGTTCTCATTTTTTTCTGTTCTTTAGCTCAAAATTCATCTTTTGTTTCCCTGATTTTACTGTCACTTTGGAATTTAAACCAAAAATTGATATTTGCAACAGCTTGGAACAAATACTGAGAAAATAGTCAGGTATATGGAGGGAAAAAAAGGGGGAAAATGAGAAAAGAGAAAACAAAATCTGCCCTTGGAGTATCAAATTTACTTTTACACAGTAAAATGAGCAAGATTAGTCTGCAGTGTGCACAACCAATTTCTTTCTAAAAAACTGTCACAATATCACAGAGGCTCTTTTGTGTTCAGCACTGCTCCTATTATAGCAAAACTACGGACACATGAAAGAAAAAAGCTGTTACCTACTCCCGTTTTAACAAATCATTTTTCCATGTAGTGTGAGTTCTCTCTCAGAGCATACCTTAACCAAAGATTACGAACACTCTCCAACTCCCAGCTCGATTTATTCACAGTCAATTTATACCCATTTGGTTTTCACAAAAACAGCTGTTTTACCTGTCGATGCTTCTCCTCGCCTTTCCCCCTAGCTGCCATTTACAGACTAGAAATGTATTTCCTCTTTAAACACCCCTTGATAGACCTAACAGCAAGACATCTTCCCATACAAATTTGACAATTAATATCTCCCAAAAAAGGATGATCTGAATGGTTCCCAATTGAGCCCTGATCATAAAGTTTCTTAGAAAATGCTTGTTTTTAGTTGTGACAGATGGAGTAATTAAATAAAGCTGGGTAACGTATTTTTAAAATCTTATTGAATAAATATCATACATAATTATATAATATATAATTATCAATCATAATTATTCTGTGGGAATATTTTTGTTGTTACAAAACATTTTGTATTTTCTTCCTAATCTAAGGTTTTGTTGGAACCACACTTAGAGAAATATAGGAAAAGATAAAGTGCAACAGAAGATTAAATTAGCACAGAAAATGCTGTCCTCAAAATCTCACCAATGAAATATTTTGAAAGTAAATCTAAACTTACACTGCTACTTAATTTCTGGATTAGATCCATTTGCCATCTCCTGTGTTTTGCACTTTATTTTTTATCATTTAAGGCTTTGATACCTTTCTGAATAACATGCATAGCACCTAGGACAGTATGATTCACATATTCACATGATTAGCAAAGTATAAATACTGAGCTGTACCTAGAAATATGATCTTTGCATTGTGAACAGCTCATGTTTGGTGGGGACTACGTACGGCTTTCAGAGTAGGTAAGAAAAAAATCTCTGGTGTCGTAATGATGTGGTAAATATCATCACATCATGTAAAATGTTAATGGAGCCATATCAGATGAAAGGAGCATCATTTAATGAGTTTATTCTGATACCTTTAATACAATAGATCATTAAATCCACTTCTATTCTGGTACCATATGCAGGCTGTATGTGAACTGCACCATCAAAGACCAACTAATTCTACCCTGCTGTAGTCCATGTATTTCTATGCTTATACAGAAACTACGGGTGGCATGGCCAGCACTGTCTCTTATTAACCAATATCCTGTCAGCTGTTTATAATTTGGAGAAAATTTAACCTCCTGGACTTAAAGTTTCCCTATTTGGTCCCTCAAGTAAACCTTGGGTAAAAAGAAAGAAGGGTGGAATTTCAGCTGACAGAGTTCAGACACTTTCAAGCCTAAACTTGGGTGGTATCTACTGTCTTACTGATTTTTAGCTTTTTGCCATTCCCAGAAAACTCTTCCCAAGTTTAAGTACAAAATCTCATTTGGATGCAATTATAAAAGAAAGTGTCAAACATTTTAACAGGCACCGCTACCAGCCCTGACTACAGTTTATTTTCAGCCCGCTCCTTAAACATGCAGTCAGTTTAACTCTGGACAGGAGCCTGTGAGCTGTTGCATTCTGTAAACATGACAGTGATGGTAAATACAGTATGTAAATATGGTGCTGTCCACAGCTCTGTTGGGCAAAACTGCATTTTGACGAATCCTTAAACCACATGCATCACTGCTGCTGGGGTAAGGAATACAGATCATTTGCATGGCCGATGTTTTGATGTGTCCAGCACCACATCAAGGAAAGATATCAAACTGATATCTGAACAAGATCAAAACATTCCACAAGAGGTTAAAAACAACAGAGAAAACCCAAGAAAGCCTTTCATAAAGATATCAATGTCAACTTCAGCTCTGAGAAGTCGCACCAGGAGCTTATTTAAATACTTGCAATACTTTCAGACACTTGCAGAGTGCCTTTCATAAAGGGATAACTGAAAACCTAATTAAAGAGTTGGAGAGAACGTTTCAGATTTTGCCATCTGCTGTGACTTCATGTACTTATCAAGATATAATTTTAACAAGCTAGAAACATATGAAAGGTGAAAGCAATGCCACAGCACCCAACTGGTTTATGCAGCCGTGCTGAAGCGCAGGGGGACGTGTGCTGCGCTCAGCCTCCTCCCTCACTCATGCTCCTGCTGCGCCCAGCCTGCGTGGCACAGCGAGCAATCGCATGCCACTCATCCAGGCTGTGCCCAAACTAATGAGCTTGCACAAACAGCTGATAAGCATCCAATCTATAACCCTGATAATGGTGGGCAGAAAGATCTCCTGCAACACGATCTGCTGCGGGCAGCCTTCTCAGGATCCTGGCCGTACCGAGGGACCAACCACTCCCTCCTGCAATGTTCAGCAAAAGACCCAGGGTGAATCACACGTATGATCTGTTCCCCTGTCCTGGTTTCAGTTGCAATTGAGTTAATTTTCTTTCTAGTAGAAGTAGTGGTTTGGATTTAGAATGAGAATAATGTTGATAACACACTGATGTTTTAGCTGATGCTGAGCAATGCTCACACTAAGCCAAGGATTTTTCACAGTGCCTTGTGCTCTGCCAGTGAGCAGGTGCACAAGAAGCCAAGAGGGAATATGGCCAGGACAGCTGAGTCGAACTGGCCAAAGGGATGTTCCACACCACAGAACACCAAGCCCAGTATATTAACAGGGGAGAGCTGGCTGGGAGGGGCCAATCACTGCTTGGGAATGGGGCTAGGCATCTGTCAGTGGGTGGTGAGTAGTGGTATTGTGCATCACTTGGTTTTCTCATGGTTTTATGTCTTTCTCTTTTTAATTACAATTTTTTGTTGTTGTTATTTTAATTATTAGTATTATATTTTACTTAGTTTCAATTATCAAACTTCTTATCTCAGCTCACAAGTTTTTACTTTTTTTTTCTGATTCTCCTCCCCAGCCATCCATCTAGGGGATGAGGTGACTGTGTGGCATTTGGTTGCCAGCTGAGGTTAAAGCATGACACATTCACTGTGGGCAAATCTGGGAGCTTTTCTACTTCCAAGTGATGCTGCAGTAGTCTCTGTGAACACATCTCCCCTTTATAATACTCTGTGACACTGAAGCACATCCTCAAAAATATTCAACTCAACAACTATTAGCTCTTTAAAATCTGTCAGTACGACTGTCAGCGATGTGCCATGTCGATTCTTCCCCAGCATCACCAGGCCACAAAGTAGTCCAAAAACAGAGTTATTAAGTCCTATACAGAAACCAAATATGAAGCCTGAAACTCCTGAGTTTCCTGGCCCACTATGACCATGTAGCTGCCCATATCTAGCCCATGTGTCATGAAAAGCAGTCCTGACATTTCTTCTGGTCTTTCCAGAGTCAGGACAGCCTCAAGAGGATTTCTCTGGCAGTGACAAAGGGAGTTCCCTCTCTTGCTGAATTGATGATAGTAGCCTCCAGACCAACAACTGTAGTGCAGCGCCAGGTGTGTTTCCATGTGTGTCCTGTTGGCACTCCCTAGAAGAACAGCACTATGTAACTGAGGTCAGCCTTCCACAGGATCATACAGTCACCAAAAGTACTGTCTGGAAGGGACCTGTGGTGGTCTCCGAAACCAGCTTAGACACTTGGAGCTGAACTGCCAACACAGACCAGCTGTGGCACTGCACAGCCAGGTCCTGAACCCTTCAAGGTTGTTCTCAGTCCTTTCCTGATGTGAATCCCTGCTATATTAGCTCCCAAATTTTCAGAGATTTATTGTACACAGCCATCAGCCCTTACAGGACTGATGTTATTGTGGAAACAATGTAAGCCCTTGTGCTGTTTATCTCTGAGATGTCACAGCAAACCCTTCAGCCACATCCAGACTTTTTCACCTGTACCAGCTAACAAAAAGCTGTGTACATTTCCAGCAGTGCACAGCTAAGAGACTCAGAAGCAGGCAAACCTTCATATTGTTAGCACAGCTCTTAACACAAACTGCTCAGCCCTGTGTACTTTCATTAGTCCTGGAAATGCAAATAACTCCAGGCTGGTCTCCCAAGGGCAAACCATACAAGCCTTCTGCACGTGGGGCTAAACTTGGCCCATCATGTAAGCCAGCATAAGGATACACGGATGGCTACATTTTCTTTGTCTGCCTCCATCTCTTAACAGATCTGTGCAGCAGGCTCTGCTGACCCATCCCCAGGTAAATGTCAAGAGATGGAAAACAAGCAAAGGTTTAGAGGAGCACACAAATGACTGCAGGAAGTCACAACACCACACACGGCATCTGTGGTGATCCCTCCAAGGACACGAAGATGATCCACAAGGATATGCCCATTTTCCAAGTCTGTTGTCCCAGGTTTCTCCACGGATGACACAAAATCTGTGGATTTCCTCTGTATTGAAGCATACTATGAGCTTCTGGTATGTAACAAGTTTCATAATGTGCCAGTGACTAATGGCTTTGGGCCCCAACTGTTCTATGCAAACATACTCAAACATTTTCTGATAAGAAACAGAGGTACTCAGTACTTTAGCCTGAACCTGCCTTATCCTAGAACATTTAAACAAGCCTTCAGAGAAAAATATTTCCACTGGCTTTAGAGAGGCATTCAAAAGCAAAGTGATGCTAAAGTGAGTGACTGTCATGCTCTCAGCGCAGTGATTGCAATGTGTCACAACATCGCTGTTAGAGCGCAATATACACAGTCTCTCCCCCCAATTACTTGGTTTATAATTTTTTTCTTTCGTGTACTGATGAGGCACAGTTAATCATGTCTCAAAAACTGCACACAATTTATATTGCACTGTATATGATTATTAGCTATAGCTAAAATAAAGCAGTATAGAAAGTGATACAGACAAATGCTCATAATGTTGCAGCATAAGTGAATTAAAACTGGGAGATTTTCCTGCAAATGTGTAATTTCCGTAGCTGTACTTCCATGCCTTTTTCGGCCTCCTTTTTAAGAATAATCCATAAAAGAAGTGAAAACTTAGCAAGTTCCGGCTTTAAAGCATCCTCTAAATTGTGCCTTCTGGGAGCGTAACTGTTCTTTGTCCAGGAAAAAGAAATCTGAGTTCCAGCTGAGTAATTATTTATGCTCATTTGTCTGTGTGCAGCCTGGTGCCAGTAGCTCTTAATCGATACAAACGCTTACAGCCCCAATCTCTGTCTGACAGCTACAGAGCACCGTGCTGCTCTTCCTCGCCTTTCCCTAAGACAGCCCCAAGCTGGCAACATGATTTCAACACAGACGAGGGTTAAGAAACTCCCTCCCTGCATTTTATGGGTGGGACAAAATGCGTGCTGGCAAAAGAATAAGAAAATTTGGGTGGCTGGCTACATTCTTGGTGCCTCAAGCATCTCCAGGTCTGAAGGTATGACAGGATAGTGGGCTTCTGTCAAAAGAGATAGTTCCTGTCCCCTGCCACCAGAAGGGCACCTGCTAGTGTAGGTGACAGGGGCATGTTTTCTCTGCTGTATTTTCTCAGTCTTTTCTGAGCTCCCTGTACTAGCTACCTCTTTGGAATCAGGCACTGGCAGAGCTCCTGAGGGCCACTCCAGGTGAGAAGGCTGGGAACGTGACAGCAGCTCCTTGCATAAGCCCACAAGTCCTCCCCATCAGGAACCTGAAGTTACCCAAGTCACACACAGTCATGGGTGTGAACCCAACCAAAGCAAACCAACCATCCTTTGTGACAGGCTGTAAAGACAAAGGCACCGCAGTCCAGACAACGATGTCCCTCTTCACATTTCCCTAAGTTTTACCATGCTAAAACAAAAAAAAAAAAACAGAACAGTAGTAAAAAGCAGGCTGCCTCTGGGAACATCTAATCGAGTTAAACCCAAATTTAGTAAGATCAGAGTCACAAGTGGATGTGCTTTTCCTCTGCTATTTATATGAATGTGCCAATCTCTTGGCTGCAGTATATTTCATACTGATGCACATGGACATCTACTCAGAGAGCCCCACTTCTGAGTGCTTTAAGCACATATCCTCAAATGACCTCTGGGAAGAGGGTTATCTGTACTTTACATGTGGGAAAGAGGAATATAGCAAAGTTATATGAATTGCCCATGACTGCACCTGAAGTCAGTGGCAAAACCTGGAAGCTAAACTTGGATCACATCTTCTCAGGCCAAGTGCTCAAACTGTGAAACAACCTCCTTCCCCAAATAATTATAAAACACTTCAATGCCAGGTATATTTTAATGGAAATAGTCTTGTCAAATTTACAGAAAATTTAATATTTATAGAAATTCATAGAAAATTTTAAAAACTATTAACATCAATTTCTTCTGTTTTGAAATGCTTTGGTTTTTTCATGGGCATGTATTATAGAAACAAGCCCTTCTCTCTGTAGCTGGGGGCTTGCTACCATTTGTAACACAAGCCTAGAAACAGGAGAAATACCTAGTCATTGCACAGCCCATAAAGCCTGACTACGACAAGCATCTGAGCTCCGGGCCATTTCATAATGCAGGCTTATGTCTTCCTTCCTCCGGTTTATTTTCACTCACCTTCGTATGGAGGTTTGGGATTATAACTGACTTGTAACTCTATCAAGGAGTCACTGCAGAAATTCCATGCATTTTGGAGAGCCTGTGCAGCAGAGGATTAAATCAATGAGGACCATTGATTTTAACAAAGAAAACACATGAAATTGTGAAGTAGATAAAAAGACATTTTCCAAGGACAGACTGCATGTGCACGAGGCAGGCATGCATCTGCCACGTGTGGCTGAGGATGGGCACACCTGATGTATCCTTCCTCTGTGTGACTTTTAACAGGAATGGGGCAAATCAGACTGGCACCTTGATCCTGTTTCCGAACAGGAATCACCTGAATATCTGAAGCATGGTGCCCAATTACCTTTTCCATGCATACCAGTAGGAACTACAAATACATTTTCATCAAAACACAGTTACGGTTCTCCCTAGCTTAGGTTCTTTCAATTCCCAGTGCAGTGCTCATTTCACTTTGAGCCAGGTTAGGTAACAATATCACGCCCTTCCTGTAAAGCTTGTCCCAAAACTTCCAGGACCTATTCAGTTACTGCTGTTTCCAGAGGCAGTTAAAGACCAACACCCTGGAGCGCTCAGCACCCTACAGAAATAACCTGTGGAGTACAGCTCAGACCAGACCCTACACTTTCAAAAAATACAGTGATATCCAAGAGAAACCTGCTATTCCATTTACAAGTGTGCCAGCTGGATCCTGTGCACCTCACAATTAAGCCACATTTTGAGCCATTCAGCCAGCATAGCTACCACAGCATCTGAGGTTCTCCCTGTTTAACTGCAGAGGAATTGCACCCAGCAATCCTCCCACCTCCCATCTCCCCTTGCACTGAACGTCAGCATTACCTTTTCTGACATTCACAGGAGAAAACGGGAAACTGCATGTGAAGGACTGAACACATCAAGGAATGGAAGAGCCCTTCACTGACTCTTGCCGGCCCAAAGGAGCTTAGATGGGAGAAAGAAACACAGCAAATATTGTATTACTTAACCAACGTCCCACTTTGTGAGAGCAGATGCCCACAGGGGGACATGCCTCGGATCATGCCTGGCAATCAGACTCCCAGGATATGAGGAGCTGAATTACTGTGGAGTTACAAATCTTCAATATGGAAGTATGCAGTCATGCATGGAAATCCCTGGGCATTGTGTGGATGCTAGGAAAGCTGCATATTTCCAAGGCTAGCCTGTAAAAGGAAGAGTAAATCTTCCTCACAATAGAAAGTGGGTTATTTAGGTTACTCCTCCAGGACATCACTCTTCGTGACTAGGCTTTCTGCATTTGAAAAAATACAATTTTCAATAAAGTATCTGACAAAGCACCCTAATGCTACATGGTTCTCTCTGCCTGAACACTTGCACTGAAGAAAATGGGCACTTCTTATGTAATTCAGGGAAGAAGAATTTTGCTCTTTTGAGCAAATTCAATTTTCTCAAAAAATCCAAAGCCATAATTCTTTCAAATTCTTATTTAGGAGATCAGCTAAGTATTGCTAGGAAGAATTAGTTCTTCTTTCACAAAAGCATGTTTTAAAATTAGTAATTTGGTTCAATTTAGGGATTTAGTTTATTTGATGACTGTTTTAACATTAAGGAGGATAGTTGAAAGTATTTTAGAATTTTCATTTTTATGCTTTGAAGGTGAAAAATGGAGATTATGTTCCCCCTGCTTTTTAAAATAATTAAACCAACCTCCTATTTCAATGAGTTGGAATCCCTGTGTCTCCATTCCTCTCAGTAGAATATAATTTGCATAATAATAGTGGATGGTCAGAACAGCAATATATCAGAGTACACATGAACAGTTATTTTTCCCAGCCTGTTCATCATGTTCAGCATCTCAATACACATATTCCGACTTAAACTTCAAGCTTGACAATCCCAGGTTTCTCAAATGAAATAAAAGAGACATCTTAGAAGGCCAATAGATCTGATTTTCCTCTGTAGACAAACAATATTCTGTTACCTCTTTGGCCCAGCATTTATACCTTTTCATGGGAAACAAGTCCCCTAACACAGTCTTTGTCTCCTCTGCCATCTTTATATATGAGTCGATGTGCTTTTCACCCATGGACCTAAAGCAACATTTCCTCCCTTGAGGATAACCATCATCACTTGCTCAGGCAACTAATCAAAAGCAAAAGGCAAAGCAGTTCTATTATTTAAGGCCCTAATAGGATACAATGGCTCCAAATAATTCAGAGACCACTGTGTGCTCTGTACATTTCTGCAGCCTTTGAGATTAGCTGATTTATTCATGGCTACACTCCTCAAACCCAGCATCTGGAGTATGAAAACCCATGGATTTGCAATTAATTTCTGCTATACATATTTGAAAGACCTGGAGTCTGCTGACCTCCTGGACACCGTGCAAGTCCCATCTGCTATCTGCTCACTCACACTTTTGTTTGAAAGGATGAAGAGGGAGTAATTTAGACTATGATTAACAGCTACCTTCTGTAGCTGTTTTTCATAAAATAAGCCCATTTCTGCTGTTTCTATCTGGTAAAAATCAGCTGGGATATTCAAATCTTTAAAATGGAAAGATAAATCCATTCAATAGTCGTACAAGGCACACAGCATTTGAAGCAATTGAACAGGGTTCCACTGAGGTGTTTCTAATATTACAATGCGACGGATCAAAGTACTAGATACCAACAACTTTTATTTGAATTCAGGAACTTTCTGATACAAAATTAAAGCTTAACTACAAACTATCTTTTGATTTTTTATTTAAATCATTATGTAGAAGCCCACAACAGCAAGAATACTCAGAATTAGAGATTCCCTGTTCCTATTTTAACATGTCCTGACAAAATTTTAATATTACTTCTATTCCCTGCAAGAATCCTAGAAAAATTTTTATGCTCCTTCTATTCACTGGAAGAATAAAAGAGTATTTCCCTCAAAATGAAAACCTTTTTCCATGCCAATCTGCAGAGCTGACAGTTACCTGACAGCTGCCTTTGGCTGGCAGTCCTGTCCCCAGCCTCCATGGAGAGAAAAAGGGACTTGAAAAAAGAGGACAAGACATCTACTGGTCAGCACTACTGCAAGATTAAGTCAAAAGTCCCTAAGGCATCAGGTGTAGCTCTGTTTGTTGCTCTCAAAAAGAGAAAAAAACACTCCTGATGCATTATTTGGACACTGGTGTATATATAGCTTTGTCCTCTTTTAAACACCCACCAAACTAGCATCAAATCATTCCCTCCAGTGAGAAACAACACACCTATTAGAAGACAAAAAACCCTCTCCTACTTTTGGACAAAGTCTACTCCTTTTCCTTTGGGACCACATCATCTACCACATTTCCAAAGAAGAGAGACGACTCCTCGCTGAAACATGGGCATTGGTCTCATCCGTGTTCACTGCCATTCGAGAGCCACGGATGAACCTCCTGCTGTTACATACCTCTCTTACAACCAGTACCATTCCCCCTTCTTCCCTTTCTTTGATTATGGATGTTATTGTGACAATGACAACATTACCAGGAAGTGGAGAGCAACTGACTAACTTTTAAACCTCTCTCTGAAATTATCAATATATCATTTTAAAGGGCTAAGAAGGAGTAACATTCCATGGGCCACTTCCACAGCCTGGATAGACAGAGAGAGACAGACGCGGGAAGCTCTGCCTAGACAGACATGTCGAACAGTTGCCTCCAAGACAATAAACAACTGGTATTTAAATTATTTCATTAGCATCACCCCACCTCCTTGGCTGGCACCCCAGCTCTGCAGCGGCTCACGGCGACTGTAGCGCCGGTTCAGCAGGGCCAAGCTCCTGCCTGTGATGACAGGAGCCAGCGAGCTGACTGTGCAGGAAGCAAGTACAAAGTCATCCCTTTAAAAGCAAGGCTACAGTTGAGTTAAGGACAACACCAAGTTTTTTAAAATAGGATTCTGGATTCCAGACAGATAAACAGTCTTCGGCCTTTGATGTACTGAGAATTCCCCTCAAGATACTGACTAGAGCTGTGTGAATAATTGATTTTCTCAGCTGAATAGCTGAAGCAACCAACCAAACAAACCCCAACTTGTTTGTTAATTAACATTTTTTCCTTGAAAACTGAGCAAAAAAAAAGTTAAATTTGGGACTGCTGAATTGTTATTGTCAAACAAAAATAATATCCCTTCCATTTTAAACATTTTTATTTTCAGACCAAAAAAGCCTAAAAATGCAATGCCAGATTCATGATAGGAAGCAAGGGTGTGCAACCCATAAGGCAGGGCATCTCTCAAGCAAGGTCACCTGAGGCATATGGCTTCTGCTAGGTGAAATCTAGATAAACAGCCACCCTGCTTCAAAATCCAATCCCCGAGAGACACGCTCAGGTTTGGGAACTTGGACATAGGTTTGCCCACACACACACAGGCAATGCTGAAAAGTAACAGAAAACTGCTCTTAAGTTCTCTGTTGCACATTTATGTCTCCGTACGGACAGAGCTCCTGAGTGACATCCCATGGGATGTCAGAATGACTTACCTCAATTTCTCTTTTACTCTGCTTAAAGGTCTGTGAAATCCATGAAAAAAATCTGAATTTGTCAAGAATCTTAACTGTCTGAAAATGTGTTTTCAATGTTAATTTTATCTGCTTTTGGATCACTTTGTCAAAAAACAGAAGGTCACACATGCTCACAGTTACTACTAGCTCTACCAGCAGACCAAGAAGTGCTGTGCTTCTCTCTGAAGAACCAACAGAGAACAACAGTTGGCTCAGCAAAATTGGACTGATGAGAAATGCCTCCCGAAATGAGCCACCTCAGTTCTACCACTCGAATTGCCCCAAGGAGGAAGGTGTGCCAGTGGAACGTTCAGCCTTGCCCACTCACACTGGCACCCGTGCCAGCCAGGCGCACTCTTAGATGCGTCACAGGCTGGAGTATTCACGGTGACTTCATGCTAAATCACGGCTCTGGGAACCAAGGACATTTCTCTGGAAGGTCCCCCATTGACTCACTGGTGGTGGCAGTGCCCCATCTCCCATTCATCCTGATGGCTGCTGCCATTTGCTCAAGCAGGATCATTCTGAGGCGATGGAGAATGGCCCTCACCCTTCCAGCCTTGCTGATGAATATTTCATGCCACTGCAGGTTGCAGGCTGCTTACAGAAATTACACAATTAACCTGGTGACAGCCACGGTTGTTTGTTTGGGATGGCTCCTTGCAGGCACCAAGACTGCCCACAGCATGGCAGGAGTCACCCAAACCTGGCCACGCAGTGCTGGGGAATGCAGCACCTCAGCCCTCGACGCTCCACCAGCTCCGTTTTTATTTTTACAAACTAAATGGTCAAAAGTAGATCACCTGTAAAATGAAACGGGGATAGGGGAGTGCCAGTTGTATTTTGAGCCCTATTATGCAATGGAGTGGGGATTACATAACGAGGGGAGTGCAATTACAGAAACGTGGCTCCCATGACACAGAGCCCAGCTACAGTGACAGGCCGGCAAACCCATCACAGGCAACATCTCTCTAACCCAGAAAATAAATTTATTGACAGTACTGCCTAATAACCTTTCCACTTGGAATGAACAATCTGAGATTGAAACGTGCCATGTTATATCTATTTAACTACTAAGCGACTGTCAGCAGTTTATTTCTGCCTTTTTTTAAAAATCCCAGTTCTCTTTTTGTTATAATTGACTTTGCAAACTTCTGGAAGAATGTTATTGGAACTCTCACTTTTTAAATGTGTCTATTAATGATGCACACATAAACATCCTCTGTTAATAAAAAATTGCTACTACTTTCTGGAAATCTCTTAAATGGTTTAGAGAAGAAAACTGTCAGGTTATATAGCTGTGAATTTATTACTAATAAAACAATTCAGTGCTTCTCTTCACGGAGCCATTTTATGATCCCTGCAAATATTCATTTAACCCCTTTAGCATTCAACACCACAGGAAGAGGCTGAATTGTTAAAAAATTAGAGAATTTAGCATTGTCCTTCTAAATTCTTGTTACAAATAACAAGAACTATGACCACTCTAAAAGAAGATGCATTAACAAACAGTGCGATGAAGTAAGAGTAGCTACAGAACTTCAACATACCCCAGGCTCTGTGTTAATTAAATTTTTTTTTTTTTTCTGGTAGATGTTTTTTTATATCCCAAGGTGACCTAGGAAACTTGACCTCTTGAAATGAAGTGCAGAGAAAAATACTATCTGATTTTAAAAGTGAGCAGGAGGCCCAAATCAAATAGTTTAAAAGGAAGAAAAGCCACTTACAAAAGAACCTGTTGAAAAATAAAAATTAATTTTCAGTCTTAAGAAAGAACAAGCCTTTACTTCTGCTCAGGGAAGGAGTTCCGTAGAAGCAAACAGGAGTAACCTCATTTTTAAGCAAATAAAAATGTTATTATTTACTCTTTTCCCACATCCATGCCAAGATAAAAATGTAAGAAGTTGTTTAGTATCATTTACTGACAGACACGGAGCTGTGCATGTCCCCCGAGTTCAAGGGCATTCATGAAAAGGAAAACCAACCTGTCACAGCCATGTGTGCATTGCCTACTATAATAACCATAACGAGGGACTGCCTACCAGCAATATTTACACATTTATTAAAAACGGCTTGTGAAATACTTCTCTTCTACGGACATTCTGCAGGAGAAAAAGGGCGGGGGGGAAAGCAGCAGTAGCATAAAGTGCATCGATTCAGCTCAGACGAGATCGTCTGCCGGGAAACCGATCACCTCCTTTGAAGAGAAGAGCTGGCAGGAACGTCTGCCTGCTGCAGCTGCAGTACCTAGCCCGAATTATTTGTTCCTTTCGGCCCGGACGACTTGAAACGGCACAAGTTTGCCAGCAGCTCGGGCAGCGATTAGCGGTGTGACCCCGCGACACACCTCGGCGCGGTGTGCCAAGCCCCAAAGCCGGGGTCAGCCCTTGTCCCCGGAGGGATGCTCTGCGGGACAGCACAGACAAAGACCTGGGGGCAGCAGCTCCAGCGTCGCGCCCTCCGCCAGCGGCAGCACTGCACGCGAGAGACCAGCGAGCATGGCCGTCGGGCTGGTGAAGGGCAGGAGCCGGGAGGCTCCCATCCCAAACCCCGCTGGAGCTCGGAGAGCCCCTCTGGCTGTGGGGCAAAGGAGGCGCCCATCAGGGGTAACGCGCACGGTACCTTGCTGTGCCACAGACGGCAGAGCCAAACACAGGGACAAAAGCCGGGCGGGAGGACACGATGGATGCATGTGCTCCTCGTCCCTCCACGCTGCCCCGCATCTCTGCCGGCCCTGCCCGAGAAGGGACCCCGGAGCCAAACACGCGTGTCCCAGCCTTCGCCCCAGCGGTGACACCAGGTCCTCGGGGAATGCGGGCCTGGCCGCCTTTGGGGTTCCCACCCGAACACCGCTCACACCCGCACCCCGAGCGATGGCTGCGTGTGCTCCTCCCCGAGCAGGAAGCCCTACCTGCCCCTTGACCAGGCTGGCGGCGAACTGCCTCATGACGGCCTCCACGGTGTAGGCGCTGGACCAGCCGCGGGGGGTGAGCAGCTCCATGCAGATGGCCCCGCCGTCCAGGACGTAGCCGTTCTCCAGGCGGGGGCTAAGCACCCTCATGAAGGGCGGCGAGAAGGGGAAGTTGTCGGGGAAGGTGAGGTTAAGCAGGATGTACTCCGTGTTGGTCTCCTTCATGTCCTGCCACAGCACCGAGTCCTTGTCCACCTGGTGCAGCTTCACGTTCCAGTCGAAGAGGCTCTCGTCCACCAGCTCCACGGAGATGAAGCGGTCGCTGAGCCGCGCGATGTCCTGCAGCTCCTTCATCAGCCGCCGGGTCCGCACCTGAGTGCAGTGCTGCTGCCGGCCCGCGGGCACCAGCGCCGCCGGCCCCGACCCGCACCCGGGGCCGGAGCCGGGGCCGGGCCGCTGCGCCGCCTCCTTGCCGGCGCCGGGCTCCCTGCCCACCTCCCGCGGCTTCTCTCGGCCGACTCCCGAGCGCGCCGGCTGCGGGGGCTGCTTGGCCGGCTCCGGCGCCTTCTTGTTCTTGTGGCCCCCGGGGCTGCCCTCGCTGCTGCTGCTGCTGCAGCCGCCCCCGGGGGGGCCCTGCGGCTGCGGCTTGTTGCTGCTGTTCTTCTGGTTGCCCCTGCCGCGGAGCGAGGAGCCCTGCTGGCCGCTGCTGCTGCTGCGGTGGTGGTGGTGGTGCTTGGGGTCCTCCGTGTCCCGGCTGTGCAGCCGGATCAGCCCGATTTTCCGCAGCAGAGTGGCCATGTTGTGCGCGACTCTGCGATCCCTCCCGCCTCTGAGCACCGGTGGGGCTCTGATGTGGTTATTATCAATTTAAAGCCCGGCTCGGCGGGTTTGCTGTTGGCGGGCAGGCGGCGAAGCCCCTCTCCGCCGGTCCCGGGCGCGGAGAGGCGGCGGCGGCGGTGCCGCCGCGGTGCCGGAAGATGTGCGGCCGCCGCTCAAATGCCTCCCCTGGCTAGGGCTGCGGCGGGGAGCATTGCCGCAGCGGGGCTACTCCCGCGGACATCACGGCCCCGCCGCCGTGGCCATGATCCCGTGAAAAGGAAGAAGGAGGAGGGTGGGTGGGGGGGAAAAAGGTAGGAAGAAAAAAAATTAAAAAAATCCCCCAGCCGCCCGCACGGGAGAGCCCCCTCCCTCCCCCCGCACAGCGGCGGCGAAACCGCCTGCGCTGCAGATGGCTTCCCCGGCACCTTCGGATCGCGCCCGGCCGAGCCAATCCCCGGCGGCTCCCGGCGGGCCGGGCCCCGCGCCGCTCCGGGCGCCTCCCCCCGGGGCGGGCGGGGGGGTCGGAGCCCGCCCGCGCAGCCCCCGCTGTGCCCGCGCCGGCCCGCGGCGCGCTCGGCCCTTTGTTCGGGGAGAGGGCCGCCCGCCCGGTCAGCTCCGCCGCAGCCCCGCCGCGCCCCCCGCGCCGCCTGCGCGCCTGGCGGCACCGCCGCTGCGGGGCTCGGCGGGGCGGCGGCCGGCGGGCAGCGCGGGGACCGTCCCGCTCCGCTCCGCTCCGCCCCGCGCTGCGGCAGCGGCCCCGCCGGCCGGGCGGGCCGGGGGCGGTGACGGCGGGGAGGGGCGCCGGGACAGTCGCGGGTGCGTGGGCAGGTGTTGCACACGTACGTGTGTGTGCGCTCGTGTCGGCGCCCACACGGCCGGGAAATGACACCGAGGCAGCTCCGTGCACGTGTGTGCGCACGGACAGAGCCCGCACCCAGCGCAGAGACAGGACAGCTCTGTGGTCATGTGTGAGCACACGATTGCATGTAAGTGCATGTGCGTGTATTTACACTTACCTGCCTAAACACATATAATCACATATATAAGGCCTATAAAAATCGACTTATAAACATGGTTGAAAAATAGTTTTAAGTACATGACGTGTGTGTGTGTGTGTGTGTGTGTGTGTGTGTGTGTGCGTGCGTGCACACACATTTCGGTGTTTGTTGTGTTGCGAATGATGTGACGATCTTGCTTTCCTCAGTACAGCAGATACACATATCCCTCTCACACCTGCTCACCTCCAGACCAAGTAGGTCTGTCCTCCTAGGACTGTGTAGCACAGGAAGGAACAGCTGATTGCCAAAATCTCTGTTCCCCACCACCTTCTTTACCTTCAGAGACTGGAAAAGAAAAAGAAAAAATACAATAAATGCTTTGAATTGGGGAATAGTGAAGGCAGGGTCCAAAGTGTGATTACATATGTTGTGTGGAGGATGCAAAACAATAGGCAGTGTGTGCATATAGCAGCATTATATTCCGTAACACATTTCCCAGTGGAGGATCTGGAGGTGGTTCTCCTCTTGCTCCCTGAAGACTCCATAGAGCAATGTCAGGAGATACTGGCAGAGCTGACCCATGTGTGGGTGCCAGTGCTTCTCCATCAGTCTGCTTTGAACAGTGAGAAGATGCTGAGCTGTGAGCAAACTGTCAGTGATGGCCTGGGAGGCCCAGGTGCCACAACACTGTCCTTGTTTGCTCCTGCCCTCTGTCCTGTTGACCTTGCCAGTCCAACAGTGTGACAACCTTTGGAGTTACTCTGATCCTTTCCTGTGTGCAAACACCCAGCCGAGTCTGTTGCAGGAGAGGTGTTTGCTAAATTCCCTACCCTGAGAAGATCTGTATTGTGAAGTACTGTTGACAGAGTGTTTCCCTGGAGGTCAGACATCCTGGGGAATGTGAAGCTGGTCGAGGCTGAAGTGTCAGAGATTGTTCTGTTCATCCCAAATTAATTTCCTACCTCCTACATTTGCCTGAGCAGTTGAGGAACCTCCAGTTTATAGATTATTGGAAAGTGTGTCCAAGCCTTCCCTTTGTAGCCTTCTGGACATGCCACTCCTCTGAACTTTTGATGGCCCGTCCATGGAGCTGGGAAATTTCTGGAGTGCAGACAAACTGCACCCAGACATCTCGTGGTGTGTGGCGCTTCCAGGAAACAAGTAATCTGTGCTTCATCGGGAAAATTACTCCAGCAGGACTTGCAAGGGGAGAAGCTAAGCCAGACAAGGAAATTTCTCATTAGCATATGGAGGAGGGCACAGAGAAACCTGATGGGACAGGTTGGAAGACTGTTCCTGCTCTGGTGCAAAAGCTGAAAGTCACAGAAACTTCACCTGCGGCTTCAGTCCCCACGGGCAGTCAGGTGGAACACGGCACTCAGTGGTCTCCCCTGGATGAATACCTAGCGTAAGGCAGGATGATGTGGCACAGATGCAGAACTGAACCACACTGCCAGCCAGCAACTCGAGCCTTTGTGCGAGATACATTAATGTTTTAAACTGAAAGATCTCTGCATGGTGTTCCTGTGGCAGCTGGCAGCAGGAGCCATGATCATTAATTTAACATTATCGAAGTTATTTACCTGTCTCATATAACTGAGGTATCTACCCGGTGGGGAAGCTGAAAGAAAAAAGCAAGGTCTCTGCAAAGGGAGACTAGAGCCAAGCAGCCCCTCTGTGGCCTTGCACCACTGCTCTGTGAAATGGTACAAGATTAATGAAGGAAGTGATGAGAAAGCTGTTTCAGGGACGAGGAAGGTGTAAGAGGTGTTCCTGGCCAAAGAGTGTTCTGCTGCCATAGGGAACTGCTCTGGTGGTGCTGAAAGTAGTGAAATTCGTCAGTCTATGTCCCTACTGTCTGCAGGGTCAAAAAGCTGAAGTGATGGAGCGATCTCTTCTTTTTTATACCCAGGCCTCCTCAGCAAGCAAATTATTTGGTTAGTCCAGTATGAACTCTGGATGGCTTGAAGTCAAGTCTTGAGGGAAAACAGGTAGTAAAACAGCTTGCAGGGGAGACTTCCGCTGTATCTAGACTGTCCTTATTCACATATGCCATGACTGACAAAAAATTGAACAAATTTGGTCCATGATCTCTCTTTACGCATTCCTAATAAATTCCTGTTTCTTAGTATCTCAAATAGTAGAAACATATCTATTAACTTTGTTCATTATTACATTTTCCCACCAGTTTGCCAAGTGGAAACTGAACTCATTTGCCATCTCCCAGACAGGCCTCTCCTGTCCTTTTCTTTAGAGCAGGACTGGTTGATCCACTTACAGTGCATAAAGACATCCTAGAGTGATGCAATGACTTTCAAATCAGGGAGGCATCTGGGTATGAAAAACAGACTGACCTCTGGCAGATATTTCTCCTACATGTTCAGCTGGAGAGCTGCTTTCAGGCTCAGCCATTTATTAGTGACACAGGACAGTGTTCAAAGCTCAGGTCTGGCAGCAGCCCTCAGCTCCATGTGGAGCAGGGTGCAGCTGATGAAGGACATCTCAGACTTTTCTTGTGGTGGAGAAGCATCTGCCACTAGCTGGAGATTCAGAGCTCTGAACTCCCATTGCAGTACTAATTTCATGTTGTTTGGGGCTGGCAGGAGCATGGTGGTTTTTGGTTTGGTTTGGTTTTTTTTTTCTTTTTCTGGTGTGGTTTTCTTTTGGGTTTTGGTTTGGTTTGTTTCTCTTGTTTGTTTGGGGTTTTTCTTGGTTTTTTTGTGGGTTTTTTTGGTGGGTCTTTTGTTGTTTGTTTTTTGGTTTTGTGTGTTTGTTTGTTTTTTCTAGTAAAATCACATTGGCCAGTGATTTTCTTGTTTTTACTGAGTTTTTTGCAAAAAAGGAGTTACCTGTGGTTCAGCGAAAAGTTCATATGTGTATTGTTTACTTCCATTTAAATGCAGCAGAATTTTAAGGCCAAGTGCGGTAGAAAATGTTACTTAAATTGAACAAGTGCACAGAAGCATTTCTAGAAAGATTAGGGGACCAAATGTCATATCTTCATAGGAGAATTAAAAGATTTTGTCTTGTTTAGTATAGCTCAGCAAAGACTGAGTAGGGCTGTGATAACACTTAATAAATATATTTGAGAAGTAAATGTCAGAGAGGGATATTGACTTCATCACATGATCAAATGGCAGTACAGTGAGTAATCCTGAATACATCAGCACTGGAAATCTAAAGGCTTCCAGGTATATGATGAAGGAAGAGTTTGAATACTCTCCTGAACACTGGAAGGAGTAGCTTGCAGTCTAGTAGCAAGGAGCCTGAGAAGTTTATGGGCATAATTGTACAACACAATAGAATAGGAAAATGCCTGAAGAGAGAAAATTAAGCTTCTATTATGAGTCCCTGGGCATCTGGTGTGTCAGTATCCCCAAGTGTGTGAGAAAATAGATTAGATCACTGTCAATTTGCGTTATAATAATTCCATGCCTCAGGGCTTCCAGTGGAGTTGGGAAAGATTTTATTTTATTCTTCCTGATGCATGATTTGTTCTCTACTGCTCTTTTTTTGCCATCCTCTGCAGGTCTGAAGATAGATGGTTATAGGTGTCATTAAAATCTTAGGGTTCTTGCATCCTGCTGATATACTCAAGATTATGCCAGCCTCTAGGCCCGGAACTCTTTTAAAAGAATTATTTACCTAGGGCAGCTTGGTAGGCTCCATTGATTTCATTTATAGCATGGGACACAGCCTCCTTTCTAGAATCAAATGGAGTTATATTTAGCTAATTCTTTGCAAACATGCAAACACATACTTTTTCAGCAAGCAAGCCATCTATTAATCTCTGCCTCTTTTGCCTGTCTGAGTTGTCCCAATGCTTACTAGCATCTCACTGGGCACCTTTGACTGTTCATTTTTTTGTCTGCCGCCTTTCATCCTCCAAAGTGACGTCACTTATTTTTAGAAGGATATTCAGAAGAAAGGCATTTTCAGCAACAAACAGCAAGAATGAAGAAAGACACAAAAATGTTCACTCCTGGAATGTTAAAGCCTGTAGAGGTACATGTGTGATTCCTACGTTCCTGTTGCCACATCCTCCGAAATTACCACCTTCTTTGTGTTGGAAGTCCATCTGGCAATGCTAATCTCTTTTTCTGACTTAGATAAACAACATTCTTGAGGTGACCTCCACTGAACAGACATGATAAGCCCAGGTAAATGCAAAGGATACCTGGGTAAATGAATGGCCATTATATCACAGGGATAGCTTTCAAGAATGAGTGAGGTAAACAATATCCATGGAAAATATGGTTGTCTGTCTGTTTTTTAAGTCTGCACAACATTGGAAACACTCAGGAGAAGCTTTTTATGTTGATGGTGTTCATGTTCACGTATTGCTACTTACTGACTAAAAGACATTTGCACCTGGCAATTCTGAATCATGGAACTCTGTGTCAGAGGTGACCTTCTCATATATTCATACAAGTATTTTTAAATTCTTGCACTCATATGCAAATTCAAGATGTGACCAGTAGTGTAAAGAGCAGAAATCACTCACAAATTTCTCCCCAAATAAAGGCACAGTGCATCCTTTACCTTGTTCCACCTTCAGCCTTGACATCTTCTGGCCACATTTTTGTCCTACAATATCATTTTGTCCTACATTGATCTAGTAGTTCAGAACCTGCACAGATACAGAAGCTGTATCCCATGAAATGGTTGAAGAAATGGCAACTATATGATGGTCCGTCCACTTTAGATGCAAAAATTTTGTTTGTGTGACTCTGAATTCTGCCTAGAATTTTTAAAGGTCTGAGATGATGAACTTTTCTAAGCTCCTGCATACAACCAGAGAGCCAGGGTCATCAGTGAGGCATTGCAACAATCCTGCTTTTAACTGGGGACAAACAATATGAATCTGAGCCCTAGGCAGCCCCTTTTTTGCAGCATATCCTGTTCATGGATGGCTCTACTCAAGGAGAATCTGAGAGGTCTCCTGCCTCAGCTGCAGTCCATTCCACATGAAGCTGAGAGCTGCTGCCAGACCTGTCTCACTTGTCAATGCCCAGCCACTGAGCCTGAAAGCAGCACTCCAGGTGTTCCAGTACTCTGGTTCACAACACCAAAAGGACACAGGAATGTCTCTTATTACCTGCTCAGAGCACCTGACTAACCCCTGGCTTGGCAAAAACACTGTGGGTCATCTAAGCAACAGATGGATGTCTGTATAAACCACAGAAAATTAACACTGAGAGAACAACTTTAGTTAAACTTTAAAGGCAGAAGGCTGAAATCTCAGTAACTTAGTCTCAAAGACCTTATGGTGTCATGAAATAATTTTTAGCTTCCGAAGTTTTTAAACTGCATCACAGACCTCTTGCTCCCCTGAAGTGACAGGAACACAAAAACGTTCAGTAGTACAAAGTACAAAGTGCTGAGGGGCCAATGATAAGGGATTTTTACATAAATCTGGAGAATCAGACAAAGAAAGAAGAGATAAAGAAAGAAGGATGTGTTGGTAGAAGGGATTAAAAAGATGTGCTGCCAGAGTGATGCAGCTTTAAAATAACAGATTGATGTGACTTAAGATGGCATTCAGTGAGGTACTTTTAGTAAAGATGGGGAAGTATTAGAACCTTTGTATAAGATGATGATAAGATCACATTTGGATCCCAGAACAAATGGGATCCAAATGTGATCCACTAAACCTTTATGCCACCTAAATACTTTTTCTTTGACCCCAGCCACCTAAACACTTTTTGATGCCACCTAAACACTTTTTCTTTGACCCCAGCCAATCCTTTACCTTCATATTCCCTTAAATCTCACCATATTCTCTCATTTTTCTCTATACAGCACACAGTCACAACAAAGGTCACTTGCAATGCATTTATGGGCAATGAACTCTTCCTCCTTTATTGTAAGGTAGTAACATTGGCCTGGTCATCACAACAGTAAGAGACATGTTTTAGCTTTTTTTTTTCTCAGTGTGAATTATAAATCCCAAATTACTATGCAAAAAAAGTCAAAAGGTGACAAAGCTAAATTATTTTAAAAATACTTAGATTAGTTGCGAGATTACTGATAATGGCTCAGTTTCTTTAAAATGAGGAGTGCGTATTTGCATACTGTCATACAGTGTCACCAGGAACTGAGATCAAGTCCTCACATCCTGATCTTGGAGAAGCTGCTGCTGCCACCAGCTGGTAGTTCCCTGGTCCTTGGCTGGAGAGATGAATACATTGCTTACACAACTACCAGGGAGACAGGTGGGCCCTGAAAGAGGTCACATCTACAGAAAGTTACAGAAACATTGATCCAGTCCAAAGTACATTTTGGAATATGACAAAAGACCTGTATTATGTGTAGATGTAGGACTTAGGGACATGGTTTTGTGGTAGACTTGGCAGTGCTGGGTTAATGGTTGAGCTCAATCATCTTAGAGGTTTTTCCCAACCTAAATGAGTCAATGGTTCTATGTTAACAGGGCCAACCAGTGCTAACATTCCCAGTCAGCAGTTATCCATGGGCATGGCTACAACAGCAAGCCTACTGAATTCATAGCATTAGGGACTCAAGATTAGGGGTCGCTATGTACCAGATCATCACAATCTGGTGGCATAGAGGAATTTTGCAGCCCTACAGTGCATAAATAGGAAGGGATACAGAAAAAGCACAAGGCATGAGGGAACAGGGACCAACACCATTGCAGGAACAAATACCAGATTGCAATGTGAAGGTCACCTTCCCTTTTCTGCTGATATTGAAAAATATAGAAAGACTGAAAAAGCTGAAATTCATTAATGAAAAAGGTGTAAACAATTCAGTGTGATTAATTTATCTCATAGAAGTCTGAGAGATGATTCAATTATTTGATTAAAGCACAGAATAGATATTTATACTATCTATATCTAAACTAACTGGACAATAAAGTATTTCTTCATCAGTTAGACAGAGGTGTGAAAAGAATCGATAGCTATAAATTAGAGTCTTCCTCAGGCGACTTCTGTAAATAAAACCTATTTGAAGACTGGATGCTGGGCATTAATAGTAAAGTATCTTTCACACTGATGCAGGCAGATTGTAGAGACAGTGGGATATCAACATGCAAGAGTGTGAAGAATGAGTTTAAAATTGAAGAGTCATTTGAACGCCTCTCTCAAATAACAGCAGAAAGAGAGTCTTTACCACACTGCCTGCCTGTCTCATAGTGCCTTTCCAGAAGGAATTCCTACTGACATGGTAAGGTAAACCAGAGAGCCAGCTGGCTAGGACTGTGTCCAAAGAGTCCACATGAACTGAAGGAACCATATATTCAAGCCTTGGACAAGCAGGAATGGTTTTAAACTCAAGAGGAGAGATTTGGATTAGATGTCGGGAAGAAATTCTTCACTGCAGGGGTGGTAAGACACTGGAACAGGTTGCCCAGAGAAGTTGTGGATGCCCCATCCTTGGAAGTGTTCAAGGCCAGGGTGGAGGAGGCTTTGAGCAACTTGGTCTAGTGAAAGGTGTCATGTCCATGGAAGGGAAGTCTGAACTACAGGATCTTTAAGGTCCCTTCCAAACCATTCTATGCTTTTATATTCTATCCTTATATGATACTCTAGTCCCAAGTCAGTGGTGCCAGTAGCTCCATCCTGGCTGTGACCGTGGCTCTGCACAACTTGCTTATCTAAACTCTTTTCAGGGGCATAACCCTGAATGCTAAGCAATTTTTCTGATTTTCTGATTTGTCCCTTGATTTGAACCCATGTGGGCATTACTTCATTTTTCTTGTACACTGTGACTAACAGATCTACATTAAAAAATGAGAAGTGACAGGGAAGGACACAAACACAGGAGCACAGGCACCCACACTGTTTAACAGTTGCAAAGATACTGAGACAGCTTTTTCATCTGTACCACCCATATTCTTTCAAAATTGCTTTCAGGTACATTTCAGGATTTGGAATACGAGTAAGGGCTGCTCCATGCCAGCTGGATGCAGTGCTGGAAATTGGTCCTAGGTCCTTTTCATTTGCTAGCACACATGTGGTCTGGGTGTCTTGGAAATTCTTACTGCCCAGGATATTCCTATCCCTTCTTTCTTGCATCTCTGGTAATGAAAAAAGTAACAGTTTTAAATACAGGGTGCTACTTATTCTGAGTTACAAGGGAAAAAAATAAAAAGCAGTAATAGGCATATCAACCTTACCTGTTAGTATTGCATAACCAGAGAAGCATTTTTCTAGGAGTATGATCATATATATATATACACGTATTTTTCACACCTGTGGGGAAAAAAACGATACTTGATAACTATTGAAAGCAACTCTGCATTTTAAAAGAGTAGACCTTAATTTTGCTTTAAATTACATATGGCAGCATTATGTATGTAACATAAAATGAGTGCAATGAATTAGTTTAATATTCCAGGGGAAAAAAACCTCAGATAATTCCACTGATTTCTAAGTACATATTTGAAAAACAAAATTAAGAATTAATTCTTTATGGGATATTAAAGGTACTATGAAATAAAAGGTTTCAGTATTGCAGATCTAGATGAGTTATCACTACACTATCAAAACAATATCCCTGTCCTGAAACATATGTAAGTCCTTTGCTGTCTTGCTGACCTCCTCAGAGACAGTGTTGTGAGAACAGACTGTCATCCAATGTCCTTCACCATCAATAGAAAGAGTCTCATGGGTCTCAGTTATCTTTGGATCAGGTCCCAGAACATTCCCATATCTGCAGGACTTGGAAGACCAGAAAATTGTCTTATGAACAAAATCCTGATCCTGCTGCTTCTTAGATAAATAAATTTAGATGATCTCAGTAAGGCTGAGATCCAGTCATGATGCATAAATGCATCATCCTGCTAATTTGTGGTAAGACATGTATTATTTCAAGTCATTAATGAGCACATTACTAAACACCAAATCTGTATGGAAATTATAATTACAGCTCTTATTCAGCTGCATAATTGATTTTAAAAAATTGTTTATTTTATTGTATCACATTATTTTTATGCAGTAAAATGTGACAATACCACATGCTTATGAGTCAGTTGAAAAACATCCTAAACAAAATTACCATCAGTCTGACATATCAAGAGAAGGTAAATGGTATCCTTTGTGCTGTTCACATCTATCTCCTCTGCTTCTCTTCTGCTTATTACCTGTTGTAATTAAAACAATGAAAGGGAGATGGCTTGAAGAATGGAATTTGTAGGCAGGTGATGCTCCCAGTTAATGACCTGAAATTTCAACCCCCGTTTCTTGGTCTGCAGTACAAGGAAGAAGTGATTTAATCACACAGAAGAAAAACAAAACAACAGGAGAGAAAACATGCACCACTGGAACTCGATGTGTTTTACTTTCTTTATTCATTTTCCTCCACTATACTAGCCAGCAGCAGAAAACAGGAGCTGGGAGGAGAGTCATCATTCTAGAGATGGACAAACAGATGAATTATTTGTTGCTTTTTGTATTCATGAGAAGTTGGCTGTCTCAGCCCTTTCAGTAATGAATCTTAAACACCATGTTTTGTCACATTATATTGGACAAGTAATTTATCTGGAGTATATGTACCACTAAATAAGAAAACAGTGAGCTGAGCTTTTTTCAGACCCCAAGACTGTATAAAGAGTCTCAAATCAATCTTTTGTATGGTCTGCGTGGTAAGAAACCATTATGCAATCCGTCTGCATCCTTCACAGCACAGGTCATCATTTGACATTCCGAACAGGGAGGACCTCACGGCAGTAACCCCCCAGATTCAGATGAATGTTCCCTCTGGGCCAGTATCCCATGCTCAGCAGTAACCAGAAGTAAATGCCGAAGAGCAAAGACAAGAAAAACATCTATGAGAACTCTCCTGACTACCCTCCTGGCCTTGGGCTATCTTCAGTTCATGGGATTTCCTAAGCCAGGTGCAGTTTACCTACCTCTCCCTGACTGTCTACCAAGCATTTGTCCCATTTTCCCTTCAACATAGCTAAGCTTTTCCTGTCCATAACATCCATTGGCATACACTCCCACAGGGCTCATGAACTTTGTATGACAAAAATCACTGCTTTTTGTTGTCTCCTCTTGCCTTTACTAGGGGCCTTTACTTTGTTGGCCCCTAGTTTTTGTGCTGAAAGACAGTCTAGGCTCCAGACCACTCATGGCTTTGTAAATACAGTGAAGTATTTGCCAAAAGTCTCATTAGTGGGCTCTCTCTCAAGCTGAAGAGTCCCTGCCTATTCATGTTGTCCTATTAAAGAAGTAATTTCATATTTAGTTATTATGGCAGCCCTGCTGCCACTTGTTTCCAGGTCTACTCCAGGGAATGAGAACTGCACACAGTATTCAAGGTTGGGGCAAAATGTGGATTCATGCAGTAGCACAATGAAATTTTCTGCTTTGTTCTCACATTCCTTTCCTGACAATTCCTAACTCTCCACATGACTTCTGATCACTGCTGTGAACTGAGCTGATGTTTTCAAAGAACTTTCTATTCTGATCCTCAGGTCTTGCTCCTGCATGGTAATGGTCAAGAGGTCATGAATCTTCATGTGAAACTGGGAGTTTTTTGCTTGCTATGTGCATCGCTTTACATGATCCATCTTAAAGTCTTTTCAGGTCCTTCTACAGCTTCCTACAACCTGCCTTCATCTTTAGTCTGCCAAATAACTTTCTCATAAGCCAATTTTCTCATTGTACCATCTGATCTCTTTTCTGGGTCATCTACCAACATATTAAATGGCACAGTTTTCAACCTAGTTCCCTCCTGAACTCCTCTGGGATCAATTCTTCCTGTGAAAGAATTACATGTTTGCCCGTATCGTGCATTTCCTGTCTGGAATTCAGTTCTTTATTCAGTCTAGGATTTCTCCCCTTATTTCACTGCTTTAGTTCCTTAAAAGATTTTGGTTAAGTATTTCACTAAGAACTGATGGAAAATCAAGTAGATTGTATTGTTTAGATCACTCTTATCTACATGCTTGCTGATCCCTTGAAAAACTCATTAGGGGTTTGCAAACAGGATTTTCTTTCATGTAATCTGTGCTAGTCTTCCCAAATGGGTCATATTGATCCATATGGCCTCTCATTCCACACTTTATTAGAAACCCTATTTAACTGCCAGTGCAGATGTCCAGCTCACAAGTCTGTAATTGCCCAACCCCTTATGAAAATCAGGGTACGAGTGTAATATTGTTACTTACATCGTGAGCCATGATGTTTTCTTTCTAAATCTTTCTATGTACCTATTGATAAATTATTTGTCAGACTGACTTTCTTTCTTTCTCACTCTCTCTGTCTCTCTCATTGGAACACAAGTTTCTCATTTTTACATTTTACCCCGGACATGAAAATGATGCCCAAGTTGGTGATCATGAGAAAAATTTAGCAAGTGGTAATATATTTGTAGCAAATTTTAACCTTAAAAGCACTGTATACATTTATCTAACAAAATTCATTAATCTAACCTAACCACACTAGTAAATACAGATTTACAATGAGCTGGATATCTCTATGAACCAAAGGCTTTCACACAAAGAGGAAGAAGTTTTAACAGTACCTCAAAGCCCTTATTTGTTACTGAATTTAAAGCAAGTGGTTCTGCTCTGTACTTCCACTGGATGTATTTGCAAAGATGGACATAAAGAAACTCTTCTGCTTGAATCCCAACCTCCTGTGCTTGCAGAGCAAAGTCTGACACAATCATTTGTTTTTACACTGTTCTTTCAAAACTTGACCCCCTGTTCCTCATGTTCAGATTTAACTTGGTAAGTTTACACTATTTTACATTCTTCCTTCCAAATATTAGAAAAAATTATTTTCCTCAGACCAAGATCTCTCATGTGATCAGTGCAAAGTACTTGTACTAAAATCTCATAATCCTGGGCCTTCTGCTGTCCAGCGAACATTCTGCTAACTATGGAAACAGACTGGTCAGCAACTGTTGATCAATAGAGACTGGGTTTATTTTGTCATTGGATGACAATACTTGTCAAGGCCTAGAACTGATAAATTGCTTTCTGCATCCTAGGATTGGTTTTTAATTTCACATTTGCACAGTACTATATTTTCCTTCATATTCAATGCTCTTTACAGTCACATGCTTTTTAACTTTAGGCTAGTATACTTAAACCTATGAGCTCCCAAATAGTGCTTAATATTTTGCAAAGACCCAATTTTCTGCTACTGATCTAGCATAACAGAACAGAAACTGACCATTTGACAGGGTTGTTGTCATGGTATCATAAATTGAAAAAAACAAAGATACATCCAAGGACTTAAGAATTGCAGATTTTAATGGTTCTCATTGTGGAGCAGAAATCGCTGCAAGTTATAGCTACAAAATGCATAAAATACATTAAATCCCAGTTTGAGATGGAAGGTATCATCCAGCTACAAGCCCCTGTCATGGGCAGGGACACCTTCTGCTGGACCAGGTTGCTCAGAGCCTCATCCAGTCTGGCCTTGAACACTTCCAGGGATGGGACATCCACATCTTCTCTGTGCGACCTGTTCCAGCGTCTCACCATCCTCACAGTAAAGAATTTATTTCTAATATCTTCTAATATTTAACCCTACTCTCAGTTTGAAGCCATTCCCCCTTGTCCTGTCACTACAGGCTCTTGTAAAAAGTCTTTCTCCATCTTTTTTGTAGACCCCCTTCCAGTACTGGAAGGCTGTAACTGGATTGCCCCTTTTCTTTTCCAGGCTGAACAATCCCAACTGTCTCAACCTTTCCTCAAAGAAGCAGTGCTCTATCGCTCTAATCAACTTGGTGGCATCCTCTGGACTCTCTCCAAGGCTCCATGTCCTTCCTGTGCTTGGGACCCCAAAGCTGGATGAGTTGTCTCCTGACATTACTGATCAGATTCAACCGGAAACAGATACACTGGAAACAAGCTATTTATAAAACATAGTCACTGTGGGGGTGTGCTGTGGGGGTTTAATCATGTCAGATAACCTTCCCACAGGGATGAATGATAGCTGGATTATTTAATATAGACTGATTCATGATAGGACAAGAATGAACAGGTTCAAGTTGACACAGTGAGGGTTTAGACTGGGTATTAGGAAGAAATTCTTTACTGTGAGGGTGGTGAGGCACTGGAATAGGTTGCCCAAAGAAGCCATGGATGGCGTTCAAGGCCAGGACTGGATGGGGCTCTGAGCCACCTGGTCTAGTGGGAGGTTTCCCTGCCTATGGCAGGAGACTGGACCTAGATGATCCCTTCCATCCCAAACCACTCTGCGATTCTGTGTTTCCACGTTTCGCCATTCCCCAGATGCATCCAGAGTGGGGCTTTATTATGAAGCCGAACCTCTGCCTGTGGCCGCTCCGATTTCTCACAGAGGCCGGAGGAGCGCTCGGCAGCGGCAGACTCCAGACCCGCTCCCGCACACAATGGGAAGGCGTGGCTGCGGCACCGGCTCTGTCCCCATTTCCCCCCGAGCGCCGGGAGCGCCTCCCGTGAGGGGAGAGGGGCGGGGCTTGTGCGTAGGGGGCGTGGCCACCCGCCTCCCTCCCGCGCATGCGCGCCCGGCCGGAAGTGGGGCGGGGCGGGGGGAGGCGGGGTGCCGCGGCCATGGCGGAGAAGTTCGACTCCCTGGAGGAGCACCTGGAGAAGTTCGTGGAGAACATCCGGCAGCTCGGCATCATCGTCAGCGACTTCCAGCCCAGCAGCCAGACGGGGCTCAATCAGAAATTGTGAGGGGCCGTTGTCGGGGGCGGGCCGGGCTGTGGTGCCTTTGTTTTTTCCCCCGCCAGGCCCCAGGGCGGTGCTTCAGGGCTCTCTCTCCCTGTCTGGGTGTCGCTGGCCTCGCACCCGCCGTCAGGGCAGCACAGCGACCCCTAAATCGGCTAAACCCGACCCGTTTTTCTTCCCAACAGGAATTTCATGGTGACGGGCTTGCAGGACATCGACAAATGCCGGCAGCAGCTTCACGACATCAGCGTGCCCTTGGAGGTTTTTGAGTAAGTGTGTGTGTGCCTGGAAGGGGAGGTGCTGCAGTCGGTGTGACTCGAGGTAGCCTGGCTTCCCAGAGGCTATTTTGGCTGAGGGCAGCTTGTCTTTTAAAACCGGTCCTTCTGAATGCCTCACGAGAACGTGGCAGGCGGAGGGAGGTCAGAAGTACCTTCTGCCTGTGAAAAGGTGGAGAGGTAGGAGAAGTGATAAATCATACACCTGTTTTTATAGAACCACAGGACTGTTTGAGTTGGCAGAGACCTTAAAGCTCATCTCGTTCCATCCCCTGCCATGGGCAAGGATGCCACCTACTAGATAAGTTGCTCAAAGCCATGTCCGACCTGGCCTTTCAGATTTTTTTTTTTTTTACTTATGTATATATAGGCAGTAACATGCATTCTGCCGAGTTCAGTGATTTCATGGCATTGCAGAATGGGTTGGGTTAGAAGGGACCTTTAAGAACACCTGCCATGGACTGGGACAGTGATTTAGTAAATAAGCTTTCATTTTGGAAATACACTTTTACACTAGATTAGGATCAGGATTTAGAGTTGCAGGTGAAAATAAAGTAAGCCAGTACTCAGGTGTTTACTTTCAGGAATGGCAGTCTGTTGGCAGAGAACTAGAATGTAAAAATTAACATGGAGGAAGAGCTAGAGAGCTTTCATGATACAGCTGACAATTTACTAGTGTTTCTTGTAAGTCCAGATGTAACTGGTCTGCTGTCCAGTGTGTTACTGCCTGCACAGGGCTTTCTTCAGTTGGTCTTTTACTCCAGCTGTAAATTTGTGATGGCAGTCTTGAATGTTCTGTTTTCTTTATTTAGCGAGGGAGTTTCCCTTTGCCAGAAATTGTATTGCAAAGCAAAAGTACATGCAGGTTTGCCGATGCAATTGTGTTAATTTTTACTCTTTAGCGTGGTGCGTGCAGCTTCTCCCCATTCTTGTATTGCTGGGTGCTGTATTCCCATGTGCTTAATGCTTACCATTCCTAACTAGGCCACGTCATGGTTAGTGCCCTCTCAGTTGCTTGGAAAAGGATCATCATCCTTTGATCATCTATGCTTGTTGCCTCTGAGGAGGTGGTAGATACATATATTTTTGGTGTGCTTTTAATACTTTCTTCAAAGCTCTCTGGCTTTTTGGATGCAGAGGTTTGCTGGCCATGGCATCATCCTTGAGTTGTCTTTTAGAAATGGCTGGGTTTAACTGCAGTGGTTTTTAAAACGCACATTTCAGACAACGGTAGAAAGAAAAAGACAGCGAGGTGGATAATTCTGTACCTTGGAGTGCATCCTCAGGGGAATATGATCATTTAGTTGTGTCTTTTCTACTTTCAGATACATAGATCAAGGCCGCAACCCTCAGCTTTACACTAAAGAGTGTCTGGAGCGAGCTTTGGCTAAAAATGAGCAAGTAAAAGGAAAAATTGACACTATGAAGGTAAACCAGAATTAATGGAAGTATTAATGCAATAATGTGTTTGATAAGTTTTTACTTTTCTGTAAATATGTGTGTATTTTTCACTTGGGCGGTTACTAAGTTCTGTTATTATGTGGTTTGTATTAGAAATTGCTCTGCATCCCTGTATCTTAATTGATGCTAATATAGCCTGTTCAGAAAAGGAGACTTGTAGTTCATCCCACAGTTGGGCATGGAATTTTCACTGTGATTTTATATTGATTAAAGTTACATGTAGCAGTAGATGTATTTAATTTGATTTTTTAGCAGGTGTGTAATTCTGCTGTGTGCAAACTTAAAAATAAACAAAACAAAAGGGGTATTTTTCCAGTCTTGAATGGATATTAGAGGGTTAAAATGTCAAATATGCTCTATAATCATCAATTAATCTTTATAAAATAAATGAAAATGCACCCCAGTGTTTAGGGTTTTCTGAACTTGTGCTTTCATATAGTATGAACCTAAGCATTTTATGATACTGTTTAACTGTTGGAACTACTGCAGAAAAACACAGAAAAGGAAGTTCAGTGAGTTTTGAGAAAGGGCTGCTTGTGTTTCAGAACATCCTTTGGCTGAACTTAGTGTGGAGGATGACAAGTTATACTGCAGAATGTAGACATATGGAGATAACTCCTAAGCTTCTCTTTCTTTTCTCTGTGCTTATGAAAGTTGTAGGAAGAATTATGTACTTCTAAGGCAGGTGTGAGTTGTTTTTTGAAGGTGAGTGGGTTCCATTAACAGCTTTCCTTAAGAGGGTCAGGCAGATGTTGGTACACCAGAGATGACTAGAGAGGTCCCACTGCTTTGTATTTCTTAGGACAAAATGCAAGCGAATTTCCAAGAATTTAAGAACTTTTTCATTTGCTAGGTGTATTCCTAGCAGATTTCACTTGGGCATTTTTTGTGGATTTTGTAAACATAGCTTTCTGTGTTTGTGTGGCTTTGGGAGGTTTTTGGGTACCATTCTCTTGGGTCACTGTGAACTGTGTTGGGTACAAACATTTCTGTTCATCAGACAATATTGCTTGATGAAATCTAAATAAATTATCCAGATGTTGTATATACTTTTTTTTTCTCTTTCCAGAAATTTAAAAGCTTGTTAATTCAAGAACTGACAAAGGTGTTCCCAGAAGATATGGCAAAGTACAAAGCTATTCGAGGAGAAGACCCCTCTCCTTAAGTTGGTCTTTGACAGCTCTAAAAATGTCCCATAAACTGACCACCTTATAAAAATATTGATTGGAGAGAGAGGGAATCCAAGCCCTCATAACAACTGTACTAAAAATGGCAGTGGTGACTGTAAAGCAGCTTGATGGTTGTTCATGCTTCTAGTCTGAAGCTACTGAATCTTTCTGAAGTCTTCTACTCAGTGATTGTGGTTAAAACTTATGGTAATCTGTTTTTCTTTCCTGAAGGGTTTGAGAGATGTAATTGCCTACAGGTCATCAATACAGAGCATTTCCCACAAAGTGCATTTCCAGAGCAGAAAAACATGTTTTTCTGTCTTCTGAAAAGTGTGCCTCAGGATTGTGGGCTCATCTGTTTCTAAGAGGAATGCATTTATTACACTTGATTATTTTTCATTTGTAAACTTCAGGGGTTTTTTTACTGCAGTATGAACATTTGACTGCTTTTGTCTTGCCAAATTCTACTGAGCAGGAATGTGTTAAGGGCTACAGTTCTCATGTGTCATAATTAGTTGCAGCCAGGAAAACCTTCAGATCTTGTTTTGTTCTGTGAGCTGCAGTGCAGATGGCTGAGGATATAAAAAGTGAGCATACCTGGGGATTAGCTTCTCAACAACTTTAATATTTTGTACAGTATTTAATGTAAGCTTTTGTTTATTCATTTTCTGCAAGCAGGTTGTTGAATAAAAATTTGAAAAAAATCTGGATCTTGATGGTTTTCTTTTGTATGCTTCTCTTTGGAGTGTGAACTGAAAGCTGTGAAAAAACAGCATATTCCTCAGTGCCACACTGGTAGAAATAAAATGTGTATCAAAACTTGGCTCTTGAAATTTTACATCTGAAGGTCGTGTCAGCTTGGTATTTTGGTTTTATGATGAAAACCTCTGTTTTAGTACCTGAAGGAGGAGATTTTGGGCATCAGTGATTGTCACCTGAAGTCCTGGTTAGCTGTGAGATCATCTGTGGGTTTTGTAACTGTTCATATGTAAGGGAGCCCCAGTGTGGAATGGGAGGGGGTCACCTAGGGGTCAGGGGTGTGTGCAGAAGTTTGGGTTGCAGTGAGAGCAAGAGGAGCTCTTTAAGTCTTGGGGATTTGTGTAGCTGGAGTCATTTGTGCTTATGTTTGTTCTCCCAGATATCGACTTTCTGCATCAGCAAATCATTTTATTTTAACTTTCTTCCGGTTGCTAAATGGAGCAGTTTTGAGGAGGAGCTCCAACACAGCACTATATGTGTGTGCTCCATAGCAGAGCTACCTAGTCTGCTAAAGACCTTAACAGGAATCTATCTGGGCATGTCTGGAGTTGCTGGTGTCACCTGAAGCACTGTCTGTGCTCAGTTACCTGCCTGAAGCAGAGCCCATCCATGCTGCCAAGTACTACTGCACCTGACCAACCTTTGACAGAGCAAGAGGACAAAGAAAACCAGAAAACTAGGTGTTCCTTTTAAAACTTGTTTGCCTGATAGTTTTAAATTAATCTGATTGCTGCCTGATCCTACCCTGCCCTGGTCTGCACACTTGGTTTTAGCTTTATTTGTTCCACCTCTAATCACTTTGACCTGCACAGTTTTACTGTATGAGCTTGCAAGAGAAGAGTTACAAAGAAAAGGTGCTCCTTGTTTGCATTTGGCTTGGCCTAGATTGCCCTGCCCCCCTAGGAGCTCTTGGAGCAGGGCTTGTGACTGGTGTGTAGGATGTGTATAGGACGCAAGTAAAGAAGGTAAGGAGTATTTTTCGTGTGTGTATAATGTAGTAGGAAAAGGAGCTTAAGAGGAAGATTGTTGACAGCAGGAAGGTGAAACTGTGTTTAAATGGTAGTTGAGAGATCATTTAGGAGGCAAGAGGCCTGTAGATACTGGTCTGGATACTGGAGTACTCTGGCACCTAGCACTGACATCAGCTTTTGTGTTAAATTTGGTGGAGTGGGACCCTTAAAAACTGGTGCTTCCAAGAGTCATATTTTTATCTTATAGATTCATAGAATCGGAATGGTTTGCATTGGATGGTGCAATCTTAAAGATCATCTAGTTTCAACTCCCCTGCCATGGGAGAGTTGCTCAAAGCCCTTTCCAACCTGGCCTTGAACACTTCCAGACATGGGCATCTGCAGCTGCTCAGGACAACCCATTCCAGTATCTCACCACCCTCACAGTGAAGAATTTTTTCCTAATACTTTATCTAAGACTGCACCCTTTCAGTTTGAAGCCATCACCCTTTGTCCTGGGATCAGCCTGGAGTTGGAGAGCTGTGTGCAGGGGGAGGAAGCATCTCCACAGCCCAGAGACCGTGAAAATGTGTGAAATGCCTGCTCTGTGAGTGTATTAATTTATTGTTGTGGTTAGTTAATAAATGAAGTACCCAAATTTGACCACAGTGAAGATGGCTACCCACATAACACTGACACCCATACCTGCTGATGGGAAGAAGGTTCCAGGCTTCCTCAGCTCGGAGAGGCAATTTACAGCCAAAGCATTGATCACATACTTTCCCTGCATATCTAGGTGGTCACGGTAAACGTGGTGACCGGGATGATTAGTGGAGATGGAGGATTAGGGAATAACATTAGGTCATATCATCATGAGATCTCAGCAGCCTGTGTTTCATGAGGGATCTGTCTGTGTAAGAAAACACTTTTTTGGGCTGGGGGATATATACATCCGGAATAAAAATAAATTAAAAAAAAAAACAGAAAAAACTCTCCTTTAAATCATCAGGTTTCGTGTTCTGCTCAGCTTCACTTCGAATTTTTTGACACTTTCTTATTCTATTTTGTGCTTGCTTTACTTACGGTTTTTCAGCCAGCCATCCAAAATGTTGCTATTGCTGCAACTGTCCACATTTAGCATAATATTGAGGAGAGGTAGGTAACTGCTGTAAATTATGTTAGTTTCAGAGAAGAAAAGGTGGCCAGAATGAGTGCATTTGAGTTTATAGTGTAGAATGAGAGTTCTAGAAACAATGGTGTTTTCCATTTCCAGTTGCATATGGAACAGAAAAATCCAAACTAATTCTCCTCATTTGTTAATTGGTTCTCTGAAAAGAAGCACATGTCTGAATTATCCTCATGTATGCTTTCTTTGATTATAACCTTCAATGCATTTGGTAAAGGAGACTCTTACATCTTTCCTGTTTCCCAGTCTTTTACCTGGATTGCATGGTTGGAGGTGAGCTGGAATTTTATTTAATGGTAATATTAGAACAACATCAGCCAGGCAACAAAGCTTCTAAAACAGATTTGTGTTGCCCCTTAATTATCTCAAAGGAAGGCATGAAACCATTCAGGTTTCAAGTGTATCCTTGAATTTTTAGTAAGAATAATAGGACTTAATAAGATTTTGGAAATAATAGGGAATATGTAATTACAAGTAACTATTTTTTAAACCATTATCTTTGTTATATACATTGTGAGATGAGAAAATGCTAGATAATGCTGCTCAGTACATCTTAAGAGTTCCTTAAGGTGGAGTATAGCATGCTCCTATACTCCATTTAGGACAAAGTCAGGATAAAATTCTTTTGCTCAGGCATGGAAAGAAATTGATCAAGAAGGTGCTAAGGGTTTTGCTGCAACCTATTAAGGCTCAGCATCCCCTGTCTCTTTTTTTAGTGGAAGGAGAAGCAGTTGGGTGCCCAGCTTTCCCCTGTCCTTGAAACCTTTTTTGCTTAAACCTCCTTGTGAAGAACATGTAATGCAGTGCTGTGAAGTCTCACAGGGACAGACTTAGCTGCTACAGGAGTTGGATGCTGCAGCTGCTCAGCTGTTGGTTTATCCAGCTTGTAGGTCTTGTTAGTTTTGTTTTTTTTCATGCAGATCAAGACACTGTCATTGTTAGGCAGTTCTCAGCATAAGATGAATCACCAGTGTGCCTGAGACAATCTGTTTCTCTCATACCACTCAGAAGAGAGTCTCTTGATGGCAAAAAAGTCATCCTAGGCAGAGCAGTTTGGGTTTCAGTGATTGCCCTTTCTAATTCAGTTGGATGAACTGCTAAGTGGTGGGAATGGTCTCATGATTTCCCAAATATTTTGTATTGTGATGTTTTTATAAATTGCTTTCTTCGATGAGTGCAGTTCCCAAGTGATTGAAAGTGCTTATTGTGTGATTCTAGTACTTACCCCAGGTACTCTGTAATCTCATCTCTGACTCTCCTCTGATCATAGAAATAGAGCAGATAAACCCTGCAATCCACTTCTTTTTGCCATAAGTGATCCTCGAGATTTTAACTAGATCATCTAGAAACTACTAACTGAACTTGTAGTTTTACTAAAACCTTGTTAAATCAATGTATGTAAAAGGTGAATTCTATAAACAAAGACTTAAAAAATGTATAAGAAGTGTTCCAAATACTCAGCTTAACAGCAAGTTCATAATAGAGAAATATCACTGCCAAGAATATTTCTGGATACTGATGTTTCAACACAAAGTCATTTCTTACTCTACTATGATTAATAGCTGCAGCGTTTCTGGGCAGGTGCCAGATGTCCTTCCAGCTCTGCAGAGTAAAGAGCCAAGGTGACACAAATATCTGCCCTGCTCTGAGAAAATTGTGCTTGCTGCATGTATTTCAATTACTTCCATATGCCTAAGATCCTTCTGTATATTTTCTTAATTAAAGTAATGGAGGAGCACACATTACAGAATACTTCTGTAACAGCTCTTGTAATGCTCCTAATTCAAATCAGGAATCTGTATTTTCTGTATTGTGATATATTTCATCCTGAGAAGTAGATTGTATTTGGTCTCAACAAGATGTAATACAGACAGTAAAAAAGAAACATCTTTCTGCACAGTATGAAAATTTCCAAAATTCCTTCTTCTCTCCTGGAAGAAAAGTCCCTTCATGTGCTAAAGAATGGCACTTAAAATTTCTGTTCCTGCAGATCTGACCTGAAACTACTCTTTGTGTTTGCAATTTGATCATTACATTAAACAAATTTCTCAAAATATTCCTCAGAGGATGACAAAGCTACTTTTATATATAATCTGGGAAAAGGTAATTCAAATTAGTGTCATGCTGCATTATTTAACAAGTTGCTTGGGTCATATTTGTATCATTTCTGCTGCAAAAAAATAGCTTTTACTCTTCATGTTAATGGTTGACTTTCATAAACTTTTATTTGGAATGTTACCAAGGATTCAAAATCCCTGTGTCTATATAAATGTAATGATATATACCAAGCCACTTCTGTACCATCATGGAAAGTTTCGGTCCTTGTCAGCAAACAAACAGAAGCTTATAATTGTCTCTGAAATCACCGGTAGGTGCCATTTTTGTAGAGAAAATATCTTACCCTTAGTTGCCTTAGAAACACACTGCTAAAATAAGAGATTTTCTTTTAAATATATGAGAAATTCCATCTTCAAGATTATTATTTGTTTCAACGTATTACTACCTAATAGACTATTATATACTATTTAATTATATTTGACCTATACTATTTTGAGAGATTCTCTGATATGGTCAAAGCCCAAGACCCAAGAAGTTCCAGCAGATAAAAATGGCTTTGAATAGATCTCTAATCGAACACCAGATATCATTCAATCTAAGACTATTTAATATAATTTCTGGTTATCACATATTAGGTTACAATACTTAAATGTATAATTGAATAGGCATCTGGTACTCAATAAAACAAAAGATGGATTCCGTGATAGAGCAAATCATATTTAAGAGAAGTATGTTAAAAAACCCGAACATTACTTCTTTCAGAGATCTTAGGCATAAACTATGTGACAGTTTTTACTGCTTTTTACCCAGCCTGGGAATTTCTCCTCTTATGCAACACACCACAGAAGACATGTAGCTTCACAGATGCAGTTTCCTTGGACAGACTTTCTGCTTTTGTATAAATGGACTTCCTGAGATTGCTCTGTGTACATGTAGCCTCTGTCATCTCTAGAGGTTGATATTCATGGTTGCAGAGCATTAAGATTCCAAGAAAAATCTAACTTGCTGCTCCGTAATGATGCTCTACTTAGATCAAGTGGAGGGGAAAGAACCCTTAGGAATACATGTTGGAACTCACTGAGATCACGGTGAAAAGGTGAAAAGAAAGGAAGTCATTAGTAAACCTTTTTTTCCTCTCATCTTTTTTGCTCCAACATTTATCATAGAATCAATTACAAAGCTTGCCATAAAATTTTTGCTGTTGTTGTTACCTTTTATCATTATTTGAGGAACATAAACAGCCTAAGGAAACATCATAGACATGTGAGGAGAGGTTTTGCAGGCAGAGAAAATTGTTTCTCAGAAAATGTAGCAGTACACAGCTGACTGACTGGCTATGCTCTCCCAGTCTCTGCTGATTTAGGATGTGTAGATGTGGCACTTAGGGAATGTAGCTTAGTGGTGGACTTGGCCATGCTGGGTTAATGGTTGGACTCGATGATCTTGAGCATCTTTTCCAACCTTAATAATTCTATGATTGTGACATCATCATCTTGATGTGTATTACCTTTGAGATTTATAAGTCTCAATTTTTTTCCTCCGTGAATTTTTTGGGCTGCCCTCTGAACCCCTTTAAACTGCAACATGTATAAAATCTCACAGCAAGGAGTTCCATAGTTTATGTTTCCATTATGTGGAGAAGTCTCTGCTTCCATTTGTTTTTAATCAGCCATCCACTATTTTCATTCTTGGTGCTTGCAGTAGAAGATGCATGGAGAACGCATCTCATTCTTTCCTCTTCACCTTGTTTGTGGTTGTACAGAATACTGCAATATTCCCAATCATATTTTTTCCAGGCTTCAGGCTATTCTGTTTGTTCCTCATACAGAAGCCTTTGAGTGCTTCAGATCATACTTGCCGCTCTTCTCTGAGCTATTTCCAATACTCGCTTCAGTCTTTTTAAAACATGAGATGCTCTAAGATTCTTTGTAAGGTATCTTGTTGAAGGCCATCAGGAATCCAAACAGAGTCTGTCTATGCATCATTGATGTCCAGCACTCACACTTCTAGGGAGCTCCAGCAGCCCTTCCTGTATCTGTGTAAAGCCTTCCCTGCACCAAACACTGTGTTAGCTTTTCTCTAATACATACTTTCTTTAATATATAATCTTGCTTTTGCTGTTCCTTGATGATTGAAGTGTTCTTCCTTATCACTTCAGGATTACAAATGTAGTTGGCAAGTCAGATTCCTGACCTACAAAGATATCTGCACACACTGTATTTATCCAGAACGATGTCATTTAAGGCAAAGACAATGTACACAGCTTTTAAGCAAACATTTGCATAAAGTATATGTCAATTTAGGTTCACATATAAAACCCTCCAGTATTTTTCCAGAGGATTTGTCAACATTGATAGAATGTTTAGAAATCCTCTTTTCTAAATGATGGCAAAGGACAAGGACCTTAGCCACATGTGCATTTGCTGGATCAGGTACATGTGCTTTTTGAGAGTAAATGTGAAACTGGGAATTACAGAGACATCCTCCTTTGCACAAGGATCCTCCAGCATAAAATCATATTGTTTTGCCTGAGACCTCTTGCCACTGATATAACATTAAGTTTACTTTCAAAACAGCTTAATAGGCTGAGTTTTAATATTGTAGCATGTTAATTCACCCCTGTAAGCCATCTGGGAACTAAATGAAATTATTTTGAAAAGTTTAGAAAAAAGAATTTCTGTCTCACAGCTTTGGCATTTCCTTTTCTTGGGAAAAGGGGCTTGCACTCTGGGGCTGGTCAAGAAAACACAGACACACTTAAATGAATATGTAAAAGCTCAAACTATCATAGCCTGCGGTTGTACAATCATTTAAGTGGCCACAGATGCATGTTAGCAATTACATGTAAACAGATATAAAAATGTATTTAAATGTACAGGTATGCAGTCATCCAGGTCTACACAAACCAGGAAATGTGCATCTTTCAGGTTCTAATGGTTCCATGCCACACTGTGCGTATCATACAGTACTGACATTTTCTCGTGTAAGAATCCAGGAGCCTTGTTTTGAACTGTAACTATATATTCTCTACTAATTTATATTTTTATAAATGAATATATGTACTTTGTGTGGTAGTATTGAACGTTCTCCAGGAAGCCGTGGCCATATTGTAGCTCCATGAGCTGTAACAGCTGCTTTATTTACTCAGAGCTTTAGCAATTTCATACAGATTAGAGCCACAGCACAAGAGAGCTATTAAAAATTGAAAGGAATTATAGCAATTTTGCTGGTCTGTTTTCTCTAAGCGATCTAGTAAACTGTAGAGCTAGAAAACTGCAGAGCAATTTCCACACAATTTTGTCCAGTTGTTACTAGAAAAAGAGGGGGTTGAAATGGGTCCTAATAATCAAATACACGGTTAATGGGTTATGTATTCCTTTCAAAGAAGGCAACCTGAGGACTCATCAATAATTATAAATTGCTGCAAATTATTGAAGCTGGTTTATCTCCTGGGCATAGCAACAGAAAAAAGTATTGCAGAGGCAGCAGTATTTGAGGAGATGTGATGATGAGGCAAAAGGCTATTCTGATCCATTTTTGTAGTAGTTGTCTTTGCAACAGTCCTGAGGCAGCCCCAGTAAGGGCGGGATGAAAGATTTAGATTTGTCTGAGGAATTGACAATATTCTCCCATTCCTCCATTGGTCTGAATTGGCTCTGTTCACTAGAATAAAAATCTTGTTTAATTTTGCAGCTTTTGCAATAACTGTGGAACCTAGGGACCTGAGGGCAGGGATCGATTTACTGCCTCTTTAATGTGTAGGTGCACTGACCAACAAATTGCTTGCTAATTCAAAAGACTGATGTATTTTAAAGGAAGATGCTTCCCTATTGTTGCAGAGAGAATATGCAAAATTGGATGGATTTTTTTATATAGTTGAAGCTCTTATACAACAGCAGCCTTTAATATTATTGCAAGTAAGATAAAAAAATTGCAAACCCAGAGTGACTGTAAATATTAAACCCAGAGAATTCAAAAGAAGATAAAGAAGCTTAATAAAATGCTTATGTACAAGGCTTGAAGAGACAAGATCATCTTACCAGCTCTACTACATTCCTGAGAAATTCTTAATATTGGAGGACATAAGGTTTCACTCAGGCATTCTTTGGCTTAGTTATAAAAGTTGAGCTAGGTTAAAATATTTCACTAAAGAACAGGCAGAGTCCAAAAGTAGGTCTTAGACATGATGGCTCTGATGTAAACTAAACCTTGTGACCCCCAAATTTATGAGCAAGCTCTAGCAGTTTCGTGCCTGATCTATCAAAGTGATGACTCATTGTATCCCTTGTTTTTCTCTCTGCAAGTGACTTATCCATGTTCCTCAAGGCAGACAGGAAAAAAGCCAAAACCGTAAGAGAATAAATCTTGTTAGTGGTGTGCTGGGAATAGTCTATGAGGGGCAGACTGGGAATAGTGAGGGACAGAGGTCCATCCTGATGTCCTCATCAACATCCCAGGCAAGCACTATCATAGAATTGTTTCAATTGGAAAAGACTTAAGAGCATTGGGTCATTAACCATTAACCCAGCACTTCTAAGTCCAACACTAAACTGTAAGTGCCACATCTACACAGCTTTTTAATAGCCCCAGGGCTGCAAATATTCAGCAGCAAAGTCCTCTCCTTGCAGAGCTGCACAGGTGCGTTAGTCTGCAGTGACCTGAGGGGCCCCCAAAGTGCTCTTACAGTCTTGTCTGCCATTTCATGTCCACACAACATCCATGCTCTGAATCAGGAATCAGCCCTGCTATGGTCTGAGTCTAACACATATACACCCTGTATGGTTTTTTAAGAATAAAAGTGTCCTTGGTGCTCATTTCCGTGAAGCAGCATTTCAAAATGGAGCCCTACTGTGTAAATAAACTGCCAGCCCACTGTCATCCAGAAAATAACAGGAGTGAGGGTGAGGCACCCCCAAAGAGCAGTGCAAATACTAATTTTCACACTATTCCTGTGGCAAATGTGGTTCAAGTTGCAGAATTATAAGGTGAATGAGAAACATGAACACAGGTCACAGAAAAAAGGCCACAGGCAGATGAGATGTAGGAACCAGACTCCAGCTGCCTTCAGATCTGTTCCTCAGGTAGGCTAGAAATGCTTTACATGTGCAGTAAAGATAATCAGAAAGCATGGCAAGCTTAAACTGAAGAGTGCTGAACTGATCAATATGACAAAATGTTTTGAAGCAGCATTAGCTTGCAAAGCTGCTCAAATCTGTTTCATTCAGGCTGTGTTAAAATTAATTTTAATGCATTTTAGCAAGTGTGTCAAAATTTTCTGAGGGGAGAAATCCATTGAGAGAGATCACTCACCAGACCCAGAGTGAATGGTTTTTACAGCCTGCCTCATAAAAACAACTTTTGTCTATTTAGCAAGATGCCCCAGGAACCAATTTTCTAGAGCCATTGTAATTGCTCACCATGAAAATTGCAGGTTGTGTTCAAGAAAGGCTAAACACCAGCAGAACCTTTGTGCATTTGCTCCACTTTCTGCTGGGCAGCTTTGGCTGCAGCTTTCTGAGCATCGTATCTCATTTACAAGGTGACCCAGAACACAAAACCTTGTAATTAGCCTGAAAACCCAACCTGCTTTCTCTCCTGCCTGCCAGCCCCCTCGCCTTCTGCTGCCCTTGGTTGTGATGGCAGCGTTTTCCCAACAAAGGAGGGTCTCGTGCAGAAGGAGAACAGTGGAGCCAAGATATTCAGAGCTTTTGCATGCAGCCAAATAAATATTCATGATGCAACTGTATGCTTAAGACCTGCTTTTTGAATTAAGTTCTAGGGCTATTGTTCATCCTCAAATAACACCCAGAAGAAACTTTTCCTTATTAAAAAATAAACAAATTCTTAGATAGACTGCAAATGTGAAATCACCTTCCTTCCCCAAGTAGCAATTGTGAAGTGCCAAGTGAGGATGTTGCTGTATGAAGGGTGAATCAGGTGCTTGACCAGTGCAAATTGGTCTGTTGAGACCTGTAAAACCTCCTCAGTTCTCACAAAGTGACAATTATCATTTGGCCCATCGTATACATGGTACAACTAAAAGCAGAATAATTCTAACTGATGAAAAGTTATGCAATGGTCTGTGTATTACTTCTGAGTATGTGGTATGAATTTCTTACATGATACAAATCACAAAAGGTCATAAGTAAATACTTACATGTGCAAATGTATTAAGCTGTTGGTCTTCTTTTAAATGATTTCCCATCTTATCCTGTGTGGTTTTCTCTTTTTTCACGTCACTGAACATTTTTTTTCCTTGGGATGGTATAACAACCAAAATGTCTGGATATGCTTTGCCACTTATTCCAGCACTAAAAAAAAAAAAAAAGAAAAAAAAGGACTCTGGGATTATTTCAACAGCATTTTTTGAAATAGTTAACATCTATGCTGACCAGGGCTTATTTTAGCTCATAAATCTTATAAGCATCAAAAAAGATGCTGTACCTTCAGCAGAACACTGATTACTATAATACATCTTTCTGTCATAAACTGACAGAGATGCAGATACAAAATAATAGAAGGGCTTGAGTGGTAGGAATCAACTTCAGGTTTATTGACATTAAAGCATTTCAAGGAAAGGGGAAAAACTGAGGAAAGAAGGCTGCTTCTGTGTGGGTATCCACATTTGGATTAAGGATTTTATGTTTTTTCACCTGTTTATGAATGTTATATGTATATGTTAGTGGCAGGCTGCTGTAAAGTGAAAGACTGAGAAGTACTCTATCACAACAAAGTACATTTTGGTTTCCTCTAAATAATACAAAGTAGATCATAATTCATTCTTGAAATAACAGAATTTACTTAATCTTGAAGTTAATAACTTATGTAGTTGCTTAGCAACTCAGACAATACTAACATCCTTAGCCAGGTATCTAGCTCCTTTTCTGAATTTTTGACAGTATCTTTCCTTTCATTTAAAGCTTTGGAATAGCTTCCCTGCTCCTTCTGCTCTAAACCCAAGGCTCTCCCCTTCCTTTTCTCTCTGTACAAGAGGTAGCTTTGATTTAAGGGAAGAGATTCCACAGAATTTAAAGCTGTGATATATTTGATAAATCTCTATGGCCTTTGAACCATTTATGAGGAAAGGCAGCTGACTTCTGTTTTCATTGAATAATATTGTTAATTTTAGTTGACTTTTTTTAAACCTGTTCTTTGTCCTGAACCACACAAATTGCTGATGTGACTGGGATAAGCGGAAAAGTGGACTTCATGGGGTACAAGAGCAAATGCACTTTTCATACTGTAAAAGAGAATTTTACACCAGACTTGGATTGGATGTGCACAGTGAAATGACAAGAGAAAATTTTTCCAGCAACAAGGCACAGCAAGAGAAATGCCAGTGACATGTAAGGAAGGAATTCTTCCATGGTGAGAGTAGTTAAGCACTGAAACAGGTTGACCAAAGAGGTGGTGAATTTCCTTCCTTGGCAATTCTCAAGACTCACCTGGATGACTTCCAGAAAACCTTCCCAATCATGTTTTCTGTGATTCCATCTAGGGGACAAATTATTTTGTATTTTTCTGCACCAGGACACATTATGGATTACATTCCCCACTGAAATACCTTAGGAAGATGACTAGGCCTCGTGGTGAGGCTTAGATAATGGAACAGACCATGAGAGAAAAGGGAGCACAAAAAGAGAAACTGCCAAACATAACAAACAGCGGAGTGACCGGCTGGCAAACATTACAGTGTAACACCATGAGAAATGGCTGGATTTCACAGCTGGTTATGGGGAATTGTGTGAGAGAAGGACAAGCTCCGTAGGTAACTGTAAGAGAACTGGAGGGCAGTACTGGAGTCCTTTTGGGGAGTGCAGTCTTGGAAAAACCCACAGTGTCCAGGTTACCATATCAATAAGCCTTGTAGAGGTTTGGAAAAGCTTCTTCACAGAAAGGGTTGTCAAGGATTGGAACAGGCTGCCCAGGGAAGTGGTCGAGTCACTATCCATGAAGGTATTTAAAAAATGTGTGAATGTGGCACTTGGGGATGCAGTTTAGTGGTGGACTTGTCACTGCTGGGTTAACAGTTGGACTGGATGATCTCAGAGGTCCTTTCCAATCTTAATGATTTTGTGTCATGTAAGGCTGAGATGTGATAGCTAAAGGCATCAGAAATGCCAAATGTGGTTATGGATGTAGCAAAACTGAAACCAATGGGGAAAAAGTAACGAAAGTAAGTTGTTTATTTGGGAGAAGACAAGCGGGGGCGGGGGGGGAAGAGATGAATGAAGGTGGGGGGCAGGAATTTTAAGCAAGGGAAAATGGAGAGAAGTGTGGATAGCTGAGGACAACCATGTATAAGCAAGCTGCTGGTTGATATGGCTGCCTGATCAAGTCCTGCATCAACTGCAGTCTCTCTTGCCTTCTTCCTATATCCTATTCTTTAATATTTTTTTCCTGTGCAGTCTCACTTTTTAGCCTGAGCTTGTGTGGAGAAGTCGAAGCATCAGCAACCAGAGACAGGGCCATGGGTCACAAGGGTTCATAGTGCAAACAACAGGACAGCACAGGATGCAGACATCCCTCTGTGATGAGGGAAAGGAGATTAGGGCTGGGGCCTACGAGTTGCCAGTGTGAAGTGGAAGGGCTGCTTCTTGGAAAAGCTGATAGCTGACATGCAGTCATTACAACAGTCACTCCTTAGTTCCTCCTCGTTCCAGGTGGGACAGGATCAAGCTGAATAGCTTCAGCAGGAACAGAACTTTGAAGGGCTGGATATAAAATGTTTTGCACCGTTCAGTAAGATGACTCTTTTGACCTTGATATTTCTGAACCAAACATCATAATAGATATTGCTGGCAAACAGCAGAAAAGCAGGAAGAGGGCTGAGGAAAAGAAGTACGCAGCAGTAGATGTTTGCTTATTCCTTTCTTAATTGCTTGGCTTCCATGGAGATAAGCATAGTGCAGATACCAGCAGGAACTATTATTATTCATGTACATGCAATTCTATAGCTCTGTATACGTTTATCAAGCCTTAAAAATAAAGTATTTCCGGAGAGATCAAATTTAGAAATTCTGAACCTCACGTCTACAGACCATATTGTCTTTCACTGGTCTCTCAAAGACTTGAGTCTAAGGACTGTCTCTCTATATCTGAGGTTTTGAAATGAGTTTTGGAGAACAGGAACTTTGTCTGTGAGTTGTTATAATAATTTATTTAACTCTATGAGCTTTGTTCTGTGGTTTTTTTTTTCTTCTATTTCAGTAAGGCTTAAGCAGGCGAGCAAAAAAGGGGAGATGGTGGCAAATTATTGACATTGTATTTGATATTTGATTCCTCTTTCCATAAGGAACTCTTCCAGAAGGAGGACACTTGACATCTCTGGTCTGGTTCCACAGCTGGGAGGAGTATATCTGCATGTATAGACTGCTCTTCTTGTTTAAGTTAATGCCTCTGGAAGGCTTAATAGGAATATAATAGTTTCCTCCATGCATTCTGATGCCTACACATGAGAGAGAACAAAGTGCAGCACCTTGAGAGCCTCTGCAGCTCATAAGAAAGATGGAGGCAAGGCATGTGCTTTAAGCCCTGCTCTCAGTCTGTCATGCCTTCCCCCAGGCTGGATGAAAACATCAAACCCACAGCCAAAGAAGGGAAATACACAGACTGAGATGACAGCATGAACAGAAACAGACCTACATGAAAGCACCCCAAGACACCCAAAATGAGGAACTGGGCAGCTGTCTTGCCTAACATTTTTGGAGGCTATTGTAAGTGAACTCCTGAGGCAAAAGATTATGCTTCAATAAATGGTGGCTCCTGAGAGGTACAAAACAACTGGCCCAAAGCAGCTACCAGCGAAGTGATTTCAGAATACATGGCAAGGATTCAGCAGCCGGCACCTCTCATTCTTCATGTTTTGCAGAAGTGATCCATCCCATACTACCACAGCACACGTTTGAGTAAAACTGAGGAAAGAGTGACAGGATGGGTGGAGAATAAGTCTGGTTTAAAATTAATATTGCCTTCCCTTCTCATAGGGTCTTGTATTGATTTTCATTAATTTGAAAGGGTTTCAGTCCTTGTTTTTTGAATATATCACTGTCATCTTGGGTATTCAGCATCTTCTAGGCAGGTGTTCTAAAACTTGAGCTATAGTTGCCATAAATCTCTTACTCAATAATCAATAATTATTCCATACAAAGTAGGACAGGTTGGGATGCTGAGGGAATTTCATCTCAGACTACATGGTACCAAGAATGTTCCACCCTTTTATTTGTGGGGGTAAGGTCTGGTAAACTAAAGGAAGGTGAATATGTACATGCAAAGGGTTGGATTGAGGGAGCAAGGATTGAGCAGTGGTGCTGTAGTTCTACTTATTCTACTCTTACTGCAAAAGCCAAAAAATGATCTCCAGCCCTTCCCTCATTCACACACATTTATCACATCCTGTGAAGTTTGGTGCAGAGGAAGTCTCCTGCTATCAGTAGGATACTTGTTGGGTGCTTGCAGTTCAAATGAGTCTGTGAGGTGCCACTTGAGAAACAGCAATGTAGTTTCATGGTGAGAGCGTTCAAAAAGAGCTTTAGATCCTGATTTCCACAGGCAGAGAAACAGCGTCTCTGCAGCGTTGTCTCTGATGTCAACCTCAGGGTTCTTTTATAAAAGAGATGACAGCAGTGCTTTCTCTACTCACTGTGTTCTCCCTCCTCAGCTCCTGTCTGTGTACTACATGAGACCATTCTCTACAGGACTTTGCAGAATGTGAATTGTTAGCATATAAATATTGACACTTCTAGCCAAAACTTTTAGGGCTTAGGCATCAAGCAAATGGAAATTTTGAGAATCTAAAATTTGCGTCTAGGCACCAAGAGGAATAATTGGGCAACACTTGAGTGCATAACTCCCGTAAATTTTGCCTTGGTAGAATTATTAATATCACTTCTTTCTTCCTGCACTTTGACCCTCTCGGAAGGTCATTGGGATATTCCTAGGCCAGTTCTACTTTCGAAACAAAGAGAAGCCAAGGTGATGTATATGTTCATGCTTAACACAAATACAGTGCTAATAACCCTGTAAATCAGAGCACAGGTGGAAATTATTTGATGTCCTTCTTCTAATGAAATAACTAATTCTTAACTTCTACTTGAACCCAAAGAGGCTTAAACAGCAGCTCTAGCTCCAATGGTCACCTATTTCATTACACTTTCACTATGTAAGTAAGCATGCAAAGGGAACATCAGAGGATGTGGCTGTAGAAATCACTGAATGGAACAGTAACTTATGCTACTACTAAATATTTATAATTTTGTGAATCCCTAGCTCCTCTTCGTGACACTCACCAGTTTTGTTGTAAGCAATAATTTGCTGGGAGCAAGTCTCTGCTTTGTGATAGAAGCCAAATGTGGATTATAATCATATGCATTTCAATTAAATGTGTATAGAAACAGTAAAACAATCCAAGCAAGGAATATTATGTATGGACAAGCAACTACACAAGCAAATAAACATATAACAAGCAACACATGGATAAATATCAATGATTCTACTGGAAACTGGGTAGAGATCCCAGATCAAAAGCTGTCATTGGAGGTTCTCAATATAGACAGATTCAAATCCACTTGTGATGTTGCATTCAAGTCTATGTGCAAAGAGGAAGCACACCTTGTATGTAAAGGTCAAGAAGTTATTGCCAGTAAAGGTAAAATATTAAGTCTAATTCAGGAATCATCATTAGTTTAGATCTAACAGGGAAAAAAAGGAAAAATAATGCAGGTAGAATATTTATGTACAGGTAAAAAGCCATAGTAATATGATTGTAGTGCACACAGCTTTTAGTTTGTGCCATTTTCCCAGTGTTATCCCTCACCCTTCCATTGTTCTTCTGGGTTCAAAGGTCAGCAGTTTCATGCTGGTGTCAGCAGGGGAGAGAATATTATGGCAAGTGGACATCATGTGAAATCCTTTACCAGCAGAAATATGATGTTCATTTTGATCGTATAATACACATATTACTGTGTACACACAAATCATATGTTTGCTAACATGCCTGTACACCTCTCTCTTTCATCCTTGGTCTGCAATTCCAGGTTACACAGCACCATATGTATTAAATCTGGATTTGTGTATGTTATATGCTATTTCTTTGCTCCTCTTCCTGGCCCTATCCCCATTTTTGTCCAGCTCCGGTTCTGCAGATTAATGGATCATGACTGATCTTTTTATAGCATGGGATCTCCAGTGCCAACCATGTGCCCCATCTCATCCTGTAACTTCAATCCTCTCTAACATGTCTTGTGGCTGTCATTGCAGACCTGTATTCCTCTACTCAATATCATTTTATTAGAGTTGTAAAATTCTCAATCAGCCTGGAACAACTGCTTGTTGCTGTCACCTATAGCAAATAATGCTTCTATCACACAAAGATCAACCAAATGTATCAGGTATAGATACAGCAGTTAGAAAAATTGCTGCCACATCCAAACCCCATGAAATAAAGCTGCAGGCAGGTCACCAGAAACTAAGACAGAGCAGACAAGCCTCAGTCCTGAGCCCCTGCAGGCTCAATACCAGGCTTATGGCATGTTACTAGCAGCGACAATATCACATTACAGGGCTACAGTGACACTGGCATCGTGCCCAAGGGAAAAAGCAATGAGGCAAAAGCAAGGCAAAGGCATTATCTGAACTCCTGGCACAGTTATGAAGCTCCATGCCTGTGGCAGGAGGATGGCCTTGTGCCACAGGGGGCAAGGAAAGCAAGGGAGTGACAAGAACAAGGCTCCTCCACCAAAGAGGTGTCTCAGGAGCTGAGGATAACCACAGCACAGGCAAGAACAGTTCCTTCTTTGATCAGAACAGATTTGCAGCACCCAGGCCCAGCTAGTAGGGTGCTGGTAACAGGTTCAAATAGCATTCCAAGGAAAAGTGAGGTGACAAATCAGGTCCAGGGTCCAAGAAAGCTGACCCAGGGCAGCAGGAGATGAGGCTCAGAGGAGAAGCTACAAGATAGATCTGATATTTACACAAGAAAGAGGGCCAGAAGAAGAGCTGAAGCCCAACTATTTGCAATGTAAGTCTAAGATTCAGCCAGGAAATAAGCCCAGACACCAGACTAGAGGCAGATACACATACACCATAGCTCAAGCAGAGGCCTACTAGGTGCAAGTTGTTTTGTAAATGCTGAATAATGAAACTAGGGGTGGGAAAGCAGCTGGGAAAGCTGACAAGTTTGGATCTAGCTATGCCTTTCCAAACTGAGAAGCCAAAAGTTGAGGCTCAGTAGTAGCTTTTCTCTTCCCCATGAGCCAGCTTTTTCCTGTGTTTGTTTTCTCTTACCAGTGACATGTTCTTCCTGGGTCCTTTGCTTCTGATCATTTGAAGCCATTCTTGATCCCGGTTTAATGACACTCTTGTTTGTGGGAAATGACTGTCTGGTGTGCTTAGATTCTGAGAAGAATTTATCCTTTTTCTTAGGTCTGTGGAGGGTGTTTCCAAGGGCAGAAAATTGACGTATGATGAGCTCCAATGGACACCTTTCTCTTCTTCAAAAATGGGTGGAAGTAGTGATGGAGAATATCACGGCAGAAAGCTGGTAGAGAAATAGGTCAGCATCAGCATGTGGAGGTGATAGAGATAAAAGGCAAAGGTGTGGATGAGCTGCCAGCATGGGGAGAGGGCTGTTCTGTGGTTTTGTTTCTTGCTGTTGTCTTCAGGAGCTGGACAGCTGGGGAGCTTTTGCCCCAGATGAGGGAATATTTTCCATATGCTGATGAGAGCGTTGGTCTTGCCATGCAGAAGTACCTGTGCCCTATTCCCACATCCAGCATCTCACTGCTGCCAAAAAGCACCCGGAAGCTGGAGATTATTTCTGGAAGAAACTCTTCCACAAAACCAGGAATGGTCTGTTCAGGCCCATGTGAGTGTGTCTGTGGGCTTTGGTGCCCTTCAGGAATGAGCATGTTGCACCACCTATAGAGATCTGCAGCAGAAGGCTTTGGATGAGCTTGCCTAGAAAGGGAAGGCCTTAAGAGCAGTGGTGAAAGTCAAGAAGAATGGTAAGTGTTGATGGCGTGTGACAGAGCAGGTTCTCAAAGTGTCAGCACATCTCCATGCAATGCCTTTAATTACCCAGCTGGGGAAAGTACAGGAAAGACAAAGGGAAGGGGAACCAGCTCTCGGCTGAAGAGCATGGACAGATTGCAGTCTCCAGACAAATGCTTTAAACCTGCAGGTGCAATGATATTGGTGATTCCAGAGACGTGACCAGTTATTGTCAGGGTGAACAGAAGCTCAGAAAATTTCTTCTACAACTACTGCTCCGATATCTTCAGTTTCCTGTCCTGTTGTTGACACTTTAACTGTTTTTCCTCTCCTCATTTGTGGTGTTACCCCAGGTGCTGGGCCAGCCCCTATCCACTCAACTGGACTGCAGACTTCCACCAAGAGATCTGGTTGTGCACCATTGCTTCTCTGTGGGAGAAAAATCTGTCAATACAATGGAAATCTGTATTTTTTTTTCATACTATTTGTATGAGTTTTCCTTCCACTTCAAGTCACTGTGGTCAGAAGCTGCTAAGAGCCCATGTGTCAACTGGTAGAAATACTACAGAACTTTACTGGTTGTAATTTTTATCTTTTAAGTCAAGAGAAGGAAGAGTGTTTTAAAGAGGGCTGACAAGTGCCAAAGGCAAGGTCAAAGCTATCCACTGCTCTCGCTTTGTCCACAAATCCAGTCATTCTATCATAGACAGCAATCAGATTGTTCAGGCGTGACTGAACCTTGGTACACCCATGCTGATTCTTCCTAATCTTTCTTCTGCGTGGGCCTGGAAATGTGCTCCAAGGGGCTTTGGTCCAGGCTTTTTGCAGGCTGGCCAGCCTGTAATTCCTGATCCACAGTCTCAGATCCTTATAGTCACTCTTGACCCCACTGATCTCCCCTGGCAGTGTCATTGGTGCCCATGTGGATGAGCAGCAGGGAGTGATAGCCCCAGATCCTTGGCGGTTCCTCTGCTCCATCTTGGATCTGAGCCCCTGGCTAGCCATGAATTGTTCTAGATAGCGAGCCAAGGAGGCAGATGGGGGCTTCTGCCCACCAAAAATGGAAACCTATCACTACTGTCCCTGCCATTGCTTCCTGTCCATAGTGTGTGGTTTATGCATGGACAACTCGGATGCTTCCACAGGTGCAACATTCCGCTTCTCTTCTCTACCTGGTCACTGAACCTGTTCTGCAACTGTCCTGCAAGTGGAGAAGGAGCCACCTTCCATGTGCCAAAAGTCATGGGCAAATCAATTGTGTTTAATTCAGTAAAAATTATTTCCCAATTATCTTTCCCTTTGACGTTTCATATTACAAAGGCTAAACTCATGCATTAATGCCTCACTGATACTTGTGGCCAGTTTGATTCTTTGGCCAAATAATAACAGGGAAGTCTGTCTGCAGTTTCAAAAAATGCATGCAAATCCTTGAATACCTGAATGTTTTGCCCTCTCCAGCATTAGAATGGTGGAGCAGGAAGATTATTCTGGATAATACAGGGTCTAAACCTGATGGTTTGCTCTCTCCTGCAGTAAGAAGTCTCTGAATACTTGTCAGAATGCAAGCTTAATAAACTGAAAATGCTAAGGATACTGCAGAGTATGTTTCAAATTTTCATGCTCTTGCAATTGTACTTTTCCATTAAAATGGGTTTGTGAAGTTTGGGTTTATTTTTGTTGCTTACCTGCTTCTAATTCAGTTGCTACGTGCTAACTGCATAATATTCTCCACACTGAGATATTTGTGGATTATTGCATTCATATTCTATGTTATACCTGCTTTTAGGGGCTTTTCACACATTTATGTTGTTTGCTAAATGAGTTAAGACAGGAAGGTTTTAATTTGGATCCCAGGATGTGGGACTGGCCATGAATAAGTCTTGCAAGAAAATCTTTTGAAACTGAAAAACAAGAGAGAAACTTATAGCAAATAGATTTTTTCTTGAAATATCCTGGCTTGTTACACAAGTCTTATCTTCCTATTTTGTAATACCACATGAACAAAAAAACCCAACCCCATGCTGCATAGCTTGTACAGAGTGTTTTCCTATTTTTAAAACCACAAGACCAGATTCATGGACCTTAAACATAACTAATGCCTAATTGTGAAAACAAAGCATACAAAACCCCAAACATTCTCTCCCCGCTGGAGCAGGCAGGTTTTTTTATGGAGGGAGTGGGGCTGCTGCAGTCATGCCCCATGCACAGCAGCCACATCCAGCTCTGTTCCCGGAAATCTGCAGATACAGCAGCTAGCATTATAATTACTTTCTTTTTTTTTTTTTTTTTCTTCCCAAGAGACCTGAGATAGCAAACAAAGGTTTTGTGAAAAAGCCATGCCCAGTGCCTCACCAGCACAGTCCATCCTGTCTTCCCCTGAAGTTCTATTTCTTCTTTCCTGGTTGCAGGGCTCCCTGTCCCATGTATTTGTGGGGTTCTGTGTGCAGCAGCTGGGAACAGCCATGGGTCACAGGGGCCTCTGTGTGCTTAAGGCAGCAACCAGAGCAAGTGAGAACATGTGTCGGTGTTCTCCCTTTCAGCTGCCTTCCAGGCAGTCTGCAATTCCATTTCCAACAGCTCATGGTAAAAGGTAAAGAGACGATGTGGCACTTCTAATCCAAACCTTTTCTCTTTGTCCCTGACCACCAGCTGCTATGTCCCAAACAGCCCATGGCCTAATGACTAGGAAACTTTCTGAGGAGACAAGAAGATACAGACCCCATTCTTGCACTCTAAGGAAGAAGAAAGAATGAGCCTGACTGCTGAATTATGAGGGAAATTTTCTACCCACTGTTACAGAAGAATGATGAAACACTTTTCAGTGGCTGAAGATCTTCCCTGCAAGCCTCCAGAGAAGACTCTGACTTAAGAGTCATATGTGTACTAAATATTCTCCACCAGCTTGCTTAGGCAGACTGTAGCTGTTCCAGGTAACATTCATTTGACTAAAAGAAAAGGTTTACAATTTACATACATCCAAGCCAAACACATCAGGCTCCATGTCTAACCAGCAGAGAGATGGATTCACCCTAGCTTCAAGCAAGTATTCACAACAGGTTGCCTGTCTGAGCTGGCTCTTTGGAGTCACATTTGGATGCACCTTAACTCTCCTCATGTTCTCCAAAGGGAGCTCAGGCAGCTCAAAACATGCTCCTCAGCTCTACACTGGAAATTAGATAGTTTTACTTGACTTGCTCAACTACTTTGGGGAATTTACCAGGCTGAAATCAGGCTGGTGTCACTTGTGCCCTCTTTGGGAAGATGGAATGCATGAAAATATTCAAAGCTGTGAGGAACTCAAATGTTACAGTTGTGTTTTATATAGCAGACTAGAGAATCACTCTTTGGCCTGTAAAATTAAACGAATTCTTGTCTAACAACTAAAAAAAAGTAATATCGTGCTGCTGTAGTCATTTCTCTTCCACCTCCTCTTTCCCTGTTGCCTCCCCCTCCCCAACCCCAAAATAATTCAGTTTCTAACTGCAAATGCTTTTCAGTGTTGAAGGAGGTGAATGGATCAAATCTATATATGCCTGTGCTGTTTTCTGGTATATATGTAGCTGTGGAAAAAGCTGCTCTGCTGCTTCTTCAGAAATGTCCTTGTTTTTACAAGTTATCTGCTTCTACATTGGAAAGAAAGAAAACAATTTTTTTTAAACTAAGGTTTCAAAATATTATGCCATAAGACTGTTTGCAACAGGGCATGTTATTGGACTATGAGACCCTGTATCTTTAACCTTGTGTTTCAAGAGAATGTAACTCGGAAGTATGAAGAAAATGTAAATATGAAGAATGTGAACAACTTCAAATTTTTAACAACAGATGTGGAACAGAGGCAGTGGCTGAGAAAGTTATACCTAAAATTATAATGAAGTATAAAATTGGCTTCTTTCCATACAGTTCAGGTTCCTGTCTTCTTGCCTCTATCTCCATCTCTGTACTGTGGTTGCACATCGCTGTAACTTTCACACTCTACAAATTCTGTAAGCTCCTCCAAGAAGACGTCACCCCCAATTGCTTGAGCAATAAAAGTGCTTAAATAATGCTGCTCTGCTGAAGCAGATTTGCATTTCTGGAGAAAGCTAATTCTGCAGTGGATTAATTCTTTTTTGAATTGCCGCTGAGAGGAAATGAACCTGCAGAGAGACAGCTGACTCATAAATTTCTTGTCTAAGGTTACTTAAGGTCTCAATGTTCATTCCATACAACTCGCCTGTATTGGACAGATCAATATTTACTTGACTGAGAATACACTAAGCTAAGTTACTGTGATTTTACTAAACTGGCAATGCATTAATAAGCACAACAAGCAAATTCAGGTTAAAATTTAAATGTAATCCATATATCAGCAGTTTCAGTTAATCCAATGCCATACAAATCCAGCAAACTATTGACTCAACCTCTGAACCACAGAGGTTGCAGTGTGCAGACTTGTCTTGGGTAATTGTAGATAGATTTCTTTCAGTACCTAGACACAGGGTCTTGGTTGATTTATGTCAGTAAATAGCTGTGCCACTGTCAGAAGTTTGTGGCTCACCTTTGAAACAATGCTGTACATAGAGTTTAATCACAGAGCAGTATCATGGAATGGTTTAGGTTGGAAGCTTTGAGCTCATCAGTTCAACACTCCTGCAATCTGCAGGGATACCTCCCACTACAACAGGTTTCTCTAAGCTCCATCCGAATGGCCTTGGCTGTTTCCAGGGATGGGGCATCCACAATCTCTCTGGGCAATCTGTTCCAGTACCTCACTATGCTCATTGTAAAAAATGTCACCCTTACAGCTAGTCTAAATCTACCCTCTTGTAGCCATTGAAGTTTATCTTATTGCTTCATGTGCTTGTGAAAAGTCTGTCTCCACCTTTCTTGTAGGCCCCCTTTAAGTACTGAAAAGCTGCTCTAAGGTCTCCGTGGAGCCTTCTCTTCTCCAGGCTGAACAGCCCCAAGTCTCTCAACCTGTCCTCATAGGAGAGGTGCTGCAGCCCTCTGATCTTCTTCATGTCCTCATCAATGCCCTGCACTTTTAGCACTAACCTTCAAGAAATGATTCATTTCTGCACACATAACCAAGGCATAATCTACTGAAACAGCTTTCAAATAGAATTGCTTTTGAATCAATGGCTACATTGACTTTTTAAACACCAGACTTACCTTTAGAAAATTGCTATTCTATGCTATTCCTCTACTTTTAATTCATTACCTTCAGTGAGTGGAAAGTGCTTCACACAGCACCTGTAAGGGTATCAGGGTGCTCTGCCCTGCTGAGCTTCTGGCTGTTGAAGTGGGTCTCTCCAATAAATCGAGTCTTTCATCTCATCTTTCTTCTCCAGACTTTCACAGGCAGGGAAAGATTTGGGGCTTCATAGGTCTGTGCAGAAGAGGAAGAAAGCTGCATCTCTTCTGCAGGACCTTTATTTCTTCTTTGAGTGCCAATGTTTATTTTCGTAAAGGAGTGACACCTCTATGCAAATGGTATTAGAAATGTAACTTTTTATTTCCATGCTGCAGTATACCAACTCACCTTCTTAACCTTCAAAAATGGGCTTAGGGTACTCTTACCTCTCAACACTTTTTTCAGCCTGAGTTCTGTTTGTGTGAGATTGCCTTGTCTCAGACTTTTAATTTGTTTTCTACTCTCTCTGGATGCCTTTGCAAGCAATCTCTCTGAATCCTTGACTGCAGTTTTAAGGCAGCCTTTTAACTTGTGTGTTGCTCATATGGCTTCAGTCTTCCCACCTGCTTTCAGACTGCTTACAACTAGATCGTGTGGGGCAGCTTGGATGAGAAAACCATCTGTGCTGATTTGGGCTGGAGTTGAGTTAATTTTCTTCACAGTGGCTAGTGTGGGGCTGTGTTTTGGATTTGTGCTGAGCACAGGGCTGATAATAGAGAGATGTTTTTGCTATTGCTGAGCAGGGCTTACACAGAGCCAAGGCCTTTCCTGCTTCTTATTCTGCCACGATGGTGAGAGGGGTAGGGATGCATGGGAAGTTGGAAGGAGGCATAGGCAGGACAGCTGACCCCAGCTGATGAAAGGGATATTGCAGACCATGTGACATCATGCTCAGTATGTAAAGCTAGGGGACGAAGAATGACTACAGAGATGTCTGGAGTGATGGTGTTTCTCTTCCCAAATCACTGTGTAAGCATCCCCTGCCTTCCTGGGAATGGCTGAACACCTGTATGACCATCGAAAGGGGTGAATGAATTACTTGTTTTGCTTTACCTGTGTATGTGGGGCTTTTGCTTTACCTTTTAAACTATCTTTATCTCAACCCATGAGTCTTCTCACTTTTGCCCTTCCCATTTGCTCTCTGATCTCGCTGGTGGGGAAGTGAGCAAGTGGTTGTGTGGTAATTTGTTGCTGGCTGGTTTTAAACCCTGAGACCATCCTAAAATGGTAAAAAAAGTTTGGAAGGGAATTCTTGGGGTGTCTACTCCAGCCTTCCAGTTGGAACAGGGCTGTGGCTGTAGCACATTAGGTCAGTCATGTTTATGTTTAAGAAGTCTTGAAAACCTCCAAAATCACAGATTCTCGCTGTCCCATGACTAACCTGTTTCAGTGCTGCACCACCTTCCTGGTGAATGTATCTTTCTCTAATGTCCACCTTAAGCCCCTCAGCTACAATTCAAGTCCATCTTGAGCTTCTGCAAAGGTGAGTGACACCCACCACCTTTTAGTTGCCATTTGCACAGATGTGGGCTGGTCACCCCTCTGCAAGCCCAGCTCCTATGTTCACCTCTTCACAAGACCGAAGTCCAGCTGCTCATACATTCTGTGTCCCAAACCATCTTAGCTTTTCTTTTCTGGACCATCTCCAGTTTCTCCATGGTCCTATTTAACTTAAGGACTCTTATATGCACATACATGGGGATTCATCAATAATATTGAGAGAAAGAAGCTAAGAATTTCCCTCAGTCTTCTCGCCATGATCCTAACTTGGCACACTCCCTAATCTGCCCTATTTGCAGTAGTACCACACTATCAGCTTGTACTCAGCCTGCCATTTCCTGTTGTCTCCGTGTTCTCTTCAGCAGGACTACTGTTCATGCAGTTTCAATGCTGATTCAGTATTTTGCACTTCTTATTGAACTCCATGTCTCTGTCCTCCCTAATGATTAGTTCAGTGTTAGATTGCTAGACATTTGTCACAGTCAGCAAAAGTCTGCTTTTATAAAAATATCTAATGACTTGCTGAACACATTCACTTTATTATGTCCTCTTTTATGACATGCATGCAAGCACTGTTCAGCTTTCTGGACTTCTGGCAATACAGCTTTTGGGATGCTAATCAAAATTCATGGCTTGTCCTATTGGCTTGTATCTAAAAGACCCTGGACAGTCCTACTTTTATATTCTGTCAGAATAATTCCTCTGTACAATAACACCACTATTTGTCTTGATCTATCTCAAATCTGTGTTACTGACTGAACAGTTTTACCTACTTTATTTTATTCTCATGAAATATGGTGTTTCTGTTAATCTCAAATACCAGTGGACTATGCAGAAAAAACTGTGATTGCTGTACCTGTACTATTACGTTTCCAAAGAACCAACTAAACAGCTCCCTATTGACCCTTGTAGACTGCAGCAGTTTTCTGATGGTTACCAAAGACTTTTTGTCCTCGGCTCAAAGTATGTCTTCGTGACACAACTGCATTTCAAATACATTAAATTTATTTTGAGCCCCATCTGCTACTTGGCTAGATGTGTCTGTAGGGGCCACAGAAGTGGCTCCCCGTGACAGTTTAGGAATATCTGCTCTGTTCTGTTTAGCAGATGGCCATGTGAGTGTCAAAAGTTTTATTAAAGTGATGTCATGTAAACTACTCCCTTCATCATAGCAAACTGGTATGAAAGTTTTCATTTAGTAGAGATGAGCAAAACCTGCTCCTCAGAAGTCCAAGAATTATGCAAGAATTCTGTTTTGTAAAAGCAGTCGTGAGTGTAAATATGTTATCAAACCCTGATTGTGACTATTTAATGAATTGCAAATATTTAGCGAAGGCATAAACAGAAAACAGGTGTTCTCTGCCGCCTAGACTTCATTTCCCACTTTCCTGAATCCTGTTTTATTTTCTTTATGGTTATTATAATGGCTGCCACCAAGCGCTGCCACTTCAGTGTGCTAACCGTGACTCACAGAAGTGCCTCATAAATTACATCAATGGGAAAGCAGATGAGCACATGAAGAGGAGGTGCAAAACTCATTAGTCATGCAGTCTCCTTTTCTGGGGACTGAATTGCCTGACAGAAAAGCATTGTGAGTGCCTCGTGCATCTGTCAAGTCCACCAGATGCCAATCTTACTCTTGCAGTTTTTGTGAAAGCTATGAATCGATATGCATTATTCAGTATTGTAAAACAGGACCTCAATTAAGCAGCCGACTAAAGCAGAAGGAAAAAGGTAATCACCCAATACACAGTGAGTTTCTTCAGACAAAGGAAATAACATAGATTGTGCCACTTGAAGCAATATCTAGATCACAGTCCATTTATTTCTTTTTCATGCATTATCTTGCATAGTGATTCAGTTGAGGACAGGTATTCTGAAACAACAGAGCAAAATGAAGAATCTGTGAGCTAGACATTGATTTTGATCAATCTGCATGAAATGAAGTGCATCAGTGTACTAGATCAAAATCAGGAAAGGACACAGTATAACACTCTGTCTGTATTGTTGGGGATGAGCCAGCATCTTCAATATAACCTTTCAGGGATGTGTGATTTCAGGGATTTATAGCATACCTATAATAATTCACCTACGGCTGAAACTGTATAAGACCTTAAAATAGCTTTCCAGGATTTTGTTTTTCTTGGTTTATTTTAAGAGAAGGATCCTAGTACATTTACACAGGAGCACAGCACATTTAAAAAAAAAAAAAAAAAAAAGGTGATACAATTTTTTTATCTAAGCAGCTGCAAAGGTGTTTTATTTGTGAAAGCGTCTCACTAAGCTTGACAGCAGAAAGGACTGCAATCTACTACAGCCATTCTTATAAACAGATCTGTTGGCCAGATCGGGCTCCCATTTAGTGATCAAGTAAAAATGGAACTTGAAGGCTTTACTAATGCCAGCAAATGTCAAAATGAATCCACACTATCCCTTAGCCTGAAAAAATGAACTTAAGAGATCACTTACGACAACCTGAAGAAATAAAATAATGACAGTGAAGGCTTTAAAGGAACAGCAGACAGAGTGCAGAAAAACACCTCACAAACAGAAGAGCTGAGCCCCATGGGGAGGCATGACACAGGGGTTTGTCTATCCTGAAAATGTTTGTCTCTCTGAACAGAGTGCAATGCAGGTTTTTGATCCCAGAAGAAGACTAAAGAATACGACCTTTTTTTCTATATGAGGATGCATTGAGTCGGAACTGTGCATATTATGTCCAAATGCTCTTATATTATAACCTAATATAAACCTACCTCTCCTTCTCCTAGTTCTTCTCTGCATTTGGAACAAATGCAAATATAAACATACTGAATCTGGTCCCTGCACAGGTCACTGAATCAGTTCCCTGCAGAAGCTTCAGGAGTTTTCTGGTAACCAATTTATCCAGCTATTTGTGGTTTGTAGCTGACCAGTTTGTCTTGTTTACAGCTAATACAGATATGTCAGTATTTCTTGGCAATAGAGCAGATGTGCCCAAAAGGACAAAGCCATTTGAGTCTATTTTTAAGTATTCATTATTCAGGTGAAGCTCTAACTAGCCTAAATGGACTGCAGCACTGAGGCAGAGTAAGAAAAGAGGGAAATAATCAGTAAGTGGTGTTTGCTTCTGGCATCTTTTGATGCTCCCCAGTTTTCACTTTAGTTTGAATTTGCCTCTTGTGCACTTATATACTCTTAAATTTGTTTCTGTAACTCAAGAACAGAATGTGCACAGAAACTTTTGCAGGTCAGTATGGTTCTGTGTAAACCAGTCTATCCTTGTATTCATTCCGCTATTTTTTTTTCCCAATGAGGATAACAATTTATCTCCAAAAATTTGCCATGATTCTCCTCCTTATTGTGAAAAATGTTACATAAAAAAATTCAGTGGTTGACCTGCACACATCTGATTGTACCCTTAGGAACACTCAATAGAAATGCACCAGTAAAATAGAAAATTGATCAAAGCAATGTTACTATCACAATAATAATGATACTAAGTAAAATCCTGTTCACAAGCAGGAGACTTACTTACTAATACTCAATAAAATATATGCATATTCTGCATATAGATACATCTATGATTTATGAGACTGCTTTTGCCAAATTCGTATGTTGACTGCCTTGTATGCCATAATAATTAATAATATGCAGATTTACAACTGCCTTCTCTAGGAGCTAAAAATGTAAAGTAAACCCAGCTGCCAGCTAAAATGCTGTCTTGGAGGTGGGCTGTGTTGCTGTGAAAATGTTCACATTGTATGTTTACAACCCTTTTATGAAAAATACTCTTCCTTGTGGTAACCGGAACTTGTAAGGAATTTTCAACGACTAAGGCAGAAGGAGCGTTACTCTGAATGGATAAATCTCTGCCTTCAAAGCATTAAACAATGTGAAATCTTGATAAACACACACACATTTTAGGAGAGCTCAAGTCTGAGGGAGCTGGGAGAGGAGAGAAGAGCTGGGGCTGGCTAACTCCAAAAGCATCTTGGGCTGCTTTAGGAGCAGCATCACCAGCAGTCAAGAGAAATGACCCTTCGTCTCTGCTTGGCACTGGTGAGACACATCTGGACTGCTGTCTTCAGCTCCAGGCTCCCCAGGACAAAAAAAGATGTGGACTTATTGCAGCAAGTCCAGCACAAGGTGACAGAGACGATGAAGCATCTTCAGCACAAGGGAAGGCTGAGAGAGCTGGGGCTGCTCATCCTGGAGAAGAGAAGGCTTTGGGGAGTCCTTATAGCAGTAGTGCTCAAAAACGAACCTACGTGTGTGTATGCATTTTGAACAACCAGGGAACTGGCATGGGGCAAACCTTTAAGTTACCTGATTGGACAGATGTTGCACGAAAATATTTTGGATTATCTAGAGTAATTATTCAACATACACATAATCGGAGATTTGGGTCCAGGAAAAGAAAAAATTCCTAAAATGCCATGAATGTGGTTGATAAGTTCGCTGATTGGGCAAATCTGTTTAGCACAGTGTATTTGAACAAGGGGTGGCATGTTTATCCCAGGAAAGTTGTCATTTCTGATGAACAGTCTTTCAATGTCTGATGTAAAGAGAGAAGCAGCAAATTAAATGTTTAAATGCACATGAGAAGTCAGCCCCTTTTCATACCAAATGTGAAAGAAAGCCTCAGACTATGTCTTGCACGAAAGTCAAGCACAGAGTCCCTCAGATCTATTAAGAAATGCACCAAGTGACTCCTAAGCTGTTTGGATTTCTCTTTGGCTGTAGTCTTCTGCCTCCATGCTGTCACTTATTTCTACTGCATGCCACACCATAGGGACACTCAGCTCTTCCCTAGGAAAGGAACAATCTCCACTTTCTACCAGGAGATTCTTCCACTCATTTTTATAAGATGATGGTCAAAAACCAAGGTCACACTAAAAATATAGATAAATAAAATATAGATATTGTTGTCATATATTCTCCAAAGGGACAATCCAGACATGCACACAGCTCATTTAATGAGTTAAAAAACGTGTCTGAAAGTTGTTCAGAGTGGTTTCTCTTTCTCAAGGCTTTGGAATTTTGCTTAGAAAACTAATTTTTGAAGTGTGGTTTGGGTTTGTTTTGGCTTTTGTTTTATTTGGGTTGGTTTTGTTGTTCTTTTCTTTTGGTTGTTTTCCTGAAGCAACTATCAGTGAGTACTGCACTAGCCTTTGCACATGTTTCTAGTGAGATATTTGTTATAGCTGTAATATGTGACATAACCTTGCCTGGACAATCAGCATGGGTAAAGTTGTTTACAATAGTTGTTTACAGTTGTTCTGAATTATCTCTCCCCAAATACATAAATTTACATTGTCAGCAATATAACCATAGTATAGTTTGCGTTCTCATGAGATCTCACTTTAGAGTTAGAAATGTCTTTGGATATTTATATCCAAATGTGGTACCCCATCATTAAGGGAAAGCTCTTGTAACAGGGGCTCAGGAACCAGGGCATGCAAAGAAAACCAGACTAGATCTGCATCCAAGGGCTGATGAACGAGTTTGGAGGGGAAGGATATGAGCACTTTAGAAAGAATGACATGCAGAGAGGGACAGTGAAAATAAATTAGGCCCAAAAAAAAAAAAAAGGAAAAGTACCCATTATTTATCCATTGTAAAAGAAAAGCAGTGATTACTGCAATAGATCAAAGCTATAGAAAGGTGGACTAAAATTGCTTGGGTTTCCATGCTAAAAAGGAAGGAGTAGAAAAGCTTATCAAGATAAAAATTCAAGAAAAAAGTTCAGGTAGGTGTCATAGTTAATGGTAACCATTATGGTAAACAACTGTATTCCATGGATATGCTCATAAAATAATTCTTGATACCTATAGTGGTCCCAGCTTCCTATTTTGCTGTCTAAACAATAGCTCTCCATCAGCAAATTTATGTAAGGGAGAAGAAAATAACATGAGTTTGGAAGGTTATACCAAAGTATGTGATTCTGTGGTGGACATGCTTTACCCAGTTTAGTTTTCATTTGCTGAGTGAAAAACAAGGCATTTGCTGTACTTGCAACACTAAATTAGGAGCACAATCATTCCAAGCTGTTACAATGTTGGAAATTAAAAACAAATTCATGGTACTAGTTAACCTACCCTGACACATTCAACTTCATAGTCCCTGAGTAATTTCCATGCTTTGCAGAAGTCTGAGATCCTTGTAGTGTTTGTGGCAACCGAAAGGTTCATACTCAGTGTGCTGAAATGAGAAGGAAGATCCTTGCAAGCTACTGGGATCCAGATACTGTCTATATGGAGGTTATATAACAAATCCATATATATGGAGGTTATATACCACAGCAGGAAGCACTGTTTCTCATCTACGTCCTACCTTGCAGTCCATCCAAAGCCATTCCCATTTTGTTGCCAGTTGATAGACTTCAAGTGTTTTCCAGGTTCGTGTCAGTCATTTGTGAATCCAGATGCTAAAGATGTGCCTTTTCTTTCCAGCTTGTGGCTTCCCATCACAATCAAGACAGCACGAGAAATGCGGAATCCTACAAGAAGTTAGGAAAACCAGCAGGATTTTTGTCCATGAACTTCCTGTGTCTAATTGCAGCACACAGGCAAGTAACCTACACACACATCAGGAAAGGTGAAGGGAAGGTGCTCACCAAATAGAGCAGCCTGACAGCTTCCAGGGGTTGGCTGGAGAGAGTCACTGAAGGCAGACAGCAAATGTAGTTTTCATTTGCAGGGTAGATACAGACTACATTTCAGGTTCTAGTGCTCGAACAATTACAGCTTATTAGCATCAAAAGTGAGAAGAAAATGATGGTTAATTTCATAAAAAGCCTTATTATGGAGGTAAGATGAAGCTGTGAGGTATTAATAGATTGTGACACAGTGAAGTTGTGGCAATAACATGAAGTAAATCAACAGCAATCTGTTTTGATAAACTCAGACTGAATTGCTAGAATGTGTTTAACAGTGGACCCATCTCATACGCTTCCTGTTTATTAAATCTTTTCTTTGGGATAATGCCAACCTTAAACAGTTCCCATTTATTGATGTCATTTGCTGTCAGAAAGGACCTGGGGATTTTCATGAACACAACACAATGAGTCAACTGTGCACCCCTTGTGATAAAGAAGCACAAAGAATACTTAAACTGCAAAAGCAAGAGTGAAGCCAGCAGGTAGAGAAGAGTTTTCCCTTCTCTATTTAACACTGCTGGAATTGTATCAAGAGAACTGTGTCCAATTTTGCCACTCCCCTACTATTTATGGGAAGGATAAGAGAAGGATCTTGTTGCTTTCTTCAGCTACTTATAGAGAAAGTTTAGAAAAAATGGAGACAGATGCTTCTTAGAGATAAAAATGATAGGGTGACAGGAAATGGACAGACATTGCAAAGTGTGAAATTCTAATTAATTGTTAGGGGTAAAAAATTACAATTAATGAGACTGCTGAGAGCCTTCATTAAATTTCAAGCTTCAGTATTGTTTAAAACTTAACTGGTCAATGCCTTGGATAATGTTATCTAAGCTGGTTCTGTTTAGAGGTAGAGTTTGGGCCAGATGATCCTTATGGGTCTTATCCAACCTATACAATTCTATAATCCTATGATCCTGCTGATGCCCACAGAAAAAATAAAATCCTTTCTCACCTCAACGGGCCAGATTATTTAGAAATAAATATTTTAAAAACAGTAGGTTAAATTCCCCAGTGATACGGCTGCATCAAAGAAGGGAATTGCATTGAATGTTTCTGAATTATGTGTAAATCAAGTACCACTTTCAAAAGCAGGTAAATATTATCTTGGAAGAGTATCTGTCCAGGATAGTATGACATGACAGTTTCTTGTTTAAAGACAGTGTTTAAATCCTAGATTTTTTAAATCGTGGATTTTTGGGGTTTTTGGCCAACCAATGCTTAAATATATTTGCAAGATTGTGTTTAACCTGCTTTTGAATATAATTTCTTATGTTATTGCAGTAAGTCTGGATTGTGATATCTCAGAAAATGCTTTCAGAATTCAGGATGCACGGAAACCTAATCTTCAACTCAGCCTGAAGCTCTGAAACAATGATATGCACATTTTTATCTCAATTGTTCTTCCATAATTTATAGTGAATGTAATTGGTCTGAGACTCTCATAATAATGTGAACAGATGTCTTCACTTGTAATATGTTGTTCCATATTAGATTCTATTTTTATTACCATTGAAATGGGCCTTTATTGCACATCTTCCTGTGAAGTATGAAACAATTTAGAAGTCTAGGAGCAGTGTCTTACAGATAAAACAGATACAGATGGGAAACAGAAAAATTTTGTATCACCCATCAGAGAGAAAAGCCATAACCTTATGAATGAAGTGTTTCACACTGGAGAGTGAAGATATCGCCTTGACATTTCTTGGACATTCCTATCACAAAATTAACACCACATTATGAGATAAAACAACCAAATCAAGAAGAATTATCATTGTTTACTGGGTATTTACCATTGTTTGTCATAAAAGCTTTAGTGAAAAGGACCAGACAAACAGTCATTCAAAAATTTTAATAAGACTTGAACACACACACAAACAAATTTAATATTATTGATATCAATAGAGGAATACCTTAGGAATATCTTAGTCTGTTCTAGAAGGTGTTGGCAAAAAAGAAGGGCAAAGAAGTAACTTCAGACTCTGCCTTCTGTAGTGATGCATAAATTTGCCTAAACCAGACAGGATTTGGTACCTGCTCCCCACTTCGTAATTGCAGTTCATCTCAGCGTAATTAGTACTTCATTTGACAGGTCCACCGAAGCATTCCATAGGCATTCTACATCACACTGAATGAGAACTCTGGATGCAGATGTACCACAGAATCATTGAACAGAATATGTTGAGTCAGAAGGAACCCATCAGGATCATCGAATCCGACTCCTGGCGCTGCACAGGTCACCCCAATAATCACACCATGTGCCTGAGAGTGTTGCCCAAATGCAGATCCTTCCCAAAATGACACAGCATCAGTACTGAATGCACTCCTTAGCTGTCCATAGCACTGCCAAAAAACAGTGCACTCTTCATGTCCGTGGGACATCAGTGTACATCATTCCAGTGCAGCTGGAAAATTCTGCCTTGCAATGCATTGCAAGAGGAGGAATTTACAGGCACACAGTGAGCTGCTGCCAGAAGGAAAGTCGTAAAACCATTATTAGGTTTTTCATAAGGAAACCCTTTAGGTATTGTTTTCAGGGAGATAAGAAGTTCAATTTAATGACTTGCATCACTTGTCCAAAATATGCTCCTACTTGTAGCATGGCAGAACTTTTTCACTTCACTCCAGTGAATTGGAACAGTCAGTCTCCCTGCTCTCTGTTCCTTACAACCTAACTCCAAAGGTGCCACCACAAACTGACATTGAAGAGACTGGGGCAATTTGGAAGGAGATTGAGAGGACAAGAAGGACAGCTGTTTGGGCAAGGCACTTGAACTACTGCAATCAAGACAATGAATGGTGCAGATCCTGAGAAAGCACAGTGAGAGTGCATGTGGAGAGCCACCAGCAGAGCTCTGGACAGGAAAAATGCCTGCCAGGAACAACAGGCCCTCTGCCTCTTCTCACTATACCTGCGATTGAGAAGAATTATTTGTAATTCTCGTTTCAAAAGTAGGTTAATCACAAATAAATCACAAGTATGTGATTCATATGGATGTTTTGAAAAGGTATTGAGTTTGTTCAGTGCTTTGAATCTGTGCAGTCAACAATTTCTCTTTGATCCATTAACACTACAATTTAGTGGGAAGAAGGAAGAAACATCTTGAGTAGTGTTGCCCTAGAGCTGGCAGAAGTACTCATCGGTATCTATGAACAGATGGCAAGCTCAATAAATAATATTAAAGCCAATTCAAGAGAATGCAAGGTTTTTAGGACAAGGGTGTTACACTCCCCTGCCCTATTTTCAGTTTTACTTTTTTGATTCTCTCTTCCTGTGTTTTCGTTTTCTATCCCTCATGCTAGTTTTATTTCTTTGTTATATTTTTTTTCTCTTCAGTCCCTTTTTCCTTTGCATATTTTTCCTTTTGGAGACAGGGGGAGGATGGTAATCCTTGATATAAGTAAGTGAACGAGCCAATAAAGACAGTGGCAAATTGCACATGCTTAGAGAATACGCTTCTCTGTCTTCAAATGAGAATTGTCTATTAAAAAAAAAAATTAGAATGCTACCTGACTGAGTGGTGAATAAAAGTTATAGCAAGGCACTGTGGCTGTTTGCAAACAACTGCTATTTCCATTTTATCACACTGGGAGTCCTTCCAAGTTGCCCCTGCAGATGGTTATTTTCCCCCTGAGCTGCACAACAACAACAACAACAAGAGAGGGTTAAATTGACTTTGCCCAGGTACCCTTCCCTTTCAGCAATATAACGTCTGAGAGAGACTAGGCAATGACAATAAATTAGAAAGAGTGCAGAACGCTTTGCCAAGTTTTGTTTGGCACATGAAGAAGAACAACATCTCACACCAGGAAAAGAATAGGCACTCTATGCGATTGTTAAACAACAAAGACTCTATGTGCTATCTTGTTTGGCTGTTCTTGTTACCTAGTATTGACATCCTGCAGAGATCTGAAAGCAGAGAGTCAAAATTATCTCAGTTCTGAGAAGATATATAACAAAGTAAAGCAATAACAGCCTGTATCTCTTATTTAAAACTCATTACTTTATTCTGCAAGTAGTTAAAACACATTAACACCAAAAAAGAAAAATATTATTAAGGATAAAGACAATGAAATCGCAATAAAAGAAGAGAAATTTAGACTGCAGTGCAGAAAACCTTTCTAGCAGTGAGATATAATATTGACTGACATATTTTAACTCTGATAGAATTTGTATAAGTATCTAACTAGAGCTGCTTTTTTGTTGGAAGGGGTCTAAAGACATTTAGCTACATTCTAGCACTATATTCAATTAGCCAAATTGAATTTTAGTGCACTCTCTTCAAGCAATGAACTGCAAAATACTCAATATTCCATCTCCTTTAATAGGGGTCTGTGTGCACTCTTCTGCTTCTTCAAAAATAACAGAATTGCTTTGGGATAAAGAATGCCTGAGCTTGCTCACATTAACTTTTTTCCCCATAAAGCAAATTAAAGACACTTAGAATAGCAAAAAATAAATATCAAAAAAAGGGAAATATAATCCAGGATTTCTGTGCTCGTCTTTGCTGAAAATCGTAAATGAAGGCTAGCTGATGATAGAATCATCTACCATATACAGGGAAGTTACTAGGTGCTATTTCAAGCTGAAAATTATCTGTCACAAATATTTAGGCATAACATTGCAAAGAACCACCAAAAACCACCTGATTTTTATTTAATTTATTATATTTATTTAATAATGATATTACCTGTTCCAAATAATTTTCGAAGGTATGGGTAAGAGTCAACAGATTTTTAATATTGGGGGATGTGTTGTATTAGATGAAGCTATACTTTTTTTCTTGAATAAACTATAACGACTTTAACATTGTTATCTCCTTGTCCATTGTACAAAGTTTTTAATATCTGATCAACCATCCTAAACTTAAATAGGAGCTGAATGTGTTCAGCATTTCCCAGCATCAAAGCACATGGTGAAGTTCTTATGCCTTTCTGATTCTCTGTTACATTACATGAGCAGATGGAAAATACTGCATGCTTTTAAGAATTATCAATAAATCTAATCTATACTATATTCTACTAAAGTTTGAATGCACATTATCCCATCAGAATAAACAAAAAATCTGCTTTTACCCTGCATACAGAATTTACTTCTTATTTATTGCAACTGTTTTGGTCTCTCTGGCTTCCCATGGGTCTTTGCCACCATACCAGGATTGCTGCATTATTCTCTCCTTCTTTTGAACCTTGAAAATGGGAAGTAAATACTCTATTAACAAGCTTACAAAAAAAAAAAAAAAAAAAAAAAAAAAAAAAAAAAAAAAAAGGTTGAGTTACTTCCTTTCCCTTTTTAACATTCAGACTACAAGATAAACAAGCAAGGACACACTTACTGTAGAAATATGTCCTGACCAGAATGTTTAGTAATGCAGTCTAGCAGCACTAATGATGTTCCATGTGCATGTGTGCATTTCCACGTGTGGTATGAAAAGCCACAGGTGTATTTTTGAAATCTCCATTCTTGTTTCACAGAATGGCAATTCAAATGTTCACACAGGTGGAAATTCTTATTATGGTCATAATCTGATTCATCTCATTAGGATGCTACTTTAGCTGTAACAGCATTAATAGCTTGCGCCACTATTAAATTAACAGCAAAAGCAATTTAAATGAAAATATAACGTAATTAATATCAACAAAGTTGAGACCCAACTCCCATTGCTGAATTGTCCAGATCTGCTGTACTCCATCGATTATACCATCAATCACAGTCTGGCACATTTGTGGTTTTTTATCTCAGGACTAGGTCCTTCTTTTAACCTCACGAATTCTTATTCTGGGAATTTTTCTGCTGGTTCATTTGCAGCATTCTTATCTTAAATTTTAGAACAATTTTGTATCCATGAATTGGTTTCATGTTACAATATATTGATACTTTCTGTATCCTGGAGAGGGAAATGGTAGAGAAATAATAAATTGGTAAGAAGTATTTTTTATACAATGGAGTTATTTTTTCTCTGTCTCTTCTGTATCCTCATCTCTTAATATTTCTGCTGATTGTCTCTCTGCCTTCCATCTCCTGAAGCATTTAAAAAGGATCTCTTCTTTTAAAGTTCTAGTTTAGTTTAAGTTTTAATTCTCTTTGCTTTTCATGCCTGGACAGTCTTAGGATACTTTTACATTTAACTCAGCAGTATTGATTATCCTTCCTCTTTCCTCATTACCGAAGGATCATAATGTTCCTTGCTCTTGTTTCTTTTACACCACTGTTGAACCATTCTAGTTCCTTTCTGGCCTTTCTGAAGGTCTTCCTGAGTAAGTGGAATATATTCTGGATTTCCAATGTGATGGATGATCAGGATTCTCTCTCTGTGGCCTGGGAGAGTGGTTTATTTCACTGATAGCTTCTTTTAAAAAAATCATAGACTCAGAGAAGGGTTTAGGCTGGAAGGTCATCTTGTAGTCACCTGCTGCAAACAGAGCTAACTACAAAGCTGGACCAGTTTGGCCAAGGTCTCATTCCAGGCAGTTTTCAAAACTTCCAAGGACAGTGGTTCTGTCACTTCTCTGGGCAGTGTTCAAAGCTGCTTTAGTAAACATTTCTTTGCCCCATTCGAAATGTCCCCTGCTACTACTTGTGGCTGTTGTCTCCCACCCTTTGGGGAGCTCTCTTGTGCTGATGGTGTCCCTCTCGGAACTGAATGGATGCAGGAACTGTTTTTGCTGCTCCCACTCTCTGGATATGTTACTATATTTACTTTCACTCTCACACCATGACTCTGCAACAGCAATATCCTCAATCAGTTCTTCCTGCGCATCTCAGAACCAGGCCAACAGATGTCGATGGTATCTGAATATTAGTCCTAATCCATGCCATTTCTGTAGGCTACGTGGTCCATTGTGTTTCTGGAGGGGGCTAATGACCCTTGGTGTGCCTATGTCAATACATATTTAGGTACTTTAATCCTCCCTCTAAGTAATACAAGCTCACAGCCCTTAAAATATTTTTGTTTCACAGGAAAAGCACTAATTCCTTTAAAGTGACCTTTCCCCCCAACTATTTTTGAAAATGCAAGCATATTTATTGCAGTACTGCAGGTGGTAAGAGTATCTGAAGAGAAGGACAACAGACCATATTTTAAATATCCAGAAAAAAATAAGCTGGATCAATATACTGTAACAGATTGTTTTGCTCATTAGAAGGTAAAACTATAAAGGAAACTTGTCAATCTACCAAAAATCCAGCCTTTCAATAAGGATATAATTGGAACAAGCTGTCAAAAACAACTTTGAAATTAAATTCACAGCAGCTGGTACTCAATACATTTCATGACAGGTCATCAAAGATAAAAATTTACCTCTACATGTTACTTCTTTCATCTCTGTCAGATATTTCAAAATGTCCAGGATTTTTACAGAAATATTAACTATTTCATGTTAGAATAACACACAAATTTTGCCTTTATCTTAATTGGAGGCTTTTTCTTTGCAGGAATGTTTGCTAGTATTAGTCATAATCCTTTCCTGACCCATCCTTTACAGCCTTGACTAGTCCTTAGTTTTGTTGTAGCTTTATCTCTCTAGCAGTAGATGATTTACTTCCTCCTCTATAAATAATTGGCAATATTTTCTATCAATCAACAGACTGTGGATTCCATCTTACGTGTGAATATCTCTTGGGCACCCAAACGTACAAATCCAAAGGCATTTAGAAAGACAGAGGATAGTATTAACAGTTAAATCTGATAAAGATCACTGCTATTCTGCTCTGCAGCTTACTGTTTAAAAAAAAAATCACCTTTTTCATAATACCCTCGTATTAAAGGAACAATGAATGATTGTTTCTTTTCCGGATGCAACAGTGTCTTTGATGTTTCCTATCCTTCCAGAAGCCCCCCACAAAGGAGTATAAAATTCCCTAGGTGACCAGTTTCCTCATTCAAGATAATCCATATATTCAGACAAAATCCTGTCTCAAGTGTGATATATCTGTAGCGCAAGGAACCATCGGTGATGACTGTAAAGCAGAGTGTGACTTCTGGCAGTGATGGCACATTGGTCCCATGTAGCTCCCCATGGGTAGCTGGCAAGCACCTGTTAGAAGGCTGCTAGAAATCCAGCTGATTAGTTGGTTTTCACACACTCAACTCTTCTATCATCGAGGCTGGTGAACGATTCAAACTTGCTGGTTACCTATTTTCGTATCCATTGTGTTTTGTATCCATCTCCACTTTGCCCTGCATCACCTTTATTGATCCCTTTTGTCATCTACAAAAAAATACAGTGGTGGGGAGGATGTGTTACAAAAGTGGCAAAAGGACAAGAGCTAGGAGCTGGGGTCTGCTTGGGTCAGGGGACTGTGCTAGAGCTCAAGAGGTCCCTTCTAGCAAAACTCTTCCTACAATTTTAGTGAAGTATGGAAAATTATTTCAAAGAGCAAGCTCAGGCCCAGGGCTCCAGACTGAACTTACTGCAAGCTGCCACTCATAATTGGGTGGTATTACCTTTAGGGATGGCATGATGCTGCCTTTTATTTTTAGGTCTTGAAACATTTGAGTGATTGCTCCTCTCACTGCTGCCCTGGTGAGTGACAGAGAGAGAAGGAATGGGTAGGGCTGAGAAAGATTCATTGCACCTGCGCTCCCTGCTCTTATTCTGTAGCCATGCCAAGGCATCAAGATTCATAAGGGAAGGTAAGAATTACTGTAGACTTGTAAGCCTTCAGGAAAATACAAATCTTTACTAGGAAACTGGGGTCCCACCATTCAGGCTGGTTTTATGAGGAAATTAGCAAAACCACAGTATGAGATCAATACAGCAAATACCATCTTGTGATGTCACCACTTGAGCTGTCTTAGCAGTATTAGTTTCATTAATAAAGGATCTTGAATTGATTAAATTAGCATTTTAATTTTTTTTCCAAATACACAGTACTCAAGAACTAACCAAAACTTTTGTCTTTATCTTATAAGACTGCATTTTATGGAATCATAGAATAATTTAGGTTGCAAAAGACCTCTAAGATCTTGAAGTTCATGATTATCACAATTATCACACGATTCATTCAGCAGTTGGGTAACATTTTATGGGAAGGTCTGTTGCCTCAGTATTGAAAGTGAAATACACTTTCCAGAGAGCAAGTAAAATATTTCATTTTGGCCAGTTTCAGTTTATTAAATCTCTGTGCAACAGAATAAGATTTCCTCTTAGTTTTCCCATAAGTCTCTTCACAGTGTTTTGCAGACTGGCATAGAAATACAAAATTAAATACAGAACTGTGTTCTTTTGACCTGAAATCTCTGACCTGTGAGATAAAGTGACATTGTTTCTGCTTGAGGACCAGTTCAGCTAATTGCTGAGTGATGGCTGTGACACAGCTGGTACACGATTTTGTTCCCAAGGTAACTCTGCCTTACAAAGTGATTCAGAATCAATCATTTGTTTTATAGGGAGACAGCAGGTGTTACGTGCTGCACATGGGGAAAATAGGCATTTTTAGTGAGAGGGTCATCCTTTTATTAAAGTATCCTTTCATCTCCCTTTGTGATGTAGAAGGCCCATTTTCAGTGTTACAGCTTGAAAGGATCATAATGTTTTCAATAGCAAGGGCACTCAGGAATTTCTCCTTTGCTTAACATGAGTTCCCTGGGACTAACATGAACATAAAAAGCTGTAATAAAACTGCAAAGAAATACTTTTTTCTTGTCTCTTACCTTCCACAAAACCACAGAGCCTTTCCCTGTGCCCCTCACCTAAGAACATTGGTTTGCAGCAGCAGTCAATAAGCGCCTTTATATTTACAACACACAGCAGAGACCATCTCATTAAATGCTGGTGTTTGGCAGTAAGGACTGAGTTCATCTCCCAGCAAAGTCTAATGGATTTCTCTGTTTACAGTCAGAGAAGCTGGACTGCATTTGTAGTGCTGAAATTGTTGCTGGGGAAAGCAAAAACTTCTACACAAACAATTATATATGCCTTGTTGTTCTTGAGAAAACATAAGAAGAATAAAAGGTAGAATTTGTTCCCCTCCCATGAGTGAAAGAAGCCTAATTTTTCATGTGTTCAAACAAGAAACAATTTAAACACAGACCTTAGCCCCAGATCACCATTTATTAGAATAAAAGAAAGAAATGCTATTGTCTTCAATGCACTGAGCTATCTGTAAGACAAAAACAACATGGGTTTGGAATTGCTGATTACTTTTTGTAGTTGCACAAAACAATCCTTGATTTCCATCAGGTTTTACATGTAGGCAACCCCCCCCCCCCCCAAATGTGACCTATTATTTCTAAGGAAAAACATAAAAATTTGAAGATGACACAAAAGAAGCATTTCTAAGTTTGGTGAAAAACACATTTTTAAGAACTGCATGAAGAAGTACTCCCTTGATAATTTTCTGGGTTTTGTTTCTTTGTTTAAGAATATCACAAAAGGTTTCTTCAATTTTATTAAACCAAGATTTCTTAGCTAAGAGCTGTGAAGAAAATCAGTGATTGAATTTCAATAAATTGACTTTTCTCTTAAAGCTGGTTCCTTTTTAATCTGAGCACAAACCAGCATTAGCAAAAATTCATGTGAAACAAGAGAAGATCCTCTCAGATTAATTTAAAGCTATGGGAAATCCCTTTTCAGGTTTATTATACTTTTACAAGTTTAAAAATCAGTGGGTTTTTTTGACTGTTGTATTGCTTGGAACTATTTCTTATAATTTCAATAGCTTCCTTGGCATTATTTTTTTCTTGAAGGAACACCTTTCTTGCTGGAAGGCTTGTGGAAGCAGTGTATGGTGGGCTACCCTTGGCCAACAGCCAAACTCCCACCTGGCCACTAACTCTGCTCACAACAGAAGGGAGGGTGGAGGGAAATGGGAAGAAAAGGAATGGAAAAGCTTGTAAGTGGAAAAGACAGGGAGATCACTTACTAGTTACCTTCTTGGACAGACCAGATCCAATTTGTGGGAAAACAGTTTACTTTCTGGCCAGTTAAAATACATATGCAATTACTGATTTGGTAGTGGGAAACAAGAGCACCTTTTCTTTCCCCTTTCCTAGGCTTAGCTTTGCTTATCCAACCCTGAGCCCTACCTCTGGGGTGGAACAAGATGGGGAATGGGGCTAGTCATCAGCCTAAAAGAGCTCCTGTCTGCTGGTCCTTTCTCACTGTGCTGTTCCCCTGATCCTGCCTGGGTCCTTCCCAGGCTGCAGTCCTTCACAAACTGGTCAAGCATGAGCCAGTCCCAGAGGCTTCAGTCCTTCGGAATAATCCCGCTCCCATGTTGGTCCTTCATGGAGTCATGCATTCCTAGTATTCTGTTGACACAGGCACTATAATTTTCTTGTATAAGTCCCAGCCTTTTGCAAAAAAAACCTACCTTAAACCAAAAGATTAAAGCATCTAGCCTCTCATCTGTTCCAGACAGAGTTTTATGTTCAATTACTTTTGTCAATTTTCATCTTGCTTCAGTCACTTAGAGGTTGTCTTGCATTAGAATTAAATAATTGCTTTCGAGGCCTTTATTTTGGTAATGGTGTCTGTATGATCCTGACTACACTTTGGTTGTGCTGCAGAGATCTAAAGATGTATTACATCTGTCTTTTGAACTCTTAGAACATGAAGCATAGGTAAATAAAAAAGACAGGTGAAATGAAATTCAGAAAAAAAATGTGTTTCTATGACGAGTCAGCAGCCAAAATAGAAAAACAAATTTTTTTTTTGATTGATAAAAGTAAGTGTTGACTGACTTTTGCCCTCTTGCCCTTATAGGGCTCATAATGTTGAGATTAAACCTCTGATTCTGCCAAACCACTGGGTGAATTAAGTGTACCAGTGATCACGACAGAAGTCCAAAGTACATTCTTTAAAAACAAGCCCTTCAGTGCAGGCTGAAACCTATTGAGCTGCACATGTTAGGGATGGCTTAAATAAATCTGTAGAGGTGTTACTACATCCAATGGAACTCTAATTGATTGGTTTATGACAGTGGAAGACAAAGCCTGTTACCAATACATTTCTCTCCACAAAGCAGGCTGAGTTTTAAAAATAATGAAGATAAAATTTTCAATGCATCTTTATAGATCCTTATTACTTATTTCTTTTAAAGGAAAACATTTTAATATAATGTACAGGTTCTAGAATATATTGATTGCTGAAAGCTGGATTTTTTACAGATGAAACAATTCTAGCTGTATAGAAGCATTGATACTGCCATTATAATCTCCTCAGAATCCCTGGTATAAGAGACAAATTTTCTCAATGTGTCACTCAAAAGAGACGTCAATTCTTTCACTCTCTTGATGAGTTTAAATGCATTATTATTTTGTCTTGCCTTTTTTATCTCCAAATATGTGTCATTATCTGTAGGTCCTACTCTTAATTTCCATTGTTTTTCTACATTCAATTTTTATCCCTCATATATATTTGCTTTTTTATTTCTAGTAAATATCATCTGTCCTGATTTTGCTTGACAAATGCCAGCATTCCAGTATTTCTTAATTACTTCTTCCCTCTTCCTCTGCCCTCTTTACTGATGTTGGCAGGAAATTTCTTTTAAAAAATATTTTAAAAATCTTTTCACACAAAATGTTTTATTCTCAAATATTTGTTCTTAAAACAAATATTTGTTCTTGTTTCATTCCTTCCTAGAAAAGAACTACAGAGTCAGTCAATAGAAGGCCTCCTATTAGACATACTGATAAATTAATGGTAACACTATGTGTTTTAGATGCCATAGGTGCACATAATAGCTACTGTAGTAGTATTATTCCTCTAAATAAGACAGTGGCCTTGAGAAATTGCTGCTCATGAACAAGCAATTTGAGCCTTTTGTGTTCTTTGGTTTTCCTTTTTTTTCCCCTTTCATTAATGGAATGTATTTCTTTTTACAGAACTGATGAAAATTGAAATGTGGGCAATTTTCTGTGGTGTGTTAAATCTTTTTAAAGATTGATGACCAGATGTGCAAATGGTCATGGATGGCTACAAAAAGCAGGAATAAAAACAACAAATGTGTCTGTCTGATCAGCTATGTGGAAATTAAAATGCCATCACCCTATGCAATGTCAATTGCATTATTTTGATCAAGCCATCACTACACAACCAGATTAAAAAAGAAATTACAGTATCTTCAATTAAATTGAATATCCATATAAGCCTGCTGAAAAGACTGCTCCTTTTTTTCTTTTCTTTTAGTGCTTCTGGCTTCCTTGCTCCAAAACAAATATCTGATTTTGTGCTTATGCCTTCATTTTACTTTTATCTCTTTCTCTGCTCTCCCCTTGCCTTTGTTTAACAAAAAAAAGCCAAGCAAATCAATGCATTGATTTTCTGCAAAAGACTGCATTTCAACCTGATGTTTCAGATGCTTTTGATATGAGAACTGTAGCACTTTACTTTTTCATGTAAATAAATGATAGCAGTCTCTGATGGTCTTAGCTGTAAGGCAAAGTAAGCAGCACATCCTTATCAGACCAGGGGCTAAGGTTATATAAGGTCATAGGGATATCACTTGAGCCAGGAACCTCAGCACTCGTGGGTGCATCCCGTCAGGTCACATGGACTCACGTCCGTCCAGTTTCCCTAAATATTCCTTAATTTAATAACTTGAATGATGGTGGAGTCGTTCTTGCCCTAGATTGTTCCACTGCTCCCATGGGCCTGGAGCCCTCCTGAAGGCTGCTCTTCTGGTAGAATCCGAGGCAAGATGCATTGAGGACTTTGTTCTTTCATGACTTACCCCATGCAGGGCCCTGGCCCTGATTTCCTGTCACCTGCTATTGATGGTGCATCACCAGAATCCCTCCTTGTTTCCCTACATGTGCCTTGCCAGATTCAATGTTGGATGGGCTTTGGCTTTCCCAACCTCACCCTTGAGGGCTCAGACTGTGTCTCTTCTGGTTGATATCTCCCTGCTTCCACATCTTGAACAGTATTTTTAAGATGTGACTTCAGTCAGGAACTGTTTGTACTATGTCCCTGTTCTAGTCAGAAGCTCCATGAAAGTTGCTGGCTACTTTTCCCTGAATTTCTGCACTTCAGAATGAATTATTCTTGAGCTTGAAGCCAAGGGTTGTTATTCAGCAATTTCGTCTTTTTCCCTCTTTTCACAATCCTGAATTCCACCATCTCTCAGTCATGGCAGCCAAGGCTGTCCCTGACCTCCAAATCCACAAGACTCTGAAGTTTTCAAAAGCCAGAAAGGCTCAGGCTGTTCCTCCTGTGGAAGAGAAAGATGTAAATGCTGGTACAAATGGCCCCTACACAAGAAATTGTGTTTTGCAATTATTGTAAAGTCATGTTTTTCCTTCTTTATCAAGCTTGAGATGTTATCGCTTTTGGGACACACTAAGTAGATATAATCTTAAAGAAGATTACAAGTTATCTTTATTGCAGATAAGTGTTCTGGCTGCATAATTAAAACCAACAGATGATTTTCATTTATGTACTATAAGATGTGCTAATATTTTGATTTTAATTGTTCTGATATTGTTAATAAGAGCTACATTTTTCATTCTCCCTTATTTGTGTTTATTTGACCGAGCACAGGGTTCAGCTTTAAGACTTACTACCATTGCGTTAAGAATGTTTTGCCCCACAAGATACAATGCCCAGTTCTATTACAAAATCATTGTGCCAAATCCAATTAGCAAAGATTTTTTGATGAATTAACCTTGTCACGGCATAATATATACACTGCACCTGCTGTTCAGCTTTAGAGCCAGACTTCAGCCCTCCCACAGTTAAGTCCTTGGTTGTTTTGCTGATCCCTTTCAGCTCACTTTTTCCTCCTTGTGTTCAGACGTCACTACCTCCAGATGTCCAAGATTTTCTGCCTCATTTATATGTATGATTTCCCTCTTCAGTTTGTTCTTTCACCATTCTCAGTACGCTCTTGTGGCAGAACTCTGCAGCAGATGTTTGATTTTTTGCTTGTACCTTGCCTTATCTCCAAGGAGCATTGCAAATTCTGCTGCTCCAGACAGGAAAACAAGGCTGATCACTGGAGTCCATGAATAGCCAAAAGAGAAGGTTATTTAACAATCTAGCTGGGGAAATAGCATTAACAGTTTTCATTTATGTGCTTAAGGGAATCTGACCCCCAGGGTGGTGTGAACCTCCATTTTGGCAAACGGAAAAATGGTGCTCTGGTGTGGAGCAGAGCACCTTCCACTTCTGGCAGTTTGCTGCGAAGAAAAAATGCAGGAGAGGGAACGAGTTGGCCTTTGCTGCATCTCCCATCCTGTCTGGAGGGAGCTGGAGTGACAGTGTGAGGAATACAGACTGAAACCATGCCAGGGTAAATTGAAGAGCTCCACATGGGGTTCCAGTCAGACTGGAATGGCTGATCTGGTGTAACCAGTCACTGCTGACCCCACTCTGCTAATCCCACCAGACACTCGGCTGTGACACTGTACCCTGTGCCTCTGGTATGAAGAGCCTACAAAACCTCCTATTCTCCTCAGCTTCCATGGTCTTTGGCCAGAATCCTGGCCTGCAGTAGCACAGGCTGCCTCCTTTGGAGCTGTTCCTGGGTGGTCTGCTTTTAATGCCAGATCAGTCACAGGTCTCCTGCTTCACCACCACCACCTGTGGCATCTGCCTTGAGGACAGAGGCAGGTATGAGAAGTATCCTTCTACCTCTGGCTGGTAAGGCAGGGAAAAGGAGAAAACTTGGACTTTTTCCTGGGATCAGATGCTTCAAGATACTGGGCAGCAAACACAGAGGTCTGCACTGTGGGCCATCTGTCATTTCTTCAGCTGACAGCCTGACTTGAAAACAGACCAAAGGATCAGTCACTGGACAGCAGGCTTGCATGGCCAGCATCCCTGTCAGATGGATTGCTGTCTTTCAAGTACAAGGAAGACGGATGAAGCTAGCACAGCAGGGCACACACGCCTCCTGACAGGGATCAGCTCTGGAGCAATATTCAGCTGGTGCTCAGAAAGCCCAGCTCCTCCTCCCGCTCCCAATGTCTCTCCATCTCCAGGCACCGACACTGGCTTGCCAGAACAACCCGAGTAGAGACCAGTGGGCCTGTCAAGCCAAGGAGGTGAGCAGACAGGAGTGGTACTGACTCTGCTTGCCTGGGTAAAGAAAAAGAAATCATGGCCTTAGGTAGCAAGAGGAGAAGTCTTTCAACAGTAACTAGGGAAAAAAAAAAAAATCACTAGACAGGATTTTGGGCTTCTCTGGGGGCACAGCAAAGTGTCCAGACTCTCCACCAGGATGAGATGTACTTCTGCAGGAGGAACTCTGCTGTTGATGCTCTGGGGAGGGCAGCCAGTGGCCACCACTGCACCGGACACCAGCGTTGCACAAGTATGCCTGCAGCAAAGGGGTACAACCTTCCCCTGTTTCCAAGACACCCTCTATTCCGGCATCTGTGTTATAAGCATTCCTGCTCCCAAGATATCTCCCTGGCAGCAGAGCCCTGGGGAGCATCCATCAGGTGTGCTCCGAGATGGTGGGGGCAGTGCAGCCTCAGAGACCAGGAGCCATTGCTGACCAGCAGCAGGCAGACAGGGCCACTCAGGAGCTGACCTGGGCACTGTATGGTGAAGTGGAAGGTGCTCCATTCCTGGAGGTGGAAAGGGAGGAGGCAGAGGAACCGGCAGCGGAGTCGTGGCTAACACTAGGTGTGGGCAGGGAGCTGTTGCCATGATCACTGCTTCACCCCACCGGCACTGTGCAAATCCAGCAGCATTTGTTGCTTTCCAGAGAACCTTTCTGAGGTCAGCATTTGTGATACTCCGTTCTCTTCCAGGGCAGGGAAGTAGAATCCTTTGGGTGCTGTACCTATGAAGCTTGATCTGGTTTGGGAGGTGCGCGTACCTAACCAAATTGCTCTGTAATGGTAGCGAGCGTGAGGAGGGGGTGTGGGCCCCTCGGTATGACATAGCTGGTTGCTACGCAGCTGTCTGCGTCTGCAGCTACTGCTCTTACTGCTGCAGTTGCTATAGGAGACTATCTGATGAAGTGATGAAAGATTTCTCCCCTCACTCTCGATGGCATATTGCCCAGCTTTGTGTACACTGCATACCAAGCATCCGATCCCTGCAAAATCTATCCCTGTTTTCTGCCTTCTCCCCCGCTGGAAACCATGGAAACCAAGCTGACTTGATTCTGCCATGGACAAAGAATGTAGGGGTGGCCCAGAGACGTGGTCCTTGTCAGCTCCACGGAGCTATCCCCATTCTTTGCCCATAGGAAAGAGCAAAGGCTTTATTTAGTCAGAGCTGAAACTCAATGACAATAGTGTTTAATTTAAAATATTCTTTGACAGGTTGCTAGTTTCTGTATATTCACTTCCCTCATATCAAACATCCCTAGGCACGAGAGAAAAGCATGTAGACTTGGAACACTCAGACCCATTGCATTCCTTTATGTTTTCAAGGTGTTCTTTTTTGCTAAACAGCCAGGAGTTAGGCAGGGCCACACATACCTCTGTCCCCTGGTTGATCCATCATTTGGCAGGGGGTTGCAAGACTGGTGCTTTCTGACTCACAGAATGATTTGTTGAGCTGAAACATTTTCAGGATTGAAAATGGGCACACACAATTAGTTTTCCTGGCTGAAGTGAAGGCTTTCCATCTGCCCAGTCAAGAATAAAATAATGCCCTGCATGCAAGCACTGGCACTTAAGCGAATAGTGCAAGTCCCTCTTATGCACATGCCCTGGAGAGGTCAATTGAGTGGTTGCAGCCCTTTATGGAATCCTCAGCCTCTCTTTTCCCCTCCCAAAGAGGCCCAGTTAAAAAATGTGACCCTGAAAAGGAGCCACTGGATTCCAGTCTGGGTTGTCAGTGACCAAAAGCTCTGTATTATCAAAGAACTGGGGTTCATGCTGAGCTACATTAGAATATGGGCTGTAATCTTGATCCTGTGTATGCCCTGCCCTAAACATTTATATTTTTTCATGGCTGCCCATCTCTGTGCAGCTTATCTGTCTCAGATGCCGTGTTAAGTCTCTTTGAGTGGCAACAAACTCAACAGCTGGTATCCAAAGCTTCTCCAAACCTTCAATCCTATGGGAGATCTTAATAAAGAGAGGCAATGGTTGCCATTTCCCGGGTGTACATAGCTATCTGTTGGCCTTTGACTATAATGGGAACTAACTGACATTCCAGGAAGGAAGAAAAACAGGTGTTTCCCTTGTAGTAGAGAAAGGGCTAGGGCTGGGTTTGATGTGGCCCTAGGGGACAACCCCAACCCAGGCTGGGGATGAGCAGACCCAGAGCAGCCCTGCTGAGAAGGACTTGGGGGTGCTGATGGATGAGAGGCTGGACATGACCTAGCCATGAGCACTCACAGCCCAGAGAACCAAACGTGTCCTGGGCTGCATCCAAAGCAGTGTGGCCAGCAGGGCCAGGGAGGGGATTCTGTCCCTCTGCTCTGCTCTGGTAAGACCCCACCTGCAGTGCTGCATCAGCTCTGGGGTCTGCAGCACAGGGAGGACATAGAACTGTTGGAGCAGTCCGGAGGAGGCCACCAAGATGATTAGAGGGATGGAGCACCTCTCCTATGAGTAAAAGCTGAGAGAATTTGTATTATGCAGCTTGAAGAGATCTTTTAGGGGTGACTTAACTGGAACCTTCCAGTACCTGATGGGAGCCTACAAGAGAGCTGGACAGCGACTTTTACAAGGGCATGTGTTGACAGGACAAAGGGGAATGGATCCAAACTGAAAGAGGGTAGGTTTAGATTAGATATTAGAAGGAAATTCTTTACTTTGAGAGTGGTGAGACGCTGGAACAGGTTGCCCAGAGAAGCTGTGGATGCTCCATTCCATGAGGTGTTTTAGGCCAGGCTGGATGGAGCTCTGAGCAACCTGGTCTAGTGAAAGGTGTCCCTGCCCCATGGCAGAAGGGTTGGAATGTAAGGTCTTCTCCCTTATAATCCAAATCAGTCTGGGATTCTCTGATTATGTGGGGTATAAACATGGAAGAGAGGTTATTGTGTCAAGGTCAGCTGGGACAGGGCTCTAAGATTGCCAGTGAAGATGACAGAGAGGCATGACATTGTCCATACTGCCTGCTGAGATTGTTCCCACATCCAGACTATGCCCAGGCATAGCTGATGAGTGTGCCAGTTGGAGAGGCTAAACACTTGCCACAGGGGCTTATTAAATGTTAATCAGCCTGGAGAATCCTGTATCACTATTAGATTATGTGCTTGGCACAGTTTGACTCGTATTATGTCAATACACATAACCCCGGAGTCCATGGGCTATGTAAACCCTGGCCAGAAGATTACAGAAGAGACAGTAGAGGGGATCTGCTAAGCTAACAGATTTTCATGCAGAGACGGAGTGAAAATGCTGTGCAATTATCCTACACAACACAAATTGACTGACTTCGTAAGTGGTATAAAAACATTTGCATTGTTGAAGCAAAACCACACAGCAGCACGGTCCTGTTCCTGGTCACAGTCATCCTAGTTGCAAGAAAAAAATTACTCTTTTGAAAAGGAGTCAGATAGGGCACACCCAAGAGCAGCAACGGGTTGCTGCTCCCTAAAGGACAGAGAGACAAGAATCAAGAGCAATAGCTCAGATGACAGGGCAGGGGTGTCAGCCAGAGCCCAGTGCCACAGCCCCTATGCAAGGTGAGCAGGGTGGGACCAGGGACAGTGACACGGTTCAGCCAAGGGTCCAGATCCCCAGGCATGTTCCTGTTAGTATGACAAGTCCCAGGTCAAGCCAGAAGGTTAGGCTGCAGGACAGGATCCAGGGCTGACCTGGAGACACACTCCACTGACTTGGCTCTGGGAGGAACTGAACATCCAGAGCTGAGCTTGAACAGAGCTCCTGGTCCTTGAGACAGGTTGCTAGGTGGAGGTCCCAGGCAGTAGTGGTTCGGGGCTGTCCAGACTTTTTTGTACCCTCAGAACTTAGTCAGGGCAGATGGTGCCCAGAGAAAAAGTGCACAGACAGAGAGCAGGCAGAGCCATGGGGTCTGCTCAATGGCAGAGTCATCCATGGTCAAAAGGGCTTCACACAGAGCAAAGATCACAGAAAAAACAGCAGCAAGAGCTCTCCATAGAAACTAATCAAAAGACAGCATGAGAAAGGAATATTACACTGAATCCTAACAAGTGCTTCTACCAGCAAATTGAATGTGCCTGGTAGCAAACATACCGAGGCACTGAGGCCAGCTGGCATGAAGTGGCCTGTGCCTGTGCTTGTAAGCTGCCTTGGCTTTTAAGTATTAAACCACATCCAGCTCAGGAAATTCCCCATGGAGCATACAGAAGGCAAGGCAGTCTCTGAGTATTTTGGAGCTTTGGTTATCTGGCGAGAGGAGAACTGCTTTTCCTGTCCCAAAGGTGTCAAGTGTCAAGAAGGTAGCTGGCTGGTAGGACACGAGACAGTAAACGCACATGACAAAAAGATGCTCAGATCTCCTGCCCAGGAGAGCGTCTGCTCACCAGAGGGAGCTGCCATTCTGCGTTCTGGCAGGGGGCACCTTGTGAGCTCCGGGAGCAGCTGAAGCTTGCTCCTGCTCAGCCGGTGAGCTCTGGCAGCAATGTGCTGATCAACTCTGATAATCTCTGCTGAGAAACTCTGGGCCCTGCCGGGCTGATGGCAGAGGTTGTTCTGGGACATCATCAGCCTCCACTTTGCTGCTATTCAAACTGAGTCTTTGGGCTGTGGAGGGCTACCAGCCAGGCTGTGATTGCTTTGCTGCTGTGGAGAGACCTGCAAAATGAGATCAGACACAAAGCATTGAATGATTTTTCACTCTTTTGAGACCACTTGGGATTTTGTATTTTCAGATTTTCTGCTCACTGTTGTTTATTCCCCTGTACCTTTAAGTTGTGACTCATCCTTTTAAGACTGTGCAGCCAAAACCCCAAGCAGTATTCTGGAATGGACAGTGGATGTGCACAGCAAAATAGTATTTTTGTTCTCTAATTCCTAATTTGTAATTTTTTTCCTTCCTTGGGCACTAGCGTTCACCAAGAATGATTGTCAACAGCTCCAAGATTCCTGTCAGGGTCACCAATGGATCATTGCTGCACCTGGGCAGTCAGGGCTGTTTCCTGCTGCCTTTCCCACAGCTCTGTAATTAGTGACACTCAATTCCCTCTGCCATTTGATCTCATGGTCTTTTAAATTCTAAGATATTTTTCAAACCTTTGAGATCAGTTTTAGTTTTGTCGACTTTGAATAATTTCAAATTCTCATTATTCAACAGCATTTCTAGGTAATTTGTGAATATATTGAGCACACATCCCAGGGTATATTCCTGTTAATGTAAGAGATCTGCGGTGAGAACTGGCCATTTATCCTTATCCATTATTTTCTCTCTTTTAATGAGCAATTTATTTTTTTTTTTAATGAGAGCACTTTTGAGGAGACATCTTGACTGGATTTTTTTTCTTTTAAAAATCCAAATATACTTATCCATTTCCTTGTTCACTGCCTAAAAGAACAAGTCAACAATTTGTGAGGGACAACTTTTCCCTGAAAAAACTGTGTTGACTTTTGCTTGCTTAATCATTGATCACAGATCTATTAATGCATTCTTTCATTCCACTTTCACTCAATTTTCCTTGCATCAAAGACAGACTTCCTGACTTGTACACCCAGCGGCACTTTTCAAAATTTTCCATGACATTTACTTTTTATTTTACTGGTAGCAAAATAGATTTAAGCAATAGATTACACACTTGGCTGTTTGGCAATCTGTTTTACAATCTGGCCAAATACGAACCACTGATTTTGAAATATTTTTACTATTTTTCACTTCTTATTTGTGTTTTCCAAGATATTTTTCTTTCTTCACCTGTCCAAGGAACTCCCAGTTTCTAAAGCCCCTTGTGCTTGTTGAAAGGGATAAATAAGTGTTATGAAGAATGACCTTGAACATTCATGGTTCATAAAAATCTGTGTGAAGAGCATTCCAGGAAGGGTTTGATCCACCTCTTCTATTTAATTTTGTTTTGATCCACACATGTATAACCTTTCTACCAGCTACTGACGATAACCAAAAGAGCTGCATTCAATACAATGAGTGATATAGATATCCCTAGATAGTCTATGCCCTTCCAAGCAGATTTTTAAAAACTAATAAAGACATATGGCTTTTCTGTCAGAGCTGTCTTAAATATCTAGATGCAAGTGTAGATAACATATAAGAGTAGAGTGTGTATATATATATATAAAGATATATTTCTACATCTAGAGATATATATAGCTGTCAGGAAACCAGTTTTACTATAACATTAACCAAGTGTTTATCCCTGATTTTTGGTTATGATATCTGGTACAGAAAAAAGTAGCTAACAAAATAATTACTCAAGATGTCTTGATCCTTGAAAAGGTCTGTCTTGAACAAAATGAAGACATGGTGTAAACTCCATTTATCTAGATCACACAGGCCTAATCAAATTACTTTATATATGGGCTTCTGATTAAAGTTAATATAAAGACAGCAGTTTCAACCAGGCATCTTCTTTCCCTCACATTACTAAGGGGAGCAAAACTTTTAAAAAATTACTACATCCTATTAGACAAAGGCAGCTTATTTGGGGATTTTTTTGAGAAACCAAGATGAGTCTAGTATCATGAAATGCTCTTTCAATGTTCATAAGGAGGACTTTATAGGAAAGTTGTCATTAACACCATCACACCATTGCAAATGTCTCTTTTCTATACAGAATGTGCATACTGAAAAGTAATTTAGTCTTCAGTATTACAGCTATTCATTGGGAAGTTTGAATTTCTTCACTAAATTCATATTGCTTGATCATATTTTTATGTTGATCACTTTGGGTTTGGTTTATCTTTTAGGTGGAGAGCAGTATAAAGTATTCTATAAAGCAATCATTGCAAAAAATGCTTAATTGCCATGAGAACTGTAGGTTTTCTAGGACAAATATACAGACTTGTTTATTTCCTGGTCATAGACTCAAAGTAGGGTGTGGGTTTGAAGGGACATCCTAAAGTCTGAAGGGATATCCTAAAGTCATCTAGTTTAGTGCCTCAACTGAAATCAGGACTAATTTCTAAATTAATAATTTGTTTCTATTGGCATACACAAAACTTAGGAGTAAGTGACAACCAGAAAATAAGGTAGAGATGAGTCATCCTTGGGCCTAAGCTGTAAGCAGACTGCTCACTACTCAGGTGTGACTTCCACAATATGGATTTGTTCGGAATGTAGGAAGCAGCGAACTATGAAAGCTCCTGGGCCCAGAATCAGAGGCACATGAGATGTGCATGACACCACAGGGAATACTGGCAGCCCTTTTCCAGCTGAAGTGTTTCAGCTTTGCAAAATGATGATTGGAGGATGTTTAGGCCTGAGAACAGAGTTGCATTACAGGTAGCTTAATAAATAGAGTGCTCACTTAGATGGAAAGGTCACAGCGACCTTGTTTATTGAAGAAAAAGAAGAGATTTTACACTTTTATCACTATGAGGTTCTTCTGTGTCTGGCAATGACATGCTGGCTAAATTATAATAATAATGTAACCATGGGAATGTGGGCTTATTGCAAGCGATTTGGTTAACTAATTTTATTGAATGTATTAACTGAGGACTCAAGTGAAACTTTGAGTGCAAGTCTGTCTGCCATTTCCTAATACAGTATTTCCAGAGAGCACACGCCTCTGCTTCCTCTGATGTAGGACACAATGCAGGAGGCAGGCCACTGCTTTGGCACTAGCCACCAGAGTTGAGTGGCACAGTGGTTTGGTTTAGGTCACGAGGACACTCCTCAAGCAAATGTCCTGATGATCATCCCCATTCCCCTGCGGCAGTGCACGTTGGGGAGGGATGTCTCAGGATGGGGACTGAATTCTTTTGCAGTGAAACTAAACTAGAAGGTGTTTCAGCAGCACACCTAACATGCACCAGCTCCACATGACCATTTCATACATGAGACCAGGCCAAGGCTTGATCAAAATAAAACTCCCAGAAGCATATCTAGCCTGGACATTGCTTCCTCAGCAGTAGGTGTTTCATTCTACCTATGTGTACTATTCTTTAAAGCAGACATAGCAAAAAGATGTTAATTTTGTTTCTTGATACCTATTTAAGCAAGCCTTTGACTTCCTGCAAGAATCTAAATGTTAGATCAGAAACTGAACCTAACAAGAGTTGTAAGTGTTAGTTAACCACACCCCTTTACAACAAAGTCTGATGGTTGGCAACCACAGGGGTCTTTAATTTAATCTTGATTGTTTTTAATTCTCTAGTCCCTGAGATTTCTTTCTTGTATATCTTTGAGGTCTGTTGTTGGTATCTTATAACTCTCAGCCTTGCACAGATTTTTCTGTGTGGATTGTATGGTGGAAAAGTTATCCATGCCCTGCAGAAGAGAGTACAAAGTAAGACTACAGACTAAAGTACCATTGTTTGCTACTTTGGTACTGCATATACAGAAGGTAAGAAAGGGAAAAAAAGCCTTGTAGAGAGAAGAGAATGTGTAGAGAGAAGAGGATGTGTTTAGTGCAGAAAACAGAAACAAACATAATTCAGGAAGTGCTTGATCCAGTGTCATTTGAGCATAGACACCTCACAGCCATGAACTAAAATGATTCCGTGGTTGTGGGAATGGGATCACAGGGTATCCACAATCTTATTGCATCAATATTGCATCAAACTTAAATGGGTTCCTCTGAGTTATACCTCCTGCAGAAGCTCAAAACCAGACAAAAAGTGGCAAACTGCTGGAGGAAAAGACAACAGCAGAAACAGTGAGTTCATTGTGTGAGTTTGTAAAGCATTGGGCTGGGTGTTCACCATTTGATTTGAGGTGACAGAATTTGGACAGCACCTACAACTGCTGTAATGGTGTGTAATCTGATGAATCACTTCTGCATTTAAGCAGCGAGCCCTTGCTGACTAAGACTGATTGCAGAATTGCGAATTCACAGTTAAATTACAACTTAAAATAATTTTATCAGATAATGTAAATGAAAGGTTTTGCTCTTTTTAATCTTCAGCTGTTAAATTTTATGTGACCATTCACACGGAATATAGTGATATGAGTTAAGGACTGGTACAAACCCATCATTTGTTCCTGATCTTAGAAGTCATTAAGCCATAGCATTTCCTCCCTTATGAATGCAAATGGTCTTTATTGATCCTATTATCATAAAACATTTACCTCTTTGTGCTGTGGTGTGAGATTTTTCTCAGATGAAGAGCTCAAATCGTTAAGTAATTCATAGTATCATCTTCCTCATGTTCTCAGGAGAAACACAGACAAAGAGTATTGATTAACATTAAAGCCAATAATGTAACTTCTTACATCTGTTTTTATGCCCATCTATCATCTTCTTTTAAACTGCTGTTTCATATTTAATTTACCCATTTCTCTATCCACACTGTGTTTCTCATCTCTTTTTCTCCTTACTGTTTTGCTCCAGAGTTCTGAACACATTACTCACACGGAGCAATCGGGTAGGACAGGGGCTGCCACCATCCTGTTGTGTCGTACTTTCCCTTCCAGACCACTTCTTAATGCTGATACCTGCTTTGAGCCAGTGTGGGGACAAGAGCTGTACTCAGATCCTTAAAGAAGCACATGTTACCAACTTTGCAGTAGCCCAATTTGCAGACACACAAGCATCAGACAGGTGTCCTCACTCCATTGTATGCCAAAAACAACAGGAGAGAAGAAGCAAAAAAAAAGTCTCATGAGGAACTGCAGAAATCACTGATATTTCAGGATCTGGAAACTAAGGAACTCAGTAAAGGGTAAAATGGGTAATAATAATTGGTGGGGTACTGCACTGATGAAGGTGGATAGCACATATCAAAGAGTTTTAAAAGTGCGTATTTAAAATGAAAGGACATAAACACAGGGCTGAAAGGAGAACCAACTCTATTTTCAAATGTCAAAACCATCCTCCATCTCCTTTCGTTTGGACAGTAATGCACTAATAGCAGACTGAAGTAGACTCAATCTTCCAATAAGCATTTAACAATTATGATAAAAGAAAAAAGCTTAGACATAACTGAAGAGATGAGGAAGAGAAAACTTACAAAATCTAAAGGGCCTCAAAGTTAAACATAGCTTAAACAACAGCTCTTTACAAACTTACTAACTAATGGGTGGCGCACCTAAGTGGGGATCACAGGAGAACATTGGAAAAAACTCCCCACAGTGTATTTTATGTGAGAAGGAAAGTTCATAGAAAAAATGAAGAGCAAAAATGTGACCCATCATTGCTTTAAAGTCTTATGGGGCCACAAGACAGAAAGTTGAGACAAACAGAGCTAAAACCATACTAGTCTGGACAATAAGTCATGATCCAGAGTCATGCTCCTTGAGTCAGGATCCAAGATTGGCAGAAGAAGAAGAAGATGGAAGAAAGAAGGAGGAGGAGGAGGAGAAGAAGGAAGGAGAAGGAGAAAGAGAAGGAGATGGAGAAGACAGATTGCAGACATCAGACACCCAAAATGAGGAAACAAAAGAAAATAGGCAGCCTAGATTTACAAAGAGTGAAGCAGGCTTTATTAGGAGGTAAAAGATAATGCCTGCTTTGTGAAAGCTGTAACCAACAGCATCTGCATGGTGGGGGTGGAGGGCATGGGTTAACAAACCCTTGGTGTTCAGACTGGTGGTGTTTTTCCTTGATGAAAGAAAACTTGGGCTGTCTGCATGACTTCAAGATTCCTGTGATCCTCAGATTCCATTCTTTCCACGCTGACTCATGGTTTTTCATCTTCTTCACATTTGCTAACAGAGCATATCAAATTATCTAAAAATAACCATGTTTTATGGTATCTGGAAATTTGCCAAAGGATATCCTTCCACAGAAAAAAATGAACACGAATCTGCCAAGCAATTCTTTGTACAGAAATTGCAAGTAACTACAACACTGCACAGTATTTTTGAGGATGTCAGCACAGCAGACAATATTCACACCACATCCTTCTTTCCTTTTTTTTCTTTTTGAAGTTCCCTGTTGTCATGCATTTTAAGTTTCAAAAGTAAATCAGAGAACAGGTGTTTCTAATGTATATCTGTTTTCTAAAACAGCTGGTGAGAATTCCTTTTCTGTGGTAACCAACTTTTCTGTTTAGGTATTTAAGGTATTTCCTCATTTTCCCCTGTATTTTTTCTTCTGCATGGTTGATATACATGTTGCATCTCTTTTTTAAGATCATTTTTCCCCAGCCACCATACAGCCAGAGACAAATAGCTCTTTTTATATAGTCAAAACAGATTTATTTACCCCTTCATTTTGCAGCATTCCAAATAATCGCTTTGACTCATGCCGGCCTCCCACCCCTCCACCAAGAATTTCTTGGGTGTGTGAGCACAAACATGATGTGGTAGTGGCACCAGGTCCTGGCATAGGGGTCTCTCTTAAAACGCCTTCTGAGGAAGGTTCCACTAACACCCTGCATCAGAGATGCTACAGAAGCTGAGCCACGTTTGTGTCATTCTAAACAAATTCAAGGAGTGAAAAATAGCCTCCTAAAACACGCGTATTTCTGGCAGATGCATAATAGTCTTTGGCATACTTCCAAGCTGCCATTTCACCACTGATTAAGTCAGAGGATGAAACCAGTTGTTCTGTGAGGAACAGTGACAGTAAAAAAAAAAAAGTAAAATTCAGGATCTCTCACAGCACTGAAATGGTAAAGATTTGTTCTTTGAATAGGTTTGCCACACAGATTTAATGTTGTTTTTCCTCAGGCAAAGTTTATTCAGTACGATGTGCTGCAGTGAGGGTTAGCACAGGATTGTTCCTGCACTATATGCTACTATTCTGTACGTATTTTGTGCTGTGGAAGTATACACCTCACTTCTGGTAGAGTTTCTCTTTCCCTCTATCGTCTCAAGCACTGTATAATACAGGAAATTTCAAACACCCTTTTTCCTGTCTCAGATGTAATTTTACCTAGTCAGGAAAAGGACAACTTTGTCTCCAAGCAGTGCTGACCATGTGACACTTCTCCCCTTTTACACCTGTCACGCTCTGTGTCCCAAGGCAATGAACCTTTTGGGACAGTGTGGCTGTGCATCCCCTCCTGAGGGATTTTTCCACCTGAGGGGTGCAGAAGGTCATACCTGGGAGAGGTGAAATGCATTAAGCAAAGCTCTCCACCCAGATCCAGCACAGCCTTTCTGTCATATTCCCAATGGGTCCTTCAGTGAACTTATATTTAATTAAGATATTCAATCTTGGTTTATATTTGGTAATAAAGAAAATTGTATATTTTTTTCTTATTAGACACTCTCCTGTGTTTCACAATAGCAAAATCTTGGAAAAACAGTCTTTATATTCAAAGGTGCTCGGTTGATAACTGTGTAACTTCAAAAGTGCAAGAGCCCTCTTTTAATTCCTCTCCCATGATCTATGACAAATCTCAAGGTTTCCTTTGCAAGGTATCTGTCCACCACTGTATCAGTAAGGCTGGATATCTCCCCAACTGCAACTGGAAGTAGAAATCCTGTGCCTTGTGCCTTAATTACACAAACCTCTGTACAGCCAAACAGCTGGCAGCGTTACTTGGAAAGATCTGTGCACTGCTTTTCTTTCTCACTTCTATTCCCCCTTTGTGGAAGTGTCCTGCTCTGCCATCTCTTTCCCACAGAGAGTTCACACTGACCTTAAAATTTTAGCATCTCACAGCAATAAGCATAAACATTTATTCAGAAGGCTAAAAATCTCAGTTGTGTTCTGATGTTTTTTATTTAAAAGTCCACCTTGTCCCTGGACTTCATTCCGTCAATATCTTCTGGAATGGTCAACAAAATGTATATTTTTAAGCACATTATAAAAAAAAGGAAAAAAAGAAAAAAGTAAAAAAGAAAAAAACAGCTCTTTAGAGACTGTAAACCCCATAGAATGGTGGATTTTGTTAAATCTTATCTTAAACAAAAATGCAAGCAAACAGTTAATTCAGAAGCTTCACTTTTACACACGTCAGAACCTGAGTGATCAGATTTACCTTTTCCTTCAGCAGCTAGTTGTTATAAAGTAACCTTTTCAACCTGTGAAAATGTTTTCTGCATCCCCACACTTTGTGCCCGTAGGTCTCCCAATAGGCTTTCCTTTACTTTTAAGTTCTTAAGATTTCTCCAGCTCAGGCTTATCCTAGAACTGCATTTGATTATATGCCTTCCTGTCTCAAACATGCACTCAGAATTAGGACAAAATTTATTTCCTTGGGTCTTCCCGGTCTGTAATTTGTAGAGTGACATGCAAAAGACCTTTTGTGACAAGAACCAGAAAATAACACTCATTGCACTGCTTTATTTTGCCTTTGTGATTGTTGTTCATACCACCAACACACACACCACGCTTTAAATTGGCCCTCAGCAAAGCTCTTACTGGCACACAGCTGCCTGTGTGTTTAAGTGCTTTTCTGAACAAATATACTGCAATTAGGCCAATTCAGAGACCACTCACCCGAAGTCATCTGCACATATTGCACTCAAATAAACAACATCGGGGCCAGCAAGAGGGCTATGACCACCTGATGTCTAGCCAGAAATTTCTGTCTCTGGCAAGTTATTCACATCCAGAACACCATGGCAACACCAACCTGTAGCATGGCAAAATAAATTGGAATACGTTGGAGTGTCATCCATTTTGAACACATCCCAGACTTATTCTCACTGCCTGGAAGCCTGTCAGTAATAACTGGCAAAAGTTTTTTGAAAACCATTTGGTCAGACCATCTCATAGCTTGGGTTTTGGCCCCGCTAATAGTTTTGTGTCTGTGCTGTCCCCAGTGGGCGTGAAGTCAACTGCAGAAGAGGTTATTGTTTACACCATACACACTTAAAATTATAACTCTGCATGCCCACAGCCTGTGTACTTCAACTGCATGCCCACTGTATCTATGTGTGTGCTGCAGGAACCAGAGAGGAAAAAAATTAAATTTGGAGACAAGAAAGCTGGAAAGGGACTGAAAGGGACTTTTTAAAGGCTATGTAGTGACAGGCCAAGGGTAAATGGTTTTAAATTGAAAGAAGGTATGTTTAAATTAGATATTAGGAAGAAATTCTTCACTGTGAGGATGGTGAGGCACTAGAAGTGGTTGTCCCTAGAGGCTGTGGATGCCCCATCCCTGAAAGTGTTCAAGGCTGAGATGGATGGGCTTTGAGCAACCTGGTCTCAGTGGAAGATATCCCTGTCCATGGCAAGGAGCTTAGGACTAGATGATCTTCAATCTGCTTTCCAACCTAAACCATTCTGTGACTCTGTGATAGGGGTGTGGGTCAATCCTCCTTCCTGCCTCGTGAGGGCTGGGATGCTGGGTGCTTCTCCAGCCCCAAGAGGTGGTTCTCAGTTGGGGTGGTTCAATCTTTATATGTGGAGCTCATGGCAAGGTTGGGTGCGAGTTCTCAGCATAGACACAGACAGCCTCCACAGCCCCCAAATCTTTCACATAACTCCCCTCATGTGCCCTGTCCACCACAGTGCTATCTGCAACTTTTCACCACTTCTCACTCAGATATTTGCTAAGCCCATGAATTTCTCATGTCACATTCAGCAGCTTGCCATTCAAATTCAGCTATTTTCTGCTCAGGCCAGGGCCCTGACACTTACACATACTTCAGGAGGAATGGTACAGATTACTGAACTGATTTAAAATGTAGTCACGGGCAGACAGATAATCCCAATTAATTAATTTGAAGTGCAAAGTGTGAATCACATCACAGTCCTGCACACGCTCCCATATATCCCCTCACACACCACTTCACCCTGCCCATGGCCTAGCAAGGACTCCTGAAAAAGCTGGCACATCCCAATGAATATTTTACCTTCTTAAGATGCAGGATGTCTTGAATTCATCACATTCATGTCACACATGTTCCAGGCAGAGCCCTTTTTGATCTCAGGTTTACTAATCAAACAGAGACTTCCTCAACCATTATTCTACAGACTCAGTCCAGGGTATAAATACTAATGAGTGGCAATGGAAAGCATAAAACAGGTATCAAAATCATGTGAACAGAGAATGAAAATCTGAAGTTAATGCGTAGCTGACTTGATTCTGCAAACAAGAAATGGAAATTACCACAGATTGAAAAAAAGTTTTGAACCAGAGAACTTCCATACAGAGAGAAAGTTCCCAGTAAGTATAGCCATTTCCACACCTTCTCCATAGGTGTGTTGATCTTAGGCAAAAGAGAAAAAAAGAGAAAGAAAAAAGAAAGAATGTGATTTAGAGAAAGAATATATCTGTAATATTTGGAATATAATGTTCAGATTCACGATTCCACCAGTAGCTAGAGGGATATCTGAACCTGAGTTAATTTTTCTGTCTACAACCTCTATAGACTATTCTTTGGTGAAGAAATGTCCCATTCAAGTATTAAAGATTAAAAGGTTCTACCTATGCCCTGGAGAATACAGATATCAGTTATTATATGAATAATTTGAAGGAAAAGGAAGTCTTCACTTCAGAAGTCAGGGTGTTTGAACGTATGTGCTACAGTCAACATGCTCTGTTGAAGTGTTCACTGAAATATATTGACAAGAACACTGTGGGCAAATTTAGAACCCCAAATGGTCCCCATAAAAACTACTTGTGTTCATGTTCAAGCTATTGGCAGGTGTTAAAGTATCTCAGTAAACAAGCATTCTGTGGCTCACTGAAAGTAATTAACATATGGAATACAAAAGTTTCCTAATGATTGAATATACAAATTTCAAAAGCATGAATTTTCTGGAATGGTATTAAATTAGTGCTGTAGATGAGAAGAAAGAAATGCTAGTTATATGAACAATTGCTACTTTTGGCAAGGATTTTCTGAGATCAGAGGAAGCAAAACAATCAATCTTTAGAATCCCTTGAGAAGTGTGATTGTGTAAGTCCTCAAAATGTTCTCTGGTACAATTATCATTGAAAGGAAAGGAGACCTATCAAACTGTGAAACACCTTATGTTGGTCTGGCAAAATTGCTCTAATAAATGTTAATCAGAAAATGTAATGAAATTCTGCACAGCACTGCCTAATTTTATTGCAAAGCATTGATGTAGGCATCAGTTCAGCTATCGGCCAGTCAAAGACTATGAAGTGATGACAATCCATGCTATTAATAACACAGAGATCATTAAAAGGCAGCGTGGTTTTCATACAAATGAGAGAAGAATATTATACTTGCCTATGGCATGTCTTCCAATGGATCCTCTCATGATGTATATGTTATTCTCTCCTTCAGGTTTTTCCCAACATCTAACCATAACAAATGAGCCCAACAGACAGTCTCTTTAAGCTACAGGAAAACTAAACTTAGTTGGGACTTAGGTTGTAGGTTTGGTCCAAGGTGACTTGTGACCTGTTCAGATTAATTTCTCCTTTTGGCATCATTATCATTTTCTCTTTTTTCCCTTCCCTTTTCCTCCTATGTAATAGCCTATTCCTCTGATGTGTTTTGGAAGAGCCTCTGTACCCAGTTACCAATCTAAACAAACCAACCCCTGATCCTCTGATCAGCTACAATCTGTTCTCTGTTTGGTGGGACATGATGTGTGGTAACATCACATCGGTATTTTATCATGAAATTTGGTAGACAAACTTTTCCCAGTTCCACTGGGAATTCAGAATTTGGAGAGGATGAATCCAGCATGTATTCCCAGTGAACCTGTGCACACACACTTACACACAGAGTGTACTCATGTACCCACATACAAGGCTGGACACACAAAGCAGCGCAGACAGACACACTCAGCACAAACACAAACACAAATGGCACCAACAGCCTCATCCTTTGCCCCTCTCTGGCTGAGCATAAGAAAGGTCTCAGTGGAATAAAGATCGTGTGCGATTGAAGCAAAACTTTACAATCAGATTTTAATTTTTACTTTCATTCATTCATAGTTGCATCATCATAACAAGATGGCTTGATTCTGAGATCTGCTTTAGACAGAGTGAGGAGACAAGGGCTTCCATCTTTTTGTCATCCTAGACTTGCACATGACATTGCAGAGATCAGATAGAGAAGTCAGAGTATTGTGCAGGTTTTGGTTCTCACTAAACAGAGGAGGAGGAAGAACAACATTTCTATGTTAAGTCTGCATGAGCCATGCTATTACTGGGAGCTAACTAATGGCATGGAGTACTGACTGAATAAACTCCGCATCACACCTGTAATTTATAAACAATTTTTAATATTGCATATTTCCCATTATAAACTGAAACGGAAATGTCAGGTGAGATTTAGAAAGAATCTGCTTAACAGCTGGTTCCCACATCAAATTTTCAATATAGTACTGGTCTGAAGTGACTTATTTTTAGCTTATTTTATTCTTTACAACAGGGAGAAAAAGAAATCACACAGTGTACTGTACCAAAAGTCTTCACATGAAGTTATCTGACAATATCTCAGACTTTTCCTTGCAGTACTTTATTTTCTCTGAGCTGCCTTGAATGCTCAGAACACCAGGCAGGAGAGATTTGCTTAGAACTTAGAAGCTACTAAAACCATGGTAGTTAAATTCCTGCTTACAATCTGAAAGAGACAGTAGGGATTGTCTTTTAGGAATGAGAGGATGCAGTAGGAACTGACAGTGGATAAATAGCCTCATTTCAGTTTCTAAAATGCTGAGGGCAGAATATTCTGTTCCTGGTGGATAGCTGACTTTATTGCAAAAATATATTGTTTAAATTTTAAATCTAGCAGAGGCATTTTTTAAAATAGAATGGGCTTCCAATTTTCACTCATTCATTATAAAACCCTATTAAAGTGTGAAATCTAGACTACTTTCTGACCATAGCTGCAGCATCTAAAAGGCATTCATAGAGCTCAGACAAAATACAGCATAAGCTACTCCTAACTGTAGAGCATTACAGGAGGGTGAACACTGTAAGAACATCATCAGAGCACTTGGTCAAAGCATCTATAGCAAAAAAAAAAAAAAAAAAAGAGCCTGAAGGGAAAATGCAGTTCTCTGTCTTGCATATGACCTGAATAGCAATTTTTCACAGGAAAAATCAGGTAGGCTATTTACAAACAATAGAACTGCTTTGAAGTGCTTAGTCAGAAAGAATGCTTCCTCTCCTGTGCTTCTCCCACTTGTCCTCCATTGTGAACCACAGCCACCTTTTCCACTTTCCAGTTTCCATGAGGCCAAGATGCATTTGGGATCTACCATAATGCCATAAGTCACTGAAGATTCCAGCCTGGAACTTGCTGACTTCTTGGTCTTCTTGTACTCAGGGACCAGGAAGCATTTAGCATAGCTCAACTCTCAGTCATCTAGAATTTTTCAGTACTTCAGGACAAATGAGCATTTAATGACAACAAATAAAAAGGGCAGATGACAGGAGAACCCTGCCCAGAAAGGAAGAATTTATTTGACATATGAATCTCTACTGAAGATTCAATAAGAATAACAGCAGTCTTTTGTGTAAACAAAGAGGAAAGGATAGGGAAGAAACATTCAAAGAAAAGAGTATTTACTTCACATATTGATCAGCAAACAGCTACATTTTTGAAGCTATTTAACTGGTTATGTTTCCAGACTCTACCTGACTATACTTTTTAAGCAAGCCAAGGTTAAAGAACAATTTTGCAACTAGAAGGACAAACTGTGAGCTATTTCTGTAACCTTTCAGAAAAGAAAAGAGTCTGAAAGCTTGAGCCCTTAAGGAAAGACAGTCAAAGCATTTGACATCTTGTTTATCATACCAGATGATCTTTAACATTTTCTGTCTTACTGCCAAAACCTACCAAATATAAGTGACGTAAAGAATTGACAGAGATACTGCTTTCCCCCACCTAGTATTTGAAAACAGAGCTCTATACACAGGTTTACAGTATCCGGGGAAAATTTTTCCCTTAAGATGAATGTACTAAAGTTGGCACACAGCAATGTTAATTTGTATTTTTCCACACTCTTAACCCAGAGCTCAAAATTGTTAACAGCACAAAAGTGAACTGAAGAGGGCAGTCCAGTCACAATCTTCATAGCTTCCAATGTCACCAGTTCAGCAGCTCAGAATGTCAATAGAGAAAAAGAGCATAGGGAATGTTATTTCACTACAAAGTATCTAGGTGGCTGCTGTGTGCTGCTGCTGAGGACTTACAGAGCTCTGGCCCAAATTAAAACATAAAAAAGGCACCTAAAACTGTCTTCGGTGACCAAGCCACGTTCTTTCAACAGCAGAGTATTGCAGACTGACAGCTACCACCCTCAGACTTGTTTTCACGAAGGTGGGAGGCTTAGGCGCTGTCTCTGAACCAATTGTCTTGTGCTGAGTCACCTGTATGAATTAACGAAGTTGAATCCCAAAGGGGTATTGGCATTCCTCCAGCTCCGCACAGCCCACACAGAAGTGATTCTGCACATGCCTGCCAACAAACATATAGAGAGCGTGAGGAAGATTCATTTGTTTTATCTGAATACCTGCTAAGGCAGACAGGAATACAAATCCTCCTGGTGAACCCATACTTCCCTTCACTTCTGGAAACACACACTTAGAACAAGACATCTAGTGCTTGTTTCATGAACTTGAGAGAAAGAGATTTCACTGACATGGTGTTAAGCATCTCTGATGGATTTGTTCCAAGGTAGCTTTATTTAAGAATAATTCACTCGAATAGGGCACTCACTCATGTCTTATATCTTCCTCATGTACTTTATTCAAGTAGAGGCTTGGCTGTGTAAGGTATTTTAATTAACACTTTAAGCAAAGCCTTCACCATCTGCTCTCCTTTATAATTACAAATGTAAAGGGAACCTCATTCTCAGTAGTATCATTAAAATACAAGATAATAAAGAAAATACATAAATGTATGCTATTTTATTCATTTCAAGGGCACTCATTTGCTGTGTTCCTTTTTACTGGTTTTGTCTCATATAGGACTCAAAGGACAGAGCAGCACTAAATGGTGCCCAAATATTTCCTTGACTGAACCCTTGGGACTGCCTTTGAAATAATGGATGACTCATATAAGCTTCTGAATCACAGTAGAGAAAATTGTATTGTACCAGTATCATTCTAGACCAATGAAAATTTGCCTTAAAGAAATTTCATGGAATTTTTCTATATTAAATTCCCCAACTTTATCTGTTATGAGAGGAAAGGGTATTCATCAAGAACTATAAAATGAAAACAGAAATCATACTAGCAAAAGATGCAAAAAAATAATGAGAGAAGTAAATAATTTGAATAAGTCTTGAAGTATTGTGGTACATGAAGTTATAAGTTCCATTCTCCAGGTACTTGGAAACCCCATTAGCTATTGTTTCATGTGTCCTGCAATGACCTAGCAATGTGCAGTGCTATCTAACCATCCTTTCCATCAACGTGGTCAGCAGGGAGAATGCTCAGAAGTGTCCCACTGCCTCCTGCAGTACCAGACAGCCATAAACACTTGTTATCAGCTGTACACCAAGGACAAAGCTAACACACGAGCCAAAAAACTGCCAGAACTGAGGGGAAAGAGCCCTCTCAGCAGTCCTGACCAAGAAGACTTTGTGTCATAAACAAGGAAACTCTTAGCAGTTATTTCCCAGTATATTCAGGAAAAGTCTATCTTTCGAACTGTCTTTACTGAGAAAGATGAGTACATGAAAGAAGTGATTCTACCATCAGTTTCTTCTGCTAATGGGGGGAGACCAAACACAGGACTCTGTGTATGTGTTAGTCTCTTCCAAGGTCCCTCTGGAAGACTCTTTCCCTCACTTCTACACCCAAAGAGACCATCTACATACTTTTTCTGTTTTTCAAGTACAGAAACAGATAAGGTTCCTTTGCAGAAAGGGTATCATTGATATTTTGAATGAAAATAGTTAAGCTTGCTATTAAATTACTAGGACTATTTTTAGATGTAAACAAAGAAGATGTCATTCTATAAATTATTCAACAGCTGTCAAGTAGAAACATTAGGACTCATGGAGACTTTAACTTGCCCAGAATTGGAGTCTGGTTTGTTCCCAACTGCAGATTTTTTTCCAAAAGAAGAAACAATATCTTTGAAATTAATTGAGATATAAAATGACTCAAATAATATATTAATCTTAGATTTGTACTTCATAATTTCAGCAGTTTCTTCATTATTTCAGTGTTTAATTTTTAGCTTGACTTTTTCTGCAGTTCTTGAGAGTTAATATGAAGTATTCTTCATTCATTCATATCTCTACTACTCAGACTGATGGAAATATTTCAGCTTCTTTCCATATTTCCATTAGAGTTGATTATTCCTGATATAGGCATATTCCATTAATCAAACAAAAAATGAGACCTATCAAATGTCAGTAATAACTTAGATATGATCTTTTATCTCTTTAATCACGGCAAGTGATTTCTAGTCTGTTACTCCATATTTATTTGTATTTTTTCATTTCAGTGTGCTAAGGTAACAAAATATGTGATGTCATTCTAAATTTCCTTGCAACACAGAAAGATAAGAGGTGAATACCACATCTGATTTTCTTTTAACTTGAGGATCTCCTTCATATAAAATGTTGAAGTTACGTGAAACTTAACTTTGAACTTCTGCTCACAAAAGGAGGGGCTTGGGACAAGAGGATTTTCAGAGGTGCCCTCCAAATGTCTGGCTTTACCGTTTGTATGAGTGGAATCATCCTGATGTGGTGCTCAAGGCTATGCTGATAAAATGCATCAACACCAGCAGGAGCAGACAGGCCTCAGATCTTGCTCCTGCCCACACAGCTGCCTTGACAGAAACTAGTTCCCATCCAGGAGTGTTATCTTAATATAGCTTAAAATGATCTAAAAAGAGCTCAGAACCACCACCTTGCTCTCACTGGTACAGTCTCTTTCTTATTGCTCTCCTGCTCCATCAGATGGTTACACTACTTGGGAAATGCATGAAATAATACGTGCTGGAAAGGATATCTGGAGGTTATCTATTTCCCCAATACCAGACTCCCCAAGTTAGGTCAGCTTAGATCAGTTGTCCAGGATCTTCTTCAGGCATGTTTTGAATATTTTTAAAAATGGAAACTCCATATCACCTTCGAGCAACCTGTTCCAGTTGTGTAGCTGTGTTTGACAGATGCAGCTGATGTAGCCCAGTTGGTACTTTGCACAGAAGGTGGCTCTTTGGTACAATTCTAGTTTGTTGTAAAACACTTGTACAGTGCTAGAGAGCAATGCCAGTTTCATAAATCTGAGGCCCAATCTTTCAGACTCTGTCATTTTGTCATATCTGTCAATATGCTTATTCCTTCAAGCCAAGGCAGGAACAGCACTGTCTAAATAAGAGCAACAGAAAGTATATGTTTACTCAACATCTCCACACAGCTGTTGCCTCAGCTCCTCTCCGTGAATTTAAATCATGTTGATACATCAGAGACTATTCTTAATCAAGGCTCCAGCACTGCATGGAGAAGGTAAAGCACAGATTTTCAGTTTTTGGAGTGAGTGAAACCATGTTATTGAAAGGATTGTACTTGAACATGATGAAAGCAAAACAGGATCTGAAGAATTTCTAAAAACCTTCCTCATTGTGAGCCAGCACACATAATTCGCTGGCATCTTTGTATTTTCCAGTTTTTAAACCATCATTACAGGATGCCATTTCAGAAGTACTTGGACATTTTGTAGTGTGGGGTTTCTTCCCTGCAGTTTTTTTGGTAAAACTTCTTGTTTGCCTAAGAGTACCCAAACATTTTGAAGATAATACAGGGATGCTGTATACTCAGATCTTTAATACTACTAAATGACACATTCCATATTTTGAAGTTTACAAAATGGCTCTAGAACCTGGGATTTCAGTGCCCACCCTAGAAATATAAGCTATCATAGCTACATACTTGTGATTGCTGTGCATTGCATGAAGATGATCAGACACTTCACAAAATAGCTTCCAACCCAGCATGTTTACCGGGAAACTAATGTCAATAATAGAATGAACAACCTGTCTTTCTCTGTGAATAGCATAAGGCACCTGAGTGGTTGCAGAAGAGCAATAGATTTCCACCCCCCTACCATTTTTTTTTTCCAGAGGGTTTGCTGAAAGTGCCAGGGCTGCTTCTGAACACCTCTTGTCTTCGTTTGATAGACAGGTGTCTGCTTAGGAAGGTGGGAACCTTCCTTAGAACAGAGAATGTGAATCCCCTTCCCTCCGAATTATTATAACTTTAGAATCACGGGCTCTCAGGCAAAGGTATGGGAAAAGGAATAAGAGTTTTTTACTAGTATCTATAATGAGGTAAACAATCAACAAACAAAGAAACAGTAAACAAGGTAAAAAACAGTAAACAAAACAAAACAAAACTTAGTGGCAAATGTCCCTGGGTTTGTCAGGCACTTTCCCGTTTGGTGCAGTCACGGTCACGGCCAGCAGGGGCGCTGTTGGGCTCCTAGACCAGCAGGGCAGGTGCGATGACTCCCGGGAAGCTGCAGATGGCGCTGTGCCGCGAGGTTGGATCTGTGCCGCGTGTAATGGCGGACGGGTTGGAGCAGGGTGGAGCCCAGATGGACAGGGACGCAGCAGAGAGCCCAGAGCCGGGAGATGGAGCAGCCGGGTCAGTCCACCGGGGCCAGCCAGCAGAGGAGGCGGCAGGAAACTCCGCAGTTGGGGCAGGCAGGGTACCGAGCAGCGGCAGGCAGGCTGCGGGGTGGTGGCAGGCAGGGGGGTCCCGCTCCGCGGCGGCGCGGCTGGTAGGTGCCCTCCCAGAGGGGACGAGAGGATCGGAGTCCCGTGACCTTCCCCCCAAAGCAAGGACTCACCCAGCAGGCAGAGAAAACCTAGTGCAAGACCGGGCCTTTTCTGCAGTTGCAGCCAAAAAAGCAGAGCCGCCTTTTCCCCGTGCTCCCTCCTCCAAGAACTCCGGGCGAGTGAGTGTGCTGTTATCAAATCTCCAATCTCTAGTTCCCCCCGCCTGGCAGCCAAAGGCTTTGTCTCCTTTGTGAGCGTAGATGGCCCTTAAAGATCGGTCATTAGTTGCTTAGCAACAGAATGGGAAAAAATTCCTCTTGCCCCCTGCTCCCCCCCCCAACCTTCCACACTCTTCTGTAGCTCCAGACTGACCATTGTTTCAGTGGTTCTGAAACAAGCAAGATTGAAGGCCTGAAACTTCCTGCCCTAAGTCATTTGCCCAATAGTGGGATTTTTGGATTCAGATCTCTGCTAAAGCAAAAATACAATTATCTTAGAGATCCACACACTCAGGGCTATTCTTACTTGTTGTCCTCTTGGCTCCACAAATTTGGCATTATCATCTGGTAATACATAAGCATCTATGGAGTTCACCTTCTTCCCTCAGCTGTAAGAGTTGGCTACTTTTGTGGGCAAAGTGAATGCTCTGCACCCCTAACAAGTGCAGCCACCGGTTCATGACAGAAGGATGGACACTGACACCACTGTCCAAGGGAAAATTGGGCATAGCTTGGGACTTCGTTGCTGTTCTTTCCAGTTTCATCTTCCCAACTCAGCCAAGAGATATTTTAGCACAAGCAGAACTTCAGTTGTAGGATATATAGAACTAGAAACTTCTCTGGGAGATGACTAGTGAATTTCAAGTGTTTTCAAGATCAGCTAGCAGCTGAGCAGATGTTTTCTCATCTGTAATTTTGAACCTTGACACCTTGAGATTTATCTATGTTTTGTATCTGGCACTGAAGGCCTTTCCTGTATGTTCTCATTACTACAATTACCACTGAAGCTGATGATAGCTGCCCTTTTTATATCACCAAATTCAATTCCTGATAGCAGCCTTTTAATTAACTCTGATGTTCAGTAGACCAGTCGTCAGAGAAAGGCAAAAGGGGCTCATAAAATTTCATTTTGCCCATGCTTACTCCTACTGAAAATTATGACTCAGTGGGAGAAGAGGAGGCCAATATGTAGCACTGAATGATTCATTACAAATATTTCAGAACTCTGACAGCATTTATCATTAAAGTTTTTGTAAATGTGTTTCCTGGAGAGAATCCCAGGGTCCAGATCTTTCAGTGTGGGCAGGCTCAGTTTCACCCAAAAAAAAGGTGGGCAACAGCAGCTTCAAGCAAACCCTGTATGTCTTCTAAACTTCTAGTTTCCTTTGAGATAATCTTGAGAAATTTTGAATTTATGTCCATTTCCCCCAGGCTTTTAGGAGTGGCAAGTAGGAGTGCATGTGTTTTGTAGATGCAACCCAAAAACAGTTCCAGGGGAGCTTGGTAGTTGGGTGTTAGTCAAAAAACCCAAAAACTTCTTGACAACTACAAGACGGCAGTTTATTTTTTATCAGACTAACTTGCCTAGCCAGAAGAAATAGGAAAATGTTAATATACAGAAACTTTGTGTATTGAGCAGAAGGCACAGATTTTAAAACTGAAGAGAAAGTTGAGTTCTTGCTCTCGTGCAAACCAAAAATAAACATATCCTTATACCTGATAATTTTGCTATGACTGAAGTTTTTCTGCCTGAATCTTTCAACCAAAAGAACAGTAGACGTCTCCCAGATGATTTTGTGTTATACCAGTTAAAATCTGCAGCCACTGAAACAAAAAAGTGATTTAGCATCTTCATTTAAAAGGAAAAAAATTAAGCAGAAAATGACTAATCTTACATCACAAAAAGTGCAGTTGAGGTACAATCTGAATACTGACAAGCATCATCTTGTTTCAGGTGTCATCTGCAATTTCTTTACAGATAAAAAGCTGTGGGTGAAAACCTTTTTACAAGCACTGCTGCCAGGGAGTTCACCCAGCAAAAGCTTCCCCTGCTCTGAGTCAGCTTTATTTCAACATCCACACTATTCAGCAAAGCTGTCGTCACTGTGGAAGGGTCCCAGCAGTTCAGTCCTCCCACGCTGGTCCATCACAGCCGAGCATTGCCTAATCCCTCATCACCAATACTGCTCACCATGAGCTTCCTGCTGCCCAGGTGTGTCTTTGGAGAAAACAAACGTGTGGATAGTGTGATATAGTTGTAGCTGAGAAACAACCTGATGGATGAAAGGCAGGAGAAAGAGCTCCGTCTCTGGAGTTTTCAGTCAGATTTGGGGTTATCAATCAGCCCAGCTCTCTGAAACAGCCTGTAGCTGCTTCACCGGAGGCTGGCAATGCCCGAGTGAGTGGCATTGCTGTGGCTCCTGTCTGCAGGTCTGAGGCCTTTTTCCAGTCAGAGCTGTGCATCCTTCACTGAGCTGCCCAGGCAGCTCTTGCCTTGTTTTCCTCAGGCTGCCACTCTCATGCTGCTGTGGCTCTGGCCTTGACTCTCTAAACACCAATACCCTTGTTATGATGGATTCCCATGGAAAATGGTTGCCACCAGTGCAAGAATCACCCCTTCTTTCCCACTTTTCCTACCCCTTGGCTAAAATTTCAAAAGTTTCAGTTTGCAATATAGGGACAATACTACTTGGGGTGATGAATGGAATAGATCACCTTTTTTCCTCTGTTTTACATTTCATTTGCATTTCTTGTCACAGCTTGTTGTTGTTCTTCTTGTCCTGACCAGGCTGCTGTTCTGTGCCATCCTTTGTTTCTTTTTCAAGGGGCTTGCCTTGGGAAGGCAATGTGTTTATAATATTTTAAAGATTTTTCTTTGAATAAACACCAGCCACAGCCCTCCTCCCCTGTCAGCATTTCCAACTTGTCCAGGATAATCTGAAAAAAGTGTCTGAGCACAATTTTTGCAATGTGAGTAGCTGGGTCAGGAGCAATCACTTCCTGGCATAACCCCCACTGATACTGTAAAATTAATTCTAGGGGGAAAAGAAAAAAAAAAAAAAAGAAAAAAAGGAAACAAAAAAGCTTGTTACAAATAATTTGATAAATTACACAATTTCTCTCAGAAAAATGATGCTGTACAGAAAACTGACAGGCTTTCATTCACCTAGTTGTAAAAAAGTTACCTTTTTTAAAAAAAGAGAAACATTAATTATGAATAGCTTAGGCTGTCGCAGGAAAAAAAGAGATACATGTATGGAAAATTAAGAGTTTGACTATGCTTTTCTGTAGTGTTTCTATTGAAATAAAGTATGTTGTTTAGCATATGACTAACTCTCTCATTCTTTGGGTAGGAAAAAAAAGTGTAAAAATTATATACCGTATTACCATACAGTATGTCTGTGATCGTGACTTCTAAAGTTGGAATAAAAAAGAAAAGAGACCTTTCTTAATCATCGCTCCGTGTCAATACAAAAGCACCATAAGGAGCAGATGAAACAAACCATTTAAGTTAATATACACTTGTCAGGCAAGAAGCAGTACGATGGCATGACTCCAGTCTCTCAGAGGAAGGAATTTTTTTGTTCAGTGAAAGCTGATATCTCAGTGAGCCGCCCAGCACAAAAATAGGAAATGAAGTGAAGAAATGCAAAGCTCTTTCATTCCTCTCATCTTTTCTCTTTTCTCCCTGCACCAATAAATTGCTATCTTTAATTTTATGGGAGTATAGAGAGAAGAAAACAAGCCATAGCTTGTCATCAGAACTTGACAAAACTAGAAATAAGTTTTCTTTTGTTGTCAACATACAATGACGATTTTCACAGTACTATTACAGGTATCAGCTCCCTATAAATATTTCTGTCCTATTATAGCTAAGCAATACTTAGGGGACAGAAAGCAGTTGAATGAAAACCTATCCCTTGCTAAAGGGACAAACAGTCAGGGGAGTGCCAGCAAAGTCACATAGCAGAATTTGGATTACATGCATGCCAGAGTTCCTTTGGATCTCTCAGATTTAAAGGACAATGCTCTCTTGTGTGGCAATCTGTATTTCATTACCTCATTAGGTAAAAAACAAACGGGGGCCCAATCCTCTCTCAGCAGACTAGTTGATAACTCCCTAATTCATATTTTCACTAATTCACAAATTCATTAGCTGACAAAGGCAATAACTCACAAATTCACACTCTCAGCCAGTGTACATGTTGCTCTCACTTTACCGTAGTTGTACTGCTACTGCCATACATCAGGCTTTAGCATGAGCCGTGTGTTAGGCCAAAACCTGGGCTGGAGTCAAATAATCACCAAACTCCACCACTCAGTAGAGACAAAAAGTCTAAAAAGTCCCACGCTGCAGTGGGTGAGGTACTGTTACTCTTCCTGCTTCACTGTGGGTGAGGGTAGGGGAAAGCTCCGAGCATTTCCATGGGAAAGTCTAGCATCACAGTTTATTATTAGATAACATGCTTTCAGCATGATGTTAGCACTAAATCTGGATGCATAAAACAAATAAAATACAGAAAAAAAATACAATTATCCTGAGTTTTAACATAAGACGCAATATGCCAGTTGCAGATGGTGCATAATCCACAAAAATCTCATACCAATGATATTTAGCAGTTTGTTCAATTCCTGGTACAGTCTTGGCAGTCTGGTCAGTATCATGACTGATAGAAACAGTCATTTGCTTTTGATAAGCAATTGTTTTCTTATACTTGTTGACTAAAATTTTCAGTTCTTCAGTTTGAGAATGTACTGTGTTCCATAATGATCCTAAGAGTCCTGTCCAAGTTGCAAGATAGTATTCGAGCAGCAAAAACATGAATTAGGTTTTGAGTTTCTATAAAGTCATCCTATTATTACAGAAAATATCAGAAAAGCAAACCAAATGAAATACAACCTAATTTTTCCTTAAGTACAACCATGCAGTGATCACCCACTTAGCCCAAATAGCAGTTACCTGAGGCCATATTATCTGTGTAAAGGCCTTGCATTTCTAAATGTTCAGGGTAGTACTGTTCATGCTTTCCCCATTTTGCATCCGTGAGTATTGATTAGGTTACCTCTGTTATCCACGTATTTAGTCCCTTGAACTGTCAGCCACATTGTATTAGCTACGATAACAGGGAGTGGGGTGTGTAAATGGGCTCATTTTCACTTTCCCTACTTAATGGTGTGGTGCTAAACAGATCCACCCAACAGACTACTACCCCTAAGCTTTGATAAATGAAGGTTACGATACTGGCATCAATCCAAATAACAGGGTCCCTAACACCACAAGATTCCCATTATGGATCCAATGGGCTTGCAGTTCATATTCATTTATAATAAAGGTTTGCATGACAGCACAAGCAATGTCCCTGCTGAAATTTGAAACAGAGTTGTGAACACCAGCATACATTTCCTTGAAAATCTTCTGGAGCTTTCTCCAAGGGTTTAGGCTAATTATCAAGGTATCGGTAGTTGTATGGTTTCCATTTGTTATATCCAGGGTCTAATCAATTATAGCGTGTATGCTTAATAGTCCTATACTGGACACTTAATTATTAGTGATTTCTGAACCAATAGAGTCCAATGCTCTTGTGCCCAATCCAACTGTTCCTGATCTTCCAGAAAGATTCCTAACTATGAAGATGTTCCAGCAGGACTTGCACCATTGTTTATTCGTAACTACTATTCATTATGAGCAACTGGATTATATTGAGCTAATGTCCCATCAAACCCAAATGGAATTTCCAGAAACTTCAGAAGTAAAAACTGCAAGTCTTTTTGCAGTTTTTTGGAAATCCTTGAGTAACTGTTACCAGCGTAGTGGTGGGGATGGGAATGAAGGAAATTTCAAATTTCATACTGCCCACTGTGGCACACGAGCCACGACGTTGGTGGTTAGTTGGCTCACAGCCTTACAATGAATTTTAATGGTTCTGTTTCCCAGCAGGCATTGCCATCCCTTGTTGTGTTATCTGGTATTTCAGCTGTGTACAACTGTGCAAGAGGAAAAAGTTACACAGAAGAGCAGGAGATCCAGTAGTGTTGTGATTGTTTTGGGGGGTCCTTTAAAATGTATTAATTTCTCCACCCAAGTCTAGGTTGCCAGATTCTGGGAGAGTTCTTCAAGCAAATTTAAGGTATGCACAATCAGGTAGATATCTGATTCTTGCTACCTCACTCGTGGGTTTTGAATGATGTTCTGGATGTCACACTGAGGTGTTCAAAGCATCATGCTTCTGTTTGTTCAGCTCAGGAGATTGTTCAAAACTTTTATACAGTGACTAACAGTTCTGTCTGTCACGATTTTAAGAATTGCATGGCCTCCCATGAGTTTCTTCCCCAATTAGTGATACCATTTTTTAAAACTACCTGCTTCATCTTCCTCCTACACCACTACTCTGAGGTCAACAGAATTAGTGCAAAGTCCACTTAACTCTATGCCCACGACAACATTTCTATATTATTTATTTTAAAAGTTACCTGACTTTACCTCTTGTGGCATGGGCTGTGTAGCAAAACCTGGTGGCAAACCACAGTACAGGAGTCTTACACACCACACCTAAAGGTACCAGTTTACCAGCAAGCATAGGTTTAAGAATAGGTATTGGCAATGCAATTTTATGTTCCTTCCCTGGGTCAAGAGTTCAGTCCCTGCCAGTCCTTTTGTAAGCTGGTAACAGCTTCTTTTCAAAAGTGGAATGATAGTGCTAATCACTACCACCTGCACACATATGCTGCCCAACAGTGACCTCCTGTGGCAATGGGAATGTTTCCAGTTCTTTCCACAAAACAGCAATGGTCAGACTGATTAAAATGTGCACAAAGGGAGTAAATGTATATAGTGGAATCCCTGCCAGGTGGAAGCAAATTGCTACCTATTCTGCTTCATGTCATAGAATCATAGAACCACAGAGTAACAGGCTGGACAGTCCAACCTTTCCTGTAAAAAGCATTGTCTAGCAAGATGGCCCAGGCCCCTTGTACAGCTGGATCTTAAAAGTATCCAGTGTTGGGGAATCCACTGCTTCCCAGGGGAGATTATTCCAACGGCTGCTTGTTCTCACTGGGAAAAATGTTCCTCTTGTGGTGAAACAGAATCCCCCCCAGTCAGTAAATCTAGACTCTCCATCTTCTTTGTGGCCACCCTTCAAATACTGGAACATGGCGATAAAGTCTCCTGTAAGCCTCTTTTTCTCAAGGCTGAACAAACACACTTCCCACTAAACAAACCCAGCCTCTCTTCATATGTCAGGCTTTCCAGTCTTTGGGTCATCTTAGTGGCCTTTCTCCAGCCCCTCCCCAGCCCATCCATATCAGTTTTGCATACTGGGGACCAAAGCTGAACACAGTATTCCAGGTGTGGCCTGATGAGTTTGCTGTATAGAATGGGATAATGACTCCTCTGTCTTTGCTGGTGATGTCATTTTTGACGTAACTCAGCATCCTGTTGACTTTCTCTGCACTGTTCACCGATATTGAGCTGCTTGTCCACCAGGACCCCCAGGTCCCTTTCCACAGAGCTGTTCCCCATCCAGGTAGATTCCAGCTTGTGCTGCACTCCCAGATCATGTTTTCCCAGGTGCAACACCTTACCCTTGTCCTTGTTGAACTTCATAAAGTTCTTGCTAGCCCATTCTTCCAGCCTATCCAGGTGTTCCTGCAGGGCATCTCTCCTTTCCAAAGGGTCCACTTACCCACTCAGCTTGGTATCACTGACAAACTTCAACAGAGCAAAGAAATGCTGGAAAGGAGAAGCACAAGCCCTTCTGGCTGTTGAACTGTAAGGGCACAAGGCTGACCCTTCTCTTGAGATGGAGGGAAGAACTGCAACAGCACAGGTACCAATGGGATGGTGACAGGAGGAATGGGTGCTCACTGTGTCCCTCAGCACTGCCTGCAGCTGACAGAGAGCAGTGCTGAGGCAGAACTGGGCCTATGAAGGGTTCAGCAAAGCGCTGACTTGGCGTGAAGACTTGAGTCTTTTGGTTTTGATCAGCACTAGAGTCCTGCTGCCCCAACATTCTGCATGGTGCCATTTCAGAGATTTGTCTGTGGGCAGCACTGCTTTGGGCCCAAGTGGACAGGGAGGGGATTTTGGAGACTGTCCCGAAGGACTGAATAGCTCAGGGCGGGTGTACAGGGAGATAGTGGGGAAGGGCATTCAGTAGGGCCAGTGTTCGGGGAGGGAAACAAGCAGGAAAGCAGAGGAGAGCACTGTTGTTGAGAGGGAACACATGGCAACAGCAGCAGCTTTCGCTTGCTCTTTATGCCTTGCAGCCTTCCCTGTCTCTGCCTGAGCTACAGGCGCAGCAGGAACTGTGAGATCAGACTGGGCAGACGTGCACTGGATCAGAATGCTGTGCAGCTGTCGGGTGCCTCTGAACTCACAGCAGCCTGCTTTGAGACTGCTTTTAAAAGAAAAAGCCACATACCTGTGGTTTCCATGGCTGTTTTCCATAGGAACTGCCTCCTGCTGCTTGCCTCACACCCATTCCCATGCCTCCATTGCTTCCTTTTTCTTTATCTGCAGAAAAAAAGTTAAGAAAGGCAGCAAGTGAAGCTCTGACCTTGAGACCTGGTAAGTCACTGTCATGCTTGCCACTGAACATCGTTAACTCACTCCTGTTTCAATAAAATCCATTGTCCCTTCTTCTGAGAGTGAAATGCAGGACTCCATCCATGATGGCAGCATGAAGGCTGTTGCCAAGCTTGGAGCCTTGAAGCAGGCTGCGCTCCCAGGCTCTGCTGGAGTTGTGAGGAAGGGCATGCTCCAGAAGTCTGGACACAAAGGTTTCTCTCCTCCCTCCAGCATGTATCCTCCTCTAGTTCCCTGCCAGAGCCAGCCAAAAGGCTGGTGCTGCTGGAACTGGCCCTCTTTAAGGCCCCACTTCCTTTTCCTCTGTCTCATGCTTCCTGATAGAGGAAGGGAGTGCTGTGGTGGGAATTAGAGTTGCCTTAGTCGTACCTTCCTCTCCATCCATGCCTTGGGTCCTCCTCAAGGGAGTACCGTAAAGAAAGGACAATCTCAGCAGTCTGTATTTACACGCGCTGCTGCAGCCCGATCTGTGCCACGCTGCTCCGTCAGCACTCACACACCAGAGAGGAAAAGGCCACTCACTTCCCCCTCTCATCTCAGAAGGAGCCCTCTGGGATTTTGAGCTGCCTCAGGCTGCAGGTGCTGGGCCACCATGGAACCTGAGCCTGTATGGAGCCAGGTCCCACAGGGATCCTGCCGAGGAAGAGTGGAAGGTGTTGGGCTGGTTTTATCTGGCAATAAATCCCATTTATTTTCCCCAGACTGAGTGCAAGGCCTTTGTGCAGGAGATGCAAACACGGCTGGGGCGGGTGGGAGGTGGCTCCGATGGCAGCTGGCAGTACTTGGCACATATGGAAGGCAGGATGGCAGATGGGGCAGCACAGAAACTGCTCAGTGTGATGGTCAGGGAACACAAATAGTCGAATGGAATAGATGAGACCGCTCTTGGCACTGAGGAAACACCAGGAAAGGAAGCCCTGTCATTAGAGAGTGGGTGGGGGCGGGAGAGGGTTGGAAGCCCAGAGAGGTTTTGTCTGCAGAGACACAAAAGGCCGAATTGGCTGACCAAAAGCCAAGGAAAGCTCCAGTTCTGTCAGTGAGAACCAAGCCCAACTCAAGTGCTCTTCAGCCAAGGGAGAGGCAGTGCCCAACTTCACCTGTCCTGGAAGGATGAGGAGCTTCTGCAGGACCAGGAGCACATTTCAGGGGAGGGAATGTCTGGGAGGGAAATGTCTGAGTGGTGCAGCCCTTGGTTTATGGGGTCCTTGGTCTTGTTCCCATCCCAGTCTTCCAGCTCAGTGTCCTGGGTACCCTGAGAACAAGTGCTCTTACTATTAAAGACTGAAGCCGAGGAGGCATTAAGTACTTGAGCCTTTTCCTCATCCTTGTCGCCGTGTTTTCCCCACATATCCAATAAACTGTTGGAGCAAATAAGATAAAATTTGGAGAAAACAATATAAGTTGGGAAAACGTTGGGAAAATCAGGAGCAATTAGGGTGAAATTGAGGAAATTGCAGAAGTTGTGAGAAAATAAAGAGGAAATTCAGGGAAATGGGGGAAAATTAGGGGAGATTACAGAATTACAGGAAATCTGGAGAAAGTAATAAAAATGAGGATGAAAATACCAAAAATTTAGTAAATTGGGGAAATAAATTTCAATTAGGGGAAATTAGGGATATATTCAGGGAAAATTAGGAGAAGCTGGTGAAATTTTGGGGAAATTAGAGGAATTGGGGCAAGTTTGGGGAAATTGGGGAAAAATTAAATACCTTAGGGGAATCAGGGAAAATGTATGGAAATTTAGGGAAGTGTAGCGGAAATAAAGGAAAAATTGGGGGAAGTGGGGCAAATTGAGGGAGATTAGGGAAAATTCAGGGAGAATAAGGGGGAATTTAGGTGTAAAAGGTCAGAATAAAGAAAATTAGGGGAAATTAGAAGAAATTGAGGGAAAATTAACAAAATGAGAGAATTAGGGGGAAATTGGGGAAAACAAAATTTGGCAGAAATTTGGGGAAATCAAGGGGTAAACAGGGAAATTTGGGGCACATTTTAGGAAAAAATGAAGACATTTGGAAAAAAGTCAGGAAAAATTGGGAAAATTAGGGGACACCAAGAAAATTCAGGGCAAATTGATGGAAATATAGGGAAAACAGGGGGAAACAAAGGAAATTTGTGGCAGATTGGGGGACATTTAGGAAAATCAGGAGAAAAGCAAGGAAATTTGGGGAAAAATCATGAAACTTGAGGGGAAATAGTGAAAATTAGATGAAATTCAGGCACCTGGGTCCTATATAGGGCATCTCATGGGATTGATGGGGCCTGGATGCCTGGGTGCCCCTGGCTATTCTTAGGTGAGTTATGGGGGTCGAGGGGGGGAAGGGGAACCTGTAGGGCCAGCCCCATATACGGTTATGAGGTGAAGGTGCCCCATGGCCCCACTGGCGTCACAAGCTGATCGGATGTCAGGGGTTGTGGGGGGGGATGTCCCAAAAATATCCCATTGTGGGGGGAGGGAGAGGGAACAAAAGAAAGGGAGGAGGGGCACAGATGCCTGAGTTCTCTTGGAGTGGGTAGGGGGGGGGTCACACCTGTCCTTTGTCTGTCTGTCCCCTCCCCCACCCGGGGGGACCCAGTCATCCAGGCAAATCTTTTGGCTTGCCTCATCTATCCTATAATAAACCGGGAGGGGTTAGAGGGGGCCCCTGTAGGGGCTGAGAGGGGGGTATCTGTGGGTCTGGGGGAGCCCTATGGGGATTCTATGAGGCTAGAAGTGGGTTGTATGGAAGGCTTATAGGGTTGGGAGTGGCCTGTAGTAATGGAGGGAGCTTTGAGGGTCCTATAGGGGAATTACAGAGTTTCTAAGGGGCTGGAAGTGGGTCCTATAGGACCATGGGATGTGGGAGGGGTGTCTGGGAGCGGGTTCTATGGGGCTGTGGGTATTTTCTGGGGTCCTAGTGAAGGGAAGTAATGGGAACCTTATGGGGCTGAGAAGGCTCCTATGCATGTCCTATAGGGCTGGAGCAGTGTCCTGTGGCACTGGGGGAGTCCTATGGAGCTGGATGTAGATCCTATCAGGTAAGGGGGAGCTATAGGGTCCCTGTGGAGGTGAGATATAGGGGTCCTATGGGGCTGGGGGAGCTTTTTAGGTCCACAGGGGTCACTAAACCCTATGGGGTGGTGAAAGTCTTATAGGGCTACAGAGCAGAGGGAGGGCCTTATGGAGCTGGGGAGTGTGCTGTAGATCCATAGGGGTCACCATAGATCCCTATAGGGCAATAGGGCGGCCTTGAGGTCACCCATCTGTCCATGCCCCCCCCTCCACCCGGTGACGCAGCTGCGGGGGGGAGGGGGGATATAAGGGGGGGTCCCCCAGCCAGCGCCTGCAGACCCAGGGGCAGGTGGGGCAGGGGGCACTGGGAGCACTGTGAGGGTCTGGGAGGGAGTTATGGGGGGACTGGGGGCAACTGAAAGAGACTGGGAGAGAACAGGAAGGAACTGGGAGGGAACTGGGAGGGTCTATGGGTGAACTGGGAGGGACTGGGAGGGTCTATGGGGAAACTGGGAGGGACTGGGATTATACTGGGAGGGTCTATAGGGAAACTGGGAGGGACTGGGAGGGACTGGGAGGATCTATGGAGGAACTGGGAGGGTCTCTGCAGGAGACTGGGATGATACTGGGAGCATTTGTGGGGGAACAGGGTGGGATTGGGATGATGCTGGGAGGATTTATGTGGTAACTGGGAGGGACTGGAGTGATACTGGGGGAGGGGGGAGAGTACTGGATAAATCCTAGGGGGATACTGGGACTTACTGAGCAGTACTGTGCATGTGTGTCTGTGTGTGTGTGGTGATGTACTGGAGAAGTACTGGTGGGGCTGGGCGGGGATGCTGGGAGATAATGGGACATACTGGGATATACTGGGACATACTGGGACATAGTGGGGGTGTTGTTGTATCCTGGACCAGGACCAGAGCCCCCCTGAGTCTGCACTGTCACCCCCTGACTCGGAGACCACAGAGAGAGGTGGGGCTGCACACTGGAAGGAACTGAGGGGTGTCTGGGGAGACTGAGGGTGACTGGGAAGGTCTGGGATGATACTGGGAGGGTCTGTGGGGGAACTGGGAAGGACTGGGAGGGATGGAGGAGTACTGTGGGCTATTGGGAGTTGCTAGGGTGGGGTAAAGGGCATTGAGTGTAAGGCACTGCAAGGAATAGGAAGCACTGGGGAGGGCACTGCAACTTCCAAGGAGGAACTTGGGATGGAGATGAGGACAACTGGGCAGGAACTAGGAGCACTGGAAAGGAACTGGGAGCACAGGAGACGAATGGAGAAGATGAGATCACAAAGGATGGACTTTGGATGGGGTTGACTGGGAGCACTGGAGAGGAACTGGGAGCACTGGGAGGGAACTCTAGATGATGGAACCACTGAGGATGGACTTGGGATGGGCCAGCTGGGAGGACTGGGAGCATTGGAGAGGAAGTGGGAGAACTGGGGAGGAATGAAGGAGCTGGGTTAACTGGGGGAAGTGGTAGATGTGGAGAAGAACAGGGAATAATGGGTTCAGAAAGGAAGGAGGTGCAATGGGATAAACTGGAAGGAACTGGAAACACTGGGGGAGTCTGATCCCTCCTGCCCTACCCAGCCCCGTCCAGCGCCACCATGCCTGATGTGGAGATGGCCGAATTTGGGGAGGCCGCCCCCTATCTCCGCAAGTCGGAGAAGGAACGGTTGGCCGCCCAGACCCGCCCCTTCGACCTGAAGAAGGACATCTTTGTCCCTGATGAGAAGGAGGAATATGTCAAGGCCACCATCATCAGCCGTGAGGGCTCCAAGATCACTGCTGAGACTGAGCATGGCAAGGTGGGGGGACCCCAGCCACACCTGGGACACTAGAACCTCAAAATAGCAACTCCATTCCACATGGGACACAAAGAACCCAACTCACCTTCTCTAGAACCCAAGAAACATCTAGACCCCAGCATATCTTCTCCAGCACCCACTGGATGCTCAGATCCCACAGCATCTTCTCTAGAACCCAGGAAATATCTAGACCCTGATCCACCTTTCCCAGAACCCACTGGACACCTAGACTCCATCCAACTTCCTATCAGCCCAGAGACACCCAGACCCCAAAACATCTTCTCTGTCACTTGAGGGACACCTGACTTCCTCTAGCTCCCAAGGGAACATGCAGATGCCCAGCTCCCAGCCCTATGGAAGGGAATAACTGGGGCAACTCCTTGCCCTGTGTTCCTGCTCCATGGGGTCCTCCTTACCTTGAGCAGACGGTGACGGTCAAGGAGGACCAGATCATGCAGCAGAACCCCCCCAAGTTTGACAAGATTGAGGACATGGCCATGCTGACCTTCCTCCATGAGCCCGCCGTCCTCTACAACCTCAAGGAGCGCTACGCCTCTTGGATGATCTATGTGAGTTGGGAGCCCATGAGGTTCTCCAGACCCCATCCAGAACTGGGATGCCCCTTCTCTAGACCCCTTTGGCCACATAGACCCAAGATGTCCCTTCTCCAGATCTCATGGTCCACCCATAACTGGGGTAATCCTTCTTCCCACCTCTTGAGTGACCCAGATCCTCTGAACCTCCCTGAGATGTCCCAGACCTCTTGGGCCACCCAAGACAGGGATATCCCTTCTCCATATCTCATGGGCCACCCAGAATAGGGACGTCCTCTCTCCAGACTTCTTGGGTCACCAAGATGTCCTATCTCCAGACCACAGGGGTTACCTAAACCCAAGATATCACCTAGACATAAGAGGTCACTTCTGCAGACCCCTTGGACCACCTGGTGGCACAGCACCTCCTGACTCTGACCCACCTGTCCTTTCTCCAGACCTACTCAGGGCTCTTCTGTGTGACGGTCAACCCCTATAAGTGGTTGCCTGTCTACAATGCCGAGGTGGTGGCTGCCTACCGGGGAAAGAAGCGGAGTGAAGCTCCCCCCCACATCTTCTCCATCTCTGACAATGCCTACCAGAACATGCTGACAGGTAGGGGCCTTCTGCAGGGACCCCATAATCATATCCCTGGATCCTTTTTGGGGAGCAGGAGATGTGGGGCAGAGCCAAGATGGGCTTCAGAACCTCACGTTTCTTCTCCTTATCCCACTAGATCGAGAGAACCAGTCCATCCTCATCACGTGAGTGATCTCATCTCTAAACATTTCCTTAGTCCTGCTCATAGCCAAGACCCTCCAACCTGGAACATAGCCCTCCTGCCCCCACCCCCCCCCGCCCCTTCCCCCTTGAAGCCATGCCTGCTGGCATGGCCAACCCTTTATAACCATCTGGACTTGTCTGTGGAGGTCCATTATCCATACCTCCCCAGTAAGTCCCCACCCCTAGCACCATAGCACCAGTACCCAACCGTTGCTCTCCCTGGCTACCTTCAGCGGAGAATCCGGGGCGGGGAAGACAGTGAACACCAAGAGGGTCATCCAGTACTTCGCCGTCATCGCTGCCATAGGTGACCGTGGCAAGAAGGAGACGGGAGCCCCAGGCAAGGTGAGGGCACAGGGTGGGGCATTACACCCTGGGGTGTGGGTCAACATTCTGGCACGTGTCTGTCCAACCAATGACACAATTAATCACCCACTTACCCAACCAAACACCCAATCAACCAACCAACCAAACCATCTATCCAGCTTTCCATTCATCTGTCCCATCTCCATCCACCCAACTAACCATCCCTCCATCCACATCCCTGTCCACCAACCCAACCATCCATGTCTACCTTCATGGACCTTTGTGTCCTCTCATTCATCCATCTCAACCTCAAACCCTATTCCCCTGCCCCTTACTGCGAGAGCCCCCCTGACACTGTCCCACTCCACCAGGGCACCCTGGAGGACCAGATCATCCAGGCCAACCCTGCCTTGGAAGCCTTTGGCAATGCCAAAACTGTCCGGAATGACAACTCATCCCGATTTGTGAGTGTTGGGGTTAGAGTCTATGAGAAAGGGTCTATGGGGAGGAGTCCATGGGGAAGGGTCTATGGGTTGGGATGTTCTAGAAGAAGGTGGCCACCTCCACCTCCTTCCACTACTTTTCCAGGGAAAGTTCATCCGGATCCATTTTGGAGCCACTGGGAAGTTGGCATCAGCTGACATCGAGACATGTGAGTAGGTTGAGGGCTCCATGAGAAGACATCTGGTTGTCCACCATCCATCCTTCCATCCATCTCTCCATCCACATATCCATCCCTCTCCTCACTCTACTATCCATCAACCCTTCCATATCCTCAAGCCTCCATTCATTCATCCATCTGACCCTCCATCTCCTCATCCCAACCTCCACCCATCTTCTCTTCATCCCCACCCCAGACCTCCTGGAGAAGTCCCGTGTCATCTTCCAGCTGAAGGCTGAAAGAAACTACCACATCTACTACCAGATCCTCTCCAATAAGAAGCCAGAGCTTCTGGGTGAGTCATGTTCCCAATCTACCCACAAATACCTCACCCTTTTGGGACCTGCCTGTCCCAACCCCTTTTTCTCCTTTCAGACATGATGCTGGTGACCAACAACCCCTACGACTATGCCTTCATCTCCCAAGGAGAGACCACGGTTCCGTCCATTGATGATGCAGAGGAGCTCCTGGCCACAGATGTGAGATGGGAGGCCATCAGGCAGTGTGTATGTCTCTGTGGGCTGGAAAAGTTCTTGACCACAGTTTTGCCTCACAGAGTGCTTTTGATGTCCTGGGCTTCACCCCAGAGGAGAAGAACTCCATCTATAAACTGACGGGTGCCATCATGCACTTTGGCAATATGAAGTTCAAGCAGAAACAACGGGAAGAGCAGGCAGAACCAGATGGCACTGAAGGTTGGGTCCAGCCAAGGTTGAGGTGGAAACTGTGGTGAATCCCATGATCCTTCAAGGTTCATATTTTCTGTTCTTCATCCTCAGAGGCTGACAAGTCAGCTTACCTAATGGGGCTGAACTCAGCTGATCTTCTCAAGGGGTTGTGTCACCCTCGGGTCAAGGTGGGCAATGAGTATGTCACCAAGGGGCAGAATGTCCAGCAGGTGAGTAGGACATTCCTAAAACTTCCTCCTTTTGGGGTGACATGGTGCCATCTCCAGAAAGAAGGACACCAAAAGACCTCTCTCACTGGTGGGACATCCCTCTTCCAGGTGATTTATGCCGTCGGAGCCTTGGCCAAGGCCGTGTATGAGAAGATGTTCAACTGGATGGTGACCAGGATCAACAATTCACTGGAAACCAAGCAGCCGCGGCAGTACTTCATCGGTGTGCTGGACATTGCTGGCTTCGAGATCTTTGATGTAAGCCCTGGTTGATTGTGTTGTGTGAACTCCACTGGGTGTTTAGTTAACCCTACTGGACGGCCAGATGACCTTGTATTCATTTGCATTGAGCCAGGTGGGACTCAGGTTGACCCCACTGAACATATTCGGTGTTGAGTTGATCCAGTTAACCCCACTGACGATCTCCACTCTCCTTCCCCAGTTCAACAGCTTTGAGCAGCTCTGCATCAACTTCACCAACGAGAAGTTGCAGCAGTTTTTCAACCACCACATGTTCGTGCTGGAGCAGGAGGAATACAAGAAGGAGGGGATTGAGTGGGAGTTCATTGACTTTGGCATGGACCTCCAAGCCTGCATTGACCTCATTGAGAAGGTACCACCTCTCCCAGGGCCTTGTGGGGGCTGAGGGGGCTGCTGGGGAAAGGCCCTTTCAGTTGTGGCTTGTCAGGGACCCCAAAGTTGGACAGTTGGGTTATGCTTGATGTCCTCCACTACCACTGAGGTCTTTTCTTCCCAGCCCATGGGAATCATGTCCATCCTGGAGGAGGAGTGCATGTTTCCCAAGGCCACGGACATGACTTTCAAGGCCAAGCTCTTTGATAATCACCTGGGCAAGTCGGCCAACTTTGGGAAGCCACGCAATGTCAAGGGGAAGCAAGAGGCTCACTTTGCCATTGTCCATTATGCTGGCACAGTGGACTACAACATCATTGGGTGGCTGCAGAAGAACAAGGACCCCCTCAATGAGACAGTGGTGGGGCTCTACCAGAAATCAGCCCTGAAGCTCTTGGCCAACCTCTTTGCCAACTATGCTGGGGCTGATGCACGTAAGGGACACCCCCTTCCTCAGCATCTGGGGTTCTCCCCACACAGTCCCTGACCTGTCTCGTCCTTTCTTCTTCTCCAACAGCCGTGGAGAAGGGGAAAGGAGCCAAGAAGAAAGGTTCTTCCTTCCAGACTGTCTCTGCCCTGCATCGGGTGAGAGTCCAAGGGTTACTGGTGGGCTCCAGGTTGTGTGGGCATGGAAAACATGTCCTAGAGCAAGGGATGAACCCTTAGTGGGACAGGATGGGGAGGTGTCTTCATTCCCTTCATAATCTCCTCCTCCATCTTTCAGGAGAATCTCAACAAGTTGATGACCAACTTGCGGTCTACCCACCCTCATTTTGTCCGCTGTATCATCCCCAATGAGACCAAGTCTCCTGGTGAGTCAATCCCTGAGGGTTGATCCAGAAGTCAGTGCTGGGCCGTGGTCAAAAGTGGTGGTGGGGATCAGAGCTGTGGGGCAGGCCTTGACTTGATGACCCACCAGGTGTGATGAACAACCCCCTGGTAATGCACCAGCTCCGCTGCAATGGGGTCCTGGAAGGCATCCGCATCTGCCGCAAGGGCTTCCCCAACCGCATCCTCTACGGGGACTTCCGCCAGCGGTAGGCACAGAAGAGAAAACGTGGGGATGGGTGGACAACCCCACTGGGGCTGATTTCAGGGGTTTCCTGTCCTATCTGACCACCAGGTACCGCATCCTGAACCCTGCTGCCATCCCTGAGGGGCAGTTCATTGACAGCCGCAAGGGCGCAGAGAAGCTCCTGGGATCCCTTGATATTGACCACAACCAATACAAATTTGGGCACACCAAGGTGAGGTCTCACTTGGTCTCCATTCCTGTGGTCCCACCATCCACAAGGTTTTCATGGTGGCACCAGATTGACTCTGTGGTCCCACCATCTACTTGTCCACCCGCCCATCTGAGCTCCATCCATCCATGCCACCATCCATCCCTCTAGCACACCTCTAAAACCCAGTAGCACTTATCTTCATGTCTCCTCAAAGGTCTTCTTCAAGGCTGGGCTGCTGGGGCTGTTAGAGGAGATGCGGGATGAGCGCTTGGCCCGGATCATGACCCGCTTGCAGGCCCAAGTCCGTGGTTTCCTCTCCCGTCAGGAGTTCAAGAAGATCCTAGAGCGCAGGTGGGTGGTGAGATGGAGATGGTGTTGCATCCATGTTGACCGGAAGCCCCTGGTGACCTACATCTTGCTGTGTCTTCTCCAGAGACTCACTGCTGGTGATCCAGTGGAACATCAGGGCCTTCATGGGGGTGAAGAACTGGCCTTGGATGAAGCTCTACTTCAAGATCAAGCCCTTGTTGAAGAGTGCTGAGACAGAGAAAGAGATGCAGGTAAGACAGGGTCATGGGTAGGGAAAGTGGGTGGGTGATAGAAAGTGGTATGTAAAGGAAGATATGAGACTTACATGGCACCTTTGTGCCTTGCACAGAACATGAAAGAAGAGTTTGGGCGTCTGAAGGAGGCCCTGGAGAAGTCAGAGGCCCGGCGGAAGGAGCTGGAGGAGAAGATGGTCTCCATGCTGCAGGAGAAGAATGACCTTCAGCTCCAAGTGCAGGCTGTGAGTGACCTAGATGTTTCAGCCCCTCACTCATTTTTCATTCACCTCAAACCAACCTTTGCCCTTCCAGGAGCAAGACAACCTGGCTGATGCTGAGGAGCGCTGTGACCAGCTAATCAAGAATAAGATCCAGCTGGAGGCCAAAGTGAAGGAGATGACAGAGCGGATGGAGGATGAGGAGGAGATGAATGCTGAGTTGACAGCTAAGAAGAGGAAGCTGGAGGATGAGTGCTCTGAGCTGAAGAAGGATATTGATGACCTTGAGTTGTCATTGGCCAAGGTGGAGAAGGAGAAACACGCCACTGAGAACAAGGTGAGGGTGGAGAGAGGCCTTGACCTCAAACTGTGGGGAATGGAGCTCACGCCAAAGTGAATAGCTTTGGAGAAGATCCAAGGCTGGTTGGGTTGAGTTGCCAAGATCCAAGGCTGTTTGGGTTGCCAAATTCAACGCTGGTTGAGTTGGGTCATGAAGACCCAAAACTGCTTGGGTTGGGTTGTGATGATCCAAGGCTGGTTGGATTGCGTCACTGAGACCCAAGGCTGGTTGTGTTTTTCTGCTTCTCCTGACTTAGATCCAGCTTCACCAAGAGAAAGAACAACCTCCTGTCCCTTCTCCTACCTCTGGTACCCATCTGGAGGCCTGATATTTCTCCTCCTGCAGGTCAAGAACCTCACAGAGGAGATGGCTGGGCTAGATGAGATAATCGTCAAGCTAACAAAGGAAAAGAAGGCCCTGCAAGAATCTCACCAGCAAGCGCTGGATGACCTGCAGGCAGAGGAAGACAAGGTCAACACCCTGACAAAGGCCAAAGTCAAGCTGGAACAGCAAGTGGATGATGTGAGTAGAGGCCACTGCCACTACAGGCACATAGCTGGTCCCTTGGGGTGTGTATGGGGGCTGATGGATGTGTCTCTACTTGCAGCTGGAGAGCTCACTGGAGCAGGAGAAGAAGATCCGGATGGACCTGGAACGGGCCAAAAGGAAGCTGGAAGGTGATTTGAAGCTGGCTCAGGAGAATATCATGGACCTGGAGAATGACAAACAACAATTGGATGAGAGGCTGAAAAAGTAGGGGCCCGCATACTCACTTGTCCTTTACCTGTAACACCTCCCTCTGCTGAGCACCCATGATCATGAGTGCCTGATATTTCTCCCCACACCCAGGAAAGACTTTGAGCTCAACGCTCTCAATGCCAGAATCGAGGACGAGCAAGCAGTTGCAGGCCAGCTCCAGAAGAAGCTTAAAGAGCTTCAGGTGAGGTGGGCTTCAGCTTGGGGGCAACCAGAAGGATGAATTGGTCCTCCCCATTTTCTTCTTCAGACCTTTTTGAAAGGGACCCAAGCCAGCATGCCACCCACCTGAGGTCTTAAGCTCATAGCATGTCCCTTGTCCCAGAACCTCTTTGTCATTTATTGCCTTGAAATGGCTCATGGGCTCCTGGGCAGGTTGGTTTTGCAGGGAAGGTTGAGCTGAACCAATGGGTCTGGAGCATTCAAGGTAGGGGGAGCATCATGGATAGAATCGTCTGAGCTGAGCAGATCATCTGGGTTGAATCACGTTCATTCCAAATTCCTTAGAGAAGTTTGTGCTGAACTGTCTGATCCAGTTAGCTCTAGGACTGGTTGAGCTGAATGTCCTCAAGACCAGTTGAGCTGAAGAATCTCAAGGTAATTTGAGAAGGTGGAGTGTCTTCTAATAAGGCCAGGTTGATCTGGAGAACTTTTATCTTGACTGGGCTGAAGAGAACTGGATGGGATCAGGACTGCTTGAGGTGAAGGGTCTACAGCTGTCTGGGTTGAGCTGACGAGTCTATGGTTGGTTGGGTTGACTTGAATTGACTTAAAGGCTCTCCAACTCGATTGATTGAGTGGATGAGTTGGGTGAAACCAAGTCTGCTGAAAACATGTTTATCCCTGGAGCATAGGCGCGGATTGAAGAGCTGGAGGAAGAGCTGGAGGCAGAGCGGACAGGCAGAGCCAAGGTGGAGAAGCTGCGCTCAGACCTGTCGCGGGAGCTGGAGGAGATCAGCGAGCGGCTGGAGGAGGCAGGTGGTGCCACATCAGTGCAGATTGAGCTCAACAAGAAGCGGGAGGCAGAGTTCCAGAAGATGCGGCGGGACCTAGAGGAGGCCACACTGCAGCATGAGGCCACGGCTGCTGCACTGCGCAAGAAGCACGCTGACAGTGTGGCTGAGCTCAGTGAGCAGATTGACAACCTACAGCGCGTCAAGCAGAAGCTGGAGAAAGAGAAGAGTGAGCTCAAGCTGGAGCTGGATGATGTTGGCTCCAACATGGAGCAACTCATAAAGGCCAAGGTAGGAAATAGGTTTCCAGCCATGAAGGGACAACTCTTAAACTGCCCTCTCAAGGCTCCCTTTCATCTTCCTGCCCTTCCTGCTTGCAGGCCAATCTGGAGAAGATGTGCCGCACCATGGAAGATCAGATGAATGAGCACCGGACCAAGTCTGAAGAGGCCCAACGCATGGTCAATGACCTCACCACTCAACGAGCCAAGCTCCAGACAGAAAATGGTGAGGGGCTTGCGCTTCCCTAACCCAATTGCCTACCCCCTTCCAGTGAGGTGGCTTTGGGGTGTCTCCAGCAAGTGATTATCCACCATTCCACATGACAGGTGAGCTCTCCAGGCAGCTGGAGGAAAAGGAAGCCTTCATCAACCAGATGACACGAGGAAAACTCACCTACACACAACAGCTGGAAGACCTCAAGAGGCAGCTAGAGGAAGAAGTCAAGGTAGGGCTTTGTTGGGGAGGTTGGGGGGCTGAAAGACATCTACAGTGTTAAGGAGCTGGTTGGTTTGTGACTGAGAGGTGCACCATAAGCCTGCCCTCATAGTGGGAGAAAATGAGTTAAGGGTCCTCAGGAAGTTCAGTAGGGTTGGGGGGTTTCAAGGAGGTTGGGTTGGGTTGGTTGGTAACTAGGTTGTTGGTTTGGTTAGTCTAGAGAAGACTGGGTAAGGTTGGATTGATCTACAGAAGGTCTAGTCAGCTTGCAGTGATGAAAAGAAGATATTGCTGAGTTAGAGAATGCCAAGATGGCTCAAGCTGATGAGGACCCAACTTCTCCTCACCTCATCTCTCCCACCCCTCCCAGGCCAAGAATGCACTGGCCCATGCCCTCCAATCGGCCCGGCATGACTGTGACCTTCTGAGGGAGCAGTATGAGGAGGAGACAGAGGCCAAGTCTGAGCTCCAGCGCTCACTCTCCAAGGCCAACTCTGAGGTGGCACAGTGGAGGACCAAGTATGAGACAGATGCCATCCAGCGCACTGAGGAGCTGGAGGAGGCCAAGTGAGTCATCTCCCCAAGGAGGGAGCTTCTATGGGGCAGGGGAGAGTGGACACCCTTCCACTGTAGCAGGATCTGGAGAAGGTGTAGGAACCTAGAGATGGGAGAGGAGATCCAGAGCAGAGCCTCAGCCAAAGAGTGGGTGGAAGAAGTTTTGAGTTGACCCACTTGGTCCATGGGTCACCACAGCCAAGTTTTCTCCCATGGCAGGAAGAAGCTGGCCCAGCGGCTGCAGGAGGCTGAGGAGGCGGTGGAGGCAGTCAATGCCAAGTGTTCCTCCCTGGAAAAGACCAAGCACCGTCTGCAGAACGAGATTGAAGATCTCATGGCAGACCTGGAGCGGTCAAATGCAGCAGCTGCTGCATTGGACAAGAAGCAGAGAAACTTTGACAAGGTGGGAGGACCAAGAAATGGTGGAAGGAGAAGGGTGGGAAGGGGGTAGAGAGATATGGGTCCCACGAATCAAAGAACGGCAGAAGAAGTTCAGAAGAAGGGTAAACAAATTTCAAGGGCGAGGTTTGAGCAGAGCTTCAAGTCCCAACCAGGACAGTACTGGGGAAAGGGGGAGGTGGATGGAAAGAGGGTTCTTCATGGGCAAAGCAGCAGGTGAGAAGGTGGTGTCCCCATAGATCTTGTCTGAGTGGAAGCAGAAGTTTGAAGAGTCACAAGTGGAGCTGGAGGCATCACAGAAAGAGGCCAGGTCCCTCAGCACCGAGCTCTTCAAGCTGAAAAATGCCTATGAAGAGTCACTTGATCACTTGGAGACCTTAAAGAGGGAGAACAAGAACCTCCAAGGTGAGACTGTGGTCCTTTGCCACCCACCTTGTTGTTTTGCCCTACCTTTCACCAAGTCTGATGAGATCTTATCCGAGCAGAGGAGATCTCGGACCTGACGGAGCAGCTGGGTGGCAGCCACAAGACCATCCATGAACTGGAGAAGGTCCGGAAGCAGCTGGATGCCGAGAAACTGGAGCTCCAAGCTGCACTGGAAGAGGCTGAGGTGAGCCAAATCACATCACCATGGAGTCCCATGTTATCCTGATCTTCTCTGTGGCCCTCTAATTACTGTCTGTCCACACCAGGCCTCTCTGGAGCACGAGGAGGGAAAGATCCTGAGGGCCCAACTGGAGTTCAACCAGGTCAAGGCAGACTACGAGCGCAAGCTGGCCGAGAAGGATGAGGAGATGGAGCAGGCCAAGCGCAACCACCTGCGGGTGGTGGACTCGCTGCAGACCTCACTGGATGCTGAGACCCGGAGCCGCAATGAAGCCCTGAGGCTGAAGAAGAAGATGGAGGGTGACCTCAATGAGATGGAGATCCAGCTCAGCCATGCCAACCGCATGGCTGCTGAGGCCCAGAAGCAAGTCAAGACATTGCAGGGCTACCTCAAGGTACCCATCAGATTTCTGTCCCATAAGAATCTTGAAGTGTAGTAGGTCCCACAACCTGACAGTGAGAAGAAGGGTGGACCTTGAGCCCCTTCCCCACCATCCCCATTCATCCTCTTCCCCATGCTGCCTTGTAGGACACCCAACTGCAACTGGATGACATGGTACGGGTCAACGAGGACCTGAAGGAGAACATCGCCATCGTGGAGAGGAGGAACAACCTCCTCCAGTCAGAGCTGGAAGAGCTGCGGGCAGTGGTGGAACAGACTGAGAGGGCTCGCAAGTTGGCTGAGCAGGAGCTGATTGAGGCCAGTGAGAGGGTCCAGCTTCTCCACTCACAGGTGAGACCTCACATACCTTCAAAGAGAGAAGTCACCTCCATCCACGGGTGTGGGCTTCTAATAGGTTGAGTTACCAAGGTCTACAGATCCTTGATGCGGCAGAGTTGGCAGGGAGTAGGGGGGATTAAGTACCCCGGGGTTGAAGAAGGGTGGGTCAGCAGTTCAACAGACACCTCCTGACATACTCTCCTCTAACTCCAGAACACCAGCCTCATCAATCAGAAGAAGAAGATGGAGACTGACATTTCCCAGCTGCAGACAGAGGTGGAAGATGCCATCCAGGAGTGCAGGAATGCTGAGGAGAAGGCCAAGAAAGCCATCACTGATGTAAGTGCCATGGGGGGACCACCATCTAGGGCACCTTCCACCGGAGGGTGATGGAGAGCATGCTTTGGTCCTCATTCTCTGCCTGCTTCTCACCTTGGGCAGGCGGCCATGATGGCAGAGGAGCTGAAGAAGGAGCAGGACACTAGTGCCCACCTGGAGCGGATGAAGAAGAACATGGAGCAGACCATCAAGGACCTGCAGATGAGGTTGGATGAAGCTGAGCAGTTGGCCCTCAAAGGGGGCAAGAAGCAGCTGCAGAAGCTGGAGGCTCGTGTGCGGGAGCTGGAGAATGAGCTGGAGGCTGAGCAGAAGCGTCATGCCGAGAGTGTCAAGGGTCTCCGCAAGTCCGAGCGTCGTGTCAAGGAGCTCAGCTACCAGGTGGGCTCCTGAGGTGATGCTGGCGGTCATCCACTTTCTCTGTAGCCACAGGAGCTTATGTCTCATGCTGTACATGAATTAGAACGTGGCTGACCTGCCAGCCAGATAGACACGTGTGACCTAGACCACCCACTGCCTCTATGCCTAATATGATAGTGGGACCCAGAACATGGTTGGCCCAGTGTTCATGAGCCACCCATGCCCCCTCTTGGTGTCCCAGCATCCATGGTGTCTTTGTATGATCCAGAATCTCAGGTGGGACCTCATCAGGGGCAAGAATATACCTTCACACACGGGGACAACCCGCTTTCTGCGCCAACCACAGATCTAGAGACGCTCCATTCCCCAAGAATATTGTTAACTGACTCCTGACCCTCATTGCTCTGGTGGTGACACTAAGCACAGGTAGGATCAGGTCCTGACCATATTATCTCACCGCACAGACGGAAGAGGACCGCAAGAACCTGGTCCGGCTCCAGGACCTTGTGGACAAGCTCCAAATGAAGGTCAAGGCCTACAAGCGACAGGCAGAGGAGGCGGTGAGCATTGGGGGGACATCTGTGGGACCACACCCCAGGAGGGGACACGGTGGGATTGCAGTGTGGGAGAGGATGTGGGGAGTAGTAGGGTCAAGCGGTGAAGTGTCAGGGGGTGAGGAGCATAGGTCAAGAAACAAGTACGTGGATGGATGGATGGATGGATGGATGGATGGATGGATGGATGGATGGATGGAATGTTGGATGGATGGAATGTTAGATGGATGGTTAATTGAGTAGATAGTTGGGTGGCTGGAAGAGGGGATGTCTGGAAGGGCTAGTGGGTCTATGGTAGTCCAAATGGAGGAATAAGAAGGTTGGATGGGAGGACAGCTGGCAGGGTGGCAGGAGGCCAGACAGAGCTGTGTGGGAGCCTCATTGATGCCCCTGCATCCTCAGGAGGAACAAGCCAACTCCAACCTGGCCAAGTTCCGCAAGGCGCAGCATGAGCTGGATGAGGCAGAGGAGCGTGCCGACATCGCCGAGTCCCAAGTCAACAAGCTGCGGGCCAAGAGCCGCGACATTGGAGCCAAGGTGAGACTTTCCCCTGCCCTACAGCTGCCTCATGGCTGCCCTACAACTGCCCCATGTTCACACTCCCATTTTCTCCTTCTCCCTCAGAAGGGACTCAACGAGGAGTGAAGCTCTGGACCCCCAACAATACCCCCTGGACCTCCAAGTGGCCCACCCCCACTCCCAGGCCCCTAACCTTCGCCAGCCAATAAAAAGCATTGAGCAGCAGCAGTTTGTGTGGGGCTGAGTTTGTGTGGGGAGAGTGGGATTGCCCCATGGCATGGCACCCACAAGATGGCTGTAGCCCACACAAGACCACACCAAGCAGCGTGAAGCCCAGCGTGCCCCACAACATGATGCAACCGGACATGGTGCAACATGATGTGCATGGGCTGCACCTCAACCTTGACCTGCCCCACAGTGTTCTGTAACCTCAACCTGCTCCACACCAACCTTAATCCACATGTGGGGAGAGACACATCAGGGGGCAGATGTGGGGGTGGGGAGGGAGGGATCCTAGGAGGTGGAGGACACCATCTGGGACACCCACATATGGGGCAGAGCCTGAGTGGACCCCTCGGGCATCTCTTGGCTCCTGAGGTTGCACCTTCTCCTGCTGCAGGTGCTGATGTCCCTCTGTCCTGGCCTCAGTGTTCCCCTAGCCACCAGCTGCTCCGTCCCACCTCACACCATGTCCCACAACGCCCCCCATGCCCTACTGACACTCTGTCCCATGTCCCTCCATCGCTCTGGACTTTCCATCCATCATCCTACTACCTCCCACCAGCCCTCTCTCCTCCATCTCCCGTAGTCCTTTTTACCTCCTTCATGCGCCCCCGGTCTCTCCATGTTCTCTATGTCCCATTGTCCCTCATCTCCTGCCTGTTCCTCCCCCCCAGCTCCTCTGTCCCTCCCCCCTTTCCTCCTCCCCCTCCCGTCCCCCGTCCATCTGTCGCCCCATCCGTCCCCGGTCGTGGCGGCGCCGCATGACGGACCCCAGGGGACCCCGGCGTCCAGGCGGCTCCCCTCCCCCGCCTAACTCGGGCCGAGGAGGGGTGAGGGCAGTGTTTCTATGGGGCTCTCTGTGGAGCCTATGGGGCTCTAAAAAGACTCTGTGGGGATCTGTGGAGACTCTCTGTGGTTCTGTGGAGCACTTATGGGGCTCTATAAAGGCTCTAAGGGGCAGAGAAGAGGGTCTATGGAGCTGGAGAGGGGGATCTATGGGGCACAATGGGGAGGTGGGGACCTCCCCGCCCGCAGGAATGTGTCACCTCGCGGGAACACTTGTCACCTCCTTGATGACAAAGTGGACACGGAGTCCGGGGACTGCTGCCAGACCCCCCCCCCCCCCCCCGCCTTCCCTCAGACCCCTGCCAGCCCCACGGCGCCTCACTGGGGGGGACGAGATAACAATCTTCCCCCTCCCCTTCCCACCCCCCCCCCCCCTCCGTGTCCCGATATAGACCTGGCAGCGTAGAGCTGTCACCACCCCAAGGGTGATAGGACACTGGACAAAGGACCCAGGCCCTATAGGCACCCCCTTCACAAGGGTCCCATGCATCCTAACCCCATAGATCCCCTCCACGCAGAAGGGACCCAGGCATCTGGGCTCCACAGATCCCACACACACAAGGAACTCAGGCATCTGAGCCCCATAGAATCATCACAATCCTCACCAGAGAAGCCAGGTCCCCATAGATCGCCCACACACACAAGGGACCCTGGCGCCTGGGCTCCATAGTTTCCCCCCACACACAAGGGACCCAGGGACACAGGCTTCATAGACATCTCCTACACAAGAGACCCAGGCATGCAGGCCCCCTAGACCACCCCACATCCCACCCCTACAAGGGGTCTGGACAGCCCTTGTTACTCCCTATAGCTCTGCCCCATAGATCATCCTGTGGGGTGAATATGTCGGTCCTAGATGCCTGGTCACTGGAGAGATGCCAGCTTGTGGCTGGGGAAGCAGGGGGAGCTGCCCCCCTCCTTCTCCCTTATCAGCCACCCCCTCCTCAGGAATGCTCCTCCCCTCCCCATCCCATGATGGTCTATAAAGGCTGTGGGGCTTTGGGGCTGGCATAGGTGTCAGCGTGGGGCAGAGAGAGAGAGGGTGGGGGGCACAGTGGGAATGTGGGATGTGGATATGAGGGGCTGAGAGAGGATATGGGGGGGCTATGGGGTGCACAGGATGGTTATGGGGCACAGGAGGATCCATGGGGCACAGGACTCTCTGGGGGCTATAGGGCACAGGGGGGCTATGGGACACATAGGTGTTCTCTGGGATGTGGGGACCCGTGGCGTACACATGGGGTTTACGAGGCACAGAGGACCTAAGAAGCACTGAGGGGAACAGTGGGGGACAGAGATCTGTGGGGGCACAACGATCTATGGGACACTGATGGTCTATAGGGCACTCAGGGGGCCTACGTGCCACAAGCAGGGCTATGGGACACATGGGGTCTATGTGGCAAAGGGATCTATGGGGCATAAAGGGGTCTATGGGGCAAAGAGGGTCTATAGGGGCCATAGGGTGCAGCGCTACTCACCCTCCACATATCTCTCCAGGTCCTTTCTTCTTACCTGCTAGATCCACAGACTCCAGGTGAGGGTGATGCTATGGGGCAGCGGGGGTGGGGGGGTGTGTTGCTGTAGGGTGTATGTTTTGCTGTAGGGTCTGCACAGCACTACAGGGGTCCATACTTTGCTATGGGGGGCTGCATGTGGGACTTTGTATGCCTGTAAGGTTCCCTGCATTCTTATAGGGGTTCCTGCACTGCTATGGGTCCCTGTACATCACTGTAGGGATGTCTAAATCACTATGGGGGTCTGTGCATGGCTATAGGGGTCTTTGCATTGCAGGGTCCATGCATCACTACAGGGGTTGGTGGTCCCTGGTTGTGGAGGTCCCTGCATCAGTACAGGAGTCTGTACATGGGGCTGTGTCTGGGTATTGGGGTCCCTGCATGACTATAGGGGTCTGCCCCCTGCTACAGGGCTCAATACATGGGGTCATGAATGGTTATAGGATTCTGTGCATGGGGCAGTGCATGACTATGTGGGTCTGCAGTGGGCTATAGGGCTCCCTGCACATCTATAGGGGCCCACACATGGGGCTGTGCACCGCTATGAGGCTCTGTGTCTGGCGATAGTGTCTGCCACAGCCATGGGGGTCTGGGCATGGCTATAGGGGCACATGCATGGCAATAGGCTCTGGTTAATGGGGTTGTGTGGGGCCATGGAACGAGGGGAGAGACCCTATGGCCAGAGCCCCACAGCCCCCCAGGTGATGCAGGATTCCTGTCTGTGTGGGGCAGGATGGCGGACGCAGTGCTGGCAGCGCTGGGGGCAGCAGCCCCCTTCCTGCGGCCAGGGGAGCGGGAGCGGCTGGCAGCGCAGACCAGACCTTTCGACCCCCGCAGCGAGTGCTTCGTCCCTCACCCCCGGGAGGAGTTCGTGCGGGGGCGGGTCACGGGGCGCCAAGGAGGGGAGGTCACCGTCCAGACTGAGCTGGGAGAGGTGGGCAGCTGGGGGATAGGGCTGGGTGAGGGGTGGGGGCAAGGGGCCACATGGGGCAAAGGATTAATGGGCCTGAGTGGGTAGTAGAGAGAGGGGTTAAGGATGGGAAGGATTAATGGAGGGTGGGGGCATAGGGGGTCAGTGGTGGGGGAAAGAAGGGGGGGTGGGCATTAGGGGGGTTGAGGGGTTGGTGGGAAGTAGGGGAGTGACGAGTTAAGGAGGGAGGGGTTAATGGAATGAAGTTAATGGGGGGAGGATTAAAGGAGGGAGGGGGCTTGAAGTTTTGGAGGGGAGCAAATGTGGGAGGGGGAAAGCAGGCTGATAGTGGTGTGGGTCCTGACCCACTGAAGACTTCCCAGCCAATGGGAGGTGTCCCCAAAACCACAGGAGACCCCTCCCAACCCATGGAAGAAATCTTACCAACAGAGCACCCCGTATCCCACAAGGCATCCCCAAGCTATGGGACAGCTCCCAATTCCCACCCCCATGTCTCCCCATTTCCCCCAGACGGTGACAGTGAAGGAAGCTGACATTCACCAGCAGAACCCCCCCAAATTTGACAAGATTGAGGACATGGCGATGCTGACCTTTCTCCATGAGCCTGCTGTCCTCTACAACCTCAAGGAGCGCTACGCCTCTTGGTTGATCTATGTGAGCCTTCCCACAAGCACCTGGGGCCGCTGGCTATTAGGTGGGGCCTTGCCCACAGCCTGTGGGGCGGATGGAAGCTAGCAAGCCTTCCCTAAAGCTCTTGGGATACCTAGAACCAGATGGGCATTCCAGAGAGTGTATGGGCTGTCCTAGAACCTGGTGTGGCTTTTTCATGGATTTGGGGACACCTAGAACCTGGTGGCCCTTCTCCAGCTCCCTTGGGCCACCCAGACTGGAGATATCCCATTTCTAGATAGCCTCAGCCACCAAGACCTGAGATGCTGCATCCCCTGACCCCTTTGGCCACCCAGATCCAAAATGTCACTTCAATAGCCCCCTTGATAGGACACAAGTTGTCCCATCCCCAGACCTTCTTGGCCCACTGACACATGAGATGTCCCATCTCTGGGTGTTGTGGGCCACCCAGACGCAAGTTGTCCCTTCTCCAGCCCCTCTTTGGACAACGTAAGTCAGGACATCCCGTCACCACATCCATTGGGCCACCTAGACCTAGGATGTCCCCACCCAGTGGGGTGGCATCTCCTGGCTCTGACCCACCTGTCCTTTTCCCCAGACCTACTCAGGGCTCTTCTGCGTGACGGTCAACCCCTACAAGTGGTTGCCTGTCTACAATGCCGAGGTGGTGGCTGCCTACCGGGGAAAGAAGCGGAGTGAAGCTCCCCCCCACATCTTCTCCATCTCTGACAATGCCTACCAGAACATGCTGACAGGTAAAGACATCCTGTGAGGACTTCAAACTAGAAGACCCCCCTCCAAAAAATGGCTCCTGACTTAGACCTGGTCCTCACCTGGGAGGATGGAGAACTTCAGCCTCAACCCCAAGACCCCAAGCATGTTTCCCAACTTCATCCCACCTGACTCCTCTCTTTTCTTGGCAGACCGGGAGAACCAGTCCATCCTCATCACGTAAGGCCCCACTTTGTCCAACCCTGCCCCATAGCAGTGAGGTGGGATGAAGAACCCACCAGGATGTTCTTCAACATCTTACTGCTGCCCCCCCCAGCGGAGAATCCGGGGCAGGGAAGACAGTCAACACCAAGAGGGTCATCCAGTATTTTGCCAGCATTGCTGCCATTGGCGACCGCAAGAAGGAGGTGACCAATAGCAGCAAGGTGAGTGCCTCAGTACACGTACCCTCGGCAGAGAGTGTCCCCTGATGGTGTCCACACCCAGCATTTTCCCACCCCACCAGGGTACCCTGGAGGATCAGATCATCCAGGCCAACCCTGCCTTGGAGGCCTTTGGTAACGCTAAGACCCTCCGCAATGACAACTCATCCCGATTTGTGAGTGATGGGGGTGGGTTCTATGAGGAACGGTCTATGGGGCAGTTTGTGGGACAGGGTCTGTGGTGTGGGATCTGCTGCAAGAAGGCAGCCACCTCCACCTCCTGCCACTGCCTTCCCAGGGGAAGTTCATCCGGATCCATTTTGGGGCCACCGGGAAGTTGGCGTCAGCTGACATTGAGACCTGTGAGTGGGTTGACAGCCCAGTGAGAGGATATCTTGTAGTCTGTCATCCATCCATCCATGGACTTATCTATCCATGGATTTATTAATCCGTCCTAGAACTCATCCATCTATGGACTCATCTATCTATCCATGAACTTCATCCATCTACCCAGGAACTCCATTCATACATACATATCTCACTTCCTTCCTCCATCCAGTCACCACTTCATTTCCGTCTCCTCATCCCACCACCCTTCTGGCCCTCCATCTCCAATTCTTTGTCCCTCCATTTCCTGTGTCTACCTCACTCCCTCCTCGCCTGCCTCTCCCTGCCCATGTCCTTAATCTACCTTCATGGGTGATGGATCCATCTTTTCATCCCACAATCCATCTGACCTTCCATTTTCCTCTCTCCTTCCCTCCATCTCCTCATCCCACTATCCAGACACTCCTCTCGTTCCATGTCCTCATCCTACCATCCATCTCTCCATGTCGCAATCCATCTAGTCACCCCAACCTTCATCTTCCTTCTCTCCATACCCATCTCAGACCTCCTGGAGAAGTCTCGTGTCATTTTCCAGCTGAAGGCTGAGAGGAATTACCATATCTTCTATCAGATCCTCTCCAATAAGAAGCCAGAGCTGCTAGGTGAGTCGAGTGCTTGGCCTTGAGTCTTCTACTTCCTCTCCTTCTACAATTCTCTGCTCCTTCCTGGGGCAATTGAGGACAATTTGGGGCAGTTTGGCCACTGCAAATGCTCAGTTTTTGTCTCTATCCTGGGCCCACGGAGCAGAGATGCTTCTCATCACGAACAACCCCTATGACTACAGTTATGTCTCCCAAGGAGAGGTGACTGTGGCCTCCATCGATGACTCTGAAGAGCTGTTGGCAACTGACGTAAGTGGTGGGGTGGGCAGGTGGACATCCTCTGGTTGAATCAAAGGTGAAGTGACAGGTGGATGGTAGAGATGGTAGAAGATGGATGGGTGGAAGAGATGAGGAACATAGGGATGAGAAGTGGAGGATGGGAAGGGTAGAGGATGGTGCATTAGTGAAGTGGGATGATGTGGGGTGAGGGAGAGAAGGTACGACAGGAGGCAGGGCATGGAGGAGGTTGTGGGTGGAGACAAAAACAGGTGGAGAGTCCTTAGGTGGACAAATGACATCGTGGGTGAACAAGTCCTCAAATAGATGGATGGGTCCATGGATGCATGGATGGAGTTCATGGTAAATGGATGAGTCCATGGATGGATGAGTCTTTGGATGGATGGATAGATGGATTGATGGATGAATGAATCCATGGTTAGAAGAGTCCATGGATGGGTGAACAGATGGACGTAGTCCTCGGATGGATGGATGGATGGATGGATGGATGGATGGATGGATGGATGGATGGATGGATGGATGGACAGATAGATCCATGGATATATGAGTCCTCGGATGGATGGATGGATGGGTGAATCCATAATGGGTGAGTCCATGGATGGACAAACAAATTCATGGATGGAAGGATGAGTCCATGGGTAAGTCCTTCAAATGGAAGGATGAGTCCATGGATGCATGAGTCCTCAGATGGATGGAAAAGCTGATGAGCAAAAAGGGCAGAGGGACACACAAATGGTGGGCAGCAGAGAGCCGTGACCACAGCTGGTGGCAAGGCCCTCTCCTACCCCTCTCCACCCATCACTCAGAGCGCTTTTGATGTCCTGGGCTTCACGGCTGAGGAGAAGGCTGGTGTCTACAAGCTGACGGGCGCTATCATGCACTTTGGCAACATGAAGTTCAAGCAGAAGCAACGGGAAGAGCAGGCAGAACCAGATGGCACTGAAGGTGAGTGGGTGTGGGATGATGACATAGGTCTTGGGGTCACCAGGTTAGGTGGAACCTGACAGCATGTCTTCTTCTTGACGCTCTGCAGATGCCGATAAGTCAGCCTACTTGATGGGGCTGAACTCAGCTGACCTTCTCAAGGGGCTGTGTCACCCCCGGGTGAAGGTCGGCAATGAATATGTCACCAAGGGGCAGAATGTCCAACAGGTGTACTATTCCATTGGGGCCTTAGCCAAGGCTGTATATGAGAAGATGTTCAACTGGATGGTGGTGAGGATCAACAACTCTCTGGACACCAAGCAGCCAAGGCAGTACTTCATCGGTGTGCTGGACATTGCTGGATTTGAAATCTTTGATGTGAGGACTGAGGGGATGGCAGGGTATTTGTCCTCTTGGGGGTTGGGTTGATCCAGTTGGGTGTTGAGATGATCTTCCGAGCCTTCATCTTTCACGTCTGGTGGAAACTTGTCCGCTTTGGGCCTTGTGTTGATCCTCTTGGGTGTTGAGTTGACCTCATTGATACTACTGGCCATTGCAATGACCCAGCTGGGGCTCAGGTTCACCCACTGATCTCATTGGGCATTCTGTTGACCCTGTTGGATGTTGAGTTGATCCAGTTAACCCCACTGGCCATCTCCACTCTCCTTCCCCAGTTCAACAGCTTTGAGCAGCTCTGCATCAACTTCACCAACGAGAAGTTGCAGCAGTTTTTCAACCATCACATGTTCGTGCTGGAGCAGGAGGAATACAAGAAGGAGGGGATTGAGTGGGAGTTTATTGACTTTGGCATGGACCTCCAAGCCTGCATTGACCTCATTGAGAAGGTACCACCTCTCCCAGGGCCTTGTGGGGGCTGAGGGGGCTGCTGGGGAAAGACCCTTTCAGTTGTGGCTTGCCAGGGACCCCAGAGTTGGACAGGTGGGTTATGCTTGATGTCCTCCACTACCACTGAGGTCTTTTCTTCCCAGCCCATGGGAATCATGTCCATCCTGGAGGAGGAGTGCATGTTTCCCAAGGCCTCGGACATGACCTTCAAGGCCAAGCTCTTTGATAATCACCTGGGCAAGTCAGCCAACTTTGGGAAGCCACGCAATGTCAAGGGGAAGCCAGAGGCCCATTTCTCCCTTGTCCATTATGCTGGCACAGTGGACTACAACATCATTGGGTGGCTGGAGAAGAATAAGGACCCCCTCAATGAGACAGTGGTGGGGCTATACCAGAAATCAGCCCTGAAGATCTTGGCCAATCTCTTCTCCAACTACGCTGGGGCAGACGCCGGTGGGTGAATGGATGGTTGGGTGTTAGAAGGACAAGCTGATGGAGAAGACCATTGTCCATCAGTCACCCTCTTTCCTGTGTTACCCCACCCTTCTTCTATCCAGGCAGTGATGGAGGGAAGGGGAAAGGAGCCAAGAAAAAAGGTTCCTCCTTCCAGACTGTCTCAGCCCTGCATCGGGTAAGGGACCTACATAGTGGATCCAGTGTGGGGCAGTGGGAGGACAACCTCCTGAATGGTGGATCACCCCTTCAGCCCCCCAGATCCTCCCCTGCGCTGTCATTGGTCAGCTTCTTCCCTCTTTCCTCCTCACCAGGAGAATCTCAACAAGCTGATGGCCAATCTCAAGACCACTCATCCTCACTTTGTCCGCTGCCTCATCCCCAATGAGCGGAAGGAGCCAGGTGAGCAGAGGACAGGGCTGAGGGCAGAGAAAAGAGTGGTAGGTGTGGCTTGTGGCTGACACCACTCTGCTAACCTACCACCAGGTGTGATGGACAACCCCCTGGTAATGCACCAGCTCCGCTGCAATGGGGTGTTGGAGGGCATCCGCATCTGCCGCAAGGGCTTCCCCAACCGCATCCTCTATGGGGACTTCCGCCAGCGGTAGGCACAGAAGAGAAAATGTGGGAATGGGTGGAGCCCCCACTGGGGCTGATTTCAGGGGTTTCCTGTCCTATCTGGCCACCAGGTACCGCATTCTGAACCCTGCTGCCATCCCTGAGGGGCAGTTCATTGACAGCCGCAAGGGCGCCGAGAAGCTCCTGGGATCCATTGACATTGACCACAATCAGTACAAATTTGGGCACACCAAGGTGAGGTCATGTGTCTGTCTGTGGTCCTACCACTCGTGTGGTCATGTGGACCCCATGATCTCACCATTGATGTGTCCACCTGCCTATCCACCCCACCATCCGTCACTTCATCCCCCCAACAACCCATCAACCCATCCATCTCTCCACCAACCCTTCCCAACCAACTCACCCTCTCACTTGTCTCCTTCTTCCATCAGGTCTTCTTCAAGGCTGGGCTGCTGGGACTTCTGGAGGAGATGCGGGACGAGCGCCTCTCCCGCATCATCACCCGCATCCAGGCTCAGGCCCGAGGGCAGCTCATGCGCATTGAGTTCAAGAAGATCCTGGAGCGCCGGTGAGAGAGGAAGGGCCCTTCTCCTTGAGAAGGGGCCTCTGCTGGATCACCAGGTTTGTGATGTGGTGGCATCTGTGTCTCCATTCTAGGGACTCACTGCTGGTGATTCAGTGGAACATCAGGGCCTTCATGGGGGTGAAGAATTGGCCTTGGATGAAGCTTTACTTCAAGATCAAGCCTTTGCTGAAGAGTGCTGAGACAGAGAAGGAGATGCAGGTGGGAGGAGGTGATGAGGCAGGAAGCTTGGGATCCAAAATAGGTTGGGTGGGGTTGATGGATGAAGGCGATTGGACATGGGGTCCGTTACAGAACATGAAGGAAGAGTTTGGGCGGCTGAAGGAGGCCCTGGAGAAGTCAGAGACTCGGCGGAAGGAGCTGGAGGAGAAGATGGTCTCCATGCTGCAGGAGAAGAATGACCTTCAGCTCCAAGTGCAGGCTGTGAGTGAGACTGCCCCCCAAAACCATGTCACGGGGTGACCAGCACCTCTCCAGGGCCACCCTACTTCACCTACCACCCCAATACAGGAGCAGGACAACCTCAATGATGCTGAGGAACGCTGTGACCAGCTAATCAAGAATAAGATCCAGCTGGAGGCCAAGGTGAAGGAACTGACAGAACGACTGGAGGATGAGGAGGAGATGAACGCAGAGCTGACAGCAAAGAAGAGGAAGCTGGAGGATGAGTGTTCAGAGCTGAAAAAGGATATTGATGATCTAGAGCTGACTCTGGCCAAGGTGGAGAAGGAGAAACATGCCACCGAGAACAAGGTGAGGGTGGGGAGAGGCCTTGACCTTAAGTTGTGGGGATTTGAGTCAACTGAGCATGGTTGTGATTGGTTGAGGAGATCCAAGGCTAGTTGATCTGGGCTACATCAAGCCTCAACAGCCTCTGGGTTCTCTATCACTGAAGTGGCCTCCTTGGACAAGAACAACTGTAGGATCACCCAGCTTTGCCTTACCTCTGGTACTAAGCTGGAGGCCTGGTGTTTCTCCTCCTGCAGGTCAAGAACCTCACAGAGGAGATGGCTGGGCTGGATGAAACCATTGCCAAGCTAACAAAGGAAAAGAAGGCCCTGCAAGAATCTCACCAGCAGACACTGGATGATCTGCAGGCAGAGGAAGACAAGGTCAACACCCTGACAAAGGCCAAACTCAAGATGGAACAGCAAGTGGATGACGTGAGTGTGGTCTGGTCTCACCATGGGCAGTGCTGAGGAGCTTACAGGGGCAGAAAGGATGAAAAACTGAGGTTTCCCCCCATTTCCATGTTGCCACACAGCTTGAAGGTTCCCTGGAACAGGAGAAGAAGATCCGTATGGACCTGGAACGGGCCAAAAGGAAGCTGGAAGGTGACTTGAAGCTGACCCAGGAAAATATCATGGACCTGGAGAATGACAAGCAGCAGCTGGAGGAGAAGCTCAAGAAGTAAGGCTGGACCTCTGTCCGCTGTCTAAAATGGTCAGCGTGCAAGGGCAAGGACCTCACTGCTAACCACTTTCATCTGCAGGAAAGAGTTTGAGATCAACCAGCAGAACTGCAAGGTTGAGGATGAGCAGGCACTGGCTCTGCAGCTCCAGAAGAAGCTCAAAGAGCTGCAGGTGAGGGATCTATTATTTGGATCCACTTATTTGGGCTGGACTGGAGAGTCTCCAGCTGCTTGGGTTGAGGTGAAGAGTCTCTATCTGGTTAGGCTGAATTTAGGAGTTTCCAGTTGGTTAAGCTGACAAGTGTACAGCTGTCTGGGATGAGTTGAAGAGTTTTCAGCTTGTTGGGGTGAGTTGGGTTGAGAAGTCTCCAGCTCGACTGGTTGAGTGGATGAGTTGGGTGAAACCAAGTCTGCTGACAGCATCTCCATCCCTGGAGCACAGGCGCGGATTGAGGAGCTGGAGGAGGAATTGGAAGCAGAGCGGACGGGCAGAGCCAAGGTGGAGAAGCTGCGCTCAGACCTGTCGCGGGAGCTGGAGGAGATCAGCGAGAGGTTGGAGGAGGCAGGTGGTGTCACTTCAGTGCAGATTGAGCTCAACAAGAAGCGGGAGGCAGAGTTCCAGAAGATGCGGCGGGACCTGGAGGAGGCCACACTGCAGCATGAGGCCACGGCTGCTGCACTGCGCAAGAAGCACGCTGACAGTGTGGCTGAGCTCAGTGAGCAGATCGACAACCTACAGCGCGTCAAGCAGAAGCTGGAGAAGGAGAAGAGTGAGCTCAAGTTGGAGCTGGATGACCTCAGCTCCAACATGGAGCAACTCATAAAGGCCAAGGTAGAAGGAGGCCAAGGTGGACATCTTATCTCCACTATGGGCATCCTTCTCCTGCTTCATTCCTTCCCTCCATCCTTTCCTTCTCCAAGGTGGGCATGGAGAAGATCTCTCGCACCATGGAGGACCAGGCAGCTGAACACCGGGCCAAGCTAGAGGAGACACAACGAGTCCTCAATGACACCAGCACCCAACGGGCCAAGCTCCAGACCGAGAACGGTGGGAACCCTGAACCACCACACCCCTCACCCCACATCCTCAGCCCCTGCCCACGTCTTCAATCTCTGCCACACCCCTGAAAACCTGCCCTACTTCTGCAGGAGAGCTGTCCCGCCAGCTGGAGGAAAAGGAGGCCCTTGTCTCTCAATTAACTAGGGGCAAGCAGTCATACACCCAGCAGATGGAGGACCTGAAGAGGCAACTGGAGGAGGAGATGAAGGTGAGGTTTGTGGGATGGCTGAGAGGGTCTCCAGGAGGGCCACAAGAAAAGGTGTTCTTCACCCTCATGGTGGTAGCATCAAATAGAAGTCAAGTTCAGTCTGGTTCAGGTGGGTGGTTGCATCTAAGAGTGGTTGCGTTGGGTTGCTCTGGTCTAACAGCTGAGAGGTTGGGCTGAACAGGTAAGTTCTGAAGCAGCTCGCTTGGTCTATGTGCAGTTGGGAGGCATTGGACCAGGGGAAGTCAAACTGGGCCACAGTGGAGATACCCCTCTTTAGATCTCTCTAGGTCTAGATGTGTTGAATTTGGTTTGAATGATCTAGAGAAGGTTTGGCTGAGAAATACCACTGCTTCCTGAGTTTGAGGACATGCACATAGCTCAAGCTGACCTTCTCCTTGCCTGTCCCTCCCAGGCCAAGAATGCACTGGCCCATGCCCTCCAGTCAGCTCGGCACGACTGTGACCTTCTGAGGGAGCAGTATGAGGAGGAGACAGAGGCCAAGGCTGAGCTCCAACGCTCACTCTCCAAGGCCAACTCTGAGGTGGCACAGTGGAGGACCAAGTATGAGACAGATGCCATCCAGCGCACTGAGGAGCTGGAGGAGGCCAAGTGAGTCATTTCCCCATGGAGGGAGCTTCTTTGGGGCAGGGGAGAGTGGACACCCTTCCACTGTAGTAGGATCTGGAGAAGGTATAAGGATCTGGAGATTGCAGAGGAGATCCAGAGCAGAGCCTCAGCCAAAGAGTGGGTGGAAGAAGTTTTGAGTTGACCCACTTGGTCCATGGGTCACCACAGCCAAGTTTTCTCCCATGGCAGGAAGAAGCTGGCCCAGCGGCTGCAGGAGGCTGAGGAGGCAGTAGAGGCAGTCAATGCCAAGTGTTCTTCCATGGAAAAGACCAAGCACAGACTGCAGAATGAGATTGAGGACCTGATGGCAGATGTGGAGCGGTCAAATGCAGCAGCTGCTGCATTGGACAAGAAGCAGAGAAACTTTGACAAGGTGGGAGGACATGGTGGTGAGACAGGAGCAGATAGGAGACATGGGGACAGAGGGTGACCCCTTGCTTTGCCCCAGATCTTGTCTGAGTGGAAGCAGAAGTTTGAAGAGTCACAGATGGAGCTGGAGGCATCGCAGAAAGAGGCCAGGTCCCTCAGCACCGAGCTCTTCAAGCTGAAGAATGCCTATGAGGAGTCACTTGAGCACCTCGAGACCTTCAAAAGGGAGAACAAGAACCTCCAAGGTGATATGGTGTTTCTCCCCCTGCCCACCTTGTTCTCCAGCACTTTCCACCAAGTCTGACAAGATCTTATCCGAGCAGAGGAGATCTCGGACCTGACGGAGCAGCTGGGTGGCAGCCACAAGACCATCCATGAACTGGAGAAGGTCCGGAAGCAGCTGGATGCCGAGAAACTGGAGCTCCAAGCTGCATTGGAAGAGGCTGAGGTGAGCCAAATCACATCACCATGGAGTCCCATTTTATCCTGATCTTCTCTGTGGCCCTCTAATTACTGTCTGTCCACACCAGGCCTCTCTGGAGCACGAGGAGGGAAAGATCCTGAGGGCCCAACTGGAGTTCAACCAGGTCAAGGCAGACTATGAGCGCAAGCTGGCTGAGAAGGATGAGGAGATGGAGCAGGCCAAGCGCAACCACCTGCGGGTGGTGGACTCGCTGCAGACCTCACTGGATGCTGAGACCCGGAGCCGCAATGAGGCCCTGAGGCTGAAGAAGAAGATGGAGGGTGACCTCAATGAGATGGAGATCCAGCTCAGCCATGCCAATCGCGTGGCTGCCGAAGCTCAGTCCCACCTGAAAGTAGCCCAAGCTCACCTCAAGGTGGGATCATCCACATCTAAGGAGGTCCTCCTAGCCATTTGGAGCTGCTGGCTGATGTCCATCCTATTTATCTCAACAGGACACCCAACTGCAGTTGGATGATGTGGTAAGAGCCAATGAGGACCTGAAGGAGAACATCGCCATCGTGGAGAGGAGGAACAACCTCCTCCAGTCAGAGCTGGAGGAGATGCAGGCGGTAGTGGAACAGACTGAGAGGGCTCGCAAGTTGGCTGAGCAGGAGCTGATTGAGGCCAGTGAGAGGGTCCAGCTTCTCCACTCACAGGTGAGACCTCACATACCTTCAAAGAGAGAAGTCACCTCCATCCACGGGTGTGGGCTTCTAATAGGTTGAGTTACCAAGGTCTACAGATCTTGGTAACAGATCTATTGATGCAGCAGAGTTGGCAGGGAGTTGGGGGGATTAAGTACCCCGGGGTTGAAGAAGGGTGGGTCAGCAGTTCAACAGACACCTCCTGACATACTCTCCTCTAACTCCAGAACACCAGCCTCATCAACCAGAAGAAGAAGATGGAGGCCGACATTTCCCAGCTGCAGACGGAGGTGGAAGAGGCCATCCAGGAGTGCAGGAATGCTGAGGAGAAAGCCAAGAAAGCCATCACTGATGTAAGTGCCATGGTGGGACCACCATCTAGGGCACCTTCCACCGGAGGGTGATGGAGAGCATGCTTTGATCCTCATTCTCTGCCTGCTTCTCACCTTGGGCAGGCGGCCATGATGGCAGAGGAGCTGAAGAAGGAGCAGGACACTAGTGCCCACCTGGAGCGGATGAAGAAGAACATGGAGCAGACCATCAAGGACCTGCAGATGAGGTTGGATGAAGCTGAACAGTTGGCCCTCAAAGGGGGCAAGAAGCAGCTGCAGAAGCTGGAGGCTCGTGTGCGGGAGCTGGAGAATGAGCTGGAGGCTGAGCAGAAGCGAAATGCTGAGAGTATTAAGGGTCTCCGCAAATCCGAGCGTCGTGTCAAGGAGCTCAGCTACCAGGTGGGGCTCCTGGGCTGGCCCAGGACACCTACTGCCCCTTGGCCACAGTGCCTCATATCTCCTGCTGTGTATAACCTACAACATAGCTAACCTGTCAGCCAGAGACACAAGCTATCTAGACTAGACACTAGACCACCCACAGCCTCTGGTTCTGATACTGCAGCCGGATGTAGAACATGGTTGGCTCAGTGTTCATGAGCCACCCATTCCTCCTCTTGGCGTCCCAGCATCCATGGGGTCTTTGCATGATCCAGAACCTCAGGTGGGACCTCATCGGGGGAAGAAGACATCCCACTTCCTGCTTCCAGAGCTGAGTCCACCCCCAGATCTAGAGAGGCTCTAATCCCGAAGAACTGTCTCCTGACCCTCATTGCTCTCTGGTGGTGATCCAAAGCACAGATGCGGTCAGGTCATAATCTGTATGTCTCACCTACAGACGGAAGAGGACCGTAAGAACATGGTCCGGCTCCAGGACCTTGTGGACAAGCTCCAGCTAAAGGTCAAGGCCTACAAGCGACAGGCAGAGGAGGCGGTGAGCATTAGGGGGATTCCCCCCGGGGGGGGACAGGGTAGGACTGGGGTGTGGGACAGGATGTGGGGAGTAGCAGTGGACCTTGGGATGAGGTGGTCAAGGGGTGGGATGTCAAGGGGTGAGAAGGGTGGATGTGGGATAGAGAGATGATAGTGGAATGTGGGAAGGGAGGGAGGGAGGAAGGAAAGGAGGAAGGAAGGGAGGAAGGAAGGGAGGAAGGAAGGAAGGAAGGTGAGATGGATAGACAGATGACTGAGTGGATGGAAGGAAGGACAGGTGGCTTGAAGTTTTCATGGATGGAAGATTGAATGGATGGATAAATGGATTGCTGAGTAGATAGTTGGGTGGCTGGAAAATGGGATGTCTGAAGAAGCAGGCAGTTCTATGGTGGGCCAGATGGAGGAATAAGAAAGGCAGATGTATTGAGAGCAGGTGGGGTGGCAGGAGACCAGACAGAGCTGTGTGGGAGCCTCATTGATGCCCCTGCATCCTCAGGAGGAACAGGCCAACACCAACCTGGCCAAGTTCCGCAAGGCGCAGCATGAGCTGGATGAGGCGGAGGAGCGTGCCGACATCGCCGAGTCCCAGGTCAACAAGCTGCGGGCCAAGAGCCGTGACATTGGAGCCAAGGTGGGACCCTCCCCTTCCCACAGCTGTCTCATGGCTGCCCCATGGCGGCCCCACAGCAGCCCCATGCTCACACTCCCTTTTTTTCTTTCTCCATCAGAAGGGACTCAATGAGGAGTGAAGCTCTGGATCCCCAAGTATCCTACCTGAATTCGCAGCTGTTCCACCTAGACCTCCAACTGCCCAGCTCCCTCTAGCCCCCCAAGCTTGGTCAGCCAATAAAAAGCATTGAGCAGCAGCAGTTTGTCTGGGGCTGGTTTTGCTTAGGGAGGGTGGGGTTGCCCCATTGTATGGCACCTGTAATACAGATGGAGCCCTTACAAGTTTCTAGTAAACCTGAAATGGAAGAAAGAAATTTATCGAATGTGGAAAGAGGGACAGGCCACATGGGAGGATTTTAGGAGCATTGTCAGAGTATGCAGAGATGCAGTGAGGAAGGCCAAAACCCACTTGGAATTCAGTCTGGCAAGGGATATCCAGGGCAACAAGAAGGGCTTCTACAGGCTTCTACATCAGCAGCAAAAGGAAGATTAGGGAAAATATGGGCCACTGCTGAATCAGATGAGAGAGCAGCTCTGTGGAGAAGGACCTGGGAGTCTTGGTGGATGACAAGTTGACTATGAGCCGGCAGCGTGTCCTTGGGGCCAGGAGGGCCAATGGTCTCCTGGTGTGCATTGGGAAGTGTGTGACCAGTGGGTTGAGGGAAATGATCCTGCCCCTCTATTCAGCCGTAGTGAGGTCACATCTGCAGTGCTGTGGTTCCAGTTCTGGTCTCCTCAGAACAAGAAAGACAAGGAGTTACTGGAGAGAGTTCAACGGAGGCCACAAAGATGATTTGGGGGGTCTGGAGCATCTCTCCAGGAAAAGAGATGGAGGAAGCTTGGCCTAAGTCTAGGGAAGAGAAGACTGAGAGGGGATCTCATCAATGCATCTCACAGGCGGGTGTCAAGATGATGGTGCCAGAATTTTCAGTTGTGCCCAGAGACAGGACAAGAAGCAATGGCCAATAACTAAAACACAAGCAGTTCCACCTCAACATGAGGAAGAACTTCTTTACACTAAGGGTGGCAGAGCACAGCAACAGTCTGCCCAGGGAGGTCGTGGAGTCTCCCTGTCTGCAGACATTCAAACCCCAACTGGATATGTCCCTGTATAAATTCTCTAGGTGACTCTGCCTTGGCAGGAGGGTTGGACCGGATGATCTTCAGAGGTTCCTTCCAACCCTCAAAAATGTGTGAAGATCACCAACCTGTGTGAACCTGGCACACCCCACAGGATGTTGCAACCAGTCCCACAGTGCAATATGATTTCACTCATGGCATGTACCTCCACCTCAAACTGCCTCACAGTGTATCTCAACCTGCTTCACAGTGTATCTCAACCTGCTTCACACCAATCCATGTCTGTGTGGGAAGAGACCTGTCTGGGGGTACATATGGGGCTGGGGAGGGAGGGGCCCCAGGAGGTGGGGGACAGCATCTGGCACCTCCACAGGTGGCACAGAGCCCTTCATCCAGAAGGGCTCACCCTTCAGGGACCTGCTGGTTCCTGAGCATGCAGCTTCTGCTGCTCCTGGCCTCAGCGTTCCCCTGACCACCAGCCACTCTGTCCCACTACCCACGACGTCCACGTTTCCCCACATGTCCCACTGTCCTTCTGTCCCAAATACTTTCATCTGCCTGGCCTCTCCATTGATTGTTCCACCACCCCTTGGCCCAGCAGCCCTGTCTCCATCTCTCCATCCTTCATTTCTCACTGTCCCTCCATGTCCTCCATGGCCCATTGCCCCTCTATGTCCCACTATATCCTCCATATTCCATCACCCTACCATTTTCTTCATGTCCCTCCATCCCTCTACATTCTCCAAGTCCCAGGCTGACCATTCTTCTATATCCCATCATCCTTCCATGTTCTCCAGGTTCCAGACATGGAAAGATGAAGAAGCAGCAATGGTGGATAAAGTGGCTTGCAACTGCAGGAACACAGGGAAAATCTCAAATGAGGGTACTTCAAGGACCAAAAAGGGTACCAGCAGACTTTCAGTGTATGGACCGGCCAAAAGGCAAAACTTAAACAGTATAGAATGGTAAATGTCATGGAATAGAGGGTGCACTTTGTCCTGTTTTGACCTGGGATGGAGTTTCCCAGTAGCAGCAAGGTCCGGGAGGGCGTCCTTCCCTCTTCGGGCTGGAGGCGTCTCCGCACGGCTCCCGTCGCTTCCCGAGTCGGGCGCCCGCCGGGAACCGCGGGAGCCACCGGGAGCCGCCCCCTCTACTCTGCTGCCCTGCTGCTGCCGCGCCGAGCCCCACACCCCGCCGAGGAAAGGAAAGCGGCAGAAAGAGAGGTACCGTGGGCCGGGCTGTTCCGCTCCGCCCCCGGCGGGGTCCGGCTCCGCCCGCGGCTCGCTATCGGGCCCCGTCCCGCCTGTTTCCCGCGGGTCACCGCTCGGGAATCGCCCTTCGGTCTCGGAGCCGCAGCGCGGCGGCAGCGGGGACCCCGAGCATCGCCAGCGGGAGAGCGCCGGGGGACGGACCCGCCCGGGAGGCGGAGCGGGCGCTGGCTGGTGCCGCCTCGCCCCTGAGCCCGGGGAGGGGCAGCGCTTTGGGTTCTTTCTTGGGGTCGAGTTTGGGCACAGCCGGCGCGAGTGTGTGTGCCAGGAGCTCCTCAGCGAGCTGCTGCTCACAGACCGTGGTGCCCTCACACCGGCGGAACGGCATCAGCTGCAGCTGGAGTCGCTCCGGTAAGTACTTGTGCATCTTCTATGGCACAGTGCCTTGTACTGGCTTTTTCTTATTTATCTGCCGTCCGTTTTCCTATTTCGAAGGATTTGTTTGTATTTTCTTTTGCTCACTGGAAGTTGAGAAAGTAATGTATGGAGACATAGGATATTTGATGTTGCCTTTTACTGATTTTTTTAATTTGGGGATCAGGTTTGGTTGTTTTACAAATAAAGACCTGCCAATGGACACCTACTGTCTTTGCTTGTGTTAGGTGCATACGAAGGAAAGGAGACCAAAGGCTGAAATGTTTCCTGCTGTCTCGTGTGCCTCTCACTGCTTTTGGTGCCCTTGGAAATAGTTTTCTGAATTAAGAGACACAATCCTCTGTATTAGAACACGTTATGGGAAAACTTAAGTGCTGTTTCAAAACTGAAACAAAAGTGTTTTGCATCTGATTCTCTAGAAATTTCTTGTGCTGTATCCCCCAGAATGAGCAAGCCTGGTCTTTTGTCTCCAAGATGAAATGTAGCACCTCATTCATGTTCCAGGTGAGCTCAATTTTTTAAGTTGCTTGAGAAAGGGATGCTAGCCGTTAACTTTTACCATAAATAGTTTCTTTTCCATTATTGCAGGACAGCAATACCCTATGCCACTGAAACAACCAGAGAATCCACCTCCCCCAATATCCCAGATTCTGTGTCTCGGTGACCTTTCAAAAGCCTCCCATGAAGTGCCACTGTCTCAGTGCCACAGGAAGTGGATCAAAGAGACTGATTCAGCCTACGTGAGGCTGGCAAAGCAAGGAGGCCAACCTGGTGAGCATCTGTCTTTCTTATTTGGTTTTCCTTTGTTTTCTTTGGCTTTGCTTGAGCATGGGTAAAGTGCTCATAGATGCCACAGAAGAATCCTCTGGACTTGCCCTGTGTTTGATCTAAGTAGTTGATGACTGTCTAGCTGCATTTGAGTGAGATCTCTGCAGTTTATACTTGGGCTATTTATGTAGCAGTCTCATGAAAATAATTTCACAAAAGAAACCTCATCACAAAACTTGGTAGACATTTACAAAGCATTACTTTGTGATGACATTCAGTTTGTTAGCGTGCTGTATGTATTCTGTTCCTGTACCGGGGAATGTACACGTTTGTTATTTCCTTTATCGAAGAGGGCAGCCTGAGGAACTTGAACAGATGGCTTGTGTGCATGCTTAGAGCAGAGTAATAAATCCAGAAATATGAATTAACCGAGCAGTAGAAATACGTCAAAGCATTTAGAGCAAGACAAGGAAGGTACAAATGAAACAGAATGCTGCAAGGTTCTGACTGTGTTTTATCAGGGGAGACAAATGCTCTGTACTGAAGAAAGTAAGCTCTTCTTCCTGAAAAAACAGCAATCTGAAAACAAAGATAGTGCTTCGGCAACTAGATAAGAAGTCGGAAAAGTACTGGCTTCTGTATTTTTCTTTCCAGACCTACTGAAGCACTGCAGTCCTGTGGTAATGAAGTCCCCTCCAGCAGCATATGCTGCACCTGACTGGTATTCACACTGTGCCAATCCCACAGCGATGGAGGAGCCACGGTAAGACTGCTGAGGCCCAACACATCTTGGCCTCTCTCTTCACCTATTAACATTTCAGAATGCTCCTGTACTGAAGTGCAGGATTTGTATACCTTGTACAAACAAGTGTTACATCTTTGCCTGCAGGAGCTATGTTTCCTCTCTACCAGCTTATATGATTCACAGAGAGTTTAAGGCTGATGATCCTCACGATAACAGTTATGAGGCAAGAAGGGGGCCTTTTGATTTTGATATGAAAAGTGTTTGGCAGCGGGATGCTGAGGACAAAGAAAATGTGGAGAAAAAGAAGGTAAGATGGAGAGGTACTCTGTGACAATGCATTGTTTGCAGAGCTTGTGAACACAGCTCTGTCTGGGCCTGTGTCTTCTTACAGAAGGGAAGCTGTAATCCACATGAGTTTCTGTATTCCAGAAGAAATTTTTATATTACAGTTAGAGACCAAGAAGAAAGATGTGTTTCTTTTAAGTGCTGCAGGTGTAGTATAAGAACCAGAAATGCAGTTTCCCATCACATTATATGGGACATATACATCAGTGTGAATAAAAAACAGCAGTTAGTTTCTATCTTCTTATGTTTTATTTCCCCTGCAATGTATTCTTGGTGAAAAGACATCTTGTTTAGTAATCTTGGATGACGAAGAAAGAAGAAGGAGTTAAGAACAGAAGACTGTTCTGAAAAAGGTGTTTAATTTTGTTTAAAATGCAAGGGAGTTCCCCAAGATACTGAGCTAGCTGTCTTTGAATGAAAGGTGTATCCAAGACAAAGCAAATGTAGCACAAGCTATGCCCAAGGCAAACTTTTTTGATAATTGTGCTTTGTCTTGGAAATCTCTCTGCTATCCTCCCTCTTTCATCCTCCCTGCCCCTGCCCAATTTAGATGGTGAAGCCTTAGGTTTTTTAAATATCCTCTGTAATCTCAGTTGCCACACTTACCACAGGCCTTTGGGGTATACCTGGCATTTCATGTACTTGAACATGCAAGTTCCTTCCCTTCTTGAACAGAAGGGAAGATGTTGGACATTTTAGTAAAAAGAGTGCTCAGCCTTTGCTGAGATGAGTAACTAGTGCAAATTCAGAATGATGCCTTGTGTAAATGGGAACACCTCATTACTGAATAGGCTCTGAAATGTTTATTTAATCTGTGGCAACAGGCAAACAAACAACATATGTTTAAACTGTAATTTGCCTGATGTTTGTAGGTGAAGCTTTTCTTTTTCATTCATAGATTAAAATAACTGAAAATAAAAACTTGACTTGCTGCAGTGCCTCTTAAAGGAATTGAACTATGACACAGAGGAAGTGCTGTTCCTCACTCCTGTACTTAAGAACCAATTATGTTCAGTGCTATAAGATTCAAATTTAACTTTGATAACAGTAAGAGTAATTCAAGTCCATGTGCTGGCTTGGATAGTATGACTGAGGTCCATTTCAGTTTTGGTGGAGTTTGGTTGAGACTCAGTTTCATTCAGGCATGTGTCTGAAAGTTTCCATGTGCTTTATTTATCACTAAAGGCGAACTGAATATATTTTATATATTCAGCTCAGATTCCAAATATTCCAAGGCCCTCATATATAATTTACACTACTCTCCTGGAAGCTGAAGTTAAATATTGTCTAAGGTTCTAATCTAAAAAATGGTTTTCTTTAAGATTAGGTGCCTGAGAAGGCAGATTCTGTGTCAGTGCATTTGCCTCTGCCTTCGCACCACCATTTCTCATTTGACTGTGCTTCACAATATCTTTGTTGTACCCTGAAAAGTCTATAATGTATCTTGAAATGTCACAGGGTGCTTCTTTCACAACTGTTTCTTGTATATCCTCTTTTGGGAGGTTTCTATCTCATACTCCAAGAGTACCTTCCCAGAGAGTCTTCCAAGTGAGACAATGGAACTAGCTTTACCAAACAGTCTCACTTTTAGATTTTTCACTGTACATCTTGCATGTTGAAAGGAAGGAGATGTATTCCAAAACACCACAGGCAAATTTCTAAGGAGTACTCTATTTATTTGACAGCATGATGATACTGCACCAGCAAACCACCTCAAGAATTTGTGGTAGTGTGAGACTGAACGTATTGAAAATATTTTTCAGTCCTGTCTGACTAAGCACGTGTTCAGAAAAGAGATGGATGGTGCAATTATGGAGCTAAATCCCAAAGGGCACCCTTAGGAACAAGTGCAAAACCATTTTAACCTCTAAGGGTACCTCTTCTGCTCGGTTTGGAAAACATTGTTCCCAAGTGGGCCCTCGCTCTGGAGGTTTAAGCCTTTATGCTGTTTTGTTCTGAAGTATTAAAGTCTCCACCCTTCCTCGTGGCTGTTGCTGTGTAGCAGAGCACTGGGGATCTGGGGGACCATTACATGGTTCTCCACACCTCAGGATGGATCCTGTAATTCCTCCCTAATGCCTTAACACAGCGATAATTCTTACTTTTCTGGGAATTTTGCGAATCAGCAAAGAGTGCTGGTGCATGAAGGATTTAGCCTTTGTGCTCATGGCAAAGTGATGGACTTCCAGCCCAGGGAGAAGCAGCCCATGGGAATCTCACGAGGCTTAATAAGACCAAGTGCAAGGTTCTGCACCTGAGCTGGGACAACCCCTGTTACCAGCACAGACCGGGGGGTGAACAGATTGAGAGCAGCCCTGCCAAGAAGGACCTGGGAGTGCTGCTGGATGGGAGGCCATGTGCACTTGCAGTCCAGAAATCCAACTGTGTCTCAGGCTGCATCCAAAGCAGTGTGGGCAGCAGAGTCAGGGAGGGGATTCTGCTCCTCTGCTCTGCTCTGGTGAGACCCCACCTGCAGTGCTGCATCAGCTCTGGGGTCCTTAGCACAGGGAGGACAGGGACCTGTTGGAGTGATTCCAGAGGAGGAACATCAAGATGATTATAGGGATGGAGCACCTCTCCTATGAGGAAAGGCTGGGAGAATTGGGATTGTTCAGCCTGGAGAAGAGAAGGCTTTGGGGTGACCTTCCAACACCTGAAGGGAGACTACAAGAAAGATGGAGAGACACTTTTGCAAGAGCATGTAGTGATGGGGCAAGGGGGAATGGATTCGAACTGAAAGAGAGTAGGTTTAGGTTAAGTATTAGGAAAAAATTCTTTACTGTAAAGATGATCAGACACTGGAGCAGGTTGCCCAGAGAAGGTGTGGATGTCTCATCCCTGGAAGTGTTCAAGGTCAGGCTGGATTGTGCTCTGAGCAACCTGGTCTAGTGAAAAATGTCCCTGCCTGTGGCAGAGGGCTCACAACTAGATGATCTTTAAGGACCCTTTCAACCTCAACCATGCTGTGATTCTGTGATCCTTTTCCCTGTGCATCTTGTGGCTGAGACCTTTAGAAGGAGGGAGGCCTTGTGTGAGTGAAAGGTCATTTGGAGGTGTCATCAGGGTTTGCATCAGCATGAGGCAATCTCCCTGCAGCACCGGTAAGATTAGTCCTTCATCTCCAAAGTCCTTCGTTTCAGGCACTTCCCTGAAATATCTGCGTATATATGCATATGTACTTTGGTAGGTATGTGCCGTAGCAAAAGGATTGCTCGCCTGAGGTCAGAATTTTACCTCAGACAGAGGTTTGAAATGTAATCTAGAGTTTTGTCCTTGATCACACAGGAGCCAGGATTTCATCTGGGGGCTTTTATCTTTCCATGCTGGCTGCAGATATCCATTGTTCTTCATATACCATGTGGCCACAATACATATTCTATTTCACGTTTCTTGAGTCCAAGACTTATAAATGTGTATTTATAATAAACACAGTAATTTTTACAGTATATTGTTGCCCTCTTTTCACAAAGGGAGAAAACACTTTAAACTAAGAACATGTCCTGTATAGTTTATTTTATCTGGGAAAATTGATGGCTGAAAATAGAGGCTTGTTAAAGGGAAAAAGCCCCCTCAGTTGTAACCATTGGAGTGGAGTGGCACAAGGGTTTGCTTTTAATGCTGAATTTGCCCAGCAAAGTTACAAAAAGCACTTGAAAGGATTGCAGGTGCCCCCCAAAGCCAAATTCTGATCTGTTCCCTTGCTATTTTTACAATTAATTAGTTTACTTGAACAGTAGAGAGTGTTTTGATCCCTGCAGTTTATGCTAGTCTCTCATTTAATGCCAAGGAAGACCACATTTAAAACAATGCACTTGGCTCGCAGCCTTCAAAATTTTTCTCTTTGCCTTTTCTCTTTTTTTTCTGACTTTATTTTGGACAGTCTGATCCTTTTTCTGTCTCTAGTCAAAATCTCTCCAGCTTGTGCTCTCCCCATGCCCTTTAATTAACTCTTTAATTACTAGACCTCCTTTCCTGGTGCTTCTTTTCGGTGCCAAGAGGAATGTCTCATCTCTTTCCATCAGCAACTTGTGTCTCCTGAGTATCAAATTGAGTTGTGTTTCTCTGTTGCCCGGTGTGCCATCCTGCCCTCAGCATGTGACAAATGTCACCTGAGGTTGCTTTTGTCAGTTGAAACTGTAGGTAATTGTGTCCTGGATCTGCATCTTCCATTGCATGTCAGGTCTGAAGTGGTCCAGTCTAGTGATAGTGAAAGACAGCGCTATCATTTTTGCACAATAGGATGGCATTTTTGAAATGTAAAGCACAAATAGGCTGCTTCAGCAATAGCTAATATGGTTTTTAACCTTCAGGTTGGACAAAGACCCTCCTTTTGATCTCACATAGCTGCCTCTAATGGCACTGTATGCTCTTGCTAGTATTATCTCTTCTTTTTTGACAAACATCCCAGTCTGACTCCACTGAAGTCTGTAGGGGTTTCAGCACTGACTTTACATGTGTTTGCACTGACATCCTGGCTCAGAATCAGTACAACTGTCTGTCCCAGGCTTCACTTTCTTCCAGATAATAAGAAAATTTACAGTCTCTGAACATTCAGATCTGCTTTTTTTAGTGGCTAATTAGTTCATTGATTAGATGTATTCAAATGTCATTATACTTTTGTTTGCCCTTGCCATATTCAATGTGCACAGGCTCCTTGAGAAGTCCATTGTGTGTTTACATTTTGGAATCTTCTCCTTAGAGAGATTTTCATGGGTGTTTTGTAGTGTCTGCAATCCAGGTGACTGCTGTTGATGCATCTAGTTTTTGCACTTCAAAATTTTTTGCTCTGTTAACTCTGTTGACTCTGTTAACTGTATTGGAGTAGCTATGTCCACATAGGTGAAAAGCATTTTTATCCTTAATGTACTTTTAAGTTTACAGAGAAATACATTTCACTTTTAGTTACCCTGTCCTAATTTTTTTCTAAATAACCTGCAACTAATATCTCTTTTACCATCAGGCACTCTCCTCTGTTGCATGTTTAAAAAAGAAAATGGTCAAATAATATGTAGGTTGTAATTAAAATGATATATTAATATAACACAAAAGCTTTGTTAATAAGCTTTGAAAATTTTGTGCTATCTTCAGGTCTTCCCCCTTGTCCCCTTTTCTTAATGCAATGAAGGAAGCTGTAAATAGTCTTTAAAGATGTTCTGTTTTTTTAACTCCTAATTGCTTAGCAACTATTAGTGAAAAAGATCTGGGAGTTGTTGAGGAGATTTAATTTCATGCTTTTATTTGAGAGGGAAGTAAGTTGACCCTTTAGTAGCTGTTGATTTTGATCAAAGTTAAAATAAAGAGCTTTGATATGCATTGCTTAACTTTTCGATTTTCCCACTTTTAGTTCTGGAGTGTGTGATGTCATTTCCATGGCTTTCTAGGTGTCATCTTTCAGTCTTTTAGTCAATACTGAGTTCCTTTGCCTGTCATGGGAAAGGAAAGGTGATAAAAGTAAAATATGCTTTTCTGTTGTAGGCTTCCCACAATATATATGTATTTGTTTGAATTTCAAACCTCTAACTAATGTAGCACAATAATTTTCTTATTATATAGGCTGTTTTATGGTTTTTATTAAAAAATAAAAACCAACCAAACAAAAAAAGAAGTAGTAATTAAACCATAAGTTAATTTCTGGTCCTCCTGACTTTAGTAAGACTGGTCTGTTCTCATATCCTGCATGCAGAGAAATGGACCAAGATGAGACGTTGCAATGGATAGGTTTTAGTTTGAAGCTTAATTTTGGGTAGAAGTGTACTGTGAGGGAAAGGCTTGCGTAGAGCACATTGTGGAGAGTGCAAACAGCTAACCTCATGTAGAATAATTAACTAAGGGGCTGCATTATCTTTTGTTGTTCCTCTATAATCCATTACTATTCCTCATGGCAATAGTATAGATAAGACATTGAAATATGAACACATTTAGGCCTTTAATATCACCCTCACTTTTGAAAGCTATACTATCGTATAATCTTCTTGGTTATTTTTTTCATAACTCCTTTTTCTAAGCCAAGATTTCTCTAACACAGGTAAAGCTCCCAGCTATAATCCCCAAATATCCAAGCAGAACGCCAACTGTTTCTACAAACAAGGAATTTAGTGGATCAAATAAGCTTTCCTTCCCACCCATGTAAGTAGTACACTTATGAAAATCATTAAACACCTATCCTGCAACTATTCATACATGCAAGTAATATTGCTCTTTGGGAAACTGCAGAAGTAGTGGATATGTGTATGGACCTTGTGAATCTTTATTGCTCCTAATTTTGCTATCATATGTGATGCTAAAATAGTTTTAAAAGTGACTAAAATAACAGTGCTTTAACTCATATAGGAAAATTATTCAATATAACTTTGTGTTAGGAAAACTAAGCACAGAGTTGTATGTCTTTTTGTAGCAGACTTTTATGGTATTCTAAATTGTCTGGGCTTTTTCTCAATAGCAGTGAACAGGTGAAAATAAAAATCTTTATTGTTCTGTGGGTGTAGGTTACAGAGACACAAATAGGACTGACACTTTCAGGAAAGACATAGACTGTAGCCTGTATAAGACCAGACACAAGAATACTGTAATGAACACCTGGAAGAGGTGTTTGAAGCAAATTTTTATGTCATGTGTGATGTGATGTGATCACATCATCAGCTATGTGCACAGCTGAATTAGTTCTGCATACTTTGTCTTAGAAATTTATTGCTCAGTCATCAGTAATCCCAGTATGTTTTAGAACTGTTAATGATGCCAAATAAGTGATTAAACTGTCAAATGAATTTAAGAGAAAATCTGTGACAAAATTTCACTTTTGTGCACCACAGAATGAGTACTGTCAGCCTTTTTTACTTACATATTCTTTGTGGGATTTCCCTTTTGCACTTTTTGTCTGTAAGATCAGAACTGTGTAAATATTATACATGTAAAATTCCGATGAAACAGATGGCTCTTCTTGTGTAAATTTACAGTGCTAAATCAGGCATAGTTGTGTGCTTTTGTTTGTTCGTTTATTTGTTTTTGGTTCTTATTCTTAGATGATTACTTATAGAATATATGTTTTGTTATCTATAAATAACATATAAGGCTATAAGTGGTTATATTTTAAATTAATTTTATAATTACAAATAAATTATAAGGACTTTTCTGTGCAAAATAGTCCCCATTTTTGTTTACTTTTGCTTTTCTTTTCTTTTAATATATTTGTATTTACAGCCCTGCTCAGAGAAAAAGCAAAGCAGTAAATTTTAGCAAATTAATAAGCAATGGTTATGGGACTGACTGGTTTCGGCAGTGTGCTGGATGGGAAAAAGAGATTGCAGAAACATCAGGAAATAGTGAGCACTCTGAAGGTAACGTTGAAAGCTGTTTCTTTTAAAATGAGCAGGGCTCCCAAGGTAACAGCAGAGGGCAGCCTCAGTATTTGTGTGGCCCTCTGAATATGGTGAGACACATTGAATTATTGTGCTTAGTTTACAGTACTCTGTGATCCGCTAAAGAAAGGAGTGCTCCTGTTTGTAGTCAGCGAAGGCAGGCGCTTTCATGGACTTTTTTCATCTCCACAATTGCAGTATGCTCTGTTCCAGTCCAGGGGCTTCTGTGTTCTGATCCAGGGGCTTCTCTGTGATGTGTTTCTGTAAAATGCTGCAGAGACACAGACATTCTGCCTAAATTTAAACAGCTTGTAAAATGTTTGTTGCTGCTTTGTTATGAATATTCTCTTGACCCTAATATTTTTCTGAAAACTTCTGTCACAAGTGTCGTTGATAATTGTGTTTAAGAAATAGATCACTGTTCATAGAAATTTGTCAAAATAAACATATGCACATTGTTGAAGACAATGGAATTGCAACAGTTTAAGAGAAAGAAGTTATCCAATGTTCACCTATGATTTCAAACAATACTTTGTCATGCACAATAGTAATAGCTATGAAGGACATCACTTGGAAAGAAATATTAAGGCTAAGGAGTTGGAGAATTCCCCTTCTGTCAAAGACCTTTTGCTTTTTGCACTGTCGTGGTAACCACGATGGCCATAAAAGTTTTCTATCGCAGTGTTTGGAAATGCTATTTGACCTCCCATTGCATGCACCAGAATTTTTTTATTTGTATCAGGGAATCCTTTTGTATACACTGGGAATTGTCATGAATCCTTTGACATTGATATATTAATGTATGGAAGTCTTAGAGGCCAGGTATTTTAATTTCTTTGATACTTCAGCTCTTTCTGATTTCACCTTTGTATCTTCCATTAATATATCTACAGTAATTTTTTTTTTTTTGTGTGCAGAACCTCTTTCTCCAGGTAAGTATCAGATGAAAACAGAGAACTAGAAGTTGTGTGGATTTTTTCAGAAGAAAAAATGCCATAAAACTAAGTGATGAAGCCAGATCTTGGTCTGGATCTGAAGGAGAATATATTACCTTAGAAGCCACTCTTCAACTAAAGTATCCAAACTCTGATCATGCCGAGTATGCTGCTTTGAGAGGCTCAGTGTTCCAACAATTCAACCATGGAGTCTGAACGTGTTCTTCCTCAGCACGAAAGAAAACTTTGAATATTCTTCTTTGTTTTCAGATTCTGTCTAATTTCCTTGTATGCTGACATTTTTCTTTCCCATTACTGTGAGTAAAATCATAGGATTTGGGATTTCAAAATCTCAATTTCATTAATTTGGTGATAGTTGATTTCTTTAATGTGTGTACCTCTAATGAGATATTTGAGATATAAAGATAACCTGAAGATTTTTCAGAGTAATCATGAAATTGGTTTGGTTATACCACTTAGGCAATAGAGAAAAAAACTATTGGTACTCTGTGAAGGCTGCTGAAAAGTCAGTGTGCTGCACAGATTGATATATAGATACATCTAGTTTTTGAGTTGCTTTTCTTTTTGAAATTTTTCAATAACATGACACCTCCTTTGCTTGTATTGCCTTTGTTTGCAATCATAGCTGTTCCAATTGAGATTGGTTCTGCATCTCAGTGTAAAAGGAGATTGCTTTTAATGCTCTTAAAAATGTGGTTTCATCCAGATGTGTGTCTTCATTCAGTTTTGACCTTGTCCTTTTCATTCTTGAGGTGGTTGCTAAAGGGAGTGCTTTTACTTTTTTCCCACTTGTGTACTTTTGTTCTGTTCATCCAAGGCAATTGGCAGCATGAACACCTGGCAGCTCCCTTTTGACATGGAGCTCTGTTCTCACTCGCACAGAATAAGTCCTAGACACATGAGGCAGGAGATACAACCCATTCCATATGTAAATCTGTAATCCCTTTGTTCTGGGATATAGATTTGCATCATACTGAAAATTTCTTAGGTAGCTTGTCTGTCTTGTTAATTCAAAATTAAAAGTACTGGAATTTATATGCGTTTTGACATGAGGGAGAAACCATAAATTTTAGCTGACCTTTATATTCTTATGGTTGAAATTATTCTGTGAACTTTAATATTTTCTTTCTATTGCAGATTCAGGACCATCTGAATCACCACCTACAAGCAATGAGTTAAAACCACTGTTTCGGGGATGCAATAAGTAAGTTGAAAAACTGTTGGGGAAACTAAAGCCTTGTATTGCTTATGTAATCCACTATTTACATGTTGGCTAGATTATTTTTGTAATTTAACTCATCCCTGATTGAGAAGTTTGTGAGATGGATGAACTTCATTGTGCTCAATTACAGCAACTTTTAAACAACAGGCAAGAGTGGTCAGTGCTTAATCCTAGACTTTTTCTTTATATAATGAAATAAAGCAAAACTGAAGTTTTCTCCTGCACAAGACTCATGCTGCTTTGCTGTCTCAAACAGGGTTGAGACATATCATGTACCATATTGCTGCTGACTTGCCTGGATACAGGCACACTATCGGTGTGTCCAAATCAGCAAGTTTCTTAGTTAAGTACAGCTCTGCTCAAGAGTAATACTACAAAGAAAGGTGAAGGGGAGCTGTGTGGTATGGGATGAAATGTAAATAGAAAGAATTGAACCGGTATGGATACTTGCAGCAAAAAAGTCAAACCTTCACTGAAAAGCTTCTTCATCCCAAAATCTCATTTATTTAGACCAGATATTCAGCTTTCTAGGACAACTCTCTTACTATGCCTGCTGCACAAGAACTAGTTGATCAGTCATAGTGTTCAACCACATAAATAAAGACTTGGTGGCATTTCCTATTATAGTATTTTTGTATAGAAGTGAAATTGTTGGTTAACAGTTAGGCAGACTCAGCTATCTATGACGTCTGTACTTTCAGCTCTTAAATAAAAAAGTTATCTATCCTGAAGTCCTGACTGCAATAAAAAACATTATATGCTAGATCACTGTGTTTATTCACACCACCAAAAGTTTGTACTTCGAAATAACAATGTATAGAAGTTGTACTTTAATGTTTTGAAGAAGTTAAGATACACTGATATTTTAACACTTGCTGTTTTATGTACTTGGATTAGGAGATACTCTGAAATTTTATAAAAATTAAATATTTATTATAAAGTCCACTAGAAAGTAGATGCAATTTCATTTCCATGTTTTTTGCTAACACTATGAAAAGCGAACTGGTAATTTTTAGAATTACCTCTTCGGATTGCATTCAGTACATTTTACACCTTTGAATCCAAGTCGTGAAGATTCTAAATTTTATTACTAAATATAGATTTCTTTGAGCAGAAGTTTTAGAGGATTTGGTTTAATACTGCTCTTTATAACTTCGATGTAAAAATTCATTGGCAATAGGTAAACCTATGACTAGTCTGAACCCTCAAAATTTTCAGCAAACATTTGTGGAAATTTTGCTGTTGATGTTGTTAGACTCAGCACCTGAGTCCATCTTTGCTGTCCATTCTTTTGAACAATTAACTGTCTAAGCTGTGTTAAAAAAATAAAAGGGTAAAATATATGCAAATGCATAAATGTACAGTAGTTGGCTAGTCAGCAAATCTTTCTAAATAAAAAAAGCTTACATCAAGCTGTAACTGTAGGGGTGTGTGAGATTACTTATCTTGTATTTGTGTTCACTTATAGTTTGTGCTGTGGATTATGTCTAGATACATTGAAACCATTCATTTTGATGTGAAGGCAGAGCTTTTGGGGAAATCCCGTTTTCTAGGCAAGTGCATCCGGGGATGCCAGTGTTCGAGCTCATAGCATTAAAACCTGACCAGTTGTGATGAGCTGACCTTGGCTGGACACTTGGTGCCCACCAAGCCGCTCTATCACTGCCCTTCCCAACAGGACAGGGGAGAGAAAATAGCATAGAAAAGAACTTGTAGGAGTGACTCCAGAGCTGGTGAAGGTTCTAGAGAGTCAGTCCTATGAGGAGTTGTTGAGGGAACTGGGATTGTTTAACCTGGAGAAAAGGAGGCTCAAGGGGGACATTATCACTCGCTACAACTGCCTGAAAGGAGTCTGTAGCCAGGTGGGGGTTTGTCTCTTCTCCCATGCAAGCAGCAACAGGATGAGAGGATACAGCCTCAAGCTGTGGCAGGGGAGATTCAGGTTGGGCATTAGGAAGAATTTCTTCACTGAAAAGGTGGTTAAGCATTGGAATGGGATGTCCAGGGAAGTGGTGGAGCCACCATCCTTGGAAGTGTTCAGGAGATAACTGTACATGACAGTGCTATGGTTTAATTGATAAGGCAGTGTTCAGTTGAAGGTTGGACTTGATGATCTTGGTGGTTTTTCCAACCTAAGTGATTGCCATTAATATGTACTCAGCTTTCTTTAGTCAAGCCAAGGGGATGTTTTATCTGCACTGTTGGTCAACTGAGTCTGAATGGATCACAGTTTGAATACCATGAGTTAGAATATTAACAGCCTGAGATTTCTCTTCACAAGAGCAAGGGGGCAATCCTGTAATTGGTATTGGTGTATTTAGAATAACAGAGATCTGCAGCAGACACGTAACTTGCCTTTTCTCCAAGGGACATGAAGTCAAAGTGGTGTAACAAATCAAAAAGTGCTAGCTGAACCCAAGGATGGAAGTGTGCTGCTTGAATTCACCTTATCCCAGTAATTGTGTTGTTCTATTTACTTCTGAGTCAACGCAGTCATGCAGCTGGCAGTTTTCAAAGTCATCAGCAGTTCCATGTAAAAGCAGTGGAAGCTTCTGGTTTTCCATTTCTGTTTTTCAGAGAAATGCCAAAGTCAAAAGCTGGGTGCTTATTACAAAATCTAGCATTATTGTTTTAAATGCTGAAACATTTGTTTCATTGTCTTGTGCTCTATTTCTGCCCTGAATGCCTTTAAGTAGTGAGATGATTATTTCTTTTTTGAATACTGATTGCTTTGCAAGCCCCAAGATAAAGCAAAAGTGCAGCTACATTTTATGAATTGCATCCAAGTACACTGAGTATGTGAATGTTTTAAAAAGAGAATTCTAGATAAAGATTGAACAATAACTTAGCAGTTTAGCAACTGAAGAGTAATTTTCCTTTTATATACAACCACTTCATTGTAGTGAAGTCTAATGATTGTTTTCATTTTAATGTGTCCTAATATATACCTAATATATAATTCTAACCACTTCTGTCTTTTTGGACTAGACTAAAATATAAACATACTTTCAGAGATCAAGAGTATGTGTGCATTAACTTTGCATAGCAATACAAACAAAAATTCAATTGACCTTTGTGCTTCTCAAGCATCTAAAATTAATTTGATTTCATTCAATTGATTCCAGCATATCTATTTCTTAAATACTTGTATCTGGGCTGAATATGCAGGCTGAGGTGTAAAAGATGTAAGATAAAGCCCAATTTCTTTCTGTAAATAAATAATTTAATATTCTGCTTTTGCTGTTTTCTGCAGATATTTTTTCAGAATGTAGTTACACATTATGCTATAGTCTGGGAGAAAAAGCTAGAAATAGAAACATAGAAGTTCAGTCTCAGCAAATTGTGTCCTTCTATTAATAGTTTTAATGATACAAAACATCCAGAATAACTGAAGAATCAAAATGCAGTGGGTAAAACAGCTGCATTGAATTATTTGATCAATTGACTGTAAAAATGGTTTGTGGTGAGCAGAAGGGAGAATACGTTTGATTATGAAAGGACAGCCAGCCTTATTTTCCATAGATCAAATTTTCATCCATGCAATATAAAAGCCCAAAAAGTGAAGCAAATTGCATATTGTTGTTATAACCCCAGTATGTAGCTGTATATTTTTCACCCTTCTAAAACAACGTTAGTATTCTTCCCACTAAAATATGAAATGGAATAAAAACCCAAACACTAAAATAAAAAAACCAGGAAGCTGAAAGGACATTTAAAGCTTTCTAGTGATAACTGAGAGCAAAGGGTACTACCAATTATTAGACTCATAGAAATGCATAATTAATTGACCATTTCAGACAAAGTAACTATAGTAACCCTATTTTTTACCAAAAAAAGCAATTTACATTGATTATTCTCTTAATAGATAGCTGGATAGAAAACCTCATGAAAGCTAAAGCAGACTTTTCACTGGACCCTGAGATGAAGGGGTAGGTAATGTTCCTGTTTAAAGGAAAACTTTCTTCCACAGAATTAACACTCTTCTAAGGTGCTTGTCCACTACTATAGCTTGGAAGTCTTGACAAATATTTAAGGAACAGGAAAATGGAAGATGGATTAGGAGGCTGTCCTTCTGTTTCACCCACTGGAAAGATAAACAGGCTGAACAGGTGACTTTTTTCTGAGTTTGTTGAGCAATTCCTCTTGCATATCGTTCATGCCTAGAAATGCATCTGTGCAAGGGATTCTCTCTCTTGTATTCCCATACCAAGTCCTTTGGTATGAGACAGGATATTGATAGATTTTACTCTAAATGCCAAATACATGGTTTTGTAATAAATACATCTCAGCAATGCCTTGTGCCAAATGTATTTATCATCCTGAGGCACAGAAAGTTCTCTACCAAGGTGCTGCTCTGTCTCCCAAGTATTCCTTACTAGGACAAACTACAGTGTGGTTCTGGTGCGAAAAATTATTTTTAAAGTTTCAATGCAGGATTGTGTGTTTGGTGTCTTCAGTTACTGTATGAACAATGTTTAATGTACGCTTCCAGTAGCCGAAGCCATCTCTACTCTTTTCTCGCACCCTGTTGGCCGTGCCCACATGCCCAGGGGAGCACATCGGCACACCGGCACACACAAAGGCAGACGCGGGCAGAGACGCCCGCGCAGCCCGACTCGGCTCCGCCATCCTCGGCGTGCTGACACCTGCGTGTGTATCTATCTCTGTGATAAAGTGCTCCCGAACGCCCGTGCCCTGGCAGCAGCTCTCCCGCCGAGCGCCCGGAGCCCCGCGCTGCGTTTCCAGCGACATCAGCAGCACTGCCACAGCCGCGCCCCGTGCCCGCCCCGGAACGCGGCGCTGCCGCAGCCTCCCCGGCGCGCAGGGGGTTAACCGGGCCCGGGGCGGGGCGGTGCCGCCGCTGGCGGGAGGTGGCTCGGCAGGGCTCCCCGCAGCCCGCCCGGGAACAGCGAGCGGCTCTCCTCGTTTCCCAGCGGCGGATCCCGCTGCCCCCGGTGAGAGCCGCGTCCCGCCGGTCGCCCCGGCAGCCCGCGGTCCGCCCCCGTGCGGGTGCTGGGATGCCCGCCGAGTGTCCCACCCCCGGTCGCCGGGACCCCCGCGGGGGATGGCGGCCCAGAGTGGGTAGGGAAGGGGGGCGGCGGGCGCGGGCGTCGGTCCGGTCGAGCGCTCCGCGGTGTCCGGGCGGACGGGGCCGCTTGCTCTGTCTGCGGGGCCGCGGGAGCGCTCCGCCAGCAGCACGGGGACCAGCAGGGTAAAAAATCAATTTTGTAGCGACTTCAGCTTTTCGTGATGAGGGATGAACACCGACCAAGAGCTTTTCCCTGCAGAAAGCATTGACTGTGGGCTTCCTTCATAAATGCCGGCTGGCAGGGGAAAATGAGAGATGGCAATTTTAGTGGGTTCTGCATGGTATTAAAGCATCAGTCTGAGGACTTAGAGGTTTAGATGAGACCTGAAATTCTTCTCTGTGAGGATGGTGAGACGCTGAAACAGGTTGCCTGGAGAAGTTGTGGCTGCTTCATCCCTGGCAGTGTTAAAGGACAGGCTGGATGGAGCACTGAGCAACCTGGTCTAGTGGAAGGTGTTCCTGCCCATGGCAGCGGGATTGGAACTAGGTGATCTTTAAGGTCCCTTCTAACCCAAACCATTCTATGATATGCACACATGTTAAAGCAGGCTCTTCCCTTTCTTGATCTGGGTCCTTCCGCGAGCACATTATTGTTGAATGTTAGGTTTAACTTTGGCTGAGGAAGACTACAGAAACTTTTGATGTGTCTATAAAAACTTCCATTTGCTTAGACAGCGTGAGAGTTTTGTGGCTTTACATTAACTGGTTGCTTGTCACCTACTGCCTGATTGCTCTCAGGGTCTGCCATGGAAAAGCTGCTTTATGCTTGCTCCTTCCTTCAGTTCCTGCCAAGACACCTCCAGCTGGGTGCTCTTGGAGGGGGTATGCTGGACTTTTGGACTGCCAGAACTTTGTTCTCAGTTTTTTTAAGTATATCATCTGTGATTACTTAGGAGATCACAGAACCAAGAACACTTAAAAATCACGTGGATGCTTAATACCACGAGCAACAGCTGAATGAATGTCCTGGTTTATTTGCAGCCATTTTTCTTCTTGTTACGTAAAAATCACTTTGCTGTTTCTTCTTAACTTCCAACTCCTCTTTATCAGGACTTGTGGCACTGTAGAAAGAAATGATGCATTTTTCCTGTAATGTACGTGGTATAATGGTGATACCTCATAGTAGCTGCCTGTACTTCATATTACCATAAGGAAGTGTAGTTGATTATAAATGCAACTTTTATACTTTACCTCCTTGAGCATAGATGGTTGTATTCACTTAGTATATCTAGTACATGTGAAGTTTGAGTTTATTTAATAAAGGTTAATGTTTGTTAAATGAAGAAAACTAATTTTCCTTATAAATTTCAATTTTTCAGTGGCTTTTAACAGGCAAGCTTCTTGTTTATTTTGTTTGGTTCTTCACTTCTTTAAAAATTCACATATGATGTAATTCTGTGGCAAGACCGATTTCTTTATGTTTCCTTGTAGCGTAATCCTGGGGTTTTTAAGGATTACAGTCCTGTCTCTGTTATAATCTCTGTGCTGTCAGGCCCTTCTTAAGGGAGGGTAGAGTAAACTTCGTGATTCAATACTTCCCATAAGGGCATTCCCAGAAAGTACCAACTTTGGCATGTAGCCTTAGTCACGTCTGAAAATAATAGCAAATTAATCATTCTATAATTATAATTCTGCCCTTGGATCAACACCAAAGCCTCAGTGATACATTTGCCTATTTAAATGTAAAGAAGAATGCAGAAAGGAGAAGGTTTTGGTTATAGGTTAGGGTAATGGATCAGGGAAAAAGGTGTTCAGGGTAGATGATAAACTGGAGAGCTGTTGCTTTCTGGAGTCATGTTTTAGTTTCGTGTTCCTTGCTTTACGCTGTGGTAGAAAGAAGTGCTCTTAAGGTCAGTAGGAGGAGTTTAATGAGGAGGATATTATGAGTAAGACGCTTCCTGGACTCGAGTTTCAGGCATCTGACAGCTAGAACTGAGCTTTGGAGACCTTCTGGAGGCAGAGGTGAATGGGGGCTGAAGCTGGTTCGGCAGTCACTGTTGGTGTTGGAGGTACAGAAGAAAGAAGTTGAATTAGTTAGCAGTGAGACCTCTGTCTGTGGCCCATGAACCTGCTGCTGTTCAAACCACAGAACAGAGGTAGTGGTGAGGTGGGGGTTGCAATAGCAGGGGATTGAATTAGGCTTAAGGGCTTCAAAAGTGGTGATGCTCAGTCATAAAAATTGTAGATGCTCATTTTGCTCCTTATGCTCCAGTTGTAAAAGCTGTAATGTGCCTGGATTATTTGACGAATTTAATATTCATGATAATTATCATCAATACAGAAGGTTCCTCTCTCTGGTAATCCTTCCAGCTTTACAGATGGGACTATTCTGATGCACTTGTTAATAATTTTTTTTTAATATAATTCTAGGTATAAAACATACATGGCTCCTGGTTCCTCAAATGAGAAGAAAACTGATGATGGACAGGCTTCAAAGTAAGATTGAGAAATTAATTATTTTGTCAAAGTTAACACTTAAACGTCCTTCTCAAACTCATTACACAATCATTTAGTTTAAGATTAAGTTTATGATAATAATGCCAAGTATGCAATAGGAACTCTCTGACAAATGTATGTTTTATTGCTTTACCACACCGACACAGATGACTTTGCTGGTTAGTCTTTTTAACTTCTCTCAACAGTGAATTTTTTGAAGCTGGCTGTTATTTTATTTATTAATTTATTTTAATCCAATGAGCTGCTGAAATGTCGACTTTGGTTGCTGCTTCAAGAGTTCAAACAAATATTTCAGTGTGTTTCTCTAATCCTTACTTCAAGCTTATTTTACTTAAACCTGCTACATGCCTCCTTAGTCTTAAGATTTGTATTTTACTTAAATCCTCAGAAGTTGTAGGTGCTTTACAACAGCACCTACAGGGAAATAAATTTTCTGCTCCTGAGCTTTGCATGCCAAAGATTTTTATCATGCAAACTTTGCCTCTACTGTAAATCCATGGCATTTGTCCTATGTACACATAACAATATGCTAGTTTTTATTGCTCATTTTACCCCAGGGTCCAAGTCTACGATCAGATGTGAGGATAAGCCGTGCAAGTTGATAACGGCCCCTCACTCTGGTGAGGCAGTGGGTTGGAGAGCGCTGTTGGTGGAGTGTGAGATGAAAAGGGTGGAATATAGCCACTGATGAGGAAGGAGGCTATGTTTTGGCCAGGCATGAGGATAGTGGTGTTGGCACATATCACATGAATTTCCTTGCACTTTTAATAGAGACCTCACCTTTTCCGGATTTATTTCCTGGAGAGAAGTTTTTATTGCTGGTGTTCTCATAGAGAAGGAAATAAATTTTTTTGCTTGCCAAAGAACAGATTGTGAAATGATTTCAAATCGTATCCTATCCTATTTGTATGTAAAAGCCATTCCAATAGGCATCAGCACAGCCAGATATTGGATCTGCATTAGTGAGTGACCTGATAAATAAATGTAGAGTCCCACAAAACTGAACAGGAATAATTCACGGGAGGCAGCCTGGAAATTCTGCTAATATGAGCTGGTGAACTCCTAGGTTGTCTGTGCCTTCTGACTGACCATAAACCTGCTCTTTAGTTCTCCCAGAGTCAAACCGGTCTCTTGGAAGGAAGAACAAAGGCAGCCAAAGCCTTTGGTTCCACCTCAGGCAGGATTTGTATGAAGAGAGGCAAATGGGGCCCATAGCAGATGGAAGTCCCTCTGAAAAGGGTGAACACATCAGCTGCCTGGGTGGGCTGCTCCTTCCATTGCTGAAGGTGGTTGTCTGTGGTAGCAAGGGACAGGTAGGCTGGGTTGGGCTGACACCTCTTTCCTTGGTTGTGCAGTGGTCACTGGATAGGTAGTAATGTTGGAGAGAGACCAACAGAAGTCAAGAACAGAAGCAATTGCTCAGAATATTTGAGTTGTAGGTATTTGCTTTCTGAGGAACAGTTCAGTGACCTCAGCATGGGCATCTTGGCCTCTGCAGGCTTCCTTCATCCTGCACAGGACTGGCAGATAAGGCATAGGAACTATGGGAAGGCACTGTCTTTCTGGAGAGGCATTAGGAGGCAGACGAGATAACCAAAACCACCTAAAACAGTGCTAAACACCTCTGTTTAGGCTTCAGACTGTTGTTCCTGTGTTGTCTTAATGCTTTTTTGCATAAAGTCCAGATGAACTCTTTTGTTTGTCTCCTCTGACAAAGCAGTTTGAATTTGCTGAGCCATGCTATGCCTGCAGTGAGCTTTCATTAAGCTATTAAGTCATCTTCTTGTGTCTGGAAGCTATTTACTGCTTGATTCCATCTCTCAGAAATTACTTTGAAGTGTTGGACAGTGTTCTACTTAAGCTTGTGCTTATTGAGTAGTCTTTCCTACCTGTTTCAATTGAGCTTAAAACATCAAGCACAGAAGGCAGACATTTTATGAATCATTCAGCTTGTTTAGTTAGCCCACTATTGAATTTTCCATGAAGGTGATCCCACAGGCCAAGTAGTTCAGGTTTCCCTGTCATTTCCTGTCTCTTCAGACAGATTAATTTTTATTTTTCTTTTAAGATGTATCACTCCCTTACAAGAAGCACTTAGGAAGAAGTGAATTATTTTTACCTCTTCATCTCTTTTTCCTTTTTCTTGATTTTTTTCCCACTTCTGTGGTTTTCTCCTTGCTTCAGATTTCTACTTTCCTATTTCAGATCCTCTGTATCCTTGTTATCAATTTCATGCCATAGGGGTTTTTTTCCATCTGTATGGCAGAGTAAGACAAATTGCCAGAAATCTTTGTGCTTGATTATAAAGTCCAAATCATCCCATCTTTCTCGGGTGGCTGGCAGACTTTCAGTCAAAATGGGTCAGGTTTGCTTTTCAGCTTTGCTATAGGTTGCCTTTGTAGTAAGGTGGTCTATATAAGAATATTCCTTGGTCCTGCTCACATTGTTCTGCTTACCATAAAGACCCACCCGGGCTCAGCGATTTAATATTGTTTAAGACAAAGGTTACACTGTTGCAAATGCATCCTAACACCTGGGCTTTTCTTCAGCAATTTCATTCCGTGAAATGAATGGAATGTGAAATGTCATATGTGACATTTTACAAGACATACAGCAGTTACGAAAGTTAGCTTTTCATTCACACAATGTCCAAGGAACCAAAATAAATTAGTGCAGTCATATGAACATGTGGCATTTCCCAACTTTTAACTTCTTGACTTTGAAGAATTGTCATCTCTTCAGTGTAGGGGTTTGTATATATTCTATATGTTTCACAATGCTGCTGTCTTGGCAGAGAGAAATTTATTCATCTCTGCAACCCTCACCTGGAGAAAATGAAAGAAGACATCCTGTACCATTTTGCTCTTGGGACTGATACCCATGATTTTCCAGCATTGTTTGGGGATGTAAAGGTAAGATGCTTTGCTTCATTGAGCAAGCCTGAGCTTTTCTGCAGAAGGTGAAAGTATAGCTGTCTTCAGAATAAGACTAAATGTGTCAGCCTGCCAACAACTGAGGAGTGCATGCAAAGGGGGAAAAATCTTGTGGATTCTTGTTACTTTCAGTATCCCACAAAGCTGGGGATAATTGTTTTTGACTGTCTCTTTTCAAACCTTTTCCCAGTTTGTGTGTGTTGGAGGAAGTCCTTCCCGGATGAAAGCTTTTATCGCCTACATAGCGGAGGAGCTGGGGCTCGGGAGCCCTGGGTGTGACTACCCCAACATCTGCGCGGGCACTGACCGCTATGCAATGTACAAAGTGGGGCCAGTTTTGTCTGTCAGTGTAAGTACTTCCCTTATTTGACATGGGACACAGTTCAGTATTGATGCTGTTCAATGTAGAAAATTTGAATGCATGTTTCTTTTAAACACTTCATAGACCGAATCAGGCTGCTCAAAATAGTGCAGTCAGCTAATTACGGATTCCTTTTTAGCCCTTTTTTGTAAGAGGGAAAATCTCCAAGACCTTTGTTCTTTCTTGCATCCTTTTTCCTCAGTGTACCACTGAGGTGTTGCAGGAATGACCTTATAGATTTTTTGACCAGAGTTACTGTTGCCTCATCCTTGTTCTGTACCCTGAGTAATGGGGGGAAAAGGTCACTTGGTGCATATAGGGTATTGGAAAAAAGGGCTGTATGAGACCCAGAGCTACGTATCTGCAATGGCACTGTCAAATGTGCTTAAGAGAAGCATTCTGTGGGACTGGTGCTGCCAGCTCATGTGTGCATTTTAAAGAAATTCATAGCTTTAATTTGTAGATAGAATTACATGCTTCAATTGCAATTGCAAAACTATAGTATTATTTTGCAGGCTTTGTTTTGGGCTGTAATTATCATAATATTGTACAAGCTAATGTGGACTTGTATTTTCTGAACATTGAGACTAAACCTGTATTTTGAAAAAAATTAGCTTAACTATTCACTAGCACTTCAGGTTGGTGAAAAATCACAGTGAGTTTTTTCTTGTGTTTAGGAAATGCTTCATGATGAAGTGAATTAGTCAACTATTGGGAAAGGACACTCTTTATACCTTTGAGAATGTAAATGTTCTGTAATTCATGATTTTTAGAAATACGGTATTTCATCCACACTCTACCAAAGCCAGCGGGAGTATATTTGTAGGCGCTTTCAGTATCTTTCTGTAGGCCCAGAGGTTGGGGGTTTTGTGGGAGTGAGTTAGGTGGCATTTGGGAAAACAGTATCAGGAAGGAGATAATGTCCAGCTCCTTCTCTCATATATATTTTGTGTTGTCTATGTGAATGTGGAATATGAATTTATTCTTTCTTTTCAGCATGGTATGGGCATTCCCTCTATTTCAATCATGTTGCACGAGCTGATCAAACTGTTGTATCACGCCAAGTGTTCTGACATAACCATCATTCGCATTGGCACCTCTGGTGGAATAGGTATTTCCCCTCTTGATTTCTTTCTTTCTTTCTGCAAACAAAAGTATCTTTGCAGGAGAGTAAGGCATCTCTCTGCATGTAAGAGATTAATGCTCAGAACAGTTTTCCACAGGAGAGGCATCCTTTTACTTCCATAATTTGGAAAGTAAAGGCAACATATGCTTTTGCATAGGGAAAATGCACTTAAAGATCTCGCAATGTGAGAGTAAGGACATCCCTGTCCTGTATGGAAAATATGATATAAGAAAGAAGTGAAAAAGGAAAAACTTTGTTATTTCAGAAATTATTTGTTATAATAAACTGGAGCAGCTAGGTGTGGTTTAAAAAACCTCTTGGTGAATTCAGAAGCAAAATTGCCACCTTTAAAAGAAGCAGGGTTGGGTCAAGATATATGTTTTATGTGACTGGAAACAAATCATTAACTGCATTGTGAAGCTATATCTATTTTCTTTTGCTGCAGGTCTGGAGCCGGGCTCAGTGGTTATAACTAGGCAGTCTGTAGATGCCACCTTCAAACCTCAGTTGGAACAGGTTGTTCTGGGAAAGACAGTAATTCGCAGCACTAACCTGGATGAACAGCTGGCTAAGGAGCTGATGCAGTGCAGTAAAGAAATTGGTCAGTTCAATACAGTCATTGGAAACACCATGTGCACTTTGGATTTCTATGAAGGTAAGGCTGGTGACAGACTAGAAGAAGACTATTGGTAAGCAGCAATAGATAAATACTGAATATTATATTAACATTAAATTTCAAGTTCTCTGACAGAACACATTTCCTACTCTGGCTTGTCTTGCCAATCAAAATTAAACTCTTTTTCATCTACATAAAATCAAGCACTGTATTTTAAAAGCAGTTTGCTTTATTAAACTTTTAATTTTGTGGATATTTATCCCGAACTTGAATAGATCCTCTGAAGTACATATAGTCTGCTATACACTTCTCATGTATCTGTCAGGTACATTTGTCACAAAATTTATGTTATTTACTGAAGCATTCTAGGGAATTAGAGGAGTGAGAATTATTTGTGACTGGTATAGGGTTGGTTTTCTTTGCACTGGTCAAGTACCTAAAGTAAATATTTTCAAAAAGAAGGGTTGGATTTTTTTTCATTTTAAGCAAAGTAATGATCAGACAACTGAAGAAAATATATTGCTGAGTTGTGTCAGTGCTGCTATGTAGGAGGCACAGTATTTTGGATAAGCATACAGACATTCAGGTGCTTTTCTGATCTCCTAAACCTAGGTGTTAATTCAGAAACATCTTTCAACCCTTATGAGAACAGTGTAGGTGGCACCTGGTCCCACTTTGTCTGTTGCTGAGCGCAATGCAGGCAGGAGCAAATGGTCTTCATCACAGTGCTCCAGCTTAGGCAGAAGCACACACTGTCAGTTTGTGTATCTCAGGCACCAACCACAGATGCAAGCAACACACAAAAAAAAGTGTCAGGGATATTTTCAACTCATACAGCAAAAGGTGAGAATAGGATCAAGGGTAATAATTTAGGAGTACATCTCCCAAACTGAAGAAGGTACTGATTAAAATACAATGTAGTTTAACTTTACTGTACATAGCCTGCTGCTGTCTTGTTTGTAGGTATTATTCTTGAATAATTTGAATAAAAATTTTCTCAAAAAATTACAATAACAACTAGTTAGCTTAAGAGACTCTTCGTCTCTTACTTTAGAAAGTCTGCAAGTAACAAAGTTTTCATCCTTTTAAGGTAAAAACAGGTAAGCATTTTCAAGCCTGGTGGTTTTTTTAGACAGTGTTTAAATGTATTAAAAATGCAGCACTTCCATACAACTTAAAGTTTCTTATGGAATTTTCATGCTTGCTGTACATGTGGCAATCTGCTATGTGCATGTTTCTGTTTATGAATCTGAGAATTGAAGCTGAAGAAGACCAATTAAATGACCATGATTCACATTATAAAAAATACAAGTAATATGTAGAAGCTCTAGCAATAGCTAAGAATCCCTTTGTCCTATTTGTCTTGTACACAAAAATAAAGAGTAGTAGTAAAAGCTGAACACTGTGTGGAGGAAGCTGTAATAACTGGGTGTTTTCCAAACTGAATTTGCTCTGTGACTTCATCACTGAAATCTTTCACAAAATTACTTTCTAGGACAGGGCAGGTTGGATGGTGCAATCTGCTTATATAGTGAAGAAGAAAAGCTGCAATATTTGAAGGATGCTTATGATTCTGGTGTCAGAAACATTGAGATGGAGTCTTCTGTATTTGCTGCAATGTGTAATCTCAGTGGTGTCAAAGGTAAACTAACTTAGTCACTTTATCCAAACTATAGGAAATTTTCTGCATTGAAGGGGGTTTGTGGCTAAAAACTGCAAATGTATGTTAACATGCCTTCTGCATATACATACATACATATATATATATATATAATTTCTGCTTATAATTTTGTTGCTGCAATTGTTTGATTTGTGTCAGTTGTGTCACAACTTATCAAACTTCCTCACATAGTTTTTACAGTTTACTTCTGACATTTGCTATTCCAGCCTATGGCAACCATGTAAATCATTAAAGTATGTAATCACCCTATGGCATTCATTTGTTTTCTCCAGCTAGCTTTTGAAGTTTACAGAAAACAACTGCTTAGTTTAAGCAGTCAGGTAATTCTCATATATACATATATATGTGTGTGTATCTATCTATCTATATATATATATTAAAAACTATACTCACTTTCTATACTTTCAAATCAAATGGAAAATATAATTATTTTCTGTAGGCTTACAACTTTGATTCTTAAACAGTTGAGGATTTTTAATAGCACCATGAATAAGCCATTCCAAATCATAAAATGAGTTTTAAATTTTTTTAAAACAGGCTAAGTAAAAAAGGGCAGTTACAAATACTGTCATACAGTGTCTTTCTTCTTACCATATTGACTGTCTTCTCTCACTTTCCAATTTAAAACACTGACGTTTGTCAAACTCCCTTAAGCTGAAGGAGGACAAAATGAAGAAATAGAAACAAAAAGGCCAATAGTTATATCAGACATCCTCAGTTCTTACTGGCTTGAAAGGGATTAAAACCCCAGCCAGTACTATCCCTGAGCAATTCAGGAGGCCTTTTGCTGTCTCTGCTTTGTAGGTCTGTAATGTGTATTTACTCCTTGTGCTCTGCAAATTGCCACTGGCGGAAACCCCAGACAGAGCAGAGTTACAGGGTTGAGTGATAGAGCTCAGCTTGAGTGAAAGGAGGGATTTTGCCTTTGGGACTCTGACTGTGAAAGGCAGCAGATGAACCTGAGATGATCCATGGGGTCCTCATGCACTTGCAGCGTTCCCTGTCCAGGAATGTGGAGGCAGCTTACCTGCTGCTTGCTAAGGGATAGCACCTACAGCACAGGCACTCAGTGGAGGTCTGTAACTACCACTGCTAGAACAGTGTGTCAGGTCACTTCATATCAGTCAGGTCCTGGGTACTTGTGTAACATACTTGCTATCAAGGAAAACATAAGAATCATGATATAACAATAAGTATCGGCAGCTGTCTGAGAGCTCTGGCTTTATAAGTGTAGCAATCAGTTCTCTTAAACTATTTGTAACATATCATCCACAGCATGCTAGTCTCCTAGCAACTTATGGTACTATATACCCTTTTTTGTGGGTTGTTTTCTCTCATGTTTCTGATCATTTAGCTGTTTGTTCAAATGTTTATGATTTTGGACTGTAAGATGCAAGAGTGTCATTCCCAACTAATGCTGTCTTTTAATTTCTAGCTGCTGTAGTGTGTGTCACTCTTCTGAATCGGCTTGAAAGGGATCAAATCAGCGGCCCACATGATGTCCTTGTGGAGTACCAGCAGAGGCCGCAGAAGTTAGTGGGATATTTCATTAAGAAAAGTCTTGGGAAAGTATGAAATATCCACCTTTGTTTTAGAGACGGAGAAGGCCTTTGTACAGATTCTGTCATCGTTATGACTTCCGTGCGTTACAGGTCTTTTGCCTCAGAATAACTTACAGCATTCCGTGTGTCTGTGGAAGTTAATCATTTATGTCACTGTTCTTTGGGAACTGAATGTGCTGAATGGATTTCAGTTAAGTTTTGCTTAGTTATGCATTGCTGGATATAAAACTCACTTTTCTGTGAATTGGAAAGTGGATTTGTTGGGAAGGACAAGCCTGTGATAATACATGAGAAAGCTTTATTTATCCCTCCTGTAAAAGAAAAACTAGAAAGAAGATCAAACTTTATTGCCAAGTACATGCACACCAGCAAATTAACTTAAAAATACTAATAATTTTCTTGTAATAAAAAACATTATATAAGTTATAATTGTCTTTGTTGCTTCACTTGTAAAGAAAACTTAAAGTGAATGCAGTTTATTTTTTTGCAGAATTTGACAAATAAACCATACTATTTTCATATATTAAAATTTCATGAAATTACAAAGTGTGAGACTGAATTTTCTAAGCATTAAGGACTTAACACTGAGTTGTTGAATATATGTACTTCTTAGATATTGATCCAACAATGTTGTAATTACGGAATCAAATCAATACCCAGGAAATATTTATGCATTAAGTAATTTTGCATTGAAGTACTAACAATCTCTTGCTGAAGCAAGGCTCCTACTTATGAAGAGGAGCCAAAAGCATTCAGGAGATGCACAGCATGTTCACAGGCCTGTATTATGGCAGCCCTTTTTTTTTTTCTTCCTTTGTTTCTATTTTTTAAAAATTGGTATTCATCTCCATCCTCAGTATGTAACACTCACTGTTGCAACTGTTTCCAGTTTTTCTGACGAACTGGAGAATACCTCTTAATGGTACATACCCACAAAACCCCTTTTGCAATTGCAGTTTTTTCCACAAACGTTGGCCTAAGTGTTTGGGTTTTTTTAAAACATCATGCTCATTGTTGCTTTGCTGCTGTGGTTTGAATGTAAATACATGGTAAGTTAAAGAAAATGTGTTTATCTTTTTCTTTTTTTCTTTCTTCTGCAGTGGGGGAGGATCCAGTCCTAGCAGGGGTCACAGGTCAAAAGGTCTGAATAAGCTCTCAGAACAGCTGTTACTGGCCTGGCAAAACGAGATTTTCTTTGTGAGGATTGTAGTCTGCAATGCTGTTAAGAAGCACAAGTCTTAGAACTATAGGAGAGTGATGTTACTATTAGGCACACTCACCAAGTGACAGAAACTGGAAGCAATGCGATGAAAACATTAAAAAAGGAAGGGTGACTCATGAACAGAAAAATGCCAATGAGGATCAGTCTCCTTAAATTTGATGACAGTTTCAGCTGGAGAACATATTAGTAGCTTTCAGAAATTTAGTCTTCTTTTAATTTTAGACCCAATTTTTCCCATTTATGCTCAGGATATGCAGTGCATGTAAGTTTTCAGAGAAAATATTTTTTCCCCCAAAGCTTGATGGAAGGAGGGAGGTGGGAATGGCTCCACATTTTTTTAACTGTTTCTCCCTTATTAAAAAAAAAACAAACAAAAAACTATGCCTACTGCTTGCCTAGGCTTTGCATGAAGTCTGTGAGGTCCTTTGGGAAACATGCAACAAAGCACATCTTTTCTCTTCAAGGCCCTGTTCTCGAAAAAAGGAGATAAAAAGGAGATCGCTTCAGTGCATGCTGCACTGCAGGCTGAAGGAAAGCTTACACCAAATCGACCAGTGTGGGTTTGTAGGAGACAGTTTTCTGTCATATAAGAAATACTTAATAAGAAGTTCCTAAAGAGAAGAAAAAATGTTTTACCCAGAAAACAAACATCTAATGTGACTCTGTGAAACTGAGGGAAAGTATATTACTGCAGTTGTCCTGGGGGTATGAATCTAAAATGATGTGATTTGTCTTTTTAAAGGAAGGACAGCAAGAATCTGGAAACTTATTCAAAAGAATTTTTTGAATTATTTAAACAGTATGTGCTGTCAACTGAAACTAGAAAGCTTTTGTATTTACAGCCATACAATGTAGGCACTTCTATTTTGAGAACTAATATGAAAACTCTTATGTGTTAGATGCTAAAACATAAATGGTCTTGTGGCCTGGCTGAGCTGGAGCTAAGAGTCATGTATTCATGGGGTGATGCAGCTTTTGTATTAAATCAGTAGTCAAGACACTGGCAGAAGCCCCTGAAAGATGAGCCATTCACCTTTTGACAATATCTCCTTCCTCCTTCCCACTGTTCCTTAGGACACTGCACAGTTCTTTCTGCTAAAATATTTTCTTCTGTGCTTCCCACCAGATGGAGTAAAGGGGTGTATGACAGCTTAAAATTAGAATTCAAAGGAAATTGAGCATCCTCCTGTTTCTGCTGATTCCCATCCTCTGATGCTGTATTCCTGATGCAAGAGGCGGCCTTACAGTCCCATCTGACATGCAATAACATACCTTTCCTAACTTCAGAGGAAACTTGCCAGAATGTTACCCTGATAAGAACAATTGTATTTTTCCTTATGGCTGCAGCTGGACAAGAAGATAAAGAAATGAGTCAGTTGCATGCATCCGGCCCTGAAGTTACCTTCCTGTAGATTTTACAGAGTTATACAATATCTACAGGTCTTATATACAAGTCAATTGTTTAATATTAACCATTAACATTCTTTCTGTAGAATATGAATCAAGATTTAGAGTGGTGATACTTTAAAAAGCCTAAATGGCATTACATATATATTCAATATTACCTAGTGCAGTGTCTCCTGGTAGGTTTACAAATCCTGCAAACTCCAGAAACCCATTTCAAATCAAGGGCCTGCTATGGCTCTCTGTGACATCCTGTACCTAGCAAACCACTATACAATCAGTTTAATCCAGGGTTCAGAAGGGATAAAAGCAAAGAAGGAAGGTAGAAGATACGAATAGAGTGGAAGCAGGAAAGGAGAAAAAAGTGGCTTCTTACCCATGGTTTGTTCAGTGATTCACGGTGTCCTGGCCTCTTCCTACCATTTTGTTAAAGAAATGGTTGAAACCTTAATGGAGACAGGCTATAATTCAGTGGTTTTATATTTGCAAGATACTGAAAAAGTTCCGTAACTCAGTGACTTGAAGGAGTGGATTTTTATTTTTGGCATCTTGATATATTTCAGAGAAGACTTTTCTTTAATGGAAGGTGTGAGAAAGCCTGAAAAGGAACATTTTGGAATGACCTATGTCCCGAAGTGGTTAGAAAACAAATGTTTTTATCTGTCCTTTAAAAAACAAGTGAAATAATTTGATAATTTCAGTATTTCTTGAAAATACATACCATGTGGTAAGCAATGTATTTTTTTTAACATTCTTCTTTGTAAATGATTTTCAGTGCATTGTGTAACAGAACTAGATTTTTGAAGTCTGGATCTCAAGATATATTCCTAAATAAAATGTTTATATGGTTGAATAAGGGATGTTTTTCATTTCCCTTGACAAGACAGGTGAAAGAAACCAAAGAAGCAACCTGGGCTTTGGGGATTTATCTGTGTGCAAAAACTGAATACAAAAAGGCACGGTAGTATGATTTGATGTCACTATTAAGGTTTGCTATAAGATGTTGAGGTTTGCTTTCCCTGAATATTTCTCAGTCTTTGAGAGACTAAAAATAATGCTTTATCTTTCTAAAATAATTACTATTATTATTATTATTATTATTATTATTATTGTTATTATTTTACTTCAGAGTATGGATTAAATTACAAGTCCAAAAAGCTTTCTGCCTGAAGAGAAAGGAGGTCACTGAACAGAGAAACATTAAATCTGAGACACTGTGGTACAATAATAGAAGAAAGAGTAATGTTGACAGGTACAATGCTTTTGCTTGGTCTACAAACGAAATAAAGCAGCAGCAAAAGACAGACAAGAGCTGGTTTACACGACACAGGAGCGTGATTCCAGACACTTCTTGTTGGCGCTGAGCTTGTAACTGTGAGAAAATTTTCAATTTACTATCAGTCTGTCATTTTACAAGAGTAAACTTCCTAGAGCTCCCCAGAAGCTCAAACAAACCTCCAGCCTCCTTGGGAGATTGGGTCTGTTTTGTTGGTTTGGCATGTAGCTCCACTATAATCAGCCCTATTATTTGACCTTGCCCACAACTAACATTTTTCATCATGCCCTAGCTTTGCGCACAGGGAGTGTCTCCCAGGAAAGGTGCTACTAATTGGTGTCCTCCTGCAGGCACTTTGTCTGCAACCCAGGTCTGGGCCCTGTAAATATTTACAAGTAGTACTCTATTAATGTTGAAAGGAAAGCCTCGTGATCACTCAATAAACCTTCTGAAAGAAGTGGTGGGTGGTGATAGGAAAATAGGTTAAGTTTGCTGGATTCCCAGCCATATTCCCACATGATTTCACTGCATTCCTATCTATACCAAACAGTATTTTTGGCTCCTGGGCTCTAACCTATTTAACATATAAAATTATGTTTCTTTGAAAGTGCTTGCCAGCCTACTATAATTACATTGTATTAAAACTGTAGGCTAGACATGGCGTGTCGATGGTATGATATTATTAAGCAGTCAAGTTTTAAAACCAGAGCTGGATGCTGGCAGGAGGTGTTCTGCCTTTTCAGCCCCAGTGATTTTGGATGAGATGTATTAAAAAAAAAAAAAAAAAAAAAAAGTTTTAAGTTAAAACTGAGAGAAAGCCTGCTAAAGCTAAGCAGAAGCAGAAGAGGGCAGGTCACTCTGTCTTGTCCTTACTCAAAGACCCAAATCTGAGCCTGTTTCTTTTTCCATTCTGGAAGGAGTGAGTGGAGCACATGATGAAATCCACAGCTTTCTAATTTACCCTGCAATACCCAAGAAGTTGCTGTTGACTACAGCCACTTTGTCAAGGAGCCCTGAGAGCATGCAGTTAATATAGCTATTACTTGTTGTCTATAGTGAAATAATTATATAGTTAATATAGATATTTAAGGCTGGTACTTGCACAGGGTGCTGCTTGATGCTGTTCTGATGAAACCTAGGGATTCAAAAGAGCTTCCAGGATGGCAGAAATATAGCTGATATGTCGTTCCAAAAGTATTCAGTACTCCTTTGATTTTCATGTCTCTGTTTCATTTTCATATTATCATATCTTTTGTGCCAAGGGTTTGGTTTGGGAATGGGGGATGATGATTTGATTTAATAATTCTCATATTTCTATGACATTCCAAATAAGACAATCAAGCTCATACAATCTGTATCTTCTAAGATTACTTTTAGAAGTAATTTCCCAGAATGTCACTGCAGTGATTGTTCTTGGTGGAATGTTCATGTGATACCTTTTACTTTACTAAATTTCCTTCTGGAAAAAGCCAGGTCTGCTACTGGAGGACATCAAACCAGGTAAGAATGAATTTCTATAGGAAAGGACAACATCAGTTGATGGTGGAAGGTGTTTATCTAGTGAGTGTCTTATATAGCAAAATGAGGAATCAATAGTTCATTAGTACTGGACAATAATTGCATACAAAATAGTTGTTTCCTGTTACCATGAAAATCTGTTTAGCATTAAAAAATAGAATGCCACATTTTTGAGAATGTAAATATATAGAGCATAATAAATTACACACATCACAGTTAGATGAGCAGAGATATTGCAGAAAGACATGTTCCAAATAATTTGGCAAATGATTCATGTGAGCTGTTTTAGCTCACACACTTACAGACAGGAACTGTCTTCCATATCAGTTGCTTTGATTAGTAACTGCTTGTAATTAATTATGCTGAGTAATTTATGATTTCCCACAAATCATATTTTGTAGATTCTCCTCCCTGGCTTTCCAGTACAGCTGTGTGAAGTGACGCACGTTAACTGTATTTCGATTTCAGTTCCTGAAAAACATTTGTTTAAAAATGCATACTTCTGCTGTACACAGAATTTGCATAACTCTTATCTCAGAACATCACCTTTGATCCTAGCGAGCAAAATTACTGTCCATACTTTGAAATAGCAGGGATTTTAACACTGCTTGACTAAAACCAGAAGTGCCATCCAAGTGTGAAGTGGAGCTCCTTGGTATTTATTAATCTTGCCTCTGAGGTACGTGTGTGCTTAATGTCATTCAGGTAAACACTAAACTACCTAGTTTTTTAGAATGCCCTGAGGACTTTCACATTTCTATTTGAACTAAATGATTATTTCAGTTATTTTTCAGTCTCAGAGCAGAGAATATTAAAGGAAATCCCACCATATTTGAGAAATAAAGGTGTTTAGCTAGTTCTATTCTGCCTTGACTGCATCTGTGATTTCTGCTTTTGGGGAGGTGATTTTAACCAGTATGTAAAATTTATGAACTCATGATGCCTACTTAGTCTGGTTTTTTTTCTATTCCTTGAACCCATGGAAAAGTTAAAAATTAAAACAGAAATCCTCACCATTTCAAATACAGAGATTTGACAGACTAATCAGTCAGTTTCCCAAGAAGTGGAGTAAATGAGTTTACAACATGCTCTGGAGGCCCAAAACTGCTGCTCAGTGACCCAAAAAAACAAGCTTGGGAAAGGGAAGTGTGGAAGGTTGGGGGAGGGAGCAGGGGGCAGGAGGAATTTTTTCCCATTCTGTTGCTAAGCAACTAATGACCGGTCTTTAAGGGCCATCTACGCTCACAAAGGAGACAAAGCCTTTGGCTGCCAGGCGGGGGGAACTAGAGATTGGAGATTTGATAACAGCACACTCACTCGCCCGGAGTTCTTGGAGGAGGGAGCACGGGGAAAAGGCGGCTCTGCTTTTTTGGCTGCAACTGCAGAAAAGGCCCGGTCTTGCACTAGGTTTTCTCTGCCTGCTGGGTGAGTCCTTGCTTTGGGGGGAAGGTCACGGGACTCCGATCCTCTCGTCCCCTCCGGGAGGGCATCTACCAGCCGCGCCGCAGCGGAGCGGGACCCCCCTGCCTGCCACCACCCCGCAGCCTGCCTGCCGCTGCCCCGCGCCCTGCCTGCCCCAAGTGCGGAGTTTCCTGCCGCCTCCTCTGCTGGCTGGCCCCGGTGAGCTGACCCGGCTGCTCCATCTCCCGGCGCTGGGCTCTCTGCTGCGCTCCTGTCCATCTGCACTCCACCCGGCTCCAGCCCGTCCGCCATTACACGCGGCACAGATCCAACCTCGCGGCACAGCGCCATCTGCAGCTTCCCGGGAGTCATCGCACCTGCCCTGCTGGTCTAGGAGCCCAACAGCGCCCCTGCTGGCCGTGACCGTGACTGCACCAAACGGGAAAGTACCTGACAGCCCCAGGGACATTTGCCACCGAGTTTTTTGGTTTTGTTTACTGGTTTTTTTTACCTTGTTTACTGTTTCTTTGTTACTGATTGTTTACCTCATTATAGATACTAGTAAAAAACTCTTATTCCTTTTCCCATACCTTTGCCTGAGAGCCCTTAATTTTAAAGTTATAATAATTCGGAGGGAAGGGGATTCACATTCTCTGTTCTAAGGAAGGTTCCCACCTTCCTTAGCAGACACCTGTCTATCAAACGAAGACAGGAAGGTAAGGCACTCAACACTAGCTGATTCTCATCCCATGGAAACTGGAAAAACTAAGTAGACCTGGGGATGTGCAGTTGTTCATTGCAGAAATCTCAGACTTACTAACTTTTTAATTGCTGCCTTGGCTTAAATGTAATGGAAGTTGTGTTCCTCTTTGATGAGTTCTGTATCCAAAAAGTTTTTACATTTTAGGGGATTTTACTCTTAATGGGGAAAAATAGCTATGAATGTTATGATGTGTCTTTCATTCAATAGGAATACATTTGCAGAAAGTGCAATGATGCAATTTACTCACTAATAATTAGAAATAAAGAATATTTGTTCAGGCATCATGCTGTCCTACGTGTGTGTGAATCGTGACTCAGATTCTAGGTGGTTCGAATTACCTTATATAATGGCTGATTATGCGTCTCTATTGACCACAGAGAGAACTTTTGGGGATCAGATTCTTAGGCAATTCATTTGTGTAGAACAAACAGAAAAGTTTACTTGTGTGAAGTTTACCCCTCTGCTCACAGTGGCATTCCTGGTGGGTAGGGTGGTCATCCCCTGCACCACCAGCCACTCCCAGTGGCTCTGCTAACGCAGGTCTGCACAAGCTCCCATTCTGCATAAGGAATTGCCCTTCTACCTCTTTTCTGAAGGAACTGCTGCTGTAAGACCTATTTTCATCCAGGGTGGTATGTGGTAATTAACTGACACAGCTTTCTGACTTTTTGGAGTATTGCACCCCTGTATAGGTAAAGTATACTGGAAAATGAGAGTGAAATGTCAAACATACACCCTCCATAAGAAAAAATTCAACTGTTATATGATGCAATGGGACCACTACAGTAATAGATGTATGCTTATAAGGGTGTTCTAGAAGCATACTGATATTTTTAGGGCTATGTGGTGAAACAGTGTTATTTTCCTATTTATTTTTTTACCTTTTTTTCTTTTATTTTTTTTTTTTTTCCCAAAAATATAAGCATATGCAAACAAACTGACATAAACACTGAAGTGACAGTCATAAAACTTTGGAAAAAGACAAATGTGTGTTACATATTCTTCCCCCCCCCCCGTCCCCTTGTTTGCATCCATTTTTATTCCAGAAAAGTAGAAGCAAGTGCAGAATGTATGCTGTGGAGTAAAGCAGCCTGAAGGCATTTATATAAACCCATCCCCTTACTGTTCATTGCACTGAGAAGAAAAACAGAAAGATGAGATTCCTCAACGAAAGCAAAACAAGAGGCAGAAACATAATCTCATCTTTTCTCAGGAAGCAGGAAAATCTCTTGCACTATTCTCTAGTGCTGGAATTAATCAGCTTCTGAATAATACTTTTGGACTGCTTGGTGAGATGATTCTGAGCTAGAAAGTCCCTGAGAAGCCACTCTGCTAGTGGATGAAGGAAAGAAAAGAAGATATGGGGCACGCTGTACACCAGTTCAAGGCTCTGTTTTGGAAAAATTGGCTCTGCCGTGTGAGGCAACCGGTGAGTATTTGGAAATGATTAAAAAAGGAATATTTAAAATCTTTTACTATCTGTTAGAAAGAGTGCACCTATTGATTTTCCTTTTTCTCTGAAGATTGTTAAGGACAGGCTGGCTGCAAGTGGTTCTTGTTTTGCCTTTGGTCACCTAATTGTTGAAAACACAAGTAGAGAACAACAATGTGTTGTTTTAATTCTGAAATGGCTGAATACAGCAATGCTCCCCAATTTGCAAGTGAGACAGAAATCTCATAAAAGTTTTGAAGAGCCACATCTTATCTTTTAATTAACATTAGGTACTAGCAGTGCTGGTAGCAGTGGCAAGGGGGAAAATCAATTTTCTTCACATTACAGGTGCATATAGGTACTGTTAGAAAGCTTGCATGACTGTAATCAAAGTCTGGATACAGGGAATGTATTGTGTATTACAATTGTATAAACTTCTAAATTTCCTTTCTTATCTGGTCTGCAAAGCCCAATTTAACCTTTCAAATTCCAATATGCAGAAGAATTTGGCAGCTACTTCAACAGAAGTTAAAATTAAAATGTTGAAAATTAGATTTGTCATTCACCTTTACTGTGATTTAAACGATTTTTTAGGATAGGAGGATGTGAACTTTCTCAGGTGAGAAAGCATTTTTGTGGGAAAAAAAGTCACTTCAATTAATAGTTTTACCCTGATTGCACTTGTCTGTAATGATCAGGGGATTTGCAATGAAGCGTGTTGGCTGCTTTGGATAGGATTATTTCAGTTAAATAAACACAGAGCTTTCAGTTTCAGAAATATTTAACCTCAATAAAATTGTGATTTAGAGAGGAATTTCTTCTCCAAATTATTGGAAGTGATGGTTTTTAATGGCAAACGTAGTTTGAGGGAAGGATGCTGTTGGTCATATTCTTCTCTGTTCCTGAACACTTCTTGTATGTTTGATTGGTGTGCATCAAGTGGCTTCTCAGTATCTCCCATTTTCCTGCATGTGGATCTATTTCTCCTCTTGTTCTGCGTAACATTCCCTCATATATTTCTGAAGGACAAAATGTTAATTCATGTAAGTTTTAAGTTTGCCTAATTGGTAGATATCCTGAATAGAGAACTCACTGAGATGCAGATTTCTGCAAGACAGGACTTACAAGGGTGATCCAAGTCAAACATAATTCTGCCTGCTGAGAGGCAGAAGCTGCCCTGGGGAACTTGCAAAACCTCCTAGTGTGTTGTTGTGAAAACAGTGAGCTGTGAAGGTGCTCCATCTGCAGTTGCAGGAGGAGAAATCCAGGTGGATCGAGCACCGATGCACAGCTGGTCAGACCCCTGTGAACCGGAAGAGAGAAGCACCTCCTGAAAGATCTGATGTGCTTCAGCTCTGTTTCATATTATGTAGATTTGTCTGTATAAGACAATTTTCTCCTCTTGGTTATTTATCAGCAGTTAGGGCTGGAAGACAAGTGAGGCTGTTGAACTAACAAAGTGTCATGAGTGCCATGTGGCATTAGTTGATAACACACAATGAAGGGTGAAGGGGCTGTGACAGATGTAAGAGTTCTGTAAGGAACAGGTCTTTTGACTGAAATTCAGATTGGCATCAGCACCTCCTATCAACCTGGTTCAAAGGCAGGACAGGTTATTTTGTATGTTTGGACATTTGTTGGCGTTTGAAATTGCACTTGTGCCAAAGACATATTCTCATTTCTGTTTTCAGAAGCTTTTACTTCAGAATTACAGGTTCTGGAGGCTCAGGAGATACACGCTACCAGGCAAATGTACTACTTTAGTTTTCCATAGTTTTTAAACTATTGTTTAAATAGTGTTTATTACCATCCAAATTTGTAGCTAGAAATCAAATTTCATTCAAAAATGTGGTTCCCAAATTCTGATGCCCTAATTTAGAGGACGATTGGAATTAAAATCATCTGGGTCCTAAACCTCTGTTACCAAAACTCACTATTCCTGCTAGGTGCATCTCCCCAGAATGTCATGAGCTCTCAGGCACCTCAGTGCCTGCACAGAGCAGCTGGACGAGGACTGCAATTCTGCCATCTTGCAAATGCCCTTTCTTTGGACCTTCTGTGGGCACTTTTCCTATTTGAACACAAGTAAGCCTTATCTAGCAGCATTACTTTCCCACGTTTACCACAAATAACTTTCTCATTAAGATCAATTTTGCATCCTTAATGTCTTCAGCATGCCGGCAGTTCATTGAATGCTGCAACCTGTTGTTGTTGCCTCTGCAGCTGCCTTCTCTGTTCTTATCCCAAATTCCTGTCAGCAGGAGCAGCAGTGTCTGTCCAAGCTGCATCCTGCTCTGCTGGACTGTGCCAGAGACAGCAGGGCTGTGTTTGACCCTCCCTGCAGGCTGGCTCCCTGGCTCAGCCTAGCCCCGGCTCACCTGGCGATCCAGGCTCCCAGCAGGGCCTGTTTCCCTGCCCGGGCCCTGCGGGATCGGCCTTTCCTGCCAGGGCCCTGCTGCCCTGGCATCCCGCCTGGCTCCCGGCCCTTCAGGAGCAGCTGGCTGGAGCTGTGCCCTGGCTGCCAGCTGGGCCTGCCCTGAGGTGCTTCCCTGCGGTGGCATCAGGGAGCCTGTGGCTCTTCGGTGCCTTCCCCTAGAAACCCCCTGAGCTCTGCTCTCCCAACGCCCACCTGAGCTTCTTGTGGGACCCTTCCCCAGCCCCTGGCTGTGATGGCGGTGGTGTGTGCCCCCAGGGACAGCTGGACTCTTTCCAGCCTGCCTGGGCAACCTGGTGACATCCCCTTCGAGTCTCTTCTGCAGTGTCCCTGCCCTCAGCTGCAGCAGCTGACTCCATTCCCCACAGACAGCCCATGGAGACTCTGCAGCAATGGCTCTGCTCCACAGCAAGGCACTCCATCTGGCCCCAGACAGGAGGAATGGGGATATGAATATGCCAAGGAGGGGAGGCTGCTGACAGGGCCCGGGGGCTCTGCTAAATTTAATGTCTGTGAGCAGCCCCACTGGGGCCCAAGGCCCAGCTGAAATGGAGCTTTTGTGCCCTCTGCGCCCACCTGGGAGAAGCCAGAGGGATACCACTCTCCAGATCAGCCCTTGTGCTTGGCCACTGTTTGGCTTGACCTGCTGCGACACTGACTGAGGATGTGGGCTCCTGGTTGAGCCTGACTGTGATAGCGGGGCCTGCTCTTCTGGGGTCCCTGGGATGGGTTCCCTACCCCTGGGATGGGTCCCCTACCCTCCTGGGTGGCACTGTTATGCACAGATCCCTGCACCCAGAGGAGCAGCTGGTCCTTGCTGATCCCTAAAAGATGGGGATCCCCAAAAGATAGGAATCCCTAAAAGATAGGCATAGAAAGCGTCATCCTCACTTTTATTAGGTTGGCTTTTGTACTGTTTTGAGTGTAATCAGTTTAGACAAATGGTGATTTCCCTAAATTTCAGGAAACCTTTAGCTCCTTGTCTCATGTTCAGCACAGATGTCCTTCTCCACAGGGAAGACTCTGCCACTGGATTTTGTTCTTGAGCTTTATGTTACTGTTTGTAGGCATTTTTCTGACGTGCTCAAGTTTAGGAATTGCTTCTGTGATATAATTTGATTCCACTCTGACAGCTTAGAAGTAAAATCCCCAGTATGCTTCAGAGAAGTTAACAGCTTCTAATGGGAGATCTTCAGCGTGGCTGACATTTCTACTGTGTTTCTGTTACTGAGTTCCCTATTCACACTTTCCTAGCGCTGTTATTGGTGAATCTAAAAGTCTTTTGAAACTTGGCTGAATGGCAGTTTCTTCCTTTCTGCTGCTGAAAATTGAGACAATTGCTTTTTTTTTATTTTTTTTTTTATTTTTTTTTTTAATTTTGCGCAATCTGTTTGAGGGTTTGTGTCCTCTCTACAGAAGCATGAACAGGCATCGTGTATGAGCAATTTTCTCAGAGGAGACATGCTCAAAATCTGTGGGTACTGCAGCACAGGGACTTGTGTGCCTTGTTATTGTGGCCCTGGAAATTGGAACACTGGCATATGACATGTGTAGCTCTGGGCAGTCTCAGGCCTGTTAACTTGGTCTCACTTGGTCTCCTCTCCTGGAGGTGACGAAGGTGGCTTTTGGAGAGCAGACTGCAGGTGACAGAAAGAGTGTAATGGCAGCAGCCAAGGAGCCTGGGAAGGACAAGGAGACATGTCACTAGGAAGGGCTCAGGGGAGTATGAGGAATTGCAGCAAGGTGCAGGATGCTTCTGGCTTCTTAGGAGGCTCAGGTATGGGAAAACTGAAAGTCTCTGTCATCACCTTGCCAGAGTCACAGTCTTGACCTGAGGAAAATATATACAAACAATATAAATCAAAATGAAAACTACTCTTCTGTTCTGAAAGAAGTGTATTTCACAAAATTGTAAGGATTTCAAATAGAAGTGTTAATTGTTAATTTGCTTTAATGATCTTAGTTTTCCTTAAATGGTTGTGGGGAGAACATTTAATATTTTTATTTTAAATTAGAAGGCATATGAATTTTAATGATTTGTTCTCAAACCCTATTTTCTATAGACTGATGATGTTTTGATTTCCTTTTTCAGGTCCTCTCTCTCACTGAAATACTGTGGCCATGTGTGCTTTTCTTGATTTTAGCTGCCATCCGCTTCCAGGAGCCCCCAAAATACAAGGAAAACTGTATGTTTTGTTTCACCTGTGTTCTATTTTGATTGCCTCTGCTTGCAGAAGTATTTAGAAAACACTAAACACATCCTAGAAGGGGGGACTTAAACGTAAGAGTCAATAGAAAGAGTCCTGCAGTGGGATCTAATCTTGTCCAGCAATTGGTCTGAGAAAACTGTATTTAGGTAGAAAAGAGATATAAAGTTTAAGGTCTGATTTGTCAGACAAGTTTTAGACATCGACTTTGGAGTAAGGTGGATTACTTGGGTTTTAGTTGCGTTTATTTCTTTCTATTGAGTAATAGAGTTTAGATGACTGGTTCAGAGATAGATAATTTTCCAGTAGATATTAACAATTAGACAAGATGAACCTTAGCCCTATCCACTTCCTGGGATTTAGAATTAATATTTTATTAAATTCTTCCATTTCCTTTAACACTTTAACACTGTTATGACTTCCTGCACCTTGGAGAGCTCTTTTTGCTTTTATCTTGTCAAAATATAACTTCATTTAGAAAATAATTATTTATGATATTATAATTTATTCAGTTTATTATTCTGTTATTCACCAACATCAATAAAATGGGGATAGGCTAGCTTTAGCTACATTAAAAATCAGTTTGGCAAAACAGTTCCAGATCTGTAGAGTGAAATATCTGAAGCGAATCTAGTCTTCACTATATACTCTTACTTTATGGAGAGATACGGTTAATTCCAGACATATGAAAAAGTGGCTGTTTAGACAGTCTTGATTGATGTATGTTCAAACATTGTTGAATATGAATTCCTTCATCTTATGAAAGGCTGTGAGAAAAGAGGAAATGCTACTTTGTGAAGAAGTCTGTAGTCTAATCCAGGTCACATGACTTTGGGCAGAGAAGATAGCAAGCACATGATACTGCAATAGGATTATTACCAGGAAAATCAGCTTTTCAAAGATTGCTCTCAAATATCATATGTACCTTGTTGTCTCAGTGACACAGAGGTTACTCATTTTCTGTGGTGCCTGAGTTTAAATGAGACACCTGACATTGATACAACTTCATTGCTTGCAGGTGACAAAGAGGCTTTTTAGGGCAAGGGAGCACCATGTGATGGTAGTTTGCAATGCACTGTCACTGGCCCTAATTCTGCTGCTGCTTGGTTTTAGGTTACTTAGAAGCTCGTGATTTACCAAGTCGGGGCCTTTATCCTTTTGTGCGGACCCTTTTCTGTAATGTTGGTTCAAAATGCAGGAATAGCAGTTACACACCACAGAGACACAGCCGCTTTAGGTAAGTTACGTGAATTTGACAGAGCTGTCACTATTACAGTGCATCTTTTTCTACAGTAAAGGTTCTTACTGCCTTGTAGACAGGGAAAATAGGAGCATGGTTATTCTGTGCTAGAAGTTTCCTTCAGTGTTCTTATGAATGCAAAACTTGTAAGGCATTAGTCCTACTTCTTCCTAAATGTTTTTTGCCTTCCTCAGGCATTTCATGCTTTTATTGGATAGAGAACACTAGGGGTAAAGTTGCAGAGGTACCTTGTCATAGTCTTGCCCTTTCACTGCTGCCATGTGAAAGCATACTTTTATCCTTCACAAGAAAGTATTTTATTACATGATACTGAAGCTGAGCATCAAAAGTATATTATATATGGATTTAAACTTTGAATAGTTTGGGAGCATACATGGTGGGAGAAGTGAACACAGAAAAGCAAAACAAGAATAACTTTCACATAAAACCTCAAAAGGGAATAGCAGAAATTCTGTAATAAAAAGAACTTGGAAAAAGTTACCCATAAAAAGGCCTTGCCATAGGATCCTATAAGGCAGACAGAAAATAATCGATTTGAATTTGGAATTTTTCTTTAAGAAATAGAGTAATTTCATCTACTTCAAAAATGTTGAAAAGCACTGAGATGCAAATACACTTATGTAAATTGGATGAAGGGTATAGTCATGAACAACCTTTCAAAATATATAACCATAAAGTTAAATTAGGGTGACCTAATCAGCATATCTGTGTTTATATCTGTATGTTTATTCTTAGAAAATTGAGAATATCCACCAAAAGATCTCAGAGGTCTGTCCCAGGTGTGTCAAAACATCAAATATTTATGGTTTATTATTGTAGAGGTTTATAGGTAACAATAAATTCAGCATACAGCAAGTTGGAAAGCTTCAGTACCATAATAATAGTCCATAATGCTTTTCTATTGATCTAGATGGTCTGCTCCAGTTATTTGTAATGTAGAGAATTGTTGACTGAGTATAAGGCCATGCAAAAGAAATCTTGTTTATGGACAAACGCTTTCTACATAAAGCAAGAATTTGTTAGTAGAACTGAAATCTTAACAATTTAAGCCACTATTATTTAGGATGTGTTATTATACAAAATATTTACAGATAAAAATACCAGTATAATAATAATAACAGTAATACAATTAAAACTGTTACAGGACCACTGAGTTTCTAATCCTTTCCCTGGGGTTATGGTTACCTTTCCACTGCCAGTCTGGGTCATGTCAGTAGCTGCAGCTGCAGGTGGTGCTGGTTTTGACAAATCATGGTCCATAGTCCCTTACCTGGAGGAATGTGATGTTGATGGCTTCATTTTCACTCGAGGGTGCACTTGGGGACATTTATGTTTGTTAATGTGCTTTTATACTTTGTTTTCCATTGGTCTGCATCTCTGGGCGATATTAGAATTTATATGGTACGCCTGAACCTATACAGTAACTTCTACATATGTTAGCTACCTGTTATTTTTTCTTGATACTTAGAAATTGGCTTTGTCCAGCTGTAGTTCTGAATTTTAACTGAGCATGGATGAGTTGTTTATAGCCATAGGGTCTTCCATACCAGCCTGTGCCTTACCTCCGATCATCCCAGATTCTCCAGTACCATGCTCCAGTACAGTTCCACTGTGTCCCCACCTCTCAAGGCCTCTACAATTATACTGGGCCTGTGTTCTTCTGCACTGCTCTGTTAATAATAAATATCTCATTTTTCACTGAATGGTCACTTGCTACTTCTATCTGTATAAAACTATGATGGTGTTATACAATGACAAGTGAAAATACAGCAAGTAGCCTGAGTCATCTGCCTAGGAAAAAAAAAAGAAGGTGAAACTAACCCAAGTGAAAATCAAAACAAGAAAAGTTCAGACAAAGCAAAGGTGGCAAACCCATGTGCTGTTGTCTTTCAAACTCAGTAGAAAGCCTGTGCCTGTTACTTGCAGTAGCAATACGGTAATACTGGGTAGAAGAGTTGCAGTAAGCTTTGGCCTTCCAAAAAATTGTTCCCTAAAAGGGTAGTTTTTATTTACATCACTAGTTCAGATGCCATCTAAATGTGTTAAATCTCTAGAAACTATGAACTATATTGACTGCTCTGCATGATTATTTACACTGTTTTGACTGAACCGCCCAACTTATATTCCAGCTCATAAGAAAATCAGGAAAGAATTTCCTGGAGGCAGTCTTGGACCTACTTAAGAATAGGGGAAATTATTCAGTTGCTTTCAATTTTTCTACTGAAAAATAAAATGCATGCATGTATCCATATTTATACACTCAAGAGGCTACACTGAGTAGTGTATAGCTTAGGTAAGGAAAAAAGCTGAAAAGGTAGGATGAAGTTCGTTCTGAGGTCAGTCTGTTCCACCAGGTCCATCAGTATAAATTAAATCAACCTCAGGGCTGCTCTGACTTATGCTGGCTGCCAACAGCCTTAGGAATACAGAATGTCAGTTTGATCAGTCAAACATAACAGAATCCAGTGCCTGTTGACTGGAGAAATGGGGTGGCACAGGAACGGTAGTGCCAATTATCTTCCCTTTAAGGATTTATTTCAAACCTGATGTAGGAACATTTTTTAATGTCAATAATACTGTGTTTATTAAGGGTAAATCAGACACTGGGCAAATTTTTATGGACACTTAACCACTTGTTTTCACAGTGTGTCCCACATTGATGCTATCAGTTTGAAATGTAGTTATTGTCTTTGGGAGAAAGTAGTTCTCTGATTTCTGTTGTAACCTCCACGGGATCCTTAAACCACCAAAAACTATTTGCCAGTGAGCAGCCACTCCACCATGAGGGGAGCTGAGCCCGGGGTGAAGTTGTCCTGGCCCAGGCCATGCCCTCACAGATGTGTCCCTGTCCCTTCAGGCAATAACAGCCTGCAATATGGCGAGGAGATCAGCCAGATGTAGCCTACAACTACATTAACTTTGATTTGCAGCAAGACCTGCCACCTCCTCTGATACCTTGGAAAGTGTCCATTTTTCAAGAGCTCTGTGGCTTTGCTCCTTGCTCCTGTTTTCAGCCACTGCAAAAGCCACTGGTTGGCAGCTCACTGATATGATACTCTAGCCTGATACACCCAGCAGTATCTCAGAGCAGAGGAGTATGTAAGTATTCCAGAGCTCCATGGCAAAGGACATTTTTCTCTGCTCTTTCCTGAATGATCCACTCCCCACCTCATCTTAGTGGAGAACTGCATAAAACTGAGAGCATGCAAATAAGATAAGAACCACACAGCCCAGGTTCTATGGCCTTACACCCACCCATTTCCATGCATGTGCATAGAAACATAATGATTTCCCAGTACTCTGGATTCCATGACAAATCTGGCAGGACATGGTGGGATTTGCCCTTGCAGTCCAGCCTTCTAGATCTATGTTAGTTAGACTTCTCCACACCTTAAAGAAAATTAAGCTTTTCTCAGACTTAGAACCACAAAGATCATGAAAGCAAGACACTAAACTGTTATTTCTAAGCACATTAGTATACTTCTCTATCTATAGTAGTAGTGGAAGTCTGAGCTGCTTCACCCAGTAGATGTAGTAGAGGCCCAGGGCTGTCTCTGGCACTCCTGCTGGATGGGCCACCCATACCCACATGGTAGCTTGGTCTCCCTTCACGTCTGACTGGGCTCCTGGGCTCACCCTGCTTTGTTGGGGCTGTCTCTGGAACCTGTAACCCCCTGTGTCTGCCTGCTGGCTGGGGTCCTGGAGGACAGTGAGGGCTTGGACTCTTCCAGGGTTGCCTCAGCTCCTAGTTTGGCCCCCTCCTGGAGCAGCCTGGCTCACGCCAGCCCCTTTCTCCTTACTGTTCTAAACCTTCTGCTTTGTCAATACCAGGGGCCTTTGTGGCTCTCCAGTAGAGGAGCATCAGAGGAGCTTGTGTACAAGAGCAGGTATGGAAGAACAAAATCAAGGAAGGTCTAAGTATCAATGATAGTATTTGTGTAAGAATTGCTTGAAGGGTTAGAATTTTCTTTAATGAGGAGTATCTTCAAATGAGAATAGTTCTGCAAGACAGCTTATGGCTGCAGCAACTTACTGCAATATTGACTCTCTGTGGTCTGGGCCACCTTTTCTAGTCTCAGGCTGTGTAGGTGGAAAACAGAAAGAGAAGCAATTTTTGTGATCTTACTTATAGATCAGAGATCTTACTTATAGTCAGAGAGTTGGGGCAAAAAGGAAATTTAAACATGGGTTTTCTCCATTTTATAGCCAATTAAGAATAATTTTTTTTTTGTTCTCTATGTATTTTGGTCCATTGCGTTTTAGGAAGCTTATAATTGTATCAGCATGGAAGAGAAAGATCTTTCCATGAGAGACATGCAGTATGTTGTTGTCCAGCTTGTGTATTGGTATCAATGTCTCCAGACTGTCCTGATGTGGTGCAGAATGGAAGCCAGCTGGGGCTTTGCAATTTTAGAGAGAAATTATTAATGTGGTGACAGGGGTGAGGTTGAGATGAGTTTGCTGAGAGGCTTATGAAAATCACCAATCTAAATGGCATTTCACATCCTAGCTAAGTTCTCAGATGAACTCAGAAATATTCCTATTGTCATCCTGAGTAACTGAGTAAATTGGACAGAATTAATGTTTCTGAGACATGGCTTTAGGAAATGACAATTGCTTTTACATGCTCAAAGAGATACAGAGTCTTTTTGCTCTTTTGCAGGATTTTGTCATGGTCAAAGCTTGTACCAATGTATATATTTAGTTTGATTTCTGTCCTTATTAAATTTGTGGAAATGTACAGTTAAGGGATGAGTTAGCATGGATGATAGTGAAATTTTATATATACACTCCCCAACCCCTTCTTCTAACACCCCAATTCAAACTATGTATGTTCTCTCCTACAAATTACTGGCTTCCTCCTTTTGTCCTTTTTATTATCCCTTGCTTGTCCTCTTTATTGTTCCTAGCAACTGCTGCTAGGAATTTCCTTGGAACTACTGCTGGACTTCCTTTACACATACACATGCAAGTGAGTTAATGTCTCCTTCTGCTCCAGAAAGCACACACTGAAGGCTCTTTGGGAGACTAGCAGTACAACAATAAAGTATTTTTGTTGGCACACTGTCTGAAAATTGTTTGCCTTGACTGTCTTGGCAGCTGGTTTTGAAGTGTAGTTTCTTATCTTCCTGGCAAGATGGTGACATCTTCCTGCAATTTTGTGTAACCTGTGCTGAACTGAGAGATTGGTAGTAACATGTAGCACTCTTATTAGGAGATAAATGTGGTCCTCTATTACCATGTTGAAAATATATAAAATATTTTAATCTGATCACAGATATTTGGCAAATAAGACCTCTGTAATAATTTAATCTGTTTCATGAAACTGAGACTGATAACCAGTATCATGCCTGTCGCCATTTCCCCTTCCAAAGGAGGCTGTGCTCAGCTACAAGAATAACCAGAGGAAGGATTGTGGCAATGACAGCAAAAGAGAGTCAGGAATGGCAGCTGGCTGACATGGCTTCTGCCCTGGAAATCCCCGTAAAGATAATAGCTCACACAGCTCACAAACAGCATGTCCAAACAGATGCTCTTGTCCTGCTGAGAGACTTGTGTTCAGGAAAGTGGTGTTTCTGTGGGGTTTTCAGACTGCACATGTGCCTTCTTTTCAGTATTAGCCAGGACTCACGCCTGGGATTTGCTCCTTTTGCCATTCCCTAAAGATCTACACCCCCTAGAGTTTCTCAGCTGCCTCTCCACTTTCACCATCAACTTGCTTTCCACTGCACTTTGCCCTGTAGATCTTCAGAGCCACCATGCTCCACGTACTGCCAGCTGTTTTCTTACATGTTTCTAGTCTGTGTATCTTCCCCAGTCCCATTTCCCCTGCCCCATGTACTCTGTGGGACCTCACAGGGCAGTAGCTTGTATTCCTAGTCCTCCAGCCGGGGAGCAGTGAAAGGACAGCCCAGCTGAGTGTGCTGTCAATTCAGCCTGTGTTATCTGCTGTGCTTTTGCTATGCATCAAACAGGTGGCTAAAGCACATAAAATTAGATGCCAAGAAGATTTTTTTTATTGTTTCCCCACTGCTTATCAATCCAAGATTTGCAGATCGAAGGTGCAGCAGAGTCTGTGATGGAGGGAGAGGGGGAGGGAGTTACTGATTTTCCCTGTCACTGCTATGTCCCCTGTTTCAGACAGGGAGGCCAGGCAGCACCAGCAGTCCCTGGAGACAGCATTAAGTCCTGCTCTGTGCTCCTATGTAAGTGAGGTGGCCTTTTCCCCCAGAGCATTGCTGTTCGCAATGTTTCTAAAACAGGGACATTTGTGGATGGAAATACAAGTCTTGGGTCTAGTTTGGAGGGAAAACCATGTGCATTCAAATCCTGCTGTTATGCTCCACTTCTCTGAATACTTGATATTTTTTAAAGTGACCTGGTTAGGAGAGCTTAGTTGTCAATTTTAAGTTCAGCAAGTATTGGGGGAAAAAACCCAACAAAACCTAACAACCATTCCCTCAAAACCTGCCCCCAAAACAGCTAAAACCTCTGAAAAATCTTACAGAAACTAAGCTTGAGTTTTGGTTATTTACTGTTCTGACTGTGGCTTTGTCATTCTGGTCAAGTGCTGGCTTCTTGTTCATGCTCAAAAAGCAGAGTGCTAGGACATTTTCAGCATTTAGATAGTGTTCCAGTTCTTCCCCAAACATGAGTATTCTCAGCTGCCTGAAATTTTGGGCAGTGGGAGTGTTAGTAATATTGGAGTTCATGTGGTAGTTTTCAAGGACAGTAGCTAAAGTGCAACTTCTCCCTAAAATCCACCTTCTGAACAACACAAACCTGCTTTTTAAAACTCCATTTAAAAGGGAAAAATATGTGTTGAGGAATTGTTCTGCCTTGGGCCCAGTTTCAAGATTGAGGATGGTTAAAGAGTTTTCCAAAATTCTACTGGCTGTTGACCAAGTTGGGATCAAAACAAGCTGTACTGAAACAATTAAGAAATTGATTGTTTTAAGACTGAATTGTCTTTGTTTCCCTTGATCTGAAGTTGCAGACAGATCTGCAGGTGTCTGAACAAATGAGGATCAGAGAGGGAGGGAAAGAGAAATGAGAGAATGAGAAAGTGGTGGCTGATAGGTTTCTTTGGTTTGTAAATTGGTTTCATTAGGCTTTTCTTTCAATAAGTAAAAATTGTGCTGAAAACAAGTATTGGCATATAAGCTTGGTGGGAAAGGAATGTAACTGTTTATTTAGTTTTGTGAGTGGGGTAGGAAAAGAGCCAATGGGCAGAACTGGTACACGCAAAGTTCCACCTGAGTATGAGGAAGAACTTTACTGTGTGAGTGAGTAAGTACTGGAGCAGGTTGCCCAGAGATGTTGTGGAGTCTCCCTCACTGGAGACATTCAAGAACCATTTGGACACAATCCTGTGCCATGTGCTATAGGGTGATCCTGCTCGAGCAGGAAGGTTGGACCAGATGACCCACTGAGGTCCCTTCCAACCTGATCCATTCTGTGATAGTTAATTGTGCCTCTAATGCAAAATAGCAGTGTTTTTGCTAGACAGGATTTAGTGCTTAAGATCATTTGAATCTCCTACAAGATAAAACAGACTTCAACTGCTTAGTAACGTGCTAAATATAACTATTCCCTTGTTTACGGTGTTTTAGGAGAGTGTAAGTATTTTTTTGTCCTGTAAAGAGGAGTTTAAATTACTCTGACTTCTGTTTTCATTTAAAAGTATTGTTAGAAAGTTGTGCTATTGAGTAGTCACCAGATAGCAGTGTGATATTTACCAGGGTATGTCTGCATCCTAAAATCAGGAAAAAGCCAGTAGTAAGAATAAAATACTGTTTTTATAGGTTGCTTCACGTGTTAAAAAAACAAACAAACAAAACCCTGTTACCTTAGATGCAATAGGAAAGCTTGAACTTTCCCACCAAAAAACTGTCACCTGGACACAATATAAACTAGGGAAGAAAAGTTGAGTGTGTTCAGAAACATGAAAGACTTTTTTGGGTATGTTTGTCCTTGGCTGCTGCCAGAATTGGCATAGCTGACCTCAGCAATTTTTCGTTGCCCTCTTTCCTCAGGTTTTGAGACACAGTGCTGCAACTTGCATTCTAGTGAATTGAACAAAATAGAAATCATGTAAATGCACAATTAAAAAAAAATCAGAATACTACTGTGAATATATACACATTTTTCAGCTATGTGATTTCAGTGTATTATCTCCCCTGTCCCTTTTTTTTTTCTGTGAAAAAATAGTGCAAGCTCCCAAAGTGGTCCAGAGAGAGCCATTGGACCTGATCTAGACTTCATGGAAGAGATAGAAGAACTCGCAAAGGAATTTATTAATACTACAGAGAAAGCCATGGCCTTAGAAAAGCTATGGGAGGAAAACTCAAGGCTCTCAGGTAAGCTGCATTCTTTCTAAAAATGAATTTCTTTATCAGATAGTGATAGCCATCAAATGAAATAATAGTTTGTTTTTTAAAATTAGGCAACTAAAATTTTAGCTGATCTGAAAAAAGCAGCTTTTATGATTAATATCACTGTGGCCATCAAAATGATCAGGAAAAAAAGGCTAGTTTTCTAAAACTGTATCCTTGTATACTTGAGAGTTAAGAAAACAGAGAGGAAAGCTTAAAAGATAAGGATTATAATCAGAGTACAAGGTTACTTGGTGTGTCCTGCATTCAAAAGTAGTTTATGAGGATTTAGCTGTCCCTCCCAATGTTTTTCTGTTGTACTAAAGAGTATAGGAATGGAAAACAACAGCAGCTCACACCTGGTGACCTTTAGTCTTGCACAGAAAGAGTGAGACTGGAAATACCAGGGTCTGAGTCTCCTGTTCCATCTCCACCCATATTGCACAGCCTTGCTGCTGTAGCAGGGGGAATTGAAGACCTGCCACTACCCTGCCTTTCTGTCTGAGTGTTGAGGCAGAATGATTTAGGTGAAATTGTAGTTTTCATGCTTGGCCATCTGGCAGCTAGTACATTCATCTAGTGTTGATATGATGATTTTGCCTCATTAAACAGTGAACAGTAAGCAATGTCTTTTAAATTGCTTTTTGTGATTACAGTAAAAGTATTGGGAAGCACAGAAAATCAAATGGACCCCTAGCTTGGGGATATTAGTTGCTTCATGTGCCTTTACTTCTATAGAAATACCCTTTGTGCTCTGCTTGCTATTGCTTATAATATTAATTCTTCTGAAGATCATAATGCTTCTCTTTAAAGCAAAATATTTAATTTTGCAGGGCTCCATAACATCACCACTTTTCTTGCTGTAAGTATTTTTTACAGTCTATTTCTAGATTACAGTTCCGGGGTTTGAGGCATCTGTATTATAATGGTTAGAAATTTGTATCCTGTCAAGTTTAAGTAAACTATCTTAAAAGAAAAAAGCATTTGAAGGAAAAAATCATGTCACAAATCTGATGTTCAGTCATTTCTAGATTACTTATTTAAACAAGTCTAAGTTGTTAGTAGCTAAATCCACAACTATTTGAAGGCAATTTGTTTATTGGGGCAATTTAAGAGTGCATCTGACAGATGTGGTTTTTTTCCCATATTTGGTTGATTGTTACTGCTACTTAATGAAATCTAGATTTCCAGTTTATAACTTGAAATTAGATGGCATTTTTATAGTAATGAGTTTTAAATGCTCATAAGATCATTGATTGAAAGGAATATGAAATTTCATTTCTGGAATAGAATAGAAAGAATGTATTTCTCAATATTAAGAAAATATTTAGTTGACAGTAGCCAATTATTATTAGTAAAAGAGCTTGGACATGCAAGCTTCTTTTCGTATAAACTGTGCTCATATCACCATTATGCAAAAAAGCCCGAGTGGAATGTTAATTTAGAGAAGGAAAGGCTGCATAATAAACAAGCGTGATAAATCCTGTTTTGCATAGGCACTTTATTGTGTAGTCCTACAGCAGAAGTTGTATTATCTCAGTCAGTTCATCTTTAAAGAGCCATTCTTATAAATTATTATTTGAGACCCCCAGAAACCCTGCAAGGAGCTGTGAGGCAAGGATGGCATGGCCTGAGCAGTTCCCGCTGGACTTAGAAATTCAGGGCTAATGACTTAATTGTTCTTAAGATCTCAAAGATAATCCTCTTGGGAAAGGGTTACACTTCTGAGGAGAAAGAGATTCCTTAGCTTTTCTTGCAGCTCCATTTTTCCATGAGAGCAGAGACATATATCAGAAGCAAACCTTCCATAAGTTCAAAGTACCACCAAAATAATGAAGTATATTACCAAATCTAGAGGCATGTTTCCACTTCAGAAAAATATTTTGAATGGTTTAAAATTCAAGGGGGTTAGGGAAATAGCAAGCACCTGCTTTTTGGTTTTTTTTCCCCTGGTAATGGAAGTGTTGCATGTAATTTTTTTTTTTTCCCCCACATAAAGATGGATTTGAATGAAGCAGAGAAAATTATTTCCAGAGCAGAAAGTCTGTACAAGCAACCAGATTTCTGGAACCTTCTACATTCACTCCCTCATCTTGAACTGAAGAGCTTTTATACAGAAGATGAGTTAGCTACCATAACACAGTTTCTGAAAGTTATTCAAAAGTAAGTACTTTTATATTCTTGAAAGTATTCTGTCTTAAAATTTGAACTGCACTTCTTGTTCTTCTCACTGACTTAATAAAATACTTTATAAAATGAGCATTCTTATCAGTGTAACGAGGTTAAAATTTTCTTCTCTTTACCAGATGGGGCTTTTCTAAGACTGTATTAAGAGTTTTCACTCACACTATTTCCTTTATAATTGTGTTTTTCATCTCTGCCAAACTCAACAGAGATCCCCCAGGAGTCTTTGATAAGCAGCTTCATGTTAGCAATGCCTGAAATTAGCCCATCACATAATATGGCTTTGAACTTTGTAATGTACTTTGGGGGTCTTTGAAAGATGGAATATATACATATGAATATAAGAAAAGAATAGTTTTGATCCTAATCAGATCCGAATATATGTAGCACTTGGTCAATATCAGGAGAATTACTCAGTTTTGTTTCTTAAGCCTCTTGCTATCAAAATAGCTTTAGCTCTTCTCTTGCAAGAAATGAAGCAGTAAGAAAAAACCCCAGAGACTGTATTCTGAATCAGATAAAGGACAGTTGGATTCAGGGGAAGACACAGAATCAAAGCATAGACCAAGACACATATCTACAGGAATTTTCAGTAAAATAAGGTAATTGTTAGGTAAAAGTCAGAAATGTATTTTCCAGAGTAGGCAGTTTGTTGTAATAGGTTGATAGGTAATTGTCATTGGAGTCAAATAACATAGTCATGAAGCCAGAGAAGGCCTCTGAACCTGGGTTCCTGTGCCAGAGTGGCCATGTACCTCACTAGCCTTAGCCCATGGGGGAGCAGGGGCCCAAAGACCCCATGAATGAGAAGTTACTGTGCTGTTCTGTCATCCTTTAGCGTCCCACTGTCTTTTTTTTTTTTTTTTCCTAATTTAAAAAAAACCCAGCAAGCCAAACAAAAAAACCCCAACCCACCCAGATATGAAGGATGTGATGGCATAACTCTTTTTCAAACTGGGAAATAAGTATCTCTTACTATATGTGGATTGCACCTATGTTTGTGCTTGATTTTTAAAATTTATTTTTCCCTGATAGCTGAATCATTTGTAACTTTATTGCAGCTTGTTCTCTGAGCTATTAACATGCAAAACTGCATTAGCTGTGCTTGTGCCCCCAGAGCAGAATTGTGTTCTGGAAGATTTGCGAACTCTCAGCATCTGAGTGATTGTGAGGTAAAGCAGGAACCTGATTTTAAGTTTATGGTGATTATTTTCTTCTTCAGTAGCAGTAAGCACAGACAGGAGTAACCACTAGCTGCTGTTCTGGGTGAATTTATGAATTGGTTAATACAATTTCGGCAGCAGTTTCTCTATCCTGAGGCTGTAGCACACACAGAGTGACAAGGGGACAAAAGTGGAAGGTGTCCATGATTATGGTTTGTCTTCCCATGTAACTATTGGGCTTCATAGTTCCAGGAAGCATCAGCAGGTTGATGAAAAGTCAGGAATAAATCCTTGGTTTTGTGTTGCTTCCATGTACAACTTTTGCTTCACTTCTTAAAATATTTTTTGGTGGATCCGTGAGTCTTTCTGCCTTTCTTTTATTTTCCTTCTGTCCTGTGAGAAAAGGGAGTGAATGAGCAGCTGTTTAGGTGCTTGGCTGCCAGCTAAGGTCAACCCACAAATGATGAGTAGAAGGAGACTCAGATGTTTACATATGGGCTTTGGTGTTTTTGTTTGTTTAGTTTTTTTTTTCTTCAAGATTTCTGTGCCCTTCGGTGACCAAATATGCCATTATTAATGCAATTTGGACAGCAAACCACAAACCCCAATGCTTGTTTCTTGACTAGCTTCATATTACTGTACTACATTCTAGAGGTCCTATCTAAGTCAAAATTTTGCCAGCAGAAAGGTTCTAAATTTATATCTCCCACTTTCTGGTTTGTACTATGCTTGCTGATGTGACCAGCTTTGTGTTGTTATGGGGTTTTTTTGGGTTGTTTGGTTGGTTGGTTGGTTTGGGTTTTTTGATTGTTTGGTCCTGTTTGTTTGTTTGTTTTGTTTTGTGTCTTTTTTTTTGTTTGTGGTTTTGTTTGTGGAGTTGGTTTTTTTCCTTTTTTTTGTGAATGTTGAAAACAGATGATCCATGCTGGAAAACTGGATTCTTATTTGCATAATCAGAAAGGATTACTCTGTAGGGAGTAACTGGTAAATTTGACATAAATTTGAAGTTGTAAATTACAGCTACATTAACAGAATTCTTTTTCACAGCTTAGGTGACTGAGACATGTAAGCAACTCAATAGATTTATTTTTATCAATACATTCTGTAATGTTCTTTTTTTAACTTCTTATGACAATAAGTACTACGTTAGTTTAAAAATAGGGTGTTTTTTTTTTCTTGCAGACCGACTGGAAGTAAAATATAAGTATTCTGTGTTGATCCTGCCTTGTTGTGGGGATAACAGAGAATGTTTGTGTTGGTTTTGCTCTTTTTCACTCTCTCTCTCGTTCTTTTTTTTTTTTTAAAAGGGCATTGATCCTCTCAGGAGACATCTCCTTAATGGAAATTGACTGATACTCTAACTGTAAAATCTCAATTTGTGTTTTGTTCATTTAAACTCTAATTTAATAAAGCATTGGTTTTTCCCACAATAAAAAAACATTTCATTATTCAGTTGCTTGAAAGTTGTCTCTTTCCAGCAACACCTTTCAGGTTTTTTGGTTGTATAGAGAGCTTGATTTTTGTTTTATTTTTCACTTTCAGTTCCTTGGCATCACTGAAGGATATAGCTATGATGCCATTGGGCCAAAGTTTCTATGAAGTGGTGAAAACATCACTGAATTTAACTGCTGCATTGGTACAGGATAGGAACTTAGAAGGTAAGAAATATGCTTCAAATTTTCTTTGAAGTACCTCATTAGCATGCTGGAAATATATGATAGCAATTGTTGGAGCTTCTGTTAAATTCCTGATGTCTAGAGACTAAACTATATTGCTGTAGTGCTAACCCAGTTCTTTACTGATCTGCTTTTTAAATAATAATAACAACTAAATGTTATCAGATGCTGGCAACTATCAGATCAAGCACACTGGTCTAATACATACTGTTTAGAACAGTCTTTCAGTGATGAGTTTTGGAGAGAGATTAATTCAATACAAAGGACAATTTCCTCCATTTGATAGAAGGAGACCATTTTGTTTTGGACATGCATGTTAAGCATTATGACTATTTTACTTGAAGCTTCTTTCTTCTGTTCTCATAAATTCTGCTCTCAGATGAAGGGCTACATTTCTCCATCTGCTGATTCATAATGGAAGATGAGTTTAATTGGAGAAGGTAGGCTGGCCCCAGGAAAACCCCTCAAGGAAAGGCCAGGAACAAGTTTCATGGGCAAACTGGAGCACACAATATGAAGGTTCAGCTGCCTGCTTGGCATGGAAGGTCAAGCTAAGAGTAATATGCAGTCTAAATCCCACTTCACTTGCCAAAATGAAGGCTGAAGTGGTAAAAAGGTGATGCTCTGGAACTCTTGTATGGAGGATGAACTTGAATTCTCTGGAACTGGTATTCTCCTTGTGGCCCTCATTCTTGGTAATGATTTGCATCCAGTCCATACATATGTTTGCATGACCCTGTGCAGTTCAGAATTGCACCCTGCTAAGTTTGCTGGCAATCACTGTGCAGGGGCATCTCAATTGCTGAAATGCCATCACATTAAGTGGCCTTGCCACTAGTGCAATCATGGATTTTATCCCAAGTAAGTTGTTGTTCAGGTACACACTTCCTATTGCCCCCCGAAAAGCTGAGAACTTGGATCTCAACAAGTATGAACCATCAGGAAACAACATGAACAAAAAGAAGGAATTACATAAACAAAAAGTTTCCTTTCTTTCAGGTTTTCAATATGATCTTTCTCTCCGGGATATTTTGTGGAATCCTCTCACTGTGAAAGGAGAACTTGAATCCAGGTTAGGTTTTGATGGTCCTCATATTGAGAAGTTGCTAAGTTACACAGCACAATTAACAGAGGTAAATCAGTTGAAAATTTCAATGTCATTCTCTTTGGTATTTTTTTTTATTTGTACCTTGAAGGGATTTTCCTGCATTACAGAAGTTTAGATTTGTGAAGCAGCTACAAAGTTGTTAAATATCCTGGTTTCACTCTCATCAGAAGATTTGTATTTAGCTTCAGCTGAAATTTATGCACATGAAGATATTGATAGGTCTAGTTGTGTACACTAATGAATTTATGTTTCTCTGAAGTCACAGCTGTGTATAGCAGAGTCCTGAGTTTATCATCCAGTCCTGTAGAGAATTCTGAGGATTGCTCCCCTAAGCTTTTGAACCAAATCCTTGATTTGAATCTGCAAGGATTGGCTTGTCAGGTAGCATTTTTCATCTGGTTTGCTGGACAAAGAATGCCTGTCTCTTCTGTGTGTAAATTAAGACACACCAAGAGTCCTTTCTTCTCAGTTGTGCAGTCTTGGTATGAATGTACTACATTGAATTGTTTCAGTGGTGTTTAAGCAAATATACTGGTGATGCATCACGTTTAGAGGAAAATCTCTTTCCTCAGAGAGGGCTTTCTAACCTGTCCTCTAGACCAAAATGGTCTGTTGTGGCAGTCTGGTTTGAATTGGTTTGAAACAACTTTTGAATTCTTTTTTAAGTCCACAGTTTTTCTAATAGATGTTGGTGTTTATGTGAAATCTGTTTGTTCTTTGCAGAGCAGTGCAGTTTAAAGTTATATTCCAGAAGAGCTCATTGTAAAAATAGCAGATTTAAACGAATAGATAAATTATAAAAAAACCCCTGACTTTTGAATAGCCTTTTAATGAAATTTCAGTGAGTGTCTGTTTGATCAACTGGTCTGAATTCAACTGCAGCTTGGTAGCTATGGTTGACCATGAAATCCCAGGTTGACCGTGAAATCACTTGCTAACTATTTAAGCTACTATCTTAATATTTTCTGCTTGTGTTAGAACATTGAAGACCACCAAAAGTATGAAAGCAGGTATGGAAGCCTCAATAATGTTTGTTCTGAGCACTTCAATTCTGTGCATAATGCCCCATTTTGTTTGGTGTCAAAACATCTGCAAATCTTTTTATAAATTCTCTGGTCAAAGTTTAAAGGAACAAGGATGTAAAGTGTCTCAGGCAATAACAAAATTTAAATGTGTGGAATTATTTTTCTAAGCTTTAATAATATTTATAGGCTTGGGAATATTTAATCTTTCATCACAGAGTTTAAAAATTAGTCAATAAGGAAAAACTTCTGTTTTCTTGGCCACTCTCTTGAAACCCACCAACCTCAATTTAAAACTAGTCTTCTGCATGCAATCACTGTTTAAGATGTATTATTGTACTAAATGGTTTTTATATCAGTAATTTTTTATACTTGTGAAGTTGCTTCAATATAGTTGTTCTACTGTAGGGCTACTGTGTAATAATTGAGTTAGCTCAGCACCAGCCTGCAAATTACTGTAGCAGTAACAATGCTAGTTTAGATACAATGTGAAAATTCCTTGCCTATACATGTCTCATCATTCTGCCTGCTGTAGGAGCACCTTAATGGGGCCGCTGGTGTTTTACACTGCAACATGCATGTGGGGTACTTTGAAGTACGTGCCCTGGAATATCAGGCTGGATTAAATGGGCTTTGTTCTCACTGAAGAGGCTATGTGTTATTCTTATTTTCATTAGATAAGTTGATAGGAGAGATAACACTCAGCAGCTCTCTTGAAATACTCATCAATTCCTTGTGTCCTTGCCAGATTCCCACAGGAGAGACACTGGAGCAGTTTGTGTGCTCTGCTCTGGCTGTTTTGCCAGAAGATGAAGCAAACAAAGAGAGTAATGGAGAGAGCTGTAATTCTGCACGGCAGGAGGCCAAACTGTATCTTCTTCATGCTGTCAGCAAGTTCAAACTCTATGCACAGGTAACTTTAATAAGTTAATTACTTGAATTCCTAATTTTTGCATGTAGGTTTTCAGCAGTAACTTAGTTAAAATATCCAAGCTATCTATTAAAGATCTATTAAATGGTTTTTTTCATGGACTTTCTTGCTAAGACGAAATAATCCTTATAAAGAACTATTACAGTAGAAGTATAATCTATCATCATGTGTCCACTTAATCAGATTTTCTCATTAACTGAAATTTAGATTTGAAATCTAATAGGGGTTGTAGTGAAATATACTGCAATGAAGATACCTGCCTGAGGGATGACCCATTTACTGTCCCACCTGAGACTGAATGTTAAGCAAAACTCAAAGCTGACTGGAGGCCTCTACTGATATATAATTAATTAATTAATTATTCCCCTTCACTGTCTCTGGCAATAGTGACTGAAGCAGGATAAAAATAAACCTCCAACACAACATCTTAAAATTCTGATCTGGCAGAACAGCTTAGCATGCAGTCTGTCTAATGTCATATGTTTAGTTGCATGGCAAAAAGGGTAAAATATTCGGATGTTTCTTGAGGAAAAATACCTAGCTGCCTTAACGCTGGTTTTTATACTGAAATATGTTTTTTCCATTTAAAAAAAAAGTATCAAGCTGCTCTGGAGATGTTTGCAATATCTAAAGAAAACGTGTAGAGCTTATTGTGTATCTATTCAAAAATATAATATTTGCTAAGGTTTCCTTGCTGTATGGTGACTTGAAGTAATACTTTAATGTGATTGACAAAACTAATGCACTAATTCCTATGTAGGAAAATCCAGTAATAATTTCAGCCATGATTTAAAAGCTCTTATCAAGGGTTGACATTCTTATGATGGGAATTTGAAGCTGCTGGCCACTGTGAATTTTCTTGATGAGCAGAATATCTCTTACAGTAAATCTGTTATATTCACTTGGCATTAAAAAGAAAAGTAATGGTGAAGAGAAGGAAAGCAGTCAGTAGGTTTGGCCAGGCCTTGGTATGCCTTTTTCTAGGCTACACAAGGGGAGCATGCAGGCTCCTTCACCATCTCTTGGTGTGATAGGAGTCCAAAAACATTAAGGCTGACATATTCTATCATATTGGAAGTGTACGCAGAAGTCTGGTAAAAGAAGCCTGGGTAATTGGCTTTGGATGTCAGGTTTTGGTCGGTTTCCGTCTCAGATCATAGTTTTACCATTCCTGGGTCTTTGGACAAGGTCAGCTCCACAAAGGGTGTCAGTTGTCTGTATGATGTAGTTTGTTACATTGCCAACTTGGAGGTCAGTCAAAACTGTATTGAAAATCAACCTTTGTCTGGTAAGTAATTTCAGAGTCTAGACAGGTCCTTAGGGAGAAGTTTTACTATCATTGTTAATTGTGTGAATTATTTTAAAGACATGAAAATTCTGTGTACTGTCAAAATAAGAAAGCTTTGATTCTCTAATGAGGTGTTCTGTTTTGCATTCAATCTGCTAGATACTTGAACAATGGCTCAGCAGCAGCAGTCTCTCTCAGAATCTCCTTTTGGAATTTAGAAGAATAATGGCTGATTTAGTGTCTCAGTTTCTAGATGACAGGGAAGCCAGGAAACTTTTTTCAGAGATAAATACCCTGATGCAGCAATGGAATGAGAAATTAGATGCCTATTTTTCAGAAGGATATGTTTCATCTCATGATTGGTAAGTTATCTTTCCACAACTTGTCTTATAAAATTAGATCAACTTGAATATTCATTTTCACTTTACATTTAATTGATTTCTGATTTTTGTCTGTTTTGTGATTTTGTTTTTTATTATTTAAAAAAACCCCCAAAACCTTGTATACAGTGAAATGATTGTGCTGATGCTGACAGTTCTGGAAAAGATATTAAGTCTGTGCTTCAGAGTGTAGCTACTTATAGGTTCAGCAGAGGTATTGACAACTTCATATTCAGGACTCACAGGAATCAGCAGCTGTGGATAATTGGCATTTTGAACTGGGACCCAAATTCTTCATCTTGTTGTGCAAACGAAGTTTAATTCCCACAAGTAGTTGCTGTGACTCAGTAATATTTCTCATGTGTAGCAAGTCGAGTGCATGTAAAATATTTCAAATTTTTATTGTAGGAGTTAAACTCAGTTGTGCAGGGTAACAGAAGCCTACAGAAACAACTACAGCCTGTGGAAAACAGAAACAGAGTTTTAAACATGTAGAATTATCTGTACATATGTAGTTTGCAATCTCATCTAGGCACTCTGAGTCTATGATTTCAAGTTTTTGAATTTTTCTTACAGTTTCAAGTTCTCTGTTTTATCACTTAATGCAAATGTAAACAGTTTATATGAAGATGTGACTGTAAATCCTGTACTTATAAAGAATGTTATGTTTTGTCAAGCTGTTCAAATCTTCCTGATCTGGAAGGTTGTACAAAGGACTTAAATTGTACATAAAGGGAATTAATGTTTGTCAGAGTTGGCAGAGCCTCAAGAAAGTTCTATGGCAGAGCACGGGAACTGATACTTCCCTCTTTCTAACTGCACACTGGATTACTTGTATTGCTTCTGGGAGTTATAATATTGGCCTCAATTTGGCATTGGTTGTAATTACTTGTTTATACCAAACACTATAACTGAAGGAGATACAATTCATGCTATACAAATCGACATCTGGGGATGAATCTGAAAGATACAATCCATTATCAACTGGCAAGAGAGAGATTGCACTCAAGTTGCTCAGCAATTTAGTAGTGTGTTTTGAAACTTGGTTCCTATTTATAAAAGGAAACTTCTGTACTTCTGCAGTTGTAAGAAACTACGTAGTATTTTTTTAGCAGTTTTACCTTTTTGTTTATTTATTTTCATTGAAGTACATACAATTTCATTGAATTAAGTAAATAAACAAAAACCACCACAGCTGTACACAATGTTTTTGTGCTCTACCTTTGTTGATTGCAGTGTCTGGAGAGAAAGAAAATATATTTAAGAAGATATTTTCAACTTGAAGACTTTGCATTCAAAGGCTCTTTTTTCCATACATCTCCTCTTGACCAATCTTACAGAGCCAGTGATTGTTTTTTCTTTAGGTTAATAGTACTGACACAATATAAATATCAGTTGGTGCGTTCCAATTTTCACTGTGATTTCCCGTTTTGGAGATATTAAAATCATAGTGTTCAGCTATCAGGCAGTCAACTGGAATGTTTTAGCTTTCATTAATTGAGAAAACAAAAAATTATTTAGAATTCATTGAAAATCAGAGGTTTTGATCAATTTTATTGATACATTCCTGTCTGTAAAATAGTTATTCAGTGGAACATAAAATCTTTGTTCTTTTCAGCAGCTGAAAATGTGATGTACTCAAAGATGTTTGACTCTTTGTGGCTTAGAAGCTTGATTATAAGTACTGATAAACACACAGTTCTTTAACTTTGCTGTCTACATTCAGGTTTTTATTTGAATGAGGTTGTGACTTTCCAGTGGGTTTTTTTTCACATTTTTGAAAACTAAAGCAATTGTCAATTTGTGCTAATTCAGATTTTGTGGCGATTAACTTGTGTCTGCTATTTAAATTATATTTGGAATTTCATTGAATTATGTACATAAACCTAGATTCTAAAATTATGTAATATTTATTTAACAAATTCCTGTCTGTCTGCTAGGTAACTAACAAGAAAAAATGATTAATTTTTCAGGATTCTGACATCTTTCAAAGAGTTTTTGAAGACAGAAGAAAACTTAAGGATTTCTGGTGAAAAGAAAATTGATCATTTTTTTCATCTTGTAAAAGTCATAGAAGAAATTATAATGTTTGATTTCTCAATTTCTTCAAACAAGTCTCTAATTGAAAATGTCTTCAATAATGCAATTATATGGATAAAAAATTTTGCTGAGGGGGAGGAATCTGCCACCAATTTTTCACTTGCAGTTTCTGAACTCCATAATGAGCTACAAAAAAATTTCCAACCTCTTCAGAGGCTCTGGACAAAAAGGAAGGCAGAACTTTTCTGGCATATAGTGGAAATTTTATTTTATGAACTTGATTCTAGGCTTTCTCACTTGAGTCAAGTAGAAGAGGAAGAGGTATTTGAGACCTTATCTAGAATTTTATCTTCTATTACAGAAAATAAAATCTATAATAGAAGTATGGTGTTGCTCAAAAATATCCTCACTGATTTGCCAGAGTTAAATATTGCTGCTTTGGACCATTTAAAACATTTAAGTGGACACTTCCAAAGAAATCTCCATGAAGTTGGGTCATTGTCTGGTGATCATGTCAATGTGTCTTTTAGCACAATTCTTGGAATGAGTAATACCTCCTCTTTATTTCTCTCAAATGCAACTCTTATTTATAAGGTACAAGAGTTACAAGAAATTGTGCATGATTTCCTCAGAAACATCCAAAAATTAAACAGTACTAGTGTGGCCTCACTTGTTCCAAAAATTTTCTTTCTGTACCAGAATGATGATCTGGTTTTAAATATTAAGACCAATAACACTCTGTTAAATCTTCTTTATGAGACTTCAAAAAGAATGTCATCTTTTCCAGTATGGCATGACTTGCAGAATAAGGAACTAGTATTTGATTTTCTGTTTGAAACTTTTGATCTTCTCTGGAACCTCACCAGTAAGTCTCTCTGTGAAAAGTTACTATTAATTTACAACTACACAGAATTTCAGGCCCAGTTTCTTGTACAGAATGGAAAAAAAGAGATACAAGTTGTCTATAACACTCTGAGCAGCCTTAAAAATTTATTTATAGATGAAGAGCTCCAAACAGCTGTCTTATGTTATTTGGAAGAGTTTCTTGATATGTCTCCAGAATGCCTGGTAAATAATGGGTGTGCTGATTTTTATCTAGCAAACATGACTTCTGTAGAACATTCAGCAGAGGTTTATAACTTACTTCTGCTTCCATTGGATAATATCCTGTCTAATGTAACAAACGGGGGTGATAAGGTAAGTGTGCCTTCTGCTTTGCACTGCACTTTTACATGGCTTCAAGCATGGACAGAGATTTTTGAAGAAGCATCAAAAATCTTAAATTTGAATTCCACCTGTTTTCTCTGTCTAAGAAATGATTTGGCATATGTCTCTGAAAGCCTTTTAAATGCAACTTATGATGAACTGTGCAATAATACAGCTATGGCTATTGTTAAAGCTACAGGAGCAACAATGAAGCTATTACAAACTGTATTTCAAGAACATGGCAATTTAAATGACTTAAAAGATTTTGAGGTTCTCTTTGCTAATCTTCAAACTGTAACTAACAATGCATTTGATGTCACAAACTTGCTTAAAGATAGCAGTTTAGAAAGTGTTTTAGAGATAATGGGAGTCATGATAATTGAATTGCGGAAATCTATATCGAAGATTGTTAATGAAGAGCTTTTGAATTCTTGGCTTGATGATTACATCTCAGGAGGATCTGAGCGAGAAGATAAGGGTGCTGGTATATTTTCCATTGGAAATTCCCTTTCTACTCTTCTCAAGCTCTCCCAAAAGGAACTTGAAATTATTCTCACTGACATAAATGATAGATCTGCTTTTTTAAAAAGTGTACCTCAAGACAAATATATGGTTTGTATCAGCATTTTCCAGAATATTACCAAACTAATTTTGGACAATACTCTGAAAGACATAAGCTACTTGCAAACAAATTTTTCATCTCATCTTAACTCCATTCTAAACTTTCATAGTATGATAGATGAAGTAGAGGATTGTAACACATGGATACATGGATTAAGTAATCTCACTGAATCTAAGTCACCTTCTCACCTTGAAAGTGCAAAACATATTTTATTTCTCTTGCAGTCTCTGGGAAATGCTGAGACAGATGCTAAGTTAATGAATGTGATGGAGTTTGTTAATTCATTTTTTAATTTGACACTCCCTGAATGTTCCCTAGGTGGTTCTGATGTGATTTGTGTAAGTGTTTATTACAACATCATAGCAAAAACTTTAAAATTTATGCTCCCTGAATTTTATGTAAAAGATGACATTAGTCTGTTTGAATTTATTTTTAAACTTTTAAATAATTCTGGAGAGCAAATACAAAGAGTTATCAGTAATTTATCTGGGAGTTCATTGTATATGTCAAATAAGACCCATTTTAGTCAGTCAATCCATGGTTTTAACAGGACTTCAAGAGTGCTCCCTAATCTTTTTCACCACATTCATCTTTTGTCAGTGGAACTTTTGTCAGAAATTCAACGTCTTCAGAAAAATAAAACTTTTGAAGGCCAAGAAAACAGCTCCTCACATTTGGACAATGAGATTGAATCTTTCTTGCATGGGAAAAATATCAGTTTGCTGATAGAGTTCTTTCAATATATGTTTAGAAAACTTGACTCAAACTTGCAGAGTGAAAACAAAACATTTCCTCAGAAACTGATAGAAACAGCAGGTCTGAATATTGAACTGGTAAGGAAGGCACTTGAAATGTTCAAGTCTCCTACTTTTACTATCTTTCCATTAAGAGATGAAAAAGAGTTTCTAAAGTATATGTTAGCCTTGGTGCAAAACATGAGAAACATGGATGTTGAGTTTTTGATAAGTAGATTCAAACAGGTCCAGGAGAACTTAGAAAGCTTCTTTAAAAATATCAAACCTTTTTCTATTGAGAGCTCTGAGTTAGGCACTTTAACAGACTGGTGGGATGCATTTGAGAACATTTCGTGTTATTGGAACCTGACTGGCATATGGCAAATAACACAGCTTTTTGAACAGGATGAACTCTACAATATAGAAGATATGTTCAACCTCCTGTTTGATGTCATCAGCCTTACAGAAAGAGTGGCTCATGGAAATATTACAGAAGCACTAACTGAAATATATGCTTTCATACTGACTCAGGAAGAAAAAATGCCAATGTTTACTGATGAGGAGTTCTCTAACCATGTAGAAGATCTTCTAATGTTACTGGAGACATTGGCAGACTTCTCTGATGAACCTGGAGAGGCTTCTCTTTGTTTTTCTGTAGCATTCTGCTGGCCTCTTACAACAGTGACACCTCACAGTGATCCCACTGTTAATCCTTGTGACTTTGTGCATAGCAATTCTACTCTTCATTACAATGCAGTCATTGAAGTCATTAAAGATCTTAAATACATCACTTTGGATGCCAGTTTCTCTTGCTCTATGGAAGATTTTCAGGTTAATATCACTCGCAATCTGACTTGCTTTTTTCATCAGATCAAAGAATGGAATTCAATTATTTTGAAGTTTTCTGAGCTCCATCATGTAAATAGCTCAGTTCTGAAAGAGCTTCTAGATTTTTGGAATGAACTATCCCTTTATGTTGTGCCACAACATGTGAATAATACACATGCAATCAATTGTTCCTCCACACCAAAGAGCCAAATGGCTTTACAAATCATAGAAACACTGAGCAGAATTTCAGTGGCAGAAATGGAGATGGCCAAAACTCTTCTTGAACAGCTGGATGATCTTTATGGTGGCCTAACTCGGAACAGGCAGTCAAGAACATCGCTTAAGAGTGTTCTTACTAATGTTCAGAACATGACAAATGAAGTTTCTAGACTTCTAAGTACCAAAGCTGTCCTTTCTTTTCTTTCTGCAATTCAACCTTTAATGACACTGTCCTCTGTTGGAAACCAGACACACTCAATTCTTATGACAATATCAGCTTTAAGTGGGAACAGCAATATATCTGACAACTTTGAAAGCTTCTGGTTTCCTGTAGTTGCAGGCATAGAAAATTTATTCCTGAATTTTAGTGTTAAACACTTACTTGTGTTGATCGACCAAGAGTTTCAATTGCTAAAGTTAGCCACTGGACAGTCTTCTTCAATGGCTTCTGACATTTTAATACAGCAGTTTAAGGCATCATCTCTAGATGCTATATTAAGAAATTTTGAAGATATACAAGATGTTGTGAAGAGCCTTCTATGTGAATGTAACAATAAAAATTATTCTAAAATAATGCATGCTTTAATTCTCCTCATGACTAATGAAAGTTCATCAAATGACCTACTGCTGGCTGTCAAAGACATTGTTGACTTTCTGGAGCTATTCCAAAATAAGTCTAAGAAAGACTACACTGGTAGGTTGTTTGGTGATGGTTATCTTAGCAGAGAAAAATTGAATAATACTCACACTGCTAATTCAGTTTTATTAAACAGCTTCCTTCATATAATTGCTGATCTTGATGTTATAGAAGAAGCTTTGCATACAAACAATACTGAGCTTCATATAGTTGACTTCATTGATTCATTTTTTTATAATGCACCATATAGAGAAACTTCTACTCAGTCCCAAAACAGAACTCTGGAGATCATGCAAGAGATTTTGCAAGTAATATTTCAGTCTACTGCAGAACACGACAAGAATAAAATAAAACTCTTACTAATGGATTTTCATGGAGATGTAATGGCAGAAATGAGGTGAGTGTTTTCTATGTACTCCTTTTTACAAGTGTGCTGACAATGATAGAAGAGCTCTCTATGAATAGCTCAATCAAAACTTTTGTTAATTACTATTTAATTTCAGATTTGTTCAAATTTATGATGTTCAGACCAGCCATATTTGGTATCAGATTACATTGTGTGGATGAGATTATTGATGTGTTTAGTCATACCTAAACTGGTATCTTTGGAACTATTACAGAAAAAATTATTCGAAGATACCTATGTTTTAAAATCCTTGCAGGTCTGAATACTGAACACCCACTAACTGGTGGGCAACAGCCATTTTTGCCTATGGAACTAAATGTTAAGGAATGCTTGGGGATAATTCTTTGTGGTGTGTGTGGTTTTTTTTTCTTTCTATATTCAAATATAGCTATACAAAATTTCTTAAATTTGTTGATGTCTTATGTTATGTCTATAGTGTTAACCTGTTCAGTTTAACAAATACAGTTTCTGAAGGAAACTTGAGCCCAAGATCATTTTTGCCTGATTACTCAGATCAGATGTAATCCAGCAGCAGAGGAGGCTGATTCAGGAAAGTGTTTACTGGTGGCTTACTTAATAAAACAGCTGCTAGACTGCAGTTGCTGCATTTAAACAATATTGAATGAGCCCACAAGTTGGTTGCTCCAAACAGATCTAGGGTATCCTGTTGGTGGAGCTACTGGTCCTACTGACATAGACCAGCAGAGAAAAGGCATTGTGAAGTTGATGTTCTGATGTGGTATTTTGACCTTTATGACTAATTTTATGCAAATACCTGAAACCATTGTCCATGAGGGTCAAGTATTAACCTAATCTATTGAAAAATATCAAAAGCAAGTACTAGAAAAGTGGTTTATTTCCCCCATGTGTTGATTATCAGACATTTGGAGAATTCTGCTCTTTGCCATCAACTCAGCATATTCTGTAGGCTCTCAGTATTTCTGGCACCATTATAATTTTGCTTGTTTTGTGAAGGTACTTTCTAGTAATCCTAGGGTATTTTTTTAACATGAAATTATTATATTTTGATTTTGAAATAGTTCAAGCAAATGTAATAACTAGTAATATTGAAATCCTTGTGTGGTTTGTTGAAGACTGCATTTGTGCATTGTCACTTGCTAAAATTTTTCTGTTGTACCCTTGTAATGATAATGTTTTCTTTTTGATGTTTCTACAGAGCATCTAAAATCTGCAAGATTCTTCAGGAACACTTATACCCTGAGAGTGTCATACTATTGCAGAAATTGCAATTTACCTTTTTCAGTGTTCTCAAAATCATCTCAGGTTGGTTACCACAGTAGCAACTGAGTCACTGTATGTATTAGTATTCTAAAGTTAAGACTTTAAGCAAACTTGTACAAATAAGCTAATTTGGGTGATACCAAGCAAGGCAAGCATACTGATGCCTGGAAATTTAACCAACAGAGGCACAGGGAAAACTCTGATTAAGCTCATGCAAAGTGATGATTTCTCTCTGAAGTGTTCATGTTGATTTAAAATCCCAGTGAAAGCAGGTGATCTTGATGCTCCTCTTCAATGACTGAGCTGAGTCAAGTCACAGGGCTTTTTTTAATGAGCCAAAGTTGCCACAGGGCAGCATGTAGCTGACCGTAAGGAAAAATAGGGCAAGAATTTAAAGGAAGTAGCACCTTCCACTTCTCTCCAGGTCCAGCCAGTGAATTGGCTACCTGTAGCTGAAAAACTTCATCGGCAACAAATTGTTCAAATTTTAATGTGTTGCTTTGTTTTATTCTGTATGTAAAGGCTCTCTAATGGTGCACTTTATGAAAGGTTCTATATTGACCTGAGTATAATTTCATATTATATTTTCATTGGAAAACAAAAGTCAGTGCTTTTCAAACCTCATATTTTTGCTAACCATGCCCAGAATTGTTTGCAAAAAGCAATTAAGAGGCATTAACCTAACATTCCAGAGCAAGGGATGAGATTTGTTATGTCTTACACCAAATTAATTTCCAAATAGAATGTAAGATGTGATTACAACCCTATTCTGATTATCTTCTCCACTCTCCTGTGATGTAGTTCTAAAGAGTAAAACAGTAGCAATGTTGAGCTAGAATAAGTGATACTGAAAATGTGTAGCCAGGTACCTAGGTTCTATCCTTGACCTCTTGAAGAGCCAGTCTATTCATTGAGAAAGCTGAGATTAGGGAACTAAATTTTTGGCATTCTCATTTCAATACTCTGTTTGTGGGGATGTTTTATAATGTTTCACTTGTTACAGCAAATATTATGGAACCTAATGAGAAAAGACGAAAACTGCTTGATTTGGTTTGATTTACTGGGTTGTATTGTATTACTTCTATGAGCAAGATCAAGGTTTGATTGTTTTAGAAGCAGTGGTGAATGTTTATTATTCTTCCTACTTGACTTATGAACCAAATTTAAAGGAAAAAAAAAGTATAGTCAAAAAAATTACCTTGATCCTGTCATAAATCAGAATTCAGCAGTCAAGTCAAACTCCTTCACTACTATCCTGTCTACAAACCCACTACAGGCAGCAGAAGGGACCTTTTTCCCAAGGATATGGGGCTGCAAGAAAACTGCCTCCATGGATGTTCAGGTGATAATACTATCACCCTGTATGGGTTCATTGTCCCAAGATATGGAAAATGCTTATATAATGCTGTTTCCCACTCCTCGCAGTTTGGGATTGAAAGTTACTACTCATGGGAGGGTAGGTAACACACTGATGTCTCTACAGGGAAATAGGATCAGGGGAGCCTGCCCGAGGAGAAGGTAGATGTTTTTAATATACTCAGTTTCTCACAGTTAGGCTTCTTGCTTGTGAAGAGCAAATATGAAATTTTCTTCTCTGGTTCTGTAGCAGGTATGGAAGTTCTTGATCAGGAAAGTGTAATGGAAAAGAGTAACTGAAATTGAATCAAACCAGCCTTTCTCATCCTCTGAAATGATACATAAATTAGTTAGAAATATTTCTCTGTGCCTTAGCACATCAGACTTCCTTTTAAAAACTCTTCTGTCCCTTACTAGTTGGCTAATTTTAAATTTGATTCCAAGTTGGTTTTTTTAAAACTGATTAAATCTGGACATTTTCTCTTACAGAAGAACCTGTTGTCTTTGGCAACATTTTCTGTGCCATTAGAAAGTGTAAAGATGGATTGATAAGTCACTTGCTTCTCACTGTCTTTGAAGGGATTGCTGTGGTTCGAGATCATTATCAGGTTTGAATGATTTCCTCACCTACAAGTGTACCTTACGATATGCATTGAATTTTGGGAACCAATGAAAATTTCCTTTTTTTCCCCCACTGTCTCAATGACAAGTCCCCACAGTGGCTATAAAAGGCTGAGGTTTGTACAAGTATAGCTCTGATGATTTTGATAGAGATACCCAGAAGAAATTCTTTAAGTAAATATTGGTGAGCTTTGCAAGCTGTAAATATGACTTAGAATTATTAGAAATCCTATAACTAGAGTAATTGGATTGTCAATCAGTACCAAACAGCAGCCCATTTTCAATGTCTTTAAATCTTGTCATACTGCTAATTTAATGAGTTATAGTACATTTACACTTCTTAATCTTCCCAGGAACATTTTTCAAATTAAAGGAGATACAAATAAACTTCTTGGCCAGAATAGTTCCAGCTAAAATAGCAGTTGTGTTTACCAGTTGGGTTCAGTCTGTTTTTCCCTAACATGAAATTGCCAGCAGGTGCAAGTAATTTTTGGCATACAGAGACTCATCCAGAGTTGGAAGCAGGCCTTTGGATAACACACATGTGTGCACACAGACAGAATACTAAAGGCATGCTTCTTAGTATAGAATTTTCCTTCTCTTTATTAAATCACTCTGCTGCTTTGTCTGCCTGGACATTTTACTGATATGAACAGCAGTGTGTTAATGTAAACAGATGACAAGTGGCATCACTCATATGTCAAAGCAGACTTTTGCTGACAAAATGTATTTCTGTAGTCACCACCCTTCTATGACCTGCTTCTACAAATATTAAAAAAGCCTTTTAAAATTAAGATTGTAAATATTCAGGAGAAAATATAAAAGTGCATACTATACAGAGCACAATGAATGAAAAAATTTTGGATATGAGGATACAGATATTTTGATTTGTTGAATGGAAACTGATGTTGTTCAAAACAATTTTTTTAGAAAAAGGTAAAAATGGTCAGCATTAAAAAAAAAAAAAAAAGACAAAAAAAGGCTCATTTCATTTTGAAACAAATTTAAAATGTTGGCATTTCTATTAGTGGATGAATCTTCTTGACAGGCTAGTTCAAATTCCCAATCTGGTTGTTTCCAAAAGTCAAATATTTGAAAGTTCCTTGGTTCTTGAAAACTTTTCATCCAGTTTCAGTTAATCATGCAATGATTAACTGAATATAATATACCTTGCCTATATTCTCATTTTGAAATACGAAACATCTAGTTGCCAAGAGCTGCTAGTTCAAGTGGTAACACAATCTCATGAATTTACTAATCATGTGATCACCGTGTTTGGCAGGATGTTGGAAGATACTGGCCGGCTTTCAACAAGGGGGATTGTGAGAGTATGGCATATGTTAACCAAAAACTTTCCAATTCTTTGGAGAGCTTTGTTGAAGCTTTGCAGAATACCAGCAGTGACAGCTGTGAATGCCAGCTAATGTTGGGGAACATCCAGAGACGACTGCAAATGTAAAGTCTTTTACATTTTGGTACCCCAAACGGTTCTTCATCATTAGTGATATCATTCTGTGCATATGTCTGTGTTCTAAATTAAGTAATTACAGAAGAAATACTGTCTTGTTAAGCTTTGTTCATTTAACTGAAAACTGAGTGGATAAAATGCACAAATTATTTAGGTAATTTAGAAAAAACTCTGAATATTTCTAAAAGCCCTTAAATTTTTTGCTGAGTGCTTGCAGCAGATCTTGCTGCTCCACCAGCTGAATGCTTTGGATCACAACTAAGAAAATTTTCTATTTCCTGACATCAGTAAGGTCAAAATTTTAATATCTAAATTGTTTATTTGTAACTCTTTTGATATAGCTGGTCCTCTCAATAGCTGAATATCTTTTTGTGAATTATTAAGCATTCAGATCAGTTCAGCAGTTGAAAAAGTCAGAAACACAGTATCATGTTTGTAAACAGATGGGATTGAACTCCACGTAATTTCTGATAGTTGCTATTCTCTTGAGAAGAACCATTAGATTTTGAGGAAAACCATTAGATTTTAAGTAAAACTGCTACTACAGAGTATTTCAAACTTGCAATCAGCTAGAAGTAGACATTGTTGTAATTGTTGCTGTACTGGTTTGGCTGCCGGATTGTCTTCATAAGGAGCTTGAATGGTGTCTGTGAATTACAGTAATAATAAAGAAGAACTTGAAACTAGATGCTGCTTCTTAAGGACCATGGACTCATGTCCAGTTTTGGAGAGAAAATCGTATCTGATGTGTGCACACTCTTCATTACTTAAATTAGAATTTGGTAGACATTGTTCATTCTGAAATGCAGTGATTTGTATTTCTCAGTTTTAAAAATGTGTGTTCAGTAAGAAACATGGAAGTGAGATTTTGCTAGACCTGTCCTTCTCCATGAACTACTGTTTGCTAGAGCCCTTAGCCATTATGGGAAGATCTCTCCCTTTGCATTCTCATTTGGGCATGTAATGTGATGACTACTGCATCATATAAATACAGCATGAGGAGGTCTGTAGAGGTCCCTACTGCATGCACAGGGTGTGCACACAGAGCATTCATTATGGGACCCTATTGACTCATTTAGTGGCTGTTTCATTATTCATGTTAGTCTTTGTACATTGAAATGCCAATGACTTAGTTCTGATAATTTGCGAAACTAAGGCTATCATTCCAGGGTGACTGAAAATTTGGAGCTACAATTGTCGGAAAATCCAGCAGCAGCATTCCTCAGCAATTTTAATCTCATGAATGGTAGGTTTCAGTTTTCTTTACCTTTTTTATAAGTCACTGTTGTGTAATTTTGTATGACAATAACTGTTTCTTTGTTCTTTCAACTTCAAAGGAACACTGCTTATGTAGACTACTGATTTAAGGCAATTTTGTTGCTCACAGTGAATCGAATGAAAAGGATACAATCTGTAGAAAATCTGATCAAATTGGTGCTGTTGATACTGTTTCCCTTCTCTTCCAGATGTGAAAGTCAAAGATTTTGTGCAGAATATTACTCAGCTGAGGTCAGACATTGGTTCTTCTGTCAATATTTCTGAAGAAACTGTCAATGCCCTCTTGGAAGCCACTGTCTCTCATTCAGAGGTAAAAGATCAAAAAGAGATGTCAAATTAATGGATCAACCTATAGCATGATGTGCCAGCTGAAACAAAATAAATAATGTTGTTTGTATGGAATCTTATATTATCACTTTTCACTTCCACGTTAAATGCTTTGTGAGTTTCAGGACTTTAAAATAATAATAATATGATGCATTAAGAGATCAATTTATAGTAGCGCTATTCCTCTGGTCTAAATGGTACTGCTTCATTACTTTCAGCAGGGTTTTACCCTCTTGTGCTGACACAGAACTGGAGCTTTGCTGGCTTGGTATTGCAGAAAAGATGAGGGTTTCTGGAGATACAATTTTGTACCTTACCATCTCTGCTCCTTGCAGTATGGAGTTGTCTTATGTATATATTTTTCTAACTCCTTTGTGTGTTCCTCACTGTTCTTACAGTATCTTACCACTATCTTGTTTTACTTTCACTTTGAGTTGTTGATTCTTGAGAATTGTAAGTTTTCTGTAAGACTGTTTTACCATTGGGGTTTCCTGTGATCCCAGTGATCAGTTGAAATCAGGAGAAATGCCACCTGACTAACAGGTTCTCTCTCCAGCGAGTGTCTGTACGACTGTTAAGAGCTGGGGATACATTTGGTGCAAACTGATCAGCTGAGTCAAGCAGCCACTGGGTGTCAGTGATGCTCCACTTGCAGAAACTGTCACAAGGTCTGTTTGTGGAAAGTGCAGCATTAAAAAGGCAATTCAGACCATCATAACTACTTATAGATGATATGTTCTTCTGCTTCTGTGGCAGTGCAACTGCCTTTATTGTTAACTTGTTATTGTGATACCACTAAATGGTAATGAGACAAGTCATCTGAAAGCAATTCAGTTAGATGGGATTCAGCGCACCTTTGATCCTTTGGAATAATAATGCTAATTGACTGAATTGTCAAATTAGTTTCCATCCTCACTTTTTGCCGGTCATATGTAGAGCTTAGATATATACACACATCTCACATTTGAATAACTATACAAATTTTTTTGTTTGCTTAATGCTTAAATCCTCCCCCAGTCGAACTGGAGCGGTAGAAAGCCTGTGTCTCTTACTGATTATGAAAGCTGCACAAGTACTTTTTAGAGATATATTTTAGGCATGCCCATTATGTTTATTGTCTATACAGCCACTGTCTGATGACCCTAATGATAGCTGTAGGCCTATTGTAGCCCTGTATTTCTGTGATTGTGCACTACTACTGTGCTTGCCTGGGAATTTTTTGTGCTTAATGTACTTCACCATAATTTTTGCCACAATATTATGTGCTGGCCATGCTTATTGCCATGTGATGAAGAGATTTGAAATTGCTTAAAGCCTGTAACCTGAAGACAATAAGCATTCATTTACTGAATGTGGGAGTTTGGATTAGCTCTGGTACTCAGAAAGCTGCAAGGAAAGTTCAGAGGAACTTAACCTAGGGGATAAAATAGAGAATGGGTTAAAACTGCACTGAAATGGTGATATTCATGTGAGGCACAAGGAAATAAATTTCAAATTGTATCACAGTCAAATTTCCTCACCAGCAGGAAGTCCAAATCAGTATCATCTTATGCTGCCAGCAGAATTATGTTAATATTCTGTTCCTTGAAGGCACACAGAAAAGTGAATATTTAAATATATAAGAAATCTTTTAGAATTGCAAAGGCAAAATTCTGTTCCAGAATAAAAATCAAAAGGTCTAATTATTAAGTTGGAAAATAAAATGTTCATAGGAATTAAAGAGTTAAATTGCATATCCTGATTATCTTTCTGATCCTCTCCTTGTTTGGGTACCAGCAAGAGATGCATTCAATGGAAGCAATAGAGGCAGATTCTGTCCTGAGCAGTACAATGGAGCCCTGGGTTTTGGCTCCTATAGGCTCTTACAAAAACTTGTAATTTTTCTGGACTTGTTGAAAATGTGTAGCTAAGAACTCCTGAGGTATCTGGACTTCAAGCACTTGCCATTATCCAAGATGGCTTTATTGTAGTCTCACCCAAGGTCTGCTTAGGTATTTGTCCCTTCATCTGCTATTAAATAAAACTTCGAACCAGTGTTTAACTGAGAAATGTGAGCTGGCTCAGAGTGAACATTATGCCATATAGGCATCCCCAAGTGTTAAATTTGTGTGTCCTTTGAAAGAAGGAAGGACCATATTGTTTGATTTTAGTGATTCATACACCTAGATTTTGATCTTCAGGTGTTTCTGCAGCAGAGGTGTATATCTGCTAGGAGTATGCTCAGCATTGTAAATATGCCTGCTGATGGTATGAATGCTCAAGAATAAATGATCAATCTGTGGAAAATGAAAGCAAATCCTTATAAGAAATACGCTTCCTCTTTTTATATGTACATGGTCTATAAAGAAAGAACATGCCAATCTGATATAAAGCTCTATGGTTTATTATTTCAGGTCTGTTGGTGCCTGCAAATTGTCATGTTACTGTGACACAAATGTTCACCTTATTGAATATAAAAAAGGTGATGCATTTCAGGGAGAAAAATTTTTAATATGCGTACATTGTGATAGGTCTTTTACAGTGCCTTTGTGGTAGCTTTAACTGGAAGATGTGATGAAGAAGTACTTAGCCTGCTGCTAAAGCTGCCTGAAAACAATAAAACTTCCCTGGTAGTGGAAGAATTATGTTCTTTACCAGCACTGGACTTGTATACCATGTTTGTATTGATTACACAAAATTTGAATGTACGTCACATCATTTACAAGGTAAGATGTTTTCTTTTGAAGGTAGTATGAAGCACATAGCTAGATAGATTAATAATTCTATTATTTCTCCAGGGGTTCTTTCCCCATGAAGGCAAATAGTGGGCATATGGCATTTTTTGTCTTCACTTAGCTTCACAAAATGTAACAGTTGAAGAATGGGGCTGATAGATGCTACTACATTCCATTTCTTTCTTCCTCAGGAAAATTATCACTGAGGAGTTAATTATGAAAGCTTTACAGAAAACACAGGAGGTCAAAGACAGTTTTATTACTCTTTAGCAGAGTTTGCAGTTCATGCAATTAGTCACCCCATTATTTGTAAGTGCAAAAGACTGATCTGACATAATTTGAACTAAAAGCAGCATAGGAGCTCACATCGCAAGAATGACGAAATTATTTTCTAGGAAGAATTCATAGCTGTAGATGCAAAAGTCTGTAGAACAACTGTAGAATACAGTTGTATTATCTGTACAACTGTAGATAATCAGTGAGGTTTTCAGTGAGATAATGGTTTTATTTGTAAGAGCAGAATTATTTGATGGGATAGAAGATATTTATGCCAGTTCTTTTGGGGGTAGTTGACTGACATAAAATAAAATGTAAGCATGAATAGCTGAATTATAGTTGTAACATTGTGAGAAAGAATAGCTTGTTCTAAAGCCATGGGTGCCTGGTTGTATTCTGGATGCTACATGCTCAGTTAAGCAGGTTAAACATGAATCAGTTTGTATTATGGCATCATCTAAATAATCCACAAAAGCAAAGGGAACAGAGAGAAAATCCATAATGACAAATTTGCATGGTGGAAATAGCAAAATGCCAATTGAACTTAGGTCAAGAAGGGAATCAAATGCACACAATTATTTTGGGTATGAAAAATTAAAATGCTGGAAGAGTGTGGCAGGAAAGTTAGTTACTTTAGGGGTTGTATTAAGCAATAAGAGTGGTTGCTAGATTTAATTCAACTTAAAATATTTTTAAAATATGAAATTGTTGCACTGAACATCTTTAACCTGGTGAAGGAAAAGTTTCCATTTACACTGAATTCTAAGGGGACAGAATGTTGCAGATCCTATTAGCATCTTGTGTTGGAGAGCTCTTTTCAGCTTGGCAGGTGTAAACATGTTTTCTGAATTTTAATTCATGATTTGTCATAAACCCATCTAACACTACATTACATGGAAATTCTCTTCAGCTTAATTTGAGAATAACTAGGGAGTTATATCAAAAGGAGTTTTGTTAAACGTGGTTTGTAGCAACACTGTATAATCTGTTTTAGGAAAAGGCTGAATAATTGTGAGTGTTTCATTGAAAGGTTAAAATTTGTTTCTAACTGGAATTTATTGATGTGATTTTTTTGCCCCCTTCTTTTCTAAGGTCCAGATACCACCTGAGATAGGCAATGTATTAAATATGCTACTGGATGTGGTTTCCAGTATCAGTTCACTTCTCAGTAAAGTCCACCATGTCATGGAAAAGCTTCCAATATTCCTCCAAGGAATTCAAAATGTTGGTGTGCTTGACATCTCTACATTGCAGCAGGTATGTGTAGGATTTCAATACGCAAAATTAACTCCCGCTGTGAGGTGCTTAGGTAGGGATATGTGCTTAGTAAGGAGGCACACTAATAGAAATGATTTCCCAGAAAGCTGGGAACTTAGGGAAGAGTTCATAGACCCTAGGAAGATTCATTTGGTCTCTTTCAAGCAGTCTGGTAATTCTGAGACTATTGATGCGTTCTTTTTGTCATCTCTTTTTTTCATTAACTTATGAGATCATAGCCTAAGTTACTCAGTGTTTGCCAACTGGCTAACATTAGCATCTATTATCTGTGATTTGGAGATAGCTAGCCCGGCCTCTTCTGCTAATACTGTATTTTTTTTTTTATATTTGTGAGAAGATTATTTTGTTTACAAGAAATAGCTTTGCTTTTTTTTAAAGGATATGGTTTCAAGACAGCCTATACAGTTCTGGTATCTGCTATGTGTTTCTGTTTCTGTCACCTAAGGGGTTTGTGTGATAGTTATGCCTGACATTCAAAAAAAGTGGCATGAGGTGCGAGTGAGGGTATTTCTTCTGTCCCTGCCTTTAAGGAGCAGTTGCTGTATGCATAACAGCACAGCTAGCACAGTGGTGGATCAAGTGTTAAATGAATCATCAAAAAAGATTTCTGTTTCTAAGCAGGTTCAAATTCCATAGGAAGACCTGCTGACACCCATGGCATTATCTTCTGGGTTAGCTCTGCTTAGTGGAAACTTGAGGATTGAATCTGGTTTAAAATTGCAAACTTCTAAAAGATCCCACAATGGTAAACGGTGCAATCTGCTAGAGTGTTATTGCTACAGTTATTATAGAATAAACATTGCCTTAAGTATTATTTTCCTTAGTGATATCTTTTTCAAGATCTTCTAATCTGTATGATAGAGACATGCTGAAAATGCTGTTCTGGTGCATATACTAGTTTTGTTTTTGAGCCTCTCTTTTTAGGGTAGTGCTTTGGCTGCTGCGATGAACAGTGCCTTTCATCAGATACTGACATCTTTTCTGCTTTCCTTAAACTAGTTCTGTTTGCGTCAGACTTTCCTTCCAACAAATGAAATGTTTTTTTGGACAGGAATCCCAAAGTTCTTTATTTGATATGAGAACCTCTCAAAAGGTGCTTTTAAAGGGAACGTTTTGCAAAGGAACAAATAGAACAGCAGAGGGCCATCTGCTCACAGTTTTAAGCTTTGCTCCATGGCCACCCCTATTATTCTGTAACGTACCATAGAATTAACCTTGGAATTTTTGTTCTTTTTTAGTTCTAACCTTTTTGATCACTTTTTTGACACAATATTTTATTTTCTAATGTTTTGCTAAATTCCTTTTTCTTGTCAAATTGCTGGGTTTTTTTGGTCACCTGATAATTTCTGGAGGATTAAAATAATCAGTGCCTATTTCCTTTGTTAAGAAATTAAATTTTTCATTTCAAGGACTTTTCTTTCTCTGTATTTTTTAAAAAAATTTGAAGGCTAGTAAAAGTGTCCCTTTTTTGTATTTAATTCGATTTTTAAAAAATATTTTCCAATAATAGTTTTAATTATTAATGATTTTTTGTGTCTTCCTGTGGTGGCAAAACTTGTGCTATTGTGTAACTGCTCCACTGAAATGCAGATATTGCCTATACCTCTCTCCTTAAATGTTGTCTTCTATTTCCAAAAGCGTCCATCTTTCTGGATATTTGTTTTCATAATAACCAAGAGAAAAGTAGTTCAGTGACATAGAAAGGTTATCAGATAAAAAATGTAAATATTTTTACGGTAAAAATATGTGGAACATTATCAGAAAGACATATTGTCAATTTTGAAGTTGATTTAAAAAAATAAGTACTTCTGTAATGAAAAAAGTAATAAAGTATTTGTCAACTATGCACATGGATTTCTCTCTGAAAAAAAAAATGAAAATTAAGAAAAAACTTTAATATATCTGTAAAATGTGAAGTTGAATTGATAAGCTACACATATTGTAATAAAAGATGATGTAAAAAAGTCAGTATCTACCTGTCAGTAGCAATTGGAATTTGGTGCCACATTCATTCTACTGCTAAAACCACTGAGGGAATGGATAACTCCCTGAGGAAAAACACTGCTGATTTCAATAATGTTTTTTTCTTGTTTTTACTGTTTGAAATTATATTTCCACACCTATTTTTCTGAATGCTTGTCACTCATCAATAGATGAGCTGCAGGGGACTTCCTGAGTTGCTGAATGCTGTTAATTGTGACAGGTGGCCTCACTCTGTTATCCTTCCACTAACTTGAACAAATTCTCTGTTAAACCTGTCATTGCAGAACAGCCTGTTGGGGTTATAAGTGTATAAAATTCTGACTTAGTTTTATTTGTGGCTAGTATGTTTATTCTTTTATCAAAAATGTTCTGTAGCATTTTAACTTCTCCGCCTTGCCCATATGTTTGTGAAAGGCCAGTTGCAGTCCATTTCTGCTTTTACAGATTGAATAGACTTATTTTAGTATTTGTTTTTTGCTTTAGTTTTTTCTTTTATAACAGGCTCTCAGTTGCCTAAAACAGGCTAGCATCATTTTTGCATGCTGGGTTAAGGCTAATCCTGAATGTTTGGAAGAAGAATTGTGTGCAGTCTTTGAGAGGAATTATGACTGATGACTCTTGTAGCCCTCACCGTCTTGTCTATACCTACTAAAATGACTTTCCTAAACTTGCATTCAACTTTTTCATTAACTGCACAAATTTTTGTCTCTCACACGATCCAGGGTGAATGATATACTCAGGTGAGCTCCATTTTATAACAATATCTCATGATTTCAGTTGATAAATAACATTTTGCATTGGTTATCTTTTTATTCAATTTGCTTTGAATGAGGTAATTTGAATTAGGTATTTCTTGCCATATTGCATTCTGATCTTCTTTTCTCCTACAGTGCCTTCTGGTATTAAATGGTAGGTAAATTTAGACAATTTGCTCCTTTCAGGGCTCACAGAAATAACACTAATAGCTTCTCTGTAATCCAGTGCTTTCTTTCTTGTTAACAGACTCCCTGCAATATCTTCTTAATCCCATTTTTCACCCACCAATATTAATCAGCTATTGGATTAATTCTGGTTAATATTTTCTAGAACACAAACATTAATTGATTGTTAGAGTTCACCTAAATTTGAGACAGCATGTCTCTTTTTTGGGGGTAAAAAAGAATGGCCCTCCCACATAAATGTGTTGGTCAGGAATGATAATTTGAGAATGCATTAAATTCTACTTCTCAAATATTTTTTGTCTTTAATGTTCTCAGCTTTAAAAATTACTGTATATTTTGCCCTATTAAATATCAGAATCAGTTATCATTATTTCCTGGATCACTATACTGCTTATTCTTGAACATACATGATTCTTCTACTTTTCAAATAGTGTTATCTAAATTTGAAAGGCTTCTGAAAAACTGTTTAATCAAATCAGCAATTTTGCTTCTGTCAGTTTCAGGACAATAAAGACTTTGTTCTGCTTATGTTTTTCTCAGAATTAGGAGTATCTCCTTCTCTGAATTGGTTTCCTTTAGTTCCATCAAATTTTGAATTTTCTTTAACTTCCTTGTAGTTTTCCAGGAAAATTGCATTATTTTTTCTCTTTCTTTCTCTCTAATGTAATAATTCTGAATGTACTTTAGTTTAATGTGCAAGCTGTAGCCCAGTATGATTTTGAGTTTCTTCTTTTGTGTAGCTGGTATTTCTACTCCATATGAATTTGTTCTTATTGATAATATTTTTTTTAGGTATACCACTGTTCAGTTAGGTCAGAAGCTCCTATGCCATGAGGTTTTTGCCTTCATTTGAAAATCTAGTTCTCAGTAGCCTTTTAATCTTCCATACCAGCCTTCTTCTTCCATGAATTTGTTACAGTGACTTGCTTGACTGATTACTTCGTTTGTAGGAGGCTGGTTTTTTGGATTCATCAGTCTTGATTACAGCCCTACTTTATATAGTTAAAACTAGAACAACAGGATCAAAGATAACTTTTTTTTTTTTGTGACATCCATCCTATATATTACTCATACTTTATCAAAGCCAGATTTTAAGAAACATCTTTCTGAGTCAGTGGATATTTAGTTGAAAGACAGTAAGTAGATTCAGCCTGTTAGTGTCAGCTTACCGCATAAATATTCATTATTTGAATTTCAAGTTATTTTGATTGGAACTGGAATTAATTAGCAAGTTTGTGCTCTTTGACTGAAATAAGCCTCATTTATCCCTCTAGTGCAAATAGTCACTAATAAAGATTCATAACCAATTTTATATAGCATTGTGCATAAATAAAATTTATTTTGCTAGTGAAGTCCATGCCAGCAGATTCATTCAAGGGCTGTAGATGATTGTATTATGAAATATGGGTATTATTTATTTACTATGTTTTGTGCTGAAATTGTATTCTAAAAGTAAGATTTTGGGAGCAGCTAACACTGAGTTTTAAATGACACTTACTAATATCCCTCATGGATTACTAAAGAAACACCTGGCACTTCAGTAAATGCATTGATCAGGATAAACTGTTTCTAACAGCGCAATTTCTAAACTGTCTGTGATTATGTCTTTATGTAAAGTGCTGTACTACTTTGAAAATTGACTCTTCTGTTTGAAAAAAATTTCAATGATAAAATGCTAATTTTTTTCAGTGCAGAAAGTATGTGTTTGATGTATCACAGTGTTTTTTCTATTTGCCAGTTGTGGAGTCTTCAAATGATGTCTGAGAGTCTAGTTATGACTTTCTTGACAAGCATCTGCAACAGTAATGAGTATCAGGCGGGCCAGTGCACCCTCCAATTGTACCACAGCAGCACGATGCCTTGCAGTTGTGTCCTCTTAGAGCTCTGCACCTGTAGAGCCTTCCATGAAATATCACTTACAATCGAGCACATTATTTGAAAAGTGGAGCTGCACAGAGGATGAGACTATTGTTTTTCTTTCTTTTTGATGTGTTGAATGGTGGTGCTTAAGTCACAAAAGCAGTCAGATTGCTCTCTCTCCTCATTAGAAGTATCCTAGTCATGAGCAAATGGCAATAATAAATGCTGGCATTACTCAAGATGAGCAAAAACTATAAGCACATCTAACAAATTAAAAGATGTACGTGGAAATTTGGCTTTTAGGGCATATGCATATGATTTTTTTTTCTTATTAGCAATTGTCTTCCCAACAAACATTCATAGTAAAATGGTTTTGGTTGTTTCCACTGCCTTTGTGACACAGGAATAATCTACCAGAAGATCACTCAGGACTGGACTCAGGATATCTCTTGTCCAGTTTTCTTGATATTTTCATTTCTTTTCTGCCTAACTGCTACATCATATTTTTGAAAGTTCAAGGTCATACGTTATACTACTGCCTTTCACTGAGTATTCTGACGATTAAAACTACATTACCTTCCCCCATAAGGATGGTGATCAGAAGAACAGAAATGAGCACAGCAGGCCCTCATCATTACAGGCTGTTTCAGCAGCCTAATTTTGTCAATCTCCTTAGATGTCAATATTGACAGAACACCAGGGCTACTCCTTGAAGCTACTTAAGGCAACTTAAATTAATCCGTATTTTTGTTCATTTGTTCTAGATTTTGCAAGGTGGGCAGTTCAGAAGTTCAGCTGTTGGATCCCTGGAATCTGTAATCAAGGCAGTGTGTAAAGAACAATCTTCATTTTTCAGCAATGCAAACCTGTTCATAGAGATGCCCAGAATCATGGGACTTTTGGAGGATAACATGGCAAAATATGGTGTTCCTGAAGACTCGAGTAAGAAAAAATATTAATCACAAGTTGCAGTTGCATTCAGAGTTCAGAGAAATTTTTCCCACTTAAATGGAATTGTTTATATACCCACTCACATCCCAGTTGACACCATCATCTTGAGCACAAAGTGCTGTTCAATAATAGTTTAGTGGCTAAGAGATAATTGTGGCTGAGATAAAAAGTGTTCTGTTTTTTCCTCTCTTTGCAAATAATAAATAAGAGTATTCCTATCCTTGAGACATTTTTATTAACATTTTTGCAGCACTTGGTATTAAAAACATGTCCTTGAGATACAAGGTGGAGAATGTGTTGCTGCTTCCCTTTCTTCTGTGAACACAAAGCTGTGATATTACTGAGTAGTAAAATATGCAAACGTTCTGGATTGAATGAAGTTTTTAATGGTTGATATTCCTATTCTGTTTGTCAAGTGCTCAGAAAAATCCCTTAGCTCTCATATAGTTTCACCTTTGCTCCCTTTCTTCAATACTCATTTGACTTACCCTGATTAATTTTAATATTGTTAATAACCTTGTTAGAGCCTCAGGTGGCCCTGTGCAAGACAAGAATACAGTGATAGAGTGTCACTAGGGAAGCCTCTGTCATCTATTGGTTTCTACAGCCAGAAACGGCTCCTGGCGTGGCTGGGACCCTTGGGAGGGAGCCAGAGCTCTGCCTCGGCCTTCTCTCTTACATGTGTGGGATGTACTGGTTAGCAGGCAGCTCTGCTTTTCATTCCTGTTGAAAGAATTAAGTCAGCAGGATAGCTGATTAGACAGATTGTATGGAACTTAGTCTCTTTTAAACTATTTAGGCCAGAAGCACTGTTTCTTGATTTCTTTTTTTTTCAAGTTGCTGCAATTCTGGTGTGCTGTGAGATCATTTACTATAGGACTCTGAAATATTTAAGGCATCAGTTAGTAACAACATTCTCATGAGTGAATTAATACTGTTGCCCATATTTTAAAAGTTTGCATATGGGGCAATGGAAAATGAAAATTTAAAGGAAATAAAAATGGCCACAGAAACTCGATTCGTGATCTTTCACTGTGATTAACTTGTATGTATTTTGTGTATGCCAAATGCTTCCTAATGACTTTCTGAAGATCACAGCAAACTCAGACTAACAAGTCTTCTGTGTCAGCCTATTGACATTTCTGGCTGGACTACTTATAGCCTCTTAATTCTTTGCTCTTGTTTAGCAATGATTGTGTTTAGTAATTGTTTCATTCAAGAAAGTAAAAATTTGGACAAAGAACTGGCCTTTCTTAATGAAACATTTCTGACACTTCTTTCCTTAGCTTTTGTCAGGAGTTTAAATGTTTTTAGCCTAGTTTTCTATTATGTAAAAAGGTTTGTTTTCCTTGAGGAGTTAATGACATTATGTAATATTTCTTCACAGCACTATAAATGAGATACTTTGAAACCACTCGTAATAAATAATAAACGCCCCCCAAAACATGAGCTGGGCATAAAAATCTAAATGTTTCTCACAGGAAAATCATTGCCTTTACATGAGTACAAATGCAGTGGGATATCTTGGAAACTATTCCTTAGATCCTAGTTCTGAAGGACATGCCCCCTAAAGTATTAATTGTCCCATGCGATGTAGGAATGTGTTTTTTTTTAATTGAAGAATGGAGAAGACAATTGATTAGATTTTTCAAATCAAGAAGTGTCATGACAATTTTTTGCCACTCTTTTTGGTAGGTTCTTATAAGACTATAAAACCAGAAAAATCTGTGAAGGATTTTATATATTCCTACTTGTTTCTTATATAGGAATCCAAAGCTGCAAAACAATGGAGGGGGTGGAAGTAGATTTCTTTCTTTTAAGGTGACTCTTCCATCTGAATTCACTTTTGTGGGCAGAGGTTTTGCATATGTGCTTCTGCTCTAAAATGCACTAATGTAATTTTTAGGATAGATGGGATTCACGGGCTACTTTTCAGAAATGTGAGGAGCTCTTTGAATTCTGGGGTTTTTTTTCCTATTCAGCATTTAGAGTTCTGCATCCTCAACACTGTCATAGACTGTGGTTAAACAATTTCTGTAGGGGCCTGTACTGATTGCTTAGTGGCAGCTGGATGGCGTTTTTACCAAAACACTGCTAACAGCAGTTGGCATGGTGCTGTGGTACACTCTAAAATAAGACTCAAGCTTTTCTTTGAATAAAAAAAATTCCAATCTCACCTGGGTCATCCATCTTAAACTCAAGTCTGTCTTGGTTTTTGCAGCTCCTTTTTGCTTGAAGCTTTATCAGGAGATTTTGCAGGCTCCTAATGGGGCTTTGTTATGGACTTTCCTGAAACCTTTATTGCACGGGAAGATACTGTACAATTCAAACATCAACATGATTGACCTGGTGATGGAGAAGGTGAGTATCAAAAAGCCCCACTGTTTCTGTGTATTGATTTTATCTTTGTACTTCATTTTAAAGGTGCACTTCTTTCAGGGTGGGCAGAAGCAATTGGATAATTGCCTTCCAGAAAAATAGGTCCAACCTGCCCCCTGAGGTCTTACCTGTTTCCCACTTTAAACTTAATACTTCTCTTAACTTATATTTCACTTGTTACAGTGGTTACAGTGGTTCCAACTCAGCGTGAAAAGCAGAATTTTGCTCAAAGTTCTTTGAACCATGTATAGAAAGATTAAAAAGAACGTTAGCAGAAGTGTCGTGTGAATCATGCTGAATCGAGGTGTAGAGTGCATGTATTCTAGGAAAGGTTTTGCCTTCAACATTGTCTGTGATGGGAACTCTAATGGGGTAGCCCAGAGACTTGTGAGAAGGGATGCCCCAAGGAAAAAAGCCTGTTCTTAGGGAGTCACTGAGCTGAATTAAAAAAAAAAAAGAATGAAGAAATCCACAGTGCATCCTTCCTGATTGTTTCTAACACCAGTATTTGAGTGACCAGTCGTAACTGAGGTGCTGCATGTGTGGATGCTAATGACGATATTGAAGAGTTCTGCTGTCTCTGCAGTTCTACTGTGGTTGATGTTCTGTCCTGTGTGTGGTTGTTGACAATTACATGTTTCTTCATGCCCAGCTTAGAGGCACTTCTGTAAGAGAACGGTTGATGACTTGCTCTAAGTACACATTAGATTTCTAAAAGTGCAAATTTTGCATTAAATTTGTAAGTATATGGCTCTTACCCTGTAATATTAGTTATTGCAAGAATGACAATTTGGATCAATCTAAAATCTGGAAAAAATAAATACTAGTTGTAAGTAGTACACAAAAAGGCCATAGTTACTTCAAATATGATGCTAACTATATTCTCTGTAAATGGAGAACTTTGTGTTGTTCTGACTTATACTGTAAAAAGATAGTAAAAAATCTAAGCTAAAAAGCCAATTCTAGACAGCTGATACTAGGTAACTTTATAGTTTCTGTTCTTAATTGGAAAAAATTGAGCAATTTTGTATTTTGCAGTTAAATAACTTAATTGGGGGAACAGGTTATCTCTAGTTCAGTGTAATTAATTTAAAAATTTTAGTCAGTTAAAAATGAAGCTGCTCTTGATGTTTATAGATGGAAATTCTATCAAGAACGAGTTGTAAGAAATTATAAATATTACATATCTTTTTGAAATTATATTCTATGCTACAATGACATTTAGAATATAGCACTTAAAACACTTCCACATTATTTTGCAAATTAATATGTCAAACCTTCATTCTTAAAAGCATCTGTAAGAAAACCTGTTGGTTTTGCTTAGCACAGTTTTGCTAGTGGGGGGGGGGAGGTGTTTTCCTGTGCAAAGGTTCTGGAAATATTCACCATGTCCAGCAGAGCCAATCTCTGATGGCTCTGAAGATGATGGGCATGCTACTGGCCAAGCTTGGGCCAGTTAGAGATGTCTTAACATAAATATCTTCACATACAGTATGTTCCCCCATAGACCTTTCAGTGAAATCTGGACTGAGTAGTACAGTTCAAAATGAAGTTTGCTTGTGCATTGGTTTTTTGGGTTTGTTGGTTGATTGGTTGTATTTTTTTTGGGATGGGGTTTAATGCTCTGGAGCAATACAAAGATTTGGGTAGATGCCTCTAGCACAAGCTCTCATTCTCATTATATATTTTCAGGCTCAAAAAAGTTCCATCAGTTTATTCAGAAATCTGCATAAATACTCCCTTGCCTCTTTCCCCAATCCTATAAATCTAACAAGCAGTTATGAATTGGGATCTGTTTATGCATAAATATAAAAGTAGTTGGAAATTTTCTTTGGTTTTATTACAGAAATCGCTCAGCTATTGCTTGAACAGAAACAAAATTTAAATGCAAAATATTGTCCCTGGCATGTCCAATGTAGCTACTGACCCCTAACCCTGCAGCCCTTACAAGCCTAACCTCCTACTAAAACTGGAACAGTTCTATTTCCTTTAGACTGTGTGGCCATGTCATCTATGTACTAAAAGAAAAAAGTAGAGGGTTACAGATTCGAAGAACACTGATCTTTGTATGCTCTGCTGTATTCTCTAAGTTTTCCACATAGATTATTTAGTTTTGAGACAGTGTACTTGACCATTCTTTGATAAATTGTGAGGGTGCTGGGTTTTAGTTCCAGCGAAGTCTACAGCTCTACTGTGTAGAATAACGGTGACACTCACAGAGACAGGCTGTGGTGTTGACTGACAGTAAAAGAGCTCAGTGCCAACTGGCATGTAGGAGTTCAAAGGCCACAAGTGACGTTTTGATCTTTGCTTTTGCAACTACATTTTTTGTCACTGATATACTGATCTTATGGAAGTATTTTTTATTTCAGAAGATTCTCATATTTGATCTTATATTCAGGCAATCACATTAGAAGAACTTTCTGATATTTCCAAAAACTTTGGGATCAGGCGTGCCAGTACTTTGTGGCTATATTTTTTCTACTTGCTTTTTGGGTCCTATGAGCTCCTAGTATTTACTGTGTCTGTGGTGAGTTGTTCTGCATCAACCACTTCATCTTCACTTGTTTGTTCTTCTATTTTCAAACAGCAGCAACCTCTTTTCTAAAAAATTCTGTGTTTTTATCTCCCAGCTGTATTTATTTATATTCTCCATTTGCTAGAAGTTTTTATTTTAATTTATTATTAGTATAAAAAAATTAAAGCTTACTTAGATTGCAGAATTATTAGTCTGCAATCCTCTGGTTCCCGTAGCATCTTTATAAATAGCTTTGCATTTGTTATTTTCCACTTCCCTCGTAACAAGGGAATTTTAATCAGGAGGTTACACTACAGTGAGTAGTTCAGCTATTTAATCCTCAAGTGCTTTTGAAATTCTTGGCTGGACATTATCTTTTCATGGAAACTGTTTATTGTTCATTTTGTTAAGTTGTATGACTTTATTTTTTACTGCTTCTTCATTTAGAGACAGATTCTCCAAAGTGTTCTTCATGTGAAAGGCTTCTGACATAGGAACTTCCTAAATGCCTACTGTCATGAATGAAAAAGCAAAACCACTTTTAAACTAGCTCCTCCTTTTGTTTTTCTTTTTCCTAGGGTTTGGTTTCTTTTTTTTTTCCTATTTGAATGTAACCTTCCTTTGAAAGGAAGTTTTCTAGTGGCTTCCTGCTTTGTAGTGTGTGTGTGTATATATATATGTATATACACACACACACATATATATGCGGTCTTCCTCAAGTCTGTTTTTTTAGTAGGCAGTCGGTATTTGTTCAGTTTCCTGAGTTCATAGAGTTTCCTCTATGCTGCCTTAGACTCTGTACCTTCTGCACACAACTTACCACTTTGCTGCTTTTAACTTCTTTCAAATAAGTGCCTATGTTATAGAAAGTTCGTATTTTCCAAAATTCCATGCTGCTGCAGTAATTTGTTTTTTTTGGTTTTTTTTTTATAAGGAGGTTGAATACAAGCACATTATAGTTACTGTAGCTCTTTGAAGGCAATTTCAGCACAAAAATTATTCCTTTGTGCTGTTCAGAATCAAGCCAAGAAGCACTAAGCTCTACTGAGGCCAGATCTTAGAAGCTGCTTGTTATGATAATTTCTAGTGGTGTCTGAAAGTTTGATCTCCTTGTGTTCTGGTGATCTGTGCTTGCTCTGTCCTAGGGAGAGAGCAGTCTTCCAGACCAGCTGTTTACCAGCTTTGCTGCCTTCCTGGTCTCCTTCATCTTGTCACCATTGTACCCGGTCCGGGGTTTCAATCCGTTAGGTTTCTGTGTTGCTTCTGATCAGAAGAACTTGTTTAATCTACTTGGCAGCAATTTTAGTTTAACATTTAGGATCACATTCTCCTTAATCTTAATGAATGATCACTCTTTGAATTAGAATAGAGATTCTCTTAGAAGTTCAATGCATAATGATTTTCAGGGAAACAAAATTACGTGAAAGGTCTCTTTAGGGCCTTCTGTGTTACAAAGAGGAAGAAAGAACCACCGTAAATTATTTTCTCATGTTGTGCTAAGAGTGGGATTTTGAAAAAGGCACTTATAATACTATGGCAGAACTTGCATACTTTCAACAGGAATTATTGTAAAAGGTGTAGTTCCAAATAGGAGTTTACAGCTCACTGAAGGCACTATTTGCTGGAAAATGTAATAATTTTTACCATAACAACAATTCTGGATTGTTCTTAAATGCACTTCTGTGACTGATAACACCAGTTTAAGCAAAAAGATACTGTAATGTTTTCTATTCTTCAGTATACTAGTGATCTGTTTAAAACAGACTGGGAAAAATTGCTGGTTGTTTGCTAAGACAGAAATTGTAACCTATGTTTGACTGGGACAGGAAATACTTGGTTTATTCAAGTCTTTCCCTGCGAGAGACTTTTGAAACAGATTGATTGATCAGTTGAATTTATTGTCCAAACTGTGCTTCCAAATTTCATTTTTTATTATGTATTCAGTTGAAGTAGTTTGAATAAAAGACCTACAAATGCAAAGGCTTTCTTTTGAATATGTCCTAACTGTATTTCTTTTCCTGTCTTTCTGAAGCACCCCTGTGATATTCTGTATGAAAGAGACACTATAAAAGAAAGAAGTCTTTATGGTACTTCAGGTGGGAAACATACAGAAAAATTTTGGTTTGCTTGGTATCAAAGAAAACCTTTTAATTTCTTAAGTAAAAAATGGAAAACCTGGGTATTTTTACTGCAGACTATCAAAATGAAATGGAAAGGAGTTGCAGAAGATCTAAACCATAAAGTTTTTCTGCTTCTAAAGATTTACAGTGTGTACTTTTTGGTTCATTTTTTTCCATGTATTTTTTTTCCCAGGCTAATTTCACTTTTCGTTTTGTGGAAAACTTGAAGACTTATTCTGAGACATGGCTTAGGATGTCTGAGGTTTTCAAAACCAGTGGAAATGTTCTCACAGTCTCCCGATTGCAGGTTGGTGTACTGTGGGAGATCTTTCTGTTTTCCAACTTTTTGCTGTGCGATTTGGACAGTATTTCTATACATGTAGAATCACCCATATATGTGACTTCAGGTTTAAAAAGAGCTGAAAAAGAGACAGATTATATTTAGGTTATGAACCTACACACTGATTCTGAGAAACTTCTGGCATGAAAGTACTTAAACACTATGTTGCTTCACTATCCCCAGTATCACTCTGGTGTCCCTGAACAATAGGGGAAATAAAATGGTTTCAGAACTTGTTTGTTCATTGCTTATGTTTGCCAGCAAAATGTGAAACTGATGAAAAAACTGATGAGGGAAATATTGACTATAAAAGAAAAAAGGGATTCTTGTTACTGGGGTTTTTCCATTCTATATATTTGTGTCTTCCACTGTCAACTCTCCTAAATCCCTTCCCCATGCCCCTGCCATTTCTTTGAATTGTGTGGCATCAACTTCTTAAGAGGGGAAGACTGAAGACATGCAGAGGCTAAACAACTTTTCCAGTGTTATAAAGGAAATCTTGGTAATGAAATTCAACGCTAATGCATATGTGTATTTTGTATTTCCTTAGAGAAAATAAACCTGATGAAAGCTCTATCCCTTTTCATTTCAGGATGCACTGCAAAACAATTTCATAAAGCATTTCATAGAAAGTAATTTGGATATCAACACGGAAAAACTCCTTAAAAAAATGCAAGCATATGGTATGTACATAAAAGTACATGCAATGATTAGCCTTGTTAGACTTGTACTTCAGTTTAGAACTACATTTATTTGAAATCAAATGTTTTACCCACTTGGTGACACTTAAGTAATAAGAGACTTTACCTTCTTGAGTTGGTCTCAAATATTTCTAATTGTCTTCTTTTGAGTGACTAGATAATTTGCATTTCAAATATTGAAACAATTTGCTAACAGATCAGAAGTAGCAAAGTGTCATTGGAGAGTCACAAACATAAGATCTATACTTAAAAGGAGCGAAAGGAGATGTAAACCTTATAGCCACAGTTCCATTAGGTAGAAGTATATTTTTGTTGTAAATTTTGAAGGAAATAAATAGAAAATTAGATTGGATACTGTGTGTTTGATCAAAAACTCCCTGTATTTTTTTTCTCTGTTTATTGAGAATCAGTTGTGTGTGGTGTCCTTGAGCCTCAGAAAAGCCTGACAGAGGGTTATAACCAGGAAGCTGCATTGTCAATAGGAAGTAACCGTGGTCACTTCCAGCCCTGGGATAACCCAGTGGGGCCCTGGGGATGATGCTGAGGGCAGGATATCCCCCTGTGGAAAGCAGTGTGGGCCCAGGTCCATGCCCAGGTACAAAGTGGTAGGAAAGGAGTGGCTCTGATTAATTTATCTGCAGGGGGCTGCCAGCAGCTTCCCCATGGGGTACATCCCTGGCTCCCCCTGTCTGTATTGATACCGAGTCCTGTCAGTCAAACAGAGAGCCTCCAGGGGGTTAGATAATTAGCCCAATGGGAATGGTTCTTAATGGAGGAGAAGCGGAATTATTATTTTGTATAATTTGGGATATTCAAGGATTTGAGTAGGAGAAGACAGAGGGTTATGCTATAAATTTAAGTTGCTTGATGATTTTATAAGAATTTGATAATTGAAAAAAAGATCGGTATGTCCAGCTGCCAGTAAGGTAGGTAAAATGCTTGCCAGCATGTGCCAGAAGGAGAAGTCTATCCTGAAGCAGAGTCCAATGTCATTTAAGAAAAGTTCATGATTTTGAGGATGAGAAAGAGAGAAAAGTGGGATAAAATGCAATAACAAACAGTGTGACATCATGGACAAAGGGAGCAAGGTACTTCCTAGAGGAGGATTGTGGTAGAAAGGACAGAACTGTGTGGTTTCAGATCTGTGAGTGTTAGGATAATATTGGGTCAGACACAAATCAGTTCCAACCACTTGCTGGAGGAGGGCAGTGATGAGCTGTCAGGTACCCCCACAGAGGGACTTTGTGACCCTCATTGCTTTGAAAAAATGGACTTTACTGAGGACAGATTATTAAGTCTGATTTGCAGTCAAGGTATTAAGACTACACCTAAAATAAATAAATGCACCTGAAGTACAGCTTTTATTGGTTTTCAGTATCTGCCTCTAGGCAGGAGATGGACAAAATCTACAGGGGCTCCTGAGAGCTTGTAAATTGTGTTCTCAGTCTTAAGTTGTGCTAGTGCCCTGAGCTGATACAGTCATGGTTGGTGTGAGCTGGTGTGGCTTTTCTTTTGCAGACATGTTGTGAGATTTAATTGAAATTGGCCTTGGTTTGAAGGCTTTTTTTCAACACTAGGACTGGCTGTACACACTTTCACTGAGAAAAATGGTGTCTGGAACTCAGACTGGAAAGGGTCTGGGCTCTGTGTCCTCCTTAGGCAAGGGACTCAAATTTGAATCTGCTTTCTCTACAGATGCTTTTCTCAATCAGTGAACTGCTGGCTAGTCCAGATTAGGCACAACTCACCCCTCCAGGTGAAGACAGATCATAATATAGCTAAAAAACTATATACTAAAACTATAATAAAAAGCTAAAAGCCCACAGAATCACAATATTGGAAAGAAAGGATGGAGAAAAGAGCAAGTCTCTTAAACTGCAGGGCCTGCTGGAAATGTAGCTATCTCAATCTATTAGTTGAGTAATAGCTGGATTTTGTTTGTGCACACCCAACATTGAGAACTACATGATAGGTTATGGACAAACAATATCCCATTAAATAGATATCACGATCTCTGGAATTATCAGATCCATCTTTACTGATGCAGACAACATCACAGAAATCTGTACCTGTGGTTCTCAAGGTGTAGCTTTTTAAGAGAACCTAAGAACATTTGATAATATGTAATAAACAGTTAATAGTTTGGATGGTCAAGACAGAATAGTATTTAAGTAGAGTGACTTATGAAACTAGGATTTCCTTATTTTAAGGGAATACAATTGATAATATTAATATCGTATAAAACTGAAAATTAATATAGGCTATAGATTACATATGCCTTTGTGAAATTGATCTCTCCAAAGCGCCAGAGCACTGCATTTACATATTGATTACACTTCTTGTATAGATTCACTTGGTCATTTTACTTCTGGAAAAATGTTATGCCCTCTTATTTTTGTCTTAGTTTGTGTATTTTTTGTTCATTTTATTAGTCCATAATCATGTGTAACTTAACTGTAAACCTCTGTTCTTACGTTTGTTTTTTTAAAAAAATTTCATTAATTTTATACTGTATCAGCTGTTTAGTCCTGTAATTACCTTGCTTGCATCCAGTTAAAGCCTTGAATATATCCACATATGTTACTGGCTTTACCACTTACAGTCTTTTTTATTTTATCTAAAGTTCTAGTTTTCTAAAATCATCTTTGTGATTATATCTTCTAACCAAAGCAAATATTCCCTTCTTTTATCACATCTACACTCTTATTCAGATGACTTCTAATTATCCTCAAATACAAGGGGCTTGTGTTTGTATCTTTTGTTATTTCTCTACAGTGCTATAAAAAATGCTAACAGACTTAGTTATGTTATTCTCCCTGATACTTCTGCTGTAAAGTGTCATGGACAGAGTGGATAAAAGTAGAACTCTTCCAATGTCTCTATAAAATCATTGTGTTGCAAAACCTCAGAAAGTTATCAATTTGTAAAACTGTTTAACAGTTACTGTGTCAGATTTACTCATGTGGAGTAAGGTAAATATTAGCTGAGGGCTGAAAATCTTATGTGTGGCCAAGGCAATTGTTTTCCTCTATACTTGCTTTGCAGCCCAGCAACTTGCGATAATTTCCTACCAATTTCATACAAACCCTGTCCCACTAGAACTTGTGAACTCCTTGCTGGGTACAGTCCTTACAAACCTTCAGGAGGCACTGGGAGGCAATTGTGCTGCAGGTTTCTCTTTTAAATTCTTGCTTGCTGAGTCTCTCTCTTGTCCTTCTGTGATTTCTCCCAGAGGGGAAGAATTTTTTTCACTGTCAAGGACTCTCCCTTACAGAGGGCTGCATTTGACTCAATATATAACAGCCAGGGAGATAAAAAAATAAAACCAAAACAATTGGCTTTCCTTTGTGTTACCTCTCTGCTTCCCTCATTGTAATGAAATAATTTTGTGTGTATTTAGTAGGCAGGAAACAAATAGCTGTAATGTCATCACTGAAAACCGTGCCACCACCCAAATCTTATAGTTAGAAACTTTCTTCTAACTTATGACCTAAATTTATTTATTCCCGATTTATTCCAATTTATTCTTCCAGCAACTTTTTATTTTTACTTAAATAGCAGTTCTAACCAATGGTTTTACATAAATCATTTGTATTTCCTCCCAGTTACTTAATAATAGGTTAAACAAGCTAAGTGGAAGATGAGTGCTGACTTGGTTTTTAACAAAATATGAAGATAATAGTGAACACAGATTTGCCAAGTTTTTAATTCATAATTGCTACATTTTTAAATGGGAAAAGAACAAGGTAATCAACTCTATAGATCTTGATTTTAAAACTTCCCTGTAGATTGCATTTTTTCATATATGCGTTATTTCTACAACGGAGTACAGAAGTTCATGCACATTGTGAAAGACAACATTTTCTTCCAGAAATATTTAGGAATGCCACACTCCAAGCCAACAGCAGTATAGATGTTATTTCTTATACTAAAATATTCAACAGTTTAACTAATGAGAAAAGTTTTTTACTTGATTTCAAATTAACATCTTGTATGTGTTTATATCACTGAATGATAGAATGCTTTCAGTAGGAGAGGACCTTAAGGATCTGTTTCCAGCCCCTCTGCCATGGGGGCATCTTCTTCTGGACCAGGCTGCTCAGAGCCCCATCCAGGCTGGCAGTGAACAGCATTCCCTCTTGTCCTATTGCTATATGCCCTTGTTAAGAGTCCCTCCCCAGCTTTTTTGTAGGCCCCTTCAGGTACTGAAAGGCCACAATAAAATCTGGAAGGTGCTATAAGGTCTGTCTGAAGCCTTCTCTTCTCCAGGTCGAACAACCCCAACCATCTCAGCCTGTCTTCATAAGGAAGAATGTATATAGGGCTATATATAATTGCAGACACATGTGTAAAAATATATATGAAAACCCTGCCACTTGGGCTTAATGTTAGGAATATTCTGTTCTCTCTAATACTGTAAAAAAAGGATCATCATACGTATTTCCTTTATTGTCCTCCTCAAGGACAGTCATAAATAAGACATGATCTATTTGGTTCTGGTTTCTCTCAGCCTATGAATTCACCCTATCGTTGTCTGGCAATCTTTTGAATTCTAGACTGTCAGTTCCTCTACTTTTTCTCCTTGTACACTTTACCCTTTCTCACTGTTAATCATGCCTCTTCTTCAGACTGCTTCGTATGTTTTCAACTTATCTGCCTTCCTATAGTAATATTTCCTGTGCAGATGCTGAGTTACATTTATGATCCAAGATTTTTCTTCACCATTGTTATCAAAGGAGGTCATCACCTATTCTTTTTAAAGCCCATATCTTCAAGTGAGTCTTGAAAAATTTAAGATGGAGAATTGTTTTGACTGTTTTATAATGTTTATTACCTGGGAAATTCAGATGTTTTCATTAAATCCAAATGAGTTGCTTCTAGATCATGCTGTCCTTCTGGTTATTCTCTCAAACATAAGGATATAGCATTATCCCTACATCCTCTACCAATGGATGAAGATCTGAATCCCTCCAAACGTTGAGTTTTTTTGGAAACCAGGTTTTGGCTGAAGTGTATGATCATCCTGGATCTATAGATAAAGTGAAAATGTAGAAAATACTAGGCTTTTTTTCAGATGCTTTTAAACGTAGGACTCCTGTCAAATACTTATGCTCTACATAACATGGTTCTTGAAATATTCATGGTGTCAAGGAGAAAAGAACTAGAAAATACTTTACGAAATGAGAGATTAGTATCCATTGTGATGTCTGAAATACAGTAATTCCCTTGTATTTGTGGGAGTAGTTATGGAAACGTAAGAAAATATTAGAAGCCCTACAGCTCCAAGTGTGTGTTCTCTTTCTAGAACTTTGCTAGAATTTGTAACATTTTTGTCCCTCTGAAATTGAAGGAAAGTGAAGCTGAGAGCTTGTAAAAGCCACTGAAACATGAACTGCACTTCCACAGGTTCACGCAAAAATTTCTGTTTTTTGAACTCTTTTTTTTTTTTTTAAGTACAAAGAGGATTTACTCTTACAGGATGTGCAAGCGACAACACACCTTTCTGTTCTGATCATTAAAACTAAGGAACTCCAATTTGTTTCCTCATCTTAGAAACTATGATGAACAAGATGCTTAACAGCTCAGCAAGTAAACAAATTGACCTGTTGACACAGCTTGTAGTAAATATCTCTTCCTGTGTGTTACTGGACCGTTTTCAGCCTTTTGACTCTATTGAGAAATTGGAGGAGAAGGCTCATGAACTCATGCAGGAAAATAATCTTTTGGCTAGTAAGTATCTTATGTAAAACACATTTTTACAGAAAATTTCAGACTTTGTAGTTGTTGTCTGTGTTTATTGATAAGGTAGGTGAAGGTTACACAGTTTCAAAGCATGCATTAAATCACATATAATACAGTCAAAATAAAGCACATTTGAATCTTCCAATAGAAGCTGGAAAAACAAATTATATTTTTTTTAACTGTGGAATGGCCAAATGAATCCTTGGAGTCTCTTATTTCTAACAAAATATTTAAAAGAATGGTCATAAACATTTAAAGAAGAAAGAAATGAAAAAATGTGGCATATTGAGGAAACTTGAGAAGATCATCTAGTTAATCTAGTATACGTCCTTTCAAAATTTATTTTTTATATTCTTGACTTTTCAGAGAGGAGGAGAGAAAGGGGTTTTGGTAAAAAACCAAACACTTCAGAGAAATTAGCTTGTTTATTCAGAGTGAATAAATTCTTAAGGTATGTCTTCGCTGGAATTATACTCTATTTCTTTTCCTGGATTATGTACTTATTGCTGAGAATCAATTAATTTTGCAAAAGAGTTTAAAAGGCAAGAATGTTTTTCTTGACATACACATTTGTCTTGCAGAAAATACTGTATGTTGCATGTAGACTTTCCAAAAGAGAGGCTCTTTTAAGTCTATATAAAGCATTCCACAACATTTTCCCACTGTTGTTTTGGTTTTTATTGTCTTTCTTATGCCCATAAGTGTATAACAGAAGGCATGAGAAAGCACTTGTAGAGAAGGAAACTGCTCAGTCTGGAATCCTATGCTTGTTTTGTGATCTGCACAGTACCCTGGCAATGGCCACCCTCTATCAATATAAAACCCACAGACCATACCTTGAGATAAGGAAAATTGCTCAGGAGTACTTTGGAGAAGGCAGACTGTTTGTCCCATCAAGGAAAGAAATGGACAGATAAATCTTGGCTCTCAGAAAGCTGAATTACCAAATTCTAGATTCACTTATGTAGGGAAGGGTCATATGCTCATATAAACAAAGACATTTCTTGTGAATATTGTTCAGTGCTCTGACCTTATAATATCTTCAGATTATTAGAGAGAGAGAAGATGGCATTTTAAGGGACCTAATGCCTCCAACGTGTCAATGTTACATGCTCCGATGTAGGCATATATTCCTCTCCATAGATATATTTTAAACTGGAATGGAATTTTCCTTGCTTTGTTTTTGGTCTTCAGAGCCTCATGGAAAGTCTTAGAAAATCAACTCTTTGTGTAAATGGGAAAATGAGATTGGCCAGTTGAAAGAAATAAGCTTTGCATTAAAGTATCCTATATTTTATTATCTTTCAGAGAACCAGATGGTAGGTAAGATATCTCTCGCTTTTCCTAAGAAAGAAAAGGGCGACATTTCAAATTTATCTAGAAGTCCTAAAAAGTCTAGGTGACCCAAAACCAGAACACAACTGGTTTCCTGTATTTGGCTTTATCTTTACAGCTGCATATCAAGCTTTCATCTCTTTGGTTTCTTTTTTTCCTTTTTAGAGAGGCAGAGAAAACAAACATGTAAAATCTGCTGTGCTAAACCAGGAGTTTTGTAATTGGCTTAAAAATTAATATTAGAGTAAATTTTAGTGGGTTGGTACTGTTTACTTTGTCATCTTCTTATAGAAGTTGCTGCTCTTTGACAGACAAATTTTATAGCTGCTGCTTTTACTGTGGAACTGATATCAGTCCCCCAAAAAAGGTTGAATCTGGATGTAAAGAGAAAGCTGCAGTTCAAAAAAAGACAAATCACCTCAGATAAAAATGATTGTTACAAGCCCATTTATCATGTGAATAATCTTTTATATTTCATATTCATGAACATAAGAAATGTGTCTCTGAAACCTCCCATTTTTGGGCTGGGGATCAAGCAAATTTAGAGGCCTGCGCTGACAGATGAATGTATCCTATATCATACAGTAATTAGCCATGAGTTAGCTATGGAAATAGCATAAGTTATATAAGCTTAGTTGTGAAGCTTCCTTTCTTCTTGTGTCAGGTATCATCTTCCTTACACCAAAGGACATGAAGCAAGATTCAAGCAATCTTCTTCCAAGACATATTTCATATAAAATTAGAACCAGTGTTCTCTACAGCATGAGAACAGATCTGATTAAAAACCCAAAATGGAAATCCCATCCCCACAAGTTGCCAGCTGATGGGTTTAAATACAACCATGTCTTTATTCCTCTTCAAGACATGATTGAAAGGGCAATTATTTCAGCACAGACTGGGACAGACACCTCAGAGACAGCAATTCAGGTGCAAGCTATGCCTTACCCATGTCATACCAGTGATCTGTAAGTAGAATTTCAGCTTTTTAATTCAATGTATTATTCTTGTTAGATTAGTGCTAGAGCACTTGGGATCCTACTAGGCTCCCACTTTTAAGTGGGTGAATGTATATCTCTGCACAGGATTAAACAAGTACATTGAGCACCAGAGTATTACAGCATAGCAAATATTGCCTAAGAGCTGTGTTTAACATAATGCGTTAGACAGTGTTTGTTTGTCATCTGGCAGATGGCCCCTTAGAAACTGTTCGCAGCCATACCATGGAGTAGTCTGCTGGGCAGAGGTTGTGTCAACATAGTGTGCAATTTAGATTATTCTAAGACATCCCTTTGAAATCCTTAGTTCTCCTTTTAGATTTTAAAATTAGTCAGTAGTAATAAATTTGTTAAAGTAGAGTAAAAATTGACTGGGTCATGTTATTCCTCACTGTCCAAACATAGTTCTTTGCCATCAACACAAATCTGAATTTTGTTTGACTTTGAATGGAGTCATAAAGAGTAACTATATCAGTTGTATTGTTTAAAATACTCATATGTGTGTAATAATAATATAGTACCAATACATACATTTAATTTGTTACGTAAAAAATAAGTAATTCTAACCAGAACAGGAATAAATCTTATTGTTTATGTCAGATCTTATTTTGTGCATCTTATTGTTTATGTCAGATCTTATTTTGTGCATTCTGTGAGAACAGTTCTAGTATTGACCTATTACCATTCTGCTAGAAAATAGTTTACCTTTGGGGGGCTGACAGTTCTTCATACATGTTCTTTCACAGTTTCTTGAACAACATAGGGTTTTTTTTCCCACTTATGATGATGTTAACCTGGATGGTTTCAGTTGCTGCTATGGTCCGCAAGCTGGTTTATGAAAGAGAAATTCATCTTGAAGAGGTAAGAGGCAGATGAACCTCTGGAAAGAAAATTTATTTATTAAAGTGCACTGAAATGTGAAACTTGTGAGGTACTTTTATGTACTCATAATCCAGATGGCTTTGTTTTCACTTGTTTCCTCTGGTCAGTAGGTTCTAGTTCTAGCTGCCAACTCAGATTCATAACATTGTTTGAGCATCGGTATGCAAATATTGTCCATGAGACAAAAAGCAACAAGCGAAAGATCCATAGAAGTTGAAGCTTGAAAGTGTTTTTGGGAAGCCCTTGTGATTACAATGCTTTTTGTTTTGGATTCTTTTTCATATTCTGCCCTATGTAGTCTATAATGATAAAACTACCTAAACCAAATTAAGAATTTGTCATGTACTGTGTAATTATCAGAAATATAATAGAGATGGCATAAAAAAATACTTTTATTTTCTTATATAAATAACTCGTCTTCACAGGTGTTAAACATATGGAAGGACAAGGTCCTTGTGATACATTTTCTATACGGATAAAAACACTTTTTAAAAGAATTACCCCCGTTTCACTGTGTCACCAGAATTACTGCTTGAGTAAGAGTTTTAATTTGGGGGATTATTGAGGATTTATCTAATTTCTGTAATCTTTCTGTTTTAAGATTAACTTTTTAAATTCTTCAAAATATTAAACCACCTTAACATTAATTTTAATGATCTTATGAAAAATTATTCAGAGGTTTTATTGGATTGTATCCAAAAGCATTTTATTAAAAAAAGAGGGGTGATACTTCTTACCTGGTTTAAGTTATTGTTTGCCTGGTAAATAAAGGTTGCAAACTGGACGTCTCTTTCAGAAGAGCCACAGGCTGGGAATAAAATGTTTGTTTATACATTGCTGTGGACATTCTCAGTACTTTTTAGAGCATAAAAAGGAAAACTCCTCACTGGAAGAACCAGTAATCTGACATCTGGTCCTGAAACCTCATGCAAAAGAGAGTTGTGCTGAGCACTGTGACTCCTTGTGTTCATGTGTGATGATCTCAGAGACTGCCCTGCTCAATAATGTGTCTGATACAGGAGAGAACAGAGGACGAGGGAAAAGAAACAAGAAATTTTAAGTGAAGATGGCATCCTTTGGGAAGCTGGTAGTCTCTTGGTGGCAACCTGTTTTGTTTAAAAAAGAAAAAACAGAAAGATTGTTTCCTAACTTTAGCTCTCTTTGCTATATTGTCTTGCAGTATATGAAGACAATGGGGGTGTATCCAGCCATTCATTTCTTTGCTTGGTTTTTGGAGAATGTCATTGTGCTCACAGTAAGCAGCTGTGCTCTCGCCATCATTTTAAAAGCAAGTGGTATCTTTGCTTATAGCAATGGCTTCCTTATCTTCCTTTTTCTTTTGGAATTTGGAGTTACAGTTATCATGCTCAGCTATTTTTTGGGAGCATTTTTTAGCAGTGCCGATACAGCAGCTCTGTGTGCCAGCCTTGTCTATATGATCAGCTTTTTACCCTACATAGTTTTGTTGGTCTTGCAGAACCAGCTGAGTTTCATCAGCCAGATTATAATGGTAAATATTTCTTTTTCTAATTTTTCTCCTCCAACTGTGTTGTGAATTTCTATAGTTTCAAAACTTTAGACTGTAATGTACTTAGTTTTTCCCATGGTTTTGTTTGCTTTGTGATCATTGGAAATAAATCACACTAATATATCTCCAGTTGATAAAATATTTAGAATGTAGAAATGAATGAAAAATAAATTGTCAAGGCAATTTTGTAAACCTACAGAAAGTATCAGGAAGTTACATTCCTCATGCTCATGAATTTACTTAATGTCGTGGCCTTAAAATATTTGTAACATTAGTGTGTTTTCAGGATCAGCTCTAAAAGTCATTATTTGTTTGGAGGAAAACTAGTGATTGATTTTCTGTTAGGTATAATTGGAGAATAGATCAGAAATTTGTCCAGGCATATAATCTGAGGCGTATGTTTCTTTGGGGTAGGTTATTTCAGGTCCTTTCTTGTTTCATGTATTCCATAGGCTGCTTTATGTCTTTCTACTGTTGTAACATACTATATCCCTGAACGTGACGTCAAATATCATCATCACATAATGAAAACCATATTTCACGCATTATGGCTTCACTATTTCAAAATAACTCACTAAATTAAGCTGGCGGAGTAATTCATACACTCTTAAAAAAATGCTCATTTTTTTCAGCGTCAGTCGGTCAGATAAAATAACACTTTCCTATATTAATAACTAGGCTAGTGGAGCTCTGTTAGGTGGAGCAAATACTACTGAGGTTTGTGGGGGAATATGGTTAAAACATAAAAGGAAATAGCAACTATTAGCCTATGTGGAGGAAAAAAATGTCTATTTGTTTGTGCTTGCTTTTAATATCACAAGTTATTTTATTTTGTGGAACTTGTTAACAATATGTTTTATTTGATGTTCACATCCTCTTTCTCCTCTGGTGTTGTAGTGTCTTCTTTCTACCACCGCCTTTGGGCAAGGAATATTTTTCATTACATATTTTGAGGGTCAAGAAATAGGTAAGCACTTTGGTTAGGAGAAAAACTTTGTAATTATTATTTAAAAAACTACAGTTGGAAATGTTTTTCAATTTGTTTTGAAAAACTCTCTAATGAGTTAAGAGAGATCGAGTTCAGGTTTAAACGGATGTAATCCTTTTTTTTTTACTATTATGGCAAGATCAATATTGATGACAGCAGATGTTTCTAACTATTGAAAAAATATCATAATGGTACAACAGTTGGTAAGAGTGGAAGAGACAATTACAGAAAATATTACTTAAATTTCCCACCAGACACTTCATCAAAATGACTCATCTTTACTGAAGGAAGGGCAAAATGTGTTTTGGGAAAAACTACTTTCCTTGAAAATTGTATAAAAGGAATTGTAGAAGCAATATTATGATCCACTGTACTGCAAACAAAGTAACATTTTCAGTAAAAAAATGCACTATTTTTAATAAATTTACAACTTTGTTACTTTTGTTTTCCATTTAACAGTATGGTAGCTTTCTGTAGTACTAGTGTTTGCTCCTTCTTTTTTCCTTTCATGTCTTTTGCAATGTAATAACTTTATGAAGCAATTATTCAGTGAGTTCTTTCTTGTTTACCTCTGATATTTCTTAGGTAGAATTCACAGATTCAAATGTTCAGATTTAGCATCATAGAAATGACATTAAACTTTGTGTAATCCTTTTCTTTATATCAGCAGAGTGGTTTAAAGCCTGATTCATTGGGCAGTGCCTCATTTTGGCAGTGTTGTAGTGCTTTTTCTTTTGCCAAATTAAGGGCCGGCTAAAATGTCATAAACAGCCCTTTCTACAACAGCTTCTCTACATTTTCCCAGCAGCAGTGTCACCTGCTGTTCTAAACACAGCCTTGTAGAGGCAAAGAAATTTATTCCTCTTCATTAGGATTACTGTTATTAACGATCATTTGTTTTGTCCTTAAATACCCAGAAGTGTGGGGTGTTGATGTGTTTGTGACCTTTAATGCTGTACTGATTTAGCTCTGACCTTTAAAAAATCATTGTTATTACTACCAGGAATTCAGTGGAATAATGTGCACCAGTCAATGGCACAAGGAGGATACATGACCTTTGGATGGATGTGCTGGATGATGTTCTTTGACTCCATTTTATATTCTGTATGTGGCTGGTATTTCAGCAATATTATTCCTGGTAAGATCATGGACTAGTTGTTATTTCATGTTTTTGAAGAAGTTATTAAATATTATTCCTCCATTAAATTTGTACAATGTAAACAAATCAGAAACCATGGGAAATGCTTATTGTAGTATTGTCTTTCTTGGTTTTATGTAAATAAAACAAAACCATGTCTTTTTCTGAGTTAAGGTTTTGTTGTGCAAAACTGTCTGATTTTCTTTGTTGACTGGGAAAAAATGTCTTCCTAAATACATAAATATTGACTAGTGCTAGCACATGGACTAGAACTTGTAGCCGGGCATGAAATATCTTTTGTAAGCTTATGGGTAGGACTAATATTTGATACAACTCGGAATTTAGTGGACCTTCACAGTAACAGAGCTTAGTCTAGTTGCAAAACTTCCTGTAAAAATGGTGAATCTTCTGAGTCAGTACTTGGGCTGGAACCCATGAGCAACAGCATATTTTCAGATCATAAAGACTTCAGAGAACCTGTATCTTGCTCCCAATCGGTCCACAGTCCAGTGCATAAAAAAAACCAAACTGATTTTCAAGTGTATTTTCAGAAAGTAGTGGTGTGTTTTAAAAATTTTTTTCATGAACCAAGTTTGATAAATCTTATTGAATTGGTTGATGTATTTTTAATCACAACCTCATGCCTCACTTTATGTTTTACCTTTCCTCTGATTTACCTTTCCTCTAATATGCATATGTCACTTTGTCTTCTGGCTACTTAGTTTTTTGGGTTTTTTAATTAAAAATTAATTTTACCTTGAAAGATTGGGTAGAATATGGAACTGAATTTTTAAAGAATTATCTTAAATTGACACTTGCCCTTCAGTATCAAGGTAATGACACTCCAAACAGAGAGAATGTGTAATGTATGGTGGGTAAGTGATGCCTCAAAAGATCAGGCAATGCCAAAGAATATGTTGTATATAAGAGTGTGTTTTTGCCCTTTCTGTTTATGTGCTGCAATCAGTGCTTCCTATGGTGGCTGATTTGTTTGCATTGTGCAGATATTAATGGAAGAACTAGTGCATTGGATTATATTTATAATAGAAAATTAGGCTCTTTGTCTTGGCAGGCCTTTTGGTGCATTTTCTTTCCTGTAGGTTACAAGATTATGTTAAGTCTATGATTCTGTTACCCTTTGAAGCTGATTTATAGATAGGGTAAAACATCACTAATGTTTGATTATTTTATGTCAGGACCTGGTTTATGACCAAATGAATTTTTTACACTTTATTAAAATTTTTAAGCACAGCCAAGAATTTGGGCTAATTAAATGGTCTAACCAGCTGTTTGTAAGCAATGATAGGATATTAGTAGTCTACAAACAGATGCAAAATGACTATAAATCTTTCAACAGTTTATATCATAATTCTGATATAGGAAAATTTGGATTAAAGAGCCGATGGTACTTTCCCTTTACCGTTTCCTATTGGAAGAACCTGTGTGGTGCAGGGAGAAGCAAGAGACATTATCTGAATTCTAATATCTTTTTCTTCAATGAAAACTTCCAAGAAAAAGGTTTGTAGTAACAGAATTTGAGCAATGGCGCTTTTTTTTTTTTTTTTTTTTTTTTTTTTTAATGGTGTTCTAGTCATGGTCAATCTGCTTTTATCATTGCTTGGTCCTATATTCTATGTTTAGATCTTGTCCCTTTCTCTTTTCCATTATTTAATATATATTATTACATTGTGCTACCCCCTGTAATGCTCGATTCATTCAGTGAAAACTGTTGCACAGAAATATTTGAGAAAACTCTTTCAAAGATGTAAAATAAGTATCACTTGTGTTCATCCTGTCACAGTGTATTGTCTCTTTGCTTTGTTTGGATGTTCTGGAGTTCACTGAAGCCTTTCCTACTTTTACTGAATCTGAAACATGTTGGATTTTAATCACATTTTTTTAAAATTTGCTTCTTGTTTCAGTGGAGAATTTAACTTTGTTCATTTCTTTCCCGTCTGTTTTTAATTTCCCTCTTCTATAATCACTGTTATTTCTGTCTCTGCTTCTTAGCCTTTTGTTTGGAAAGCTGTTATTGTAACTAATTTTATCTGCAGCCAGACCCTTTCACGACTCTTCTGTGTATGTTCACTTACTTACAATTAATTCAGATTTTTTTACTTCCCCTCTCTAGTCTCTTTAAGGACTTTCTTACATTTAGTTTAGATTTTGAAAATGAAGGAGTAAGTCACCCTTACCTATACTTGGACTTTAGAACAACATGATATGTTGTGCTTTTTTTGGAAGTTACAATTGCTTGGAAATGATCCAGTTGTCTGAAGCATAAGGGAAGAAGCTGAAAAACTCAGCAGAGTTGTGGGCTGCATATTTATTCTGTACATAAAACAGATATCTCCTAGATTAGAGCAGACTTCAAAATTTCTTGAGGTTCATTTAAATACTTGTGGAAAAACTGTTTGTGTGAATTTCGTCTGAATTTCTGCAATTTGGAACAGCTTCATTTTATTAAGGTTATTGTCTTTGGTCCTTAAGTAAAATGAAGATTTCCAATGTTTCCCTGTTGGAAAATAAATAAATGAAATAAATAATGAAATAAACATCTCTGCTTGACCTGTTATTAGAGTGATCTCTGTTTCAAGCCATCTAAATGATTGCCTGCACTTGGTGGCTCACTTCTCTTCATGGGGAACGTCACACAAATTTGCCTGTGTGTGAATGCTAAAACTGTCATGCAGCAAAGGAGCTTGCTGTCTTTTATAACTGTGTGCCATTGTACTGACAATGGGATAAATGCATCCATGAAGAATTGTCTTGGAACAGCAAAGTGACTTGCTTTCAGACAATTTCTGTACTTGCTCCATATAGGCCAGGTAAGGGCTGGTTCCAGGGGTGTGGAGAGCAATTAGGAAATCAGAGGTATGTGAGGGAGGGGCTGGAGTGTAGGTCCTACCAGCTGGAACTACAACTAGAGCAGGGTTGGCAGAGACCAGGGTGCTGCATCCCCACTTGGAGCTCCCCTTTGGAGAAGTTGCAGGGTGGTCAGTATAGTGCTTGCAAGGAACTTGGAGCTCTTTGAGTCTTTCCTGTGCTTCATTGTCTGAGGCCCACTCTGCACTTGAATGGTTTTTGTTAATTTCCAGGCTGCACATTTAGGAAACAGTGGAGAGGGCATGAAGAATGTTTGTTGGTGGTTTTGGTCTGCAGACCAAAAGACGAGGAGGTAACTGGAAGAGAGGTTTATGAGTAGGAAGACCTTAGCTGTACCACAAATTGCTGGTAGTACCTTGCTAGCAAGTGACCTCAAGTTTAGAAAGAATTTTTGCCAGAAGCTTAAAATTGGTTGTGAAAGGAGAAAAACAACATTTTCAATCCCAGCATAAACAAATGAATCTGTGAAATAATTATGTAATTTTTAATTTATAGTCTGATTTATATAATTCAAGCTTGTTATGTACAGCGTGGTTCTCTGTTCTTGTAATGTTTACATTTTATTTACGTAAAAGGATTGCATACAATATAGCTATAAACCATAAATATTTTATATAAATGTATATTCATAAGGATAACTCTCTCCTCATAATTCTAATCCATAAACATTTGTTTCTTTAGACTAACTTTCCAATTTGGCATGCCTTTGCTTAAAAAAGAAAAAATCCCAACCCTCTGCTGGATTTCTCAGTTGTAATGAGTCAATAAAATATTACACATTAATAATAAAATGGGGCTGCTGGTTGACTGTGCTCATGTTTGGAAACCAGTGCCAACCTGACATGGAAAGGAAGGCAACTTCATTGGTCTCATATGGCATCTCAGTTTCCTGATGCTGTTACCTCACAGTTAGAAAACCACTGGTGCTTGCAGCACCTTGAATTATGTTTAGACTAGGCTGCTGCTCTGAACTATTTCACAGAGAGCTTCTTTACTTTGTTCACTGAGGAGAATTGTGAAGACTAACTGCCTGTGTATGTTATGCCAATATTGTGTGCCAGAAAATGGAAGACATGTATGACGTAGCTTGCACAAAATTTTCACTTGCTTGTGGACATAAAACAGTGATTCAAGTAGCATTATTATAAGTATTTTTTTACTAGAAATAAAATATAACAACTGTTTTATGACTTTATCAAGACATGTAGACGTGCATATAACTTGGCATAACTGTTTTAAGTTGTTTTAAAAATGTAAATGGGCCAAATTCTTCGTAAATATTAATTGGCATGGTATCTTTCATTTCAGTTTAATTTGTGTCGGTTTGGACAATTTGAACATCTGTTCTAGGCTTTGGTAAATGGTAGCAGGGGTTAAGTTATTTTGTTATTCCCTTTATACACCCACACGTATGTTTCGATTCAGCAACCTGCTTTTTCTGCTGCTCTTCCCCACCCAGACCCAGCACCTCAGAGTTGTAAAGACCCATGCACTGAAGGAGCTACCATTGGTGTTGTGCTGCTGTCCCTCACCAAAGAGCACGTGGATGGTCAGAAGGCTGCTGTTAAAGATCTCAACCTCACTTTCCATAGGGGCCAGATAACAGCGCTCTTGGGGCCTAATGGAGCTGGCAAGACAACTGTTATGTAAGTCTGACTTTTAATGCTATTACTATCTCCTCTGGTCTCTGCTATGCTTTTTTAATTCTAAATTTTGTGAACTTTTTGCTACACTATTTTTTCCCCCAAATATATGTTTGATAAACTCCAAAAACCACATGGAAAGTGAATGTTGTATATCTATGATAAATGCAGTGTAATAAATGGGAACTGAGTCCTCTGTGCCACTTAAACCATGATGTAACTGTCCAGGAACAGCTTAAATAGGAGCTGGTTGTGGACTTGGACACATATTGATGGAGTGCTCTTTTCTGGCATCCTGTATGTACTCATCATACGAAGAGTGTGGGGTTTTAAGGTCGTTTTGTCCCTAGAGGTTGCAGGGGACTTCTTTCTCACCAGTTGACCAGAAATGAAAATGGTCTTTAAAAGTGTCTCAAGCAAGAAGTTTATGTTTCTACCATTCTGTTAGCTATGATCAGCTTTCATCAAGCCAGTGATACAGGATGGGACCTAATTGGAAAATATTCCTCACAGAATACCCATGTGAAAAATGGAACAATCACCTGTTAGATTTGGTTGGGAAAAAAATGGGTTTGTTCTGGAAGAAGGGAAATGAAGAACTGATGAGATCATGTTCAAAAAACAAAACAAAAAAACCCACCAACCATCCAACAAAAAACCAAAAAACCCCAAAACAAAACAAAAAAACTCAGAAAAAACCCAAACCAACAAAAAAACCAAAACAAAACAAAAACCAAACAAACAAAAAATGCCCACAAAAACCAAGAAGCCACCAAAAGCAAAAAATAGCTAAACCCAAACAATCAGTGGTGTTTCTATAACCATACTTATCCAAATTGGTGTTGCTCTAAAGCATGGTAGAACATGCCTCAGGGATATCCAAGTGATGAGCTAATTGCACATTATCTTGCTGAATTTTTTTTTTTCTTTCTCTTGTATCAGATCCCTGTTGACTGGTCTGTATCCACCGAGCTCTGGTACGATTATTGTTAATGGAAAGGACATACGGACTGAGCTGGCTACCATCAGGACTGAGCTGGGTGTTTGCCCACAGTACGATGTCCTGTTCAACACACTGACAGTGCGAGAGCATCTCCTGCTTTATGGGTCAGTGAAGGCACCGGGATGGACAAAAGAACAGTTGAATGAGCAAGTCAGTGGGTAAGTTTTCCTTCCATTTCCCTCCATTGTCAAGTAAATGGGTAATAGCTATTGCAAGCCCTTGAAATAAGAAAGAGAAAATGCAAAACTTGCAAGAAAAACCAGTGGAAACTGCAGGGTTTTGTGAGTTTTTATCACATTTCATGTTTTGAAATCGTGACTTAGAAACTAGGAAATCTATTTTCAACTCTTACTTGGATATATTTGTAGTGGAACTGTCAGTGTTTAAAAACCTGGTATACAGAACCATCAAATAATGATGTTTTGACTCAAGTGGAGGTGGTTAGCCTTGTGGCAGCTGCAGGAGTTCTGCCTCCTGCTGTTAGTCCTTACGTCAGTCCTTGCTGGGGAGGCAGATAGAAAGTAAACTGCTGTGCTTGAGCTGAGTTTTTAGATATGGCAACAATGACTTTGTATGTTTATTATCCTGTATTTCCTCACCTGCAACAGAAAGAAGGTTAGAAAACAAGAAAAGCCAGGTAAAGGCAGTGCTTTTACAATCTTTTTAAATAGATCACCTTATTTTCCTTTGCTAAATTCAGCCTTGAAATGCTTTTAATAAATGAAGAGGTTTAGAAATGAACAATCCAATAGTAAAAACAAGTCAGAATTCTGACACGACGTCAGAGGATTTACCACTTGTCGGGCCAAAAACATTTGCTAGTGTTTTTGTGCTGATACTTCTCTGATATAAGACTAGATCTTATTTTTGCCTAGTGTATACTAAACTTACTAGTAAACTGTACAAGCTGAGATCTGGTTCATTAATAGCAAACTGCATTTTCTCTACTTCAGGAATAAAATGTATGCTTTTCAAACAGTGTAAATAGTTTCTGTTTACCTTCTGATTCATGCTAGACTCTGTGACGGGCTGGGCACTTCCGTGCTTCAATGGAAATAAATGTCAAGTTGATGGGACTTCTTCATAAGTGTGCAATCAGGCATATGCAGAGACCTTTAAGGAAAAGTGGCTTTCCTCTTTGGTAGCTATCCTAAAAGTCTGTTACTTTTAAACTTTGATTTGAACAAACTCAGGTGTGGGACACTACATTCTGTCCAGAAAAAACAGGAGCAATTCTCTAGAACTACAGAGACAAAGCAAACCTAGTACATGGTTTAAAATTATGCAAAATAATATTCTGTATCTTATGGTACTTAGACTGCTGAATTGTAATTCTAGCAGCAGTCTGTCATACTAGTGGCACATAAGAACACTCAGAGCTCTGCATCCCTTGATACTAAGAAAAATTAAATTATTTTTAAAGGCAATAAATGCTTTAAAAGACTTCAGAGAAATTAGGAAAGCAACAAAAGAATGGAACAAAATCTTTTTATTAACGAAAAAGGAGGAATTCTGAAGAGATTAAGAATAATTTTCCTCATGATATATCTATAGAACATCTATTGAAACCTATTTTCTTAAAAATTAGAAATTCTCTCAGGGTAAATGGCATGGCTTACAGACTGCATATTTACTGAAATGATTCCGGAGTTTAGTTTAGGACTGTTGAGCCTTCTATGTCTTGCTTGTGAGGCTGATAGCAGCTGAAAGCTCTTAGTGACCCTCAGTGTGATGAAAAATAAATTTAAGGTCTTATAGTGTTGCCTTTATTAGTCATGTTTCCATACTGTGGTCAGATGCAATATCATCATCGGAGGGCAAGGGTTGGATTGGAAACATCTATAAGGTATCTTCCAGTCCTTAACATAGGAATTAAATTAGATTGGATTAGATAGTATTATTCTACCCAGGGATCACTAGTCTGTTTATTTCACAAACACATGTCTTCTAAAAGAAAATAAAAAGGAGTGGTGTTACCTCGTTGACTTCAAATGACTACACATTTTCTAAAAATTCAGGCATCTCTAATGTTTTTTAGGTAGTTTGAAAAACCTGAACCACTGCTTGAGTTATGAAACTAGCAGTCTTTCATTGTTTAAAGGGGCTATAATCTGGAGCTTGTTAAGTTGTTGACCAAACTGGTATTTATTTTATTAACTTTAATTTAAAAATTGTCTGTACAATACTTGTTCAGAATCTGTGCATCGGGTGCTTTCTAGGTAGAGATATTTGTTTTCCTATTTTTTTTGCCACCAGAATATATAATCAGTTGGAGGTAGTGAATTTATCACTTTCCATTTACAGTGACTTTTCGTAGTTCTTCTCTGAGTGGACATGACGTGACTACAAAAACATTTTCAAAATTGGTCCCATTTCTGTACTCCTGTTTCAGAGCTCTGGAAGATGTGGATTTATCCCAACATCAGTACAAACCTGTTGGAGCCCTTTCTGGGGGAATGAAAAGGAGGCTGTCAATTGCCATCTCCTTTATTGGAAACTCAAAGACAGTTGTTCTGGATGAGCCCACCAGTGGCGTAGATCCATGTTCTCGCCGTAGTATCTGGGATGTTCTTCTGAAGTACAAAGCTGGTACAAAGTTTATGGACATAATTTGCTTGTTATTTTCCTTTCTGGATTTTTTTTTCAATAAATTTAAATTGACTAGTCAAAGCGTAGTCAAAATATTATCAGAAGCTAAATCCATTAATTTCTGAGGAAACATTAAGTTGAACTTGGTAACTTTAAGGCAAGTTAAATGGCATTGCAAGAATTATCTGCTATTGTACAGAAAGATGCCCAATCTAGAAAAAGATTGAGCTTAGTTCTAAGTCCTGTCCTGAAGTTTCTCCCCTCTCTCCAGCTTCTCAAAATTACTTTCTGGTTTCCATTTCCGATTTTGCATCTACCTGTATATAGATGCTTATGTACTTTTAATGAAAATAGGCTCATCAGTCATTCTGCAACACTAATTTTAAAATTGCTTGTGGGAAGCAAACTCTTCAGCTAGTGAGCACTCGATTAGCTGTAATAACTCACACTGAATGATGCATTAAAACAGACACTGCTGTTATGTTGTTTTAAGGAATTTCTTAAGCTTTTAAAACAGCTGGAAGATCCAAAACCTTCATACTGCTTGCTATGTATAAAACAGTGCAAAACAAGTTTAGAATTTGATCTAACCCAAATAATAGATCTGACAGTAGATTTTGTTTGGGTCCTGTAGTTATGTTTTGAAAAGTCTTGAAAACATGTTCCCTTAAGGCTAAAGGATCCTTGTGAGTTGTTTCTCTAGAAACCAAGTTTGGTAGAAATGTACCATTCTTTCTCGTGCAGGTTGCACACTGATCTTTACCACTCACCATCTTGATGAGGCCGAGGTGCTCAGTGATCGCATTGCCATCCTGCAACGTGGCCAGCTGAGGTGCTGTGGTTCTCCCTCTGATCTGAGGGAGACATATGGCCAGGGACACAGTCTAACGCTCATAAAAAAGGTATATTGAAAATGCACTGGTCAGAACTTAAGAGTGCCCCCAAGTAATAGCTGTGTGCATTTTAAGGGAGATGTATGTCCTTGCCAGGAGGTAATATGTGATATAGATTATTAGAGACCCAGCAAAACATCATTTTATTGGCTTTCTTGGTTGTTTTGGATGAGTGGTAGAACTATTGTCATTTAGATTAACATAATGACATCTTTGAAAATAATGAATGTCAGTATTTAGCTGAAAAGGTCTTTGTCTCACTGTTCTTTATTCCTGGGAGGTAGTCTCTGTATCCCAGGGTACAACAATGGAAAATTTCCTGCATGAATTCTACTACCAAGTCCAATACTTCTGGTAATATTTAATTTTTTTTGTGCGTGATTATCTTTCTTTCCTCATAGCCCTCTGTGTTTGAAATCCAGGACCCTAAGCACATTGTTCAGGTTACATCTCTGGTACAGACCCACATTCCAGAAGCCTTCTTGAAAGAGAACAACGGGACTGAGCTGACCTACGTAATTCCAGAAAAGGCAGATAAGACCTCTTTTAAAGGTCTTTTTCAAGCTTTAGATCAAAGCCTTCAGCATCTACATGTGACTGGCTATGGCATTTCTGACACAACTTTGGAAGAGGTACTTGCAGTTTTTCTGCATTATGACATTTTCTTGGTTAGAGAATCCAGTAATAGCTTCCAGATAATGTTGATTGTATCTTTCATACTGCACAATAATTTGTGAGAAGAATGTTTTCTAAAAGAAAAAAAAGGAAACAAAAAACCCAAATCCAAGTCAGGCAAAATCTATATAGTTTTGCTCTGCTGTTAATTTCAGCACCCATTGTGCTATGATGTATTTTTTATTTCAAGAATCTGTTGTGAAGACTGATGTACTGTGTAACTCTTAAATGTTTGTTTCTGCATTGAATTTAATGTGTCATTGATTTAATGTGAAACAGTGCTGTCCTAAACTCATAGCAGTGGAACAAGCTTTGAACTTTCAAGTCTGGTTGTTCAGTTCAGGTGGCTCTTCAGACTGGGAAAAAAAAAATTGCTAAGAATACTTTCCAATTTAAAAGTTCTAAAGCTAAGGACTTAGCCAAACTGTGTGATGAAATATCTAAAGGATATTTTCAGTGGATACCAGGAGAGAAACACTTTGATAGATGTTTATGTGACCACATATACACACATATATATCCTTGTATATATATCCGTGTATATACTAAACAGATCAGAGGAAGAGACTTTGTTATGCATCTTCATCATTCTGAATTTAGCCCTGTGTAAACAGCCATGCCAGTGAGAGGTTATTTCCCATGGACTCTTTTTGCTCCATCTATAACTTCTAAATAACAAGATTCCCTAAACAACTACTGTCCAAGTACCATACTATAGATGCTTTAGAAATATTTTTTTTTCACTCTTCCAAGTGATGACAGGAGACTAATGTGATATTATATAGTTTACAAGTTCCTGCTATACGATTCTATGAGGCAAGTCAAACATTTATTGAAAAGTTTTTATTTTCTTATATAAGGTGATTAACATGCTGTAAGGAATAATATTGTTCACTGACAAACACTATAGATTTGGAGGCAATGTAGATATTGAGAATGCTTTTGGATTACCGCCCCGTGGGATAACACAGGACTTTCCAGAACTGACATGTATAAAATAAATGTGAAGTTGTCATAGATATGAGGAAGATTCTTCAGTGTGTTGAATCTATTGCTCTGTTGAGAGCTTACTTTTAGCTGTTTTGTGAAGGGGAGGTTTAAAAACATCTTTAAATGAGATATTAGATACTAATATATCATTCTTCAGCTTGAAGATTTAATGCATTAATTTGGGTTGATTTCTGTCATCTCTGCATCTCATCATTAATTGTTGTTACAACCTCAATTCTCCATTCTCTTATCAAAAGCCTCTGCATTGGGAACTAAAAGGTTAGCACATAATAGCACTATTTAATCTATTCAAGAAATTCAATCTGGAAACAAAGAACTCTGTCTTAAAAGGAAGAAATGTGTTATAAATTTTATTTTATCCTTTATTTTTGTTCTCTTCTACACTCAACATTATTCTTTTTCAGTCTGAGAGACATTCACATTCTCTAAAAATCATTCATCAAGGGAAAATGGAATTCCATTCACATTTCAAAGGAATCTTGAAGTTCTAACAAATCAGTTTCTAACACTTTTAAATCTCGCTAATATTATATTTGCTCCAATTTAGGCTTTGGATATCTTTTCCAACCATTTCCATTTGTCTATTCTATAATACTTGTAACCCAAAATGTTAGAAGAAGCAAAAGGAGGATAGAAGGGTAGTTAAATTAAGCATATACTAAGAGTTCTCTGGAGGATGCTGTTTCACTTTCTGGCAACTCCAGCGATTTCAGTTTTTTGCTTTCTTGCTTTGCTTTGAGGTGAGAACAAAATAAGTATCTTTTGTAAAGATAGTAACATCTTTACAAAATAAGATGTGTTAAAATTTGTTAATTGAGTACTGCTTTTAAATTCCCTTCCTAGAAATGACTTGAGAGTTTGCCTCAAAACTTTCCAGGGAACGTTATACCAGTTATACCTCCTTGAAATATTGCTGCCTTAACATAATATGCACCTTCTAGTGAGATGCAGGATGCTCTAAGAACTTCTAGCGATGGCACAATCACATTAATTTATTTCACTGTAGTGCTGTCATTTGGCCAAACTTGTTTCCTTGAGGACAAAAAGCACTTCCTATACCTATTGAGAACTTGGTAATTTGAAAGAAGCTCTAGAACAGTCCTTCTCAACAGCCATCTGGACAAGTCCTTGGCCAGATACAGACTTGCTAGTCAAAGCAGAAATTAAGCAGAATTTCCTGGAATTGCAGAATTTCACAGAATATTCTGAGTTGGAAGGGACCCATAAGGGTCATCAAATCCAGCTCTTAAGTGAATGTAAGGCCCATACAGGGATTGAACCTACAACCTCGGTTTTATTAACACCCTACTCTGACCAACTGCGCAAAGCTGGGGAAAGGATGCCCTGCTGAGCTCTAGAAGATGCCTTCCTTTAGGTATAGCAATAACATACTATCTCTTTCTCATGGTGCCTAGTCCTGACTCTTCCATATCTGTGTGTTTTGGAGGGTACTTACTCTGCTAATAGCATTGATAGTCTAATACTACTTCTGTCCACAATATCTGGTGCAACATTAGGTAAATTGTCATTTCTTCTGTATAATGTGGTCCCTAATGATTCCTATTCTTAATGAGATGTTTGAAAACTGGACACTATGGGGAGGACTGGGCAATGCAGGTGGCCTTCTGCCTTTATAGGTGATCAGAAATAATGTCAATGAAGCTACAGTAGACACAGGATGTATTGGAAAAGCATTTGGTGGGTTTGTTTCTTTTTTTTAAGGTATAGGTACATCCTCTGTACAGTGACATAATGAGATTTAAGAAGAAAATGTGTCTGCAGCTATTTTGACACTGAAGTAAACATATGAAGGCAACATTTTGTAGTGCAGTCTTTGTCCTAGCCACAGAGGAGCAGTTACTTTGTGGTTTCACCAAGTGCTTCTCAGACCTGAAGGACAGGAAGGCATATGGAGTAACCTAGACAGGCTCAAGAAGTAGGCCCATGGGAATTTCATGGGGTTTAACAAGACCAAGTTCAAGGTGCTGCACTTGGGTTGGGGCAAACCCCAGTATCAACACAGGCAGGGGATGGACAGACCCAGAGCAGCCCTGCTGAGGAGAACTTGGGGGTGCTGATGGGTAAGAGGCTGGACATGACCCAGCCATGTGCACTCACAGCCCAGAGAGCCAAACGTGTCCTGGGCTGCATCCAAAGCAGTGTGGGCAGCAGGGCCAGGGAGGGGATTCTGCCCCTCTGCTCTGCTCTGGTGAGACCCCACCTGCAGTGCTGCATCAGCTCTGGGGTCCTCAGCACACAAAGGACAGGGGACCTGTTGGAGCAAGTCTGGAGGAGGCCATCAAGATGATTAGAAAGATGGAGCACCTCTCCTATGAGGAAAGGCTTAGAGAATTGGGATTGTTCATGCCGGAGGGGAGAAGCCTTTGAGGCGACCTAATTGTGACCTTCTAGTACCTGAAGGGACCCTACAAGACAGATAGAGAGAGAGTTTTTACAAGAGCATGAAGTGACAGGACAAGGGGGAGTAGGTTTAAATTCGATATTAGGAAGAAATTCTGTTCTGTGAGGGTGGTGAGGCACTGCATCAGGTTGTCCAGAGAAGCTGTGGAAGTCCCATCCTTGGAAGTATTCAAGACTAGGCTGCATAGAGCTCTGAGGAATCTGTTCTAGTGGAAGATGTCCTTGTCCACAGCAGAGGGGTTGAAACTAGATTATCTTAAAGGTTCCTTCCAACCCAGGACATTCAGTGATTCTGTGATTCAGTCGGTGCAGTTTAGTTTGAATTGCTTGACAGAATTGGTGTGCAGAACCATTAGCAAGCAGGTCCCAGAGAACAAATTAGAATGTGGCTTTAGGCTGTCAGGATCTGCCTCCAGGGTCTAAGACAGAAATATCAGGCCAGAAATGTCTGGACTTGCAGTTGTTAACGGCCAGAAATGTTCCCTGAAAGTTGGCAGGTAACAAATGCAATCAATAAACACTGTTTAATGGCAATTATATTGACTAAGAAAAATATGGCTTATGTAACAGTCAAACCTTAGCAAGTCAAGAAATATCTTTCAACAGCTATAAAGTACTTCACATTGACTGGTTTTTATTGTCTATTGTATGAGCTCCTTGGAAACAAGGAATTTTTTGTTATAGCTGATATCAGGTCCTTTTGTGGGAAGAAACAAATGGTTTCTTAGTGATTTCTGAAAGTTGCACTGTGGGTATAATCTGTTTGGCAGCTCAACCCAAACAGAGACGAAAGAGCAAAAGAAAACTTTCATTAAGACAAAGCAAAACTTTGTTATACTTTTGCTATTTAATTAAAGATGCTCATGGTACCTGTATTTTCTGTTAATTTTTGTTTTCTTTCTTTTTATCTAAAGTTCTTAGATCACTGTTTAAATTGCAGTTCAGGTTAAGATAAGAAAATGTTAATTTTGTTTTTAATTTGAGCTTACAAGAAGTGGGGAGTGTATGAATAAGGCTTACTGTGAAAGCTGTTCCAAGCTTCTGCAAGTCTGAGGTACTGATAAATGAAATACTTGTCTATGAAATTCAAAGGGTTTTATGTGGACAGAGCTGTGAAACAGGATTATGCAAGAAATGGTGGGTTGAACACAAATCTGTTTGGCAAGGTGTATATACCATTTAAATAGACCTCATGATCTTGAAGTTGATGAATTCTGCTGGATTTTTCTAATTTTATCTATAAGTCACTTCTTACATATGTTCCCCTACTTAAGAAAATTCAATCCTTTCAATTTCAATCTAGTGCATATTTTTAGATTGTTGCTTTTATAAAAAAATAATTTCAGTTTTTCATGGTGGTTTTAGATAATGGGATCCTATCATCTGTACCCAATTTTGGGTATTCATGCTAATTGTTCTGCTACAGAACACACACTGTTGCCCAGTCCTCTTTGTAGTATTAGTTTTACAAGATTTTGTTCACCTTGGCTGTCCCTGATGATTGCTTTGTCCTTTAAATGTCTTTCAGTAACATTGTTATCCACGTGCTTACACAAATCTAGGAACTTTTCCTGAGTGTCCCTAGACACTGTGAATGCCCTGGAATCTGTAGGTTCTCGGTTCTGTAAGATTTTGTATAGTAGATTTAGCTGTGCTAGTACAACTAGAACTCTTTAGTAAGAGTTCTAGTTGTGCCTATAGATTTCTAGCTGGAGCATCAGAAGAGAGTTGAAGCTGTCACTGTTTCCTCAGTAAAAACTTCAGTAACTGAGTTCCAACAGCTACCATGACTTAGGAGCATAAAAAGTCAGTCAAGACCAGATGATCAAAGACACCATCTCTTTGCAGATAGTAGTGGTCATGGGTCAGCAATGCTTTGTGTAGGCACTTTTGCATCTATTCGAATTTATCTCATTTCCATTATTCCCAAGATCTTCACTGGAGAGTTTGACTAATTTTATAGCCACATTCCAACAAGGTGGTTACAGTAGTCAGTAGTAATTTCTAGTAGTCTGGACGGTTTAGGAGATATATATATATATATTCTAAATTACTTTTTTCTAATTTCATGAAAGGTGTTTCTGAAGCTGCTGCAGGACTCAGAGAAGATGCCCTATGTTCCACGGGCAGCAAACCCGGACCATACAAATGGTGCTGAATCAGTCTGTGAGTAAAAGATTTTGTGCCTTCTGAAACAAGTAGATTTGTAAAGACCAAAAATGCAGATGTAAGCACACACGAAGTTCCCAAAGTTGAGGAGCGCACAAGCAAATGGAGAATATATTGCCTGCTACCATCTGGTGATTCCTTTTTTGTGTGTCTGGCTTGGGTACTAGTTTTTATATATCTGCTCTGATTTACCTCTATCATTTCACAGTCATCTTCCCACCCTTCTGTGTACACATGCACACAAGCATTCTCACTGCAACAACGTTAACTTACTGTTTCATACCAATCCCCTGGAAATGAATTATCCTTTTTGTCTCATACTGAAAATGGATAAATATTGCTGAGATATGCCACAGATATAAAATCTATAAGCTATTAGAAAGCCATGTTCATGTTAATCCATGTGCAATTCAAAAGAAAAAATAAAAGGCTGGTTCCCCTTTTAGCAGAAGATCATTCATCTTCTTAAGTGGCATGCTATTTTAGGTTCCCTTACATGTTATTAAAAAAAAACCTCTTCATACTTTCTCTTTTTCTGCCCTGCAAGCCTCAGAGGAGGTCTTTTTGACATTTCTAAAAACTCAGGATGATTTTTCTCTTTTAAAAATTCTTTTTATGAGAAGCATCACTAATAATCACTAATGTGTTGCCATTACAAAACCCAATACTCAAGTTCTCCAATGTCAATGCCCAATGATGGGCATTGACATTAGAGAAAATGAATATTTTCTCATTATTTCTATAATTTTCATGCTTCTATACTTACAATATGTCATTCTATTTGAAGACCGACATCTAGATTATAGTTTTCTTTGGTTAGACATCACACATTTTTTTTTAGGTGCAGTACCTTTCATTTTGTTTCTATAGAGCACAGGCACAAGGAAGTCCTGGTCTGTGGACCTTTAATGTTAGTGACAGAAATAACAATTTTCAGCCAAGCTTGCATTATTTGTTAAAATCAATTAGATCTGCCAGCAAGAAGTAATCATTGCCAGTAATTACGGCCTAAGGTGAGACCTTTTCTCACAAAGTGTAAGCTTGAATGGATGACTATTACGAGAGGGTCTTTTTGCTGAGCTATTCGAGTCCCTGCTGAATCAATGAAGATGTAAAAAACTAAACTGTATGAAACTCAAATAGAACCTCTCAAAGCAAGTAAAATTACCATTTCTGTCGGTGGTGAGAATGAGACTTTCATTCAAAACACAGTTTTGAATATCCCTTATTTTATAACAGTTTATTTCTTCAAGACTCAGCTAGGACATCTGAACTAGTTTCAAATCAAAACAGTCTGTCTTCTCCACATTGCAGTTTCATTAAAGGGTAAGATTTATAGTTTCTAAAGTAATGAAGACCATATATTCTACCTAAGAACTTGATATACTTTCCCATCTGCATTTCAAAATGTATAAAGTAGTATTTGTTCAAGTTATTACATTAATAAAGAATTGAGTAATCAGAGACTCTATATTTTTTCAACCTGATAAATTATAGCAAGAAAATGTGATGATAATGACATTTCTTTGGGGCTGAGAGTACTGAAAAATTGTCATTCATTGCAGATGACTGTCATCCATCATTAAGAACAGTTGTGAAGTGTAGGCATAAGGGATATGGGAAATGGTCATGAAAGGTATCCGTCATTGTCAAAGTTAACCAGAATACTCCATGGGCAATAGCTTGACCTGTATAACTTTGTCTTTGAAGGCAGATTCAAAGGCAGTCAAACTTTCTGTTGTCAAAGTAGTCAAATGAATTTTCAAAACTCCCTAGAGCAAGCAGCTGGGATTACTGAGGAGATCACAGGATGCTGCTATTTGATTTGTAAAAGAATTTGGACTAGAGAGATACTTTGACAAAGGACAGATCTGAGCTCAAGCAGGAGTGTTGGCTACCCTTTACTGCTGCTGAGCCCTTGAGGTATCAGGATAGTGCAGAAACCAAAATGTTGTCTCGTCTTCCAGACTAGGAGGCGTAGCAGAGAGGTGTGTATTTCTCTTCTTAAATGAAACTGCAGAAAAACAGTACACAATTTAGGCTGATGACCAATGCCAAAAGCAAGCAAGAAACATCGTTTCAGAAAAACATTACAGTACCTCACTGAAGTCAGAGCTGTGATAATTTCTAGTTATGTTTTACAGTGTCTTAATATACTGTGTCTGATTGGAATTGAGTTAAATTTCTTCATAGCAGTCTCTATGGTGCCGCGTTTTGGATTTGTGACTGAAACAGTGTTGATAACACACCAGTGTTTTGTCTATCACTGTGCAGTATTTGCAGTGCCAAGCCTCTCTCTTTGCCTGTTTCTCTGCTGTGAGTAAGCTGAGGATGAGAAAGAGTGGGAGAGGGGACATGGCCTGGACAGATGTGCTAAATTGACCAGAGAGTTATTCAATGTCATGTAGTGCCATGCTTGGCAATAAAACCTGAGGGGAGGATCTTTTTTGAGGAGCTAGCTGTTGCTACCAATGGCTGAGCGTGTCTACTTGTGGGAGGTGGTGAGTGATTGCCTTTGCATTGCCTGGGTCGGTTTGGTTTTTTTTGGTTTTTAGTTAGATTGTTTGGGTTGTTTGGTTTGAGTTTCTTTTTCTTTCTTTTTCCTTTACTGATTAAACTGCCTTTATCCTGACCCACAATTTTTCTCACTTTCTCTTTTCCTATTCTCTTCCCCATCCTGCTGGAGGAGGGGGAGTGTGGGCGAGCAGCTGTTTGATGCTTGGCTGCTGCTTAAGGTCAACAACGAAAGTAATGTAAAATAAACTCAGAATTATTTGAAAATTTCTAAATGCACATGTTAGAGGTAAGTATCAGTCCATTAATTAAAATAATTGTAACAGTTTTTATATTGGTAAATGTAAAGATGCAAAGCATACTGTAGTATCTAGTAGTTTGTTTCCTTTGTGGAAGGTTTTCTCAAAATTTTTAGTTTTATTTCAATGAAAAAACCTTAGAATAAAACTCACCTTTTTGTGACAACAGGTAGAATTTAAAGTCAGGGATGACTGTGTGTGCACACATAAAACATGCATGTATTATAATACAGTCATGCATAATTAATTTCTACACAGCTGGAGCGCACAATAGATGGTTATTGTTTTGTAGATGTATACAGAGCATGCAGAAAAATGGTAAAACTGAGCTTCCACTGACTGCTTGACAAGACCATTGAAGCCAAATAGACTTGAGAAAATGAGGAAACCAACTCTATGGAGGCCAATAAAATTATCATAAACCACAGCAGGCAGTATATGTATAGAAATAATCAGGAGAATTAAGAGCAAGTCCAACGGGTGAGTAGCTAACCATGGATAAATGACAAAATAATCTGAACATATGCAAAAGCAGGTAATAGGCTAGTGAGAGGTCTCATTGGCTTGTTCAGGGACCAATATTGTTGAATTAAGATACTCAGCTGTTTTTCTGAGGAGGCAAATTAATTCATTTTGTAGCATTAATTGTCTTAGAAATTTCTGGGAGATGCCAACTTTGGATCTGGTCCCTTCTGGCAGTAAAATACAGTTGGAACCCCTGAGGTATAGTGAAACTAAACTGTAGAAAATTCAAAATGGATACATTATATTTTTCCACACAATAATATATAACATTTGAAATTTCTTTTCATGTAATATTACAGAGACTAAGAGTATGGTACTATATTTTAAAAAGCCAAGGAATGGTTATTAGTGGATATATAATATGAATAGATATAGTAACAGAAGTGCTATTAAAGCTTATATGCCTTTGAACTTCTTGGATAAGTTAGCCTCTGAAAGTGTTGGTGTGGAAGCAGGTTCATGCATAGCTAATTTTTAGCATTGTTTAACCCTTTCTCTGAAGCAGCTGGTTAGCCATTTTGAACCATATTGGGTCAAACGTTACATTCCTCCTGCTAGGATTTGCAAGATTAACAATATATGGTATTCATAAAGCACATCTAAAACTTTATTTAAATAAGAAATTGTAGCTGACCAAAAGCAGTCATTAATAGTAAAACATCAAACTGAAGAGCTTTTGTGAATTTCAATTCTGTTTCAACTCTGCCTTTTAATTATCTTCATCAGTGATACTGAAGTGAATGTAACCTTGCTGATGAAATAAAAGAAGTGACTGCTAAAAGGCAATGAGTAAGACCAGTCCTAAGGACTGAGTTAGAATGCTTGAAAAGCTGAATCCCTTGTAAATAAAGAGTGTTTTAATGAAGCCAAATGCTGGGCGTGTGTGTGTAATGGGGAGTAAGATCCTGGAAAACACTGACTTTGAGTTATCTGCTAATCCTGGTGGAAAAGCATTTTAAGAGAGCTAAGGTGATTTTTATTCAAGCTTAACTGTATGAAATGATATGGAGAGGTCGTTTTGACTATCAGTTCAAAATTGATAAGACTGATGCTACAATACTAGTACAACTTTTGTGTCCACATTTTTAAGTTTATATATCTTTAAAGAGAAATTGAGAATTTGGAAGGTGGACAGAGAAGGCAGTGAAATCCTTAAAAAGGTACCATCAGGGCTCCTTTAACATGGTTTTCAAAAAGAAAATAGAGAAGTAGTTTGCTTATAAAGTCTTTTTTTTTTTTTTTAATGCATAGAGAATATTGTCTATTAAGATAGAGTTCTTTTATTTGGACAGGAGAAATAAATGTAATAAAGGAAGAAAAAAGTAAACAAAAAGCTAGAATCTAAGGACAGGTGCTTCTAGAAGTTAATAAGCAGTTGGAGTTATTCTATCCAGGGAAGTGTGTTGCTTCTCCTGGTGCATTTGGTACAAGGCTGGGGCCTTTGCAGAAAATATGTTACAGTAAAGGGTGTTATTGATTTCTGCACATGGGCAGCAGAGTGGAATTTGAGATCTTTTGGTAGGTGATCAAGTGGTTTCTTCTGTTCTTAAAGAGTATACTTTAATCCAGTATGACAAATTGAGTTCACTGTAAGTACAAAAAAAAAAGGTTGACAGAGATTTTTTCTAATATCCTTGAAGTTATATTTTAACATCAGTTTTTAAATGGAGCTCACTTCTTTCAATTCCCTGTAAAATTCACAAAAAAGGACCTAAGAATTATTTCAATACTCCACTTTGCAAAATCTAACTCGATTTCTGAGAAGACAATTGTGGACAAGAAGCCTCAGTGTCTCTGTATAGAAGAAGTGGCTGCTGACATGAAGACTGATATTAAAATTTTTGAACTTTTGCTGTCTACTGATAAGGAGAAGACGAAGCATAAATTTCAGTCCTCTGGCAGTCTAACAGTACACTTAACACTACCACTAAAATTCAGCACTAATCCCTGAAAAAGAAGTGTCAAAATAGATGGTGTAAAAATCTTGGATGCATTGTATTTTCCTTCAGCTTTTTTACTGTTGTTTTAATTAGTTTCTTGCAGGAAAGCTCATGATTCTTGCATGTGTTGAAAACTTAATTTTATCGCTTCAAATATTTACCTTCATGTTCCTCAAACCTGAATCTTGTTTCCTTCACCCTTTCAGTATTCTCTGAAGCATAGAATAAGGATGGAGCATCTTCATAATGTTGCCTATCAATTGTCACAAAAAAATAGCTGATTTCAAAAATAAGATCATTTGAGTTGTTTAAGGTTTATATATGAATTTGTTTTCTCAGCAAGTGTGTAACTGTAACTCCTATTCTTCTGAAAGTGAATGATCAGTTTCTTCCTCTTTCCTCAAATGCTTCACTGTTTTACCCACTACTTTCATCTCTCATCCAAATATTTTTCCTACCAGTTGTTTTCTTGGTGATTGCTGCCTGGTTCTTTTCTACTTTTCAGCCACAGTATGGACATCTTGGACTCTCTATTAGGTAGGTTCAGACATTAGAGGGCTGCTAGAAAGACAATGGGAATACAGCTATTTTCTAGTAAACAATGCTACTCTTACAATGACAAGAAGCTCATCCATGTTTCCAACCTCCTTGTCCTCACATTCATCTCCTTACTTCTGAGAGATGTAAGAAATTAACCCTGCCTGCCTTCCTTGCAGAGACCTTTTGTTATCTTCAGCTCTAGAGAAGAAAATGGTCAGTAAAGCGCCTGCCAAAAAGGGACCCAACTGAAAAAAGGCTGTAGATTTCTGCAAGTAGTACAGAGCTAGAGAGCAAAACAAAATCTGTTTTGAAAGTTATATTTTAAAAATCAAAACAATTGCTCATGCTTGTATGCTCTTGGAGGAATTGAGTTGGTTTCATAAAAGTCACTTTACGAAAGTGACTTAGTAGCTTCTTTGCTGTAGTTTGGTATTTTTCCTTGTTCTTAAAACATATGAATCTCATTTTCAGTGGAAGGTTTTCTTGAACCAGTACATTATGTTGTAGATACACATTCAAACCTCACTAAGTTAGAAATTGAAAATAGTCAATAATCTTGAGACTACAATCTCAAAACAATTGCGGAAAGTTGTTGCATAGCTCTGTCTTATGATGGAAGAGATGACGCTTCTTTTATCCTGCCTAGGATAGAAGAAGTAGAATCCTTAGGGAGATTTTATTTAAGCTGTGGGTCACCAAAACTGGTATGCATGCAACTTCTGATGGTGATGACTATATATTGTATTTCTATATATCCCAAGGGCATTCTAAACAGGAAATTTTATTTATTATTAATATCTTGCAGCTCTTGCTGTCTGATGTGCATATATGAGAATATGAGAATATTGTGAACCTGCGTTTTTCTGACAATGTGTTTCCTTGTCTTTGTCATGATCTGGATTGTTTGTATATTAGTTTTTAGCTGTGCTTGCTTTAGAAATGAAACAATTTGGAAGCTCATCTTCCATGTTCAGATTTTTTTGAGCAGAGGGATAAAGAATACAGATAGGTGTGAGTGCAGTAGGAATGCTTTATTTATCCAAAGGTAATTGGCAAAATGTGAACCCCTTAACATCTTGAAAAACAAGTAACCAAATACTCTCAGTTGTGAAGATCTCATGTCTTGCCTATAAGCCCTTCTTTGATTTCTTCTTGACAGAGTATTTCTTCATACAGCGACTCTTTTCTCATGCTTGCTAATGCTCCCTTCTCTGTGTGTCCCTTCCTCCAACCTTTCCTTTCACTCCAGAATTTCCTGTTGTTTTCTTTTAGTTTCTGTATTTTGTTGAGTCTGTTATGACAGCTACAGACTAGAAAAAGTTGTTGACAGCCTTTATGATCTTTCATGATATTTTTAAAATCCTGTCTTTTAAAGAAGTATTTGAAAGCCTCCATTCTGAAGGACTTCTTGTCTTCCATTTCATGTTGTAACGATTTCTAAGTAATTAAAAAAAAAATAGGAAAGAAAGAAAACCATATAAGGGAAGTAGAACTCTTCCTCAGGGGATAAATGAGATCTGGCACACAACATTCCTATGTTCATTTGCTGCTTTTGAGAATGACCTGAATGCGCTTTTCAGAGGCATTGCACTTTTTTCACATTTGCAACTTCTTCAAAAATCTGTATTCAGTGTGTGGTTCATATGATAATCCATTCTCCAAAAAGCAAGTGAAATTTAAACAGCAAGGGTTACCTGGTGTAACACTAATGTGATGTTTGCTACATATGTAGCAATACTTTCTTCCTAGTTTAAACAGTGAAATTCTTTTAGATTATGCTCTTTTTGCTGTTCAGCAATTGGATTTTTCCAAAGATAACATTTACATCTCATGTTCTAGATAAACTGTCATTTCTCTCCCTCATATATGAGGGCCTATGTGTTGGAGAAAATTTTCACTCTTAGGTAATTAACACAAAATTGTTCATACGGTGTCAGAAAATATTTGTTGCTAATAGCTAGTCTTCAGGTTCTATATGAAAAGTAAATTCTGATGGTTTCTTGCCTTGCTTCAGCTTACAAGAGGAGTGTATATTTTATAGATCTTTTTTTTCCAGGTGTGTCTGGGTCTGTGTACATGTATTTTTACAGATGAAGAAACCACATGTGTTGTGTACACACATGCATACAAATATTTTAAAACAATTTGCTTTATTAATGCTGTTGTACCAGCAAATACAGATATTTTAACTTCAATTATGTAAGTAATGTAAATGACCAATTTTTTACAGAAATGCTTACAAGATAAAGATACTTACTTTTCATTCTGAAACAGAATATTTTTCAGGGAAGGCACTTCATGGAATCTTCTTAACATCTTGAGTCATCTACTGAATAAATACCCTGTGTATGTAGAAGGTGTGCTACACTTCTTAGTTGTGCTACTAAGGGTCTTGTCAAGGCTGATGCTTCCACATGAAACTAGATTTTCACCTGTTGAGTGCCTTCTCAAAAGTATCTCCTTTGGTGAAATTGTTGTCTCTGCTCTGTTGGTAAAAAAAAAGTTGTTTTGTGCAAGAAAAGGGCACAAAGATGTTAGCAATATTCACACATCTGTTTTCTCAATATTAGCAACATTCTGCAGTACTACCTTCTTTTTCTCAAAACTAACAAAACACGGGTTTGGGAGTTACAGGGACAACATGTACGGTACCTTCAGTATGAAGAGCAGTATGTGGAGCACTTAGGACTGCACTTTTTTGCCAACTGTTCATAAACTTATGTAGGTCACAAGGTAGTATCTTTATACATGTTGTATATTACACTACTGATAGTCAATTCCTCAATTGAAATGTAAGTGGGATTCCATGATGGTAGACCTAGTGTAGGACTTTAGTATAGGTGGAAATTTTTAGCCATGTAATTCTTTTCTCTTTCTATCTGTCTTTGATCTATTTTACAGTTTATTTAGGTTACCATATTCATTGGAGACATTAGAAAAAATGGAGCAGTTGGTTCTGTTAATCAAGATCCTTGAAGCTGTTTAATACCACTATTTATGAGATATCAGAATGCCTGAGGAAAGAGATTATTCATCAAACACATTTTTCAATTGTTTGCTATAGCTTCAGGTCTGAATAAAACATGCCTCCTGCAGAACTCAGTTTTGAATTGTTTCCCTGTACAAACTTTGATATGATTTTATTATTAATAGAATAATTCTAGTAGAGATAGGCCCTAAAAGTATTCTTGATTATGGAAGCTGCAGTATTTTAGATCAAATCCTTTGTTTGTATTAAGGTAATACTTGCACAAATTCTAAAAGTTAAGGTGGGTCAGAATGTCTTTGTCTGTCGGGGTGATATCTAAGCCCTGCTGAAGGTGTTTTTTCCATTTGGTGTCTGCATTTTCTCTGGGCGATTCCAAGAGGCTTGTTCCAGAGTGCTGTATACAGTATCTTCAAAGGCCACTCACTGCAAACTGAGCAGCTGCATGACAGAAGTCATCTGCAGCACAAAGATAGCTGCTGTTTAAAAGTCCCCTTTCTGGGAAGCAAGTTACTAGTGGGAAGTGTTTGAGAACATCTAGTTTGAATATATAGTTCTTTCTACCCTTTCTATATTTAATCTGTGCAGTTTGAAAATGCTAAGATATGTAACCTTAAGTCTCACATGTAATGTTATGGGCAGTGGTCGGGCAAACATTCAGATTTTATTGCTGTCCTTCCCTTTCACCAGCTTTTCACCAAACATAGCAAAAGTGTTGTGGGTTGTACCCCTACTGTCTGCATTGGATTTAGTCTTGAAAGGCTGTAACTTGAGTCTGTAGGTTGCATTCAGTGGGTTGAATTCTGACAGCTTTCTGAGTATTGATTTACACTTCTAGAAAGTGAAGGAACAAACCTCAATTGGTGTGCTGCTTTGTTCTAGTGCACAAGATGTATCTGTTGTTGATGGACAAATGTATTCTTTCTCTTGGCCAAGTCTGACATAGATATATAGATATATATGAAATCAGTTGGGATTTTTTTTTTCTGTTCTGACAGACTGTGGTTCTCCTCTACTTTTGTATGTTCAAAGAATACAGACAGAAGATGCATAATAGAAGCCACCGCTCTGTGCTTCTTTTTCAACTCTTCCTTCACTTGCCTTCTCCTCCATGTGGCAATTCATTGCAGATGCATCACTGCAGGGGAGACACTACTGCAATAAAAGGATATCTATTTGGAAAATTATCTCCTGGAAACTGAAATCAGAACAATTGTTAATGTTGCAAGTTAACCATGCAGAAACTCAGAATCAGAGACTTAGAATTTCCAAACTGCAGTAATTTTCCTTTCCTAGGCATGATAGGAGTCTGTCTACCTGGCCGAATATTTGTCTTCTTGTTTCCAAAGAATATGCCGATCCCATAATGATGAAGCTGCCCTGGCCATAGTGGAGTTCATCAGACAAATCTAAAAAACGATACTGGGTACTTAATTCCAACTTCTTTTTCAGTATGTTTAAGATGGCAAAAATCCCAACTAGAATGTAGATGAGATATAAATCAAGGCAAAGCAGAAAAACCCATAGAAATGTAACAACATAGATTGTTTTAGGCATCACAGCTTTAGAAACAATTGAAACCCTCTGTTTATGAATTATGGGGACAGTGCATTCAGGAGTGTGTCCTCCTCTTCCACCAGGTGGCCATTAGGTGGCCGTTCATCAGATTAGCTTGTCTGTCCATGCAGCAACTGTATTTGGCTCTCCATGGGGTCTGTAGGGTGATGGATATGAAGGTAGCATCATTGTTTCCCATTTCTTTATGCTTGTGTAATTTGTGTGCTGGAGAAGGCAAGGAAATAGAGAATTTTGCACTAGACAATTAATTCCCTTCACTGAAAATAATGACAGTGCTTTTATAACCTGGAAGTGTTACATTCTAAAATAAATATACACTCAGTGAAGTTTCTGTTATGGCTACATGCCTACCTATTTCCATACTAGTAAAAACAGCAAGGGATGTTTTGACATCAGCTCACACTTGAGCAGCAGCAAGGGTGCTGTTTTTTCCCAGCTGCTGTAGTAGCTGTTATTGTTTGCTATATGCACTGCGGTGCCTTGGAAACCCAATCTAAAGCCATGCCCTGTTGTTCCAGACACCCTGCAGACTAATAGTAAGAATAAAAAACCCAGGTCCTCACTACCTCTGACAGCTTGCCGTCTAGTTTTAAGACTGAATGCAATGAGTAGATAAAACAGACAAATAGGTTTGGGAAGGCAAGCGTATAAAGCAGGCCCATAAATTAGAAGCAGAAGTCTCTGTTCACTGTCTTTCCAAATATTTTATTTACTTGCTAAATGCCATTTTGAGTTTCTTTCTTCCCCAAATTTACACTTAAAATAGAGAGTGGCTGAGATACACATCTGTTTTAAAGTTTTTGTCTACTATCACACATGCGGTGCTGTTGCATGGTATGGCATTTTTATTTTTAGAAGTTTTTATGTTCTTTTGATATGAGTGATGACAAAGATTAATGGATTTTTGCAGTGGTATGAGATTGAGCATTTTTGCATTAAATAGAGGGTTAAAACAGTCAGGAAATTCTGTAGGCACTTCAGAATTAGTTATGTGTTAATTAAAGAGGTTGGTTTACCTTCTTTCTTCCTTGAATAGACATTTCAGATACCTAAATACATATTTCATATAATAGAATTATGATCTTGGCTTTAAGTAGTTGTGGTTGTCTGTGAACATGTAAAGGAAGGGATAACTAAAATTGAATTTTTAGTATTAATCTATTTAGTATAATCATTAAGAAATATTTCACTTACATTCAGTTGTGCTCACCTTTTTGTCTATTATTCATACCTCTAGTATGTTCTATCTTTTAGAAACTGCAAGTTCTTGAAGTTAAAGGATGATGTTCATAAAATGAATGGGACCATGTTATATCTGGAGAGAAAATAAAGACCTTGAGTTGGATTCTGTTTTACACTTAAAATCTGTTCTCACTATTCCGTAGATCTTTGCAGCAGCATGGTCTGAGGCTGGTTGGCTGTGGAAAATGTAGAGTCAGGTCTGATCAAGTTCATCTAGTAAACTCTACAAAACTGGGAGAGTTTGGGGGACAGGAATAGTCATCTGCTGCATTTAATGAGCTCTTGAGAATCCCGATAATGTGATCTATTCAGGGTGTTTTGAGAGCTATTCTAATATATTCTCTTTGCTTGGGTTATTCAGTGCTCAAAATTAGTGCTGATTTTAATTATTTCCTAGTCTGCTAGCTACCTATCCCAAAACTATTCCATGGAAGATAGGGCTAAAGTCCAAGAGGAGTAGAGTATTTTAGATTGGTGCTTGAAATAGTTGTATGAGTCATATTTCATGTGTAACTATGAGCTGAAAATTCCTCATTTTAACAGTTCATCCTCTCCCAACAAAATAAAGACTGGAGTTAATTTTTTTTTGGTCAAAATTTTACAGAATCAGAATCACAGAATCATTTAGGTAGGAAAAGACTTCTGAGATCATTGAATCCAACCTATGACCTAACATCACCTTATCAACCAGACCATGGCACTGAGTGCCTCATCCAGTCTTTCCTTGAACATCTCTAGGGATGGTGACTCTGACACATTCCTGGGCAGTCCATTCCAATGTTGTATCACAGTTTCTGTGAAGAAAGTCTTCCTAATGTCCAACCTAAACCTCCCCTAGTGCAGCTTAAGGCTTGTCCTGTCTTGTGTGTCCTCTTGTCCTGTTGCTGGTATCCTGGGACAAGAAACTGACGGCACCTCACTACAACCTCATTTTAGACAGTTGTAGAAAGTGATAAGGTCATCCCTGAGCCTCCTTTTCTTCAGGCTAAGCAACCCCAGCTCCTTCAGCCACTTCACATAAGACCTGTGCTCCAGGCCCTTCATCAGGTTCATTGCCCTTCTCTGGGTCTGTGTTTTCCATTGCCTTTTAATTATGTGCCTTATGTTATCTGTACAATGTGTTTACCCCCTGCAACAAACATGAATGATGGATGTAAAGAGTGATGTCCAGGATCAAACAGTCTTGCTTGGATGCACCTCTGTCACTGCTTTGATAACAATGCGGCAAGAAAGAGTAAAGAAAATTATTTTATGGATGAAGGCTTTTTATTCTCTAACACCTGGATGTTTTACCCTTTTTCTTCTGCACAAAACCACTTTACATGGCTGTCTTTCATTTAACCAGTGAAAATCAGATAAATCTCCTCTCCAACCTGTTGAATATGAAAGTACTGTGAACTGTTTCTCCCTCTAATATTTAAGTGCAATTTTGCCCTGACAGTTCTTCAGCACCTTAGTGAGTAGATCATTCCTACTCTGTTTAGGCCAGACGTTAAAATATACGTCTTCTACATACAGCAAGGAGTTTGAAAGAAGTTTGTCCCAATTTTTTCCTAAGCTTCTTGCATACAAATGAACTTTTGTTCATACCCCTTATTCTAGAACAAAAAAAAAAAAAAAAAAAAAAAAAAAAAAAAAAAAGAAAAAAGAAAAAAAGAAAAAATGCTTAAAGGGGCTACTTTGAGTTTGCTGATAGTTTTTCTAGGGCCAGATTTTTAGATTGTGAGATTTGGGTGTTGAAGTTTCTTCAGTGAACGTATGCAGGACATTTTTCTGGTTGTGCTGGCTCTTTATTGATGGTTTTTCTATAATAATCAGATGCATAGTTCATGCTATCCTTTCAGTGGTCTTCAGCATGATAAAATATTAAGCATGTCAGATCTTAAACAAGAATAATATCTTAGGTAAAGGAAGGAAATAACCTAATCAGTCAACTGTCTGGCTTGAGGAAAAGGGCTTGGGAGATCTGAGCTGTGAAAGCTCCTTACAAGCTTGGGGAGTGACAGACACCAATGCTTTGGCTTTAAAATATATTAATTCTACTGATGAACTCTATAGTTACCTAGATCTCTAGTACTCAGTCTCAAAGGTCTTTGGGCCCATGCAGAATCTCATTTTGGGATCTGGGGCTCAGAATGTAAAGCTAAATTTTTAATTAAAACCCCACAGGTTTTCCCCTCAAAAATGTTACTTAATTGTATTAGTCAATCTGTATAGAGTAGGGAGAAACTGTAAGACAGGAAATTCTTAAGATGGAAGCAATTTGAATCAACTTTTTAGAAGAAATGTTCACAATGTCTAAAATTAAAAATACTCTGAGGAGAGGAATAGGAGGGTTTATATCTAAAAGCACCACAAGGGAACTTCTCTTGTGAAATTTCCCCAAAAATAAATATTTTTCTGACCAGCTCGGGACAGAGAGAGCTCATTACACTATTACATATAAGAAGGAGTCAGTCATAGTATGAAACAGAGACTAGATGCACTCCGTTTATACTTTATACCATCAAAGTGCCTTTTATTCCAATTCCTCACATGAAAATCAGTCTTCAAAATCTTCCTGGAAACAAAATTAATATTATACTAAAAATGTGCAAGAAGAGCAAGAACATTTTAATATCTTCTAATGGAATGCTGCACACAGATGGGCGGGCTAGAACTGCCTCTGGGCCAGTATGGCATGTGCTGAAATGCAGAATAATATCAGTTCACTTGCTCAGTTTAGAACTGCTTGCTGGCACAAAACTTTTCATAAGCCAATAAATATGTACTGCCTCTGAATGCAACCAGTTTCATATGAGCTAGCTCAACTGTTTGCCAGGGTATTTCAGTTCCAGGATTATCTTCCCAAAAATCTGGACCTCTTCTAAATGACTTGTCTAAATGCCAAAGTGACAGAAGTGGAATTGAAAATGTGTACTCTTGGCTGTTAATGTATCCATTGCATAGCCCATCTTTCCTTATGCACCATGAAAAAAATTGGAATTACATTGTATTCTAGAAGTGCAAAACATGGGAGAAAAGGACCATCTGATCCAAGTTAGAGATTTCCACAATAATTGTTTCTGCTCCTAATTCTGGAGTAGTCTATAGGCAAGGATTTTGAAAATCTTAGTTTCTAGGTTTTAGGGCTAGTTCTGTTTCCCAGTACCTAATGTTAACCTACATGTATTGGAAAGTAGAAAAAATCTTGTCCATAATACAAAGGAGAGTCTAGATGAATTGGAAAGTACAAGTTAATTGTGAACATAATTGCAATTCTGGTGGATAATTGCAATCGTAAGTCAAGCAAGACAGCTTCTAACAGTTGGGTCAGATTTTTAATTCTGTGATCTAAATTATTGATGAGGATATTTTCACAAGCTTTATGCATAAAAATTGACTTCATAACAGAGAGGTCAGCTGTTCTTGTCTTCTAGCCTTTATGATTCTCAGTGATAATCAGAAGTGTTTTCTCTAAATGTATGCTGTTTTTATGCATCCTGACATACATACCAAATGTAGGTGGTAAATTACTTACAAGCTTTATGAAGCAAAAATTAATTCTGTATGTTCTAGTTGAAGGAGTGATTTAACACCTTGGGAATCTTGAAAGCCATATTGAGTCAATTATGGAAAGCCCAATGCAGGCTACTTTTCACAGTGTGGCTGCAGTCAGATGAAGTGGTATGATGCATAAAGAAAACAAGTGGATCAGTACAAGAATGCATAATACTGTTGTGTGAATCAGTAGTGTTTCCATATCTGATAGACAGCTGCATTGAACACAATATATCTTGAGACTGATACAGTGTTAATATAAGTGGACTTAAGACAAGTGGGGAGGTTGATTAGGGCTATAAAGATTTTTATAAGAGGAGACAGAAAGGTTGAGATTATTTATGCAGAAGACGGATTGAAAATCTCTATAACCTGTCTCCTAAAGCAAGATTTAAGACTCCATCCAGTATCATCAAATAGAATAAATTCAAAACAGATAAACAAGGATTTTGTTTTGTACATGAAACACAAAGAAATGACAGAATTCAAGGTCACAAAGATGGAAATTTAAGATAATTCAGAAAGACATTTGGCACTCTTTTCACCTAGAATTTTAAATAATAAACATAGGGGGTTTTAGAAAAGATAAATCACTTTAAAAAAAAGAAATGCCTGAGTCAAATAGTCAAACATACTTCCACTATAATGGTTTACTGCATCTTCCTGGGATGTGTCTTGGCTCACTGGCAGTATGAATATTGAGTAAGAGTCAGGATATTGGACAAAATGGACAATTACTTATATTCGTGGTGACAGTTTCCCTTCCTTTGGCAATCTGAATTAATTTGTTATAATTTCTCTCTGCTTTGTTTGTCAAAAAAAAAAAAAAAAGAAAAAAAAAAGGCAGCTCTGATTTCCCTTTCTGTCCCCTGAAAGTAGATGTCATAGTTGCCTTCCAGAGATTCAAAGGGTCAAAGATTTTGAAGCTGCTTTCATTCACATTTCATGCTTATGATCTATAACTGGTCTGGGACTGCAGAAAATATCTAATTCTGTGCTTCTTTTCTGTCATTTTGCTACTTTGATAAATGAGAGATGGTATAATTTACAATTTCAGGGATGCTGAGCTGGAAGCACTAACAGGATGTGTTTTATTCTAAAAACACTTATACCTTGAAAATTATTCTGCCTCTGAGTGCCTCAATTTCTGTATTGCAACAACTAATGAAAGTCTTACCATGATAATATGAAGAATGTAATACATTTATAAGATATTTGCTTCTAAAAAATTCTCAACAAGAGTGTCTCCTCCTCCTACTCCAATTTACAGAACAAACAATTCCAAGCCTAAACTGCAGCCCTTCTTGATTAGGGCATTTGAATGCTGAACCAGAATCTGAATTCTGAAGCTAGTTTTTTTCTCCACAGAGATTCAGAATCTTGAATTCAATTTATGTTAGTTGTCAAATTAGAAAGCTATGGCTGCTTTAAGAGAGAATTTCTGTTCTATGGGATGTTCTGGGGAAAAAAAGAAATAACATTAGGTTGCAGAGCTAAAGGAGTAAATGCTGAAATTTCCCCCCTTGCCCTTCCCCCAAAATAAACCCCAAATTAATTAGAGTTAATTACAGTCTATTAAAATCAGAGAATATTAATTTTGAATACAGGTCAAGCAGGTCACGAACAGGTCAAGTTACTTAGTACCACGTCCAGACTCGTCTTGAGTTTGGGTTGTCTTCTTCGCAGTGAAATTTATTGTCCTGATATATAATGTCAGAATTTCCCAGGTACCAGCTGGTGCCTCTTGGAGCTTGTCCTTTCACTGAGCAGAGATTTTGCTCCCTGATGCCACTAGGGTCCTTAGGTGCTGCTGCTCTTGCTGCCTGGATGTTCTCCTTGCCCCCAGTGCCTGACATGAAGATGCCTCCAAACAGGGTGGATCCCCTCTAGGTGCAAGTATGCACACATGTCTGTGTTAAAAGGTACTGTTAGTCAGTGTTTTCCTCATCGTTGCCCCTGAGGGACATTCCTACCAACCAGCTGCTCCTCAATTGGATCTGGTATCGCTGCTCCCAGCCTGCAGGGTGGTGCCTGTCAGTCCAGCCAGTGGTCGTTGTTTTCCTCCACACCCCATTCTACCAAGGGAGACCATGTCACAGCCTTTGTTAAATCAAAATAAACAGTGCAGACTGCTCTTCCTTCATTCACCAAACTAGTCATGTGCTCATGCTGAAGTCTCAGGTGATACAAACTTGCCATGTTTATTCCCACTTATTTCTTGTTTTTCATATCCTGGGTGTTGCTTGCTGGAGAATTTGACATGTGATATGTGACCTTTCCAGGGATAGAGGGTGACTAACCAGCATTTACCTGGAGTAATGAGTGCAGAATTTGAGCTATTTTGTACAGTGGCTATGGTCAGAACTTCATTTTCTGATTAATTTTTCTCCATTTGCCTCACTTCTTGGCTAAAACTGCTCTGTTAGAACAATGCAAAGGGTCTGGGATTAAAATTCAGGTAACTCAGGAAAAACTGTTCTGAGAGGAGGACAATTAATTTGAGGTTACTTGAGAACTTCCATACATGTAGTTGTTTAAATATGAAACATTGAAACGCTGGTTAGAGTGATCTCAATATGTAGAAGGGAAGGTAGTAAGAGGCAAATCAAAGGGATTCATAAAATATACCATGACTTTGAGCACTATGATAAACAGGCTATTCAGCCTTGCTACAGTGCAAATATCTGTGGTAGTAAATCTGCCAGACACTGCTACGCCGTGAAGTAGGAAAGAGTTTGAAGGACATTCAGCTGGGCAAGGCCACAGGCAAGAGAATTTGATAAGAACCTGAACATACCTAGAAAGCATTAGGGGCTAAAATGGAGGCAAAATGATTGGTTTGATTCAGAAGTGTCTAACAAAGAATGATAAAATGAAATTATGAGAAAGTCTGTCAGGAAGCTGATTGGTTGGTGAGATGTTGATAAGTGGTTGACACACTCCCATGCAAATCTGAAGGACAGTCCATGAACTACAAAAACTGAATTGACTAACAAATATGAAAATTTTATCAGTCCCATAAGGGCAGAGAAATGAAGGGAATGCTTTTATGACAGTCAGTATGTCTATGCTCTGTTACATGCTGTGAAGATGATCCATTGAAATTTCTGTGGAAAAGTTGCGACTGATTCCAGTCAAGGTAGATCAAGACTTTAGTTGTCCAGGGACAAAGTAATTTGTCCAGGAACAAAGGCAGCAGTGCACTAGGATTGGTTGTACCAGTTCAGGATCATAGGGAATACCTAAAGAAAATACGCATTCAGTAAACCATTAGCTGTGCACGGGAATCTGTAGAGATGTGTTAACTGAATATCTGTTTTCCCTCATAGGAAGAGTTAATTAATTAACTGGTTATGCTTGGAAGTGATGTGGTATGGGGCTGCACTATTCCATCCAGGAGAAAATGCTAGGCTTATGTAATTTGGTTTTATTAGCTCTAAAGGACTGTTACGTTCGATATTTGGCAATGTAGCACATGAAAGTTCAATTTGATTTTCCTTGTTTGTCAGGAGGTTGTTTTCTTTATCTTACTTAGATATTTCACTTGCGGGGGCCTCGAGTGTGCGTGGAGCCCACCTTGTTTTCACACAGATTGTTGCCCTTCTGAAGAAGAGGTTTCACCACACGAGGCGAGACTGGAGAGGAAGCCTGACAAGTGTGCTGCTGCCCGTCCTCTTTGTTGCACTGGCAATGGCCTTGTTTACTGTGAAGCCACTGGCTATTGATTATCCTTCTCTCAAGCTGACACCAAGGCTTTATGATAAGGCAGAATCCTTCTTTAGGTAAAGGGCTCATCCATCATCATCAATATCCAGGGTTCTGGGACCTTTATCCTTGAGTTCTCATATTTTAAAGACTATTTGTATTCTAGAAAAAATTATACTTTTTACAGTAGTTATGTGGGGTTTTTTTCAGATGTTTAGTAAACTTTAATAGATTATTATAAGAGAGATACAATTAGAAAAGCTGTGTGCAAAAGACTTTCTGGAGGAAAGGGCAAAGACTTTGGAGAAGATTGAACTCAAATCAATACCAGCCATGACCATTTATATGTAAATGCACAAGTGTATTTGAACAAGCCTTTTCATGCTTCATTTTAACAAATTGCTTAGGTCTGAAGCTATTTTCTCAAAATAATTCTTGCATTTGAAAATGCCACACAGTATTAACAAAGTCTGCTGCCTTTCTTACTCAACCTAATTTCTATATGTTCAGTTTTGAAACCAACCAGATTATTTATTTATTTGTTTGTTTGTTTGTTTTTAATGTACAGTATTTATAGAATTATTCTGTATAGAGTGCATATCACATGTGTAGATCACTTTCTCTACTGTGCAAATATACAAATAAACATAAAAAGATGCTGTTTGAATTCAAAAATATAATACAAATTTATTTCATAAGCATAAAAAACACTTTAGCCATGCTAACTGCTAGGAATGCATGATTCTAAAGAGAATGATGCCTATTGGTAGATGTTGAGATTTGTTTAGCCATAATTGTAATGAATTTTCTTTGCATGTTCTCATGGAGTTTTTTGAGATGAGATAATTTTGGTATGTTTCCTATGCATCGATTTTACAGTCCTTTAATTTCTTGGAAAATACATTGCACCTTGAGCCTGAAAGTTAATAGCGCTAGATATATTAACATGTCTTTATTTCTTTCCTTTTTTTATTTTTCTTTCCCCTTCACTCCTCACCTCATGGCCCACTTTGAGCAGCACTGAAGATGATAACCTAGGAAATCTTTCTCACGTTCTACTAGGATATTTCTCTGATTGGGACATCTCATGCACACATTCACAACATGGGTAATTGTGAATAATGTAACTATTTCCTTAATTGTAAATATTGGACATTTAATTTTTTCTTTCTTTTGGTGTAATGGATTATCTTAAGCTTTTTTTTGGCAGCATAGGGTTAGTGACAAATCTGTTCTGATAAAGAAGCTGGCACCCAGGTAAAGAATATAAGTGGGATTTACTGTTAAAGGTCTTATCCATACAGCTTAAAATTCAGTGGCAATTTTCTGATTAATTTCAGGATGATTTTGATCAAGTCTAGTGTGCATATGAAGGATGAATAAACAATAAGGAAATATTTGTTATGAAGCATTCTAGACTTCCAAATTCTCGCAGTGGTGACCATACTCTAATAATTGCTGCAAATACAAGACCTGCAGCTCATTTGATGCCTATATAAATATTTTTAGTAAATCAGCTTTGATACAAATGAGGAAAATTTATATCACTTTAGATATAGCTGCCTTTGTGATCAAATCCTAAGGTGGTGTTCAGCATGTCAGATCTGCTTATTGCTCTCTGGATTTCTTCTGTTAAGTGATATATTACTTTCATTTGATAATTATACTTTTATTATGTTTATTCCCATTAGAAAAAATAATTCGTGCTGGAAGACAGAATCTACGTCACCCCAGGATTCATGCAGATGTGCATCTGAACAGGAGGTATGTAATTTTTTATTTACTTATGTATGTAAAAATATGTGTGTGTATATTACTTCTAATTCCTTCACTGCGGTTTTTGAGGAAATAAATCCTCACAGGTCTGGTTTTGTTATGATTTGAGATTTACTTGTGTTTCAGCTAATGAAACTGAACACAATTTTTTTTTGTATACATACACAAATATGTGCACTAGAAATGGCTATAGATTGATCTGAAAGAACAAGATCAGAGACAGCCGAATTATTTTCAGCAGATGCAAATTACTTTAAACATGTTACAAGACTCTGATTAAGAAAAACTGTCATGTAAAACAAGGTTAAAACATAACACTTCCATAACATCTGGAAGATTACCTACTTTCAAAGGGAAGGGCAGGTGAACCTAGCTGATAGAACCCACCAGGGAATCTACACATGAATGAGATTTAATTGTTAGAGTTTGTTTATGTTTTGGATTTTGGATTTGAAAATAAAACAGGCTTCAAGAAATGAAGGATTTTGAAAAACATAATTAATTTCTGACCTTCTTGACTAATGACCTTTCCTGCTGACTTGCGCTGAGTACTAAACAAGAATGTGAAACTGTGTCTGAGATGACAAATGTATCTCCCAAAAGGGAGCAGCCTACAAAAAAAGTTTATTTTGTTCATAATGATATAGCTGTTTAGAGTTGCATATGAAATATAGCAATACAGTTTTGGATAAAATGGAAAGAGCAAACTAGTTTTTTACTTTTCTGGGAAAGGCGTAAGTTTGCCTCTCATACCAATGAGACTTATACTTAAAATGCAAGACAGTTGAATAAAATACAAATGGGAACTTACACAGGGAGAGGCCTATTAACCAGGAAAACTGAAAGAAGTCACTTGACAGTTGAGGCAGAACTTGCATCTGTGAGCTGTGTAAGAGCAATCTTTGAGAGGGAATTTTTAATTTCTGTAGGGTTGAGACATCAAATAAGCATTAAAATTTTTCAGTTGATCGACATAAAGTACTTTGTAAGGCTTCTGAGATGATGAAGACTAATATCTGTCACCTTTTCTTTGGTTGTGAGAATGTCCCACTGAATCATTAGAAGACATCTTCCTTTATTCTTCTCTGCAGCCCATCAATAAAATTTTTAGAAGCACATAACATTAATTGGAATTTTGCTTTCATCTCATATTTATCTGATGCTTATTTTGTGTTTCTTCTCAGGAAAAACAAATAAATAGCAGTCTTGCCTTTTTCATTGTGGTAAACATTCCTAAACTTATATACAAGTTTTGATGTTTTCAAAACAAAACTGACTGACGGGGCTGCAAGAGAAATCAAAGGGATTTCTAACATGTAGGTGGCACAATCATTTGAGTTGCCTTATAAACATAATACTATACATAATTTATTGAAAAGCTGTTAAAGCTAAGAAAGGCAAATCCAGCTAAAAAGAAAAGCTGTAAGATCTACATAAAAATCCAAAAATATGGCTAAATGTTGTGCCACTGTTTTTTAAAAATGCTTTACTTATTTATACTGTTTTTCAGATGTGCCCAAGTTTCAATACCTCTGTTCCCTATGTGAAGAATAAGAAAGGACATATTTTGTATAATCTTTCAGGGTTGCCTATAGAAGAGTATTTAGTGAGGCCTTCCAACAAAACAAGGTAACCTTAAAATGTCTAACTTTTGTTTATCCTTTGTGTATATATCGCACAGTCCTTCCTGATCCAAAGCATAGACATTTGTCACTGAGAATACAAAGGGTAGCTGTCCTTATCTGGTGATTGTTCTCAAGGCGTAGAGTCAGGCTATGATTCAAGATGACATGAAATCCCCTCAATGGTCACATCTCAGAACTTCCTCCAGCAGTTTAATGATGATTGCCTCTAGGCATACTCTTGATTTTCTTCCACAGAGTCAGTTATTTCAGCATCTCAGAGATGCATATCTAAACCAGGTGAACAATATAATTTCCACTCCTCAGAGACTCAGTCAAATAGAGGTGGATATGCTCCAATTAATATTTTCTTTGAAGTAAAAACGGCTGGTATGCCCCTGGCAATACTTCATATTCTGTGATATCAGCAACAGAGGTTATCTGCTGTATTTTGAAGTTTACTTATGTGGCTTTACAACTCAACCACTGTTGATAATGTAAGTGGAAATATTAGACCGTGTATGATTTTATCAAGGAGAAGAAAGTGTTAGGCATTTATGTATTACAGAAGGTGCATCTGATTTGATATAAATAGAGGTAAGCATCTTTGGTTGAAAGATTTGAGCTAGAATATGAATAGGAAGCTACTTGGAATAGGAAGAAATAAATCTGTTTAAGATCCTCCTGGAAATGAGTAATACCTCACTTGCTTATGACCCTTCCTGTTTTCAGCTTCCATCTTTCAGAAAGCAAAAATTCTTATCTAGGGGAATACCTTTGATGGAAAAGAGCCAGTAATACTCACCCGATTAAAGACTACATTGTCCCCCTCCTTTTTAAGAGGGCAGGAGTTTGTGAGGGGTGAAATTTTACTTTCAGTTGAAAAATAAAGCATTAGTGTAGCTATCTCTACTTTACCCTTGCAAGAAAATTGCAAAGTTTAAGGCAGGTAACTTTTTGTTACTTTAATTTCTACTACCAGATATGGTGGTTGGTCTTTTGGAGGGAGGAAAGCATTTGAACTTCAAGATAAAAAACTGAATAACACCAAATCTCAGCCTCTGGCTAAGGTAAGTGTTGCATGTGTGTGTGGACATCTGTATGTATGTATTGATTAGTTTTTCAGGCTTCAGACACCACAGCACTTAGCAAATAATAAATCATTACATAAAATCCTTGTACTGAGTAAATGGGAGAAAATCCTCTGTCTCATGTAGTCTAATTCTCTGTTCATAATTCTTGAAGTATTTTCCTGTGTTTGAGAAACAGTTTTAATTGAGCCAAATGATAATAGCTTTTGTAGTTTTTTTTTCCAGTGAACTAATTTTAGAGTCCAAGTTTAAAACTTGCTTTTGAATAGTGTGCCAAATTTTTTTTGTTTTGTTTTCTACAAAAAGCCAGTGTCAGAATAGGCCAAAGTGCATTGAACATCACAATAATGGGTTGTTATTGATGCTTTGTTCATGCCTACAAGGGATACTTTGCTTTGCCTCATTTCTCTCACCACCCTCCCCACTAAGAGTAAAGATATCTTTGAGGAGCAGCTCCTTCTGAATAACAAATATACTATCCTTTTCTCAAAAGATCCTTTCTAGAGCATTCCAAGGGAAATAAAATCCCCTGCATTGATAAGTGCTTGTTAGCCTCCAGGTCTCATCCCAAGTTTTCACAGTATGGAGATACTGTACCTCTCCACTGCATACAAAAAGGCCTCAAGGAAAAACCCTTTATTTCTGTTGTGCTTAGAATAATCCTTCTTTGACTTTTGGGATCCAGTCAAATACAGATGCCTTATAAGCAACAGCAGTCTTGGAGAAGTATTGATGCATATCAGTGAGTACTCTCTATTTTTGTATTTGAGGCAGAAAAGATTTCTTAAGAGGGAGCTGTGTATTTTCCAGATTCCAGATTAGGATATGAAAGAAAGGTTGTTCTGCCTTTGTTTTATGGAAATTTATGGAGATTTTATTTGCTCTTATGAAAAAAAGATTATTAGGAACAGTGTCAATAAGATCTGTCCCAAAATCCATTCTGGGACAAAGTGTTAGGAAAAAATACAGATATTCTCCAATCCAATGTTATTTCATGTTTAATTTTGCAAAATCATTTCCTGTTTCTAATGCCTTTTCCATGTAATTTGTTAGAAATCTCCCTATTTTATACACAAATATGAGCATAGATTTTCATTTGGTCATTTGTAATTTCTCTTCTAGTCCCATATATTTTATGGCTTTGAACTCAAGTTCCATCAATCCTTTATTAGAAACTTGAAGGTTTGCAGTAAGATTTTTTTCCTGACTCTCATTTTTCCTGAGCATCTTTAATAATTTTAGACTCTGGTTTTGACATGCTTGTACTGTGGTTTTTGTCAGGTCCTTTTTTTTTAATGTATTTGGTATAGAGTTCCACCTGCCATCAGGACAGGGATAAATTATAGTTATTCTCTTAGTAAGTAAGCTTCATATTTCAGACCCAAAGCAAAGACTGGAGTAAATTTGTAAAGGACACTGTGTTATCTAAAGTATCTCCTGGAAGTGTCTTTCAAGTGATGCGATGTCAAATTATTACATTAACCTTTCTGTAATTAATGACTGGATTTTTACTTTGACCTTTCGGGCTTGTTCATGAGACAGTGAATGTACCATTTACATAGCCTGGTATGAAAGGAAATGAGAAATTTGCATTTGAAGAGAATTACTATATGATTCACTTAATTTGAGAAAATTTCTGAATCTTTATACATTGTTCTCCTCTACTCAAAAAGGCAACAATTTTTCTTGTTCAAATTAAAAAAAACCCTATTTATTGCCTATTTTACTGTACCTAGTCATACTGTGCTGTATATACATGTATATATGTGGTATATGCATGCACACAAAGGATGTGTATATGTGCACACAAGAGAGAGAATGTATCTACCACGACAAATGTGGCTGATTAAAACATTGATTATTGGCATTCTTTGATGATCAGCACTATGTAGAAAAAGCACAACTTCTCAATTTTTTTGTATTTTCATGACTGTATATTCTTTTTATTCCTTTGGTAATATGGGCAAAAAGATGGTTCCGTAATGGTCTCATAGTTGCTGGTTTTTATAACATAATGAAATATAGGAAGAACATGTGGTAATTTTAAATACTGCTGAAAGGCAAATTGTACTGTTCACGTGTCATTTGGAAGAGTACATTTTTCCAATCCCAAAGGTTGGGACTTGAGGCTTTACAGTACAGTAATTGTATAAATGTCCAGAGGAAAAAATTACATCTCTCCAATCTAATATCAATCACGAATCTGGTCCAGCAATGGTTAGGGATTTTTCTGCTTCCTCTCATCCTTTTTTTCTTGATAGGCCATATGTTAGTTGAAATGTCAGTCTGGCTTTATTCTGGAATATTAATGGCAAGTAAAATATTATATAATAATGTAAAAGACGTCCTCACAGAACTTCTATCTGATGTGGTGAGGGATTGTGTTTTTCTTGGAAAAGACCTTTTCTAACCATGGATAGAATATAAAATAAAATAAGAATTACTTATATTGATGTATATATTTTTCTGTTCTTCAGCTCTTTTCTACCCTCTGTAAATAATTATCTGTGTGGCACTGAAGAAATATGAAAGATATTTCAGCTACAGCTAATATATTTCCTTTTTTATATTTTTCCTTTGCAAACAATTTTGAATAAGACACAAATCTTTAGAAGAAAAACCTTGTATGTATCTTCTGATGAAGTGAACAACCTCAAATGTCTCTTTTTCCAGATAATAATAACCTAAATATCCATCTTCAATTTGGTAATTTCCTGGTGATTTGATTCAGTTACATAATACAGCTTGAAGGAATAATTCCAATTAATCTGTAGGATATTGAAATGTATTGTTACACACAATGCTCTATTGTGTTTTCTGCATATTCATTTGAATATTGGTCATATTACTATATTTCAAAGGTGTTCTCTGAACATTTGTGACCTTTCCCCTGCCTGAATTAAATGAGGATGTGTTGTCAGAATTTTGCTTTGTTGTTTTTTTAATTGCCTATTTTTTTCCAATACAATGAATACAATTGCAGTGGAGTTTCATTATGTATGTATGTATAACTTTCTATTTGGCACATATCTTTTTAACAAAGATAGAATAAGAGATGGGTGTATAGGGCTGTGAAAAAGTCAGGTTACCCTTGGTCACTTTTTTCTGTCTTTTTGCTCTGCTTGCTATTTGCGCGGGAGGTCCTGCCTTGCAAAGATTTTTAGTCTTCCTCAGGAATCTTAGGTTCTGTTTTGCTACATTTCTTTAAAGACCACTGTTGTTTATTAGTGAATGGGAGATCTAGTTTGTATAATAATTTGTGGGAACTGAATTGGAGAAGAACAAAGAAATTTCATGTGACTTTGTAAAGAGAGAAAGACTTTGGAGTTTGTTCTGGTTTCTTTTCTTTAAATGTGGGAACATGAGAGTTTGAGACAGTTGAGTGTCATTGCATGGCACGCAGAAGATAATCAGGGGTCAATCAGGTCCAGCCAACATGGATTTATGAAAGGCAGATCCTGCTTGAGCAACCTGACCTTCTATGACAAAGTGATCTGCCTAATAGATGAGGGAAAGGCTGTGGATGTTTTCTTTCTAGACTTCAGTAAAGCATTTGACACCATCTCCTACAGCATCCTCCTTGACAAACTGGCTTCTCATGGCTTGGATGGGTGACTCTTTGATGGCTAAAAAACAAACTGTGTGGCTGGGCAAGAAAGTTGTGCTAAATCCAGTTGGTGGCTGGTCACTAGCAGCGTTACCTAGGGCTCAGTTTTGGGGCTGGTGCTATTTAACACCGTTGTTGATGGTCTGGATGTGAGAGTTGAGTGCACCCTCAGTAAATTTGCAGATGACACTAAGCCGTGTGGGAGTGTAGATCTGCTTGAAGGTAGGAAGGCTCTGCAGAGAGACTTGGACAGACTGAATCATTGGGCTGAGGAAAACTGCATGAGGTTCTATAAGGTGAAATGCTGTGTTTGGTACTTGTGTCTCAGCAACCCCATGCAGTGCTACAGGCTGATGGAGGAGTGGCTTGGGAGCTGTTCAGCAGAAAGGGACCAGTGCGTGCTGGTTGACAGGCAGCTGAATGTGAGCCAATGTGTGCCCAGGTAATGACACCTTGGCCTGTATCAAGAATAGTGTAGCCAGGACCAGGGCAGTGATCATCCCCCTGTACTCAGCATTGGTGAGGCTGTACCTCAAGTACTGTGTTCAATTCTTGGCGCCTCACTTAAAAATTACATTGAGGTGCTGCAGCATATCCAGAGAAGGGCAACAAGGCTTGTGAAGTGTCTAGAGAACATTTCTTATGGAGAATGGCTGAGAGAGCCGGATTTTTTTAGTCTCGAGAACAGGAGGCTTGGGGTGAGCACGTTCCTCTCTACAACTCCCTGAAAGGAGGTTGTAGTGAAGTGGTGGCCAGTCTCTTCTGCCATGCCTGCAGTGAGAGGACAAGAAGAAATGACCTTAAGCTGAAACAAGGGAGATTCAGCTTAGATACTAGAAAAAAAAAATCACTGTTAGGGTGGTCAGGCATTGGCATAGGTTTCCCAGGATCTGGTGGAGTCATCATCCCTGGAGGTGTTTAAGAGGTGTCTGGACCTCACACTGGGTGATGTGGTTTAATGTTCTAGAGTTACAGTGGTACTGTTGGTTGGACTTGATGATGTTAGAGGTCTCTTTCAAGCTTGATGATTCTATGATGCTGTTGAGATATCAAGCAGCTGTGTATACCATATAAAGAAGAGTAGAAAATGTGAAACATAATGCAGGCAAGAGCAGTGGCAGATCAAAGCTGCTATTTTTTAAAATAATGACTAAAAGAACTTGTGGCAAAGAAGATTCAAGGGTGGGAGGCAGAGAAGAAATGACAGTGGAGCTCAGAGCAGTTATTGGAATCACAATCTAGGATAGATGGGAGGAAATAAAATGGAGAGTCAGAATATTGTAAACATCACCTCACAAAAATATGGAGATGCAAACGAGTAGATAGTCAAGAGAATGAATCAGAAGAAAATAATTCTTAAGAAAGGGAAACAGAAATGAAGATTAGACCGTCTGCACTGGGAAATATAGAGGAGAAAGTGTCAGAAAAAACAGTTGAAGTCTGGAACTTTATATCTGAATAAGGTTTGTAGTTGGATAGTATAAGGGGAAAAAAGGCAGAATTGTCTGCAAGTAAATAACAACAGCATCAAAACAATGGTAAGAGAATATTTAGGGAGGTTTCCAAGTTGTAACTGTATAGATGGTAATTTTAGATATTATCTGAGAAAACTGAAACCGTAGAAGAGGAGTGTTGAGGCAATAAAGACATATATTAAATCCTGTTCACTTTGCAGTATGATTCAGAATCAAGATACACAGCGAGAATTGCCCAGTCTAGAATGTACAAAATTTAGAGTACAAGCAGCTGATATTCAATTGTTTAAAAAAAAAGGGAGAAGAAAGGTTGCTATAATGTGAGAAATGGATAGTAATCAGATGGTTTTAAATGTCACTGAAACCAAAAATAAACATACACAATAATTTGACCTTGTTTTCAATGAGGATAATGTCACAGTTCAAAGGCACTATGATTAACAGGAATGAGTGATAGAATCGATTTCTAACTGCAGAGGAAAACTCAAACCTCATTATATTTGGTTTTGGGACACATCAAGCTCTCAGCAACGGTTCTAGCAAGTGGAAGTGTAGATTAAGAGTATATTTATCAAGTCTGGGCAATTCTCCATGATCTGAGGATAAGGTATATGTTACAACAGAATTGCTTCCCTGTGTTCCTCAGAGAGACTTGATTGTCTTGTCTGCCTTAAAATTTGTCTGTATCAATTTCCTTCATGCTTAACAAGCCACGGATGCTTGTTGAAGGTGGAGACAGCTTTGTCTATGGAATAGTTTCTTACCTTGTAAACAGTGCCTCCTTGATTCTATCTTCTCCCCTCTTTTTAGCATGTTCTATTCCTAGATATTTTATGACTTTTATTCCAAGTCTCTTTGGAATGTCAATGATTTTTCCAATTTTAAAACTAGTTTTACTCATCCTTTTGTATTTTCAATTAAACTGGCAGGTGTTATTTTCACATTGGTCTTCCTCTATTTGTTCAACCAAACGTGTGTAAAGGAAGGGGGACACAGTGCTCATTAAATCAGAGAATCTCAATTTAGTAATAAACATAGGCGTACATCTCCAACAACAGACAACAAAAAATCTGCTGCATGCTGCTCAAAGACCTGTGCAAATCAACTGAATCTGTTCTGGCTAGTTGGCTTTCTTTTACAAATAGGTTTCATAATAGGAGAATTAGAATATTTTATGTAATTCTTAAAAGTATGTAAGCTTTCAGATCAGCATCCAGGCTTAACTAATTTTTGATTCAAAATTTCCTTTCTTTCTTCCAGGTGTGGTATAACCAAAAAGGTTTTCATTCACTGCCATCCTACTTAAATGAACTCAATAACTTCATTCTGTGGCAGAATTTGCCTCCTAATGTGGATTGGAGACAGTATGGTAATAGTATTTTTTTGTATTTTTCATATATTTCGGAAAGTTGATTTTAAATAAATAAAATAATTTTAGGTTTGAAAATTTTCCATAGTTTGCAGTAGAATTTCAGAATCCTATTTTTTGGGAGGATTGAAAAACGAAAATTTTAATTTCACAGAAAGTTTGCATGAAGAATGTAGTACACAGGTAAAATTTTAATTTAATGCTCACCATGCCATATGAGTTCCTTACAAAGACATTCCTGTGGAATAAGTAAGTATAAATGGGTTTGGGATATTAGTCCCTGTGAAATTACTGCTAAGGCTTGCTTAAAGCTTAAGATACAACAGAGTACGGATTTATAACTTCTTTAGCACTTTACTATATCTCCTTATATAAATATCCAGGGTAAATCCAGATTAGCCTGTAAATTCACACTGCAGTGTAATGTTTCATAACATCCTGTTACTCAAGGAACAAGAGAGCTTACTATAGCTTATTATTGTACAAAACAGAAGAGAAATTAATATATCTGACTCAAATATATTTAATTCTCTGATTCAGATATCCCTGAACTTCACAAAAATTTGTTAAAGTAAAAATTTTATGAACTGACCTCTAAAAAATTACTGCAGCCAAAGACTCAGAGGTTAACACAGATGAACTATTAGGATGTGGAAATTTAGTTTGAAATCTGGGCTTGATTAACTTAATAAGTTCAGGTTAACTTCTATTCATTCCAGTTCTCTTCATTCTTAAGATTCTGTTAAAGAGAAATTTGGTTTAGAGAAGTTTTATAAGAGATTATGACCAATTTTTAAGAATTTTCATAAAGTTAAGACGGTTGTCTGTAATGGTAGAATTATTTTCAGTGTTTTTATAATGAAGAAAGAAGACTAAATCAGTGAAAATGCGGAAGGAATCCTGAGCATCTAAAAATAGAGATCCATTAAAAAGGCATTCTGGAATGTCAAAGAAAAAAAGTAATGGTTTACTTTCAAGATGGTTGGGGTTTTATTTTTCTAAATGAGTTATAAGAATGGATCAAGGGAATGTGTTTACGCAGAAACTCTGAGTGAAATGAAATCAGGTATTTTAATGAGAATTTTTAATAGAAATCAATTTTTAATCAACTTTTCTTGCACTTCATGAGGCGTACTGATGCTAGCATTTTTTCTGTACCATTAGCCCATTCTGGAACTGAAATGTTTGTGTGTCCTTACTTTTATATCTATCATGGAGAATCAGGGTTTACTGTCCTGCTTACAGTCAGTGAAAATAAGAGCTGTCCCAAGCATTGTGGAAATGTTTTACTTTTTGATATTGCATGACACAGAAACACTGCAAGGAGAACAGTGCTAAAGGAATACTTGAAGTCTTGGACTGACATCTATACCAGTAAGGGCTCATTACATAATCTTGTGGCAGAATATGTTAGCTGTCTGCAGAAGGAGAGCTTTAGAACTAGAAAGTAGTTTATGTGTTCATCTATTGGAGAAGTGCAAAAAAGATGGACTGATCATACTCTTGAGGCATAATGCAGAGGAAACTGTCACAGAATCTTGGGAAGAGAGGTTGAGTTACCTGCCTGTCTGTCTGTGCATATGCATTTGTTTGCATATCCATATTTGTATATGTGTGTGTGTGAGTGTGCACATGTTTATACGTGTATGCTTTTTGTCTAGAGAACCATACATATCTATATTTTATTTCTAAAAATCTCAACAGTTTCCACTGCTGTATAGGCCACTTGAGCTCAATTCACTTTGACTTTTAACTTTCTCTTATTTAAGGATACTCTTCTAGTGGAAAAGAATTCATATGTTTTTTTATTAATTTTGTTATATGTAGTCCTGTAAATCAGCGGTCAGAAGACCACATACTGTGTTCCAACATTGAAATCTCTTATTTTTGTATTTTTTTTCTTCTTCCCAACTCTGCTTTTATGCAAGGTCAGTTCTAGAATATTGCTGGAAATTGCTGTGAGGAAGCTTGTTAAGATGTTGCAGAAATGTGGCTTTGTAATTCTGACTTGCATTAATGTCATGTTATTTCACAGAACAACTTTTTTTCCTGTCAACAGAACCAGACCTTCTGTATTACTTTTAAGTGACATAAAAATAATTTGACCCTTTAAAAGGGACAGTCAGGACAAAGCCTTTTCTTCCTTTTCAAAAAAAGTAGATCTTACTTTACTGCAAGAAACTTACTACAATAGAGAATTGCCATGGACGTAAACACAATAGCAGCAACCGTGATATTGAAACAACCTTGAACAAGGCCAACAAGGTCAACAACTTGTTTAAATGCTCATACATAAGCTAAGAAACCCTTTCACTTTGCAGTTATATCCCATGTGTATTTCTTGAAAGAGAACCCAGTTGGAATTCTCCCAAGATCTTTTCAGGAGGGAAGAATCATTACAGACCACATGCTGAGTTCTACCTGCTTTGCCCACAGGGACAGATCCAGTAACTTTCATAGGAGATCAGTAGTACTGGTCCAAGTTTGTGATAAGTTTTGATAATAAGAAGCTGAGAAGGAGGCTAATTGCTTTTGTCTAAAGTCTTCTCCACAGTCAAGAGGACACAGGGAATATAGACTTATGATTTGGTATGACAGTTTGAAGGAAGAAATTTTACCCAAGAGTATAGAGGACATATGCTGCCTTGCACTGGTTGATATCCCTAGGGATTTGTATCTGTTCAAACAACTTTGAAGAAATCTGATCATTGCTTTTTGTTCTATCAGTCCGAGTTACTGGCCCTTCAACATGCAGGAGCAGGAAATTATATTTATTTAGTGATAAAAAATACTTCGTTTTTGCTGTCGTTTAATCTGATCTTCAAATCCTTTCTTGGCAAGTGGAGAGATTTCTCTTCCCTGCCAGCCCTCATTCCTTCATCTCTCTCTTAACAATATAAGATTATTGGTAAATTTCTCTGTGGGGATGCTTGGAAAGTCACAATGTTTGCTTGTTCTAATTTTCCTGTGAAGAGTGGTATGGCTGTTGAAGAAAATGTGTGTGCCCAGCTGGAGGTGCATGTAACTAGGTGGTGCAACAGAAATTGGCCTAATCGATTTATGTCATTTTATGGTAGTTACTGGGTCAGATGTCTCTTTTGGAAAAGCAGTTCAGTAATACTTGTTCTATAAAAATATCGCATCTTCTCTATCATGTGGATATCCACCTCTACCTTCATCATAATGTAAGTCTGCGATTCCATAGTGGGAAAAAGTCATCTGTCCTACTGTGGAGAAAATGAAATGCATTTTGTTTTCTTGCAGGTTATAAATTCAGTGGCAGATAATGAAAATGATAATGTTAATAAGTAAAAAAAATGATGAGTAAGATTCTTCAACAAAGAAAGTGAGATGTGCTGGATTTTTGTCAAAACCCTTCACTTCTGACTGGTATTAAAGTTTATATGAAGTTTTCTAAGCTTTTTCTAAAATGCTGCATTCCTAAATCAAGTAATGTAATTGTGAGCAAACAAAAACGGAATAATGAAGAGGAATAAAAAACTAAAAGGCAATATTTTTTGCTTCAGCTTAAGGTAGAAATTTTGATCAAGTAAAACTGTTATTTTTTGACACCTAGTTGTGTAACACGGAGCCAGAATGTGTTTATCATGCTGGAGTATAGGAGAAGGACTATAACTTCTCTCTTAGGGTAAGGCTATATAAAGAAAAAAGGACTGGTAGTCACCTATAATGATGTCTGTAAAGTAGAGCAGTCAAAAAAATTTCTTACATCGTTATTCAAAGAACAGAAATGTCTCAATATAGCCTTTTGTGATGCAGCAGCCCCATCTTAGGATTCCTATTGAAGTCATTGATTTTTTAAAAAACCGTTCATACTAGGGCTCATTGTAAGCTTTCATGTAGCATCCTCATTTATTTCAGATTCAGGTCTTCAGAGCGGAAGGGATCAAGGGAGTCATTTTCAGCTGAATTTTGGTGGAAAGTGGCTGTATAGTTTCCTAAATGCTTTTCAAATTGTAACTTTAAACTTCTTTACAAAGGAAACTCTGAAATGGCCTTTAGATAGAACCTTCTTAGCCATGTCTACTTAGAGGGGGAAGTAAAATAGAAACCATTAATGATGGTGCTGCCTGTGAAATTCTCCATAAAATATAAATTGTAATTTTCAGTTAATAGTAATGTCTCATTTTACATAAATAGAAACATATATGCTACCTCCATTTTTCTCATGCATGCTATTTTATTTGTTTTAATCTGAAATAAAATGTCTGGGATAAAGAAACCTAGACTGGTCTTCTATTGAAGTCTGCAACAATCATGATATTTCAAATTAGTAGCACATATCTAAAGTGATCTATGCACGCAAGGCTCAGCTTGACATAAGAGACATTTACAAAGAAGGGCCAAGAGACAGGTTCAGACAAACCCAAAACATGGTGCAGAACCACAAAATATACCTAAGGGCAGCTCTGGCTAATCTTCAGTGATGGCATACAAGCTTGAAGACCTTTAACATTTTTTCCTCTAGATTTCTCCAACTGATACTGAAAAAATATTGCTGGATTCATATCACTTTCCTCATTTTTACTGAAAAACAACAGATTTTGAAATGTGTTTATGTGGAAATTTGAACCCACTTGGGATGGACTGGACTACCAGTGCCTTCTGATCTTTATCATATACAAGATGGAAACATCTAGCTCTCTAAAGTTATGCCAAATTGCACATGCCTTTCTTTTCTGATAGATGGTCAACTGGTTTAGGTGTGAGAGAGAAGATCTAGAACACTTTCTCTTGAAGGTACAGTTTGCAGATTGTAATAAGATGTTACTATGGGGGAAGGTGTCCTGAGTTGTTCAGCTACTGAATGGCAACAGGGCACTATGCAAAATGTTCACATCAAATGTGTCTTCTGTGGATGCATTTTCATTTTTCCTGTGAGCTTTCTTATCCAGAATGGAAATGTACAATATTTCATTGTAGGAAATGTTGCAATCCTTCTAACATTTTATGAAGAATTTATTTCATTAAGTCAGGAATGCCTTTTTAACACATTAGAATCTAAAATTATTTTAATCAAGAGCAATGTAAGGAAAGAAGTATGATTGTTCCGCCTGGAAGGGAGAATACAAAGGGGAAATCATAGAGAAGCTGAAGAAGGTACAATGAATTGTTTACTGCCTCTTCTACTATTAGCGATGACTAGTGTCATTTCCGATGTAAATACACTCCCCCACCCAGGCTCTAGCTGTGTTATCCCTGAAATGTATAGTTAAACTGCAATGGTCTGACTACTTCCCCACTCTTTTTTTCCATAGTAATGTGGCTTGCAGGATTGGAAAAAGTGTCCTTGTTCTCAGTTGCATAAAGCAAAGTCTTTCACTGAGGATTACAAGAGATGACAACTGAGCCTTCTCCTTTAATGCAAGACAAAAATGAGGGGGAAAAAAACCCGCACCAAAAATGTATTTAGCTGTAAGCAAAACATCTGAGAATAAGAAAGAGAATTTCTTAGCTGAAAAAAAAAAAAAAAGCTAAGATAATATATTACCAAAATAACTGTCTGCTTGTCCTCTCTGTTGGGATTGACATCTGGATTAATTCCTTTTCAGAATTATGCACGCATACATATATCAACTAGCATGTATGCAGACTTGTTTCTTTCTTTGAGATGCCTTCCTCTTCACCCCACTCAAACAAGGGAAATAGTGCCTTTCATTTTGGAAACTCCTCATTTTTATACTGCAGAAGGTTAAAAGGTCTAGGAAAATGTGAAGAAGAAAGAAACATCATGGTGTTTTTGTGTTCCCGGAATAGACCATTAAAGTATAAGATTCACCATGGTCACAGTTTTTCCAGGTCTTAAATTGCTTTTGCATGGTTTTGGAAAGGCTGGAATGGGTCTTTATTAACATTTTTCACCTGTGCCCATAAGGATGCCTAAATGATCACTGTAAAAATAATGTGACCAACTGCATTCTGAGGACATAGATGAAGGAGGTTTTAGGACAAGAGAGAAAATTTTTGTTGTGATAAAGTCAGGACAATACAATGGCAATCTGTAGATGTGGAAGAAATAATTTTTATACTGAGAAATTTATGAAAAGGAGCAGACAGAGTTAGTGCTGAATCATATCAGATTTGGTGTTATTGCTTGTCTTGCTTTTCCCTTGTGAATACTGATATGGTAAAATTTACCCTGAGGGCTGTTCACACAAGGCTTGCAAGTACAATCCTTAAGAAAAATCCTTGCATAAACACGAGAAACATCTGTTTAATAGGAGCTTTATAATTTAAAACTTTTTAGTTTATCTGTCATTTGTAGTTTTTAAGTCCTCAAAGATGGTGGATAGTTTTCGACTTAATGAGCCTTATTATAGCAGCTTTACATAGTATAAAGGCATATGAAGGCAAGAAAGTATCAATAAGTACATCTTACATCATATTAACAGCTATACTGGGACAGTCATTTGTGTAAAAAAAAATGGCTTAGGTAGTTAGAAGAAATTTAGGAAGGGATAGGTTATAAAAGTACATGGAAGGGTTTTTTAAATTAAAAAAAATATATAATAGGAAATGCCATATATTATTAATTCTGTTGGTTTTTTCTGGTATTGAAAGATAGTTTATAACTTATTTCTTAAGTTCAAGGGAACTTTTTTCCACTCTGAATTGCAAGCCAATTTATTAGCTTTATGTAAATTAATCATCTATTTTTTAACAATGGGGTGGAGGGAAGAAATCATTATACTAAAAAAGTAGCAAATTCAGAGATTGTCATGCTCCAGACTAAACTCTGGAACTGAAGAAACCCAAAATACTGAATGAAAGGCAAGTGTTATATTCAATGCATTGATAGAATTTTGAATTTCTAAGTACAACTGAATTTAGTTTAGCGCAGTCGTACTTTTCTTACTTGTAATCCACAAGCTTGTGAAATTTAATTTCAGTTGTGAGCGTAAATTAAAAAAAAAAAATTAATCCTTTGTTTCATCTACATGGTTTGAATGGAAATTGACTGTCAAAAATGTTTGCTACTTTTAAGAAGTGTGATAGTTTTTACGACTCTTTCATAGAAGGAAATTAATTCAGTGTAATTTGCTTTTTGATTAGTACTGTATGATACAATACTGGAAGGAGCATTATGCTATTTAATGTCATGGGGTTTTATTTTCCCCTGCAATTATCTCTTTTTTCACAGTTTCTGTTTATTCTGTACTAGAGAATTACAGCAGTGCATTTCTGTTTATGAAACCCAAGTCAACTACTGTAGGCTTTTTTTAATACCAATGAAAGTTAATCTGAAATTAAGTCTGAAAGTTTTGTTAGTTTCTCCCTGAGATCTTGCCACTTGCCAAGGGAGGGAATTGTATGGCTCTCCACAGCACTGGAGTGGCCTCACCTTAAATGTTGTGTGCAATTTTGGGCGCGACAATATAAAAAAGACATGAAGCTATTAGAGAGTGTCCAAAGGAGGGCCACAAGGATGGTGAAGGGTTTGGAGGGAAAGCCATATAAAAAGCAAATTGAGTCATTTGGTTTGCTCAGCCTGGAGAAGAAAGTGAAGGGTGACCTCACTGGAGTCTTCAGCATCCTCACGAGAGGAAGTGGAGGGGCAGGAAACAATCCCTTCATTCTTATGACCAGTGACAGGGCTTGAGGAAATGGCCTGAAGCTGAGCCAGGGGAGGTTGAGGTTGGACATCAGGAAAAGGTTTTTCATCCAGAGGGTGGGTAGGCACTGAACAGGCTCCTCAGCAATGGGCCACAGCACCAAGACTGACAGAGTTCAAGAAGTGTTTTGACAATGTTCTCAGGCACATGGTGTGACTCTTCAGGTGTCCTGTGTAGGGTCAGGAGTTGGATCTGATGATCCTGGTGAGTACCTTCCAATTCTGCATATTCTGTGATTCTATGATTATTTCTTCTAATATGCCCACTTTTATTCAAACATTAGGAAAGCCTAGAAGAACTTTCTGGGAATTAAGTTTTTTCCATCATGCTACTTGTGCTTTACATAAATGGAAATCCAGTGGTTCCAGTGGGAAAAAATCATTTTCTTTGTTATGCCACTTTTGCTTCAGAACAAATAGCAGCAATTGTTTAAAAAATTAATGCTTTAAAAGAATAACAAAGGAAAATTTTAAACAGACCCTCAAGGCATATGACATGAAAGACTTCTACAAATAGAAGGAGTATCTACTAGGGATACATCAAAACCTTATTGGCTTGAATCTTCTCTTGTTTTTCTAACTACCATTGGGCTTCAGTGTACTGCGTTTCACTGTTATTTGAAAGATGCTTACCTTGTACTCATTTTGTGAGTTAATCATCATCCTCTGTTTTTCAGTTTTTTACTGTGCAGTGGTTTAGTGATGTTTAGATTACTTTGTTTTGAAGATGAGGCATAAAAATATAAAGGGGTAAAATAAATGTATGCTTAGTCAAATTGCACCTGTTACTAGAATTTACTAGAATGAAGATATTTTTTGTCTTTATGCAGCTGGACTCTAATGAAATATGACAAAGTGTGTTCAATTAAGTGGTGTCCCACAGAGTCAATCTAAGGCTGCCAACAACTTATATCTTTACCAAAGATACTGGAAAAAATATAATTGCTGTTAGGATGAAGTTTGTTTATGTGTTTGTTTTAATTTGGAACAGCATAGATTTATTTAGACAGTAAGCAAATAGTGCTGATGTTGTGGTTTAACTTAAGAGCCATTCTCTCCCCCAGGGGCATGTGAGAGTGAATACTAGAAGCGATAAAACTCATGGGTTGAGATAAAGACTGTAATAGGTAAAAAAAAGCCACACACAAAAACAAAGCAAAGGAATTCATTCACCCTTTCCCATGGGCAGGCAGACGTTCAACCATTCCCAGGAGAGCAGGGCCCCATCATGACTAACATTGACTTGGGAAGGAAAACGTCATTCCTCCAAACATCCCTCCTGTTCCTCCAAACATCCCTCCCATTCCTCATTCTTTCCCCATTTTACAGGCTGAGCATGGTGCCATATGATATGGAAAGTCTCTTTGGTCAGTCAGGGTCTGCTGTCCTGCTGTGACCGCTCCCAAATCCCTGTGCACCCCCATTCTCCTCACTGGTGGAGTGGGTGAGGAGCAGAAAACATCTTGGCTCTAAGTGCTGTTCAGCATTAGCTAAAACATCCCTGTGTTATCAACGCTGTTTCTAGCACAAATCCAAAACCTACCCCCATACCAACTACCGTGAAGAAACTTAATTCCATCTAGCACAAAACCAGCGTGGCTTGCGCATGTCATAAACAGCATCAAGTCCAGTGGAACAGCAACTTTTGCAGGGACAGTGTTTTGCACCCCCCCTCCCCAATTTTTCTTCTTTTACATGAAAAGAAAAAAGGCAAAAAGACACAGTTTTTGTTCATAAACTACCTTCCAATTCCAAAGTTGTAGATTGCTACAAGTTGGTTGCACCAAGAACCAAAATAAGCTTAAGAATGCATTGCCTGCTTAGAATTTTTCTTGGCCTCCCAAACTGCGCATGTTTTTAGTTTAAAGTTCTACAGTTTTAATCAATAATGTGAATTTTTCTTTTCTTTTGTGAATTTAGCAAAACAGTTTTTCTCAACAAAACATCAGCAATCTAAGAAATGCTAAAAGATCTAATCTAAAATCTAAATCAAGTGTATAAATTGCAGTAACAATCTACCTTACTCCAGAAGATTAGATACATGAACAAATTCTACTTTTGGTTTTGTATTTGGTTACTTCTCTGATGTAGATTCTGCAGGAATATATAGCATTGTTGAACCAATTTCTGAACTTCAGAATGCAACTATTACTTATATTTATTTATTAGTGTTTAGTGGATTCAAACTCTGGAAATCACTGAATGGGAGACAGTGTTTGGTTTTGCAGCTTGGTAGTTGATCTCTTCCTGTTGATTAGTAGGTATTTAGCCTTTTTATTCATATGTGTAGCAAGTGTTAACAGTGTACTCTAGAAGTTGAAGTCCTTAATAATATTTATTATTTCATGATTTATTTTTCTTTTCACAGGGATAACACTCTACAGCCAACCATATGGAGGAGCCTTGTTGGATGAGGACAAAATGTGAGCAAACTCTTAACATGTTTAACAGCAGCAGTCAGCAGACAACTGAAACTATAAATTAAATAAGAATATATGTTTCCTGGAGTAGATGCTGTCAGTTGATAGACACAATTCAGTTCTACTGAGTGAAGCATTTTTTACTATGGACTGTCTGTCAAGTCCACCGTTTATACCAAAAGAGTTTGTAGTATTTTGTAGATGAAAATACTGAGTTTATGCTGATTGTGTCATGATGGTGTTAAACAGGGTAACTGCTTCAAATGATCTTCAAAAGCTTAAATTTTAGTTTTCTGTAAACGGGAAATATTTGAATAAGTTTCTTTTTAAGACACATGCTGTGCTCTGTAACTCACCTATAGTTTTGTGACTTAATGTTCCTGTTCTTTAATAAGATATTGACAGTGTAGAGACATTGTGTCCGCTGCTCATTGTTGGGTGTTGGAATCAGACAATCTTTAAGGTCCCTTCTGACCCAAACCATTCTGTGATTCTATGGTGTTTGCAATGAGGATTAAGCATTTTTTCCCCATTGTGCTTGCATTACACTATTTTGCTTTTTACTCTAGAATGGAGAATGTTCGTCAGTGCGGGGTAGCACTGTGTATCATGCTGGGTTTCTCTATCCTTACTGCATCCATTGGAAGTGCCATAGTGAAAGACAGAGTATCTGGGACAAAACGCTTGCAACACATCACAGGCCTGGGTTACAAAACTTACTGGCTTGCAAACTTCTGCGGTGATATGGTATGTATTCTGTGGAGTAGCATGTGTTCAGGAGTAAATTTTAGGCTAGTTTTTCATAAATGAACAAAAGGAGATATTGTCACAAGATACATGAATAAGATTTGAATTGTTCAGAGTGACAGCTCTTGGTTGACATGCTAACAAACATTGACACACCATTCCTACTTTAACACAGGGGAAACATTGTGTTCCATGCTTCCCAGAGCTGAATTGTATATGATTTGCTAGCTTGAGCTATGTAAACGATTTTACAAATAAAGGGAAGTTGGCTAATCAGCCTAGACAGAGAGAATCTTCCACACAGCAGCTCACAGCAGGAATTTCCATGCTTTCAATTTTGTTGTGCACTGGCAAAACCTTTCAGATTAATGGAGAAAACTGAAAATACTAGTCAGCTACTTTAAGGGATAATCACGTTATGTGCTTTTGTGGATAATATGAGAGATACTTATAATCGGTACCTTTTATTTGTGGCAAGCACTGAAACAGGCAGTCCAAGGAAGTGGTGGAGTCACCATCCCTGGAGGTATTTAAAAGACATGTAGATATGGCACTGAGGGACATGAATTAGTAGAGGACTTGGCAGTGTTGGATTAATGACTGCACCTGGTGTTCTCAAGGTCCTTTCCAACCCTTAATTTGGATTCTATGATACTCTGGTCAGGAAGAGAAATTTTTGGAACATTATTTTCATTTAGACTATTCTAATTCTGAAACATTAGATCTTCACCCGTCCATGCTTGAAATCAGAATTTTTACACTTGAGCAATCTTGAAGTAAGAGCACATTTTTTCGAATGTTATTTACTTGGCCAGTCAATCTTGGTATTTCTTTTTGCTGCTGCTTCAGATAAGGAGGCTTGGTTAAAAACTCAGTCCTTCGTAATTCGATTTCTCCTTGTGAGCAAAGTCAACTCCTTATTATTTTCTGCCAATCTCTCAAAATGTTCTCACAAATTCAACACAGTACTGCATGATCAATCATGATATGGGAAAGAACAGACACTGCTTTAAATGCTAATTGTACTGCAGATCATTTAGGGGCACTGAACACATGAATATATGAACTGTCAAATTTTAAATCCCTCTATGTATTTTAAGTATTAAAGTCTGTGTCTTGCATTACTGTTAGCAGAATCTTTACTAGGCCTGCAGAAGTATTTGATTTCTGAAATTACTCTCGTGAGAATCAGGCTGTTCTTACTGTATTTATAGGCATGAATGGTATTCGTTACCATGTTCAACAAATGGAAAAGTGTAAGTGCTAAGAAAATTTAAAGAAAAATAGAGACATTTTGTTCAGGTTAAGCTTGCATCACTAGAGGGGCAAAATTAAAGTTGTTTTGTTGTGCATGAACAACTTCAGTAATACATCATGATTTCAGGTAAGATTTCCAGTAGAATTTGATTTTGAAGTTATTTATTTATTTCTAGACAGAAGCCTCAGGTTTGTTGAAACATACTGGGACTCAAATGCTTTGTGACTTCTCCACAATATTTTTAAACAGTTTCAGGATAACCAAAACACAAAACTGTGGGTTCTATGCTATGATATTTGCATATGGCAAAGGAAAGGTACACTGTGAATAAGATGAGAATATCAAATCCATCTAAATTTTATTCCATTGCCCTTTTCTTAAAAAAAGTATGTTTTCCCAGCTGCAAAGTGGTGATGGCCTCTGGTTTAATTTGGAACAGGTTTTCATTGTACTTCAGTATGAAAGTCTAATTTTAACAGTATGTTGTTCTTCTGCACTGAATATTTAGCTAGACCTTGATTTGTTGCCTCTGTTGCAGTTGTATCTCAGAATCTCAGTTATATTAGAATAAAGCTAAATATTATATAAGCAGAAATGCAGGCAGTCAGTACCCCAATGAGCTCAGGTTCAGTGCACAGTGCAGGCAGACACTGGGAATGGATCTGAGTACAGATTTTCACATCCTGACATTGCTAGCTGCAAGCAGAATCCCTCTCTCTTGAATACTTGGATATGAATCCCCTGTACTAATCCCATCCTGCCACCCTTAAGTATTTGGTTGCCATTATGTCAAGAAACTAAACAGAGGAACTGCTTTCACCATTGCCTAATGGCTGTAATGCTTCTACATATTTTGTCCATTCCTAATAAAAGTTGTCATTTGCTTCATCAGCACACATGGTCCTTCATTAAAGCCTCTTTTAAAATTGCATTTCTTACTATTCTCCTATGACTGAAGCACCAATCAATGAAACTATTTCTGAAACCAAGTCTCCATATTCACAATGTAATTTGATGTTTTGGAGCAATAGCCCTATATGGACTCATTATCTGGAAGAGTTAGCTTGTTAGATGGATGTATTGAAAAGGTCAATAGAAATGGGATTAAGGGGAATTTTCTGTCATTAGATTTTATCTTGTCAGGCTGTTTCATGTGTAGGGGGCAGTTCTGCAGCAAGTGTGGACTATCAAATCTCCAAGCTCTTCTGCCTAATTCTTCCTAATTTATAGTATAATTGTGTTGCAAAGATGGAAAAGTTAATTTGTATAACCCTTCTATGCAAATTAGGTAAGACCACTAAGGGATGCTCACCTGCTCAATGCTTTTTTCTTCTGTTTCTAGATTTTTTACATGGTTCCAGTTACCCTCTGTGTTGGCATTATTAGTGCCTTCCAGCTATCAGCCTTCACTTTCCGAAAGAACTTGGCAGCCACTGTCCTCCTGCTGATACTCTTTGGGTATGTGATTGGAAATGCTACTATGGAATTACAGCTTCTAAGAAACAGACATAAATCTTTAGATGTAGTTTGCACCTGCTGCCAAATGCATGGTTTTCTGTCTTTGTAAACAATTATGATTCAGCAAAATACAGTGAGAAAACAGGCTGAAACGTGAGTTTGAAAGATGTCTCAGAAGGTACTGAGCCTGTACAACAGTAGTTTGCTGTTAGAAATTGATTGTATGTTATCTTCCACAAAATGAGGGAATAATAGCATAGCTCAGAATTTCAGTGCTTAGCTGTGCAGATTATCATCAAGAATGTGAGAAACAGCTTTTATTACAGCTCTAACCATTTTCTGTAATTCTACATAGCTCCAGGAGTTTACATTTCCAATGAGAAGTCTGTCCAGTGTGAAGTACTGGGCTGGTTGGAGATTTGTCTCCAAATAGTACTGTGAGAGAGGAAAGTTCTACCATGCTATGCTCTTGCTTAGTTTTACATGGGAAAAAACCCAACTAACCAACCATAAAACCAACCCAGTTATAGAAGGTTAAAATAACTGGTTAAACAGAAGATTGATATCTCTATAAAAATAAGGCTGCTGAGCCCTGGCATCAATCAAATTAATGGTGTATTCTGTTCCTTTTACTCTTCCCGTGTGCTGTCTAAGGTGATATGAGAAATGCTGAAGATGAATTGTTGAAAGAAAAGGCCTCTGAAAAGTTCAGTCCTTATTTCAAGCAACTAATTTTTTCTACCCTTGCATGGGAGAATGCATATCTTACATAACAGATGTTTAGATAATGAAATATAGCTGCTTCATGAATGGTAGGGAGGGAAGGAGGGAGGGATGGACGGACCTTCTGCAAGATCAGGACGTGTTCTATTCCAAGAAAAGTCTCAGATAAACCCTTCAAGGAAACCTCCCAATCTCCTACATTGCATCTTAAAACTAATTTCAAGGTTTTGTGCCTCCAGCAACTCATACTGTTTTGGTATCCTCAAAGTTGGTTCTTTTCTTGGAAATTTTACTCAGAACCATACTTCAAAATTGTCCTTCATCCTATGCCTTTTGCAAGCCAAAACAAGTCAAGTCCTCTCTTGTAAAACCTTCAAAATTCCTTAGATAATTCTGTTTATAATTTTTCCTTATATCTCTAGTTTGAGCTCGTCTTTCCTGGATGTGAATGGTCAAACTAGTGAAACAATGAACTGTTCTAGAGGTCATGATGTCAGGATGTTATAAATAACTTGTATAAAACATCCAAAGTTTATGCTTTTCTCCTCTGTGTCATTTTCATGTACCACTCTCACTTCTATTCTTCAGCACTTCCATCAAGTGATTCTTTCAAGTTAGAAGCACAAATTCTAACAAGTCTTAGTGCAAAGATTTTATGTTATGAAATCTAACACCTTTTTATTTATTACCTTTAAAACCATTGAATCCTTCTTGTGATCCAGTTGCTGTCATCCTAGCGAGGGGAAAGCATCTATAGAAATCTTAGCCAAGCAGCAAATGAAACACACAGTACAGATCTGTATGTCTACTGAAGCCATGACATGTTTTTTGCAGTGGGCTATGGGCTTTGGCCCTGCCCACAGTGTACTATCAAATGCCCGTTATGTGGGGATTGTTTTAACTTAACCAAAATGTTGAGTTAAACTTTGAGTCTTTCAGAAAAAAAAAAAAAAAAGAAGTCATTGACTGAAAAGCTGGACTGTCTTATTTTGTTGACTGCAGATGTAGCTTAATCAGCTCAGTATAATCCCTCCTGTACTGTTCAGCTTTGGCTGACATAACAGATGTTGCAGTGATTTTTAACAAGAAAATCTATGTATTCAATGTGTATTAACATATATTGAAGATACAATATCTATCAGTGTAAGTTTAGCATGTCTCAAGGACACTGATAAACTTCAGAGTTGCCACTCTTCCTAAGCTACTCTTTATTCAACCTAACTACACTGTAAATGTGATGAAGCCTACCGTGGCCATTTTATTCTTCCCCAGTACTGTGCGTGTAATCCTTATTCATCTGCATGCCAGCATCATCGGCATTTTTTTACTTTTAAAATATTTTTGTCTCTTCAGGCTGCACTTGTGTGGATTTTCTGATCTAGAATAAAGATGAAAATAGCCCAGTTATACAAAAAAGCTAAAGAGAAGAGGGTGTGCTTGAAAGAATAATCAAGTTTCTTAGTGTGTTACTTTAAAAATGATTTCCATTAAAAATACATGTCTCTTAATTAAACTACATTTTTTTTCTCTTTTAGATCATAGCAGAGGTGTTCCTAGTCCAAATACTTAGGCACTTTTGTCCAAAATGTTCTGTCTTTTATACTTAGAAAATACTAAATTGCAACTGCAGCTGAAGGAAGAGAAAGTGGACAGAAATGTAGGTGTGATTGGCAGCTACTTTAAAGGCTGAATTTGAACGTCATATAACTTTAGTATTCTGAAAGTCTTACTCATTTCTTAGCAACTGTAAGCAAACAAATAAAATTTTGCTTTCATTTACAGCAGAGTAACAGCACTGTAAATCATATATCTTTCCTGAGCTGCTTCCAAGGATGGACTTATATTTATGATATTGTAATTCAGAGCAATTCTGAGAACAGTGATTTTGGTATGTGCATGGAGGGAAGAAAAAATTGTGTGGTTAAGACTGTCAACAGTATGCTGAAAAGTATAGTGTGATCTTGAATACTTACAATCTTCATTTAAGACCCAAACATTGAATCATTTGACCTTTATCTTCCTGTAAACTGAGGATGACATCATCCCAGCAGGATTTGTAAGTTTGTTTTTTAAGGTAAAAGATTTTGGAATTCTCCAATGCAAAAGATTCACCTATGACATACAGAAAACTGAATTCAAAAGGAACTTTTATGACTTGTAATCTACACTACATTTTAAGGCAATGAAGAAGTGAATTCACAGATTTTTGGCTAGTTGCATATAATAAGTGTTTATATATACAAAACATATATACTTATCATCATGCGTGATGTATGCTGATACCTCTGCTCCTGCAGTCTATATACTGCTTGATTGATATATCTTGCATTATGTTGAATGGAAAAGAAATTTTCTTTCTGTGACATGCATGCTCATCAGGTTGCCTGGGCATTGTGTTAGGGTTTAACATTGTTTAGGCTCTCTTTATAAAACATATGATTGCTCCATTTTGGATAGGCATCATCTGACTTGTCAGAATGGAGACTGCCTTCCTCCTTTCTTTAAAGATTCTCACTGAAGGTGATGTAGCCATGGACATGCTGTCTTAACCTCTTTGTACTATACACTCATTTTTGATAGCTATTACTCTACTAACTGACAGCCTGGTTTAGGTAATAACGTGGTCTGTGGGATTTTTCCATTATCACATATCACTGGCACAAATATTAGTTCCAGTTCAAAGATTAGGGTTTTTTCCTTCTTTCTCTTTCTCTCTTTTTCTCACTACTTCCTTCTTCTTTTGTTCTTTTTTATTTCCATGAAAGCCTCTCAGAAAAGATAACCGCTCAGCATCTGTGATTTGAGCTTTAAATATTTGGTTTTAGTTCTGCCTCTGTGTAAGAGGCTTGTCAAGGTGAATGGGTTTGCAATCATTCAGAAATCAGGATTGCCAGCTGTCTGGAACAGTCAAAGTAAACATCTGCAGCTGATATATGCAGAAATGGATCATATCTGTGCATAACATAGCAGTAAATACGTGTACATCTATGGAAGTATAAGCTAATTTATTATAGCATGCATATCCCAAATTTGTCCTTTTTTAAATCAATTGTTCAGAAGAGTTGTTTGCCTATCTTAACGATAAGGAAGAATAATTGTGGTTTTTTTCTACTGTGATAATTGACTTTTTGGTGGAGGTGAGGTGAAAACATAACTTATTTGTGACAGTTTTGTTTCTTTAAACTTTCAGATATGCAACTTTACCTTGGATGTATCTTACATCCAGATGCTTCTCAAGTTCAGATGTAGCTTTCATTTCTTACATCTCCTTAAATTTTGTGTTTGGCCTGTGTACCATGCTGGTGACTCTCTTGCCTCGCTTGTTAGTGATAATTTCCAAAGTGCAGGTCAGTATAAAATCTTTGGTTTGTATTTTTCATAATTGAGATGTATACACACATATACATACATGTATGTATTTGTGTTTATATATTTGTACAGATAAGATTTTTGCAGAAGAAAAACATACGGATTTTAAACATTCATGATTTTTCTGCCCTAGAATATGCTGTATTGACTGTTACTGTCTTCAATTTTAACTTGTCTATAACCCAAAAAGGCATGCTGTAATAATGGAAAAACAGTGTTAATTGAAACTTTGACATTTTCTAGACCATTAAGTTGTAATTGGCACATAATGGGAGCTGTTCTGGTCCATTAAATAGATTATATGCATTGTAAAATGTGTTTGAATAATATTGACATAAGAGATAAGCTGCATATTCCTAGGATCACTAATGCACTGTATGAGTAGTAATTCATACAGTGCATTTTCTCTCCATGTATGTAATTTTAATTAGTCATAATGGTATTTAAACAACTTGATGGAGAGGAGTTCCAGAATGACTATGACTCTCCAGTCATGTACAGGTCAAAAACTTAATATCTGAAGTCAAATCTGGATTACATGTCATGCCAGTGTGTAAGCAGATTCAGTATTCCCTTGTGTTTAAGTTATCATTTCAATTAGATAGTATTGAAATATTAAAATGTTAAGGAAATAGAAAGATAATGGCCACGTGTTTTGATACTGTCTGTGAGCCTCAACTAAGACTAGAATGCCTGTAGCAAGTCTAAAATGCAATATGATATGAACTCTGTCCCCAGAATAGTTCACAATATGTGCTTTAGAGTTCAGTTTACCTTGAGTGAGATTTGATTTGAATTCTGTATCCAGCTTTGTAAGTGTGTTCATTATGCTGTTGGAAAAAACTAATTTTTTTTCCCTTTTCTTTATTCTCCTCCATCCTTGCTGCATCTTAATACAGAGTTTTCAGAACATCTACAATATCCTCAAATGGGCATTCATCATATTCCCACAATTCTGCCTAGGCCAGGGTTTAATAGAGCTTTCGTACAATCAGATCAAGTTTGACCTGACCAGGAACTTTGGAATAGATTCATACGTGAGCCCCTTTGAGATGGATTTCCTGGGCTGGATTTTTGTGGAAATGGCTCTTCAGGGGACACTACTACTTCTTTTACGTCTTTTCCTTCATTGGGATCTCCTCCAGAAACAAAGGTGTGTTACCATTTGAATTCTGCCACAGTGGACACTGAACTAATTTTTAGAGAAAGAAAATGGTGTGTTCCTTTGAACACCTGAAGATAAATACTTCTGATAATGTGGTGTACCTGAATTAATGCAAACTACAGAAAAAATACAAGTAGTTATTTTTCCCTTGAATTCTGATGAGAATGTATCACCAAGCACTAAGGGATTGCAACCAGGAAAATAAGAGCTATACAGAGTGCAGCAATGACCAATTTGCCATGTATCATTTATTATCATCTTCTCTTGTAGGGGTCATTGTTCACTTAATAACATGGACAGCCCTTCAGAAGATGTTGATGTAGAAATGGAGCGACAGCGACTCTTTGGTGGAAGAACTGGTAACGATGTCCTACTTCTGTACAACCTCAGGAAGTGTTACGGGGGTTTCAGTAAGAAGAATACAGCTGTGGAAAACATAAGCTTGGGCATACCAAGGGGAGAGGTAAAGGGGTCCTTTTTTTTCCCCTTTTATAAAATATCACTTTCTTCTCAGCAATTGTTGAGGCATGCTCAGTGTGTCAACAGTGAAAGATTTGTAGATAACAGCAGAAAAATGTCAGTTGTAGTAATTTCTGAAAATCAATAGCAGGATAAAAACAGAACCTGTGGTGGTGCTGAAGAAGTGACTGTTCACTTATTTTTTTGGGTTAAACATTCATCAGAGTCCTAATTTTTTTTTACTTCTTGCTTATCTTTACCGAGTTACTGTATTATAGGCTAATATGAAAAGCAAGTAAGGTAGCATAGTAGTTCACTGTTCAAAGAGAAAAGAGAATACCAAACTCAATAGCAAACTATGGACTGAATCCTAAATTTGTCACCACAGCACACTTTTAGGTCCCATGCTGAAATCATCACAGTATATTTGGATATAACATGTAGCAAAAAACCGATTTCAATAAATTGAAATTTAGTGCTGAACAAATTCGTGCTTGCATTTGGATTTTTTTCATTATTTTCATGGTTTGGGGAATTACGGATATTAATTTCTTAACTACTGAGAAAGAGAAGTTGGTTGCTAATGTAAAATTGGAAGAGCTGAGAGCCTTGTACATGGCAGCACAGGTCCAGTGATGTCCTGCTACTTACTGATTAGCTACTGGGTAACTGAGGTAACCAGGAGAATGTTATTGCTGATTAAAGCCTACCTATCAATAGGAAAGTTAATGAAAAAAGTATTTCAAAATCAGAAAGGGCTATGTGTAGACGTTATATGAATCCTATCCTGGGTTAAGCATAAAGCTGAGCACAAATTGAGTGTCTCTTGGGTGTTTGGTGCTCATGTGTACAGAGCAAAGCAGCTCATGAGAAGCTGGGAAATATTGGCTCTATGGACTGATAGCCAGAGTTTGGAAGGTGAACCTAAAGTCCTCTGGTTCAAATGTAACTTTTACTAATAATATGGGTAACTAATGAGTTTAGTTGTTGGGCAAGGTTTTAAGTGGATGGCTCGAATCCTAAATAAGTCGCTTTTAGTAATTAGGGGGTAATTAAAATATGATCTCTATGGGTTTTTATAGCTGATTTTCAGTGGAAAAGAATTTGCACACACTTTCTGTCCATATACAGTTTCTTACAGACATATGATAGGAAATGTGGAAAGGGGAGAAATTTGAAGGGGTAGTATTTATTTTTTTTCAGTATGGCATAGTGATTTTTTTTTTCTTTTTTTTTTGTTTTAAATATCCCTGGTAGTGTTTTGGACTCCTGGGAACCAATGGAGCTGGGAAAAGCACAACATTTAAGATGCTGACTGGAGATATCATCCCATCTGCAGGACGTGCTGTTATCAGGACTCCTACTGGGTAAATAACACAGGGTTTGATCAGAATAGTGCTAATTGATAATGCACATGATCAAAGACTCAGCACGTCTTCAGTCCTTTATACTGTACTCTAGGGACCTGTTTTGTTCCCTTTTAAATGTATATTGCTTTGTTGCTGTTAAGTCTCTGCGGAAAACCATTTTAGCATTATTTAATTCTGTTTGACAGCTCTGTTAATTGAGAATAAACTTGTCTGGTAGCAAAAGAGAAACTTGAAGAAGACTTAAAGTACAACCTGTTAAAACTTTAAAAAAAAACCTTAATGTATATTGAGAGTCATGGATATATATCCCCTGTACTAGTGCTGCACTGAAAGTCTTCCAGTATTAGGCAGAAGAGCAGTGGTTCAAGTGGGTAATTTTTAAATATTTTCTTATACTTATGTTCTTCAGAGTCATTAATTTATTACTTTATCAATATGCTATGTGATTAAGATAAGAGGTAGTGTTAGTGAAATTTATGGTTCTGATGGAGTGATAAATGAATAATGGACTTCGGATTAGATGTAACCAATACGTATCATTTTTCCCAGCAAAATTGGAGGGATAGTAAAGTTTGGGATTTTTTCAGTCATTAGTAAATATATATAGAGATATGTGTATATATATGGATTCTGAGCTCTTCTCTTTTCCTAAATAATATATATTTCAAAATATTTTTTTTTGGACAAGAACAGGTCAAGAGTTTAATTGAAAAATTTTCAAAGGAAGAATTTTTGAATTTTGAAAGTGGCAAGTAACATTGGTTTAGAAATTAAATGCTTTCCTAGGTCAGTATTTCCTCAGTTCTTTACAAAGATAATGTCATCAGATTTAACTTCAGAGAATAAGTAGCTTCAGCCATTGAAAAATTCAGTTTTCTGGAAAATTTGCACTTTTGAAATGGACAGCATCACCACTATCAAACATAATTTTACTTCAGTGTGTTTTTTCATTCTGTTTCATAGCAAACCATAAAAAATGTTAATCATAAAGCAGAAATGATTTAAAAACAGATATTGGGAAAATTATTCATAAGAGAATAAGAAGTGGTATGACTGAGGTTTTGCAAAGGCTACAAAGACTTTTAGATGGTTGTTTTCATTTATAATTTTCCAGACATTTTTTTTAAAAGAATTTTCTGTCTTAAACAGAAGACAAAATTTTTCAGAGATTAAGCAAAAATAAAAATAACAAAAGTGATTTAAAATTAGGTAAGAACTAACATTTGTTATTCTTTGGAATTGGTGGAAGGCTTTGTACCAGGATATGATGGAGATCAGAAGTTTATAGAATGAATCTGAAGAGGATTTAAGATTTAGAGATATAAAATAATTCATAATATTTTTTCAAAGTAAAATATTGTCATCAGGGCACTATTTAAGCTCCCAAGTTTTTTTAGATTTTGAGGAGTATTTTGCTGTACATTTTAATGGGACTTGCCTTGGTTCCCACCTATGCATTCATGGGTTGCATATGGCTGTCCCTTTACAATGTGGTTGCAGGTATGTATTTGGGCAAATGTTTTTTTCTGGTGTGATTATTCAAAAGTTGTAATATCCACTTGAAAAAAATATGAAGTTATAAGAGTCTGATTCATTATTACAGATATTGGTGCTTGAGCTATGTTTGCTGACTACAATTTGCTTTTTAGAACACCCTAAGATAATTTTTGTAAAAAAAAATTATAAAACAATTTAACAATGCCTCTATTCCTTTTATCAGTCACATTGCTATGTACCTGTGGCTAAACCGATAAAAATTCTTCTGAGGTCAACTTTAATGTGCCACTGGCTTTTGACAATAGGCTATATGCTCTCCCTGGACATTATGTGTGTCACTTTCATTTGCCATATTGTGTTTTACAAATCCAACATGAAAGCATATATTAAGATGCGATATTGTTTACTATATACTAAAACATAGGTAATGAAATTTGACACATTTAGGAGGCTTGAGAGAAAGCCTTTGACAATTGAATTTCAGTGTACAAAATACCCTTGACAGCAATAATTATCACCTTGTATTATGGTGGTGTCAATTGAGTTTATGGACTTTTCTGTGTTTGCAGTGGCTGAAGTGAGTGTAACACCCATATTCCCAGGTTGTCAAAACCTAGCACTAATTCAAGAAGGCAATCTTAAGCAAGAGCTACTTTTTACAGTAGATAAACTTCGAGAAACAAACAACTTTGAGATTATGAGAAGAAATTTATGTCCCTCCCGACTTTGTTCCTTGTTTCATATTTTGGAAACTGCTGTTGAGCAGATCATGGTGCACTGTGTAGCTGTAGTGCTGAAAATCACTGAGGGGCAAGTTCATTGGCTCTTCCATAGCTGAAATGGTAGCCACAAAAAATCTAGAGAACTCTTCCTCAGCAGCTGAAGAATTACGAAAGTTACTCATCCCAGGGGTTTGTGGGTGGATAGATTTACATTTGTGACTCAGATAAATGAAGGAAAGGGGATATTATGGTAAGAAGTCTTCTTCTTTTCTTACTCTGGTAGTGTACTCAGAAGCCTGGTGTTCCTGGCACTAAGAAGAGAGTACAGTGAGCAGAAGAAAGCGTCTGCTGGTCACAGCTGCAGCACATTTTTTGGTCAGCAGAACTAGACTTCGTGTTTAAAATTTGCATCATGAAGGAGATTCCATAAAAACATTACCTCTGATAGCTATTCCTGATGAAAAATTGGGCAGCGTCTTAGATTTAGATCCCAACTCTTTTGGATTTGACTGGAAAGAACACATCTTTTGTCCTCTGTCACTATGAAAAGACCAGATACTGTTATCCTTCATAGAATCATAAAATGTTTTAGGTTGGAATGGGCCTTAAAGATCACCTAGTTCCAGCCTCCCTCTATTGGCAGGGACACCTTCCACTAGACCAGCTTAAATAGAGCCACAAATCCACCTTAGAACACTTCCAGGGATGTGGCATCCATGGATTCTCAGGGCAACCTGTTCCTGTGACTCACCACCTCACAGTAAAGAATTTCTTCCTAACATCTCATCTAAGCCTACCTTCATGGTGCATTCTTCATGATCAAATAATTAAATGAGTATGCAAAATTATTATTATAAACATTGGAAAACTTAGCTGGATTTACTCCATACAGAAAATCCTTAATTCATAAGAGTTCCTGTTTCCTTGAATAACTATGCTGGAAAGTTCCTGGTTTAAAAACAAGCAAATGAACAAAGAAACCTAACAAATCCCCCTAACAAATCCATATGTACATTTTCCTGATTGCTAATTGCTGAATTTAAAATGAAGTTAGAAGTGTCTTTTTGAGGCAAGAGCACTGACATTTTATTGGACAGCTGTTGCACTTTTAAACAACATGAACTCTAGAAATGGAAGATGAGCTTTTTCAAATGTACATGTTACTTTTCAAATGTAAATGTTAAGTAGGATTTCTAGGAGATCAACCTAAAACATCTTGGAAGTGCATGGGATTATACAGAAAGGGCCTCATACACCAATAATCAACTTGTTTTCAAGGAATTCCTGCGAGTGTCTCAAAGAAATTAAGAAAAATATACTTCAGAGAAGTAACTGCCTTTTTAACAGAGCATAAGAGCAGTTTCACATAATCTTCAAGTAATTTTAAAAGATTTGTTGGCCTCTAGGTTGGTTGTTTGCTTAATGATTAACATCAACAACAACAACAAAAAAAGGAGCTTATTCCTAAGAATCTTAGAGAGAACTATGTCTGTTTTCATACCAAAAGCTAATAAAATCTATAGAAGCTAGATATTATGTATGTTCGCTTTCAGTACCACTGGGATTCATAAGTCATGGTATCTTTAAGAGGGAATGTTTGTTAAATACTAGAGCCAACATCATCTTTTCTGCAAATTGGTGTTTCTTGTCCTCCTCCTTGATGGGGAAATGCTTTTGGGGAAGGGAAGGCTTCTGATGTGTTTTATTAGGGTTTTCTTTTTTTGATATACTACAAATTAAGTAGATATTTTAAATGCACTACATGCCTGAACTTTATATCCTATGATTTGTGTGAAAAATGCACATTTATAGTATACAAACTGAGCAGTCTACCAAAACCATGATTTTTAAAATTTTCATATCCCTCAGCAGAAAATGTTTTTAGACAACTTATATCAAACCTTTGCAGACCCATTCTGGCTGTAACTGTTATGGAATAAAAATATTCTAGTGAGAGAAATAACAGGAATTTATCACCAGCCACAGCCAATCTTATGAAGATAATGCCATTCACAGGGGATTTTTCCTTTTTATTATTTTGTGTACCTCATTAACATTTGCTGTTATCAGTGACATATCTGTGCAAATGAAATAGAGGAGTAATTAGTTTCTAGAGAGTGTGTCTCCATATTAGGGATATTTGCCAGCCCAATATTAAAGACTGTCAAAGGAACAAGCAGCATTGAAACAGCTACTTCAGAAGACTTGTAAATAAAATAATGATAGCAAAGTACCAGCAGTACCATTCATAAGGGGCAGAAATATCAAAAGCAAATAGGATAATTACTAGAAAGTAGATTATTTTAATAACATTTGTTTACTTGTATTTATAAAGTATGGTGTTATAACACATTAAGAGACTGACAGGCTTTCAAAGAGTTGTGAAGCTTAAATATGTTTAATAATTTACTGCATGGTCTGCTTGACATTTAGAAGAGTTCTTTGTGTTCTCTGTAGCTGCTGCTCTACAAGAGTAAAAATGGTCTAAAATGATCTCATGCTTGGCTCTACTGCCATAACTAGATTGCCACCAATGTGGGAGCTGTCTAAATGAAAGGCAGTGTATGAAGCTGTAAACATTTTTTGTAGCTACTTTTTCTGTCAAACGGCTTGAAGGAGTAAGGTCTGCATTAAATATGTACAAAGAAAAGCTGACACTTAACAAAGTGGTAAAACAAAGGAGAACAAAGTGAGTCTTCATAGTCTTTGAATGTCTGCTGGGCTAATATATCAGCAGATACTGTACATCTGTTCCACTTCTTTGTGTGTGTACATTGGCCAAACTTCGTTTTCTTCTCCTTTCTACACTTGTGTTTAAACCCTCTTTAGTGACTGTCATAAAACCTCCTTCAAGTGAGGGGAGCTAAACACAGCTTTGAAGAGACAGTGTCAAAATCCTTTTAAGCGTCATGTCAAGGTCAATGTAAAATAATGAATAATGTGACTGATGGTTTATTTTCTTTTTTGGCGCCCTCTATTTTGCAATCTTTCCTGCTGTACTTCGGTGAATAGAGCTGACTTTAAGTTCATACTTAGACTGTACTGAGGTGCATATGCAAAAAAAAAAAAAAAAAAAAAGATAAACAAGGTGTCATCTTGTTCATAAGTTGCCCCATCAAGGACTGAAGCATTTGGCAGTCTTCCTCATTTAATTAATTTATCTCCCAAGAAATTCCATCTTCCTCTGCACAGAGATCCTCCATGACAGCAACTCCCCATCCTATTTGCATTAAGTGTCAGTCATCTCAGCTGTTGGCTTACAAAGTCATAGGACCAAAGAATAACTCTACAAAGAGGGAAAAGTAAAATATTTCCTTACAGCTAGAACTTGGACTCTTTTGATAGGTATGATATTCAGCTTGATAAATAATTTAAAAAGTAATTCAAATAGCTTAACTTGAAAGGAAGAATAAATTTACATCAATATAATGGCTGAAATGGCTGTTTTTACACTGTATATCTGTATAATTAATCTAATTATAATGAAGTTATAGTTACATTAATTATATTTTAACCTTGATTTTTTTATAATGTTAATTGAGCATTAGTATGCACTGAATTGAATGTGCAGTTATGACTACAATGAAATATCTAAGAACTTTTGCAATTTGTAAATTTATACTTCATTTTGACTAATTAATGGAATTTATCTCTCTGCAGAAGCAGATTATATATATATATATATATATGTAGCATTGTAAGTACCATATATATCACTGCACTAATTGCATTCGAAAACCATAGAAAAAGCATATAAAATTGAAACAAAGTGCACAGTGGAGCCAAGAGTGAAACAATTTTTCCAAAAAGTATCCGTAAGACTGGTATTAAGGGTACTAGGCTATCTCTGGAAGCCCAGCACTGAGGTTTACCTTGGAATTCCAGCCCACAACCACTTATAAACGACATTGCTGGTAACCAGTGTAACAAAAAAGGACCAAATCTAGTTTTGCTATAGCCAGTCTGGCCTTCTGAAAACTGCAGGTCCAGTTTATACAGGAGAAGGCAAGAGGTTTTGTCCAAGGTCACATTCACTCATCCCAGTGATTATGCCTTTTTTCAGTGTCAGCGAAGGCTTCCCTGACTAGAGTGCCCCATGCCACTCTCTTATTACCTTCAGGGCTGTAATCAGATTGCAGGGATTTCTTTAAGCACACAGAATAAATAAGGTGAAAAGCCTTAAAATGATCAGTGAAGGAACAACTTTGAATCCAAAATTGTATGTACTCTGAATGTAGTTTATGATCCCAGTATCTTGAGCGTCTGTCAAGTTTCTTCACTCAATAGTACAAAACTGCCAGATGAGCACTCCAAACTGAGGAAAGTCTTACTGAGTTCTGGATGTTTTCTCAGGATGTCTTGAACCAAAATATCATGATTCTCACCAAAGTACTTAGACAGGGATGGAATACAAAATCTGTCATGTTTCAAGTGCTAGACTGCTATTTTTCTTGAGGATGCCAGATGTTCTGTTGACCATTTCCGAAGGAGTTCTAGAAATGCAATTCTGCAACTTTAAAACTATATTTAAAATATAAAGATTTCTGGAAATATTCTGGTGACGTCATTTGCTGCAGCTGTTCACTTTAAAGGAAAACTTAACTAACAAGAGGAAGTATTGACTGAGTATAACGAAGTAGTCTAAAAATGAAGGAGAAAAATGATGGAGAAAATACATTCTATGTCTTGTGTTGATCAGATGATGCAACCAAAATTACTAACAGAATTTAAAGATAACAATTACACAGTGTTTTCATAAAGATGCAGAAAGTTATTTATTAGTGTAAAAACCTGTTTTCCTCTGTGTGGACTTTAGATATTACACTAGATTTCATTGTGTCTACTATGCTATGGACAAAAGCCTGAGAGGGGTTGGAATCTGTACTCATAGGTTCTTTCTCTCTGTTTATAAAATGAGCTGATAATTTCTTTCTGTATGTCTTGTTTTTAATGTGAATAGTCTAATGAAAAATTCTGGCATGCTGATAATAATAGGGCAGAAAAAAATGGCTGTTTTTCTCTAGCTTGAGAGAAAAACCCAGCATTTTGCTGCATGCTAATCTATATTTCAGAAAATATTAAAAAGTATATTTCTAATTTGATTCTGATAATGGCCTATACGATGAAGTTTGTTAAGGAGGAAGAAGATTATAATTAGTTTAATGAATGGAATCAGAAATTAAAAAAAGAAAAAGGAAAAGCATTTACAGTATATCATTTACTGAAAAGATTTTCTGGTATTGTGCCATCACTACTTGAAATGTTCATTTAATTTAGACCCATAAAAATGAAATCTGAGAGATTAACTGAATTTCAAGGAAAATAAATTTCTTACGATGGAAGCTTGTTTTCTGTCGTACAATACATAATATAATTAAAAATATGTATGTTTTTCTTTCATCTATTGTTTACATATATTGTTTATATCTTCAGAAAAAGCTTAGGACCTGGCTAAACAAAACTGAAGGATGACATCCAGAATTTTGATTTGGAAATCTGCTCCATGATAATACCGAGGGAAGAACAGGCATTATACTGTACATTAAAAAAAACCCCAAAAAACAAAAAAACAAATGAAAGACCATAATCCTCATATGACTCTTTTTTTTCTTCTGGTTGGATTGTTTTTGATTTGACAGATACAGAGATGGGGGGAGGAGTGAGGTGGAAAGGTCTGTGAGTTCTTTAGTGAATACAGTAGAATCTCTGTGTTAATGGGAACTCTTGCAGTGTTCAGGGTCAGCACTAATGGAAAAAGTGGCAAGACAAGGACCAAAATGAGTAAGAATATTAAATGATGCATTCTCACTGTGCCCTCACTTTATGAAAGCTAAAGGTCTGTGGGTGGGATACTGTTCACCTAAGACTGGGTGTTTTACATAGGCACAGCACTAGATCCCTGTGTGTGTGCTTAGCACTGGGGACACTTCTTATTTCCTGATGCAAACAGAGTAATGATGCTCTAATATAGTTCTAGCTAAAGAAAATTAGATGTCTGTTGTTTTCTGGGGTTTTTTGCAGCTGTCCATTTTTAACTTTTTGTTCTCCATGGTAGGGGCCCATTCCAGACAAAATGTTTCTATCCAGCTACAGGATTCATATGAGTAAATGTTCCTGAAATTACCCCTGAGTGGGATTTGTTCTCTTGTGACTGAATTTGGCATATTAACAAAAGCCCAGTCTCTATTTTCTCAAAAGAGAGCAGCTGCACCAAAAGAAAACCTTGCGCATAAGCCTTCCTAGCAAAACAAACCTCAGACACATCTCTCTATGTTCAAAAGCATCTAGATAACATTTCACCGCGAATAGTATTTTGTTATTTTATAATTAATTAAATAAGAAATCCACTGTTTCTGACTGGTTATGCAAAAAGATCAGGATTAATCAATCCATATCTTATGGTAAGGATGACCATAGAAAAAGTATTTAATTTGCCATAGGTATGGCTGGAAACTGAGCCAGTAAAAATTCTGAATACACTTCATTTAAAATATCCTATAAGTGGAGATAAATCAATGAGGAAGTACTCTTCTGGTATCCTCTTTCCACTATTACCCTTCTACTTTTTGCTAACTCTTTGTTAGAGAGGTGTCTTCAGGCAGTTAAATTCTGTGGCACCATCCAAACCAACCAAAATATGATGATTTTATATCTTTGCCATTAAGAGCAAAGGGCCATTGTAATTAGTCCACGGAAGGTTTGTCATAATCATGTTAGTTTATCTTTTGATAGCATTAAAATATATTTTGATGCTGTGGTTCATTATGTAGAATGCAGAGTTTTTTCTCCCCAGACTCCTGAATCTTGTTAACAGGAGATACATATTTATATTTTCACTAGTGCTGGTATTTGTAGATCCTGCAGTTAATGCATTTACTTTGTGTCTAAATGATTAATCATATATTTAGTTCTTTTAATCAGAAATGTAGAAAACCACTAAGAGGAAAAATATTCTGTTACTCAGAATCTTTTGATAACTTTTTTCTTTCAAAGCTGAGACTTTTTTATCATTAAGTATCTTCATTTTGACAGGTCTTTCTGTACATGTAAATCAGCATCATTGAGCGTTGAATTAGATGTTGGAATAAATAGGATAGATTTAGTGTCATTATGGGTAATGAGACACCCTTGCAATCAAGCTTGCTTCTTAGCAATGAATGTAATTTCAAGTAATGCTGTAGAGCTACAAAGTGAAGCCCAAAATCTCTTAAATCAGGATAATTTTATACTTTTTCCTATATTGTCTTTTAAGTTACTAGGCTTTAAAATCCTGTGTTTTGCTTTAATCTTGATATTTAGAGAATGCAGGCATATGTATGCGTGGGCATAGATACACAAAGAATACAAAGTAACATTTCCCTCTCTCTCAAGTCCTGCCTCTCCAATATTCAACGTGATTGATATGAATATAATATTGGATATGGTATAATATCCAATATGAGCACTGCACGGTTTGAAATATGTCTCCTTAGAGCAGGTGTGACCAAAGAGGTAAGAGAAGTAAACCTGGTAAACATTAATTTTCATGGACCTGTCTTCCTCCTGTGTTGTTCTGTTGACCTTGACACACACACTGTTACAACAGTGACATGCTGGTGGCTGTGCTAACCCAAAAGGGACAAAAAGTGTGCACTGTGTGTGGGCGGTGATGCACAAAGTAACCATGGCAAAGAGACTCAAACTCCTTTACCTGCAGATTTGAGGCTACATGTGTTTGTCTTGTACCCCAAGGGTGGAACCCAGGACCACGGGATTTGTTAAGCAACATTCAAATCTTTTGCTTTTTCTTTAAACAGGTCTGAAATGGATGTAGCGTCTGCTAGCTCTGAAGGTATTCTCATTGGATATTGTCCACAGCAAGATGCCCTTGATGAACTTTTAACAGGTTGGGAGCATCTTTATTATTACTGCACACTACGTGGAATTCCAAAGCAGGATATCCATAAGGTAACTATCAAACACAGATTTGCCGAGGGAACTATTACCATGTTGGACTGTGGGGTTTATAGAACAATTGTACCTTTTTAACGCGAGAAACTATCTACTATTTCAACTTAACAACTTTAGTAATAAGGTTTTTCATTATCACTATTTTATTTAAATAATGTGGATTTTTTCGGTCTACTATGCCAGTTCAAAACACAATAAGATCACTGCTGATAGTAAAATAACATTATTGTAAATGAAATCTTGGGCACAAAAACCCTAAAGGAAATTAAATTTATGAGTGGCTCAATGCCTTCACTATCACACTTAAAGAACTCTGAGAGAACAACATGTTTTGAGTCATGTACCTCTGAAGCCCTCTTTTATTCAGAGATATGATAAAACTCTGAAGGAATTAAACATTGTTGTATGATTCTGTATAAATAAACAAAGCACCTGGGGGCTGGGATAGGAGCTGTCAGCCCTCTGCTATCTTAAACTTCTCAAGATGGTGGCTGCATTCAAGCTGCCTACTGGGAGCTGTCCCTTAAATGCTCCAGCTGCCGCACAAGGCTTGGGGTTGTCCAAGGAAAAGAGGCCATGTCAGAAAATGCTTTGAGAGCTTACTAACATCAAAGTTGACAATATTTGGAATATCACTGGGAGCTTTTGGATTTGCAGATACAGGTGTAGGCGCGCTGATCAGCAGATTAAGCTCTTTTTTCTGTAATGAGACAACCAGTCAGCCAATACCAAAAATTAAGAATTAAATGGATACAGTGTAAAATGTGGGGGGTTTTCTGTACCAGCAGATGGCATTTTACGATATGACCTGACTTAAACAGCTCAGTCTTTTCTGCTTAATTGCATCTCTATTAATATGAGAAAGATGTGGTGTGATATGGAATTGGTATCTGTCAATTCCTGCTGTATAGATTGGTCCCAAGTAGTAGCTATTGCTCTAGCACTGCCCTTGTAACCTCCAGAATACTGCCTGTTTTTTTTCTTTCATTTTTCCAGAATCAAAACTGTATGAACTGAAATATCTTTTTTTTCCTGCTACCCAACATTTTTCTGGCTGTTGCCTCAGGGTCTGATAAGTGGTTTGCAACCAGTTCCTCTATTGTATGTGAGAGGGCTAATTTCTGGTTCTCTGCAGCCTGTTTTCTTTTTCCTCAGCAGATGGGTGCTATTTCAGAAAAAGGTGTGATTCCTGTAAGGGACTTGAATATTCATCACAGGCAATATTTTGAATTTTTACTCTCTTAAACTAATCATTTGGGAGTTTCTGGATGAGACATGGGAATAATAAGTGATTCTTGCAAGTCTTTGCCCCTTGTCTTGGTCAGTATCCATTGTCCAGGACAAAGCTTGGACTTTTATGTTTTAACAATACTTTTCTTGCAGACTGCTTAGAAATTATCATACAGTCTTTTGTTTGATTGTTTACCCTTTATAACTTACTGGTGTTAATTTTTACTTCAGACTACTAGCAATGTACTGAAAACTTGAATATGTTTCCCTTGATCCAAAATAAATATGTTAAAGGATGGTTGTTATTGCACTAAAGCCCTCAACTATAATTACCTGTTTTCTCCATGAACTGGCAGCTCCTCCATAGCAGTTAGGCTAAAAGGCTAAAAGTCTGTCATTACTAACACCTATTGTCATGGCACTTTAATTGACATGATATTCATAATATTTCCTCTAGAGTTTTGTAGTCATTCAAAAGAATGTTGTACATCTTATAAACGTTATTGATTGCTTTTGGTCCTTGTTGTAATTCAAAATAGGAAGCAAAGCTGTGCTGTTTAATTTCACACCAGTGCTCTTAAAATGCTCTAAACATGGCTTTTAAGATTTTCTGTCTAATAATTTTCATGGTTTCCCAACAGAGGCGTCTTTGAGTGAGAGCTGAGTAGGGTTTTTAGTGATGTGTTACCTTCCTCGCTCCTGGAGTTGCAGACTCTTAGTTTTATTTTAGTACTCACAGGTGTGAGCATAAAGCTGTTCAGGAGGCACTGGCAGACACCCTATTGGTAATACCACATCTGCACACAACCAGAGACAGGCTTTGGGAAATGTGAACTGATCCATGCATCACAATGGACTGTTAATGATTAAATCCCACGCTGTCCAGAATGCCCTGCTAACACCAGGAGGGTGTGTTTGTGTGTGTCTGCACGTGGATCCTGCTGTCACTGCTTGATTTGTGACTCCTTCAGGTCGTCTGGCCTCCCAGCAGCAACTATTTTAGATGATGAGGAACAGGATCAGGAGCTGTGTGGAAGCTTGAGAATGGAGAGATCTGTGGTGTTCTTCTGTGACTTGATTTCATAGCAAAGAGTCCCATGTGGCACCAAGCTTCTCTCAAGTGCCTGGGAAGGTTTCCAGATTGTAAAATGCAGGGTGGTACCAACAGATTTCTGTGCTGTGCTTTCGGGTTGTCCCCTTGTTTGCATGTAAACAAATGAATGCTGCTGCAAATGTGGTCTCCTGTCTGCATTTGGTGAGAGGCCAGGAGGGTAACCTGGCTTTGGATGCTTTCTCTGTAGACAGTGAGAATAGTGCTTCCTCTGAAATACCTGACATTAGTGAATTCCATTTTAATGCAGAAGTATTAGGAATAATTGATTTACCTAAGAGCTTCCACTTTATGTTCAGATCCAGCTATTCTGTGGGCAATTAATTGACAGTTACTGCAATGTCTGTTCTCAAGACCATTTGGGGAAGAGTTCCTCAGGTGGTGTGGTAAGTCACATGCATGTCCCTCTTCAAATGGATGAAAATCATTCATTTAGATATGAGTTATGTTACTGTAGCACACTGAGAGAAGACAAGTGTTAACCTTCGTGGATCTCAGATGACCAAGGTATAGGCTTAGGCTATTCTTTATAGTCAGCCTTCTGTGCCTTAGCATCACATTTGTGAAAGAAAGATTGTTGTTCCTTTCAGCTGTCTTAATTTTTTGTCTGAATAGATTGCAGAGCAGACTTTGTTGCCATATGCTTGTGATCAAGGCATCAAAGCACTCCAGCAAATAATATTTAGCTGCTCTGGTTTCCCTCCATCAAAAACTGAAATGTAGCTATCTCAGAGGAAAACAAATGTTTTTGTCAGTGGGCCCTCCCGACTGTGTGGCACTGCTGTCAAGTGCTCAACAGCTGCTGTGCTGCAACTCAGAAATGGCTGGTGCCTGGAGAAAGTGAGTGTTTTAGTTGCCTATAAAGAAAATAAGGCTTTGGAATGCTTTAGAGGAGCAGCTGTATGGAAATGTAGGCTGTTATTTTCTCATCATTCCCTCCTGCCTATGATACAGCACTCCAAGGCTGCCTCTGAATGTTCACCAGTGGCTGTTTACACTAATATGCACAGACACATATATTCTGGAGAGTACATTGGTTTGATAAGGAAAGAAACATACATTCACTTTACCTTTTAAGAAATTGGTGAGCAGGCAGGTGACTAACAGGTTGTGTTGCTGCTGAAGCTATCTATTGAAGCACTAACTTCAAGGACCAAATCCTTTGCTAGACAGATTTATCAGCAGCAGGAGTTAACTGCCTGACATAAAGTTGAGTGCACTTAATGTTCCAAAACAGTAATTAAATGAATGGGAAAGGAGGAGAAAAATGGGTCATTTACTATCAATGTTAAGCATCACATGTAATGTGAAGTTTTGTTATACTTCACAAATCTGCTATGAAAGTTTCTTTTTGCTGCAAAATTGGAAAAATTGCAGTAAAGTTTTTTGTTATTTGGACAGATACTGGTTTAGCATAATAATTTTCATTCTTATTTTTAGTTCTTTAATGTATCAATTTCATAGATCTTAATTTGTTCCAAAATACAGTACTCAGCTTGTTAAAATATTAGATTTATCAGCACAGCATCAAGTGGCATCCCTCATTAACATTAAAACTTCTGTTGCAAATCTCAAAAGAATCTTTATCAGGTCTTCTGAGGCAACTTTTTGGAATGTCAGTATGCTTTCTCTTTATATTAACTCTCCAGGAAGATTTTTCCTCTGATTCTAGAATCTCAGTTACTTCCTTATATGTTATATTCCATAGGTACTGGAAATGGGAGTCTGTAAACTCATTTATTCTTTGAATGTTTACTTTTATTTTTTGACCCCAAACAGAATTACTGTGTACAGTTTTATGAGATTTATGGATAAAAAATATTGTCCCCCAGAAGTTTGACCATGGGTATACACTTTCCAAATGTAAAAAATCTAACAATTCTGAGTTCACTCGGAAGCCAAATAAATACTGCTTGGTGTGGAATTGATGAATGATTGCTATTTATGATGTTCAAACTACACTGCATTCACTTACTCAGAGCCTGACACTTTGAATTACTGCCTTAGACATATATAGTTATTTTTCAGATGACTCTGGAATTTAATCCCTATTTACTATCCCTATTATCCTTATTTATTCTCTGTATGATAGACATTTCCAGTATTGGGTCAGATTTGCTTTATAGGGATTTGTTTAAATAAATAGCAAGAAGTTATGTATTGTATTTAGTCTGTCATAAATGATGCAAAACTAATACATTGATGGATACAGCCTTTGAAGTCAGGATAGACACGTTATGATATTTCTAGTCTTTGAATATATTGAGTCTTCATTAACTCCAAGTTTTTCTGGAAGGCACACTGACTGAAAAGTCGAGTTACCTTATAGCCTCTTCTGGAATGAATGTAGTCTTTAGGAACTCCACAAAATATTGGAGAATTTTGTTTAGATGCTTCAGATTGTAGGGGTCATTCCAAAGCCTGTTCCAAAGCTAGGTGAACTAGCTCAAATTAATTTTGGAGAAAATCTTTTGCTAAATATGTTAGAATTGATGAGAAAAATGTACATAGTTTTAAGGAATATTGGAAAATAGGGAAATAGTTAGCTGATAGATGTGAATTCTGGTATAATTTTGACTGTCAGCTGGGGGAGGAAGGAAGGAAAGAGTTTAAATACATTATTACAGCTATGAACAGACATTAAATATTTTTATGGTTCAAGTGTGCTTACAATATATATATTTGCATATAACTCTGTATCTTTTAATTTGGCCTCAATGTTACCAGCTTGCTAAATAAATCAATGTATTTCCACACTCTTCAGTGCTGAAAGTAACTGAAACATTATTGAAATAGAGCATCATGGCGAATATGACAGTAAGAGAGGGTGTTTGTGTATATATCTCACATTCACTACAGGAAGAAAACCATTAGAACTGTAATTCTCTGACATGAATGGGTGTATCTATAGCTGAAGATTGATCACATGTTCAATTCTGACTTTCATTTAAAGTAGTTTAAGAGGGATTTTCATATTTATTTTGCAGTATACTATGATACAAACCACTGGCTATACAAATAAATGAAATTATAATGGAGATATTCAGGCTCCTCTGCAATACAGCCAATATGTAATATATACCTAAAGTGTAATGTTTCTAATTTCATTCAAATTACTGTTTTGTTGTTGTTTAGGTATTATTGATGAAGCTGAGACATTTCTGGAAATCTTATGATATGCATTAATGAAAAGAGAAAACATTTTGGGGTCATCTCTTAAAAGAAGATTGAACTCTGTATTCATATATTTGCTGAACCATAGTCTGCAGTGCTTTTTTGAAATGTAAGAGTTGAGGAAGGTAGCAGGAGTAAGAGACTTTTTAGGTGCAACTGGGAAATATTTAGGAATAAGAAATTTGGTCCTTCCTTCTGCCTTTATATTGCTGATGTGGTTCAGCTCCAAATCAGTTCTAATTTGATACATTTTGCACCAAAGAAAAGTATTTAGATATCAGTCCAGATTGTGTTGTGCACTGTGATGATCTACAAGGTTTATCCTGGAAGCTCTACACATTTAAAACAGCAGCAAAGTGGGTGCTATGAAATTATTCCCACCCCTCTCTTTTTACTTGTTTACCTTTTCAACCTTGTTTTGAAAAATTTCTATAGCAGGAGGCTTGCCAGGCTTTATCTCCTTGCATGAAACGGGAGATGGTGTAGGCATGCTGAGTGCTTGAGTACACATCAGAGAGAGGAGAATTCTATGTGTGGAATTGCAAATCTTAGAAAGTCAGTTCTTTTTAATATTGCTACCTAGAAAGAGCTTTATGTTCATACCTGACGCATGACTGAGTCTCCTTGGGGGCTACAGATTACAAGACCCAGCTAACTTCAATGGTTTCTTCTCTCTCTGACACTATTCCTTGACCTTTTAAATTCTTCCCCATGCAGCATTCATTGTCTCTTTGAAAGAACGGCATTTTGCTGACTTTTGATGACACATCAAAGCAGTCTTAGAAAGAATAGTTCTAGTTATAGCTAAAGGAGAGTTTTGACTACATTTCAGCTGTGATGCATAGTCCTCTTTTGCTCATTGTTTAATAACTCTTGAAGCTTATTGTAGTTTAAAATATATGTTAAGTTTGGTGTAAACATGAGATTACATATTTTTCACTTTCTGGTTGTCATGATCCAATTATTAAGGTTGTTAGAAATGCCTCTGCCTGAATTAAGGTGCAAACGAGACCATATGCCAGTCAATTGCATGGGTTTCATTTGATAGTAAATATGAGAGAGAGAGAGAGAAGAAAAGAGAGAAAGGGAGAAGTAGGAAAAGAGGTAAGGGGGACAGAAAGAAAGTGACAGAGACAGAATAAAGAAAATATCATCATCCATGGATCCCAGCAATGTTGCATTGTTCCTCTCCAGGTGGTTTTCTTGGTGGTGATGGTCTCCCTGGAAAGTACAGGAGCCCATGGGTTAATATACACTCAGGCCAGGTGGGAAGGTCCAGGTACATCCCCCTGGGAGTGGGGGCAGTCTCTTGCAGCAGGCTCTGGATCTGTTGCATCACGTGCAGTCCTGTGGTGCAAGGCCTCTGGGAAGCACTTGAGTGGTCTTTGATGGATTATGACACCCTCTCAGCTGCTTCTCATGTGAAAGTCCCGTGGATGTGGCCTGTGGGCTTGGGGGTTCCACAGCTGGACTAGTTTGTGTAAGGGGGGATGTGTGGTCACTGCCTCTGACCAGAGGTCACACCTGAAACTTCCTCTCCCTGCTCCCAGTTTCGGGGAGGGAGTCTGTGTTAAACCTGTGAGCTATGGTCTCCTCCACCCCAAATCTAACCAGGGAAGAATCTCTGCTGCCTTTGGCTTTCTTGTGTATATATTCCTTTCCCTCAGCCTCGTTTGATTCTCCTTAGGCCTGATCGAACAATTGTATTTTATCTCATCAGCTTAACTTACAGTCCAAAGTCCCAGACAGGTCTCTTCAAGGGAGGCATCTTTGGTTGTAGCTTCTTTACACAGTTTTTGTTATAATGGGAAAAAAATTATATCAATGTTTCAGGCATTAATTATTTCAGTCTCTGACACTGGTATTAAATTTTTATGAGCATTTCTGTGTAGTTTATGTGATCGGTAGCGAATGTGGAGGGGACTAGTCCTGTAGTCACTAACATTCGTGCATTCCCAGTGGTAGCAGTGAAGTCAGTTTTGTAGACAGGAGAAGCTGTCTACCACATGCTTTAGAGGTCTTCACTTTATGTGTTGCTTTGGTGTATAATAAGACCTATATTTTGAAGTAAAAACCCCCACCATAAAGCCACAGCAATAATCTCTAATTGGAAGTAAATTACTGTGAATTAACTTTAATATTGCAGAAGACTTGAATTTTTCAGTATAAAATTACCTGTGGGTAGTTTAACAGTTGTTGATTATGAGTTTTTTAAAAATCTCTGTATCTAATGTATACAGAGGAGTATTTCTGAAATGTGGCTTTTTTATGAGAACATGCATTGCTGGCAGGTTGTACATGCAAGTACCCCAAACACAAATGACCATGTGCAAGGACTGTGCACTAGAATACTGTAGATTCTCATTACTGCAACATTCATCCTGCTTACAGAAAACTTGCTCTCAGAAATGTCTCTTACTTTTATAAGTATCACTTTAAATTTTTTTCTTAAACGTTGGTGAATATCTTCATCATTTCCAAAGGCGTTTGCATAAAACTCTCTTATGAAAAGTATTATTATGCTTCTGGCAGTTTGTCTGCAATGGATAATGAATATTAATTCACAGCATTGTTTGTTGAATTTTTTTTCCTATTGGATTTTTTAATTAATTGGAGACTGTCCGTTGGATGTGATTAAGCCTTCCAGTCCTTCCTTGCCTTTTGTTGAAGGTAATGCAGAGGAAGCAAAGCAAATGACCCTACAGCTGGGGGTGCTCTGGGAGTTAATACTGGGCAATAAGAGCACCATGCAACTCCTTGTTTTACAAAATTCATCCAGCTGTCCTACATACAGGTTGAAGACACACGTGCTCTGTTAGAAAGCTGGTCACTCCTTGATGACGCAGCCCCCCAGGAACCTACACTAAACCCCTGCTGCTTTGCAGGGTGCATTTGGCAGTAGCAAGCAGAAAAGTTGCCACTACATCCCTCATAGTTTTGAATGATGTGACTCTGGATGGTCCAGCAATAATAGCTGATTCAGATGGATTAAGATTATTGCCACATTTAATATTCTCTAGTGCCAGTATTTGAGGGAGCCTTGCATGTCAGGGCTGTCCCTGACTGGGTAAAGAAGAAAGGACATAGGGGACAGCAGGAGCATTGCCTCCAGCTGTGCTCACACGCCTTCCCAGCCTGCTCAGATCATACATTTTGTTAAAGCAATTAAACCCCATCCAACTAGGGTCAATTTACCTCTCTCAGTTATTACAAAGGTATATTAATTTAACCCTGTTACCTTTTGTCTTTAAAAACTCTAAATGTGTGACTGTGACTTGCTTTTCTGACCTTTTCATCCTTTCTTTTGTGGCCGATGGAGAAATTTTTCTCTTGAATTTTGAGTTACTAAGATATTTGATCAAATAAATAGTGGAGAATAAGTTGAAATGAGAGACGTTTTAGATCATTGACCCTTGGACACAAACTGAATACTAATGACTGTGCTAAGCAGTGACAAAGCCAGATTTTCTATATGAGAAAATCTGTATCGTTTTTGAAGAGCTAAGGGGTCCCAGAGCAGCTTTTTGTCTGTGTTTGTTTCAAAAGTAATAGAAAGAAGCAAGTGGAGATAAATAAGGAAGCAATATGTACATTTGCTTAATATGCACCAACAGAATGTTCTCTCAATCTAAGCACAAATGCTACCTAATGTGGCTCATCTTTGTTGGCCTTCAAATTTCCAAACCACAGGTTGCAGAGGACCTTGTTAACCGCTTACACCTCAACGCCCATGCTGACAAACTGGTGAGAACCTACAGTGCAGGCACAAAGAGGAAGCTCTCTACTGCCGTAGCTTTAGTTGGCAAACCCCAAATACTTTTGCTGGTGAGTAAAAGTAATGCTGCGCTTATGATAAATCGGTTACATTGGATTTTGTTGTCTTGTATGTTGCTCCAAAGAAAATCAGGTAGTTTCCTGATCAGTCAGGGAATAATTGAAACACAGATGTACAACTGTCCTCTTTGTTCTGCTATATGAATGGCTTTAATTTTATTCTTCAGTACTTACAGAAAAAGAATGTGAATTTTCTTTTTCTTTTTTTTCTTGGAGGAATTGGATGAGCAGAAAAAAAACCCCAAATCCCTGAATACAAATACAATTATAGCATTCCATGGCCCAAATACACATTCAATTGACCCAATTTAATTGTTTCAGGACACTCCTAATTCTTGCTAGGTTATATTTGTTTCATAAATTGGGCTAGTTCTCACGTTTTTATTGGATTCACAAGTCACACAATAAAGTAATACTTATTAATTATATTAATTTGAATTACTATTCCATGTTGTTTTGTTGCTGGCATACTACTGCTCATTTAGGCCTGAAACTGGCCTCTCCTGTTTAAACAATGCCTTTTGTATTGAAGATCAGGGAACTGCAAAGCTTTCAGAACTGCAGCATTAAGACACTATAGTCTCTTTCATATCATTGCTTATTGTTTCACTAGAGAATACTGAACACACCTTTCTCAAACCTTGGCTAGGAAGAGCTAAACCAGTTTAACAGTAGAATAAACTTTTCAGAACAGTCAGGGGGAGCAAAGCTGCTCCTCAGAGTTGAGGGGGAAACCAGGGCTTCCAGTAAGAGATCACAGGCTAAGTCAAACCAGATAAAACTGATGTTCTCTGGAGTTCATGTTTCAGAAGATTAAACACATTTTGCTGCTTCTAACTGCTTATCATTGCCTCACTTCTAAGCTGAAATATTTTATTTTAATTTTATGCTTAAACTGACCCTGGTTCAGCTAGTAAAAGGAGGAGATAATCTTAAATCAGTGCTTTTTCCTGATTCTAGGAAATGCTTCAACTGTTTTTGAATGTCTTTATGACAGCGTACTACTGCAAGTACCCATTTCAGCCTACTTCTTGCTGCAGGGCACAGACTATTGCACATAGAAGGAACAAGAGGAAAGAAAAATATCTAAACATGTCAAATTTTTTAAAGTATTTGGCTGGCTTGAGAAAGCTAGCAGATTTTAAAGGAGTTTTTCAGTATTTTAAAAGGCACTTTTAAAAAATTTATTATTTTGTCTGAAAGCAAAGACACCAATATAAGCTACTGAATCTGCTTCTAAATTGCATTCCAGATCATAGCTATTAATTTGAGCAACATTGTGGGTTTCTTTATGTTTATTGCTTTTTAAGTTTTCTTTTTTAGCAATCCACAGATAATGGGAGACCAAACCAAATTTTTTCACCTCTGACACTGGTAGTGAAGCACTAAAATCAGCATCAATCTGGATGTTTTGCTTGCTTTGTTTTTTGAAAACTTTGCTTACAATTTGCAGCTGGGATTTCTTGCTGAAAATACTCTGGCCAAGGCCATATACTCTAACAGGTGCCGACACCCCTCATGGAATACCACTGGATAAAAAGCAACTAGAAGAGTTCCCTTCTTCCTCGTTTTGTAGTTATGGATACTCAATTTCTCAATCAGATATCATTCCTTTTGCTTCCATGAGTGGATGAAGCAAAAATTTGATTTAGTAAGGAAAGGAGGAATAGATAGGAAAGGGAAATGTAGATTTTATCAGCTGATCGTTCCCCCCTGAAAGCCATCTGAGTGGGAAACAGGTTTACCAGATGATTTGAACTAACTGAGTTAATATTATTTAATCCTGTGGATTCTCTCCACTGTGGGTGAAAATGCCCCTCAAAGACACTGTAGGAATAAGTGGTAGAGAATGTCAAATCTAAGCATCTTATCAAACACTTCCATATGGGATGGACAGTGTAGGCATTTGGGAGCTACAGGACTTCTTCACTTGTTTGTGCTCATGGCAGATGTGTATGCAGATCAGAAACACTCATGAAACCTTCCCAGAAAGTGAAAAAACCACCTGCAAGTCTTTCCTATCAAAAAGGGGATATGTATATAGATTAATAAACAGATATAATAAATATTTATAAGTACACATATGTGATATATAAATGTTGTTTATAGATATAATAAACATTTATAAATACATATAGATGATATTTAAACATTGTTTTTATATATATACTTTTCTAAATTGTGCCTTCCATAAATTTAAACATTGAACAGTATGTGTTAAAGCAAAACATTGATCAGGGTGTCACTTAAGTGACCTTCTGAAAATGTAACATTTAAAGAGAAAAAATATATGATTTTATTGCGAATTCTGTTAGTTCTTCATGCTGGACAGAAGCTGAGGTATGCTTTTCCCACAGTGCTGTGTCATTACTTTCATTTTTCCTGTAGGATGAGCCCAGCTCTGGGATGGATCCCTGCTCTAAACGCTTCCTTTGGAAAACCATCCTGAAGGAAGTTCAGGATGGCTGTGCAGCTGTGCTGACGTCCCACAGGTAAGACCCTTATCCCAGGAGCCAGCATATTCCTGTGTTGCAGAAGAATATATGTTGAAGGCATGCTCACAATGGTGTGAAACAGAGAATAAGTCTTGAAATTGTATGGCAATTCCTTCCTATCCATGAAAAAGGAACCTATTTAATCCCAACTATTTTTCATATTTAATTTTTAAAGAATAGAATGTTGCTCAAGGGGCTGCAGGCACAGAAAAGATGATGTAATTGATTCTTCTTTTTCTATGCTCTTTTAATGCAGTGTTGTAATGTCTCTTTTCGCTTGGAACATCAGGTTACCTTTTTACAGCTGCCCACCTTAGAAATCCTTACAATGGGAGGTGTGAGTGAAAAACCTTGTGATTTTATTAAGTTTCTGCTTTGCATCAGTGTATGAAAAGAGTAAGCCATGGCATCCTGAAGATGGATGAGTCAGCTATTCCCTTATGCACTAGTGGAAATGGTAGGAGTGATCCCATCCTCTTAGAAGAGTCCATCTACATTAAATATATTGTCTGTCCTCTGATATGGTCACTGGTATATTGGTTTAATGGAAGAAACATCAATACTGTTTTGTAATATCTTTGGTTTTAGATCTATCTATCTATCTATCTATCTAATTATATATAAAATGTCTTTAAATGAGGGAGAGGTCATGAAAACATCTCCAGAGGACAAAATTCAAAAATCAAAACAGCAATGAAACATTTGGTCAAATAAGTTTTGAAGCATAGATGAATTAATAAAGGAATGTGGCAAAACTTTCCTTAATGTTTTCTGTTTTCAACTTTTTTTTAGATATTTTTAAAATGTATTCATTATCCCAGTATATTATTGATGGAAAAATGCTCCATAATTTTCTAGTGTTTCGTTTATGGAAGTTGAATTTTGAAAATCATGTACCTGTGTTTGATGGCCAGGTGCTTACCAGCACACTCATTTTGTGAACATGGGTTATGCATTGTGAATTCAGCTCAGTGATTTTCAGGAAACAGTGTGCTTTGACTTTTCAGTCCAGACTAAGTACCTTCAGTTGTCAAACACCAGCTAAACAGAAGAGACTGTGGTCTCATTACTAACATGCTGTAAATGAACAATCAAAATCCATTGAATTTTTTTAACTCCACATTAGCTCTACAAATTAAGCAGATATAAGTACAGTGATAGTGTTCACATTATTGTGCTAGGATGAAGGAAGCAGAAATTCTCTTTTTACTATTTATACTATTTTTTAAGGCAATTTCGGCTTTGTTTGAGATAATTTATTTGTGTAAGTACAGGAATTTTACATATGAACATTCATACATGTCACATACAAATACATGTGTAAGGTATGGTTTGCTTTGGGTAAACATCAGGTTTTGAGGACTATTTACTTACTTTTCAGAAACAATTTTTTACTTACATTTTGGAGACAAAACTTCTGTTTTAATGGGGGAGGAGTGAGGCTTTCTCAACTGTCCCTACAGCCCTAAATCTGTGTAATTCCATCACAGCTGGGGAGTGTTATGCCAAGGGGAGCATTAGGGGAGCATTATACACTCAGTGAATTTCTTGATTAGCAGCAAGATATGTTAGCTCTCTCCCTGTCACTCTCAGACATAGTAGTTTGGCAGTTCTCACCACAGCCCTATCATAATTTAAAGAAATTATTCCTCGGGGGGTTCTTAATTGGCAATGCTCATTCAGTCAGAGCACTTTGATTTGGACTGGCCCATCGCTGAGGCACACAAGACATCTCTTGTTTAGCTGTCTCAGAAGGGTTGGAGAGGGCGCACAGTGAATTGCAGGAACAACAAACATCTTTGACTCCTCTTTTAGATGATGGGTACATCCTGACTGGTTCCCTGTGTCTGAAGTGCCTCTTTGGAAGAGCTGCTCATACAATTCTGTATAATATGAAGGGTAGAAGCCCATCTGCCATAAGCTTTACAAGTCAAAGCTGTTATTTATCATCTGAAGCAGTCACATCTAGGAGAACCCTGCTTTTCTATTCAGCTGCATTTTCATGTCCTAAATTCTGTTTGGATTCTAGTATTTTACATCTTCTTATATCCTGCAATCAAGTTGAGGGTAACTCTTTTTCAAGGGTATGTACTGTGCAAAAGGCAAGCTGAGCAAGCTTACTTCATTGTTCTCCCTTTATCCCTTTGCTCAGAATAACGATAAGCAGTTATTAAAGGGATAACAGAGTTCATGGCTCTTGCACTCAGTAGCATTTCTGAGACTGCTTATGAGGAATTTGCCTGTGGTAATGATACTTTTATATTTTGACCAGAATTGTCTAATTTAGCTATGGACTAAAACTATAAAAAATAGCTTAAGGTTCTCTTCTACCTGTTGTGTGGTAATAACTTTTGGTATATACTGACTAGGGTTACAACTTTGACTGGTACCCTTTAAATTCAAAGGATTTTTGTACCTATTTTTGAGGCTGTTTGGATTCCTTCCACTTTAAATTAGGTATAAACAATGTTCTCTGTTTTCACTATTATTTATTTATTTATTTTCCCCTTCTTTATTTCATAGCATGGAAGAATGTGAAGCTCTCTGCACACGGCTTGCTATTATGGTCAATGGAGCTTTCAAGTGTCTTGGTTCTCCCCAGCACATTAAAAACAGGTATTATACATCAACGTCAAACCTTCTGCATCTACATTCAATCTAAGGTGCTTTAGTAGTGCTAAGGCATAAGCACTTATGACTGATAAGAGCATCTTCTTTTTCTTGCCATCATTGAAGTTAAAAAAAGAGCCAATTAGGATAACTTAGCAAGCTAAATTGACATGTGACATTGTTAAAATGCTTTGTAGTCTGCATTGGTAATTGAAAGAGACAGATCTACATCTAAAACACTTCTGCACTCAGCCTAAAGAATACATTAAGAGAATTCAACATCACAATGAAATACAACATGGTTCCTTCTGAGGATTTCTGGTGAAAAACAAAGCTTTTTTAGCAGGTCAGCAGCCAGTAAGAACATCTATTTTGGACCCTTTCTGCTTCCTAGCAAATTCACTGACAATTTTAGATATTTATGCTGTTTTCTGCATCCTTTTCCTGGTGTGCATAAGCCTCTTTTCTGTTTGAACTCTGCTCATGAGTTAATTTAATACCTATTAATGAGGATGTTTAATTTAGAGGATGGGCTCAAATCACCATAAAAGAAAGAGGATCAGCAGCTTAGGGGAAAGTTGCTGCATCTTATAGATAGAACATTTACATTCAGTTGTAAATGTAATGGTTAGGACACGCAAGACAGTCAGCTGTGTAAGATGATACAGCTCATTTACAAGCAGCAAAGCTACACCACTTTGTACTAGCTCAGCACTTAGCTCTCTTAAGTGCAGATACACTTGACATTGAGAATAAGCTCTACAGAAATGATTTGGAATTGCTGTCTGCCATGTTTATAAGGCAGAAGTTATGTGTCTTGGGTAACTTCTTGTCCCTTGACAACTCTTGGCTTTCTGCCTTTCCATTTGGGTAGAACAATAGGCCCTTTTTTCACAACTACATTAGCAAGACGGGCCTCACCCAAATTAACTCTCTCCTTTCAAATTTTTTTCATGAAGACAAACTTTAAGCTAGAGACATTACAAACCATATGGTGAAAAAACATTGATGTCTGTTTCTCTATTTTTGATGGTCCCATGTGATTGTAGCCTTCTTTTCATGTGTGCACATATTTCAGAGTATATTTGCCTCAATTTCTGGAGACATGAGAAACTGGTCTTCAGCAGTTTCTGCTTCTTTCATATCTAGATCTTTGCCTTTGTCATCCTGTCTCTTCCCAAATTTCATAGCATAGGATGGCCTGTTTTCTCACTAGCTGGGGTAGATTAGTGAGTGAGATTAGTGAGTGGAGTAGACTAGTGAGTCCTTTATTTCTTTTGATGAGAAACAGCTGTATGGAGAGAACAGTGCAGATCTTGGACAGGCGAAACTGCTTTTTGAAGATGTGTGTATGCTCTAATAAGATAAAAATAGTATTACTTAGGCCCTTCAGTTGAGTGTATAAAGTTAGCTGGGGTAAATGTGAGTCTTCCCATTTTATATTTCAGATCCTCTGGAGTGAGTACATGTCTCTGTCTTCTCAGTTTGACCTTGAGAGGGCAAAATCAGACAGTCCACAAAGGCTACCTTCCCCTTTATCTTCTCAGTGGCTTTGTTGTTGTTTTGCCACTTCTGATGTTTCCTTTAGCAGCATCGTCTCATCTTCCCTCCTACAGAGGAAAAACATCAAAAGCATACTCATAAGCATGCACCATATTCATATCAGTAACGCAGTTATTTTTGCTGTACTGCCTCTATAGATAAACCTCCTTCTAACCACAGTTAGCAAATCAATGCAGAAGTATCATACTGGAAGTGTCTTCATATTACTCCTTATTGACATACAATTAGTACTATTACTACTTATTGAGATAGTCACACATCAGCCATTCCAGAATCAAGGCTGTATGAGGGCTCCTTTTAAATTCTCTAAAGCAAGGTCATAATAAGAATATTTTTGGTAGTTGTATTCATAGTAATTATTTGTTTAAAATCATTGTAACTTTGTAAAAAGCACACCTTCTCTATGTTAAGGGTATTTCATACTATCAGCAGGTTTGTCTTCCATGGCAGTTCTTTAAGGTATGTCAGTAACATTCATGTGGGATAATATGTGAACTGGAGATGAATGTTGCTGAGACTTTCTATACAAACTGTGTAGCTCATGCTGCACTAAGATTTTTCATTTAAGACAGGACTAAAATCCCTTTAACTCCTGGCTTATTGATTGATTTGACATCCAAAGTTTCCACACTAACTGTTCAGGAACGAATTCAGTTTTCTTAAAACTTTAGAACACTTTATTAAGAAAAATAGCCACTGGCTTTATCAAAGGATTTAATTAGAATCATGCAGTTGTCTGAATTTTCTCTGACTGCCTGATATATTTTCTTGGCTGGCAAGAACAGAACCACTGTAGAGAGCACAGTCTTAAAATGTCATACATGCAGCTATCAAGGCTTGCAGAAAAGACATTTCCATGTTTTCTTTGGAAATCTTTTGACACGTGCCAGGGAGAAGTCAAAGACTGTTCCTGTACTCCTGTTGTTTTGCTTCTTAGTCTAGCTTCCAAACTTTCCTCCAACACATGCAAATATGATCCTTTATCATAAACCCCAGGGTCACACACCTAACGCATATAGTAATCGTTAGGAGATTAAAAAACAATGTACCTTCTGTTTAATTACTGTTCCAAACTTATTTGAAGACAATTTTCTGGTATGCTACTGTGTACCATATGGAGGACTCCTGCATCTACATGAGATGGGGAAGGGGTAGAGAAGCAGAATTCCAAAGAAATGCACTGAAATAATTAAGCTTTAAATTATTTTTAAAGTTTTATTTTCTCATTGTCTGCTCCATCTGTGAAAATCCTGAAAAACTTCCAGGATTTGGAAGAGTATCAAGTGATTCCTTCCTTCCCATTTTCCTTCCCTCCTTATGATTTAGTAGCCCTATCATTCTCATTGCCATACAGAGGAAAACACTGTTTCTTCTGAAGTGGTAGACCATAAGGATTAGTAAATATAAGCTGCTCTTAGGAAATATCTACCAGCAGAAGAATGTTTTCCTTATCAGCCACAACCACTGATGTAGTGACCAGTCTTTTCCTAGTGTCTCAGTGTTTTCCTGCAATTCACACTGTCTAGTATATTTGTCCCATGCACTATCTCACGGTAAAAACCCATCGCCTCTTACATTTTGTTTAAAAAAAAAAGTTTCATGATGAAATAGAAGTGAAGGAAAGCATAAACAAAACTGATTTTGTGGCATCTGGTTTAATTAATGATACCCTAAAAATTTGTATTTTTGGATGGTATTTTCTCATGCTATGTATGTGAATGAATTAGGCCAGTAATATACACATTTATATTAACAGGGAAGAATAGTACTAAAATAAATTAATGGGGTGATATTGTAGATTATCATGGTTTCTTTGTTAGATTTTACAGCTTGTCTTTTAAAAATTATTCTTATTTATAAGCAGTTCTTGATATCCTTTAGTCTGTTTTCAATTTGTTTCTGCAAGTCAAATTGAACAAATATTTTAAAATCAACAAGTGTCTGATCTGGCTTTGAAAATTGCAAGAAGAGAAATCTAACCACTGTATGAAGACTTAAGAAAACTTTCATACAGCTTTTAGTTATGATAGAATGAATCCAATATTGTAAGAAGTAACAATAGAAGCATATTTTGATACTACATATGATTTCATTAGTATGTCTCAAAAATTTTTTTCCTCTTCTAAATGTAGGCAAATTTAAAATGACATTCTTTCTTCCCTACTTGTTGAATTCTGTCTGTCTTGATGGAAGTCCTCAAAATAGTTTTATTTATTTATTCTTCAGTACCACTCCAGCCTACAGAGTTCAAATTATTATCACTTTTTTTGATGGATATGTGATGAAGGTTTAATGGGTCTTCCTTGGGGCCCTATTAAATTTGCCTCTTTGCTGTGGTGGTAAGTTCAAGGATTCAGCTCTTTCCCTCTGGCTATACTTTCAGCCCTTGGCAGATGTGAAAGATCATAATCTTGGACTGAGTACAGGTTTGTCAGATGGCAGGACAAAATTCTGCAATGAAGGGTATGGGTGAACTCCAGGAAGATGCTAATGTGAAACATAAAAGCTTCATAGGGATATGAAAAGTGATGCTGCTTCTAACGTGTGAGACTTGGTCCATTTTTCCAGCCCTTCTGAAAGGCTGTTACAAAATGCTCATCCAAAAATGTCTTCTTGCTACAAATGCTGGTGTTTGGGTTTCTGCTCCCAGCTTCTGAGCCTTGACTATATTTGTGTATGTTTAAACAGATTTAAAGTACCTGCAGATGTTTATCAGCAGAATAATAAGGGTAAGACTTCTTTAGAAAGGCCTTTTGTTGTAGGTGGCAAATTTCTAAATAATATCAAGAAATATATTAGGTAGACGAACAAACTGAAGAGGAATATTCAAAAGGTTGGCATCTTAGTTCTAGATATAGTTTGTCTGAGATTGATGTGTTAACAGTTGTGCCTGTTAAAGCCTAATTTCAGACAACTCCTGCCAATGGAGTCAATTATGCTAAATTGTGAATGGATTACATTTAAGTGCTCTCTTCAGTATTCTCCATTATGCTTAATGCTTTTTTAAAAAAATCACAGAAGCATTTTCATGTTAGATACAGCTGGCCAATTCTCTGGGAACAACATTTTGAATATTATCCTTCATTCTAGGGCCATCTGGACAGACTTCTCATATCAGAAAAACCCATACCAATTTGTCAGGTGCCGGACACCAAGTCTTTGCTCAAATTTTATCAGCAATCCATCTGATTAAATTACCCAGCAATTAATTCATTTGCTGTAGCTGGGTTAGAATGGAAAATATGCTGGCAGGCTATTTATACTTTACCTTTTTTTTATAGGTTGAGAACATTTTATTGCTTTCCTCAAACTCACACGTGTAGATTTCTTAAATGGAGAAGAGAGGATTAAAATTAAAGATCTCATCAATATTTCAAACTTTGGCGGACACAGTGTTACCATATTAATTGATATACTAGCAATAAGTTTCTTACATGTAATAAAATATAGAAATTAATATATTTTTTATTCTTGACTAGGAAACACCTTCTTCTTGAGCATGAAAAATGTATTAAGGCAGTGGATGTGCAATCATGTAATACAGTTGTTAGTTTGTCTTTCCAGAGGAAAGTTTGAAGAAAAGAGTTTTGGAAACTTAAAAAACACACAGATTGAGAGTTCAGCAATATCTTTTGACTCTTATAAAACTTTGTGCAGTATTAATTCAGTCCTTCTGCACATGTGTGTTAGAATGCTTTTTTCGGTAATTTTTTACTCTGTTTTTCACAGGATGCATCTCTGTTCATTAAATAACCTGTTCATTAAAAAAGCAACAGCTAACTAAGATTTTATATTCTCCACTTTTTCTAGGATGTTTTACTAGAAATTTTTAAAACCTGTATTTAAATATACTATTATCAGCATTTATTGGAGCAGGGCTTCATAAACATCAACATCCTTGTTTTCCATGGCATTTCTGGGAAACTTGGTTTGAAATAATTGTTGCCATTTTATGGAGGAGCAACCAAAGATTGGTGCTAAAGTTAAAAGGACTTGGGTAGTCCTTCTGAGCAGTTCATGACTAAATATTTTCCATTTGTTCAACATACAATTCAAAGTAAAACTCCTGTTAACTTGAGCTGTAGCTGTGGGTGTTCCAGAACTATGAATTCCTCCTGCCAGCTGGAGCCCTTTCTACCAAGGTGGGCTCATGAACAAGACAGGAAAGCAGTAAAGAAATGTGTGGTCTGAGTTACCACAAACCACATAAGTCTGAGGATGAAAGGGTAAGATTAGGGTCCCTGGGGCATTCCAGAACTGTGAAGCACTTGCTTCCCTTTTTCTTTCCTTATCTCATCAATCTGCTGTCTTAAGTGCAACATTTTCTAGGCACTGTGGTAAATAAAGCCACCTGTCTGAGTGGGTACATCCAGTGTCTCTTGTAGGGCATTCATGAGAGGGATTTCATTACAAGGTGTTATGTGATGATGTAATTAAAGTTTATTGCATAATGCAAATATAACTGTGGTTTAAATTTTAATTTTACACCTTGTCTCCATTAAACATTTTTAGCTTGAGATTTGACCTTGAGGTGTTGGCAAGGTCTTTTTAATAGATATTTTAGTGTGTGATACTGTGATCATTATGTTATTAAAAAACAGTGCACCCAAACCCAGGCATAGCAACACATTGATAATATTACTTACTCCTGCCTTTTTCACTGTTGAGCCCGAGAAGATGCTTTGAGGAAACAGTTTGGGTTCTTTGTAGGCTGTACCATCAGCTTTGCACAGGGTTACAGTACTGCTGCTCTTGTTTCTCTGGGAATAAATTATGTAAATAATACAAGAATAAAAAACCCCTGATATTTGCCAGTATGTGCCGATAAACAAATACAGAGAGATTTTGTGTGTGAACACGTGCAAAAAGTTTCAAAGATTTTTTGAGGGTTTCACCACATGTTTGGAAATCACACCTAAGAATTTACGAGTGCACAGAGAGCAAGGCAAAGTTGTACCCTGCACTGCTCATAATGTGGGGCTGTCACTGTTATGGCAATTACATTATTGAATACAGAAATTAACTTTAGATGGTTTGATATGAAAGCCTGGAGTGTATGTGAACAAATAATGCATGTACAGTATACCTGAACAAGTGTTAGTCATCATTTTAATAACTGTTTTCACGTTTCTATTGTTACCTTGGAAAAACCATGATCACTTAAAAAAATGATGAAACAAACTCTATGAATAGTACATGGAAGAGAGATTTTATAATTTATTTATGTCTGTTTGTTTGCGTCTAATCAAGTTTATCTGCTCAGCAATGCTAAGGTTCTGAATAAATGCAGAAGGAAATCACATTTTACAAGTGACAGGGTATTTGCATTTGATTTTAGCTTTTTTTAATATATCAAAGTATTTAAAAATTAATAACCTTTTTTCCTTCCTTGGTATTGTCCTTGCTTGTTTCTTAATAGATGAAATAATTAAATACATTGTGTGATTTAAAATTATCTTAAATTGTGATGTCTTTGTTTTAATAATTTTATTTCAATTTTTTTAAAAGGTTTTTCAAAGTGTTTTGTTTTTTATGTTGTTCAAGATTTGTTCTGTTTGTAAATTGTACTTGTGTCTAAGTCTGTGAGAAGAATGACCTGGATGTGTACCCCGTGCTTCAGCAATTATACTGATGTAACTAAGTTATCTTGCCTAGATGAGGCCTATTTCAGCTTAAACGATTTCATGATTCTATTCACTTAGGAAAAGTAGAATCATATCTACCTGAAAATGAGTGTAAACCAAAGCAGAGGGATAAACAGCACAGTGGGAAATTATTCCCTCTCTTTTATTTATGGCATATATTCTAAAAGATGCAGTTCCTTGCAGACATTAAGTGCCAATGTTCTCTTTACTATTTTTATTTAGTTATCCAATACTGTCATTTTAAAGCAATCTTTTGATCAAAGTAGCGCATACACAAAGTATGCACATTATATTTCCATCAGTAAACTTTCTGGGAGCTGTAATTTTTGATGTATGTATATATAGCACAACATTCTCCAGGAAATGTACTCTTTGATTAGCGGGAAAAAAAAGCATATGGGTGATGAGATGTTTTTCTTATTCCTCAAAGTTTAGGAAATGGGGCCATGTTCTTTATTTCCTGAGGTTACATTCAGCAAATTTTACTGGGGAAGAGTTGGTAAACAGGCTTTGGGAAGTGTGTGATTTGATGAGCTGTTTATTCTGGACCTGCCATAACTTAAAGCAGTGGTTTCAAGGTTTGGTTTTGTTCATTTAGAGACAAGCAACTCCTAAGGCTTTTAAATGAAAACACAGGGTTTTTTTTTTGTTTGTTTGTTTGTTTGTTTAAATTAAATAAAAGTCTGCTGATAGTGTGCTTTCTTTTTCACCCTTCACATGAAACAGGTTTTCATGGGTCAATCTTAAAAAAACCCCATTGGGTTAATTCCTCTAGGGACTCCTTGTGACCAAGTACAAGCTCAGCTGTGTTTCACAAGAGACTGTGTTTCAATGAGGACTCTTGTCCCCATTCAAACCTATGAACCAGGACCACCAAGGAATGGGCAGAAGGGAACATTGAGAAGCTTCTCTGCTGAACTGGCAACTCGTCTCCTTGATATTAATACGAATTTTAAGCTTTTGGGCCACTAAGTCCTTTTCCATTGCTATTGCAAGGTTAAAAGAGCAGCAGGAAAGCATCCAGGGGTCTTCCTCATCAGTATAGATTTGGTTACACTTTCTTCCAGTGAGTGACTGGAGCTTGTGTAGACACATATCTGAAGCAGATTTACATAATATGTACTGCTGGTAGTGTGGCTGTGGGGCTGCAAAACCCTTCTGGGAACTGAGGAACCGATTGGGTTATTCACCCAGGCTGACCTCCTCTTTGTGGTATTTATACCAAATGAAGCCTGAGGTTAGATCAAGCACCTATTAGCACAGTATTCTCTCTCTCAAAGTGATCAAGAGGGAAAAGTACAGGAACGAGATAAGGGCATGAAGTTACTTTACCACATTATTTGACCACCTTCAGCAGTTTCTTTTTTAGAGACTTTCCAAGTGAGAAGTGGTTTTAGTGGATCCCCACCATGAATTTTTCTGGTATCTCACCCAAGTCATGTCAAGTTCTAACATCTAGCACATCCCATGTCAATGAGTTGTACAGTTAGTTCCCCAATGTACTGTAAAGAAGATTGCTTCATCTTACTGACTTGGCATTGCTTTCCCTATAATTTAACTTGATGTCCCCTGCTCTTGCATGAGAAATATATGAGTGAAGAATTATTTCTTACTTTCATTGCTTAGTCATGATTCTGGTCCCTAAAAACACCTTTCTACCACCTCATCTTTCTTTCATGATGAAAAGTTTTAGCCTATTTAGTCACTCCTGGTATGGAAATAGTTCCATTCCTTGCTACCATTTTATGTTCCTTTTGCTTCCTTGTTATCTGAGCTGCTCAGATACCTTGAGGACCTTTGTAAATTAAAAGTGTGGAGTTCATGTAGCTCTTGCTAAGCTTCTGCTTCTGCAGCAGATGCTGTTGTTAAATACTCGAGTTAATTAGTTTACAGTCAATTTGGGAATTTATATTTTAGTTTGTCTCATTTTGTCATTTTAACAGAAAAAACAATAAGATATACTCCCAGAAACACTAATGAGGTGAAAGTCAAGTGTGAACTACTAGTTTGACTGAGGAAGATGAGAAAGGATAGAAAGAAGAAAAATATTTTATTTTGTCAGAATATGTATTTTTGTGTGCTTGTTTATACACAAATAGAAATGCAGGTGTTGTTAAACTAACATGGCAGTGGAAAATATGTTCGGTGTTGAATAGCTTCGAAGAGATGATGATTCTTTTGCAGCAGATGGCTGCTGAACGAGTGTGCTCAACTTAGTCCATTTTAATGATAATGTATTCCTCTTTAGGTCTTGAACTATCAGGTACTAAAGGTTTGATCCTAACCATGCTAATCAAACCAGATTGTGCATTCCTCTGTAATTCCACTTTGGGTTTCTGAATTAATTATATTGTCTGAATCAGAGAGAAAAAGAGAGTGCAAAAATGGTCAATTCAATTTCCATTGCCTCAGTGCACTGGTGAAAGCAGCTTGCTGATTATAGCAGGGGGAAATGTTTATTGCTGATCAGCTTACTCTATATGGGGAGCTCGTGTACTAAAGTGAAGTATAAAATCAAGGTATAGAAGCATCATAATTTGACTAGCCAAAAGAAGAAAAAATTTTAAAGCTTTTTATTCATGCCATGTGGGCGTTTATGTCATTCACAATTTAGAACTAAACCAAAGTTGCACAGACTCCTGTCTTTGCTAATCAGAATTTTGATTCATTTTCTTTGGAATCTTCATTGCATACAGCAATTTCATTTTATAAGACTGTTGAATGTCTCCATAAGCCAGCATTTTTCAAACTGTAATTCAATGGTGGTTGTATAGAAATGCCAGAAAACTGATCAGAATCAATGATCTCTTGTAAAATGTTGCCTTAGGTTAGCTGTCAATTAAATTGAATACCCTTGTTAACTATATCCATCTTTGTAACAACTTCTTTTATTGTCACATATATTTTTTTCAGGGATGATGCTATGCATTTAAAACATTTAATTAGAGATCTATTTATGCCTTAGTAAATCATTGCAAAGCAAATCTACCAGACACTGCTTTGGATTCCACCTAATTCTGGATCTCTTTGATGTATCAGCACTGTTCGTCTATCAGGCTACATGTCCAGTAAATATTTAGTACCCTGCAGTTTGGACTCAATACAGTTTAGTTCCTGAAACATCCTTCACGAACCAACAGGCAGGACACTGCATCAGGATGTTTGTTATTCCATTTCAAGCAGTTCAGTGGTTACATTTGACTACAATGAAAGATAAACAAAACAAAACCCAATCAAAGAAAGAAGCCCAACAGCAAAAAAAACCCCAACAAAACAAACAAAAAAACCCCCCCAAAAAACAAAACCCACAAAAAACCCCACAAACGAACTAAAGACTGAAAAACCCTATGCTCATTTATCTGTAGTGGGGCTTTTCATTTTTATGCAGAAGCTGCCACTGTTTAATGCTACACAAAAAAATAGGATTTTTGTTTGAGATTCTTAGAAACGATATTTTGAATTCATGTGAAATTCTTAATACAATAAAACCTGCACTCTAGTTTTTTTCATTGTGGAAACTTACAGTGCTCTGAAATCAATGAAGACTAATCTTTTATAACAACAGAAGTTCTGATCCAGTGCAAAATAAAAGTTAAAGCCCTTACATTGCTATATATTTTTAGGTGAGGAACATGTGATGTTTTATGTGGAATATTTTGCTGGAAGTCACTCATGAACTGGTTAAACTGGGCATATGTCTCAAAATGGTTCTTTCTATCTTTTATTGCCTTTTGTTTGATACTCTGTAGACACATATTTATGTACTGGAATAGGGCAATATTGTAGAGTGTGCTGTGGTATATCCTTTGCTTTGATGATATGAAAATGTGCCTCTCACTAGTCAGACCCAATTAACCCAGCTGCTACCCTTAATCATGAATTGTGCACAGGAAAGACACGAGAGAGGAGAATTTTGGCACAAGGGGACACTACAGAGGTAATCACTAGGAACCAAACCACTGGAATAAAGGATTTGGCAATGAGTAATTGCAATGCTATAGAATGAAGAAAAGAGTCATACTGGAATGAAGGTTGCAGGAGTGGTGGTCAGTGGGATGACAGAGGAAGTGACAGGTTTCTGGGGAGACATGGACAGTGCTGTCCAAGCTCCCCATCTCCTTTTCAGCTCTGCCTTTCCACTGCTCACTGGCAACAGGGAGCAGGAGTGGCAGTGGGAAACTCTGCTGATGTGGCTCCTCCTGGTGTTTTTCCCTAACTATTAACCGAGGAGAACCCAAAGGAAAGAGGGCATGTCGCTGCAGAGGAGGGAAAGGGCACAGCACTGTCCCTTTTTTCCCATGTCTCTACTGAGCTCTGCCTATGCCCCCAGTCTGGGAACTGGTGCAGCACAACTTCCATTGCTTAAGAAATGTACATAAGAACATGGTTGTCATTTCAGTGTTCACTGGTTTATTGCAACTTTCCCAAATAACTATCAGCAGTGAGTAAAGCTAATAAAAAATATTAGTGTTGGCTAGATTGCCTGTACTTAACTTTTAGCACTTTTGTGTTGAGAAAGAGAAGTTCATTTCCTAAATTATACTGAGAGAGATTGCATGGCCACAGAGCTAAAGAAAAATTGTTAAATTTGGCATCTCCCTAAATATCCCTACACTTGCCTTTGCATATCTGTAAAACATCATTGTACTCACACTCCTGAAATCTTCTTTTGAACATACAGCTTTGTTAAACAATTTGAAAAATAGTGCTACATGTCCATTTTTCATATTAAAAAAAATTAAAGGATTTTTCTTTTCTTTTTCTGTATGTGTGATTGGTAATCTTCAAAGCTTTGTGCTGACCACTCAAAGCAATATAAGAAACATGGCTTACTTAACATAAGTTCAGGTATATTGGATAGTGAAACACCCTGTAGTAACTAAAATTAGGCATAACATGTTTTTTGTCTCTGTTATCATTTATTTAATGACTTTCTCATTGAAATTCTGTTGTTCAATAGTATAATAGCAAAATTGCAGTGATAATGCAGTAGGCTCATAGGAAAATCAATGAACCAAATACTCTTCTTGTTTTCATGCTGTCTTCATGGATTTTTGTTTCTATGTCTCATCCACAGGTTTGGAGATGGTTATTCTGTCAAGGTTTGGCTTAACAAAGAAATAAGTTATCAAACAATGATTTTGGACTGTCTACAACTGCATTTTCCTGGAACACAATTTAAGGTACAGCTAAAACTCCTTGTAGTATATGGCAGGATTAATTTTGGGCTGGTAAGAACAGTATGCACATGTTTGGATATTTACACGTTTGGATATATTGATCTTTTTGGGAAAAGTACATATAAATATCCCTTTTATTTTTTTATTAAGCATTTCATAAAAACTGGACTTTTGATGTTGGTTAAATGAACTCCAAACAGGCATTAGGCAATGTAAATAAAAATGCCTTTTTTCTGAGTGAAAATTTTCTTTTGCTTTTTTCATTGGTGAAGGTGAGCTCAAATTTGTGTTCACCTGAAGTAGGAGTACAGTGTAGTCACGGAAAGTGTTTTCTTTGATTGCTTTCTGAGAAGGTCCAGAGTTGATAAGGCTTTACTGAGATCCTTTGACTTAATACATAGCCTTATAAAAGATCTATAGCAATTACATTTCAATAAAAACTCTTAAAGGCTTTTACTTTAACTGTGTTTAAGAAAAGAATCATGGAAAGCAATGTCTTTCTTAGATATGAACCTCTCTCTGTATGTAAGTCTGTACTGAGCTCAGACAAATGTGAGTCTGTATATACTCAGCGTTTTCCCTGACTGCACTGTAGCAGCACTAGTCTGTTGGATTAAAATTTGTATATCTTGTATGGAATTAAGAAGTTGTCACCTCAGAACACACACAAAATGCTCTGAGTGTGAACCGCTCTTTTTGCTATGAACATAGACAAAATACGTTCTTTTTTAAAAGCTTGTATATTCCATATTGAACTGCAATAAGAACCTACTGAAGCTAGAATTATTATAAGCAAGTGTAGCTGCATCACAATGTACATTCACTTTTATCTGTTTTTATAATATTTGCTTATTTTCAGGGACAACATCTTAACCTGCTTGAGTACCATGTCCCACGAAGTCAGGGATGCTTAGCAGAGCTCTTCAGAGTCCTAGAGAATCACAAAGCATTTCTTCAAATCAAACACTACTCCATTAGCCAAACCACATTAGAGCAGGTATTTTATTATTTTCATTTCTTTTCTTCCCAGTCCCCATCCTTTTTTTTTTTTTTTTTTTGTCTCAATGTGCTGTGTAGTTTAGTTATCGATGTAGTAGAATATGCTGTCATTTGCTGTGTTACCCTAACATATGCAATACTCAGGCAGTTCCAGGGCATCTCAGGTCACATAGGAATTCCATGACCCACACTGCTTTTACACTGGAGGTGAGCATAGTAAAAACATCACAAGAAGTCACATACTTGTAGTGTGCACAAGCATAATCCGATGCATCTGGAGCTGTGTGGGATGACAAGGTGGGACTGTGAACCGCCACCTCCACAATCCAAAAGTTGGGATCTTACCAATGTCCTTGAAAAGGCTGAACCAGTCTCTGTAAATCGTGGTAAATCTTATACTTTCAGAACATTTTCCTTTGAGAATTTTAAGTGCACAAGCAGACAGAAGAGATCTGAATGCTAACGATTGTGAAATCCTATTGTGAGAAAAGGAAGAACACATTGATGGCAAGCTTGGGATTTCTGCTTGATTGTGATGTGTTACAGCATCTTTATATGCAACTGCTTGTTATTCATTCCACAAACAGAGAGTCACATCTAGTCAAAATATTAATTTTCTATGATTGATGGTGTGCACTTGTTCCTTTTTCCCATGTGCAAATCATTGTTGAAGTGTTCTCCTCTGTACTGGTCTACTAACTACTTGTAAATGATCTATTCACTGAATGGCTGCATAAAAGATAATTTCAGCCTGTTTTTTCAGGCATTGTTCACTCAGGTTTTCTTCCTCTCCATTATTCATGGTGATGCATCACCTTGGTCACCGATCACTGCTTTCTCTCCTTGACTGAGTGTCAGTTTTAAACAGAAAAATAGTTCTCTGCAGTAAAAAACACACCTATAATGCACCCTAAGTTTGTTTACATATGAAGGGGATAATTTGGATAAAGAATAGCCATTTTTCCCCTCTACATTCCTTGCTGTGAAGTGGTTGTGTAATTAAAAAATGAAACAAACCTTTCTGTAGTAAGATCTGTTAAAAAAAAATAAAATAAAAAAAAATCAAGAAGGCACGTTAATTGTTGAAACAGAAGTATCCTCTTACCTTGAAATATTTGGACCCTCATCTGTAAAATTTATTGGCAGAGAAAATTGACTCAGATTCTTTAGGTGTGTCATTCAAAGACAATTAAAACCATTGTTTCCCATTAACTTGTGCAGCGATAAAATGTAATTTTCATATCTCTGCAGCTCATTTTACCATAATTTTAATCATTTTTCAACCCCTGGTTAGCTGGAGAGGGAAAGAGAGATTCTGTCTAGAGTTTATAAAACATATTTTTAGAGAGATTCCCTCAACGTAAGTTATTAACTATTTTGTCAAAAAGGCTTAGGGGAGAGCAGCTAAAAAAAAATCATCAGCTATGTCCGCAAAGTCTGAATTCAAGTACTGCTATTTTGAAAATCCTACTTTTTATCATGTCTTACAGGTATTCATTAATTTTGCTACACAGCAACAAGGAGTCTCCCATTCCTCACAAGGATCTCCTGTTGTTCATCATGATCGTCTCCCAGTCTAGGCTCAGAAGGGGATGGAGCTTCCACATAACATATGTGTATGTCTGTTTGCATATAGATACACACAAGCTACATGCAGTAACTTTTCAGCTGTGAACAATTCATGTATGAGAAACAAATAGTAGAAGTAGAGGTGATTTTTCATCTGTAGGCCAGAAGGAGTGGTACCTGTTCTTGGTTAATCAAGAAACTGATTATATGTGTACCAAAACTCTGCCAGAAAGTAATGCTTTTTAAAATTTAACTGGAATTGTAACATATAAATGGATTAATTGTTGCAGAGAAAAAAAGGCTGATCTGAAATGGCAGTGCATAGTAGATTTTTTTTTGTGGTGGTGGTTCTGCATTCATTTGACTACAGTACTTTCTTGCATGCAAACAATATCTAATTTTTACGTGATAAGGCAAGAAGGAACAATTGAATAGCAATAGCTTGGCTATCACCCAATATTTTTATTTAATCACACAAATTGAGAGCATTTTGACTTCCCTATTAATTTAGTTCTGTGTTGTGACAAGCTAAATTAGCCTTTTTATTGTATAAAGGATGCACTGTATTCCATAAGGCTTTATGTTAAAGAGGTTATTAGTGTACCAGCCTAGTCTGCCTCCCAGTTATCTTAAGTAAATTTAACAAGTTTTCATAAATCATACTTGACAATGAGCTTTTCCCTAAGCCTGCAGATTGCTGCTGGAAGTATTCTGAAGTACCTTTTTAATGACCTATTTTGGTTTTCTCATCTTTTTATTTCCTTTTTTTTTCCGAAAGAATGTAAAAATGCTATTTAATGGGAATGTTAAAGGAAAATAAGACAAACATTGAGACAGTCATCAATAAACTTCTCAATAATATATTATGATGCTAGATACTTCAGACAAAGCCACAATCTTCAGCCTGTACTTGGGTAAAATGAGTGAACATTTAATGAATAAAAACTCTTTGCATACTGTGCTTGGAGTTTTTTTTTTTTTTTAATAAGTGGCTGGCTCATCCAAAACAAGTTTTGAGGCTTCTATGAAATTAGCTCATGCCACTTTTATTGGCCTACACTGTCGAATAGCTGAAATAGTGGAACCATGACTTAGAAGTTAATTGCTGCAATATGATTTTGGATGGGCAGGGGAGAGGGAAGTACACTTGGAGATGGAAAAATTTGATTTTAAATGGCCGGTGTTGCAGTGATACTGCTATAATTCCCTGCTGTACAATGATGAAATATTAAAAAATATATATTTGTGTTTTAGGCTTTGCAAGCTGACACAGAAGACTGTTTATTGAGGCTTGATTTGTTTGTGCTGCTTTAGACCATTATGCTTTTTTAAAATCAGAAATTCAGGTTGCCTATTTCTATCAAAATGAAATTAAGTCCTTGAAAAAGAAATAAACCCCTGATGATTTACAGCCTCTGTCTAGATGTATGTATGGGTCAGAGTAAGTAAGTTTATGAAAGTACTTTATCATTAGAATGGTTTGGCATATACTGCCTGCTGCCTAATGTCAGAACTCTGCCAAGCTGCTCAAGGCCCAAAGCACCTAAGAACCATTAAACCCCAACACTCAGCATTGTGGTAGAAATGCTATAGTGCAATGGGATGGCCATATTTGGTGTGAAAACATTTATCTTTACATTCTGCATAAGGCTGAGAGTGGAAAGTTTCTAAGGTCTCCAATTAGAACAAAAAAAAAAAAGTCAATTTTACAAAGCAGAGTGTGAGACAAGTAGTGGACATGGAAGAGAAAAGAAAGCAGATGCAGGAAACTTGGGCAGAAACAAATATGCCATCATCGAAGACTGCTTAATTTCAGCACCTAAGGAGAAGAAACTGCATGTTCAAGAAACAGCCAAGGATCTCTGAGTCATAATCTAAAACCACTCAACAGAAGAAAATTTTTACAGGTCTTGCTTAGCTGAAAAAAATATAGGAGGAATGGTATGGCAGTCACATGCACAGGGATTTTGGCTTTTTCATTTTGTTGGTATGTCTAGATCTGTAGATTGCTGATATCATGACTGATTGATTTTCTTGGGTTTTTTTGTTTTGTTTTGTTTTGTTTTTATAACATCATATCTCTGTCTCAACCATCACAAGTCCTTAACAAAAAATTAAATATACTCAAGGAAATTTAGGGATTTGGGAAAGGAAATGGTGCCAGTCCTTGCAGTATAAGGCAGTTGAGCCAAAAGGTGTGATTTGTATGAAATTGTGAAAAGAGAGCTTATTCCTGCTGAGAAAGAGTGTCAGGCAATTGAATTAATAAAAGAATCCTGCATTTTGCTTTGACCAAGGGAAGCATAAAAGCATACAAGACTCACTGTGGTAAGACTGAAAAATAGTAGCCTAGCTGAATGCTCAGATAGGGGAGCTTCTTCAAGGCTCTGTAACACTAATTAAATGTCACTTTTTTCTGATTAAAATATGAAAGATTATATTAATTTAATAGATGAATACAGTAAATAAGGTTTGCTTCAGATTGATGGTTGAGTAAATTCAGTTAACAGTGTTTTTCTTTTTTTAAATGACTTCATATGCATCTCAGGAGACCCAATTTAATTCAGGCAAGTAGCAAACAATGTCTGTCTACCAATCCTTTATGGGTGAAGAAGGTCAAAATCTAATTGAGTGCCAGTGTATTAGGTTCTGTTTCAGAGGATATTTTCCCTTTCTTTTACTTGCAGCATTTCTAAAGTATGCAAGTTTCTACAAAAGTATTTTGAAAATTTTTGTTTCATTTATTTATTTATTTATCAAAATAAATCACTAAACTAGGAATCTGGACAGAAAAGGTCAATTATGCATTAATGATGAAAGGATCTTGAATTCATAATTCATGAAGAAATATCTCTTCTTTTACCACCTCTGGATTTGGAATCAAGCACTGTTGAGTATTTTAAACAATACTTCTCTTGCGTGATTCTTGTTAGGAAAATTTCATTTTATTTCAGCTGGAATTTTCTCTGACTATGAAAATAAACCCTTCACCCTGAATGATAAAGTAGAATAAAGCTCAAAATTACAAAATCAATAGAATATCTGAATTGCTCAACACCAAAACTGGGGAGATGATATTCATACTTTCATGGAACTGTTACCCTGACTAAATCAAAAGAAGAGATTTAGCCAACCTTTGAGCAGATTGTTTCAGGCCCTCTTTTAATTTTCGTACAGTTGTAGAACGATGTGACCAGAAGTAATCCATGGGTCTGAACCTTAAATCAAACTATCACTAATTCAGTGGCAGTGGAGGGGTGATTGGTAGTAGTGGGCAGGATGGCAAAACTCAGAAATTTTCAGTTTGAATATCGCTGAATATGACTGCATGCTAAATTTCTGTACAATTTTTTTCTTCTGGAAAGAACTTCTGTCTCTAGTTTGGTTCAGTCATGACCACAAATGATAAATTTTGATCAGGGTAGTGCAAGATGTATAATATGATTTTCAGCAGAGGAATTAGGTGCCTTTTGAGCTTGCTTGTCCTTGTGAAATTTGAATCACTGGGGTCTGAAACCTCATAAATTTGGAAGTTGAATCTGACTCATACTGGAACGTCTCAATTCCTAGATCTGTCTAAACCCAATTTAGGTAATAATATTGCTTTCCTGGTCTTCTCCTAGTAAGTAGTAAAGCTGACACTTTCTTTGATTCAGTTTAATATGATCTAATCTTTTTATGTCAGCATTTTAAGTTTTTCTTTCTCAAGAATAGGGAGATCAAAGCCAGCAGCAAAAAGATCTTACTTGAAGTGATTGAGAGCTGACTAGCTCAAACCTACAACAGCTAAAGAGAAAATGCTTCCTGAATTGTGTTTTAGGTCCTTACATTACAAGTAGTGCTGATGCTGTTGCAGGTGTGATGGGGGTGGGCAGCAGGTACAGAGCAGAAATCACAGCTGTCTCATCCTTGCACAGAAAGCAGAAATCTGCTGCTATCAACAGGCCAGGTACTGCTGAATGTTTCAGCAGATGAATTCTCCATGCTGAATGACGATATGGATCACTGAAAGAAATCAAAGCATCTTTCTTCTTTATTAAATTTTTCCATCACGGGGACCATTGTTCCAGCAGTGCCCTTGTGCCTATGGCTACACAGAGCTATGTGCTGGAATGTGCTGGAATTCTGACTCCTTTCACAATGGCCCTGTAAAAACCATGATCAGAGGCTGCACTGTAGAGGTGTATGCACATTTCTATCTTAGGCTGATCAAAGGATCAATGTTCATATCTGCTTTCCATGAAATACTAATGGAGAAAAAGGAAATACAAGCTATATAAGCAAAAGTCAATAGGTGAGATTCCCATGTGTAGCTGATTTATTCCAGCTATAGGACACCATACATACATAATTCTGCTGCCTGCGCATGCCATGGGCAATTTAAAGAAGAGCCTTGGGATTAACTGGCTATGAGGTGCCCAGCAGGAAAAGGAAAGATCCTCTAACATGCAGTGGTATAAGGGAAGATCACACAGGAGTCCTTTCACCCTTCTGTTGAGGTAATAAATGCTGGCTAATAATAAAGTGTAATGCATGTAATTCAAGAAAAGTATCAGAAACACTCTCTCCTTTATCTTGTGCTGAAATAAAGAAATGCACACTTTATTCTCTATATCATTTTTACACCACTCTTAATTCCTATTCTACTTACCTTACTATATGCAATAACCAGACCCCAGGTGTTATTTTCCTTAGATTTTACTGAGAACTGGTTCTTAAGACTTTAATAATCATAGCTGAGGATGTGAGTGAAGGAGCATGTGACATTTTTGCTGAATCAAATGGAATATGCATGCAATGGCCTAGCTGAGGAGTTGCAGTGATCTAATACTTTGTAGCTAATGTAGCTAATGTCTAGTAAGAACAACCTGACAATGTTTTTGTAGAAGTCTGTTATTAAAAATAATTCTGTTAGCAATGTATGGATACAGAATAGGTTGAATCTAGCTGTGAGAGTATTCTCAGTATGTGAAAGGTAAGAATCAAGGTCATACACAGCATGTTGAAGTATTGTATTTTTGTGGTTTATTCTCCCTTTCAAAATTAACCAAGTGATTAGAAGTGGCACTTTTCAGTGGCCTGTTACACAATGAAAGTGTTTATTTATAGCCTAGAGCTGAGGCTGTTTACATGCTGGTCATTTATTAGTCCCTCTTTTTTACTACTTGCATGTTTTAGATGAACTGATAATGAAAGTTAATGCATTAAATTATATTCTGAGGTCTTTGCAAGCTGTGCAATTGAAAATAGATTTTTCTGGACATCCAGCAACTGGGTAACATAGAAGTATTTAAGTATTTCTATATATAAAATATTAAAGTAAATTCTGAAAATAGTCTTTGCAGAAATGTTTTAGAAATTAATGTGTTGTTCTTTGCATATACCATATAGAGTTCTACCTTAAATCTAAGTGCAAATGAAGGCATCTGTAATTATATGTTTCTAATTGTGAAATGGATAGATTTAGCTTTAACCCACAACCTTCAAATGAGAATAGCAGGAGCACTGATGATCTGCTATGTGTCTGAACTCAGGGATGGAGACTGACAGCCGACTCTGTGACTCAGAACCTGAAGGGTGCATGTCTCTCCAAAGTGTGAAGAGCCCTCTTTTTTACCACTTCAAGGTATTGACTGCAGGACGAACTGAAAAGTTTCTTGTGAGCTTTGCTCCCTTATAAATACCTATGACTGCACATATATAGATGCAGCAGAGAAACTGGCATAAGTTTTCAGGAAGGATGAGATTTTTGTCTGCAAAGTCCATGCATTTGCTAGGGCTTTGCTCAACATTGTTCTTCTTTTAGTAGATTCTTATCAATCAGTGTTTTCAGGCCTTGCCTTTTACCCCATGCTGTCAAGTGACAGCTCACTTCATGGTTTTTCGGTTTTATGTGTTACACAGGTCTTTAAATAGACCCCAGCTGAAATAGCCTCAGCATCTGAGGAAAATGTTTCCCCTGGTAGATGTTTTGCTCACAATACTGGTTGCCAGATGTTGGATGCGAAAAATTTTCCCTAAATTGTCATTTTAGGGAGTACTGAAGAGCTGGGACTTTTTCTGTTTGACTTCTGCTAAATCATCAGAGAATTTTCTCTAAATAAATTTGGTACTCTCAGAAACTATAAAGACATTGATGATGTCTTTCTTTTATCCTGCTCAGTACCAGATCTCAGATTTGCTATTATCTGGCATCTTAGAATCATAGAGTAGTTTGGAAGGAACCTTAAATATTGTCTAGTTCCAGCCCCCCTGCCATGGACAAGGACAGCTTCCACTAGACCAGATGGCTCAGAGCCACACCCAATCTGGCCTTGAACACCTGCAGGGATGGGGCATCCATGGCTTTTTTGGGCAACCTATTCCAGTGCCTCACCACCCTCACAGTAAAAAATTTCTTCCTAATACTTAACCTAAACCTATTCTTTCAGTCTGAAACCATTCCCTTTTGGTCCATCACTACAGTTCCTGGTGAAGAGTAAGCCCCTTGTAGGCTCCTTTCAGATACTGGAAGGCTGCTGCGAGGTCTCCGCACAACCTTCTCTTCTCCAGGCTGAAGAGCCACAACTTTCTCAGCCTGTCTTTGTAGGGGGATGTTCTCTAGTACTCTTATCACCTTCATGAGTCTTCTCTGGACTTGTTCTAACAGTTCCATGTCTTCCATCAAAGAATGCATTGGTAGGTGTCAGGTGAAAAACACCTGGCTCAGGCAGACCTGAAAGAAAACAGACACTTCTGTATTATTTCCAAAAATATGTTTATGGAGGTCTGTTTATTAAACACTGTTTCCTAGTAGCTGTGTTCACAAGAACAGCAACTGTTTAAAACATTAGATAATATTCAAGAAAGAAAGTTTTGAGTCTATTTGAACCAACATTCAGTATTCAAGGGTGAGAGTGAGATTTGCTCTCTGTGCCTAACCAGTACTGGGGTTCAAACATGCTTCTTCAATTGTATAAAGTTATAGAGGGCATTTGGCAATTAATTTTCATTGACTCTGCAATTTAGACTTCTAGTTGGTCTCATGTGCTGGGGTAAAATGTCAGTTTGACTGCCAACCTTTCTCCATGTAATTTTGAAAGTGGTGAAAAATGTGGATGTCTCACTGAGAGGTCCTTGTTGACACAATCAAGATACAAACAGTAAAACTGTCTCAAAAACTATGGTCAGATTTTCGGGCTTTTTCAGTGGGTCCAAACAGAGTTGGGAAGTGTTCTACAGAATTATTTTTTTCATTCAGTGTTTGAATCTTCTGATACTGATATAGGTGGGGCTGCAGTTGCCAGTCTGACACACATCCTCAGGTCCACCCTTTCCGTCTGAGCTGAATGGGACATGGAGGCACATACAGAATTCTGCAAGGTGACCCCAGTAGCTGAAGTTCCTGCTGGTGTTGCCAAGCAGCATATAAAACAGTTATGACACTGATTGAGATCACAATAATACAAAGTGACATAAAAGCAAATAGTACATTTATATGTTGCCTTTTGGCATTAATGAAGCCTAGAGTGGGTGCAACAGTCCAAGTCAATTATGTTATGAAGGCAAAGTCGGATTGCAAGAGCCATCTCAAAGACAATACCTGCCCAGAAAAGACACTATGCTAGGTGTAAAATAGACTGAGAAATGCCTGAGAACAATGGCAGTACCCCAGAGAGCATGAGAAACCAAGGACCTGTCTTTTCATCCAGTTTCTTCCAGCAGAAGCATTTATGTCCATTAGCAACATTGCAAAGACAGTACTGTAACTGTTGAGGATATAATAGAGCTTTTTCCCTACTGTTTTGTTTGGCAAAAGGAAATACCCTTACGTGGACTTTCCATCTATTGACGTATGTTCTTTTCATAGGGACTTCCTGTCTGCGACTATGGAAATTTATCTACTCAAAAGCATCAACAGCTATCTTTTACTAAGAATAGCAAATATTCTTTGATAAGAAACCAGGGAAATACAAGCCATTCTTCCTGGGTTTTTCATTATTCCTCTTCCTGATTTTTTGTTTGTTTGTTTGTTTGTTTGTTTGTTTGTTTGTTTTGTGATGATTTGGGTGTTTTTGTGTTTTGTTTTGTTTCTTTTTTTTTAATTAGAAGGTGACATGTATGTTTTGTTTTGTATAGGATTTGTACTTTTTTATCTTCTTTTTTTCATGTGGGAAAGAAGGGCCAGGAGCAGAAGTGGATGGAGAAAATACTTGTGGCTGTGATGTTTTTAAAACAAAATAGCAGATCTTTTAAAATGATGTTAAGCCTATATTTTTTTTTCAGTATCCTAAATGACAATTAATCCCTTAGATGCTTTTGAAAATTTTATTATTTTTTACCATACCAATTTGATCAACTAAATATAAACATTTTGGTGGCAGATATGTTAATGATTGTTCTAACTTATTTACTTACCTCTGTAGAGATTTTATGTGTTTTGACATAAGCACAGATAAAGTATTTACTAAATTTAAATAAAACTTCATTTTCCTCTAAAGTATTGTATTCCATTTTCTTGCCAAAACACAATAAAACAAAATATATGACACATTATGCAATAGGTAAAAGGAAATATATTTTAATCAGATATGAATAACAGATTAGAAGAATCTTTAATTCACTTTTATCTTGCTTTGATCTGAAACCAAACTCTGAGCAGCCAGAAACATTAAAGACTTGGAGGAAACAAGGATGACTCATTTTCTCGATTCACATTGAATTGATTTTCTAAAGAAGGGAATATGACTTTGTTTGTAAAGACTGAATTACGTGGACCATTTAAAATGTTTTGAGCTGATTTCTCAAAAAGTACACCTGTATTTCAAAAGCATCTGTCATTGTATTAACATTAGTCATGTAGCTAAAACTTTATCCAGTATTCATTGTATAATTTTTCCTTCTACATGGCAGTTGGCTTAAGTCATCCTTTGAAGACTTGGGCCCATAGCATAATGAAGGAGACAGAATTTCAGTTGAAGCCATACAAGCAAAAAATGTTGGCTTCTTGATGTATCGTTAAAGAATATGACAGTCAATTTGACATGGGAGCTTGAAATAACATTTATACAATAAGATCACTGTTATCTATGGCAAGCTCAACACAGTAATTTGTAGACACAAAAATAAAGAAAAGTTTTCATTTTAATATCTTTCTGATCCATGATATTCTTGTGTGCAGCAAAAATAGCTTTAAAAATGTCTTTGAAAACTACAAGAAACGAGGGCTTTGCTCTTTCCCGTCTCTAATTTAGACAGTGTCAGGAGGGTTGTGCAGGTGCAGCAGAAGAGGATTTTTTTTATTGCCATGGGGATGTTTCTAGCTCGCCACTGGCAAAAGTCAGACTGGAACAACTAGAAGCACTAGTTTTCTAGGCTCTGCCCATGTTTGGATCACAGAATAATTTTTTGTGCAGCAGATTCTGCAGATGCCTATACTGTAAGTACTTGTACTCCTCAGGAAGGTAATTAATACTGTCTTGTCTTGTTAACTTGGCATTTCAGACTTTAACTTGTTCCACCAAGGTGCCTGAGAGCAGCACTGTCTTAGGTTGATTGCAGTTGTGGGCAGTCAGTGTGTTGTGCTGTTCACATTTGAGATCCAAGCTTTATAGCTTCTCTTAAAAGAAAAAAAAAAAAAAGTGAACTTCTTGAAATGTAGAAGCAATGGTGTTTGGGGAAGAGTGTGAATTTGCTACTTGCTGTCCATGCTGCTTCTCATGTATAATCAAGAGGTTCAGGCTTGTTGCCATCTCTAGCAGTCTGTAGGGCTGCAAATATTGATGGTGACAGCAAGTGGAGGCTGTCTTTTCCTCTAAGCTTAGAAACTTGTTTCACTTGTTTGCTTGAAGCAGGGAGTGGCTAGCTTTATGGATCTGCACCATAAAGCAGACAAATTACTAAGGAAAACGTGAAGGCATATGTTTTATTTGGTAATAAGAATGTTTAATTGATGATCATGACTTGGGTCTATGCCATCAATGTCAAAAAATGTTCAAAAGCAGTTGAGGTGATGTGCATATTTGTACTTCTTTTCTCAAATCTGAATATTGCTTTGTCTGCAAAAGATTAGCCATACTAATCTGAGCAATGAAAAGGATGTTACAACAACTTGGATTGCATCGCAGCATGCCAAGTGAAGGTTTATATTTATTATTGCCATAATAAATTCAGTCTTGGTCCTTTCCTATCAAGTTGCTTTGGTTGCTCGTGATGGGAAAGGAAATAATGAGAAAAACACTCTCGCTAGGACTATGTAAAACTGTGTAGGGTTTCTCGGAGCACTAGAGGGAGCAAGAAGGTAAAAGTTCTCAAAAGAGCAACTGCTCACTTGGAGGTTGAAATCTGAGAGAGGAAGTTTGCCCTACCATGCAGGTAAATAAAATTATTACACCATTAAAAACCCCCAAAAAACCCACAAACCATAATTGAAACTGAAGTGGTATCTTACATGGGGTTTAGCAGTATTGTTTGTTTGTGGTGTTTTTGTTGTTGTTGTTGTTCTCCCCCACGTACACACACTACCACTGTTCTTTTTTTCCCCCATTTTGCTTATTGTTTTGAGGGGATGCTTTTGTTTTCACGTCTCTGAATGCTGTGTGTTGATCTAGGCTACTGCTAAGGGGCTGGCTCGGATGGAAACAGAAGTCCTTGTTTCTCCTCATCAGAGACCCCTTTAGGCAAATGTTAACCTGCCAAGAGCATGTGCATTCCAAGGAGGATTTGCAAATGAACTAGTTGTTTTCCATGAACAATATTTCCTGACCTAAATCTTTCCATCCTAAGGAAAAAAAAAAGAAAAACAACAAAAAGAAATGGTACGCAATAAGTGCTATTGCAGATGAGAGGATATTTTCCCTAGTGCTCCCCTTGCCCACTCATATGAACTATTTCTAGAATAAGATAATAAATTCTGGTGAGCAGTGCCTTTCACTGTGATTATTCACAGAACTGACCCTAAGCCTATAAATAGATGTTTAACCCAAGTGAATTAGCCCACTCGCATGTTCTTCTCAATAACAGTCTGCCAGTAACTTTGGAAAGTCAAAGACATTTGGGGCAATATTCTCATCTTAGTGTGTTGGATATTACTGGCTGACTCCTGCTAGGATTTGTGATCAACACTGCCAGTACAACAAATTTTAGATACAATTCTACAATGCTGAAAAACCCTGCTTTTCATGTGGCACCACAAACATCGTGGTGGTAAATAATTTAAATGCTCTTTCCTATTCTTCTTTATGTTTCTAGGAATCTTTAAGCACTGCTTTGGATAAACGAAGAGTAGGCTAAGTTTGGAGATGCTTGGTCTAGGACATCTGCCTGCTCATGCACAGGCTGAGGCCAGTGTGAGGTGACATGTGCCCCAGGGCTTAGGGGGAGCTGTGGACAAGCAGGTGGCTGCAGCCCTTGCTAGAGGAACGCTCTTACAGGCAGGGTGTGTGCAGCAGGAGGTTCCCAGTGCAGAGAGCTGGACTTCTGTCTCCTCCAGGTTGCCGAGAGATGCTTTGTTTGCACTTTATAACACTGCCAGCAAGAGGCAGGACAGATTCCAATATCTAGTTGCTTCTTCTGAAGGTGAAGTGGGAAGAAACTCAGTGCTGTTTTCTTTCATCTGTGTGCATGGGTATAGCCACTTCAAGATTTCAATGTTGACTGTGTTGGCCTTTCCTTTGCAACATTTCAAAATGTCTTTTCAATATTTTTGGTTTCTTTTCCATTTTGTGAGGGTTTCTGGAATTAAAACTATTCTAGGAGGCAGCCTCTATACATGCTTGTATACTGTGTATGTTTTTGCTATAAAATAGATTTTATCTTCCCTGCAATTTCCAAATGAAATGATTGAAATCATCGGATGAGCAGCCTTAGATGAAATAGGTCTCAATATTTGTATATTATCCAGGGTAATAATGAATGGCTCCCTACTTGAATATACTTATAGAGTCTCATACTTTTTTGAAAGCCTGAGAATACATTTTCTTTATGTGTTTTCATTATAATTTTAATTACATATTTTTTCATAAGTGCAGGCCTTTTTAAATTATATATTTCTCATATAAGAAAAAAAGAACTAAATTTTACTTTCAGATGTTCTGATTATAAAAGAAAACCAGAAGAGTTTTCAGTTATCCTGGTATGAACCCATAACAGTTGCTAACTCCGGAGTAATTCTGCATTTACATAAAGTTGAAGATTGGAAATGTCTGAAAACAAAAGTTGTAAGAAGAAGAAATTTCTTTTTATTGAAAGTCATGGAAATTGGGAAAATTGGCATGCTCACATGTCCTCAATTTATTGCTTCCCTTCTTGGGCTATGGAGCCACAGAAGCAACAAATGAAATGGATCTATTGGGTAAATAACATCTGGTTTAATGTAATCCTTTTATGTACTTACAGAGCAATGATTAAGTGAACAGGGCTTTTTTAAATTGGACAGTGTTTTAGCTCATCATATTGATATTCCAGATATGCTGCTGTTTTGATGATTATGTACCTATTGTCAGAGAAAGTCTCCATTTGTATAAAAGCTGCAGGTGTTTAGCACTTATTAAAATCAGGCAGTACATCTATGGTCAAAAAAAGTACACAACTCAGCCATTTTACCTCTACATGATATTTAAAAAAGTTTTGCAACAGACTTCAAAGATCCAGCCCAGTGCCCCTTCTTTTGACTCATTGAAAGGGAAAGGAATAGCTCTTGATTTCTTTTGTATGCATATAGGTAGCTGTAGATAGTATTAGCTTAGTTCTGCTTGAATATTTACTGTCAGAAAAACTGCCTTCCTCTGGCAGTTGCTTATGACAAGCTGGAAAATGGATAGCTTTTTACTTAAGGAAGATCCTCACTTTAACAAAGTAAGTATTCTAGGTGCTCTCCTGTTGTTTGAGGCAGTAGTTGAGCATGTCTGTTGTGGGTTTCACCCTGGTTAAATGCCAGGCACTTACGACGTCTGCTCGCTCTGCTCTCTCCTGCTGCCACTATGCAGAGGAGAGGAAAAAACTAACACAAACATGCTGAACTCATGAGTTGAGATCACTAATAGTCCGCACTGGAGAGGGCAAAAGCAGGTGGGAAACTTAAATTTGCAAAGATAGTGATTTATTAATCTAACAGAGTTGGAGGATAAATCAGAGGTAAAAATAAGCTCTTAAGATACCGTTTCTTCACTCACCCCACTTCCCTCTTAAGGCACTGCTTCTCAGCTCACCCCCTCCCTCCTTTCCAGCTAACAGCTCCTGGGCAGGGGCAGGGTGTGGGGTTTTTCTCTTAGGTCAGTCCATCACAATTCTTCTACTACAAGCACTGTTTCCCCATTCGCCCCCTCCTTCCGTCTAACCAACAGATCTGGGCTGGGGCAAGGTATGTGGCTTTTCTTAGTCAGTCCAACACCACAATTCTTCTGCTACAAACGCTGTTTCTCTACTCACCCCCCTCCCTATTAAGGCCATTTCTCAGCTCACCCCCTCCCTCCTTCCTTCTAACCAACAGCTCCGGGGTGGGGGCAGGGTATGGGGGTTTCCTTTGGTCAGGGTCAGTCCATCAGGGAGAAGAGTCCTCTACTTAGCCATGGGGGTCCCTCCCACGAGAGACAGTCCTCTGGGAACTTCTTTGGCGTGGGTCCAATCTCACGAGCAGCACCCGCCCGGTTGCTGCAGTCCGAGATTCCTCTGTCCAGGTTGCAGAATTCCAAGCTGAGGCCAGGCTGTTTCCATCCCGGGAGCAAGGCCTCTCTCTCTCCTGCAAGGCCTTTGCAACTCTCAGTCTCTGGGACTCCCACTGGATCACAGCTTCCTGCAGGCATCACCTGCTCCTCTGGCGTGGGCACCTCCCCACAGGCTGTGGGGGGTTCTCTGCATCTTCTGGACTCCATGAGCTGCAGGGGGACCACCTGCTCCCCCATGGTCTTTACCACAGCCTTTTCAGCTCCGGAGCCTGGAGCACCTCCTCCCCCACCTTCTCCACTGACCTTGGTGCCTCCATGTTGTTTTCCCTCATATTTTTACCTCCTCCTCCTTCTCTGGCTAAAAAGAAGTGCGTGCTCACATTGTTTTGATTTCTTCTTAAATATGTTTTCACAGAGGCGTAACTAACATCTCTAATTGGCCCAGGTTTGGCCAGCAGCATGTCCTTCATCTTCAGAGCCATCAGAGATTGGCTCTGCCGGACATGGTGGAGAAATTTCCAGAATCTTTACTCAGGACATGCAGGAGCCATCTTTGTACCCCACCCTACTCACTGGCAAAAACTGGGCCAAGCAAAACCACCACAATGTCTCAAAAATTTTACTTTCCTTGTTGTCCCTCTATGACATATGAAGGGAGTGAATGGAAATGAGTGACTGATGTTCAGCACACAGCACCCTGGAGAGACAGCACTGCTTCTCATTTGAAATGCAGAGCCCTTTCTGGTCTGCTCAGTTTATGGAAATTAAACATGTGGCTCATCTGTGCCAGTCCCAGGATAAGGGGGGTGCAGTGTTTAAGCTGTTCACAAAGTGTCAAAACCACGTTTTGTCTGTGCAATATCCGCAATATAAAGCATGGAACTACCTTGCGTTTCAGATGCTATGTCATCCATTACTGCAGATTCACCCTATTTGTCATAGAAAACAGTCAAGCTTTGGGGTTATTTGCATCATACTTCAGGTGTCTTATACTCTTTTTTAACCTCTAAGCCCTGCCAGGATGCCCAAGTGGAATGACATGTTCAAGGTCCAAGTGCAGATGCACATACCCAAAGTGAAAAGCTTTTGCAAAGTGGGGTCGAAGTGTTTCAGCTGCACAAAGAATAGATTTGCCTCCACAGCTGGACCTCTGAGTGAGTCAGGCCTGGGTGCTGTGTTTTTCCTGTAACTATGAAGGTTTGTATGCGTAGGCAGGGATTTTGATATATTACACTTATTTTTGCTGTTGTGTAATAGCCTATTATTTATCTAGTGCCAGCACAACTCCTCAAAATTGCTAGTAATGTATATTATATTTTGTATTTGCTCTCTCTCATGATGGTACACTATACAATGGGAGCATTGATAGATATCCTGTAAACAATATGTACCAATTACCTTGACAATAAAAAGCAACTAGCAATTTTTCCTGAACTCTGATTTTGACATCAAATAAGGCACAGCCTGAAGTGTTTTTACTAAAGAAAAAGTTTCAATTCTAGCAGGATCATTAGTGGGGGCTATTGCCCACTTCTGCTAAAGATTGTTGCCAACACCTTCAATCTGTTGATGTTCATCACAAAGTGCCTCAACCTCATCAAGTTAGCATAGCATAACATTTAACCATCAGTGAAAAGCTGCAAAATTTGAGTTCACTTTAATAATTGCAAGTTAAAATGACAACCCAGAGTGTCAGGTTTTTTAAAAATATTTTCATGTGTGATTTAAAAAAAAAAAAAGTCTTCTCAATGAAGCTGATGTCTGGAATCTTATGCTTATAGTTGTTTGAAGGTAAAAGTTTGTGTTTAACTGATCAGCAGTCTGGCTGTGATTGAAAAAGGATGTATTTTATAAATTTTCAGTAAGGAAGTGGTAGAGTATTGCTGCTTGCAAATAGCTTAAAGTCACATCAGTGTTCATAGAATGTGATTTTGTGTTTATTTTTACCATAGTTTGTAGTGGGCAGCCCTCCATTAGGAAGTGAAACTATATTTTGAGTTTTATTTCAGTAGTTTAGTAAGTGAAATCAGAGTTCCCAATAGCCTCTTCTTTCTCCAGTTATTCTAGCAGGCATGGGAGTAGTTACCCTGAAGGCCTGTGAGTAACTAGGAGGTTAAATTCTTCCAGGCTTGTCACCCGGCATATCAGAGCAAACCTGAAACCCTCTGCTGCCTCGCTGACCAGTGGTAAGGCACGTGCATCTGTTACAACGAAATGTGGGACTTAATTAACGCTAAACTGAGCAACTTGAATTTTGATGATCTCAACAGGCTTGTGTATCAACTTGCTGCCTATAGACTCTGTCCAGAAAAGGTTTTTCGGATGAGCTGGAGTGATGAGTTTGATAATCGCTCCCTGATGATGCTGTCAAAGATCACATTCTGAAGACATTAAATATACCCCTGGATTTCAGTTGACCTTAAAAAGGGTACAGTGCCAGGGACTGCCCAGGTTAGAAGAGCAGATCTCTGGCTCTCTTCCTGTAAGTTTCCTCTGTCTCACTTTAATGTAATCGTTACAGATTCGCACAGTTTAGGGCTTTGCTGCGTTTAAACATCAACAGGTATAAGGTATGAAGAATTCAGGTCTATGTAGGAGAGATGAATATGAATTTGCTCTTACTTATTTTTGCTTGCCTGTGCTTAGAGTTTTAGATATTAAAAAAATAATTTCAGACATTTAAACGATACATCAACCCCTCTATTAAATATTTTGCAATAGCTTTTTGTAGTTCCACATGCAAATTAGCTGGATAAAGAGCATGAGCTGTTTCTTTTCTTTTATTACCTTTATTTCATGAAATAGTCATCCTCACGCCTAGACATGTCTTGAAACAAAAATACCTTCCTTGGGTTAGCAGTGTTTTGAAACACTTCTGTAATATTGTGGAGATATTCAAATGGCTTAATTGACCTCCAACTAAAATATCTGCATTCTGATTACCTACATACACCATCCAGGCACTTACCTTTTCTTTTCAAACACCCAGATCTTATATTCTGAACTGTGCCAAAGCTACTCAACAGTGTATGGCGTGGAAATCTCCCATGATTTTTTATTTTGCAACAGCTACCTGGCATCTGTGAAACTTTGCCATCTGCTTAACACATGCTGTGTAGATGATGGAGATATTTTTGCTGCATCTGTAAAATCTTTGTCAAGAATATGATACTAAACAACTAAATGAACAGTACTGAAACGCAACATAGAAAACTTGGGGATGATTAAATGAACTATTGTACTTTTACACGAGTATTTTTCTTGTTATCATAAAAGAAAACAAACTTAAGAAGTGCAATTCTAACTTTTTATAAAAGAATTTTATTGATCATAATTTCAAGACAGAATATTTGAAAAAACTTGAAAACAACTTGCAGAAAGGTGGAGTGGGAGCTTGAAAGAGCTTTTTGGGGTAAGCCATTATGATTTCAATTTAAAAAGTTACATGCTTCTATGGTAAACAGAATATTGTGGAGATTTTTTTAATAGGAGTTTGTATATGGAAGTGGTTTAAAAAGGAGAAATAAACTTTTGAGAGACTAGAAATGAAACCATCTCAGCATATCAAAGGGAAAATGCAGGATAATACCAAAAAAGGTCCAATAACGTGAAGATACTTTCAAGATATGAAAGTGCTTTGCCTGTCAAAGTGTTTTTCAAGTATCTTGCCTCCATGATTGGACAAGATCACTAAGAAAATAATAATTTTCTATTCTCTCTGAAAAGCACTGATTCTGACAGTCATGGAGGCACTCTCTCATGTCCATTTTAAGAGGGTTATTGCTGTTCTCTACAGGCAAACTATTTTAAGAGAGATGGCACTCACAAGAGTTCTGTGAAGCCTGACTGATGTTGGATGAGTGCTTGCAGGGTTAAGTCTGATAGCATTGTCTGTCTGTCCTCCAGTGTGTGACAGACATGAGCATGGATGACCCCAAGGACCATTCCTTTTCTTGGGACCTTCTCTGCCTCCAGCACAGTCCAGCTCTGCATGCACTGGGGAGCATTAGGAAGAATATTGCCAACAGGGCAAGAGCACTGATCCTGCCCCTCTTCTCAGCCACCATGAGGCCACATCTGGAGTGCTGTGTCCAGTTCTGGGCTCCTCAGTACAACAGAGACATGGAGCTCCTGGCGCAGGTCCAGCAAAGAACTACAAAGATGAATAGGGGACTGGAGCATCTCTTTTCTGAGGAGAGGTTGAGGGAACTTGGACTGTGCAGCCTTAAGAAGAGTTGACTGAGAGGAGACCTTGTCAATGCCTGTAAGTATCAGAAGGGAGGGTGTCAAGAGGATGGATGCAGTATCTGCTCAGTGGTGCCAAGAAATAGGACCAGAGGCAACAGGCCGAAACTGATGCACAGGAAGTCCACCTGAACATGAGGAAGAGCTTCTTTACCATGCAAGTAGCCTAGCACTGGAACAGGTTGTCCAGGGAGGTTGTGGAATTTCCCTCACTGAAGATATTCAAGAAATGCCTGGATGCAATTCTGCGCCACATGCTCTAGGACGACCCTGCTTGAGCGGGGAGGTTGGCCCAGGTGTTCCACGGTGGTCCTTTCTAACCTGATTCATTCTGTGACTTTGCAAATCATCCACATTTGAAACAGTTTTATGGTCACAAAGCGAAGCACTGAGGAATTAAAGGAGCGTTCCTTTGTGACAGCAATTTCACACTTGCATGTGTGAATCGAGTTAACAGAGATCAAACCTCAACAAGGTAATGCTTGGAAGCACTGTTGAGGTCTAATGCCTTAAAGCTGTTCTTTCTTATAGTAGCTTTTTGTGTAATTGATTATCTGCCTGTCCTACTCAGGGATCTTGCAGAATAGTTATTAAGGGATTGTGTCATGAAATATTTGGAACGACAGTCCCTACTATAATGAGGAACTCGTGATAAAATTACTGATTTGTGCATATCTCTAAGAGGACTCAATTTGTCAGTAAGAATTACAGCTGCTAGACTCTGTAATCCTCTGATTGTCAAGGATGCATCCCTAGTGATGGAAGAAGGAAGGTTTGGGAGCGGGAAGCCTTTCACGTGTGCAAGAGAGAAACTTTTGAAACATGGCCTATGAAGATGAGACTGGTATACCTGACTTCTAAAGAATGTCTATTAAATGCCTTCTTGGTTATATTTTCACTGCTCCAGCTTCACTTTATTTTGACATGCAATTCCTCTTATCCTGCTTTGCCTACCCTTGTTTTTCTGCATTCATAGTTTGAGATCTAATTTGTGCTGAAAAAGACCTCAGGACATCTCTAGCCCAATCTCCTGATCAGAGCAGAACCAGGTGGGTCAGGCCAGGTTATTTAAGACTGTTTTGGTCAGGACTTGAAAATGTCCAGGGATGGAGTATGAAAAGCCTCTCTGGACATCTTGCTTTAACATCTGAGTGTCCTCACTGTGAAAAAGCTTTTCCTGCTATGAAGTCTGAACCTCTCTTAAATTTGTGCCTGTTTTATCTCTTCCTTGCAGTACACACTGCGATCAAGAGCCTGGATTTTTTCCTGGATGACCTCCCTGTAGATACTGGGATACCCTCCTCACTGAAGCCATGTCTTCCTACTATGGTGGTTTAACAGCAGCAGGAAATTAAACTCCAAGTAATCCATGTCCTGTTCCTCCCCTTCTGATATGGGAGGGACAAAAGCAGAGACTATGGGTTGAGGTAATAATTTACTGAAAACAAAAAGCAATAGAATAAGAAATGCACAATAACAGCAACAGTAATAAGGAATAAGCAAAGAGATAAGATGTTTTACCCCAAGAAAGGTATTCACCACCAGGAACAAAAACAAGATGGCATACGGTCCCTGTAAGTCATGTCCAGTGGCTTTCCCAGAGGACATATTGTGACCGTCCCCATGCGCCGCCCATCTGACAGTCGAGAACTGCGTTTGCAAGATAGCACAGGGGCTCCCATGGATAGTGTTTCCCACCCTCCCTAGCCCAAAACACTGAAAAATCAATGACAACCAAACTCTCCAAAAGCTACTCATCCTATTGGATCGCATCACTGCTCTGCTGGGCTCTGTTCTGCACAGGTGCTTAAGCTGCTGTTTCTACTGCTCTGCTGTGCTGGACATCAGTCCTGCAGTTGCTGCTGCTTCCCATTCCACAGCACTCCTTTTGGCTTCGTTCAGCTGGGCTCAGCAGTTTTGGCCACGTTGGTGTCTCCCGGCTGCTCCTCTGCCCACGGCAGTATCCACACAGGAGCCATTGGTTCAGCGCTACAGTCAATGCATATTTTCTTCGCTTTCCTTTCAGCACCACATCCCATAGCCACAGCCTGGAGCTGGGTGAGCATGGCCAATACCCTCATGTTGTTCTATACCATCTTGTATCACTGCCAGGGGCCAGGGAAAGGGAATCTCTTGTTTTCAGAAAGCAAGGGTGTTCCTTTCCAGTTGTGGGGAAAGCATGGAGGGCAGAGGGTCTGTCCACCATTAGTTTTCATTTTCCTGGGCTTGGTGAGCATTTTGCATGTAAAACACTCCCTCTTTGTACACTTTTGTGATTAGTATTGTTGCTGTTACTTTTTGTTTTCTCATCTCCCTGCTGTTCCCAGTAAATTGTTCTTATCTCCACCTGTTATGTTTGACTTTTGTGCTTCCAGCTGGAGGGGGAATGAGGAATGAGTGCTGGAGCAGTTGTGGTGGCAGCACTAAGTTGGGGGATACCATTCCTAAACCACAACAACTTGTTTCTGGCCTTCAGGCACCATATCATGCATTAACCATGGCACTCCAAGCCTGATCACTTAGATAATTTTTATCAATCCACTACTTCCCCCATACAGAGTACAAGTTCCTAACTACAATAAAAGATACTGTGATAGAATATCGCATGTATTTAGTCTTGCCAAAGTAAGGGTAAATAAAATCCATTGTTCTTTCTTCCTCCACAATTCCAGTGAATTTATGATAAAAGGCAACCAGGCTGGTCAGGCATCATTTACAATTAGTAAATCCATGCTGCTTGTTTTCAGGTGCCTTCTCATCCATGGGCACAAGAATGTATGCCTGTAATGGCAAAAGTGAAACTGGTCCTTTTGGAACTCAGGTTGGCCTTCCACAGAGTCAGTGAAACTGGATGGCATTTGTGTTCCTATGAAGGGCAGGATACTGCATGTTTCAACTCAGTGGGAGTTTTAGCAGCTATTTCAGTGGAAACAGCTCCTAGCCATACTCTAGAAATAGGTTTGTTTGTTAATAAAAACTCTTTCTGAGTTAATCATAGTTTAAGACTGAAGACAGGATATTTTGTTTGGTTGGTTTTTTAGATGGAACCCATAGGCCAAACAATAACAAAGAAGGATGTCTTGCCCTGGGAGCTGATTTTGCCCAGCTACTCTTTGAATTGAAGTTCATATGAAGTGGAATGTATTGCGAACTAACCATAAAGAGCACTGCCTTTAGTGCACAATAGTTAGGATTATAACTGTGTCTTGAAACTCAATCTAGGGCATTTTAACTCAGTAGGTAGGAGCTGGCTAGAGGGTCAAACCTGCGCTGCCCTTCAACTTCAGCAGTAGTAGTAAAAGCATTGTATACATTTAGCTTTTCTGTCTTTTTTTTTAAAATTGAAATTTGCAGTCCTCAAATAATGAATTTGAGACTACACAGCCTAATGCAAGAGTAGAAAGCAATGTGACACTTCAGCAAGGTAAATACCTGTTTTGTCTTGTTAACTGATAAAGTGATCCTTTTTGTTGTGCATTTTCTTTTTTCCCCTGTTGTTTATATTTGATTCTCACAAGTTATTTTAAAGTAGATTTAAACTGTATACTAACACATTCCTAAAAAGAGATGCTCTCTTCACTAGATAACCAAGGAGTTTTGTGTAATCTTTAGTGCAAAGAAAAGAGTTATGTGTTTTACAACTGGTACAGCTTTAAATCGCTTGACCAAAAGGATGCTCATTACCAGGAGCAGAGCATATGCTCCGCATGACTGTGCACATCAGAGACATTTGACATGGATTTCTACCTGCTGCTTGATTGTGTACTGATCTGGTGATCTTGCAAAAGTTGACATCTTTCCTTACTCTGGCTCAGATTCATCTAAGCTACTTTGACACACTCAGCTGCAAAACTGGAGACAGAGGTATGGTCATCTCAGAGTGTCTTGCAATTACTACGAAGAGATAAGCTGTCCTGGGATAAGCCTCCTGCTGGAACTTGGGAGCGTTTGCCCCCCCAATTTGTCACAAACTGAGACAAAAGCACAACCCAGGAATGATTCAGCCCCTCTCTCTTTACCTGTCTGTTGCAAATATATGGAGTTTGGGACAGTTAGGCTCCTATTTTGATGTTTCACTAAAGTAAACATATCTGTCCATGTTTTCATTCAATCTTGGGCAGACCGTCGCAAACAGGCTGTCACAAATTATTTCACCCACTTTCAAACCCTTGAAAGATTTAGGATTTTTTTCCATATCTTTTAGTATGTTCTTGAAAGAAGTGTGTGTGTGTGTGTGTGAGTTATATTTTGATAAGCATTGATAGTTATATTTTGGTAGTTCATTGAGCAACTTTTAATTTTCTGTTATTTTCATAAATTTCTGTCTGGAAGTCATTTAATACTCAAAAATCTCAAACACATACAAAACCAAGAGCTATTGCACAGCTGTGATTGGCCAGAAGATGATATCAGGAGCCCTGAAGGTACCACTTCAGTACACTAAATTCAGCATATCCCCTTAGCTCCCCAGGCTTTGCTTTGGTCTTCAGAACTGAATGGAAACACAGATAACAACTGAGGATAAGTGCACCAGTGGATTTTCAGATATGGGTTGGTTCTGCAGACAACCAGACTTACTCAGACATAGACCCTTTTTAGAGTTATACCACTACTAGTTATATGACCACGGAAATGCAGGAACCAATGACAGCGAGGAATGGCTAAGATATTTATTACGAGATACTATTGAATACAGCTGGAGGAAAATGCTTCAAGAGGGAACCTGCACAAGAATAAAGCTGTCTTACAGCCTGCCCTGGGCAAAGGAAAAAGACAGGACTTAAATGTGGAAAAGTTTTACTTGAGAAGGCTTTAGCTTTACTTGAGAAGGCTTTTTAGTGTAAATCTCGAACTGGCAAAGTGGTCTACGGCATGTGCGCTCATCTTTTCAGGCTTGGTGTATCATAGAAGTGGAAAGCTGATATTAACTGCAGCCTCTGGGTGTTACTTGTTGTTTCCAGAGTAATTATAGCCAGAATAGGTCTATTCAAATGTAGGAATAAGGGAAACAGGAGATGTAAAAGAATATCCAGGATTCGGCACATTATCACCCAGCATTCAGCTCTCATAGCTTTGTGAGATACTGAAGCACTGTTATTTTCAGGATGCTGACAGTACATGCATTAAAGTCTAGCAGTATTAGGCTGTTTATGATAAATCCCACAGGGAATCTGCAGAAAAGCATGAGGAGAATTCATAAGGTTGGCTCTGAGCCTTCATTCTCAGATGTTGTATCTCTTTGCTTAGTTACTAATGGTGAATTTTTCCCAACCTAATTCAAGCTGTTTTTCCTCTTACTTGATTCCATTGTTTTTTCCTGTCCAGTCCTCCTATGCCTTGGTAAGCTGAGCTTCTGAATTCAAAAAGAATTCAGAAAGAAAGGAAGAGTATGTTAAGTGTCATACACTGTATACTTTTGTGGAACTGTAAAATGAAATGCAGCAAATAGTCCTGTTTCTCCTCTTGCTCATTTAAGTTGAAGCTGTAATGTAAATTGTGATATTTATGTGTAGGGTAACTTTTCTTGTCATGTAAAGACAAAGTAATACCGTTTTTACAGTACAAGATCTGGCACTGCCCTGTGTTTAGATAGAACACAAGTGAATCCAGCATCAGGCATGCTGTTCCTCTATTTGCTGCTGCATGTCTCTGAATTACTTGGGCAGGGAAAAAAAAAAAGAAAAAAAAGAAAAAAAGGGAAAAATATCACATCCCTGCAGAATCCCATAATCCTCCTTGCATAAACCCCAGGAATTATCAGGATTTGCAAGAGTGCAAGTATACTTGATGAGTAGTCCTTTCAGCAGTAATATCTTCTTAACAGAATTTCTGTGTTATCCCTTATTGGATAACACAGAGAAGCTGCAAACAGCTGTCCCCTAGTGAACATAGGATAGCTTTTCACAAAAATATTTGCAATGGTAACATATCAGTAGCTACCACTGCACATTTTTAGTTTTTTTATATCAGAGGTCAAACATAAACCTAAACAATCTAAATTTTAGCAAATTCCATAGCACTACCTGAAAGCATATTTCTCTTGAAGTGCACCGGTGGAGTCGGGCTGCATACTCACAACATGACAAAGAAAGTCTCTTGGTTTAAACTGAATGAGTTCAGCTTAGCTTTAGTTGTGGTAATTTTTTTCACTCAGCTAATCATCCTCCCTCTGGGCTAATTTTTGAACATTGCTCTTTATTTTCTCTTTACAGCTATACTTAGGAAAGCAAGGGACATTAAGACATAGTCTTATTTTCCTCATTTATTCCTTTAAATGAAGTTAAAGAAACTCTCAATGTTAAGGAGCGAAAAATCTCAGGAAATGTTTTCATTAAAACTCTGCTGGCAGCAACTGTGCCTCTGGCATTGAGAGTTGTCTGTGTGTTCCTCAGTTCTCAGTTGCTCTAATAAACTGGATAATTTCTTCCCGTTGAAGTGATTCAATGTGAGAAAACAACTTTTTTTTTGCTATGCTAGGATGATAAAATATTATTTTAAAATATAATATTTTTAAGGCTTTATCCCAATATTGCCAGTATATTTAGAAATTTTGAGATTGCTACTGAATAAGGTTTTATTTATAAGTTCATTCTGTACCTGCCTTCTATACTTTTGCACCAACAGAAATACTTCTACCTCTTTGCTACCTCTGACTCGGAGGGATGTACCTATAATGGAAATTGCTGATTCCTTTTTGCCTAAGCATCTGGTTCTAAAAAAGGCACCTGAAAGTCCATCATGAGAAAGAGAGAAGGAACCATGTGACATCAGGTTGGGCCAATAAATTGTAAGGTAGAATATCGATGAAAATCCTGTTTGTCTTGTTAGCTGTTCTGACAAATGCATAAATTGGTAAAACTTGAGCCACTTTTCTTGTCAGTTTAGGTATCTTTATATGTTCTCAAGAAACCTTATAGAAACCAGGATGAGAAAACATCTTTTTTTCAGTCCATGGATAAGTCCATCTCCAAATAAAGAGAGCCTTTCTCTTCCTTTAAACCATTTCTTCAATACTTTGTCATATTGCATAAAATCGTATTCTACAACTGGCAAGTTTTACTTTTTTTTTGGCGTGATCTATGAGTAATTCTCAGGAATTGAGGTCTTTTCTACTCTGAATTTTCCAGTAAACTGCTACTTAAGGTGGTTAATAAGAGGTTTTTGTAAGTTTAATTCTTTGCATATGCAAGAACCAATGGCAATTAATTCCAGACATTCAAAGAATACTCTGTGGAGCTGTTGACACATTCAGAATACACAGTAATTGGCTGGATTTAATCAGATCCATAAAGTACTGTTGTGATAGATGACATTGCAAGGGAAACTGTCTCTGTAACTGCAGAATTTCTGTATGCAGTCAGGTGCTTGTTATGCTTTATATTTTGCAGTCAGCAACAGAACAGAAATTCTGAAGTGTGTGCTGGCTTTCTACAGGTTTTTCATCTTGAAAGTGTGTTTTGAGCGGAAACATCACCATTGGGCAGAAGTGGAAGTGGAATGCTTTTATCTGTACACACATACAAACGTTGTATTGTCTTGTCTTTTCTGCCAAAGAAACAGAAGATGTGAAGACTCAGGAAGATAGAACCGATAATAGGAGGGGCGACGCAAGGAAAGCCTGTGAAGGCACAGCAGTTTGACACCCCCAGTTTTGAGTGACCTATGTTGATTCCTTCAGTTTGGGAAAGTTTAAAGGAAACTGAAGAGAGAATATGAAGTGCTTTCCGGAATCTAAAAAGGGAGAGGTCTGAGAATACTTTTTGCTGCTTGCTCCTGATGCGTTTCATGATCTGCAGAGGTCACCACTCCTCTCTTTCTCCAGGTGGAACTCTTGTCATGGGACATGGGGAGTTTCGTGTGAGCAGTACCGTAGGTTGAGGGTTTTTTATTGTGGGAGAGAGAGGTGCGTGTATTAAGCCTTTATGTAAGTTCCACATATGTATGTATACAAACTCACACACACATATTTACATATTATATATGTAATGAGCATGAGGGAAGATATAAAAGGGGAAGATATAAAAGGTCCTGAAGATGTGTCAGGGGAGGTTTAGGTTGGACATTAGAAAAAGTTTCTTCACCCAGAGGGTGGTTGGCCACTGGAACAGCTCCCCAGGGAAGTGGTCACAGCACCAGCCTGGCAGAGTTCAATGCTCTCAGGGACGTGATGTGACTTTTGGGGACGGTGCTGTGTAGGGCTAGGAACTGGACTTGATGATCCTCATGGATCACATCCAAATCAGTTTATTCTGTGATTCTGTAATATATTAAAAAGTATAGAGATATGCAAAAGTCTTTACGTTTTCCATTGTGGGATTTAAAGCAAAGGGTCTACAATGGCTTAAATTCAAAGACTGAGAAATACAGCACAGCCTAAGTCCATCTAATTGTAGCATCATCAGCAATGTTTCTGAATAATAACAAACCGCAAACCTAAAAGTTATTTCAGATACCAAGTCTATTGAGTTTTTCAGTTAGACCAGAAAACTACTTGTGTAACTATGCTCACATCTGTGCCCCAGGCATATATGCATACATACCACTAGAACTCCTCCCTATTTCCGTGATCCCTTGAAAGGTCTGGTATAATATGCTGATGACAAACACACTTGTTTGTCAGATATGCATAGCTGTGTAAAAACATTGCTGCTATATCTGAAGAATATTTGACATGCTGACTGCTGTAATTTACAGCTAAGATGGAAGAGAGCTGACTATGTCCCCAGGGGAGCAAAGCACTCTTAATATTTTAACTTTCTTATATGCCTTTCAAAGTAAATTTTCACACGGAGTTTTGTTTGTGATCACAAAATCATAATTAGTTGTAGATAGAGGTGACAATGCTTTATTCCTGGAAATGCATTTATAAGGACTTCAAGAATGCCAACAGTTGTTCCTGGAACTATTTGTCTTTCCTGATACACAGATTCACACCCTCTTATGTTCTTCAAGTAAAATAGTTCATACTGTACACATTTTTATAAACTCAGGTTGAGATCCAGAAAGTTCACACAGTAATTTGCTTGTAGAGAATATTAGGCAAAGTAGAACTTTGCCTCCTCCAGTTTTAAGGTGCATCATACTGAAGCATACAATTGTTCTTGAGTGAATATTCCTGGTATTGAAACAGCAACATGAAAATCCAGCATGTCCCATGAAAGCAAAGTAGCACAGTCATGTCAGGGCTCAAAAAGGAGATGTAGATTACAGGTTATGGGAATCAGCTGAAGAAGAGTCTGTATGGATTTGCTCAGGTGCATATACTTGTATTCTAAGTGGTCCCGTGAAGGTAAGTACACTTTCCTGGTTTGAAGTCCTAAAGCTTCCTTAGGTTTCCGTCTATACCCTGAGTTCTTTCATGTGACAGTGGTTCAAATGATGTTGAAATATTTGTCCCTGCTCCTTCAGCATTTTCTGAATGAGGTCCCTTAGTTTATTTTTCAAAGAATAAAGACATTGTTTCTTCATGGTCTCTATTTTAGTTAAATTCAGAGTCCTTTAGTTTCTGCCTCCCATCTGCTCTAATTTTTCCTCTGATTGTAAATTTTATTAAGCAAACATCCTACTAGTGTAAATTAATGTTGTCTTATTGACTCAAATGGCAAAATGATAGTTTATAACAGCTGAGAATTTTGCATTATTTCTTAAATGAATATGTTAATGAAAATTGGGATGCTGTTATTGGCTATGCCATATCCCAAGAATACTCTTACAGTTATTTATTTTTCCCATGTGTGTTGTTGCATTGAGGCTTGCTTTGTTTGTTTGTTGTTTCAGCCAGTATAATCTATGGATCTTTCTCTTTTATTTGCCTTATTTTCTGAATATGCAAATTAGGAGTAAGATTCTTTTAGTCATGCTATTTTTCTATGTAGTAAATTTTCTCTCTAGAAGCTTGTTTCCCATCATAAAACTGGTAGGATTAATCAACCTCTGGAAAGGTGTAAAATGTCTCTGTCATCCCTAAAGGAAGCATGAATGATTAATTTAGACTGGAAAGGGAAAATTGATTTAAACAAATTCTGTCTGCAGTGACTATCTACCTTTATTGACTTTGTCAAATGGTTCTTTTTTGAGCACATATTGAGATTTCTGAACTCTAAAAAAGGAACTTGGTGGTTTCATATATTTCAGTGATATGAAAAAAAAAGAAAAGAAAAAGAAACCATGCATTCTGAAAGTGTATCTACCATCAGTTTATGAAAAGTACCACTCAGCCTCTACCACTAGTTCCTGTTCTTTTGGCTAATATCTCTTTTTAGATGCTTCGGAACATTTTGCACCATCAGAGATGTACCTGAGCAACCTGCCCACAGTATTCCATTTGGCTGAGCTATAGTCCCCACCTTTCTTTTTGAAATAGGGTATTAAAGGGAATTATTTCAGTTGTGGTTTGATATCTAAATCTTCAGACTTGTCAGTTGTATATTTTCCATTTCTATTTGATGGTCTGTTACAGGGCTGTCCTGTTCTGGGTTTGCTATTAATCACTAACCTAAAGCAGCATGATTATTTGTAATAACAGGTAGGGGAATCTCAAAGTAATCGAATCTGGAAAGGTCAGTAGCAGAGAATAGCTCCCATATATGAGACATTTTCAAAAACTAAATGGAAGGCATCAAGTGGCAGTCCTGTAAATAGGAACATAATCAGAAGTGCAGATGGAAAAAATAAAGAAAAGTAGGTCAGGGATGATTCTACTGATGCAGCCAGAGAATAACTGATGCGTGTACTAAAGGCTCTGTCATTTCCATGAAGAGCTTTATCCTACAAAGCCAGCAAAAAATAAAGTTGAGAGTGGAAGAAGCATTGAGTGGTTTGGAGCCTGTTTGCATTTCAGAGACAAACAAGGGCAATATGTCCTGCAGTCAATAGTCCGAAACTACAACAAGAAGAAATCTTCTGAGCATGGCTCGTTGGACACCATTTGTTCCCCTCTTCTTAATCAGTCATTTTCCAATACATATGATGACAAAAGTGTAGTTGTGTTGGTGTGGTCCTCTGTAAAATGAGTCTTATTAAGATGATGTCATTCATATGGTGTGGTAGTGCTGCTGCAGATTTTGAAAATCTTTTCCTCAAAGCTGCTGGTGGCTTCTGTTTTTAGCTAGGACAGATAGGGATGACTCATGGGTGTTAATTTGGGTATAAGGCTGTATTTTTAAACCTCATTCTCCAGTTTGTAAGCACTCAGAATCTGTGCTGGAATCCAGACCTGCTCCTATTTAAGGATTATTTGTATTCACAGCATATTGTTTCAAAGAACAGCATCAGTCAGGGCATTGTGTTGAGTGGACATACATCAGTTTGACAGAAAGTGTCCTAATCTGCACATTTGCCACTCAAACTGTTTCAGTGGTTCTAATTTAAGTTTCTCTCCATGTGCATTCAGATGCCATTACTTGTTTATCTTGTCTCTGGTAGATGTTTGCTTAACATGCTTTTACCTTTTCTTTGGGTAGTGGAAATCAAGACAGTTCCCTCTCTTTATGCTTGCAGCTGCTTTGAGGTACTTTGGTAATATGAAGTGGCAATAAATTTTTCTGGGACAGATCTTGGGCCCCAGAGTTCCCTTTGCACAGGAAAATATGTTGGAAGCATGGTGTTTGCTCAATAGGAGCAGTGAGCTACAGGTGGTCAAAGATATAAAAAAAAATCACAAAAAATATCATTGCAGAGCTCCAAAGGTTTCTGAGTCTAAAAATTTCTAGATAATATCTGTATATATGCACTCTTTTTGGATAATTTATGTTCAACCAGAAGCATTTATTAGTTCTGAATACATTATTTAGTATGGATAATATCTGTTACAGCAGTCATCTAAACTTAATAAAGCTTTTTTTCTAATTAAGCTTTTTTTTTATTGTCCATATTTAGGCCACAGTGAACTTGTGTTTCCATCACCTAAGAAATAATTTTCATTCTGAAATTCATGTGTTCTGTCTTTTCTTCTCTGTTTCCTCTTTCAGTTTCTGATTAATAGCCTTTGTTTCTTCCCGAACTCATTAATTTAATATTTTACAAATTGTCAGTCCAGATCATTTGAGAAGTAGGGTTAAAATTGTTCAAAATCAATCAACACCATAGCTCTGATTAGCACTTTAAAGTTCAATCATTGATTCTAACCTGTGTCTCTCCAATTACAATGACTGTCACTTCAGGTTGCCGGTGAAGTTTGTATCTGTTGTAGAGGGTTATGTTAGCTTTGAAAGTCCTTCAATGTAAGCAATTTTTCTGTCCAGGCAATTTTTTTTTCTCTGTATGTCATGAAGTCAGATTATTATAGGAATCCTATTTTGTTCACGGACAAGATATGAAGCTTATATTCTCAGTAAGCATAGAATTATTGGACCTAGCTCATTTGGGGAAAGAACGTGTTTCTTATTAAATAATTTTAATTAGTAGAGCCTCTGAAAGCTACTGGAGACACTGCTTGTGCCTTCACCATTTCTGCTCATTGTAAGTTGTCTCCTTTTGTCACAAGCCAATTCTGTGTTTTCTACGAAGAATTTATCTTGAATGTCCAGTGAAGAACAGCACTTTTTTTGACTGTTATGAAAAATGTTTTTTAATGAATAGCTAGAGCTGCTGAGAGAATTTGTTTGTTTAAAGATTGAAAACAGTCTTTAAAGTCTTTTCTTACTCTTCTGTCTTTCAGTTAGCAATAGAGCTTACAATGGATGTATGCCTACACGTGCATGCTTGTGTACATAAATCAAAACTGTTTGTATATTGCTAGAGAGAACAGACAGCTTTCAGGTTTTTGACTCAGCATGACAATGCTGAAAAGTTGCCTGAAGTTAATAATCAGATTTATTTTTACGTCCGGGAGACAAATTTGTTCATCTCTCACCAATTCACGTATTTCCATTTTAAGAAATAACATGGAAGGTAGAAAATATTCGCTGGATTCTTTTTCCCATAATTCTTAAATGTTAAGTCCTGAAATCTTGATTTAATGTTCACAGGTTAAATTTCAGTACAAGTAATTGCTAGAATAAATGATAGAAACAATTTTAATCATCAATGAAAAGCAATTAATTAATTACTTTTGCTAATACTAATTCCTAAGGCAACGACATAGCACTGTTTTAATCTAGATCTCAAATATGTGTAAAGCAAAACTATGTGTAAAATCAAAATACATAAACCCCCAAATATAATGAACCACTAGTGAAAATAAGCAGGAGAAAAATAATTTGTGTGGTTTTCAAAAAATTGCTTATGTATAGTATATGAAAATTATATAGGCCTAACTTCTTATTAGTGTTTTATTTTTTCTGTAACTAATGATGCTCCTCTGAAAATTATTGTCATGGGATTGGTCTGAGAATAATAAGCAGCATGGTTTTTCATTGACTCCCCTAATATTTGAAATTGAAGTACTAAAAAAAATATTTTACAAAAAAAAGCAGTGTTATATGGTGCAAAGATGACCTGCTCCCCATTTCTTCCCCTTCCCTTCACACCAGTTTCGAGAGAGGAAGCATTTAATTTCCTGATCCATACAAAAGACAGGTGAAAGTTATCATGGAAACAATGGAGATATATTATGAACAGTAGAAAACTTACAAAGCAAACAGCTCCTAAACACACAGAGTTAGGTGTAAATCTCATATCTCAGATGCTCCTTCCCAGCCTCATTACATTCTCCCTATTTTCAAATGCAGGAAAGTTAAGTAAATGGCCTTGCTATTGTTGTCATATGTTCAACTCCATGGTACTTCTGGCTGAAATAATGTTAATAACAGGGAAAAAAAAAAAAAAAAAAAAAAAAAAAAGAGGGAGAAACATAGCACAAAAGGGAAGATGGTATTTCAACTGTTTTTTATTTCCTTTTTATGTCTGGACATCCTCTGAGCTGCATCCTGCTCCATGCAAGCTCACCTAATCTCCAGGAAGGCATTTGGAGTCATAAGGCAAAGTGCCTGGCTTTTCCTGGGAAAAGTGAGATGTTTATCACCAGAGAATGGAGCGCAGTGCAAATTCTGAGCTTGAAACAGAGATTCAACAATAATCCTCTGCACAGTCCTTTCAAGTATTCTTTTAGTCTTGGTGCCAGAGGGCACCTTGGAAATTAGAGTTGTTGCCAATACAACTGCATAACCCCATCTCTTTTGTTTTAAAATTCAGTTTGTGCTTTGTTCAACACAAGATGAAGACGCCTTTTAAGCTTGAAGGCTTTGTTTATTATTGCATCATCAAGGCTGACTTCCTAAACCAGCAGTTCAAAACAATGATATAAAAGAAGGGTATTTTTTTTGTCATTTTAAAAATAGAAATTGTGTCCCCATTGTGCATCTTCTTGAAAATGACAGCTCTTACTGTTTCAATACAAAAGGTACAAAACCAAAACGAAGACAAACATTTACTACCTGTCTCCAATGAATTCAAACAAGCAAAAATGTACAATATCAATCAGTGCGTCAGTGTTATCTTTCGAAACACAAAGGGGACAACTAATGAAATTCCAGTACAAACAATGGTGAGTTTCTTCTGAGTTTTGGGCATCGGCAGGTGGGAGGGTGTGTCTGAAGACTGGCCACGAGCAGGTTGAAAGCTTGTGGCTAAGAGTCAGTCACTGATGTAACAAAGGGAACTTCATGACTGGTGTCCCCTACAGGCTGCCTGATAAAGGGGGGCCTCTTGACAAAGCCATCCTGCTCCAGCTACAGGAGGCATTGCGCTCATCGGCTCTTGTCCTGCTGGGGGACTTCAACCACCCTGATATCTGCTGGAAAAGCAGCATGGTGAGCTGTAGGCAGTCCAGGACACTCCTAATATGTGTGATGGGTAAGTTCCTAAGTAACATTAAGTTCACCAGGGGATCAACAGCAGCCCTTTTGAGAAGGACTTGGGGGTGCTTGTGGGTGAGAGGCTGAGCATGAGCCAGCAAAGTGCACTTACAGCCCAGAAGGCCAATCGTGTCTTGGGCTGCATCAAAAGCAGCATGGCCTAGCCTGATTGCCTGAATAGACACGTGCACATCTTCTCAGGAGGGCTTTAAAGCCTCTGCTGAACCACTGCATTTTCCTCACCCAAAACAGCACATCTGTGGGTTCACACATGGATGCACAGGACGCAGACGCACCTCAGGCAGCCTGGTGGATACATACACCCTTGTAGACAGGGCAGCTGGACTCAACCTGTACGAGTTTGGTGCCTAAACATGACATAAAGCAGCAGGTCTAAATCTGACTGCTAGGCGGCCATTACATGAATCACTAGCATGCTCTTCTGCAGCTACTGCCTCCTGTAACAGTACTTCTTAAAAAGAAGGGAAAGCAAAATAAACAAAACCATTGGGAAGGCAGGAATTTGATAACCAGACATTAATTTCCCTCCAAAAAACAGAGAAAATTATCTGTGTTGAAAAAGTTTGAAAATCCTAGGACAATGCAGCTAGAGAGAAGACATGGATATCTCCATTGGTGATCAAATCAGGAATAATGAGTGATATATAGAACATAAATCAGATGTTCTTAATAATCATCTCTCAGGACGATGTTTTATACCACTACCACCTCTGAAATAGTTTCAGGCATACATGTCTCTTGGGATCATGTAGCAGGGGATGTTATATGACAAATATATTTTCCAATTTGTAGATATCAACAATTTTTGTATATTTTTATCCCTGTCTGAAGATACCACCTGCTTCAATTTCACAGCAATAAACACTGCAGCCGAACCAGCTTTGAACTCAGACATAGCAGAGGTCTGACTGTTCAAAACAACCCTCTAAATAATCTCAGGTTTATGTTCCCGAACTGACATTTTGTTATTCAATTGAGTCTTTGCTTGTAGACTGATGCCTTAGATACAGAGGTTCCAGTGTATAAAGAAGAAAAAAGAAGGTGTAATTTACATTTTTACAGGAACTTTTCTTTTTTTCAATGAAGTAGTTAAAGGGCATCAGCACACTGTAACCATTATACATGCATCAGCTCATTGCAGGTTTTTCTAGTTTTTATTTCTCTTGGTATATGTCTACTGTGGAGCTGACTGCCTTGAAGATTTACACCACTGTTTTCTGCAGTATCTCTAAACTTGATTTTGAGTTTTGAAATTGTGAAAGCAAAGGAAAATCAAACCTCTACATCAAAAGGGAGGGAGGAATAATTCATACGCAAAGAAACAGTTTGAACAGCACCTTAATCTTTCATAAAATTGGAGTTGCAAGCCTGAAAGTAAGTAATGCACAGCCCCTGTGTTTTGTTGTCGGTAATTATGATCATTATTAACATAGACTTTATGGGGCATGAGACAGATTGTTTCTCCAGAGAGGTTATTCTGAGCAGGAACAATTGTCACTGTTGATTTTTCAGAATTTTGAAGGGCAGTTTGGACTTTGGAGATCCTCAGTTTAACTCTGATGAATTAACAAGACTTTCAAATCTAAAAGAATCTTGGTGAAGGAGAAGGATTTTTTCAGAACATTTTCGCATATTGTGTTTCTGCATAAGTGAGTTACGTAGGAAAGTGCATGTGCTTCAACAACGATCACCAACTTTCCGAAGGCACATAAAGAAAATTCCACTTTTATCAGAGGGAACTTAAAAACTGGCAGCTGAATACGGCTCGTGTTTTCAACTTGCCCCTTTCAATTTGATGGTTTGACATTTCCATTAAGCTAGATCTGACTTCAGTGCTTTGAAAACTTTCAGTAACTATTAATATTTTTTTTCTTGCTATGGTTTTGTTTCCAGTGAGAGCATGCCACTCCACGCACAATGGAACAGATTCATCTCTCTAGGATTTCCTTTTGTATCCTCTGGTGAAATAGTACTTTATACTTCTACAGATTTCTGAATTTACATGGAATTTGTTGGGGGTTTTATTATATTCTCTGTCCTCCATGTGCAGGTCTGATCACAGCTTTCTACAGCTTGGGAAGTGAATTTGGGAAGCTTCTTTTATGATTCTTTGGCTCCTCATGGGAGGGAGTGAGCAGTTTGTAATGGCTGCTTAGCTGCTTCTTTTGGACAATTTTATGAGTTGCTGATTGATTTAAGGCAGACAGCCTCTGAGGGCTGCCATATAGCACTCATAGAGGTTATGGGGAAGTACTGGATTTTTAATGTTTACTGCAATTGAAAGCAGCAGAAATGAGTCTTAAGCTACTGTCCTTCTTGGTTCCTAATTCTTTCAGTGGCCAGGTTGTCTTGAAGTGCCTTATTCCAGGTGTAACGTCAGGTACCACTGGCCTAGAAACAAATACTGAACATTGAATTGTTAGCAGCAGCTATGGGTGGATGGTTCTCCCATATGTGATTAGGGATAAAGTGGAAATATTAAAATGGTCACTTGTGCCTTGTGATTTGTTTAACAGAGCTTATGAAAAATATTGCACAGAAAGGTATGTAATGTAATGCAAAGTTTTCTATGCAATGTCAAGAAAGTTAAAAAAATGCTCCCAACATAAGAAGGACATGGAAGTCCTGGAGGAAGTTTTTAGGAGGGCCATGAAGTTGACAAGAGCATCAGAGCACCTCCCCTATGAAAACAGGCTGAGAAAGTTGTGGCTGTTCAGCCTGGAGAAGAAAAGGTTGCATGGAGACCTCAGAGCAGCCTCCCAGTATTTGAAGGGAGCTTACAGGGAAGTTGGAGAGAGACTGTAGTGATAGGACAAGGGGTAATGGGTGCAAATTAGAAGAGGAGAAATTTAGGTTAGATAAGGAAGAAATTCTTCACTGTGAGGTTGGTGAGACACTGGAACAAGTTAGTCAGGGATGTTGTAGATATCCCAACCCTGGCAGAGTTCAAACCCAGGCTGGATAAAGCCTTGGGCAACCTGGTCTAGTGGGAGGTGTCCCTGTCCATGGCAGGGAATTTTGGACTAAATTATCTTTAAGGTTCCTGTGATTCTACGAAATTATCCAGGCCAGGGCCTTATTTTTACATGCAACTGAGCTAATAATTGTGAAGTTTTTTAGATAATATAAATGCTTTTCATCCATACTTAATTGTTTTAGTGGGTTATCTTTCATAAGATTCTCATAGGAGGCTGTTCAGTCAAAAGAGTGTTCCTTTCCACATGAGACAACATTAATTGAAATCACTACATCTCCCAGTAGGTGAAGTCTGCAAGTGCTCAGAATAGCTGTTGCACTTCACTAGTTACTGGTTTGAAAATATGTCATAAAAGTGAACTGGAAAGCTGAAATAAAATTATTATTAATTCTAGATTTTTGTCTTTGAAGACATTACTGATCAATCATTCAGGGTATGTGTCACAGATTTTTTTTTTTTTAACTTTTAAATGAAAGCTCTTTTTCTTCTGCCATCTATTAAAAAAAAAATCCCATTTTTGTCTCACTAAAAATGTATCAGAATATACTATTTTGTGGTAGCACAAGTTGTGAAGTGTTTGGGTTTTTTTTAAACTGAGATCTGACAGTGATGTTTGACAATAATCTCCTTGAATGAGAAAGTGCCAGTAATATTATTCAGTAAAGAAAAGGGATTGCAGAGAGATGAGTGGGTGCAAAAGATGGCTTATATTTCTGTGCTAATCCTGTTGTAAGTGGTAGGAGAGGACACACAGCTCTGCAATAAACTACTTTGAAATCGGATTTGAGTGTACTGAATAAAAGAAGCCTGGGCACCTACATATTTGAAGATAGGAAATAGCTATGTATATATGTATGTGTTTGCTGCAAGAAATACAATGCATGGGGACCATTTTTGCCCCGCATAGTTCCACCTTAACATATGGAACAAAACGAGGAGTTATGGAGATGGTGACTGACCTCTCTTAAATCTTTGTCTATAAATATCTGAAAGGGAAGGGACATAAAAGATCATCTAGTTCCACCCTCCCTGCTGTTGACGGGGACAATTTCCACCAGACCAGGTTGCTCAAAGCCTGGCCTTGAGCCCTTCCAGGGATTGATATTATATACTAAAAGCTGTATGAAATCTACAATAAAAATACAACAGCAGTGTTTTCAGAGTAGTGGTGATATTCAGTTTTCTATTTACCCTGAACAGAGGTAGAAATTCACTGCCATACAGTGAGTACCTCAGGTCTATTTTACCAAGCTTTAGAACAGGGTGAGGTTGAGATGGCTAAGTCTGATTCCTACCCATAGGAATTGTAGAAGTCTGCTAGAAGAGGTGACTCTGAATTCAGATGATTAGATGAATCTATCACTTCGGCCTCCCATGTGTGTTTCTGAATTCATGTGGAATGTAGTGATAACATTGATCTTGGAGCTAAGGAAAAGCGTGTTCTCATCTGATCAGTTAAAAGAATGCACAGACATTTCTTGTAGTTGCCCTACCAGATTGATGATATCTCCAGGAACTTGCTGACCTACCTCATGTCTGAAAAAGAGTTTTGTGTTTACTAAACTTGTTTATTAAGCAGTAGATAGTAAAGAGGGGTGTTCAGAAGAGGTAGTGCAGTAGTTTGAATTCTAGTGAACTTATAAAGGAAGGTAACAGTGCATCCTACTGTCCTGCTGTCTGGGTCTAATAGTTCTGTATTTCTCCATTTTTCATAAAAGAAGAAAAAATAAAATAAGTAGATCTTCTTTCCCCACAGATAAAGCTAGCTTTTCTCTATACACCTGTAGATTTCTATCTAAATATTCAAGAATTCTATTTATATTAAAAGAGTACTTCAAATAAAAGGTCTTGCATGCATGATATACATGATTTGTTACTGTCTGATAAATATATAAAACTGGATGGATTCATCAATGATGATAATATGAAAAGTCCCAGTTTTATTTGTGACCAAAATTTCTGACCAATTTTGCTGCTAGATAAACAATCGTGCCTCATGGTCTTCCTATCTTCTCTTTGATTTCACTTTATCATGATTTGCTACAATTTTCCGTCAGTGGTTTTTTTTGTAAAAGAGTTCTCATCTAGAATGTATAAATCCAGGTACAGTTTTAACATAACAGATATTCATTGTCCAAAAGGAGGCTGCAGTTTTATTCATGGGTATTGGTATCAGAATGAATAGCGCTTTTTGATGTAAATTTTTGTCATATTTCTATGCCTTCCTACAGCAGCACAGATCAAGGAAGGCTGTGTTGGAGAGCCTGCAGAGCATTCTGGAATCAGGGCCACAGGTGTAATCAGGGCAAACAGCAGGTTGTGACACTCCTGCAGTTCCTTAATGGATGACAGTGCATAGCTACAGCACAAAAATCTTTGTGATTCCCAACCAAATAAACATATTACCATCTATCTCTGGGGTACAGCGCCTTCACTGAAATGAAGTTTCTAAGAGGTTACTGACAGGAACAAACTGTTAAACAATCAAGATATATCAAAGACATTTTCCTACTTGTTTTCTTTGTTCTCTAAGTAGTAGAACAAATCTGACATCTGGCAATAGCAAGTCAGCAGTATTTCTACATTTGTTGCTCCCTATATTCTGTATTATTCATGTATTGATGCTCAGGAAAGTACTGCAATCTTCCATTGAAAAGACAGTGAGTGTTGCAAATATTCTTGTGCATTTTCTTAGGTTTCTGTTGACTGATATATTCAGTGAAGACTTTCTGTGATTGAACTGTGGGAGAATTTTATTGTTTTCAAAGATCTGTTTATAAAGCTCAGAGAAGTATCTGCTAATTAGCTTCTCTGTCCTTTTGAGAAGCTATGAGCACACCCTGTAATTCTTTTGCATGATAACATAGGAACATACTGAATAGCTGCAAAGAAAAATTCTAAGGTAAGTTCTGTTAGTGTGGATATTATATTGTCAGTAGTACAGCTGACTATGGGAGAAGTTAACCACAAAAGCCAGGTGAGACAGAATATGGCAGCTTAGACCAGAATTTGCGTATGTGTCATTAGTTTATGTTGAGAAGAAGGAGAAAGTCAACCTCTCAAAAAAAAAAAAAAAAAAAAAAAAAAAAAAAAAAAAAAATTACTGTGAGGATGGTCAGGCATTGGAATAGGTTTCCCAAGGAGGTGGTAGAGTCAGTATCCCTGGAGGCATTTGAGAGGCATCTGGATCTGGCACTGGATGATGTAGTTTAGTGGTTTAGGGGTTACAGCACTGGGTCAATGTTTGAATCTGATGATCTTAAAGGTCTCTTCCAATCTCACTATTCTATGATTCTGTTCTGTGATTTTAGGAGCTCACATGTTCTGCTCTGACGCCTGGATCCAATATCTGTCATCATTAACAGCCTGAGTGAGTCCTGTTGCAAGTACAATAGAATTATATCCAGCCTTATGACTCACAGTGGGGCTGGAACACTGATTTCTTGCTGAATATTCAACGCAGCTATCAGCCTTGACAGAAATTGTCTATCAACAGAAATGCATAATGTTTCATCCTCTCTATGCGGTTCAGCCTTAGGTTCAGCAGGAGACTTCCATTTGTTTTTTATACTCTGCCTGTCCTAATCACAAATTTTTCCCAGTTAATGGAAGGTAATAGGGTGAAGCCAATATGCCAAGACCTGTGTTACCAGTGTACACTTTGGATGGGAAAGGGAATAAACCAACTGCAAGGAGGAGACCCTTGACTGGGTACTAGCCTTTCCCAGCCTGAGACATGCAAAGGAAAGTCCTTTAAAAGTGCACGATGTGCAGAGGTAAATGAAGGTCCTTGCACTTCTTTGGGAGCAGAGAAACCCTTACACCAACTAAGACCAGATACTGATGTACTTATTTCAATGCAGGATGATTGCAAGCACTGTAAAACATCATCCACAAACCCTGTGCTTTTGAATGCCCTGTGTGAGTCAGCTGTGAGTGTCCCATTCAGTTGTTCCCTGTACGGGGGTTCCTAAAGGGTGTTCTGGTTAGGTATATAGACTGCAAAAGCTGTGATATCTGTAGAAATGAAATGGGCGAGGGATGGATAAAACACCAAGAATGGAAGCTCTCATAAACAAAAGAGGCACACTTGTGTTTATATTGCTAACGAGTAATAAAATTGTCTGAAATGAAAGCTTATTTGGCAAGAAGAAGTTATGAGGCTCATTACCTACAGATCATTAAAGATCCATCATTTGGGTCTTAAGTTCAGGTCGTGCAATATTTCAAAAAGACAGAATACAACAAGGAAACAAAGCCTAGTAATATTCATTAGATGTGTATAATTAAAAGAGCAAAGTGAATGAAACTATTATGGCTCACATCACAGCAGAAAAGGACTAATGGCCAACATCAGAGATTAGCCTGAAGGAGTCTAAACTGTTATAATTTACAGTTTACATAAAATTTTCCCTCAAGGCCTGATTCATTGTTCATTTAGAAACCTTTTATTCTAGCTGTGCAGAGAAGAATAATTCCGGACATGGAGCATCCTTGTTGGGTCTGAGTTTCCCATAACCATGCCAGTGACACAGAAGGCAGAACAGAAATTTCTTAATTGGTACAAATCTCCTGCTTCCTGCATCCTAGGGAGCTGAGATTGTGTCAGAGGCACTCCTAAAGGCTACTTGTCCTGCCTGGCTCATCCAAAAGGCACAATCTTGCTATTTGTCATTCTTGGAGATGATGAAACAATAAATGTTGAATAAAAGTTTAAATTAATTCACTATAGAAAGTGAAATGATCAATACTAAGAAAACAGAATTGGGGTGGGGGAGATGGGACCTCTAGATAATTTCTTGGATTCAAGACATTACTATTATTCCTTTACTTCAGACTTAAAATTTTACATAATAATTTGTAACAATAATCACAACCAACATGTGAAAGTCCCTACTGGACTGAAATGAACTTGAGTGAAATATGAAGGACTCAGTAATAAATATTCCAGTTTGTATAAATATCTATTCAACATAAGAAACAATCCTGACTAAATATAGTATAAAATCACTAGACCAATTGAGACAAGAATAAAAGTCAACTATGTGAAAAGTATAAGTGACAACAGAGAAGACATAAATCATGAAAAGAATTTATGCAAATACTGAATGCTATAAAAAGAAGAATGCATTAGAGAAGAACTAAAATTAGACCTATAGAAACACATAGACGAGACTATTTTTTAGGTAAAAAACCCCAGAATTCATTGAAGAAAGAAATTAAAACATCAGAGGAGGGAATTAGAAGATGGAAGGAATGATAAAGCATACAATTATGTGGATGCTTCTCCAGTGTATTTACTTGAGAGATCAGGAGAAATATGCCATCTGACACTACTTGTGTATGCAGTACTGTGAATGATTTTGTGACCAGTGAAGCAGAAGAATTTAGTAATTTAGCACAAATGAAAACTATCAAGGCTCCAGAACTACGGTAGTATTTCTTCTAAGGTTTTATGAAGGAGGCCATGGAAAAAAAATACACAGGGCAGTGAAAAGCAACATAGAACAATTGTTAGGCTAAAGTGGGTTAAGAGAAAAACTAACAGGGAAAACAGGCTAAATATTGTAGGATTCATTGGTTGTCCTTCTGTGCAGGTGTTAATAAGGTAGATCTGTAATCAAACATCATAGTGGAGTTTCAATTGTGTTTGGATGTCTAGTGGATTTGATAAGGGGTCTGAACCCCTGGTTTGCATGTGAGAGTAAGGCTCTAATCTCGTAGCTAATAGCAAAGCCTGAGGGAGGCTTTTTGGGCTCTCCTACTGAGAGTATTCCATTGATAAAAATAAATACATTTTCAGAGGGCAAGAAAAGAGGAGAAAGTTTTAGTCAATACCCTGGCTTCATCCGGTCACAAATGAAAAATCCATTTTCCATGAGGTTTGGTAAGTTTGAAAGATTGGGCAGAGCAGGAGCGAAGAGGACAGAAAGGCTTGTTTTTCTGATGAAAAGCGGAGAGAGAGAGAGAGAGAGAGAGAGTAAAAGGAAAAAAGTTGCATCAATTTACTTGAGTGAGCTGAGCTGACTCTCCCAGCCTCTCATGCATTGATCTTGGAAAATGTTTTCTCTTGCTCTCTATGTATAAAATGCTTCCTCATGAGGGAAGATCTCTTTGTGCCCTATGTTGTTCCTGTTCATTGAGCTGATGGAAAACTGCAACTGCCCTTCACCACACTACATTTTAAATCCTAAATATGCAAAGCATTACCTCTAATTTACATCAGCTGCACATTATCCTGTGGCAAATTATACAAAAGAAGAAGAGGATCTGATCTGTTTTTATTTCTATTAACTAGTAAACAGATACCCATGTTTTTCATGTTACTTGATGTCTCCAGATGGGCTTTTCAAAACTCCATAGTCTTCCTCCAGCTTTCAAGATTGTGGCAGGTATGTACATTCTAACTGGAGTTTCAGGACTAAAAAGCTCAGATATACCCCTTCCTCTCACCCTTTGACCACCTAAAGTTTTTATTTTCATTGTAAATATTTTCTTGCCAGGTTGAAGCTGACACCTTGTGGTTTGTGACTACACACAGTCATTGGTAAAAGAGAATGTGCTCTTTAACAGAGGAGTTTGCTCAGCTCTGTCCAAAGGTAATGTGTCTTCATATACTTCTGTTAATTTATTTTAATTTTTATACGCGGAGAGTGTAATTAAGGAAATATAAGACTACCCTATACATGTAATTGAGACCAGACAGTCACGTATCCATTTTCCTCTCTTACTTCCATATGTTTTCATGTTCTTTCTGCTGAGTAAATATATTGTTGAGACAATGTGTTGGAAACTCAGTTTTTCATCCAATTTTTTAACATATTAGCTTGGGAGTGATACTGGAGCAACAAAGAATGTAGTCTAAATATCCCATTCCAGACCAAATTTGCAGGTCAAAAAGCTTCATGGACTCACATTTTTAATTCAAATTTAAGCAGATTTTTTTCAAGACCTGAGAGATAATGCAGAGTTATGCGTTTTATGTGGGCATTCACTGGCAAATTTTACCATCTTCCATAGAAAAAGTGAGAAGGAATAAATGTTAAATAAGGCCTGATCTCCTGTCTGTTATTTGTCTTGTATCCTGGGAGTCAAAGATGATTGCGAGGAAGTGGGATATTGCATATATTCATACAGTATATTTCTTTTGGGGACTGTGACATTTCATTATGGGCTGGCAAGAAGTACAGTAATACATATTGCAGCTCAGATGAGGTCTCCTTAAGTTCATATAGAAGTGGTAAATATTTCCCAGGCCCAGTGTCTGAGATTGTCCGAATTTAACAAATGTTTCCTTGAACAGGAGGCCAAGTGGGATGTTGAACTCTGCCAAGAGCCTAACTTTATGTACTTCTCTAATCCTCTATCCATAATGGTCATGTATTTTCTCCTGAGGCAAAGCAGCATTATTTTATAGGTGTGTGTCTTTTATTATTAAAAAACCTTTGATTCATGAATTTCAATATTAAGCAAAGCAGTGCTTTCAAGTGACTTGATCTTGAAATAAGCAAATATGTTGTCATTTAACCATATGCTTAATGGTATGCTACTTATAATTGTAATGATTGTTTGCCAAGCATAGTTTCAAATAAAGGAAGAAATGCACAGATGGTTTTCTTATTTAAGTGCATTAAAATGCATAGAGAATGTTTAGAAATGCAAATCCTTTAAATCAACTACTTGACAAAATCAGGCTTTGTTCCAAGTTGTTGTAATAGAGTCTCTTGCATATAAATAAAAGATTGTGTTATAGAAAGAGAGAGGATAAGTCATCTGTAGAGCAGCAGTCATAAACTGAATCTGAAAAGGGTGAAAACACAGGGCCTTTATAATACTGAGGAGTTAGAAGAATTGGAGAAGTAAATTGTCTGCAGTTATTTCTGTGGCTGATTGTACAGTAGCAGCAAGATTATGTTGATGCATTTTCCCCATTATAGTGACTTAGAGGGAATTTACTCCTTTTAATACCTCAGTGTCAGAAGCCAGCATTGCATTATTTTGATTTATAGCATTATTAGTACAGTTTATATTTCAGCGCCCTCTCTTAATCCTCCCATTCATAGTGCTCTACCCAGTTTCTCTTGGCTTTCGGCAGTGTCTTCAGAAAGACAGTTTTCTAATGAAATAGATGTTAAACCACTGCTAACTGTGGTTTATGATGATCAAAATACACAAACGCAGGGGTATATGGATAGCTGGCCCTGTGATGGAAAGCTTGGCATTTACTATGCTGGAGTTATTATTTTTTAAAATTCAGAAGGGCACCAGCCTTGTATCAAAGTCTCAGTAACTATGAGCGACAGATGAAAAGGACAGTTGAGGAAGCCTATAAGGAAGGCCTCAGGAAAAGTCTGAGAAAATAAGTGGGAGAGTTATTTGCATCTCTTCTTTGTTGTGACTGTAGAAGTTTAGATTTACCAAAAAAAAACTAATGAGCATGTAAGGAAAAATTGGTGGAGTCAAAACTGAAATAGAGGGTATGGTTTGGTGTTTCAGGTAAATGAGACACTTGACACAAAATGTCTGCAGTCATGGTTTGGAAAGATTGATTATTTGCAAGCTCAGTGGCCTGACTGGATAAGTTGAGTTTTAGAAAGTATTGGTTTAATTTTCCTTCTTTTCTTTTTTTCTTTCTTTCTTTTTTTTTAATTTCTTTTAAATTTTTTAAAAATTTATTTATTTTTAATTTTTAATTTACGCTTCAGTAACTGGAATATTGAAGGCAGCTATTCAGGAAACACAAGTACACCTCTCAGAGTCCCAGGGACAGTAATGAATATTCTTTGCTGGTATTGCAAACTCAAAGAAGCGGAACAGTATGAGAAATACACGTAGTGAGGAAAGGCATGCTGCTTGTGTTACTTTGTGCCTTAAGACGACCCTTCTAAAACTCCACAGCCTTCCTTTAGCTTTCAGGATTGTGGCAGGTATGTACTTTCTAATGGAGTTTCAGGACCAGAAAGTTCATATATGTGCCTTTTTCTCACCCTGTGACCACCTAATGTTTTTATTGTCACATACGTATTTTCTTGCCAAGTTGAAAGCTGACACCTTGTGGTCTGTGACTACACAACCTCTTTCATCAAAGAGTATTTTGTAGTATAAAGAAGAAGAAATAGGTGAGATCTGTCTAACCTCAGCTGCCAGCCTTCCAGTTGGATCAATTTGATCCTTGTGATTCTTGTGTTTGTGCTGGCTTTGGCTGGGGTAGAGTTAATTTTCTTTACAGTGGCTGGAATGGTGCTGTGTTTTGGATCTGTGCTGAACACAGGGTTGATAATATAGAGGTGTTTTTGTTATTGCTGAGCAGGGCTTGCACAGAGCCAAGGCTTTTTCTGCTTTTCATACTGACATGCTGGAGAGGAGGCTGGGGGTGTAAGGGAGGTTGGGAGGAGACACAGCCAAGACAGGTGACCCCAACTGACCAAAGGGATATTCCAGACCATAGGACATCATGCTCAGTATAAAAAATGGGTGGAAGGAGGAAGATGGGGATGTTTAGAGTGATAATGTTTGTCTTCCCAAGTCACTTTTGCATGTGTTGGGGCCCTGCTCTCCTGGAGATGGCTGAACACCTGCCTGCCCATGGGAAGCAGGGAATTAATTCTTTATTTTGCTTTGCTTGTGTGAGTGGCTTTTGATTTCCCTGTTAAACTGTCTTTATCTCAACCCACAAGTTCTTAAACTTTTCCCTCTCTGATTCTCTCCCCAGTCCCACTGGTAGGGGAGTGAGCAACCATCTGAGTGGGCTTTGGTTGCTGGCTGGGGTTAAACCACAAAAGTGATTTTGCTCATGACCATAATAACATTTGGAATCACCATTTAGTGCTTTTGCAAGCCTTATAGCTAATATTTTTAGCTTAAATATATGGGATCTAGAGATTAAAAAAGCATGCTTCACGTCTCTCTTGGTGACTCCTTAATGAAAGTTGCTTATATAGTCAGTAAAATTAAAAATTCAGTCTCTGACAGGATAAGTGCTGTATCACTGCTGTCTGTATTTAATGCTAAAATAAGAGACAAATAATGTTGCATTAAGCTAATATATTCCAAAGGTGTTTAAACAAAAGTGAGTAGATTTTAGCAATATTCTTCTGCTTTATACAGTCTTCAGAGTATCAAATTTCCTTTATATCCTTCAGAGACCTACAGAGGTGACTTATTGTATAGAATGCCCAATACTGTAATAAACACTAATTTTGCTAAATCAGCTGTAGGTTAGATAGGCTCAGGAAGAGTGAAGACAAGTACAGTTATTTGGTTCTACGTTCTAGTTTTGCTGCATCTAGTGATAATATATTCATTTTGGTACAAATGAAAGTGACATTTATTTCCATCCAGTTGTATTTTTTACCCTCTTTGCTCTCAAGGAGCAGAGGAATTCCTTTCAGAGGAATAGAAACAGATCAAAAATCTTGATAGAATAAGATTGTTAAAAAAAATTTGCACATGCTGGTGGTGCACAAACTTATTTCCTATGCACCGTGGGCACATCTGTCCCTTCTGGGACCAATTTTTTTTTATAGTAATGTATGCATGTATACTTACAGGTGTACTTGAATTTGAGTTTAGAAGAAGACGTCATAGGATTTAACTTTTTATTCCTTCAGGTTTGGGGCACATCTGATAAGCAGAAGCAATACCCTCTGTGAGGTGAGTGATCAGGGACACATAAGAAGTACCTAACTACGAATAAAATATTCCTCAGATCACAATTGGAAAAACAGCACTACTAAACTGTACCAAAGGATCTTGTCCCTCTGTGCTCTGTTACTAACAGTGGTCATGAACATCTCATAGAGAAAAAGTAAGATTAGGCAGGCACGCTTCTTTTAACAGTCCTCTAGCTTGCTAAGTCATTAGTGTCTGTATCTATAAAGCAGCTATTATTAATTTATTTCTGTGGACCTGAGCCTGCATATTCTCTCTAACATCCTGTTGCACAAAGCATTTAATCTTTCTGTTGGATTTGAAGCTGGCTGCTGGCTTCCTCTCAGTTCTTGTCCTTGAAAGGGGCACAAGAAGTTGGCTAATTCTGTACCATGGTTCCTGCCTCTTCTGATTGCACAGAGCTGTCTTGTTTCTTGTCCAATTTAAAGAGCCCCAGTTTACTACTTCCTGTTCCAGCAGTCACTGTGTACCTTGTCGCCCTTCTCTGAACTTTCTCATTTCAAACTCAGATGTGAGTAGATGTATGAAGCAGCACAAAAATACACTCTCTCCTAGTCATGATAGGACCAGCCTCTTAAAGATACAGGGTTTCATCACTAGAACAGCCCACTCTCTCAAATTTCTCGTACCTTGATTATTTCTGAGTGATAATGTCTTCATTTCATTTCATCCACCAAGTTTCCAGCATGTTTATTCATTATTGGCTTTCCTTTTTAGCTGAAACCTAATTACTAGGTTTCAGCTATGCTGTAAAAGTATGTGGTTTGGTTGTCCTAGCATCCTTTTTAAATGGCACTCCATAATTTCCAATAGGACTGTTCCCTATACTTCATGAGTTACACAATTTGTACGGTGTTCTGTGCAAAAGAAACATTCTTTTATACATCTTCGCTCTACCCAATCTTCAGTTTAAAAGTTCACTTACAAACTTCTTGTCTTTAAAGGCCAGCAGTCTGGTTCACTTAGAGTTCAAATTAAATACGTCCTTCTTCTTTGGCCTTCTTTTACTCCAGAAGCATTCCTTCTGAATCATTGGTGGGGAATTAACCTCTAGTATTAATCTCTTAATATGTTTAAACCAGAAGCAGGAAAAATGGTTTTAAAATATACCAGAGGATAGAAATTCAATATTACTTTAAAAAATGTTGTTACTACTTTTTAGATATTTTGGATAATATTTCAAAATTAAATTAAAAAAATAACTTATCCTTTATATAACTGGGTCTAAACAATTGTGGCAATTTTTCAGTGAGATCAAGACTGAAGCTAACTGCAAACTCAGTTATCTCAAAAAATACTTAAGAACTTTAGGGTGAAATAGATTCGCTGTGGTATTTATATATAGGATAATCTTGCTCTCATGAATCATCCAAATAATATTTTAGATAAAAGTTCTGCCTTTTGACGAAATATAGGTCCTGACTAAAAGAAGTATTTTAATTGTATTCAGTTCTGATAATATCGAAATAGAATTTCAGTGAAAAGACACTTATTAGCCTTTTCACTATGAGAGAAGCCCATCTTGCTTTAACGTTTGTGAAAGGTCACCCAATTTGACAATGTGCTAGGGCTTATAGAAAGTGTCAACAAAATGTTGTGTTCATGCTTTTAAAGGCAACCGATTTTTCCTTGCTTAGTGAATTTGCAAAGCTATATTGGGTCGTCGTCTGTCAGAAATGAATGGTTAGTCTTTTGATGTAAAAAAACAAACAAAAAAACCCCCAAAAAAACAACAAAGCTGAAACTGAACCAGGTTTCAACATTTGTTCCCCTTAACAGTATTGTTAATTGGATTATTTTCATTGTCTAACCAAGTTAGTACCAGGAAACCGGGGTTTTTGAGGCTACAGATGGCAGAGAGAAAAAAACAGTCTAATTCATGACTTAGATTAGGAATTGAACATTGTCTGATTTCCCCACTCAAGGCTACTGCAATTGCGTACAGAATGAAATTAAATGAATGTTAATGTTAGATGTATAAAGCCAATAAGATTACATTCACAGACATTTTTTCTGATAGAGCTTTATGAGGTTTTTTTAAGTGTTGTTTGCCCTTTGATCTGTATCTGCCCTAATAACAGCAATATTTGGACCAAAAAAAAGACTGGATATGAAAAGTGTTTGAAGTTAGGAAATACGCTTTTGTATGTGAAATGAGCATTTCTCAGTAGGGAAATCAATCGCTGGGATGTAATAAACAAGGAAACCAATAAAAGGGATTTATTTTTGATTTTCAAAAGAGAGTTGCAATTAAAATAAATAATCTTTAATTTTATTTTAGAACTACAATGAAAACAAATAAACTTTACTTCTATTAGATGGGATTTATTAATATCTTATTATCTTACTACATTCTAATTTCTCTCTAGCAATTATGTTCTCTTGTCAGGAACATCTTTCCCTCATTATGCTCTAGTGGTTATTCAGGCATCTACAGGATTGTTCCCAGGTAAACAATACATGCTTGCTGATTGGGTTTTTTTTGTTTGTTTTTTACAAGAATTACTATAAAATCATGTGAGTATACAAATGAAAATTATTCTAGTTTTGATTAAATGTTTTTTCCTCTCTCTCCTTAAAAAAATAGACACATTTCCCCCTACCCCAAACTATTCACTCATTTCCCTTTAGATTTACTCTTGGTTTTGCTATACAGAAATTATGTGACAGAAGATCATATAGCTCAGCTATAATACTATTTTTAATATCAAATTCACTTGCCATTGTTTCTCATCAGTAATATTTGAAAAGGGATATAATTTTACAAAGGAAATTAAGATGTTATTAAGGGTGGATAACACCACTTTCACAGAGCTCCACTGCTTGCTGAAATCATAAAAATAATAACTATATTTTCTCTTAAAGTATTCCATTCTGTGAACTCTGTATAAAATGTGTGATTGTTGCTTCAGGCCCATGAGATCTAAAATCCTTACAGCATTTGCATAAATGATGGCATTATAAGAATCATAAAATATCCCTATTTTAAAAACAGGAACAATATAGATGAGGTTGCTATTACTTGTTCTGCAGTTTTGCTGGGAAATCATATTTTCAAATTAAAGAAATCTTGACTTTTGACCTAAGTAATTTGACAATGGGAGCTAGTCTTTAATAAAAATATTCACATGCCATGGCAAGTAATCCTGTTTGAAAGATAGCCCTTGAGTCAGACTCTCCCATTGATGACTAGAGTATTTTATGAGCGGGAATTAGTATCCTTTGAGTTTCTACAAAGTGTCATAGTATCTGAGTTCTGGAAGTAGAGTCAATAATCAAGGTCCTGTTGAATTTACAGTGGCTTGAGACCTTTTCCTTATGTAACATGAACAGGTGTTTCTGCTTTTCCCAGACGAAAGAACCAGACTTCTTCTGAAGATACTTGAAGGGGCTGGAAGGCAGGAGAGAAAAAAAATGTATATCAGAAACTGAAATGCACAAGACTTTCAATTCACTAAGAGAGTCAGCAGACAGGATCTGTGTTGCTGCCCCAGAAAAAATATTTCCATCACTGGAAAACTGCTAAAAGACCCTGCATAGGTGGTTTGGAAACACTCAAGGTACTTCCCACTAGGCCTGTGGAGTCTACACAATGCAAGGCAGCTCAGTTCCATCAACAGAAAAAGCCCATTAATATACACTGGCTTAAATCTAACCTGGATTTATAAGTAACCTAAATCTAGGTTAATAGATTTACCAGATCTATTTAGAGTATGTTGTCATGGATGGACTGCCATAGTGATATCGATCACCACCCAATTAGTGTCTCTGTGTCCTGCTCCCTTTCGCTGGTCACAAATGTCACCAGAGGACAGCCCCTCATGAGAACCTAAAAACAAACACACATCTTGGATGCTTCATGTTTTAAAATTAAAAAAACCTTAAAATGTATCTTAAAGAGCCACCCCTATTCAAACAGGTGTGTTTCCCTTATACTTCTTCAATTGAGTTTATATCATAAATAATACTCACACAACCTCCTTCCCTAAAGAGCAGTCTTTCTATCAACATCGGTGAATTTTGTCTGGGCTGTATTTCGAAAGAATGTACATCTTACCTCTGAAGGAAGCAGATACCCATGAGGTTTTTTTCTCATTTCTGAGAAACTGACCTGTCAGCTGCCCCTAGATGGTGGACAACTATGTAGATAAAGTATTAGGAAAATTCTAGCAAAGAAAATACAGCAAGAAACTGAGAATTAAAATAATTTGCTTGGGCATTTACACTGCCCCACTCACCTGTAATTTTTAAAGGCAGGTGAGCCGTACCTGTGTTTAACAGTAGAGAAGTGGAGTCAACGTAAAGAAATCCCTTGCATGAAAATCACAGAAGGCTGGTATGGACTGGCACAGCTATGGAATGGCCCCAGTGACAAGATCCCTATCCATCACAGGTGATGTCCCCATGGTCACTTGAGAAGTCTGGCACAGATTTCTGTCTTGAAGCAGAGATAATCTCTTGTCTCTCCACATGATAATCTATTTTTGAACTGAGGAAGGACATTGCCAATGGTTTTTATTTGAAAAGAGTCATGATGTGGATATGTTTTTTTTAATAATGATGGGTGAAGAGATTATTGAAATATATGCAGAAAGGTTCTTACAAAGGACCAGTAAGTATTGACAATAGTTATAATGCAGATGATATTGAATCACAAAATCACTGTTCCTAATAATGAGCTGGCAGTGCCACACTGTTGAAACTTTGGATTTGGTCTGATACAAAATGAAAGTGAGGAAGAAAAATGAGCTAAATCTACTGGGAAATTAAGTAAAATGTTTAGGTAACTGAACAAATATTTACAGGAGAAAAGACAACTTATATAATTCTGTCAAGCTGAGGGTCCTCCTCCCTGGTAATACAATGCTTTGTAAAGAGCAAATGGCACAAGCAAGCCAAAGCTGAATTAGTTTTACACATAATATTGCTTGTTTGAGCAATAACCAAACCTATTAAGCAGCAAACTTGGGGGGGAAATGTATGTGGAGAGAAAGAGAGAATTACACTGGGCCTTGTATTTTACCTTATTACTTCCTTTAAGTCACAAAGGTCTCTGTCATTATTGCCAGTGACGATTACTTGGAATGCAAACAAGTTGAAGACGTAAACATTTTCAGCTTTCCTAGGCAGGATACAGGTCTGCTCTCCCCAGAGTTTCTTCCCTTGTAATTATTATGTGTCCATGGTCATCATGTCTCTCAGACTAACAATTGATTTTCAATTCTACTTCAAAGCTTTTGTCTTTACCCTGATAGCAGTGAGTGATAACAATGGGCAAGAGACTCAGATTCTGGATGCTATTTTGCACACCTGAAAAATATTTCCTTTTTCTGCATTTCTGTGATTGCATGGGTGGGAAAAGCACTCTGTTATGAATGGTTCAAATACTTTTGATGTTAAACCTTTGGCATTTTGTTGTTCTAGCAATGCCATCTATTCTCAGATGCCTAATGAATGTTCATTAAAGCTATATTTCACTGCAATTCTATTTTCCAGCACACTCTTTATCTCAATCAATAACTCTTCATCTTTTCTCTGGGCATTGCAGTTCCTGTCATGTTGCTGAAAGAGGCACCAATGATAAATGATGGGAATTCCACTCAGCAAGTGTTTGCATTCTTCATCTCTCATTAAATAAAAAGAAAACTCTCATAGAGAGATTTGAGTGTGGCTCCAACAGCCACGTGTGAGATCTGTCAAAATATGATAAAGTGTCACTTTTACCCTAGCCTCTTAAATCTTTGGACTGAACAACTTGAGGAAGGTCTTGCTTTTTATGAATTACCATCACATTCATGAGGTAAAATATTCTAACAGAAATCCCTCTCATTGAGGTTTAAGCTAAGGGCAGTGTCAGAAGCCACTACTTAGCATTTTAGCTCAAGAAGTTGCTGCTTTTCTGACAAATCTGCTCAACACTGGACTGGACTGAAATGAATTTCTGCTCTATGATAAGCAGTGAAGCCATTCAATGTATAGTGGGAAATTCCTAGGCATCTGTGTCTCTGCTGTGCTCTGCCCTACAAAGCTTTGCTGACTCCAAATTGTACTGATTTCTCAGGTCTTGCTCAGAATGCACTAGTGAGGAAAATGTATCCCTTATGCTTGCAATTTTCCCCATCCCTGTTAATATTTTAAATTCTTTCCTAAATTGGAGAAAAGTGTACTTGATGAATAATTAAATATTTTCAGGTGGAACCTTTTTTCACCCATGATGTGTTCAGCCCTTAGAAATGTGTGAATTGCCTGTTTCCCAAATATTGGTCGAAAGTGTTTAGGAGAAGAAGTGTAGATAAATATCACAGACATTTGAAACTGCATGGGGAATTGTAGGCAGGGAAAATGAAAGAGATTACATACTTGATTGAGATGCTGGAGGCCCTTTTTAAGTCATTATGCAGTACCATTCTTCCATTTAGTGTAATTTATATTATCTCTCTTGAATCTTTGTAGATAGATTTATTAAAATACTATCTCTATCCTGAAGTAGGTTCATATTTCTCTACAGTAAAATTGCATTTGCCATATAGTAGCCCAGGTACTTAATATAAATGACATAGTCCTTCTGGTTTTGATTTAGACAACCCAAGAAATTTGCAGTGTTGCTGTGGTAATTATAAATTTGGAAGGGTTGGGGTTTTTTTGTTTGTTTTTTTTTTTTTTTGGTTTTTTTTTTGTTTGTTTGTTTGGTTTTTTGTTGTTGTTGTTGTTGTTGTTTTTTTCTTTAAAAGTTTTTTAACCATTTAAAAGAAGCTAATTCTTTAAAATTACTCCATGCAGAATTTTCTGCAAAACAGAAGTGGAGAGGAGTCAGTAAATTAAATATCCTATGCTTAAATATCCTATGCTAAGCTGGTAATCAATACTTTGTTTTAATCTTAAGGTATCTAAAATTGCAAACAGTAAATCTCTGGCTAACCTTGGCTTCCAAGGGACAGAGAGCTCATCCAAACACATGCAGTATTCAGAATGTAAAAACTTAATATTCTACCCTAACTCAATCTACGGTGAAAGTATCTTCTAGGGAGCAGAGATTCAGTGGAGACTCATGATCAATAGTAGAGTAGCTAATGATGTTGACATTTTACTTTTTCTTAAGGGGCTTTTAATGAAATATATGTAAAATACTTTAGGGAGCCTGATACATCAATGAGTTACATATTTACTGCCAGTTAAAGTAGGAAATGTGCTATTCATTCAGTCATCAGGCCAATTTCTCTAAACATGTTGGAATTTCTGCTCTGAAAAAGGATGGCATGAATTCATCAGCTGCCTCCTCCCTTTACTTGCACGACCGATCAAGAATCTCACTGCTTTTGATTCTCCTTGCAAATCTTCTAGATTTTAATTAATATTATATATTCACACTTAAAAAATGTTACTCTTGCAATGCATAAAACCATTTTATACATTTTCTTAGAACTAAGTATCCTGAATGTATCAACTCCGCCAATCCTCCCCCATTTTGCTCTTCACAAGTGGGTTATAGCACTAACAAATTCTGCCTTTACAGTGGTTATAGCTGCTGCTAACTGTGATGGGTTGGCTGGAAACACTAGAGTCTGTTGACTAGCATCATATTTTGCTAGTGTCCCTGGTTCTTATCAAGATATCAAGATAATCTGCATCATAAATGTTTCCACTATCCTGATAGAATTGCTTCTTTAGCAAGTCTTTCATTATATCTCATAAATGTATGGACTGTAACAATAAACTTCTGACCAAAATTGTGAAAAGCTTGTATAAATATTTTACCCTCCTGTTAACTTTCTCATCCCCCAGTTACTATTTCAGTAATGTTCTTTTGCCATGTCAGTGGTTAGTATAGTCCCTTCTGGAAAACAGTTACCAGTTTCATAGCAGCTTGTTACCTTTGTTTTCCATTAACCCCTTTGTGTTTGTTAAAGTATATCAGAGATAGAAAATAAAAGATTATTTCTGAAATATCTTTACCTACCTCTTCCTATATTTGAGTGGACTTTTGACAGTCAACTGAAAATGGTGTTCAAATTCAGGCTCCTTATCTGTGGATTTCTCTGTAGGTTCCTTATATCTTCAATGTCAAATATAGTTTAGAATAAAACTATACTTCTGTTCATAATGCCTGCAAGCTTGTGATTTAAGCAAATGCTAACTTTGCAGCAGCAGAAATCTGAACAGCAAGATAGTGGAAGATCCAAGGATCCTAGCTTCATAAAGGACAACCAGATCCTGAACTGGTAAAGTATTTGCTAAATTGACTAACTGGTAAGCAGTAGAAATTGGGCACCTGTTTGGTGAAATACAGCCTAAAATATTTCTGGTTCTGCACCCAAGATTTGAAACAGACTTTGAGGGATCATGTAGTTTTCAGGCAGAATTAACCGTGCATTTTTTATTTTATCAATATAATTTGCTCTACCTGATTATCAAAAGTGTGTGTTCTAATGCTTTACAGATTTTACTGTAAGAATGTGTAACTGGAAGGAGAGGATGCTTCACTACGTTTTTCTCACCCCACCTACCTTGAGAAGGTAACAAATGCCTCACTGCATCAGAGAAATTCTGCTCAGGGAGCACACATCAGCATGGCTGCTTTCTCTGCCCTTCCACTACATGAACACTCAGACCTGCTAGTTTACATGCCTAATTCTGTAATCCCTTAAAGAGTTTGGTCCTTCTGTTGTCTGGTTGTGGATCCATATATTTCTCTCATCATCCTTTGAAAGTGCAGCTGACAGGTGCCTCCTCAGTCTCCTATGGCAGCAAGTTCCAGAAGGTCACTGCCTGTCGCATAAAGTACTTATTTTTATTCATATTGAATTTCTCCTCTAGCTTAATCTTATTTCCCCTGTTTCTTCACAATTTTATGGAAAAATGTTGTGCATTTTCTTTATGATGGATTATTATCTGTGTGATAGGCATGGTAATTTTCAAAAGTTTTCTCTCCTTTTTTTTTCCTGTAGCTTGAATGTTTCGGGATTTAATGACTTGTATATTATTTTGTCTTTCAAAAGTACTGATGGCAATACTTACCCTTCTTCTGATTATTTTTTCAATTCTCTTCTGGTTGTGCAAACACAGTGCTTCATATCTGGCCTGAAACAAAATCTCTGTGCTTGAAGCCATTCCAAAGCTGTGTGAAGCAGAAGGCTCTCTCCATGCCTCTCCCTCTGTACTTCTGCCTCAGCCCATTTGCCTGGCCTGTCTTACACTTCAGCTGCTTCGTGAAGTTTTAGTCCCATAATCCAGAAATTTCATCAACCAAATTATTTTTCAGGAAGCCACCTTGAGGCAGTTTCAAAAGCTTTAGTTGAGATTTATGGTTTCTGCACTGTCTGCAAAAAAGTAAATAATTTGACTTGACACGTATTCTTTATTATTGTGTTAGTAATCACACATTTCTTGCTTTCTTCCCCAAATGGTCACAAGTTGCTTCAAAACTCTCCCTTATTTATGAAATTGGATATTTTGTATTTAATCAAATAGTGGCATATTTATGGTTTTAGTTAATTGCCCTAGAATTACAGGTGAGAAAACATGTAAGTTTCTGATCATTGCCAGGAAATTAGTCTGTTTTTTCTTTTATTTGCCTACTGGTCTCAACATGTCCACATAAAGAAAAGTTTAAGCACATGCAAAAGTTTAGATTTAATATTGCTTTCCTGGTGGAAATACAGAATCATATTTCAGCAGAGCTCATTTTAAATGTACTGCGGTGTCAGCAGATCTGGGTAGCTCAGTCTGTAGCTGAGTGTCATCACAGAGACAAGGACAGAAAGCAAAGACCTCAAATTCACTGATAGCAATGAGCAGATTCCCACTTTTTCCTCTTCTCAGGAGCAAGGAGGTACATATTCAGAAGCATCCTCATGCCCCTGTTCTCAGTTGCCACTCCACTCCACATCTGCTGGTTTGGCAATAGCTTTCCCATAACTGATGTAAGACTGAAATAAGGCAATGCTTAAGGACATGACTGTCCTGTGTTTTAAACAGAGCAAGAAAATCACTGTCTGAATACCAGACTGACACTGTTCTCCCTACTTGAACAGTTTGTTTTCCATATCAAGAGGAACGGGTCAAAACAAACAACTGAATAAAAAAGGGAGAGAAAAATTATCTTAAAAATGCGAAACTGAAGGATGGAAAGTTCCATCCTATAAAGTGGAAATATATGCATGAAATTTTTATAGTTATATCATTTTTGTTCTAGTTCTCAAAATAAAGCCAATCAGTGCATTTGATGAGAGTCTCAAAGCAAAAAGAAGCATAAGGGAAAAGTGGAAAAATTCATGCTGAGCATCATTTGTAAGTGTTATATAAAAGACTATAATGTTACTGATATCTTTTTCTAGTCTAGAGACTAAAGAAAGAAATCAAGACTCAGATGCCGTGGTGCTCTTCCATCTTTTATCTTTGTTCAGTTACAAGTAATTTTTAGAAAATGCTTTGAAAACAACAATGGTCATGTTTCAAATATTCAAATGTATTCAAATAAAATCCTGGTTTTTGTAATGCTGAAACAATATTGTTTATGACAGATTTTTTGGAAAAATTCACTAGGAGTTAATGTGATAAAAATCTACAGAAGACACACCACCAGATCAGCATAAGAAACTGCAAACATCCCAGAACGTAAAGAAACTGGAAATAAATTTTAATAGAAATCAAGTGAGATCAAGCCGTGAATGCTTAAATCCCAGCAGTTTACAGGTGGTCCTCTGAAAAGTACTGCCTGAAGCTCAGTGTAGAATAGTGGACAGAAATGCTGTCTTCTCAGAAATTTTGTCTTGTTTTGAGTGTATGTTAGTGAGGAGGGACACATCTTTCCAAAAAATGAGTGTTCTAACTAGGAGTATGGTTGCACAGTGATTATTTGTGCTTCTCAGATAAAGTTCCATTATTGTTGGCAACTTGTGTAAAGGAATAAAAAATATTTTTTTAAAATACCAATAAAAGTACCTTTTCATTTCTCTAGGAAAGTCTTGTATTTGCTTTTAAATAAGAAATTGTCAGCTATCTGAAAATGAACATCATTGCCAAAAACATTTCTACAAAATTGAATGTTAGTTTTCGAATATATCTATCTTTCTCTGACATTTCTCCTTTCCTCTTGCAAGAGGCTATATTACATTGGAACTTATCCAGTGTACTATGTCTTCTTAGATTTGCCCATCAACTTCACTGTTATTATTCTTGCAATTCTTTCTGATATCAGCTGTGCCAAGATTTCAGTGCAGAGAAACTGTGTGGCCATAGAGGTTTCTCCCCTGGCGATTTTAACTGGCACAAGTTGTATTATGATCTGATTTTTATTTCTGTGAGGATCAAACATGGTTCTGCTGGAATAACTTCTTCTCTCCCTTGTATATTCAGTTTGCAGCTTTTGATTCCATACCTTCTGGGTTGTCCAAGTGAAATTCTTTTTGGTATTTTAAATGATGGCACCTTCTCCATAGAACTGTAGAAAAACTTAGGTTGGAAGGGACTTCAGATGGTCTCTAATACAGCTTGTTCAAAGAAGGGGCAATTGTGAGATCAGACCAAGTTGCTCAGGGTTTTACTCCCTCTTTCCCCATTGACATCATTATTTTAATACATTTCAGTAATTTTATTATTTTTATTTTTCAGGAAATCTTAATCTAATTTTTGCTTTCAAAATTTGAATATTGCCTATAATTAACTGTAATTCTCCAATTGTTCAAAAGGGTTTTAGCTAGAAATCTATTTTCTGATGGACTGTTAGCTAACATTGCTCTGCTTACTTGTTTTTTAGTCACATAAGGTATTTCAAAGTGTGAGCAATCCTATCACTTGGATTGTTTTGTCTGTGCATAGCAGGAAAACAACAAGGTACCACAGCAAAGTGATTGCAATTTGAAGTGCATGTGACTGTTCAAAAGCACAAAATGAAACATATAAATCAAAAGCAATTGCACGAATGGGCACAAATTCTTCTTCTGTCTTATAGTGTTACACTGAAGAAATTCTCATCAGTTTTCCACAAAAAAAGTTGTGCATGGTTAGTAAAAGATAATTCCAACCGTGAGTTAAATTGGTTATTGTGCTCCCCCATATATTACGGACGGAAGAGGTACTGTTCTCAGTCAGAAGGAGAAAGGGGGAAGGAACCTGGCTTTCTAACCCAGTTGTTGAGTTACTTGTTACTGAAAAGGGTCACATTTTTATAGAAGTGAATGTTTAGCCTATAACAAGGAGTCCAGTGCGTGAGTTCAAGAGAAAATCACTGGTGGGGTGTTTCTTCCTGATCAGAAGGCTTTGATTTCATGACTGTAAACAAAGACATGTTTTGCAATATTCCAGAGAAAGCTGCCATCCACTCTGTTCTATCCTATGTAGTTCTGAAAGCTTGGGGAAAAAAAAAAATTGTCTTCTTTTGTGTTTGGGTTTTTCCTTTGCAGTTTGAGATGGACTATTCTATACAGAAGAGGTTTTAATTCCAAGCTGTGTTATAAACCCCTTGAAACAGACCTTAGTGATGAAATTGCTGAGGCATGTTTGCAGCTTGCCAGAATGGCACATCAGTCACTATAACAGCTGTACTGTGAAGTGGCAAAAGAAAACAAATGCATAATATGATTTTTTTAATGGTAAAAATAATGCAAAGCAGAGACAGAGAATTTGCAAATCAAACCTGGCATGATCTAATCCTGTTTTTGTAGTGTTTAATTTTCAGGTGTCTGAGCTATGTAACACTCATGTTAGGAAGCCCTCTACTAACACAAATTACAGTAACTGAAGGAGGCGTTTACTCCTGCCCCTTTTAAATTGTGGGTTTTTTCTATTTATGCAGGCCCTCCCTGGATCACTTACAATGCATTATAATTATTGTTTAGTGCCATTGCAGGGAGTAAACCTGTTAGAACTGAAATATGCTTATTCAATCTCTCTCCTTAAGTGGTGCCTCTTGATAGCTCATTTCAAAATAGGAACTGACACCTCATCTCTTTGTCTCCCGTAATCAAATTCTTTTCTTCTTTCGTAGGCTGCTGTTCAGAGGAAATTGCATTTTGGTCTAGTTTTGATGTTTTGTATATCTGTGTTACAGGTAAAAGGGTAGTTGAAGGTACAGAGTCTCAGTGGTGCCCTCATAAAAAGTCAGTGTCAATTTTGTTTGTATCAAATTGAGCTGAGTAGCAGTTCCATGAGGGCAAATATAACTGAATTTTAGCTGATTTTAATTTTAGTCCTCAAATGTCGAGGTGTTGATAAGCCTAGTGATATTTTGTACATAAAGGAAACTTTTCGCTGCAGATTCAAATAAAACAGAAGTTAATGAGACCTCCTCTGGTGGCATTTTCTCCTTTGCATCCTTGTTTTTCATAGCCCTGCTTCTTTTCCTACCTAAATTCAGCACCCCAAAATATGCATCCCAAGTTACCATTCCAACTTGAAAAATAATCACTAAAAATGTTAAGCCGAGTGTATATATATATATATATATATATATATACACATACACGTATATTTAATGCAGAAAAATGGGCCTTATATTTTAGTAAGTAAGTAGACTGTTTGCATCAGTCTTCCACAGCTAAAGTACTATAGGTAGGTGTATATTCACTGTGGGTGGTCTACCCAGTCAATGGGGAGGAAGTGGCTCCTGAGGAAGAGGATTTAGTCGTCTTCATCACTGAACCTCCTTTGTGGACTTGTCCCCATCTACAGACAAGTGGCAGAGTCCAGCTGCAGCAACATCCCCAAATATGCATGGCACATGATGCATTTCTCTCATATTGTAGAACTGACTGCAGAACTGTAATTGCAGAGCAGAGAAAAGGGAAAAAATGTATTGCAGAACCAAATATTAACCTGGAAAAAGAGGAATCAGTGATGTTCCATCGCTTGTGCGGCAGTTTGATTCTGACTGTGTTTCAGAGATCTTAATGAGGATCAGTGTAGAAACTAGAATGCTTCCCCCTTGATCACGTTTATAAATCTCTGTGAAAAGCAGAATAAGAAGCTGCTGATGCTGGAACATTTATAACTTCCTCTGTGAGGACCTATTCAATGCAGGAATAAAAATGAATGTTATATTCTGCCCTATTTGAAGCAAGTTTGTTTCTTTACCTGTTCTAACACCAAGAGGAAAAAAACCCATGTCCTAAATCTCCTGCAGTTGTGTTTTTTGTTGGCGTTTTTTATATCTTGATGTGCAAATGGATAAAAACATTTTTAAATACTTTATTTGTTCTTTACAAAGTTCACTCCCATGAAGTTGAAAACAAGTAACTTCTTCATGGACTGTGTAACGAGAAGGCCCTGTGTGCTGGACTCAGTGTAAGATGATACTAAATATATGTGTGATGCAAGGATTTGGATTCCCAAATCAGATGCCTGCCTAAGGTTTAGCATCCTTAGGAAAGGGTCTTCAGTAGGAATAAACGTAGAATAAGGCTGTGGAGGCTGTGATCGTTTGAGTGCACTCCCTGATCCTTTCCCAATGGCAATTAACCTTCCTTCAACTGAATTTGAAACTGTGCAGGGAAATACTGGTTACAGTTCTCTGTACTACTAAGAAAAAAGAAATTATTCTCTTTAAACTGGACAAATAAAAAGGGTGAGTCTTACACAGTGCAAAACCAAATGCAAATCTCTAGGCTGCTATACTTACATTTGGGGAAAGAAAAAATTATAGATTCCACTGAGTTTGCAAAAGCCTCCCACAAACTTGAAAGACACATGCCACTTACAGCAGTATAATTAATATGAATTATTATTTTCATAAACTAATTACTCCTATTTCCTTTCAAGGCTAGTTGTTTTTTCTCTTCAGTATGGCCCACACATGCGTGTGTGGTTTTGATCTGCAATATAGAGCAAGATTTGTTCTCACTGCCAGCAGAAAAGCAGAATGGTTTATCAGTTCTCTTGTGATCACAAAGGGACAGGTTGCTAAAGATTGTGAATGCTGAAGCCTATCTGAAAGCTCCTTTTTTGTTGCCTTTTTTCCCCCACATCTTATAGCCAATTTCCCTGATCAGTTGCCAGCATGGTTTCTTTCAAGGATGTTGCTTCCAAATATGTGTAAAGTGTCCTGCATTTCCACATTCCCTCCAGCTCAGTAAGAGAAACTCATAAGTTATTTTGGACAATTTATGTAGCATGTGGTAGGATGTGGACAGTATGCTATGCTCCTTTTTTTAATACAGTGGAACTACTCTTAAGGGATATAATTTTTTCCCAATTATAATTTTCTGCTCTCTTTTGTAGTGTAATCTGAGAATCTTTTTCTGCCAGAGAGCAGAACAATGATGCGAAAAATAGGTGGAGCTCAAATGCTGCCAAATGACATCACATTAATACCTGCAGATACAAGACAAGATATCATTATAACCTTGTTTTTTAATTTTCTTTAAAGTTAGCCATCAGTGTTTGTTAAATTTTTACAGTATAACAGAGGATTTAGGCTTGATTTTTCATTCTACATTTACCAAGAAAATGCAATCCATTTCATTTGCAGAACTATAAATTATGCATCTTCACAAAATCCTGTCTGTGGAATTGGAGAAAATTGTAAGTGGCAGTGGTCAAACAGTATGGTGAGAAAATGCAGGAAAAGAATTGTGGAATTTCTCATGTGTTACAGTGATGATACATAAGTATGCAACAATTTCCTAGAAGACCAAGAGTTCTGTATTTTTTCTACACCTGTTTCTGTAAAACTGTGCTCATTTAGATTCATAATAAGCCTGATGGGACCTTGTTCATTCTACGTCTTCAATGATGAGTTATTAACCTGTGAGACTGATGACTTTTGCTTCTGTTGTACTATGAAATGTGTCTTCTTTCTACAGTTCATGTCTGCAGTGTTTTTCCTGCTGTAGCTCATACAATTTAGGTTTATCTTTGTTCTCGGTTTTCTTTATTTTCTTCCTACGCTATTTTCTATTTTGCAACACAGTGTATTTGATTTTGATTTCTTCCAAACCCTTTCTTACTGTTTTCTACAAACAAGAAAACAAACTTTATATTCAACAAGTAGTTCACCCAAAAAGTATATGAAATATCACAGATCCAGCAGTCCTTACACTGATAAAGTAAACCTTGCCTATACTTTCTTTCTAGTTTATGTAATTCCATCTAAACATAGTAAAATGAATTCTGTCTAATTTTCCACTTTTCCTCTCAGAAGACAGTAACTGAACCACACAACAATCCAGATCACAAAGTTTTGTTTATATACTTCATTTTTAACTCTTAGAAGGGAGAGAAGGAATGAAAGGTACTATCCCAGCTCAAATGCTGGTTTTTTCTTTCCTTTTGCCTTCCTAGTCATAGTATCCCTGTGGATTGGACAGCAAAAGTGGGAGTGGAGCACTTCCTTAACTACTCACAGCTTTTCTGGTCTGCTTAGAAAATACAAACATAAAATCACTGTTTAGAAAATAACATACTTAGCACCTTAGCAAGACAGGTAAATGAACATTTAATAAAGTTTTGCCCCAGAATATGCCTGCACTTCAACATCAAAGTGCCAGATCTACAACTAATAGATCAATAATTCATAACAAGGAATATAGTCTTTTAAAAGAAGTTCTGGTAGAGATAATTTCCAGATCATCTAAGATAACATATTAATTTTTGTAATTGGAAAACAAATTTGTGGAAAACAAAGTCTGACGAAGACCATTGCATGTATTCTGGCTTTAATTTTTTCACTGAAGAATGTTTCAAATATGTTAGAAGCTTCTTAGACTCAGTGTTCTAACTTTTTTTTTGATTAAAATGGCCTAATTGAAGGTTAAACTAGTAAAAAATTTAGAGAAAATTCCTGGAAGAATTGTGAAACATTTAAGAAGGTTAAAAGAGCTCAGACAGTATTCTCCTGGCTCAGCAGGCTTTTGAAACAATCATTGCGTGCACTCTGCTCCAAGCACGTGTAACACTGTACTCGTTATTCATTTTGAGATATCTCACAATCATAACCATTTGTTTATTGTGCCATGCCTTCATGCAGTTAAAAATGACATCAGCCCAAATTGTAGTTTATTAATTCCCAATGCTTATTATGTTTATTTAAAATCTTCAGTATGTTGGCATTAGTTTTTCTTAGACTTAATTCTAAAATTTCAGCTCAATAAAAACTTCTCTAGCTTTGGAACATTTCAGTATGGAAACACTATAATAGTTATATATATGCCTTTGGGTTTTCAGCTGTTACTGCAGCAAAGTTTTCGTGTTTTCAGAAACTGCCAGAAGCAGAGGGAATAAAGGTCTTATACAGTTTTGATAACCGTCATCATCATCCTTCTATGGCTACAAGGATGTTTTTATTTGTATGTCCTCTACTTTTTTCTCTACTGTATGCCAAGTTTTATTCCTCAAAACAGCCATTTCATTTTCAAAGAGAGATCTCGGGAAATCAAAACCTTTTTTTTATAGTTGACCTACAGTGCTCATAAATCAAAATCACCCAGGCAATGGAGAAGAAAGAGAAATGTATACATTAAAAATGGAACTCTATAAAAATAGAGCCAAGAACATCCGTTGGTACAAGAAGTCCTTCAAATATGGGAATCATGAATAATGTAGTTCTTTATTGGACTCAATATGACCAAAACAGAGGACAGGCACATTTTGCCAGTACCACAGGCTGTGAAGCTAAGGAAGAATATCAAAGAAATTACTTCCTCATTTTCACTCAGCAGGGCAGTGACAGAACTTGCTCAGTTTTGAGTTTCTCAGACATATCATGATTGAGAGAGAGTTGATTGTAAGACAATAAAATTCCATGCACAAATTGGTTTCATGGAGAATATTCAAGTTCAGCAAGTCATGTCTTGTATCCTGATCTTGCTGCTGATCATCTTCACTCTGTGTTTGGAACATTATAGCCTGTTGCTTGTGCTGGCACTTGCTCACCCTCTGGAATTATTTTTTCTCTGTTTAGTAGACAATCACACCCACCTCTGCAGAGCACAACATAGGAGTGTGTTCTCGTGTTTGAAATCTGTCAATAAACATATGTTAGCTTGAAAGAATTAATCCCATCCCTATAAGCCTACCACCCTATAGGACTCCTTTTCTCCTTTTCTCCTTTCCTCACTCCCTGGACAGCTGCAGTAGGTGGTTATGGCTCTGTGCAGCTGTCCTTGCGGGGAGCGTTGCTGTGCCATTAATGTGACCATGCTCATCTCTGCTGAGGTTAGGTGTGCTTTCCTTCTATGAGATGGACTTCTGCCTTGGTGAAACCAGCCTAGAGTTAGTCCACCTTGCAGATTAGGCTTTAACTGGCCTGGGCTGGGGTTCCTGGTGCTACCACTTTAGGAAAGGATTCAGTCTCTCCTTAGGATCTAGTGCCCTTTTTCCTGACACTGCCGCAGATGAGCCATGCTGTGGCAGTCAGTACAACATGCAAGAGGAGCGAATGTTGCAAGCTCTCCTTCTGCAGCTGCCTGAGAGTGAGTGAGAATTATTCTCTTAACTGGCTTATCTGTGTCAAACAGGATAGGAGTGCCAAGATTGTCCAAGACTGGTCATTCCCAACCACTAAACACTTGGATGCTGCTTCTGAACTCAGAATCATAAAATCGGCGTAGGTCTCCCTCCCCATTTTGCCTTTCACTACTGAAAGAATAACATCAGGAGCAAACTCCAAATACTTTGCATGGATTTGGTAAGACCTTTAGTGGAGTGGACTAACTCTGGCTGCAGGCAGACTTCCCTTCCTTCGGTATCTGTTTACGTGTCAGTGCACCTTGTATCACACACGGACTCCAGAGCCAGTATGTGCACAGCAGATAACCTAGTTTTGAGAGGGCATTATGTCTGTAACAGGTATGTGATGGGAGGGCAAAAGGTCAAATATATAAGTTTTGCATAGTTGGCAACAGAAAATGAACCAAACTTTAAGGCTCTCATTTAGCAGAACCTCTAGAAATTAACTTTGGCAGTAAGTAATTTTTTTGGAGTAATCAGTGTGAGACTGGATGCCAGTAATAATAATGTTAGCTGTGTGAATTTCAAATCAAGAAGTCATGACTTATTTTCAGGAAGATTTAATGCCTAATACTTCAATTCACTTTCATCAAAAAATGAGATAATTATATCTCTAATTCTCTCCTCTGGTGCTATGATTTTTTTATTGTATATAAGACTATGTACTCTTAAAGCAAGTCATTGTTAAGTACTAATCAGATCACATATGACAGTTTCCATGACAGTCTAATCAAACACTAGCTTATAAGTCAGAAACATGAAATAATTTAGGCCATTTATTTTAATTACTTGTATCTTAATTAATCAAATATCTTTCCCAAGGTAGTGATTATTTTACTCAATATTCCTCTCTCATGTATGCACACACACTGACACAGATTCACTTTTTAAGAAAGTTAAACTTCTCCTGTGTATATCATCTGTTAAAAAACCCCTGAACTTTGTCAAGCAATACTATTTTAACCTAAGTATTTAGTTTTCCACTTCCACAAAACAGAAATTTGTTCTTAAATTATGACTCTCTTCTAGTTATATTTTTAATGTATATCCTGTGACATTCAAATAATTAGAAAATATTAATTAAATATAAAAACCTTTTGATTTCTTAATAATCTTAATATATACTAATTAATTTATATTCATAATTTTTGGTACTCAACTACTGTAATGATATTGCATGCTGCAATGATAAGCATGTAGCATAAAATTGGGGAAAAACACCATTAGTTAAAGAACATCATATATTCTACTGCTAAGTGATTAATGTTTGGTCGCATTCTGGATTTACTGTTGCAGTATATATCTTCGAAGGAGAGATTGAATTTATCACTGTTATTGCATGATGCAGATCAAAAATAAAAAAGCATTTTAAGTCCTTTATTACTTATAAGGGTGGGGAAAAGGATTTGTGTAAAAAATTTTAAGTCTGTTGACAGCCTAAGGCAAAGTTTCTCATATAGAGTCCTGATCTTACATCATATCTTTTTCATAACTAGTTCACCTGGCATGGCTGAATTTGCATTGTTAAGGGGTCTGGCGCTGGATTAGTTGAAGCAGTACAGGAAAAAACAACTTTCTTTTGCTAACAACAGTTTCAAGACTTCCTTTCATAAGTGAGAACATTTAGAGACAACATAATCCTCTTTGAAGGAAAACTCTATGTGTTTTGGAAAATTTTTCATTTCTCCCCAGCTCTTCACAACACGTAGAATGGAAACCTCCCTTCAAACTTGACAGAGCACGCCAGGAGGAAGTTTGAGGTTGTAAAGTATGAGGTTTTCATATGGACACATCAGGGCTCCAAATCCTTGATATGTATATTGTTTTTTCTTGCTGTCATTTTTTTAATGTTTAAGACTCATTGGTGTGATAGTCTGCAGCCGAAATGCTGCTAGTTATTCCTGACTTCTCTTTTAAGAACATGGAGTCCAACTGCACGAAACAAGATCTAATGACATTCTTCTTTGGCTAGTAGTGAGAGACTGGTTCAAGTAGATTTTATTGGATTGTTTCTGCAGAAGTTGTTCCAAAATTAGAAAATAGATTCATAGTGTCACAGAATCACTGGGGGTGGAAAAGAACTCTGGAGACCATCTGATCCACTTTCTCTATTCAGGCAGTGTCATCTAGAGCAGATTGCTCAGGGCTGTGTCCAATCAGATTTTGACTCTTAAATCAAACAGTTATTTTCTTTATGGAAGTATTGTGTTGTCACAGGAAACTGCATTTTTTTCTGGAAATAAAAAAACCACAACAAACTACAAAAAAGAAACAACACCAATGTGATGAAAGATTTTGGAGTATTTGTTGATTTTTCTTCTTGTATTTGACTGAATCCTGAGCAGTGTCATCTGTTTGCACATACAGAGGTCTCATTGTTTTACCTATAAATCAAAATTTAGTTGGCAAAACCACTACAGTGCTATTTTAATTTCAGTTTTATGCTCTTGTGGTAGGACGACCCTGGCTTTGGTGCCCACCAAAGCTGCTCCGTCTTCCCTCCTCAGCTAGAGAGGGGGAGGAAAATATAAGGAAAGCTCATGGGTTGACATATGACATACGAACTTTTGGATCTGAAGAGGTCACTCACCAGTTACCATCACAGGCCAAAAGACCTGACTTGGGGAAAAAACTAGGGGTCCTTTGACAAAAACACTGTGGAATTGCTCAGTGTCTTGGTTGAGGAAGTATACCTCTCCACTGAAATATTTTTCTGCTCTGAGCACCACAAAAATTGCTCGTGACTCCCTTGCTGCATGAGGTTCAATACATGCAAATAAACCAGACAATTTGTGGTATAAGTTCTGAGAGGCAGTCTGCACAGGACGAAGCATTAGAGGGGGTGAGTTAGCAAAGCACAGAATCCCATATTCAGCTCTGTTGTGGGTAAAGCACTGCCTCTGGCAGCAGTTAGACTTTTTTTTAGTAGCTCAATAAGTAACATCTTCAGAGCAGATCACTCCTAATTTATACACGCTCTCATAACAACAGGTATTCTGTTTCAAGCGTCTCTGCATCTGTAGGAAGTGAAATTACTTTTTTTCTGCAGAAGTTTTTTAAAAACAAGACAAGTAAATGCCCTAGTTCAGAACTAAGTGTCCTCTTTGTACTTGTGTTAGTGGCTTAATATTCACTAAAGCTTACTCCAGAAACCATTGATGGTTAGCTCATTCATTATATTGATTGACAGTAAAACATCAAGAAAAGCATCTGTCTGTGACCACTTTGTCAAGAGAACTGCCATCTGAACACTGCTGCCTCTGTGTATCTTGGCATTCTGGCACAACATCTAAATCACTAACAAACAAAATGTCATTCTAACGAGCACAGCAGTATTTGCTCTGACAAAGCATTTAAAAACAAGTAGAGGATAAGAGAACTCCAGCTCAAGAAGAAGAGCATTGGATCAAGTTTTATCTGCAGAAATTTTCTTTCTCTTTTTGCCTTTCTCTTCCCACCCATAGTCTCCATTCTTCATCTGTCCCTTCCACTCCCCTCTCTCCCCTCATTCTCTCTGATATTTCTTTTTATTTGAAAACCTTTAGAGAAACAATGACAGAATTTGCTTTTCTTTTTATTTTTAAATTAGTTGAATATTTATGAATCTAGTTCAGTGCTTCATTTCTGTTGAGATTTTTTTTTTTTTTTTAAATTTGTTTTTCCAGCAGGAGCTGTAACCACTCAGGGGCTGTAATCAGAATTGTAGGATTTCAGGTGAGTTGAAACAGATGATGTTGTACAGGATGAGTAGAATTGAAGGGAAACCAGTTTGAAAAGGAAGCTTGTCAATGTGAGGGCTTACAAAATAATTTGTGAAGGTATACAGTTAATAAGATAGAGTAATTAGTCTCTTCACTGGCTTGAGAAAATGAGGCAAAGCAGCTTCCAGAAGATAATTTCCATTTCACTGAAACCTAGGATTGCACAACTTCATCATTCATTAGGAAGAAACATCATGGCATTATCTGTGAAAGCTCTGGTAGCCGGGTGAAGACAGTCCTTTACATTGGGCAATTAAGCAAAACAATAATTGACAATTTAAGCCAAAGCTGCATAAATTTGCAAGCAATAAGTGACATGTATGAAATTGTAGAATCATAGAAATTACCTATATTTATTCAGTTTTCTGAACTATGATGATATCTTTATTAAATCTGGGTGCACAGTTGATTGAAGTTACACGTACATTTCCATTCATGTTGAGAATGATACTTGCCATGAACATCACAGGTCTCATAGGACTGCATGCCAGTTGGTTTCGAACCTTCCTTCAATAGAAGTCTCTTTCTCACAGAGTTTGATGTGATAAATTTCTGACAGTTCAAGAAAGAAATAGCAGCTAACAGCCCAGAGAAATACGGTGTTGATGTAGATCAACATACGTTACTTGCCTGTACTTGTAAGCCAAATTTTAGAAGGTTACATGTGCAGCTTCTGGATTTATCTCCATGCACTGTTGTTTTATGCTTACTCATAAAAAAGAAAAAAAAAGCAGAATTTGGGTGAAAATCACTTTTGATTTGTACTCAGCCTTGGGGAAGGAAGTATTCAAAAATAAAAGAGCAAGACTTCTGCAAATGCAATTTTGTACACGGGATTGTAATTTCAAAAGTTGCCGATGAGAGTAATCAAGCCCTTCAGATGAAAGTCAAATTTAATAATAGGCCATAGTTTAAATGATTCTTAATGTACTCATTTCCTAAATGGGAAGATAATCTTTTTTTGGAGGCACTTGTGGATTATTTTTGGAGCCACTTTTTCTGACTTCGTAATTCTTTTTCACAGCTATATAAAATTCTGCCATACATATATGCTGAGAGACAAAACAATCTGAAAAGGACATCCCAGTTGAGAACTTTGAAAACAGGAGAAAAAAACCAAAGCTCTGCTGTAGTGATATAATTCCTTCTTTGCATCCTTATTTTCTATCTTCCAAAGTTTTGCTTATCAGTGCTCAGTTATTTTTCTATGTATATATGATTATGTCTATTTAGCTTTCAAACAAACTTTTGTCTTTCTCTGCATTCTTCATAAACAATATATGAACTGAATCCAAGTTAATGTCAAATTGAAGTTTGGAATACTTTAAGCCTCTTGTAACTATTTCCATTTAGAATGAGGTCGCTCACATGAGGCCAGGTATACTTCCAAAGTCCCTGGCGGAGATATTCCCCATTCTGTTGGCAGTTTCTACTACACAGTGGCGAAAATAGAAAACAACTTGATTGCTTGGCATCATGCAGAGCTAGGCTAACTCAGCTTGGGCATGAGTTAGGCTCAGTGTGATGCACTCAAACCACAGGAGTCCAAACAGCAAGGGTCCATCCCAGAAAGCAGTGCAAAGTAGATGGCACTGAATTGGTGATCTCCGCTACCAGTGAACAGACTTGAGAGGGTGAGTATATCATCTCAAACTGCCAGCCAATATGGTGTACTACAGTTTGGTGGGTTTTCTCAGCTAAGAAACACACAAGATATCAAACCCTCTTAGTTTGCTGCTTGTCTGCTGAGGTCAGTCAAGGAAAAAAAAAGTTTAGTTTTTCTTGTGTAATTTTATATGAAGAAACCTGAAGTTTGAATGGGAAACAAGATGAAAACTATTCAAGAATCATTATTTTAGAAGCCTCTGTTGACAGTTGAAATTGTAAATATGCTGTCTTCTTATTGCAACATCATTAGTTCTTTGAAGTTGCAACAAAATATTTGAATGAAAAAATATCATAGTTAAAGCTCTTGATGTGGCATAAAGGGACATAGGTCTGCTGGGTAACACCTCCTGAAATATCTGTGAGTAGCCATAACTCTTCATATAAACTGAAAAGTTATCTGGACATGTTTTGTGCAGAAGAATGCACAATTAAACATTTGCTGGCTTAAATGCTCTGTAGAATCCTGTTCACCTTTACACAGATGATCGTTAAGGACAACATAAGGAGAGAGGTAAAGCATATCACACCAGCCAAATATTTCTTGTGTTTACTGGGGTGTGTTTGAGGTAACAGCTCAATTGCTTCTCCAGACAGTAGACAGCTATAAAGCAAAGGATGGTCAAGCTTGGTAGTGAAACTCCAGTAGCCCTGATTCCTTGCCTCCAACGATGAATTCAGGCTATATCTTCAGTTAAAGTGATCTGACATAGTTCTACTGCATAATTCTGTTTAAATCTTATGGTGCATTATTTGCAACTAACATTCTCATAAATATAAGCCTTGCTGTAAACAGGATAAGGTTTTCATAGCACCTGACAAACCTGTCCTTAGAAAAAATTAGTTCAAGTGAAGTCAAAGCCTTATGATACATTTTATAGCTTGAGGAAATACTGTTGGGATGCAAACTCTTGATGACAGCCTTCTATTTCCCAGCTATGGGCAAGGCACAAGTCTAAAGCTTATTGTTCTAAGCTTGGGACTCAAAGCATGTATTCAATGAATTTGCTGAAGTTACAGAATGCAGTTTAGAAAAAAAAAAAACCCTTTGAAATATCTAAGACAGGGATCAAAAGTTGATTTTCGATAGAGACCGCGTAATAAACATACAGCTAAAATGGTCATGTATTAGATACATGCCAACTTTTCTGCTTTAACTAAAATTGAAAGCCCAGTATTGTCAGAACAGTCAGGAGAATTTCATTGCAAGCTATTAAAGTTTTATATGTTCCGTCACTACAAGAACTACTTTGGAGTACATGCAAAGTTACCACAGAATTGTTTCATAAATAATTGCTTTCATTTTGGTGAAATCATTGGTCATTTCATTTCTTACTAGCACTTCAGTACAGGTAAAATATGAAATCTGACTTGTGGCCATTAATCATACACCAATGAACTATCAATCACATAAAACTCAAAAGCAAACCTTCAACTTCAGAGTTGTCTGTAAGCAGCAAATAAAATTGGCATTGACTTCTGATCCTCTGTCTATTCTTTAGGTTTCATTAATTTTAATTATGTTTATCTTGCTCTATGAGCAGTATCAATAAATGCTGAGCAATGAATATAACAAATTATTAATGTCACCATCATAATTCAAAGACAGCTCGAAATGTGCATACATTTGTTCTTTTAATTTTCATGCTCTATTGTCAAAATGTAGATTATGCTAAGTGTTCTTTTGGGAATTATTAATTAGTCCAAATTCCATCAGTAATAATGAAGTTAAAAGTCTCTAATTGTATGAGTACGTGGGGATGATTACATTATACTAAAAATGTAGTGGGTCACGGAGAGTGATAGGGGGGACTGTTGGATAAGAGCAAAACACTGAACAGAATACTTGGATTCTAATCATGTGTCTTGATGTGTAATGGACATACCTTCTTTTGTAAAGGTGCTGTTTGTTTTTCCAGCTTTGCCTCTGTAAAATAAGTAAATGTGCAGCTTAGAAGTGCTTTAATACTGCCCATTTTGCTGAATATCACCAGTGCTTTTATGTAGAAGACAAAATTGACAGTTCACATGAAAATGGAATGTCTAAGACCATTGTAATGGTATTATGTGAAGCATGCCTTAAAAAGAAGTTGATATTCTAGAATGTTCATATGAGGAAGAAGTGTAACAGGTAAAAGGCATTAGTCCTGAACTCTATAGTCTCAGTTATGTACGTTGGCTTATTCAGCAGCTGTACAAAGTCACGGTCACTGTGTTCTTACACAGACAGCTGACTTCCAAATGAAACTTGCACTCTGAGCGATTTGCTCAGCTTTCCAAACAAGCCAAAGAAGGCTGTTAACCCCCAGCGTTTACATCTGGAAATTCAGTTACTAGTCTGAGAAAGGTTGTATGTGAGTCCACAGGTTAGTACCACTGCTGATTAAGATTTCTCCAGCAGAAACTGAAAAACCTCAAGTCTAGATTTTACAGAGAGGACTTTAGTAATTCCTGAAACTTTGGATGTTTTTGTACTAGAGCAAAAAATATGTTTCAGTTTTTGTTGTTTGGGGGTGGGTGGGGGTGGTTTGGTTTGCTTATGAGTTTGGGTTTTGGGGTATTTGGGGTTTTTTGTTTTATTCTGTTTTGTTTTTTAACGCAAGAAAATATTAAGAGTTATGTAATATTGTGCACAACATCCATAACTGAGATGTAGTCACAGTATCTGCTGTAGTGAATTCTACTCACTACTCCTATCTTCCGTTTCAAGTGAAGAAACCTTTTGTTTCCTTGAGAAACCAGACCAGTTCCCCATCTTGTCTCTACTGGATTTGGTGGATACATGTTATTCAGTTTGAATATCTGGCCATAGATATTTTGTTATAAGCCCTTATTTATATTTTCCAACTCAACAAGAAAACCATGCATGTATATTTCGAGCACATGAGCATTATATACTGAGCCACAGTTTGCTCTATATAGGCCTGGCCCTTTTTGATTCAACTACTACGTGGACAATGTAAAATTCTTCAATGCAGCAGAAGAGTAGGAAGAGGGATTTACTTTCCAGAAAGCATACTCAACCTGAAAAGGAGAGGATGTTGCTAAAAAAAGCAATCTCTGTTTCACTGTGTAGATCTATTTTGTGTTGAAACTCTTTAGTCCTTTGGTGCAATGCCAAATTTATCTCCAGAAGTTTATACCTTTTCTTCTCTTTATTCGGTGTTCAATTTGTTTGTTTGTTTACCCTTTTTGTTGTGGCACCCTCTGGATTTCAAGATGGGATAGTTTTTTGCCCACAGAGATTGTCTCCACAGATTAATCCAAACACAAGAACTCTCTGTGAAGCTTCTGAACAATTGAAATCTCAAAGTTTTGAAGGTGGAGTATGAATGAATGCACATCTTCACCGCTGCTGTTGCAGCTGTTACAGTGGCATACAAAGAAAATATTTTTCCCATTAGGGTTTCAGTATGGAAAGGCCACAGTCTGCACTTTGAATTGACACTGAAAAGTCTGTCTATTGAGAGATGCAGTACAATATGCGTTTGCTAGTTGATAATAAGTTGTGCCAAGATTTGAATTTGAATGGATGTTTGGCTCTCTGTAAATACAGAGAAACAAAACAACTTTTCAATAAAATGAAATGCAACAGGTATAGAAATCACTGTTATGTATTGTTCTTACAAAAATAATAACAAAAAAATGAAAGGAAGCATTAAAGAGGAGATAAAAAAAGACCTTCAAATGACAAGGATATTTTGGTAAATATTCTTGCTCACTGTTACAGCTGTACTTTTATTTAACAGGGAATTTTGCTATTTCAGGGTGACTTTTTTGCTTACTTTAAAATATGACTTTTTGGCAATGTCAAGTTTTTCTTTTCCATGTAAAAACATACATGGAGAATTAAAAGTGTGCTAATGAAACATTTCCAGACAACTCTGGTTGCTATAAGCCAAATCACAATCTTAATTGGCAAGCTGAGCTACCTAAATAATTCTAACTACTTGCAGCAGGGCAGAGAAAGGTGATCCCAACGATATTACACAGATTTTGTGCAGGAATCTGGTTAAGAAAGTTCACTTTGTTTTTTTTTAATTTAAAATTGATTTTTAATAGAATCTTGCATAAACTTCTGTGGGAAGAGAATCAGTTTTACATGCTGCTACTGCAATTATTTCCCTTCTGTATCTTCTGAGTACTCTAATCCAAGTATTTGTTCACTCTTTGATTTGCTTTTTAATTTCTTTAAGATTCTTCTTTGAAAAAGGATGGAATTTGAAATGACTACTTGTTTTGCCTAAGTATATCTCTCATGAGATCTCATAATCTGTTGTTGAATTTCTTATGATTTTTAACTTACTGACAGAATCATAGAACCATAGAATGGCCTAGTGTTGAAGTTTGATGCTGGCCAAATGCCAAGCACCAAAAAAAGCCTCTCACTCACTCCCCTCCACAACTAGACAGAAGAGGGAAAGTTTAATGAAGGGTTCATGAGTTGAGACAAGGACCGGGAGAAAATGCTCCAAGGGCAAAACAGGCTTGACTTTAAGATATTAAGTGAATTTATTACTAACAAACTCAGAGTAGGATAATGAGAAGTAAAATAAGTCTGTAAAGACACCAATCCTTCCCTCCTTCCCTCCGGCATCACAGGGAGACAGGGAGTAGGGGTTTTGGTCAGTATTCAGCCCCAATTACGGTTATAATATTGTTTATTAGATAGTTTCCTGAAAAGCTAAAGACATTGGGGAACTATGGCATGTTCTTAAATGTTGATGAAAATTGGTTGAAAATGTTCTGTCTGATGAGCTGAGATAGTGATAGAATCATGAAATGATTCAGCTCAGGTTGGAACGACCTTGAAAGATCATCTAGTCCAACTTTTTGTGGGAAAGGTAGCCAAGACAATCTTGTCTGGCACCCTGTCCAGTTGCATCTTGGAAGCCTCCTGATGGGGAATCCACCATGTCCCTGGGGATGTTGATCCAGTGGGTGATTGTTCTCTTTAAAATTTTCTTTCTTAAACCAAGATGAAACCTCTCCTCACACAACTTTTACCTGTTGCCCCTTGTCTGCTCTCTGTGACTGACTCCCTATAAAGGAAGAGATTGCCTCTGTCCTCTCTGTAGCTGCCCTTTACGTACTGAAATACTGCAATGATTTTTCTTAAGGGTTTTTTGCCTATTTTTTGCTTGATGCATTTTTATCAATAAAAATGCCAAGATATAAAGCCAAACTTTTATGTTGTTTAATAATCCCAGTAAGGAGCCTGACCTTGGTTCTGTAGAAGGGGAGGGGTGGTTCGCTCTTTGCACTGAAGGGCAGTGAGCTGGGCCCACAGCTGCTAATCCAACGTGCTTGGTGTGCAGCAGCTTCTCTTCACCAGTGCGTGGCTGAGTATTTTCTCTCATTACAATTTTAGGAATGTTCATCTCCAAACAAGTTTTCATTTCAGATGAGCCCTGCTTTGCACAGCTACAAGTATGAAAGGGAAATGCTTTCCTATCTCTACATTATTTGGCTTAAGTTCATTTGAAAAGTCTTTTGGTAAGCTGTTCTCAATTACAAGTTTCCTAATAAACCTCAGAAGGTCTGAGTTTTGCTTGACGCATGATTTTGTAACTTGAAATCTGTGCAGGATATTATGACCTATTTAAATCTGTAGCTTCGGTTGAAAAATTTCCTGATTTGTGTATGAGTTCCACTAGGGCATTAGAGGAAACCCGTCAGAAGAAAGATCTTCACAATGCCTCATTCTGGAAGCCAGACTTTGAACAGGCTGGACATTAAAGCCTTCTTACATGCTATCCAGAGGAGTCTAGATTATACAGGACAGCAATTGCATTTTAAGGCAAACTTGATCAAAACGCAGTTTACTTGGAGGCTTGTCTTTAGAAGACTCTCAGTAAAGTATATTGAAATACTTTTACTTGTTTAGTGGATTTGTATTGGATGCTCCATAAGCACTTTTAGTCAGAGCTAGGCTTCAGTATATTGCCATAAGCTACATTAATTGTTACCCAGAGTACTCATATTTGTGCAACTTGATTGAAATAGTCTAATTCTGCATGCTTAGCAGTATGTCTTATTTTAGGTAATCTAAATTAAGTTTTTGAAGTCTTTCTACTTGCAGGGGATTCAACTTGCTTCCATAATGATAATTAATTGCATTAATTCTGAATATTTCTATCTGTCCGTCTGTCTATCTACCTATTTATCTAATCAACTGAGCTTTTTTTTATTTTGAATAACTTCTCTGAATACTTAGTACAGACAAATCCTCATCTGAGGCTGAGGCAGTTTTCAAGGGCAAAAATGTTTCTTCCATTAGGAATTCATTACTAATATTAGAGCAGATTTTTCTTAATACTCAAAAGATACACACATACTTCTTAATATGGAGTTAATTTACTGCTGTGGTGCACTGTGAAAGTATTTAAGTTAGTGTATTAAGTTTTATATTAGTATATTAAAATTATCAAATACTATAATAATTTTAATTCTTTAATAGTATTTCCTATGGAAATTAAAAATAAGAACCTCTTTTCATTACCTTTTTTTAAAAAAGCTGCTTACAAACACATGGATTATTCTAAATTCAGAGACACTGTCCTTATTGAAAATTCAATGACACAGCTCCTATTAACATAAATACAACTTGCTATAGGCATAATCTGTCTCTTCCCAGAAAAGCCCAACAATACTTTGATGTCTCAGGGTTCTGGGTAAAAAGGACATTTTTAGATGAAAACCTGTTGATATATTTTTGTCTTCCAGTGCTCAAGGCACTATACTTAAATTTAAAAAAAACCCCCGAATTTCAAAAATCATAAATATTGAAAGAGCACGGTTATACTACACAAGATTTGCAATGAGGCACTTCTAGATGCAGAATTAATTTCTGCCCTTGATTGATGACCTCACAACAATCATTCATAGCTGTGCTATGCTCTGTCACTCACAAGTTACACATAAGGTCATCGGTAATGACTAGAAATGAATAATGTATTTACAATCACTTCATTCAATATCCTTTATCACACACATCTCCTTGAAAACAGGTTTCCCAATGAGGTCAAGACTTTAAGAAAGACATAACATTCATAAACAATAAAGTAGATATTTAGACAACTGTTTTTTTAGGAATATTTATTGCATCTAGTTTTTAATACTTATTTAGTGATGTCATGTTAAGGCAGATACAGAGAGCTCTGATTCAGTAGAAAGTTCTACACTGAATTTAACAAGTTTTGAGCTGAGTTTAGCATCCAGACTTTGACACTTGCTTGCTTTGCTGAACTGGGGACTTGTAGGATTGGAAACAGCTACAGAATTCATTTAGTTTTCTGTCATTGGGTCAAAAAGTAACAGGGAAATTCTTTCACAAAGATACCATCTGCCCAATTAAAAAAAAAAAAAAATTTAAGAAAGGCAGAGCTTCATGATTTTGCTTTTGTCCATCAACCCCTTCTTCCTCACCTTCCCCAAGCCTAACCCCTCTCTCAGAAAAGTGAGACATGGGGAAAAAAGAGGGTCCCCAATAACTAAATGTCCTTGCTGTCTGCAGAGTCAGGCCAGATGGATTCTCCAAGAATGACACAGTACAGAAGGAGTTACTTATTAGGGAGGCCAGATTTAGATTGCATAAGATTCAAGAGTTTGCTCATCACATACTTATTAGAATTTTTTTTGCTTCATCTCTGACCTCCTCTATTCCCAAGGGTTGCATTATAACAACATTTTCCTTCTTTCAGTATGATTTACATTGAGTGAGCTGACACAGCACCAATTTTTCTTCCATACTACTCTTGCAAAAAATTCAACTGAGGAACTCAGTGTGACTAACAGTGTTTCAGCTGCCTCCCTGTGCACCACCTCAAAATCATCTCTCTAGCCGAACAACAAGAACCAGCAGTGGACATAAAGGACAAAAGAGTCATGTATAATCTCTGCCTACCTGCTAATAATGAATATTCTTTATATGCAGAATAATTCCAGATGTTAGTTTGTTTTGAGTGGGGCTCAGTGGGGGTGGGGGCAGGGGAAGGATAAGGAAGGGGAGGGTTGGCATAATTCTAAACAATATAATCAGTATGAAAAATGTCATCTTATTTCCTTTCAGAAAGTTTGTCACTATCTTAGAAAGAATTTGTACAGGGCCAACACACTTATTAAAATTCATAAGGTCTTAACTTACCTGGCTATGCCATTAACTGACAGGCTCTTTTTTTATGTGTCTCCATTTCTAATCTCATTCTTACATGAAAATGGGTTATTTTTGAATGTGATAAATAGAAAAACGATGTCAATTTGATTTCTCTAGCCTTTGTTTATCCTATTCTTTGTCAATCATATTTTCCATGTTACGTATCTGAAGCCCTTCGATTCTCTCCTTCTGTTGCTCTTATCATTTTTATTGTATATATACACACATCTCGCCCACACACCCACGAGCACACACGTAGAAAGTCTTGACACGCAGCACTGACAGTCCCCTTAGATTACCACATGCAGATAAACAGATGTGACACTAAATATGTCACCGCTCCTCTATTCAAATAGTTCTTTAGCTTCAATGCCAAGATAAAATAAATTTTGTCTTTTTATTTTCTCCAGTCTCATTATATGTGCAAGTGACTTGATGTATGAAATCTTTTCATTTCTTAGTCATAGAAACTCCTTTTTTACTCCATAATGAGATGCTTTGTTGTTGTTTTTTAAAAACTGCTTTTCTGTACTCATTTGAAAGGTATGAAGTTAGAAAATATTCAGAAGTTGAAAGTAGTGTTAATTTAACCCCTCTTGATAATATAAAAGCATATTACAAGAGGGAACTTATTCCCAGCCGTGGCCTAAATCAATACTGGCAAAGCCAGCCTTCCTAAATGTAAGCCTTCCCCAGAGCTTAGTGACTTTGAATTTGGTCTTAAAGTACTGATATCCTCACCTAATTAAAGTCAGTGCTAACTTTGGCATTGACTTTATCCGAAACACAATTAAAAAAACCCAAACATTTAGATTATGCTATTTCTGCACACCTCTCCCTCTTTATTAGATACTGTGTGCAACACGGGTGAGTATCCTGAAAGGACTGTGAGTCGATGCAAACAAACACGGGGAAGAGTGTCCTGCAAAAGTGGCCTCACACCACTATAGACCAAGCTGTAAAACAATGTGGTGAATTAAGTTTTATACCTTTTTAGCTCTAGATAAAATTAGCAGGGGGTTGTTTCTAAAATGTTTCCTCAGTTCTGGAATATTCTCTTTTATTCTCTTTCTGTTACAGAAGTCTTGTTTCTTTCTCTGACATTGTCACCAGACTCATTCCCTGCTGGCCAGCTTTGTCTATTATTTACCTCTGCTCAGATGTTTTGTCGCCTAGGCAACATATTCCATTCAATTCTACTTTTGTTCTAAAACAACCACAAACCCCTCTTTAGTATATATCTGTGTCCCTGGAGGTGGACTGAGGTTGTTTGTTTGTTTAAAGGGGCCAGGAGTCAGCTCTTGCCCTGACATGAAACTAATGCTTTCTGAAGCGAGCCAACCAAACCCACCAAAATGCTTCTAATTTTTAAAGGTTGGTATATTAGGTACATAAGGTTGGTATATTAGGACATAAACATGTTACTGAAACAAAATAGTTCTCAAAATAGAGAACCTAAATGATGGTATGAATATAAATCTCAGTGAACTGCTCCAGTATGTGTCCCTTCCATGGGATGCAGTCCTTCAGGAGCAGTCTGCTCCAGCATGGTTCTCCTGCAGGGTCACAAGCCTTGCCAGAAAACTTGCTCCAGTGTGAGCTCCTCTCTCCATGGGTCCACAGGTCTTTCCAGGATTCTGCTCCAGCATGGGATTCTCACAGGATCACAGCCTCCTTTGGGCATACCTCTACTCTGGAATGGGATTCTCCAGGTGCTGCAGGTGGATCTCTGCTCCCCTGCGGACCTCCAAGGGCTGCAGGGACACAGCTGTCTCTGCATGTCTGGCACCAAAGGCTGCAGGGAAACCTCAGCTCCAAAAATCTGCCACACAAACCCAACAAAGTCCATAGAAAAAAAGTCCCCTTTCTACTTCAGCAGTTGTGCCCAGGTAAACATCATGTCTGTTTATGCTCATGACCCTGTCCTCCAAAACCTGCACAGTGGACACCTGCCTGGTATTTATATTTACGTTGCTATACTCAGAATTCTGAGGACTTCAAAATGTTATCTGCATTCTCTATAGCTGGAATAGATATTCTTGAATTGCTAGACAAGAATTACAGCTCTGCCATGTATGTGGTAGTGTTTTCCTTAGCTATAAGTTATGAAATGGTGAGAAAATTGCTAAAAAATTCTGGTCTAAGCACAGATACTTTTCTTACACTACCTTGTTTTAGGTTTTAGTGAGAAAATGTGGACCAATGTCTCTTTTATAAGAGGTTTGTTTCCCACTTTCTCTGTGTACCCTGAAATAAAAAGTGAAACAAATATTTTCAATAGCAAAATGAGTAAACTTGAGAAGCTGTTTTCCTAACCGGGTTGAATATTTGACAGATAAAAGTAAAGTCTTATTCAGAAGAGAGGGAAAGAGAAGCAAGACAAACTACAAAACCAAAATTAAAATAAAAGCTGGAACAAAAATAAATAATGAAATGAATGTACCATTAAGTTGAAAAATTATTCTTGACATTTTATGAAGAATTAATTTCCTTAGAGATCTTAAACAAACTAAACAACAACAGCAACAACAAAACGAAATAAACAAACAGAAAAACTTGACTGAAAGACCTTTTTGGCCCTCTAAGTTTATTTTACTAATATTCAAAACCAGCAATTTGACAAAATGAGACATGTAATGTAAGTTGTCTTTTTCTTTTAATATAGCCCTTTTTCTGTTGGTGGTTAGAAATATTTGCTTCTAAATCCTACATTGCATGTGGCAGAAGGAACATATCATGTGTTTGTTCCCAATCTCTATCTTCTGCTCATTCTTTGTACCCCAGCTGCATAGGACACATCTATGTCTGAGATTTTGGGAAAAAAGTTCAAAGATTTGATAGAAATATTATTAAGGGCTTGGCTATCCCTTTGTAAAGCAGGTCAGCTTTTTTTTCTTTGTTCCTCTTTTTCTTTTTCCATTGAGCACTCCAGTCTGAGATCTTTGTTTTACTCTTCATCTTATCCTGTGGCTGCACCATTCATGGAAGATTTAGATACAATGATATCAAAGTTACAGAAAATTTTATAAGTCTTTTACATTTAAAACATTGTTCCTGTCTAAGAGTCTGTATCCAGAGCCTACATCTTGTCACAGTATTTGAATAATTATTTGGACATATTGGACACTTAAACAAAATGTTCCAATTTTACCTTATTGAAAGCAAATATGTGGTGTTACAAATTCATTGGTCACCAATTTAGCAATAATGAATTAATGTGTCTGCACAAACAAGTGTAACAGTAGTCACATTCTTTTTGTCTGTCTCTGAAGATTTACTTTAGCTATTGAGGAAATAGCTAAAACAATTCTTTTAGAATAATGAAAAATACTGTGACAGATTGTGTGATATTGCTCTTATCCTTTAAATAAGCCTCTTTTATTACATATTGCACATCATAGATTTTATCAGGACATAGTAATTCCATATTAATTAGAGTATAATCTGTGATTTGAAAAGCCAGTTCTCTTTGTAAGAGAAAGCCTTTGGATTTTTATATGAGAATAGTAAAAAATTAGTATTACTTTATGAGGTTAATAAAGCAAAGCAGAAAGATTATACGGCTGTATTTTAAATTCCTTTTTCTTGTCTCTTAGTGTATGTTCTGCAAGTGGTAGTTGTATGAATTAGGTAAGAGCTAGGATGAAAAGGTGAAATTTTGATATGAATTGTGGTTAGGTTGACTTTAGGGCTCCCTGATTCTTACTGCCCCACTTGAAGTACCATGGAGGAGCTTAAATTTCAGACATGCTCAACACATCATGAAATCAAAATCTCTTATCACAGCTTGGCTGCCTGATAGCAAGGCACACAAAGTGTGTTTTGATTGTGAAAATGTGGGCCGCCATGTCAATTTCCCCAGTTTCTGAGATCTGGGGATTTTCCTTCAGACCCATTACCAGGAACTGGTGATGTTCAGCCAAACCACTTGTCAGACATCTACAGGGAATTGATGCTACTTCTCTAATGTAGACCTACAGGGATATTAACAGTATATTTCAGCTGACTAGAGTGCACATTAGTTTTGGTCAGAAAATTATGCCGAGTTTCTGTCAAAAGCATGAAGAGGATATTTGACTCATCGGCCCTGCAGCCTTGCTATTCCCTACTCCAGCATGCTGTGAAGCAGGGAGGGCAGCACTGCTGTCCCAGCTCCAGGGGGCAGACGACACCTGTCTCCAGCCATAGCTGTTCCCTGCAGTGGGGGCAAAGCCACTCGGCAGAGAGCATTATTCCCTCCAGAGGGAGGGAAAGAGAGAGGGAGTCATCCCTCCCTTGCCTTTTGGCATGTTAAATGTCGACATGTGCCTGTGTAATGCACACAGGACCTGTTCCCACCGGAGCTCTTTGGGCATTCTGTCAGCAGCGGCGGAAAACAGGGTGTTATTTACTGACATTTCCAGAGGTGCTGGTGGCAGGTGGTGCCAGGGCTGCCAGGGCTGCCAGGGCTGCGCGGTGAAGAGCTGTGGTGAGTGCTGCGCAGCTCAGCCCAGAACTGTTGTTTAGAGGAATTAGTCTGTCAGCATGGTTCAGCTCTTACAAATTGCTAATGGATTTTGTGCATGTGTTATCTCGAGCTCCAGTCCTGCTGGCTTTGTGTGAATGTACTGCTGGAAAACTATGTTGTTATAACTAATAGCTCTATGTCGTGTACAATAGAGAGGAAAATTCATTTCTGATTTCTGTCAGGTTTGTTTTCCTTTTATCCCAGGTGGCACAAGGTCCCAGATCTTCATTTTTCAAAGTCCTTTTTTTTCTTCAGTTCTTTCCTTGCACGTAAAGGCAATATTTAATTTATGTTTTTCAGCCATTCAGCTTTGTACTAGAACCATAAAAATTTTTGAGATGGAAGTGATCATAAAGATCATCTAGTTCCGACTCCCCTGAACTGGACAGAGACAACTTCCACTAGACCAGGTTGCTCAAACCCCATCCAGCCTGGCCTTGAACACATCCAGGAAGGGAACATCCATGACTTCTCAACCCGTTCCAGTGCCTCACCATGTTCAGAGTAAAAAAATTATTCCTAATATCTAATCTAAAGCCACCCCTTTTTAGTTTAAAGTCAAGCTAGATGACCAAAAGTACACAGAGCACTGCACCCTATGATAACAGACAGAAGAGGATACTTACGAAAGAGTACGAGAGTAGGGCACATCTAGATCCCTCCCCATCACCTTCTCAGCTTTCAGTTTATGTTCTAAATAGTGAAGGCAGATGATGAATGGAAGAAAAATTAATTGCCATTTTTTTCATAGACAATAACAAGGTGAGGAATAAATGGATGGACAATTTCACTCATGCACCCAAACCAATAACTGGGTTCATTTGTCTTAGACCTTTCCCAATAAGTGGTAAGATATCAGTGTCAGACAATATCTGATGTTCATGTAAAAAATTCTTTTCTTATGCATATATAGTCATACAGTTTGACTTGGACTAGATTCAAGATTGAAACCTGTATTCTGACATGGAGATGTAGCATTTACTTAAAGACTAGGAATCTACTATAGAGTGACTTCCAAAAGTGGGAACTCCTCAATGCTTCTGTAGTTCCCAGGTGCAGAGCTATGACAGGCAAAGCTGGTCACATTCTTAGAACCTAAATTAGTGTAACAGGAGCTTTCATTGTGCAAAACAAGGACAGCGCAAACCTTGTGCATAGAAACCTAAAGTGCATGGAATTTTCTGGGCAATCCAAATGGTGATTAGGTAAGCTTTATACATAAGATTTTATGAAAAATGGCAATACTTTTATAGTTGTTAAAATATTAATCCCTATATTATTTATGGTAATATTTTTATCATAATTAACCTTTTTAGTATTAATGAGGGTGTGCTATGTGAGATGAAAGTCCAATTAATCTTGTAGTTAAAAAGCCATTCAATTTTTATGTTGCAGCATCAGGACAGGGACATTAGAGTGTCACAAAACCAGATAGACACAGTGGGAATATTATTTCAGCAGTCCGCAGTACAGGAAAAGATCTATCCTTTTCACAACTGGAATCGTCAGCTGATCTCAGGCCCAGAATCACAAGCACAGTTTTGTAAATTTATACCAGTCAGATGCCTTCTAACTTCTAACTGAAAATTCTAAAATTCTTCTTTTCATTTTTTCATCTCTGCACTTTATCTAACTTCTCCTCTCAGGGGATCTGCAACCTGTGAAAGCAATAGCCACATTTTCTTAATAATAATGTCTCAGGTTACAGTACCTAGCACAACTTGTTCAGTAGAATCTTGGGCTATAGTCAAGAATTGATTTTTTTTCTATAGAAATCCTTAGAGCTGTGGATGGGGATTTCTACTGAAAAATAGATTGCTTGCCCTGCAGCTTGATTTGGCTCAGAGCTGCACACCTTACAGTGCAAAGAAGCACTGTTGTTTTAGGTTTTTTTTGGTTTTCTGTTTGGTTGTTTTCAGTTGTTTTTTATTTCACAAGTAATCTCTGACTTGATAATTATATAAAAAAACCCAATACATTCATTGTGACTCATTTCCAAAAAAGAAAAAGATAGGCCAGCCTGGCTGCATAATAAGTCCAATGTTGGGAGTAAGAGAGTCATGTATTATGCATTTCTAGCCTAGCACAATGAGGAAGCATTGACAATGCTGCTCCAGAAGAGCAAGGCCCAAGGTCTTTTCAGTCTGATGCCCATTCTTCATGATCTCTTTGAAAGTACTAAATGTTCTGCTTGGTAGGCATCTTCTTTGCTTTTATCCTGTAGGGAAGTTTTCCACCACATTGATTTACTTTCTGTTTTACAACTTAAAGTAACAGCAATGTCCAGGGATATGAAACTTCCATGAATTTCTTAATGAATTTGAAAAAAACTGCAGGATCTACCTCCCTCCTCTGATGTTTTCCAAGAATGGTCATTGTTCCAAAGGCCACAGCAGAGGTAGGCCTGACTTAATCATCAAGCTTTTGGTAAGTTATGTAATTTTGAATATTTTTAATATGCATAAATGCTTTTCCTGTGCTTAGCTTAATCAAAAAGGAGGGGAGGATTTTGTTTTAGTTTTGTATAAAACCACTTATTCTTGGTAGGCAGTACTATGGAGGTAATTTTTTCAAGTCTGTTATAAACTGTAAAAACTGTAAAAACTTTTAGAATATTAATTTTTTCCATCTCTAATGCTAAATGAAAAACACATTTAAGGCTCTCAATTTAGTGTCTCATATAGTTTTTCTATGTCTATTTCAGTACCAAGATTATAAGCAATCTTTTTTAAAAGTATACATACAGTGTTATCCGTACTTTCATTAATATATGAGTTGACTGGTGAATTCTAAAGCAGTTTGAAGATTTTTTTTAAACAAGCGTAGGCATACAGCTGCAACAATACTTATCTGCATTTTATACAGAGAGCTTGTATACACACAATAATTTATGTTCCAAGTCTATGACTGGCTTTACATACTGAGAGCTGAAAGAGCTTAAGATAAAAGGCTGACAGGAATTAATACTTAAAAAGCACTAAAACATGGTGGGTTTGCTGAGGTTTTTTAATAAATATTTTGACAGTTTCCTCTGCTTCTAATGAAAAACTGAGGAAAAATACAGGGTCTTAATCAGAATTCTGTTACTGGTGAAAAATATTTTCTGTCTTACACTGAAGGCTGAGCACACTAGTTTTGTTTGTATGCCCTATGAGCTTACCCTTGTTAATTTAGAAAAATGATGAAGTGGACTTACCTGGCAGAGGTACACATGGCGTGTGTTAAATCAAACCAAATCACTCTGCCTGAGTGAGAATGTCACAGTAGCACAGCAGGGAAGCGGTGGTCTTAGATATGTCTGCATGCTAAATATAACTACTTTTTTACCTTTTTTTCTCCTTTTTTAAATGCTTTATTGTTGTGATGCTTAAACAGGACTTTGGAAATGATTTCTAATCCAGTCCTTTCCTATTCAACATATTCACTTCAGGGATCACCAGGCTCTCTGGGAGCATTGGCTGGTTTTCTTGCCCATGTTGCTGCCCCTGGAAGGGCTTCAGCAACGTCCTCAGCAAACACTCGTGTCAGCATCTGCCCATCAATGGTTGAGAGGAGATTCAGCAAGCTCCAAAGGGTTACCTAGGATTTTTGGATGTGACCCTCTTATCCTGGTGAAATTTCCACCAAGCACTAAACCTCCTCAGTTCTTTGTACTCTAAACTCAGTGTTTCTAAACCATAATCACCTTTCTTGGCTCTGAAGGTCTATGGCCTAGTTTTACAGAGTGTGGGCAGGTGAGCACATTTATAGCTATTTGTTGATGTGTGTAAGACTGCCCTGAGCTACCTGGATAGCTGACAGAAGGACACAGCAATTTTTGCCTCTCAGGCTACGACTCATGTGTAGCAATTGCTTTCTTTTGTTTGCAAGACACAAAGAATTAATTGATCGAAAACCTTGATCAAAATAATTAAACAAGGGAACCACTTTTTTTCTACTTACCTGAGAATTCACATTATCTTAACAGCATAAAGAATTATCCTTGGTAAAACTTGACTGTCAAGATTTTGTATCCTCAGAAAGTAATTCAGCTCATGTTGTCTCCTCTTCTGAGAGATAAATGCTGAGGAAAACCATGGCTTTTTCTTTATTTAATTTGGTCATATAGCAGTTGCAGTTACAGATCCTAATTTTATACCCTGCCTGTGTTAGGAGGTGTAAAGTTACAAAGTTTATCCACTTGGTATATTTCTGTAGCCAAAATATTTATATGGGGCATGCTGCTGATGCCCCAAGCTGTTATGATCTGATTATTGAGAGGTGTCTCTGCCTGAATTAAGGTGCAAAGGAGACCATATGCCAAAGTGAATAATATGAATTTTATTTAACAGTAAATGTGAGGTAGAGATAGACAGAAATAGGAAATAAAGGGGGGGCAGGGGAGAGACAGTTGGAGACAGATTAAGTAGGAAGATGTCACCATGTGTAGATCCTGATGGCATCCCATTGGTCCTTCTTCTGCTGCTCTTCTTGGTGCTGGGGGTCTCAGAGTCCTTCTTCTGGAGGTACCATCTTTGTCCAGTATAAGTTCTAGATATCCACAGGGTGGTCACAGATGTTCCCATAACTTGGGGTGGCATATGTGTAAGCTGTTGCTTCATTTTCCACAGTGTGCCACAGTGGGATTTTTTGTCCAGATGCACTAACTAGGAGGTGCTAACCAAACCTCAGCTCCACTTGGTCTGGAATTAACACCTTCCTCTTGCCAATTCCTCACTTTTGTGCTTATCTCAAGTTCCTGCTGTTCTGTGGCCTTGACAGTGTTTGAGGCAATTGTGATATTTAAATCTCCTACACAAGCTCAAAAATCAGCACAGAAGGGCCAAGATGGCTAAATAAATCCTTCCATATACTCCTTCTGTGGATGGGGCTAGTTCTTGAACTGGGGTACATGGATGGGAGTCAGAGTGGAGAAGGGAAGATCCCTTCCTTGTTCTGCTGGGGCACCTGTGTGGTTTGGACCTCAATCACAGTGCACACCAGGGTCTGTGAGGAAAGGTAAGCCATATCCTACAGTTTCTAAGGGGCAGGAGGGCGGCACAATGTTTCCTAAGTTATCCAGGTCAGGTTTATTGGGTATTTAACTGTGGTGTTATTAATTACCTGCACAGCAAATGGTGGGAATGGGGATCTATTAGAGATGACTCGGAGCCCTGAGTTAGGTGGCTACATGCAGGCAGTATATGCCCTGCTCAGAGACATGTTCTGGGTCGTGGGGGCTCCTGGGGCTGCTCCAGAAGCAATGCAAACTTTGGTTCTACCAAGTGACTTTATGATGCAGCACTTGATTTTTATTCTGCTGAGAAATCCATCTTATTCCCCCAAAGCAATTGAAGCACAGCCAACCAAAACAATTTCCCATTAAATAAAGAGTTTGTAGCAATAATTTTTAAAAAGTAGCTCAGTGAAACTTTTTTTTTCAGACCTTCTGCACTTCTATTCCAAGGTCTTTTCCGTTAATCTAATTAATTTGCCATTTAGGAGTGAGGAAGGAGAGGGTCGGTCTCAAAGCATCACATTTTCTAACAAGCAGCCTGCATGCTGGTGTTTATTTAAGAACCAGCAGAACTAGACCTTTTACCCTGCTTGTTGATCTTACAACATTCTCTTACTTTACCCTGGGCTTTATTCCCCGGCCTTGAGTTTCCTTCCCCGCAGGGAAGAGTGAAGTCCAGGAAGGATGGGCTGAAAGTCATGCGAGTTTTCCCTCTGTCACTGCTCAGTCACCTGTTCTGGGTGGTACTGGGCAAGGTCCTGGGTGCTCATTGACATTGATTTCAACCAAAAATCTGATCTCCAAGATCTGCAGGATATACACCTTCATCTTTCCAAGACTGCTCCCTCTTTTGAGGAACCCTTCTTTTTCACACCTGCTCTTCTTTCCAGAATTCAAGCCCCTGATTTCCCAATCTAGATAGTCCCTGTGCAGAAACAGAATGCATGACCAGCCCCATGGTGGTGGTTTTTGTCTCATACCAATTGGCAGACTGGGGTCATACCACTTCTCTTTTATCCACATGTGCATTCGCCCACATGCATGAAATAATCTGCTACCCATCAGCATTAACAACTTACATTTTTTTCATCTTAAAATACCCCTAATGATAATGATCCTAACATGCTTTTACTTTATGCTGCTGTTCAGTTCAGGGTCTATTTCCTTGTAAAGATCAGGGCCAACCATAGATGTTTATTGGTAATAACTTGAGAAGTCAAAGGAAATAAGAAATTTCATTTCAGTGTGCACTTTTCCTCCCTCCTTTGCTGCTTTCATGTAAGAGCCCATCAGGCTGATCTGTCTGTGTCTTCCTTTAACTGTGTCTGATAAAGAACTGGCTAGCTAAAACTTACACCTTTATCTTTGAATATTTTACGGATTACTCCAATGCAAATGGTTTGGGTAATGAAATTCATCAGGCTCTATGTGAAAACAGAGGCTGATTTAATGACAAGAGCTTTTAATCTGCCACAAAATCTTTCCCCCATCTCCATGGTCAGGTTGGATGCGTGTTTAGCAATGGTCTGGTGGAAGGTGTCCCTGCCTATGGCAGGGGGCTTAGAACTAGATAATCACTAAGGTCCTTTCCAATACAAATCATTCTGTGATTCTATGATTCTGTGAACTTCAGGGCTCTTAGCTGCTAGAAGGAGGGCATTTTTTCAGGTTAAGCATGGGTACTTAGCAAATCCCTTAGTACAAATGTGAAGCTGATATTGGTAAAGAGAAGAGGCTGCTCAGGTCATCATGGTGATTTACAGTAGTGACATGAGTCTCTCTCCTCAGCTACCAGCAACAAGAGATTTTGCTTCTCTCTGCTTTAAGTGCATTTTATACACTACGTTTTATGCATTTGTTACTTTTATGCATTCAGGAAAGTACCCTGTTTCATCCACTGGGTACAAAATGCTCTGGATCTGCAGATCCAAGATTTCAAGGCACAAGGGTGATAACAAACTTGGTGTAAATTTAAAAGATATCTTGAATGGTTGTTAGGATAAGTAAATTTTTATTTTAGTCAATATTTGTGTTGTATCCATCCAGTTAAATTACATGAATTCTCACAGTTTTGATCAGCTCCCTGTAACTGCAGAGAGAGGGCCATCCTCTTCCTGCTAAGCTAAAATGCCAAAAAGAAGCAAAAACTGAACGTGGTATTATAGCGTCTGCAATTCCACCAACAGGTTTGTGAAGGCCCCGCAGTACTATTCAAAAAACTTTGTTTTGAATGGAAAATGTAAAAGTTCTGGTAATATTAGGGGGATGTAGAGTTTTGCGATTTTTATTGATCTAGCCATGCGTGAAGTGTGTAGTTTGAGATAATGACATAAGAAGAAACTAGGTCATTATTACTAAACTATATTTCACATGAAGTATATGCTCCAAAAATATGAGAAAATATTTTTTGTTCAGTATACATATATATATATAAAGTACATATATGTAAATATATACACATAAAAATCGAAATCTATGTATTCTTGTTTGGTTCTGGATAGGGATAAAATTCCATGCTCATTCACTTATTGGCCTTTCTGCTGAGATTTTCCGAAGTGTGGTGGCATCGTTTATGTGGCCAGCTGTCTAGTAGGAAGGGATTGCCATGTTTAACTAAATTAAATTTACTTGAGGACAGATGGCTATGAATTCTGTTCACAGTCAGCAGTACCTGAATTATTCAAAGGTAAGAAGCTCTATACTGTACTATGGCTCTCTTCAGTACAATTTTGCTGCTGTCTGTAGCTGTCTTTATTGGCAACATAATGGAAGAAAATGTGGGAGTAGAGAAGAGGCCAAACTACATAGTCTAAAGGCACTACTTGATGAAACGTATGAGATTAAGACCAAGTTTAAAAAGACTTAGTGCTATTGGTACTTCAGAGAATGGAGTGAATGTTTCTAACTGAACACATAAAATATTACCACAGATAACTAATAAGGGATTTCCTATTTGCAAATGCAAGATAGGTCTAGGGAAATTAATTTGTTTATATTAACTGGAATTGATTTTAGGAAGATGTTTTTAGAAATATAAACTTAACAACTACTTAAGGCCCCATTGTTACTTAATTTTCTTGCAAGAGGCCCTGCTGACAAACAAAAGCTGTCTGCCTGGGTTTCTATACTTTTGGAGAAAAAGCAATGAGATGTTTTTCTGGGGAGTAACTCTTCGTAAGGGGGGATTCTAAGGAGGATTCCCCCTCAGGAGCAGAGTGTAGCAGACCTGACCTGCATAACAGGGTAATTCTACCCATAAAGATCAAATGTGCTTTCAACATTTATCAGCAATAACTATCAGAAGGTCACTCATTTCTCCATGAAAAAAGCATAAAAAGGATCATCTGTCTTGCCCACATCTAAAAGACTCAATGCCATTGTCAAGATACAGGACACTGGGCTTCAGCCCCCGTGTCTAAAGTCATGAAGACAAAGAGCCCAAGGAGGTCAGTTGAAAATGCATACGTTTCTTTTCCTTTATCATCTCTTATAGGAATGCTTTTGTTCTTTCTGTTTATGCATCAGAATGGCATGTGTATATTTTGGGAAGAAAACGGTATCATTAGTACTTTTCTAAAAGTAGGTTCAGTCCTTGCCTTTATCTCCAGTTCTGTGTAAGAAGCAGTGTTGCATAAAAGATGAAACTGTGAGATGTTCAGTAATTATTCCTGTTACTGTGCTGGTGAGTTGAGACAAAACTAATAGGGTGGGATAAGACTGAAGGAGTGGGTGTACATTTTACCAATGTTGTTTCACTGTGTCTGCACATTAGCATGGAAAACTGCAGTGTTATTTAAGAAATATTCAAGTCATAATTCATAAAGAAATGGGATAAATCTTTGTAAGTCCATATATGAAATATATTTTAAAAATCCACTACTCAGAGAGTTTATGTAAGAAACCATACCTTTTTAGTCTACTTAATGATTTGTTTCAACTTTTCAGTTAATTTAAAAAAAAATCATTTTTTAACTTATAACAGTGGTACTATGACCAATGTTGATCACAGTTACGAGACCTCAAACAGCTTATGCAAGTCCAAATTCTTAGATGGAAATGCCAAACCCACTAGAATCAAAATACATTTAGCTCACAATGGATAAAGGTGATTTTACAAAATAGGATACAATGATACCAGTTCATAACCATTCACTGTTTACCATATGGGATCCCAAATGCTGAATCCTGGAATATAATTTTCTCATTTGATGTGACTTCTTGATCATTTGCTCTTTCTAGTCCCTTTCTTTTAGAATTGCCAACACTGTGGTGGCCTGTGTGGTTTCACTCTGAAGCACCTCAGAGCTATGGGCTGATCTTTCAGGGTGTTACAGTCACTAAGGTTTGGGTCAGGCAGACGCAATCCAAGTGCAGACAGGTCTGAGAGGGGGAAATAGCAGTCACAAAGTGACACATGCATTGCACAGTTATGAAGGCCTTGAATTTGGTCATGAAGAAGGTAAACCCATTGTCCCAAGCTTCCATGATCTTCAGTGCTTACTGAAAGAGTGCCCCACAGACAGACTGTGCTTACCCTTACCCTGGGTTTTGCTCCATTTGGAGAGGATTGACCTTCCTGTGATGTTGGGCCATACACAGTGCTCAAGCACCAACGGTGGCATCCTATGCTATTATTTTTCATGTATATGGAAAATTAACTTACAGTTACAAAATTAATATTAGAACAGGAAGAGTTTGATATTCAGACAGAAATCTAATACCTACTTCACTGTTTTAAGCATAGCACAAACTATGAAAGGTACCAAAATCTGTTTTATGAGCAAGACAAAAGTGATTTTTATTTTTTTAAATTATGTAAATTCTACAAGCAAGGAAAAGAATCTGCTAAATCTGCTATTACTTAGAGCTAGCCTCTAGGGGAAAGTCCATATGACAAAGTAGACAAAATAGTTATCACTTTTACATTAAAGAAGTAACATCAGAATATATAATAAGGATTGCCAATATTAAATGTGATATTTATGGCCACTAAACTCTAGTATAATATAATAAATAAATATGCCATATATTCTTATACCATCATATTCTGATAAATCTTATTAAAGCTATAAACAAAGTTTTGAATTAGGAAAAAATAAATTCCTTATGACCCAAGTGTAATTTCTTTCCTGTGCCAAATCTGTTCTTGTTGATTTCAAAACTGAAGTGAGAGAGAAGGCTTTTTAGCAGTGTGAAAATTGAATGATTCTGTAAATAGTCCATATTTTCAGGTAGCATACAGAAGTGGGGTCTGCCCAAAAGACTTGAGGTTTTGCATTGGCACATGCAGCTCACCTGGGTCCACATTGACCAAAACAGTTTAATTTGAATAGGATTTAGTAAATATGTTCCAGTATTTTATCCCATTATACTAGAATCTGTTATTCTAAGTACAATCTAAACCTATACCAATTATTTGTAAAGTAAAAATCAGATTTGAGTTTCTTAGTTACTTATTAAAAATTGATAAATTTAAAAAAAAAGTAGAGAAAGCTTTGTGTTCTTCGCTGTTACCTGCTATATATTTTTTTTGTGGCCTGGTGACTCAGATATTTTTGGGGCAGTTTCTCTCTAGGGAAAATTCTAAAAACCAGTAAGCTTACATACACTTTCCCTACTTATTCTGCTGTACATTTTCAGACATCAAACATTTCTTAACCAGACCTTTGGCATCTGCAGTAAATTTCCTATAAAATAAGTATTGATATTTACATCAAATTTATACAAACACTTATTTACCAAAAGAACAGAGTCATAATTTTATTAAAACTTAGTCTTACAGATGGATTACTAATAAAGTAATTCTAGCAAGCAATGAGAATATTCTCTCTTTACAAAAATATAATCTTCGATTCTATGCAGTAAAGAAGAGCAATAAAAACTTTCTGACTTATAGAATACCTTCCGCAGAGTATTAGAGTATTCCACCATCCAGAAAAACCTGTATTTAAAAAACTTGGTGGGAATAATTTTGGCATGCTGGACAAAATCACAAAATTTAACAAATTATTGAACATAGTAGGATAAGGGTAAGGGGAAAATACTTCTACTTCCTTCATGTAAAAGCCTAACCCTAAAAGTTTAAACTAGGTCATGAAAACACCATTCCAGTTTAAGGGAGGCTATATATCATTCGCACTAGATTGCTGCTTCATGACTTACCTCGCAGTTCCTTACTTCTGGGGTTTTTTTTTTCCAAATTAATCAATTCAAAGATGCCATAGATACTGTATACATATAATTTATACAATCTTCTGAAAAGGTCTGCGTTTCATCCTGTACTGAATTAGAAATCTGTTTTGTTAATAATTCTGCAGTTACAACTCACTTGTGTTTTCTACTGGCAGTGGTTTCTAACAGAAGAAAAATTTGGGTGTGGTTCATTTTACAATACTGTTCCCATTATACCTTTAAAAATCAGTCCCTCATATTTGTGGAAGGTAGATGTATGAGAATAATGTGTGGATCTTGCATATGGGCATGTGGAAACACCATACTGAAATACTGGTACTTACTTAAAAAATACAGTTTTTCTTGTCTTACTCTAATTTTTAAGAAGTTATAACATATTAAACAGGCTTCACTTTTCTTCTGGTGCTTAAAGACACCCTTGTTTGAATCCCATAGTAGGAAAATTGCCTGTATTCATGTAATAAAGCCAACAACAAAAGAATTATTAAATGTCCATGCTAAATTAACAAGAATTTTATAATCTCTGATGATACTGCAGCAGTGAGATTCTCTCCAGTTAATCAGATCACCTGTGCCTGCAAGAGCCAACTGATTATATTAACTACAGAACTTGCCAGGCATTAATGAGCAGAATTTGTTGTAGCAGACCATTAATGATTAAAAAAATGTACACAGAAAGAATATCATAATCAAAATGGAACAGTAAAAGACCAAGTAATAATTCTGTATTTGAGTAACACCCCATTTAGGCATATTTCTGTTATGCAAAAAAATTGTTCACCAGGCAAAACACACCTGGGCCACCAGTAGTATATTAACCAACCTTCTCAGCTTCTCTTTCTGCTGAAAAGTTACCCCAGGTGGTTAAACCTGAGAAGGAAACAAATATGGATGTGAAGATGTCAAATGAGATTCAGCCAGCACTTTCTGAACTGTCAGCAGCCCTTAGTCAATGATGATTTCTGTGTGTACATGCACGTCCCGAGAGATATGATGTGTGCCTGTGCCAAAACTATTTACTTGCTGGTTTTTTAAGTAAAGAAGTGAAGTGAATTATTTACATCTTTTGCCTTCTGATATTGGAAAAATAAGGTTGTATAAATCCTTCACTGTCTTCAGCTGAGATCCAATACTTCTGATGGAATTTAATTATAATAACATCCTAATTGAAGGTAAATTTAATGAGAGTATGACCAAGTGCTGTCACACTAAATGAAATTTTAAATTACACCAGTAACAGACAGGTCTATCCATGGATTATGAATTAGAGAGTGTGACATTTTGGTTTCAGGTTAATCAATGAATGCTTCCCAAATATTTTGAAGCCTTCCTTGATCTATTATGGGCTTAATTAAATCTAAAGTTCTGACAGACACTGAGCAGGAGAGCAGAGTGAGTTTACTTTGGGAAAAGTGTGAGGGGGGGAAAAATGTGAGGCATGGAATGAGGAGTTCTTTGTCCAGGGGATGTGAGGCCCTCTCAGCTTAGGGTTCCTCCTGTCATTCCACCAGTTCCTACAGAGTTGCTGGTATCTAACCAGCTGGTATTGGCTCTCCCGAGTTTTTGAAGTATCAAAGGAAACGATTTTTTGACAGGAAGAGAACAGGTCTAACACACCAGTGAAGCTTTCCTTCATTTCTCCCAGGCCTTGCTTTTGACACCCTGTTTGCCACAGAATGTGCTGCTGTACTTTCCCAAGGGAGTGCAGCTGGTGTCCCAGCCAGAAGAGGGAATGGCAGCAGGAGTGGCAGAGGGAATGGCAGCTGCCATGTGCAACGTGATTGCCCCAAGAGCTTGTGTGAGTGCAAGGGGGGGCTGCACTGAAATTTTTGCCTCCCTCCACTCTGTTTTGGCTCAAAACACAACTGGAATTGTATAATTTTATCACACTGACATATCTATCACAATTTTATCTTGCAAGAGTTGCAACTCCCAGCTCTCTGTAGATCCTTTTGCTTCCTGACACGCAGCCTGCCCTGGCCCCAACACTGACCCAGAAAGAGCTCAGGCAGTTTTACTGACTCATGCTCTCCTCATGATCACAAATTTGACTATTTCTTCACTGCTATCCACCCCCTCTAAAACAAAACCCCTGATATGAATTTGTTCTGCTCTAACTCACCCATCATGCCAATCTCCTCCCTCCTTTCTGCTTCTTCAGATGTCTAGAAAACAAGCCTCTGAAGAAAAACAAGCCCTTCATCAATAAAGCTTGTCAGCTGTGGGCTCTGTAACTGCATTTTCCTGCTCTTTAGCAGCAGATCTTAATATCTCTAAGAAAATGACTGCACAACTCACAGCCTGTACTTTTCATCCATCCATAAATGCACAGCTGGCATCCTTATGGGATTTTCTATTATGCATATTCAGCCTAGCATTTTTAAACCTTCAGATGGTCTGTATCATTTTTCCTTTGGGGGAAAAAGATATTGTAGATGTGGAAGATATTGAAGATGTGGTTATCTTAATCCCCTGGATTTATCTAAGGTTATCTTAGGGATACGAATGGAAAGTCTGTCCATTTTTATTCACTCCTATCTTCCATGGGGGCCCAGAAGCTGTGAGGTTGCTAGTAAAGAAAATGACAGACTAGCATTAGGAAGTCTGCAGCCTCTCTATTGCTAGGTAAGGGTTGTTGAAAACACAGCTTCCAACCACCGGTTTAATGCTATGTCCCAACTAACATTTTCTCAACAAGAAAAATTGCTTGTCAAGTGTTAGAATTAAGAGTCCTACTAATTCAACCAGAAGGACACACACACGCACACACACACACAAATGGTAGCAGGTTTATCACTTTGTTCTAGTTTTAATCACTTTTGTTTACTCTTTTGGACAGCACAGTCAAAATGGTGTCTTTTGGAGATACTTGCATATTTACGTCTTGTGATTAAATTTTGTTTTTTGCCTTCCCGAACTCTCAAGGAGTTCTGTTTGGCATCATTAAGACAGATAATTCTGTCTTATTGAGGGCCTGTCCTCAATTTCATTAATGACTACTAAGGGAAAGTGATTGCCAAAATCTCTCCAACTATATGTAAAACTGTATGTGCTAGAAGCATGAAGAGTTACATCAGAACAGTTTATAAAGCTCATAAATCCTAATTTCCTAACACTGTGTTGCTGTTGCACAGTTTAATGTCAGTGGAGTTAAATAACCCATCCAGCAACTATTAATCAATACAAATATTGCAGCTCAGAAGTCATTAGACCTTTCCTTTTTCATATAATGGGATGGATAGTAACCAAATGCTTTTAAGCAGCTGTTTGCTTTCCCTCTCCTGTCCAAATGGAACCACAATCACTTTACAAGCTTGCATGTCTGAAAAACAGCTATTCATTTTCATTCATTCACTCTAACTGAAAATTCTGGATGCTCATAGATTGACTGAATTCTGGGAAGATTTTTGTAGGGTATAGTAAAATCAGAGCATTACTTTCTTGTCTGTGCACCTGTTGAGAGAAGAAGCGCCCTCTGGCCTTTGGGTAAGGCACGGAGGACATTGCTAAATGTGAAAGTTAGATAACACGGTCACTCTTTCAAATGTCTGACTCAAGTAGAAGAATCCAAGTTATCTCCACTGGTCAGCTGCAGTGGAGCTTCACTTGGTGTATAGTGGTATATAGAGATATATGGTGTGAGATAGCATGAAAGCCTAAGGCTGGGGAATTATCTTTTTTTTTTTTTTGTGGCTTGAATTGATTCTGCTGGAGTAGGAAGAATGCCCACTGGAACAGGAAAATTATCTGCATTTCTGTTAGTATGCAGTAGTCTACAAGTTGCAGCACTGAATCAGGAAACAGTAAAAAATGCTTCACTCTTCTTCTGCAAAATATTATGAATAAATAAGGTGATGAGAAAACCTGCAGAAACTATGTTTTGGCAAGAGGATTTCTCTGTCTCAGTGGATCTATGTCCTCTGTTGCACCATCTTCCTAGTTCAGTTTTCAGTTATTTTTCACACCTTCAAAGAATACTTTTGGATAAAAAAACCCATGAAATCTAATATAACCTTCAACCAGATTATTATTTCATTCTGCTGGGCTGGAGGAGGTACTAGTTTGCCTCTTTGCAGGTAGAGAAAAGAGCCAAAGTTGGTTTCCTTGGGAAAGCTGCAACCAGTCTCATGAGTACCCTTAAAGAGAGGGAGGAAAATTCTACCCAGCATTTTTTAAATTAAGTGAAGCCTGCAACTGTGTTTTTACCAAATTTTGATTTTGTGTGCAGAAATGGCCTGTTGATGGAAAGTAAAGAATAAAACTCATGCGTTCATACAATATGGAATGAGCTACATGAGGAACCCAGGCAGACAATTACATGGTTTCTTGATCCTGGTTCAGTGGGTGATAAATTAGCAGGATAGTTTTGACTGTGATGTCTCAGACAGAATGACTTTATTGCAAATAATGAAGATAAAACTCATAGGCATTTATCATTTTTTAGACATTATATATTGGTTCTGGCTGAGAAGGCGTTCATTTTCCCACAGCAGCCCTCACAGCGCTGTGCTCTGCGTTGGTACCCATAAAGGTGTTGATAACAGCGCAGTGCTTTGGGTACTGCTGAGCAGAGCTGACACAGCATCAGTGCTGTCTCTCAGCATTCCCTCCATCAAGGGGCAGGGGCTGGGCAAGATCCTGGGAGGGGACACAACCAGTCCAGCTGGCCCAAATGAACCAAAGGAATATTTCTTACTCTATGGTGTCAACTTAGACCTAAACGCTAAGGAAAGGAGGAGCATTTTTTATTTAAAATGTTTTCTTTCTGGCACAGCTTCTACATGTGTTGAAGCCCTGTTTCCTGGGAAGTGGTGGACATTGCTTGTTGATGGGAAGTAGAGAATAAAACTTTTTTTTTTTCTTTGTTTGTGCACCCACAAACTTTTGCTTTTGCTTTCGTAAAATGCCTTATCTCAACCTTTGAGATGTTTTCCATCTTATTTTATCTCCCCTGTCCTGCTGGGAAGGCGAGTGATAGAGTAGCTAGGTGGGCACCTGGCATCCAGCTGAGGTCAACCCACCGCAGTGGCATTTCTATTTTCCAACTTCATTTGTAACTTAAGACCTTCTGCATCACACTGCTGATCAGGGATCTGTAAGGAAGTATTGCAAATTTATTGTGAGTGCTCTTGATGTCTTCTTATTTTATTATTTGCTCATCACACAATTTTTAGTCTCAAGTCAGCAAAAAGTATCATCTGTTATAGTGTGTATGGTGATGTTAAATATTAAAGGTAGACAAAACACTGGGTCTCAATTATCTGCACATGCTTTATTAATTTTATTTTTCTTTTTAGTAATTCATGGGGTCACAAAACAGCTCTTTTCACTCAGTTACAGAGTGATAATAGTAGAAACACTAAAACTGGCTATGTTACCAAAGTTAGCTTAGTTGTTAACAACCCCATGTTAGAGCCAATGGAAGTTCAGGAGTCTGATTCAAGAAATATATTTTTTCCTGAAAAGATATGGTTTCCAGAAGATTGGCAAGCTTGATGACAAGTGAATACAACAAATGAAAAAATCACTATCGTTAGGGCCCAGGTGCACCTTTATAGGGCTGGAGTTTTACTGAAATAATTGCTTGATTAGGCCAGTTTGGTCCAAGAATATGCAGGCACTTTACAAATGTGCATTTCTAAAAGCTTGGTCTTGTGATCCCTAGTTTCTCAGGACTGCTGCAGGAATCTGAGAAATTAATTTCATTTATTACGAGCACTTATCTAAGCTTGGTGGATGCCTTTCAGATATTTGCAAATAAATACATCTGTTTTCAAGGAACTAGGTGTCTACTGTTCTCCGTTAACATGTGTTTAATAGAAACAAATTGCCCATAACCTACTGATGGGTGTCATAAAACTGTTTTCACAGTGTGATTTAGACTGTTCATCAATCTACATGGTGTGATGACATTTGCAAATTATACATGTTCTAAATGATAACTAAGTGTATAATGCAGCCTGTGCTCTAAGTTGCTTAAAGGCCTTGTTGTTCAGTAGTTATTAATTCCATTTCATTTTGAGCTCTTTGGACAGACTGGGGTAAAACTCTGTAACCTTGTTTGGGAATAGATGTCCCAAATAAGGGACCACCTGTTTTAGCAGCTATCTTCTCTGTTCCAGGAAACTTCATTGAAGGTTTTTTTTCAGTGATGTGCAGAATGATTTTTTATAGATTTTTTTCACAGCTAAAATAATGCATCCAGCCCGGTTTTTATAAATGCTTCCTGACTTCCCTGTCTTTCTTCTAGGAGAGTAATGAAGCATCTGTCAGCTAGGAGGTAACATTTGTAAGGAACTGTAAGGGAAAGAGTAGTCAGATGAAGGACTGGACAGTAGAGAGAGGAAAAAGCTGAAAAGTTCAAACATGGAAGAATTGTCATTATGAGGGGACAGTTTTTTTCAAAGTGCAAAGATACCTTATACATATTCTTAGTTTGTTATCATATCTATTTTATCCGGAACCTGGAAGAATCCTGAGAATGTGAGCAGAGCAAGAAATTGAGATACATCTCAGTCCTGTGGTTCATCCCACTTGACAGAAGTCATCTCTCTAATCACAGAGACAATTGCTACATGGAAAACTACTTCAACTGAGCAACTGATTTTGTATGATAAGAGTGACAGTCCCTGTACTATTAGAAGCCCTTTCAGTCTGCCCCCTTGTAACTTCTGTCTCTACATTATTGACATTTAATCACTTTGAATAAGAGAGTGTAATACTGATAATTTAACAAAGTGACTTGTAAAAGCTTATCCAGGCATATAAAGGATTCTGAGACACTGCAGGACTAACTCTATATTTTTTTCCTGCAGATTAAGTTCCTGACATAGACAGGGTGGCTTCTTTTCAGGGTGGCTTCTTTGGGATGATTGTGCAGTCACTGTCATTTGAGGGGAGGTAATCATCACAAAATAATCTTTATCGTTATCATATCCAATTTCAGCCATCAATTTTTTTTAAAGGAAACAGTGATCCCAGAGATTCTGGACACTGGTATTTCCAGAAAGACTATGGGACCATCTGCCTTGAGGTGGAACAAAGCCCTGAGATACACATCTGCATGAAGCTTATAGAGACCTATTTTTGGCCATGAGGGACTAAGATTTTGGAAGCTGGTTGGTGGCTAACATCAGAATTCATGGTGTGGGGAAATGATCACTCCATATATGATTGTAGCAGCCTTAATTAAACCTTTCCTAAAAGTGCCATGATGCCACTGGCCATTAAACTGCCTTCTTGTTTTTTAATAGATGGTAACACATCTTTTGGGCAGACCCCGCCTTATCCAACTATCCTATGGCCAAGAGAAGAGAAAGAAGTCCTGCCACAGTTTAGAAGGTTGTCTCTCTGTGGCAATCACAGACAATAGGGTTATTTGCATGTGGAGAGAGCACTCCCTCGAATGGGCCAAATCTCAGCACTCCAACCAGTCTGCCATTCTTCATATGCAAAATACATAATGCACATACACGAACATTATGTAAAATGCTGCTGCTGCCTTCACTGTTTTTGAAATAGTAGGGTCTGACTGGGATACAAGGGCCAAGTTTGAGATAAATATCTTGACAATAAAGTATTTAAAGACAGATTTCATGAGCTTGAATCTCCAGATTTGGACATTTCTAAGGGGCACAAAAGACACTGTAACCCACTTATTTTCCCCTTTGCTTTTCTCCACTTACACCATCTATGCCACATAGGCATATTCCCTCATGTCCTGATAAACAGTGGTTTCATGACCTCTATACAATGTTCTGGTTGCAAAGCAGCATCTGCATACCTACCTTTCTCCTAAAGGAGGTTAAGGCTCTGTTAACAGGTAAGGGAACTTCACAGTGCACCAGTGGTTCTACCTCTCCAAGCAGAGCACTGCTGCTAATTAACAGCAAGGATCTGTAATTTGCACTTTGAGTATGCAGGCTTGTCTTGCAGACAGTGGAGAGCAGCTTGAATGTTGCATGTCTGTGTTCTCCTTTAGTGGGCCATAGCTCCTGTGTATGGGAGGCATAAACAAGACAGGACTCAGGCTGACTCTGCACTCAGAAATCTAGAAGAAGGCAAGCTATAGCAGCAACCTGGAATGTTGTTACAACTGCATTTCTGCAGATTGGCATACTAGGCATCTGGGAATTTTACCAGTTTTTTAGATCGTGACTTCGAGAAAAATGTATCTGCCACTTGGAAAAAACAGTGTTTCAACATTTTTTTTAGAGGAGGAAAATTTTGTGTTCGTTTGGGTTTTTGTACAAACTTTGAAACTTTATTTCAACATATTCCTTGTTTATATATTTAACTTTTTCTATACTGAATAAAATTTTATTTATTTTCTAAAGGAAAATATTGAACTCATCAGTTAAAAAAATATAATCTTTGAAACTGTTTGTGGCAGTGGTTTTCTCTTGAAATCTGACAGATTAGCCCATATCCCCCAAGCTACAGCAACATTGAGCAAATAACAGATGGGGATGATGTCAGGGCCAATAATGTCTGTCTGGTTCTGATGATTTTTCCACAGATTAGGATAGAACCACAGGTCTCTTATGGTTTGAGAAATCATCCAGTGCTGCTGATAGATAGTAATTTAAAATACCACTTAGATGAATTAACAGCATAATGTAAACTTTCTGCTAACATAAAGAATGAACTCTCAAATATTTCCCCTTCACTCTCCTCCTAATTTATAGAAAGAGCTATCATTATGAATAGCATAACGAAAATTATATTACACCATTATAATATATAAACAAATGTGGCTTTTTGCATGTGCGTGACAAACCTTTTCTGCCCACATCAACCTCTGCCTCAAAGAGGATGTGCATAGCACCATTGATAACCACAGAAAAGGACAAATAAGACAGTTATAGCATTGTAAGAAATGTCAAGGAGTTTACCATCAGGGATCTAGAAATAGAAGGCTATGTGTGCAAATGGTTCTCTATATTGCATGAGTCTTCCATAAAACGTTGAAAACAAATACACAGATACTCTGCAGTTGCAGTTGTTTTCTTCCAGTCATTCGCTGTTTTCCTGCAGCTACTGTTAGACCTGCCACAGGTCTTGGGATGATACCTTTATATCATCCCAAGACGTAATTGAAGCGGAACTTCCAGCTTTTCTTTTAATCTCTATGAAATGCCATCCCAAGGACAATGGGTTATGACAGCTAAAGCGGAATAAAGGGAACAAGGCAAGAAGTATTATTTTGGGATTTTGTGGGGGTTTTGTTGTTTTGTTTTGTTATGTGTTTTTTAATAATATAGCAAGCTACATTAAGCCTGTGAAAAGCAGATTTTGTTTGCACAATTAATATTCAAGATGTGGGTTTAGAATACTTTTTGGCCTGTTTTTTAAGGAAATGTGGCATATGGAATTGCATTGTCCATCTGCCAGCTTTTAAGTCTTCCCCTTCTCCTGCAGCTTATGCCTGCTGGCCAAGTTCAACCAGGATCAAAGACACTGAAGTCCTTAGGATCACTGAAAATTGGTGTTGGATAAAGGAGAGAGATTATCGTGGTTGCAACCCTCCAGTGTGATCACAACACACAGCACCTCTTCCCCAGCTGGTTACTACATGACTCAGGCACATGCCACCTCCAGGGAGCGGCTAACAAAATAGAAGGGCTTAGGAAGTACTCAGACAATTGGAATTGCCGCAGTGATGCTCATAGATAAAACAAAAAACTTAAAAGCAGTATTCAACCAAACTTCAATTGTTTTGCTGCTTATTATTTTCTCTTGGTTTAATAATCTTTCCAGAACTTCTTGGATAGAGCTGGGCTACAAATGTTAGTGGAGACTATATATTAATCATCCATTTTATTATTTGTCCTTTTTGTGTCTCTTGTTGATGGTTTGCAAAAGTTGGAGCTCTTTGAAGTGCTATTCAAAATGGGAGATCGTTTTCATCATAAAGAATGCCAGTGCAGTGAAGAAAGTTTATGTGTGTTAGTAACTAGGTGTAATTAGAAGAATATTTGCTGAGTGAGTGGCAAGGAATATCTGCATCCTTTTATAAGAAATGGAGCAACAGATCGCAATTTCAAAATAAAACAGAATGACTGCTCCCTAGTTTTTTGAAAGTAAAGACTTCAGAGCCATGGCTGTCAGCTCATGTCAGGCCCACCTTGGCAATGGTCTGCCAGTCTCTTTCCGCAGTGTTTTTTCAGTATAGGGATCATTCCCTTCACTTCTTAGCTAGAACTTAAGGAATTCTGCCTCTTTCAAGTGCTGCAGGTTTTTCAGATTCCTGTTCCTTGTGGTTTCTCTGCTCTGGTCTTAGCTTGGATGCCAGCTCCGACCTTGTTACAATGCCTTGCACCTGTCCAAGGGCCCTGAACTGGCTCTTGTTTGTGGCCTTGTTTTTCTTCCAAAAATATTCTCTACTGCTTAGTTCCTCTGGCTCTCCAACCTTTAGCCTGCCATGACATTTGGCTTCAACTGATCCTCTCAGTAGTTCATGTAGACTCTCTCAGTTTTCCCGGAGTCCAGATCTGATTACACACCTAAGAAAACTCTTGTTCGATGGAACACTCAGTATTCTGACTATGGCTCCTGGCCTGCCCTGATCTTACCTCTCTGGCCTAAGGTTTTCATACCCATCCACATTTCAACATTAAACTGGCAGCTATTCCTATGCAGCATGTTCTGATTTTCTCTTTGGAGCTTGCCTGGTAATCTGATTTATTTATGAGATTTCAGCAATGTTCTTAACTCCCATATATTGTAAATGACTGTTATTATTAATGACAATAGTATTTTGATTGTTACAATGTATAGATTAGAGATGCAAATAATAACTATGGAAGAACATATTGCTATATTTGATACACAACTTTGTAACAAGGAACCTGGTTTTCCTTGTTTAGAATTAAGAACTGTGTTGGAAGAAAACTGCCCATTTATGTACAAAATACAAACAGAAGAAAAAAATCAGTGACTTTTGCTTATTTTCAAATTGTTGCAAGTATCTAAAAAAACCACCATTAATGTCAAGCAAATGCAATAAAAATATTATGAAAAATAAGACAGTGTACTCTTAATAGACATGGTAACATAATATACAGTTAAAGGAACTAAGAATTGAATATGACTCTAATTTAATAGTTTTCTGAGATTTTTTTTCTCCCCCCTAGCAGATTCTGCATTTTCTTAAAAGGGTTTGTCTTTTTTTAGTTCAGTGGGCCAATTCTTTCATTTGGATCTGTAAGTGCAATAACTGGGAGATAAGACAGCCGCCAAACAGTGTCCATGTATCCCAAGGCTCGGCTCTAGAGAACATCAAGTATTACTTCATAATTCTATTTTAAATGTAAAATAACTGCTGAGCCTTGATTGCTTTTAACATTGTAATTGGAATGTAGAAATAAGATGTTACATAGTATGAAGGGATTAATTATTTCACTATTAAAAGTTATCTATTCTAGTGTTGGAAAGTAATGTCTGTCATTCCCTTATTTCCACTTAGACAAGTCATATTTTTACATAATTGCAAGAAATAGTGCCTCTGGAAAACACTTCTGTATATGAGGGAGCAAATTAGAAGCAGCTGAAACCCCTATTGTGTAGCAGTGACATCTCTGCCAGTTCTGCCTCGAGTGCTATAAGAAGTGGTGTGCAAGAAAACTCAGAGCAGAGGCAATTAATATCGAAAGAGAGAAAAGCTGAAAATTGTCAGACAAAACATTGCAAGGTCAGGACACCAGGGCATGAAGGAATGTTAACAGAGGCAAGGACATCTGAATACAAACTATAGGGGAATTCTGTGGCATTTTAAACATGTCTAAAAAACATGTTAAAGTACTATATAGATCTTGGGATGTTTTTATACCTTCTCAGACAGATTTAGTAAAGAACCATCCACAAATGACATGCAGAAATAAAAGCTTCAGGGAAAGAAATTTATCTGTGTCTACATTGTTTTGAGAATATTAACAGCAGCAAAAGCACAGCAGTATGCAATTTGTTTGTTAAGGGAGCATTTTTTAAAGGATGAAGTAGCCTTTCTATGAGAACATGCAAAATTTACAAGGACACTTAAGCTAGAGGTACTCTTTCCTTTTGGAGGAAAAGTTGAGTTAGTTTTATTTGTTTGTTTGTTACTGTTATCATTATTTTCTTCTCCATGTAAGCCAAACAAAGCCAAACATTTCCCTGAATTCCATTTGCAAGGGTCTTAGTGTTTTTGTGTTACTTTTTTGGTTCCACATCAAAGTGTAAATGAGACTTTTCCAAGTCTGCCCCACCAAACTGCACAGACAGAGCCTCTTCCAAACTGTGAAATAATTAAGCACCAAGAACTGAAGGTGTTTTTATGTGTTGAGTGAGAATCCAGTAAAGTTTTTTTTCTAAGACTGATGGTCCTATCAATTCATACTGAATTCTTAGCTCAAAGAGGATCTATTCCATCACAGAGCATTGTACAAAGCCAGTTCTACAGCACAATGACCACAGGTCCTTCCTTGAACTTTTGGGAATTAAAATAAATTTTTTTACCATGATACAGATACAACAACTGTCCTTTCAATTGACCAGAAATTTCACTCTCCAACTGAGGAGTCAGTGTGATGCAAGTTCAGTAAAAATTTTCTGTTTGAGATAGTAATTTCTAAAACAAGAAATGAGCAAACATGCCTTCAAAAACCTTCCTTCAGATAAGTCCTACTAGCTGTAATCTGGATAAAGATTCAGAAAACATTTTTTTTCCTTCATATTTTTAAAGATGTGCATGTTTGTTTTTAAATTCAATCATTTATTTAAATTTCTTGGGCCCAGATGACAGGCATGTCATGAGTCATGTTCTGTAACACATTTCAAGAGGCAGGCTTTGATAATAGCAGTCAAACCAGTCAAAGGAATGTGATTTTCAAGTTTGTTAAGAAAATGTCTGATCCATTCTTGAGCTGGAAAATCCTTTCATCTTCAAAGAATGCTTTACAACTCCTGTGACTGCCCTAGGTGTGGTCATGTTGCATTTCAGAAACTGAAAATCTATTCCTGATGCATACATTCACCCCAGGAATGAAAGGTTTCCAAAATAGGCCCAAGATAAAACAAAAAGCCACATAAATTATGTATTAGGCAACATTTCGTTTGGTCATTATTGAGAATAAAGCCCAATATATCATTACAGTATACTATGCATATGACCACAGAATTGGATGAAGGAACAGGGGAAGAAAAAAACAAAAAAAAACCCCCAAACAAACCCTAACCAATCACACAACTAATTTTAACCATTTTTAAATTTTAGCCACTTTTCCATTGAATACTGAATTATTGCAGTCAAAATGAACTGTGCGAAAAACTAGCCATTTGACAAAGGTTTTCAGGATTTAGGATGCTGTCTGTGGTCAAAATTTAAAGAGAAAAGCAGTTGAACTGCATGAACATTTTCTTGTCAAATGGAATAACCAAGTTTGAATCTGTGGTATGTGCGCTCAATAAAGGAAGGAATTAAAACTGACACTCATATCTTAAGTACATCTCATAGATGAAACTGTTGCCCTTTTTTAATTAGATATTTAAGAATTTGAGTATTAATCTTTGGAAAACATTAAGGTTTGTAAAATGGTAGTTTTGACATAGTGAGAGGGTAGAAATATTTTTCTTAAGGAGTTGCTTTGATTGTAATACAAAATGAGGGGGAGCAAATTTCATAATGCTTCAAATATATCAACCTCCCTCTCCCAAAAAATCTTGAGGTATATTCTCAAGTTCATTTATCACATTTTCTTCATATTCACCTTTTATCAGCTCTTTCATTACATACTAAATATTTAACGAGAATTTTCTGGATTAAGTTATTGATTTAATTTCACCATGTATTGTTTAAAGCTACAAAATTCTATCATAGCACCATTGGGTCAGTAATATTTTTAGACAAAACAGGTTGTTACTATACTAAGTAATGTGCCTTATTAACAATATTAGCATTTAAAGATGTAAGCAATTTAAAAAAACAAAAAGGACATTTATTAATTGCGTTATAGCTTCTTTAGAAATACAAAAATAAAATAAGAGATTACTTCAATTCTATTTATTTTATTCTACTTTAACTGAGCACATAAAGACCAGTGGCAAATAAATCAAACAAGATATTTAAGTATAAATTGTGTGGGAATCTGTGAACACTGCAGAGGAGTTGATTAAAAAGAAGAGGAATCAAATTTAATGTGTGGTTTACAATAAGGAAAAAAAATGCATCAGAATCATGCTTTTGGTGCTTGTAACATACTGAGCAGCTGATCAGAACTCAGGCATGAGTCATAACAGTTAAAACCAAAGCTATACAACATTTAACCCTAATATCAAAATCCTAGTTTTATCATAACTTTTATAGTCACACTGGATTTTTTTTTTCAGTAATCTAATTTGACTCTACTTTTAAATTTTTAAAAAGTTAAATCTTTTTCAAACTTATTGATTTTGCACGAGATTCCAATTTACACTGAAAGTTGATTAAAAATCAGAATTTCTGTAGTTGGATTTTTACACTGAGACTCTTGTATTTTGAATCATCCTTGTGAAATACAATGGTCAAGCACGTAAAGCATTACGGTTTTGATAACAAGATGTAAGGGTCTTTATTAGGACACTTCATTTCTTGTACAATGAGAAAAATGCAGTTTTAGCTCTTTTGAGTTCATGAAGACCGCCTTCTATTTGTTTCCTTTAATAAAATAAAAAGAGAAATAGCAATGCCATCCCAGGGCTTTCATTACAAAGACTCTGTGTGCAAACCTCTGAGCAATACTTTACATATTCCATGTTAATGTATGGCAAAAGCTTAAAGACATGCAAATGGGTCCTTGTGAGGTGCTCTACTCAAGAGCCAGCAGTGCAGTGCTCCCTGTAAACAGCCGTGGATAATGAGACGTGGAGCAATACCACAACATCACGTCACAGAGAGCTGCAAGTGCTTTACCTCATGCCATTATATTGAAGGCCATTACTCATGTCAGCTACTCAAAACATTACAGCACAACTCTCTTAGCCTTTACCATGCCTGAGTGAAGCGTGACAATTTCAGGCCATGCAATAGAAGTGAGAAACTTGAGCAAATCTGACTGATAGTTCACAAGATTTCAGCACGCATTGCCCTTTGTGCCACGCTCACTAATGCATCCAGAGTGCAGCGCATTAATCGCATTAGGTTACGCATCAGTCCAAATCTACTGCCTCAAAAGCTTCTTTTCACAGGAGAGCTTTGGAAAGGGGCTAATGACCTTCTTTAGCTCCATCTAGAAATCTTGTCACAAGGCAAAGATTGGTATTATGTGACTATTAGCATCAGAAGTCACTTCCTGATAATACAAATGGGGTTGGAAAAAATATCTCTGACTGACATAAAATCATAGCATTATAGAATGGTTTTGGTTGAAATGGACCCTAGAGGTCATTTAGGGACAGCTCCCGCTAGACTAGGTTGCTCAAACTTCCATCCAGTCTTGGGTAGTTCCAGGGATGGGGCATCCACAGCTTCTCTGAGCAGCGTGTCTGACTCCCCTCATGAGCAGGGGCAGCTCGCTCTGGTACTCCTGTGCCCTGGCTCCTCACCATTCCAAAAGCACTGGGCTGGGGCCACACCCCACCCATCGGTGTCTTTCCTGGGCTGCGGAGACTGAGAGGGGAGAGAGGAGTCAAGATGCAGTCACTAAAATGCTAGATAAGAGGAAAGCATTTTAACTCTTTTTTCTTGGTTTCTCGTCTTTAAAATTATCCATTGTGTACTCATGAAAAGAACTCCTAATGACGCAGCTACGAGGGATCCTGATGCTGAAGGCCAGCGCTTGGGCTGCAGTGCCAGCATGACACAAGGAGCCTGCTGGGATTCTTTGCAAGTGAGTGTCTTCAAAAGTAATGACAGCTGGGTTCTAGGGCAAACAGGAACTGCTGCACATTGCCAAGAGTTATCTTCTAGGGAGAGTTCTAGGGGGAGTTATAGGAGGCCACCAATGTTGATTGCTCCTGCAGGCATGTTACTGGACTGGCTACAGTCCTAATCTAGTTTGACAGCTGAGGTGTGCCCATCTCCATTTCAATCAACCTCTTCCCTCTCAACTGGTGTTTCACATAGATCGTGCTTTCAGGATTTTCATGATGAAACTTTCCTGCAGAGACATAGTGTTATAAGACTGCCAGTTAATTCAGGAGATTTTGGAGCTCTTCACAAATATTATTCATAAAGCAAAAGACTTTTGCTCCCTGTACAGATTACATAAAGCTCAGATTTTTTGCCCTGCACAGACAAAATCTCATATATAAGTGGCTGTCTTCACACCCTGTATGTTTTCCTCAGACTGTAACCTATCCATGGCTGTGGAAGGGAAGAAGGGAAAGAAAAAAATTTGCTGTCTTAATGATCAACTACAAAAGGCATGGGAAAACATCAGCGTGTATGTCTGCTCTATCCCCTGAAAAGAGCACAAATGAAGGACTTAGATTTGTGTTGAAGATTGTTCAAATCCCAGGAGCTTTCTTCCTAAGTCCACCTGTAAGAATCTCTTAAAATTGCATTCTGCCTTCAGCATCCCGAAGGAGATATTGTATCATCCACATATTAACAGTCTGCTACTGCAATCTACCTTTCTTACCCAAACACCACCCGTGTTTGTGAAGGAAAAAAACCATCTCATAGGAATTAAACTCACTGAAGAATATCGTTTCCTCTTCCACGTTCTTCCCCCTCGGCTGAAAAGAATTTTAACTGGCGAAAGCCCCAGGGGCTGTTCCCTCTCACTGTCTTGGTCAAAGTTGTCGTCACAAATAGGAAGTTGGCAGTCCAAGACATTTAATTATGGGTTGTGTTTCTATTTTGCAGCTGAATACCAAGGTTTAGTTTAAGGAAAGCAGGGTAATAATTTTAATTTCCCATAAAGGGTAACATATTGGAAGTATTCTTCCTAACTAGATCTTGATTAATGCCACTGGCAATGTTATCTCTTCCAGCACAGAGTTTCTAGCAAATAGTTAGTGGTTAAAAATGTCCTGAAACCAGACAGCTAATCTATTCCTTAACTGTCTTTTTGTATTTGTGAGACAATAATGTCAAGAGAATCATGGTTTAGCTCCTAGATTGTTTCAGGCAATGCCATTTTCTTAATGAATATGCATCTCCACTTGCTTTTGAGTGGTAGATTTTATCAACTTCTTACATGCACTTTCCTCACATCTTGGCCTCTAAATTTGAGAGAAAGAAAAACAGATTTCTTCTATATTTTCTTGAAGTTTTGAAGGATGACCATTGTTTTATCATAATGCCTTAAAATAAGGGCTGGATTTAATGCTGTCTTTTCTCATTAACTTCATGACTCATCTCTAGTCCTCAAAATATGTGTTTTGCCAAGGAAATCTCTTTCTCTTAATAAGGCAGCAGAAGCAACAGAACAACTAAATGAATTCAAGGGAATTTTCTGAGTAGGCCTGCCCACCTTCTGAAGGGATGACAAGACTAGGAGGACAACGTAGGTCTAATTTCTGGCTTACGTGGAAAAGAGGGAAGGAAACACAGTGCAAATGGTAAAAAGCTGTCAGCAAAGGAGGGAGTTGTGTCTGTGGTGGGGTGAGAGATGTACACAGTGCACAGGAAGATAGCTTTTATAGACATGAAGTAGTTACATAATATGACGAAATGCAGAGAGGCAGAGCTCTAGGGCACAATCATTCTCTACTAGCAAAATGCTCGTTCATGCAAAAGACATTCCCAAACAACAAATTAACCCAACAGGAATAGAAATTGCAGCTGTAAAGAAAAAAATGCCATGCTCAGCATTAAGGTTATTCTCACTGATAACTGCGGGTGTGAGGAGTTTTTCTCTTCAGCTCCACGTTCCCCATCCATTAAACAAAGTAAGCAATACAACCTTAAACCAGGTGCAGGAAAATCCTGGGTAGATTTCTCCCTGTAAAATTTTGTGTCCTTTTGTACTTTTAACCTCATTTCCTAAAGGAGTAATTTTTATTGTGGTAGTGCTCGCAGGATGTCCATTCACCTGTTTCATGGAAAGAATGTTCCCTCTCTTTCCAAAAACTTTGGGACCTCTTTGCTATTTTTTATCAAATTTGAAGAAAGGTTAGAAATCTTACAACTCTGTAAATTTGTGGACCAAGTAGAAAAACCTACTCTTTCAGAGGACAGAAAACAGGCAGAATTCACAGGTTATGCTGGTGCTTGACATAAGTCAACTTAATCATAACATTTTGTGATTTTTATACACCAAATTGAATACATATTTAGTATATTGTAATATATAACCTCTGTCCACACAATTGAAGTGGGCTAGATTGCTTAAGGGCAAAGATGTCCATTATGATTTTGAGGGGAGAAAAATGAAAATTCCTCTGTCGAGGGGTGATCTTACTGAAGTGTCTAGTGCTGGGTGCTCCTTTTTGAAACATTTACGCTCATTAGTGTTTCCAAGGCCAAAAGGAAATTGGAAGGAAACCAAAAGGAATGAAAAATGTGCAGATATATGAACCAACAGGAAGAAATATATGAGATGGAGTGGAGATGGAAATATCAATTTGTAGTTTCTCGAACATATTTTCAATAACAGAAAAGTACTAGTCCTTCAGCAGAACCTTCTAGACATCAAAGTGAGTCCCTTCAGAAACTGTTTCTCTTCCTCTAATTGTATTTGATGTCCTTCTTGTTTTCATTTGTCAAACGGTGTCTATTCTTAGCTTTGGTTGACTACCTTCAATTTTTTTAGTTTTTTCCCAAAGCTTTTTTACCATGCCTTTTTTGATTCCATGTGTACTCTAAGGGATGCTTCAGAGGTTTCATTTAATTTCACATCTTCTCTCACTTTCCATCTTATCTGTTAAAGCAGTGACACCTTTTCACAGTAGTTACTTTTATTAATAATTAATTGATTAAATAGTGTGTAAAATAATAATTTGTGGTAAGGCACAGCTATAAAATATGGAAGTTATATATTTCCCATTTTATTTATAAATATTTTAGCATAAGAAGATGTTGGCCATCTAATAAGAATGAGAGGAGAAGCTAAATATTTGATATCTATTAAAGGTTCCTTCTCTTTGCCAGTATCAGCGTCTAATGGGCTAATTTCCACCTCTTCTTTCCATATCAGCATATTCTATCTTTATCAACTCATAACAGTGTTATAAAGGTGAAAAAGCAAAAAAAGTTTTTCTAAGTATGAATCTAATTAAGAAGTTTGAGGTTCAAAGAAAGCCATAATGACTGTCCTGGAAGTCCTTAGGAAAAAAAGTGTGAAATCAGCATAACAACTGCTATACATGTCGATAAAATCTGAGACTGTATTTCAAAACAAAATAGCAAACCATTGTAGCCAGAGTACAGAACAATGGAACAAGCCCATCTCACTATAAAGACAAGTGGTGGATAGAAATATAACCTGTAATAAGAGCCATAGTTCTAATAACCTGATAAAATGCTATTGCATATTGTGACTAGAAATGCTTTGTTTTCATTACTACTTTGTCACTTCACTTACATTATTACTTACTTGTTTTCAAACTGAATCTGGTTTCTGCACCCCAAACACAGGCAAAATAAGGGAATTTAATGATTAAATTAATAAAAACCTTCACTGAGTGATGACCTTACTATGAATTTCCTTCAAATTACTCACTCTCTAAATGATCTGGTGGCCTTTAGCAGCATGTCCTGGCTCATAACTGCATTAATCACTGAAATAACATGTAGTGATGCACTAGTTGATGAAAGGCATGATATTTAAGGATTCTTCTGAAAAAGAATGCAGAAAGCTGGATGATTTGCAGCAGCCAGCTGAAGGCTCATCTTCTGATGTTGCAAGAGAGGGCAAGAAACACTGTAGAAGGTCAGTGAAAGATGAAACTGCTCACTGTTTCGATCCAATTTATTGAAAACAGTAGCCTGAAACCAACAAGTCTAAAATTTCTAATACACCCATACATCTGAACTGCTTGGAGGAGCAGCACCTTAGAGGCCAATTTTTGTAGGTGAAGTTGTTCATGCATCTGGTAGTACACATTAAATGTTGGTTACACTATGTAGACACTTCTTTATCAGAGTCTTAACTTTGCTAATGAGATTTAACCTATTTTTTCTGAAGGAAAGCATTTCAGTTCTACTTTGCCATTACTGAAATCCATAGTACCAAACTGTACACATTTTTAAAATTATTTTCTCCAGTCAGATTTAACTGATTCTCATTTACACTAATATTACTTTACTGAAACAGATTTTATAGTCCTGGATAACCTCTGTACCAAAAAGAGACCCAGACCAGACTGGCTGAAAATGGATGTTGGAACATTACCTTTTCATTTGAGAAGCAGCCAAAAGTCTTAATTTTTTTTAGCATAACCAACATGTATAAAGGTGCAAGGGATTAAATAAATTCTGGGTGATAGTGACCAAACAAACAAACTTCCAAAGCACTGTGTTTGCTTTCTGATAGCTTTCTTTTTGTTTTTCCCCCATGCAAAATCTTTTCAGACATCTCTTTTAGCTCCGTAGTTTGCATCATATTTCATAAATGCCAGCATTCTGTGCATGATTAAACTGGGACTGAAATTCAAAGTCATAATTAACTTAACATTAATTTTGACACTGACTTGTACAGAGATATGATTTTATCTGGAATAAAAGGAGGGACCTCCCAATGACCGAACATGCAGAAAAGAATATTTTGCAGTTCAACCAGATCTCAAGATCTGTTTAGAAGATGCTGAAAAAAAATTCAAGAGAATAAATAACAAACCCTGCAGATGTAGCAATTAGTGGTTCTGAGAAGGTCTCTAACAGTTACCAAGGTAATATTAATTTTTTCTGGCACTGAACATGATATATTATCATTAATTTTAAATGCCAGTACAAGTGCACTGTCATAGCGTTGGGGTATAATCTGCATTCTTTGACAAGGATTTGCAATTAACTTTTACTGAGGGCACTGAGTGCTTTGATGGAGATCTGGTAATTTTACTGAAGTCTGATCAATAGGAAGCAAGATGCCACCTCTAGCATTGCCAGGTTTAGTTCTGTGTGCTCTCTTTTCATCCATGAAATTCAGCACGAGTGCCCTGCAACTGCAGCCTGACAGTTCACAAGGAAAAGCACAGAAGCACGGGAGGTTCTTCGGCCGTGCAACAGCTTTTAGTGTAGCTGGTGCCTTATCAGGCTGAATGCAGGTTATCTGCAGATAACCCTGCCTGAAGGTAAACCCAGCTGTAACTGAGCAGAAAGCAATGTTTTCTGCACGAAACTTAAACATCCTTTATGATTTTCTTGTTGCTTAGGGCACACTCTTTCTCACTTCAGTGGGATCAGCATTTCTTGATGAGTCCTGACATGACAGGCTTTCATTTCAGCATGTTAGATTCATGAGTTAAGTTTTCAGAGTTGTTTTCTTTGGCTCTTGAGGAGGAACATGGGACAACACATCCTGCAACAAAGGATATTAACTCTTCTTTGAGGTTACCCATTTCACTGAGTGAGCTTACATGGGTCTAGTGATGGTCAAGTTATTGAGAGACAGCTAGAGAAGGACTGATGCTGTGAGATTCAGAGCATATTCAAACTGATATGCAGCTGCATTTAAGAGTAGGTGGGCTCTTCAGGACCAAATACAGTCAGGATTGCTGCAAGGACACATGGTGCTGTGAAATTTGAGAAGCAGAGCTGTTTAGTAAAACTGCCTTTAAAAGATGGAGTGTTGCATTTGCCTGGGAGCGTAACACAAAAAGGCTCAGAACAAATGGGGCTTCTAATTTCCAGTGAACTTATTTAAAGTTTAATAAACCTTCAAAGAACAGAGTTTTGTGCATTTGGGCTTAATTCTTTAAGCTTGATGTTGGCAGTTTCTCAGTATTTGTTGATGGCTGTAGCTATCGGGCAATCTGCCAAACATAAATACTGTGCAAATCAGTCTTTGAAAGTTCACTGAGCAGTTGCTTCTGTTTCATTTTTATTTAGTTAGTTTTTTGACATCCACATGTCAGTATTTCCCCCCAAAAATGTAAAAATTAATGTGTGCTCTAATGAGGAATAAATATGTTCCACCTAAATTTCTTTATCACTTGCATCTGCACAGAAGAATCACCTCACCAATCTTTGTTATCCTTGCACCCCACAGGAGTGGAGTTTCAATTGCTATAAAACACCTCATCATAGTGTTTTACCTAATTTAATCTAGAGAAAAGTGTATAAACTTAACTGATTCTATTTTTTTTCCCTGCAGAGTATTAACATTCAGATTTCATCCAGCCAGGCAGCCAGTTCCATTCGAATACTTATCCGAGCTGATTAACGCTCCTGTGCTGATGAGTTGATGGGAAAACTTAGAAATTTAGAGTATTTATTTCTGTTACTTTCAGCACTCATAGTCAGTGAAATCACAGTCCCATTAGAATACGTGTGAGTTTTATTACTGACTTCAAGACTTTACTTCACCAGGAGACAATCTTGAAGAGATGACAGGCTAAGACAAGCTTCTGTTCTTGACCTGAAGTAAACCTTGTGTTAAAAAAATAGTAATAAAAAGGCCTTTTGCCAGCCAAACCCCCATTTGTGTCCTCTGCTATGACATGGCTGTAAACTGGCAGTCCTTCCTAATGATAGCATGAGATGAAATCAAATCAGAAGCATTGCTTATGGGAATGTTTGGAAGCACATTCTGAAGAGAAATCTTAAGGAGTGTAGGAAACACAGAAAAAAAAGTATCTACTGGAGAAAAAGACCGACCTTTTCACTGTTTCTAAGAACTCTGTTTTGAGAATAGAATTTTGTTCCTCCAGCCATTTCTTACCGTTCCCTGAGGGGAATGAGATAGAGACAAGCTTCCAGTGGCTGCGCAAATACTGTCCATCAGTACAAACTGACCTCTACTCGTCACTCAGTCCAGTCATACCATGCGTTTATCCTTTGCTTCATTGCACATATTGGATGGCAGTGCTGGCCTTCTGGACAAGGCTGCTAAAAATGCAGTTGAATACAAATCCGGAAATTGGGCTGAAATACCATGATTTGTTGCCAGCCAGGTGACCTGTCCAGTCAAAGCTGGCATCATCCCCTCTCAGAGTATGTACTGGTGGGAATGGAATTAAGGGTCTAGCCAAACAGTATTCAGACGACCGTCAGTGATTTTATTGCTGGAAGCATTACTCTTTTGGCTCATATTTTGTTGCAAGGTATTTCAAGTGTGTCATTTGTTCTTGGTATCAGAACCAGTGAAATTATCATCTGTGAATAATTTATGTGAAGAATTCTGGCAGTTTACACCCAAAATTTCAGTTCCATGAAGACCTGTATTTTACACAGATACAAAGCAAATGCATGTGTTTCAAGTAATTTGTTAGTTCTTTTTCTCTAGCCAATTCGTTCCGTGTGTACACACACATATAATTAATCTGCCTGATTCATGAGTAGCAATTTGCTTTAAAATTGTATTGAAGTCTTTCAGTGGTACAAGGGAATTGGCATCTTCTCACTTATTTGACAGCTGGACTGTTTTATAGGAATCTGTACTTTGGATGAGATTTTCCAAAGCCAGTGGAAGTAGTCTGAATTTCCTCTTGCGCTGTCAGAGGTAAAACCACTGTTCATTTCTGTGGCAGAGGTATGCCATAGTAATTTCTCTTGTTACCACCCTTCACATTCCTTATCCTAAGGTCAAATGTAAAAGTTTGGTTCTCTCTTACCTTTCAGAATAATCACTTCTGAAACTCAATTTAAGATTATGAAAAGTTAAAAAATACTAAATTTTCCCCTGGAAGGCTTTCTTCATTAAAATCTTTCATATGCCAGTCCAGCATAGGGAAAAACAGGGATTCATAAAAGGGACACAGTTTATCGAACCATAAAATCATGGAATATCCTGAGATGGAAGAGACTGACAAGGATCATCAAAGTCCAGCTCCTGGCCCTGCACAGCACATCCCAAGAGTCACACCATGTGCCTGAGAGTGTACTCCAAACACTCCTTGAACTCTGTCAGGCTGGTGTTGTGACCACTTCCCTGGGGAGCTGTTCCAGTGCCCAACCACCCTCTGGATGAAAAACCTTTGCCTGATATTCAAACTAAACCTCCCCTGACACAGCTTCACACCAATTCCTTGGGTCCTGTCACTGGTCACCAGAGGGTAGAGAAGACAATAGTTATACTGTTAGGGAAATATAATGTTTGTCACTTATGCCTTGCTTGTTACGTATAAACACACATCTTGGTGGAGCATAGGTGGTTTTTATAAACTGCAGCTGGCTTCGCTTAAGGCAAGTCTGAGATCATGTTTCTTAGCCACTGGCTAATTCAGATGAAGTCACTATCTATCTGACCATTGTAACCCTCTGGAAGAGTGGATTCTTTACTGCTCCCCTGTGCTGAGAATCTTCTGCACTCAAGACAGGCCAATAATATTGCTACTTCTGAAGGAAAAAAGAAATTTTGTGTATTTTTTTAGCCTTTGAATTACTGGAACAATGGAAGTGTGTTGGCTGCCAGATGGCTACATACATTCTTTTACTTTTTACACCTTTATAACATTCTTAGTTGAGCAAAGCAAAGTCATGTTCATCTGCGAATACTTATATGACAACATAATTTGATTTGCATAGTGTCTGTGTCTGGAGTGCATATTTGTATATTTTATATGTATAAATGTGTGCATATACAAAAACATTTGTAATTTCTACTGAAATGTCAGCCCTAATTAGCACATATTCAAAAGGAGAAGCATGTTTTCCCCTAGAGTTTAAATTCTAATTAAATCTAAAATTTCAGATATTTTGTCCTTTATTGGAGAAGGAAAATAGCAGCTTACTGATAGGAAAAAAGAACTTTAAGTGTCTGCAACATTTCATAGATACCCACTGTTTCCCTCATTTGAATAGGCTGCTGACCTTTTATAGCTCATGAAGCAAGGTAAAAGGTGAACTGTAAACATTTTCTGGTCTTCTTTGTCATAATCATGCTACTTTATCTTCTGTTTACCTACTAAACCTTGGCATAGATTGCTCAGATGTGCCATTCACAAACAGTCAATTTTTCTTCTTTCTTTATTGATCATAAAGGCTGGTTGCTGCATTTAGGAAAATCCTAACATTGATGCTCCTGGCTTGAGGGCTGGGGAAAGATCGCAAATAATAGTGTCTCCTGATAGGAAGCTGCTAATGAGGTCATCAGGAACAAACTGGGACTACCTTGATAACATCAACAAAATGACACATCTCAAGACACTTAAAGTGAAAAGTACTTTTGTGTGCTACTCAAGGCAACTGTGATCCTACCTGTCAGAAGTACTCCACTAAAAGCAAAAGGGAAAGGTGTGACAATTTGAGACAGATAAACAAAGTAAGTAGAGATTAAATGCATTTGCTGTGTGATACAAATGGCAGAACTTTCCACTCATACCTCACTGCTGTGTGAAATAAGTGAAATGGGATTCTGTAGTTCTCTGCTTAGACAAACTTGCATGGGTGAGTGCTATCTACATAATACAGCATTATTCAGCCTAGACTACCTGATTCCCTTCAGAGAAATACCATTGAACCATCACTAGATTCTCTCTTCTAATTGCAAGAGGGCTTTAGTCTTACATCGTAAAAAACCATTCAATACCATCCATGACCTAAAGAAACCCATTTCAAATACAAAATTGGATTTTAAAAAATGCATCCCAAATGCCAGTGTTGGACTCTTTGGGACTCTCCTTCTATCACAGTTGATTTGTTCAGTAACACACCTAGAAACTAGCTGGATGTATCTTTGAAAAATATTTTAATACTTTTTAATGTAATGTGGATTATTAATATATTACTTAAAATCCAAGATTTGCTTTTTTTTTTTCATTTTCACACATTTTAAAAGGTTGCTGAAACTGCATAGAAATAATGTGTGAAATTGCTAAATGAGGCTATTATTTTCTTTTGTTCTATGCTAATGAATTCATTAAAAGTTGTTCAGTTATTACCAACGGTATTCTTTAGTTGTTAGATTAGAAAGATTTTTATCTTATTCTTACTGTGAATCTGCTCATTACATATCTGACAAAAAGCAGGTGATTTCTCCTGCAGAAAAGTAACACCCAAGCCCCCAAAACACAACCAGGAGATGTTCTCATAATTTCTTTGACTCTGAAGTGTGTTTGTTTAAGCTCTTCTGTTTGCTTTTTGAGAGATTGTCCTGAATATCACAATGAACTGTGTAAACTTGTCAACAACTGTAAGCAAGGAATGATAATATCAATGCTGTACTTATAATGGACAATGTAAACACTAAGATATGGTTTTCCTGGTTGCATCATTTATCAAATAATCTTTCTAAGGCACAGAATAAAATAGACATCTGTTCTATGCTTATAGGTTCACCTACCTGTCCTTTAATGAGGGATAAAAGTGCTTATCTTGCAGATGACATTATTTTTTGCTTCTCATGGATTTTCAACACCCAACAATGCACATCTCTTTAAAGGTATAGCCAATTTAATAAAAAATTTAGAAGTATTTAAAAATGAAGTAATTTATTTTTTGTGGAGCATGTCACATCTATTTGTGAACATATTACAAGTACATTTCACTGTTTTACAGGCTGGTCCCCTATTTCATAGCTGTTCTTATTCCTGTTTTAGATTTATAACTTTAGATTAATAACTTGTTTTACCCATAAGCTCTTTGGAAATAGGGGCTTGTTAGATACATTTAAGGAACATAGTACAGGAAGGTCTTTCTTCCAGGTTGAATCTTGGACAGATTCATGAATTGCAGATGGTCTTAATACATGACACAATAGAAGAAATTTATGATACAATCGTCCTTATAGATAACAATTGTCCTTTCTAGAAGGAAAATTTGTGCATTAGGTGAATGAGAAATACAAAATGAGAAATACAATACAAAGAAGAGAAATGTCTTACACAATATTGTCTCTGATACCTTAGAAGTCTGTAGAGATGGAGTGGGGAGTCACAGCTGCAGTATGATGTACAAAAGCTGTGAGATAAGCCCAACCTGCGGAGCAAGGAAGATTCACATTACCAGGCTTGCATGTGCTCACATTCTTGCAAGTGTAAAATCTCTAGACTGCTCTGTGTTCTCTCTATTTCTATTACACAGCAAAGAAGTGTAGCCTTAGTTTATAAATGGGTTAAATTCTAAATGGCATCACCAAATAAATAGCTTCATGAGTGGAAAAAAGAGGAAGATGAGGACAGTCATTTGAAGGCTGTGGTGATGTTTAACACATCTAAAAGTAACCTGGGAAAATATCTAGAGCAGTCAGTACATGGCAGAGTAAAACCTCTCTCTTGCAATACCAGCTCCATGACAGTATAGACAAACCAGCTCCACTTGCCTTACTGCACTTCCAGCACTTTTCCTTGGTGGCATTGCTCTTTCCATTCTGACTTTCTTCATAAGGCAAAACAAAGGCTTATTCCAGCCAGCAAAACAAAAGTTAAACCCAGAATCATACTGTATGGAGATACACCACATAAATATTCTGGTCACACCTGCTAGTTACCCATCCCTGTCTACCCTGAGTTCGAAGGGAATATTTGAAGATCAGGAGAAGCTTTCTGTCCTGTAAGAACGTGCTGGGTGTTGTGAGAAGAAGGTCCTTGTTGTACATTACTTCCTGCCACAATATGGAGAACGGACCATGAGGGGTGGATTCAAAAGGCACAAAGAGGTACAAAGGCGTTTATTGCCTGCTGTGAGATGAATTAAAATGTATCCAGTAGAAAAGTATTCAAGCAGTGCAAGATAAAGAACAGCAAATTCCAGATTTTGTAGTATGTGACAGAAAATAAAGTTGTTCCTAGAGAACAGCTGCAGTGCCAGGATCCTCTGATTAAATAATTTGCCCGAGGCCTAAGGGAGCCGGGAACTATAACCATCATTGACAAATGCCTGCTTTTACAGTCTATTTTGGCTTTCAGGATTATGTGTCTTCTATAAAAGAGAAGCTACCATTCAGATGAAAGTGATGGGCTTAAGGCAGAAATTATGGGTGGAGGCTTCTGTGCTTGTGTTATGTAGGCAGACAGATGAAACAGCCAGAGAAGTCCCTTCTGGCTTAAAGAGCTCTAGGAGTGGAGCATAAAAGATTATGGCTTCCCAAATAAGCTAGGTCAAGTGTGTAGGATAGATCCCGAGGGAGTTTTGAAAGTAGAATGCTGGGGTCTGACAGGTCAGAAAGGGTATCTTTGAAAGAATAAATCAGTGTTGAGCTCCTAACATAAAAACTGCTCTGGGAGAATTTACAAAAATGTTCCAGTGTGTTTTAGGTATATTTGTTCCAAATTTATATATGCCTTCCAATAAATTTTGAGCAATGATATGATCATAGAGAATAGATATTAAACTCTCATGTGCAATTGATATTTTATTTTAAACTCACACATACTGAAAAAATATAAAACATGTGGACCACAAGGGCTCCAAAGACCTTGTTCTCTATGCCAGAGTTTAGAGAGCCAGATAATTCATACAAGCATCTAGCACCATTGTTGCTGTTGACATGAAGAATTACTTTATATTAATATGATGAGGCAAAATTAAATTTAAAACACTGGGTTAGTCAATAAATTTTTCAATAGTTAATTTTTCAAGGAATCTTGCCTCAAGCCATGAGCACGATGGAAAAGGGACATATATTTTCTCTTTTTTTTTGTTTGTTTGTTTGTTTGTTTGTTTGTTTTTTTGTTTGTATTGCCATTTATCAGTTTTTTTCCATTTAAAGGAATCAGTGTTTCATCAGCTTTATAATTACATTTGTCCAATCAAGAACTAGAAGTATTACTACACAGTTTGATAAATCTACCTGAGAAGTTGTGATGGGCAGATGTTATATAAAGCCATCAACCTTCAAATTAAAAATAAAAATTGTGTTATGTATGTACCAACAAACAGGTTCTAAGGAATAACTAGTTTCTTGTGGACATTGCAAATGGACATGCTAATGTACCAATTATTCCCATATACAGTTTTTCCCCTCTGTGCTGCAAATAACATGAGGAATATCTTCATAAGCAACTAAGATGTGGTTTGAAAATTGTTCAGTGTTTCTGTGTTTGAATGGGTACTAAGCAAACTCCACCTATTTAAAAATTGCTACCATTCTATCTTTAAGGATGTTTGCCTTTTAAAATTTTAACATTTTATTTTATTAGGATGTTCATCTTGATGTGATCCTGTCCTATGGATATTGACTTACAAGTCTATGCCCTATCAGTGGACACTTCTGACAGAGGAAAGCTCCAAATATTATTTCTTTCTAATATTTATGGGCCAAAACATAATAATCTTTGTGTAAAAGCCTTTATAATTATCAAACAATATTGCCAAATTCAAGATTTCTAATGAAACTGATATATTAAGAAAAAAATGCATTTGGAAATTTATTTTCAGAAATAACCATAGCTGACATGGTGGGTTTTTAGGCTTTGATATATATCGTATCTTGAAATGGCTCCACACAAAATTATAAAAAAGTGGGAAAAAATACTAATAAAATCAAAGTATCAGTTAGTCTCCTTTAAGAGTAGCAACTCTAGGCTCTTCCTGTTTTGTACAATCTTTTTACTGACATGACTTTTTTTTCTGCTATACCTTTATAGTTTCATGACTACCAATGCTCATAGCAGTAAATTCATGCTATTAAAGGTAGGCTAACCTCACTAAATACAAATAACAGTTTATGTTACAGCAGATCTCATGTCAAAGGAGAAATGATAGGCAATAATCTCTGTCCCTAAACCCCATGTGCATACAGGGACTCTACTGTCCATGTGTTGGCCAACATCTCTCCTTTCTTTTTGCTTTCTTGTCTGTGTCAGAGGTGGATAAGAGAATAGAGAGTATGGCATGCGTGGAGAGAGCAATGGCTTGGATGGGGAGAAAAAGATATCTTGCCTGGTATGTACAGTTGTAGAAGAGAACTAGAAGCATTTAGGAAGGAAGCTTACAAGGGAGTGAAACAGCTCGGTCTTCGCTGGATTTGGAATTCCAGCATCCTTTCCATGTGGAGACAGAATACACTATAGGCCGTAACAGACTGTTGTCATATTGCTCTGGATTGCATTCGGAAAAATGTTACCAGAGATTAGTTAAAATATTTCTCTCAACCTGGTTTCCAAGGGGAGAGATTGTCTAGCCTAGTGTCCCAATTTCAGTCAAATATCAATTTATAACACCCAGCCCAGTAGGACGATAATGGAAATATTTTTATCCCATTGTAGGCGAGTTTGCCTATTGTTAGTCAGTTGTAGTTTCTTCTGAAATTACTGTGACCAGCAAGTTTTATCAATCTTTCCATTTGCTTACAGTTTCTGAGGTGAAATGTATGACTTCTTTCATTCTTGCTTCCTCAGTGTTTTGCAAGCCCCAATGTTTGCACACCAATAGCAATTTTCTTAATGTTTCTGCTTCCCAAGAATCCCTCTCTAACTAAAGAAATTTTTTAAAAATTGGCTTGAAATTTGATGAATTTTCATCCTCATGACCTTATTTTGTAGGCCCACAAATATTTGTTTGGCGTAGTTATGACAATTCATTCCTCTTTTCAGCTATTCCTATTCCTAAACATTAGATCTGTGTTGAAAACTATGCATATTTGTTTTGCTCTGAAACTGCTCGCTACTTCTGTTGTCTTTATATAAGCCTTTTCTTTCAGGCTGGAAATTTCAAAGTACTTTCAGTGGGTTTTTTAAAGTGCAAAATTATTTAAATTTTTTTCTTTAGTTCTTTTTTCTCACTCATCTTTTTGAAAAAAAGTCCTTTCAGACTATGCATTGAAGTAAGAAATTTGTGCCCATGCTAAGGGAAGCATGAGAAACTGTTTTAAGCTTTCTAACCAAAGCTGCAGTGAGGCGTAACCATTTTGTTGTGCCTTCAGCAGGACTGGATTTCATCCTAAGCACCAGAGACCTCAGAGCACTTTGAAGACTTGCCAGTTTGTCATTAATCCTTGTGTTTCTGCCTCCTAGTTTTCATATTCTCAGTAACTTTATTATCCATGTTTCTCCTTCTACATGCCAGGGTCAATAAATTTCATGTGAGAAGTACACTATTTTACCAGCCAGAAATATCATATTGTCTAGGATAATTCCATGAGACTTGGAAATGCTTATGAGACCTCTGTCTCGTGCCTGCTCACATTGCAGGCATGTCTGCTGAGTGAGAAATGCCAGCAACTCTCCCATGGCAATACACTGGGCTGACACTGAACTAGCTGCAGGCTCTTTGGACAGATTGAATAATAGGGTCTTGTGCCACATAGCAAGTGGTAATTTGCCCAGGTGGGACAGGACTGTCATTACTGGAGGTCAAATCTGCACCATTGACTTCAGTGTGGCAATACATGTTGAGCATGACAGGCAGAATTGGGCTCAATGTCTAACTATTAATTCTGCTTGACGTTCAGTTATCAAGACATAGTTAAATTCCGCACAAGAAAAAGACAGCATAACTAATTAGGGATAGTTGTCAGATAGTCGTCTGGATGATTCTCTCTCCTCTTTGTATGTATTTGAGAAAAATAATTATTTTGGGCCATAACGTTAAGCCTCTGAAGTCAGAGGTTGGATTAGACATCAGCTGATAATGAGTGTCCCTGAAGAATCAAAGAATTATAGAATAGGTTAGGTTGGAAGGACCTTAAGGATCACCCAGTTCCAACTCACCTGCCATGGGCAGGAAGACCCTTCACTTGACTAGTGTTCTCAAAGCCCCATCTAACCTGGCCTTGAACACTTCCAGGGATGGGGCATCCACAGCTTCTCTGGGCATAAGAGAAATGGGACTGTTACATTCATGATGCACACTGACTTTCCCTGTGGAGGGTGCCATAAATTCAACATTGCTACTTAGCACAGCAGCACAGAGAAGGAGCAGATGGGTGTTTGAGGGAGAAAAATCATCATTTATTGTTTAGAGACATAACTTTTTTTAATCAGAAAAAAAGTCAGAAAAAAAATTGGAAGCATGTAAATAAATAGCTATTTGTTATAATATGCCATAAAAATAGACTCCATGCAGTGAATTAAGAGATTTTATTTTTCCATGAATTCTGCTTTAGTGTAGACTCCCATAAAAACTGACTTGGACTTTTACATGGACTTGAAAGGAGTATATGCTTGTATTTAATAACCCCTGTCAAATAAAGGTACAAACCTAATTAAGCAATAAATCCATAAAAATTTTTATAGACAGTTAATGAGTGGCTTGCATTTTTATAACAGCAATAGCATATTAAAAAAAGCATTAGCTGTTCTAGTATGGCTGAAGTAGTTGTACTGATAAATTAGTCCTTCTGGCATTGCATGAATAATTTTAATCACTTAGAGATCTGGAGATGTGCTTGGTTTAGAATCTGTGCTATTATTCTTTAATTAAATGAAAAAAAGTTAATCTAAGTATCTGTCCATATTTGTAAAATATTAATTGTTAAAAAGAAAAATAGCATTTTCCTGTTAAAGCTAATGTGCTCAACACCATAAGCATCTTGGGCTCAGAGATGTCTAGGACTGATACCAGCAAGTAGATACTGAAATCATGTAGTTTATAGTTATAAAATGCCGTAGCAACTTTTTCAACAAGAGTTAAATGAAGAGGTACGTTTGTGTAGTATCTTAGTTTCACGAATATGACATTAGGTTTGCCCATTTGGTCTGATATGAATAAGTCATGTGGATGTCTAAACTGAATTAAGGAGGAGCAATGCTTAGGATTCCATCCCCCCTCTAATTTAATGACTGCATGAGATAGTTAGCAGTTCCTTTTCTTTCTTTGTTTTTAGGAAAACCTATTAGTTATGGGTATTTTTTTGTTGCGGGTCACTCACACTGAATAAGACATGCCTCCTGTTTATTTCCCTGGCAAGCAGGGAATTGCACATACTGGAGATAATGGATTCCTCATTTCTAACACTAGCCAATCTCATGGTCCTAGGATGGCTGGAGAGTACTATCTGGGGCCCAAAGGGTGGCAGTCAGTTTGGGAGCAGTGACCACTTCTGGGGTCATGAACAGAATAAAATAAATGAGAGAGGCTGCTGGTAGGTCATAAGGGAGTGGGGAATGTGGCTGCAGGCAGGCAGAGAATTGCAAGTTACCCTGAAGATTCTCTAGTCTTAAATTGGGGCAGGACTTCACTACTAAAACACTATTGCAGTTTAGAACAGCAAATGTCAAACCTTTGTTTTGTTCTTGAACTATAATAATATTTCAGATGTTGCTCTATCATATGTCTTTAATCATATGCCTTTAAACCACTTCATAATGGAATAAAGGACACCAAGCCATAAATTCAAAAGCTGTAAAAATGAGTTTGTCAGGTATCTTGTGTTGTGCCTATTCCTGCAATGCATTTAACAGTGAGAAAGAGCCAGGTGGTGTTTTTGTTTCTACCAAATAAAACTTATGTTCAGCTGGTTTAGTCTGTGATCTTAAATATGTTTACGTGACTCGTGGCTGTTGTAACATGCTCAATAATACTGCTTCATGGCCCTGCAGCACATTGTAAGTGAAGATATAAGCCCTCTTATGCCCATAAAAAAATTAAAGTTTTAGCAACCATTACCTGACCACGAACCACTGTATCCCTCCTGAAAAAGAATCCATGATATCTATTATTTTAGATAAAACAGCTATTAAACACTGCGGGCTATTGTGCTGGTTTTAGCTGGGGTAGAATTTTCTTCACAGTGGCTAGTTTGGGGCTGTGTTTTGGATTTGTGCTGGAGACAGTGTTGATAATTCAGGGATATTTTTGCTATTGCTGAGCAGGGCTTACACAGAGCCAAAGCATTTTTTGCTTTTCATATGGCCATGCTGGTGAGGGAGTTGGGGGTGTGTGGGCAACTGGGAGGAGACACACTGGGACAGCTGACCCCAACTGACCAAAGGATAGTCCAGACCATAAGACATTATGCTCAGTAGTGCGTGCAAATGGGGGTGTGAGGGGGACATTCAGGGTTATGGCATTTATTTTCCCAAGTCATCATTACACGTGATGGAGCTCTGCTTTCCTGGAGATGGCTGAACACCTGTCTACCCATGGGAAGCAGTGAATTAATTCCTTGTTTTGTTTTGCTTTCTTGTGTGGCTGTTTGTTTCCCTATTAAACTGTCCTTATCTCAACCCACAAGTTTTAACACTTTTCTGATTCTGATCCTGCTGGTGGGGGAGTGAGTGAGTGAGTGAGTGAGAGGCTATGTTGTACTTGGTTGCTGTTTGGGGTTAAACCACAACAGCCATCTTTAATTATATCTCTTTCAGAACAGAAGTCTGCATTTGCTTATGAATGTCATAGGTGAAAAATCAAACTTCTTCAGAAAGGTCATGAAGCTTTCAGAATTTGTTAGTCTCAAAGAAAATCTTGTATAAAAACTAGCACATGTAGGATTTCTCATGTGAAAAAGACAAAAACGACAAAAGTTGAGTCAGGTCTATCATTCTTGAGGAAAAACAGTTAAAACATTTTATTTTGGAAATGTGTTTCTGTATAAATCTCTTTCATAGAATCACATTTTTTTTAATAGAACCTTTTTTTCTTTTCCTTTAGGAGATTCTTTCCCTTTTCCACCAAATTTAAGTGTGGTAAGAATTTAAAGGAATTTAAGGTCGTCCGTTTGTGCTACATTGCACTCTTCGACTCCTTTTTACTCCTATGAAGTGAGGCTATTTAAAAGCACAGGTGGTGGGAGCGAGTCATCACATAGCCCACACCACCTCACTTCTTCTGATGCTGTGGAGGTGGAAGCAGGGGAGCTGCAAACTCAGCTCCTCTTTGGATAAGTGTTGACCACAGGTAGCATAAATTGTGTTGTGACTGTAATCAGAAATTATTGTATAGATGTGAGCTGCACCCACAAAAAGTGTGGATGTATGCCAGACATGTTGCTGTGTTAAACACTTTGGGGCCAAGGAGGTAGATGGCAGCCTCAAATGGTTCATTTGATCCAGAAACCTGAGGTGGTGCTTGACTGAAACAATCAGTTTGCCTACCATCATCTGTGAGGGCAGTAGAGAAAGTTAGCTAAAAGCTGTGTGCAGGGACCTTATGGCACATCCTTTGGGGAGATGATGTGAGTAAACTTGGTCTTCTCTTATTTATGCATGGAGGAGCTAATCTGGCAGGGATTCAAATAACTTTCTGCTACTAATACGTTTCCTTACGCCGGCTTGTATAGATCATGGTAGCAGATGAAGGATTTCGCGGCTTTGCCATGGTAATAATGCTGAATTTCATGGTTTGTCAGCTTCTCAAGGATTAACAAGACTGACATTAAATTATTAGAGGAGCTGTTGTGTAGTAAAAAATGGAAATCTCAAATTTTTTTAAGATGTCTTTTGCGTTAGCTTTTCTTTTCTAAAAATCACTAATATTCTTATTAAAGAGACTCATCTCTCACAAATAAAAGTTCTATGCCCTTCGCATATGGATCATTCAGGTGTGGACAGTGAATTCAAGGAAAGCCATAGAAAACCAATCATTTCAGGCACGGAATAATCAGAATATATTTTCTTCATATTCATCCTTAGATAACATTTACCTGGTACAGAGCATTAGTTCATGCATGTGTAAGTGGAATTTAATTATAATTTACCTGGAATGTGTAATTGCCTTCATGAAAGCAGTTCTCATAAAATCAAATGTCATTGGTCTTTATTTTCTCCTCAAGAATTCCTAAGCAGACTTTCCGGAGTGTGGGTTTAGGCTTTTTGTCTCTCCCTTCCATATTATTCCTATCCTCAGTGTCACAAGGCGTTTAAAAACACCTGTCCACTGTTGAATGACCCATGGACAAATATTTTATGTATTTCAGTGTTACTACAGCTAGCCCCCGTCATTTACTTAAGATCTATGTTACGGTGCTATCATATGTTACAATGCTATCGCACAGACTCATGCATTTTCATAAAATAGTTTGTTTTTTGTTTTTTCTCAGAATAATGATATATATGAAATATTATTCATGTATATATACTGAAGAGAGAACTGATATTTTAAGAAGTCTACATATAAGCTTTTTGTTTCCGTTCTTTATGTGTCTGGATCATAAAGCTAATATATTTATTATGATCTTTCATTCAATACAATTGTAAAGCTTCTCTAGTCAGTTCCTGTCAAGCTTCTTATACCTGGCGTAACCACAGAACTGCCTTAAAAAGACACATTCTTATAGTCTTTAAAAGGTATCTGTCCAAAACCTCTTCTGTCTCTAAAAGCCTATCTGTACATTTTGCACTCATTTATTGTTGACTATGGAACCAGTAGTTCTGTAAATTATGCCAGTACATATATTCACAACATGCTTGCGAGATGCTCAAGGAATACTTCACTTTTTCTGCATGAAGGCTCACTCCACGCTCCCCATGGATTTATTTACAAGATTTGTAAATGGATCACAGGAACCTAGGATCCCAGAAACGCACTTATACGTAACTAGTAGGCTTCCCAGGAAATCAGGGATGGATGTAGACTAGGACAGAGTAAATAAGTTGGCATGGGTAGAAGCTGAAATGGATCCTCAAAAGGGGCAATGAGCGTCACCACCTGAACTATTTCACTTCCACATTTTTGCTTTTCTGTTCTACATTGTTTTAATTTATGGACTCTCTCCCAGTTCTGTACCAGTTTTCTCAGTGAAACAGAGGCAAAGTCCCACAGCCATGATATGTCAAGCCAGGCCTTTATTAGTGAGATGAACTGCTGGACAGTACCATCCAGAAAGCAAGCAAAGGGTTAAGGTGAGGATATTCATTAGATAGGCTACAGCCCCTTTCTTGGTCTTATTTGCTTCACAGATATGTATGTAGCCAGCTGTCTGCCAAAGCTGTACCCTTTCCATAAAGTCATATTTATCTATAGGATAATGAATCAGACAGAAAATCAATGCGACATTTCAAATATGGCCTCATTAGTGCCCTTGTTTAGTGTCAAGAATAAATATCCAGCAAGTTGCTCAGCATTTCTCTTCACACTTCCTGGAATTATATTTTTCTTGCATTATTGTCTTCACACATTGTGTTGAGTTTAATTCTAGCCACTAACCCTATAATCCTTAGCTTTCTCTGTGATTTATGGTTATGATCTTTGACTGGCTATTTCTTTATTTGTCCTACAGACCTAATTAGCATCTGCTCCTCTGAGTTGTATAAGCTGCTTACTCATCCCACACTCCTTCTGCAGAGTTGCTGCAGACTTTGCTCCACTCCCTGAGTCACATGCAGCAGACGAACTGTGACAGAACAGTGCTCTGTACTCCTAAGATTGCTTTACCTTCTCACAAAACTTACTATTTCTGCTTACAAATCCACTCTGCCTCTGATCTCCCCAGTCTTGACTTTCTCTTTTCTTATGCTTCAGAGGTTTTGTGTCATTTGCCATTTCCTGCAGTCTAGGGGAGCAGAACCATTTCTTTTGAAGTGATTCTGGATTAAAGCAATTCACACCTGTCTCCTCATCTTTGTCAGTCATCTGTTGCCATCCTTCTCCTGCCATCTCTGTTCTTCTCAGCCCAGCTGGGTTTTTCAATTTGTTTCATGGTGATGCACGAGAAGTTCAATAGAGGAACTGATCTGGACTACAAACAACTTCATTTTATTTTATGTGAAGCAGGGCTCATTAGCAGCGGTGTTGCACAGTACTGTTGATGATCTTCTACAGCGATAGGAAAGAACTACTGAAATGCTGAGAGCCTGATAGCAGTGAGGAAGAGTAGCATTGAACAATCACTGCAATAGCATGAGCAGGCATTACCATTCGGGAAATGGTCTGCAGAAGCTATATTTGGTATCCATAACCTTCTCTTTACATTGTTTGAGCAACTGTCCAAGGTATTTAAGAGTTGCATCATCTGTCTTACACAGATAAGTTTGCAAAACCAGTTAATTGAAATTGTCACTTGGATAGAAATTCTTGGATTTTTCAGCTCTCAGTTTCAAGTTGTTTGTTAGCTTCACTTTTGCTTTTTTTTTTTTCGTTGTTTCTTTATTTTCACAACATCCAACTTTTTTGCAGCCTAAAATTTCTTCTATATTGTATAATATATCATCTCTGATTTTCAGTAGATCTGCTACAGTCAGGAAAGCAAGGACATTTTCATTAAATCAAATATAAAATGCTATTTTCTTTTCTCAGTCCTATTGCTTTATCCTACTTCTTTTTAGAAGTCATATAATGTATGGTAAGTTACAATGCCTACAGAAACTGCATGTTCTGCACCATACTCGGCTTCAAGAAAACTAGTTAGAGAAATACATAGACTGTCATGAAGTGGGATGTGAAAAGTGACACTCTTTCAGGTTTCTTGGATCCCATGACTTCACGGGTCAGATTCTTGTGAAACAGTTATGCAGGAGATTGGAAAACATTGGCTTCAATTTCTTCTATCAGATGACATTGTTTACTGTGAAAGAACAACTTGCAAAAACACAGAACTTGACCTATTATTCTGTATGATAAGTCATTATATTTGTAACAAAGGTATAGCTAAAATTTCAAGTTAGGTGACTCATGGAGGAGTAGATGCAAAAACAATTTCAGACATAGAAGAATATAGAGCTCAAAAGATCTATCTGGGAAGAAATACCAACTGTTTACACTTTACTTTCTTTGACACAGGATCTACTGGGCAAAAGGAAATTGGATGTAAATTTCAATTTCTGCATGATAGGTTTTTATCCTTGAGTAGCATATAAAGTGGTTTGCTTTACATGCATGAGCAAAGAAATCTGAAAAGCAAGACAAGTCAATCTGCATGCAAAAGTAATTTCTTTTACACTGGATTTACACCAGAGTAAATCTGTTAACTTCATTTGGCTTTGATCCAGGTTTTGACTAATGTGAGACAAGCAGCAGACTCAAACAAGATGTTATTAATATGGGGATGACTATGCTAACAACTAAGCAGGAATTGTGCAGGCTGGAAAGTGAATATTCTCACTAAGTCAGTATAAGCAGAGTACCCAGGCAAAGCACTTAGGTTGTTCTTCATCATATCCTGACTCTTGTCACTATACTTTTCAAATAACATATTTGGAGAGTGAAAGTGGAGTAGAAAATTTTCAATGCCAATGGACAGAGATGTGAATAGCTTAATTCCCAGAAGAGCACTTCTATTCTCCTTCATCATATGCATGCCATAAGAGGGCAACACTAACTGAGCTGAAATGAATTCATACCCTAAGAGAAGTTTCACACGCTCACCATCTCATCTAAATATTCCTCATGTAAAAGAAAGTATATAGTAATTGGAGAAGAAAAAGGTTTTTTTTTCCATTTCATACCTGTGGTAGATTCTCCAGTGCTTTAATATTGAGGTTTAGGTAATTGATTATATTTGTTGGTTTTTCTTTTTATATTTAACTGTAATTATATTCATAATGATGTAATTTTTTTCTATTTTTTTATTAGAAAATACAGTATTGAAGAATAAACACAAAAGTGGAAAATTTCCTGTTTCTCCATGTGTTGAATAATGTGCTAATCTGCCAATAATGAATATTTTCCGTTTATATAGTGGTATTAGTATGCTACATTTTCCTATGTACTCCATAATTCAGAGATTTTTATTACCTCTTCTCAACACACAAATTTAAGAATTGGTGACCAGATAGAATACATAATAATCAAGGTACAAGCAAGGAAAAAAGCAGCATATTAACAATTACTCACTTTATTAAAAATTGATGAAGCTGTTCTTCTTAGAATACAACGTGGTTTCTCAAGATAACAGTTTGGAGACAGTGAGTTTTCTTTTGTCCTATTTTAAATCAGTAGTGTAAGAAATGTTAAACTGGTCATTAGTCGTCATTAAACTTGCCAATATGAGAAAATAAGAGTCAATAAAGAAGGTAAAGCAGCTTTCATAAATAACCTGGTTTTAAAAGACAACATAGTTCTTCAAGCTGTTCTTTTTGGGCACACTTTTATTTTATTGTCTAAAAGGACTTTCCTTTTTTTACTGATGCCTGCTCAGAAATACTTTATTCTTTGTCAATATTTAATTTATCATAGGGAAATTTATTTAGAAGATCTGCTTAAAGCAAACAAGTGTTAGAGTAGCTCTGACCTTAATTGTACCGAAATAAACATGAGCAGCATTTTCCAAAATTGTTGATCAAGTGTCTGATTTTAGATCAACTATGACACCATAAAACAGCCTTCAGTGGAAACCTTAGCACTTCCTTTATTTTTTGTGCTATTAATGGATCTAAAATGCATTTCCCATGTAATTCAGTTAGTGAAGATTGGTTTCAAAATCTTACAGTAGTAAAAATAATTTCTTCAACCCCTGCAGTACAAGGATTATGTTCATTGCAGAGCAATCTATTTTCACACCGTTTGTGGCCTTGAGAAAGGCAACATGTTTTTATAAACAATAACATAAGTGAATCAGAGTTTAAAGAGTTGTTCATTTACTTTGCTGGGAACCAAAGGTCTCTGAAAGTCATCTAGAAGGACACGTGACCTCAGCAATATTACTGTAAGGATAATGTCTTACAGTCAATACCTTCTGTCTCACAGGGAGCACCTTATGGCCTAAGCTGTGAGAGCAGGGGACATGGAGCCTCTCATTAATGCAGAAGCACAAGATACAAGGATTTGCCTCCATAGGTGGGTAGTTGCAACATACTTAGAAAGATCTCCATCATCTGACATGCATGAAAATAGGGGCCAACTTTTTGGATTGTTATCTAAAAATTATCACATACAATGAAGTTGCAGTTAGACTCCAGTGCAGTGGAAATTGGCCTCCAGTGTAAAGCTTTTCCTCATGGAGATCCTAACAATCTCCAGGGGAGATTTCGACAGCAGCTGCTACTTCTAATACTGTAAGCAAGCAAGGAAGGAAGATGCTTTTGGCAGTGAATGCGAATGATTAGCTCAGGATGTAATTTGTATCTCAGAATTGTTTTGATAGCTCAGCACTTTCTTGGGTATTTATCTTTTCCCAAATGAAATAACAGTCTTTTCAACTTCAAATAAGTCCTGTCTATCTTGGAGTTACAGAAATGATGTCATGCAAAATTCAACATTTCCACTACTCACATGTTAAAACTTACTAATCAAGAAAATATTTAAAACAGAAATTCAAGCTCTCAAACTTCTACTTAAATAATCTTCTAAATATTCACAGATGTATGAGTCTAAGAAAAGCACACAAGAGCCACAGCCAATTTTGAAAATGTGATCTATTGTGATAAGATATGGCAAAAGATGACTTGGGCTACTCAGTTCACAAAAATACCATTTAAGTCTCTGATTAGTACTTCTCATGGCTGGTTTTAGAAGCTCTCCTGCTTTGTGCCTTACTGAATCCTCTAGACTGTTCTTTCAGGCCTACTGAGACAAGCAATTGTCATCATTCCTCATATATTTAGGTCTACTGATTATTAGGTTTCGCAATAAAGTCTAAGGTGGTTGAATGGGGTGGTTTTTCCTCTTTTATGCAGGTGAGAGTGGTACTGTGCTGTTGAATCAGTGGAGACAAAAAAGCAATCTCTACTGGCACAATCAGTAAAGTTACTTCTTACTTTGGACTAAAGAACAAGGAGTGGGAGCTCCAACTATGGTAGCCTATGCTTTTTCATCTTTACATGGCCTGCTTCACTCCAGGCTGCAATCTCTTTTATTCTTCTGGATGTGTGGTTTTTCTTGACCTTTTATTCATGTCTGCCAACACCAGCTTCATTTCAAAGAAGTGAAATGTTGACTGGGACAAGTTTAGATTTTCACAATGGAAAATTACTTTAGAGGTAGTAAAATTACTGCTCTCTTGACTGACCTTTTTTTTCCTTTCCTGATTTTTTCCTGACCTGCTTTGGCTTCATGCAATGCAATACAAGTCAAGAAGCAACAGCGATCTGGAACTGTCATTGGCACTTCCCTGTGCTGAGTGGTAACAAAGAGATAGCAATAGCTTTCTTAAACACTTAAGTAAAAGAGAGTTGTTGACCATATTTTTATTAACAAGCGCTGTTTCTTTATCATATTAATATTCAGAAGTCCCAGAAACATTAATTTATAAGGGAAAGCTGTCATTCTCATTGCATTTGGCACCTACATTTTTTATGTTGTTTTTTTCTCCCCTTAGGGTTTACTTCAGGGATCAGAGACAGGATGCTCTTTTACTAAATGATTTTCACCTGCTGTTGCTGACTGCACGGGACTAGAATAACCTTACCTACCAAAATAATTTAGGCTGAAATCTAATGATTGGAATTTGTAATTTTCAAGGGCTAATTACTACAAACAGCCTTTCAATAAAAAGGGGCACATGAGAGGAAGGTTTCACTTCTTGGCATGTGTAAGCATTACTGTTCACTGTCTCAGGATAATTTGTGTTTATACATATGTATTTAAGCTTCAGTTAGGGATAGCAGTGCATTCTGAAGAGATCTTTGTTGTTTTGTGTCTTGTATCAGGTTTAATAGAAGAAATATTTACTCTTAGTATGGTAGTCTTGAGAGACTTTAAACTTTCAGATTAGGAGGCAAGAATGGTAAATTATGCATTAAAGTTAGGGTGAGTTTCTGGTTGTTTTTTTTTTAATACTGGTTTTCATATCTGTAAGAAATTGCATGACAGCAGTACCTAATATTATACTCATGAATATTTTTGTTGATGTGTTCCAAAGAAAAAGAACAGAAATGGAATATGTCATGCATAATAAACAGTGCTTATTAATTATATAGAAAATTACATCAAGAAAAGGATACCAGTGGACGTATGCTATTTTTCAGTTCCCTTCTTCAAGAAGAGCTAAAGAAATGTACATTGTGCATGCTAAAAACCAAGTAGGAGAGTTTCTTGAATTACTTCCACCTGGAAAATAGGAAAATAATTTTAAGAAACTGATTCAAATTACTCTGTCATGTCTTGAAATAAAACATAGCTGCATACCTGAATAAGGACCAACCTTAATTTTGTTATGTAAGGAGTAGCATATCAATGACTACTGAACCAAAAAAAGTGTTATAAGAGATATAAGTAACTTTAATTCCTTCTGTGATCCATCTGCTTGCTCTTGATTTACCCTGACAACTAGCTTAAGTAACTATTTTGCAAGATGGTGTGTCTGAACTGCTGCAGTTCTTGGAGTGGGGGGAAGATGCAGAAGTCCCTGTGGAGGCAGCCTGCAGTAACCTGTACTGCTTTGGTTCTTGGGCTGAAAGAAAGTGTGAAAGAGAGAATGATCTTTTCTGTCACTCCTACCAATCCCCCTGTGCTGCGCATACTGATGCAGCCACCTGGACATGTACTGCAGAAAACCGTGTACGGCGTGGGAGTGTGAAGCATTCTGTGGGTTTGACCAGACACACGCCTTTTGCATATGGGCAGGGGACAAGAGCATTTTGAGAAGGTTGATGAGATGTTAAGCCAGAAATTTAAAATCATAAGATCAGGAGGAATTGTTCCATGGAATCTAATTTGCCATTTGTATCGCAGTGGAAAGTCTCACCTCATCAACAGCCCACAGACAATCAAGGCAGAAAAAAGTTACTAAGTTTCTTCTATGAGTTTGTTTATTTGTTACTGTAGTGGGTTGACCCTGCCTGGTTACAGGCACCCATCAAAGCCTCTCTATCACTCCCCTTTGCAGCTGGACAGGGGAGAGAAATCACAATGAAGTGTTCATGAGCTAAGGACCAGGAGAGATCACTCTCCAAATACCATCACAGGCAAAACAGGCTTGAATTAGAGCTATTAATTAAATTTATTACTCACAAAATTAAAGCAGGATCATAAGAAATAAAAAAAACCTTAATAACACCCTTCTCCCACTCCCTCCTTCCCATCTTTACTGCCTCCCCCAGCAGCACAGAGAGACAGGGAATGGGGGATATGGTCAGCTCATCACATGTTGTTTCTCCCACTGTGTAGGGAGAGGAGTCATTCCCCTGCTGCATTGTGGGGTCCCTCCCATGGGAGACAGTTCTCCATGAACTCCTCCAACGTGAATCCATCTCATGAGTGACAGCTCTCTGCAAACTGCTGGAATGTGAGTCCATCCCATGGGCAGCAGTCCTCCCAAACTGCTGCAGCGTGGGTTGCTCTTCCACAGAGTGCAATCCTTCAAGGACAGGCTGCTCCAGCATATGAACAGGGCTCCTCTCTCTAGAGGCCTTCCATACAAACCCAGACTCTTGCTCTGGCATGGGGCTTCTCCATGGGCTGTGAGTGGATCTCTGCATCCCCATGGATCTCCATGGGCTGCAGGGGCACAGCTGCTTCACCATGGTCTGCACCATGGGATGCAGGGGAATCTTGGCTCCAGCACCTGGAGTACCTCCTGCCCCTCCTTCTGCACTGACTTTGGTGTCTGCAGAGTTGTTTATCTCATGTTCTCACTCTGGTCTTCTCTCTCCTCAATTTCAACTGTGCAACAATTTTTTTTATCATCTTCTTTGTAAATATGTTATTACAGAGGTGTTACCACCATTTCTAATCGTCCCAGCCTTGACCAGCAACACATCTGTCTTTGGAGCTGCCAGGGATTGGCTCTGCTGGACATGGAGGAAGTTTCTGGCAGCTTCTCACAGAAGCCACCCCTGTAGGCCCCCCTACTACCAAAGCTTGGCCATGCAAACCTATTACAGTTACCCTAAATCATCTGCATTTATCCCCTTTTAAGTGCTATTTTCTCTTAGTTCAGCTTTTTTATGGGGTTGTCTTATACTGGAATTTAGCTGAAATTTTGAGCTAGATACATCAGCAGCAACTGTACCATAGGTCTAGGGATGTTTCTTGTTTCATTATGGAAATTTCTTACGTTTTTCAGGCCCAGCTAGACTTTGATCTATTAGCATTTATCAGCTCATTAGATCTGATAACCCTGGGCAAAGGACCTTCAACATTATTGAACTTTTTGTTTAATCACATTACAGGATTGTATCCTTATTTGCAAGGTTGTTGGCTTCTGCAAATGTTTCCTAACCCTTGGACTATTTGCTGTCATGTGCAAATATGAGATTTTTTTTTCCTGTTGATTTCAGTAGCTGGACACAAATACAATAGCAACCCTAGTAAGACTTCATCACTCACAGATCACATCTTATAATTCTGCATTTCAGTTTTTCTTCAAAGAAAACAAAAACCTGGAGGTTGCCCTTTTTAAACATATTTACAAATAATTAAACAATATTTATTAACAACTAATTATTTCAGAGATCATAGAATGATTTGGATTGGAAGGAACTTTAAAGATCATCGAATTCCTACCTCCCTGCCATGGGCAGGGACACCTTCCCCTAGACTTAGAAGCTTAGAGACTAGAAGCTCCAACTTAGAAGCTTAGAGCATCATCCAGGCTTGGCCTTGAACACCTTTGGGAGTAGGGCATCCACAATTTCTCTTGGTAACCTGTTCAAGTCCCTTACCACCCTCATAACAAAGAACTTCCTCTTAATATCTAATCTAAATTTACTCTTTTTTAGTTTGAATCCACTCCCCCTTTTCCTGTTATACATGCTCTTGTAAAAAGTCCCTCTCCATCTCTCTTGTAGACTCCTTTCAGGTACTGGAAGGGCCAGGTCACCCCTAACCCTTCTCTTTTCCAGGTGGAACAAACCAAATTCTCTCAGTCTTATTAAGTACATCTGATTCAGTGATTAAGTACATCTGATTGAGTTTCTAAGGATATATCCCCATGAAGCACTTTTCAAAAATTTATACTGTTTAAGCAGGAAAAACTCATCTTTACCTGATTTCAGACCCCGGTAACCATTTCAGTTTGTGGACAGGATCACCTCTACTCCCCTTCCTTAGTCAATTATTTTGATTTCTTTTTGAGTGATACAACCACAAGTCTGGAAAAGCATGAGACAATGTAGAAACATTTTCCTTCTTTCAAATTTTTAACCAAAGGGAGGACAGGAGACTACATCCCACATCACGCACCCAGAGACTTTCCCAAATTCCTAACTTTCTGACAATACTCGGGGTCTTCCTGGAAGGAGAGCACACTGAGAGCACACTTCCTGGAAGTGATGCACACTGGTGATCTTCTCATCTCTTCGCACACAAGTGCTTACAGTTTTTATGAAAACCAGTGCATAGCAACAAGGATGTTTACAATATCTTTCAGTCTACTCCCTGAATCACTTTAAAAAGCAAGCCACACAGCCAAGTCTGAAACCACACATGCTACATAGTTCACATGCAAGACATGTACTTTACAATGTTTATTAGCCATGTATAAGGTATATAGAAGTTTTTCTTTGACTAGATGTTTATATAATATTATGCTAATCAAAGAAGAAAAAGTATTGCTTTGTGCTATATTGTTAAAAAAATACAATTTTTTGGCTTTCTGAGTTGGCACACATACAGACAGGACAATGTGTCTGTACATAGGATCTGCAGAGGTGAACTGTATTTATAACACAATAAAACCAATAATTCTGGAGTATGTTTGATGTCATTTTATAAAACTAATGTTTAGCAGTGCACTAAAACTTCTGAACACTCTTAGACTAACCTTAGCTGAAAAAACGACTATGTGAAGTAGATACAAATAGATGTTTGAAGAGCTGCTTCCTCCCAAGATGATTTCTTCAAAATAATATTGTCTTATGAAGTAAAAAAGGTAATGAGAGTTTCTTTGTAACAATGCTTTCTTTGATTCTCGCAAGTGTTAACTCAGGTCTTATTTGCTTTCTGATGTGCAGATGTTCAACTTGAAGCAAATTCTAATAGGTCTGCAGTAGGAAATATAACGGTTTACCCGAAAATCAATAGGTTACTAATCAGCTAGTTCTTCCACTCTAAAAACCAAACCAAAACAAAATAAACCAACCAAACAAAAAACAAACAATAAAAATACCCCACAACCCAAACAGGGGGAGTTTTTAAAGGTGGCGGAAGTGGTTCTTTCAACTCACCTGAAAAAGTAAAAGGATAGAACAAAGGGATCCAGATGTTTGGTCATCCTTGAAGTAGAGCAACCTTTGAATTGCTAAGATGATCATTATCTAAGCATAACCAAATCTATTGGGGTTCTGCTCTTTGATGTAGAAGTTCCAGTTCTTCTGCCAAAGGCAAGAGATATGCTATGGTGCACAGTTCTTCTAGCACAGTCAACTATTAAGTTGGTTAAAAAATGTTATAAAAATGCAACCTTTTGTTAACACCCTTTTTATTTGTGAAAGTCTTGTTCCTTTCAGAGTTTCCAGCAGGTCTTAAAAGTGTTAGTGTTGAAGCCCTCTAGGCCAGTATTTTAGAATTGGAGCCTTAGAATTGTAAAATAGTATGTTGTAATATATAAGAATGATTGAACACTTTTCAGCTTTGTAGTAAAGAAATTTACCTAGAGATTTCTGAGTACTGGTAACTAATGAAATTGAACTGTGGTGGTTAAGAAAAATATTTTTAGGCATTGTATGATAAAGTAGCTGCAGTCACTAGGATACATCTTTAACTGTAACTACAGGGGTTGGATGGATTTGTTCCCTTGCTTTGGTTTCCTTTTCCCATTTGCTTTTCAGCTCATATCTGAGGAAAGAAAATAAAGAACCCCTCTCTCCTGTGTGGTGTATGAAGAGGTGGATCTTCTAAGAGAGTAAAGAGCATGGTGCCTGGGTGATATAGCATGAGTGTGAGGAGGAGAAAGGGACACGCCAGCTTCCTGGAAAATACTGGGGAATACAAGTGGCCTGTGGAATGGGTTGAAGAGCTGGAGGGCACCTCTCTTCCTCTGTGTAGGCAACACAGAGCAGAGCCTTGCAGGATGGTAGGAGATGCAGTTTGTGTCTATGCTCATTCAAAAATTTACATGTCTGTATTCTCTTCCTCGATAGGAGATAAATTTATTCCAGAGGGCTCTCTTATGAGGGAGTTAAAGCACAATGTCATGTTGAATGCTGCACAGAAGTCATAGTTATGTTTGTTCCTGAGGTTTGCCTGAAGTCTGCTTTTACCATGCTGTGTGTTGTTGAATGCTATAGAAATGCACATATAGGATTTCTTTTTAGGCTACATCACAGTCTCTAGCACATCGTGTACTTTTGAGCACCGTAAGAAATTTTAAGCTTACACAATAATTTCAGTCTCCAGAGGAAGCTTTGAACTGTGGATAGAGTCACATGCAGCATAATGGGAAGGCAAAACAGATGCGGACAGCCCTCTTTGTGCAGAGCCCTAAATGAGACAGGAGTTACATCAAAACAAAATCAAGAATGACATCGTGTATCCTGGCGTAGTTGCACACCACACTGCACTTCCACAAGGTGCAGAGCCCATCTGGCAGGTGCCACAGAGGAGGCCTCCTCCAGTCCCTGCTGCTACTGCCATTTGGCTTATGCGCTCTTTAGCACTAAAATTGGAAAATGATGGCTTGCTTTGCATGAAGGATTGAAGTGACTCAGATCATAGGATCATAGGATAACTCAGGCTGGAAGGGATTTCTTGAAGTCATCTCATCTAAACACCTGCTCAAAGCAGGATCAGGGGTCATATCACGCTTGGTTACTCAGGGCTTTATCTAACCTGGTTTTCAGGGATGAAGGGATCATTAAGTCCTAGAACTGACAGAGGCAGCGTCAAAACACAGCAGAGGAAGAAAGGGAAGAGAAAAAGCAGAGAAGGTTTTTTTCTGGAGTATATGCAGCAAATGGAAATTACAGGGAAAAAGTACACATTTCCAATATTGACAAATGTACAAGGTTCTCTCCAATGAATATATAACACCAGGGTAGAATGGAAAGGGCAAAAATAATTACTTTAAATTGAGGTATGCTAAATCAATGAGCTCAAAATGAGTGATGGGTCTCTGTTATGCCGTCAGTTATATTAATGAAGTAACTGATGTATTTTAGGCCTAGGAACATGTATTTATGCAGGTATACGTACAGAATAATACATGAATGATGGTTAATTTTAATATGTGACTTATTTGCATAAATCATTGAAACTCAGAGAAATTATCTGGGGTGCACACAATAGGGAAGTTTATGAGAGCAGACACAGAGCTTGGTAACTGAGGAGACTGAAAAACTCTGCCTCGGGTAGTTAGCACTTGATGTGTAGGCTGCAAGAAGTTGGTTGCACTGAAGGAGAGAAAAACATGCAGGAATGACAGCATCCATATATAAGGTGAAATTAAACATTCTAGAAAGTCGACATTATCTTTAGGAGGTCGGTAAGTCAGGGTACAGCTAAATATGGGTATGAGATGAACTGCTGTGCTACAATTCACCCTGGATGCCTTAATTGTTTTACACGCGGTATAGAGAATTTGTTCTATAAAGGTATAGTGGATATTCTCAATGTCTAATCAAGGTGTCTTGAATCCCTTTTTTTGTTGTCGTTTTCGGGGGTTTTTTGTTTGTTTGTTTTGTTTTGTTCTAGGAGACTATCCAAGTTATCTTTAGAGTTTAATTCTGTATCTAATAGTAGATGATGTTTTTCAATTACCCAGCTATCAATAAACATCTTCAATGGGTATGCTATGATATATAGTCATTTGCTTCTAGGTCAATCTGCTGTTGGCTAAGCCGTGTTCTGTGTTCTAAGGATGCAACTGGATGCCTAGAAGGAGTTTCAGCCCTCGGAGGCTGTGTATGACATTCAGCTTTTTTGCAAAATCAGGCCACATTTGACAAGTTATGGGAAAGAATAACCAAACTTGAAAACAATAACAACAGCTCTGCATGTGCCTTTTATGCTAGAACTTACAATGATTTAATGAAATAATAATGATGAAATGCATAAATTGGCAATTATTCATAAAAACATTTCAAGACTAGCCACAGAGTTCATGTAGCACAGAGAAACATCATGATAGGAATAACTGCAACTAAAAGGCATTGGCAGAATGATTATACTAAAAAGTGTTGAGAGGTTAAAAAGATAGTTTTAGTGCCATGGTCTTTAATTCCTCTAACCACGGCCAGTTCCAGCAGCTAGGTATTAATTAAATGCACACCAGTTGCTGCCTAACCTGTGAATCTGGAGTACTCAGATGTTTTTTTCTTTTTCTGAGGTCTAAACTTTGACCAGCTCTCATGAACCATCAAATGTGCAGTGACAGTAGTTCACCTTATATACATTTTCAGGCTTTCCTTATTTTCCTAACACCATCAATGTATAAGAACTACTATGACTTTCTTGAGGAAGGTGGGCATAACAAATACCACTTAGAAAGTTCTACTGGTACTTATCATTATCAAAAGCCTAAGGAATAAACAGTGAAGACAGATCATACCATCCAAGCAACAGCGTCATACTAGCTGGAGGCTCTTGGAAATGAGAGTCATCAAGTCCTCATCCTCTGCCCCTAATCAGAATGTGCTATTCCTAGCTCATGCCATGCTTGAGAGGAGGCTGTCCGGCCCCTCCATAGACATCCTAGAATTTAGACAGTTCTTATCCTACCAATGTTGGGATATTTTCTCATGGATCACAGGATGCTGAAGCTGTTAAGGAACTGTGAAAATGAAGAAATATCTTGGTGGTGTTTATCCACTGTTCCACAGTGTCAGAGTGCTGCAATTAAGTGCCATGAAAATCAGCAAAATGTAACCATACACTTCCTCAGTTTTGAAGATCTAAATGAGTCACACCTCAGAGACAAAGATTTCGAAGCCCCAGCTGCAGCATTTTAAACTGTTTTATAGAAGTATTGTTTTACCGTCTCAATTCACAGGTTTCCTCTCCAGCTTCCTTGGTGTATTCTAAATTAATAACCGGACTGTCTTATAACTATTCTTCCTCAAGAGGAGACAAAAAGCATAAAATTACTGCCAAATCTCACTGGCTATATAGAAAAATTATGCCATCAGCTCAAAATTGATGCAAAATTACTTCATCTCTTGAAGGGAGGGACGGTAATAAGTTTTGGAGTCACAGTCTCTGACTGAGCCAACCAATAAAGATTAATGCTACCTGCTGGGCTTCAGGATGCAGATTACTCCAAAGTAATTGATCATTGTAATTCCACCAATTCACACTGAGAACATTGCACATTTATAGTTAAAATATGGAGTTTATGAACAGTGTGCTGACCAGCTTTGGAGAAAGAGAACAACAAAAAAACCAAAATGAGTTATGCTACCTCATAAAGTATTTTTAAGAGCTAAGGAACATCTGCTGAAACCTCTATGTAATTGTCAGTCCATACAGAAATAGTTCATCATGGCTGCTCGCTAATTTTCCTTGTGTTCACAATGCTGAATTGTTGGTAAATCTTAACTCTGCAAGACAGTTCTACAAACAAGCATTCTTTATATGCTCCTACATTAGTCACTGCAAATACTACTTAACAGTTGCCTTTACAAATAAGGCAATGTAAACAATCATGTCTTACAAATCAAAAGTGAGAAGTGTATTACTCTAATATGGGCTGCTGATATATTATTTTTTCACCTAAATTAAAATTCTCTTTTTGTCATGAGTAGCAGTAAGCAAGTTGCTTATTATTATTATTCCTATTCATTATTTACATTTCAGTGAAGTACAGAAACCCAATCCAAGATCAGGGTCTCATTATGACTGCTGAAATCATAGTGTAAGAGGCAGATCAGAACTGCTTCACATCATGGATGATCTAGGAGATTCTAGGAATATTGCATCCTGTTCCTGGATGTTACATACACCACATCTTCAGATCCTTAGGAGATGGCAAGACAGTCCCCCTCAACACCAAGATAGTTTTGTAAACCAGTGAGGAAAGCACAGGCAGGATTTATTCTACATTCTTCTAGCCTTCATTCTACATTCTTCTAGTCTTCCTACAGCCTTTCTTATCCTTTCAGGAAATGTTGCCTCATAAAGAAAAAAGCAGTTTAATTTTCTGTTAAAAATTATAAATGGTATTTAGGCACAGCTGTAGTATATGGTCCACAGTCAAGACTGCTTTGACTAGCTGCTCAGCAGTCATTTTAAGAGTCCTGCTCCACGTCTTGTTAGTAATTTATATACCTATACAGCTAAACATATTTTTCAAGATAAATAGGCACAGATAATTTTCAAAAAGCATTGACATTTCCAGTGGTTTACCCAAAATATCGTAATGCTGCTTTACATTACAAGTACAGTGGGACAGAAAGATGCAGCCACTGCTCCCTTACCTCCACTTCTATCACAGATAATGATGATGGTCTGTATGAGAGTACAAACTGTGGATTTTGATAATTGGTAATAATGTGTTTGAAAAAATTGTTTTCTCAATTCCTTTAAAATATACCTATTGATAACTGACAATTTAAGTTCAAGAGGAAGCAAATGACCATCATTCTTATGATGTTGTGTTGCATGTCTTTACTGTACCACCTTTGCTGAAAGTGTGTCAGTTTCAAAATTTTCCAAGCATTTAATAATTTCCAGTAAGTTAATTACGTCACTGTTCATGGCTTAAAATAACTTCAGTTTACATACACCAAAATATGTCTTAAGTTTCAAAATTGTTAGCTTACAGTCTAGTAATTTGGAGTATTTAATTGATCTTTAAGTAATCACTGTTTTTTGATAAAGGTATCTGTAATGACATTTGCATCAGAAGGGTTAAGTGTAGAAAATTCTTATATTTTTTAATATAAAAGATAATATAGCTTAATATAGCTTAGAAAAGACATGTGACTGACCAAAGTCAGGCTCATTCTAAAATATCTGTTAGAAACATCGACTTTACATGACAGTATTTCATCTGAAATAAAGGTGAGCAAAAAGGTTTCCTGGGGGTTGGGGGTGGGGGGGGTTGGTAGTCTTGTTTGGGTATTTGGTGGGTTTTTTGGTTACTAAAATGATACCTTATGCTGGGCAAAGAACTTATGAAAGAAATCTACACTGGTATGCCAGTTCTCTAGCTGCAGGGAGCATATTTTTAGCATTAGAAGATCCCAAATGCAACTGTGACTATGCCTAAGTTGTGTCTGTACTCGACCAGAAAGAGCAGATATTTGATGCAAAGGAGAATAAAGTCTGTCATCTTCGTAAAGCACTTGGATCTCTTTCCTTCAGCTCTGTTGCGTTCCACTGTGGGGAACTGTGAGGAGTTCTTTTAAAAATAGATGGTTTGGGATGAAATTAAGTCAACCGAGACAACATTGTGTCTGAGAACCGTTTATTGGTAATGAACAAAAAGAAAGAAAGAAGTAATTGCCCTACTAAAGAGGGCTAAAAAAGACAGAAAAGGAGGAAGAAAAATGGAAAAGGATGGGAGGGAGAGAGAGAGAGTGAGGAGACAGAAAAAGCGGGTGTTGCCACCACAGGGTTGGGGAATGCCACCGATGTCCCACGGCCACGGGCGGCTGGACACGCGGTGAGAGGGGACTGGGCAGGAGAGGAAGGACCCTGGACAGTGTCGCGGTGGGGATCACGGTGGTGGGGCTGGATCAGAGGCAGGAAGGGTTGGACACAGGTGGCTCAGGCAGGAACACAAGGACAAAGCTGGCAGAACGTTGGTTGGGACACGGAGACAGGACAGATGTGAGGGGGAGCAGGGGCTACTGAGGGCAGGAGAGACAAAACACAGGCTGGAGCCAGGGCAAAAATGACAAAAAGAGGCTAGGACCAGGGCAAGAAGCAGACCTCAGCAGGCTGGAGCCAAAGCAAAAACACAATACTCAAAAGACCACAAGGACAAGGCTCAAAAGCCCTGACTCGAAAGAGCCCCAAGCAAAAACCCCCAGATCGAAAGCCCAACCAAAAAAGCCAACATTCAAAAAGCCCCAGAATCACCAAGCCCAGAGCTCATGACACAGTTACCTTTTCTGCCCCCAGCCCCTCCCAAATTCTGCCTGCTGGCAGGAGCCTCTTGGCCCAGTCCGGACTTCTACTGCAGTCCTTTGGTGGTGACCTTTCACCATCCGACCCAGGAATGTCTCTGGAGGGGGCAGTGTCTGTGGTGTTCCCCTGCTGACAGCCTGTCCCATGAGAGACATGAAATGCTTCTCAGGCAAAGTCTCCCCATGGACAGGGCCTTCTCCCATCTTGACTCCTGCAAGTGGCACATGTGCAACCCTTCCCCCATGTGCCTCTGACAAGCAGTGTTGAGACAAACCAAAACTAAATTGGCTCCTCACAAGCTCTTATATTTTTGTTTTTAAATTGTAGGAGGCATAAAAACTGTTTTTTGTTTTTAATCATAAGACTTTTTGCAGATTATTCTCACTTTTTATGTTGCTGCCGCTGGTAAGGAGGAGGCAGATGAGAAAAAATGTGTTTCTCATGACCTTTCCTGTCCTGAAAAAAAAAAACCTAAACCAACCTGCTCGTGATTTGTCATCTTGTTTACAAGTTAGCTAAGCTTTGCTTTTAAAAGGAGCTCCTCTTATGATTTTATAAATTATGTCTGAAGGCAGTTTTACTTCCGTCACTTGGTGCAGCTGTGCAGGGAATATGTTGGACAATTTGATGTACTATTGACATTATTTTATGAAAGCAGTGTCAGGTTTTATTTGTGCAGATGATAGCTAAGAGACCCAAGTGACTGGCAGTTATTACTGGGAACATCAAAGAATATAAGCAGATGGGAATGAAATACACCCAAACATGGGACAAAAAAGTTATGCCAATTTGTTGCACTCTGTGTCAAGACATAAGGCATGTAATGTCATTACAGATTTCCAGACTAGGTGTATTCTTTTAAATTGAATAGTTTTGTTTAACCTGGGGAAGAAGGGGAGGGGGGGGGAAGAGAACAACAGCATAAAAAGAAAAAAAAAAAAGGAGTGGTTTTCTTGATGATTTCTTCATACTGAGACATCCAGCATCTCTGCAAACATGACAGGTATTCCAGAGCACCTCATGATAACTTTATTCCCAAAACATACAAAAATAGTACCTGAAACATCAGCGTGGTTATTACTTGGATGACATACAAATTAGAAAGTACCTGTGGTTTAGGATGATGACTGAGTCAAGCCCATTCTACAGCTTGCGTGTTCCAGAAGTGGCAGCATGTTTGACCCTTCAAGGATCTCTCTCAACTCCTCCCACACTTGGTTCTGAGGATTGATCCACCCCAGGGGCTATGCATCTGCTTTAGGAGTTACGAATAAGAACGAGATGCATCTCCAATCTGTAGCTGGAAAGGAGAGGGCTGCAGGGTCCACAACACTCGGGTATTTTGCCTAGTGAGCATCTGCACACAAAGTCATGCCCTACCTTGGCTATGCTCTGTTTCCACCCTGTATGGACACAGGAATAAAACTTCACACACCTCAAATATCAGAACATTTCTAGCCATTGTAATGCCAGCACACAGTAGAAAAGCTAAAAAATGAAGTAATCTTATTCTTCTTGTTGTCTTCAATTCTCCAAACAATTTTACATTGTTAAATTTTCATATATGTGTATGAAACCTGCAGATTACTGCTATAAAAAATTTACCATGGAGGTACAAATTATTTTTTGCCTAAGCCTGTGGCAGTGAAAGTACTAATGAAAAAATTTGAACAATTTGTTTTTGTTGTTTGAACGACAAGCCATAAAGGGATAACAAAAGTTATCACCACAGGAAAGCAGCTGGAGTAGATTTTCAAGGTAAGCATCCAGTCTTATTCATCCTTCTTAATAATTTACTTCAAATAGTGATGGTACACGGTTTTTTAGAAGATCAAGTGAAGGGAAAGGAAAGCAAACATGATGATGCTCCAGATACTGTAATGAAAATTAATTTTTAATTTTTTAATGACCAAACATACTGGAATAATGAAACAAAATAGTTTATACTGAAACAAGAATATGTTTTTGTGTAAAACAAATGTAATTTACAAAACACTGTTAAATCTATTCAAATTTAATGAGAATGTGGGAGTTGTGTGGGTTACATTAAGCATAGCATTCAAATCTCATAAAGGAGTATTTAAAAAAAGTATGACTTTCATATACAAACTCATATGTTTATTTAGTTTTCATCATACACATTTTTCTTTGAATCCGGAAGCACCCGAAATATTTAAGTATGACACTTTTATCCCCTAATATGGCAGAAGAAGCTGACATTTCAAAAAAAGCATTGAGTATTGCTGGACTGAACTTGGTTTATACTAACAAGAGCTATTGTTGATAACACTATAGGATCAGAAAACCAAAAACTGTGCTAAATATTTAATATTCAGAATTAAATGATGGACCAGATTGATGAAACGACGATGAATACAAATTTTTTCATGTATTTTGATAGTTGTAATAATGTTTATACTTGTATGCAAGGAGGTGTACTGAGAATCAATGTATTTTCACATTAGATATTGTAGAGTGTCAGAACATTGTAAATAATCTCTATTTTGGCTTTATAAATACAAAGCAGAGTCTTGCTGAGCATCAACAAAATCAAAATAGTAGTACTACCTAGCTGCAGATTTAAGACTGGCATGTTTATAGCTCATGACTTGTTTTATAGGATCAACAAGGAACTGTTTTGTTCTTTTTAACTGGTCACATGAGGCAAAGCCAGCTGTGATGTTAGATATCAATAATTTATCAAAACTTATAGTTTGATTTATGCTTGCATGAAATCTGAGTATATATTATGTATCACCTGCCATTTATCACGTCATCAAATCATCCAGCTGCAATTCTGGTAATATATTTTATTATAACATTGTTACTGTATTATTACATAATTATTGTATTATTGCATTATGCAGATTATAATATAATAATACACAGATATATATAATCATAAATAGTAATACAGGCTATAAAAGTATCCTCTTGATAGTAATAATCTCTGACATTTCTGTTCCTATTCTGGCTAAGAAATGGTTGTGTGTGTTAAAACCACAGAACAGTTTTTGTTCAGCTGTATTGTATTTCAGCCTCAAGATTTTGAGCAATTTTGGAAGAAGGGATATTTTAAAATAAAATACATTGGCATGACCAGAACAAATAGGCCCCATCTCTGAAATCCTCTCAATTTGTATTTAGTAAAGAGGTAATTCAGCAGAATGAAGAAGGGGAGACCGGGATTGCTGGAAACCATGATACACGGATCCCTTGACATCTGAAGGATGCTTCCTATAGCAGTCCAAAAGTCCCAAGTGATACCTCTGCCTTTTGAAAAGCATCAGACCTTGCAGGGAAATCCTCTGTCCAGTATTGGCTACTGTTTTAATATGAAGGAGATTAAGCTTGGGGGAGGGAAATTACAGGAGTTGAGTCAAGCTGGTGAATACTCAGACAACCATGTTAAATAATTTGTCAGAGAGAAGATGAAGTATGTTATCTGCTGAGCACTCATTTTCAATGTTTGTGCCTTCTCCTGTCACTTGTATACAGTTAATCACTTTGATTATGTTTTCAAAGGGCACTCTTCTAAGTTTTCTAGTACAAGCTGAGGCTTGATGCAACAGTGATACTCAAGAAAACTGATACAATACATCGAGGAACAAAGGCTGCTCCGAATACGATGGTATGTAGAAGAGGTTTATAGATTCAGGAAAGAAGATCAAAACCATCCATGCTGGTAAGTAACTGTCAAAGGCAGAGAAGTATCACAAAAGGAAAACATTTCTTCCCAATCAGGTATTTCAGCCTCAACACTGAACAACTCTGGTTCTTGATATGGGGAGCATGTATGTAACTGTGGGAAGAAAGTCGTCGCACCGCCTAAATGCTCTCCCACCACCTAAATTTGCTGAAGTCCAGGATGCTCAGTGTAGCGTCATTGGCCATCATTTCCAAAAGTTTATGGAAGGAATGATTAGGTCAGTGGTAACTACTGGGGGAGGACCATCCTATCCAGTGTCCCTTCTCACTGTCAAAGTGACAAGACTGAGCAATGCTTTTCCATCTAAACTACCCTTTCCTTTAAGTCAGCATGTCATGCATCTTATGGCTGTCAGGTTCTTGAGCAGCAAAATGTCAGTGTCTGCTGGGAAGCTCAGAGCTGGCTCTGCCAGCAACTAAATCAGGAATATGTTGGTTATCAGCATTTAGAGTGGATGTTCGATCTCTGGTCTTCAGGGGGTCTGACATAGTGCTCTTCAACCACCAGGCAAATGCCATAACTTCCACGAATCATGCTCTCTGATGAAAACAGCTTCCAAAATTGACTAGAAATGCAATCCACTTCCCATGGTTGAGTGCTACATAAGAAAAAAAATAAGTACAAGAAAACAAAGAAATGGAAAAAAAATCTATAAGCTATAGGGCACATATTCATAAAATCAAAAACTTTTAATGTCAGAATGTGTTAGGGGAGCACCTTGCACTTCTTGACTTTTGTTCTGACATTTTACACTAGGATGAACACAAAACATTCATAGTTGTTTTTTTTCTTACCTGATATGGAAAGTGTTTTCAGAAACAAGCAATACACACAGTATTTCTCTAGCTGGTGTGCAAATAACCTTTTTGAAACTGTAATAGTCTTGGCATTTTTTTGAATTAAAAAACCATCCTCAGACTGGATGAAAAATGATCAGCTCCAAAAGAACAAAGTTTGACAGCCTCAGGCTGCATTTACAGAACTTATAAAATACATAGCAGAATGACAAATTTGCAAAACAGCAAATGTACCAAACTATGCCTTAACAAGGAACAGCATTTTGTCCTGCGCTTTGCCCAATATCACCTCCAGCACTGAAAAATTTCTTCTTGAATAATACATTTGGAGAACAAATTCCATTGCTCCTCAGATGCGCTAGTTAACATTTCTTTCAGTATTTAACCAGCTACACAGATTTTATTTGTCAAATCTTACAGTAGCAATCTATTATGCTTTTCAAGTAATCATCAGTCACTTTTAATTACTGCATAAGCCCACTGTGGGACTTTCCCAAAATTAGATCACACTTTCTGTGGTTTATTTCACATGGATGTGGGTTTGTGAGTGCCACACATGCAGCGTTCAGAACCAAAAAGAACCAAAGTCAGAGTACTAATGAATTTAGTAGCCATGAGGCAAATTTTTATGAGAAACTAGCATCATCTCTCCTTAAAGAGAACTACTAGGAGTAATTTTGGTTTTTAGCTGGAGTGTTTTAGAGTGAGTGTGTGGAGGGGGAAGGCAGAGCTTCATTGAGAAAGCATAAGAGTCTCTCTCAGGATGTTGTGTGTTTTTCTTCCCAGATATTTGAAGAAAGGGAACCACACCTATTTGAGTGTTTAGGCAGCGAAATTATAGGAAACATAATTCAGAGAGACATTTAAAGGAGAATATGTCACCAACAGAAAATCAGAAAGGATCACTGAAAAGAAAGAAATAAAGAACAAATCCAGATACTCTAGCTGTTATTTCACTAAAGAGCTGACAGAAATCTCGCAGCAAAAGCAGAGGGCAGTCTTGATTGTTCATGGGTTTTTCTTCTTTTCGGTCATCAGAGAGAATAATTTGTGATAGTGACGTTCTTTACAGGACTAGGCAGCAAGGGCTCACTGACTCTTTTGTTAATTGACATTTACTGAAATGATTTTTCCAAAAAGTGGTCTTTTGCACTGTAATTCATTCTGAGAGGTTGTTTGGAACTAGTTTGTTTGAGTTCAAACTACTGCAGAAGGAGTTGAGAAGGAGCATGGGAAGACTGTTCCCTCAGTGCACTTGGAAGCAGTAGGAAATGTCACACAAACAGATGAGCAGTTCCAAAAAGCAGAAGCCATACAGGAAATTTGTTTTATTGTACAATATCCTATGGAGTTTCCTGCTAGGTTTGTTTTGTGAAGGCTTGCCTGAACATGCAAAGTTTTTGTTCTTGTTGTTATGGAGATGAATATTTGCTTTCCAGAATCGCTTCTGCTGTTTCCAGCCCTGGAGTGGTTCAGAGACGCCAACCTGGAAGCTGCCGTGCAGTGCCCCTGACCCCACACTGGGTGGTGTGGTTTTATTTCAAACTTCAAAAATTATATATTACATATCCGTGCTTCTAGTCAGTCAGGACTAGGCTTCTTTGTGAGATGATTAAGTCAGCTGATCTCCAAAGGCCATTGTTTCCTTTCCTTCATCTTTTATTTTGCCAATACCTAGCACTTTGAATGCCCAACAGCCTGGGCAGAGGAGTTGAGCTCCACTGCCATGCACCTCTTGAATGCCTTTGGGAGTATGTGAATGCCCTCCCACCTTAACCCTTCCCAGTTTTGTCCCACACAGAGCTGTCTGGGTCTGGAGAGCTTCACACACAGTATTTACGCCTTGCTGCCTGGCAAGACCCAGAGAGGGAGGGAAGGCAGAGCCAGTGCCTGCCCCCTCCTTTTTTTAAGTCTGCTGGCAGAGAAGAGTAATGGGAAAATTGCCACTGGTTTGGGGCTGAAACCCTGCCTGGCCTTATGTCAGCTTTTCAAGGGAAGGGTTTGCAGGTTCTCTTTGGTCTTTTGTCCCACAATGTGCTTTCCATTAGGATTTGTCACGATGTGACGCTTTAATTTTTCAGTACATTAATTTTCCTAGTGGTTCAATAGAAGTGAAACATAAATAATACAAAGGGTTTGTGAGGACAAATGCATTAAAGGGTTTAGATGCAAAAGTGGTGAACAGCAAAGACACAGAGATGCAAATACAGTAAATAATGTATTAGATTCATATGAGATTAATTTCCTTATATTTCTTCAAAGTTACTATTGTACAGTCCTGAATAGGTAACTACAATGACACTGGAATCCATGGAGCAGACTTCTGAAGCAGCACAGGTCAAAGTGCTCAAAGAGGAGCCTGTAAAATTTTACACAGAAGGTGTAACACATCACTGACCAGTTTCTGCTAGCCCTATTCAGGGTACATGTGTTTGTCCCTACAAGTGATCTTACTGCAACAGATGACCGTGGAATAACATGCTGTTTCTGTTTCCATTTGGAAGAACTGATTTAAAAAAGAATGAAAAAGGGTTGTAAAGGCAGCAGTCTTGAAGATAGACAAGATCTTGATACGTACTTAGAAATGTTGACATCCTAGGGAGCATTTACTTCTTTTCTCCTTCTGCATGTGTAAATGCAAGGCAGCTGGTAACTCTGTTCCTTAGCTGAGGTTCACTGCTTAAGTTATTTCAACCATGCTATACAATTACAAACTGTACAACCACTACAGAGCTACTTGATCTTCTCTCTGTGTCACTTGGAGACTAAGTTGTTAGCTATTAAAGACTTACATCCATTAAAGACATGAGAAGGATCTCAGCTGGAACATATTTAAAGCCAGGAAGATTATCCATGTTTGTGCAACCTGAGATAAACTACCTTCAGTGGTTTTAAAAGAGATCAAAGCTCTCAGCTATTTCTGCTTCTAGTCAGAAATGTGTCTCATACATGAGAGATGCATAGAGGCTGCTTTTTAAATCTCTCTTAAAAACACTGAGGAAGAACCAAACCAAATAATCAGATTTTTTCTGGATAACCATCACATATCTAACAGTAGCTCAGCTGTGTGCTGCAGTTACTAGTTAGACCATATCTTAGAAGTGAATACTTTATCTTAGGGCACAAGTAAACCCATTATCTCCTGAAGAGAAAATAAACAGCTGGACTCCAAATTCTTACTTCCTTGGAGCAAAGATCAGCAATTTAATAAAAGGCATTTTATTATTCTTCACATATGCCAGAGGTGTTGAAAAATACCTTTTTTATCCTCACATGAATTCTAGCTCTGAGAAATTTGATGAAACAGTAAAAAAATGGCATAGGCTATAAAGCAAGAGGAGGATATTTCTGTGCTTCACCTTTGGGGAAGAAAATAGGTCAAAGAGAAGCTGTTGGGCTTGGGTGTGAAGTCTGAATGATGATAGACGACTGTTAACCAACAAATCTGCCCTTAATTCAGGACCAGGAAGACAGAGGCAGAAGTTTTTTGAGAAGGAAGGCAAAAAACAACCTTGGTCTCATGTCTAAGCATTTACTACTTTTCTAGCAGTTACTAGCCAAACATCCGGTGCAACCTATTCCAGGGCTTCTAGTTAAGGGCTTTTGACTTCTATTCCACTGAAGTTGTGAATTTTTTCTCACAACCCTGAGACTTCTCACTGTAAAAACTAATCAGACTACATCTGCTAAATAATCTGTGTACAAGTATACACGTGTTTAAAAATATGGTGGCTGGTAGGCATGCTAAAGCTCAGCTTTCTATTGGATTTATTCTCAGCAGATATATGGAACAGATGAAAGAACACAGGATGTGGTCCAGCTCACTTTTAGCTGCTGGAAAGATACACATTGATTTCTGTGAGCTGCAGGTGAGTCTAACAGTGTATCAGAATTTCAGGGCTTGTTTATACACTGTAATCAGCTGCTGAGAAAAATTACCTTTCATGGTCAGCCTGCCCCTTGCCCTCTTCATAAATTATTCCTGTTCTTCTGGTACATTTTCAAGGGAAAATTCACTGTAGTGTCCACCATATGCCTTCCAAAAGAGACTTCCACAAAATGTGTGTGTTAGCATTTCTTGGCAAGTTACTTTTTTTTTTTTTTTTTTGGTTGTTTGGTTGGTTGTTTGTTGTTGTTGTTGTTGTTGTTGTTGTTTTTGTTGTTTTGTTTTGTTTTGGTGGGGTTTTTTGTCTCCTTTGCTGGATAAATTTTCAGATATAGGTCACCCACATGAAAACACAATCCCATGAATAGGGCTGTTGTCAGCAAGCTGCATATGTTCCGGTCAAGGTAGTAGTAATAATGCCTGTGCACAGTTTTAATGTAGGAAAGCAGGGTGGGATTTTTTATTTCCCCAAGACTGGCAATGCATTTTTATGAGATAAATGCTTATTTGAAAAGATCCTTTCGTATTTTTTAACTCTAGACATTTTTAGAGACACTTGTGCCTGGTTGCCAGATTTCCAGAGGTAAAATGATACATCAAATTCAAAGTGATAGGAGAAGAGCAGTTAAAGCAATTCACTACATTAATTTTTATTTCAATTATATGGAAATATAATCTAACCTGGGAAATATGTGAAATTGTTCAGGGTCACAGAATAACCCACTTCATGTGCTCGTAAGGATGTTACAACAAGTTAAATATCCCTCTACTGTCCAATCTTTGCATGTATTTCACTCATAATTACTCTTTTTCTGATTTAAGTAGCACTAGGCAAGCCATGATATAGTTACATCTAGGAAAAAAACCCTCTTTTTTATGAGACTTTCTGTCACTATAGTCTTTTATCGTTACTTTGGCTCACTCAGTGTTCTCAAAAGTCAGAATAATAGATTTCTTTGGAGAAGATTTTCCTGAGGGTAATACTTTGCCTTTGCTATTTAAAAATTATAAAATGTCTGCCCAGAAACAATACAATCAATAAAAAAGACACTGAACTAGGGATGGATAATAGTATTTTCAGTCTAGAAAGAAATATAAAAAAATAGCCCCACATTCTATGGCATGCACATTTGTGCCTGTGGTTGTCTGTGGTATTGGATGCTGGCTGAAACTGGTTGTTTTTTTCCTCCAAAACCAGATTTTGCTCTATTCTCTTTGTAGTTTTGTATCTTGTCATGCTCCATCCCTGAGATCCAGCAGAGCAGTTGAACCCCTGCCCATCAGCTTTATTGCAGAAGAATGAATGTGTGGGTTAGTAGGATGTGATTTACTACTTTAGTTTCAACTACATTACTTTAGTTGCCTCAGGTATTTTTACAATGAGATTTTCTTTATGATGTATAAAAACAGAACTTTGTAGGAGCAAATGAGCTATGAACGTGTTTGGAAATGAAAGATTTTGTGAATGGGTCAAGAAAGTTGGAAATTAAAATGAGAAGTGGCAAGACAGATGTTTTGTGTGGACTTTGATTGTCCAAAAGTAAAGTAAAATTATTGATCTCATTCTTTCATGCAAGCAAACACACCATGGTATGTTCTAAATAGGTAAGAATCTGTATTCCTCAGTGTTGGAAAACAGAAACAAAAAGTGTTGCTGTGAAGGCATGAAATGGATTGTGACCTGATGGGACAGTTTTGAGGAAGGAGCCTGGTGTTCAGTGTGTGAGGATGCACAGCTGCAGACCAGAGACTGACAGGAGAAACTGGACTTTATCACTGAAATCGCAACAGAAGCATTTGAGGGGCACAAATGACATTTATCCCTCATATGTCTGCCACTCAAGCCTTCAGAAAGATCGCACCAGTACAGGAAAGGGAAAAACAAATGGGATTTTTCTGCCCAAATATATGCTTTGGTATGACATTATTTAAAGAAATGTAATAACCCAGTGAGGTACAGAGTTGTGGCAGAGTTCAGAGTCACAAGAACAATTTAACAGCTGGAAGCACAGGAATGTATTCGAGGAAGCATGGCCTGCTTAGTTATTAAGTTGTTATGTATATTTTCATTGCTTTCAGCTGATTGTCCCAAATTTCTAATAGATTTGTGTTATACCTGAGTCTTCTACCTCACTTCTTGGTTTTGTGATACAGTGAGATATATTTGGGGAAGGATGGAAAACCAGGTTCTGGGGAGTCAGCCTCAATCCAGAGAGTTTTAATGATATATGGCAACACAATATGACAAAACTGTAAGCCTGATGCTTTCGTGGTGCTGGGAGTAGTTTGTGGGGGAGACGCACAGCAAACCGACCTTTCACAGGTGGAGGTAACAAGTCATACAGCAGGAGTGTCCATGTCCCGAATTTATAAACTTTTCCTCAAAGCATCACGATGAGAAAAACAAACAAAGGCCAGGTTAGATGGGACTTTGAGCGACCTGGTCTGGTGAAAGTGTTCCTACCCATGGCAGAGGGGTTAGAATGAGATGATCTTCAAGGTCCTGCTCAAAACAAACCAGTCTTTGATTCTAAATCTGTATTCCTTACCCAGCATTTGAGATTCTGGGTAGCAGAAGTTAGTTATTTCACCTGATTATGAGTCATAAACCTTAGCTATAAATTGAGGTGAATGGTGAAACCAGGAAAAAGTGACTTCAGACTGAGTGTGACAAAAATCACATCTTTCCACAATATCTAAAACACATAGAAGCTTAAAAAAGATAATCCTAAAATGATCAGATAAGAGATGTGCTTCTGGCAACCTCTAATCAAAAAAGGTAGCATTAGTAAAAAGCAGGGAAGAAAAAAGACCAGACTTCAAGCACAGCTTGAGAAATTGTCTCCTAGACATCTCCTAGTCATACTGTCTCTAGAAGGTACCCAAGGGGATTGTCTTTTTCCTATATTTAGGGAAAATTCGTATTATTTGTCATAGAGATAGAGGCACATTAAAGCAGGCTGAATTCAAAATGACATTTTATTTTGTGAGCATTTTGAATGGCAATTATTATATATGATATCCACAAGACAGACGTTACATATGAGCCTGATTTCCAACCCTGATAGTAAGATGTAGTTTATCTCCAAGAACTAAGATCATGGATAAGCACAGTATGTAAGGAAAGAGTCCGCAAGTCTTCTGTAGGGAGAAATGCTGCCTGGCTAACCTTCAGGAGTCCCAGGAGGATGTTGTAAGGGCCCTGGGTTCTTCCCTTCTCTTTCTCTACCCCAGCAATTTAGCAGCCCTCACACACAGGCAGTGTCCCAATAGATGTCAATGAGCATGGCCACAAAAGCTGATCTGATGGATTTAATATATTTGTCTTCTCAAAAAGCTTTTCAACACATTTTTATTAAGGATTATTAAAGAAAAAAACTTTCCATGAGACTGAATGAAAAAATGTTTTATTGACTGAAGTTTATTAACAGGTAGGAAGCAAAATGTAGGTCTTGAAGATCATCTTCACAGTGATGAAGGATCAGCAATGGGATTCCTTAAGAATCAGTGCTGGAAGTGGATTTGTTGAATCACTGTTATTGAAACACTATCATTGACCTGGAAAATAAAGAAACAATGAAATCTCAAAACCTGAGAGGTGCAGAGATCTCTCAAACAATCAAATTCCTTCAAAAGGGCTGCAGAAAATCTCTCTTCATTAAAGCTCGATTCCATCAGTGAAGTATCAGATGAGTTTCAGTGTAGCCCAGTGTAAGGCAAAGGGAAAATTATCTAAATTCTGCTTGCCTGCAGCTGAACTCACTACTGGTAGTTATAGCTCAGACTTCTGGTGCTGCCTGGGCATATTGTGCAAAAATAGGCTAGAAAAAGTGTGGAAATCTTTAGGACAGTATAAGGCAAAAATGGGACGGACAATCATTTTGCCATTGTATAAAACTTCAAGGCACCCTCTCTCGAGTACTGCGGCCTAAGGACACAGATTAGTAAGAGAATGTGCAGAAAGGACAACTAAAGGGCCCAAAAGGAGTGGGACATCAAACATCTATTAAGAGACAATACCTTTCCATGACCATAATGTTCTGGATTGGTGTATCTTGTCAGGAGTAAAAAACATAAAACACCTGCCTTAGGAAATTTAAAGTCCGAGTGACAGCAGCTTTTAATGACATCAGAATCTTTTTTATCATCTTTCAAAGTAGCATTAGGCTTTTTCCTACAATTTTGCCTGAAAGTTTAATAAAACTATCTAAACAAGAAAGAGTCTATGTTATATTTCTCCCTACTTACAACAGCAATATTATACCAGATTAAAATCTGAGAGAGAGAGAGAGAGAGAACACTCATTTTATACGCACATATCTCATTTTGCTACCAGACAAGCAAAGAGGAAATTTTCTTGAAAAAATTGGGAAAATACTGTTCTCTGTATCTTTCAAAGTGCATTTTATTCTGGCTTTGTAGGTTTAGACAATGCAATGTATAAAGAAATATGGAGTTTGCCAGGGTCAGTATTTGAAGTTAGATACCTAAATATAGTAATCAAACAGATGCTAAAGCAGCATAAACAGAAATAAGTAATTGGAGAAAACAAAAATGATTGCTCTGACCTAGAGAAATAAGCCAATGTCCAGGCATAGAGAAATTGTTGCTTGTCAGAATGACAGCTGGCAACTTTGCTTGTTTCTGCTTTTTCTCCAGCCAAATTGCCTATCATTTTGGGTTTTACATTTTATTAGGAATTGCAGCCAAGGGGGACATTCAATATTTGGCTAAGTTTTTCTAGACTGTTAAAAAAATGGATCCTTTGCCATCAACAGAAACAATAAAACACAAATGATTTAACCTGTGGCTCTTGAAGGAACTATTAGGACCTACGATCGCTAAATGTTAGGGACAAGTTCTTGGTAATGATTTGCAAAATTGTTATGATATACAGAATGGAAAGTCCTTTCCCGAGCAACCTGATGATCATCAATAATTAATGCTTCTTGGCATCAGAGAAGCAAATTCAGTTTTATACCTGCCTGAAAAAGACATGCCAGGTGCATGGTAGAGCAAAGATTTAGGTCTATTGCAGCGCACATACATGCTCATGATTATTTGTGGCCAATGTCATCACAGAGGTGGTTGCAGGGTGTTAGAAGGGACTTTTGAAACAAAGGTGGAGTTAGCATTAAAAGAAATAAAGAGGCATGAAAAGTAGTAGTGGAGGGAGAGAAACTCCAGAATGGCAGCAGACCCTTGATGGAGGAACCCCCCCAAGAATGGCATCTCTCGCTGGCAGCATGGGCAGCACGTGGGACTGCCCCACCCCGAGTTGTCTGGGGTCATGGGGACTTCCTCACAAGCCAGATTGTGTGGAGCTGCAGGGTCACACATGGGGCCAGAGAGGCCACAACAGCCATGGGAGAGAGGGAAAAAATGGGGCAATCCATCCTCCCTAAACTGAGGATAGGAGCCTGCCACCACGGCTGCAGTGGGTGCAGCTGTGAGCGGATGGGCTGTGCGCCCATGGCAGTGCGAGCACCTGTGTGAGTATGGGATTAGAGCTTTCTGTGATTGATCCTAGAAAGGTGTTTCAAAAGCTGTAGGTGTTTATTAGCATCATTTCATAAATTGTAATTCACTGATTGCCAGTTAATTATCATAGAATCTTAGCTTGGGTTGGAAGGGACCTTTAAAGGTCCAACCCCCCTGCAATGAGCAGGGACATCTTCTCCTAGATTAGGTTGGTTAGAGTCCTGTCCAACCTGATGTTTCAAGGATGGAGCATCTACCAACTCTCTGGACAACTTGTAAAAAATTAAAATGCTTTAAGTGCAGTTAATATGAGCCACCTCAATCCTGATTGGTTAAACTATGTGGACTGTGCAGATTTTTCCCTGTGCCAAAATTTTGCTGAACAACATAGGCAATCTTTTGAACTCATAAGGATCAATAGAGGTTTGGGTCATGAACTTAGGTACTTGCTGGCTTCTGGGTCAGTAATTTATGAAAAAAAGAGATGTGCATAACTCTGTTACTGGTGCTTTTGGTGTGTTACCAGAATGGCACAGAGCAGAAGAGCAAGGCAGGACACACTAGCAGGTGTCAACACTGACTTCCTGCTAGTCCCAGCCATGAGAAAAATTAAAGTAACTGAAAATCATAATCTCAGTCCCTGGGACAAGGAACAGCTAGGATTCATACAGTATGATGGGGGAAAGTTGCATTCTGAATTAGCTAAAGCAAAGAACACTATAAGAAAACTCATTGTTCTTTGTGTAGCTATTTGTATGACAACTGCTGACTGCACTCTGAGAGGGGAGTGAGGCAATTATAAAAGAGGAGGGTGAAACTTGGCAGCCAAAGGGACATGTGGCTGGCCAGAAAGAAATGTGGACGTGTTCACAGGCAGCTGCTGAGTGCTCTGAGGCTGGGAAAGCCTGGCAGGCTGACGAAAGGCCACTGCAGGAAAAGAAACAGAAACATTGCAACAAGTCTGGAAAGCCTGAGTGGCAGCTCCAGCTGAGGACTGGGGTCCAAAAATGTGGGGTGGATATAGCTGCAAGTCAAGCAAAGATGATGATGATGATGATGATGATGATGATGATGATGATGATGATGATGATGAAGAGTGCGGTTGCAACACCTATCCAGACACAAAAAAGCCCAAAACCCACAAAACAACCTCACCATCATCACTGTGGGGAAGAGAAAGAGATGAATTATGTATGCATCTTCAGAGTGAATATATTATTCATATAAAGTTTACCACCATGGGAAAAAAATTTGTACTATGATGTCAGGCCACAAAAATAGATTGTTATGAGGAATAATGTAGGGCTAGGAGATTATGAAGAGCATGAAAGCTATCAAGTACTCCCAGTGTTTCAGAAGACCTCAATGAAGAAAGCCAGATGGGAAATCTTCAGGTCCATCTCCAAAACTTATTAAAATTTATAGGCAAAGGGCAGCAGGTAGGGTTATCATGCTAGAAGGTGTGAAAGTCATTAAATTAGAATTTGGATCAGAACAAAAAGGTATTTGATGCCATCAGTACAGCAGCTTTTGATTTGATATGTGATTCCTTAAAGAATCTATCATGCTATATAATACAGGAGCAACTCTGTATGGAAATGCAGGTATTTATGTCTCAAGTACTTACAGAGCAGGGGCAGGAGGCACTGGATGGACTGCCAAGGAAAGATAAGTCACATGCCTTGTCTGAAATTATGAAACAAGACAGGTGCCAGCTGTATGATAGTTCTGGAAAATAAATGCAGGGGAAAAAAGCAGTTAAGTCTCCAGCAGAGATGTTTAAAACTACTTTTACCACAACACAGACTTAGCCCTTGGTGTCTTTAAGGCCATAATTGTGCCCTTGTCTGTTATCCACATTAAGTATGGGCATAAGAAATTGTGAGGTATGTAGGAATAGAGAGTGGCAGTATACACACACAATGCTAAAATTATTTGGTTAGATTATGCAGAGGCAAACAGGGCAATTTTTCCCAGTGACATTAACCCATTACAGTTTTGGTGGTTATTGTAAGGTTTTTATTGCAGAAGGCTTTTGTTTTTTTTAATTCTTTCCAGGCATTGAGCTGAAAAGTATTGCGACAAAACAGACAAAAAGAGAAAGATGCCAAACAGGAAGAAACATACGCCCTGTGTCATTATGCAGGTCTGGCCTTAAGCATACCAATTTTTCCTCTCTGGTCCACTTTCCAATCCAGTCAAGAAAATCAGGTTACTCTGAGTGTGTAGTCTCGATCCAATGCATGCTACACACGCAGGCACAAGCATGTGTGTGTGTGCATTCACACACTCAACCCGAGCAGCAAAATCATTCCCCTTAAAAATGATGAGATTCTTTCAAGAATACAGGTGCAGAGAAAATTCTTGCATGGGTTATCCTTTAGGTTATGAGATAATGATTTCTTTTCCCAGGAAGTATGTCAGTATCATATTCATCATTTTCCCCTATGATGGTAACAAGAGCGCAGGGGGGTAAAAGTAAGTTTTGTGCCCAGATTTTGCTTTTCTTCCCAGGCCTCATGACTAGCTAGTCTGAACTTGGACTATTGCATAAATAAAGACTGTAAAGTTCTTGCTCTGTACATTCAAGCTTATCCTAGCTGTAATGAGATGGAAATGCATTCTTGACTCATGTATTTTATTTATATTGTATTGCCCATGAAATCCTATCTTTCCATGGGGACTGTCAATCATGCATTTACAATGTGTGATGAAAAGGATACGGTTATTTTGAAGGATTTCACATAAAAAACACCAGCTACAAAACACCATGGAGAAAAAGATAACATTATAGTTAAATAATGAAGAAAATACAAAAAAAATCCTCTCTCAGTATATCAAGGTCAGCTGAAATAAGTACTGTGAATTTAAGTTTTTAAGTAGATTTTCAGTTCAGGGCCTTTGTCCACCAGTTCCTTAAATGGTTTTCTTGTACAGAAGCCAAGGTTTGCCCTTGGTTTTGGGGTTTTTTTGAGTGCATAACATTATAGTTAGTTATTAAACTTTTCCTGTGTGCTACTGGTTGACTATCAAGATTTTGGCTTATAGAGTGAGCAGGGAAAGCACGTATGTCAATAGTTTATCCAGGGATGCAAACCTGATAGGTGTAGGTTCATTGCCACTGTACAGATCCAAGATACATGTCCAAGACTCCCAACAGCACAGTGTTCAATGTGTTGGGTTGACCCTGGCTGAATTCCATATGTCCAGCAAAACCATTCTGTCACTCCCCTCCTCAGCTGGGCAGGAGAGAGAAAATATAAAAAAAGGCACATGGGGTGAGGTCAGGGCAGGGAGAGATCTCTCACCAGGGACCATCACAGGCAAAACTAACTTGACTGGTTGAAATCAGTTAAAATTAAATTATCAAATCAGAGTAAAGAAATAAATCTTAAAAGCACCTTCTTTCTACCCCTCCTTTCTTCCTCAAATTCACTCCTGCCAATTTTCTCTCCTTCCTCGGCACCAGCTGTGCAGGGGTGCCGGGAATGCAGGCTGTGGTTAGCTCATGATACATCATCTTGGCAGCTCCTTCCTCCTCAAGGGGAGGACTCCTCAAACTCTTCCCGTGCTCCAGCATGGGCTCCCTCCCATGGGAGAAAGTCCTCCACAAACTTCTCCAGTGTGAGTGCTTTCCACAAATTGCAGTTTTTCCCAAACTCTCAGTCTGGCTCCCTTCCATAAGGTATGGTTCTTCAGAAACAGGCTGTCCCAGCATGGATCCCCCTTGAGGTCACAGATCCTGCCACCAAACCTACTCCAATGTGATCTTCTGTCTCTTCGGGGCCACAGGTCCTGCCAGGAACCTGCTCCAGTGGAGGCTTTCCATGGGTCATAACCTCCTTCAGGCATTCACCTACTCCATGGGCTGCAAACAGATCTCTGCTCCACCATGGACCTCTAGGAGCTGTGGGAGCACATGGCCTTCACCATGGCCTTTACCTTGTGCTGCAGGGGATTCTCTCCTTCAGTTCCTGGAGCACCTCCTCACTCTCCTTCTGTGCTGCAGGACTTTTTTTCTCAAATATCCTCACTCGTTTATGTGACTGCTGCTACCTCACAAATTTCCCACTTAAATATGATATCCCAGAGGCACAACCACTGTCGCTGCTGGGTTCAGCTTTAGGCAGGGGGGAATTCATCCTGGAGTCAGCAGGTATTGGCTCTGTCAGACATGGGGGAAGCTTCTGTCAGCTTCTCACAGGAGCCAGTCCTGTAGCCCTTGCCATGCAAACACAATACACCTGGAAACCTGCAAAGGAAATGAATTTCTTTAAATGCCTGAAACCTCAATGTGATTCTGATTTCGAACGCAGAATATATAGTCTAGTATCAAATTTATTTGAACTCTACAGTTCAACCTATGTCCCCTGCCTCAAGACAATGTTGTTTTCACTTTACAGAAGTGAAAGGGACATTCCCAAATGGCTGCCAAGGATCTGGATGCTCATATTGACTAATCAGGAATAAATAGTCTTAATTACAAAGTAAAAAGGTACAAGTAATTGTTTCTTGTTTCATATACTTTTATATTTACTTGGCTTTAGAATCTGATGTAAAATCCAAACATACTTTATACACTGTACTAAAAAAAATCATTAAATGTACATTTGGCCATGTTTTGGTATTTATAAAAGAACAGTTGCATAAAGTGTCCTTTCATTTCATCTAACAGGATTTTGCATGACATATTTTGTTTCAAAACATAATTTTACAATATATTTTCCCTTATGCATAAATCTGGTACCTTGGTTTTTTTATTATGCGTGTCTTGATCATCATGAATAATTTTAATTTTTCTTTGAAAACTCTTAAAACCCACTGATCCAATTTCTACAATGCTTCAAAGAGACAAAGAATCACTGGTTCAAGTGACACTGTGCCAGTTTATTTCAGAAGAGAATCTGGGCAAGAGGAAATTAGGCTTTTTTTTTCTATGTTGATTTTCTAAATGATCAAAAAGAAGGGGGAAAAGCAATTTCATTAAAATAAAATATCAAAGACTGACCCTTAGTTCTCAATAAGACAACAAAATCCTTGCTGTTCAGTGAAGCAGAATTAGCCCCTAAATGGAGCTCTGTATCTGCACTGCTGCTGCTGTGTGTGCTCTCTTGGTCCACCTGTGCACCGCCCAAATGGTCTTTGAATCTCCTGTGGTTTTGTGTCACCGTTCATGCAGTCTCACTCGTTGTTAACCCCTAAGAAAAGTCCTTAAAAATAACTGCTTGGATGTGCTCACTGAAAAACCTTTTGCTTCAGTCATTTCCTTTGTCTCTTTGTCTTTTCCATTCCAGAAATTGCAACCTGGTCCAGCTGCTCCAAGCTACCCAGGGGGCACAGCTATCCCCAGCATGGAACTCACCTCCCCTGGCTGCTGTGTCCATCACAGGATGTTACTGGTGACACCTCCCAGGGTAAAACTCATCAGTGTTCACCCTAAAGTGTCAGCTGGCACAGTTAAAAGGATGTGCCATACCACAAAATACCCCTAAGCAAGCAAGGCAGCATTATAATGTATATTAGGGAGGAAAACCAACTAAACTGCAAAATCAAAAAGAGAACAGGATTCCAAACCCTCCATGCTATGCAAACTCCTGAATATTTTCATTTGTTATTAGTGTAAACCCTGTCACTATTATCTCCTCACTTGTTTTTTATCCCTGTGGTTGGGATCACACAATATATGCATATATATATGTACGTATGTATATGTGTATATATATATATACACACACACACACACATATACGTTCATGCTGCAGGGTACAGGAGGACGGAAAACAAACCCTAGATCTGCAGGAAGGTAGGATTTTCTGTCAGCTGTATATTGTTTTCTCTGGTGGTACCTGAAACCCAACCAGTTGTAGCTGCCTTTACACTTGGATTAATAAAGTAGGCTTTTTACCCCAGAGGATTTTATTTTCCAGGTCTTTGCCAAAGTAACTTCCAACTTATGTGTGGAAACATCTGCCTGTCCTCTACTCACTGTCAGAATAATTTACAATCAAGTATAGCAAAACTTTCTCCCAGAACAATAAAAAAAATAAAAAACCTTCCCTAACATGATGCTAATATGGAATCATCACTGTAACCGTCTACAACTTTTCAATAATTACTCCAAAGACAGAGCTAAAATTGGTTTGCCTGGGAACGTGCTGCAAAACCCAGCTATGTCTGTCTTTCATTCATTAAGGCATTGAAATATTTCCCCAGAAGACAAGGATTCAGAGATGAACAACTGCTCATTCTGCTGAAATAAAGCCCAACATCTGCTTCATTCTAAGGACACTGGTATTTGCATTTGAAATTACAGTTAAATGGAAAGTGTGTTATTTTCTGGCATAAAATGTAATTCTAAAGATGTTGCAATTCAGTGTGTATTCTTTTTCTGGATTCTAATTGTGCTTATAAATTATATTCCTATTTTGTATGAAACTGAGAGACTTTTTACAGTATCTAAGTGGTAGTATGTCTCATAATGAGGTGCCATAGGGATGGATCCTTTCCATTCTTCTAAGACACCATTTCTAGAATAACTATTAATTTTAGCTTTTTATCTATCAGTGTCCTAGTTGTTTGACCATGCACCAAAGGGGAAAGAACACAAAATGGATTGTTTGCCAAGAATGGGGCCTCTGCCCTCGCTAGTAGCAGGAAATAAAAAAGAGACTCTTCCCCTGCAAGCTTGTTCAAAAAGCTGTGTTTTGAATAGCTGTTCTCATGACTGAAATAAGAAAGAAATGAGAAATGAATGTGCTGAAGCCTTTATCTGTTCTGAAATATTTGAAGCACTCCAGCATTTAAATTGTGGGTACGTTAAAGACAGCCTCTGAAAATAATTTCTTGTCCTTTGTTGCAAACATGAAAACCTGCTGACTGGTCATTTCTTTGATTGCTAATTGCCTAATTCTGGCATCTGTGAGAAACAATGCGTGTTAAGAATCTAAGTTTTAACATAGTTTAAAGTTTTCTCCTATACTGTATTAGAACAATATCCTGCCCCCTTGCCTTTCTAAGATATTAGAACATAAAACTGTCAACGCTGGACTACACGAAAAGATTCAGGCAAACCAGTGTCCTCCATCTGACCGTAACACATGCTTAGGAAAGAGTATAGGGCACCAGGTCTGTAGAGATAAGGCTAAACCAGTAGATGTGTTTCTTGCTGGAAAATCCCCTGTGGCAAAGTATGCTTTCTTTTCTGTAACCATGGGAAAATACTTTTTTTTTTGTTTAGGTCCTGAGGGCTGCAACAATAAATGGTGTGATTTGTCAGCCTTAATCTCATGAGGACAAGAGAGATTTTCCTTTGCACCGCTGTTGGTGATCAGCAGGCATGAGAAATTGTGACTAAAAAGTGTCCTCTAACAACACTTTCCTTAGGGTTTTACTTGCATGTGGCTTACTTCCAGTGAGATGGAGAGAGATAAAAAAAGAATTTGAATTTTAGCAGCTTAAGCAGTTTCCAAGTAATGGCCATTTTATAATGAGAACGTGACATGCTTTGACTGCAGTGGTGGCATTTCTGTTTCTTTAGTGAATGGATTGACTTTTGTAGAGCTAGAATGATTTACATGGGATGAGGCTCTCAGTGATCATATATTTATTTTTGTACATTAAAGACTTTTTAATATTTATCTAGGGCTATACTTTCACATCATCAAATGAAGCCCTACATCCTCCTAAACCCTTGGTAGAAAATAGAAGTTGGTAGCTAGTCTGTCTTGTTGGTTAGAGTTTGTTAGAATTTTTATTTCAACCTTTTCCTGTTCCCTTTTTAGTCTCCTTGTATCCATTTACCTTGCCTTACATCTTCATGCCAGGTTTGCTCTCTTTTCATTTTCATGCTGTCTGCTATCCTTTTTTACCACAAGTGACCTTAAATGCACAGGTAATCCAATAATACTTTAGCTTTGAACTTTTGAACCAAAAGCCTTCAAGCTACAGACAAAACATGATTCCTGTCCCTTTTCTGTCCAGAGAGAATTGCATAGGGAGTCTGTAGCAGGCATGTAACTAAGAATTTTTTATTTTTTAAGTATTTATTGGGTTGTTACATGGTGTAAATTAACATTTTTCTTCTACAAAAGTCAAGGGAACTCAAAGCAATTTGCATCAGGTAGGAGTCGACAATTAAAAAAGTTGTATTTTGAATGTTAGAGGCATTTTCAAATACAGGTATCCAGATATCTGTTTTCCACAGAAGAAACACTGAGAACAAAATCAGGGGCTGATCCTTCTTGTAAGACTTTCAATTTAATCCATCCTTTCTATTGCACTGTCAGTGTACATGTACAAAAATATTTACCCTCTGTCTCCTCCATCCCTCACCCCAAGTGTTACTCTTACATGAGCAGGTTACCTCATGCTTATTCCCCTTCACATACAAAATCATAGAATCATTAGTGGTGGAGAAGACATCCAAAATCAAGTCCAGCCTTTGACTGAGTACCCTGAAGAGCCACAAACTCAGTGGGATTCCTTGCTGCAATAATGACATACACATATAAAGTAACTCTCACAGGTATTGATGAGGTATGTTGAGAGACTGTAAAGTGAATATTATTAGTGGAGCATCCAGTAGATCTTATGTCATCTGGAAAATAGCCAGATCTTTACATTAAGGATCTTGGACAATGATAAGTAATTATGACTGCTGGGGCTCAAAGGGATAATATATTCTTTTGTAATTAATTAATCAACTGAATTAATATTTGACATGCCTGTTACCTTCTTTGTCCTCATTATGGTGAGTCCTGTGGACAACTGAATTAAGTTTGATATGTATCTAACTCATCTCAGTGTACAGATAGAAAAAAATTGCCATATTTCTGCTCCTGACTGGTCATAACTGCTTCTGTATTGCTTTATTTATGACAATTTAAATGTAAAATCCTCAGTCTGTCAGATGATAACAAAATCTTCGTTTAACCTTTCACATTGTTTTGAGTGGATCTGTCAGCCAAAGAGTTTATAACTTTTCCTTTATCACATGTGGCTTTAACCTGGTAATCAGCTCTTACATATCCTTCTTGAAGGATAAAGGATTGACCTTTGAATGTAATATCATTTTATCATTTTGCATCCTTTGGTAGAACAGGAATAAGAGGAAAGCCTATCTGTGGCCATGGTTCATCTACCTCTGATGATGCCAGGGAGCTTGGTACCTTATTTTTTAAGGATAGAACTTATGGAATCACAAAGGAATGATAAGTAAAAATTTCTTGTATATGGAAGTCAAGAAAACACTGTTTCTCTAAGTCAGATCTGAATTTCATGTATTCATAGTCTTCTGATTGCACAGGAAATCCTCCATAGATATTTCTTTGTGCAGCAAAACTCAGAAAGATTTGATAGATATAATTCATTCTGAAAATTATTCCTTCCAGTGAGGAAGCAAAACAAAGATTAAATCATCGTATTGTAAATCCATTCACTACAACTGCCCAACAACTTTTCTTCCTTGTCTTTATAGACAGAAGGGCTGAACTTCTTCTCAGGTCTGCAAGCTCTTCCTCTGAGAAGCCTATTCCTTTCTAATGACTAAGCCTTACTCCAAGCTTAAGCACCTTAATCAGGTTAATTTCATTCCATTTTGATCTGTTAATTAATGCTTCTGCCCTGGGATATAATTACTTGAGATTGACTGTACTACATCAGAGACTGGTCCTGGTTGATAGCAGTGTGGGGCCTCCACACCCTTTATTCAAGTGAATCATTTAGATGAAGAGCACCACTATGTTAAATGCCACAAAATGATATGAATAATTTTGTTAGGTTACATTTTACTCACTGCCATGCAAATGCAGTCACGTTTCTATACAGCATGCCAAATAAATTATGCTTTGGTTTGGAGGTCTGCATGAAATGTCTCCATAGTACAGAGTGAAGGAGGGATCAAAACTACACACATTAATCACTGTCTTGATCTCCACCCCTCTCGCTCTTAATTTTCCTCCTTCAAAATGTTTCTTTTTTTTTCTTCTTTTGTTATGTTTGCAGTCTGGCAGGGGGAAATACACCAGGTTCATGCTTTAAGTCCTTTGGTCATTTAAAAACGTGATAGTGGTTTTACAGATTATATTATTATATACAGATTACATGCAGCTCCTGATTATGAATTACTACTAGTACCTTTAAAGAGTAGCTCACTTAGCCAGTTCCTGTTTTAATAGGGCAAGGATTTATTTATTTATTTATTTTGGCTGCCCTTTCTTTACAATTAAGCTCTTGACAGGGAACTATGGGAATGCATGGACTTCTATGACTCTCAGATTGGTGCTGACTCCCTTCTCTTATCCTTACTTTTTTAATCTATTGATGGAAAACATTTCATTACAATAAAAATCTACTGTTGGGACAACTAAATCCTGCTGCAATTTTCTGCCAGTTTTCCTGTAGTAACTTAGCTGTTTTAAAAACAAATAGCCCAAATAATCTGAATAGCACAGTGAGAAGTTTTGCTTTGCAGATGGCCATGGTTTGCATAGTTCTACCAGTCCTTGGAGAAGCTTCTTATCCTGAGACACCAGATAGGAATGCATGTATTGCTTCCCAAGCAGGAAAATAACATATGTCCTGGTTTGAGAGGTGAAAAAAACCCCAAAAACCAAAACAACTGAATCTGGACCCATGGATTTTCCTTACCAAATCAGAAATGCAAGTTTGCTTCCTAGGGTATATGCTCCGAGAGTTCAGTCGAGAAGTGTCTCATTCTGAAAGAACACAATAGGTACAGGGGTGGTGATTGTGGGAGCGAAGGGGAGGACATCCCCAGACAGTAGCTGTGCTACTTTCCCTTACTTCTTTTGGACAGACCTGCATTCCTGCTTCTCTGCAGTATGAAAACCGAATTATTTTTAATGCCATTGATCATAGTATTGAAAAGATCCACTTGATTGAGATTTACAAAGGCCTGCTGAGTAACTTTGACAAAGCTTCTTTTGGGGAATGGTGTCCCTGAGCTAGCCAGATGCTTTGCCTTGCCTTCTTGATAGCTTTTGCACTCAGTCCCCTAGAGACAAAGAAAGCAGTAGGAGGCAAAGGATCTCCCTTGGGAGCAGAGGACATATTGCAAGTTTGGAAACAGTTGGGAAGGACTGAGGAGCACTTACAGCCTGGAAGGTGCCACTTGAATTAGCTCTGCAGCATGCACAATCTATTTGACACAAATACAGAGAAAGGTTGACTCTCTTCTATTATGTGGCTTTATTTGAAATCTGTTTGTTCATATTTAACCTTTAGCTCACTTCTGCTGCTTTAAGGATTTCTGTATCCAGAAATCCCATTTCCTTGAAGTAATTCCTAGTGCTTCTTTGGGTGATTGGATAAATAACCAAACAGTAACATTTTAATCCAAGTAACTTTTTAATCATTCTCTGCAATTCCCAGAAGGCTGGAATTATGACAAGTCTAAGAAGCTAGCCAGCTATCTGAATTAATTCTGTTTAATATAAAACAGAGAGCACGGGGACAAAAAAAAAAGAAAAAAAAAGAGAAACTCTGGGTTTATCATAGCTGCCAATAAACTTTCATGCAGGCAGTATTGCTCCAAATCACCCAGTACCTCCAGCAAAATAGCTTCATCTAAGAATGATGTTGCTAGATGATCCTACAGAATTGCTAAACTGAGCAAGAAGGAAAAAGAAATAGAAAACAAAAAAAAAAAGGAAAAAAACCCCAAAATAATTTACCCTGCTGAACTGTTAATCATGAAGAAGAGGCCAGTACTTTCCAAATATAAAGGAACACACCACAGTTTTGCAGAAATCACAATTGTGAGTGAACCACTACCCTCAGCAGCTATTTCAAAACTGCTGTGGGGAAGCTGGAAAGTCTGAAAAAGTGTTTATTTGCTAACAAAGATATTTTTTTTTTTTTGTCAGAGAATTCCCAAATCACCACCAGGATGAGTGGTGGGGAAAAAATCTAGTTTATATCTTGCTTTACAGCACTGGAACAAATTTTCCAAAGCTGTGGATGTCTCAAGCCTGGAAGTCTTCAAGGCCAGGCTGGATGGGGCTCTGAAAAACCTGGACTAGTGGAAGGTGTCCCTGCCCTTGGCACGGGGGGGGGAACCAGATGATCTTTAAGGTCCCTTACAACCCAAATCATTCTGTGATAACTCCAAAATTCTAAGGAATAGGAGCATAAACTATATCCAGGGGTAGCATAGGAGTTTTTGTACTTGGTAATTTTTCCTTGCCATAGCCACAGCAATGTTTTTCAATTAACATCAAGCCAATTGCACATCACACTGCAGAAAGTCACTGATAGGGGCCTTTGAGGTTATCTAATGCTCCTGATACAGCTGCGTTACTTGCATATTTTGTGCAACCTTCTGTCCCAATGTTGAAGAGAAAGAAAAAATATTTGGGAGGAAAGCCATCAGAAGTAAATAAAAAGCAATGGGAAGGTAAAAAACCCACAGCAAATCATGCTTGCTTATGAATAACAGGTATTTATACTCTGAAGTCAACAGAAGAAAGAATTCTCGGAATATGAAGGGTATCACACCAGAGAAAAAGAGAACTGTCAAGGTCTGTTTACCATTAGTGAATACTGAGTGGGTTTAAATGGAGCCAATTCCAGTAATCTGAATTTTTAGATTAGAAAATAAAAGTGACCGAACTGTTCCTGTAATCCTGTAATTCTAAAATAGAAAGGAGAACACTCCAAAATATATTTCTTCAGAGGAATTTGGGTGAATCTGAAAGCAAACGGCCTTTGTTCTACTAAATTTTGAGAATAGCCCATTTGTGTTAGGCATTTTTGGAAGGTAAGGGAGGGGAAAAGTAGCCTAACAGAAGTTTTTGAAACTGTTTGAAAACCGATTTTAACATCTTAATAGACTAGTGAGGTAAGTTATGCACAGTCTTGAAAAATGTTTTTTACAGCACTCATCCTACCCTTTGCAGCTGATAGACACTTCAGACTGTCTGTGATTCAATTAAATAGAAAACTAGAAGTAAGAACATTTTGGCAGGGAAACTAAATTATATCAACTATGTAAATCATTTGTCAGGAATCTAGCAGCTGTTTTCCTGAATTCATGGACAGCCATGGGAAAACTAAAGCTGTGAGAGTTTACAAGCTGCTCACCAATTCATCCGTTCCTTTACACAGGAATAATCTGAAACTCTCCAACACCCAGTGGAATGAAAACTCATCCATGCCAGTAAACTTTCCACAGGCAGGCTTCAATAATCTGCCTGCAAGATTGCACTTGAGGCTCCCTAAAGAGGGCACTCGAATGTGATATTAGCAGTGAGCTGGTTTGTCTCTTCAGATTATTTTCTGCTTCTGGTGCATGTGGGGAGCAGCGAGGGAGATCCTAACTCACTCAGGAGGACAGGCTGTGCCTTCAGGGCTGAAGGGAGGGACGGAGGGAGGGAGGGAGGGAGAAGCAAGTGCTGAGGAACTTCCAAAAGCAAGAAGGAGCTCATAACTCAGAATTTGTGCCATTCTCTTCACATCTCCATGAGGATGTCCATGAAATAGCCAGCCAGTCGATTGTGGCTGTGCACCACAAGGTGAGAGTGTTCCAAGGGATGGCTCCAATGGAGAGCTCCAAGGGGCCAGTGTTCCAAGGGATGGCTCTGGAGTTTTGGCTTTATTTGCTAGGGCTTATCCTGAATGGGGCTGAGGAACCATTAACTTCCAGCATGTTCGAACTGTTCCATGGAATACAATAAGATGCTTGTGCACATCTCAGAGCTTTGGTAACAAGTGGTCTGCCTTAGTCCCTCCAAGTCATCTGTGTACCACCCAGGACAATTATTCCAGCCACATAAACAAAATTTCTCCAATCAATACCTACTGAATTCTAAGCACCTTGAATTCAGCTGACACACATAGTGAAAATTGCCTTCAGCAATAGTTTCAGAAAACCAGTAGTTAAAGATCAGTATATGTTTATAGAGATAGATATAGATATGGTTTTGATTACATTTAATGACCGTATACAAAGAACAGATTATTATTTTCCCCTCTGCATAGAACACTTCACATCTGAGCAGGATTCATACCTACCAAAAGATCTCCAATGCTTCCAGCAGTCTAAAGGGGTATTTCAGCTGCATAAAAAATAACAGGTATCTTTTCCATAAGTGATTCTCTTAAATTAATGTTGTGTTTTCTTCCTGCATATAGGTTCGACCAAAAATATGCTGAATGCTGGTGGTTGTCAGCTGATGCACATACCATAAAGATCTTCTGTGATATTTTTATATTTTTTTAATGTATGCCAAGCAACTGGGTGCCACAAATATATGATGCACAGAACAGAAATTTAAAGCCACAGTTGTTTTGCAGACTGTTCCTGCAATAAATCTGGGGCTTCCAGGGGCCTAATTGCATATTTTAAATGAAGCATACACTTAAATGTCTTGCCAAGTTAAAACCCTTTTCTGTAAACTTTCTTGCTAGATATTTTTATACATTTTCTAGCATAATGCAAAATAGAGTTCCCACTTGGGTGCTCTGATATACAGTGAATAATTAGAGCTGACTGGAAAATAGAAACACTTTTTCAGGGAAAAATGCCTCCTCCTTGCATTATCTCAAAATATTCCTAGAAACAGTGACATTAATAAAGTTAACAATTATATTAACAGCAATGTAAAGAAATATATAGAAATGTAAAGCAAATAATAGAAACTGTTTTTAATGGCTTTCACCTTAACTAAATTATTGGGTCTGTGAATATTGTTATTAATTTCCACAAGATAATACATTAGAAAAAGTATATTTACTCAGAGTGAGCACTGGTGTCAGAATCTGGCCCCAGTGGTTTGACATTTTAAATCAATTTGCTGACTGCCTGTAGAGGTAACATTTTAAAAGCAGATTTAGAGTAAATAAACCAGCAAGAGAATGCTTTGCAATAACTGAAGATTGGTTGCTGAGGTCAATCTTTTTTTTTTGCATTTTGATGTATGGATCCAGAGAAATTTTGGGAAAAAAGAGAATAATCCAGTAACATTCTGCTGGATAGGTAAATACTCATTATTTTAATAAATAATTATGAATGTATTGTGAAGGCATATCAGTGTCCAGTTTTCAGCCCTGACATACTCTTACCATAAATAAGATAATCTTATGAAATACACATAATAAAACTTTGCAGTTTTTAATCCACTTTTTTTTCTAGCTTGGTTCAAACCCTTCTAAGTAGCATCCAGTGATTAGGATCAACTGATTAAGAGGTGATAGGAGAGAGACACACTTTTGTAAAACAATAATATTGCATGCTGATAAACAAAGAAGCATATCTCTCAGGCAGCATAAAATGAACCACTTCTGCTTACCAAAGATGCTGAGGCTAAAACGGTGATGTTTCAAACAAACCTTATTTGTTTTATTTCCTTCCTCCCCTCTCCTTTTTTCCCTCATTTTTTTTTCTCTCTCTCACTAACCCCTTCTCTTTTTTGCCTTTTCTCCTCCCTCATTTCTTTCTATGAAAGTCCATGGAGAGGAATTCATAAAGGACATTTAACATTCCACAGTACAATTTCAAATCATACTTGTACAAGTTGACCTTTGCAGATTTTTCAAAGTAGATGGTTTTCTACAGCTATGGCAGTAAACCCAGTTCTTACTTTCTTATTAGAAAAATAATTCTGCTTCCAGGTGGATGATCTATCATAATGGGAAATGAGTAGCTTATCATTACAATGAAGAAACTGGATTTTGGCTGAGAAAATAAACCGCACACCTGTTCTTATTTTCATACTATGAGTGCAAGTTAAAACAGAAGTCTGATAGTCAATATATATTGTTATTGAAAATAGCTGTGCTTAGCTGACTGAATCAAAGGTAGTTACAGCAAAAAGCTCAAAGATAAGAAAGTTACAGCAAGGAAAAAATGCAAGAAAATAAAATAGAATTCACTAGGTAAGAAAACAAAGGATGATGGGCAAGAAACTGGTTGAAAAATGCCAACATCTTATTATGCACGTTGCAATTTTAAAAGGCGGGGTTGCCATTAAGGAAGGTTGTCAGAGTTTATTTTTTTCATTGTTCTTTTCAGGTGCAAAATGATGTCAAAGAAGATATTGAATGATTGTTTCCAAAATGTCTGAGAAACTGAATAGAGTGACCAGACTGTACTTTGTTCTTCCACACCAAACTTCCCATCCAGCATTTGAATCCATTTACTATCTTTTCTACTTCATTTGCTTTAGATTGCTGTTTCTTTAACTATAATTCTTATTTGTTTTCTCTTTTTCTCTTCTTTCATCTACAATCTGTACATCCTCCCTTTCATACTCTCTAATACTACACTCACGAACAGTTGATACAGAATCAAAGTTCCCAAAGCATCCACTGCTCACTGTAGTTTACCTTTCTTTTCCCTAGGTTTCTCCTTTTACAGTATTCATTAAGCAACTTACGCAAATAAAAAAATTGTGAAGTATTGGCAGCTTTCAACGAATTATAATTTTGTGATTTATTTAGTGACAAAAATATTGTTGGTTTCATATTTTTCACAGATGAAAACAGCTAATATAGAGGAGTACATCTTTGTGTGGTTTTATGAACCCAAAAGCCTCCAGAGAGCATTGCTAATTCGCACAATGTCCTCGAATGATAGATTTAGTATGTAAATCTCTTATTTAGAGAAAAACTGTATAATTAGAAATAAATGGAGAATGTCTTGCTTCATAAATTCCTGTGGAAAATCCAACACATTCTTTACCCCAAAAAATACAACGGGAATAACTTTTTTCCATTGAAAATGAGACCTGCAGCTACCATTGCTTTCAGTGGTTCCATGAACCTGGCAGCCCAACAAGTTTCTGCACAAGCTCTCCCTTACAAACTGCCTTGAAAGGGATCGAGACTGGCAGAAAGGCATGTTTGTTCATTGTGCGTTTGGCATATGAGTATCTGTTTTGTGAAAAAATTAAATTTCCGAAATAAGCCTGGTTTTCTCCTTCAATATTATTTGTGGCTGTGTCTGTAGGATTTGTTCAGGGACAGATATCTCAGACATACAGATAAGAACTGGGGCCAGAACAGAGGCAGAGAAACCCAGCCCATTGTGTCTGATCACCCAGCTCTTCTATAAACCTCTGCCAAGGAAAATTCGCCATGCGGCATCATTCGGAATGATGTCAGCAGGAAGAAAAAATCAAATTGCCCTCTTAGCAAGGCATAAAACCTGTTTACCACTTCTTGTGTGGGGCCAGGATTATCAAGGCTAAAATGATGACAGCGGTTACTGTCTTCAGTAAGTCAAGTCAGTGGACACAAGTCCCATAAACCATTCCGCTTTCTATCCTTCTGCTCTGTAATGATTCAAGAACGCTGCAACAAGTATCATTTAGAAAAACAATGTTGTAGATTGCATGTTTCTGACCACCTAAAATTTTGAGGAACAGGTGACAGGAGAAAGATGTGCACTGAAAGTGTAGAGAGGCAGTAGTGATGGGCAGCAAAAAGTCTGGGAATATTCCTGTAGTGTAAGTAAGGTTATCTATGTGGGATTTACATATTTATTTATATACTTGCAACCAGACAGACTGTCTTGCACTTGACAGACAATATAAAATAAATTTTAAAAACCCAACCTTTTTTGAATGTGTCACTTCCATTTTGTAAGTTTTTTTACCTTTATCTCCTCCAACTCTTTCCAAAGGTTTATTGTCCTCAGTACGGAATTTATAAAGTTACATTGTCCATGTCCCAGAATCATGCTGTGTTGCCTGACAACCTTGTCTATGTTTCAGACACTTGTAAAAAAAGGATATTTTATCACAGAGAGCAAAACTTGATTCTTCTGTCTGAAAGTAATTTGGGGAGAGGTGAGGGTTATGATCATACTGCAAGGTGAAATGCTTCTTGAGTGTGCCACACAACACGTCTGTCAAATCTGCACCAAATTCTCCTCTTCCTGCTCTGCATTTGAATCAATCTGCCAACTGCCCTCAGTACTTTAGAAGCAGGGATAATAGATTTGGGATATTTCACAATATTTATCTTCACAGATGTAAAGAACCATTTTGACACATTGATCAGATTTTTCCCCTGTATAGGAAATTGTCTCTAGCATTGGCTTCTTTACATGACATTTCTTCTGCATTAATAAAAGGTCATCTTTATAAAGTGAGGAACTTAGCAATCTCCAGCTGTTTTCATCCTCCAGCTCAAATGCCTAATAGTCAAATATAAAGGAGTGGAGATACAGGTGCAAACACACACATGTGTATCCGTATAATATATCCATTGTTTACATGACCAGTGTTGAAGATACCTCAGTGACTTAGATTCCTTCCATATTTAAAGATAAGTCACTTATTTAAAGGTGTTTCATATTCATTAATTCTTAATGTTCTTTCAAAGCCATGCACAGTTAGACTCCTTGGCAAAATCATGGTCCACTCTTTATCCTGAGATTTTGACACAAATTTTAACATACTCTTCATTTTATCCATGCACCCAAAAGCATCTAACATTACAAGTGAATGAATAAATGAAATCATTCCAATCTCAGTTAAAAAAAATTAAGAAAACAAAACCACAAACAAACTAAACACAAAGCTGGCCAAACAAAACCTTGTCTGAACATGTCTGAGATAATTTTTGACCCTGAGAGGTAGCACAGGCAGAATAGAAAGCAGTATAGGATGAGAAAAAAAATTCAGGCAACCTTGTATTGTCCTGATTTATCTGCCTCTTCCCTTGATCCCTCTGATCAGCATCTCATCACAAAAAACCTTGAAACTATAGCATGATATAAAACATTTTGTGTTTTATCATAGAGTCGTAGAACCATAGAATGGCCTGGGCTGGAAGGGACCTTAAATATCATCCAGTTCTAACCTCCCTGCCATGGGCAGGGACACCATCCACTACACCAGGTTACTTGGAGCCCCATCCAAGCTGGCCTGGAAAACTTCCAGGCCTGAGGAACTTGTTACATTAGGTTTGCCTCCAGAGAGTTTATCAAATAGAATACTTCATATACAAAAACTAAGTTAAGCCATAGGGAGAAAATAAAGATATATAATAGCCCTTGAAGTCAATAAAGCTAAAATGTGACAAGAAAAAACCCTGGATGCTAAAGCAAGAAAGTAGGTTAACAGATCCAAAGCAGCACAGGACAGGGTAGGTAAATTCAAGCCAAGGAGCATAATCAAAAAAGTAGCTAGATGAAGTCTTACAACTTTTATTATATAAGTTAAGACCAAAGTTCTACTAGTTCCTTCTGACTTTATAAATTACTGAACATAGATTTAAATTCAAAATTTGTAAGTAAAAATAATATTTTTCACCTGTCTATACTTTCAAGGCTATGAATAATCTTTAAAACCAGCAGTGTTTGTTGGACATATTTTACAGAGAAGAAAACTAAAGTTCAGTGAATGGGTTGAGGTGGTCAAGACCATGTGACTAACATTGACAAAAATATGACAAAACTCTAAAACGTATGCCCTGGCCACTAGCAAAAATCAGAAGTTTATAGGAAGCAAGATAACACAACCCAAATCCTGTGATAAATTTTATAAACACCAAGATTAAACTGTGGAAAATATGTTATTTACCTGCACAAAATAGATAACACTTTTATCTAGGACTGATCTTTGTTTTAGAACGTACACATATATATACACTAGTACTTTTATGGTGATATGCAATATACTACAATATAAGAGGACTGCTTGTTTGGGCAACTTGAAACAGAATGCTCTGTTTCATAACATAACAGCAGTTAAGTAGTCACTCCATTCTACTGCAAATGAAAAACTCCTAAAAGAGTTTTTCTGTAATTTCTCTTGAGATGCTTGTTCGTCTAAGTATTAGGGCAGTAAGTGAGATGTCTTTTAGAAGGCTGGTGTTCCTTTTCTTCACAGCTTGTTGACTAGGAACATTCGAAATGCACTAATCCTGAAGTGATATCGCATCATGTTTACCCTGTGTCCTTTCTTCTTTCAACACTGGACATTCAATATTTTAAGTCCATCATCAGGTCCCTCCTATATGAAATTATGAACAATTTTAAAGAAGTCATACTTTTGACTTGATTACACATCTGCACATGCCTTATATGAGAGGAAATGATAAATGGTATGATGAAAATGCACTTAAATGGTTTATACTGACTTTAAAGAAAAACTACACTAAATAAATCCAAAAAAAGACTTTCAGTCCTGTTATAGTAACAAAATTACAGTCTGGGCTAGAGTTAGCTAAACTCTGATAATACTTCTGCACACTGTTGCCATCCTACTCCCAAGTCACAAATACATCATATAAAAGAGGCTAAGTGGAGTAAACAAAAGTACACAAAAGCCTGAATTATTTTTTTTTAGCAAAGAGATTTATGTTTCATAATTCATTGGTATTTATTGAAGTTCCACTTCTGCCACTTAAACAGACTGAGTAATACACACACACCAGAGTGTTTACCTATATCTTTCAGTGGTGCTGCTTATTGTGCAAGTTACAACATAGTGGAGGAACAGTGGCAGAATCAAGGGTGCATTATTTCCTGTAGAAAATTTGTACAATTTCATATTCAGTGTCTAATCAGTGCTCCGACTCAACTATCAGTAAATTTCTGCCCTTGTAGAGACATCAGTGGGCACTGTTTTGGTGTTAAGTTTATATTTAAAGTGAAATATTGCATATAGTGTTCCATATATTGCTCTTGAGAACACAATAACCATGTGAGCAATTTATGGTATACTTTGACAGAAGAACGGGGATGAATTGAATTTATTTCCACAGGAAATACTTTTGCAATCCCAGTTCTCACTCAGAAAATAAAAACATATTGCTGAGCACCTGGGGAAATCACCTAAAGTGCGCATATATCCTGCAGTCGAGAATGACAGTCACAGTTGCCAAGTAACTACTTTTTTGAAATATAAGAGATCTGATTATGGTCACTTTTCTTAGTGAATAACTGGAAAGAAATGGAGGAATGTCTTTCCTAGAGGTTCACTGTAAATACAGCATGTTGAATATTCTTTTCCCTTTTTTTTCCCTCAAATCACTGTGGGCTAGGCAGAGCTGTAAAAACAGCTTAAGAGGTATTGCACACACTTCAGTATATTTAGATTCAAAATACATTGTTCTTTGGACCCCTAACTACAGGATTTCATTTCCTACCTATTACCTTCTTGCTCTGAATGAATGATAAATGAGGGAGGTTAGAAGCAGCCAGAAAAGGAATTTCCATCCCATATAATATCGAAATTCCAAGCAATGTTTCAAAAAATTGCCAAGAAATAGAATTTTCCATTAAGATAAAGGGTTTTGTTCCCATTTGCATTTTTCTGCTGTGCAACACAGGAATGTTGACAATAGAAAGATATGTTTTAAAAGGAAAAATTAAAACAGAGAGTAATGGGAGAAGTAATTTTTTTCTTGCCTTACCATGTCACCTTTCTGGCCAACACTCACAGATGTCTAGTATACATAGGGAAATGTCATCCAGTTTGGGAAGCACTGGTGACATAATATTAAAGAAAAGTCAACAGTAGGATAACACATTAAGCCAATAACCTCTTTCATCAAGAAAGTTATGATTTTCTTATCTCCCTCATAAGTCATTTTAGCTGTGCATCCTGTTTTGCTGAGTAGTGCTGTAAAATTATTCCATAAGCAATCACTAATAAGATTACAGCTCTGAAGGGTGTAAAGATAACAAAAGATTGGCACAGAAAAGTCATAATTTTCTTTATAAAAAGTGTGTAGGGGGTTTTATGTATCAATGTAATAAAACAGTGTTTCAAAGGGTGACGATAAGTCATATCAGTCAAGAGTAAAAAAAAAAACCCAGAACATTTTCTCTTTTATGTTTTTGTTTTTAGGAGATGTAGGAATTGAACATTAATGTCTCCATTTCCATGAGAAGGAATTAATGTTATCTATATACTCTTTTTTCTTTTTTACAATATGTTACTTCCCTGGAGGTTTACACGATTTTTTTTTTCATTTTGCTGTGGCTGGTAGGCACAGTATCTCTCAGAAAATAATGTCAAACTGTTAATTACCATGAGCCGTATTTTTGTAAGCTGATCTGATCTGTTATATTTAAATTCCTTATTTCTGAAATACTAGCTGAACATCAGACTATTCTATTCTTTAGGTGCCATATGTACCTCCTTAGTTATTTCACTGGGACTGTCATGCCTTGTATTCATGGGGTTTTTTGGACAAAACACGTGTGAATGCAGGTATTTATTTTGCAAATATAGCTGTGTCTTTTTTAATGACATACACAACTTGTCTTATCCAGTTTGCTCATGATTCTGTCTTTACATCTTATAGTTCAGTACAATTCTTTTTGTGTGTGTGTGTACTGAGAAGGACAGGAAGAAAAGAGAGGAAGATAAAGAGGCAAATAATAAGAGGTACGGTCAAAATTTAAAGCTATTTCCAATCATGAATACTTCCTGCAAGAGACATGAACAAGACAAGTGTTTTGATTAACATCAAGAATATTTCACGCAGCATTATTTACAAAAGCATGCAAGGATGACATTGCATAATAATGAGGTATAATAAAATCATTGGCACAGACGTGGAAAAAGTATTATTACCCGTCTTTCTTTAAAATAGTAATTCCTGTATTATTTTTCATTGATTTATTATCATACCCTGAGACAAAACAAAATAACTTTTTCACAAGAACCTTTAGACAAAGCTGTAAATGAGAGAAAAATAATTTCAAGGTACAAACTTAAAACTGGTTTTATATTGGAGTACTGAAATCAATAAACTAATCTTAAAATACTATCTTGCTGGGAACTTTAATTTTCATTACTTAAAAATGGAGAAATAAATTTTGTAGTGGCCTTAGAAAGGTATTAAAAGGGTGATGGCACCACTTAATTTTCATTATTTTCCTCCGGAAACTGACCAGAAAAATATTTTGAGTAGAAATTGAATATAAAACCCTCAAAGTCCAGGAATGGATGAGCAGACCTAGCTTTATAGCCTCTCTCTTATCCAGAACTACTGGGTTAGTTGCAGCTGGACACCACCTCCCACACAATATGCATATGCTGCAGAGGAGTGTATGTGCATCCTTATGGGAGGGCCTCTATCAGTAACCCCATCTCTCCTTGTGTCTCTCCCATTATCAAATACTTATATGGGAATCCATGAATTAACTGGTCATTGAAAGAACAGAACTGAAATGTCAATTTGTTCTCTCCAAAAATTACATAGTTGTCAGTTCTGTGTGCTCCTAGCCCTGGCACAATGCAGCTCACTAATGTGGAACAGCAACTCAATTTTCCCCGACCTCTTTTGGAATCTTGGTATTGTTGGTTTGGTTTGTTGTGTGTTTTTTCCCAATTATCCCTACTTTCAAAAGCCAAAGAAAATTGTGTAAAAAGAGGAAGAAAAACTATTCTAGGGCTGGGGAAAATGGTACATAGTGAGAAGTCTACTTAGTTTAACAAAAAAGAAAATTATACTCCATTAAAACTAACTCACTGACTTCAGCTCAACAGTAATTGAATGAAATGTAACAACTGATTGACTTCATACCAAAGGGATAAGGGACACCACATTCCCTCTTGATTCCAAGAAGCCCGGATCATTTCATGACAGATTATTTTCTTGTACCTGCCATGGTGACAGTATCCTTTGCAATATATTTCCTAATACAGACATATAAGTGTAGCTGAAATTCCCCATATACGTCACCTAGGTTTCATTCACCGTGCATCTCGTACCGTTACCCATCAGATCATTTTCCCAGTTGTAGCATGCATATGCCATGTACTCTCAACATTTTCTTCTGTGATTCTCTACTTGACTGTGCACCTTATAATCCATTGAATCCATCCATCCATCCATCCATCCATCCATCCATCCATCCATCCATCCATCCATCCAATCTGTTACGATCATCAACATATTTGTGTTTCTGCTGAGTGTAATCGAAGAACTGATGGGGTGATACTTCACTGTGGGAAAAATGCTGGCCATTTCTGTCATGACTAATGCCATGTTGGGATTCCCACTATGTAAGACATAATATTAAATAAATGTCTAAAACAAAGAGAAGCTGGGCAGAATTCAGCACTTAATGTTACAAGAGTGTCTCCTGCTTGAAAGATTAGCAGCAGAACCACAGTATTGCTTGCGAAAATGTCATCAGCAAGAAAAAGTCTGATCATGTGTGAGACTGAAGTGCTGAGGGAAGGCCAAGAATAAAATGTAACATTCTCCTGTAGTCATTATGTTTGTGCTAATAATGGAAAGGAGTAGCAAACCTCTGGGAAAAAAAACAAGTTTCTATGCCAGTTATTCACAAATTAGACTCTAAGAAGTGTCACTACAGTCAGCAAGGTGCTCCCTTCTCAAATAAGAAGTCCTTATAAGTCTATATGCTTTCTGTATAATGTGGAGATGAAACTTTCAGACACACTGAAGCTAAAGCCCTGGTCAGAGTGAGCTCACTGTGCTATTTGATATGATCATATTTTAACATGCAAAATTAATGAGGAAAAGAAAGAAATCAAGTGTCTTATTCAACTAAATTTATTTCAAACCATATTCAAATTACAGTGGTCCTCAGAATTTGAGAATTTAAAAGCTAAAATTATGCCGTCATTATGGCAAGACTACTAGTTACAATAGGTGAGCTAAGGAGTTTATGGTTTCCATCACTGAGGGATCTTAGGATAAAACAAACCAGAATCTTTCTGGAGTGCCATAAATACCTTTGAGTGTTTTGCTCTTTCCTGGTTATATGGAGAACCTAGTGGGACTAGCTTCAATGCCTGCTAGGTCTTAAGTGCTCTGTGATCCTCCTCATTGCGAAACTTATCTTCTTTTTGGTTTTGATTCTCTTTTTCTTTTATCTCAACTCATGTTTTTTTAGAAATGTTTTCATTTGTAAAACACTGTATAGTTTAAAAAATTTACTTGCTCTTTTAAAAAGTACTACAAAATATGTCTAATCATCTTGTATGACTTGGATTATTATCCAGTTCTGCACAAGGAAATAATATGAGCCAAAACACTCATTGTCTTATAAGAAATCAGTGAAATGGTGGGGAAGAGAAACTAGCTCTTAAGATTATCTGTGCTGGAGCTGTTTGAGCATCCAGAACTCTAGGATAAGCAGCAGACTGAAAGGAATGGAGCAAACTCGTTGGAGTTAGTTGTGCAGTGTGCAAAAGAGGTCCACATGTCGAAATGCCCTGATATGGCATTCTGGGCACTCATTCTCAAACATTCTATTCTTTATGACCTGTACTTTGAAAAAACCTGGAAGTGCTGAACACTGTGAGACACCCTGCTCCAAAGTAAGTTTGCTAGAGTGTGAACAAAACATCTTACGAAGTAAATTCCATTGAACAGATAACATTTATCTATAGAGAATTTTCTTAGAAAATTGGAATTGAAAGCTGGCTTTTATTTTCAGTTTGCTTCTATAGACTTTCTAAAATAGATATTTCCTTTATAAGTCTTTCTACTTCCCATTGTTTAAATAAAATATGATTGTCTTCTTTATTTTAGAAATAATCCAATTATGGAAACTGTTGGAGTATAGAAATGCAAATGAAACAGTGGCCAGAAATTTAATTTTTCCCCTCAAGAGCTTACCAACTTCTTTTGTGGGAAGGACATGTTTCAAATTAGCTCACTATTAATACTTTTAAAATTACAGGCTTCATCTTGGAGATGCTACTGTTCAGCTTTTAAGCATAAATTCATGCAAATTCCAAGATCACATCCAGTAAGTACTTAATTCTCCTTCACAGTTGTCTTGAATACATAAAAATTGGAAATCTGAATGTTGCAATTTGTCTTCTCATGGTAAATTCACTATGTACTGTAACTGTGTTTTGAAGTGTGACCTGTTTTAATAAATACATAGTCTCATTGAGTTTGATATGATTTTGTCATTGTAGTAGGACAGAAATATTCCTAACTCCTGTATCTTGGAGACTGATATAAGAAGGTAGATTACATATACCAAGTCTAGGAACTTGATAGTGTCTGATTTTGTAGGTACAGATGTTTGGTCTTTAGAATATGACATATATGTTTCATATGAAAAATGCATGCAATATATAACTTCTATCTCTGATTCAATGAGAGAGAGAGAAAGAGATGATATCTCTGATAGGAAAAAAACCCCACAGGTTATCTTGTTTACATAAAGTGCAGTAGCTATTACTGCACTAAATAAAAGTAAAAGATACCTTTGTCATATTTATAAATGTTGATGTGCTTACAATGATTTCATTATAATAGGTTGTTAAATTAGGCCCAAAAAGACCATTCAAACTTTGGACTGGTTTGGACATGTCAGAAAAATTGGTCTCTAAATGTCGTAATTATGCAGATTTTCAGTAAGTTTAGATTACTTCTTTTAACTTTTCTCAAAAACTACATGTTTAACACAGGGGAAAAAAAAAAATCTTAAAGCCAAGGAAACAAATAATCATTCTGGATCTACAAAAATCATTAGAATGAGGGATGATTATCTTTTAAATAGCAATTCACTCACTTCAGCTTATAGCCTATGGTTATCACAGAGTAAGTTAGAATCTGAAAATGATTTTATTAGACTCTTCATGTATTGTCAAATTGACATAAGCGCATTGTTCTTTGGAATTCATTCTTCCTTTCATTTTTAGAATACTTCTTTAATTATCTATTCTGCACATGTACTGATTTCTAACTGTTTCTGAAATGAAGAGTCCGTGGGAAAAAAGAGCTCAAAGGCAAAATCAATCTCACAGCTGATGAATAACACTGCACAACATACAGCTGGTATTTTGCATTATTTAGAAGACAGACTGAAATTTTGCTGGAAATAATTTTTTTTTATGGTTGGTGTAATGATAGTCACAACTGGAAAAATATCCAATATTTTTGCTTCTTTAACTTGAGCATGTAAGTTTTCAGAAAAGGCCTAGAACCACAATGTTAAGCCTCATCAAATTTTTCAAAAAGGCATGAAAATCTTAAGATTTTAATTGACACTATTGATTTATTTCCCATATTTTCCACTGAACTTGGAAACTTCAGAAATCAAAGTCTGTCTGTAACTGAGACCCAGCGACATTTTTTAAAGCATATAAGGACTTGAGTCATAACGATCTGACCCTCAAAGATGTCAGTTCCAGGCAATGGCAATTAAGGTGCAGAGCATTTTCAGAAGTTTGTGTCTCAGTTCCTTAAAGGACTCAGCCTCACTAACTGTCTAAGTTTTCCCCCCTTTACTCTCTTTTTCTGCTCTGTCAGCATTACAGCAGTCTCAAAGGCTAAAAACTGAACTCAAATGGAGAGGAGATGATCATTCTTAAAACTGCTATTTTATCTCCTGGAAGAGATGGAATAAGAGACAGGCTGGTCATTTGTTTTCCAATAGCAATTCAAACAAACATGCAGAAGCTTTTATGTGTTTGTTGGGAGGGGTGTTAGCTAGTTCTTTCACTGTTGGAGCTTTTGTGGTTTTGGATTTCCTATTTTATTTAAATTCTAGGGCAAACCCCCACCAGGAAAAAAAAAAAAAAAAAAAAAAAAAACCAAAAACCAAAAAACCACACAGCTGTGCTATTCATTTAGCCTTGTTATCTTTTTATCTCTTGCTTGTTTGTTAAAATGCAGAGACCACCCCTGCCATGACAGCATTGAGCAGAATCCATGGAAGATTTGCAGGTCAGGGTCCCTAACAGCACTAGCTATGAAATAGCCATTCTGTCAGGGACAAGCTGGCTGCTGGTCTCAGCTGGAAATTGACTCTGTTTCACTGTCAAGGTCAAGAACAGCACAGTGTTCTAACAGCAAGTGATGGTCAAATGTCATTGGAAATGGAATAAAAGACACTCAGATCTGTAAAATTCACAGTCTCCGTTCCAAAGAGAAAGGAAAAAAGCAGCAGAGGTTGGCAATTTCCTCCTAAAGGCCTCATCTGCCTACTCCAGCTGACATCTGGAGAGTGCTGTTCCAAAGAACTCAGCTCTTATAAATTACTATAAAGTGGGTGAAGTTCATCTCTCACAGTGATCACAACTCCATGAGCCCTTCTATTTGTGCCATGCAGTTACTTTCAGGCATCAATCTCAAATGGATTAAAAATGAGCATCAGTCTGGGAAGGCAGGAGGATAGTGTGGAATTTGGGTTTGTTTTCCTAGTTAAAGATTACAAATGTTTAGGAATCTAGGTATTCTGGAGTAATATATATATTCCAGGACACCAGGATACTTTTGTCTTCCATGAGCATTGAGATGATATTCCAGATACTCTTGTATACGGAAAGAGTATCCCCTGAACATCAAAAACAGTTTATTTTCTGTAAGAGGACTACTTATCTATTAAGAAAAGTTTTAAACAGAGATTTGAGGGGAAAAGACAGTGTGAGTGACAGAAGTCCACAGTTAGGAATTAAAAGAAAAATTTGAATAAGAGTATCAGGATTGCTTGAGTGGGAAGAGGTAAGGATTATTCAGAATAAGATCAAAGAGACAAGAAAAAGGAAATAAGTCAGACTATATATTTATGTATGCTGATGAACAACATAAAGGAAAAGGGACTGAAAGACTTAAATTTAAAAATACCATTTTTTCAGAAGGATGAAGAGTGACCATAGAACTGTGTCTATTGAAATAATGAGGGAGAGAAAGTGTTATATAAAAAATTAGGCAGACTTCAATGCTGAGAGAGAATTTTTAGTCACTGTCTAATGAGAACAAGGATTAAGAGATAAAGCAAAGACTAAAGGAAAAAATGCAAGGGTCATAAATTAACCCTAGGCAGAGATGTAAGAAGTGTTATAAGAGATAAACTTGGTTAAAGTATAAAATCCTCATTGACTCCAACTGAAAGAAGGAATTATAAAGACTGGTGGATGGTAGATTACTTACCAAAAATTAAATTTAAAAAAGCAGCAGAAACATGTAACCACACAGGAAAAAACTCAAGGAAACAAAAAAACAAACAAAAAACCCCAGAAAAACAAAAATGGGCATGGAATGTGGCACAAATATCAAGCAACTACTTTGGGCAAAAAAGTGCTTGTTCTATTAATGGCTTAATATAATACTTTGAAATAGTTTTTAAATTTTCTCTAATTTTAAAAGGAAGAAATTTTTACTTTTAAAGAAAGACCAAGGTCTACTCTACTCAGTACAGAGCAAAATAGCTTGCAGGTGAATTTGAGCATGAAGGTGTTTCATGCTTTTTTTTTACCACTAAACTAGCCATCTGTGATCAAGCAACTAATAGAATTAAAATGGTATGTTCCCAAAATATTTCTTAAGGAGGTGATGAAATAAAATGTTTGCAGCTATCTGGGAAACAAACAAGAAGTGATATGTAGAGGCATCCAAAATGACAACATATTTGGATTTTTTTTAAGTATAAATTTTATCAATCTAAACTGATCTCCTTCTGGACAGGATGTCAGGCTGGACAGAGAGGGAAGTCACTCAGGTCTTCCATCTGACTTTAATAATAGTATTGATATCCTCTCATGATCTACCCATAAATTATAAAAGAAACATAGTCTTGGTGAAATTCTAACAATCAGGGTGCAAAAGCAGTTGACGTAGTGTGGAAGGATATGTTAAAGGAAGTCATGCAAGTTCTCCTATTGCTTATGCCCTCATCGAGTTGTATTAATACCTGAATGCTGCAATGGAAAACATGCTCATTAAATAGTAAACAGCATGGAGATATGATCTAGGGGAACAGGATGGGAAAATGCAGAGTAAAATATCTGAACAGGAACAATAAACTGTTACAGATGTAGGATGGAAGCCAATTAGCTGGGGGAGTCCTGCTCAAAAATGGGTCTGAAGATGTTATAGGGGATCATGACCTGAAGGAGTTTCACGCTGTTGTTTAAAAGGCAAACATATTATCAGGGTGTATAAACCAGAGCACAGAGCAATCCTGATTTGCTTCATACTGATAGCGCTCCAGCTGAAGTAGAGCACTCTTTCAAAAAATGGATGGGGAGTAATTAGAGATAACTCAGAGGTCACAGTAGGCCACAAAGTAATGAGTTTAAATGCAGGAAAGATTCAAATCGGCTGTTGTGAGATGTGTGTGGGGAAAGATCTCCCACCCTTATCATAAACAGGATTGCCTGGGAAGGCTGAGAGTCTTCAGGGGACTGGAACAGCATTTGTCAGGAGTGACACTGGCAGAGTTGATTACACCTTGGGCAACAGGATGAACAAGAGGAACACCTAAGGTCCTTTCCACACTGTGCTTCTACACTTCTCTCTGGTGTTCTGCCATTTTCTCCAATGACCTGAGTCTCTTGCTGTGTTGGGTTTCACTCTGAAATTTGGGTGGGCTGGCTCCAGGGGTGGTTTGCCAGGAAGCTTTGCAGAAGAGTAAATAATTCTGACATCTGCAGATTTCCATAAGTATAATGCTAGAACTGCTTGTTGCAAAGAGATATACATGAGCTGAAATTGCTCCTTCGGACAGAACTATTAATGGGATGTGTTCTTCATATTTAATTTCCAGAACTGAACACACAACTGTGTTCTCAAATATTTGTCTTACATAAACTAATTTCTAAGGCATATTCCTGTATAGACTGCAAGCAGAAAAAACAGAGAATATGATTCAAAACCTACCCCTATTCATTTTAACCCAGAATGGATAGCTTGAAATTGTGTACCCCAAGAGACCATTAAGAAAGATAGTATTCAAATTAGATTAAAGCTGGCAGACATTCTGTGAGTTATGTTTGCTCATTTCCCACAAGATTAAGATTTTAGTTTGTTCCCAGTAATGTATGTCAACATGAATTAATGCAGGTATTTTGTGACATATGTGGAAAGAAAATATCAGACTCATCATTTATCTGCAAAGGAAAATACACACAATCATGTTTTCTGGGTTACTACTCTAGTTATCATGTCACATGGTAAAATAATCCCCCCCAAAGGCTTATGAATGAATTAGATTGGATTTTTCTTACTTGTTTTTAACTTTTTTATGAGTGGAATTTGCATCTGTGCTAGAGTAGTATAAATGCAAAAGGTATGAGGAAATATTTAAATACCAAGTGCAAACCTATTTCGTATTCAAATTCTGAGGGATTATGTACTCTCCTAAAATTTTGATCATATTGCTTTTCTCTTTTTCTAATACCAGATCATACTATTAATTACAGCAATTACATAGTATTGTCTGAGAGAAATGTCTATGTTCTTTCTCTAATGTGTTCTGAGAAATCAGCTATAGAAAAGTATTTTAAGAGAATGGGAGTGAGTTGCTTTAGGCGAAGCACAATTCACTTCTGATTAAACAATTTTCTTCTAGACTGAAAAGGACTTTTTATTTCAGTTTCTGCTTAGATGAATACTTATCTTTTTAGTATAACAACATCTAACAGCAGAACTGAAAATTCTTGATAAAGAGGTAATTGCAGAAGATTTTTCAGGCAGAATCCAGGAATTGAGAAGAAGAATCCAGATTCCAAAACTTCAAAAACGTATGAGAAATGTAAGTAACTTTTGGCATTGGAAAAAACAGGTAGAAAATCTGAAGACATGAGGAATTAGGTCAAAAGGACTGCAGCATTTGGACCAGGAGAATTAAAACCATAAAGTTCTGCAACATGAAGGTCTTTAACCCTTTTCCAGAGTGGAAAGCTATAATTTTGCAAGCATCATATGAAAGCAAACTGAATATTACAGCAAGTTTTAAGCATGAGAGAAGTGGGTCATATAGAATATGAAAACACATCAGCTGCGAAACTGTAGGATGCAAAAAGGTCCATTCAACTTAAGCCAGTTCAGATTGTTTCAGAAGTCAATATCAGGTACAGAGAGAAAAAGGCATGGAGCACACATACAGGAAACTGTATTTCCTGTCTTCCCTCTTTACCTAAATCTAATTTAGATCTGAAATGAAAGCATAAGCTTTCAATTTATGTCCACTAATAATGCCTTGAACCTTGAAGCTCAGAAGCCTCCATAATAATTCATGCTGGTGTGCAGAGAGAAAAGCGGCCCAAAGCTGCTCCTGTCCGAGGTTCCATAAAGCAAGAAACCGCTGGTAGCATTTTTTGAGCAAAGTGAGATGGTGTGTAAATGCCTTTCAGCTGAATTGCAGTTTTTGAAAAAGATCAGTGAAGATTTGCTTTATATTTCAACTTGGGAGGTAATGAATCAATGACAGCCATGGAAGTAGCAAGGAAAGGCTGTGGAAGGCACACTTAGGTTGTCCTGGCACAAATTTCAGTCCCACATTAGATGGAAGGTGAGCTGGCAGGACAAGTGCTCTGGGTCCCGTAGTGAGCAGATCTCTTATAAGATCTGTGCTCTTTGAGGACCCATATGATACTGATTTCTTTTTTAGACTGATAGTGTAAGAGCAGGGTGAAGTGATACAGAGATTCATCTGGCTGTGATGTAAGACTGAGAGCTTCTGGGTGAAACTTCACAAAGAAACAGTGATTCCAGCAAGGCCTCCCAAGGCAATACTAAATACAAGTTATAATTCTTTTACCATGAGAAATGGGAATGCTCACAAGCGAGACCTTGCAGCACTGGAGTTTATCTGATCCAAACTGCTGACTCTGCTGACCCAAGACAACAAAAACTGATTGGAAACACATAAATAGAGAAGCAAGAGGGGAGAAAAGGCATCATTAGTGAAGAACTAAATTTAAAAATGTTCTAAATGTGATTGAAGAATCTAACAGAATAAATAGATAGTTCTTGTTCCCTAATAAATTCTGTATTTCCCAAAGAAAAATGTTCCAAGATATGATCCAATAACCTAGCATATGAGAAATACTATTTTGCAAGGTTAGCCCAAGGGATTTTTGTTTTGTGGATGGATTTCTATGTGGCTTTCTAATTGCTATTGTTTGTCACATTTTTAGAACAAAATTTTAGATAATGCTTTCAGTTGTATCTAGGTGAATAGTAATATAAATAATATAGGCTGCTAGCATTTTCTATTGCAATTTCTTAATTATACTTGTGAGAAATACAAATTTATAAAAAAATCTCACAACAACCTATCATCAAAATTGAATTAATACTTCGATGTTTGGGTGACTGTTAAATTTTATTTTCTCAGTGTGCCACATAATAATGGTTCAGGCTTTCCCTTTTCTTCAGTCAGGTCATGCCTGCACTACTCATGATGCAATGCAGGTTTCCTATTGAGTGCCATCATAAGAGGCTCACAAATGTCAGTGGATCAGGTAACAGCCAACCTCTACCTGAATTCCAGTGAAGTTATATAGCTCACAATAAAAATTAAGTTCAAGACTGAATTATCTTGCAGCAGAGTTCATCTCAACACATTCAAATAAAATGTTTTAATGCTCAAATACAGAAAGGGTCCATTTGGAAAGAAAAAGCTTGAAGATTAAATATTTAACCATTAGTATACTGAAATTTTTCCTAGTTGAGAATTGTCTTGGAGGGCTGGCAAGTGATATTTTGGGGGATGAGAAAAGAAGCTGAAATTTTCTTTACAAACCATAGGTTTTAATCATTTCCAATTAAGTGCTATGGAAAAATTAATCTGAATACTTGAGTTAGGCATATTTATGGCCTCTTTGAGAAACAATCACTGAGATATTATGGAAGTACTCAGCCTACTGATTGAATGTATCTTAAAAACTTGCAGAAGTAAATCATTATAACTGGCAAAACTTAGTGGAATACTATCAAATTTTCCCATTCACATGCCATTTAATATAAATATTTTGGAAAGCAATACTTAATTTGAAATTATTTGGGATATGACAGAAGATAGAATATGTTGTTCAGCTTATTGCAACTAGTTATAAACTTTGGGGCTTTTAAATCATTAAAATCTTTTAACAATTTTTATCATGAGACTGTCAGAGGGCAAAAATATTCAGTCATTAAGTCTGTTCCCATTGAATATGTCCACATCCCTGCTGACATATAACAACATTCTAAAGATAGTAGGAGCAGCTGTGAATTACATTTCTTACATTTCTTGAGAAATTTATTAGTTCTGTTTGCATTTAATGCAATTTCCATATCATCATACATTTCAGAAAATAAGAATTCTGGTTTTGCTCTGACAGCTTCTGGACATGTATTTTCCAGATGAGGAGTATTCGAGACTCAGCAACCAGAATAGTTTTTCAGTAAAACAAGACTGCTTTGGAGCAATGGAATGTCTGCTGCCTTAAGAGAAAAATCACGTATTCAGTCACTGCCGGAGTTTAAAGCGGTTAGCTGAAAATACCCAGCAGAACTGAGGTAACAAAGAACTAGAGTGCTGAAAACTGATTCTTGCAGACTCTGGAGCTCATAGCTAGCAAAATACTGTTCTCTGATGGAGGGAAATATTTTGAATGCTGGATGTCAGTAAGCTCATGGGAGCATGTTGTAAGAGCCAGCAGATAGATTATGACTAGAAGAATATTAATGTACAGAGGTCATTGGATGCAGGAAAGAGCAGCTGCAATGCTTCTATGCTCAAGTTTAAAGAATGTTCAAATTTAATGGAAGGTCAGAGGAGGAGAACAGCACAATTTTGGTCAATATCAGATTTGGCCTTGATCTATAAAGCTACATAGCAATGCAGCAATGCGACACATTGCAAGAGCCCATGCCATGTAGCTCTTGGTGATGGACACTGCAATCTGTACTTGTTTTCTTTTTTTAAAATCTATATCTCCTGAACCTTTTCATGACTAAACTGGGGCACAGAAGTTCTCCTGCAATATGTGTACCCTTGTCTTTTTCCAACATATGTTGCTTATATATTTGATTGTAAAATAGCATGTTGGCTTGACCTTGACCAGCTGCCAGATGTCCACCCAGCCTTCATTCCTCCACTCCCTCTCACAACAAGACAAGGGGAGAAAATAAGATGAGTAAGCTTATGGGTCAAAATAAATAGAGAGGGTCACTTATCACTTATGATCACAGGCGAAAGAAACTCAATTTGCAAAAAAAAAATACTGCCAATTAAAATAGATTTGAAGGGTGAGAAATGAAGACAAAATTAAAACAGCATTTTCCCCCCAGCCCTTCACTCTTTTCCCCTCAGTTTTATTCCTTCCTTCCCACTCCCTTCTCCCTCCACATTGTGTAGAGGGCATGAGGAATGGGGGCTGTGGTCAGTCCATAAAGTTCAGCCAGTTCATCCATGGTAACTCCTTCCTCCACAGTTTTTCAGTGTTCCACATAGGCCCTCCACAGGCTGCAGCTTCCTTCAGAGCCTGTTACCTTCTCTGGTGTGGGATCCTCAATGTGCCACAGTGTGGATATGTTTTTGACACAGCGCTCCATGGCTTGCAGTGTGGATATCCACTCTGGGATGTTCCTGTCAACTGGCTGCAGAGAACCACCTGCTCCACTGCCGTGTCTCCAGGAGCTGCAGGGAAATCTCTATTCCAGCACCTGGAGCACCCCCTCCCCACTCCTTCCTAGGCTACACAGGGCTGTTTCTCACACTTTTCCACTTACCACTCACTCCTCAACAGCATTCTGACCTCTCTGTATAGGTTTTCCCCAGGGCACATGGCTGAAGGATTGAGCTGGAGCTGATGGGAACCTGCTGTCTCCCACAGGGAACAGCTCTGGCCTCTCCTCATAGGGGCCAGGGCTGCAGCCCTCTCCCCATGGCCAATAACTCAGCACCTACACCCCATAGAAGTGGGGTGTCACTAAGTGACAGCTCTGGAGGAGACCATGATGAAGGAAAGGAATGAGAAGGCTGATTGGTGATGGGCAAATAGGAGAATGTTTCGGCTGGGCTTCAAGACTCCTCTGGAAATGGGATGCATTCAGGCAATGAGACTGAGTAGAACAATTAAGAACTATGGCTGGAAATCTCAGAAGCACCAACTGCCCACATCAAAAGGTTGGTAAATAAAAGAAAATTATAACATCAGAAACAGAAAGAAAGGGGATATATATATATTTTAAAGTTTCTAAATTCCTGTTATCTCAGAAACATTGTTTACTTATTTTTTTGTGTTTCCAGCAAAAATTATAAATACAGGGTATTTCAAATGCTAATATGCTGGATTCAGACAATTAAAGCACAGCAACTATATTTTGAACTCTATTAATCCCAAAGCACAATAGCAATCAGGGATTCCCTTGTATTTTTTTTTAATCCCCTGCATACTTTTGGTGTAATAAACTGCATTGCTGGCTTGTTTGTAATACATCTTGTGTTACATTCTGCAGCCTGAGCAATTACTGAACTCATTTAAATTCTAAGATAAGCTACTTTTCTTCCTTTTTAAGCATGAGGTCTAAAGGTGACATGAAATTCTGAGGATTCTGAGGGTTTGAGAGCTCAGTGAGTTTTCTGAGATTACTGAAACTTTCTTCCATAACTTAAACTTATTTCTTCCTAAAAACAAAAGCGTTCAGTTTAAGCATAACCAGTCTTCCCCTAAGTGCTTAATCCAAAGCTCACTGAAGTTACTGGAAAGAGTTCTGAGCGCTGCATCAAATTTGAAATGGAAGTCTGTGCCCTCTATTACTGACAAAAGCTCTGCACACACAGAACTATCCAACAACAGATGTGTAATGTATGTTTCTTTTGATAGAATTTCCCTCTTTCTTACACTGCCTGCTTTTCCCCACACTCTCTGAATTTGTTTTCCCCTCTGTCCCTTCTTTTCTCTTTCTCATACTGCTTTTGTCAGATTTTGTTATATTGACTCCGTTTTCTGTCACCATATCTCCATGTGGGGAGAAAACAACACACTGTCCAAAAATAATTTTCACTTCCCAAAGCTTCAGCTGGTTCAGGAGCAGGCAATAGGGACTTGCTTAATATCTCCATCTTAATATCTCTTAATATCTCCATCTCAAGGACTTATCACTTGTGAATAATAATTAAATTATTTAGAATGCATTTCATCGCAAGCCAAGATTTTTAGACTCCAATGTCTAACCACAAGCTTCTAATCCCACATTTAATTACTTAAATGATCATTCATTCTCAAAAGTCCTCAGCATCCTTCACTTTTTATATGTGGCACTTTTTTAATGTTACTCTTAAGAACCTAGGTAGATTTAAGAACCCAGTGTTAATCACCTGAGTTACGTTTAAAAACCCAGTGTTAATTACCTGGGTTTAACACCGAGGGTGATTCTACCAAATCTCTTCTTAAAAGAATAGCTGCATTTATCATTTCTAACTCCCTATAGAAGTGATTTTTATGCACAAAAAGAACCTGGAAATTTTTATATACAAAAGTCTGACTCTGCAACTTTTTCATTTTGTTTTCTCTTGTTTTAATTAAGTTTTCTATGTAGCACAACATATTTAAAACCTTGCAAAATTAATATAGCAAGGATTTTTTCCATGAATCTGACAAGAACAAAAGGTGAGTTACCAAACCATGTGTATTCACAACCATGCAGTTCTCAGACACACTGTCTCTTCAGCTGCAAAAAAAAATATATGTACTAGTCGTGTTTCTGGTGAAAATATTTGAGTCGCATTATTAATTTTCTTCTTAATATCTTCCTTTAGTATTTCAGCAAAGCAATCTAAATTGTTATATTTTATAATAAAAACTAAAAAGTATATATCAGAGAATATAATTTGCTATTTTCATACTCCATACTTGTTTAAACAAGGTGCATATGAGTGGATTTTTCAATGTGTGAATACAGATTTTTCCGGGGGTTTTGAATTCCACTAGGCAGACAATCACAACAGAAAATCATAGGTAAAATTACAGATGAGAGACTTTCTAACAATTGGATTTACCTTGTCACCTTCGCCCTTTGCAACCTGGAGAGATGGAAAGTACAGGCTGCAGTCACTGTCCTGGCAGATGGGATTTATTGATCCCTTATGGACAAACCAGGGTCAGTCCATTCCTGTTCTAAATGTCACAGCCTTTCAACCCTGATGATAGAAGCATCTCATGATGACAGGAGTGTTAAAGAGGTGCTATAGTTTTTTATTTGGGGGAAGAGGTGCTTTCAGGAAAGGGTGCTTGAATGTACAGTAACATGGGGCAGGGAGTAGTCATGCCAGGGCCTTCTCTGTGTGATCCCAAGGGCTCTGCCACCTGCCTCAAACACTTGGTTTGGGGTTGGTATGGATGTGGATGACCAGACAGCCCTGCCAGTGCCAGTGGCAGAGCCTGAGGTAGATGTCCAGGATGGAGTTGGTTTGGAATGGACTGCAAGACACCCCTCGAGTGGGACTGCCCTAAGGTCACGCAATGCGATTGGCCCGTGCCAGGACATCTCCCTCCACAGTCCGTACCCATCAACTTGGCATTCCAGCCAGACAGGTCAACCCTGGGTCCCAGTTTCAGTGGGCTGACCCTAGAAAGCAGCCAAGTACCAAAGTTGCTGGGAAATATAATAATTTACCCATACGGGTCAAATGTGAAGCTGGGGACAGAGACATTAGCAGAAAGACCCTGCACAAGGCAAGAGACCTGTAAAGCTGTTGTCTTCAAATTAGTGTGACTCTTTAAAAAGAGGGGTCTGCCTGTATGTGCAAATACTCCCTCATTTTTAGTGAAAGAACTCTATCTGCCAGGTGAAAAGAAAGTTAAAATTATTTGGAAACTGAAGTCCATCACAATCACCCAAGAAAATTGTTTTAAAAAAAAAGTGTTGAATTCTGCATCAGCTGAACTGCTGAAACAAGGTCCTCTAAACAGTGAGTTATACATCATTGTAGCCTGCAAATCCAGTCTCCCTTTCACTTGTCTTCCTCACAGGAATTCCAGGTTTGTCCTTTGAGAAATCCGGGGCAAAGGACCACAGCAGGTGACTTATTGATCTTCCACTGGATCTACATAATGACGTTTCCTTACCTATCAGTTTGGCTTCCTAGTTCAAAGCTAAGCACAACCACAAACAGCTGATGTGAGACACAAAGTCTAAAATATTGACCAGCAACTGAAAAGCAAGTTGAAGAGTGAGGTTCGAGATTATTTGACATGCCCTTCCACAGCCACCATGCAACGAGCTGAGATTCTTCTGTGCTTCAGTAATTTCTTAAGATCATTTTCTGTTCCTGCATTTATCCACTGAACTTGATTTAAACCTCTCATCCTTTATGCTCTATAAATTGTACATTTCTGCTGTAAATTCCTTGAAAGCACATTCAGAACTACTGCAAAAGTAATGAGCAAGCATGGAAACGACCTGTAGGACTCTACTGTCCTACTAATTTCAAAACAGTAATAAAAGAGTTATATTAAAGAAAACAAAGTGTAGCTTTGACTATAACAAAAAAGACCATACCATTCCACTTTTAAATGGTTATAGTATCAACCACAGAAAGCTCATGCCTTAAGCAGTAATCATCAAGTTCTGATGTTCAAAATTGTATTCTTGTGAACAAACTCTATTATTGTGGAGTTCAGCTGAAGTAGTTTCCACTTTCAGAAAAAAATGTCTGCTAGATTTCAAAGCTGGAATGGACCACTGTGATTCTCTAGACCGACCTTTTGTGAATATCAGTCTGGAAAACTAAATAAAGACTGCCATAACTATTAACATGAAAAGTGTCATTGAACCTGGTGTTTCACATTGAAATCTCCTTGAATGAGAATGAAATCTCTGTGAATCACTCAGGTATACAGGTGAAATAGTAAGGTCTGTTGGCAACATACTATTGTATTTTTCACTTCATACAACCCCTTTTTTTTCCATACCATGTAAGCAGCATAACTATTCTGCAGATTGTTATTTCATCATTAAACAATTCTATGGTAAAGCCATGTGGGCAAAGATAATGATAGACTATACATTTCGACAGCAGTGAATGATGACAGGTTTCACTCTATAAAAGCTCTGTGAAGAAATCTCCCTCTGAGTAGGCTAGCAAAGCAGAGAAGAATTTCTCCTTTGTGGCTTTTTTTTCTTAAATCAGGTGCCAGATTACATTCATTAAATAAGACCCATATTTCAGGTAGATGATGGATACATTTCTATTAATAGATTCATAAATCACCAAGTGACATTTAGGTATAAAACATTCACTGCATTCAAAGGCATTGTTTTAATCATATAAGTGATAATTTGTATTGAGGTTATGTGAATTATCAGACACAGAAAAGAGAAAAATCTGAATGGCAACATGGCAGGAGTTGGAGCTTTTATTCACTTTAGGACAAGCTAAGCAGTGATCAAATGGCCAAATTCTGACTTGTAGATGATAAAGCAGTTTCCAAGGGAACATTCCAGCAGTGACTCCCACAAAAAAGATGAACAAAACAAAGGTGTTTAAACAGAGAAGGGATAGTAAAGTGTCTAGTACTTGTAAATTATTTTACAGTGCGCACACAAATTACTAACTTATCTTTTTTTTTTTTCCAAGGTGATAATCTTTCTGAAGAACTGCTGACTTCAGAACACTCTGAGAAAGTCAGCATATCTAAAAAGCCTGTGATAAAAATAGGTATGAAAATTGAAAATTTTATCTTAATTTTTCTGTCTCTCAAAGCATGTAATACAGAAGTTGTGCATTTTAATTTCTATCCAGCAGATTACATAGAGGCATACTTTAAAATGTGCATACTACTGCAAAATAAGATAGAATAATAGGCAAAAGAAAACTGTAAAAAAACACTAATAGTGAATAATATCTGATTTAGTGTATCCAAATGGGAAAAATCTACATTTCAGCAATGAATATAGAAGACCACATTAATCAGGAATAAGTCTAATTGAACTAAGTCCAAACAACACAGGATTTCTGTGAATGCAGTGCTTTATAAAAACAAGCAAATAAATATTCACTTTTATAAAAATTGCTCCACTCTTCTTAGCATTCAGCCTTGCTGTAGCAGTCTTCTCTGTATTGTGGAGAATTACTGATAGGTCTCTTGTCCTAGCACAGCACCTCAGGGTCAGAACTTGTATGTCCAGATGCTGATGGCAACTTTTAATCAGCATATAAGAATGGCAGAGCTGTGCTGATTAGTAAATCCTAATGCCATTATCCAGTGAAGCTGCCTGGTAAAGCTCAACCTTGTTCAAAAGCTGCAAGACAGTGAGAGGATGCAGTGAATATATCTAAAGTGCATTGACAAGCACATATCATTAATCATAAATAGCAGTCTTGTTAAAAATTCCAGCCTGCATTTCTTTTCTAACATACAAGAAATCATGAGCCGTTCAGTCACATTCTTCTTAATTATATTGAGATTTATGAAAGAAAGCTATTATGCTAGATTTCTCAAGACATGATTATTATAAGTTTTTGCACATTATTTTTTCCCCCGAGTTCTAAAGAGAACAGAAAGACTGCAGCCCAGTTCAGACAGAGCAAGAATGTCACCATTGTTTCTAGTAGGAACGCCTTTATCTTATATTAACAAGAGAGTCACCAAATCATTACATTTATGAATTTTTGTTGTTATTTTGTGAGATCATGTGTGTGATCAGGGGAAGCTTACTATTATTCTCATTAATATTTTATTTTGCACTAGAGAATCAAGGAAAGCTTCATGTAAACATAGTTCATTCTTGTTGCCATTTAGTTCCTTCCTTACTGTTCTCAGTGGCAAGCCAAAATTTAGTATTTCTGTACAGTTAGGAGTTCACCAGTGACCCAACAGAAACATCAATCCTTTCTGACTGAAAAGCAAAAAGACTGCAAAGGCAGAACATAATGCACCTTTCAGGCTTGTTTTGACTTATCAGCCACAATGATATGAAGGGTATTTATTATCTGTCTTAAGGAAAGGTATTTTTCTCTGAAATAATGCTCCATTGGTAAGTGATGTTTGTTGTGGGACTATTCAATTGTAAAGTTCTGGGACCTGGAAAAGAAATAAGTTAAAAAGCCTCAAGTCATTTTGTTGCTTTTCTTTTTGTAAAAGCAGTTTTTAAGTAATGCAAAAAAGAAGATAATAGCTATGCTGAAAATAGTTGGAGGCCAGTGCTTCGAGGACCCTCTACTGCAGTTAATCTCTCAGATGGCTGCTATCACTACCACTCTTTCTGAAGCATTTCCTAATTGGCTCTCTGAAAGTTCAGCTTCTTGCCCTTCAATGAGCACCAGTATGGCAGCTGTCAAAGAAGGAGCAACTTAACTCAGGGTATGATCTTAATAAAAATTCTGCCTTTCCAGAAGCATTATTGCCCATACCTTTTATTTTCTTCATTACTTTTTTTTCCTCCTATGTTAACAAAAAGGACAAAAGAGCTTGGAGACCATGGAAGCCTTCCAAGCAACTCCTGTTCAAAATAGGCAGTCAGGCTCTGCTCTCATGTACATTGGTGTGGTGATTAGGGAAGAGGTGGGTCATTCCTCCCTGGGGATAGTTTCATGAACCAAGTGAAAGGAGCAGGGAAGAGCTGTGAGCAACTTTGAATTGCAGGTTGTGCTTTTCAATACAGCTTAAAGTAGCCCCAGGCTCAATCTGGTTTCACCAGATATTAGAATTTTTTAACTTCAGAAGGGATTATTACGATTTAAGGAAAAACTTCTGTTATACAACTGCCACAGAACAACTTCAGTCAGTTTACCCTGAATATTCTGTTTAGGTTTTGTATGCATGGTCGTATGAGGCAAAGAGTTTCTTATTCAATGTAATTTGCCCCAAAGTATGTGGAAATTCTGGTGGGTTTTTTGTTTAGAAAAAAAAGTCTAAGGAAAATAATGAAAAGAAAAAAAATATTTTCACACAAATTTGATAAAATTACTCCTTATGTGGCTACTTAAGAAGTATTTACCTAATAGCCAAGGATGGGAAAAGAGGGATTCTCTTTCTGAGATAGTACCTCTTGATTCAAAACACCTAAATATTCCTTCAGAAGCTGAAATACTAAGCCAGATTCTGACTCAGTGATTCTCTTGACCAGAGGTTAGAAGATTTGCCTTGCTCCAATGACCACTTAACTATTTAAAATAAAAGGTGGAACATTATCATCCAAAGTGACTGAGATTAGCCCAGGGACTCCTATGCAGGGTAGCCTGACTTTCAGTCTTGAGTTGCACATGATTCAGAGGCAGATCAAACAGGCCTGCCATGCAGCTAGGACTGAGAAGACTGGACAGCCCAGAACACAATAGTTTGGACATGTTTATTATTAAACAATAGTTTGGACACGCTCCTGTAAGATGGGTCTTGAGAACTTAGACTGATAGGAGAACTCTCTTATGCACGTGAAGTACTGGGTTACGGGGCAGAAAATCTTTGCTGTCTCTGTAATTTGCAACCTCATGTCTTAGCTATTTTTATTTCCTGTAAGAAGTGCATGAAAGGGTCTCAAAACGTTTAAGTATCAAGCTGCACCTGGGGAGGTTATATTGGCCTTTAGGAAGAAGTTCTTCACATAAAGGGTGACTGGGCATTGGAATGGACTTCCCAGGGAGGTGGTGGAGTCACCGTCCCGGGGGGTGCTTAAGACAAGACTGGACATGGATTAGTGCCATGGTCCTGTTGACAAGGTGGTGATAGGTCATAAGATGGACTCAAGGATCTCTTTTCCAACCTAAATGATTCGGTGATTCTGTTCTACTAAAAATTGATTCTTTTTTTCTGGATGTTTCTTTTCAGCAAAAAAAAGGTTGTCAGATTTGTTTATTTGAACTGACTTCCATTCTGTCCTCCAAAGTCTCATTTGTATGCTGGACAACAGAGATTTTGGCCTGTTCTCAAAAGGAATCACTAAGATGTTGTAGCCACAGTCCTGAAAATCCTTCTGTCCTGGGGGCTGAACTCAGAGTTGTTTCAAAGCCATAACACTGAGTAGAGACTGACAGTCAATTGGCATTTTATGTTGCTGAAACAATATGAAAAGAACATTGCATTGCTCTGTTATCCAGTCTGTATCACTGAGACTAGAGTGAGCAGGAAATACTCATTTATGAATATGTGAAATTAATGTATCTGCATTAACTTTCCTCAAGAGTAAAAGGCAAAACTACTTTGGAAAATGTAAAATAAACAATAAGTAAAATTAGGGTGGGGTTTTGATATGTTTTCAAATAATATACCTACAATTCACAGTTTTTTTGGTTTTTTTTAATTTTCTTTTTTAGAATCATAAAAGATACTGAGTTGGAAGGCATACATCAGGATCACTGAGTCCAATTCCTGGCCTGCCCAGGACACCCCAAGAATCACACCACATACCTGAGGGTATTATCTGTGTTGTGTTTACTAACAAAGGAGAATTTTTTTACAGGTTCCCCTGTAAAATTCCTTAAGCTGTATTACAGGATCTCTGTCAAAGCAGCAGTAGAGAAGGAGTACCTTCTTCTATCAAAATTTCTTGCACTTAATTAACTCCAGAAAGATCCTTTTTTAAAGAAGATTAAGAACTGTGGAAATGAGACATTTGTATTGGCTGTGTAATGGCTATACATATATTAGGCAAATCCTGACAGAGCAAAAATTAGTCTCTGATTTCTTCCTCTCCTTTCATTTCTCGTGGTCTTGTTTTGCACCTGTTCAGCACTTGTCCTTACAGATGCATTTAGTTATCGTTTAGGCACTTGCAGGAGCAAAATGAGAACAGATGCGTCATAAGTACAAAATATATGCTAAAAGGACATGCCGTAATGAGAAATCAAAGCTCAATGGGAGGAAAAACAAAACATGGCAGGATATAGAGAATGCAGACCTAAAATTAGCATAGGATAGATACATTGAAAAGACAAAATTCAGCAGATAAGGGCTCCTGGTTTATTGTCTAAAATATGCCTATCTGCATTCCCAGGGAACAACATCAATCTGTCTTGATTTCTGAATAAATTGAGCTCTCAAGCAAAATCCCTGTAAAAGAAGACAGATCTATTTTTATCACTGTGACCTTTTTAGAAGGACTTTAGGGAAGAAGGAAACAAACTTATCTAAATTCCTTCTACTCAAAGTCCAATTCTGCTTTCCTATCTGAAAAAAAATTATGCTTGCCTCTGTTTTTAGCTACCTAGCACTAAGAATCTTTAAAAATTCGCATAGCACAACAGGCTTCCTTAAAGGCTTGGTCTTGCCTGCTTTACTACTGGTCTTTAACTGGTGTTAAAACATTATGTAAGAATCTAGTTTCCAAATTCATTGACATCTATCAGTAGCTTTAATTACTTTTGGATCAAGATCTGAATTTAAAGAAATGACCTTATGAATTCATAGGAAATCACACAAACCCATAATTTTTTCTAGCTACATTAAATATATTAACTGTCACAGTTAGATTTTTTGCCTTATTTTTATTTCCCAGGATGGGAAAACCCTGGTTTAATTAGGAACTTCACTGGGATTGTTAATACCTGGTTTGAAACAGAGTGAATATGTATTCAGGGCATATATTCCAGAATGAGAGAGTGGGTGGTATAGATAAAGGATTTTTATACAGTGTTATGTAGGGCGAGTTTTTGTATTTTTGCTAGCACTAGGATTGTTAGATAACTGGCAGAACAAACCACGATTTTTAACTTCTGTCTTTAAGAGTGTGATACCAGGAGACTAGCAAAAGGCAAGTATATTGCTTGTTCTTAAGAAACTAGAACATAATGAATTGTAGACAAATCAGCTTAACTTCACCTTCTGGGAAAATCCCAAATCAATCAATCTGTTCATAAGAATTCGGAAAATAATAGAGAAATGGCAGAGTGGCCAGAATATAGCTGTATGTACCAAGTCATGTCAAATCAGTCTATTACCAATGAAATATTAATGGGCATTCCATAGAGCAGAAACAGGTTTCATTCATATACCCATTGACTGCATTTAGGGTTTTTATACTGTGTCAAGTAATACTTTCCAAAACATACTTACAAAGCATGGCTTTCAGTGAGCTTCTCTGAGAGTGCAAATACCCCTAAATAATTATACTCGAAGTGTGGGAATCAATGGTATACCAGAATGGGAGGATACATCAAGTGGGACTTCATGGAAGTCTGTTGTGAACATGAAGTTATTAATATTTTCGTTAGAAATTACATAATACCAAGAAAGTGTATTTAATTTGAATGTGGCACAAACTTTATAGACTAGGTAAAAAATTTGAAAGAATCTTGCCAAAACCAGAGAAATGGTCTGGAAATACAGAATGAAATTCAGTAGTATACAGTTCTAAAATATATGCTTAGGTAGAAGGAATTGTCTGTACTGCAGGATGCAAAAGATATTCAGGAGCCTCTTTTCAGAAATCTCCCAAATTTCAGCGTATGGTAACAACATCTAGTATTTGCTGTAAAAAACCACAGGACTGATAATCATTAAATAAGTAGGAATATAGTCCTGAATACCTGAAAAGTCACCCTTCTCCTTCACTGAGCTAAACTGCCCAGAGGTTAAAAAATGGGACCTATGGGAAAAGAGTGAAAGAAAAGGGGTGGAAAAGAAGAGGGGGTGGAAAAGGGGTTGATGCAGTGTAACCAATGGCCCAGTGATCCAGGTTCATATGACCCAAGGTCAGGCTTTGTGTAGCATGTCTGGCTAACTTTACTTCTGTTTTAATACGAAGATGTTTGAAAGTAAGTCAGTTAATACCATGCAAGACAAGAAATGTGTCTGGGAAGAAGTGAAGGTGCTGAGATGGTAGTGACTATCAACTCAAGGACTCAAAGGGAAAACCAATGACATAAACCTAGGAAAAAGGTAGAAAATTAGGAGACAGCAACCCAGGCTGTTCCAAGAAACAATGGATGTTAATACTTTCTGTCCTGACTGATAACTGCCTAGCTGACACAGATTCATTAGGTGTGGCAAGGATAATAATGCTTAACTTAGCAATTGACTGTATCAGCTTACAAACTTTTTTTCTAGTTATTTCCATGAAATATATCCTGCTTGCAGAGTTCTGGGCATAGTAAGAGCTGCTCAAGCAAAAGCAGCCCATTATGCTGAGGGTTACAGCAGGAACACCATAGTACTGAAAGGTTGATGCAAAGAAAGGACAAATCTCTTCTACAACAGTGGAGCAGCTGGAGTGGCTTAAGATGCTCTGTGCTAAAGGTTTAGGCAGAAAACCTTAGGCAGGCCTTTAAAAAGAATATCACAGTTACGACTGATTTTGTCTTAGAGTGGAGGGGACGTGAGGTCGACTTTATACTTGGATTTGGAGTTTCAAGGAGCTTCATAAGCAAACAGAAAGATGGACAGAGATTAGACTTAATGTAGTGTTGGCAATACTGCATCAGGAGCGATGTCAATGATTGTGCAGTTTCCCAAGGACAATGCATGTCCGAGACATCTGACAGTTTAATGTTCAGCTTATCTCAAGAAAAGGAGGTGGAGAATAAGGTCATTAACCACAACTGGATTGTAACACTCTACTCTGCCTTCACTGACTACTATGGTTTACTTTGGAGAGAGATGGAACGAACAGAATAGAAGCACCAGAAACAGTACCTTCATGCTGAGGAAATGTGAAATTTCATGGGGGATAACTCAATTAGGCTCTGCAGTTACTTTGTGTAGAAGGTACAAAACCTTGACTGATGGTGACTAGGTGTCTGCTGTGCTCAAATAGGCTTGGCTAGGGCTAGCTCAGCTGCACAGTGCAGCAGCATGCAGTAACCAGATAAGAGGTTTTACCGGCATAATTTAGTGAATGCAGTGGAATTGAAATAACAGTCCTTGGAAGATGAAAGGTCTTATTATTTTGAAAATTGCATCAGTAATAATAAAACAATCTCCTATCACACGATCTTGCCAGGAAAAAGTTACTGGCAAACACGATACGTGTGTGTGTGAGAGAATCAGCACGCTGTTGGTTCAGCAGAACAGTGCCAGCTAAAGATCCATTAAAAAAACTTAAATTTCTGACATCAATTACAAGTATTGCTTAATCTTATTTTTTTAAAAATGGTAATTAGGTTTCACTCCTACAAGCAGCAGGATAATTGGGTCCCAAAGGTCTGGAATAAGGTTAAACAATTAGACTGTATTTGCAAATGAACCTATCTTGATTGGCACTTGAAAGGATAAAAGGTTTATTTGAAGTTGTTAGAATTTTAACCCATGATTTCATGAAGTCCACATATATCAGACAGTGCTAACCTGAAAACATCTCTCCAGATACCTCCGGACTTTGGATGGAATTTGAGCAAAGTCATCCCTCTGAGCGTAACAAGAGTGCACTGAGCAATTCCTTTGACTTCTTGTTTCATTGACTCAGTATTAGGATTTATTATTAGTTGGTAAATTATTGATTATTGGGTCAATATATCTTGAAATTCAGCTCAACAAAACACAATTTCAATTTATCACAACAATTTTAGAGACAAGTAAACTGCAATAAAGTTAGATTTATGAACCCACCAGAGGTCACAGAAGGGAGTTAACAGCAAAACAAAGAATAGGTCTTTTGAAGGCCAGTTTCCAATCCAACATCTGCACATCTAGCCTCAAAATCAGTAGTATGGAAAAACAAAGCAGCCTGTTTAGACAGGAAATTGATGATAAATGATGCCAGAAATAATGTTATAGAAGTAATTTTGTTTCTCATGAGTGACAAAGTCCAGGATAAATCCAATTCAGAATGATTTCTGGTTCAGCTGTGCAGAAGAGCTGTCCAAGACAGTATTCTATGCCATTATGTACACCGGGTTTATATAATGTGAAGTGATGAGGCTGGTGGAAAAAAAAATCCATTGAATTTAATCACATCACAACTGCTGATCATTTCAAAATTTCTTCAGATATATATGGTGTTTTATATCCAAATCAGCATAGACATTAAATTTAACGGCATCCTTCCTTCACTGCATTAGCTTGATTCAAAATGGCAACTAAATATTTTTTTCCAGCAGATAATTTGGGTTAATCTATTGAAATATGCTCTCTGTAGCTGAAAAATACGGAACAGTAAACAAGACGTGGCAGTGGATAAACCCCAAAGTTGTATAAAAATCTGTAACAATTCTGCATTTGTGAGATAGAAGTATGGGACACAGGCTGAAGAATATTTTGTTTTCACTGATTTTGATATCTCAGAATTTCTAGAACTGAAGAAGATACCTTGGATTACAACCAAAGCCAGACTGAAGGTTGACCTCAGATCTACAAGTAATAAAGGCAGAAAAATTAGAATCTCTTGAAAATATGAATAAGAGTTTAATTATTCACAGATAATACTTCATTTCTGAGTTTCATAACCAGCAAATCTAGAACATTTTAATTTTGAATTAACTTCTTGTGTAGGAGTTAAACATTAAAAAAATAACCAGCTTTCCTGGTAGCAGTTGTGTAGTAAATAGCAATATTTTGATGCAAAAGGTCTTCACTAAAAGATAGAAGATCTCCAGTTTGAATGAACCCATAATCATAATCAAATCCAACTATCTGCTCTTCACAGGACTACCAAAAATTAAAGGGTGTTGAATCTTAAACAGGATTAGAGGAATTCTTTCATACCTTGGATAAATTAATTACCCACACCAATGGTGTCAAAACATCAGGCGCTCCTACAAAGAATAGAGTAGGATTTGTTTCATTATGCATCTGTTCATAGAGCTTTACCACAAAAGTCAGCCATCTGAATTGTGTGGTCTTTGCCTTCATTAGGATGAGAAACTGCCCATACTGAGTTGAAATAAAAAGTGCTTAACTACAGAGTAGTCAAAAACAACTTCTCTGCAACCATATATCCTCTGCATATAACCACATAATCCCCTCCATTTTACTGAACATATAAATCTTTTGTTTGAGGTAATTCAAAAAGATTTTTTAAAATGGAGTGTACTACTCTAAAAGGAGTAGAAAGTGTATACAGTTTAGATTCTTAAGTAAAACAAACAATATCAGAAAAGTTGTTGTCCAACAACTTTGGAAAGTTGTTGACCTAGTTACCAGGAGTCTTGTGAGGTTTCTTCACTAAACAGGGAGACAGAAAGATATTTGGTGTACATATCACACAGTGTATATAGTAAAAGTAATTCATAGATTAAGATATAGCATCTGCAATGCTTTTCTTTCACATGGGAAAAGCCTCCTTCTACCAAAATATTCTTGGAGCTACGTAATTTTTTCAGCCATTTCAGGTGAATGTGCATGCTTGTTCTATGTCTGGAGAAACTCTGAGCTAATTCCCATGGACACATCAGCCAGGTTGCAGGATTTCCATGCTGCTTTTGCAGGGGCAGTGCTGATTGACAAGCATATATGCACACACCAATTATTTAGACTTGCTTCCTAACAAAGGTAGCTGAGGGCCAAGCCTTATAGATATGTTTCATTTTTGAGCACAGTACCTATTCTGTGAATAGACAAATTCAACTGTAAAAAATCCTAAAAATGGCCAGGAGCTGGCTGGGATAAAGTAAAACCCAATGTTTTTCCACCTGGTAGTGCTGCTTAACAGGCCTAACTGAGGGAAGCTACTTCAGGGGGTAAGAATTTGATGGGAGAGAAGCAATTCTTAGTTCTGGCAGCAGCAGTTACTCTTGCCTGTAATTAATTAGTCCATCTGAGGAAGATCTGATAACCTGCTGATACAAGTCAGTGGCCTCAGAGCTTGTTCTGGAGGTCTTAACCATAGTTCTTCTGTACCTGAATTTAATCACATATGGTGTGGTCAACTGCACACTGTACTCCTCCCGCAGTGCTGCTGCAGGTATCTAACGGAGTTTTCTATTCAGGCCAGGGAATAGCTGTGTTCAAACTGCAGGAAGTTCCTCATGACTTAATACAGGAATTGATAGCTCTCTATCTAAAGGTGGGTGAACAAGTGTAAAGTAGAAGGGATTTCAAGTGTAACGAGTTTAAATTGGAATGTCTGCCTGCTTGACTCAGGAATATTACCAGGCAAGCTGATGCTCTGCCTTGTGGGTATGTGCTTCAGGAGTGTCATGGACTAAAAAATAGGATGGCTGTTGTGTTATTGCATTGCTTCACTATGGTGGTTACAGCTTATTTTTAACATTGATCAGGACTTTATTTACCATTAACTGCCTCTCCAACCTGCTTTCCCCTTGGAAAAAAAAGCATGATTTAAGGTGCAAAATATCATCGTGAGAAATGGGACAGTAAGAGGAGTCAAAACCAGCTATGCTGGTTTTGTTTTCCTTCTTCAGTCTCTGGCAATTGGTAAAGCTTTCCTAGGCACCAGATAACTTGACTGCCTAAGGTCTGCATTCAGATTTGGCTTAAACCCTTGCATGCTATCGACCTTCAGGAAAGCTGATATTCCTAAGAGCCAGTTTTGTAGCACTTCAATGTCTAGATTCAGGCTGTGAATGAGTCACCCAGGATCCTTTCTGTTGCAAAGTCTCTTCAAACCTTGAGAGCGGTCAAGCACAATGAAATGTGTGAGACAAGCCTTGAAGAGATTCCCGAGCCCCACAGCTCCTTAGCTGTGAGTTTTCTCTTGCTTCCTTTTACTTATGTTTCTGTCTTCCTTTAAAAAGCAAAACAACCAAAACAAAAATTTTAAAAAGTCACAGTAAGTGAACTTTTTTACTTCCAAGGACGATGTAGTAGGGTGAGGAAACCTCATAAAAAGAGTCCTAAGTGAAAAGTCCACATTGACGAGCAAAGATTCAAATCCCTCAGATTATATTTATCTCCAAAGAACTACACCAGGCTTGAAGTTATTCATGTCTTTCCTTGACCTTGGCAGGTTTCCAGAGAAAGAGCTACACAATCTGGAGAGCTCTGATGCAGGTTATGTTGGAATAATTCAGAGGCTCTGTTTAAGGAACATATGCTGCATCCACTTATTTCTAGCAGACAGACACAAGGATAAAAAGTTACTATCCTAAAGAGGAAGAATAACAGAAAACGAATTGTAGTAGGGAACATGTTGAAAATTTCAGGAAAAAAAGCACTGCATTAAATTCCAACAGGTAGGATTTTTTTTTTCCTTTTTAGAGAAAACACTGCTAAAAGTTACAGTAACTAGTGGCTATTATTTGCAAAGATGAGTGCTGTTCTTTCTGATTGGGAAAGTTCTCTCTCGCAGTAGAAGGATTCTAGTTTTTTTACATGTATATAAATCAAGAGCAATGTCTCAGCAGGAAATAGCTGTGTCAGGTTTATACCACCATATATAGGATCAAATCTGTTCTGTTTTCCTCCTTGTCTGGAGCTGCTAAGGACAGTGAATATGGACCCTTATTTTTTCCATTAAGTAGTGTTAGAGAAGGGTATTTGCAGCCATTACCAGATTAGGACAAGGATAACATGCATAAAAGCGAGTGAAGAGCAGACCTGACATGCAGCACCTTCCAGTACCTGAAGAGGACTATAAGAAGGATGGAGAGGGTCTTTATACAAAAGGCATGTAGTGACAGACGAGGGTTAATGCTTTAAACTGAATTAAGGTCAGTTTAGACTAGATATTCGGAAGAAATTCTTTCGTGTGAAGGTGGCGAGACACTGGAACAGATTGTCTGAAGAAGCTGTGGCTGCCCCATCAAGGTGGTGGTTGGGTGGGTGGTGTTTTGAGTAAGGTGATCAAGTGGAAGATTGGCAGTGGGGTTGGAACTAGATGATCTTTAAGGTCCCTTCCAACCCAAACCATTCTATGATTCTATGATGTCCATATCCTTAAAGAGCCTGGGCATGAAAGACTCCTCAGAAAGACCTTGGGCAACAATCTGCCTTCTGATGTGTGTGTGTGTGAATGCATCCTGAAGTAAAGGTGTAACCTACAGAGACAGAAATTTTTAAAAGGGTGGAAAAAGTAATCTTGGATTTTCCACCCCAGTTTTCTTCCCTCTCGGTTGCGTGATTACAATCTCACCACATTGCCATGAAAGCAGCAATGCCCACAGGAAGCCATTCAGGCTTCAGACAGCTGCACAAGGGATGCTATAGGGTTCAGATGAGAAGGCAAGAGGAAGTTTGAAAATAAGTTTCAGAAGCCACCAAGCACAGCAACTACCTGTCTGTGCTTGAGAGCATTCTGTGACCCATTCACTGCTCCAGCAGCAAGGTACGCGACAGAACTGAGCACAGCCAGCAAGGAATGTAACACTTTGAGATGTCAGTTAATGCAGCTACTTCTATTCTGAGACAGAAAGGTTTTACCTGAAGGCACTGTAAAACCCATTCAGTAATATCACTTCTGTCTGTCACCTAATCTGAAGCACCACGGCCATCAGTGGCTCTGTGCCGTAACTGGTACTTAATGGGCTGGAAAAATTGAGGGAGGATTGGTTTCTTCAAGTTCATGCAGAACACAAAACACACACTTTTCCATCTTACTACCAGTTGCTGTTCTGTGTGTTTCTGAAGAACAAGAGCAAGTCCTACTAAATATGTTATTTGTATAGCTTTTTTTTTTCTGAATATCTTTTATGGAAAATAATGACTCTGCTTTTGTTTTTAATTCAGTCACACATTACTTATTAGGCATGCACTTTGTTTTGGAGATGTTTTGGAGATGCATTGGAATGTGCATGTGTATATGACTAGTTTTCAAATCTGAGATGTTCAAGCAGTGGCACCATTATGAAGAGGCAGTTGTTAACTAGACCAGCTTTATACAGTAGCTTGAGGTATTTTTTTCTCTTCTAGCCAAATAAATATATTCCTCAGAGCAAGAAAATAAGTTCAGAATGTACATCAAGTTTTATTGTACATATTTTATTTCTCATATGCTTTATATACACCATGGTTAAATTTTGTGGCTAAGAAGATTTTGTGCCTGACTGGATTAAAGATGGATTACGATCTGTTAGTGTGATGCTCTACGGTTAGTGTCTGGAGACAATTTGTGTATGTTTATGCAATGCCCACGGGTGACAGTTCAAAATTTCTTAGCAAAACAGCAAATTCATCTTCCCAAAATGTGTTCTTTAGCCTGAGTCACCTTGCCAAGCAGGTGCAAACAGATGAAAATTCACTGGTGTTTGGCTCCTAGTCCAACAAAGTCACTGTCCTTCTTTGCTGTTTCTGAGTTCAGAAAAAAACAGGCTCTGTCTTTTTTGCAAACCTCTGCAGTCCTACAGGGTCAATAGTAGTAACACCTTGCTCTTTGAACATTGGTGAGATTCTGCCACATTTGCCTGTTCTCAGTATCCAGGGAGGCAAGGAGAGCTGTTATTAACACACAATAATAGTGATGGGGAATTAAATATAAATCAGAAGATATTTAACCATGGTGGAAAAACTGCAAAACTTTAGAACTGTAGGCACAAAAGAAACCTAATTGGAGGGGTGGAACTATAGCTAACTTATTTTACTGACCTTTCAGCTCCATTTTTTCAGTTGGAGAATGACACATTCCTTTTAGTACAATTTCTTAAACAACCTTGTGAAAGAGAGTGGCTGGTTTTTAACGCAGTCAGAACCTATATGTTCTATAACCTCAAGTTCAAATTGAAAAGCAATCAGAAATGCATTTGCTACATCTGGTCAGAAAGTATTTGATTTCTGCCTTGACTGATTTTTTTTAACTTGGTCTTCATTTTTTGGACAAGACATCCCCCCACTCCAAATTTCAGCAGCCAAACACTTTATTTTTCTATCAGGTATGACATTTTTTGCAGCGGACACAAAAATGTGATTATTTTAAGGAAAACAGTGTACAGAACTGCACAGGAAAGGGGTGATTCAATATCTTTCATATATTTTTGAGACAAAAATGCACAGTAATTTAAGATGCTCTTTTTGCAAGATGCCAGTCTAAGAATGAGATGGTCCTTCGTCAAGGATATTGTCAAGAACAAAATTGTAAACTAACACCTGCTTGTTTATTGAAAGGCAGACACATCACTTGTGTGAATGCATTATGAATAATAATGGGATATGTGGGACAAATTCCTTCAAAAATTTCAGAAGGGCAACTCTATTCATCTGGATAAAAAGTCATCCTTGTACAAAGCCAGAATATAAAATGATCATTCTAGGAAAAGTCACTAGCAATGAGGTATTTCATCTTTTTCTTTCCAAGAGATTTTTCCTGCCTAATAAATCCAAGGTTCATTTCAACTGTGAGAGTTACAAACTTATACTGGAAAGTTAAAGTATTAGAATGTGGATTTGCCAGATAATCAAAAGCAGTTCTTTATGGTTTACACAAAATCAATAAAAGATACTTTAAAAAGCAGTCAGCAGTTTCAGTTTCAGTAGCTTGCCAGATGTTACTGCATACATATATATTGGCTGCACCACACAGCCTGAATCATTCAGATTCTTAAAAGAGCATTTGCCATGGGCAGTACAGAGAAGCCGTGTCCTGCAGACTACATTGCCATGGTGGTCTTTGCATGCCAAGGTAAAACTGAATCAGAAAGAGCCCCTTCTCATTGTCTCATAGATAAATTATTCCCACTTTCTTGTCTGAGACACATGAAAATCTCCCTATCTGTTTCTATATCTAAAAAGTGTATGTACAAAAGTAATCGCATGTAAAATAAAAATGTATTGTTCTGTAAAGGTAATTTACAAACCTGAATGCCCTGGTTTACAGCTGTAAGCAGAGTGTGGAAAAGGCTTGGAGACTGAATCTCTCACTTCTGTGGGAAAATCATAAAGTCTGAAAATCATTGTGGGAAATGTCTTCCTTCAGGGTAGAACCATGGGCCCCAGAAGTATGACCATGTAATAATAAGTAGTGCACCTATTCAGTTCTCTACCTTCTCTTGTACTAATCTCTTGTACTTTTGCCAGGGATAGTTCCACTGAAATAAACCTGTGACAAAGGAGCAGTTGGCTTCTGTCTTCTCCGTCACAGCACTAGTTTTGGACCCATTTGCGGCACAGAGCACAAGGTGGCAGCAGAAAAGTCAGTGCAAAGTTAACAGCTACACTGTTGTCACAAGAAATGTCCCTTGATCTCCTTGGAGCTGACCTAGGATGGGGAATAGTTAAAGAGGGCAGAATTTTTTTGTATATTTGGGGGAAGGGGTTTTAGTAGCCTGAATAATTTTTCAATCCGTTACAAGTGTTACTGAGATCTCCTATCACTCCAAGGGTTTAGGAAGCAAATGTTTATCTCTGTTGTTTCCATTTGTTTACTTTGCATTTGACTGAACTTTGGATATTGCCAATTTCACAGCAGATGACTTCCCACAGGTGGGAAGAGAGAGCAGAGATAATGGTGATTTCAGCTGTCACAGTTCTTTTCCTGGGATGCTTTGGGATGGCAAAGTTGTTTATTTGCCCCTTGGGGCCAGCACCTTAAAGAGCCATTGGGATTCCCACAGCTGGCTTCCGTCGTTGCATTGCTGGCTCTCCTCAGGCCTCCCCACTGGGAATATCTGCCCCTGTGCTCATGTTTCATATGGCAGCAACAGCAGGTAACAAAGTAGGAGGAGACAGGGGAAAAATCCCTCCTAACTTTCCTAGTAAGACGCCTAACATCGGCACTGCCTCTCTGGCTTCTCTTCTTTGAGAAGCTTAATGACCATTTTATTCCAACCCAGCAAAGCATTTTTCACACAGACTTAACTCTGGGCGCATGATTCAGAGGAAATCAGACTACTTGAATAAGGACACAGTTGTAGAAAACAGCTTAGAGATATCTTTGTGTCAGACCAAAGGCAGGCTTCTCAACCATCCAAATCCTATTTGAGATTCTAAAAGCCTTGTAAATGGTCACAATAGGAACTGCTCAAATGTCATTTAGTGCGAGTAAAAGTGCTGCTGTCTCAGAAGCAAACAGGAAACAGGAGATTTACTACATGAATTAAAAGCAGTAACAAGTAACATCATGTTCTTGGGATACTGCAAGGGCAATGAAGGAGAATGAGTCACTTCCCATTTGCAGCAATTATTGCAAGGAAAGAGACTCATTGTATTTTTTTTTGGTTTTTAGAGTCTGCACTGTGATATTCTTCACATGAAAAATCCAACCTGTCTACATGCAAAGGTTAAGCTAGATGGTGCTGGAAGTCTTGGAAGGATTTTGAGTGAAAAAACAAAAATCTTGGCAAGTTCTGTGAAGTGTTTCATCTGGAATTGCCTGAAGGACTGAATGCTTTGTATTCCTGGCACCTGGTCCAAGCCCACCTAACATCCAAATGGGGCTGTATTAATAAAGAAGGAATTAAATTACTTGATTGGAAACCCAGAATACTGAGAACAATGAAATGAAAAAACAGAACAAAAGACACACACAGCTGGTGTCTTTCTCCACAGATGTGCAGTGCCTGACTTCAGTGGAGCTCTTAGTGAGAGAACAGCAGGGTTTAGATACATCACCACATCTTAGAGTGTGGTAAATTGAGGCAGCTCCGTTGAAGTCAGGCACTGCACAACTGCAAGGTGAGACAACAGTTTCCTGCCACCTGCATGATTAGGAGAGGGCCACCCTGTGAGTGCTGAAGTCCTAATCTAACACTACCCTCGGCAGAGCTGCTGGCAAGTGAGGATGGCATGGAGTTTATGGAAAAGGAATACATAACTGCTAATTATTATCTTGCTGGCTCTCTTGGGGGGCTATAGCTGTGCAGAAATGTAAACAAGACTGTCAAACTTGTCAAAGAAGTTTGCTTCATGCACAGTCAATATAGCAAATAAAGAGATTTATTCAGCTGCCCATTCATCAGGGTTTCTAGTTGTTTTAAAGGGAAAATAAACATGCACTTTCGTAAAATTACGGTTGCATGGTTTGCTGGAATTTTGGTTTTCGTTTAGGTGTAACAAAAAATTCAAGGGTAAAAGAATAATGAGTGTTGATACAAGTCTGAGTGAAGTGCTCAAGAGAGTAAGTAAGACTTGTGCATTTATGTATTAACCAATGTGATTATGTCAGGTTTCGGAAGTGAACAAGATCTAAAATAAAAGACTAAATGAATAAAATATAAAAATACATTGAAGAGAAAAGTTCTTTAGGCTATTTGTCAGTAAGGTTTCCTGTATATGAATTCAATATATTTCTCTATTTATCTTTAGGTAAAGAAGTAAATTATTTTGACTTTTAGAAATTAAAAAGATCTAACTCTTATTCTTATTTTCTACTTAACTAAATCTTTTCTTTATATAATAGTGGTAATGTGACTGATCAAAATTGAGCTAAAGGCTACAGCTACAATTTAGCTCAATTGAAAAGTAATGTAAATGTGATAATCATGAAATTTTATTGATGCAACTTTATTAAAACTATAATGCATCTCAGTGCTCAAGGAAGCACAAACAAGATTATGAAATCTTATGCAAGACCTGCATATTCATTTAATTAAACACTGAAAAAGCTTTTTTTCTTTTCAGTCAAATAGTGTAGAAATATTTCTTTAAGCAAGGTGCTATTAAAATTAACTAAATTAGCTGTGTTCCTTCTCACAGTATTGTCCTTAATGTGATTGCTTCCCTTCTGCATGGATGTACAGTTTTTAAAACATGAATAAAAAGATCTGGCTTCTGACTAAAAAAATATTGTTCAGAATCATCTTTTACCCACCTCCAGGGTGGAGGAGGAAATAAACCCCAGTATATTCTTTCTGACATGTAGCATTTTCTGAGAGCTGCATCCTGTGTCTACACAGCACTGAGGCAGAGTTTGCCTTATCCAAATCCAGTGGCAAGGTGCTCTGGGACCTGGCATCTGCTGGGACTAAGCCATGGAGAGTAAACATGCATCTATATGGCTTGGCATCTGATTAAACCAAGGGTTTAGAAACCACCTGAAAAACCCACTGAGCTCTTTGATTTTGTCAAACAAAAATTACTCAAGGGTAGTGTCAGTGCCCCCTCCAACTGCTCCCCAGGCTGATACCCATATTTGCTTCTATGATGCCACTGAACAGCAGCAATTGACAGCTCTTTGTAAATAAATAATGGCAATACTATAAAGACTTGCCTAAGGTCAGCTGCCACTGTAAACTAATCTAGTTCTGAAAGGAGGACTGGGAGACCTGCAGAACACCTTGAGACCTCAACCTAGCAAAGAGAGCTCAGCCTAGCTAAGTTTAGAGGGAATTTGATTCCAGTTTATAGGTACATGTGAAGGGAGAAGCCTCCCATTCTTGACAGCACTTTGGTTTAGCAGATAAGGTGAAAGTTGGATAAAATGAAAATGAACAAAACTTAAAATGAAAACGTGTGCACATTTTTCACACTAATCTAGTACTGCAACAGATTTTGAGATATGTGACAGATCACCCAGCACTGGAATTCTTTAGATCTAAGTTGCCTGTCTTCCTATGAGACGTGATGTCTTTTAAGTGCATTGCCATTAGGCAGGACTCAGGATTTGTTCAAAGGAATTTTATGCCAAGTCTTCACAAGCTTTTAACCAAGTGATCATAATGTTTCTCTGCGGCGCTAACATCTACAAATGGAATTGCTACTCTGATGAAGTCAACCACAACTTTCACTGCGTTTTTTGCTGGAATAAGATTTTATGTCACAAACACATAAATGTTTGCAGTTTGTGCTCTTGGTCCAAATAGCTTAATATTGCCTGACTATATTTGGTGACTGCTTATCTACCAAATAACAAAGTGACACTGGTGATGCCTCTTAAGCACTGCAGAAGCTGATTGCCTCTATGTGCTGCCCATTACAGTTCATTCCTCTTACATGAGGTTCACTGTTTTCCTCTCACTCTCCTAAGATATATGTCAAGACATTGGTGAGGTTAGTGTGGCTTATTGGACCTTGTATAAATAGTTTGTAATGGAATAAATTGCATTTAAAAACATTTGAAATTGTGATGCTATTAAGAATGGAGCACACCCATTAGGTTTACTGTCTTTCTGGTAATTCCACTTGAGATCCAGCTAAATCTCTGAGATTAAAACTTCCCACAAATTGGTTTGCTCTTGACTTTTGTCTCCCTGTTCATATAATTCGTTGTTCTGTGAAGTTTCGAAGGCGCTTTTACAGAACAAAATAGCTCTACATAGCTATGAAGTGAATGCTTAAAATAATAGACTGAAATATGTGTTTCTGTAGGCACTAGCTAGTAAAAATGTGAAGGAACATAATTTAAAAATGCAGAGTGTTTGTGAATGGAATCTTTTCTACCAGTAAGACTATTATTACTGGCAATTAGATCAACAAAGCTATTGACTGATTACATAAAGAGTCTGCATTTTTTTTCTGCCCCTGATAACCAGGTACATGATGGATAAGGCAGGCATGAACAAAGCACAATACATCATTAATCTTTAGGTCTAATGGGGTTATTAGTACTGTGTCAGCAGATCAAACTCACACATCCATCTGCCTAGCAGAACAGATTACACGCTCTACAGCACTCAAGAGACAGAAAACTGATACCAACTGATAGGCCATCAGGACATCCTTAAAGTTTGGCATAATTCTCTCGCTGCCACTTCAGCTATATTAGTCTGTAGATCTATTTTTTCAAGGATTTGAGAGGAGTACAGATAAAAATGAACAACTTCAAAACACAAAGGAAAAAAGAATATATTTTCTGTCTAGGAAAAAAGAATATATTTTTTGTTATTTTGAAGAAAAATAGTTTTTAGAGGAAGTACTTACAGTTATAATGAGAGCCATCACAGATATACAATGTAACCAATATGAATTTAATGCCTTGAAACAGGGAAGCAATGATTACAGGGTAAGAAAACAAAAAGCAGAAGCTTGTATATTCCATGACTCCTATGTTTTTCTGCATGTAAGTCATAGAGGCAATTATTATGCTTAACAGAGAAACTTGACACGTTTTAATTCGATATTTTACAATCATTCCTGTTCAGCATGCCATGCAAAATAATAAGTGTTATCTGCTTTTGGATTCAAAATACCGTTGAGAAGTTATCCTGGAAATGCACATGATCAATGCAGTTTTTGCATGTACTTTAGAAGAGATGGGGTATGAATTTAAGATGCAATACAGCACACGAATTCTTGAGCTAGGCTGTTATAACAGTGTTAGCAGCGCTCCCTGGGCAGTGTGCCATAACTTGTAATCATTTTGCTTCCAGTTAAACAAGCTGGCTTAAACTGGGCTTGGAGTGGTACCTCACACCTCTATATATGGCACAGCAATGCGCCACATGTTATAAATGGAAACTGCTAGATGTTGGAAGGGTGGGAGGAAAAAAGGATGCAAGGTTAGACACAAGGCAGCCACAGCTTCAAGTCTGTTGAATATAAGGTGAAAGAACTGATCAGAAGAGTAAACAAAAAGCAGTTTATTGGCAGTGAGGTGCTATTTTTTGACATAAAATCTGAGTATGAGACCTTTTTCATTGAAACTTTTTTTTTGTTGAAAATAAAATTGATGGTTGACTGACATTCATTTTATTCTGCTAATAAAAAAAAAAAGTTCTCTGTAGATACCTATGCTGTGTCAGAGATTACAGGCAATTTATCTCTTCACACTTTTTCGCGTGGTATTTTGTTTTGGGAGGACTGATTTGTACCTTCTTAAATTTCTCATCGCTGTCTTGCTAAAATTAGTGTCTACGTAGAGTTTATTTTGTATTGGTCCATTTTAAAAACATATACTAATTTCAAGTGTTTTTCTTTCTTCTTACTAAGTATGACCAAAGAACATTATCTTAAGTCTGGTACTTTGGTCTTCTGGATCAGATGTTCAGTGCAAAATTGATGAAGATTAGTGACCCCCAACTTATGTAAATGCTTCCTAAGTTCTGCCAATTAGTCTAGACGAGATTTGATTAATACTAAATAATAATTTAATACTAAAGATTACCACCATATTTACTCTTCCTTTATTTTTTACTTCTTTGGTTTTTTATATTTACGAGTCAATTTTTATACCAGTGACAATCTTATTCTGCCTCCTTACTTCACTATGCTGTATGTGAAAGCAATTTTCTAGGCTTCCTTAAATATTTTGAGTTGTGTGGGAAGCAGTCTGTCTCCTGTTATTTCTTTAAATGAACTTCACTCTACTAAGTCAGGAATGATCACTTCATATTTCCCCATCATCCAGAAAGCCTTTTACCTCCACACAACAAAATAATACTTTCTTTGCTGCTGTCTCAAAGCCCTTTGCAAACATTAAAGTCCAAACAGCTCTGTGTAAGAGAGATAAGTACTGGACTATAATCAAGTCCATTACCTATAAAGCTTCACTGTTCAACTTTACATAGAATATCTACAAGCCAGCAGCTGCAAATTAAAGGTGATCTAATTTTTTATTCAGTGGGTTTCAGTATACAGCATGAATTGACCTACTGACATTTAAATTGCTTTCATCCATGATTGTGATGTTACTCTAAATTATCACTTGTGTCACACAGCAGCTGCTCTCCAGGCCAGTGGAGAATATATTTACTGGTAACTGGGATCCTAAACTTCCTACAGTCACTCCTAGCCTTTCCCATATCCATCAATCTCTCAGCACCAGTAACTATGAGCCCTTCTATATTTTCTGTCTGACCCAATGAAGAACTTGTCAGATATGACTTTGCTTCCTGAATCAATCTCACTGCAGATATTAGCCTTCTACTTTCTTTTTCTTCTCAAAAATTGCTAGTTAAATATATTGTACACTGAAAACTGCAAGTATGGGTTGATCAAAATTATATATGAAAATTCCAAATTTGAGGAAACTTAAAAAAAATGAAACCTCCAACACTATGTGTTCCATTTTGACATTTTGAAAGTGAACTTTTAAAACTAGTTTTAGTTTTGAATATGTAACTACATTTAAAAAGAAAAGTAAACCCTGGAAATTAAATTGAACATCAGTCTAAAAAATACTTATTCTTTTAAATTCTTCTGAGTATCATAAACATGATCCTTCCCTGTCCAAGTGAAGTGAGACAAGGAGAAAAAGTAATCTCTATACATCTGTAATATAGTAGAGAAAAACAAACTGTGTCTGCTCAGATAACCTCTGATCACTTTCTTCTTTCGAACAAGACTCACTGCTGCAGAGGTCCTGATCTTTATCATTGGAATTCATTTGTCTGAACTCTATGTCTATTCAGTAATAGGATCAGCAAAGCATAAATGTTTCCTCTTATGAGTTATTTCCCTATCTTTTCTGATGATCAAGGCGTATGTGAACAGAGGAGTTCCTGGTTCTACATTATAGTCATCTAATCCTTTCTTCTACTTTCTGAACTGACACTTTAAAAAGAGAGAATAACTTTCAGCTTTCTCACTCATTTTAGGAACACTGGGCTTATCAAATTTCTTTCACACTTGCTTGTGGCACAACCTTCAAAAGTATAGAGCAGTTCTCAGCCTCTTGCTGTGGGTTCCAGTCAGGCGATGAAAGGGCTTTGCCTTCATTTTTATCCTTCCTGATCCTAAAATCTAGCTTGTATGTGCATGTATTTCTTTTTTTGACTCTTGTGTGGTGTTTCCATGCTTTTCCTGTCTTTTTTTATTAATCTGGAGAATAGAAAATCCATTTTATTTTCTGGTATGTCTACAGAGGTTTTGCCGTTTCCCTTTACCCTTTGCTGTTTCTTCATTGCGAAGTTACTTCTGCCATGACTGAAGTAAGTTCTGATGGTTGCAAGGAGAGAAAAATTTGATAGAGAAAAAAAAAGTGGTTCTATTCATTCCAATGAAAATGAGCTGATCTTGAAGAACTGCCAACTCTTTTTCCTTTTTCTTTTTTCTTTTTTTTTTTTTTTTTTGGTCACATTCTGCCGCTCGTGCTTCCAACTCCGTAATATATCTCTTAAACTCTGGAATCTATGAGAATTTGGGGTCACCTAATGGAGGTACCACTGCACTATAGCTCTGGCCCCTCAGGACTTCCCACACACAGCACTTTGCATAACACACTGTCTCATAGCTTCAATGCATGACACTATATCCGCAACCAAAAGTTGCCTGAAGCTTCATTATGGAGAGGAGGCCAAATGAAGTAAAGGCCTGTGATAAAACCTGGAAGACTATCTGGGCCTCATGCCACGTCCAAGAATGGTGACATGCCCAAGTCTCTCCTGTCCTCCATATGAATAACTACGGCCATGGGGTGAAGGACTGTGTTGACGAAGGTCATGTTTCTGGCGGCAGGTGGGGATTAAATCCAATTCTGTAGATTGCATATTCTTGTGAAATTATTAATTGTCATTAAAAGTACTGGGTCAACGTTTGTTGAAATCCGTGGACAGATTTCCATCACCCTTAGTTGGCTTTGTATAGTTCTGCATTATATCCACATTCTACCTTAACTTATCAATGTTGTATTAGACAGGAGATTTTAAACTGTGTAATATGTTTAAAATGAGGAGGTTTTTTTCTTAAATCTATTTTTCTGTGTTGAAAGTGCATGTATTCTCACCCCCAAGAAGGACTGAGTGCTTTCAAGTCCACACATTATTAAGCACAAATTCATTTTAGTTTCATAAAACATTAAATGGTCTTCCAGATAAAACTGGTTTTGTTTCCCACATGTACCAAGCTGCTCGGTTCTCATAACAATGAAAGCCAAAATAAAATATGTGAAGTGTAATGAAATCACTCAGTTTATTTGTAGTGCTAATGTCATTATTTGGTTCAAAGGATTTTATTAACTACTGAAGATTCAGGAACAAATGATGGATTATCTAAGAAGACCTTTCAAGTAGCAGATGTGACTAAAAGATTGACACACGCGATGTCAGTTAAAAAACAGTGCTGTAGCTCACTGGGGAAGGCTGGGATAATGATGCAGACCAAACCCATATTCAATCAACGCTACTGACAGCAAAATGGGGTGTGAAACCAATGGGAGTGTTGCCTGTTCTGGAAATACAAGAACCATCCCGGAATAACTCACATGGTCCCAAGTCAACAACAAATTGTTGGAAATAAGACTTCTGTTCAACACTTCATTCACCATGACAATCTAGCGTATTTCATTTGTGTATTGTCCCTCTAAAACCAGTGAGGTTGTTGTCACTTAACTGAAGCAGGCCAAAGCTCTGTTCCTGCAGCCCAGCAACTGAGCAGACTGCCCCAGAGCTGCCAAAGTGTGTAGGTTTGTGAACAGACCCATTGACTTCACTGATATTATTAATCTGCCAAATATTAAGGGAAGCAATTCCTTCTTGGCACAAACCTTGTCCATGCATGCACTTCCTGACTCCCAGATAGCACACAGCTTACTTTCCAACATGCTCTGCTGCAGTCAAGCAAGACAAGTTATTATTGTGTCCTAAACATTCATAGCTTACTTCAAAAAATGAATTTTCTCATAAGCTGAGATAAAAATGCACCTGCTGCCAGATACTAATTGTATTCAGTGGCGTAGCAAGAAGAATCAGACTGCACTGACATGAACAAGGAGGGGCATATAAGAAACTTCCTTGGCTGGCATACTTATGCAGGGATGCCCGCCCCAAACAAGGTGCTTTCATTTTTCTTCTAAAGAAGGTTTGCACTATTTTAACACCGAACACTGTGTGACTGGAAAGAAAGAAGATCAGAGGGAAATTCAAAGGCAATTCAGTAGGCACAGGGGTACCTAGCTTATTCAAGTTATCTAAACCTGAAGAAATTTCCAATTTTGCACTAAGGGCCCAATATAAAACTCACAGAAATCCATTATAATCTTTCCACTCACTTCTGTAGCTTTGAATGAAGCTTTTCTGACTCCTTTTAAAGTCGTTTTCGTACCTTCTTTGCCCAGCTTTAATTCAGCTGTGATATCACATCCATTACAACTAGTATCAATCCAAAAGTGTAATTGCCCTACTGTGGAAAATGGTGAGAAGAGATTAATTAAAGTCTTCATATCTCATCTTCTACATAATGACTTTGTCATAACTGAAATTGTCCTTCTCTTATCATATTGTCATTTTCTCCAGGTTATAACTGGGTGTTACACTTGAAAAGGTCAATTATGGTAAGTTCAAAAAAATACATGAAAGTGAAGATGAACAACTGACATTTAACCTAAGTGATGATGCTCTGCTTTTTAACTGTGAGTTTGATTAATTTAAAACCAATTTGGATCCATTCTTTGCTTCATTGCCTGTGCAGTGAAACTCCAAAAATTTGACCCAAGAGAATATAATTCAAGATGGAATAGATGCTTAGTAGATATATATGTCTCACTCATAAATTTTCTAAAGTACTGAGCAAATGCAATTAAGGGAGTAGTTTTTTTCTTTTTTCACTTTTTTTCTTTAATAGTTCCTTTGTTACCGTGTGATACCTCTAACTAGGAAGAAAAAGACTAAGCCTGTTTCCTGAAGAACATCTCCCTTTGATTTACTGACTCTACTTTGGCATGTGTTTGCTTCCATGACAATCTACTGCTGCAAGTGCTGGTAATGAGTAAACTCCTTCTAGCAAAACTGTAACCTGTTCTGCTCAATCCCAAGCTAGAATGACAGCACTATAACTCTGTTTTATCCACTGATGATCTGTCTAAGACTTTACTCTGACATCATTCACTGAAAGTGTTGTCCTTCCTAAAGTCAACTGAGCGATTTGCACAATGAGGGAGTGTTTAAATTGAGACGGTACCTCTGGTTTATGTATATTTTTCTTTCTTACATGCCTTTCTGTGGAGTAGAGTGATCCACACTCTGTTAGTTGCAGGTATCTGGAAAATAAATTAGAGATGAGAGTGATAAATTTTTAGGGTTTGTTGTTTTGATCCCCCCAGTCCCTTTCCTTCTCAGCTGTCTGGGCTTAGTTGCCTCACTGCACTAACTGTTCATCCTACATCTGGAAACAAAAGTCTTTTGGCTTCTCCTTACTGCCTTCCAGTATCGTCCTGCAATTCCCAGTGAAGTGTTTCTCTTCCAGATGATACAAATCCTACAGCAACACTTCCTAAGGCATTGCTATTTCCTCATTAAGTCAGTCTAGGTTGGGGTTGCTCCTCTTTCAGCTACTGAACACATGTGGGCGTGACCACCCTTTAGGGAACCTGTGTGAGCAGGCTCACTGGGTTTCTTCAGCCTGACCTCATCCCTGTTTGCAGCATTATAAAGGATGGTACACGTACACACCACTCAGCAACAAAGCTTGCCAGTACTGAACAGTAGTCTGAACACAAAACCTCAGGTGTGTGCTCTTCTGTATAACCAATTTGTCACCTGGCAGTTACAAACAAGGACAGAACATTCAGCTATGTTCTCATACTAAGAAAAAAAAAATTTCCTCTTTTTACACAAATATAAACTGATTATTTTATCACAGTTTGTAACTATATTCAGCTTTTATTCACAGATGTATGTAGGTCTTTTGTGTCCCACCAGCTCTCTTGGTCATTCCCCCTCAAAAAATTACTATATAACACAAGAATAATGGCACAGCTTTGTTCAGTTCACTTCTAGGATATTATCTGGATTCCTTTAATTTCTTTGTTTATTTATTCATACCTATGTCTCCTAAATAAGTTCCAGCAGTGACCTGCCTATGTCATTTAAACTTTCTTGCAATTGCAGAACATTATACGCCACTCAGAGATGAAGCACTCTTTTACTGAATGACCCACAGTCTCACCTGTGGTAGATTTACTGTGCACATGCAAGTTCAAACCCTCAATCATAAGAAAATTATGTAGCAAGTCTGACTCAAATGCAGTTGTTCCAGCTTCTGAGTGCAGAGTTTATGTCCTGATATTCTTTAAAAAATTGCACCTTACCCTCATTTCTCAGACCATTTTTTTTCAGTGTCTAATTTTCCTCTCTATTTACTTGTGTACTAATGCACTGCAGGATCCTATTCCCTACTCTTTTCTGTCTCATAGGAGTACTGCTTAAGCCTACAGTGTCACAGAGCATCTAGTAGTATTTAGTGACCTCCTGCTCTATTAGATGGAAATTGATTTTCCTCTTCCAGGCAAGTGAAAAATCCATAATGTGCTCCATCAACTTTGTTTGTGCAGCAGCACTGGCAGCTGAAGCTACAGGTGAAGACACAGCTCTTCAGACATCACAAATGACAGCATCTTTTCTCTACATCACGGTAAGCAGACTGCAGTAAAGTAGTTCTCCAGCAGTTTGCAGAAAACCTGTTAAGGATCTGCTGGCTGACATTTGCCTGGTAATGTATGGTGCTGAATTCCACCAATAACACTTCCCATCTGTGAAATCTCCTATAACAAACATTGTATGGCCACAAGTAATAAAATCTGCAAGTGCTTGCAGGCCATTGCCCCCAACTTAATCGGAGAAATACTACCCAAAGAGTGCACAGTTGTGCTTCTGTGGGTAGAAAGCAGATGAGATTTTCTTCTGATAGCAGCAATTTACCTATTTGGCTACCGAATTAAATCATAATAATCAATATTTATGACAAGTCTTTGCAAATAAGTATTCTATACAACAAGATCAAGTAAAGCCACATCTTTGGGAACTTTCAATTACTATCACTCTGGACAGCAGCGCTTTTTGAGCACTCCCTCATGTTAGGGCTGCTCCTGAGTTCAGGATAAATAATTTTACCTCTGCTTTCATCTCTGAGCCTGAAACCTTGAAATTGGGATTAAGAATCACCAAAAATATCAACTCTCCAGTGTCACTGTAATATTTCTTTCTTTGACCTTACTTTCATTTGCAGAAGCTCAAAAACAATTAGTAGCTGTGGAATATGTGCACTCAGATCCAATATAACATCCTTTTATGTGAGGAGAGGGAATGGAGTGGAAACTTGGTCGCCACAGCTCACTTTGACGTGTGTCTAGCTGTACAAGGTATTCAGACACCAGTCTTGGCTGCAGTGTAAGAACCTGCATAGAATACAATCAAGCTAAAAAGAAGTGGGAAGTGGAGTATATGGACACATTAACACCAAGGGAAAACTTCTTCCAACAGTATAAAGAACATATTTTCTGGGAACAATGTCCTCTTTGTTTTCATAGCAAGCTGGACGGAAATTTCCAAGCAGATATACTCACGGCAAAAGAAATGAAAACAGCCATTTACATGATAACTAGGGAGGACAGTCAAAAGATAGCCAGACTGCAGTCATAAAGCAAGTATGAGTATTGCTTAAGCATAAGAAATTTCTTACTTTATCATAATTTCCACTGAAAACAACATCCACCAGGGGATAGAAAAGAGCATAGAGAATTGGTAAATTGAGGTTCCAGTTCATCCAATCACCTCTTGTGCAATCTAGATAGATGATACAGCCTCAAGACAATTAATAGTGGTGTATTTGCATGTAAAATGAGAATATGAATATTCCTCTTCTTTATCTCATAGAAGAGTTATGAAACATCACATAAGCTGTAACTTTCAGGAAAGATAATAAGAACAAAATGTTATTAATGTCTTATCACCAGTTCTATTGTGTTTTCATTTTATCTGTTAATGACCATGGTTTCTAGAAATAAAGATTGTGACATTGTGGAAGTCAGGCTTTCTCTTGAAGCAGGACAGGACACAATATGAAAAGACTGCAACAATGGTCTCATTCTGTGCGTTGTATCTTTGGCACTTCAGTTTTTTGAAGAGACAGAGCCCACGGGGGAGCCCTGCAGAGCTGGTAGTTCCTATGAGTGAGATCCAGCTCCATCATTCTGGAGTCGTACAGAGGCAACTACACAAGCATGACTGGGGTGTTAAAGCCAGAGAGGGAATTGCGGCAGACATGAAATTCCAGACTCTCCAGCTTTTCACTGCCCAATTTGTCACTCTTTAAAAAGGTACTCTTTAAAAAACATGTGTGCTCATTAACATATTTATACATCTAGAGATTATATATATAAGAGATACAGGAGGCATGGACTAATTAATTCCTGACTCTATTTGGAAGGACATGTCTATAGTAAAAACACAGCAAAAAGAAAGTGTGTGCTTTACTGCATGAATTAGCTGAAAGATGAAAATATTAACAAAGGAAAGACTATTAGGATTTTGAAATGGATTGAACTTTCAAATTTATGCCTGAAGGAATGACTTGAATTAAAAAACAGTATATCATTATTTTGTATCTGTTCAAATCAGCAAGAAAATCCCTACTGGATAGTACTTACAATGATTCATCTAGCCCAGCATTCTGTCCTGACAGTAGCAAAAAGATCTGCTCATCAGCAAGGGGAAACATGAGCCTGTATAGATTTTCAAATCCATTCACCTGTTCTTCCCAGCTTCCACAGCCATTGTATTAGGCACATCAGAGAGTACATGCTTCCAACATTCCCTTTAGTATCTGCTTGTAAATCTGTTCATGAATTTGTTCAGAATCTTTTGCAACCACTCATTCTTCTACCTCTACAAACTCCCGTGGCAACAACTCTTTAAAGTTCATCAGTTTCTCTGTAAAATGGTATTTTATTAATCAGTTTTAAAATGATGTCGCATTAGTTTTAACAAGTTCCCCTCACACTGCAAGATGGGGTGGAAAACTAGCCTAGTCACCCAATCCACTACATTCATCACCTTGAAAACCTCAGTTAACCTGCCAGCACACTTTCTCATTACCAAAGATCCCAGGCTGCTCAAACCCTTCAAATATGTGGGATGCTTCATCCCTTGTGTTTGTTGCCCTTCTCTGCTTCAAACTCTGCTACATCTTTCTTGGGATGTTGAGACCAGGACTGCAATAAATATTCAAGACATGAATGCTAAGGTTCTCACAGAGGCAAAACACAACCCTCTGCCTTGTTTTCATGGCTCTTCCTGACAATGATCAACATTTTGTCATCTATTAGCTACTACGGCACATGGACATGATCATTCCAGAGAACAGTCCATAGTGACCAATCAGCCTCTTTCCTGAGTTTAATTTCAGCAGTAAATGTTTTAGACTCCTTAAATGTAGCTCAACATGGGCACTTTTTGCAGCTGAGATCAGAACTGGTGTGTCTGCTGCTGTGTGTTCTCTGCTCATCCCGCCTAAACCAGACCTCTTTTCCTGATGAGGCCAGCTGGAGGAAGTAGTTCTGCTCTCACTAATTCCTTGCAAGTAGTTTTCCTGTCCTTGCAGCTCACCAATTCCTTGTATAGCAATAGGAGAGGATTAGTCTACTGCTATTGTTGCATACAGCTGCATTTGGGAGCTAAAATCGACCTTTCTTGTCTTTGGCCTTTCCCCTTCTCTATTTACTCCTCTTCAAGCACAAATCTGGAGTAAGTAGAAAAGAAAATATTGTCTCTTCCAGAGTAGAAGCTGTGGGATAAGTGCTCCCTTCTGCACTCCTGCCATTTGGGCAAAAGTCACGTCTGTTATGGTTTGTGTTTTACATTTGCTAGACACGTAATGAACACTGTACTTCCCTGAAGTGCACTCTTTCTTTCATTTGCTCTTGGGAGAATTATGTTTTCTCAATGGAATGTTGTAAAGGTGGTGCTTTAAAGGTCCTCCCTACCCACTTACAACTACCTATATTTTTGTTTTTAATCAGGTCAAACAATTTACTTCCATCCTGCAGGAAGGTAATTTGAGGCTTCTGCTTTTCAGACTTTCTTTTAGAGTTTGCTCCAGGGCTAGTAATAACAAAACAGTAAATAGTTTATTACAGCTCTTACAAGGTTAAGATCCTTATTCTATTTTGAAATGTCAATGTTTTGCTATTTCCAGCAGTACAGTGCAAATCCACAACAATGCCTTTTTAAGGTACTAATGTTTAAGGTTTTGTAGCTTGGGCAGCTCTTGGCTTAGTTCTGCATACAAATCAGATCTGCTAATAGGAACAATGGGATAAAACCTCACATTAAATAGACTTAACTCTACTAATTTAGAGGATGTATCAATTCAACTTCTTCCACAGGAGACAAATATCCACTACACTTCCTCATCCACTTACTGCTGCTTTCATTTCAATTTTCTCAGCCCTTCATTACGCACCCCCCAAACAATAGTTTTAATATAAATTTTATGACTTTGAAGAAAATCACACTTGCTACATGAAAAATAAGTAAAATCACGGTTTTGTTGCAATCTGATGGTTAATTCAGAACAGGTACTCATTGCATGGGCTAAAATCCAACCTGCAATGCCAGTTGCAGCCATGCTTTAGACAAACTCTGACTCAGTCCCACAAAAAAAAAACAAACAAACAAACAAACAAAAAAAAAAAAAAAACCAAAAAAAAAACTAGCCAACCAACCAAACAAACAAAAACCCTAGCCAAAACAAGAAACTAGTAGCAACTGTAGAAACTACTCAGACTATTACAGAAATTTGCCATACTAAAATACTTTAAAAAAATGATTGTTGATACATTGATCAGGTTATTGTGTTAAAGTACCAGTGATTCAACATCAACAGTTATCTGAACCTTATGGATGTTGCTCTCTACTTCTAGAATTTTGCTTGACCACAGCACAATTTCAAAAGTCCTGAGCTTCTGTAAAGTGCACAGTTAGGCAACATATTAGTACAATTTTTGCAGAGGAAATTTTGTGTCTTTTTGTAACATGATCTGCACAGAAATGAGCCAAACCACAACTTGGCCTATCATCTGGGATGTGCCACCATGCCCCAGTTTCAAAATCTAGGTGGCCAGGCTTTCCAATCACTAAGAGATTTATCACACATGTGTCAAAGTCCTGCTGTCTCTCTCACGCAATAGCCCCGCAGTTCTTTTTCCACACACAGGAAGATCTGACTCTTGTTCTTCTGTTAGAAGAGAGGGAAAAATATGTTCCTTTTGTGAGAAATTTGCATTGTCCTGCAACCATCTAAACCAGCAGCCCATTTCTGGGGATGAGGGCACATCCACATGTTGATATATAGATATACATTGATATATATATACAGGTATGGATTTATCAATGACTCATTCCAAAAGAAATGCCAGGAGTGTTCAGTTCTAAGTATAACGATGTATTTTAGGGGGAAAATAGAAGCAGAGAGTCAGGAAGAACAAGACCCAGCGAGTGCATGGGTTTTTGAGATGCTTGCCACCAGTTGTTCTGTAAGGCAGAATAGATTAAATAATAGGGAGCATGACCTGAAACAACAGAATGAAGTCCTGTACATGGCAAAATCAATCTAAGCCTATAACAAGGCTCATGGCTTCAAAGCTGCAAGGTTTTTTGAACTACATTTGAAAGCATCTTAAATCTGAAATCCATGAGTTGAACCCGTTTATTTAACTTCTGTGCATCAGCTGGAAAAATCAACCACTTCCTTCTTCCTTCCTGTCATTGAAAAGAAGTCAGACTTTTTAGATTCTTTTTAATAAAAAATGTCTTTGCAGAAGTCTTCAAGTCTTTTGTTAAAAACTGACATTTGGAAATGTTGTCAATGAATCCAAAAGTCATTTCCAAACAGTTTTATTCAGGCAGAAACATGTTATTTCCACGATGTTCAGTTCTTAAGTAGTAGTTAAACATCTAAGCTCTTATTTTAAGACAAAGTTAGCTTAATTAAAATTATATATTCTTCAAAGGACGTTACTCTCAAAAACTAACATCCACTCTTTCTTTTTATTAAAGTTCCAGATGTGCTAACATTTATATATTAAGTCAACACAATATTCAATGAAATTACTACCTTTTTTAGCTATGAGCACTATTAAGCAAGTTATTTGATAAAGTATTGTTTCTGTGTATAAGAGCTGCTTGAATCAAAAACAAATTGAGCAGTAGAGCACTAAGAATTAAGAACCTAGAATTAATAAAACTTGCCTCCATCTCGGTTTCAAAACAACAGTTTCATATTTATAAGGTGCAGATGACCACCTTGAAAGGAAATCCAACATTTTTTATGAAAACAAATAATGATGAATGAAGAGCTCATGTATTTAGCATGAAGTTCCAAAAACACATGAGAGAGACCAATCTGATTTTTTTTTATGCCTCAACATATCTTATACATGAGGTGAAAAATTACTTTAAACTCTGTTTACACTCTGGGAGATCTGTTCCCCAGGGAGGCTTCACCTGGCAGCCCAGCAGGGGAGAGGAAGCTTCCACTACTGGTCTGCAAGTGACCCCTCTTAGCTGGTGGGGCAGATCCCTGGATGCCTGGGAGAAAATGTGGGGAAGAAATGCGCAGGAAGTCACTGTATAAGAGGACCAAGCACGTAAAAGCAGTGAACTGTGACACAACCCCACGGCAATTTTCTTTGGGTTTCTTGGAGGGAGAGGGGCTCTTCTGGAGGGTCGATGCCTACATGATTTGGGTCAGTGTTACAAGGTGCTTATATAGCTTGAGGTATAAGATATCAACATAATCTGAATCATAACTTTCTATATCAATATAACCTCAATCATAGCTTTTTATACCTATATAACCTGAATTATCACTTTTTATACTAATATAACCTGAATTATAACTTTCTATACAATTGTAACTTTTTAACTCAGGCCATTCTATGATTGTATGATTGTATGATTGTATGATTGTATGAAGCCTGAACTGTACCTACAGGATATTTGTTCTGGTTTTTGCTTTATTCTTTTTTTTTTTATACACTCTCATGTCATTATACTAATAACTAGCCATTTCCTAGTATAACAGGTTCAGGTTCCTTGATGCTAATTGGACATGTTGCAAAATTTTGTCAGAGAAGGAGATAATTAGGATGTATCATTAGCTTCTGTGATGCCTATATTCATTAAACTGTATTTCCCTCCTTCTTTACAAATTATGGTCTTATGGTTGTTTCTCCTTGGGCTTTTCTCTGTGATGTTCTCAACATATCCCACCGGTTACAAAATGGTTTGAATTTTTGTTGACTTTTCAATATCTTGAAATAACTTGGAATCTCATGGGGTACAGGCTCCAGAGAAACAGATCTACCTTGTTGAACTAGCTAAAGCACAGCTGCCGGAAAGTATCATGCAGTGGAGCGGTAGGCATTTACTTCAAATTTTCTCTACAAATATTGCCACATAATCCAGATACGATACATGCTGATCTTTGTGCCTCAAGCAGTCCAACTTGCAATTCCGCAGTAGATTTTAGAATGTTATTTCTGTTCAAAGGAAAAAAGGCAACAATAGTAAATACAGAAACCAAGTGGATTTGTATCTTTTAAATGAAGCTTTATTCTGTGAAATCAAAAGTATCAACTTCACAGGATTCATAAACTATTTTTTTAACAGTTTCTGGGATTTAGGTTCATCATGAGCAATTCCAAGAAATCTTCAACTTTCCAAGGAGTAATCCAGCATTCTTCTGGTAGTAGATTTTTATTTTTCTTCTTGTAAGATCTGGGGAAAGGAATTTCTTTAATGTTACAGTTACATGGGACAGTCCTTTCCCCAAATAATGTAAATCCTGTCTTGACTCAGTTTCCCCTTATACTTTGATTCTTTTAGTTCACCTTAGGCAAATAAACCTAAATAGTATAATAGATCAATATTCCTTAGGAAAAAGATTGAGCTTGACTGAATCTTAGTATATTGACTTCCACACTTGATTATGCTACTTAGTTGTAGACAACCTCTTTTTTATGATGCTAAGGCAGAATATGCAAGTTTAATCCTCTTAAAGAGACAAACTTGAAACCAGCTTTCAAGGATTAATGTAATAAACATCTTTGAAAATTGCTATAATAAATAAAACTATTATAAGATGTATAGTCATGAATATTTATGCAGGTATGTGTTCAGAAAAAGAAAAACAGTGAGAAGAATGTGTTTTGGGATGAGTTGACATTATTTTGCATGTGAATAAAGTCTCAAGAAGAGCAAACTCATCTTTTAGTTCTACCTGGCACCACTTAATGACTATCATTGTTCAGTCAGGACATTTTTGGCACAAAAAGGAGACGTCTGAAGGAGGGCTGAACTGCAGAAAGATTCCTGCAAAGAGGTGAAGATCAGCCTTCCTTTTATAAACTGTAGGTCAGGCGAGAAACAATAGACTTTGGCCACACCAGGAGATGCAGGTAAGGCACTGGGCTGGGTGGGATCCCCTGAAATGTAGACAGTGAAGACCATGGAACTACTTTCCTGGGAGACTGCAGAGCTCCGGTCACTCAAGGTCTCTAACAGCAGTTTATGAAGAAGTCTGCCAGAAATGATGTTGTTGCACAGTTTTTATGTCTTCCCTTTTCTTTACGTTTCTTCCAGCTGATCAGTACTGGAGGCTACAACCTTGCCTCTGCCTTACAGCAGAAACCAACTTGCCAAAGTTGTAGGGAAAATCTGGGATGTCTTTTTCAGTATTTGGAGAGGGAGGAAAAAAAAGGTAAAAAATTACTGATGTCTTTATTTTACAGAAACTTGACTGTTATAAACAAGTCATAAATCAAAAATTTGGGGAGTATTCATTGTTTTTTTTCCAGCAAAACAGAGACTACATTCATTCCCCCAATAGGATAGAGAAAGAAAAGTGGCAGCAGGCTTAAGTGGTGCCAATGGATTTGGCAAGAAAGAAGGACAGGTCATTCACAACGTGCAACAGTGTTTACGGGACTAGGAAGGAGATGGGGGATATGGAGGTGTAGGACAAACATGCAAAGATAAACAGGCCCAGATACTCATCAAAGAGAACAGGATTGTCCACCTGACAGAGAGGGCTGGAAGTGGCACTTCCTAGGAAATAAGAGATGATGTAACGACGAGATGAGTTTTGCTTTTTTTACTTTTATTCAAGAGTTCACCCATTCCTCATAACAGCTGCAGTTTCTCTGCCTGTGTCAGTCTGTACTCCAGAAGGTTTTCCTGAGCTATAACTGCTCACTTAGATTTGCAATATTCTTCAGTCTCTGGAGTTTTCAACAACACTTAGGGAATAACAACCTGGACAAGAAAAATGAGGACACCCTGCAAGAGAGCAAGTACCTGCAAATCAGATTCATACAGGTAAATCACGTCTACTTTGTCATAAGTACAAAAGCTCCTAAATGTTTGCATATTAGGAAAATAAAAAACCAAGACAGACAAATTTTGGTGACGGAAGTAATGTGGGAGAGGGACCGTGAGAGGAACACAAGGATCAGTGGTGTCATTTGATTTATGATTGCAGCAAAAAGGTGTAAAAAGACCCAAGGGGGAGGAAGAGAGTGGGAGTCCAGACAAAAAGAATGGAGGTCAGAGAATAAAGAGCATGCAGAAAAGTAGAGTTCATATTTTCATTTTTTGTCTACTCTCTACTTAGATGTATTCAAAGTCTCAGCAACCCAATCTGCTCTGAGTGGTGGTGTTGGACCTCATGTGCTCTGAAGATCTCTTCCAACCTAAATAATTTTATGATTATAATGAAGCAACTGCAAAAGGTATTATTTCTATGTTGAAAATATACTGCTTCTCTCTTCTCAGAGTTACTGGTGAGTGACAAACAATCCCATAATGTTTACCTAACCTACCTACCTTCTCTTTCTTTCCAAGTTCAGGCAACATTTTAACATGTGCTTTGTATTCCATTGAGCCCTGCCAAGTATGATACTGTTAGCAGAAGAGCAGCATTAGTCAGAAACCAACTTGATCTGGTCTAGTGATAAGATCTGATCCCATCTTGCTGGACCAGGAGACAGATAGATAAGCGCAGACCCTATTTCTGTGTCACAACTGTGTGATTCATATTCTTGCACAGTTGCGCAAGTTTCATGCTGAGTGGAGGTTGGTTTCACCCTCACACTGAATTCCAGCAATGCAGAACATCCTAATTTCTGGAAGTATGTTCAAATTCTCCCCTAAATCCTTCTAAAAATAAGAACTTGGGTCCATTACGGCAGACACTTTAAATCAACATAACTGGCCATGTTCTTAGTTCTTTTATATGAGCAGAATACAAAAATTGTCTTAAAAGGAGCATGATTGTTGAGGGCACCCTGTGCTTGAAAAATATTTCCTTTGCCAGCTTGAACAAGGCTGATGGCTTGGAAGGATTGCAAACACAAGGGTCACAACAACCCCTGAGCATAGCTTAACTATTACCCTGAGAGGCATAGTATAAAGTTGCAGGTGCAATAAAATGCTGATTCAAAGCTCCCATTTAAAGCAAGTAGCATTTGGTCACTAGGGAAGCAGTTGGCCCTGCGGTGGATTTATTTTTCTGAAGTGAGAGAATTTTTATCACTTTCTGTTTCGTCTTGGAAAATGGGGTTAATGTTCCATGAAGGAGATAATGAAAACCATCTAGGGAGCCATCAGACAAAGAAACTTCTGGAAGCTGCACTGAAAAAAAATAATTTCCATCTCTGCTTGCCTCTTATATGTGTGAATCACCGTTTTACCACCACCTTTGAGAAATGACAGATTTAATATATGCTCCATCTAAGAAACCGAGGTGTGTGTAACACAGAAAGGTGTGGAGGGCGATTCCTTTGAAATAAAACTGCTCTGTAGAAGAGAAAATATTTGAACATAAATTTCAGAGGCTTGTTTCGGCAGATAATGCTTTTAGGCTTTGCAGGTACAGCCGACTACTAATCAACATTGTTAACTTACACAATACAATGTGGGTATGTGAAACTGAAAATAGGTACAGTTACAGTAGGGAGCCTTCTTAATATATGCTAAGATTTTCTTCTATATTATCCTTTTTTTAAAAGTTGCATATATTTAGAAGACAATTAAATTCACTCCTAAAAAGTACTGGAAAATCTAGCAGAATTTTAAATTCTCCAGCAATTTAAATGAAGATTTTCATTTCAAGAAAGTAAATGAAATCTTGAAATCAGAGAAGAAAGTGCAACAAGCACTCTGGAAAAGAGATGGGATAAAAATAAAAAGCAATTGTAAACCAAAAAAAAAAAAAAATTGGTAAGGGAATGAATAATATAAAACTGATTCAGATTAAATGAGATGCAGTGAAAATGGCTGAAACTTGCCAATATGATACGGATTGAATTCCCCAAATCAGAAAACAAAGTGGAAAGGAGAGACAGGAGAAGAAATGGAGGAAATGAGGAGCAAATGAAAGACTGAAAAAAAAAAGGAGTAAATTCTGAACCAAAATGCAAACAAGCAAATGTCATGGCATGACCTAAGTGCAGGGAAATGGACCAAAGCTTGCCAAATTGAGCCTTACTGAAAGCACAAGATCTCATTTCCTTTCACGAAATGAAGAATTTCAGTTCTTGAATGGAAATGAAATCCTGAATTCAGTGAAGAAGATTAACAAGCACTTGGGACAGGAGATATGATCAAATAAATGGCGAGTGGAAATAAATGGAAAATTTGGAAATGGAGTGAATACAATGAAATGGATTGGGATAAAAGGAGGTTCAGTGAAAACAACTGAAACTTGCCAAAATGATACGGATTGAATTCTCCAAATCAGAAAACTAAGTGAAAAGGAGAGACAGGAGAAGAAATGGAGGAAATAAAATGGCTAGGGGAAAAAAAAAAAAGGAGTAAATTCTGCACCGAAGTGAAAACAAGAAAATAGCATGGGATGACCTAAAGAGCAGAGAAAAGGCTCAAGGCTTGCCGAATTCATCCTCACTGAATTCACAAGACTTCCTTTCCTTTCATGAAATAAAGAATTTCATTTCATTAAAGTAAATTAAATCCCAAATTCAGAAAAGAAGTGTAACAAACACTTGGGACAGGAGATATGATGAAATAATATGCGAGTGAAAAAAAAAAAATGCAAATTTGAAAATGGGGCAAATAAAGCGCAATGGATTTCGATGAAATGAGGTGCAGTGAAAATGTCTGAGACTTGCAAAAACTATATGCATTGAAATCTCAAAAACAGGGAAGGAATAGAAATAGGCAGGGGAGAACCTATGATTAATTTACACGGTAATTAAGGAAAAAAAGTCTGAATTAAAATAATTAAATGGCATGGGATGACATCAGCTGCAACCAAGTGTACTGATAGGGAAAGTAAGTGTTCCTTCTGTAGGAGTATATAACACGGTGCAGACAAGAACAGCGATGAGGCTCCGTGGCTCCTGTGGCCAGCTGGGCACCATTTCCACGTGGATGCTGGCAATGTGCCTGTGGCATTTATGAATGATGGCCTGGCCGCTGCGGGCTGCTGCCATGCCACACGGCAAACAGGGGTGGCTACAGGCCAGGTGCAGGCGGCGTCTGCCCCGTCAGGGAAACAGCGGAGCATGAGGTTGTTGCGGCGATGAGCTGCTTGGGGAAGCGGCAAAGCAGGTCTCAGGGACAGGTGGGGATGGGACAGACACCAGGGAAGATGCAGCACTCCAGGGAGAAAAAGGTGAGGAGGGGAGTAGAGTTGACTGTCCAGGCGAGCTCCTGCTCCATTCAAGAAAACCAGAAAATTACATCCTCAGGGGTATGGTGCAGGTAAGAGCTTTTATGTGATAAGGTTCCTCCCATAGCCCAATTTCCTGGGCATTTTTTCCTGGGAAAGAGGTGATTGCCCCCACTTGATGGGGGAGTTGCTTTCAGCCCAATCGTGGAAGCTTTTTCTCCTCCCGGTTGGCTGTCAGGCGAAGATTCTCCTGGGGACTCCATCACGTATTCAGCTCCTAGGGTAAGATTTCACCTTATTTATAACATATTTTGAGGCATAAATAGAAAATCAAATTAGTCTTTCTACACATGGGTAATGCCAAGGATCCTCTTGGCGGTGCCAAGCAACAGGGCAAGAGGCAGTGGGCAGAAACTGATTGCACGGGACACCAAATTTAAATATTAGATGTGGCCATCCATTTGGAATCAAATACTGCTTTTATTTGGTAGTTTATCCAGCTACCTCAAAGAGCAAATTTCAAAGTTGAAAGGGTAGTGAATAGTCGCATTTCTCATCGCTGTTTTCCTCCAGACCCTTGCATCTAACATGGGATCATTGAGACTGTGGGCATAACTGGGAATTCACAGCTCATGATGGAGTGGCAAAGCCATGGATTAGGGAAGAGGCTGGATCTCTGTTAGCTTTCTTGGGGAAGCTGTGTGGCCAGTGACGGTATATGTGCTGGCCATGTACCTCTGAGCAAGACTGGGAGCAGGTCAGGTGAACTTTCATGCTTAGTATGTCCAGGACAGGAAAACCTGCAATCCCCAAAATGTGGCAGCAGGGAGCGATGACCTCAACACTGAGGAAACTTCTTGGGAAGTGGAGAGCACAGCAGATATTTCTCTAAGCTAGATGCTGAGCGGTCAGAAAACCCACTTGAGAGAAAGAACCTCTCTTGCTTCAGTGTACAAGAGACATGGTTATAGGTTTTATTTATGTCTATCAATTGTAGTCTTCCTCCCCACCCTCCCCCCACCCTCCAATTTAAATTTTCCCTGCACATCATACTCTAACAAGACTTGGCATTTATTTGGCATATCTCTCCCACTTTTATTTGGGAGATTTATAATGGGAAAATCTTAGGCAGGTCCACTACATAGTTCAGTCAGTTCAGAGGCTTCTGTCTCTATATAACACAATATAGAATTATTTGTGACCAGACATGAGCAGTTTGGTGACTCTTAAACTTCAGGGAGGCATGTCTGACTTTACGTAATTTCTGTTCCAGTTTAACCAAATTACATGGCTTTAATTCAGGTATGCCAAGATACTTCCAGCTTGGTGGATAAAATGTGAACTTCAATGCAGAGAAGTGTAGAAATAGTGCATATTTTCAGGACATTAAGAAATCTTTTTCCTCTTAAATTTGCCAAAGACTTGTGGGTGAAAATACATTCTTTTCTTTCACAATGCCTGGAGTTCTGAATCACATGAAGCCACCACATTGAACATTGGAGTAAAGCTGATTTGACAGTCAGCTGCAAGGGAAAACACAGTGGTCCAAATACTATACTGTTGAAATCAGGGATGCTTACATTATGTTCATTTTTATAGCTGTAGTTTTTACTTCCTCCAATCAGCAGTGGCACCCTGAGGGAGTTCTATTTGAGGAAAAAGTCATGCTCTTTGAGGTCTCATTATCTGGAATTAGCTTTAAGTCGAAACAGGCCACCTGCAGCATGACTACTCTTGAAAGTTCTCTGTGTATTCATGTGAGAATAAAACAGTTCATCAATTCAGCCTTGTTATTCCTCGTTAAACTGCTTCCTTTTATAACAGTACCTGCATAACACTGTGTTTCAAATTAACATTTAGAATTTTGAGCAGAGATCTCATAAAGCATTTCTTGGATGTTAAACAGCATGTGTCTAGAGATTAATTCTTTTTCTTTTTGTACAGGTAATCTTTCATGGAAAGTACTGAAATTATAGATTTTAGTTATTTTTAGACATAATCCCTACAACTCTTCCCTCTTTGCTTTAACGTCTCTCTTGCTGCTTTATGGTGCTATTTATAGAGTGTCAACACACAGTGTAAAGGAAATATCTGTCAGTGCTGCAGTATTTGCAACGTTTTCTGCATTGCAATGTTCCTGCAAATGTATTTTGAGCTATGGAGTGAACTGTGAAGAAAAGGGTTTGTGGGTGCAGGGATGACTGCAGCTTCATCTAAGCAGATGTTCTTCCTTGTGTATCCTGGAGTGGCATGAGCTGCTGCTTTGGGGCTCTACCAAGCAGCACTGAACAGAAGAGGCCAAAAGCACTGCGGCCCTGAAGGGCTGAGTGCTTGACAGCATTGCTCTGGACATAAGGCCAGTGACCCAGTCATCTCCACAGATATTTGCCAGCAAATGTGCACCGCCAGCTCTGTCCAGGAGATGGTTACCAATAATAACTACTGCTACAGCCCTTTGCTGGACTTGCTCAAGTAGGTCCATGTCTCCTGTTCTGAGGAGCCCAGAACTGGACCCTGCAGCCAGTGTGTGGCCTCACCAGGGCTGAGCAGAGAAAGTGAATCACCACCCTGACCCTGCTGGAAATGTGCTTCCTAATGTAACTCAGTGTCTTCACTGTTGGTCTTCGCTATGAGGATGAGACTCGGTTTTAGGATCTTTGAGACCTATTGCCATAAATGTGGTGGAAATGTGATATTCCACTAAAGTGCTAATATTCATAGTTATAAATGTAGACAAAACTTGCCAGACTAGAATACCAGAGCAGATGTCATGAAAAGCTCATTGGTGCCTGTCTTTTCCTGCCTCTTTCCTACATGCTGCAGTCTTACATGTTCATCAGCGTCATCTAATGTACTGTGATGTTTAAAAACCCTTCCCAATGGAGTATTCCTATTTGTGCCTCATTACAATTCCCTTGATCAGGGCAGGAAGGAGTTGAAATATATTTGCTCTCACAGTTAGATGGGCTCTTAAAGAAAATTTCAAGTCCATCCTCCTGCCTAGAGCAATTCTTTATAGATGTGTCATTCCTGATGTGCTTTTCCAATATTTTTGTAAAGACTTCCAGAGATGGAGACAGGAACATTTCCCCAGGCAATCTTTACTATTGGTTCTTCAAAACCATTATGGGTACTGAGGTCCAGCTTTTAATGAGATCTCTTCTTTGACACATCTTAGGGGTTTTTGTCTGTCCTGCCAATGTTCTTTCCTGCCATGAAACATGTTCGTGCGTTTATGTTAAGAGCATATGTTTATGCTTTATGTTCTCTTCCTTGATACTTTATTAAAGTTAAACTGCAGACAGGGTCCTAATTGTCTCTGAACTGATAGGGCCAGAGCTCCACCAAGTTCATAGTACCTACTTAGGCAAAACCATCTGACAGAGGTTTCAAACTATGCCATGTTGGGTATGTAAAAGAGTAACTGCCCCCAGTCTATGAAAAAGGAAACAAAAAAAGGGTGCAGTATTTCAAATCTGAATGAAGATCTGAAATAAATCAGGTACAAACTTAAATATGAAGTACTGTCTTTAAGACTCATATCTGAATTATGGAAATGAAAAATGGGATGGAAAATGTGAAGTATCAGGTAAGCACCCCAAAGTGCTAGCAAGATTATGGGTCCTAGAGCCTGAGGACTACAGAAGCTGGGAAAAAGACTATGTGTGGGAAGGAAGATGAGAAAGAAAGCTTACTTAAAAAGCAAGATGGGAAAACATCGTTGTCCAATCAAATAATGTAGTAAAGATGTTAAAAAAATCCCTCTAATTAATTGCAAATACTGCACTTGCTCTAAGTTGAACTATCTGTACAAGAATGTATGCACACTTCTGTCAGCCAGACTTCTAAATGACAAATATTCCTGAAAGAAAAGCTCCCCTTTCTGCAGTTGTCATTACTACAATTACATTTTTATTTACATATAAATTTATATTTATATATTATTCTATTGGTTATATTCTCTAGGAAACAGCCTTAAAGATTTACCAATGTGCCTAATTCTACTTCAAGAGAAATCTTGCTGAAGTAAGGATTGCAGATTATTTCACGAGTGTTATTTCCAAAGACCTGACTTAAGTGTCAGACAGTGTTATTTCAAATACTCAAGAAGTGTCCACCATATGGAAGGTTGTGTCTGTGGGAGTCTACTTCAAGAGAAGCACGGAGAACAGATGTGTAGATTGAACTCAAACAGAGCATAAGCCTTTAAAGGAAAAAAAAAATCATCTCATAATTTGGAATGAAGACAACACTTAAATGCTTCTAATTCCAAGAGTAACTCTTATCCAAAAAGTTTTTTGCATCTAGAAGCCACTGTTTCAGATAGTGTGCTCTTTCTTAAATGAAGTATCACTTGTCCTAAAGCATGTATGAAAAAAGAGAAAGTTCTGATATCTGAACAAAGAGATACAGGTCACAAGAAGGCAGTATGACAGTGGTGGTAACAGAGCAGACATTGATTTTTGCAAACACTAAGCCCAACCTTTAGTGTTGCTTCAGTTGATTTTGCACTTGACAACAGGACAGCATGTGATGAATAAAATTGCTCCTGGGTTTTTGAAGGCTGTGTTAGAAAGCAGAGACATCACAAAAGAACTAGATTTCACATTAGGTTTCACATTATGCATACATGAATTCAAATAATGCAAGTAGAGCAATTACAAGACATAATCCAGCCAGCTGAAAAGCTGTATCTTAACTGTGTAGTTATAGCTGAGGTATTCCAGTCAACAAGCATTTAGCTAGAGGCAACTGTGCCTCAAAACAGAACATTTTCCAAAATTAGTTTTGAAAAATAGGCCCTTGGGAGATACTTTTTTAGCTACTCCGTGATTTAAATAAGGTGACTTGTAAAGGAACATCTATTGCCCCAAGATTTGCCAATACTCACAAAAGACAGAGCTGTCCTAGTTTAAGAACCTAGAGCCTTTGGCATATTATATGAGTTATACATAATTTAACCTTTTAACAGCATATTTTAAACCATCCATATAAAAATATCTCTATAGTAATTGCAGAGCAATCACATTTTTTCTAAAGCCATCTTTGGATCTGCTTTTCTTTTATGCTGTTTTCTGTAGACACTAATCTCAGCATCGTTACAAAAAACCCCATTTGAAATCCATGATAAGGTTGTTTTCACCAAATCATTAAACCTTTCCTAGTAATTCTGGGTTTGGGATAAGATAGAGAGGTCTCCACCTTAAATCTTATGCACTTACCAGAAAGACCTGAGTAAGTATCATGGAAGACAGATGTAAATATAGAGAAGAAAAACAAACTTCCACGAAATATTGACTTTGGTAAATTTTTATAACCAGCTAAATGCTGAGAGTAGAGACCATCATGTGCTTGTTCTCTCTTTGCAGATCAATATCCAGTTTATATGTTCTAATCCTGACAGTTTAGTGGGATTTTTTCTTAAAGTTGGGGGTTGCAGGCTACAGGACATGCTTATATAAATATTTTAACTCATATCAGGATCTTACTTTTGAAACCAATTTACCAACTGTCCCTGCTTTCTCTGCTTTGCCACTGGGCATGCTGTGTTCCTTTAAGATGACTAAGTCAGGACATGCACACATAATGCACTCTTAACTATTAAGACTAGTTAACGTGACACCACATCAGAGTTGCCCTAAAATAAAATCCTTTGACATGCATATGAAGTAGATGCCTGTGCTAATTCTTTTCTTCTACAGAACTGCTCAAGTTGAGCTGTAATGTACAGACTCTACAGCTAATATAGATATAGCCAAATTTTGTCTAAATAAATAATGTCCATGGAATATATCTAACTCTTTACATTTACCATTTATAACAGTATGGAACAATTACCAGTGCTAGAAAGATATCCTTGATAGGGAGATAAAGAAATTGTTCTCCATGAAAGAAGGGCTGTAGGCCTAGAGAACATGGTTTTGTTCTTAAGCTTTAAACACAAAAGAAAAGAACATCCATCTGTACTAAACATAAAGGTGGGACCTGGAATTATTCTGAATGACATTTACTGCAAATGCAAGTAGTGTGTCTGTGTTTATTTCTCAAAATTCAAACATGCTTTCAATAGAAAGAAATTTAAGGAATGAGAAGTCTGAGACAGCCAGTCATTTGTTGATATTTGCCGTATATAAGTATATATATATATACACCTCACCACTTCCTGGTTATACAAACTCTGTGTGTGTTTCCGTATTTTTTCCCTGCATAACAGTGAATGGCAAAATTTGAAGTTCCCTATGAAAAAACTTATCAGCAAAAACATTTGGAATTTGTTACATGAAATAGTGTTTTACCTCAAGAGAAGAAATTGATTAGGCACAAATTTGCAGAAATTAGTCTTTTCTTTAGTCATGATGTAATAACCTATGCATCTTGTGTGAATCTGACGTAGCCTAACTTTTCACGTTAAGTTTCCTCTTCCAGATCAAATAAGAGAATCAATTAGTTAATACCTTTCAACACCTTGAAAAAATACGTGGGACTTACTTGCTACCTTATGTTATTAGGAATTCCAACTATCAAAGATTATTTGTGAAATTCAGTGGGCTTTGTCAGTATCTAATGAACTTGAAGAACTTAGTGCTCTGTCAAATCTACTAGCAATACTAGATCTTAATCACATCTCAGACATAATCTTTCCTAAAGCTGTAAAGGAGTGCTAGTCAATGAATGACTCCTACCCAAAGATCCTGCTCCAGGTTCACTGCTTTTGCTCTCTTCTATCTCCTGTGTCAACTAAGCTGTTTTGACTGCTCCATCTGGCAGCACACAGGGTCAGCAGCTACCCCCCTTATTTGATGCTCTGGTCTCCTTTTCTACTGAAGCAGAAATGACCAGCTTTAGAGAAATCTTCATTGCTGAAAGGGAGCTTCCCACTCTTCCCCAGCAAGTCATGGTAAAACATGGTTAGAAGGAAATTGGAGTACCTGACAGAAGGAAGTCTAAAATTTTGGATACAGAAAAAAAAAAAAGTGACTTTTGAGGTAAAACTCAATGAGTACATAATTTAAAAAGGACTAAAATCAACCATATAGCACTAGAAATAGAATATTAGGGACATGTGCCATGGTTTTACACCTGCCAAGAGCCAAGCCCCAGGCAGCTGCTTGCTAACTCCGCTCTGATCCTGCTGGAGATCCTCCCTCCAGCAGGATCAGGGAGGGAATCAAAGGGTAAAAGATAGAAAACTCATATCTCAGAGTTGAGATAAAGACAGTTTAATAGGGAAAGAAAAAGCCACACATACAAGGAAATCAAAGCAGGGAGTTAATTCACTGCTTTCCATGGGCAGGCTGGTGTTCAGCCATCTCCAGGAAAGCAGGATGTCATCATGAATGATGGTTTTTTGGGAAGACAAACACCATTACTCCAAATGTTCACCTCATTTCCTCCTTCTCCTCACCGTATATACTCAGCATGATGTTATCTAGAATATTCTTTTGGACAGTTGGGGTCACCTGCCCTGGCTGTTTCTCCTCCCAGCCTCTCATGTATCCCCAGCTTCCCAGCCAGCATGGAAGTACAAAAACAGGAAAGGCCTTGGCTCTGTGTAAGCCCTGCTCAGCAATAATGAAAACATCTTTATGTTATCAACTCTGTGTTCAGCACAAACCCAAAACACAGCCTCACACTGGCCACCCCAGCCAAAACCAGCACAAGGTGTAAGCGATGTTTCTAGTTGCTAGCAGAAGAGGGAGAAAAACATTAAAGAAATTAGATTTAAACTAAGCTTTTCACTTGGATGTAGTCCATTTCAGTACTGTCAGATTATGTGATGAAGCTTATCTGCACACTCACGGAGGAGCAGACAGGCAGTGATAGGAGGGAAAGCCCAAATAATCCCCTGCAAAGCTACTTCCAGGCAGGTCACACATGGGCCATCAGCCCATCTGCAGAAGCCTAGAAGAGCACAGGGAATGAATGCCTCCCAAGGAATGATCACCTTGTCCAGGCACCTCTCAGGTTGGTCCCAGGGGAGACATCGTCTGCAGCAACCAGGTGGAAAACCAATCCCCATGGGTCATCAGGAGCAGCGGTCCTGTCATCTTTTGGACTAAGGCAGAGGATGCCTTTATATATGTATATACACATACATACAATATTGTAACAAGTGAGGCTCCATCCTGCCTAGCCCCAGAGGAAAGCAAGATAAGGCCACTGGTGCTGTCTATATCCCTGTGGGTACTCCAAATTTCTTTCTAAATTTCTTTCTGTGATCTGTGTGGACAACTACACTGACATGTGTATGTGTAGGTTATATGTGGGTTTTTTTGTGAGTCACCTGGGAGCACATCTTCGGTATCAATACTGGTAAATCTGGGCACGTGGAGCAGCAACAGTCTTATTCCTCTTGGATCCACCATGATACATATACATCTTACAAACACCTTTTCTTATTTCAGCTGATAGCATAATACAAAAGTTTGAAAATAAATAGACTGTTCTCAAAGGTATTATTCATGCAAAATATTCATTGCAATTTAAAACCTGATATTTTTGTTTAATATGAGGCAAATTCTCATCTTGAAAAAATTATTTCAAAATATTCTTTTAAAAAGTGACTTGATCATTAGCTTTCAGGAGAGTACCAAGGAACCAGAAAGGAGGTCTGGCTTTTTAGTTTGATTTTGTTGTTATATTTGATATGCAGGAGTAAAGCTGCTCCAACTTCGGACAAAGTTTCTCTGAAAATCAATAACAGAAAAGCATATTGTTGAAGGGTAGTTCCTGGAAATATACAGTTCCTGAAAATTTACATCTCAGTGAAAGAGCTGAAAAAAAATCAGGCTGATTTCAAAGCTTGTGGAAGAGTGATACCCCAGAGAACATGGCTGAAGGATGCAATCAGTGACAGTTACCCTTACTTACGGTTTTACAGTAAGTTTAGGTTCCAGGTACAGTGAAGAATGCAATCTGAGTGTTTTCATCCCCAGATTTGTAGTACTTTTATCATATCAAAATGGATGTGAAGGAATATATAGTGTAACTCCCACCCTCACTTCCACTTAATATGTAGAGCAATATATAAGAGGTAGTCTTTGAACATCTTCTTTTTTTATGCATAATATCAATTTTATTGCATAACCTATAATCTGCAGTGGTAAAACCATCTCTCTGTCATGGACAATGAAAGCTTCTAATTTAAAGTAATTAAAGTTTACTCTTTTAAGTCTTCCTGTTAGAAGAGGAGATAAAACAGGGACAGATACCATGTGTGGATTAAGAAAACAACCACTTATATCTGGAAACCTATTTTAGTTTAACCTTTATTGATGAAGTCACTTCAGTTTCACTGAATTTTATTGTAAACAAAGGTGAGCATATTATGTATATATATAAAAGATAAGTGTGTGTTTTCAGGAGAGGTGTTCAAGTAATTTCTGAGCTCCACTGTATGGATTCACTGCTTACAGGAGTCTGTAATAAAGTGATGTGTTTGAAACTGGTTTTATCAGCACTGCAAGGTACACCTCCCTCTCTTCAAGCTGGCAATTATTTTTAGGCACCCTTACACATATCAAGAGAAATTTAGTTTTGTGAAAAGTACAAGCAAAGAAAATCAGGCCCTGAGGATTTTCCCTTGACTGAAGTTTATAATGTCTGGATATGCTGATATGTAATAGCTACTTCCTCATAGTTACCTGGTATTTCACATGAGAAGAGAAAATGTGATAGCAAGTAAAAACTGTAAAATAACATTTGTTTCAAAATCACTTTTTTGAGAAGGATAGATTAGGTTAAGCTGTAATAAAAATGCAACTAAGTCAAATGAGTAATATAATTGCTGTAAGAGATGATGGTCCAAATACATGCACAATTATACATTACTAAATAGAGTTAATAAAATGCATGGGAAATTAACGACTAAAGGATGAAGATATATTTCAGGGTAATTCTGTAAAATTATTTTTCCCAGACTGATGTTCACTAGATCTGATGTTCACTAGATCTGGTCATTGTGTTCTACCAAATCAAAGCATTAGACAGACTGGGAAAGCAGAAAAGGATAAAAACTACTGAGCTGATTTGGTGTCATGTTCTTTGCTTTTCTCCTCTGCTGTTACTAGTGCACGATTTGGTTTGGAAATTTTCTCCTAGATATCTATAATGAAACTCAGGTGGTCCAAGGAGCCAGAAAGAAAAAGGTATTCATATGAAAATAGTAAATAAATATGTAAAATATGAGGGAAGGTAATACTATGGTAATGTGACCTGCAGATAGAAGAACAGAAGAGATTCTGCTAGTAGTCCTCAAATAAATTGAGCAGGATTTAAATTACATACTATTGCTTGTCCATAATTTTACCCGCTTTTCATGTGTGGTTTCAGATTCTTTCTATGTGCTATGTGTTTGCCCCCTGATTTCTAACAGAAATTACCTGATAAGAGGATATAACTAGTTCATGCCCCACAAGCTGGATTTTGAGAGAAGAAGAATGTATTATTAATTTGGAGCTTGAGGAGAAAATGAAGAGAGAAATAATGGATGGTTGGTTTGGAACTTGAAAAACTAGGAGAAGAGGAACAAAACTGAGGGATTAAAGTTTTTCTTATCAACTCCTTATCATTATATCTTGCAAAAAAATCATTTTAGGATTCCTATTGTACCAGATCTCAACTTCACAATTTTGCAGTAAGATCAGAATCACACTATGATTTCATGAAGGAAATCTACTAATGTCCCCCAAAATGGATGGCAAGTTACAGTATTTCTGGCTAAAAATCAATTACATTATACTGTGCATTACAGTAGTATATATCATCATCCATTTCTGATCATCCATAAATACTGAAATTAAATTACTTGTGCCCATCTTACAAGAATTTTTGCCAACTGTAGACTACAGGCAAATCTCTAACTTTCCAGGTGTTGCCATGAATCTTGCATGTGATTAGAAATCTCAGGGTTTTGCCTTCTCTTGTGTCATTTTTTGCTAGGAGCATGTCCTCCAGAAATGGCACAATATCAACAGGATTTGTTTTATTGTTTATACTATAACCTTTACATTTTTCGATATGTGTATTGGTGTTGCTTACACATGTCCTTATATCCCCAGGGACATTTTGTGTTGAAGGGTTATTGCATATGAATTATTTTACCTTATGGCCAGAATCTGTCTCATGGCTGAAATGTCTTTAGTATTAGAACCCTTTTTTTTTTTTTTTTGGCCAATATTGAGAAAATATTAACTTGAAAGGATTCATGTTGCTACAATGCCTTCATAAGCCCAACCAGACTCCCCTGTGTTAAATCCATTTGGCCCATTGCTTATGTTATGCAGTTATATAAACCCATATTTCATTCCATGAAGGGTATTAGCTCTTTACTGCATTAACATGTGATTTTCCAGCCTTGATCAGACCCAGCCCACAAACATGTGAAGACTTTTAATGGACCTACATTGTTAAAACCATGTAAAAAGTCTTTATCTCCATTCTTAAAAGTGCATAATTTCTCTCCTGTTTTAGAGGAGTCAATTCTTCAATAACTCTCTCTCCAGTTTATGTATTACTTCCATGTATTCTAGGCAAAGTCATTGTTTTTTGGGGTTTTTTTTTACTGTGTACAAATGAAAACTCCACATTTTCTTTTTATCTGTGTTTTCTCCACATACTTTAATCTGCAAAGATCCTTCCAGATCTGCAAAAGCTCATGCACCTGCCACATCAAATGATTTCTGTCTGTTTTGACTTTTTTTCCCAATAAAATGAATACCCTTGACATGTGCATTGCAGAAATTAATACAGGAAGGGCTATTCTGCTTTCATTCAACAATTCCCATTCCTACCTCCCAGGGTAATAAAATACTTTGATATCAAACTTGAATCCTCTTTTTTTTCCTCTACCAAATGCTTTCATATTGCCAAACCTGATACGCTTATACTTTGGGACACTAAAAGACTTGCTAATCCTGTTGATCCTTTGTTTCTTGGGACTTGCAAGGTCTTTAAATGTCTCCTGCAAAATATAGTATTATCTTGGTTATTTGAATTAGATCTGTGTAATTAAAATAGTTCTAAATGATGAGCTTTAATAATGAACAAGCACTAAATGATTTGGTTCAATTTGCATAAGCCCCTAGAAGCTTTTGGACACCTGTTCAAGTTTAAATTTTGTGATTATGAAATGGGAAGCTCTTACAAGAAAAGGTGTTGGCACATGCTTGAAGCCATTCCTCTTTGAGCTAAGCTGCTTCAAGCAAGAAGCACTCTCTAATGAGCATTTCTGTTCTTGAAACAAGACTCTGTAACATTCTGTTTTTTCCTGAGTGGTACAGGATTTCTACTTTCATAGGAATTGGGGTCTAAATTCCCAGCACAGACTTGGAAAGACATAATTTTGAAGTGACATAAACCTAAAGAAAATGATCAAAATTTTCACTTTCTCAAATGCCTGAAGTGGTAGGTAGGAATTTCCCATCCTGGTCACTGAATTGGATAAAAGATATTAGCCCTGATGTGTTTTCTTTAATATTAAACAAATACAAATTTTCATGTTATATTTTAAATGCATATATAATATGTAAGGAAATGGGGAAATTGGAGGGGAAGAGTGTAGTATTTTTAAGGTATGAGAGGAATGAGAAAAGATCTAAATGTCTTCAGATAATGATGCTTCAAATTTTCTGTATAATCAAGTTCTATTCGTTTGTCTTTGTCCTTTGCCATGTCCCAAGATTTCTTGCGGGATATGGGCATCTTTGAACATTTCTTGAATCTTCTTCCAAGTCTCTCTGCTCTTGCTTTTATATAGGTGAAATGTTATATCAATTCCTATATTGTTCCTAAATTTCAGATATTCAAGCTCTGAGAAGGAGTTATTTAGTTTCTATTTTAAAAAATATATCCTCAAAAATTTCCTTTTGCACTTAAATAAATATGTGGAATATATCATGTGTTCTTGAAGGAAGGAAGAAAAAACAAGGGGGGAAAAAAAAAGTGTGAAGGACTGGGAGTTTCTGTCAAACCAGAAACCATTCTTTGTTACTTTAGCCCATACTGGAGGTTGCAACATCTCGCAAGTCAAAGATGCTAAGACTTGCTTCAGCTGATTCAGTCTATGTGGAGCATGCAGTTACTGAAAGTCCAGCTTACAAAGCTTTCCCTGACATCCGTGAGTTTTCTGCATGCAAGTGCAGTCACCGTGACAGCAGAGGCAAACGCGCAGTTTCTGCCTTTTTTCTGCATGAACTGCTTTTCTGTGAAATTTAAAAAAGGTATGACATTTTTTATAGAAAACAAACTGGAAAATTCTCATTGTTTTGCTCATGTCAAGCTGTCTTTAGCAGAAGAATTTAGCAAGGGTCCTGAGGAAAAGCAGACATCATCAATAAATGATCATGTAATATAAAAACCACAAATTCCACATCAATATAATACATAAAGATACAGAAGTCCCCAGATCCCCCATAACTAGAAGATCCGGCAGTTTTCCTTATTATAAAGACTACATCTATTAATGCAGCTTATGGACATTAAATCCAATGAGTCTTCTGTAGTTTGGGAAGTGAGATTCTTCATTTGGAAGTGACTGTGTTCAGTTGCTAAATGCTGTGAAATTTTTGTATGTTTGCCTAAATATCCCAAGTATAAATAATACACATTATTTCATTTTCATTTCATTGAACCTCTTACTAGACTTGATACTTATAGGAGTTTCAGCTTCAAAACAAGTTCAGATCAGGAACTGCTGTGCTTAATTGCGTTTTGATGGCCTCTGCTGTCCTGGTGTAGAAATAGGTGAATTAGAAATGATGTTAGTGAGTGAGTGAGCCAGCACAGGGATGTGTGGTATGTGTGTGTGTAGCTCATGCTCTCTCTGCTGCAGTGTAGACGTGGCATTTAATAAACCAATGGCAGTAGTAATATAGCTGTGGAGGAAAAGAACTCTGTTTGACTTAATATAGTAAATGTATTTCAGTTAATATTTAACAGTTGGTGTGTATGGGAACTGACATTAATTGGAAAAAAAAGGAAAAAAAAAAAGAAGGAAAGACAAAGAGCAAAACAAACCTTGTTATCATGCACCTTCTGTCCTTGATTGACTCTTTTGATTGTCTCTTGTTAACATGCATTCTCTGTTCCTGCTCTTGATTGAGTCTGTTCTTACAGTCCTTGCTCACATTGATACTGTCATTTGCTCCTCTAAGGAATAGAAAAACACTAAGGATTACTTACGTGCTTTACACTGGGAGAAGCATCTCATATGTGGAAGGACTTACTTTCCAATCCTTCACTCCCTGAGAATTGAATGTTTCAAGCTTAGTAATTTTGATCGGATTAGCAGTTCAGGTGTTCAGATCAATGATTTAAAAGAAGCCCATTTTTCAGAAAGCGCTGAAAATGGGAACTCTGGGGATTTTATCAAGGGCAAAAATGTGTTGCCAAAATTATGGCAAGTGGAATTGCTGCTGACTTGTTGGGGGGGAGTTGTTTGTTATTGTAAAGCCAACATTTTTTTGGCCAGCAGTCTCTGTCAGGTGCAAAAGAAAGAAGAAATAAATGTCCTAGTGAGGGAGTTGTGCTTTTTTGTTTGTATGTGTTTATCCAATATAATCCCCTCAAATTGCTACAGATTACAAATTAATGCTACGAGAAGTGTATTTCCTTCTGTCATTGTTTTCCAATTCAATGGTATGTGGAACAGCATTGGACTACTACAATAAAGTCAAATCATCTGCACAACTGTTAGGTTTATTTTGTTATTAATGAGACTCATAGGTTTCTGATTCCTATGAAAAATGTTTACAAAGATCTGTTAGACATAGTATAGACCTGCATATTTTGAAAGAAAGGGATTTTGAGGGGGTTGGATATGACATATCCAAGTCCTGTTTTTCCCTCCAGCATATGAAAAATGTGGATTTGCCAGCTATTTTTAACCCTTCCCTCCTTCTAGTGTGTTTCCACATTATGAATAATTTAATTTATCCCCTGATTAGTCATCTATATTTTCAGCTCATCTAAGTTCCTTTATGAGCTTAATAAATACATTGTTCATTTTATACTCTGCAAAAGGAACTAGCCATGATGCCTGCAAGCTCAAATACCTCGAAGGGAGCTTCTTTCATGTTCCCAGTTAATTAAGAGATCTAGTAGACTTGACAAGTTTCACTCATTTGGTAGGAGAAGCTTTTATTTTTGCATGAATTTGAAGTTGTTTCTTAAATAACTTACTTATCTGTGTCCCTGAGACATTTTTCCTCATTCCTGTTTCTTTGAAATGTTTCATGCAAACTGTCATTGCTTGACAGCCCTGTATCCTTTACTCTGTCTCATCCACAAGCACAAGAAACTGTGCCCCTGATGAGAAGGAAGCCTATTTTTACTTGTACTGCTTAACAAAAAATCCTAGACTGGTCATCCAAAGTTACAATGTATTTCATTTGTGGAAATTATCATAAAATAATAAAGATCTTTAGCAGCAGAGACTCTTAAATTCAGTTAACTTATTATTAGTGAGCAGAAATTTCATTGAAACTAATGCTATTCCTGATTTATGTTCATTGCAGCTCTGATACAACCGTGCTGCAGCATTGCCTTTTTGTCTGAATAGGCCACTAATAAAGCACAACAAAACAGTGACTTAGATAAATTCTCTATTCCTTCTATTTAGTTTGTCTGTTGTTATCCAGTATGTTATTCGGGGGAAAAAATACATAGGTCCTGTATGAACAATGACAAAATCTGCATTGCTAAAGCATTTGTAGAATTCAAACAGAAAGTGTTTGGTTAGAGAAGCCACAATTACCTCTTCATTTAGCCTCCTGTGGTGCCTATATGCTGCACATAATTCCAAGATGCCCTTGTTGGGATTACTCACAAATATTTGTCAACTGTCACGAGGGAGTACTCACTAAGACATGTTCATTGTTTCGGTGTGGTGGGTGCTCCTTTCATCACATGTTCCTTTCCATCCTGGAGTGATGGAAACATTGTGTATTTCCACAATGCACTTGCAGGGCTGTATACAAACTGGAAATGATAAACAGTTTTGCTTGCTGTCTCATGGCGCTGCAAGAGATCTAAGACCCTCCAGTGTATGTCCTTCAAGAGAATCACTCTGAATGCAGGGCCAGTAAGAAAATTATGCTGATCCATCTCATTTGCCTAAAGGTTGCTATATTCAATGATGCTGATTCGTTTCATTTGCTTAACGGATGTTACATTCTCAGTGAAAAATATCACATGGCTGTGGATAGCGCTGAACTTGCTTTAATTATATCCATCGTATCCTGCATCTGTGCTCACTCTGGGTCAGTGCTGCAATGTCAGTCCAAATGTGGGGAGCTGGAGGAGAAAGAACATATGCACAAATGTGATTCTCAAAATTCAGGTATATTTAACAAAATCAAGGCTCCACAATAACCTTGAAGATGCTCTTTTTCTTGATGGCTTAATTTAGATAAGATCAATCTTATGACCAGCACTTTGCTGGGGGACTATTTCTATTTTAATCTCTGTGACAAAGCATTAATTCTGCTTTGCAGATTCCTGCAGTCCTGTGACATTCATTCCCTCAGTTCTGCAAAATTCATTCCCCCAAAATCCACATGCTAGAAACATGACAAAAGGAGATTGTTTATTATCACATTGTATTGTTGAAATTCTAGGGTTTATTTTTTCTTCCTTCTAATTTTTCTTTTTTTAATCAACAGACCGGTAATACAATTTTTGGGATTTGTTCTGTAAGCCTCTAATAACATAGTTTTGTTTTACTAACAATTGCTGAAGTATCTCTTCAGTCAGTTTAACATTATGAATTGTAACACTGATTCAGAAATGTTTCAGAATTTGTTTACATTTTTTGGAGCAATCTCCATTGTAAAGATAAATTAATACAGTAATGGCTGAGTTTGTTTTGAATTGCTGAAAGATGCTCAGAACAATATCCATGTTAATTTTTCACATTGTTACCTTCCCCAAAGAGTTAGCAAGATCTAAATTTGCATCATTAAATAGTTCTCCACACCCCATACAAACGACCATAATAGGCAATTCTAGAAGCCTCTTACATCTGAGGAAAAATGCATCTTTATGAATATAACACTTTAACATTCAACTCCTTCATAAAGTACCTTACTTCATAAAACACTGGTATTTTGCTTCACAAGGCATTTCTTCACAGTCCACATGAAAGGAATCCACTTTTGTCTACCTTATGAGCTGAGGGAGACCTTGAAAACAGTTTTATGATTTTTCAAGGCCCATCCCATAAATACTTTCTGTGCCCCTGTTCATTCACTGCCTTACCTACTCAAAAAATACAGCATTTTATTTTGCTATTGAAAAATCAAGAAATCAATATAGACAAAATTAAATATTTTATTGAACTGTTTGAATTTTAAACTGTATTGAAAATTTTGAAAACAATTATTGCAATGGTATTGTTAACAATTTCTAAAAGTACAAAATCAATTAATTTTAAGTAACCAGGCTGAACTACTACGATGCTTTAAATGGCATGACCAGATTTAAAAGGTTAATTAGGTTAAAACACCCTTATCTATCTGTATATTTCCTTTGTGGCTTATGTGAACCATATACCTTGTATTCTCTCATATTCCCTTTAAAAGTGCTTATTAAGTTTAGCTGCTGTATCTTCTTTACCAAGAAATCTGTAAGAATAAATAGAGCAGAGGGAATTATAGAGGACAAGACCTAAGCATGCTTTGTCTCAAACATTCTGAGTATTGCTGTAAGAAACGTGTGTTTGGAGGAGAGGGACCCACAGAGATGGGGCAGCTCTGTGCTGAGCCAGCTTCCTGCTTCACCTTGAGACTTGTGCTCATTCCCCCCTCAGCTCACTCCCCAGAGAAGGGCTGCCTCTGGATGCATGAAAAATGTGCAAAAAGTCTGACTTACATAAGAATATGTACCAGGTTAATTATAAAAGGGTATTGATTGGCTCCCCTCCCTCTCTCTTGAACAGAGATTGTGCCCCCTCACTCCCCCTTTTTCTCTCTTCTCCTCTCCCTTCCTTTCCTCTTTTCCCTCTATGTTTTCTTTGTCTTGCCGGCCCAACTCAGGACCATCCATCCAAGGTGGGATCCAGGGACTGGTGATGTTCCTTGTTTTCTTCCCTTACTTTTCCTGGGCAAAACATGGCTACCGTATTCTATCCCATAATCCGTACTGAAGTTTGCTGTGGGAAGGGGGAGCTTGTGGAGGCGTTTGTGGCTTGTGAGCTAGCACCTTTGAGGGGTTTGTTGTGGGACTTGTGAAGTGTACTGTACAAAATCAAGGGCTTGTTATTTTCTATTCTTGTGGAAATGTATTGTAAGAATGTAAGAGCATGTTAGCCAATGCCTTTTGAGTCTAAACATTGGGCTGGTTGCTGCAGTTATAGAAGACTGTGCTATAAAAAAAGAGTTGCCTGACGTGTCCATCTATATCATAGAATGGGTTGGTTTGGAAGGGAACTTAAAGACCATCTAGTCACAACTCCCCTTCTGTGGGCAAGGACACGTTCCACCAGAGCAGGTTCCTCAGAGCTCCATCCAGCCTTCCACCAACAGTTCCAGGAACAATCATCCACAATTTCTCTGTGCAACCTCTTGCAGTGACTCACCACTCTCACAGTAAAGAATTTCTTCCTAATATCTAATCTAAACCTACTGCCTTTCAGTTGGAAATCATCTCCCCTTGTCCTGTCACTTCATGCTCTTGTAGAAAGTCCCTCTCCATCTTTCTTGTAGGCTTCTTTATGTACTGGAACGCTGCTATTAAGTCACCCCAAAACCTTCTCTTTTCCAACCAAAGCAATCCCAATTCTCTCAGCTTTTACTCATAGGGGAGGTCCTCCATCCCTCTAATCATCTTGGTGGCCTGCTCTGGTCCTCCAACAGGTCCCTGTCCTCCCTGTGCTGGGGACCCCAGAGCTGATGCAGCACTGCAGGTGGGGTCTCACGAGAGCAGAGCAGAGGGACAGAATCCCCTCCCTGGCCCTGCTGCCCACACTGCTTTGGATACAGCCCAGGACACGTTTGGCTCTCTGGGCTGTGAGTGCAGATTGCTGGGTCATGTCCAGCCTCTCATCCACCAGCACCCCCAAGTCCTTCTCAGCAGGGCTGCTCAAGATCTGTTCATCCCCCAGCCTGTGTTGATGCCAGATATGGTCTGCTATATCAAAATAGAAGAAAATTAAGAGCCCTTAAAATTGTATCTGGGGAACACTAAATGTAGAGAGAGGTCATCACAGAGTACCCAAGTTGTACATAGTTTAACAAAAGTAGATATGTAACTTATCAGGTACTATTTTAGTCTTCAAGACCCAAGAAAAAGTTGGAGCTACCTTTTATATGTACATTGAATACACTATGGTGGGCAGGAGCAGAGAAAGGTCTGAATAGCCCTTAATAGTCAGTCAGTCTCGGGTACGGAAGTATCTTGTCATGCACATCCCATGCTTCAGGGGAGGTTGTGCTTGTGCTTCACTGAAAGAAGTATTAGCAGAATATAGTGCATCCTTCATTTGAGTTTGTTTATAATAAAAGACATTTCCAGGTTCGGGATGGAAATGGAAGAGGGAAGGAGGCAAATTTGTCTCAAATAGCTGCATTCAAACTCCTTCCACATGACCTAGAAGGAGTAGTATGGCAACAGCAACTTGCTTCCTGTAAAGCTTTGAAATGAAAAGTTCTTTAATGAGGCCAGGATTTGTTCTCATATGAGTGAGAGTTTTCCCAGTACTTTCAATGTGAACAGGATTTGAGTCATTTCCTCACTAAATGGCAATGATGAAAATTAAGTGAATAGGTCTCATGATCTCCTATTTGCCAGTATCTGAGTACCTAATTGATTCAGATTCTGAATACATAATTGTAAGCTTGTGGAACGTAGTAGGGTGTATAAATCTGCTCATCTTAAATGCCCTAAAGTCAACATGAGCAGTGTTGTCTGAATTCTTAAGGCCAGCTGTGCTCTACAGTTATTACTGACCATGTTCCTCAGTTTGCAGTGTTGGACTAATTGCTTGTCAGATGTGAATTCAGATTCAAGCAAATGTGGGACGATTGAAAAGGACAATTTGTGACTAACTTCAGGAAATATATTGATGGTTTTATGTCCTTATACAAATGTGTCTTCTTATGTTTCAGCTGGTTATCGGTCAGGTTCTGACCTTTGTTGTACAGGTACAGCTCAGTCAACATAAATTAGCTAGGACTGCTGTCAGCTGTGTGGTGTGTGCTTTACTGTATTGTGATACATCACATGCAGCCTTGCACCCTTCTCTTTCTGGTGTGGCATGAGTAATTCCGTACTATGGATATGATTCAAGAACACATTCCTGTTAAGGATTAGTTCCCCACAAAGAGTAGTTAATGCTATCTATTTATATTGCATTTTGGAAGGGAATTGTAGATACTCAGCATTTTTTTTTAAAAAATGAGCTCTTCATAGGGAAATACATCTTACTATAAGCATTTAACTGGAGTTACTGTGTCTTGCAACTTTGGATCTTGGCACATTGCTGTTGCTTTTGTAACAGATGGTTCCTCCCTGACGACCTAAAACTCTGAAGTTTTGAGCAGCACTGATGGAATACTTTATGAAGTTAGGGGTATCAATTAAAACATGCAAAAAAAAAAAAAACTGCCTGTATGTGTTATCACAGTTTAGAAGACACAATCTCAGAGAAAGGTTATGAAACAATAAATCTTGTTTACCAAGAAACACAGCCACATATGGAAAACCCAATAATGATGAATACTGGTCTGTTTTAGCCTCAAGGAAAAAAAATATCTTTTCATAACTGTTATTATGTTTCCATGTTCCCCACCATGCACACAGAAAACAAAATAATATTTTCCTTCTGTCTGTTTTTTTCACATGGAGTATCTGGTAAGCATTTCCACACTGTGGTGATTGAGGATTAATTATGCCCCATGAAGTTACGATTGTAAATGTGAAAGCGGAGTGCCATGTGTATGAATTCAATCTAGCATCTTTTTCTCTGAGTAACATCAGGTATGGTTTCCTTTGTTTTTCCATTTGTTCACAGGAAAAAAAAAATCTTTTCTATCTTTTTTTACTTAGTCAGCTTATGATTTCTCAGCCTAGATGGATCAGTCTACTTCATACTTCACAAAAAAATCCAAAGAGAACATAACATAATCCATGGTATAAATTTTATATCAGTGATGCTGGAGAGCTCAGGCTTTCATTTAAAAAAAAAAATTAATATTGATGTACATGAGATGAAAAGATTTTGATCTGACAGTATCAAAGAAGCCTTAGATTTCCAGCAAAGCCCTGGAGGCTCATAATAAAAGATACTGCTTTTTTTTCCTCCTCTCCTGAAATAGGCATATTCTTCATACTAATTATGTTTTAAAATGTTCAATAAATAGATCAACAGCTGCTAGTACACAGAGTCTTATGAAATAGGCTGGGCTGCAACAGTTTTAAAAGGCTAGATTGTATCTTTTAAATGGCTTGTGAGAAACTTCAGTTGTCCTCAATTTTTTTTGCTAGGTATTCTGCCTGGTGTTAAAAAAAAAAATTAAAAAAAGAGGCTTGGGAGACTTTTTAGCAGTAAATTTGGAGTCATTAAATTTCATTCTGTTCTCTTAAAGAGGGAAGAAACTGCCCCGAATTAATTCTGACCTAAGGCAACCTTACCAAGACTCAGGGTACTTAGGAACAGTGAGGAACCTAATGAAGAGAAATGCATTATAGATCACAAAGTGATTTTTCCCCAAAATCTTCCTAAGTCTAGGTATCTGTTCAACTTCAAAGACTGTCTGTCTTTGAGACAAGAAACCAGGAATTTATAATTGAGACTAGGGGACTAGTATTTCTGTCTCTAGGAATCTTGGAAAAAGGGAAACTGGCAATGGTTCTGAAGGTCTAGCTGCAAGATTTAATTTCTTGGAAAAACAGCAGATGGTGCTTAAAATGAGGAAAGATCCTAGCATGGAAATTGAGGTACCGAAATAGTGATATCCTACTGGGCCCAACACACAGGCCCAGGGTGGTCCAGGAGCCTTGTGGTTATACAGCCTTGTCTGGCCCTATCTGGTTATTGTGGACTGATAAATGTCAAATAAAGAAACTTGATAATATCTGTGTATGGATTATAACTGTTCATAAAATTATGCCAGGAAAAAAAAATAAAAACATTATCTGATGTATTCATTTAGGGGGAAGCAAAGTCTCATATTGAACAGCTTTTTTCCTGCATTTGAAAGAATGATGATAAAATTGTTGCTCTCTGACCAGGCACAGTATCAGCCACTTAACATGTTTCTTTGCTTGTATGTCTTTCTTAAACATTAGTATAGATAAAGATGGCAAAGGTTTTTGTTTAATTATAATTAATCATTTTCCCTCCAGCTTTCAGACCTCCGGTCATGATACCAAAAATCCCAACTATGCAATCTTTATTCCACCTGGAAACAGCTGCTAACAAGGGGACACATTTTTGGGGGGAGTCTCATGGTGTTTTTAAACGCTACTGAGTTTAGTAGTGAACAATATTTCAAAGGCAACTTTACATAGAAAGGTAATGGAGAATCAAAAAAACCCCACTTTCTTCCACATGACTTTCAAAAAGCTGTAAAGACTGCTTCAAAGACTGGAATAGGTGGCAGATGTACTTATGTGCCTTCCATTACACTTTCTAATGATTAGACGACAGAGAAGGACTCCTATGTTCAGGACTCTAGAACTCCTACCCAAAGACACTTCATTGAGTTGGGACTAATGACTAGCAGCTGTTAGAACAAGTCATTGTGCCATCTTAACAGTGGCTTCTAAAAGGTCCAGGGAATTTTTACTCAAGTACTGTTTGTTTATTTATTTGACATTCCTCTGTTTTAAAATTATCTTTGCTTAAACCAATTTTTGTCTGACTGAATTCTTGTTGGAGGCCCCCTGGAAGGGATTAGTTGATATTTGCAAGTTCCAAACATTTGTTCTGTAGGAATTTAGTTTTGTGCAACTCAATATACCGTCATAGCTGCATGGGTTTGGGGTTGGGTTTTTTTCCCCCTGCATTTATTAATTTTTTCTATTAATTGACTTTCTTTTGAGATTTATATAAGTTAATAAATTCTTACAGCTAATGGATATTGGATATCAATATACAGACTTAAAAGGAAGTGATTAGATACCAAGGTTTAAATTGTAAAATCAGAATTTTCATTTCATTTAATATTAATGCTCTGACTTTTTCACTCTCTGTTAACAAAAAAAGCAGGTGTTTTGTTCCAGAAGCTGGTGTACTTCTTCTGGGGTTGTCACTATATTCATTGAACATTCAAATGATCATGCTAATGCAACCCTTAATTTATCAGGTGCCTCTTTATCCATGTGCAGAGGCTCTGTAAGTGGATCTACACATTTATGGCAATTATTCACTGGCTAGATACACAGGGCAGGTAGCTAGGAGTAACTAGACTAAACATGAGAATGTTCAGCAGCTTCAGTACAGGCATCTGACTTGTCTCTGCTGCCCACATAATTATTATTGATGTGGGACAGTGTCAGACCTTCCATGATCCTAGGAACATTCTTCTTGACCCTTCTGAGTTCTCATGTTTGACTCATCGGTTCCCTTCAGCATTTCAGCCCCTTCTATGTCACTGTTTTTCTCTGATTCCCCAAGCTGGTACTACCGTTTCAAAAATTTCACTTTTGTCTTTGTTTCTTTTTTTTCTCGAGAAGAAAATCTTGCCTTTAGCCTGTATCCTCTCTCACAGCTCAAGAGTTTTCAGTAAAGCTGAGCCAAGGCCACATAACAGCAGCTTACAAAATTGGGCCATGGGCTATAGACAGCTCAAGCCCTGTGCCACAGATTGCAGTGAGTGCAGACACAGATCTGCTGGAAAAGTTATGGCTTAAGGCCAAGTGCACAGGTATTGCACATGCTTCGGAGATCAGTTGTGTCGGGGTAAAGATTTCTCTTTGGCTACATACCTTGGCTTTTCCTTCATGCTGTGAAGTCTTGAGACAACCTACAGATGTTGAAGGGCAGTAGATATATAGAGCAAGGAAATTAGCATCATTAACATCTCCAGGATGGACAGTTTGCTTACCAAGAAGTTATATTTTATGTTTTGGGGGTTGTGGGTTTTTTAACCTAGTGACTGTCCAATACTGAAGAAGAATCTAATATTCTTTACAAGTGGTATCTAAATCATCAAAAATATATTTGATAATTTAACACAATGCTATTATAGGGCTATTGATGCAAATTATTTAATGTCTATGCATAGAATTGCATGTCTGGTTTGGATGAATAAACATTTTATGAAAGAAGATTTAAGGTAACATTTTCAAAAACTACCTCCTGAAAGTTTAAGCTCAGTTGCTTATACACCACTTTGAGTACTCTTTTAACACCTGCTTAAAGTGTTTCTGAAGGGGTTTTTTTTCCTTCATAGCAGGGCACTGCATCCATAGATAGCAGTTAGATTTGCTAGATTAATATGAGAATTTAGATTATGCAATACTGTGCCCATAGCTACCTTTGTATTACCTGAAACATTATATTGAAATCTAGCTTTCTTCAAAGCTCTGAGAGAGAGATCATCAGCCATGAACAACCCTGCTCTACCCTGTCCAAACAAAAAATATTTCCAAATTAATTATATTGGGAGGTGAGGCTGTTGTCCATTGGGTACATTCAACAATGAAAATCCCATAAGTAATTAAACTCTGTTTACTTGGAATTTGTGACTCTAATTCTCTTTTATTACTGAATTCAGACTGCCCCAGAACCTGTAGCAACACTTTTTACCTTTCTTTGAAATGTACTCCTAGTTAAATAGCCTTCCTTCTCTTGCATGTCCTGATTGAAATAATATGTTCTTTCATCGTCCTCAGGAAAAGAGGTTGCATTTGTGACTACATGTTAAAAAATACAAGTGGGAAAGCATTCAGTTCACAGCTTGAAAATAGAAATACCAATCTTTTGGGCTATGCTCTACTCTTTATTTTGTCATAAGATGAGCGTAATTCTTGAATAACAACAAGACAAAGTCATTAGAGCTGGATTCATCTTTTCTGTTAGTGCTTCATGTTCTCATTTTTGAACAGACAATCTCCACTAAACTGCTGAAATATATTTCACAGACAGTTTTGTGGAGAGAAAATACAAATATTTTGGTAGTGATTTGGCAAGAGTTTTCACATTAGACCAATCAATTTCGCAGTCCAAACGAGTACAGGATAAGCTGTGACTGGTGATTGCTTCAGGAAAGAGTATGATATATTTTTATTATATGTGTAACTTCAGATCATCCATCTTTTCCCTAACAGCTTTTGGATGGGACTGAAGAAAACATCTCTCTGCAGTTGTTTCAATGCACATTGTACACTTAGGACAGTCTGTTGAGAGGATCTCTCAATGATTCCTCTTCCCTTCTATCCCTAAAAATTTCCAAGCTGTAAAGATATTTGCCAAATTCTTACATGATTAACATTTACACGTTTCCTTAAAATTGCACGGGTTATTATTATTTCTTTATAAGGGAAAACTTGAGTGTCACATTATAAGAAGATGCTTATAGCACGTGCAGGAAAGGATGTTGCAGATAATGACATTTTAGTAAACAGGGAAAAGACTGTACTGCAGGGAAAAAGATAGAATAGAAAACATTGCATGACAAATTCAGTTCACTGCACTGCGATTTTAACACTGACATATTCTAGGGACCTTGGGATCAATAATATTAATAATCTGATTTCCCAGAATAATTTTTCTCATATGCAAACATCACCAAATCAGCTGTAATTTACAATTCAGCACTTTTGCATAATGCCTGAGAAGCTGAGCAATAATTAAAAAAACTTCCTCTCTCCTCATTTTTGACCTTGAGAATTGATATGAGAGAATCTGGCATGTTGGATCTCTGTGTTGAGTTCTCGTTTAGTAACAAAACTGATCTGTGTTCTAAGACGATTAGTCTCTCTGTTCACAGGCAAAAGCATTATTGCATCTGAACAGCATCACTCCAAAAGCATATATTGTTCTGGCGGCATCACAAAATCTGAATAATGAGACAGAAAAAAAAGAAATTCTGAGAAGAATGCAAATTGATTAAAATACCTACAGACCTAAATTGGAGCATCTTTCTCTGCCAAGAATGCCTGCAATTTATTAGCTCAAAAAGTTTTGATTTTCTTCTTCAGGATAATAACTACATTTCAGACAAGAACAGTGGTAATGTTGATCTGTCTAAGCTGTGTAGTAATACAAAATCACATCAATATGTAGGCTAAAATGAACTTTGGACATGTGTAGACACTCTAACCTCTCCTTTGATTTGATATTATCATTTAGATAACAATGTCATCTGAAGAACTTCCCATATTTCTGTAAAAATGAGAATTTTCCAGTTTCTTACAGATTTTTTTCTATTTTTCTCCCCTTATCGGGGATATCCCATCTAGGAATCTATCTAGTGCTCAAGTTCTAGATAGACTTTTTATTTAAAACTGACTTGGATTTCAGAGCAGTAACATTTTTTTCCAAGAGGAAGCAGCGCTTTGTGAAGATTGCTGCTCTGAGCAAAACTCAAATGCCATCCACTCTGTTACATTGTGTGGAATCTGCTTAACTTCTTATTCTAACATAGCTGATTTTGTCTTGTTTTCTTCTATCTGTTTCTGAATCTCTTGCTTTTTAGAAAAGCCCTCTGTCTAAAACTTAGAAATTACATTAAAAAAACCTCAAAACTGAAGCACACATACACATGAAAACGACAAGACCTGAGACACCAAAAGTTGGTTGTTTGTTGTTCTGTTTTTGTTTTTCTCTTAGGACAGTCATGTAGTAATTAACACACTTAAAACAAATACCATCATGGATAGAGGAAGCTGGGGGACAAATTTTTTTTGTTGTTTTGTTTTGTTTTGTTTTTTGATTGCTTTTTTGTTTGTTTGTTTTGTTTGTTTTTTTGTTTTTAAATATTATTCAATGTCAAATATAGAAATATTGCCCTGTCAAAAGCAACCAAGAAGGAAAGCCCTGTTCTTTTGGTAAAGACTTGAGGCATTGTTAGGGCATTCAGCAATGTCTTGAAGCATAAAATACAACTCCTCTAACAAGCATTGGGTACACTATTGCCAGGCATCATGCCCTCAAGAAAATGAGTCACTGTGGCATATAATTGTTACCTTGGTCTGATTTCAGGCTGCAGAAGAGTGTATTTTGTGTGACAGTGGGAAATATCAGCACTCAGACATCCAAGAGGAAAATAATTTTTTTTATTACTAGGGTTTTAATTTCAAAATTAAACCCAAGACAATAGAAAAAAGTTGAGGCTTGGCTTTCCAAAGTAATGCCTTCTTAAAGAAAAAATACTGTTTATCTTTAGAATATCTGCCTATATGAATCCTCATCTGAGACCAGTGAAATTTTGAATGCTTTCATCCATCATTTCCTTTGAGGTAGCATGGGCGTTCCGTCTGTCTGCTCTTCCCCTCCCAAGAACAATAAATCAGAGAATAATCACTCTTGCTAAACAGTTCATTTCTGTTGCTTCTGGCAACATGCTAAGTAACCCAGGGTACATTAAATTACAAAGCCTAGGTTTTAGATGTACTTTTTCTTGTTGATTTTTTCATTTGGTACTTTGATTTCTCTCTATTTAGTTTGAGAGGTTTTTTTGTGGGGGATTTTTTCCCTTTTTTTTTTTCCCCTCTGTGACAAAGATATATAAAATTAGTTTTCTCTGGATAACTAAGGTTGAAATATAATCCAGCAATACTTTTGTTGTTATCAAATCATGGCTGGTAGAGTGCATCATATTTCAGAAAATTAGCAAGTAAACAGTGTAAAGAGCCCTTGTAAAATGATTTTCACTGGTTAAGCATACCTACAAAAGCAGATTCTTTTCAGCCTTATTTTAATAACTGATTAGTAACTAATTAATTCAGAAAAAGTTGTCACAGCTTTTGGGTGATGCAGTCACTTTTCAGCTGTTTTCTTAGAAACAACATTAATAAATCTGATATTACTCTCTCTCAGTCAGTGGAATAAATAGAAGCTTATTCTATGCTCACAGGTGGCTAAAGCCACAGGAAAATTGTTCCATTCCACCTTTCAACTGAAAACAGAGCTACAGAACTTATCTTTGGTCATTGGTCAAACTGAGCCTCAGGTTATTTGGACATTTGGTTCACAGATTTTCTCAACATTGTTTATTCAAGAAGTCTGTAACCTGTTTACAAGCCCAGCTGGCAGAGGATGAGCCTTGGAGTGAGCTCTGGTATCTAAATTTTTCTCTCATCATTGGTATATGGGCTTCTGAAATATATGCCAAACAGCTCTGTTTTCTATCCCAGTGTCTGGTGCTTCAAAGATCTGGTAGTCAGAACAAATACGTGTGAAGAAATCTTCTTTGGGTCACCATTAGGTGCCGGGTGATTTCTGCAGGATGCTGAAAAATCTCACAAAAGATCCCTAGCAAAAAAGTGCAATAAAAAAAACAGCGTTTAACATGAACTTTCAGAGGGTAGTAAAATCAGATCAATCTTACTGAGAATTTAATTAACATCAATGTATCTGGCAGTGACAGTCAGATGAACAGTGAACTAGATAGACAGAAAGTCTTCACTATTCTTCTCAACCCATCTCTGATTTCTAAAGAAGTCATTGTTGAATGTTTTCAAAAATAGAAAACTCCTGGCAGCTCCCACTGCATCTGCTAAAAAGCTAACAGAATCAAAGATCACTCTGAAGAAGGTATCAGTCAGAGCACCGGAGCTGCAGTTTACTTAGATTGAAAATCATAGAGGTTGGAAAAGACGTCTAAGATCATCAAATCTGACCAATAACCTGGCAGGTCCCCCACTTCACCCTGTCTCTAAGTACCACATCTACATATTTTTTAAAGACTTTAAAAAAAATAGTCATATAATCATTTTTATGTATGCATTTTCCCATTGTTTCTATCAGTTCTAAATATTAAGAATATATCATAATCAACACTTAAAAGCAGGAGCTTAACAGCCAAATATTTCAGCTGAGGCACTTGATAGCAGTTAGCTCTCGTAAAAGAGGCTTAGTCATTACTGTAGAGCAACATTGGAGAAGTGTGTTTGCTAACTCTATGAAATTCATGCATCTGCATTAATTCGTCTTAGAAGAGGGAATTTCTTTGTAATAAGCTAAGGATCACAAAAAACCTTGCATGTCAAAACAGAACTGGCTCTTTACTAGAAGTATTTCTTTGATTATGCTTCATTAATTACATATTATGTAACAACTAGGCATAAATTAAACTATCAGCATTTTTGCAATTAGGCTCCATTAGTCTCATCTCACTCTTCTGGAACACAGCGCTGACTGAGTTAGGACACAAATGCAAAGAAAGGTCATGTCCTCTTGTAAGTACTGGCACAGTGATAGTTTGAGTGTAAGGCTTTTCATAACCACTTTTGCAGTAGGTCAGACATCTTCAGAGATGTTTTCTAGTATGATGAAATGAGCCTTGTGAAACTTCAGAAGGACCATGAGATCTGAGAAAGGCAATAGGCAAAGAACCTAAAGTTTGTCCATATCAGCAGTAAGAAAGGCACTGAGTTTTAGATTCTTCCAGAAATCTTGAGACCAGCAGACACTCTGGAGATGCAGCACAAAGGCAGGACTGATTTATTTATTATAGGAGGGAGAGCAAGGGACTTGTTTCCAACCCTCCATTCAAAAGTTAAAAAAATTGAAAACAACAGCAAAAACATTGATAATTTGTGGAATAGGTACTGATTTGCTGACACTTTACCTGCATAGCTGCGTCCTTTATCTTGGAGAGGAATTTACCTACCCTGTTTTTCCTCATATTGAATTACCTGAGACATTTCAGTTCATTTCCTAAAACATTTTTCAGTCATCCTACTCGCACTTCTTATCTATGAATGCAAAAGTCTATACAGCACCTTCTTCTTTTCTAGGCTAGGCATTGGACACACTCCAGACTAAATTTAGTAGTTCTGCGGTCAAAAACAGTCATACATGCAACCTGGCAGGTTCAGGTGGAATTGTTGTTCAGTATCCACATCTGATTGAATCCCTGGAGTACCTGAACTGCCTTTTGAAAGAAACAAGCTCATCAGTTCTGGAAGACGGGGATGAAAGTAATTGCCTGTTTAACAGCACAGAGAGTACCCTCAGCTCAGTGCTATATCCTGAGAGCTGTCCTTTGGGAAAATTACATAGTTATTTCATCCAGAACTAAAAACTACCCCCTGCAACAATGAAAACTCTTACCTTTACAATAAACTGAACTTTCCATGAGAAAATTAATGGAAAAAGCATTACATCTCACTCATTAATTTCCTTTTTTGATTAATACAAATTTTTTTCTGCAACCTCATAATGACTCACAAATTATAATTGTGTCTGCTCGAAAAAAGGGCATGTAATGGATTTGTGTGCCAAGGCACCAATAGTGGGGAGCTGCAGCCTCCACAAGGAGCAGCCAGGGCTGTCCCATGTCCAAGACAGCCAGTTCCTATCAACTCTGTCAGACCCTGCTGCAGGGGGTAGCTGAGCCCCTAGCCATGGCTAGGTTCCTCAAAGAAAACATCTCTAAGAAAGGGGAGAAAATTCTACATAGACAGAGGATGAAGGAACAAAAAGTGTGAGAAACAGCAGATGGAACACCAGGGTCAGAGGAAAAGGAGGAGGTACTCCATGCTGGAGCAGATATCCTCAGTGCAGCCCCGTAAAGGACCCAACATACAGCAGGCCCACATGCCCTGAGGGAAGCGGCAGCCCATGGAAAGCCCACGCTGGAGCAGAGGAGGTGAGGCAGTGAGGAGGAAGGAGTGGCAGAGAGGAGCTGCCGTGTACTGATTGTAACACACAGTTCCCCATTGCCTCTGCAGTGCTGGGCAGGGTGGAGACAGGACAAGGAGTCAGAAATGGAGGAATGATGTTGAACCCGGGAAAAAAAGGGATGGGCGAAGGGTCTTTTCTCTTTGTTTTTAAATATCTACATATTTTTTAACTGGCAATAAATTGAATTTATTTTCCCGAAGTCATAGAACCACACAATATGCTAAGTTAGAAGGGAAGCAAAAGGATCATTGATTCCAAATCCTGGCCCTGCACAGCATCATCCTCAAGAATCACACCATGTGCCCAAGAGCATTGTCCAAACACTTCTTGAACTCTGCCAGGCTTGGTGCTGTGAACACTTCCCTGGGGAGCCTGTTCCGGCGCCCAACCACCCTCTGGGTGAAGAACCTTTTTCTGATATCCAACCTAAACCTTCCCTGACACAACTTCAGGCCACTCCCTGGGGTCCTGTCACTGTCACCAGAGAGAAGAGGTCAGTGTCTGCCTCTCCTCTTTCCCTTATGAAGAAGCTGCAACTGCAATGAGGTGTCCCCTCAGTCTCCTTCAGGCTGAACAGAGCAAGTCAAGTCTGTTTTGTTCATGACAGTAACTGGTCAATCAATCTTCCTAGCTTTATCACCACCCATGTTATTTTCTTCCCCTCCCATATATGAGGAAGCTGAACAAGTCACAGTCTGGGTAGGTGTCCAGCACCTAGCCAAGGTCAACCCACCACAGAGGGTTTGACAGATATTTCTGCATCTTTGCAGGAAGATAAAGCTTATGTCTTCCTAAGAGCATCAGTAATATGAAAAGAAGTATTTCTTGCACTTGTTACACAAAACGTAGTGGAAAAGCTTTTTGTGATCTTTTACCACCTAGATTTACTCAATTTTAAGCACTTAATTGAGGCATCTGAGTCAGAAGTTTAGTCACCTTAGTCAATGAAAAGGAGCAGGTGCCTTCAAAAGATGATTTAAATCTTTAATTGGACAACATTTTACTCTGGAGGTATTAGAATCTCACCATTGATTATAAATGAAGTCACAGAATAGGGCATTCTTGAACGGCCTTAAGTCAAGCAGGATGAATCAGGGCATCTGTGGCTGAGGACTAACAGCCCTTGATCTTTCTTCTACAAAGGGAGAACCTAGTAAAAGCACTTTAGAATCTGCTTTTCATGTATTGCTCACAGTAGCCATGCAGGTTATTCTGCTCTTCCATTCAGAACTGAAACGTCTCTATCTCCTTAGTACTCTAGGGTATTTTAACAGTTGAGACTTGTGGACTCAGGGTTTAAGGCAGAAGTACATTTTAATGTTGCAGTTCTTTATTAAAGATGTGCTGTGCTTCCCAAGTAATATTTCTTGCAGAGGATAGCATTACTAAAATGAACTAAACACAATTAAAAATGGACTTTAGAAGATATTTAAGTGTAGCTGTGCAATTTTAAAATCCAAATTACACAGTTTGGGCACTGAGCAAATATTATGTGACACCTAAAATCATCCCTCACAAATTTAGCTTTTGGGTAAAATATTAACTTTTTGTTTGCATGTCTGTTTTAGCAATTATCACACAACACTAACCTAAAACTGTAAGTTGATGGCAGACAGATGACTTTTTTCATTAGAGTGATGTTAGTCAAACTATGGGTTTAACTGTTTCTGAGTTAAATAACACCTTCTTTCAACAATTTTCTTTCTCTCCTAAATTGCTTTCTGTTGAGATGATACTCTCCTCTTTTCCTTGCAGCAAAGATATACAATCAGGTCCTATTAAATGAAACTTTTTTTTTTAAGGTGATTTTAGTGACTTGGTGATAAGGACCAGCTCTGATCAAGCTTAGTTATCATGCATATTAGAGCCACTTCATAAACACTGTGATTGATATGGTTGATAAGATGAACCTGAGCAGCTGGGAGAAAAAAGCCCATAGTTCTCCAGGGAATTTTTAATTACATCTTTATAGTTTTGAGATTTTTCTTGTTTTGGGTTTTGTTTTGTTTTGTTTTGTTTTTTTTTTTTTTTTTGCACTATCTTCATAACCATTTTTGTCCTTCTGTTCTTGTTGAATTTCTCACAATATGTATTTACCTCTATTCCTGTACTTCCAATCACACTCTCAATTTAGCTTTAATTGATATAAAGATGCAAATAGAAGTATGCTCATGAAGCAAGGCATAATTAATTATCTATTAGAAACATGAAAATTAATATATTTGGTTTATAAAACTTCTGTTTTGAGTAGCATAATCTTTTTAATAATATTAAGAAAAATACAGTCTGGAGGCTGGTTTCTTATTGGTCTTTATGGAATTAAGCTTTTTATGCAATGCTTTAAGACATTCTGTTTGGCATTTTTACTGACTTGAGATCCCCTGACTCTAATTCCATCACTGATTAGTTGATATCTTCCAAAAAGATTGTGGCTGTATGTTAAAGACAGGAGCCACAACTTGAAAAGAGACACTTAATTCATTTTTTGTCCCAGTTGTGTACTCTAATAAAATAATTTGCAATATGTATGATATTAAAATAAGTGAAATCAGCCCTGAGAACCTGACAAACCAATGTGTTGTGGAGAGCTGGTTGTGCCTCCAAAATTAGGTGCTAATCAGTTTTTCAGCAAATTTGAAAATGACTCTGAAATTCTAAGGCCGTTGAACAAACTCATGATAACAGAAATGGAGTACTACTTTGTGCTTTTGTTTGAATATTTAATCGAAGACACAAATACTTATCCAAGGGTATAACCTATAAACATAAAGTTTAAAAGTATCACGGAAGTAGTAAGAGGCATTTGGATGAAGGAAGATTTGACCAGCCCTTGTTTCGCCAGTGATCACAGCCAGCTGACTGACCACACACACAATACCCCAGGGCATCTTAGCGCTGTGATAGAGGTGATTACACAACCCTGCATGAGGTTAGTTTGGAGTCCCCTCATTGGACTTGGAATCGTGATTCTGCTGAAATCCCAATAGTCCTAAAGCTCACTGGTTGGTAAAAATTCCAAACCCCTAAGAGCTGCAATTATGCCATGCTGAGACATTTCTGTACAAATTTCCTTTTGTTGCATGTGTACGAGAAGATATTCATCATAATACACTGGGATCGGGCACAGTTTATAAATGTTGTGGGTTGCTTGAAACATGTAATTTTTCCTTCCCCATCATTTTCCTGAGGCAACTGTCTTCCACCAGGCAACAACACTGTATTTTTGCTCTAGAGCCCACCCCTCAGGGAGACTAATCAGTAATCACACATACCCTTCTTCTTGGCTGAAAGCGTTTTCCTTCACCATGTAGTTGGTTATGCTGTCTAGCCTTAAAAATTGCTTTTTTGACACTCTTAAAAGAAGCGGCAAAACTGAAACAAGCAAATTACAGTACAAACAAGTTGTATCGGCTCTAAAGCTTTATTGTAATATAATGAAATTCTATCATCAGGCAAAGAAAAACACTGAAGTGATATGAAAAGCAGTTTAAAACTCGTGTATCATCACTGTCCTTCCACAAGTGATTACAACATGAAAAGACGTGCAAGAATAAATTTGCATTGTTTTTTGTGTTCTTGGAACAGGAATTGGTTATATGAATAGCTTCTTGAGGAGCTAATAATTGTCTTGGGGGACTTAAGAAGCAAAATTCCTTGTACATCTGCTGTCACATTTTTAGATAAGATAAGGATTAAGAATATAAATTGCCTAATAAAGAGCAAAACCTTTTCTGTTCAAGTTGTTTGGCTCCCTCTTGTCACAAGAGAAGCTGAAAATTCTTGGGTTCTATTAAGAAAAAAATTCTTAACCATCCTAAAACACATTCCTATGCCAGGAAAAGCGCATGTTGATTTCAATGTTGAAGCCTAACCACGTTTTACCATTCCTGACAGATGAGACCCCAGGCCTACCAATAGCAGTAGATTTCCTCTAACAGTCGTGAGAAGTAGCTGTTTGAGGAGTTTAATATTCAGGCCTTCCCCAATGTGACATATTTCTAGCTTCTATGATACATCAGTATGAGGACCTCTGAATCAAAGAATACTGCTGGACTGCTGTATCTAAAGGCATCAATAATTTTAAATTTGATTTAATTTTTCCAGCCTTTGAAGCCTTTTTTTTTTTATTTTACCTCTAAAACATTCTGTAACACTGGGTTACACAGTACAAAGTGCATGAAAATATATGTCTCTTTGCTATTAAATACATGTCCTAAACCTGGTAAGATTGCCAGTGTGCTTCCAACTTCTCATGTTATGAGTCATACTGATATTCGGTATCAGAGTCAACTCCTGATTGAGCCAACCATGATTTTACAGACCCATATAATATTGTTTCCCATCTCATTTTTTTCCAGAAAGAAGAATCTCAGTGTTGACTTTCTCCTCACATATATTTTATTAACTGTGGGTATCATATTTGATCCCCTTTATATGTTTCTTTTCTAGTTCTATTTGATAGCTGGAGCAACGATCTGAAGTCTGTAGCCAGGTACTTCTTCAATTAAAGGGAAGCTGCCAAAAACAAAGTCCATTCAGATTTCAGATTTACTTTAGTTTTCTGCTTACTTAAATACAAAAAATGGAATTAAAAAATGAGAAACTATTAACAATGCTACTTCGTTTAAAACTATTAAAAAAGAGAAACTATTTTTTTCTTGTTATTTCAATACAAAATAATATTTGCTACACGAGTGACAATGAGAAAGCTTTATTATCCTCTTGAGAGCTGGGTATGTGTTACAAGATATTTGCTATGAATATTCAGTAGTAATTTTAAAGAAATCAGCCTCAGTTTCAGTTAGCCTCCTGTTGCTTCTTTGGTAGTCATTTATCAGAAATATATTAGCAAATGTTTTTGTTTCTTATTCTGTTTATTAAAACAACCTGTGCCTAAGAAGAAATCATGAAGTTATGGAATTAAAATTCCAAATTCTTAGTTATAAGAATTCACAATGGGGAACATAATGGAATAATTTTTATCATCTTAAGTGTGGGATGATTTATTGAGATTGGTTATTGTAATAATTTAATTACTTCAAATCCTTTGTAGGAACAAAGGAAGAAACCTTTTAATATTGATATCTCACACCTGTTGACTCTAAAGTGACAATGGACTCTTCTCTTGGTGTTGGTGTTTTCCATTATTTGCTCTTGTAAATGTGTGAAGTCAGACTTCTTATTCAACAGAGATTGCTACCAACTATGTTGTTGTCATGCTGTCTCTCCTAAAGTGAAATGATGGCATTTCATTAGAAGTATTGAAAATGTAAGAGATTAATATAATTTTACACTTGGTTTGTCACATGAGCTACAACAAATGCAAAATGGTAGGAAGTTCTGTCAGTTGAGGGTCACAGAAGAAATAAATATTAGTATTCAGGAAGCTTCAACATCCAACTGTGAAGTATAGAGAGACAGAATGGAGCTTGCAGAATCTTCTTTTGCAGGGGATAGTTTGTCAATACCAACAGGAGGTTTTCTTGTTGCCTCCCATCTATTAGTTTTAATAAAAAATCTACAAAAAAACATTGTAAAAGCCATCTAAAAAGTGGTTGTTGAGTGTGTACTGATCCCTTACACAGTATCAATTTTAGGGTGCATCAGAACTGCATCTCAGGTACAATTTATGTGTTCTTGAATCCCTGTTTATTTGGGGTTTTTTTCTAGCTGTCCAAACAATGACAAGAGTGATACTTTTAAAAACAAACAAAGTGACAAAGCCTTCTGAAATAAATAGACTAAATACCCCTGATACCCCACTGTTGAAAAGCAGATACATTTGATCTCTTTGTGTAACAGTCCTGCTCTTTTATTTCTTCCATACCTTTACAATTCTTTCACCTTTTGTTCAAGTAAACCCAATGAACGAAAAAGATCACAGCAGTATATATAAATCAACAGACAGATGAAAACCTTCACAGACACCAAGCAGTGTTCTAAAAAAGGTGTCAAAATTGGCAAAATATGTCCTGGTACAGAATTAATATTGTTTTTCTGGAAAGGGTATAACATGAACCATGACATTTAATAAAATATTGGTGTTCTGTTATATCTTTTTACATGTCCAAAATGAACATATCCAATGTAACCTAAAGGATTGTGGATACCTGTGTCTTTCATAAAAGGGTAAATCAGCATTCAAAGGAAATACAGCATTTGCCTTCCAGTCAGTTGGATAGCTTTAAGGATTAGACAGTCATGAGTTCAGAAGCTTGAAAACAAGCAATAGCCATAAGTCTATCTCAGAGTACAGTGTAAAAATACTGAGAATCACAGTGAGAAAGGAGTCCTCAGCTAAAGATTTCCATAATAGAGCTTCAACTGCTGAAAAAATGAAAATTATAAGTTTTTTTTTTAATTTGTTGAAGCATGGAGCTTTTATCATTTTTGGAGATACAAGTAAATACAGCACAGACCATTGTTGGATTTGTTTATCGTCATTGGATGGGACATAAAAAGACATTTAGGAGACTAAAGCGCATCCCTAGTTAAAGAGCAGTAGTCATGTTGATATTCTTAGGTCTAATGCCTTGTCTTCAGTTGTAAAGGAAGGACATTAAAGAATCAAATGATGCCTCTGGGGACCTCTGGCAATTGGGCCCAGCCACCACTGGTTTAGGAAAGACAGGCCATGTTTGACCAATGTGATCTCTTTTTATGATCCAATGACCCATCTAGTGGATGAGAAAAAGCCTGTGGTTGTTTTCTACCTGGACTTTACTAAAGGTTGGACTCTATTTCCCACAACATTCTCCTGGAGAAATTGGCTACTTGTGGCTTGGACAGGTGCACTCTTCCTGGGGTTAAGAACTGGTTGGATGGCTGGGCTGGAGAGTGTTGGTGAATGCTGCTGCATCCAGCTGGTGTCTGGACACTAGTGGGGTTCCCCAGGGATCAGGGTTGGGCTCAGTCCTGTTCAATATCTTTACTGATGACCTGAACAGGGTGATCAAGTGTGCTCTCTGTAAGTTCACAGACAGCACCAAACTGGGTGGGAGTGTTGATCTGCTGAAGGGTAGGCAGGCTCTGCAGAGGGACCCGGACAGGATGAAGGCCAGTTGTGTGAGATTCAACAAGGAGAAATGATGAGTTCTTCCCCTGGGTCACAGCTACAGGCTGGGGCAGAGTGGCTGGAAAGTGTCCCAGTGGAAAAGGACTTGGGGGTGCTGGTCAACAGCAGCTGAACACGAGCCATCGTGTGCCCAAGTGCCCAAGAAGTTGAATGATATCCTGGTCTGTATTTGCAATAGTGTGGCCAGCAGGACCAGGGCAGTGGTTGTGCTCCTGTACTTGGCACTGGTGAGGCCACACCTCAAATCCTGTGCCCAGTTTTGGGGCCCTCACTACAAGAAGGACATTGAGGTGCTGGAGCATGTCCAGAGAAGGGCAATGGAGCTGGTGAAGGTCTGGATCATATGTTTTATGAAGAATGGTGAGGAAGCTGAGCTGGGGTTGTTTAGCCTGAAGAAGAGGCTCAGGGGAGACCTTATCACGCTCTACAACTTGCTGAAAAAAGGCTGTAACAAGACGAGAAGTGGTTCTCTTTTCCTAGGCAGTCATTGACAAGAGGAAATGGCCTCCGGATGTGCCAGGGGAGCTTCAGGTTGCACATCACAAAGAATTTCTTCATCTAAAGGGTGGTTAAGCACTGGAACAGGCAGTCCAGGGAAGTGGTGGAGTCACATGTAGAAGATCTGTGTATGTGACCTTTGGGGATGTGGTTTACTGGGGAACTTGGCAGTGGTGGTTTAATGGCTGGACTCAGTGATCCTAGGAGCCTTTTCCAAATAATACGTTTCAATATTTCTATGATTCTATGAAAATTTGTCATTTTTGGAAGACTAGAGCTGACTGTCTAATCATGCTTCAGCAGCACTGCAGTAGTTTGAGCTTCCTTGCAAGATCAGGGTTATAAAAATTTATAATAGTAATTTTGCCAAAGATTTCTCATTTGAAAAGCAGTTTCATTCATTTCCCTGTAACCTTTCCTCGATTTTGACCTCACATCCTTCATCTGTTAATGGATTTATTCTTTACTTATACAACGTCTGTAGATTTCAAGAAAGACTGGAGACCATCTTAACTGCGACCAAGGTCTATATATCAAGATTGATTTGAATGCTTTCTGTGCTTTAAGAATAGATAAAATACTAGTTCATACTTTGGCAACACATACCTCATCAAAGCAATTAACACACAATTCATAAGGTGGAATGGCTGAAAAAGGGCTAGTGGTTACCCCAAGATGAGGAGAGTCTTTCGTGCACTACTTCATAGGAAATGAGAACTCAGGTGCAGAATCATATATTTTTAAAAAAGAAAAAAAGCTCAAGGTTATCTCATGACCCTTATTACAGCTAAAATGCCTTTTTAAGAGAAAGACAAAAAGAAAAACAGTCAAATGAAAACTTATACATTATTTATTTCACTTTCAAATTAAGAAAAAATATCATTCCTGTTTCAATATAAATTACATTCACATCTTTTTCTGCAGTATGGAGTTCATGAGCAAGTAAAGGATAAGAAAAAGAAGAAACTTCATTTATGCAGTCTAGCATTTATGGTCGTTCAAGCCAGATGGAGTAGGTTTGTATTTGTAGATACACTAATAAAATGCTTCGAAATGAAGTTCAGCAGCAATATAATATTTTTAAATGGCTTTTACAGAAGGTTCAGACATCATGTGTACTTTGTCAGAACTGCCTTTTTTCATAGTCCTTCTTATTATTGGGTTACCAGTTTAAAAATTGTCAAAGAAATGAAATCTGGAAAAGCTGTCAAGTTTAAAAAAATGCCTTGAGCTGAATTCTTCGTTTATCTGAAATACCATGGCATAAAAGATAACTGCCGAAGAACTTCCAGCTTTTAAAGAAAATTAAGGTGTCAGCAGAAAGAAATCTGTTATCAATAAAATTTCAATACTAAAAACACAGGATGTGTTTTCAAACAGTGTCACTTTAGATATTATAAATAAAAGGTAGTTTTCCTTTCTGAAAAATATATCTTGTGGCTCATTTCATTGCTATAAACTCGTTGATGTGCTGTCATTTCATTGCAGTTCTTGTCAGAAAGTTCAGCAGCTTGTTGTTACTCTGGGCTTTCTTGGCATCAGTGTCAATTTCCACAGCCCCCTGCAAGTTTAGTTATCAGCAGCTAACTTGGCATCTTCGGCCCTAAAAAAAGGCTTTTGTCTGTTCAGACAGAGGAGACTGCAGTTGTGCAAAAATATCAGCTCTGTTTATCTCAGACTCTTCATCTAACAAAAAGACTAAAAACTGAAGCAGAGGAAAAGCCTTTTGGCAGTGGCATAATTAAGACTGTTAGAGCAATATAATTTTTTCTCTTTATACACGTACAATAAGAAACTGTCTTTACTTGCATGATAGTCTCAGCCTTCACCTCATTCTGAGGGCTCTTCACCTGGGCTCCTACTCCAGCTTACTTAGTCAGTCTTTCTCCTTGTTCTCCATGTCTAGGCTTAGGTTTTCTAAGTTGAATATTCTAATAAGTGTTGCTTTTGCTTTGTATTTTGCATTTTCATTTCATTTCAGGGACTTCTATATTGCTGTCCAAGACAGCAGGGAAAATACAAATTGAAAGAGGTACCTGATGTGCCTGCTGCCAGATTTGCGATCTGGAAGAAAAGTCCCGGTCTTCAACAGGCAAGCGATGGGACTTTCTTAATCCAGAATTCATCTTTGATTAGCTTGCCCAACTAATAAAGACTTCCTCAGCAGATGTTGCTAACTTGCTTCTTTTCAATGTGACTTTAAAATTAAATGTAAAACCATTGTGGGTTGGTTATTTGGGTTCTTTTCCTCTTTGAGGTTTTTGAATTATTTTGAATTATTTTGAATACTTTCCATTTAAGTTGTACTTATATAATAATGCTATTAGGACATACAATTTATATAATAATGTGATACATCTCACAACACTTGTCCAAAGGAGATGCCTATCATGAGAAATGTTTGTGCTTATAGATCTAATCTTGGCAAAATTGTAAGTGGTGGCAATACAGATGCATGAGAAACATTAGAAACATTTAAGAGGCAATCTTACTAACATCGTTATTGATCAGTTTTGATACAATCTGTTTCTTTGCTGCAAGGGCCACCCAGCAGTCCCTTACTCTGAGTTTTTCTCTATTCCTCAGATCTAGACAGCAAAACACATTCCAAGTTGGTTGCTATTGAATATTTATGTACTTGAGTGTGATCTGCACTTCCCTTTCAGATTTCCTAATTTCAGAGGTTATTGTAGTATTACCCTGTGAACTGAACACTGAAGTAATTTTCATATTTAAGACAGGTAATTTGTGATGGAACGCTGCTTTGAAGAGCCAGATTTGGATTGGCTTTTTGCATGTGTGATTTTCTACTGAAAAAGAATCATTCTTACTGGTATCAACATGCTGTTTGTGAGGTGAACTATATTTGACCAGCAGCTTTAGAAGTGGCTCTGTATTTAAAAACATTCACATCTGCTGTATTAACGTATCACTTTATCCTAGAGACCTAGCAACGCACGACCTGAACAGGGAATACTCTACTGTTCCCACATAGGAATCCAACCCTAAACTCTAGCACTTTGCATCCTGAGGCAAAAGCTTCCAGGAAGATGAATAGGTGATTCATCTAGGCTCATGCCGGGAGTTGCAAAAACAGAGCATCATAAACATGAAACCCTGTCAGAGAGTGGACTAAAAGTGTGACAGGGCAGACCTAATGTAATAATGAAGTCAAGCAGTCTGATAAGTTTCTTCAAGGACATAATACCTTATAATTAAGCATTTCCCTTGAAATATTTTTTCCCATGTTCATACCTTGAAATTTATGAATCATTAAAACAAAAAAAAAGGGAGGATGCTTATGGGATTGTATCCATCTAGGAGAGACTATATTCAATCTCATAATCCTTAAGCCTTGCATTGTCTTTCCATCCAGTTACGCACACACAAAATAAAAATATAAAAAAAAGTAGAATAATCTGATCATCAATGCAGAGTTTTTTTTTGTCAAGTTGTTCTATCAACAAGTATACAGTATTCCCAAGTTTAGAACTTACATTTTGGATTCTAAAAATAATTTCTGGAAATGTTTTAACCTGCAGTACATAATTTTGATAAGAGAACCAGATATTTTAACAATTTCACTAACCATGTAAATTAAATGCATTTCAGCTGCAGAGTGGACAGGAGATTTTTGCCACTTGGAGAGCTGGAATTTTTTTTACTGAATAATGCATGCTATAAAGCCATAATGTTTTTAATATGCCTCTTCTAAAGGTTACATACATTTTCTCTCATTTCTGAGTGAATGTTTTTCCTATAGGTGTTACACTCAGGGAAGTTTTGGAAGTTTACTCTGTGCAAGGTGCTCTTGAGAGAAGATAACTCATTTCAGACTTATTTAAAATGTATCGAATAAGATGATTGCTTACCAACTGGAAATTTTACAATTTTACTTCTACAGCAGAGTATCCCTGTTAGGCCTCTCTGCCTGTCAACGCTATACATTCTGATGACCACTTTCATTTTATCTTTATAAGCATAGCCATCTCTATCAAGTACTGTGGTAAAAGCATTTAAAGAAAAGTCTGTGGGGGAAAAAATATCTATCTTAAAACCAGTATTTGCTGCCACTCAAAAAACCTCAAAAAGCGACCAAACAAAAAATCCACCAAACCTACATACTGTCCTTCGTTAACTTAGTGTTAGACAGTTATTTATTGGTATAAAAACAATTGTGAGTTTTACATATTGAAATTTCTTCACTCTGAGCCCTCCAAAAATATCTAGTATTTGAACTATAGTTTAATATCAGCTACACCCTTTCTTCTTTTTGTCAGTGTTTGTTATTAACTGAAGTAGGAAAGGAAGAATTGGAAGCATGATAGTGGACTCTTTCAAATACGAAATTTTCTGAATCTTCATCAGTCTGTAAGTATTGAACATGTGCCATTGGTTCTTTTTGGTGCCATTGATGAAGAAGAATGGTTTGAAACTAAAACCCAAAAATTTAATAAAAATGGTCAGTTGTGGAAAAGCGACATATGAGGGAATAAAATCTTAAATCTATAATCTTGTGGTAAATGTTGTATAGTTTATAGAGGAGTGGTAGTGACACTTGTAATAAAATTCACTTGGACTTTCTGTTTTTCACAGTCCTTTGTTTCATTTTCCTCCTCTATTCCTCATTCTTGTACCTCATCCTGTCAAATGAACAACTGATTAACACAGGGGATAAATAATGTTTTCCATTTAGTTTTTCTAGTCATGCCACTATGTTTTTTTTTCTATCCTGTCAATACAATTTTAATCCTGAAAAAAATAATTTATATCCCAAATGAGAAAATTAATTACAACATGTGCAATAAATGAAATTTTTTTTGCTTATTTCCTTGGCTGTTTAGAGGCTGAATGGTTCTGCCTTGAAAGGCTGCACTTCATTTGTTTCAATTAAGATAGTCATGTCCCACTGTGGTGGGTTGTCCCTGGCTGAATGCCAGGTGCCCATCAAGTTGCTCTATCATGCCCCTTCTCAGCTAGGCAGGGGAGAGAAGTAGGTGGAAAATGACTTGTAGGTTGAGTTAAGGCAGTTTACTAAAGCAAAAGTGAAGGTTTGCATGCGCACAAGCAAAGAGAACAAGCCAATAATTCTGTTTTCCACTTCCCATCAGCATGCGGTGTCCAGCCACTTCCCAGGAAGCAGGGCTGCAGCAGGTGTAGCAGTTGCTCTGGAAGGCAAGTACTGCAAATAATGAATGCAGTGCCTTCCTCCTCCTTTTCTTAACTTTTATATCTGAGCAGACGTCGTGTGGTATGGCACATCCCTTCGGTTAATTTGGATCAGCTGGCCTAGTGGCGTCCCCTCCCAGGATCTTGCCCACCCCCAGCGCACTGATGGAGGGGCAGAATATTGAAGAGATGGCACTGATGTTGTGCCAGCCCTGCTGAGCAGTGGCAAAAACACTGGTGTGTTATCAACACCTTTATAGGTACCAATGCCAAGCAGAGCACTGCGTGGGAAGATGAGCTCCATCTCAGCCAGACCCAATAGACCCTCCTACCAGAGTATGTGGAGTGACTGGTGAAGAGGAAGACAAAGAGCTCTTCAGAAAGTGTTTTGAGCTACACACTTCCTTACCGTTTTGACTGAATTAAATTGAGGCCTAAACCCCGTCCTAGGCATGCTATACTGCAGTGAAATGGGTCTTTGTGGCAGTTTCTTTAGCTTTCTTTTTGTTCTAGCATTGTAACCTGTAAAGATTTAAAAAATGAAGTTACATGTCTCAAAACACTGTTCCCATAAGATAAGCCACCACAATGGAACTTGAGATAAGCACAGATGCCTCGACAGGAAGGAGCTAATTCTTGACCTAATAGAGGTAAAGGTTTGGTTAGCATCTGGACAAAATTTCCCACCATGGCAAGCAGTGGGAAAGGAAGTGAGTGTTTTTGCACATGCCATCTCAAATTATAGGAACAGCATCTATGCCCTGTGGATACCCAGGACTTGGACTGCATAAAAGTGGTACCTCCAGAAGAATAACTTGGGGAGCCCCACCACAAAGAAGACCAGAGTGAAGAAGGATCAGCAGGACGCTGCAGGAATCCATGTGATGGTGATATATTTTGCTTAATCTCTTTCTCTCTTATTCTCTTTCTCTTTCCCATCCCCTCTATCTCTTCCTGTTTCTATCAACCTCACATTTACTCTTAAATAAAATCTGTACTATTGATGTTGGTATATGGTCTTATTTGCACCTTAATTTGGGCAGATATATCTCTTATAATTGAGAGCCTTGCTTGCAACTGTCTATATGTATGTCTATTTTTATATATATGCATGTGTATATAGATGTAGGTGTATATATACACATACAGAGTCTGTGTAGGACTTCAAACAGGAGGAGTTAGTAGAAGCAGAACTCTGTTCGTTGCTATATTTTATTTCATTTTATTTCTTATTCCAGCTACTCCCATTTTCAAAGTATTACAGATTTTCTTTAGCAATGCATAACAACAATACAAAAGATATTAAGAGAGCAAGTTTGAGAACAATACAGTCGTTCATCATATGTGAGTATACAAAAATTTATTTGGAAAGCGCACAGATATCAGTAGATAGAAAATAATGCATTATATTTGAATCCTTCTATATTTAGTTAAAAATAGAGGCATCTAAACTGCCACCAATATATCTGCAGAGTTTACCACTTCTTGAGATGAATGGCTTCTTTATGCATGGAAATGTTGTGATCATTTATACCCAGTTCTTATTTTTAAGGTTATCTATGTCATCATACGCAGTTAGAATATTTTTGCTTCAGTGAAAGCAGAGCCTCTAGGACACACTTAATACGATAATATTTATTTTGCTGGAGATTAAGGGCATAGAAATTCATTCTGCCACTAGGTTTACAAGTGATAATTTAAATAAGAGTAATGTTACTGTGTATACGTGCAAAATTATAGTTTAAGTCCCTTTCCCTCAAGAGATCCTTTTAGTGAATATTTTCAAAGTAGGCAATAGTGATTCCATCTAAGGGTAGATATTTATTATACTAAATAGTTTATATCGTATTTATTTATTTTGAAGAAAATAGCTGTTCCAAAGTTTGGTATTATTGTTCAAAACAGAGGTAAGAATCTAGGTTTATATACATACATAGCTAGTATGTTGTTAGCTTGTTATTTTAACTTGGTGTTAATTCTTATGCTGGTATTCATTAACTGATATCTGAGATATAGTCACAGCTAAGAGGATTCATATAATCTCGTTAACATTTTTGAATTTTGACGTTTTTCTGTATTACTTAATAGAGATGTTTTTGATCTAGGATATTTATATTTTTTTAATGTATCATTTATTTTTTGAGATATTTCTTTTGTCTTGTTAGTTCTTTTCAAACCTAGTTAGCTGGAAGGGTTGTGTTGTTCATGTCTATTTGTCGCATTAGATTCCCAGAATCTCATCAGAACCATGTCAAATTACATCAATCCAAACTCTGGGCTTCTGATAACAGTGCTATAAGAAGAGCATGGCTTGAAGGTTATTGTAAGACAAATAGCTTATCTTCATCACAGAAGTACTATAAGAGATGCAATAATTTATTGGCTTTTCACGCAATATGACTTTTTGTTGTATCACAGTTATCTGAAATTTTCAGTAGCCTATGCTTTACGAAAAATGTGCAGAGCACCAGACTAAATTTTATAGGGGTATTTGTAATCCCTGCTAGGGGAGCGATTCTCTTTCTGCAAAGAAATACAGTAATGAGGTAGTGATAGCTTTCATTCTGACCTCAGAAAAGAGCCAAATATTGAAACAGGAAATTAAAAAATGCTCCCTGAAGTTAAATATGTTACAAGATATCGCTGCCCTGACTATAAGACTAAAAACACAGCAAAATTGCATCCCCTGGCTGCACGAGCTGTACCAGCAAATCTGGAATAGACACAGATAAACCAGGCAGGGTGCTTTTCTGCTTCTGCATTATGTAGAACATGACAAAAGACAGTCTATCACAAAAATGCACATTATCATATGCTACTGCTACTGTTATGCTTAGCTGCTTCTAGAGTTTGGACAAGCCCAGGCACGCAGTAAATGAACCTTTCTCATTTCAGCCCTGGACTAGTGAAGCAGAGAAACAAAGTCTGGCAGAACCTTTCTAGAAGTGTGCTCTGGCGTTCTCTGGTAATGCTCAAATCTTTCAGAGAAGCCTGTTAAATTCCTTTTTTTTAGAATTTTGTGAATGATTGGAAAGATCTGGCAGGAGGTTTTATCCGTGACCCTAAATTTTCTCATGAGGAAGCAAGAGTTTTGAAGGGACAAATCTATTTTTTTTTCTCCCATGCCTGCAAGGTTAGTTCTATTTTGCCAGGCTTAACTTGCATAGATCCCTTAAATTATTTTATATCCTTTTGCGACTGAGATTAGACAATTTTTCAGGCTGCAATTACCAGCTCATGGAGGGATGGTAAAAAAAAAAAAAACAAACTAAAATATATTCCTGAAAGCTCTCCTGCAGTGAAGGGCAGCAATGTCATCTCAGCAAGTAGTTTCTATTTGCTAAACCTATTCATTCACCTTATCCAGTGTGACACCTTATCCATGAGAATGACACCTTACCCAGTGTGTATGATCTTACTACTCCTTTCCCATATGTCTTGTCCTAGTGAGCCTCCTTGCCAACAGTACACAGTGTAGTATTTTACCTTTTTCATATTGAAGTTTTATTCATGTTCTTGAGTAAATTACACTCAACTGCTGTTGTAAATTTGATTCTAGGAACATGTTTAAAAGATGCTTTATGCGATTCCCTAGCAGTGGCACTACTTAACTCTGAGAGCCAGAAACTTGCCTTCACTGTATTTAGTAATAATAGAAACCCAAATTTCCCACAGGTCAGCCCAGAATACTGGCCACCTGTACACCAGATCTGTTACTTTCTTTGAGTAGTTCTCACTGGAGATTTTCTATTCAAGTGTTGTCAGTTTTATTGGGGGTCTTACAAATATTGGTGGGTTTAGCCCTCATAGTCAGAAGAAAAAGTCTAGATATACCCAAAGGACCAAAGGCAAAGAAATGTCTTGCCTTTTTAAATTTTTTTAAATTCATGTAACTTGTATTCCAGGTGTGAATATAGTGGAACAGAAAAATAGATTCAAAACTAATAAATATCAAACACATTGGATTATCTGCAAAATGTTCTTTTACACCCAATGCACACCTCCCATGCATCAAAGGAACTCTCTTTGACTGCTGTGGTGTTTGGCTTAGGCTCAGGAAGATGTGTGTATGAGGATATTGGGAGTGAGAGCTAACAATTTCATATCATTCCTAATTTGGGGCCCTGTCAAGTACTGCCCAGATTTAACACATCTGTGTTTCCTATGTACCCTTGCTGTAGTGTCACCAAATGTGACAGCAAGGTTCAACATATTCTACCTTCTCAAAGGCAGATATCTCTGAGGTTCTGTCTTTTCTGCTTATGTTCAGGTAACTGGTCTGAGTGGCTGCACCACAGTGAGACTACTCAAACTAAAAGGTACAAAGTGGTGTCGCCAGTTCACTTAAAGCTGTAAAACCTTCTAACACAGCTTGTCATCTTTATTGTTGTAATAAAATGTCCTACATTAGAAATTCCTCTGTGCTAGTACAGTTAAGAAAAATTTCTGTCCTGTTGGGTACATGTGGATACATGTTGTGAGAAAGCATTAGGAGTCTGACAGAATTTGGTAACTTTCATCTTCATTGACATTTGCTGTAGCCTTTTTAAACTATGATGAGATCAAAATTCAGCTTGTGTCCCTGGACAGGCCAACAGGCCAAGTAAAAGACACATATTTTCAAGGACATATGCACCCTAGCTAGGACCCACCTCCAAGGTGTAAATTGAGTCATCTTTAAAACAACGACAAGACTTGAAACTGGCCTAGCTGGGGGTATGGACCAAGTTTTGCAAGGTATTTCTGGCATGCTCTATGTTATGCAACATATGCAGTGTATGCAATACAATACATGTTGCCATCAAATATAGTACATGGAGAAGGAAGAAAAAAATTAGTTTGAGAAAAAAGCATGAGCATTCGGCTGATCCTGAGGAAACCCCAGCTCTTTAGTGCTCACAGTGAGCTTTTTGTCAGTTGATTATTTGTTTTTATTGCAAACTGAAGCCGCGAGGGACAGACTCCAGTGAAATCGCTATCTCTGAGCTGGCTGTGATGCAACCAGAAACGTCTCAGCTAAGGAAAAGAATTTTCTTTCTCCAGTATAAATTTCCGTAGTTTGCTAAATATGTTATGAGCTACATTGGCCAACAGTTCCCAGCCTCTTGTGCAGCTCAGTTTGACACCAGGAAATGCATGAATTGTTCTTTGCATTGCATATCAATGTCAAAATTTCTATTTATTTTACTGGGAACAGGAGGCCTTTCTCAGGCAGCCTTTCTTGTTAGTAAGGAAATTATTTATCTAGGGCAAAAAATGTACTATCCATATTTTTATGGTAACAACAGTGAATAAATTAAATGTTGCAGTCGTCCAGTTTTGCCAAATTGTCATCTAAAGCAACAATAAGAATATGAGTCCACTTTGTTCTGCCAATTTCTGAAGGTATCATAGAGGTTAAATAACAAGTACCTAGTGTTTCTGCTTTGGATGATGGTATAAAGGAAATTGGATAAACACTGGAATATAAATCAAGGAAAGGTGCTAGAAAACGATGCCATCAGTTAGAAAAATGTGCCATACTTATACCTGATCTGTCCTTTTACTTGCTGGAAGTAGAAAAGAGAAAAGCATTTAGTATCTTGAGTAATCCAGGTACTGATTAATTGCATCCCATAATGCTTTCTAATGTTTCTTCTAGAATACCTTATAAATCATATGCAGGCCTTTTCTCTTTAAATGCTACTTTATCAATTCTCAATTGCTCAACTTTCAAAATAAAGGAGGAAAATTAGGGTCTGAGCAGCTGGGATTATTTTTCCTCCTGAGGGCCTGGATTCAGTTCAGTATTTAGGTGCGTGTAGAGCCTGAAGCAGCAGCGCAGTCCCATTAAAGATGTGTGCTTAAGTACCTTTGTGAATGACAATTATTTTTGGTCTTTGGAAATACTGTGACATTTGATGTATGCTAGGAAATCATCCTACTTGAAAAAGGTCACACAAAGAAACAAGGAAAGCAGTTGTTTTCATTAATATAATTACAGACTTGAGTTTTAAACTGTGATATGATGAGTTTTACGCAGCTTCGCATTTCACTGCTAGTTTGTGAGTGTGTGTCTTTTACACAGGTTTCTTTATGCAAATTGACTGGAAAGTTGTAGTTGCTAACCTTAATGAGCCCCAAATCATGGGAAAGCTGTGAAACTCAGAAACTGAAGAAGTCAGTTGTGATTGTTCCACCCTATATTTCAAATCTGGAAAATAATTCAAGCTTGAGTCTATTTCTAACTTCTTGTGGGAATGTCTTGCAAAGCCTTCTTTAGGTAAGAGCTACTGCAACTTCCATTTCTTTAACCACAGATTCACACAGGGTTTTGAAACAGATTTGGAAATATATGGTGATGGTGGAGAATGTTTTAACTCTGGTAGCAAGCATAGTTCAGCAAAATATTGATAATTATGGAGTTTTGCAAAAGCTGTCAATCTCGTTGAATAGAGAGGAAATTACTGCTTTTATTACGCATTCCTTTGGCCCACTTTTTAAAAGGATGTAGGAAATAAGGATGAGAGGTTATGTAAAATAGCAAGAGAGGAAGTCTTTATCTGAGTCAGGAAACGAAGTTTAGTGCACCAACTACCATTAACCTCCTCTCCCACCTGCCAATGAAAGTAGAGCACTACGTCTCCGTTAGTATTTGGGTCTGTTTTAAATTGAAACCAACCAGCAAGCTGTCCTTCTGAAATACACATTCTGTACATGGTTATTAAAATATGAAATTATATTATGCTTTTCTGTGGAGTTATCTTTTAATATTCTCTTTCGTTTCCTGTAAAAAAATGTCACTCCTGGAATCAGAAGTCATAAATGGAAACAACCTATTTGATCACTCAGTCTGTCTCATGTCAAGGGAAAAGGCTAATAAAAAGAGCCCAACTTTTTTATATATAGTCAGGAAGAATGAGAAGAAAACTGTAACCAAAGCAAGTCCATATGTAGCATACAGTAGTCAGTCTTTCTTAACTATAATGACAGAAAATTTCAAAGATTTGTAGGATCACTGTTGCACAACTCTGCCCTCATTTTCTAGCTAATGTGAGCATGATTTTCCAACTTCAGATAGAAATCATCTTTTCTTCAAATATTGTATGTTTTTCCTACAAGGCTTGTTTTGGAGGTTTTGAAGACCAATATGAAGTGGATTTAAAAGTGCTTCCAGAGTCTGACTTTAAATTGAATGGTGAGAGTACTTGTCATATTTAGACAGCAGAAGCACAAAGGCTGATTGTTTCTTGGGGCATTCCTTGTGGGAGCTGCCCAGGACACCATGGTTGCAGAGCTACTGGTACATGTGTCAACATCACACATGATCCCCTTATTTTCCCAAGTCTGTCATTTGCCTTTCCTGATGCAAAACTCTGGAAGTCTGGATAATTTAAGTCACCACAGAGCAAAACCAGGATAATACTACTGGTTTCCTTAGGATAAATAAGGTCCTTAAGAGGGAGTGGGAAAGAGAGGAGAAAAGAAGGAAATGGGATTGTTCAGCATAGTTAAAAACTAAAGTGCAGCCTTTTTAAGCACATCTGTCCAAAGTAAACTTCCCTGTGAAATAACATTGCTTTTCTTCTAAGCTATTGTTGAAAGGATTTACATTTAACGGGAACAATGAATAATCCTGCTCGTTCTTCACTCATTCTGTCAATGAGCTCATGTACTATGCAGGACTTAAGCCTTATCACAAAATGCTAGAGGATCAGGGGATTGCAGGGATGAAGTGACTGTCAAGTTCTGCTGAAATAGGAAAACACAGTGACATCTTGAGCTGATAGACCTGCTCAGGTTATCAAAGCTGAAGGCTGCTACAGCACACAGCACTGTGTACAGCCTCCTTGCAGCAACACTCACCACCTCGGTTAGGATGCTATGCCTAGAAGCGAGGCTGAAGTCTGAAAGTGAGGTTGGAGGATGAGAGGCAAATTTCTCTCCATATTTAACTGGCACAGATCTAGAGTAGCACTTTATAAATCATTGGATGAATAAGAACACAAAACTCACAAGATAAAATAATTGCTTGTTTTCTGTTACGTCATGCTTTTTTCCAATAACTCTCTACTGCTGAAATGTCTGCATATTTGAGAAGGTGAGGATCACTGGATACGTGTGGTGACTGTTTTCTCAGAGGCCAGAGGTGATACCAGTCAGATCCTGTGAATGAGGTTTCATCTTCTAAAAACTGTCAGATTAGTACCATATGCCAGAAATAAATACACACAAAAATATTAAGTAACAAAAAAACAGCTTTTCTTTTGTCTCCAATTTATTTTGCATTCCACACGCAATATTGGCCAAAAAGACAGATTTCATTATTTTGCTAACCACCGGTTCAAGGACAACGCACCAGACTGTGGGTAGTGTGCTGCTCTCCCAGATGTATGGAATAGGATTTTTATTATATTTTCGAAGCCTTTTTTGTTTTTCCCTGAGGAACATTATGGTCAACTGTTCTTGATATCCACATCTGTCCATGCTGATGTTAATCTGTGACACCCTGTGACATAAGTCACACACAGCTGGATGCACAGAGGTCTGTTGGCATTCTGGTAGAGAATCTGTCACCTTGAAGGTCTCTGCCTCAAATCTCAGCTGATGGCTTCTAAGTGGTACCTTTCTGACAGATACCCTTGTCATAGCTGACATCCTGGACAGCATGTTTAACAGAGAGACAAAGGATTACAACTGCAGCAAGAGGCTGAACTTCAGACCCTTTCTTTTCTATCTGACATAATCTGTGAGCACAGAATTCCACTTAAAAAATCCAAATAAAGTGAAGCAGTCTTTCCATGCAAATCCTCCCCTCATGGAGATGGACTCATTGATCAGGGCAATAGAGAGCCTGGTGACAAGAGCAGCCCACAGGGCTTCCTGGTGTTTACAGCATCAGCACTCCTCTGACCCACACCACAAACACAGCTTCTCTCCTGCTGAGCATTAACACTGTGACTGATTCAATGAACACAGCAGAAATAGAGGAAGAAGTCAGGGAAACTAAAACTGAGGAGACAGGGAAAGAGAAACGTCAATACTCTCAGCACTATTCCCTAACAAAAGAACTAGAAGCATAATAACAGATAAAATTTAAGACACTATGGAAGGAAAATAAAGGTGTTGTGAAATACTGTTCAAAACATTCAGATTTTTTATATAAAAATGATAAGCTGATATAAAAATGATAAACATTATGATGAAAAGTGCTTTTCAAAAAGATATTTAGATTTCTGTAAACAAAAGAGCCTGAAAAAATCCACCTCATGACAAATGAAAATTGTATATTGTAACTTGTACTTATTTATTAAATTCCTTCATTAATTTAAACCTCTTTGTGTGTATTTTCTGTACAGATTCTTTTCTCTAACTTATAAATGCATTCATTTATAAGATTATAAGTACTGGAAATATTGTATGTTTCACCTGAAATATTCACAATATGCCTGGTTTGAAAAATTTGGGTTCCTGTGCTCATATGTTTAATCACAAATCCACACTTGCAAATGTCCTCAAGGGTATGAAAAATATTGCTAGGTTGAACGAAAATTTCTTCACTGAGTGTACAGAATTTGTTCAAACAAACATCTGACAGAAAGCAAGACTACAACTCGAGAGTGCTCTGATTCAGAAAATCAGTAGAAAAAATCAGGTAAAAGACACACAGAACTATAAAGTGATAACAGATTGAAAATATGGATGAGATCTCAGAGAAAAACTCACAAGCCCTTAAATAATCCAAGCAAGTACACAACTACAAATGATACAGCAATCTTAACCACAAAGGGTTTATCTGTGGATTAATATTTTTAAGAAATCTGTGTTATTAGAAATTCAGCCATCTCAAGGAGGAAGCACATGCTAAGAGTATTAGAAAAAAATAGCCTGAAAGTGTAAGTGCTGAGAAAAAGCACTCCACTTTTGACAGAAAATTAACATTTTCTGCAGAAAATAGTGTAGAATCACAGAATTTTTTGGGTTGGAAAGGACCTTAATAGTCCTAATTCCAACCCCCTGCCATGGGTAGGGATGCTTTCCACTAGAAGACTGCATAAATCCATGCTTATTTGAAACAGGAAAGTATCTGAACTTAGTTATTTTATTTCAATTTATTCTAAAAGACAGAATGAACCCTACAATACATGACAGGAGAGATGTTGTATGGCATATAAATGTTAGGTTGCATAAAATAGTAAACAGATATTTTTTTGATAGTAAGCAGCCTTCGCTTGCAGATGGTGGTCTAAAAGTTTAAAAGTCAGCAAGGTACCACCCACTGCGCAGGAAGACAAGCAACAAAATCCTTCCTCTGTTAAAATTTTACTTTTGCCTGAGAAGCTGTAGAGCTGAGACAGAAGTCTTAGAAGTAACTTTGGAGAAGGCAAGCTGACACAGCCTCTTGCAGTGGTAGCTTGCAGGCAGTGCTCAATATCAGCTCCCAAAGGCTGGATGCCGGAGAATAAATTACTGAAGCTGTCAGGATGATGTGGAAGATGCAGAAGTCACAAGATCCAAAGTGGAGAAAACCACGAGGATTCAGTAGAACATACAAGCATTTTTCATCCAAACACCTCCAGGGAAAGTCACATCCAGAGTCCTTCAATCCCAACTGACGAATTGCCAAGCAAATTTATATTGCTACACACCAAGAAAAACAAGGTTTAGTTGGAAAGTTGCCATTTGCTGGTGCTCCAGTTCAAGAAAAGTTTTGAAAGTCATTTCTCAGCTATAGTTTTAAATATCTCTTAATATATACCTGCCCTCTTCATAAAGCAACTTTTTAACAGTTCTGCATACTATGAACTTTTTAAAATTGATGTAATCCCCTAGCAGTATCAAGACACAGAAGTAAGTGTTAGCTTAATGGTGTGCAGGTGTATATGCATGAAAACTAGATTAAATGTGTAATTATCTTACTATCTTACTCTTTAGCTGAAGTGCATTCCTACAATCATATTGATTAGAGACAACCTTTGAAATTATGCCTGGCCATAGTTTTGGGCCAATGTCTCCAGCAGTCCATTGTATATGAGTAATTTTGTCATCTTTAACATATGATAAATTGTTAAAGAGAAAATTCACAGATTTCTGTTACTGCATTTGTTAGATGTTTCATACAAGCTATGCCTATGAGTTATCTGTATATTGTATTCCCACTAATCGTTGTGCATGGTGTGATCCTCTAAATCTGATCGTTTGTTTCTGCTCCTATTAGAGAGACTGAAATATCTTAAACAGGAGAACAACAAATAATGAATGACAAGTATCAGACAATGAAATATTATTCTTCAATACCAACTTTAGCAAAAGAAAAATCATTTGTACTATTATTCTTGAAAAATTCTGGACTTAACAAAGCAAAATCACTGCATGCTGTCTGCAACACCTTTTGAAAGAATTTTAAAAAAATATTGAAAAACTCTAATTTCAAATAGAATGCCTCTTGTGCAGCTTATACAAATCAATGCTGCTGACTGAGGGTGTCTAAATAAGTGGAAGCACTTAAATGACTATTCAGATCTGGTAAACTCAAGTTTCATTTCATTTTAATAACAGTTCATTCTTTACTACTACTCTGCTTTTTCACATCAAAGAATAAGATGAATGAACTGCTTGACATGTCTATCCCTGTCCTTTTTTGCAAGCTTTGCAATTGCTTGGTCTGTACTTATAATTAAATCATTTAATTGATGTTATAAAAAGGGGCAGTTTTGGCCTGTGTGTTGTCCCATTTGACTCTGTTTACTCCATAGAGCAGAGAAATGACAGGGATGAGACATGAATTTCAGTTTCTGCATGTGCACAGACAGATCCTCAAATAGGAAATCTAAGAAAAATCCAGTGGCAGGAAGGAGCAGGATATGTGCAAGACTGGGGCATGCATTTGCCCAAGATTCTCCTTTGCCACTAGGTCACAAAACAGTTTGGCAAATTAATTTGCTTGGAAGGAGATCATGTTCATCCCTTCAACAGGTATAGATAAATAACACTGATTGTATGATATAATATTATAAGAAAAGAAAAAGAGCCAAGATACTGAAAAAAAAACATTCTCAGCAAATGAAAATGATGTGACAGTTGCTCTCATGGGGCAATTCACCTTAACCGTCTTAGACAGTGTGTGAGTTTGCCCCTGTGATAGTTGAAGTTGCTGTTTTGCCTGGTCCTTAACCTCTCCGAGATGACTGAATCTCAATGCTGATTGAAGCAAATCCAGTTTGTAAAATTCTATTATACCATTTGGGTTGAAAGACACTATATAGACATGATTTTCTTAAATAAATGTACTGTAAAATATGGGACAGCTTTGATTTACAGCTACTTAAGGGTTTTCAAATGTTGTATTTCAGTCACTTTGACAATTTGGATGCTACAAGACTTAGTAGTCCCAGAGCAATGCAAAGCCAGAGCGAGAGAAAATTAAAGGTCTGTGATTTTTCTTTCTTTCTGTTTCAAGATACGGTTCACCAAAACCCACATTAAAAACAAAATGGCTTTTTCATTGGTCAGTCATTTGAGGAAATAAAAGCAATTAAATGGCACATTGATTTTCAAATTTCCTTCTTCCAGACTTCAAGTGTATCTTCTCTAGGAGCTAACAATGAAATATTGTTATTTTACATCCACATCTAGCTATGGCACAGTACTTCACAAAACCTGCTTGCACAGCATAATGCAAGGTGGAGCCCAGAAAATTAAGCTGACCTCATATTCCCTTTAAGCAAAGAAAGTAGTGAGGGCTGAGATGCCATTTCAGAAATAACTGTGTTTAGGTTAAGCTAGGGACAGGCAGTTCATGTAGCTTAAAAGTTGTGTTGAAAATCTGTTGGAACAGATCTTCTAAACAATGTTGAGCACTAGACTTAAGATTTTCTCTGTTGTTGCAAGGGAAATAAATAAATGGACTTGGCGTGTTTAACCATAAGGCCAGAAGAACAACTGTATCGGGTAGAATTCAGTCTCTGGCAGCACCCAACATCAGACACTTAGGGAAAAGTATCAAATTAAACAAACTACATGCTGATATTCTCTCAGCCTCCAAAAATTTTCAGCTCATATTTCAGCCAAAGATGATATCTTTATATTGAATAGTTCTCAGTGGATTCTTTTCATGAACTTGAGCATTCACTTTGAAACCATATAAATATTACTAGCCACAGAATCCTGTAATAAGCAGATCAGTTAGCTAGTTCATGCATTAAGTCTCTGGGGAAGAAATGGACTTTTAATGTGATTTTTTACTTCATGCAAATAAAATATAAAATCTTACAGAAAAGGTTTAAAGTCCATTTATAGGCAGAAAAATTATTTGAAAATATGATCCCTTTCATTATGTTTTCTCAAATCAGTTTGGACCATAAGAAAAAACTGGTAAACTGTGCATATATCATAAAGCAGGAGTTAAATATATTGTTCAGCACAAAACTAGCTAACAAGGATACTTACTTTCAGGTAAGGAATCCCTTTTTGAGACTCAAAGAATTATTTTTTCCTCTTTTATTCGGGGCAGTATTTAGAGATAAGGAAAACAGTGTTGAATTTTAAAAGGACAGTAAGTACTATTAAAAGGTTTTCAGATTAATTTTAATTTTTTTGATGGCTCTAACTGTAAAACTCCTTTTCCACTGAAGTGTTGTTTGGAAGTTGGTTTTTTTTTTTTAAATTCTAAAACCATTTTGTGTCTTTTGCTCTTTTCATGATTGCACTGTGTTTGTGTGGCCAGATTTTGGTAGCTGGGGGACTACAGGGGTGGCTTCTGAGAGAAGCTGCCCAAAGCTTTCCCCATGTCCAACAGAGCGAATACCAGACAGCTCCAAGACAGATCCACCACTGGCCCAGGCCGAGCCCATCAGTGACGGTGGCAGCACCTCTGGGATAATGTATTTAAGAAAGGGGAAAAACCCTGTGCAGCTGCAGCCAGAGAGAGGAGTGAGAGTATGTGAGAGGAACAACCCTGCAGACACCAAGGTCAGTGAGGAAGGAGGGCAAGAAAGTGCCCCAGGCACCAGAGCAGATTCCTTTGCAGCCCAAGGTGAAGACCCTGGTGAAGCAGCTGTGCCCCTGCAGCTCATGGAGGTCCATGGTGGAGCATAGATCCACCTGCAGCTTGGAGGAGCCCATATTGGTAAAGGTGGATGCCTGAAGAAAGCTGTGACCCCATGGGAAGCCTGAGCTGGAGCAGACTCATAGCAAGATCTGTAGACCAGGGAGTAGGCCATGTTGGAGCAGGTTTGCTGGCAGGACTTGTGACCTCACAAAGTACCCACACTGGAACAGCCTGTTCCTGAAGGCCTGCATCCTGTGGAAGAGGCCCCATGCTGGAGCAGAGGAGGAGTCCTCCCACTAAGGAGGAAGGAGCATCAGAGACAACATGTGGTGAACTAACTGCATCATCCATTTCCTTGTCCCACAGTAGGGGTAGGAGGGAGAGAAAACAGTGACTAAAGTTGAGCCAAAGAAGAAAGGGGGTGGGGGGAAGGTGATTTTAATATTTAGTTTTATTTCTCATTACCTTTCTCTCATATGTTTAGTAATAAATTAAATTAATCCCCCAAGTCAAGTATTTTTTGCTCGTGATGGTGCCTGGTGAGACATCTCTCCCTGCCCTTACTTCAACCCATGAGCCTTTTGTTATATTTTCTGTCCCCTGCCAAACTGAAGAAGGGAATGATAGAGCAGCTTTGGTGGGCACCTGGCATTTGCCCAGGGTTAACCCACCACAGTGATAAACAAAATCTTATTTTCCTTCAATAAAAATGAACTATGATCTCCAGGTTATAAAAAGCAGCTTCCAACTCATTTGCTTCTTGTGTGGTGCACCCCTGATCTCAGTTCAGCTGTAATGCAGTCATAATTTACAGATTTGAGATGAAGATGCATCTCTGCATTTTCAGCTGCGAAGGTTGCTATGTTACCAGGTTGTGATACAGCTGCACTCTTGGCAGCCTCCTTTGGGGTATTCACTGTCACTGTAGATAGACAGCTCAGATGATTAAAGAAAAGCTACTGTGTGTGAGCTATCAGTAATGATTAACTCTGGAAAAGACCTGCAAGATCATCAAGTCCAACCTTTGACCAAACATCACCATGTCAAGTAAATCATAGCACTAAGTGCCACGTCCAGTCTTTCTTGAACACTTCCGGGCTTCGTGACTCCACCACTTCCCTGGACAGCTTGTTCCAATGCTTAACCACCCTTTCAGTGAAGAAATTTTTCCTGATGTCCAACCTGAACCTCTCCTAGCACAGCTTAAGGCCATTTCTGCTTGTTGTGTTGCTCAATGTCTTTCTTGTACTGAGGGGCCCAAAACTGAACACACAATTGGAGATGCAGCCTCACCAATACCGAGTACAGAGGAACAATCACTGCCCTGGTACTGCTGGCCGCACTATTCCTGATGCAAACCAGGATATCATTGGCATTCTTTGCCACCTGGGCACACGCTGGCTCATGTTCAGCTGCTGTTGACCAGAACCCCCATGTCCTTCTCCTGGCCACTTCCTGGTCACCCTTTCCCCAGCCTGTAGTGCTGCATGGGGTTGTTGTGACTGAAGTGCAGGACCTGGCACTCGCCCTTGTTGAACTTCATTCAGTTGGCCTCCGCCCCATTGATCGAGTCTGTCCAGATCTCTCTCTCTGCAGAGCTTTCCTACCCTTAACACGTCCACCCAACTTAGAGTAATCCATGGATTTACTGTGGGTGTACTCAATCCCCTCATCTTGATCATGGATAAAGATATTAAACAAGACTGGCCCCAGTGCTCAGCCTTGAGGGACCCCAGTAGTAAGCAGATGCCAACTGGATGTGTTACCATTCATCACCACTCTCCAGGCCTGGCCATCCAGCCAGTTTTGAACCCAGCAAAGAGCACACCTGCCCAAATTGTGGACTCACAGGTTCTCCAGGAGAATGCTGTGGGAGACAGTATCAAAGGGTTTACTGAAATCCAGGAAAAATACATCCACAGCTTTTCCCTCATCCACTAGGCAGGTCACTTCGTCATAAAAGAAGATATGGTTGGTCAAGTAAAACCTGTCTTTCCTAACCCCATGCTGGCTGAGCCCGATCCTCTGTTTGTCCTGTAAATCAAATGTTTCATATGTCCTTAGTGAAGAAAAGTATATTTTTAAACTTGAAGTTAGATAGGAGAAAATGAAAAAGAAACAAAAATCTCCATCTTCATAGTCAGATATTCAAGTTTGAAATCATTAGCTGTGTTTTCTGTCCCATAAGAGAGAAGGAAAACATAGTTATCATCAATAAACACAACAGTAAATCCAAGTAATTTTACAGTACTTTTCATCTGGAGACCCTGAGCAGTTAATAATCAGTAATTAATTAAGCCTTGAAGCATTTCTGGAAGGGATATACAACATGAATAACACATTTCTCAGGGGACCCAAATTGTAGGCTTTTTGTGTGACCCACAGGTTAACTGGAAAATTCTGGATCAAATATATCTCAAAACCTAAGGTGTTAATGTATTTTTAAACTCAACTCCAGTGAAATACTCCCACTGTGACATCTGCTCCATGGAGGCAGAGGAAACAGACCAGAAACAGGGATGTGTGGTTATAGCAACCGCAAAATAATGGAGAAGGGCAGTAATGGGAATTTAGAATGGATTACACTCTACTCCACATGCTCAAGATTTCATTTGAGGTTTGGTTATCAGGTGTGTTCTTTCTTATCAAGCAAAGCAGGCTTGTAAAAAATTGCACAATGATTATACGTGTCCCACTTTCATTAATGCCTTCCACAGATAGAAGGCATAACACAGCTACTTTATACCTAGGGGCCACAAGTTCTTCTATAGATAGCATGTTTGCTGTATCAAAAGCCCAGGCTGGTGTAGAGTGCTGTCACTCATACGATCAGTAATCTAGAACAACTTTTTTAAAGTCATTAAGTGGGTTCAGATCAGCATATATGAAGTCTAATCCAAATGTAAAGCTGATTAATATGAAATAATAATGGCTTCTGTGTGAGAGAGAGGGGCAGAAAAATAAGAAATTTCGTAGCCTGAATACTATTGAAGGCACTTTGTTATGACCATTTAGCAGCTGGAATCTTTCCTTTCAGATATGTCCAAAGCACAAACATGCCTTTAAGGTTCCTCCAATCTTTCAATAAACCCAAATTCTGCTGCTGATTTCTAAAATATTTTCTTATAATTTACAGTATTTAAAGAACTATAAATCCAAAAGTGTAGAGACATTACTCAAAATACTATCTATTGTCAGAATTTTAATTAGATTATCAGTTTGTAGTATTGATATATAAAAATCTGAATCCTTTTCTCAGTACAGATAACAAAATGGAGAAATAAACCAAAATGGGAAACTGAAGGAGTGAACTTGATTTTTCTCAATCTGGAAATATGGTGCTTAATGGGATTTTCTCAAAGATAGGAGATGGAAACAATATACCTCTCATTCAACATTTGGTTCTCACCAAAACTGATTAACCTTAAAAAAGCTTTCATATTCAGAGGAAGTGGTTGAAAGTTCCATGCTAATTAAAAGTGAAAACCAACAAAAAACCCAAAGAAAGAAACAAAAACACCACAGCAAACAAATTAACCAGTGCTGACTGTTTATTACTTTATTATTTAACATTCCGCCAGTTTGTAAGTGAGATAGACAATCAGCTGTGTTTGTTCTGTTTAATAAAACTTTTTTTTTGCCTGAATCCACCTATGATCTGTCTATCTTTTGAATTCATCCTGATGTCTACAAGAAGAATTCTCTGTCCCTTCCGTTGGTCTTTGTTGTAGATGGAAGCTGATGGTATCATTCACACTCTTTTGAATCCAAGTAGATACTATCAGGTATGTTCAGCAGGTGTTGCTTAATGCTTATGGAAAGCTTTTGTATTTTATATCCTACTTGGCAATTGTTTAAGAAGATGCATCTGGAGCTGCAGATCACATCTTGTTTGCTGCACAATCTGATGTCCTGAGACCACCAAGCCCGCACAGGCACAGTAAACAGATATTGCACAAGGTTGCGCAAGCTAAATGACAATGCATTAGGTAGGCACTAGCCATGTATTTATGGGTTTATGTAAATTTCAATTTATAAATTCTCTTCCTTTAACTCCCTGGTGTGCTTGATTTATGGAAAACTTCCACCTTGTACCAGTGCAGAATAAACGTGTCTCTTTCATAAACATGACTCTTTGTCCATGTTTAGAAGGTTCCCAAAATTTGGCAACAATCCTGTGATAAACCAAAGACTTGACATTTTTCTTTAATTTGTGTGCTAGCTACATGCATGGCTACATCATTGTGCTTAGTAGAAACATTTCCCTGAAATTTTCCTAATGCTAGCATACTTTTGTATTAAGTCTTTGGTAAAGAATTATTTCATGCAGTCTAGTCAAGCTATTTCCTATGTCAAATATGATTTTATTATTTTCAAATCTGATACCTTCTCTGAATATCCAAAATCACATCAGCTTCTTGACAAGTGTTCAGTATGCTCCTGTCCTCCTCTCTCACTCTTAAACTAAGACCAGACAAAGAAAACCACAGACATATACTTTGAAAAGGTCAAGTTCTGCTCTCAGCAGCAGCAGCATGCTTGAATATAGATTTAGACCCTAATGGTTGCTGTCTGTCAGACTATCTGTTGACTAAAAATGGCAATAATTTCTTCCTCTCACTAGTTACCAAGTTATAAAAAATAGTATTAGAACAAGAAAAGTGCTGCTAATAACCAAAGTTTTGATTATAAAGACTTAAATATGATCTCATTAATCCAAATACTAAAAGGAGTAGAAAAATAGTCCTACTGAGTATGCCAGCACAGATGACGGCTTGTGGCTGGCATATTTTACCTTCTATGTGTATAACCTGTAACACTTATGCATAAAAAGAATTAAACATACATCATTTTAGCTACAATTTACTCTGAAGCAGAGCACTTAAAGGCCAGCACATCATGAAATGGCTGTGGCTCACCTAGATCACCATCGTCACAAACATGTCAAGAAGACATTTCATCACTTGCTTTATGTAAATCTATTAGCTGGCTTGGTTGCATAAATGATTTTGTTCTCATTATTGTTGGTATTGTGCAAATTTGAATATGATTTATTTATTTACCTCTCCTTAGATGGTTCTCATCTTGCAATACTGAGACAGATTTAGGCTTTGTTTATGCCTGTGTTCTGTAGAAATTTTTGTTCTAGAACAATACATTTCCTTAGGTCTCAGAGCATCACCTAGACAAGAGAAAGCTACACTGTCTGCTACAATGATATCATACACACCCTCTGCTAAAATAAAATTATACACTTTCTCAGTGCTTTTCCAATTAAGGTCAAAATAAGCAAAAAAGACTAAAATTTGAGATTCTTTTCATTTTTCACTTGATCTGGCATATTTGCATGCAAACCTTACAAAGTGTCAGCTAGGGAAAAACGTGAATACTCAGAAAAATCAATGCCTGTTTTCTTTAATGTCAACTAAAATCATATGTGAAATCCATCTTCTGGAGTTACAACAGGTGAAAAAGGAACTTTCAATTCAGTGAAAGAACTGGTCATGTAATCTGAAACTTGTGGCTCTGAGATGAAACCAAGGGAAAGGAGGGATGCATGGATCCAATTCTTGATGAGTATAAATTAATGAAACTCCTTTGCAGAAGACCTAGACCAAAGGAGATCAATGAGGAGATTAGAAATATAGTCAGTTGATGACATATAGAGTTTGCTATATGAGCTCTTTCCATTCAAGATATTGCTCTACTGCTTTGTATTCTTCTCTAAACTTCAAAAGAAATATTTTAAAATATAGTAAGGTTACTATCTTACTATGGTGATTTTGTCATTATTTGTATTATATACTACCAGCAAGTTCCAGTTGTGTTATGATATCACTGGTTTCAGGCACTTCGAGTTCATAAACTTGAACTGAGTGTTTTTGTTTGTAAGAGATGAAAAGGACTGCATGTGTTTTGAGAAAGGTGTTTAAGACATGAACAGAGCACAAAATAACATGTTCTGTAAATCTAACTCAAATGTCATGATACTTGATAGTTCGGGGATTTTTTTTACTTTAAGCAGAGACCAGAGGAAAAGGGCAGTAAATGGTGAGTGGCTTCATTTGAGGACAAGGGACTTTGAAGGAGTGAACTGAAATGAGACTGTTGATGAAACAATGAATATATAGAGCAAAAACTGAGTCCTGACAATAGAAAATGTATGCTTCTCTGCTCACCCAGCCCTTGCTATTGCTGTGATGCCTCCTCTCACTTCTAATGTTCTGATTGACAGTTTATAGAAATTTCTTTCTGGGCATGTGATCACACTGTTTTTGAGGTAAGTTGTCTGGAAAAAGCAGAATGCACAGTTTGAAAGGAGTTTCTTCAATTTTGTTCCTCAGTCATACAGAAGACGACCGCTGGTAATATCAGAGCTGTGGATATGGATTCCTGACTATTTATATGTGATTAATGTTTTGTATTTTCCTCTTGTTGATGCATCTACATTGCAGACAGGATGCAGGAATTCTTCAATCTGCAGGTAGTAGAAGCAAGCATCAACCCAACAATAATAAATTATAAACCAATAAACCAGGTGCTCCTGTGTCACTGTGCATCTACCCAGAATATGCACACAAGGACATGGTACTTGCTCTGCAACAGGTTCAAAAACATATTAAAGGGGCTTTTAGAGGGTTTTCAAAAAGTAAAAAAGAAGTGTCCCACTCATGAAGTCTATGTTTCCCAATCTCAATGGGATTTTGGTGCACAAAGCTCAGAGAAAGAGGATGAGTCCTGCTGCTTGAAGTTGTGTATTCTTTGGGTATTACAAGGGAACAAAGGGAACTGCAGTCTTCAGGATCATGTATCCTGACATGATTTTAGGTTTTGCCAGAAAATTCACAGTACTGTTCAGATTCTTCTGTGTATTCACCAGTGAGAATATTCTTTAGTATCTGTTTTCATCAAAACCAAGGGAGTTTCTGTACAGTTGTTTGTAGATCCTGACAGATCACAGAGCTTCCTGTGTTTCAGACTTTGGACTGTCCACCTGGTGGCTCCACTATATCCTAGTGCTGGAAATTGAAGATGAATGTAGCCTCAATGTTTAAATGGTGTCATGTTGCACACGTACTGTATGCAAGTCAGGGAGGAGTTGAAGCACACCCAATATCAATGGTATTGCAAAACTGAGGAATTATTTAAAAAAAACAACACCACCACCAACAAAAAAAGACTGATATTCCTGAAACTGCCATTAACACCTTTTCTCACTACTAAGTAACTCAGCTTAGTTTAGGAAAAACAGCAGGTTTGTGTCAAACTTTGTTGGGCTTGAGAACAGATAAAGACTGTAGATGAAAATTTTAAATTAAGCAGGTATACTGTGATGATGTTACAAGCAATTAAAGGTAATGGTAATGGTAAAGGTAAGTGGTAAAGGTAATGGTGGCTTCTTAATATACCTGTTAGTATCAATTTCAGAAAACCAGCTAAAGCCACTCAGAGATCTTTGGTCTCCATCTATGCTTCCTACAAGTTCTCTAAGTTCTAATTGAGACAACAAAAAATGTGCTAGTTTCCAATGTGTCACTTATCTGAAGTCAAAGGAATGTTATTTACTCAGCAAAATGTACTTTGCTTTTGAAAATCAGTTCATTGAACCAGATGACCTGCTGCTGGTAAGACTAGATGGAAAAAAATCATGTGCATGGTCTTTCATTATTCAAAAATGCATATAAGCTCACTTATTTCTGTTGCTTAAACAAATCCAAATGTCTCCTATTCACAATAATATTTGAAATATGAAACATAAAATATAAAGCTTCAGATTTTGCCAGTTTCCATAATTTGATGTGAACTTCTATATTGCTTTCCTCATTGAAAATAGAAAATGCTGAAATGATGTGCAATTCAGCATCATGTATTTGTCAACAATCCATGAAATATTTCATTGACCTAAACAAAGGCAAATTATTTGTTATGGGTATTCCTTAGGCACAGTACTATTAGCCTAAAATTAAATAGAGCCTGAAAAGCAATTGAATAGAAATAAAAAGAGGGAAAGAATTTTTAATTATAATTACGAAGCCATACCTCAGAAGATGATCAGTTTCAAAGTGAGACGGAAATTGGAGAAAAGAAATTTTGGGTATTAAACTATAGCTTTAAGAAAGCTATAGTTATTGATTATTTCCTTATTGATTTTAGATTGCTTATTAATCTTACACAGAATTATTACTTGAAGTGTATCTGACCATAAGGTAAAAAATTTCTTGGTTTCTTTTATAAACTGTATTTGTGATTAAGACTTGACACAGCTGATATGAAGGAACAGTGATAGGACCTTGGTACCTAGAAATAAATTCAGCCCTGTTGCATGGAGTAGCATTTCATGTGGGAGAAATAGCAATCTATTTTTAGTTCTGCTGTACTCCTAAGAAATGTACCTTTCCTCCCATGGTAAGAACTTATTGTACTTTCACACCTCAGTGGACTGTTAGTAAAACATTTTAAGCACAAAATCCAGTAAGATGCAGTCAAGTGCACTACAGAGTTGAGAGTCACTCACTGAAAATTGTAAATACACTATGTGAGTTAGTTAAGTCCAATTCCTCCCTGATTAGTACAAATACTTCAGTTCTTCCTTCTCATTCATTGGTCAAATCTCTGAAGTGCAATATAAAGCCCTTTTTAGTTTATTTCTTTGTTTATGTTTTGTCTTATGATATTAAAAAAATCATTCATTCCAATTCTGCTTATTTAGTGAGTTAAGTTGCCAATGGCAATCTGTAGATAATATGCAGCTCAGCTAAGCTTTCAGAAATCCTGTTATAACTGATGAAGTTTTTCCATTGTTAGGATTAATATTCAGCTACAGAATAAATTAGGCAGTTAGTCTTACTGTTGAAAAAACCCCAGTAACTTCCAACACTTTTCATCATATAACCTCCTTCTGAATTACTTTAAATGAACCTAGTAAATATTCAAAATGAAAACTTGTCATTATAGCATTAAGTTAGCTTTTTGTTTATTTTTAAATGAATTTATGGAAAGTAGTTTTTCCACTGTGAAGTTCACAACAATACAGTTCTGTCAAAGTTTAATATTTCCTTAGCTGTTTGTTTGAAGAAGACAAACTACTCCATGCTTTGGAAGATGTTCTTTTGAAGCTGACACAAGCATGAACTAGGGGATAATGGTATTCACAGTAATCAACAGAACAGCCCTTTCAATGGCCCCAGTGGATGTCTGGGAGTAGTAGGAATTCAGAGGTGCTCTGAGGTGTCTTGGCAGCAACAGTGAGCAGGGTTCTCAAAGGGCAGCCTCCTAAACATTACAGGCAGGTAGATGTGTCTTGAATGGGACAAACAAGAAAGAAACATATATACCCTTAAAATGTATAGAAAGTAGGTTCTAAGGCCAACGACAATTAGCAGAATTATAACAGGCCAGTTACTCCAGGGAATAATGTGTTGAATAGCCGGTGGGTGAGTTATCAGCTGTACCATGCCAATTAACCTCAAGGACAAGGAATGGTTTTGGACATATTTATTACTGTAAACATAGGAGTTCCCATCCTCAGTTACTTTTCTTTAAGAAAACACTTGTTCAGGGCCTATTACAGCAAAACCCACTTTGTCTTGTGGTTCAGCTTGGTTGAAAGCCTTTAGGAGACCTGTAAGTCCCAACTCATGCAGTACCTACTCTTTACTTTGTGCATTCGATTGTCCTTTTTTTAGTGAGCAAGACTTTACATCATTACCTTATAAGAGAAATGAGAACGTAATTTATATGTTAGAAACAAGGTAGAAAATTAATAGGAAAGTAAAGTAATCAGTAATTTGCACAAAATTATGATTCCCAGTGTAAAAGATATAGGTCTTACATAACCTTAGTACTTTCTGGGATAAATGGACCACAATTCGGAACTGGACTCTGTTCTCTGGAATAACCTGATTCATTCCTTTCATAAAGTGGGGCATGTCCCCCTCAGCTGGTTAAAGGTAAGGCTACACCTACTATGTATTTGAAGATGATATGTGCTGTAAATATTAAGGGGTTGTACTCCAGGCTGTTGGTAAGAATGAGTTAGGAAAATAGGCAAAAGAGGCTTCCAAGTTCAGTGAATCCATCATTCCCCTGTATCTAGCAACTATGGTGATAATTTGCCTAATTTGTTATTGACAACCATTAAGTGAATTGATTTTTTAATTTTTTTTTTATTCTACCTTTACTTTTGATTTTGCCAATTTCCTGTGAAGATAAGTAGCAGAGTTTACAGTTAATGAATGTGAATTTCCTTGAATCAGTTTTTAATCAAAATCTTTTTCATGCCATCACGTTTCTTTGCTTTTACATTACGAGAAAAGTAACATAACTTCTAATTTCTGATGATTTTCTTATATAACCTTCTTTTATCATGTCTCTGCTTTCTGTTTCTTCAGTCATCAGCCCTAATTGCTCAATTTCCTTTTATAGGCAAACACTTCCAGTCCGCTCTTCATATTTTTCAATAACCTAAGAACTAACCAAAGTTCCACCATGTCCATTTTGGGATAGGTGATCAGCACTGTGCACTCCAAATGAGGCTATATCATTAATTACAGAAACTCATCATATGAAAATGTTAATTACCCTATTATCCTTCATGTAAAATAACTTCTTGTTAGGCTCCCAGCTACATCAAGGAATCCATAACAATTTTCAGGTCTGCTGTAGGAGTTGCTTCCACAAATTTAGAGCCCTCTGAGATACTGGAAAAATGTGAACTTTCTTTTTCAATGTGAAATCAAATATTTATTATGTTGATGAGTAAACTACTTGAATTAAGCATCTCCAAAGTTTCTTTCAACCTCTGACCTTTCCTGACTTAAAAGACTTAGTAGTATCTGCAAACTTCAGTAAGTAGAGCCAGTCCTGTTCTATGATTCTTTTAAAAATATTGATAGACATTAAACAATAAAAGTTAGAGTGCAGTAAATTCTTTGTTGTGTCCAGTTGGTTGTTTTGCTTTGGGTTTTAACTGGTCATTTCATTGTGCTCTTTGGCCTTTTCTTCATGACAATGTTGTCATTCCTTTCAAAATTATTTTATTTCAGAGAACCATAGAATAACTCAAGCTGGAGGGGACCCATAAGGATCACCAACTCCCTGCTCCTTGCTGAACTGCCCTAAAATTAAAAGATATGACTGTGAGCATCACCCAGACACTTCCTGAACTCTGACAGACATAGTGCCATGACCACTTCCCTGGGGAGCGTGTTCCAGTGGCTGACCACCCTCTCAGGGAAGAACCTTTTCTTAATGTCCCATATGAACTGCCCCTGAGCTCCATTTTGTTTTCTTGGGTCCTATCAATGGTCACCAGAGAGAGGAGATCAGTGCCTGCCCTGCTACTTCCCTCCTTGAGGAAGCTGTGGCCTGCAATGAGGTCACCGTCAGCCTCCTCTTCAAGCTGAACAAACCTGGTGACCTCAGCTGTTCTTTGTAAGTCTTGCTCTTGAGGCCTTTCATCATCTTGGCTGACCTGCTCTGGACACATTACAATAACTTGATGTCCTTCTTATACTGAGGCACCCAAAACTGCACACAACACTTGAGGTGAGGTGGGGCAGGGCATGTGGAGTGGGACAAGCACCTGCCTCTGCCAGCTAGCAGTGCAGTGCTTGATGCTCCCCATGATACAGTTGGTCCTTTTGGTCTGTTTATTTTATAGAATCTCATTCAGGACTGTGTCAAAGGCTCTTAAGTACTTTTACTAAATTATCTGAACTATTTTTTCTTCATCTATCATTTTATAGATATATTCTAAGAACTTAAAGAAAAAACTAAGAAATAAGGTTTTCCTTTGCAGAAACCATGCTGTTTTTATTCTACTTCATGATATCCTAGACACTTTAGTTTTTACCCTTGGTAACCATAATTTCAACTAACCTGCTAGGTACAGACATAGGCCTTAAATCTCTAAATACTCTTTTAAGGGTAAATTCTTACTATGAATTCAATCAGGTGGCTAATCTGAGAATACTACTGAAAAAAACCAGCTGTACCAATACAACAACATTAATTATTCCTAACGAGTAGTACTGATGTTACAGCTTTAAGTCACAGTAGAAGAAGACTAATTAAACTAGAGAGCGCTCTGTGCTAGTAACTTCATTAACTCAGGTCCTGTTCTCTCTGGAATTACTTGAAATAGAGATGCCATGAGATTTCCACCACTTGAAATGTTTTTATGTTTTTGTTCGAAGACTAAAAGAACAATACAAATAATTTCCTTGAAAACTGTCAATACCTTTTTTCTGATATAAGAATAGATCATACCAAAGATCTATTGAGCTGAACAGCCAGGACCACGGTCAATACAAGATGTATAGGGTTAGGTATTAGAACTGGACAAGAAAGCAGTGATACTTCTTGAAAATACTCTGCAGCCTTCAAAAACTTGTGCTTAGGGATTTCTTCAGCTAGACAGCTTAACTGTCAGTTTAATAACCCTCCATGGAATTTTCTATGATGTTCTTCAGTCACTGTGAACTTCTGTAAACTTTTAGCATCTGTATCATCCTTACTAGCTGATGACTGGGGCTACGATGGTCAATTCTGTGCATTTTAGTTCAACCTTTTGGTGAATCCACACAAAAGTGATTAAGTTTTATTGTTTTGCAGGAGGCATTCAAACCTATTTACTGATGTTAGAAATGGTTTAGAGAAAAGAAATATAACTATTTTGCAGCACAGAAAAGGCTATAAAATTTACAGTGCAATTCTCTTGTACAAGGGGTTCCTACAGCTGTTGTTAAGGCGTGTGTTGCACTTGGCATCAGAGCAGAATCAGTCCATTAGGCAACAAGGCTTCTGCAGAATAAAGGACATTATAAGATTCCATTATTTCACCATTAGAGACAATGCTAACACATGGGGCTTATACTCTTTTTAGTATCAATTTGAATATATTCCTCCTGCCTGGTATAGTTTCAGGGATGATTAATCTTCAATACAGACCCTGGTAATGACTTCAGCAAAGAAGGCTAAGGCCTCTACCACATTCACAAAGTAACCCTTGTGCAAATGGAAAATGTACAGAAGAGCTCAAAGTTAAACCTTTTCCTGTACTAACCTCTGGTATAATTTGATTGCAAAGAATTTTTCATGTTGCCCTCAATTAGTATGTGAAATTACTGTTGGCACTTTCAATGATGTTAAGAATGCCCCCTTGGAGGTATCAAGAAGCATTTTTCATTTCTGTAATAATAGGTTTGCTTGGCATCAAAGTTTTGTTAAGCACAATCTCTCCTGTCATTGCCTGATAAGCAGGCAATCAAATCAGACAGGTCTAGACTTTCTGCAACTAACTGAAATCCATGAATTTCTGCATATTTGAGGACAAGAACATCAGGATAAAATATGGTATAAATGGATAAAATATGGCATAAATGAAGTAATATTTTAACCCTATGTTTCTAAGATTTTCCTGCTTTTTGATGGAGGCAGAAAGGAACAAAATCAAATATTTAGTTTAAAATAAAAGATCCTGACATGCTCTAGAGATGTGTTACCAACATGATGAAAAATCATTTCATCTCTTTTTCCTTCTAGTTTGAAACTTTCAGATTGGAAAAGCTCCTGTTTAAGACATATTTCAATGCAAATTGTTTTAAGGTATCTACATGTAAAGATTCATGGAAAGAATAAATAGCAATTATCACCACAGACAGCTCAAACTGAAGAGAACTCTACACTTTGCAGCAGCAATTAAAAAAAGCAAACTTGGTAAAGTGGATAATGAATAGGATATAAAGCACACAAGTATCCCATTGGAAATCAATGGAACACTCTCCTCAGAGTCAGTCCTGAAAAGGATAAAGAAATAGAGTGTGCAGAAATGAGCAGTGAGAACTACAAGGTGTGAGGCATAAACTGAACTGTTTTATGGAAAAAAAATATGACATCAAGATTGAGAAATTTGGCAAGTTGATTCAGAGAAGCTAATTATTAACATATATCACAGAGAATCAAAGTAGATTTTAATTTGAAGTGATCTTTGGAAATCAGTCAAGACCCCTACTCAAGCGGGATCAGCTAAAGCAGGTTTTCCAGCACAGTGTCCAGTCATATTATAAATATCTCCAGAGACTCCACAACTCTTCCAGGTAATCTGTCACAGTGTTTGACAACCCTCAATATAAAAAAGAGGGGTGTGTATAAGTATAAAGAGATACAGGTAGATAGACGAAGATATAGCTACAGTCATACAAATGCATACACATGTATTTACCTTCATCTCGCCATCCCATGTGATTTGGAGTGGCATGCATGTGCAAGTAAGATGAAAAGAAATCTATGTAAGAATTCCTGCTTACTGAGTCTTTGTTTCTTCCTGTCTGTGATGTCAGACAAAGACATTACCTGAAGCTGTGGGTTTCCTAAGACTTCATTTTCAAGTCCCAGTAACTATAAAAAGATACGAATTTTCTTAGATGTTCATTAAGTATTTGAAAATATCATTGCTTGTTCAACTCAGTCTCAAAAGATAACGGAGATCAGAAGCATAGCAGAAAACTAAGCAAAGTTATTGCTGATGTTATTGCAATTTCAAATGGACATTTAAATTGATAAAATAATGTCTTTCAGAATCAGATTTTGAATTTTATTCTTTTAATTTTGAAGATATTTTTTAGAAATACTTTCAAAGATAGAAATATTGTAACCTTAAAGCATATTTATCTGTAGCTGATTACTGAAGGATTTCTGAGTCTTCCCCTAAAATATCAGCTAAGCTTTAGTACCAGAGATCTGTCACTGGATTATGAAAATGCTGTCTCTGATCTCTTGTAATCATTCTTGGTGTATCGGGTTTGCATCGGCCAAGCTTTGGTAGCAGGGGCTACAGGGATGACTTCTGTCCAGCCAGGGTCAACCCCCTACACTTGGGAAAGAACAAACATAATTGGATCTTTCCAGAAAAATAAAAAGCATTTTTCAATACTTTACTATTTTGCTTGGTTTCTGTCTGTAAATAATAATTTTTAAAATTATAATTCTAAATTTTACTTAATGTGAGAAATATTGCATGGCCACCTAGCAGCACTTTTTCTCAGTAAGTAACACAGAATGGCTAACCAAATAATAAAACTAAAAGGTACTTTTTTCATTCCCCCCCCCCCCCCCGAATATTTAAACCCCAAACTTTACAAATCCCTTTGCCTTTTAGGTTTAGGGGGTTTTTTTGTATTAAATTTTTCTCACCCAAAATTAATCACTGCAGTCTCTCCTCTTATTCCCACATTCTATTCTCATCTCAGATATATGAATATTTAAAAAAAAAAATCAAACACTTTGTTTGCAGAGCAGAAAAATAAGAAAGTATCCTGGGGCATTTCTCATATATTAATTATAACTCTGGTTGATTTCCAGGAACAACTGTTTTAGAAACCTGCCCAGGGAAAGTGAAACTGATCAAAGAATTTGTACTAAAAATACTGCTTATTAAAAAAAAAAAATCAGAACAATTGGTTTCAGACAGAAAATAGAATAGTGGATACAGGGATTTAGACATGACAGTCATCAAGAAAAAAGAAGAATGAGGAATTCAAATACTTGAGATATTCTGTAATGACACAGCAGGAGACTCATAGGTATAAAGCATGTATACATAGACACACATTCACATGCACATGTACACACATATCCTTCCACTTGTTGTATTCTCTGGATATTGTTTATTACCTTGTTTATTATCGGCAGCAAAGACAATAAAATATGTTGTGTACTAACCCATCCTCTGGTCCAGAACTGTTCCATGTGGTTTGGTGACATACTAATTTTTTTATAAAGAAGCCTCAAATTTTTATATCTGCCTCAGATTTTCATTGTGCTGTCTGAGTCCGATTTCCGAAAAAACTGAATGCTCTTATCTGTAGCTGGAGAAAGAAAAGCCACAGAATTCTAAAGGTAGATGACAAGTAGACTTATCAGTTAAACATTAGCTTCTTGTCCCACTGTATCACTGTATTTAAGGAGGACATGCAAAACCCACTGAGTTATAAATTGACACCTGGGAGGTAGGGATGATGTGGCATAGCTAGACATAAGAAAGATTTATCTCCCCAGCTCTCAGAAATTGCTAGTAAAATGTTGAATCAACTACTCATCCCTAATGTAATGAACAGTTTAGCTAGGAAAGGTTATCCCTTTAGAGCATCGCCCATACAGTTGCCTTTTTCAGCCTAGAAATGAAACTCGATATAATTTTAATATAGGAGGTAATATAAAAGTGGATCTTTATTGGAGCTCCAGAAGCAGTTATGGAAGAATGTCCACAAAAGCCCACCACCACAGGAGTGAATACAGTTTTATAGGTTTTAGGAAATCTGTACAGTAATATAATATAAATATAAGAAGCACCAATTAGGAGGACAAGTGGTGATGCAATTCCCCTAGGTCAAGCCCCTTCTCTGGAGCCCCCCACCCTTGGTACTAGCTGTACTTGTTTATGAAAATGTGTCTTGAAGACCTTGTTCTCAACCTTGGCTCCCAAGAATAACCAAGATAGGACAGGGGCCTTGTGCCCCTCTGGAGCTTGAAGCTCTGGAATGTGTTTGGTCTTTCTAGCTGGGGAAAAGAGTGGGGAAAAGTACTGGAAAGGCTACAAATATATAAAAGAAAGAAGGCAAAAATCATCCGGCATCAATACCACAACCACTAAGATGCACAGCTGCTGGTTTCAGCACTGTAGGATGAACACCATTGTTGTAAGATCTTCACTGAGCAGTGCATGAGACCTCTGGGGACAGACAGAGAATGACCATGAGGACAGTGAGTTACCACAGACAGCACTGCTACAGTAACATGAGTGTATATTTCAGACTAACGCAGCCAGTTTATAGGTGCTTATTTTCTGTAACTTGCACAGATTACAAGGGAAATACCAAGTTCCCGACAGTCCTGTTTCTTTTTTGTCTAAGTTATTGAGAATGGCATACTTTTAATCACTTTATAGAAGTAAAAAGTTTTTTTGAGGGAGGATGAAAAGGCATTTTGGTAATTAGTGTTTGCTAAGTTCTAAGAAGTAGAAGTCCTGAATTTCAGTCACTGGGTTCAAAATAATATAAAAAATTCTTTGTTCCAGAACTTCTGTGAATGTCCCTAAGTATACACAGCCTTTGATCAAATGATCAAGGTAGTTCTGATGCCTTTATTCATGTGGAGTAGATTATTGAGGAACATAAATAGTCGTGTAGAGATCCCAATGATCCCAATGATGATGATACTTGTGGTTTGCAGTAGTATTCAATGCAAACAGCAGGGCCTACTACCAACTGATAATGAGTAAAGAGGGTCCACTTCAATTTTAATTAAATCAATAAGAGTGTTTTCACTTGCTTCACTAAATAGGTGCTTTTCCTTTTTTACAAGCTTTCTAATAGTTTGTTTTAAAATATGTTTCTCCCCACTGAGATCAAAATGCATCCTGTACTGTGGCAACCAAGAAAGATTTTCAATGTAGTTGCAGTCATTGTGCTGTTTTACAGAGTGTAGCACTTACAATGTTTGGTCATTTGTGTGCCACTGAAATAATGAGACAGACACATAATGTGACATGCAAATAGGAAAGAATGCTTTCCAAAGCTAGGGAACAGATAATAATATGGTTAGCTCATCTAAATAAACAAGCATCACCGTTCTTAACCATGAAAAAATAGGGGGAAAAATTTGTTGCATTGACTAACTAATGTAAAGGATGCAGAATTTCCAACCTCTACAGAGTCCTTAAAATCTGATAGGCCTTGTAACTTGCCATAGTCACAAACTAAGTACATAATGGTTTTTCTATCAAGGGGAAAAACCTTAGAACAGACTCATTAGATGAATGCAACTGCTCAAACAGAACCTTCACCTAGTAGAGCTACCTCTTTAAAATGTAAATGTTTAATAATTTTACCAGTTTAGAAAACCAAAAAAAAAAAAAAAAAAAGCCTTGTGCATTTTTAAGAAAGATCTACTTTATCTGAAAATTATTGGGATGTATAGTGCTCCAAAGAAAAGAAATGGATGGCTTGGTTATATGCTAATACACCATTGTAGCTCATATACACTCCTGACACCAGTTGTTTACATTGTCTTTTCATACAACACTGAGAATCAGACTTGAAGAGGAGCCCTTTTATTATTTTTTTAGAGCAGTGCTCTGAAATAATGCTTTGAATTCTATTAGAGCTCCCTGCAAAACTGTTACCAGATGGAAGTCTAACGTTCCTTGAAAGTTTAAGGACTTTTTTAGTATACTCCGTGAATACCAAGTTTTAAACCTGTCTGCCTACTTTATTTTGATAATCTATTTTAAGAGGGAATTTTTTATTATATAAGACCGAATCTACAAAGATACAGCCTTTAAAAATATGAATGCACTGATTGAGCTCAATTGAATTAGATTACTGAGAATAGTAACTATAAGTGCCTGCAGGAAAAACAACAACAACAACATCTCCTTAATGTACTTTGTTACAAATACGCTTTTTCATAAGTGAGCCTAAAAGCAAAGTCCTGGTCACATACTTCCCTTGAGCATTCTAGCAAGAAAGGCCAATAGAGGTAAACCTGTAAAGTGGACAGAGATAGATCACCTTTTTCTCAGGATAGCAGAAGTGATGTCAGCAGTTCAGCGACGGAATTCTAGGACTTTGGATCATTTATGAAATCCTTATGTAAAACCTGAATGGACTCTCAGGTAAGTAATAAATATTCATCTCTGTTTTCTGTAAAACCACAGCTAACCAAGTTTAAAGTTAATCTGTGTATATTTACATGAACTGAAGAGGTGTAGCATAGAAATCTGATCCAAACTATGTGTGTGTGCAATATTACTTTAAATTATATGAAGACATCTGAAATAGATTTTCAAAGCTGTTTTGCTGAATTTGATGCAACTCAAATTGTGTTTCCTACAAGTCATTGGACAAGCACAACCCAAGTTGAAGCAAAGAGGTTTGGTAGTTTTTCATGGTAATAATATACCAAACTCTCTCCACAACCAGGTCTTACAGTGCATATAAAAAAGGACTCACCTTCCTTTGACAGATTACCACTGGGTCTTTTGTTTCCACGTCTCCTTTTAGTTATATTTTCTAGGTTTTTAAGCCTGGAAGAGCCAACTACCTGCAGCCCCAAGTAGCTGTTATATAATCTTTCTAGTGGCAGAGACTGAGATTTCTCCATATCCACTAAATGTTTCAACTTCTGCTGTTGTTGGTTGTTTTTTCTTGTTTCTTGCCTCCTTAAATACTGTTAAACTACTTCTGTCTTCATATAGTTGCTAGAATGTTTTGGAAAGGAATGAATTTTTCACTCAGGTGGTTTGAAGCTTTTGGTACTCCAGTGTGTTTGGGGTAAGTTTGAGAAAGACCTTTTCCCCAAGCCTTGCTTTGCTTCTGCTACCCTGGAGGTAGCAGGGACTCCTGATCTGTGCATGTAATGCTGTTCTTCTCAGGGCAGTTGGATGTTTGCTCTTCATTTTATGATGTGCATAATTTACCTTCAGTTAAAGGAAATTCCAGGTTTGCTCATGATCCTGTCTGTGGAGGGGCTATATTTCACTGCCCCCAGGACCTCCTGCAAATTCAAAATAAGGACATAAGCTGTACCTGTTTTAAAGTAGCACTCAGCAAGCTGTAGAAGCATTTATAGTGTGATGGCTGAATATTTATAATTGAATTCTCTTGGTGCCATACAAAAGTAAGAGTAGAATTAAATGAGGTGTGTTTGATATGACTCTTTTCCTCTATTGACTGCATCTTCTTAGTATTTTCTCTTTCAGTTTTGTGGGATTTACCAGGTTGACTTGGATCTAATTGCCAAGTTTTGTCTTGATCTGGCAGGTTCTCATTTATTGTCCTAATATAACATTGATAGTGTTTCTTTTGGTTACTTTACGAATGCCCTGTAGTATGTACAATATAAGCAGTTAGAAGGATGTAGAAAAAGAAAACCAGCAACAGTGGCAGTAACAGGTACACCTATGCCCTGTATTTTTCCCATGTGCTAAATGTGAAGAAAAAGGCTACTTTATTAATCTTCTAGTAACAGACTCCATAACTAGGTTGGGGTTTTTTATGAAATCCAATATAAGTTCCTTTTTGAGATGAATATGAATCTTGATTTTCAAGACATATATAACTTGGAATTTTATTTGGCAGAGTTATATTTACTACCCTATGACAGGCTCACTTATAGTCTTTTTTGATTGAGGATTATATATTTATTAGGCCATTACAAATAATTGGAAAATGTCAGAAGAATTGACTTAAATTCCACAGTCAGTTTAATCTGGCATATGTTTGTGCTGCTGATGAAAATGTCATTTCTACTTTTGCCTTTATGCTGTAGCTAATGTTCATGTGGCTTCAGAGTGAATTTATTAAAATGGTGTAAGGTGAAAGCTAAGCAGGGGAAAGTTCTTAAGGATGAATGTGGCTCCTGAAGAAGATTGCAGAAGACTGTGACTCCTGAAGAAGTGTAGCTGGATGAATGCCAGCTCTGGCATGTAGGAACATGAAGAATCTGCAGGACACAGAGGCTGTGACTGCTCCTCTAGGCAGGCGTCTCTGCCAGACCTAAAGCTGAACCTCTGAAAGACATTTAACCCACTGCTTCCATGGCCTGTGCTGTGTTGTGCACTGATTCCTCTGCCTCAGAGATGTTGCTTCTTTGTCCTGATCCACATAAACATGAAAACAAACAGCACTTAGCCAAGAAGCAATTTCTCTTGCAGAGAAATAAAATGGAAATCTTGATGCAGCACACTGTATTTCCCAAGCCCGTAGGCTGGTTTTGCATGTGAATTAGCAGGAAGTGCTCTATGTAATTTCATTAATTTGAGTGATTTCTGACCATGTCAGTTTTGTCTCATGATAAACTAGACATAAAATTTAACAGCCCCAATAAAGGGAGGTTCTGTAGAAGCACAGCTAACATTACTGTGGATCTTCATTACTAAAATGAAGATTGTCTGCCCTAATGTATTTGGACATCTATTTTGAGATAACGCTGTCTCTGCCCACTATGTTTTGTCTTCTCAAAATGAGCATAACTGAGCTTTAGCTCTAAACCCTTTATAAATTACAGGCATCTTCCTTTGAAAAGCATTTTGGGGCTTTGAATGTCTGTTCCTTTTCTAAATAATAAACCCATTAGTCTCCCCAATTTTTGAGCTGTTTTAGTCCCACTTTAGAAAAACCTAATTTCAAGCATCCTGCAGTAGTATAAAACTCCATGTATTCATTCCATACATTAAAAAGTACTCACTTTGTTTTTTACTTTGGTGATATATAAGAACAAAAAAACCTGTCTGTTCACTACACATGAAAATCCCTGGTGAGTTAAATTTTCCCAGTTATAATTCTGTATTTTGAGTGATTTATGGTCTACGATGCATGGATGGAAATACACACACACAAGATTTAATAGGGTTTTTCCAAGACCCAAACAACATAAGAAAGCCTCATTATAGATTGCCTGTGCTACAGGTTGTGGTCAGTATTCAATCTTACGTGTAACAAGACCCATTACCTAATGACAGTAGCTGACGGCAACACAACATACCCTGACACATGGAAGTAAATCTGTAGGTTTCTGTGCCCAGTATTTTAACCAGAGGGGTTTTTTTTAAGTCTTAAAGGAAAAACATACTTCTGTCTGTGCTTACAGTGGAGGTGTTGTCAGTATGCAATTTTTTAAGCTAAATTTTGTGTATGGTGATACAGGGTGAAATGTGCGTAGTTTTCTTCCATGCCATTTTCTCCCAGCTCACTCTTACTGGCTTTACAGAGCCTGCTAATGGCTCTAGCATAAAAATGCAGTTCTGTTCCAACATCCTGTGTGTTGCCATTGTTAGCTGTGGGACAGCTTTTCATGGAATCATAAAATTATTTAGATTGGAAAAGACGTCAAGACAATTGAGTCCAACCATTACCTTCACTATTGTTTGTGCAAAACCACAGTGGTAGCATCTTAAATGTATTTTCATAATTTTAATTCTTTTATTACAGCACAATAAACCATTTTTAATGTTCCTGATTGCCTCAATATACATATATACATAGGTATTTCCCTTTCTCATAGTAAATGAAATCATAGCATGAAACCAGTAAGAGTAAATGATTTTTCCACTTATCTTGTAGAAATGGTGAAAGTGATATTTATGGTTTTAGTTTCAAAAGTTAGTATGCTATACTGTCTCTATTGCACTGCACATCTTTCTTCTTTTTAATACAGCCACACTGAAAAGTAGGGCAGATAGCACAGTAAATGCATACAGACTCATTGATACTTGGAAGGTGTGAGGCTGGGTCAAACCAAACTGTCAATCTTAATTTATCAATCCATTTTAATCAACAATTGTTCTCACAAAAGCATATATAGTTATCTATACTGACACTTCATTTCTGTGTCAGCATGCAGACACCTTGGGTCTAGTAGAAGGGATGTGCTGAAATGTAGTCCTGGGAAATGTCTTAGAGCATGAATAAAGCTTAAGAGAGAGAGAGAGTTCTTGTATCGACCACAGGAACTGAATCTTTAGAAGTGTAGTGATTATGAGATGATCATTGGTATTTAATTGATGATGCTATTAAGACAAGAGCTCAGAGCAGAATGCACCTCTACACACCCTTCTTGTCTGAAACACTACAAACTGGGAAATGGAATGAAGTTGGGCCTTGGTTTGATCTCATACTGAACACATGTATTATTTGCTTTCATCCTTTGAATATAGTTATCAAATTGCTCTCTATAGATGGGAGTTGTATAAGCATGGGAAAGAATTATCCACTTAATTCCAGACTGAACATTATCAATATTAATTTAATGGGAAGCCATTCTCTAGTGTAAATGTTCTCTAAGGAATTTAATACAGCCTCTGTACAAACATTCAAGATTCTGAATTGGGTCCTTTGCTTCAGGATTATAGACAGAATATATGATTATAATTAAAATTTGCTTTTTCAACAATAAAAAAATTCCTTCCCCCTCAACATGCTTGAGATAGAGATTTTATATTCAGAAAAACAAGGCTTTTAAAAAGCCTCTACAGCAGATGTTGCTGTTAACCAGGAATCCCAAGGATCCATGTATTATGAAATAATCACCTGGAAAGGATGTAAACTGAGCGAGGGAATTTCACTGCAGAGTTGTAAATATCTCATTCTGCATAGAGTAACTGCTTGTTACTGCTACCTATATATAACAATAGCTGTAACAGAGAAAGAAAAACAGAAGTAAAACAAATTAGCCACAAACACCTGGTCTATGGGAAAAAAATTGTTGTCAGAGCTAAAGCAAGTAACATAGGCAGGTTAAGAAACCTTTCAACAAGACAGACATGACAAGCCTCAGTCCTAAGTTCTTGCAAACTTGTTATAAAGTGCTGGGAATACTTTATTTCAGGGCTATCCCATTACATGTGTGAAGGAATCGTATTAGTCAGTGAATTTTAACAGTGAGTTAGGAGAACAAGTAAGCACCTCTGGATCCTTAGTAATTAAATGAACCGGCTTTTAACAGGAAGTTTTACCTATTGATAATGGTAAATGTGGAGTCTTAAATTGGTGTGTTTAACTATGATCCTACAGTTTACAGTGGATTAAATCCTTACTACAAGTCATGGTCTTTCTTCAGTCTCTCTGGACATGATTGAAAGGTTTTGTGTTTTACATTAGCACTGCTAAAATACTTGAGGTGAAACAGAAGTCAATCCCATCTGTATTTCAGGGCATAACAAAATAAATACATCGCACTTCTCTGCACTTGACCTTGTTTATAATTTTATATCCCTCAAAGAGAGACTGGCCTTTACAGAACCTGAGAGCACTAGGAAAGTCAAAAGGAAATCAAAAGAACATCTGAACAGCAACACTGATTTAATCTCTTTAACCTCTGTAAGCTCACAGGTTCTCACAATCTTGTGAACCTTTCTCTTATTCTGTAAAAATGCATAATGTTTCTGTACGGAAGCTCTACCTCCATACACTGCTTGTAAAAGATATTTGGAAAATTTCATATTCTTGTGACTTACAGTTGCATGCAGTTGCAGGTTCAGACCCTTCATGGCTGTCAACAAGGAACAATATTACATAAAAGCTCTAAGGAGCTGTTCTTTTCCACCTTTCATTCATGTGGGTGCTTCACAGTCCAACTTCATTAGCTTCTAATAGAAAGCTCTCTTCTACATTTTGTCACATCTGAAGCTGCCAGTGAAGTGTTCTTGTTTTGGTGTTCTGTGGTCTGTTGAACTCCTCTAGAGGAATAATTGCAGATCTTACATGAATTTTCTTAATAAACAGCTAGATCTTGGCCTCCATGTCTCACAGTCTACTTTCTAGATTTTCTTTAAACCTTTCACCCTCCCTTCCATCTGTATATCTACTCTCTCCAAATACTTGTGGTCTACTGCTATAAGAATGGCTCCAATTCTTGAGGTTTTCTGTTTGCTAGGAGTATGTATGAGATCAGAGTCCACATTTATTGTTGCAGCAGCAGTTTTTAATTCCAGAGCAAAACATGCTCTGTCTTGGGTTTTAAGCAGGAGACTCACTCTTCCACCTGCTGCCTTGTGCTCCCAGTCTGTGAGGCTTCCGGTGCATTCTCTCTGTTCCTTCTTGCACTGGGTCCCCCTAAGCTGGGTGAAAGTCTGGTTAGCAGATCTGTCATGCAGCAACCAAGTGAGGCTGATTCAAGCAGCCTCAAACAAAGTAGAGAAAGCTGAAAGGATATTTTAAAAGGAAGCCATACTCCCCAAAAGTAGTTTGGCATCCAGACCTGATATGATACATAAACTCATATGATAGACAAAATCAGTATACAGTCTTTCTGCAACAAAACATCTGTGCTAAGAGTTGAAATTCAAGTCTCACAGACTACTTACTCTTCCAGTAGTTTGAGAAGCACTGGCTTCTTTTCATTCCTATAAATGGAACTGTAGTACATTTAACTCCATGAGAAATGTACAAGTGCTTCTTTCATGCTTTATGAGACTAATTTAATCCCTTTGGTAGGGTGTTAACTCATCCCTTCTCAACAAGAAGATATGTGGTTTGAAACAGGGAACACCTTGCTGAACTCTTATGCAAAATGGAACTATACAGAAGATGGAAATAGGGGCAGACTACTCAGGAGCAAAATAAAAACATTGCCTAGGTATTGTATACCTTGACTTTAGGAAGGCCATGGTCTTCCATTGGGCCTCTATAGCCCAAGTGATGAATTCCTGTCTGGATAAGTGGACAATAAGGTAGACTGAAATTTGGCTGAACCACCAGACTCAAAAAGTGTTCATTAGTGTCCCAAAATTCAACTGGTGCCCTGTAGTGAGTGACATCCCTCAGGGACAAATACTGAGGCCAGCAATGTTTAATGTCTTTATTAATAACCTGTGCAATTTTGAAAGTCTGCGAATGACACTAAAATGGGGGTAGAGGGAGAAGAAGAGAAGGAGCAGGGGTTCTGCTATGCTGGGACAGGACTTCTATTTAAAGGGTACTCCATAATGACCCATATGGCTAAGTCAAAATACTCCAAAGTCGTTAATTTTTAATTTTCTAAAGCATTTTGGCTGAGTCATGATTTTCCAAAAGCAGTTCTCTGAGAAAGGAAAATGTGAGGATTTTATGGAGAACAGCAAAATGGGAAAACAGCACAGCAGTTTGGCAAAAGCTGACTCTAAAATAAGCAACAGAGAAGTTGATCCAGTTGTAATCCCCAAGGAGCTGTACTAGCAAGTACTGATTTGGCTGGAGGAGCAAAAAACTATCCTCTTCCTTTTCTTCCCTTGCACACATATTTTTCTATCCTTTCTCCACCTGATGATGAGGGGGAAGAGGTAGGAGAGAAATAATAATCAAGCCTCTTTACTCCTGAATCTCAGGGCAATTGCCTCACTGTATCCCATTCCCTATTATTTTTCTTAGTCTGTGCCTAGAAGATTATCTTAGATTTAAAAACTTCAAAATCTTAACTGAAAAACCTGTGGGAAGATGTGACCTTCTATTAAGGTTAAGAACTTAATTCCTGAGCTACGTTTGGGGTGAGAAGATAACCTGTTTGGCTACATTTATAGTTTTACATACGATGCCAGCTTTGCTTGATTCCAGATGAATTTCATTACTTGTATTATTTTTTTTAATAATGCAGAATAAACTTTTAAAAACTTGTGCTTTAAAACTGAAGCTTTAAACCAGAAGGAAATATAGATGCTTTGATCTTGGGACTATGTATCTGTCACTGTACCAGGAATGCCAGATCAATTGCAGGATGCTTATGCAGATATTAAATGGTACCGTTTGCAGCAGTTTTATTACATTAATTACTTTCAGTTAATTATTATTTACTCTTGGAATTTAGCACTCAGCTAAAGGCTCAGAAGGCAGCCTCTGGAGAACTGCTACCTCTACTCTACTTGCTTGGTGGTTGCCTATACTTAGTATAATCATCTGGTAGCATATGCTGTGGCAAAAAAAGCAGTAAAGGATTCCTGACATGTATTTGGGAAAAATTCCAGCCACGCTTAATGTATGCAAAGTGATGTATTTGGGGATCAGCACAGTCCCTGGGTATAGACAACAAAGTCAACAATTGATTAGGAGGGTAAGTGCGCAAGACCTGGGAGGAAAAGTTTCTAAATGAGAAAAGGATATCTGTGGGGGAAGGGAAGTTACAGAGACTCTGAACTGATGTTAGTCTTTGATTTAGAGATGGAGAATATAATTTGAAAAATATCAGTTAAAAAGACATGGTAAGCAAAACCCCAAAGGACAGCATGGGGTGAGTGTTTTAGGCAGCAAATTTACTTAGTGTCATCCTCTCCAGAGCCTGCAGGTAGACACATCCCTCCCAGAACCATCTCAGAAATGGGTGCAGTAGCACAATGCTTCTAGCAGCTGCACTGAATGCAATGAGATTCTGGACTCACTAACAGACCTGTTTCTCACAAAGGTGCACAAAATGCTACACAGTAAGAAACTATTGAGCTCTTGGAGGTAGTAACTTCAAAGCTGTGCAGCTGCTTAAATATTGTCTTCAGAGCTGTGACTGTGTTGCAACATAGCCTTCAATTCAGCATGCGTAAATACTTGGAGAAGGTTAAACACTTTAAAACTGATAGAATACAGCAATATTCAAATGCAGTATACTTAATTCAGTGAGTGGAATATTTGTTTCCTTATGCGAACATGTTTTGTGGCACAATATGCTCATATTTCTGGGGTGACTGCGCTTGATAATGCTTTCATGTCAGCTAGCATCATTGCATTCTCTTTTCAGAGATGTGCTTCCATGAACCTCAGCCCTTTTCTGACAACTGTTGCCTACATTGTCATGAAAAGTGGTCTCAGGATTGGTGCCAAAGCTGCTGTGGCTTGGAAGCTTCCACATAACACCTGTGTGTGTCGGCATGATACTGCTTCTGTCTGGAAACCTTTCTGAGCGCCAGGAGCTGCTGCCACATTCCCAGCAGCACACAGTTAACTTGTGGGGAGTTAGTGCTGCAAGCTGCAATCTGGAGTGAGCATTTCCAGTAGAGCTGACTCACTCTGAAGTTGATGAGATAATTCATTTTTTCATAGGACGAGATTCCCTCTCCAGAGTGATCTTCAGTTCAAGAAGTAGGAAGATGATGTGATGCTGGAAGTGCTGAGCTTAGGCTGGATGCACTTCCTGCATCTGTATTCAAAAAAGAATGAACCATTTTTTTAGGCTCAGTGCTGTCATCCTGTGAAACAAACTGAGGAACAGCAAAGGACCTGGAATGGACACAATATGAAGGAAGGTACGGGAGGCAGGGCACTAAAAAGGTGGAATAGTATGGGCAATGGTAGGCCACTGGGAGTTAAACTGAAGAGAGTGAAAAGAAAGAAGAAGGGAAGAATGACCAAATGCTGCTTAGACAGATGGAGAGTGTGAGCTGGCAGGGAATCTTCCTGGGAAATGCAAGTACCCTTGCATGAGAAAAAAGAGCAGGGCTGACATGTAAAATGTGTGAGTCACCATCCCATTCCCAGAGAACTCTATCATTCTATTTTTTTAAGGATTTAACCAAACCTGCAAGGACATTAAACAAACTGAGAATGGTTCTTAGGATATCCTAACACTGAGCTCAGAGAATAGAAAAATCAGTATTGACAGTAGCTGTACTTCTCACACTCTCCAATACACCATGTTATCCATTCTCCCTCCCACACCCCAGGCTTTAAATCTGCTTCAACACTATCCTAATGGGTAGCATTTTATCAAAACAAGGAATATATAAAGATTTCAGGCTTTAGGCTTTTGTGGGTTCTTTTGTTATCTTCCTTTAACAAGCCTCTCCTCGTTTCTTGAAAATGTCATTCTAGCCAAAGATCTTCTATAATTAAAGAGCAAAACTGTCCAAATAATTAGACGTTTTCTCTTGCCCTGAGCATAGCTCTGGGCATAGAAACAGGGAGTTTAAGGCAAACTGCACAGCAGTAGAAGTAATTGAATTATTTAAAATGAATGTCTACTTTCTAAACCATGTTCAGTGGAAAAAACCCAGCAAGATTAGGAACAATGGAAAAATGATAGGGGATTTTCCTTAGGAAAGTAATCAAAGCAAAAGTTACAAAAATCTTCTCTGAAGTGCAGTGAAACAGCAGGATTTTGTGAAGGCCACTGACTGTCAGGCCCCTAGGGCTTCTGGCCTTGATTATGCAATTGCTGCACAGGCAGGACTGGCTGCTAGCAATGGCTTTCATATGCATTTCCTAAAGAATATACTACAATAAAATACACATTAGGCCCTTTTCATTCAGAACACATTGCCAGTGGTAGAAATCTATGAGTCTATTCTCACTTTTTGATGATGGCGGGAAAGAAGAGTCTTGTCTAATTAGGGGCATCTCATCCAAGATTCCTGTGTGCAAATCTCCCATCTCTGATAATGAGGTGTTCCTGCTCCCTCTGCAGGGGCTAAGCAGGCTGCAGTCATAAAACAGCCAGCTTTTGCATATCTGAGAACCAGGTGAAGGCACGACTCAGATCATAATTGTCCTCTCATTAGTGCCACGTGGAAAAATTTGCTCAGTTGTATGTTTGGGACAAATACTATTTGGCGTCTTTTGTTCCTTTCTCACTGGTTTTTTTTGGGGGGGGTTGTTGTTTTGCAGGGTTTTTTGCCTGTTCTTGTTTTTTGGGGGGGCGGTTTGGGGTTTTTTGGTGGGGTTTTTGGTGGGGTTTTGGGTTTTTTGGCTTTTGTTTGTTTGTTTGTTTGTTTTTGTTGTTGTTGTTAGCTCAGTTTTGGTTTGTTTTTTTTTAATTCTTTTTTGCAATATAATAGAGCCAAAAACCTAAGTTAGTTTAGTTTGTGCTTGTGGTGATTGTATTTTCTGTTTCTCTAGGCTGGTTTTCAGGTTACAGGATGATATGGCATCCTTAGCAACTTACCTTCATTTTTCCTGGTGGAACATCAGTGCTATTAATGGTGCTTGGTAGAAAGGAGACAGCTAACTGTGACAAAAGAGAAGTAATGTGCAGTAATGCCTGTGCTAGCTGCAGCAAAAGCTCCTGATAGTAAACTTGGAATAAAACTCTTCCTAATGTGCAGTCAAAGTTTTGGACTGGACCTGTGCATTTCCAAAGAGTTTCATTCCTTTAATGAAGCTGCACTTCACTTATTTACCTTAAAACACTTATGTGGCTGTCACCCAAGTATTTTGAAATAGAGATAACAGCTACTCCCCTTTCTTCTTCCTTGGAGACAGGAGAAATGGCGTGATTAATTTATTACAGGTTTTTGTTTGCTTTATGTTTGTATGGATGAGTGGGCACAATGTGCTGGCGACTGGGTGGGAATAAATTATCAAAGGAGAGCAGTAGCAGAGTTGGAAAAAGGGAAATCTGTGGATGTTCATTTCACCTGAAGGTGCTTTCCATAACCTGAAGTCCTTCTCCTAGTGACTTCTGTTACTAATAGGATGTACTGCTGCATTTGCTAAGAATTTTGAATTTTCAGGCTGTCTGGCTTCATGTCTGTATTTTGTCACCCATCACACATATTTTATTAGTTTGTATTCTACCTTATACCTCATAGACAATTTTTTTGCCACCTAAATTCTTTGTGCAAACAACAATGTACGTACTCTTAGACATTGTATGAAACTACAAGTCTTATTTTCTCTGATGTAAATATTTATTCTTAGAATAAAGGATAAAAAAGTATTCTTTCTTGTAAAATCTGAGCTGTGACAACTGAAAGAGGAAATTGAATCCTTACTCCCTGCTGGGGAGTGGGAAAGGAAGAGTAGGCTTCCATGAGAGGTTCTGGCCAGGAGAGAGTTAATTTTTGCAGCAGCCAGGAGGGGCCATGACAGGAACCCAGAGGTCGTTCTGTAGAACCTCACATTATTCCTGGGAGGAGAGGCAGGGAAAGGAAAGGGAGGAGGAGAGGGAAGGGACTCTCCTGGGAAGATGGGGTTGCTCATGATTGGGGTAGCATGGCACTGGTCCTAAACCGGAGCGAGAGGTCAAAACAGCATCGCTGTGGTTGGCTGTGGCTGTGGTTGGGTGTGGCTGTGGTTGGGTGTGGCTGTGGTTGGGTGTGGCTGTCCCTGTGTGTTGTCTGCCGTCGGGGGTGCCGTGGTGAGCAATCACACTTGTATTCTTGTACCCTCTGTCATTCTTATTGTGGCTGTCCCTGTGTTCTTATCTCATTGCTGCTTCCAATAAATTGTTCTCGTCTCAAGTTGTGATCTTCATCTTTTGTGCCCCCAGCTCTCCTCTCCAGCCCACTGCAGAAAAGGGGGAGAAGGCAGGGAGTGAGAAAGTGGGGTGTGGTCTGCAGTAGTTTCAGTGGGAACACTAAATTAGGAAGCGCCATTCGTAAATCACAACACCATCTCCTAAGGGAACTTTTAGCTGGAAAAGGGCAATCTGAAACAGATATTTAAATAGATTCATGATTGTTTGGGTCTAAAGTGGTGGAGTTTTTTAATAAATTCAGTGAAAACTTCAGCCTTAAATTTGAAGGAAGTGTCTGCATCCTCACCTAATCCCTTTCCAGTGGTGAGCAGGCTGTAATGATGAGGTTTAGATTGGATATTAGGAAAAATTTCTTCACTGATAGGGTTGTCTAAAAACTGGAACAGGCTGCCCAGGGAAGTGGTAGTGTCAGACATGTAGATGCAGCAGTGGTGCACAGGATTTAGTGGTGGACTTGGAAATGCTGGATTAACAGTTGGACTCAGAGATCTTGAAGGTTTTTTCCAAGCTAAACCTGTGATGCCTCTAGGGTGAAGAGAAGTGTAAACCAGCCAGAGAGGTCTTTCCTTACCACACTGAACTGGGGTGATGGGGCAGAGGAGGGAAGTATCACAACAAACCACACACTGCTGCAAGGTGGCCCTACCTGCACACAGAAAATTACCTAAATGCTCATTCTCTGCATCCCTGATGCCTCTTTGGAACTTGTCATACATGTACAGTTATCAGAACACTGTACACAAGCGGTGTGAGACACAAAAAGCCTAATCTGGCACCAGGTGGAGCCTGGAAGCAATGCTATTATAAACACTGTTGAAAACTAATGCCTCAGTCTCTTGGGGTTTTATAACACTTTAATTTCCCAAGCCACATTCACCTGAATGTCTGCACGCATATTTCACTGGTATGTGATTTTAATTGTTTCAATATTGTCCTAAAAGCTAAAGCAGGTAACTGCTCAGTGAACTCTCTTCCCTACTTTCCAAGATAGCAAAGATGACTGATTAATATGAAATGAAATTGTGCAACCATATTAATTCTCAAGACTTCATAGACTGGCTTATCTTTATATTACCCTTCAAATTAGTTTGTGATTTCCTTTAGTAAAAAAAAAAAATAAAATAAAAAAAAAAAAGCTAGTAATAATTTTATAATTTTATATGAAGAACTGGAAATACCAGATAAGGACAGAAGCTTTTGTCAGGGGCAAAGGGTTAGGACCTTCTGAAAGATTAAACCTTGATATCTGGATATGTAAACACCATATTCTGAGTTCTGAAAATTTCAGGCCATATTTGTATGGGTATAATAAGAGGGTATTATAATTTTTGTCTATGGCTGAAGAAAACTATTTTGGGACACAAAAGAGTTTGTTTTCCATGATCAGCCTTTTTGGAGTCCAGAGACATAGCCCAAAATTCAGGATGTTCATTCAGACAGCCATGTAAATTTTCAGTAAATTCTACTCTCTCAAAGGACTGGAGATCAACATTAACCATGCATTTGAACCCCTTTGTGCAGAACCTAGACATTTATTTGTGATACATTTATTCTTCCCTTGAGGAATCAAAAGAGACCTATAGATCTTTTGGGGAAATGGCTGACTTTATCAATTATTGAGGCATAACTGCAATAATTAGCTGACTTTTGTCATCATCATACTCCATATATAGCAGAGCTGCTAATCTCTTAGTGTTTTTCAGGGCTTTTGTCTCCTCAGTAGATTATATCTGTGTGATTGGTTTTGATCACTTTGTAATGAATATTGTATCACAGTCTGCTATGTAGACTAGTATCAACATGCTACTTCCTCTTTAGGATTAAAATGTATGTGAGAAGTTTTAAAAGGCATTCACATTGAGTGGAAAAATCCAGTGTTTTCCAAACAATTTGATTCTGCAGATTAGGACAGTCTTTGATTGTATGTGATATTACTGGATATAGTAAGTCCACGTAAAGCTGCTACAGTTCTAGATTGGCTCACAAAGACAATTCATCATTGTCTCTGTCCTGAGGTGCATGCATCCATCATGTGCTTCAGGGGATGGTAGTAAGTATTTTAATCCTGCTTTACAGATAAAAAGCCTCAACAATGAGAGCTGAACAGGTTTATCAGACATTGCAGCACAGGACAAGTGAAGCAAGAAATGAAACTATAGGACACTCTGATGTCCTAACAGCTCAAAGTATACAACTTTCCTAGAAAAGCTGGATAAGGAGAGATCTGTGTTTTATTTAATTGTCCAGACTCAACTTTTGAGAACTTCTGGCTGCAAAATGAATCCAGTTTATTTTACTGGATAGCTAATAGCTGCAAGTGTCTCAGATGTAAGTCACTGCATCCGCCTTCCTGGCTTTTCTCCATTGCTCTCTGTGTGTATATAGTATTAGTTAGGGCTGCCTTATAAAAACTCCAAGGGTATGTACAATTCCTCTTCTGTGGCAGACAGTGCTAGGTTTGCATGTTCCAGGGCCAGTGCAGCAAAGAGATTGTCCTAGACTTGTAACAGTCACCGTGCTTCAGTGAGCCAGAGGAGACTGCTTTTGGGCAGCCTGTTGGCCGTCCTAGAGGCTCTGAAATATGGTAGAGAGTAGAGAGCCAAATGTCAGGGATGATGCCCTGGAGACCCCTGATGCATCGAACAAATATAGATGTGACCCATGAAATGTTGGTCAGCATGTGCTGAACTGAGCCTACACCTTCTGTACCTGGCTTTTACACTCAGACATTGAAACACAAATGGCAGAGCCATTTGTCACTCTTTCATCACAAAAGGCCTGTGAAATGAGTCAAAACGCTGCAGTCAAACCCCTGAAAGCATTACATAAACAGAACATTGCTCTGCTTAACACATTTCAAACTATGGTAACTGCTAATAAGATAAAAAGCAGTAACAAATCAAAGAATATCACCTCCAACAATCATGCATGACTTACCACAGCAAACACATCCTTGCTGAGTAAGGAGAGTGCTCAGCGTCCGTTTCAGACCTCCTGCTGAAGGCTTTTATGCTTTTTATTTTTATCCCGTTTGTCAAAACAACAGCCCTTTATCAGTGCTGATTGCAGAGATTTTGACTCCTTGCCTGCTGGGTTCCCCCTCGGCTCCATAGGAGTTTCCTAATTGAATATTACTCCTGTGAAAAGAAAAGCTTTGAATAAGAACAGGAAAAAATTATTAACTGTCTTGAAACTACCCCTGAATATTCCACCAGAGTCCCACACACAAACTCCCTCTCTCCCCATATTCACATATTCTTTCAGTGAGCAACATCAGCTGTTTTTCTGAAGCTAATCACATTTATCATACACTGAAAATTGTAAATGAACTGCAGTAAGAACCTAACCTGAGGAGGAGGGGAAGGTTAGAAAGATATTAATTCAAAGTAAGTTATAAAAGGTGTCTGGTTTGTTTAGATTCACTGGTGCCTCATTTCTCACATTTGTGAGTCAAAAACAAGGAATCATTTACTGCCTGTATTGAGACCTGGCATTAGCAATTTCTGCCCATGTCTTGGTGGACAGTGTAGAAATTTAATTCATCAAAAGATGATTTGTAGACTCTCTTTTCTGGCACTATTATGCCTGCTAAAGCAGCAGCAGGCTGCATGCTCAGGTTCACTTGAGAAAGGACCAAAACATTGTATTTCAGCTCTCAATGTGTGTGGGAAATGACACTTTGGCTTGAGACAGATGAAAGACTTTGTCTGCCAAGTTCTTGCCCTGACCATGATGGCTACAGTAAAAGCTCACATTTCCTCCTTTCTCATCAGAAGTCACTGCTCAGGTGCTCTTGCTTCATTCTTTAGCAGGTGAGGCACAAAAAGCCACAGCTTCAAAGTCAACTATTGAAAGTGGAACCTGCCTGGCTTGTCTGTGAAAAAATAGGAGAAAAAAAAGAAAATAAAAATGCCAGTGTGGCTGCTGAACGAGGCTGCTATGCACACCTGGCTTCTTCAAAGCAAGGCAGCCTTTCTTGGAAAAGGGAGGCTCTGGTGTGTTGTTCCCTGGGATTCCCCAGCTAAATGTTTCCTGAGTTTCGGAATGCTCCCCACCTCTCTGCACACAAACCAGCCAAACAAATAAATAGTAAAATGGGTGGGGAGGATGTATGAAAAATTAGGAAATCAGACCTGATAGGTAACCATGGGAAGGACTTAAAAAGGCTGAAAAGAAATTCTTCCTTCTACATCCCTGCTTCTTCAGTCTCTATGCCATCATGGATTTATTTTTTCTTCTGTTTTAAAAGAGGTTTTGTTCTTCAGATCCTTGTGGAAACAGTCTCGCAAAATTATTCTTTGTAATCTTTCAATTACATCAGCTCACCATAATGAGAAAATCTGAGGTTTTCCCACTCTCCAAGTTAGGCCAGTTATACCTCATCAAGGGAGGGCAGTGACCACATTCTGCTCCTGCTGTCCCACCTCCGGGATTATACAGCCTTTAGCACCTGTTTCCATGTAATTTCCCCTCTTCATGACCCAGCTTGGGGAATCCATTTCCCTGTTATCTTTGCATGTGATGCAAGAAGACTGCAGAAGGGAGGTATCTCTCCTACTGAGGGTGAGCCAAAGGGCACTTACCCCTCAGTACCCATCTTCAGAAATCACCTGTTCTCCTATCAAGTGACCTAGAGCTGAATTTCAGCTTTGAAGCAAAATGATCTTGAGAGGAATGGATAGTTCACTGAATTCTGGTACTCCCTGTAGGTCAATTAGCAAGAGCTTAACTACTTTCTATTTCCTTGAATAAGACAGCTGAAAAAAAAGGTGGATTTCAGGAAGTTTCCCTATGTGTGTACATTGACCTGCAAAGTCAGAGCTGGCACAACAAAGACAGAAGACTCAGAGGGACCTGGATTGGTAGCAGATATGGCTCAGGTGTTTTTGGCAGGTAGGCAACGTGGGATTCTAGGTGCAGGACAGATTCAACATCACCTGAGGAGGAAGAGGATGGGCTGTGTGGGATGGCCAAGGTTGGACGGCTCCTAAGGGAGCAGGCCAAGACTGCTCTGGACAATCAGGTTTGGGGGAACTCCAGAGCAGATGAGCCTTCTGTGTCTCCCATCAGCATCAGGGTAGGAGACAGGTTGTGATTGAGGGAGGTTGCCACCTCATTCCCCATCCTGCTTTTACCCTTACCTGAGCAGACATGGCTCTGGCTTTGTAGAGTGCACGAGCAGCACGGAGAAGAAACATCCACAGGTCCTGAATGTTTACCTGCTCCTGAGACTTGCTGCCAGATCTGAATGTGCTTGGAAGCAGCTCTGATTGCAGGCAAGAGAAAGTAAATAAATCTTTTGAAAAAGAAGTGGTTTGAAACCACTAGGCATAGCAGCTAAACTCGGAACCAGGGCTTTGAATTCCCACAGGTGCTCTTCTGAGTGGCACACCTCTTCTTGTGAGGGCCCACCAGGTATGTGGCAGAGCACAATAAATGTGCTCTGTGCTGTGTAATCAAGTATGTTGAGTACAGAGAAATTATAAAAGGCCGTTGCAGGAGGACACGTAGTTCTGCGCTGCTGCGCTTCTTCTGGCTGTTCACAAGTTCCCAGTGAGTGAAGCATGAGGGAGCGAGCTATTAATAGTTCTGCTCATCACGGCTGCACAGTGAAACAGCATAATCCCAGCACAAGGGAATATGGGAGCCATGAACTCTAAAGCAAAAAACTTCAGGCACAGAAGACAGCCTCGAAACTGTAATAATTAACAAAGGAGGGGAAGAATATGTTCAATGCAGGTTATTTATGAAGCTGCAAGAGAATGTCTCTGCATTAAATAAAATTTAAATGAAGCCTTGCATCTGAGCCAGAGAGACAAGTGTCCCAGCTCACTCTCATACTCATTAAATATTTTCCTGAACAGATCAATTAAAGTATTTGCTGTACAGGTGCCTAATAAATAGCATATGTGCTGGAACATGTTCATCTCATTTTAATATATATCCAGGTCTTCCTTAGGGTTCCTGTATTCTTCTACAGCTATGAACTACTTCTACAAGTTATATGCTTTTAGAAATTGTTGTCAGAAGAATGCAGGCTTGAATTTCTATTTTAAAAAATTATAGAAATGCATTTTCATTGTTTGACAGGGTCCTCAGATAGTAATTTCCAGTGAATCCTGTGATAAAATAGTATGTCTTGGTTATTTGTACATGCCAAGCACTTACATAAACACACATCTAATTTTAGTGCATAAAGTGTATTCACAGTTTCCTGAAATTACCAATCATGACTCTCAGGCAAGAAGAAGAAAATCCTATTAGTGCATTCCCACAGAGGAAAACAGTGTGTTTTAGAATAACAGTAACTACTGAAGGCTATGAAGATAATATATGTAGAACATGATATCTGAGAAAATATCATAATATTTCTATGTGAGTATTATGCAATATTTATGAAGAAACCTTCTCTGTTAAATGCTTATACCTTGATTAAATCCTACAAAAAATACTAAGTACTTTTCCAGGCATATTTCTATTACCATTTTACAACAATTGGATTGCTTGCATTCAGAAGGTATGCAAATGGCTTTAGCTGGGTCATCCTTTAGCTGGTATTTCTAACAAGTATAGTGCCAAAGGGCATTCCTCTTGTCAGAACACATTAATTTTATTATCTAGATGATTATGGCTGTATTCTTTTCTTATGTATTCTACCTTGAAGATATGCAGAATTCTCAGATTTTCATCAAACACTTGGAATGCAATTTCTATAAATATAATACAGTCTCTTATCCTCAGTTTTCACAGAATTTTAAAATTATTAAGTTTGTAACAAAACTACAAAAGAAAACAAATTGGTTATAGCCCTCCTACAGTGGTGGAGCCAGCACTGATATTGGGCCAAAATGTTGTTATAAAAGTTAAAAACATGTGGAATAAAGTATACAAATGCTCACAGAGATATTTTAAGAAAGATAGAGATGTAGGCTACTTAGTTAAATATTCTCGGTGAATTCAGAATAACAATTCCAACTTATAGGCAATGTTTTTGTTTTAATTCAAGGTGTGGAACAAAAAGAAAAAGTAATTTATACTTTAAAAACAGGGTCTTGAATGTGAGCTCTCACCCTCTCAGATCTCTTATTAATCAACCTCTAGTGCCATTTCTATTACTACTTTAATATGAACAGTCACTGGGAAAATGAAATAAGCAGCTATTTGAAACCATGGCCCCGTCCTCCTAGCTGACTAACTTTTCAGCTTGAGAGGCTAATAATTCATTTCTAGCAGCTCTCATTTGTTTTGCATTTCCTTAGCTTTCTATTAAGGCTCTATCAAAATTATTTTTATTTTTATTTCTTAATTTAATTTAGTCGCTTTTCAAATGCATAAACATTAGAGTTTGAAAAATAGCCTGACTAGGCTCTGTGGTGACTCTGTGGTACACAGTGCAAACTGTCTTGGGTAAGGTTTATCAGAGAGAACACACAGGATTATGAAAGAATGAAAATTAAGATAAATCAGAGGCAGGATCTTTCTGAGTCACCGTACTCCTCTAGAAATGGCTTAGTTGAAATGAACAGGAAAAGAGATGCAACATAGGTAATGAATACCAAATTCACCTAAAGCTTGTGTCAGTGAATTCGTTAATACTGGAAATAATACATTGTAACTTTTGTCCTACAAATTGTACAAATTGTCCTACAGTTGTACAAATTATTATCAAATAACTAATGAATCCTCCTATAACAGAAAAAAGTCAGGATCAACCAAATCTGCCTGGACCAAAACTGAGATGACTTAACCGACAGGTGAATTCCTGTCAGTAGAGCTGTTGTAGATGTCAGTATGGGAGATGCCCTACTTGGGCAACTCTAGTCCAAAAGAGTCTTAAAACCAGATTAGGATGGGCTTGGTCTCCTATTTGGCAAACACACCATAGTGTATAGTTAAATGTTGTCATTTTATAGCTATTTTATCAGTTTGCTGCAGGCAGTATGAAAACATCAGAAAAAGAAAAGACTGCAATGATATTAGAATGAAATAAAAGTTTCAGATATGGATCCTGAGTGTCTGGGTCTCTATTTCCATTTAGCTATGATTGCAAAGCATAAAAGCTGCACCAGTGGTATTACAAGAGAGCTGCATTTCTAGGGAATCCAGTCTCTGGTCTCTGCTAGCCAAAAAACATTTCCATAGGCAAGAAAAGTTCTTTTGAAAGTGGGATTTTCCATATTAATAATACTGCAGGCCTTTAACTTCTTAAACACCTTGTGCTGTTTGATTGTAAATGAGTTCAGTGGAGGACAAATGAGGATGAGACTGTCTAGGGCAGCACTGCTGAGGGTGGGGAATGATGCTCATGTCTGCCAGCATCTGGATTTGTGCAGCTGCCACCCTCCCTGCGTGCCATGGCACTGCCTGGTGGGTACAGCCCCCTCAGACTGGCAGCAGGAGAGGGGCTGGCACCATTTGGGCAGGAGCAGGGCACGTGGCAAAGCCTTTCAATTTTCTTTCATTTGCATAGCATGTTTTCTCCAGAGGAGCAAAGATGCACTAAATATGCACCTGTTAATAAAAAATTTTAAAGAAGTTTTCATGAACTGTATTAATCCCCACAGCTTACACATATCAGTCCTTCACATATTTTATGAACTATCTTTGTTTATTAAAAAAAAAAAAAAAGGGAAGGAAAGAAAAGCCATGAAATAAAGTGATGTGCTGTTAAGGTTGAGCAAATCCCTCTGTGTGGGGCTAGTTGCTCTGTGATGTTAGCCAACAAGGGAAGAACAACCACAGAGCTTATTTAATTACTCAAAGTGTTCACCTAAAACTCCAGATAAAGTAACTTTCCAAAGAGAAGGAAAATGCAGCATTCTCTGATACTGGAAAAGGAAATACTCAGGTTAAAAAAAAACAACAAAAAAAACCCCCAAAAAACAACAACAACAACAACAACAAGAACCTTCATTTGCCTGAGGTTTCTACCCACAATTCCTGCCACGACAGTTGGGTATACACAAGATGTACAAAACAAGGATCCCATTTTTGGCAGGAAAGATACTCCCAGCAGTACCTGCTGCACTCCAGCCTCATTCTTCTATCCCTGAGAAATGACATGAAGCTGATGTGTCTGTGAAATAACATGCAATACGATCATCTTTTTATCCCAATATTCAAGGACAGTCTTCCCTACCTGGATACTAAAGAATGAAGAAATGACGAGTGCTGGACAAGCCTAGAGACTGGAGATGGTTTTGCCTGAAGGCACCTGAAATCTGGAGGACAGACTTTTGTGGTCCTGGAGAACACACAGAGCCAGCTGAATGCAGTGATTATTCGCTTAAAGGTAGGAAATCAAAGATCTCTGCTCTGCCTTTTATCAACTCTCTACGGACTTCTGTTTATGTGCTTGATTTCATACCTCTCCACCTGCACACAGGACATACCATGGTTTTACATCTCCTTTATTCTAATGCTTTGTAGAGCAACTCTCCTTTCCTGAGTAGCTCTGCAGAAATTTCCTGTTGGTGGAGACATGACAGCAGGCCAGCAGACATCATCAAAGACAAAAGGGAAATGATATGGCAAGTAGATGTTTACCTACTGAAAGCCAAACTGCAAAGGGGGAAGAAGGAGTTAATGGCTGCTAAAGTTGTTTCTGGTAAGCGGTGCTGGTTATTTTTCATATAACTAGTTCCTGTGTTTCTGCAAGCTGAGACTTCCTCTTCCATAACAGATTGTTCCTTGATACTGCAGAAACTAATCAGAAATTAATTTCAAAGAAAAAACAAGATGTAGAGAGCGAAAATTGTGAAATACTGTTTTTTCCTAAAATATTAATGAACAAGGCTCAACCTTTGAGTATAAATTTTTCAATTTACTTTTTCCACCAGAAGATGCTAGAAAACACACATTCCCTATCGGAAATATTTAAAGTACAATACACAAGAAAGGCAAAACCAAAATCAAGTCAAAATTAATTCTGAAGCTGGAGCTGAGTACTAATGCAAGACCAGCTACTGAAGCTTATGCAAGCCCATTTGGCCCAAAGAGGCTGCCAGACAGTCTCCTAGGCTGTAAAATAAAGCTGGAAAGAAGGCTGTGTTATTGACTTTTCAAGCTGAGCGCTATGAGAACAGAAGCAATTTTCTCACATTGGACAAAACAGACACAAAAGAGAAAGAAACAGTATAGCAAAAGTAGGGAAGCATGTTTTCATGTCCGTGTTCTCAGGATACATGACAGCTGGTCAGTCACAGATGGATGCTCTGGGCTGGCAGGTCAGCCATGACAGCTGTTGCTCTAAACCTTGGCTTGCTTCCCTGGTTTGCAGCATCATCAGGATAAATCTCCTTCCTTCCCTCATTCCTTGCAGGCTAGGCCCAAGTGAAGGGCTTGCTCTGTGCTTTGCCATTGGCTCAGGAGGAGTGACAAAAGAGGGGACAGGAGAAGGTGGGGGTCTGTGAAAAAGGACGTGCAGCCCTGGGAGGGCAGAGCAAGAGCTCGTGCAGCTCAGAGCATCCAAGCTGCACAGCCCAAGAGCTGAGGCTTGTGCACAAAGATCAGAATTACCCAGCCCTGCTAGCCTTAAGCACTGCATCCTGCAGCAACTCATCACCTTGGTTTTGCTCTGTAGTGTTGAGTTTCCCTTTGAGTGTGCATGTATAAAACACCTCAGCCTCTAAATGAATGAAGTATGATATATTTGGGGTTACCAATTAGACCTATTTTTTTGTCATTCACTTAAAGGTCTTGATAATACCACAGCCCTTGAAAATTCATAGCTTATTGTGTTTGAATTTGTCTCTTCTTTGTATTCCTTCTGTCAATAGTCATTAGAGACTCTCTAATGACTACTGATTACTGCTAATGACGTATGATGAACTTTAAACAGGTTCTAGCTGCTCTAGCAGATGAGTGGCCTCAGTTAAACACCAGTGTCTTTTTCTATTACACACAATTGCTACTCAGAATCAACCATTTGTTCATAAGATTGCAATCCTAAAATGAAGAAATAAGATAAATATAGTTCTGTGTTACTCATCAGATCGCCCCAAAGACAGTTATGGACCAAATATCTCTAAATGTCCTTTTCAATTTCTGAAAACTTGAAAATTGCTGCACTGATGTCACCAGGCAGGACCAGCTAAATGATCAGCATTTTAAAGTCTTGACTTAGACTTCCCTAAGTCCCATGGTACACACCTTTGCAGCAAGATATTCTACACTGTGGAATGTCTGATGTGAAGCCATTGTTAGAAATATCAGGTAGCTGTGTTTCCTAGGTAGGAAGCCCCATGAGGGGAAGGAAACTTCCCCCCTTGGATGAAGAGCTAAGATTCCTTATTGTGTGGGGAACACTAGAGCAGCTGGGAGAATCTGTGGAAGGGAAAAGGAGAGGTAAAGCAGAGACAGCTAAAGGAACACTGTGCTCAAGGTATTGGACATGGCCTCAAGTTGCACCAGGGGATGTTTAGATTAGATATTAGGAAAGATTTGTCCACAGAAAGGGTGGTCATGCACTGGAGTAGGCTGCCCTGGGAAGTAATGGAATCAGCATCCCTGAAAGTATTCAAAATACTTGTGAATGCGGCACTTGGGGACATGGCTCAGTGCTAAACACAGTGGTGCTGGGTTAGTGGTTGGACTTGCTGATCTTAGAGGTCTTTTCCATCCTAACTGATTCTGTGAGTCTGAGATTCGTGCAATGAATGCTGCTGAACAGAGTGGGGAAATAGATGTGTGCTTTGAGTTTGCAGCTGCCAAGACACTAATCCTTTATTCTAATTTCTTGCAAAGTCTGAGAGCACATGCTGAAGAACCAGAGGAGATCAGTTGTATCTACGAAATTTAAACAAACTTTTGGATTTTGGTGAAATTATGACTGGGAAGTCCTGAAAGAGATTTGCATCTATACATTGTACCAGGGGACAAATGTAACTGTTGTGAGCTTTCTTTCACCACCTAATGTGTCATTTATCTCACTCTTCTTGTAGTAAATGATGGAATATAGGTACAATCACAATGTTTTCTAGAACAGATTACACAGATGGCAATCTACGTACATAAATGCAGCTACTACATGGCTAATTTTGAATAGAATAATTTTTAAGTCTTTTGTTTGGAATTGGGACAAATTTATTCATCTGCATTATTTAAAACTTCTTTTGCACAGAAACAATCAGAGAAAGAATATTTAGTGTGTCCAAAGAAATACAACATCTTAATAATTAATCTTTAAAAATGTGTATATATATATGTCTTAAATGCAAGTATTCATAATATTTTTGTATGTAGAAATCTCTATTACATGTGAAGATTTTTAATACGGAAATCCAGGAATAACACAGCGTTTTCAGTTCAAATACCAAGAGAATATTAAATTCAAAAGCACAAATGGGAGCAAAATATAGCATTTGGTCTTCCAAACATGAAAGAGTATTCTAGTTAAGATGAAGGCCAAAGCATTTCAGCACTTGGAGAATACAAAATATCATGTACTTAATTTATCCTGAGAAAATGAGCTGCGTTTTCTAGAGGATAGGACTTCTCTCCAGACTAAAAAACACACAGATTAAATCAAGATTACATTAATGAGAGGGGAAAGGAAAATTTGTATACAAAACCTTTTTTTGTCTTTCTTTGTATCAAAAAGGCAAAACTGTGCTTCTCATGGTGCTTTTTGTTTACTGAACACAGGGACTTTCACATGTACAGAAATGAACGTCTTCTGATTTCATCGTTCACTCTCTTTGTTCTTCCAGGAGCCAGGAGCTAAGCAGTGCTTTTCTCTGCTCCTCCAGCCCAAGTGCCCAAGACACAAGGAAATCCATGGCACCCTCCCACTCTTCATCTTGAGGAGATGCTGGCCACTCTGCTTGGTTTTGTAGCCCACCACAGATAGACAAAAAATATAAAGACAAACTGGGACTCCTGGAAGAGCAAATCCGATAACCTGGCTGTGATGGTAGCAGAGAGATTGATGCCTCTGCCAGACACTGCAGCCAGACTGTCCGGCAAGTGTGGGAAGAGGAAGTCTGCACCAAAAGCTGCGTGAACTACACCACAGAGCAGTCCTGATGAAGGAAGCACAGCCCTCTGCCCCATAGAGCAAGGAGAGGTAAAAACTGCTCCTCCCTCAGTGACTTCAGAGCCCTGCTGAAAAGGAAAATAAGTTGTCAGTGTTTTGGTTTAACAAAACCTTTGGCCAGACATCAGGAGAGCAATATTTTCCACAAAGCAAGGCCTCCTTTGCCCTTTTTCTGCAGGATTTGTGTGCCAAATTTGGAGGTTTTGATGTAAAAGAAATCTAGATTAACTTCTCTGCAGAGAACAAGATTATACAGGGTTAATGTCTATTTCAGAGAGGAAGGTGATCTAAAAAAAGCTGAAAGTGAATACATGTATAAGAATTTCTTCAGGGTGTCTATTCCTCTACAGCAGATTGTGCAACCAGGCTGTGTGTAAAACTTTGCCTGCTGAGGCTGTGCTTCTTTTTCGATTTTATTTTAAGTAGCATCCATAGAAATCTTGCCAAACAAGAGCTCTGGTGCCAATTCATATGCTGCATATGGCCTGAAGCACTGGGCTGTTTGGGGTTTTTTTTGGGCATGGGGAGAAGAACAACAATGTTTTGGTTCACACACACAATCCCCGAGTCCTCCCATTTCACTGAGTTTTCAGGAAATGAGCATATGGCTTTGGAAAATCCACCTCTGAGTCTTCGTCTGTGTCAGCTGTAACGAGGAGAGGAGCAGCACAAAACACAGGCAAGTCACACATATGTGTCTAGCACAGGAACGGTATCTTCAAAGAAAGCTGAAGGAGTCGGATACTTCATTGGGGAAGACAGCACTTGGATTTGGGTGCTAAATGCTGCCATCATCTTTTTGGAAGCCATAGCCATATGCTTTCAAAACATGCTACAGAAGGGGCTGTATCGATCTGTTGTGCACCATTAGCAAGCAATTCTCACAAAATCCTAATTCTCAAGGCAAAAATTGGTCTTCAGCAGAAATAAAAATGTTCACCTTTATGGCGGTTGGGCTTCAAGCCATGATTTGTCTGTGATGCTGCTAAAAATAGGCCTTTTTTTTTCTTTTTTTTTTTTTTTTAACAGAAAGAAATACTTTCTCATCCTCCTCTTGCTCACCAGTAACTGAAATTGGAATATTTTGAGACTTGAGAATGCAAGAAGTATAGATAAACAATTTAAACTCTAGGGATTTTCTACTTGATAGCTGGAAATTTTAGCAAGTAAAGAAAATGGTATTATTTAGTGTTTCTATGCACTGCAAAAGTGAATGAAGGGCAGCTTTGCTGTTTTCTGTGATAGGTACAGATCAGGCCATCAATTAAAAATCCCTAGCCTTGCTGTTGCATGCTGTGTCAAGAGAGCAGAAGTCTGCAAATAATAAGAAATAATAAAATTATCATCTACTTAGGTTAACTTTGGTAATTATTTAATTTCTTCTTTTATTCCCAACTCCCTGACTGAGAACCCATCGCAAACACCAGGAAAATAAGCATTCCCCAGGGATTTCTAAGGCTATCAGAAGCAGGAAACTGTATTGTAAAATCCATTGTTGCTAAACTAAAGATCAAAAACTGATAAGTCCCACTATTATGCAAATTTTTGGTCTGAGTATTGGAGGAAAATAGTATTTTGTCAGTCTGCTTCAAGAGTTGCTGGTTAAGTGAATGGCTACATCTTGATGTTCCATGCATGGTATCTTCACAATTTCTGCCCTGTGAACTCTTAGGGTGGGAACCTGAAATGAAAATGGAAGTGAATGAAGTAAGTTCCCAGCACCAGCTAGGCAGTAAAAGACAGCTGCAGTTCTGAGGAGTACAAACCAAGATCAATGACATTTCAAAAGCATCCTGAAATTGTTTACTGCCAGTAAAGCACAAATGCCTTTGACTGGATATAAAGCTGGAGTATAAGATGTCTGCTCTTGTTCCAATGTCTCTTAAATGAACAAGCTTTAAATACATTACTTTTTATATGCTGCACTTTTGTTTCCTTTTATGTAATGGATTATTCAGAGCACTTTCTTCGGGATAGAGTTTGTCAGTCAGATGGAAGTTATTTGATTTCGCAAACACATTCACATAGCAAGACGTGTGCCTTTTATACTGAACATTAATGCAAATGCATGCACTCTACCTAATTCAAGGAGACACCATTCTGTTAGAGCTCCCATGCTAATCCTCAGCTTTGCTTTGACCCCTTTACACTAAATCAAAGTGAAAAAAAGGTATGAAGATGTTCAAATGTCCTGCCAATAGCAACAGGGGAACTCTTCTGACCATGCCCAGCAGACAGCAGTGATGGAATTATTCTTTGAGTATTTTGAGCAAGCTTAAATATAGAAATTATAATTGTAGGACCTGAGAGACAGGTATCAAAGATTATAGAGTTTTAGAGTAAATTTGTTTTACATGGGACAACCCCAGGGAGATGACTGGAGTTTAAACATTCCCAGTGCTGTCTGAGTTACGCAGCCTCCGAGGCAGACTGAAGCACACAGGTATTTATGCCCTATTTTAATGACCTGATCTCAGTTTCAGAGCCGTGTTGTTCTGCCTACCTGTGGACAGCACGATGAAGCTCACTATGATATTTTTTCCTCCCCATAGGGATTTTCTGGCCAGGAGGAGGAAAAAATCAAAGCTGCTGCAGTGTGTTATATAACGACTTCTTTCTTTTTTTTTTCTTTTTTCTTTTTTCTTTTTTTTTTTTTTTTTTCAGATGAAAAAGTGTTGATCCTTCCCTCTTTCACAGCCTGGCTTCCCAGCTGCTGGCTTCCTTGCTTTTATTACAGAGCTCTACCATGTAAACCTGATCCTTTCTCTCTGTTACATCATTCTTTCACTTCACCAGGAAGTTTGTTGCAAGTGGACTTCATTCATTTCAGATGAATTGGCTGCTTTCAATTTTAACCAGACTGAAGTTGTGATTGTGTGTTGTTTACCCATAGTATGAATGGGGCAAAACTCTTCTTCCTGGGGAGAGATCAGAGGAGATTATTTAGCCTGAACTGTCTCCACTCCCAGGACTGAGACTTCCTTAGGTAAGCTTGCTGACCTGTAGAATATAATTTTCTGTACTCATCTGCATTTTTTCCTCTGTCATTTTAATATTACACCCCCAACTTTCTATCTAGGCTATGCATTGCTATCCTGAGATGTGTTTAATTTGCTGCTGCAAACAGGTAAAGATCTGTTTCTTTGTTCATTGCAGGCATAAGGTGGTATACTTTCAGTTTCACTGAAAGGTTGAGGTTGAAAGCTGAGAGGTTTTCATGAACACAGCTGCTTTGTATGTAATTACAAACATTTGAAAACCTAAGGCTTACACACAGTAGCCAGAGTCACTTGTAAGAGGCGCTTCATGGCCCATTAACAAAGCTGTCATATATGGCTTTCCTTTAATTAAATATTGATAGGGATTTAGTCTTGGTACAACATTTCAGACTAATATGGAAAAATTCTTTTAAACTGCATAACAGATCAACATGCCACTACCTGGCTCTCCCCCTGTTCTTACTGGCTGTATGAAGCCAAGGTACAAAAAATGTGAAAGCTGTTCAGCTTTTAGTGCCAGTTGAGTCCCTGCTGGCTTTACTAGCACTATAATTGGGGATGTCAGTTAATGTCAGTGATGGTTTATGGGAATGATCGTTTGTTTAATTTTCATTCCCATGAGGGAAATCTCCAACCTCTTTCACAACGGTTTTGTTGTTCAATAGGGTTTTTTCATGGGTTTGAATCAACTCTTGAAAAATTAGGAGGTCTGTGAAAGCTTCCCAGTTCAGTATCAAGCTTAAGCAATTAAATAAACAGTTTTCCAATTGAATGGTTCTCATCCTGAGAAGAATTTCACTCCATGCTGCCCACTCCTTTGCATATGGCAGATACCTCTGAAGATCACACGTGCCTCTGGAACACTTGCCTGTGAGTGAGATTCTTTCACTTTTAAGCCTGTCTTTTTTCATTAGCTTTTTAATAAGTGGCTAGTAAGCTCTAAGCATTTTGTTTATTGCTTGGAAAAAAAGATAACGTACTGTCTGTCAATCAGAGTGCAGCATTGAAGACTTCTTTTCATTTCTTTAAGAACACATTCAGGCTTAGAAGACAGTCCCAGAATCAGCAAATTCTGACAAGTATGAATGATTCACTTATACTGTATTTTTCAACTGTGTGGCGCTCATTTCTTCTGATGCTCAATTTTACTGGCAAAGTTGTCTGAAACGAGCTACTACGTGGATGTACAAAATTCCTTATGTTCAAATTTGCATGAATGGATCAGTTTACTTCTAACATTGATTTCTTCTAAATGTGGTTTACTTTGCTATGCTCCCTTAAATATTTTCCTTTTTGAATTGATACAGAATTTAATGAAAGAAAATTATTAACAAGCTTTCTTGTATCATGCATTTTATTATCTTCATATCTCATCCATAGGGATGGGATTCTTTTCTCACCCCTTATGAACGTCAGCCATAGCAGAATTGCACAACATGCATAAGGAAAATGCAGCTCTAGAAACATTTAACTTTAAGAACAGACAATTTCAAGTAAATTATTTATTGGAGACTGGTCTGTAAAATGTGGTACTGGCATTTTGTTCAGGAACGGTTTCAGGCCAGTGGTGCTTGACAAAGGTCCTGTTTGCTGATGTATTTCCAAGTGCTGCTATAACTAGACCGTGTAGTTCTGCACCTGTCTTCCCTCAGCAAAGAAACACGTCTTTTTGAAGGGGAGATCTCCAGTGCCATGGTCAACAGATTTTATTTCTTCATGCACTTCCCATATGGCTTTGAGTTGTGCTGAATGAATGAATACTATAACACTAAGTCTTCATTCAGATTCTAAGCACTGGCTAGGGGCAAATCCAGCTCTGCAGATGCTTTCTTTTGGCAGGGCACCTATTGGCAGGGACAGCACTTTGATTACTGGAAACGCTTCTTCCACCTCTCAGTTCTGAGTTGTTTGTTTGAGGGACACTGTCCTGAGATAAAAAAGGTCCTTATTTTATTGCCAAATGCCTGAGCCATGGGTAGTCTTTGTAACCATTTCAAAACCCCTCACATTTGTGTTCTTTTGGCCTGCTCTGCATCTGGATACATCAACATCACTGTAAATTAAGGAAGCAGGGAAAAAAAAGGCAAAACAAAACAAACAAAAAACTCTTCAAAAACCCCAAGATGCTCTGGGTAAAGATAATGGAGCAAATGAATAAATGCTAGTTAAGCATTACTTTGTATTGGGGAGTCACAGAAATATTAAGCAAACAGGACATGAGTATATCATAAAACATGAGTACATCTAATAATTCTGCAAGGCATAATGGCAATGTTGGTCTATTTAGCAGCTGTTACACAGCAAGGAAGCTACAAGAAATTAATAAGAATCAAAGTAAGTAGTAACAAATTCTTTTTGAGTTTAAGAATCCTGCTCATTCTGTAAAATCAGATTTTATTTAGTGATGCTGAATAGCACCTGTAAAGCAGGTGAAGACCTTTCACCAAGAGAGGATGAATAGTACAGCTTCAAGAATGTATTGATTACTGCAGCAACAAGAGAGGTTGTGCCAGTGAAACTGTGATATGTTCATTCTAAATCCAAATAATGGGATTGTGTGTTCTGCCTCTGTGAGAGGTATTTGAGCACATGTAACATTCACTAATGGGTCTGAATCATCCTCAAACATGTATGGCATAAATAAACAGTTTCCCTGTGCTGTACACACAGAATTAAAAGGTAGGCTAGATTAAGTGTCTTGCTCAAGGGCATGGAGGAAGACCAAATCCAGCCATTGTTCCTGTCAACTGGTGCAGCATTTATCAGGTTGCTGATTAAGTGGAGTGTCCTACATTCTATTATTGGTGATGCTGGTCTGACAAGGAGTCCTGGTAAGGTGGCATACAAATGAACCACGTTAATTTACGTACCATTAGAAACACAAGACAGAAGGAAAAAAATCAATGCTTTGTTTTATAGTAAAGAAAAAATCAATGAGGGAAGAAATGGTGTTTCCTAGGATCTCAGAAAATGTTTTGGGCAATGGGGAACAGTTAGAGAGAATTAAAACTATTTAATACAAGTTGCCAGTGTCCTTTAAGAGAACGATGGTCTAGAGCTATTATTTTGTGATAAAAACCTGAATAAAGTCCAAAAGTTCAAATTTGTGAAAAGGAAGCACTATCAAAAAGATACTTCTGTTGTTTTTTTTCATTTTAAATTAAACTGGCAGCCAGCTGCATTGAATCTATGAAAATTGAAGAAAATGTTAATAAATAAGATTTAAAAATAAACATGTGCAGCAAATGAGGGGCTGCATATAATCCCAAAATCCACAAGACAGGTTTACCTAAGAGAATTGCTAGAGGTCCATTTCTAGTTTTGTTTTTCTGTCTCTTACAGTAACAGATGAAGGGTTGCTAGGGGAAAAATGTAAAAACAGGCCAAAAATGGAAAAAAGTTTTCATGGTGTTGACTCTTGCTCTTGGCAGTCTGCAGTTGAGAGACACCCTGAACCAGAGGTTGCATCAGGACCACCCTATTTAATAGTCTCTCACATTACTTTCCTAATTTTTAATGGTCTTTAAAGACAAAACTCTGATTTAAAAAAAAAAAAAAAAAAAGCAAAACAAACATAAACCCACCATTTAAGTATGTATAATATTAAAAATCAGTGGGTTTGGTTTGCTTTAAGCTTGTTTACTTTTCATTGGGTAGCCCTACTTTCTATAGCACAACAAAAGGAGTTCCCTTAACTCCCTTCCTCATTTAGTTTCACAGTTCACAGAAGCACAGAATCACAGAATAAGCTGAGTAGAAAGGGACCCACAAGGATCACTGAAGTCCAGTTCCTGGCCCTGCACAGATCCCACCATGTGTGTAACAGTGTTGGCCAAACACTTCTTGAACTCTGGCAGGTTAGGTGCTGTGACTACTTCCCCGGGGAGCTGTTCCAGTGCGCAACCACCCTCTGGGGGAAGAACCTTTTTCTAATATCCAACCTAAACCTCCCCTGACTCAGCTTCAGGCCATCCCCTCGGGTCCTGTCTCTGGTCATCAGAAAGAAGAGAACAGTGCCTACCCCTCTGCTTCCCCTCACAAGGTAGACTGTAATGAGGTCTCCCCTCAGTCTCCTCTTCGCCAGGCTGAACAGACCAAGTGATCTCAGCCACTCCTCATACGCTTCCTCTCAAGGCCCTTCACCATCTTTGTTGCCCTTCTTTGGATGCTCCCTAAGAGTTTAATGTCTTTTTTATATTGTGTCAATCAGCCACACAGCACTCGAGGTGAGGCTGCCCCAGTGCAGCGCGGAGGGGACAATCCCCTCCCTTGCCCGGCTGGCGATGCTGTGCCTGATGCTCCCCAGGACAGGCTTGGCCCTCTTGGCTGCCAGGGCACTGCTGGCTCATGTTCAACTTGCCATCAACCAGGACCCCCAGGCCCCCTTCCATGGCACTGCTTTCCATCATCTTGTTCCCTAATCTGTCCATACCTTTAGGGTTGTCCCATGCCAGGTGCAGAATACAGTACATACCCTTATTAAATATGGTTGGTCATTGCCCAGCCTTCTGGTTTGTCTACATTATCTGATAGATTTCTGTTTCCCTTTGCTCCCTGTGCCCAAAAGTAATTTCTTTGTTAAACTGTTGTGGCCTTTGATATTTGTTCTAGCTGCAATATAAATCGTTCAATAACTCTAAAAATAATTTTGCTCTTATGTTTAACTTTATAGGTACTTTTGGTACCATAATGACATTTGGGATATGAATTTATGCCATGTCATAATGATGGCCTGTATTTGTTTTCTTTTTCTTCCTAACAGTTCCTAATATTTTCCTTTTTTTCTTTTTGACTGCCAGTGAGCTTTGTAGAGTAGATTTCAAATACGTAGCAACAGTGCCTCAGGAGTCTTTCTTAAGTGATAATATATCTCATGTTGAGTCCATCAGTTGTTTGCCCTTTTTTTTAACGTTGCTTGTCACATTTTATGAAACTTTGTCACTCCTTTTTTCACCTCTTCTCCAGATCTCTCATATTATGGTGAAAAAAGAGAAATGAGAAGGCCCCAGGGTATGTTGCCACTCCTGTTGGTCTATGTTGTTTCCTGCCTTTTAGCTAATTTTCTGTACACAAGCAGAGTTTTGTACTGTACCACACTTTATTTTTTAGCACCTTCTGGTGAAGAACTTTGTCTTAGCTTTAATGGAAAGCCGTAATTTAGTCCACTTCATGAGCTAGGTTATTCTTTACAATATTTCCATTTAGGTGGGGTTTTTTTTGTTTGTGTTTTTTTTTTTTTTTTTTTTTTTTTTAGAATTTTAAGAAATTAGTGAGCCATGATTTACTCCTCATTAGAATACATTTTCCATCTGTTTATACATTCATATACATTCATATATGTATTAAGACCTCACATAATTTAAATGTTGGAAATATCAAAATTGCTGATCCATAAGTACTTTTGGATTTTTTTTTTTAATTGGCATTTAAAAAAATTGGCATTTTAAAAAACTGGCATTCTAAAATATCTTCTATTTCTCTGACAGCAAGACCAATAAATGTGGTATACTGAACACAGTATTTAACTTCTAGCAATTTCATATTGAAATTCTTTTAGAATTGCCAAAATTTCATTAGAAATCTTAGAATTCTGTTCTGATGGTTTATTAAGAATGTTTCAAAGGCTGCTTTGCTGATACTTCAGTTTTGGCCATAATTTCATAAATTAACATCCTGTAAAGAAGGATTCTGGCACAAAAATCTACCTAAGGTCATGGCAATAAAATAAGATTACTTTGATTTTTTTCCCCATATCGTTTTGCCACCTGACTACTGCTAATGCATCTCATTTTCTGTTTGGGATCATAATAGTTATCTTTTTTCTAATGTTTTGAAAAACATCCTCAGAGATTTGAATTGTTTTCTCAAGTGTTCCTCAAAAATCCTTTTTTCGGTCTGTCCTGTTCTAGGTTTACATTTAACTTGATGGGTTTGTTTTTTTGTATTTCATAACACCTCTGTGTATGTATTTTATATAAATACATTGAGTTAATATATCCGTATAAAACATACTTTATTGCTTACAATCTGTTTTAGATTTTATTGAAGTTCTATATTTACACCATGTTTCATATTCCCTTCATTTGAACACATTTCTAAACACTGAAGAATCTACTAATTCTGTTAACCTCCTTTACTTTGCTATTAAAAGTATGTCATCTTTTTCTTGTCCTTCTGGAAATTTCGTCTTGATAGGTAATCTTGATTTAACCTGACCCATCAAGAAGGAGCCTCTAAACAGTTATCCTGACAGCAATAAGTATTTTACCTTTCCATTCTCATAGTTGTTTATGTAATTCTGTTTTTTGAACCTAAATGTTATGTAGAGGATATTTTGGTTTTTTAACTATGGTAACAGGGTGGATCATTGTCTGATACACTTTTACCAGGTTCTATGTTGCTTGGGATCGAATTTTCCTTTTGTAAATTCTTATTGTTCCAACAAGTAGTCTAACATAATATGCCATTGTAATGTCTAAAAATTAAGTCTCTCCATCACTTTTTCTTTTGAAGTATATCCAAATACCTACCACTAGGGATAAGTGAGTTCTACTATTATTGAATTTTCTATACTTTATATATACTTACAATATATGTAACCATGTTCAGCACTATGCAGTCTTTATAACTCTCCTGGTTGAGCAGTCAATTATACCTTACGTAATACATTTAATATATATTGATTGCATCTAGGTATGGAATTTTAATACTTAATGATCCTGTATGATCAAAGTCTCCTGACTCTTTAATGTTTTAACTGTTTAATGTTATTTTGCTCCATTCCACTTGGGTCTTTTTTTCATTCCTATATTTAGGAAAACTGGTCCTAAAAGGCATATCATTCTTCTTCTTGGCAGTCTATCATAATCTCTCTCCAGATTTAGCTAGGCCGAAGTTAGTTGGATGCACTAGACTAGCTTTCAAAAATGGTCAGAAAAATTGCAAGATGTGTGAATTGACACGTCCAGGTAACCAAGGGCAACAACCGAACCACAGGCAAAATGTGAAGAGTAGATTTATCTCGTTGCCTCGCTAACAACGCTGGGTGGCACGGACACACGGGGACATGGGCTCCGTTTGGTTTAGTTCATCCCAGCAAACAGAGACACACAGGGGCAGAGGCTACATTTGGCTTAGTTCGTCCTAACAAACACAGAAACATGGCAACACAGGCTCTGTTTGGCTTAGTTCATCCTACAGGGGCAGGGGGCTCGCAGCCTGCCTCACTGGAATAAAATGCTTCAGGCATGTCTGAGACTGTGTTGTGTGTTGTCTTTCCACAGGAATTCTTCCACTCAAAACAGGCAACACTAGGCATAATAAATCGAGTTTTCCTATACCAACATTTTCAGCATTCCTGGTGGCAAGGTCACTTTGAATGAAACTATTCCTTCCTCGTGGACAAATCTTCCAGCTTTAACCCTTTATCCCAGCACAATAATAAACATTGCAATGTGGCCCAACACTGTAAGCCTTTCTGAGACAATCCTAAAATCATAAAACATGGGAAATATGACAAGATAGTATATTGCAGAAAATTGGTGGTGAATTACTGCATTTTGCCAGAAATTGCATTGAAACAGGAAGCCTCCCACCACTCTGAACATAAGTTTAACTTCAGAGGACCCAGGCACTGCCAGGAAAGAGGTTCAAGACATGCAGAATAATTCCTGGAACAGCACTTCACTGGTCTCCTGAAGGAGACGGAGGATACACAAGTCCTGGATAGTGCATTAAAAAACCACTAAACCAGATGTTGTGTCCTAGATTAAAACTCCAAGGCTGGGTATTTTCCCTCTGAAAGGGGACAGTAGTTAGGGACAAGGGAAGAGTAGAGCTAACACACTTTATAGATAGTTGAGTATCTGTCTAAGTGATTTTGTTTCCTGAACCCATTTCCATCCACAAGATCTTTTGACAATCATTTTCACTGGGAGGTATGGTCAAAATATGTGTTCACTTGCTTCCTTCTAATTCTGATACTATGAAAAAATTGAATCACCATTCTCTATTCAACTTCTTTATGTCTCTCTTGACTATCATGTTTTCATAGTCATGTTTTTTGTAAGTTGGGGAGTCTTGGTGTGTACAGTCTCTCCTTGTTGTTTGAGCAAACGGTTCCTGCTTGTCGCGTTTTTCTGTTTCTTCCCGCAGTCAACTGTATTCATTAGGAGATGATGGGAATCAAAATTGCATGTATGGCAGTTCTCTATACTTTTCAAAAGGATGTCTTACATCCTATTCCCTGTTTGATTAGCATCAAGCTGATATTGCCTTGGATCTAGAGATTATAACTCCAAAATCTCTTTCCTGAGTGGCAGCAGCTACTTTACAGCTTGTCATTAGGGACTTGCTGTAATTCTTTTTTTTCCCCCTCATGATTTTACTTTTCTTTACTAACACAGAATTTAATCTGCTTTTTTATTGGTGATCTTTTCCATTATAAGAAATCCTCTGCAATGATTTTCAATCAGCTTCTGTTTTTACCCTTCAGACCATTTTCTTCATATCCAGTCACTTTCTAGATAATTTTTGAATGCAGTAGAGTGAAGATACCCCAGCACAAATATCTAATTTTTTCCATTTTAAAAACCAATGCTTTATTCATGCCTTTTTTTTGTCCTGTGCTTTAGTCCCTTATTAGTTCATGAGAATGCCTTCTCTTTTACCCATGTCAGTTAAAGTCTTTTGGAAGAGACTTTTAAAAGCCTTCTCCTCTCCAGAGCAGTGTAATTAGGTGAACCCTATTCATCTACATCTTCTCAGTTTCCTCAAACAATGCCAACAGATTTGTGAGGCATACATATCCTGCTTGACTCTCCCATAGTGTATTTTTTTATATGCCAATTATTTTTATTCTTCAGTATTGTTTTAGCCAGTACATTATTCCAATTTTCTTCTACAAATTTGCACATTATATCAGGCTTTTCTGGTAAGTGATATCTCTGGGACTCCATGAAACCCTTAAAGTTAGCATTACAATTTTCTGATATGAAGGCTGATGTGAGAAACTGCACATCACCACTAAAGTTCGGTATTAGGCTAAAACTCTTAGCAGAATCCTGAGAAATGGTTCCTGTACTTTATATCAACTTTGTCCTGAAACAAAGATTTGTTTGAGATGCAGCCTCTGATGCACCCCTGAAAAAAGATTCTTTCGCAGTGAACAGACACAAAAAATTAAATTAGCTTCTCTGTTATGGCCTCATTTCCTCCAAGAAATGCAGCTTGTTTCAAAAAAATGTCTAGGTTTCTATAGAACTAAAATATATTATTCCTCTACAATATATTGTAGCTATATATCTATATCTATATTTCCTCTACAAAACTAAAATATATTATTCTCCGATGAGAGGAATCAAGGAATAGAATATACTGGGTTATCCTGTTAAGGTTAGTACCAAGAACAAACAGACACTCTTGGGTTGTACCTACATTTGGGACACTGTGCAAGAGAAGGGTGTATGGCATAAAATGGGACAGATGGGAAGTTTCATTCTATTCTTACTATACTTTATACACAGACTGGAGTAAATCTGGTGAAGCAGCTGAATAAAATCATATTACAACTAAATCCAGACACTCAGGGAAGAACACTCAGTGAAGGAGAAAAGGTCTATCTTGAGCAAGAAAGTGAAGAAATTCTTTTCTGCCACAAATGAATGCCTTACAATAGAGTTCTGCACTCTGGCAGATGAAGACTTTTTAATGAGATGTTTTCGTCAAATGGTTCTGATTGATTGAGTCAGACTGAATGCAGCCATGGAATTGTAGCTGCTTCACCGGGATTTTGACAGGAAGGTATTTGGGTGGCACTGAAATAACTGTCACTCAGGGGTTGTGGCAATTGCACAGGATGCAGGAAATCTTCATGTTTATTATTTATTGCCCTTATACGTTGCAAGTGAGTCAGTCCCATTGGTGATCTTTGATTCATGTATTTCTGTCTCCACACTTAAGTAAATAATCCTTGATAGGGAGAGAGATGTTGAGATCTATAAAGCATAGATGTGGGTCTGGACAATATGAAAATGCAGCACTGAGAAGGTTAGTGAAGTGTGGCTTTTGAGAATGAAAAACAGATATTCTGGAATGCTATGTAGCTCTTCACCATCAAACAAAGTTTAATATGAATTATTTAATTTGATCACAATCCAAGTTTCTACTTCTTAAAAAGAATTGAAAATCTCTTTACTTTTTATACATCAGTGATCCAGAAACACCACAGAAATCTTTCTCAGATGTATTCTCCCTCCTGAACACATCCTTCCATATTCTGCTTTTCATGGTGTGATGGTCTCAAACAAAACATCAAATAGTGACAGTAAACCAGAAGACTGGGCTAGTTCAGTAAACTTTCTAACCATATTTTTATCCCAATTTACATATCTGTCAAAAATCAAAGGATTTTGCAAACATGGTGTGACAACGCAGCAGTCCAACCCTCCCAGTGAAACCTGCCCTCTGGTCCTCTGCTGCCTCCTTGCTTCCCTGCCACTTGCCAAAGCAATTCTACAGAGTTGAGACATCTTTTATTTTCCTGTATAGTGAAGCTTTATTGCGTGGGGAGGGAAAAGATCAGAGTAAGGAAGAGGATTTTTTTGTTTGCTTTTTGTGGTGCTTGTGAGATTTGGTTTAGTTCTAAAGTTTAAAATATGCAATATCTGGGATGACATTTTCAGGTCTATTTTCCAAATTCTTCTTATATGACTAGAGGTAAAATAATTAATTATTTCTTTATGCTAGTTCTATTCTGAGTGTGAAAAATCCAAGTTGTGATGCTCCAGCTTTGTCCGTATTACTGCTTCTTTCCCACCCTGATGCAGTATCAATGCAACTGACAAAATATGGCATGTATCTGCGCTGAGCAATTGGACCTGAGGCTTGTCATCAGGTTCCTGCAGGCTTGAGATAATTGACTGTTTGGCTTGGACAGCCCTTTTCAACAATTGTATCAATTAACCCTGGGGACTGAGGGCTCCTCACATGAGCACAACAATCAATTTCTCCCCCCAAGACAAGAACCTAATGGATTATCTGAAGGAGGTTCCTTCCCAGATCACCTACCGAAACCTCTGATTAAGATGAAGAATTGGGGGACCCATGTGCCATAGCTCAACAAACAAATAATAAAATATTTCTAACAATTCAAGAGCCTTTGATTGTCCAGATGCCAGCTAGCAAGTGGAAAGAGTAACATATCAATTCACATATCTTCTTTTATGCTGTGGTGTGTTTGCAATCTCGAGCCACTAAGAAAAAGGGCAAAAAGTTGTCCTCTAATTTGAACCTGACTTCCTGGCAAATTAATCTCTGTCAGGTACATATCAAAACAGAGTTACTTTCTCTTGGACAATCTGAGCACTGCAGCACAAAAAACCACAGAAATTAAATTACAGTTGTGATCTGTGCAATGCAGACTCTAAAAAGCAATGTAAACACCAAACCTGGAAACCAAACATGCAAGCTAAGGCAGCAAAGGAAGCTGTGAACATTTTCACACTAAATCTTGCTTCTATCAAAAGCCTGAGTCAACATATCAAAGAAATCCCATTAGTACCAAAGCAAGAGCCTAGATACAGATCCGGTGAACTACTACTGGATTTTTTGCCTCTGCTTCAGGGATTTTTCTTCCATCTACAAATCACCATGGATTTGTTTAGCAGCAGGAACTGTTTGTTTAAAACCTCATGTGTGCTTGATATTTTCTTTTTCCAAAATCAGTTATAACCTCTACCTTTCTAAAGAAAAATTAATCCCAAGTGGGGAAAAAAAAAAGCACTGGAGATGGAAGAAGGTTGCTTTTTCCCCTTTTATCTCATTGAGTTCTGTTTAATCGAGAAAGTATAAAAGGTCTGAGAGCCTGATCTTATGTTTACTTCTTAAAGCTTGGCTTGAAAAGAAAATTGTTTTAAAATGAACTCAGGCAAAAACTTTCTAAGAGAGTTGGGAGTTTGTGCCATAATCAACCATCTCACTTCTGTTTAAAGCACAAAAGTGTTTTTCACCAGGCTTTCAGCCAAAGATAGCTAGCTCTTATTAATAACATATTCGTACTCTGGGAGAAATCCAGCCTAAGGGTCTGAGCTATAGAGGCACCGGTCACCTGCAGCTCTCATCAACTTCAATGGGAAGTAGATGTCTCTGTAGATCAAAATTTACTGGAACAGAATTTCAGCCTCAGGATAAAATGAGACTTTTTAAAGAAATTTAATTTACAGAGAGAAATATGACTGCTTGGGGTGGTTGCAAGCTGCTATGTAAGGATCTCTCCAAAGGCCCGAGCCAGCGTTTGATGGAGTAATGGCAAGGGCATCTACTATTGTGGCTACAACTCATATCAATTGTTACTCTCATTAATTTTTAAAAAACGCACCCAAACAACCAACTAAATAAACCCCAAAACAAAGCAAAACACCCTCACAATTGGAAGTGATTGATTCCAACAGATAGAGGAGGAAAATGAAACTCCAACAGACTGTCAGGCATAGTACAAATGGTATGGCAGCTTTAGCACTAGGGAGTAACCTAAGCTCCCAGTTCTTTGAATGATTTTTGTGTAGCAGTTACTGGTGTAAAAAAAAATTACTTTTTTAAATAAAATATGCACAATTCATTCCAACAGTACAAGAAAGTTGTAAATGTGCACATAAACACCTGTTCTTGAATCTGTCAGGTAAAAGAAATTGAAGTGGACCCTTGTAAGAAAAGAAAGGCAAAAGATGACATGAGGCAAAAGGAACTTAAGTTTCAGAAATAAAATGGCTAGTGAAACAAAGCTCATTTCAGTGTCAACATCTAGATTACTTTCTCAGCAGACAGCTGTTTTGGGGAAAATAATGATGGAGGCTCAACTGTGGTCAGAAACCAAGCTAAAAACAAGGCAGTGCTTACAGGGCATGCCAAGGACTAAATCTTCAGAAATCCTGGACATTCAATTTCTTTCTCCTGTAATACTAATTGGCATCTTATTTCTGTTTTCTCAAGAGGGGTATGGACATATTTTTCAAATATTGTTTTCCACTATTTATATCTTGATTTTTTTCTGTCATGTGCCAAGTTATACACTTTGACTACTTGCAAAATTAACTTATGATATCAGGTAAGTTACTACTAAGCAAAAAAATTTTGGAACTCGTTTTTAGATGGCACTTTGAGACTGTTTCCAAAGACAGAAATGGCAAAATTCTTTTTAGCCTAAAGTGAAATAAAAGAAGGAAAAATAAAACCATTATTTGATTGTTTTCTGTTCTCTGGGTAAGGTGCCCCTGCTCACAGCAGGATTGTTGCAACCAGATGATCTTTAAGGTCCCTTCCAACCCAGGCTATTCTATGATTCTGTGATTCTTTGGAGCAAGAAGAGGTCCTGCCCGGTGGGCTGAGGACCTCTGACAAAGAGACTCCTTGTTACTGTAGCTATTTGCTTGGCCAGCTAGGACTATCAAAAGTCCTAGCTAGCCAAGTCTTTCCTGAGTCTTGAAGGTATCAGATGCATTGATCTTCCTTTTCTTCTTTTACTGCTGCTGCGGCTCTTAGGCATAAGCTGAGGTATAGCTTTCTATGGAATTATCGCATTGGGTCAGCAGCCCAAATCTGCTTTAGGAGTCAGTAATCATGTTAAATCTGCATTAATTTTAATAATGGGGGAAGGAAGGATGTATTTTGAAAGCCTTTAAAGGCAAGAGTTTAGCACTGTGAGGACTACCAAGTTAGGGATGGATGATTCAGGCAAAACAGTTTATGCCTGATTTGATTTAATATCCTTATATTTCTCCAACGACCATTTTACCCCTAGAGAGAGCAAGATGCAACTTTTTGTATGTTTGTTTGTTTTTGGTTTTTTTAGCCAGAGTTTTTGTCAGTGATTTGTCTATATCTTCTGCTCTTAAAGCAAGTCGAAGAACAGACTATGCAAAAGCAGAGACTGACCGATTAGGGCACAAGGCCTGTTCACGTGAAAATTTATTTGGGTCATGTTTACAGAATATTTTCTGATTAGGGTTAGAATTATCAAAAGAAAACACATAGAATCATAGAATTATTGAATTTGGAAAGGACCTCTCGGATCACATCTCAAATCTAATCTGTTTCTAAACACCGAATGGAACTGTAGATGGGCATTAGATGAGGTTTGCTCACCTTTTCCTGCTGAAGTTGATTGCCTTGACAGTGGTGATGACTGAGTCTTGGTCAGTCTTTCTCCAAGAAACAATTTCATTCATTTAAAGCAGAGCAGCATTAAGTGAGAAATTAATTGCCAGCAGCCTTGTGGCTAGGGAAGGTAGGACTATGGGGTTAAATAACTTCAGGTGGTGGAGGGAAGAAAATTGTAGCTCTGTCTGGTGTTTGGTCCCTGATTCACTGTCACTAGTGTCACAAGGGAGTTTTTGTGAGCATAGAGGCTGTCACTTTCTTCACTGATTTGGCAAGGACCTAATCTGAAAAGTCAGTTACTTACCAGGCCCTGTCTATAATAACTCTCAAACAGCTCTGTGAGTAGCAAGGGACATTGTGTTGTTGCCTGTTATCTTCTTCCAACAAATAGTAAACTCAGCCAGCATGACCAGCTTGCATTCATTATTGAAATTACAGAATAATTCAATTTCTTTCATATTAAACCTTGTACCATGGTCCTTGAGTACGCTGCTCTGCACCCTTGACCTAAGGACGTCAGTATGTCAAGGCCTGGTGGAAACAAGCAAAGCACCAAGATTTTTGCACAAATGAACACCTAAATTTTTGTATATGTATAAAGAATGTAGCACACCAGCTATGCAGCAGTGCAGTCCATATTCTGCTAGGGAATAGTGTCAACATGGACAAGTATAGGTGAACTCAAAAGAGAAGGTGAGAGACAAGAAGTTTTACATAAACTTCTCAGCCCAGCTACTGACCTGCTGTATTACTTCAAGCCACTTGTTTCTGTTCTTTTCCTTCTTTCCTGACCACTAAAGGACGTACAATTCCAGGGATACCAACCAATTTGTTAAGCATTTGTGCAGTGCCCAGATATGGACACCCAGTTGCATCTGGAGAGTCTCAGTCCTTAGTGCAAACACAGCAAAGTAATCCTTCTGTTTGTCTGTTTCCTAATTCAAGTTCTAGCCCAAAGATTCTCTAACACTGACTTTTTTTTGTTCTGCTCTGTCAGCTTGAAGCCTAAATCATAAATTTTGAGCAATGTAACTTTTTTCATTAGAGACAAAACTGTATCACCAGCCCCTGTGATTTCAGAAGGTCCTGAATGTAATCATCTCCAGTAATTAGATCTAAGGACGGAACACTTGGGAATCTGCAATTCATGAAACTTTCAATATGTTACAAATCATCATTTACCCAGTTTTAAAAATGATGACATTATCAAATGTATATGAATTAATTTAAAGGCCTCATTGGGCCTTTAATTCAGAAAGAGCAACAAAATAATCCATTGCTCACCTTGTACCATATCACAGGCACCAGCTAAGGGACACAGGGAATTCTACAGTAATGTAGGGAAGGGTAATTACAGGAAAGCAAAAGCATTTGAATATGATAATTAGCACAATTTTCTTATAGATTGGTGTCTTCAAATCAGTTAACTCCAGCATCCAAGGTGCAAGCTCTCTGTGCCTACTGTGGCCTGGGCACTTCTGTGGGTACCGTCTTCTGTGGAGTCACAGCTGGGTAACAAAGCACATCTTTGGGGACAACCAGTGTGATGTTGCTCTATCCTCTCACCTCTTTTTGTGAAACTTTCAGAATGCAATTCCTTTGTCAAATTTGGTTGATCTTAGAGAGCAGGTTCAAAAAGTACAGAGGGCAGCAGGATCAGATGTGTATGCATTATGCATGAAGTGTCATTGCAAAAGCTTCAATTTTTACAAACTGGATAGTAATAATGAGAGAAAAAGAAGGCAAAGAATAGAAAAAATTTGAAGCTGTTTCCTGGAAAGCATATCACTTAGGGCTTTGTACCTAGGAGTTTATGCTCAGTAAGTTTTGGAGAATATCACGCAAGCTACGTGATAGTTCTCTGAGTCTGCAGACTGTTAAGTTTCTTGGCTTTTTTTTTTTTTTTTTTTTAATTTTTATACATATAACAGGTGCCTGGAGGTTATACTCTAATTCTACAAACTATGGGAAGAAGGCAGGCTTTTTCACAGACACTGTGAATTCCTAATCTTTCCAGTTCTTGACACAGAAAAAAAATTCATTACTTTTAGGGATTTGTCTTGGTAGGACATGAGAGTTTATAACTACTGACCATATAATAAATGGTCTTACTTTACACTAATAATGTTAACAGAGTATTTGAATAAGAGCAGTGTGTTTAAAAACATTTTTATTTCATACATACATACACAGTTCAGAAAACAACCATGTGTTTTTTCAAATTGTTCAAAGGAAAACAAATACTAAACAGTACCACTACTGTTACTGAAGTTTTAAAGAAAGCTAGAGAATAGAAGTAAATATTGGTGTGAGTTACAGTCCTAAATAAATTTTGTCAACAATACTTTTTTATTTTTCCCTATCTTCCTGTAAGGTACATAAGTTGTTAGGTTTTTTTTTTTAATTCCATTTGTTCATTAAGTTTAGGTCAATGTTTAATACAATAAAAGTTAAGTAATCCTGTGAGAATTGAAGAGACTGCAAAGCTGGTATTTTTTTTTATTTTACAGGGTTGTTTTTTTCTCCAGTAATACTAAAGAGCAGTGGAAGGATGAGATCTATTAACTTAAAATGTGGAACAGCATGGGAACCAATTTTTTTTAATATAAACATTGTGATAGCTGATATCGCCTTTATTGAAGAACTTTACTGTAAACAAAAATGTATCTAGAGAAACTTATATATTACAAATAAGGGAGAAGGAATACTGATCTGCACTTTTAACTGAATTTCAGATTCTATGTAATGAGATCTAAACACAAGGCTAAGAAATGCCGTGTTCACTTTTCAAACACAATGACAATGGAAAATATAAAAGCATCCTAGTGCATCCTCTGCTCTTGGAAAAGGAAAGAAAAAGGAATAGTATGAAGACTTGTTTATACAAAGGATTGTGTATTTAAATGTTTCATGTTGTTTTGTGCATGTCCATGTGTATGTACATGTAAAAATGTTTTATCTCTTTTTGAGCAAATAGGCACAAATATTTAAAAAAAAAATGAGCTGTGATTAACATCCATTTCCCCAAGGCTACAGAGATTGTGGTGAAAATAGCATCAAAATTCATTTTCCAATGTCTCATGTCTTGTAATTACAAGCACAAAATACTGCACTTTGAACAGAAAATTGTTTTTTCCTCAGGATGAACCCATATGCACAGGTCTTGAATTGAATCCTCCTTGGTCTCTAAAGGTTTCACTATGCAATTATTAATATTATTTAACTATTATGATTAAGATGGTAATAACAGTTTTCTGAAGTTTATATTGCCAAAACCTCCATTAAAGATGTAACAGCCATGTAAAAATAGAAAAATTATTAAAAGTGGTAGAACTTGTAGCTATCTCATTTACCAAAAGACAACTTGTACTTCCCTCTAAAGCAAAATATGTGCATCAAAATCTCTGCAGAGTTTGCAGGGCAAAGAAATTGATCTTTTCAAAGAGAGCTTTTCAGAGTTTTTTTTTTAAACAAAACCAGTCTTCTTTCCAACCTTTTGAAACAAGCTTCATTATGGATACCTTTAATGAGGATATTTTACATTAAATTAAGTCTTTTATTTCTATTTGTCCTGGTTTAACTCCAGATGTAATCTCAGCCCTGCGGAGTCACTTCTTCACTCACTGGTGGGATGGTGAGGGGAATTGGAAGAGTAAAAGTGATAAAATTCATGGGTTGGGGTAAAGACAGTTTAACACGTAAAGCAAAAGCAGCACATACAAGCAAAATGAAGCAAGGAATTAATTCACCCCTTGCCATGGGCAGGTGGCAGTTCAGCCATCCCCATGAAAGCAGGGCTCCATCACACCTAAGGGTGACTTAGGAAGACAAACAACATCACTCCAGACTTATTCTTCATCACTCATCCTTCCCCCAGCTTTACACCCTGACCATGATGCCATATAGTATGGCATGGGGTCAGCTGGGATCAGCTGATCTGGCTGTGTCCCCTCCCAGCTTCTTGTGAACCCCCAGCCTCCTTGCTGGTGGGGTGGGGTGATGACTGGAAGAGGTCTTGGCTCTGTACCAAAGCACTGCTCAGCTTTTCACAATGAAAACTTCCCTGAATTATCAACACTGTTTTCAGCACAAATCCAAACCACCTTCTGTGAAGCAAATTAACACCACCCTAGTCAAAACCAGCACAGCATTAGGTTTATATTTTGATTAATAATGAGACAAATCATAAGCTAAAGGGGTTCCTAGAACAGTAGCAGCAAAAATCTGTTCAGAAGATATTTCCTTAACTTATGACTTCTAAAGAGTTCAAATCTCCCTATGTTCTACAGAGATTTTAATTTTTTTTTCATATTACAGGTAATAAGCCAAACTAAAACCAAAAATCATTATTACTTATTTCCCAGCATACAAACCATTATTTACAGAAGTGTAAGGAAAGTACTGAAGATCCTAAACTCTAAATGACAGAGGAGGTTTTTAAGTTTTCATGAACATAAAGCAGAAAAAATGGTATATCAATATTTGTGAAAAACTAAACCATTTTAAAACAATTAATGAAGACACAATTATAACTACAACTTGTGCAACACTCTGTAACACTTCCTCAATAACTACTTATCAGAACTAAAGAGGCACCAGAAAAGTGAAAAAAGAATGAACTGGAATATGTCTTGAGTATCCTTTGACAAGTGGCATAAAGAAAACAGAAGTAATAACAATGAAAAGATGAAAGCTAACCCAGTTTGAAAACAGTTGTGCAAGCTTGTTTTTATTTTTTTCTTTTTTTAAAGTTGTTTAAACTGCTTATTTATAATTGAGCCTTTCAAATACACATGATTTGTTAGAGTAATATGTACTTCAGCTTTGTTTCTCTCTTTCTGTCTTCAGACTGACTGTTATTTGAAGGCCTTATTTTATACAGCTGGACTAATGTTATTGTACAAATTGTCACCTTTCGAAGGCTGTGATTTGAACCTGCCTGAACAACTGCCACTTTAGCACCACAATAAAAAACACCTTTCATATAACAACTCTCTTCCTTTCAGGAAGAATAATGAAACGAAACAAAATAAAAAGGCACAATCATCCCTTTTCCCAAAGGAGTAATGCTTTGGGGACATCTCCTCCCCTCTCACGCTTCAGAGTCTAGGAGCTGCTGCATTGACATGGGCACTGCAGCACACAGCAGTTGCAGCACTGCTCCCCAGGAACATGCCCTGTCCTCCCCCTGGGCTTTGCAGATACTCTGTCGGGTTTTCCAACACCCCTACTCCCCAGTTGCACTAGGGCTCCTCTTCTGCTCCCCCTGCCCTGCCCAGCTTCCCATGGAGCTTTCTCCTCTTTTCTCTCCCTGTCTCCTTGCTGGAGGCAGGGGACACTTCTTTCAATGAAGCAGTCCCTGCATGAGAACACGTGAAGGGATTGGATGTTGTAGGTGATTCCCTGGTGTGCAGGGTTGCAATGCCTACACTGGGGTGAGTATGTGCATATCCAAGACTCACTTTATCTATATATTAGGCTGAAAGTGGTGGTCTTCAGTACTCTCAGATGTCAAGATCATGTCTACCTAGCTGCGAGGTTTTGAGTTTATGCTGTAATTACCCAACCAGACAACCAATTTTAACTTGCCAAAAGATCCTACAGTTGAGTTCTTGTTCATACAAAGGTCACTCTTAAAAAATATTCATCAAAATTTCAGTCCCCCTAATCTCATGGAGTAGATATTTAATTAAGTATTTTTGACTAATAGCCAGCTATCTTCAGCATGGATGTCCATTCTGTCTTGAGTCTGGTGTAATGGAGATGGTCAGCTTAAGTTATTCCTCATCAGAACCATTTTTATTTCAATTACTGAGTTCCCTTCTGTTTTCCATTCAACTACTTCCTAGTAGAATTAGGCTAATTCTTAGTAAAACTAAACTAAAACAGTGAGGGCTGTTTTGTGCAGATGACAGCTCTTATTTAGCTAATACAATGTTCTCATCATGCAGACAAGACCCAGAGGAAGGGGAAGTCTTGAATGGGATGCAGAATTTGATCTTCATCCAGATGTAGAGTTTTTCTTGCAACTGTTGACTAGGGGGAGAGCAGAGAAGAGAAATTTGGAGCTGTATTTTTATGCTGAGTTTGTCCTGTGAATAAACAGGATTTCAGTCTCCTGACATGTAAGGACCTTACATGTTATAGCAGAAATACACAAGTTCTCATAAAAAATATTGTTAGAAGCTGCCTTCAGATGAAAGATTTTCCTTATTCTCTCTCCTTCTAGTACAGACTTCACACTGAAGAAAACACCAAACATTCCTTACCTATCTGCTGTTTAACCTTTTGGACTATAACATATTGCAATTTGATTCTATCACATTAATGAAGTGGTCAGGTGTCAGTTCTGCAAGGGTCCTAATGTCAGATACAATGCATCACTTAATGTACCTACAAATCTGAATAAAAAGAGACTGTAGTCCAACGAGAAATCTTTCAGAAAAATAAATGAGGGTATTTACTTCTTACTTTGCCCAGTAGGCTAGGATGAGCTGCAGTTTGTTGTTAAGAAAATGCTCTGAGGTTTTGCACTTCTTGTTACAGAGCAGTATCTTGAACCATCAGCCCCTGCTACTGATCTGTGTGCTAGGTAACCAGGGGAGGGAGAGGCAGAGCTCCTACAAAGAGAGTCCTGGATGCTGAAGATCTCAGATTTTGCACCACAGTTTCACCTGGGAACACATGAAAATGTCAGAACCATAAATTTGCTTCTCTCTACTCTTTATCACACACATAGCATTGCCTTCCCAAGGCCCTTATTTTCTTCTGCCTTGCTCTAGCCACAAACAGCTGCTGCTCGACAGCAATGCTCACAGGCTTTGGAACTCAAAGGTAAGTCCATCATTCAAGTTGTTCTTCTAGAATTAGCAATGGGGTGTACTGGTTGTTCACCCCATGTCAGGGTTTATGCTATAGAAGGCATAAAATTACTGGGTTTAGACACAGCAAAGATTCATATTCAGAGGTAATGAGATGATAATTTGAAGGGAAGTACTCAAAGATTATTAGTCAGATAAGGAGAAAAGTCTATCTTAACTCCTTAGGAATTTGTCTAAAAAACCCCTAGCAATATGGAAATTCATTTTATTAGTGCAGCCTATAGAAAAGTTTGACTTCTTCATATCCTTCAAAACTTAATTATTGTATTATAAATTTTCAGAGAATTAAAGCATTATTTAGCTGGTGAACATGTGACTGGAAGGTATGAGGCAATATCAATAGAAATATTTTGAAAACTAGACAGGAGTCAATAGTTTTTAATAGCAACAACCCAGCAGCCAAAAGAGTTTAGCACCTGCATCCTCCTACAGAAGAGTTTAAGTGTCTGGATTTTCACAAATAACAGGCACTCATGAAGGTACTTAACAATGAAACATTAGTATCCAGTAGATTTTCATTGCTCTCATGAGTACAGAGCTTGCAGTGCTACCATTTCAATGGGAAAAAAAAAAAAAAAAAAACCTGAAAATTATACCTAGCCTAAAAATTTCAGATACAGTGCCAAATACGTTGGGAAATCCAGCCCTAGTCATGCGTAGGGCACAGCGGATGTTAAAGTGCTACTGCAGCAGAGCGTTAGCGCAGCTGGGACTGTTCTAGAACATCTGTAAAGCAAAATTCAGAAAAGAAGATTATACTGCTATGTCATCTAATGCAGCTTAAAAATAAGTAACTAAATTAATAAATAACCTTTTATGCTCCAAACCCTTGCTTAGATCCTGAACAAAAGTACCTCTAGCTTTTCTTGTGTGTTTCTGTCCCAACACTCTTCCAGCTGTCATTTCATAATAGACCAATCTGTCTTTTCCCTTTTTGTATGAAAAAAAGTACAAAGGAGGAAAATGCAACTATATTTAAGTACAAAAGTGTCCGCCGGCCATAAAAAAGCGTAAGTAAATACTTCAATTAGTAAACCACGCACCACTTCGCTGCTAGAGCAGGCTAGCAGGGGAGCGCTAACACACACTACTGCGTGATGCTGCGGCGCGGGCGGCCACGGACAGGCACAGCCCGCCCGTCCCGACCAAACGCTGCCCAGCCGCCCCTGCCCACGCCCGGGGCGGCTCCGCCACGGGGTCCGCAGTTGTGCGCGGCGGTGCCCCGGAACGCACGGCGGGGACAGCGCCCATCCCCGCCGCACCGGGCCGCAGCTCGCGTCCCAAAAGGACGCCCCTCACACCGCTAAAGTTTCAGCCGCCGGTGTGCGGGGCCGACCCCCAAAGCGCCCGCCCTACAACGCGCCCGCCTTGGCCCGCTTTCCTCCCGACAGCCGCTCGCCGTGCCCGGAGCGGCGGGGCCCTGCGGCAGGAGCGGGCTGCCCCCGCCCCGCACACCCTCCGGCGGCGGCAGGGGCGGGCAGGGCCGCTGCGCTGCCGCCCCCCGGCGGGCGCCGAGTCCCCTCCCCGCGCCGCGCCCTGCGCCCGGCCCGCGGCACGGAGGCAGCGCGGCAGGGAGCGCGACAGGGAGCGCCCCGTCCTGCCCCGCCGCCCCCGGGGACGGGGGCGCACGGCCGCCATGTGAGAGCAGCGGGGCCCGCGGCGAAGCCCGTCCCCGGGGCGGCGGGGCCGGACCGGCTGTGGCCGCCGCGCCGCGCTGCGCTGCGGGCTCGGCAGGTCTGCGGAGGCGAGCGGGCAGCAGCAGCCGCCGCCGGCCGCCCGCCCGCGGCCCCGCCATGGGAGCCGGGCGCGGGGCGAGGCTCGCCACCCCGAGTCGCCGCCGGGGCTGAGCGCGGCGCCAGCGCAGGTACGGAGGGAGGGAGGCGTCGCGCCGGGCCACGGGGGAGGTGGCCGGGCTGGGGAAGGGGCTGGCCCGACTCTCTCCCAGCCCCACCGGGAGGGGGTCGGGCGGCGCTGCCCGGCCCTCCGGAAAGTTTGGGCGGGCGGTGCGGAGCCCCGGCTCCCCCGCGGCGGTCGGGCCGGGCCGGGCAGCGCTGCCGGGCGGGCGGAGTGCGGTGCCCCGCGGTGCCGCTGCTGAGGGCCGGGAGGCGGGCGGGCGGGCAGAGAGAGAGGCTTTTAAATGGCTTTGGGGAGCGGCACCGCGGAGGTGGGGTCGTGCCGGGAGGCTGTAGCGGCATTGCTTGTCGTGGCCGGAGTAGTGTACGTATTTTGGTTTGGGTTTTTTTTCCGATTTGGCGTGCAGTGTTTCAGGGAGAGGAGCGGGGAGCGCTGCCGAACTCCTGGAGGATGTGGGTTAAATGAGCCTCGGCTGCGGAAACTCGGAGCGGCTCTACCTTGCCTTTCGAACACGGGGAGAGGTTGTGTTGTGTGCTGGTTTGGGTAGTTCGGAAGGGAAGTAGTTTGGTCGCTTTAGTGTGCTCGGTTTTAGTTGTCTGTAAGAGAAACGTACTCACTGGTAGGTATTTAAACAAAACCCAAACCAGAGTACTTCAGACTGAATAAGAGGTTAATCAAAATCATCGTGTGTGCAGACAGTGAATAGCACTCAATTGGGTAATTTCTATTCCGGACCCTGCTGGGTTTTGGGGAGCTCCATTTAATTCATCGGGCGTCCGTCCTCTTCACATGTTGTCATTTGAAAGTTAAAAATAACCCCCAGGCGATCTGGGTTTTGCCTGCACCTGCCTTTGCAAACGCTGACTCCCCGGAGTTCTGCGCGGTGCTCTCTTGGAGCCGAAGATGCCCAGTCCGTGTCCAGAGCCCTGCTATTTATAAGACTTGGAAGAGCGGGGGAGGAGGAGGAGGGATGCAGCAGCAGGCTGCTTGCCTTTTGCATAAACTACCGAGGCAGGTTGCATGTTGTTTGAGATGTTGCATCGGTGGAGGCGAGGCAGGGTGCGGGGGGGGGAGAATTGCAGAAGCTGAAGTATTCCTAATCCTTCTTTTCCTAGGTACTGTGGATCTATGAAGCGCTTCCCTCCGATGTGAATGCAGTGTCCCCTGTGGGATGCAGTAGGTGATGCCCAGCTCTACTGCAATGGCAATTGGAGCTCTCTCTAGTTCTCTTCTCGTAACCTGCTGCCTCATGGTTGCCCTCTGTAGCTCCACCGTACCCATACAAAAACTGGCCAAGGCTCAAGACAAACAGGAGATAAAGGCGAGCCAGGAAAAGAGGGATCACACATCTACAAGGGACAGCCAGACAGGTCCAGGGAGAATGAATGAGATCGGCAGGAGCGGGAGGGAGGAGGGTGGCAGGGACTGGAAAAGCAAAGGAAACAGGAACTACTCGAACAAGGAGTCTTGGACTAAGCAAAAGCAGGCTTGGAACAGCCAGGGGACAAGCAGTAAATCTGGGAGCATTCAAGTGCAAGAGCAAAGGGATGCTGCTCCTGAGGAACCTCAGGTGGCTGAAGATTCATCCCTCCCAGCATCTGTTGCGAGTGTCACTCCCGAGCCTCCGGAGGAGTACGCCTATCCGGACTACCGTGGGAAAGGCTGCGTGGATGAGAGCGGCTTCGTCTATGCCATCGGGGAGAAGTTCGCGCCGGGCCCCTCTGCCTGCCCCTGCCTGTGCACTGAGGAGGGCCCGCTATGTATCCAGCCCGAGTGCCCCAGGCTCCACCCTCGCTGCATCCATGTGGACACCACGCAGTGCTGCCCGCTGTGCAAGGAGAGGAAGAACTACTGCGAGTTCCGAGGGAAAACCTACCAGACCCTAGAGGAGTTCATGGTAAGGACTGAAGCCAAAAGTCATTTTGTGGGTTCTTCTCTTGTTTAAAGTGGTGTTATGTTCTTTAACTGCTTTCTCAGAGGGTGTTATGGGTCTTCCCCTCCTCTTTTCATTTTTGTATTAATATTACTTCTGCAGTCCTGTAAATTTTCCCCTTAAACATGACCTTTCTTGCACTGTGATACTCTAACATTTTTAAATGAAGGTGCTGATCTTTATTAATTCCTTTGGTATTTACAGTAAAAACTGCTACTTGAAAGGATGCTACTCAGTGGTCTTATGGATTTTATGAAAATTTTCAGCAATACATTTATTTCCTTATTTAACTATTAACTGTTAAACTTCTGCCTTGCAGCGTTTAAGCAGGGGTTTTTGGGCTGACTTCTATTCCTAGTAATCAGTCTGTGATGATCCCTTCTTTTTTAACAGGCATTTCTTTTTCCTTTTAAACTATTTAAGCAGTGCTGCCAAGATTGCATAATATTTGCCTTCTGAGAATGACTATGGGCCTGCTTTTTAATAGCAGCATGTTCTGCAGTCTAGATTACAGTGATACTTAAACAAGGGACTTGGAAAGCTTTATGTTCCAGGAAATCCTTTTAGACTAGGGTCTTTTTAGCATCGTTGTGCAAAGTCATTATTGAAAATGCAAGATGTTACACTGCACTCAAAAGTTTTGGAGTTAGGGCTGATTTTCTGGTTGTTTACCTTGTCTTTTTCCATTTTGTGTTTTATTGTGGTTGAGACCTGTGAGCAGGCTCTAAGAATGACTTGTGAATTTGCTTGTGAATGACTGGTAGATACAGGGCTGGCCCAAAACCCATTTCTGAGCACACCAGTTTCATGCTGAATATGTTGAGGGGAGTATGAAATACAGTTCAAGGTTCTGGAAGCTGAGTCCCTCTCAGGATGGAGAAAAAGAAAATATATTTGTGAAGGCTGGAAATAAGTTGCCACCTCTGCTCTCTGTGGTATTTGCATGTTCGTGAAAACTTGACTTTGGTTCATAATGTCTTTCCATGTTCTTCAATTTAAGGGAAAATAAATAAATAATGGAGCAGAACTGCTTTCTGCATACTAAATTACAGTGTTGCCCTTTGCTCTTTTTAGGCAGCAATGTGCAGAGCACTGGTGAATTGGCAAGTACAGCAGACAGCATTGTATCATCCTCCCTTTTTCTGTGACACGCTCAAGGATTGCATTCAACTTTAGGGTGGTAGTTCTCTACTTAAGAGGGAGCAGCTACCTTAACAGCAGCTAGTTTGTGTGACCTTTTCAGAGGTGGCTTGTGAGATCCTTCCTTTCCCAGCAAACTTAATTCTTGAGGAGTGGCCAAAACATGAAGCTTCTCCACCTGTTCGCCATAGGCCAGAATTTTAAAGGCTTCTCCCCTCTCTTCATTCCCACTTTTCTACAGAGTTCCATTTCTTAGCCTTTTTATACAGTGGTGTTGTATAAATGGCTGTAAAACAAGCCTAAAATACTGTGTTAAATGTGTAGTGAGCATAGAACCTTAATGTTCCCTGGTAGATTTGAACACGGCTGGCAGCCTTGGTAAAAAGGGAGTGTTGAACAGTGACATTTACAGAAATACTCTGAAAAGATTTTGGCTTTCAGCTTTCTTTTTAACCCCATTCAGCTTTCAGCCCTTGTCTTCTTACCTTCCTCTAATGAAACATCGGTTCCCTTAGTGCCTTGTTTTACCCAGCTTTGGAAACCCAAGTGAGAAGGAATATCTGTGCAGGACAAGCAAGGAAAGTTGCTGACACAATTAGGCAGTGGCACTGCAGCCTGATTATTTTCCTGTGTGAGAACCTTGTTTTTCAGTTGTGCTTCAATGTTGGTTCCAATATTGTGAGCACAAGCTGTAAATGCAGCTGTTTGCCCAGGCCACTGCAATCAGTGGAGTTGTCTGGCAACACAAGGTGCAGATGGAGTCAGGTTGCTGCTGCTCAGTGGAAGCAATTGTAAAATGCAAGCAATTGCACACAGTTTCAAAGGTAATTCTGTGAGTTTAAAGTTGATGGTCTTAGAGAGGTTACTAATGTGCTATGTCTTGATTAAGGTCAGGGAATGAGTTATAAATGGATAGTGATTTTTCTGTGTCTGCACCTACTATTTGTGGCAAATAGTACCAGACATCAGTGAAGGAAGAAAAAGGTGACCTTCTAATGTTTAAGTGGCATTATTTGCACCAGCATTTATGTATAGATGTGTAATTATGCATGCAAGTTTGTGAGTCTGTTTATTTAAAATTCCCATATGGCTTGGCATGGCAAAGAATTGCCCTGACTGGAGCCAGAAAATGAGTGTGCTGGGAATGGGAGATTTAATGTGTTTCTTCTGTGATCTGCAGTCTGTCCTACAGGCTTTGTTTGTGTGTACATGTATGCATGTGTTTTTCTGTTTCCGAAAAGGACATGGATGTCAACACAAAACACAACTTGGGTTTAAGGGAAGGATGTGATCTTATAAAGCTGTTTCCATCAGCACCACTCTGTGGTGGTCCCCTGTGTGTATTGTGAGGCAGAATAGCAGAGCGATCCCAGTGTCCATATCAGTGGAACTGGTAGCAAAATCTTTAGCTGGCGAAATGCAAAGAGGATAAAGTTCTGCACTGAAGCTGGAGGTTTCTAAGCATGTGGTCCAAATTTTTCAAGTAAAATTTGAGAATTACTGGCTGATGTATAAAGTCATAGCCTTACAAGAACCATAAATTATCTTCAGAAGTGCAATGTTTTGAAAGAGACCTGTATTTTTGAAAGTTGTTGCTTTGTGTCTTTTAGAATTTCCTTGCTATCACAAATCATATTTTCTTGTGGGCAAGTTACTTGGAAATCTGAATACCAACTAATCCAAATGAATTTTGAAAGATCTGTAGTATTTTGAGGGCACACAGGAGTAAAAGCATAGCTGGTATGTTTCTTATTGTTGGTGTGACCCCATTCATGTTCTCCTGAGTTGTGTAAGTGTCAAGAAAATATTAATAAAAATTCTGACGCAAAAGCAAACTAGTTTGGGATTATGATTGCTTTGGGTTGGTTTTTGTCTTTTTAATTTAAGTGTTTGCAAGGCTCAAGGAACCAAATGTAGATTATATATATATTATTAATTCAGCTTTTTTGTTGGTTTGGTTTTGATGTCTTTTTTGGTTTGTAATTAAAGTTTGACATGGGGAAAGGGAAAGCTCAAATCACTTTGGTCTGAAAATGATTTGTCACTTCTTAATTATGACAATTTACACTAAGCTGCTGGATAGACCCACTAACCTTACTAAGCTACAACTCTTTTCACACTCCAGTAGTGGAAAACTTAGCAGTTTACACAGTAGTGCCTTTGCTCTTTTACAATGTCTGCAACTCCATTTATACCTCTGCTCATAAACTTCCCTTTAAACAATTCTAAAGAAGTAGGTTTTTTTTGCCATCTGTACTCTATTTTCTACAAGTTTTATGGCTGCCTGGTGAATACTCAAGACTTCTGTTGCCTCTTGTTGCCTTCCTGCAGTTTTTGCATAGGCAGAGCTGTTGCTGCTGTAACGTTAACAGCTTCATCTGTAGACCATGGAGACGTGGTATCATTAGTCTTCAGAGAGAGGTTGATAGGTGGTATTATTTCAGTCTGGCCTGGTTATGTCAGAAGTGCTGAGTGTGAGGGTTGCTGGGCTGGTCATCCTCCAAAGGAATGAGTGGGATGCTCCTTGCATTGACTGCCACTAGGGACTGCACTGCAGGGAATGCGCTTGCATTGCAGGAGCAGAGAGGGGAAATGAAGGACCAAATGTGTCTTTTCATTCTAATTTATTTAGCTGCTGTTACATACACACTGTCTTATTGCCTCTCTCTCTCTAGTGGCAATTATGTCTCCAGGTATTTAACTGCCATTAGGGTGCAGAAAGTGGGGGTTTTCTACAGTTTTCTACAGTTCCTGCTATATCCTGATGATCTGTTGTTTAGTCCAAAGATGAACCTATAACAGCTGACACTGGTACCATTTTAGCAGCCACTGTGGTGTACTTGCTTGCCTGAAAGGAGCTTTGTAGAAATAAGCTCATGGAGACCTTCCTTATCTCTGCTGCCATTACTCAGATTGGTGGGTTGTGCAGATGACAGTACTTACCAAGGGCATACTATAAGTATTCCCCTGAAATCCCATGATCTATTATACTAGAAGTGTCTTCATTACTGCAGTATCCTATTAACAGTGTATTCTGTTCATGAAAGATGTAGTCTTCAGGGGTATGTGCTGTGTAGGACAGAAATGTACATTATGAATCATCATTATTAGATAAGAATTAGATCAGTTTTGTTTCTCAATCAATAATATTTTCAGTGCTTCATTAAATGACTTATTTTTCTGAGAATTTCAGCCTTTGTCAAATTTGGAAATCTAGTAAACCTATTTAATTAGAATATGCTTAAATTTCACAGATGAGAGATTTTAGGAATAACATCTGTGTGCTGCCTTGTTTCCTGGTTGTCATCTAGTTTTTTTACCACCTCCAGTATTGAATGACACAGCTACTGAGCAGTGTCCTGGGATAAGGAATATATGTTGTCATAGCCACTGGTCTCATTGAACTGTGACAGTTGGCAAATTTGCATTTTTTCCAAGTCATGGCAAAAAGTGGTAAAATTGATTGAAAGCTGTAGGTTTGCCTTATTGATCATGATCCTTGAATTGAGTTCTAGTATCTTTGATCAAGTAGGATTACTTAAAAATAATATTAAAAAAATAAAAAACAGTCTTCCTTAAAAACCATGTTTTTATAATTTAATAAGTATTGTTTCTGGATATAACTCTGGAAGGAATAATTCTTATTGTTGACTTGATACTTACGAGCTCAAGTTTACTGACACTCAAAACTTCACATGTGGTTCAAGTGATTACTTGGAATACCTGAGCCTTTAATCTCTGAGCACTGGATCAGAAACCTCCTCATCTGCTGAGATTCCATCTCTGGAAGTGAACGTGTCAGTTTAAAAACGATTACAGGATGAAGTTGTTGTCCCAAAGTCTAATAAAGATCTGCTGTACTGGGCTGTCAGCCTCGGTGTAGAATTTTATAAACGTATGCCGTGGTGTTATCCTTGGTGGAATGTAAAGCAAAGAGGAAACACGACGTGAGTAGCTAGCAAAGGAAACCTGAAATAAATAATAGTAATAAAAGCAGAAAGCAGCACAGCAAGAGACCCTATTTAGGCTTTCTAAGCAGAGGGGAGGGCGTGAAAGATATGTGAGTGCATAAGCAAATAACAGCCTTGGCAGGTGGGAAGGGAAGTAGCAAAGCATGAATGAGCATTTAGTTGGAGATGATGTTGTGCAAGCATCAGCATGTTTGAACTTTGGAAGTGAGAATGATGTGAGAGGCAAGCAAGCAGAGAATGGATTTGAGGAAAAAATGTGATAGGCTGCCTGAAAAATAGGGAGAAGAAGCAGATGATCTGCAAGTTAGACATCTGGGTGATTCTTTGTAGAGAATAATTATTTTCTTTTTTAGATTTTATTTTCTTCTGCTCTTATGGGAGAAATGCATTGGGTGGTTGTCTGCATCAGCTGGAATCTGGAATGAAGAAGGGTCCATAAAAAGAACAACCTCCTCTTTAAGTAAACTAGTAATCTGCACAGATTGTAGATTTAGAGGATCACTAATAATAACGTTCAGCTGCATTTTCATTCTGTGTTCTGAGCATGGGTACCCATGTGGTTCTTTGGAGGAGTACAGCAATGAGATTTACAGTATACCACCTACTGCTCTTCACATTCTTGCTTTCCCCTATCCTGTGGGGTATGAGGATGTCAGCAATGAAAGGTGATGCACCTGGTCAGGAATGCTAAAGAGGACAGCTGGGATTGTACATGTGGCAAATGCAAACATTTCAAAGCACATTTTTTACTAAAGAGAGTCTTGCTACTGTTTTGTTCAGAATTAATTTCTTTGAAGTAGGTCTTTCAACTAAGTATTTTATGGTATTCCTATTCTGTAAGAGTTCTTCAAATCCAGTAACATTTCACTAGGTATAAAGGATTACCTGTATTTTCCTTTACCCCTTTCTTTGAACTGCAATTTCCTTTCAGAAAGTTACAAGTATTATAAAAATGGTCCAAATACAATTAACCTATGGGAAATTACTGAATTTAAAAGGATGGGGTTTCTTCCTGACTTCTCTTTGAAAAATACAATTTTCAATAAAATGTAACTTCCTGCTACCAAAATGCTTTCAAACCTGAAAAAATTACAATAAGGATTTCCATTAAAAGAAGATTCAAACATCATTTAGCAAGACTTTTCTTCTTAAAATATAATATTTTTCTCTAAATTATTTTTGGAACCTCTAATAGAACTAAACTAGATTATGAACTGAATTTTCAGTTAGAAATTCAGTAAGGTAATTTTTGTTTTACTTGTATTGAAAGTCTGCACTATTCTTGTTTTCAACATCCCTCTGACTTTCCCATTTGGTGCATAGGTTCAGAGAAGAACCTGTTTTGTTATGTTTTTTTTTTCTGCTGTGGTTCTGTAATTTTGCAGGAGCCCAGTCTTGCTCTCTGCATTATTTAGGCCACAAAACCCATTTGTTTTAGAGTGGCGAGGAAAAAGATGTGAAGGAAAAAACACAATGCGAAGGTGGACATTGCACACTCCAGGAGTGCATTAAGTGGAGGAATTAAAGGGTGACTGGGTTTGTGTTTCAACACTCCAGGAGAGCATTAAGTGGAGGAGTTAAAGGGTGTCTGGGTTTGTGTTTCAGGTTTCTCCATGTGAAAGGTGTCGCTGCGAAGCCAATGGTGAAGTGCTGTGCACGGTCTCAGCCTGTCCCCAGACCGAGTGTGTGGATCCTGTGTATGAGCCCGACCAGTGCTGTCCCATCTGCAAAAATGGTGAGTGATGGCTGCAAAACTAGGAGGAGCTCTCTGTCGGGGGATCCATGTTGTCCTGTTCTGCTTTTGAAAAATTATTCAAATATTTTTCTTTTTCCTCTAATGGAGATGGAGAAGAGTCGTGTGTGGATAGTATAGTCCTGTTGTGAGGAATCAGATGTCCCTTGACTGGGATGGACTCAGTTATGACCTACAGGGATTTTTGTTACCCAGAGACAATTAGGATGTTAATACCAGCTGTTTGTGTGTCTCCTGGATATAAAATTTGCACAAACTCATTGTAACTGTGTTTTATATAGGCACACAAAATGGAACTCAGACTCTTCATGTTATTCACCTTTCTGCATAGCAGGAAAAGCTACTTTTGTTCTCCATTGATATTTGTTTCCCTTTCAGATATTCTTCTCCTTTTTTTGCTTTGGTTTTATTTTTTCTTAAGGCAAATCAAATGTACCTTATTGAGCTCATCTAATTTTCATAACTAAATGAATTAAACTCCCAAGTTTAATTGAATACTTTTCGTAACTAAATTAGACAGAAAGTCTCTCTACTCCCAGCAAGGGCTTGCATTAGATCAAAGTCTTAGTCTATTTAGAGAAAAAAAATTACATGACGTACTAGCTCATCACTTATAAAGAAGAAATGATAATTTATTAATAGAAATGAAAGCTGCAAAATCTCAAATGAAATTACATTTAAAATTAAAAAAGACATTTAAAAATATTCAGATAATGTGCAGACATCTGTTATTTCTCTTCAATAGGTAGGTTTCATTACATTAGCTAAAACAAACTGATTAAAATTGTGGAAAAGTTGGGGGAGGAGAGAGTGTACAGCATATGGTTTCCTCAAATTCAACAGTAGATGATAAGGGACTGTTAATTGCATTGGAGGAGTTTCATTTGTATGGATATAAAAGTAATTGCTTCACATCCCTTAATTGGTTGTTACAACCCTGAAGGAATTTGTTCTCAGCTGTACAGCTTAAGGGCACTCTTGTTTCTGGAGATGAGGACAGGCATTTTTCGAGGCATTTAGGGACAGTTCCTGAAAAAGTCTGAATTTGGAAGCTGGTGATGTCATAGCTAGCTAGTCTTAAGGAACCTTTAGCACTTGTTTGATGGCAAGAGCATTGCTGACATGGTCACAGGCTTTTTGTGTATGACATGCTCTGCAGTTCCCCAGGTCAAAGTGACTTTAGCTGGCAAAAGGTTTGTTTTCAGTATCAGTGATGGAGTTACAAGCAGAATATGTTAAGCAGATATGTATGATTCTCTAGTCTTTCCCACTGAATTTGTCCAATAATCTTAACAGTGTTTAGAGCTGGATTGACTTTCCATTGGCACAAATTCTCCCACAAGCAGCAACAGAATGCACAGTAGTGGCAATCTCCTGGTGATGATTCCCTTTTGGATCAAGATGGTGCTGTAGTGCAGGGATTGGCTTGGCCGTTCACATAGATTCCCTGACACTTTTCCCAGAAATAAGGAAAAGTTACCAGAAATTGTACATAAAACATACCTTTTGTTGTGAGGAAGCTGCCTTTTCTCAGAGCTGTTAAAGCTGCATTATGTGAGTTCTGCCAGCAAGAAAAGGGTGGTCGTGTCCTCAGCCTCTGAATCCCCAATATTACTTGCATATTTCTCGTGTTTAGCCATGAGCTGGCATCTCTGACCCAGTTTCAGACCAAGGTGACCACAGCTGCCTGTTTCCAGAGAGCTGTACTGTCACTTCTGTGCATGTCAGAGAACCAACAGTGGCTTTCCTTGTTAGCCTTTAGATGAAGAAGAAAACCATTAGCAATAACAACAAAACCAAGATAGTTCAGAGGCAGCTCAACTTTTCTGGCTCAGCAGCTTCAGTATAATATCACGAAGAAACTTCTGAGGAAACCTCTCCATCTGGGGAGTGCATTTAGAAAAGAAAGGCTGTTTGCTTTTAGAGCTTATTTTAAAGTGTGTTACACATGCAGTTCTCGAGGAACTCCAGTGAATTGCTGAATGTTTTTAATTAGACTGGAGCAAAACCTACTGAGCAGGAAAGCCTAGCCTGCCTCATCCTCTCATTTTCAAGCCTGCTGGAACAAATGTGCTGCGAATGTATGTTGGAGAAACAATCGTCGTGTTGTGCTTCAGGGTTGATTGTTACAGCGATGGATGACATCAATGACATCATGTTAGTGACACAAAAGAGCTTTGGGTGGTGTACAGGGAGCTTGGCCATATAACCTGAATAGTGGGAAAGGTGGAGCCATGGAAAGCATACAAGTGAGGTAAGTGCACCAGAGCGAGAAGGGGTGTATAGCAGCCGGGGTCACCAACTATAGCAGCCGGGGTCACCAACTATAGCAGCGGCCGAGGCCTTCCCGCGCGGAGGCTGGCTGAGAGACACCAAGCAGACCAAGGTATGGGAGAGAAGAAGGGCAGTTTATTTACAGCAAAAGCTTTTTATACTCTTACACACTCCAATTACTACTGGTCAGTGAAAAGTCCACCTCCCAGGGTGATTGGTCACACCCGGTGTCAAACATAGAGATTAGAAAAGTGAAAGAATGCAACTTATCTATGTTCTCCGTGAGAAAGAACAGAAAGATTCCAAACAGTGCAACCACAGGGGTGAGAGGTGAAGTTTGGGTTCTCTACATTTCCTTGCATTTGTGTGTTAAAAGTGCACACAATCAAACTGATTTCCATCCCTTTCCTGCCACTTCTTAGTATACAATACCTTCCCAACTTGCCTGGTCTGCAGATTGCTGGCAGTGACCCAATAGTGCGAGCTGAGCGACTACCTCTGTCACTGGTAAGGGCCTAACAAATGCCCAGTATAAGAAGTATGGAGGAGAGCTAGCAAAAGCCTGTGATTATTAGAAATTAATGAATTCAGTGTCTTGACAGGTGTGAGACACTGTGCTGTATCTTTTGTGGGATGAAGGGAATGTAGTTGACTTCTCCGACCTATTTTCACAAAATTGCTGGCAACCCTTACAAGGAGGGATGATGTGTAACTGCACATTGGGCTTACATAACTGCACGTGTGTAGGTACAGGCTTGCTTTGAATGTAAGAAGAATGGAAAACTTGTGGAGTTAAATAGTTGTATGTGTAGTATTTAATAATCTTCTATATCCCATCCTGGCTTTCCAAAAGAAGCCTAGATACTTCCATAGCTGAAGATATTATTTTCTCCTTTGTGGGCAGGGACAGGGGGTACTTTAAAGAACATTTGCTCTGAAAAGTAGAATATAGAAGGGACAAAAGGTGACATCTCACTGAGAAGATCATGGGGTTGGGGGAATTTTCCTGCTTTTTATGTCTCAAGTCACTGCAAATGAGGGCGTTATTTTGTGTTTATCTTGTGTAAATGCCCTGAAAGGAAACAGAATGAGGACAGAGGGGGGTGGAGGAGAGGATTCCTTCTCATGTGGATTGACACGTTGAGTTTCATGCTTTTAGTGACCATCAGCACCAGCCACAAGAAAAAATGTCCAGTAAGTTAAATCTGACTTCAGAAAGTTGCATTAACAGGTGCCCAGTTCAGATCTCCATTCTGCTTTGTAGTATTAGCATTGTGGTTAGTTTTGTGGAAGCCATCCCTGTTCACAGCTATATCAATAACATTAGATTCAGCTACAGTCATTTCTACAGTTTGTGCAGAGTTGATGGTAAAGATAGTGGGCATACAATTGCCTTTTCATTGGAAAAAAGCTGGGTACTTGTCACTGATGCATTTGGGACCATGGAAGGGGATGGGGGGTTAATACTGGTAGTGAATTATCTTGCTCTAGATTAAATTACCTTGGTTGTGTGTTCCACTTCTATTCCCAGCATTAGAGCCCTAATAGGCATACAGCTGAATTCTGTTTTGCCTGAAGCCTGCAGCCACGGAGCAGCCGATGGAGTCAAGGGTGGCCCCACTCCTGCCGGTGTCTTTGCAGGAAGATGAGATTAAACCTGCAACCCACGTGGAGCCTGAGGGGGAGTCGTGGTTGCTAGACCAAAAAACATTTTGATCTAAGGTCCCCAAGAGATTTTTATTTCATTATATGGCTGAAAGATTGCCCCAGATAAAATGAAGCGGATCATGTTGCCTTCCCAGCGTTTATCTATCTGTGTGTCAGTGTTGTTTCTCTGTCAACAGCAGGGAGAGCTGAGTTTCTCCTTTCGGCAAAGGCTCGTAGCTGTACAGTCAAAAATAAAAACACCGATGCCCAGAGGGTCAGCTGTGTTCTCAAGGCTGTAACATTTGCAGGAGGTATCTATTCTTACTGGCTGTGCAACAGGGGGACTTTACTCTGATTGCAGTCATTTCAGGTGCCTTAGGTGGAGTGAGTCAGGATCCGATCTGATATTCGTGTTCATAGTTATGGTTGAAATACATGCATCATTCGGTTGAAATTATTGCTGCTAGTAAGGTGCAGGTCTAATGTGCTGTGACCAGGGAGGGCTGATGGTTGTGTATCCCTGTGCTGTGTGGTTGACTCACTGAAACTTTCTTTAGCACCTTTGCATACAATTACAGTGTTTAGGCACAAGGTGACTTGAGAGTGCTTCTGAATGGCAAGTGGGGACCTCCATCTGTGAGAAGGAGCTCTCGAGGGAGCAAAACCCTGGTAATGGCTGGCAGAGCTGCTGTCCCGTTTTGCTACCATTTGTACAACAGGGCTTTGTCTCACCTTGGGACTCAAATCTGTCAAAAAATGGTGCTGTTGCACCTGTCATCCCTCTAAAATCCTGTTGGAGAGAGGCTACGCTGGGCTGAGAGACCTGTCTGGCAATAACACAGATGAGGATGTTTATTCTGGGCCGATAAAGGGAAGCTACACCTTGGCAGCTCTCACGTGAGCTGGCTGTTTGCTCTTCCCTGCAGCCCCAGCTTTGCTCCAGCTTTGCTCAAGTACCATGGAGAATCTAACCTGTAAAATTTAATGTCCTTCTGCAGTGTGTTTAAATAAAATATGATATGACGTTGACTATAAATGCCTTAATCTCAGCAATGAAGGAAGTATCATCATGCTGCTCTCCAGGTGGAGGTCAAGGTAGGACTATTGCAAACATCAGGAATGTAACTGCTGTAAAATTTTAAGTAATCAGGGCCTTTGATTGTCCTCTTTTCCTCTTTCCATTGTCTCTTTAAATACCTTTTTTAGTCATGCTTTGGCAGCTAATTTATCTATAGCCAATGAGATCCAGAACTTTTAAAGCCTGAGAGTGGTTTCTTCAGTCTGCATTTCTAAGGAGGGGATCAGATCAGGTGGTTATGTTGGGGGTCTCTCCTAGATGTAAAATGCAGGTACCATAAAATCATTATAAATCCTAGTTGGTAGGATTGAAACAGTATTTCATTTATTTAAAAAGTGGAATGTACATTAAAAAGTAATAACCTAATGAACAAGAAATCATTTCAAACTAATCCCTGTTCCACCTACACAGTATGCACCAATGTGATTTGCTCCCTTCTAATGTGTTTACTTCAGGCATTTGAATGCTTGTGTATGCAGGGTAACATTTGCTCCATGTTTCTGTGTGCATGAGTCACTTAGCAAAAACTTCTGCATAGACTCCACTTCAATAGACTGCATTTCACAAAATGATTTATAATATGGGACTCTTAACCAGGAAATATTAACGTTCTAGGGGGAACGAATGTTTCAGGGAGAAAAACACTATTAAAGTTGCACGAACAGCTGTATGTGATTAAAATTGCCTAGTGAATAGGCAGGTAGGTTGAAAAACTGTAGCAGATATTTTGGCAGCATGTTTTGAAAATAAATAACAGAATTGTTTCTTTTTGTCTGCTTTGGGCATTTTAAGTGGCTTCCAAATCTAGTAGGTGAAGTTGGTAAGCTAGTTGCCGTAGTTTTTGTTCTTGGTTTCTGCTGTTGATGAAGTTGAGAGGAAGTTTGGTCTGTGTCATCTAAATTCAAGGAATTCCTCTAAACTCATTTTATCTCTGCTCACTTTCTCTGTCTGCTATGGGAAAGTTGATGGCTATGTAAGCCATGTGTTCTTCCTGTGCAGAAATCACAGAATTTTGTTGTTGTGTCATTTTTTCCACTTAGATCCAAAGCTGTTTAAATGTGCATGGATCAGCACTGCAAAGTGGGCAGAGCAAAACCTTATGCCAAAGCTGCACAGGCCTTGTTGCATGCATGTGCATGCATGCACACAGATATGTGATTCACTGTTGGCATTGTTTATGTTCAGCTGGCTAAGTAGTGGTAGGTGCTGTAATTTCCTCTAAGGGTGTTTATTTAGTGTACAAGTTATGTTGACTTCCAGGTTATACAATTATTTTCCTAAGTATAGAAACCCATCAGAGAATGAGAAGGATCTGTCTGAAGATATGGCAGAAATATTCAGTTATACTGAGCCTAGATCAGTTAAAAGGATGAATCAGTTTATATAGCATATATGAATTTATTGCAAATAAATATTGTGTGCTCTATTTTTTTTTAACCAAAATGCTCTCAGTTGGGAGTTTTGCTGTCGAAAGCCAGCAGTAACTGCCCCTGAGTATGTAATTTCCCATCATTTTGCTTAGACACGAGGACAATCAGAAATTTTACTAACCTTGCTATTTAAAGTGATACTTTATACTTAAATAGGAGGATGTAGAAGAGCCTATTAAACTATAAAAACAGTGTTTCCTATAAGGTTTTCAGAGCTCACTTTGCAATATTTTTTCATTATAGGCTGCTACAGTGAGCCTGAAAAACATTCAGCACTCAGTTTTCTGCCTCTTACCTGATACTGCAGGCTTAAGTCGTATATCAAAGTTAAATTCTGCTGTGTATCAGTCCTCTTTCATGGCAACTGCTTGCAGGGTTTGTGATTTTGCTGTAAGTTGAACCAGAAGTTGATGATGATATGCCCCAAACTGTTCTTTAGTGGTGACGGTTCCAGGTGAGTGTGGGAAACCAGATGCCGGTTCCTCATGATGGTCAGAACTTGCATGTGCCGCAGCTGTCTGGCTTCGTAAAGGGTGTTTTGGTCAGCCTCAGGAGCAGGAAGATGAACATGCTTACTGTGCTGATAGAACAAACACTGAAATCCTGGGATGGGAGGAGAAAATAATTTTCTGACAGCTTTCATGTATCTGACGTACTTCATAGCACTTGTCATAGCAGTTTCACAGATCTGCCATCCTGTGTAGCTCTGGGTGCTGTTTAGGGTTCAGAAAGGAAAGTGCCTTCATGCCAATACCCATCAGAGTATTGGAGTAAACAGTGTGCTGTTGCATGATTTGCCTTTCCTGACACTTTCTCTGTTACATAGAGATGCATTTGGGGATTTGTTTGGTTTCTAGCAGAACAGCTAGCCCATGCTCCCCAAAATGAAGTCATCAGTTGCTTTTGCGGTTTTGTTTGCTTGTTCGTTTTGTATTTTTAAGTTCTTCATGTAAGGATTTTCTGAGTTTATATTGCAGTTTTATTTGCACACCGGTTGAGAGAGGTAAGATGTAAAAAAAAAAAAAAAAAAAAAAAATCCCAGATATCACATTGTGGCCCCCTCCTTCTTCATACACTGCCCCCAACATTAGTTTTTTCCCGTTTGAAAAAAACAAACTTTAAGGGAGTTGCTTTGTCTCCTACATACAGTATATTTTTATATGCTGTTCATTAGAGAAAATATTCCCAGTGTTAATTTTGCTCCCCCATTCTGCTATTGGATGTCTGTTTTAATTTTGTATGTGTCTCTAGCTGATATAGTGGCAAACATTTGGGGGGCATGTAGGATTCTAAGGTCTGAAATACCTGTGTGCATCTCACTGTATGCTACATCCTTGAAACAAGATTCCCTATCAGTAGGACACTACACTATTTGATTAAATTGTGGGTTCTTACATTCTGAAACCCTGTCTTGCTCCAGATTGAGTTACCATAGGTTAATTCATTATCCAGTGTTAGCTGAGCTACTGTCACTGTCCACGTGAGCTCTTAGTTGTGTTCTCTGCAGATAATCCTGTTTGTAAATAGAAGCTGTTTACTAGCTAGGTGCTACAGTAATAGGTCTACGTGGCTGATTAGTATTTTGTGGTGTGATCAAAAGGAGCAATGAAGAAAGATACACACCTTGTGCATTTTTCTTTATGTTCTTTTGCATTTTTTCATTGCTATTTCATTATGTTAAATGAGGCATCCAAGAGTTTGCTTGGCTTTGAGGGGAAATGGACGCTTATATTGAAGTGCTGTGATATGTTAGTATAGTTTTCTCTTATAAGAACAGTCACTCTCTTATGATAAATGATACAATCAAAATCTCCTTTACTTCTAAGTGCAGTGTAATTTTCTCTGCGTATTTTTTCATAGGAAGTTGAGGTTTAGGCATTAAGAAAGATGTGAATTGATCCAAGTGACTTACTGGTTGATGGAAACAGGGAATTAGCTGATTTCATTAAATTTCATTTCCTTAACACTTTGCTTTTCTGTGTTTGAGCTTTGCAATCATGGTGGCCTTTCCATGCCGTGCAGGACTGCTAATGCCAGATCCGTCTTAACTTGATGTAACTCCTCTTTCTTTTGAGTTTGTTGTAGGTCTTACATGAGCATGATAGCAGTGTCAAAAGTTTTTTTTCAAGTCCTTCTTGAACTGTATTTGTAAATGAACTCAAAATCTGATCAAGGACAGGATCACCTGTTTCCTTTCCTGACATGAGCTTTACTAGGGGCTAACTTGGATGCCTCTGCCAGTGTTTGGAAAAGGGTTCTAAAGGAAAAGGAGTGATGGGTTCCTTGGGAAAAGACTAAAAGCTTCTGTTATTTTTTATTAATATTTGTGAAATTGCAGTGCTTGTTTTTCTTGTTGCTCTAAGTAGCATCTTACTGTTTCAAACTACTGCACTGGGATCCCCCCTGTGATGTGTGCTGTGAGAGTCCTGAATGAAGTCCCTGGCGATTACCTTTGCCCAGCAGGTCAAATATCTTTATCAGCTGGAGACTTAAGTACTTTCCTAATTTAAAGCCTTGATCTTTAAGGTGGAAGGAGCTTTTACTTTGTGAACCTTTGGATTGCTTCCATGGGGGTAATTATCCATACAGTTTTGTTTCCTTGAGCATGTTCAGCTGTAGAGCAGCAGTGATTAAAAAAAAAACAACCAAAAACCTAAGAAAGAAAATAACACACTTTAAGTAATTCCTTACCTTCACCAACAGTTACCATAATGATTAGCATTTCAAAGCTGATAGGCAATCAAAAACTTTGATTGCTATTTTCATTTAGGAAAATTATAATTTTTAAAATTTTTTTTCCCTCTGCCTACGCTGGTGCCTGTTAAATTTTCATTAGAGGAATGACTTCCTACTGGTAAACATCACTTTCTTCTAAATGCCCTGTTCTTTTGCTGAGTCTTCAGCTCTGTTTGCTTATTCCTGTGTTGCTAGCCCTTGGATAGGAGCCTGTTAAAAAAACTTCATGCATAAATTCTACTTACCTTACAGTCTTGTAGATGATGAGTGTTTTTTCTCCTGCATCATTTCTTCTCACTATTGCACACTGGTTACTGACCGCCTTTCTTTGAAGTACTTATGAGCAGCAAGTCGCACACTCTTTATTACCAATGGGAAAGGTAACTGTATCTTCACTGTGTGCTCATCCAACATGTCATTTAATTTTTTTTTTCTTTTCAAGTGGAATTGATCCAATGGAAGAATAAAAGAATAAAAGAACAAGCAATGCATTGTAACAGGATTCAAAACACTATTTGGTGAATAGCACTGAATAAAGAAGATCCATATTGAAGCAATTGCTTTTGGCGTCCTCTGTTTCAAATAGTTGCAGTGTTATCTCCTTTCTCAGAGGTAGTTTCACTGAACTGTGGTGTTAATTGCTTTGCCAGAAAAAGTAACATTGTTACTTGTTGTGCCTTAAAATAGTTCCTATTCCTTTCTGATAATAGGATGTCAGACCTTCTCGAACATTTTGAATTCAAAAGGGAAATCACTGGTTAAGCTGGACAGTTTTGGGGGAGATATGCAAATGATGAGTCCTCTTAAAGGCAGAAGAGGAAGAGGAGTAGTGACCATTAATAATATGTTATGAAGCCAAGCAACAAGGCAGCACAATGGTAAATGAAATTCAGCAATACCATTTGTTAAATAGTGAAAGAAATTGCTTGGGTATTTTGATGACCTTTTGTTAAGATTTCTGCCAAGTGGTTTTATTTACATATCAGTGTGAAATATTGTATGTATATATCTGTCCGGCTTCATTAAGAAAGGCTTACATTTATTAGAAGTACGCTATTATTTAAAGACTGGCTCCTCGCACCTGCTTTGTATAATCTTCCATGTTTGCTGAGCACTCGGCAAGAAGAGGTTGCAGAAGTACAGAGAAGAGCAGCAAGAAAGCTGAATATTCCCCTGTGAAAACAGATGAGGTCTCTAGTAGTGATAGCACATGAATTAAAAATCATGTGATAAAGTGTGGTACCGGGGGAGAAGCGTAGTACCGATGAAAATCTTCCCTTTGCTCACAAGTCAAGGGAGAAGCAAAAAAATCAAAAGGCATAGTACCTGAGATCTTTAAGGCACCATGTAATTAACCCATAAACTCACTGCAGAAGATAGTTTCCTATTATTAGAATAAAGATTGTGTCTTTGATAGAAGGAATAAAATACCCTAACCTAGCTGCAGTGAAACTGCATGGGATGATGTGCTGTAGAGCCTCCCGGAAACATGTTACATGAACAGGAATGTAACGTTGTTTTCTACCATCCACATCTTAAAATTTTCTTTATTGAACTGCTCCTTTTTAAAGTACTTCGCAGAAAAAAGATTGGGCTATCTTAATTTTAGCCCAGCCAAATCCATCCTGGTTATATATTTTCTTGTTAAGGCAAGAAGACAGACCCAATGAAGAGATGTTAAAACAGCAGCAATCCTTTTCCCACACGACCATTGCACTCTCCTTGTGTTGCGTGCTGGGCCACAATAGCACCTTACTCAGTACGTGTAGATGATGGAGATGGGACCTAATGAGGCTGCCTTTTTGGCAGGGTCTGCCTTCAGCTATTCTACCAACCTTTCTTTAAATGACCTAAAGGCAAGTCACCCATGAACTGCTTGTGTAATAGCTATCCACGCTGTCTAAGACTTCTGAGATTCGTCAAAGGACTCTCTGTATTTCTAGTTCGTGCGTGTTTAATACAATCTACTGAAGAACTAATGGGGAGAAAAAAAGGCTCAGAAGCAAATAAATTATAGTGGGTTTTGGAGTTATTTATTATGTCAATTTGATACAGAATGTGCCACCCCACAATGAAAACTAATTATCTTCTGGCTATGGCAGCTTGCTAACCTGATATTTTGTTAATGAATGGATTAGATGGAACTTTGACAGCCACTAACATGAGTGAATATTGTTTTAAAGATCACTTTGTGCTGATGTCCAAGCTAGGTGATGATTATGACAACTTAGAGGCAATTCTATATGCATTATTTAGCCTCTGCCCCCTCTCCCCCACTATTTCCCCCCAGTACCCTTAGATAATTAAATCTAATTATGCCTGTACATCCTTAAGCACTCCTACATGCAGCTGGAACACATGAGGAAGTTTCATTTACCTAATTTGCAGCCTAAACATTAAATCTGCAAGTTGGGGTTTGATTTCAGTGGTTTAAATAGGGCATGTTTTCCTTGTCATGTGACCATTGTGTTTTGCTGTGATTAGATAAGCTGCTAAGACACGGGAGAATCATCAGGTCCAAGTGTTGCGGGAAGGAAGATCCAGGTTTGCTGCCAAAGCCTGCCTGGCTTGCTGGCAAGCAGGTGTTCATCGAGTGTACTGTTTATATGCCTGTGGTGCTGAAAAATAAACACTTCCTTGGATTTTCTTGCTGGCAGCTTGTTCAGCAGAGGAGTTTTAACTGTTGTGTAGTCTTCATTATGAGAAGGTGATGTATTTGTCAGCATGAGAGGACTTTTTAATTTCACATCAGCTGAGTGTTTAATCTTCAGTCTTCTTAGTTAAGTTTGTTGTGACAGCTGATTCTTTCCAGTCAAAATGACTGAAGAGTCAAGTCAATTATCTTGGAATACATGGGTTTGTATTTGTGCCTAGGTATGACAGATTAGGCTTTGGCTCCAAGTTCTGTTGTGGTGCATGCTCCCTCAGGGCCCTGGTACTCTCTCCCTGACTGTGCTGCTGTCTGTGCTGTCACCTGGCCATGGCTGTGCACCAGAAGATGCTTCCATAAAAATCTCTGTGTTATCATCTTAGTGGAGGAGCAGTCTAGAAACTTCTACAGTCCTTTAAGCGAGCTTTCAGGAAGGCAGAAGCTTTCTCGGCTCTGGTTTTCAGGACTCTGCCAGAGACAAATATTTGGGGCAGAGAGTTGACAGAATGTGAAAATGTCCCCTGACACCAATCATGTCCAGGTAAATGGCATACACAGCTACAACATCTGGACAATGAAAAAGGGAATTTTATAGATTCAGATAACATAAAGCCCACTTATATTTACCCCAAGCTGGGATCAGCTCCAAAGGGGGCTCCTCACCCTCCAAGGTCCAGCTGGCAGTTTTCCAGCCTCCTGGCTAGGCATATTGTTTCAATGTGTGTGTGTGTATACACAGGTATATATACACAAACACATGTTACCAGGGTCATCAAACACCATACTTAATGAAAATATTTCCCACTTTTGAAACTATCTCGAAAAGATTACCTACAGTGGTCCATGGCCACCACCCTCTTACTTTGCCTCCCACACACTGGGGCAAACTTTTTTGTAGGGGCTCTTATGATAGGACAAGGGGTAATGGTTTTAAACTAAAAGAACATATATTTAGGCTAGATATAAGGAAGAATTTTTTTATGATGAGGGTGAATGTAACACTAGAACAAGTTGCCTAGAGAAGCTGCTGATTCTCCATCACTTGAAGTGTTCAAAGTCAGGTTGGATGGGGCTGTGAGCAGCCTGACCCAGCTGAAGATGTCTGTGGCAGAGGGATTAGTCTAGCTGAACACTGAAGGTTCCCACCAACCCAAACTATTCTATGATTCTGCATGCAAAGACAGTAAGGTGAGCTGCGTTCTGGAGTGGCAGCTGTCAGTTCCTCCCTGCTTTCATGAGAGGAGATGGTTGGCTACTTGCTGGAACCTGCTTATCTTTCCATCTGGACTATGTTGCCATGGGTGAAATGCCTTCTCCCATGGGCCCACATCACACCATTGTTTTGCAGAGAAAGCTGCAGGATTGCTGCTCAAGCTGCAGCGCTGCTTTTGCTACAGAGCACTAGAGGACAAGAGGTTATCTTGTTATGGTCCCTGAGATGAAAGATGACATTTTGGCTGGCTGCCTGAAGATGTGGGCAGTTGCCTGTCATTAGTTGTGACTAGGTGATACTGTAATGCATTTGTTACAGTTATGAGGCTCAAAATCTAGTGTTTGTATTTTGTTGCCTTTTCCTCCTTTTAGTAAGTGAAAACAGAGGTTTGGATTTAATCATAAAATTTCTACAGACTGTGATGAATCACCCTTAATTCACCTGTGACTGTAACTAATAAATGTGAGTTCAAGGTCTCTCCTTGGCTGCACACTCCTTGCAGTGGGGGTAGATGTGAATTGGAGCAAGCTCTGTAATTACAGAGAAACCCAAAGATCTATTCCCAGATGGGCAGGGCTGGGTAATGGTAAATTATGGGTAAAAGGTAAATGGGTAAAAAGGTAAATTCCCATAAGTTATCACTAGAGGTCAGCATTAAAGTAATTTTAAGATCAAATCTCTTACCATGTAGTGAATTGTCTGTAAATTTGAGCTATGAGTGGTTGTGACACAGGTGGGACTTGCATAAAATGAGTAAAATATGGAGCCTAAATAGTTGGGTTGAGTCATTCCATATGTTCTTGTTATCTCTTGCTTTGATGGAGTGACTGCTGATTTACCTCCAGTTAAGTAAGAAGATGATTTCATTTAATATCTTCTCTTTTCCTCTCCCTGCTTACTTGCCTGCCTTATAATTAAAAATCTGTGTTCCTTTTCAAATTTGTGTGATAGTTCTTTAGCAGAATTCAAATTGATTAGCTGTTAATATAATTTTCAGTTGGGGGTTGGGATCTGAAATTAAATATACAGATACTGTTAGGATTCTGTTGTGATTCACTGTTTTTTCCACATTAGCAGCTAAATATATAGGAAGTGGTGTCTATGTGAGTGCATCTGGTGTGGAATCAGAAACATAAAACTTGCTCCAAAGCCTGGCCTCTAACTTTGTTGTAGGTCTCTTCAATCTCGTCTGGATACCCTAGCCAAAGAAGCACTGCTTGTAAAAGGCAGATCTTGCTCTGAGTTGTATTAGAATATTTAGTTATCTTGATTTTTTGAATATGTGTGTTTTATTAAAATAAGGACTAGCCCTTAATGCCTCATTTTCTCTTGTGGAAATAACATATATAGATCTAAGTCTCAAATAACAAGATGGATCCATTTGTGCCAGGGTATCCAGCATATGGTCAAGTGGAGCTGCCCATCTGTATTGAGATATATAAGGTGTTTGTAGGCTGTGCCCATAGAAAGCTTCTGGATGCATTAAATTTTTCACTGCCTGAGAATGCCAGGCCAGGGGTGTACAAGAAAAGATGCTGCAGCTCACTGAGCCAGCCCTAATCTCCATGGGAGTGATGGGCCTCTCAAGGAACTGCAGTTATCTTCTGCCTGTGAACTTACAAAATTGCTTGTCTTTGGGCTTGCGGTGTGTGCTTTGTTCATAGCAGATTGTGCTTAGCAATAATTGGCACTGAGTCTAATCCTTTCTGGTTTAGGACATGGAAGAGAATTACGTGACATGACAATGCCTGAAAAATGACAGAGTAGCCTTGTGTGAATGTGGTTATTCATCAACATGGGTTCAAACATTGTGGTACACATCAAAGAAGGAAAAATAGGCTTGATGGGGAAAGGATGGAAACCTCCCTGATTTCAGGGAGAGCGTGGCATCTCAGATGGCCTTTGAAACTCCAAAATAATGAATTTATTTTCAAGCATCAGATTATTTGATTATATTTACCTTTCTAATTCCAGATAAAATGGTGTTATTGAAATGGGTGTCATGCCTTCCATTTATGGAAGGTGAAATGGCATTTGCATTTTGTGCTGTTTCAAAGCCTTGACTTCTCCAAAACTGTTTTAGTGTGAGAAACCAGTCTCAGTGATAATTATAGAGAGAACAGCTTAGCATAAATGCATATATATGTGCTTTCATCATTTTCATAGAAAGACAACTGCGTAGTTCCCAGCAGTGAAATCTCAGTGCCTGTTTTCAGTAAAGAAAATCCAAGGAATACTTAAGAATGCCCTAACCAAACCAAATGATTTGTACCCTCATAAGAAGCACTTGCAGGAATACCAAGCTGTTGGGTGAGTCAGTATAGATGGCTTTCCATGGATTGTTTAGGAGTTTGGTAACATGACACAGATTTCTTCAGTCAACCTCTATTTCTGGGTTATTTTTATTAGGAAGGTCAGTGATCTGTCTGAGCCTAATTATCCCATCTGGCGAGTGCGCTTGAGGCATACAAGTTTCCTGCAGTTTGTGTGCACAAAGAAATGATGTGGTTACCAGGTTATTTAGTCGGCTCTGACTCCTCGGCTGCATGGGAAGGTGTCTGCTGGCAGCTGCCTTGCCCTGCGTAGCCTTATATGTGACTCTGGGAAAGAGTTTGCCTCTCCAGTTTTATGGGGAGAGCTTGTTCTACTGCTCTGCTATTGGGACTCACACTTTCATCCCTTTTTTTTTTTTTTTAAAACACATTCTTTTAGTGGTCTCAGTGGACAGTTAAAAGCTGTGTGTTGGTTCAGAGCTACTCTTCAGTTTTTCAGAAGTTTTTTTCATTCTTCTTGCACCACTGAAAGATTAGGTGGACTTTTCAGAAAGACCTTCAGGTCTTCAAGCTGCATCATCTTACAGCTATTTTTGTCTATTTTAAATCTTTATACAGACCTCCACAAGCACAGTATGTGGTCAGCCCAACCATCTCCAGTGCAGTTCAGCCACACAATGCCTCTGTAACACTCCGAACTAGAGTTCGATAAGAATCTGGGGGGGCAAGTACCATGTCATTGGACATGTGCACACGAAATATGGATGAAAAAGGAAATAACATGTTAACTCTGGGGTTATGTCTTACCATACAAGCTATTAAATCCCTCCTTTCTTTCCTAGGGTATCCATTCAAAATGCCAGCTGAAGTGATTATGGATTGCTGACCGTCAGTATATTTAAACTTTCACCAAGACTATGTGCAAACTAAAAATCTTTAGAGATGTCTTTATTAATGAAGCTACTCAGTCATATACCATAATATAGATATATATATTTTAAGCCATTCATTTCCATGCTTTGTAATCCTATTTCAGCCCTGAAAAGAATGTAATATAATTCTGGCTGCAGAATGTTTTAGATAAATCTATGAATTCAGTCAAAACTGTATGTTCTTTATCTGCTGCTAAGCTCTTTCATTAGTGGCTCTTGACAAAACAGTGCTGTGTAAAAGGTGGCAGTGAAACTGATAAAAATCCAATTTTCTTTGTTTAACCAGAAGCAGGTGTGCAGTCTGTGTATTTTCTCTGTGAGCTTTGAGGCTGCTGGTGGGAGTGAGATAGGTCTGTAGCTATAAGGTTTGCAGCTTCAATTCTGTCACTGGCCGTTTTCCCACTGGTATGAGCTATACCTATTTGCAGAGGCGCAGAGCAAAGCTGTGCCAAACTGTGATAAAGATTATGTGCACAGGAATGATAAAAGGATACAAAATATTATTGTATCCCAGGAACACACTGATATGAAGAGGTTTGAAAATCTGTAATAAGGGAGAGAGAGCTTGCCTTTTTTTTTTTTCCATACCTCTATCTAGAACAATTTCATAAATGAATAAAACAAGAGTGAGCCAGCCCTTGTTCTGTCCTCATACACATGTAGACTTGCAGAGAGAGTAAACTCATCTCTTCTGGTGTTGTAGTGAAAATGTGGGCACTTTTTCTGACATAATCATTGAAATGTGAAATGTTTCTACAAAAATTTTATCATTCATTTGTTTGGAAGATAGATGAGAAAAAGTCTGGGATACCTTGTATGGAACAAAGTAATATTCTTTCTTTTCCTTATAAATTTGTCCTCGTACACCTGTCTGGTGTGGGTATTTCTTGGTCATCTAAGCTGGTCTTTAATTCTGCCATCATCTCAGTTCAAATAGTGCTTAAGTGATTTAAGGAAAGGAGATGGAAGGTATGGGAATGAGGAAAAAATGAGAAAGAAGAATGAATGATCAGGGAGAAAGAGTGGAGAAGGAGTCAAAGAAGATGGGAGAGGGAGAATTGGACACACACTTAAGAAGGGATTTGTGTTCCCATAGCAAAGTAGGCAACAGGTGCTGTTATTGCAGTCTGATGTATGTTGTTGTCTGTTGTTTGAGGGAGAAGAATATACCCAGCCATAGGTTCAAGTCCAAATGTTTGTCCAGTGAAGAATTAGGGAGAGTGAGGCATGGAAAGCAGAGCTGTGGTGACCATATATTCTGCACAGACCCAGCCTGCATCTGCTTGGCTGGCCCTAACCCTGCAAGGCAGACAGGAGCAAACTGTGTGGTGTGTGTGTCTCTGTCTTCCCTGAATCTGTCCTGCACCAGCACCAGATTTATTTTATTGTTTTAATCATCTTCAACAAAGTCATCCGTCAGCATCTTAAAACGTTCCTCCTAGCATAGGAGCTAAGCAGCCATTTTTCTGATGAGCTTATAGAGATTTTATTTGTGTCTGACAGTGTGGCTTTCATCAAACCACAGTTCTGTTGCTTTGGCAGGAGATTAGATTTTATTTTTTATGTATGAAACATAGCGGGACCTTGGCACAGCTAAACACTTATTAAAAAAGAAGGGAATGTGGTGGTAGAGATCTGTAGTCAGTAGAGGCACTGGGGTATTCAAGAAAATAGATAGGGAATTTTTGTTGGTCTTTTGACTTTTTTAATTAGTTATTGCCTTTAGTCATAATAGATTTTTCATGACCTTGAAAGTAATTGGGAACAACAGAGGAACTTAAGGAAAGATTGCATGATTTCACTTCTAAGTTATTTTTTCCGGGTGAACAGACATGATGTTTTTCTTTGTTGGCAAACGTTTTCAGTGCTGGAGGTTGTAAGATACCATTTTGTCTTTTGCAATCACAAGGAAATTGTTTCGGGTTTTTTAAGAGAGTGTAGGAAAGAGGAGGAGAAGGTTCCCCTTCGTTCTAAGGTCAACATCATATGCAAATTCTGTGTTAGGTACTTTAGGGACTCCCAGATTTTCAGTGTCTAGGACAAGCATCCTGAGCAGAAGAAACTCGAAATGGGGACCCAAGAGCACCTCAACTAGTATGAGTCCATGACATCCCTGTGCTGTGTTGTTTGAGGGAAGCCTATGATGCCCAGTTCTGTTTGTTGCCATCAAAGCTGATATTGGCTGGAAAAAATATTTGAAGTTTGGGGAATGATTTGCTTTTTCTTCCTCTTTCATTTTAAGGACATGCAATCCATTTTAAACAGGAAGTTCTGATAGGAGCATTTCTGATCTCTGGTGACACCTGTAGCAATGGTAGTGAATTCATTGCTTGGAAAAAATTTCCTCTCAGCTGCCTTTGGGTGGTTTTATGTTTACCTACATAACTCAAGAAGGATTTCTAGCATAGATTTCTTGACCAGATCAGGCAACATATCTCAGCATCTCAATGCCTCCTTCCTCACACCACAGGATCAGAAAAGTCTCCTGCTTAGAGAGGCTTCTAGTCCTGGGGCAGCTTTCACTGCATTTGCAATTGGCTTATAGTGGCAATAGCACTAAATCTGTGAGCATTTGTATGAATGGAGAATAAAAAGTAAATCCCTGTTTTGATGGGTATACAGTCCAAATGCACATTTCTCATAAGGAATATGTTGTTATTTTCATTAATACAGTTCTTAATGTCATAGTCCCCACACTGTCAATTCTTAGACTACCAATTGCCTATCCTGTACACAGGGGGGTTTTCTCACCCTGACACATTATCTTTTATAGCCACAAAACATAAGGGATTTATTTGGATAGTACTGAAGGATGTGTATCAAGTATGGAGGGAAAAAATCTGATCATTATTATTATTTGTGAGCAGAACAATTCAGTACACGATACTGATAATCCTGTGCCAATGTAAAGTTTGAAAGTATTGAAAAAAAAAAAATAGTGTCAATCATTGATCTCAAAGCTTGACCAGTGAAAGAAGCAAGAAACCTTCAGGACACCTTTAAAAGTAATTATTATTCATAAACATGCTTGTTCCTGTTTAATATGCTTATTTGTTTAACCCTGACTTCAATTTCTTTAATTGCTTTTATTAAACCACAAAGAAGGTGTACATGTCTAAGTAAATGGGGAACTTTCTACTTCCACATTCTGACCATTTATTAAGAATATGTGTACTCAGGCATTTATTAGTGCCATCAATACTGCCATGTTGCCCAGTTCATTTGGAAAAACAAAGTGTAAGAGGCATTCTTAGTAAGGACTTATATCTGAATGAAGGTGAAATGTCTTTCAGGTAGTTTTCTTGAGTTAGTATAATTTTAATTGCCACCCTTCAGACTCACTGGTTTGGACCACAGCCAGGTTACATTCAGGTCATTGCCTATTTATAATGTTTTCAAAATAGTGCAGGTGTTGATTTGTGTGCGCTCTTTTAAATGTTTCCTGTGGGCTTCTGCTGTTTGCAGTTGTGCAGAACAGGAGAATTCAAATTGCCATTGCAACAATTCTACAGATTTTATTTAGCACAACTGCAAGGAAGGAGTCCCTTGTCCTGGGTATAGACATGCAGACACAATGACTGAGCTCTTTGAGTTACCCAGTCTGATTTGGCTGTGTTGCACAGCTTGTGGTTATGTTAGCAGACTGAAACTGGGGTACACTGTGCTCTGACCTTATCTCTAGAGAAAATGGCAACAAATAAATAAAACAGAAAAACCAAAGAAGAAAATAACAAAATAACAGCAGTTCAGCAGGATCTTGATCTAGGATCAAGATCTTTTGTTCCTACCTGTAATAAACACCAACAATTGAATTTCATCACAGGAAAAAAAAACCAATTAAGTGACCCACATAGCCATGTTATATATGCTTTACAGTAAAGACAGAGTTATTTTAAGTTTTTTGATAGTGGAAGAGCAGCTGTGAGGTGAGAAAGCAGATGGTCCTTCCTCTGAACAACTCACATCTTAAATAAATAATTGTGCAAGCATAAGGAGAACAGGAGAAGGAAGAGGGTGAGTTTGTGCACACACCATCATGGTGTGTGAAGATGCTCTCTAACCCAGTACTCAGGTGTTGAAAGTGGTCAAGGTGTTGAGCTATTCAGATGTTTTTCCCCTCTGCCACCCATGAGTTTAACTCTCAGCTGAGCTGTTGACCTGCATGTCAACAGTTGACTTGGTGTGTCTGGCCATGGGAGATTGTCCACATTCCTGTGTCTCCCAAGCTGTGATGTGGATGGCTGGAAAAGGTTAAACTGAGGAGAGGTCTCTCCACCTTTCCTTTGATCAAGGTTTCAGTTACCTGCAGTGCTTCCTAGTCTTCTCCAAGACATTCAGGCCTCTCTGGTTTTCCTGTCTTTGGCCATCAGTTTTCTGCACTTTTGAAGTTCCTGCTCACTCACAAAGGGTCAGGAACCCCTTTCCCCTCAGTTCTTCACATGAGGATTGCTGCTACCTCCTCTTCTGGCTTCCAGGTGTCCCAGCAAGCAAAACAGAGTTAAACCTTAGTCTCAGCAGCTCATGTAGCATCAAACAACTGGCAGTGGAGAAACCAAGAGATTATCTAATGTGACTGCAGAGGGTATTTGCACGTATGGCTGGAGCTGAAGGAATGAGTGCCGCAGTGCCTTGGGAAGCTGAGCCAGCCAGCAGTGCTCACTGAGGAGCCTCTGTGGCACCGAGAAGCTGCAGCTGTGCAGGGCAGGATAGAAGCAAATCACCTCTAAACCACCTTGTGATTTAAAGGATACACATTAGTATGTGGCAGTGTCATAGTCAGGAGTGCTGTCACATGGTCAGGGAAGCAATGCTAAGCAGTGGAAATCAGGACAAAACCAGCAGCAGAGAGTTGGTGCATCAGAGTTGTCATTCATTTTCTCTTCAAGTCATCTTTGGATTACTGATAATTAGAGAATATGTTGACTCATTTTCCTGTGCTGTGAAGCTGACAATCATATGAAAAGGAAATAAAGTGACCTCTGAGAGAGGTGGTGCTGGCTGCTCTGAATTGGGGGTTGCCACTGTGAGAATCATGCACCCAGGCATTTAGGATTGTACATCTGTCCTTTGCTGTGGGTTTAATGTGATTTTGAATAAATGGGAAAATTGAAAGGTGTGAGACAAAGAGGAAAGTGCAAAGGAAAACAGGATGTCATTTAACTAGAATTAAAAAAAAACCAAACCTGTTAGAAAATGCAGTCTTTGATGTCTTGGTTGTTTAGATCACATAGCATTAAAAATGAGATTAAAAAGAAGATTAAAAACATGCTCATTTTATACATCATATCTCCACCATTGCAAGCACTTTCAAGTTGCAGTCAGTTAAGGAGCTTTTAATGATAATGATCCAATTATTTTTAAGACTTGGTAGTAAACACATCATGTTGATATTTTAAGGGTTTAAATTAATTATTTCAGTTTTATGACTTGGTAAAAGCTGTTGTAAGAAATAGATGTGCCATATGAAATTCCATTGGCCAGGCACCCTTTAAGCATACCCTATTCCTGCTACATTACAAAACATTAATCAAAATTGGAAGCCTGCAAGTAATTATTTCTTTCCTTGCTGTTTTCTTTGAATGGTGTTATTATGTTCAAATCCTGCATGGAGGTGGCGGTTGAGGTGTTTTCAGTAGCAGTGAATAGTTTGATTCTTTCAGAGGTGAGGAACCACAAACTGGTGTTTTCCTATACAATATGGTGTCACAGTTGCACTATTCTTTGTTTTCTTTAATTTTATTATTAGAGTTTTTACGTACTTCCTGAAAACTGGAGGAGGGAATTAAAATGGATATTCTATAATTAGTGTATGATGAACAGACTCTGCTAATAATCTTTTGGGGATGACAGTGGTGCCGGACAGGTGGTATTACAGATATCACCTCTATAATAATTGGCCATAATTACATTCCTGATAGTAATAAAACTCTGAAGTAGTTTATCCCTGGTTTGAGCTTTGTGGGACAACCAACTCCATTCACTGCTCTTGGCTTCCTGGTATCACAGCCCAAGTCCTGAGCCTTGATTAGACCTTTAAGATGTTCTCTTGATTCAGTTGGATTTGCTGCTCCTTAAAACAGCTGCAGTTTCTCTTTAAGGCAAGGGTTCAAGAGAAGTAGGTAAAGAACTACGAACAGTTTCATCTGAATTGTCCTCCTGTTCCCCTGTGCACGGTTGTTTTTTGTTCCAGCATAGCACTGTCAAAACAGAGGTACCTCTCATGGGGTAGATGAAAGAGGGCTGTGCTAACTATGTGGAAAAAGAAGTCTGTGCTTGCGCACTCATTTATTTTATTTGGGAAGGGAGGCTGAGCCTCTGTTTTGGTGTTTTCAGGATAGCATACCATTGATTTTAAAAAACAAACAAACAATGATTTGCAATTAAGCCTATCGCTTCAAACTTCATCTTGCAGAGCAAAGACTTTTTCAGTCTTTTTGTGCTTTCCTTTGCTTTTGAGTTCTCATGTGAGATGAACCAAAGCTGTTTACTCCCAGGATCAAGTATTCAGCTTGCACCATGGACAGTTGAATGCTAACAGAGCTGAAGTCTCTTCAGTAACAGCTTTAAATGAATTGTGCTGAGCCAGTGGCCTCAACACCCTTCCCACAGAGCCTGGTGCTCCTCTTCTGGAGCTGGTTAGCAGGCAGCTAGAGCATGTGCTTATCCCTGCAAATTGTATGCTGCTTTAGTGTTAGAGAAAAAATTCAGTTGTTTCTAAAGCAGCATGGGACAGGAAGTCCAGATCTTACAAAAGAAGAAATTATTGTCATTGGCAGTCTTGTGTTTGCTGCTACATTTTAATATTTTAACCAAATGCATGTATTTTTCTCTCTGATTTATTTATTCTCTATGCAGAATACTCTCCCTTTACACTTTATGCAATGCATACAGATGGTGTAGTATATAATAATTATATGTACAATATGTTCTACAATCATGTACTATGTGATATGCACAACATACAGTTAGTTGTGTGTGTGTGTGTGTGTGTGTGTACACAGATGTACATGTGCATAGACATATTCTTAATTTTGAAAACCTTACTCCTGCAGGGGTAGTGGGTTTAGGTGTAATTACAGTATCTCATTGACCAGGAGAGAGTGTAAGTTCTGTATAAAATCATAAGCTAATGGCAGGATCACAACTTAGTCCCATTAGTAAATATCCCCTGGTACATAGTCTGTAATTGCTTTAATTGGTCTCTGTCCTAGCTTTCCTGAGCAGAAAATGCCACTGAAAGGCTGCCATAATACATGGAAAATGTGTTTCAGCCCATGCTTCTAATAGGGTAGGTGTCTCCACCAATCTGGTTTAGTTGTTTAGCTCTACTGAGAAATTTCAGCTTGTTACAGCCTGGGGTTATAAATTTTTGGGCTATTTTTTTTTGATTGTGCCTGTTGGTAGGTTCTGATTTGGCCCTGATGACCACCTCTCAGTAGTAGCCTAGGAGCAATGAATACATCTTTATTGATGGCATACATCTATATACATATAGCATATATATATACTTGCTAGAGACAATCTTGGTTAAATTAATTATAAAAAAAGGAGAAAGTTTAATATAAGGATCCATGGATAACATTGAAATACCACAGGGGAACTAAATGATTCATATGACTGATTTGGTGAGGAAGGATGGAAATTCACTTCAAAAGCCCTGGGCTCCATCCGTATACTTTGTTGGTCCTGCCCGGAGGTTTTTGCCTTGCAGGAGCTATCTCCTGCTGCTATTTTATTCTCCTATCTTCTGGGCCAGTAGATAGTGAATCAGGTTTTCTTTTGGCAGGGGAGGGTTTGCAGCAGTGTTAGTTGGTAACAGTCATTGTGCTTTTAGGGATGTGGAGGTGGCACATGAATTGCTGGTTTCTTCAAGAGAGCAGTGGAAGCACTGTTCATGAATAGGAACTTTTCACACATACAGAAAGGAGTATGTTCCCCAATAAATATTTGTCCAAATGTGTAGACTTCCCAGTTTTCTTTTCCTGCAAGTGAACTAATTGAATATCACACCAAAAAGGCATTTTGATCTGTCAGTGCTGTGAAGATGTTGAGCCCATATATTAAGAACATAATTTTCATTTAATGTGTCTTGCATGGTCCAAATTTCTGGTATCCTGGACATGTTAGATCACCAAAGTGGCCAAGCGCTGTGTGCACTGATATAGGGACTTGAATTGGGTCTACTAGGTGTAGGATGAAGCGCAAGCAAAGTCATTTGTGGTGTAGAGGGGTTTTGAGAAGTATATTTTTGTGGTTGCCTTTGGTTAGCTGGAAGAAGAACTCATCAAAGACGTGGAGAAACTTGTTCTGCAGCTCCTCTCGCTTGTTAGATAAGTTGAGCTAACTTTCATTGACCCACAGGTTCAGGAGCCTTCAGTAAATGTTGATGAGATAGTTTTTGACCTCTGTTATTGTAAGCTGCAGCTGTTTCCTTCTGTCATGGCTTAACCCCATCTGGTAGTAAATAAGTACAATTCAGATGTTCACTGACTTCCCTCCCTGCCCCCAGTGGGATGAGGAGGAGAATCAGAGAAAAGGGAAACCTGTAGGTTGAGATTAAAAGAATAATAATTGAAATAAATGATTGAAATAAAGTAAAATAATAAAGAATAATGATAGTAATGAAAACCAATATCTGAGTGATCTTTTCAAATATTAAATATAGGGCCAACATGCACCTGTGCTTTGGGATTGTTCAGTACAATATGTCTGTCCCACAGCAGTCTTTGACAAGTGCTTTGACTGCCAAAAAACTGTGGTATATCTGTGTTAAATCCCCAAAGCAATACCAGCATTCTTATTCACTAGTGTCTCACCTTAATTCAGAGTATTGTCAGGAGCTGGAATTGCATTTGGCATGCAGATCTGTGCAGCTTACTGAAAAACATTCAGTGATTCCCATGATGAGCTGAAACTTGGGTCTTCTGTACTGTGGCTTGTAGTATCCCACGTTTGGATAACTTTGTTGAGAATATAGCTGTGGAATAATATGTGACACACTTCAAGCCGCTTTTTTTTTTTCTTTCATGGCACATCTTTCTCTTTTAGCAAGTCCCTAAGTATCAGTAGAAAAGCATGAATCCAAGGGACACTGTACTCTCAGTACAATTTTTTTCCATTGCAAGAAACTTCACTCTGTCTATTGTTGTTGTGAGGCGCATGAGGAGTACAGAGCAGCAATTCGAGGAGTTACAAGCTGGGACATCGAGGAGACCAAAGAGTGCCAGCTGGGCCTGAGGAGCAGAGTGATCCCCGGTTGTGTTTTCCTGAAAGTGCTTGGATAAGTTCCACATTGTGAGCAAGATGGACAAAACTCATACATCCAAGAAGAGTCCTTGAGGCACTTTTTAAGTGTGCTCTCCAGCTGTGTTTAATTACACCTCTAGCTGGGTAAAATTTCCCACAAGTTTTAAAAGTCCCTGGCCCATACCTGGACTCATGCAGCTTATGTGACACTGTTTCAGACTTCCCACTATTTGTCTTCTAATCCTTAAAAGAATCTTTCTCTTTTAATCCTTAAAAAAACATATTTTCAAAAGCCTTTTTGTTTGTTTGTTTTTTGTTTTGTTTTGTTTATAGTCAGCTGCTAAAACAATTTGGCATCTGTGCCTTTTTGCATCACCTACTGAGAGACAAATGCTAGTCCAGCATGTCCAGTTATGAAGTTCTGAGTGATGACTGATTTTCTGCTAAACTCTTGTCTATTTTTATAGAATTAATGTAATTTCTGTAGGCACTGTAAAGCTCTGATGGGGAGAGGGAAGTAGTGAGACAAACATCTCGGATGAACACATGATAAGAATTGTCAGCTGTAGATGTTAGAAGAATTATTTGCAAATCCTGTCTGCAGCTGCTGCGGGCAGGGCTGAGGTTAGTCAGCCTGGAAGCCATGCTTGTTTCTGCAGGTGGTCCAAATTGTCCTCATGCTTCACCAAGACTAGGATGGTTTGCAATGCTCAGTGCTTATCCTGTGCTGTTTTTCTGGCCTGTGCAGAAAGATGAGAGGGTGCAGAAGCTGGTCTGTGTGTGGTCTCTGTGTCATCAGCTACCCCTTTGCCCTGGGGCTGCTCTCTGGGGCCCTGCGTGTTTCCACGTTTTAGTCCAGATTCCTTTGGCTGTATGCCCACCATGAATCCCACTCTGGCTCTTCCCTTTCAGAAGCACTGGTCACTGGGAAGGACTGGAGGATATTCTTGGCACACACTGGTCTCTGAAGAGCTTGCAGCTGGGTCTGGTGCAGGCTCACATTTGAGTCCATTTCAGAAGATGTTCCAGAAATGTTTTCAATCGCAGACCTACTACCGTGTGTCTTACCCTGATCCATTTCAAAGCCTCCTCCAATTGTTGTCCCCAAGTTATAACACAAAAAAGTCTGTCTGCACTGGACATTTCCCGCTGTGCCAGGCTGTGTGTCCATTTTCCACTCCCTTTACCAGTTAGGCATCACTGCACCTAGGTTTATTTCCCTCAGGCTCGACACAGCTTTGCCTTCTTTCCTTTTGCAAAGGTGCTGGCTCTATGCTGAAACTTTAGGCTTGCCTTCCAAAGAAAATGCTTAAATTCTTGCCCTCATTCATAATCATATAGTTAACAGCAGCAAAGTAGCAGCTGGTCTGCATTCTTGGCAAGGCCCTATTAATGCAAGTCATTCAAGCTCACACTTCAAAGTCCATGGACATAATCCGGTGTAGAGCAGACATGGATCTGGTTCATTTTTCACATGCTGTGAACACCACTAAACATATTCATACGAACCGTTGCTTTGCCACAGTTTCCTCATGACCTTGAAAAAAATATTTCAGAATGCTCATGTTTAAAATTATGACAATGAAAATCTCTCTTCCCTCATCTGTTTATTCTTGCTTGAATGTGAATTATAGCAGAACAAGTTTTATTATGCAGTAGTACATTGTATTATGATTAGGGTCTCTGCTGGAGCATTAAATATTACTATTCTATGTTATTTTCATTTAAGCAACTGTTCTTGCTCTTCAGTTGCCTTCCATGCTGGTCCTTTGTTTATGTGTGTATGCATATGTGTTTCATTTCATATTGCACAGACAGGTAATACTAAATTTCATAGTAATTTGAGTGTGTGTGTCTGTGTGTGTGCCACCTGGACACAAAATCAACAATAGAAGTTACGTGTGTTATCTAAGACTAATCTATTTATTGAACAGACATTGGGAGGGAGGAGAGTGCTCTTTCTTCAGAGCAGAATTTTTGAATGTAACTCCAATATATTCTTAACTTACAAAGCCTTGGTAGAGTTTTATTGACTTGATACGTTCATTGCAAATGAAAGCTTCAAATGCATATAGAAATTATCATAACGATCACCAGTGTGCAATCCTATTTGAAATTGATTAAGTTTTGAATTATCTTAGCCATATATAACATTTTAGTGAAGTAAAAAATTTTCATGGTGTGAGTTTGGGAAGCTGGTTTATTCTGTCCTCCCCTTCTTCCCAAGCTCTTTAAAAGAAACACCTTCCCTCCATTTGTCCTGGGTCTTACTTGACTGAATGTGTAGATTTGTTCTAAGTCTGGCATCTCATCTGGTCTTTGGAATCGTCAGCACTGCCCATGCTGCACCAGGGTCTGCAGGAGGACAGGCTGCTTTAGCCACATGGTCTTGGGGCTCTGAGTGATCATAAATTTTGATTTCTTATGTGCATTAAATCTATACCAAAAAAACCTTGATGTGTATCTATTAGAAGGTGACAGGTGTCTATGTGTCCCCTCCTTGAAAGTTCACAGGCTGCTATTAATCTCTGAAAGGTTATTTACAATCTGTTTGACCTGTGATTTCTGCAAGTACCATTACTCTAAAAGCATGAATTAGGGAACATCCAAATAAATGTATTTATAATATACCCAAAGCATAGATGATAAGTGCCCAAGTGCCCATTATTATTCACTGTGTCTCCTCAGTTTCATTCTACTTGGGAAAGGAGACTGGAGTCTTCCTCAATTTGCTGAACTACTTTGGAGTTAATATTTTATAAGAGTGTATGCACAGGTACATGAAGACATCTGTTCCAGCAATGTGACATCAAAGTTTTGATTTGGAGTTGCATGTGCAACTTTTTTTCTTAAAACCTATGGGGAATCTTTAGGTTTTGGATGGTTTAGAAAGGTCTATCAAAATGCAGAGGAAAAAAAATGAGCAAGAAGTGGATGGTTTCCAGCATTCAGTACCTGAATTAGTAGTTCACTGTCTGTAATAACCATAGGGCAAAAAATAATACAGCAAGGGACCCCCACAACTCTGAACTGACACAGCATATTGGATGGAGAAAAAGAAATAATTTAAACTTTGTTAAGGTATTCAATATGCCACACATTGTGTAAACCTTTAAAATAAAATGTTAGTGACTGAAAAGAGATTATATGAAGAAGCTCTGTATTACCCCAGTGCTATGAATTGAAGCCAATAACTAGCCTGAATTAGAAATTTTCAAGAACCTGAACCAGTCATAAAAAACCAATAGGCAATTATTTTTCTAGATTTCCACTAGGATCTTAGAATGACTCTTTGATTTCTGCTGGGGAAAAAAGTAAAAAAAAAAGCCCCTCTGAGAGATGCAAACTTATAGTAGCTGTTCAAAAGAAGCAGAGTGGTTGCAGTATATTTGATCTGCCTTGAACATACCTCAGAATGTTAGGGACAGCCAAGATGTCAGGACCAGCCTTTTTATCCATGTCCTGCAGGAATTCAGGAGATGCACGGATGAATCCATACAACATGCACTAGTCTAGTGAAAGCTGAGGTGTTCATGAGGAGAAGGCAAATCCCTCACCAGTGTGTGGAATTCCTGAAGTGAATGTGCAGCTGGGAATACTTGTGGTGCCTGTCTGTGAGAATGTGATGCAGTGCACCTTTCTGGTCAGGTCTGCTGTCTGTGCTTGAACAGGCAGTGTGAAGTGGTGCTACTGCACAACAGATGTGGTCTTGATTTTCTCAGAAATCAGGAGGAGTTAAGGACAAGAAAGAAAGCAAGGTAAATCTGAATGGAGCAGAAGGAGATAGAAAGACTGGAGGTGAAGACAGATAAATGGACTGAGAAGTTGGAGATCTTTGCTTACAGCAATTTTATTTTATAGAACTTTAAACTTTTTTAAAAGGTGGGAAAATTGCTTACAGATTTTACTTGTGTGTACATGGCAGGTGAGGGACTTAGGTAGTAAGAAAAGGCATGTGCTAAGGGTAATGCTGGGGGGCTGCAGCACATGTGGAATTGGCAGTGGGGTAGATTTGAGAAAACATGTTTAGATGTGAGATGCTCATGCCGTGATAGCGGGAGGAAGAGAAAGTGCTTTTAAGTTTTATTTATATTGCATGACCTCTTTTGAAATCGTTTGGATGCCTTGGGCCTGGTTTCCTTATCATGCAGACTTGCACATTTCTGCATGGTAGCCTTGTAGATTCTTTCATTTCCTCACTCTCTTATTTTTCCACTATTTTTTTTTTTATCATGCCCATTACTTCTCCATTTCAGTATGGCCAAGATGTTCTCTTCTCCTAAGTTATATGCTTAAATGCCCTGCACAATCTTCCTACAATCTTTTCACAGAGCTCACTTTTGGAAACTGAGCACAGGGCAGAAGTGTATCTTAAGGGGGAAAAATAAATGTGGTGAGGATTGAAGCTATTCTTAAAATCTTTCTCTAAACAGAAAGCAAATAAATAAGAAACCAAGCCATAGGCGTTTTGTCTGTAATGGGAGTCAAATGTGATCAGATATGGCTAGGCAAGTTAGCCCTCTCCTTTGTACATTTTTTCTCACTTTTTAACAACCTGGAAGTAGAATCTGTCTTTTAACCAGAAAGCTGTGTTAGAAATGATCTTTTGAAAGTACTGTCGTCTGCAGGAAGAACCCATGACAGATTAGTTATTGGGAAAAATAAGTGACTGAGTGTGGCTTTTAGGAGTTCCACTTTGAAAAGTGAAAGTTAAGGGAGGCAAGTGCCAAAAAGCAAAGTTTTTCTTCTTGCCTTCCATTATAGCTGCCATTTTATCCCATTTTAAGAGTTTTCCCCTTTCTGACTTGTCAGCATCTGTATTCGGTCATTACTTGTCAGCACAATTTCATTCAGTAAGAATAAATATGCCATAATTAGTTGAAATACGAGTCTCATAATCACAGGTACAGAGGTGTTTTATTTGCTAAGATTTTGTGCCCAGAGGAATAAATGACACAACATGCCAAGAAGGCTTAAAATCTGAAATCTAAATTTATCAATCTGACTTTTTAACCATGAGTAGGATATTTTGACTTAGTTCCAGCATCCTTCGACAGTTCTGGTGTTTGCAGCGCTATCCAAAGATGAAGATGTGTTTAACCATGGTTTTTATTGCTGGCATTTTGAAGAGATCTTCCTTCTGTTTGCATATGATTCTTTCATGGAATCTCATCTTTGCAACTGGATTATTTTGCCCTGCTACTAGATGTTTTTACCTGGAGCAATGTTCCTGATACAGTATAAATCAGCTTACTGACATACTTGAGGAAGGGGACTCATTGATGTATTTTATTCCTTAATGTAAGGTGCCTGGAATGATACAAATTCTGTATAAAAGTTACCATATCTTTAGTCTATTTTAAAGCATTTACATTGTCTTATTCACAATGTTGTGGTCAAGACTTCTCTTAAAAACTATTCTGGAGTTTTGGTTTTTGGTTTGGGGGGTTTTTTTGGTGTTGTTCCTTCTGTCCTGACCAATTGTCTCTCCTCTCTTGAAAACCCATCCAAAGCTTCCGTTCCACAAAGATTCCTTACAGAATTTATGTTTTATGCATGTCAATACATGGATTTCAATTGCGCATGCATAAATTGCACATAGACTTGGAATAAATAATCAGAAAATAAATTACTAATCCAGTAATAGTTGTAGACTTTACAAGTACATATTGTGCTATTAATGGTTCTGGTATCAAGTACAAAGGGACTAATTGCAAATTAAACCCCAGAGCAAGGCAAGAATAAACCTCACCTTGCAAATGGGAGTGAATTAGAGGATCTGCTGGTTTCTTCCATTTGGGCTGGTATCCCCCCCTTCACTAGGACATCAGTTCTTCTGCAGGAAACATCCCCCTTACCATATCTCTGAATCCCACATGTTTTACAACACTCCGATCTACTCTGCAATTAAGAGCATCTCATTTTATTTTAGTTTTGTCTTCTAGGGAGGTTCTTGAAAACAATAGCTTCTATTCAACATAAACTTCCCAAGTCTTCTTTACACTTATGCTGTGTATGCAGCAGGTGAGCAGTGATCATTTTTATCACCAGAGAGCAGAGGAATACCCTGAAGACAGATTGAGTACCTATCACTGTAATCATACATCAAGTGTTTCATTGTTGGTTGTAGGACATTCTGGAGTAATAGCTTCATTAGAAAAGTAAAATTTAATTTTTAGTTTTACCACTTTTGTATTATTTTATTGCTCTTTTTCTAGTGCACTAATCTGAGTTTTAAAAAGATCAGTTCAAAGTGTCTTGGGAATCATTTACAGTTTCATAATGCTTTGGTTTTGCCTAGGAAAAAATAAACATAGCTTTCAGATAAACATAAAAGCACCAGCTGTTTTCCTGCAGAACTTTTATTTCCATAATAATTGCCTTTGGATATAATTTTACAAGAAGAAGCATATAATATGTGGAAATATTTAAGAATAGGTTTACAAGAATTCTTTACTGTAAATACAAAGACTGGTTTTCATGCTTCACTAAATGCTCCAGAGGTCTTAGGGGAAAAAAAAAAAAAAGGAAAAGAAAGTTCTAGGAAGCAAAAAGGAAAAGAAAGTTCTAGGAAGCAGCCCAGCTTCCCAGTGCACACTTGGCCATCTTGGGGGCCATTTCTGGAAGCCAATTTGATTTTTTCAGAGTTTTCTGGACTATTAATTTAATGAAAGGCCTGATCCGATTTCTTATTTTTCCCTGAGCATCTTTGGAGGAGCTCGATGGCTACTTCTGTGAGCAGGAGCTCCAGTAAAGTTGGTAGTGCCTGCCTCCTCTTGTGTTTAGTGCTTTGACTTAGCAGTAGGACATTTAAATAGTTCAGCTCCCGACTGGGAGTATTTTGTCTCTCCTTAGAACAGCAGACATCTTTGCAGCCTCCTTTATATGAATTTTGGCTTCGTAGATTGTGAATTAAGAACAGAGGGCTCTACATGAGCCTTGGTGTTTTTTGAAGGTGTCTGTATCCTGCTGTGTGACTGGGATGAACTGTTGAATCTTCCTATCCAAAACAGCCCATCCTGGGACATTAGTGTTGGTAACTAAATATGCTGACTCGATCCATTGATTCCCCTTAGCAAGTTGCTGTGGGAATGTTGAAGGGAGCGTTGAGTTTATCATCCCCATTTTGCGTTTCTTTCACTAGCCCCTGGCCCAGCTGGCTACCTGGTCCAGGTAGCTACAGATCTGGCTGAGCCAAGGGGTTGTGCTCTCTGTTGGGCTCTGCCCAGTTTCTCACACCTGTGCAATAGAAAGAGCCTGCACTAACAACATCACGGGAGAAGAGCACTGCGCTATCGAATGGTGCTCCCTGGCTTTGCAGGATGGCAGAAAATAAAGGCTGTTTGAGACTCCAGAAGTGAAGACTTTGAGAAATATTATGTGGAAGATTTCTTTTGGGTAGTGTGTGTCCTTTTATGTGTGCCCCTGTGAGTGACATGCAATTTCTGTGCTGCTGCACTTCTCTTGCATGAAAGGATTTGTATAACTCACAGAGACAATCTTTACATTTAACAAAGCTGGTTCTCATATCTTTCATGATTCATGACTCTCACTTCAAACCATCTGTCTTTCCATCTCAACACAAAGGTGTTTCCTTAAAATAATTTTGCCAGTCACCTTGCCTGCTTTTTTGCTTTTTTCCTTCCTGCTTGAAATCTCACTAATTTGGTTTCTTCCAACACCAGGGGCTTCCTAATATTTTGCTTTTGCAATGAATCACCCTTCCATCTTCTGGTTTCCCACTCTTCCTACTCCAAAGCATCCCTATTTAGCTAGATTTGATTCATGAGTTGCGTGAGGGTGATGAAAATGGAAGTAAGAGGAAATTAACTTCAAGTAGTGATGGATTTTCATGTTGCAACTTAATATATTTAGATTTGCATAGTACCTGGTTGTATTTCTAAAAAGTTGGCTTTAGACATGGTCTTAAGTGGAGTACGTGAAGTCTCCTCAGGAATGGTTTGCAGCTCTGACTTGTTGACAGTTTCTGATCAACAGAATAATAACTATTATTTAATGCACCCCTTCCTGTCCTGAGTATTTCTTTGGTCCAAATGGTGTTGGTTTAGTCTCTCATTTTTTATTTTGTGCAAGGCCTTGATAAGGTAAGAAAGTGATACTGGGAGCCCATGTCAGAAATGGGGCTGAAATGCAGTGCACTGGAGCAGAGATCAACGCCAAATTTTTTCCAGACAACACCCTGGCTGGCCATGGGAGCAGGGCCCCTCAGGGTACCCTGCTTGGGGTACCAGGGGCAGGGAGAGAGTGCTCTCACAGAGACATTTTCGTGTGATTTTCTCTTCGGCTTCACCCAGGGCACAAAATACCGTCCTTCCAAAGCAAGCTGTGTCAGGGCGCGTTTCATAACCACCAGGGGAAAATCGTTAAAGAGGATAAAAAGGTAGAATTATTGATTGAATAGCGTGGAGGGCAAAGCATAACCTCTCTTTTGCTCATAAAAACACTGTGATTTTTCTCAGTTGTGGAGTAAATTAGGTGCATCTTAAAGCTAGCTGGTAAGGAATTTTTCCATAGGAAAACTTTAACAACTCAGTTCTTTACAGGTGTATATTCACATTCTAATAATACGACATTGAAACAGCTAGCAATTACAACTGTATATTTTTTAAATATTCACTCCTAAAGATATAAATAATTTGTTAAGACTGGTGACTAAACACCACAGTTCTTCGTTTTCCTGTTCGGGTCCCCATGCATTACATCTGTTTTTCACAGGGACAACTTTTTATTTCAGTCAATGAAGCTAACAATGCACAGCAAAGGACGTTATTAGAATTCATTGTATTTTAAAATGATGCATGACATGCCAACAGTTGTAATTCATTCTTTGGCACAGATCCCTGACACTTCTATTCCTGTAAAAAAGGGTACTGTTTTTCTGGTTTTAGGAGGAAGATTATTGGAAACATTCTAAATGAGAAAGGTAGAAGGGGGAAAGAAAGTGGTCAGTCTTCAGTACATATGGAAAAAAGTAATTTATGGAACTGTTTTTAAATGTTTTAAACAACAGTTGTGCTGGGATTGATCTTGGCTGAGTACTTACCTTTTGTAAGTCAAAGGAAATGGATAAAATAAGCACAAACTCACAGATACAGTCAAGAAACTGCCCCAGGGCCAAAGTCTTCAAGTACAAAGCTGAGCAGTTCAGATGTGACAGACCACTTATTTCTGTTAGTGCACAAACTTTATTCCCTTTAAGAGTCTTAACCTCTGTTCCCTCTTTCTGCAGCTGTCAGCTTTGCTCACAGCTGGTCTGTATGACAGGGTTACACAGGTGTCTGAGATCCCAAACTGCAGCTCCTTCAGTGATGACACCTTTTTCTCAGTTGGTGTGTCTCACTTCAGCAGCAGATTAGGGAGAGAGAGGCATGTTAGGTGCATCTGTACACCTACAACCAGAGCAAACCAACTCCAGTGAAGAGGGGCTAGAAATCTGTCTGTGTATGCAAGCCCCTAAGATCATAACTAAAACAAAAATAAAAAACCCAAAGGGTCAGTAATGGTGATGAGGAGAAAAAAAAAAAAAACCAACAACAAAAAAGCCAAACCAAGCCTTTATAAAAGATCTAAACTTGCAAGGGGACTGTTTAATTGGGAGAGTTGTCACTGTCTGCTTTAACAGTCTATCAGGACTTGAATGATACTGCATTCAAGATTTGTTATAAATCATTCTCAGTAAGAAAGATAACCTCTGTTTGACTGTATTCAGTGTGTTTATTCTAAAATGTGGTGAAAAAATAGCTGATGCTTGACTGATGATATTTTGTTGGTTTGATTGAATAATTCCTTGCAGTAAAACGTAGCAACTGGCCATCCTCGTACATTGAATTCTCACTAATCAGTGATTTACAGTGACTGGAAAAATACTCTGATTTAGATTCTGCTTCATTGCTAAAGCAGAATTATACTGTACTTTGGTACCACTTTAGCTTTTGATTCAGTTAAAGTCTTTAAGGATTTTCCAAAAATAATTCTCTAAATCTTTTCCTTCATTAGTATCCTGCATTTAGCCTGTGTTTCAGGACATATAAAATACTGACTGTATGTGCATTTTTGCCTAAGTTGCTGACCACTTCTCAGCAACCTAACTAGCCTGCCTGATTGAGACTTCAGCCCACCAGCGCTGCAGTGTTTTGGCTAATTAAAATGTGCTTTTAGTTACAGTGTTTGCGGCAAATCTCTGAGGCATTGAATTGCTGGCCTGTATCATGTGCTTTTGGAAGAGCAGAATCTATTTAAACTTGCATAACAGTTTTTTTAGGATAACTTGTTGAGAATCTTTCAACAAAGGCATTTTCACATGGCTTACTTAATCCGAAGAGTAGGCTGATGTTTCCCAGTGCAAAGAAGATGTCTTAATGCTGAACAGGTCTTTCACCAGGCCCCCAGTTATCCTGCCAAGCCCAGCAGGGTCACTGGAATGAATAAACAGCTTAAGAAAGGAAAGGATTAGCCCTGTTATCCTCAACAGCACATTTTTTAAGCTCCCATGCTACGAGTGCTGGGGCAGGCAGGCATCTCACCCTGCTGCAGCCCACAGACTGCCCCATCACTGATGCCAGTCCCTGCAGTAACTGGCAATGCTTCTGTGGTTTCTATACCAGAGGGAAAAATTAGCAATTATTTGGTTTGCTTTCTTGGATGTGACTGCCCTCTCTGGGCTTCAGAAGTAATTTCCAAGTAGCCAATGCTACTCTGGCATGGTCTCTGGGCTCCACTCCATTGCAAGCATCTCTGCAGAATGCTTCGCCTCAGGTCATGTCCCAGACCAAACCACCCTCCTCTCTTCCAGGCTGGCTGTAGCTCAGGCTGGTTCGCAATCCGGTCTGGACGGTGCAGAGGGCAGCAGAGAGAGAGCTGAGGGGAGCACAGGCAGACAATGACAGCTTCTGCAGGCATCCCCTGGTCCCAGCAGGCAGGGACACTGCCAAGCAGCATGAGGAGCACCAGCCCCCAAGTTCCTGTTTCTCCCACAGTATTCTCCTGGAGAAATTGGTTGCTCATGGCTTGGACTGGTTCACTCCTTGCTTGGTAAAATCCAGCTGGATGACCAGACCTAGTGAGTGGTGCTGAATGGAGTTAGAACTGGCTGGCGGCTGGTCACTACTGGTGTTCCCCAGGGCTCAGCATTGGGGCCACACCTAGAATTCTGTGTCCAGCTCTGGACCCCTCACTACAAGGACATTGATGTGCTGGAGTATGTCCAGAGAAGGGCAATGGAGCTGGTGAAGGATGTGCATGCCCTATGAGGAGTGGCTGAGGGAGCTGGTGTTCTTTAGCCTGGAGAAAAGGAGGCTCAGGGGAGACCCTATTGCTCTCTAAAACTACCTGAAAGGATGTACCTGGAGTCAGGTACGGCTCGCTTCTCTCAAGTAACAAGTGACAGGATGAGAGGAAATGCCCTCAAGTTGTGTCAGGGGAGATTTAGATTGAATATTAAGAAAAAATTCTTCACTGAAAGGGTGGTCAGGCATTGGAACAGGCTGCCCAGGGAAATGGTGGAGTCACCATGCCTGAGAACAATCAGTAGGCATGTGGATGTGGCACTAAGGGACATGGTTTAGTGGTAAACTTGGCAGTGCTGAGTTACTGTATGGACTCGATGATCTTAGAGATCTTTTCCAACATAAACGATTCTGTGATTCTTTGTTATCTCAGGCATCTGACATGATTTTTCCTGACACACTGAAGTCTGGTATCTCTAATTTCCTAATCATCTGGGTGGTGACAGATCTGCAAGAAAGCTGAGCCTAAAATCATTGCACAGCTTGCTGGCTTCTAAGTGTTTATATAATTTTCTGTAAGATACCCACAATGTCTAATGTCTAATTGGTGCCATTTCAGAGTGGAATACAATGTCCCTTTACAAGTCATAGGACCTTTGAAAACCATTTTAAGTAGCCTATTTGAGTCTTTCTGTATTTTCTCTGATAAAGGAACTTATTTGATGCAGTTTATTTTTATGGCAGTCAAGTCCCATGTTTAATTGGGCCCTTTTATGCTTCAAGGCTTTCTGTTTGGCTCATGCAGTATTGGACTGTGTAGCGTTCGATGCTCCTTTGCTTCTTCGTATTCAGTACACAAAAAGCAGATATCTGAAATGCTGCTCACTGGATACACCTGACAATCTAAGGAGACAGCAGCAGTGACAGGTTACAGACTGTTCCCTTCCTGCAAACCATTTCTGTCTGTGCAAAAATGTGCAGCTCTTTCTGGTAATGGTAGTGTTGGCATTGTCAGTGGTTTCAGTAGTATTTGGCATTGTCGTTCCAGAGCTGCTAACATCACCACCAAGTGCAAGGTGATGGAGAATCAGAGCTGGGAAGAAGCAGAGGTGAAAAGGATCAGTCCAGTGGCTGTGGTGGCTTTGTTTCATGTTCTGTGTGTCTTTATGAACGCTATTCTAATTTCTAGGACTGGAGCCAGAATAAAGCATTCATCGATAGTGCTGTCACACATGATAAATGAAAAAGTAAAACAATGGAACACGGCCATAAACAGGGCTTGCGAGTCTCATCAGCAGAATATTAAAACCCAGCTCTTAAGTAGATTATAGCTGGTTTATGTTCTGAGTTAAAGCCCCCCCACACACACAGAAGTACACGTAGGCTACAGCAAGTGCCAGACTTTGATACACTTTGTCACAGCCATGCCACTGATGACATGGTCATCCTATTTAGTTACAGAAGAGCTTCACTGGGCTCTGTTCTGTCTGTCCACTCACAGCAGACACTGCTATACACATCCTTCTAATTTAGTTGACAAAACGTTAGTTTTAATTGTTTCTTCCAATCTGTTAGCTCCCTATGCATCTCGCAAAATATGGCCCTAACAGAGAAAGGGGTTTTATTATTCTTAAAATCACCAAAGCTCTGTTGAGGATGAAAAAAAATTATGCTTTCATGGAAGGTTGCACACACTGCTATTTCGTTACTTCCCACAGCAGCTAGGAAAAATCACAAAATGGATGAATACTTGTATTTTGCTTTTCCTTGTCATATCTATATATATACACACACACATTTACTGGAACTCTGTTAAGATATCTGCCATGGTTCTCTGGCTGCCATTATCTTAAAGCATTGATAAACTATGGAAATAGTACCTGGTTTTTCTGGGTCTCAAATTGCTTTTAAAATTGGGTCTACCTGAATCCCTTTTCTGTAATTGAAAACTCTCTTTTGGACTTGGTTCAGTTGTGTCCAGAGGTACTGAGGCTAGTAAAAGATTGCAATGGATTGGGAAAAGTCAGAATCATGACAGTAGCCAGTGTGATGAATTTATTTTTATGAGAGAATGAGAATCTGCTGTAGTCCTGGTCACAGACTCCTTTTGCCAGCTGCTTTTCGTTCTTTATCTTCTGAGCCAATGTTTCACAGGACATAGATGTATTGTATATATACACACATCCACATGAGAGGGAAGTAAAATCAAGTCAGGGAGATGCAGACCCTTTAGAAGAGATTAGAGATTGGAAGGACACAAAGTAGGTACTGATACCATCTTTGGAGAAAGTGATTAGATATGAGAGGGACGAGGGAGATGTCTGTGTCTCAAAAACCTTTTTGTTGGGCTGCTACGTGGCACAGCAGCCTTATTTTAATGTCTCACCATACCACATTAGCACGTTTCAAAACTCATCTCAAATACTTAAGCAGGTGAGAAGGGACTTTGTGTCCCTGTGCACAGGGAGGCAGGCACAGCCAACATCTGTCCGTGGTTTTCAGCTATCCTAGCTCCCCAGTGTAACTTCCAAAAAGTCCTTGGCTTTGTACTGTGGCATCCCAGGTCATCTGCAGCAGCAGACAGCTTGAAATGCAGGCAGGTAGCTTGGCTCCATTTTCCAGCTCAGTGTTTCCCTAGTCACCCTGACATCTGCAATGGAGGAAGTCTTGAAATGTCAGAAAGAAGAAGGATCTGAGTGGTGGGAGGGAAGGCTTCACTTTCCCCAGCATGTTCCTGAAAATACTGAGCAACAGAAACACTCTTGCTGTACATGGAAGACTGTCAAGTAGCATGTCTGGACAGCGAAACTTTTACGTAACACAGGCAGCAGCAGATTTGACTTGAGTGCAATGATATGTTTGCTTCTGTAAGATTCCTATCTGGTGTAAAATTTGTGTGATGAAAATGTCAGCTCAACTTTTTCATCAGTGGTCACAACAGAAAGGCAAATGTCAGGAAGTAGGAGGAAAATGAGAAACAAAACAGGAAATATCACTGTGCTACTGCACAAGTCCATGGTGTCTCTACAGTTTGTGTATGGTACACAGGTCTGATCCTCACAACCCCAAAAAGAGGTAGCAGTACTCAGGGTGGTCTGGGGAGGTCAGCAGGGACAGTGAGGGTCCAGAACTGGACTCCTCAGGCTGCAGGTGAGGGAGGAACGGGAAGCATGATGCATGTCAGTGAGGTCATGAACAGCATGACAGAGGTGGTGGGCATGGTTGTTACCACCTCTTCCATTATGAGGATTTTGGAATACCAAGTTTAGGTAGTGGTTGGGCAACAAAAGAAAACTGTTCTATCCTGTGCACAAGAGCTGTGGACCTCCTTGCCATCAAATGCTGTTTATCTGGGTTCAGCAAGGCGCTGGAGAGGTTAATCATAAAGTAACTCTTTAACTCCATCTATTAACTCCTCTAACTCAGCAAGGAGGAGCCGTTTACCACGTCTCCGATTCTGAATGGGATACACGTGCTTGCTCTGTCCCCATATACTTTCCTATGCATCTCCTTCTGGCCGCTGTGGAAGGTCCTTGCGGTCCCTGCGGATGCAGGTGGACCTCTGATCTCACCCAACACAGCTCCTTCTTGTATATAGTCATGGTTCCCAACACTCCCAGGGCAAAGTGTAGGATCTGTCTTTCCATGTAAGTGTTGGAACTGTCTCCATGAAAAATGACAAAAGGTGTAAATAAAACGAGGGGGGTAAGCTAAATATTGAGGTTATGTAATTTACAAAGTACTCTAATACCAAATGAATGATGCCAGTGATGAATGCCAGAAAACTGTCAGGGTAGGTGGAGCTGCTGTCAAGTGCCTTGGAAGTGGTCTGTTTGACTCCTGCAAGGAGTTATTAGAGGGGCAGCTGTGACAAAGTTTAGTACTGACCAAAGCAGTCTTACATCAATGTGTTGTGTTAAGAGGTTGTCACTGTAGTTTTAATTGGCAAAAATCTGCCGTGACTTATTCTCCAGGCAAGCACATTAACTTGCAGTTGAACAGATTCCTTTGTCCACGATTTGGTTTAACACATGATGAAAACAGTTGATTAAATCACGATTTACTAAGTTGTTGTGTCTCATATTTTTTAACTGATTGGAACATGTGCCCATACAAAAGCAAGGGAAGGAGGAAGAGGAAACAGGAACAGCTCCGTGCCATACAGCTGTGGTTTTGTGGAAGGAGGGGAGGAGGAGTTTCAGAGAGGCCTGACAGAGGTTGTAAAGGTTACAGGTGCTTCTGTCAGTGAGTGGCTTGGGCATTCTCTGCTGAGAATTGGCATCAGCTGTTTTCTTCAAGACAACAAAATTTACATTTTAATTAGATTGTTGCCTTTGTCAACACTGAAGCATAGTATATAAGTAGTTGGAAACTTGCCACAGGACCAGTGTAAGAATTAAAAAAAAAAATACAGTAGCAGCATTTACCCCAACAAGATTTTGAAAGTTTTTTCATTTTTAAGTGTTTCCAAGATGAGGATCGCTTTATAATCAATCAATGAATTAACCACCCGATCTGATTTCCTAGTTCTTTAGATCCCAGTAAAAATCTTGCTTTTGGAAGCTAGGATTCACTGTTTCAGATGCAGGAAAGCCAAGAGCTGCATGCCAATCTGGTGCTCAGTGTGAGAACTGAGGATTTGCACTGAACTTGCTGCTTTGAGACATCGCTGCAATGGCAGCAACTGTGCCTTAGCCCTGGGAAAGAAAGCTGTGCTGATACAAGCATGGTATGGCTCGAGTGGAGTCTGACAGCACCAGTTGTATACTTTAGGAAAACAAACGATGTCGTGGTGGATTTCAAGCTGCACTCAGAATTGATACAATATGTCATAACGAATTTTCTGCCAGATTTAAGAGTGATACAGCAAGATCTTCATCTGCTGTGAAGAAGTGCAGCAGCACTGACTGCCTTAGAGCGTTATGTAAGTGGGGATGGGGCCGGGAGGTTTATACTGCAGAGCAAACAAGGCAGTGCTGCATGGAGCAAGTACTGGATGCTGAAGTTGGGCATAGCAGTGGTGTTGCCAAGAAGGAGCTCAGAAAGCAGGCAACCTCCTTTGTAGACCAAGGAGAAGAAATTCACTGCTCCTGCAGCAGCAACATCTAGTGAGGAAGCCTACCACTGCTGTGGGGTTGAAACAGCCCTGATTTACTTGGAAATGCTTTCCATGAGCTAAGGCAGGTAATTTTGCAAACTTAAAAATTCAAAAATTGCTCACCTTTTGAAAATCTTGCTGAATCAGTATAAGCTGCCCAGTTTTAAGTAAGGCAGTAATTTCAGCCAATGCCTTGCCGTTGGGGCAGCTCGTCCACTCTGAATGTGGAGGAAACATGGTTCTGCCTCACTCTTCTAAAGGACATTGAGGAAATAGCACTCTTAAGCTTTCAAAACCAGCTTTGCCTGCTGTGCCTCCTGACCTTCCCACTATCTGTTCAAAATTTTTAATTCCTCAGTTTCCCTAATTCCCAGTTTGTCCTTTTAGTCAGGCAGAGAATCACTAGTGTCTTCGTCATCACTGTCCCTCCAACTGGACTTGATGGTCCTTGTGGGTCTCTTCCAACTCAGAATATTCTGCGATTTTGTGGTTCTGTGCCTGGCAGGGGCCAGGGAAGGGCTGCTGGAGGCACAGGGGCAACCAGAGCAGCCCTTCACCAAGGGTCCCACCAGTGCTGTCCCATGCGTGGGGGATGATGATGAGAGCCATCACTGCAGGCTGCTCTCATTGGTCATGTAAGTCTGGGTTCTGTGACTGCTCCTCAGAGGAAAAGGAAAGGGGTGAGCATTCCCTGTGTGGTAGGAAGGGAGCCATAGGACACCAAGAGCCAGTACAAGCTCACAGAGCATCAGAATTGAATGAGGGTTTGGGGTGAAGCTCAGAGATATTTTCCTTAGAAGTTTTGAGAGTTTGGAGAAATGATAAAAGGAGAGTTGTGGAGTTATTTTCCCATATTTAAACACTATATTGCACTGACATTTATGTGCATGATATTGCAGTAATCCAGTCAGTTCAGCCTTTTCATTGATGACCTTTTCTGTAGCATTACCCACAATGTTGTGCACACGCAATATTGCAAAGAAAAAGGTGAGGGCAAGGATGCCAGTTGAGTATTGTCAGCTTAAGTACTATACAAGATTTGCAGTTACAGTAATGATGGGTGCAAATGCAGAACCAGAAAATGGGCAATTTTCTAAAAAAAAGCTCCACAGTACTAAAACATTTGTTGCTGCCATTTATTTTTGTCCAATCCCTTTCTCGGGTAGATGGTTATTGCTCTTCTTCAGATTTACCAAAGCAATGCTTTTCCCCCATAAAAAATAGTTTAACAGTTGAGGTCTAACTTGTTGTATCTTTGCATTAAATAACTTTCTGATGTAAAAAGGGCTCGTCATGCATGATATTAAGGTGTTCCTAATTGTGCCTGGAGGCATTTACATTCTGAATCCAAGTGAATTATATTATGTGTGTTGCACCATTTTTTCTTCATTCCCCAGCTGGTTTTTATAACCAAGTATAACCTGTAACATTTATTTTGCCAGAATGAAATAAATCCTGCACAGGGGATTGACATAATTTTTGTTCCTCCAATGCCTTTTCCATAGTGTTTAAATTTCAGGTGGACTTGTAGGTTTCGTACAAATTCTCCATCAAAAGTAGATTCTGCTTTTAATATTTTAACTCTTTATATCATATAGCCTTGTAAATCATGGGGCTGTTACAGGCCAGCATGCAAAACATTCAGGTATCTTTACCTAATGTACGGGTGAACTCATCTTGGGATAAAACTTTATTAGGTGTAAGAAGAATATAGTATTTCAATGAAACAGAATTATGTAAATCAGCATTCAAATATTTTAAGCAAAGTTCCACTGCGGACAACACAGTTAACTCTCCTTTATCTTGGTTGAAACCCGGGGCACCTCCCAATGTGCGGTGGGGACCCAGGAGCATGGCTTCCACTCCAAAGTCCTCCTTCCTGTGCTGTCCAGCCCAGTAATACTTTGCATGGACAGACGGAGGGACTGAAAATACTGAAGTATCACAGGGACTTTAGGATAGTAAAGCAGGTGATTTTACATGAGATATGCTGTATTTTCCTATACATTCTGCATCCAAATGGGCAACGAGCCACCCAAAATTGTGGAAGAAGCCACATGTTAGAGATAATTGTCAACAGTTAGTTCCAAAACTGGAATAGGCTGCCCTGCGAAGTGGTGGAATCACTGTCCCTGGAAATGTTCAAAAGGCATGTGGATGTGGCACCTGGGGACATGGTTTAGTGGTGAACATGGTGGTTCTGGGTTAACGGTTGGATTCAATCACCTTAGAGGTCTTTTCCAACCTTAATGATTCTATGGTCTGTGATTCTATGAAAACAAAGTTTGGGCTTCAATATTCAGAGCATTACAGGGTTCAACTCAGCGAAGCAAATTTCTGCATGTCTTGCAGGTCTCTTCTAGAGACAACTCTTCAGTGAAGAAAGGCCTTCATTATGGCCAATTTGGCATCTAATTCTCAGGCTGTTGTGTCTACACAAAGCCATGATGTGTTCCAAAGAGATAACTGTTGAAACTGATTTGTGAACTATTTGGTTTGTGCTTTAAAATGTGCAGCCCAGAAGGTGGCCTACATTTCTGTAGAAGAAGAAGAAACCATGCTCTTTGGCACAGGTCTTAAAGAAAATGCTTGACAATGGAAGATTGAACCCATCTGGGATGTATTTACTTGTCTGGCAAACAGGCTGGCAGTCAATAAGTGTTTTGTGCATCCATAGCCTTTAAGAATTTAAGTAGTATCACATCAATGTATCCTGGCCCCTGCTACAAATCCTGCCCTGATGACAGTGGTGCCGAAGTGCTGTGGAGAGGCCAGGCTGTGCCTGAGCTGTGTGTGCTCATTGAATGGAAGGGCTGAGTCCCACTGGGGGCATGACAGTGGATAGATACATGGTTGGAGGTCTTAGTGCTGCTCTGCAAGTGCTTGTGGATTTTCAAAGCAGAAATAGACTTCTTTTTTGCCAGAAATATAGAAAATAGAGCCCTCACAGCCTTCTGCTTTTTGAAAGAACTAGATTGGTCTTCTGAACATCGTGCTGGTGGGTTTTTCTCCTGCCTCATCCTTGGAAATTAAGTTATTTCAGTGTTCTATGAAAAAGGGTGTTAGTAGACTTACTGACTTACATAAAATGGAATATTTCATTTTATACATGAAAAGTGCCTTCATTCAGAAGAGGCTGAAGCTATTCAACTCTGCTGGAAAAGGACTGTTTTCTCACGAAAGGGAAAATAAACTAATCTGATACTATGATTACTACAGAACGAAAAGGCTTGTTTCCAGTGGGAAAAAAAGTAATGAAATGTTTAAATGGCTCTCTAGTAGCTTACAGTAGCACTGTTGAATTATCAACAGTTGGCATTTTCTCTAGCTTAAATATGTTTTCATCTGCACCATCAGTGTGTGCCCAGGTCTCTGTCACAATTGTGTGTTGCACAGAAAGGTTTCATTGCACTTCCTCATGTAGAGGGCAGGACAATCCATACCAGAAACATCTAGCCACTTTGGAGGGCAGGGTCCTTGTGTTCATTGCTGCTTTTATGCCTTGTGCATGATGCCCATGTTTGTTTAATGTGCTCAGCATTGCTCATTTTGGAACAGGTTTTGCATGCCCAGGACTAGAACTGCGCTCATTGCATTGTGCTGTTGGTGTCACATAATGAACTCTCTCCTTCTTTTAGGCCCGAACTGCTTTGCAGAAACCCTTGTCATTCCAGCAGGCCGGGAGGTGAAAACTGATGAATGCACTATATGTCACTGTACTTACGAAGAAGGCACTTGGAGGATTGAGCGGCAAGCGATGTGCACTAGACACGAATGCAAGCAAATATAGGAAATCTACAAATCTACGGACTTTTCGTGGTTTTTATAAAATATCCCACAGCAGAGAGCACCCAAGATGACCCAGGGAAATCCGAATGAGAAGATTCTGTCAAGGAGCAAAGAATAAAATACTGATATTTTGTTTTTCAAAGTAACATAATACTGCAAGGCAAAGAAGTGCATATATTTAAAACGTTTGGACATAAGAATACCTGTCTTAAATGTGTTATTTTCACAGTGAGTACACTAAAATACACTATAAAATATTCTATGTATTTCTATAATACTATTATAGAGCTTAAAAATAAATGTTTTATATAGACAATACAGATTAAAGTACTGTATCATTGCCTCTCCTCTTGTATACATGTGCCATGGCTAAAACATTACATTTCTGTTCTGGTTTCACTATATGAGGGTTTTCTTGTGGGTTGTTTTTTGTTGTTGTTGTTGTTGTTGTTGTTGTTGTTTTTGGTTTGGTTTGGTTTGGTTTGGTTTGGTTTGGTTTGGTTTGGTTTTTTTTGGTTTGGGGTTTTTTTGCCGTTGCTTGTTTTGAGTTTATTGGGACAGGCAAGAGATAGCATATGACAAAACTTCGACATTCTCAATTTTGGGAAAAAAGAGGAGTAGAATATGCTTTCAGAGAACATGTGTTCACTTATTAACATAAATATGCTGTAATGTCAGCTCCATATTTTAGTCCTACTTGTGCTGTCTCCTGGTCCACAGCTGAGATAACTTGGGGCAGGGGGTAATATGAATCTGCTCTCTCATAGCTGCTGCTATAAAAATTTATTCAGACAAATTCAATTCTTAATATTCACTTCCAACATAAAATTTATCAGAAGGACAAATCTCTCTGTGGCATAAACAATATGGTATCACCAAGCTGGTCGAAATGTTGGCAAGTAATCACAGAGCATCATTAATGTGATGTGTAATGGATATGGAGAAGTGCAGCTTGGAAGGGCCACAGCAGCCAAACAAGCCTTCACTGATGTGGCTCCACATTGTTAGGTTGTGGGTAGGGGAGCTAGTTAGTAGCTGCAGTGTTCCCTAGACCCTGCTCTTGCCACCTTGTTTGAACCTGGTTCAACTTTTTGTTTGTCAGTGTATACAGGGTCTGTGACACTCTGTATTAAAGTGAAAGGTTTAAAACTCCATTCTCCATCAGAGGATTTCTAGCACAGAATCTGACCCTGACCACATGTGAGGTGAATCACATCTCCCTGCTTCTTTCTTCCCACCAGCAGCGTTTGCCTGAATTAATTTCAGTTTTAGTTTAGCTTATCACCAAATCCAACATTACGTCTGCTTTGAATACCTGTTATGGCAGTGGCTCAAGAAAACACTTAAATGTGGATTTATTTTTATGTTTTTGCTGGAGGGAAGACTTCATGCATCAATGCCTGAAACAAGAAGACTATTGCCTAAATTCCCACTTACTCTTTACTACCTGGTTACCAGCTTTGCATCCGTACACAGTGTGATTTTCTGGTGCTTCTGAGCACCATGGGACTTTTGCCAGTGACTTCAGTGAATCCCAGTTATCACCTCATGTCCTTATTTTGAGCATATTTCTATCACTGCGAGTTATTTGGGAGTAAAAGAGGTATGTTTTGTTTAAAACTTGCAATAAAGTATACCTATCCATTTCATCAGAATCAATGATCATACGACAGACAGCTACCTCCTGTGTCAGTCAGACCCATGCCTCATGGCTATGCGGGCTTCTGCATATTGAAATCAAGTGTCTGCACAGCTCTGAGAGAGTGCCATGAGTGCCAGTGGTCTTCCAAGTAAGACTTCTCAAGACAAGTGGAAGTACGCATGTCCGGAAGGAGCCATGAAACTTGAGTGGAGAAGGTGAACTTGCAGCTCGGTGTGAGATTGCTTTTCCAAGTAGGCTGCTTGGTGTCTCTAAGAGACGTGCACGTTTTCAGTGAACTGTGAGAAACTTACTATATGTGTCTTTCGATGTATCACCATAATGCGTAAGTTTTTGGAAATCTCACCTCAGACTAGTCACACTTTGTTTCTCCTTCACTGAAGGTTCTTCTTAAGCCTTATACCATTTCCTAGGAAAATCTCTTCTTTTGGTCAGTTTTCTTTGTCAAAGTAGTGAGTACAAAGTTAAAGGGTTAGTGTGTCTTTCTAGTGTATTTTTAATAAATATTTTCTATTGCACATTTTTTCAAAAACATTTTTCTCTCTTCCAGTCCTGGTACCAACATATTAATATAATTTTTACTGTAGTAATAGGATGGTCCTTCCAATTGCATGTGAAATTTCCCAGGCATGTTCATCTTGACACCCAGTGCTGTGGATGGTTTCTCAAAGAGATTATATTTTGAGAGATACAATTTTTCTTTTTTTTGAGAAGCAAACTTCAAGTGTTTTTTAGATTTTTTTCTTTAAGTGGAGTGATGTAGGAGTTATACTGAGTTTCTTTATGCACAGATCACTGTCCACATCCAGCTTTGGCCTGTAGTATTGCCACATGAGAACTCTTTGGTTATCCCTGAGATGGGGAAATGGGCTGAGTGACTCTTTCTGGGCAGATCTCACCAGTCTTGCCCAGTTGACACACAGTGTGCTGTGCAATAACCCCAGTAGGGAGCTAAGCACCACACAGCCACTCACTCCCCAACTGCCCAGCCAAGTAGGACAGGGGAAAAGAAAGAAAGAGGAAAAGCAAGAGAACTCATGGGTCAAAGTGAAAATAATTTAATAACAAGAGAAGGGAAAGAAAAAAGAAGAAACAAAAAACGTGTGGCAGTGGCCATCACTCACCACCCCCATGGGCAGGCCAGTGGGCAGCTGTGGAGGAGTGAAGCGGTTCCGCCCCTAGGCTGCTTCCCCCTCCCAGCCCGGCTCTGCCTGCCATGGGAGGTCCTGGGGAAGAAGCCTTTGTGCCCGCCCCTGGACTGAGGGACAAGGCATGCCAAGGGCTCAGGAACCGCCCACCTCTCCAGCACATTCTTTACCATTATGTATATGATTAGTTAATTCGAATTGTACTCCTCCCTCCTCTGGCATTATTGGTTATTGTATGCTTGTACCCTCCCTATCCCTCCTTCCAGATTGGTCACCCCTGTTCATACTTAACCGGCTGTAAATGTCAGTCTGGGCTGTCCCTTTCCCTGCACTCCCCCGGGGCGGAGGATCTCCAGGCACCCCTCGGGGGTGCAGAGGAATGGGTCGGCCCTCTCCCTGCTCTCCCATCCCGACCACTGACAACCCTTCCCTACAATAAAGAGAGCATGAGGGAGAGAACAACTCCCTCCAGCCTTTTGCCTCCTCGCGTCATCCTTCCATCGACACGCAGCCTGGACTCTATTTATTCACCTACTACAAATGGCGCATCGAATAGGGACCACCGACCCTGGACCAGAGTTTGCCCCACGCATTTTTCTTGTGGTAGGCGCCGGATCGGAGGGGCATCCCGAAAGGAGAACATCGGGACTGATCCGGGGAAGGTCAGGGAGGACCCGGTGCTGGTGTTTTCTTTGAAGAGCGGCAAGTTCCCGAAGTGGACACCGGTGGAGTGGCTCGGGTTCGGGTTGGACAGGACGTCGACTTGGAGCATGAAGCTCGCCCTGCTCCAGCGACATCGGCTGCCGCAAGGAGAGGGTAAGAACCCCTGCACTTGCCCTTCTTCCCCTTAGTTTTATTTTCTCACGTTCAGGCACCGAGGGTAGGCTGAGCTCCTCTGGACAAGCCCAAACAGGGGCTACGGCTTGTCTGGGGAGGAGTGGGAGTTTCCTTCCAAGTTGTGGTTCCCTGTGGCCCCTTCCCCAGTTTTACAGTTCTTTGAAAACAGGGGGGAGTATATCCCAGGGGTAACTCCCTGTGGCCCCCCTCCCCAGTTTGTTCCCTATTTCGGTTTGCAGTTTAATTTTATGTTGGAGTCTCGGGACTAACGAGACGTATTTTGTTTGTAATACACCCCGATTTTGGTTTAAACTATTGATTTGAGTTATGTCTTATGTCCGAAGCTTGCACTAGTAGCATTCTGTTTGTACTTTTCGTTGTCCTTCCCAGTTGTTCTGTCATCCCGGCTCCTCGTCATCTTGCCGTTTGCAAGATGGCGTCGGCCACATGGCTTTCCCTTCCTCCACTCCTTCTCCCCACAATCCTCTCTTCTTCCTTCCCCTTCCTGACCCCTCCCCCGGGGTGGGCTTGGGATAGGGGGGCGGGCCCTTGGGCTCCACCCCCTCCAGTCCTGGCCCCTCCCTTAGGGGAGGAGCTTTCGGTTCCCACGGTCCCCCTTCCGGGTTCTCATGGTGGGGGGGATCGGGGGAAGCCGCTCATTTTTAGTTGCATTCCTATACCTCTCCCCTGTGCTGCGCTTTTGACAGAGCTACAAATTGTAAGACCGGAAGCCAGCCGCCACCATCCCCCGCTGTACTTCTGGCAGAGCTACAAATTGTAACACCAGAAGCCAGCGGTCCCCAATGCTTTGTATGTCTGTTTATGTTTGAGAAGGTTCTTTCCCGCAATGCATCGGAGATGCTTAGGGCGATGACTCTCTGGCAGAGCTACAAATTGTAAGACCGGAGAGCATCGGCCCGAGGTAACGGATCCTGCACCGACCACCCAGTAGGAAGTGGATACCGCGAACCTCCGAGAACGCATTGTAATTTCAGCAGACCAAGACAACCCCCGAACGCCTCGTTGCCCAATAGGACTAGGTGCTGCAGTCACCACAGGGGTAGTGGTTCAGCACCCAGGGGAGTGCGCGGCGGTGGGATGCTGCCGGCACTGTCCCAGATGCGTCACGGTCGCGGTGGGGGGGCCGGACCGGACGTTTAGGAGTTTTGGGTGCCACGACCGGCTGGGGACCGGGGCTGAGTACTTAGGGCGTGGGGTGGGCGAGAGCGCGGCGGGGATTGTATTGCTTCGGGCTGTTTATCGGTCATTCCTCTAGCGTCGTGGAGTGTTTCGTCGGGTTCCCTTCTCCCCTGCGGTCGGGTTTCGGGTTTTTAACATAGGTATATGTTTGTATTAGATCAGCAGGACCGCGGGACATACAATTATGGTAGATGCCGGGATGCCTTCATTTCTTTTGTTTTATTTAGTAAAAAAGAAAGGGGAAGATGTGGAGGAGTGAAGCGGTTCCGCCCCTAGGCTGCTTCCACCTCCCAGCCCGGCTCTGCCTGCCGTGGGAGGTCCTGGGGAAGAAGCCTCTGTGCCCGCCCCTGGACTGAGGGACAAGGCATGCCAAGGGCTCAGGAACCGCCCACCTCTCCAGCACATTCTTTACCGTTATGTATATGGTTAGTTAATTCGAATTGTACTCCTCCTTCCTCTGGCATTATTGGTTATTGAATGCTTGTACCCTCCCTATCCCTCCTTCCAGATTGGTCACCCCTGTTCATACTTAACCGGCTGTAACTGTCAGTCTGGGCTGTCCCTTTCCCTGCGCTCCCCCGGGGCGGAGGATCTCCAGGCACCCCTCGGGGGTGCAGAGGAATGGGTCGGCCCTCTCCCTGCTCTCCCTTCCCGACCACCGACAACCCTTCCCTACAATAAAGAGAGCATGAGGGAGAGAGCAACTCCCTCCAGCCTTTTGCCTCCTCGCGTCGTCCTTCCATCGACGCGTAGCCTGGGCTCTATTTATTCGCCTACTACAGGCAGCCAGTTCAGGTAACCAACTTTACCTGAACCTCTCTCCTCTCCATTTTACTGCTGAGCATGGCACTGTGTGGCACAGAACATCTCTTCGGTCACTTAGTTCATGTCGCCTGCTGGTTATGAGCCCTCCCAAGCTCTTACTCACCGCTGTTCTCCTTGTGGAAGATGAGTGAGAAGTAGAGAAGACCTTGGCACTGTGCACACCCTATTCAGTAAGAGCCAAAACACTCGTGTTTCAGCATTGCTTTGGTCACAAATCTAAACCACAGCACTCCACTGTGTGTTACAGAGAGTATCTCCATCCCAGTACACAATGATTCAACCAGCAACCCCACACAGGCACAGAGGCAAAGACTACAAAAGACCCCAAAAGCCAGACTTCAACCAGTGACTACCAAGCAGCACATGGGCCTTTGGCAGCAGAGTTGGGGAGCTGAGATTTGCAGCCTGATGCATAATGTCACTTCACACAGACAGGCTTAAAACTTTGTTAAATGAGTCGATAATGAAAATTTGGAAATTAAAATATTTAAAGCAAGCCATTATGGAATGCATTTAGGAACCATTTGCCTTTAAACTGATTTAATCTCAAAGCAATAAAAAAAAACAACCCCAGAATTGCTGTGGTGGCCACATGTACTAATCTAAATGCTATGCTTTGCTTATGTAACATACCTGTTCATATGTGACCTTAAAAAATAAGAGAAAAGCCGTCTGCATAATTTCCAGTAAACCAAACTCCAGAGAATATTGTCTTCCCTACTGAAGCCTGGATACTCAACCGGTTTTTGCTTCAGTGCAAATAGGATTATGCATCTTGCACAAGAGGAGTTCTTCAGCTTTGCAGGTGGGTTGTGTCTATTAAAGCTGTATTTCCAGACACACTGATAGCTCATGAATAATTTTGTTTTTGAAGGTCTGTTGCTTGGATAATGAATATTCTTCTCAGATGTTCTTGTGTAGCTGCACTGGCATGAATATGAGAGTTCTGCTTCTGCTTCACTTGCTGTTTATTTCCCAGTTGAAATCAAGACAATCCATTTCTGTAGAAGTGCATTATACATGAATTTGTCTTCCAACCTGTGTAAGCAGGTGCTTGAAGAGATTAAATTCTAGATTGTTTCCGGTAATTATGAAATTGCACAGTTAGTGTGCAATAGGATTCTCTATACTACTCACTTAAGCCACAAAAATGGAAGAGCTGATATTCACTTAAGTACTTATGTGAGATTTGAAAGGAAAAAGAGGGAAAAGAGGAAATATGAGAGACAGATGAGTGTTGCAATAGGAATGTTCAAAAAAGAAAAACGTAAGTTTCCAAAGAATATGAGAAAAGTAAGTGAGAAATTTATTTGGGAACAGATTGAAATGCAGGAAATTCTAGTTGGTAACAAAAGAAAATTTATACAGTAAAGGTGAATGAATGCTGGAGAATGTTGCCCAGAGATGTTTTGGAGTCTCTGTCTTGAGGATGGCCAAGCTCCAACTGGACACGGCCCTGAGCAGCCTTCTGTAGCTGAACTTGCATTCAGCAAGGTATTGGATGGGATGATCTCCAGAGGTGCAAAACCCAAAGCCAGGTTCAAATGACATTGAATTAAAGTCTTTAATACAAATAAGAAAGAAAAAGATATGATGAGAGGTTCCCACACTTTGGAAAACAACTCTTCTCTTCCCATATGGGGAACTGTACTGTCATGCTTGTAAAGTATTTGATGGTACTTTTGACAGCAATTTTAAAATCTAAATGATGATAGCTCTGTGATACATAGGAGGCTTTTAAAGGCACACATTATTTAAGAATCTAATGCAATCCAATTAAATGCTCCATTTATTCCCCTTATCAGGCAATGACTTTTCCTCACAGCCTGTGTTAACGTGGGTTTTCTCTCTGCAAAAATACAGCTTCCTGCTGCGTTAAAAACTAAACTCAAACAGGGGAGACAGCATTGAACTGGATATCATAGACTATTTTCCTGACTTTCCAAGAATTTAAATTTTTCATCACTTTTTGGTTAAAGTAAGTACTACCTCAGAAAGTACGTAACTTGTTCAGTTTTGAGATAACAGCAACTCCTTCCCAGCATCCTCTTTCCTTTGAAAATATATTTAGGCTCAACCAGACTGAAAATCTCTTGAAATGTCACATTAAACAACTTTCACAGCAGACAAAAAAATAAACACAACCTAGTATATATTTATTTATTAATTTTACATGCCTTTAAAAGAAATACAGGAAAACTCCAAGCTATTAGGTCACTTATCAGTTACAGAGAAGTGGAAATAATGATACGGAATATTAAATAATCAGTAATAGGAAGAAGCATTAACCAGGAATATTCAGAAGTGTTGGTTAATCCTGTTAACTGAGATCAGGATTTCTTCCACAGGATGCACCTATAATAAAGTCTCTGTACTTGACTACAGTCAGTGAATGAGAGGAAATATTTACAAATCCTGGTGTAAAGTGCCTTTGTTCCTAGTAAGCAGAATTAAAGACAAACCTTTATAATATTTTTTTTTTTTCCAATAAGTCCTAAAGGGTGTGCAAACTTTGTGAAAGAAAGTGAATTTCACCTATCAGGAGAACAAAATCCCACTGTTTCTATACTCTGCTAAAATCCATAAATCCATGCAGAGAGAAGAAATTCAATATTCTGATGTGTATAATACCCCACTGAAAAATACATCAGCTTTATTATTGTCCCTCAAAGTATAGATGCAATTATAAATGCCTTTAATTGATGAAATCATCTGCCAACCAGAGCTTTCCATTTCTGATATAAAGGAAGGCAAATTAAAAAGTGTCAAAATGCTGCTTAACCTAAATGGCGATTTCCTTAAAAAGCTGCATCCATTTCAGAGGGTAATTCTCTAATTAATTTGCTATCCACACCGCAATAGGTATGGATATGTGAATCAATTCACAATACACAAGTAATACAGCACAAGCGTGCTGTATTACTTGTTAAAGGTTTTTTTTTTTACAAAATCAAAGTCTGTATTTTCACAGAAGCAGTACCACATACTATGCTCTCTCGTTAGCCACTGCTAATTCGAATGAATGCTAACTAATGTAGTGTTATTGTGAGTGGGAAATCATGGAGATAACAGAGACATGCAGTGCTTCAGCCTAATGTAACAACCCAGTGGTCTGTCCAGTTCTGGGTACCACAAGAGAATAAGTGGCCTTTAGTCATTCTAAGGGTTACAATAAAAGAGAGTTCAATTTCTTAACTGCCAAACATTTTGTAAGGTTCTTATCCAGCTATTTATTTTCAAATGGCATTTCATAAAAAGAGTTATTTTATATATTCTGCTAGTTACACTATTTATACTAATGTTTGAGCAATAGTGTCACTCTGTAGAATGCTAGTAATGCTTTCCATTTTCTTCCAAGTGACTTAACTGCTTAAGTTTTATACACAAGTTACTTCATTCAAACCAGGAAGGCAAATAATACAGTCTTAGTACTTTCAAATGTACTATTTTCAATTTGGTGTCCGCCAAATCAAGGTATAATGTATTTGGAACCTCAGGCTCTGTTACATTAGCAAGACATTGGTAGGAAACTTACAGTATCTTAAGATAATACATCGTATTGAGAAGTTATTTCTTAGATGTAGTATAGTATTTCTTTTTAGTCCTTTTTTCAGAGCAGAGTTTCTGAAGACAAATATTTACCTCTGTGGTCCATATTTGTGCTTGAAAAAACGAACACCTGCAAACCTCATTTTCCAGATATGACGAAGAGGTAAAAATGGTGTCATGGTTTCAGCCCAGCCAGCAACCAAGCCCTGGGTAGTCACTTGCTCACTGCCCCACCAGCAAGATCAAGAAGACAATTGGAAAGGGTAAAAGCTGGAAAACGTGTGGGTTGTGATAAAAACTGTTCAATAAGGAAAGCAAAAGCCACACGCACAAAGCGAAACAAGGAAGTAATTCACTGCTTCCCATGGGCAGGCAGGTGTTCAGCCATCTCCAGGAGAGCAGAGCCCCATCACACATAATTGTTATTTGGGAAGATAAATTCTACCACCGAATGTCCCTACTTCTTCCTTCTTTCCCCCATCTTCATATACTGAGCATGATGTCCTATGGTCTGGAATATCCCTTTGGTCTGTTGGGGTTATGTGTCCTGGCTGTGTCTCCTCCCAACCTCCCAGGCAGCTCCAACTTCCTCTCTAGCATGGCAGTGCAAAAAGCAGGAAAGTCCTTGGCTCTGTGTAAGCCCTGCTCAGCAATAACAAAAACATCTCTATATTATCAACCCTGTGCTCAGCACAAATCCAAAAGGCAACCCCATGACAGCCACTGTGAAGAAAATTAATTCTACCCCGGCCAGAACCAGCAAAAATGACTTCCACTTCTAGCTCACTGTAACACATGAAGTAGATGGAAAAAAAGAGCTATGTGGAAAAATATTGTAAACTCTGTAACATTTATTAAAAACTAAGCAATTTGCAAATACAAAACAAGTAGGATTTTAAACAGGAGTCCATTATTGTATGCCAACTTATTTAAGGCTCTTGGTGAATGATGATGACGAGGAATGCGTTGAGTCAAGCACTTAGTAATTCTGAGCAGTCTTACAAAAGTGAAGAAAATGAGTGTCAAGAAAAGTATTGTGGTGCTTCATGTGGCTGTTTGTTTTCTTCAGGTAAGGGCAAAAGTCTTGTGTTTAACATGATCTCTCTTAAAGCTGGACAGAGGACTGACCCAAGTGGAATGTTACATTCTTTGGGAAGAAGTTACCAGTTGGTCAGTAGTGAATTATAATTAACCTTGAAAGAAAGTCTTGAGGACATTTTTGCATCGGAGGCTACATGGCACCATTCATGACCTTTCATGTACGCTATGAGTTTCTTATTATAATCCTCTTAACCAACGACTGAATGGACAGGTAGCTGAAACTACAGAACAGACTCTTTACACCAGCTCATGTGGAGAGAACAGAGATCTGTCAGCAAAGAACTAACTATGCAAAGTACCTCTACTTTTGTATTAAAATTGCTTTGTGATTCAAATACTTGTCTATTAGTATTAACCTAGCAGATGTTCTAAAGACCTTAAAAATTAAGTAGTCCTAAGTAGTATAACCTAAATTATTTTACCAATATGATAATGTGATTATTTCTTAAAAACATACGTATTCTATATAAACAAAACCAACTGTACACATTTAAAAAATATTAATATTACTACATTAGCATAAGACCTATTGCAAGAGTGAAAATCCCTCAGATACTATCACTTTGTTACTTTGTATGTCAAACCACTGTCACACTAAAGACAGTGAATTCCATTACTACATACAACTATGGCAAAAAAAAAAAAATGTGGAATTTAAGTTACAGTAATAAATAATATTTGCATTCAAAATGTTTAGAATGCATCTTTATTTGAAAAAGATTCTTCAGCATTCTGAGTGGGTGATGAAAAAATTGTATATATTTTATACATCATCCCTTTTTTACACCATACTTTTCACCACTTTTTACTCCATTTACATATAGGGGATATGGCCATCAATTACATTTTATCATGGCCTATATGCAGTAATATTTTAAATACTCTTCTCTTGCTCCTTTTATATGTAGTACAAGATAAAGCTGAAATTTAAGCTCCATTAATTATTAAGAAGTGCAAAAATAATATGCATCTAACCAGAAACCAAAGTATGATGCAGAACAAGTGTTTTGAATGAAATCTTTTACTCCAGTTGGCTCATGTTGCACTCTTTGACCATTTGACAGTCATCTGCAGAATGACTTCATTGCCAAAGACTAACGCAGCATTGTGCTCGTGGCAGAAAAAAGTGAAATTTGAGATATGTGATTATGACTGTCCTGAATCATACTTCAAGTTGGCAATGGTAGCCTTTCTTTGGGTAGACCTTTAATTAACAGCATTAGCATTCAGTATGCAAAGGTAAGTAAGGCCACCTTCCCTTTTGCAGAGTTGGCATTTCCCTTGTTACTGGGTTCTGCCTGTCTCAGTGTTGACATCACAGTCACTGCTGCACAAACCTCCAGCAGGATTTTCACTATTTGGTTTGGTTTATCTTAATTTGTTGAGGCTGCCAGGATTCCCTGGATCCCGAGTGGCTGTTATCAGCTCACCAGCATTTTCTTGCCACTGCTATTGACACAAGGGGTTTTAGAGCTTATGAAATGTAAGAGAGAAGGAGTCCTCTGCAGGTGATGTTGCAACCTTGCCTTTTACTGTACATTCATATAGGCGGATCAAGATGTCTTTATGGGAAAGAGAAAGCTTTACAGCTAACTAAAGGCATTTTCCAACCTTTTTGTCTGGAAAATCCATCATCTTGCACACCAGAGGAATAATTCTTCTCTTTTCATTGAAGATAATAGGCACATTTCTAGCAAATCCTTCAGAATTTTCAGTTTATTTAATTGTAGGAAGGTGGACTTTTGTTACAATGGGATAAAAACTTAGCTTCTCAGAAGTGTCACCTGCTTGCTATCTAGCAGAAAGCATGAAACACAGAAAGGAATCTGAAGTAAGGACCAGTTTAGTTTATTTAGCCAGCTACTGGAAAGTTTCTCTGTTAAATTGTTTCAATCTTTTCACTAATGGATAACTCCTATTTCTCTATATTCACTTTGAAAATATAAAGATCTTAGCAAGATACTCTTTACAGAGTAATTTACATACTTGCCACATCACACCTCACAAACCAAAATGGACATGACCTAATTTGTTCTTGTATTCTATAAACTAACTAGGATTTTGCACTTCTGATTTTTAGGACTATTTCAATATTCTTTTGAATAATGTATTTCCTTTTGAACTTTCAAGTTACTAATGTTTCTGTAATATATAATCACCATACTGTGAGAAAGAGCTGAAGAAAACTAAATTAGAACTGACTATTCAGTATCTAGTCTACTAAAAATACCATGGAAATCAAGATCTGCAGAATAAAAATATTTCATTAAGTTACTACAGCATCTCATATCAAATTTTCTCTCCAGAGAAGGCCTGAGAAACATATGACATTTTGTACTGTATTTATCTCACAGCTGCATATGATTAATATATATATATATTTATAAAGCATACAAATTATATTTAAAAGTTTTGATGACATGAAAGTGATTCCATTGCTTATGTTAAGTAAAATTTAATGGTGGATCAAACACATGTTGCCAAAATATTAATTAAATTATTCTGAAATAACATGCTTTATTTAACATAAAACAGGATTTTAAAAGCAGAAAAACATTAAAATTAATATAAAATCATATTAAATAATTTCTGAGATGTTTGTACTTATCAATTCTCTTTATGCAAGATTGCTTTACAGAGGCAGAACACTAAATGGAATTACTAATCATCATTAACTCTGTGTCTTTAAGACATTGCCTCTACAAAATTGCTCATCAAAGGGTTGGCCTGAGGGTTATTTTGTACCTGATGAACAAAACTTTGATATGTTTTACCACTTTTGTTTTCTGCCAAAAAGATTTCTCAGTAGATAGATACAGTACATAATGACTAATCAGGATAACATGTTTAACTGACTAATTCAGAAAGAGATTTAGACTGGAAATGGGAATAGAAGTTGAGATAATAGTTCAGTGTTTCCTGTCATGTTAATATAAAATCAGAGGTGGAGTAGAAAATGAATGCAAGTTCTGATACAAAGATTTAGATTGGCAGATGATGCCGTAAGTGAAAGGGGTTTATGCTTAGTGCACAGATTGTGTGATGGCAGCGTGAAATAAGTGATGCATTGCTCACAGAGCACTGCACAACAGCATGCAGGAACAGAACTACTGGAACATCACGTGGGAAGAGATATTCTAAAAATAATAGAGGAAAGGGAACAGGTATAACTGAACATTCAGCTATTTTGCAGTATTAAGAAGTAAAAATAGAGCAGGCTTGGTTATGAAACCTGCAGAGACTATGCATAGGTTTTTAATTTTTCCATGCTCTTGGGCCTACTCCATAACCTCTTTCAATCTGTCATATCCTTATCAAGACATGCAGACTAGAAATAGATACACTATTCAAAGTTTAATGTACTTGAGAAAGTCTGAGTGACATCTGTTTGCATGTTACAAAATAGAACTGGCCCATAGATGATAATGAGGTTTTCATATGGTAATTATTTTCAGTTGATAATATGAGGTGGTGATAGCCTATGACTGGTTAGAAATATATTATAAATTTTTCAGAAAACGGAAACATAATCCAACAATTCACAGACCATCTGATCAGACTTGTATAATATGTAAAGATTTCACGAATGAATGTTGAAAACCATGCAGATAAGTGTAAAGTAAGACATTCTGATATGTTTTTAAAATTAAGATAAACATAATTAATTTGAAAGTGCCTGATATGGCAGCACATACAAAGGTAATTAACTGTGAAAAACAATGTTTAGAATGAAGTTTAAAAGAGAGTACTGAATTCTCTTAAAAGGGAAATGAGAGTTGGATAGAAATTGCTAAAGGGGTTACTCAAGAGTTTGCATTTAGACAGACTTTACTAAATATTTCCACTAACAATACTATCAGAAAAAGTCCCAATGGACAATGCTGACAATAAAAGTGTGAGAAGCCATGAATGATGACAATGTGTAAATAGGCAAGAAGAAACAGAGGAATGAGAGAGGCCTGTATATTTGTTGGATTAAAAAGGACTGTGAGCACAAACAGTCACAATGGAAAGGGGAAGCATGTGCTGTTACATCATTTGAGAAAGAGGTTCTTTGGACCAAAAGAAAAGAACTAATGATGTAAAAGGCACTGTAAGAGCTCATCTGAAATACCATGTTAAATTCTAGTGACCCCTGTGTAAGGATATTAAAATCAAACAAGACATGTAGGATATAGGTTTGCTTTCCAATGGTGAGGATGTGCACTGCAGAGTTGTATTTCCTTGGGAGTCTGTGTAGCCTTCTGGAGTTTTTAAAGATTATGGAGGATACATCTCTCAGGTATAACTGAAGCTCATATCTTGCCTTGAGGAAGAATGATAAGCAGAGGATGATAAGCAATGTGATTGGATTCTGGGAAAGGTAATTACTGATTTTACCAAGAGGTCAACCAGGGAAGAGTGTATTTTTGAGCGTGCTGACGCTCAAACTGTGGGACATCCTCATCTACGAGAAGTAGTAATCAGTCAAGCTTCAGGACTGACAGTTTCAGATTCTTGGTTTCTTCAGATGTGAAAGCTTTCCAAAACCTCTGCCAAAGAGGTGTCTTTTGCAGTCCCTGCTGAACAGGGAAGAGCTCCTTGGGTTGATGAGGGCCTAGGGCTATGTAATTTTCTGTCTAGTGCAGGGGGTAATGGAGCATGGAAGCTAAGAAAACAGTAGTATTTTTTACTACTGTCTTAGGTTACATGAAAGGTGTAACCAAAAGTATGTATTCTATTACCATCTCCATAAGCTGTTGAAAACAGGTGGGGCATGTTCAGCATGACCCAGCCTGATAACACCATCAGGGGCTATCTCTGATCATGGGCCATCAAGGTCTCTGGGAGTGACTCATAAGATTACATCAGCCCATTGTGAGATGCCCTGCCTGGAGGGGGGGAACTGAACATTCCTACCTGCATATAAGCTGAGACTCTGGAACACTGGGCTACCTTTTCCACTGGGTTCCCAGAGGAGAAGAGCTCAAGAGCCACCACTGGACCTCCAGAGACTAACGAACCCCTTCCACAAGATCACCACTTCAACAAGACTACATCCATCACTCCAACGGGACTGCAGCCACCATTTTAACTGGACTGCTACCACCGCCCTAACAGGGTGGCAGGTTGTATTCTAACTTTGTCAGTTTAAACCATTGTTTCTGTATTTTTGCCCTGTTCTGAATATTAGTAAAGAACTATTATGCCTTTTTCCCCCATACCTTTTGCTTGAGAGCCCCTTGATTTGAAAGTTATAATAATTCAGAAGGAAAAGGGATCATATTCCGTATTCCAAGGGAGGTTCCTGCCTTCCTTGTCAGACACCTGTCTTTCAAACCTAGACGATGACTTATGTTAAAAAACCAGCAGAGCTAATATGAAAGGTGTGTTTTGAAGAAAAATAAATGCGAATTAGTTTAATATCAAGGAAAATATTCTGAGAGAAAGCCCAAAACAAAACTGCAGACCATGCAAAGCAAGTGATCCTAAAAAAAGCCCTGTTTTTCTAAACTTGATTTTCAAATTTAAATTGATTTGACAAATTTATACAGAGTAATTATTTTACCTATTATTCTTACTATACTTAGATTTGGAATGAAGCATTTGAGTTTGTAATTACATTAAAGCATTGCATTATCATGACCCCCTGTATAAATTTAAGAAGAAAAATAATTGGCTTTTTGTCTCACTGTAAAAGAGTTCTTGAAACATACATTGTCAGATTACAGATTTTATATCCTACTTTCAAAACCAACCACCATTGCTACTTAGAGGTCTGAACTCAATCTGATTGGTTTTAATTTGAATCAGGCCATAGAAATTTAGGGTCTGGCTTAAAGTCTAAATCAACAAGGTCTTATGAAAATTCTAGTTAAGTATTAACCTGATCTAGTACTTGTTACCTTGACAGACTTGTCCCAAAACAGTCTGGCATAATAACCTTGTAAAGTTAAATATTGAAGTACTGAGTTCAATCAAAGCAAAAAGCATTGTACCAGTATTTAATACTTCATATGATAAATGAATTTGCCACTGAACACAAGAGCATGGATGTATTAGAGCATTAATTCCATGGATATTCCCTGGACGCTCCTGGGACAGTAGCACTCATACCATTTGCAGAGTACCTTCAGTGTAGTGTATTACAGGGAATAAATCAGGACTTTCCCTTCTAACTTCAAGCAGTTCCACAAAGAAAACATCTCCATACAGTGTTTTGCCTAAATTGAAGTAAACAATGTTTTTTCAAAATCTTTGATTTAAAGAGGTCAAAATGCAAGAAAAGACAAAAGCATCTGGGTATGAGTTAGGATTAAGATGTAAAGGATGTTCCGCTGTATTTTTGGGGTGTAGCTAAATGGAAACAGGACAATTAATATTCTTGGATAGGTTTGGTTTAATTTAAATAAACATTGATCAATTAGTTTAATGTCTTTGAAAGTGTGAAAGGATTATACAAATAGAACTTTCAAAGCTAATCTGTGTCAACTTTGCTTACATTAGACAGCTGTAGCCTGCCATCAATAGACTTGCAGCTTTCCCATCTACATAGGTACTACTGGTTAGGTCCACTTGCATTTCAGAAATCCTTTCCATCTTTATTAGCTATTTCTGTTCAATAAACAGAAAATGCCAAAAGTGCCCTGAAGCCAAGTTAAATGATGATGATGAAGAATCAATCAAATATAATCATGGAAGACTAATGCCCTTACTGAAAAATATTTGCACAAATACAGTCTCAGATAGGAAAAAGATTCATTTCAATCAGTGTAAGACCTGCAGCACAGGATCACAGAAATGTTAGGATGCAAAGGAGTTCTATTCCATCACATCTATTTCATCTCCCTAGCCAATGTTTGTTTTTAAAAATACTTTAATTTCTCATTAATTTCTGACCATTTTTAATGCAGTGTTTTCCATCTAAATAGTAAAAATTTAAATTCATAGTAATCAAATATGTGGCTTCTGACTAAAATACATAAAATGCATAACACAAAAAATAGACCCATATGCAGTCTGACAAAATCTAACATTAAAAGGTGTCAGTGCTTCATATCCAGACAGTGCTTTATTTGTATAAAGGGACTAGTTATATAGAGAGAAAGCTAAGAGGGAAAAACGAAACAACAAAAAAACCTGTTTATTATGCTTACAAGATTCAGCACACACAGAAATTGGCAAAAACAAATTTATTCATGCTCTCTTAACTTGATCCTTTTCTATCAAAAAGATGCACTTTGGTCATGAGCTTTCCCTATGAATTTAGACTTTTTTCAAAGAATGGGATGAAAGCTGCTCAATGAGTACAATGTTTTTTTAGACTGCCTCACCCCTCTGTTGGAATTCCAAAGCACAATTTGTATACCTCTTTCTTGGTATTCCCCCGTGCTTCCTTTCCCCTTTGTCCTTTCCCCTCCAAGAATCTTTGAATTAAAAGTTAACTTGGTAAGCAGGACTCTGGCTTCTGGTTCTTGAGTGAAACAGCCAAATATTCTCAAACAGCTAAAATTCTGCCCAATCAATAATAAAATAATTTTGAAGTGATGGAAAAGCACTCCCATTGCTGAACAGGATGTTTGTTATTTATAAGATAGCATATGTTCAAAGCCTCCTGGTTGTCTTTCTACTTTTCATACTCTTTCTATAGACAGTGTGACCTGCCTTACCCATAATGGCAATAGAATATTAGTAACTGATAAAATTCTATATCCACTAGGACATTTCTATCGATTTATTGATTTACTGCACAAGATAAGTTTCATTTTTTAATGTTGTTATTCTTTATTGCAAGAGTAGCTTATTACGTTAGTTGCCTTTTTATTCTTCTATCTACAGGACCTTGCCTGGTCTGTGAGGTGCATCACAAGCACTTTGCTGACATAGGCTGATTTTTTTTCTCTGTCTAAGGAAGCAACTGTAACAAAACATAATCTGATTATAGAAGAACCAAGTCAATGAATTTTTTTTTATTTACTTGTTTAAGACTCTAGTCAGCTTTGATACAAGTACTTAGGAATTTTATCTCTCTAATCGATATCACCCATTTACACCTAATTTTCAGTATATTGAAAAATTTCAAGGGAACTGTCATTTATTTGCAAATTCTAAAGGCTAGGAAATGTATAATTCTCAACTTTTCTCAGAGTTATATAATCAGAATCACTTTTAAAAAAATAAACTCCTCCTTCTCAGCTTCCCTGCTGTTGTGCTTTTATAAAGATTCAAGTTTATAAAACAGTCATCCTGGAATCGTAACAGGTCAAGCTCCAGGCTATATCTGTTCTAGACTCGAGTTTTCCCTCAAGAACAATCAGTCAGGTTAATACCTAGTGCTTTTAAAAACTTTCACTGCTCAAGCCCTCTACGAAAACATATCAGTTCTTGAGCCTCACCCACACAACCCTTTACATTCTCCCTGGAATGTCTCTGACACACAGGAACAAATGGAGATTTCAAGTTCAGACTGAAGAAGAAGCATAGTTATGTCTTAGTAATCCATTTGCATGGATCCACACTTCTTATCAGCCGACTACTACTAACATGTTGTGGTCAAGACTTGGGAAATTATTAACTAAGCTGCTGGACTGCTCTCCAGGACTGACATTAGAATAAGGTGTCATATTAGGAATTGAATAAACTGTTATCATTTGAATTTAACTCTTTATATTACAAACTCAACTACCTCTGACACGGAAGTTATTCTGAAAGACCAAATGCTACTTAGAAATAAAAAAGTGCTTCCTAAGACTCGAAGCTACTTAAGACTATGTAGTTTACGACTGGCTCATATGAAAGTTTACATTCATCTAAATCTCTCACTGAAGAGTTTCTCCTGCTAATGTTCCAATATTCTACAAAGCCTACACGTTGGCTGAATCTCAATTATGTAGCCTCAATAACCTTAGAATTAACCTTAACTAAATACACATGAAAGGAGTGAGACTTTTCAGGTGCATTGGTGCCATCCACTAAGAATAGAGTTTTCAGAGAAACACAATTGACTAAAGATTTCATTGCGTTTATTTAAAAAAAAAAAAAAAAAAAAAAAATAATTGGTATACTTTGTTCAGGAAGGGATCTTTTCAAATTGCATTTCTTGATAGATGGTGACTAATCTAACACAACATATGGAAACAATGGCCCTGTTCGAAATGAAATAATTAGTAAGTCCAAGAAAATAGTGCAGATGTTCTTATGTACATTCAGCTCAACAATTGCAAGTAGCACCTCTTTGGGGTTTAGATATCTCTTTTAATAGCAAAGCACTTCAAGTGAACTGATCATATACTGGGACTCTTATAAGTTCCTTCAAAAAACACAGCAAAAATGAGACCTCTTTTCATGTGGCTTCAGTGTTCAGAATGAAGGTGTTTAGAACAAATCGCAGGAAAGAAAATATCTCTTGGATTGGCATGACACTAAGATTTCTGACTTCCACAGTTAATGCATTTAGTGAAAAATTAGTAATGGAAATATTTTATGAAAACAACTTCATGTTGAAGCAAAAATGAGGAATCAAAGGAAGATGAGTAACTAAGACACTAAAGGGTCTTTATTTATGTCTAAACTCATTTGTATACAAGCACCTAAATGTCCAGATATCAGATATAAAGTTTTATAATTATTACAATATGCAATCACACTCAGTAAGAATCCTTAAATATCCTGTGATTTGGTGACAACTTCCCAAGACACCTAATCACTTGCTATAAATCAAGCCAATGCAGTATTTTTGGCAACTCCGTTTTACCCGAGTCTCCTTTAGGCTCCTTTTATTTTAAAGAAATGGTAAACTATGGAGTCTCTCTCTTTTGCTGGGGCCACTTAAACAATGAAAAGTATTTAGGTTCATCCCATTCAACTTTAGTTCTTGAAAATCAGACGTTCAGCCTTAGTCTGTCATTTGGAAGCTATTTATAAAGACAAAAGCACATCCATTGAGTGATTTATACATCTGTTGTAGGTGGCTGGATGAAGGTTATTGGGGTAGTTAAAGAATGCATTGTTATCACTTTCCTTCCTATGTTACTGTGCAACAAGGGACATTATAATGGTTTATGATACAAAATTTAAAACATCTCGATCTATCCGCAGCTATAAAATGTTCTAAAGCTATTTGAAATAATGTCAAATATGCATTTTTGCGTAGATCAACTATCCTTTTGCTATTGACATGAATTTCGCATTCAATACTTGGAAGTGCTTTTAGAATCAAGAAACTTTATTATTAAACCCTTACAATACTTTCTGCATGTAAGCAGTAAATACTGTTAAATATAAAATTTCTAATTCTGCTTTTCAAGTAAGGGAGATTTTTACCTGAATATGTAAAATTCTGTAGACCTTCTCTCTGCATTTTTACACGATGGCAAGTTGACTTAATTAATGGTCACTCACAAAGTTCAGCAACTATTTTCCTTAGTTTCAGAAGCAATACTTTCTCAGAAGTGTTATGGGAGCTGTTGCAGGGGGCTGTTTGATACCAGGCTATGAATTCATGGTAATTTTTAGAATCAGAATAAGCTGCAAGAAAAAATTTGGAAGATAATGTGGAACATATATGAATTCAAAAGAAGAAAAGTATTTATATATTTGAAAATAAAATTTCCAATTTAAATCCTCAATGTATAAACAAAACTTTTTTTGCTCCCATACAGAATTTTAAATGATAAAATAGCATGTACTGGACCGGTTGGAAGTACTGAAGAGATTTTTATAGTTCAATGTTCTTATTTACATCCATAAGTCTTACTCTTTATTATTGTATTTTTTTAATAGTTTTTAAACTAACATAATATTACAGTAAAGGGATCGGGAATAAGACCTCTAAGATTAAGAAACATACAAAATATCCTTTAGTATGTGGCACAATATTTCATCTCACATATTATGGCCAGCAATAATAGGATGCTACGAATTTTTACTCAACTATCCCAAAAGTATTTTCAAGGGTGTAAAAGTTGAATCCTCCTCCACAGAGATCAAGAAGATGAACTACTAGATGAACTAATAAGATGAGGAATTCCTACTCTGTGAGCAAAAGCAAATGAAAGAGTTTCCATATAGGTATGAAATTTACTTTTATGGATGGATCAGCTATTTCACATTTACTGTGAAGCTAAATGTACACATGAACATTTCTTTAAAGTAATCCAATGTACTATGTACATATTTCTAGTTATTTCATGATAACCACTCTACTTATACAAAGCTGAAGAGCAACAGAGGACGATGTTAAATAGAAAACAGGAATAAAGAAATTAAGAAGAGGGGTCATGATGTGAGTAAAATCAAAAAAATGAGAAGGGTGGCAAAGAAGAAAGAAGGAATAGAAACCAAACCAGCAGAAAGGAGAAGCAGATCACCAGAAATATAATACCAAATTAAGACAGCCCATTAGAACCTCTATCTGAAATATGCTGCTGCATAATTCAGAATTTTTTGAATATATGTAAACTGTAATGTTTCTGTCAAAATATTTTCAAAGAAACTTTTTCCTTTCCTGTTTTTAAGGGATGCCAGTTGCTAAAAGTTATGGTTTTTCTGAATGAAGGCTGCACTACCAAATTTTAATCCATGTCAGATGTTAACTTAAGCTGTTGGGCTGTACTGTGGTTCTAAATGAGCATTGGTTTACACTGTAAATACCAGAACAAATGTAGTTCCTGCTGAGGGCAATAGGAGCTCTTGCCTGCATCTCCCAAAGAACAAAATATCTTTTAAAGAAAAGAAGAGCTAGTAAGGAATAAATAATTTTTCCTATACAATCTTTAGCTTTATCAAAAATATTTTACCTGGTGACAAAAGAAAATTAAATCAGAGCAGGAAAGAATAAGCTACAAATATTATGCCCTTTCCAGCGCCAGTGTTCCTGGAGCTCGAGGCACTTTAGATCTCTTAACCCTAACCCTAGGCAGAACCCTAGCCCTAGTTAATCACCTGAGCCCAATATCTGGCATGTGCAGCTCAGAAAGATGTAAGGGCAGCAATGTTGGGGCCATGATGCGATGGCCATGGCAGGCCATTTCAAGTGCCAGTGTACCTGGAGCTCGAGGCTCTTTAGATCTCTCTCTCTCTTTAGAGCCTAACTCTAGCTCCTAAAGGCAGCTTGGCACTGGGCCAAGAGGTGCCCATCACCATAGGTGATGCAGATTAAAAGCAGTGCACGTGGCACCGGTGGCACTTGCTAAGCCTGCTGGTTCCCTACATCTGGGCTTTTAACTCAGGGTTCCACTGCTCTCTCATCGGAAAAAGGAGAAATCCGCAGCAGACATAGTAAAGAGATGAAAATCCCCAAAAAAACTTACTGGCAAAAAATTCAAAATCAAATGCTCAAAAATTAACCACCTCTGGCAAAGGATGAAATGCAAGATATGATCCCATGCCATTTGAAAGCCACCAGTTTGGTAAAGAATTTTCCCCTTTAAATTTAACCATCCATTTCCTCAACATATTCTCCCGTCTTGCATTTCCCATCCTTTTCTGATTTCAAAGATTCAACCCCTAGAATTAGGGCCACTTTCTGCTTTTTAACTGCCCCTTGTTTCATCCCAATGCACTGTGGTGTATCCACTCCCTTTGCAGATTTTCCGGTTTACGTCCGCACACATTTGATCATGTTTCCTGCCCCAAGTGCTCGTTACACTTCTTCTCTGAATTTGGGATTTCATTTCCTTTCCTGAAATGAAACGAAGAATTTCATTTCATGAAAGGAAATGAAATCTTGCAATTTCAGTGAGGATCAAGTTGGCAAGCTTTGGTGCAGTCCTCTGCACTTCAGCTCATGCCATGCCATTTGCTTGTTTGCACTTTGGTGCCTAATTTTCTGGGTTTTTTTAAAGCCTTTCTGTTTCTAACTTTCTTCTCCTGTCTGGCCTTTTCCCTTTCTTTTCTGATTTCAAAAATTCAACCCCTAGAATGTGGGCAACTTTCCGGTTTTTTCACGGCCCCTCATTTCATCCCAATGCATTGCCTTGCATTCACTCTGTTTCCAAATTTTTCCCTTTTTTCAACTCGCCTTTCATTTGGTCATATCTCCTGCCCCAAGTGCTTGTTACACTTCTTCTCTGAATTCGTGATTTCATTTCATGAAAGGAAATTAAATGAAGAATTTCTTTCATGAAAGGAAATGAATCTTGCAATTTCAGTGAGGATCAAGTTGGCAAGCTTTGGTCCAGTTCCCTGCACTTCAGCTCATGCCATGCCATTTGCTTGTTTGCGCTTCCATACAGTTTTCTCCTTTTTTTTTTTTTTAGCATTTCCTTTCTTCTAGGATTGTAGCTGTGGCTGTACAGGAACTCCATGTTGGCTTCTAGGCTTTGCCTATGTGTGCACCTCATGCTTCACCTTTCAAGCCCCATGGCCTTCATTTGCCCTCCTGTTTGGTGGGACTGCTATCACTTGGCCAGTCGGGCCCCAAGGATGTGCCGTCACCCCCAGAGCTCACCACTGACAGCTGAGCCAGGCTTCGTGTTGGCTGTAGTGGTGCAGCAGGGTGCCTCACCTTCAGCAAAGCCCTGCTTGCCCTTCCCAGCAGACACAAGTACTGCCATTCCTAGATGTTTCAAGGCATGCAACATCCAGTTTCTGACAGCAGCCTGCTGTGCTGATGCCCTTGCTATGTCTTGTCCAGTGCCAGTGTCCTTGCAGCTGGAGGCGCCACAGCTCTCTGGAGCCCAAGCCACACCCACAGGGATCTTGTCACTGGGGCCAAAGTGCCTGCCCCTGTGAGGGGTCCCGATCAGAAAGATGTGGGAGCAGTAATGCTGGGGTCTTGCTGCAATCTTCCTAGCAGTTGATTAGAGTTGATGAGTCCTTCCCTCAAATGTCTTCAGGGAGTAACAGTAAAGGTATGTGTTTAATTATAGTGATATGCAGCCCATCGTGCTGTCCGAAAAAAACTTGGGAACCCCTAATGTAGAGTCAATTGTCACAGATTTCACAGTAAAAATCTCACTTTGATAAAATGTTTTGAGAAAATATTTTTGTTTCGATTTTCGGGCCAAAAAAACCCCAGATCTCTTACATTCTGAACAATCAAGACCTTTTATGTAGACAGTGCAAGCTTTGACAATTAGCGTGGTGCAAAAGCAGCATATTTTTAGACTGAAAAAAAAAAAAAAACAGTGAAATATCTGTATTACACACATGTTAGGGCTTTTACTTCAGACCAGTCCTAATCTGGTTTTACAGGCTGAGCGCATACTATTTGAAGCAAACTTCTCCAGTTAGCTTCATCCAAAATGAATCCAGTTTGTACACTCAAGAATTCAGACCATGTTCCAAACAAAATCTGGTAAGTGGGTAAAATCAAGCAATTCTCTTTAAAGTCACACTCCTTTTCAAACCAGCATACTACTGCATGCTGATCTTCCTGGTTATTGATTTGAAGAAAGAAATTGGGGAATAAATATTACACGATTGAATGGCATCTGTACATACTTTGCAAGAGGATATAGCACAGTTTTGTTCCACAAGAAACTATCTAAGCTTTTAATTAACCGACTTTTGTCATCGAGAAAACTGTATTTAAAAAAAAAAGTTGAAGTGCTAGTGAAAAGGAACACTATTAAAAAAAATGAAAATGCAAGTTCTTTGACAAGAATGGTTTGTGATTCCTTGACTCTCACAATAATGGTACACTGTCTTTCATTCTTTGGATGATGAAGGATTTTTAGTTGATGAACTAGATGTCATTTTCTACTGTGTGCTGCAATAGCTAATAGATAGATTAATATTGTCAGAAAAATTACATGGATTTAAGAACCATATGATCTTTGACATATCCAACTCTCCTGTGTGGGCCAAAAGCAACAACACTGTTAGTTGACTGATGCCTGGAACACCTTTAAGGTACATCAAGGACAGCTTTGCTGTATTTGTAACATGTGCTACTGAACTGCAAAGATGACAAGAAGTCTGTAAAAGGCAAAGCTTGGAAATCCAGTGAAAGTATTTGATCAGAAAAAATTTTTCAAAGTACATCAGCAGCAAAGGAAAAGTAAAATATTCTTCTGATGGACTGAGTCACTGACTTTATTATAGAATTTTATCCTACGTTGAACAGTAAATGCTTCATATATCACAAAAGATCAGAATTTCTACATGGTAACCATTAATTATTTTAATGGTATATCTGTGTGTAAAGAATCTGCTTTTGGATCATGTAATCAAGAACCTGTTGTATTGTTAGTTTAGGTGTTTTTTTCTCTCTAATTTTATAAAAGAAACCAAAGTTAAACCACCTTGCTCCTTGGGATTATCTAAATTAATACTGGTTGCTCATCGGAGTTTGGGTTCACATTTACACTGTTATTTTTTAAGTTAATTTTTAATGTGATACCTATCCATCCTTTCCTGAAATCTAGTATTTTTTCCACATTACTTCTCTGCAGCAGGCTCAGCAAGACAAGTGAGCGGGTTTGTGATTTGAATCACATTACATATTATTTAATATGCTTGATGACAAGTTGAACATGGGTCAGCAGTGCCCTGGCAGCCAGGAGGGCCAAGAGTGTCCTGGGGGCATCAGGCACAGCATCACCAGCCAGGCAAGGGAGGGAATTGTCCTGCTCTGCTCTGCACCGGAGCAGCTTCACCTCGAGTGCTGGGGCAGTTTTGGGTTCCACAATATGAAAAAAATATTAAACTGCTAAAGAGAGCATCCAAAGGAGGGCAGCAAAGATGGTGAAGGGCATTTAGGGGAAGCTGAATGAGGAGTGGCTGAGGTCACCTGGTCTGTTCAGTCTGGAGGAGAGGAGACTGAGGGGAGACCTCATTGCAGTTACAGGCTCCTCATGAGGGGAAGAGGAGGGGCAGACACTGATCTCTTCTCTGTGGTGACAGTGACAGGACCCGAGGGAATGGCCCGGAGCTGTGTCAGGGGAGGTTTAGGTTGGATATTAGAATAAGGTTCTTCCCCCAGAGGGTGGTTGGGCACTGGAACAGCTCCCCAGGGAAGTGGTCACAGCACCAGCCTGACAGAGTTCAAGAAGTGTTTGGCCAACACCCTCACACACAAGGTGTAATTATTGGAGTGTCCTGTGCAGGGCCAGGAGTTGGACTTGATCCTTGAGGGTCAGCTACAACTGAGCTTATTCTGTGATTCTGTGATGTTGTGAACTGTGAAACTAAATGAGGAAGGGAGTTAAAAGAATATTTTTTCAGCATTTGTTGTGCTATAGAAAGTAGGGATACCTTGTGAAAAGTTAACTAGTTTAAAGCAAACCAAACCCAATGATTTTTAATATTATACATACTTGAACGGTGGGGGTTTTGTTTTGTTGGTTTGTTGTTGGTTTGGGGTTTTTTTTGATCAGAGTTTTGTCCTTAAAGAACATTACTTTCATAATTTTTAATGTCAGAGACTATTTAATAGGATGGTCCTGATGCAACCTCTGGTTCAGGGTGTCTCTAAACTGCAGACTGCCAAGAGCAAGAGTCAACATCATGAAAAGTTTATTCAATTTTTGGCCTGTTTTTACATTTTTCCCCTAGCAATCCTTTATCTGTTACTGTAAGAGACAGAAAAACAAAACTAGAAATGGACCTCTGGCAGTTCTCTTAGGTAAACCTGTCTTGTGGATTTTGGGATTACATGTAGCCTCTCATTTGCTGTAGAAATCAGGAAAAGGTTCTTCACCCAGAGAGTGGTTGGGCACTGGAACAGGCTCCCCAGGGAAGGGGTCACAGCACGGGTGTGACAAAAGCATTTGGACAATGCTCTTGGGCACATGGTGTGACTCTTGGGGATGGTGCTGGGCAGGGCCGGGAGCTGGACTCCATGATCCTTGTGGGTCGCTTCTAACTCAGAATATTCCGTGATTCTGTGAATATGCCTCTATTACACAGGAGGCTTTTTACATGCACCATGGACCAAAAGCAAATTCAGAGGATCCCTGGAGTCAGTGGAAATTGACATGTTTTAAAACTGAAGTTCTTTTAAAATAAATGCTAAGAGAAGAAGCTAGACCATTTTCCAGGACCCTCTGGAATTGGAAGGATGCAAACCAGGGCTGTATCTCTGAGAACTATGTTACAGATTCTAAATCCCACTGAAAAAGTATGAAATTATGTATCAAGCAAAGTTTCTGAATCTATTAACTTTGTAGAATCATATCTAAAGTTAATGTTCCTATATTTTAGTTTCTCTATTTGCTAAACTTAAAACCAACAGACTGATTCTTCTTCCAGTTTTTTCAGTGTGAAAAAATGAAGTTGCTCCCTATCCTCTCAACCCATCTCTTATTCAGACCAGTTTTACCACAGATCAACTTCTGTATTTTGTAATTATACAATAAGAACAAAATTAAATGACAGCAGAATTATGCCAATGGACTTTAGAGAAACAGATTTTTCAGACATTTGGAAACAGCTATCAATCCAAACCGATAAATTTGGATGAAACTACTGGTCATGCTCAAATTTAAATAAGTAATATATAAAGCTATACAAATAGGGAAATTCAGTGATTAATTATTCATGTGAAGAAACAAAAGCAAACATATAAATTATTTATGTATGTACATACAAAACATATGTGTGTATATATATATGTACATATGTATATAATAAACAAGTTCACCGAAAAGCTTCCTAGGCATGGAACATGCTCTGTTTTCTAGGACTCAGTCTTTTCAGGAAATAGCTCATGTACCAATTATAAGGATAAAATGAGTATACAGATAGACACATCTACTAAAAGCTGTTTCAGATTTCTTCTGACTCTCTTTTCTTTCCTATCCACAGCAGAACTGTTTGAGATACCAATAGAAGGTTTTAGAATATCTAGGGTTTAGCTTGTACTTGAGAGGCTGAGTGCACTTATTTAATTTCTCTGTTGTTTTATGTCACAAAATTCTAGGATGCTCTGTTTCCCAGTCTTGTGAAAGGGCAGTCACAATCTTGCCACACATATATTCCTTCTACGCATATATTTGGGGGTGGTGTGTATGAAAAGCTGTTACTCTCCCGCAAATCCAAATTCCTATGTACATTTTCACACAACAAGAACAAGCCTATTCCAATGTTTGTGTATGGAAATAAAAATTGAAACACAATATTTTTTCTGTTCTATTTGGCTCCTTAGAACAACATCAAAAATTCTGGTTTATGCAGTAAAACTCTAAGATCCTGAACTTAAGAAGCAATTATTTTGAGGAGTTTTTTCCTCCATTCAAAGTATCTTTTGAAACCTCTTGTTCTCAGCCAGCCAAACAGCTGCTCAAAAACTTCAAAGTACAATTTCCAGATCTCAGTACAAGAGAGCCACTATGCCAACTGAAGAAAAATTACTTGCTAATTTTAAAGTTGTAGTGATTTTAAATTAAATTTTGTGCAGTATTTAAATTTTCATTACTCTATATGTGGACTGGAACAATCTGTGAACAAAGCTGCTTGCTCAAAAACAACTGAGTTTTAATGCTGCAGAAAAGAAAGTGCTTATTGGACTTTGTGGGCTTTTACTGTAATGATGTTTGAATGTGTTGGGTGTTTTTAATAGGCAGGGCAGTGAAATGTGCACAATCCAGCATTAGCTTAGCAGAGCCAACAGAAGCAGCATTTGTATGACAGCTCACCATCGCTCTAAGTGATTCGTTTAGATGTGTAAACAAGTAGCTAGTAACCAATCTACTGCTTAGATATAGAGAAGTAGAAGATGTATATAAGTAGCCTTCTGATCTGTAATAAACGGCTTTCACCGATCACATTGGTCTGCGTGTGATTGACCCGTGCCCCCGCTACAACATAATGGTGACCCCGACTTGCCTGAATGAATTCGTAACGAATTGCTTGTGCACGGGGTGCGGGGAAGGCAGTCGTATTTCCCTGCAAGCCCCGGCAGGATGACCCCTTCTCAGGCCTGAACTTTCCCTGCAGTCCCGTGCAGGATGAATTATTAAGATGGAGCTCCGCGAAACGTCAAGACGACGTGGAATCTCACCGATAAGAGGTGAGCGGCTGCAGGGGGAGATGGAGCGGGACCACCACGAACGGGACGCGGTCCTAAACCTCCTCCAACTAATTCTCTCTAAGAGAGAGCAGAAATTTGATGCCTCGACTTTGAAAAGCTTTCTTAGCTGGGTGTGGGAGCAGGACTTGATATCGGGTGCTTCGGTAGCTTTTGAGATCAGCACCTGGGAGGCAATCGGAACAGCACTCTGGAATACTATAGCTGCAGGGGAGAAGGGAGTGAAGGAGGCTACAAAGTATGCTCCTCTTTGGAAGACCATAATTGATGTTTTGCGTGTTATGAAAGCGGAGAAACAGGCGGCTGCCGCTGCAGCGTCAACTCTCGACCCACCCCCTGCAGAGGCCCCACAGGCTTTTCCCATCAATAACTTGTTTTCGACCCAGCTGGACATTCCTTCTCGAGTGCCGGTTCTCCCCCCCGATCTCGCCGCCCCCCTTCATCTTGTTCGCCCCTCCTAACGGCGACAGGGCTGGAGGTTGATGCTCCCCTCCCCCCGTCACCACCACCACCGGTGGCTGCGCCACTCCCACCACCAGAGGTGCCCGGGGCCGAGGCCAGGGTCTCTCATAGAGACTCCAACTCCCCATCCTCCAACTCCCGATCCAACTCCCGACCCTCCAACTCCCGATCCTCCTCTCAAGGCCCTGATGATGTCAGAGGCGAGGAGGGGGAGGGAGCACCCCCTCCTAGAGCTTTGATCAAGGCTGATCCTCTGACTCCTCCGACTCCTCCCGATCTGTCCGCTGTGATTCAAGATCTAACAAAGACCCTACAGGCAATAACCTTAGATCAATCTCCTAAGGACCCTTCACCCGTAAACAGTCCGTATGTCTTCTCAAGCCCTCAACTGTCCCTGCGAAGTGCCCCCCTTGGATCGCAGCCAACGACTGCCGTACCGGCAGCTTCCCCTGGCTATTCAGCCAACAAGTGTCGTGCCAGCGGCTCCCCCCGCGCCTCAACCAGAAGCCATCGTGCCAGTGGCTCCCCCCCCACCACCCTCATCACCGGAGGCTGCCAAGGCCAAGGACGCAGCCTCGTAGAGGCTGATCCCCAATCCCCCTCTCAAGGGGAGGTCGAGGCTGGTCCATTGACCTCTACTGATTTTTTAATTGCCGTCCAAGATTTAGCAGAAACCTTGCAAGCGATACCTCTTAGTCTACCTGCTAGAGCTGCTTCACCCGTGAACAAATCGTACACCTTCTCTGACTTTCTCCCCTACTTGAAGATCTACTTTGAAGTTAACATCTCTCCCCCCGGGAGCTGCGCGGTGCTCACAGCTTCGACCCCCAACAACCCGTGCTGACAGCTCCCCCACTGCGACTACTTTACCGACCGTGCGACCTGTCCAGTTACCCTGGCAGAGCCATCTCGGGAAGCAGCACAGAAGAAACAGCAGTTACCTGCCGCTTCCAGTCTTCAAAGTGCCTTTTTAATTAGTGTAACTGAGTTGTATTTTTTAATTTGTTTCCAACTTTTCAAAACCAGACAGCAGTAATGATAACAGCTTGGTTGAATGAGAGGGTTTAGAAAGTGGTTTATGTGTATCTTTTATGCTCTGAAAGTCTTGTGTAGATTGTTAAGTTACTCGACTTTTCCCTACACATCTTATCTTATTCCACAGAATTGGAATGTGAACTATGACATTTTGCCTTAAATCACGGCAGCAAGCCCCCTCTCGCTTTCTCACTGTGTATGTTTCCTTTAAGGACTTTTACAAGCTTTCTGTTGAAGTTCTAACATTATCCAACTCTGATAAAACTTGTTTTTTCCCACAGGAAAAAATTTATCTTGTTTTCTACCTAGCTTGGCACCACTCCTGCTGTTTGGCCTTCAGATTCCTTGAGCTGCCTGGAACAACCCAAATACTAAAACATAATTAAACACAGCATAGTTACATCCCATACAAAATTGGCAAAGTCCAAAGTGAAATTTTCAGGTTGTTTCCTCAAAGCATCATTTATACTTATATGTCTATGCATCAACTTGGTGGTTTTTTTTTGGTTTTTTTTTTAGTCTTACTCAGCATACATTCACATTGGACAAGATGCATGGCTACAGCAATTAACTTTAAATCCTGCTAGGCCTGACTCCCTATTTGTTATCTGCAGAAACTTTTAAGAATCGACTATAATTAGCTCATGGTTTTCTACTGTAAAAAGTGTAGTGCTAGCTTTACCTGTTTGCATACACAGCTTTAGTAAAACAATTTAAATGTGACTGTTTTGCCATAAATACATGTGACAACATTTCCAGCTAGTACAGCTGTTCAGAGATGTAAATGTGCTTGTTCTTCCTTGTCACCTATAGCTTGCACATGAACTTAACATCAGAATAGTTTAAGTCCTTGATGTCGTCTTTACATCTCAAACCTATTGTATTTATATTTACAGACAGCTGTCTCACCATCTGCGAATTAAGCAGGTTTTAGATGCAGTTTTCCAAGATGTACACTATCATCCCTGTGAGTAAAGCTGCACCTCGAAAACATCTTAGTAAACTTACACTTATCTCAGAGGAGTACTGACTGTTAAACAGGCATTTTCAACACGACTATAAATCTACCACAATTTTAAATTTCTTTCCAGTTAATCCTACCCTCTAAAGTTCTATGTTGCTGCTATTTCATTTACAACTCAGTTATTTTTCTTGATATTATTTGCTGATGTTTAACTGCTGTATGATGAATTTTCAGTAGTTTCTTATACGGGAGAGGTCAAAATAGGTTGAATTCTGCTGTACCTGAAACTCTCAAAGTGTACCCTTAACCTTATATCTAGTTTAGTAGATTTGGAGTTAAACGCTTGCAAAGGCATCCAGAGTGACTACTTCTCTAATTCAAAAGATTTGTTTTTTCTTTCCACAGGTATGCTGCAGCAAATGTACTAAGAATGTTGTTTGAGTCTTTTATGTATTCTGAGTTTATAAGTCTGACCTGTCAACTTTAAGTTGATCAAAATTTATGTAAAGTCTGTTGATTTTCAGTTCGATTAAGAAGTTAAATTTTAGTAACCTCTGAAAGAAAGAAAAGAGAAAACAGACGCTTGTGGTCTAGTGAAGAAAATTTCCATGTTTTTGAGTGGTGATGTTGTTCAGTGAATTTGTAACAGCTGGCAGAGGGGTGTAACTTGCTGCCTCAAAGCCAGAACTGGCAGAGTAGCATCCTGAGGCCAATTCTGTAAAGTGTTTTGTGGCCTAAGAGTCAGTTAGCCCCGTGGTAACTTTAGCGAAATCAAGTCTGATTTTGTTTCCTTGTGCGTGTGTGTGAATTGTCTGTGTTAATTTGTATTTTGCCGGCATGTAAATCTAGGTAGAGGCGCCTATGAGATAAAACTTATTTTTTAAGTGCTTAACATTAATTTCTCTTCACTTTCAATTATTGACTTTAAGCTCTGTTAGATTTATCTTAGTTTTAAGCAAAGTTAAAGTTCTGTCAAAACAAGCAAGACAAGACAACACAAAGCAAAACAGAACAAAGAAAACATTAAAAAAAAAAAAAAAAAAAGAGGGGGAAACACGGAAAAGAGTTCTTTACAGTTCTTTTTCTTTACAGTTCCCTTGCTATAGAGATAAGATAAAGTCAACTGAAATGTTCATGATAAAGATTTGGTAAGACAAGTGAAGATGTAATTTGTCAAATCCTTAATTTCATCACAAATCCTATGGTTCTGAATGTTCTACATCAGTCAATCAAGATGACTATTTATAACAACTTTTGCAGCTTTACCTTCTGTAGGTAACAGAGAAGAATGAACATCAAATTCAAATCATGAATATTATTAATTGTAAGATGCTTAGTGCTTCTCTCTTGTTTTCATTTTGCTTTACTGTCACATGCATAGATGTGTAGAAAACATAATCTCACTTTTTCAGAACAGTTACTGTTACTGTATTAACAATTCTAGATGTGTTGTTAATGTAATGATATGAATTTACTAAGCTTTTATAGAGAGAATTATCCAGAAGATATTATTTGATGCTACACATATGTATTTCTTTGTTCACAGCTATTTGTAGTTTGTCTATGGTACCATTGATTATTTAGTTAAAACTAAATGTAGTTTAGTTATAACTAAGTGTAGTTATCTGTAAGAAGTGTATTGTTTTTAAAAACTGATATTAATAGAGGCTTCTTGTTAGATGGTTTAGACCCTCTCAGTCAAGGCCTAGGCTCTGGCCAAGCCCTGGCCCTAAGCTGATCGGGTACTGAATCTTTAATCCCAGATGTTTCTACCCTAAAACTGCAATTGAGTCATTTTGACTCACCAATTCGGCTTAATAAGAACTGGAACCCCTTTCAGGTAAACTTGAAAGCCTTGCCCGGGAAAGGTCTTCAGGTCTCGCCTGTGAAATGGGACTCTCCAGTGATTGTAGACTCTGGGTAGTAGCTAATAGCTAAATGGTTAATAATCTGTGTACTTTTGAAGTACTGTTCTCTTTCTCTTATGTATTGCACCTGTAGTTGCACCTGTTGCCTTTATCACCTTCGCTCATAATGCAAAACCCACAATTGAGTGTGTAATAACACATAATACCAAAGCCCAAGTAACCTGTTAACCTAGAGAAGGGAGTATGCATGTGTTCTATCACCAACAGTTTCAAAACAATTACCTACTCACCTGATCAGAATCAAGAACCAGAGTTCAGAAGAAACCATGGACTCTTTAATCAAGATTTGAGCTTGACAGAGACTTTAGAGCAACGGTGTATATTGTTTTCACAGTTTCAATTAACTAAAGTAGTACTTGCTAGAGAAATTATTTTAAGTAACCGTATAGTAACGAGTTAAAGTAGAAAGGTTGCTCAAAGCTGAAGAATCATTGAGGAGCTCAAGAATTTGTGTAAGACAGTGTTGTTGTTGCTTTTGATAATAATAACTTTCAAAATGTTGTTTTGCTGTGCTTTGCAATGCTGCTCTATGCTAATTCACAGAGTGATAGAAAAATACACCAATCAGGCCTGGCTTGTGCAAAAAGAAAACGGGGGATATGTTGGGTGTTTTTAATAGGCAGGGCAGTGAAATGTGCACAATCCAGCATTAGCTTAGCAGAGCCAACAGAAGCAGCATTTGTATGACAGCTCACCATCGCTCTAAGTGATTCGTTTAGATGTGTAAACAAGTAGCTAGTAACCAATCTACTGCTTAGATATAGAGAAGTAGAAGATGTATATAAGTAGCCTTCTGATCTGTAATAAACGGCTTTCACCGATCACATTGGTCTGCGTGTGATTGACCCGTGCCCCCGCTACAACAGAATGCATATAGCTAGACAGAATTCTGGGGCAAAAAACACCTTCTTAGAGTGTGTATGTGTCAAGAGCTGATGTGTTGGAAAGACAACCTGTTTTTTCTAACTCTTATAAAGAGAGCAATGAAAAACAGGATCTCTTCCTGCAGATGTTATGCTTAAACAATCTCATTTATTTATTTTAAAGCATCCCAAGAAGAGGTATTTTATTAGTCTTTCCTAAAACTTGACTTACAGTAAAACATTTCCATTTTTTCTTTCCTACAACCACACTGAAAAAGTATGAAATGATCTGTCAAGCAAGGTGTATGAATCCTAATTTCCCACTGTTACAGAGATTTGCTATGACAGGTTTTAGAAGATTAAGCAGTCACACAAAAACCCAGATATTTTTAACCACCTAGAGAGGATTACACCCATTCTAAAATGAGGTCAAGTGAACAAATTCCTCTTTTTACACAGCAAACATTTAATGAGCTAGAAATTGTAAAGAACTTTTTTTCTATTTATATTTTCTTTGAGTGGAAAAAAAATATTAACAGCTCTAAAATAAGGAGTGTCTCCGTGGCCTCAGCCACCACCAAATTGTGGTGGCTGAAGCTGAAGTCCTTTGATTAACACTTTTAAAAAATATTTTTGTCTCAAATCTATCTCATCCCCATACAAAGTTATATCAGGAAATCATGAGTTTTCTTCTCTTAGTGAAATGGTTTTTGCTCTCCTGCTGTTGATTCCAGTACACCTGAAGTTGCCACAGAGCCAAGAATCCCCTCCGCCATAGCTTTTTGCTAGTGAACCAAGGTTGGCATAGCAACTTGGTATACTACTGAAGCAGTCTGCCTGAAGGGATTTAACCGTGTCAACTGGAAGAAGTCTGAGGTCTCCATGGTTTTCTGTTCTGCACAGATGAAACTGCAGTTTGAGTAAGCAGAAGCCAAAGGAGTGAAACGGGCAATTTTTGTTAATTGTGAATCAGAGGTTTTCTTCTGTCAGATCAGATTAGGCTCAGTACTTAGACACATGACAATGCTCCTGGTACTGTGTCTGTCATGCATCACAGCCTGGGCATCAAAATATATCAGTTATATATCAGTTACAATGCAGGACACTCAGATGATCAGAATATATGCATCCAAAGGGAGATTAGCAGCTTAAACCTCAACGACATTGCCCACAGCCTTAAATACAAACAAAACCACTTTGAGGCAAAGGATGTGAAAAATTTAGAGAGCAAAGTCCATTATCAAATTGAGAGCAATGACAGAGGGCAGTGTTAGATAGAAATCACATAAATCAGAGAGGCTCTGCCATGAAGGTTGGCATGTAGAGGATTAAGAATGAAGAACCACTATGATATAAATGGTATTTCAGACTGTCTAATAGGAAAATACCAGACCAAGGACAGGGTTCTGATAGACACTAGTCTAGACTAAGAGGAAAGCAAATAGGATAGGATTTGCCTTGTAAAAGGATGAATGGTTCACAGTCTAAATTGTAAAATTAATAAGAGATTAAACAGGCTTATAATTTAATCACAACTCTTATTATTCCTTTTAAAAATGAAATTACACTCAAGACTATATATCTTGAGACATATATAGAAAGAAACAAAAAAGCAGAATTAGGGTTCCCTGCTCAGACTTCGAAAGGTATTGTTGATGAGCCAATTATGGTCTCTAAGCAATCCTTATTATTTGAGAAAGAAAAACATATATAAAAGTAACTCAACATACTCCATGTAGAAACAATGATTTGGGGTTTTCGTGCCATACTAGCATATCAGGACAATGACATCATTAGAGGCATGTGGAGAGCTGCGAGCCCTTGACTCAGCCCTCTGCACTGCGTTGGCTTGAGGGCAAAAGGACTCAGAGATAAGGAACCACCTCCGGTCATGGTGACTACTCAGTGTACCCTGCTCCTCTATGGTAATGTCTTGTACCCAATTGGCTAACCAACCCCTGTCCCACCCCCTGCCTTCTCCATAAAAGGCCGCCTGCCGCAGCTTTTGGGTAGGGTGTTAAGTGTTGTTCCTGGCGTTCCCTTCACCAGAGCTGCTGACAATAAAGGTTATCTTGTGGAATTGCCATATGGCACCTGCCCCTCCTCTCTCAGTCCCCGAGTCACCCTCGGGTGACTTCACAAGAGCTGAATCACAAGGAGCTGAAATCACTTGTAGCAGAGAAATTGCTACAATTGCTGAAGTCACCCTGTTGCTTTGGGGAGCTGCTGAACCCTCTGGAAAAGCTGTTCCTTAAGCGGACCTTTCCTCCAGGAAGGCTGCATCACACTGGGACACCTCGGCACCCCCCCAGAAAGCAACAGAGGCATCTTTCTGGAAAAGAATTTTGCACTCTTAAGAACAATAGGTATGTCCATCCCAGCTAATACTCAGATTTTTTACCGTACTGTATAATGCAGAAAACAGCAAACTATATATTTTCAGTTTTACAACACTATATCATGGAAATAAATGCCATTTTACTGGTTTTCATTTTTAACCTTGAAGCATGAAAATTAATATGAATTCTACATGTTAATGTGTTAGCCAATTTGATTAGTCATTTTACATTGCAAGTCTTCAATACTTTTTCTCAAAATTTACTAACCAGCAGGCTTTAGTAGTAGTTTATTGGGGCAAAATTTTATATGTTGCATCTGTTTCCCTCTTCACTTTTTAATTTTTTTTTATTTCCTCAAGGTCACTTTGTTCTGTCTTAGAGCAATATAAAAAAAAATATTTATCCATAAGTAACAAAATTATTGTGTTATTATTATCATAACCAGCCAAGGTGGTGAATATTCTTGTACCACTGTAAATTTCCATGACAGTTTTGTATGCATGTATCATAGGATACAGAAGGGCATCTGATAGAAAATAAAGGCTGAAAAAAATATCTACAACCATTTCTTCTTCCTTCCAACATAAAGTCTTACTCTTTAATTAAAGTTCTTTGTTACTGTTCTTATTTGTTCATATTTTCTCCATCATAAAAACGTTTACCTTAGGTTAGATAGTGTCCTAAAAAAAGAGCGATTATGTCAGGTATTTTTAAACTGCAGGATTTAAAAAGTAGAGGACTGTATTTAACCAAATTTTGGTGGGGAAAAAAGAAAAATATGCCTCCAAATAAAGATGTTGCCCTGTACCTCAAAAGAGCAGTGGAGCCAAACTTAGTATTCTCACAACTGTCTGTCCCAGTGAAAATATTCTTTCTTAATTCTAAACTGTTTAAAACAGAGTTGGCATAAAACATTTAAATCTTAACTTTTAACTTTAAAATTGCACTGAGCCATTCAAGTATTAGTCACATTTGCAAGCATCAGAGTCAGAAGTGAGAAAAGTACACTAATAGGGTGAACCTTTATACCACTGTCAGAGACTGAAATACTTCATGCCTCAAACATTGATATAAAGTTTTGCTCATTATAACAAAAATGGTGTAAAGAAACTACAACCAGAGAAGCCTCAGTGAAGATACCTGACTGGGACTTTGGACTGAAAGTCAAACTGCTGAGATTAGATAAAGGGGAGCCCATCACTCAGTCATCTCAGGCTGAAGGAAAGGTATGCATCCGCAAAGCCCAAAGCCACCAGCTGCGCTGGGAATCATCCCTGGCTGAGTTTGGGGTGGGGGGGAGCACAGCTCACACAGCCAGGTTTGCACAGACTTCCCACCAACCGAGGGGAGAGGAGGAGGTTTTGAGTTCGTGGCATAACCTCTGGTGAGAGGCAATAAACTCCCATCCTCCCTTACACAAGCTGGCCCAGCTGTGGAACCGCAAGCCCACAGGCCACATCCACGGGACATTCATGTGAGAGGCAGCTGAGGGGGTGTCACTATCCATCAAAGACCCCCCAAGATGCTCGGCCTTGTCCCACAGGAGTGCACGTGATGCAAGCAGAGTCTGCTGCAAGGGACTGTCCCCTCCCCTGGGTGGACACGCCTGGACTTTTCAGGGGGACCATCACCACCAAGGAAACCACCTGGAGAGGATCAACACAACATCGTTGGGATCCATGGATGGTGATATTCTTTTACTCTGTCTCTGTCACTCTCTTTCTGTACCCCCCACCTATTTTCCTACTTCTCCCTTTCTCTCTTCTCTCTCTCTCATATTTCCTATCAAATAAAACCCATACTGTTGACTGGCATATGGTCTCATTTGCACCTTAATTTGGGCAGAGGTATTTCTAAAGAACCTTAATAATTGGATCATAACAATGACTCAGAGCCATTATTGAAAATTAAATAATATTACAAACTACTAAGAGAAACCTTTAAAAATTTCTCAGAATTTCTTCACCTTTAAACAAAAATTTAACTGTCAGATTTTCCAGTAATTGTTTTGTTTAATGAGAAAATAAAGTGATAATAACCCATTCTGAAATTAGATAGATGCAACTTAGAAAGCAATGCATTCTTAACTCTTCATATTTTTAAATAGAATATAACATAATATATAACATTCATGTAACATTCAGGTTCTATGAGCATAGCGAGTTAGATGGAATTGGACTACCTACAGTGGAAGAAAGCAGTATTTTGAAGTGAACAGTCCTACAGAGAGGGAGAGGAGTAGCCAGAATATTATTATTGTTGCAACAATCACAGAAAATAATTATCCTGGTTTCATGAAAATTATGAGTAAGAATCCAAAGACATTAAAAAATAAAAATCTGTGGGATTAACTATTAAGCACACATCAGTCAATACAGAATTGTAATTAAACAAAACACTTAAAACCATTCAAAACCATTCAGTAACAAGAGATTTGATAAAGAAGGGCCTTTTCTCTTAAAAATATTTTCACTGAATTTGTTATTTTATATTTAGAGAAAAATAGTGGAAATACAACAGATCCCACTACATTCTAAACTGTTTTATCTTGGTGCCACACTTAAAAACTCTTTGAGAGTTGAGCTTGGAAGACAGAACAATGGCATTAATACTACCATTTAATTTATGAGAAAAAACAATCAGCGTGCTTTAAGTTAAACTACAGTCTTTAATAGTTGTTTTCTTCAATTTGTATTCAGTTAATATCTGCTTAATGTCTTTACAATCACGAGTTATTATGGCAACAAAAAACAACGTCACAGGTCTGATATCAGAAAAGCACCCTTATTCTAAATAGTACTTAAGTTTAAATTTAATTGTAAATACATTCATGTTTTACAAAAGACCTGTCACATTTTCTATTAAGACTGTCTATAATGAGGAAAATGGGAAGAACCGCTGTCCATTATGCAAATAAAATTCAGCTGCCTTGTTACAATCTCCTCAGTCAGTAGGTCAGTCAATATATGCATCAATTATCACTGAGGTAATGAACTTGGGTTTTGTCATAACTGCAACCTTCTTAATTTCTTCATGAGATGAAATATAAGTTATTTTATTTCTATTGTAATTTGCATTTCTTTTATTTTAAACAGAAACTAAAAACATAAAGATTCCATAATCATAAAGTTTGCAAAGATTTGCAAGACATTCAAGATTTCTGGAAGAAAACTCATGTCTCTTTCAGGTGGAATTCTAGTACAAGTCAGATCTGAGGTTCTCTGACAGAGTTTTCAGAGGTACAGAACTGAAGCCAGCCGATAGATAAGGACAGCTTTTAGCCTCTCAACATTTTGTGTTCTTTGTCTCCACCTTCTGCTTGAAAAGAATGTGAGTTACAGAAAGTTAAGGTATTGTGATTTCTAATTCTTTTGGAGAAATCTGGGAAAGAAAGTAAATAGCAATGGACAAGAAAGCCTCAAATACAAAAGGCAACAATAAAATACTGACTGTATCATCAGTAGCAATCATTTTACGAAGATAGGCTAAATAACTATGTGACACCAGATCAGTGTTTGTTGCTAACTTACACTGGGTATTCAAGAACTAAAAGAATTAATCAGTTGTCCCATAAACTTGTTATAGATTGAGACATTTGTTGGGGGCAAGAAGACAGATGGGTTTGAATCACAACTTGAGTTTGATTTATCATGATTTAAGCAATAGTTTAAGCAATAACGGGTAATCATCAAGTCATCCCTTCTATTTTAAAAATTGTAATTGTACTTCTCTACAGGGCTCTTATGAAAGCAGAAGCAAGTAAAACTCTACAGCTATAAGGACAAGACAAAATCAAGGGAAGTTAAAAGAACTGCCGGTACTTATATTTTCAAAATGGCAGCAAGGTATGCCATCAAAAATATTTAGAAAGTAGGAAGAAATAAAACTTTACTTGAGAAGGGGAAAAAAAGGAGACAGAATATACTCAAAAGAGTATCTCACATATAGTGGATTTCTGTGACGAACAGTTTAATTTATTTTGAAATGGGTTTTTTTGTTATGTATCTCTTTCACAACTTTGTTTGAGGAACAAAATTTTTCAAATAACTTTATTTTCCCCAAAGACTTCCTGGAATAATTAGAGACTTTTTATTGAAAAATAAAATTTATTAGATTTTTTCACTGTAATTTTTAAGTCTTTTAGAGTTCTGCTGCACTGGCAGAAACAAAATTAATTTTTCACTAAAATTCTACTCCCAAAAGAAAATGAACAGATTCCCCATCAACAAAAAGCAGCATATGCTCTGATTTTAATAAAAGCATACTAATTTGTAACAGATAACAAAGCCTGCCTGAAAAACAGCCTGTTTTAAAATTCTGTCTGCCACTATTTTCTGTCATGTTCCTTAAATATTTTATGAACTGTCAAATTGATTTGTGTATCATAATTGAAATGGAAAAACATAATCCAAAACCAAATAAGTTAATGGAGAAGAACTGAAAACAATTATATTAAAAAGAGAGTATTCAAAGTTTATCAAAAGGCAACAGAATAAATGCATCCAGAAATCTTAGCACTGCAAATTGACAGAGTATGAGTAGATGTACATAATTTGTAGGATGTTTAGGTACTACTTAATGCAAAAAGAATTTTTTTTTTTACAATAACACCTTAAACCTGAAGATGGAGCTCTTGAACTCTTTAAAAAGAACTAGAAAAAGTGAAAGCAATATAGTTACCAAAGGAAGATACTGTAGATCTTCTGGATTTATTTTCTTAGTATTTTCAATGATGTTGCATGCTAGATTGTGCGAAAGTCAGCTTAAATGCTCTTTCATGTGCATACACATTTGACTTGCATAGCAACCAATTCACTCAGCAAATGTTTCTGTCCACATACGAATCCCAACTCTCAAACACTCCTTCCCTCATATTTGAGACTATCTTTCAAATTTTTTTCAAACCTCTTTTTAGATTTCTTACTGGAATTGCTTTGGAATTGAAATGGTACTCACTGCAGTAGTGTCTAGCATAAATGATTTTCCCATTCCTTTTCCCTGTTTCAAGAGCACATGTGATGAGGTCAAAGACACGCATTCCATAGGGGGGAAAAAATTATCAACAAGCCATTAAGTCCCACAGAAAGAGCCACAGAAAATAAAGTACAAGGGAACTACTTAAACCACATTTTAAAGACATTAAATATGTTATTCCAACTCTTCAGTCTGAATCTGTACTTAACAAAAAGTGGGAAAAATTGTTTCAATATTTTTGAGGAAAAATAAATTAATTTCTGAATTAAGTCCCTAAATAAGTTTTTTGAGCAGCCAAATACACTAGAAATACATAAGGTCTGATTCCTCATTGGCTTGTACTTCTTACAGGCATTATACAAGGTGTGAACAACAGTTCCTTTTGCAGAAGAACACAGATAAAGAAAAAGAGTTTCCATCACTATCATACACACAGAAATTTGGGCAATTCACCCCCAAGTCCAGGGTAGTTCAAAACTCCCAGTTTTATATGTCCATGTCTCCAAAGGGTACATTTGATATATAAAGTATCTGTTACTTGAGGATTCCTTGGGCAACTTTAAAATCAAACTGAGTTAATTCAACAACTTTACTACCAATTTATGCCACCAAAACAGGCCAAAAGAGCTGCAGTGAGTTAAATTCAAGAGTAAAATTATAACATCCTATTCAATGCATTTAAAATCTACTTGGGCAGCTGTACAGATGCTACTTGAACACAGCAAAATTGAGATCTTGTATTTTGATGGCATTCTGCATATTGGAGAAGAATCTCAGTTCAAGACAAGTAGTAGGTGGATTGCACTCCCACAGAAAAACAAACCTTCCTGCTCCACCCGGAGGAGGAAGTTACGACATCCTCAGGTAAAGAAGGGTCTCTTCCCACTTCTTGTCCAAAGGAGGAATCAGGCTATAATAGACCAAATTAACATTATTCCTATACTTATTGAGTTGAAAGAAAATGACATTCACTCCCTTAAAGTTTCACATCAAGTACATTCTACTATTTTATGGAATATTTTATTCTGAAACTTTTAGCCTTAAAATCAGCATTAGAGTTACAAAAGCAATCATCTTCACAGTAATTTATCGGAAAATTAAATTTAGTCTGACTATTGCATTGGCAGGAAACAGTTTAGAATGAGCCTTAAATAATTAACCAGTTTATTAATTTATAAAATATTGTAGTATTATAATGTTCAATTCTCATAGTTTCAATTCATGTATTTAGAAATGAAAATTCTATAAAGTGATAGGAAAATATTTAAGTTATGGTAACTGCCAGAAGTTTTTCAAACTTTTTATATTTTGAGACAATTTTTGTAAAGAGATTTCCATACCAAAAGATTATATAAATAACAATTCTACTTACTTAAATTATTTTTATCAGTCATGCTAATAGTCAAGTGGTTTTCTAGATCCAAGTATTTTAATTACAGCTGGTATTTCTAAATAGCCTATTCATGGTAAGTGCTATGCAGAAATTTAACCATTTCTATTGTCGTGTTAAAGTCATACTGGAGAAACAACTTCTGTTTCTAATTGGTCTCAATTAAGTGTAGCCCTTTAGATGAAAAGCCTGCAAGATATGAACCATGCTATGTTTTTCAGGTGGGTCTTCATATTTTCTTTCTGACAATTACATCACTCACATGTTTCATAAGTTCAAAAAGAACCTTTTCTTTAGCATCTAGCATATCAAAGTTAAAAATGTAATATCTTTTCAGTAAGATGTAAACTTCCTTCAGATGGTCATAAAACTCAAATATAATTAAGACATTTCAGGAAACATGCTCCACGTTGTCCTCAATTAATCAGTTAAGGTAAAATATATGTGCCAAAAGTGTCAGCATTAGTAAGTAAAAACAAAACAAAAGAAAAAACAAACCAACAAATAAACAAACAAAAATTAAAAGGTTTCATGTTCTTTACACCAGTCTGAAACTCATATTAATAACACTCCAGTGAAATAAAATTGAAGCGTCTTTTTTGCAGCAGACAATGTCTATTATGTGTGCTAAAACCAAAGTCAGAAGAAATACTATAATGTTTTAGAGAATATAAAATACTGTGTGTGAGTTTCCCTTTTTTGTCAGACAGTAGAACTTTGAACTTCATCTCTGATCTTGCTCCTGGAAAATACCTTGACTTTCTAAAGGAACTAATGACACTTGATCACCAGATCATAGAATGAGAAGGTCCAGCATGTAGGTCCACTAATGTGCAAATTAAATAGCCTCATTTAATACTACCCAAAAGCCTAAGCAATTTATTTAGTTCAACTTTCAAAACCTCACTAGAAATTAGAGACTGTTATCCTGCACCCTGGCACGCAGAGTCTTTGATACATGGGAAGGAAAAACACCCCTCACTTCAGCACTCATTTTTGTGGTGGAAAAAAAAATCAAATTAGATTTAATTTTTAGCTAAATCCTTTAGCTTTCCTTCATCCATCCGCAAATCCACTCATGGAAAGGAAGTTTAATCCCACTGGATGAGCATAGATACATAAAGCCCTGGCAGGCCTAAAACAAAACCCACAGGGGAAAACTCCTGTATCATTTAAGTTTGTGTTTCTGTCTGGGACAGAAACACAAACTTAAAACTACCAGGCTGCAAAGAGGGCTCTCCCAAGTAACCAGCGACAGGACCAGAGGAAATTGCCTCGAGCTGCACCAGGGGAGGTTTAGATTGGACATTAGGAAAAATGTGCTCATTGAAAGGCGGTAAGGCATTGGAACAGGTTACATGGGCTGCCTGCAGGAGGGTGGGCAGGAGGTAGAGGAAGATGAGGAGGCAGCCCCGAGTTCCGCCAGGCACCTCAGGGCACATCGCCGTTCCCTGCCCTGGAGCTGCCGAGGCAGGGGCGGCGGTGGGACTTTCCCAGCCGCAGTGCCCAGCTCTGCACTTGCATCTCCGGCGAAAGCAGGGAAGGGAGGGGAGGGCAGAAGAGGCTTTCACATCCGCAAACCCCGGGGAAACATCTGCTGCTGCCGCCGCCGCAGCGCCATCTGAAATCGTCCCGCGCTGGGTTTAATGAGCTGATCCCAATCCATCCCCGCTCCACGGGCAGCTCCTCTGCGGTAGCCAGGCTGCGGCAGCGCGGACTGCGCCCGGCCAGAGGCACAGGGAACCGGCATGGTGCTCCCTGCAGCTGTCCCTAAAAACAAGCAACCAAGGAAGTTTCGGCTGCAGAGCCAAAGAAGTGTTCTGAACCAGTCGCTGTCGTGGCCATCCACAGCTCTGCTGCTCCGTCTTCACTGCGCTGCTACAAAAAAAGGCAATTAAAGTGTCTGGAGTCCGAGGTCATTTGCATGCTCCTCTGGCATTCGAGTGTTTAGAATCTGCAGTGGAGTTGAAAAAGGATTTTTTGAAAGGTGGAGGGAGGGGGAGGAGGGGAGATGCAAGGAGTTATTTCGGAAGCAAATAAAGTCGGACAGAAAAATATCAGTTTATTGGAAGATTAGGTATATGGTTACTTTGCCAGAGAATGAAAGCAGCTGTTTATGCCAAAGATTCAAGAAGGCTGATCCACAGGAATCCTGAAGCACAGTAAAAGGAAGTCGTAGCAGAGAGGACTAGCTTGGACACATAACCAACTCATCCATGTGCTTCTCTTAGCATGGATCTCTTCAGAATGTTGACAGTAGAAATAATTCAGCCTTCCTTGGCAAATTCACTTACCAGGATGAACTGGATAGAATCTGTGTTTATAAATCCAAGTTTAAATTGCATTTCACTCTACGAAATGAATGCAAACAAAACATGAGTCATCCTTGTGGTGCTCACCCTCCTTTGCTTCACCTGGGTCCCATGTCTATACCTCTCCTGTTGTCTCTTTCTTACATAACTTTGAGTCTGATAATTTTGTAGTGATTGCAGCATTAAAATGAAAATTCACTCCTTATAACATAAAGGAAAATTGGGTTGATTGTTTCAGGATTTTCTGATAAAAATTGTGGAAAGCAGAAATATATGACCAGAACTTCTTAGGATAGGCATACTCAACAATAAGTAATATGTTTAAAGTTAATTTTGGTGATTTTCATAGAGAAATGTTCATTTCAGCTAGAACAGTATTTTATGTTATCTCATGCTACATGCTCATAGATGAGGGGAGGCATTTTTTCGAACATGATAGAGAAATGTAAATAAGCTCCTAGTTCCATTTAGCTATTAAATAGTGCAGTTCCTTTCTGCACAGTTAAATAGTGCAGTTATAGTGCAGTTAGCAGTACATGTTATTGTCACCAAAAAGTCTCTAAGTGCCATAAATTCTGGCAGTGGTTTTGGTTCCCAGTTTCTATCTTCAAACTTTGCATTTTAAATTGCTTTGTGCTTACTTCAGCCATATAACAAAACCCTAAAGAACCCAAGAAACCACAAGGGATGAAAAATAGACTGCATAACTTTCCTTTTTTTTTTTTTTTTCTTGCGCATCCCATGTAATTTTCTCACTTACTGTGTTCTTCATTTACATATGAAAATTCAACCTCAGACATCAGTCAGAACTGTTCAGCTGATTTTTTTCTGCAAGCCTCTGGAAAAGTGAAGGGGAAAGAGGATTTGAGATATGCATTTCTATCTAGCCATTATTTTTTCCAATGTAAAGAAAAGCAGGCAGAGACAGAGATACTCTCTATCTGGCAGATAGAGACACACCTGAAATGAGCACAGACAAAATCTGAAAGTGAATGTCATCACGTCAGTGATCTGGGTTACAGTCAAGAAAGTGGTCTGAAATGCACAGTAGGTCCTGGAAGCAGATAGAAACTATCTGGTCACTTTCTGGTGGTATTTATTTTGGGTAAAGTTCGTTATTAGACTGAAATTCTGACTCACTCAAAGTTGTCAGAAGAAGTCAAACTGAACTCAGGGACAAACCTTGAAACTGATATAGTGCAGCATAAATTTCTTAAGGAAGTGGTGTAAGTGTTCTTCCAAACCTAGTATGCATTTACAAGTTTTCCTGTGATGCTGAGGTATTAACTACAAATTTGTAAATATTGATATAAAATGTAGATGAGTTTTTAGGTACTATTTTTAATGAGCCTGCATAAACAAATTCCAGATTTCACCTGTATGATTCAAAGCCCAACTACCAGCCCCCAGGCATGTGAGGAGATGAAAGTTGCTAACCTTTCTATATACCAGACCCAAGACATTCCACAGCAAAGTTGTTTGGGGAAGTTGGGCTGAAAGAGAAATCAGTCAGGCATTTTGCAAGCAAATTCTACAGTCACTTTCTCCACTGTGTCTGGGATGGATGTAAAAAAAAGAGACAGAAGCAGCCTTTGAGATGGATGAGCTGTAGTACATAAAACATCTGCAGCAGACAGGAGCTTCTCTATTGTGAGAAGATGTAATGCTATGGCTTTGGCAGTCCATAACTTTGAACCACCCTAGCAGTCTTTTGCATCTGCTGAGCAAGGCAAACTCAGTGAAGCTCTGGAATAGCAAAGCAAATGCAAGAAGCTGACAATGAAGGTCATTCTGGGACTGGAGAATCAGAGCCTGCCAGAGAAAGGATGAGAACTGAGGAGCTATTCTCCATGTATCCTCAGTCCATATGCAGGGGAAGTGCTCAGTGCTAGAAGATCAGGCCTTGACAGGGTTTGCCTGTAGCGAACCCTTCTCTGACTCATAGGACAACAGAATTTTCTACCCTTTTCTCTGTGCTCTCAAGTTTTCTTTGCAGTGGTTAGGAGGATCTCAGACCAATTCGACCATACAGGTGTGTTTGTACTGGGTACCTGGTGATGAAGTCCCCCGTCCAGTTCGCAAATATTATTCTATTTGTAGGCCTTAATACAGAGGTTATGGGGATTGCAGAATGAACCAGGTTATCTGACAAACCTGATAAGGAGCAGAGATGACTTCTTGCCCCTCCTGGAAGCTGACGCATCTGTAGACACAGTTTTCTCCAAAGCTGGGAAATGGCAAATACTATAGAGTTTACTTATAGACTTGGTGATGACCATTTTTTAAAGAAATAAGTAGTTAACTCATGCTGCTACTAAATTTTTAGATTTCTCCAAAAGCCCACCTAGTCCAATATCTGATCCAAGACTGTGGATAAGGTCAGGTCATCATCCTTCTTCTGAATATTTTCTTATCACGTGATGATTTGTTGATAGGGATTTAAGACTGGGAGATGGTATGTTTCTAGCTAATAGTCATGGATTCACAGATTTGTCTTCATGAATATATACATTTGCTTTTGAACACATCAATTACATTCCAACTCTCTAATTCCAGCTAATTTGTGAACATGTTAGGCAAAAATGTCCAAGGCCCAGATCGGTTATCTGAAGGTCTCTCTATCAGTAATCTCTGTCCACCTCAAAAATTGATCCTTTATCCCTTCCCTCTATCTCTGATCATCTAACTAATTATTTATCCATGTGAAGATCTTATCTTTCCTCTACTGTTTCTTTAAGAGGCTGAGTTGAAGAATTTTATGCAGAACTTACTGAAATAACCGTGGTCACATTATTTTAATTTCCCTGTGGCCTTTGTATAGAAAGAGTTATTTCCCAGCAGTTCCTCTGCTGAAGCAATAAGCATTTTCTCCAGAGTAATCATTACTCTGGAGAAGTAATCATCCAAGAGTAATGCAGTATTAAGCAGCACATTGAGTGTGAGGTATCTCAAGATAGGATTCCAACCTCTTCTACATTTCAAATAACAATAGAAAATTACTGTGGGCAGTACTTAGGTACTTATTGAGTTAAAACTTTTGACCTGCCTGTAAAAAGAGAAAAGAGAAAGTTTAAACAAAGGTTGCAACTAGTATAGAAAAAAAAATTAACTCGAAAATCATCAAATGTACTATTTAAGGACATTCAGACCTTGACAAATTAGAGGGCTGTACAATCACCAGCCATATGACGTTCAACAAGGGGAAGGACTGAACGCTGCATCCTGGTTGTACAGACAGGCTGGGGAATGAGACGCTGGAAAGCAGTGCCATGGAAAGGGACCTGCGGGTCCTGGTTGATGGCAAGTTGAACGTGAGTCAACAGTGCCCTTGCAGCCAGGAGGGCCAGCCCTGTCCTGGGGCACATCAGGCACAGCATCGCCAGCTGGGCAAGGGAGGGGATTGTCCTGCTCTGCTCTGCACTGGGGTGGCCTCACCTCGAGTGCTGGGGGCCACAATATAAGAAAGACGCTAAGCTCTTAGAGAGGGTCCAAAGGAGGGCAGCAAAGATGGTGAAGGACGTTAAGGGGAAGCTGAATGAGGAGTGTCTGAGGTCACTTGGTCTGTTCAGTCTGGAGGAGAGGAGACTGAGGGGTGACCTCATTGCAGTTACAGGTTCCTCATGAGGGGAAGAGGAAGGGCAGACACTGACCTCTTCTTTCTGGTGACAGTGACAGGACCCGAGGGAATGGCCTGAAGTTGTGTCAGGGGATGTATAGGTTGGATAGTAAAATAAGGTCCTTCCCCCAGAGGTGGTTGGGCACTGGAACAGCTCCCCAGGGAAGTGGTCACAGCACCAGCCTGACAGAGTTCAAGAAGCATTTGGACAATACTCTCAGGCACATGGTGTGACTCTTGGTGATGGTCCTGTGCAGGGCCAGGAACTGGACTCTGTGGTCCTTGAAAGTCCCATCCAACTCAGATTATTCTTTGATTCTGTGAGAAATGGCCTACAGTATGCTCAAAAATATCTGTGCTATTAAATGCCCATAAAACAATGAATTGTATCATCGCATACTGCCTAATAAGCTAATAGGTTGTCTGAAAATAATGTCAAACCCTCAAAGTAACCTCTTTAAGGCTGAGTGCCATTGAATAAAACAGCTGTGTTTTCAATAAGAGTTAGATTATTTATCATCCCTACAGTTACGTATTTCGCTTTGCTTTTGCTTTTCACTTGCCCAACAGCAGAGTGATTCTGTGTTTATTCAACAACTTAGGGTTTTTTCTGTTGCTTATTTTGTCATGCATGTCCTCTCCAGTACAAAGTGGTGGAGTTTATGCTTAGTTACAAGTCGTTTTCAGGGGGTCATTTGTAACCTTTTCTTTCAAGGGAGTAAAAGAGAGACAAGGAGTAAAGTTAATGAGTTATATTTATCTCCCACTTACAAAGAGTAGAATAATTTATCAAGCAAATAAGATCAATGCAATAATCAAGCAAAAGGATCTGGAAGTGTTATTTGAAAATCTTTCATATGGCATTAACTCTTGCTTGGCCAACTAAAGTCAGTACTCCTAATTTTAAAAATAAGGGGTCAAAAACAATGTACAGTTTCTACAAGTCAAATGCAGAAGTCAGCCTCCATTTCTTTTTAAAACAGTTTTTGCTTTTGTTTTGCTTCATTTTTTCATCTTCTTTTTGCTACTATGCACCTTCAGGTATCAGAACATGTAAGACTACAAAAAAAATTTCTAACCATCAGAAGTTCTGCTGTGTAACATCATTTAGCATAGGATCCATCTCATGAACTTTAGTTATGTAGAAGCTTGCATCCAGTCTGTGCCTTTCATCTCCACTTTCCCTGTGGGCAGTGAAGAGAAACTGGAGTTTCCAAAAGGGCATGCTGTACATCTCTCTTCAGCGCCTGTCAGAGACATGATGTGACTGGTGTCCAATCTCTACTTATGTCTCATCTCGCTTAACTGATTATTCAAATTCAAACAAAATAAATCCCTTCATCACTGTAAGCTTATTGGAAGAGAAACTACCTCTTCCACTTAGTGAGTGAGACCATATTAAAGAAGATCATCCTGTGAGACTGTACCATAACTACATGTTCACCAGCAGGCAGCATATAATTCCAGGCTTTTCCTTTCCCATTAAAAAAGAAATATACTTTTTTGTTGCTTTCTACATGCAAACCACATATTCCTTATTATCTAGCTACTAATCATTAATTTCTGATTCTACATCCAAATCACATATTCCTTAATATCTAGCTACTAATATTATTAATTTATGATTATATAGGAACTTTTTCTCTCCTTCTTAATTTTTTTTTAATTGTTGATCTAGCGCTTATGAAGATGTTTTGTGGGATAATATGTTGCTTTCCAAAATGCAGCCTCCAAAATCAACAGGGGAGATGTTGGCTGATCCTGTTTCTCAGTGTTTCACAAAAATGAGATACAATCCCAAACCTGAAATTAACCAAGTCAGTGAACAATTTCTCACTAACTGGTTTTAGGTTTGCTAATGAAAGGGAGCCTAAATTTTGTTTAGGTAATACACATAAAACCAAAAAAATGTCTTCAAGTAAGAACAGTGAGCCTCTAAGGACATCAGCACACTTCAGTAATTGCCTCAAATTATTTCATATTTTATATTTTTCCCTCCACCATCCCTGTAAATTGGTACAGAAGAATATGTACATGCACAATATCAAGTCAGAAGACAAGGATATTGATGGAAAAGTGGCTGATAAGAATGATGTTCTAATAAATCTCACATTACTTGAGACTATTAACTGTAATAATAATTATTTTTAATAAACTAAGATTCAGTCCTCCAATTGGTTCTGATTGCTGTATGAAAAAACAATTAAGTCAGATTAATTAGCTAATGTTCCCTAGAAGAAGTATGTAACTATGATTTTAGGTTGTTGGAGACTTCTGGGACAGATTTCAAACAAGATTATTTTACCTCTCCAGAGAGATATGGTGATTTGTAAATTTCAGGTTTTGTGAACATTGGTGTTATCTGAACAGTTCCCTTAAGAAGTCTGTGGACAGTTCATTATTTCAGAAGACTAAATTCAGCAGTATTCAATAACTAGAGAAATTAAGATACTCAGTTAATACCCATATGAAAAATATGTTCTGCATGCTTCTCCTGTGACAGAGTTAAATATAAAAAGCAGAACAGAAGAAATCTGTAAAGTGAACGATTGTCATGATTTCATACATGGGATGTTTGCATTAAGACATGACATTTATGAAAACACCATGGTAATCATACCCATGAAGAGACTCAAGGGGTTTTTTTTGCCTGTCCAAAACAATCACTTCTGCATTGGTATCTTTTATTTACTCTGTATTTCACCTATTCAATTCCTTCTCAGAGTGGAGCGTTTCAGATGAGTCCAGTGAAGGGTCACAGAGGTCTTAAAAGGGGTCAAATAAGAGCCAAGTAGAGACAAGAAAAGAAGAGTTGATCAAAGTATGATAGAAAAATATGAACATGTCTCCTTTCCAGACCATGAGCCAGAAGGTTTGGTCAGGCAAATTCAGTGGATAGGTGAATTACTGGGCACAGTCAGGCATACAAAGGGAAAGACAGGTACCTCCATAGGGAGGAAGAAAAGCACCATAAACAGACAGACAGGCAGGCAGGCAGGCAGGCAGGCAGGCAGGCAGGCAGGCAGATAGATAGATAGATAGATAGATAGATAGATAGACAGATAGATAGATAGATAGATAGATAATGCTATCATGGTTCCTTGAATGACACTCATGACACTCTTTCAAAGGAATATAGATGTGGACAGTGAGAGATGCTTGCAGGGGCAGACCAAGAGAGAAATCCAGACCTGATGTTAAATTTTCCTGTGTTCTCAAGAACTAAATGAAATAAGTGTTGAAAGAAGTGGCTAATTTTTTTTAAAAAGCTTGCTCATACTGTCCTACAAAATTTACTGAAGTCCCAATATCAGAAGAGATTAAAAGACAAGATTCTGCCTGCTGAGTTGGTTCATTTAATATATATGCCAAACTAATCATTTGCCATGGTCTTTTACCAGCTTCAAATGAACACTTCATTATTCCAAGAGCAAAACTTTGACTTGTCACTACCTGTCTTTTGGGACCTCATGAATATTCTATCAGAATGTTCTGTCTGGTGAAAAAGAAAGTGATTGATCCGTTTTGTCTTTAACAATGTAAGCCAAAGCTCTCAAACCTGTCATAACCCTTTGTATACAAGTACAATGTCCCTGGGTTGTTTCAACTTTCTACATTTTTTATTAAGCCCAAGCAGTTCCTCTCTCCTTTTCTGAAACAAGAGTTGTAGCTGGACTACGTTATCTAATATTCCGGCATTTTCTGGTGCCAAAGGAGAGCATATTCTCCTTTGCTTGTGGGTATTTATAGCCATTTACCTGTAAATTAGAAGTCAGAATCTATTATGTCCTCCGTAAGAATATCCCAGTCTGGTCATAAGCATAGCCAAAAGGAGAAGAGTTGGCACGTTTCTATCTTATTTCCATTTTTTCCCAAGCCTCCTTTCTGCACATATGTATTAGAGCTGTCATTTGTTACGTACTGCGAGTTCAGCAGATGATTGTTTTCATCTTGGGACGTGCCAAGCACACAGGGCCATTCATCTCTGTGTTTTTTTCTTGTGGACCATTTTAATAAATAACTAGAATTTTGGAGCATGCAGAATATGGTTCAGCTGCCTCCACCAGCTGTCTTATGAATAATGTACATATCTTTGATTTACTTTCTATCTGCTGTGTTGGTGCAATAAATTTTGAAGGTAGTGCCAGTGTAGACTTAGTCCCACTTAACCGTGTGTGAACTTCAAAGCCTTACTACATGAACACTACACAGTATAATTCACTTATTAGCGTGTTTTTGATACTGCCTCTTGAGTTCTTGTTACTTGGGAAAGTGGAAAAAGCAGTTAAAATTCTGATCCTGGGTGATCATGGGAAAAATGTTTATTTTCAAACTATACCATACTTTCATACTTCAAATGCTTCCTGCTCTTTAGTATTAATGAACAGATATGTTGCATGTTTGATAGGTAGTATGACTTGAATATTGCTATGTCAAAAGTGTGTGGTTGTTAACTTTAGTCACTAGATGGCCTTTGAGTGTGCATGCAAAATCTTCCTGAATGCTATTAGGAGCACGATACTTTTAGCTACAGCATGAACTTTGAAATTTGAAGGTTTTCACTTTAAGCCTTTCCTAAAACCTGTCATTAGTAGCTTGAGCTGATATTAAGTGTTGATTTCCAAACTTTTGACAAAGGAAAATGGTAAAAGTAACAGCTTAATGATAAGAGTTGAAATAGTAAAATGAAAGAGGAAAGAGACTTTCTGTTTACTTAATCAGAATTTTTCTTTGCATCAGCCTTTCCTTTGTGGCCTTGCAATGGTCTGGCTCAGTTCACATTTGTGAGGAAACTACAGATAGGATACTGCAGTCGGTAAAGCAGAGGGTCAGAAGTTGTAAAAATATTGGCCTCTCTGTTCTGAAGAAAAGACATGAAGAAAAGCCTTACTAACTTATGCCAGAGTATGTGCTAAACACTCCTGGTTGTTGGGAGCTGCCCTGTGACCAGCTGGAATTTCTGAGCTACAACTTAGATCTATTCATTTGTGTTTCTTACATCTGTTTCAGAGTGAATGTATACCCTTTTGCAGTGCATCACATGCTGTCATATGTGTGTGGAACAGCACATAATTCTTCACCCTGCCTTACTCATCACAGTAGCAGGTTCACAGGCAAAATAAGGTGCTAAGCATTGTAAGGTAATCACATTTAACCCATATTACTGTAATGAAGCCTATTAATGCCAAGCTTTTATGACACAATGCACCATTCTGATTATCTCACCTTCTGCACAAGTCATCTGGTTTCTCAGAGCCTCCATCTAACTCTTCTGCTTGAATTAAAACATAAAATAGTATAAAATGGTTATTGAGGAATGAATGGGATTTCAAAATACAGAACATACAGAATACTAGTGCTAAACAGAGATGTCTCAGACATCTCAATGCAATGAAGTTATAGATTTGTTAACCCTTTGTTCTGTTAGGTTGTTTGCTAGGTTGTACTGCTGTTGCAGTGCAGCTTTGAAGAATAGAAGATGATGTGTGCACTCCGCTGCAGGCAGACATTCTATGTGGAACTATTTGCAACATATGGTATAATGGAGGATTTATAAGTTAGAGTACGTGATTCTGTGTTGCATTCTCTGGAATGAGAAGGCATCTCAATTTTCTGGGTTTTAATGAGTGAAATTGTGGGTTTCATTGATTTCTGGCAACCAGAAGACCAAGATCTCTGAGACTTAAAAGATTCTGACATCTCAAAGCTCGAAAACTCAATTGTGGAATTGTGAAAAATTCAATTCCACCTGGAAAATTCTCTTAAGTTTTTCATATTTATTCTCTGTCCATGACTGTCAGACATCAAGATTGCTATGATTTTGAGCAGAAGAAAGAAGAAAGTCAAAAGGCATAAAACTGTTGCATATAATTTTTTTCTCATTTCATGTGTTTGCCAGTACTTTTGAAAAGATGTGCAAAGGTATAAAAGCTCTTAAACTCCCACCAAAAACCTTGAAAATTCAGATGTAAAGTTTGGGTTGAGAAGCCCAAATATAATTTGTAAGTGTAAGGTGCAAAAATATCTTTGTAGATAGTCACTTTCACTCCCGTGGAGTCACAGCTGCACTTCCTGCCTGTAGCACTTGGGCAACAGCAGCAGTGCCCGGCATTACTCCAGAGTGAGACACTGTTCTTCCCCAAACCATGCATTCAAATTATTAGCAAAGCTGAAAGTAGCTAAGAGTCATCTGTCATGTAGCTGCAGAGACAAACAGGAAGAGTGGTGAACCTGGGCATGTTTTGTATGTTAGCCTTGCACCCACCCTCTCTTCCTTTTGGCAGAACAGGAAACCATCTTCTGTTTTTCTTCTTTTCTCTTAAGGAATTAGAAAAAAAGATAAAGTCTTGACTTGTGCTGTAGTTGAACCTAATATGAGATCAACATTGTGAAGGGCTGCTGTGTATATATGCAACACTCTAGGTAATATTCTGAAGTCCTTACCATGCAATTTGGAAGATTTACAGATGTAAATCCAGGTGCAGTGTGATAAGGTCATTTACCAAATTCCCACTGGGAACCTGTAACACAGTTATGAATGAAACTTCATATATCCTGAGCCCAAACATGGGCCGTTTTTTTATCTGCACTGTCATCTTTAGGCTTTTAAAGTAGTATTTTGCTCAAGCTTGGTTTCATGTAATATCAGTTAACACAAAGTGATATTCATTGTTTGTAAAAATTAGGCTGAAATGCAAGTGAAAAATTAAGAATCTTTGTCATGCATTATCCAGTTTTTCTCACTGGTTCAGGCATGGGATTACTGTGGGAGCCTTCAGCACATGTAAAAGGACATGTCATAAATGTTGTGATTCATCTAGAAGTGCTAAATTTATGAATCTGGACCTATTAATAACTATGTTTGTAATCTGGTGGAAGTCTAGGATGCAAATGCTATTTGGATCAGACTCTTCATCTTTGCACTTGACCAAACATCTTGGATCATAGTTCAGTTTTTCTCATTCTCTTCCAGGCATTCATTAAAAACTGCCTTTGGGGAAAGTCATATACGGCATAATCTCTTGAGGTCTGTTCCGGCCCTGGAATGTAGCACTATTCTTAAAATCTACGGTTTGTATATGCACTCCTGAATTTGCTTAAAAATGAACATGTTGCTCCCTTTCATCCCTGGGTATGTCGCTTTGTATACCTAAAAGCTGGAATATTCTACCATTTCATTGCCAAGGGTAACATAGAAACCTTTTTTTCTTTTTTTTTTTTCTTTTTTTTTTTTTTTTTTAGGAAGAGACAGTAAAAAAATTAGGAAGCTGTTCCGAAAGATCACTCTGAAAATCTTTCTCAGAACCTGTCCTCTTTTACCAAGAGATCCCATAAAATTCTTTATAAAACTTGTGACCTTGTTTTACAGCTCAATGCTTCATTGAGTGGGCTACATTGTCAGAACTCAGGTGGAGTGGGCTTGAATCTTATCTTTTTATGCCACTAACTAACAAGGTTCCAAGTTGAATGCATTGATACCTTCTTGTATTTTCAATGAATGTTGCTTGTGTGATTTTTTTTTAGGTATACTGGATAGCAGTTGCCCAGTGGCTCAAATGGCTTTTATGGTATTTTGAAATGTACTGGTTTTTTGATGTGTATTTTCTTTTTGTTAGGTTTTTTCCCCTACCTTCTCTACTTGTCTCCCAACTTCAAACTCTCTTGTATTTGCATTCTTGTTTTTCAAACACATGAAGTGTAAATTCTATTGGAATCTGTGAGTTAAATAGATCTGCTTAAGAATATTTCCTGAACAGGAATAGGATTGAGAACCTATTCACATATTTTGCAGAACCGAGACCTCTCTGATTTCTTTTACAAGACTTTAAACTCTGAATTAATTGTGTCTGTTCTCCTTGGTTATTGCTTCTTTGTTTCTTAGTGGTCTGATTATTAATTATTTGCTTATAATATTCATTTATTTTTGGAAGATGAATAGAGCATTTGGCTTCATATGTCACATAAATACCCATAGCTTAGATAAGTAAGTAAGAGAGTCCTAACGAGTATGTTTTGTGCAGCCAGCCAGGCTTTCAAAAATAGCTCAGCAACCACACATGAAAACCAGAATTCTGAAAGAGCTCACATTCTGAGTGCACGTTGATCGCTGAGCTCCTGCGAAAATCTGACCACAAACACCACAATCTGATCTCCCGTGTCTAACTGCTGCTCCAGCCCAAATACGTATCAAGGAAGAAGAGGACAGTCCAAATTCTGGAAAAACACTGTGTTTTCATCTCCCCTGGGCAAGATATACAGGAGAGGAAATTTTACAGCACAGCTCCAGTGACTTCCAGGAAGGTTCAGACTGATAAATTCTCTGGGCACTTTCAAGAGGTTCCATGTTATTAAAAACTGAAAATAAGTAATGGCCCAAATCATTGTTTCTTGATATTAACAACTGCTTTGAAAAATTGTCTTTCTTATTCTGAAGTGCATTTTGAACTCAATAGTTTCAAAAACTGTAGAGAAACTGCTTTTACTGCATCATATGGATTTCCAACATAATCATCTGCTGTCCTTTTTTTCTTAAAAATCTTTATATGTATATTTTATTTTGTATAATTCTACTCCACCTCCAGCCACCAGTTTTTTCCTCTGATGATTTCTTCTCCAATCAGCTACTGAAACAAGGTTATGCTGTATGTGGTATTTTAGATTCTGCAGGTGTTTTAAGGGTCAATGGAAAAAAAGCCTCCCACGCTGGTGATGGGGATTTCCTCTGTAACATTCTTGGGCAGGGCTCTGGTCTGATAGGCAGAAATAACTCCTCTCCCTGGTATTGTTGGAGCTCACTTACACCTTTAGTGAGCTGGCAGAACTTAGTGCAGTAATAGTGTAGCTCACTTAGTGAATTCCAGTGTATGCAGCAACAGTTCATATCAATCAAGTGTTATACCTGACTTGTCCTTTTATCTTTTGGGTGTCTTTTTTGTTACAGCACAACTTCCTGATTTCACTGCAATGCTTATTGGAAGCTGCCTCTTGACATTTGACAAAAGCAGCTAGGTCAGTGATTATGTTTCCTTGTCCCACAATAAAAGCCTCTGCCTCCACAATAAAGTAAAAAGTCTGGCAGTCATAAGCTTTTCAAAACTTACTACTCGTTCCTCAACTCTCCTAATCCACAGTAGAGGGCAGTGCTTACACAATGCATGTGCATTCTCACGAAATGTTAGTTACTTAGTAGCACTTTTGAAACACGGACTAATGCTTTGCTAGAGTACTGGTAAATTAGGTTACAATATTGGTTTTTGAAAGATAAAGACTGATAAGGCTGAAGTTCCCTGTCCAAGGCCCCAGAGGTTGTGTGTGTGAGAAAGATGACAGGATCTGACCAAAAGCACTTGACTGAAATGGGAAACACACAGTTTCAGTGTTTCAAGTCCTGCAGTTCTTGCACGAAGCTGTTCTCTGAAACTACCCTTTATTCATGGTTTCCTAAGCACATTGAGAAAAACGCTACTATCACATCAATATATCTGTAGTGACTTTGCTCATATTTCTTCAGTGTAGTCATTTTCCAACTGACTGTATGCATAAAATCCCTTATAAATTCAAGCTATCAGAAACCTCACAGACCACAATTAGCTGGGAACAGGACCCTCTGCTGTCTTGCACCTTGCACAGTCATTTCCATGGGCTGCCAAAGAGCTTTCTCACAAGGTATTCTTTCTTCAGAAACTGACAGCTTGTCCACCGTGTATGCCTGTTCAGTGGTTCTCCAGTTTGACTCATTTGTGGGGTTATGGGGGGAAGTGTATGTTGAAATATCCTACTTTGGCATTTTCCAAATGAGATTTTATTGCTGTCTTGAAATGCTTTATTGTTTCTGAAAAATATTACCCCATACCCCCATGCCAAAAGGGGGGCTGAAAAATTTGGAAGCAGAATAAAATTGTTTGAAATTGTAGAAACAAAATTTCCCAGCTCAACATGATTCAAAATATTTTGGAGAGTTGCCATTTTGATGTTTTTATCCTTTCAGAAACCCCAAATCCATTTATAAGTACCCATTCCCTATCCTGCTTTGATGGCTGGGGGAGATGGGTATGAAATAAAACCCAGAATGCTGTTGGTCCATCCTCCTCTCTGCATAAAGTATTTTGTTTTGTCTTCACAAGTATTCTCAAGTATCCAACACAAGAGAGTGTATGCATTGAGTTTCCTGACATAAGATCATGTCAGAGGCATTTTTATCACAGGTTGCTCTGTTTGGCAGGTAGAATCATGGAGGCAAAAGAGATGTAGATGGCCACAAATGTGTGACATTCCTGGAATGGAATTTGAGGTGGAAGCCAGTCGCAAGACTTACGTACTGTGAGTGAGACCTGAGAGGCCTATTTTATAATTGCAATAACCAACAGGGCTGGTTAATGACTTAATATGTTGATTTAGTTCTACTGTATTTATACAGGAGTGTTTATAAGAGTAAGATGTTAGGAACTCTCTGCTTGTAAGTGAAAGGTAAGAATCTACCGTGTAGCTTTCACTAGACAGAATTTTTGCACAAGGAGCTTGTATAGCCCCATTGCTCAAACTGAAGTCTAGATTCAAGGTTTTCAAGAATTACAGATTATTCAGAGGAATCTTTGATTTTGTAAATTCCACATCACCATATAAACAGGTGATTTGGAATTCACATGGCCAACCTGCACATCCAGTACTCTGGAGGTATCCTAGACTATCATTTCCAGCTGCTTGTGAAAAATATTTATCCCCTGTGAGTCCTGTATAATAGGGAATTATCTCAGATACCTTAAGGCATCTCAAATGGCTCCAAAGATCAGTATGGAGGGCCTACTAAATTAAGTACACACTGATTTTGCTGAGTATTGCCAGGAAATAAAGATCTACAAAGACATCCCAAGATGGTGAAGCTGCGACTGAAATCCAGTGTCCAGTTCTGGACCCCTGACTACAAGAGGATGTTGAGGTGCAGAAACAAGTCCAGAGAAGGCCACCTGAGCTGGTGAAGGGCCTAGTGCACCAAGTCTTACTCATTGCAGGGACCTGGGGTTGTTTAGCCTGGAGAAAAGGAACTTCGGGGGGAACTTATTACTCTCTACAGCTACCCAAAAGCCAGGTGGGGGTCAATCTCTTCTCTGAGGCAACAAGCAATAGGACAAGAGAAAATGGCTGCCTAGGGAAGTGGTGGAGTCACCATCCCTGGAGCTTTTTGAAAGATGTGCAGATGTGGCACTTGGGGACATGTTTAGTGGTGAACTTGGCAGTCCTGGGTTAACAGTGAAATCGATATCTTAGAGGTCCTTTCCAACCTTAGTGATTCTGTGATTCTATGGACATACAAAGCAGACACACACCAAAGCAGAGGCACTCAGAATCACTACAATTCATTTGAAAAATCTTAGTGCTGCACAGATTCAACTAACACTATGTATTTGTTACTGTTGGGACTAAGAGCTGCTAGGACAGTAACAAGGAAGTGTATGAACAAGAAAGATGTCATGGTTACAGAAAGAAAGCTTGATGACGGCAGCATAACCACAGAAGAGTTTTGTGCATTGCCCAGTGGTAGGCTGGCACTTAGTTGTTTTCTTCAGCAGCAGCAATGTGGGTTAGCAGCTCATCAGAGAAAGCTCTCAAGAGCTAGACAGCATGATCCAGAAAAACAAAAACATAGGGTACTTTTTTAACCTCAGCTTCTTCTGCTTTATCACCTACATAACCACAGCAGTTTTGCATCTTCTTTGCAGGCTCCCAGGAGAGCAGCTGCTTTACAGTAGTGTAACCTTGCTTACTTTCCTGGTACCTTCAGCTTCTCTCTGCCCACCCCTATTCTTTTTCAGATCTACATCCATCACACGTATTATGAATGTACCAACTTCTGCCAATTGTTTCTAACAGACAGTCTAGAACAAGTCTTCATCTTGGGTCATGTGATGACTTGATTGGCTTTTGGGTCACATTTGCTGATTTATGATGCCTTTGTCTTTTCTTTGACTTTTGCAAGTTTTAAGGTGAGGAGATTTTATCAATCAGATGCCTTACAGTTGTATAGTTATTACATGATTTAACTTCAAATAGGCTTATAAAATGTTGCAAGCTAATATAGGACTTCCTGTTGTGATGCCCACTTCTCTTTGTGATGCCCATATAGTTCCAAGGAAGTCACTGGAATTTCATGACGTGTGAGAGATGTATCTTGGTATGTAGCCAATCACCAGGGTAATAAAACTGGGTTCACAGTCTGACTGATTCCTTCAAAGTGGTAGCAGGAATATTTTCAGGTTTGGATGAATTGGTGTGCTTATAATCACAACCTCCCAATACCCATTGCTTCCCTGGGATCCTGATACACAGATGGAACTTTCTACAGAGTCACCTAACCTGCACATAACCTAACAGTTGTCTACTTTGACATGAAAATGCCAATTTAAATGTAAACCATTTTGGCCAATTCTGAAAACATGTTTTACTACTGTACTAGATTTTCAATCTGTTGTTGTCCCTGCATGGCTGCTGTCAAGAGAGCAAATTTATTCCTTGCCCAGCCAACCTCTAAGTGATTCCCTTTAGGCATCTTCCCAAGTGCTACAAAACTTCTGTACTGATTCTACAAAGCCATCTTCTCTGGAGGGTCACAGACTGACTGGAGCATGGCCCAGGGAGTGTAGCAGTGTATAAATGTATGGATTAGTGCAAAGCTATTCCAAAACAAGACAGAGAACTAGATGGCACTTCTGCTAACTGCGGGTAAAAGGACTGCAACACACACCATCAATGATCCTATGACAATTATAGACTCCTTTGTTATAACTCTGGTAGGTATATACAGCATTTAGTCATTACCTCTGCTATTCTGGCGAGGAATTTCAGAGGCAAGTTTACTGGTACAAAATTCAGAAATACGTTAAGTCTGATAAACTGCATTGCTCCCATATGTCCATTTTTGCATCCTGTGCTGAACGTAGTTGTGGAGAAGGGGCTCATCAGCTGCATGAAACTAGTAGGTCTATGCAATTTATAATTAAAGAAACTTTATTTTTACACAGAGTACAGGGGAAACAAAGAATATCTCAGAAATTATTTGAAAGGAGGCACTGTTATCAGTTATATGGTGTGAAGACCCACAAAGGATGCAAGATGTATAATCCCAAATATTTAGTTGATTCAGCAAATGAAATGACTTGTTGTGAGCCTTTACCTCCTTGTGTATGGACAGTCTGGATGTATATGTATAATTCATGTGTGTCCTATGTATAATTGTATAATTCAACTGTGCCCTACTTTGTCAATGTAGAACAATATTTCTGATATTCTCTGAATAGCTTTAAGATTCAATATAAAGTACCATATTGGGGGTTTCTATTGTTTTATTTTTAATATCCATCGATTATTTATCTGAATTCATATTAATATCTATTTTTTTCTTTAATTTTGTCTGTGTCTGCTTCATCTTGCTGCAACTGTTATCAAAATTTTCTTTGTGCTGCCTCAGAAAAGTAGAGTTTTTTTACTCCATCCTCTTAAGGAACTCTGCTTTTCGTTTTTGCATTAAAACAGTATCAGAATTAATAAAAGGCTTTAGTTTTTCAAGATGTGTCACATACTGTCTCAGTCCACTGGTGCCCTCACACTAGAATTTAATTTGGTGTGTCTAAGCAGTGTTGTTAATATTACATCTTAATAAATTCTAGGGGAAATTTAGAGAACTTTGGAATAATTTGAGAAATCATTTATGTTTTAACCCATGACAAATCACACCTGCTGGCATAAAGTCTGCTTTTTACATTCCATATTTGAAGCTGGAAACTAAATATGAGCTAAATTTGTATCACATTTTTGAAGACTGTTTCCTTGGTTTTTGTCCTCTATGCAAAACTCCTGTGACTCCATTTCTTCTTTGGGATTAAATATCACTTCTAGTCGTGAATATCTTACAGATGCTAAACCTAAACAGATTGGGGGAAAAAAAGTCTCCAAAGAACTCAGATTTACAATGTCTGACCAGAGATTTTGGCCCAGATCATCAGCTAGATCACCATAAAGTTGTTTTCCTGGCCTTAAAGAAGCTATGCCAGTTCTACTCACTTTATTATGAAGGGATTTTACCCCATCCATCTTCAATAAACATTATCCATTCTAGAACTGATCTACAAGTCACATTTTAAGCCTATAGTGATTTAATTTACACTTTGTCCAGCCCCATCCCCCTTTTCACTGTTTCCTTTAGAACTCCAAATATTCCTGGATACACTGACAAGGTTCATTGGTCAGCAACTCACCCGGCAAATTCTAATCTTCCATCAACAGCCCCATCAGTAATTGCAGGAATGCATGGGTAGATATGAGGTATATTTCTCAGCTTGTGCAAAAAAATTACAGGGAAAATCATAATTTTATTTATTTAGTTAAAGAACAATTAAATGTTAAACATGACATTCTAAGGGCTTAAAAATACAGAATGGTTGGGGTTGGACCTCACCACATTATTGTCATACTAATCTGAAGTCCTTTTGAGTCTTTAGCATTTTTCTGGAACATTGTAAGGTAAGCTGTGGGAAGGTGACTTTATATTATAAATCTCCGTGTTTTCAAAGAGGTCCATGAATGTCAAAGTTATAAATTCCCAAAAGAAAACTGTGTGGAGTTTCTCAATTGGTCTTGGCAGGTTTATGAAAAAGGTATTTGCTATACAAAAATGATTGCTAAATATGGGTGGGTTAACTTAAAAGGCAGTGAGGGGCAAAATCATGCCATGCCACCACACCGATACAGCCCAGGACCCTGTGACTATGAAATCATTGCAGCTCCTCATCACTATTGTGGCTGCCTCATGAAATGAATTAATAATCTTTATTCTCTCTTGCCCTTTTATATAAGGCTTGTTAAAACTATCGGCCAGTACAAGTATTTAGGTTTCTAACTTGTTGTCTTCAAAAGAGCTGGACACTTCAAAACTGCTGAAAAATTATTTTCCTTTTGTTAGCATAAACAGTTTCTGATGCTGGCAAAGGACTAATCTAGCCTTTCTCCCAGTAGCTTCAAAACAAGTTAGCAACTATGTGTTTCTCTTCTCTCCTTTATGATTTTGTGCTTTAGATTCTGATTTCTTGTTATCTGTAATGATCTAGGATATGGTGACACTACCTCAAGTTTCTATGTTTTCCTGAGAAATTTATCTTCTAATTGAACTAAGTTGGCCTTAAGATTCTATTTATAACACATCACACTGTTTTGCAGCACTGCCGGTGAAAAGTATCCAGAAAAGGCTTGAGAGCTTTAAGAAGCTGTATGGCTTTCAAAGAATTCACCTTGTCATGTGTTTCACCATTTTGATGAATGCACTGACTTCCGTTTCTGCTGCCCTCCTTTTGGTCACCTCTACTTCTTTTTTCTTATGGTTATACTTGGAAAATAGGCAGTCACCTGTAGCCACGGATTGCTGTTGACAGGGAAAGGAAAGATTCAACAAAGTCCTGAGTCTCCATTGGCTAATAAAGCTGAACTCAAAGCAGCCTGATGCAACACTAATTTGCATGTAAATGTCACAGACAAATAGAAAAGGCAAATGCATCTTAGCAAAGATCATTGAGAGACTTCAGACAGGTACTAGAATTCAAAAGTAAAAATACAGATTCCAGATGAAGAAAACACATCAGTTACTTTTACTTTACACAGATGTTACCGTGGGTGTAGTTCACAGTGGGGGAATTTTCTTTGTTTTTAGTGGATAGAAAGAACAGGGTTCTCCTTCTCTGCTAATAGATACTTTCCAGAACCAGGACAGAATCCTGGCATTTTTGAAAACCTGACATTTTTGAAGAAGGTTGTGTAGGAAACAGTTAGCAAGTGTAACCATACCCAGAGATTGTAGAGCAGGTTTTGCCACCCTGTTCCTGAGCTGTGTGGTACACTTCCCTGAGCAAGCAGTATCCCTGCTGGCAAAATTGTAATTGTTCTATTGTCCTTCTTGTGAAGTAACTTAGTGTTCACTGAACTAAGATGGAATGTTCTATGAAACTGCTTTATAATACTAAGACGGATGCTGAGAATTTCCCCTCTATATTAGTTAGTGATGCCCATAAAAGAGAGATGCTTAACATTTGATTACTTCCCTTGATAAAATAAATTACAAGAATTCCTCCTGGTTTCAGGGGTCATGGGTCAAGCTAAACTGTAGTGGAGAGGTGAAGAGAGATTGTTCATGGAATTTGGAAGCAGACAATTCACCTCCATGTGCTTTCCATGCAGGATGTGATCTCATTCTTACCATTTTTAAAGTGATGGCCCTTTTTTGTCTCTCAGATCATTCTCAAGCAATGATTCTAATAATCTCCCAGAAAGTAGCAAGTGATTGTACATCCAAGCAGGTGGATGTTTTATAGCTGCTGTCTCCAACATATGGTCAGTGTCCTGAAGACTACTATAGGTATCAAAGGGAGTCTCTTGTCTATTGCTAACATGATCTAATAAATGTTCCTGTCAAAAGTATCAGCAATATCAGATAGCCCAGGCAGCATGCAACTACTTCAACAGAGTATTTCTATTGCACGGTGCTCCCACAGGATGTGCAGCAAAATCCTGTACACTAGAGTCAAGTATTCTGAAGTTAAAATTATTGTATAGGATATGAAATGGTAGAAATATGTTTTTTTCATCTTTGAATATGAATAGTATTTTTATATGTCAAACTTTATTGATGTATTTTTACTGTATTTTTATTTCCAGATAATCCCAAGGTGATGACAGAAAATTATGCTTTAAAGTCCCCTAATACAATTAAATTCTAGCAGACTTGTTTAGCACAGGAATTGTCCTTTTGCATAGGAAGAAATGTTTTATGTGTTGTTTTGTCTTGTGACCATTGCTACCTGGAAAATACAAATCCAATTGCACTGCAGGTTGCATGGAAACCCATTGGTTTCACCACAGTTAATCTAAGACAGTGCTAGATTTAGTTTGATTGTTGAGAGAAGGGTTACACCCTTTTAGCAAGTTGCTTTGAAGATTTCAAACGGTATCCCTAGGTCAAGAAAAAAATTTTTATGTGGCGAGTGAGTGAACATAAAACCTTGTGGTCAATTCTGAGTCAGCCATGACAACTGGGCATCTAAAGCAGACATTTGGTGGTGCCAACAAAGTATTTTTAGAAGGTTTGAAAGCCAAATCTCCAGCATGACCGCCAGGCATCACAGGGCCTTATGTCCTTGAAAGCTTTGGGTGTGGTTGCTGCAGTTCTGCGCAGACACTGTGCAGGTTGGTTGTGAAACAGCTCAGTGTGTCTATGTGTCCGTGTGTGTGTGTGTCTGTCTGTCTGTGTGTGTTCAAGAAAGGCTGGACAAGATCTTCAGGAAGATTTACAATTGTTCTTAAGGGAGCTGATTCTAATACTAGGGAATATTGCAAATTATTAATATTCTCTGAGGCCAATGGGCATATGTGTCTATGGAGAAAGCAGTGAGATGGAAAAAGAATGTTCAGAAATAAGAGAACATGTTTTGAAAGTCTTTTTTTCCCTATCTTTGTGTGACTGCAGATACATAGCAAAACACAAAAGGTGTCTCAGTATAAGCACCAAGGACTTTTTTCTCAACTCCAGATGGTCCTCAGATTTCTTTCAAGGCACAGCAAAAACTATTACAATTTAGAAAGTGTCAGTCCTTTTCACCTGGATAACTTAGAGCCTCAGTGTCTGACAGTGAGGAGGAAGGAACTGTGTGAAGATGTGCAGACACTTTAAATACGGAACAAGAATAAAATAATACAGAAGTGGGTGTTTGTGGTAATCCTTATTGCATTATTCTCATATTTATGACTTACTAATACTGACAATTAAAACCATATAAAAAATAAGAAGAGACATAATTCAAAGGCTTGAAACTTGTTCTCTGTACTAGACTGCCTTGTGAAATAAGACTGAAAATGATGCTGTAACCTTTCCATCCATTGACATAAACATTTTGTGTACATACACACACACACAAACATGGACACACATATGTGAATGTATTATTCACCATGAAATCAGATGATTTACAGGGCAACAACTCTTCTCAAGCTGTTCGGAGTGTGCCTTGTAAAGATGGTTAAATGTCACAGAGTGAGATTTTAAATTTTGCCTGTACTTGCTTTGTGTGTGTAGTGAATAAAAGGAGCCAGGTTATGCACTCTGGAGGCTTATAAAAACTGTGTGCTTTACATCCATTCTTAAATTCTTTTATGCTTAATCTGAATGGGGAAAATCTACACAGGGAAGATGGAAGATCTGTACTTGAGCATTTGTCTAGGCACTGTTTATTTTCTGATGCTGGTGTGGAAACCAACAGAGACCATCTCTGGGATGCTCTTTCCATGAGGAAAGTGCATCCCAGAGAAAGAGAAGATCAAATGCAAATTTGTCAGTCAGGGAATTCTGTGCTCTAGGGGCCAAAATAGTCCAAATAGTTGTTCTAACTCAGACAGCCTTGCAGATTCCTTAGAATTTTCTGTCCTGAGGTCTTTGGTATTATCTGAATAATCTATATTCCTACTCTGTTACCTCTAATGCTTGCTTTTCTCCAGTACAGGCTTCTCCAGGCTTTTAAGGTAGGTATGTGTGTAACAACGTTTGTAAGAAGTAGCTCTTTCATAGACACTTTAGGGGTTTCTGTGAAGGATTATAAAGTGCACCAATGGTGAAAGACTCTTTCAAGAGTAGACTGAAGACTCATTGGAAATACTGAAAGGCAGGGAAAATAAACTACAAAGCCAAAAGACACAAAATCCACAGAAAGTACTAACATCCCTCAAAGGGATTAGATCCTCAGCAACAATAATGGGAACGAAGAATCCAAATCCTAACATTGCTGTGCAAATCTCAGTCACAGAGGATATACAAGCCCCTAAGGAATGTGAGATGACAGCTAAGCAGGACACTAGGGTATACCATTTCCCCTATTAAGACTCTAGCAAGTTGCTTATCCCAAAGTGGGATAAGCAAAGACATCAGTTCTTGAAATGTCTGACACAGAAACTTCTACACTTCGAGTGTTCTGTATTTTCCTTGTGTACAAATCACCAGTCCTAGATTTTTTAAAAGAGATGCTCTCATCCAGTTGCTTTCTCTGTATGCATTAAATTCATGCCTTACAAGCAAAATTAAAGCACATGTACAGGTACAGGAAGATTGCAACCTCCTTTTGCTTTTGTTCTTGTCCATTTGGAGCTAACATGTATATAAACCAGGGAATATTTTAGATGAAAACATAGCTTCTTTTGAAAATTTGGCTTATTATGTCCTATCATTTTTTTTATGTACCAGGTAAAAATATTTTCAGATTTGTTACTGGTTACAAAGGCTATGTTGTTGTATGCTTAGAAGGATTTAAATCTTTCAGACCCCAATTGTGTAGTGCAAAGAGAGTGATGTGACATCAGGTACAAATGAATAAACTGCCTTTGTGCAATGCAATGCAGTGTCACTGCTACATCTTGAACAGAATCTTAAATTCCATTCAGACTAGCAGATGAAAACAGATTGCATTTTAAACCAGCAGTGGGCTGAGAACATTGACTGCAAAGACAGATGCCATTGCTCAAGTAAGTTTAGATTGGTTGCTTTATGCATAAAAAACTTTTACATATGGCATAATTAATGCACAATAATCTAAGAATATAGGAGCTATATTTAAAATGGGTGGGTTCCCAGTGGGATAACTCAGCATTAGTTCCCTATGACTTTATAGATTGGTTAAGAGCCAGAATCTCTGGCTCTAATGGGGGAAAGCTGTGTCATAGAAATCCTCTAGATAAATCCAAGTTGTAAGAAAATGTAAGGATGTTTTACACTTCTTCATACCAATAGATCAAGCTAAGGACATTTATTAAGAATAAAACAAAAACTAAACAATGAGAAGGAATAGTATTTTTAAAGTTGATTTCTAGTTACTTTCAGTTTCTTTGAAAGTTTGAGGAAAGAATAACAATCTCTAAGACTTAAAGACCAAGTGCAAGGGAAATGCTTGTATCCAAACTATAAAGAAGCCCCTCATTTCTCTGAAAATAAACTAAAACAACAATAATCACATTTTCAAACACTTTTTTTCCCATTAAGTTAATACAATTATAAAAAAATCTGTATTTTTTTCCTAAAACGAAAAGATCACATCCCCTGAAATCTCAAGGAGGGAAAATTTTCTTGTAGAGCAATTTATAAAAGTAGTAATTTAAAAATACATATGTGACACACTCAATATAAGGTCTAGCTCAATTCTACTGGCTACAATATTATTGCTCTTGATAGTAAAGACAGAAGAGGATTATTGCCATCCTGTCCATCCTGTAACTAGCACCATTTCATTTAATCTGAACCCTTCTAGATCCATGTGATTCCACACTACCAAAAAGAGACTCACATCTCCTCTCCTGCCCCAGACATCCTTTCACTTAATACTGTAGCATGAGATAAAGTGTATTTTAGAAAGTTGTTATTAAATAATCTGATATGCCTCAAGTGGAAACCAGTGAACAAATCAGTTCACGGGACATCTTTTGCTTTTCATTTGTTAAATGCCTTGCTGAATCATAGGTGGTGTTAATCTGTATGCGGGGTTCATAAAGCAGTCACATTTCAAGTCACTAGAAATGATTTTTGTAACTGTTCCTTTGAGTTATGGCATCGACAACTAGATGAACAGGAACAGAGTTGGCTTCCGGTGTGTAGTAAAACCACCGAAAAACAATGCTGCTGTGAGAGAAATGGTTTCCTGGGTAGAATTTAGCTGGTTTTCCTCCTACAGTCCTCTAAAGAATTCAGAAAGTATAGTCTTCCAAAGCAGAGGATTTACACCATGCACACGTCTCTACATTTGCATCTTGTTTCACAGAATTTCTCTTTAAAACCAGCAGGCTTTGGAAGTTAAATTATTTCAAGTTGTTTTGCGTAGAGTATTTGTTAGTGTAGTGACCAGGTTTTTAGTATGATCACTTCGAAGTGCACAGTAAATAATCATGTCTTAATCTATTCTATTTCTTTCTAAATATCTCTAATAGTATCTATATATTTTTGTATGCATAGCTACTAAACCCTTTCAAATACAATTTTGCATTATGCTGAGTGGATTGATCATAAAGAAGCATTTTGATATTGAAAAAGAGGTACAATACAGCAATTATCATAACTCCAGCTAAAGTTCATATATTTTTAGACTAGATTCTTTTTCCTGTTGCTCCTTTCAGAAATACACATTTTAAAAAATTGGTTTCCTTTGGTTTGTTTGTTATTTTATTCCTAATGCTTCTCATCTGCCATCTAGTAAAGGTCATAGAAATATTAATGTATTTCCAAAGCAAGAGGACCAAAAAGCTTTGCTTTCAACATAGCTTAGAGTATGGGGATGCAAATTGCAAAAAATCAGTGGCCTGTATCTTCTCACAGAATTATTTAGTAATGAATATACCAAGTGAAAGAGAAATGTCTGTTGGGTAAACAATACACATAAACAACTTCATGGTAGGAAAATAATATGATATAAGAGGCAGTTGTGATCCTAGCCTGAAATCTTGAAAACGACTGGAGAAAATAAGGTATTTACAGAGGAGTCCGAAACCAAAAGCATTTAATAGCTGGAAACTTTGTTTTCTTTTACTGTAGATGGAAGCCTCTTTTACTTGATAAAGTGCAATTAAAACCAGAAAAACATAATGAACAAGTAGAGAATTTGTGTTGCTTTCAGAAATTGAGAAATTAATTACAATTTACTTGGCAAAGTCTGGCAAAGCAGAGGGGAAAACAATGTTCAAGTGGGGTGTTCCCCTCCAGTGATTGCTAAAATCTCCTTTATTTGGATCTCAGCATCTCTTAGCCCTTGCTGTGTTTTCTGCCTCCCAGTAATATGGGACTCAAAAGGCCTGACTTACACTTTAGAACAGGACTCAATGTTTTCCACAGTGTGCAGGAATACAAAGCAGTCTGCAATGTATATATCAATCCCTGAGGAGATTGTTCCCAAAACACTGACCTGAGTAGTGAGGCAGGATGGCTGCTTATCACCTCCTCCATGTCCATTTGCAATTAGAACATGCAATGCTGGCTTTGCAGTAAGAATTAAGGATTAAGAATTCCGCTTCTTGTGAAAATACCAGTATGTGACATTTAGTGGTGGAAAGTAAAGACTGTGCCTCATATCTTCTCTGAAAAACACCAGCTCTGACAGCAGCCTTAGAAAATAGTCTGTAAAGGCTGAGAAGGGAAATAAGTGCCCAAATCATCCCTCATTTACAAAACAGGATTTTCATCGGGGGTTTCTCAGAGAAATAGGAAGCAAGCCTAAGTGAAAGTTGCTTATGGAACCAGACAAAACCATTGCAGCTGCTCTATGCTCATTACTTAGTCTAGAAATGATCTTACGTAGTAAGTTTATCACATATAGGCCCTAAAAGTCAAAGGCCTTTAGGCACCCATGTTCTGCTGACTGGTGGTTTTGTTTGCCTGCAAGAGCAACTTTGGAGCATCACTAATTCAGCAGCTGGTAACAGTGGAGTGTCAAAAGAGGTGCCCCTTCTGCTTCTGCCATTAAAAAGATAATAATCAGGTTCCATCTTTAGATAAAAGGCATTATAGGGTTTCTTGTTGTCATTCTGCATGAAACAAATCTGTATGTGTAAATTACATGGACACTCATTAGGTTAGGATTTTGAAGCGAACTTCTCCAACATTCTGAGAATTGGAATAAGCAAGGAATGTCTCTCAGCTCATTGCTGGCTCACAGTTTTAGAACAGCATACACCTCACTGAATCCTGTAGTGTAAACCTTCTCATTGATATTTACGACCTCTAAAAACCCCATAGAGCACTTGCTCGACATCACTTAAGCTAGTTAACTGTTTCATTACTGGTATGAAATCTAATCTGCAAATATTAGTTATTTGATAAATATTGCAGTTATTCAATAAAGTAAGGATGCATTTATTAAATCCATGAATTACCTTCAATAATCTTTAAGTATTCAGTGAGTCCACTACTTCCAGGTAAAAAAAAAAAGTTATTCTTAGACTCTTTTCTTAAAAACTGAGCCAAGTTTCTTACAAGACCTCTATACTTTTTGAGGAAAGAATGTCCAGTGTATTCTGCATGAAGTAAAAGTGAACCTCTCAGCTGAAAAAACTCCTTACAGCTTTCTGTCATGTTCAGTTCACCAGTGACAGCCAGTTGATTCCGGTTAAAAAGCCTACCCAAGATCAGAAAGAATTCCTGTCCAGTTAACCAGGTACAGACCTAACTTCCAATTTACCTACATCATGCTCTTAATTCTCTTAACCTTCATCTGCTACACACACACTCCTTTCGTGTGGGATGAGAGAGCCTTGCTTTGTAAAAAAGTAAGAAAGTCAAGGAGGAAAAGGGATAGACAAAACCTAAGTGGTCTTACTATTATTTTTATTGAAATGAAAATATGAGCTATTTTATTTTCCTGCAGGCTCCAAGTTGCCCTTGTTATTTCTCTAATTCTAGCCCTAACGTGAAGAGCTATTACTGTGAAATCTCATAGAACTTCCTAGGTTCATTTCCATTTTTTTTTCTGACAGCCTTGCATGGAACAATTAAATAATTTGGGTAAGCAGTCACCCCAATCAAAATACTTTCCAGTGAATTAACAGATCAGATACCAGTGAAAAAAAAGCATATAATTGTATTAGCCACTATCAGTTTGAAAGAGTAAATATGCTAGTGTGTACACATCTCAAATGATGACACAGCCAGCAGGCTGTAGATCAAATTAATTTACACTTAAAATAATTAAAGAATAAAGAAGAACTGATTGAAATTACTGAAGATTTTGTAGAAGGCAAGCCACAACACAAATACAAGTGATTAAAAAGAAAAGCTTTAATGACAGTGTCCAGTGACTTCAGTGCAATTTAAATCAGGCTGCAGCTTTCCAATGGCTAAATATTTTGTGTATGGAAGGCAATATATGCCCAAACCAGAAGTCAGATGGGATTTAATTATTCAAATAAAAAGCTGAGGTTAATTCTCCTCCCCATGATATACATCAAGATGCACAACTGCCAGCACACCTGGAAGCTGACCCTTTGGCCTGAAAGATGCTTAGACACTGAGGCTGTGATCACATTGGTGAATTAAAACACATCAAGAGCCATTTGATGGCACTTGGGTCAAGGAATACTCGATATCCATACTGTTGACATGACTCCAAAACAAGGGTGCCACAGATAAGAAGAATTGATAGTTATTGTTTGTTTTGAATTTTATGTCTGAGATATTTTTGGGTGTGTGAAGAAGAATGCTGTTCAGCATGAAGCAAAAATATGACAAACACCAGGCTAAAAATATAATAGTATGGCTGGCCCTGTTGTACAGACAGGAACAGTGTCCACTGGTGTTTAATTAAATCACACAGACCAAATTTCAGAAATTTTCTTCAGAGCTTGCACAGTTACCTGATAAAGTGCATAAGCCAGATGAAGTTCCAGAAATGAACAAGAGTAAAGAAATGGCTTATCCAAGCAGCCTTTCCCCTGAGAATTAGGGTACGTCCTTGGGAAGAAGAGACATGGATAGGACTCACAACTGCAATGGGAATAAGATGGCCATAAGCCTCAGAAAATAATCATGGCATCATAACAAGGTGTTGTTTAGAGAGGACCTCTGGAGATCATCTGTATAAACTCCAAATTCACAATGAGGTCAATGGTGAAGACAAAGCATTTTGCTCATGGCCTTGCCAAGCTGTATTATGAAAATTCCCCAAGAATGGAGACACCCCAGTCTCTCTGGGTAGCATGTTCCAATGCTTCCCAACTCTCCTTTTGAGCATATTTTCCTCATAGTGCCTTTGCTGCTCTTTTCAGCCATTGCCTCCTGTCACTTTGAACCTCACAGAAACACCTGAATTTGTCTATTCTGTAACCTCCCATCTGACTCCTTCCCTTCAGGGTAAAGTAACCGAGTTCTCAAGTCCTTAGATGATATGATCCAGCCCCACAACCATCTCTGTGGCTCTCTTCTGGATGCCCCTGTTTGTCAGTAGTAACTTCCATTATCCCCAGGCAGCTCATGGTTTATCCAGCCTTGTTGAATCCTTTAAGCCAGGAAACTAATGAGCTTCCATACCACATAAAGGAGATCTGGGAAGGGGGGAGGAAAGAAGGGAAAGTAGGTTCCCAGATGTTTTTTGATTAGAAAGACTCTTTTAGACTTTTTCAGTTGTTGTTGTAAAGGCTATACTCTTATTATAAATAAAAGGGTTTTATACAGGCACAGTAAAACTGCTAATGTGTGTGTGCATGCATGTGCACATTGTGTGTGTGTATTTATGCACAGATATATGTGTGTATCTTCCACTGTCTGGGTTAAAGTGGCTACACACCATGTGCTTTGGACAGCCCCGGTTCAAGGTTTTCACCTGAACCTGCCATTCCTGCCTCTTTTTAGGCAACCTTCCCCACATTCCCTTTGTTTAAATTTGGGCTGTGGTGGCTTTCCCTCTGAGATGAGGTTACCTCAAAATTTGACCTTGCACTACCTTCAAGGCACTTAGGCTCCTTTTCTGTTTTGGCCCTAAGTGACCGCTCATTATAAGAGAATTTACTTACATACTCATTTTTGCACTGCTCCAAGAGCAATATGGCACTTTACAGCCCTAATCCTCCTTTCTTAGAAGCAGTTCTGTAGTGTGGTTGGGTTTTTTTAGCTCAGTCAGGGTGTCAGTTGACTTGCAATAACTAACCTGCCTCCATATAACACTTGCTGGCAGAGTGCTGTGAATTTCCTTTAAATCAGCTACTCCTCACTCTAATATACCTTTCAAGTGGGCTAATGAAATGCATTGCTACAGTCCGTCTTTAAAAATAAAAAAAACCAACCCACTACCCCAATTCTGCGGTACTGAATAGCAGAAAAAAATAATCTAATATGACAGAGACAGGCTCCCATCATATTTGTAAAACTTTCCTAGGAAGGAAATCCTGTCAATTTTCAGAAGTTCCTCATCTATCCAGACATTTCATTTAGACCTGTGTTTTTGTGTATAATAAATTGCTTCTAGTTGGCTGAAAATCATTTTTAGCTCTTATCTCTGTGATCGGTTACCCCTGCTGTTCTTTAATGGCCTTCACCTCATTATGCAACTAGTCATTAAAAGCTTAGTATCCAGTACAATGGTAGCTTATGTAAAGTGATCTATGAGAGCTTTATATAGGCTTACCAGCCGCAGCCTTAATTTTACTCATTCGTCTTAATTTTTTGTAATCATTTTTTGTAAAAAGGGTATAATGTCAGGCATGCTTCCCTGCGACTGACAGATCCAATCTAGCAGATAATTACCATAAGGAAATTGATGTTTTAGTGTGCAGGGGAGAATTTAATTTACTCAGACATCCTACAGTACAATGCATTCCAAAAGATATGAGGATTTAAGTTTTTAAGAAATTAAATTTCACTATTTAACATGATTACTTATGTTGAACATCATTAACTAGCTTTTTTTTTAACTGTTTGATATAATTACAAGAACAGTTATTTGGTCTAAAATCGAAAGTTGTCTTTAAATAAGGGTTAAGGATCCATGAAGTACAGAAAAGAAGGCTGCATTCTTTCTCTCTCTCTCTAACACCAGCCTTCCAGCAACAGCATTAAAAAATCTATAGCGATTAACTGAGCCAATGTATGAACTATAGAGCTTTTTCCAATGATGTATTAATAGATACTTTGTTATCAGCCCATTCTACCTTAAATCCAGCAGTCAGGAAACTCTTTAGTCCTATTCACAAATATAAATTGCTTAAATGTTTCAAAAATGATAGAACCATGAAAGGGTTGTGGAGATCCTAAGTACACAAGGTGATTAATTTATGTTTAATTTTGGGCATTTGATGACTTTAATTGAAGTCCACGTGATTTAGAATTGGATTAATTGAATGAATCTCTATAAAACTGTTTAATCTTCATGAGAAAGCATTATTTCTAATATAAAGCATGTGTACCTTGCAAGCAAAACACACAAAGCACAACCAGGAAGGTCCAAAATGTTGGGTATTTTGAAAAATAATTTTTTTTAATCTTGAAAAGCCTTCTCATATGATGTCCAGAAGCTTTGCTTGTTCACTAAACTTCCTTATTTGTAATACTTCAACCAGAGAATGAGAACAATGGAATTTTACAAGCCGTCTCTTTTTTTTCTTTGTTTGAAATATTGCTAAATATTTTAAGACAACTTTTCTGTGTTTCATTTTGTCATGAGGCTGTACAGTCAGAGAACAAAAAATACAAAACTGTCAAGGGTGTGTGACAAATATTTGTAAGATGCCAGATCTGTCAATAGAATTTGAATAGCACATGCACAACTATTGTACAAACTGAGCTAATGCTGATTTAAAATATTCTCTTCTGATACACTTTTCATTCAGGATTAAAGTGCCCTTGCCAAAGACAGGAAGCTCCTATCACATGACAGGAAAGGAATTATGCTGGTTAGAATCTTGACTGAAGCCCCACTAGGGGCACAGTCAGGACAGGGGATCTTTGCTTCAGCCTGAAACTGGAGAAAGCTCACGGGCTCCTAACCACCCATGATATGATGGCATGGTTCAGAGGGCTTCTGCTCAGATAGCATTTTCTCTTATTCTTTATTTTTTAAATAAAATACATTAAAACCAAAGAAATAATTAGTTTAGTACGAATAGAATAAGTCCAAACATTGGTGCTTCAGAAAATCTACTTGAAAATAATTTCTGTCTGTCTTTTCTTGAAACAGCTTTGTCAAAGGCATGCTTTTTGTATTTGCAGCAGAGAAGCTAAGAAACTGCAAATAGAAGGAAGGAATTATGTGACTCAGTATTATTTCCAAAATTAAATGTGAAATTGTGCCATTTTTAGTTACACCCATAGATACACAATGTAAAATGGAAAGAGCATAATGTCAGCAATTACATCAGCGCTTACTTCAAATTAGTTGTTTTTAAGAAGAGATGCGCTCGTAAGAATGCCCCAAAATGCAGAGAAGAGCTAGTCAATAACACCAGAAGCAGAAGATATGATGACTCTGAAAGGAATGCGCGTCACTAAGCTCAACATCTCTCCAGATCACGGCTTACTTGGGGGTGACAGCAAGGAAGCAAGAGGGAGTAGCACATACCTATAGCAGACATTGCCTGCTGGCATGCTGTCTTGAGCAATTTCTCTTCCAAGTGATTAGATCCACTTACAGTGGAAAATATTTTCTCAGTTTTTAATCATGGTCACGCTTCTGCTAGCAAAATTCTTCTACAGAATTTCTTAGGAAATTAAAACAAAAAAACAGTAAATTCAGAGGAATTATTTCGCTATCTGAAGCTTGCCAAAAATTCACCAGCTTGCATAAAAATTCCTAGTTCTGAGAAAAGAAAGAAAAGAACTTGCCTGGTAGATATTTGCCTGAGCTTAGCTTGTCTGTGATTAAGGCAGGGCCTTGGCATCTGAGGAGATGAGCAGCTGGGGAAGCTACTTGTCATCTGTGCCAGCAGAACAAGGCCTCCCTCCCTTAGGTGTTTGCAGTCTTTAAGAAATCACAGTCCTAAAAGCTTCAAAATAAGTAGAGGAAAAACAATAAAATTCAATAGGCCCTCAGTCAGTGACCCTGACTGTACTTTCTGAACCATTGCCTACCTTAGCCAGTCTAGACAGGAACTCCTCTGGTGTGTGACAGACATCCCAGCTGTGTCTTTGCCAGGTACTGAGTGGCCTCCCCTCAAAAAACGTGATTCTCAGTAGGCACCCTGCAAACTTACATGTACAGTATCTGTATGGAGCACAGCGCACACTTGTACATAATCATGCACATTTTTATTATATGTATGTATAAACATAAAAGGATACATAGTGTCAAAAGTATGTACTTTGTGCACTACATGTATACAAAAGCATATAAACCCACACTTCTCAGCTGTTTACTAAAGCGTGCAGATGCACGTTGCTGCCAACCCAGTAGCCTTCGAGCCTAGGCAATATCCTGCTCTTTTACCAGACTCTTTTTATAATGATCTTTTTACACCAACCCCAGAGCTGTGAAAAAGCAGTGAGTATTTTTTCATTCTGTTTCTTTTGGGGGGGGGGGGGGTGTTTGTTTGGGTTTTTTTACACAGGGAAGTGTGATTTCCTTTTCTCTTATTCTCAGAAGACAGTTTTACCTCATAATTCCAAAAAAATTGTAGCTTCATGTAGGCATGGAAATTTTTACCCTGAGGGGTAAAATTCGCACGAGTAGTTTAGGCAGGTGACCGAGAAAAGTGGGTTAGAGTGGAAATTATTGCACAACATTAACAGAGACACGTAGGGGGATACCGCTTCTGTCATAGACTAGTTTATTAATGAGAGCATGTAACAGGGCATGCTGTATCCTTTCAGCATCTAGAAAAAAACCCTAATTTCCACTGAAACCTCATCAGAGACCATTTTCTAAACTGGTAGGTTGTCTTGTCTTTTTTGTTCCTTTTTTTTGCCTTTGTTTTCCTAAAGGAGTAAGCAGTTTGATGTCACTGTTTTCAGTCAGAGAGGGAAAGGTGACATTCCCTACACCTTTGCAGAGCCAGGACCAGACTACCAGGGATATCCCTGGGAGGCCTGAGTTTCACCTCTCTGCCTGAGGTCTTTGGACTCCTGGTGTTCAGAAGACATCAGGATAGTGTTCACAAAACAATCCCACAAAATGAAAACATGTCCTCCAAGATACTCTTTGGCTAGAGCTGCATGGGGCAGAGCCTGTTGCTGCACACTACAGATAGCCATGGACCTGTCTGAAGGGAGCACCATTTTGCACAGAGAATGGATTTTAAAAGCAGATTTGGAAACTACAAGAGAGTTGCCTCTCACTAAGAAGATAAGGGCAGACAGCATCTCATCTTGCTTCTTTTTAAGGAGACAGCAAATATGCTGAGTGTAGGATAAACTCCTGGAGGTGGCAGGCCTCCCTCCTGCCTGTTTGCCATGCCGCAGCCATACATCCCACCCCACTGGCCATGGCTCCTGGGGAGGTGTTGGGATAAGTACACAGCCTTGACAGGGACATTTCACCACCTCGGGAGCCAGACTTGACTGGGCACTGCGGCCCTGCCTGGGCTCTCCCATTGTCCTGGGGGGCAGCCATTTTGCAGCGGTGACAAACATATGCAGTGACCACATGCAGTGACCCTGTGCTGATAATTCTTACCCCACCTCAGGGAGTTCCTGTAAAATTACGTCAGACCACTGAGGGGCCTTTACGGGCTTCACCCAGTCCTGCACCCACAGGCCAGGGCTCTGCCGTAGGCACCCGGACAGCCCCAGCTGCCATCAGGCCCTCGGTGACCTTGCCCTGAGGGCAGCAGGTGAGCCCCAGCCGGTCCGTGCTGAGGTGCGCTGCCTCGGGAAAGCAGCAGGCCAGAGGCTCCATCCTGAGCAGCACAGCTCTCCCAGCTGCCCAAAGGTATGTGATTTCTATTGTTTTGATTTGGTGGTTTTTTTTAAGTATGGGCTTGCGGAAAGCTCGCTTGAAAGTTTATATTAAGTTAGCGTTTAAAAAATTGCCCTGTAACGGATTCTTCCTTAAGGCTTTCTCCGGGTTAAATTCATTTCGGTTGTGGTTTTCCTGTCATTAAGTAAGCGAGTTTGATTTAATAATTACGTTTTATTATAACTGAGGATGTTTAATAGAGGGTGGGTTGAGTTTTTCTCTTTGGCTGTGAACCTCGTGTGTTCCCTGGAGCCTCCCACAGCAGCCTTCACCAGGAAGTGTCAGGCAGCGCCGCCATTTTCCAGAGGAGCAGCAGTTGCTGGGCCTCATTGTGTGAATAATTACACATGCGCTTAACTTCATCAGGACAGCAGTATTTTTAGTTGCTTAGCCCAGTAAATATGTACATAATCAGGCCTACCAAATGGCTAGATAATCTCTTTTCCAGATATTTTGACTTTACTCGAGAGGAAGAAGTAAGGGAGAGGGGTGGCCTCAATGAGGCTGCAGGGCTCCCCAAGGGAAGGGAGCTTTCCCAAGTGCTGGGGAAGCTCAAGACTGGGACATATGGCTGCTTTCCTTCATGACATTATCAGTACAGCCAGACTGACAAGCCTTTCCATGCCACACAGTTGCTACAAGAAAACCTGTCGAAGTGGAATATTCATCAGTGCCCACAGTTGACATAGCCTTCATCTGGGAATCGTATCTACTTGTCTCTAGATTCCTTACTCAAGGAAGAAGCAGTAAGGGGTGATCAAAGTCTGGAGAAGGACAGGAAATGAGCATGCTGACGGTGTGGGAAAGAGTGCAACCAAAGTGGTGAACCTTGACATCTTTGAGAAAGAGCAGATGTGGTTGGAAAATGCAATGACTGGAGGAAGAAGTGGAGATGAGGGTAAAATGACTGGTGACAGCAGGGGAAGGTAAAGGGAAGGGGTGTAGAGGTGAATGCGAGTTAAAGGGCAGACCACAAACATCAGTTTGTCAAAGAAAAGAAGCAAGTGTTGGGTGTGTAAACAGCTAGGAAAAGATAGGTGTATAGGCATATTATGTAAAAATTTCTTTCTACTAAGGGCAAAGGCAACATTCTCATGGTTTTATAAACAGATGGTCTTGGGTTTGCAGAAAACCAAGAAAGTCTGTGGAGAAACTTTGCTGCTACTGAATTAATTGATTACCGTTGATTGCAGAGTTGAGCAAATACTGACCATCTGGAAATCCCGTACACATTATGTAGAGACAGCTCTACTGAAAAATTTAAGAGTGTGTGTTGCCCATCCCCCCCAACCCCCAAACTAAAACCCAAAAGGAAAAAAAGAACAATCCCAACTAAGCTGTCTGAAATGCTGCGAAGCTAGACAAAGGAACTGGTTTTGTGTTTTGGTTTTTGTTTATGCTTTGGACATTAGCTTCAAGAGGTAGAGGAAAAAATATCATACATATTAGAACTAAAACTGGAAAAGAATGCATCTTCCCTAGTAACAACCATACTGTTTGGTGTGCACATCTGTCCTAATTGCATGCTTACTCTGTTCTGAACTCTGACAGCTGGCATGAGCAGTGAGTTGAGTACCACCTTGGTATTTTTAAGTATTCTTTTTCATGAAAGTCTATAAGAAACTGAGTAATCTTTTCTTTCAGACGTGTACTGTAGTCAGGAGCTGGAAAAATAATTCTTCAGATAAACTGTGTGACTAATGTATTACTTATTTGGATGTCATGTAGACTTACAATGCTGTGGCCTAAAGCCTGACCTCTTCTTCCAAATACATGACTTTAAAATGATGACAAAAAAGTGCCCCCTCAAGAGAGATCTGTCTTTATTTAACATTCTGACATCCTGTTAAATATTCTGATTTGTGTTAGAACTTCATTTAATTGTGATGTGGCCAACCAGCAGAAAGGCTGCTCCTGACTTCTGTGGGCTTGGAACAGGCCCTTTTGCTGGCAGATAGATCATGTACTTGAACCATGTCTGCACTGAAAACAGAGCCAAAGGTATAATATCACACTATGATATCAATTGATAAAGAAGACTGCCGAGCTAGTTTCTCACTAAAGTCACAGAATTCAGGCAGTGAAATCCCTGGAGCAGTCAGTCTGCTGCAAGCTGTGCAAGGAAGTGAAAAAGAATTAAACTAGTGGATTGGTAGCTGCTAGAGAGTAGATAGATAACTCCTTAGGATAGTTATTCCATTGAAAACTTCGTTATTTTTAAAGTAAATCCATCCTTTTAACCAAATAAAGGAAAAATTTTTTTAAAATTACGGAAATACCCTTTGCTTTCTATTTCTCCTTCTACTTGCCTTTTACATGGCAGTTCACTCACACTTAGATTTGCTTTCTTCCTCTTACAGCAACACTTTGATATACCACTGATCTCTTCTTCTGTACATTAATTTCAAAGAAATTTCCCTCAAGTGAAGAAATAAAAATGAATCATCATAGTTTTCAGTCTGAAGATGTCTAACAGCACATGTAAATGTTTCTGTTGTGAAATCAAGTGGATAGTTTAGATCTTGATAAGAGAAGATCTAGCAGATGTATGTTTAGACATTTAATATTTAGTAGCCACTGAGATTTCTCTCCAGCTTGGAGACAGAGGCTCAAAGTTAGGGAGATATCTTTTGACCCACAAATATTTCCCCAACCTATTGAAAATAAAATATGGAATTAAGACAGCTTTAGATACAAATTGACCTATGTCTGATCAGCAAGGAACTTTCTCTAGAGAAGAAGGTTCGAATTGAATTTCGGGAGATATTCGATGAGTGTCTGGATGCAATCCTGTGAAATGTGCTGTAGGATGACCCTGCTTGAGCAGGGAGGCTGGACAGGATGACTCACCATGGTCCTTTTCCCTTAGGCATTCTGTGATTCTGTGAGTCCTCACAGATGAAGAAAACTTGCATTCTGAAAAAGCCCTGTAAGCATTTAGTTACAAGTGAGGTTTACACCTTCTGATGAGGTGCTTGCCTTGAATCCCTGGTCCACAGCTCTGTAGTGTCTTCTTGGGGCAGGAGGAGAGGTTTTTCCTTGTAGGAATAATGCCTCCTGCTCTCCTAGATGGGGCTGTGACTGCACTCTCCTCCTTGCCAGTTTTTGTGTACACCAGACAGGCCAGCAATTCTTGTGCTGTGTCAGGCACATGACTTCTCTGCATGAATTATGTAAGGATTTGAGTGCCCCAGTCGGAGCAGTGAGCTCTGATGGGTAACAAGGGGAACATGTCAGTGCCTTTGTTCTGCAAATGTAGCCTTTTGCCTGTATATACTAATTCTTCATCTAGGGACAGAAATACCTTCAGTTATCAGGTGCTTTTTGGAGAGATCCCGATTCCTGCTGTGTGCTTGCAAGCAGGAGCTAGACTATGGATGTAGGATAATTGTCCCAGATAGTGACTCGTTCCAGTTTGGTACACAATGAGAAATAGCACGCAGTTTTAAATATCAGTCATTTGTGTCTAGTAATGAGCATTTCTAGTTTCAAGATGACTAGCATAAAGGCATCTGTACTTCATTCTATGGTAAAGAGAATCCAAGAAATATAAAAGGACAAGAAAAAATATATTTAGGAATAACTCATTGTGTTCATTTGCCTGTGAAAAAAATACATATTTATGCAAACAAGTGCTCAGGGCCACCCAGCTTCACAGCTGATGTAAATTGGCAGGGTTTCCCATAAAGGTGTTTTGATTCAACATGGGATGCAGGAAGGGATCACATGGAATTGAGTTTGCATCCCTGCATACCGGAGTGCCAAAGAAAGCTTGCAACTCAGCAGTACACAGCAGAGGAGTACTAGGTTGGATTGAGGCCAGCATAGTAGTTTTGCTGTCTGTCTCACCAAAGAGGGGCCTTGGCCAGAGATGTGCTTTATAAAGAAGATTCTCCCTACCAGCAGAATCAGTCAAGCCCCTATAGCAAGCTCAATGGACTCTGTGCACAGCAGCTGGGATGTGCTGTGCGTGATCACAGCTCCAGCTCTGCCTTGATTCAGTCGAGCTCAAGTACCCAGTGCCACTGTAACAAAGTCAGCAAAATGTCTATTGCCATGGGCTGTGTGGATCTGCCTGGAGCCCCAGGGACAGCCAGGGCAAACCTGCACTGCAGTCTCTGCTGCTGTTGCTGGGCTGAAGCTGTCTTGGTCAAGTCAGTCCATGCTAGAGGGCTCTGTCTCCACCTACGCATGCAAACATGACCGGTGAGTTATTAGAGGGGCTCCATCCTACCAACAATTCTGACTTAATGTCAGCATTTCCTCTCAGCCCTACTCCAGCATGATCCGATAAATATCGCTGCAAAATCTCAGGTGTGCTGGAAACATTGCTATACCAGAATGAAGTGTACTCATCATGTTTTCTTTTATTGTCTCAATTTCAGTGTGGAAGAAATCTAAAATTTCTGTTTTATCTCTCAGATTTGGCTTTCTTCCTTGTCAGTGTGTTTGGTTTTGGCAAATCATAGGAATAGAGGCTCTTGATGGCGAACTTCTCCTTCCTACCTTTAAACACAAGTTTCTTCAAACTGCCTTGTCTTTTTAAGACCAACTCGACATAAGTTCAGAGCTCATACTGAACAGTGCAGTGTTTTTTCTCTGTTGAACAAGAGAGAATTAATGAGGAAAAGCATAGCTAAAAGGCTAACTGGAATTTTTATCGGAACCCTATCTAAATTTTAATAGCAGAAATCATTAAAATTCCTGCTATTTATTGAGAGTCTCACTATTTCCTTCTTTCAAACAGGCTGATACACCTCTAGAAAAATCTTTCCCACCATATTTTTCACATACACTTCCTATTCCAAACTGAAAAGAAGGCAGCACAGATTTCTTCCTGATAAGTGCATGCACAGGCAAATTCCTTAGCCTCCCTTTCCAGGGAAATCTCTGCCTTTGTTTAAAAGCACATGTTCTCTGAGCAGATAGCAATTTACATTTTTGGGATGCCATCTGCACTTTATCTTGTAATTCTAGGATGGGATGAAGTACACTTAAATGTTTGTGTTAAACTTTCAAAACTTTAACATACAAGAGCATCAGGCTGTTCTGTCAGTGAAAATTTGAGATTTTTCAACTTACAGAAACTGACTCAACTGCATTTTATCTTAGTGATCTGCGATCAAGTTGGATTTTCTTTGATTATGCAGATAACTATTAATGATAAGCTGAAGTAGAACTAAATGAAGAAATAGATTCATATCTCTTTTCAGGGTATTTGATCTGAAACCGGCAGATTCAAACCTTGTGGCCAAATCTTTGCCCTTGGCTAGACTTAAATTTCATCCATAATTTCTTGATGCTCTCACTTTATGATAGAATGGTGATAAGAACCTCTGCCTCTTGACAACTTACCTACCACTTCAAAGCAGCTGCGTAAAGGAGTTACTCTCACAGCACGTGATTTGGAGAGGGGTGAAGGGACAAAGAATGGAATCTCATCAATTGAGAATTTGATTTATTTTACTGAAAGAAGGCTTTGCTATTGTTATACATACATATAAATTATATATATATAAATATGTGTATACATACATATACACAAATGCAATTTCACATCACTTTTGACAATGCATTCATTGGCCTTAATGCTTTTAAAAAATGTGAGTTAATTCAGAGGGGGTTTCTGTTTATTAAATGAAATAATATTTCCCTCTTCTGTATGTTTAGCATTCACGCTTTCTATCATAGAGACAGTTTTCAATATTGTGATTCTTCTATTGCTAGCTCTTTCACTGAAAACAGCTAGAGTATGTGAGAACTCTTACTGTAAAACAGAGGTTTCTTAGCAAGATTCTATTCGAGAATTAGGCATGGCTATAGAATGAGTGTCTTTTAGTTGTCTAATGATCATTACTGTTACAATGGAGGAAATTACTATATTCCTTACTCAAAACATTCCTACAAAGTCAAGCGTGACTATCAACAGTACATTTATTCGTGAAAAGAAGCCTACAAAATGTAGGTGCTCCTCTTACATCAGCTTATATCCTGTTGACAACTCAAATGACACTAGGCCCATTTATTAGTTTCTAGTGGTTTAACTGACAACTTTTGGTCTCATAAAATGTACTATAAATACTATCTGTAGCACAGCCTTGCTGTTCAGCGGTACACCAAGTGTTCAGATGGCTGAGAATGCTGTTTCCCAATGGGAAATGTGGCACTTGGCAATCGTTTATTCCGATTTCCTTTGAGGATGTGAAGGAAAGGTTTCACCAAAATAATCCCTGAGTAAAAAGAAAGTAACAAAATGATTAATACCAAAGCACAGGACTATAGAATGAATGTTAAAGTGCAGACTTTATTATATCTTTAAAGTAGATAGGGTGATTGCATATTTTTATCTCTATAGGGAAATACATGTTTGTGCTTTCCACACATGAGCTTGTGGGAAAATTGCATGGGATTGATTTCATGAGTTTGGAAGTGAGCCCTGGTGTTGAGAACAACTTCACAGCCCCAACTCTGAACTCACTTGGCAGAGTGGATGTAGGAACCTCTTTCTCCCAATGAAGTCACTCCTGCCAGTGGTTACAACACAAAGGGTTTGGCTCATAAAGGACGAATTGTGATATAATGAAGTCCCACCATGGGGTGAAAAAAACCTGGATTTGTTTTCATCTGGAACAGGACAGTTTGTAGAGAGGGAGAAAAAATCAGTCCAAGTGCTTATTGCTCTTGGTTCCTCTAGATTTATGCTGCCACTATCTTGTCAGGAAAATCAGGGAAATGAAGAAACACTGTGAAGTGCAGGTTTAACCAAAGTAAGAGTAACACATTTTCTGAACTTTAATCTCACTTTTCCAGTACCTAAGTTTACCATGTTCCTCATCTGCAGTGAGTTTGTAGTTGATCTTCCTTTCTTCTTGGTTCCCTTCTTAAGAACATGAGAGTTATGGGACTGTGCTTCTACACTACCAGAGGCAGCTGGCAAACTGTTGGTGACTTTCTGCTAAAGTTTATGCAATGTAAGGATCACAAGATATATTAAGTTCCTACCAGCCATTTTAGGGAATTCATGCCTGTACTTAGAAAAGAGTGTGAATAGAGAGAAAGCAGAGGGGTTGACCCCTGCCCCAACTAATGGCAGAGGGCAGGGATCAGGCAGTGTCTGCTTATTGCCAGGCTGCCAACATATGTCACCTAGAGGCAGCCAGTGAGCACACTGCCTCCATCTCAGCTAAGTGTGCAATGGACGTCTGAAGAGATCAAGAGGAGGGGACAGTGTCAGAGAAACACACAGAAAGGTCAAGGCAGCATAGGAAGGGCTGGGTTTTGTAGAAGTAAAACATATGAAGAATGGGGAATTTATTTCCGGAAAAAACAATGCTTCATATTCAAATATTTTATTTATTTTTTAAATCTATACTAAGCATTCTGTTTCTTTTTCACAGTTTCTTTTTTCCCTGCCCAGACTCATTAACAAACCTGTGACAACATGGAGTTAGCAGTTTAGGTGGGCTGTGCTTTTACCTCTGGAAGGTTTTAGCCATTAATTCAAAGAATAAATTAAAACTCAAGTGAAAATGCAGATGCAATGCACTGAAACAGTTAAGTGCTGATCTCAGAATAAGATGAGATGACAGCCCCTTTTCAGTCTCAGAATAATAGCCTCCCTGCTAAAGCAAACAGAAAATGTGTTGCCTATGCAGATAAGAAGAACCTTAGAGTACCTTTGAAACTGTGATTCAGCACACTTGAAGTTACTCATGTTTTACAAGAAGGTGCTGAGTCATTCCCTAACTGCATGCAAAGCAATCTAGAAGTGCCACTCTTTTCTCCAGAAAAATTTAGATGTTACTGTTGGCAGCAATCACAGAATCACAGAATGGGTCAGGTTGGAACAGACAAGAGTGGATCATTTGGTCCAGCCTGCCTGCCCAAGCAGGGTCATTCCAGAGCACGTAGCATAGGATTGCCATGAATTACAATCATGAGCAAAGGATGGCCAGAAACGGCTTTTGGGAAGGCAAATGATTCTACACTCGCCAAAGCTGACTTGCCAATAATGCTATGTTGGGAATTATTGACAACTTTCAGGAACAAATTGGACCACTGGTCACAGGAGAGGTGCTTGTTCACCTCTGGTTCTAGAAGTTTGTTCCCTTGTGGTGGGATGAGGAAGGAAGGATTGATCAAACTTTGAATGTTGCCAAAGGAAACATTAGAGACAGAGAGAAGGCAGTCAGATTCAAATACGGATTCAAAGTTATTGTTTCTGCTGGTTCATGCTTTTTAAAGCAAACTAAAAGGGTTAGGTCAATGACTAGGGGTTTTGTTTGTTTGTTCATTCGGGGGTTTTCTTGGTTTGGTTTTTTTTTTTTTCTTTTGGTTTTTGGTTTGGTTTTTTTTTTTACTTCTTAATAGCAGCAAAGAGATAGTGTCTGTCCCTGTAAAGAATTAAGAATTCACTAAATGTCTATATGTCTATAACAATTTATTTGGTAAGGTTTTTACTGTCAGGCTTTTAAAATCAAAAATAAAATGTTAACTGAAAGCTAATTTTGTTCAGATTTCCTAACAGTGAATTCACTAAAAATCTAGGAAATGCAAGTTAAGCAGTCATTAGTACCTGGGTAGTCAGCCCCAGCTGATGTGGCATTCACCACTGCTCTCTGATTTTATCCAGGACAAGTGATACTGCCCGTGCAGTGCATGACCACCCATACTGCAAACCTCCAGTTACTTCCACACACATACAAACTGACTCCAGCTTCAGTAATGTGAGATGTCATATGGAAAAATACTGAACTGAGTGAACACACAGTGTGCCTAGAAGTTTTGTGCTGTATTCAGTTGAAAGGCACCACCTCTGCCTTGCTTCCTGATTTCACACCTCCTCACATATTAAATATATTTCCAGTAATTTTGAAGCCCTCCTGTAGTCTACCTGTCTTTTACTAGGGAATCTACCAAAATGGATGCCAGAGCGGCATGGTAGCAAAGCAAAGACACTGGTCAAACTAGTATTGATATAACCTCCCCAAATCTCTTAAAATGGAAGCAGATGGTGATACTATCCCATGTTCCTTCTTCCAGAGTTAAATAATATTTACCTCAAAATCACTTCTCTTCTTGTAAGTTAAACCACGACAGGGCAGGTATGGAAACCATGAGCAATGATCAATTTGCAAACATCTCTCTCATTCTTCCTCTAGATCACACTTAGGGAAACTGTCTCCTCAGCAGACCCGGGTGGTGGATCCAAAGTGCTTGCTCTGCATCTCTCAGGGTAGGATCTAAACTTGCATTTTGTGTATTCTAGCTAAGCAATTTATTTAAGTTATTTAATGTGTAAAATCAGTCCACTGCTGCCATTTGTCCTTTTATATAGAACTCTGTACTAAAAGCTGCTGACCTAAAAGTAATATGAATCCCACCATGGATTGGCAGGAATGAAGTACGTAGCTGCTCAGAGGGATCTGTACTCTAGCAGTTGTAAGGTGTGCCTGGAGATCAGGGATTTGCCTGGAAGAAACAAAAGCATCAGTAGGGTTAGAGTTTGGTGTTGAGTGGAATGGATACCAGTAGAACATACATGCTGGATTTGTGTGCCGCAGTGCCTATTGTGAATGCAGCCCAAAGCTTTCCTGTGCTGCCCTGCCAAAGTGCCTCAAATCTGCCCAACTGGGAGATGAGAAGTTAGGCCACTTTTTATGCTTTTTCTTACAGTTCCCTGAAGGGTTAATTAGCTCATAGCAATAACAACTCCTTATTCTTTTTACAGAACTTTCCATCAATGGGCCCGACATTAGTTTCAGGGAAACTAAGGCAAAAATGCAGATATTTGCCCAAATTCACACATCTAGTGAGGATTAACACTAAAGGCAGCTCAGCTTTGTGTGTGGACTTTTCTTTGCATATGCCCCCAAAGTCTGACTTTGGAACTCAACAATTAAAATTACCCCATATGGCACATTCCTGAAGACTTGTAACAGCCAGAAATGTGAAAGACCACAAAACATTGCAGAAAAAAAAAAAATCTCCATTGGAACTGGAAGGAACTTGGACAGCAAATTCATTGGAGCAGGATTTTACTCCAAAATAAAAAATGCATACTTTCTCATGAGTATGTATATAATATATAATTGTAGTATAACCATATGACACTAGAGAGCTGCATGATACTGTACATAATCCCCTACAGGAAATACACAAGCAGAGGACAGTCTCCACTGGAAGTGTTTCACACTCGGGTATTTGGTAATACAGATACAGTGGTGCACCCAGTCTCCTCTGCATTCGGTTTTCATGGGGTCTACAAGAAACAAGACAACAGGGAATGGTAGCCCTCCTCCCACACACAGAAGACACAGAGAAATATTAATCTAGTATTAGATCTATAGCCTAATAATTTAATATTTGGTGGGGGTTTTGAGGAGGGGAATAAGATTGATTTGTAGGTATATCCACGTCATCTTGCCATATTTTATTTTAAGAAAACTTATTAAACACCGACCTTCAAATCTGACCTGCAGTTAATTCCTCAGGTGTATGGCTATAATGGAGTTTATTGCATCATGCCAAGGTCTTCTCTTGTTATGGCAAATTTACATATTTATTTCATTCTTTGCCCATCATGTAGCCTTTCGGTATTACCCCTTTAAAAATGTGCGTCTGTTGAGGCTCTTGCCGTGCTTTTAATTCTGCTAACTGCCAGGAACTGCTATGAACATCAGCTAAATCCTGAGGTTTTTTAATTTATTTTTTTTCCTTGAGTGTTTCTGCCTTGAAAACAGTTAGTTACAGCTGCGTGAGTTCTGCACATTGTTTTTATCATCTAAAGACCCAAAGATAGAGAGTATTTTCTCCTCTAGTGATCTGCTACCTGGCCTTTTCATTCTCTCATCCTTTGAAAAGCTTGTGCCTCTGCTTCCTCCTAAATATGCTGCGTCCCTACCTCTCTCGTCCGTAGTCTCCCACTGCGTCTTGTAACATTCAATCCAGCGCAGGAGGTACTAAATCTGCTGTAGAAACCGAAAACAGGAAAAGCTGCTGCCAGCTCCCCAGCTGTCAAGGATCCCTGTGAAAATGGGGATTCTTTGAGGGAAAAAAATGGGAGATGGAGCTCTCATGGCTCCACCTGTGCTGCACAAGCAGAATTAAAGAATTGATGGAGGAATATCTGTTTGAAGAATAATGTGGTGGTCATTCAGAACGTCTCTTTGGCTGACGTCTCACTGCTGGTTTTTCCTTTCCTGTTTCACATGGTCTCTGTGTGACACTTACACAGGCAAAAAATAGGTGTTTGCAAGACAGAGCAAGAGTTTCCAGAGCAAGACTAAAGGGGGTGCTTGTTTCCTGGAGATTAGTGTATAGTTGGTGTGACTCAACCCTGATAAGATCAGCTTATAAGAGGATAGCTGATCAAGATTTCTGATAAGGTTTTTTTCTTTTTATTTCTTTTAAGGTCTGTTTTTGACCCAGAGTGCTATTTTATATCTTGAATTCGTTCCTAGAGAAGACAGAATGCTATTGCAGTCAGCAGTGGAAGGGTTGGATTTTAAAGGATGAGTCTTCATAACCTATATATTTACTCGTCTTTGTCATAAGGCTCACTGAGGTGATGCTGCCAAGGTACTTGTTCTCATACTCAGCCTGTATCTGTGCTCCAGAGAAAGTCTGTGCCTGAGTGTCTCTGGTCTGCAGGACACTGTGTAGGCTTTTGTTTTCATGAAAAAGAGTTGAATTCATAGGCAAAGTTGAAGTCTCAAGCTACGTAGGACCAGTGGTTGGGTACTCTCATAATCCAAGCTTAAGGCTCCTTATTCCTCCTTGTCGCATCACATAAGTCTGTATGGATAAAGTAGGGAGTTTTAAAGGACCATGTGTAGTTCAGAGAGGAAGACTCTTAGATGGGAAAAAACTCAACCAAGTTAGTGCAGAACTCTGTTTCAGTGGGATCATTTTTGAGCTGAGAAAGCCATCACCGCCAAAATTTACCAATATTGCTGCATTAGTTAAGGGTGAGAAACTGACTCCAGCACATATATGTGCCAGGGTTCTGCAACCAACCACTGCAGCCCTTTTTTTTGGCAACATATGTGGTGTATGAGAAAGGCAATTTAAGAACTATCTCTGTCAGCCAAGGCTGTTTCTAGTGCAGCTGGAGGATTTATAAAATTATAAAAATAATTTTGGTAAAAGTAGTTTAAAAAAGAAAAAAAAAGTGGATTTCTATTGCTGAATTATTAAGAATTATTATTATTTATGTGAAAATTGCCCATTTCTGGTGAATATTTGCAGCATGGAGTATGTGAGAGAGAGTGGACTAAAAAGGAAAAACAAGACTCATGAAAAATATCAAAATTTAAAATCTGTTATTAGAAAAGCTTTTACTTTCTGGTGGGTTTGGGGTTTTTTTTTGGTTGGTTGTTTTAGATTTTTTTGTTAGTTCCTCAGAAGGAAAACAGTTTTCCCAGTAAGGTCTGTAGCTGAGTGGTGCTGTGAGAATTGGCATTAGTGATGTGACACCTACAGTAATTGATGTTTAAGATCAACCTCAAATTTAGAGTAATATATAGTTTTTGTTATAACTACCTTTTCCCTATGGAGATACTAAAACATTGTGCCCATAATTAAAAGACCATTCAGAGATGCATAATGGCTCGAGTTTACAAGTCAGCCAGTAGATGAGGATATATTCCAAAGTATTTACATTGAAACTGTTGATGTTCAGGAAGAGCAACTTTTTTCTGAGGCAAGCCTGAACGTGCTCCCTTCCAAGCAGGGTGCAATTCTCAATGTTCTCTTCTTCCACCTTCTACCCCCACAGATTTTGTGAGAAATGTTTCAGTGTCTGTCTTGCTATATATAGTCAAGGCTTCATGCTCTCCTGCCAAGGTCAGTGGGAGGTGCTGAAACCAATATGGGGGAGGAAATGAGCCGCGTGGGAGTGAGCTAGTGCATCCTGAACTTGGGAGGCACTGGGAAGAGATGGGTCATCTTGGCCGTCACATCCAGCAAATCTCTCAGTGCGGGTGCAAGTGAAAGGGTTGGGGCAAAAATAAGTGCTCTTAATACTCGTGTGGAGGTGGAGTGGAGCTTTTGCTTTAAATGAGAAGTTTGAGAAGCTGCAGGGAAAAGGTGGGACTGAAAGATGCCCATGAGAGGAAATTGTGAATATGTTTGCAGCTCCCCTTGGTGAACTAGCTGAGTGTGTGCTAGTAGGACAATCTCCACGTAGGTTAGGCAGAAATGACATAGGAAGAGTCATGTATTCCAGTGATTTATGATAGGTAATTTCCCATGGCTGAAAACTTTATCATGGCTGGATTTGTCTGTCTCTTGTCATAGGCAATTGTTACATTGTTACAATCTAAATAACTGACCAGAAAATATTCCTCAACTTTCAGAACTTTCCTCCACTCAAATCAAAATCCAGAAATGGAGAAAGACACAAATTTCAAGTGACTTTTTTTGTATAGTTTAGTGGATTGTTTTTTGGTTTTTTAGTGTGTTTTTTAACAAAGCTTTTTTTTTTTTTTTTTTTAATTGAGAGAGTTTATCTGCACTAATGATTGAATTACTTGCACTGTGATCTCTTAGCTTGAAGGGCTGAGTTCTTCACAAACAGTGCAAAGAAGGAGAGCCTTCTCCAAGCATCTCTCAGCCTTGGAAGCTCAGAGACAAATTATCTACTTTGGAGGAAAATGAGTAGTGTGATAATATTTTTTTTAGATAGGGAGTTTAAATTAAAGACTTATTAAACAGTGAAATTGCAGGGGAAAGCACACGCAGCTTTGAATAGGACCTGCAATTTATTCTCCCTTTAGATGACATAAGTCTGATGGCTAACCACGACCACTGAACAAGGATTAGAGCAGCTTCTATGTAACTTGGCCTGCACTTTTCAATTTTTTTTTTTTTCCCTCAGGCAGAGATTCCTTCTGTGAGGAAGGAATGCTCATAATCTAATTTTCCAACATGAAAATTATTTTGTTCACAGAAGTAGAACTAAGTGAGGAACTGGACACAAGTTTTCTTAGGTGAAAAACCTTCCTTTGCTGGTTTTAGAATTCAAGGAACATTTGTGAGTTTGTATATGAACCAATCTTCATTGGGTTGGGCAGTACTCACTTCTAGCTCCAGGAATCTTATACAGCTTTAGGATGTCAAATAAGTGAAGATAACATATCTTTCATATTTCAGTAGAATACATGTGACTGGCATATTCACTGGGTAATTTTTTCTTTCAAACCCAATGAAATGAAAAGTAAGTTGATGTATTGGACAAAACACTATGTTTCAGAATTAAAAAAGAAAAAAGAAAAAGTGGGGTAGAAAAGAGGAACTATTTTATTAGGCTGCAGCTCGCGTTCTTTATTTGGCATCTATTTCACTATCTCCTATTTCCTGATGATAACAAAATGTCCTCTCTTTTCCTGTTGCCCAAGCACTTTACAGAACATGTGTTGCATGCCTGTTGGCAATCATGGACAATTTGACATTCACAGCTTCTTTTCCAAAATACTCCCTCCCTTGTCAGTGGAATACATCTCCTCCTTCCCCTTGCTGTGTTATGCACTGAAGAGTAGCTGATGTTACCTGCAACAGGTTTTAAGGCTATAAATCCATTTGTGTGTATTTTGACTGAGTTACCATTCATGGATATTACCCTTTTGGGAGTCAGGGGGGACTCCTGATGGTCCTGGGGGCATGGGACAGCCTAGGCTCCACTATGTGTTACAAGGAAACAACTCTGTTTCAATTTCTTCCATGGGTGGGTTTTGCACAGCAGATTTAGAGAAGCACCAAGACCTTCTGCAGTCATGGTGGGTGTCTCACTGCTTTGTGAGCAGTGTAAACAGGTTATGTGAGACCAAGGGACAGGTTTCCTCGCTCATGTCAGTTGTATTTCCATATGTAAATATAAAGCCAAACTGACATATACTCTTAAACTTGCTAAGAAAGGTTCCTCTTCACCCTGGAGACCGAATTGCCTTCCAAGCATGGTTCCTCCCTTGCCATACAGCACACAGCTCCCTCTATATGACAGTCATGGATCTTGGAAACATCACCAACTCTGAACTGCCCTGACTCTCCTCTCCCAGCTGGTGCTTGGTCACAGTGTCTATCCTGTGCCCTCAGCAAGAGGCAAAGATATGTTTTCACAGGACAGTACACCCACTCTCCTTTTCCACAGCCCTCTGTTCCTCTGCTGGGAACGCATTCCCTGCACAGAGTATCTGTCAGCACTGCTGGCTTGGCTTGACCCGGCCTTATCCTCATCTCAATCTTTTTGTTTCAAGTGTGTGAGTTGTACCTGTATGGATCCACACCACACAGACTTCTCTACAGCTTTCTCATAGGTACTGACCTGATGCAATCATCACTTCTGAGGTCAAGGTCAGGACCTCCAAAACTATTACCTGAGTCTATCCCTTCCCCATATTTTTTTCAGCCACCAAGCAGGTGCACAGTATCTCAACCTCCCATCTCAACTTGTCATATTCTTTGAGGTAAGAGAGAAAAGTAAGTACCTTATCAATGGTAACGGTGACTTCTTTTGAATAATTAGTGGGTTTGTGATAATGCAGGTCCACAGTCAATGTCTACATTTTCTGACTGATGGAAGTTTTCAGTGATGCATTTTCTTGTCAGGTTTGACAGTTCATTCTGCAGGGACTCCAGTGAAGGCTGTAAAGTGATTAGCTTTTCTTTGTCATTTCCACTCCTGCCTTATGTCGAGGCATTTTTTCCCCCGTTTTTCATTATTTGTTCCACAATGTGTATACTGGATTGGGATTGTAGTGCATATGTTCTTTATTGGTATTTGTTTGCCCTAGTACCAGTGCTTCTTTTTTTTGTCTGGAATGAACTAGTGGCTATTAGGGCTTGTTTTGCAACTTCTTGACCCATAAAGATGAAATTCTTAACTGGACTTTCTGCAGAGTAAGGCCTGTTTCTTCTATGAGTTCATTTTAAGGAAAGTCTCTCTGGTGCCTCCAGAAATGCTGAGTAGGGATCCATGTGAATGCTTGAGTCTCTGACAGAAGTATTTAGTCTGGTTTTTTAACTTTGGTGTTCAGGTCAGAATAATGAACCCAAAATCCTGATTTTCTCAGATCTCTGATTCTACCAGTGGTCACTGGTAGACCACTGGTCAAACACAGTAACGGAATATCCTGCTTTTCAGGCACCAATCCCAGCAGCATTCACTGCAGAACTCGTGCAGTGGTTACTTCCAGTAGGCCCCGAGCTCCTGAAGACCACAGTTTGTATAAAAATGTTTTGAAGAATTAATATATGGATATCAGATATAACTATGTTGAGAAAGAAGCTGATGTACCCATAGCCAGAGAAAAATTATATTTCATCTGTAATGTATAGAGTGTCTATTAATCAGCAATGGTTCCTGGATTGCTAGTATGTGGAAGTTAAATATAGTTTCATATACAGTATTCCACTAAATCCCCCAAATTCTCCTTCCTTTAAGTTACTTTCAAGGAGAAGCTGAGGTATGCACTTGCTAGGGTAACTCTGTACTCATGATTTGTTTATGCAGATATTAAGACATACTTTGTTTCTTATGTTTCTTATCAAAGGGAGTGACTAGGTCTAAGAAACTCTTGTGTAGGAATGTGGAGAATGACTTAGGATCTTGACTGTTTTTCCAAACAGAATCCCAGGATAAAAAAAGTTATATTCCATAGATGACATCACATAACAGTATCACATTATATGTCAGCTGAACTACCAAACTACTCTTTGAAGTGCCTTACATGGCTATGCTTTTTTTTCAGCACCATCTTAAATATAACAGTTTTCCTGCCCTATGACTGTAAAGTTTGTAGAATACCTCTCGTAATCTTATTGCATGTGACATTTGCAGTGATTCAAGGCATGGGGCCTTAATTAAGGGAGATTAATATCAAGGGGGTATGGGTGATAGAAATGTCCCTCTAAGAATATGGAGCCCTTGCAACCAGGACAGCTTTCATGTGCAAATCATCTGTTGGTTCCTAAAGCAGCAAGTGTGAGTTTGGGATTATCTGGTCTAAGAGCAGAGACTGAAGAACAAGAAACTTCTGTCCAGTGGAGTTTTCTGTCTCATCTGGAACATCTAGTGCTTCAGTGGGTGGGAAATACAATGGCAATAAGGAGGCAGAGGAAAAGGTCTCTAGCTGCCTACGCTCTTCCCCATAAAAGTGCACCAGCTGAGTGCAATGATAAGAACACAGGAGACCTAAATAAAAGAACCACTCTTGTCCCTTTTGAACTATATAAGCATGGATCTTCAGCTAGGGCACCTATTTTATTGAACAGCGAGCAGCTGCTGCCGATATGCAATTGAGAACTGAGGTCTATTTAGAGAAATAATTGCCTTAGTTTCCAAGATGCTTCTGGAAATAGGATCTAAATTTCTCATTATAATCTTACCTGGCAAAATACAGTATGTTCTAAACAATAATTAAAATTCTTAAATGAAAAATTCTCAAAGAAAGCAGGTCAGTCTTCCAGGTTTGCAATGGCAAAAACGTAGGAACAAACAATCCTCTTGTAAAAGGGAGAATATTATTTGTGTCCTGTTCTCTCATCGGAGTGAGAAATGGAACACCTGAGCTCATCCTCTCTGATATAGTGCTTGGGATTGTATTTTTCACCTGGAGTATTTTTCCTTCGAAAGAAAAATCAAAAACAAAGAGAAAGGATCTGGATACTTTTGTTTTTCCAGCCCACCCCACAGGATATGATGTAGAGTGCTGTATTGTCTACATTTCTCCAGAATAACTATTGCTTTTTGGTAATTCTTTTTTAAGTTGTTCCTTCTTAACTTATTTTTAAGGGATAGTTCTTCTCAAATGCACCCAAAATTACACCATTTTTAAAAGTGTGGAAGGCTAGTAGTTCCTTGAATCTTTCTGTTAAATGCCCATGTTCATTTCTTATGCTGATGATCCTCATAATACTTTTTCAGAACAGCAGAACTGAGAGTGCACACAGTGAAGAAACACAGGTAGGGCCCTAAATACATAAAAAATCGTTCATATGGGTATAATCTTAGAGTCACTTCCTAAATACTATCTAATACTGGGAATCAGGACATTGGTTAAGAGGTTGCTAATTCTGAGAATTCATCTCCTGCATTTTATAGTTAAGAATTTCTTCCCTTTTTCTTGTACTTCACAACACTTGCCATCTCCCTTTTAAGTGTGGCAGCACGATTAATAATATTTTCTAAAATTCAGCTGAAAAACAAACTTTCTTTACATGGCATCCATGTTCTGGACCAAACATAGATGCTATAATTTGTATATCAAATAAAAATAGATGGCTTAGCATTTTAGGACTTCACCTTCCACTTTTTTGTTTCCTTTTTCCCTTCCTCTTCCTACTAGCCCTGATGGTTTAGAACTGAGAACTGTAGGATTAAACATTCAGTAACAAATTACTTATTTCCTTATTTACTTATTACTTTTATTTTGTTTGCACATCTGTCCTTTTAAGTCTTTCTTTGCAAATGAAAATTCTACAATGACTTCACAACAAGCCTCTCTTACTCGGAGTGTTCACTTGACTTTTTCCAGAAGTATGGATCTCTCATCAGTCTTGTGGTTCTCAGCTGAAATGAAGCCTTGTGAGTGATTTTTTAAAAAAATATAGTTTTGATGAGTGAGATAATAAATGTTCAGCCTTTATCTCTTAATTCACTGGCTGATGCCATGCAAAGATGTGAATACCAAGGAAGAGAGCCAACTGGGTTTCTGCTTCACAAAGCGTAATAATCATTCCCCTTGTTGTTTATCACACCAAGCACCACAGTACCATCTTCCTCTGTGAGGAGCCTCCTGATGTGCTATCAGCTGAACTCTGGTCCTGGCAAGGAGCTTTTGGGGACACTGGAAAAATAGCCTCCCACTACAACACATCTTGTTCTTGTGACACTGTCTTGGGAAAGGACAGTGACAATTCCTCTTCAGGAATATAGTATCAGTGTTGAGTGTTTATGGATCTGAAAAGCTGTGCTCACCTCTGTTATATCACAAAGCATAATTAAATTATTGGAAAAAGAAAGAGAAACATAGAGAATAATTGATGCACCTTTTTATGGGCCATCTATTTTCTTTGGGGAAAAAGAAAAAAATCTATTTTTGAGGGGAAAACTATTTTCATGCCTTACCTGTTTTCCAGCAATGCACACAGATAAGACAAACGGCTCACTATCTATTTTAAAAATTGCTGGGCAAGCACTTCCTTTTGTGAGTGAAGTTAGTCTTCCCAACAACTGAGGAAGTCCAGGTGCGATAGGATCTACCCAGGTCTCCTTTGCCTGAAATTGCTGAAAAAATGTGCAGACAGCTATATGTGTAAGTTGCCCTGAACAGCAAAAATTAAAGGGAAACAGGGTCTTAAACCAGCGGCAGGGATATAATCTACCAGCTCTCTGGTCTCTGCCTAGGTTGAAAATCTGTTCATTTACCAGGCATTGAACCCATTCTGTGATTTTTTGTTGTCTCCTACACCAATTCTTCCCATCTCATCCTATTGGAGCATATTGCAGGGGTGCCTGCAGGGATGGCAAGTTACATCAGCCAGCAGTGAGAAGTGTGACTGATCAACATCTCATAGGTTTGGACCCTTCTACCAAGACTTTATTGAATGAAGTCAGAGAGCAGGGGCAAAGCACTTTGCCCACAACCTGACTCAGAGTTCTCTCTGCTTTGAGTGATGCTGACAGGACACATCCACACTGTGGTTTCAGAACCCCAGCAGCAAAATAATTGCATCAGTTTACTTGTGACTCAAGAAGACAGACTCAAGAGCAGCTTATGTATAAGCAAGCTGATCTATAATTACCCCAAGAATGAGTTTGAGAGCATTTTTAGTGATATAAAATGTAACAGCACTATTACATAAGCACAGCAACAATCATACATCTCTAAATGGTTGCAGACTGCCCCTTTTGACAGCTGTGGTGGAAAATGGATCACTGGATGGTCATGAAATGAATATTTTCCCTAATCAGAATGGAGAGCTTTATTACCCTTACAATTATTTGTTTATCAGTCACTTATTAATTTTTTTTAATCCATGAGTAATAAAATGGGCCTGTTTATTAAATAACATTTTAATTGGGAATCATTTTTAACTTGTGCCAAGCTCTTAATGTTTTCTCCTATGCAATTACTTAGATAAATGCTTGTATTTCGGATAACTCCATTGACTCCATAAGCCAAATGAAGCCTTCCCTGCTATACAGCTCATATAACAGGCTCCAGATGCCTTAGCTTCCATCAAACAGCTAATTTTTAACATATTGCAATAGAATATTGCTTATTTCACTAAATCATTTTCACAGACTCCTGATAGATACTGTGTATTTACAGCTCATTTGAATTCAAATTTACTGTTTTTGCTCAGCTAAATTTCTTATTAACTGCACTGGGAAGCTTGCTTTTAAACTTTTTTAAAAAAATTACACATTTTCATTAAAACACACCTCAGAGGCAATGTTGACAAATTGTTTTGCAAATGTCTGCATATTATTTGGCCATGCATAAAACTTGTTTAAAACATTATGAATGTTGATGTTATGTTCAGTAAATATTTTAAGCATTGATCTTGAAATAGTCATGATCATTCTGAGGAAATTAAAAGGTCCTCCTTTTGTTTCTACAATAAAATCTGAACTTCAGGGGCAGGGAATGTTTGCTTTTTTCCTCTTTGCTCTCATTTTTTAAATGAGGATCAGCATAATCAGCATGCCTGCTTGTTTACATAGAGATATTAGCACAATTTCTTATTTTGTCCTGAGACTGAAACCATTGCACTGGCCAGAGAGATGAGTGTCTTTTCACTAACACAGAACATGAGTAGATCAAAGACCCTGTGTTTGTGCAAGTAAAGCCCTATTTGGCCACATAGTGCACTTAATTTTGGTATATGTATTGAGCTAATGTATACATTCTGGTATAGCATGGGACCTATAGATTTCTTGCCCAGTGCCAGATGATTTTAATGAGCCTTTGCAGATTTCTGCTTACCAACATTTCCACTTTCCAAATACATATTTTCCAGAGTTCCTATTTCTTCCCTAGCTTTTCTGTGCAGGTTTGGGGTTAAAACTGGCCATCATAAATAGCAATACAAATTGTCCAATGCAACTCAGTTTCAAACATGGGCTTGTATTTAAGTTCTTTGTCATTTTTAGGAGTGTGAACCTTGTGTCCCAGAGGTATCTGGAATAAAGTTGTTCAAAAATCAGTGCAATTGCACCAGGAAACTTCAGTTAATATAAGGTATTCCTATATAAGGGAAGTCATGTGTTCTCTGTTCTTAATGGAAACCTTTTCTTTGGGATTATTCTAGTATATGGTAGTTACCATTTCTCAGTAAACACTGGATGCATAAACCCAGTTTAAACCCACTTTTGAAGGAAGATTGAAGCGAACTAAGGGTTCAAGAGAATGTAAGTGAGAAACAGATTTCTGTTCTGAAATTAACATTTCAATTCGCTCACAGGAACAAAGGAAAAAAAAAGAAGAAACCAACTGAATTTGAGTAAGGACTGGTCTGCAGACCCAACTGATGGCTTGTCTGCTTGACAGATGTATAAAGCAATTTGCAAAAATTGAGGTGTTCTCCTTGTTTTTGTGCTCCAGATCCTTGTTCCTGCAGCTTGTTTCTTCTCTCTTTTTTTCTTCCAGTCTTGGGTGGTCAGTCTCACCATCCCTTATGACTTTGCTCAAATTTTCTCTACTTATACTTATATGCTGTACTGTGTAGTAGGAGCACTGGACACAACAAAATTACCTTTGATTCTCACAAGAGGATAATACTTTGACTGGCATCACTTACAAGTGAAGCCTTGTCTATATTGATAATTCTGTGTATTTTCTCCGACTTAATCTCATGAATTTTATGCACATTTTTCATGTGCTTAGAAATGAGATTTGAGATCCATATCTGGATCTTGGGGCTTCTTTGGCCTTTTTGGATATTCTCCCTGACACAAAGATGGTCTAGTGTTGAATTAAAAAATTATGATTGAGAAGATTCCCTAGACTTCTGCCATTTAGGGCAAATATTATTTTCTCTGTGATGTGCTGCCTAATTCCCAGGAGTAAGAAAATCTCCATCGTATTGTCTCTGATACTGTCAGAGCCCTTTGGAAGCTTTCTAAACTGACTTAGAGGTTAAGCAACCTTAGTTTTTAGGGGAGATTTGTAGTGTCACTTGAGTGCAAAAGCCACAGACAATTCTGGGCAATGTTGCTAAACTTCTCAAAACCAAATCCATCGAGGTCAGTGCATGATGAGAGAAACAACTCAACTCTGCTCATGTTGGCTGTCTTGTAGGTCCTTTTCTTCTTCCATTTCAGCTGGGAAACACAACCTGGTATTTGATAGTCACAGCCTTGAAATCAACTTTGATAGTTTAGTTTTACCTACAATGTCTGCTTTTTCTTCCTCATAAAACACAGCAAAAGCTCCTCCTCTTACCCTGCTCCCTGCTCTCCCCACACAGATTTTTATCTGATTGTCCCTCTTTCAGCTCTAGGAGACCTCGGTTTAAGTTCCTCATCTGCCTTTGTAGTAAGAGAACATGGTCATTTGATTAACTGCTGAGGTGTTGGCCATTCGGGGTAGTGCTGTCTCTGTCTTGCCTATTAAATCCTGACAGGTTTAAACAAGTGAGGAAGAGGCTTGAAGCTCGGTCCTGTAGCTGAGAGCTTTTCCTGGCTCCACAGGAGTGCACAGGAGTTGCAGGGATTCAACCAGCAGGGTGCACAAGTTTGCTCAGGCAGAGGAGGGATGTTTCTGTGGATGCACTGCGTGTACAGGGTCTCTAACTGCTGGCTTGGGGGAAAAAAGCAGGGTGTTGACTTCACTGGGGAAACATAACTGAGGGGCTGCCAGGTTGAGGTGGGACTTGAGTCTTGATTTGAGAGTCTGGGTTGTTTTACTGTTACCTAAGCATAAAACAGCAACATAAATGTCAGTTTAAGACCTTTTGTGCATCAGCTTCCTTGACAGTTGGGTCTGAGGCTTGGACCCTGCCTGCGTCTGAGCTTCTTCTTCCTCTCTGAAAAAGCCTCCTGATGTGAAGATTGCCTTATCATGACAACCTCAACACAACTGAGTGTTTGGAGGCATTCTTTAGACAAGATAAGTTTCCTTCTTGCAAGCGAAAAAAAAAAAAAAGAAAGAAAAATGAGGAACACTGGTGCACTAGGGATTAATAGAAGCTTTTCTTCTTAATCTGTTTTAAAGTCTAAGAGATTGCTATGTCTAGCTGTTCTGATTTCAAGGAGAGAGGCGAACAATGCTTGTCAAACTTGACTCTGAAAAGACACTAGCTTTTTCTGTGGTGGTACCCCTCAGTTTCCATTGCACTGGCTTGTCCTATTTTAAATTTGTAATGAAAGAAAAAATTCTAAAGCTGGTAATCATGCGCCTTCCTTGTATAAAAACACATCTTGTTTTTATCATCAGTAACCTGCACTACACAAGAGCTCTGACACATACATTTCAGGATAGATTAGGAATTGCCTGCTCCATTTGCATAACATTAAAATCACTGTCTAGATACACAAAATAAAATGAATACCTTCCTGATTCTCTAGTATGGGCTTGCATGAAAACGATTTTACCTTTTTCTTGGTTTTTTTTTTTTTTTTTTTTTTTTTAATATGAAAGCAACAGCCCCTCTCTTTATTTGGTAGATTGGAAGAGAAGGATTTGATAGCTGAGTGAGGGGACAGTGATGTAATTCATTTTTCTTGGACAGCGTGCTTACTGCATTTTTAAAAAGTGGGGCAGGGTGTAGGGGGGAAGTGTTACAAAAAAAGCTTATGGAGAGTGTGACAGACTGGCACTATCTGCACTATCTGAGTCCCCATCATTCCTTGCAGCTGCCAGAAGCCAACCGCTCATCTTTCCAAACCACAGGCTCATGCTGGTAATGATATGATTTCCTCTATCTTGTGTCTTGTGTTTGTGCTTCAAGAAGAGTAACCCCCTAAAAACTATACACACTCAGTTAATCAAGACAGTATTGGCTTCTCTCGTCCTACTGACGTGGTTCTTGCAGTGCTGGGACAAACAACTGGAGGCTTCATCTTGCGTCCCAAGTGGTGTTCACCATCATTCTTATTTTCCTTGATTGTCTTAAGCATTAGCCTTCTTCTGACTACAAAGTAGCACCCTCACCAACTGAAAAAAAAAATAAGTAAAAGGAAGTGGTGTTCATGTAATTTGGTTTCATACTAATATAAAATGTTTAGTATTTCACTTTCTTGGGAAGGTAATTTACGTATTACAAATAAAAAAATACAAAATCAATATTTTTTGTTGCATTTATCATCACTGTTCTGTATGAGGGCTTTTAAACTGCTGACTCTATGTCTATAAATGTTGGAAGTAATTGATGTTTTACCAAGAGAAGTAAGGCTACACTGGTATTGAAAGTATTCATATTCACTGATTTCTAATGATTGGAGATAACTTACAGTTTGTTCTTCAAACAACCATCTTGTGCTACAGATGAAGCCTTTCCCACTATATTATAACTACAAATTTCAGTCCTTCTATGCCTATTAGAAACAGCATGTTAACCTTAAGAAACCTTAATTCTGGTTTCCACAAGGCCAGAGAATGAGAATTTTGAAACAGCAAAGGAAATCATGAGCTGTTTTCAGTGAGGAGCAGCATGGGTGAGAAAACAAAGATTCATGTTTGTAAAAGAAATTGCTGAGTGGTGGAGGCAAGTTGCAAAGGCCCATTGAATATCAGAGCTTACATTTTGGCAGGTGATAAAGATTATAGGTCAGAAAGGATTAAAAAAACCAACCAGATTCTTTTTATTTTTTCAAGTGATGGAATGAATTGCTGATTAAGGTGTCCAGGAAAAGGTTTCATTTGGTTAAAGGGATGGGCAAACATAATGATCCCTGTATTCATATTCTGAATGAACATGACTGCAGCTTGTCATGATAAAGAAAATTTATGAAGAAAGAATATTGCAGTAATCAAGGTATAAGGGGATGAGAACACTGAGTTAGCTGTTACAATTGTTGGATGTACAGAAATAGTTTTCAAGTGTTTGAAATAGTCTGAATGCCAAAAACATGAGGAAGTTATGAGTTGAGGATGAGGGTTTGGGGTGACAATGTGAGAAAACAGGCAGGATGCTGATTTGGTGTACTATGAATCAGAAGGAGGTCTTGGTCAGAACTCAAGGGAGAGAAGTGACACCTGGTTTTACACTTGAATTTGAGCTTAGAGAAATATTCTCAAAGACATGTTAGAGAAGGCTGAACTTTCATTTTGAACAGAAAATTACAGAAACCAGACAATCTGTCAATATGGAATTGCTATCTGCAATTTTAATTGGAAAAGCACCTTGCATCTTCTTATTTTGGAGAAGGAGTGTGGGATGAAGAGATCTAGGACAGATCCCAGAAGCCTGCTGAAAAAAAAGGTTAAAGAACAGGAGGGACTTCCAAAGATCATAATGAAACTAGGAGGAGAACCTAAAGTTAGCACTGGTTTTGAAGCCATCAGGAGAAAGGAGATTATGTTAAAGAATGCAGACAGGGCAAGAAGGAAAAAAATAAGTAAGTTCTAGCTCTGAATATTGGCTGTAAAGTGATCATTAGAGATTTTGACCAAAACAGCTGGGGGTGGTGAAAAGAATATGACTATATCCTTGCCCATACTGATTATACTTCACAGGCATCTGGTTTGGCTACTGTGTAAGACAGAATATTGGGTTAGATGGTCCTTTGATCTCACCAAGTTCAGCTGCTCCCAATTTCTGTGGAGTAAAAGGTGCAGAAACTAGATTAGACACTCTTAGGGTGGAAATGGAATACAGGAAATCTTATCAGTGCTTGCAGACAGTACACTCAATGTGTTCTGATATGAAGGGGAAATGTAGGAGGTAACTAGCCAGGCAAAGGAAGTCAGGGATGGGAGAGACTGCTGCAGAACTGGCATAGGAACAGGGGAGATGGATTAGCACAAGTAATGAAGGGAGTAAGGATGGATGTGAGGGAAATTGAAGGATGATTTGGTGGATGGAGTTACTGGGGAAACGGGAAGAATTAGAGGAAAATAACTGCAAAATTCCTGTGCCTGTGGGAGTGGTGAAGGGAAGTTGCAGGGCATGAAGGAAGCAAAGTGGTCTATTGGGAGTGCAGAGGTCACACCAGCCAATTTGCAACTGTTACACCTTTGCAAATTGGGAACAGAAATAACACAGTGAAATAAAATTGAAGTAATCTGTTATTTAATTATTAAAATATGGGAGCAATATAGGCATTGTTATGCATTTGCAGCTTGCAGTGCTTTGGTTGAAAAGCTGTACACAGAGGTGACCAAGTGCTACAGTTGCCTTAGAACGAATAAAGAAAGCACAATTCCCTCAGTGGTTTGGATTTACCTTTGGGTCTGCCATATGGGCTCCTCTTCCACTCACACTGAAGGCTGCTGGGTAGGTTCTTCTTCCTACAATGCAGCAGCAGCAGCAGCCAACTTTCCTTCTACTCGATCTCCACCACCCTTGTCAGTGGGAGATTGGGTGCATAGATTGCTTAGTCCTGAGCCGTCTCACCCAGAGCTCAGAAATCCAGGGTATAAAATGTGTTGGTAAGTGTTGGAAGGTATATACTTAGCAATTCCCTGGAAAAAGTCTTTTTGGAGACTATTTCCCTCAAAATGTTCTAATTGAATTTTTGAAGCCCATGCCAGCATATATTGTCCTTCCTCTAAGCAGTCGGAAAATTACATCCTGGCCAAAAACAGCACCTTAGTAGCAAACTAGTCCTATCAAGGGTCCGAACTAGTCCTATTCTACTTTGCCACATAGCAGTCAATTAAAACTACTTAAAATACATTGAGCTCTCACCTCACTAGAAGAATACAAATGTCAATATGTAGTGGTATAAATGTATCAGATGAACTGGAAGATGTTTTCGCCTGGCAATACTGGTGATGGAAAATAGAGGTTCCTCCTCAAAAGCCAAACTCAGCAGACAAGTTGGGACTTTGCTTAACTATTTTTGCAGTAGGAGAGAGGAGAACCCTAACTTCAGTGCTTTAGAGGGTACAAGTAGCATTTTATTACTTTAGTTAGTTATGCATTTATTCATAAGATAAATTAAAAGGCATGTATGTTCATGATTTTTTTCTTTCTCTGCCTTAATGTAGTTAATAATCTGAAGTTCCTTTATTTTTGTAAAGCCTTTCTATTTTTAAATAGGGCAGTGCTCTTGATATTTATTCATGTTCTGAATTCTTCATGGAAGGAAAGGCTCTGAAAGAATAATCATAAAGAGGGTTCATTTTTTCTAAATAACATTCTTAACTTTGTTTCCCTATGAATTTTTCCTTGAAATATTACCATTTTCAGTCTGAGATCTTCAAGAAAAAATCTTTGCTACAGTAGGTCAGACTAACACTTTCATAGCTGGCTAGTTTACCTTTTTGCCTTACTGAAGTGTGGAATTTATTTATGTTTGGGAGTGGAAAATTTGGATTTTATTTTTGTTTAACTAATATTTCTGTGTAGCAGCAACCACATGAACAACAAACTCAGGAAAAACTTTTGTAGAAAATAATTTCTAAATGTATTTCTAATAAAGAGGAAAAAATATGAAACTGCAGATTCTGAAAATCTGCAGGTTCTGAAATAATGGTCAAATTCTCCTTTCTTATTTCAAAGTCGGGTTATTAATTGCAACTATCAATTGCAAACAATAGTTAGGATGCAGAGCTTGAAGATCACAAAAGAGGTGCCTGGAATCCCTGGAAAATTGTAGCTGTTGTTTAAACATACACACAGAAAAATACCCCAAGAAGTTAAAAATAACAAAAAAAGCAGAGAAATTAATGTGGAATATTGACTGCTTCAGTTCAGTTCAGCAAGAAACACTGTTCTCTGACTAAAAAACTGGGTCATATACGTGGATGTTTCTTATACTGGCTCAGCAGATGTGAGTGATAGTATTTTTTTAACCTCATATGCCACTTTTTACATGTTCAGTATGACATTTTTTTAGAAGCCTGAGCCCCACAACTATTGGAGTTAAGCAAGAAAAATGTTCTTATTTACTATATATCCACTTTTATCCAATTATGAGACAAACTTTTCCTCTATGTAAGAATAAGTACTTATTGATTTAAGAAGAAACAGGCATATTGATCCAAAGGAAAAATACGCTGTACATGTTGATCAATATTTACCTTGCAGGACAAAACATCCTGGTATTCACTTCAAGGCATCAATATATACATATTACTGGATGTTTGTGTCATTAAGTCAGGTAACTGGGCTAGATTTCCATCTAACTGTATAAACTCTTTTAATGATTATTTTTCCAGTCAAATATTAGTCTCTAAAGGGAAGAAGGAGTTAGAGAACCAGAAAAAAGAATAATTGTTCACCTCCCTTGAGATAAATAATACTTTTCATTAAACTCAGCTGATGCCTATCAAGTGCCGCTAGACTGATTATAAAATATAAGCAGTGAGAAATACTTCAAATTCCTTCTAAAATATTTACCTGTACCAAGGTAAAATTGGAAATCTAAGCATCCATGTTTGCACATATTTGGATGCCTAGCTTGTAATTACTTTGATATCAATTAGCTTGTACAAAAAGGAGATACTTCCTTTTAAGGTCCAAGGATGGAACACCTGAGTTCCCAGAATTCCCTTAAAAATTCAGTGTAATCCAAGGTTCCTCTTTCTTTCAGCCTTGCTGCAGGCCAGGGGCTTCTTCTGTCTGGAATTCATTGACATAAAGCTAAGCATAAATTATACAAAGATAAACTAATTATAGTGTAATGGGGCAGTCATGGTACACATTTTTTTTCTCTGACATTTCTTTTCTGGCCTATAATAGCTCTAAACTGGGTTAATCATTTTTATTTAAATGTTTTCTTTATGGCTAATTTCACCCTAATATCACCCATCTCCATCTTGAGTCCCCTGAGGCTCTCTCTGTGCAGGACACACCCAGGGAAGGGGCAGGCATGGGACAAAGAGAAGCTGTGATAGTTATACAGTTACTATGTATTCTTGACAGGATCAACACCATAATAACAATGTATAATACGTGTAGCTTCCAACTGGAATAAATAAGGTGACCCCCCCCTTGAAACCGACTTTATTATATCCTCTAAGGAATAGGCTTGAAAGCCGTGGATCTTTTCTGCATGGCTTTGTCCAGATGAGGCCCTTCCTAAACCTGCCTGTAGCTGAAATTAGTGTTTAAATTCTCATCACCTTGTGTCTCACCCTTGTCAGAGACAAACCTGTTCTCTCCTGTTCGTATTCATTCAAGATGCTGGAAACATCATTGCCTCAGCACATGGTTTGGGGAGTTTTTTTCTGCTCCAGGCTCTCCACCCTTGGTTTAATCTAATACTTACATCCTGTACTTCTGCTGGAAGCATCTTGTACCCCTGATCACTTTCCCCAGCCTGCTTGTTCTCTTTTTAAATCATCATTTTCTTCTTGCAGGGCTGGGGAGGATGTGTCTCTACGTTCTATCCCAGCTAAGTAATTTGCTCCCTTGAACCTGTTTTTAGCTGTGGAATAAGAGAAACTATACAACTAATACAAAACATGATAACAGCTGCAATGAGACTGCACTTCAATCCCCGGCCTATTTCTTTGCCTGATAGGATCTCACCTCTTCCTTGAGTTCTCTGAGCTGTGTGTAGCTTTTGGTTATCTGTTGTCTGACTAAATATAGGTCATGAACTGTTTGCACACTGCCACATGTGATGGACTCCTAGACCCTGAGTGTCATCTGCCTGTTTTCTGGTAATACAAATAACAAAAATAATCTGAAGTACAGCTCTTTAGAAGCCCAGGTATAAAAAACTTGCTTATCTGCCAAACAGGCATCCCTGCACTGGGCTGAAGGGAAGAGTTAGAATGTTCCCTACCTCTGCTGTCCATTCCCTTGAGTAAGCAGCTGTACACTGGGAGTCAGCCAGCTGTGCTGCTATCTTCAAACTACCATCATGGCACGGTTTTGGTAGGGAGGGGAAGCTGCAGGGATGCCTTCTGTGAGCTGCACCTTGCCAGACAGAGCTGCACCTTGCCAGCCAGAGCCGAGCCCATCAGCATTGCCGGTGGCATCTCTGGGGAAACATCTTTAAGAAAGCTGTGCTGTAGCTGTGAGCAAATGTGAGAGAAGGAGCAGGCACCAAGACCAGTAAAAAAGGAAGAGGAGGTGTTCCAAGTGCTGGAGCAGATGCTCCCCTACAACCCAGGGAGAAGATCATGGTGAAGCAGGTTGTGCCATTGAAGCCTACAGAGAATCTCTGTGGAGCAGATATCCACCCTGAAGAGGTTATCCATGGAGGACCCTATGCCACAGCAGGTGGATCTGTCACAAAGGAAGCTGCATCTCATGGAGAACCCATGCTGGAGCAGGCTCCTGGCAGGAAAAGAAATGCGGTTCTTAGAGAGGAGCACACACAGGAGCAGGTTTTCTGGCAGGAACTGTGACCCAGTTGGGGATTGAAGCTGGTACAGTCCGTTCCTGAAAGACTGCAGTGCATGGGAAGGACCCATGTTGGAGAAGTCCATGAAGTCCCTCCCATGGGCAGGGCTTCTAACTGGAGCAGGGGAACAGCGTGATGAAAAAGGAGGAGCAAAAATGAAGTGTTACGAACTGACGACAAACATCATTCCTCATCCTCCTGCACCACTCAGAGGGGAGGTCACAGAAGCATCAGGAGTGAAGCTGAGCCTGGGTAGATGGGGATGGAGGGAGGTTGATTTTAGTTTGGGTTTTTTTTCATTTTTCCTATCCTTTTCTGTTGTTAATTGGCAATAAAATAAAATCCTTTCCCCAAGATGAGTGTTTCCCCCATCGTGGTAGTCAGTGAGTGAGCTCCGGGGCCTTAGCTTGACTCATGAGCTTTCATGATATTTTCTCCCCCTGTCCTGCTGAGGAAGGGAAGCAAAGGATGGGCTGGGTGGACACCTGGCAGCCAGCCAAGTTTAATCCATCACAAGCTCACAGCTGGCTTGTCATCTGGCCAGCTCAATTTGATGGCAGAAGAGGTTCAGCCTGCCCGTAGACATGCCCTTATAATGGATTCCTTTACCACCCTTTCTGAAGTTTTCAAAATGTTTATGGTGTTCTCTGAATACCCGTGTGAAATAAAAAAGTGTTAACATTGAAGGTACAAAGATACCAAACTGTTCAGTTAAAACTGCACAGTCAACACTGCCCAAACCTCTTGCTTAGAATGCAGCAGTGATCTCCAGATCTTGCTTTGTTGCTGTTAGTTATAGAAGACAGTCTCCCTTGGATTCCTTAACAGAAACTCTTAACTGCTATTAAACAAAAAAGGTTTTGAATGAGTTATAGGGATCACAATTGGTACTCTTACCACAGTGACACTCTGACCACATACCTGTCATCATTAACTATAAATAAAATAATCCAGAGAGGAGATGTACACTCCTCGAGCTACACTGAAATACATTGGAATAGGAAGGCATGAAGATAAACTTACTTAAAATGGGTTTGTTTCTCTAGACTCAGGATATTTCACATATGTGCAACTAGTATGAGAAGTTACAATTTATCACTAAGTATGCACAGAGACAGTCTCCTGAACAAGGTCCTGTAGAAGATGGCAGATCTCACAGACATCAGTGTTGTTTGTTTTCTAAGGCCAAATAAGTGTACTTCTTATTAAGCTGAACTGAACTTTATTAATATAAATATTCAGTGAAAGAAAATCTGTCACAGAATGAGCACAAGATCCATGAGAATATGAATATTTTTGCCATTTTTGGACAGTTCAGGAATGACCATATGTGATTCACATAACCAAATAAAACAATTGAATATTGAACCAGAATGCAATGCAATTGTTCAGCAATGGTGGCAGAATATTTATCAGTAGTAAATTAACTTAAAAACTAGGATTTGTTACTGAAGATTTTGTGAGCAGTGATGTTGAATCAATCCTTCAAGTATTAGCAGTACTGTTAATAGTTTACTCTTCAGAAAAATTGAGAGTAACATATTTCTTAATCGTTGTAATCTGACTACATTAGAGATTCGTGATTTAAAAAAATAGACAAGCGACTTTAAGAGATGGATTTGAAAGAAATGTAAAAACAAACCTCTATGTGAGTTCATTAACACAACTATACACTGCTTTCTGCTTCTTAGTAGACAGCACTGAAATTATGGCAGACTAGTATCATTTCACCTTTGCCAGAAAATCCACCAGATATCTACATTTAAGCTTTTGTATCTGTCCATATGAATTTTTAGGGAGTAATCATAAAAGTAGTTGAGAAAGAAGATGAACTGTCCATTTGCCAATCAACAACCATGCTAAATTTCTGATGTCTTCCTTATTAATAGTAAGACAAGAAAAAATGGACTTATATCTTTCTCCTACTTCCAGCTAGCTTCTCATGTAGGATTAATTTTTGCAGTAGTCCCTCAAGAGAAACATTAGTCAGCCCTTACACAACTCCATTAGTGGAGAAATGCCTGATTAACAATGTTGTCCTTGGAATAGATCCAGTGTCAGACAAGGCTCAGGGATGTCTTCATCTCTGCCTTCGGTATATTAGTCCTAAACACTGTGATCTTCACCTTGTAAACAGACAGCTATTGCACCTCCATGTAATATATGTAAAAAACAAAAACAAAAGCAAAACCAAAAAAAGGCACAAGCCAAATACTGATATCCTCAGATGCAATGTGTGGCCAAAGGATGTGTGAGACAAACCCTCTTAATTCAGCCCCTTTTGTATACATAGAAAATTTTATTGCAATTTTCCAAGAAAAAAATTAGTTGAGAAATTTAAACAGAAGTTCAGCTTTAGCTGTACAAGTTTGGAAGGGATCAGTAACAGCAGAATTAACAGGAGAGAACATTTTTCTTTTAAAATGTATACATATACTGAATGATCTCTGAAAAAATAGATTATTGCCTTTTTCTTATCACAGGCTCTTGAGATCATCTTGTCTAACCCCCCTGCTGAAGCAGGGTCAGCCAGAGCAGGTTGCCCAGGACCAAGTCCAGCTGGGTTTTGAATATCTCTATGGATGGAAACTCCACAACCGCTCTGGTAAATGTGTTCAAATGTTTGAAAACACAGAGAGTAAAAAAAAAAGTACTTCCTTTAATTCAGGTGAAATTTCCTTCACCTGTTGTCTCTTGTCCTATCAGTGAGAACTACTGAGGAGAACCTGGCTCCTTCTTCACCCTTCCCTCCCATCAAGTATTTAGAACTTTGGGCTATCTCTTCCTGAGGTTGGACAGCCCCAGCTCTCCCAGCCTTTCCTAAGAGAAGAGGTGTTCTAGTCCCTTCAGTGTCTTTCTTGCCCTGTGCTGGACTCTTCAAGTTTTCCCTCATATCTGATCAAAGAGTTCTGGAAATGTTATGGATATGTACCAGCACAGAAGTTATTGAGGTTCTGTTCCGAGGCATTTTAAGAAAAGAAATATCAAATAATTTTCTGTTTGCAACTCTGACTGAAGCATTTCTGTTCTTAGTTTTGTTAGAAATCTAGAGCAACTACTGGACTTCAGTAGATGTCTCCAGATGTAAATGGAAGTTAAATTTTATGTACATTCTATGTAAAGCTAGTTGCAAAAAAGAAGCATAAACTAAACTTTTCAGTTGAAATAACCGAAGCACCAAATTTTTTCCGTAAGCCATAGGGGGTACTTCAAAACAGTGAGACAGAATTTTAGTTTCAGTTACATTAGACTAAGTCCTACATGCCATGGTTTTATATGCAGAGTAATAGCTGGATAGTCTTTGAAGCAAAAAGTGTGGTTCCTATAACTCTAGTCTTACCCTAGCTGAGGCTGCTAGTGGTGACAGCAGCATCTTAGTCTCTGTAGTCAGAATTTTCCTTTGTAGAAGAAAGGTGTGTCCCTCTCTCCTCCCCTGATACCAAGGTATTACTCTATGTAATCAAGTCCCTGACAAGACTGATTAGCCTGTGATCAGGAATGCCTCGTTTTGCTCAACAGCCTGGGCAATTCATGTTGCCTGAGAATACAGCAACAGCCCCTGATACAGTGACACCTATTAGCTAGCACGTCTGCACACTGCCTAAACATAAATAGCAATAATTACAGCATGTCTACCCTATGAAATGGACTGATGGCGCGGCTGGTTCGTATCTCCACCATACTTGTCCTATAGGCAGACCCACTGGCCAGTTGTTCCTCCAACAGATTCTTCAGGTTACCAAAGCCATCTGAGTGAAAATGCCAGGCATCAAACAGCAAAACAAGGACATAACAGGCTGGATGTGATTGAGAGCTCCTTAGTCTGTTCTTAGCTTTTGTCCAGGTACAATTACGAGCAGGAAGATTTAGAAAGGGTGCTTTTCAAACAGTGATATGATAGAATGTGTGGGACTGATGATGTCTCTGGTGTGCCCCTTCCCAAGTGTTTTATGCATGTGTGCATCTACGTATGCATGTTAACACCCATAATCAGAGTGTTTGATTCCACTAAAATTGTAAATACATGAAAACCTGAGATTCTTCTGGCTGAAGAGCAAAAGTGATTCAGCCTCATGGTTACACATCAGTTAGTCAACAGTCATACAACATGAACCTCTCCTTGATGCCAAAACTGCAGTCATATTTAGCCTATTACATTTCCTTATTGTAAAACATTCTTCTACCTTAAAAAAATATCGACAAGCAAACAAAAAACCCACAAACAAAAATCCCTCTCTTTGCATTCACTATTCCTAAAAAGGAAAGAAGTTAACAAAACCAACAATGACAAACTGTTAGTTATTCTCTTGTCGCCTGTATACAGACTAAAATCTCACATAGCTGGTCATGTCATCCGCATTTCCTTGCATTATTACAGCAATTATTTATCTTGTGTTTGTGTTAGTATCTATAAGACACTAAGAGTTTCTCTGGCCTCTTGATAAGAAGCTCAGAAAGAAAGAGTGGGGAGGCTGAGGTACAGAAAACCATATGAGGAGGCTTTCGAATTTTACACAGGTGACTTAAAACAGTAGTATGGTAGAAGTTAGTGGGAAATACACAGACTGGAGAGAGCAAGGGTCTTGTAGTTGAGTTCAGGGAGGTCAGCTGGTGAAAGAAATTATGTGGGAAAAAAGCCGGAAATGCTTATACATAAATGAGATACTAGAATTATGGGAGAGATCAAGTAAGACAGTGGGAAGCCAATGTAAGTTGGGAGAAAGGTGAGTGAGTAAATATGCTGCAACAGTGGCTGAGGACTCAGCACAGCAATGCAGAGAGGAAAATTACATGAGCAGATTGACGGGAAAGAAAGAAGATTTTGGTGGTGATATTTTCTATTTATATATCAGCAGCACGGGTGGTATTTCCCATGATGTGTAAGGAGAGGAAACCATGGAATTTCAAGATGTTTTTGAGGTAAAAGCATCAGAGCTTTGCTGAGAGGTGACAGAGTTATTTTCTAAAGTTAAAAAATCTGAGGCTACAGTTTAATGGATCAAAGATTCTAAACAAAGATCTATTAAAAGTTGGACATTATGTGGAACGGGAACAGTGATCTGTATTTCCTATGTTATATTCAGATACCTGCCAATCAACTGTTTAGTGTGAGGTTCATGGTATTTTCTTAAGCATTTCTGGCACTCCAAAGTATGAAGAGCCATCTGAGAGCAAAATAGTCGTGTGGGGGATTTCTCAGGCCTGAGTGAACTAGCCATGATAAGGATTTCAAAACAAGTTGGTCATACTTAGCATAATAGTGGAAAGCAAGTTTCATGAGAGATTTCTGGCTGTAGAAGACAACATCCATTACTCATTTGTGCCTCTGAAAACTTACCATCTTCATCTTGATCACAACTTTCATATTCCAAACTGAATAAGAATTTCTCACCCAACAAGTTCAGGATCCAACATGCAAACCCTCTGAATAATAAGAATTAAGATATCAATTTTGTCATGATAAGCCAAGAGAAACACCTGTCTGGCACATTCCAGCTGTTGCACCTAATATGCGTACACTGTGCTTAACACTTTTTTATTGATTTTCAATTTGCAAATCTTTCCTGTTGTACTTTTGTATTTAATTATCAGCACCTTCAGTCCCTGGTAATGGACTGAAGCAGCATGAATGCAGTATGTTGTCCGTGTTGAGGATTCAAGTTGGTAAGACTGCTGTAGGAAAGAAATAAATGGGAAATGGTAATACACAGCAATAGAAACAAAGTGCCTCCTGCAACAACAATTTCTATTTGTATTTAAGAATAAATCTGAAGGAAACCATTCATTGTGCAGCCATGTTAGATGCTTCCCACAATAAATCTGATAGCAATGGAAAAGCCTCTTCAGCAGATTTCATTTGCCATAAGATTTAGCTGGCCATGAATTAGACAGCTCTAAGGCCACTCTCTCTCTTTTTTTTTCCTTTTTTTTTTTTTCTTTTCTTTTTTCTTTGTTATACATTGCTCTCCCTTTAAAACCCACTTTGGCTCATCCAAAATTCCCAGTAATGTCACTGGAAACACTGCAAGAGAAGGGGTGTAGAATCTGGCTCCTCAGGAAAATGCTTAACTGTGTATCTGCAACTATCCCTTAACAGATCTGTTTGAAGCAGCTCTGGGCTTAGGGGCCATCACTAGGACAGTGGACGTTTCTTCAGACTCTTCAGACCTCTCTCTCCCAGCGAGGAACTTCCTGTACCTGAGAGCAGCCCGGTACCAGTGAGTGCAGTGCTGGTCATCCTCCAGGGCGCCTGCCATAAAAGGGTCTCCCACAACACCTGCAAAGTATAGAGAGCTTCTACGAGCTGTTAACAAACCTAAACACAGCAAATTACAGAAAATCACATCTCACAAGATTTAACTTTAGCAGGCTCAGCTCACACATGTCTAGCAATTCAATTTTGACCTTAAAACTCGTATCAAATGTTTAATGGGACATTAAAATCTGCATTTAAAAATATATGCAAAATCAGTTCCCCCTTGGTGCACTGCAGTACGTGAGCCCCATGGCAGCCAGAGCACAGGAGAGCAGCAAACAGCTTCTGAAAGAGCCATTCTTCAGTAGAGTGTCAGTCCTTTTACTTTGGAATATCCACACACACATATCTGTGGAAAGTTGCTGAGTTCCCTTGAGTTAACCAGCTTCTGCTTTTGAAGGTGTCTGGTGAAGTTCTCCCTGCCCGTATTCCCAGTCCTACTGAGGATGAGCTCTTTGTGATTTGCTGGAGAAAGGTACTAACTGCAAAGCACATGGTGGCACCTTTTTGTGGATCTTTTGTTAATCTCTTTCTTTTTGCTATCTGGGACTGCCAGGTGTTCTCCTCATCCAATGCTCTTGATTCCCTGTATGCAAACCTGCTGGAAGACATGGGGCTCTTCTGGAATAAATATGAGGAGAATTTGCCTCTGAGTTTCAACTCTATCAGATCCATGAAGTCTACTTATAAGTCACAATAAAAGGAGGGTTCTGCGTCCCTTTAAAGATGCAGCATGAAAAATCAAAAAACTGAGAAGAACCAGGTATACCTGGTTCACCTCAAGTGTACCCAGATACTACCCCAGCTTGTGAAGCACACAGCAGTCACATCTGCAGAGCATTTCTGAGGGAAGGAGTGCCTGAAATAAATCCCCAGGTACAGTCTTGCCATTTCTGTTCTAAAAAAAGCCCATCTTACCCTCGGAGACCTAATTTTGTTCAATAGTACAAACTTTTAGTAAGTAGTAAACAGTTTCTGTTTCAAAGAGCTTGCATTCTAAGCTCCTGATCTTTCCAATGCTTACACGTTTGTTTAACTTTTTGTCTCTGAATTGCCCAGTTTAAGTCCATGAGATTATTCACATACATAAAGCTATGCCTAAACTTTTGTCATATGAGAGCAAAGATAAAGATAGGATGTGAGAAAGGAAGTATTTGTTATCCACATCTTGAGGATGAGGAACTGAAGCACAGCAAAAATGAGATCCTGATCCTCCACAGAGTGTAAATGTGCTTAATTCTTAAGCGTGAGTAATTTCCATCAGGTTTGCCGTGCTCTCCGGACTGAAGCATAAGGTCTGGATTTCAGTGACTGTCTCTGCCACCGATTTTAAGTAAGTTACTTTAAGTTCTGCTCCGGCGGTTAAATTCAAGTGCACAAAAAGCGCGGGACGCGTTTTACTCGGGATGCGAAAAACTCGGTTGAAGTAAAGGAGAACAATCTACCCCCTTAGCTCTGGAGCGTTACAGGTGGATGTCTGCAGCTGACGGCCTGGGACTCCCCGCCATATCGCTGAGCCCGGTCGCTGCTTGCCGTGCAGGGACACCCGAGTCCCGGCACCGCATGTGCCCGGCCCCGGGAGCGCCCGTGGGGCGGCGCGGAGCCTGGCCCCTCTCCCGCGCCTTCAGCTGAGCGCAGCCGGCGGGGCGCCCCGGTAACAGGTACCTCGCGGGGTATATGCCACTTCGCCCCGGGGGCCGCCGCTCGCCCGCCGCCGTCCCAGGCACCGGCGGGGTGGGAGCGTGCGCGGGTGCGGAGCGGGCGGTGGCCGCGCGGGGCGGGCGAACGGGAGCGGCGGGGGAGGGACCGGGTGCGGAGCCGCCGCCCGCGGGGCAGCGCCGGCACATGGAGCGGCGCCAGCCGCGCCGCTACAGCTGTCGCCCGCCCCGGCCCCGGCGTAGCAGGTACCGCGGGGCGGGGGGTCCCGGGCGGGCACCAGCCCCAGCCCCCGGGGCGAGCGGGGGGTTAGCCCAGGGCGGCCGTGCGTGGGTGAGGAGGGGCCGCGCGGAGACGATGCTGCCGCGGAGAAGTTTCTGGGCGCGTTAAGTGGGAGACTGCGGAGCCCGGTCATCCCATCCCATGCAGTTCCATCCCTTTCTCCCCATCTCCCCGTCCCACACGCTCTTTTCTTTTCTTTCTTTTTTTTTTTTTTTTTTTTTTTTTTAATTTTGTTAATTTGAAAACACTGAGCCGTATATACAGCTCGGGAGTGATCCAGGCGTTTTAGAGCGCTTCCTTAAAATTTCAGAGATGAGTAGCCATGAGGAGCTGGCCGAAAAGGGGTGTTCATTGATTCAAATGCGGATTGGTCTGTGTTCTCCTCGAGTCAGCTACAGCACTTCGATTCATTCAAAGCCCGCGTTCCAAGTGCTTATGGCTGTGTTTTGCAGAGGGGAAGCAGGTACGGAGGTCGTAAAAACTATTAGGGAATTGTAAAATTAGCAGCCCCAGTGCTCTTGAGGGGAACGGCATTAGCGGAGAAGTTGCTGACTTCCGAATAGCGGTGGCACCAGAAGTTTTCCTCCTTGCCATGCAGCCTGTCACAGCTGGAGGGTTTCTTTCACCCTGCTCCGCGAAGTTACACTCTCTGTGAAGGGACGGTTTCGCTCTGTAGCCGTTGTTAAAGAAGATGCACGTAGTTAGAAAGTGTGTGTGTGTGAAGAAATGAATTCCCACTGCAGCAGTCGGTTCTAAGGAAACTTTTAATTTTGTGCTTCAAGAAACCTGATTACTTCTTGGATTACTTTCTACCTTGGTTTAGAAGGTATGGTAACACTGCCAGTCATTGTGCAAAGCATTCTGCTTTCAAAATTGTTAAAAGTTAATAATACTGTGTCAGAAAATTTTGTAGTATATGATTGTAAATTATCTCAAGAAAGTGATGTTTTGTGTTATGCAGGAGTTTTTAGACCGGTATGGCCACTGGCTTAAACTATGTAAATTGTTGTAGGGAATGTAATGTGGTTTCTTTTTACTTTTTCTTTCTTCCTTTTTCCTTTTATTTATTTGTTTCCCATTCACTGAGTCTAACACTTGTAAGTACAAGAAATGTTTTCAAAGGACTTTGTGTGGAGATCAGAAGTTAGAATTTAGAGCTTCTTGTCTACTTATTTTTCCTTCCAATATCTGGATGCTACAAGGTTATATCACTATGCATTTACTGTCCAGATGTCCAGACCCCACCCAAATTAAATAAACCAGGTATATGAGTATATTTTTTGCATTCACATTAGCAACCCATTTTCTAGACTTTAATGATTTAGTTTTAAAATTTGGAGCTGTAATGCAATGTAAGGTCCAAATCCTTTAAAAGACACACTCTGTTAGTTTCAGTTGACTGCTCACATCAGTTGTAACTCACACGCACACTGCAGTACCATGGACTATGACTTGCTATTAAACGATATAAATTATCATTGAAATGTAAAGGAAAAGCATATTAATACGCTGCATTTATAAATAAGTACTAAAATTCCTTTCAAATACTTGGAAATACTTTGTCTGAATCAGCTAAGCAGGGACATATTCTGAGTGGCTTGTGACGCTGCTCTCTCACCTTGCTACTGAATTGCATAGTTTAAGGTGTCTAAAGCCTTAGTGAAATAGAAAAATGAAGGTTGTGATGCCTTTAGCTTCTGAATTTTCCAAACAAAATTTTTGCACTTAGGTAACTTTGTTTGTTTGTTCTCTTCTATACTGAGGGAAAAATGTAAGTCCAAAAAGTGAGAATGGATTTGTCCATGTTACCATGAAAATACCCAGTATGCCTCTTCACGGGTTAATATAACAGCAGATACACTAGTTGATATTATGGCTTTTTTCTAAAAGGTTTCGTTGCTCCCATGCAGAAACTTCTTTCTAATATTGGCAAGCTCTGCTTTGATTTTAGCTCATAAGCGTTGGTCAAAAAACGGAATAAAAACCACAGGATATACTGTTTAGACAGCCTTATGCCCCCACCCCCTCAATCCTTAGCAAAGCTTTACCAAGTTTTAGTTTGATGGCTGTATGCCTTACTCCTTTATCAAAGCCTTTGAAATTGATGCCTATAGGTATGAAAAACCAAGTGCACACCAAGTGCAAGACCAAGAACTCTTGAAACAGTACATGTCCTTATGATAGCTCTCCATAGCAGAACTGCAGGGAGGAAGTGTCCGAAATACTGCAGAGCTCTGTACTTTAAGTAGTTCGTGTTTCTATGATCCCAGACTTGCTTCCAACTTTAAAGATTTTCTCACAAATCTTGGTATTGATGACTATCCATGTGCTCTTTTTCTTTTCCCCCTTCTTTTTTTTTTGAGTAAAATAGGTGAAACTCCGAACATGATATACTGCAAGTTTATAAAAAGGTAGAAATAGAAACTATATCCCTAATTATAAGGTAAATTTAGGATAAAAAGCCAAGGAGAAATCAGGTTTGTCCATCGAGTGAGAAGACTGACCAGACTAAAGTCAATGGAAGTCCAATGCTGGACATCTCCAGCATCCAGGATTTTAAACCTATTGCACTGATCCTTGCTAGAATCCTCTGCCTACTGGGTATAGCTTCCAGGGAAATGACAGGAACACAGAAGCATAATGTGAAATTGTACTGACTGTCCTAATTCAGTCAGGAAGGAGTGATGGACCCTAGCGTTTGAAGAGGGATCACTAATGTTTCTGGGCCAATGTAATGATGGGGGGACAGGGCAGAGGATTCTTTTCTCTTTGCCCTTCATGCTCCCAGCAACTGGAGAAGCTTAGGCACTGATCGTATGTGCATCCTTTATCTCAGCTGAGTATTTCTCAGGGTGGCTGCTAAACTCCAAGTGAAGTCCCATACTCATGAGTTGCATTAGTAAGACAAGCTTGTCATACACCTCTGGCTTTCCACCTCAGCTCCCAGCTGCGAGTACTCCCTCCAGAAATTATCTGTTTGCTTGTTTCCTTATATAAACATGAATGACAGTGTACCATTAAAAAATGCAATAGTCTCCATCTTGGCATTACTGTAGCAGTTTTTCTTTCCCTTGTGGACCTTAATACCAAAAACCTGGTCTGCTTGTCGCTTCCACTGCATAGCAATGCAGAAATGTAACTGGATAACCAATCCACGGAGTTTTACAACAATGCAAAACTTTTTTCTCATCATTAAAATTGGATAACTACAAAATGAAGCCAAAAACATTTCCAGACATATTTTATTTGAGCTTAGGTACTTCTTACACTAACATCACAATTTTGCAGAAAACAAGGAAATGGGACCAGTCTGTATTTCAGCAACAGAAAACAGGGGCGTAATGAATTGTATGCTGTTCTGGCAGATCATTTTTGGCATTGTTCTCTTAAAAAGTCCAGAGGATATCGAGAGTCATGGATCACAGCCTAATTGTGTGGCTCTTTGTCAGGAAAAACTTCCATTGAAGACTTGTGGGATTTTTTTTTTTTTTGTCCTGTTTTATGTGAAAGAAGATCTGGGTCCATAGTAATTTTTGGTTTTTTGGTCAAGATTCACATATGTACTTGATTACATTTTGACCAGTCATTAGTTTCTATTATTATTAAAAGTAACAGAATTAGACCAGAAAAACCCATAGTAAAACAGTAGAATTTTGTGTAGCAATAATGGGGTCTTTGGAAAATGTTGTCATCCTTATGAGAGTCGGGCAGGATGCACTGCTGGCTCCCCCAGAATTCCCCTCCCAAGTGACAAACACCACTTTTATAGCAAGTACGAAATCAGTCAGAAAGAAGGAATACTGGGAATATTATGTCAGTTGAGAAGTGGAACAGTAAGGACTCTCATCAGTTTTTTCTGGGACTGTGATTCTTTGGGAAGCCTTTTCAAATGCTTGCAATCCAGTGCAAGAGTCAAAAGAGGAAAGACTTATTCCTCACTGGTATTTTTTCTATAATCCAAAGATTACTTTTGCTCCCCCCGCCCTACTCTGGAGTGGAAGAGTGTTTAGAGATGAGTGTGAATGCCATCTGAAGCATGGCAGATAGTCTCAGTCTTGTCAGCTTTATGTCAATTTTTGAACAGGAGGCTGCTTTAAATAACTTCCATTCATACAAAGTAGCTGCAGGAGTTTTCTCTCTCCAATGGCTATCAGCAAAATGGACTGACTTCAGGTGGGAAACTCCCTGCTTCCAAGGTCAACTGTGGCTTGTTGTCCCTGTGTCTGTAATCCATATATAAACCTAACTACAAATTGGAGTCCACAAGAGTTTTATTTGCTCCCTAAATTTAAATGAATTATGTGTTACCCCTTAAGGTATGTTGCAATGCATCTTTATTAAAACCCAAGCAACTTCTGCCTGACCCTTCTCCTTCAGGACACACCTTCCTCCATGCTTTAAGCTGATGAACAAGAAGAGATTGCAGGGTTTTTTTGCACTAAGCAGGCTACTTCCAGCACTGTAGTGGCTGCAAAAGTAGGTCCCAGTTCTGAAAAGATACATGCATATTCTTAGCTTTGTTTTTACTATTGTAAATTCTTGGGGAAAGGACTGTGCAGGTTCAGGAGCTGCATGTCACACTCATGCTTCCTGTAAAAATGCTTCCAAAGGCTGTTCAGACTGCAGGTTTGGATGAGCAGTCACATTGAAATAATCATATTTTTTAAGCGATGGGAACTGTCCACTTCTCTTGCTTATTTTGCTTATTTCATGTGAAAATTCACATTTCTTCTTCTGATCCCACTTGCTCTAGCTTTCTCAGTGAAAGAGAAACTTGCTCTGTAAGAGGGAGATCTGTTTCCCTGTTGAATTGCTTCATTTTTCCACTTGTTTCAACTCACTGAGAGCAGCAGAGCAGTTGCAGTATAAAGCTGGAATTGACCGTAGTGGATTGGATCCAAAACATTTGCAAAAGCAGAGTGAGTTAACTGAAATATATTGTGAAGGAACTTGCTAATTTGCTTTAATTTTAGGAGTAATTTTTAGGTTTATTTAAGGGGAAAAAACCACACTGATCTCTAACATGCTTACTCAGGCTGGTAATGTCCTTTAATAATCTGTAACAGCCTGAACAGTTTGAAGGGAAATTAGGAAGCAATTCTGTGATCATGAAGCAGAGTTACTGAAACCTATAATTTGGACAAATTGACTACTGATATATTGTAGGGTATATTTGGCAATAACAGTTCTCAACATAAAGAAATGCTTTTATGTTGTCTCTGTCGGATATTTAGATACACTGTGGTGAGGACATCCTACGCTTTTAAAATCAGATAAAGAGATAGATACAATAAGTACAGTTTTTCATCTGCTCTATGCCTCCTCTTGAGTGAGAGCTCTGGAAGAATATCCAAGAGGTCTATCTGGCCACTTGAGAATGTGCTTCGTTCTTAGATTGAGTGCCTTAATTAACACCCCTCACCTTTTGTAGTCAGTTTATTTATAAGATGGAACTGTGTGCATTTTCTTTGTCTTGGTGAATTTATTCTGCTTTTCTGCTTGATTTTTAGTGAATAAAGGTGATGGTTAAATGAGTTAATAAAACTTGCCTGTAATTAGGAAAATTACCTTCATATTTTTCTCATCTTGTGGAAACAATTTATAATGATTCTGGTTGCAATTCAAAAACTTGAAGGAAGAACCTTTGTCATACTTGCAATGATATCAAGCCCGTTAATTTGCACACAAATTCAATAAAAGAATGGATTTTTTTAATTATCTCCTTTAGCAATGAATTTTTACATGAATATATCTCAAGCACGGAGGAAGAGCACATATGGAAAACACATACATGATCCAAGATGCACTTTTTATCATTTGTCAGTGATTCGAAAAAGAATTCCCAAAGAACTGAGAATTATGTAGGATCTTTGAGACAACTTTTTTTACACCCTCACAATTGTTCCCTAACATGGAAATTAATTTTACATGTGCCAGACATTTAAATGTTTTACATCTGCACTGTTAGCAGAGTTCTTTTCTTAATCTTGTGTGTTGAATTACAGTGCTTCCTTCATTTTGCAGACAGGAGCTCTCCATTGAAATTTCACTGTATGCTCATAATTGTATTGTCAATTCGTGTAGTTAACCAGAATTTACACTAGGCAGGAATAGAGAAATGACTGAATAAACTAAACATCTCCCTAGACTGTGTAGAAAATGCTGAATACAGAATTAGTGCAAAGGGAAAGAAATTGATCCGCTTAACCTTTTTCTGTTTTAATGCAGTTCCTTTAAAGACCTGGGGGTATTTTTTTTGTTTTTTTAAACAGAACTGGAAAGACACTGAAGTGCTTATTATGAATCTCAGTTTTCAGAAAGAACCACCCCTCACCTTGGTAGTTATTATTTACACTGAGCTGTGTGATGAGGCGGAAATTAAAAATAGAATTAAAATGGTTCTAAAGTAGAGTCATTCACAGAGATTGTGAAGTGTAGCATATTAAATTACAATAATAAAGCTAATTATCAGCTGCTTGCTGAGATATTGAATGCTTTTAATTAAAACTAGTTTGTAGAATTCTAGCAGTTTTCTTCAAGTATTTGGAGATTGGATGTACAATACAGACAACCTTTTTCCATGTTTAACAGTCATCCTGTTGCATGTTCAGTCATATGTAGCAATTTGTACATGAAGTTACAAGTCTGTTTTTTATATATATATTTATGTTTTTTATATATAGATATATATTTATATATATATGTTAGGTCTTTGGTTTATAACGAAGCTAAACATTAAATCCTTTTACAAAAGTATCTTTATTCAACTCCTCTCTTAGTTGTTGCCCCATATCTCTTGACCTCCATGGATATAAGAGGCTTGGTTCTGCTAGGTCAAGACTCTCTGGTGCAGTTAGAAATGCAGTTGCACTATCATTCTGCAGGTTGATGCAACTCCCAGCTTAAACCCCAAAAGACTGATGACACACACATGACGATACCACTCCTAACCTGTTTTTAATGTGCAAATTCTCCTGTCAGATATGTTAAGAGCTATAGGTGTTTACAGTGTTTTTCAGTCTGCCACCTCCTTTTCCTTTCATTTTTTTTCTTCAACTTGTCTTTATGTGTCTTGGGTGGTTGAATCTAGGACCCATTTTAGGAGCTTTTCTTCAATTTAGGTTTTAAAGGGGATTGGGGGTTTATGGTTTTGGTTGTTGGTTTGGAGTTTTAGTTTGCTGAAGCTGCAGCCTGTGTGATGAGGAGCCAATGAGATATGTCAGAGACCACAAAGACGAGATGTGCTCACATACCAGCACTCCATTAGGGCCAGCTGCTCCACCGACCCATGTGAGTGGTCCCTTTCCTGCCGTGGGGCTCCTTGCAGAAGTGGAAGATGCAAAGTCAGGCCTTTCCCCAAGGTGCCTGTGGAAGTAAGGCTGGACTTTGCCTCTTTGTTTGTTTTATCACAGTTAACGCAGAGATGCCATCACTGAGAAATGCATGTTCCCCTGGCTTTTTACATTTGCAAAAGCACCTGCAGAGCACCAGGTCCCTTGTAGAAAGTTTATTTCCCCTCCCATCAAGACTTTGAGAGTGTTTATTTTCTGCTTTGAAGTTTCATGGAAGTGTACACTGTGAGCCACGCTCAAGACAGAAGTGCTCCTTCAGGGACTTTTCTGTCTGCTCTGCATGGCTGCACCTACATATGCCAGGAAACATGCAGCTGGATGTGTTGTATGTTTGTGGACTCCTTGTAATACCACAGGCAGAGCTCTCTGTAGATGGAAGGACAGCTCTGAATTTAGGTGTGCTGGTGTAAGACCAAAGTGGCTCCTCAAATGTCACCATTTGTTACTTCATTTCCTTACCATAAGCGAGGCTCCATTGTGCTGAGTGTGGTGCACACCTTGTCCCAGAGAAGTCAGTACATATGTAGCTTGGGAAAAATAGAAGAGGAAGAAAGAATAGCTAATCTTTGGCATTGGATTAGGTCATTCCATTGAATCACATCAATGGCCCAATCTTGCAATCTTCTAATATCCTAAGAGATCAGGTTTTATAGGAGGACTGACATGCTTACACATGCTTTATTCCACTTGATGAAGCACTGTATAAATGCTAAGCATTCCTTTTCTTGACAAGGAGGTTTACTTTTGAATTTACATTGTAAAATGGGAGAAAAATAGTAAACCAAGATTTGCAAATAATTAATGTTCTGTATTCTGAAAGATTAGAAAATCTTGACCTTTCAGTGACTTCGTCCTATTTACTCCTAGAATTCTAAAAGGTCCTAAGTCTACTTCTGGTTGTACTTGACATTAGGTATAAATGGAGCAGTACTTCTAGTGATTCATGGGGTGTATTTTGGTATATTATGAAGACATAGCACAAGTTATATTGTATAGAAAGTTACAAGGAGGGAAATCAGTGACATGTAAATTTTCTTTGAGACAAATGCTGATTAACTCTGATCCAAATTTTTTGTGTTAGCATCGTCACTTGGATGCTTCCTTATTTAAAACAAAATCAACGTAACCTTTCAGGGTGTGATGATTATTAATTAAGTTTGAGGTTGAAATATTTGATTATCCAAAGGACTGTAGTAGCTTCGTCTCTGAATCTTGTTTTCATAGTCTGAAGAGGAAAGTGTACAGGTGGAGTTCCTTATCTGAACAGCCTTGAAGAAATAGTTTTATCTGTTTTGAAAGTAATTTTATCTATTTTTTAGCTCTTGTAATAAGGGGCCAAACTTTGAAGCTATTTGTATTCCTAAATAGAAGAATTATCTGATATCACTTAGGTGTTAATCCCTTTCCTGCTATAAATGAGAGTCACACATGCTCAGCATTTGAGAGCAAGATTGTTTCAGTCAGGTGCCCACCTAGCTTTTGATTTCTAACTTCAGGCTCCTAAATTAGCTGGTAACCTAAAGAGATGTGACTGCATTGAAGACAATGAAGCCATGCACAATTCATATGCTAGTGACAAATTTGATTCATAGATAAAATTTAAACAATGGAAAATTACAAAACATCTTTTTCTTGCTAAACCAAAACAGACACTAATTTAGGGTTTTATGTCAGAAACATTTCTAAAGCATTGTTCTTTTAGATAAATTATTGTAAAGGTTTATTAATTTACAAACTGACATCAGATTTATGCTTTAGTGCAAATCCTCACATAGGATCTCTTATTTTCCAGACAGTGACAATATTTCTACTGATTCTAGAGCAGAGGAAAGGGAGAAAAATCAGGGCATGTTTTCCTATTCATAGATTTCCTGTACCAAAGTCAAAAGGGTAAATTCTACTCTTAGCACTTAAAATTTAGCCCAGGACATGTTATGCTCAAGTATGGCATGAAAAACCTTTCAGCAGACACAGAGCCAAAACCTACACGTGGCCCATTGCAGAACTGAGATGGGGTGACATGGAGTGACAGGTATACTCTGTATATTCTTTGCTGATACAGGGCCTAAGCTAGTATTTCATTAGTATCTACCAGATATAATAAGTGTACACTTTTCTTCTGGGAGGGATTCAAAACACCCTTGAGGATTTTTCAAAGTTGTTTTTTTCTTTTTCTTTGCTTTTATCAATTTGTTTAGTGCTTATGGATCTTACATTTAGAAACCATGATTAATTGTTCTAAGTAATTATTGGGAGAGAAAAAAATCTTTCCATCATCTCTTTTCCACCAGTTCTGTTTCCTCTCAGTGTTTCATCCCTGAGAAATGGCTCAGCTTTGCCAAATGTTTTAATGTCGCCTAATTCAAGGATAAACCCTGAAGTCATCTGTGCGAGGTCTGAACCTCACAGAAAGCAAGTGTAGAGTATTCCACTAAAAAACCCCAAAACCCCACAACAAACTGTATTTCAGTTTACTTTCATTAAAAAAAATAAACCAACCAAACAAAAAAATTGGTCCTGTAGTTTAGCTCTCCATTTAAGAAATTGAGAAATGCGACTTTTCCACTGGGAAATGTTTTCCAGCTGAATTCTGCCTGATGACAGCAAGAGGCAGAAAGGAATACAGCTGAAAAGTGTATGGCTAAAGTTGCAGAAATGATGAGTGTAAGACTTGTAATGCCAAAGGCAAGTAAATTCAGGAATACAGAAATTTTCTCCTTTGCACCTCCTCCCCTTGTCACTCCCAGTCCTGCTGAAGCCGCAGCAGTAGCAAGCAGGCAGGTGCAGTCAGAATAAAGGGTCGTCCCTGAGTGTGATCCCCTTCTGGTGGGGATTTTCTTGGGGTGGTTTTTTTGGTTGGTTAGGGCTCACTGTTCTCTGGAAAGAAGTGTAGTAATCAACTGATTAATAGTAGCCAGATGACCCTAGAAGTCAGTAATAGATGCACAGGCATTTCTTTTTTCTTCCTTTGTGTTCAGTCATCCTTCCAAGAGAAGAAAAGCACTTGTACTTTACCACCTGCCATAAATACACCGTTTGTCCAGTACCTGAGCAGGCTACCATTAACAGGGTTTTCCCTCCTACAAGGGAAGCTGTTTTACCCACTGACTACTTTATTAAAAATGGACCTATTGAAAGCTCTTCAATCCTGCAGGAACCAATGCAAATTGTTGAGTGGAAGGTGGCTTTTGCATTTTACGTGGCTGTCATAGTTTCTGAGAATTATATATAGATGTTAAACAAATTGCTTGTCTGGAATTAAAGTTTAAGTGCAGAATAAAACAAGACAGAGCATTATTGGATATAAAGCAGTGTTACGGTATATGTGCAACAGCCAGGATGTTCTGTGAGAATATCCAACATATTTTTCCAAACTGCATAAACCATTATCTGTTCAACAACCTATCTGTCTGCAGCTCTGCAGTCTACACTTTTGCTTTTTGCAATTCTAGCATGGACTGGTGAGGATAGCCAGGATTTATAAGTTGGAAGGTGGGGGGCAGCAATATGTTGGATCTGAGATACATGTTGACATTTAGAAGGGAGTAGACTATAAAACTTATGAAATTAATAACTGTAATCATAGCTGTTACGCTTTCCCACTGCAGATTTTTGAAGAGCAGGTTGAGGATCTTGTTTTTGGCATAAAAATTAGCATGGAACTTGGGCTAAAAAGGTTAGGATAAAGTTGAACCCTTTCTCAGGAACTCAAACTGCATCCTCTTCTGCTTCCATCCCTCAAGAAAATGCTTGTTTAATTCCAGGAAGCAGGCTTGATGGGGCAGGCATCTCAGTTACAAGGAACAGCAAAGAACAGCTTCCCTGCTTGGTAGGATGTGGAGCCAGCCACACCAGCTGACATTCCATGGCTGAACAAAGGGCTTGTAGTTCTTTGTCCTCTCTCCACCTGAGGCTACCTCAGCTGCCCATGCTGTACTTCAAGGTGGGGACCATGTTGAGAAGGGACTACCTGCTCCAGCAGCACATCTGTTATCCGAGGGGCCACCAGCTGTCTGTAGCTGGTACTTGAGCCCTGGGACCTGCAGGGTCCCCTTCCAACTGGGAACCTGAGTTTTGTTTCTACCCCGCTAACTCTCCACACGCTTCTCCCTGGTGCTTGTGGTCACTGGTCGCTGGCTCCTCGGAAGATGGCGTGTCGCAAGTGGAGGGCAGGAGCTTCCTGGTATCGTTTACCATGCCGTGGAGCCAGCCATCTGTCAGCAAAACAGGAAGGCACGGGTTTCTTCTCCCTCCTGGGCTTGTTTCGCTATTTTTGGGAGCGGTACTTCTCCCCCATGCAGCACCAGGCTGGTGTGGTCTGAGGGAAGGGCTCCCAGGCGAGCGAGGGTCCAAAGCCTGGAGCTGCTGCTCTGCCCATCTGCCGTGGCTGGAGGTGTATTCATTATTAATGGAGGTAGTGGCTGTTGCTGCTCAGATATGCAGCCCTGCCTGGGTAAATGAGACATTCTTCAGCAAATTGCTTCGTTTTTTGATTGCTGATTGTACGTGTGTCACCAAGCTGACTCAAGGTTCATCGATGCATGCTCAGTAAATTAGAAAGAACATAACTATGGATCAACCAAGAGAATGAATTCTGTGCCTACAATGACCCAGGGCCATTTAATTTTCTGCTTAATTTTGTTGCAGTCAGTTTGCATTTTGGGTTATTATGCAGTAGGAAATTAACAATAAATAACAAATTTGGTCCTCCTGTGCTTGTAATGATATTTTTATAAATCTTTGTAATGCTGTTTTTCAAAGGATCAAGGTCTGTGCCAGTCTGATACTCCAGCAAGTATGCAGGGAGGAAATAAAGAGAAAAATACATTATTCTTCCCAGATAATCTTATAGTTAAATAGCAATGGGGTTTTTTTCCTTTCCCCTTCTTTCTCCTTCTATGTGTGTGTGAGGTGATTTTTTTCTTCTTTTTCTGTGTGTGTATGTGTGTGTTATTTTGCATTAACATAAGTCTCTTACTCTCTTCTCAGATAACTTGAGGAAAATGGAAACAGATGAGGCTCAAGATATGTCCCAGGTTTCAGGTGAGGTCCTTAACAAATACTTCTACAAAGAAAATACTAAATTCCTGCTCATCTTTCTAGCACAGTACAATGTTTTTCTTGTTGCCAATGAAATTGCTTTGGATCTTTTTTAAAACCAGAGTGGGAATTGAGATATAATTAATGATATCGCTTGATATCAAGCCCAATGGTGCATGGATTTTTTTTAAAAGGAACTGTGTAAATAAAAAACTCAAGGGAATATAGAGTCATAGATGTAATTTTGCATTAAACCTGTGGTAGCATGCCCCTGAAGGATGGTCAGGTGCACGTTTACACCATTTCTTTTGGGAGGAAAATTCTGATTGTTACAAAAAATATATAGAACAAAGTTCACCAGGTAGGAGGGGGAAAATACTAATAAAAATCAAACAAACAGTATTTACCATATAGGGATATTTTAAATTTTTTCAAAGCATTCAGTTTTGCTTATACATGTTTAAAAGCAGAAAGAAAGAAAGAAAGAAAGGAGAAAAATAAAGAAGAAAAAGGAAAATGAGAATTGATTGGCATGAAACTTTATGCTGCCAATTGTTTTTGTCCAAGATAATATTTTGAAATATGTTTAAATGACAAAGAATTTAGGTTTCTACACTTTGTCCTGCAGTCACATGAACAGGATTTTGCAGTCTTACCCCATATTCATACTCTTTGGGGGTATTCTTAACTTCCTTGGAAATTGGTTCCTTAAAAAATTGGCTTAGCAAGACAATACATATTCATACTCTTGTACCTCTGCAGCTGAAAAAGGCCAGGTTAGTGTTTTTCCCAGTTTCCCTAATATGTTGGCAGCTGCAACGGTTAATGGCTTTCAGTTTTCACTTTTAGTATTCAGCCTGGAACACAACAGCCCTGTCACTGAGCCTGCTCACAGCAGACACCTGGGCATGCAGCTCTTGCTTCAGAAGCAGCTCTTAGGCACTAATGCCTCAGGACCTGGAAGGTCCAGCTATAGGAGGTAGCTGGTGAAGGTCTGGGCAGTGCAGGTGACTAGATCACTGGGTTTTCCTGAAATATATGAATGCACTTTTCCTCCCCTCTCTCTCTTTTTTTTTTCTGCCTCCTTTCTAAAAATTTTGAGAAGTTTTGTCAAAAATTGGAACCCAGAATTTTCAATGGCATCTGAGAATTGAAAATCAAACACGTTTTTTGACTGAAAGAGCAACAGTATAATAATCTTTTATGCCAACAGAAGATTACCCATTAGATTTATTATAGGGAAGTCATTCCTAGTCGCTTCTGTGGAGACATGTTGCACTCCCCTCTCAGGTAACCAATTGGGAATTGTGACTAGATATACTAACACATCACTGTGTTGTCACATGCTGGAACAATTTGTAAATGAAAAAAATCTGTCCTATACATGCTGTACCTGGAGCATATGCAGCCCTAGTAAAAAAAGCAGCGGGTTTTAGTCCTTTTTTCACTGTGGATCTGCTCGGAGCAGTGAGACGCACCATGGTTTGAGTCCAGCTTCTCTGCCTTCTGCAGAAACCCTTCCCAGCTTGAGTGAGCTCCTTTGGGCAGGAACACTGACCTCCTCTTCTTCTGCAGCAGCACAAGCTACCCGGGATACCCACACTTAACCATTGTGGTGTTCTTTACAACGGTGTGAATTTGAGCTCCGCACCTGCTACTTTTTACTAGAACATTGCTTGTTTTTGTTTTGACGTGAAGAGTAGCAGCGTGGGAGATGCTGCCTTGAGTCAAGGAGTGGATTGGTAGATCAAACACTCTGCATTCCTTGCGGTCTGCCTCTCCCCTTCAGAGGGTACACTTGCAAGAAACTTTGCCATTTTGAATGCTTGCACATATGTAAATATATACATAATGGATGATATATAATTTGTAGTTCTCAAAATTTTCAGTAGTTGAACCACTGTGATATTTTGCTGTGCCTTTTAGCTTTTCTAGCATATCATGCAATACCACTATTTTGCGATGAGAGAGGGTTTTCTTGAGAAAGAAATTTACCTCTGATAAAAGGGAGACCTACACAAACAGATTAAAGGAAAAAGTCTGTTGTGAACTCTTCCTTCCGTTTCTGTCACTGGGCATCTGGTACTTTCTCTGAGCAGAGGCTGTGACATGTATTGGTTGTTAGTTGGATTTATGAACAACTGGCCAAAGAAAGAACTTCCTAATTTACTTTTATTTATGATAAGAATTTTGTGGGAACTCACTTCTGGAAACAAGTGTTTGTCAGATTAGGTTCCACAGATACTGGTTCTTTGTAAGCTCTTACTAGACTTCAAAAGTAGAGGATTTGAAGGTAAAGGGATGTGACCTACTTCCTTCTCATAGCGTGGTTAATCCAGAAAGGAATTTTCCCCTTGTCTTCTCCTGAGGTCCTACATACTTTTAGGATGCTTCCTCGCATGATGAGGGAGCTCCACTATACATTGGGAACCAGTTAAACAACTGCACAGTTTCAGGAGTGTGAGATTGTCCTGTCAACTGTAAAACATTTATTTCACCTATTTTATGAGTAATACTCATCGAGTATATTTTGCTTTCTGAGCCTGCGGAATTAAGTGACTTGGTTCACTAGCACACTTGGTTGTGTTTTTTTAAAAATAAATTTAAATATAAATTTGTGCTGGTGAGGTGTTTTCGGGGTTTTTTTGTTGTTTTGTTTTTTTTAACACAGAAATAAGATGATCTCTAGAAACAGTCACCCCAACTCAAACGCGGTGTTTTGCAGCCGCGTGCTTTATGCAGCTGCAGCTGACTCAGGTGTGGCAGGGGCCAGCAGGGCCAGGAGAGTATAAAACTAATGTGAGTGAGCCAAACCCTGTGTGCACACAGGCATTCCCACCTCCGGGAATCCAGGCATGGCTGACTCCTCAAGGAACTGAAATACTGTGTGACTAGCACAGAGTTCACACTTTTTATTTTTCTCCTGAAAGTGATATTTCATGAGACAAGCAGTTGCAGTTCTGAAATGAGGAGAGAGCTGACATACATTTAACCAAACGGTATCCGGCACCCATACAAGAGAGTCAGAAAATACAGATAATATCTCACTTAACAAGCAGTATTTTTCCTGTCTTTTTTCTTTTTTCTTTTTTTTCTTTTTTCTTTTTTTTTTTCTTTTTTTTTTTTCTTTCTCAGTTCTAGAGCGTAACAGTTAAGGAAGGTGAAAAAATGGTACAAATGTTTCCACATCTAACATTAAGAGATCCCCTAGCACAAACCAGGCTGTGCTGCACTCTGCAAAAGCAGGAAGAAGAAACCCTCAGTATTAAATACACACACATCCAACATTAGTTTGTGAAAGGATAGGGAATGAGATTTCTGTAAGAATTCCTGCCCTCGCTTTCTTTTCAACAGTCACGAGCACCAGTAACACCATTCTGGCATGACCTGTATCACTCTCTGAGCTGGATGTACGTGTTAAAGGAACACCAGACTAAGGACTTTGACAGAAATAAATTATACTGAAACTTTATTGAACTGGGCAGTTTTTTCCCTTCCTCTCTTTCCTTATGGCTTCAACTGTATTTCTAGGGCAGAGATGAGGAAAGTCAAATAGAGAGAAATTGAGAGTTTTGACAGGCATCATTGATAGGTTAGGCTCTTCTCTGACTACTTTTATACAGAAATGGCAGTGTTGGAAATCTGAGACCATCTTTCAGAAATGCAGGTTGAAATGAAGGAATGTTTGATACAGCCTGAAGTTGAAATTCTTTCTGATTTAACCAAGAGCACCACAAATTGGTGGCAGTGCCAGAAACAGAGCTTCAATTCTACAGCTAAGGTGGCTCTTTAAAATGATTAATTAAAAAAACATGAAAAGACACTGCTTCCACCCCAGGATTAGATTCTATATTTTATACCTCACTTCTTAGGCTGCTTTGCTCTGTGACATTTCCCCAGCACTGGCAACTAGATGTTGGTGGGGGATGGAGTGGTGCTTTACCTCCTTTTCCTTTGACCAGTTGTTGTTCTGGGCATGTTTGTTTCAAATTAAAATGGAAAGCATTCCCTCCTTTCCCCACCCCCCTTCCATTTCTAAATTCATGGGCAAAAGAATGTTAGTGAGATTGTGTATGTGTAAGATTGCCATGCCATGAACTTACTATGGTGTAATGATTCAGATCTAGTTAAGGCATGAAATACAAATATGATGCTCTAGAATCCAAGACAAAGAGCTCAATAAATGGATCTATTTTAAATCCACTATTTTTGCCCTGTCTTTTTGCACGTGGGGATTTCTCAATCATGTGTAACAAGAAGAAATCAAATTGTATTAAATGGGTCATTAAAGTCAAGTTTACTAAGTTTTCTTAATTGCAGTCTCCTGCAAAGAGGGAAGCATACCTGATCTCCAGCTTCTGCCCCACCAAGTCCATGAGGCGAGTCTGATTCATGCCAGCTGGGCAAACTGCTATTAATTTTAACAAGTAAAAGACTGATACCCATTTAGTGTACCAAAGAGTTCACCACTGCAAATGTACTCTTCTGCTAACAGGTTTCTATTCCAAAAAGACTGCTCTGACTTATCTTCAAAGCATCCTACTTAGACTACATATCGTAGGATGCCTAATTGCACACTAAGAAAGATATTATTTTACTTGTTACTTGTTGTCTCATAGTTCTGCTATTATGAGTTTATACTGGTTTGTAGCCAAAAATAGTCTTCAGGTTTTTAGGATAAGTGTTCTTCTCAGCCTAGACTAAGTCAAAGAATTGACGTCCATTACTGTAACTGGGATCACAGTTTGACCCTTAGAAGATGCAGGTAGCTTTTGATTACTGTTACTTTTTAACAAATTTCCTTAGCTTACTTGTAGCGTAAAGAGAGCTGCCAGGCTGCAACTTGCCCTTGGATTAAACCTCCAGGGTTACTTAGTTTTTGTTTTGTGTGGTTGAACAAACTGAAATATTTCACCTGTCTCTTCTCACCTATGCATCCTATCTGTAAGAGACATCTCAACTTGTCAGGATGGGACTTGCAATGGAAAGTTGCTGGGAGTTCTGTAAGTTCCCTACATCCCAGAAAAGTGAATAACTAAATAAGGACCCAAACAGTGAATGGCAAAAAAAATCTTAATGAACTTACTTCCTGTTTTTATTTTTCTTTATTGTAAAATTCATATTCCCTCTTGTTCATTTATCAATCTGCCTTTGCTCTTGCATTTGCCTGCAGTGGGTGCAATTTTGCCCATTTAAGAATACCTCACAGAACCTGGATATGTGGGGGACCTTAGAAAATAACCTGGGGACCTTAGAAAATCATCTAGTTAGTCCCTCTGCCAGTGCAGTCCCTCTGTTTCTTCAAGACCCTGCAGTCCTCTGGCTGCAGTTTTGGATAGTTCACCTGATGCCACTCTCAACATGCCTGCTCAGCAATTTTTACGCAGTTTGATAGGTGTGCCATTAAGAAATGCAATCACACATTTCATTCATTTAAACATAGATTTGTGCAAACAACCCAAACCAGCTAATTTGGAAAATGACTTAAACCTACCTGTCATTTCTCCTCATCATGATCAGTACAGATGGGAAAGCACAATGCACAATCCATCCAGGAGGCAGGGTGGAAACCTCCAGGGAGGTCCGTAACCGGCATCACTAAACTGCTGTCATTTAAGTAAGCTATATTTGGATTAGTTTTTCCATTTCTGTTAAGTGTTTTCAGGTTTAGTTGATGTTTGTGTTTTAATGAGGGAATTCTTTTAGGAAAAAAACCCACTAATTTGCTAGGGCTTTGTGCCATGAAATGCCCTTGCTGCTGTGCTGTTTGCCGCAGGATGTCCAGCAGATTTCATCAATGTAATTTGGTTACATCTCCGTTTTGGAGACAAGGGTCTTATGTGAACATTACAGAGTTCAAGTCCTGCTCTGGGTCTGTTCTTGTCTTTGCTATTAATGCAAAGACCAGTCTTTTAGTAATAGTCAATGAAACTAATCACTTAGATAATTCCTTCAGTAGTTGTTTCCAAGGCACGCTTTTGTTAGAGATGTGTGAAGTCATTTTCAAAAAAGTTCTGCAAGACAGTGATAGTACTCTGGGAAAGAGATGTATTCTGTGACTGAGGGCTGAATTAAGAAACCTCACCATTTCTGGAAGCATAATACTTTGCAAGAGAGGTCTTTTTCTTACTGTATTGTGTTTGGCACTACAACAATTCTACAATATTTGCAATGTGTTAAAGCACCAAAACTGTTTTCCTCTGCAAAAATCTTGTGTACACAAGATATTGGGGTTTGTTTCCTTTTTGCAAATAAAAAGACAATAAAAGCCTTGAAACTGTGCATTTACTGAACTCTGCTAATTGTGCCTGTTTAAGAAGTCCTGGGAGCTACAGGCACTTCACTACTTGTAGGCACAAGGAGCAGCCAGAGCTTGATCTGTGGGTATTAGTGAAGTTTGCTAGCATTGTAGTTGAATTTTTAGTTGAAGATGAAATTTTATTTTTGGGGTAGTTCTTTTGGAGCCCCAGAATAATTGTGGGTTGGATTTCACTATGTCTTTGAAGCAAAGCTGAATGTGTTCTCAATGACAATTTATGAAAGAAGAGTTTTTACAAAGGATATCCATTTGATAACCTTTGTAATCTGTCAGTCTGCGTTGGCTAAATTGGATCTTCTGAGCATTTCCCTCTTCTGGAAAACATACGTGTCTCATAAATATCCAAAATGGTCAGGCTGATAACCATGTAGCCAGACTTCAGTAAATTTGGAGGAGACAATGGCATACATTCTTTCAAAAAAATGTAATTCATCTGTATTCATAAGAAGTTTTCTCTGCAATAGAGTAGGGTTTCATCCTAAGAATATAATGGTTTAGGGTTTTTTAAAAGTTTTTTTAAGTTTTATTTATTTGTGGTTCCTCTTTTTGAAAATGAGGCTGACGACTAACTGATGCTGCTTTCTTCACTATTAGGAAAGGAAAGTCCTCCAATTAGTGATGTCCCTGATGATCCAGATGAACCCATGCCTATACCAGAGGACCTTTCAACTAGTACTGGAGGTCAACAGAATTCTAAGAATGACAGAATCTTGGGTAAGATGACAAATCCATTCTGATAAAAAATACTAGCAGATAATATAGCAATAATATTAAATTGCTCTTTAACAAGCTGCTATGCAAGCAGGTGCTATGCCTTTTCATCTTCTTCAGAAGCATAGTGGTTTTTGTGCAACCTTTTCTTTGGGAAACGCATCTTCATCCACAGAGAAGTTATAAAGACCCTACTGTTTATCTTCTTTCTAAAGCACAGCTGTTGCATGAAATTCTCCCAGGAAAGATAGTTTCCATTCTGTGTAGGAAATGGAATTAAATATGTGGTTCCAGGTCAAAATTATCTGAAGTCAGATTTGATAAAAATTCAGTAAATGCTCAGGTATTTTTATTATTATTAATTTGAATGCTATCTTGAGTGTTATTGTGTTATCTGCTTATTCAGATTTCTTCAGAAATGCATATTAGAGCATACGTAGTATTCATACATTTCAGATTCTAATATGTGATCCCCATTTATCCTTGATTTTTTTAATTGGGAGAACTTTAGAAAAACACTTGTCTTTTAGATAAAAATCTACAGTTGATAAGGTCTGTTGGTTTAAAATTGTTGTTCAGAGGTGATTGTGCAAAATTTTGATTATTCTTAGGGATTCCAGACTCACACCAAGGGCTAGAAATGCTGTTGACTATTGTATGCACCAGCTCCCATGTAGTGCACTAAAAAAGACTAAATATTACTTGAGCACCATGCCTGTTTACTAGTAGGAAGAAAAAAAAAAGAAAAGAGGAAAAAAAAAAGGCCACTGACTCCCTGAATGCTGTGATCAATGCCCTATATGACAAAAATATTTCCGTAAAGGCATGACTATCAAAGTACATGAATTTACCCACAAATAAAAGTATTGCTCATCATTCTTACATTATTGTAAGAGTGAGGGTCAGGGTGGATGATTTACAGAAAGATTGCAAGTGGCTTTAAATATTTATTGTCTAAGGAAATCCAGTAAAGGATACTAGGTGGAAAGGGAGGCACAGAAGGCGAAATAAACAATTCAAGGTAATACAGCAGGATGGTGTCAGGATTAGGAATAGAACCTACTCCCAAACTCCAGCACTAGCTGGAGGTGAGTGCATCATCTTATGCATCTTCATTTTATTTACCATTAGATTCCCCTCTTAACAAAAATATGAGTACAAATTTCAGTTCCTATGTGCACACGGACATACTTTATGAACAAATTCATTTTTAAAAATTTTTTTTTAATAATCTGATCACTTACCTAATGCTTTATTTTTCAGTCCGAAGATCTTTGGACAAAATCTTTCATTAAGTGCTTGTCTATCAACTCAGTAAAAAGACTTATGTCTCTTTCTCCTACTAACTAACCCTACAAAATATTTAAGCCTTGATTCAAAAATGAATAATAAATTTTTAAAGTTCTTTGTTCAAACCCAAACAAACAGGATTTTTCACTGCATTGAATTTTATTTAATATACTCACAAATATCATACAGACCCAGCAAAGTTGAACTTTATATTTGCAGTTGATGTAATTATTCTGCCAACATTTCAGTCTTATATCAATATGAACACATATTCTAAGTATTATAAGTTCCATCTGTTATTCTCATTATTCAGCAATAAATTAGATTTTCCATGTCCTGACTTTAACAGTTTTTCTACAGCCACTTTCTCCACCCATAGTTCTTTTGTTTACAAGGGTTATACCTTGTAATGAGACATTTACCATAGCCAACAGAAACAAAGACAATTCACAATACTCTGCTTTACGAATGACCTGTCAATATGAACTCCAGTGCTTGCAATGTTTGTCTCTTCTGTAAAGCTGCATACAATTTTACCTCTTCTATTGCTCCTTTTTTCTAAGTCTAAGCTATATCTCTGAAAAGACTGTATTGAAAAAATTACTTGTCCATTTTTACAAATAGGATCTGAACACATGTCCCAGGCATATCAGGTGCCACATGATTGCTATGCACATTCTGGATCTTCATCAAAAGAAAATCTCTCAGGAATAAAACAACCCCTTAGGAATGGTGTTTGGCCTATATGATCCTTTAGATGTATTAGGGATGAAGAGGGCTGTCTTCCTATGTAGGCAGTGGCCTGGCAATGTAGACAGGCTTGGTGTTTAGTACAACACTGTCATCTCCAAGTCCCAAGATCCATTTCTCACCTCTATTTATCTCCAAACGTAGGTAGACAAGGATAACCTGAAAAAGTAGTTTGAAGAATGAAAGATAGACGGGAGAGTATTGTAAAGACCCGCTGATGTTACCTGCGTGCATCTGGCAGGTGGGAAATAGACTGTGGCCTGTGGTAACCGACAGGCCCTGCATGAGCAGATGTGACCAGCCAACAATGACCAGCAACTCTCTGTATGACTTTCCTAAGGTCCCATCTGTTTCCTTCACCAAAAGGGAATCCCCTAGCACTTGGATGTATTTCAACACAGGATTTACAGTGCATTCTACTTAATCTGTAACACTCTGAGAGATCAGGTTGTCCATACCGTATACACCACAGAATTTGAGTCAGGCATTTAATGAAGAGGGTTTCTACATTCTGGAGACTTTTTTGTAAATGTAGGGCTATAGAGGTAACAATGGAAATTACAGGTTTGTTAAATGAAAAGAGTAAGTATTTACCTCATCCTACTGAAATTAGGTGAGAAATCTTTTAAGTTTAATCAACCTGTGAGATAGAAATGTTGAAAGTACAGCTTGCTTACTCAGATTTGTGGAAACATTTCATGAAATAATCTTTAACCCTGGAGTCAAAAGTTTAATTATCTTTTTCACCAATTCAGGATTTTAAAGGTCAAAGATTACAGGAAATAAGCTATTTTTAGAAGAGAAAGATAGGCTCCAGCTCCTTCATGTGTTTTCAAAAATCTCCTTTCGTTCTTCTTCGAAACTTGTACTGAGACTTGAATGTGGTGCTATAGAGCTGATGGAATAATTTGAAACATCTCTCCTGCTCTGAGAAGGAAGGTATTGAAGTCCTCTAGTCACCAGATTTTATTGGGTGCCTTCAGTTTTTGAATTCTCACTTAAAATGACTAGAGAGGGTGCAAATTTCTTAAGGGGGGGACCCAGAGGATCATGAAATGTATGTTTTGACTTATGTCCCCAGCAGGGGGGATGCCCAAGACATGGGTTTCTTCTGACCAATGCAAAAATGATCAGTGGGTGTGAAAGCATAATTTACAGAAGTAAGGTCATCAATGGTTTCTAGTAATAACCCCAAGTAGCACAGCAAACCAGAAACATATTGAAAGAGATGTTCTGCTCACCATCAAGGCTCTTCATTTCCTTGATGAGCTTACTATGATTTTAATGTTGCAACCCCAAGAATGCCACTATGTGTTTAGCAGCTTCCTTCTGCAAGCTTAATTGTTGCTGCTCTGTTCACTAGATCTTCTTCCTTCCTTGTCCTATTCTCCACCCCAAACCTACTTCTCAGGCTGGTCTGGCACCTATAGCATTTTATTATTTTCTTCTTCTTCTTTTCACCCACGTACTCTACAGATAGTTTCTCTAGAAAACACAGAGAATATTTTCAGAAAAGTGTGAGATTTTTACAGCCCTTTAAGGCTCTAGAGACTGTTTTATCATCTCTCCTAAATATCCTTTTGAAATCTTGGTCTGAGATATTTAGAAATACACATCCCACTGAAATGCCATTCCATTAAGAATTAGTGTTTTGCAGCCTATTTTGGACAGCCCTATTTCCCAAGGTAAGCTGTTTGAAACATCATCTGATGATTCTCACTGTCTCCGCGAGTTTCAGGTTAAACGTTCTGTGCACCTCATGTGGTTGATCAGTACTGAACATCCTGTGTGTGGTAAACAGTTGCAATTTAGGGCTGTTTGTGCTTTGAGACCATATCCTAATTCAAGCCATGTCTGGGAAGTTAATGACTCAGTGAGCTCAGACCCTGCTTCATGGAGAAAGAGACATTTGCTGCACTGGTAGCATTTGTCTAGGAAGGTAGGCAGTCCTTCCTTTATCCATAACTGCCCATTCCATAGCTGGCCATCACTGGGTAAAAAAAGCCATCTCACAGCATTAGTGGCCTTAGAAAGAGGCTGTAGGCTCACCATTTCTGCACATATGGCTGGCTGGTGCTGCAAATGACCATAAACTTCCAAGACAGAAGTCAAATGTTGCCGCTGTAGTCACAGATTACAGTCTGGACCTGGAATAAGTAATATATACAGATAATTTTCTCTTTAAAAGGTAGGGAGATATCTTCTCACAAAATTGGGTTGAAACTGTCATAATATTGACAGAGGATACCCAAAGTAACCAGTCAAGGTGATCTTAGACATCAGTAGAAGACAGACAAGCTCATATAAAGTTATAAACTCTATTTGTTTAAAATATACTAGTATAGGAAGAGATGTTAAAAGGAATGTACTTTTTTGACATTTTTCTCTCCCAGTGGGAAATACCAAGTGATGATGTTACCTCCCTCCCACAACTCAGTTATTGAAGCTGAAGCCTGTGTAGCTGCAGGCTTTGGTGTCTGACATCACTGGGACCCTGGCATTGCCTTCACACCCTGGGGCCTTCCGTCCCAGCCATAGGCATTCAGAGGTCGGAACTTGCGTGAGGAGCTGGAGCAGTAAAGTGTCCCCTCTCTGAGCAGCTTTGATGCTTTATTTCCTTAAAAGGAGCTCAGCCATTTGAGAGCACGGACACAAGCTTTGCTGAGGGGCCACCAGGCAACCGCAACCATTGCCATTACATAAATCTGCTGCAACTCACATAGAGCTGGGTGGAGACAGAGGAAAAGTGTGGAAAGGCTGCAGACGGAGGGGAAAAGCAAGGAAAGACAGAAGGGGAAGTGCCCCACCCCAGCTTGCAAAATCAGTCCTGTGGTTCAGACAGGTCCAGCTCACTGCTGCCCTGGTAATTCCGTCGGGTAGGGAAAGGGGCTGAGAAAAAAGTGCTGGAGCTAAACATCTTTACACACTCCTCGTGTGGGAGTTCAGGGGCTATTAAGGCACTGTTGTGTATGAATAATAAAGTGTGGCAACTGTGCACCTGAACATTCAGAGAACCAAATTCCAAGACCCAAAGTAACCTGGAGGGCTGTGTGACATATTTTACTTGCTCAGGTTTCAGATGGACATCTCTGCTGCTCAGAGGTATGGAAGTGTGTAGAAGCTGATGAGTCTTTGTAAAAAACTGGTGATAATTGCTGTCTCACCTGTCACATGACAACCCTCATGAGAGCAGAGAGGTGTGGGGAGATAGCTTTGAAAATTTTCTCTAACCTTCCACAATGAACCAAGGCTTGAAAGTCCAACTGAGGAGGCTTCTGAAGGAATTGAAAAACTTGAAGCTGAAATATTTTAGGAACTTTTAAAAATAGGGAAGTTGGGAATCTCCCTCTTGTTTGGTTTGAAGCCCCTTTTTCTAACCCCAAAGTAACATTCCCCAATATGGACTGGTATTGTGTGCTCTGTGAGCCTGCCAGTATGACTTATATTTTTTTAAGGGGAATGAAGGAGATATTTTTGTCAGGATTATTTTCATTTTGTCTGCAAAACTCTTATGGAAATTTGTATAGAGGAGGATGGTGGTGGTGTCTTTGGAGAAGGCATGTGACAAGTTTCATTAATGTCCTTATATATGCCATACGAGATATATGTTATATTCCAGCCTTCAAAGGTATATTTTGCATGAGCATAGTGTGAAATAGTGTGCTAGAGTAAGGTGCAGAAGGCCCAGGTATATGGGACCATTGGGAATTCCCTGTTGTGTCAGAGACAAGCTCTGGTCTATGTAATGACTTAGGACTTAGAAAAATGTGCACAAAAGCAAGTGGAAAAGAGCTGTCTTACTAAAGTTGAATTCCTTTATTAAATTTAAGGATGCCTGCTACAAGTAATGGAGGGTGAACATTTTCAGAACAAACTTGCAAGTAGTTTCTGGAATTGAGAGTGACCCAGCCTGGAAAGCAGGGCTACTGCAGCCCCAGTGTAGGCTGTGCTACATTATTAGCATGGTTCTCTCAGCCCGTGCAAAGCCAGAGCAGGCATGTAAAAATTTGCCCGCTGACACAGCCTTAGCACATGACAAGATCAAATCCTTGAGAACAGAATTGATCCTGAAAGAGAGTTGTACTTTTCCAATGATTTCTATTTAGTTTTGTGAGGACTTTTTTTAGTCTTGACCAGTTTGACAGAAGTATGATTTGTGTTGCTGCTATTTAGCAACATGATGTTGCAGTAGGTGCTGAAGCTATGGGTTTTTTTCTCTTATTTCTCCAGAGCTGTGTAACTTGTGGAGCTGCAGCTCATGAGCTCATGAGCCGGGTACTGCTGTGTTTTCAGGAGAGAGCATCACCACAAAAGTCAGGAAAAGCCTGGGAACTGTGCAAGTCTTTTTCTTCAGTGTTGAGAGTGTGGCAAGCATTGCTTGCACTGGAGAGATGCAGTGTGTTTAGCTGTGTGGCTTTAGGTATAGTGATTGAGTCTGCTGATTTAAACTGCAGTGAGAGGAAGTTCTCTTTATCTGAGCAGAAGAGATGTGCTTCACAGATAAGACCCATTCTAGCTCGGGAGTTAAAATTATCTAGCAGGATCTCAGCAGTGGCTGCAGCTCAGCTCGGAAGTACCAGGCTCTGGTTGGAAGATGGGCGTATTTTAAGGTGGGGAGCACCTCTGTAACTGCCACTTGCTAAGCCTCAGGGTATTTGAAGGGAATGATTCTTCATCAAAAGGTTGGATTGGTCTCCCAACACCAGCCACACCTCTGTTTTGTGTTAACTCTTACTTGTTCATTATTGTAGGCTTGCTTTTTACCTTGAGCAAGTTCTCATTCACCCTGAGTGCTCTTCAGGACTGCAGCCTTAGAGAAAACTTTACCACTGCACTGAGGCACAGTGCAGGGACCACTTGCCTCTGCAGAGGTACTGTGTCAGAACCAGCTGCTCTTTTGGTTTTGTTCAGCCACTCCTCACATTTCTGTAATTTCAACTCCTGCTATTTCATCCCCTCCCTGGGAAGAGGTGGTTTCTGGCTGCAGAGGACCTGCGGCAGTGGTGTCCCCTCAGATGTGAACTTCCCAGGCTTTATCCCACAGTAAAATGTACAAACGCAGTGTCATTGTGGCTGCATCCCCCATATTTGAGATATGGAAGGAAGGATTTGCAGCGTGGCCATGCCTTCACAGCTTTCCCCAGTATAGAATAAGCCCTTTATGATAAAGAGAGGGGATGGAAGAACTCCTTTTTGGAGCTGTAGTCCTAAAGCCAGGAGTGAACACCACTCCTTTCACCAGGACAGAGATTTGTCCCTGAACCTTTTCCACTGAGCTCACTATGTGAGGTTTCTTGAAGCCTCAGATGGTCTCTCAGGAAAAACTTTGCCCCGTGGGCAGTGGGTAGGTATGACAGAGCTGCTTCTGCAGGCTCACACTCAGCATGTCATTTATGGTGAAGATGTGTGACCACAACAAACTGTTAACTTGTGAAGGTGGATCAGCTAGCATGCCAGGATTTTGGCTTCCAGAGACAGTATACTGGAAATTGTCATACCTCATCCAGCTGCCTCCCTGAACAAGCAAGTGAGCAGAGCAGCAGCCCAAAAGCAGGCTAGACCTCAGCCTGCAATGTGAGACATCTTGCTGCTCCCTTCCTCCCTCGCTCCCTCCCTCCTTCACTCCTCCCTCAACAGTAAGTGGATTCGGTGTTATAAAGGTGCATGTGCAGGAACATGAGTCCTAGTAAATTAACCCCTGTGTGTGCTTCTCTTTCGTTGTTTTTTACACATTTTGAAGTTAAGAATAATGCCTAGTTCTTGTATTGCAGTTTAGGGTCATATTTTGCGGAAGCATTTAGGTATTTAAGTTACCTGCATAAAAAAAGATACCAAGAAGGTATCTAATCTACAATTTCACCATCCGCCATAGTGACACCACAGGCAACAAATAGGATTTTTGGAAGTGAGTAACTCGTGCTCTACTGATGCACATGAGATTTCAATCCTAACATGCCAAAATCCATACCTAAAAATTGGATTAAGAACTTGATGGAAGGATTGCAGAAAAGAAATGGGAGCAGCAAGCACAGAATTACTCTAAATTTCCAACCAAAATAGGCCTGATCCAAAAAGAAAAGGTAAGACATATATTTTACTATTTGGTTTTCACATTCCATTTCCCTTGTTTCTCCTCCTGCAAAGATAGTCCAAAATTGTCTCACATGAGAAGTGTAATAAATGTAGCAAAATTGGAGAAAGATGACAGCATGAATTAGCTTCCACTCTTCCAAGCCACATATCAGAGTTTAAAGAGAGAAAAAAAAAAAAAAAAAAGAAAGAGGAAAAAAAAAAGAAGAAACTGAAGAGTAAGGAGAACTTTCACATGAACCATTCCTTTTTACTCTGGAAATGTTACTTCTGAGGAAGTAGCTCTTACCAGGGTTTTCAGTAACTTCTAGATTATTTTATGGAACAATGTAAGAACTCAGTTGTTCCCTGACCCTTCCTTAAAAAAACAAATAATAATTGAGATCTTTAGAATAAATTGCTAATTCCTTCGTATAACAGAGAGTGTCTGCACATGATTTTGCCCTCCTTGCTGATTAAGTAACACAACAGAAATGTTTAATGCAATGAAAGGTAGGTTTAAACTAAAGCTGGAGACACTTTCAGCTTATGTTGCAATTAATAGAAGAGGAAATACTCATTCTCCATATTTCATCATTTAAAAGCATCCTGTATTTGTAAGAAGATGTGATCAGCCAACATCCCTGCTATGGATTTGAACTTCCCAAATCTTTGGTGGTTTTGAGTTTTGGGGGTTTTTTTTTGTCTAAACGAAAAGATTTGTGTTCTGATTTTTAATAGTGGCTTAGGGGTTTTTTGGAGGGAGATCTGGCCCTTCTCATTCACAGTACTGTGCACCTCAGCATTATATGGACTGAGTTAAGGAGCCTGTTTTTTCCTGCTGCGAAATTGTGTTGCAATGCTCGGAAGTGGTGGCAGTGGTTGGTGTTGAAGTGGGATGGTTTCATTAGCATCAAAATGGGGACTGCCAGCTAGGGAACACTGCTGTTTCTTCCCCCTCATGCTGCATCTGCATTTCAGATATATCCTTCCAGTTCTTCCCATAGGAGAATTTATTTTCAGGGGGAAAACATCAAATGCACCTATAGAATTCACTATGAAAAATATATTTAATTTATTGTGGGGTGGGACTCACTACTTGGGTTTTGTGCCCATATTTGTTAAGAGAAAACACCTGTGTGTCTGAGGGAAGTGTCAAGTTGTCCATGATCCATCTGTACCCTGACCTCCAGCTGGCTGTTATTCACAATTCAGGCTGTGAATGTCTCTGTCTTTCCAAAGCAGAGCACTCCTCCTGGTTTTCCCAGACTGAAGCCATGAGCAAAGGGGTGAGAACATCCCTTCTGCACTGATACGGCACTTTCCTTTCTGAGCCAGGGTTTGTCCTTTTATCTCCCAGAATCCAACTGGGATTTTAATTTTAATTTTAATTTTGCAACTGGCACCTCCCGTGGCTGGATGATAGAGGGGAGGTGGGGAAGTCCTAATGGCCAATGTGGTCACTGGAGCTTTGTCTGCTGCAGATGTGGGTCTACAACAATTTATCTGAAAGTCAAATGGGAGCTGGGCTTTTCTGTAGAGGGGTTCAGCTTCCTACCCATTTGTCTACATAATGGTGAGTAGAAATAAAAATGAGAAATGGTAATTGTACTAGCAAAAGCTTCAGTGGCTTTGGAACCCAACACATGAAACATATGAGGGAGGAATAATGGTAATGAGGCATTACTTTTGTTGTAGTATCACATTTGTTTAATCTTGCCACCACATTGCTAGTATATCCCAGTAAAATTGGTATCCTATCATGGGCTTATTATGGTGTTAAGTGGAATTCTTTTTTATCGTGGGCTTATTGTGGTGTTAAGTGGAATTCTTTTTCTCCTTGCAAAACAGTCTAGAGATGTCTGATATTGTTTATTCTGTAATTACACATTAATGAGTCTGTACATTTGCTGTACAAAATGAGCATTAATAATAAGCTCTTTCCTGTGTTCAAAGAAAGACTGATTTATACAATGCATGATACAACCCTTGGTTTTTAGAAGACAATGCAAATATGTTTTCCATTTCTAAAACCTTTTGTAATTCATTTGTTCTCTTTAATACTCTCTTTGAAATTTGAAATGGCAATGTGTTTTCCAGCCAACAGGAGCCATTTATTCCATATTCTCCCTCTGCATGCTTATATGAATACACATACATATAGGTACATACAAATATGTGTCTGTCAGCACACATAAAATTATGCGCCTGCAAAACCAAGTTCCTCTGTGTTTATGTCTCTGTAAAAACAGTACACATATGCAAAAGAACATTTATCTTGAAAGCTGAGCTTTTCCTTCTTCTTGAGACCAAGCAACATATACTCTGCAACATAAACACATGCCATAAAAATACTTTTTTCAAACCTGAAAGAGGAAAAGCTTAGTTCCTGCTAGCTTGTCTGTGTCCCTATAAGAAACCTAACAGTAAATTCCATTTGGGAAGTGGGCAGAAGCTGAGGAAGACCTGCTTGTACCCGTTGTGGCTTTTGTAGTCTGCATAAAGCTGCTGGGCCAAGGCAACTGTGAAGGACTTGAAGGACCACCAAGGAGTTCATGAAGGCAGAGGGAGATGGGGAAAGGAGAGAGAAACACACACGCCCCCAATTCTTCCTGATGGCATTCTTTGCCTGAAGAGGCTCTCCTGCCTGCTGCTGCTGTCTTAGCAGTGAGAGGTATATGGGTCCTCAGGATTCTCCCCCAAAGCTCATAAGTACTATTCCTCCTTGGATTTATTTGTTCTATTCACTTAATTCCTTGCAGCGTTATATAGGTAAGGTCAGTAATGGAGAGACAGGGAAACATTCATGTATTTTTTTTCCAGAAGATTCTTTTATAGTCCTATACCAAATTTAAGATTGCATAATGAAGCTTTGGGGGACATATAATGTTCACAGCAGAGGGATAGATGGGTGACATAATGAAATAATCTAATGGATAATGAAGATATAATGTCTTGTACCTCTTGTTTGAAAAACTTAATGTGTGCCTAACTTGTAACTTTCTTAGAAATGTTTCAGTACCTAACTGAGCTAACGAATACAAAAGCACAGTTAAAAGTACCACTGTAACAAAGGCTGTGATGGACCCATCTGCTCTTCTGTCCCAGAAAGCAACTTGTTTTCAGGGAATCTTCTTATGTACATCTTGGGGAGCTTCAGGTGAGTTCAAAATGTAGTGTCACAAAGGCCAGGCTAGTTGAGCACAATGCAGTCCCCTGCCTTCCTGTGTGGCAACTCATGTTTTCTGTGCAATGGTGGTTTTTTTCACCCGTCTTTTTTGCCTTCAGTGAGACGGAGCACAAACAGTTATATTAGTTGCCTACTTCCTGAGAACACAGTGATCCTCACATTCTGGGCTGCGGGTTGTGTTTTTCACATTCAGGCATAGGATGGGAGTTCATCAGATAGCCATGGGCAGCTCTAGCAAATAGCACATTTGCATCAGTAGAAGCTAGTTTCAGCAGACTTGCTGGGAAGGTTTGCTGCAGCACGCCACCATGCTTCCCTCCTGACAGCCACTGCACATGCATTCGATAAAACAGATGGCAATTGAAAATGAAACTTTTAACGTTCTATTCTTCAAACGCTCGAGAAGCACCTTAACCTGAAGGTGTAAGCCTGTGATTAAACATCAGCTTTCCTGGGACACCACAATGCCTTTGAGGTAAAGGAATTTGAAGCTGTGGATGAGCCGTGTTTCATTTGTCCTGGTGGCAAGAAGAGTTCTTAGAACTTCTCTAATGCAAGTGACAATCCTGATGTCTTAATGGTTTCTGAGAGTCCAAAGGCCTTCAAGTAGGATACTAGGGTTACTGGGATTTGAGTGTTTTATGTGCTCAGAAATAGAAAGCCATTATAATTTTGTCTTTTTGTGTTGGACAAGTCATTTGAAACACAAAATTGAGTTTCTCTCTTCTAAATGAACAAAGCATCATTCACTAGTCCCATATTTTTGTCTCTAGTTGCTGACCAGCTTACCAGTTAAGGTTGGTTTTCTGAAGACCAAGTCTGCACATTTGCTGCAGCCTCTGACAAACTTGCTTGGCCATGACCTGGCTCAGCCTGTATAACCAATAGCCCGAAGTGTATTTCTGGATGTATGTGTTTCTATGTGAAGATCAGCAGGATTTCATTTCCTTTCTTGACCTCACAATACTCCACAGTGCACCACAGCCAAGGCACAGATACCAAAGTTTATCTTAGCTAATAAGAGGCAGCAACTTCTGTAGAGCTGTTTTGTCTTTTAAAGGGGGAGATTTTTCACACTTTCCGTTTGCCTCATTCTTAGTCCCACCACACTGTCTGGGTGTTAGTATGAAATTTAAGTGCATTATGGATCCTGGGTTGGGCACTGCTGATGCACTGTCTCTGGCTGGGTAGCAACAAGGAGCTGCAATTTGGTAGTTCATGATAACGAAGGTTTCCTAATATGTTTTGGCACATTAGGACACATCTTTTTGTGTCCTGAGAATCCATAACATTTTGTGAAAAAACCTTTGGAATATTAGAAAAGCACTTTAAACATAAACTGGGCAGATGCGTTAAAAAGGATTCTTCCAAGTAAAAGGCACTTACACTATCTAGGGCAGGCGACTAGGAGCAGAGAGGAAGTTTAACAGAAACTTTGCCTGCTAGACACTTTCAAATATTCCATAAATGCTGAGATGGCAGGAAATGCCAACAATGATAGCCTAAATAGATCATTAACCCTTACCAGTCACCAAGTTTTGATCACCCTCTGAATGCCTGGCACCAGTTTTCACAGCACAGATCTTGTTCTGGTTGTGTATAATTGTGTGTCCTCTGTCCATTTTAGCTCTTGCTGATGGTGTAAGACTGAGAAAGACAGTGAATGAAGCTTTGGGTTTTTCTACTGCCATTTTTTTCCAACCTTTGTTGGGACTTTTTTGTCTCTGATTTTGTGTTGTAGCACAGAGTTCCTGGAAAACGAGCTCTGTTACTCTAGACACTGCACAAACACCAACAGAATGCCCCAAAGAGTTTACAATCTAATTAAGGTTATATATACATAATTGATTAATTAAGCTTTACAAGTCCTAGCCAAGGTAAGTGTGAGGTAGGGCAGAATGAAAAGCAATCAATTGTGCTGTGGAATCTAAACCATACATAGTATTCTGGAGACCAGAGAGCAAAATAATTTTTCTAATAGATGCAACAAAACAGTCTTGTGTGTTCTTCCAGGGTGCTGTGGGATTGGTTTGGTTCAAAGTACTCAACTTTTTTTTAAACCAAGTCTCTTTAGCTTGAAAAGTAAGACTGAAAACCATAAAGCTATTTTTAAAAAATGCATATATATATGCAAATATATATATATGCATATATATGTATATATCATTGAAACTGTTTTTAAAAAAGATGAAAAGTGAATAAATTAAGGATTTGGTGATTGTACAGGAGGGAATAAAATTAATATTTTCAACAAATTATTAGATGACTTAAGGAATTGGGGAATAATTAGTTTCCTGACTTCTTATTAGTCTAGATCATAGTACAGAGGAGCAATCTACTGTATTGCTTGGAGTTTTGGAAAAAAGGGAGAGCCGATTCCCAGCTCTATGCCTGATTTGGAAAGGCAGAAGTCCCGGGTTGTAGCAGTGCAATGAGTGAAATTCCAGCCTGGTGCTGGTGTGAGAGAAGTGAGTGGAGCTGGTCTTAGGAGGCAGCGCAGCTGAATATAAAGCCAGGACATAAGCCCAAATTTCAGGGTGTCAAATCCATATTCTTGTCCAGGCTTCTTTATATTGAGATGTTTCTGAAGATCTTTTGCATTTAATAAAAATACTCTACTCAAATTTTGGTTTTGGAGTGAGATTTCACACCTCATAGCTGAGCATACATGAGAAGCACTACACAGCTGAACTAGAGAGGACACAGTTTTTAGTTTTAGGTCATTTCCCACAATGAAGGTACAGACTGAGCTCATCTCTTCTCGCCCTTCTCAGACCACTGGTAATTTTTGCCATGCTGGCTTCAGTGTGTAGGATAATTAAAAACTGCTTTGGATATTAAACGTCTTATGCTTTTTTTGTCTTGAGGTAGCTGCCTTTGGGATTTTTACATCTTTCTTGGAACAGAGTAATAGCATGGGAAAAGGTCAGCTGAGGAAAAACAGAATTTCTCTCCTGCTTCTGCATCAGTCTGAGGACGAAAAAGTCTACTTTTTGACCTTGAGCAATCCTGGATAAGGGAGAGCTGGCTGAGGGCTCCCAGCATTTGCTATCCAGTATTTTATGGGTGTAATCAAGGTTTATTAGTCTGGACAATATTTCTACCTTTGTGTAATTCTGTAGGATGCATCACAGACCATGGGTAGCATTTTTACAAATACCTAAGTGACACAACATTTTGGAGCTACAACTTCTTCCTCCTCCATGGTCCCTAGTCCCCCATTTAAAAAAAAACAAAATTCTTCCCATTAAAAAAGAATTGAAAAATGTGCAGATAGGGAAGTAAGGGCACATGATGAATTAAATGCCTTTCCCATGGCCACACAGGAAGTCTGTGGCTAAGCTAGGAATTAAACCTAGATTTCCTCAGTCTGCATTCAGTGCCTTGTCCCTCTTTCAAGCTGTAAAATTTTGTTTGTTATCAAATTCTCTGTAGACTGAAGCAGTAGGATACTGTTTGTGAGAATGAGAATTATTAAAGGATATTACTGTTAGTAATTGGTGAGAAACTGAGAATAGTTCTGGATCAAGTATTACCCATTTCTATTGCTAATTAATGTTCTCTTTTTTCCAAGGTTACATCAGCATAAAAATCCCCTTGTGGGATTGTTCCTTAACCAAACTACTTGTGCCTTTCCGTATGTCTAGGGTTGCAGCGGAGGCCAATTTTTAGCTGTTTCCAACTGTTCTGTTTTAAGAGTAAGAAACATTATGACTGGATTGACAGAAAAATTATCCTATTTCTGCCTCTTTTGCTTTACATATCTCATCCAAAGTCAAAAAGAGAAATTATATCCATTTCCTGTGGAGAACTTCCATATCTAAGTTCCCTCTTTACAGTGCTCATTTGATTTTAAAAAAACATTCTTTCTTGAACTGTTGCATGACTGAATTTTATCCTTGGAACTGCTGAACTACATCAAAAGGGCCTTCACTGAAGTGAAAACCAGACCAGGACTGGCAAAGTCAGAAGAAAGTAGGTAGTGCCCCTCAAACCTGAAAAAAACAGCAGCCCATCTCTGTAATAGGCAGGGTATGACAAGCTAGGCCTTTTCAAAGCCTTCACAATGATCATAGTTCCTCTCACATAAATGTTCTGAGTATTGCACAGCTTGGTCACTGCCAGCCCTACAAGAATAACGCACTGCCCCTGTAAACTACAGGGATTGATGCTGTACCTGTAGGGAACTGGGAGAGCAGTCAGAGCTGCAGGATGGGACATGCAGTTCAGGTCTCCAACAGTGACTCCATCTCCGAGACTGTTTCTCTTCACTGGAGGATAATTCTAACTCCTTCCTATGCAAGTAAGAAGTCCCACATGTCCCAAATTACATTAACTTTAGCTGAAGAACTAAACACTGCTCAAGTAGCCCAGAAGATATTTTCTAAGTCACAGATAAATGGTAGGGAAAAGATCTGAAGCTGTTGATATTCTCTGTGCAAAGGTATTGCAAATAAACTGAAGCCTTACTAAAGCCCATTTCTTATCACCTCCTGACACCCACTTTTGTGGGGAATAGCCACAAATGGTTTTGACAGTTCTTCCAACAAGGTAGCTTTCATGCAGTGATGAACAAATAAATATACCAGGGTACACCTTTGTGTAACCCTCCTGTCTTCATTTACACACAGGATTTCATGCCAATCTTCCCAAGAAACTACAAAACTCTGCTAGCCCCCAGATAAGACAAAAACTGGAGCTTGACTCAAAAGGACTGCATAACTCTTAGAGTTGTGATATTTATAGAGGGTAATTTCTCATGTTTTCACTTTCTACTCAGGTCTTTATCAGACAAATTCTTGCTGAAAACTCCCCAAGAAATGGAAGAATGTAAAAAGCTGGTGTTCCCACTCTTTTCTTAAAGAAGTCCATGTCCTGTTTTGTATCTATTTTGTCTGGAAATGGAGAAGAGAAAATTCTTCATGTGAATCTCAAACGCTTTCTGCTCCAGCCAAGTTTCATTCTGAACAAGTGGGACAGAATAGTACATGAACTCAGTGGAAGGACTTCCTAAATTGTCTGCTCCATCCACTGCCAACCAGGCAGGATTGCCCAGTTAAGCAATCCCTACTCTGCTTTAGCCAATTTCCTTCTGTACTCTTCCATCACTCTGTCCCACTCAGCTGCCTTCAGCAAAAAAGGTCATTGCCTAATCGCACCTTTGATACAAAGATAAGGAATGGGCTGGTGGTTGGGTCAGGTTTGGAGAAGTCCAGCTGCACACAGAGCAGCACAATTCGGTGACTGTCTTAAAGTGGGTGGAGAAGGGCATACATGTCAAATGGGTGAAAGTCAGAGAGGAATAGTAATCTGGAAGATTACTGTGGAGGCAAAAAGGGCTAAATCTCTCTCTTTTTTTTTTCTTTTTTTTTTTTTGTGCTAAGCCTCTAAGTATAATTCCTGGTCTATGCTTCCCTTTCTGTCACTTCTCCATAATTCTTAGCATTTCAGTTGGGCTGCTGTCTCTTGGCTGCTTCCTCTTTTCCTGCTTTCCTATATTTCATTGCTTGCCCTTCTTCCTCTTAGAGTACTTTTATAACAGAGTGAGGAGGATGTGGAAATGTTACAATGTGACACAGAAACTGCAGTGTCACAACTGCAGCTCTTTTCTTGCACCTCCAGGAGTGCAAAGGAGCAGTTCAGGGTGAAGAGGCAGGAGTGGGTGAAGGAAGGGAGAGATTTATAAATAGGGAAAAGAAATGACAAAAAGTCAGAAAGTTTCCAGCTTGGTAATTTGAGATAATGACTTTCCACATAGTTAAAGATAATCCCAAACTGAATCATCACTGTGTCCTTGAATGCAGTGGAGAGATGCAGGGAGAGCAGCAGTGTAGGGGCGTCCCACAATACTGCTGCAACAGAGAACATGTAGCCATGATGTGCTTTTGAACTTGCCTGCAGACCCATGAAAGCTGAGCAGAGCTCTAGACCTGTATTGTGCACGGTTCATAGCAGTCCTTTCAAAACAACAAACAAACAAACAAATAAATCATAGACCCTCAAAAGAAAAACTATTCTTAGAGCCCATGTCTGTATGTGAAATAAATCTTTAGAAGATAACATGGTTGAAAATGAGGAGATGCTGTAGCTCCCTTGAGATATCATGCAGCTGGAAAAACTCACTCCCAAGGACTTTGCTCCAGCTACTTTCTAGGGCACCCATTAATTAGAGGGTCCTCTCCTCTCCTCTCCTCTCCTCTCCTCTCCTCTCCTCTCCTCTCCTCTCCTCTCCTCTCCTCTCCTCTCCTCTCCTCTCCTCTCCTCTCCTCTCCTCTCCTCTCCTCTCCTCTCCTCTCCTCTCCTCTCCTCTCCTCTCCTCTCCTCTCCTCTCCTCTCCTCTCCTCTCCTCTCCTCTCCTCTCCTCTCCTCTCCTCTCCTCTCCTCTCCTCTCCTCTCCTCTCCTCTCCTCTCCTCTCCTCTCGTCGGTGGTGCCCTAGAAATCTTCCAATCTGAATGATTTAAATTTACATCATAGTAACTGGTGCAGGTGTTCATCCAAACTTCTAGGCCATGACAGATGCTAAAGAGATAAACAGCTGTGGGTAGGGAGGAAATGGGTAATATGTCCAGACCTCTGTTTGTGGAAGGAGTTAGAGGAAGAGTAGGTAAAGGTTTCCTCTTAAGCCAAGGGGACAAGGGGGAAGCTGTAATGTTACTCAGCTATGGCTGCAATTGGACTCAAGTTCCCCAGCATTCTAAGTGTGGGTTTATTGTTTCTCCACTCCCCCAGCCCCCACCACGCGAACATCAGGTTTTTAAAAAAATCTGAATATCACTAAAGGTCAAGGAGACTTAAGTTCCCATATAATTTTGATCCTTAAAAATTGCTCTCCGCTGCCACGTGGTTACTTCCAATTGGTGGGGTGCTGCAGTGGACCAAGGACTTTGTAGTCTCCCTCTGCTGCAGATTAGAAAGCAATAGCTGAACCATCTCTGAGATTTGAAATCAGAATATACCCACACATGTCCTTTTTGCTAAATACTGTGCTATGATCAACTTACAGGTTATATCAAACAGAGTTTGTGAGGAGGTAACAAATGCCTGCCTGCACATGCACACTAAACAGAGGGTGCTCCTGGGATGACTGGATGCCCAGGATTCAGATTCGGAGCTTGAGACAGTGGTCTTATTTCTCAGTAGATAGTATTTTCCAGGGTAATCTGCTTTCTGATAGTCTAGTTTCATTAGTATCTGAAGCCTGAGTGCCTTAAAGCATTAGTTGCTTTTGTAAAAGTCTTTTGTTGATAGACAAACATTAAAGTAATTGGTGGGCATATTGAAAGGAGTGGAAGAGTTTTGAAAAATGTAAGCAGTGTTTGAAAACTAGTTAGTCTATATTGGATTATTCTGTTCTACAGCTCATCCAGAAATAAAGGCTTTGATGGGATAATTTCTGTTATCTGAGTTATATAAATTTCTGATGTTCATTATAGTCAGTTTTGGGCTCCTTGTGGCAATTTAGTTGAGTGATGCAATTGGAGACTATTCAGTTTAAAAACTATTATTTTGAAAAGACTTGTCCATTGAAGCTCTGCCAGCAACATGTTGGTTTGGATGCTTTGTTCATCTGTCCAAGTTAAGAAAATGGTTGCATTTTGATGTAAGGTAGCCAGTATGGTGATTGTGACTGTCTGAAGATTGTGATCTTGACTGTGTTTCCAGTGAGTTTCAAATGTCAGATTACTCATTTAAGAGAGAGGTAAAATTGTTTTTAAACACCTTTTACATTCACCATTCACTTAAATATTGGTGAAGAACAGTTCAGAGTTTGAGGAAGCTGCACCTGGGTGGATTGCCATGTTGCCCTCTCTCTTCTGGAGACATGGTGATACCTGCACTAGAAACTCAGCTCAGAGTTCACTTCTGCAGCATAGTTCCATCCTGGTTATGGAGACACACTTCAGGACAGGAATAAGGACTCCTAAATTCAGTACTTTCAGATGAAAGCTGAGATGTGATTGCAGGTCAGAGCTAGGAAGTTCAGGTAGGATGCTCTTCCTGCTGTATTATATTTTATATACAAAATTCTTTAGTCTGAAATTTTGACATGGTTGTCTCCACATCTTTCTGAGAAACTGATCTTTTAAAAATATTTTCTCCTTCAGCTTTTGCAGAAAGCTAATGAAATCTAGCACTGTGCTCAAAGACCCAAGAAAATAGTATTTAACTTTGCAATTGTTTGATGACTCAGAGAAGAGGCATCCAATGTCAGGGATGACTTGTCATAGCACTAATATGGTTAAGGTTGGATTCTGTTCAGGAAAGGGAAGGTTTGCTTGCTTTTCCTGAGGTAAAATCAAGAAAACAGCAAGCATGAAAAATAGTCAAGAACTGACGAAAGACAAGACATCTCTTAAAAATGTGTGCTAAATGGAGTTTGTAGACTTTCAGAATGATCCAGATCTCTGAGTTCTTCTGCGTCTGCCAGCATCATTTGGGGTTTCTTGCCATTTCAACACAGAGGACTAATTGCCAGAGGGTCACTACAGGTCCCTGTAGCAAAGCACTGTCTGTGATACAGAGTGGGAAAGAATTTATTTTGTCCTGATATTTTTCTCCTCAGGAGTTATCAGGTATGTCCATATTCAAAGAATTTCGTTGATATTTGTGTAGAACAATTTTTGCCACTTCCCCAGAAGCTGTAGATTAGGATTTCCTTTCACTGGAATGTTGAGCACACTCTAACCAAGTAAACAGTAGTTTACATTGCAAAACCCTCTCATAATATTTCTACAACCCAAAAAGAAAAATTTTCAATAGCATCCGGGAAAATAACTGAACACTCAGGGTTAACAGACCTAAAGCAGGCTTTGTACCTCAGCATCACCTTCTTTGCACAGTCCTGAGAGCGAACATCTACTGTATCACTCGTAAAGTAATGACTACATTTGTTTTGCTTTAGTCTAAAATAAAACTTCAGTATCCCTGGGGTTTTTTCCCATGTGTCAGATGACGGGGACACAGAAGACTCTGCTCAGCAATTTTTTTTTAGAGTAGGCAAGATAGTAAAATTTTCATAGTATATTCCCTCCCAAGTGCTGAAGTGGCTGGGTTCCTCTCCATTTCACCCTCCAACCTCTTCTCAAAAGAGGACACTGACAGTGCACAGCTTTGGCACAACACCCAAAGGCACCTCCCCAAACCTAAACACAGCTGCCTGGTCTAATTTTAGATCTACTGACCCTTTGACAGATATGGGGAACTATGTACATTTGCGTAAAATGTTCAAGATATCATCATAGTAGTTGGATGGTTCCTGGAAAAGTTGCTGTGTCCGTTCAGTGATGGTGAAGGCACAGCGCATTAGTTGTTACCATGGAAGGAGTGTGGAGTTTGCTAACATGGATGGGCTTGCAAGGGCCTGACCCTGAGGCAGGGTAGCTCTGTGCTCTCCAGGCATGAAATTAAGGATGTGCAAGTGAGCTCACTGACCTAACACATGAAAAGAGGAAGGTTTGCAAAGAAGGGCTATCTTTGCATTCAGGACAAGGCAAATTTAGGTGCTTTGAAACAATGTATGAAATAGGTAATCTCCTTGCCTTTCTCAGAGCCACAGAGCCAAGGGCGCTTCATGGCTGCCAGGTGGTGGTTTTCTTCTGCAAGGCAATGACTATTGCCTTCTGCTGGTATCTGACCAACACCATCTGTACATACTCAGATTTCACAGGCTTTTTCTCTTGGTCAAGCAAGCTTTAAACTCCCCCTCTAACTGCAGTTCACATCAATTATATGTAATGGATCTGTTTTTTAATTGTGTTTCTACACTTTTTAAGCCCTTTGCCTTGTTAAGGGATGCCCACAGTAACCCCCAGGTAAAGACAACTTCCAGCCATGACAGCATGGCTTCATGGAAGAACCTGACTATCTCTTCCATCTGTGAGGAGCTTCAATGGTCTGCCTGTTGAATCTTAATATAGTCATTCCTCTTCTCCAAAACACTAATCTTTGCAGGTGCATACTCCCTTCATGTTCTCCCAGCTGCCAGGTGCAACTTCCTTTAGCTAGAACTTTGTTGCATTAATTGAAGACTGGTTAACACCCGTGATTTTCACTAAATCATGCTTTGTGGAAGGATTAGAGAAGGGAGATGCCTTATAAATGTTAGAATATCATACAGCTGAGTCTCTGCTGCTTTTGGGTGGCTGTTGCTGTGCAGGGAAGAGTATAAGCCACAATGTTGGTGCCTGTAGTATTTTTTGAGAATGCAGCTCCAGAGGTTCCAGTCTCAGCACATAAGCATGTGTATTGTCAGATACACCTGTGTGAGCTGAGAGTGCTTTCGTATGTGGTAGCGCTTTTACCTCACTGTTGTGCATTGTTACTTAAGGTTACTTTGTTTTTTAAAAATTTCCTGGCAAATGCCCTTTTACTACTCCCTCATACTTTAATGCCCATATTGAAAAAAATGGGTGAAAGCAGAAGTAATTTGATGATGAAAAGTGCTGTTCTTACCATCATTTATCAGCATATTTTCTCTCCAGTTTGAAAGTGTTCCAGCTTACTTCTCAAAGAAGAGAAGTATCAATAAAGTCTGTTACCAGCAAACCTGCACCTGTTCCCTTAACTTCTTCATCAAGCAGCCAGTAAGAGATGCAGAGCATTTCTGATGGAGGAAGCATGGATTGCACATATATGTGGAACTAGAGAAACAGGTTTAAATGGCATTTCCTGACAGTGCTCTTTCTCCGGCCTTTAAAACATAGCTTTACTTGTAGTTCAGATGATGAACATCAAGCAGCCAGGTAGTTAACGGTTCTTTGGAAAAACAGCTTGAATCCAGTACAAAATGTACCAGGAAGTGTCACAACAAAGACAAGAAATATGAACTAGATCAACCCCTTGTTTGGTTACAGATCATTTCCTATTGAGCCACAAATTTAGAAAGGTATTTAAAAGGCACACAGCTTCAAGTGTATATTTGAGGGCATTACTTGAATCTGTCTTTAACCAGTGAATCTTTACTGGTCCTTTTGAGGACTCCTGTAGGCAACTAATGTGAGGCTACTGGGAGACTGCACAATGGAGAAAAAGCCACTTTTTGTACCTATGAGGACATACTTTGTTGGTTGTTTTGTTCACGTGTCTGCACTCCATACAGTTTGATCTCCCTGCAGCCCATGAAAAAACATGTTGATGTGCTTCACAATGCAGTGAAGCACAGTTCCCTGCTCCTTACTGCTGAGGACAGGCTGTGCATGCTGACAGGCACTGGCTCTGGCACACAGGGTGGGCACCTCCCCCAGACAGCAGCCGGGAGAAGTAGCAGTCACAGGGGATGACATGGGTGGAGCTCCTCATGCTGGTTGTCCCATGGGAGATAGCTTATCTGTGGATGCCTGTGTTTCTGGAATAATATACATTTGATTGAAAGCCAAAATTAGAGTAGGGAAGAAATCGGCTGCTAAGGCCTGATTGGCACCTGGTGTCAAGGGAAGCAGCATGGACCCTGCAGGGAGGATCTCCTTATCCATCAGCACCAGCCTCTCTACCTGCAGGTGTGTCCCAGCAGATCCTGCTACTACTCTTCCTTCTGTTATTTTTGTTTCCCTTTAAAAATGCCCTCTAACCTTCGGTGTTTTACACACAGAGACACTACAAACACTGGATTAATTGGGCAATTCAGTCCCATATGTAGAAAGGAGAGAGTAAAGAAGTAATTTTTAAGAGCACTTGGGTGCATCTGCTTTTTCTGTAGCTACATAACCAGTTAGTTTGATCAGTCCCATCTGTGCTCTGTTGTGGCATCTGAATTACACTGAAAAAGGGCTGGTGCCATTGCATAACTAATTATGGTTCCTCTGCCCTGACCTTTTGTTGTCCTTTTTCACACCCACACAATTCTTCTTGCCACTTCAGAAGCCCATAAGGGAAGGATACTTTTAACAGAAACATAATTTAATTTAAAGAACTGGTCTTTGTTGTTTGTTATTAAGTCTGACTGGTGAATTATAACTACTTAAATATTCTGTGGACAAATAACTTTCATTTTTGGGGATGGCATAATCCACCTACAGTGCTCTTGCGCGGTGAGAACAGAGCTGATGCCACAGTAAATGACTGTGACATGAAAAGGGAAGGAGGAAGGATTTCAGTAGAATTTTTTGTACGCAGTAACAGAACAGCACAGTTGTTATGTCTTGTATAACAGGTGGGATTGCTGACAATATTCTGTTTTCTGAGTACCTATGTAAACAAGAAAAGATCCTGTCTGCATTTGTTGACACATATTGGCATGCTGAGGTGATTTATTTTGGCCTGATAAAAGGGTTTTTTTGTCTTATCCTGCCTTTTTAGCAACATTTTTTATCATTTGTTAGAAAGGATGGTGTTAAATGTTTTTTTCTCACCATTACAGTGATAATGTACTGTTCAAATCAGTCAGGTATGATTGCTGGTTTAATAGTTACGGTGCCTTCACAAGAACTCTTGGATTTTAAAGCTACCATTTAAGCATCAACGAACATCAACAAAATACTTCTGACTTGTCTTGGAATAACAAGTGAGCCATGCGAACAAAAAATTACATGCACCCAAATAATTTGCAGGAATTTGAAGAGGTATCTTTCTCTACTGTTGGCTACAAAGTACAAGTAAGACATTGCATGAACCCAAAATCAAATTATCAGGGTTATTTTCAAAGAAAGTCTAAAGGATAAATTCTTAAAGGCAGGTATATGCCAGAAGACACAGTTTAAGACTTACTGGGATAAAAGGTCAAATCCCATTAAAAATCAAAGGGAGTAAGGGAATTCTATGGTTTAAATGCCTCAGAAGCTTCAGTGTAATTTCTCTTTCTCTGTTACTCTCTAAATACCCTTGATATCCAGGTCTTAGGCCTTTTGCTTCTCTAAAAATACCACTGGAGAAGAATATGACTTGGGAGGTGAATGCCCCCTTCCAAATGGAATTATGGCCGGGGTACTTAGACCTATGTGGCCAAAGTCTCACAAAACTGAAAGGATTTTATATTTGGGAGTGAGTCCCATAGCTAAAAGAGAAGGTAAATTGGCAATGGATTGAGAACAAATTACTAATTCTTCACATGCCTCTTTTTTCCAGCTGCCTATTTCTCTGTCCTTCGAAAGCCGCCCTCTACGTCCAGTTTCCCAGGAGGTCTGTTTGTTTTCTCCTTTCTGCTCGCTATCAGCCCTTTCACTCATTGCAAACCGCCTCCCATCTCCATGTTGCTCAGCTCTTTCCAGGGAAGTGTGATGCTGTCTCCTCTCATACCATCCTGCTCTCCTGACTGCCCCAGCCCGAGTCTGATGTGGAGCCAGCACACTGCTCTTCGGTGATAAATTATATCATCATCCCTCTCCCCCTCAACATATCAATTTATTTTTTCTAAGACCTGTGTAAGTCATCTTTAGCCATAGAATACTGAACAGACTTTTTAATTTTAAATGCTCTTCAGAAAATCCCAAGTGAAATTCCCAGTAAACAACAGAGAGCACAAGAGATACAGCCAGTGCCCTGCTTTTGGGTAATTTTTCCACATTCTGGGTAGGTAAAAAAAGAGTGACGGAATGCTCTCAGTTCAGTGATACCAAAGCACTCCACACCCCTTTCATAGAAAGAAGGGTTCATATTAAACTCCCCTAAATGGTAATAATGTGTACAAAGTGAATAAAATCCAGAGCCTTTTAATGTCATCTCCAGCCAAATTTAAGTAAATTAATTAAAATGAGTAATTTGTCAATGGTGTTAGAAGAGCCAACAAGAAATTATTACCATGAGTTGTTGTAGAGTTAATTAAAGTCTGCGTATGTGTGTATATAACATGGATGTACACAGAAATTATTTCTACAAAGACTGTATTGAGTAAATTTCAGAAACCTGTACAAATGCTGATCAGGGCGTATGAAAGAAACAGTGCGTATGAAAGAAACATATGTAAAATATGGTTTAAGGGTATTTTTCACATCATTGTTGCTTCATAAGTGATTTCCTACTATAACAAGGGAGGGACAGGAATCACTCTCACAAAAGAAGTAGAAAACACTGATGATTTTTATTTCCAGTATAAGTCCCCAGGAAAAAAAAAAAAAGAAAATATACCCTGCCTTCCCATTTATTATTCAGATTCAATAAAATTCCTTAGTATTTCTTCAGGAGTGATTTCTCTCTCCTGTTTTGTCTCCTGCATCGGTGTGACTCTTTTCACTAGTTGTCATATAGCAAACAAGTTTTCAAGAAGTACTAAGTTTGAACACGGAGAGATTTTGGATTTTTAATTAGACCTATAAAATTTCTGTAAGGATCCAGGGTGAGTTGAGTGCCCTCACTGTCCATCACTGTCACTGACAAAGTGAATTCTGCACCAACCACCTTGCCATCAGCTGCACTGCTGAATGGATGCACATCCTGGGTACTCAGCCTAGTCTGCATGTGGACATTCATTGAGCAGTTCAGCTGCAGCAGTCCAGGGCATAGCTGTGGACAGCTGTAGTGAAGATTGACTGGATCAATATCCCTATCATTTGTTATATCGAGTAATGAACTCCAGCATTACCTGTATCACCATGCCCAATGGCATGTTAATTTGTACATGGTTACTCATAATATGCAGGGTATAGTCGATTTGTAGAACTGGTTTTTTAATAGATGCATTGTGAGGATAAGCCTTAGAAATACAAACAAAAAGTATGCCAATATACACAATGATAGATATATCTATGTAAAATTGAACTCCCTCTTCTTCCATTGCATATGACCAGCAGGTGTGAGAAGAAAAATACGCAATTTCACTTTTTATAACTGCAGAGACTAGAAGCAAGGATGTGTAAGGAGGAGATCTCTATCACAGAAAGAGGGTATATTGGCAAAAAATAAATTCTGAGGAAGCTGCCCTGTAGAGGCCTGCATTGACCCTTTTGAGACAATTAGCAAAAGTTCCTCTTGACTTCAGCAGGAATTAATGTGAAAGTAAGGGGAATACCCAACAGACATTATGCTTCTAGAAAACATGATAAAACTTGTTGGCTGCTTTGGAAGAAAAGGGCATTTTCACAAATGGGAATTATTCTAGACAGGTCAGGATTCCCCTGCCAGCTGTCCTGCTGTCCCTCCTTCATCCTAAACTGCTTATGTTGCTTCTATGATGATAGTTTTGTCTTTCTCCTAGGTATTTATCTTATAGCAATAATACCATCTTCTTTTACATTTACTGCTAGCAGTACCACAAACCAGCATCCTGTTTACCTTCTTTATTGCAGCTGCGTACGGGGCGGAAGGCTTTAGGGACTTTCATGCAATAATTCCCAAATCTTTTTCCAGTAAGTATACTGAAACTCAGTTCACTACAGAGCATTTCCATCTAGTTCCTACTTTTATGATTTTTGTTTGTGTCATTTCACTTCTGAGTAATGTATGTTTCTCTGCATGCACTTAAGTAGTCTGATCTTTTGCCTTGGTTCACATGTATTTTGTTTTAACTTAGGAGAAAATCTGCTTCAAAAGCCACCTTCTCCAAATTGCTGGCAGGCAAGGAGCCTATAATTTTTTAGTATAAAAATGCATTTATTATTCTTATAATTGGAAGGGAAAAAAATTGCATGTAAATTGGGGAAAATCTTGTCATATGCTCAAATCAAATATTTCTGTTGCTTCCATTTGCCATGGTGAAAACAGCAGTATGGTGTCGAAGTCCACTAAATTTGCAGAATGACTTCTGTTTAACTAGTCATACCACCTTTTTAAATCAGTTTGGTCATTGATTTCTTTTTCCATATCACTAAATTTTTCCACTTTTTTGAACATACATTTGAAAGGAAAACTGCTATGATATGTTTTATTCTGTCTTGCATATAATTTCTATTTAAAAAGTAGTACTTGAAAAATCACTAAAATACCTGGATTTGTAGACTTTTTAAAAGGTGTCCAGTCAAGCAGTATTCAGAAATGTAAACACCTTTAGGATTGTTTCCCAGTAGGATTTTGAGTCAGATACTCTTGTCAATTACATCCATGCAGTCCTTCTGGGACACCTGTGAGGTTGCAGGATGTATCAGAGAAGAGCTTGTCAATCCTCTCCATTTCAAAGGAATAACAAGGTCCTTCAATTTCCTGAGGTAATTATTGCCCATAGTTTATTGTTATCACACTGCTACACCATCACTTTTGAATGAGCTTACCATGAAACTGTTGTTTGACAGAAGAACACTTTATTGGATGAAACAGACCTCTCACATTCTTAGCTGTCCACTGAAGTAAATGATTTTCTTTTTTTGGGTGGGGTAGGGGGAAGGTAGAGGGGTTTTTACTGTATGGAAAGTAAGATTTTGGGCAATGAAATAGCCTTTTTCAGCCTAATTAAGTATTTTTTCACCAAAATCACCAGATTAGAAAACAGGGAAATAACAGCAAAGTTTTTTTGCTACATAAAACATCATACAATCCTGTGGAGAGAAGAGGAATGAATACAGGCATGAACTGAATCTTGGCCTTTTTCCTTAATCTTAAACTTTGCTGTGTTCATATCAGATCAAATTTACTAGCCCCTATGTTATCACATGTTGTGAGGCTGTGGCAAATTTACACCTTAATTCTTCTTCTGGCTGCAAGCAATTGCCATCTATGGGATTACAACAAAAAGGATCCAATGAAGTCATAATAATTTTCTCAGGCACCTTTTTTTATTTGACTGGTTTTTAATCATAGCTCCCAACTCTAGAAATTTTCTCCTATTACTCAGCAGTCCTAATCCTGCTGTCCTAGAAACACAACTATCACTCCTATAATTTCCTTAAATTCTTCCTTCCATCCTTCCCTACCTTGGTTTCTTTATCAGTTTTGTACTCTTTGCTTTCCCTTTGTCTTTGCTTACCCCATAGAATTTCAAAACAAATATTTTTATTCAGTACAACCTTGGGATCTTCCTGCCAAGTGGAGAATGTTGCATTTTCTTTTCATTTTTATCCATTGAGTTGAGTTACTTACTTTCACAATTGTTTTGGACAAATCTATATTAACTGGATTCATTTTGAGTTTAATTCCAATTATCCTGATTGTTAAAATGAAAGTTATAAATGCAAAAATCACAAAGTGACCCAGAAATAGACTTGTAGCACTGTTTGGATTCCCAGCTCCCCCGATGCCTTATATTTGTTTTACTGATATTCACTGCTCATTGCTCCATGTGTTACAAATTCATTGCATTGCCCATAGAACTGTAGTCGAGTTCGTAGCATTTGTTATTTAGTGATATTGTACCTGCTGTTTAGAAGTTAACTCCTAACATGTGATTATTTCTTTGCCACATTATTTGCTCTGTAACCAAACTGAGTGGCATCCTGTATTGTTTTTTTCAGCCGGTAATATTAAAATAGAGACTCAGAGTGATGAAGAGAATGGGCGTGCCTGTGAAATGAATGGGGAAGAATGTGCAGAGGATTTACGAATGCTTGATGCTGCAGGAGAAAAAATGAATGGCTCTCACAATGGCCCAGGCAGCAAGGCTTTGTCAGGAGTTGGAGGCATTCGACTTCCTAACGGAAAGCTAAAATGTGATATCTGTGGGATAATTTGCATCGGTCCCAATGTGCTCATGGTTCACAAACGAAGCCACACTGGTAAGGCCTGCCATAGTTTTTCCTGTAGTTGACAAGAATTGGCCACATATTAGTAACTAAGACTTCTTTTCTGTATCATGCACATGTTGCCTCTTGTAAGGTAATGCAGCATTGCTGAGCCTTTGGAACTCAGATATTTTGGTACAACGTTTTGGCCAGCACAGGAATTGAGTCTTCTTCATGGAAGTCCATCTATTGGGTTAAAAGCTGTGCTGTTTGTTTGGTTTGAAGCAAAAAAAAAAAAAAAAAAAAAAAAAAAAAAAAAAAAAAAAAAAAAAAATTAAAAATCAAATTTAAAGAAAAAGTGAAAGAGTCTTGTTGAATTTCTAAGACATTTCTAAGACCTGCTGAAGAAAAACCTCTTTGTTGCTCACTCTGAAATTAACCCAGTTGTAATGTTTCCAACAAAGCAGCAAAGCTCCTTATGGATCAGTGATTATGAAAGTGATTGGCAATATACATATTAAGAGGACTGTATCAGCAGACTTAGTAAAAAAAGACATATGTTTTATGTCCAGTGTTTCATGAAGTAAAATCAAGTATTGTCACTGGCCAAATCTGCACTAAAGTGTTTCCACTGGGACACTAGAGAGGCAGGTAAAGATTTTGTGCTCCATAGGAATGGATTTTCATTATACAGTGCTCTGAATATTCTTGCCTCAATTTTCTAATTCTGAATAGTCTCAAAGAGTGCCAAAAATGAAGAGGCTGAAACAAATTAAGTAAAGGGTGAGTCTCACCTTGCCTGATATAAGCTTTCTAAAAAATTAGTCTTCCAATCTAAACTTTAATGTCATTCATAGTTAAAAGAGAAGAACTGAACTGTACTGTTATTTCACAGAATTTGCTTTGAAAATAAATTGAGGATATGGCATTTTTACATGAATATTCAAATGAGAGGGAAATTTAAAATGTTTTTAAGGTAAGAATGACCTGTCTTATAGTTACATTCCACTGAAATATTTGTGCCAGTGAACACATAGATACTTTCTTCCTCCACATCCTCACAGTGTTGCTTAAATAAGTTTCCCAGAATTACTAAGAAGTGCGATTAACAACAATTAACAAAGTGTTTTCTGAGTTTAGTGGAGAGGATCCAGGAAAAGACCCTGAGTATGTTCCATTGCCCTCAGCATTACCATCTGTCACGGTAACTGTGCCTGTATAAGCTATGGAAGGGTACGATCTGTTAGTGTAACATGGGTTAGCCATGTTCAGAAGAAATGTTGTTACATTGCCTGCTTCAAAGTACTCTTCAATTCCATATGATAAATCCCTCTGTCAGGGAAGAGCAGACAATTATCTTTACTGGAAAAGCCACAACTAGTACTCAGAAGAGAGGCTACTTCTCAGATATAATAAAGTGCTTGTTGGTTGATTCTCTTTTCTTTTCTTTTCTTTTCTTTTCTTTTCTTTTCTTTTCTTTTCTTTTCTTTTCTTTTCTTTTCTTTTCTTTTCTTTTCTTTTCTTTCTGTTAATATGATCGTTTAAAAGTTGATAAAATGTGTGCAGAAAATGACTTGTACATGAGGCCTTTAAATAGACCCATGGGCTGAAGAGGATGCTGTAGTAGTCGAAACAATATGTTGCAACTTGAAATGCACTTAGAGGTAGAAGTCTTTGTGCTTGTTTAAGCAGGCTGCTCTCTTATTAAAAAAAAAAAAAGTCCCCACTGTTGCTGATTCAGAGGATCTGTTTCAGGTCTCTAAGGGTCCATGGCAGTGTTTGCCCCAGGGCTGAATGGCCCCTGTGAGGGTACGCTTGCCTTTAGCAAGGCAGTGGGCAGAGCTGCCTTTGTTTTTAGCGCACTCATTGGTACCCAGCAGGATGTCTCTGAGCATGAGCTGGGCTGCCCAGTCCCTGTGACAGCATCCCCAGGGGTCACCTCACTGGGTGCCGGGTCATTTCCCTGGCACAGACCTTCAGTTGCCTGAATTCCTTGCCTGGCAGAGAGACCCCTTTGCCTGCCAAGGGTGCTTGGGGTACTACTGGACAAGAATTGTCACCTGAAGATTTCTCCACCCTTTGCAGAGTTCTTCCCTTGCCAGCTAGACCCTCTTTTAATCAGGGAATGTAGTTCAAGCCTACAGTGGAAGTACCCCACAAGAGGCACTTTGCTCAGGGGACCCCCTTCTTTTTTACACTCAATAAAACTAAAGTGTGTGAAGTTTTGTCCCTGGGTCCTTCCATGGAAAGAATACCTTTGCTTTCCCTCCTGCCTCGTCCTCAGCTCCTCTCCTGAACAGCCTCTTTGAATGAGCTCAGGTGGTTTTTCAAGGGCTGGCAAAGGAGTGGAAGTTCAGAGCTGGTAGTTTAAATTAAAGGGACGTCATGGGGAAACAGTGGTGACTGCTTTTCCTTTCAGCCACGCTGTGAAAATTAAAGTCGAAATGGGATATACTATTACAGACACTTAACTGACTATGCCGAAGCCCATTTCAATACATGCCCGCTGAAGGAATAAGCCTTGCAAATGAATTACTTTGCTGCTAATTCATGTAAAACCTGCATATGCAGTGAGGTTTTCTTAAATAAATATTTGATAAGTGAACAAAACTCTAGCACACTAAAGTGCCAAAATAAAATGACTGCCTGACCTGATAAAAGACATAATTACTTTTAATGAATACACCTGCCAAGTGCAGATATGCAGAGCAGCACCTGATATTTCTGCCCCCTCCTGTCTGCAGGCAACTGTACAGCACTGACAGCTTCCTAGCACCTTACCTGTTGCTTCCATCTGCAGAGCAAATCCCAACTCACAGATGCCCAGCTCTTCTCACTCTCCTTCCCTTTCAGCGCATTCATTTTTTCCAGCTTGCTGCTGTTTGGCATTTAAGAAAAAGGAGATCTTGAAAGGAGAAAGAAACTCCTGCTCCCTGATGCTGAGACCTCAGGATATAGATTCAGGCTTCTCTTGCTCAGTTGTGCATATATATGCATATCTATAGATGTGCATAGGTGTATATATTGCCTCCTTATATGTACACTGACTTAAGTCACCAGTTAGTTCACTCACATCTTGTTACTTGGTTCTGAGTGTCTCAAATTTATTTAGAAAACTAATGCCTATTGAAGAAAAAGAAAAAGAAAGAAGAAGAGAGTTCTGCAGGTCTCTGAATGTTAGATGATTTTGTCATATTGTTTAAGAAATGAGAAATATTTTTGTTAAGATGATAAGTATTCTTCACTGAAGAAGTGGTCCAGGACCCAAGCTCCCACTAAGACTTGCAAATCACTGCAATGGTGATAATGGTTGGTTGAATTCAGGGTCCCAATGCAGTTTTTGTTTCTGGGCCTATATTTGTTCATGGCTACATGCCCAGGACAGGTGTATGCTATTCAGACTTGGAGAAAATAACACACTGTTTAGAAAAAAAGAGTCATTATATATTTTTTCTTTGTATCCTGTTCCATCCTCGTTTTGGGAGGAATCACCATACCCAGTAACCTTCCATCAGTGGTTGTCAGAATCCTGACAGATCTGGGAGTTTTGCTGGCCTCACAAAGGAGGCATTCCCCACTCAGTAGTTGCAGCATGGACAGCTAAGGGCCAGCCAAGTTACATGTAGCTTCAGGGTCTTTTGGTGACAAAGTTGTTTCCCTTCTACAGCAACATGAGTGCAGGCTCCCTTATATTTGATCCCACTGTAAGTTCTGTAGAAGTATTTGGCATGCAACAGTCTCATTTGAAATGCTCCATCCGTCTTTTCCACCTAGTGCAAGACACCCTGTAATTGGGAGAGCCGTAGGCTAGAGATACATTGCATTCTTACTTCACTTTACATTTCATTCCTGGAGTACTTTCTGATTCTTGTTTTCTCCTCTTAAGCTCCTCTGAATAAAAAATAACAGAAATGAATGCTATAAAAGTTGCTTAGTAAGAATTAACTATTTCTTCTGAATTTGTGTCTCCCATGCTGAGCTGACTTTTTCCATTACTGTTTCAGTCCATTTTTGAAAAACACCTTCTGCACTGAGTAACTGCCCCAAAGATTAAGAAGTAAAGCAGAGAGACACTTGCCTGTTTTCTTTTCCCCCTAACCACTACCATGCATAGCTTATGAAGTACATTGTAAGGCTTATGTTGGCATTTTTGTGGGCCACCCCAGCTGAACCAGATGTTGGTATAATTTACATGAATAGAGCTACATGATGGATCAATAAAGTGAGCTCATTTGGCTTGATAGGGACTATGCTGCCCTGCTTGAAACTGTTTGACCAATGAAAATATCTTGCCGTAAAGAGGATTAATTTTGCTGTTTGATGAATGCTAAAACTGCCAGCCCTGATGGCAGTTTTCAGATGTTAGGGTTGGGACTGTGCTGCTGTCTAATTGACCTTCAGCTGTTCTGCTGCATTACCCAAAAGTCAAAAATGATCATGCTGCACATATATGGATATGTATGGACATAAAAGGTGGTCCTAGGTGTGCAAAATTATACATGTTTACATGAGAGAGAAGGAAGAAATTGTTTAATTTTTTTCTTTTACTATTTTAACTTCAGCTCTGAAATCTTAAATACACTGTTATTGTTTCACAAATAAAATCTAAACTAAGAACAGGCAATCTCTGGGCTGTTATTAATGTTGTTGATGCATTATAATTACTACAACAGATTGAACTGATGCCTAAGAGAAACAGAATTCAGCAAATGAGTTTTAAAGGCTGGTTTGACTTAGTTGAGGACTGTGGAGAAACAGGCATGCAGAAGCAATTCTGGATGGTAGAATACTGTTGTGTAAATTTTCTTTTATTCCTATCTGCTACATGGATAATATGGAAACATATTTTTCCCACTGATTTCAGAAAAGGCCTCATCCATCTTAAATTAAAAAATGAAGAACATAAGCAAAATCCCCCAAACTAATAAATGATGATATTAATTTTAAACAGCACTAAATAGCAAACAACAGCCATATTAATTTTTGCAAAGGCTTTGATTCACTTCCTTGGCAACAGGTACAAGTTTAGACAAATCATGGCAGCATCTCTTCAAGTTTCTCCACATCTGTCTGAAATGGAGATCACCAGAGCCTGCTTGTGCAGCTCCTCGGTTCATACCTTACCTAGAGAATGGCTGGGACTTTGGCATGGAAGTATAGAGCTTCCTTTGCACTCTCTTAACTTCTGTGATTTTACTCTCTAGCTTTCTCTCTTTTCTCTGTCTCTTTCCTGATTTGGCTGCTTAGGGACAGACAGGTAATGGAGAAGAAATTGAAAGGGAAAATACAGGGAAAATGTAAATGAAAAGAAGTTATTATAACTGTTATAATGAAGTGCCTTTCATTTAAATATAAGAATGTAACGCTGAAATGAACTTGTGATCCTGAAATGCATTTTTAATGAGTTTCCTTTTTATTTTGCTGCTTCAGTGGCATATTTTAAAGACCCTTTGAAAAAAGCCACATTAAAAACCCCACCAAATGCCACAACATGCAAAATTGGATATTGGTTTATTCCAAAACTGCTGATCAGGAAGAGTGGCTCTTCAACACAAAATGTTGCAGTCACTTTATTTAAATGAGTTTGAATTTGCATTGTGATGTGCCATTCTGATTTAGAAAAAAAAAATTAGATTTTCAGATCAAATTGACCCAGCCAGTGAAGCATTAAGAAACTGGCAGATTTAGTCTGAAAGCCTCATGTTATATCAAACCTGCAGCCGGTGGAAGTCACAGAGCAGCAGTGAGAAAACAACTTTCTCTCTGAAATCTTTCTCTTGTTACTGCGTACGATTTTTTTGTTCTTACATATTTTCTCCTTCTCCCCACAGGAGAACGCCCTTTCCAGTGCAATCAGTGTGGAGCCTCCTTTACCCAGAAGGGCAACCTCCTGCGCCACATAAAGCTGCACTCAGGTGAAAAGCCCTTCAAGTGTCACCTGTGTAACTACGCTTGTCGCCGCAGGGATGCTCTCACGGGACACCTGAGGACTCACTCAGGTAAGTGAATAACCAGGGAATAACCAGGGCTGCTTGTCACCATACCCATTGAGGTGATGGGGGTGGCCACCAAGCCTGAGAGCTCTTCTCACCCTGTGGAGCTGAGTAGCCCCATCTTGGGGTTAACCAAGTTGTGAGCTGGCCACAGTGTGTTAGCAGCAAAGAAATGACTAAACACATCTCACACTCATGACCCTTCACCAGAAAAACTGGGTTTTTTCCCATACTTCTTGGCTGATTCAAAGTTTCTGTGTTAGGGTTTCATCTTACAAGCCTCATATGAGTAATCCATTTCATGGAAGTATGAGCACGAGTTAAAGCTGATGAATGTTTTAGGGTTAGAGATAATATAAAGTTGAAACACAGTCAGGTATTCATCCTCAGCCTAAGGAGTGAACACTGCATTCAGCATTTAGCAACAGTTATTTGTTGCATCTTGTTATTACAAGTACTTTGAAAGAGAGAGTGAGGAGAAGGGAGAGGGTGGGAGAAAGAAAGATAATAATCCTCCACAAAAGAGGACTCTGATGGAGTTTTTCAGTGTCTGTCTCAACAGTAATATGGAGATATGAATAAATATTTTTGAATAACTGCACTTTCCCATTACCATGAACCTCTCATTGTTTGACAGAGGCCATAGTCACATACCTTCTGTGAAGTAAAACCAATTTAGCACATTTAAAGTGCCTTTAAAAGCAGAGTGCCATCTCATCTAGTTTCCCAAGCTAAGCTGCAAATGCAAATTACTATCTAGATGGGAGACCTCCAATACACATTGCTGGAATTGACACTGGTAACGTTACATGTGAAAGTTGGCTTTGGGTTCTGGGTGGCAGAAGGGGAGCTCTCAACACGATTTTTTGAGCTGCACAAAACTAGGGAAATTCTTCTCTGGCATATACATTAAATAATAAGATCCCTAGTGTTGATCCAAGATTTCCAAAATAATTTCCTCTTCTCTTGTTTATTCCCAGCCTGATTGAGGAAAACACCTATTTTAAATAGTATTTTGCCTCCCTGTCCCTTGCTGTTACTGACTTTCACAGATGCACAATTTGAAACATAATTTTCCATATATACATATATATGTGTGTGTGTGTGTGTGTGTGTATATGTGTATATATATATATGTATATATGTATATATATATGTACATGAAATTGCACCTAGACACTCTTGGCAAACCCTGAGGATTCTGTCGTTAAGGAGGCAATACATAAACTATAGGTAGTGAGTAATTCCCTGCAACTGGCAAATTTACACCAATATGTTATAAAACAAGTTGGATGTCTGAATCTGATTTTCACCTAAGAATTTGTAAATAAAATTCAAAAATTAAACTGTGTAACTATCTAAAATTGTGAAATCACATATAAAGTGACAGTCTTGTCATGTTAAGACAGATAATTCAAGTCCAGCAGTACATAAAACAGTATTGTTGGTGCAAAATTCCTAGAACTAGCTAGATCTGGATTGCTGTAATACAGAAAAGAAATTATCATATCATTTCTCTTGAATTTCCAGAGGAAGAAAATATTCAGAATCTAAGATTGTCTTAAAAGGGTTGGGCTGGGTCTGTTTATGCCAGAACTGATCTCCAGCCACAGGCAAGTCTCTGTGCCACTGGGCACTAAAGCAACTGCTCTCTGAAGGTGTCTCAGATTCAAACCTGTGTAGATGCCATTTTGAAAGATTTAATGTCACAGTCTTTATCTGACCTGAATAATCTAAGATCTGTTTGCAACACCCATAAAATTGGCCTGTCAAAGTAAAGATATACAATCAGTTTTTCATTAGTTTTTTTTTCCCTTAGATTTTTCTTAATTGACAAAATCTTTCTTTAGTTCACCACAGCATGGCTTTATTTTTGGGGTGGGCTTTTTATCTCTTGTCCTTACCATTGTTGATATGCTGTTGAATGCCTCATCTGAATCGTATAACGACTTGTGTTTTCTTCAGTTGGCAAACCCCACAAGTGTGGATACTGCGGTCGCAGTTACAAGCAGCGCAGCTCTTTGGAAGAACATAAAGAACGCTGCCATAACTACCTGCAAACCATGAATCTCTCAAGCAGCCTCTATCCAGGTAACAAAAGTGCCCATTTGGGGAATAACACTGTCAACCTATCATGAATGCAGCAAAAGAAGTGCAAAAGATTCAGTAGCACCATTTGTGGCAACTTTTGCTTTGGGGAGGCATGCATATCCCCTATATGTATGATACCGTGCCTAGAATTATTATTTATTTGATAAACATTTGGCTGTTGTCTCACTTTGTTTAGCTCCAATAAAAAGCCAAGGTACTATTCAAACATGTAGCAAAACACTTGCATGACCTGGAAAACATCAGTTTGTCATCTCAAGACAGTGTGGCTACATCACCTATATTGCAATACTCTTGTGGATGTATTTTTAATAAAGACTTAATGTTAGCATTCCAGGTAGGGCTGCAGAATCTTCAGCACTGCACAGCTCCTTCCCTTCCTAGACACAGCTTAAAGGGCTTACTTGACCACTGGGACCAACTCATCTAACAAGGATGAGCTATCTGGCTTTGATCTCATTCTTCCAAGCCAGAGGCTATGAAGCCAGAGATATTTAATTTAGGCAGTTTGACTTGACACAGTCCAGGAAGGCTAATAATTTGTTGACAGCCTTCTTCCCAAGCATCCTTTTAAAAGAAAACTGGGAGGAGGTGAGGACCTGTATTGAGACTAGTGTAATGACGAATATAAAGTCCACTTCTTGGAGAATATAAAAAAAACTATGTCCAGAAAGAAACCAAGAAGATATTGGGAGTTGGATTATATTTTTAAACAAAGATCCAGAAGATCTGTATGAGATTGATCACAGTAATTAGCTATACAAAATCCTCTTGCATGTGCAGTTTTAGATAGAGAAATCCAACTCTGTGGTGGAGTTTAAACCTAGGCAGTAAGTTCCATTTCCTGCATACCTTTTTAATCCTGTCAGTATATATTATTTGGTTTGTCAAATGACAAAAGTGGAAATTTCTCTCTGCCCTATTTGCAATGATGCCTCATTTACTATTTTATATGTGTACAGAACCTGAATATGTTTTTACATGCTATCAAATAATGTAAAGTATATGCACATAATGATAGCAGTGAATACAGCTGAGATGCTTCTGGCAGACAGCATGTTAGAGCAGCACCTCTTCTAATTTTATTGAGGGGCTGGAGAATATATAAACAGAAAATCTCAATGTAATAATAGGCAGCAACACTTATTCCTCAGAGTGTCTGGCACATGGATTTGACTGCCTGCACACAGAACTTGAAAATCTGTGTGAATGAGTGGCTTAACTACTACTAAAGCCTTAGTAAGATGAAACTGATGTCAGGAATCATAAGCTTTAATAAGAAATGAAACTGACCCTTGTTTTTAACAAATCCTGACAGGAGAGCTTGCACTAGCTTACAACTAAATATGTAATAACTCAGTGGGATAAAAACTTGAGGAATTAATTAATGCTTTGAAATAATCACTTCTTTCTTGTATCTATTGAAAGTATCATGTAATTCCATATTTGACATAATAGGACTGCTTTTGCAAATTTAAAAAAACAATTAAAGTATTAACTTAAGGGTTTAGACCTCATATCCAGCCAAAGACTTCACTCTTAAAGAAATTTAGTCCTCTATTAATAAATCAGTTCTTTACATTTCTAAAAAAATGAAACTTTCCTGTATTTTTTCGTAGTATTTTACATTATGAAAAAGTAGAAAAAACAGTTGAGAATGAGTGGCTGTCCCGTGAATTTTACTGTATTCTACGATACATCTAGAAAAGCAAGTAGCTATATTGCCACTGTTCTTTTACTATTTCAAGGTGTAATGTGGATCTATTAGAGCCATTATTCAGACTCTTTTTTCCCTCAGACTCAAAAATGTTGGTACAAAAATCTGCTAGAGCATCTGATTTGACATTCTGCCACACAGGATTGCTTTTTACAGCATTTTAAAAAAACTTTTTGCAGTATACATAGAAAAAATGTTAGTTGAAAGGACATAAACTGGTAGAAGCTTTCCATCAGCTTGTAAATCTAACAAATATAATTGAGAAAGAACTTACTTAAGGGAAAGACAGAGTAAAAAGGAGTAAGAAGAGGAACAAGAGGTTGTACTTACGTTTTAACTTTTGTTTTCTCTCTTTAAGAAAAGGAAATATAACACAAAATTGGAACCTGACGAATTTAATGGCAAAATTCTTATTTTAGAGGACTAGAATGTCCATGTGAAGTTCTTCTCTTAGAGATATTATTTGGAGTTTTGTATTTGAGCTGATTGGAAGTGTGCTGAAGTCTTACCAGGCTTATAAAAGACAGCAGAAGTAGTTTATGATGTTTTAAAATGGTCAATTGCAGTTCTTCAATAACTGGGAATTTTCATTTGAAAAACTAAAACTTTTTTTTTTTTGCAGTTCACAGACACCAAATTACAGAGAATTTATCCAATTGGTAGCAAATTTTAGAGGGTTTCTGTTGCAAGTGTCAGAGATTAGTATGGAATTCAATTTGCCCTCTTTTTTAGTAACAGTTTTAGAAGTTTGAAAGCTTGACTTTTGAATAGAGACTCACCCTCCCTTGAGTTGATTAGGAATGGAATGTTATTATATCCGAAACAGATATTTCTTGATCATTTTGACTTTTAAGTAAAAATTCAGTCTTTTGTTTCCCTGTTGAATGTACACTTTAAAACATTCTCTCCTTAAAACATTCTCTTCCTGAGGTAGTACCTGGAAGCCCTGGCCAGCAAAAGATGCTGGTGTGCACTTGCTCAGTGGTGTCTCTGTACCATCAACACCCTTTACTCTTCTGCATCTTTGTGACAAAATTCTTCTCATTTCTTACAGTAGTCACAATCTTTAGTGTCCTGTGGGTCTGGAACATAATTCCATGAGACTCTCTATCACTGTCATTGGCATTTTCATTGTCACTACCACTGCCACTGCAGTATGTGCTGCTGCAGCAGGGACTCAAGAGCCAGTTGTGTACCCCTCCGTTTGGTATTGCATGGTGCTGTTGAATAGGACACTTCACTTGCTCCTCACAGTTACCCACCAGACCTGATTTTGTGTATTTCAGGAACAATGAAATTTTCACAATCATCCTTTTATGGCTATTGTAAATTGCCAGAATAACATTGCATCAGAATGATGTGTTCTCAGCTATTGAGAAACACCCAGATACCAAAGTAATGGGTCCTGTGAACCAGAAATCTAGTGATAAAACAAATTCTCAGCAGGCACAGAAGGCAAAATGGAGCAGAGTGAGGCATCTAATTGAAACAGCTCAAAGAACCAAAGTATAAAAATCATCTTTTGCTTCTTCCTTTAATAGCAACTCAAAAGTTGAGGAAAAATGTCCATATCTTTGTAGCAGGTAAAAGTACAATTAACCCATTTTTCACCCTTGACAAACAAACAAACAAACAAACAAAACCCCAAATCTGATAAACAAACAAACAAATCCCACCAACAAAGCAGTCATGCTGTGATCTCAGTGCATTTGCCTTCCTCTTAGATGATGGAAATCAGAAATACCTTTCCATACCTTTTTCACAATCGTTGTTTTGACAGTGCATTTTCATACATCCCTTTTGTTTCTGCAGGAAAGTACTGAAGTAAAATATACTGAAAGTGAAATAGTCTCCTTTTCCTAGAGCCTCACAGTTAAGCTCCTATTTCTACAGAGTCTCAGCAGAAGCAGGAGGTTGGGAAACAGGTTTGAGTATTAGAAAGCAGTGTTCCACTGAAGGTTTGATTTTATCAATTAAAATTGTTATTTAAAGTCTAAAACAGCATCAAGGAAGTATTAAAATATTTGCTAGGGGATAAAAAGGGGCTGGAGACAAGGGTTGGTGTAACTTGGAATACATACTCCATGGCTGGAATTGAGAAGTTTATCCATTTTTCCTGCTGAGGAAGCAATTATAATACAGGGGGTTTCAGTGGGAGAGGTGCAGAGGGACGTTTTGGGGTGTCATGGGAGAGTGGAAAGATGAACTGCTTTGTGTCTGGGATACAGTTAAGACCTCTTTTATTCGCAGAAATGCAGAGCAGCTATAGAACAAGGGTGGAGTGATTATGTGACATACAGGCAGAAACCTTGCAGTTGCTATCTCATTTTTGTGTCCTAAATGAGGAAAACATGGACATGTACATAGATTAATCAGTGTGAGGGACTTTGTTACTGAGAGTCAGAATCATCCTGTGTCTCATATGCTGAGCTCCTTCTTCCAGCTGCTTGGGAACAAAAAGCCATTGACTGACAAACAATAACCTAAGACAACAGTTCCATTAAAATGGAACCTGCCTAACCCTTCTGATGTCATTTGATTTCAGTCATAAAAGACGAAAGTAACCAGAGTGAAATGGCTGAAGACCTGTGCAAGATAGGGTCAGAAAGAGCCCTCGTGCTGGATAGACTAGCAAGTAACGTCGCCAGACGTAAGAGCTCTATGCCTCAGAAATTTGTTGGTAAGAGTCAAATGTTTGCTGTCTCCTAAAAAAGTAAAATAAAATAAAGCCCCCTAAAAAATCCCAGCATTTTTACTTTTGCTTTATAATTTTATTTGTTTTGCTAAATTAACAATATGAATCTCTATAGAAGCAGATACAGAGAGGTGTTGGGGAAAAAGAAAAAAAAAACTAAACATCTCCAGCATAAATGTCTGCATGTTTAATTTTCACATCTGGAGATCAATTTTAAGTCTTTTTCCTGCCTTTTTAAAAGCTTATGGACCAGATTGTTACAAAATCGGGACAGGCTCTTGAAATTGCCTTAAGAACCTGAAAACAGGAATAGAAGTTTTCTATTGGGATAGCATTTGACCACACTTTCAGAGTTATTTTATTGAATTCTTGAATGACATTCAGATCTGGACAAATTTGTGTTTCTGAAAGCATTTGTGAGTAGTTGAACATAGACTGGGTAATATTCTTCACCCTTTGATAAAGTCTGTATTTTTACAGCTCAAACTGATATCTCTGAGAACAGTATCTGAATGAAAGGACCTTTGGGTACATTCTATAAACTATGCAAAAACTTCGTGCCCATTTGCACCTAGGAGTTCTTGTCTTAAAAATGAAAAATTTGACATTATGCTTATAAAAATGAGAGCTACACATATTGTTCTGTGTAGTAGGCCTGTGCCAAATAGAGATTACACCAATTTTGTGAGACCCACAGACAATATTTTGTCAGCTAGGCAGGGTTAGCCTTCAATAAATAAAAACATGGGAGATCAGAGGACAGCATATACTCATATTTAGTTAGATTATTTTTTAATTCTCTGTACATTTATTAAAAATATTATTCTATAGCAGACAATCAGATAAAACTGAAGTCTTTGAAACAAAATACACATTAAGAAGGTCTTCAGTGAAAAGCCAAGGCAAAAAAAGAGACCAGTTTATTGGACAGAAAATGCAAATATTCTTTCTTCAACAAGGATAAAAGGGTGAAAGGAAAATTAGTATTTCCTATTATTAGACAAGGAAAGGGGAGTTTCAGCTATATCAGGAGGTGCAACACAAGGTTTTAAATTAAATTCCAAGCCTTTGTTCAAGTCCAAAGACAATAATTCTAGGAGGTAGTCAAGGATAAGAAATGCTTATGTTTTAAAAGGGCAAAAGTTTTAGTAGAGGAAGTTACCAAAAATATACCGATTACGTGAGGACAGCTGGATTAGTTTAAAGACTTTAATAACTGATCGCATTAGGCAAGATACTAATTCTGTGAAAGTTCCAGGAAGAGCAGAAGCGCTAAAATTTAAAAGGTACTAGCAAGTATGCTATATGCAATGTATCCCTGGGTGTGGACTGGCTATTTTGTTCTCCTTTGTTCACCCTGAGAAACAGTAAAGACAGCTGGTTTTACTATGAGTTTTAGGAGTGCAGAGTTTCCTGTCTGTTAGTTTTTCAGGGTGCAGTGTAGGAAGACAACCTACTGACAGCAGATATTTATGGATGTTTGCTAACCTTCAACAGGATGAACTTTTCTGACAAGAAAATGTCCCCAAATTCTTTACTTTCCAATCCTTACCTGCTGCTTCATGTAATGGGCAAATTGCTTATTAACACAAGGTTGGGCTGGCTGGTCAGGACAGCTTTTGGGTAACAAAACATGTTTATTGCTCCTGCAAATTATCATGTCGTCCCAATTCCTGTGCTAAATTCCAGGGAGAAGGAGCAAATGGCATCCTTCACATAAGGGAAGGAGTGTCTTCTGCTTCACTAGTTTTTCTCAAGACTAAATTAATTACCTTTCAAAAATTAGATTGTTCACCAAATTCAGCCAATTACTTGTAAAATTCTCCCTGTATTCCAAACTGGAATAGTTCCTAGACCCAAAAGAACTGGGCCATCCAAACCAGGGAGTGAGAACTGCATGAAAGGCTGATGTGGTTATAATGTTTAAAAGAATAGGCAGCAAAGAGAGCGGTTAAAAAATATTAGGAAAAAGGGTGCCCACATGCACTGAGTGCATTTTTACTGTTTAAGAACCTGCTGCAGAATCCTGAGGAGTGCAAACCTTGAAGTGCATCAAACCATTAGCAGTTTAATTTACTTATGCTCTAATAACCACAGAAATGAGCTATTATTTTTAATGAGTGCAAGTATTACTGCATTGCCCAGATATAGAAATGGTACCTGCCTACCTCAACTTTGTGTCTGTTTTAGACACTTTGCTTGGAAACAAATTTTTCTTATGAACTCTTGATCCTCTCAGCACAACTACCAACTGGTTATGCAACATAAAGCAAATACTACCCAAGAAACAGATAGTAGAATCATGCCATCTGGATGTCCAAAATTTTGTGTATAATGAAGACCAGTCCCACCTTTCAGTGGTGTGTAGTGCCCATGGAATATGAATGATTTTGACCTCATTTTTTCTTCCATGAATAAAGTGTATACATTCATATTAGGAGAGTTTTTCTGTATTTAATTCAAAAGACTTTCACAATGCCTATTTTGAATCTTAAGCATGAAACTCTGCCTGAAAACTATAGCATTTTGAAGGATAAATCTGGAATAAAAAAGAATGCACCCCGAATTGACAGAATGATTGGGAAAGAAACCAAGAGGAACTGGAAGCTTGTGCAGCAGAGCTAGAAGGTGTCTGTACCCTATGTCCCCCATCGGAACTTACGCAATGATCAGGGTATTTCTTTCTCTGCTTGCAGAGCATGGAACTGGTATTAAACCATATCTTGTGGGAAATATGGGCAGCAGGACTTCCTACGCTCTAGCTGCCATCATCGCTGGAGTGTCATGGTAGAATATTTCTGGGCTCTTCACTGTCTTTGAATGGTCACTTGGAGTAGGAACTGGGTGGGGAATTGTTGAAAAAATAATTTGCAGATCTTCTGGTAAAATTTCAATGCTTCTGTTAGCATTTATTTTGACAAATTAGGACTTTCCAGGACCTACTGGCAATTTTCATGTTGATCAGGAAATGGTGACAGCATCTCAAAGAGATGTTTGTGGCTTTTAGTGTTTCCCAACATCTGCAGAGCTAGAAAATCCACCCAGACTATCAACAGTATGTCATTGGTAGGCCATAGGAACCTGTGAAAATCTTTTACCTCTTTTCATTTGCATAAATTTATTAGGGACCTGATACTAACTTAGACAGTTTACACTGTTAGAGAAGACTGCTCCAGTTCATAAAATCAGCATCGGTGCATTTAAATAGTTTTTTCCACTCCTAACTTTTGCCTTCTGTATTTTCTTGCTATCTATCTGCGAATTTGGGGGAAACTGTAGTGAAACTCAACATTCAATACTGGGGTATCTAGTTAAACATACATTAGTGCTGCCTGATTAAAAAAAAAAAAGTTATACATTTGCCCCTTACATTTGGCATCCCATCAGAATCAAAGTTACCAGTAACAAGTAACCTTACTCTATACAGGGCTTTCTTGTAGGAAAAATATACTCCAACTACAAATGCACTTGAATTTTTTTCTGTGATTCTTTGTTACTCCGGTACACAACAACTTTTTGACACAAAATATTTAGGAATATGCGTAGTTTCTGGTAGGGTGTCTAACATGGTTTATTTAAAAACAAGGTGTGTGGGGGTGGTGGCAATACAAAAAATAAAGTTTTTGTAGATTTTTCTCCAAAATGACATATGTATGACCACATTGCCAATGGGCAATGCCTTGAACAAACTGAAGGTCTAAAACTAAACCATGCCATTTCCAGTGTAAGAAAGTAATAAGTTAGGTAAAAATATTGATAATATGCTTCAGGCCAGGCTCACTATAGCTGTGCTGGCACACTGGCTTCACCTGCTACAAAAGCCGTGCCTCAGCTCACTGTAGGAGGCAGATGAGGGACACCAGTTAGAAAGGAGAAAGGCATGATGAAGTACTTGATCTGTAGTTCCCATGAGTCCCCATATAATTATTTCCAGAATTGTTTTCATCCATTTGCTTTTCCAAAGCCCTCAAATTATTTTGCAGGCTAAAAAGGCCACCAACCTACCGTTTTTCTGAGCAGCTGTATTAGAGAACTGTGAATACCTCAGGTAGATTTCAGAGGTGGATTTGGTCAACTTTCTTCTTCCCTGTTTTATCAATCCATGATGTTCATTTCCTTAATTATGTAGAAATCAACCGTCTAAGTTCTCACTGTTTTTCACTGCAGGTGACAAATGTTTGCCTGATCTTCCATACGATGCCAGTGCCAACTATGAGAAGGAGAATGAACTCATGCAGACGCACGTCATCGACCAGGCCATCAACAACGCCATCAGTTACCTGGGGGCAGAGTCCCTGCGTCCCCTGGTCCAGACACCGCCGGGTGGCTCCGAGGTGGTGCCCGTCATCAGCCCCATGTATCAGCTCCACAAACCTCTCGGGGACAATCAAGTTCGTTCCAACCTCCCTCAGGACAGCGCAGTGGAAAACTTGTTGCTTCTTTCCAAAGCCAAGTCTGTCTCCTCCGAACGAGATGTCTCTCCCAGCAACAGCTGCCAAGACTCAACAGATACAGAGAGCAATAATGAGGAGCGCAGTGGTTTGATCTACCTGACAAACCACATAGGTGCCCATGCAAGAAATGGCATCTCTATAAAAGAAGAAAACAGGCAATACGATGTCTTGAGAGCGGGTACTGACAATTCCCAGGATGCTTTCAAAGTGATCAGCAGCAATGGGGAGCAAGTAAGAGTTTACAAGTGTGAACACTGTCGAGTCCTTTTCTTGGATCATGTCATGTATACGATCCATATGGGCTGCCACGGGTTCCGCGATCCTTTTGAATGCAACATGTGTGGCTACCACAGCCAGGACAGGTACGAATTCTCTTCCCACATAACTCGAGGGGAGCACCGTTTCCACATGGGTTAAAACTCTGGCACAGATTGAGCCTCGACAGCTGCGTTACTGGAGCTGCACGAGCCATGACAGCAACAAAGCAGAAGTCAGCTGAACAGTAAAAGTAACAAGAGAATCAGAAGTTCACCAATCTTCTCCCACAAGAAAAGGGATTTCATTTTGGTAGCATGCATTGAAACTCAATTTTCTAAAATGAGTTTTTACTGAAAATGTTTGATCACAAAAAACCTTTAGTAATGTAAGTAGAAGCTTTTGTAGTCACATAGCTGAAAGCCTTTCCCTGAAGTGATGCTTCTTGCAAGCCCCCCTTGCCAGAACTCTTAACCACACGCAGGATGCTCAACATGACAAGGACACAACAGGCAGCAGTGGCCAGGCTCTCTCTCTTAACACCCTGAGTGTAGGGCTCTTATACCAGATGTGTGGTTTTTTGCTTGCCGGTATTATTCGACTCTTTTGGGAAGATTGAACTCAACTAAAGATGAAGGGACCCATCTCAGATGACTTCATGGACAGCTGGGGTGGGACAAGACCTCCCCCCGCCCAGCCAGAAGGTTCTGAGTTGCTTTGGTGGTAAGAAGTAGAACTCTTCCAACTGCAAGGGTGCTACTGGTATTAACATAACATCAAGCCTTGTTTGTGTCACTAGTCAGGCGAGCAGGAATGCAAAAGATAGAAGAAAAGCTCTTGTAATATACTCTGTGAAGTATGACTTGCATTTAATGTATAGAAAAAGGGTATTGTTGGCTCTTCTTTGAATAAATATTTTCTCTTCCTATCCAGTAAACCCCGTTTTGTTAAGCAACCCCTCTCTCTGCATAAACAAGTTACAATGTATTTAATTTTTCTTTCTTTTTAAAGTTTTAGTTATTTAGAGAAGTATGATGTACAGTTGAGAAAAGCACTAGATAGATATATGCGTGGGGAAAGTCTCCTTATGCACATGTTTCATCTTTTTAAACTGCCTGGAAAACATCTAATTGTCCCTCTCTTACATATAAAAAAATCCCATTTTGCTTGCACAGAAGATGTCCTCTTGTAAATTTTGTGGCTCTACTCGTAAGTGTTGCACTTGATTATTTTTAAATCACTGGGATTAATTAAAACAGCCAGTCAAAATTTGCAGCCGTCTTCTTTTTTCCTGGCATTTGCCATTTAATGAGGGACCAAGGCCCACAAAGGTGTTGAGAGCCTTTACTTCCTATTCAACCAATCATTTCACTATGGGCTTTGAGTTACTTTTACTTCAGTGGAACTAACCTTAAGGTTAAAAAAAATGGTGTTTTTTGCAGAATGGAGACGAGAGGCTGCATCACCTTGCAGAGTGCAGCAAACTCCACGAAAAACTTTCTTCATGGTGGGTTCTGCTGCAGCTATGCAGCTTTAGTGAGATTCAAAACTATGACAAATATATTTTAACCCCAAACACATCTGATATAAAAACCTCTTTTTTATAGCTTGCACTTAGCTTCCTCTTCCAAATATTTCATTTCTCTCCCTGAACACCCCCGTGCTTTAGAACTGGGTGGAAAAAAAATTTTTGCAGCTGCATAAAAATCTGTCATTGGTGCTGCAATACTTCCTGGGCAACATTCATAAAGATAACCCACCCTATTAACTTAATGTATAAATGCTTCCACTCTGCGTAATAAATGGATATTTTGCAATAAACACAATCAAATACCCAACAAGACTAGCAGTCTTGTCATACATTTACACATTTTCCATTCACAAGTGCATGCAAGCACATGTATTTTCTATGAAACAGATTTGATGGGACCATGAACTGCTTGTACCTGGGCCAGGGTGGCCTGATACTGTATTTGTAGCTATATTTGATATACATTTCCTATATACACATACTATTACAGGCACGCAGAGTTCCTTCTTCTGCTTTCACTTTTGCAGGTGTAGGTCAGGAGAAACAACAGTGAAGCTGAGGAAAGACACTGATGAAACAATGAATCACAAATGTGTGCTTATACAACTTCAGGCCTTGGCTGTTCATGCCAGCTGTAAGGCACTTGCTTCACTGGACATGGGGGCAGGATGGTGTTTTTACACTGAACATGCAGGAGAGCCTGACAATTCTGTGGCTCTGTCACCAGAGGTGAAAGCTGCGTATGAATGCCCACAGACCAGTGCACCTACCCACAGCAGGGAAGACACATTACTAGTCCATGTTATCCCCCAAAAATGGGCAGTGTAAACTGCAGGCCCAAAGGTGATCCTTCTATTAGAACTTGGTTGCCTTAAGGGACTTTATTGACCTCCTCTCCTCCTGTGTTATAACTCATCTGAGACTTTTTTGCTTGTTACCTTCCAGCCCAAGAGGCTGCACGAGGGGTGCACAGGAATCGCTGGCTGCTTTCAATGTCCTATGTCTTGTCATCAATTTGGCTTCAAGACAAACTGGACCTGGCAACGAGGTGTTACCAAATATTTTGTATAGGAACTATCTGAAGAGGGGGGGAGTTTATATCAATGAGTTTCCTCTTTTTTTTTAATACAGTTGAAATGAGTTCCTTTTCCATAGCTGGTAGGGTTATATTCAACTTTTCTTACCCTTCTCCAGTTTTGATTGATATCAAACAAGAGGGGGTGAATTAATTTCCCAGCCCTGCTGCAAAGTCCTGTGTGAGATCAGACATTGGCTGTACAGAAACATTCTGCTTTTATTGCTCTTACACCTCCTTCCTGTTCTTCTTAGATTTAGGTCACTATATACCCCATGCCATAATTTTATTTCACCCTTCCTTTTAAGACACCCCCAGCTACACAGGGGAGGGGGACAGAAGCTCACTCAGGTGATTTTGTTCCTTTGCTTTTACCAAAAAGCGACACAAACGAAGCCACGTTCATGAACCGTGTAAACAAGCACAGCTCCAGTGGAGTTCATGACTGCCTGGAACACAACTTTGACAGGCTATTTCGGATGCCTGGGTAGATCTGCTACCTTCACAACATCTCTGTGCACACATGCACATCTCTGAGTCCCTGTGTCTCTTCTCTTGTCAACATGCACATGCCCTCTCTGCGGCTTTGTGTGTCATTAATATTTTATATACATTTGTATGTATATATATATATCTACAATGGTTTGTATGACATGATGATGCACTGTCACTCACAGTGGGTTTGTTTCCTGGCTCTGGAGTTTTCTTATTTATACTATAAGAGAATATGTTGATGTTGTATATTAAACAGTACAGTAGTATAAGTAAGTATATTAAGACACAGTGTATCAGGGCACAGTCTAAAGGCGAAAGCAAATGGCATTTTCTGTTCACTAAAGGGCTTTTTTAGGTTTGCTTTTCTCCAGTTTTTTTTTTCTTTTGCACAAAATCATCTTCAATTTGTTTAGAAACAAGTGGTTCAATAATTTTATTTATGAACAAATGCAAGGATGGCATGAAAATAGGGTGTTGTGTCTGTGTCCATTGAAACAAACTGTGCCCTCAGAAAAGAAGTTTAGTGCAACCTCCTTTTTTCTCTTTTTTTGCTGTGGTGCAATACCCTGATATGGCTTAGTTGACTTTTTAAAGGAGTAAATATGTGAGTGCTTTTAAGTTTATATCTGTTTTAAAAAAGTAAAAAATAACTTCTTCCCATTCCTCCCCCAGGCACTGCCTTTTCTAATAGAAAAAGTTGTATTTACACTTTTTTTTTTTTGCTGTGGTTTTATATTGTAATTTCATTTTTCTTTGAAAATATTGTATTTTAAAAAAAAGCAAATTTCATAAAAATTGGAAATGTTATTAAATTATGTCTGCAAACGGAGATGTATCTTTTGAGGCAAAAGAACAAGCTAAAAACTCCAAGCCCCAGAAGATTTTTGTCACTCTCCTCGTGGGTAAAGGAGTTGTTGGGCACAACTGGAGGCTCTGTGTCTGTGGGGTGGTGGCTGTGTGGGAGGGGACACAGAGTAAGGGGAGGTGCAGGCAGACAGAGCACCATGGGGAGTCCATCCACGTTGTCCCCACACCACGGAGAGTCCATCCATGCTGTCCCTGCACCATGGGGAGTCCATCCATGGTGCCCTCCCAGTCCAACCTCCGTGGCCAAAAACGCCAGACTGTGTCACCACCCTGTGCTCACCCCTGCATGAGGAAGCCTTGCTCAGCCAGCTCCAGGGCAGATCAGGTCCTGAGCTCCCCACTGCTATCCAGAGTGTCCCTGCCCATCAAATTCCCCCAGGGTCCTGCAAGCAGCCGACTTGGAGAAGTGCTTCCCCTCCAGCCCTCTCCTCGCACCGTTCCCTCCCAGCAGCCAGATGGAGTCATTACAGAACACAATTACTTCTGCATGTAGAATAATGGTAATTCAAAATAAAACACAGAGAAATTATTTCTACCATTTGCCATAACAAAGGTGACTTCTCTGCGGGTGTCCCTGTTTCCTTCAGATTCCAGCACAGTAAATTTCACATCACATATTTAATGCAAACAAGAATCAGTGTTTTGCTCAGAAAAGGCACCATTTATGAAGTTTCAGAAATATTTCCATTTGTTAAACTCTATTACAATGAACAAAATGAGATTTTAAAAAAAAAAAAACAACCGCAAAACAAACCTTAATGGTATTGCAATTAATTCTTTTACAGCTTCCCAAAATCTAAATTTTCCTTAAGTTCCTTAAGTTTTTGTGATATAGTTTCATCATAAACTATGACTAGATCACATAAGAAGGAACTAACATCCTAATTCCTTTGTTCCCCATCATAGCTGGTTCTCAGTAAATGAAACAAACTACAAATTTCTGTTTCAGCTGATGACTTTTCTCTAAAACAAATATGATCTGTTTAATAATAATAATAATATGAATAACAATAAACACAAAAATAAACCAAATATAATATTCTCAATCAGTGTTATTGAATCCTTGAGCTATAGTAGAGACATCCACAGATTTAAATGCAAGTTTGTGTACGTAAAAATCTATTCTGGTTATCTTATCTATTACGTTTCAAAGACTTCCTTCAAATCATCATATTTATATTTTTTCCTACTCCAATAGCTTGATTAAATTACATCAGAAACTGTGGCAGGTGCCAAGATTCAAATCCTTATACAGACAAAACCTACAACTACCAGGAGTGAGTATTTTCAGCCTCGAGTACCCACACAGGCTCCCCAATCCATACATAAGCATCAAAACATCAAAACAGCATTAACATGTGCTCAACAAACAATGCTTTTGAAACCAAGAAATACACTACAAGACGCATGATTATTTTACAGACGCCAAAATGAGAACTCAGAGCCAGACCCGGAGCACGTGGATCTGATAATGTAAAAATTTCCTGGTTTTCTGGGGTGCGTGTGTGTGTGCATGTGTGTGTGTGTGAGAGGGAGAATCACTCAACATCTTACTTGGGGAAAAGAAGTTAGAAGTGCTCCTGACTTTGCCAGTGCACTGAGGATGTTGCACTGCTTTTGTCAGCTTGTGAGATGCTCAAAAATAAAGGAAAAGCTTTCACTGAAAGCTTCATGTTTCAGCAGCAGCAGCACCAACAATTTGAAAACCAAAAACGTGGTAATTGGAAAATCGAAATATTCGATTTCTGAACAAACTGTTCATGCCTGTCTTGTGGGTCAGATCTCCAGGACATCCTTCCCTGCTACAGCCCAGCCAGGCTGTGTCCACCAGCATGAAACACAGGAAGCTTCTTGTCTGGATGGAAAATGGTACATGAAAACAAATTATGATCAAAATGCATCAAAAAGGACAAAAATTCCTCAGACCTGGACTGTGGAAGGCAACAGAAGTCTTAATCTTAACAGAACATCCATTATTCCAACTTTTAAATTCTAATTTTTACTGCTTCTTTATTTTGGCCCCACAGACTTTAACTTTTCAGAGCTGCTGAATTGAAGTCACTGCAGTGGCAGACGTGCAGCATTTCTGAAATCCTGCTGTAATGGCCAGAAGATGGACATGCAGAAAACAGGAAGGACAAAAATTTGCAAAGTTTCACTGAAAATGGGATAGATAGAAGTGAGAAATCCAAAGCCAGGCTTTGGACGGCAGGAGTTAATCACATTTAAACAAAAAAAGGCTGCACAAGCATGACTGAAACCCCGCTCTCGCCAAATGAACGGATCCCTGTTAACTGCAGCGAGATTTCTGCTGCATTTAACATTACAATTTCCCTTTTTTCCTTTCATATAGAGAAAGGCCTCTCCGCTTTAAAGCCATCCCAGGACATAGAATAATTCCCAGTTTTATCTGTCCTGACCACACGTATGAAACACGTGAATGACAGAGGGCAGCTGCTGCTGTTCCTGCCACTGGTGGCGGCTGCAAATCACACAAACCAACGCCTTCCTGTCCCTTGGGAGAGAAGTGAAGGTTCTGGTTTATGAGCAGTTAGAGAAGAAGAAAGAAAAAAAAAAGTAGAAAAAAAATCTACACCTTGCAGCAGACAGTGAGCCTGGGGCTGGTGGGGGTGAGGAAGTTAATCAGCCCTGAGCAGGCTGTTCGGGATGAGGCCAAACAGATGGCTCGTCTCCGAAACGGCAAAACGGGAAGCAGATGTGGCCACCGCTTCTCCCCATGCATAACTGGGAACCAGCCGGTTGGTGAGGAACTTTGCATAACAAGGATAATTTGGTATCAAAACTGTCCCTAGAAGTGATCTGAATGGATCTGGGCACAGTTGACAGTTTTCACTTCTTGTTTCCCACTCAAGGTTCAGCCAGATTAAATTTTAAATGCGACCTGACTGCTTGCATGGGGTTGCTCTCAGCTCACTTCTAAGGAAACCTGTGACAGGAGTCCTCATGTCTCCACTGAAGATTTTGGGGCTAAAACCCTGATCTCTGTTGCGCCAGTTGACATTTTAGTGACCAATTTCAGCATGCTGTGATTTTTCAATTTAAAGTCCATAAACTTCTGAACAATCAGCAAAACTGATCTCCTCTATTTGCATGCACCAAAACTCATAGAGCCTGGATACAGGAATGTCATGAGCCTGAGCTAATGTCCCCTGTAAGCTCCTTACCACTAAAAACAGAGCCAAGGGTCCCAGAGGAGCCTGGCATCCCTTCCTGGGGAGAGATCATCTGCCTGGGGGAGCAGGGATAGGAGCCTCTGACTGCAAAGCCTCATGAGCCTGTCAGAGCCTTTGTACCCGCCAGCCCTGCACGCACTTTCCCAAAAAAACCTGGCAAAATAACGTGAGTATAAGGGGGCAGTTTAAAACATAGATGGGATGTGTCCTACAAGTGAAATAGGGGTTTCTCTTTTTCCATTCCTCCCCATTTTGTTTCAAAGGGGACAGTAATGTCAATTTGACTGCAGCTTTTATTTGTGTGTCCCTGTTGCATTGACAAGGATTAAATAAACTACAATATGTCATAAAAATGAAAAGAGAGTGTTGTAGACGCATGATGCAGGGCCCCCACAAGAGAGATCCACAGAGCTCTTAACATTAAGGGTTGTTTGAATCTGGGTTCAAACACTCCAGGTTTGTTTCACTGATAGTTGCAGTATTCAAAAATGTACCTTTATCATCTTACAGAGATTCCCTAGTGCAGCCAGGAGAGAATACAGATTCACTCTCCATTGTGTGGGAGAAAAAGAGGAGGGTGCACATACTTGCCAAAAACGTATTTGTGGGGAGTAACCAAAACCCTGTTACATGAATTTTATTTTTTTTTTAGCACGGCACATAAGCGATTTACCTCCCCAAGTCCAGCTCTGAAACATTCACAAACTCTTTATTTTTGCATTGCATCCAGTCACTTCGCTCCTGGCTGATAATATAGATACTGTTTTATTTGCATAGTCTAGCAAATGCACATGGGAATTGTGCTGAACACTCACACGTACGTAGGGGGTTTTTGGACTCATTAAGTATTGGTACAAATTAGAATGGCTACTTCTGCTTTGGAAACATCTGTCTCGCCCTCTCCTTGTAAACGAGGCTGAGGCACAAAACAGTTCTATAAAGTATATTGTAATTATACTATGATATTATGATAGTATCTGACAAGAGAACTGCAGGAACCAGGGTAAAGCTGAATAAATGAGAAACTCAGGCTGCTGAGGAGCACCCAGCACCAACAGACCCCGCAGGTCATTCATGTCCAGCAGCTACTTCTCCTTGAATCACAACTACATCACATTTCACTGACCTTTAAATAAGGGTGGGATCCTGATCAGCAGAAAGAGTAAAGATACCCAGGGAGAAAAGCTCCAGTGGCTTTAGGAGAACAATTAAATGTGTGTGTCAACAGAATAAGTCATCTAAACTTGGGCATTTTCATTAGAATTCCAAAGGCCAGGAGAAGGAGACTACAGGCATCTGTCTGAGTTTCTTTAACTAATTTTTGATAGCTTAACCATTGGGCATTGAAGGTAGGAGCAAATGTACCAGAAGTGAAAGGCAGACCAGAAGGGAAATGAAGGGTGGTAGAAGATTGGGTGGAAAAATTAACACATCGAGTTCAGCAGTGAAGAAATTACTCTCTACCATAAGGGTTATTACCACAGAATTAAGAAAAGCCAAACCCAGTGCATTTCAGGGAAATAAAAAATATTCTACCTTTCTTAATAGCTGCATGCCTATTATAGTGCCTATTATACTATGGGAGAGTTGTCCTCTTCTCTTGATTATCCTTAAACCTGAAATCAATTTCTGAACTAAAAACTATTCTTCTATTTGGATCTTAATGATGACTCCCTACCCCTCACTTCTGCCAAATCCAGGCAGCCAATGTATAGTATTCCCACTATACATTCACTCTTCCTTTTTGTCTTCAGTACCTGAAAAAGCAGAGAATTGTGTAGTCTAAGTCCTTTTCAACAAATCCTTTCATGCTGTCATTAATTAAAAAAATTCTCTTCTCTTACTATCCTGTTTTCTGGAGATACAGAGTTCTGGAGAATATCCTTTTTTTTTTTTTCAAATACAGCAGGTGTGTAGCTCTGTTGACTTGGGGATGTGTGTGTCTGTGTAAGATCACAACAAGTGGAAATTACTTTGAATCAAAAAGTGATATAATTTCTTCCTGTTATCTTTAAATTTATTCTATAGCTTCCAAAATTCAAGATACATTTTCTGAAAAACTGGTAAACAGCAGCATTACGGTGAAACGATTACATCCTTTCCTTCCCTGAAGGGAAATTGAAGCATGAAAGAACCACCCTGAATTCCTTATGCAAGCTCGTGCAATAGGTTTTTTACAAAATCAGGATTAGGAGACAGGTCTTCTAACACTTGTTTATTCTCCAGCCACAGATTAGGCTTCCTCTTTGGTGGATAGTAAACTCAGGAATCCCCACTTGCAGACCCTTGAACTAACACCTAAGGACTGAAAAAATGCCACAGGATTAAGAAGTCAGGCTTTAGATTACATCAGTGTGTGTGTTTGTGCACTTGTACTATATATGTGCATAAGACTACAAGTGTGTCTACTTCAAAATATTCAATAATATTTTTTAACCAAGAGCTGCCAGTTTTCCTTTCACTTCTCAGTTAATGAAAACATCTTAAGTTGCCTAAATTTGCAGAATATTTTGAACAAACACACCAAGATAAATAATCTGTTCCACGATTAGTTGTTGAAGTCAAACAGCTTTTCCCTTGCAAATGTCCATAAATGATGCACAGACAAAAAGGAGAACAATACTGGGACAGGGCTCTCTGTCTGGTGTACAGCACTGTGCCCCCCCCCCCCCCATTTTTCTATGGATACATAATGTTCTGCCTAAATATCTCTTTTGTGGTGACCAACCGATTTAAGAAGTTGGGATGCTTTCCTATGCCTTCAAAAACACAACACGAAATTACCCTATTTGTCCTCCCAACTATGTCAGGGAAAAAACTAAAAAAAAACCCCCCAAAAAACCCAAAACAAAAACAACCCCAAAGAACAACCACCTCCCCAAAAAAAACCCAACCAAATAAAACAAACAAAAACAACAACAAAAAACAATAAAAATACCAAAAATCCCCCAAAACAAAACAAAAAAAACCAAATCCAGCAACCAACCAAATAAAAACCAACAGGGCAATAGCCAAGTGAAACTATTACATTTTAAAACACCCCAGCCTATGACAGCTTTGGTTAGAGGCTCATTTGCAACAGAGGAGGCTCGCCCAAACTTAGCACAAATATCAACGTACAAAATAGAAACTTCAGATAAGCTGTGGAAAGAGGGTGGGATTTCCAGAAAATAGGGAAGAACTTGTTACACCCTCCTTGTCAAACTTTGCAGGATCACCACAGCTTCTCTGGAAAAACAGCATGTGCCGAGGGGGAAAGCGAAGGGCTTTCCTTTTGGTTCTGCTTCTCCTGTGTAAACTGCTTGCCTAATTTCCTTTGCAATCAGAGAAATATTCAACTCAAACCCCATCATTTCCACATCTTACTCTGCTGTGTACTTTTGCTACAATGTCTCTTGCTACTTCCATAATTTTCTGTCATGAATATTGTACCAGGACCTTACAACTTCTCAAGCCCACGATGGCATTAATGTTAAGCAAGTTAAAGCCTCCAGGGCGGTGGGAAGAGGGAGGTTGGAATCACTCAGCACCTCCCAGCAGAGCCTCTCCAAAAGGCATCAGGGACAGAGGGCCAAGTCCCTCTGCCGTTCCACACCCTGACAACATGGGAAGTTACACATCCCATCTTTCTCAATGTTTTCTGGGGTCATCCTTGGAGCTTTTCCCCAGAAGTGCAGAACAAATGCTTTGTCACAGGTGGGTAGCAGGGTCAGGCTTCCCCCATTGCCACTGAGAGAACATCTGTCCCTCCCTGGGACACACAGGCCTGGCACCGTCAGCCTGGGACGTGTCCTGCTGGAGCCCATCAGCTCCTGGAGCATCCACACGGCAGCACGGACACAGCAGGGCACGGGAGGGAAGCAGGCAGCACCCAGCCCTGGCCCTGGCCAGCACAGAACCTCCTTGGGGACATCCATCTGCCTCTGATCCCACCTCAGCACCTCAGACACTCCCTGTCTCCACAGGGGATGCATTCAGCCCCACAGCACACCCTGACAGCTGGGCTGGCATGGGGTTAGAAAGGGAATATCTGGAAGAAACAAACACAAGGAGGTTTGGTGGCAGCAGAGAGGGGAAAAGAAATTTACACAGTATAAAAAAATATTTGGGGTGTGTTTAAAAAAAAAAAAAAAAATTCAGAGAATTGCACTTCTTGGCTTCTTTAGACCAAGCCTGCCTCTGCACCAGGAAAACACCAGGAGAAATGAAGGTAGGTGTAAGAAACACTGGCTTTTGAAGTGAGCTTTCTAAAAAGTTTTGCAGCAGTGATAAGGAAAAAAAAAAGTGCAATTGCCACGTGCAGTCAGTACACAAAAAATGGGCCTTGAAAGAGCTACCCCAAAGGCGGATATTACAGAGAATGGATTTATATTTTTTTATGGCGGCCTCATATCAGTTTCAATTTTAACTATGTATCAGGAGAAAGGGAAAAAAATAGGGATTTTGGATTGATCTGTGATCATCTAGAAAACTACACAACAAATTTCTGGACCCCACAGAGTATCTTGGCCTGCTTTAGGCACAAAAATTAAGGATCCAAGGATCACAGGATCCAAGAGTGCACCTCTTCCCCTTGTCTCACTGGGCAGGACAGCTGTGCCCCATGGCACTGTCCCAGAGGCCATCAGGAGCCTCCTGCAGCCATCACCCTCAGCAAGGTTTCAGCAGCAGCAGTTCAGACCCAGGGGACAGAGCAAGAGAGAGATGTTATCACCATTTCCTTTCCCTTCCCTCAGGCGATTGCTCTTTAAAGAAACACTCCCTTCAAAAAAGGGAATTGCAGCAGCGTTTGGCTTCCCCCCGGACCATCCATGCTGCCGCTCTGTGACGTTGCCTTTCCAAGGATTTGCTGAGCAGTGCTGTGTGGAAGACCAAATCTGTAGTCCAGAAATTTGTTAGTTCAACAAAAAGGATGGCTGAAACAAGCTGCCTGACAAAGAGCGCGCGCTTCCTGTTGTTGGCAGAAAGTGAGACTTCACGCTGTTCCCCCTTGCTTCCTTTAAAAACAGTGCCAGGAATTGATGTAAATTGGCTTCAGAGCATCTGACCCACAAAGCAGGGAAGTGAGAAACTGTAGGACTGAGGAAGATAGAGCAATATTAGCCACCTATATCTAAATATACACGGGGTTTTAATACACTTGATCGGTGATTGTGGATGGCATCAGTGATTTCCCCTTGAAACGTGCTCAGCGGCTGAGCTCTTCAGCAGCTCCAGAGAATTATTTCTCCGGAGAGATCAGTCAAGTGGTTTCTTCAGCCACAAAAGCTCCACACCAGTGGGCACGCTGCCCAGACAGCTCAGTTGAACACTGGCAGAGGGATCACCCGAAAAGTTAACTCCTTACCCAGCACAAAGGAATTCTTTTGGGGCCATCAGGAGAAGGCCCTGCACTGCTGGGTACGAGGGATGCTGGTGCCTGACCCTGTTGCACAATGATTTTTACCTCTGAGGCAATCCTGAGGGAGCAACAAATGCTGTTCGCTATCAACCAAAACTCAGATGAATTGAGACTGTTGAGTTAATTGGACTCAGTTCCTGTTACCTGTTGTGTGTCTACATTTCAATGCATTTTCAGGATCTTCAGCCTGGGAGACTGCTCGTATCTGCTCATTTACTCTGTTATTAAAATTCCCAAGATCAAGGACCAGTTTAAACACAAATGCACTGTACCAAAATTTTCACCTGCTTTCCCAGCCCCAGTTGACCTGAGACACGAAGTAAAATTAATCTTTTAGAGTCCTACCTTTGTTAAATAGGACTTTCTAGAAATGTCAGCCTGGTTTTTGCAGCTCCCTCAAAAAAAATCTTAAAAATTAAAGTTCACCCACCAAAACCAATAAATAGAATAATTCATATAATTCTAGTAACAAGGCATAAACACTGGATACTTTTAAGTGGCAAAACAAGGAAACATAACTGACTACCCTTGGGCTTTCCTTAAGAAATCGTATGGACTTCTTTGGGAAAAGAACTCCATCTGGTGGCAGGCTACAAAAAAAGATCAACTCAACACTATAAGGGCGTGCCACTCCCTGGAAAAGACTGCTGTTACTGGAAATGGAGAGGATTCGTGTGGATAACTATTTTTCTCCATAAACATCTAAGCCTTATATAGGATAGATCGAGCAAGGCATCTTTCAGGCTTGCTGTCCTAAATGCAGGCACAGCTGAAGGGTTTAAGCTCATCTGGCTCCCGTATCCCACAGCAAAATTTCTGATGCTGAGAGTGCTGCGTGAGACATCCCCAGCCTGTGGAAGACGAGGAGCAGCAGTGCCACTGCCACCTCCACAGGCATATGTGTCCAGGATATTGGGATTCGCCCACAGACAACAACTATGTTCCTCTGTAGTAATATAAATAAGGTGGCACCACTTTTCCACTGCTCTAAGGGCAATTAACACTCTTAAAAGATGGATTGTTTTTATGGGGGTCATGTTCTACAGACAAAGGGTAACATTCCCTGGCATGAGTTCCCCCTGCTCGGGGGTGGCTAGAGGAGTGAGCTGTACTACCATGACTTTGGGAAGTTGCAGTACCACAGCTATTTTTAAAAGCACATGAGAAATGGTTTTCATGAATGAAACCACAATGGAGCAGTCCCCAGCATGCTCAGCCTTGTCCCTTCTGCAACATTTACAGACAGAGAGTTAAGTGTGTATTTTCAGCAGATGACAGTAAAAGTTTCTGAAAATTCGATCTTCTGTTTCTTTGATGCAAAACTTCTGGTTTTGGAATGACTTCTGATATCACAATGTTTTAATTATCACATTTAATTTTTTTCAGTCAGCTCTCAGACTCACTGTCATATGACAGTAAGGCACTGCATTAAGCAGGGTGGAACCTTTTACATTTAGCATTAAAGTCACTAAAAAAAAATTACAAGGCATATTCAGAAAATAATGAACTGATCACAGAATTGTCACTACAAGCTTCTACTTTCTCTCCAGTTGTAGCTATGCCAGCCCAGAGGTTCTGCAACCTTCTTGAAAGTGGAGTTTTATTTTTCTGTTTTGTGCCATCACTGCTAAATGTATGTTTTTATATAACATTAAGCCATCAACAGGTATTGAAAAATATATAATCAGCGACAAAATAACTTCAAAGGACGCCTTAATTTGAGTCTTTATATGTAATCAAACTCCCCACAGCACTTTTCCATTTTCTCTGTTAATTTTTTAAATTTTCTTTCTTTTTTATTAAGGGAAGCTGGCACCAAAATAGCTTACTGACACCAGCTTCCAGAGTTCATGCCCTCTCTAGAAAAAAATTCTCCACCACTTAAGAAAAATCAGGAGTATCTATAATGTTATGCAAATGGCTACATCCTTCTCTTCACCAGATCTACATCCATTCTGTAGTGAAAGTAATTGGTGTGCAAAAAATACAATACATCAAGAGCATTCAAACTCCCCATGTCAATATTTACTCTTCTTCTTCTTTCTTTTCATATTTGGGGAAAAAAAATCCACAGGTCAAATAATAATGAAGGCCAAAGTTCTCCTTCTTCAGAATATTGAATTAAGTATTCAATATTCTCGTGAGCACGAGCTATTTCCTAACAACTCGTGTAAGAAATCTCACTGGTTACATCAGACCTGCAAGGAGAAGCAGTCACTAGTTGCAAGTGTCACAAAATAAAACTACTCATTTGGAAAAGGAGAAAACAGACTTTTAGGTCTTAACCAACACTGAGGAGTATTTGGGACTGGTGACATTCATTAATCAAAATGATTCTGCACAGCAAGTTTAGGTGGAACTGTCCCAACTGGCAAAGACACACTTTCCTTTGGCTGTAGGCAAAAAGTTATAAAGAGACCATTTTACTAACACCAGTAATCAAAAATCATAGAGAACACTCTAAAGTTAAAAGGAGAAGTCTAGGCAATTTAATCTCTTATTGCATTTTAACCCATAGTACCAAATTCAAAACCTGTAAGAATTGGGTAGGAATTTTCACAAGCCACTGCCCAGAATTTTGTGATCTACTTCTGAAAAGAAAAAAAGTCAGGTTTTTTTCCCTCTGTGAACACACAATTGTTTCAGATAGTGTCTCAAAGCAATGCATTAGCAGACTGGCCATCATTTAATTTTATGTGCTCGGGTGCTTCCACTTCACAAAGCCCAGAGAGAATTTCAGATTGCACTATGCCAGTTCCAAAACCAGGCAAACTAATCTGAAACCAGAATTTTCTAACAGCACAGTTTAGGGAAAGCCTGAGCTCCAGGGAGCTTTTCTCACGTGGCTTTGGTGCAAAGCCTCAGAACAGCCTGGCTGTGTTTGATTACGCTGCACACGCCATAGCCAAAGGAGGATGCGATAAGATCAGAGGCACAACAGAGCACAAGGTACCACCTTACCCCTGACCACTGCAAACCAACCCAGCTCCAACAGAGGGGCTTGCTTGGGCTTGGGGTGGTGCTCTTGGGGAATCTGAGGGATCACCTCAGCTGCACCCATGCTGATGAACTCATGGTTGTGATGCTGCAACCGAATGACCTCCACAGTGGCCTTGTCCCTGCCTGAGCTTGGGCAGCTGAAGGTTCCCCTTTTCTGTTCCCCCCTTCCCTGCCCAGCTAGCCACTCCAGCCATGCCCGGGTGAAGAAAGGGCAGTTGTTCCCCTTTTCCCCAGTGACCTACAGTGAGGAAGCACTGCATCATCTCTCTGCCAGTCAGAAAGCAGATCTGGTATCTTTACAGCATTCCTGCAGCTTTCATTCACTTTCCTTGACCCTCAGCTTGTGGAAGCGAACAATATTGCCCTTTGCTTACTGCTCCATCTTTGCCACAAGAAAACAGCTTAATATTGCTCTAGAACAGGTTATGTGCCTTGGCGATATGGAAATATGGACACAGGACACAGCTGCTTCGAGTCTTTACTTGTGTGATGTTTTCTGAAGTTAGAAATTACTAAATTCTTGTAACACCTCTGCCCAGTTAGTTGCAAAGCCATAATCAAAGTGCAGTAAGAGCCAAACAACAAGGCAAAGGCATAACAGAGATTCCACTTGGGTCTTTCCTGCAGCAGTGACAATGGATTCATTAGTGACTATTAGTGATGGAAGAGGGAGGCTCCGCTGCAATAACTTTCCTGTTGAAACCAGCCTGGGAAAGATGGGCAGAAAACACAGCAACTCCAGAACAACTTTGCTAAAAATGAACAATGCACTGCAAAGTTCGTGTATCTGCCACCCTGCAGCCATGGTCAGTCCTACTCTGCTCCAGTTTCACCCCTTATCAATCACAAGCACTGTCCTGTTGAGGTGTCTTGGGGTGATGTCATGGTAATCCTGTATGCCCTATTGTTTGTGTGCATGCCCAGAAATGTGGTCCAGTAGCTTTAACTGTTCAGCAGCCAGGAGAAGCTCTGCCAGCGCGGGATGTTTTGAAACTCTCTCCCTTCTCTGCCAGGGAGCAAGGGAGAGGAAGGGACATTCCTTCATCGAGCTGCTGCCACTCCTGTGACTGCTGCTTGCTGTTCCCTGGGATTGCTTCTTCGTCGTCTCCTTTTTGGACTTTTTTTCCCCAACTTGCTTTCTCACCTGAGAACCCTGGGAGCCCCCGGAGGATGGGAGACGAGAATCCTCCATGGAGCCACCAGAGCTACTCCACCTGGCCACCCCCCGGGGACCACCGGAGAGGGGAAGCTATGCCTGAGGAAAAGGACACTAAAGTTCATCAGTTGTTTACTCACGCTTAAAAATTCCTTTTCCCCTTTCCCCTTCACCTGTGCCTGGCAGGGCATTTCTGCGTGTTTTGTTAAATAAACAGGTTTCTTCACTTCATCAAAAAAATTCTGTTGTGGTGGAGGAGGGGGTGAGGGAAGCCTATACTTTGGGGGAGGTGTTTATTCAGAGCACTTTCCACCTAGACAATTTGTCTGTAATCCGAGACAATAACTGGCACCGAATGTGAGGCTTGACGAAATTTGTTGCCCACCTTTTATGGGGCTGTCCCGGGCCTCCCACGTACCAGGCAAGAATTCTATCACTGAACCACCAATGTAAAGCGCTCTGAATAAATGCCTCCCCCAAAGCAAAGGCTTCCTGCATCCCCTCCCCCACCACAACAGAATTTCTTGGATGAAAGTGAAAAAAACCTGTTTATTTAACAAAATGCACAGAAATGCCCTGCCAGGCACAGGGGAAGGGGAAAGGGGGAAAGGAATTTTTAAGCATGAGCAAATAACTGATGAACTTTAGTGTCCTTTTCCTCAGGCATAGCTTCCCCTCTCCGGGGGTCCCTGGGGGGTGGCCAGGTGGAGTAGCTCTGGTGGCTCCCTGGAGGATTCTTGTCTACTGTCCTCCGGGGCTCCTCAGGTTCTCGGGTGAGAAAGCAAGTTGAAGAAAAAAAAGCCCAAAAAGGAGACGATGAAGAAGCAATCCCAGGGAAAAGCTAGCAGCAGCCACAGCAGTGGCAGCAGCCTGATGAAGGAATGTCCCTTCCATTCTCTCGCTCCTCGGTGGAAAAGCCTGGGGAAGAGTTTCAAAACATCCCGTGCTGGCAGAGCTTCTCCTGGCTGCTGAACACAGTTTAAGCTACAGGACCACATTTCTGGGCATGCACACAAACGATAGGGAATACAGGATTATCATAACATCACCCCAGGACATCAAGATACCAAAGACACGTGAGGACACAGAAAGAATTGGAAGTCTAACCAACAGGATATTATTAAAAGGAGTGGAAGTGTTACATATATTCAGTACAGGTAGTATTGTAATGCCAAATGACAACAGATCTCAACTATTTCAGGTACCTGCTACAAAGGGCATGGTTAAACCTTTCCTGTGTCTGTGTCGTGAGGAATAAGGACAGGATAAGGCACAGAACATTTGAATTGCAGTAACAGAGATGAGTCATTGGGGAATCATTTTACTCACCTTCAATATTGCTAAAGAAGAATCCAGGCAAGAAACACTTCATTAATGGCTAACATTAAACATTTACCACTCTGTGTTTGCGTAGCAGCGTATACTGAATACACCAAGTCCTGAGAGTGATCACATCACTGGTATGGGAATGAACATTCAATAAGGTCCAAAAAGAGACCAAGGTTTTTATAAGTATTGAATGTTTTTAATGAGCAAACCAGGCTAAACATGGATCAGGAATCACAAAAATTAATTCACAGGGTGAAAGTGAATTCCCCACATGAAGTGGGAATTTGAGGATTTCTTAGAGTCCTTACCAGACCCATAACTCTGTGATAAGGCTATTTTGGTTTCACAGCTATGACCCAAGATTATATGAGGTTTCTGACCTAATGGGACAAAAAGGAATACTAGAGACCTATTAGTACAACAGCTGCTTATAGTGACAGCATCTTACAGACTGTTTTTCTACAGATAAGATAAAGAATGGCAATAAAATATCAAAAAGCAAGGCTAAGAAATTGAGACTTTGGGAATGCTGTGCCTGTGTCTTCACTAAGCCCAGCGTTTATGTGAATTGCTCTGTGCTGGGTGCAGGTGTGAAGGTTTCAATAGGGAAGGGCTGCAGGGGTGGCCTCCTTGGGGCTGGACACAGCTGGTTCCAGCAGACCCACAGCAGAACAGATGCCTGCACTGCAGCCCAGGGGACAGCCCATACTGGTTTGTTTGGTGCGTTTTTTCCCAATGTCACACTGGCTTGTGAGTGGTTCCGTAATTTCTGTTAGAAAGAAATTGCCTTATTTCAAAAGGACAATCTTAGTGATGCTCTTAAGAGGCCAGTCTGGTTTTCATCCACTCGCCATTAGCAGATGATGATCATTTCTGCCTCATCGGGTTTTTCCCCTACTTGTGTTGGCACAGTTTCTGTAAATGAAAATCCCCCTGGGAACTTCATACTGCTCTGAGACAATTTAGCTAACTCAAATTCAAGGTGCACTGAGAGTCTGAATTGCCTTGTTTATTAATAAGACCTCACTTTTCCAGGACTGCAATTATTTACCTTTAAAAGAAACTAAAAGATTGTGCATCAAACGTTGCTGAACCACAAAACCAGAGCAGAGTCCAGCATTTCTTCTTCCAACGATCAGCCAGCCAAAAAGAATAAATAATGAAGTACATAGGTTTCTGCATACACTAAACAGATCCATTAAAGTGGATTTATCTGCACCATTTCCCTTAAATTACAATCATGCCCTATTTCTGTGCAATTTTCTGTATTTTGTGAAATTATGTTCCTGGCAGTGAAATCGCTGTGTGGTAGCCCTGTTACAGAGGGTTATGAAACTCATCTTGGGCTGACACTGCAAGTCCTACTGGTGCTGAGCTCTGCAGCAAAGCCCAAGGAATGCTGCATGGCTGAAGAGATGGTTGTATCACCTGCATCATTGCTAAAACAGAATAAACTTTACCTAGTGTTCCTTTTCGCTATTTCTATGTGTTTCATTAAAAAAAGAAAAAAAAAAAAAGGCATGTCTGTGTAATTCATGCAATGAATAACCTAAACAGTAGGAGGAAGAGCAACCTTGTCTGGTGCTGTGGTTCTACCTTTTATCTCTTCTGCAAGTTCCACTTTGCAGCAGACAAATACAGAGGCACAGAACTTGTGTCCCAGGCCTTGTAACCTCAGGAGGAGCTTTATTCTCTTCTCACTCACTGATCCCTCCTTGTAGAGCATTTCTATGAAAATGTGAATATTCAGATACACAGATAACCACAGAGTGCTCACATGGCACACCAGAGTAATTCCCAGAATAAATAAGGCAATTATTTGATAATATATAAACCATTTATTAGCCCTTGGGCAACGCTTAGGTTTTATCAAACAATTAAAATTCTCCTTTAAAGAAATGTTTGGAGAGAGCAAAAATCTTATCTAGTGCCTATGTGATCATAGCTCTCCAATACTGAGCTTGTAAGAGCAGACTTAATCTCATAAACTTTACCAAAGTGGCAGAGAAGTCAATCGGTTTAGACTCCATCACACATTTATTCTTACAAAATAATCTAACTATTCTACTTTCACTATTTTAAAAATGAAGACAAATTCCCATAGCTGAATTTTTCACCTCTGCAAAACAATTTCTAATACATACCAGACTTTACTAAAAACATGAGCTATGATTAAAACTGACTCATATGTTTAAATCAGGATGAGCGCTAAGAAATTCTAAGCCTTCTAAATTATTCTGAATTCAAGACTCATTATAGTCTCCTAGGCCCCTGTAATTCCCAAATGGCTTTAAAAAACGCTAGCTAAACAGCATTCAGTTTTAGAGAAATCTGAGGAAGAGTCACTTTTATGCTCTGCATTTTCCACAACAGGAGAAAAAGTGCTTCAGATAAACTGAAAAAGAGGCACAGATGCCCCCAGCAGCCAGCTCTGCCACACTAACAAAGGAATCCAAAGGAAATATTTCCATTTCTTTTCCCTCCAGGAGCAGCTGTGTTCACCCAGTGGGCAAGGACAGGTTATACGAATAAAACGTTGTGCAGTCTTTCATACCTTAGGTAAAAATGCCAAATACAAGCTAGCCAGGAATTTTATCATTGTTGCATGAACACTAAGAAGCAGTGGAACCCAGGAGGTGTTGGGACACAGGATTTCTCCTTCCTGACCACTAGAGCCCAGCACGCTCAGAGTAAGGCATCTCTCATCTAAACCTGATGGATGCAGCTGCATCTCTTTCTGCTTGGGGGTCCAGCCAGGAGCGAGGCTGAGCCCCTTATCCAAACCAGTGGATACAAAACCACACACACACAAGACAAGGACAGAGAGGGAGCAGAGTCTTTTACCAGCACACACACACAACAAATGCACTCCCACAAAGCCACCCACAGCCCCACCTTGTCCCTCAGCTCCAGCCTCACAGGACCCAAGATCACCAGTGTGACACAACCCACACTCTCGTTTCACAAGGACACCCCACGCAAGGAACCTTCAAACACTGCCACAGGATTTAAGCTCATCAAGTACCCATGCCCAGACTCCAAGCCCCCTTACCCTGCCACTGGCTTACCCAGGGCTCTTTCCAGATGCTGGTTTTCCACCTCTTTGACAGCTTGTCCAGCCTGAAGTTTGCCAGTGAGCTTTGCTAGTGAAGTTTACACGCACACAGGAATCCCTACAGCACCTGGGTGCCCATGCTGGCTACCCCACGAGTGGCTCCAGATCCTACAGCCCCCTATGACCCATGGCCTCCTCTCCAGTTGCAGGTGTCCAGACCTCCGAATAAAACACACCTGCACATGCTGATGCAGCACAGAAAGCAAGGTCAAGCAGAAAATCATCAGAAAAAAGTTTTTAATGAGAAGCTGGGATAGACTTCAGTGATGAGTTACAAGGTTGTCAGACAAGAGCAATGCTCAAGAGACCTTCCTCTTTTGAGCCCCCCTCCATTTTTCCATACCACTCCACATTGACCTCTGCCCTTTCCTCCCTCTGCTGCTGTCTCCTCCCAAACAAAGCATCTCTAACTGCTCTTCTCCATTAGTCCCAGTTTTGCCACATCCCTACCCAAAATTGGTATTTCTGCTATTACTTGAATCCCTTACTGATACAGCATGGTGGACCTTGCAAGATTCCCAATACTCCCTTCAATTATATGTGAGGTTTGATCACCTTCCCCTCAACCGTCAGTGAAATTCGTCCATCTTTCACAGCCATCTGTAAATTCTGTCAGCTTCTCACTGCCACTGGTATTCAGCAATTTCTTGTGTCGTGACCAGAAGTTCCTGGTGGTCTTTCCAGCTGGCAAAGCCTCAGGCCAGAGCCTGGACATCTGCCTGCATAACATAAGGAGGTTTAATGCAGAAGCACTAAATTACCATAGGTTTAATATGTGGCAGTGTTGAAGTCCCAAACTGTTCTTGTGAAACAGCTGGGATGCAATTCATTTACCACAGCCAAAAGTCTGGTTCCAGGTTTCATAGAGCTCCAGGTCCTTGGGGGACACGCTGGGCCGCACTGTTCTCAGGGCACTCTCAAAGTCCAGGAAAGAGATGGGCCGTACCTGGTCCGGTGTGATGGTTGCAATGTCCATGGACTGCAGACTGCGGATAGGGCCCAGAGAAGCTTCCCGACACAGCTGTGTCATGTCTGCCCCAGAAAACCCGTCAGATTTCTGGACTATGAGTTCGATTTCCTCTTCAGTTAGAGAGCAGTGCTCCTGTGCCATCAGCCGGGTAACAATCTGCTTCCTAGCAGAGGCTTCTGGGAGAGGGATATACAACCTCTTCACCAGTCTCCTTCGGGCAGCTTCATCAATTTCCTGGGGTCGATTTGTTGCTCCAACCACTAGGATACGATCCTCAGAGGAGGTTGTTGCCCCATCTAACTGCACCAGAAATTCAGTTTTTATTCTCCTGGACGACTCGTGCTCCCCCTCTCCACGCTGGGATAACAGGGAATCGATCTCATCGATGAAAATCACTGCTGGCTGCTGACACCGTGCCACAGCGAACAGCGCACGGACCATCTTCTCCCCCTCACCCACCCATTTGGAAGTCAGAGAGGAGGCACTGATGCTAAAAAAAGTCGCTCCAGACTGGCATGCAATGCACTTGCCTATGAGAGTCTTGCCAGTCCCAGGGGGGCCAAAGAGAAGAATTCCTTTCGGAGGACCACGCAAGCCAGTAAAAATGTCTGGCCTCAGCATGGGCCACACCACTATTTCTTTTATAGTAGCCTTGGCAAACTCCACTCCAGCGATGTCATCCCAGCTGATTGGGGGCCCATGGTCCATGATCTCGTGCATGATGAGTTCAATCATTTTTGGTTCTATGTTTTTCAGCCTTTCATCTACAGGGAGCAATGGATCTGTTGGGCCTCCTACATGAGGTTTACACTGCGCTCCTCCATTTTCACCTCCGTCTTGTTTCAGAACTGGAGGCACAAACTTGCCAAAGGGACCCCGAGACCTGCCTGCACCCAGGGATTTTTTTACACCTCCGTAAGACAAGACTGGTGCACGCTGGTTTTGAGATTTCTTTTGTTGATCCACCCACAGCTGTTCCTTTGCAGTTTTAAACCCAGGAGCATTGCTCTCCTCGTTTCTGTTTCTTTGCCCTGAAAAACTACTGGTTTCTGTAGAAATGGAAGCCTGGCATGGAGTAAGGCTACGAATAACTGTGCTGCCTTCATCAGTCAGACCATAGAATGCTTTTCTTTTCCCAGAATTTGCAGACCAGGCAGGTACAGGTGACTGGTTGAAAAGAGACAAATTTTGTCCATCACAACCGTTACCTGGCATTTTCAGAGAACTACTATTAGTGGCTTCTTTACTTCCGAACAGTGGAGTTGCCTGGAAACCTGGATGAACCTGTTTGCTTAAGGAGGCTGAAGTAGCAGGAAGTGTGCCTGAAGTTTTGGTCACAGGAGGCACACTGCTTTGAAGGGACTTGGAAGATGAGGGATGCTCAAGGAGATCTGGCCCCTGACTTGGACATTTTGCTGAGGCAGCACTGAGCTCAGTCTCTCTGGTACTGCTGAAGACATCGAGTTTAGGACGAGCTGGGGCAGCGAAGGCACTGACCCCTTTATCAGCTCGTACACGAGCATCTGTCAGTGCCATCTGAGAGCTCTGGAAAATTTTGCCAGCCTGCATCCTCTCTTGCACACACTTTAATTCAAATACATTATCTGTTGTCAAGGCAGATTGCCATTTGTCACTGTCACTTTGCTGGCATTTTGCCAAACTCAAAATGTTTTCTGCATAGTTATTCAAGCCAGTCTCTGCGTTGCCAGAGTCAATAATCGCAGAGTATTTCTCTGCGTACTTCTTAAACAGGTTGGCAGCACAGACCTGGGAGATCTCGGAGTTTGCCCATGCATACTGAATACGCAGGATCTTGGCACGGTATCCATCTGCCTTCTGCCTGGGTGTGCAGGTGCCAGAGGTGACAGCAAAGTAACTTTTCTGCCAGTCACTCAGGTGCACCGTGCTGGGGGTGGGGGCCTCCATCACTGACACTGGAACAGACAGAAAATACCTGCAGTTACAAAATGCCATTTCACACCGGCTGCTAAATACTTACATTTCACACCCTTTCCTAAATACTTACATGGGAAAACCTGCATTCTTTTAACTGAGAGAAACAGAGCAGGAAGTCTTGCAAGCTACTTACCCAGTCTGGACACTTCACTGTTTTGAAAAAAGCAATCAGCTTTGTGGTGCAAAGGCATTTAGACTGAAGTTCTCTTTCCTTCCTTGTTCAAAGAAAGAAGAGAAGAAAAAAGTGGGGGAAAAAGAAAAAAGTAGGAGTTTGCCTCCAACCAGAGGTCTCCTAGGGAGGTAAGTAGACTGCAAAGAATGGTAACAGATGGCCAAGCAAAAATTTGCCTTGTTAAATGAAATCACCAGTGCTTTCACTCTTATTTGACAGAATACAGCACAGTGCAGCAGAGGACAGAGGATACACCACTGTCAGAATGCATTCATTTATTATAGCGATTGCAATAAAAATTAAACAATTAAGCTAATAAATAAAATTGTATGGAGAACTCCCAAGGGGAGACAAAAATGGAATGAATAATCGTGAATGCAGCAAGATTTCAGATTAGGAAAATATTAACAGATTACTAGCCAATGTTCAAAATTATGCGCTCCATTTAGGAGGCACTAAAATGTCTCCATTTTACACTTTAGAGAAACAAAGCTCTTGCGTGTTTAAAGCAATGCTTGTTTCTCAGTTTCAGAAAGCAGGATTTAAACTTCTTTAGTTTTCAGGGGTTTTTTTAAGAAATAGGAAAAGATGACATTAGGCTCAGGAGGAGTATATTGTTTGATTTGAAATTATGTGCTCACATTCATGATGTATTTTCTTTCTCTACAAAGTACCACGTCCATGTATTCTGCATCCTTTCCAACAGAGTATCAAACAAGTTGCAATCTTCTGGATCAGCTAGGAGCTGTGTAGGAGTGCAGATGAAGGTACAGGCTGGGGAGACAGAACTGAAGGAAGCCAGGGTATGTGGGGGCGTCCTCTCTAATTATTTGCAAACAGTCTGGCATCAGCATTAGACAAGAGAGAGCACAATGCGATTATTGCTCACATGACTATATGGTTACACACATGATAAATAAGGAGGGTGTAAATAATTTTGGTTTGAATTTTTTTTTAACTACAGCCCAAATTTGTAAAAATACATTTTACCTACAAATCTGACACCTCTACAAGGAAATCCAATTAAAACAAACAAAACCACAAGAATAAGACTTTCTCTCTCTAAAAAATTACTGTCAACCTTTGCAGTGTGAGAAGTCTAACTTGCACCTAGAAAATCTGTTACAAACTCTCATCATAATCCATCCAAAGCTGAGTGACAGATGAACAGGAGATGAAAGATATTATTTCTTTCCTCTAAACAACTACCAAACAGCTGTCACTGTGCTCCTAACTTTTTTGTAACTGTTTAATCAAAAATATCTTAAGCAACATAAAAGTGCAAGCTCAAAAAAAGTTTAACAGCAGGTATTTGCTCCCATGAAATACTTCCATCATACAGAATATAGAATCTCAAGTTCACCACCACTTCCTTAAGGATTCAGTGATTGCCTTCACAGCACTGAGGGAAGGTCATAAAAGTGAACAGTCGTAACCAGTTTGAAATTTAAATTTGATTATTCACAGAATAGGTCAGATTGGAAGAGAACACATTGGGTCATCTGGCCCAACCTTCCTGCTCACGCAGAGTCATTCTACAGCACATGGCACAGGATTGTTCCCAGACAGTTCTCGAATGCCTCCAGTGAGGGAGACTCGACAACCTCTCTGGGCAACCAGGTCAGTGTGCAGTCACTTGCACAGGAAAGAAGCTCTTCCTCATACCAGGTGGAACTTCCTATGCCTCAGTTGCTCCCCATTGACTCTTGTCCTATTGCTCGGCACCACTGAGAAGAGCCCGGCTCGAACCCCTTGACACTCGCCCTTTAGTTATTTAAATGTATATCTTAAGCATCTTCTAGCATCATAGTCTTTCCCCCATTCTAATCCCTATTAATTGTCCTCATAGCCTTACTACTTCTCCCCAAGAGAGCCACATGCACACACGCTCAGCCAAAACTCTTCCCAGACGAGGACATCCTCTTTCGTGTGCATGCCTGAAGCCCGGGGTTTATCCAAGCACAGACACCAATGAATCCCTGGCACTCAGGTGCGTGTTCGCCTCAGCGCAGAGCGGGCGGGAACTGCCCAACAAGAGCCGTGCTGGTGCCGCTGCCTCCCCACACGCGCACACCTGCCTCCGGGCCAAGGAACCACGGGGAAGTACACAGGCACACCCATCCATTCACTGCCCTCAGGCCAGGAACCCAGGCGGGAAGCTGCCCGGGCACGGCTGAGCCCTCGTCGCGCCTATCCGACCAGCAGCCAGGGCTCCTCAGTCCAGGAGCCCCGGCCGGCCCGGCGGCGGGCGTTCCCCCCTCACGGCAACTACAAGCCGAGACCAGAGCCCCGAGGGGGTCCCGCAGCTCGCTCCCTCCCTCCCCTTCCCTTCCCCTCCGGCCGCAGCCGTTCCCATTGCACGCGCCCCCCACACCCACCAGCCGCCGCCGCCGCCTCCGCGAACCTCGCGCGCCCTCTCTGCCCCGGCCCCGCCCTGCCCCGTTCGCCAATCGGATAACAGGGCTCTGGGCACCTCAGCCAATCAGAGATCAGGAGAGCGGGCCGAGCGGCAGTGGGGCGGGCTCGCTGCGCCTACGTCACCAGCGGCCCGGGGAAGAACGGCGCGCGCCTCAGGCGCAGCCAATAGGGAGCACCCGCCCTGCCGCGCCGTCCAATGGGCGTGGGGTCCGTGCCTTGGGAGGCGGGGCCGGCCCCGCCCCGCCCGCAGCTCGCGCGGTGGCGCGGGCCTGGCTCTTTGGGTGGTTCCGCCTGGTCCTCCGCGGGCTCCTTCGTGTGCCTCCCCCGTCCGCTCCGAGTGTGCCCCGCCTGCCCCCCGTCCCCCCCGGCTCCTGTTGTGTCCTCTCCGAGTGTCCCCCGCCTGCCCCCTGTCCCCCCCGGCTCCTGTTGTGTCCTCTCCGAGTGTCCCCCGCCTGCCCCCCGTCCCCCCCGGCTCCTCCTGCGGCCCCTCCGAGTGTCCCCCGTCTGCCCCCTGTCCCCCCCGGCTCCTCCCGCGTCCCCCGCCGAAGCCCCGCCGGCGGCCCCGGGCGCTCCCCTCTCAGCCTGGCGGGCGCGCGCTGGTGCCTCCGCTCCCGCGCCTTGCCAGTCCTCCGCACACGTTTCGGAAAAACCTTTCTGATGAAGGCTTGGTTCTTCAGCTGAAATTCAGAGCAGCCGAGAAGGGAGAGGCTGGAGAATGTGACAGTTTCTGTCATGTTCAGTGCCTATCCAGGATATTTTCAGTAGCTGTAGAACATGGAAACGTGGAGATGTGCAGTTTCTGTGAGGCAGATTTGGGTGACTGAAGGAGCAGAATTCCTGTGGCTCTTCCTGGGTCAAACTCGAGTTCAGCTGCTCAGAGTGGCAGGGCAGCCACCTCCCATCAATATTCCCCTGCTACACACTGTTTGTTCCTTTCCTTTTAGTTAGAAGACCTTCTGAGCCCTTTGCTCAGCTCAGAGGCAGCCAGGCCAGCGGCGTCCCAGGCTCTCTCCTTGGCAACAGCATTCTGTGCAGGACAGGGTCCACAGGAGGCACATTCCAGGAAAGATGGGCCCAAACACAAAGCCCTGGCTCCCCTGATGGTGACTTGGCAACCGGTGAAGGGCACCTGGCCCTTATGCACACAAGCGCGTGACCTCTACAGTCACTTATTTCATCTCTGCCCCTGTGGCACTGGCTGCAGGGCCACCACGGCCACCATGGCAGCATCAGAAGGTGATGCTGTCTAACACTCCTGAAAACAACACTGCTGGACAGGCCTTTTTGGGAGAAGAGCTCTGACAGGGACAACATGAATGACATGGATGTTTTACAGGGCAAAAGATGGTGGTCCATGTGGATGTATCCCATGAACTGAATGTGGTGGTTGAGTCCCCAGCTGGATCACACCAAGCCACGTTCAATTATGCACACCAACCTAGATGCAAATTAGCACTCTAAGCTGCAGTTACGCCTCTGGTATTAACAGAGACGCTTCTGTGTGGGTGAACATTTAATTTCCCGTGAGAAACCTTTCCTGCAGTTACTGTCAGGATTTTGTTATACATCAAGCTTGTTACACCATTAGTGGCAGCATATTAAACTGTCTGTGCTGGTATGCAAGCTTTCATCTCAGACCCAACTGGGCTAACATTTACATAGCTTGTGACACTGCTGCCATCAAATTTTTCCCAAGCCATGCTTGCTTGATTTCCCTGGGGTTGCACAGGGGCAGGGGACAAAGGAGCCTTGGGGACACAGGCTGCAGCCAGGCAGGGCTAATGTCATGGGCCCCTTTCCTGTCCTACCTGATGGCACCAGAGCTGCAAACCAAAGCTGAAGCTGGGAAGCTGGCTCCAGTGGCAGATCCAGCTGCAGGACTGTGCAGAACTTGGCAGAAGGGTCAGCATCAGCCCTGGGTATGGCCAGGTATTTTTCAGACTCGTGCTGCTAAGGAGGAAATTTCCTGCAGGAAAGTTTGCAAACTCCCATTTGCAAAGTAATTTGTTTGAAGGACGCATTGAAAAAAGTCCTCAGTGTTGAAAATCAGGGCACTGACTTGAAATGAGTGGGGCAGTTGGACCACTTACAGTGCATCTGGCATGAATAAGATGGGAAAAGCTTAGTTAAGTACAAAGAGACAATAGGTTTAGTGTTGTTTCCATTTATTAATATTGCCAATTAAAACCTATATGTCAGTCAGTTTTGGATACAGATTTTGAAGGGAGTCGACAACTCACAAATTACAATTAGAACATTAAACTTCTGATTATTTTTCCATTTAGGTCATACAAACTCCACATATGCTATGTAGATATTATCTATTGATGGTTATTTAACCTGCCCCCACCAACTACCCTGGTCTTCAGGATTCTCAGTTTTATTTCTCATTTACTTTTCTCTTTGAGCAATTTAAGTTTATATGTCTCAAGGTTTAGACTGCTGTTGTAAGGCAAGTTCAGTGTGAGTACTACTCATCAACCTTCAACAACAACAAAACAACAGCCATGAGCAGAATCTTGTATGTAAAGGCAAGAATGAATTACAAATTCAATAATTATAATGCAGTTCAGAGAATAATATATTACTAATATTTTCATAAATACATATATTTTCAATATTCCACCATCAGTAATAAAATATATTTATAATCTGTTGTTAAGAATGTAAGTACTGTACTAGCACTCTGGTAGTTTTTAAAAAAAAAAAATTGTGGTTAGTGAAAAGTCAGGTCTTTTCTCTCCTTCTCTAATAGTCGCAGTCTCCCTTGAGATGTCGATATTCTACTAAAGTACAATTCTGGAATTTTGTCATTATTTTTAATATCAAACAGTATTCTTCGGCACAGACTGTATTAGCTTTTGGACACAAGGCACAATAAACCCAGGTTAACATTAACTATTCATAAATACATAAATATTTCTCACAGATATGTTGCAAAGCTACAGAACAGAAACAGCAGTTATGTTCTTTCAAAATGTTCTTTTAAATGCTTGTTCTTGAGTTAATTACATAGCCCAGATTTCCTTTTCAGATGACCTAACATTATATAGTCTAAGAAGGAATTATCACGTGGGTAAAGAGGGTGTGAGAGACTGAATACTATTAAGGCCTTCACTAGATATGTATTCAAATAATCCCAAAATTTCAGAATAACTAGAACTGTGAACTTCAGGTTTCTGTACCAGGCTAGCCATGGAGAAATGTAAATCCATGGGTGTCATCACTGCTGTTTAGTATTAGATTTACTTATGTCACTTCTTTAAAAAGCAAAGCAAAAAATAAGTTTTACTCCATCTTTATGTTAAATTGGCCTTTGTCTTAAATTCTTTGCCAACGGGAGTTTTGGTACCTGGACAACAACCACTTCTAAAACTCATATCCAGATACTGAAAAATGTTTAATTAAATATCAGTTTTGGCAATATTTTCCCACACACATCTAAAGGGATCTATGCCTAATTCTGAGCTGTTGGGGACATTTCACCTCTCCTGGGTTTAGAAGTGCATCCTGCCTGCATCCCAGTTTTGCAGCAGTTTGAGGCTCACACAGGTGTGCATCATTCATCTCTGCTCTGGTTTCCATGGAGCAGATTTCCACCACAATCTTCTTATGTTCAGTTTAGTGGTGCCTTACCGTATGCCTCTTTTCCAATACTTATTAGTCAGAATTTTAATTTCAGTTATAGTCACCTAAGCCCAAAGCAACTCCATTTCATTTCAGTGGAATTATCTGGGATTTACTCTGTGATAGCTTTGATCCAAATCTGATCTCTTTTTTTTTTTTCCCCCTGGATGGACCTCGGTTTATGTTTCACATACAAAATACTGGTCTGTCTTACAGAGAAGATGTAATTTTTCTCTGGCCTCAAGATTTTAGAGTTTTCATACTGTAAAATTGTATCAGTGTGGAAGATATGTGTTATGGATGAACACTGTTATCCAGGTCATGAGACCTGAATAATGCGGTTTAAAAAAAATAATAATAACAGAGAAAGGGAACAACTGCTAGTATTTTCCACTCTCTTCAGTCTATCAATCTATTGCATTGCGCCACTACAGAAAAGCTAAATTTCATATTGGTTCTGCTAAAGAGAATGATGCTATCAAGATCTCTGACACTGTAGTTGACACTACTGTCTTGTGGAATGGCTCAGTCTCCTCAAATATTACTGGGTTTTGCCAAATTCATTTGTCATCCATTTCTTCATCTGTTACATGGGAAATTAATTCCTTAAGGAAATAGTAATCCTTCCTAGTTTGCACCCCGGAAGTGAGAGATTAGGGATCACCAGAAAAAATCTACCTGGTCCGTATTCAAATTTGTTAAGGTCTTCTGGAAAGACAGAGGTAGATCATGTGCCAAATTAACTGTCCTGATCCATGTTCCCAGTCTACTTGCAACTTTGCAACCATAGGAAGTGTACTTGAAAGGGATGAAGGAAGAAAGCTGAATAATTGTGCAAGTTGCTCAAGAGGCTTTAGAAGTTAGTATAAGCAATAAAAGGAAGATTGAAGTGTAGAAATTAATCCTACATATTATGTTTCTTGGAGCAGCTATTTATGTTGTTCTTATTTACACAGAAATAACTGTCTGGTGTTTATGTTTTAAAGATGGAGAAAGTACTTCTTGACTTGATATTGTTCATTTCACCTCTAACTTTCATTTTAGCTCTTTATTGTGCCAGCTTCAGCAGGATAATGCATCAATGGTTTGTGTCAAGTACATATGGTTTGACTTTCTCTGAAAGAGGTTTTCAGGTATTTTCATATTTCATTCATTGGTGTTAATGGAAGAAAACCACTGATGGGGGCACCACACCAGATTTTGGGGGTTAATTCTCTTAGTTTCTATTTTTATTGTCACTTGTTTAGTCGTTTGTTAGCTAATTTGAGAAACTAAGAATAACATTTTTGACGTCACATTTCTTAGCACTGCTGTCCAAGATTTATCACATGATGAAGTAATCAATATGGTGGCCATAAAAACAAATCACAACTCAGTTTCACAGAACATACCTTACAGACTATTTTCAAGTAATCACTGCTCATAATAACTTGATTAAAAATGCAGAATACCAGGTAGCACATGGCTTTTGACAAAACTCTTCAGGAGGAGCTTTTCAGGGCCCCACTATGAATGATCAATCTGGAAACCAATAGCCAGCATAACCTATTTGCTGGTATTTGACAAAATGGCTGCTTTAAAAGCAAACCCTTTAGGGAAAAGTAGAGAACCTGCCAGAAGGACAACTAGTGATCAGTTAGTCCTCATTCCCTTTGGTCTGGCTATTCAATGAAGGAAGTTCTGAAGTCTTTTGTCCTTTGTTCATTTACAAAATTACTGCAGCAATCATGACATGATAGTGCCCCAAATCCTGGCAACTACATTTGTGCATGCCTATTCAGATATTAACTTATTAACATATTTAGAACCCAGACAGGTTACTGAACTACCCCAACTTGGATCCTTTCTGCCGTCATAGTAATGTTAAATTAACAAGTTATAACACCTCTCAGTTTCATCTGTGAAGAAAGGAGTGGGTGTGCTAGAGGTGAATGGGGACAACAGAGGGAGCACCAAACCTTCCACTTCCATTGCTTGGTTGAACAAATGCTTTTGACTATACACTGGTAAGAAATGACAGCTCGAGTCTCCTTGGCTATGTGCATCCTGGAAACAGGCAAGATGAAACTACAGTACAGAGAACAAATTACAAAGGTTACAACACAACTTGCTGGCAAGGATTTTGCTACTGCAGCTGGGCTATATAACAACAGGTTTTGTATTTTTTTCCTTCATAGTTTGACTTTCCCACCTGCCCCTAAAATAAAACTTGGCGACACAGAGAAAGCCAGTTAATTACCTCATCTCCACTTATACTTCACTGCTGTTACTGCTGCTGGTGGTTTTGCTCCCATGTTTTCAGAAGATCTGTTGCCAGCTGTGAGATGTGCTGCCAGGCAAACTTGACGTGGGTGGATTCCACTGTGCGGGAACAAATAGCAAAACGTAGCACAAACTTCTCTCGCAGGTGGCACGGGACCAGATGGATCTTCTTGGCATCATTTATACTTTTAAGAAGTGCCTCATTTAGTTCATTTGAGCCCTGAAATCATTGTATATGTATATGGCAGTGAATTTCAGAAACAAGTCTGGAAAATGTAAATCCCACCAAGCAGCCAAGCCCAAGTAGCACCAGTAACAAGCAGCCATCTTCTCATCTCTCTGTGCTTTGCCATCAAAGGATCACAAAAAGATGACAATGTAAGAGAGAACTTTAGAGCCACAAAGAGATTTATGGATTACCTTGGGTTTAGGTGCAGTGTTCACACTGCAGCATTTGTGATAGCTGACTGCCTTTTTGTGACCTAAGGTTGTGAGCTATGTTCAAAGCATTCAGTATTGTATCCATTACCCTCTTCTTGGATCTAATCAAACAAACATGGGAGGAAGTTTTACAGTGAACTATACTAACTTTCCTAAAACAAACCTTCCACTCTTCTCTTAAGCATGGCTGCTGTGAGAGATTCTTTTGAATATGATATCTTACCCTTAATTAAGAAATGTTTAAGGTAATGTATCCGTGGCATAAGTTAAATTTCATATTATCAGTGGAAACCCTAAAAAAGTATTTACCTCAAGTTCTGTAGGAATTGTCCACCACAGAATCCATCAGAGGAAGTATCTTAGCTATTGTGCAACCTTACTCTCTCTATTACACTGGTGGTAACAGAATTGCAAGAGATTCTGGGAGCATCTGCACTTTTACTGCAGTGTCCCCTTACTGAGCACTGACTGCAGAAAACATCACAAATGGACAAATCCATCTGTTCAGCAGCAGTTGTGTTACTGTGGCAGCATCGGTCTTCTTGAAAACATCCTGATCAGAAAACACCTTCTCTCAAATCTGGGCAATTTTCCTGCTTAGCCTTTTCCATATAAAACCAAAGCCTAAGGCACACAGTTTCCCATTTTCAATAAGGAGAAATATATCATTCTAATGTTTTTGGATCATAATAAGAGTTAGAGTTGAACCCAAGTCAAAACCTTGTTCTGAGTTAGCACAAGGTGGTAGGAATTTTGTGCAATGTCCTGAAATTCATGGCTTAGCCTTATTCCTTTAGGAGATATTTATCCAACTGAAATACTCCTAAGAAAATGGAACAACTTTAGTGTTTTACAAGTCCCCACCTACTACAGGCCAGTCACTGGTGACAATGATGTCCTGCTTTCTTAACAAAGTTAATGTATTATTAAAATGACAATCCTTGCCTTTAATATCAAATGCACAGCACTGACTTTCAGGCAATACAAGCAGTTATATGATGTTAAGTTGGCAGGGGTGAGGGGAGGAAGGAGAAAGATTCATATATCTTTCTTCTGTTCTACTCTCACAGCTCCACCTTAGGGCTGCTGTGACACTTGGGTGTCACGTCAAATTGAAGTTAGTAGTGACTAATCCTCTCCCAGAGCTTTGAGAAGCCAGCTTTGATTGAGTCTGTGAGCTTCAATAAGACAGCATTCTCACCCCCTTGGAGAAATTACTAGCTTGACTTGTATTCATCTGCAGTCATGACAAGGAGGCCTAAAACTAACCCTTTGGCATGACATATTTGATGAAATAATTATCATATGAAAGTCATAGGTAATTAGTCCATTTGCTCAACAGTGTGAAAGGCAAAAAATTAAAAGTTACAGCTAAGCAAAAAATAAAAAAGGCTTCTCAAGAACAAAGGAAGGAAGAAAAAAATGCTTCATACTTTTACAGCTATGCAGCATTATACAGTTCAAGTCCCCTGACCCTTAGTCCTACTGTAACTACATAAAAGTTACAAATATCCTGCTTTTAAGATGTACTTTAATACGAATTGTAAAAATCACAGAAAGATTTTTGAAGGAGTGATATAAAAAGCAAATAAAGCTGTAAAAATAGCTATAAAACCCTCTTCATTTGAAAGCTTGCTAGTTTTTATTCCTTTTTTGGATCAAGTAGGCAAGAAATGAAAACACTGCTCTTTCAACACTGGTTTACAGTGGAATCAGGCCTTTATTCTACATCTTGTCCAAAGGTTTCTTAGCTAAAGGTCCAATATTTACCTCCAATTGTAAAATTGTCTTTCCCTCTAGATGTGATTTCTTCCTCTGGATCACGAGGGACAGGATAACAGATGTAGATGAGCTACTGGTCTGATCAAAAGTGACAATTCCTGTGTTGCTATGCTCTATTTCACCAGAACTGTTCCTTTAAAGTAAATGTAGAGGACTGACTAACAGCTGTCTCTGGATCTGCAAAACTAGTGTTTGCTTGTTCCATGTGAGAGAGCAGACTGCAACCAACATTTTGTTATTGAGCAATAAAAGCCACAGAATCTACCCCTCAAAATCTTTTAAAAGTTCTTGTTAGGAAAGAGATTATATTTGTGTTTCTACTTACTGAAAAAAACTCTACATTCTGTAATCTGTCTGATCCCCTTCACACAGGGTCTTTTAAAACTTTATTTTAAACAACATAAATTCAAACAAAACAATTTTCCTATTTCAGATCTATTCAACATTACTTTATTATTTACTTGTTAGCTTCTTCAGCCAGTTGCATCAAACTCAGGTAACTGGGGCAAATGAATGACTGGGAAAAAAATTTGTTTAAAATTGTAATACAACACTACCCAGAAGGAGAAAAGATGTGCTTGGAAGCCTTCAGAAAAGCTAAAAGCTCATTTAGGTATCACGTTAACTACAAAACAGTAGTGCTGTTATTATTATTGTTACTTGGTGGTCAGATTCAGTGTCACAATCCAGTCCTTTACTGAAGTTTTAGCTGCAAGCTACTCTAAAAAATGAGTTCATTACCTAAAATAAGACACTGATCCCCTTTCAATGTCTGATTAAAACAAATGAGCTCTCCCAACTACTGAAGCTTTTATGCTCCAAGTGCAGAATGAATTTTAAGTTAAATTCTAGTTTCTGTTGGGCAAGGTCTCTACATCAACGAACTTGCACTTTGAGAGATTTTGGGGAATAAAAAGCCAAACAGGGCAAAAGGATCCTGTTCATCAATAAAAAGCAGACCAGGGCCCAGGGCAGTTGGGAAGCTGGCCTCCCATGTAACCTGTTCTTAAACATATCTTACTTCAATACTCCCAGTTTGACCATAGAATTTTATAGATTTAAAAAAAGTCTTAAAACAATAAAAAAGTGTTTAGTGCTCCAATTTTCATCTATGAGAGCAACTTTAAAATAAAATTAAATATTAAATATATACACATAAGAAATTGACAAGAAACAGGTAATACTCATATACAGAGTCTAGGGAAATATCTTTATCAAAACTCACTATGCATAGAATGTAAGTAATTTTGTCTGACTGGTTACATTTGTTTGCCTTGATTATATATTTCTAAACCCTAATATGCTTTAATTTCTCTTAAGCTTTTGATTAAGTTTTAACAAAACTGTCTTAAGTTTTTTTCTTTCATCTACTTTGTTCTAAACAAACTCCCTTTACTTTCCTTTAAAGAAATCCTGTATATTAACTACAAAGACTATATTCAATTGCAGATTATGGTGTTGCTATAAAATATGAGAAAAGAAATAGGAGATCTTAGCTGCCTTACCTTCAGCCGGAAACAGACCAGTCCCAAGACAACCTCAGCACAGATCTCAAACCTTTCATCTTGAAGGACTAAGTGTTCAAATTGATGCGACAGCCTGACATGCTGAGAAGAGAAAGTATCTATGTTGTATACATTTGATTGACCAAGAGAAAAGGTGTGCTAAAGTGCTTTCCATTCCTCTGCTCTGTTCCTTCTGCTGATGTGTAATCATATTCACATATTGCCATCTATTTGTGTTAACTTCCATCCAGTTTATGACATCCAGAGACCATATTGAGCCATTGCTGTATTAGTATCTCAGTCTGTCTTAGGCCATACAGGTTTACTTCTTAATGAGACAATTCAGCACAGTTTTATATGATAGCACAGTAAGAGTAAATAATTTTAATAATTCTCCTTTAGGTTTTACACCACTGTCATTTGTAGCTGGGAATGGCTGAAGAGTCCAGAAATCATTAGAGGGAAAGGGGAAATGCACAGATATACAGGGAAAAAATTGTTACAATTTCAGTGCAAATTAAGCTGGAAAGAAACACTGTTTAGAATAGTTCACTTAATATGAGAAATCTGTGAAGAAAGGGAGAACTTGCTCACTATTCTGACCTGGGTGGTCAGGTTTAGTTGAAAAGAAAATTGATGGCAGTATAATCAAGCAAATGGATAGCAAATCTCAGCAAACCTGTTGAGAAGTTACTGAGGTAAAAAAGAATGACACTGGGCACTGTGCCAGAGCAAAATTTTGAAGCAGATGAAACCAAAATTGAAACAAATAGGAAAAATACCAACAGACATACTAAAAAACAGCTGGGAAGTCTTAATATCAGTCAGTGATACTTGCATACTCATACCATGTTTTGCTTTGCCTTCTTCCAAATAGAAAATGAATTTAAAAGCACTTTCAAAAAACCAACCCATATCCTCATCAGGTACCTGCACTACCTTATCCAGTCCCCCTCCTACTGGTTATATCATTAGCTTACTGTTCACTATCCTAAAAAAACCCAAAAAAACAACCAACCAACCAACCAACCAACCAACCAAAGAAGGTAAAGACAACAACAGCAACCAGCCATTTGAATTACAGTTTGTCTTCATGCAATAGCCAGTCTACACCAAAAATTATCTGAAACATCTAAAAAACATGTTTAAAGATTATCCAGCTTTTATATATTTAGGATTGCAAATAATTTTACAAAAAAAAACAACTAAGTCCATGCTTTTGCACTTTGACTTTATCTACGTTCAGGGACAGCTATTAAACAAAAATGAGACATATCACTTTGGGTCACGGTTAAATGTGGAATGTTTCATCTCACAGAAACTTCTTCCAAAAGGACAAGAACAAGGCAAAACAGAAATTACAGAAAAGGAAAAAAAAAAGAAAAAACAGCCAACACATTTTGCAATCTTAATCATAGCTTTCAGGCGTTTTTTTATTTCCTAAAATAGAAAAACATAGTTTAGACTGAATCAAACCATTGCTTCAAAACCTTCATACTGGGCTTTACTGGTACCCCACACAACCAGCCAGTTTTCCTGTTGTTATCACTTCTGCTCTGCTGTTTGTTACATCCATTTATCATCTCCCTCTAAAATTAGCCTGAAAGCTCTTTGAGTCAGGAATGAGACCAATAAAATGCCCAATCTCTTCCAAGGCATTTGAATGTTCTGTTAATATGAAGAGCATGAACTTACAGCTGTGAAATCCAACTAGAAGTATCTGCATACATATAGATACTTGTATGCATAATTAGTGCATGAAAAATGTGAAATAGGCGCAGGTGTTGTAATGGTCTTTTACTGTCTCCTCGTACCTTCACATTCTACGGCTTTAACCAAACATGTATTTTACACAGCTCTGCAAAATTCCACACTGCATGTACCGTGTCTTGGAAATCAAAGCCATAAAACAAACCATGATCAATGAGAAAAGAATTTCACAACTGTCCAGCTGAATGTAATCACCTGCTGAATGTCATCAAAATTTATCTGAGTAAGAATTGAATAAAACAAACATTTAAGATTAGGCTTGTGGCAAGAAATTTCTACAAGAAAACTCTGGACTCAAGCTGTGCATTTTATAGCAGGTACTTATGTCCACTTTTTGCACTAAATGATTTTTCAAATGAATTTGAAAGAAATAAAAGCAAGGGGAAATAGAAAATTGTTAGTAAGTCACAAACCAAAATTCTAAAAGTATTTTGCATTCATGTCTGGATCCAAATACATTTATCCATAGCAAGTCTTAAAAACCAGCAATAATTGGTTAAGACACTGGGGGGCACCAAGCGTTTTAGGTTTTACAGAACTGAAAGCAGAGAAAGTGGTGATTTAACTGGAGTTTCACATGTATAGCTTTGCTTAAATCCAGTTACCCAAGGCCCTGCACCTTTGAACCATAAGCTATTATCCTGAATTGCTCCTACAATGATTGCTGCAACAGTGAAGTTAAATATTAGTAAGCCTGGAAGTTCAAGCTCTGTAAAACTGCAGGGCATTTAGGTACCACACGTGCCTCTGTAAGTCCAAAAGGTGTGCTCACACTCTAGATGTGAGCATGGCAATAACTCAGGAGGACATGTGTGCCTTTAGTGCTTCAGCTTTTCAAGACAGGTAGGTACACTGTGAAAATAAAGTCCCATTTAGAGAACTGCAAGCACTGAAACTAAGGATAGGAAAGAAGGAGAAGTAAAAAACTGACAGGCTGTTCTCAGTTTTCTGCTGAATGTGTACATATGAAGCCTGACCTATGGATGTCTTAACTCTCCAAGTGCTTTTGATTTTGACATGTGTCAAGCTGTGTCCCTAGCACCATTAACTTAAAGTTGGCATTCAAATATTATTTAACTTTTCAAAATTATTTTATCTAGAGCTGTTATACGGTTTAACAAAAATGTGGGCATACACAAACCAACTCATATACTGTTTCTAGAAATAGCATTTGGGCAATCCCTTCATCATGTGGGTTCGCAAAGTGGAATCTCATGGATTGTGTTAGTGTCCTGAAGTATCTTGCTATATATAAGCAGAATAACAGGCCCAGTCCTTGCAGTAAAATTTAGCTGATTGAAAAAAGAGGCTTCTAGGAATTTTTTATATGTTACTATTATCTCAGGTAAATAATCATTGCTCTTCTGCAGTAAGAAAGGAAACAAAGGATCTAATTAATTTGGTTATTCTGGATTAAGGGAAATGTCTACATAATCAATAATAGAAGCAGCAAAGTTGCCAAGCACTAAGATATGGTCCCTGTTTAAAAATTCCATACTTTTCTATGTATATCTATGAAAATATAAATAAACATATAAATGCTTCTGCATTGGAGTATTTAAGGTGAATTTTAATTTTTGGGCAAAGCCTTCAAGAGCTAAAATAGTTTTTGATTGCGGGAAGCTTCTCTGAAATATCAGAGTGCACTCTGTGTATATGCAGGTAAGTATACTGGCCTAGTGTTGACCACTTCATACTTTTTCTCCTATAGCTTTCACCTTTTCGCCTGCCTGAGCCTGCATCCCACTACACTGAAGGAAAACTCTGTCAAAAGAGTCTTCTTAACAGCAACTTGGAATGTGCCACTCTCCAGTTTAAATGCTATCTCTAGCATTCCTGTTCTTTACAGTTCTAGTTTATTGGACTCTACTGTTAATTTTTAATGGAATTCATTATCCTCAGTACACTGATTACTTCTGGTCCTAAGGAGGATTCAGCTGACTGAGAATGTTCATAGGGATTGCATACAAAAACACACTAACTCCTAAATTTCTCAAATTACTTCTGAGCTCTTTGAAAGGACTTAAACCAACAAAGGAATAATAGATGGTGAAGCAGTTTGCAAATGGGCCATTTGGGTTTCACACTTATACAGATTCTGAGTGGTTGGCATCAGTCCAGAAGACTGTTGCTGTTGTTGTTGTTCGTTTTGCCCTCTTGGTACATCTCCTCTGTGGCTTTGGGACTTACCTCCAAAATTTGTATTTATGTCTCCCCACATCCTTCAAAGATGACTATCCTCCCCTTCACCACTGCTCTAAAACCTATACTTTGCAATAGGTTAATATGACATGCTGTGTGTGAAATGAGTGCAGAACTGGAATGTTTGGAAAACAAAAAAAGTTACTGTATCTAAATCCAAGTCACATATTCTCATCTCCCAGGAATATTTTAGTTCCTAAATGCCATTCTCAAGAAAATGCCAAGTTGCAGTGGTTATCCAGTCATTCTGACGTAGAACTTAAGGCTGCAAACACAACAAAAGCATACTAATAGAAAAGGGAATAAAAAAAATAATTTCTGTGACAGTTTACATCAAGGAAAAAAAAGTTTGTGAAGAGATACTTACTGATGTCTTTGATCTTCCTCACAGAAAATTGCTAACACACAAGTGGGGTGGCTTCTTAAGGATATACAGTATCTTTTCCCTCTATATCATGCCAGCAGCTCATCTCTATTCTCATTCTACCTATGTCCATTCTATCACCCACTCAACTGCATCTCCAAATCATCATACGCAGCTTAGAAATAATTCTGGGACCTTTGGGGCTTCTCTTAAAACCCAGCTAAAAGTCCCAAGTACACAGGAGACAGTACCAGCCAGGAAGTGCCTGGGACTGCCTTGGCCAGCAAAGGGAATATAAAAACTGTTATTTGCAAGATGCTACAGCATGTTTAAAAGAAAGCAGCTTTTCAAGGTCAGGTATGGGGATGAGAGATGTTAAAGTTCAGTTAACAAGTGAAGCTAAAGTCCAAATTATTTTTCATTTGGAAACTTGTCTATAGGTTTGAAAATTTAAACCAATGTCAGGCTGGTTTACATATTTCATTACTACTCTACCAAAAGAAAAGTCATCACAATCTGCCTGGAGCTCATGATAATTCCTGAGAAGAGAGGAAAAAGTGCAAGATACGAAACACATTTTTAATTTTTCTTTTGCAGCTACTGATATAATTTTACCATCATAGCTGTAAACTCACACGAGATATCTTAAATTCTGCTAGAGCAGGGAGCAAATGAAATGCAATTATTTCTTTAAATTTAACAGAGGCTTTCTGGAGACAGAAATTTCTTTTTTTTTAAAGATACTTTGGAACCCACTGAAGCAGCATTCACTGGGAGTGGGCAAGGGAGTATGAGGAGAAACAAATTTAATGGTTCCAGTCAGAAGATGTATACAATGAGACAAATTCTTCACATAATTATCCCTCTTGCCCTTTCATAACTTATTTTTATATCTATATGAAGAACAATTTAGTCCTTAATGAAATATAAACCAAACACATTCAGTTCAACAAGCCCTTGGAAATCTTAGCTGCCTGAATTACCTTTACAAATGAGGAAACATATTAGGGTTTTATTTCGGAGTCAGTATCTTAAGGAAAAGATTCATTTGCTTAGCCTTCCTGAACTGTATTGTCACAGAAAATATCAAAGCTTGGCCCTCAGCTATGATTTTATGAAGACAAGCAGCTTTTGGCTGGACAGTCAGGGAAATACCTGAGAGACAGGGAAAGAGGGAATTTGTTGAATGTAAATACCAACCTGTGGAAACCAGCCTTGCAAAAGGCCGTGCAATTGTTATGACTCTTCCAACCCTCTATTTTCGCAGTGAGAGATTTAGCCCTACTTAAAAACAGCATCACACTAAAATAATTGCAGTCTCAAGAAATTTAACTTGAGAGAGAATCTTACCAGGAATGGTAATTGTAATACTAATAAAGGGATAACAAACCTCATATCATTTTTTCATCAGAAGTATGTATATCAGATTTATACAAGGGTAATTGATACAAGAACATCAGGATTGCCACAGCTGCCGAAATTTATTTCTTAAAGGCTAATTAAGGATAAAAATCTAATATTTATATTTGTAGAGTTGAAAATTATAGTGTGATTAAAATAAGAAGCAATGAGGGTACCTTCCATCCCATAACCTTTCCAAATCAAAAGATACTTCCTTCTACAGTGATTTTACAAGAATGGAAAAAGCCTTTCTTAGGAATTCTCTGTTTAGTACCACAATTGAAAGGAATGTGTGTCTGCAGGGAATTTGGTATGCTAGGCTAGGCCCTTAGCTAATGGATATTTTTGTAAATATTTAGAGCCAAGTCATGGATCTCTCCTCACTAGAGGTTTCCCTGAACTTCATAAAGATGAAAGGTATGCTTTAATTTGACTTTACTGCTGCAGAGGACATATATATATAATTTAGACTGGCGCCACATGTGAGTTTTAGTGATTAAAACCCCTCCTTTTTACATCAAGAATAAACTTAGTATTTATAATAATATTAACAAACTGTAAATTTTACACTTTTTTTTTTTAAAGCATTTTGAACAGGAAAAACAGCAGAGGTAGACTCATCAAATAAGTCACTGTATCCCTTAATCATAATCTAAACATGCTATCAATGCATGCACATTAATAAAATAAAGAAGTAATGAATATATATGTTTCCACAATAAAACCATGGATGTGCTCTGGCTTAATTTGAGAGTGAACTATGATACCATAATGTAGAAATTCCAAATTTCTAGACTTTTCTTCCCCAAAGATGAGCACAAAATGGGTGACAGCTTTGATCCTCCATGATACGAAATTGTGACCTTACATGGGGCAAACAGCAGCACCCCTGTTGATCTGAGCTGCCTAAAACAGTTTTTTGTGCTTTCTGATGTGTACAGAAGTCATGGAAAGTAGATGGATAGCCAGCTCATTTTCCCTTGCCCATTGTCCCACCACAGGGTACCCAAGAAGGCAATTCCCAGTCACCTTGCGGATGTGCTCCTGCAGCCCCTTGACTCCGTATATCCTCAGCACGAACCAGAGCTTCAGGGAGCGGAACCTCCTGCCCAGGGGGATTTGCCAGTGCTGCAAATAGAGAAGACCTTTGTCAGAAGTCACCATTGCAGTGACACAGCAGAAATTATGTTCTGTCATGGTTTTGAAGGGAACCACACTGCCACATCCGAGAGGCAGTTGCTAGAGGTGAGTCAAATAATAGTAGAAATATCTATTCCTGGTTAATGCCCTATTTATTAATACCATTTAATACTCAAAATTTTCAAATTAAAATTGGCAAAGAAGGTTGCTGTCAGAATGGAAGGGTCACGATGCAAATCAAATTTTCTTTGTGCATCCTGAATTCTCCTCAAAGGCTTCAGAAAAACAAGTATCTTAGAAACTCAAGTATATTGGCTTGTTTAAAGTTGTGGGGTTAGCATCTACAATGACAGGCACATTTTCCATTTCAAAACAACAGTGTTTCCATGGTAAAAGATTAAAATAGAGATGCTTTTAATTTTTTTTTAAATTGTGTTATTCACTATGTTAAAGAAAAAAAAAACAAACTCACAACTTTAGGCAATTTTTTTCTACTGCCTAAATCTAAAGAAATTGCCCATGCAAGACAATTTCTGCCTTTAAACATTTTTTTCCAAAAAAGAAGAAACCAAATTTCTATTCAAGGAATATTCAAAATTTATCAAGCTGCATCCTTCTTGGAAAGAAACATAAAGTTTGGATGTTTATAATAGTAATGGAAAATAGAAGTCCTAAAAATACCAGTATATACAAGTAATAGTATTAGTTATTACATTGGTACTGTACTTACCCGATAATCTGTTACAAGACCTGGAAATTAAAGAAAAATGTTCACATTGCATCATCATCGCAACAGCCAAAGTCTTCAATCATTCTAATATTATTTAAAAAGCTGTATCTTAGTTATTCTTTACATCTGCTATAAACTTCAGCATCAGCAGTGTTACCAGGACCACTAAATATCTAGCTGGGTACTTGACAGCATGTTAAATGAAGGTGCTTGTAATAACCTTCATTCCTTAGCTAGTCAGCATATGCCACTAAAAAATTAAACAGTTTACCGAACAAACACTTTTTTTCTTTCTGTTTTACTGTAGATACTATGGAGATCACAGATCAAATATTATGTTTATTTTTTTCCTGTAGGGAAAGAAGCAGTAGATAAAACAACTATTATTAATTTTGGTTTAGACGGTTTGCAGAATCCTCAGACTCACTTCATAACTCATTCTCTGATGTGAAATGTCATCACCTTTACCCTAGTGAACTGGTAACACTCTTTAAAATAATCCACTTCTAAATACCTTTTATACTCATACATATATTTGTTGCTAATCATTCAGGATGTCTAAAAGTGACTGGAAAAATTGACTCAGAATTTGACCTGTTCCTGCTTGGAGAATAGTATTGTGCATTTTTTAAGGCTTTTCTTTTGATGGAGTGAAAGCCCCTTACAAATACAGAATGACTAAGCCACAAAGCAGTCCAGGGAGGCAAGTAGAGGGCATTATTAGTTGTCCTTTATATAAGCACACAGTGTCAGGATTCATCTACCTTTTCTTTGAATCAAGGAATTAAACTGATTATACAGTAAAGGAAATGTGAACATAGTTAGTTATTTGCTGTAAGTCGGTGACAGAAATTAGACTGACATAAAATTTAAAGCACATCTTTAGAAAGCATCTGCTTAACCTCCTTATTCTGCTTTATTATTCTGCAGTGGAGTATAAGCTTCATAGAAGAGTATGTACTTGGATTCCCTGGGAAAATGCTAAGTACTCCTGGAATTGTCAGCTGGAAGGTTGAACTGTAGCTTCTGAATTTGACCAGTCTATGCCATCTACATAATGTTTAGCCTTTATGTTTTCTAGGGAAAAAACCCCCAAAACTTTCTCCTGTTTTACAAGCTCTCTTGCCAGTGTTCTCTTGTTTATACAGCCAAAGTATAGGAAAAACATGGTCCTTCTTTCCCTGTAACAGAAGGCCATTGAGTTCTTTAACCTGATACTATATTGGTTTCCAGGTGGCAAGACAATCCAAATCCACAAAACAACCAACAATCATTAACCTGTTCCTGGACTTCAGGAAATTAATGTGGTTGCCTTTGCTTGGTAACAAGGTAAATTGATAACATACATATTCTTCTGCATTGTGGGAGCCATTTCTGTTTGATAGCTGCAAGACTGGTAGCAAAGAGAGTAAAGCAACTGGTGACAGATAAATAATCCTACGCTCCTGTAAGGGGCTATGTCTAATGATCCACAACAACGCCTTTCACAAGCTGTGAAGCAGAATGTAATCAATGATTAGTCCTTGATTCCTTGATTACAAGCCTTAGTCTTACATCTGTATTTAACCAGGAGGAATTGCATTGTGGGAGCGTATGTGGTGTTCTCAATAGAGTATAAAGCTGCATTCTTCTAACACTGCCATGAGGATTTGACCTATATCCTGGGTTGCCAGGCAAGCTAGTATAATCTTCCTGGTGTGACGATGCAAATCACATAAAATTATAATTAATGACAAAATAAAGACTCTCCCCTTGGAGACACACATAATTGCCATATGGTTATTAAGAGTAATTGCTCACAGATAGAAATATTTTTCCACTCATTTAAATTCTTGAGTGAGAGATGAGTGAATTCAGAAATACCATTCATTTACTTAGTAAACCAGGATAGGAATTCTCAGACCTGAGAATACTGAGAATATAAGACCCTCCATTAGACAAGTCATATTTCCAGGAGTGCTGACGTCCCATAAATCACACAGGGACCTATGGGGACTGTAGCACCTTCATGTAGCAAATTTGTAGCAAATTTGACTACATTAATTGAAAGCATAAGTGTGGGTTGGAAGTTTAACTAGAGGTATTTGCATTTCAAAAGTGTTGTCCAACTCTTTGGAAAATTGATATCAAATGGGAACGGAGCATAGAAAAAAAATTAGCATTTCTAGGCTGCAAGAAATCAGCTGATCTCTTTGAAATTATTATGTTCGATGACATAACATGCTATCACCCTTCTGAAGGCAAGACGAAGGCTAAAAAACTTTTTATCCAACGGTGGTGATAAAGTTTTCAGGTCAACTAGGTGGCCTTACTGAAACCACCTATTTTTAATATAGGTTTGATTCTTTTCAGGTGTTATTTAACCCATGTAAGACCTTGTATCAACGCTATCAGTTGTCCCAAGGACATATTTTCACCTTAGTTAAGGTTAGCTTTTTTCCCTTGAAGAGAAGTATTTTTAATGTATATTAAGTAAATTTGTGTATTTGCTGTAACTTGTATTTTTCATTTTAAAAAGCAAAAAAAAAAAAGCATATATTGTTTTCTTAGCAATTCAAGCCTTTAGAGGGTGAACCTCAGCTCCAGAATTACTGCATGTTCCTGTTTACTCCTTTGTTCTATATTTGCATTGCTTGGAAATGGAGGAAAGGAATAAAATGCAAGGTTTACGCCAGTTCAGGATTAAGGCACATTAATCCATTTTTCTTGGGCTTTTTAGTGAATAGTGGAATTCTGGATGGTATTAATTTAAATGTCAGTGACATAGCCATAACAGGATACACTTCTGAACACAGATCAGCACCAGCAATTCCAGGAAAATTATGAGGTCCAGTATTTGGTAAGACCTTTTACAGATGATTCACCCTCTTCAGAAAGTTTTGAGGGAACTTCCACCACATGTTGACACTACACTGTTGTGACCTTCTTCACAATTATTCAGTTAATAACCAAATGTGTAAAAATGGGCTTCAGAAGGGCAAACACATACCTGCAGTTGCTAGGTATGTGCAAGGACCAGCACTAATCCATTAAGGAGCTTTGTACAGAGCCCGAGACTTGTAAGTTCTTTGTGAGTATTTTGTGAAAAGCTTTCATGAGCATTCTGTACAAGACAGATAGTCCGCTCTTACTGCCTTTCTCTGCAGCCAGTGTAAAAGCATGAGGGCTACAGCAGAAAGTCCCAGAAAGCTATCACTCAAAAACACAGCACAGACAGCAAACACAGTTCACCCCTTCTCTGTGGTTTCAGGAAGTATTTGCTCCTCACATAGATTTTTGAAAAATTTGAATCAGAGGTTACATGAATAGCTAAGAAAAAATGTCCCAGATGTTAGAAACTCTAAAACCAAGTCAGATCCTGAAACCATTTGGGAGAAAGATGTGTTGGGGAAGGCAGGTTAAGGGACTTGTTACACAACACCCAATAATATGTTTATCTGACAACCAAAAGATTGTAAGAATTTTCTCAACACTCCTGCAATCAACCAGTGGTAAGTCTGAAACTGGGGAAATCCCAATACAAAAGTAGTAATATAATGCTTTATGAAATTGCTTTCCTTCTACTGCTTTTAACTAATTAAAATCTCACTAGACATGTATTTGCACTTTAATGAGCTTAGCTCCCATGGGTGCTCAGAAAATGGAAACAGCCTCCTAAACAACTTGGGTAGTTACGCCATTTTCATCTTAAGTCCTTTTTTTCCATTAAATATCAGAGTGCAAACAAATAATTTCATTTAATTATAAAATTACCAGACTCCTGATGGTGATGCTGAAGGTAAAGAGGTTCTAATTTAAAGGCACCTATTAAATCTGATCTTTTTTTCACCCTGTATAAAAAAGAAAGAAATCAAATTGAGAAATTTGAGAATAAAGACTTAAAGGATTAAATTTCCACAAGAAGTGAAGTCAAATTGAATGTGTTTAAACTGGCATATTTCCTGAGCACAGCCTGTGCCATTTTCAGTGCTTTTTCACAGCCATATCAGTACTGTACTTACAAGTAGTTAAGTGTAAGGCTCAGCAGGAACGGGCAGCATGACTGCACGACTACATATTTAAAAACAGACAAGAAACAGACATAGAGGATCTTTTTATGGTGATAGACACTCACACCAGAATGTGAGACTAGCTGAAGCAATGTTAATGTTTGCAGTCAACAGAAGTTGTCTTGAAATTACTGCAGTACAAAGCTGCGTGGGAAGAGCTGTTGCTTCCTAAACACCGCACAGAGCCACACTGAGGCTTTGGGGGTGCTGGCCAGCATCTCTCCATGCTGCCATGGAAGCAGCAGCAGCAGCCACTGGAAGGGACAAGCCACCCAGTTCTGACTCAGGCTCCCCTCTTGTACCACCCTGCCCTTAGCTGGATCCAATACACAGTTCCTGACAGACATTCTACAGCACAGTGTTACACTGAGAAGCATAACTTACTATTGCCAGCTAGGGGTGATGTGACTGGACTAAGGTTCAAAAGCCACTGTGTCTCTTTTAGAGAGAATAAGCTATGTTTTGCCAATGGTTAGCAATAAGATTTTTCTGGTTCATGCTTCATTCTGTGTAAGACTGACTCACCTCCACACATGTTGGGGTTTATAGAGACAGAAGAAGAAGAAACCATAAATCAAAAAGCGAAAACCTGCTACATCATTATATTAGGCCTATAAATATATTACAAAATAAGCAAAAATTATATCAGCACAGGGGTACTCTAAATTACAAATATCCAAATCTTTTTTCTGTGTTTTAATGGTTTAATGTAGAACTGTAAATTTCTAAGTAAAAATCTAATTTCCAATATTTTAGTGTGTATATATAACTGCAGAGGACAGTACATACTCCCACTCTCATTCACATCTACACTGTGGCCATAAAACCATTTGAAATGTTTGATTACATTGACACACTCATTTTTCAGTAGCTCATTCTGTATGCAGCTAATCCAAGTTATAAGCAATGTCCTTAGTTGTTTTATGAGAGCTTAATTTCTTCTCCTGTAAGATGCTGTATTAAACAATGGAACAGATAACTATTGGGCAGGAACATCTAGCTTAGAAGACACAGAAATGACATGGAAGTTTCCATAGGCAGGGCATGTGGGAATGATGCTGCTACATTCTGCAAGTAGGTCCACACCTCAGACAACTCCTAAGCACTCAGGAGGTCCACACCAGAGTGCTGAGTGCTCAAGGTCTCTGCCATAATGCTAGGCATCTACCTCAGAGCCAAACCCAGTGGGTCTACTGAGGCAGCCCCTGAGAAGTCTGATACCAAAATCATGTATGATGCTTTAGAGGTTTTAGATGTCTGCGAGCAAGGCAAACAAGGATAACCTGCACCAGCAGCACATAGTGGTTACTGTAAAAAGAAATACTGAGTGACTGCAGTGGGTGACTCTCTGTTAAGGGGCTCTGAGGCACCCATCCACCAACCTGAAAGATGTTCCTTGACTACCTCTCAATATTAAAATCACATGGCTAGATCTCCAGAGGTCCCTTCCAACCCTAACGAATCTGTGATCCTGTGAATATGTATTTCACAAATGATATTGGTAAACCATAATTTTTTTAAGGCTGGATGTTATGCTAATAGCCCAAGACCTAGCTTAAGAAGCACAGATTCACATATTAAGTACTCGTAATACAAAATGCAAAACAAAAGTCCTGGTGAATAAAGCAGTGAAAATCTGTGAAAAGTGACTTACTTGAATTGCACATCTGCAGCTTTTAACTGCCTCTCTCTATCTTGTGCATTTTTAATGACAGATAAAAGGTGACCTCATATTATGAACCAACAGGAAAATTTCACTTCAGTTTGTGTTCAAGTAGATTGTTCAGTTTTGTTCAATTGAAGTCAAATCAGGAAATGAAATACAATTTCATTTCAAGCAGTTTTCAAGGCCAGGCTGGATGGGGCTTTGAGCCAGCTGGGCTAGTAGAAGGTGTCCTTGCCCATGGCTGTGAGGCTGGAAGTAGATGATCTCTAAGTTCCCTTTCAACCCAAACTATTCTGTTCTATGATCTACAGATAAGTATTTCCTGTAAGCACCTTCTTTCCAAATACTGAAACATCTTCCCAATCAAAAATGAAGAATTAAGCCCTAGAAAGAGTAATAAAAGTAAAAAATACCAAGACTTCGCCAGATTATTATTTTCACTCTCTCTGAATCAAGACACTTCTTCCTATTTTGTAATATTCCAGAATACCAATTAAACAAGTCAGGCAAAACTAACTGTAGTTTCAAGGCAAAGTCTCTAAAGGACTCTAACATTTGAATGTAGAAAATACACCCTTCTTGGACTGGCTGTATTAAACTCCTTTTTATAGGAAATTGACTGCTCTTTTCTGTACATCAGGAAGTCTGAGAATATTTTACAAAAGGTTTATAATGAAATTGCCTCCAAATCTGAAACGATATCAGTGCCACATATTGCAATGAGTACTTAAATAATTACATTACAGATCTAATGGGTAGATTATTTTAATCAGCATGCAGCAAAAAGAAATGCAAGTGTTTATTGGGGAAAGTGCTGAGGAGCCTGGGTTATTTTGAAGTTTGCCCATCAATGGAACTCAGATTATTTTGATTCTGAAATGGTGTTCAGTGTTTACTAAATTCTTTCCATATTACCATAGTATCATGCTTAATACTTTTCATGGATCCTAAGAGGACTATGTATCCTTCACAGTTCCTTTTTCTTACCATAGACTTGGCTTCAAGTCAAAGCGTTTAAGTGTACATTTATTCTGAATTAAGTGAATAAGCCCTATACATAAATGCCTCCTGAATTGAAGCCCAAGTGAAACTTCACTTTGAGCAAGGAAATATGCTGCAAGGTCTCTTGAGAGTCCTTGTATTGGAACCTTCCTACCTATGAAAGCAAGCCTTTTATGCAATGGCTTATCTTAAAAAGAGCCCCAAAACCCAACAAGAAACAAAATGCAGAAAAATACTTTCCTTAGTCTAAAGTCTAAGCTTTACTAGGAAAAACCTAAAATCACCTGAGACGGGAAGTCACAGTGTGATAGTATATACCTTGTTTTACTGGAAAGCCAGGTAAAATTCCTTTAACATAGTTCCACAGGGTTTTTTTAGAGAAAGCAGAATTAATGAGAAACTAAACTACTAGGGACTAGACTGTGGTTCCTAATTGTACTGCAAGCATTAAACAGAATGATAGTGTATTGTCTTATTTGCAAGTGGCTATTTTTTTAACAATATTTTTGAGTGATGAGAAAAGAAGGGAAGAACTAGCAAAGGAGTTTGCTTCATCATCTTCCTACTTCCTGATACACAGAGACACATCACGCTAAGAGGTACTTATAAACTGGAGTGCTGCCACTACTGATGAATATGGGTCACAATGTAAGCCATCTACCCTAAAGAAGAGAAAAAAACCCAGAATGGCTTGGAAGATTTGAAATGCCTACATCAGCTGACATATTAAAGTAAAAACCGTAATATTTTACCTGAAAAGTCAACTTTGCTGGGGAAATTAAAAGAGAGGAAGGTTAACCAAAAGCAATGCTGTGATCATTGTCTTACATTTATTCTTCTTTTACGTAAGGTGACCTGTTTCTGGATGATGTTTTGGAGTCTTCTTTTTATCATTCTTGCAAATTTTGTTCTATTATAACTGAAATTAATGTTTTCATTTATTTTGATAAATAGTCTGCATTTGCTGAATAGCTGTTTTGCTAATAAGTATCATTAGCTGTGATGCTGGTAAGCATCTAGTCTGGGACAAAATAGAATCATCTGCTATGGAATGTTTTTAATAAACCCATGCTATTATTACTGCCATGATACTTTGCTTTATTTGAAAGTATTTCTATGGGTTTCTATTTTGGCATCTTTTTATATCAAAATGTTGTCTCTGCTGTCATCTGGGAAAATTGAAAGTCAGTACAAAATTACATAAATAGTCCTTTTTGAAATCAGCTGCTTTTCATCAGCCAAATCTTAAACATTTTTAGAAAGGCTTTTAAAAGAATCAAAGCTCAAACCAAAAGAAATTTTACAGAAAAGGAAGAAATAAAAAGCCCTGTCTAAACATGCTGTTCATTGCATGGATATCCTTAAAATAAGGGGGCTTTATGTGTGTTTTAAACAGTCCCAAAATGGAGCAAGTATAAATCTGTAGACTTTTTGGGACTTCTCTATCTTTCTGAAACATAATGCAGGGCTCAGGCCTATTTCTAAATTTCATGGTTTTGAAACTTGGATTAAATGAAAGTTTGAATTCTGTAAATAATTTATAAGAGTTAAAGCCATCCAGTTCTCCTCATGTTCACAGAGAAATGTAAATAAATGTCTACTTCTAGAAAGGAAGACTAATATAACCCCATTTTTGTCTCTTGCAATGTTTCCTTTTACTGTAATACTTACCACATAGCAGAGCAGTCAAAATTCACTAGGAGCCATTTGTGAGGATTAAAGTTAAATGAATCTGCAAACTGAGAATGGATAAATAAAGACAGGATTATGAAAGAGAAAAGGATCCATGTGCTAATGATATAACTTTGTCAAATTGTCTGGCTAACTATGAATCAATTCCTGAATTGGGTCTTTATAATGTTTATATTGATGTCACTTTATTTAGTAGCTGTTGGAGTTAAATCTTCATTTATTTTGGGAGTAGGATTCATGTGATGTATGCAGTTAGGCTAGTGGTATTATCAACATTTTGAGCATTTGTTTACAATTATGCTTTCTAGATATGTATGTTATGGAAAAGTATATGTATAACTAAAATAAATACATAAATCTGCATACTCAGAAACAATGACTGAGGTTCACATCACATTTTCCAGTAACAATTCTCTAAGCTTTCTACATCCAAGAATATTAAACATATACACACAAAATTTACATATAGCAACAAATTATATATTTAATTCAGAATCTGCACATCTTATTCTGTGATAAAATTACAGCTGAGTAGGAAATCACTTTTTTTTTTTTTTAACCGACAGGGTGTTTTCTTTCAGTTGAAATTATTTTTTCATCTAAATCAAAAGAAAAACTACCAAAGAGTAAGCACTCGCAATACATGTTTATACACATCATGTGCCAGGCCTGGTTTACTTGATATATGTTTAGGTGGAGCATCAGAAGAAACCCAGGTAAGCAAGATGGACATCATGTGGGAAAGGATTCATCCATGTTTTCTGTTTTAACAAAGGCAGAAGTCACTAGCCTTAAAAAACCTGGGGGTTGGGGACCTGGGAGCACCAAGGTCTGACTGTTCCATATAGCACTTTTCTGTTCTCATTTGCTTCTCATAACCTTCCCTGTCACTTATAAACAATTAACAATTGCTCTAATAAGAGAAGATTATCTGTCTGTCTCTCTATCTATCTATCTATGCATCTATCTAGCTATCACGCTGTACTATGTAAAGTAGGAAACCTATTCACGGTTGTTAAATATTTACTCATGACAAATGCTGGCCCAGACAAGGGATGCTGTTTCATTTCCTTCAGGAACCAATAACAATAATTTAAAAAATATTCCCCCACAGGAAATTACAACAAGCTTCATTTGCTGATAAAAAAGAGACAGAAAGAAATGCTTTATTTGTGAGGGGGTTTTCCCTCCTCTTCTTCATTAGTCACTGCCTATCGGGGTAGTGTTTAAACTTCTGGCTTTACCAAACAGTAATATTTTCTCCACTGACGTGGAAGACAAGGACTTATCTGACTGTCTGAGGGGAGCAGCAGGAAATTGAAGTATTCTTATCTAAGCAACTGAATACCAAGTAGCTCAGCAAGGCGGGGGAAAAGGAACAGCAGTGCTGTTGGGGGAATATTTCATTTAGGTCTCTTGGTTATTAAACCCTGTCTGTTTGAGATACAGCTACTGGCTCTATCGTATATGACTTTCAGGATGTAAGAAAAAAACAAGACCTAACGAGCTCATTAATTTGTCAAAATTATTTTCTTTTTTTTTCCCTTTTTTTGGGTGTAATGTAAAATTAGGATGTCACAAATATGTCTTCTGCGATATTTGGGAAAAAGTCCTCTTTTTTATTTGTTGATTCAGTACTGCTTGTTATTCTCAATGACAAACTTCTTATAGAGGGGTGTTTGCATACTGCCAGTATAAACCAGTAAAATAACATGATGTCCAGGGATTTTTGGTGCAAACTGAGGTGCAGCTTACTCAGAGATTCTGGAAGAGCCATTAATATTGGGTTCATAAGAAACACAAATTCTACGAAAGAGCAAGGTTTCAGCAGGCTGCTAGAGAAAAAACACTCATTCACCTCCACTCCATTTAAAAGATGCCTGAATTCAGGGCAGATGAATGCGCTTCCTGCATAGGCTGCATCAATGTGCATCCAGATGTTTTCCTTATTACCTAAAAAATAATTGAAGGGGAAATAAATTAAACAGGAGATTAAAAAGCCCTATTAATTTACATGAAACCTGAGAAAATTAAGCCTGAGAGATTTTTCTTTGATGTTATTATTTTCCCAATTTAAAATTAAATTAAGAGATTAAATGTTTCCACCATCTGGGTTTTCATTAATGCATAAAAATGTATATATAATGTATTATTTTTCCTTCCCACTTCTGCTGGAACAAAGTTACAGAGCCATAGAATATCCTGTGTTGGAAAGGACCCACAAGGATCACCATGTCTAGGTTTATCTTACTAATATTAAGCAACATAAATCATTTTGTGGTTTTGATTTAAGAACTATTCTAAAATACACTTTAAAAATGTATCTAGAGAATTACCTATCATTTCCATAGTAATAAAACTAGTTTAGCAGGAGGAGCTAGAATATTAGCTGTGCTTCTCACTTTTAACTCATGAATCACAAACACGTTTCTAAACAGTATTTTTTACATATTGATAAATGTGCATGCACATGCTTTTGAACTATGTGCAGCAAACTATTTCAAGGATGGAGACACTTATGCAAAAGCAAGCACTGAAATGCTAAGAAAGTGCTTCTTATGATTAGTCACGGAATGGTTTCTGCAGAAATATTTTGGCATATGAGCAGCTCACATATACTCTGTAATTCAGTATTCACACTGTACTAGAGATCACTGTTTTAATGCACTCAGTAAAAATTCTGGTCTAGGAGTTGATGGCTGAAGCCCACATAACATCTTTGTCACCATACTTGGTGACACTAGTCACCAAGTAATTCTGAAGGTTATTTCCACATACAGAAGTATATCCATTGAGATCTGCAGTTGGGCCCCAAGTTCATGCTGAAATTTGCATTATTGTGAACTAAATTTTCTTTTTGCATGAATGTCTGGGAAAAGCTAATAAAATATTATTCTCAATATCGACAACTTAGGTTTATTTGAAAACATGTTGAAAGTGTAACTGATTATCTGTTTTATAAATATACTTGGTTTGAGACACTGCCTTTATATCATAGGACTACTGCTCATGTATACTAATGAGAAAATTAAGCAGAAAAGCATGAGACTTCTGACTTCTCTGGTATGCCATCCTTCTGATGGACTCTGCTGCACAAGCAGGGAATCATTGAGATGAAACACATGATTACTTGCTATGCCTAAAAGTATTGGTGTCACTGTTTTATTAGGTCAGGTCTAGGCAAAATAATCTGTAGCTGCTAAGCAGACTACTAGGATCCTGTTTAAAAAGAAGGATTGGGAGAAACTGAGTTTCTGGGGCTTGTGCTGAAAGAAAGACAGGAAACCTCACAGAGAAAGCGACCACCACACAAGCCCCAAAGTTTCAAACTCTACCTGAATAAATTAACAGGACATCAAATCAACCTGTGCTTCTATGAAGCTGCTTCGAATTGTTTACAGCTATGGAATTCCTGTTTTAAATGTACACTTGAAGAGATATGGTGCACTTTGGTAGCATTTTCATCAGCCAGCAAACATGTGCTTTTGACCAAGCCCTGCTGCAGATCAAAGCTTGACACAACCAACCATAGCACAGAAATACTTATGAAGAGTCCATGACTTGATCACTGTGTTGAACACCCTGGAATTTGTCCTGTTTCCTTGAAAGAGGAAGGAAAGTGGGGAGGGGAGAGTAAGGATTAAGAATATATGTGAATTTTTGGTGCATATTTCCCTACTTTTTATAGTTGTTAGAACTAGGCAAAAACAAAATACTTGGTGCAGGGCAGAATTAAGAGTCAACTTTCCCCTGATATTCAGCATTGCTCTAGATTCACTTGCAGGTAGAAGGGCTTGAAGAAAAATGTTACAAACCGAGGCACTTACAGTAATTCTTAACTGACAGTGTTCCAAAATATGTTCCCACAGAAAAGAAACCCTTGAGGCAATGTCCTCTAACTCTTTTAACAGTTTGAGAATGAGCATTTGTTGCTTGATGTAATATTAGAAATAAAACTATAACTGAAGATCCCATCTAGTAGTAGTTTTATTGAGTTTGGACAGTGACACTGCATAATGTCCTGGAAATGACTCAGCATGGCTTAAACTGGTATCTGCAATTTTAGAAAGAAGTAACAAAGACTTACAAATGGGACCCAGTTCTAACAGTTTGTCAAAGGAGCAGCAAGGGGTTGTTCCAAGTGTTGCACAGAACTGCAGAGCCAAAAAAAAAAAAGTGTTACAGCACAGAAAATTACCAAATGAGAAGAACTGTCTGCAAAGGCAACAACAGACAGTAAAAAGAATAGATTATATAGGTAAAAGAAAAAATATGTTAGTCATTACTTATCCTTAGCGGAACTTTTCAGACTGGGTAGGTTGTTTTCAAAGCTTCCATACGAGTCCATTGAAGCAGATGCATAAAATCAAATGTTAATATAAAATTCACTGGTAAGTACAGTCACAGTACTGTCCTAATGCTATATTTTATATATTTTCTATATATTCCACATGATTATTGTGTGGCCCAATACTACCCTAACATATGCAAATGCCATCAAAATGGTTTGCTGTTCATGGTATATAAGCAAGTTCTGAACTTGAGGAACTCAAAGGTGCTAGAATTATTGTCGACAGAATAGATTGACAAATGTTGCTGTCTTGATCAGAGACACAGCTCTGCAACAGAGACTTGTAACTCATCTATGCTCAAGGGATCTGCAGCCTGGAACCTGTTCACTAGTAGCATATGTTCACTATTTGGCTTGCAAGACTTTTTCCCAGAGAAACTTCTTCTCCCAAATTCATCCTAAAATACTGGAACAGTTCTTCCTTCGTTCTGTTAATGTCTCATTTATTGTATCCTTCTGTGTGGCCAGTGGGCCAAAAGCAGAGGCAACATAAATGCTAAAGTTTCACAGTAGAAAGAGAGTGTAACTAGGTGAAAATGAACTATTGTAATTTACTGGGAATATGCAGGTAGAATTTTAACCAAAAAACCCCCAACTACCAAGTGCATATAAACTGGCATTATTTTATTTTTTCATTGCTACACTTATGTTTTAAACACCCTGTCTTATTTCTGAAAGCACTAAGAAAGGCTGGGTCTGGTTTTTGTCTTGTACTGGATTTTTACGTAATAAACGACACTTTACAGTTCAAATAGACAAATACAGTATGCTGTGTTTCAGTCAGAGTATTGAAGTACAAAAGAATTAGATAATTTATCCATCGTCACACATAAACTATAGTACAGCTAGGAGATTATTATAAAAATGCCAAACCCAGAATTTTGCTTTTTTAATTTTAGTATTTCTGGTTACCTTTTCTGCCAAGTACACTGTAAATGCAACATATTTTGCTCCTACAGTTTTTCCCTATATACCTGGAACTAGCCACATTTTTCTGTATGTGTGCCCATGTCCCTTAGCAAATTCATGATGAGAGCAACAAGAAAAGAAAGGAAAACCTAAATGATACTTGTCCCTCCAGCAGACCTTTCAAAAAACAAACATCCTGTCACAGCAAAATTTGAAAAATATCATTATTAAAATAAAAAAGGGACAATTCAATATTTTTTCTGTATTAAGCTACTAAGAACCTGAGTTTGAAACACATACAGTTTTGAAAATGAGAAGCGCATTATATGTATATAGTTAGTAAAATTCTTGAGCTAAGATATTTTTCCCTCAAGATAGTCTAATCTTTACCTATACTGAGCCCTCTTATATTCCGGAGACATATGAGGAGAACAGAAAAATTGAAGGGCCTTGAGGTATGTTTATGATTTCTCAGACTAATCACCCTCTGAGAGTGGCTGCTTTGCAAAGATCACAGGATAATTTTTTTAATAGGAATAAATTTGGTCCCTGTTTTTCCTAAGAAGGCACATGTGTATGGAGTGAAAATATATTTATCACACTGTTGTCTACCTAGAATGTTCCCAGGAGAAACATGCACTTCATCTTTGGCAGAACTACAGATTTACACATTGGATCACAAGAAATGGAGGATACTGTGATGAATGCCAGATTTTCTATATGCATAAAGAATAGGGGTTAACCCACTGCATTGGGAAATAAATAAAAAGAGTGCACTATAGACTTAACTCTGCTTTTACACATATATTTTATGGTAATATGGTATTAATTTTCTGATAAGATTAGAATTAAATTGCCTTGGTTAGTCCAGCAATTAAAATAATGATGGAAATTTCACAACAGAACCTTACACATTATTGTTACTAGTGTTGTACTGCAGTTAAGGTATTCTCTTTCTAATCAGGATAAGGAGTGTTTTTTCAGTGAGAGATTATATGAGTTTAAACATATGCTTAGTTGTTGAAATAATAGCATATTCTGTAATGTATACCTCAATTTCTAAAATAATTTTGTTTTCCTCTCTGCAGGTGTCTAAGCCTCAAAGCTACTTGCTTTAATTCTCAGAAACCACTTAGAGTGGCAGCGTCTGCTCCTGTCAGGACTCTCATTACCCCACCTCAGTACTACAGAATGAATCTAACTCAATTTGTAGCCTGTGTAACACCAGGCAAATCACATTTGTGCAAAGGGCAGGGGACAGGCTGCATCATAGAAATGGGACTGATCGCTCAGTATAGCCTGCAGGCCTTTCCTTTTCAGGTTGTGCACTTCAAATTTGACTCAGCCCTTGGTTGTGAATACAAAGCAGCTAAAATGCTTGCCTCAGTCATCTCATGTATTACTTTCCTGAAATGGAGAGCTGTGTCAGGAAACATGCATGAACCTTTATGATTCCTGAGAGCAATTACTCTCAATCTTTTCAACTGGAAGACCTCCTACAGCTTTTGAGAAAGATGTAGTCAGATTTTGCATGGTTCCACCATAAAGCTTTACATTTGCAAATAACTAAAATGAGGCAGAACTTTCAATGTTCACTTATTGTTTTTATTTTCTCCTATTCAGTTCCTGCCAGCTTGCACTCATGAGAATGTCTGTGGCCTGAAGAAACTGCAACAGTTCTCTAAACCACCATTCAGTATTTTACAGAACAGCAATCATTCACAAACTGTGGGTTAAGAAACATCACCCTAGACATCTTTACATGTCTCAAGAATGCTTCTTCCAAATGGAAATCAGTGGTCAGGATCTAAGTGTTAACTTCTACTGAAAAGATGGCTCCTCTGTCAGTCTGATTCTGATTTATTGTTTCCCAAGTGAGTCTGGATACAAACAGCCTGCTTCTTAATATCCTGTGGATCATCATTCAGAAGAGTCATCTCATCCAGAATCAGAAAGATTTCATGCTGGGCAGCAGACAATTGCATTGTAGCAGCTTTATACTGGTTGAGGTCATTGAAGTAGATTGTACCTTCTATATGCCAGCTGCAATCTATCAGTGCTGATTTATGAAAGACAGCACAAAGCTTACAGGCCACTTACACACATTTAGGTGAACTGGGCTTGAATGCAGTGGCACTTTAGCTGAATTTAGAAGTGCTTAACTTAGTGGTCTTCACTTTTGAGCATCTCAGCCAACATTCAGCCAACAAAGAGGCCTGTCTCAAGCTGGGAGAATAGGGCCCAGCTGAGAGAGGCATTTACACATGTGCTTAACCACCAGTGTGTGTTTACAATTGATGAAATGGACACGACTTCAGCGCGTGCTTTAAAGCTCCCCCTTAACTCAGGGCCAGATGAAGGGCTGCACATCACCCGTGCTGGGAAATGGCTCTTTAGTAAATTGTGGCAGCTTTAGTGCCTCAACACCTGACATGGTTAAGTGCTTTGTTTGCACAGTCTACTTGCTTTACCATATGAAAATATCTCTGTTTCAGTTTCTGCAAAAGTATTTTGAAAGAGAGAAATTAACACAAGTCTGAACTTAGAAATAAAAAAAAAAAAAAGAAAACAAAAGAAGAGATCTCGGTACCCTAGTGACAACAGCTTTCACTGAACAAAATGATGTACATATTACTAGTGCTACAAGACATTGATGGTGAGTAGGAATGCAAAGATTCCCTTTAAAGACAATGCCTCTCCCCCAGAAAAGCTGACTGCCAAATCCTATGTACATGAAAAGCAAACCGGTAATTAACAGATTGCTGTAATGACAGAACCTGTTTCACATCAAGCAAACCTGACCCTGATTCTCCACTCACCTCTACAGGGCAAGCAGTGCTATCAAGTTCAGTATAATGATTCTTCATTTATTCATTAAGTATAAGAGGAGAAACATGCCTATAAGGCATTGCAATTTACTTGTATTTTCTTTTTAATCCCTTACAAAACTTTCTTGCTGCTAAGGGAGACTGTAAATAACTTGGATGCAAACAAGACATCTTCATTAGGAATGATGTCTCTGCTGTCACAAGTCTCTTCAGGCAGAATTTCTTCCATCAAACTTGTTGCTTTGATGTTGAATCACTCCCCTTAGTGAAGGACCAGTGAATACAAGGAGACAAGGAATCAAGTGGTGTAAGGTGTTTCCTTGGCAATGTGCATATCTTTGTCGCCAGAAAAAATACAACAGCACCAAATTACTCAAGAACAAAAGAAATGGAAAGGCTTTTGAAATCTGCAAGCCAGAAAAGGGAGCACTAATACAGTGCTTGGACTGCTGCTCAGCATGACAGAGAATTAACACACCTTTTGAGTTAAGAGGCCAACCATACCAATAATGAGATCTAGTTTAACCTAAGCTGACATGTTTTATGTATACAAATAAATGTAAGACTCGATACAGGCTACATTAACTCAGGCAGAGCCTCTGCTATCTTTGAGAGCCTGTTTTGCACAGCTAAACAAACAGATGAAGAAAAACAGCAGTTAAATCACCCTTTGTGAAGGTGTCACTAAATACATAAATTAGAATTTTTTATTTCCTCTTGCTATGCATAGAAAAATTAATAAGCATGAATATTTATGAGGGGCAAGTTGCATTTTTTTTGCTAATGGACAAAAGCAGAGGAAAAAACACATTAACTTTATAGTCACTGCATGAAGATGTGATATCATGCTGTACTTGTAATTATTTAAAATTAACAGTGAGATATACAAACAAGATCCTGTGTAAGGTATTATGAGCTTGGATCATAACACAGAGAAATAAAACATGCCTTGTGGCATGTTCTTCACCTCAATAGGTGCATCCCACAGAAAAAAGGTTTTTTTGGAATCCCTAGAGATGCTTTATTTCTCAGTCAGAGTCTTGTTGTATTGTAAAACAATTGACAGGATGTGCTTGGTCATTCTAAGGACTCGCTAGTTCTAGGCAGCTTAGAAATCAGCAGCAGTCTGCACGTGTGAAAACCACTTCTCACTCTAGTCATTCTCATACCACATAAAAACATCTAAAGGTTAATAACAAGAAGAGTAAAAAGATTATATTTTCGAAAGAGCTTGGTGAAATTTAAGCTTCTTTGTCCCATTTGGCACTTATCCATGACTACAGGCAAGCTTAATCTGCTAATTCTTCTGAAAACAGTTCATAGAAATTTAAGTCACATTATCCCTTTTCAAAATGTTACAACACAAAAGAAAAGAAACAACCATTGTCAGACGTGACTTTTCTGGGGAAAAAAAGTAACTTATTTTTGAATCTCTTAAAAAATCCCATTTCTGAAGTTCTCAGTTTCTAAATTAGTTGTGTGGAGTTTTTTTCCTTCAGTTTTTCTTTAGTGGAGGCCAGTAAAAACATATTCTTTGTAGTATATTATACCCCTTAATAGAGCTATACAGCCCATTGTCTGTATCAAGTTTTGTAGTGGCATAATACTTGGAAATATGCAAAGGATTTTGTTGGTTATGTACAAAACCACAACAGAAGTTACTTACTTCATGGGAAAAAAACAAATGGCAAAATCTTGTTTTAACCTGAAGTAATAACATGGTGCTCTGAACTGGCAGGAGGATTAGATCTGATGAATAAGCAAATGTTCTTTTTGATGGGGTACTTACCATGGCAGACCCAAACCTTAGAATTTTATCTAATCTAGCACTGCTCTATGTCAAAAATTGGGGGATTATGAGCTTAAACTACTGAGACATAACTATATTTGCCTTTGCTGTCTTGCTGTGGAAGCTGGAATCTCAGGAAGAGAAAGTGGAGAGACAAGAAGAAATGGTGACACCTAAAATTTCCACAGCTGCATTCCCTATAGCTCACTTGTTAGAGATTAGTTACATACTCAGAAGTACCTGACTGACAATGTCTGATCTCAATGATAACTGGGTATATTATGGAGGTTTATTTCTTTGCTAAAATAATATCAAGGGAAAACTATTGTTTCTTGAAGATACTTAAGCTTGAGATAGCATAATTTAATATATTGCCTTTAAACTTGTTTTGTGTGTTAGTTGGAACCTGAAAAATAAAGGTAAACAGTTCAGAATTCAGGGTGTTAGGAGATTATAACACTGCAGGACTACATGCAACTACAAAATTGACCCCAAACATCATTTTGCTGAGAAGTGCAACCAGCTACTCCAATCAGTTTCTCCTCCTGCACAGAAAGGCATGTGAAGAACACTCCTAGAACCTCTCCTAGAACTCTACCTCAGCTGCCCATCAGTGCCTCTGTTAGGGATGAGATCATCTATTCATGTCAGAAGCATTTTATCAGAATCATTAAATCCACTGACTAGTTAAAATCCAGTACTCACAAAGAATGGTATAAGACCAGCAGCTTTGTCTTCATCCAGAACTTTCTTCAGGGCTGAACCACAAACACTAAATGTGTCATCGGAAGGAACATTTTTAATCTTCACAGCACCAATTAGTGCAGCTCTTTCCACGGATGAATGAGCCTACAAGGAAATGGGCAAGTTTTAAGACCAGCACATTTCACTGGAATGTAAAAAGTTAATTTGAATTTACAAAGAAAAAAATTAAGTCCTTTCAAGTAAAGCCACACTTGAGATCCTGGGACTGCTGTTGGTATGCAACACATACATACTACTCCAGCTTTCATATTGGTAGATGGACACATACATATATATATACAGAAATACAAACACATAATAAACTAATAGCAAACCTGACATATCCTTGAGACCATTGCCTTGACACGATTCAGACGAGTTCCATTAACCTTAGTGAGAGCTTTAATTTACATGGTTGGATTGATGTAGAGCTTCAGGATTTGGCTCTAAATCAATCAAAAGATATGCAGACAATCGGCTTGTCTGATAATGTGCTCACTAGTATATTTTTATGGTGTACATCTTTGCTGAACTCTAAAATTATACATGTCACAGTATGGTACTGACGTGGTTTGACCCTGGCTAAATGCCAGGTACCTACAACATCTGAACTCTCTCTCCTGCCGCAGCTGTGCAGAAGAGAGGGAAAAAAACTAATACACACACCGGACTCATGAGTTGAGATAAGGCACTGGTGGGAGGACACACCAAAAAAAGCAAAACAGGTAGCAAACTTAAAGTTGCAAAGTGATTTATTAACCTAACAGAGTCAGAGGATAAATGACAGGTAAAAATAAGCTCTTAAAACACCGTTTCTTCACTCACCCTCCTTCCCTCTTAAGGCATCGTTTCTCGGCTCACCCCCCTCCCTCCTTCCAACCAACAGCTTGGGGTGGGGCAGGGTCTGGGGTTTTTTCTCTTAGTCAGTCCATCACCACAATTCTTCTGCTACAGTGTTTCTCTACTCATCCCCGTCCCTATTAAGATACCATTTCTCAGCTCACCCCCGCCCACCTTCCAACCAACAGCTAAGGGGGGGCAGGGTATGGGGATTTTCTTTTGGTCAGGGCCAATCCACCAGGGAAAAGTGTCCTCTAGTTAGCCATGGGGTGCCTCCCATGACAGTCAGTCCTCTGCAAACGTCTTTGGCGTGGGTCCAATCTCACGAGCAGCAACCTGCCTGAATCTGCTGCAACATGAGGCTTTTTTGAGTCCATAGGGTGCAGAATTCCAAGCCCAGGTCAGGCTGTTTCCATCCCAGCAGCAAGGCCTCTCTCCCTCTTGCAAGGCCTTTGCAACTCTCAGTCTCTACTGCGACTCCCACTGGATCACAGCTTCCTGCAAGCATCACCTGCTCCTCTGGTGTTGGCACCTCCCCCCAGGCTGTGAGTGGATCTCTGCATCTCCGTGGACTCCATGGGCTGCATGGGGACCACCTGCTCCCCTCGTGGTCTTCACCATGGTCGGCAGAGGGTTTTCAGCTCTGGCACCTGGACCACCTCCGCCTCCACCTTCTCCACTGACCTTGGTGTCTCCATGTTGTTTTCCCTCACATATTTTCACCTCCTCCTCCGGCTAAAAAGAAGTGCGTGCTCACATTGTTTTGATTTCTTTTTAAATGTTTTCACAGAGGCGTAACTAACATCTCTAATTGGCCCAGTCTTGGCCAGCAGCATGTCCATCATCTTCAGAGCCATCAGAGATTAGCTCTGCTGGACATGGTAAAAAACTTCCAGAACCTTCACACAGGACACACAGGAGCCATCTTTGTAACCCACCCTACTCACTAGCAAAGACTGGGCCAAGCAAAACCAACACAGGTACAGACGGAGATATTTCCTCACATGACAATTTTTTTCAGATTATGTACTGACTAAATTGTGGTTTGATCATTCATTCACTTTTTTAGGCAAGTAAGGATCATTCCCAATATGTTATTTTATTTACAACCCACTTCATTTGAATTCCCCTGAAATAATACTTTTTTAGCACTTGTCAGTAAATAAAAACAAAGATATCACTAAGAAATGCTTATAGATTTGTGAAATAAAATAGAATAATAGCAGGAATAAAAACTCCGTAGACAGTGAAAGATACATTTAGCCACAAAATACTCTCCTTTAAATCATTATTAAAACAAACAAACAGAAAAGCTCTTTTACCTTCTATCTTCTACAGTTTCATTAATCATCGTTAATTTAAATGAGGAAAATTCCTCACCTTTTCATGCCATGACTATTCTCATTCACTATCTCCTTGTTGATTCTTGCCAGTGCCTCTAAGACTGCTTATTAATTCTATTTTAATTTAGCATATAATCACAAAAATAACAATCCAGAATTTTGCTGAACTAGACTAGATGTTTTTGCCTTTCAACTTCACATATCCCTGGAATGACATGTGTTAAAGACAGATGTACCATTAATTTGTATCTCAGCAGAGCCTCTTGTTAAAGTGCTTTGGTAACTAATTAGGCACCAACTTGAGAAAATCTGGAAGCCTAGACTTGAAATACAACTTTTTAAGTGGAAAACTAGGTGTGTGGCATAGCAATACCATACTTCATTCAGGTGTATAGTGGAAAAATGGATTTTAGAACTCATTTATACTAGAATTGCAAATAAGCACATTATAATAATACACTGAGGTTGTTAGCCAGTCAGAACCCCTAAATTGCTTCATCAAGACTCAAAAATTGTAGTAAAATTCTCTTCCAAATGCATTGTTGCACTATTGGGCTCTATCAGTGATTGGTTTTCCCTCCCACAGAATCGCTTACATTTAACTTTCTTTTGTGGATTACTGCCTATGAGTCACACAGGTCTGTTCTTAACGCAGAAGGAACGGTGAGCTCGGCAACAATCTGCTTGGAAAGGTCAGCAGTATCTTAAGGCAAATCCTTCTGTAAACATAAGATCCTCTGACCTTCAGCAGGCAGGAAGGCCTGTCAGTCCTCATTTCAGGTCAGCCTCTTATATGGGACAAAAAAAATCAAAACAAGTAAAAGGTTTTGTGCATCACTGGGTCAGTCAGAGCTCTGGGACTGGTGGTCTGTGCAATACTGACCTTAGGGTCCCAGGAAAAAAAAAAAAAAGGACAAATATCCTTTGTGCTTCTTGTAAGCAGTTATCTATTCTCATATTTTCTTGTCCCGAATCTTCTCACCATGCAAGTGCTGTCCCTCTTCTCACCAGCAAAGAGCAAGTGTAGAACTTCTACAATGTTTTCTAATGTACACTTATTAGTAAACCAAAGTAAGGCTGAAACCTGGCCATTTTATTCTGCGTATCAGATATTACTTTAAAATAAACATTAAGTACTAAAAAAGGAGGTTTTTTCTATCTCATTCATATGTAGGTAAGAAAATATCACAGATATTAAGAGAAACAACATTGCATGGCCCTTCAGTAGGATTACTGTGTCAGAAAGGTAGCAGCAGCAGAACTCACAAGAGCAGAATTTGTTTTCATTAACAGTAAAAGCCTCTCATGGTCATAGCCTGCTGAGAATTTAGTGTAACTCAGTCTGCTAAATACCACTCACTGTCAGAAATCAAGAATTACATTTCCTGTTTCCTTACAAGATTTCTTAGTTGGATTGAGAGATAGATATCTTAAAGGTTTGGTTTTTTTCAAAAATGTTTTGGCTTCTTCAAGTACTGTGACCAATTTGCTTTATATTCATGCATTAGGTTTTTCTGTGTACGTGCACCTGTACTTATGCATGCATGTATGGGAGGATGTATGTGTGTTTGTTTGCACATGTACTTGTCGGAGAAAAATACTGTGTGCACAGATGGACACAGAAGACAGGATGCAACAGAAGATGGCCTAGGCTTACTAAACGTAACTGAAATTAACACCTCATTTAATTATCGTTATTTACCTCAAACAAGCTCTTTATATTAATTCTGACAACTGGATATTTATCCTTTATATTATGGTAGCACACATGAAATTCCAGTTCACTTATCATCGAATCATAGAAAGCCCTAGGTAGGAAGGGACCTTACAGATCACCTAGTGCAAATCCCATTACTGTGGGCAGGGACACCTTCCACTAGACTAGGTTGCTCAGAGCCCCATCCATCTTGGCCTTAAACACCTCCAGGGGTGGGACATCCAAAACTTTTGTGGGCAACCTGTTCCAGTACTTCACCACGCTTGCAGTGAAGAAATTTTTAAAATATAATCAACCTACTTGCAGTTTAAAACCATTCCCCCTTGATCTGTCACTATATGCTCTCGTAAAAAGTCCCTCCGTGTCCTTCTTGTAGGCTGCTTTAGGTTGCAATTATGTCATCCCAAAGCCTTCTCCAGGCTGAGCAATCCCAATTCTCTCAGCCTTTTCTCATAGGAAAGGTGCTCCATTCCTCTGATTATCTTGATATCCCTTCTCTGGACCCACTCCAACAGGTCCCTGTCCTCCCTACGCCGAGGACCCCAGAGCTGATGCAGCGCTGCAGGTGGGGTCTCACCAGAGCAGAGCAGAGGAGCAGAATCACCTCCCTTGCCCTGTTGGCCATGCTGCTTTGGATGCAGCCCAGGACATGTTTGGCTTTCTGGGCTGCAAACACACTTTGCCAGCTCAAGTCCAGCCTCTCATCCACCAGCACCCACAAGTCCTTCTCAGGAAGTCTGCCCTGGATCTGTTCATCCTCCAGCTTTTTTTGATAGTAGGGGCTGCCCTGACCCAGGTGGAGCATTGCACTTGGTCTTATTCACCTTCATGAGATTCACATGGGCCCAATTTTCGAGTTTATCCAGGTCCCTCTGGATGACATCCCATCCTCAGATGTGTCAACTGCAGCACTCAGCTTGGTGTCACCTCCTAATTTGGGGAGGGTGCATTCAATCCCTTTGTCTATATCATTAATGAAGATATTAAACAACACGGATCCCAATACAGACCCCTGCGGAACACACTTAGGATGTACAGTAAGATTTAAACAACCAAAATCAAATACTCACCAATCCAAAGCATATATACTAAATTCACCTGCCTATTCAGATGGCTGAAATTGTTAAGTATAGACACTGTGTTTCCGTGTTGAGAGGTACTCACCTGATCAGAAGCATAAGCCACCAGCCTGCCCATGATCTCTGCTTCTGTTAGCTCAGGATTTTCTGACTGCACCTGTCTGATAGTCCTTGTTCTTGCAGCAAGCAGTGCAATCAGGGTGGCCTCACTCGCACTTCCCTGTGGGACAAATTGAGGGAAGCTTCAAAATGAAAACATTGCAGAAAAAGAAAAGCGACATTCATTCTGCATGAATCTGAGAAGTTGTTAGCAGAAACTGCAGATAAGAAACTGCAATCTCATGTTTTTTAAAAATATGTCTGACAGCAAGGGAGGAATCTCTGTTTGATCTTGGTCTCCTCCTTCCTGATGCCTCTGCCTGTTCTCTTTAATCTCTACGCTTGTTCAGTTTAGGCAACAGCCTTGCAATCAGTGTTAGAAAGCTGGACTCACAGACGTAAATGTATGTGAAAAGGCTCTCAAACCAGGCACCAATCTGCTGTTAACCCGTAACAATGACAGAGTAACTGCTGATTTCTGTTACACTGGATTTCTGCACATATAAGTTTCATCAGGACCTGAATGTCAACTCTTACTTCTATCAAGCACCATGCCTAATTATATGCCTTCTTTCATATTAGAATTACCATGGGCAAGTAAATTATAGTGGCAAAAAGAGAAAAAAAACACTGAAAAACCAAAACTGCTATGATTCAATATAGCTAACTGCACTTCAGAGTATTAATGATGTATGTTTTCTTCATCACCAACAAAGATGAAAGGAACAGTAACATACTAATTCTAAATTGCACTTTGATTCACAAACATCAAGTTTAAAATGTGTCTTGGATACTCTGTGACGACAAAAAGGAGAAATTTTTTGTGTCAATTTATCAGTACATTTCACAGAATACAACTTCCCAGAAATTCTTTATACGGTTTTCATCAGGAACAGGCACCTGAAACATGCCCTAGACTGCTCTTTTCAACTATAAGTAGCAGTTTGTAAATACATGATCATAAATTTCAGTGTATTGTGGTATCTCTATGCAAGATAAAGTTTTTAGGTACTTTCATAGTTGATCAAACATCATGTGAATCATAGCAATGTCATGAATGTAGTCACTCACATTAATATCTATGTGTCAGAAATATCCCCAGTCTCAACAAACTAATTTTGGAGTGATGTTTCTTGTCCTGTACTAAAATTCTCTCCTCTCTCTGTTGAAGATCCGTGTATAATTACTAATTACAACGAATGTTTAAATATTTGGGAAGTATTTTTTGTTTTCCTGAAGGTGGGCTTGATCCAACAGATTTCATATGGGAGAATGATCCCAGTCAATTCAGACTTTCTCCTATACTGAAGTTAGCTGAGCTATTTATATGAGATAAAGCTGCCTTCTACACGTCAACATCTCAATAGCGACTGAATGCAATATAGCTGAAATTCAACAGCCTCATCAATGAAGTCATCGGGGAAAAGGATAGTCCCTGAACATTCACTGGATGTATTGCCAATGATGAATATATTTTATCTGCTTTTCTGGTGGTGTGAGATTTGAGGAATGTAGACCCTAGGGTCTGCATCAGAGCACAAAGACAAGCTGGGTACAGTTCTGTGCATTTTTTAGAGCTGCTGCTGCTTCATGTAGTATTATGGCAACTGAGGGAAATATTACAGTATGGAATAAGGATACAAATACTCCTTTTGGGTCAAGTAAGGTAGAATTTCCAAGTGGACGCAAGGGGTGAAGGAAATTCGGTCTATTAATTACAGAAAACATAATTTGGCAATCTCCCCATTAAATGTTATTCTGTATAATAACACGGAGAACATAAAGAAATCATCCTACTTTTTGTGTCTAAAAAGTAAAAATATCTGAAATAAAATAACTTAGTGTATTTGCAGGACATGTATAGAATACAGGTATTACAAAAATGGGCACTAATATATAAAAGAAAATGGTTGTAAGAAATTACAAAGGTTAAGGCATTAATTTCTGATTTGGAAATTTAGGCCCCCACTACTCTGGTGATAGCCTGGCTGGGTGGGAAAATTACTTAGGCTGAACAATAGCCTCAGCTCTCAGAGGAGTGCCACAAGATATCCTGGCTCTTCATCTATGCTGGTGTGTAGTCAATATATACAACAGCTCTTGTATGAATTTCCTTTCACAGGAACAAAGCTGAAAAGGGCATGTTGCCCAGCTGAATTTTGCCTCCTGATATACAGCTGAGACATAGCTTAAAAGGCACCTGAATCCAGCAACCTGGAAATGCTTTTGGACGTTTCTTGGTAGACACAGGCTTCTTCCCCTTGCCTCAGTTTTCATAAATCACTTTTTTTATACTGAGTCACCTTTTCTCCACTGAAGCTTTTTACGCTGCTTGCAGAGCCTGGTTTGCAACGCTCTTCTATACACTTGGCACCAAAGTCTGGTGCTAAATATTTTTTGGGGAAAAAAACGCCTTGGTTCTTGAACTACTTGGCTAACTGACAAGTAAGATAAATCAGCAGTGTTCTTTGCCAGGCCAAAGATATTTTTGTCTCACCCCTAAAATACTTTTTCTTTGCAGAGCAAAAAAACTCATTAAAATTCAAAGCAGGTACACTTTCCAGCAATTTATCTAGAATGAACAGCAGATACAAACTTCAGGGAAAAAGTTGATTTCTCACTTATTTTTGAAAGCTGTTTTTTCTCCTCTTTAATGCTGTATTCTGCATGAAGTGAAGGATGATGATACCTTTGCTTTTACCACAGGCAAACAAAGGTTGCCATGGCAAGCAGGCTCAAGAGGCGGAAGAAATATCAGCAAGAGCTGATGTTCATGTCCACTAGAGCTCTGAACTGAAATTTTCTTTCATCTTTTGCCATTTTGAAGTGTCATCCTGCACACAACAACAAAGTGCTTCATACTGACATAGACTTTCAAATGTAATTAAGAGGCAATTTTCACAGGCTCAGTTTTACCCAACAGCAATATAATTACTTGGCATTTACCAACAGAATGACTGGCACTTTCATGCACTCATGTTGTCTTTGCCTCACGCTCTTGCTTGGATCATTATTGTTTCAAGAGGAAGACAAGAAGACCTGCAGCCCAAATGACTGCATCATAAGCAGGAACACAGAGCCCACTATCGATTCTGAAACTGACTGGTTTCTGATGAAAATTATGGGCAATCCAGCACTGTCAGCCTGGAGGGGCAATATTTCCTGCTGATAACAATCAGGCATAATTGCTTGCTTTCACTGGTACAAAACAGATGCTGCTAAGATGCATGAGGGAAGCTTGATTTCTTGAACATAACCCCTTCCCTAGCAATTGTAATGATAAAGATACAGAGCAAGCAGATGAGTAAAGAACTATACTGTAAATACACTGGTGTAGGTACAGCTCCATCTAGGACAATGACAGCAGTTGTGTTAAATTCGTTCTTGCCAGGGAAGATGTTGGGAAGAATTCATTGGAATACGCTGTAGGCATTTATAGCTGAGATCAAAGAAAGAAGCCCCCAGTTCTAGCAGCTAATTCAAATGTATATTAGAAGCCTGTCTTAGGATAAAATGGATTGTGCCCTGGCCTCCAATGACCAGACTTCACAGATTATCAAAGGAGCACAGAACAATTATTTAAAATTCAATCTTCTTCATAGTAAAAATCTATTTTAGATAGATTAATAGCTGTGACCATAGTTGCACTTACAGAATGACCATGTGCTAGTGGAGCCATGGCTCACAAACAGTATAGCTTTATTATGCATGCAAGATTGCCCATTGGTGATATATTCATTATTGTTCAGGTTATCTGTTCAGACATTTTAAGTTTAATTAAGCAGTCAATGTCAAAGTTTGGGGTTTTGCTCTAGTTGGGATATGCAATGTGGTCTCAAAATTAGGTTCAAATTTTAAGCAGTTCTTCATTTTATTATAATATTCTGCTATTTCCTGAAATTTATCTCCTATGTTCTTATTCATTGCTTGATCTTTGACACTACTTCCCTAAAAAAAAAAAAGAAAAGAAAAGGAAAGGAAAGCTCTTCCAGGAACTGACTGAAGTAAACCATTACACATGTAAAAGATAGACTTCTAATCTCAGCTACAAAACATTGCTGCATATTGTAGGTAAGTATGAGCTCAATTCATTGAAAAACAAATTAAAGTCTCCATCCTATATGATTCTGATTTGAATTTTAAGCCCAAATTTTAAATTGTACTAGCAATTCTTCACAGAGTATCAGCTGCTCTAAAAACAAAATCATTACTTTCATGAATGATCCTGCCCACTTACAGACATTCTCACAGAGCATCAGCCTTTCTGAAAATTTGCAAGGAACCCATGTGGGAGCACAAAAAAAAAAATCTCCTTCATTACTGTCCTAGTACAAAGATTTTACAAACTCATGAAGTTCATGAACTCAATCTGTATTCTTTTTTCACATCCCCTCTTACCTGAATGACTCCTCCACCTTGGCCATCCTTCCCAGCTAAAAACTCTTCAGGCAAATTAACCATCTTCCCTAGCCAATCCAGCATGACAGTCTCCAGCTCTGTGCAAGCTGGACTTGCAGCCTGTGTTGAAAAACAGAGCAGAGGGAAGAATCTCACTAGACCATGAAGAGAAATCAGATCTACCAGAGCAAGAATAATTCTTTCTCTCTCCCTTTCTTTTGACTATAAAGGAAGAGACTAGATGACTAATGTCACCAGCCAGGTTAGGGACCTGAAGACCATTTTGTGCATGTAGTTTCTAACACTTACTAAAAAAAAAGTCAAAATAGGTCTTACATAGAACCATGACTATCAAATGTCAAAGCTAGCATTTGCACCTTGAATATTTTTTTTCAACATTAAATACCAGCCTCTTTTGAGAAGAGTACCTCATATGAATGTGGCGGTTTTAAGACAACTTTCCATTCATCTAGATGAAAAGAGAAATAACAACACTGGATACTAGACAATAGTCATACTACTTATTGGATTACCAGTGCTACCACTAATTATAAATGTTGGTGATTTTTCAAGAGTAAAGTATGTAAGAGTACATTTTATCCCTGTAATCTTTCAGGGTGTCTATGTGAAAATCCTTAACTAATCAAGGAAATTTACCTACAAAAATAGTCCTGTGACTTAACTGCTATTTACCAATTATTTCATTGTAGAATGTTACTGAAATGCTTAAAATCTTGGCAAAGCGAAGCATCATTACGACACATCAGGACACATCAGAGTAAACTCACCCAAGAGAAGCCCACACATCCTATTCCACCACACAACATATCTGCAAGAAGAGCTGGGAAGGAAGAGGCTGCAGGGAAGTAGGCAAAAAAGTACGGACTGTGCCAGTGAGTCACCTGTATTTAAAAAAAATTAGTTAATTTTGACTAATACAGGAAGCAGAAACAAATTGTCACAAAATCAGAAAAGGATAGAGCTTGTGACAAGCCAACAGCTCTTGATTACCTGGCTGTAACACAGAATCCCATTTTTTAGAAAAACTTACCTTTTTTTTTTTTCACAATTTTTTATCTATCTTTTACTCAAATTAAAAATAAATTCGTTCTCACCCCAAACCCCCAACAGCTCCAAAATCAGAATTTTCTATTTGTCTTCCTGGAAGACAAGAATTGCAGGAGCCATGGCAGCCTGAGTTTTGGTGCAGAACACTGTTCTTGAGTCTCTACTATCAGGGACTCTGGTATTTTGTTTTTCCATCTCTGTCATGCAACTGACATAGGAAGAGAGTCTTCAGAGCAGCAGAGGTCCACAGAACTCTCTTGCCCATACTCTCATGTTATTTGTTAATACTCAGGCACTGAATCTGGCCAAACAGCTCCTCACCACAAAATGAAACAGCCCATCCCAGTATAAAGTACCTTATGTAGAAAATGAAACTCTCATCTCCCTTTAACAAGTTGTGATTTATATACCATTCCACTTTTTATGTACTAATATGAGAGGACAACATAGTAACTACATAAATGGTAGTGAATTGTCTTGCCAAAGCAATATTTTGAAATACGTAACATCAAAGCAATTTTAAGGATCTGTGAGAGACTTGATAGCGCTCCACAACTCCAATCTTATAAAATTCAGAGGAAATGTACAGCCACACCGCAATATTCAGTGGAAATAATGTGATATGTTTGGCAAAACAGCTTTCGCATTCAAGATAAAAGGCAAATTTTTGAAAAAGTGCTTCTAGAACTGTAAGCAAGAATTCAGCAGAATCTATGGAAGATTTTTTTCACAGTTGGAAATCCAGAGGCTGCTGAGTTATTGAAGGCTAGCCTTTTCTTACACCATTTTGTTTCCTTTTTTTTTTTAAAATACTGAATTTTTCTGTTACAACTGGAACATATTAAGAATATACATTCTCTCTTGCCTGAGTTCAGCGTTTCTGTGCTGTTTTGCTCCACATTCCCACCTCTGACAAAGCTTACCTTTCACACTCCTCTCTCCCAGTCTGCCATAAAGTTTCTGGTTCTGGAGCTAACTCAGGGATTGCTGTGCCACACTGTTCTGCATGCTGCGAATAATCCTTTTCTTTCCTCTTCTAACCCACCTCATGCCAATAACCAGCTCTTCTTTAAGGGACATGGTCCATGCTAAGGAGAAACCCTTTTAACTCTTGACAGAGTTAATCAGACATCATTTTCGCTGCTGCAGTATACCAATTTCAGATGCCCCAACTCTTTCACATGAAAAGAGCTCCTACCCATTACAATTTTCCACTGTCTAAACTAGCCCTGTACCTGGTACATTCTAGATTGCATTTTTACTTGTCACTAGGTTCAAACCTGTCAAATCAGCTATCCAAAGACAAGCCACTGTGAACATTTTCAGCTGTATCCCGTACGTATTTGGTTGGGATACCTTTCTCTGTTACAACAAAGTTTTAGAGCACTTGTGGCAAATGCCTTCTTTCACAAATCAGAAAAAAACCCGGATGGGATGTAGCTCTTCACAGGAAAACAATAAAATATTTAAGAAGCAGTGGTCCCCAGTAGGATCCACATGCACAGACTTTCACTGACGTCCGTAACAACCCAGAGCTGCCACTGTTCATCTCCCCAGCTCTAATCCTCTGTGATCTGTAAGACTTGTGACATTCATCTTGGGTTAATCAAGTTAAACTGACTGCTTGCTGGGAGCCATTTGTTTGATGAAACACAGCAGATTCCACTTGCACCACTCACACAAAGCGAAAAAGCTAAAAGCCCTGGGGCAAGTGCAGCTGTGCTTCTTCCTCCTGCTTCCCCTTCCCCCTTCCCTTGAAGCAGCTGTAAAATTCTTTTTTTTCACCATGTTGGAACAGACACACTTAGATACAGCAAAGAGCCTGACATAATTGATGCCTGTTTTTTTAGCCCTCTGCTGATAAATAATGATACACAAGTGTCTTGGGTGCACTCTAATTACCACTCTAGCACTTCCCAGAGACATTTTATTTCCAGGACTACTTCTGAGGATGTCTTTCTCTACCTTACTTAGTCTAAGCAACAGTCTACCTTTACCACACACTAAGGATAGGTACTTCAGCTGACAGCTCATCGATTAATGGATCCAATGTGAGTAAAATTAGCACCTTTAGTACCGCCATTTGCAGTTGCAACTACATTTGATAATTTTTGGCTTTAAAAAAAGGAGGAGAACAAAACAAATCTGAGAGAGAAAGACACTGAGAGAGAAATCCCACTGATATTTTTTACATGCAGATCCTTTCCATGTTGTCTGCCCGCTGTGGAGATCAGAATTCTGCAGTTATTCCCTCTGTCTCCGTGTTAGTATCAGGAACTCAACGCCATTATTGTCATTTTCATTTGGTGGACTGCCCTTTGAATGTCTACCTTAGATTTCACAATAAGTCCCCATAAAGAAGTTTCACCACTCATGAATGCTTTTTTCCTACAGGGTAAAGACAACAATTGATACTGAATTATTATTGCTTCACACAACTAATTGAACCTTGCTCTTCTGAAGGAACACCATTTTCACACTTTTGGTCATACAATAAGCAGCAAATATCTGAACACAACTAACACAGTAAAGGTGTCAACATTAACAAAACGAGAATCACTTATGGGCCACTAATAGCTTACAGGCAAAACAAGGGTTTATAATATGTCATATTACTTATTCTTTCTGAAGAAGTCCTTTCTGAAGTTCCTCATTTATAAAATGGAGATAAAACATGTGAAACAGTGGGAAAACACTATAGCTGAAAAACACTAGATGTACTTTAAATGCTATTCTTGTCAGGAAAAAGATGGGAAGAAGATTAAGGGAAAATATAACTCAAACAATTAGGGCAAAAATATTTTTGCAGGTTGGCTGGATAACCTGGTTAGGAAAGCTTTAAACTAGGAACAATGAGGGAAGGAAATGAGAACCCACAATCAAGGAAGGAAAATAGACCAAGCTGGCAAGCAAAGGATGAAGGGTATTGTGGACTTGAGAAAACTCAAAAAGAAGCTAAGGCTAAAGCAGACTGATCCCCAGTATATCCACATAAATAAGGAAGTGCTGAGAGGGCAGCATTAGGGCAAGGACAGGACAGAGGAGCTCTCACATCTTTTCTGGGAAATCAAGACAAATGGGTCTGAAGCACCTATAAGCTGCGGCACAACACATGGGGAACAGGAGGAAACAGAAGGCTGTGCAGGTACAGGACTGTGACTTCACTGGGATCACAGAGATGGTGTGGGGTTGCTCGCATGACAGAAGTACTGCAGCAGATGAGGGCTATTCAGGAAGGTCAGACCAGAAAGGCAAGGCAGAGGAGTGGTCTGTTATGCAAGACAACAGCAGGAATGCACTGGGCTCTGCCTAAGACTGCACAATGAGCCAGTCAAGAAATTGTGAGTCAGGACTGGTGAAGATCTCAAGATGGGCAACACTGGGGGTGCATGTTTGCTGCAGACCACCTGATCAGAAGAAGCATGAGTGCTTCTTTCAAGGGCATGTAGTGATAGGACAAGAGGGAATGATCTTAAACTGAGAGTACGTTTAGATTACACATTAGAAAAAGAATTCTTTACTGCAAGAGTGGTGAGGCACTGGAACAATTGTTCAGGGAGACTGTTGGTGCTCCACCTCTGAAAGTGTTCAAAGCTAGGTCAGATGAAGAATGAAGGGGAAAGGCCAGTATTGTTTAAGATCTTCATTGAATACCTGGATGATGTGATAGAGTGCACCCTCAGCAGTGTTGCAGGTGACATAAAACTGGGAGGAATGTTTGATACACTGTATAGTCATGCTGCAGTTCAAAGGGACCTTAACTGCCTGCAGAAATGGGCCAACAAGAATCCCACATTCACCAAAGAAATGCAAAACCCTGTACCTGGTGAGGAATAACCCCTGCCCCAATATAGGCCAGGGATCGACTGGCTGGAAAGCAGCTCTGACGAAATGGACCTGGGGGTCCTGGTGGCCAAGCTGAACATGAGCCAGGAATGTGCCCTGGCTGCAAACACTATGACCCAAGAGCATCCTGGGCCATGGAAACAAAACTCTTGCCAGCAGGTCAAAAGAGGTGATCCTTCCCTTCTATGCAGCATGGGTAAGGCCACACCTGGCATGCCACCTCCAGTTCTGCATTCTCCAGTACAAGGAACAAAGACATGGCCATACTGGAGTGATTCCAATGAAAGGCCATGGAGATGATTAATTGCTGCATCTGTCATATGACAAGTGGCTGAAAGAGCTGGGATTGTTCAGCCTGCAGGAAGCTCAGGGGGTGTAAAGAAGATGAAGCCAGATTCTTCTCACAAGTATCCAGTGACAACAAGAAATGTGCACAAATTGAAATACAGAAAATTCCACTTAAACATAAGAAAAAGGATTTTTTACTGTGAGGGTGATCCAACTTTGGAACAGGACAGCAGAGTTCATCCTTGGAGATATTCAGTGACCAGTGGTACATAGTCCTGAACAACCTGCTCTAGCTGACTCAGCTTTGAGCAGTGGGGGTGGACTAAACGATCTCCAGAGATACCATCTAATCTCTACTATAGTGTGACCTTGTGATTCTGTGCTCTTAAAAATTTTCAATATTGAGTATAAACAACACATCTAGAATCAGAGTTACTATAAGAACTGGGATTTATATTGTGCTCTTTGTGTCACTAACATTTCACACCAGTGGAAAAATTTAGGATAGAACTTTTCTTCAAAATACATCACTTTATAAAAGTAAATTCGTTTGCAGGGCATGTAAAAATCAAGAAAAGTCAATTTAGTTAAGAGGGAACATGACATGTTGATGACATAATTGGAATTCAATGTCTCACTTTCTATTCTCAAATGATTCATCTCTTATTTTTTAATCTGTTATTATTTTATTGAAAGTTCTCAAGTGTTCGAAGTGTTTTCTGTTTTACTTCACAGACATTACTATTTTCCTCCAATGAAAAAGAAAAAGGCAATTATATCTATGAGCAGCAATTAAAGTATTTGCATGTGTTGGATATAATTCTCTTATCTAATCTGCATTGATTTAATTCTCTTGGATTTAAGACTTCATCCACAAACCTTTGAAAAAACTGCAGAGATTTCAATCGACCTCAGTGGAGCTTTTGCCTGTTAAAGGACAGCAGGGTTGGCTCCAAAGAAAACAAGACAAAGTCATACCGAATATCAAATATTTACATTGGTCAATGAAAAGGAATTGGTATTATAGTACACTGACTAAATCCATTTGCAGATTGTGATGTCCATTCCCATCACAATCACATCACCTAGCTGGATCTAGAGAAGAAACCTGAAGTGTTTATTGCAGATACCCAAAGGAGAGATTCCTCATTAACATTTACTAATAAATCAGTCTTCTTCAAGCCATTTAGAGGCCTTAGGACACAAGCATATATTTAAAATAAAAAAGGTGTTCCATGAGTGGAAAACCAAGAAAGATTCAGGCCTGAAAAATGCCAGATGCTTTGTTCTGCATTATCTGTCCAATACTGATCTACTCAATGACTAACATTTAGGCAGTGGCCGTCTGCCTTAGAAGGTACGAGAAGAAGTTGACATTTAGGAAAGTAAGTCAACAGAACAAATACTGGGGAGAATCCTTTCTAGTCAACTCTGTAATAAAAAGAAGTCTCCTAAGAGGATTTTAACATTTAAAGATCAGCTTGAAGGAACACTTTGGGCACAGCAGGCTAATAAAAATACTATTTTGTAAAATATTTACTGTGCTATGAAAGTAGTAAAAATATCACATGAAATTGAAAGTTACAAAGTTTTGCCTTAACCAGTTCCAGGGAGGAAAGGGAATGATTTCCAAAAGTAAGTTATGAATGAAGCAAAAGAATTATGTAATTATTTCTAGGAAGAATAGGAGACATTAGTTATATCATATTTAACATGTTAAGCTGACTCTTGCCTTCTAAAAGTTAATTAGTGTGGGTACTTACATTGGTAAAGTCTAGCTGCACAGCCTTCAACCCATACTTTCTTTAAGGTCTTTGCAAACTAAATGCAGTATTGAACATTGCACTACAGTTCCATTTTTCTTACCCCAGGCATAATGATCTTCTCAATGTCTTTAAAGACATCCTCAAAGCTTTCAGGATCCTGGGGTGCACAGTCTGCGACGAGGGGCCTTAGGTATCCTGGTTCCACATCTGGGAAGACCTGTCTTTTTTCTATCTTCTCCAGGTAATCTGCAACATAGTCCACCATCTCCTTCCCTCTCTTGCGGAACTCTGCAGCATCCATGGTATCAATTTAGGCTTTATTCTCAGAAAAACACTTTAAAAAAGAAAAGGGAAAAAAGGTCATTTTTGAAAGAAAATTTTACTAGTTTTAAACCTGTTATTCAGATGATTTATAGGAAGATTCATATGGTCATGATATAGATTAGCTTAATACTAACAGTAGGTTTAGCACAGAAGAACAGTAGAAGCAGATTGATGAAGACTCAAAAATTAGAGATTTAATCCCTATGGCTGCTGGTTGACACAAGGATGCAGCACTGAAGAGGGGCACATAATCAACTCCCTCCTGCCTTATAAAGAAGAGGTCTAAGAAAATAGCCTGCTGATTGTCTCTATTATAATCTGTAATAACAAACTGTAATAATCATAGTTATAGTGATCCACTGTGCTGCCCTGTCATTTTATCTGCTTCTTGACTCCTGTCTTTCCTCAAGATTAAGCTTCTTTACTCTTCACTGTAAATGCACATGCTGTGTCATCTACAAAACTTTGTTTCTTAGTGAGGTTTCAAACAGAATTCACTTTGAGTTAATCTGTACTGCGTTTTGCAGGAGAATGTGAGGAAGCTCTGTCTGGGTCTGTCCATTCCAAGATGCTCCAGGTGTTCTTTGTGATAGGCAGATTGTGGGAGCACACCCAAGGTGATATATGGCTCAGCTGAGATGAGCTGGAGTTCACCTGCAAAGTGCTCTGCAAATATAAATTCATGGTATTAGGCTGCTGCTCTTGCCACCCTGGCCCACCCAACTTTTTCATCACTCTTTGTAGCTGTGCATTTTGAGTACTCAGTGAATACACTGTTGAAACTTTGTATTCACTGAGTACCTAAAAAATGTCCCAGAGTCTTGTACACTCAGATTGATGGATACTGTTCCTCGGGATCTCAAGAAGATTGGCAAATGAAAAAAGGATACTGGCTGCTGGTGTCAAGAATTACTACGCTTAGCTCACACACCTTTAGATCTTGACTTTGTAAGGAAATAATTACATTAAGCACAAGGTGACCATTAGATAATTAGGAGACAATTTTTCAGATATCAAGTGTGGTAAGGATTTATAATCAAGGACATAGTTTTGAGAAAAGAGAACCTCCTGGACTTGATTATATTTGAATTAGTACTGTAACATCACAATAGAAAGACATCATTAATAAGCACTGTCCTAGAGAATCTCTGCTGCTACAAATAAAGGATCTGAGATCTGTGTGGAGCTGCTGCTGCTATTTAAGAAGGCAGGGTGCTGCTGTAGGTCACGAAACACTTGGGAGAGCAAGGATCTGCAGAGTAGGGACTTCTAGACTCCCCAGAGAATGGCTGTTCCTGTTGCTTTTTTATTAGAGTTACATTATTCTCTTTAATCATCATGTAAGTGTTTATTTGGCTCTGTCTATGCCTTTCATAAAGGGGTATTAGGACCTTTCTCTTATCTTGCTACTAAGTTGCTGGAAATACATTACCAGTGGTCATTACAGTCCTTGGAGTTTCCAGAGGGCAGCTTTGTGGGTCACCTCCCTTTTGAAAAGCTGTGCTTAAGTGAGCAGTTTCTACTCCTCTAAAATCAGGGTAATTCCGTATCTTCTATATCCCCTAAATCTTACGTGTATTTTCATTTAACACATCTTTGTTCACTGTTCAAAATTTTAATAAACTTTCTAAAGAGATCAGCATGAACTGCAGAAATAAATATGCATCTCTGTGGCAGCAATCTAATTACACCCCAAGGCTCTGTTCTTTGGCTTAGATTTTTTTTGCCAGAAGAAATCTAAATATTGTTCTGCTGCACTTCTTTTTCAATGTATCTCTAACTTAACCCTTAGCTTATGCTATTATTATTTCTTTTATGCTACTTCATTCATGGATTCATTGCTATAGCATGCTCTCAAGAACTTGCATGAGGTAATCTGTTATTTTTTCCTCTGGTTTCAGAGAAGAAAGCTGTGACAAAAAGAATTTAACACATAATTTACAAATTAGTGGGAGATGCCTGAGGCTGAACTGACTCAGAACACAAGGATTGGTGTTTCCAGCACTACAGTTGCTCACCACTGTGCTACAGTTATTCCTACAGATCTTTACACATGGATCAGTTCAACTGAGTATCTCATTCCACATCTGTGGTTCCAGTGAACCCTAAGTACAGCATCAAGAGAGGTAAGAGTATCACTATGTAAGAGCATCACTATACTACTCTCTAGCTTAACTTTGTAGTAATAGGGCACCAACTTAACATAAAAGCTTCTGTGGATCACTTGGTCTTTTCCTAGAATACAAATCAAATGGCATAAAAATCACCTTCTGTGTAAGTTCAAAACAACTCACAAACACAGAGAAAAAAATTTATTTACCTTCTCATATTACCAGAACATAGATGGTATGTTTTATAGCTTGTGACCGTTTTTCCACCACCTAATTTTTTTTACCTGAAATTTGTATTACAAGTAACATTTACATCACCTTGTTGCTACACATTATGATGATATAATTTATTGTCATTTTTATTATTACAAGTTTGGACAAAGTTCTTCTTGGATATCAGGATAAGCAAATATAATTTGTACCTAAATATCAGATACACATTCCATAGTTTCAGCCTATTGCTATGGAACTTAATTTGAAAAAATACACATTTTATATAATCACTAAGATCTTGTTTGTCATTGGCTAACCTTACTTCTTCCCAAGAATGGGAGGTCCTGGCTGCACTGCTTCTATAGTAAATCACTGTTGCAACAGCAATATTCACGTAAAGAATTAAATTACAGGGGAAACCCACTGTTCTGCATGGAAGAAGTAGCTGAACCATGAAAGTTAAGCATTAAGAAGGGAAGATTGAGCCTTCCATCCCAAATGTGCTACAGTGGTCGCAGTGTAATAAATTGTTATGAGCTAGTATTTACTTAACCTCTAGTATTCTTACAATTCAGTTCGATCCAGTGAAATATGTCAATCTGCTTCAGTCTGAAACAAAGTATTTAATTCTTCTTTCCTCCAAAAAACAATACTGAGATCAAAAATCTATTTTTTTCAATTCATGCATCTTCCTTCCTAAAATCCTTCCCTGAAAATTCCTTACCTACTGTAATATATATATATCTCACGGGGGAACTGTGAAGACAGAGTCCTTGCAAGAACACATCCTTTGGTGTGGTCATCCTTTTCACCTTCTATTTTATATCTGTTCTTCTGTGAGTGACAAGACCCACTTACACTTTCATCCCTATTTTTATTCTCTTCCTGAACTGTTCGCTATACAGATCTCACTTCATCTGCTTGAAAGTACTACTTGCTGTGGAAGCCATCTCCAGCAGACAATTGTAATGCTCAAAATGCAAATTACTTCACCTCTCTACCAGTACAGAGTATCTCTACTTCTTGCATGCACATAAAACTCATATACAATACAACAATACAATGCATGGAGAGAGACCTTCCCTCCATGCCAGTGTATTTTAAAAATACAGAGATTTTTCTAAAAAGCAAAATACTTCAGACAACTCAGACCTTGGAGTTTAAAATGAAAATACTGTTTCAGAGAATCCGTATTTTCTGAAGGGATGAGTGTTACAGTCTGCATGCACTCAAAATATCCACTTAACTCGAAGGAACTTCAAATGCAAAATAATGTAAGCCAAGTTTCCAAAACTAAATGGAAATTTCAGAGAAACTAAGCCTCTCTCTGTAGTATTTAATAGTGGTCTATCTTCTTGAAGGCCCCTAAAGAGTGAGAAAGGCTCCATGCTTTCAGAGATCCACACCTCCACTGATGAGTTTCAGCATACTCAGTATCTGCCAGCTGAAGCCCAAGTGAGGAGAGCACAGATTCTCAGGAGGTACCCTGCCTAATTATCAACCTCTACCCCACTGTGAGCAGTCTGTATGCAAATTCATTGACAGCCTCACTCTGACTGATACAATAAAGTGTTATCAAGCATATATTCTCCCTGAGCATTTTTGTTCCCAGCAAGAATCAATTATTATTGTCACCACTGCATACTTCAGATAAAGTCTTACTTTAGTGGAGATGATTCAGTTCTCTAAACTGCAGGTAAAACCAAGAAAAATCATGTTAAACCTTAAATTATATCAGTGTACCTATTTTATTTATTCATATATAAATTCCTTGGTCTTTGATTTTGCTGCAATTCATCAGAGGACAAGTACACTCACAGCCTAAAGCTGACATATCCTTTGTTGCTTTTATTAAAAGTACTCCTTCTACCTCAGTGCACTGAAATTAGAATATGGCCACATTTTATTTTAGTGAAGCTACCAAAAATTGTTGATAGTCTACAGATTGCATATGTTCATTTGCAAACTGTTTTCTACTTTATGTGAAACTGAACCATCCAAATCAGTAGTTTACACACAAGTAATTATTAAAACTATCTATAGGGGTAATATTGTATAATATTACATTGATAACATTCAGCTTATTCATTATTTCTGTTAAAAATATTGTCTACAATTTTAGAATCAGGGTTTTTTTTCATATTTACTAAATATAAATGTAAAATATATCTAAATGCCACCAGGAAATTAGTTATGAAAAATAAAAAGAGAAAAAAGGATGAAAAAGGAGAAAAAGAAAAAAAAGAGAAAAAGCAGAATAAATGAGAGAGGTGTATTTGATGCATTATAATTTTATGTCTGCCTGTTCTCCAGTTCATCGAAGTAAAATAAACAACTAACAAAATAAAATCATTTAGCAGTTCCTATTATTAAATACAGACAGGAAGAATGCATAGACACATTAATAGCACCTAAAACTGACAGCTGTATTTGCTCAAAAAAAGTAATAATTGTGTATCTTTCCAATAAATGAGTCAAGTTCATTTTCTATTCTGATATCTAATTGTTGCAGAACAAAATGTAACTTAAGGGCTTATGGTGCTTCAGTGACACCACTGAAGCCATGAGAACTTCCTGCTACTGAACCCAACTGAAGGTTTTTGCAGCTGTTGCCACTGTTAAGCTGAACTTCCCCTTCTGGAAATAGGATATTGCCAGAAAAAGGACTGTAGGATGAATTTTATTTCAGAATGAGTAAAAAGGAAATGGATCTACTCTGTACTTCTATCTTTGCACAAGTCAAGAATAAGGAATATATGTTACAGTCCCTGCATTTTATTTAAGGAATTACATTTTCCCTAAGTTCCTGGCTGTATTCATTTACTGTCACTGGCACAGAGTCTGCAACTTCATAATTTTCCCTGTTGAGGTGTTAACTACAGTGATGGGAAAGGGGTATTTCTGAGGAAAACTTCACCCTAAAAAGTAATGCATTTAATTTATCTTGAAATTTTATTATTCAGAATATTTGGCAGAGAATTTCTCAAGTTCTCCTTGGTTGTTACAAGAACTGCTGTGCTTGGAAAGACCAGATACAAACTTTTGTATACATGAGATTCTGCATAAATGTAAATAAACAGTTACAGCTGACATACATCAGATGTAAAAACAAGCAAACACAAAAGAGGAGGTGCACACTACATTGTGCAAACTTAGATTAAAAATAAATGCTTATTTTTAGGATTATTATTTAAAAAATAACACAAGCTGGCTGTATATTAACTGAGCTCCCACTCCCCAAAACCAATTGTTGCATTAATCCAAATGTACCTGCTTGAATTTAATGAACATAAAGCCTTAAGGACAAAGAATGTTACTTACAGGGAGTTGGTAAGGTTTTTCCTTCTCCCCTGCCCTTCTCACTGCCTTTCTTTGCTCCTCAGTGACAGCTACAAAGCAGAGGATGCAGTTGCCAGCATATATAGGGAGAGTATCCATGTCCCTTCAGCCTATCACAGCCACGGGCTTTGCACTGAACGTGCAGCAGCAGCAGCATCTCCCCCTCCTCCCACAGCTCCTCCAAAATATACTTCACAAAGAAATCTCCCCGAAAGGCAGCTGGATCTAACCAAGAAACAGACATTGCCTAAATTAACTGTGCAGTGCCGTGTGTTTTCTTCCATGAGCTCCATTCACAAGTTCATTAGCAGTGAGTGTCTGATCACATGCTCCCCGTCTGCACTGCACACTCCGGGACATTTCTGCTGAGACTGCTGTTGTAAAAGCAAGTGCTTTGATCCACTTCTGTGAAATATTATTGCCAGGAAAGAAACACAGATATGGTTGAAGTACTACTCAAGTGACTGCAAGCTCTGAGCAGGTATATAGCTGTGGAATTAACATCCCCAGATAAGCTTTATGCAATATTTTCCAGCTTCTCTCTCTCATCATATGTACACTTAAAAGCAATACTAAGTGCTCAAGATTTGTTTTCCTTTTCTAAAAGTTTTATGTGGAGTTCTCTTTCCTAGATGAATCCAGGTGACTTCCTGTCCTTTTTAGTTTGTTCAAGTTAATCTAAAATAAACCAAACATTATGAGCATTTCATAGTCCTAGACAGCTTACAGCCAGGTAGTGTGGCAGATTTGGGACAGACATTGCTCTCCAGTCCACTGTAGTATTAAAGCCAATCTGTTTGTGAAGGAGGAAAAAGTCCCAGCTTTTCAAAATGGTCTGGCTGTGTTTGCTCTTCTAGCATTAAAAGGCTAATGACAGCTCTTCTACAATTCTGGAAGAGTCTATTCGAAATAAAAATAGGAACTAAGCTCCCCAGGTGAGCTTGCTGGAGTCATTGCACTTGCTGTGCCAGATAGTATTCTATGATCTGACTTGCATTTCCAGTGCCCCGGCTGGCTGCTGCAATGGTTAGTCCGCAATCTTGAAAAGCATCAAGAAATCCCAGAGTCAGATGCCACAGGCTTTCAGATGTTTTCCATTGAGAATCAATCCCTGAGTGCACAGGGTTACAGCCTGGACATATTGGGACCCCATAGGAAAACAAGTGTCTTGGAAACTTTTCCTATTTTTTTTCTTTCTCCCTGAATTTGACTGAAAAGGCTGAAAATTCAAAAATTTTTGTGAGGGTATAAGAGGTGCAAAAATTGAAGTTGTCTCTAGTAAACTTAACTGAAATCTCACTTCAATGTTTCATCCAAATAGCTTGCAAAAGGTAAATAACTTTCAGAGGAAATTAAAAATGGAAACTAAAATTAAGACTGGAGTATTAACATGCCGGTTTAATCAGTGTTGAACTAAAACCTCAGAGTCACCTGATGTGTTTTTATTTCTCTGCTGTACCTGTAAAGCTTGCTGTGAACAGGCAATAGTCACATTTCACACTAAAATATTTCTTTTTTTAATTTCTCAGGAAGGGAAAGGAAATAAAGTGTGAAGGTACAACAGGCAAGCTGGAAAAGGGGAATTAAATGCCCTTCTAAAAAGCATGTTCCACGTCTCTCCTACAATTCTAGGAATCCTTCTTGCTCATAACTAGTTTCATAATTCTCATGATCAACTCTTTTGGCAGTACACAAATTTTCGTTTAACAGAAGCTTTCTGCGGTGGATAAAAAGAAGATCACTAAATTTACTATCATAGATACTGGCTAAGTCTGACCTGATGTGGCCCTGTGAATTTGTTCCAGACCCTTCAGACTGTTGTCTCTTTCACAGAGAACTTCTTTTACTGCTGAAACACAATGAATAGAGATCCCCCCGTTAGTGCCAAACTGTTCCAAAATTTAAGATACCGGTGTGTGAGAAATAACACATGATCCCAGAAGGTTTAAAGGCTGGGGTTGGGGCTAGTTGGTAAGCAACCAACAGACCTATTATTCACAGCTAACAAGAGACAAGCTTTGATGTATTTTTGCACATGGAGGTCACCCTGATGATGATACATAAATGATGCTGTGCCCAAACAGTAATGGCACCGACTTATTGCCATTACTGAACTCTTTGGTTTGCAAACAAGGTGGGAGAGAGGCTGTGTTTGAACAGGAGGCTCCAGCACAGCACCAGAAAATGAAGCAGACAATGTGTTATCAGTTACTGCAGTCCCATTGCCAGTCTGTGTGCAAAGACATGGATCAAAACAGAGGGGATTAAGCAGTTTGTACCCACATTCTAGCAGCTTTCACCTCTTCCACCATTGTGCAATGCAGGTTAGATACGAAAAGGCAGTTTCCCCAGGCTTTTAGTCGAGTTATGATTACATGGTTCTACTCCCAGTATTCTTTTTCTCTCACCTGAATAACCTGACACTCTTCTCATGCTGACCTTGTGGTGTGGCTCTAGGTACTAAATTTGATGAAGATGTGCTGAGCCTGAGCCTAACATTGTTTGAACAAACTTGTTCTTGATCTATAACATGAGCTTTAAATTGACTCAGATATACTCAATATCTTAGATATTGAGAAAATAATTTAAAACAATTAATTAGGGATCTAGCATAATGTTTGTGCCTGTTTTCCACATTTGGTGTCAAAGGAACAGTCACTGTTGCCTATGCATAATAAGAAAAACTGGTTTTTTGTATTTGGTTTACTTTGTGTCTGTAGTTTGAGGATGCTGTTTGGAGGTTGCAGGCATTTTTTCCAGTTTTCCTTGCTGTCACTCCTTCAAAAAGAGAACAGTAGTAGAACACCATCTTTGTCTTTCTTTTCCCCCCCAATATATTCTTCCATTAATGTAAAAATAGTAGTAACAGAAAATTATCTACAGGAAGGTAAGAGAAAGACAAAAAAATTGTAATCACTCACATGTACTAGAATGAAAAGTCCTTGTACGTTCCATAAAAAAAGTCCAAATCTGCATAAGCTGAAACATGAGACAAGAAAGAAGAGAATATTTTAGCTAAAATGTGCAACTTACAATTTTCTAGTTAAAACAGAGGGTGTATTTCCTTTGGAAGAAAGTAAGAATTAAATAAAGCCTTCAGACACAAATAGATGGATTACTTACAACATATGAGGATAAAACCTAAGTCTCCTGCAGAACATAAGTAGACTTTGCAACAGATTACCCAGGAGATGAATCTCAGACAGAGCTGACAAATTGGAAAAGTAACTATCCTCTCTTTTCGTAAGTATTTTACGTGTGACTTGTTTTCCCTTTTCAGTTCCTATTGCTGGCTGTGTGAACATGTGAAGGTAAACCAAAGAAGGAGAAAAAGGAACTGCTAACGAAGTGAACATGGACACAGACTCACACACAGAGTTTCAGAGGAGTTAATGTGCCATTTGCTGGTTTGAGGCAGCCTGAGCATATTACTCTTATGGAAGCAAGCCTACAGAAAAGAGAGGTTGTGATGAACTGAAAAAGTGTCAACAGAAAAACTGACAGGCTGTGAAGAGTCACAGAGACAGTGAGAGCAGGCTGCAATCACAGTAGGCAGACTCCTCCAATACAGAGATAGGAAGAGCTTCTGCTGTGAGCTGAGATGTGCTTACCTAGCGGCGTAGGCACTGCCAGGGCACTCATCCAGCCATGCAATGCTCACAGAGAGAGAGCTCACAAGCATTGACTTCTGTGAGCTTCACAGAAACTGTGGCTAATAGATGAACTGCTATGAGGCCTTAAATGTGCTGTGAAGACCTCATGTTAGAAAAGCAAGTTAGAGCATTTAGTTCATGAATGGAATAATGCACTGTGTGGGTAAAAAGAGAGACCCAGGTGCAGCATGAGGAATAAAGACGGCTTGAGATACAGAGGGAATATAATGCAGTGCTTGCTCTTGAGCAAGTGATTTGTTTGGATCACTGTTTACAAAGATATCAAAGTACACATAATGCTCGGCTGAGAAGGTATTTTGCCACTGACTGTGATTAATGCCTTGTCACAAGGGCCATACACTACCATGCCCTACTTGCAATAAGCTTGGAAGAGCATTTGCCACCACTATAAGACTTGAGTAATTCTTGAAAGAGAACATTCTTGATGAAAACATCACTAAAGTCTCTTCATAAAGAGCATGTTGGTGCCCAGTTGCTTGAGATTACAGCAAGTACTATGGCAAAGGATCACACCAGTGTTTCTTGCCCTTCCTCCCTGTCAGCTTTGCTGCAAAGGTGTCTTTGGCTCCCCATCAGTCTGTGCTAACACATGCACCTTTCCAGAAAAGACCAATGCAAACCTTCACAAGACCTTATGCTCAGTAGAGCACCTTGGAGAAGTTCATGAAGGACTGTCTCCTGTGGGAGGGACCCCATGCTAGAGCACAGGAAGGACTATTCTCCCTGAGCAGCGGGAAAAACAATCTGTGATGAACTGACATAGGCCCAATTCCCCGTCTCCTATCGCTGCTAGGGAAGGAGGAGGTAGAGCTTGAGAGGGAGGAAGGGATGGGGTGAAGGTGTTTTAAAGATTTATTTTACTTCTCATTATCCTGCTCTGATTTTGTTCGTAATGAATTCAATTCATATCCCCAATTCAAGTCTGTTTTGCCCATGATGGTATTTGATGAGTGATGTCTCCCAGTCCTTATATCCACCCAGGAACCCTTGGTTATATTTTCTCTCCCCTGTCCAGCTGCAGAGGGGAGTGAGTGACAGAGAGGCTTTGGTGGGTGCCGACATCCAGTCAGGGTCAACTCGCTACACACATATCACAAAATGACAGCTCCGGAGAACTGAGCAGGAACTCTGGATCTTCCCCATGCACAGGTCCCCTGGTCATGGACACACATTCACAGCTGAAGCAATGAGTAAGGTAATGTTTGCTCCCTTCTGCTCTGGGTTATTGTCTTCATCTCAGAGCTGGGAGTCATATAGGTACACAGCCCACCTGCTTGAGAGAAGGAAGATGAGGCTTTCCACTGGAGTCATGTGACCCTACGCCTGACTGCTGGTAATATAACCGATTGGTTACCATAACCAATGCCATTTCCTAAGACAAACAGTCAAAACATGTAAGTCTGCTGGTCACATATCACCTCTTTCTGTTTTCCCCTTTTCAACACTGTAGTTGTCACCAAGATGTGATGACCCCCACCACAGAACAGCCAGATCCCCTCTCAGCATTGTGAAAAAACTATTTGCCCATGCAGGACTGCTGCCAGGATGCGGTGACACCAGTTATGGCATACAGAAAACTAACAACACATGAGATACTGCCTATAAAATCAAACGGCTGCAAGTCCTGATCCTGGACAACAAAACCCATTATCCCCTAGTGGTCTGGGACACTGCCACTGCTGTCTTTCTCATCTGAAGTCTGAATCATGTTCTCTTGGGTAAAGTCTGATCCAGATTACGATTATTGTATCACGCTGAGATGTGCTTACCTAGGGTCGTAGGCACTGCTTACTCATGTACTGATTATTAAGAATTTGACATGATCTGCAGAGGGTCCAAGTAACTAAAAGTGTAGGTAATCCAAGACTAGATAGTAAGAAAGATACACTCATTTCTAGAAATTTTTCTTAACTGAAAGTACAATTCATAAAAAGTTTGTGCAACAATGAACCACACTAAATCCTAAAAAATGCACGTAACAATAAACTCTGCTGAAAATTAAGTGTTTAATTGTAGTAATAAAAGTCTAATGGTCTAATTGTACCTAAAGCTCTGTGGCAAATTTTCATTCTACCAAGGATCCCTAAAAGAATCTGCCTGTCCCTGTGACATTAGGTGACAGAGCCACCAAGTGTTCACAAGCTCCATCCTGCCAACACCATAAGAAAGGGAATCATCTCCAGCTAGGAGGAAAAACAGTGAGCCAGGAAAGATAACAGCTTAAGCTGCTGCAGGTAGCTTCACCACAGTGCAGCCAGCCATCTCCCCACTCAGAACTGCTTGCCATCTGTTCTCCTTATGATCTTGTTCACTTCCACACCTCACATAATCACAGCTTCCACTTTATCATTAGGAGAGACAGGCTCTCATTTAGCCAGGATTTACTGGCAGAGACAGGCAGTTAAATAAGAAGGACAATACAGGGGATTCATTACAATTGTTCTCAGAGGCCTTAGTTCAAGCTCTTGCTTTCAAGTACAGATGCAAGTTTTTGCCATATGCTGTGAAATTCTGGGTAAGTTCTGAGAGGAATTTTCCATAAAATATTTTGCTAGAAAGGGTTGTTCTCTTCCAGCTTATTTTTCTGTGCTACCACATTTGGCTCCAGCTGGATTTGGAATCCAAACAGCCTAAATCTAGGCCAGGTTTAAAGTGGCTGCACCCTCTGTCAGAACTCTGGCAGTGTTTGTCCCTGGTCAGAGGCACAAATTTTGAACCTCTCTGTGCTGAGGTCAGATGGTGCCAGTCTAGAAGCAAACTTCTTTTATAGCAGCCTGATATTCTGCATAGTCCTCTGAAAGACAGTCTAGGAAAGTTTTGGAAATTTTGAGATTTCTGTTTTCTTCCTTCCTGCCAACTCTTAAAAAAACACTCTGACTTTTATTTATGAGTGATCTTGATCTATATAGTCTTAAGAGACATCTCTTCCACCTCTTACCACTGGGCTAACTTTTGTCAGCAGGAAGTACTTACGAAATGTAATTTTTCATTCTTTTTCAGTGCTCAGAGAACACAGAATGGTGTGAATATGCTTATGCAAGGAGAACCACTACCACATTTTATGCTACATACATAGCAAAATACCATGATGCGAGATAATTTATCTGCCCACAGCTTCTGCTAAATTCTAGGGGACATTTTCAGTTTCTCTCTTTCAACAACAGACCAGTCTAAACCTATTACTGCTACCCATTGAAGCAAAAAGTAAAAAAAACCTGCTATGTATCTACTTTCTCTGACTTGTGAATGATTTAAAAGCGGTTAATATTTTACATTGGTTGTTAATTTTCTTTCTTAATATGTATGCTCAGCATGTAAAAATCACACTAATCTTTTATCAAAATTATGATTTTTTTATCTTACACAATAATAAACTCATAAAACCCAGGTCAGGAGTCTACATTTTATGTGACTGTAGTCCTCAAGAAGAATAACTGAGGAAATTAATTTACTATATTAAAAAAATAAGCTTAACTCAAGATTCTTAATCGGTGAGTACAATGCATATCAACCACATTCCAATCCTGCAACACTGCTAGGATAAAGGAAATAACTCGAAGCGTTGTTAAACAAAGGATGAACTACATGATCTCCTTACTTCCCATTCACTGAAGAAAAGCTCATGAAAAATAGTGTTATACTATATTCAATGGATACTTACAAAGAAAAGTTGGTTTCTACCAATCCCAGAATAGCAAGCTGTCACAAAAAAGCCTGGCAGTATTTCTGGATGCTCAAGACAATACAGTTCTCTTCAGCTCTGCAGATTTCAGCTCTGCTGGCTGCTACTGTTGCTACCCAGGAAGACAAGCTGTAAAACTGTGATGACGAGGTGACCAGAAGCATTCTCAACTAGCATGTGGAAGAAGATTGGGGAATAAGGGATCCAGAACCTGTGTTAAGACTCAGAATGTTTGCTATGGTTCTGCCTGTTGAATTTGAAATAGAGATAGGTGGAGCTGTGGGTTTTCTTACAGTGAAGCTGTTCACATCCTCATCAGGCATCTAAAATAATTTTTTTTTTCTGTGAAAAATGGGATGAATATTGTGCCTGGGATCAAAACGGAAGTGTAGAGGCACTGTGCAGTGAAAAAAGGAATGATGTACAAATTACAGCAGGGGACACAACTTCCTGTATTCACAGCTCAATTATGCTCCATCATCTAGCACCAACATATTTCATATGTTTGTCCTGTTAAATATCTATTGAATAAGCCATTCACATTCATAACATTTCCTGTTTGGTTGAAAAGATAACCTTCCTGCTGTTTTGCAAATAAATGAATGGTGCTTCTACATCTATGTTAGGTCTGTTTTCCTTCCAGTCTCCTTTTACAGGTGCCTTTCTTGAGGAAAAGGATGTTTTATCCTGCTTTGGATACAATAAATTTTGTTTCATCATCTTAGCAATTTCGAAACATCTCCACTGCTTATCAGAGGCTTCTGTTGCTAAAGTAACTACCAGTTGTCTGTAGGAACTGTATTTTTTAAAAAAAACCCCACTAATTCTCTCCTGAAAACAAGTACTGGATTCACTTCTAACATGGAGTTGTGCTAAGCAGTAGAAACTGCAAAAAGATGACAAATCAGAACCTGTTGGCAAGGTCGGCTGTATTAGACGTCACAATCTTTGTATTGTAATTATGTTGTAACAACATGATGCAATAACATTCAAAGCTTCAGAACAGCAAACACCTTTCTTCACACAACTTTTTTTTGCAATTTATGTACCAAACATATGCACACTAAAAATAAATACTTAAAAGCAATTTGCAACAAATAGCCTCTATAGCCTAGTTCCTGGGATGGAACTTGATGCTCGAAACAAGCAAGATAAATTAAAGATGTGCCAATATGCCTTTCCTAGTAAAACAGCTACAAACAAGCCTATAGGTCCACCAAGGAACCTGCAGTGCATCAAGGTAATTTTAAATTTCAAAACCAATGTAACATTCAAATTAGGGATGATTTTCTAAATAAAACTGTAAACAAAAAGTGTTTTTTAACAGCCATTATCAATAGCAGGATAAATAAGAACAAGCGAGAAAGAAGGCACTAACATACAGTACTCACTGATCTGTAGTAATGTTTTTTATTTTGTAAGATTAATAATACTGCCTTCCCTATACCACCTTTAATATCTTGCTCCTTCTGCCGGCTGTGAAATTTTGCCTCAATTTATGTGCCTTTAAAGTAACTATTCATAAAGAGGTATTACATCAAAAATTGTTGCTCTAAAAGGGCACAATGTATTTTTGAGACATATATATTGAAAAGCATAAGAAATCTGCTCTTGAAAATTAGAAAAACATCATCCAAAGGAACCTTCAGAATAAAGTAAAAGCTGCAGCAAAGAAGACTGACATTTTTTGTCTTATTTTCTTTTTAACCTTGAAAAGAAACGTGAGAAAGCCACAGTTGTAGCAAATGAGTAGTTCACCACTCAATCTAAAAGTCATTTAAGGACTAGTACGCAATTAAGTAATTACTGGGCTGAACAGAACAGCAGTCAACATGGCAACAAATTACTGCAATGGTAAAAAAATTTTATTTTTTTTTTAGAAAAAGGAAAATTAAACAGACAAAAAAATATGTTTGCATCTCAGATTTTTGGATAGTGCTAGAATGGAAATCACCCAAAGGCAGGAACATACTCATTAGGATGTACAATAGAAACATGTATCAATAACCTTGAAAAGGAGGAGGTAGAGGTAGGCGTAAGAACAACCCAGGGCATGAATTCACACAACAGTTGTGTGCCGTGGGCAGATATTCTTGAGATCAGCCTTATAACTAGCTGAGCTGCTGATGCAGCTACAGAGAATCCTCACACTTACAAACAATCATAATAATGCATTCTATTTTTTGTGCCTTATCTTTCATTAGCACAAAGCACATTTGCAAGGCTCTGGGTTTTACTTTTTGAATTTAAACTTTTTCTAATATCAAATGTCATTTTCAGCAGCCTAGCACAACAACAGGCCCCTATCCTGGCAGGTGTGGCAGGTCCCAGGATGTGGTCCTGCAATACTTGCTCAGGAATCAACACCTTTGTACCTGGTCTCCAGGTGCCCAAAGAGAATGGCACAATATGGGCCCGTTTAAAAGCTGGCAGGGCAGGCACACGAGGAGACAAGTCGTCGCCTCCGTGAGCGGTGCCAAGAAAAAAATCCTGGCATGTGCGAGGCAACAGAAAATAGGAGAGAGAGCGCGTGAGGCACCTGTCATGTTAGCAACCAGCAAACAGAGGACTTCTGAGAGCCTGAAAAGATCTTGTAAGAGAAGCTTAACATATATAAGCATGTACTTAGATACCCACACCTAAGTAAAGGCTGCATGTCATTAGCCTCAACAAAGAAGGAACGTATGGCTAAATAATTAAATAAATTCTAGTATGATGATAAAAAGAAGGATTCTAGGGACAGATGCCAACATTAAATATAAATTTCCTTGGAAGGAAAAGAATAGCGAAGAAACAGAAGATTATGCCTTAAGAAAAAAATATTAAAATGCTAAAAAAACATTAAAAATGGAAAACCATGGCAGTATGCATAACATGTGCATCCAGTCAGAGGTTGCTGCTTTTTCCTGCTGGCTCATACCAGGGCCCTGCTCCAGGCTGGTGACTGCCTGGGAATGCCTATACTGGCACTCTAGCTGGGGTGCAAAATGCTTTCTGTTTGAGTGTGCACATTCCTCAAAGCTAAATTTATGCTGTTATTGTTTATAAAGCTTCACAATCAAAATTATAATGTTTACAAAGCTTTCCATTACTTAATAGGTTCATTTGAATTAATCAGTTGGATTGGTTAATTAAGGTGAACGAATATCAAAAATTGTATTTGGTCTCAGGATTTCTATTTCTGAGCAATTATAGTTCTGTATCTACATTTGTTATGAAATTTGACTTTGTACACCAGTTTATCATTGGTCCTTAAGAGTAATACTGTAAAGCAGTCATGCAGAGGTTTTCAAGCTCTCACAATCAAGTATTTTCTCTGATTCTACTTTGTGATATTAAATTTTATTTACACATTATTTTGGAAACTTATTGATATGAAGGGATTTTCCTCACAGGTTAAGATCATCACTAATTCATTAACCTTTTAATTATTAACATTTTACTATTCAATATGAAGATGCCTGTAACACATTCCTAGTTTATACTTTTCATGAGAGATGTTTCAAAAGTATATTCTCTAGACATAATTTCTTTCTTTCCAAAAATCAATTATTTTGTTCCCTCAGTGTTTCCACTTGCAATACAAATTCCATAAAATTAGCTGGTCTTTAGCACTTGGGCAGAAAATATTATCATCTTATGGAACATCCTCAGTATGTGTCAATAACCATGGGCAGTAGACCACAGAATGGGTCAGGTTGGAAGGGACCACAGTGGGTCATTGGTCCCACCTCCCTCATCGCAGAGCAAATGGCACAGAATTGCATCCAGATGGTTTGTGAATACCTCCAGTGAGGGAGACTCTGCAGCCTCTCTGGGCAATCTGTTCCAGAGCAAGGTCACCCACCCACTAAAGTTCTTCTTCATATTCAGGTGGAACTTTCCGTGCACCAGTTTCTGCCCTTTCTTTTTGTCGTATTTGCTCGGCACCACAGAGAAGAGCCTGACTCCATCCTCCTGACACCCTCCCTTCAGATATTTACAGACATTAATGAGGTGCCCTCTCAGTTGCCTCTTCTCAAGACTGAACAGGCCCAGCTCCCTCAGTCTGTCCTCATAAGAGAGACACACACAATGCTCCTCTTTCTCTCCCACAAATTCTCTTAGATATTAGTTTATCTTTTATTAGAGTACAGGTTTACTCACCATCTGTGAAAGGGTATCGTTCCATCATCCCATCATCCCCCTCCCCTTCTTTTTTTCCTATTAAAGATGCAGCCACAGGAACTGGGGAGAAGAGCTAGGAATGCCACATCTTGAATAGTCAGTACAGAGCTGTAGGAAGCTCAGTACAAATAATCTGAAGTAACACAGGATACCGTGAAGGTTAAGAAGTCTTCAGGGTCAAACTTAGTCTAACCAATCTTGGTGGCACTGTTGAATGAAAACCTATGTTTAATAAGTAGCATGATCAAGAATAGCAAGAAATTTGGATCCACTAAGAACAAGTTGGAGAATTATAGGAAAAATATTCTAATGACTTTTTGATCATTTGTTGGAACATTTCTGGAATATTGTCTCAGATTTTCACTTTCAAAAAGACTTCTTTGCCCTCCTGGAGTATAAGAGAAGATTTCTCTCCAAAGGCACTTACGCTGTCCTCTGGGGAAGATTCAAATGAGTGGGCCTGGTTAACTTTGAAAACAGGAGAACATGAGGGAAACCAAGGAAAGGATAAGTGAACAAAAGACTACAGGGAGAAGACAAAGAACTTCTGGTTTTCAAATTCTAAAAGCCCAAGAGGGACTACTCAGGGAAATTAAAGATAGCACATTAAAAACAGACAAAAGGAAACACTTTTTCACATCATGTGTGGTTAAAACTGCAGAAAATATAATTACCACAGGAAGAACTACAGTCAAGAACTCAGCAAGATTCTGATGGGTTTGCAGATGCATAAGGATATCAAACATATAAAGAGCAATTTAAAACTGCTGGAAGGCACATGTATTTCTTCAGGGAAAACTGTCCAAGCATTTTAAAACTGCACAAAGACATGTGCTAATCAGAATGAGAGACAAAGAAAAAGGTCTCTGCAAGATAATGCACCCACAGGATGCCATTAAAGAAATGACACCTCCTCTGAAATCCTTTGCCTTCATTCTCTCTCCCTCCCTTTAAAGGAGCAGCACAGAAAGGGACAATATCTGCCACACTGAAAGGCCATTTCCTTTAGGGTATTGTCCAGGATGAAAAGGTGTCTGCCAGCCATTCTCCCAGCATGCTGGCATTTCAGCAGTTTTCAGCTTGTCCCATGTGTATGGAAATGCATATTTGCCTCGCAATTCATAGAGCTGGTTCTACGACTAGCTGGATCCTTTCTATTTTTTCTGAGCTCAGATTGTTTTTAAAAGCAGAAAGCACCATATGTAGTATATCTGTAATTTGCCATCTCGCTTTTTTGCATGACTAAGTAGTCACGGTAATGATGCTTCCCTCTTGTTATGTCACATTAACTGTACCTGCACTGTCATGTGTCACAGAAAAGAAAATCGAAAAACTGTGAGGTTTATTCACTTAAATGAAACAGTTTGTCAACAGCACAACTGAGTGCAAGCGAGGCCAAAACATAGGGAGGTGTTATAACTGACTTAGCAGTAGCATTACTCTGATGCTGAATTTATAGCCTTCCTAAATGATACACTCCAATGCATTTTTTTTCTAGCACCTCTTTTTTCCACCAGTTTTAGTCTGTTACTCATATCCTGTCCACCAAGCAGGAAGAGATTATTCCCTTTCTTTCTGTAAAGTGAACTCCAAATTCTATGACAGTATTGCTGACACCAGTGCTTGACGTTGCCCTAGCAATCAGAAAGTAGATGGTACTTGGTATATTTAAAAAAAAAAAAAAATTCTGAAGCATAAGGAATGTCACAAACCCGAGTTTGGCATGATTGGCTTGAAACTCTGAAATGCTAATAATAACCCTGACTTAGGGTTATACATATTCCAGCTTCTACTGGAATGCTCAGGTGTTGCTACTATGGCTTCAACTGCCTTCAGTGTTAAGATCAGATGAGTCTCATGTCCTCTCTGCTTATATTCCTTTCAGTGACTGAAACCTTTTCACCTTATCTTTGTTCAAAACACTTCAAAACCTTCCTAAACTCTCTGCTTCATATACAGTCTTGCAAAGATAGGCTGTACCTAACAGATGGGAAGATACATCCTCTACAGAGGCTGTTTGATAGGTGACACAGTACTGGAGTCACATCTTTGCCTTCAAGTCACCCGTGTTCCTGAGCACGACACTTCACTGATGGAGAATCAATGAAAAAAAACAAACATGTGCTGCCATTAATCCTCACATCAGTCATCAACTTCTTAGGGACAGAATCTCCCCATCTGCCTTTGGAACTGCAAAAAATAAATTCAGGAATAAAGCAGTATGTCTGACATAATACAAGAAAAATAACATTAAACTACATTTGGCTCCATGTAAACCATCCAATTCTTCTGAAAATACACAACCAGGAAAGACAAAACTGACTGCTATTTACACCTTCACAAATGTTAGCAAAATTTCCCTGAATTTTCAAACCCATTGTTCCGTTTAAAAACAATGCAGGGACTGGGGGAGGAAGGGGGAATAATATAGCATTATTTAATAGTAAACTGTAAGAGCAACCTTTTAAGCATACAATGCTCTTGCCAGCTCTCTGACAAAGAGCTTAATACTAAAATCCCAATTTACTTTTCAAGTAATAACTATTCACCATAATATTTCTTCTCCTGTTTATTCATTTGGTTTTGAATAGATAGAGATAAAATCCACACAGGATCAAGAAAGAAGGTGAAAAACATTCAACAAAACAGTTGTTTAATTCCAAACATTTTTTACAGGAAAGACACAATTTCCAGGAGAAAAAAATGTAATCAGCACAAACACTGGCTAAATGGGGAAACACTCATCAGAGGAACACCAGAGGATTGTGGACATGCAGAGGCAACAGACTTGGTTGAGATGCATAACAGGATTGTGATTAGGATACACTGGAAGTAAACTGAGTTTGTTGCATAGGTTGGATTAATTTTTTTTTTTTCACTTACCAATGATGAAATAGTGTTGGCCATATATTTTTCTGATTAATAATATATTATCTGTGACTGAAAAAATACACCATTTCTTGTGCCTCAGAAGAATGAGGTGAACAGTTCTTAATGAATAATGGAAGGAACAGAGTAAGAAACATACACTAAAGCAACCAAGAAATTTCCCATGAATGTTCATCAATCGACCAGTCAAAGAAACTCCCTTACAACTTTAAAAACTTTTAGCAATTTTAGCAAGCAATTCCAGTTTTCCCACTTTCTGTTGTTCGTGGGGCATGCACACTTTGAATGTCAGAATTCCAGGCTGCTGTTCCTTGAAGTGTCACTCACCCAAGGAAACTGTTCAGCACGTATCACAGTTATACCGCAAACCCGTCTTTCACTGAACTTCCATTAGAGTATCTTTTTGTCCTTTTATTTACCACTGACAGAAGCAGTAAATTTCTGTAATTCAAACGGTGATTGTCATTTTATTTCACCTTTCCTTTTCCAATTTCAGCATCTTCTTGCTCTTTGAATCCCAGCAGTGCTGAAATAATTTTTGCTCTTTCACATTTAGCTCCACATAAAACTTTAGTGTCAACATATGAGGATCCCTCCAATCCCTGTGCCATAAACAGGATCTCTACAAGAGGACAAGCCTCATGTGACACTTTTACAACAAAACCAAACTACAGAGCTAGGAGCACAAAATACTGAAACAAAGAAGAACTTTTTTTCCTGACCAAATTTGAAAAGATTAATAAAATTACATGGTCAGCTGGCATCCAACTTCAAGATAGCTCTATATATATACCATCATTTGGAGGTACTGCCATCCCTCCAGACTGCTTCCCTTTAGCAGGAGTGTCTTCAAGCCAATTTTTATAAGTAGTTAAGAAGAGGTTCTCTTAAAAATGTTCTGAATTGCAAGGTTCTGATTTCAAAATACTTCATGAACTCTTGACTATTTCACCAAAACTGGCTTAAGAATGTCAATTAAAATATTTGCATTTAGCACACTATGCTGCACTTCTAAACGCTGACTAGCTTAATATATAACAAACTGTGTGGATTTGCTGGATCAGATTATTTGGTGAAAGTGCAGAGGCAACTTCACTTTCAGACATTACTGAATTTATCCTTACCTGTTTGAGGATTTTCCTCCTTTTCCAGGTATCTTGGAAACAGGTATTCTTTAGTTCCCTACAGTTCCCTGTAGTTCACAGCGCCCTGTGAAGAAGAGGTCACCAGAAGTGGCTAAGGAATTTTAATCTCAAGAAATTTCTAAGGCTTTTCCAGCGACTATCGGGTCTTCCCAGGTACTGTGCTCGCCCTGTACTCCTTCGTTAACCATTAACCAGCCATGGCCCTATGTCAGCTTTATCAGCTGCTCTTTCTCAACACGGGCAAAACCAGAAAACCTGCGGGCTCGTTCAGCGGCAATTCGTAGCCACTGGGATGGGAGGGACGTGGGATTTCTCACTCATTCGCAGAGCCTTAAGTGAAAAATCCAACGAGCCGTGGGATGGAGCGAGCCAGCAGTCCCGGCAGATCCTGCCTCTGCCGGGGTTATGCCGACGAGAATGCCCACGGCACGGAGATGCCTGGTGGGTCACACGAGGAAACGAGTGGGGCAATTTGGGAAAGCCCAGAGCCAGAGCTCCCGGGGCAGCGGCTGCCCGGCGGCTCCCGCCTGCCGCTGCCTCAGGGGCGCTGCCGGGAGGGGGAAACCCTCATGTCCACACAGCGGGACGTGCTCCCCTTGGCAGGGACGGGACGGGACGGGCGCCGCTGCCAGCTGTGCGCCAGCGCTGCTATTTGCGGTGCTCGCCCCGCCGGGGCCACCCTGCCTGCGCTTAGAGCTGTTTTCCAGCAGTGCCACGGGAGACAAGGCCCACGGTGCCGCCATAAAACAAAGGAACCCCACCCAAGGGAGAGCCCCGCACCCGCACGTGTAGGGCAGCCCCGTGCGCCGCGCCCTCTGCCGGTGCGGGGCAGAGGGCAGCAGCCCGCCGTGCCCGCGGCCCTCCGGCCTGGCAAACCCGGCCTGTGCCAGCTGAGGAACCGGGCACAGCCCGGGCTTTATGGAGCGCGCTGGTGGGACTTACTCCAGGATTTACACTTGTCAGAAACGGAGACTGGAATTCAGCAAAAGGGGGTTCCATCGTCACCAGCTCCTGTTTGCTAGCGGCACTCCCTAGCTCCTCCGGGCCCCTCACAGGGCAGCACCTGCCTGGGGCCAGCCCCGGCGAGCCCCTCACTGGGGCAGGATGGAGCCCAGCCAGACTCTGGCGGCTGCTGCTGGGAGGCCGTCCGCCCGCAGGATCCTCCAGGGCCCCATGGAATGAGGCTGGGCACCAGCATTTGATCTCATCGATGCAAATAAATGCATCTCAAAGGCGGGTGTCAAGAGGATGGTGCCACTTTTCAGTGGTGCCTAGAGACAGGATGAGGAGCAATGGCCATAAACTAAAACACGAGAAGTTCCACCTCAACATGAGGAAGAACTTCTGTACTTTGAGGGTGGCAGAGCACTGGAAAAGGCTGCCCCGGGAGGTTGTGGGGTTTCCCTGTCTGGAGCTGTTCAAAACCCACCTGGACATGTTCCTGTATAACCTGATCAAGGTGACCGTGCCACCGCAGGGGTGTTGGACTGGATTATCTCCAGTGATCCCTTCCACCCCTAAAAATTCTGTGATTTGCTCTTTCCATTCTCTCCCTGCCTGAGCAGCCGTGGGTGGCTGGGGAGAGCCTCGATGTGCCCCCCACACCTGGCCTGCCCATCCCTCCGGCTGCACCACAGCTGTCAGGGAGAAAAATCACCCACCTTTACCAGATGCACACCCCTTTCTGTTCCTCCGATGTCAATGGCTTGAGGAGAAGCTGTGTGTTACCCAGGAGAACCCTTCACAACACGTCGCTGTGCACTGCTGAACAAAAATGTCCAGAGATACCCATCTATACACAACTTTTAGGATACCCATTTCTGACCTGAGAGGGAGTAGCACCTATTCTCATTTTAGAGCTCCTTTTAGAGGACACATTGTAAGCTTGTCTCAGTCCCTTTCATTTATGACTCGGTTTTGGGGCTGAATGAAGTCAGAAACTACTTTTTAACAACTTCAGAGCCCTGACAGACTTGGCTCTGCTGTAGCAGCCCCCATACCCACAGCAAGCCCTCCCAATGGCAGGCTGGAGCAGGGGAAGGCACACAAGGACAGGACAGCTACTGCAGACCCAGGAGGCATCACTTCCTGAGGTGGGGTGGTAGGAAGCATATTCAACACTTACATGGCTATTTCTCTAAGGGCAGCCTTAATTCAGTCAAAGGGAGCCTCCAGTTGACTGCAGAGCAGGTTTTCTTGGTCGTTCCTCCGCTCTTCAGCTGTTTCTGTATGAGCCAGCCCTCATGTGGACATACTGCTGGATCAGATGAAAAGTATCGCTAGTCCTTGTCTAAGACTTAGTAGTGGACATGTAGAGAAGATATATGTGTGCTGTCAAGAAATGATTCTTCCCCTGAAGACTGCCCCGGCACTTGGTGACATGTGACCAATGGACTTTCAGAGAAAAAGATGATACTTTTGTAGTTATCATCCGTCAGCTGAGTTTCCTCTGTCATGATGTGATAAAAGCCCTTTGTGAGCCCATGTGAACTTTCGCCACATGCTACATTTTGTGGTGGACAATACAAGAGATTAGATGAGCAGTTTATGAAGAAATATTTCTGGTTTTCCTGAACTAGGCCCTTGCACACTTCAGGTGACTTATGTATCAAAAAATCTCGTAATTTAAGTAAATATATAAATCCTCTCTCAGGATACATAATTTATGTATCCTGCTCCGCTGCCTATGTTTCCTGTAAATTTATTACACTACCTCATGAACTGTTTTGTTACATATTTGATTGTTCCTCTGACCCTCATGTTTGCTCTTCCATTTCTACTGCATTCTAAGTCTCCCTTTCTGCTGTCATAGGAGTTCCTGCTCTCTTACACTTTCAAGGAGAGAGGATGCAATTCTTTCCCAGGTACATGTTCTTCTCTGGAGCACTCTGTTATCTAGAGCAGATCAAACACTTGTTCCAGCAATTGACTGTGAGTATTTTGAGGCAAACTTTGTGAGCCTTCCATGACTTTCACCTTGTTTAGCCAGCTGTTTTACCAAACCTGTCTAGTGAAAAAAAAAAAAACAACAAAATAAGTCTTCTATCCACCAGTTCTGTAATTATGAATTTACATTCTTCCATGACTAGCTGTGTTCTGGAGTTGTTTCTCAGGAAGCTCTAATCCTCACAGCTTGCCTAATTTCTGTATTTGTTTTTGATTCTGAGAGTGCTCCAGAAACCTGAAAACTAGGAGCTGGTAAGAGTCACACAGAGCACATTATTATCATGCACAAATTCAACAGCAAAAACAGGTATTATGGAGGAAATCGAATACTGAGAAGTATTCAATTACAAAAAACATGTATGATTATAGCAAAGCATACAAACCTGGGCAACCAACAAGTGTTGTAAGACCCTGTTAATCACAGCTTAATGTCTTGTGTGAACCTATGTTTCTTGCTAAAACATTTGCTGGTACCTGCACAAAATGATGAGCGATTGGAGCTAAATTGTCTTTGGGCTAAGGGTTTGGAAAGCGAGTGTTACATGAACTAATTCATTTTCAAGTGTTGGATGTGACTAATTGCAGTATCTAATGAAAATCATACAGCTCTTGGACATAGCTGTGGTTATGTTGGGTTTTCAAATACTAATTAAATTGTGCTTCAAGTTAAGGAAGGAAGACGTAAGATTTAGGATGCAGAAGCAACCCAAATTAAGGCAACATGGATATTTCAAAGGAAGATATCTCTTTTCTTCATCTGCTGAAATTGTTACTGAAGTTTCCAAGATGTCAGAAAAACAATGTCCAAGACACAATCTACAGACTGCACATTGACAAACCAGATTAAAGTATTACTAAATTAGCAATAACAAAGACCAAAAGTCATCTAAAGTTCAACTTGAAGGGAAATGGCTCATCTGGTGATGTTTTTCTCATCTGGTTTTGCAGGTACAGGCTGAAGCAACAATTCAGTGTTAAAGTAATTTTAATTTAAGGGTTCTTTGTATCAGGATGAAAGTGCTGCAACCACATGCTGTAAAACACGAGTCTGATAGTAATTTACTTATAGGTCCAAATGCATTTAAGCTGTTTTGCCAAGTGAACTTCATGCAAGAATGCTTTATGTGGGATCAGATGTCTGATCATGTCTGTTGTTCTGCAACAGATGTAAAAGAAGCACAAACCTACCAGGCACAGATCCACTTCTGGCCGAGGCTGATTTTGTACTGGTGGTGTTCTGATAGCACAGGTACCCCCTGCTAATGCCAAGGGCCAGATTTCACAGGTATCATTTTGCATCTGACACAGAGGTGGGCAGTTTGGACAACCATAAACATAGAAACAGCACTACCCTGCCACTGGGCAGGCTTACTGAGATCTTCTTACCATGTTGCCTTTTTTTTTTAATGCCATCTTCTTGTCTGTTCCAAATGCAATATATACAATAAAGTAAGGTGGGGTTTTGGTGTTAACTTTTTTTTTTTTTACAAGTTTTTGTAGAATTATTGTCCTTGACTTTTAGTGATTATAGAGGGAGTGAGTTTCAATGTTAGCAAGGCCTCCTCTAGCCAAGCAAGAATAGGCATCTTCAAATACTTTGCAAGCAAGCAGTTCCCTTTGTAAACTTAATGAAAAAAGTAAGTTAGTGCATGCAGGATAGTGAATTCTAAGCACTTTAATATACATGTCCAGATAGGAAAAAAAACTTGAGGAATATCAAAATCCAAAAGAAATACTCTGCTCCTATGTGCTGATGAATGAATTTCATCATGCTACCATATTAATTAAATCATGCTGCAGGGCAGTATAAACTCACATGGAGATGTAGCATGTAGAAGCCAGAGTGTAACAGAGTTTTGAAGTGGAATGCATTTGATGGCTTCTGTGGATTAGCAAGGCAGAAACAGGAAAAGATTGTGTCCAAAAAAAAAAAAAAAAAGTGAAACATTCCCAACCTTCTATTTTTCTATCTGCCAGAAAAACCACCAATCCCTCCACCCCCCTGGATTTTTTAAAGCAAAGATGTATTTTGTGCAGATGGTGCTTTTCCAGCCAAATGCTGATAGACCAGTCGAATACAAGGCTTAGATGGGTAAATAATGGCTTTCTGGAAGGACTGTTGAAAAGTTTTCTGATCCAACAGCTATCAGGCGAATAAAGTGTTTTATGTAGAGTGTGCATTTTCAATGAGTTATAACTTTATGGCCCAAAAGATGGTCGTGGTATGTTGTCCTGATATGATTCTGGTGGCCTTCTCAAATGAATAGTGTAAATATCATAGCAGAATATCCCCAATAATTTTCTTCAAACAAAAGGGGTGAACAAGTTCTTTTCTAAATAAAATGCAGTCTATCCTAGGAAGAGTCTTAAGGTGCAACAGCCAGAATAAAGGTATCTTGGGGATTGTGTTTTCACACTTCTGAAAAGCTGTTTAACATGATCCACCCAATTAACCTGAATTAAGGCAAGAGACACACAGTGATCCAAAAGATGACATTCATTCCAATGTAAAATGAATAGCATTGTATTAACGTTTATTTCTAATTACAAGAAACAGAATATCAGTCCCTTATTTGTACAAAAATACCTGAAAGATTACAATTAGGTTCACAAGCCAAAAAGCTATTTACAGTATGAAGCAAAGCATATTGAATAAAGGTTTTGTCTCTTAAGTTAATACCTTTTGCATTCCCTGAAACTTTAAACTTTATTCCATTTTACAGTCACTAAATCTTGCATTGTGACAATATAATTTACGATAAGCAAGTCTTGCCACTGGAAAGGTGCATTGATTGGTCAAACTGTCAGGTATTTAGTGCAGAAAAGATAAGACAAAACATCTAAACTGAGGCACGTGTTTCTTCAAGATTAATTAACAAATAAAAAGTTTTTTGTACTTTAACACCTATCGTAACATAACTTAACTAGTAACCTCATTACCAAAATGGTTTGGCATTTTCCTTCTCAACATATTCAAGATTGCTACATGAAGTATTTATTTAGAAAATAAAATCACAGGCAAAAAGATAAAAATTCAACAGGCTCCAAAACAACCCTGAGCATCCCCTTTACATTCATGTCATTTAAATACAAAAATAAGAGTCAAATGTCCTTCAGTCCTTGGTATTCTGAGCTGGCAGCCAGCTGAATCTGTTGGAAAACTAAGGTGGTATTGACTGTTTTCCAGCAGAAAGAAGACAAAGCAGTGATCTGCTTAAGTAAGATTGTTGCCACTTTGAAGGTGGTCACTTTCTCAAAACAGCTCACTTTAGCTGGGAAGAGTACAAAATACTAAGTCAACCATCTACATACAAAAATCATGGTTCATAGTCAAACTTTTATTCTCAATTTAAATAAGATGCAAGGTTTTTTTTTTTTATAAATATGAAACACTGCAAATACTATCTGCCTACTGGGAAAAATGCATGGTTGTCACTAAGCTATGTAAACAGAAAAACTTAAAACTACAGCATAAATGGTCTTATTAAACTGGTAATGTAGTCAATACAAGTATCTTTTTTCTCCTAATAGGGGCCAAATAGAAGCATGCAAAGTGAAGTCAGACTTAAGTTAGCTTAATTTCAAGGTTGTAAAATACATTGTCTAGAAAGCAGGAACACTCATTTCACTATGTACAATTAAAAAAAGCAAAACAAAATAAAACAAAAAAGGCTTCTACTAAAAACAAAATCAAGTTTCTTCATTTTTAGTATCTAGACATTAAATGGAAAAAAAATACTAAATGTGTTCTGTAAACTAAAATACAGTGTTTCTATACCATTGACATAGTTTAAGCTGATATGGACGACTCAGGCAGGTTATGGTTTGTCTTAAGCTATTCTTAACACTACATGAAGACCTAAAAGTGTAGGATTGGTTGTCCTTCTTTACCCTTTCAGATGGCTAGGATTTCAAACCCAGTGGCAAATATTAAGGATAAACTAGCCTGTGTAAATCATTTACCATTTTATGAATGCTCTGTTCTGCACTACACTCTGCAAGTTCCCAGGGTGGAATACTTCTCACTGTGGCTAATGGCACCAAGCACTGGGAAGTTATTTTAGTTCAAACAGTTGGTGAAGGAATGGTTGGTTGCAATTGCAGGATCAAGGAGGGACTTGTCTGACTTTGATACTGATTTATCATCAGAAATAATTATTGTGTAAACATTAAATAATTCATTTAAACATTAACAATAAAGTAATTCTGATGACAAACCAGCACCAGAGCAAGATACATGCTTGTCTGCCACAGGTACTGGTGTGCGGTAGCACACATGACACAGGGATCACCAGTTACCTCAATGGATGATATTGCCAGCAGCTACTTCACAATCAAATCTGTTTCTATTCCCAGCATGTTCCTTCTCACCATGTAAACATTCATGGCCCTACAAAAAGCAGAAGGGGTACAGTTCTTCTTATGCCCTATCCCCAGGAGAGCTTTGTGTCACTGTAGCTTTACTATATCTAAAGAGCTCTTTGAAACAGTCTGAAAATTCAAGGAGCTATAAAGCTAAAAACACTTTTTAATTTTTTTTTAAATTTTGTCATACTAAGACTACCTGCAGAAGAATCTTCTCACAAAAATGGTGGTTTCAAATACAAGTGTAGTCATTCAGTCCTACTCTATTTAGTAACAGTAAGTTTCCTCAGGAAAACAGTCAAAAGGCTGTAAAAAACAAACCACCACTCCAATAATAAAAATTTGTGCATAGAATCTAATACAGTCTCTGCATGACTGAATGCCACTAATATGCCATCAACATACTACAGCCATAATGCTACAAGTCAACAGTTTTAAGTGTATGTATATTGGTGGTATGTTCTTTTAGAATTGTATCCTCATTGCTTCTTCAAAGACATCTGCAGATCATTGAACCTCAGGTCTCCAGAGAAGTACTGAGACACACGTGCACGCACACGCACACACACACACACACACACACACACACACACACGCGCACACACTTCTTGATTTTCTTCTAGATCCTTTTAGGCTGAAGCATTCCATACATTTTAGGGTGCAGATTAATACCCAACTCCTGCATGAATTTTAAAAGCCACATCAGCTCCTAATATAGGCTGCATACAATATCCGAAACAAAGTAGGAGTGCAAAAAAAGTGATCAATACAAAAAGTAAACACACTAGTCTTAATTGTCAAGATTATTCCAGGGCAAGAGTTCTTTTCAAAGATTTCTCTTCACACTTGTTCCTGTTAAGTGGCCCAGCCAAGATAGTTTCCAGTTTTGTTTCAAATTTACTCATTGTTTTACAGACCCTCCCCCCATTTTTGGGATGCTGGGACACTCAGCAGCAATCACTCTTAGGTGTTAGACAAACCAGCAATCTTGGTCTGTTGGCACCTGTCGAATCCATCCCTTTCAGAGTCCCAAGGTGCATAATATTTATTTTTTTTTAACCAACTTACAAATCTGCCAATTCCCCAGTGTCAACGTTCTCTTACAATTACTCTTCTATCAAATCCAGTCTTCAGTGAGAGTCAGATTTGAGGTCATAAGGCCACTCGGATGCAGTGGTGTTTGAGTTTGCAGGGCAAGACTCCTTTGTTTAGTTGATAGAATTCAACAAGCTGGATTAGATCACTGAATTTGGTGTTCCCATCATCCAGACTGAAAAATATCTGTCCATCATCTTCACACTAAGAAAACAAAACATCCTTTTCAAGTTAGGCTGCGCATGAAGAGATACAAGTGTGGCAAAACTTAAGAGTACCACCAGTGTGAGACTTAAATAAATGATGGGCACTTAGTTGGCACTTGGTTGCCCAAACAACCCAGTGCCTGCAGTTGTGAAACCATGCACAGCACTAGAAAAATTATATGATAAACCAACTTGTAACATTTTGTTTATGAGTGAAAGCTCATGGGCACAGTAATTGAATGTTGTACTGACAGCACTGGCATTCATTAGATAAAACAAAAACACCCAAAAATTATTTGTTAGCTGTTTGTAAAATTGGCTGGCTAAACAAGGGAAGACGGTTTGGAACAATAAAAAGGTCTACATTATTTTAAATTGTTGGTGCTTTTTTTGATCAAGATTAAAATCAACATCTCAGTGTAACATTATTTTAAGCTTGACATTTTATTCTGGATAACCTCCAGAAAACTTTTCAAAGTTTCTCTAAGTTATTCTATGTTTGCCTAAGTGACAGGGAGACAACAGCTGCTGTTGTTGCTGTCAGTCACAGAGAACAAATTCTGTGCATTACACAGACTTGTGCAATGTAGTGACTTACACTAGTTTTCCAGCTGTTAATCAAACATTTGTTAATCAAATGCTAATCAATAATTTTAATCAGACATTTGGCAATTCTAAATATTGCTAATATACTTGCTAATGGAAACATTCTTGTTAGTTACATCACTAACTAATAAGAGGTTTCCTCAGATGTTGGCATGAACTTCATCATTTAAAATTTCAGGTTTTGTTATCAGTATCAAAAATAATCTACTTACCGGCAAGATTTGAAAATGCTTTATTTTTTGATGATGGCATAACGTAAGTACAAATGCCTTTGGATTGCTTTGGCTGTCCCGGAGAAGAAATAATCTAGGAGAGAGCATTTTTAAGAACAAATTGAATACCACCATCTCTTTCTTCTTAAATAATCACTCCTAAATAATTTTGTGACACTGCTGAACCCTTTAGTTGCATTAAGAGGCAATTCCGTAACTGGCCATTTGCTTTCAATTATTATACCATGGCTATGCAACATTAACAGATGAAGAAACGAGAAGTGCAAGATACATGATGGTAGTTCTTCCTCTAAGAATATACCTATGAGGCTTTTTTTAAGGTTCCCTCTAGCTCAGCTTTCCCTTAATGATAGGTACTCTCATGAAGAAAATGTTACCATTTAATTCTAGGAAAAATCTGGATTTCTGTGGATGGGAAAGTAATATATGGGAATCTGTTCCCGCTCTACGATATCTTGAATCAGTTCACAGAAATCCACTGTCAGCAAAATTATGTGTAGGTTAAATGGCTGCAGTTGCACAGAAGCAGCTCAATACTTTCTTAAAGTTACTTACCAATTAAGTAGCTTCTAGATTATCAAGATGGGGAAAACACACACTGATTTTTCCTATAGAATTGTCACAGTATTTTTTCCCTCAGCATCATCGGAAAACAATGTATTTTTGGCATACAGCTACCAACATCATACACTATGTAGCTGTCACTTTTAAGTTGACCCATAAAACTGAAGTCCTACCCCAAATGGACTTTATTTAACATCCATACTGGGAAGAGGAGAAAAAAAGTTAGTTAAAACAGCCCATGTTTCCTCCCCTTGACATTTATGAACTAAGGAAGCAGATTCTCTCCATGCCACAGGAAACAAGAATATACCTTTGGCATAAGGTTTATAGCACGGATCACTAGTGCATTTGTGAGATGGCTAAGCAGAGGACTGGGGCAGGCCTTCTGATTGCTGACCACTAAGCCACACTTTTCCAAGGCACAGTTGCAAGAACTGCTTGTAGTCTTAAGAACCCAAAAGAATTTACTCCAGCTCCTCAGAATTGATTGAGAAATGTCAGTACCACAAAAATGCACCATCATAACCAGGGTCAGTTCAGTAGGCAGGGACAGGCATGTCTTGCCACCCTCAGAAACCATGCATGGTATTTGAACATCCCTTTGTAATCCTAGCAAGATGTGTGGAAAAGGGACAAAAGCCTTTATAAATGAGGATCCATGTCAGGGAGACAGACCTTACCTGCCCTGTGGTTACTGCAGGTCATGCAGGTATCTCTCAATTATCTTTCATCTAGCTGTTTCAGATAATGCATGGTATCATAAGCTGGTGGCACAAAGCCAAACTCTGCACAACTGATGCTGCAACTGTTTACTCAGCCTCTGGCAAGCAACCAGCTTGCACACAAACAATGACCAAAAAGATAGATGTATCCTCCACAAGAGCTTTCAGAGACAGTCAAAGATAGCAACATCAGTTGCTTGCACACATTGTTGAACCTCTTCACGAACCATCAGGAGACTTAACTTTCTACCTTCTTTTGTTCAAGAACACACAGAGCAGGAAAACATAGGCAAGAGTTTTCCACCCTGAAAATCATGATCCTTAGATCTCAGAGCACATAAGTAACATGGTTCTTTTGTCACTGCTGATGGACCTTACTACAGCCAAGCTAACCAATCTTCACCTTGCACAGTGCGTAAGCTGATTAGGCACAAATTTAACACAGCCTCAAACACATGAACACATTTAAGAAAACCTCAAGATGGATGGACCACCGGATTCCTAAGGCAACGCATCAAAATGAGCCCAAGATTACAATGATATGTAGTGTGAAAAAACCAGAAACCCAAAAAGTCAGCAGTGATCTTTGCCTTCTCAGCTTCTCTTCTCTGTTGGACCTGCTAAGCTAAAACCCGATAGTCTTAGCCTAGACAAGGGCCCCCCAAAATTAGCAAACACTACTTGATGAATATATACATGCACTACCAATTTCTGCTTCCCTAATGTAGTTTTCAGAAAGATGAGTGTTGCTTCTGAATCGGAAAATGATGAAGAAAAGTTTGAACTTCACTGTCTCCTGCAAAGCCAACATGGATGTTCCTACCCTAACCCTGAGAGCAATGAGGATAGTGAACCAAACGCAACCATGCCTTTCCCCATCCTACAAATAAACAATGCTGAATCGAGTTCAAGCAACTTCCCTTCAATAACCCTAACTCCATATAAATAAGGAAAACAGAGGTGCTCAGAAGAACACTTAAATGTCAACTACAGACATTTTAGAAAGTGTTGGAACAGGTACTTTCATTTCTTTGCTCTAGAACAGAAATAAATAGTGAGCAAGCAACATTAGCTGCTCTAATTCATGCAAAAGAGCATGGATGGCTGATTATAAATTTGTGGGCTAGGTACAGCTTTGTCTGAAAAATATATCCTCAATGCAGATTACAAGAACTAACTATTTTCAAATTCTAACATTGTCTAAAATTTGATCGCCTCTGTTGGAAAAAAAGAAAAACATTTAAGTGTATTTTTAAGATTTTACTTTACAATTTAGAAGTTAGGATCCTCTCCTATAAACACACATTCTGACTTTTTGGAATCCAGGCAGGTTATAATGGGACTACTTGACAATCATGTTACTCAGAAGTGTTCAGAAACCTGTAAACTACTACGGCAGAAGTTGGTGCTCTTGTCTGTAAAGCTTACTGTCAGATCATAAATACTGAGCAACAAGAATACCTACCCATCTACAAGCCCTTGTTGCTTAATAATCCTGTGAGATTCTTCTCTAGAGATTCTGCCGTGAAACCAGTGCTGTGTCCTATGAATAACTGGAGGAGAGAGGAAAAAGAGGGAGAGGATGGTTAAAAACAGTTACACATGCAACCATTTTTTCCACATAGTAATTATTTAAACATTTTAAAAGTGGGTGTAGTTCTCTTACAGAATATAAAGTATCTTCCATCAACCTATATAAAAAAGAATCAATATATAAAAATGTGTCTACTTAATATACGAAGTAGAGAGGCATTATCTCCATGTATTTTCTGATTTGCAGATATACAGTTAGGTAAACAAGAGAAGTCTCTTATAATACTGCCTTCTCATAGCTTCTTGAAAATGTGGGGACTAACAATTCTTAGAACACAATGTGTAAGCTAACAAGTTAGAAATGAATCTCTCTAACTCTCAAATAAAGCACTTTAGATGGTGCATTCAAGAGTTGAGTTACCCCCAAATATTTTTATCTTTATTTTTTTGTTTTTCAAGTGGTATTTTAAAATTCTGTTAATAGAATAGCAAGAGAGAATAGCTGTGTTTCCTCCAAGAAGTCTAGGATATTAATATGAAATTTCCTGTTGTTTTAATAAACTTAAAATCTCAAAGCGATGTTCAGGACTTGCATATTTTACATTTTTCAGTTATTATGGAATTAATTCCATTTTGAAAACTCTCATTTCCACTCTTTAAAGATTAAAAGATCACTCATTGACTTTTCTGGTCCAAAACAGCAAATTAACTGCTGGATTGTTTTAAATGGAAACATTTATGGAGTGTCTATTTTTACAAAATCTGAGTTTCAAAAGACTAGTCCTAAAGGAAAGCTTGCATGGGCCATCAAAGGAAAACAAGTTCCTTCTAATGTGTCCTTATGAGTAAGCCTGTTAATCACACAGAAGCTACTGATAAAGATTTTATTTGACATCAAGGCATTCATACTACATGGCTGCACTCTGTGTCTATATGAAATGTACCTTCTCTTTACCCACAGAGGCCTCTGATACTATGCTTACAAACCACCAGAATTTACCTGTACTCAGTGTGGAAGGATGGAGTGGACTTTGGCTACCCAAGATGTTCATTCTTGTGCTACGTTTCTATAGAGAAAATGAATTACCGTTAAATCCACACTAACGCCTCAGGAGAAGAGAATTAGTGCACATGCAATACAGATTTAATTTACAGGGAACTGGGGGCTGGGCAGATTTAATGCAAGGATGAGAAAAAGAAATGCAACTTTGAAGGGGGCTAATCTACAAGCAGCAGCTCATTTCAGTTGGCTTAAAACACAAGCCAGATGTTAATGATGAAAGCTCAGTGTCTTTTAAAAAAAAGAAAAAGGAAAAAAAAAAAAAGACAGAAAAAAAGAAAAGTCTGATATGTTTCTGCTCAGGCAAAACACCAGGCACTCAGTAAATCAAGCAGTATTTCCCTCCCGTACATAAAGCACCAGCTAATGCTTCAGTAATGACTCCTTTTCCCTAAAAGACGAGCATGTGGGAAAACTTGTACTGCAGCTGTCTGTCCACAAGACACTATAAACAAGTTACATCAGTTTTCATTGCAAGAGGTCCTGCCTCTTGTATATTCTGCAATTAAACTTACTGGGAGCAAGCCATTAGTCAGAGCCCCAGCCTCTTCCATGTGGGGAAGCATTTAATTTGACATATTCCTCCTCAGAGACTGGTTTTGCAAACTGGCAGTAAAGTTCTGGTGGGTCTGCTTTCCCCCTCAACTTTCCTCTGGACACTAGGGGGACAGAGAAGCAGTGGTAGAAGGTTGTTGTGAATGTGACAGTTTTGCTAAAGATGGATATTGACTTTCAGATCTGCATGCTTGCAGTGTGATTGCTTCAGGTCGGAGCTAAGCTATACTGTGACCAGCACTGCACTAACATCATAGCACACTCTGTGTTTTGGCTCTCAACAGACACTTACTGATTGCAAAAATAGAAAAGAAGAGAAGATAGCTACCCTCCAAGCATGTCCTTCTTCCAAGGCAGCACTCTGTGCTTCAGCAGGATTTTCAATAACTCTTCCTATTTGCCCCGAAAAATCCATTGCTACTAGTGAGTTTTCAGATACACTTCTCTGAAAAGGAATTTTCACTTGTTTCAAAAAACAGGGAAAGAAAAAACCAGCTTGAGAGTTTCATTTCAAACTGTTTTGGTTTCAGAAGACTGTCCAAAGTCCTCCTTCAACAGTACAGAAAATACATCTCATTTTTCTCCCCTTTCAAAAGATTCACAGACACAAAAATATATGGTTTTTCTTTTTCGACCATAGGGGAGGGAGAAGATTCAAAGGCTCAGAATAAAATCTGTTTGCTCAAGTTGCCCGCTTGCCCTGTAACTATATTCCAGTCATTTTCAGGGCCAGTTGGGATCCAAATATAGGATCTTCCCTTTTAGGTAGTTAACAGTCAGCTCTTGGCCCAACATATTTTAGGAAATTTACGTGTTAGTTTTGCCAGACCTAAGCTGTCTTCTGCAGAGACAGCCAGATGTCTCTGTACCGTACATCTCAAAGAGCATGACGTAGCCAAGATTTTTCAATCATGTGGATCATGTAAGCCTAAGATAATGGAGAGCCAACCACAGAAACTGCACTCATGCAAAACATGAACTTTACATTGATTTGCTACACAATGCTGAATTTACATTTCTTAGCGTAAAATTTTCCACTTTTAAAATGCAAAAGCAAATATATCTTTTCCAAGATCATATATCAGTGAGGTAAAGTTCATTACTTACTACTGGAGTGGAAAAGTGTGGAAGCATGGCTTTTCGCTGCTGGGGAATTCTATAATTCTGATACAGTAGCATTCCATACTGCCAACAGAAATGCAAGGACATTATTATTCAAATATATGCCCTAGGAAAAAAAACTGTAGTGATTTCATAATACCACTTACACTGGAGCAAGGTGCCACTAGTTTATTATTTTCCTGATCAGAAGCTGTCCCAAAGCTATTTGCATTGAGTAATAGTGATTAGCAGGTGACAATCAAACAGCAAATATGGACAACAAGTTTTATTTTAAAAAATGCAAGCTTGAGTGATATACGCAGGTAATTTCTGCCACTCTCAGCTACCACCATGTTTTCCTTGTAGAATAAAAGGTTTCAGCTGAGGTCAGAACACATATGTTAATTCCCTTCTTTTTACCCTCTAGAACATAAAAAAAATTCTGCACAAGACATTCAAACTCAGTTTTCATAATGATAAAAAATAAGAACCCTTCTAATTCACTAGCACTTTCAATAAATTTCACCAGGAAATATCACTTGGTTCTTTTCTCATCCTTATAAAAATAAGGTGATTGAATTCCAGTCATGCTCTTGGTTGAACATGATAAATTTTAGCAACACTAGTAGCTAGGATGGTAGGAAAACACCTACTCAGTGCCTTCCCTAGAGGCACAGTGCTGAAGTATAGCAACATTGCTTACTGAATGTTCTAACTGAAATGGTTTATACAATTTCTGAACAGGGTGATATAGGAGTGTGGAAAGCTAAATGAGACAGCAAATAAAAAGGAGGGTTATGGACACAGCCTTGGGGCACAGCCTTAATTTTTGCTGACTGTACACCTTTAATCATCTTTCAGTATGTCTTAAACTCATTTTTTTCCTTAATAAGGTCCACAGAAGAACACAGCAGTTTTCAAGGCAGAAAATTCAGGAAAAGACTTAGTACCAAACCAGAATTTATGCACATTTTCCTATGAAGATCAGGAAGCTCTCTGCTTCAAAGGGCACAAAACAGTCACCTTTCTCCTCAGTTCCCTCCACCCTGATTTTGTTTCAAAAAGCAATGAAGCCTCCTATCATATTATCAAGAAATTTCATTGCTCTCAGATATGAGTAACTTTCACCCAGGCATAGGGTTACTTATTTTTGTTACTTCTAATAGAAATTCTTTGGAAAAATGAAAAAAATAAAATAAAATTGAAAAAGGCACTCTGTTCTGGTTAGGAGAACCACTTACCATTATCAAAAAATATTCTTTAGCTGTATGCCTTGTTAGGCAGGTTTTTTAATTCATTCACATATCTCAAATTTGGATCCAAAACTAAAATTATACTTGATTCATATGTAGAAGGAATAGATCTCAGTCCTGTGCTTAAATTCTTAGGTGGGACAGAACTGCTTGGCATTTTACTCTTATCCATATTGTTTTGGAGCAGATGATATTTAAGAACACATAGGTAATTTCTCATTAAAAAGTAACAAACTCCACTTAACTCTAGCTGTAGCTTTGCACAAGTAGAAGAGATTAGATACCTTGAGGAGTCGAAAGGCAGTCATCCAGCACGTCCTGCTTTGCTCATCTTCAGCACACAACAACCGCAGTTCCTTAGTTTCATTTCTCACTCTGTTGGGCTTTAAAGTATTAGAGGGAAGTCAGCTACATTCATTAGAAAACCAACAACATCATAAGCTTACTGCACGGTAAAGGCAGATACAGCATTAGTCTAAAGAACTAGCCAGAAAAAGCCCCCACCACATTGAATGGGGAGGCTGAGCGTGCTTTGAAAGAAATCACTTTCTCAGCTGGGTCCAACAAGATAAATGTTGGTGCTTCCTGACTTTCAGAAGCTGGGTTCAATCATCCTTGTAGGTCCCCTCCAACTCAGGATATTGTATGATTCTGATTTGAAATAACCTGCAGTCCTAGCAGTTTATAGGAACAAGGTATTCAGGCCATGTTAAAGCCAGACCCAGGCATTGAGTTTTGTTTGTTTTGGTAGTTGGAAGGGGTTTTTTGGTAGGGTTTTTGTGGTTTTTTTTCCCAATCTGTGAGAAGTTTTATAAACTTCCAATTCGAGATGAAGGACCTAAGTTTCCATAACTGAAGATAACTGAAAGTTTGCTTCCATCAGTTCAGGATCAGTCTCTGATGCAAACCCTTGTTACTTAGCTCTGGAATGGCTGCTAGGAAGGAGACTACCTCACTACTGTCATAAAACCAGCTCCCAGCCATATTTGCTTCTCAGAAAATTAGATTTCAAACCTTTGAAATACTTTCCAGATTAATCTTTCAGCACAATGGTTTTAAAAATCTTCAAAGGCAACTGGTTATTCTCATATTCATTTATCCAAGACAGTCTTCCTCTTTAAATAAAGGCAAACCTTTGGCCCACAATAATGGTAAAGCTACACCCCATCAGAACTTGATCCTTTGCTGCTCTACAGTTTTGGTGCTTGCTGTCCACAGAAATTTTTCTATTTGATTAGAGAACTCGGAAAAAGCTTTCATCTGTGAGGTGAACCAAGGCCACTCCACAAGCACACCATGCTTCAGCACTGAGCTGCTCTTGCACAAAAATTTCCCAAACCAAAGGAGCACCAGATAGTGTGTTAAAAGTGTCATATAAAATGATGACAAGATTCACAGGACATGCCTGCCAAATGAAAGATGTTAAAGATCAAGTGCTCGTGACAGAAAAGGCATACAAAATCCCATTTAGCTGGGGGTTGGGGTGACTGAACTACTGACACCGTCTGGAACTTTGGAAGAACTCAGTAAGATTTACCTTTATACAAAATCCATACTCTGCAGGGGCATTGTACAACTTCTTGCCTGCTATCAATGAGAAGATATTGCTGTCTTCTAGGTCAGCCAACAATTGCAAATGTCTTGGCTCCTGGAGAAATAATGTGTTTCAGCACAGGTGAGTGAAAGGTTTTGGAAGACGTGCAAGCTCTGCAGTCTCTCCAGCCCAGCCTCCAACAGAGGGCAGTGCACGAGCACTGCTCCTCTCCCACACAGCCTCGAGTGGACACCGCACACACCCCTTAAGTATCAGCCTACCAGCAGAAGGTGCTTGGTACAGGAAGCTCACAAAATACTTATGCAAACACATCACATTAAAAATGGCCTGGCCTATTACATTGCTCCAGAGAAATCTGAACGTTAGCACAACTTTAGCGGCCACAATGATGTTGCCTGGCTGGTTTGTTTTTATTTTCTTTCATAATGAAACTGTATGGCTGTGTTCCTGCATTGAGAGCCCAGGGCTTGACTGTCATTTGATTATGCCTTACTTATTCTTTTCTGTGGAATACAAAAAGGGAACACTGTGTGGAGATTAAAAAAAAAAAAAAAAAAAAAAAAAGGCAAAAAAACCCCACTGTAAAAGCAGAAAATGCTTTTACATGCCAGTACTGTGCAACTTCTTTTTTAATCTTACCTTTGAAGTTCCTTTTGTAGAACAATAAAGTCCTGATCTCCTCAAACACATAAACAGTTTCTTCCACGATTTCCTACCCAGCTCTTTCACATGCAAGAAACCTTGAATTTCAGGGCAGCTACTGGAGTTTAAAAAGTTCTGTTGGAGAGGAAAATGTAGATAAACATTGTATCCTATGGATGATTTATAAAATTGTCACTGTATTTGCATTACAGAGAAGAAAATGGCAAATCACTTTGCTGACTTAAGGTGCAGTTTCACATTAGGCTTAAACTGACCTAGATGTTTAATCTGATTTATGACCAAAATGGATATTCCTGCTCCTCCTATTGCATCTACCTGGCCACCTCCTCCTACCACTGACACCTTCTTATTCTCTGCATCAAGACTTAAATCTCAAAAAAGCTATTGCTTCTCTGTATCCCCATTCACTTTGCACTTGGCCTGAGGGAGAGAAAGTAAGCTTATTAATGCTTAAAATAATACCTTGTCACAGCAATTCTGGCAAATTGTCTAACTTGGAAACATTGGCCAAAATTTCCATCTTTATCCTAAAGTTTTTGAAAGGGAAGAGCCTATTTCAGGATTTCAAGTTGTCCCAAGACAAGAGGTATAACAGACAACAAAGTATTTAACTGAAAATGAAATGTAGAGCAGTCAAGTAACTGTCAGCAATTATACGAAACTTCAAGATTCGGAAGCATTTAAGTTCTTGTCATAAGTAGAGGGACCACAAACAGAATAATTTGATTTGTGATATATCACAGGACGGAGGCATTAATTATGGTAGGAGAACTGATGGATTGCTCCCTATTACAAGAGACCAGATTTTTAAATGACAGAGGGCTTGATCAGTAAGTTAAATGCCAAATTAATATATTCAACAAGAATGAACAAAAATGCATAAACCTGGTTGGCCTAGATGTCTCTGAAATTCTTTGAAGTTCTGTTTTGGTGTTTTTTGGTGGACAATGCCCACATGAAACAAAACCAAAAACAGTGCCCTATGTCAGAATTCTTACTTGCATTAAACCCTATTTTTTTTCCAGTCTTCCTCCTCATTTCATCTAACAGAATGGGAAAGAACAATCAATTTTTCTGCTATTTGTACTATGAATCCATTTCTCAGCTGTGAAAGGGAAAGACTGAAAGAAGAATAGATTCTTTCTGTCCAGTCAGCTAAAACAAAAGTAAACTAAGATGGCAAGTTTTTTTGCATGTCTGCGCCAGGTTGGGACTAGGGAAAACAAATTCCACTGGTTTTAATGCTATTGTCATGACTAAAAATACTAGCTCTTAATTCAGTACATGATATCATGAGATGATATTTAATATTTTTCCCTGTTATGTGTGTAATTAAAACCAGCAGAATTTCTCAGTGTTTAAGGTGGCCTCCAATGCAATATGCTTAATGACTACTAGGCTTCAGGAGGTTTATCTTCAATAAATTACAACTGCCATTGAAATTCTGAAGAAAGGCTGTGTGTTTTTAAAAAGAAAAGTAGTATTTAATATACATACTTTAACAAAGATAGTTTTTCTAATGGTTAAACAATGAACTAGAGAGAATATAGTCACCATCTTTCCTCCACCCTCTAGTGTTGTTAACCCCCATGACTTAGGCTTCTCCAGGACTTTTCTGAGCCTTCCCAGAAGCAAACTCTCAAACCTCATGAGGTTGTAAGGTCTTCCTTTTGCTACTACTATTTAAGTTACCCTCAAAACTTTTCCATCTTCAAGAGCATCTTGCTCTTTTGGGGAGTCCTGCTGCTTGTATTAACAAGGAACCTCAATTCTCCACTTACACTACAGGAATAAAGGGTGCAAGGTGTGAAGACCTCTCTTCCTACCAGTCTGTGGCAGTCCAGGACAGTTTTGGTTCCTGATTACAACCTCATTGCACATGATTTTAATTTGTAATTCCAGAAATTGCCTTGATTTTTTCCTTGTTTCCCAGCTGAAAGTGGATGCTAATATTTTAAATTCTTCTCAATGAATGTGGAACCAGAATTTAATGGACTTTGATATGGCTATGGGACAAAATGAGTGCACTGGTTTAAAAGTCAGTGGAAATTTGTCGCCTTTAAACAGAGTCAGTGCATATTTGCAAACATGCAAAATGACAGAAATCAAGCTAAAATCAGTTATTTGTATGTATATATTCTTCATATACTTGTCCTTATGCGTCACAATTTGCCTGTTATTCATGGTACCGTTTTCCAAGTATCATGGTCTTATGTTTTTAGTGCAGTATTCTTTTAATAAACTGTGTTTTAATTTGCCTCCAGAGTTGCATGTCCACAGTTTGAGAAAACAAGTGAAATGAAAAGGATTTAGACTATGAGGCTTAGATTGGAGTGCTAAAATTGAGAGTGAATCAGTTACTGATCAGAGAGGTAGCCCACCCTTCAGCACCATCCTTGAAGGCCAGCCAACTGTGCCAACACCACGGTTCCTTTATGAGCAAGCAAAAAACTCTACAGTGACACCAACACTTCAATGTAAATGCAGCGCACATGCCACCACCACGCAGATTGCACAACTCCACCAACACAAATGCATAAGGAACACACCCTTGTAATTTAACCTGGGGAGCTTTAAATGGGATTACTTTGCAAATACTGTATACAAATTTCTACTTGCACTTACTTCTTAGGGCATTATTTTTCTATACAAAAGAGCAGCTAGTTGGCTGAACCATGGGGAAGTTGGTCCTTATTGTTAATTCTTGCCAGGCACAAACATAGGACACAAAAAGCAAAAGCAAAACCTCTCATCATCTCAAACTCATCTTCTAATATCCACTTGCATTTTTATACTTTCTCCTGTGCTATGATGTGGAGTATAGAAAAGTACTTCTGTTCTACTTTTTATAAAAAGCATATTTGTTTTTCTAGAAATACATCTGCCAAGACCGTTTGGGAGTAACGTTAGGTGGCCAAACCAGATACCCACAGAGTAAGTTGAGTATTAATGGAACAAGTATGTATGACCATAGCTATGAATACTTTTTGTTTACAATTTACACCTCAATGCTACTGGGTAAGATCTTTGTCAGGTATTTTCAACATTAGCCCCATGTGCTAACTCACTACACTGGTCTTTCACTGACCAACTATCTTCCAGACCTTTGAATTCCCTTCCTTCCTTTCTCTCAACCCCTCCCTTCCAGCTCCAAAACTTTCTTTAATCCATACAGATTAATTTACAGTACCTGCAAAAGTTGTGACTGTGGGATACTGCCATTCGTTTGCTGGCACCAGGCAACCATTTGTTCTGGAAAGAAATTCTAGACACAAAAAGAAGACAATTGGAAGTCACATTATGTTTGAACACTCTTAACAGAGAACTAGTGACATTTTCTTCCAGTCATTAATTTTTTGGAACTATCACTACAAAATCAGTTTGGAGATCCCCTGACACAGAAAGTAATACTAGGGCTTTTCAAGTGCAGTTCTTCCCTTCCTTCTGCTCACCAGATGCCCATGCAGACAGATTGTGGGTTTTTAAAATATCTGACATGCAGTATTTCGTAAGTGCATTTTCTCATCACTTCCTCTTCTACTAAGGGCTTTTGGGGATCTCTAACAGCCTCTGTTTTCTTGGGAAGGAAAGGATGAATGGTCTTGCAAGTTGAGGATGCAGTGCCTCCTTGATTATTGCATCAATGACTTCACTTCAGATTTATTGCTCCAGTTCCGTTTTTATCTGCTATGTTTTAAAATTCCTGTATAATTTGGTACACTGAATTTACTATACACAACAATGACATGAAATCATTCTTGAAGTTTTTAAACATTATTTGAAGCATGGAGACATACAGAAATGCCTGAAATAAAACAATGACTGATTATAACAAAATGAATCACAACAAAAACATTTGCAGTTTAGAACATTTGTCAGTCTTCAAGCAATATAAATTTCAGTCTTTTGGGCATAAAGAGAAGGGCTGAAGAGGAATCACCCTTCTGCCAGGTAAGTTGCACAATGAGTTATGAAAGCTAACATTTACCAGCCTCTCTTGAGTAGAAATAGTGCCATATGGCAACAGCTAATGCAACGGATAGGGAGCCTTCGCATTCTTACACCAAAAGAATGATTTATTCTGTGATTGCAGGAGCCTGGGACTGAATGCCAAGCATTCTGGGTTTTACTCCCATGCTCTGTTATTAATTAAAATATACCACATGAAACCAATGTGCTAGCTCCTATGATACCAAAACTTCTGTACAACGCTCAGATGTTCATAGGTTATCAGATGGTGAGATCAACAGAAGTGAAAAACTAGGAACACTCCATGTACAGAAACATTTCACAGAGTAAGTCAAGGCACAGACTGAAACAAGCACCAGCAGATGACAAATGTGCATGCAAGTACACGTGCAAGGATGCAGCAGCTGTGCACTTGCATCTCTGAGGAAAGGACTGAATTTATCACCCGCAGTTCCTTCAGCAATGAGTTTAATCGTGACTTTGTGTATCTTTTTTTCTTCTCGCACCACAAATGCCTGACTGACCAAAAATCTGTTCTTACCTAACCACCTCTGGATTACCCTTCCTCAGCTATCTTGATGGGTTGCACCAGCTGATATTGGTTCATGTCAACAGTCTGCTCCAACATAAGTGTTTCGATAAAATGTGAAAAATCATCCCCAGATAAGCAGTTACAAAGTAACCAGTTTAAAATTACAGCGTTCAAAGGATATTACAAATCCAGGAATAGGTATAGCTATGGCATACAGTACTTTTCAAGCACGGATATACATGAGGACATAGAGAGGGCAAGCTACTGTGATCAGTAAAGAAGGCAGAGCACACTAGTAAAGCACAGCCATAGGTGAAACAATGTTCAATATATGTAACAATAAACTGGAAATTCCTTGTATGGAGTAAATGCTTTAGGGCTTACCCAGATGGGTTTTGGTGGATTATTAATTATTGTCAGAAATTAAAAGGTTTGGATACTGCATGTTACATGATCAATTTGCTTTGTATCAAGTAACTTTGAAGATAATGAGTAAATTTTACTTCAGTTTTTCTTGTAGCGATTAAGATTTCCCTGTCTTGGTCACTCTCCAACATAACTACAGACATTTTGAAACAAGTATATTTGGTAACTTGAAAACACTTGAAGTTTTTAGGCTGGGAGGAGACAACGAGGAATTTAAACATTGGTTAAAATTTCTTTGGAAATAATTCTGTTAGTTGGTTGCCTATTTTTTTTATAATAGATGTTTAAGACATAACAGTGCCCAGCAATGTTATTGCAATCCACCCCTCTGTGGTGTAAACAACTAAGTAATGAGACTCACCATGGGATTTTTGAAAAATTCATATTTTGCGTAATTCTTCCTGAACAAAAATTTACTTTCACTTCCCATTGTGGACTCAACTTGAACTATGAGCTCATGATCTTCCAAGCACCTCTCTGTGGGAAAAGAACATGATGTTAACACACAGCCAACCAGCAGAAGGAACGAGACCAACTAAGAATAGAAGTAAAACAACCCAGTGTAATTCCATCACCTTTTAAGAAATTGGCAAAATACATTCTAGCTTTCAAACCATACTGCCACGAGGCAATACTTTACTTTGCAATGTATTGCAAAGTTTGACATTATATGGTGGTGATCGTCAAGGAATTCCTATGTCAGGGCTTCCTAAGCACAGACTTTTGAGAAAGGAATAGATTTTTTTTGTGTGCAGTAGCTACAGTAATACAGGAAACCTCTTTTCTTTTGGCACCGGTTGTGTGCTGTGGAACTGGCAAGGTGGACAGGTTTAAGGGAGAAAAAAGTTACAGAAAGGCCACTGTTAGGTATTGAACTATCACAGAAATACAGTGTTGTATTTGATCACACTCTATAAAACCAGTTCATTTCAAGGTGAACTTCAGGCCTTTATTGTAGATGCTAGACAATGGGGTTTATTATGAAAGAGGTCACAGGATCTACTTTACAGGAATACTGACAGAGACAAATGTTTTGTACACATGACAGGGCAATTTTCTGCTCTAGATTTGGTTACAAGGTAACTCCCCATAACCACCACTTCTCTGGTCAAAAGAACGGCACAGCAAAGCATGAACAAATAGCTTAACAGACCCAATTCACTGAAAGCAGTAACTCAAAAGAAGGCAACTGGCTAAGTGTGCACTACTTAGCGAACTCATTATCTTGACAAGTCTTCAGAACTTTCTGAGAAAGTATTTAGGTATTTTTCTAAAGTTTTAACTAGTCAGTACTTTCATGCCTTATATAATACAAAATTAAAAAACCAGGTCAAACAAAACATAGCTTTTGCAAAGCTTTAAACAAAATGCCTGTGACTTGCTGACCAAAGAAGTTTGGGGAGTTCCTTTCCTACTCTGTGTTTCTGCACAAATTATGCTTGTATTCCTATACTAAGAAATGCCAGGGTGCCAACCCAAGTTCTCTTGGGGTGTTTTCAGGATAGAAAGCAAGCAGTCATTAGCATCTCAAAAAGAGCAAGCTCTCGAATATCACTTTAATTACTGATCTCAGCAGATTAATATATGTTCTTTGATTGAAAAGTTAACCTATGACTGAATGATCTCATCATCTTTTTCACCTGCCCTTAGGTTGTCAGTCATCACCAGCTCATTGATGACTTCAGCATTTACTGTGCATTTGTGATATCTAGCCTCACTACAGATTGTGTTTTCAAAGGGGTTAACGTTGAAAAACTTCCATAGTGGGCTGCTCTCAAATGAAGAGCTGCTTCTTAGTGCATCAGGCATAACATCACTTTTAAGGGGTAGTTCTCTGACTAATGTGCACAACAATACTGCTACTGGTGGCTGTTACTAAAGGACATTTTGCACCACCTCAGCATTCATCACCCAAACCTACATATTATCTAGGGGCTTTGCAGATAAAGTTTCAGGTATTGCTGATCTGTTGCTACTGTCACTGTTTTAAGCAACTGGTGAAATCAAATCTCCTCCACATTGTGATGAGGACTGTGGGCCTATGAGGGTGAAGGGCCTATTTTTTAAATTACACTTCCTCCAAAAATATATATAATTACATTCGTATGAAGCTTCATCACAGTAGGAACCCTGAAAGACCACATGTCCTGTTACTGTTGGCTTCTGCCACCACCCAAAGTTGTGGTCTTTGCTTTCCTAACACTGAAAATTGCTTGTCAGGGACAAACTGTTTATTCTGTTCTGAGGAAATGAAGTATAGATAAACATTTGTCAATTGGTTTTGTATTTCAATGTTTAGTTTGTGCAAATATACCAAGAGCCTATTTCTTAGATGTTTTAGACAACTGATCTAGATGTATTCTGTTATTAAATCAAGACCCTTTTGAGATTCTGTGGTGATACTCCTGCTGACTTAATATTTATATTTTCATTTTGATGGTCAAAGCCATTTTGGAGGAAAGGTGCAGCATTTCATAGCATGTGCATGTAAAAAAAAGGAAGCTAGTCCTGGTCAGTTTGCTATTACTTCATAGAAGTTGTACACTTGGGAAGCCCTTGGTAATTTGCACCTGGTTGGTACAAACAGGATGAACTTGACACACTAGCAACTGAGCCTCAGCCCTGCTTTGAGCTTCCTGCTACAAAACTAGAAGCCCAGATGTCAGCCTGTTGAGTTCAGTTCAATAGGTCAGTCTGTCTTCAAGTGGCATCGCTGCTGAAGTGACCAGAAATGTGTCCTTTCAGTTTCTCTGATAGGCCCCACTCACCCTCCTCTCCACACTTCCTGGAACAGTCTTTCCCCCCACCCTGCCCAAGTTGCTCTGTGTTATTATAAGAACTTCTACAGAACTACAACAGTGATACAAGGTGGGAAAAGGAGCTGGATTCCATCATGAACAACTCACAGGCATGGCCCAAAATTCCCAATTAGAGAATCACTACAAATGACAGGTGGACCCCTGAGTGAAATAGCCCATCCTGGTTTTGCATTTTAGCAAGCGCTGCTTAACTGTTCCACATTTAGTTCATTCATATTAAGGGAAATCAATGCAGATAAACAAGAAAATTTATGTACAAAACTTCAGCAATGCTTTCTTCTACCCTTCACATATTTCAGAGTCCTACTACATTCTTTCCTGCTTCAACTATATTTATTATAATATACAGTTAATTCTGGAGCTGGAAAAATGAAGTTTGTAGGTAAGGATTCTTTCAGTATCCAGACACATACTATCATGTGAATGTCTTCACCATTATTTTTTCTGCTAATGTCCAATACAGAGATCTCTGTCCCCATCCTAAACTGATGATAGTTAAGCATGGAGTAGAATATAGGGAGAATACCACATTTTATGAACAGGTTAGGTATACTTATAGTAGCAATGAAATAATGGGACCAATTCAAGTTTCATAGACTGCTTTAATCTCAACCACAACATGCCTTAGATATTAGTGGCACAGTGCAGAAGGAACCACTTTCAAATGTCAAATCAAGAAAGTGATGGCAAATTGTCACACCACTGCCCCCAGTGAGAACACAAATATTTTGTTCAGTCCAATAGCTGTTAAAAGTTATGTGCAAGCACGCACATTACTTGGAATATACTTGGTTATGCGTGCAAAGTAAACAGCCAGATGAGAGTTCCTTACAAAGTGGGACCTAGAAAACCAATGCAATGATAAATACGCAGCTGGCTTCAAAAATTTGTTCTTGTCCTCAGTCTGCCCAATAGTAAAATGATGAACCGGTTCTGCAAATTGAGCTCTTTTGGAAAGTACTATAGGCAAAATCAGGGCAGGAAAAAAAGAAAATAACTAAATGAAGGAACTCCTCTCTTTTGGTGGGCTTCAAGACTACCACCTACAGCATTAAGTCAGCAAAGACGTATTGTATAAGAGAAAATGTCTTCTGGAAACACAGAATTCTGACTGCTCTTAAACCTTATTTCTTTTCACACTAAGTATTTATTCACCATTGTTTCATACTTACACTAACAATCTTATACTTAGAGGAACAAATATGGAACATCAGACACCTGACGATAACATCACCCAGGTTGCAGACAGATTATGACCTTGATCTGACAGTCTCCGAAATACAAGAAAGCATTTAAGCTACAGAGAAGCTAGAAATAACCAGCCAAATAATAAAAAATTCAAACTGCAACCAAAACTGGTGGAAGCATGGAAGTTGGTATTTAAAGTTTATTGAATATGTTGTAGTGTATACTTTAGACCCCAAATTCAAGAAACTGGGTGATGTTGTCTCCTGTTAAATGAACTCATTTATTCCCTGTTCTGTCCTCATCCTTTCAACTATGTGAAATCTGTATAATTACAGTTTTTCGGGTTCTTTAAGTATTTTTTTCTTTGTCTGTTGGCTTTACACCCCCAAAGGTTGCATTACTTCTCACACAGATCTACTGTGTGGCCTACAGGGGACAGCCCTGGAGCAGTCCCCATGGAACAAAGTTTGGTGGCTGCTGAAGCCCCAACCTGCACACCCTGCTTCTCTGGGGGCCCGCTTTGTGCTTCAGTGTGAAACAGAGGTCCAAGGCAGGCAGGTCCCCATGTATATAAATGCAGCCCGATAAGTATCTTGCTCTTTTCCCATCATTGTTAATTACCAAGTTATTTGTGTGTAAACAGAAGCTTTTGATTTCCTAATCAGCCTCCTGCCCGATTCATTCAGAGATGTCACACACCAGAGTTTGACAGCACAATTAGTCACCATGGAAGCTATTGTGATGTCACAAACACTGAATTGTGGCATCATTGAATGAATCTGGCAGGAGAAGGATGTTGGTTACAAAGGAGAAGGCTTCTGTTTACACAATACCTTGGTAATCAGCAATGATGGGAAAGAGAATATAGAAAAAGAGAGCCTGGTAGTTTAATGAGCATTGATAAAACTGAAAATTTTTAAAGGTTTTTAGTAGTGCATGTGGCATATCAAGCTAGAGAGATAAAGATTCTGTAATTTATACCTTAATTCTTCACCTCATTCTATGTCCTCAGAACTGAAAGTGTATCAGAGACATAGACCAGTGAGGGTTTCATCTTAATTTTTTCATGCATTTCTAGATTAGGAGAGATAATAAAACCATCAAATAATCAGGATATCCTATGTGTTTTGGGTTTTTTTTAAGTGTTAGTCCGCAGAGCAGTGAATTTATTAGCGTTTAACAGTATTGGTTTAGGGCATCACATTTCCAGCAAATCATCTCCTTTTTTTATTCGTAAGGGTTCTGAATTACATTTTTAGACATAAACCCCCCTCTGTTAGCTACAGATAGCATTCACAATTCCAGTGCTAGCGATTGCAGCTTATGATTTGTCTTCCCGTTTTCTAGAAAAAACATTCCCCTTGAAGTATATCGACTAATGCTCCAAATGCTACACTTTCTAAAGCATTATTGTATGCTACGGAGAATTATAGATAGCATTATCTGAGCGATACGCTGTTGCAAGCTGCACAGCAGAACCCTGCAACTAATCAGTGCCACAAAATAACAGGAAAAGCAAGACTGAATAACATGAGATCCTTTCAGGTACTGTAATTAAACCAATTCACAGTGTTATTTAATTCCCCACGGTTCTTCCTCTTGCTGCCTTCTTGAAACTGTAACCATGACACCTTAATTTCAATCAGGTGGAAGAGCTGCTGCCTGGAGAGCAGATACCACCGCTGGTCCAGAAATTGCCAATGGATTTGCGGGTGGTGCCACCATTTTTCCCTGCCTGAAGTCAAGTTTAGCCAACCCCCTCCCCCACCTCAGCATGTCTAGCTTTCATAAGCATTACTGTAGGTATGTAAGTCTGAGTCTGTTCACCCAGGTCTCCCAGCTGGTGATGAGCTGAGCTGTTTCACAGGACCGTACTCTAAGGATCAAGCTTAATTTGCCTAAGCTGTTTATTTGCAATAGCTTCAGACACAGCAAGGTAGCAACAGAGCGCTAGCGTGAAGATTAGACAATTCTTTTTTTTTTGTAATTAAAAAAACAGAGGATGGGAAATAAGGGAAGGACTTTAAATGGCTTAAACGCTTAACACATCAAATTGTAATACACAGAAAGCACGTATGCGACTTCAGCTAATTGTACAAATAAAAGCAGTGGAAAAGAAAACGTTCCGTCTGGAAGCACATTTATATGAATTACACATATTTTATGTTCCCAGGTAACCATGCCACCCCTTTGACCATTCCCTACCTAATCCTAGGTGAGGGTGATGCTCCACTAGAGTCCAGCTGTTATCATCCACACAATGACTTTTGTAAACGAGCAGCTGACAGAGGTCCCTGGCTGTCATGTCTGCTAGAATCTCGACCACTTTGCTTGTTCCATCTTCACTAAAGACTTTTACATCCTGCAACATAAAGGGTACACTTACAGATCAACAGCTCTGAACATAGGCAAGCCACACAGCTACTGTAGAAAAGCATCATCCTCTTGGTGTGAGGGTTCCAAGCACCTTGGCAGCCAGGACAAATGAAATGGATGATTCACTTTATAACACTTTCTCTCGATGCCCCCTAGATCTATTTCCCCTCCCCCCTCCCCAACACCTCCCTGCACTAAACAAAGATTCAGCAGGGTTAATATGACCACGTACACAGGAAAAGTGAGAGTGCAGGTTCTGTATAAAGCTGTGTAAGGTAAGCAAACGTGAAACAATGTCAAGAGAGTACTTTGGCAACAGTGGGCGAGAGAAATCACATCCAGTCAAACACACACAATTTTCGCTGCGATCCCATCAGAGGCCTCTGAACATTCAGAGGAGCAGGCCAAGACCCCGAAGATTAAAAATGGCTCTCTTGTTCCCCACGAACTTTTGATTGTTTCATGTGGGGAAGTCCCACTTGCAGTTTGCCGGCAAATCAATTACCTAGCACGGTCCACACATTTCTCTCCCTGCCCTGACTTCTCTTTTGATCCTAGCTTGAAAGTAGTTCGAAACCAAATGTGCATACGCTGCACATCCTAAATATCAATGGGGATGAGAGAACAAGTCAGGAACCTTCTCCCCACCTCCTGAATTATACAGATGCTTTCCTCTTTGCATTGTTCTGCTCAAGCGAGAGACACTTGCTGCAAAATTATTTCTCTGGGCGAACGTGCAGGTCCCAGATTTAAATCAACTCCCTGTCTAAAACTCTTCGCATCCTAGCGAGAGAAGGAGAGTCTAACAAAAACCTGGAGGGTAATTCGATATGGAAAATCTTACCTCAACGGCACGTAAAAGGCAGCAGTCGGAAGAACAAGATGGCATTTTAAATGGGGATTGCCTCTTGAGAGTTAGTTCTCTGCCTCCGCCGACCCTCTGCAGCCTGCGGCTGGGCGCCCGGGGTGCCGGCAGCGTCAGGGGCGGCCGTACCCTACCTGTCACGTAGCCCCTGCTATGGGGACTGTTTCTGGGGAGGGAAACAACTCTGCCAGAGCTCCACTCAAAGGGTTACACGCAATCTTTGCGGTAGTGAATCAAACCACACTGTGCAGACCAATCCTAGCCCTCCCTCCGACTGATGTAATCATTTCCCACACACTATCAGACTTCCAAATTATTCCCGCCTCCCCCAGCCCCCCCCCCCCCCAAAAAAAAGGAATTACAAAAGAAATGTGGGGTTTTTTATGACGACCTTAGGGCGCTTGAGACCCCTGGGGCGGCGGCGGGGCGGGGTGTGGGGAGCCCGGCACGCGTGTGCTGCTGCTGCCCCGGCGCCGGTGCCGAGCCCGCCCGCAGCCCGGCCTGCCCGCGCTGATGTCATCGCCTGCAACTTGGGCACTTGAACTTCTCCGCCGCCGCTCCCCGCCCGGCCCGACCCGCGCCCGGCTCCGGCTCCGCTCCGGGCCCCGGCGGTGCCACCCGCTCGGGGGCGAGCGAGCACGGCCGGGGCCGGCGCCGCCCCCAACCCCCCTTCCCTCCCCGGTGCCCCGGCTACGCACGAATTCGAGCCCAGAGAGGGAGGAGTTAAAAGCCTCATCCAGCCCAAGTGACTCAAACCCGCGCGTTCAGGAAACGGCTTCATCTGACAGCAGGGATGAGCCAGCTCTTTCAGAAGTGGGCTCTGGAGAGGAGAGGAGGGGGAATCCCGGTTGCTCTGGGGAAGGCATGCGTGCTGTGCAGTGTTACGGCTGCACTCCTGCCAACGCTTGGCCAAGCCGGAGGCATCCTCACACACGCAGGAATTTGTTGGGCGTGGGGGTGCCCCCGTTTTTTGTCCTGCGGGCAAGTCTCTGTCGTGTCACTAGCCCCGTGTCGCAGCAGAGTCCCGCATCACCCTCGCAGCGGTCCCGGCCCGCTCCGCCACTCGGCAGCGTGCCTGTGGGACGGGGGGACACGAGTGGATGGATGCCCGAGACGCCCCGCAGGCATCGCACCGCAGGGTGCGAGTGGGGAGCGCAGCTCTCGTGTCCCCTCCCACGGCGGGCAAGCACACCGAAAAGCCAGTACGCAAAAAGACAGAAAGTAGCTATTTTGTTTGTTTTAGTGGGGAATGGGAGGGACTAACACCCGCTTGATATTTTTTTTTCTTCTACTTTCTATAGTATAGCCATAGATTGGAAAGGAGTGACAAGACCCAAAAGTTGGTGGTGAAAGAATGCCTTTTTACTTCCAGCTTACTCTGTGCACGTAACCGCACTTTCTGTATTGAAACTAAACTATTTGGATGGATTTCCTGCCTCGGGAACCAACCTGGTGACATCATTCATTCATTAGTCACGAGAAGCACAGCCCTGCACTCTCTGCCTCGGCTTTCACTGGGGAGCCCGAATCAGGAATACACCACAGCAATCGCCGCTTTTGCAAGACCTGGAGGACAATCCCCCCTCTTTTCCTTTCCTGCTGGGAACAAGGCAGTCATACAGGACAGACTGCACCTGGTCATTGTCAGTGCCAAGTCCCAGAAGAGAGGCAAAGCTGTTCTGCTGAGGGTGCCTCTCCAGCCTGTGCAGGTGGAAAAGAGAACTGTAAGACAACCGCCACACTTTTCTCTGCTCCCAAGCATGGAAAGCATTAATGCTGTGTGGCCACTGGAAGAAGGCTGCAGCTGTCTTTTATGCTCATTCATGCTGTGCTCTCTCGGTATGAAGTAAAGGGGTCATGGGTACGTGTCTCACCCTCCGCCTCCTTGCCCAGAGTCTGAGCTGATGCCGATGCCAGCCCCCCCTGAAGTACCACAGCATCTCAAACTACTGGATACCCAACGCTGCAGTTTGGGGTGTGGCTACTGTAATGCCATGTTCCCTCCTCCAGAGAGCCAGGCCCTGTAGGCAGCACCTGCTATCCCAACACCACAGCCACTATGGGAGTTGGGTTGCAAGCATGGATATGTTTATTCGTGGGACCTGTCAGCCCTTAAGGTTCCAACAGTGCCTTTAAAGCCCAGGGACTGTAGTGCAGTGGGTGGGCAGCGTGACCGCAGCAATGAGCAAGTTAACTTCACTGACTATTAATAGTGCTGCGTTCGCCATCAAGGACAGTGCAAGGCCATGTATCACCACTGACATCACAGATATAAAACACTGCATCAGGAGGGGATGTAATGGCCTGAGCTGAACCCTGCCCCAGGGGACAGGAGAGAGGCAGAAGTGAGATGAAACCCTGTGCCTCTGCAGAGGCAAGAGTGCAACAGCCCCTAAGAGGCTTACATGGAAGGGAAGGGGATTTTATGCCCCCCCACAATGCTGCAGAGTTATGACGTATAATCACAAATACGAAATCAGCTTGACGACAAAAACTTCACCTCCAACTTTCTGACAGTTTCTGTGACTAAAGACGCAGACAACAGTTTTCCTGTATCACAGAGGGGACTGAATTTGAAGTCAATTGGTCAAATCCAACTCTCTCACATTTCCTCTTCCTTTCTTTTTTTTTTTTTTTTTTTTTTTTAATTTAAGGAAGTATCTCCCAGTTTAACATGTTAAGGATTCGCTATTCAAACTTCTTCCAGCAGAAACACTGCTTCACTTCCAAAATTGATTTGGGGCTTATTATCTACAAAGGAAAATGAAGCAGAATTCATTTGAATAAAATACTCCAATAATGAAAACACTTAGCCTGATGAGAGGTTCAGAAAGTTAGTCTGACACTTTTGCCCTGCATCCCTCGGAGAAATGCAGTGAAATGCAACAGCAGACTGCCTGCAACAGTGATTTACAAAAGGCCCTAATTACGTCAGCAGCACAAGGCACCTTCTATTCAAAATTAAGGTTAAGAATGCTAAGCCAACCAGAGCACTATATTGGCTGAACATTCAGTGCTTTACAGTGCAAAGGAGCAGATAACAGACTGCACCATTGTTCTGGGAAGAAGTCTTCCCCCAAGCTTTTCTTTTCTTCCCTTTTCTTTCTTTTTTTTCTTTTTTCGAAAGACAAAAAGACTTTAAAAATTAAAAATTTAAAAGAACATTAATATTCATCACTTCAGTGGTTTCATATAATGGGTCGCATATCTTGAGTATCTTCATGGCTGTTTCATCTTCCAGCCACAGTTCCTCAACCTCACTGCAGTATTTTGTGTGTATCAAGTAATGCAAATATTTTAGGAATGTGGAGGGAAAAAAATCAACAAAAACCAGAAAACCAAAACAGTCATGTGGTGGTCACATTATTTCTTCTCCACTTTTCTATTTGTGCTATTTCTTTCCTTTTTCTTCAAAACAAAACCTATGACAATACACAATGATCACAAAAATCACTTTTTTAAAGTGATGTTATGCTAAAAATCTTCAGTGGCAAACAGGTCTACATTTGCTTTACAATCTGAAATAAAACAGTGTAATCTATATCAGAGCAAACGAACCTTTGTTATCCCGGGTTATGACTCCAAACATAAGAAGAGAGCACCAGTTATCAGAAGGCCCTCTGACTGAAATCTGATAGATAAAAGGTTTCAGTGCTCCAGTTCTTAGAGAGTTTACCTCTATAGAGACGAAGATCAGAGACTTCAGAGAAAGCCATTAAAATACACTGAAGAGTCATTACTAAGAGCTGCACAAATTGAAAATCAGTCCAGCAAATTTTGACTTCCATCCCCCGATTTCACTCATCAAGGCTGTTCAGACATGAGAATCATACAATCAGTGAGGTAAATAGAAGGAAAATGGAACTAAAATTTATGCATGTACCTTGTGCAAGCAGAAGCAGCTATTTATTGCTGAAGGCACCTATGTACCAAGCAGGTATTTGCTGTTTTCACTGGAACCCTGTTTTGATGAGACCTTTCTTCCTAAAGCTTTCTATAATCAAAGCTTATCAGCTCACAAGAGCAGAGTCGGAGTCACTGGAGGAATGGGGAAGCTTTCAATTAGCATCGGTCAACTCAAAGCTGCTGAAGCCTCAAGCTCTGCCTGCAGGCTACCCTTGAACCGCTATTTGCCTAGTTGAAAAAGCAACAAATAAAGGAAGGTTTTGCTTCCTAAAGTTAAAAACCTTTGATAAAGAAAGGCCTCTAAGCATGGTCTGTGCACACCTGACAGGCAAGCAGCTCAGTCAACCACATCTACATGCTGGAGCACCAGCCAGTCCTCTTTACTTGCCCAGCAGCATTAAGGCAGCTTTATAAGACATGGGAATTTCAACTGCTGCAATGAAATAAATATATAGGTCAACCCTATGGCTCTTTTTGCCTTCTCTGTTGCACTGCTCATGCAGGAAAAAAGTCCTTCAGACAAACAGCAGTGGTAACAGCAATACATCATGGAAAAGATCACTTATACACAAGGCAGCAGATAATGCTTCCTTATAAAAGAAAAAAACCTGTGAGTTACTTGATCATTGCCTTTCTTCCCCCTACATATACACATAAAACCCTTGGAAATGCTGAGGTTAAGGTTCTCATAGCAACATTAACTCTCTCCTCTGGCATATACTATATTTAGGTACACATTTAAAAGCCTATGAACAACAAAGGAGAACAACTGTTGTACAATCAAGATCTTAGTCTTTGACTTTCATATTCAGAACAGCAACCTCAAAAAAAATCCCACAAACCCCCACATTAGCTGTCTGTGTTTCAAAACCCTCATTCTGTCCCCCTTCACTGGGCTATTGAATTTTAAACCCATTTCCAAGGGTCAGAGGAATAAAGCCAGAGGACTTGAAGGGGAATCACAGTACATTTTATGTTCAGTGGTCATCAAAACCAATAGTAAATTCCTAAAGTCCATGAGGGCTGTACCAGCAAGAGAGGTTTTGGGGACTAGCAGTGGTGAGGGCAGAGAAGGGCAGGGCAGGATTAGTGCCGGGTGCAAGTCAGCATCTGTATTTGGAGGGTTATCTCTTCTGAACCCATCACATATGAACACCCAGCCACACATGCACCCAGTAATTTTGGAGAGTAACATTCCTTCCAAAGGTAAGGGAGAGAGATGGAGCAACATAACATCTAAAGCACATGACAAAAACTCCTGACCCTGGACTTAAGCTGGATGCCATAAGTTATGTTGGCTGAATTCAGGCCACCGTGGTGATTAATCAAGCAAACGTCTCTCTGCACTATTCACATCATGGTTTAACCCCAGCCAGCAGCTCAGCCCCACACAACCTCTCACTTACTGCCCCCAGTGGGATGGGGCGAGAACGGGAGGGCTTGAAGCTAGAAAACTCATGGGTTGAAACAAAGTTTAATTGGAAAGCAAAAAACATGTGATTGAGCAAAGCAAAACATGAAATTCATTCCCCACTCTCCGTGGGGAGGCAGTTGTACAGCCATCCCCAGGAAAGCCCATCATGCATAATGATTACATGGGAAGACAAACACCATCACTTTAAACATTCCCCCCCGCCCCTGTCCTTTTTCCCCCAGCTTCACATGCCAAGCATGACACCAAATGGTGCAGGATTTCTCTTGGGTAGTTGGGGTCAGCCGTCCGTCCCAACTGTGTCCCCTCCCAGCTTCTTGTGTTCCCCTCCCCTCCTTGCTGGAGCAGTGGGATGAGGACCAGAAAAGACCTTGCCTCTGTGTAAGCACTGCTTAGCAGTGACTAAAGCATCCCTGGAATTATCAACACTGCTTTCATCATAAATCCAAAGCATGGCCCCGTACCAGCTACTAAGAATAAAATTAACTCTACCCCAGTCAAAACCACCACAAGTACACAACGCAATTGTTGATACTTGAGCTTAAAGAAATAAGCAAATTGTGTTATGTTGCATGTACACAAAGCACATTTAAAGAAACATATACAATGAGCACATCTGGGGTACTACTGAAGTTTAAAACAGAAATAGTATAATAACAAGCCAAAGCTTTTCCTCCTCTAATTCAAAACTGCATGTGAAAATGGTTATTTTGTTATGCAGGCACTGAATTATCTGCTTCTCTCTTCCCAAAACTTAAAGCATTTCTTAAATCTAAAAGTACTGGTCTCTGTATAGGTTTATTATTGTATAGCAACTGCATCGAAGCATCTTCAAAAATCTCAGCTATTTACATACAACTGTGCAATATACTCCAAAGGAAAGACTGTGCAGAGCACATTTGCAAGACATAACCACTGCCTGCATGAACAAAAGATTTATTCCAATGTGTGCCACATACTTAGAGGCTGAAGGTTTGGAAACTGTAAGTTGCTACCCTGTAATTTCCATATTTTAAAAATAAATAGCGGAATGCAGTTTTAAGTGATACATACCTACATACAGACAACACATCAATTTTGTGACAGTATTCCCAAAAGCTGTTTCAACTCTTTCCCGCTTTGGTTCAATGTTCAGATGTTCAGATAGATCATTTGACCTGTTTGACATTTTCACATCTTCCCACTCAATTCCTCATTTGCCTCTCATTTTTAGGTAAAAGAAAGGAGAACGACTAATTTTCAAACCTTCTAAGAGTAACAATAAGCCTTTATGAATTTTGCTGAAGCGTCAGGGTATCTGCAGAATGCTGGAAGAGAGAAAGCTTGAGAAGCAGTCTGTATAGGCTTTGACAGTCCACACCAGCAGGAAAGGAGTGCAGCAACAGCCAGCTCACTCAATCCTGGATCTGGGGGGTCCAGACTGTTCCAGCATTTTCTGTTAGTTTTGACTGTATGTCTGTAAATGTGCTCCCTTCTCTCCATAGCTCCTCCTAACAGCAATTGCTTTTTATGCAAAAATTCTTTCTGGTTTCAAGATCTGTTACATACATTAAAAAAGACAGTTACAGACACTGCTACACTCCTTTGATTATGTAATGAAAGGCATTAAATGATGTTGCTGGCATTAACCTTTATCTTTCATATATTTTATTGTGCAATTTATCCCTAGATAGTATGCAATTCTCCTCAGCTGTGCTTACAGAATGCATTATTTATTGTCTGAATTCACTCCAAGAGAAAGGTTTAGTACAAAAGTTCTTGCAAACACAATTTGAATCACTAACAACCCTAGAACGGGTAATACAAAGAAAAACCATAATAATTTCTTGACTAAATCCTTAAGTAACCAAGCTAGTTACTGAGTATTTTAAATTGCTCTGCCATTATAAATTACTCTGTAGAAAAGGAATTATTACCACATCTTCCTTGCTGCACAGGCTTCCAACCACAAGAACCACATTAATTTGAAGCTTGGCAGAGGGTGCAACAAGGCTCCAGGGAGCAGCTTCCCTTAGGATTTAGGAAAATGGTACAGATCCCCAAGACTTGGATGCCTCCTTCTTTCCCAGTAGGACACTGTGACAACTGCAGCTGAGGCCCTTGTCATGTAGGGCCCAGGCCACCCTATGAGCCAAAAAGCCATTTCAGCACAGGTTTTGGCAACATGCAATTGGCTTCTCACTTTGATTTACAACTATGCAAGTAGAACTTCTGCATGGGTAGTCCACAAAATCCTCCTTCCCTTGCTCACTTCTCTGAGGGGAGAGGAGCAGAGAGGTTGCAGAGCAACCTTTAAGGGCTGCATGCACATCCAGATCTGGCTCAAGCACTCTATTTTCATGCACTGGTCCAGCCACATATTATTAGGAAAGGGACCAGAGACTGCTTTCAAAGATGTCTTTGGAAATTGAAGATTAGTATTTGAAAATATATGCATTTTTAATGCATGGGAAAACCTTTGGGGCAGTGACTGTCTCTTATGTGATAAAACGGGACCTTGGGATTTTGATTGTGGTTGATGTAGTAAGAGAAATAAAATGGAACAAAAACAGCAGCCCAACAATAGGGGACCATGCCAAATAAGCTATATTTGGAATGTCCAGACACAACAAAACAAACACGTTATTTTAAGAACGAGTAGTTATGAAATCTGTGTTGAAGAAATGCATTCCAATTTACCTAGTCTGGTAGCAAAGGAATCTAAGCAAGCATAAGATGTAGGGCTGGACAGAAATTACAAACTTAGAATGCAATATAAGGGAAGACAAAGATAGACCCTCTTCCCACTCCTGTGTGTTCCTCCAACCTCCCAAAAAAGTAATCACAAGGAGTGAAAAAGCCAAGGATTTAAGGACTTGTGAATCTGTTCCACAGTGCTTGCAAGTGCAGAGTTCCTAAGGTTTTCTCTGCATCCCCGAAGGCTAAAATGAATTAAAAAAATTAATGAAATCAAGTTCTTAGCTGAAGCCCCAGCTCCTACACCTGCTAGAATTGACTACAGCAGCATGAAAAGGGTTTTCAGAGACAGATACAGTGGCGCACTAGATTAAAAAAGAAGAAAAAAAATCAATTATCTATCTTTACAAGAGTTCCTTTATTCCTCACATATACACACACATGCTGATGAAGCAATGACATCCCAGACCAGGAAGTTACACCAAAGATGCCAGGAGAGAGGGGGAAGTTGGAAAGCAAAACAAAAGAAACTTTTAAAGAAAAACCTCTATGAATTCAACATGCGTAGCTTGATCAGAGAAGAATCAAGTATGCTATGTCACATGGAGACAAAATACAAGGGCTACAACCAATCTCAGTGTGCAAATATGAAGACGAGAACAACTTAGGGCAGTGAAAAAGAGAATGAAAGCTACTGGAACAAAAGGGCAAAACATGGAGAAAGATTCCTAATGAAAATTGGCTGTAACCTACAGGCACTCAAGGAATGATGACCATTTAAAGTATAAACACCCTATGAAATTTACAGCACGATGGCTTCCATGTGCTGAAAACCCCAAAAGCTCAAGCACATCTTGGAAATACAAATTTCCCGCACTCCGACAGCATCAGGCGCAACGCACAATCATTTTTTCCAATTGGGCTGAGTTCATGCTGCTCTGACAGCAGCAGCAGGGTGCTTTATAAGGAGAGGGTGACAGGCTTAACTACAGCAGCATGGCAGAGCATCCCTAATGCCCAGCCGTCAGCTGCCTCTGCGCCCTACAGTATTCAGCAATATTGCTTAACTTCCCGTCTCCCAAGCTACCGGCTCTGGAAGCCGGCGATTCCAAGCAGCGAGTATCAGCTAATTGTTGCTGCTTGCAACGTTCAGGATGTTTTATGGGTCAGTTTGTCAGATGCACATAATAAATGCTTTTAACAGAGCTGCTCACATTGGGCGGGGGGGGGCTATTTCTGCACAACTGTGTAAGCATCGATTGTGTGGCCAGAATTAACCCCCTGCAGATCTTTACCCAGGAAAAGTTATGTCAATGGAAGAAGAGAGCTTATGTTATCCCCTCCCCAAGGCATGTATAATTCTCATTTTCAGCGATTTCTTTAATGGGAAGAAAACTGTTCCACGAAACGGCTCTGCTGTTTAATTTTTGGTAGATTTAAGTATCAGAGGAAAACAATGGTGTGATACAGCAAAAGTTTCCAGGGCTGATGTAAGATCTAGGGTTATGGCACCATGATTAAGCTGGATATTCTCTCTTGAATGCAGCTAGCCCCATGCAAATCTCACCCCCTTCCAACTTGCTAAGAATTATTCATTTCCAGTGGAAAAAAGTGAGAAAAATTTTGGCACAAATCTAAAAACAATACAAGGGATTTATTAGCATAGAATGTCAAACTACCCCACCCCAAACACCTAATGTAGAGATCCAAAGTACCAAGGAATTTTCCATATCTCTCACAGCTCTGCTTCACTGCTGCCCCCATCCATCCGTGCATACTACAGTAAGACCAACTCTTAAGTCCACAGCAAGTGTCTCTAACTTATCTATTTCCAAGTTCCCTCTCCAGGGCTTCCTCGAGACCACTTTGTGCACCCCTTTCTCTGAGTCGGGGCACCCCAAACAAAAAAACAAACACAAAAAACCCCACACAAACCAACCCTTTGCTTAGCTTACAGGGACGAATTCCCTGCTGCCATGGTTACCACTCCAACTTCTCCTGTGAAACTAGAAATAAAAAAAAAAAATTAAAAAAAAACTTCCCTGAGAACAGACGGCTATATGTTAGCTCTCCCTCCCCTCACTCATCATTGTTAGCCACAAAATCAGCTACATCTGGCATATTTAATTTGGACTAAATAAAATGTCACTAATTAAAACGATGCCGAACAAGCAATCCATGACATTATAGAAACAGCTTAGTATTCAGCCTATTATGAACTGAAAGGAATCAACCAGTTTTTACCAAAAGCTGAGAAACAAAGGCAACTAAATGGTCCTCTATACAATCCTACTCACAACAATGTCCTCCAGCTCTCCCCTATCATCTACATGTACTGAGGTTTCCAGGCATTAATTCCTGGAGTAGCAGTGGCTCAAAAGTGATGTAGTTAGCTCACTATAGATTGTATTATATGCATTGATGTCTGCAGCATTTATGCCGACTTTTAAAAAGAAGGTTATGTTGCTAAAGCTACAATGAGTAAGACATTCAGCAACACAAGTTGCTTTGAAGGACCTGTGGCCACACAGCAGATGAACAGTAATAGCCTCTTCTTTCCTCTCTCATGCTCTCCCCAGTTCTCAGCAGCCTGATTTGAAGCATCACACACTGCCCCATCCTTCCTCTCTTGCAGCTCCTCTCGTCACTCCTGGAGTTCCTGAAGATTACCATGTCAGCTCTCTGCACCTCCTGCTGCAGGTCACAGCGCAGAGATGTGAGTGCTGCTTTGTACCAACACCTATTCCTCTTACCCTGAGATCAATACGCCCTCCCCACCCAGTCCTTCCCATCACACTACAGTGTCTTTCTCCTTTGCAGGTATATTGTTATAGGTATTCCACTGCTGCTTATCAAACAGATTTCAGTGCAAAGCTGCACTGAATCATATAAACCTCTTTTCACAGCCCTTAAATGTTTTCCATCATCTTTTTTGCCAACTGGTAATCTTTCATTCTATCCCTTATGACTAGTTGAATAAGCATTTGAGTGATGTTATTTTTAGTGCCTCCAAGGCTGAGGATTTCCCATGAGAACAGATCATTTTCTAAGTGCTCTGGTCCAGGTTCTCATCATTTATAAATCAGATGACTGGCTCCTCTATTTTTACTCATATGTGACATAGAACAGATATTTAGGTGTACTTTGATTGCCATTGCTTAATTTGAGTACTGTTCATGTCAAATAAGATTCTAACATTCAACATAGAAATCCCTCCCCTAAAGTAAATTTTAATAGAATTCTTTAAAGAGGTTCAGGTGGATTATGTTGATAATGCTGGCACATGCCAGGCAAGCAAAAACATTATTCTTAGAAATTCAGTAGTTATAAATTATTTAACTGGGAGCTTTACCGTCATAATTCCAAACTTTAATATTAAAGGCATAACAGAGAGATGATATATTTAAAGATCAACACACCTTTAACCATTTTTTTGTTCGTTTGGGGTTTTTTTCATTATAAAAGTTTAAGAACAATGAAAGCCTAACACAGGGTTGAGGCACGGAAGGGGTCTCTGGAGGTCATCTGATCCACCCTTGTAACTCAAGCAGGATCACCTAGAGCCCTTTTCCCAGGACAGCATCCAGATGTCTTGGAGTATCTCCAAGGACAGAGATTCACAACCTCTCTGGGCTGTGACTGAGAGCATTCAGTCAGCCTCAGTTAATAGTGTTGCTTTATACTCAGAGGGAACATCCTGCATTTCCTTTTGTGCCTGTTGCCTCTCGTCCTACCACTGGGCACCACTAGAAAGAGAGTCTGGGTCTGTCCTCTTTGCACCCTCCTTTGAGGTAATTATACACATTCATAAGAATGCTCCCAAGCTTTCTCTTCTCCGGGCTTAACAGTGCCAGCTCCCTCTGCCTTTCCTTACAGCACAGATGCTTGGTCCCTTAATCATCTCTCTAGGACTTTGTTGGATGTTCCCCAGTATGTCCATGTCTCTCTTGTGCTGGGGAGCCCAGAATTGGCCCCAGTACTCCACATGTGGCCTCATCCGTGCTGAATAAACCTCCCTTAACCCACTGGCAATGCTTTGCCTAGGTCAGCCAGGATATCAACAGCCTTCTTGGCAGCAAGGGCAAATTCCTGGCTCACATTCAACTTGGAGTCCACCAGGACCCCCAGGTCTCTTTCTGCCAAGCTGTTTTCCAGCTGGGTGATTCCCAGCATGTACTGGTGCCTGACATTGTTCCTCCAAAGGTTCAGGACTTTACATTTGCCCTTGTTGAACTTCATGAGGTTTCTTGCAGCCCATTTCTCTAGCCTCTAATCTCTTATACAGACAGTTAAAAGTTACATAACCACCACGACATTAACTAAAAGGATAAGAAATATCTAGTTTGATTACATCACAGGAACCCTAAATGGGATTTTTTGTAGGATTCTTCATGAGTATTTTCCCAAGCCAAAGAGGTTCAAAGCTCCCTTTAAGTTAGTGTTACGGTTTGTTTGTCAAAGGCTGATGAGCTTAACTGTGTAGGTATAAATATGAAATAGTGTGCTGAAATCAATGTCACGATAAAGAAATGCTTCCTCATATAGAACTAGATAATATAATGCTAGAGATCTGATGCCAAAGCCTGCATGAAAGAAAATGCTACTTCTTCATTCAGCATCTGCTTCAGATTATTTTACATGGAAGTCACTGCTGCTCTGAAGCTGTCAAGGCACAATCAGCTTCCAATTAAGCTATCTGATCTTTGAAGTTGATTGGAAGCAAAGCTTTCTCCTCCCTATAGGCATCGCCCTAAAAGCAGGTAATCTGAGATAATTTCCAAACATATTTATTCTGTGCTGTCCACCCAATTAAATATCTTACGCAAATGCAATCAAAGAGCTTTCTCTCCAATTGAAAAGTTTATGCAACAATTTTCATGAGGATCCCATTAAACATTTAAAATAATTACCCATATTAGAAAGACAATTATATTCAAATAGCTCACATGCCTAGTTTCTTTGTTTAGTGTAGGCAAATGAGTATGAAAAAGATCCCCAGAGGAAAAGACCAAATAGTGGGCGAATGTTTTAGGACAAGAGACACTCCCTAGAAACCAATCCTGCATCATATTAAGTGGGAAATCTTTTAACAATGGCTTTTCTACTGTAGCTGATCATAGAGAAACCAACCATTTCCAAGACTCAGAAAGGCAATGACAAAGGAGTTGACTCTGTATTTTTATGTGCTATAGATAACCAATAAGAGCCATTATTTACAAGCATGCTTCCTTCTGCCTCTTTCTCCCCACCCTAAATTATTGTCAAGAGGTAAAAGAAATCTGCTGTGCAAAGACACCAGTAACTTTATCTCTGTCCTGGCACGGATGATAATTTTTTTCTCAAAGGATTTTGATGGCTCTGTATTTATATCATGGATCTTCTTTAGGATTATGCTGAGAAAAATCTAGGTCATTGAAACCTTCTTGAACTGAACCACAGAGAAAATGAAAGAGAATATAAAGGCATTGGTGTCAGGTTTATTTTGCCTTTTCGCAAGCTTATTTTTCCCCCTAGATGGACTGGGAGAAGGTAGATCAACCTTTGGACATCCTTCTTATTCTGTAGTTTCTATTTCCATGAGTGCATAATTCCATTCCCTTTCAAAATAAAACATTTTTTAAAATGTTGTGCACTTGGCTCACAGATCCAGCTACGTAAGTACAAGTTTAAGAAAGCTAGGCTTAAAGGGCAAAAGTACAATTTAGATCAACATATAACAGAAGACATGTAAACATCTCAGGATCTTAGGATCCTGGACAACATAGTAATTTAATGTCCCTTCTAGGCAAAACTTGAATCAAATATATTTGAATGTAAACAGAATTCTTTCCCTTCCCTTCATGCCCCAAACAGTAGCTTGGATTTGATATGAATCTGAATACTAAGATCTGCTTCCTTTAGTCTCTATGCTTATTGCAGTCTTGCAGTTATGTAAACTAATAACATACATTTAAATACCATTCTAAACATTTCAAATTTCAGTATCTAATTCTTCCAATCAATTGAAATGTAGAATTTCATAGGTTGAATACATAGTTGTACATGGGAAAACAAATTTATTTTGAAGAGTCATTTAAAAATCTATTATATTAATAACTAGCAATGATTAATATTAGCTATTGATTATTACTTAATTTCAACTGTGCCAACACAAATCTGCTGACTTCAGCAAATCTCACTAGTTACTTATTCTACACATAAGAAAAGCTTTATGGCCTTTTCAAGCTTCAGAAGGTTGGTGGCTTTGGATGGTGGCTGAGCATAAGGTTTCTTAGTGGGGAAAAATCTATCTTGCTTTTTGTCCAGTGTAGAACAGAGTCACAACACGTGCTTCTTCCACAACTTCCCCATCTTCCTGCACAAGATTACACATAGCAAAAGTAAAAAATTTTGGCTACCTGCAGAGTATTAACAAAAAATACTCAGTACTGAAACTATTTTTCCTTCAACTGTTGCTTATACACTTTTCAACTTAACAGACACTGGTCAGACCCGAATTGTAACTTGTAAGAAATAAGTGGTTTTGTGGATTTGTTTCCAGAGTTCTGCAGGTTCTTCCTTCAGTGAACCCAGCTGTACAGAAGACAACCCAAGTTTGCTTGGCTCACATCAGCTGAGGCTTTGCCAACCTATACATCCTATGATTTCACTTTTCAGAGCATAACAAAATAGCTAGTGCATGAATTTCCTTCAGCTATGCCATATGAAAACCCTGTTTAAAGAATAAGTGAAAAGATATATCCTCTTCTATTGTGATATAACACACTTCCCTTCCATGGACAGTGCCTCATTAAACCAAATGTCTTCATCTTCTCTGCAGAGACCATTATTTTCCACATCTACAGACTGGATTACACAAATTACCAGGTAGCCTCATTCTGGGGTTCAACATGGATCTACCTTGAGATTACAAATTTAGCATTTTCAGTTAGCTAAAACAGAAAGAGATCTTAATGGCTGTCCATTGCAAAGATAATTAGGGGAGATTAATCCTCCTTCCTTCTCACAAACCAACTCAAGTTTGTTGCATTTGGTTTTCTACACAAAAGAAGAGCTAAGGGTGACTTTCCCCAGTACGAAATCAGAAAGCAAATCAGAGGTAAGTTACTTTCTGAAATGGCTGTCCAGTTCCACAACCCTCTGCCTTAGAAACTCCTGCTATTGCTCTCCCCTGTGGGCTTACTGGCTCTTGAAGAAGAGATATTCCCCCCACTCAGATTTCCATTTGCTACTAAATTTTTTTTTTCTCGAAAATTGGCATCATTATTGTGTATCAAGTACCAATGGCTAAAACTATCTGACCATGAAAATCTGTATTCACTCCCTAAATCTTATCTATATTTCTCTATTGAAAAGGCTACCTCAAATGTCTGAACACTGCACACTGAAGTGCAACCACTAAATAGACATGTGGAAGAGCATCAACTTGAGTTTGCACAAGAAGAATGTGATAGGAAACTGATAATTTTTCACAAGCTCTTAACAAATGATAGAAAAAAATCAGCCCTGGAGCTGCCAGCATCTCTCCAGATAAACAAACTACTGTTTCTTCCAGAAGTAACTGAGGAGGACATTGCCTGAATGGCCACATGGTTAACAAAAATTTCTCACTTAACAAACAAGGCATGATTCGGTCTTAATAAAGCAGCTCAGTAACTTAGGGGAAGGAAAGGATCTTCTTGATCACAGATCACTGCCTGGGCTTGCATTCCACCCAAACTATACAGAGGTGGCAGTCATTTCAGCTGTCACTAGCCACCTCAGCCAAAGCACATCTTGTCTTCACTAGACATTCAGGTTACCACCGAGGTAGTGGAAAGAGGAAGAAGCACTTGGTGAAATTTATCACATTTTATAGCTTTGCTACTCTAAGAGGGCATGAATGCACTTGAAAGGTACTTCCCTACCTCCCCATTAAATGGAGACAAGCAACCCAAATAAGAGATGAAGAGGAACAGGGCACACACAAAGGTCCCTTGGTCAGGCATAAGGCTCATCAAGCAAAATATGGAATGGAACACCTTCCCAAAATAGCAGTTGCTATTGTTTTTGACAGGAAGCAAGCAGCTACCTGAAGAGGTCTGTGAGCAGGAGAGTAAAAGGCTGGGCCTACCATGTCTGCATCTGGACAGCGGGAATCTGACAGCAGGGAATCTGACAGCGGGGATCTGACAACCTAAAGGTGATTAAACCCAACTTTTGGACAGAGCTTTTATGCAACTTATGCACTGAGTTTGAGCCAACTGCTGATTCAACCATTCATAATATGAAGTCAGACACAAAAAGTGAAGATTACCTTCACCAAGGACTCCCAGCATCATCCTTTGAAGTTAAAGATTTTAATCTCCACTTCTTTCAAGCCGAGATTCAGAAAAGGGCTCCCTACAGGCGGGCAAAACAACTATGCTGGATATGTTCATTAGTCTACATGTCACTTTCCATCAGCAGAAAAATGCTGCTGCACAGCAAATAGTATGAAAAGCATGGCCATTCCTACTACTTGTCTGTTGTAGGTAAAGACCTCCAAGTTTGTCTTACATTAATGAACACCCTTTATAATTGAATATGCAATCAATAATCAATACAGGTATTTAGTTCCAGATCCTGACAGTTCAGCTACAGCATACAAACCTGATTTGCAACCATGTTATACAAAGTCAAATATGTCCTTCAAAAATACTTTATTATGGTTGTAGTGAAAAAGCAGAATTGCCCAGCGTGAAGGAATACTCTTCAACAACCATTCCGAAGATCTGTTAAGTCACTGAAGGAAAACTGGCCTTGCAAAAGTTTTGCACCAACACAACTGGGTTTGTACAAAAAATAATGGAAGAAGTCCTTCCATATCAGGGTCAGAGTTCTGCATTGATTGAACGTCTAAGCCAAGCAATCTGAGCTACTATCAACTCAGACTTTAAATACCTTCTCTGCAAATATTTCTAATGTATTTCTTGAACTCAGTGAGACCTTATTGGCTTGAAATTTATGCAAATATTGTCACATAATTTAAGAGAAAAAAATTACTTTCTACTTCCCTACATTTACATATTTTAAAATAAAGAAACCAAGATAATCAACTAATTGCCCTACAACCCATCAATCCTCATACCTAGATATCGCCACTAAGTTGCACCTAATACGTTCACAAAAGATATAGCTGTAGTAGAGATGAACTCAATTATGCAGAAATCAGAGACTGCTGCAAACTCAAAGAATGCAGTCATTGGGAATCACATCTGACACCATACAAATTTTTTATATTATTTTTGCTGGAATTTTATTGGGGTCTCCCCTTTCTTAATGGTTAGTATTTGAATGTAGGGCTAATAGCACTTTCAAGGCTCTGGCATAGGGATAAAGCAAGCCTTTTGCATGCACATCATCCTTGAGCACTTTGATAGACAAGCTAAACACCACAGCTTTTACAGCTGCACGTTGGAGAAGGCTTGGGAAAGACATAAAGCAGAGAAACTGATGTGAGCGTGTTTACAGTGCCGTATAATTTATTTCACCATCTTCAGCACTACTAGATTATTTATTTATTTAAGGGATAGAAGTAACATACAGAAAGCTTTCTATGAAGTCCATTCAGCTCTTTAATTTTAATGATTATACGTCATTATAACAGTCTTTCACCTCGGAGCGATTCAGACATCGATGGATGAACTGCTGGACACACCCACAGCCAGCATCTGCTGCACACGAAATTTCTCTACACGCTGCAAGACTCCCATCATGCTCTCACTTCTTGCAGAATTTCCTGCTTTTACTTAAATCCTAAAAGGCTTCTCTTGGACAAAAAGTGACCTCTGAAGATCGCCTGAGTGTTGTTCCATGGCCACAGAGGGCAAGACACAATGAAACCTTACAGACACAGCAGCTAGCGCAACCTTGGGCAGAGCACAAAGTTAATTTCTTGTCAGCCAGATTGGCTTGAAGTTCCTCTGTATTACTTGAAGTGTTGCAATTAAGTACCGCTCTAAGCTACGCTTAATTAGGCTGTATGCACATGCTCATTTGTAACTTGCATGCAGTAACACAGAACTGGACATTCACTGGGAGCAAAGGGAAATTACACTGAAGGTACATTTGCACAAATATAGCTGGCAGCCTCCTGATTTTCCCCTTCTTATTAATATCTTAGAAAATACTAAAAAAGGTGTTACACCATACAAGTGGTTAGAAATAGACAATCTCCATCCCTGGAACTGAATGTGGTGCTCTCACGCCCCTCCAAGCTGACAAAGCACTTCAATTCCCTTGGAACGACAGCCTCTCTCTGCAGAAAATGAAAGACCTGGGATTTAGATTACCTTTTCCATCTGTGCAGGCAAAAAAAAAAACAAAAAAAAACCAACAACCCAACACCAAAAAAGAACCCCCAACAGACTAGGATGCAAATCATGGTGGGTAAGTATGCTTAAGGAAAAACAAAAAGCATAAACCAAAACTTTCACCTAAAACATGGACTGGATCTACATTCAGGAGTAAAATGTAGTCTTGGCACCACTCATGAAGACAACAAAAGAGGTTCCTGAATATATTTAGGACCTTTCAAATGCTAGAAATGGAATGACATTAGCTTCAAGTGTAGCAAGAACATTTTTCAGCAAAACATTATTTGAGTATGCCTTTTAGAGGATGCTCATTTGACAAGGCTGTAACACAAGAGGCAAGGCTCAGCCTCACTTGGATGAGCTTTACAAAGCTTTGACAAGCTGGTTTGTTAAAGAAAAAGGATCAAAGGTCAGCCATGGAAAAAAATACATAGAACAAACCAGCATATAACACAGAAAAACACATGGAGAATATCAAATACAAGGTATTTTATCTGCATGACTAGGTGCTGTTATTTCTGTAACACTAGTTTCTTTTCTTTGCCTCATGAAGAGGAGGGTGATCTTTACTTATCTATTTCTTTTCAAGCTGTCCCATAAATCCGTTATAAGGTGTGTGACAGTATTGCAAGCAATCTTGTTATTTTCTCCTACACACAATCATATATATGTAAGTGTGTATATATATACTTCAAACATTTAAACATAACACTACTCTGGCGTTTGTGACAACTCAGTAAAAAGCGTTCATAAACTGAAGCACAACAGGTATTTTTCAATGCTAAAACTGTGTACCTAATACCTGATGCTTATCGAAGATCCCATCTATAGCCTGTTCAACAGAACTGAGTACTTGGGGAATGGGAATTGCTGAAAACGTCTGTAAAGCTGTTTTATAACCTCTACAAGCACTGTGGTTGTCTTGTTTTCAGCGGATTTTAGCAAGCAATAGGGAAAATAAGCATAACGAGCAACAGTGTGACAAGCAAGTTACTTCAGAGTAATTAGATGCTCTTAAAGTTTGCAGGAAAGCACATGCTCAAAAATTACTCACAGAAGCCTGAGGGCAATTTGTCTGTAAAATTAAATCCAGGTGTTTTACTATGGGGACACTGTTATTCAGCTTAGAATACTCTTTTCCATAATGTTTTGCACCTCTTTTTTTTCTTTTCAGCGGTTTTTTAAAAGCAACATTTGTTCCTTACGTGGCTTTTTCCCATTCTTATTACATATTCTGGCAAGAATGGTAGGGAAATAGGATTGTTAAAGGTGAACGTAAAAGGTGAGAGGAGGAACGCAAGCAACGTCTCCACATGATGAGGCAACCAACCTTCCCCCATGACTGTCGGACACAGACATCAGTCTCAGCACTCAGAGCTGCTTCCTCTGCAGCTCCTGAGCATGATTTAGTAAGCCCAATGCCTCCTGCAACAGAGCAGGACTTTTGGCAGGTGTGAGGCATGGGGGGGAATAATGCTCCTATGAAATGTTTGGATGGATGGTGCACACCGTGACTTTGTGTGTGTGCAGGATGAAACAGTGTCCTCCTAGCCCATCTCTAAATAACCCAAAAAACCAGAGTAGTTCCTCACTCTGGCCAGATGAGATCTAGGCAGACGAAAGGGGTGGCTGAAAAGATCTGGGTGCTATAAAGTGGCACCTGTTTAGCAAGACATAGAAGCAGCTTTTAAAGGCTTCTCCCACTTTCACCCCCTTTCCCATAAAAAAACCTTACAGAACAGTGTTTTCTTTACTGTTAATGAAATTTCACTTGAAGTAAGTGTGCTGTGGCAAAGTTGCTTTATTCACAGTCCCCAGAAACATCCCATGCTCAACATGGGATCTTGGATCCAAACTTCCAGCTGATAGTCAATCCATTTTGTTTCTGAATGCTATTCATTTGTCCCTCACCAACACCAGAAAAACCAAACACTCCAGGCATGAAGCACAACAGTATTTTCAATTCTGTTGCTTCCTGAAATGCAGCAGGAGAAACCAGCTCCAGTAACCCTGGCAGCAGCAGGGTCTACCACTGGAGAGAACAAGCAATCCTAATGCCAATAGAGAAACACAAGATGTAGCTTCTAGGAACCGTTGATGGCTTGTCCTTTAGCAAGTCCAGATTAAGTTCACTTTTATGTAAATTTTGTAAATGATGTTCAGATTATAGCCAGGCTGAAGCAAAGATTGAAAGTACTTACATTAATTAAACAAAATTACTTTTTAGTACAGTAATTTAGCACTCCTATTAGGAGGAAGAATAATATAATAAGAATTTGATAGCAATAGGAGACTATAAATCAAGAGCACAGAGAATTGAAACTCATCCCACAATGATTTAATTAACTTGGCAGTATTCTTCTATTACAAAAATGCTATTAAATTCCAACTAACATTTCCCTCTGTTTAGGAAATGGAACAAAACTGCATCTGCAAGCTCTGGCACAATGCAAGAACATCCCATTACCAAAACAATGAACTAATTCCAAGTTCCTTCTTCCCCGTGCATCCACACACAGACACCACCTAAGTAAAGATGGACATTTCAAACAGATTTCCACTCTAATTGGGGGCACAGGTCACTGTCCAGGAAATTAAAACAAGTCCAAAGAAGCCTTTTACCTGTTGTGAATGAACAGCATCACTCCTCATACTTAAGCAACGGCTGTGCTGATGGGTTGGAAAGGAACAAGCTAAACACTGGCTTTGCCTTCCATCCCTAGAAGTAGATGCCAGCAAGACAGCAAAAACTTGGGCATCTTCCCAGTCCGGCACTCCATACGTCCACAGCATCCACCAGGGATCACTGACAGCTCAGCCACAGGTGCCAGCACAGCTCTGCAAGAGCTGCCACCACTCACCTCGGGAAGGACCTCATGGTCAGCTCACCCACCAGCTGCTGGCAACAATCTGGTGCCAAAAGGTCACATAGGGTACACAGCAGAGGCTCTAAATAATGTGTTGGTGCTTTCTTTCACCTTCCCCACGAGGTAGCAGAGGTCCAAAATGGCTTCTATCCAAAATGTCTAAAGTTGACCTGAACTCACACCTCAAGTCCAGACAGCACGGATGTCACACAGACTCAGTATAGCTATTCCTACTTTGTTGAATGACTTCTTAAAGGCTATCAGCAAAAAGTTATGACATCTCTGATTCATTTCAACCATTCTTTTATGGTATAATTACAGTCACTGAATATAGTTCTGGGATTTTTAAAAAAATTCCCTACTGTACTTATGTTTACACCCAAACCCATTCCTGCCTGCCTCACTAGGCACAGAGAGAATTATAATTCCTCTCATGTTATGATTTCCCATTTTTCACTGCATTATCAGCCTGATAGCTCCTCAGTTCTGTCAATTCCTGATCAAAGCACAGAACAGCTAAGTTATATTCTTACTCTTCCATTAATAAAATATAGCACAAGTAGTGCTGTGCAACAAAATGTGCAAGGGCACACGTAACTAATATGCCACACAAAAATGTAATTTAGACACATTAATGCTGTTACTGCAGCAAATACTAGAGACTGTTCAGTACTACTACTGTGCAACAGCTTTTTAAAACAACTGTGAATGCTACTGTGTGGCTGGAGTGGGTGGTACACAGTGGGGGGGTACCAGCACATGTGGAGCAAGGCGGGCTTGGGTCAGGTTGGCTCCATCCTTCCCTGCTATGCCAGACCACCTTCAGATGGACAGTGCATTCCCCTGCTGGTGCTGACCATGCAGCCCTCCTCCCAGCACGCTCCCGTGGCCGGAGCATCACTTCCGGGTAGGGAGCCAAAACACTCCTGGGAGCTGGGCCAGCTTTCTGTCATTACAAACAAAAAAATCCCAACAAATAGCATAGTCTTGGGTTTGAGCGTGAGATGCCCTTAATATTTCCAGTAATTCATGTTGGGACTGTAACTACTGTTCTGGCACTTTCCAAAAGAAAGAACAAAGAGACTCATTTCTTTCTATCACTTAAAGCTTCTTGCTGTAAGAGGCGTGAGGAAAGAGAAGCAGCAGCTTTGCCTCTGTGCTGATCCCAGCCCCCGGCAGGCCACATGCCGGGCTCCAGCTGGAGAGCCTGCAGACCTATTGGGTGACCATCACGAACAGCACCAAGGGCTGCAGGTCTTTACTTAGCCCAGAAGACTCGTTAGTCCTCAGATATTCATCACTCTCTTCTTCAGTAATGAGCAAATGAGACTTTCAGAACGATGTGAACTCAGCCCCCCCACCCTGATTTCTTCAGGAGTAACAGGACAACATGTTTTCATGAGAGAGGAGATAAGATGACAAGTAATGCAACACCTTTCCTACGCTGCCCATCAAATTCAGCTCGTTTAGTTCAGGAAAGTGTTATTTCTCCAAACAAGAGAGGGGCACCCAAAGGCCTGCTTTCATGCAGTTAGATCACAGCCCTGCAGCAGAGGCCTGTTCTTTCCCTTTTTTTTCCAAACACAATTGCCTTTAAAAAAGGCACCTGAGTTAAACATGCTGCAGAGCAATTAATGTTTCATTTATTTACTTAACTTAAGAGCCTTGCTTCAAAGGAAGACATGAGAGAAACAACATGATGTGTCATGGCAGATACTCATGAAAACCCATGTTTTAAAGTTGGGCCAAAGGGAGTGCCTGGACTTGGACCTAAGGAAATGACCAGATTACATCCAGCTATAGATTCAGCCTGTTTAGAGAAAGTAATGTCCTGTCACTCTGATGTCAGTATTTATTTTCAAAATGTCTTGTTGCTAAAGATCGTTCCACTGAAGGATCAAGTACAAAATTTGCTGTCACACATGCAAAATCTAACTTAGTACATAATGCTTGCATTATAGAGAAGTTTGTATTTTTATACAGCTTCTCTTTAGAAAATCAACATCCTCATCTTCAAAAGAGCCACTATAAAAGTTTTATGGGAAGAAAAATAAAAAAATGTGCATCATAACATGCAATTAGAACAATAAAAACTAAGAAGTCTGTTTACACAAGTTCCCTTGAAGGGTAACTAAATCTGGAAAAAAGAATGACATCAATTCATACCCATTTGTGAATTTAATTTGCTAGAAAAGAGTAAATAATTTGGGTACATCAAACTGCTTTTTGGAAGTTTGCCTGGGCTGTATAGAGGGGGGATGTGAGAAATTTGCCCTATTTTTACAGTTGAAAGCTTCATTGACTCACACAAGATACTTAAGCCTAATATCCTGTGGCATTGCAGTGACCTACATGTAATTATTGCATGCTTTTTCCAAAATATTTGTACACAACCAGAAATTATAACCTAAGTTACCAACTAGTTCTTCGTTTATACCAGCAACACAAAGATGGACTTCAATTGGCAGTAACTTCGCTGTCTGATGTTTTTAGCAATCTTTTGGACAAATGTTTGGTCTTGGTTTGGTGTAATTTTCTGGTTTCCATTTTTCTTAGACAAACATATTTATCCTGTTAAGTAAACAAGGTTTTAAAAACTTTCAGCTGTCCCTTCTCCTGGCCTACAACCACTGTCCCCCCTCAGACATGGGGTGATCTTGTGTTTGCAGCTGTGCATGAGCCTTACACACAAAGATGTGGGGAAAAGGGAGACAGAGAAAAACATCAAGTGGTCTTGCAATGCCCCTGGTGTCACCCAGACCATGTCCTTCCTGCTCCTGCCTTTTCTTGCCCTTCCTAAGCACGGGAAGTGGGAGCGCTCTCAGAGGTCTGCTGAAGTTTTGGGCTCTGCGGTGAGGGGCAGATGGGTGATACTGAGACGACAATCAGGCACGTGATGAAGAGGGGAATGCTGAGGCATGCACTGATCAGGGAGCTCCTTCCTGTCAGCCTCCTGCCCAAGCTCACAGACAATGCTGCTCTCAGCTCAAGGACATCAGAGCTCTTTGTCAGCTACCACTTGAAGGTTTCTCCGAGCACAAGACGTCTGCACTGTCTCACTCACCACACCAGCAGCCGAAGCAGCTACTGACTCAACATCACAAGTAGCTGGCACTTTTCATCCAGGTGTTCACCAGCTGGTTGGCTGCGTTACTAAAACTTCAGCCATGCCAATTTTTACAGACCCATGTGCTGATCACCTTCAACAGGTCAACATGGAACATTTTTCACTGTAAAACTTAGCTCAAAGTGGGTCATTTCCATCTGCAGACCTGTAATAAAGGACTATAGCGCTGAACTCCAAAGGGGCACATATCTCTTTAATTACAAATAATTTCTTAATGTCTATGACCAGATTTGTTAGGTCAAACAACCACATTAGCACAGACACTACCACTGTGGAGATTACTCAGTGCAGAATAGCCTTTGAAATGTAACCTAAAGGTTCACAGTTGTTTCTCGTCTTTTACTACTGAATGTTGTGCCAGTTTGCTCAAAAAAAAAAATCTACAAGAGTAAGTTCTTTTTCTAAAGCAGAGAAAATTATCCAAAGTTTAAAAAAACCCTAAAAAACAAATCTGAAATTATTTCAGTAAGCTGAACACTCCAATTTCACCTCCCAGATTGCTTCTCCCATTGAATGACTATCCCATTTGCCTGGTTTTAGTTTTGTGTTAGTACTGAAGACCTGTTATTTCCCACAGATCTCTGTCTTCTGGGGAGCAGCTGCAGTACACTGCTGCAGCCATCAGCTTTAAAAGCAGCCTTCAGTGCCTGACTGGCAGAAGAGTTAGAGGTGGCATACTGCTTCCTGCTGTGGTGAAATTATTACCATTACCCAACAGATCTCATAAAAGTATTTTTAAAAATGAAATTATTGCACTTTTTTGAGTACAATAAAGAAAAGGCTTCATCACCATGAGAAAACAGAAAAAAGAACCTACCACAAAAAAGTAAAAAAGGCTTATTACAGTTATTTTTCACTGTTTTACTGGTTTTACCTTTCTTTGCTGCACCAAGCTTATGAAACAAATGCAGAGCAGTGCATAAAACAATGTTGTGAACCACTTGTTAAAAAAAGCAGCAGCAACTGCACAAAAAAATAAGGAAGAGACTCAGAAGCAACAAGAAATTTGTATCTCAGGCTCCAGCTACAGAATAAAATTTTGCATATGAGAAAAGACAATATCCATTTTTTCAGCTGAAAATATAATTCAAGCTTTATAATTCAAGACCTGAAAGGTCCTTTACTCACTCTGTCATTCACACTTGCATCTTTTTCCTATAGGGAACAATATCCTGGAAAAAAGGTTTTAGTAAAGCTTGAATAGACAGAGCTGTCATTTCTTTATGCCCAAGGCTTGGCAATATGATATAAGACTGTTCTAAGTTTAACAAGACTGGATCTTTAAATTCCACTTGCATAACCACTACTAGGTTTTATCACTGCAGAGCTGTATTTTACAGTTATTAAAAAATAACACTGAGGTGTTCCAGGAAAAACAATACTAACAACATTTTCTTTCTTATGAAGTCATCTGATATTCCAGCTTCCCAGTGACCTCCCACTGTTTCACATGGTCAGCAAACAAAATATTCACTTTCTTCTGAAATCCCCAAAGGCTACATTAACCTGAGTCTCTCTCAAGTGCCCTAGATATGAGCTGACCAAAGGCAACACTTCCTCCACACCATGCATGTGCCATGATGCCCTGTGTGATCAGAGCTACAGCACTGCTGGCTGGAACTGCTATTTGCTTACTTACCTCTAAATGCTCAAGAAGCACCAAAGAAGTTCACTAACACCTCATATACCCCATGTAATCAGAATGGTTCATTCCCATCTCCAATTTTGATCTTTTTTTACAATTTGCAAGCAGACAATATGAAATTAAGCATCTTGATGTTTTACTGTGGTTAGTCTTTAGCATTGTATGTATTTTCTTCTTAAAGCACAACTTATTTTCCCTAACTACCAGGTATTTAAACATGCTGTTGCAGTCCTTTAACTAAGATCATCACTCATTTCATTAATCAGTGGTTTGTATCATATCGATGGACATTTATGTCAGATAGAGCATGTCCTAAAATAATTTACTCAAATTCCCAAACTTTACATTTTTTTAACGGGTTGAAGTTGGAAAGATGTATAAAATTCCTAATGTTACTAATTTTTTTTACTCATGATGTTTAGCAGACTCCAGTGAAGGGAACTAAAACCCGGTTCAACACAAATTACAAGGGGGATGAACAGAGAGATTATTTTGCCATCCAAAAGCAATCCATGTTTAAAATGCAGGTAGTTTTCTTCCTCCATGAAGAAACCAAACTTACTCTCTTTTACTTTTGTGCCCATCAATACTTTAAAACCAGAAGGTTTTTTTCAGTTCTGTTCCTCTATCCCTTCATTAAAGAGAGGAAAATACTTTGTTAGAGAGGAAAAGAACACTTTCCTATCCTTCCCTCACCCCGAGCACTGTTTCTCAACTGCCTCCAATGAGCTGACATGCTGAAATGAACAGAGTATTTGCACCTTCAAAAGAAGCCACTATTGCCCAACATGCTTTATCTCCTCAGCTTGTACTCTAAATGGTTTTACCACTATAATGGATTGTCCTTGACTAAAAAATTCAGCAGCAAGCATATCTATACAATAGAAACGATCTCATTTTAAGCTTTCAAAAGATTTGTCAAAATTTTTTGTTTTATAGTAAGGCAGAATGATTTTTAAAAAAATTATAAGGTAACATTTAGGAAAAGATCTTCTATTCTGCCTTTATAGCCTTTAATAATACATATATTAAAGGATTGGTTATTTTTATATTTATCTGCTGTTAAACTACTAGTTTCTAAATTCCATCGAAAACAGACTCACAAAACATTTAGGGTTCCTTAAGGCTTTACAGAGCCAAGTTTAGGGTGGCTTGGTTAATTTTAGTAAAACATAGAGCTGAAAGGCAAAGAAACCCTGAACCTGGGGAATATTTGGAGAGGTAAACACAAGTTCATCAGAAACTGAAGTTTATTTCAGAAAAACAGCTATGCTGCTGTCCTGCTGCCAAGTGCCAGGAGGCAGAATTGCCCCTGGTTTTGTCTCCCCAGAGTCAGATCAACGCTGCCTTGGCAAAACAGCCTCTCTGCTTAGACAGTACCTGGGTCTCTGACAGGGCCCTGTGTTAAATTCCCAATGGGATGGCTCAATTTTTTCCCAGGGCATTATTTGGTTGCCTGTCTGTCATGTATGTGCAAGAAAAACAGTAAAAGCAGAGGAGATGCATTGTATCTTTCAGGAAAGCAGGCAGCTGTTTATGGTGCTGTAAACTCAACACGGAACATGCGAGAGCACACACTGGGGTCCACTGCTTGCACCTGAACTGCCCACCCAGGCCCTTTATCTCTCAGAGAGGATGTAGGGGCTAATTGCAAACTAACTGAACAGTGACACAGATCTTCTCAATATTTCTGGGTATTCAAGCACGGAATTGTTGTAAGCCAATAGTCAGTTAGAGCAACCCATCTTTTCATTCCCATGCAAGTCACCACAGTTTACAAAATAAAGGTTTTTGAGCCCAGCTTTCACCTTCAAGTGTGCTTGAGAAATGATACAAAACAAGATGATTGTTTCTTATAGAGTGGAGTAGGACAGAGAAGAAAAACTGCAGTGTCGCCGAGGTTACTGCTCTGGACCACATGAGAGCTCAGTCTGTGCTATCTTCGCTGCCAAGAACCCAGAAAATTACTCCACCAGCTTTCCATGGGACAACCCTCCCCTTAAATCCCATAACAAAGAACTGTGCCTAGTCACAAGCTGTAAGAAGACCTCTGCTTTTTGAACAGCTTCATGAAAAACAGCAAATAAAGCACCACCATGTCTTTAAAGAATTCAGCTGTTCAGCATTTTCATGGCACCTAGAATATGCAGTGTAATAGGCACAAATCCTCATCCAACTCTAAGCAAATTAACTTGACTTCTGAATTAGTAAGTCTTTACGTTGAATAACAAAGTCTGAAGGATATTAAGCATTACTGCTTCATTCACAACATGCATTAATCTGAAAGGGGCTTGCTTCATTTTTACACCTCCTTACAAACCTTTTCAAAAAAGGTCTGAAGCCTATTTGAAGATACTCTCTCGGCCAGTGCTGCCCTACTCACAGAGAAAATCTACAGGTGTTTTTACTTATCTGGAAGCTTTCTTTCTGCCTTCAAATGAAGTAGTCCACTGCTGGTTTGCACGCGAATGGATGACCCAAAGCTTCATCCCATACTCACATGCTTACTAGCAGGTTGACTCTGAGGTAAAGATCCAGGGGCCAGCACTGGAGAGCTCGCGGGGCTACAAAGTTCTGGGAAGGGATTTGGGATGGCCGGCAAAGACGATGTTCTGAATTGCTGCTCCTCTTCTTGAAGACGCCTATAAACACAGAAGCACTACACATTAAGAGGAGAAAACTGGAATCCCTAGACCTGGACATCCTGCCCCAGTGTTTGTGATAATGACACAAAAGGAATCAAACCCACTCTTTTTCTAGGCAGCTACTATACAGTTACAGCAACTACTAGCACAAGGTAGGTAATTGCACATGAAAAATGACCAGTCAGGCATCTATGCTTGTTTTGTTGCTTATAATTTGATTACTTGGCTGAATAACTGAGGTAACTGTGCAAATAAAATAAACAGAAATATCTATCTGTACTCACTGTTGTAAGCACTAGCTTACAAGCTTAAGCTCTGTGTGCCAGAAAGTCAGTAAAGCTCTTCCAAACCAATGTGAAAGAGGAGAACACAATGGCAGTCACTCAGAGCCAAATTCCAAGTGGATTTGAAAACAAATGTGTACCCCACTGTAAAGTTCTCTAAGCTGAGACTTAAACCAATATTGTCACCTCATTATAATACCAGATTCTATCTCCAAGCAACTCGGCATTTCCTGGAGAAATGAAAATGCAAAGAGTCGGCTTCAGCAATAAGCTGGAATTACACCCTCCCACCTTATGCCAGTTGTACAGTTACTGTTCAGACAAGTTTGTATCTACCAAAATACGCCTCATGAGTCTACTTAGGACCAATGGAGTTTCAAGTTCCAGTTTGTAATACACCTGCACTGCTCACACCAACAAAAGAAAAGCTAAAGCCTACCAGAAAAGCTGTAAGAGCTATTTATGACCACACAGATGGCTTTTGGTTTCCCTGCTGCCAGGGCATCACCACTGAAGAAGCACTAGGTGACTGCAGCAGGCTGCCCTTCAATGCCTAGGCAGAAGGCACCATCTAGTGGCAATCGTGAAAGTTTCCAAACCAACTCCTGGATTTGAAAGGCAAATCATTAAAAACTTGGTTTGCTCTCATTTTTCAGCACGCCTTCAGCAAGCAGAGCCTCCTTAACAGAGCTGCCTGGGAGATAACTGCTGGGTTTGCCCCAGGCAGCATATCCCACTCTGGGTACACTCACTGTCTTTGGCTGTACCTGAACCTGGCGGATGACAAAATTTAACTACTGTGAAATCTGCTCCACAGATAACTTTGTCCTGCAATTTAGTTGCCTTGGTGTTCCATGAATGAGTCTTACAGATCTGGGGGGGTGCAATAAATAGCAGGTTCCAACAGTAACTATGACTATACCAACCACTACTTCACCTGCTTCTCTTTTTTTTTATTTTTGTGCTCCCTGTGTGTGTAGTTCTCTAGAGCACAGGGTAAAAGGACAGTATATGATTTCTTCAGACCAGCAGACATGTTATATCTGTGCAATTGTGAGCTGTACTGCAAGTTTTTGATTGACCTCCACTCTAAGAAGTGGAACCACAGACTCGACACAATTAGAAAGGTGTGGTTTCCTTATGATGGGAATTCTCTGTGCTGTGCTCTGCTGTGCCTGTACTGCTGCCAGTGCATCATTTACTTCATAACTGATACACACATAAACCTGTGCTCCTAAGAGACCACAGTCAATCACTCTGTTCTGGTGGCAAACAAGGTCCAGATAACCTCAAATAGAAGTTTCACCATTATCTTCTTTGATGATAAACACAGGATGTTCTTGTGTGCATGGAAGTACAGATCTCAGAGAGGCAGAGTGTTCTCAAAATAAGAGTTGCTAAGTTTTTTAATACCATAAATAATTTAAGTGTTTTGATTGAGATATTTACAAAACATCAACAGTTATAGTACTCCAGAGAGTGCATTTCCTAGTACAGCCCTATTCGAGGTTGACTATGAAATACCTGTAGAACGCATCATCAGCTGACTTGGTTGCACTGCATACTACCCATTCAAATAGAAAAGCTGCCTGTCTTAAGTATACCATTCCTATAGGTAGTACATCAGTGTAAAGAATTAGAAGCAACCCCTACCTCTTCTGGGATTTTTTTTTAATTATATTATTACTCTTCACTTTTTTTTTGAGAAGACACTGTTAACTAACAGAAAATAAATTAATTTACCTACTTATGCTGATAGGAGCTCGTTTCCTCCTGCTGCCTAAAAAGATGATTTTAAGAACCTCTACATCGCCTATAGACTCTCCTATCACCATCAAGCATTTTCCACTTGAAGCCTGAATTTCAGTCCTCAGCCTTACAACCGGGGAACAACTTAAACACTTTTTTTTCGTAATGACTCACACAATGCACTCAAGTGAGTGAATTGAAAGGGCTCTGGGAAGAACAGATAAATAATGAAGATGTGCTCCTTTTTTGTTTGTTGGTCTTAAACCGTTCAAGACATCTTCACAAAAAGAGAGGCACATTTTATTTATCAAAAGTACCTGATACACTCTCATCAGTACACATGATCTCTTACATTTAATAAAACCTATAAACTGTCAGTAGACAATAGACCTGAGAGCACTGGTTTTAACAGTTTGGAAAAAAAAATCCAAATATGGATATAGTTTCTGTCAATTGGTACCAATGATACACTTCTACAGATTAGCTACTACAAATACGTCACACCTTCACTAAAAGAAGAGTGATAACACATGGAAATATTATGTCCTTCACCTTCTTAGTACATTTTTCTACGCAAAAGTCCAGTCTAACACTACTAAGTTCCTTATCAAAGTGGATCTCTATTTTAAAATGTAGTTCTTTTGAAGCCAGTTCAAGGCCACCTATGAAAAAGGAGGCGAGTGCCTTGTTCCTACCGGACTGCCATGATGCGCACGGGCTGGGAGCGCTGCACCTTCTGCCGCGGGGACATGGGCTGCAGGGTGCTGGATCCCGAGGATGGCAGCTGGCTGCGGCTCAGCTGGCCGTTCTGAAGGAGCGGAGTGGTTTCCGACTGCATACTGCATGTAGAGTATAAACTTTCAAACGAGGAATTCATGTCATTTACCAAAGCTTCCAGGTCCACATCGTCATCTGAAAGAGAAAATAAAGGCAGTGTAACACATCTGGAAGTCCCAGGCAAAGGACACGCGGCAAGAGCAAAGACTAAGTTTCAGTAAAATTATCACATAATTATTTGACTAGATTTTTACAGTGAAAATTATTGTTGTAGAAATTTTTTATTTATTTACTTATTTTAGAGCAGAAAACCACAATTAGTAAGAGCCAGCAATGGACATTTGTTTTGTCTTCCTTGGTGAAAAGCTACTGACACAGAAAAAATATTACAGTATTTACTATATGTGTGTGTGTGTGCGTATTGAATCAGAATTTGGTGGGATTTTTAATGACAGTGCTAATGTGAAGCACCACTTCATTTACTTGATAAACTGGCATACATTTCCAAAGTGCATCACTTACAAATACCTCAGTTTGGCTTGGCAATGTATCAAGTTCAGATGGTCCAACACTGTAATAAACACTTCGCAAGACCAAATAATTTAGAAGAACAAAAACATAAGAGTGCTGCAGTGCTGGAAGACATCAGTATACAAGTGATCATTGTGTCTTATTAAAAATCCTACGATACTTCTGTGATATACTACTTTGAAGGGCACTCCAAGGACTTTCATATAGAAAGATCTATCTGTATCCATGCTCTTGCAGTGTGTTAGATAGACCTCTACCTCAAAGAATACAAAGTAAATCAACCAAGGCTGTGGTGTGGCTGGCTGGAGGAACATCAGTCCCTAAAAAGGGCACCAACCTTTCCATATACACCACCTTACCTCACTGTAAATAAGTAACTTGTGCTCAATCATTCCTCCTTAACGATCATAATTACTCTGCAAGACAAGAGAACTCTGTGAGCCCTTTGCACTAACCACTCTCTGAACTCCTCTTGCAGAGCACTGTAATTACTCCCCAGCCACAAGTTACATCACTCCCTATCAGGAGTTCACTGGGCTGACGAACACACACATCGATATCTGCTTCTGGTTACAGCACAGCCACTGCATGAACAGCTACTGCTCACCAAACAGAGCTTTGTGCAGCCAAAAATGTGCCCTTATTTTCCAGCTGTGTCAACTGGCCTGGCAAAATATACCAGTTTGCTGCCTGCAAACTTTCTGTCTCACAAAACTCCTCATGACAGGGATGGAAAGTGAAGACAAGTAATGCAGCTGGCAAACACCCAGTGCTATGCAGCTTAAACACACTGTATTTTCCAATAGCCATTCTTTTGCCATGTTTTCTAGGTAAATGATCCATCAGAAGCAGTATCCAGCTTGCAACCAACTGCACTATTTTCTTCCTGATACCGTAAATTGTTTTGTACAAATACCACATTTCTTGAGGATATAATCTAAAACAGTATCAATTTCTGTCCTCCAACAACATGCCTTGATAACCATAATGAGATCTAATCATGGCATTTACATGGCAATTGTATTGGGATGCTGATGACCTCAACTCTTGTTGTTGGGTGAACAAAAGATCTGCTGAGAATTGAACAGGTGCTGATCATGCCCCTGCACCTGAGCCGTATTTAGTGACCTGAAATACCATGAAATACTCACCGAAAGTCACTAGAGTCTTTACTACTAAGTAACAGCCAATTAGCCTTCACTTAAAATGTACTCAGAGTATTTCTAGGATTGAACATGTGTCAAAAAAAAGGGAAGAAAAAACTCTATTTCACCCCACCAACAGGTTTCTTCCTTTCATGTCTTTATGGTAATTTCCCTCTGTTTCTGCATTTAACAGCTACTACACTACTACTAAGACTCACCTTCCCTAGGCTACACCATCTTGTCTGTGTGTCAGCTAGCTCATGCATTTGCAACAATCTAAGCTTTGCTTTGCTTGGACAAAGTCTACAATAATTTTCCTGCTATTTTTAGTGATCTTGAGACAGAGCTGCAATTTAAATTTCATTCCATCCTCCAGATTCTTATCCTATTTGGAGAGGACATATCGAAAACACTTCTTGAGCAATCACAAGGGAACCTCAGGAGTAGGAGTATAAAGAGGGAGAGGCCGAATTACAAGGCTTTCAAATTTTATCATTCATCTAAAGTACCAGAAGACCAAGCTGTAGGGTGTCAGATGGCTGTCAAGTAAAAGCTTAGGGGTTGGATGTAGGAGACATAAAAGACAGACCCTGGCCACAGAGTCAGGGAGTAAATTACAGCAGCTAACAGCAATTGTTTAGCATGGTGAAAAGCAGAAAGGGAAGAAAGTCAAGGCATATATTCAGTGGAAGTCCATATGGCTTGATCCCTGAGGGTGATAATTTGTTAACAATTCAGACAAAACAATTAGCATGCAAAATCATTAAGTTTTCAGGTGATTGTAACACAGGAAGAATGATTAAGAGTCATCTCAAGCTATCCCTGAATAATCAAATAGTTGCAAAGGTGCCCTATGTAGCTTAATATGCATAAAATGAGGCACTTCATGCAAAACACTAAGCAAACCAAGTACATAGTTTAAAGCATTGAATTACCATTAGCAGGCTTTTAAGTATATCAATTACACACCTAAATTCAATTTCTAACAGGACAGGCACTGACAAAGTGCATATAGAGTTCTCCTAATAATATGTTGCACTGAAGTCCAGAATCTGGTTTCACTCCTCTGTCAGCTCCTTTTCTCTGTGGTTGCAGCACTGTTAATAATAGCCTTCAGTCTTGCTATAAAACTTTTGCAGGAGCAAAAGATCCTTAAGATCCTTAAGCTTTTTGAAGACAAAGCCTGCAATCTTAAATTTCATACAGTTTCATCTCTATACAATGGCATTTACTACTAAATACCATTATGTTTTGGAGAGATTTCACCATGATGCAATAGGAAACCTCACTGCTGTAGCCTACACCTCGGAAGTGCCAGCAGATGTCTCAGCCTGCCAAGTAATCCAGTATGTTACTGTGATGGCTCTCCACAGAGCTTAACTAAATAAAAATCAAATAAGCCCTCCACAGGATTTCTAACTATTTCAACCATCTGCAGGTACACTGTTCGGAAGCATATTTCATGTATAGTGCAATCCATCAAAATATCCTTCTCTACCAACCAGTGACATCCAGCCTCCATCAAGAAAATCCTATGCAGAAAAAAAATGTTGACAAAACTGATTTTGGGAAGGCTTGCTAGTCAACAGCAAAATTTCCAAATCATGGGACTTTGAGCCAGCACAGCACCATGCTGGTCCTCTAAGTATGCACACACAAATTTTGTGACTGGCCTGAAAGAATCTAGCAGGCAGAGTTGCAGGTAGCTGAGGAGCCTCCAGCTCCCCAACAGTCTTGCATACATGCACTTCCCAGGATACAAAACGATATTTTCCTTAATCTGTATTGAATTCTGCCATAAGATCAAGGAGTATGAAAATGGATATTCAAGGTCTATTCTTTCGCTTCTACAGAACAGCACGGAGGCTACCTATCACTTCCATGCACAAACATGCCAACAGCCCTTAGCTTTTGGCTGTCATTTTAAAAGGAGAGCACTTGCAAAACCTAGCTCTGACATACTTCTGGTGGTGGACAGGTTACTTGGCAGTGTTGTAGACTCTTCTGTGAACAATGTTCTTCCCCAAACTAGAACCAAAGTGCACACACTGACAGCTGTCAGAGCTCTGTTTTGTTTCTCTGCCCACAAGTTGTTAAACTTTGGCTTTGTTCAGAAACCAGCCCCACTGGATGTTGCAAGTAATACTTTTGGTAAAGTAAATCATGATTTCAATTACAAGAAAAGATTTAAAAGTTCAATTCAAGGAAAGAGGAAAACTTTGTTAGAAAAACTCCACTAAGCTAGTGAGCTAAGCCATCATGCTCCACTAAAACAAAGCACCTTGAATACATTTTAAATGTTTTCAAGCATAACATAGGAGAGATGATAACCCCTAATTTAGGCCTGCGCAAACATTAATCTGTACTTAACCATGTCCCACTTGCCTTTCTGCTTCTAGCCCTTCTCTATCCCCTAGATCCTCATTTATTTACTTATTTTGGTAGTTGTTGGCCTTGACATGTTAAGCTCAGCTAACAAGACTAAGCAGGATCCCACTTATTCTGAAGCGACATAAAGCTGAAATGATCCCTGCTCATCTTCAGCTGTGCCAGCCTCCCAAAGAAAGCAGGTATTTTCACGGCTGTCAAGGGGCTCATTGCATCACAGAAATTCTATTTACTGAGAAAAATATGAACATGGAAAGAATCTCAGCTTTGGACTACAGACTAGGATGCATTTCATGTCTCTAAATGACAGTTCAGCAAATACCTTTCCTTTTACATATGGTTCACAGTTCACAGTGAACACTATGAAAAACATCACAGGACCTAAATTAGTTGTCATTTAAGAGGCTTGTAAAAATCTTTTATTTTAAAAAATAAATAGTTTCCTTCTTGTTTGTCCATTTTTTAATTGAATCGTCCGGCATTATCCCTTGTATCAGTTCCCAGAGATAACTGATGCAAGAGCAACTAGGAATTCAGTAGAAGATTTATAAAAAGACTATAGCACTTTTCTGTCGCCATGGAATTAAGTCTGATACCATACGAAGCCTAGCAGCACATATACAAACAAGTGTTTGATACAGTAAGGCAGCTGTTGATTGATCTTCTATTCCTATTTGACAACCTAACAGCAGCAATCAGTTCCCCAAAATGACTTTCAGAGCAGCACATTCAAGATCCATCTTGACAAAACAAAAAAGCTAAGATATAACTAATACAAGATTTTGCTGAAGTGAGCTGAGTAGAGGATGGTATCCAAGTGGCCAGCAGCCCCTCCTGCACATATGAATTAACCCTCAAGGAGACAGATGGAAACAGTGAAAGAAAAGGAACACGCAGTCACATATACCCTACCATCCTGCATTGACGATGCTGTGAAGCACCATGTAAATCATAGGTGATACAGAGGAAATACATTTATAGTAAAATGAACAGAAGAACTTAACCAGAATTTGAAAGGGGAAAAAAAGACACAAAATACTTGTGGTATCTACCTCAACATCTTATTTCAAATCCTCTAAAACTGCATGTAAGTTATTCTCATTCATACTGGTGATGCCAGTATGTTTTGCAAGGGTTTTGGTACTGTGGAAATCTCATGTTTTATGATCAAAAATGCAGGTAAGGATTACCACAGTGAGATGTGTATACAAACTCCTTTCATAAAACAACCCCTCATATTAAGGGGATCCCTTGCACAAGAGCACTGCAGCATGTCCCTCCAGTACTATGTCCAAATGCCACTTTGAAAAGACTTTTCAGAAATCTCAATCACCAAAACTTTTTGAAAGTCTACTATTACTGACCACTCACAATTGTAATGATGCAAAAAGAAGTCAATTCTAGGTAACACTCATACTCCTCTATTACTTTCTCCCTCTGAACATGTAACTTACATTTGCTGTGTTTACACAAATGTCTCACATCCCTCCATACTCTGGTTTCAGCTTCCACTAATGCCACAGGCACCAGTTGATATGCAATTTTTGTACAATCAGTGTCCACAGACCCCTACGGATGCATGTATTTTGTACTTGGCAGCTTCAACACCTCTGAGAGACACATGTAACAGAAGGTGGACGATAATAAGCAGATCTCTTAAATGTTTTTAAAAACCCCACAGTGTCCTCTGCAGTGATGATACATCTGAATGACACCCTCCGTTCCCAATACCATCTCCAATTCCATGCAATCTCTCCCCTCTCAATTTCTTGAAAGCTCCATATGGATGAGAAGTTTTGCACAAGAAACAAAAAGACAATATAAAAAAAAACATTTGCAAACCCTGTGCTTTCACACTGTTCTCCACATCAGAGAAGGCTGTCAGACAAAATTATAAAAATATCAACTGCTTTGGCTGAACATTAGAAGCTTAGAGGGTTGTTTTTTTTTTCATTTCAAGTGAAAGCAGAATACACAAGCAAAACTTCGTGCCCTAGAGGCATCACTATCTCAAGAGTGGTCACAGTCTGAATTAAAAATTACAAGCCTGAGCCCCAAAACTTTATGTACCCTGTGAGTCTCCTTATGGGCCTCTGCACTGAAAACTCCTTTCCTTTATTACATTGTAATGTTCTTCAGCTTAAGTGAAATGCTCTATTTTGTACTGTACCTACAGTTGCTGGCCTACAAAATGTCACATCAGTGCATGTGCAGCACGCAAAATGCTAAATGGACCATGCTGAGGAGAGAAGGGCAAGAAACAGAGATGCTGGTTGGTAAAAGAGCATGAAATTGAGATAGGCATCTGTGCTCTTTGAGCATACTGAAACACCAGGCAGAGAAGCCAACAGCGAACTTGCAACTGCTACAGTATTCTCCAGGTAATTTTTAAATGCCACACACATCTATTCCCATTTCTGCCAGTAAGGCTGTGATGGCTAACACCAAGTGTATGTAACATTAATTACAGGTGCAGGAGAGAACTCACTTTGTTATTTCACACCTCTTTTCTAAAGGTTCATGGTTGGACTCCAGATATGTTCTTAAAACACACCTGATAGATTTCTTGAAATAGAACACAAACTAAATTGAACAAAATTAATGTTGCTAGGTAACAACTATAGGAATAAGCTACATATGAAAGGTGCTCATAAAAAAAAAAAGTTTCAACGAGCAACAGGAGCAACTGCATACAGGTGCCCTACAGCAGGAAGGAATGAAGTTGTTCACTTGGATTAGTGCATAAAATGAGTTTTAGGAATTCTGATAGAAAAAGATGGAAGGTTAAAAAATGAAAAGTTCAGCCCTCATCCAGTTCCACACACCTAATGCTTGACATCCTAAAGAGTAAAGATGATGAAAACTGGGCATCTGTGTGGAGGGAGGGTGGACAAGGAGAGCTTATTTGTTTAATTCCAGGGACAAACTAAGGCAAAGCATGTCTCTGATGGAGACTTTGATGGTTTTGCCCTTTGATGATGCTGCAATTATTCACAGACAACATTCAGAAGCACCTGCCACTGTACATGCTCCCATTTCTAACCCAAGGATGATGGGGTCAGGTTGGTCCATTTGTGGAGTGAATCAGTGTCGGTTGCCTCAACAGACTACTGCTGTAGGTGAGTGTTACTGCCACCACTGCTGAACTCCTGCTTGACTCTAAGGCACGCACAAGTGTTGAAGCATTAATGGCATCAGTACAAGAGAGGGGCTTGAAATCCAAGGAAAACACCTAAACCATCTAGAATTCTGATTACACATGTTCCAACTATAAGAGATAGGATTAAAATACGTAAGTCATGGTCAGTCCCTTTTCCAGACTCACACTGGCCATTCTGAAAACAGAATTCCTGATACCCACTTTCTCATAGGAAATTTGTAGCTTTAGGAAAAAAAAAAAGGAAGAAAAAAAAAATGTGAAGAAAGCATACCTTCCTTCCTAAAAAAAGCATTGGGTCAAAGTTTGAACTCAAACAGGACACCAGCTGATCCCGTGTGACTGCACAGTGGGACTGCCCATCTCCTGTTAGATGAGCACACCCTTGTCCAGCTATCACTGCTGACAGCAATCAGCTTTCAAAACCCTCTTTGCAGGCCAATGCCTGCACAACCACTGCTGTAGAGTAAATACTGAGTAAACTCATCACTTAAAGCAGAATACCAGATTAAATAGACCTCTGGGAAACCATAACTCTTGAGCAGATTACAAAATCCAGTCAAAAGATTCATTCTCAAGTAACTGGTAACATCTGCAGTTTTATTCCATGAACATGAGGTTCAGTGCTTTTCCTGTACCATTTTCTCATGTCACCTGCTTTTAGTTCATTGATTTAAGACTGATAAAGACCTTTAAAAATAAAACATTTGTTTGTTTTGGTTTATCAAGACAAGGAGAACCCAAGCCAGCCTCAGTTACCCAGACAGAAGCTGCACCATAGAAGGCAGACTGGCATATTCTTTCAGAGGCCAAACCTGGGGTCAGAGTAGACTAATCCTCAAAAAACCCTCAGGGGGCAGAGCGGTTACATTGGTGAAGGACACACACCACACCACAGGGTGTGCAGGCGAGATGGATTTTCCTGGCCCAGAAAGGGATATGAACAGAAGGAAAGCTAAAGTCATAACTGTGTGAGGAGTAGTCATGAACCTATAGCCTTATTGTGGCCCACCCTTAACTCTGGACAAAAAAGAAGAGAAAAAGAGAGTGAACATGAGACACAGAGAGACCAACTGACCCCAGGATTCTCCATTCAAGTCCTACCTTCCTGGTGAGGTTAACCACACGCCTCGCTCTTAATGTATTACGTCAATAGCAAAACTGAGACAGCAAGCCCTGTCCCAAAATGATGATCATAGAAAGGCTGTCACTTATCCTTCAGGAGGACACAGGTGGGGGAACACCTGGGCAGAAGAAAGGCTCCTGGCCTCTGCAGCCCATACAAAACAAACACAAAATCCATTGAAGTTTTTCAGACAACAGGCAAACCCATGTTAACCTACTGAGCCATTAAGGAACTTACAAGTCAGAGCTCAGGAAGCACAATGTTGGGTGGCAGTGAAGACATGAACTGAAATACTGTCTGCTGACCACATCGTAAATGCTTGACTGCGTATTATAATAGACAGTCATATTTATGAGAGAATGGCTTTTAGAAGATATCTTGTATCAGTGAGAGCTGCAATTTGACACTGCAAAGGTCAGGTTTACTTGCATTTCTACTAAGATAAACTACTCCTACATTAAAGAAATATAATAAAAAGCTTTTAAATACTTAATGATTAAATATTTTTCTTATGTTTACATGATTGAAAATTCTTTTTCTTAATTTATTCTACTATTTCCCATATACAGATTTCTACTCATAGTGCTCCTCTAAAGTGTTACTTGGATATTTTATTCTTATTGCCAGTGTCAGAAAAAAAGAAGAAAAAAAGTGAGAGTGCAAATCAAATACAAACAAATAACACTACTACACATGTCACAGTTCAAAAGGAAGTTATAAATTCATACAGATGAAAAGTGCTACACGTGTCTTGCAAATCTAAAGCTATTAAAGGCAAAGTTAAAAACAGTCTAAACGTCTCTTGTGTTCCTTTAGGGAACCTGTGCTCTCCCTCCCTGATTACACACCATAATACCCAGCTGAGTAATCCCAGCTGAACAATCCTTACAAATCAATATAAGTACGACTGCACGGATTAGTCCCTCCCATCCTGCCAAGAAAGCCCAAGCTTTATCCCTGCTGCGGGAAACATCGTGCGTAACCTCCTAACGTGCTGCCGGAGCTCCAGCCAAAGCCTCTAACGCCCTGCCTGCTCCAGCACCAGCGCCGGCGGCTGCTCCAAGAGAGCATCACCCAACTGCTTGGGGAAGTCCCTGCTGGCCAGCCAGCAAACCCCAAGCCTCTTGCACTGAGGGCTTCATTTCAAAGCCACTCCACTACAACTTCAACAAAGCTTTCAAGTAAAAAGTGGTTGGATTAATCCAGAAAGTCCATTAGCATCTCTCTTCAGGAAGTGATGGGTCTGCAGAGCTTGTGCTGAAGCACTATTATTATTATTATTGTTATTATTATTGTTATTATTATTGTTGTTGTTGTTATTATTATTATTATTATTATTATTAAATTAGGCGTGTCTCTCATCACCTGATACCTGAGCTAACCTTTACTCCTAACAAGGTTAAACTGTGAGTTTTAAAATTTGCTGTGAACAGGTTTGTTGCTGGCTTAGAAAGCATGTTTGAGAATGTAATATAGGTTCCAAAAGTTGCACACAGCAATTAATGAATCAGCTATTCCTCCAAGTTAATTAAATATTGCGTTTTCAGCATATAATAGTTACCTAGCTTTGACCAATGGACTTACAGAGCAGACAACAGGAATATTTCATATTTGAAGTACTTCTTGTCAAACTTAACAGAACCAAAGTCATATGAAAAAGCAAAATGCTTAAACGCCTGGGTAATTTTGTTTTCTTTTTATCAGTTTCTTTAATAGTTTAGTATTAACTACAATTGCCATTTTGGTAAGTTATCTACAAGAGATAAACTGGGGGAGAGTTGTTTGGAATTGCAACACTGCATATAAAAAAAGCCTCTTTTAAGAGCCTATTGGGGATTAAAATAAATTTACTTGTAGAACATTAGAAATTGCTTCTGACTTGACTTTTAAAGCTGGTACCTGACAAATAATGATGAGGATGCTCGCCTACCTTAGCTTCACTTCACAGATGAAGGCAGCTGCCGTCCACTTATTGCCTAGGCAGCACCTTGATATAAACTTCCCCTGCATTTCTTTGCCCTACTAAAGGAGCAGCATTTTGGGGCACACATTTAATTTCATCTGCACACAGATATGCTGTTCCCAAATCGGGTGTCTATTTTAGGCTCTCCTTTCAGGCAAGCCAAGCGGTTGCTTCTGAAAAATCACAGTCCTTTGGGGTGCGGAATAAGGAGATCCCCCCTGGCCTTGTCAGCAAAGGGTGGATAATTTGTGAGGAATTACTGCTGTAACGAAGCGTGAACCTCCACTGCGTGAGAAGGGAACGCCACAGTCCTGCCACACGGATCCCCAGATGGCAAAGCATATTGCTGCAGTCTCATCCCAAATGGCGGTGTGGAGCCACTGCTGAAGGTGTCTGTACCCCACTCCGCTCAGGAGGAAAACAGTCATTTATAAAAGCTCTGTGACGCCTCCCTCTGCCATGACTACACAGCTTCCAAGGACTCCAGTTAGTCAACCTCTTCTGGCTTTTTTTTTTAAATAAAGTAAGAACCAAAAAAACCTAACCCCACCACCATCACCACCCCCAAGACCAGCAACAATACAAAAGAACAAGTAATTCAAAGTGAACAAGTGTTCAAATCTTCACTGAAAACCAGTAACATCAGCCTAAATTTACTTAGGCCCAAGAAAACCAGAAATGTGCTAATGTTTCTTCTGAATTCACCAAAACGAGTTACCTTTTTTTTCTGCTAGGCAAATCCAGGTCCTTCACGATTTAAATCCCACAGGTAAGCTGCGCTGGTGAAAATCAGTCAAGATCAGGCTTACCCAGAGGCGAAAGCTGCAGGTGTGCTACGCAGAAGACTCATCACAGTTTGGCGTGAGTCAAAATGAACTTGTCCATTATGCCCATTTTCCTTCTGAGATCCACATGCCTGATTTCACAAGCTGTGTGCATTCCTGGTTCAGGTACACAGGGCGTAACCCATGATTTTGGGAAACCAGCCTGCTGCTCCTCTCCATCTAGTTGGTGTTCATGGAGCCAAATCCCCTGCCTAGACTCACCTCCTTGCATGCCCACAGAGCAAGGCTGGACGCAGGACACAAGCTATTTTCCCTCAAGGGTACTCTGTTAACAGACCATCGCTTCTCATGAGGCTGTCTCCACTCGCTTTGCCCCACGTGACAAGGATGTCTCCGGCACACTCCAACGAGCTCGCAGGGTGCCAAAGTCCTGCACTGCGCTGCATTAACTCGCCCCCACCACTCCTCTTAGGAGAGACGCCCCAAAAACCTATGACACAGGGTCAGTCCTCTGGAAGAGGTAAGACAACCTGCTCACCTCGCTCTGTTTCACATCTGAAATACAGCCCAGAAAAGCAGAGAAGACTGGTTTGCTCCGCCAAAAGCACACCCACGTATTTACAGACCTAGAAAGCCTTAGACCTAGAAAGAGGCAATGCGTCAAACAGGACAGAGCTCAAGGTAGGCCGGAAGTGTTGCTGTAAAGCCTGAAGGCTCTGAAGGACTTCTCTCAGTGGCTTTTTAACAAAGTCAGCACCTCCAGGTTAGCCACCATGGGACTAATACCCACGGGTGTCCCAGCAGCAAGCTTTCCCAGCTTCAGCTCCCTGACTGAATGACTCAGCAGTGATGCTACCCTAGCCTCGGAGCTGACCTGTATTTGGACTTTAGTATATTCCACACTCTCGCTCTGATGCGTATTTTTTCTATCTAGGCTCTAAAAGTCGTTGTTATCTTCTGGAGAATATTTATGTTTATTCTGGAATCTGGAAGCTACCTAACTGTAGTCACTGGGCTCATCACCCACTAATCTTTGAGTTGCAGACCTTGCAACTTAAAAACCCATCATCTGCAGTACTTCAGATTTCAGAGGGACTTGGAACACTCTACTATGCTTGAGCTCTCCAAGATTTTTCAACCACTTAAAGACAAACCACAAAAACATACACAAAAACAGTAAGTCCCTTTTGCTCTTGAACAGCAGCAAGCTCACAAATTAATTGCGAAGATAAACAAAAAAATTAGCAACCCCCATGAAGCCTTGTTTTATATATAAACTTATTACCATCCTAGCTTATAAAAATTTAGAAGTGCATGCACATGCAAATTCTCGAGCAAGGTATGTTAATTAGGAGGGTTAAGAAGGCACAGCCAGCACAAGACGCTCTTGCGCAGTTACAGATCCACTCAGACAGTGGTGCTGTAACACACCCTAACATCGCACTGCTCCTAACCTCATCTTGGACATGGCACAAATTGCCTGCAATCTTGATTTGGACAGAAAGACTTAAATATTGTTACTGCAATCCTAACACCATTAATGAAATTACATACTAATTGCTTTGGTCAGTAGCACCTTATATACTTTAATTACTTAAGCAGCTGCTTGCTGTTAAGAACTCCAAATTTAGCTACATCTCATGCTATATTTTGAAAGGGTTCTTTTGTTTAGCTGGTTTGCCCCATTTAACTCTGACTTTTTTTTAGCTGAAAAAACAGCTAGCTTGACAGAATCTTGTCCTTTTTAATAGGCACAAAGAGACTTAGAAAATGTAACAAATTCAGATTGATCTTCCCCTTGAAGCTTCTTGGCTTCAAGAAAAGTGCTGCAACCTTTTTCAACCTCAATGCAAGAATGTCAGCTCCTTTGATGCATTTCTCAAGTATCCTCACATGACACAGCTTGCTGAAGTGCTGTCATGAACCACTTGCGGCACAATGTTTACATAAAGGCAGAAATAAATACTGTGCTGCTTATCACAGTCAGGTAAGTTGAAAGACAGTGATGACTGAAGCTTATTGTTACAATGCTGCACTGTGGTAAGAGATTTTAGCGCAGGACTGACATTAAATTACAACAGAGTTGTTTTTCTACAGATTTTGCTTATTTTTTTAAGATACGAAATTTGAAGGATTTTCCCTCCTCCTTTTATTGCATGAGCTTAAAACAAATCCCAAGCTTGCTGTATCTGCTTTACAGACAAAGTAAGAAATCAGAGTTACAGAAATGTACTATTCCAGTTCATTTTGGGACAGTCTTAACATCACAAGATTTTTTTCAAAGCTACAGGCACCATAAATAATACAAGACTACAATATTATCTTTTGCTATTTTATTCCCCTTTAAAAAATTCAAAAGCATTTTCTTTGGTATGACAACGTATTTTCACTGATGTTCCTCAATCTTTTCTTAGATGGACCTGAGGACCATCTGACTAGAAAAACAAACAAACAAACAAACAAACAAACAAACAAACAAACAAGCACAGACTTTGTTTCATTATTTGACAAATTTACAACTTAAAGCACAAGCCAAGGTAGCTGCAGCATAACATCAGAATGTATAGTTACCTAAAAGTATTTTTAATTTTTAGTAGTAAAAAAATAAATGAAGGTTCTTTCTCTTTCCTGATGTGTTTATGTTTGTGTACATACTTAACTCTAACCTTAAAACGAATAAAACACCAAGATATGGTCTCAGAACAGGAAAGACCTGCACTAAGAGCTTCTGCACCACATAAAGCACTAGAAACCACTTCAAAATTTCCTCCATCTCCAAGAGTCCTCCAAAGTGGACACTCCACATGGGCTTCCTTTCAACTTGCAGTGAACTAATATTGAGAGATACATTGCTGAAGAGCAACACCTTCTTTTCTACTTGACTCAAATGGATTTCGAATTCTTACTGTCTTCCTCTTTCACCACAGCAGGGTACCATTTCATTGAGAGCTACTTATGCTCTTTTCTACCCTATTAACCTCTCTAGGGTCCACTCTGTCAACAACATCCCCCAATTAGCGAGTCTGTCTGTTGGCCCCTCAAAACTGAGGATGCACTAGACGACTGTCTTCCCACATGCTCTCAGCAAAATGCATTTTGTATAGGTCTGCACATTTGCCTGAAATACAAGGAAAAGTTGCAAACAGCCAGTTCAATAGAAATTACTCCCTATTTTTACTGTTTTTCCTGTTAAAATATCTGTATTTCTAGCCCACTATAAGTGTCTAAGAATGCTTTTATTGCTGTATTTCATTTCACTTGTCAAACAAGAATAAACTTCCTTCAGAGAAAGTGGTTTTTTGCTATTACAAGTACATTAGGAAATGTGCCAGCACAGCTGTACCACCGAACCCCTGGGAGATACCAGACCCTGGGGAATACAAATGGTCTGAGAACATCTCTCTTCGGGGCAAAGTCATCAGCACGGAGATCACCAAGTCCTCTTGCTCAAACACCATCACTGTAAGAAAGGAGGCATTCACCCCGGCCATGCCTTCAACAAATTTTTCTGATAGTTTGCCTTGGAGCCAACAATCTGCTAGATTCATCTCTAAACTTGCTTTTCAGAAAGAGATCTCTCTGTTTTGTATTTCACCAGCATAACACAGCAGGAGACATGTATCCTGGCCCCAAAAGCTCTGCATTACTGCCATACAGAGGAAGGGTTGAGAGGTTTTTTTGTTCTGCTTTGTTTCGTCGTTTTCTTAAACAGAAAGTTTATAGAGATATACAATGGTAGAAAGATATTACCACAAACATAAATACAGTATTAGTAGACATCTTGGCTCCTACAGTAATGAAAACAAATTAGATCTCTTTCAATAGTTTCATTTCAGCTACATACGAAAAGAAACTTAAAGAAATTCCATGGCTTTTCACTATGTTTTATGCCTCAAGTGTTTTTAACTTATCTCTTTATCCCACATTTAATGCTCTTTTTTTTTTTTTTTTTTTTTTTTTTTAGTAAATGTTCCAATGTCAACTGGCAAGTCTGGTCACTGTTCCCAACTTTAATTTCAACCCCCACATGCACAAAGCTTCAAGTACCCTTCAGCTTAATTCACTGACCTCCTCCCTACTGTGAGTCAAGAATTATGCACCATCAATCAAAGTGCATTTATAGTACTTAAAAGCTGCATCATCTCTCATCACTTCCAATCTCATAGGCTGCATACAAACAAGACAATTTACAGGAAGGCTACCCGCCATATCAAAGTAATACCCTATGGTTTACCCAATGTATTAGGACACAACCTCACATTTCAGTCTTGCCTTCATCTCTTCAGAACAACTTCTCAATATCATGAACAAAGCCGTAGTGAGACTTCACCTCCAAAAGCGCACACACACTGCTAGCAGATCGCAACCACACATTGACAGAAGTTCTGCAATAGCAATATCCTCATTTTGCTGATGGGGAAAATGTAGGTAGACATCTACAGTGATTTGATTCATTCCAGGTAGAAGTTGATTTGTTGAACAAATGCTTCTAACTCTTTGCCCTGCTCCACACAGGCGCAGTGGCCAACCCCAGTATTTCCCAACTTCTACTCAGAGGGGCTTGTGGGTTGTGGAGTGGAGAGCCTATGGCTGCTTCTGCGTGCTCATGTAAAGAAGCACACACTTGGCATCATCATCCTGCCATGATTTCTGCAGTACAGTTATTCTGAGCAGCTTATGGATGCCTGAGTTATAGATGGTCAGCTCCCACCACATGGGAGCCAGGTCTGCTGCTGCCATCATGAGTTGCTATGGTTTGCAACCACTCGTTCCCATCTGCGCCCAAGAGTCTGTGCAACCCCACAGCGCAGGCTTTGGACATCTATTACTCTATGCAGCTCCCAAAAGGAGTGAAAAATTACCATCCCCCCAACAAGGACCCTGCTACCTATAAAGCTGCCAGTCAGCCCAAGGTCAATCACATTCTTTCAGCAAGGACTGGCTGTAAATACAGACAGGATACTCTGCAGAGATGCAGGGCTTACAGAGGACCAGGAAGTTCCTCTAATCAAAGCCTGTACCATTTTACACTCCTCTTGCTATCTGAAGTCTGACTTCATTCATGACTCTTTAATCATTTTTTAAACATAGAAAACCATGTTGATACTCAAATAAAGCCAACTCTGCCACTAAAGAAAGCCTACTTTCACATTCACCCAAAACCACAGAAATTCATTAGCCAAGTATTTTTTGTAACATCCTATTTTTTTTATATATACACCACTGTGTATGTTCTTTTTGACATAACTAAGTTAAGGTGTACTTGCTGATATAGACCATGAGTGCATTCCAGTGTAATTTGTTTGTCTCAACTAAAAAGAAATACGTTTCCATGCTAGAAAAATCCTAAAATCTGCAGCCCTCAACTTCCCAGTCATCTGGCAGAACCAGTCTTTATTTTATACACACATTACAAAAGACATTTCTGAGAAAGATCATGTTTAACCTATAACTTGAGCTGGACATTTTCCACTCAGCTGTACAATGTGTTATGTCCTTATGTGACAATCCCTTTTTTCTAGTACGTAAGCTCCTGAAAATTATTTTAATATGCAGAAAAGGATACTAAAACCTTAAACAAATTCTATACTTGTTCAGACTGCTTAACCTAAATTTGCTATAATATTGTCAGCCAACTTCTAAAATCCATTCAATTTTTTTGCACAAGGCCAACTTTTGTTTCGCTTTTATAATTCTTCCTCTAATTAACACCAACTAACAAGTGAAAAGGAGGAGCACAAAGTGGCTGAATCATAAGGAATCCTAAAGCAACAGAAGCCTCTGCCAGGAGAACTGTGGTATCAGAAATATGCCCCATTTCACTGTTGCAAACAAGTCTTACCTCACCCTCGTTCTATTTCTTACCCCTGGAAATGTTACAGAGCTAGACATTGCTTGGTCATTTTTTTTACTCAATAATTTTTATTTTTAAAAGAGAAGCAAAGTGAATTTTCTAAGTATTCATTTCTAGGATGATAAAAGCTCTGCTTAAAAGATTAAGATCATAAATACATAAATTAACTTATGCTTTTCTTCACCTGAGGCACTAGAAAGAAGAGACAAAAACCAAGGTTAGGACACTTACTAGGACAAACAATGGAAGGAAACTAAGAGCTGTATTGCCTGTTCTCCACCCTCTCACTACTTTGACAGAGACCAAAAATACAACTTTGAAGGTCGGGGAAAACAAAAATCCAAAACTTGGATACACGTCTTTCAGAACTGTTTGTAGACAAGAGGGGTGCACTGTGTCAGCTATAAAAAATAACCTGCATCACAAGAGAGATCAAAGGTGCATGGCTGGTCAGAGACAGAACAAAAATCAGTTCAGTGTGCTTTAAATGGGGATGGGAGTAAATCAGGACTTTATCTGATTCAATGGATTTCATTTGGAAAAAAAAAAAATCTGATTCCAAAATTGTTAAATGTACAGGTGAACTAAGGCTGTCAAAAGGTTTCTTGCAAAGATGGAAGTCTAGCCAATCTCAATTCAGGGAGCAGTTTCTGACATCACATCTGCCTCTGCTTCACCACACCACTGCTACCACACTCTTGGAAGTCAGTTTCATAGAAAATGGGGTCCATTTTTCCCCATCGCCTTCAGAAAGCACAGAGTTAACACAGTGCATTTGAGAAATCTGTCTGTTTTTACTAAAGCAGAGAGATTTAAAAAATAAAATAGCCTTCTCTCAACAGTCACAGTGATTTCAAACATTCCATGTGCTGCAGATAAATGGCAATCAGCTTCTGACAGATGATACTCTTAAATGTCTGAATAAGAAGAATAGATTTATTTCAGACTTGAACACACAGTCATGAAACCAGATTAAAGCCCTAGAGCTTTCCATGTAATCAGATACTGAAAGTCAGTCCTCTCTCCATTAAAGCTGACCTTGCATAGTGACATTGTACTTTTATCTCAAAAATTAGAGATACTTCTTAAAAGATTATTTTCGAAATATATAACAGACAGTATAGCTTCAGTGAATATGGATTGTTTCCATCTCTAAATATACCCTTCCCCCTTACATGTCAAATTGTCTTTGAAACTTAGAATTTGATTTTGGTTAAGGTGTCAGAATTCAAAGTTAATATTCTGATGTTGCAGAGATACTGTTTTTACTGAATAACTGCCATTGTTATGGTGTGATTAAAAGCCAGGCTGCATAATAAATCAACTTTCTTAGCTGGAAAGCTCATTAGTACTGAGACTATTTTAAGTGCCCACAGCCATGTTTTGACATTTGGCTATAACACCTTCACTGAAAGGTTCAAAGGCCTCTTACATAAAGCTAAAACACTTAAAACATTCACCCTAACAGGGAATATGCAAAACCCAAGAACAAGAAGGAAGACAGTGTAGTGGCACAGGCAAGAATTCAACTCAGCTACATTCAAAATGTCATCCAGAAGCTATCAAAAGAGCCTATGTTGATACTACTAATTTCCATCCCTTTGCTCTGATATGTTGACAGTAGAAATTTAGTCAGATTACAAAAGAAAACATAAAAGCAATACAGGTATGCCAGAGAACATTTGAGCTCATCCCAAGATTTTACAGTTAACTTGCATTGATTAAATTAGAAGAGGTTATTTCAGATCACTAAGCTCAGTTTTGGACCATTAAATCAAATGGAAGAAATAAGCTCCCCAGGAGGTAAAGGAAGACCTGAGACCAGAAGTGCCCGAATACCTGTTGGACAGTATAAATAAGTATATAAAATTATTTTAAAACTAGGGAAATTGATCACATTTGGGAGGAAGTGTTCCACAGGATGCCCCCGAGTGCACACTCACAAAGAGAGAGGGCATCCCATGCTGCCTTTTGCACTACCCAGCTAAAGGATGCAAAAAAACCAGATAGGTTTGCTCTGCTTCAGTGGCAGCAGGAAATGCACATATTAAAGACAAAAGTGAATTTAAAAGGACATTTGATTTTACAATTGATTTTGCAGTGTGTCTCTCTGTTTGATTTGTGGTGAGTTTCATAAAGAGTCATTGCTGTAGGCTTAAGCTCGTACTGAGCTAACTTGTTTTCAACGAGGTAACACATAAGCAGTGAGGGATGAAAATGCCCTCTTCTTCTGAGACAGGTCTGTAAAGAAGCAAGAGAATCTCATCACTGGCATGCCCAATTTACAACTTCCCCTGCCAAAGCCTTAGATAACAAGAAAGGAACTTCTAATTCCCCTGAATTCACACTTTGTGACTCTACTCCCCTCTATGCCAGGGTAACTGCAGACACAGATCTTTAAAGAGAAGTGGAAGAACACCTATCTGCAGCATAAAAAAATCCCAATCCACTATTTCGAATGTCATACACCCACACAGCTTCAGTTCCTGAGGGATGAGCATGGTGTGTTATGGACTATCTTGAGCAAGGAACCCAATTTCCCAGTCCAGCTCCACTTACTCTCCCAGTGCAACTGCTCTGCCCCAGCAAACATCTCGCCGCTCCAGCACAGCAAGAAGGTCATTGCAAACCTGCAAATAACTTTACTATTCTTCCATATGCCACAGAAAAAAAACAGGCTTAAAATTTACTGACAGTCAGATAAACAGAGAAAATTATTTTTTAATATTGTAGTAATTCTTGGTTTAGGCTCACTTAAAATTCTTAATTTTTTCTACATCTCAACTTGTAAAACTTCCAATGAACACAGGCCCCGAGGCAAACCCTATACAAACAAGACAGTGGGTTCCTTCCCTGCACGGAATCCTACCTTGCCAGAGAAATTTGACAGATTGATACACTGAATCCTGAGAGATTATAAACAAGCTTCAAATACCATGCTTGTCAACTATGAGCTATTACAGGGCTTTTTTATTCATATCAGGTGGCTTCAGAGGAACACAATTAATTGTAAATATGTCCAAAAGCGAAGATTTGCAAAGCTAATACTAAAACGTTGATACGTGAAAAATAAAATAAAAAATAAAATTTAAAAGTACAATAAAAATGAAAGAAAAAACACCAGTTACCCACAAATGGTTTTCTTTGAACATGCAACAGTTTAAATAATTTTTGGTCTGTTTCTTCTCATTTCACTGATTTCACTCAATCTTCATTATATGATGTACAGAGTCTCCCAGCTAAACTCAATCAGTTCAGTTCATCTGTCTTCTGCAGCTCGCTGCAAATCTCTGAAACAATCTGTACTAAGCACCAATCTATTCTGTCTTTTCATAATTTTTGTTTCAGAGTTCTGTCAGCCCAAGGGTTTGGAAACTAATCTAATGAGGGAAGTTAAACTTCTACACAGCTATTACGGGTGCCCTCCTAGTAGCTGTGCTAACAAGATTCATCACCAAATATAAATGGAAGCATTCTCCAAAAGAAGACAAAGGTACTGTAATGAGCTAGGCAGGAAGCAGGGCCTCCGCTCTCTGCGTAAGATTAGTCAGTGTAAATCATTTTGGCACTAATGGTGGCTTTTTTCTAAGGCTGGACAATGACAACAACATTTATACAAAGCACAAGAATTCATGAATGTCTGGCAGTATTGTCTCTGAAATACAAACAATGTTTGTTTTTCATTCTACACTTTCAATTCAGTACCAGCTGGATTCCGCAAAAAACATGGGTTAGTTCTGATACACCAGATAACCAGCTCATCCCAGTCAGATCCCACAACTGAAGTATTTCGGAAGCAGCACCGACTGTTACTAAACACACTCCTCCTTAGCTACAGAATGAATAACAACATCGCCTCAACCTCCCATGCCTATCCTGAGGCAAATACAAAAGAAAATATATTAAAATCAAGTAATAACAACAGTGGTAGAGAAAAAGAATGCTACACAGTATTGGTTCTCTGGGCTAAATCTTAGGCATTGTAACCCTTCACCTACACCCATGCACATTCAAAAGTCTGCCTGTATTTACATATTTTTGTAAATACAGGCAGACTACAGGGCTTCTATTTTTTGGACCCAGGCAGCGTGCTAGAAGCGTAGCTTCCACTACATTGACATTTACTGTCTCTATAAAAATTAATGTATTAGTGAGTAGCCAGCGAGGTACAGGACAGCATCCACCTCAAGAGTTGGCTGCAGTACGATGCATGCTGGCAGATCCCTGGATCCAGCCGGTTTCACTGGGAGCCAAGCAGTCTGTACATACAGGCAGAGAAGTGAATGCCAACCCAATCCGCAGCCAAAGCATACTCATCATCTCACTATGGCAAGACTTCCTGCCGTGACCAACCAAGAAAGGCCAAGGGCTGCTGACAAAGGACAGCTGTTGGCTAAAACAACTCCGATCACTATTTCCCTTCTGCTGCTGGATCCACCTGGATGTGGAGCCAGAGGTACCCATAAGGTTTAGCTCAGCTCTGTCTGCAAACTGCAGCGACTAAAAGCATCGTCCAACAAGAGCTGAGAGTGCTTCGGGAAAGGAAGACTTCCTGTCAATGCACTAATAAAAGGAAGATAAATCTTTCATCACGGACCCATGGCAAAACACATTTGTACAGAAACTGACAATCATCCACGAGTACATACACACAGAAAGTGCCAAACCACATGTCTAATACTTTCATTAAGAGGCAAGGTGACAGAATGTACCTTATTTATGCCTGGCATCAAAATTCTGAATAAGAAGTAGCTACACAATCCCAAAAAGTACATATCAAGTACCAATAAAAAGTATTGCCCATAAACTTCACATCTGGGACTGAAGTTGGCAGTATTTGCTGCTTGCTAGAAAAACAAACAGAAAAAATGAGCTCCAAAACATACATCAACAAAGAAAATCCCAAAAGTAAGGAGCAAGAAGACAAACAGCAGTGGCATGGCAGGCAGGTTAAACCCCCTGAAGTCCAAGAGTCAACAAATTCTGTCAGACATACAGTTTTCTGCAGCATAGTGTATTTTGCCATCATAATTCATATAGCAAAGCTCTTCCACAGCAGCACAGGGAAATCTGTATGATAGCTTTGTCTCGCTACTGAGACACACGGTTAAATTTGGCAGCATCACACAGCAGCACCACGGAGCAGCCGAGAGGAACAGAGGCTGCACTGCCAGGGTACTTGCGGGAGAGACGAGAACCACCAGAATCCTTTGGGAAGGGAAAGGGAGAACAAATGCTGGAGCCTATCGCCTCTATGGAAAGCCTCTAAATGGCATCCATGTGTGAACACAAGGGTTAGAATTAAAATCACTGCCATGGTCCCCAGCTCTCCCTCTCACTACTGGACAGAATACAAATACTGTAGGCTACACACTGCAGAAAACTTGTCATTGCAAAATTTTAAACATTTGTGACTGCTGAGTGTTTTGCAAAGTGAGAAGGGAAAAAAATTGAAAAAAACAATACCTGTCCCCTCCCCTAAGCATGCTCTCGCTTCCTTTCTCTTGGTGTTTTGGGAAATGGTAAATAATTGTTTTGCTTGTTTCTACATCTCCCACCTTTTCCTCTTCAGAAAAGGCCATGTAGTTTAGACATATTTTCCTTCTCCAAGTTTAGAGGCTTTACTACGGCTTCTGGAAGGACTGTTCCAGAAATACTTAGACTTGCTGCTTATTAAATGCCAAATCCTGGCTGGCTGTTCTTAATTTCCTGTAACTTTTAATAGGCATCTGAAGCATATCTGCTCCTTTACATTAGTGAATCTACTATTGCTCAGCAAGACAGCTTGTTCTTTCCTATAACATTTTATTTATGAAGTAGCTTATGGGAAATATAGGAAAGACATCATAGTTCCCACTCTTTGCATTTAGTACCTTTACAAAACTTGCCCAATTAGCAGAATCATTGAAAAGTAAGTACTTAATAATGGCTTAAGATATACAAATACTTAAAGTAAGCAAGTTTATTAGCATACCTCCACATAAGCAGTTATTAAACTGGTTCTAGGAAAAAATACTATTCCATCTGCACTCAATTTTGCACATTAGTTTCACATGAAACCTCCCTATTCTAAAGATTCCTTACTTTACAGAAGTATTGTCTGCTCCCCAATCTTTACAAGATACTCTTTTGAAAGAAGAAGCTGAAGAGTTATAAAGCATCTGCTTGTGTAAAAACAGTGATTCAGCAGGAAACAGGTACTTGAAATACCCTTCACAAGAAAGGGCTTATTCACGAAAGGACAGTTGGCACGGCTATCTCAGTCTCCACTTGAATGCTCTTTTTCCAGTTTGTGTTAAAGGGATTCAGATGCCTGGGAAGAAACTAATCACCATTTTTATAGGCTGTGGAAAGTAGTCTTGGTTCAGAATTGCAGGTGCTTGTACCAAAAGCTCTCCCAGTGAAAAGCAAAGGACCACAAGTTAATGTTCAACAGAAACTGGCAAATCTGCTGCGCTCACTGAGCAATGTGGTCAGGTGTGAATTGCAAGTGCACACATAAAACAACGTAACAACTACAGCTGCTCAAAGTTCAGCTTCAGCCTTTAACGCACAAAATACTAGAGAACACCTAACACAGGAATTATTTTAGCCAATTCTAATCCATCCACAATTTCTGCTCATGCCAATCACAGGACTTAGGTCTCCTAATAGGTACATGCTTAGGTCAGCAAGTAATGTTGCTTATAATTGGAAGCAAAACTTGCCATAGTCTGTTGCGAATATCTTTATCATCAACGTAATCAAGACATACCACCAAAGAGATTAATTGGCAGTGGTTCTGCAAGTTGCTTTTGGATACAGGTTTAAAGTTTTAAACCAGTGTCAGTGCCAGCAAGGCTTTAGTAGAAATTAATGGATAACAAAGTTTAGCATGATAGTAAGAAAAACCAAAGCAAACAGTGGCCACAGAATGTAAAAATCCATTTCATGTTAATAATCTAATCTTCCTATTTATTATGTGACTAATATGACTGTATGGGAGCTAGTTCAGACCATGTCACAACTCCCTGAGCTGAAGCTCTTAGTGCTGTATTTTTCGGTGTGTTATTTGTTAATCTGGAATTCTACAATATAGGCCAGCTCTAAAAATACTTGTACTTTCAAGTTCTTGAACAAGAATATTTATTTCATATGCTACAAAAAGAGTGTAGATACTCCTACTTGGACAGAACAAACACACTCAAGACATGATGTAACACCAGGCTTATGGCCACTTCCATTTCCAAGAGGGTACCAAAGCACAAGATATCAAGCCTGTGAGGTACCTTGCTTCCTTCGAACACTGCAAAAAGGCAGAAGTCCTAAAGTCCAGCTTAGCATTAAAGGCCACCTTTGGGCATTTAGGTTTCAGTTCTTAATCCATACCACTAACATAACAGTGTCAAGATTAATAGTGCGCATTTACCTGAGTAACAAGATTAGAAAGATTTTAGAAATACTGGATTTGATTGCTGTCAGAAGACTTGGAGCGTGGAAAGGGAAGCAAGTTAAGACACAATCCTCATTACACTCTGGGACTTGTTTGTGAAATTTTAATTGTCTTGATAACCTACAAGTTATGAAATTCGAGTCTTGCTGCCCTTGACAAATTAAAAAAGCTGGATTTTTAAAGGACAAGTTAAGCGTGTCATGTTTGGCAAATATTTTAAGTAACGTGCTTGTAATCTTTTTCTGTTTCAATAGTCTTGTTCTGTCTGCATTACTATTAGTTGTTGCACTGATGAAACAACATTTGAAGATGACCTACAAGGACTTGGTTTCAAATTAAACCATGAGAAACCCTGAGGGTAAGAAGGTTCACTGCCTAAGGGAACACTGTTATCAATAATTTCAAACCTAACAAAATAAAGCTGAGCTGAACAGTCCCTGTAAGAATAGTAATTGTTGTCTTTTAGGTCTCTGAAAAGACAGAAATCAGTGAAGACAGAGTTTTAAGATTTGTTTTCACTTTTTATAAATGGTCCTGTTGGATAACAGAAGCTGAACTATTACACCAGCATTACAACTAGTCCAGTACAGGGCTATCTTTTCCCAAATGAGCTGATTTCTGTCATGGAAAGTAAGCAAGCGTGTTGGTTTTTTTCCTTCTCCTACTGCAGACATTAAGCCAGACCCCTTCTTATGGCAGTCAAAGATTTTTTTTTAAATCCAACCTTAACATTAGAAATGCTGAATTCAATGTCAGTACTTCCTTCCTCCCCACTCCCCCAAACAGGAGAACATCCCTGCCACCCCGGCTAGTAATCCCATCTTGGGCTACAAGGTTTGAGATGCATACAAGTCCTTTGTCATCTTCACTCACTGGTCAAAGGACAGGTGTGACAAAAACCGAATTCTTCAGCTCTCCTTCTCCAACCATGCAGAACATTTCTTTTTTTCCCCCCAATGAGGAGAAATGGCAACATGGAGGCAAGACCATGCCTGCATTACCCTGAGAAGCCTGGATTCCCATGCACTATTCCTTACCTTGGTGGTTCAGAGAGATGCGGTTAGATGGTTCTTGGAAAGCCGGTTCCACCAGATCCCGCCGACCATGGGCTGAAGTCTGATCTACATTGTCCTAAAATTGGAAGAGCAGAATATCTCATCAAAACTAGGCATTCTGTACTCCCTGCAAACTACATTACGCAGAGTCAAACCACCAATACAAAACAAAAAAACCCTGCCATGCCTCTGAAAGGAGAAACCAATGTCAGAGAAGGTGGGGGAGCAGATCACAGGGGGACACTAGGCTGTCACATTAGTATGTGTGGCGTGGATCCAGAATCAATGACTGTGCCTGTTGGCTCATCTGCACACCAGTTTGCGTTTCAAACTGAGAAACAGTGATGTAAATGCACTTCCTAGTTTAACAAAAGTTTCTTCTTGCATCAAATTATGCGGAGGCTCGGGGCTTTGTTTTCTTTAATTCCAAGTCTGTGGCTTAGGGCTTTGTAACTAATTAACTGGACTGAAACAGATTCAGTAGTGAACTACTAAACCTCAAGAGAAATCAGAAGTTCAGTTTAGATAAACATCCATGGCTCTGGATGCCAACCTGTTGTTTTTTCCATACTGGAACTCTCACAAGATCAAGTTTCATGAAGTTTTAACACAAACTGAATTTGGCTAAGTCTAAAATACCACAGTTTCTCACAGATCTTGCCAAAGAAGACAACTAGGAGAAAGCAGGAAAATTGAAATATAAACAAGAAAATAGGAAAAGCAAGATAAGTCACATTTTAGAAGTATGAGAAGGAGATTTAGAGCAGATACATGGTTTTACAAAACTGGCATACCTTTGCATATACCAGCTAAGGGTGGGTATGGAAAGTGCATAAAGTTGACTGCACTGATACATTACCAAGCACAAACTGCTGCAGTGATATACGTGACTATATACATGATCCCACTGTGCCCAAAGTGTGGGATAAATACACAATGGCATGACCTGCTTTTATGTCAAAACATAGGAACCACCTTCACGGCAAATGACATTGTAATTAAGGCAGAGCAGTAACATGCACACAGTGAGCAGCAATTCAACTACATGCAACCGTGAGCCCTCAGTCCAGCATTTACAGAATACATGTAGTGTTTGGGGACTAGAACTGTATATAGGTATAGTTCTACAGTATATGAAATAAATTACCTCTTCATCAGAAAGACTGTCTCAGCAAAGGCTTGAGCTTTGATTCAAGTACTCAAGCACTGCTCTCAAGTGGCATCACCATCAGGGATCAGTTCAGGAGCCCACAGGCATTTATAAGACAGAAACTGACAACAGTGGTATGACTAAGGAAGGTTTTTATGAGTAAACACTGTATGATAAGATAAAAATGGCACCCATCTATCTATGCCAGATACAACTGGGACCACTCAGACTACCGCTTCCATATTGGCTATCTCCCCTTACAGCTCTTTACATTCTTTGCACTGATTTTCATAATGCTGGCTGTTGTTTCATGCGCCACATCTCACTTGAGTTTTTGTTATTGCTTCTCAGGAATCAAAAAACCCCCAAACCACATCAGACCTTCTGTCAGCACAACTGTCTTTGTTCTTACTTTCTTGAAACAAAGCAGTATTTGTTAGCTCTTTCACTGGAGCTAACTGAACATTTACTAGGAACAAGCAACTCACGAGCTCCTGTTTTCTCAAAAACCCTTGCAACCACAGGGCATTGCATTCTAACATTATTAGTGCTTCTAGAGTGCTAGTCATTCTAACTGGATTTATCTCACTTTCTCTAGGACACCACACAGCCATCACTGACCTGGCCCACATCATCTACATTTTCATTTCAGGCAAGAAATTTGGGGCTTGCAGCACAAGAAAGCAACTGCAGAAAGGACATACAAAATGATGAGTCTGTTCCCCAGAAAGTTCAGTTGTAATTTTTCCAAGGTGCCAAGGGCAACAGTGGGGAGAAGACGCTTATCTAGGAAAAGTTTCAGCCAAAACCTAAAAGCTGAAGCTGACTGCTCTCAGTACAAAGGCTGAGGTAAGCATTGCAGGCATGGAGAACCCAGCAGAACATCCCTGCCTAGCACAGGGCTTTTCTCTTTGTGTCTCACTCCATGCAATTCAACATGACCAATTTTTATGGGGTAGCCAAAACCCCAGAGATGCAGTTTAGCAGCACTAAACTGCTGAGTTCCACTACCCAGGAAGACGTCCCAATGTGTAATGCGTGGATGCAGTGACATATTGCCTCTTGGCTGGGAATAGCAACAGGGCATCCCAAGAGAAATAGAAGTTGGAATAAGAAGACCAGTTACAAGCTATTTGTCACACACCTAAATGTGTTTCCAGTTACCCCAATATATAAAAGTCCCTTCTGGAAGGCAAGATTCATGAAGTACTATGTAGTAACAAAGGTGAAATGGGGTCGAGATACACCATTTAACATTTGGGTTTCCCACAGCAGTAACACACAAACACTTAACTGAGAGACCTTATTTCAGGCTTTCACCTGGCTCCAGGCCTGTAACTCTTCAGTTAAACCAGACTTTTTTTTTTTTTTTTTTTTTTTAAACTAGCAATTGCCAAAAATTTACAGGAATAGGATACACCCTCTCTGGAATCACCTTACATCTGTACAAGAAGATGCTGAGAACCACAGGCCTTACTCACAAAGTTAAGCCAAAGCCATGGTAAGGCAGATCAAAGTTTTCAGAAGCAGAGGTTACAGTGACTAATGACTGCTGGTGCTGCCCTTCTAAAGCTGATGCCCCTGCCTGTTTGGTTCGGTGCAAATGTCTGCCCACAAGATCCAGAGAGTTCTCTGGCAGCTTGAGCAAAGCAGGGAGGCAAAGGTTTCCTCCGGACACCGCAGGCCAGCAAAACCCAGGTGCTAAAGCAAAGCGACAGGCCGTGCATAAACAAAGCCACACCTGCTACAGCAATGCAGGCAGTGGAGGGGAAAAGGTAAGGGCGGTGAGGTTTAAAGAGCCAGGGGTAGTTTCACATGACCCTCCAGAATCTGTTTGTGTCCGTTGTGCACAGACAAACGCTGGCACTCGGCCAGCTGCACTGGAGATCACACACTGGAACAAGGGAAAAAGAAGAAAGGGGAGGGGGGCAGGAAATAAAGTTATATAATTCCTCCATGCCAGCAGCCTTGTTGTTGGGCCCCAGCTCAGGGCTGGGACCGTGGCTTTCAGCAAGGTGGGCACCTGCTTTGGTCTGTCACCATCCCCTGTGCTGTGGCTGAAAGCAGCCTCCAAGTAAAGTCATTTGTTTGCTTCATGCTTTAATCCCCAGCTCTCCCTCCTCTTCCAATAAATGCTCTCAATATGAAATTAAAGCATGTTACTTAACTTACTGTACCATCCAGCTATTGTAGTATTTTTAGAAGCTAGCTGAGCATTAGCCCTCACTGACTTGTTTGCATGTGCTGTTTTCTCTGTCAGTCAGCATCTGCAACCAAGGATGATTTAATCCAGAGACTACCAGGAGTGCAAGAAGGACCTGAAGCAGAGTCCTTTAAACCATTAGCATTTCATAAAGCTAAACACACCATCATTACAGGTCAGATTACGGTGTCCTTTTGCAAACCTAGGCTGCATGACACAAAATGTGACGTGCCTGCATCGCCTTAAGAGCCAAAGTCCACTCATAGACAGTGTTATCTCTGCATATCAGTAACCAGGACAATCCAGATTTATTTTTCAATCTATAACCAAGCCTTTCAAGTTGCACTCCTTCAACTATGACATACAATGTTTGCTGCTGTTTGTGCTAGCACGATAAGCATTTCAGTTATCTAAGAAAACATTAAATCTCATCTTTTAATCAGAGAATCAGTCAGACATATACTACAGCAGCTCTGCTGTCTGCACACATGCTCTTTAATCACTTCTTTGGCTCCAAGTGCGACTGTTCCCACCTGCAGTTTAGCTCAGGAGAGTATTTATCAGTATGAGACAGCATTATTAGACAGACCAGTGTGTTGCTACTACTCTACTGCTGCTTCTCTCATCCTAATTTTTCAGCAACGGTTATCCAGTCAGTCATTTAGGGTAACCTTCCAGATAAATAGTGCTTAGAGAAGGAACAAGGCAGAGTTGAAAGTACAAATAATGACGTATCATTTATACCTCCTTCTCATTCTTTGCAAAGAAAGGGGTCTAGCATTAGCAGAGACAGAGCAGCTTTCTGGAGAGGTCTGGAAATCCCCTCTTACTGAAGGCTTCAGCTTCTTCTAATTTCAGCAGTCGCTGGAAGTTTACGAGATGAAGAAAGGCTACAAGTGGCAGCATAGCTTCTCGGAAGCTCCTGGGAGCATGGCCAGACTGAGGATGTCCAGACCACCAAGACGACAGTCCCTGTTTTTGGATTTACTGTAGCTGCCTGCAAACCCACACTGCCGTGCCCCTGAACAAAAGGTTCAATTGAGCAAGAGTCACGCATACTCATGCCAGCAGTCCCACAGCAACAAATTAAGATCATGACATACTTCTGATGTTTGTACACCGTCCAGCACAACAGAAAGCAAAGTCAGACGTGCTGACGGGTCTCACCGCAATTTAGGAGACTATCAAGGCAGATATGCCTCAGTTTGCAGAGGGCACTCCTGCCAAACAGGAGCTCCCTGCCAACCTGGCGGTGCTCCTTCATCACACCAAGGTACAGGTCTTAAAACTAGCTGAGCGTAAAGAGAAAATTAGTGAAGCCATTATTTGAACCACCACAGCTTTACTCTGCTCAGGCAACTTGTGTAAAGCAAAGTGAAGTACCTTATGTTAGCACAGACCGAGGAAGCTATTGCAGAGTGCTCAAGTGTAAGTGGTTCCCAGAAAAAAAAGCAATTACAAAAATTCACTGAGCAGGCAAACACCATGGGCTGTGAAAAAGTAGACACAGCTCCAGGCTTCAGGAGCAGAAAGGGGATACTTAGAGAAATTACACTCTCTTTGTATCTGCAATTTGTTGCTCTTAGACAAAGGACACAGAGATAGACAAACATTTCTTTATCTGACCCAGTACTGTCATTCTTAACATGCCCTGGAGTTTCCTTAGGTAATGAACAGATTAGACAGCATTTCTTCTGAGGACTGCTTCATAAGATTCTTCACTTTCCAAACAAAAGACTGTTTGCATTTATGTAAAGTAACTTCCTGCACTGCTTTTTAAGCTGTGCTGATTCTTTATACCATGACTTTGCAGTTTTGGTTTACTTGAAGCATCAAATGCAGAGGGAGAATACAATAGGCTCAATTATGCTAAGTGACAAGAAGCCAGCTATTCAACTAAGTAACCTTTCCTATAGCTCACTGGTATCCACAGCCATCCAGAGTTTCTGCTCACTCGATTTTATTCTTAGCCTTGTGAAGGCAAACACACAGGCTATTACAAGAATAAATCCAACTGACAGGTCCAGACCAATGTTCAAGTTCTAATCCAAACTCCACAGTCCAGATCAATTAGTAATTCATGTGAACTCCTTTCTTAAAAATACAGCAGCACAGTCCCCTACCTGACAGCTGTTTAGTACAGTGTATTTTCAGCGAGCTGACACACCAGAGTTTGAGGAAATGTGTCCCAAGTAAGAGTCCTGAGGGAAGCGCAAGGCTCTTGGGTTTGTCCAAAGTCACTGCTTTGCAAACGATTTCAAGTTTACTCAAACACAGTGTGTATGTTTTACTGTTTTCTGCCAGAGTGCTTAACATGTCATACATATAAAGAAAACACAGGCTTTGCACACTAGGCAGAAAAGTTTAAAGCGCATTCTCAGACAACCCACATATTACATAATTAAAGACCTGTAACCTGGTTTCCTGCCTCTTAACTATAGTCATTTGACTAGGTAAGAGCCAAGTGAAAGGCTCAGTAAGTCAACAGAGTAACTGTGAACCTAGAATTTTAGCATTCCCATTGCTAAGAGAGCTTGTACAAACAAGGGCTTAAAATAAAGCCACTTAGCTTTGTCAAAAGTTGGGCTCTCTCTCTCCTGAAGCAGCAAAGCCACTAACTGCAGGAATCCTGATTTTACAGTACTGGCTGTCAAGACTGGGAGCAATAACCCTAGAGACCAAGAACAAACAAGCCAGCTCAGGATTACAGGAGTAGCAAAGGCAGCAGCACATTCCTCCCGACACACCACAGCACCTCCGATCCTCAGCGCCACAAATCACTGAAAACATGCGATAACCTGGCAGGGCACACAGACCTACCGTGATCCACACATTCCTGCAACCCTCAGCAGACTTACCAGCCCACCGTGCAACAAACACGACAGCTACAACAGACCAGGAATTAGCAAAGAGAGAAGGAAAATGAGGCTGACAGACAAGACAGACCTGCGTCCATGGTCCATGTCTCTGCAGTGGCAGAGAATTTGTTAAATGAATCACAGGAATTATATTACATCCCATGATACAGGGGAAGGCAGGAAGGCTTGTCAGTCTGACCTTGGAGGAACTTCTCTCCGGACCCCCTCTGGGCTTTAGCAACCCACTGATCACAAATCCTTCAAGTCTGAAAAAAATTGGGGGTTTGGACCCTGTTGTCGACACTGAAACCCCTGAGTGTGCATGCCCCAAGTCAGTGAAGTGTTTCTTCCTAAAAGCTATGGCCCAACACAGTTGTAGAAGCCACTGCTATAGCTGAGCCAGAAAGTTATTTTTCTTGTCAGATTTATTTTTAGAAGTCTAGTTATGTGACTTATCACTACCTGCATTGCAACTGCTATCAGGGCAAACCCAAAACCACCATCACCTACCAGCCAGCTTCTTCCTGTCACTCCTGCCCCCACCCCTAGTGTCTCTTTGGCATGCAGAAAATGAATTAATTAATGTAGCCTAGCAAGAGCAGGACCACAACTAGCAACCTCCAACAGTATCTGGTAGCAGCAGTTGACTCCTAAAAGGCTTTTCTCCAGTAAGGCAGGAGTGAGCATACCATGTTAGCTGACAGCTCCAGCAATGCACTTTTACAGCATGCATACAGGCTAATATTACAGATTCAGCTTCTCCAGGATGATCTTTGCAAAATTGGCATTAACAGGGTTTTCAACACTCCTGAACCCAAAATTTCACTAGATGCTGTCCTCTCTTAGTAGGAACTAACCATTTCTGCAAGAATTGAGCTGTCTCCCTGTACTCTGCACAGAGAAAATGGATAGCATATTCCACAGTGTGCACTTTTTGGACCAGACTGCCATTTATTATGGTAGAAGAAAATTCAATACATCATGGTTGCTGTCTTTTAATCAGCTAGCAAGGAAGGAATCCAACTGACAGGCTTAGAAATGCTAAAAGCTTTGTTCTATTTTTAATGAGACTAAAACCACTGTGGCTGTTACAGACAGTTTACATAGTTTACCACTAAAATAAAGTCTTGAAATACAGAAAAGAAACAATTGCACAAAGTTCTCAGTGAAAGCAATCACTCCTTAGAGGTGTCTTCACGTAAAAATTACTTACAAAAATGAAACATTTACTTACTGATAAAGAATCCTTTTACTTCTTTTTTTAAAACAAACTAGGTTCCTTTTAATTTCTCACAAAACACCACTGAATAAATGAAGTTTATATTAGGAAATTCTTCACAGTAGGAAAGTCGCATGCTTACATGGAAATTTTGTTTCTACTGCTGGAGCCCACAGAACCTGATAATGTATCTTCAGCTGGCACTTAATTGTAAGTTAGCCTTACCTCCAAAGCAAGTCACCCTCACTGACAAGGGACTGCCACTGACAAAAGCTACCTGTTCAAAGCTACATCCTTTGCTGCATGTTCTAAGCTCTCTGGTTTTGGTCAATATTGACTCAACCAAAAAAGTCCCTGAAAAATCTGGGTTTTGTGAGAGAGAACTGTACTTATCAATTGGAATTAAATTTAAAAAATTAGTTTTGTTACCATGAGAAAGCATAAACTAAAGCAGTATGCCATATTCCTCTTCTTTTTTTAAAGAGGTTTTTAAGTAAGATCTTATATCAAAGAACTGACACTTAATTAGTGACTACACTACTTGAATTGAGCCAAAAGCACAAGTTCATACGTGTTAACTACTATACTGGATAGTGCTCACAGAATCTAAGGGAGTAATGCAACCCACAACAATGTATTGTTGCTCAAAAAACTTTCAGCCTACTCAAGAATCCTTACCAGGGTCACTTTCCATGTTTTGTCCAGGTTTCTGAAGTTCATGGTCAGACTATATTCCTTCTTCAGCAGAAGGACAAAAAGAAACATAATGGGAATGAATATTTGTACCCTGGTGCAATGGAAAATTTCAGCATGCCACACACTAGCTAACACACCTGTCCAATCTGAGAAAGCGTTTTCAAAATTATTTCCTTTTAGATTGTATTTCTTTAAAAAAATCCCCATATATTCTTTTGGTGAAAGCTGTAATAGAGAAAGAAGGTACAGGATATTTGATCCTTTCCAACACACTGGCCTCCCCATACTCAAACCTGTGAAATACAAGGTAGCTCATCTGCTCTACTTTGGCATCAAATCTACTGCAGTTTGGGTTATAGCAGCACTGCTGGCCAGCTGCTTCCAAGAAAGAACACTGGCTTTGGGAGTCAGGTTTTGACAGCATCCTTCTACCACGTGGACAGGAGACGTTCCGTAAAATGCCTTGGACAGTCTGTCCCAGAACAGGCTAATGATGCCCTGAATTAACCTTGGAAGGCTCAGTGCTTGAAAGGATGAGCTGTTGGACTCTGGATCTGGCACTGCAGCAACACATTTGTGTGTCTCAGGCCAGGGGAGGGACGAGAGAAGGGAAGATGCCACCTGGGTTGAAGGAACCACTATTTCCATACAAATGCATTCTCTTCAGGAATTTATAGTCAAATCTCAATGCTTCTGGAAGTGATAATCAGAGCCAGATAACCTAAATTACATTTACGTTTTTGTAAGCTTATAGCTAGGAAGCCCCAGACACCAAGACAGATGAAACTCTTAACAAAGGAATAGAAGTAGCATGAAACACAAAGGAATTTATACCATCTGAATGTGGATCTGCTCTCTTACAGGCAATACTGCTACCCTACTTTTGTCTTTGCAATGTTCAAACTGAGAATCTGAATAGGCCAACAAGTGAAGATGGCTCCTCACAGCCCTCGACAGGAGTGGTAAAATGATAAACCTCCTGTGGGGCAGGAGCCACTGTGCCCACACAGAGCATTAAAATTTACTGGATGTCAGCGAGCAAAGTAACTCTCACCTGCTAATGAAATTGCTCTTCGGGTCTTTAAACTGAAAACCTGACCAATTTCAGGTGTCACATTGAACAAACTCATACAAGACTATTTTGCTATCCTTCCTTGTTTCAACTATTAACATGGACCTCATCACTCTACTTTCTAACCAATTTGCTCAAATGCTGACATCTAGGGTGTGCTTGGTACCTCTCCCCTCCTTCCCAACAGTGATCCTTGGCACTAGGTACATAGTTAACTAGGTCTAGAACTGCCTGTCCCATCTAATCAAACCCATGATCCTAATTACCTGGACCACACAGCTTTCTGCTCAGATAAGAACCATTTGCCTGTTACATGGTGCCATCTGCCCCAGAACTCAATGCTCACTTCAGACAAGGGTGTTTGTAGCTCAGGGGACTTGCTCTCAATTAGGTAAAGAAATAACTCTTCACACATCTTCAAAACAGCTAGCCTTACCAAAAAAAAAAAAAAAAAGACATTTCCGAATCCTAGATATGGGGTAAATGTTTATACACTTCAGTTGACCGCTCTATACCCTACTTAAACCTGACAGAAATCACAGACACCTGTCTAAGGCACAATATTTATTAATGATTAATAACCTAGCATCAGATCTTGTATTGGAACAGACTGATGGGCTTTCCCCTAACCAAATATCAGGGTTACACTCAGAGCAAATCAGTAATGTAATTTATGCAAAAAAAAGTTGGCGTCTAAGAAACAGTCTGCAATATACGGGTACTTAAAAAAAGTAGTTATTTTGTACTGCTTACATTTCAGTAACGAGTTACTTTGCAAGCCTTCAGAATAGAAAAGAAAATAAATCAAACCCCACATCATTACCAACAGAACAAGATGCCTGGATGTCTGCATTTCTTTCCTTAATCATGTATGAATCTCATTTAACCTGTGCAGCTTTAAGAAAATCACATACATAACTGCACCTTTCACAGTGATGTTCAAAACAGTTTTTTCTGTTAAAAAAAAAAAATCCTCACAGTAATGCTCTATTAGACTTCATAAAGTGCCACCCCCAAGTGTTAGCACGAAACGGTTGGACAAAATTACTAATACAAATGATGCTGCAGTCTGCATTACAGAAATACCTACACTGAAATTGTCAATTCATAATGGCTAGAAAGAAAACAAAAATTTAAGATAAGACTAATGACAGGAGCAATCCTGACTATTTCAGTGCATCACTGTCTTATTCCCATTTCTCAAAATGAAAGAAACTTGCAGGGTTCAATACTGGACCCAGTCCTCTTCAGTATCTTTACTGATGATGTGGATGAGGGTATGAAGCGCACCCTCAGTGAGTTCATGGGCAACACTAAGTTAAGTAGGAGTGTTGATCTGCTGGACGGTAGGAAGGCTCTCCAGAGGGATCTGGATCAATGGGCCAATTATATGAGGTTCAACAAGTCCAAGCGCCAGCTCCTGTACTTGGGGCACAATAACCCCACACAACACTTCACGCTGGGGAAGAGTGGCTGGAAAGCTGCCCAGCGAGAAAGAACCTGGAGGTGCTGGTCAACAGCAGCCGAACGTGAGCCAGCGTGTGCCCAGGAGGCCAAGAAGGCTGATGACATCCTGGCTTGTATCAAAAACAGGCTAGCAGTACCGGGGCAGTGATTGTCACCCTGTACTCAGCTACTGGTGAAGCCACACTTTGAGTCTCTGTGTCCAGTTCTGGGCTCCTTATTACAAGAAAGACATTGAGGTGCTGGAGTGAGTCCAGAGAAGAGCAACAGAACTGGTGAAGGGTCTGGAGAATGAGTCCTATGATGAGCGGCTGAGGGAGCTGGGGGTGTTCAGCCTGGAGGAAACGAGGCTCAGGGATGACCTCATCACTCTCTACAACTCCCTGAAAGGAGGGTATAGCCAGGTGAAGTTTGGTCTCTTCTCCCAGGCAACCAGCAACAGGAGGGGAGGATACAAGCTCAAGCTGCACCAGAGGAGGTTCAGGTTGGAATTCAGGAGGAATTTTTTCATGAAAAGGGTTGTTAAACATTGGGACAAGCTGCCCAAGAAGGTGGTGGAGTCACCATCCCTAGAGGTGTTCAAGAAATGACTGGATAGGGCACTTAATGCCAGGGTCTAGTTGACATGGTAGTGATCGGTCAACGGTTGGACTCAATGATCTTAAAGGTCTTTTCCAACCTAAATGATTCAGATTGTCTTCATCTTTATTGTCCTTAGAAAAAGAAGTAACTAGGTTTGACAATAGTAAAATCCAAGCACCTCAAAGGTAGCCTGAGAACTTCTCTTAGCACTCTGCATAGTTTACCTATCTCTGTCTAATTTTCAAAAATCTAGGTACCATATGAAATATGCTTAATTATCACACTTGTTCCAGTATTAAAAGTATATATTGGTATCTATCCATCTCAAGGTAGTGGCTGCTATATTTGCCTTTCTTTGAGGAAAGGAAGTTAATTGCAAGTAGCTCTACCAGTTATCCTGCATTAAGAAGATGACTTTATCAGAAAATCTCTATTGACTTAACATTCTCTGAAGGAAGAAAATTTACAAAAGATTATCAATTTGCATTTACATCGTAACAAATTACAAGTAAAATTGCACACTATCCCAGGAAAACACAATACAAAGTATAAATCTTCAGTTTTTGCAGAAGCTGGCACACTAAAATCAAGCATGTCAATCATAATTCGTGTTTGGAAGATTTTCTTTTTGTTTTTTTCTGTTTTAAAGCTGTTTACAGTGTGTGTCAAGTGACCACTTATTTTATACAGCTCCTCCCCACTTCTTTTAATGCCTACTGGACACATCCAAGGAAGTTATCCACAGCACATCAGAACATACACTGAGGCGCTTCAGCATGGTTAGCAGCAGCTGCTTTAACTCCACACAAAGCCTCTGAGGCTACATTAAAGCCTTGATCAAAAGGGTTTCATAACTACCAGTATGCTACTGGAGGAAGGTCTGGTGTGCCAAACATTGCCAAGGCAGCACATGAAACACAACAAGCAAACCGCCTCAAAACAAGACCTGCCCAGGTAAAGGGTCTCCAAACAAGGAGAGATTTGAACAGAGATTGCAAAGCTGGTCAGACAGAAGAAAAGTTCAAGAAACCCCACAGCTGTAATAAATCCATGTGTGCAATGCCTGATCACGCTGGCTTTAGCAACACTGAAACACTACAGCTATCAACCACAAGAATATTTCTGCAAATGGATTTCTATGGTTTGCTCCAAGAAAAGATGGGATGCAATCGGATTAGCCACTGTTCAATCAGTATTGAGGTGGCTTTTCTTTCTCTTCTGTGAAACCCCTGCTGAAGACTAGGGAGGGGAAGTAACTTGTAAGGAAGTAACCTTGCAGGTCAAGGGGCTGGCAGCTTGCACATGAGCAGCTACCACACTTCAGCTGAATGGTGATTAATTCAGGGTGGTGCCTTTTACTGCACAACCAGTATTTATGGTACTGCTCCCTCTAGTTCTGAGCTATTCTTTCTAACCCAAGGATGCACATCTATGAAATATAGTGGAAAAGATTCCTGATGAGATCAAAGTCAAATCAGAGATTTAAAAAAAAAAAAAAAAAAAAAAGGGGAGTCATAGGATGAGGAGGGGAAGAGGAAGAACTTTGAACTAGGCTTCTGAAGCAAGCTGTGGGTGAGAGGATTGGGCCACCTTCTGGATACAGATAAACAGAAGACTCCTTATTTAGCTAAAACAAGAAAATTAACTGTGACAGATTAACTAGAAGCTCATTAGCACACCACAATACTGACAGCATGTGTGTAAACTTACATCATAATAATACATGTTATTGTGTCAATATCCCTGTTTCAGAAAATGCTACTGGGACAGCTGATGGATGAGAAGTTCCTGGTCTTGTGGGTTCAGGTTTATTTTAATCTTCAGGGCAAGTCCTACTCTAAGAGATATGCTGTCAGAAAACTATTTTTCCAACTTGCTCTCATCCAGTTATGGTTTGTGACTTAACCATACAGGCAGTTCATGTTTAACAGCCAGCAGCTTGTCATAATTCTGAGGACATAAAGGACTCCAGAAAAAACAAGATTGCAAGAGATGCCTTTTTCAGAACATCTTTAGCACACTTCAGTTAGCCCTTTTGCTCACATCATGGAAAAAAAATAGTGTATCTCATGCAGAAATTTCACCAGCAAACACATAGGAAGGAGTTTTTCCATCAAATTTGCAACACACTGCCTTATACTTCTACATAATCAGAAGTAGAGAAACGGGCTCTCTGAAGTCTTAATTCATATTCACCCTAGAAAACAGGCTCTACAAATGCTTCTAGCTACAAAACACTTCTGGTAACTACCTCAAATATTGGCATTTATATTTGGGTTGAAAAATTCCTTGAGTCTGTTCTGAATTCAAAAAGGAAAAAAACTTCACCTAACCTGAGTATGCATGTGGGGGGGAGTAAACATGTTGCTTTAAAAAATGGATTATTTATGTATGTATGTAACACATACGTTACATATGATCCTGGAGTTACCTTCTGCAGAAATCGTTCCAAGAGGTCATGACAAGAGGTTGTAGTGGTGTGGCGAAGAAGAAAGAGCCCAGGAAAGAGCTTTAAGAAGGAGGATATGCAGAGGGGGAACAGGGTAGGAGCACACAAAGGATTGTGCAGGATAAAAGGGCTTCACTCAACCAGGAGGCAGGAGACCCAGAGCACACAGAGAGTGACAAAAGAAGGCCCATGGAAGTGAACTAGCCACAAAGACAGTTAAATGTCTCCTGACATCATCATTGCCAAGATGTCTTCCAGAAAGAGCCCGTGATCTCCTTCCAGGAGAGCCAGAACAACTCCCAAGCTCCCCCAGGCACTACTCTCCATTAGCCTGAACATAACCACTCAAGGAAATCCTGGGAGGTCAGGTCTCTGCCAGAGAGAGGGAAGAGACAGAAAACCCATAGGCAGGAAAGGGAGATGTTAGCCTTGCCATGCTTGGCACAAACTCTTCACAATCCACGCAAGAGTTCATGCATTGGAATGCTTTCGTCAGCGCTCGCTCCCTGACCTGCACCGCCTCCTTGCTCTCCAGGCACACGGAGGGCATCTCGTCTACAGCAGGCCATGGTGAAGAGGAAAGAGGAACATCTGGCCAGGACTCTCCTAGAGCCTCCCCACCAAATGACTTCAGCCAGGGGCAGTCATGACCAAAGGACAGCAGCATCAGTCACATCCAAGGGTGGAACTCATAAGCCATTCAGCAAGGGGGAGCTTCCCTACGCTGCCCCAAGGACAGTCCTGGGGAGATATGGCTGGTAGTAGGTCCTCAGAGAAGGTGGCACAGAAGACAGTCCACTTGGATGTAGCTTTGTGAACGAGAGCAAACATCAGGGAAGGCAGGAGAGTGCCATGACAGGAGACTGAGTACCAACCTGGCCGGGAAGCCACGAAGGACAGTGCTGGGACAGGAAACACCTGAACTATTGGCTAGCATCCCTAGGTTCTCCTTTGTTTCTGTCACACTGCCGAGTCCCTCATTTTCTACGTCAATAGTTCTTCCCAAAAGAAGCCCCCACCACCTTTAAGAAGACTGATGTTCAGAATACCTGTCTTGCTCAAACCAAACGAATCCATCTTTGCAGCCAGGTGCATGGGACAGGGAGAAATGGGACACAAATCAGCTAAATCACATTTCTGACCCACTCACAAGCAAACAGTGCCGTTCCAGCTGCAGCCAGCACTGGACACTAACAAAGATTTCTAGTGTGGGTTGAAGATAACTTCACAATACATTCAGTGAGACAAGCGGGGAAGCATTTTCCTGCTTGACCAACAAGCTGGCAAAGCCAACTGGTGGACAAAGTAGAATCAGCTGGAGAGGAAGAGGCTGATGGCAGTGGAGATGATGCAGAGATGACAGTAATGACTAAGCAAAGAGAGCAAGACTACCAGCAGAATTACAGTCCTGGACTGTGGGAAAGCGGATTTTTGGCCTGTTCATGGATCTGCGTGCAAGGTTCCCATGGCAGACTTCTCTGAAGAACCAAGGCAGCCAGGGCAACAATCTGATCTTGCAGGACAGCCTCCTCAAACCTCAAAAACGATCCACTGTGGCATGCAGAAAGTCACAGGGGAATGGCAGAAAGCCAGCTGAATGGACAGGCAACTCTTGCCTCAGCTCAAATGCTGAAATGCAAAGAAGGCTAAAGCAGGAAGAGGTTATGCAGAAAGAACACGGAGACCGGGCACATGCAGAAGAGCTGGAGCAAGCAAAAGACGCGAAGAAAAAACAAGGAACTGTTATATAGGCAAGTAAGGACAAAAGGATGGCTAATATTAGTCTTGTTAGCTCTCAGTCGTGCACAGGACCCAGCAGCTAAGGACACGAAAGACTAATGATTTTTTTGCCTCCATTTTTCTAGTAAAGTTCATCCTCATGTCTCCCAGTTCTTTGAGCACAGTGTCAGCATCTGGAGGACTGAACCATTATTCACAGCAAAGGAAAGTTATGGATCAGACAAGTGAACTAGGAGCAGACAGAATGCATTAGAAGGTGCTAAGGAAGCTAGCCAATACCACTGCAAGGCTACTCCCTTTTGTCTTCAAAAGAGTAAGTCACAGACCAGAGGACGATCCCCGTGACTGCAAAGGCAGAAAACACATGCCTGGTCAAAACAGGCGAGGATGACAATATGAAGAGTGAGAACCTGGTCAGCCTGACAAGTAGGCAAGAGTATGGAGCAATTCCTCCTGGAAGTCACTGCAAGGAAGTCAAAGGACAAAAAAGAGCAACTGGTAAATCTATACTGGCTGTTCCAAAAAACAAGTCATACTTGACATTTCAGGTTGCAATTTTATACCATTTGCACTAAGGGTCTTATCTCTCAAGATACCAAAACAGTTAGACCATGGATCATTGTGCTGCCTTCTGATTTCTTCATCTAGCTGCACATACTATGTTTTTCAAATATATAGTAAAAATTTTACAATACTGGGCAATCACGGTATTTGTGGAACATCTATTTTCATTAATAGAGCAGGCACCTTGTTTGTACTCCCCCTAGCCCAAAGAAACCTGCCCCAATATAGCTGAAGGCTGTAGAAAAGTCAACTGCAAACTTGAGAAGAACCTACTGCAACAGCATAAAATTCATAAAAAATACCTTTTTGCCTCCACTGAAATATCAATTCTACAAAACTCACGTGAGCTGAAATAACAGCCTGTCACTCTCCTACACTAATAGCTTCGAGAACTTCTCCAAGAAAGGTGCCAATACCACTTTGTCAGAAACCCCCTCCTGAACTGTGCAGAAGTATTCACTATTCTGGGGAACTTGCCAGCATGACAGTATTTACTGTATGACTAATATGCATTAATGAAGCACAAATGGACAACTATTTACTTGTGCTAATAACTAAAGCGCTTTATTAGAGCTAAGGCCTCTAGCATGAAGGATTGCCAGGTTCCCCCACTTGCCAAAATTATGTCAAAAAATGGAGCCAGTGTGTAAGACATCAAGAGCTACAGCCAGTGTGTAGTAGAGTCTTAAGTCATTGTTTAACATTCAGCTTGCAAAGGACCAGCATGCTCCAAAACCACTGGCTGTTTCCGAGGGCTTGTCTTTTCATTGTAGAGGCTAGAATTTCAAATATGCACACTGGTCGTACCAGTACGCAGGCCAAAGCTATCTTAAAATAGCAGTACAGCCTGAGAGCTTTGCTGGGAATTTGTGTTCTACCTTTGATTGCTCACTGTTCTTTCAAAACCAGAAATAAAAACATTGTATCTTAATGCCTCAGATTAAAATATCAATACTATCTAGCATAAAAGGCCATTAATACCAATAATCTGGCCCTTTATTCATGAAGGATTCCTGAAAGCTGATCAATTTGGTAAAATTCCATCCTGGAAAAGCAAAGTCAACCATACAAGAAGAAAGTCCTTGCTCTATGCAGAACTTTCCATCCCACCTCTCCACGAAGGGAACATACCTGTAACACCAGGAATAAAAGGTACACCTTGAAAAGCAGCAGGGTTTTGTGAGAACTCAATAACTTTTTAAAAAAACTATTTCAGATTACATTATATTAGGAACTAAAAGAAAAATTCTTAGGGGATGAGAAAGGAACAGGTAAAGACTATTTTCAGTCATAGCTAGTGCTAGGTGGCCCTGAGGTATTTATCCCTAGCTTTACAAAGTAAATGGCATTTTCACCACACCAAGGTCATGGTGAGTTCAGGCTCTCCATTCTTCTTTGAATCAGCAGCTTCAGCTCAGGACTCAGCTGCTGCATTTGGAGTAGAAAGTCTGCAAGTGTAGAAACAAAAAGATCCCTGCCATAGGCATCACATAATAAAGTTTGGAAACTGCACCCACAGTTTCTTTTCAGAAACAGGAAAATTCTCCTCTTAAGATCACACAAACATCTTCGCGCAGAATCACAAGATTTGGGGTGGTAGTTTGGAGGAGTTTTTCCTCCCTCCTTATTTAACTTTAAAAAAAAAAAATCAAGTAAGTAAGTGCTTATGAAATATTGTCCTCCCTTTGATCAAACAGATTCTCTTTAGACTATGTAAGGCAAGAAAATGTACTGGGCATAACTTTACACAAGGTCTGTCTCTAGATATATTTCTTAGAAATATTTAAATATAAGGCAATATTATATCATTGGTCTTTTCCAAGGATAGAAAAGACCTCTCTGAGCCAACTGGCATGGACAACAATGCTAAGAATTATCCGAGCCACAGGGCTTTCTTGAAAAGTGACAGCTCCAAATACACAGCAATATTACCTCCCTCTTAAAAAACAAAATAATCTTCTCCACTGGTTACTATTTACTCATACGTAGAGCACAAAACAGCTGTAGGAGGAAGGTTCATTAAAGGAGCCCCCCACCCAAACTATCACTAACGTAACTCCAGTCAGCTATAACAAAGGCAGTTTTAAAAAAAAGGCTTCCACTCCTTTGTATTTCAGGTTTGTATCCTCTTATATTTATGCAGGCATTTGAAGTGTGAAGCTGTCTTAGGACTGGTACATCAACTCTCTTCTGTTAAATTAGAGTTGTTGCTAACACAAAAAAACTCATACTGCTAATTCTCCAAAATAACCAGTTGGTAAACAGCTTGTTAAATATTTACTCATCTGGAAAAGATCCAACCCATGAAAAAATATACAGGATTTTGTTTGGTGCTATAAGTCTACTAAACTGATTGTTACCATTGCTTCTCAATGTTCTCATGAAGTTTTGTGAAAAAACAGCAGAAAATAGTCTGTTTTACCAACATGAGTATTTTTTCAGTCTGGAAGTGTCATCTCAAAAGTTGCATAGAAGTCAGAACCTCAAGAGACCCACTGCTTTTGATTTATCACTAAATCACTGGGGTTGGAAGAGACCTCTGGATATGACCTGGTCCAAACCCCTGCTCAGGCAAGGCCACCTGCAGCCTGAGACCATGCCTGGATGGCTTCGGATTATCTCTAAGGATGGAGATTTCACCACCTCTCCCAGGCAACCTCTGCCAGTGCTCAGTCACCCTCACAGCGAAAGAGAGAGTTGCCCAACATTTAAAAGGAAATGCCTGTGTTTCAGATTGTGTCCATTGCCACTTGTCACCAAGGAAAAGAGCCTGGCTGCATTCTCTTTACAACATTTCAGGTATTTACATCTATTCCTAAGATCCTCCCTCAATTTTCTCTCAAGTATAAAAGTAGCAAACAAAGGCTTAAACATGTACGAAAACTAGAGATAAATCAAGAGACTGCTGCTTGCATTTAATGACAGGTTCAGTCTAGTGTTTAAGCGTGAAGTTACTACCAGGAAGATGCAAAATTAAGATTCTTTATTTCTTCATTTGATTCGCAACATCTGTGTTGTTTCCTGACCAATGGTAGTAGTAATGCAAGCAGCAAATTGTATGACTGACCACAAGAGTACTTTGCATCTTTTTTTTCAATGGGTTGAAAAGGTTCATATAATTGAAAAATTTGGACTGAACCACTTGAAATTTCTTGCTTGCATTCACCTTCAAAAAATGACTTCATGTTTTCCTAACCAACCTCTGTAAATTAGCATACAAAAGCAGAACTGCAAACAGTAAGGTACATACTTTCAACTGGAAATATAGAAAGGTAAACTGGTACAACAAAAAAAGAAAAAGAATTGATGAGTATTTATTGTAAAAAGGGAAACCATAGTCAATTGTATATAAGCATAGTGCAAGATACAAATTTCTTTGAAGTAATTTTGCTTCATATAGAAATATTCTGACAACACACCATAGTGGTGGCAAGTACACTTCAAATGACCTCTTTAAGAGGAAAGCACCACACTTTTATTTCAATGTTAATGAAAACAACTAGTTTGGGGACAATTTTTAAAACAGTTTTCTTTCCAAGAAAAATAGAGGCTAGAAATCTAGCTTCAGTTGGTCTTCAATGAAAACTAACAAGCAGCATCAACTCTATCTGTAAAAAACATTTGCAGTCTGCAGTCAGGGAGACAGATTTCATAACTTCATATTGGAGGCAACATGTCTTGTAAAAACATTCACTAATGTTCACGCTGCTTTGTGCTTTATGTCTGCTCCAGTCCGTCAACCCTCTACACCACATACATGTAAACTGTTAAAACAAGAGTATCGTCAATAAAAGATCTGTTGACTGACACCATATTTCACAAATCTGATGACTTTCTGCATTGGCAGTAGCAACATTTCAGCTTTTCTTTATGCAATATGTAGAAGAATGATGCAATGCAATAATGCATCTGGTGTTTTTTCACTCCGCTATGCCCAAGGACTTTGAAAGCCTGCTCGTGCACTCTGGTCCTTCCATACTGTCCTCTTAGCATGAAACCCCCAAACTCTGGGATTAATTTTATGCAAGCAGTATCCTTGTACATTTAAGCCTAATAAGAGTAAATTGTGCCACCGTTTATTTTGAATCTTGAAAATCATGTATTGGGTTTGTGTGAGAAGGCTTTGGTAGGGGGAGGAGGGGACAGGGCTGGCTTCTGTGTGGAAAAAAACCCTCTGTTTAACTGTGCGCTGGCTCTGACCAAGATAGGGTTAAATTTTGCAGTAGCTGGGAAGGAGCGTGGCTAGGATATGGAGGTTATTCTATATCAGCTCACCTCATTGCCAGGAGTGGAAAAAAGGGGACTCTTTATGAGAAGGGATTCCTTCCTGATGAGCAAGCCTGGTACTGGTCAGGTTCAGTAAGCATTTTGCATGCGAAATGACTCTCTAAGAAACATTTCTGTTGTCAATATTGTGGCTGCTATTGTTCCTTTTCTTATCTCATGGCTGTTTCCAGTAAATTGTTCTTATCTTAACCTATTATCTTTGCCTTTTGAGCCTCCAGTTCTCGTCTCTGGCCACCCAAAGGAGTAGCGCTGGGAGGGCAGTGATAGTGTGGAGTGTGGTTTGGAGAGTCTCAGTGGGACAGCTAAATTGGAGAGTACCATTCCTAAACCACAACAAATAGCAGATGATGAGAGGAGTGGGAATATGTGAGAAAAACAGCTCTACAGAAACTAGGGCCAGTGAAGGAGGAGAGGGAGGAGGTGCTCCAGGCACCGGAGCTGAGATTCCCCTGCAGCCCCCGGTGCAGCCCCTGGTGAAGCAGCTGTGTCCCTGCAGCCCATGGAGGATCACAGCAGAGCAGAGTTGCACCTGCAGTCCATCCAGGGCCCTGTACCCGAGCACAGGGATGCACAAATGAGGCTGTGACACGGCAGGAAGCCCACGCTGGAGCAGGTTCCTGTGCACCCACAGAGAGATGAGCTCACACTGGAGCAGGTTTTGTTGCCCTGTTTCTGCCTCATGACCCTACCAAGGCACAGCAGCCAATGTTCCTGAAGAACTGCACCCATGGAAGGGACCTGTGCTCATAGGGGAAGGACCCACACTGGGGAAGTTCACAGAGGTCTGTCGCCCTGGGAAGGGCCCCATGCTGGAGCAAGAGAAGAGTGTGAGGAGTCCTCCTCCTGAGAAGGAAGGATTGTCAGAGATAAGGTGTAATGAACTGACTGCAACCCCCTTCCCCATCCCCCTGCAGGGGAGGAGGCAGAGTAAATCGGGAGTGAGGTTGAACCTGGGAAGGACAGGGTAGAGGCAAGTTGTTTTTAAGATTTAGCTTTATTTCTCATTAACCTACTCTGATTTGATTAGTAGTAAATTAAACTAATTTCCCCAATCGAGTCTGTTTTGCCTGTCATGGTACCCAGTGAGTGACTTCTCCCTGCCTTTACCTCATCCCATAAGACTTTTATCATATTTTCTCCCCCCTGCCCAGCTGAGGAGGGGAGTGACCAGAACCATTTTGGCCTGGCATCTTTCTTACCACAATTGGCAAGAAAGATCTCCAAAGAATCAATAAACAACTGTCAACAGCCAAGCTAACAAAGATTTTCAGACAGTGTCAGGCAGACAGTGAGGGCCAAAACATAGGTTTCAACAGCCCTTTCAAAGCCCACCTGGAGACAAAATCTGTAATCGTGTATTTTTCATGAAGTTTTTTTTTAGGACAAAAGACATTTTATGCACACAAACATGTATACAGCAGCATGTATACCTATTTTAACACTAAATAACAGACTATTCAATTCCAAAGTGGCAGAGATAAGACTGAGTCATATAGAAGGCACCTGGATGTCACAAGGGTGAGGATTATTGCATCCATCAAGGTAATTCTCTTAATTAAAGTAGAGATTTAATCAAAACAAAAGGGGTTTTTTTTCTCCACTTTCACTAAAACAGAAACCTTCTCTTCTCTAACTGCCCAATCTAAGCAAGCCACCCCTGAAAAAAAACCTAGTGTGCTTCCTGAGAAAACACACTCACCAAGATGAAGCACTCTAGGAAAACAAATATAACCTCAATATGCCATGGACATGGATCAGATGACCTCCAAAGCTGTCTTCTAACTTACTGTATCATTTTATTAAAAACAAGGATCAAAGCTGCCATACTAAAACCTGGAGAACCTCTGCCTCAATGTTGCTCCAGCTGAAGGCAGAGGAATGTCGCTATTGTAGCTGTAGTATTGGCAGCACAGCACCTTCACATCCACAAATCTGACATCATTGAAAGAGGCTTTCATTACAGTAGCTAGCCTCTGATTAATTCTCTTAGGTACTTAATTCCTCCTCTTGAAGTGCACAAAGCTTCTCAAGTATGATGTGCAATATTCTGCACTCTTATCTGATCAAGAGGATTATTAGCAATCCTGAAATCCACAGCTCTGTATGCATAAGAGAAAGCAATTTCCATTTTCTCCCTACTTTGCGGCCAAGTGCTTGTAGTCCATTTTATACCACGTTGCAAGTCCTTTCTCAAATAAGAATTCGGCTCACGAAAACCAAACTATATTAATTATTACTGAAGTCATACCTGCATCTTGGGCATGAGAAAACAAACAGAAGGCAGAACATGGAAGACGAACAGAACATTCCCATATGCCCAAAATTTACCTTCATAAACTGAGGAAAAAAAAAATCTGTCTTTTTGTTATTTATGTCACTGAGACTTGTACAATAAATGCCAAGGGTTAAAGAACTAAATATTCCCCAAGAGTTCAAGTCACTGCATATAAATACTGTTGTGACTACAGATTGCAAAAGAACGGAAACACAGTAAATCATCCCATTTTTTCTGAGAAATTCTGGGACTATGTTCTGAATTTCCAGGAACAGAAGACAAACACTGCCAATTCTCACTGCCGGATTTTTATTGAAGAGTTCAAGAATTTGGAAAGGACTCCTGAAAGCCACTGAAAGATAGTATTGATTTTTTTTTTTTACAGAGCTAGAGATTGTTTCTAGGAGAATGCACTCTGTGTGACTGGTTCATATGCTAACTCCTGAGAAAGTGAAAAGAAAAAGAAGAAAAAGGCTCTTAAACAAGACCTGAAAGCTTCTGAAAGCAGCAAACCTTGCAAACAAAGAGCCCAGTAAGAAAGTCAAAGATTTGTACCTTGACCGTCTCTCCAAAAACGTAAAAACAAAGGAGAAAAGGTGGATTGGCAGCAAGACATCCTAAAGGATATTCTGTAGTGCATACTCATTTTTCCAGGTTCTCATTCTTCTTGCCTTGAATATACCAAACTCCAATGTGTCAGTTTATTCTACTACTGAATTTACAGCATTAAGGTCCCAACCTTGGGATCTCTGGAGCAGTGTCCTTCATAGCCTTTCATTCACATTAAGTAAGAAAATGTGCTGAAAAAATGGAATACTTCTTTACACTCTAATCTAGAGCATATTTAGTTTAACCTTCTTTTAGCCCTTTACCAACAAAATGCTTTCACTGCAGCCAAATTTGAAAGACAAGTTGATGAAAGCTCCTAAGTCAGATTTAGTAGGGGTGGAAAAACAGATGTTCAGGGGTTTTTTTAATGCAAACTTCAGTTCTGACAGAAGGCACAGGAGTTGTGAATGGGCTTCCACAGCTAGTCTTCAAACTGGTTATAAGCACTAAGGGAAGTTAATACACAGTAAGCTTTGACCAAAAATAACTGAGTCACTTTCCCACCATCTTAAGTCACCCCATGTTGCTCTGACACTTCCAGTCTGCTGACTGCCCCAGACGAAAGCAGATTATCTACAGGGTTGGTCAGAGCAAGGGAAGCACCAATGAAAATTCACATTCTTATTTCCTATGAACCAGTGAAGACACTATTTTCACAGGGAAGATTGACAGTGTTAAAGAGCTTGCAGCTCAAAAATGATTGCCTAGAACATCAAGATTCTCTTACATAGCTCTCCTTCCCCTCAGCTTCGCATCATGACTCAGATGATGCTCTAAATGAATTGCAAGCATAATTTCACAGTGCATCAAAATTATGAAGTCCAGGCACATCTATTCACATATTCTTTTAAAATCATAGATCCAAGTATAGTAACAGATTTTCAGGACATCCAATTTCTCAAAGTCCAATCTATTTTTATAGCTGCAAAAGAAGCTATAAAAGAACTGTTATGTTTTTCCTGTTGTGGGGAAAAGCATTCAGGTACATTCAGCTGACAACTCAGCATATACTAACATTAGACTCTTAACTAATTTGAGGTTTCCTGTTGGGGGAAAAAAATGTAAGTTGACATATTACAAAACATGTAAAAATCCTAAAGATTTTTTTTTTAATTCTGCTGTTGTTTTTGTTTGGTTTTTTTAATTTTCTTCCAAATGAGTAGCATGACTGTAGTAATCACTAGCAATGTTTCTCTTGATACAAAGGAAAAAGGTTTTAATGTCACATGACACTGTTTAATTATTTGTCTATCTGCAGGGTCCAAAATCATAACTGAATCCTCAGGGTGGTAATCATATTATGAAAACAGAAGATAAAAAGTGCAAAGAAAAGATCACATCCAAACTAGCAATTTGAAGTTTCATAAAAAACACAAAGCAAGCATCATGCCAACTAAAACTGCCCAGAGAAAAAAGAGAACTTTTACATGCATTTTTGCCAAGTACTTTCGAATTTAGCTGAGGGTTTTTTAAAATATACTCTTTGTAATATGCCATATTGGCTGCTTAGATACAGCACAATGACTCAAAAAGCATAGGATCTAACCAAGTGTAAAAATCTCTGCCTTTGTTCCTACAAATATAGCATTCAGCAAGCATTGATATATTTTGGTGCAAGGCATTTCACTGGTATTGTAGCTTGCCACCTTTTCTTTGGAAACAAGTGCCTTCTCCCAAGTAGGAAATGGCTATTGTAAAGACAAATATCAAATCTTAATCCGTATATATTATTGACCCAATTTTTTCAGCAGCAAAACTAGAATACAGGATGGTAACAGAGGGTCTGTTTCCAAATGTTAGCAAAACCCAGAGAATTGCCAGACAGCTATTAGCAGTTTGATGAAAAGTCTGAATGCACAATCAATCACCAGCACACAGCAATATGATGCTACAAGCTGACAGGAACATGCAGTTTCACAACTTACTATCCGATAAGGAAGATGTAAAAAGGAGTCTGGGCAGCCAGCTAAAGCCATTTGTTCCTTCAAATTTTCTTCAAATTACATCTACTGCTTCCCAGGACCTGCAGAGTACAAACAAACTGTCAGAAACCATACTGAAGACATTTCATCAACTTATTATTGAAAACAGTTGGAGGAGGAAGACCGAGAAGATCAAGATGAGGTGATGAGGATTTGCATCAACTTGAAGTAAAAAATGTGCACATTCGCTGCCTGTAGTCTAGAAAACACATTCAGTTTGATATTTCATTTAAAAGCCAACATAACTATTCTCAGGCCGTGTGGCTCCTCCCTTATTTCCACTGGTCAGGCAAAAATGAAAGCCTCTCTTCACAGCACAACCATAGCCATTTGAAAACTGGCTCTCACCAACTGAGGTTGTTTTCAGTTGTGGCAAGAAAACACTGAAATCTGCGAGTTAATTAAGATTAAGATGACAGTCACTTATCAAAGAATCATTTAAGTTGGAAAAGACCCATAAGATCACCAAGATCATTATGCAGCATTAGCCTTCAATGCCTGGTTACACAACTTCTAACCTTTACCCTTTCCTGCCTGCCTTTTCTCTCATGGTTTTATTCTCACACAATATATCAAACAGAGTGTCACATACAAATTCATTCAAGTCTTGCACTTGCTCTTCTGAGTGATTATTAGCAGCAACTTTGCAAGGTGAATCGTATTTCTTTAAAGCATCACTTTGTGATCAAATAGAGCCTGAAAAGAAATCTGCAGACATTTAGAGGTACATATGGATAAAGAACTAAAAATAAGAAGACAATGTCAAGAAAGTTATTGTAACTGCTGCTTTGTAACAAAGGAAACAAAAAATAAACTAAAATAAATAACTACATAAGGCACTCTTTACTGGTCCAGCATTTCTTCCAACCAGTGGTGGAGACATCCTTGCAGTGTAAGACAAGCAATGCCACCTCCAAGCAGATGAAAAAGGGGTGACAGAGGAAGAAAAAGCAAGCTGCAAAGTTACTTCTACCACAAGCAAGCTCCTGTCTCATTCACTGTTAATTATCAATTATGTATTCAAAACAAAAGCCCAAGTTTTAAACAGGCTACCCACTGCTGTCTGGTAAGCATGAACTGTCACCAAACGAAAGCTGCCAGCAAAATTTACGGGACAGTTAAGTCAGGGACAAGGGTAAAAAACATCTTGGAAAAACTGTTCCCAGAGGACTCACAGCCTATGGTCCACAAACCATGCACTCATCAAGGAAGCTTTATTTTACCTAGCTCCAGGACAAGTTTTGCTGAGGCATGGTAGCCTCCTCCTCTATCAGTAAGGCAGGCAAATTCCTGGCAACTTCTTTCCAGGAAGTAGTTACTGGGCTTCTGCAGTTTTCCATGATCAATTCATACAGCCAATTACCTTGGGAGGCAACATCAAGTCTGAAAATCTATTTAACCAAATATGTATAAATCAAGTTGTTTATTCTAGATAAGTAAATACTATGGAAAAAAAATTTAAACCCAAAATCTTACAGGATTCAAGGTGGCGGGGAGGCCATATCAAACATTTAACTCTGTAGGCACATTATTCAACTTGCATTATTACTAGTCTTTAAACATATAAACAGTGGTCTACAGCCATCTAACTACTTCTCTACACCTAAAAGATTGCAGTCAGTTTTAAAGATTGATCTGAAGATTTCACTTTAATCACCCAGTTTGTTCCGGGAGAATTAAGCACAGATTTAAGAAAAGCTCTTAAAAACCTTTTCACTTGGGGGAGTACTATTTTCTGTAAGCACATCTACAGAGAAATTAGGCAAGCCACTGGAATAGTTGTTATGAAACGGGTAAAATGCATCAAGAATAAAGAGAACTGTATTATTAGCCTCTAAACCCACCAAGACTAAAGGAAGGTTACATAAATGGGTAAGGGAAAAGAATTGAGCTTTACACTGCAACAGTTTTATGTTTATTATCACTTCAGTATTTAGACAACAGGAAAAGGCACAACTGCTGCAGATTTAATGGTAGGTTATTCAGGACTGAATATCAAAATACTGAACTTCTGATGTTTCAGCAAAAGGCTCCAATTCACTTATAGCCAGATAGATTAAATATGTTCCTAAACAATACCAGACCAATTTGTCTACTCTAGGGCGTGCTGCAGTTTATGCCACAGCCCCATTACACCAATGGAAGATCATAAATTACCTCAAACAATAGTTGGAGTCAAGACTGCATAATTTATCAAGAACCATTTGCTTCGCTGCTACATTCTTGAGTATTCATTTGTTAACACTGCAGAAACAGAGGAAAGCAATAATCTCTAGATGATATCATTCCTGGTCAGTCCCACATTAACACTGATTTAAGATCTCATCTCTTTCGTCTGTCTAAAAACAGTTTATCAAACTAGCCCTACCCTAGGAATACAAAAAGCCTTTGCTCACCTTAAGACCTAAAGTCCTCTGTACCAAATCAACAAGTCATAAATTTCATAGGGACAGAACTCTACACCAATGTGTTCAGCAGATTAACATTAGGACTTAAAATGAAAAAACAAACCCATTTTTCCTGTGCTGTTGTGATTTTTAGCATGTCACTTCTCTTCTGAGACTGTAGCTGCATACAGACACACGTGTTCTTTCCACACAATTTACACAGCGCAAATCGCAAAGAGGTATTCAAGTGCCAAGTTACTGCCCTTTTCCTAAAATGCCTTAGATGGGGGAGGGAAATTCCAAAGGATTGTAAATAGAAAACAAGCTATGTAGTCGATCACTGTTACAGAACTCAGGACATTCAGCGGTGAGAACAACTGTCATGCAACATCGAGCGAGAGAGCCTGTGCACATTCAGAACCGAGCGATTTCATGTGCTTTTATTGGCTTCAGAGCCCTGCCTTGGACAGAGGCCCTGAAAGAAGGACTGTCATGGTAAACCAAGTTTCAAAGGTCATGAGACTAATTTTTGGTATGACATTCTGCAGAATAAAGAATGGACTATTGTGAGGCATAGCTTTGATGTCTCAGTCTCTCAAAAGCGTCAAAGGAACTCACACCATGTAAAGGATTGATATTATTACTGCATGGAACACACTGCAGGTATGCACCCTGGAAATTGTCACTGTTCTGAATGGGTTGATTAAGTCACAATCAAATTGCTCAGCTAACCAGCCGATTAAGCTGTCTATTAACTTCAAATTAAGCCCATCACCAGGTATGTTTTTCTGATTTATCACTTGTTCCCTGCACATTCCCAGCAGAGGAAATGGTATCTCGCCCAGCACTCTGGAAGCAGACACAGCCTACGCACCTACAGATACTGTGGTAGGAAAATGGCAGGGGTATGGTCACTCTGCCAATTCAGGAAGTTTTCCAGGTTCTACATGTGCCATCTGTCAAAGTCTTTAAATTCAAGAGAAAAATAATTTTTCAAAAGCAATTGCTTGCAGATTAGTTAGGAACAGGAGGAGGAGGAGGAGGAAAAAAAAAAGGATTTTAACCTGGCAGAGTTGCAAGACAAGCTCCAGAGCTCTTGAAAACTGGATTTATGCTCTTTTATGAAAGGTAACTTAACAAATTTGTTGAATGCTATACCCTTTTAAGTATCTCATCATTTTTCTTCTATAATGTTCTGCTTTCTATAACTGAACTATCATGAAAGAGGGAAGGGGAAAAAGCTTCAACATAGAGTTAATTCTGACCTGAAGACCTTTATCTAAAATCTCAGGTTTTACGTAAAAATTAAAAATCTTTCCCTCTCTTTTATGCATATCTTTTATTCTCTCAGACACTAAGTATCACTATTCCAGTTCTCCCCACTATACAGAATGAGGTCTAGCAGCTCAAACCTGGATTTTCCTAAGAAACTAGAACAAACTCTTAAAACTGAATCAATACAATATTCTCCCTTAAGTTCTTACCTAAGGACTGTCCAGGTTAAATCTACTGGACGTAAAACTTAACATCTTGAAGACCCAGGGAGAAAAAGACCCTCTCTTCTTGGTTCACACCAGGAGCAATCTCCAAGACTTCAACTGGCTGTTCTCCTGGCTCCAGACTCCCCATTACTTCACATCATCTAGGAAAGTGTTCTGTTTTCTTCTGCAGACATGGACATATATACACACATCTGTATGTATCTGTATTACTGACACAGGTTTACAAGACAAGGCACTTATATGGACACACCAAGCAATCCTATGCCACACAGGCATGAGTACCTATACTCTGACACTTCCCTACCAGTCTACTCCCATTGCCATAGTTACAATGGAAATAAAGTTGGATACAAGCAGCATGAGGCATGCCAGTGATTTTTCTGTAGTTGAAAGACCTGACAGCTAGCGATGTCCCCAGCTGCACTGAAACTGCGGGACCCAGATGTGCTTTTGCATGCAAGATCCACACAACTTCTCACAAAAATGAAGCCTGGATGACTATGTGGGCTGAAAAGAAAGTGCCATCAGCTTCCTTAGCTGGCTGGACCAAGGAGACTAAAACATCCTTGTCAGCACACAAGTTTGCCATCAGATTTCATCATAGCTTCACCAATCAGTACATGTAAGGATTTATAAAGCATCTTCCCCTCTTCTGCTGATAGTTTCAGGAGATGACAGTGTCAATTTACAACACTGAGAATGCCCTTCACCCTCCCCAAGGGATCACTTGGTCAGCAGGGCTGGATTCATCACCTCAAACTTTTTACTAACCACTTTCTCAATTTACTCAGTTCAAACACATGCTTGCTTCTCTCTCCAGCTCTGAAAGTCCCTCCTCACACCCAAAGTCTCCAATCTGGCCATGCTGAAAAATAATACTTGGCCAGTTTCCCTTCAAACAAGTTTTTTTCTTTCCTCCAAAACACCTCCCCAAACACTCCAGAACGGAATTACTCTCCAGATGCAAAAGACTTAATGACATGATTGTCAACACCCTGATGGCCTACTGAGATTAGCAGCAGGTAATATTTAAGAATACCTGCAGCTTTTCCAATTTCTCCTCATTTCCCTCGCACGAGTTGGTATCTTCAAACCCATTTTGTTACACATATGTACCCAAAAGGCATTTGCAAGTCTATGATAGAGAGCAACTGCCTAACTAGAGGAATACTTTGAACATCTTTGAAAACAAAGCATTGTTCTAGCTAAAATTTCAAGTGAGTGTTGCGCACTAAAATGAAAAGCACTGTTCAAAATATAAATCATCAATCAAAAGCACTTCAGTTACGTCCAAACACTCCCACGAAACCATACTAAAAAATCTGGTCTTATAAAAAAAGGGAATATAATTCTCTTTTGCCATTCTTAATTGCAAAGCTGTTAGTCTAAATATTACACCTTGTAAAGGAAGCCATTTGCCATTGTACTTTTGCCAGAAAGTGAAGAATCTTGGCAACGGCAATTCAGGCTTTTGAAAGCCAAAACAGATACATACTTCAGAAGAAGCACAGAAGAGCTGATGCCATCCCACTTCAAGCCTTGCCAAATAAAATTAAATAAAATATACGCAGTTCAGCATTTTTTTGGTTTCCTGAATCTGCCCAAAATTTTGAAAAGGCTCAGGACTCATAGCCTGTGAATTCATGTTCACCACCTGACAGAATAGCTTCACTGACAGCAAAGTCCTGGGAGAAAAACAGTATTTAGCACAACAACACCGGACAACACCAACAAAAAACTAACCAACCAAAAAAAACCAAACCAAAAACTCCAAAACAAAATCAAAAAACCAAACAACAAACCCCAAACCTATAACGAGCTTTGGAAATATGTACAAAACTCCGTGGTTTCACTGTCTTCCTTGATCACTGAAAATCCTCTTCTCTCCCCTAATAAATTAATCCGCATCTTTGAAGCGGGAACTTTGGCAACCAGACACTTGCACCCAAGTCAAAATGAAATGTTAATTAGACAAAAACTGAAAAAAACTCTGTGTAGCATACAGCAGACAACCCCATCATCAAGCCACTTGCAGAGGTAGGGCAGGTCCCTGGATGCAGGACTGGGATGTGAGATGCACAGTGAGGCAGCCCCAGGTGAACTTCATCTGACAAAGCCATGACTAGCAGTCTCTAAGTTTGTCTACACAGTTCCTCACTACATCCTTTGCCTCCAGAAAACTGAAAAAACACTCTCTGTTCTCTGTGTTGTCACTGTCTTGCCTCCCCTCCCCACCCCAATCTAGTCACACTTCTCATAAAACGGAATCCAAACTTTTATAATTTTGGGAAACAGTCTAAATAATTATTTCCTCGTGTTATTTTAAGCTTTTATTATCCAACCTGAAGATTTAGACTGAAGTTATACAACAGTCAAGATGATTTAATAGCTTGTTACTGCCAAGAACAGGACAGACATCCCACTCTCTTCATCAGCCCTTGCTCTGCTTTCTTCCTCCACTTCCTCCCAGCAGCTTTGTGGCACTCCCTCCTTCTCCCCCTTTTGTGTCATGTATGGTCCTTAATGAGTTCAGCTTGTGTTAATTAATGCATTTGTTTTGCTGGGTTAGTGTTCTGCTAAGGAAGCAAATGCAATAAACTTAGATGTGACAGGCAGCTCAGCTGGCACAATGTGAACGGCAGGAGACCATGAGCAAGAGGGGAAGGGAACAGGATCACCCCTCTCCAGCAGCAGCAAACTCTTACACTGGCCAAGGCAACCTGTGAACTTCAATTTTCTTTATTTACTGCCATTAGGAGCTGGCAAACCTTTCCTACTGCACATCCGTGAGAATTACTGCTTCCCAGGCATCTCACAGAAGTTAAACATTCGGATAGATCTCCAAATAAAATATAACGTTTTTCCCAAAGGCACATACTTGCACCTTGTCGTACCAACTCAACTAAAGTCTGCTTTTGTTGCATACTTAACCAAAACTTTGCTTTTTGCATTCAACACACTAATGAGCCTTTATGCTTCCAACCTGGAACTAGTCTGAATGGTCCTTCCCCCTGCTCAGCGGTGAGATTTGAAAGCCAAGGGCTCTAGACCCCTCCACCCAGAGATTAAATTACACACAAGACATTTTTCTAAACAATTAAAGCAAGTTCATCAGCCTCTGTACAGTGCTCTTTTTTTAAAAAAGAAAGTCAGATCATTACAGATTCTCTTTGAAACCACAGCTTAATCTACATGGCTATCCATAAACATCCATTGGGAAGATCTACCAGACTCAACTTGCCTTTACTAAGGTGACAAGACGGTAGCAGCCACCCCACAGCTGTTACTTTTACAGCTTTCTGACAAAAGCTAGGAGAGAAAATAGTTTAAATATATATACAAAGGTTTGATAGAGAGACTTTCAAATTCATAGAAGTAGCAATCTGCAGCAAGGATGCCCTGTTCTCAGCTTCTGTTCCCTTATTTCTCTACAACACTCCTTCAATTTTGGAGGAGAAATGTCCAAAGCATGCAGAAGCCTTTCTTCCCTTCCTGGCTGATGCAAACGACAAATATATTTTTTTAAAAAAGAGAGAAACAAAGAACAAAAGGCAATCTCCTATCACATGACCTATTGATCAATTTTGCAAGCATTTTAAGCCTGTTTAATCCAAATGATCCATTCATCAATCATTACAATTATTCACCACCTATCTTTCTTTACTTGGATCTTTATGTAGGGGGCTCTGCAGCTTCTTGATGAACTTGCTAGTTTTTGTTACACCGTACTGGCTACAGAGGGCTGACCATAAGGCTGTCTTCAAAACCAACACTCACTCTTGTGCACAGAAAGCTACAGGCAGATACCTATCAGTATCACTCGTATCTCTACTTAGGGTCTCTCCTGCTCTCTAGGGTTTTCAGGTGGGTTAAAATTCTTTTCCTGGATTTAAAACTTATTGTGGACCAATGACATCAGACATTAGGGTTTTTAATGATTTACAGGGTTTAATACTGATAGTTAACACAGTAAGTGTACATGGATCACTTGCTATTCTCTCGGTACAAGATTTTTTTGGAAGAGTTATTAACTAGGAATATCAAAAGCTTTTATTTAGACATCAAGGTTCATGTTTTCCAAGAAAATCAATTGACAGAGGCTTTTACAGTTATCTATGATTTATGTTCATGAATAAGCACTGGTTTATTTACATTGTCTCATCCCATACAAATGGTTGAAGCTAGAAGGCAAGTTTAGACATTTCAATTCGAACTGCAAGCTACTCACTAAGATGGTATCTTTTTGAGATACCGCAAGTAGTACACCTAAGTGAGCTGGTTACTCTCAGTATGCCTCATTTGTACGGTTAGAACACTCAAAAGAAAAAAAAAATCACATTCTGTGAGCAGGGATGCATTCCCCATCATCAACACTACATTAATTCACCCTCCAAATATTTTTGTGGTAACTATTCCCAAACATGGTTTACTCCAAAGAATTCAACTGTTGAAACAATTTTGACAAAGACACCATAGTAACAGTAGCAAGCAGCAAAAATAAACAAGCAAATCCCTTTTACTTCTCATGCACAACAGGGTAAGGGTTACCACAGAATGGCTTGTAAGTGATAACACACCCAGGAGAGCCCTGGACTACATCAAGCCCAAGCAAGCAGGCAATGACCAACTCTGCTTCTAGCTGCAAAGAGTGCAAGGAGGCAACTCCAACAAATACTGTGCTGCTCTTGAGATGAACAGAAATTCTATACAAGAGGGCTATTATAAAGGAGGGCAAGAAGTGCAAGGGATAACATACAAAAATTAAAAGAATACACACACCCTTGACTGACTGGAACATAAAAAACTGTTCCCAACTTGGAGACTGCACTCATTCACTCCCATGCAACGAAGCACCAGCAGAGCCAGTGCACACTCAACTGCAAAAAAACTGCTTGTGGATTTAAAATACCGATGTCACAGATACCCCATGTGTACTTTAACGCTGCCTCACTAGCAAATCACAGCAATCTCTTCTTAGAGCAAAGAGACCATTTTGTAATCTCAAATGCATTTGCTGGCATTATGCAACACACAAGCTTCAAATCCACGGGTGGCTTATGGTAAGCAGCAGGCAATCAGCACCGACTTTTAGAACACAACGAAAATGTTACTGGTGCTCTATTCTTGAATACAGGCTAAGAATTTCTATAAATAAATAAATAAATAAATATAGGATATCGGCAATGCAAAAGTCTTTCTTACCCTCTTATGTCTTTTAGCCCTTGAAAAACAGTTTCAAGCTGACATCTCAAAAGCAAGTATGCTGACCTACTTGCAAATATAATACCACCCTGGGACAAACAGGGCATAGCTTTTTTAAATAAGTATAAACAAAACAGAAAATAAACCTACAGAATAGGTTAATGTTTTGTAGAAGGGCTAATGTTCAACAAAAAGCTGAAATCCGGCCAACTGATCCCATGTTTCATGTGCATTAGTGAGCACTTATTTATTGCTATTAACTTGGACCTGCAGAGAGGAAGAAAGAGGATACTCCTTCCTTTGATTCTGAAGGTCACAAGGTGACCAAAATCCCAGCTTAATGAAGAAAGACTATGGTGAGGTTGCAAGTGTCACAGCTTCCACCAACCCTTTCAAAATGCAGTGTTGGAAAGCACAGGGAAGAAAACTGAAGTAATACCACCCAGGCTTCATAGACTATGTCAACTTAATTAGAATGGTATTTTGGCAGTACTGAAAGATTACATATCGAAGGCTGGGTAGCAGGCCAAATAACTTGACTAGAATATTTTGCCAAGCCACCTACATTAGGAGCTACTTCCCTGTATTTTCAGGGTGCCATAAAGGAAATCTGTTGTTTCAGGCCTTATGAGGCTGTTTCACAGAGGTATGAAATGTTGAATATCCCCAGCACTGAAGGTTAACTAGATACACGTTAAAACAAGGAACATCCCTAGTTAACCTTCAGACAACAGAGCTGCTGAAGGGGAACATTCGTTCTCCAAGGATGTAGTCTCCAGATGTAGCCAAAGAGCCTTCCCTGGGTACAGCTGTACTTTAACCCACAAAACTACTGAACTCCAAAGCCTGGAACCACACAGAGGTCCCATGTGCATTCTCACAGCTCCAAGGTTGTCCAAATGGTACTGGCAGCAGTGGAAAGGAGGGAGAAGGCAGCACGTAAGTATCCCCACACACAACATCCTTTTATAGGCCTGGAGTACATTGCCCACAGAAGCAAATCAACATCCTGGTTGTGCATGGAGCTGAGCACAGCACTGCTACAGGAATGGAGACTGTCACATACCCTAGGTGGTGGTGGTGGTACGTGTACAGGACAAGTGTACACCCCTGCACTGCCACAACAGTCAGGGAGGAGAAACAGGCTCTCCTTATATGCATTCCACCTCATTCCACAGCAGCTATCTGGATGTCGGAGAAAGCTGTGGCTTGGCTGAGATGAGCTCAAGAAGCCACTTACAGCCTACACAATTCAATGAAGCACAGCACTGGAGCACCTGGCTCTTTCCATTGACAACAACAGGAATTTAGAAAACTGGTTCAGAGGTGGCCATCCATGACCTGGAGACACAAAACCAGCCAGAGTTTAGGTGCCATACCCCAGGGTACAGCACCTAAGTTTCAAACTCTCAGCTCCTCTGGACAGGACTGACAATTATGCCAGACCAGTCATGAACTATCCCCAGGCTTTTGGTCTCTGTACTGCAGAAGTCAATCCTGACAAAGCTTCAGTTCCTCCTAGCAACTTTTAGAGTTAAATTTCACTCAGCGTGTATGTGTGTATAATACATATATTACAAACATATATTACACACATGAACTCTGTAAACAGATGAAGAGACTCTTTAGAAGCAGCACAGCATGCAAGATGACATGGCAGAACTCAGTCCACCTCATGTGAAATAAAAAATCAAAAATCTCAGTTCTCCTCCCTGAATTTCTTTAGCTGTTTGAGGCAGAGATTTTGTTCACACTTTGCTCTTCCAATAAGTTCTCCCCCTCCCAAAAGACATTGCAGTGTAATAAAACAAAACATTCATCAAAGGAGCAGATGAGCTCTCTTGCAAAAGCCTCTGTGAATATTAGAAATTTGAATTTCTAATTGCTGCTGTTAATTGATGAAATAACAATTAAAAATGTTTTTTGCTACTTTGTATTTTGATCTATAAAAGCATTCACTCATCATTAATACAATCAATTTGACAAATGCATCAGAAAAGTCTCGATTTTCATTTCAGCCTCACTAATTAGCAGTTCTATTTTATTAAAACCAAGCTCTGCATGAAGAGATGGCTTCACACAACTGCCTGTTTTACACAAATACCTCCCACAGGCTTTCATGCTACTTTCTGTCACTGGAAGAGGGAGAATATTCCCTTCACCTAATGCACTGATGCTTACAGATGTCAGCAATCACTAGCTTGTAATATTCCCCATCTCCTTCAAATGGACAGCTGTACCACAGAATTTGCCACCAATGCCTGATATACTCTCTTTATGGCATTATTGGTCTTAGATAAATTACACTATGGCTTGGAAACTATCACATTTGTTTCCTGCAACATCTTTGCCTACACATCTTTTCCAGTCCAATAACTCACGTAAGTCAATAGCCTAAAATGAGCAGCACTATTTTCATGAGGACTCTCCAATTTAACTAACAACCTCCTCATTATAAAACACCAAAAATGTTTCCCTCTGAAACACACGACAGAAGCAGAAGTTCATTGAAACTGGATGTCTTTAAAGAGTCAGGTTTGAGAAGGCTGCTCCATACAGAAGTGCTCTTCTCTGTGGCAGGCGATGATAGCCACTGCTCCCACAGAAGCTCCCAGCTCAAGAACTGCCTAGTACTGTCTCTTAAGCTACAGGATACCCTCCAGGAGAAATGCAACAATGCATTGCCCAATGCAGCACTCCTGTCAGTCTCAGTGAGACAAGCAATTAGCAGGGATGACACAGATACAAATTTTTCCCATGACAGCAAGTACCAGCACTTGGTCAGAAAAGATCTTGCAGCTCGAGTAAAGAAATGAAGGATTAGAGAAAATCACTACCAGTGCATGAGGAGGGAGAAATATTGAGCACACCAGGAAACAAGCAGCTGAATTGTTCCCATGACAAGGAACAAGGGACAGAAAGACATGGCTGGTTTTCTACCAGATTTTGATGACAGATCACCAAGTCTTAATACAGATCTCTGTCTTAGGCAGGTTAAATGCCTAATTAGGTTTAAATGCCTAATGAGATCCACTTTTAAACACACCAAAAAAGACAACTGGAAAGCACAGAATCACTCTGCTTTTGCGCCAAGTCAGAACACAAACAGTTCCTTCTGTGGAGGCCACATGTGCCAAGAAGGACTAGGCTCCAGCTCCTGGCACTTGAGCAGCACTGAAGTTTTCATTCTCTGGATGGAAAGTACAACACTGCTGATCATTTGCTCTGCAGACAATTTAAGAAATCACCCTGTATAGTCAGACAAAATTAGGTAAATGTGTCATTCATTACCAGAAACCCTCTCCCTGATATCCAGTGACAGGATGTGTGGGAATGATTCACAGCTGAGTCGCGGAGGTTCAAACCAGATACACAAACACTTCCTTTACCAAGAGGGTAGTAAAACACTGGAACTGGCTTCCTAGAGAGGTGGTCAGTGTCCCAAGCCTGTCAGTATTTAAGAGGCACTTGGACAATTCCTTTAACAACATGCTTTGACCTTTGGTCAGCCCTGAAGTTGTCCAACAGTTGGACTGAATGATCACTGTAGGTACCTTCCAAACAGGACATTCTATTCCATTCATCAGATCTTCAGTGTTCCATTCAAGGAACATTCTTTTATACCAGAATGGCCTTACCTGACTGAATAGTCTTACCTGAAGTTCAGGACATTCTCTTTCTTTAATTTGTAAATTTTTTTTCTGATACAAGTACGGCATTGAGGCAGTACTGGAAATAACTACTTCTAGAAATTTCCATCCCGGGACACTCAGGTGCTCTCTTGCCATCACATTTAAGCTTATGGAAAAAAACAATGGTCAGCTGAGAATTGGTAACCTTCCCCTCAAAAACCCTGCTCTTTCTCAAAGTAAAACCAGTCAGAATCAAGAGCAGTTTAGGAAAAAGAGTTTTATTTGACATTGAAATGGACTGGGAAATTCAGGGGATCAACTGCTGTGTCAAGGGCAAGGGGCTGATGACATCCCATAGCCATCTCAGGAACCACCTGACCCCCAGTGCCACAGTGCCCCACACTTTGCACACAATTCCCACTTCTCATCCTGCACCCTCACTTTCAGCGTGTGGCTCTTGGCTAAACCGTGCAAGTTCACGCCGACTGCTGGCCAGTGATGTTGGCCAGCAAGGGACCAGTTAACAGTACGAATTTCACAAGCTCACAATTACAAAACAGATATGAGCAAGTACTCTGTTGGCAATTAGAGCTCCAGCTTTATTTTATTTATTCCAGTATAAGAACAGATGTTGCAGTTATTCAAAGGTTTTCACAACCTTAATTGCTGACCTTAATTGTTGTTAATCTTTCCCATGAAGTGGAGACAGACAGACGCCACCCGTATTTTGTGAAGAAGATAGTGAGCTGCAGGGTATGAATAATAAAAGACAGTATTGTCTGCCTTCTCCCTCCTGTGTGAAATACAAGGGTATTGGGATTGGCCAGCAGCGTGGAAGAAAAAGAATGAACGAATGACTCAGCTGTTTTATTTATTTTTTTGAAGGATGCATCTGCCACAGGGTTGAGCCTTGACACTGACATTTCTTCCCCCTCTGCGGGAACGGGTGAAACTTCCAAGTGCCAGCTAAGGAAGTGCTGTATTTAGCTTTCACCATGCCTGAAACAGCTGATATACAAAGCACCCTGTCCACCTCATTGAGCATCACCAAAGCCGTAGTATTAAGAAGCAAAGTGTTGAGTTTCACAGGGCAATATTAGGTTTCATAAACAAGTTCCCAGACTGGACAAGAATGCAGCATTTAATTATGTGCTACAAACATTGCAAAAGATACATGAGAGCTTCCCACGTCTTTTCCTTTACTAGTGGGAGGCCTGCCTGACTTCTTACTGAGGTGCGGAAATTTTATATCCATCTTTTTGCTGCAGAACTTGGAGATATAAGTTTTCTAACCTAGAAGTACATTCCTCTGACTTAGTTCTGCCAAGTGTACTCAAAGACGTTAACTTGGTGTCCCAGTCATTTGAGACCAGGCAACGCAGAGGAGGGACACAAGTTCAGAAATGAAACACAGGATGTACTGATGCTGTAACAGGCATGCCCTATAACCCTAAGGCAGGAGCCCTAGAAGTCAGGATAGTGAAGATCAATTTCATGTTTATGGTTACCTTCAAACAAATGCCTGGAGTGAACTTGGAGCGCAAGACTTAACTCAAAGACCAGACTAAAATGGCATCAGCTACCAACTCTGCTGCAAAATACAGGAAATCAAGTCCTTCCCCCACCGCTCACACCAAAACTCACCCTAACTGCAACCATCTTCAAGGATTCTTGACAGAAAGAAAAGATAAGGACTATTTTTGGTTCCTTAAGAGATGTTTGTTCATTAAAAAAAGTTAAAATAAATAAGCCAAGCAGGCACCATATATACCGTATAACTGCTCACAGATTACATTTTAAAAGCAGCATTGATAGATTGCTATAAATTGCACAATGGAAATAATTCAGTCAAGATTTCTAAAGAAAAACATCAAACTACCAAGCTATTAATTGCTGTACATACCCTGTCATACCTAAAGGGATTTGGACATAGCATGAAAGATGCTAAGTTACATTAATTTTTAGAAATGACTTCAAGGTAAATCCAGGGAACTTAAAAATTAGGAAGTTACTTCTTTTCTGAAAACACTAGCTAAAACTGGATAACAAAGACATGAATAATCAATAAGATGGCATGAGCAAGAGTCAGTACAGCTTTTGCAGAAGTTATGACTCAAATCTACCCAAGGTTTATGATACTATGTGAATGAGACACACGTGGACATGATCCCTCAGGACTCTTAAAAGGACCTGAGCTGCTGTAGCTTGCAGGAGTGGTTCCCCACTTAACACCCAGCCAATGGATAAGAGTTAAAGGTAGGAAAACATGGAGCTTTTTTCCTATACAAGGAGTCTTCAGAATGACCATGGTGACCATTCTTTCCAACATAGCCTTAAGGTCTCTGAAATGTGACAAGCAGGGAGGTGACACAAAGTTTGCCAGCAGTATGATGTGCTCAGTCCGAGCTGGAGCTTCATGCAAAGCAGAGCAGAGCGCAAATGGGTAGCCAAAAGGGCAACTCTGATTTAATTTCCACAAACTCAAGCCAATGTGCTAGAAGAACAACCCTGCCTGTGTGTACCACTGAAATAAGTGTCAGGAGTCTGAAGTCTTGTTTGAAGCATCATCTTAGAGGAAAGAGGGATGGGAGGGGAGGAAAAAAAAAAGCAGACAGTGCCTCAAAAGGAAATACAGTATTAAGAATCAAGGAACTGCCACAAGCAAAGCAGAATCATGACAAGTTATTAAACCCAGGGCACACCCACTTCTTGAAAACTGTGGGCTGTTATGACATTGAAAGGGTAAAACAGAATTAGAAAGAGTACAGAGAAGAGGAATTCCTAAAGCAGAAACTAGAAGTCCTGGATCATTTGGCACAGAAAAGAGACAGCTGAGGGAAAAGAAGGCAGACATTGAGTCAGTTATAGAGGATATGGTAAAAGTGCCCAGAGAATAAGCACTCCCTCTCAAAAGAAAAATTCAGAAAATGTGAAATCAATAGGAAATATGAAAATCTTTTCCATGGGTTGACTGGACTTATGAATGGGTTAAAATAGCAATAAAAATTTAGGCAAGTGCTGGAGAAAGCTCATTACTGCTACTCAATGACAGTAGTAGATGTGCACACTCCAGATAACTGCAGCACTGCTCACCACGAAGCAGACGGGTCTAAAAGCAGAGAAAAACTCCTTGCAGGCTTTCTACCAAAGCAACTGCAATTCAAGTTAACATTTTTTCTTTTTTAATTAATATTCCTGGCTCAGAATTGCGGGCACTAGACATTAACCTAACAGGGACGATGAAGGAGAGCTGGAGGAACAGCCACATCACTGCGGTGCCGAAGCACCACCTCAGCATTGCCACCTTGCATCCTCCAGAAAACACTGCACCAATCCAACAGATTTGCACCTTTAACAATTTGGCACAGACCTAAAAACTACAGTTGCTAGGCATCCTCCATGTAACATTTACTTTTAACAGCAAGTCAAGCAGGCTGCTGCAGTATGCAGAAGGTAGAATACATGGAGCCCACAAGTTGACAAGCACATGCCTAAATGCTGGCTCTCCACAACACACAACGTGATCCACTTCGCCAGGGCGCCTCTCCCACTATTTCCCTGGGGTTGTACTACATCCATGATGCGACGTTTTAGCACTGAATACAAAAGGTGCTGTTTTCATAATGGACATCTCAGGAAGACCCTTCCTTTGCATTTCAGACCAGGGCAAAAGCAAATTGAAATCTAAGGTTTTAAAGAATGTGAAGCACCCTGCATGATTACGGAAACCTGATTAAGTCCTCCCAAAATCACAACATAAGGCAAACACCTTACTGAAAACTAAGAGACCACAGCTGAAGAAAGCCTTGAACACCTCTTATCAGCTTTTTATTTTGAAAAACAAATGAAGAGCTACTTTCCAAACAGCATGAAAGTCACAACACCAAAAAGATTCTGGCTTTTTCATGTTCTCAAAATAGCATGCTAGAAAGACGTCTACAAAAATAGAAATTTTAGGTGCATTTCGCTTTCATCTCGAGCATCAGCTCAAGCCTATCTAATGCAGCATTTGCGCAAGGCTCCATAAAGCATTCCCTCATCCACAACCCCACTCTGATCAGCGGCAGAAAACTGTGATCAGATGCAGCCAATCACTTGAAAGCCCTCCAAGACCAGAGGATTGGGATGCTGGAGCATGCTTGCCCATTCAGCATCACCCCACATGCACCACTGTGCACTGAGAAATTCAGATTCCTCTAACTTGCTTCACTGAAATCCAAGCAATCTAATAGAAGGTGGCAGCCAGCAGCTTCATCAAAAATAAAACCATCAGAGAGAAACTACTGAAGTGTAAAGCAATGCTTTGTTTCGGGAGGTTAAATATTCAAGTCATTTTTACTGTACTTCTTGACACAGAAAAGCAAGAAGCAGCAGCAACAAATTTCGGGAGCCATATTCCCTTCTCCTCCATCCCCAAAAGGCAAATCAGGGGAAAAGCAACTTTCTTCAAACAGCTCCTCTGCTCCCTGATTCACCCTCCCCGCCCTTCTGTGGGGCAGAGTGAAGCTCACTCACTGTGTCAGGGAGAGCACTGCTCCTCACCTCCCACTCCCTGCCTTCTAGGAATTTCCCAAGCTAACACTGGAGGATTAGGAGCTGTAATGCTATTAAACACTGCAATATCAAAATGTGAACTAAAGCACATAAAGCCTGCCTTAAGAGATGAGGTATTTTTCGTTGTTTTTTGGGTTTTTTTTTTAAACCTCTGGAAAAGCATCTGAGGAAAATAGCGAGGAAGCAGTGTCAAAACTGGCAACTCCGCAAGCAAAACAGCCGAGTTTACGTGTGCATTGCAGCCTGCCTGCTACTTCAGATTACTGATTGCAGAGCAACAAGTTATTCTCTCCCTAATTGGGTCCCAGTCTAAAATAGTCCTGTTATTTTTAGTACAGTACTTAAGTATCTGAACTGTGCCCTGTGCTGCCAAAGCTGGCATGCATCCCTGGCCATACCAGAAATTCCGATATTAAACAAGAACACACATGCCACATACCCAGGCCGACGTTTGTTCTTCTGCCTTGTCTTCAGTGGGCGACTTTGAAGACTTTAAACATTAACAGCCAGACAAAAACGGCCCAGGCTTATATGCTAATTCTGCATTTAAAGCCTCTCTCCCAGCTACTGTGCAACAAGAGAACCAACCCAGCAAGGAAAGACTGAGGGTTGCAATACCACTGATTAGTTAGAGACTGTCAGTTTGTTTTTGGGGCACAGATAGAAGATAAGAATGGGATTATTTCATCTCCATTTTGCTTGTCTGGAGTCCATACAAGTTCTGCAGCACTGGAGGAGAGGATACGTCCAAAATGCACTCTAACTCACCCCTCTTGTGTCCCCTACTACACTTCAAACTACGGATTAAATTTAAACTAGTCAAGAAACAAAAGGCTTGTGTTAAATATGTTTACACACACGACAGAAGGAGGATTATGTAAGCTCTGTCTCACAAACAATATGCTTCTTCTGCAGAAGAAATGAGATGATCAAAGCAAGACTTGTGCATGTTTCCAAGTCAGTCTTCCCACCTTCCATCACAGGGGTGACAACCGTCCTGCAGCATGCTAATTCTGGAGTGCAGGGAGCAGAACAAAATCCAAAATACCCACAGGCTGCTTCAACAAAGCCTACCTGTCACCGTGAGCTGACTGTCCCTTACCTTGCACTTCCACTGTAATCTCATTTTTGTTAGACCAGGAAGAACAAGTTCCCAGGAGGAATTTACTCTGTTCTTTTACCAAGTACTTTGCAGCAAGGAAGTCAACTCTATGAAAGAGCTTTGAAGACAAAATCCTAACCTGAAAGACGGCGGCCAGCCAACAAAAATTTGTTAGTCTCTATTACCACCAGACCATCTGTTCTTGAAACTGTACGTTCCTTTTCAGAAGGGTTCTTATTTTGTGAACAGCATTAGCATTGTTCACTCTCTCCACTCTGTCAACATCCCCTTATCCAACATGCTTCTAGATCTGGTGGTGACACAAGACTAAGCCCCTAGTTTATCATATCATTATCTAGTCATTTTGGGTTCATCAGTATATTTCAGTACTTGCTATTTTTAATTATTCTGATCTCATACAGGAGCAAAAGCAACATATACAAAACTTTTCATGGCTTCTGAATTAAGGCTGAGCTGATCAGGGGCACCAACTAAATGTTCTCAAAACCAAGTCTGACAAAAAAGCTGAGGCAAAAATTCACCCTTTTGGCATTTGCCCTTTTCAGTGCATTGCTTCTGGATGAAAGAACTTGCTTTGTATTTGAAGAGAGCCTTCTGCCACTGAGTGTCCGTTCTCTCTTACCTTGAGTTTTTACTTAATCCTCAGACCCAAGATATTTAAGTTTTGCTGTTGCCCATAAATGACAAAAAGCAACAGTGAGTCTGTCTGCCTCACTAGGTCAAGCAAAGTCCATCCATCTGCACTCCACTAAAAGAGCAATAGCCTGCAGACAATTATTGCAATACCAAAATAAGTGAAAGTGAAACAAGAGACATCAAAAACTCACTCTGTAATTCCACAGCAATAAAATAATGATTAAGGGAAAGGTCAGTCAACTCATCACTTTCTCAAAAAAGCTACCAGTAACAAGGCAAAAACAAACCAAAAAAGAAAAAAGAAATGAAAAAAAAAAAAAGGAGAAAAAAAGCTTTTTTTCAAGCTTAAAATAATTAGCAGCTATTTTTGAAAGTTCATAGTGGATTGACAAGGCAGTAGAGGCTGGAGAATGGCAAACAGTGATTTCCAACAGAAGTGGGAGGGGGAAGGAATGGAAAGAAAAACAGTAAGAATGATACTTGCTGCTTAATTCGCACATTTGCCATTAAACCCATCTGGTAGCAACAAGAAGAAAATAAAAGACTGAACTCATCCAAAACTGGTTGTTCATGTACAAGCCAAGTCAAACCAACTCAACATCCTACTATGTCAGAATAATGTATTTTAGGAACACAAAAGCAGCAGACACTGAATCTGAATCTTGACATTAGCAAAACCATGTCAAAAATATCCAAACTGCATTCTTACAAAAAGTTAAGAAAACTTTGTCATACTTTTATCAATGCAAACAGTCATCTCATGGTAGATTTGAAAGTGACTGGCCAACTGTACTGACTTACATTTGCTTGGAATGTCAAAAAAAATCGAAATACTCACAAAATAGCCTGACATTCCGAATAACCTCTGCAAAGATCTGCCCTGGTCCCACACTATTCTAACACTAACGATCTAGATAATGAAGGAGAAAATGACACTCATTAAACTTGGGGAAGCTGCTAACTTAAAGCTATCAGCTTGCTGGAAGACTTAATTCAAAGCAAGTTTTAGAAACTGGAAAATTCTTTGTTGAGAGAGAAGCAAATACCATTGAGGAATGTACAGAGGAACATATGTGAGAATCATGAAGCAACAGTTCTGTTCTACTTGTGGCTGATAAAGCTTCCAGCACGAAGCTGTACCCAATCTTCAGCAAATTTCAGAAAAGATCAACTGGAAAGAATCCAAGCAAAAGCAATAGGAACATCACAGAATTAGAAAAACATGACATCTGGGAGGAAAAAAGAAAAAACAGAATTAACTGGAGCTCAGCCAAAAGAAGCAAAAGTAAGGGTCATGATGAAATCTTTCAAATCTATGAAAGCCTGCTGCAAAGAAAGAGGGAATAATATGTTCTCCATGCCCACGGAAGAAACAGAAAGGTTTAAAAAGCAAATATTTAGGAAAACGTTACTGTACTGGGTGGAGTGAGGGCATAGGGAAAACATAAAGAGAAGCACCAAGTCAAAATTGCTAAAGGGGAAAAAAAACAGTGAGTCAACAGCCAAGACTATGTGAGGAATAAGCAGTTTCCCCCAAGCAGTGCCACCAAGCTGCTGCCAGAAACACAACTACACTCCAGCTCTTCAGTGACTGACTGACCTGTGTAAAGTTCCCTCCCCAGATCTAGCACTGTGCTACAAGAAAAATAAGCTTAACAGATGCATTGTCTCCTCTCTTTCTTCAAAGCACAGTTCCCCAAATGAGAATACCAACAAGATACATACCAACTGCAACTGTGAGGGCTGAAATGTCAAAAAAAAAAAAAAAAAAAAAAAAAAAAAAAAAAAAAAAAAGAGAAAACCCCAACCAACTCAAAACCTCAGGTACCAAAAAAACTTTTCAAGAAGTCTAACACAGGCACTTGCCTCTGTTGATACACGGATCCAGCTATGTCCTAACACTACAAACAAACCAGAACCTGACAACAGAGAGGCACGTGAGCTAAACCCTCAGCCCCATGAATTTTGCTCTCCAGTCTCATTCTGGAGGACAAATAGCAGAAACACCACTTTGACTGCAATGCCTTGAGTATTTTTTAATGCTCAGCCTCAACTTAGGAGCTGTAGATCAAAATCTTACGGTTTCACTGCCCATCAGCTTTTTGAAGGATACAAGGAATAGAGAAATTTCTTCTTCCAGAAGAGGGTGGAAGATAATAATCCATACATGGCTACCCCAGCACAAGTAACTGGAGCCAGGGCAGCAAGGTGCAATCCTATCATTGTGCAGCCTGGCATTAACATTTGCTCAGTAGCAAGCATCTCTGGAAGTTAGGGGAGGCAGGGGTAACCAACAAAACCTCAATCCCTTCAGGTTTTTTTAGCTCATGGTCTGTGAACACCAGTGTATTCCAAACTGCATTTGCATTTGTTCTTACTGTGCAAAACCTCTGGGAATATCTACAGGAAATGAACTCTGATTAGACATAACTGCAAGCACTATCATCTTATTCAGCCAATTTTCTCTCTCCAGCCCCCCTCCCCACACACCACAGTTCGACCTCCAGCATTTACATCAATGGAAGTATCTAGGGATAGGCATTTCACAAATCTCCCAAATCCAGCCTTCCTGGGCACAAGACTTATTTCAGCCTTTAACAACGCAACTGGAAGATATTTAAGCACACCACAGAGGCTTACGGAAGGCTTTGAAATTTCATTTGCTTTATATTGTGCATGTCAAAAAGACAGTAATTTGTCATCTTTTCTTGAGTATCCCTGAGTAAGATGCTGATGCAGAGATAAATATTCATAAGGCTAGCTCATGCAGTTTTCCTCAAATCTGACTAGATCCAACTCCCTCTTGTTTTAAGAAGTAGGAATTATATGTAAATATCACAGCAAAGAAAGATGTAGGAGTTAAGATCAGGTTTCTGTGCATGGGAGGGACCTGCTGTGGATTTACAGGATTAGTGGCAGTGCCCATCCCTCCCCATCAGGAATGACCCTCTGCTCTCCACTTTGCATATTTACAACTGCAGATACTGCGATCTTGGAGCATGAGGCTGACAGTCCACAAAGGCAAAGCACTAGTCACTCACTCCAAAAGAGTGACAGGGCTGGAAAACAGAAGAAAGGAAAATAAAATTGTTTTAAAAAATAAAATCAATAGGTGTAGACACTTGAAGTCAAGAAAGGTGAGAACATATTGCCATTTCATGGAGTTCAACTGTATCGCTGTTTGCATTCAGCAGAAGCATTTTTGCTCAGGTGCCTCACCGTGTGGTTATCCCTGGAATCTCTGGCTGTCCGAATGGCCACCAGGCCACAGGACATGGCATGTAAACATCCACTCAAAAGTAACACTTGTGGTTTAGCCCAGGATGGAAGCCAGGCCAAGTTTTAGACACAGCTCAGCTACCTGTATCACAAGTGAGATGTTTACTATGCACTGTGGTATAAATACTCCTTCTCTCCCCATTTTTTTTCCTAACACTTCCTCCACCTTTGGAGAAGCCATCATCTCTGAGAGAATTTAACTTGCACGAGCTGGGACGTGGGAGCAAACACAGAGTGATACAACCATCATGCAGGCAAAACACATCCACCAAAAACTGCAAGCTCTTCTCATACAGATGCCTCACAGCAGCTCCAGGAAAGTGTTAGCATTACTCCAAAAAGAGAATCATATCAGTAATCATTTTCAGAGCCATGATTTAGCCATGCAGTGAGTTAAGACATTCCCCCACCCCTCACCTCATCTTCACCAGAGGAGGGTGAGGGTGCAGCCTACATCCCACTACAAAGAAAGACACAACTATGGAAGTCAAGTTGATTCTTTTTCCTCTCACACTGCTGAGAAGTGGGTGCCCTACAAGGAGGAAAAAAACCCCAAAAGATCAAGTGGATTAAAAAGTTGAGCTGTATCAATACTGCCCTTCGTTGTGCCTTCTCCTCCAGGTTCTCAGCGTGGCTCCTAAACTCTCTCCTTCAAAGCAGCTTTCCCTCTTTCCTCCCAAGGCCACAAAACACACATATGAGCAGAGAGGTCACTTTGAAACTGCTAATCAAATGCTCAAAAACAGACCAAAATTGTTTCTAATATTTCTTTTTCGGTATGTATCACAATGAAAAAAAAAATCCATTTTTAGTTGGCCTTCATTTACACTGTTAGATAAATTTTAGATTTTTAGTCCATATTCAGTTTTTCCTCCGTAATAGAGGGATGGTTCTTTCTTACAGGATGCAAAAGGGCAGGAGACTTTGAAGTGTTTCCCAGTGGAACATGGCATGATAATTCAAAGCTTTATAGGTTAGGTCAGTTTTAGGATACAGCTACTTCAGATTGCTCTGCTTTGGTTTATACAAATCCTGTTACTTCTTCACTGACCAGGCAAATCTTCAGGAAGATTACTGCCATGCTACAAAATCATCTCCATTGATAAAATAACACATTTGCAATCCAGGCTGCACTTAAAGCAACAAGGTTGTAAATAGACTATTCTAATAAAAGTGGCAGAAAGTCATTAAAATTCATTTAAGCTGTCTAGAATATTTGGTTAAACTGCTAATGGATTTCAGAGACAGCATCTTGGGTGAAAATCACTTTTAATAAAACCTTTCAGTCCATTGGTTTTCTAGGGACCTCATTTGACATGGCTAAGGTGTCAGGTATCCTGAGTTACCCCCACTACAGCACTACCTTTAAAAGGATCCCAGAAGGCTATAGGAAGATTTAACCTGCAGCTCCCTCCTCCAAGCCTCTCAGCTCCACACACAGCCACAGCCCTGCAAAGCTTCCACACTCCAAGGCCAGCAGCCCCTCAGCTCCACTCAGAACTGCAACCCAAACCAGCCCTGCACACACCACATTGCTGAAAGGCTTCATCCCAAGGTGCCAGGGATACCAAGAAGAGTTGGATGCAGCCTGCATTGGACTGCAGAGGAGATACAGCTCTCTCAGCCACCATAAAAGGGCTGTATAATACAGTAATATATCATATGTGTATACATATATATTCCACTTCAGGAACCTCCAGGCTTTCCAGACGGTAAGTCAGGATTTAAAGAGTTCAAAAGCTCCTCACACAAAGCACACACTTCCTTGCTTGGTTTCACAGAATTACAACTGCAGAATTAGAGGATATTGGCAGGAAGAGGTGACTAAGACCAGGTACTGGATGAAAGCATAATTGCCCACACGATGCAACGATTTATGGCTCTAACATAGGTTTAGGCAAAAATTCACTCTGACCACACCGCTTGATCTGTAGTCAAACATTGACTTTAGACAAGCCGCAGTTGCGCACAGGAAGAAAGCTTCAGTCCCCACACACTTTAAAAAAAATAAATAAAACAATTAATTTTTAAAAGTACTCGTCCCATGAATGGTTCTCTGGCTGGATGAATCTTCTCTGAACCACTGCCAAAGTCAGTACAGATATGACATGGCTGAAGGCAAGCATACAAGTTGGCCAGATATCCTGAGAAGAGGAAGAAACTTGCTGTTTGTATGCAACCACATTAGCGTGCCCATAAAATTGCTGCTCATTCATTACTTCCTTCACCTCAACAGCCCCAAAACCTAACACAGCTATGCAAAGCAACTGAAGTATTAAGAGTAGCATTTGTTGTAAGACCTGAACTTCATTCAGCAGCTGACAGAGAGTGCTCAAAGTAAAACACAGGGTATGGGGAGAACATTTAATGCTCATTATGTCACTCTCCAAATGACCTTGCAAAAGACAGAAACTGTTTATAGATGGAGGCAAGTCCCTGTAACAAAGGCTAAGAAAAGATCTCTTTCTCCATCCGTCCAAGAGTCCACATATAATGGAGTTGGTATCCAGCCAGAAAGACTGAGCCAGTCAAAACTGAATAACTTTTGGGCTAAAATTATGGAAAAAAACTATTCAGAAATGTTTCTGAAGAAAAACCCCAGTCACTGCTGTGCAATCCTGAACCCAAGATCCTGAACTCCAGGTCTTCCCAAACTCTGTTTGGTAAAATGAAGAAAATCCATGACATGTCACCTTGCCCCCAAAATCATTCCACATTTACCACAGAAAAAAAATAATAACTGAAATTACTGAAGAACTTATTTTGGTTTTCAGTCTGCAGGGTTGTTGGTCGGTTGGGTTTTTTTTCAGGCTAAAACAGACCAGCCTTCGCACAGCTGAAAAACTGCAGCTCTAAGGCAGCCCCTCAAGAGTCACAGGAGCTCAGGGGGAAAATCTGCCCCATAACCATCAAGACCACTCCCTGGCAGACACCAGAGCAGTCACCTCAAATGCTTTTATTTGACTTTGGCTACAGAAACCCGTCTTGATCCGAGCAGAATGGCTGAACCAGCTCACAGGCAGTTCTGGGATTCTGAGACTGGGAACAGATGAGACATTCCAGGAATAAAAACATTTCAGCTGGTAACTGGTCTGAAACAAGTATGTTTTACCACTACGCTTCAGAGCAAGTCAACCAAATCTCTGGTGTTTGAACAGCTATTATGCTTGCTATTTTTTGTAATATGAATAATGATGGATTTATTACCAGTTACTTCCTCAGTTGCTCTGTTTTATGACGATCATATAACAAGATACAGCTACACATACCTTACATAATCTTCTGAAACTGTGAAGGTGCTATTTTTATCTTCTTTAAATGTACAAGAGCAATAGTAACATTTTTGTTATGGCTGAGTTGCTCAGTAAAAAACCCCACCTAGCACTGACACATTTCATATTCATTTTAAGAAAACAACCCAGCAACACTGGTTTATTTTATTTAAAAAAAAGAAGTAAAATTAAAAAGCCATGAATAAAGACAACATCGCTTTGATCCACATTCCAGGGCAGCAAAAAGATCGAACACAATGTTAACCCCCACACAATGCAGAAAACTTCCTTCAAACAGGTAAATCTTGCAAATATAGGCAGGCTCTGGAGACCCTCTACAAAGCCAAGTCTAGTCTTTAGCTTGCTTGCTTCCATAGCTCCATAAGATTTGTTGAATTTCATTATTTAAAAAAAAAAAGAAAAAGTTGGGTTGCCAAGCTGGCCCAGCAGTTTGCTGCCATTGAAAAGAGATGCTACTTATTCTTCTTTCTCATTTCTCTTGCTTTCCCTGGAAGAGCACCTCACCTCAGCTGCCCCACCACATGCTTCCAAGAACTGATGCTATCCTTTAACCCAGAAGAAAAGCAATCCCAGGAAAAACAAGTACTCAGGACAGCTTTCCTACCCAGTTAGTCAGCCATGCACACAAGCAGTGAACCACCAAAGTGGCCCAAGGTAAGACACCCAAACATTCCAACAAAAACATCATGTTTTGGTAACACTGAGCTCTTAACATGGCCCACATCCCTTGAGAAATGAAGATGTGCCTCTCTTCCAAGGGAAAAGTTTCTTCACCTCTTCACTTTGTAGATCTTTCACACACACACACAAAAAAAAAAAAAAAAAAAATCGTATTTCAACACTTAAAGAGGTAAAAGTGACTTGACTCTACAGCAGCTGCACATGTGCTGTCTCTCTGAAACCCTACAGAGTACTGTCAAATTGACCTGAAAGGCAACTCCACATCACCTACAGATATGTCACTTTAGCTCAAATTAATTTTAAATGAGACCCCTGGGGAATAAATCTTGCTAAGGAAGAGCTGGACTGTTGGACATGAAGGATCCAAGAAGTTCTCAGAGATGAATACAAGCAAAACAAAGTCAGGCACAGGACTCTTTCACTGAATTTTTCAAAATCACCCATTTTCCAAACACCTGTGGGAACTTCTGCTTGTGGGAAAAAGAGTTGAACCATTTGCAAGTAAACCAAGACAAATCATACATTTACCAAAATTAGTTAAGGCTAAGACTAGCAAGACATCTTGCAATGCCATTCTCCTGCTGAAGGCTGTATCAATACTGTTTTTCAAAGGATACTGGGGAGGAAAGCTATCCAACACCTCAACTAGGTGTTACAAGTGTTACCACACACCTAAACTGCATCTGCTGCATCAGCCTTTGCAATGCTCCTCTAACTTCCCATGTGTCAACAGTGTAATCCACCTTTGCTAGCAAGGAACTCCACAGAGATTTTTCCTGACCTTTTTTAGCATCAGCTCTAGAACAAAAAATGCATGCCGAATGTGATATAAAATCTGAGTACACATTAGCAACTTGAGCAGCATTTGCTTTCCACTCCTACAGCTCATCTCATAGTCTCGCTGCTCAGTTCTCCTGGAGCTTTTTGGAAAATAAACCCAATGCCTCTTCGAAAACCTTTCAGTAGCTAAATGTGATGACTACGTGTAATGTTATAATAGCCTACCAGTAAAGTATATCAAAAGAAACAGCTCATGAAAATCATGTATAGACTGTGACATTCCATTCTAATCATTTCTAGAGCATCATAAAGGGCTATTTTTATTGCTTTCCCCTCACAGGGCTGTCCTGGTCTCAGCTGGGGTAGAGTTATTTTCTTTCTAGAAGCTGGTACAGCACTCTGTTTAGGATTTAGGATGAGAATAGTATTGATAACGCACTGATGTTGTAGTTGTTGCTGAGTAGTGCTCACACCAAGTCAACAGCTCTTCAGTGTCTCACCACACCAGTGAGGAGGCTTGGGGTGAACAGGCTGGAAGGGATACAGCCAGGACAGCTGACCCAAACTGCCCAAAGGAATATTCCATACTATATGGCATCGTGCAGAACAAAAAAAGTGGGAAGATTTGGCTGGGGGGCAGCGGCCTGCTGCTCGGGGACTGGGTGGGAATCAATCAGCAGGTGGTGAGCAATTACACTGTTCATCACTTGTTTGTATACTCTTTTTAAGTTGTTTTTATTTTACCTTCCTTTTCTGTTCTACTACACTGTCTTTATCTCAACCCACAAGTTTTGCCTTCTTTCCAATTCTCTTCCCCATCCCACTGATGTGGGGGAAAGTGAGTGAACAACTGTGTGGTGTTTAGATGCCCGACAGGTTAAACCACAACGGCCTTCATTACAATCATTATCTAAAAACTAAAGCTAGATGCCCAACAGCCAGGGAGGGAAAAAAGCAAACCAAAAAACAACAAACCAACCAACAGACCAACGGGAAAATAACCTCCACCACCAAACCCACCTACTTTGGCCTCAACTTTTGGGACTTCAGAATTCCTGGAATGACAAACAAAATAATACTACAAAGAACAAAATAAAAGATGACACTGTTACAGCTAGTGACCTTTTTCATCAAGTGTTAAAAATGCATGCATTCTGCATCTAGATAATGGCAAATCTGCCTCTAGCATAAGATGCAGAGGCAAGAAGTACTTTGTCCTCACAATTATGCTGCACAGATATGCTTCTCTTGGAAATTGTTTACTATGTCTCTTGCTGTGACCACATACAGTAACAGAATATCACAGTTAGAGATGGACAGGATACACAAAAGCAACTTGACCCACTGAGAAAGCATCTGCCAGCACTTGAGCCATTGTTCTGCACAATATCAAGGCTCGAGTTCTGACATAATCCCCTGACATCTCGGGTGATGTCAGCATGAGCAGCTATTAGAATGAAGAATGATCCCCCACAAGACATTAATTCAGCAAGAACTGATGGCCTTGAAATACATATTTCTCCCTTAACATTCTCCTAAATGGACTTTAATACATTTGAGCCAGAAGGGAAAACAGGCCTTTTAAGAAAGCTTGTGATATTTTTGTCTTGTGCCAAAGCCTTCTGAATTTTTAGCTTTTCCAACTCCTTGAAGTTTAATTCCACACTTGTGCTTTGATATAATAAAAGCTCCTCATTCCTTTCCAAGGATGCTCAGAGCTTTAACAGTACACTAAGCAAGACCAACCTACAGATTTTACCTTCCCCCAGTCCTTCTCACCCCCTCTCTCAATTCCCATTTAAGGAGAGAGAACATTCTCCTATCTGAATCCGTACCTAGTAGTTTGGCAGAGATGAACATCACAGAAAAGAAGTAAAGAAGAAAGCAGGGAGAGAAAAAAAAACACCTCCCCATTTTTATTTCAGCCTTGAAAACTTCTGTTCTAATCCTTTCTAATACACAACTATTTTGTCCTACCATCCTCCATTAAAATCAGTATCTGGGAAAATTTGTCTAGCAGGTTTTTTCTCTAGTAAAGGATTCAAACCCATGCTGCCAGTTAGCTTTGACATCTACAAATATATGGAGCATGCACAGATACAGTGCCCAGTCGCAACTCCCTGACCGAAAATACATTTAAGTGTCAAATCAAAATCACAGAACGATAGATTATTGACTAACAGCAACAGCAGCAGTGAAAGAGATCTGGGTGTTATTTTATGGATTCCCTCCCTTACAGTTTCAAAATGTAAATTAACACCTGAAGATGACCTAGAAAAAAAGGTAAGCAAAGTAAAAAAGTAACTTCTGAAAACTTAGTCTACACTACGGATCAACAACATGAGTGTGGACAGAGCTGCAGCCACTCAATCAAGTCATCAAAAAGGCAGAATTTAGATGCTGGGCACTGAAAGAAGTTTCTAAGTGTTCATCAAGTGCTAATCTCCACCATGAAAAGAGTCTACAGACTTTCAGATTCTCCCTGCTTATTGATTTTCTCACCAGGGATGCATAATGGAAGAATGATACTGGTCTCATGGAGTATTACCCACCCTTACTTAGCTGCCTTCAGCAACCACAGGCTCAGCTTGAATGCGGACGCTCAGTTTCTCAGATTTCTCTGCTGACACAAATTCTGCAGCAAGAGCGTGAAGGGAGTGCAAGGACCACGCTCTGATGTTTACTGTGTGAACAAATGTAGAAATCCCCACTGCAGCTCAGCAGGAGAGCTCCTTCCCACTGGGCCATAGGTTTATTCCAACAGGATGGCATGGTATTTCCGCTATGGTTTGTCTGCCAGGAAAGTAATTTCCTATTTTTGTCCTGTTGTGAGCTAGTAGAAGCTGGCATTGATGGAGGCTGGTAAGAATGAGAGGTTGGTTTGCTAGTGGTTTAACCAAACATGTGTTTACAATTACCTCATTCATCACGCTCTGTCTGTGCAAAACTCTTTTTTGGAACATCCCCATGGTCCTTGCATTTGGCCTCTAAAAAAGCTGAAACAGACTCACTAAGAAATACATTGAATATTACAGCTAGAGCAACAAAGCTGTCCGATGGTTAATACTGTAACCATGAAAGCAATTGTTGGGCATTAAGATCAACATAGCTGCTCAACTTGCTGCTGTTGGCCTAAGGATGATAGCTCAACAGCAGGAGGGTAAGATAATGGGAAAACCTCTTGCAGTCTTCCCCTGGAGTCCAACAAAAGAATACAACAGAAATAGGACACTGTGTTTCTCAAATATTCTACAGCATCTGCCCACAAGAAGAGAATGCAGAGATGGTTGTGGTGCTCCCAGTGAGTCTGTCCAGGCCACTCATCACCTCTACATCCAAGGACCACGGCTATCACCATCCTCCCAAAGCTCTTTTCAGAAACACACTGCACAGTATAATTAAGACTTGCAACCACCCTCACCATCTCCCCAGCTCTCACTTAAGGGAAGAATAAACAGAGTCTGTTCCATCATCATGTGGTAGAGAGGGAATTTCCCACTGCTGATCCTTTCTTCAAGAAGAGGTCAAACTATTCTAGCAAATAAGCCTTGTCCCATCACACCTGACACAGTATAATCTCAAAGACAGCAGTCTTGAAAGCAGAAGAGTTCTAAAAGAGACACATTTCACCTCTCTCAGTATCAATGAAGTGGACTTTCATGCCATGCACCTAGATTATGCCAGATCTAGTTCGGCAATCTACAAGGTTGATATAACCTGTAATTTTACTTCATATCATACATCAGAGAACAACACATTTTCCTCTACAATTTTACTCTCTCCAAAGTTGTCATTTGATACCCAGGGATATAACGACTTACCAAAAGTTTCTGAAAGCATTGAGGAAGAAGGAGTTTCCTCACACTAATTTACAGGAGTAGCTACATGTTGTATTATCCATGATACTGGAGAAGGTCTACTCTGCTAAAAAGATCATCCACTTTAAAACAACTGATCTTCATGACAGACAACTTTTGCTGTAGCCATTCAGGAGGGGTAATCTGCATTCCCCATGGGTTAACTAATTGGGATGCAATTAGCAGGTTCCATTAAAAGCTCTCTTGACTTGTAAATGAGCATTAGTGTTGGGCTTTGAAGAACCCACCATTATTCACCTTGACTATATTTTTGTTCAATCCACACCTGAGTCTCTGGCCAATGCCACTAACAGGTTGTTTGCCTGTAAAAACCCAAGCAGCAGCCATAAGGCTGCTGCCACCTTCTAATGGAAAGTGACTCACCCAGTGCTCAAAATCTCCTACTTTTGTGAGTGACTCCTCACCATTAAACAGAAATCTCTGGTCTTTTCTGTTACAGAGAACAGGAAAGACATAACTGTTCACAAGGACAGTACTCTAAAGCAAGGATGAACTCGCAATGCCTTCAGTTCTGATAGCCACATCCATCCTGCATGAACTGATCCACATACAATTTATGAAAGACCCAAGGAAGGTAAAGAGGGAAGGAAATTTTCAGTCAATGGATACACATTTGTGTAAATGTGAATATCTCTTTAATAAAAAGTTTCAGGATACCTTGGCCCTGATGGTGAGTCACATCATGAATCCTTCAATAGCCAGTCCTCCTATGTACATTTGAAGTCCAAAAGCTGCTGGAAACCATAAACACCACCATTTTCAGAGGAACGTACCTGTACAAAAAATGTAGTGTGTCTCTCTACATCAGGTACCTGCTCAAGAGACAGTATCCAGGGGAATAAATCATATAAGAAAAGGGAATGTCAAACATATCCAACCAAATTTATACGGTCAGGCTATTCTGGTTGTTTCATCACTAAAGACATTGAGAGACTGTTTGTAGACATGATGCCTCATAATGATCCAACAGTTTTCTTTAATGCTGCACTCACAGTAGAATATGGCTTTCGAGGATAGTACTTTCCAGATTCACAATATGACAGAGGAGCCATATTGAGCTAAAGGGAGAGCTGCTGCCCAATTCAACAGATGGCATGAGAATAGGAAAGACCTGGCATGGGACTAGTTCAGAAGTGCACAGTTCAACACGTATAAAGAAAGAGAAGTCTGCGAGGTGACATCTGTTTACTTCATCATAATGTGTTTCACAACAACACTGCTTTGGGAGAAAAAGTGGTGGGAATCAAGACTATTTTGCCTCATCCAAGTTTAGACTGCAACGTGCTCTCCTGACCAGCAGGCAGTGCAAGGATAGCAAACCTGTATATAAAGCTCAATGCTAATACAGGGATTCCTTGGCAAACTCATTCCTTTTAATTCCTAAAAAAGATTGTAGGGTTTCAACTTTTCGGTAAAGGATCTTCATTCCTAGATCTCCCTGGGTGAAGAGTTGCAACTGGTATATTTTGGACATGGCCAGGAGCGGGTCCAGTTTCCAAGAAAAACAATCCTAACTTCTTAGCCTGCTTTCCTACAGAAGGAGGCTTATGCAATCACAGTGTAGCCAAGCCAGTTGGCAAGCTGCATGCAAGCCTGACAGAGGCAGAGGTCTCAAGAGTTATCTTCCTTGTTTGTGAAAACACTGGGCCAGGTGGGCACACTTAAGGAACACCGCACAGTGAACTGGCATCAATACTCTCATTGCTGAGATAAATCCAAAGAAAAGCAGGCTTCCTTAGTTTTAGTTTGGACAGAAATGCTGGCTTAAAGTGAAGAAAAGCTTTTCCCTTGACCCCATTAAAAAAGTTCACTCAGAGGTTTAGAATAAAAAGGCCAGCAGAAAATAGTAAGAGGTTTCACCACAGTATTTGCTGCACCCAGTGAAATTTTTAATTGAGGGAATACTTAAATGCATCCTAGAAATGCATAGCACTGGACATCAATAGGTACCCCTCCATCTATTCCCCCACCCCACATTTCAGTGGTTTAAAGAAGCACCTGAGTGCATTCCACACCTAAACACACAAACACACACACACACACACACACACACACACACTTCCCAAGACAGAGCTGAGCTGGTCTAAGTGAAACTTACACCTAGAAATCTGGCCTCATTTAGCACTGTCACCTCCATAACCACACGTAAAGAGGCACAGCAAAAGGCAGCAACAGCCGGGTCCCACCCAGAGTGACACTACCCGGGAGCCCCTCAGCTTGCCTGCTGCCACTGCTACATGGGTCCAGGGAAGCTGATGGTGCCTCCTAGTCCAGAGGGACATCTGCTCATTTGGGGCTGTCAGAAAACAAATTCCCAGCACAACACTCTGGCGTTGCTGGCAGAAGCAGTGCATGACCCAGCTATGCTTCTCCTCTGCCAGCTGGGAACTCCCTGCCTTGGAAGGATACCTTTGCCAGAAAGATCCAGATACTTTTTGCCCATTTACATCCGAAGCACAGATGAGAACATGACCAAAGATTTCTAAAAACCTTCGTCGCAATTTTTGCTGAAGTCATTTAAGCACTCGCAAGACAGAGGGCTGCAAACACTTGTTTTATTCACAGAGTGCACACTGTACACTTCAGCAGAAGTGAGATGCAGAGATCCATTTTGCATTTAGGCAGTGCTTTTGGACTACACAGTAAAAAACACAGGAATACGCTACTGAAATCCAGGTGTGGCTGCATGTGATGATGAAAGCCAACTCACACAGTGCTAAAGGGATAGTTTGACTAACAAAACCAAGGAAAACCATAGAAGTACCACAAGATCTTTAATATGTAGCCAGGGCAAACAAGACCTACTTTAAGAACAAATAGCCATGTGAAGAAGTCCAAGTGAAGAAAATAAATCAGACTATAACAGGGTAAAACGATCACTGGAGCAAGCGTCAGGGTCTGCTGCTCTGTCAGCTTACTGTTCGCAGCATGGCTACCAAAGAGTACTCTTCAGGCTCTGCTGTTTGCTCTACACTGTGCTGAATTTTAAAAAGAGTCTGGTGCTGGAGAACAAAAACCCAAACAGCCTTGATATTAATGTATACACATACTAAGGTAGCCAGAGGAATACGGCTCTGAAACAGCTCTCCTTCTTACGCTGCACTGAGAGGTTAAGCCCTGCAGGAAGAGTAACGGCAAGCAAAGAGCATCCTGCTTACCTCCCGCACCGTGCCTCAGCCCCAAAACGATCATGAAGCACAGCCAGAGTTCTCATTTAAAGTTTCAAGGCTATTTCCACTTTTCCAAGCAGGTTTTCTAATCTCCACGCATTTGTGGTGGTTTTTTTTAACCTGTCCTCATAACTCACTCCTTTTAATCCTAGGATTAGCCTTGTTGCCCTTCTCCGTACCTTTTCTAGTGCTGTAAAACAACTACTAGACTCAAAACACAGGAATAGATGGAGTTGGAGTGTTAACGCATCCTCGCTACACATCCCACAACATCTCCGTTATAACACATAAGCACCTTTATGAGGCAAAACAACTTCAACTGGCCCTAAGAAGTGTAACTTAAGGTGGCAGATGCCCACATTCCTCCTATCATTCCCCCTCTTGCTTTGCCCCAAACCCAAATTCATTCTGCCTTAGTGAAGGGAAAAGCAAACCACATTCTTTGGGTCTGTTTTAGAAAACCTGATCAATGCTGCTTTGACATACCAGCAACACATGTTCCCATTTCAACAAATGGGAACATTTCAGGCAGGCCACCACTTCAGATGGAGTGGGGCTCCTGGCTGCTGAATCAGCACTTTCCATCCTGCTGGCAATACAGAGTTATGCGACGCTTCAAAGGAAAGCGGGGAAAAGGGGGAAAGGGGTGGGAGGGGGCGCTGGCACTTAAGCAACAGAAGCGGGCAAGAGGATTGTGCAGGAGTTCATCTGCCAAACCAATTAACTGCAAACTGTTCTTATAAAGATGCCACAGTTTCAGCCCCGGCTTGCAGTACCACAGTTATACAATGAGAGCCATGCGTGCGCGGCTCTCCGCGGCGGGGAGCTGGGGCAGGAGAAGCCCCGCACTGGCCCCAGGAAGGGTCCAGCGGGCTATCGAGGGGCTCTCGGCACTGCCCGGGGCTCGGCAGGGCCGGTCTCCCGCGGGCACACGGCCGCCCGGCTGCCGCCGCACATCCCCGCCGCGGATGAGCAGGAAGGTGGCAGCACTCCGGGGTGGCATTGCTGCGAACTGCCCATCCGCCAGCCCTCCCGCAAACCCTACACGGAGCGGGGGGGAACACCGGCGAGTTTCGGCGGCAGCAGCACCACCAGCAGTTGGCGGGGCAGGTCTCCGCTCTCCTCCAGCGCGGGGCGACGGGAAAGCCCGGCTCTGGAGCCGGGGCGAGGCGCGCAGCAGGCGAGCAAACAAAACGCGGCAAGGAAGCCCCGAGACGGGGAAAAGGGCCGATCCCCCGAGCCCCGCGGCCGTCCCCCGTCCGACCCCGGGGGCTCCGCGCCGGGCGGCTGGCGGTGCGCGGGGGGCGCTCCCCGCGGGCACTGGGGGGGGCTCGCCCGCGGCCCCAGGAAAAGGAAGTTTGCTCTCCTCCTCCTCCTCCCACCGGCCTCCGCCACCGAGGAGCCGGCGAGCCCTCACCCACTCCGGCCCGGCCTCCCCCCGCTGCGGCTCCCCAGGGACAGCGGCCGCCGCCCCCCTGCGCGCCCCGCGCCGCCCCCGGCCCCTTACCTGCTGGGCGGGCGGGCGGCCGGCACCGTCCCCGCCGGGCGCCGCGCACCCGCCAAGTTTGGGGCGGGCGCAGGGGGTCGGGGGAAGGGTCGTGCGCGGCGGTGGCGGGGACGGGAGCGCGGGCGGGGAGGGGGATCCTCCGGGCGGCGGGGTGGAGTGGGGCGCGGGCGGGGGAGAGCGAGCTCTCGGAGCCACGCGCCTCAAAACCAACAATAACAAAAGAAAAAAATTAAAATTAAAAAAAAAAATCGAACAAATTTTAAGAAAATAAAGCAATTAAACAAGTAAAAAAAAAAAAAAAAAAGCAAAAGAAAAAAAAAAAAGGTAAAACACACCCAAAGCGAACGGGGACGTTCGCGCCTCCGCAAGGCGTCCCCGGGCTGCGGGAGGGATCTGCGGAGAAAACTTCTGCCTGTCTGTCCGCGCTGCTGCCGCCGCCGGCTCCGGTGCTAACGGCGCCCGCCGCCGCCGCGCTCTCCCCTCGCGCCCAGCTGACTCCCGGCGGGCCCCGCCCCGCTCCCGCCCCGCTCCCGCCCCGCTCCCGCCCCGCTCCCGCCCCGCTCCCGCCCCCGCCGCACGCAGCCGCAGCCCCGGCCCGCGCCCCGCCGAGGGCAGGGGGCGGCCGGGAGTCCCGGTGGCCGCGGGCGGTGTGCTGATGGTGGCGGCGCGCCTGCCCGCCCTCCCGCGTCCCGGTGCGAGCGGGGCTGCAGGCGGCAGATCGCGGGGCTGTGCCGCGTCTCCTGCCCTCTAACAAAAGCTCACCCGCAGGTAGCACCGGCGCGTGCTTTTCTTGGGAAGGGATGGTTTTATTTCTTTAAAATAAAACCAACAGAGCATCTGCACACGCGAGGCGTTTGTGCTTAGACTTTTTCTTTAACCTTAGCTGTTCTATTTTCACATTTTTCCCCTCAAAACGGCGCAGGGAAAATGCCCCAGGTCCCCTTCCTGCGCCCCAGACAGCACGGAGCAGGCTCCCGGCGTGTGCCAGCGGTACGATGGGCTGTTCAGAGCTCCTTCGTACTGCGAAGCGCCCTGCTCTCCCGGGATCGCTAGGCTGCCACGAGCACTCCTACAGACTGCTACTGCGAACTTCTGTGCACTAGGACCTTTGGTATTTCATCACGGTAGCTCCGAGCCATCCTATTTGCAAGTAGCTCGCAAATAACTTGGACTGGGGAAAAAGCTCTTTTAAGGAAAGCAAAGCTGCACGCTTCCCTAAGAGCTACTGTTTTAAAGCGTATAGACTTCCAGCAAGAGCCGTCACACTCCGTGAGGAGAGGAATGTTCATTTTACTAGATGCGAAAACACCTCTCATAAGAAAGTGGTCAGCCCTATAAAAGGAAATTGAGCCCAAGGAGAAGGGGGAGAAATCCTGGGCTTTTCCTCCTAAGACAGATGCATGTACGCTAATGGGAGTATTGTGGCTGAGCGCCCGAGCTGAATATATTTTGAAATGTAACATGATATCTTCTTTGCTCTTGCTCTTTCTTCCTCCGTGGCTCTTCTTTACTGTATTTTAAGGAATGTTTTTCTTACCAGCCCGCCCCTCCAGTCCCCGTGTTTCCAGCCCTGCTCTGGTCTCTCTCTGTTCTCACCACTCGCTCTCCCTGTTCGAGTCCTCAAATAATCTCTCCAGTTTCCTTGTGTGTGTCACCTCAGCCTCTTGGACACACGTGCCACTCTGCTGCTTGCTGCCCCTCCTCATTCCACCAGGCCCCCGGCCTCTCCTCGGCACCGCGCTTCCTTTGGCCATGTCCACTTTATGCAGTGCTGAGCATTGCTCTTCAGTCTGTCAGCACCACTGCTGCCCGTCCTGTCCTGTCCTGTCCTGTCCTGTCCTGTCCTGTCCTGTCCTGTCTTGATGCACTCCATTGGGAGCTTTCTCTGTGGGCCGTCACTTCTCAGCCCCCCTGCAGCCCTCTCTTCCCACCTCCAGGCTGATCTATCCTGCCTGCCTGTGAGCCATCATTCACGCTGATGCCTTACATTTTGTGGGTCCAGCCTCAGAGGGCTGTCTCCTGTCCAGGCTGCTATTTAGTGAAAAGGTGAATGCAGGTGGTGTGAGATTCCTGTCTGAGATTACTCCAGAGGCAAGGAGGTGCCTACTCCCTGCCAGACCCCAGGTGGCAGGACGAGCATGGCTGGCATCACAGCCCCACATGCTTACGTAAGAAACTTTCTGCACATGTAGATCCAGCCCAGATTGGAAGGGAATCCAAAAGATCACCTGGTCCAACTTTTCATGGGAAAGGGTTGAGATTGTCACCCTGTCCAATTCCATCTTGAAAGCCTCCAGTTGTGGGGATTCCGCCCCATGCATGGGGATGATTTTCCAGTGGGTGATTGTTCTAACTGTAAAAAAATTCTTTTTTTTAAAGTGAATCAAAATCAAGATGGAACATCTCCTCATGCAACCTGTACTTGTTGCCCCTTGTCTGCTCCCTGTGCCTCCCTGTGAAGAGAGAATCTCCATCTTTTTGCAGCCGTACGTGTACATGTGGGATTTGACCAGGGTTTGTGCAATAGGTGTCCAGTTCTCGCTGCTTTCGCAGAACCCACTGCTGTGGGCACGGCCAAGGACTTCAACACATGCCTCTTCGACACCCTGTTAAATGCTATTTGCCCCCGGCACATTCCTCAGCTGCGCAATGCAACAGTTATACTTTGTCATCTGTAGTATTTCCACCCCAGAGTATCAATTTACAGCCATGCGTTACAATGTGTCCTCAAAAAGGGAGAAGTGAAAGTAGTTATATAACTGGTCTGGTGCTGCAGAGCCAGCCAGCCACCAGCAGGATTGCATTGCAGGGATTCCCACCTTCCAAAACATCCCCTTCTTCCCCAAAAGTCCTGTTGCCTCCACCTATAAGGCACTTTGAGCGCTTCATCTCAAAACCAGAGTCCACCTTTATGACCGTGATGCTCTGCATCCAACACTGAAGGGAAACTGAGGGTATAATAAAGCTCAGGTATTTTTGAAGCATCATGCAGGCAGCCACCTGGCTGCCTTCCAGCATGCTCTTCCTTTGAGTGTGCTCACTGTTTCTCATATATAAGACTGCTGATCCATCAGTTAATCATATTGGGTAAGTACCTAAAATTAACTTTTAAATTATTAATGCATGAGAACATATCCGTTTGCCATGTACATTATTTTAAAGGATTACAGTGTGTACACTGAGTGCCATTAACATTACATTTTGAAGACAGCAAATTGACTTGTATGGAAATCAGAAGAGTTGATGGATTCCTCTAAACACGCCTTTGACAATGATAAAATGTTCAATTGAATTATTATTAAGCATGCATCTGTACTTAAATTTCTTTCTAATACATATAATAATAAGCGACTGCTCAAGTCCTATTAGTATAATCTTTTCATTTTGTGGTGGGTTAAAAAAAATAGATACACATGAGTATTGAAAATACTCATCTGACAAATAAAAACACTAGGAAAGATATGTTTAGTTTCCTAGACTACAGCTGTATCGTTCAAGACAAAACTGTGCTGTCATAAGATTGTTTATCCAAAATATCACCACTAAAATGGTTAAGTGGAGAAGTAGCAATGCATCTTTTCAGTGGCAGTGAAGGACATGCTTATCTTTACCCTTAACTAACAAATCTCTGGCAACACCCTACACAATGCTGTATCATGCAAATAACAGCCTAAAATGCTGATATTTTCTTTAAGAAAAAAAGATTGTAATATTCTTCAAGAAAAAGCACACAAGAAATAGTGTTGGCAGTAATGTACTCTGACTATGTAAACATTATTCCTGCTCAAGGACAGTCTAAAAAGTAAAGGCAAATATTGGTGCAAAAGCCTTGATGCGTTCAGGACTTTGTGCCCAGGAGAAGTTTGTCCCAGCTCCCTGTTTTCTTCTTCTTTGCAGTGGTCAAGGTTTGGGCTAGAGAAGACAAATTCCTCTGACCCTTGATGGAAAAATAAGATGGAAGAAGTAATGAGACTCCCTGGCTCTTCTTGAGGGCATCCAGGCCACTGGGGGAGAACAGGACAGGGTGTGCAGTCCCCTCCTAGCTGGAGAGGGTCTTCCTGCCCTGCAGCTTCCAAGCTCAGAGCCTGGGGTACAATTGGGCTTAGAATATCAGTTTATTCTCCAATTTACTCCCTCAAGACATTCAGATAGCCTGGAAAATGCTCTTTTTGCCATTTTTACTCCTCAGTAAACTTGCATTAATGTAAGTTTCTCATGTGTTAAGGGTTCAAAACCGGGTCCAAAATATAAGCAGAATATAGGCATTCTCTGTCTATTTAGCACTGCATTTCAGACTCAATACCTAATAATAAATGGCTGTTGGAGTTCAAGTACTGTGGACTTCGTTTGCTTTCCACAAAGACTTGAAATCTGCAGGGTGACTTTACATTTTGGAACTTAGCCAAAGGACACTAAGCTCTACAATTCTGTGAGTTTCAAGAGAGAAAAAGGTCATTTTAAAGTTTTATTAAATAGACTAATGAAAACTGTCTAGTAGATATGAAGTTTTCTTTAGAAACATTATTATATTTCATATATATACTGAGAACAGGCATAATTTTCTTTTCTATTACGTTGATTTAGGAAATGAAAATCCAATAGCAGAAGATCTGAAGAGGAGAGATCAGAATCTGGCCACTGCTTTCACTCTCAAAGGAACTTTCATGAAAGCATTATATGAAAGTCAGCATTAAGCATGATCTTTAACTAGTAGAATGCACTGATAAAAGAATTCAGCAATCAAAAAAGGGTCAACATGGTCATTATTGCCTAGCAGGTATATGGGCAAAAGTGCTGACCAACCTTTGAAATGATAATAAGTTTCTTTTGTCATGGACAAAGCTTTTCACCTTAAATAGACAGGAAGTCTTCTAACACAGTAGAATTTTAATAAAGCTTAATCTGGAACAAAACTGACTCAAAATTATGTCTGTTGCTTTTACTATAAATTAAGCAAATGCTTAAAATATTTTTAAAATCTATCCAGAAAAAAATAAGTCTTTTTAACATCAAGGTTGAAGTGGGGGAAACATTCTCCTTTCTTTCTGTCTACATCCTCTTTTCCATTGTATTTATTTTATCACTCAATGTATGGTTGAGATTATAAACTGAAAGGGGAAATGAAAGCACTAAGGAAAAAAAACCTAAATAAGTTTGTAAAAACACTCACTAAATATAGCTGTATGAGCTAAAGGATACAAACTGAATTTCAATATTCAACAAAAGATTGAAAAGACTGAGATTTTCAAAACTTTACATATTTTCCACTAAGTATTTGCTCAGTTCTGGTTTTTATCTGATTCGGCAAGAACTTCACCAAGCACATTAGTTTTAGAAGTTTAGAGTCTTCATCTTCTGCCCACTTGTTATCAAAAGGATATCTTAATATCAGTTGAGTATAGAAAAGACTTTTCTGTAGTCTATCTCTAAAAGACTAGCGACAGAAAAAGAAAAGCTATGGCATGACCATAACTGAATAAACTCACTGTGTTCATAGACCACATTGTGGAGATCTACTTTTTGTTGCTAGGTAAGTTATATCTCTATTTACAGCTTTTTCAAAAGACTGAATAGTCAGGGACATTTTGTAATTTGAGATGGAGTCCTAAGCTCCAGTGAGAGAGATGTGCTCTTCCTGGACTGTACAAAATAGAGCAGTTACACAAGGTGGTATAGAAGAGAGGGGGATTTTAAGTGATACCGATCATTTAAACAGAAACTACATTAAAAAGATGAATACATTCAGCCCACCCGTCTACAAAAACACATCTGTTCCCACCGCTAGCTCCACAATTAACACATAGACTGATTCAACACTAAGAATTATAAATTACTGTATTCTCTCAGTTCCAATGAAGTGATGAAGAAAATGGGTACTTTTGGACATCAAAGGTGTTAAGTGAAATGACACCTTAAAAGTGTTTACTTTCCCCAAATCAAAGTCAGCTGCTTTCCTGATGCATAATAAATTTTCAACTAGGATGCCAAATATCACTAGAAGAAAAATTCAAAGTTATACTGCAATGGGAGGAGATTCAGTTCAAACTATACTTTATATTCTCATTTATGACATGAGAAATCCCAATTTATTCAAAATGTAGTGCTCATTCACAGCTCTGCCACAGATAAGAGAGAAGGCAACAAGAATTGTGACTCAGAATGAAATCCAGCCACACTGCAGTCAGTGGCAAAACTCTTAGGGAGCTTAGCGTGACTGATTTTGCCTCAAGTATTTTCTTGATTCCTGAGGGAGGGGCAATTAAAATAATAATAAAGACAAAGAGAAAATCTTCAATACCATAACTTGCCTGCAGGCTGTAGCTTTCAGAGCATATTTTCACAACAGCTGAAGCAGGATCATCAGGCTAGTGCCATCTGAAAACCAGAAACATTTAAATGGTGTAAACAAAACTAGATTACACAGAAGTAGGTTTTACCAAGCTGAGAGAAGAGGCACAGCAATCCAGCTGTGTTGGACCCAAACCAGATCTTCCCTCTGTCGGTGTGCTGAGCTGTGTGCAGACCCCAGCACCATCTGAGTTGAAATGCACCTCTGTACAGCACAGCCTTGCAAGGAGTCAGTGTGTCTTTTGTTGGCTTGCAGGGTGTGGGTGCAGAGCTGAGGTGTGTGTCAGGCAGGTTCCCCCCTTTTGCTGCAGGCACCGCCACTCTCTGCAGCAGCCAGTTCATGTCTCAAGCCATTCTCCAGAGCAGGTGATATGGAATGCTGAGAGCATTCCCATCCTGTGACTTTAAATAAGCAAAATGCATGTGTCTAGTAGTCACCTCAAGTCGGAACTAGACTTTTTGTATTTGAACTTCCATTTGTAAAGGAAGTTGTATTTTGCTTTCCTGGTACAAGAATTACCAAAAAATTGCCAAACCAAAACCAATGTATACTTCATTATCATCTAAATTAATCTCTTGTCATAAAGTTTTTATCTCTCACAAACTCTTCTTAGCCAATTAAGCCAAAACTTTCTCAGAAATTGGCTGGCAGGAGGAGATTCCCTTGCTCCATCCATAGCAAGCTGCTTAAACAGAGCCCTGAGAACTTGTGTTAAAATAGAAGTTGTGCTTGCAGTGATTTGAAAGTATATTTTCTACAAGTCTTGTCTATTTATTCAACTATTCTAAAGGAGTAAGAGGTCCTTCTCTGGTTTAAATTATTTCCTTCAGATGGAAAAATATTGAGTTAGCCAAGGAGAGAATATGAGACCCTGAGGCTTAGAAGTTAGCACAGCCTGCTAGGACAGAAGAGATCTGACTTTCACTCTCTACTGTTAGGAAGGTTTACTACGTACTGTTTTGTCTGTTACATACTGTTTTAACTCTTTCTGCTCTTCTCACTTAATGACTTAAGGGATTTTTATTTTTTTTAAAGAACAGTCTGAAAGAATGTCATGACAGAATATTGTCCAACCTGTATAAAGGGTTGATTTCTTTGGAAGAGAATCTCACTTCAAGCAAAGAAGAGATTTTAGACTGTGTTTTTTCTGCCTAGTATGGGTCACCTTACCTTATTGTAAGGAAAATGGCCACATCTGTCAGTTTTTTCCCAATGTCTGTGCTAGACTGAATCTGAGAATACATCTGTAAAGCAAAGGCCTCGTTTGCAAATCCTGATGGGACTTGCACTTCATACTGTCTGGCCAGAAGCAGGCATTTAGTGTATCTTTATTATAGAGAAAAACCTGCAGGACAAATTGTATGATATGCACAAAAAAATATGTCCTTTGGTAAGAGAGCAATCTTTCAAATAGGAAGGATTGCCCTGTGGTTGCTATCCTGACAAAATGGAGACCTCTTGAAAGTCATCCCATCCTTGATGGTTCTATGATTCCTCTTCTCTCAAAACTGCAATGGCTGTTATTTATCAAAGGACATACTTTCCATGATTGTTAGATGTGTGCAAATAATTTACATATATTCTTAGTGAAATTTGTAACTTTCTTGGGAAGGAAATTTTTGAGGATTCTTAATTTCACTATCAAAAACTGTAATTAAATTACTAAGGTCAAATTACCCCCCACTGTTTTCCTCTGATGCTTCAGCAGATGTGAAATAGGAAAACAAAGATGTGTTACAACACAGGAGCTCAGACATTCATCTTCAGCAGCACTCTAGGTCTACAGGCAGTGAGAAGTCTCAGGGAGTCTCACAGTAGATACTACAGCAGCTGAGAGGAAATCCACTGGTGCTCTTCAGGCACCCTCACCACCTCTAGTTGGAAGTTTGGGACTGGGAATCTTGTCACTGATAGCCTAAGATTTAGCTATGCTTTATTCTATTTTTCTAAACTTAGTCACGTAAAAGTGCACATCTGTCTAATCTCATATGCTGATTAGACCTCAAAAAATTTAGTGAAAGTGTGCAGAGAATATCTTTGCAGAAAAGACTTTCAGAACAGTTACACCTACCAGGCAAGATCAGTTTTTTTCCTTGACCAAGAGCCTTTTTAACACACACTAACTACTCCATGAAGATTTAGACAGGCTGCTGCAAGGCTAAAAGGCCTCAGCAGGGCTGGGGCTCCAGCAGTGAGACTCCCTTAAAGCAGGAATGTGGCTCCTCTGTGATCATGTGCCCACCTCAAGGGCGTGGGTTCTGTTCCACACAGCCCTTGTTCTAAGACGACAGATGACATTTCTGGTCTTACATTGATTGCTTTGTAGGTTCTCCCCCCTCCCTGCAAAGATCTGGTGATCCTCTTATCCTAGTTATTGTTTGGGAAGCATCTGAACAGACCTTTATTTCAGCCATGCCTCAGGGATGAGATAATGTAGAAAACGCTATATTAAGAAACAACGAAACAAACTTCATTCTGTAAACCACAATGGCGTGATGATAGAGCTAGGATATTTGCAGCAAATCAATGAGTCTGTCTAATTACTATGCTCTAATTTAGATCATTTGCTTCTACAGTGGGAGGCTGACTACTGGTGGATTGTTCCTTCCTCGTCTTTAAGACCTAGAGCTACATATGTCACATTGTGAAAATGTAATACAAAATTGATTCTGAAAAATTGCCTTCATATTACTCACTAGAAAGCAATTGGAGTCAGGCCAGGAGCAGATGGCAGCTCAAAAGGCAATCCTCTTCCTCCTCGAGAAGTACTATTACTTTGTACTTCAGTAGCAGTATTGATCTAAGAAACCTGATGCCTTTTACAAACAGCAAGGAATGTAATTTTATAGTGCCTTAGTAGCAGCGTGAGTAGGATTTCTTTGCTTTAGCACATGGGGAAACTGATGGATGTCAGGTTTACAGCATTCCCGTGCCCACAGTTTTCCAAGACATCTCATTCTCCATCTGAAGAGAAATCAGCATCTCTAAAATCCCAGCACTCTGCCGTAAGTGTGGCACCCAAACATCAAGCACGTGAAATTAAGGATGTTAATTAGAAGTAGAGACAAAGCCATTGGCAAAAAGAGATTTTCCCAAGCCCCATAAGAAAGTACATAGCAGGACCAGGACCCAGAGAGGCTCAGTCCTGGGCTGTGCTTTGTAGGCTCTCCCTGCGAGCCCAAGGGGAGTATCCAGCTACTCCTGAAACAACTTGCCCATGAAAAGCACCTCTTGGACAAGTTAAGCACTTGTTTAAAGTGGAGCTGAATTTCTGAACGTGAATACCTGCTAGGCGTTATACCCTGCAGCACAGCTGGATCCAGGGAACCTGCTGAGATGGTGAAACTCTCCATAAACAGGCATCAGAATGTTTCCCTAGTCAGGGCTGAGAAAACCTGGGTAATGAAAGACACACTTTTAAAATGGAAGAAGCAGGAGGATTTTCCTCCTTCTTACACTTACACCAATACAGTCATGATATTGAAATGTGAAGAATTTCAGCCCAAATGTTGGGGAACAGTATAATTTGTTATATATATATATATATATATATATATATATATATATAATATAAATAAGTTCATTTGAGAGTGGGAGAAAGCTTGCGTACTTCTCAGACCTTATTCTAAGACACAGTGAGGTCAAAAACAAAACCCTCCAACAGGAACAACATTAGGCACACAGCAAACTGCTGTAAATTACAGTACATATCCCCAACAGTGGATCTTTACTGGGTCTAAACTCTTTATAGAAGTGGAGCTAGAAAAACATGTATCAGCCAAGCATTATCTTCAGGCGTATGTTGTGTGGAATACATGGCATGGTTTGCAAATTTCACAGTAGCACTTAGGTAGATGTGAAACTTCGGCGTGATTTGAAGTAGGGACTCTCCTCATAAGGATTTTATTTCATGCTTATGGAACAGTGATTTCTCATGGATTTTCAAAAGTGGATTCTTTCATAACAAAAATACTTTGTAATGATCTTCACCATGTAAGTTAGTAAAGGAGAAGAAGAAAGCTGAACCAGTGGCAAGCTACACAGGAGACAAAAAATACATGTTTCTGAAGAGTCAAATTCCATTTTTCTACTAGCAGTTCAGAAAATTAGTCTTGCAAAGAGGAAACTACTTTTATAAAAAGGTGTTTTGCTTTAAAGAATTTAGTTAATGTATTACTCTGTGTGTATTTCAGTGCTGACAATCATACCCTGCCAGGCTACTTTTCAAGAAAGCAGGTTGCATTATAAATGAGGAACCAGTTCTGGTTCCAGTGAGGTCAAAGAGCAAGTTGAAGTTAGACTTGATTTCTTCATCTCTAAACTCTGCAGCACATGCTGTATAGTTAAAAGTCACTTTTTATTGCTTGCACACTAATATTTTAATTGTTCTTTATTTCTAGGAAAATGAAGTGAGATATGTTGAGGCCTTTGTATTTTTTTGTCTCCTTATCTTCCCAGGCAATGAGGTAGGGAACCTTTCTATTGTCATGTGTGGACAGACCAAATGTTAAGCAAGAGCAAGAAATAGAAGAATTTCTCCAAGACAGTGAAACACTACCTGATGGTAAGTTTTCAGAAAGCAAGCAGTAACTGACCCTAAGGTTTGGGTTGAACATTAGCAGGAATTTCATCAGAGTAAGGGTGATTAGTCATTGGAAAGAAATGCCCAGAGAGGTGCTGGAGTCACTATTCCTGGAGGTATTTAAGGAAAGACTGGATGTGGCACTCAGTGCCACGGTCTAGTTGACGAGGTGGTATTAGGTCATAGGTTGGACTTGATGATCTCAAAGGTCTTGTCCAACTTAATTGATTCTGTGATTCTGTAAAATGCCGGTACCAAACCCTGTGGTCAGATAGCCCTTGTATCTGCAGTGGAAGGGTCCTTTCATTCAGGTACACTGGGGAACATGGCCCTCCTTATAGCAAAATTCAGGTGCCCAGGGTCACATGAGAATCGTACATGGCTATATAATTTCAACAACATGCCATATGAATTCCTGCTGCTTAACTGAGCATGGATATCTCTGGGAAACACCGGTGCCTGTATCATATGATAGGACAGAGACCAAAGGGCATGCAGAAAGGAGAAGACTGTGCCCTGGATATAAATGGTAAAAAGAACTGATGTGGCCAATATGTTATGGGATGTGTGTCCATGCTCTTGAGACTGATTAAAAAGAACAATGTTTTTGAGTCATGGTGTGTCAGAGCAAAGCATGGATCACATTTAAGGACAAGTCTGCTGGTGCAGAACAGAGCTGATGTGGAACTGGAAGGCACAGTTAAATCCATGTTGGGACAGACATGGGACTCTCCATTTAGCAAATAGTGTTCACATACAGACATCTTTCCAGCCTGTTTTATTTGCCACATCAGCATATTCAGTCCTACTCACAGAAAGGAAGCAAGTAAATTGTCTTCCATGAATAGCAAAAATCCCAGTCTCTCTTCCTCTTTGAGCTATACAGAAGCCAGTAAAGGTAAGACAACATAAAATATCCCATTATTTGTGTCACAACAGTTCCCAGGAACTCTGGTTGCATGACAGAAAGTCATTGCACGGGTCAAACTTTGGAAAACATTTCATTGGCTTATAGAGCTATTAGTTGATCTTCATTTTACTAAGTGCACCCCATCATGGAACACCCCGCGACTGAACTTGCCCTTGAATACAATTGCAGGAAGTCAAGGTGCTCTCACTTTCTCTAACAGGAGGGTTTTGCAACAGCCAGAGCAGCACAGCTTCACACTGACAGTGTGAACACTCGAGTCTGCATTGCACAGAGCCCTGACTGTATGATGACACTGCCATAGTTGTATCTGTCCAATCTGGCCCTACTGTGTATGAGTCCTAAGGACTACTGATAACAACAGGACTGGCTGGGAAAACTTGGGTAAGCAGGCCACTAACCCTCTAATTGCAGGTAGTCATGGCAGGCAAAGACTCTGAATACTTGAAGACTTCTATCATCGAATTCAGTCTTTAGAAATTCTCCTACTTGGCGTACAATCCCTTTCATGAGCTTATGAAGCTAAATGATAAAGCAATTTAAGTTACTTCTCTCAGCTCAGCTCCTCCCAATTAGAAAACTATATCATAATTGCATTCCTCAGGTAGTCTGCAGTCATCTTCTAATTTCCAACCTAAATATATTCGCAGCCAATCTTATTTCCTTCCTGACACCATTTGTCTGTCTGGTCTATTTGTGACTCAGTCCTTATTTATGACTCACCGGTGTGAAAGATAAGATTTGTGGCTTAGTGAGCGGCCTAATTGCCCAAGCAATGATTATATTAGAAATGCTCTACAGGAACATGTAAGTGCCCTTCTTAAAGTCCAATTAAGAAAATATATTTACATCTAAACAACCGTAAATAAAAATTTTAAAGTGTATTTGATCTGGAGTTTTCTAGATAAATATTTATGCTATGTTTGCTAATCACCGCAACAATTTTCTTCCTGATCCTCTTTTCAACATGTGTACAAGGAAAAATGCAAGGTGGTGTGGATTACATGATGATGCTGCCTTTCTCTGTTTCGTTAACCGCCAGTTGTGGGAGTGATAGCAAACAAAATAACAAAGAATAACTAACAAAAACTGGGCCAAGCAAAACCAACACATCAGCTTCCATGATGTCCATGCTAGGCTGTGGTTCATATGAGCTTGGTGGAGACGATGGTATGTGGGCGACTTGGCAGAACAGCTGGAACAAATGGCAAAAGTTATCTTGATCACCCTTCGAGGGAGTGTGTTCTGGCTTTGGTTCATCAGCTCTGCCCCATAAAGATCTGGCTGGAATTTCAGCTGCTTATGGATTTTGGGACAAGAGCAGTGGATGGCTGCATTTTTCAAAATGTGCTTATGTCTCAGTTCTGCGACACACTAATCGTGGTTGGATTGAAGATTTTGCTAGAGCAAAATTAAAAGTTCATATAGGCTGCCTGAAGAAGGCCCAGGAGCAGTTAAACATTATTAATAATTGTTCTTTTTTTTATTCTTGCAGTACAAGCTAGAGACTTTAGTGACAGACAAGATCCTCATTGTTCTCAGCACCATAAGAAGCCAGAACAAATGGCCAATTTTTGTCCACATTTGGTGTAGAAATAGCAAACATTTTCTTGGAAGAGGCTATGTTTTTTGATGGCAGTCTATCATATCCCAGTTCCAGCTTTGCTATCCACCCTCTGTTCCATGAGTGTTATTACGGACTCCATCCTCAGGTAGCACAGCTCAAACACAGTGCTGTGTCAGTCACCTGAATTGTGCTGATTTATGCTCGCTGCGTCACTTCAGCGAGGACAGTGATGTTACACCAGCTGACACCAGCGCAGGATCTGGCCCTTAGATGCTGTCAATGCCATTTAGTACCACTCTTCTCTTTCCACTTCTTCCTTAGTGCAGGGAGATTATTCTGGCTGACTGCAGCCAGGAGCTAGGCACAACTCGGCTCCCTTCCTGCACCCAGCCTCCCCAGCTCAGTAGATCCCAGAGGAACAGGGGGTGTGGGAGGGGAGAAGATCCGGCCCTTTAGAGGTGGTTCCATTTATAAATATTGACTTTAATGCTAATTTCATGTAGTTGCTTGTAAAAGTCTTTTAGGCTGAAGCAGAAGGCACACTGCAGATGGCAAGGATATTTTTCACAGTTTTTATGGTGGATAACAATATACTTGACATTTTGCTCATTAAATGTGAGCCTTGGTATGTGAGTAAACATGTTAGGCATCTGTGCTCTAAAATTACCAGTGTGAAAAGCAACAACTCAAATGTTTCAGTCAATAAATGTACAGCACAGAAGCAACATTCAGCAACTTTCTGAACGCTGTGTGCAAGGCGAGGACTGAGTTTGCAGTATTACATGGAACACTCTAGAACCAACAAGGAAGAAATAACATATTGCTTTACAGTCCATATTTTTCAGAGAGAGGATTACATCCAAAAATCTCTGAAGTCAATGTAAACACGTGGTAGACCATACCCATCAATTTGTGTTTCTAGGGGAAATAACATTTGCCTCGTCATGTCAAGCCGCAAAGCTACGTCGGAAAGAAAAGAATGGAACTGGAGTGAGCTGAAAAGGTGGAAGAGGTGGCCTGTGGAGGAAAAGGCAGTTTGCCTTTGGACAGAACAGGAGAGTGGGACAAGAAGGGGCAGAAGGACAGATGTGTGGTGCAGTGTGAGCAGTTATGATGCGTGACCAACCACGAGGAGATCAACCAGAACAGGTGCCACAGAACTACCACAGCCACTTTTCTGCTGCCCATCTTTCGGTTTTCACACATTCTTAAAGAAATGTGAAAGAGAAAGGATGAAAACTCAGGTATAAAGAAAAGCTCAAAGGTTAAGATAGCTATAGGATGTTAAGCTGGTATGTATGACATCTACTTGTCTTTTAAAAATTTTGGAGACATTGCCTTTAGATAGCCACAATTCTGAGTGAAATAAAACACACGCGAGGAAAACAAAATTTTTGTTTTGTGACATCTTATGATGTCACAATTTCAGGCTCTTCCAGAAACCAGTACCATGCAGGCAACTACAGCAAGGTTAAAATTTAAAAAATAAAGGATATCTAGATTGAAGTAAGCAGAAGACTGGTGTCTCATAGTTTTACTCATGGATTTAGCATGTGTTTTGGCACATTTCTTTCTGAGAAGACAAACAATTTGTTACTTAAATCTGTATGATGGAAACGAGTATGAAGAAAGTGAGACTTGCCATATGAAATGATGATTTATTTTAAAAAAGACCAGGACAATTAAGGTAATGCTGATTTCTTCATTATCCTCCATCTCTCACAGCAGTGTTGGCCTATAAACATGCTTTTTTATTTCACAGTATACACAGATGTCCTCTCCCTTTTCTCACTTCTGCATCTTTCCTCATGTCTCCCAATTAAATCTACCTTCATCCCAGTGTTAAATTCCTGTTTTCTTTGACAGGTATTGTTCAAGTCATGTCTCATTTCACCCTCCAAATAAAACTCCTTGAAACTCTTGTTACCTGCAGGGAGTCAGCTCTTTGTTATATCACATCATGATGTTAGAGACACTATTAAAAATAAAACATTTTCAAATCAGCTTGAAATGGGAACTCTGATATGAGCTTGGTTACACTATTTCTTACTGCAGTAGAGGGCTCTGCAACTGAAGCAGTGGATAAAACTCCTGTTAATGTAAGTGGAAATGAGGTTAGATCTGTAATTGACCAAACTAAAAGGGTTTGGATGGATTTTATTCAAAAATAAGGTTAGTATTCAAGGCCTTTTCACCTTTAGACACATCTAGTCACCCAGTCTAAGAATCCTCCTGCTGAAACCACGTTCCTGCACTTCTTCTTCCAATAGGTACAGACAATGTAAACTTGAATGAAAACAAAAACAACCAACCAAATCCTGAATTTGTTACAGAAGAGTTTAAGCAAGTCTCACACATCACACTTTGCAAGAACAGAAGAATTACTGAAATCCCAGAATGGGGTAATTTATTTTGCATAACAAACTGTACATTAGGACATCTTCCTGATATTTGAGAGTTTATCCCTAGAACATCTTCATCTCTTTCCTAAGTACTTCATTCTCAGAGGTAGGCCCCAATTCTTTTATGCACAACATCAAAGCTAACAGAGTTAACTGTAGTTACGAAGTGTCCAGAAATTACTGTGACAGCTAGGTATATAATTCATGGTGGAGTAATTAAATATGTAGCAAGATTGGTCTGGTCAGATTATTTCTGAAGGTTTGGTATCAGATCTGATGGAGCAATGGCCACCATACCAGGTTAGCCAGCTGTATAGATGTTGACATCAAGGTGTGTGAAGTCCCAGAACTTGACATCACCTTCTTGAAAGGGGTGTGTGACAAACAGTAATAAATAGAAAAAAAAAGATGAGGGGGACAAATATGTAGTTAAATTAAACAGACCTCAACACTGAACTGAGACCCACTAATTAGGCACATTAATTCAGGAGTGCATTTTTCTTAGGAGCCTGACATTTCTTCATGAAGTAGTGTGAATTTGTAAGTAGTGTGATGTGAATCTCTGAAGATCCCCCTGAAATCAATCACATATAATCTATTGGGAGAAAATAGTTTTCCTTCCTTATATCCTCATTTGCTTCAGGAGCTATCAGGTAGATCCCCCAGCAATCCTAAAGCAACATCTTCAGTTATCACACAGTTTTGAACCAGGACTAATATGTCTCTTCTTTTGTATTATGTATCCAGCCTGAAGCAAGAGAATTTGGGGAATGGAAGAAACACATCATTGATTCCCTATTTGTAAATATGCTACTGCTGTTTCACTGAGGAACCTCTGCTCCTGGAGTAGCTCTGGAAGGTGTTTGCCGAGGTAGGGTTTCATGGGGGGAAGGGTGACAGAATCTAGAATTTTCATTTGCTGTTACATTTTCCTAGAAATGCTTGTGATCAGTTTGTTGGGATGATTGATCTGTTCCACTGCTAAATGCTCTCAGGCCATAAGTGCTCATTCAGCAGGGAATTAGCAGTTCCCATGCTCAATATTAATATACTCGTTAGCTGACACCAGGGCACTCAGAGCATGAGACGTTTATTCCAGACAGATAGCAGTGAGGTATTTCCAATAATTCCTGACGAGAAGACTTGACATCATGACACAGATTCTATAATTTAGAAGAAACTGTGATTAGTAAGTTGTGGCATCTGCTCTGCATTTCTTAAAAAGAAATCCTAAATACTTGGAAGGCAGAGCTGTGGAGGTTTTTCCAGCTATTGAAAAATGGACATGTTACTAACATGGCTTTCAAATGGTAAATATTACTTACATTCCTAAGATCCTGAGAAGCCTCAACAGCAAAATGTCAGTATTGCAGTGTGGTGTGCTGTGACATCACAGCTTATCCAAATAAAGCACCTCCTTTTGTGATAAACCATTTCTATCTGAGAGCCCAGCATCTTGCTCAAGTTGCCACATGTAACACACCACCAAATCTCAGCTGATAGAGAATTACCATTTACCAGCTTGCAACAAGCCCATGGTATTGCCAATGCCCCCACAAGACAACAGACACATGTTCTGGGTCAGGATTTCTGATGTCAGTTGTAATAGTGTTGGAAGAAAGATAACGTGGCATCAGGAGTAAGGGGAAAAGGTTTATCTGGAATTTTGCCACACAAAACACATCCAGTACTGGTTTTCAAAATTTCCTTTTTTTTCTCACCTGAGATGCTTTTCCATGGCTGCAGTCAGGTGGGGAATATGAAAACATTGTGAGCCCAGAGGATTTGGAGGAAGAATGACTGGTGTATCTCACGGGGACTGGTGGGATATCCATCTTACCATTGACTCAGGTAGAAATGAAGACTGGACATGCATCAGCTAGATGAATTTTTGTAGATAAGTGCAGTCAGTATCTATCATGAGCATTAATTTTCCTCTACATGGAAGGAAAATGCTTTCAGAATTCCTGGACAGAGTATCTGGAATTACCAGTTCCTTGGTAGTGTTTGGTCTGGATAGAAAGTGGATCTAGCCCATTATTTTCGAAGTTCTCAAAGAGAGCGGTGCTGCAGGTCTGGTGGCACTCAGCACCTGACCAGCTGGACCTGTGAACATCGCAGTGGTGGTACTGGGTCAGGCCAAGGCCACCAGCCCGCTGCCCTTCCTGGAGAGACAGCCATTACATAGATGCTCCTTGGAGAGTGTAGCAGTAGATCAAACACAAAGTGGTATTTCCTTCAGTAGTTCCCTGTTCTTTGTGTTTTGTGCCTCAGGGATTCCCTGAGAGAATGAGAGTTATCTTCTCTTAATTTAATGTATTTGCCAATCAGGTTTTGTACCCATACAATTTTTAAGCCTTCACAAAATCCTGTGATTAAACTGAGGAGCTACTTATTATGAGTTACATAACGTGGTATCTCTGTCTATTTTAAACCTGTTGCCTGCTGTTCTTTTTTGATATCCTCTGATTGCTATATCATAAAAGAAATCAGGCACTATTCCCTGTCCACCTGTCTTCTGCTTTGTTACTCATCTCTTGGAAAGAAGGTGGCCTTCGTGGGGTGGATTTTAGCTCTGTTGCATCCCTGCCTCATTCAGGCCTTCCTGCGCTGCTTGAAACATTTTGCACCAGGCTGTCTGTGATGAGAGGAACCTCTTATCTATCTCCACTTTGTCCTCACAGCTACTTCTTAATTTCACATGCTGTGAAAAGATAATCTTTCTAATGAGACAGAGCCAGAGCAAGCATCCTGGTAAAAGAGAAGAGGATAGGAAGGAAGAAGAGAGCAAATTTCAGAAATCATGCCAGAAATGGGAAAATCTTAGCACAAAATTCCTCTTAGGGGCTTTCTATATGTCAAAGTGAAGATGGAGGAAATGCCGCAGCTCCTTTTTCCTCACTGAGACCCACAGCTGTAGAAAGAGGCATTTCAAAAGTGTCAGAATTTATCAGGTCCTGACACAGACTGACTGCTGCTGTACCTAAAGAGGGAGTCTGGAATATGTATCCGAGGAAAACACCATGAGATCTGTGCCATGCAGAGAAGCAGAGGACAGCCACGGATGAAAACAAGGGCAAGAGCATCCACACAGATTCACCTTGAGGTCTGCAAGGACTCATGAATTAAAGAAAGATGTGGGTTGAGGCATATCTCTGGATGAATTTGCTGTCTTTATGGAAGTTACCATCACTCAGAGCAGAAAGGAGCCTTTCACTGCAGGGCCTGCTGGGTCTGCACTAACCCACCGCCATGCCAAAGCAAACATTATTCCTGCAGGCCCCTCTGTACTACGTGAGGAGTACAGTTTCAAACCTCCCCTGCTCCAACCACTTTGGGCACTGAATGCGAAACTGCAGACCAGCTTCTCAGCTGGTTCAGACTGGCTCAGTTCCTTCAAAACCAGTGGAGTTCCACTGTCACCATCTATTTGGGGTTTTGGCCCAATATTTGGCTTCGGTTCCTTAAGAAGGCAAGTTGTGAATGTTTTTTAACCCATTGCAGATGTTCCTTTTTTTTGCCCTTCTTTCCTCCCGCCTTTGGCTTTCCCTGCAGCAGCCATCTCCCCCTTGTCCCCTCAGCTACCAGAGCTCACATAGAGGGCATTGTTAGTTACACTTTACAGGGGGTGGAAAGCACTAAATCATGGGCTAGGAAAATAAAGTTCTTACCCTGCAGCAATCAGAGGCAAGCAATACTTCACCACCGAAACACGGCATGTGCAATGGTGCATTTTAACTGGATTCCAGGGCACAGAAATATTTGCAGCTCTCGATCCTAAATTATACTCACATCCAATATCTCGGATTTTCATATTACTCAAACATAAAACTGTCACCATGTACATTTGGGGCTTAAATTATGTAGAGATGATATTTTATTGCATAGAATTTGTTTGCATCTCTGTGGAAACCTGGCAGTTATCCCACTGCTGAAGTCCAAAAGGGCAGTGACAATTTAGGAAAAAAGCTGAGAAACAATCCAAGAAAACAAGCTACATATGCTTCGTTACCTAATAGCTTTTTAAAAATTTTAATATTGGAGGGAAAAAATAATGGAAGAAAGCGTGATTAAATAAAACTTGACCTTGAGTAATTTGAACGATAGACCAATCAGCAGCATAGGATATTTTCACAGGAATTGACCTTCACCCTGTTAAGGTTCCGGTTTTGGGTAGAGCTAACTCATGTACAGGATTGCATAAGCTACTTGTAAGTGGTAACACTTCAGCCTGTGGGAAAAAGACCGAGTTGTCACTCCTGTGCAGCCGTGGAGCAGGTAGAGACAGGTAGGTGTGATGCCCTGGGATTTTAGTATGCAGGAAAAGGGCTGCAGAAGCCTAGGACTTGACTGTGATTTCCCCTCCTATGCACTGTGGAAATGTGTGTTCCTGGATGTGCAGTCGCAATATCTCCTCAACCCACTTGGTTTGGAAGGAGTAGTGCTGACAGGGGGAGATAAGGTGGAAGATGGTAGGAACAGGCCCTTTCTGACCACTCCAGGGGGCACAGCAGCAGCCAAAAGAAGACATGAGATCAAACACCTTCCCCTTGGAATAAAGGATGGGTAGGGAATAATGAATTGCAAGCCCCAAACGTGACCTCACCTCACCCCCACGATCAGCACAGCTATGCTCTTACACACAGCAGAATCCAATCGGTGAAGGTGTTCTCCAGCTATCCAGGGGGTAAGCTTGTTGCCTGTGCCTGGGAACTCTGTGCTAGACCACGTGGCTTTCACTTCTGTATTCTATCTGAGCTGGCATATCATGCCCAGTGTGAAATCTGATGGGAAATTACTTTGCATGAAGGGTCTTGTGTTTTGCTTATTGAAGTATGCGTGTGTGTGTCTTAAACTCTGGGAGGGAGAAAAATAATTAAATAATGTATTTTTTTTTAAAGGAAAATAATCAGGCATTTCATTATGACTGGACTTTGATAATGTAAAAAAAAGAAAAAGCAAATGAGAAAAATAATGTATAAACAGCTCTCAACAACATTTCCTCCAGAGCAATAGAAAATTTTGTTAGCTGATGTTAATTTTCATGCTTCTGTGGGAGAAGTGAAAAAGGCATGCTGAAAGTGATATTTTTGAGATACAACTAATAAAAATGCAGCATAAAAGTAGCACCTTAATTCTGTGTTCCTGCTGGAGAACTCACTTTTTTGGCTCAGGTTTTTCCTGTCTCTACACTTTGTGCACATAGCTATCACCAAATCTGCACTCCAAATGCTGATACCAGCATAGGCAGATTTTATCAAGACCACTTCATTTCCCAAACTACACTTCATGCTACCAAGTTGTTCTAGCAGGTATCCAGTTTCTTCTTCTTGCCCTCACTTTTAGTTTTGGGTGGACCACAGGTAAGCAACTGCCCTACTGTCATCCTCATGGCTCACAAAGGGAAAGGGTACCAGACAGGCCAGATGTTGAAACCTGCCTGGAAATTCTGTATATGCTGGTCTGGGGCACTCTCTGACTGGGGCACCTATTAGTCTTCCCTGGGAGAGGTTGTGTGAAATGGAAGCCCATCCCAGGCAATTCCTCTCTCTCTTATCCCCCCGCCTGTGCATTTGGGACAAGCCATTTAGACAGGGCACTACCTGCCAGCAGTTGTCCATGTCTTGTGCAGTGCTCATCTCAGTCAGCTCCTGTTTCTGCATGTGTTGTGTCTTGAAAAGGGTTGGTGAGAAGGCACATTCTGGGCTGCTAGGGTGAAGCACAAGGAAGGTAGCTGCTGCTAATAAATGTCTCCAAAACGCAGGTGGGGTATTTTAAGCATGTGTTTACTGAGCCTGCTTCATACTCTATAAGTAGCTCTCCCCCAGGGCGACTGCAGGGATTTCTCTTCTTCTGGGCTGCCCATGCTTCTGCATTCATCCATAGTCTCCTCAGATGCCACCACTCTGAAGAACTCTTCCTCCTCCCATTGGCTTCCCACCAGCTTCCCACCCTGACACGCATTCGTGCTTAGCACATCCTTGCTCCCCACAATTTCTATTTTGAGGATGGAAAGCTCCCTGCTCACCCTGCCCCTCCCCCACCCCCCATCTTCAAGTTGGGGTTTTGAGAGGAAAAGAGGGTACCTGAGCTTCCCTCCCTGCCTGCTGCAGCCTGCAAGACCAATGTTTGGTACAGCAAGTCCACCTGCCCCTGGTACCTTGTCCCCGATGGAAAACCCTACTGTCATTGAGGAATAAGAGCGTTTCCATGTCTGCTGCTCTGCGCTTCCCTTGCTTCTCCCCAGAACTAGTGTAACTGTGGGGGAGGGAGGCACAGAAAAAGCACTCCCTTCTACGCAGAGGATTTGCAGGCACTTTGTGCTTTTGTTACATAAAATTTTACAAGTGGATTTGCAAATATTGAGCACAGATATCATAGGTGGAGAGGCTCCGGAGGAAGAGCCCTGGGCCAGACATATATCAGGGTAAGAGAGGAAGGGGGAAGGAGCATATGTAAATCTATTAAGCAACCTGTGTTATCTTCCATTGATATTTGTATGTAGAGCACATATATTTGTGAAGTGTAAAACCCCTGTAAAGAAATGGTCTCAGAAAGATGTCTCCAGATGCATATTTATTTTTTTAAAGAGAGTACATAGCTATAAAACTCTCCAGCCAATTTTTTATTATTATTTTGTTAGACTGCCTGAGCATTCCTTTGCAAAATGAGCTAATAAAGCTAGGAAAACTGATGACACTGGTGCTTGGACAGCTATCAGAGGAAAAGAATAAAGTATTAGTGTAGGGAGAGAACTGAAACATTTCCAGAACTCCATTAACAGAATGAGAAGTGTTTTCAGAGAAGATGAGCTTCTATATTAGGAAAGCTTTACTTATTTCCTCTGAGATTCTGCCAGCCCCATGGGAGAAAGAAAAGGCAGTGGTGGGGGTAGGAAGAGAAGAGCAGCAAATAGACAGGAATTGAGAGGATTATGTGGAGAAAAATACTTTGCCACTTTTTATGCAGGATAAAAAAGAGTATCCTGTCTGAGCATGTGAAGAGCTTTCTCTAAGCAGCACCTGCCACACGGTTTTCCTGCAGCCTCTCAGGATTGGGACCAGATGGGAGACAGCAGGTTTCATCCCTTGAGTCAGTGGTACACACTGAGGATGGAGGGATTACACCACCAACCTCCACACACCGACACTGCAGTGCAAGCTCAGCAGCAGGAAAGTGAAGCTGCAAAGAAAGTGCCCCCACATCCACCCCACACACTCCTCCCCAGAGAGGGGGCAGGATAGCAGAGCAAAAAGAGGTTAGAGGAGAAGCGTCCTTTTGTACAACTGAGCTGTAGCACCAGGAACTGCTAGATGCTAAAGTGACAGCAGCAATTAAAGACAAGAACAACCAACATCTGTTGATAAGATGTGCTGCTGCAAGTGAGATGTGTTTACAATAGCTGAAAGAGATTAGAAGAAAATTTCTACTCCTCCCTACTTACTCAATACGTTTGACAACTCTCTTGATATTTTAAGTTTTAGTGTCTTTACTCTTTAGCTAGTCAATTCTCCTTGTTTGTGCAAGTCCTGCATGACAGTGTGTAAAAGAAAACAAAATTTAGAAAGAGAGGAAAATCTGATTGTAACCCCCTTTTCCCCAAAAATGGATGGGTTGTAGCTGGTCCTATATCCATCTCTTCTCTTTGAAGTGAAAACGGAATTTAATTTCTACTTGATGTCTTTCATGTGAGAAAGCAGATCCACGGCACAGAAAAACCTCTAACAAAAATAAAAGAACAATGGTGGGAGAGGTGGAAACTATTTGCGATAGTAATACAGAAATCATAATTTGCTGTACAATCAAAGCCTGACATGCCAACTGACACCTTTCCAACACTGGTTTGTGAAAGTGCTTTCAGTCTTCTTCACTGCTTTCCTTTGTCTTGGTTACCCAGGCTCATCAATGTGTTCATCAGACATGGCTGAATTTATGGCAGCCCTGTTTGCTTTGAGTTTACACCTGAATCACATGGATGCAAGCCACCAAGCAATCTCCAATGACAGCTTCGCAATCACCACTTTGGTGGATGCAGCAAGGGCAGGAAAGAAGTAAGATGCAATCAAAACACAATATGAAGGGTAGCAGCTCAGCATGCAAAAAGCGTTCCCTTATGCTGCAAAACAGCACAGGCTCCTGCAAACCTACAAGAGAGAATCTCTCTATGTTCAACTGTGAGGGACCAGACATCCAATGGGGAATTCCTACAGTGGATGCAAGAGCAGGACACCAGGATGAAATCATTGCTGCCCAAAGCTTGTGCAGTCCCAGACTTCTGATGAAGTGGCATTTCCCATCCAGCCCCTACAAAACCTCAGCTAAGTGCTTGTAATGCCTTTGCTTTCCAGTTATGTGTTCTTACCTCCCAATAATAAGGTATTAATTAATTAGCTCTCCCACCTTCCTAGGAAAGGCAACAAAGAAAAATAATGGAGGAATGAAAATGCAGCAGTAAAAGAATTAGCAGAAGGATAGCAGAAGTTAATATGTGGATTAAAATCTGTCCTTGTTAAAGATAATAAGGAGAAATGTGTGCTACAGAATTGTAAAGGAGCCTATCAGAGTAAAGGCAGAACTACACATCAGACAGACCTGTAAAAGGGAAATTCTGACTGAGCTTTTGCTTCAATTGCTGCTTGAATACAATGCACATTTTTCAGTCCTGCTTCGGTACAGATGGACTTGATTTGACATCTTCTGGAAAGAATCCACATTTCTTCCTCAATTACGCAACTCCTGGGTGACCATGAAGCTCTGGTCTGATGTGGCCTCTGTGTTGCTCATCACTATATATCCTCATAATTTCTGAAATACTTTACAGATGTCAACAACTCTAATGTCTTCCAGCCATCAGTGGGCTGCCTCACAATTAAAGGCTTCATTCTCCACCCAAATCCAGTGTTGGACTCCATGACTTTAAATATGGGAGATGGAAAAGTCCCAGCTTTCCCAGACTTATTCACAGTTCAGTGGCAGATGACCCATAAAAGCTAAACAGGGAAAACAAAAACTGTTCCTTCCTTGTATGATGATTAGTTCTTAGACCTTGCAGTCTTTACATATTTGTGTTGTGGCTAAGTCCTCAAACAACCTCAGTAGTTAGTCATCTAGATTCTGTTGCAATTTTTAGGATCTTCCTACTGGAGGCCTTTAAGGTGGAAGGGCTTTCCCTCAAAAGCCTCTTCCATTCGTGTCTGATGGAGAACTCTCCCTAACCTCCCCTATTAAATTTTACATAAAAGAACAGATTTTGCTCCTTCCTACCTTTATAGGAGTTAGAAAGGGGAGGAAATTACAGGGTCTTTTTTCACATGTTGCATAGGAAAGAGCAGGTCCAGGATATTCTGGTTCCAGAGAGACATAATTGTAGAGGCTTTCTTTTGATAGCTATTTATTTTTATCCCTTGCTCACGATTAGCTAAAAGGAGTTCATGTGCAAGCTGACAGTACAGAAGAGACACTAGTCAGATCTAGGAGAATTTCCTCCCCTACTAAGTGGCAGTTCAAATCTACTCGAGCAGCAAAGAAAATGTTCACAATTTGAGATTCAAGATCATACTATGAGTGGAAATCCTTACCAGCCCCTCTATACAATTTAAGAAGAGTAATTTCTTTTTATTCCTGATAGCATACATTTGTATCAGATAATGTGTCTCCACTGGATCATGGTCTTGGCAGTAAGATAGTCAAAGCTGAATGAGAGGCAGGGAAAGGGTAGCTCAGGCAAGACCAAACAGGTGAGTATATTAGTCCTTCCTTTACCAGTACACAACTAAACAATGCATACACTTAAAAGAAAGTTTATTATTCAGCTCAAATAACAAGTCCCTGTGCTTCATGTATCCCTGTGCTTTTTAAAGCTGCTGACCCTACCCTGATGAATGTGTGTAAGGAATTTTCCTTTGCTTGCACTCTAAGGAAGGCCAAACCCCTTGCAATTTAGAGAAACAAACCTAGGCTCCCTCGTGCTCAAGCATGATTTCTGAGTAGATAGCTGACCTCATTTCCCTAGGCAGTTTTCTGACAGATAGGGAGCAATGTACCCGTACGTTCCTCTAGCTTCTTTTCATTTTCGTGTCTAGCAGTTTAATATTGCATGGTGCTGTGGGTTCACTGGGAACGAAAGTGCAACCAACACATCGGTGAGCTCTGTCCTATCACGTAAGACAGGTTGTAATGAATCACACTTTCATGGCCTAGTAAAACCTTCGCTCTGTCTACTTTAAAGCTTGGGTTTGAGGCATGTATGCTTTGCATTGTCCTTTAGGAGGAGTAAAAATTGATTGCTCCTTTTATTGCCCTTGCAATGCTGCTATGGCACCAATTCCTGGACAGGGACGGGCTGAGCAGCACTCGGCATGGCTGGGAAGCAGTGATACAGGAACAGCTTCAAAGTCTATTTTCCTGCTCTCTTGGGGCTGTTTCATAGAGGTTTCATGATAATGATGTAGTGACCTACCCTAGCAATTATCAGGTCCAATGGATGGTGTGTGTCAGACTTGTGAGTATTGTCAGGACATAGCCAAACTTTGTGGTGCCCCAGACACACAGTGAGCTGAATCATCCCCGTGTGTGCTTATCTCATTGCTGTTCGGTCCTCATGTAAGAAGTCAATTGGGCCTCACTTTTCATCAAGGTGCAGTACATGCATCTGTTGCTACACATGCAAAAGTGCATATGAAGTTGTCTGAAAGGACTGACAAGACAAAAAAACCTGCTGATTTGTAATGGAAGCATTTTCACACTGCTTTGCACACAGGAGAATAGAAATGTGGGAGAGAAAAGGTGGAATGATGGAGAGACAAGCCAAAGGAAAAATAAATCAGCTTGTGACATGATCTGAAAGACTGAAACTTCTTTTTATTTCAGGAACATAAAATGGTCAAAATTTCTTTGGTTACTCAAACCACAAGGTATTGTATTAAACATACTTAGGGCTTCTTCAGTTAAATTTCTTAGTTGTTTTTTCTTGAAGATTATTTTGAATTTCAGGAAAGAAACAATTTTTCAAAACATGGGCAGTAAAATATCCAGGGTCAATGAGGTTTTAAAAAAATTTCCTTAAGAAGGAGTGTTTGAACACTTTTTTCTTTCTCAATATGTTGCTTAAAACAGGCATACAGCTCATGGAGGTGAGGTGATTATGAGTACCAAATCATCTCCATTGAGTTCAACTGAATTAGACATCCTGCTGGCTATATTTCTGTGCTTAGACATTTACAGATTTGGGCTGTTGCCTAGGGAATTGGCCTCATTAGGAAACTGTATTGTATGTAACTGTGACTGTGTAGTAATTTATACAAACCATGACTGGCTATTCTTTCTACATCACAGAACAGGAGAAATCCCACTTGTGCCAATTCTTATTTAACTTTAGTGTTAGAGCATTGGATGGACAACAGAGAAAGGGTATGTCACATCAGTTACAACCATACCAATGATAAGGAATTGTTAAACATTCTGTATCTCACAGAGGAAAGCACTTCAGTCTAGAAATACTAAGATTACATGAGTGTCTCAGATAGCACTTCTCTTCATTTTATTCAGTGAAAGTGTCTCTAAGCAGATAAAGACATCTAATAAAAGCATTAGCTATGTCAACAGAAGTAAAATATGTCTATATGTATGTGTGTGTATATAAACCCATATATATATACACATACATATCTAATTTTTAAAAAATTTTGCATTAATTTAGAATGCCTAGAGACATTTTCATTTATTTAGAAAAACCCAAAACAAAGCACAGACCTTCATCTGAGTCCAAGACTGTAAATTGTACAACAATCCAATTTCTATCCAAGTCAAAACCTGGATGGTGTTGGTTTCTGCAGAGCTTTTATTCTTGCATGCATCCAATGTTTTATATGCACACATGTTTTTCAAAAGAATCTATTTAAACTAGGTTAAACTAAATCACTTATAAACCAAATGACATTTTAAAAAATCCATGTAAGAACGACTTCATTGTGTAGGCAAGCCCTTAAGAAGTGTCAAATGTGGGAAGCAGAGATTGTAGATGTATTTATCTGATAGTGTTAGCGGAGAGGTCTTCCACACTGCTATTAGTTTAGAGCAGTAATTTGTCAGCACGTCTAACTTTTGGAAGGGATAATTCTCTACTCAATGTCAGCGATCCTCTGACTTCCTATCAGGCTTTATGCATTTTTAAACTTCTTAAGATTCCCTTAGCCTAGTATGTCTGCATAGATAAATAGACATAACTACCATGTGCCTACCTGCCTACCTGGCCTTTACATCTACTAAAACCATATGTACCTGTTGCCTCAAGGAGCACAAGAGTATCATTTAAATCTGCAATTGCTGGGTGCCAGCTTCGCAGACAACTGCTGGGTGGGAAAGCCGGTTAGCGAAAGCACTACCAATACATAAATATTATGTAAATGCATCTGTAATATAAATACCACAATACTGACAGCAGACTGGCAAATGAACATGGAGAAATTCCTCTGTCAACATTGTAAAATAGGATCACTGAATGAAAGACCGCTGTGTGTGTGCCTTGTTGTGCCAGCTGTGATGCAGCACGTGCTTCTGGGGTTGGATGGCTCGTGTACAATGTTATGGGCTTTTGGGAAGTGACTGACATGTAGCCTGGTACATCACAGTTCCTGGGCAGGCATAACTGTGAAGGAAGCATGGGCATTAATGTAACTGAGATTCTTCCTGGGGTTATTCGGTGCTGGGCTGTCAGAGGAGTTTTGTGACCCAGCAGGTGATGAGATAAAAAACTTTCTCTTGTAGGACATCTGCTCAATGGGATTGCCAGTCAGTGGCTTTCTCTCCTCCATGCACAGTCATATTGTGGTCAGCCAAGGGATGCACTTCTGGTGTTTACTGTCTGCAGTGTCCAAAATCCTGCAGATTTACTCTCATTGATACTTAGCATGCCCTCACTTCCTCTGGATGTCTGCCATAGGTGATAGAAGTCCTTTTCCCCTCCCTAGGTAGGAACTTCCAGATTAGATTTTTATTTCACATATCCTTTCATTAGTTATGCTTTGGTGAAGGAAAGCCAGGCACGATACCAAGGCCTTTGCTTTGGGGCAAAGAGGTTTTAGGGAGCAGCACTTAGAAAGCCTTCACATCAGGAGAAAGCTGTGATGGGGATCTAAAATTCCCAGAGAAAGGAAGATTGCCAGTGAGAATATTTGCATTCCACTTATTAAAAAAGGAGAAAGTCCATGACACGTGGATTAAACAGATTAAAGGTCTGGGGAGCTTTTGCAGGGGAGATAAGGTGATGAGCTTTATAAAGCAAGAAGAAATCTAGAAGCAGGGAAAGATCAAAATGTAGTGGCACTAGTAAAAAGTAAAGGTTTTTTTGTAAGGGTTGAATGGGTCGTGGGGAGCTGATTTTAAAAATCACCTTATTTTGTGATTTAGGCATAATTCACGGCATTAACATATATTGAACTAAAAAAAATCCTAAATTATACAGCTGTTTATCTTTAATAGGATTATAATGGTGAATTTATATTATGACATGAATAAAACTAGTATGGCTAATTACAGTGTCAGCACTTCCACCATCTTGTTTCATCTTGTTTAACATGACGTGGTGCAAGAAATCTCTGAGCCTCTGGTTAGTTTTTTGTGCACATCCTGGCCACCTTTTAGATGCATCTTATGCATACTGGAACTGACTGCCCTGCCATTCTCTGCCTATTTCCATGTAATTGTCACCTGTAACAGGCCCTCTTGGAAGGAAAGCAGAAAGAAGAAAAACAAAACCCAGAAGCACAGTATTTGGACTGCCCCCTTGCATTTTTTCCACCCTTCCAGTCAGGCATGATTTTAACAGGTTCTATCTTGAGAAGTACTAAATCCAGAAACCAGTATTTTATGCCATCTGGAAGCTTGATATCCTTGTTTTTCAAATGGCTTACAAAATATATCTAATTCTAAATACTCACAAATTATGAGTGGCTAAAATCCAAATCAGAGCAGAATAAAAGCTAATTGAACAAGGTAAACAGAAAAGCTAATGTATTGCAATGCACCAGGCAACTGCGGGAATCAACACAAAAGAAAGAGATGTCTGAGACCTGCTAATGCACTGGAAGAGAGAAGATGTTTTCCAGACAGAAACACAAAACGAAAATGTAGAAATGCTTGCACAGCAACTGGAAAGAGTGAGGAGAGCTGTGCAGGGTGTAAGGCTTGGGGCAGGCAGGGAGGGCTCTGTAGCAGCACCAGGGAGCAGACAGGGGTGCTGACCACAGGGGGAAGAGGCTCAAGGAGGGAGATGGTAACGTTTTTATTGCAAAATGCTGAGGAAATATAAATAGGAGAAGTGAGCCATGGAGGCTGAAAAGAGAGGTTTTTTCTGTTTCCAGAGGATGAAAAACAGACAGATGAAGCAGGCTTTTGGCCACTCTCTTCTCCACCCCAGAGAGAAGCAAGTGCAGAGGCTCCAAGGATGCTGCTGCCCTGCAGCCAAGGGTAAAGCCCTCTGCCTTGGGTGCTAGGAGAGACTCCAGTACAAAAACCAGCTTCTCAAGCTTGACATTGGGTTTAAAGCTTCAGTGAATGTTTATCTTTAGTGTGTGTGTGTAAATAAACCTGTAGATATATACACACATACACACACTTTTTGTTTTCTTTCTTTTCAGAGTTGCAGTAAAAATAATCAACAGCACTGCCAGGTAGCCTTGAGCTTACTGCCTTGTCAAAGATATGAACCGCTGGTTCCACAACAGCAGCATATCCAGAACAGCTACAGAGGGTGAAAGAAAGGCAAAAGAAAATGCACAGTAGATATATTAAAAAAAAAAAAAAAATCAAATAAAGGAAGGACTCATCTTCTCTACCTTGTAATTCTTGGGTGTAACACGAAATCAAACTTCTGTTCCTGAATAAAAATATTTGCAGTACAACTTCTGAAGAACAAATGAAAATGAGGGCTACTAATAGTTACATAACAGGCAAGGAAAAAACTCAAACAACTCGGGCTGCAATTGTGAGGAGTTTTCAAAACTTGGTGAGAGAAGGGAATTTTCCACTGTCTGTAATGTTAGAGGGTCATTGTGAAAGTGTAGGAGAATTGGGTTCAGAATATCTCTTGGTACTGCAACCAATTACGACTTCTAGTTAAAGTAATCCAAAGACAGTGGTATGCAGCCCTTTGGCAAAGTTTGAACCTGCTATACTAATTAAGTATTTTCAAAGAGATACATTAGACTCACACAGATTGAGGGAAAGGACCCTGTCTTCTATGAATAGGCTAATCTTGTGCCCTGTGAAAGAAAAGGATTTTTCCCACTGCTTCATCTGGAAGGAGAAATCTCTACGCTTACAGCTGCTGCAGACTTTCCAAACCTAACCAAATATTATTTTAAAAAATGAATCATTGATCCTTAAATGCATCCCCAGATGTTCATATTGAATTTGCAGTATTTAGCATGCTGAGCTTAATTGTCCATTCAAATCACCCTAACTGAGGAGTGCTCTGCTTAAGGGAGTCACCATATGCCAATATAAAACCTGTGTTAAGTGACTGGAGAATCAAGCCTACGCTGTTTTACTTTACATCACTATGCATTGCTCTAATCTGAGGGAGAAATAATTGCAAACGTTTTAACTGTGAAAGAATAGGGAGTCATCAAACCTTCAATCATATTTTAATATGCAGTCACACTCCACTTTCATAAATAGGAATTGGAATAATTATAAAGACATCATTTTTAATTGTCACTCATCATTTATTCAACTCCTTAAGTAGAACACACATTTAATTAATGCCTTAGGTTTTAGCGTCAATTACCACATTAGATGTTCTCCCATATTCATTCCATCTGCTACAAGTAAATACTTTACCACTGCACAGTTATACACCCATATAAGATCATGATCACAAATTTTCCTGCCTCCTCATGACCTATTGTACAGCAAGTGAAAAATTTTGCAAAACATAGGCACAAAAAATAAGTTTTGGCTTGAAATTAGAGATATTTTCTTACAAGCATAAGGAATTTGCTCAACTCGCAGGTACTAGTTTAGCTAAGAATGATATGCTGTTCATAATGAAGATGTAGAGCATGTTTAGGCTCTGAGATGCCAGTATGAACATCTTTGGATTGTCCAACACATAGGGTAATCATTTTATTGTTTCGTGGTTTCAAGTATTTTTTCTGGTTTCTTGTATTTTTTGATGGCTAGTTTGATTTAAAGGCATCAGGTGATTTAGATTTGACCATGTCCTTCAGTAAATTGTGCCAAAAGTTACTCTCATTCACTGTTGAATAGTTAGATCAGCATCCTTATGTCATTTACTGTATGGCAAAGCCTTCCCAGCCTTTCTTGTTGCCCTTTTTTGACCTTTTCCAACTTTTCGGTGCCCTTTTCCTCGTGTAAATCCTCAGTCTTCCAGCTGCAGTCTTTGTGTTGCCTCAGACAGCCACAGGAATCTCCCTTCTCAGTGCCCCTCAGCTTGTTCATCCCCTTAAGGCCTCTCATGTGCCTTCTCCACACTGGGAGCTCCAGTCAGGTTAGCTGTGTGCCACTACTCCTGGGTTTTTTTCAGGTCACTACGCACCTGAACACTGCCCCCATGCCTCTGCTTGCTTTATTCCCTTCATCTACAGGAGCATCCCCTCACCAGTGGGGCAGACACTGCTATCCAGAGCGCCTTACCCAGTGAGGAGCTTGAGGCAGGGTCAAGGCTGAGGCTAAGGCAGCGCCCAGCATAAATGCACCATGCACCGACCCCATCGGCAGCGGTCATTGTGCTGCTGCCAGGAGAACCTTATGGCAGGTCAGATGGGGAGAGAAAACAAGACAAAGGAAGGAAAGGAGAACACACAGGTGCCCCTAATTTGGTCTGGTCCCAGACAGAAGGAAGGGGAAGAGAGAAACATCCCAGGTGGAGGAAGATGGTCTGAACATGCTGATACCACTCAACAAAACTCGCTCCCTGAGGAGTGTGTCAATAGGGAACGCTGACCTCTCTTGCACTGGGGCCCTACTTCATGAGAAAGATCAATTTTACTGACCGGTGTCTCTGTGGCAGAACTTGGAGGCCTTTCACTTCCAATTCTTCCTTTCTCACACCCTGCCGAGAGCCCCATGCTGACCTTTGGGAATGGCCAGCACAGACAGGGGGTACCAAAAGCGTTCAGCTCCTGGGAATGTGCCTGAAGCTGGCCTGCCAAACTGCTTGCAAGCATTTTCTAGGCCATTTACTGCTGCTCTGAAGTTTTTCAAGTGTCCACAGGCTTTAGGTGCAAGTGCTGGTACATGCTGGGAACACTTCTGCAGGGAACAGGTAATGATGGTCTTTACCCCAGTGATCACAGGGTGTTAGGAGGGAAAGGAATGTGAGCCTGGATGGCTCCCGAAAGGTGCTAGAGGCACACTGGCAATTATCTCCCCAAACACAACACCAAATACTTGTGTTCATTGTAGTTAGCTTTCCCCCTCAAAAGCAGTTATTTCCTCTAGCAGAGTCCAGACAAGTGAAAATCCCACACTAACCAATGGTCCTCTGTTGAAGTGGCATCCCCAAACTGGTAATCTCTATTATGACTTCCCCAGCATCTGCCCATTGGGTGGAATGACCTGAAAATCAGGAAGAACAATGAATCCCAGGATTCCAGTCAGCACTGGCACTCCTAATTGCTGCCCTGCACAATGGGTTGCTGTGTTACCCCTGCTAGGGGCTTCCCTGGGAACACTGTCATCTTTTAAATAGTCATTTTGGTCTTTTAAAGTCACCTTAAATAACTAAATAGTATGACCTTAGCATTTGCTCATCACCCAGCAATTTCCTACCCTGAGACAGACCCCATGTGCTGCAGAGAAATCCAGTTCTTTAGAATAGGGCTGCGGCTTACTTAATTGGTCATATAACTTTAAAACAATAGCACAGATTTGGATATTCATTTAAAAAGTGGATATCATAAAAATTAACAATAAATACCTAGCATGGCTTTATTTTATAGTAATGATGCATTTATAAATTTTTATAGAGTTAAAAGAATGTTACAGGCTTGACACCATGATCCTATAAATGAATGTGCGGTGTGGTGTAAGTCCTTTATGAGACAATGCTGAAACTGGGCATGAACTGTGGGAATAAGCAACACAGTGACTTGATGAACTTTGTAACAACTGATTAAGTATTAATAAACCTTCATAAATAACAAGTTCAGCCTTATTTGAAAATGAAATTTTACTTAGAAGATTTTTATGAGTGACTGAATACCACAGACCACAATGTAAGATGAACAGCTATGAAAATGAATGCCTCTTCAGGAATTCCAGAAGACCAGTCCTCCTGAATATTTAGTTTCATCATTTTATGTTGACTTGTTCAAGTGCCAAACCCCACTCATTGAGGTTCCGTACACTGCCTCCCAAACTGCTGTATTTCTAATAGCCACAAACCTCAGATTTTGGAGGCAATTTGATCACATTTCACGTTCAATCCAAGCAAGGCCTTTGAACTAACCTGCCTCGGCAATGTTTAGCCTTTTCTAGTAAGTGACAGTGAAAAATATCCATTTCTTTCAGATTTTCCATACCCTCCATCACAAATCTAAGCAACCCCCTGACCCCTAAACCCCAAGAATTTATAATTGAGTTCAGTTGCAGAGGTCCCAGCTCTGGCCACCCATAACTTACCAGATGAAGTGATATTTATGTTTTGTTGTTCCTATGTCATCAGTTCTTTTAGCTACTGAATGAACCAGATCTTATATTCTTAATACGTACAAATAAAAGACATAAAGATCTAGTGACAAATAGGGGACAGAAATGCAGTAAGTAGGAAGCATCCACTGAGTATTATGTCCAGCTACTGACTGCTCTTGGAGAGAGAAAGAGCTGCTGAAGGATGAGGAGAGCTGATCCTTTGAGCTAATGCTGCATTTTAATACATTGTCACTGACCACATCCACATCTATTCCCTATTGGGACAGACTAGCACCTAACATGTCTTCAATTAAATGTTTCTAACTTGATAAAAACGGAATGAAAACCTCAACCAGACAGTCTGAAGCACAGGTACCAACAAAGGTGATGCTTCCCTATTTGCCCTTGTGTGAGTTTGAAAGAGGATTTGTTCTGATGTTCACTTTTCCTTTTCCCACATCCATCATTGCCCTTTTTCCCCAAATGATGGCTGCATTGTGACCAAGCTCTGTGTGCTCATCTAACTCATTCTAGCAATTCTTGTAATGGGCTGAGCAGAAATGGCACAGGAACAAAAGACAGAGTCAAAAAGCAGGAGATACTACCCAAAAGCCAGGAGTTGGGCATTTCTCTACTGTTTCTGAGACTCATTATTCTTTCTGTCCACTACATTTATTGCCATGGTGTTTAGGAATTTCAGCCCTGGATTCCCATAATGAGCTATTTCTATGAAGTGCTGTATAGAGGCAGAACAAAGAGATGGTACTTCCTTTAAGATCTTACTGTGGACAACAGCAGATGGTGATGAGCAGACAGAGGGGGAGTACAGGAAAACAACAAGACAACTGTGAAACTAATTAGGATTGTAAAACTCTGGACAAGTCTGGTCACAATAGAAATATTAGTGGGTTTGGAGGGTACATTATTTCAGCTTTACAATCAAAGAAGCAGCAACCAGAATAAATCTACAGGCAATATTTCATATGTCCTTGTTTCTGAGAAGGGAAAATCTAGTAGTAGAAAACACCTTGAGTCAGTATGGATGCATGCAAAATATGCAACCTCTGTATAAAATGAACACTTTTATTTCCCTTTTTTGTTACTCTTACATTATTGCAGACAAGCCAAAATGCAGCCCCGTTTTATTCTACACTTAAGGACAGTTAACTATCCTTTCCATGAATTCAGATATCCTGCAAGGAACAAATGAATGCCCTGATTTTTCCCTTTCTCCTATGTGGCAATTGTACTTTTTTGTAGGGACTCTGCTCACATATAACACAAGTTTTAGCCATTCCCAGGAGAGTATTTGCTTCTTAAAATCCACAGTGTCCCTATGATAATGATGCTTAATTTAAAAAAACAATGGAATAGACACTACTGTTTTTCAGTTTAGAGACTAGAAACCCTGCTTCCCTTTCCAGCACCATTTTATTTCTCCCAGAGACATCCACATACTGTCATTGTCTCCATATTAGTCACGTCTCAGAGATGGCAGAATCAGCTGAGAATTTATAAACTGCCTTTGTATCTTTGACTGTTTGGGCTTCAGATTCCTCCCTGGTTCTCCTATGTTGCATATTTTGCTTGTGCTATCTGTCACTCGTGCTCCTTGCTGTTATCTTTGACAGAGAGCTTTTCATTAGAAACATCCCTTCCTACAGCTTTTTTTGAATTCCTGGCTCGCTTCAAGTTATTAGTCTATATAAAGCAATGCAGTGCTTCTCTGTGATTAGTCTCAGCAGACCTTGGAACCACGCTAATCGCCAAGTTATGACTGTCTGTGTATTGGGCAAAGGAATGTGTGGGTAGCATTTGTCTCTGCGAGGAGGGAGTCCAAGAGCCAGGCATTAGGATATTATTAACTTTGTGTCTTAGGTTGAAATATTAACATGTCTCTTCAGCACACTGAAAAATGTGCCTGAGGATTTTGCCCAAATAGCAAAAATACCCCACAACCCAAGCTCCAGCTTGATTCTACAGCCCCCAAGGCAGTCACCGACATGCCAAAATAACCGTGATGTGAAAGTGTTTCTGAGGTAAAATATTCACAGAGCACATCACGACAAGAGTGTTTACTTCCAGATGCTCTTTCCATTCTAGCTGACGTCCCAGGCATGGTGAGCAGAAGTCTGTGTAGCAGATGTTAAAGACAAAATGTCACCTTCCCCACACTGGAGAGTGGGAGACAGTGACCACCCTGCCTGGAAAACACATGCTTAACATCTCTGCAGCCCTTTGAAAAGCCAGTTAGCACTAATTAACCTTCATTTTATTTACTCTTTTAATTCTAGTTACCAGGTAACCTTCCCAGGAAAAAGTCAGGAATCGGGAAAAAAATAAAGGTGGAACACCATTTAATGTCTGTTACAAGTTTTGCTAGGTATATTGTATTTGCAGTAGTATACTACTTGTTATAAGAAACTTGAAAGGCTTGTTATAGGGATTTCAGTAAATGCTGAAACATATGTATATAAGATTTATTTAATACAAATTTGTTAATACATATATAATATTGAACATACATATATATATAAACACCATATACGTTTCACACACACACACACACACACACACACACACACACACACACACACACATATACATACACCATCTTTAGTCACCCAAACATCAGGTGTCTAATTCAAAATTATTGCCTAAATTGCTGGTTGACAAGCATGGGTGACCTCCCCAACAGACTAGACAGGACTAGATTCCTTACTTCTAGGCAGCATGGTACCTGTTCAAGTAGTACCATGTGATAAGCTCAAACAAAATGTATAAAATAGAAGATTTCAGAGGAATTCATATGTTAATAGACCTTCTCATAGAGAGCCCTAAAACCTTTTTACAGGATCAGAATCTTTTCAGATCAGCTGCACTGATTCATATTGCACTAGGGACATCCTCACCAAAATGAGTGATGCATGTAAATGCAGTAAGGTGCTGCCTGGCATTGTTCAACAGTGTTGGCGCAGAGTAAGGCCCCATACTGAAGGTTTGAATGCATGCTGTAACCTACCTAATATATTTTGTGACCCTGGCATCCTTTGCTGAGTACCTTTGTGCGCAAACAGGTTACTACTCAGCATGAGAAAGTCTGGCAGCACTGTCTCCAGATGTCATGTTTACAGGAAGACTGGAAGAGCTTTCTTAAATAAAGGAACATGTGAGAAACACGTCATGTTATCATCTGTTGTAAAAAGTTGTAAAAAGAGAAGACACTCAGGGCAGAGCCAGAGGCCTTTCATTGGACCTGAATATCATCTCTTCAATGGAATGAATCAGATGGCTTCTCTTGAATCCTCAATTTTACCACCTTTGGGTTCTTCAGAAGCCAGTCTGCATTTCTATCAAAAATTATCAAACCCAAATGAGACAACAGTACAAAGCTGCACCAGGGAACATTCAGTCTGGACATCAGGAAACATTTCTTTACTGAGAGTGTGATCAAACACTGGAACATGTTTCCTAGAGAGGTGGTTGAAGCCCAAATCCTGTCAGTGTTTTGGAGTCATTTGGACAATGTCCTTAACAAAGAGCTTTAACTTGGTCAGCCCTGAATTGGTCATGCAATTGGATGGGATGGGTGCTGTAGGTCCCTTCCAAATAGTCTGTTCTATTCTATTCTAAACAGTAAAATCTTAGCTTAAGAGGGATGCCATTCACCCTGCCATTTTCTCCAGCACTGTTTCCTGATGAATGACTCAGCCTGTTCAGTTTTTCTGTAAATGTGCCTCCTGCTTGAGCCTTGCTTGGAAAGGAAATATTTTATCATGGATGAGCATATACTAGTGGCTTTTTTTCCACTTGCTTGTAGAAATACATTATTTCGCAGTCAAGGACTTGAACAAAAGTTGTCTGCAATGGAACTTACAGGAAACTATTGGGAATATCAGCTTGTAAAGCTTTACCTTTGGATACATCAGGAGGAGTAGTAAATACAGCACAGCGTGCAGCTGCCTTCCTTTTACATATTTTTCATGTATATTTGCAACAGTCAGTTGCAAATTTTCAATAAACAGTAATGACTATTGCTGCAGATTACTTCCTGAATATTTTTGGTAAATGATTTTCTGGCCTTGAAGAACCTGAAGGGGAAATGTTTTTAGTGATGACTAAAAGGAAGTACTGTGCTCCTGGGTTTTTTTCAGGGGAGGGGGATTTTCCCCACTCTTTTTACAAGATACTGATTTTATGGGTAATTACTTGCCTTAGTGCTGCATATAACACTACTGTATACAAAGCATTACTGTCTGACCTCCTTGTTAATTATGCTAAGCAGTACAGCTGCTTTCCACTAACCGATGAAATACAACAAAATCGCTTGCCTGCCTGAGGACATTGGCTTTCCAAGTAGAAAAAAAGGCAGAAGCAAAGTTTGACCTTTAATCTAAAGTTTAGATACGTGCTGAGGGTTGCTGGGGATAGGACTTCCACACATGCTCCAACACTGCTGACTCCAGCATCAGCATGGCTGCATCAGTAGCCAGGGCTGGAGATTAAGTCCTTTCTCCTTCCCAAAACCGGAAAGTGCAGTTGATGTAAGGAGGCGAAAATATGGCTTGAGCATTAATGACAGCTCCCCATAAGGTTGATGAGTTGCTCTATTCTGAACACTGCTTCCCAGGCACTTGAGGAATTTGCAGAGAGAACGTAAATTTATAGGTGATACCCTACGGAAGAAAATTTCATCACAGTCTGAAATAAGCATTTTTGAAGAATTGCTAAGTAAAGCTAAAAAAGGCAACTCCTTTGATGCCATCTGCTGCTGCCCATTAATCAGACAACTATTCTCTTTTAATTAGGGACTAGCCCTGGTGCGCCTTGTTATATCAGTATCACCACAGACATGGATACAGAGAGCTCTCTATGTTCTTAATTTCCACTTTGTCCCCTACTACACAATAATTTTAAAGAGAATTAGTTTTCCACCAGGTGTGTTAAGTGATTTCAAACCTTTGTTGTTGTTACCCTTTTTCTAGGTAGACTTCAATAAAATAAAATGCTTGTCTGCAGCAGTGAGCTTAACACTAGATATTATAGCTACAAGGACACATTACAAATCAGTGTGCAGATTTACTTTCCATGTTTACATGTGATGGACCTGAGTCACAGAGGAATTGTGTTCCCCAAATTCATAGTGATTGGAAATTGAGTGCCTCGAGTTCTGCTTTTTCGTCTCTGAAAATGTTGGACAATATCCCTACTTCTGGTGGGAAATGGGGACAAGTCTTTCTTTCCCTCAAAAATAAAAATCCAACCAGAACCAAAATCCTTGTGGTCATGATGACTACCTGGGAGTATTCCATCAGCTAGAAAAAACTGCTCTGTTATTTTGTGGGCTTTTCTTTGTCATTGTGGTGTCAGAGAACTTCCAGCAGACCGAGGAAAAGACCCGTTCTGGGTCCATTTTCCAGATGCCTCTCAGATGAAGTGGATGATTTTCCTTCTTGGCCCTTTGCCACTCTGTTAGCTGGGCTGCAGTGAGCCATGTTTATAGTTCACATGGCTGAAGATAATCCCAACAATACACACAGCATGAGGAGAGTACAGCTGGACTGCTGGGAAAATAAAACATCGGAGGATGAAAAAGCAGAGGAGGTGGGGGTTTGGGAGCTTCAAGCTTTCCCCCCTTCAGCTGGGGTAATCAACACAGTCATAAATTAAAAATTTATTCCAAGACAACACATAAGTTACTCAGAAGTCATCATCATCACAGGGCTCTTGTTCACAGAGTCCACATAGAGCTGGTGGGGAAAAAGTGAGCCTGCAAAGGGAATTGTTATTTTTATCAGTAGTTAGTCATTATTTGTGGTCTTTCCAGATAAGAAGGCAGAACATATTACAGTACTTATCACCAACATTATCTACCATTAGACACAACTGAACTGTATTATTGCTTCTATTTTTTTATTTGTTTACATTTTTCAGTCTCAGAGCCGTTACACAGAGCTCAGCTCCACAGTCTCCCTTTTTTGTCCTCCTACCTGTGTATAAATAATTTTCTAAGTAACAGCTTTTTCAGAAATTAAAGTTAATTTTTGACAAGTGTGTGAGTTCTTTGTGGCATTAAATGTAACACTGGTCTTGTGTGGAAAGAAAATACTTTTAAATTTGTCTATTTAAGTATAAAATAACATTGATACATGCTCCTCATTAATCCAGAATGGAACTTTATGTGTTAAAACACTGTTGTATGCATTTATATTATTTTTCTAGTATCGGAATATAAATTCTGTAAGGTAAAGGATGTACTTGTTCGGTTCTTGTTCTACTTTAAGGCCAAATTCAATAAATAGTATAAATAACATATATTGGACGAAAAATATCATTGAAGATCATTGAAGCCAGCATTGCATAAATTTCTCTGGCATTCTGTCTTTTCTCTGGACTGCTCACCAGTCATGAAATCTTTCCTGCTTTTGCCTGTAAATATCATTTGTTGAAAAAAATTGCTGGCTGGTTTGGGTAAGTGGTGTGTCTGCCTCCAGTTATTTTCCAAGTTGTTTGCTCTGGTTATTTACGGGCTTTATCATCCTGTGCCGTGCTGCATAATTGTAGCACCTGGACTAGATGGCTGAAAATGTTTAACTGGATAACGTTGAAGAGCAATTAGGGAAAAAAAAAAAGAAACAAAAGCCAGTAAACTAACCACCTCTCGTGATTTCAGATGGGATAAATATTTTAAAGGAACAAATACTGTGACACTACAAAGAGCTCAAATAACAAAAACTACCGCCCTACAAGCAGCTGTAAGGCTGTTTATTCACACCTACATCTGTAAATCTTCTCATCATTCAACGGGCTCCTGGGGTAGTCCAAAACAGTGTTTATCAGGTCCCTATAGTCGTAAATCCATAATCAGTCCTGGAACTGAGTCAAACAAGCCCCTGATCAGCTTCAAACACCAAGTCTTGTTAACTTCCCCCTCCAAATCTCTACAAAACTTGTTCTTCCAACAGTGGAATTCCCTCTTTCCCTTCTGTTCCCACAAACTGCTTAGTCTGGGACTATACGCTGGTATAAACTCTATCAAGGCAAAAATTAGAGACTAGACAGGTACATATTCTTTCTCGTATTCCTTCCCTTTAAGGATTGTTGGAATTTATGGAAAACTTACTGCAGGCAGCTTTCTTTTCAGAGCCCACCACCATTTTTCTTTGCCCCCTCAAGGCCTGTATGGTAGATGCATGGTATGATGAAAGTCTTAATTTATCACAGACTAATTCACATGACAAATAGAATTTACATAAAATAAAGACGTTTCTGAATTATTTCTAAAAGTAGCACCTTTCTTTCTTTCTTTCTTTCTTTCTTTCTTTCTTTCTTTCTTTCTTTCTTTCTTTCTTTCTTTCTTTCTTTCTTTCTTTCTTTCTTTCTTTCTTTCTTTTTTTTTTCCCCTTAGGAAATAACACAGACAGAATGTATGAAGTTACTGTATAGCAAAGATTCTATTGCAAATTATATTGTACTAATTTGTAATTTTTTTTCTGGCTTATGACCTTCTAAATTTCAAATGAACTCTCAGTTTCCTACCTCAGTCCTGTGTTCCAGGCCACACCATTTGGATATGACTGGTGAGAAAAGCACATTAAGGCCCATTTAATCTGAAAACTTTGCTTTTGGGAATCTTGAAAAATATGAAGAAACATCAAAACTGAGTCTTCATTGGTTTTCTGTCTTTCATGTCTACAGCATTAGTTACTGATCGGGGTCCACAAAAGTAGGATAAACCATTTATTTGCTTCAGTGTTTTAAATAAATTGCTGTACAAAGGACTAAAGCTGGGCGAAAAGGCAGTGGTTGGCTTTTGAACATAAAGTGGCTGAGTCTCAGCGAGGGCCCACGAGCTAGAAATGCGCAGGAGTTGTGATGGGAATCAAATTTGACCTTTTTATTCATTCCAGGAAAATCTTATTCATCTGCAACACCGAAAATGTTCCCTGTGCCGCTTTTGTTTCAGCAAGGCTGGGAAACAGGAATACAGCAGCGGTGGGACAAAAGCTATTCTTGCAGATTTCCCAGCTCAGCTAAACCCAGCACCAACTGGAAAGCCCCTGAGAAAGCCTGGAGACTCCCAGCACAACCCAGAGGTTTCAGGAGACTTCCACAGGGAACAGGAACGGGAAGGTAAGCTTTGGAAAGAAGCAGGAATAGCCTTCGGTGTGGTATTTCTGTACTGCCGCTTCCTGCCCGGGATGAAGCAGGGAAGAGCGAAGTACGTGACTTTTTCAAGCAAGCTCTCGCAGCCCCGGTTTGGTGTGCTCTGCCCACAAAGGTCAGGAGGCAGGCGGCAGAGCTAAGGAGATTGTGTGGGATATAAGTCGCCGGTGGCCGTGGCAGGCTGTCCCTGATATAGCAAGCACCGCTAAGTGGATAAGAGAGGGTGCCAGGCAGCGGTGTCAGGGTGCCAGCCCTACTTCTGCGGTGCTTGTCTTGCAGCTCATGCAGCTGGCTCCAGGTGGTTGCACCTGGGCTTCCTCTGTACAGAAGCACCTGCAAAGGCCCTTTGCAGTGCTAGGCAAAGCCTTTGCTATCTGCTGATAACAAAGGTACTTCAGAAGCGATAATAAGCATTATCACTTCTATAGAGCAGCACTGAAGGATGGAGAAGCATACTGTCACCTGTGCCAAAAGGAGGTTGTGGTGTCTAAATCTCACCAGTCTGCAATTTTTCATGTTTTTTATGTTTTCCTGCTTTCTTTCTGTTTGTTGACATCCTCAGTACACTTTACTAAGTTTACCCAGAACATTACTATAATAATACTATTGCAGTGCATTTCTATGGTGCTGCTGTTAATATTTAATGGAAAATGAGACAGGTGTCCCATTTTATGAGGCAATAATATGTTTCCCGACTGGATAAACTATGAATGCTGAAGGGCTGAATAGTTTTGCCCCTACGTGGGAAGGAGATTATTGTTAAGGGAAATAGGATGTCTACTGTATTCTCCCCTTCTCCAGTGCCATCCCAGTTTAGGAAAAGACAACATCTCCCAAGATGCCTGCCAATCCAGATTGCTGTGATCAGCTCCCATCTTCCATGCATCAGAAACTCTCCAATGGGACTTCAGCTGCTTAGCAAATAAGCAAAGAGTGACTCCCAGATCTAGAGCAAGACTGAAATAGTATTATTTACTCTTTCCTACTTCAAAATTTATCTTCGCTAAAACTACAGCCGGGAGAACAAAAAAAGTTGTGTGCAGTTTTGTTCAGTGTGACGGAAGCTGCTGCACTGCAGGGTCAGAGCATCATCTGCATCTGACACAACTCAGTAGAGCTCTGGTGCTGGGATATGTTGGGTAAGAGTTTGCCTAATTGCATGGTGTACTCAAAGCCTCCTGAAATGAAGCCAAAATGAGCATCTGTGCTAGAAATTCAACCCCATGATCAGGGTCTCCTTTGTTCTGCCTCTTGCAGAATATGAGCTTTCATTTTAGGTTTTAAACCAAAGGCTTTTGCATTTGTTCTAGGATTTTGCAGATGGTCTAAGAGAAAATGAATAATCTTGGGACATTTTGGAGCTGAACATCTATGACGTACAAATGCAGAGAAACCCAATGACCCTTGCTGTCCTGAGTACTCATATCTATATCTGTCAGAACTATAAAAAACAAAGGCATCATAGTTTATGGTGATATAATCCCATGTCACATGTGAACATAAGACTCACAGCACACCCTCCTGCTGTGTGCATTTCAGCCCAGACGGTACGTCATGCATGCGCGATGGGACTCTCTTGTTTCTGTCTCCGTGTCAGACAGAGCTGCTCAGCCTGACTTGTTTCCCTCAGGTGCTAAGATGTTTCAGTGAACGAGTTCCTCATGGAGGAAACTCCTTACAAGCCCTGTTTGTGAGGTCAGCAGGAGCCTGGAGGAGCTGTGCGACCTCCAAGCAAACCCAGGGGTGCAAGAGGCCAGCCTTTTTTTGTGGTCAGCCTTTCTTTCATCAAATTGGTCCCTATGCTCCTGTTAGGATGATGGTTGTGATATGTTCAAGACTCTTAACATTCCAATGAAAAGCCAAATGAGTAGCCAGACTTCAGCAAGTTCACCTGGTTCTATCCAAAATGGGGCCTGAAGAAAGAGATAAACTAGGAATATGGAGACTGACAGAGTCACACTGGTATGGGCAACATGGCTGAACACCAAACAGTCCCTTTATCTCTGCAAAAATTTTCCTTCTCAGGGTAATTTTCTTACCATTTTGAGGATCCTTGAGGTTGGTAGCGTCAAGAGAATATCTCAGCACCTGCTGCTGTTGTTTTGAATGGCTTCATTTTTCCTGATCTAAATTTGATTTCCAAATATATAAGTAACTCTGCACATCACATCTTAAGTGACACAGCCCTTTGGTACATAGGATACTAGGATGTGTGGCTTCCCACTTAAAATATTTTAAACTTTACTTCTGCAGTTAAAAGTCATGTTTTAAACTGACTATGGGATCAAATACATGCAGTGAAAATAAGTTCTTCTCTCAGGGTCCTCAGTTATGCTTAATTGTACTTATGCCATTTGAAAATGCAGTTTTGGGTTATCTTCTCAGAAAGTTGCCCATTATTCAGGCTAGGTGTGGGGGAAAAAAGCAACCACATACTTTATGTGGTTAGATAATGGGCCTGTGAGAAGTCAGACAAAGGACACATGTGAGAGGGGGCACATCATCAGACACGGCCTTCAGATTTCAGGTAGTTCATAATCTGACCAATCACCCCTTCAATGTTCTCTATCCAACATATTTTGACCATGTCTTTTTCTTTTTTTTTTTTTTTTTTATGAGCAGCAAGTTACTGCCTGTGTCAGCATTTTGAAGCCTGTCCTGTCATTTTCCTTTCTTTATAGGGAGATGGAGTTTCCTGTGGTCTTGTCTGTGTAACACTCCCAGCTCTGAAAGGTGAATGCTGAGTGTAGTGGAGCTATTACTTAATTATGTCATGACTGATAGGAAAGGGGAATTTGCTGTGTGATGCCTTCTCTTAAATTTTCTGGCTTCATTTCTTTCCTGTTTCCTTTCAAAACAGAGCTGTCTTCGACCCAAAATGAAAATTAAAAAGAATAACCACAAACTGCAGCTCCAAAAATCACAGTAGCAATGAGAGAAGAATGTACTCTGAGCAGCATCAGTTTATAATTAAACCATTTGTCTTTCACAAAAGGTGTCTAGGCTGTTCTTGTAGGATATAATATTTTTTATAAGCTTTATTTTTTGCAGATTTCTGTTGGAGAACTGAGTATTTAAACACAGTCAGTAGCAACCAATAATCTCTTTTTACTACCACTTTTAGCTGATGCATTTGGGACTTTGGCAGACTGCAGTGTTCTTTCAGCTAATGGTTAAAATCATCCCTACATGCAAATGCTCCTCATAAATAGCTCCAGGATCTGCCTTGCAAGGTGCTGAGCAGCCTCAGCCCTTACCAGTATAAAATGGGAGTCTGGAAATCATCTCATCTCTTGGGATCAAAGGACAGAAAGGGCTGAATACTGAGCCTTGGGCATAATTTCTTTTTCCTGCAGTTGAAATATTCCTGAAGTTACAAAGCAGTTCATAGTTTGAGTGGTATCAATTTGAAAACACTATTCATCAGCTCTTAATTTTTCCTAAGATCCAGTGACTCAGCAATCAAAGTCCAACATATTAGAGGTGATGGGGACCCTCCAGTGGGCATTTACATTACCTGGCATTTTGCCTGACTTCAGCAGGGTGCCACTTTCCCATTCCTCTCTTGGCTCTCATAAGAACTAAAAGATTATCACACAAAAACTCTCAGTCCACCTGATCCCATGGGTCAGAGTCTCTGGATGGTGTACTTCAGCACAGTCCCATCAAAGCCGCCCAGAGAAGACATGGGCAATGGCTTGGAGATAGCTCAATGCATCAGCGTTTTCTGCCCTCCGAAAGCATTTCATTCTGTTCACCTCAGTCCTTGCCCTGCCCTAACTTTGTGTCTATTGTCTCCCTGGTTTCTCACAAGTTATGAAAAGCGTTTTGTCATTTTCCCTTCCCTTCTATAGCCAGCACTTCCTAATAGTCCAAGTGCCTTGCATTTTGCACAGCTGGCCTCTAAGACAGTTGCAGCCTCGGGCGCAGGGCTGGGTATATCGCCTATGGTCATGATTTATTTTTGGGATGCAGGAGTATGCCCACATCTCAGCAGCTGTGAATGCTGGCATGTGTTGGGGACAGGAAAGGTTTACATTGCCTGGATTCCAGGGGACTGATTTAGAGCGACTCATTTCGAGGCAGTTGGCCAGATAAAACCCATGCCGACTCGCCCTGGAAAGCCACCATCTAAAAACAATACGGTCTCATCTTCAGCTCTTGGGCAGTGCCCTCAAGAAAACCAGCCCTCTCTTTGGCTCCTCTTTCTGTTGCACCTCCACTCCCTGGTGGGCAAAGGACAAGGGGCATACACTGCTGTTGTGTGTTTATCTTTGGTGTGTGTCTGTTACGTGTATGTCTTTTCTGAGGAATGCCAGGGGTGCCAAGCTCACCTCTCCTACCAGCATGTGGGGAATCGGAGCTGTACAGCTCAGCAGCCACGTGTGCTGATGGAGAGATGATTTGGGGTTTGTTTTCGTTAGAGTCAGCATCCCGAGACCACAATGAAACGGCAGGTGATTAATTTCTGTCACTTTTTGGAACTGTGACCAGCCTGTAAAACCTTTTGCTCTAACACAAACAAGATATGATGCGATGATTAGGGGAACAATTAAAACTCTGAACAACTTCTATTTAACAACTGTAGTAATGACAGTAATGGCAGGACAGTTCACCCTCTCTGAGAATGCATTTCTTAGTGACATAATACATTTCAAGCTTTAAAGCACTCTCGTGGTTGTGATAAATGAAATGATTCAATAAACTAAACATGGTTTGGAGAGAGAGAGAGCTGGTGAGTGCTGGCGGATACTTGGTTCATATAAAAATAAAGCAGCAGCAATCCTGAAACTTTGCTTTGTGCAAAGCTCTGCTTGTGGTTGGGCTTGCTCATGGTGCAGCGTGAGGTGCTGTAACCTGTTTAAGCTGCCTTGCAGGAATCAGCTCTGTCTCATCTGCCCCTGATTCTCTGCATGACAAATGCTATCTCCCCTGCACAGCTGGGAATAGAGATATGTCCTGAGATGGCAGCTCATGAAAAATCTGGGTGGGACAGCATATATTTTAGAAATGCCTGATGCAAGTAAATTGCTAAAGCAAGCCCTTTTTATATGATGGTTTAATTAACAACCATCATGTTACTGCATTTAATATGATTCACAGTGCTTAACAGAAGGCTCCTTTTCTGAGGCAGGGAACATGCCTTCCCTTCATGATTTACACAGGTTTTCCCTCACTCATGTAAGGAGAAGTGAAAGCCCCTTGTCTTGTTCCTGACCTGGAAAACTCCAGCACTCCAAAAGTGTGAGAACTGGGGACAAGGTGAATCACAACCAAAATCATTTTGTCCAGATCTTGGGCCCATCAGCCACAGGCTGAGGGTGCCTGAAGGTGCCAGACAGAGTGGAAGGTAACCCCATGTAACACTGCCAGCCACAACAGAGACTTTGAGCAAAAGGTGCACAGTCAGCTTGCTGCTATTGAGGGAAATTTCTGGAAACTGTTGCTATCCTTAACATTTTTAAAGTGTGTTTGTGTCCTGAGCATTTAAACTGTGGGGGAATTGGACCATGCCTCTCTCTCTAGACTGTAAATAATTTGCGGCGAGAGCTGTTTTTATCACTGTGCTTCAAACAACACTCAGCATATTGCTGGAACCAATTATATAAATAAATTATATAATATGTCTTTGGGTAACTTAAATACCATGCTGAGTAGTCAGTAGTTGAAAACTGAAAGATGTCCAAGCCAAATTTGAAAATAAGGAGATAAAACATGAGATAATTCAGTCATATTTAGTATATTTTTTTTTATTTTCTGTAGCAGCCTGGTAATACAGAAAGATATTTGCATTAAAATACCATTGTTCCTCAGAACAGATGTTCTTATATTACTTTCTTTATTGTGTTTAATAACATATTATAAGACATGCTGTAGTCATAACACATTGTTAAAAATTTTCTGTAGATACAACATTTACTTTTGATTAAACAAATGTGCAGGGAGTTTAGGGTATCCCAATGTAATTTAATGTTATTACTCTGCTATTTTGGTGCAGTTAATTGAATTGCAGAATGGGCCACTTCAAGAAAATATGAAGAATATCTTCGTTTCTAAAACTTAAGGCAAACTAATTTACTTCTAAATGGTTTAGTGATGAATACCTCATACTGTTGAAGTTAAAAATAAATAATATTTTCCTGCCTAAGCATAGTTGCTTGATAGTGGCAAAATGCTAATTCTCAAAATACAGATTACAAAGCAAAGACTGAGAGAGCAAAGTCTACGAATCCATAGCAGATGTGTTGTGCTGGAGACACCATGAATATAAACAGATTAAAATCCATGGAGCTAGAGAAATGGAAAGTCAAGCTTTTTAATCCTTTCTTATTCAAGGATTCTCTCCTGAACATAAAAGGGAGGTAAGTTTCTCTGTACTAAGAGGCTGTGTGTAAAATAAAAATAAAAATAAAAATAATAAAAAAGAAAAGAAAAGAAAAGAAAAGAAAAGAAAAGAAAAGAAAAGAAAAGAAAAGAAAAGAAAAGAAAAGAAAAGAAAAGAAAAGAAAAGAAAAGAAAAGAAAAGAAAAGAAAAGAAAAGAAAAGAAAGTAACAGCAAGATCAACTGGTTTCAAAGAAAATCATACCAGTGAAGGATCAAAGTGGGAGAGCAGCAAACTCAAAATGAACAGCAAACAAAAAATGAAATTATCATGGGTAAAGAAGGGAAGGCAATAGCTCTCGTGACAAAAGGTCCTCAGTGGCTGGAAAAGGCACCACTTCCTTCTTACCTTTGATTTTCAAACATGATGATGTCTCTGTATAGAAGAGATTACAGAAGTCAGTCTCTGCTACTTTTTATCAGGACACTGACTTTTTATGTACATTCTGTATATTTTGAATCTTGATATCCAGAAGGCATTTGACTAATAGAGCAGTGGATAATGACTGTGATTGTGCTGTGGGAGATGAAGGAAAAATAGAGATCTCTGGGCAAAACACTGTTTTAGTATTATTAGTCAACATCACATAAGCACAGCCCTCTGCATCTGCCCACAGTAAAAGGGAAGCTGTCTCTGTTCAGGTTACCAGGTCAAGGTGTCCTTGATGTAGATAACTTGATCATTAGCTTCTTAGCACAAAGTTTGAGCTTTAATATGTATTACTTAGCTGCATATCATATAACCTCAGCGAGTCTGTGTTGCAGACTATCCTTATCTAAATGATTAACATTAGATCATGAGTGGTGGCTAAAAAAAGGTGCAGGGAAGATCAAAACAGTGCTCTAATTAAGCAGCATCCCCTCTAACACATTTACAGTCTCAAGGTGACTCCTCAGTCTGTGCTCCTCAGCCCAGGGTTGTTTGCCAAAGCTTAGAGAAGAGCAGTTGAAAGACAGCAATCTGCTCAGGGCCTGATTCCTGGAACAGGGAAGAGAGGAAATTCTCACTTGGAAAAACTGGCATGCAGAGGGGCTGAGCCCAAAGTGTAACCAGGGCTCAGTTCACCAGAGAAGGGGCTGCAATAACTCAGTTATGCACCCCCAAAGCATGAATTTAATTTCAGATAGAGATCTCCCAGCACGTAAAGGACATCCTGCTCAGCTGGTAAGTATCTCCTTATTGAAGTAAGGAGACATGAGTTCATTACACCAAGAAGGAAGTGAAGGCACCTGACTACTCCTTGGAAAGGGTGCCCTTAGGGAGCTGGGAGAGGTCTCGGGAGAGGCGAGATAGGTGACAGCTGGGGTCAGGGAAATGTGAACTGCATGTGAACTGCTCATTCGAGGAACATAAGGTCACATTTATAGTATTTGCTGATGAATGGCAAAGTTTTACCGTACATCCTGGACAGTCTATCTTGTGCAGTTAGAAATCATAAAGTAATTCAATATGTGATAAGGGTGTAGCTTGATACTCATCAAGTCTGAAATCTCTGGTTCTGCAGAGTCACGCCCTTCTGCTTTGATTAACTGTTGAATAATAAAAGCCTTTGGACTTGGCATTCAATGAAATGTGAAATCGAGGTTAAACGCCAGTTCTTCAGTCCAAACACTTGGGGCTGCTTGAGGTGAGGCAATCACAGAACCAACCATTTCTTCCCTATTTGTTGAACCAACTTCAGTGATCTTCAGGCAGACCGAAAGCTAAAAGCTCCTACTTACCCAAGCGGGGAAACTTTTCTCCCCTATTTTGTTTACCTCACTGAAGAACCTTGAATTGTACTTTAAAATAGTTGACAATGTGTAACCTTAGGAAACCACATTCGCAGTGTTTGAACATATTTTGGGACTTTGCTAATATGATATTAAAGTGTATGAGACACACTGGCTACCATTTGGTCTGAAGGAAACAACAGATGCCAGGTAAAATAAGAATCCAGTGCTGCCAGTTGCAGGGCCTGGAGGAAATACCAGAGATGTCGATGGAGTAGAGGATGGTGATAATTCTAGGCTATGTCTACACAGCTTGTCAAGCACAAATAGGGAAACTCTGGAGCACCCCCTGACCCCATTCTCTGCATTCATGCCACCAACTCTACAATATTTCTCAGTCAGCCTGGTGGTATGGACATTGCATAAGAAACTCTGAGCTATAAACTCAGTTTGCTTCTAGGTGAAGAAACATCAGAAGCCATGTAAGAGGGATTGCTTAGATATAATTTTTGTCAGATAGAATATATGGGAGTTGCCAAGGCAGTAAAATTTCGTTTGCCCTGTCTGCACAACAAAACATCTTCCTCACATCTGGCTTCACCCACCTGCATGTCCCTCCATTTTTCATTTGAGTCTCACCTGAGTGTAAGTGTCAGAGGGTTGTTGGTGAATGTGGACTGCACTGTGCACAGACGGTATTTATTCTCAAGAGTACTCTTTCTTGTAAGCCTTTGCATGGAGAAATTGAGCCTCAGGCCAGATTGCTCCCCCAGCCCTGGTAGGAAGCAAGTTCCGGTGATGTCCTCCATCAGCAGAAGAGCACATACAAGAGAGCTGTACGTGTTTTCTCCATCTCTAGGATGCATCTCTGCTGCATTTCAGTTTTTGGCCTTTCCTCTTTAGTTTCCTGCTAGTTATTTCTTGCAGAGGAGAGCTTTTATCTCTCCTTCTCCAAGCTTTCCTCACTGTGCCTTTTGTAAATTCTTAATTTCAAAGGTGTTCTTCAAAGACCTTTTGTTCCCTCCTGTACCTAAGTGAAGCTTAATTGTCCCCAGATAAAGATCCTTACTGTTTCACAAGAGGAGAATGAAACAGAAGCTCCTGTGGTCTTAAATGCAAGATACACATGAATACAAAAACTATGGATGAACCGTTTCAGATGCTAGAACAGGAAGGCTGTTCAGAACTCTGGCTTTATGGAAAAAATAGCCAGAACCGGGGTAGCTATAGCAACGTGCATATAGCCATGTTTGAGGGAAATCTAGCCCTCATAATGGGTAATCCAATGAAGCAAACAAAGCAGATACCTAAGTAAATCTAATAAAACTATTAAAATTAATTTAAGATTTATATAACAATATAAAAATCCTTTGCACAGCATGCAACAATTTTAACTCTTCAGCCTCAGCATGCAGTCAGGCTTATCATATCCCCAAACTGTGGTAGAAACAAACTGTTTCTTAGAAACCAACTTCAATTGTCAGTCTGATGCTTTATGTACACGTGTGCACACACATGAACCCGCATTCCATAGGCATTCCATCATCTCTGCTACCTGCATGCACGGTGCTTGTGCACGTGTACATATTCTGTAACGCTTTTTAAAAGCCTTGCTCTTCCTTGATCTCCATGATGATATCAGCAGCGAAGTCCTTGCAGGTCATGCTGGTGCAGAATTCATGCCCTTCTCAAGAAGCAAAGGCCCTTGGCCTTGCCCTGGAGCTGATCCTTGTCCTGTCAGCAGCCTGGGGCCTTGGGCACAGCCGGAATTCAGCAATGACAAGGCATCACATGTTGGGGTTGGAACTATTTCTTTACAATATCCATCATCTTCCCATCAAACAGCCAACCTCCCCCTCTCCCAGAGCTGGGGACAAGCTTCTCAGGGAGGGGAGGATAAGTGGTTCCCTTTGTCTGAAAAGTAGTGAACAATTCCTAAAAGCACAAATTTACATTTTATGATTTTGGCCCTTTTTCTGCAGTTTCTCATTCTTGGAACTCCTTCCCTCTTTTATGATCCAAGCAGCCGCCCATTTTCATTTAAATCATTCCTTGAAGCACACTTTCTCTGCAAAGCCTCTGGCTACAGATGACTGGATATGGCAGAAACAGCGTTTGAATTCAGAACAAGGGTTTTGTTTGAGCAAATTGTTTGGGGGATAGCCACTTTTTATACCACACCTGATATTCCACAGAGTATTAGCATGCAAACAAAGATTTATTATTCGCTAGTCATTATTTCATTATTCTTCTGTTTAAAAGAGATCCACTCATCTAATCACAGCACCAAGGGAATAGAAACATATCACGTCATTCAGTGTATCAATTACAGGCCTTAAATGAGGATGAGCAAATAGTTATGGTGAGTGGTTTGCCATTTTACCTGTTCTCTAGGGTGAACAATGAGGTTCTGTCTGCAAGCAAACAAACAAGTGAGCATTTTTGGGTAATTGTTTGCAATCAATAGCTGAAGCGAGTATTTTTTCCAGCAGAACTCTGTCATGAAGGAAACCTCATTTTAAAACAGTTAGGGGGGAAAAAAGTACTTAATTGTATTGTTTTGAATCATCTCCTTTACTTGATTTGTGGAAGGTCAGTTGTATCTATGCGTTCTCTAAGTTAGTTTGCACTGCTGTAGAGGAAGGGCTCCTTTTCACAGTAATTGCCAACGCTAGTATTCCTAGCAACTTTCAGCCAGCAGTGCAAAAGCAGATTTTCTTGACCTGCAGTGAAATGCAGTGGCAGAGGAGGGAAGAGACTCCAGGAAGCATTTGGGACAGAACCTCTCCATGCACTCCTTCTCTCCTGTGCCCCTGCGAGCTCACACACGCAGCTCTGCATGCACACTGCGGAGCCGAGTGCTTTGCCAGTGCCACCAAAAGCTGAGCACCTCTGAGAAGGAGGAGCAGGCCAGGAAAATGACCACCACAGCCCTTTTGGTCCTGTGTGGGATTCCTTGCACAGAATACCAGCAGCAGATTTATGTGCTACACGCAGCAGGCCAGATAGTACAGTCGTGGGAGGAATGCCCAGTTGTCTATGTGGGTGCAGAGTCTCATCTCTGAGGACCATAAATTCCTTCTAAGATCAGCCAAAATTGTGTTGATTCAATCCAAGACATTGTTAACCTCAACAATCATCTTGTCCCTTTGGTCTCAAGGCTCTATTACTTTTCATCTACTTTCTCTCCAGAAAAAAGGCTGGATCATGCTGACTTAACTGCTCCATCAAGGACTCAGTGGATGGGAACAGTCGTCTTTCCCTGAGAAGAAGCCAGCTGAATAAAGTTAGCAGAACCATTTGACACTGAATAATCAGGTAAATGATGATAAGTGCCTTGTGGTGAGAGAGAAATATGATGTAAAACAAACCAAAGCCTTTTGCTAAACATCTGTGTTCACAGGTAAATATCATGTGGCCACAGGCTGTCCATTCATAAGGTGGCACCAGGAGGTCACTGTGCTGAGCATGGCCATTCCTCTTGGTGTCCGCTTCCCACCAAGACCACAGGGGCCAGCTGCTGACCTTGGCCAGGCCTGTGCTAGGGGAGTACTGTCCCACACTGGCCTGAATCGTGACTACCCCACTTTTCCAAACAGCAAATGTGCGTGTGTGTGTGTGTGTGTGTGTGTGTCTCTGTGTGTGTGTGTGTATGCAAAATAGGCCAGGTATGAAAGATCTTATGCAAACCCTGAAAATCACGTCCTCAGCACAGAACTAAGATGTAGGCTGCCTTTAGTGCAAATACATCTTTTCTAGTTTCTTTGCCCTCTGAATCTAAACCCAGCAGGTTGTTCTCTTGTTTCCCTCTGAGGAGCTGAATGTTGCCACCACTTTTGCTTGCACAGTATGGGCGATGCCTGTGCTCCCTGGAGCATTGCCTTATTAGCACATCCTGCAAAGTGATAACTGGTGATGTAAAGTCCTCGCCTAACATTTATAAACACTTCCTCAGAAGAAACGCCAGGCACTCCAATGCATTTAATTTTAGGGAAGCAGCTGGTCCAAAGCAGTGGAGACTGTATTATTAGTCTCTCTCTCTGGGGCAGGACTGATCATGCTTTTCCATGGAGAGAAGGGGCAGATGTGGGTTGGGAGCAGCTTTGGTGTCATCCAGGAGCCCAGTTTTCACTGTACCAACAATGTGACTGCCCAGAGAAGGGGAGATGACCAAACTTGGTTTCAGCCAGCCATGTCCTGCTGTGGTGGGAAACTGAGCTTGAGAAAAGGGTTAGAGACACTCAGAAGGGTGAAGTACTGCATTTCAGGGCATGCTGTGGTAAGGGGAGACAGAAAAATAATGCAATCGCCTTTTCTTCAAAAATGAAGGCAATTCAGTTTTCCTGAATTGTTACAGGGAAAAAAACAAAACCCTATTAGTATAAAGGACTATGCATGTTGCAAGCCCACAGAGATGCCCAGCAGAGCTGAGTGCTACCAGAATAACCACTGGTCTGTACAGACAGACCTAAGCTACAAAACCTCTTACCTAAGCACATGTTCCTCATCCCAAGGGCAGTGAGGTGGTGCTGCCTGAGCCCCTCTTAATTACTGAGTAAGGAGAAAACATATGGAAAACCTCAGGATGGGGAAGCAGCACAAAACGTCTTTGTAGAGTGCCTGTGCCAGTAACACTGCCCTGCATCCTGCTAGGAAGCAAGCCAGGGAGCAATGCCTCAGTGAGAGGAGCTCTGAAAGCCTTGATTCAATTTGTACCCAGCTCAGCTCCACGACTGTCTCTTAGCTGCTTCAAATTACTTTCCTTTTGGCAGCCCAGAAATTAAATGTTAACTCAGAGAACTGTATTAATCTCTATTAGGAAGGAGCTGGAGTCTAAATAGCTCGAACCTAGGCTTTCTGGTGTGTCAACTGAAGCAACATGCATTTATCCGATCTGTAAATCAGTTTGTCTGGCAGACCAGCCAAAAGTAGGTGCCACAAAAATACAATAGTCTAAGCAAATGTTTATCTTGAAATTTTATGACATCATTAAAAAAATCCAAAACAAATAAGCAAGCAAAACTATGACAAAAACTAAGAACTAGTCTGGGAAGGCTAAAAATACTAAAATAATTTAAAATTTATTTACTTTAAGCTCTTTTCCCAACACGGCAGAATGCAATGGCATACTGCATGTTTTCTGCTGCTATTGTACTGTTTATGTAAGGGAAACTCCCTTTTAAGTAATTCTTATTTAAGAGAAGAAGGCAAAATTCTTCACTATAATACACTATGCACAGAAAATGTCTGCTTGCCGTCTGAACTCATTTCTCTTGCTGAAGCTGTGGCCAGCACCACACGTTCAGGGAAAAAAAAGGGCAAGAAGTGCTAAAATGAGCAATTACCAAGGAACCTGCCCCTAGCAAAAGTTGCCTTCTAATCACTGGGCAATTTATTGTTATTTAAGATCTAAAGCATGGTGATTTATATCCCTGGTAATTTGTTATTCTACTCAGTGAAATGCTTTGTGTTTTTTATTATTCATGGGCCCTTTTAAATCTTATTTCTTTGCTGACCTCAATAATAGCAGCTGGGGCAGTAAGTTTCACAAGTTAATTATTGGTTGTGTATAAAGGCCCTTCCTTAAAAGAATTGTATTTTACTTACATTTGCCTCCTAATTTGCTTGATCCTCTCCTGTTCCTGCACTCTGACTATGAAACCTTCCTCTATAAGGTTCATTATTCTGCTTTAAATACATCCTCAAAAATCATTGCTCATTTGTCTTCTTTGTCAGCTCTGAGCCTGTGCATCCCTTTCTGCGCAGACAGAACCTTTGTGTGATCATTTGTACTAGGAATACTTTCTCCATCAGCCTTCCTCTGGCAGGTTTTATCAAAGAGCTCCAGTGTGGAAGGTTGGGGGGAGGGCAGGGGGCAAGTGGAATTTTTCCCATTCTGTTGCTAAGCAACTAATGACCGGTCTTTAAGGGCCATCTACGCTCACAAAGGAGACAAAGCCTTTGGCTGCCAGGCAGGGGAACTACAGATTCCAGGGTTTGATAACGGCACTGACACTCGCTCGCTGCTCTCGGAGAGAGAACAGCGGAGGAGACCTCTCTCTGTTTCTGGTTGGGACCGCAGGAAAAGAAAAGCCTTGCTCTGCACTAGTTTTTCTCTGCCTGCTGGGTGAGTCCTTGCTTTGAGGGGAAGGTCACGGGACTCCGATCCTCTCGCCCCCTCCGGGAGGGTGCATCTGCCGGCCGCGCTGTACAGCGGAGCGGGACCCCTGCCTGCCACCACCCCGCGGCCTGCCTGCCGCTGCCCCGCGCCCTGCCTGCCCCAACTGCGGAGTTTCCTGCCGCCTCCTCTGCTGGCTGGCCCCGGTGAGCTGACCCGGCTGCTCCATCTCCCGGCTCTGGGCTCTCTGCTGCGCCCCGTTCATCTGCACTCCACCCTGCTCCAGCCGTCCGCCATTACACGCGGCACAGATCCAACCTCGCGCCACAGCGCCATCTGCAGCTTCCCGGGAGTCATCGCACCTGCGCTGCTGGTCTAGGAGCCCAACAGCGCCCCTGCTGGCCGTGACCGTGACTGCACCAAACGGGAAAGCGCCTGACAAACCCAGGGACATTTGCCACCGAGTTTTTTTGGTTTTGTTTACTGTTTTTTTACTTTGTTTACTGTTTCTTTGTTACTGATTGTTTACCTCATTATAGATACTAGTAAAAAACTCTTATTCCTTTTCCCATACCTTTGCCTGAGAGCCCTTAATTTTAAAGTTATAATAATTCAGAGGGAAGGGGATTCACATTCTCTGTTCTAAGGAAGGTTCCCACCTTCCTTAGCAGACACCTGTCTATCAAACGAAGACATCCAGGCTGCAGAATTGCTTTGCCCTAGCAAGGTGACCACCAGGATGTTGGTAAACAACAACCAAAATTCAGGACCTCTTCCTAAATTCTCTTCCTAATTAGGAAGTGAGCCCCTGAGCAGAGCTTTGGACCAGCCACACTCGCACCGTCTGCCAGAGCTGTCACAAACAGGAAATATATTGTCCCTGAACAAATCCTGCCTGACAGTATGGACTGAAAATAGTGCTTTGATGGAGCTTGCCTCCTTCCATGGCCCTCACTGGAGTCTCTCCCCTCCCAATGCCTCCCCTGGCCTTCCCACTGTGCCCTTGGGCCAGGGCTCCTGTCTGCTTCCCCCAAAGGCACAATTGTCAGGGCCAGAGGGCTGGTGGCACAGACCCAGCACCAAAACTGCCCATCCATTTCCCGCCCTCTTCCTGCATTTTCCCAGGAGAGAAACTGGGGGGTAACTCAGGGCTGAGGCAGTCAGCAACTTCCCAGTCCTGCCCTATCTCTGCATCACTCTACTCTTCCTCAGCTCACATGGGAGCTTAATTTCTCATGTAACTGTCTAGGGAGGTGGAAAATCTTTTTCTTACTTCATTTAGACCCTGTGACTGGCCCCAAGCCCTCTCCCACACTGCATGCCCATCCCCCGCCCATTTTTCCAACCTCCTGATGCAGAAATGCCTCACCTACCCCAGAGCATCTCCCTGCTTTTTGTGGTCTTGAAGAAGGGGAGTAGACTAGAGCTGGGATGTCACAGAGCACAATGTTTCTTGAGTAGTGACTTTTTCCATTGCTGCTTGTAAAAACTGCATGGTCCTGCCATGAGGAGTAAGTCTGGGCAGATGTTCCATGTAATGGAGCTCTAGAGAGACCACAGTTTCTTGTCCCAATGCACAGGCAACAACACCGAGACCCATCCGAACTGCTTTAGCTGCAAAACACGGTTATGTGGTTACCAAAGATGCAAGAAGTGCTAGTGAAAGATGATGGGAACAAGATTTCCTGACTTGCATTATACTCCCCAGTGGTTTCTCTCTTGGAAGGCAGCAAAGAGGAGTTTCCAGCCCCATCCCCATCCCCAGCACAACAGTGTCTCTGCCTGCAGCTGCTACTGTCTCCACCTTCCTTCAGAAGCAGGGATTAAATGAACCATGAGTATATATTTGTGGTGGTATGCAGTAAATCAAATATCCATTAGGGCAAGACTTGTCTGATCTTCTAATTATCTTGAACTATTTGATGTTGAAAGCTCAGGATCTCGTCACGAGTTTTGCATTATGTTAGTTTTTAATTTTCCTATTCTGTTCTCAGCCCATGCACCCTGGATGTAGTGATAGTGTTTGAAGGCTGATAGGCACTTTTGAAATAGTAGTTCTGAGTCTTCCCAATTGCACTGGATGGACTCTAAAACCAGAAAAGAAACAGAGAATCTAAAGCACATGCAGCCATGGGGCTGACAGGCCATCTCATGGCTCTGGCCCAGGCGGGAAAGCGCACAGCAAACCAAGGCCATCCTGACAGCCCTGCCTGGCTCAGCCCTGCCAGCAGCATCTGCAGCCTTCAGGCATCTTACAGCTCCCTTGAGCAAACACCTGACAGTCACATGGGTGCATCTAAGCTGCTGTGGGGATGGGCACTAGGGCACCTGGCTCTTGTTTCTGCCTCTACCTCAATCTCTCTTGAGAAACAGCCCTCTCTCTCCTCCTTTCTAAACCAGGAGCTTGTGGAAAAAATCCATCATGTTCCTAGAAATCCTGTGCTACAACACAGCACAGGCCATCCATGGCCATGGATGGGGGACATGCTGAATTAATGTAGAAAGGCCTGTCTTGGAGATATGACTTATAAAGTAGTGTAAAGGATAGCCAGGGAAAATCCAGGAAAGCTCTGCTCCTGTAGTGCTGCTGGGAAACAGCAAGTTTGGGGATATCACACTTTTCCTTCTCCTGATACAGTTCCTTGTTCAGTGTTAAAAGGAAAAGACCCCACCACTCCCTCCACCTAAGGAGGGAGCTCCCACTTTAGCTTAGCTGGTATCACATGTGTAATTGAGGCGTGTATTAGAGAGAGAAGCTCAGTCCATTGCGTACAGTCTCAGGACAGGAGAGCCATGAGCGCTGACTCAGCAGGGGCTGCCTTTACTCTAGAAGAAGAGGATTTGTCCACAATCAGCAATTAAGATGTCATCTCTGTTTGATACAGAAATCATCTGTGCAAGTGCTCTACAAAGTAATTTTTCCCTACAGGTGGACCTCAATTCCATTAATGAAACTGTGAGAAGTTTGTGCAATATTTGGTGCAAGACAGGACCTGTACAGATAGCATGGAGGGTGACAGCACCCAAGCCTTTTCCCATCTAAGAAAACACTCAAAAATGCTGTACAATGAGACCAAGCCTGACATTTTTCCAGACAGCAGCATGAAATTATCAAGCCGGAAATAAAGAGAAGCAGTCCTTCTAAGAAGGAAAGTGAGCTCTGGAAACTGAGTAATTTAATGTCCTTTAATGTCTCCAGCAAAGCTGTATATCACTTGGAGCAGTAAAGAAAAAAAAAGAAAAAGGAAAAAAAAAATCAAACCACCTTTAATTCCCATGAGGAGGTCACAGAGTTTATCATGTCCAAAGGCTTGCAGCCTGGCCCAGGGGCTACAAAAAACAGCAGGAAGCATTCCCTCAGAAAATGATACATCTTTTCCCCTTCTGTCAGGATTTTGCTTCTCTAATCAGATAAAACCATGTATTATATTCAGTATCCTTAGAAAAGAAAGACATGAGATTGTTCCTTTTATTCAACTGCTTTAAGGCCTTAAAGAGAACCATAACAAAAAGTCCATTCTACCTGCCTGACCGCTTCTCTCATCTCATAAAAGATAGGAAAGCTGTTTATGTATTTTCTTTAAACTTCATCTCAGAAAATCAGGTTCTTTCTCTCTCTCTCTTCTTCTTCTTCCAGCTCAGACTTTCAGGCATGCCTCTTGCTGTCATACTTGATGTGAGCACTGAGGACTCGGAGCAAGCCATCCATCCACCTGTGCCTTGTAGCAGGAGAGCCTGTGGAGTACCACTGCCACTAGCAAAGCAACCATGCAGGTAAACCCAAATGTGCTCAGCTCTTTGCTTCTACACATGGAACTCCCTGCAGTAGAGAGAGACAGTTTCTTAAAAATCATATGACCTTGTCTCTTCTGCAAATGGTAGAGAAATCTCCCAATCCACTTCATTATTCCTCTCAACAGGCATGAACAAGGCTATCAGAAAACCACCTTATGGGTCAAAAAAATTAAGCAAACCTTTTAGGATTTCTTCATGCACTTTTAGAGTAATAGCAGAGGAAAAAGCTTGTCTTAAACAGAAGTTTCTATCGCAGAGACATCAAAGCTTTTAAGCCTGGGCTATTGTAATACAAGATGATCCTAAAAATTGCCCCAAAACAGCTTGTTAAGCAGGCAGGTACTTATGTGTAAGGCTGAGCAGGCTACAGAGCCCATTTCTACCACAATACCTACCAGCTATTCTGCTGTGCAAATACACTCTTCAGCTACATGGCTGCAAGTGAGCTCTTATCTCAGCAGAAGGGAGAAAACACCCCTTTGGTCCTTTGACAGCAGCTGCGTGACATGGGGATGTGGTTTGAACCTGCAGAGGAGAGAGAGTCGGGGCTATACCTAAGAGCTCGCTGGGGCTGAACATGAAAAGCCAATGTTTAGCCCTTTTTTCAGCTCACAAGTTTGACAGCATTTCGCCGACATTTCCAAAGGAAGAAGAACTATAAACTGCCCAGGAACACAAGTTGGCTAGGCTTAAATGAGGGACAGAAGGACTGCAACTGCCTTTGAGCTGCTGTTAAGGCTTCAAATCCTAGTGCTGGAAAAGGGATGATCTGCGAAGGGGATAAGTGTGGCTTGCAGCAGCAGAGCAAAAAGATCACTTCCAGCTCTACATCCCCACGGGAAATTTTGCATTAGGAAGTTCACAAGCTAATGACAATCACATAGACAAGACATGGCAAAAGGGAATGACAGCTCATAAACCATCCATAGAGCTGGAGCAAAATTTGAGCTGTGCCACTGACAAACTTTTGTTCATGATCTGAGGGCAAGATTTACACTCTTGGAGGAGCAGATATGTGAGACAAACCAGTCACAGGGGAGTTTTAACTCCATAGCCTGTGGTAAGGTAGGAGAAGGGAAGCCCCAGGACATGGAGAGCACTTATGGGTGTTCCTTTACTAACACCCAGCTACGGGGACTGTACTTACATGAAACCAAGTATAAGCAGGTTCTTGCTGTGCATCTCTGCCTGTCTTCAGTCAAATGACTCCATAAGACCATAATTACTTCAGAAACTGGCCCAGATCCCATCTCTAGGACTGCATGTGTAAAAAGGGCTTAAGGCCATCACCAATGAATTTATTTGCTAAGGCCCCGCCACACTCCGGGAGGCACACTGCTGCTTCTGAAAGGTGGGTCCCTGCCCCTGCCCTCTTTGTGGCTTCTTCTGCCCTCCATAAGATTTGCTTGAGCATCAGAAAAATCCCTCTAGGTAACCTCAACCATCCAGGCAGCTGGAAAGACCTGCACCCTCTGGAAGGAAGAAAGCCAAGCTCATTCAGTTGTTTTTCAGGAGGAGCCAGGGTTATCCTAGCAGTTGGGCTGGTAGTTTGCCAGGAAGAGCAAGGGAAGCTAGAAAGGGAGTTTCTAAGGAAAACCTCAGTCTTTGGCTTAAAATGTGAGGCGCAGGACCCAGGGATGAAGTTGGGCTGTGAGTCAGGACCTGAAAACAAAATATTTATTGATGCTTGAGCAGCATTTGCAGAGGAGAGGGGGAGCCATGGACTCTCACCAGTTATGGAAGGGGAGCCTGGAAGTGATGAGGCACAGAGATGAAACACACCATGCTTTTTTAGACATCGCTAATGTTTCTGCATGAGCCTGGGGGCTCTGGGGACAGCAGGGTTTCAGCCGACATGGGGCTGGGTGCAGGTTCTGGAGATTTTCAAATGAAGCTTTAATAGGCCTGTCATGCTTATCAGTATCTCTAAGAGCTCTGGGTTTAGATAAGCACTGCAGAGGATGCATATTTAAACAAACATAGGGAGGACTCTTATTTTTTCATCCATCGCTTTGCAGGTTTCCTTTTTAACCTCCTCAGGAGGTAAGACACCTGTTTGTGTGAGTATGTGTGTGTGTAAAATCTTTCTCATTCCATCTGGGTTGTGATTAATTTAAGTACAAGGCAGTCAGTATAACTCATTGTATATATTTAAATTTCTAGATACATCATGTGCATAGGGTTGTTCAGGAACATGTCTATCAGCCCATCTTTCAGCAGCTTAGAGAAGAGAGGAAAATAATTAGGAAAGAATATGTGTTTTGAATAGTCAGAATTCTTCATTTTGTCCTGTATGGACATTTTTTTTCTTAAGCCTGCTAATTTATCCTGAACCCTTGGACTTGAAAAAGACCCCATATAATTAAAGGATTTTTTTTTCTTCTTTCAGCAGTAAAAAGATAATTGAAGGGGGAAACAATCTATTCCTCTCATGAATAATTTTCAGCTTGGGCCTATGACTGCTCTGTGGCCAGTGTTTTGTTGACCACTGTGGTCTGGCTGTGCTGGCTGTGAGGAGACTCTGGATTCTGAAAATCTCTGACCTCTTTGCCAAGCAGTGATGCCATGAGCTCCATCCCAGCTGCCAAGGTCTGCTCTGGCCTCCAGCACCACAGCTGGAAATAGGGCCTGGGAGGTGGTGGGAGCAAAGCACATTATGCCAGAGCTCAGCACAGCAGTGGGTGCCTGGGACAGCTGACGTGGTGGGAGAAGAAACCTGCCAAAAGAGCACAATTAGCCCAATGGATAATTACTGAATGAGATTACTCATGTCAAAGTTGTCATGCGTTGCACTTGCTGGACCTCCCCCACAGCTTGGTTCACTCCCTGTGAAGCTCCTCTGTGGTCTCGTCACTTCTTACTGAAAGGTCCTCTGAGGAGCACCACAGAAGAGGGAGAGAAGCACTGAGCATCACAGAAGACTTAATTAGCTGGACAAAATTTACTTTGGGTATCACCAGGGGGCAAGACGTGTCACTTCTGCAAGTGTTACTCATTCAACACTACATTTAATCATGCACTTCTGTATTTACACCATTCTGTGCCAAAATTGTGGCCCTGGTATTGCCCAGGTCATTGTGGTCCAACATAACACACAAGCATATGGGCTTTGGAAACCATTTTTATAAACTAGCTTTGGAGTTCAATTGTCTGTCTCTATCCAGATTTATAGGTGACCATTTCTTTTGGTTAAATGGTTATTTAAAGATGACATGAGAATATAGTGTACTTTGCCTGCCAAATTTTTGTCTCACTCCTTCTTGGATTGTGATTGAGGTCCTGCTCCTGCTTGTGCTAAAACTAAGATGAGTTGTAGCATTTTTTTTTTATATTCCTGTGCCCAATGCATTTATATGAGTACTTGCTGGAATCTGGCAGTAAAGACAATTTAGCACCTTCAGTCTAAGAAGTTCCTCACAAACATTACCTACACCACCTTTCTGAGGAAGCAACCCACCATAAATATCTGCAGTTCGACAGCCAGGGAAGCTAGATGGGTTAAATAATCACATTATTATAACAGTCATATGTTACAGGGGTCACAACTGCTGCCCAAGATTTGGACCACCCCCAGTGCTTAACAAATGCACACCAATTCAGCCCCCTCCTCATCCTCTGGCAGGTTTCCTTTGAAGCAGACAGGACAGGGGAGGCCAGCAGAGAGGATATCCTGTACGAACACAGGCCTGGAAAACGGGGCATGCAAGAATGGAGTGACCTGCCCAGGGTCACAGAGGAAGTCTGTGAGGAGGCACAAATGTAACCCAGGCTTACTGGGTCTTAGGACCATCCTCTGTTCCAAACAGGGAATCGTGGCCAGAAACTGCACAGAAACCAGTAAGTTTTAGCTTCTGGAAACATACAGATATTGCGAAATTTTGTTTTGTTTGGGTGACTGTTCCAGTTTCCCAAAAATTGCCACATGTATTTTGGAAGCTGGACTGCCACCCTTTCAGCAAAAGTCATCGAAGCCTGGGAAAGGGCCAGCAGAGATGCTGAGGGCTCATTATGGCAGGACATGTACCACAGGGAAGGTGCATCTCACCATAGTCTGAGACTACCGATTTACAGCTCCCTTGCAAATCCCCAGCAAGTCTTTACCCTCTATGGGTCCCCTATTTCCTCTTCACTCTGAACCAGTTTTTTGTTCTGCTGATAAAGTCATTATCTTTCTTTCCTTCTTTGACCACATTGGGCACCCTGACCTTGCAAAAATGAGACAAAATACCACACAGGGACCTAATGATTTAAATATGAGACTGCACATTTCATCTTGAAATTCAGATGATCTTATTAAAGCGTGGAGGGAAAACAGACAGAAGTACAGCCTTTTGTGTTTGGTTGGGTACATGTATTATTTATGATGTAGAATGAATGACTGATTACCTTGAATTTTGATATGTGAAGCAAATGAAGAAATGTTACCTCTTTATATGCAATGCTACACGAAAGTGGTTTCTTCAAGCCTCTGATGTGGGAAAAGCTGGATTATGGCACATTTCGTATGTTTAATCTGCAGCTGAAAGGTAAACAGGCAGAGTTGATTTAACAACAAGGACCTACAGTCATCTGTGGGGCAAATTCCATTGTATTTAACAGTATGGTAGCAGAGCTGTATCTGCCCAGCATTTGCTGATTAAAACTTCATGTAATGGCAATGTGATTACTGGCGGAGCAGTGACCTTCACCCCTGCAACTCAGCTTCAAGGGCCACAGAGCTCTGCAGCTGAATAATAGACTCATGTCTGCAGAAGACTTCAGTCATAAAAATCAAGGCACTTCTCTGACTTTGTGATTTTCCCATAATGGCCATCAGGATAGCAGGTGAATTAATCCATTTTTCACACTGCTAAAATGACCTCTAAATTATTACAGACAAGGAGAGGAAGACTGTGAATTTGTATTTAGTGGGAGAAGATTTGGGTCACCAACTTGCATTCTCTATCAATAATGCCATAATTAATCAAACTGTCAGCAGGTATTTAAAAATAATTTCCACCCCATTCTTAAAGTTACTTTTCTTATGACCTAAATGGAGAGGCTGACTCCATTTCTGAGCATGACTAGAGGCTGTGAGAAACAAAGTCCTGCCCTTCCTTTCCCTCCTTTCCCACAGGAGCCCTGACAGCAGGAGCTTGACCGTTTCCCAACCACTGCTATGCACAGATCACTAATTTTCCTGTTACATGCACTGACCTGTGAGTGTTGCCTATCTTCCTGGTATGTTTACATAGAGCATATAAAAAAAGGACAGAGCACCCACACAGATAGACTTGCACAGATATGCACAGATATACTCCTGTGATATGAGTTTAAATAACTAGAGTTTGCAAGGCATTCTAAGGTGAAAAGCTTCACATAATTGCTGACTACCCTTAAAAGTTGTATTTCTTCTTTTTTTTTGCTTAACATACACTGTCTGTAAGAGATGACAACTGAATAGGCTATTATCTCACAGGATAATGGCTTTCTGCTTCTACATCGTGCTGAGTTAAATTGGAGATACCCAGGTGTGAGCAAGGGAAGGATGTTCATTTCCAAAGCAGAGAGACACACAGTGACAGGCTTCTGCTACCAAAGCTTTATTCCTCTCCTGTGAAATGAACTTAAGAAGACATTGTAAAAGTAACTCTTCCGGTTGCAATGCGTTACAAAAAATTGACTCTCATTTCTGTTGTCTGCTGCCTCTAGATATTGGCAAAACCATTGCCAGTCCATGCCAGATACATGGACTATTTTAGCAGACAACCAAAGTAAATGAAAGCACTCCTCCTCCTCTCCCAGATTTTGGTAGCCTGATGCAGTGAAATAACTAATACCTGAATAATCTCATTGATTTTCTGCAGCTTTTTGGCATACCGAGGCACTGATTGCCATGAGGGCTTTTCTACACAGAGGGTGTACCACTGCGAAGGTTCAGCTACACACAAAATTGTAACTACACTGGTATAGTAAAAGTGGTTTAATTTCCCCAGGGTAGAAACAGTTATACCAGTATAAAGAAGCTTATGTATGCCTAAATTTCTATTTCCATACAAGCAGGCGAGTAAGCTGTACTGGTATAAAGCACCGTTGTGCCACTACAACAGTGTCCCCAACTAGTGGTTCTATTTGTTTATCTATTTCAGTAAAAAATATCACACCTTGAATGGAAATAGCTGTACCAGTACAAAACCTGAGCCGAACAGGCCTGAGCAAAAACTTTAAAGACAGTCTCCTTTTTTCCCCCCTCAATACTATAAAAACTGTCTTATTAAGTAATCTGGCTGGATATTTTTTGAGCACTGGCTTGAACTACCTTTCAGTGCTCACTGGCAAATGTGGGTCAAATATTCAGTAGTCTGATCGCATGAATGACAGTGCCTGTAGAGAGAGACTGCTTGTAGTGCTTCTTATTCTCATTCATTTCCCTTTAATGTCCTGTTGGAGATACTGGTGTGGACGGGGGCTGAGTGAGACGCTGTGCTCATCAGGGCTGCCCAAGCACTGTGCTGACTCAACATTCCTTCTCCTGGAACTGCTCATTGCCTTTGGGGCCAGTTTGGGTTTCCCTGCCTGACCCCACAGCACAGCTGGGGGTACAAGGCAGGAGAGGACAGTGCTGACAGCTGTACCCACACCCCACAGACAGACAAAGGAGTGTCAGAAATCAGGCAGACCAAACCACACGGCAGAACCTGTTCCCTTAAAAACAGAAAAATGCAACCCTCATCATACTGGATACTGGTCTCATGATTTTGTGGGTCTGACTCATCATTCTTCATCGCTGAAAATTCTGCCTCACACACTGAAAAATAAAATCTGCTCCTAGGCACAGGTCAGGTAGAGCTGGGATATATTTTTTATAAAACCAGGTTTACATCTTCCGTTTGGTATTTCACTGGCAAACTTCAGTGCTGGACTGGTTTGCTGCTGTGGAGAATAACATTACCTGCTCTTGGAAGAAACCTCCCTTTGCAAGTTAAACTCACTTTTTCTAGTGCTACCTTTGATTACTGGTGACAATTTACTGTCCTGGGCATATGAGGCAAAAGGGCATTTTTGCCATTTTTGGTAATGGTGGAAAACTTTCTTCCGGTTAAAGGTATGCAAATGGAATGGGTTGAAATTAGTTTTGAAATCTCACTCGCATTGCATCCTTAGACATGTAACCTGAGATCTGCATTCTGAGGAAAACAAGAAATCCTCACCTTTTGTTCCCAGTTTTGGGAACACGCAGAACATTATTGCTCTGGGTTGGGCTCTGTGCTGTCAGTTAGCGCCAGGAAAAACACTCTGGAAATGAAGTGCTACATCTTGCCATAGACCACACAAGCCTAAGAGCAGCTCTTCTGAATCAATGCAAAAAAAAAGGGGGGGGGATGGAATAAAGTACAGGTTGTCCCCAACCCCTTCTTTTTTGTCTGTGCAATTACTGTGCTCACCAAGTTTTGACTTGTTTTAGAATTAGGATTAAAATCCTCAGTCTTTCCACTGTGAAAAGAAGGGCAAGTTGCGACCCTGTGCTGATGTAAGGCTTTTCCTTGAGAACAGGACTTCTCCTGTGCTGGGTCATTTGTTGTGAATTTTATTAGCTGGAAATAGTCTCCATTGCCTCCCAAGTGCAGTGTGTAACACAAGATCCACTCTTCGCAGATCGTGCCCAGTGATTTAGAATGTGCAAATGATTTAAAACGATCCGTGCTCCCTCCACCTGGAGTTGCCTGCCTGGGCTGCCATCCTGTGTTTATACAGGGGCTAATAGAAAGATCCTTGTTAAAGCACTCGGGTGCTGCTGAAGCAGCAGTATCAGGAACCTTTTCCCCTTGGATCTTCCCTTGGGGATAGCGGGCAGTACAGCTACAGGTGGGCAGGAAGCTGTAATGGAGATATTGGTTATTTAACTATCAGGGAGCTTCTATCATACAGAAAATCTGTTTCAAATCTAGCAGTTGGATTCCAAATCCCTCTTGTATTATGTGTTCATTGGAGAAGTGTCTTGTTATAGACACAAGTACCTAAGAGCATTATCTAATATTTCCTACTTAATGCATTTGGGAGAACAGATAAAAACAGTAGGGCATGTTAAGGTGTCTGGTATGAAAGCCACAGGAACAGCTGTTTCTGTGTCTCTCTGAAGCTTGAATGAGACCAAGAGAGGTTGAGTTTGTTTCTTATTTGATCCATACTTACTGTATTTAGTATACAGGCCAGGAAGCTGTATGGCTTGGAAAACAGGACCAAAGAATGGCACAGGAGTCCCGGGCTCCAGTTCCGCCTCTACCCCTAACAACTTGGGTGACCTCAGGCAAGTCACATGACTGTATTGTGCCCATCATCCTCCTCTTCTGACTTTTCTAGTTTCCAAAGGTCTTTGGGGCAGAGACAGTCACTTATGTGGTGTTTGCACAGTACCAAACACAGCAGGACTCAGGAGCTCAATTAAGGCTTGTATTTACAAATATAAGTAAATAGTAATATAAATAGAAGACATTCTGCCTGCTCAGCACACTGCTGCTGCAGAGGATTAACCCATTCCAGAAGTCCAATGTCTTCTTGACCGCTTTGATGCCAGGACAAGATGAATAAAACATGCTACTCATTACTTTTAAAAAGCATTTGCATAAAATATATTGCTATATTTTACTACATTTTCCTGTTATGCAAGCCCACCTTTATGTGGTAAGATTTATTGCATGCTAAGATTTATTGACTTATTTCAGCATGGAAATGACTATTAAGATTGACCTGTCAGCAGTTTTTAATTTAATTGCTCTTTGATCCTTCAGCCTTGAACATATTTGCATTTGCAACTAAGCATCTCTTGGCAACACTTGTAGAATACGGCAGAAGCAGTCGCTGAGATGCAGAGTCCTAAGGAAGCCTGTGAGTTTCTCCATTTCTGGATGTGGACCATGTTGAGTTACTGCAGGTTTTCAATCTCACTTTACTCTTACAAGCATGCTTTTGGGTGGCAAAAATACTGCTTTCTTTCCCTACCCTTTTAACCCCACTCTGAATATAGAATAGGTGGAATCTCAAAGGAACAATTTCCAACCTGAAACCAAAACCAGATATATCTACATCTGCCCATATTCTGTGTTCTCTGCCCACGTAAGTGCACAGGCTTCTTCCACAAGGGTAGGGGGAGGAAAACTGTGGCCACTCTGCATGAAAATATGTCTTAAGTTGCTCTGGAATATAAAGCAAAGTTCTGTGAGGATTGATGATTTTCATGGCGTTTATATGGGAATGTATTACATAGCATCCTCCTCTGTGGGGAAAAGAAGCACTACTACATAACCTAGTGCAAAACTGACTATTTGGAAATAGGTAGGATGATCAAGACTACAAAGAAGAATGAGGATGTGGAACTTCCCTCTCCTGGAATGAAAGACCTGCTCTGGTTCCCAGTTTGAACCTGGAAAAATTATCTCTAATGACAGATGCATAGGATAAAACTAGCAAGCTTTAACTTGTATAACTGGGCTTAGAACACTTTGTACGAACATTGGCCCCAGTAGCAGCAAAGCAGTAATTTTACATAACACAGAATTGTTGCTAAATTATTCATCAACACATAAAAATATAACTCTTTGCAGTTCTGCAGCACTGGCTGTCTGCAAATTGCCTCTGACAGTTCCTTCCATAAGTTGGGAAGTTTGGAACATTAGCAGTGAGGCTAATGAATGAGGAGGCATGCACCGTGCAGGCAGCCAAACCACTGCTCTGTGTTTGGTGCTGGCTGGCTGGGAATGTGCCAGGTACCCTCCCACCTCCCGGGCTGGCTGAAGGACTGAAGGCTGAATTTTATCAGCAAAGGGTCTATAGCGTGGAGAGTTTGAGTCTGGTCTTGAGCACGTTAACCCACCAGGTAGCTGTATCAGCAGAAATATGTGCAGACTCAGGATCTGGTTGGTAACTTTCAAAATTCAGAATTTTCAGTAGTTTTGGTGGACCTGCTGCTTACTGAGGCACCTCCTGCATGTCCTTTGCACTGTTAGATGTTGCTGCGGCAGGGAGGGCTGCAGCTCTTTGGGTTACCTCATTCCTAGGTTCTGTCAGAGGGCAGATGCATCCATTTCCCTCTCCCTTTCCCATTATCATTACCTCTGGCTTAAGAAGATGAGATTGCACTGGATACTGGCACCTGGGTACTGTAGTTGGCAATCACTGGTTCATAGATCATTCTCCGCCTCAACTGCGGTCCATGCGTGGAGCCTTTGCTCATCGCTGCAGCACAAGCACTTGGTTTGCAGTCTCAAGTAGTGGCTAAATCAACCCACACTTTGGCTTATCACAAGGCAAAAAAAGCCCAAACCAGTGACAGAACCCATCCGTGGTGCCACCCAAATCAGTACCCTCAAGTTATGACCCAGTCACCAGTGCCAAGCACTACTAGGGACAGATGCCAGTGTTTCTGACAGAAACCCCTCTGTTGGATGCATGGAACAAGACAAAGGAAGCCCACGCCTATTTGCACTGTGTTTGCTTTGTTCCTATTACAGTAAACACAGGTTCTGATGTAGAAGACAATGATGTTCCACAGTCTTGCTCTTTCAATAAGGTTTCCTTTTCCAGCTCCTGACTTGCAAACTGGACAGTGGTGTTTCTGTGTGAATAAATGTCATCTTTCAGTCTGGTGTTCAACTGCAACACCACTATGCTTTGTTCAGGGGAAAACCTTTTAGGGCTTCAAGCACAATAATGACCTCAGAAAAGAGACACGGCACGTACATGTTTTTATCAGTCCACAGACAAAAAAGCTAAGAAGAAAAAAAAAACCCAAAGGAAAAGAAATTGGCTGAAGATAGCATTATCTGGAGCTGGATTTGACATTGCTTCCAGCAGTGACTGCGTATAGCTGCTGTGACTGCGCCAAAACTTAGTCCCTGACTTTCTGAAAGTTCCCATTTTACAGGACAAAAAAAGCTACTGTTAAAAATGGAAAAGGATCCCGTGGTAAAGATGCTTTTTTAACTATTCCTGACCTTCTGAAATGACGAAGGAGACTCTGTGCGTTCGCGTGCTCCTGTACATATGGAATGAGTGATGGGAGGGAACAGACTATGGAAGCGAGCTTGTTCCTAAACTCCTTAAGTGTGAAAAACACAATATTCCTGTTAAGTAGTTCTATTTTCTCTCTCTTTTTGAAATCTTCAATACTGCAATAAATCAGAAACTGCTTAAACAAGAACAAAAAGTTGGTAGACAAACACAGGAGAGTGAGACTATGATAGCTGGTGCAGCATCATGTAACCTGCTACTACTAAAGAAAATTATATTTATTTAACAAATACTTAATAATATTTGGTAACAGTAACAAAAAAAAGTACCTTTTTGCTCTTAGAAATGTTCATCCATCTTACCACACTTTGATGAACAACCCTGGGAATGCAACTACACGGAAACTTTCTCCAGCCAAGGGAAGACGTCAGCAATGAATCAAACTCCATGCCCTACTCAGCAACAAAAAAAGAATAGCAGATCGAAACAGTGATGCACCAAATCCAGGTGAACATTGTTGAAAAATCAGGAATTTGTTTCATTTTATGTTTAAAAAAGAACTCTATCATTGCAAAGGTCACTTTCTGCAAGCAGGGAAACACAACCATGATGGTAGCTAAAGCTATAGCAGGGGCATGGCTTATTTTATTGTGTGTGCTCAGCAGCAACAAATGGAGTAACAATGGGAATAGTCTAATAAATCTTAACAGAAGTCTCACAGGCAAAGCACGTTGGTACACATAATGCATATGTAACCCGACAGAGGATTAGAGATGAGAAACAATACACAGAAATAAATACTCTAAATATGTAAAAGTTGCTAATTAATGGTTGCAGAAGATAAGCATTTTTCATATTGCACCAACAAAGAACCAATTTATAAACATTTAATTCAGACAAACTGATTCAAATCAAGATTTTGCAAGTCTGGCTTCAAATTAAACCTTGTGCTTAATGCTAAGCAGCACTCAACAATAGAACTGCTTCTTTCTTTTCTGGAGAGGTTAGAGGGAAAACGATCTCAGGGTGTCATTTTCCATTGTTTCATAAATGCATCTCTTGTTCTCTTTCTTTCTCCTACACACTGATGAAGTGCCAATTTTTAGTTGTGGCAAATGTAGCATAAATTGTGCAAATCACTTGTATGAACTGGGGAAGTTGAATCCTGCCATGTTTGAAACTCTGTAGATTGATGTGCATGTCAAGAGGTCTCTTGGTCCAATACTTTGCATGACTAACGTTAACAAGAAAAAAGAATCTATAATGAGGTCCTGTAAGTCAAATAGCTCATGCAGACAACCAGTATTATTTAAAATTAAATATCTAATCAGAGAGATTTAATGCTGACTTAATGGTTGAGTAATACCCTGTACTAGTTTAAAAAAAAAGTTGATAAAAACATGTAAAAAAGGGGAGGGAAGAAGCAGAAATTTTTATTTGAGACATGAGATTAGATTTCTCTAAGGTCTGAACATTGATTTTTACCTGAACAAAAAATGAAGACACCAAATCAAAATTCTCCATTCAGTTTCTGTGATGACACAATTTTTTCACTTGATTTCAATCTCTTACTAAAAAGGAAAATATAAAGGGCTGGATGAATCTGGCAAACATCAGAGTCTCCTCCGGCTGAACTGAGCCAAGAGCGTATGGGGACAATATAGGCTCAGAGACCCTAAGGAAAAGGGGAGCTCCCTGTCCTGTGTGCAGGGCTTCAACACAGAAAGCAACTTGCAGACTGTGCCATGACAGGACACGTCAGGATGTGGCCTGGGTGACGTACATCTCCAGACACAGGCTGTGTCTGCACCAGCAAACAGTGTGGGACAGTAAAAGAAAGCACATAGTTGAAAATACTTGGTGCTGAGAACACCATGTCTTTACCAGACACATTTCAGGGTTTTTCTTTTAACTCAGCATGAGCTAACCATTATTACTACTAAAAACATGAACAGAAGGTTACTCTATGGAAGGGTCATACCTGTACTAGACTTCATTATAAATGGGTTTACAGAAAAATCTGCATTCACTTGGGGTTAAATTGAGCTCCTACCAAGAGCTCAACAGCAACTGGATGACAGTCTAAGAGCACACAACTCCCATTAACATGAGAAGGGAATGAACAGCCAGCCTAGGCTTCCTGCTGTAGGTAGCTGAACTCTCCCTCCATTTTTAGTCTGAGGTGTGACTGAGCCATCGGGATTTTTTGTAACTTTTTGTTCGCTGTCAAAGTGGAGATGACATCTTGTCTTGTAGGTGTTTTTATAGCTTTCTGTAGCTTTTACTCGGAAGTTTATCCATGAATAAAACGTAGAAACTTTAGTTCTATATAGTGCCAGCACCCAGAACCAGAACCTTTGTATTGTGAAACCCAGAGGATGTTATTGTCCAAAAATCCAGTTTTGAATCCCTTACATTGAAAAGTAAGAACTCATATAAATTATTACTCTAAAAGGGTGTTAATAAGGAAGGGCTATGTACCCAGGGCCTTCTGGCTACACTAAGAACAAGAAGAAGCAGAGATACACTGAATTTTATCTTGCAGTATCCAGCCAAAGAAGCAGTATTTGCTGCTGGTGGGAGCATCTACAGCATCAAATTTATGAGTGACTGAATCCTTTTTGGTGACACCGTTTTCAACATGTTAGTGTTTCTGATCTTCAGCACACTGAGAAGACTTTAAGGGCAAAAGAAGGATAATCACAATCATCAACCGTAATCTTATTTATCCTAGGGTGTGACAGAGCACCTTAATTCTGAATATATAATCTTCCCTAATGAGGAAATGGAACATTATCGTACTCCATCGCTGTTGAAATATATATAACTCACGTATTGATCCTAGCTGGTGATTTCTACTGCATTTCTAAACTGTTAGTTGTGATAATTTTCCTGGCTTGAGATATTTTATGTTAGACTTCAGATACTGAACACAGCATACTGGTTTGCTTAAGTCCATCTCTAGTTCTAATTTCTTTCAGTAAATGGAAAATATTTGGCCAAAAAAGAGCCTTTAAAGTTATGTCAGGTTTTGATTTTGTTTTTATTCGTGGCACTAACAGACATCAATATTTTACAATATATAATATAGAGTCACATTAAATGCAGATGGCTAAATATTCTCGTGCTTTCAACAGTCCATATCTATACATTTTAAGTTCCAGCTCCAAAAAAAAAAAAAAGTAATCTGCCACCACTCTTATCTGTGATTATAAAAATGTAAATGTACAAACTTTATCTTCTTCAGTTTCATTACAATATAGGAAATATGAAAAAGCATTTTCATTTGTCTGTTTTAAGTTAATCAATTTAACGAAATATTTTCAAAATATGTACAACAACAACTACCAAAGTAGTTAACATTTGAAAAGGATGCTGCTATAAATACTTGTGAGACAACATACAACAGCCATACAAATTAGAAACCAAGGGCCAACTTATGCATGACCTGAACAATAGACCACAAAAGTCCTGGTTACTGATATAAACCAGCTTCACTTCATTTTGCAGTGCAGAATGAATTCTACATCTTGGACCTCTATGCAGGACTCTGAATCTTGCTTAGAACCTTCAAAGTCTGCTGCAAATAGAGATCTTTTAAGGTGGCTCAATATTTTTGAAGTGCCATGAATGTTACCAGGGTTCAGCCCATCTTTCCACATTAGCATTCTTTACGTCATATCCCATAAGTAACTATTCAACAGACACTGTCTCACTTTCATTATGGATTGCCTGCTTCCTCAGAGCTCCAGATGAGATACAAAGTTAATTTAATTTTAAAAACCAATGACCCCAGCATATGACAACTTGGGTATCATAACTTTTTTCTTGTGATTTTTTTTAAGAGACCTTTATTCTGGTTTTCACCCTAATCACTTACAGCCCTTTTTGAAATCAAAAAAGAAGCAAGTAAATAGTTTGAAATAGTTACATATTTTTAACAGCTTGAAATGAGTATTACTTTCAGATAGCTAGCAAAGTTTTTAATTTTGCCCATAAACACAATTAAGTATTAACACAGGACTGCACAGTGTTTATATTCTTATTAACCTGCCAACAAGGATAGTTTATTGGCAACCTTAAATATTCAGAGGCAAAACACAATTCCTTGGCACAGAAGCTTTACAGCAGAGCAACATATTTTCCCCTTAGAACCATTATGCGGGAACACACAGAAAATTAACTACAACTTATTTTGGCCTGTAGTCAAGAGAATAAACTAAACTTCTTGATGTTTTTTGCCACTTCAGACTTTGAATGATGATTATGGGTGCAAACAGGGTTAGATTTTCCAGTTACCTATTCTTTTTACATGATTCAAACGAGCAGAGGGACCTGTAACAAAGAAAAGCACATGATCATTCAAGATATTTTTAAACCTCCAACTGTTGACATTGTTAACCAAACATTCTCCCGTGGGGCTGTTTTCAAGCTTGATCCCTTCATCTGCTCCTTAAGACTACTTATGCTTCTCTGTTTTTTCTATAGCTATATCCCTTGGTCTAATTAAAAATGCAATCCTTCCCTAAAAAACCCACACCTCATACACGCTTAGATATTATGGTTACAATTGTCTTATTTCTGGAGAACAGGTGATGCACTTTTCTGTGAAATTCCTTCATTTTGTGGAATGAACAGAAGCCCAGGCGGCAAGTATGCAACATCTGACAGTCAAGATCTGTTCTGTATTGCTTAGCTATCACTGGCCGTAAAAATCAATTGATGAGTACTTTGCTTCCTGATTGAATGAAGGAAACTCCCAATGGCTTTGATTCAGGAAAATACTTAAACAAATGCTTATCTTCCTTCCCAGTCCTCAGGTCATCTAAGCATATACTTAATTTTAAATACATATGCTAAGTTGCTTTTCCAAATTCAAAGTTACTGAGCTTTGATTCTATCAGAGAGACATACATTAAGGTCACCACAAAAGCTAAACAGGAATAATGCATTTGATCTAGTCTAAATTTTCCATTTTGGCCTTTATTCTTGAGGGAAAAATAGGTCACAGTATAAATTATTAGCAAGGTGAAGAGTTCAAATTAAGTTTTATCTTTCAATTCAAACAGAGTAACAGCATGCAAATGCCTGCCTCTCACTGGGCATGGGAATACAATCACCTTATAGGCTCATTTGACTACCTGTATATCAAGCTTGGCCAACCTTATCGTGGGGCCTCCTGCCCCATTTCCAGCACACCAAAGCCTTCATCAGCTGTGGCTTTGAGTCTGTAATTTCTGTCATTGAACCCACAGATAATGATGATAAGAAACAGTATTTGTTCATTCACAATTATACATCTCTGCTTATGTGAGAAGAATAGTCCACTGCTTGACATAAAGGTATGGAACTAGGCCATGCTTCCTAGAAGACACTCAACATGCCATAATTCCCATCGATGTGTTACTTGTTGACAACCAACTCCAAATTATCCCAGAGAACACCAGGGACTCATTGCAAGTGGTGCAGTAATTATCTTACCTGGCTCCTTTGATTGCCAACAGAATGATACACTGCACGTATCAAGAGCTGACATGACCTAATGCTGATGCCAAACATCGCCGTGAATGCTTGTGGGAACAGTGATGGAGCCAAATTAGTTTTTAAAATCTCAGTGAACAGAAAAGGCTACTTTGGTGCAACTCCAATCTTTATTGAAAAATACGTGCAATTTGCAGAATCTCCCTTGCACGTACCATTAAAAAGTGGTCTAAGAACAGCATTTTACCAAGAGAAACAGCCTGTCTTCAGAGATGCAACTTGCTTTCCCCACCATGTGCAGACACATTCCCCTGCAATATTTCTACCAAATCCCTGCGTACAACTCTACATAAAATTAGTGGATGGCATATAAGCTAAAGCAACTTTTATAGCCTCTTTTTGTTGAGTAAGATTTTTAATCCTGCATGGACTTGTGCTGCAACTATACCTACAGCTAGACATCTAACGGGTTATTTGCATGTGTAGTTATGTTTTTTTCCACAGATAATCATAGTAAATCCCAAGGCAAGTTACACAAATACAAAAATGCACGTGCATTGATATACAGAATTTCAGAAATCTAGCTAGGTTATTTTGCATTTTCTGAGATGAGAAATAGGAAGTTAAAAGAGTGGACGTACAGATCTTAACTTTATAATACAGTTTGACACAATTTAAGGAAAACACTGGTCCACTTTTAAAATCAGAACATCAAACAGTACAGCTCTATGACCTGAGTTTTGTCCACCAGAATTGGCCAAAATTTGGTCTCAGATGAGCTGTTTACTTCCTAGATCAACTAATTCCCCTTTGCACGAGGCAGATCCCATGGCTGGGACATACCTCCTCGGTAGTGAGACACACTCATTTCTTGAGACAAGTAACCACCAAAGGCACCAGGGCAGCTTTACTTGATGCCACCTCCCTGACTTGCTGTTATACTTTGGATGTGTTAAACACCTGTCAGGTTCCTTGACAGACCATTTCAAAAACTGAAGAAAAGGGTTACTTCCTTTCACATTGTCAGGTCTTCTCCAGGTTGGTAAATTCATCACATTCATGTAACACATCTGTATCTCCCTCTCCTTTGGGTAGGGTCTGTAGTGTAACCCCTTCCTGGCAGGTCTCTGAGCTGCCCTGCACTGGGGATGAACCATTTGACTGAGCAGGCTCAACTTGGCTTGGCACCTGCAAGAATTTTCCTTCCAGAGTCTGTGGACAGCAACACCGTGCAATAAAACAGAAGCTGTTTCTTCAAAACAAAGAGTGATTTATTTGTCAAAACAGGCACAGTACTCAAAAAAATGGACTAAAGAAGAGTCAGGAGAGCTATGCATATACTATCTTACCTATACTTGGCATTTCCCTCAAGCATCTATTTCTGCTCTGGTTTGTTTTGGCTGACCCAATTAGAGACTGTGCTGTGCAGACCTTGACTCTCAGCTAGGCAAGGTCAGCCTGCAGCAACTTCTCTCCTCACTTCCTGCACAGCAAATCTTTTAACCTTAAAGTTCGTGACTTTAGCAAACAGCTGTGTAATCGGGGGAGGAGTGGAGGAGCTGCCTTTTCACAGATATTATTTGAGCTCAGATGTTTGTTGGGATGCTCCTTATCTAGGCAATTGGTTGCTTTTTACATTTGCTTCCCCTGACAGCTCCGTTTGATCTACTTCCTTTGCAACTAACCCCACATAAATAAGCACCGAGCCACACATAACTATGCAACACAGATTCCTTCCAGTTCTCTACAATATTAGCGAAATAAATGACTTTGCTGTCAGAAGCCCTTGTCCCAGAAGACTTTGAGAAGACAATGGAAGAGAAACAGATGCCATTACTGAACTGAACTACCTACCCTGCTGTCTAGTTGCTGCAACCAAAATCTTCCAGAAAGCAGAGCCAAAAACAGCTCTGTGCTCACATCTCCAAATCACATCATAGAACTTTGACAGAACAAAAACAAAGTTTGCTTCAGCCCTGGCACAAAGCAACCTGTCAGCCACTGCCTACAAAAAACTCAGTGTTCCTTAGACACGGGTAAAGGAAGAAAACCCTGCTATTCAGCTATCATGTATTCTCTTTCCTCTATGGATTCAACTTCTGCTGCCACAAGTTGTCCAACTGCAGGGAAGGATCAGTATTTTGGCTCTCAACATAATGCAGAGAACTAGAAGAGATATTAAAACACACTGGATAGAAAGCGTTTTCAGAAATCTGACAGCATTTTTACTTTAATCAGTTATCAAGGGCATGAGATCTCAGATGTCAAAGTGTCATGATGACTTTGGCATATACAAGACTTGCATATCCAATATCTGGAAGGACAGCACAGTAATAAGAAAATCATACTCTGTCTTGGGCAAAACACTGCTCTCTTTTATTTTCATAAGAGACCTATATAATGAGATGTTCTGTTGTTTCAATGTCAAAACTAGCAAAAATTACTGTGTCTTGGAAATGAGACAAAACAGGCACAGTATCTAGCAGAATACATCAGTATATCTGGTGTACTTTCATGACCTGCACTGGTTATCCAAGTGTTTTGAAATAAATCCCCAAAGATATGATAAAGACTTGTTTTCATGAGTAGAGCTACAGATCCCCTCAGAGACTTCTGCAAGAGCAATGTGGTTGGAAGAAGAAGAAATTTGGAAGTATCTAGAAAACAACTGCATGAAGTACCCTTGAATGTCCAAGTCCCATTTTTTTTCTGTCAGTTGGTGAGGTGGGGAAATAAAGGCCTGACTTCTTCATAATTTGTAGTCTTAGAATCATAGAATTTCTCAAATTGGAAGGGACCCTTAAGGATCACTGAGTCCAAGACCCTGCTCCTGCCAGAACTGCCTAAAACTAAACCATATGACTAAAAGCATCGTCCAGCTGCTCCTTGAACTCTGTCAGGCTTGGTGCTGTGACCACTTCCCTGGGGAGCTTGTTCCAGTGACTGACCACCCTCCTAGTGAAGAACCTTTCCCTACTGTTGTATGAACTTCCCCTGACGCAGCTGCATTCCATTCCCTTGGGATCTATTGCTGGCCACCACAGAGAGGAGACCATGCCTGTCCTCCTCACAGAAGGCACTGACTGCGATGAGCTTTCTCCTCAGCTTCCTCCAAGCTGAACAAACCAAGTGTGAACTCAGCTGCTCCTCATAATCGTATGCATAACATAGATGAAATTTTCCAAGTGAAAAATTAACTGCACATCCAGATTCTTTATGTAATCAGAACGTGCTCACATAAATTTCCCTGAAATGCTGATTTGTTTGTGTCATTTGTATGATTCAGTGGAATTTCTAGCTTATCAGAAACCAGATCTTTTTGGACAACTTTTGAATGTTAAAATTTGAGCGTATTTTAAAATTATTTAAAAGAGGACAAGTGAGCAAGGTTAAAGTCTACTTACACATTTATGGTTGGCATCAGCTAAATCATGTGTTGGGAAAACTACATCTGCTTTTCTACATTCCCTGAAGTCCTTGGATCAAAGTCTATTCTTGGATACTGCAGTGTAATATTGGGATGCCTCCACTAAGGACAATTGATCTGCTTCTCTTTACCAAGAAACACAGTGTAACTTGAGATTGGGAAGAACAAACTTTGATCAAAGAGATAAGTGAAGTTACTCCAAAAATCACACAAAGGCAACTGAGCGTTTAGCCATCTGGGAGTTGACCAGCTCACATCTAACCAGAAAAGTGAAACACACATCATTCAATTAATAAAGTTTGGGCAGACATTAAATTGACCTCACAGTTTTACTGACAACTCTCAGCACATGTGACCAAGGTTTAGGTGTTGGAAATCAAGGTCTAGGACACACTACTGAAATTAGAAGAGAATATTCATTTATTTATAAATTTGCTTCAGGGTCTCATCTCTGATCTTTCTTAGGCTCACCTTGTGTAAAGGACATCCAGTATAATCTCAGATAATAGAGAATGAAAAGGTCATGAAAATGCTTTCTGAAATTATAGTCATGCTCTTGATGGTCTCTCTAGTAAAAAGTATTGCCTGTTCACACAGTTGCATATATGCACAGGTGTGTTTCATTAGCAGTTCAAAGGTTTCAAATATATTCCTGATCTTTGACTCATTTAGAGGAAATAGTGCATGTACCTTCTTCTGATGGAAGAAAGAAATGTGTTCCTAGAACAGCTTAAAAATGGTTCTGAAAACACAGCAAGCATAGGTTGTTTCATCCATGGTAAAACATAAAAGTACATTTACCTTTCTTAACTTTGCTGCTCCAGCACCAGAGCGAATGGCCTCCAAGAGGGCTTCCCTTGCCTCCGCTGGGTTACCTGGAGCTGCGGCAGAGGATTTCGGAGCTGCTGCTGACAGCTGAGTGGGAGGTGGTGGTGGCAGCTGGGCAGGGGGAGGTGGGATACACAGCTGTTCTTCCTGAAGGTCTTCTGCCTTCTGCAAGGACTCTTCTGCCTCCCTAAAACGCTGCATCTCTTGAGAGGCCAATGAGGAGATCTGCTCATGATGCAGTTGAAAGAAGGTGATTAATATCGAACATGGCTAAACTGTAATTATTTGACATTTGATGCACTTTCAGTACCCCGATTTCACTTTGCTTGAATGATGTAAAACACACAGAACTTTTTGTTTGCTCGTGGGGTTGAACATCTGTTACTACTCACTCACATCACTCAGCTGGGCTGATTACCAGCATCGAGGACTTGGCATTGAGTCTGTCTCAGAAACTCAATCTTTATTTACTGTGAGCTTCAGCATCCTGTAACTCTTCTTGGCATGTAAGGTAAGAGAGAAAGTTGGACTTGGTATTAATTTGGAAACAACCACAAGGGTTTTGGAATCAGGAAGATATATTAGGGCTGCAGTAGCCACCCAGGAATATGATTACTTTTTGCCGTCTGGCCTGCACAGAAATAATCTCAGATGACAGGGAAGCTCTTCCAGATCTGAGCTCTCAGACATAGCTTCACTGAAAAAAAAGCCATTAAACCTAAATTTTCCAGGCATACTTAAAAAGGAAAAAAAAAGACCAGCGAGAAGTACGTGAAAGCACTGAGAACAAAATCAATTGATTATTCTGATTATTCTTCCAAGTGTGTTTCTTCGGAATTTCTGAAACTAAAATTTCTGCACAAATTACCAGCTTGGAAACTCATCCTACTTTAAATGCATGGAGGCGAAGAAGATAGTCTTTCAGACTAAGCTAGCTTTTCCATCAACTGTGTCAAGAGATACTTTAGCCATTAATGCCATTACTAGTAATAATCATGATGAATTGTTAGTAATTACAATGATTCAGCAATTTTTAGGAAATTCAGTATTATGGGCCAAATAGGACATTTCCAAGTAGATCCATTATAATTAATTTCTCAGGGAAACTGAGGCACACAGCTTCTGTAGTGAAAAATTAAAAGAATTCATCTCACATCAAATAATCCACAGAGAGTTCCTGTATTCCATTCCTTCCCTGTACACACACTATATATATATATATGAGCATTATGTCATGTTAGATAAAAGATGAACATTTGAGAAAACATGAAAGGGACAGCCCTTTCATCACAGCACATCTGTACTGTGCCCTGTACACACACAAACCCACTGATTTAACTAGCACAGGTGACATGGTGTGAAAAAGCATACAGTTTCCAGGCAACTTCCTTTAAAATCATGGCACAAACTTCTCTGCCCGAGGAAAGTATTCCAAATAGTCTCCAGGATGACTTCATTGTCAGAGCCTCTTTTACACAAATTGCTATTTATTCCTAATGAATGCAGAATGGAGTTAAGTATGTGTGAAGATTGCTGCTGCTTAGCACATCCTGCTCCCAAGCTCAGAGGAAGCTGTGCCCTACCTGCAGCAAGGGCAGTAGTATATTTGAGGGGTGAGGTAATTCCCTAACACAGGCAAGAGAATTTTTCTATCTAATGCCAGCTATCTGGATATGTGCTAATGAACTGAGTCATTGCACGAGGGAAATGGGAACCTCCTTGCCAAGGACACATCTTTGGCTGGATTAGTCAACTGAGTGAAAACTAAGGCTAGAACAATGCAGGTTTTGGCTATTAGGAATAAGAGATGCTTTCAATGATTAGGTAAATCTTTCAGAGAGCAGGAATCATCCTGCTGTGAATGCTGATGAAATATCAATATTGATTACTTGCATACAACTTGCACCATGTTAGCAGATAAACAACAAATAGGAAGAAGCCCTAGCATGTTTTCAGGCAGGTGGGATTGGATATTTATGGTAGGTAATGTAAATACACTAATCTAACTCCAAAATCCTAAAGTACAGTTTCTGTGCCCAGAGAAGCTGTGGATGCCCCATTCCTGTTGGTGTTCAAGATCTGGAACCAGATAATGTTTGGAACATTGGAAATAATGGAACCAGATAAGTCCTTTCCAACCGAAACCATTCTATGATTCTACAAAAAGACCCCAACTAAACGTGAAAATGATGAACATTTGATGTCTTCCATGTACACTCTCTGTAATTGGTTTGGATTTCTATGCGCTTCTTTCGCAGCTAAAAGCACACTGTATGAAAGAGTTTTAAATTTTATAGGAAAGAATAGGATTGAACCTGCTATGCTCTCTGCCTAAGTCATATCTGGTCTTCTGTCATATGGTTACCCCCTCAATTTCTCTCTTTGCAGCATTACGTTTCATTTTTGGCATATTTGGATTTATTCAAAACACTCATTAGGAATAGACTGCCCTTCAAAGATCACTTACCATCTTGATATCTTACCTTTTTTAACTTTGAGGTGCCACTGTGGCCTCTAATTGCTGCTAGTAGGGCGGAACGCTCATTCTCTGGCTCAGCATATGAGGGTTTCCTGTGATTGCCATTTAGTGCACTGTTTGAAACCTAGAATATGAAGGGAATAAACCTCACATTGTTATTAGATATTTACTTAGAGATAGCTTGGAAACACTTTTTGGCACTTGTACCAGAATGCAAACTATGGAGACGAATCAGTCTGTCTTTTTCTAGGCCTGCTTGTAAAACCTTGCTCACACTGACCAGTAAGGGTATGTGTAGGTAGTAATGCTGTACTTAGAGATGCAGTCTCAGATCCCCTGAGCATGAAGTCAGTGGCATAGTATTATCCCCTAGTAATACAAAATGCAATTTTCTTTCACTGCAGGTATTTACAAGTTTTCTCCATGCTGTGTGTTCCTGTTTTTACATAACATGCTGAAATGAGGGTTTGGCTCTTAGACTAACCTCAATTACCTCTTCTTTATCTGTGTCTATGCACCCTCTGCCTCTTCCAGCTAGTGCAGCAGCCATGATGTTGCATAATATACAGGATGTGCAGAATAAGCAGCAGTTTGGTCTGAATTTTGCCATTATAAATTTTTCAAATGCCTTGTGTTCTCCATCTCACCAGCAACTGTACAAGTGACCAAACCTTTGGTGTCTGACAGGGTGAATACAGGGCTCTGCAGTCTGAACAGGTTAAAAAAAGTTTCCACTTTACCTTTCTGAGTTTCTCCTTCCCCCCTCCTGTTTGAATGGCTTCCATTAGGGCACTGTGCAATGATGTGTCTTTTGGAACTGGCTTTTGGACGACAGGCTTGAACTTCTTCTTTGGCCCGAAGATATTGGTCTGCACACTAACATCCAGTTCACTGACAGTATTAGTATCCAAATCATCAGGTTTCTCCTCCTGTTCTGACTCTGCACTTGCTGCTGCACCATTTAGCTCAGGTGAAGCTTTAAGTGAACTAACTTGTACACCATTAGCAGGACGCCATTTAGTGGCTCGCAAAGTTGAGCCAAAAGAGGATGGGGCTGCTTGGAGATCAGGAGACTTGAGGGATGAGGCTGAATTAGTATGGGTCAAAGTCTCACATTTCTGGTCAAACACAGGACGTGTCTTTTTCTCTGCTATACTTTGCTTGCTGTTTAAACCATGATCATCTTCTGCACTGTTGTTATCCTTTGAAGAGGATTTAGTAAGTGGGACACTGGCATTCTTTTTATAGAAACTCAGAGGAGTTGCTTGATTTGGTGCCCTGATATTAACTACTTTGTTTTCTATGCCAGAATTATCACCAGGTGTAAATCTGTGGGATGCTTTCTGACTGCAAGCAAAAATACTTGAAAGTGTTTCTCTTGTTTCTGCTGATTCTGTTTCCACAGGGCTGTATTTGGCCACAATAATACATCTTTTTGGTGAAACTTCTGCTTCATTCTTAACCTCCCCTGTCCCTTGCTTGTTTTCATCTTTCTCATGATATTCCACAGGGTCAGATTTAAAGGTAGTTGCATTGATGTGTCGTGCGATGGCAGAGGCAACATACTGACTTGAAGTTCTCCTGTGTGGCTTTACAAACGGGAGTTCCAGCTTGTCCTTATTAATGGTTGGGGCTGCTAATGATGTTACCTGAGACTGTGTAACTGAAAGAGCTGGTTTGGTCCTTTCATTCTCAGATTGTCTTTCAGCTACCTGGGCAGTAACAGTTTGTGGTGCTGTAGGTTTTGGAGCTGCAGGACAGACAGGTTTGTGTTCATGCGTTATAGTAAAGGGCTTGGAGTTTGTGGTGACTGCTGACTTTTTAGGAAAATGCTCAGCAGTGTCATCACTTTGCCTTTCCATAGAACTTGACCTCCAGAATGCCTTCACTTTCCCAATATGAATTTCCTCACTTTCATCAGAAGAAGAACCTTGTACATGCTTACTAAGACTGGTGTTTGGGTCTATAAGATTGCCTAGTTCATCTATCTTAATGGCACCAGTGGAGAGTGAAACTCCTCTATCAAAATGTCTCACTTCAGGTTTGGGAGGGACAACTTTAAAGGTTGTCAAACCCATTTTACGTTCATAGCTTGATCCTGAATTCTGGGCACGATTACGCCATGTGGGTGTGGATGGGACTTCTTCTGCTTCCGTTTTTTTTCCTGGTGGCCATTTGATTTCTAATTCTGATTTACTTTTTTTCAGAGATCTTTCCCTGCTACTACTTTCATTAATTGGATTTAGCTTCTCTTTTGCTGTACTGATTTCAGTCGTGGCCTTGGAGTGAGATGGACTCAGCTTAGATTTACCTTCCTCAGACTTCACACCATGTTTAGGAGAGAGTTCCAGTCTTAAGTTCTTTTCACTTCTTTTTTCAAAGGAGGATGAGAGAGATTCAAAGATATCTCTCCTCTGTTCCACAGGCAAGTGACTGAATTCATTTTCAGACAGTTGCTGATATATTAGGTCCTTGGATATGCATACAGCTCCACCATCTGTGTGTCCCTTATCAAAGGAACCTGCATTGTTGTTTTTATTTGTGAAGTTTCCTGCATTAACAGACTCAGCTGAGATATTCTCTGAAACCCTAATCTCCATCTCTTGATTTTCATCTGAGTTAGAGATGCAGACTTCTGGAGCATCATCTATGATAGTTACTGGAACAGAAATGAAAGCATCTTGGGCGGCCTCAACTTTTCTTATGTTTGGGTTCAAGGTTTCACTGGTGTAGTCAGAGTCAGAGTTACTGACACCATCCACTGCTGAAAAATACACATAAAATGTTACATACAGGCAGTATTTAGGCAATATGACTATAAATTACACAACAGCCAGTACGAGCTTAGGCAAAACAGGTATTTTAGTTACACTAAAAGTAACAGCATTTTTTAATGTCTGTATTACAAATAAAGGAGATGTCTGGGTCCTTCTGATTGTCTGGTTACTGATTAGGATCAGCAAAATATTCCTGCAGTCCTCCTGCTTCAGCCAGTGGGAAACATACAAATGCAGCTGAAAGCAGAATTTCATCTATTGTTCATACCTTATCTTTGACTAACTTATCTCACTGATAAACATTTCACCACATGACTCCAAAGGAGAAACATTTCTGAGAAACAGCAAGCAACTCCAAATTATGTTTCCCAGACCTGGTTAGTAATAACAGCCCAGCTGAAGGATTTCCTTGAGCAAGCAAACAAAGAAACGCTACTTTTATTTTTTCTCCATTCATCTCACCCTTTATTACCAGTGACTCCAGAAGCCTCATTGTGCAAGAGGGCTATATATCCTCTCAAATTTGCTGGTATAAATCAAAGGTTACAACACAGAAGCTAAAGAATGGCTGTGTCTGAGAACTCACAAGAAATCAAATCAGACAAGAAGTTAAAGATGGGAAGTTAAAAAAAGTATTCAATGTCATTTATTGACAAACCAATAACAGAGAAGTATTTTTAATTCAAAGTAGGAAAAAGAGGAGCACAATATGACATTTTATCTCTTCCCACTGTTTCATGTTTTTCCATTTTTAACGTTTAAATATGCCTGTTAACACAGAGGAGGCACTGGGTACAAAAATGTTCCATCCTTTTCCATTTAATTATGATAAAATAAAAACAGAGGGATTCTTCATTAATCACAGAGCTAAATTCACAAATTATTTAGCTCCACTGAAGTCAATAAAATTATACTAAATTTGGCCTATAAAATGTGTCCATTGACTGCTGTTCATCTCTTTTTGGCAGAAGAAACTGAAATACAATGACAATCTGATATGCAGTCTGAAAATATTCAGTGCGAGCCTATAAAAGGTGTCTGCTCCTGAAGCAAAGGAGCCACTTTGGGGGGACCACATTCTGCCTGACACCCATGAATTGTTCCCAGTGATCTCAGTGCGAAACATATGGGATGTCTCAGGAGCAGAGTTTGATTCTGCATCTCCCAGCTGTGTCTCTGTCTTTTGTACCTCAGAGGTAACACACACTTTCCTACCTTCTAAATCTTCATCCAGGTCAGCCAAAGTCTGCTGGAGCCGTGCTGCAATGAACGTATCTTCATTCTCATGCTTAGCTGTAGCTATTGCTTCATCTTGTCTGCTAAAGGAAAGAGCAGCAAATCCTTAGGCCTCCCTCCTTTCGTTCACTTTGCACTGCTGCTCTGAACCATACTGTAATTTCAGCCCCTTTGCTTCCACTGGGGAATTCACTCCCCAAAGTATGAAAGATATGCAGCCTTAGAGACACACACCACCATACTGACACATCCACATCTAGGAAGGATCTCAGCATTGCCTGAGCATACTCAGTGTGGCAGCAATCAAAAGATTCTGATTAATAAAAACTGCAAAGAAATGGTCTGGCTTCAGTGTGAAGTATGCATTTCAGCTGGACTGGAGAAACACAGCATTTGCCAGGACAAGGGTTTTGCATATCCATACAATTTTAAGGCAGACCACTAACCATCCTGTGCACCCTCTGTAGCAATATATATGAACCTTAATTAAATAAAAATTGCATGGTAATGAAAAATGCAGCCAAAGTACTGTTAGACAATCACTCTGCATCTTGAGGTGTGGGAGGGAAGGAGAAAACAGAAACTAATCCCTTGAGAGCAGTTTCTAATGGAACATATCAAGGGACCTGATTTTGCCAGAAAACTGATGAAGCTGTACAATGACCTAAGACAAGTCTGAAATCAGAATAAGTGCCAAGTGCTGTTTTGGCTTATTAACAGAAGAAAACAAAAAGAAAATTAAACCAACAAAAATCCTAACAAAAAATAATTGAAATTAAAGAAAACCCAGAAAACAATCCGTATGGCAACCTGGTACACAATACACAATCTCCTCCTTTTACTTAGAGAGAAAAATCTTGATCCGCAGAACATTTTTATCTAAATCATTTAAACTAGAATTTTATATTGGACATTTTATTTCTTTCAGGTAGCTCACCTGCATTTAAGACATTGCGGTCTGTGACACTGTTTCTAAGTTCTGTCCTTGTGATTAGCCTATTGAAAATGTAGCTTTCCATTTTAGCCACACTTTAACTCTGGCCAGGTGAAGCAGATTTGTCCTTTTCAAGATCATACCCTTAATCACACAGATACAGTAACAGATGACAGATTTTTTTTGCTAGTTTACCAAACACTACCTGAAAAACTCCATCTTTCTTCTTCTCTTTTAGAGAGTAATCTGAATAAAAATTCAGGAAGGTTTTTTGACATTGATTTAAATTTTGTCCAACAATGTAGCTTCATTTTTTGCTATTTTATTGTTTGATTTTTCCCTTGCTTTTATCAGGAGCAACTGAAAGCACATGAAGCATCAGGTATTATGTTTTATTTTACTTCATTATTTATTTAGCAATAACCTCTTCTTTATGTCTTTTGTACTACTCCTGCAGCCTGATCCTTCTCCTTTTACCTAAACTGCCTTGAAATTACAAAGCTGAGTTCACATATGTGGTATCAACGAAAATAACAATGTACACCTCCAAGGAAGCCTTCCAAAACTGTCATACACACACTCTCATGCATCTGTATACACAGATGGGATTAATTCAAGACAGCAAGTCTTGATATGTGACTAAGAGGTTCCCTAAACTGGAACCTAAGGCAGAAATCAAAATTGGTTGTTTTAAATACAGAGGAAGAGACACAGTGCTCTGCGACTGTAATAAAATTCCTTCCAACATCTGCCACTGACCTGAGCTTTGACAGGCCCTGAACATCCCCACAAGCCAATGTGATCTAATGATGCTCAGGCTCAGCATCCACACTGCAAGATTCATGGTGAACTGAGCTTTCCCCCTGACAGATTATGAGGATGGTGGTGCAAATCAGTGAAAGTCTCCAATGCAGGCACCTGGCGCTGTAGGACTGCAGTCCCTCTGTACCCTGAGGCATCCACATACACACACACACCCATAAATCAATGGGATTACTCATCTGAACAACCTGACAAAAAGATTTGCACTTACTGCAGCATTTGAATTGGGAAAGAAGACTGGCAAACAAAACTCTCAACGTGAAGATGGCAGAAAGAATGAACTAACTGAATTTCATATTGTTCTTTCAGTAGAAAGTTTCATTAAATTATTAGAAAATATTCTCCTCTGAGTGCATTTTAAAACAATTTATTTGCAGACACAGAGGGAGCATTTCCAATGGGAGAACCATTCAAACTGTGCACCAGCTAAGCAAGAGGTCTATCCATCATGGAAGGCAAATAACACTTTCTTCTCTACAAAATTGTTCTTGCAGAATAGTTGTACACAGCTGGAGGCAAATAAGTGACACACACACTCCTTCTCTAACCTACTGTGGAGAAGTTGTTTCCAAAGCCTTGGAAGAAAAATGTGTAAACTCACGAGACCTAATTTCATCAAGGCTATGCCAGCTCACCACTTTTTTGGTGCCTGACGGTATTTTTCTGTCTATTGCCTGACTGTTCTGCAATACAGCAAAATCTGTACTACTTAGGCTGTCCATGCTGGAATTTCTACAGGAAATAATAGGGTTGAAAATTTTATGGGAAATTTATCTAGAAAAACATATTTGGGATGGGAACAAGCATTCCTGGGCTTCAAACACGGAGTTTAGGTCCATTGCACTGCACTGACCAGTTCTTTTCTCACGTCTATCAGTGGGAATCTTTCAATGACTCCTCATAGCAAAATTATCCTCTCCTTGCTGGGCACAACAGTCAGCAGTGTCTCTTTCATTATCCTCTGTGCATTTATGGAGTGACTATACACAGTTTGCCTCTCAATCTCTGCTTCAATCTCCTTAGACAACTGGGATAATATTATCCAATTCACAGATTTTTTTCTGAAGGGAAGAGAACAATGCAGTGAAAATGAAAGGATTCTTATTTGCTTCTATAGAGGGAGCTTCAGAAAAAGCAGATCTTTTCTTTTGCATTTCTAAATCTCTAAAGGAACTATTGTTCAATGCATCTCCAAACTCACCTACAAAGCAAGCCAAAAGGTACAGATTAATCACAAGGGCTTTTCTTAAAATTCTTACCACTGGGAATTTAGAATAGGCTATGTGTTTTGTGAGGTGAAGGTCTGGTACTTTCCAGTAGCTCACATGACTTACAAATATGCCTAAGAAGACTCTTTCTCACAGGAAAAGGAAAACAAAAGGGCCTCAATTTTTTTTCCATAGCCTCCTTCCCTTCTAACCCTATACACTTTTCTTTTGTTGACAGCTGTTCTGGACAGAAGCCAAGAAAAATATGACTTATTCCGATACCATGTTTTACATTCTGGATAAACATTACCAGTGGTATTTTCTCATACATGCTTTTTTTTTTTTTTTTTTTTTTTTTTGACTTAGGGAAGAACTTGATAACCTTTACGCTGCCTTCCTGGTTAAAACATGAGGTGCTAAAAATACAGCACTGGTGAGCACTCAGCCCAAGCTCGAAATGGCAAATGTGCACGGTTCCTGGAAGCCTGCACACATATTACTTATGTAGATTAGCAGAGATTTGTGCAAGAGCACAGAACGAAGCAAAGTGACTACTAAACTACAGCATTTAATGTTCATTGAGCTCAGGCTACAATGCCTAATTACTCCTTAGCAGTCATTTGCGCAGTTGGAGACAAAGTGAAACTTACAGCAGCATTTTACCAAATTAGTGCCATGGGAGACATACATTTATGAGAATGTTTACATTCTAAGAAAGAGAAATTTCTCTGACAAAGCTAGCTGGAAATGCTGCATTAAAATAAACCCAAACCGCTGGAAAGACAAGGGATTTGCAATGAGCGAAGCTCCCATTTTGTTATAGTCAAAGCAGCTTTACCTGTGGGTCCATAAATGATAAAACTGAGCCAAGTCTCTCTGAGAATTTCTTGGGAGTTCTGGTGAGCCTCGTGTATGGTACCAGAGGCACAGACCACACCTCCCACCATAACTGTTTAAATACATCACAGACCTATGCAAACTGCACAGAAGGGACGGAGGAAGACATTCAATTAATTATCTATATGCAGATACTCCATGCCATTTTCAATGTTGTAGGATATTCAAGACATCTGTCTGGGGCTCTCAAAAATAACATGGAAGACAGGGAAACTTCCGTCCTACCTTAATGGCAGCAGGTAAGAAGAAACCAAGTAGTAGACATGTCTCAGGTTAACTGAATGCGATTTGCAATCTCACTCATTTTGCACACTATTTGTTATACTGGAAGATTTGAGAACATGGCTCCTGTTACTGGGTGGGGTGGGAAGACAGAGCCATTGCAAATAAATCCAATCCAGACAAGCACAGTGTACAGTACGACATGCAGCATGTAGTGACAACTGTGAGGAACATTGAGAGCATTCAGCTTCTCACATGAGCCCTTGGGCAGCCAAGAGGGGCTGACGAACATGGAAAACTGATATGGTTACTCCAGACTGAGCTTTGGAACATTCAGGCTCCCCTCCCAGCTCTGACAGTCATCCCTGGTACTGGGGAAGTACATTAACCCATCTTTATGGATCCAAATTTGTCCTCTTAAAAATGAATCCATGATATTCACCTCTTACACAAATGCTGTGCAGAGAAATGCTTTTATCTTGTGTATATATCAAGGTGGGTGTTAGAGACTGATGGTGAAGGATTTTAAGTTGTAGGAAGTATGGCTGAAACTTTTTGAAAACAACTTGCTATTCAATCAGGCCAGAAAGATGGCACTAAGTAAGCTCAGGGTATTTATATAATCATTTTTGTGAATGATGCAGCAAAGTACTCTTCAGAAGTGGAAGTAACTGTTTTCTGGATTAACCAATGGTTTCCACAATCTTAGAGACCATTTCTCCATTCTTTGCATTTCTTAGGCTAGGTAGCTTTTTTAAAATTTCTTTCCAAGAAAGTAACATAACTGCAGCAGGAGAACAGCCAGTGTAAGTGCTGGACTCTCTAGTCACCTAAGCCATGACCTGACCAGCAATATTTTCCATTTCTACGGCCTCCCGTGAACTTGAGAATGAATCTTTAACCAAAGATTGTTAAAATTCAGAAGTTGTAGACATTGTAGAACAACCAACATAGGACTGGTTAGATAACAAAGTCATCACTTGTGTTTGATGCAAGATTCTGAAAGTGGGAGGCAACTAGGAAAGGGAAAAAGCACATGGCCATATTCCGTTGAATGCCAGAAAACCTTACTTTTTATGTTCTTAGACAGGCAATAAAAAAAGCTGCACATATTTTTGAGGTACAGGTATAATTTCCATTCCATTTTTAGTTTGTGTTCTGTTTCTCGTTCTGTGGGACTACATCAAACAGAGGTCTATACACTGCATTTATATCTGTGCTGAATAAAAATCATCAGAGATTGAATTTAATTATTTTTCAATCCTGTAATACACAGGTCCAGTAGTGTCTTCAGTTATACTGCCACCCAATTAACAATAAGAACTTTCAAACAGAGGCAAGGAGGAAAATGCAGCAATTTTTCAACAGCAGCTGGGTTTATGGTCCTTTTACAATTTTTCTCCATGACTACTGGTCAAGAATCTAAACATAAAGCAAATGAATACACTTTTGCATATCATCATTTTGTGTTTTAACGCTAGAAATCTCTAAGCTTGTTACATACCACGGAGATTTAAGCTTCCAGAGTGCCCTGACATATGTCAGTTCCAGGGTCCTGCCGCAGGAGCAGCAGCTTGTAGTTGCTGTACAGCTGGATGCATGCCCCCACTCCCCCTCCTCTGGCAACAGCTTCTCAACAGGAAAGCCTGCACGCAGACAGCATTGCCAGAAATAGGCAGGAAAGTGGACTAGCATGATTTAGATCTTAATACAGCCACATCACCTGTGCAATGTAACATTGCAAGTTAAAAGATGGCACAGATAAATAACTTCTCTTGATTTATGCAGGAAAATAGAAACAGAAAAGGACCAGAGCCACCTTCTCCTGCAAGCCAGCACGAGGCCTTTAGCAACCCAAGCTGCTCTCTAATATTTAAAATATTCCACAGCTCCAAAGCATACAGTATTTTTCCAGTGGATGAGTTTAACAGAAAGGCTAATCAGTATTCTTGCCCTAGAACGACTGTGAGTATCTATTACTTAACCATAATATCCATAATATCTTTCCTTCATGAAGATCTGCCAGCAAAAACGTGCACAAAAGTATCCAAATTTAAAGAGTTTTCTGGAACAAGGGGAAAGGGAAAGCCAGAGATAAGGAAGGAAAACTATGTAAGAAGCAGAGGCTTGCAAATCTGTCAGACATCTGGGTCTTAATTAAATAATTTTTCATCCCTGAGGTTCTCCCTGTTGCTTTAACCCTTCCTCTACCTTCCTACCACTTGAAACTGTTATCGAAAAAGTAAAACATGCCTACCCAGTTAAAATAAAACCTATGCTATAGAGAAATAACAGAACTAAACGTTCTCCTGTTTCTCAGAGACAGTTTCAAGTGACAAGTAATTATGCAGAATGTGTTTGTGCACAGAGGTATATATAATATATACATACACTGCTATTTTTCACTGCAGTTTTTCTCTTTCCTCCCTGCCTTCTGCCACTCACTATTTTTATTTCCTCTGACCAGCTTCCACACTGAATTCTCTCCAGTTACTGACTTCTCCTTCCCTCCTGTCTTTCCCAAGTGGAATACAAAACCCTGTAACATTTGAATTTGAATGGACTGAAAATTGAGCAGAACAGGTTCACCCACCCCTATTGTTTCAAGCTTTTGTTTTAAACTAACTCATCAGAACCCGAACAGTTTAGTAGCACACAGCAAGTACTTCTCAGGCTGGTAACTAAGAGGACTGTTCTCCCAGTAGCTTCAGCTACCCTGACCGGAGCCAAAGGTAACAAATTCTTCCAAGAGAAAGGGAGGAAATGGGATTATCTCTGTCCAGACCCACAGCACGAACTGATCTCTGGAGGGCTCCCCCACCCCCACCCTGTGTCCTCTACTAGCTGTACGTGAAAAAATATTCCTCTCTCATGGCTACTGAAGCAGACACTCAAGGGAGGGGAAAATCCCTTTCAGACATTTAGAAGGTATTTTATCTTTTTGTCTCACACAAACCTGTATTTATTTATATCTTTATAACTACAAAGTTCCCTTCACATTTTAGAATACTTTTATTTCCTAAACATTTTAATACGTTTAAAATATTTTCAGAATTAAAAAAAAAGCCTGGTATTTCAAAGTGTTTTTTCTTCTCTGAGAGAGGCCAACAGAACCACTCTTAAGAGTGACCCCCCCCTTTAAAACCCTGATTTCAATTGCTTATAAAGCTGAGAAACTACACACCTCTGCAAGGTGAGTCCACATGACAATCTATATCCTGCCCATAATCATACTATTATTTTATTTCAACTGTAATGTTTAAATGCCTTCCAAGAACAGAATTTGGAGGAAAAGGAGAGCTGCATTCTGATACATGAAATTCTATTTAATGCTCAGTCCCCTGATAAAAAGGCAGTCCTGCACGGTCTAACTGTTCACTACTCTGCCTTGACTCTCTGCCCATCAGTTTTCCTTCCCTAAAACAGGAAAATGCCACCTCTTCATATCACATGAGCACTGTGCAGGGAAATGAATTAAAGCCTGCATGGCCTGTGAATACTAGTGCAATGAGTAAGATAAAAAGAGCCAAAGGAAATTAAGCAGTCCTATCTCCAGAACAGAATTTGAACTAACTGAACACTGTTTTATTAATTGAGTTCTGAAACTTAGAAAGAAACTAAAATTGAGTCTCATCACTTTAACCAGAGATGTTATCATACTGTACAAAAGGGGGGGAACTGCGGTTAAAAGGGGGGAATCCAAGATTACACACAGAGCCTTAATATTGAAGTTACCTAACTTTGAGCGTGTGACCTAGCATCCCTAATAATATTGTTTTAACATAATTTTTAATGTGTAATTATTTATAAAGCTCCAGACAGTAGGTGTGCATGATGCTTTATAGGCGTATAAAATTGTCTGATCCCTGCCCCTAGGAGCTTGCGTGATGACACCACACAAGGGATGGGAAAAGAGGGGGTATGGGAGGACAGGGTTGCAACACTGTGAGATCATGAGATGTACTTACTGCTACATAAGCAACATTTCAGCTTCTCTGTGGTTTTCTTGTTACTCATTTAACACTATATATTAAAATTTGGTGAACAGATACATAACACAAAGACATCAACCGTAAGAAAGGATATGAATAAAGAGAACTATGTAGTACAATGTTCAGCGTCAGCAGTTAATATTAAAACATTCACAGCCAAACGTTGCATGTAGTCAATTATTTATATGGGTTTAGCCCTTGGCACCTCCAGCTGAGGTCTGGATTCTGCTCCACCAGGCACTGTACAAATGTATCGTGAGATATGATAGCTGTGCTATGGGTTTTACCGTAAAAAAAACCACAGTCAGTGGCAGAAGGGGATCTCACAGGCAGAGACCAAGATGGTTTAACAGGTTAGAGGCAGAACTAAGGGTGGAACTAGATTGTTTTGACATTTGTTTTGATATTCTAATTGCTAATTAGTGTGTATATTTAGATTACAATTTCTTGAACAGGAATCCCCAAACTAAACCAAACAAAAAAGACTGCATTTGCAAGTTGCTCCCAAGTACAGGAAAACAAAACCGTGGAGGAAAGACCCCAGCTTGGAAACCCTGGAATCCATGTACCTTCTTTCAGAAATTTCTGTGCTCTGGGAACTGAAGGAGATTTGAGCTCTGCTGTGCTGTCATATTGGTTTGTGCAAAACCTGTCATGGTTGGTGTAATTTCTGACCTGGCCACACTCTTACTCTGCTATGTGCTGACAAACATATCCTAGGTAGGAGACAGTGCCCTCAAATGCTCACACATTCCTTCACTTCAGCAGCAGATGAAGACCCTGCTGTGATATTCTAATGCCATCAGGCATTTCAGCCACACAGAGACCACCCAGGACATCCACCAAACAACTCCAGAAACTCTTAAGAAGAATTAATTTAAAACTAAACATGCAACTAATTAAAGGAAGCAACATGGCAAAATGCTCTTGATCTCCTGGAGCACAGGCTAACCCTTTTGGAGCAAACCTAGGTAAGAACTGTGGACATGATTCCGCTCTTCATCGCAGTTCTGCACAATGTATGGACAAAATACTACCTGGACTTTTTTAACAGCCCTTCACACTATAAATATAATTTGCTTCCATTTTAAGGGTACTTTTCACAATCCACAGAGCACGAAATGATCGTAGTACCTAGCATTACTAATTCTTAGGAATTTGCTATTTCACTGGGTGAAAAGCCCAATTTTTAGTCAGCTTTACAATTTAAAATGACAAGCTAAATGTTTCCAGTATTCTTATTAACCTTTTTTTTTTTCCCAAGCCTTAGCCAAATTACTCACTAAATAAAATTTCTGGCTTCAGTAGAGCTCAGATTCAAGGAGAACTCAGTCTCACTGTGTCTAACCCCTTCTACTTTACAGTAGCAACATGTGCTTCCATTTTCTTTGTTTTTATCATCCTTTAAAAACTGGGTTTAGATCACTAATGTACCAAATAGAAGATAGAAAGGAATGAGTAAACTCTGTGTAAAGTTTTCCCTTAAGTTTTGTATATGAAGTATACTTAAATATATGAAATATACTTATAAATGAATATACTTATAAATATACTTATAAATATATGAAATATACTTATATATGAAATATACTTAAAACTCTGTATAGCTTGGTCTTGGTTGTTCACATGAAGTGCATTTGGACTTGTCTGGGGATTTAAGAGACTGGTTTAATCCTGAAATTAGCCAGTTCATCAAAGAACTATGTATGATTTCTGAGTTCCCAACACATTTTACTAGTGGGGTTGCAGTTGTTCTGATGGTGAAAGTGATGTTCTCCAAATGCCGCTGTACTCAAAATTGTACAAAGAATTTATTCCTATCTGATTAAAAGAAGAATTTCATGCAAATATGTTTTATAACCTACTTTTTTCCTTTCCTCTACAGTTAGGAAGTGGCTTTTAAAAACTTAGCAGCTTGACCTCAAAAGGATTTAGAGCAGCACAATTTTCAAAGCTGTTTTGTTTACAAAGATAGGTTAGGAGTGGAATTGGATTTGCCTTCAAATATTACTGGCACATTAAAAGCATAACATTTTAAAAGATATTACTCTCAGCATCACTGTTGTGTCAGTCAAGTGGGTGCTGACATAAGATTAAAATACATCACAAATGTTAACTTTTTGTTATATCCTAAAACTGATCTGGAACAATTTTGCTGTTCCAGAACCTAAAAGGTAATAGTATAGTATTTATGAAATTTAACAATAGTATTTATGAAAAAATAGCTGCATTCCCCAAACAACAACAACTGTCTTCTATTTCAGTCCCAAACCACTGTTTTTAAATTACAGATGTATTAGATAAATACAGAATATTTAGCATGATAAAATCACAGAAAAAAAGCAAATTGGAAGCCTAGCTCAACCTCCTGCTCCAAGCAGGGCTGATTTCAAAGCCAGAACAGGATGCCCAAGGCTTTGCCTGGCTGAGTTCTGAGAATCTCCAGACATGGAGATTCCTCGACTTCTCTGGGGAGCCTCTTCCACTGCTTAACTGTTCCCATTTTGAGGAATTTCCTCATATTCAATTTTTATTTCCTTTAGAGCAGCTGGTGACAGTTGCTTCTTGTCCTTTCACAGTCTATGCCTGAGAAGCCTCACAGCCCTCCTTTTGTTCAGGAAAGACTGCCACCAGGTCCCTCCTTCCCAACATTGCCTTCCCAAGGTGAGCACCCCAGCTGCCTCCCGTCCCCTTCATACCTCACAGGCTCCAGTGCCCCAGCCCCCTCAGTGGCTCTCCTCTAGACCCCCTCCAGTTTGCCAGTCTCTCTCTTGAGCTGGGGGCCAAGGACACTACAGCACTGGCCTCTCAGCACTGTCCTGACTGCGATGGGCAATGCCACACTATCCTTCCAGCTTCCACTCCTTTGGCTTAGCAAGACCCCTGGACAGCAGTCCTGCTGGACAGCTTATGAAACATCCCGCTGCCTCTTCTCAGTGCATGCTTTCCAACCAGCAAAAAATTCATGTGTTTGTGTGGGAAATGTAAACCTAAATGCCATGGACAGGATATCTTTGGCTGAGGTGAAAGATGGAGGGAATACTGACTTTCAAGTGGGAGTGTGTCACAATGACCTGTGGTCAATCTTTTATTTGATTAAAAAACTAGAAAAAGTTCCCCCCAAATTGAAGCTGATTAGTCTGGTCATTATAGGGCTTTGCTTTGATGTCTTTGGTCAACAAAATGCTAACTTCTTCCTTCCCCACCGAATGTGCATGTGTGTTTTTCAAACCACTTTAGATCCCGCATTTTGAGGAAAGTTGGGATAGCCTATTTACCTCAAAAGGACCAATCTAAGCCTACTGAAATTAATGGGTTGCTTTTTTGGATAAGGTCTGGAATGTTAATTGCAGTTACTATACCAGCCTATCTAATCCTTCCAACAGAAACTGCATTAGGACCGAAGCCACTGCAAAAGGAAAAATCACAGGAAAAATGTGTTGTTGAGCAAGTATCTAAGTGAGGCTTGACCTTGTCCCCATTGATACTGATGGATAAAGAAAATCCCCAAGATCATTCCAATAGGTTAAATACTGACTTTGGTCTAATTTGTCCCTAAGTTATCATCCACTGCATGATCCAAGATGAAGTTCTCACTCAGAAATGTGTGGATGGAAATAACTAGGTCATGATACAAGCTCTTATGAAGGGGCTACAGATTAGCAGCTGAATGGAGAGAGACCAGAAAGCACAGACTTTGTGTCAACTGAGAATTCAGAGGAATTTCTGGCCCCTGTCCCATGACTCTCCAGCATCACACAGAGCGGATCCCTGTCAGTATTACCAGGCCACCCTCCTTGCTGGAGGCACAGCTTCCTATTTGGCTAGTTTGTATTTGCAAAGTCCTATAAATTTTGGGTTCCCTTTGCAGCTCTGCCACCAACCATGTGAGTTTTGGCAAACAAACAGTGTCAGAGTCATTTGTGCTCGAAGGCAGTTTCTAGTTAAATTCCAGGTTCTCGTATTCTCTTGCAAAAACTGCAGAAAAATGTTTGTTTATGCTAAAAAAAGAGGGGGAAAGAGGAAATATGCTGAAAAAAAAAACCCACCCCAAGGTATAACACCAGTGGAGGTTAGCATTAGGTGAACAGATATATATATATATATCTATCTATATAGATATATATATATATATAGAGATATACACACACACACACACACATATATATATACATGCAAACATTTCCGAGCCAATCTCCAAAGTTTACTGCATACACTCCTTTTCTACTTGGCTTTTGGTGGCTTGAATTTTGAATTATATGACCTGCATGTCATTTTTCCAGATCAATATATGGCAACATTTTAAGCACTTCAGGTGTTATCAGAAGTACAAAATAAACCATACTGTAACAAAATTATTTCAGACTCCTTGAAGAAATCAACTCTGGAGGGCAGCGGTCTTTTGCAAAGAAATGTAACTACATGTTCAAACAAAAAAGTGACCTTTGCCTGTTGCTACAAGTATGTCGCTGGAGGGGATTTGGCAGTGAGCTTTTCACTGGGAGGAGTCACTTGGCATTGGTACTGGTTTATGAAAGAGCAGAAGAAAGTATAAGTTGGTTTTCCTAAATGAGTCCCTACCAGGAGGACATGCAAGATGTTTTCCAAGCGCTGGTGGCAAGTAAATATTTACCTCAGCGGAGCGCTGTCAGGTCCCACGCGGTCGCAGTAGGCGTTCTGCATGGGGCACGTCTCTGCGTCACACATCGCATCCGCCTCAGCTGGGTCCGTGTAGCCATTGACCAGCTTGATGTCTCTCAGCTTCATACCGTCATTTTGTGAATCCAGAGACACAATGTCAGACGGGGAGCTCACAACACCCGAGTCCTCCGTGGTGTCCTCTGATGCAAAGCAGCTGCTTTCTGACGCCGTTTCTTCCACCTCTGATAGCTCCAGAACCGTGTCATCTGCTACATAAACATTATCGTGTGTAGACAGCAGGCTCTCTAAAAGAAATACAAGAAGGAAAGTTAGCTGGAAGTCATCAGTACATAAATCAGAGAGCTGTCCCTTTGTAATTGGAAAAACCCACATGAAATAATTAGAAATGGTGGAAGGGTGCTCAGTTTTTCTATATAAGATAAAGATGATATGAAAAGAGACAAAAAATTATGTCCTTTGCTTTTAGAGAAGTGGTTTGCTATGCTGGTCCTGTGGAGTTTGGGTCTTACAACTTTCATAGCAAATCAGTTTCCTTAATTCTCTGAAGAAACAATTTTCCAGGGACAGTTTCTTGAGGAATTAGACAGAAGTTCAAATGATGCAGTTCAAGAAATCACTTCTGTTATTCCTTACAGCAACATGATCTCATTATTTGTATTCTGCCAAACAGATGACATTTCCAATAAGAAGTCTATGTACAGGTAAAAATTGGAAGGATTTCTCAGTCAGGACACTTAATTGGTAAACTAGATCTGCTGACCCAGTGGGTGTCACTGATTTTATCACCCTTCAATTTTGATTTTGCATTAAGTGGGAGAATGACATTTTCCTATTTTTTAAAGCATATAAAATCTGCTAATAAGTGTACCGAAAAGTAGACAGTACCATGCTTAAAGCAGAAATGACTTTTCCGATGTTTAGTTATTTATAAAGGAGATCAAGGGATATGCCCTTTCCATGTTAAATTCTATTAAAAGCTGCAAATTTTGAGAGGAGATTAGACACAGTACAATTTCTTGTACCCTGTTTTAGTTTGGTTCCTATGAGCTACACCCTTTTGTGTTTTTTGGTAAAAAATACAGTTTTAATTTCCCTTAAGAAATGTATTCAACTCCATCCTGCAATTATGCCATTAAAGGAGAGCTCCCAGCCAGGTCAATAATTTCAATAACTGAAATTACTGAGTGATGAAACACAGAATCAAGCCCAAACACACTTCTCCTGATCAAAAGGAATCAATAAAGACTAATCTAAATGTTTAATTTGGAATTATAAGTGTGCTCCATTCTCTTCTTGAACCTCAGTAAGCAAAAGGAAGATTAAACAACAGTTTATGGTCTGATCTTCCAGACACTTGTGGTGGATGTTAATTACATGAGAAGTCCCAGGTCTGAAAGTGTGACTAAGATTAAACATACACTTCACTGTATTTTAGGCTCAGAATTGACAACTTTTTGAAGCACACATAAAGCTACAGCCCAATAAAAAGGATCAACAGAGAGAAATACTTCTGAATTATGTTGTATACACAAAAGCATTTTCTTTAAGTCAGAGAACTGAAACCAGCTTTGTCAAAGAATGTCATAGAAATATTTTTTTCGGGGTATAGTTTAGCAGTGAAGCTTTGAGTAAAAACAGAATAAAAATCTAGCCAACATTCTCCTTGATGGAGGTTACAAGATGCCATTAAGTACTGAAATTGATTTCCGACAGCAGAAGCAATAAAATTCAGAGGGTTACAAATCATGATTAAACTTTTAAGTGCTGTCGAGCATTGATATTAATGATGGAAGATGATCCCAAGACTCTATTGCAACTTTGGAAGCAATGTTATTTGATTTCTTTGACCTTATTTTCCGTAACATTAGTTCTAGATTCTGGATATAGCCTCAGAGATTGCTCCATTTAAAAATGGCAATTACGGGAACTAAGTATGTACCACTGAATGGATTCGAGTATGCTTATGACAGGACTACAGTTAGGAAAACACCAACATGAAGGATAAACATGAATAATTTGACATTGAATATCAAATAATAAAAACCATAGAAATAGACAGTGAACAAACAAGTATGAGAATATGGCTTCTTGGCTTTTACAAACAAAAAGTGCTCAATAACAAATATTAGTAAAAGCTACAATGTGTTAAAACCAGGACAAAGTAGGATAACAAAGAAATCAATTTGAAGAGTGGAAGTTGAAGAGTGAAAGCACATGGGAAGGTTTTGAAGTAATGCACAATGCAGTATATATAACTTGGTTTAAAGAGACCTCTGTTATACATGACAGATCCATCACATGGATGCCATTAATGACCTCCACCCTATAGCTGGCACAGCAATTTATAACCAAGTACCTACTCCCAAACCTTGACATAAGGGGGGCAGCCTTTTTCTCCCTCACTGTCTCTCTCATTTCCTTATCCTCTTCTTGCCTGCCTGCAACTATTTCCTGCATCTTTCTGCTCAGGAATTTAGATCCTTTTGGTCACAGAGCCCTACTTGCCTACCATAGTAATACAAACTCAAGTCTCTCCCTGCAGCAGGATCCCCACCCCCAGCCCACTGTTCCCATGTGTTGACAAAGAAAATGGAAACCAATCTCTTATTATCAGAGTCCATGGGTGAATTGATCCTTGCTTCGTCTGCATCTTGGCAGCTGAATCACCCAGTCCAGAGTAAGAACCTCCTCATTCAACAGCAGTTTTATCCTGGAGCATGGAAACACAAATAGACATCTTTCTACTCAATGATTAAATTCCCAATGCTCAAGCAAAACCAAAATGTCCCCCTTTCTTCAAGTCTATCAGTTTGAAAAAGTGCTTCCCTATCTTTTATCTTCACCAAGATTCATGAATTTTTAACGCGTGACACTGCAGAGAGTTATTGGCTGAGACAAACCATTCTGATTGCCACTACTACTTGTCTGAACGTGAAAGCACACATATAAAACATGACTGTGATGGTTCTGTGTCAGGTTAACAACCTTGTTTCAGCTAAGAGCAGCACTAAAACACCCCTGTTGCAAATTTGAGCCATTCTTGGATGGATTAAGTTCTTATCCTTATTCTTCCTCCTACATGCTTGATTAAGTCTTCACTGGTGCAAACTGAAGTTGGGATGGGCATTACTGGGTAATGATACATGACATGAAAAAAGCCTACCTCAACATTACTGAGTGGTCCTGTCTTCAGGAGTCAGAAAATACTTTATGAAACTTTCTAATTCTACATGGAGACCAGGGTAACATTTAGTAGTAGAAGTGATTCTGCCCTGCAATTTTTGCATTTTTGCCCTCATAGGAGATGCACATGCCGAAAACCATCCCACACTAACACAGTGTGACTGCAATGATGGTGCTACTTAGGTTTTTTGTTGGTCAAATAAAGAAAAATCTAAACATTTTCTTCTCTTTGTCATAACACTAAGACGAATTCAAGGCTCTGATCCTTAGGACCTCATTCAGACATACCCAGGTTAAGAAAGAGCATTCAGCAAGTACTTCGGGATTGAACACATAAGTAACAACTGCCACAGATAACATATTGTTGAAACACTTCTATACAGAAGACTGAGTTTTCAAATATATAACAATGCCAAGATCATTTTTTCAGTAACGTGACCCCATTCACTGGCATCAGGTGGGGCATGACATTGAAAATAGTGAAGAACTTGATCCATGGCCTCCAAGCTATTCTAAAATCTCCATGGGACATCTCACCCCCATGTGAAACTGGAGAGAGTCCTTCAAAGCCTTGCATTGCTGCTTACCTATGTCCTGCTTCAGGCTGCAGACACTGCTAAGCCCATATGAGTGCCGTACCAGGGATCTCCCCAGATTTGCAGCAGCAGTGCTGTCGCTGCACAATTAGGTCAACCACAAGTTACAAAGGCTTTCTTGCAAAGGCGGACGGATGGGGATGTCTGTTTGCAAGAATGCTGCCCATGATCATCAAGAGGGAAAGAGGAGAGTAGCTCATGAGTAAAGAATGTGAGCTTCTTGTTTAACACAAAAGAGATCTTGTTGCTTTAATCTCAATAGCCTGTAAGTAATTAGGAAAACACTGAACTCCGAGTTTAGAGGAGTCATATCTGCACTCATGCAGTTTGATATCGCATATATGTACACATTACTCATACGGAATGCCAATGATGGGGAGGCAGATAAACCTCACCTGGTTTAAATGAGAATCAGCACTTTCAGCAATGAAGATTTAATTCAATATGTGAAGACTACCATAGGTAAAATACTCACTTAGATTACTACTATGAAAACACCATCAAATTTGAATGAGATTAGAATCAGACATAAGCGTTCAAAAGATGCCTATCCCATCTGGATTTACAAAATCAGTCACCAAAGCCCAAGTCATCACTCCCTCTGATTTACACAGGGTGTAAATCCTAACTGTTCAGGAAGAGCAGTCTCCATGTAATAATTGATTCAACCCCTACATGATGAGTAACCTGAACTTCACAATCCTTTTAGGGATACAGAGTTTCTCTAACTCATCTGACTCTTGCTAAGAGGTTGGTAATTGTTTTACAATTTCTTTCATAATTTGTTCCACTGCCAAAAAACTTTATTTTCATGGACTAAAACTGCTTTGCTGTAGTTCAAGTGGTCTATTATAATGAAGTTGTAAAAAAATACTGCAAACTTCATGATGTTAAAGAATATTAATTCTTATAATGATCCCCAAATTAGAACATAATTCTTTCACTGACAGTACTTAAAAACTTGTAGCAGGGAAAAGAAACACTGCCGTAATTATTTGTGCTGGCAGTAAAAAGCTAAGACCATCACGAAATACCAGTATTAAAAAACTCTGGATTTATTTCCATACACTTGGAAGAAGGCTGATGGAAGAAATGGGAAATGAAAACATTAGTTATGGCAATTATTTACAGAGATTATGAAAATGGAGAACACAGGATTATCTTAAGAGTTTTCACACAGGTACAATGTGTTCTTGTTACATTTTATTCATTTTGCTCATGGATGAAAAACCTGTATGTAGAGGTAAGTGCTGAAGACCACTCAGCGAGCAGTTAAAGGACTGGACATAATGGGTGGTCTTCTCCCTATCATAATTAAACTTATTTTAATTCAGCATGCTTCTTAGCACATTTGAGCCTACATGCATACTTTCTTCTTTATTAAAAAATGAAAAGAAACAAAGAGAAAATAAATGACCACTGTTATATATTAACAGCAGTATGGGAGGAGTGGGGGAATGGATCAATTCCAAAGCACTCCTCTCCCAACTCCTGGAATTGCCTTGCAGAAACAGAAAAAGATTCCAGGAAATACTGAGCTGAGGTACCATGCTCTGCAGCTCCAGCCCTCCTCCAAAATGAGGATGTAGAGCAGCTTAATGTTGGCTCAGCTTATTGAGGTCACAGAATCACGGAACAGTTTCATTTGGAAAGAACCTCTGGAGGTCACCTAGTTCGGTGTCCTCCTCAAAGCTATCTTCCAGCTTTGACAAAGTAGCTCAGGGCCTTCAACAGCTTAGCTTTGAAAATCTCCAAGCATGAAGACCCAACAGCCTCTCTGGAAAAAGTCATGAATCATTCCCTGGGCAACGTCTAATGCTTCTCCCACTTAAGAACACTATTTTAATGTCAAACTAAAAAATTTCTAGCTGCAACTTGTCACTGTTGCAGTCTTATCTTTTTGCAGCGAGTCTCAGAGAGGAGTCTCTCAGTCTTTCCTTTTCCTTTACATGCAAGACAGCATTCAAATTGTTCTTAGCCTTCCTTTCTGCAGGGGAGGGCTGAACAAGCCCTGTTGCCTCAGCACTTTCATGTACATCTTTCATGCTTCCTGCCAGACTCTGTTGCCTCTGCTCTGATGTGTCAGTATCTTGTCACACAGAGCTCAAAACTGGACTCACTTTTGGACAAGGGACTCACATGTGGCTTCATGGCAGCCAAGCAAAGGGGAATAATCATTTCCTGTGATCTGCTAGCTGTGCTCTTGCTAGTGCAACCCAGCCTGTGGTTAGAGCTTCATCACTGTAAGGGCACGTTGCTGACTCACACAGCCCTGCATGCGACTTCCAGTCTCACATAATGAGATATTTTCAGTCTCCTTCCTAGTCTTATGCTCCATCCTCATGTTTTCCAATAGGCTCTTTAATTGAAGTCATTCTCACTGCAAACCCTGAAAACAGGAGTAAATCCAATCCTTTACATGCTAGCCAATAACAAAAATTAAAAGACTCACAAAGGACATGTTTTGCCAGACACATCATCAGAAAGGTACAAATGGAGTGTTATTAGTTACACCCTGTGAATCTTCAGCATTTCCACAGTCAATCCCAAACTAATGACAGTTAACTTAGCTACCTAGGTCTGCTCTCCTATGATTGAAAAATAAATGCAGTGTGGACTCATTTAACCTGCCTTATGAATGTGAGGTAGTTAAGCACTTCCCTTGAGGTTAAACTTCTCTGTTGTTAGTTGATATCACAACAGAAAAGTATTGTAACTTTCACAAAAGCTTTTTTGGCAATGGAATCTCCTACACCAAAGGCAATACAAGATAGGATCAAGCCAGGGAACGAGAACTGAAAAGTGTTCCAGTCCCTCCATTGTTCTTTCCATGTACAAGCAGCTGTGAAGATCTGTGCACTTATGTTTGATTTTCCTTTCAAACCTATACTGAAAATGATTGTGAAGTCTCTTTCTCTTGAAACAACATTACCTAAAATGTCTGCTGGCTCTTGAAAGACTCAGAGGAAACTATCACTGCAAGTAAATGTCTGCTACCCAGTCCCATTTCAGACCTTTATTTTTACCACCTGCCAAACAAGCAAAGAAAAAATTCTGAACTAATGAAGCACAGATTTTCAGACAGGGGAAAATCAACATATTGGACTCCATTATTCCTATATCTTTCCCACAATCCTTTCTTCAGTGACTGAAAGAGACTCTCTGACTTCTGCAAAGCCCATTTGACCTAGAATGCTGCTACTATTGCTGAATTGCTTTTCACCCTCTCCTTTTTGGCACCCTCTTGAACCCACTAACTCCTTGCTTTTACAAAAGGCTCGTTTGGACTCTCTGACAACTCTACATCATAGCCAGTAACTAGCCTTCCTTATTCAAAGGGATCAGATGTCATAAAAGTGACCCAACGAGTAAAATGCTCTTTGACAGAAAAAGGATCGTGTGTCAAAGCAGATCTCTCCTTGATTAACTGGAGAACATTGTGACTTGGCTTTGGGAAGGAGAGATTCTAGAAAATGAATCAGTACTGTGAGTTGTTCATTTCCTTTTATACACAATGAAGTATGATGCGAAGAGTTTCACAACCGTTCCTGGTGTTCACTATCTGAAGTTAACAGCAAGCTAGAATGATTCACAAGATGATTTCAGGGCTCGAGATGGTCCCTTACTTCGCGTGAGCAGAGGGGCAGAGTGCCCAATCCATGCAGTTCAAAAGGACTACCAACAAGCAGACAGTGTAGGTTGGAGGAGGAAGATAACACGAAAATATATTTAAGAGCAATTATAGATAACTTCAGACTTGCACTTCATAAATCACCATGTGTAACACTTGGTAACATGCTGTGTTAAATAACAGGGCACTCTGGGGGTGTTTGCTGGACAGGAAAATCTAGATCTAAAACCAGCGACTGCCCAATATAATGAGCCTGGTGAAAAAATAATCCACTCTCCACATTTTGCTGGGAATTATTAGTCCTAAGTGATAGATTTGGGCTATCAGCATCCTTTTCAGAGGTGGTCGGCTTCCATTCAAGCACGCTGCAGCATCTAAACAAATGGACTGTGAAGGTGATTTTCATGAGCCACCTAAGAAAACACACTCTATAAAACTGTTTGAAAAGCATATGCAGTGTAATGATTAAAACCAGAAATGATTAGTGTACCTATGCAATAAAACAATGTTTTATTAGGTGATTTTTAAGACCACAGAAAAAAGGCCATTTGCTCAACTTTTCTTTTTAAACTTCACCATCTTTTTCCCCTTGTGCACTCTGTATCAATTCATTCTCTTTCTTAGTTTGTTAACAATTCCATAAAATCTCTACTGCACTTTCGTATTTATAGAATAATCCACCAGAGAAAAACATAAAACACTTTTGCATTGTAATTATCCTTTCCTTCCCCAGCAACTGGCTGCCAGCAAACTCAGCAACGAAAAGACACAAAAACCCAACTCTAAACCGAGCACACATACACATATGTACAGGCACCCTTGTGGGACTCAAGAGCTCTTTCCACAGTAGAGAGACACCACTCTACTCACAGTTGTGCATTTATTTCTAATTAAAAGTGATTTAAAAGTTAGGAAGGGTGGAAGAGAATCAAGTCAATCTGTAATAATCTATTACTGAAACCATTAGGTATTACACACATAAAAATAAAGAATTTTGAAGAGTTCCTTTCTATTTTTGGGAACAAAGTATACTTGTCTTGGGCACAGAAGCAGTTCTACTGAGAACTGCTGCACAAATGAGAAAAAAAACCAAACCTTCCTATCAATGCAGACTTACCAGGAATTAATGGCAATAAATACTGGTTTTGCATAATACCAAAGCTAATAGTGAACTTCAAGCTGGAGTGATGGTTAACAAAATGGGATTGCATCACTCTTGCAGAACCCTCCAGTTTCCCCATCAGTGCATCCATCATTTTCCCTTACATCTCCTTCTGTCTTGTTATAGGATAGTACCTGTAGTATAATCTGGAGTCAGACAGAGCCCTGAGAAAATTGTTTCATGAACAAACCACCTCTCTACTTACAATTAAAATAGCAAAACCAACTCCATTTAATTGGCCAAAACATATTTCAGCCAAACCACCAATAATGTAAATTCCTACACAGAAGATTTTCAACAGCTAGCTCCAAATTCAGATATGAAAACATTTTCATACATCTCCATAGTGTATAGACACAAAGCTCTGACGTCTTTAGATGTATGTTAACTGACTGCTCTTGGAGTCCACCTCCTGATCAGTGGAATACCTGCTTCCTTCTCCAAGAGGCTTTTCAATAAACTTGGGCTGGTGCTTTACTTTGGCAATTATATTTCCAGAAATACTTTAATGTAGAAGAGCATGTTTCTTTTCTGAGTTTAGTTATTACACATTTTACTGCACATACACACTGGATTACTCTGCTGTCATATTTCTCAGAGCTGTAAGACATCCAGTTATGTCAATAAAAGTATGAACCTGGTGAGACACTACTTTGAGTACATGAAGACTCTTGTCACTACAACAATCTGCCTTCTGAAATGGCCCAGTAAAGAAAAAAATTAGTCTTGCAGGGAAGAAGACTGAGGGTTGGAGTATGCAAAGTATCCTCCTGAAGTTCTTGTGTGATACCCTCCGGAAGAGCATGGTACATTTTCAAAGGACGTTTCCTAGGCCCTCTGAAGACCAGACTACGCTGGGATGAGGACAAACCAAGAGCAGTGAGGCCAGGAAAGTGCACGCCAGGCACACTCACCACCTAAAACACTGCCAGGCACCCCTGGGTCTGTGCTAGCAGGCAATAGGAACACACGTGCTTCAGAGGCCCATAAGGGCGATTCATTCTATGGAATCATAGTAAGAGACAGATGTCTTTTTCAGTGACACAGACATAGCCAAGCAGCCACAGCACGGGACAAGAATCAAGTGCAGGGAGGGTATCATGAGTCCAGAGGAGGGACACGAAGATGATCAGAGGGCTGGAGCACCTCTCCAGTGGAGACCGACTGAAAGAGCTGGGTTTGTTCAGCCTGGAGCAGAGAAGGCTCTGGGGAGACATCATAGCACCTTCCAGCTCCGTGGAAAGGAGTCTTACAAGAGAGCTGAAGAGGGACATTTCACAAGGGCACGTAGTGATAGGGCAAAGGGGAATGACTTCAAACCGGAAGAGGGTGGGTTTAGATGAGACATTAGGAAGAAGTTCTTGTTGATATTGCAACAGGTTGTCCAGAGAAGTTATGGATGCCCCATCCCTGGAAGCATTCAATGTCAGATAGGCTGGCACTTTGAGCAACCTGGTCGAATGGAATGTAACCTTGCCCATGCCAGGGGTGCTAGACTACAGATAATCTTTAAGGTCCTTTCCAATCCAAACCATTTTATGGTTCTTTGATTCTATGCACTCTACACTCTACCCATGAAGTTATCTTTTTCAGCAGTGCACACTGAAGCTCTCCCTGGGAACCTAGCAAGAAGGGGAATATTGGACAAGTAGAGAACAAAGTGCTCAGAAGAGCGCTGCTCTCATGCCACCACTCCTATTTGACAGCAGATGGACTACATCAGATTATTTTGGACGTAAGCAGAGATAGAAATACTTAAGTAAGAGCTGAATTTGGCCTGCTCTTCCACAGTCCTCTTGTGAAGTCAATTATCTCATCAATCATGCTTCGCCCTGGGGCTCTCTTTCCCTATTAACTTGAAGAAATGCAAACATGCAAGAGTGGTAACTGGATGTTACGCTTTGCACTGATTTGTGGATAGTAAAATGTTAATGGCAGTGCCATCTCTGGTGCTCTGGTGAACAATAGCCTGATGCAAGAAATAGGTCATCATCTGAACACCCACTTGGAATAAATTTTCCCCTTTCATATTACGTGCTGTTAGTATCAGATCCTGCTTGCACTGCAGCAGTTAGGTTTTGCCCCTGACTTCAATGGCAGCAGGATCAGACCATTCACTGATTAAAATGCAAAGCTGCAGATATCTCCTGCATGGGATGAATCCCCACAGGGAAAATTTGTCTGCATTTTTATTCATGTGAAGCATTTTAAGGCTTTCATTTACACAGTTCATTCAATAATAATGTGCATGCTGTATAATGGGGTACCTGATTAAGCATGCTTAAGTGCTTTGCTGGAGCAGGGCCATTTCTAGAATTTGAAGGTTTGCTATGATCATACCCTCAAAACAGGCAAGCTAGTTTGGGGAATTTTTCACCTGAGTTAATAGGCTTAAACAGGATCAGCATAAAAAGGGAAAATCTGGAAATGTCTTTGAGTTTCTCTCTTTTTAGCCTCAGTTCCTCCCCAAATTAGGCTGAGAAGGTCACCCTGCTGTAGGTTTTAAGTTTGTCTATGACATCCTCCAGTTACTTTTAAACTGGCTACCAGCTTCTCCTGAATGAGTCAGGAAGGATAACAGTCTGAAGTTCAGTTACAAAAGTTTAATAAAGAGGTAAAAGGACAGAGCACAGAGACTTTCTTTATATATGAGACTTTCTTTATATATATACTTTTATAACATAAAAACACATTCTCTACCATCTACCAGGAATACTGAGGCAAGGATGCTATGAACAATAGCAAAATTTCAGCCTCAAGCATGGTGGGGTTTAGATATTAGAGAACTCAGTCATTAATGCAGAAGTTCAAAAGGAATGTTTAAGGAATTACTTGATGAGATCTGGGGGAAGAAAATAAGAAAACAAGAAAAAAAGAAATGGAGAAATTCTCAAATCCTAACATCCATTTTGGTTTTGGAACGCAAGAACCTCAAGCTCCTGGGATTTTCATATCCACCTATTTTTCCCTTTTTCACTCATTATTATCCTTTCTCTTTCCTGTTCTTATCCCTAATTAAAAAACCAAAAAGTCAATTAAAAAAAAAGGCACCTTCTTTTAAACTCCAAACAACCAGCTTGTTTTTTTTCCTAAAACCACTACCCAAGGACTGTGTTTGGAAAAATTTTTAGCAGGTGTGACTGGCCACTGTTCCACTTTGTACAGTACAGTTTGTACAGTAATACTCAAACATTACCTTAATTCTCGTGATTGCTCATAATTTCAGCACGGTATTATAAAACTCTCCACTCGCCTTAGAGCGGCCCCTATCAAACCAGCACAGAATCAAGCTGGTGGTTTGTTATTACTCTTCCCATTACAGCATGTAAGTTTAAAGACTTCTGTCTCAATTACTTTCAGCCTGCTAATTTTCTCACAGGCACTAATTTAAGTCTGTGGAAAAAACCGCAAGGAGTTTCCCTGTGCAAGGATTTTCTGTGTGAAAGAATGCAATCGATACATTGCCAAAGCCTTGTATTATGAACAGGGGCATGTATTTCATGTACTCTGAAAGTGAAGAAAAGCCTTTTTAGTACAATCTGTGTCCTTTGTAAGAGCAGACTGAAGACAAATGATTTTATTTCAGGAACATCTGAATCCCATTGATTAGTGTGATGAATACAGAACAGGAAAGCTGCCAGGTACAAAGGAAGCTGGGCATGTCCACAAGGGAGTGGAGCAAACAAGCAAATTACAGTATATGCATGCTTTTTTTTTTTCTTTTTAACCAAATGTTTTCATTTGGAAAACTTGGACACTTAAACCTCTAAGTTTCTTTAACTGACTGGTCAGTTAATCAGCATATTGTTCCAATTTTCTGAAGAGAAGCAGAGAAGGGTTTTAGAAGTGAAAAAATACAGTTTTAAACTATAAATGATCAATAAAATATTTGCATGCATTGTGTTTAATTGAAATAAGATCTCTTCTGAAAAAAAAAGAAAAAAAAAAAAAGAGTTTGTTATTTTTGTGGAAAACAGTGACATAAGTTCTACACTGTAAAAAATAACTGTGTCACTCCAAAGCATTGATTTAACACATCTGAGATGGATACTACCCAGAAAGGGTTTCAGAACAAAACCAAAATACCAATGCATTCATGCAGTAGACCCCAAAGTGTCATCTACTTCCAACAACACCAGGAAGTTAAACAGGGTGGCCCTTCTACAGTCCATGGCAGTCCACTGTGAGGCTTTCTGGAGAACAAGTCATGTAAGAGTTTGCTTGCCTTCCAAAATGCTCCATATCTCTTACAAGTAAAAGTTAAGTAAACAAAGCTCTTATCTTGAACTTAAAGCCAGTAATTATTTTTTCTTACAGTCTTTATAATTCTTATGTCATTCATCATAATTCTTATGTTTTAAGAAGTGTATTCATTCCAGTCTTGACTGTTTCATCCATAGACACACCTTAAAAATAGAGCTGTTGCATGTTTCCACTTAATTTAGAAAAAAATGTTGAAACTATTTCTCCATTAATTTTTATGCTTTTACAAAATGTAAAAATATTTCCCGCTAAGTTTTTACCTTCTTCTCAAGTGAAAAAATTGAGGAAAAAAAAGCAACCATGGAATAAAAAAGAAAAATGCTTATCTACATGTTTTAAAAATCAGAAAACAATAATAATTTTTATTAGACGCTTGAAGTGGAAAAATTAGTTGGTTTTTTTGCTCTAACAAGTAAGCAAATAATCCCTGACCACTCTTTCACTTTAAATTTAGCAACTCTATTTTCACCTTTTAATCACCATAGTCTTAAAAGAAAAAATAGTATTTGTCTGTCATAGTCCTCCTTTCTCATTCTTTCCTCCACCTTCTTTTGTTTTAGGTCTTAGTCCTCCATTACACCCCACCTTTGCTTATGGTACTGTAGGTTAGAAAGTAATTATTTTATCCATGCCAGGAACCAATTATGGAATCCACAAAAGGAGCTGACAATAGGGACACTGTCTCTGCTCTCAGCCTTTTGCTCCCTCATGCCCGAGAACCCAGAAGTGAATGTGCATGGCCAGAATTCTCAATTTCTTAGAAGAAAGTAGGCAGGCATTTTAGTCAGTGTTTACTGACTTACAAGTGGTAAAAGGAGAAGCTGAGTATGAGTATCTTTAAGGATGGAAAAGCACTTTGGTACAAGAACCATCACCTACCTCGAACAGAGAAAAATTTTCAAAAGTTACTTTACTGTATCTCCCTGAGCATTGCCTGCATTTAAATCAGCAGGATCTTGCACTACAAACGCCACTTCAAATACCAACCTTCCAGTTTGGTTTGGCCCATTCCTCATGTGTAAACCTGGCATAACTTCAGATTCACACCCAGGATGAAAGTTCTCACACACGCACTTGCACCACACGCACGCATTTGGTTGAACACAGATGTTTAGTCCTGCCTGTCCTGATGAAGTGTCAGTCGTTCTGTGTGTGTATGGGTGTGGTGACTTCCTCACATTCCACCACTCAACAGCAGCAGAGGATGTCAAAGATGCCACTCAGTTATTAAAGGTACAACTCCTGTAGTTAAATCTGCTCTTATTTTGACTAAGGAAGAGGAAAATGGAGAATTTGGTTTCACTTGGAAGAAACATTTACGGTTTATCCACAGACCACTTGGATTGCAAAGCTGGTCTGCAAGGGAATTAGAGGAGAAATGTCTTGATCGGAAATGTGAAGCTCAGGTTTATTCCACAATGCATGAAATAGCCAGTTAAAAATACCAGAAAACAAGGCTAGAAAGACTATTTGATTCACTGGGGTCGAGTCCCATACTTATGTAACCAGAAAATATTTTCTTCAGTTATTCAAAGTGACTTTAGTCCCTTGCAGTCAGACTGACCTTTTGGCTCAAAGTCTGCAAAATCACAACTTTTATTTCCAATACAGGCAGGCAGCAGAGTGCAAGGGACATACAACGGAATATAAAATACCCCCACTTTCCAACCAGGGTTTGCTGTACTCAGGACTCAGTCTCCTTCTTTAGAACTTTCTCAAGGCATGAGAAAAAGAAGCAGATCTGGTGACCCAAAATTTACAATTTTCTTACTAGAAGTGAACAGAAAAAACCCCAACTTTCATGTTCAAAGTACATTCAAGGAATATAAAGGACTCAGTAGCTGACACCTATTCAGTATGCTTCCAGCTTCTAGAGTCATTAATTCTTCCTTTGGGCTTGATGCTTTCAACAGTCATTTACCACTTGGAGCCAGAGCACTACCGAAGAATATGCAAAAAAAGAAGAAGAATAAAGCAGGGGATGCTTGCAGGGAAATATACAAGATCACCTTTCCCCTTATCCACCTCAGCAAAAATCAGCATTTATTACCTGTAAGCTCTTCTGGATAAAAAAAGAATTAATTATGTCACTTTTTGTTTTGTCAACTTCTTATGAATTTTAACAGTGGGCTTCTCCAGCCACAGAGATGCTATAGCAGAATCTTATGAATAAGAAGTGTGTAAACAGAGACAGCAATTTTGTTTCACTGTCCTTGAGGGGCAAGTCCATAGTTTTGCAATGACATCAGAAAACAACATGGCTGTAATTTTCGAGGGATGGAATAAGTTCCATTCTGTCTTCTAAAATAACATGTGTTTTTGTATGGAACGTTAAATGGTGCCTACTGCATGTACTAAATATATATTGGGAGTCATGGTAGTGACTGGAAGCCAAACTCAGAAGGCAGAACTGCTGTCATACATACACACACATGTCCTAACTCTCAAAAAGAAGCACTTTTATACAGGGACAGAACAATAAAGAGGGCTTAAACTGGATGTAAACATAAGTGATGAGGGTATGAGAATCATGACCACAGAGTATTCTCTAAAAAAGCACAATAAAGGGACATATGATATATTGGATGGCCATATGTTTAATAAAAAAATGCATCATAAGTCTTTGCAATTCATCATACAATTTGAACTGGATGATTTCTTTACTAATCATTTTCCCTTGGCACTTACTGGAACAATCTAGATGCCACTGACAGCTTTAAATAATTCCAGGTGAAAAACATCAAGAAGAGAAGTATTTCCTTTTTCCTCTCATATATTTAGAATATTTTTCTCCATATTTTACCTGCCCAGAATAAGTTTCAGTGCTGGACCAGTAGCACATTTTCTGAAGATAAAAATGGAATGAGTTCAAAGTTTAGTATTATTCTACAGCCTTGTCACTAGAAAAGCAAAGAAAATATCCATCTGCCCAGTGAGAAAGACAACATTCATTTAAATCCTCAAAGATTCCAACTGTAAAGAAAAAAAAAGCATTACATGTAGAAAAGATTTTTAAGGATGCTTTGAGAATCAGAGATTTTAGTCTCTGAGTGACTGAATTGCAGGTAATGAAGTAATTCAGATACTGAGAAGAAGATGGATACTAAACTAATCTGGTCATGCTTCTAAAATTCTCAGACTAGAGCTGATAAAATCCACCTAGCAGAACACAGTCGTTCTATACTGGCACTAAACCTGACCTACTCCAATGCACTTATGCACATTTTAAGCATTTATACCAACCACATGCACTAATTACCACACCTTGGAAACAGCTGCCACAGACACAGAGGCAATATCTATGAAATACAATAGCCAACCCAATATGCCAGAATCCTTTGAGAAAGCTCAGAGCAAAACTTTGAGCTTGCATCTGGAAGACGCCATCACAGTGGGATCACCTGAAAATATGATTTTATCTTCATTTTCTTATTTGTGATGAAACTGATTTTTTTAAAAAAATCTAGAAACAAATTAATTTTTTATTAGTTGCAGAAAAAACGAATCAGAAAACTAAAAACTGAAAAACTTTGTGTAAGTGAGGGATCTATCAGGTTAAAATTCACTTTTAGTGTTTTCCTTCCTTGCTCTCTGCCGTGACTCTGGGACAACACCGGCTCCCTCTGGTGGCCAACGTACAAAAGGATTTCCATAAAATCTTGGGCACCACGAAGCATAATCTGTTTCTAATTCACTGGGTTAGAACATTCATCAGAACATTCATCGTACGGGTTGAGAACATTCATCAGAATAGGTTTAATAATAAATTATACATCTGTCCTTATTCCCTAACAGCACTGAATGTCACTGACATTGGAGTTGTAAGTCAGGAATTTGTTTTGATTTATAAGTCCTCTATGCATTTATTTGTCCTCCAGAAAGGGCTCAATGATATTTTCCTTTTTTTTTTTTTTTCTGATTGCTTATTTGATTTTTACCCTAGATATCTTAATATGAAGGGACAGCATTTGAACAAGGTTGTTTGGCAGTGCAGATAAACCCTGAGTATATTAAATGAGTTTCTTACTAACTCTGGTAATAGCATTTTGGTGAAAAATTGTATCATAGTGGTCAATTTGTTATCAACTTCTCCATGTCATTCTCACTACACTTCCAATGCCTCCAAGGTTAAAATAAAAGTAGTAAAACCAAGCCAATGTCATTTCATATCACTACTAACCTAAGACTCCATCAAACAGACCTAAACTGATACTCCTTCCTGTTATTGAAAAAGACAGAAAAACTCACTCTCTTTCAGAGCCCAGGTTGAAGAGCCCTTACAAATCCTGACCTGAAAGTTGGAACAAACAGGAATTCCCCAACTGTACCTCAGGGCTGAGGGTGCTCATGAACCGAACTTCCAGTGAATTCATGGTCCTGCAATCACACTTTGCTCAAACCCTTTACCTCCTTGCACACACGCTATTAATGAATTAACAGTTCTGAGACAGAGTATCTGTGCAATTCTACTCAACAGAGTTGGATTTAATGACTGTCACTGAAAGTTTTTTCTGACACTGTGTACAGTACTGGGAGATTTCAAACTGTGCTAATGTCGTAGAATAATTTCTTATAATTAGGATAATTGCTTCTGAAGATGCAGAAATTTTTCTTCTTTTTTGCTAAGTTCTGTTTAATAGTATATATGCATCTGTAGCTTATGAAATCATAATAAACAAAGGATATGAGGAAATATAAGCAATGAATATAATCCTGAAAGGCAGAGCTAGATAGATTAAGCTGGTCTTTCAAATATTTAACCTAGAAATTTCACAAAAAAATGTTAATTCCCACAAACATAATTTGGAGGTAAATTTTTCATTTTAATTAAAGAAAAGGTAAATTAAGAGTAAATAATGAACTTTTTGCGTTTTCACCTACAGCTTTTAAGAACTTGAAAAGGCTACCTGAAAAGAGACTGCTTTTCATAGGAAATATGCCAGCTATGTGGAGAGTGGCCATAGTTGTATCCTTTCAAAGCAAGGAAATTTTTTCATTAAAAATGTGATTTTGTTGAAAACTTGTGCTGCCTTTCAGCGAAATGGTGTCAACGGAAAGAACTGCTTTGACAATACCCAGTATTTCTACATTGTACTCAACACAAAACACTTTGTTTCACCACTTCATTATGTTTACAGTAGTCTGAACTCCATGAGGCATGTAACTCTGTAGAGTTACAAATAGGATGCAAATAGAGTAATGAGAATGGGTAAATTAGGTTCTTAATCTTCGCATTGTGAGCACCTACTTGTTTTTTTTTTTTAAGAGAAGACTTACAATTAAGCCATTGTCCTGTCTTAAGAAGGTATTACAAAGCACCTGGCAGCACAGAGAGTTCAAATCTACTCCACTTTTATTAGAAGACCCTTAGGGTACTAACTATACTTTCTAAAGAATCACTTAAAACTTATTAACTACATGTCATATTTGTATTAAAAACTGTCAAACACCATTTTAGTCATGTTTCATATTATCTGTAGGAATGCTTTGTTTTCTTATTCTCCATTTTGCCTACCTGGAAAGGATTCAAGATGAACATGATTATTTGCTTGAGGGTAAAGCAATAATTTTTCATCATTTAAATTAGAGTTATGTATTGCAAGTCACTCATTTAAATAACATGAATGTCTTAAATCACAGTACATGTGAGGTCAGAATAGTTCTGGGTGTGTGCACCATTACATTACAACTCATAAAGCCTATGTTTGTAGTTCAGAAGTATTAAAAATACATGTCTTATGGGCTGTTCTCATGAAGAACTTCCTTCAGCACAAAGGAGTTTTTGCTAAGTACAAAACTACAGACGATATTTCAATTAGAACTCACTGACTATTCCCAGTAAAAGTGCAAAAAGGAGACCAGTGGAACGAGATTTATCTTGAGCAAACAGTGTTTGCATCTTTTGTTACAGAAATAGAACACACACCTTGATTTCCACAGGATGTCTCTAGCATCAAGATAAAATTTCTCATATTAAGCATCAGGATGAAAGCCAGAAGTAAAGAATATGAATCACTGCATTTGGTATTGGTTCTTGGTATTCCTTTTAAGCCCCTTATAGGTGCAACAGATCTCCCTGTCTCTTTTTTTCTTGATAGCTTGACTGATAGCCAAGATATAGAAAGAATCTTGCACTGCAACTTGACTAGGCCATGCCCAGTTCTAGTTTTGTTCCAAAGCAACAAAATAGATGCAATAAAAGGAAAACAGAACAAACAGAATATACAAAATGTTATACCTAGACTAACAGAAAGAAAAAACCAAAAGAATGTTTTCAGAAACTTTTCATTAAAACTTTAAATAATATGGAAAGTAAGACAACCCATCCCAAAAATACACTCTTCTGCAACACCAAATCAAATTGAACCATGGCTCAAAATAAAGAGAATCTTTTGGAAAAGAACGACAGATAATCTTTCTGAGGCTGATATATAGATTTATATAACACAGCATTCAGTTCTGGAGCATACATCCCACAAATGAGTATGAACCACAGCCAAAAATAATCAATAGTAATTAAAAGAGAATGTGCAAGTTTAAAAAGAAAAGAAGCCAAAATCTCAGTCAGATAAAAAGGTTCTTTTCCAGCAGGGAAGGAAGGAAGGCAACAGAAGAATCAGGGTAGCAGAGGCAACAGGAGGTTCAGAAGTATGAAGGTCATAGGAGAGGCAAGGTCTCTCAGACACGCTTGGAGTATGAAGGGAATGATGCACAACAGTAAACTGTCGGGGGAAAAGAGTAAAAGGATAAAAATTTAAGTATTGTGTAGGTCAGTCAGTAGAATGGCTAGCATGCTCAGTAACATTAAAGAATCAGAGGCCCAAAGGAAGTGTACGTGCAAGTGCATGTGTTAAAATCTGGAATCCCACAGATGCTCTAACTCCCTGGGTTCATGCATAAGCTAGCTCAACCCTAACAGCACAAGACCTACTGATACACAGTATGTCTACGAATTCTGCTTTACTTGGCCTGAATTTTAATTCTCCAGAAGGTGCAAGATAGATGGTATTGGAGATTCAACTCCACTTTTTATCCTCAGATTGGCTGGATAAGTACGAGCAGTGATGGCAATGTAAGCCTCCTAAGCCGCCCCTCCAGGTGTTCTTGCTTTAGAGATCACCTCTAAGAAAGGAAAGGCTGGGTTGTTTGACAGATGCCTTATGAAGCAGTGTACCATGACAAGCCAGCAAAACTCCTGGCACAGCACCCCTCAGTTCTCAACTGATTTAGAGCCACATGTAAGAGAATGAAGTTTTCTCTGTGTTTCTACCCATTTTTGCTTCAAGCTAACAAAAGCCAACCCTAACTGTGAAAGACGAGACATATAGCTAAGGTGACCAGAGAAATATGACTGCACTGTTTGTGAAACCATCATTGCCTTTGTTGAGTGGCTTGTATTACCTGTTCATTTATCAGTGATATCATGAAAAAAACTAAAAATTAGATATAGGGACACAGCTCTTTTCTGTTCTCCTGGTTCCTTAAAATTAACCTGGTTTTATTCATCCACTGGTAGTGTTCATGCCATCTACAGAAAATAACTGGGAAATGCTTGTACCCACTCCTTCACCCCCTTAAAACCTTCTGAATAAGCAATGATTGATTACTTTGATCTATGGTTAAAAACAAGGACAGGTTCAAATCATGATTTCATTTCTTCAAAGACAGAGAACTTTCTGAAATTTACAAATCCATCAATTGTCAAGCCCTTACCCAGTGTGAAACCCTGAGTTCACTAGTACTTTATCCAGTGCCAGGTTGAAAAATTTAACTTCAGGATCTCACTCTACAGGAAGGTGACTTGTATATTCTTTCTCATAGAGCTTTTAATTTCTTACTGCATATCTTAATGATAGTTCATAATTAGCCAAATAAAGGGCTAACCGTGGAGTTTCACAGGAATACTGAATTTACTCTGATGTGCTGGCTGACATTTCAAGGCAGCATGTTTCAGTTGCTTGTCTAGGTGCAGCAGTCTTTCACTACAAGCACTCTTTACCTCGGGTAAGTAGCACATGCTTACCATCAGCTCACACACGGGGAGCTTCACAAGCAATGTGACATAACCAAACTCCATGCAACAGAGGCAACAATTGCCATCTCTGCACTCCCAAAGTACAGTCAATCTTAGAATCACATGCCATGAACAATCTGATTAGTAAGATAAGGAAGAAGAAAGGATGCCATAAATACATTATTTTAAACGTGCACACAACATGCAGCTAAGGTTCTATCGACCAAAAGCTAGAGGAAGGGTAGAATAAAAAGATTAAAGAGCAAAAACTGTGAGGAGCTGTTGTATTCTTGTTTGTGGAAGAGATTTTTACTATTTGATAACACAAAACCTCAAGTATCTTACTAAAGGCCATATTTGTGAATTACTTACAGCCCACATAAGTGTGGAAAACTCAATGAAGAGTGACTGCCACCACTCTCTACAAAATTACAATCCCTCAACATGTGTTTCCCACGGCACAACGAGACAACTGTGTGTTTGCTGGGAAGGAAGGAAGGGTGGGTGGAGGACAGTGCTTCGCAGACAGTGGCAGATCACAAAGAGTGAGAATTTAAACTCTGCACGATCACAGAATTTTAATTTCTAAATGGGAATTTTTTCTTGTGAATTCATATTGCTGTTGACAGTCACCTACTCAGTAAAGACCAGAATCCTCATCAGAGAAAGCTGTTTTGAGAGTGATTTCAGAACAAATATGTCTTTTATCAACAGCTGGCATCAGCAGTTTATCCTCCTCCCCACCTTGTTCTATGAGAAAACACATTTACTGAGATTAGAGTTAGGAAGATTGAAAATTTTGTTGTTCTTTGAATCTACCGCCCAAATCTTATTTGCACTGCTTGAGGCATTCTCAGGCAATAAAACACATCATTGCAAAACGTTGTTCTTACACAGCTCAATCGCTACGGTATCTAAGCACCTTTCAGAATGGCATTAGGCAATGTAATTAGCATCTGTCCTGAGTGCTGCTGTCTCTCATGGGTACATCCATACATTCTTCTCTTGTGTAAATCTACACACTTATCTTTATCTAGGTAGGACACGGCATAATTACAGAGCTAAAACTTGTCCCTCTCCAACACTGATGCTTTAAGTCTAACATAAGTACCCACTAAGCTCTTGCTCTCAGTAAATTGAGGATAATAAAAACTCATGTAATGTTTCTATGTAAAAGCTTAATCAAATCCTTTTGGCTGAGATGCTGTGTTTGTTTAAGAGCAAATGATCACACTGATTAAATCAGAGCTGCATTGATTAAAGGGTATTTGATCAGCAAGGCAGATCAGGAAAGCATTGCAAAATAACAGTGATAGAAACTCAAATGAAGGAGAAATATTAATGCAAAGAAGGCCACAATGGATTTTTAATAAAGAAAACATTGTAGGCAAGTTGATGGTATCTAGAACAAAAAGAAGATTTAAAATATGATATGATTTCTGTGCATAAGCTGGTAAAGATCACTTAGGGTTAATCCTCAGTAAGATTCAGGTTTTCTGTTAGTATGATCTCCTTAATTTCCTTCCCTAACTCAAATAAAACTCATCAATCTGTATTTCCTCAGCACAGATTTGAAAAATATTGCTTCAGATTTAGCTGATAATCAACAGCAAACACACAGTGCTATTAATATATCAGAGTAACTGCAACCTGCAGAGTACTTTTGGTAAACATAAGGTCCTGGAAAGAGACCTTCTGTCAAATTAGTAGCTAATGGAGATCTTTCTCTATCCTATGGTTTGGAGACACCCTCCTAGTCTTCAAAGGAAGTACATCCATGAGATGTCATAACGTGCAGAGCTTTGCTACTTTTACCAGATCTACATGGGCGTGCAGGGCAAGCCCACAGGGAACATAATACATGATCAAAGACTTGGATTGTGTACAAAGATTTAAAGGCAGTCAATGGATAAGCACGAAAATGTAACATGAAAACATGCTTTTCACAAGTAGACAGGGATGTGGAAAATATTGTACTTCTTTGTCTGATAACTGTTACGCCCCAAGGCGAAGAGCACACAAAGGACTACCCAGAGATGCCAAGAAACATGTACCCATTAGGGCAGGAAGACCTTTAACGATTTACAGCTCCTGTAAATGGTTTAATTTTCCTAAGGGAGACACTGTAGTTTTCAACCTAGACTGACAGACCCATTGACTCTCAAAGGAACTTGTCTCTGGGGAGACAAAAAAATTGTTAGTACAGAAAAAACAAAGATTGGGAATTAATACAAGACAACCGATTTTTCTTTTGGTTGACAAAGCAACAAAGCTTGATGGTTATTTTTAAATGTTTCTGTACAATTACCAGGTATCATGCACAAAACTCTTTCCAAACAAGCATTTTGTTTACTTTATATTAATTAGTTACACTGCATTGGACATTTTGAAAGACACCAGGCTGGAAGGAGGGGGAAAAACAGACACAGATATCTAGAGAGCAGAAAGGAAAGTCTGGAAAAGCTACCCCTGAGAGTAATCATCAAAAGAATGGAAATGCAAATACATATATTTTCAAACATACGTTTAGGTACCAGCTCTGATGGTGCTGTATCATCTGCTTCTCTGTTACACACTGCAGGATCCACAATGTCACTGCCAGGAGGAGGGTAAGGTGGGGGTGGGGGGATCTCTAACTGAGGGGGGCCACGAGTGGTGCCCCTAGGAGGCTTTTGTGGCACCTGCCGTCCATCACCTACAGGAGGATCAATTGACTTGTTACTGCATTGCAAGATAATGATTGCTCTGTTTATTGTTATTTTTTTAAAACCACATTGATTTTACCTTACCCACATCCAAAGTCTCTCTGGATCTAATTCTGTTCTTATTTACATCCAAATAATTACGGGAGAAGGAAAAGGTGGGTCTTAAACCAACAGCAGTGGGACCAGAATTGAGCCCAGCACATACATGTACATTACAACTAACAGTTAAAATCACCGGTTTTGGCAGACATAGAGAGAGAAAAATAGTTAAGTAAAATAAAAAAACTGAAAAAAGCTGTGTAAGAAAATGTGAAAAATATGCTTTATTTTTATCTTCTGAAGTGTCAAACTGCCTAAACTTGCTGACCTCCTGGATACTTTACCTGACTATTTTCCTGACTCTTTCTGAGAGAAAGAGGAAGATGCCCGAGGTCAGTATTTTGAAGTAGATTTCTTACAGGTTTTTCTGTTCTTTTTTTTTTTTTTTCCCCCAGTTGGCTTTCATTATTTTGACATTGTAGAGAAGCAGATGATTAAGCTGTTTTTTGCAAAACAGTGTTTGAAGCTATCAAAGGAAATGCCTGTAACTTTCGCTGGGGGTTTATTTCAACACTATGTGCAATCCCTAAACAAACACATGCATCTTTGCACTGTGCTCTGTGAACCACTGGCAGTGTTAAAAAGCTGCTGCCAGTTTGTAGCGTACAGGACTTGAGCTACTGCTATTTGGAAAGTCCTCAGAGGCTGGAAGTGCCCTGAGGAACCACAACTACCTGCTCTTTCTGCTCTCATACCCTGCCTCAAGCATGTGCTGTGGTCATTGCTGAAGTTGGATGCTGCCAGAGACAGACCTTTGGTCTGATCCATTCCTACACTCTCAGGATCGTGCTTTGGTGCTGCTGAGATGGGAAGCAGCACCAAGGGGAAAGAAAAAAGATTAAACCATTATGATTTTCTACTTAGGAGTCAGTAGCTTCCAGAAGAGTATCTTCCAGAGACACAATTTAATGCTGGCAAACGTGCAAGCCCTTTTTTGCTGCTTTGAGGAAATTTGGCACAATACTTTGGTGTCACAAGAAATGGTTCAGTATTGAATACTACAGTCATTTTGCCAGTTTGAGAACATTTTGGATAGGATCTTCTGCTTTGTTTCACGTGGCTAACTTCAGAGCTACATAGATACCTTTAATGCTTTTTCCATCATGTGGCTGACTATTTCGTGCAGCACGTTTTTCCCCTCACTAGAGTCTTGCTTTTTTCACAGCTTTTCTCTCATGCTTTCAGAGCCATCTGTGCTTTCTCATTGTTTTCTTGCAAGGGCCCTGAAGAGAGGCTGTTTTACCAACCCTCTCTGGCTGTAACATTTTTTTCTTGTTAATGAACACATTCATTCAAGAAAGTAGCAGAAAACGAAAAGCACTGAAGACAGGGCTACTGTGGGACGAGTTCTTTGTCAGTGTAAAATAATAAGGCTCCATTAAAGCAAACGATACTACAGAATCCTACATGAGAAGAGTCTGGCCAGCAAGCGTTATGTACACAGCACTGAACAGAGTAGAAGTAGCTCTGCTCTGCTATATCTTATCTGTAACATTTGAGCACTGATACAAAAAAAAAAATGAACACTTATAAAAAGTTAAGGCAACGAATGTCATGGAAAAGTGACCAGTAGTAGGGCAAAGCATGAGAAGCAGTAGAGCGTGACATCTGTAGTGGTTAAAAGTAAGCCAATTTGCTGAAAACTCCTGTGTTATATGGCACAGCAATAACATTGCCCTTAGAGGTTTTAAATAAGAGATGTCAGTGGAGTTGAACATGTCACATGATAATGGACTCCTGCTGCTACATAAATGCTGAGGCATTAAATGTGAAGCATTTACTGAAAATAAATGTTGGAACAAAGCCAAGAGGTTTCTTTCTAAACTGTGAGGCATTTGTAATGTAAGCAATTATGTATGACAGAATGTCATATCTGTATGTCTTAGGCATTTTATGAAACATGAGGTCAAAGGCATGAACTGAAGTGCACTGAGTGCATTACAGCACTTGAAGAATGATTCTCTTAATGTACTGAAAAATGAGTTCCAATATGTGGGGTCATTATCTCATATCTTTACCCATTATAAAATCACTTTGCTTGCTAAAAGCATAATCCTGGTGTCCTCACTTGGGCAAAGCTCTCACCACATGGCAGACAACAACAGAGGTCTGAGAGAACATTTTTCAGTTTTCCTGTATGACTAAACGTGGTGCCACATGCAGCTGAAGGCTACAGTTTCTTTTGTTGTCCCTGGGTATGTATGGCATTCCTTTGAGAGCATCAGTTCTTTTCTTCTAAAGACTCAGCAGATACTGATTTAGAATAAAAGTGAGGATGAAATTAAAAAAACAACTTTATATGGCAGTTGATGTCAAATTGTTGGAGGACTGTATGAAAATGAAATGTCTTCAGGCCTTAGAAACATGAGGAGACACTGAACTGGTTTGACTGTACTTTGGTTCTAGCAGAACTTCATGGCTTCAGATGCATTCAGTATTGCCTGGCCTATCTCCACTTATTAGCATTTCCATTTACTATTTCTGCATTTCCATTTAGTAGCAAAACAATTATGGTCTTCAAAGTGCAGAACAGACCCAGGGCTAGTGCTTTTGTATATATAATATGTGCCAAATATGCAAATAATCTGAGGAGTGTTATCTACATTTTACTACCCTGTGGTACTCTGAATGATGCCATTAAAAAAAAAAAAAAAAGAAAGAGGTAATATACAAACACTTATTTCCAGACTTTCATTCTGCAGAGAAATGTAGATTTTTTCCCCAAGTTATAAGTTTCCAAACTCACAGCATAACAGAATTAAGGCAACTTCAAGCATTGAAAGCACATGAATAGGATTATTCAGGAGAAAAGAATGCCTCTCACCCATTGTGCTCTTCCTCTTGTCTTCCCTGTCTTCTGTCCTGTTTGGCATGGCGGGAGTGGGTGGAGCAGAGGCAGCTGGTGGAAGAGGGGCACGCCGTTTCTTTTTCCTTAAATCATTCAGGGATGCTCCTTGTGATATCTGGAAAAGTTGAAAAATAACCACAATAAAGGATGTGTTTTGACGATGCTGTAAATTGTCAATGACCAAAAAAAAAGTGTTTGCCATATGACCTAATTTCTCAGACCAGTATATTTATAATGAACATTTATAGTGACAACAGGGAATCAAAGAAGTACAGACAAGGAAAGAGAAAAGAACTGCAGATGAGCATCACAGCAGAAATACCAGTCTGGTGGGCATTTGATAGTTTTGGAAAGAGTGAACTAGAGAGCCCAACACTCAGCGAAGCAGCGCATGAGACTATGTGTGTTGCTAAGCTTGAGCCATAACATGATCTTCTTTTTCCATTGGTTTCTTCAAACCTTAAATTATGGTTAAACACTCCAGTTGGTATGTATAGTGAATAAACTCTTTCCAATTTCTTTTATTTTCCTCTTGAATTCTTGTCTAAGGGCTTCTGAGAGAAGAATCAGAATTGACAGTTTGCTTGCATGATCATATGAGATCATACTGCACTCTATTTATGCCTACTGGACTTCACAGACATACTTTTGAATATCTGTAACACCTTGGCTTGCAATAATTGCAACATGCTGGTTAATATGCCAAGACTTCCTTACTGTTTATGCTGCTTTTAAAAATATGAAAAAGTTACTCCAAATCACTTGGGTTTCACTGGGTTGCATAATATTTTCTGTAGCTTGTTGGAACTTAGCTCTATTTCCTTTTTCCGGAAAAATAATAATAATGGAACCATGCAGGAAAATCCGTGGAATTTTTATATTTGAAAGGTACTGACAACACTAGTCTCAGTACCAGGCTTCACTGAGGCAGAGAGTAATGGCAGCTGCCCACATGTTACATGCTATTGGCATTCCTCCAATTGGCATTGTTTGACTTAACTGCTCTGTCTGTCCTGATACTCCTGTATCTAATATACAGAACTGCTGGCTGGTTTTCTACTATTTCAAAGGCCTAATTAGTAATAGCAGCAACAACAACAACAATCACAATCATAATATTTCCTTTAATCCAGAGGATTAATGCACCCTTAAAATACAACTGTTGTGGAAGATTTCATTGAACAAATAGTAGCTTCAAACTGCTTAAAGCTACCATCAGAGTTCAGAGGAAAGGCACTCATTTACAGGTTTCCTTTCCCATGTTGAATAAAAAAATCTGAGAAGAAATGAATTTTACAAAGATTACGACATCAATAGAGTCCCCTTCACTTAGCCTTCCTTTTTAAAAGCACTCAGGCAGGTCTTTCATTATAAAAAAGAACCCTTTTGTTCCCGCCTTTCAGGATGATCATTTACCCACCATGTCACATGACAATTGGACACTCTCCACCCCATGCTTCCTGCATGGGAAAAACTTGGCAGTAACTGCACTGGACATAAAGCACAGTAGCCAGGACGAGCTGCAGCTTCACACCAAACAAGGATGGGAAAGAAAGGTATCCTGGTCCTACTTCTTGCTATCATGGATTATTTCAGCATTTTATATTAAATTTCCACCGGATACAGTGCATGACTAAAGACAGCGAGGCCAATCTAGACAAAGTTAGGCATAGTAAATGGGCACTAATGTTAGTAGGAACTAGTGATTTTGCAGACTTAAATTTTGGTCAACAAATTTCATGGAATTTAAAGAACATTGGACTTATACCCAGAAAAGAGCACCGCACCAAATGTCCAGGAATGGATGCAGCAAAATTTTAGAGCTCCCCTGAAAAGCTTTTGCCCAGTGTTACATTGTTCCATATTAATACAGGACACTTCTCCTGACAAAGAAACTGCCTGTAGTGATTAGGAACTGACCGCAACTAACTGAAGTTGAAACAGAATGCCCAATTTGAGCTGAAAATGTGAAACTCTTTTTAGTGAAACAGACTCATCAGACTTTGGTTTAAAGAGGAATTACATGGAGGACAGCTACCTAATGCTGCATTCTTCTCTACTAAAGAAATTGGGAAATATGCACTTTGAAAAAAACCAAACCCAACCCATTCTTCTGCACTGCATTTTAAATAGCTAAAAACATGCAGGCACTTAGTACTGTATCTTGATTCTTCAGGACACTATCTTACAGAAAAAAAACCCCAAAACCATAAAAGAAAATTATCAAAATGGGGATTTTGATTACTACAAAGATTCCAAAATTCACTAGCTGCAGAAAACTTGAATCATCCAGGAGACAGGAAACATCTGAACTTTCCCACCACTTCACAAGTAAAAGCCTGACTTTTGCAGTTGTTTAATGACATTTTGCAGCTTCCACATTCACTCCCCCCTTTCCGGACAGAAAGGTCATTTTATTTTAGGACAAAAAATGGTTGGACCGGTGATTTAAAAGATAAAGCTAGGAAATCTTAAGAATCAAGGCAAAAGTAAGGAAATGTGTCTTCACACTTGAAATGATAGAAATCACTAATCACCCTTCCCCAAGTGCCAGATGAGTGAAGGATGTTAGTTTTGTATAATCAAATTCCTCAAAGACATATAACTGCTTTCCTATGAAGAAAGTATCCTTGTTGGAAGTCAGCTTATCTTTTTCAGCTCTATGTATTCTTATTTAGTTGAAACTTCTGAGGGACATCAGATAGATGTATGGATGAACACACTGCTAGTTAAAGAATAGGCTAGGATAGAGCTTGTGCATGACTGTAATAATCCAAGTTTGGTGAAATACACACAGAAAAAATGCTTTTATTATACTGTCAGCTAAGTGCAGTATTCTTCACAAACACCATAAAGAAGATGAAAAGCTTGTATAAAGCCAGTCACGCTACAATGTATATAAGAAGCGTCTAGTTCAAGAACAGGTCATAAAAATTGTTAAAAGTAGCTTTTCTTTAATCCCAATTTCGGTAAACCTATGAGGCTAAACATAAATGGAAAAAGCACAAAGAACATTCTGTTTCTTTCTTCCAATTGTATATACAAAACCAATAGAACTTGAAAATAATTTGTTATGGCTGGCTGCTTCTTTTATAAAGAAATCAAGCCTTAACAACAGTATTTGGAGTAATTTCCCATTGAAACTTTGTTACAGGAGCCCCTCTCTGGGTCTAACAGAATATTTCCTAGTCTTAGCACTTGTGCTTTACCTATATTTAAACAACAAGAAATTATTAGATCTGTTCCTGTTACAACAAATACAAAATTTTAAAAGATGTTCATTAAGTGTTCTGACTATAATTGATACAATGATCTGTGCTAGAGACGAATAAAGGAGGTCAAAAGGATCTAAGTCTGAAAAACAGTGTAATTTCTCTTCCCATATTGATAAGACCACATACGATGAAAAAAAATTCTATTACATTCATGGCTCACATGTACTTTGAAAAATACTTCCAACATTGCAGACAAAATATCTGAGCAATATGCTGACTGTGTTTTCCTTCTGTGAAAGCTCAACATACTTATCAAAATTTGAGGCCTCTGGATAAGATTTTAGAATATATTTAGAGCATAACAAGAACATCATGGGGAGGTTATTTTTCAAAATTGTGTGGAAAAGGATCCTTCAAGGCCAATGCCTGAAATTTTCAATCAGTAGCATTTCACAGTCACCTTACTTGCAAACAAACTGTGGATACAGTAAGAGTGGATGTGTAAATTGAGTTTAAGTTTCCTCATGCATAAGAGTCCAGTATTTTCTTTGGGTCAAATTGCACTGAACACGAAGTAATGAAAAATATTATAGGAGGCCCAAGGAAACAAAAGTCACCACTACTGAAAATTCATCAAGCATTCAAAGACAAGAGGTCCTCAGATAAATTTCTAATGTGAGCTCCACTCTTTTGCCTTGCTTGTCCTCTGCTTACAGACCAGACACTGGTTTTGTATTTATCAGCCCTTCCCTTTTAAACTTTCTAACAGAAATATTTATCTACACAAGTACTAAGTCATCTGGCAAATTCCAACTTTCTTTTATCCACACACCCAACTAGGCTCAAATTCACTGCAGGTTTACTGCTCCCAAAACTGAGCCTCCTTCTGCAAGCCAGAAACTGTACCATTAATTTGCATAGTTTGTGTTTCAAAATCTAAACCAGTCTTTCCAGTATTTTTATAAACATTACAATAAACATTTGTCTTATGGCAACAGATTTTTCCTTTTACTATCACTCCTATCATTTTGCTGTAGCCAAGGAAAAACCTTGAAATCTAAGAATTTTCCAGTCTCAAGATTTAACAAAATTCTCCTTAAAGCAATTTTCTTCCTGATCCAACAACATAGCTACAGATGATACAGGTATATCAGCAATAGAATTACATCTGGATTAAGGATTGCTTTTAAGGGATGTGGCAGGATTACTGAGCATATGTAAACAAAAAATTGTATAGCATATGATATAAACTGTGTGAAGAAAGCCCCTATAATCTCTTGCTTCTTTCTCCGTTTTATGCAACGTTACACATCAGGACCTTTAATTGTTTTAGAGGAACTGGCTAATTTGTATACAAATTGCCTTATTCATGGAAACTGTGAATGACTGTAGAAATTATTTTTAGAAGTAAATAAAAAGGATTGGAAGAAGAACATATGGATTCAATCATTGGCATACCCTCATTACAAACTGGTTTCCATCATCCCACACTGACTGGACACACACTCCGATTTAAATGAGCCATATTCTGATACACCTGCTAGTGGTGATATCGTGTGGGGTCACAATGCCTACTGAATTACAAAAATGTTTAAACGCAGTCCAAAGAAAAAAGAAAACAGAGCTAACCTCTAACTGAAAAAACAACAGTATCATCCCAAACTATGTGTGGGACCATCCCAAACCTCTTCCCTTCACAAAGAATTTGAAGAAATCTTGAAATAATTAAGAGCCATTTGACAAGAAGTTATAAAAGAAAAAAGAGACATGTTTTATTAATCTGCTTTAAACTCTTGATATAACCATAACTGCACTAATCCTTTATAATATTCTATGAAAGACAAGTGGTAGATTGGTATGTAAGTAAGATTTATGGGTTTAGATTTAAAGATATTTTCCTGTGACATAATTTAAAGCAGTTGAGAAGAAAATATTTTGATCCAAGAGGAGTCATTCTAGGAAAATCAGAGATAAATCTTTCAGCTGCAGAATGGAGACATAAATCTGTCCACTAAACTTGATGATATAAAAGCTATTCTGCCCAGCTGATTCTGCATTTTCACAGGGCAACAGATGCTTCAACATGTCTAGCACTAGAAACCACAAGAAGTCCCAATAGAACATTAAGACATTAATGTGTCTTAAACAACATTTACTCATATGTCTAATATTCCCCAGACAGGTCATACATTATTAGGCTTTTCACTGGCATATACTGACAAAGGAAAATTCAGTGAGCTCTCAAAACTGGGTGTATGGGCAACTCATGAGGCTGACCCCTGTGAGCTTCATGGAATAAAATTGTCTATTCAGCACTGAACTTCTCTACCTTCTTTCCTTATTAGGTAGCATCCTGTTTCGTTTGATTAAAAAATGAATGCTTAATCCGTAAGTATACAAGTCCACTAAAACACAAGTGTACTAGAAACTGCATTCGAAGACAGCAGCCTGATATCTCCCAGAAACATGTCCTTGTGCTGCTGAATGCATTTATGTGGGTTATTTAAAATACTTACTAGGATCCCATGCAATACAACAATATATTGCAAAAACAACAGACACAGAGATAATAAAAAATCTAGCACATGGAAACAGTTTTAAAGATTGTATTATTTGGAAAATTTTTCATTTTGATAAAATGCATAGAAATGCATTTATCAATACAAAAGAACACTTTAGACATTAGCAAGCAGTTTCTATGCACTGGTCATTTTACTTCTGTATGCTTTGGGTTTTCAGTGCTGGATCTGCCAAGCTTGACAATAAAATTAATAATAATAGGCTTAGTTTTAACTAAGCCATATGAATAAGTATGCTGGGATAGCAAGACTGATATTTGGACTGACCAGATGTGACAGCCTGTGTAACTCTGGACACAGCACTATCCTGGGGAGCAGATTTTGATGGGAGACTCCCAATCTACTGCCAACATGAGTTTAAGTCCACAATAATAGCAAGCAACTCTTTGAATGGATAACCATGTTTCAGTCCTGACACCACCACTCTCTATTAGGGGCCTTCCTCCTGACTTTGAAGCCCTGCAGTGCTTCCTTGAACTGTGTCTGTCTCACCTGATGGCTGCATCCCAGCTGTCCTCCAGTACCATCAACTGTACCCCTGCTGCAGCTTCTGAGCTGCTTTGCTGCTGGAAGCGCTCAGTGGGAAATCTGGCTTAGAACTTGAGTGCAAACTGCATCACTCTTCTGAAAATACCCTTACCATTAATATTTTAATCAGATACCACTATATTGTACATCATTTTGCCTATGATGCTTAATTTCAGATTAATTTTTTTCTTATTATATAACTTTGATGCTGAACAGAATTTTTAAACAAAATTTAGTATTGATTATCAAGAATCAAGCTCTGACTGCAAAAACACCTCAGTCTCAATAACAGATAAAAGCTTAGAATACTGGATTTTACAGGAATTGTTATGTTCTTGTTCTATTTTATTCATGAAATGAAGAAGACAAAAGCCAAGTATGTCCTTGAATACTTGGCTGATCGGCAACAGAAAGCTACATCAGTTAACACAAGAATGCCAGTACAAGGTGAAGGGGCAAGCTCATTTTTCCATCTGTTTTTATAGAACACACCCTTTGCGAAATGTCACAGTCAAGGGCAGTTAAAAATTAATGTCATTCTAATCTTTAAACACTTTAACTTGTTCAGTTAAATGTGTCAGACAGGAAACTATCCATAAACAAATCTGAGATGTTAAATTACTAAGATAGCTGTGATTTCCTTCTTTGCAAAATCTCATTTCTAGCTGCAGTATTATTTCCACTCAAGGAAATCGCTCTACAACACCAAATATTTTCACATGCATTGAAACATGTAGACTACACAAGTCTGCGGATGTTTGCTTTGGCAAAGAATTGAACTTCCTCTGTTTCTCTGAATACAATGTAATCCTCCTCATTTATGTCTTCATTTGGGTGGGGGGGGAGCTCAACAAAACCCCCTCACTTAAAAATCATATTTTAAACCCACCACAAACTGATTTGCTACCAACATTCATTTCTCCTCTAGAGAAGTTAAACAAAAAAGGCAAAAACAACCTCCAGATATTAATCTCATATATGTGCTTATCTTTTTAGTTAGCACTATACAATTAACAGAACAAATGAACATTAATAAGAGGGTAAGATACACAGTAGCAGTGCAGTTCATATTTCTCCTGACAACTTTGTCAATGGATTTGATATAATCAATGCCATCTTCTTAAGTGACTGCCTTTTGGAAAGGCACTGGACTAAATATTTGATACATTATCTTCACTTTCTTACATCCTGGATTATAGGCTGGATGATTGGCCGATCTACTTGTCTCCCCTTAAAAATCTCAGAGATATCATGAAGATTTGCAATAGTTATTTTGCATCTTTACAAAGTAACTTTCCTGCCAAGCAGATGGGCTGTAGCCTAAAATCTGTTAGAGCTAGAAAGTGGAAGGGAAGTCACACAAACGTATGACAGGGAGCAAGGATCCTATCTATCTTCCTATCCTTTCTACTTCCAATAAGTGACCTACTTCCCTGGAGCTTAGATTTCCCTCTAGACTTAAAATTTTCTTCTGTAGAGATACCTAGTGCTTACCACTAAGTCCTGGGCAATCACCTTGGCAGTCTTCTCAATTAAGAGAAAAATATATCTGATTATTTCCAGGGTCCTACCCTCTTCTATCAGCCTTCTCCTTCCATAGGCACATAGAATTCCTGGGAAACATGGTTTAGGCAGTAAGTCAAGTGATAGTTTCTGATTCCTTTCCAATTTGATAGGACCATAGAATGGTTTGCGTTAGACGGGACCCTTAATGACCACCTAGTTTGTGCCATGCCTTCCCACTGCCCACTTCAAATTCCCACTCAAGTCTAGTTCTTTCCAGCACTTACGAATGCCAGCCAAAAGCTCCTGTATTTCCACAATCTTCTGAAAGCAAGAAGAGGGGAGAATATCAAAGTGGTACCACAGTGTCAATTAGAACTATTACTAGGACTGTAGCATTACACGGCTCCACATCAAGCTACCCCCCCACAAATGTAAGACTTTATTATCCAAAATCACAAATAGACTCTGCTACGAAGACTTCTTTGAGGAACCCATCATGGCACACTGCTTGTTATCCACACCTGGAGGTGTCAGTGAGATGGAGCTGAGCAAGATTCAGGGGTTGTCTACTGGGTCTCAGGAGTTGAGAAATTATATTGCCATTAAGACAGGCACACTGCAAATGACATGAGGTGCCTATTTCTCACAGTGACCTATGCCAACTGTCCTTCGAAGAGGATGGTCCCAGACTGTTCAGTGGTGCCCAGGACAGGATGAGGTGCAATGGCCAGAAACTAAAACACAAGAAGTTCTACCTCAACATGAAAAATAACTTCTTTTCACTGAGAACAGGCTGCCCCAGGGAAGCCATGGGGTCTCCCTGTCTGGGACAAAACCCACCTGGACATGTTCCTGTGTAACCTGCTCTAAGTTGCCCTGCCTTGGCAGGAGGGCTGGACTGGATGACCTCCACAGGTCCCTTCCCACCCTAACAATTCTGTGATTCTGTGAAAAATAGCTTGAAATAGCAGAGAACTTTTTTTAAAAGTATACTTGTGATGTTTTCTCTTTTTTTTTCTTATTTGGCTAAACAATGACTATGATATTAAGCCGTAAAATTAAACCCGATTTACACAGCACACACACATTTACTTTGTTAATTTTTCTATTCTATAATTTTTAACCTTTTTAATTTAGGATTTATGTAAGGTGGCATTAGAAGCAAAGCCTGAAAAGTGATGCAAACCCAGTTTCTAAATTAAGCATAGTGTTAGGGTAATTTTTCATCCTCACTGAATGCCAGTTCTTCAGAAGTCTTGCTGCTCAAAATGATCTTTGTGTATTAACTTCCCCTAAATACAGTGCCCAACAAAGCCTCATAATTACTTGACGCATACTTTCTCTTTAATGAGAGTTAAAGCTTACGATGACATCAGCCTGTTCTATTTGTCTGAGACTTGCAAGCCAGATGAAGTTTACTTACTGAATGCTTCAACCCTGCCAAAATTCAGGGCTGCATGGAACAGTATGTTCCGGCCCTAATGTCTTGCCAGTTTTCAATGAAGTGCTTGACAGAGACCACATGTGGAGGTCAAGTGATACTGTCACGATCTCACCAGATGGTAAGTTGTGGTATCATTCCCAAGGCAGGTAGTGTAGTCTGTTCAGAAACAGTTGGCAGGTGAGCCACGAACTCACAGCCAGAAGCAACTGGATTATTGCAAAAGATCAAGAACACTATGGACGCTGGCAAAAAGACTATTCCAGGAATTTTTCTTGCACATAATTCAAGGATTCAGCTCTCAAGACATATGTTTTCTTGCAAAAAAATAGAAGTCCTCCTGCCAAACAAATCTTGCATTTTTGCATCATTGTTACGTTAGGTACATTAAATTGTAATATAAAGACACTGTAAATATAAAGACACCTTGCTTGAGTTCTTGCATATATACTAACCTTCACCAGGTCCCTCCCACTCTGATGTTATTTCAGAGGTTATATCTACACAGCTTTCAGTGCAGGACTAGACTACTTTTCAGAAAACAACAGGAAAGCAGACCATGGAGGCACTTTAGAAAATTCTGTAATTACATTCTCCACCCCTCTAAAGTAACAGTCTATCCAAGCCAAACTGTAAAACACTCAGCATTTCACGAAGTACAGCCCTCAATTAAAGCAGGTAAGCAATTTAAATCACCACTGAACTGACATTTTTATTATTTCCTGGACAAAGTTGCAAAAACCCTATTTCTAAAACTGAAAAAAGCCACACAGTGGATTCATCTTACACTGTAAAAAGACACACTTTTAAAGCAGACTTCAAAATTTTAAATTCCTGTGGTGCAAAACCTATTAATTGAGTGTGAGCACTATCTGAGTAAAGGCAGATTCTCAAAGGGCTGCTGCAAAATGAGTCTTATCTCCCACTGCACTTGTGAGAGGCTGTGCCTTCTTGCTAACACGAAAACGCCACTGAAATTCTCCACTAACATCCTAGTACATACTGGCCAAACTTCAGGAAAAAATATTACCAATTGTAGTTAATAACTTCTTGACTGAGAAAGCTTAGATTCCTTTTAAATAATTCATCACACTGTGACACCTTACTCTATTTAAAATTACAGGAAAAAAGAGTTGGAAGATAAGGAGAGATAGAAAAGCTGCTGGAAAATAAGTTGGCTGCCTAAAAAAAGAGTGGCCTAAAGTTATTAAAATGTTTTCTGCCATTTTTTTTTTTTAACGAGACAGATGCTGTTAGTAAATAAATGTGCAGCAACACAAAGTTGAGCATTAGGAGCAATGGAGAGGATGGGTGGTGATTTGGACTGAAACAATGGAATTTCTTTAGAGGTATAGTGAAGAAAATTCTGTAATACAGTATTAAAATATAACATACCCCGAACTGATGCTCTTTGGAGGTGTTGAGAAAGTAGTCACTACACTGCATGTCTCATTTAGCTGTAGTTTTTAATAATTACTTTAAAAGAATTAATGTGTTTAAGTGCGCATACACCAGAATTAATTTTTGGAACTGTTTCTATCATAAAAAGAAGTACAAATTACTCCCTTTCTCCAGCAGCTTTTTTTAGTCTTCCTAAATTTCATGCTTTACATGACAGCAAGATAAGCCTTCAGCCATCACTGCACTTTACTCTTTTCTTTTAATTTGGGCCTTCATCATTTATCCAAACCAAAGTGCAGCTGTTAGCTAAATTAAGCATCCAAACTGCACAGCAAACATTATCTGATGTGCTGTCAGCTGGCTTCATGTTTGCCATCTGATTATTGTTTTTTAAGACATGAACAAGTCTGGATATTTCTCATTCAGATAACTGAATGCTATGTTTAAAGCTCTTTAAAAGATGAACAAACCACCTTCAAATTGGAAATTAATTGTTGAATTTTAATTTCTTAGTAATTTACCATGGTATAGAGCATTTTAAAGACCACAGACTTTTCTTACCTTTCACTCTTGTTTCTACTAATTAGTTCTAGTACACCTTGATAATGGTCTTTACAATAGGATAGCATTAGCCATGTTTGGCTCCAGTGGAAATATGAAACATGTAAAACTTTCCTGGTTTAGGACTGGTTACAGGGACTATTGTTTCTATAAAACTTAATGTATGTCATCACAGAATTTTATGTCTGTGATGGGGAACAGCTTGTACATGGCTTTTTCAACAAGTGATTAAGAAAAGCTCCACCCTTATACACTTAAAGAAATATTGCCTGATCCTTCAAGCAGAAGTGGAGAGATGGAGGGAAGCAGCATAACCAAAGAGATTGATTTGACTGTCTCCTGAAAGGTAGAAATACAATTTTCTAAGGAAAATGATAGCCCCATTGCTGCACAAGACAGAAGTGTCACAACAGTTGCTTCCTCAGAGAACCTGCAATCTAGAGAACATATCTGGCATGTACCTGGATCTGATACTGATTTCAAATGCAAAGGGATCACGTCTTTCATGCTGCTTTTTAAATGGCAGTGAAAGGCACATGTCCTGTAGAGTGCACTGGACATCACTCATATAGCTCCCAGCCACCTGTAATATGAGCTGCCTAAGTGCATCTCAGTATTTCAAGATGCAGCCCAAAGGGGCTGAAAATATGACCCTTAGAGTCCTCTGGGGCTATTTGATATTGCAGTTACATTACCAAGTTGTAAAATGTATACCAGGCAAATTGCTTTATGGTTCATGGTGCAAAATTCTTATCAGTCCTATGATTTACTGGCAAAACTTCCAGCTTCATTCTAAAAATGCAGTTTTGCATTTAGGAGCACAAAACAAAGAGATTGATGACTGGGAATAGCAATCAAAGGCAGATGTTTCTGTTTTTAATGAGAAACATGTTTTTCTGGTCATCAAATTACCACTGATAAGAAGACCTAGTGAAGTCATTGTGAATGCTGCCAGTGGCTTTTCTGGAGTGATATCAGATCATATGAGACAATTATTTGAGTACAACTCTCTTCAGTATTCTCCAAAAATAGCTTCATGGGTTAGATCAAGGTTTCTGCTCAGGTTTTTTTATTAGACTGTAGCAGGTACCTAGGGGAGAGCAGAAGAATAGGAAAAGTATGTTCAATACTAACTTCTCCCAAACACTTTTTCAGCCACCAACCATCTTCATGTCAGGGACTTCCTGGTGTGATTTATCTTTCAAAATTCATAATGGATTTGTCATTCTTGCAGCATTTGTTCAGTCTCCTCTTAAGCCCATGTAAACTTTTCGTGCATACAACAACCTTGGTGGGCTAATTCAATGAAGAACCACATGCTTTGGCTTTGGGAGTTTGCCTGGCTCCTACCAGCTCCAAGTGCTCCTGTTGAAGCACTAGGTCCTGTGCTCTGGTTGAAGAGTCAAATCCTTATCCACAGTCTTCAGTCACTTTTTCAAGATAAACAGTAATGGTTTACTTTGCACCATTGACCCTGTTCTAAACTACTCCACACCTTTGATCACCCTTGATGTCCCACCCATGAGCCTCATCCTATTCTGTAATATCCTTCTGAAACAAAGGGAACACTGTTGTAGTATTTAAGATGGCATAATAAAGATAACAATATAGTGGTGTAATAAAACTGTCTTTTTCCCCTCCTTTCCTCTCCTAAAATGCTCTGAATCCAACTTGCTTTTTTGATTGCTATTGAGCTTTGAGATGACTTTTTTCAAATAAATATGTCTTCTGATTCTAAGATTTTCCTAACGAGTTACTGCCAACTGAGAAATCAACACTTTACTCCATTTTTAAGGAAAAATCAGAGTGGCCACTTCACCATTCCCTGCACTGAATTTAACTGCTTTCATCTGCAAGTGCTCCCAGTACTCAGTCTCCTGAGGTCTTTCAACTTCAACTCTTCATACTCAGCCTTGGTCCTTGCTATCCAGGTAAGTCAAGTAGGATTAACAAACTTTCTCACTTCACTGTTTCTTTTTCAAATCACTTCTTAATATGATCAACATGGATGCTCAAATACTCTACGGCTGCTGCGATATTTCACCACTAGATGAGATCATTTAGTCCAAACCTGCAATTTCTCTTTTCTTTACTATTAGTTATTTAAGAGTAAGATGACCTTCCTTATTATGGAACTGAGACTTGCTTTCCTTATGAAATTCTTGCTGAGGGAACTTGGAAACTTTGTGGGAACCCAGACAGACTGTATCAACCAGATCACACCCATCTGTTTGCTGAATGCATCAGGACCACTCTAAGGGAGCTGTAAAGCAGGGTTTCTTTTTTACTAAAGCTATATTTACCCTATTAATTATCTTCACAAAGATGCCAACTGGTTAAATTCTATACTATATTTCTACTAATTTTTCCAGTATATAAACCATATAAGGAGGCTTGGGTTTTTGGTTTTTTTTTTCCTTTATACTTTCCAAACACCAACGCTACCTTTCACCTATTTTCCCTGACTTTCTTCATGGAAACACAGAATGTGGCGTTGGTAGCCACATTAGCAGCATTATTCAGTAACTTTTTCTCTATTTCTTTGCCTCACATAGCAGAAGGACTCTTAATACAGACACAGTTATTTTATACAATCTTTCCTATTTCAGATGGCACTGCAGTCTCTGGTGCATCATCTTGACAATCTTTGCACAGCTGCTGCTCAGACAAAGGAACTACAGCACTCCTTAGACAGAGAACTGAAGTGCCCTCCTTGTCTCTGTTATTGGGCAAGTTTGATGCTCGTTATCTGTCTGTGCCGGCAGCCTTAACCTGTGAAAAATGTAAAGCCAAGTTTAACTGTTTTACCATCCCAGAATAACAGGTAAGTCTCTGGCCAAAGAGTAAGACAAAATAAATTCTTTCTATATGTTTCTATGAGCAAAGGAAAAAGATCCCATGATACCCATAAACTCTCAATATCTATAGAAATGCATAAATGAAATAAATTAGCTTTTAAATAAAATGTCAGGCAGAATGACTGGAAGAAAAACACAAAAGAGAGATAGATACTAAAAGCCTAATGGAAAATTTTTGTAATTACCATGCAGTATTTACAGCCTGGTACATCCAAAATAAGCAATTGCAACATGAATTTGATTTATAATCTCCATTCTTAATTGGTTTATCAATAATTATCTATTTATTTGTATCAACAGAGAGAGAGACACAACTACTCTTTGACCTTATTAAAACACTGCCTCATTCCTCAATAGTCTAAGAAGTCCTCAGCCTCTTAATTTGGCATCCTACAGCAGTAAAATTTGCACTCCAGCACCCAATATCCAAACTCTAATACAAAAACTGGCTTCCTCCTTTAAGGCTTACATAACTTGGGCATTCGAACAGTGTTCCAGAGAAAGACATCTTTAATAAAGATTCAATATCCCTGCCCTCATCACAAAAATGCTGTTGAGAGATATCACATATTGCCTGAGAATTCTAACAAGTCTGCCACAAAGACTGGAGAAAATCACAGCTAAGACTCATGCCATCCTCAGTTAATGAACAAAGGCAAAGACACTTCTAAAAATAACATGCAGCATTCACATTTCAGGCCTCCGTGCACAAAAAGAAAATCTAAATCAGAACAATTAAAAAGGCATATAATCCCAGTCATTAATTAACTTTAAATCAACATTTTAAGCAAATTAAAAAGTCAGTCAAGTGCTCTCCCTCCTCCTTCTGAATAAATCTTGCTTTCATATCCTCAGGGAACTTATAAAAACCTGAGAAGTGACCTAGAAGATGCAGTAGGTTGTAGAAGTAGAAGACACATTTTGAAAAACAGCTTTTTCCTACAGCAAATCTGATTCATGGCATCCTTCCTCAGAATGTGAAAAAATGTATCTGTTATTCTCAAAGGAGACTTCTGGATGCTCCACAGAAAAAGAACACAAAACAAAATGAAAATACATTCACAGAACACTTAAGGGAGAAAGGAAATGTGTCATAAGAAAAAGGTTGAGAAGACCTCACCCAGAAGACCTTTGAGTCAAGAGAAACCTCCCTTCCTCTCTAAAAGATGATAAAAAAAGCATGCATTCATATCTTGTTGACTTCTAGTAGACATTTCTGGTTTAGGTGTAACCTATGAAAGGGAGATAAGTAGTCTGAATCCATCCACCCTTTTGTTGAATTCTGGGCTTCTTATTAAAACAGAATACAACTGTCACATGCTCCTCATGAACTGCTCATTACCTTGCACCTTATCCAGAAGTAAAGAAATAAAGTAAAAGGTAGAAGGGAAGAAAATACCTACAGCATAAACCTATCCTGCTGCAGTATAAAAAACAAATCCCTTCCTCAAGTTTGACTGCAATCATTTCTACAAAAAGTAGAATCAACCAGCTAGGTAAATCTAAACTAATTTGAAACTTTTCCTCTTGGGACACAGGACTCAGATCAGAAAGAAATTTAGACAATAATAAATTACAGCAGATGCACAAAGGAAGAGGTAGAAGACAATAAGCTGGTAAGAGTACTGTAATTATAGAGGTGATGTTAATTGTGTTTTAGACAGCTGCCTACAATAAATCTCAGTTCTGTAAGAAGCCATGGTAAGTGTTCTCATTCAGCTGTCATTCCTCTGTCCCTCAATTTCCCACAATTGCAGTGCCTCATAGTCCAAGAAAATTTGTGGGGAAAAAAAGCTGTCATACACACACACAGGTTCTTCTTAAAGACTCACTGTTTCTCAGAGGGAAAGCCAACTGCAGGAGTGTTATTATTTGAAATACCAGATTTATTGGACATACCCAGGGACAAAGCAGATTCAAGACTCAGAGGGCACACAGAGAGAGAGCTCTACTGGTGGCATCCATACTGACACAGATGTACATAGCAAGAACTTACTCTACACTGTTCTACAGGACCTGTGTTCAGGGCTTTAAGGCTTAATTTGCAGCCACAGGGAAATATGTAATTTCGAAAACCTGAGGAGAACAACAGTAACAGTGTGATTTCATATCAGCCAAGATTATCTTTGCAGCCAGCTAACCACAAATCTGTGGCACTGGATTATAAAGAAGTAAGGTGGATGAGTGGTTATCACTTTGTGCAAACATGCATGAAAGATAACTGTGCAAAAACCTCTGCTGTGCTGGGGGGACATTGGTGGAAGAAATGCTTGCTTTGCTCAGATTTTTGTATTAACAACCTCAATTTAAACTCCTTTGGCGACAGAAGGTGGCACACTGAAAAATAATATGATATTAAAATCACAGTGGCCAGATACTGAGTTGCTGAGCAACCAGACGAGGCTTCTGACATCTTAAAAGTTCAAAAAACATCAAGCTCCAAAATCAGCTTCCTAATTACGGACAGCTGAGCTAACCATTTCTAAAATTCTTGGCCACTGTTTTAAAATACATCTTACTTCTAAGGAAGATAATGAGTCACAGTTCTAAATAGCTTCCAACTCCATGCCTGTAACATGCACACATACACATGGGAAATTTAAGAACTGCAAATTCAGGACTGATTTAAAAATTTTGATGAGTCTACAGTTCAATAACACTTTGAACAAATTTAGTATGTTAATTACGTTTTCAATATAAAATTATTCATACATTTCCTTTACTGCCTCTCCTTTATTTTTACTGCTTAAAGATTATTCTGCAGTGCTTGCTGGCAGAATGAATTCCAGGTATATTTTCACTATATGCTGTTCTCATTTTCAGTGTCATTTCAAGTATTTCAGGGTTGCCTGCAGATGGGTACAAATTCAATGGCTTCCAGAAAGGACATTTCACTCGAGTATTTTTCCTCCTTTCGACACACTTGCTAATATGCTCAACCAAACAGGGGGGACCTAAGGTTTCAGTCCTTGGTGTATTCTATTAATGCTGGTTTACATGTAAAAGGACAGTGAATAGCACTGCAGCACAAATTCTGCTGTGAGAAAGGCCACCCTTCCAAAGGCATGAAGATGCTACTAAATGGATAAGAAGCCTAAACCAGTGTCCTGCCAGCTCTGCAGCACTCCTGTCAATGACTGCCAGCAGAACCATAACTCCTTCAAGTGCAATAGCCACTGGAACTGGGGAGCAGACTTCCCAGGAGGCTGCTGTGTCCAACAGGAGTGCTAAACAGGAGGGGAGGGGAGGGGAGGGGAGGGGAGGGGAGGGGAGGGGAGGGGAGGGGAGGGGAGGGGAGGGGAGAGGAGGGGAGGGGAGGGGAGGGGAGGGGAGGGGAGGGGAGGGGAGGGGAGGGGAGGGGAGGGGGAAGAGAAGAGAAGAGAAGAGAAGAGAAGAGAAGAGAAGAGAAGAGAAGAGAAGAGAAGAGAAGAGAAGAGAAGAGAAGAGAAGAGAAGAGAAGAGAAGAGAAGAGAAGAGAAGAGAAGAGAAGAGAAGAGCCAAACCACCCTATGTGGCAGTCAGTATTAGGAATCATCAACTAAGAATGGCAAAAAGAGTAATAACAGAAAAGATGTTTAATATAAGCAAGACATTTGGCAAATTTTTAGTGTATCATTTTCTACAGGAAAGATACGAAAGTCTCATTTACATTTGTTCACATTATAATGACTCAAAGCCAGACTTCTCATTTAGGCATAAAAATGGTTCATTTTAACTGCAGACAGTGGGAAACAAAACTGACAGAAATGATGAGAGTAAGCCTGTGTCTCTCTTGACTCTCTTGCCTTTTTATTCATGTAAGACTCTTCAATGAGCAGGTTATAATTGGTGAGAAGACATCAGCTTTGAAAAAACACTCTGTGCAAGTATTCTGCTTTAAAATATGGCCTTGACCAGTAATTCAGAATAAACAACTGTCTTCAGCAACTCAAATTTGAGATCTAAATGGAGAGAGGAATGTAAGAAGCAGGGCAAAGCCAACAGTATGTTATATACATTAGTTTGTCTATAACAACATACAAGAGACTACATAAACATGGAAATAAACCTGAAAGTTGTGTTAGTTTATAATGCAACTTTATAGAAGTGTGAATCCCGTGCATCACCTGCACTAAAAACATCAATACATTTTTTATTTAAGCCCACTCCCTTGCCATATAACAACTAGAAGTCTGTGAAACAAATGTTAGACTACTGTATCTGATATATTATTCTATTCTTCTGTTAGGACAGGAATTTGGCTGCCTAGTAAAAAATCCCTGATGCCTCCTGTTGCACTTACCTATTATATTACAGTGCTTCTGTTCACAAAATAATAGCTGAAATAACACACAGCTCCTTTATCACAGTCTACAAGTTGCATTTCTGACTTTTGAAGCTAATGTCAGACAGAGCTTTTATTCTCATGACGGCACTGATGAGTCCTCATCTAACTCCATGTTGCCTCCACAAAAGCCCATGAACTTTTTCTGGATAAACCACTGCATTTCATAGACAAAGCTGTTGAAGAACAGCCCAAGGCCAACTTTATCATCACCCTCACTCCTATTTCTGTATTTCCCCATATATGTTGAAAACAAAAAAAAGTCATTATTCCCATAAACTAATTTGCCAGTGCACAATACCCTTGACTTTCTAAAGGCTCAATACTCAGCTGCACAGTTCTTTCAGGTTCTTCCAAAAGGGCATTTTTCCCAAGAAAACATACTTCTTTTACACATTTCTTTTAAAGAGAAATCACTGAATAAGCCTCTAAAGGAGATGTCTGTAATTCTGTCAGATTCCATGTGTGGCCTTTCTCTGTGTACTCTGTCTACAGTATCACACTCATACAGGTCTTCTCTTACATGTTGTCTATATGGTAAATTATTTTTTGGGGGCTTGGAGGTGGGGCAGAATCAGTTTATACTATGCTTACCTGAAGGTAGCCCCAAATTCTGCTAGCGTATCTTCTGGAGTGCTGTGACAGACAACAGAGACTGCAAAGGGCGTTCAGTTTTAACTCACCCCTACATTGTTCTGCTCTGCTCATTGGATGGTGTGGGCTCTGTGTTGCAACTTAAGAAAGGAGAGGACCTCCTTGCTTCATAATCATCAAACCTCCTGGATTTTGTCCTGAAATTATTATATACCCTGGCCTTTTGAAAATTATTTTTTCAAGTCACTTCTTATTATTCTAAATAGCATCATTTGGAAGATGTTTTAAAAAAAAGGATGAAGTCTCCAGGGTAGAAATCTGTAGACTCCTTTCTTTGACTCTGCATTTCTTTGCAAACTACTTAGTGCATGTTCAGCACACTCTGAACAGACAAGAATATTTGCTAGGGGAGATTAAAACAGTTACAGAGGGAATGCTACCTTTAAAGAGACATGGAAAAGTAATGTTCCTGTGTTAAAAAGTAAATAAAGTTATTTCAAGGGCCTTATCCACAAGGAGAAAAATAATTCTAAGCCCTACAGGAACAAAAGTTGCAATATGATAAAATTGTATTGTAATAAGTCACCTATCCAGAAAAGTGAGTGGAGAAAATCTAAATGTACAGCATAAACTAAAACACCCCAATCTTCATACACATGGAAATTTCTGTTCGGAACCACTAGGCAGGGAGATGGGTTTTATATAACCATAAAGAATCATCAATGCTTCAAACATAACAATGGGTTAAAAATAACAGGCTTATTGGGTTGGAAAGTCAAACTGCAGGTGTTCGTAACAGCTACAGTATTTTATTTCCTACACAATTTTATGGAACCAGACAGCTAAAAATGAAAAAGAACTTCTGAAAGTTCAGAATACCACCTTTTTGATTTTCTATTAGTGTGCTAGCTTCAGTGGAAATAAACATGTTCCCCTTTTGCAGGATCTTCCTGTTAGTAACAGTTGCACATAAATAAAGTTTTCTAAACAAACATCTTATCTTTTTATGGAAGGAAGTCCATTAATAAGGAATTGACGTCCTTCCCTGAAAAAAAAGATCAGTGCTAATTCTTTCCCATAAACTAAAGAAATAAACTTACACCCCGAGACTTTTTACTCTATTTTCACAGCAAACTGGTTAGTCTGCACGTAGATAAAATGGAGCTGTTTGGGTTTTCTCATAAACAATATCTCTGTTGCTACCTTGTCCCCTAATACTGAATAATTAATTTCTTCCCTCAGTTTTTGATTGCTTCATGAAACTTGTGCTTTATTTCAATTCTACTCCATTCATGTTAAAACTAAATGGCAGCCTTTGAGCAACTTTCAGCTGGGAGCTTCAGAAACACACCATAACTCTCTAACATTTTGACCTATGCCATCATTTCCAGAAAGATGTCCTTTACACAACAAATACTGCCAAATATACCCTAGCACATCTACTGTGGTCTTCACTGACTTTGTCAGCTACACAGGACATTTCTTTTGCTCAAAATGAACTTTGTCATGGAAAATCCTCTGAAACAATCTTCATCTGCTTCCCTTCTTCAGCATAGCTTTTCCTTCAGACTAAGAGAATTTGAAGTTGCAATAAATAGAATTCATACTTTTCTCCCAATGGTTTCAGAAATTCAGCATTTTAACCTAATTGCAACAATGTTGAAAACAGAAATGTTAATATGTTTAAAGAGAGTTTAGATTTGCAGTGTTATTGTGCATCACAATTTAAAATCTCAATGCCATGCTGCAAGATCAGCCGAAGAGAATGGCAGAATAATGTAGCCTGTGATTACCATACCTGTATAAACTTAGGAGTTATAATGCCATAGTATTTTTGTACAAAAATATTATCTTGAACACATTACATCTTTAACTCTGGGGGAGGCAAGAAACCTCATAAAAATATTTGCATAGGAATTTTAAAAGGAAATTGTAAGAATAAAACTATACAAATGTTACAAGAAAAATGCTGTTATTTCTCTTCAGTTGTGTCTATAAATGAGTGCTATTTCAAAGGCACCTATTCCAATTTTGAAAGATGAAACACTGCTATGTTCTAGCAATCACACTTAGGTATCCTAAGAATGGGAAAATAAAAATCCACAATCCTTCACCAAGAGTGTGCATCGACTTTTCTTACACAGTGCTTGACTGGAGAAGGCATTTAACGTACGTCTTAATGCAGACAAATAAGAGAGCGACAGGAGTGAGACTGAGCACTAGGTTCCTCCTCCTCTTCCTCTCTAGTGAATTCAGAGATTCCTTTCTGACTCCATTTTGCACTAAGACAGTTTGCTTTCCAAAGATCAGTCTGCTGTAGAGGTGGCAAGCCCTAAGCAGGTAAGAGTGAGTCCACATTACACAGCATTGATGGTATTGGTTCCTTGTATTCTTCTTTGGCATCCACATATAGCTTTACATGCTGATTTCTACAGTTTACATTTAGACTGTAATACTGTTAGTTGCTGGTGGAACCAGAAGAATTCATGTGCTTGTGCAGGTTTAGTCACACACCTGAGTGTCACTATAAAAGCAAGAGTAATTTCCTCTTCCCTTAGCTCTATTCTTTTCAAAGGCTTAGGTCCCCAGAAAGGCTTCCCCCCGCTTCTGTTTAATTCTCAACAACTGTACTGCGGAACAGTGACCTTTTATAAAAGCAAAACCAGAGGACTGCTTTGAAAGGCCACATGGCACAACTCAGAAAACAGAGCAGATATTCTGGTATCCCATGGCAGCACTGGAAACAGGGATACAGGAGATAGCCTGAGAAGTATCTGGACAAAACAGTACGCTGAAGGTTTTCATTGCTCATTAGAACTGTCACCCATTCTCCACGACTGCCCTGCCCTGCTAAATCCTTACCCAATTTCCAGCTTTTCTGTCTTCTTCTTTACCATCCTTCTCTAGCATAATGCTTCACAAAACTTTTCTGATATAGAATGATTCTTGACAGGGGAGAAAGCTCAGGGCAGCCTCAAGAAAGCTCAGTAAATGTGTACAAAACACTAAGACTTTTGATCATTTTATCTTGTAAGATGGAATTTTGGTCAGCTGCAGCTAATGGCTAACCAAAATACCCATGAATGGCTTTAGGACTGCTGAATGAACTGATGGCACCCAGCACAGCAAACAAAGGAGCCCATTCTGTGGTGTCACTGTTACCTGTGCTGCTGTCCTTTCTTGTCCCCTCACCTCCGCGTTCGGCAGCACTGGTGTCGCAACTGGTGGAGGAGGTGCTCTGCGCTTTTTCACTTCTGGGTTTGCTGTCATTCCAGAGATGTTACCAAGGGACAGTGATGAACCCAGGCTACTGGAACGAGAATTCGCCGAAGGGGAATTTGGTGCTGTGGAAAAACCCTGTAAATGGATTAACATCTTGGATTAACATCACTCTTTAAAAACAATGGGAAAGAAAGAAGAAAAACAAGACACATCTGGTTACCGTTTAAACAATGATATGAATAATCATGTATGTTCCTCTGCCAAACCTGCTGAATTGCAAACTCTAACTTTTGGAAACTTCCAAAGGTCAACTGGAACAAAGCTTACAGGCAGTATTAATAAGACAGGAGGCACGATAAGCACCTACTGTGGTTTAACAGTAGTATTGATGGGAACACTGCTGCTGCTTGCTATTTAAAATATAAGTTTCACATCAAGATACATAATTACAGCTATCCAAATGCATTTGCAGTTGCATTTAAATTACAAGTGTTACACTTCTGGAAGCAAGATTTACTCTTAAATGAGAACACCGTATTAATAAAATGCTGTCAGTGTCTCAGGCTTGTCTATTTTATTATCAATCTGCCTGATTTACCTGAGTCTTCTCTGCAGATTTACATAAGAGAAATTCTGCTGCCATTAAACTCTTTCCAATTTACATGCACAATCAAGCATAATCGCTTACAACCCACTGAAAACAACCATTTAACTTGGTGAAAAGAAGTCTTACTGACAGGCACCACTCTGGATTCTAACAGGCCCAGATGAAAGGAGAAACAAAAAACTATTTCAGTAATTCCTTACTGTTAAAAATTATTTTAGTTCTCATTAAAAACTTCATAAAATCAGTGGAAAAAGTTTAATGGATTTCAGATAAAGACCTTAATATGTTTTTATATTAATATACAAACAGAAAGTTTGTAATATAGAAATATGGAAACATATGCAGTCACATAATAGGCAAATCTATAAATACAAAAGGTTAGAATTAGCATTGCTTAAAAATGTGCATTTTAACTTTAGTTTTTACTCTTCAATTCAACTCATTTATTTTATTCTGCTAATAAAAATCTTGCAAAAACTTTTCCCTCAAAATCTGAGTCATCTTCTCCTTTTTTTAATTAAGAGAACCTTCCATATTAAATTGAAGATTTTACTTTTTAATTAAGTTATTTGACTGTAACTTCTTCCCAGAAATATCTTCTGTGGAATCACCACTGATACCACTTCACCATGACCTGGAGCAGAATAGCTGTTCTGGAAACATAGGCTGATGAGCACGGTTGATAATGCTGTTCTTATCACAACAGAACATGCCACCACACTTTCAAAACTCTCCCATCGAGGACATAAAGCTCTCTGGTGGAATTTTGTCCAAAACCACAGAATACATACTGGCAGGAAACTAAAGGCCACCCCAAATGCCATTACTTTCAAAAAAAAAAAAAAAAAGGGAATTTCTTTCCAGAAGCGCCAAGTGCAAGCTTAGGTAAAAACTCAAAACACAGGGAAGCAAGCTTAAAAACACAATTCATTTAGTTTTAGGACCATTGAGGAAGCACTGATAAAGCATTAAGAGCTAAAAAATAGAGTAACGCAAAAATATATGTAATACAGGCTCCTTTACTGCCTGGTAAAGTTGCATGTTCTGTAGATTCCTGTGAAAGCAAATGAAATGCAAACATATTTGTGCCTTGTCCTGCATTTACTGTGCATGTGATACCAATTACTGACTTAGATGCTTTTGTTTACTTTTATGTTGCACACTGCACAGCACATTTCATCTTGGAATAATGTATTTAGCACAAGTGGAGCATGATACCAGTCTTCTCTGACTGAAAGCAGTGTTTGCCACATCTTTTTCATCACCAGTTTTTCTGACTTGAATGGCATCAATAGCATCTTTACCATTCTAGCAAATGAAGGAAAGAGCTTGAATTAGAAGGTAGTGTTTAAAAGATTAGGAAATCTTTTAAAGAAATAGTCTTGCATTGGTCCTGTATCTTGGGCAGTGGAAAAAATAATGATCTCATCTGTAAGCTACAAGTTTTAAGTCATTATCAGTGCATATTGTACCAGGTCCTATCAAATAAAGTTTGTTAACTCCCACAGAAATGACAGAGTTCACAGAGTGAAATACAAAGTAGTTTCCTCTTTTTACACATTTATAAAACAACTGAACAAAACAATTTCAAAACTGATTCTGTAGGCATGCATTAATGACTCTATTAATTCTTTACCCTTCTGGATAAAAACATTGAGAAATTTTGGTAAGAGACAAAGATGTTTGAAAATAATAAGAAAACCTTAAGACTTCTCTCCTAACACTACACATACAGGGTACTGGTAAGGCCATAACCAGTTTTAAATGAATATTCAATTCTACCTCAATAACTTGTGGCTGAAGAGCTACCAGAATCTTTTTCCAAGCTACAGGTCATTGTGAAGGAATACAGTGAAGAACAACTAAACAGTTTAAAGCTGGTTTGTTCTTTTTTAAAGCTTGGATTTCCTAACAGAAAATACAGGGGGAAAAAGGTAATACTTACATGACACAAGTAGTTTATATTAAAAATATTTTAATGATAGAAAAGAAAGTAACAACCTTGGAAATTCATCTATCTTTTCTTGTCCAAGTCCAACCTATATATGAAGCCCATTATGCCCTTACTGAGCATTTCAAGAATGCTCATGTAAAGACGCTTGCCCTAAAACAAAAACTCGCCACAGCTTCCAGGGGAATGGAATGAGGACAATTTCAAACTAGTTTTGAAAGCCCTCTCATGCAGCAACAAGAGCTTCGCCTAACTGGAGGCAGACCCTCAAACTCTCCTCCCATGTGTGTAGTCCTTTTCATTAGCTTTAAGAGGAAAAAAAACCCACCCTGGACACGAAGCACTGACACAAGTGGTTTTGGCATGACTCGTCTTTTGTTTTAAAACTAATGCAGAGAGACACCACCTAACCCAGCTTTTATATTTTATGTTGGGTTAGATGCAATTCAGTTTCTTTCCAAATCACGGGATTTTGGAGGTTTGTTTTTCAGGCAGCTTAGCAAGGCAACTATTAAGAGCATACAGTATTAATCAAGCAAAATTGCAGGGACATGATATGTACATGCCAAATACTCCAACCATCTCTCATTTCTTGTTTTTCTAATTTGTTATCAAAGAACCGATTGAATTACTCAAATTACAGCAGTGTAAGTGAGGAAAGCCAAGCTCAGGAATTGCAGCCAATGCTGCTGGCTAAAAAAAGTCGGCCCTTATCCTCCATTTCATTTGACAAACAGGTTAGCATGAATACTCTGCTCAGAATCCAAATCAGCTCACAGAATCCATGTGTTTTATAACAAAAACAAAAACAAAAACAAAAAAAAAAAAAAAAGAAAAAGAAAAAAAAAGAAAAATCAAGTCATGAAAAGAGAATTCATGGAAGCTAATTATATAAAGAGCTATCAAAAATGTCTCCCAACTTGCAAAATCGTAATCTTTGTTAAGTCACTAGTGTTCAAGCACTTTGCTACCAGTTCAAACAACAATTAAGTAATGCAAACTAGCAAGAAAAAGAAACAATTTGGCTTGGGGTTGTTTCTTCCCCCTGAATTAAAGCAAACCAAACACAAAACCAGATAGACCAACACAGGTCAGCAGTCAAGTTAGACTCTAGCTGATCAAGGCTTTGGAATATGTACTGAAGCACAACCATGGATTAGAGTCCATTTTAATTCCGTGAAGTAGCTATTGGAAGGAGGCAAGAAACAACTGCAGTACCTACCTATGGTGCCATCAGGTTTCATCACTGTTCCATGTCAAACTTGCCAGCTAGTTTTTTCTCTCATCAAACTTCTGAAATCCAAGCAACTTCCTTTTTTTTTTTCCTAACATACCAGGGTGTTTTCCTTGGGGTTCAGCAATTTAATTTTAAGACTTTTTCCTACTAGTCCTTCTAATTGAAATTTAGCTTTAAAAGACATTTTTGATGGGCAAATAGAGTCTGCTAAAAACAGAAGTATGAAGGCTAAGAGTAACCCGGTGAGGTTAACAGCCCCAATTTCGAAGGACACGGAGCAGTCAGCTTTCTACAAGACCTCTCAAGTCCCATAGCCCGCCGAGCTCAAGGCAAGATAGACTAAGAGCCTAAAGCTGAGGCCAGTCTCTGTTCCAAGGTCATCAACATAGAACGCAATTGTAAAACGTTTTTCAAACTACCCTCTTTGCAAGAATAAACAGAAGTTCTGGTATCTTATGCATACTTTGAAAATTTTGAAATTATATATAAATAAAGGTAAGATTAATCTATTAAAAATGTAACTGTACTGTCGTGAGAATTCCATTTTACAAAAACAGATGTGTATAAAAATGGAAATCAGCTTATGATTGTTTTCAAAAGACGTCCCTTAACTTTCTTACCCAAAGCCCTGTTATTAGCATTTCCTTGACTTTCTGATGACACTAAGTGGCATTTAAAGGTCAGCAAGGAAGAGACTGCAGATTGCCTGTGAGAGTGATTTGACTTCCTGTACCCTGTTCACACCGGTCAATAAAAATCTTTCAAAATGTCAAGTTCTTTTCTTGCGAGGTTGCTACAGACAGGCCTTTCTTCCGCAGCTCTTTGCCAAAACTCACATATTTGAGCTCCCAGTCTTGTTATGCAACTTCCTTCTCAGAAGTTTTTAAATCAGAAGTAATCAATTGAGCTCTTTTTAAGCACTCAAAGTACCAGATGTATCAGCAAAAACTAAGGGCTCTATTTTCTCCAAAGTAGAGACAAAAAATAAAAGTATCATAAAGGATATAATTTTTTTGCGAGTGTACTATGGCTAAATATGAAAGGTAAGATTTCAAGCAGGCAAACAAATCCATCTACTCAGTGACAGCAAAAATATGTATGCTTGTTGGACATTTAATTAATCCACTAATGCAAACTGTTATTGATTAGTTGAATGACACCACAACTGATTACAACTGGCCATATAAAACGCCAGACAAGTTATGTCAGACCTACTGCACAAACTGAACTTAGAGGCTGCTTTCCCTGACATGACACTATATTACTTACACTAGCACTAAAATTCACAACACTGAAACAATTAATCCAAGCTCCTGCTTCAAAACCAGAGCACTATACTGCAGTCATGAGATTGCTGGGAGAAACAGCAATTAAAAAAACCTCAACAAAACAAAATAAAAAAAAAAAATTGTGACTGCTCAGATTTTCCTTTCTAACCAGCCACACTGAATAGTTTGTTTTTTTGTACTCCCTGAAGCACTTGTGCTAACAGTCTGCAGTCAGAAGGAAAAAAAAGTTAACCTTTTCCTGTTCCGAACTAAAACAAAAAAAAAAGAGCATTTTTATACAATTTACTTTATGCTGCTTTACTATCTCATTGCATTTTACTATTGGTAAGAAATTATCTGGTCACACATCACAACAATAAAAGAGAAGCAACTATTTTATTCCCACAAGTTATTCACACAGGCTGTACTGTGTTGATTTTATATGCCTGGCAAGTAGGCTCTCCAGTTCTTACTGTAAAAGTTTTGAGTTTTACTTTGAAGTCTGCACAACCAGTGCTACTTTACACTTGTATGAGTCTATTAGAGCATCTAGATAGCCATTCCAGATCTTGTGGTCAGGGCCCATTTGCTAGACACCAGAACTTACACAGTCAGAACCAGAAATGTCTGAGAACATTCTGTCTCCTGTGCCCCTGCCAGTTCTCCCTCAGCATGGCTGACCACATTCCTCTTGTTTTAGTACAGAGTTTTTTGATCAGAAATCCTAGCAGTGCCAGGTGCAAGGCAGTCGCTGCCCATATAAAATCATCCATTTTATCTCCCAGCGCTAAAGGTAACCAATCTGTCACTGCAGAGGTTATTAAAATTTTCCTATGACACGGGTCAACACCATCTGCAATTATCCTGTTTTTATTCTTAACTGTCTTTATCACTACTTTTTTTCTTTGTACCTTAACTATGATTTCCCTTCCTAGAAGCTTATCTGATTACTTCTTGTCTTCACTTAGATAAGCTGATGTGATGGAAAGTGCCTTTACAGCTAAGAGTACAGCCTTGGTTTTCAGTGCCAACTGATTTATTGTCACTTTGCAACTCCTGTGGTGTCCAACTTCTTTTCCAGTAGAAAAGCTCAAAGAACAACCACTCAAGGAAGGGAACCAGAAAAATTGAAGTCTGCAGGAAAAACATTTTCTGAAACACACCAAGGGGCTTAGATTCACCATGAATTTCTCAGTAGGGAAGAAGTGTAGGTATTAACTTTGGCTCCTTACACTACACTGAGGATAACGAGGGTGCACAACCAAAGAGAGCTTCCAAGAACCCTCTTTAGTTTTTGTTATACTTCTGTGCATAGCATATATAAAAGAAGTGAAGCAATGTTCAAAGCTCATTTCACATTTGAAAATCACATGGATACTAAACGAGAAAGGCAAAAATGACAAGCAAGCTGCTTACTTTTTTAATGAACTGTGAAATATTTTACTTTGAAGTTTAGAAATATAAACATTTTACTCAAATGATTATGAGGTTAGAAAACATGGCTTGGGAATACATGGATTCCAGCTAAACATAAACATGCGTGTAAATTTTTGGAAATATAAAGAATGAGATGCAATAAGACCAATTGTAGATGCTATTATCAGTGTCATCCACTACTACCACCTCTCTCAGTATTCTGCCAAATAATATTAATCTGAATTCTCCAAGAAGGAAAAAAGAACCATGGCACATACAAAGTAGAGGAATACAAGTCCAGGAATTCAACAATTAATAATATAATCAAGCAACTCAGAGACTGTCAAATCAGTTATATTTTTTCAAGATTTTATGACAGATGTGATTCATCAATGGTTTCAGAACTGAAGCTTTTAAATCACATCTGGTAATTTAAAAGTTAATATATTTTCTCCAAATAAATTCTCCTGTTTCCTGTTTAATTCTTAAGATTTTCTCAAGTCAGCATGCTCTCCATGCTGAATAAAACCTTTATCTATTATTGCTACTCAAATTCACTCATGTTAATTTGAAGAAGTCAATCAGTATCAAGAGAAACGGACATAATAATTTTTTTTCCATTGCAGCAATACATGCAGCAAAGGAAGGACAAGCTTACTTGATTTACATTTGTGTCTTTGTATCACCTCCTCTGTATGTGACAGTGTGTTTCAAACAAATTAATATTTTCTAAAAAAAGTAGCATCCAAACAGAATTAGTAAAAAATAACATTTCTTGACAGAAGAGGGTAGCCATGTCTCAAAAACTCAGAAGGTGGGAGCAGGCAGAATGCTGCCTGGTACTAATGGGAAGACTCAAGTGTATAAATGGGTGTTTGGAAGGCACAGACTTATAAATCATTTGTGTCCTCTCCTATCAGTCTGGATACTGAATGCATTACAGTAACCAGTGAGCTCATGAATCACAGACGAAGAACTTGTTAAAAGGAAGAGAAAGATCATTTCTTTGATTCAGAGCTGTTAGCATTGACAAGTCACTCTCAACGCAATGCAGAGAAAATACACTTGCTACAAATCTTTCTAATGCATAATTGATTTAATTTCTGTCACTGTGTGTTCTGTGAAGGAATAAAAAATCGTTTTGCTGAAATCTGAAGATATTTAGCAACAAATGAAAGAAACTTAGGTTGCTAAACAATCTTTTCTGAACAAATGTGATCAGCAAAGCAAGGAAGGGAGTGTTCAAAAAAGCAAACCTCAGCTCACAACCACATAAACTGACATATTTTACACTTAATACTCTACTTTGCTCCAGATTCTCAATTTACAAAAATGCAGCTAAAGATGATGAGACAAAAAATTATTGGGAGATACTTCAACACAGGTATAAATCCAATGACATCCATGAAATAGACACAGGCTTCAGCATGTCTCCATTACAGGTGTAAGAAGATGCTTTTAAAACCAGCATGTTTTTAAAAGAAGAGACATGCATGTCCAGTCCCTTAAAATGCCACTTCATACTGCAGACATGTCACGGAGAAAACATGGACACATATGCACAAGCTTCCAAAACTTGCCAACATCCTTCACACCCTAACTGTGCTCTGCAGCTGAGACCATCAGGCTATGTGACAGCACACAAAGCACTCTGAACCTTCGGGATGTGAGACACATTTTAAATACCTCTAAAATGCAAATACTTTTGCTTTTGTTTTGTATGTAAACCCTAGTGAGAAAAAACCATCATTAACATAGCACAGAAAACATTTTGGGATCAAATGCTCCTATGCTCCTTGGCAGTTTAAAGGAAACATTGCTACCCATCACTCAGGTGGGAGGTAGGGACTGCAGGCACAATCTGAAGTGAATTCCAAAGTCAAGCTGAACTGCAGGTGACAGTCTGGGATGCCGCCAGATGCTTAGGGTAAGGTTTGTTTGCATTCCATACAAGTGTAAAATGATTTATCTTGACTTTCAGAAGTGTGTGGACAACTTTGTGTCTCATTTGATTGAATGTTCTCTTTTTTTCTTTTCCTTCTTTCTTTTAATATCATATTGGGAAAATACCAGAATCAATTTACATCTAAAATGCACCCTCTCGGGGCTGATTTACATCTTTCTGGCTAGACTGCTAAAAACTTATCTTCCACAAGTCCAACACTTTTTGTCACAATGCACTGTCAAAATATGTCAGCCTATATAAAAAGACTGTATTTTGAAAATAGATTTTTCATTACTGTCAAAAATACCACTATGTAAAGCTACTATGTGAAGAAATATTAAATTCAAAAGATTCCCAGAAAGGAATAGCCAACAAAAGATAGTCAGCAAATTCAGCTATTCACATAACTTTTTTTTTTAATAGGTACGTGCTTGTAACGAGAGATGTGCAGGGAATCATAAAAGAAGTTGTGAATCATAAAAGGAAATAAGAAAAAAATGTGGAAAACATTACAAGTCTCTTTTTGGGTATTTGTCCAAGTGGAACAAAAGCAGACGTGAAAGAAGTAGGAACGAATACATGAAGTGAGGACAGAAAGAGAAACACAGTAACTGTGGCAAAAAACAAAGTGAACATGTTCACAAGATTTGACCAGAAAGTAAGTCCTTGAAGAAATTCAAAGATGAAAGCCTGGGAAAGGAGAGGAGCATAGCAAAAAGCAGAAGAGTCCAGTGAAAGTGACACTAAGAGTACTAGCTTATATCCTGACAAAGGAATAATTAATGAACTAAGGAGACTGTGAAGGACAGAAATCATATTTTTGATGACCAACTGACCATACACTAACTCAGAAAGATGGTGATGTTCATGTTCACTTGTCATGAAGGCGGTGGGGGAAAAGTCACATGAACAGAACTCAAACCAGGAAAGATTTAGCACTGAAAGAAAATGGGATTCATATATAGATTTGTGAATGTGTAATAAATATTTCTGTGGTAGGGATTTAACACACACTAAGACATGGAATAAGGCAGAATGGAAGAAAACAACAAAACATTTTAAAACCTACCAAGAGAGGTTCAAAAGCCAATGACATATCCCAAGAGAAAAACACATTTTAAAGGAACCTGAAGAAAGAATTACAGAGGAAAATTCACATGGATTCCAGAATTCAATTCAATCCCTGTATTGAAAGAAGACAGAAAAATATTAAGCCAGAAGGAAAACAGGGAAAGAACGTTAGAAAAGAGGCTATTTACACTTTTTCTTGGAAGGCTATTAGCAGATAAAATGAGAGCAATCTTGGAAGACTCAGGATGGAAAAAGCCACATTTTTGTAAGCCTGAAAAAGTTGGTTTCTCCTTTCACTTATATTTTTGCTCTACGTGAAAATAGATTATCTCAATCCAATAGTGTTGAACAACCAAGCCAAAAATCAAAATCTGTCTTTACTAATGGTCTGGCAACAGACTTCAGGAAACAGGGAGTTCAAAAGGTCAAAGACTGACAACAGAAAGAAAAAAAGGCATTTTTCCATTGCTGTTAAGCATTCACCAACCATAAATAACCACGTAAAGGATCAGAAGTCCTGACTGAAATTAATTCATCATTACAATATGAGTTTATTTTCTCCAAAATTGCTAATTATTTTAAATCAATCAGCCAGTGGTTTTGGTTGATGGGAGATAGGTGTTGTTACATCTGCAATATATGTCCTTCTGAAATTAAAAATATTTTAAAAACTATTTCAGAAGTTCTCCTCAGCAAATTCTTTTAACATATAGAAACTATTAAACCACTAGAGTCGATCATATTCAATATATTTTCATTGTAGATATGCCAATTTATACTGGAGGAGGAGATGGAAACTTTACATAAAACATACAATTTTAAAAATATCTGCTTTAATGTCTGCATAGCCGACTTTTACGGTGACCAGAATTATGAATGGAATAGTTCCTGGCATGAGGTTTTTGGGTGTGTATTTGTTTGGTTTTGGAGAAATAATTTCTGGGTTTTACTGAAAGTATTTTTATTCCAGTTGAATTAGAAAAGTGTTTTCTCCACATTTTAATGAAGGTGCTGTCCTTATGCAAGTTTTCCAGAGACAAGAATCATGAATGATCAATCCTCATAAACTTTCAGTGTCTGCTGAAATTCTGACACATACAACTATTGGCCTCTGAAAATCTCTACTTATTATAGCTGTCGATGAATTAAGTAAAACTACTGAGATTCAAAGGCAAATTTTCACCAAGATCTGCGGAATTTCTCTGAAGTCAAAGGAGTTGCTCTGATTTACTCAACATCAGGGATCTGGCTTCTAGCTCCAGTCCTTATAATCCAATTCTGACACAAATACTTTATTAACTTAGAATGAAGTCCTGCAACAACTTTTCGCTTTGAAGTATGTGGTGACTGTAGGTGCTTAGCTAGAGGGAGACAAATACAATCATCCAACTGCCAAGGCAAGTTTTTAAAAAGGATGCTTTACACTTTGTATTGATAAAACACTGCCAAAGATATTACAGAAAAACAATGTAACCTCTGAAGACTTTAACACTTACATTAGAAGAACAAATCAGCTTTAGAACGCTGAAATTAGGATTTGTTTTAAGATTTGCACTAATTACAGAGTCGCTGAGAGGATTCTAGCAACATGAATCAGAAGTCTGCAGCCATGTGTCTCACTGCTCCAATTAGCTCTTTGAGATGTCTGCGTGTGCAGGTGCGCGTGTACATAACCTCTGTGCACACACACACGGACCTACACAGGAGCACAGGGACCTACACACACCCGGCTCCTCACTTCAGCTAGCTCCTCCTGGGATCTGCATGCCTGCTTGTGCCTGAATGAACACATACTTACTGCACACCGAGCACAAATATGCTGAGTCTGAAGCCTTAAGGGCTGGCCCAAGCAAGCTCCCCAACCCTCTGTGTCTTTCATGCTTTCAAGAGTTTCAAGAGTTTAATGAGAACTTCTGACTGCAAACTACAGCACTGGAGCAGACCAACCCTTTAATGAGACATGATAGTTTTCTGCAGAAGGCAAAATCAAAAGACAAACTCACATCATGCTTACAGCTCGATGTTCGTGTGCTGCTGCTGACAAACCACTTTGAATTAAAAGAGCTGAATATTTAGTCCCAGATCAACACCAGTGGTCAGGAGCGAAGAGAAGGAGTCAGGAGGACACCATGTGAGAGTACAGGGGTGAAGAGAAGGTTTAAAGACATCACTCTCTTGCTGGACAGTGGTGCCATACACAGCCACCTTCTGTTTCATAATATATACAGACTGATAGCTGCAGAAATTAAGCTTGTCTCATTAAAGGAGGTGATCAATTTGGGTAGAAAAATACATATGCTTATACTTTGAAGAAGTCACAAGTGAATTAATTTCAGGATCTGAATCTGCCAAGACCGTGAAATTCAGATCCAAGCTTCCTCTCCGTCCTGAAGTATGCTCCAAAGACTATCCTCTTTGGAGAATAATCAATACCCTGATCATGCTGGCAAAAATCATGCAAGTTCATTAATGGGGTACAGAGGAACAGGATAAGAATAAAGAAGCAGATCCTCCCTTTGAATTTTCTTTGAAGTAATGCTTGAACACTATTCCAATATCCTTGGCCTTTAATACCCTTCCTATTGTGAGCATTCATTGTTATTCTTTCAAATCTAACTTTGTCTAGACCACTCCATCTTCTAAATAAAAGTGAAGAGATAATAAAGGATATCCCAAAGTGATTGGAAGTACAGTTGTGCTGGAAACCATGCTACTTTAGCCTTTTCCCACTTTGTATATACACATATATAAATTCATAATTTTACCTTCCTTTGCAGTGTACTGTAGCCTGCAAAGTTTCTCCAAGTTAAAAAAAAAAAAAAAAAAAGGTAGTATATCCTTAGGAAACCAGAGCTTGACTTGTGAATGTTATTATTCCCAAGAAACTAATTTTCCCACTGTGTTTCTTTGTGAATTTAGTGTGAAACACTAAGAAATCACATCTCTCCAATCTATTTATTTCCACTGACTGGCATACTCCAGTTCACTGGAGTGAACTCCCCACTGTTCAGCTGTGGCAGAAACTTTTCAAGCACAGTCCCAAATTTAACTGACACAGAAGTTAAAAGCCTGTGGAAATAGATACAACATATACCTACACTTGGACTTCAACTGGCACAATTACAGCTTACATAGAGCAACCAGTGCTGGGAATTCTGCTCACTTGTGGGTATGCACTGCTTCAGATAACAAAGAAAAACCTGCTTTTGCAACAAATTATTGGTTGGTGAAAGCCACTCCCTTCCTTTGCCACTGTTTGCAATTCATCTTCTACAAGACTTAACATGTTTACTTTGGGGTTTTCTCCTTCCTCAGTGAGAAAATGCCCTATAAATTGAGCAACTTCAAGGGGTTTATCTGAGCCAACTGTCCATCAAAAAAGAATGAAAGTTTTACATTTTTAGAGGTTACAGTGAAAGCGTCAGAAGATTTTTGAGTCGAAGAAACAACGATTTTAGAATGGACTAGTGTAGATAATGGCTAACAACTCATAAAGGGCATGGTCCAAAGCCAGTTAAAACCAGCAAGAATTTTTCCATTGGCTCTAGTGAGTTCTGCATCAAATCTCCGATGGTCACCCTAACTGCATGATGCCAAACGACAATAATACTCTAAACTATCTCACCACTGTCATTTCTCCAGAAAATCTTCTTCAGTATACTTTGAAGCTCAATGAAAATCATAACAATGACAGCAAAGAAAGCATAGCTTTGATTTTTTTAAACATAAAATTTGATTCCAGATATCCATACTTTAATCTCTTCTGTTAAAAAAATGAAGATAGTAAAGGACCTCCAACAAAACACGTGTGAACTGGATCCCAAAAAACAGGTAAGGAGTTGTTTTAAAAGCATGATCAAAACAGATGAAAAACTAAAATCCAAAGAACCCAATGCATGATCAGATACCCTACACTGATATATAGACTACTTGCATAACTAATTGGCATGGGTTTAAAAAACCAAAAGACATGATGCTAAACAGCATATGAAGATGTCTACATGGCAAAGAGACTCTACACTACTTTCACCCTTAGCAGGATACTTTCTTTTGATGTAGTATTCAGCCACAGGAAATGAAAAGTAGAACAATGTATTAAGTTCACAATCAAAACCAAAAACATTAAGAAATCCCAAGCGTTGCCTTTCAATCGACGGAGGATAAAGTGGGGTTTTTTTCCTAACTCAAACAGGTTACATAGAATATATTTTCCCAGCTCCCTTTTTTTCCCCTCTTTTGGGAAAAGGGGGAAGAAGGTGTCATAAATTTGGATAGGCAAGTTGCTTTTAATTAAATACTAGCTAATAACTATGTCTGACTTGTACAATTGCCAGTATTTTTAGTTGATATTGTCTTTCTGACCTGTAACCCTTAAACTAGAACAAGGACCTTGTTTAACATTTGTTAAATTTAGACAGCACCACTATCCACTATTACCCCCCTCCCACTGCTGCTGCACTAATCTCCCATGCCAGCTGCTCAAATGTTTACATCTGAAGGGCTTTCTCTGTTTGTGCACAGAGTATCTGCACAGTATCTCTCATCTGTACATTTGCCAGAAATCAAGGCAAGAAAAGCCTCCCTGCTGGAATTCTTGATTAATAAATAGTCTTAAATGTTTCTTCTTCCCTTCCCCCTTCTGTCAAATCCATTGCCATTAGGTTTTTACAAGGCAAACCACCACAGTGCACTTTACGGTCCTGACTCTTGTCCTGTGCAAACAACCGTAAATCAGAACAAGCTCCATTTAGAGTCAATGAAATCACACCATCTCTGTACTGAAACTGGGAGCGACTGAAATCAAGATGCATACCTGAGCATTTGCTGGGATGGAAAGAAGAAAATGTTTCAAATCAGAGAAGGGGGGTGTGGGGAATCTAACACTAACAACATAAATCTACTAGTAATCTCTCCATCTCGCTATGTCAGTGCACTTCAGAGACTGCCTGCACAGCCCATGACCTACACAGCGGTCACACCTGGCTCACACCAGGTCACTGAGGTACTGAACCAGCAAAACACCTAAACAGGTGCTTGGTATGGCCCTGAAAAAGTCAGTGGGGCCAATGCCTACAGCTATTCACATATTTAAGTGCTCCGTATGGCTATGCCTTGCTATTTGCCTTGATCTGCTTTCTCTTTTGCCCTTCCAGCTGACCACTTACAAAACCAGAAATATCTCCCTTAGTTTGTCCGAGTATTTTGAGATCTGCTTAAAGGTGCAAATGACATCGAAAAAAAATTCAAGAAAGTAGGACTGACTGATGGTATTACTACATACTGTTGTAAAAGCCTTTAAAAAGACTGACAAATATTGGCCACACTCTTTCCCCACTTCAGTTTGCATTCCAAAATGTTTCTTAGAATTCAAATGAAATATTAAACACTTTAAACAGAGTAAGAGAAAAAGCAACGGCTGAAATTATTTGTAGTCCTTTCTGCTAAGCTCAGAGGGGAAGATCAGTATTGCAGCTGCATGTAAAAGACTTACAAAACCCAATTCAACAGTTGTCTATTAAAAAAAAAGAAGAAAGAATACAGAACAGCTACACAGACTACAGGCTTTAGAAGGTCTCTTTTTGTAGTGATGAACAACTGAGAAGAACACACTGAGAGGCACACTCAGTGCTGTACAGTCTTTGCTTCATACAGACAACTCTTTGAGTTAAAGGAAGACTGGTAAGGGCCACTAAGCCTCACGTAGGTTTGACTTTGCATGAGAGAACTAAGCCATAAAGTTCACTTAGGAAAACTTCCCCATCAAAGTAAAATGCATTGTGTCCTGTCAGCAAGTGTTTTGCAAATCCTCCCTCACCTGCCATAAGATGTTATTGAGACATATGGTTTCACACGCTACCAAGAAGCGCCGTTTTGCCAACGAACAATAATGCACAGAACAAATATGTGTGGAAATCATGAGATCATCTAATTAAAAGAAATGTTATTGTATGCCACTACTTTTAATGAAATCGAGTCTTCACTGTCCACAGAAGAGGCTGGAAAGAAACCAAATCCTATTAGCGCTCATGCCTCAGAAATTGTTTGCAAAAGAAAAGAAATTATACCTTAACTGGTGTTGAAAATTTTTACTGTATCTAAAATCTACATATGCTAATAGGATATTTTAGACTAATATAATGAATCTATGGTTACATGGGATTCAGATTATGCCACTACAAAAACAGGTTTTACTGTCTCAAAAAATTTCCATTCTATATTAGAAATATGGAATCGATGACATACTATTAGCCATTTCTGATTTCATCTAGTAAAGGGCACTGGCATAATGCATGCTAATCTTTTCACTACAGTAGTTACAACCGGAAAGCCTAACAAGAAATATTTTGGATATCTAACATTAAATAATAAAAAAATAAAAAGTACTTTTCAGTGGAGTAAATAATTCCCTGACTAATTCCCAGACCATCCCAAACTTAGATAAAAAAGCATTTTATGTACACAAATACGTGAAAGACTTTTTAAAGGAATTGCATCTGTGCTTATCCAATTGTGAAAAGCCTGATCCTGGCATAAACTTTTGTTTAAAGGTGGTATTTTCCACACCACTGCATGCTTGCCACTAAGAACAATATGCTGAATGTGTTATGACCAAATGTGAATTACAAGGCTATTATAGACTATTAAGGGGTTCTGGTAATATTAATTACCAAGAAAGCAAAGCCTGAGTGGTTGACATGTCACTAGAAAAATCTCAAATGGAATTTGAGTTTGTCTTTGGGTATTTTTTAATGTGCTTTTATTAATGCAAATTAAAAGCCATTGGTCTTATTAGGTGCTGCTTTATTCTATTTTTTTTTTTTTTTAGTGAGTTAACTTCAGAACTTTTCAGTGAAATCAGTAACAAAAGATGAATCAGACATAAAAGGATTTGGGTGGTTAAGGGTGTGTCACCAGGTCTTAATTAAACATCCGAGGGAGTTATCTGAGCCAACTTACACCAGACTGACTGGGTACATCACTGTGTAGAGAATGATGCCATACAGCCAGGTCTGAAACTGCCACACGCAAGCCTAACTCCGTGTGCTCCTGTTAGGTTATGGCTCCCTAAATCAGAATGGTTTGTGCTTTCCCATCAATAAGCCTGACACACATCCTTCTGATGTGCTTACTTCCATTTAGGTGCCTGTATCCTGCTTCTGGGCATCCTGAGCATGAAAACTGTGGAGAAACTGTGGTTCTAACCTCTTGCCTAAATTCCAACAGGATCCATGAAAAGTGCAAATCTCCCCTTCTTTGTCAGCCAAGGGGCCTGATCCAATAGGTGTATTTAAAACACAATTAAGCAACTGGGCTTCACAAAAATGCAACTGCCTCAAAAGGCAGCTATGGCATTTACCTCTTGTCCTGCCCAAACCCCCGCCTCAAGTTCAGTGATTCAGTAAGAGCATGGTAAGTCCAGGTCCAAAACTGTCGTCTAGTTGAGAAAGAACAAACCTTCCCCTCTTGTGAGGAGAGCAAGACTGTTCTTTGTTCAAGGACATGAACATGAGTTTAGCTAAAAAGAGACTGAGATTAGGGCATTCATCTGGGCAGGAAGCCATTTGGCTCCTCCAGTTCTAGTTTTAGTGACTACTTACTTGCCTTACTTGCTGGATGTAACATCTGCTTAGCATAACACACAGAAAAACATCTCTGGCGCTGGCACTGGAACCCAGAGCTGCCACCACACTTAAGTTATTTCATTACTGGTCTGAATAGTTAAGCTTGCTCTTGCTCTCTGAGTCACTGAATATTTGGGTATTTTTACAAAAGGGTGCTTCCCACATCAAGAATACCTCACAGCTTTGTTCCAGGCAGTCTCCAGCTCAGTAAGTATTCTGAGGTTTTTTTGCAAAGGAGGAAATAATTCTCTAATGCTGATATCTCTAAAGGCAAAAAAGAGAACTTAGTTCTCTCATATTTTGGACAACAGTGGTAGGTGGTAATGCTCTAGAGTAAAAGCTTTAAATATGTGAATCTAACAGCTGATTCAAGCTTTCAATCTTGAGCAGAGGCAGGTAACAGACACAGATGGGAAGAGTTTAACAAGCAACTCCTGCTGTGAAGATTTCAGTTGCTTCAAAACTGGGGAAATCTGACTCTCAGCTGCTTAGATTCAGTGTCCAGACGCCTACACTGTCAGGTATTTAAAACAGGCACTGCCAGGCATAGTTGTACCCAATTCCTTCTGTAGATAGAACCTTATTCAAGCCCTTTTGGTTTTATTTAATCCATTTTTCTCTGCTTATCTCAGAATGTTTCTTACAATATTTCCTTCAAAATATCCTGCTAAAACCACTGCAGGAACTGAAGATTACAAGTTGTCTTTTTAGAAGCAACAACTTGAATACCATGAGTTGTGATGATTTAACTCACCCAGAACCACGCAGTTCTAAATAAAGATACAGGTTCTGATAACCACTGACTACCTGACAATATTTTTTTTTAAAAATAAAACCCTCATGGTCACAAAAAAAGAAGCTTAAATGTGACTTCTACGAACCCAACACTTAGAAGTCAAAAAGAGGGAAGTCCACCCGTAATGATTTGTTTTCAAATCTCATGATCTTAAGCCACTTTTGTGTGGTGAGGGCAAGAGCTGACAAGTGATTTTTGAATGCATGAAGTTGGCAAGTACAAGCTAGGCAGCACAGACAGAACAGGGGTCAGCCGACATGTCTCTTCACCAGATACTGTTTTTAATAGCTTGTAACTTCACCATGCTTTAACCATGGATGCTGAGACTTTCCATTCCAGGTGTCTGCCTCGGGCTATTTTTTCTTTTCTTTTCCATTTTTTTTTTAAGCCAGAGTAGTTCAGCTGGTTCTGAGATGACTTTTTTTTGCACTAACTCCAAGGACCTTTTCTTTAAAGAGGTCTAGTAACACCACATTTTGGAGCAAAAACTTGAAGTCTGGTGGTGGCAGGCAGCCACTGTTTCAAGCTCTTGCCTTCTGCTATCACATACTGTAAGAAAAATCTAAAGATATTATAACATGCAAAAAAATCTATGATTCACATGAGTGAAGACAGTTAATATCCTGTAAGTGCACACCACAAAAGAAGGTGCATCTCTTCAGCAGCCACAGTCTGGCTGAAAGGCACCTCCATGGCCTGCTTAATCTATAACTGCTCTGAGACAGAATAAAGTATGTGTAGCTCATCCTCCAGACATTTTTGGAGGTTCTGCAGATTAGGTGATGATAAGGATTTCACAGTCATTTTAATAACGTGCTCCCCTGTGAAATTTCCATGTAGTCGTATTCTTCTCCCTCTCATATCCAAGATAAATTTCTATTGCTATATATAAAGCACACTCTTCCTGTCCTGCCCTCTAGCATCTTTACTACCTACTGAAATTCTCTCAGTGCCAGCCTAAGCCTTGGGCAAATCTTTTGTCTTACCAAGGAAAGTTAACAGTAATGATTTTTTTTTCCACAGTATATCACAGGCTATCAAAACAAAACTAATTCTACTCTCCTGGTGAATCTTATTATCCTGAGATACATGGTGTTTGATAGATCTCTTTTTTGTCTAATCATATGAACAGCTGCACAAATGAAAATATTTATAACTGTATCTTCCGTGGTGTCATCCTCTGGCATCTAACTACTGGTTTGCAGGCACCCTTTAATGAAAGACTGGGGCAACAGACCTGTCAGCTGCAGTATTTAGACAACTTTCCATACTCAGTTTGTTGAGTTTTGTATTTTGCAAACAGAATCACAGTAAGCAAAATTTTTTCAAGGCCAGATCACAACCTGCATCTTGGACAGTGCAGATAGATAGCCCTAACTGTACAAAATGCATCATAACTATCCCAGGATTTGTCCTTGCTAATAACAAATAAACACACCTTAAGTATTGTGAGGAGGATGTGAAGGGAGAACATGAAACCAGGAATTTAAAACAAATGTGATTGTCAAACACAAGGAAATATTAAAAGTGGATGGCTGTTAACTTCCATTTAGGTGACATGGGTAGCATTCTCATTCCTATTGCCCTAAACAATACCTGCCTACGTGACATGAAATCCTTGACAGGAAGGGGCATTACCTGATCACCTGGGACCTGACATGGCTGAAGAGAAATAACATTTACCTAGCTGTACTTGATCCTTCTTTCCAACCATTCTGAACTGAGAAAGTGTATCATGGATTTACGGTGTAACTCCTGCCATCAACAAGGGCATAACAGTTTGAGTACAAGGCTCTGAAAAGGTAAATCATATATGTTTTAAAAGCCTTTATATGGAAAAGAGTTGTTGCTATCACTTTAGAAGTGGTTGCCAAGATTACTAATGCACCAAAATTCTTGATGACTTTTATCAATTATTAGCACATATTTTCTTCTAGAGCATAATCTTGCAATTATACAGGACTATGAAATAAAGTACTATGAAATAAAAATAAAATAAAATCCCACACACATATCCTAAACATATCTGATAACTGTTTGGTATTTTAAATTACATATTTCTTTTCCTCTTGTAGTTTTGCATATGAACATACCAAATCAAGGCATGACAGACTCATCAAGCAGAGAACTACTGGACTATCTGCTTCATTTAATGAATTGATACTGTAATGGGCAAAACGTACATTTGGACATACACTGAACACGAGGTATTTTAAAAATGGTGCTGATGAAATGCTGATGAAAATCCTCCAACACTGCACTGTTGAAGCCCTGTTTGAACTAGAGAAGCCTTGAGTGATAAGACTTTGTGCTGAAGTTTCAAAACCTCTGATAAGTGTTCCTGGCTGTACTTCTAAATACTTTTTCCCAAGCTGATATATTACATAAACAAAGTCCACATCAGAGTTACACATCGTTCAGCACTTGGGATGTGTTTTTTCACTCTTGATTTATGAAAACACAACGGCCCCAAAAATAAAACTAGCTAATTTTAGTACTGTGTTCCAAATACTGTGTTTTATCTTGATCAACTGTTTATATGAGGACAGTGACACCAAGCGGCAGAAATTACTCAAGTTCCCTTTTCTTTCCAGCTGTTCTGAGCTCCAGCTCTGACAGTCTGCCTTCGGCACAGAAAAAGCTGAATACAGCTAACTGCACTGCAACTTCCAACTGCTTTATCGGTATGTGGTGTATTTCAATAACATTTGATTTGTGAAAAGTTAACCTGGATATAAACCTCATCTGCTTAGAACAAAACTGGTTTTTTTTTTCTTCCCAGATTAAAGGAAAATACTTCTGCTTCATTTATAACACACTGCTGGATTTTGTGTCCTTTACTGATGTGTGGTATAATGAACAGCTGCACTTTGACGATTTTCATGGAGAAATATTTTCTTGCATTTCTACATCCTCTCTCTAAACTCTTAAGAAATTCTTGGTTTTCACCTTTGTTTTTTGCTGATACTGTGAAAAAATGTCCTTTCACCTCAGCCTTAAGTGTTGTCTGTGCCATCTTGACTTCGAAAATCTGCTTCTTCATCAACAACTCGAAGTATTGGTAGAGGCATTAATAATTCCAATAATAATAAGTATGGCACTGAGAATGGTTTGGTGGTTAAAAAGTGAGTACAGCTTGGGCTTGAATAAACTTTTAAGGGTCTCTTATTTCTTACACTTTTATTTCATCACTTCATTTTGCCCAGTTTAAGAAAAGAAACAAACCAACTCCAAATCAATACCCAAAATAGAATCATTACTTTTTTTCCCCCCTACAATTCAGTGCACATCAGCACCACATAATAATGAGAAAAGGATTTAAACTAAGCATATGAAAGTTCATGCCTTTACTTTGGTAGGACTTCACAAGTTAACTATTTCTTTATAGGCAAGAAAAATTTTCTTGATCCAGTCAATGTAACTCCTGGTACTGTTTCTTTCAGAAATAAAACTGAAACTGCTTTTGGTTCCCAAAGAGCAAAAGCAAAATATTTTCAGATGACCCAAAACAGTGCCAGAAAGCAGAGCAAAGGTAACTGCAAGAGAGGAAGCCTATACTGGATGACATTTTGCCAACAGTCCTATCTCAGCAATGAAACTTCTATATAATGACCTCTAAATACATATTTCATGTACATGGCCATGTAAAATACCACTTAGTTGGAATAAGGATACTTAGTTCCAGCGAATATCTTTTGAACAAGCAGAAAAACAAATTACTCAGAATGACTGAGAGTCTCAAATCTAGTCCATAAGGAACTGCCAAGCTGAACTTTTAAAATTATGAAGTGCTTTCATTTGTGTTTCCACTTTAATTTTATCTTAATACAAGTTATCTATGCCAACTAGTTTGCAACATTTTAGAATTTTTCACCTAAGGCATCACAATTGTTGAACTTTTTCTTGAAGCCTGTCTAGCCCCTTGAAAGGATGGACCTTCTGTGCTGCTGAGTGAATCTGTTAGACTTATTTAATACAACTTCTATAACCTTGAACAGAATACTACCAAATTCAGTGGAACTATGTCAGGAACTATATGGAACTATGTTAACGATGTGCTCATGTCTTAGCAGGATTGGGGCTCATACAAATACAGGTGTCAAACCAGAAGTGAAAGACATAAACACTAAACAAGGGCTACATTGTTCTTCAAGATTAATTCCTTTTAAGAAGAAAGTCGGAAAAAATTAAATCCCTGACATGCTTGTTTAACTGATTAAAAAGGAAACATTTTTACCTCTTCAAGAGCCCTTTGCTCCCTATGACCTGCACCTTTAGAAGACAGTTACATGTTCAAAACAGTTTTGAAAACTTTTTTCATCAATGTTAGAGGAAAAAAAAATTAATTGACAGTTTTTCCCATAAAATTCCCTAGAAAAATAAGGTGGTATCTCTCTTCTGAGGAGAGCACCACACACCTTTACCATCATATTGTCACTTGTAATTCCTACTCTTCTTCCTCCTTCTTTTTGAGTACTTGGGTATCAAGATATTGAGATTAATTTATAATGGCATGAATAGAGAGCACATATAATGAATAGAGACCACAAAATTATTTTATTTTGGCAGACCTTGTGATGCTTTTTCTATACTTTTACTTAGTTTATTTCAATTACATATAATCACTCTCTTCTAGGGTTTTTAGTAAGAGAGATCTATTAATCTGTTCATTTTTATAGTGTTGCCCAAATTTTTAGTATCATAAGCAGCTTCCCATTTCATTAATCTTTCATTATGAAGTCTTCACAGATTTGCAGTTTGGTGTTCTTACGCTTCACAGCCAATCAGTTTTCTATCTATTTCTCCTTTTGGACTCCTTTTACATTACTCTTTTTATCTGGGATTTCTTCACTTCCATTTTTTCCACAATTTCCTGTCACCCTTCTCTGTGGCTAATGAGTTCTATATTTTGCAGATCCGCACTCCTTTTTCAAAGATCTGTTTATGAAAGAGGGATTCAGAGCTGAACCTCTTGTTTCAGGCTTCTATCACAACATCAGAGTTTCTCCAGGTTTTGAAAACACGATAACAAAAAGACAAGTAATTAAAAAAGTAATAAAAAAGATGTGCCATTTATTATAATTACTGTTCCACCAGAATGGTCTTAGAAAATATTTAGGATTCACACTTCCTAATTTGCTACCTTCCTATTTAGATCCTCATAAACTGGTAGGCTGTCAGTCGCTTAAAAATGTTTCTCAATGTAATTCACAGGATTTTAGTACCCCAAACCTGACTCAAGTACTTAACAGAATTCCTGTTTTTTCCAGTGTTTACTCTTCACCATCAAGTTCCTTAGGAAACAAACAAAATGCTGCCACGCTGCAGAAGTCAGACACAGAGATGAAAAGAAATGGTGTGGTTTTATGAGAAAAGCCCCCTTTCAATTTCATTGGTAAGGCAAACACTCTCTTGCACCATGTAGTCCTGCCCCTGCATGTCACAACACCTATGTTCTTCTTTCTCACAACTGCTTAGAATTTAACATTGAAAGAAAACTTATTTATAGTGAAGCTAGCAAGTTTTATTTGAAGACAATGCATTACATTTTAGCTTCATGAAGATATGCAAACTGTGCACTCACACAACGAAGCCTGCTAAAGCATAAGCTATTTCTACTTCTACTTGGCTAAGCATCAGGAACAGCAGTGGTTTCTGGTTATTTCAAACTGCAGGATCTAGTAAGAACGCAATAGCATCTACAAGCTGTGTTAGTACTTACATCCAAGCTTCCTTCACTTGTAGATGCAGAACTAAAAACATCCTCCTCACCACAATCTCTGTTCATCCTCAAGTATTCTTCTGTCTGCAACACAAACAAGTGTCCTACACAGCAGCAGCAAAGGAAACAAAACTGCAAAAACATGCCAGAGCAAAATATCGAACTCCATCACAGAACCGAGACAAACTGTCTCAGTAATGCTGGACCTGATCGCTGAGAAACTCCACAGTAGTCTGCAAAATTCTCTGATGTAGGCAAGGAGCTAAGAAATCCATGGGCAGAAAGATTTAAGAACAAGAATACAAAGACAAAATTCTTAGGCAAGGATAAAAATACGGAATAACTAATACCTGTAATATCAGGGAGCAGACTGTTAGTCTCTGCTAACCCTCAGACACAAGGGAACAAGTAGGGAGCTCCTTCCTTGCCATTTCTCCATGAAGGAACTGTTTTTGTGCAGTAGTATATACCTTATTTAAGCCTAGATCCCATGATTGCATTGCACCTCTGCTCTACTGGATTGCTTAGCAGTGCCAATTTGATCTGGATTTAGCCTCAGGCAAATGACTACATTTAACATCAAAAAAAAATGGAGTTCATGCCACCTTTATGTTTTTTCTGCCAGCTGCAGGAGAACAGAGGGTAACTGATCCAGCATAAAATTAGAATGGAGAGAACAAGATGATACCTGATCTGGCATTAAGCCTGCCAGTACAAAGTTAACCAAAGAAATACTTTTAACAAATTTGTACCAGCCACAAGAATAGGACTTTGCTTTCATTCCGTGTCACGGCGTTTTCAATATAACGGAAAGTTTTTTTTTAGAAAAGTTAGGTCTGGTGTATTGTCATGCCACAATTACTGCTCTCAGTGAGCCAGCTGAGAAAGAAAGCATGTGCGTGGGCATGGAAATCTGAGCGTAGGCCTGTAGTGTGCAGTGACACCTGATCCAGGGCAGTTCACAACGCAGGCGGACACTCTTCTTCCCTTGCAAAAGAAATTGCCTTCCCCTTGCAAATGCCTGCAAGTCTGCAGTCCTACTGCTGTGGAGGACTTTGAACAATTCTTCCTATCAAATAGTTCTAAAATAGAGACTATACGTGACCACCTACACACACAGACCCCACCACTGCAAATCATCATGCAAACAAATAAACAAAAACAAATAAATAAATATGCAGAACCAACTTAAGCCTTGTGGGGGTATGAAAATGTAAAAATAGCATAAGGTGCAGAGTTTAGGCACCCTGGGGTTTTGATTCCAGTTCCCTGAAATCACAAGGAATCTCTTCATCTAATCCCTTCATAAACCTACCAAATCCTTTATTAAAAGAACTTTATTAATTTGTCCTCATTCTGCTAAGTCCATTCAGCAGTTTCACTGCTGTTTTGGTTAGAAATCTTTCACAATTGCAAGTCAGATATATTATGCCTAGTTAACACCTGCTTACTCCTTCGTGCTGCGCTATTCTTCAGTTTTCGGTAATTCTTCCATCTATCATGCTTCAGATTCCCAGAGGTTTGCATTAAAAGACAACAGTGACTTCATTGCTACTAAAGTGACTGATTTAGTTTCTCTTGCTACAGAGTAATTGCCATTTGAAGTAAGTGTGCAATAAAGAAATCACAAAGAAAAATCAATTGACTTTTCAGAACTAGTGGCAAGAAAGACTTAGACATTTTCTTCAGATTTAGAAGCTATCTCATACTTTTTTGTACAGTTCCTACTTTTTTCCCAGGTCAAATACTATTCTGAATTTAATCCACCCTCAATATACTTAGCATGTATTAAAATTTGTATTTAAAAAAACCTCAGAGTATCACCTCCTTTGATTAACAAGCAAGAGAAAGAGAACAGAAAAACAGAGAGGACCTTGAAATCTTTGAACACATTTCCAACTCTGCTGTGAGAAACCCACTTCAGTAACCACTGAATTAGGATGCTTCAGAGCAACTTTTTTAAGGTTGCAAGCATTAATACTTTAAAAGTTAAAACTGATCTGCTTCAGGAGTTAGAACTGCAAGAACACAGATTTCATACCCAAGTTCAGTAAAATGGAATGAGAGGACAAAGTATGATGCAGAAACTGCCTGCTGTATTGTGTTTGGTTCTTCCAGAGGAACCACAGCCCCACAGCGAGCTCTAGAGGCTCTGGCTGAGCTCCCTTGTTTCACCTGATTCTTCTGAGCAGACACAGCACTATCGATCCAGTTACACTTTTGTTCCCTTCTAAATAGGAAGTATTTTTTACAGTGGAAAAACACTCTGAAAGTGACTGATTTCTTATCTCATAAAATAGTTTCCATGTGTCCCGTATATGATATTAAGAACAGTTCAGCATCTATGACAGAAATAAGGTTTTCCAACACAGTAATTCACAATGTCCATAAAGAATCTATTCCCTAGCAAAAGCACTACAAATTTGATCATGAACAAAAAGGCAGGGAACTATGATCACAGTTTTGAGACTGTGACTGAGAAGACTGGAGAAGTAAAACATTTGTCCATTAACAAGCAAACGTTTCTTACTGCCAGTTAATCAGATACATATTTTATAATTCCACTCCAAAACCCTTGGAGGGTTCTTTAAACTAGAAAAAAATTTCCTTTTTCTTCTGACATCCTAGAGTATTAAATACTTTACAACCTAAATCAGTTAAGACAAATATTTTTAGCAAAGGATGCAAAAACTATGAAGTTAAAAGCCCACTATTTTTTCTGTGTTGAGTCAGAAAGTTCTTCTGTGTTTTATTCCTATGATAAATGAAATATTCTTCATAAATGCATATGAACAGAATTCTTTCATACAAAATTTCTTTCTTAAAGTTTCCAATTCAAGAATACAAAGTTAAAAATGCCTAACCTGTACCCCAGCAGACACTGATACTTCAGCTCAGAACTGCAAGTTATTTCTTCTACACATGATTTATTGCCTTTACAGACTTGGAGATGGCAAGTGTGACTGCACAGAGCTTCCAAGAGGTATAAATGCTTAAAAAGAAATTACCACCCATGCACAGAAGAGGTCATAGGACACATCTACTTGATAATTTAATTGCTCTATATTACATCAGTCCTTTCATAAATGCATTTCATAATGTGAGCTCTACTAAAAAGCAGACATAGGTTGCTTGAAACTACTGCCCTTTTTAAACACCTACTGAACTCACAGCACTAAAAGAAAAGGAAAAAGTAAATGGTCAACATCTTTGACTCCTTCAATAAGCTGCTGGTATCTCCATCAGGCTGCACTGATGGCACATGATTTATGCACCTGTTAACAGATTACTCTCTGGAAGGAAAAGGAAGGAGGCCAAACAAATGCCACCACCCACAGACATAACAGATCTGGAAAGAAATAAATTCTCTTTAGTGTGCAGTACCCTGCTGAGCACTTACCTTGCTGCTTCTTCTATCAGCATTAAACAATCCCAGAAGTCTTGTCTTTTCTTTCTCTATTGCATCGCTGCTTACTGAAGCCTTTCGGTTTGGTTCTGAAACAATTTTAATGCAATAGTTGTTACATTTTTGAAATAAAGGTTCTAAGATGAGTATTTTAAAACATCTTGGATTAATTCTGGATTTTTATGAGCTGGAGATGCTATGGACTGGATGATCTAAGTAACTGCCAGATCCTGCACTTTGTTATCAAACTTTCATTTGTTCTGAGTATGTTCTAAAATCTAATGGACACAAATGGAATAATTTCATAAATTGCCCTGTTTTCAATCACAATCCAGTAACCTCTATTAAAAGGCAAAACATGAGCAAATTGCTTATGACTTCAGAAATGCTTGTTAGATATATTACTTAAATCTCAGAGTACTGTAATACTAGTACTAAAAAACCCCAAACACTTAAAAAAAACCCCAAACGGTGAATATCTTTAACAATTCATAGGTGCGACTTAATACTGTGAAGTTCAATGAGAGATTCTCAATGTGTAGTTAGGATAAAGCTCTTTAGAGGAAAAAACCTTCCCCTTGGAAACAGGGTTCTCCTTAGAACTTAAACTAACTGGTTGTGGTCATCTTTCTTATCTTGGTGCTTTTATTTCAGGTGGGAAAAGAGGGGAGTTTATAGGCATTTCAGGTTGTAAGAGCTCAAATGCGTCTTCCTTGAACCTGCTTAAGAAGTTGCATGAGTTCTCACACCATCTAGTATCCCTTCAACTTCCTCCTTCAATTTCTCACCCACAAACTGGATGAGCAAAATGACACACTCAGACACTACAGGAACAACATTACCCACTTAATACACAGATGATAAACTACTCCCACTTTTTTTAAATGGACTCTGCAAAATGCTATTAATCCTTCCTCCTGATTCCAAGCACATCAGGGTATTCCATTAGCATTCAGAAAGTTTAGTGCACTAAAAAAAAAACTTTCCCTTGTAAATATTTGCTTAATAACAATTAAAAAACAAATTGAAAATTACTTGCTTGTTGACACAAAATAAAGGTTTACTTCACAAAAAAAGCCTCATCCCAGGACTCCTGCAAACTTATTTGCATAACACACAAAGTGATTTTCACACAGATCACTTTTGCATATAAACAATCTCACATGCTAGGTGTTAGACACATACAATGAGCCCAAAGGAAAACATGGATAAATTATCCTTAAGAAAGGCCGCAACTGCACTGCAAACAAATACAGTAATGAACTAATACTTTCCTTAAATACTAAGCACTACCTATGAAGGTTTCTTGCTTGGGCCTGGGCTGTGACTAGATATGGAATATGATTCCCTTACTCACATAGTCTTCAACTATAAATAATGCTGTGGAAAGGCTAACACAACAGCTGATCATCAATATTGTCACTGAACATTGCAAAACCCCAATAAATTTGGATTAAAGTACAGCATATAGTATCAAAATAATAAGTCTTTATTAATCTGTTATTAACTTTTTCTTAAATAAATGCAGTAGATATTTCATCTAGTATTAATCTCCATATAAAAGGAAGCCACAGCAAGTAATGACAGAGGATTAGGGGGAATAGTACTGGCATTGGTAAAGACAAGAGGCCATGAGCTAAGATTTGCTCGATTGCTGTCAAGGTGGACTTCTTTCATAAAAATTAAAATAAATTCTCCACTTTTATTTCAGTTATGTTGTGTCTACCAGCAACGCAAAAAAGTAAAGCTTGTTCATAAATCAACCATAACTTTCTTGAGGATAATTAATTTAAGCAATGTATTAAAACAGACTCAATAGGGAAAAGGATATACTAAACACATGTTTTCTATTTGACTAGAAGCAGAAGCACCAATACAATCTAATCCAACCCCAACCACTGTAAAAATTCAGAAATCAGCATCTCTTCAGTTACCCAATGGGTATGTAGACATTTGATATTAAAATGCTTTGCTGCGTGTAAATTGAAATCAGTGGACGATCTCAGAGACATCAAAATATTCTGCCTTTTTTACTAAATAAATTTTGAACTCAAAAGACCTCTGAAATTTTAGTAATTCTTGAATTTAACTAGTCATGATTTAGGTAAACTGAACATGTTTGGAATCTGTATAGAGACATACCACACCACAGACAGTTTAACGGCAGAATTTGTTACTTGCTGGCATTTTAATGGCTATTACTGAAGAGACAGTATGCACAGAAGTGTGTTTGCTCTTAGCAGAAGCACAAGACATGTAAGCAACACTTTGGAAAGACAACACAGAACAAAAACAGCTCATTTCCCCATGGCATTTTACTCTACATTCTTAAAGATCTATCTACCAAATGCACATTAAACATAGAGTGAAGAGAAAGAGTTAAACACAGAGTAAAGTTTTCCCTCAGCAGCATCGTACAGTACCTCTATAGTTCAGAGAAGGTTCAGACTGAGTTTTTGATGGAGGAACTGGAAAAAGCAGGCAATGAAAGGATAAGAGAAAATACATTAAAGTTCTAATATAGCCTTGTAAGGCACAATGTTCATTAAATAGTCTTAGCACCCTTTTTCCTAAGCATTACAGAAGAAAATGTTGACTGACAACAGACATGCAGAGCTGCTACTGAAGCAGTTTAACTGCATTTGTATTAATTCCTGATTCACTCATGAAGCTGCTTCAACTGCTAAATCAAATTAAGTAAGCAGGTGGCAGCAGAGCTTCTCTTTTAATAATCCTTCAGCTCTTGGTATTTTCTGTTTCAGGGAAGGAAGAAGTGAGTTTTTCTAGAATATGCTCTTACAAGCACATCCTATGGCTTTCAGCACCTCTGGTGCCTTACATGTTAGTGGGAATGTGCTTTGAAAATGTATTTTCTGTTATGTAAACAGGCTAGATATCCACTCAATGCACAAATCACAGACCAAATGCTACTAAAACCAATGGGTTTATTCCTCTTGAAGATTACAAAAGAGAACATTGAAGAAGGAATTTGCTGAAACAAAGGAAAAATCCTTGTAAATTTTATGTGCATTTACTGTTTTTTCTCAGACACCATGGGGCGGAGTAAGAGGAAAGCATAAAAGGCTGAATTATACTCAGAATCAGGGGGATTATATCATAATGAAAGGGAAGGTATACTGAAAAGTCAAAAAAGAATAGAATATTAAAAAAGAAGTTGATGTAGAGAGCAGCACACTATGACATGTAGATCTTTGTAGGTCCCTTACAACTCAGCATATTCCGTGACTCTGTGTGATTCTGTGATAATTTGCTGCTATAATCCCAGCCCCGTAGTAAAGTCTTTGTTTTGACTGTATAGGCTAAAACCAAATTCGAGGGCCAATACTGCATCAGCATACACAACACCACTTTCATTTGAAAGGAAAGACTTTAATGAAGGCTTAGGATAATTACTCTGTAAGTTGTCCCTGAAGGATGTGGAATGAATCCTGTTGAATACGTTCCATGTTCAATATGTTGCTATAAAATGGTTTAGTTTAATTACAGTAAACATGTTTTGAAAAAAACAAACATGCAATTGAGTTATGACATGTTGTCAGCCTCTTTTTGGAAGATCCTAACAATTCAAAAGAAAAGGAGATATTTAGTTTACTTAGAAGTCTAAACTCACTGAAATTTGACTCGCATGGAGGTAGAACTGTCACTTATCAAAGAGTTGGAAAGAAGAGACAGAATGTCAACATAAATAAATAATTTTATAAATAAAAAATAAGCCTACAGCTCAGCACCTACAAGAATGACGTTATCTAAACAATAAATAAGGACATTTACTGTGCTGGAAGTGATACCGATTGAGACCAACTGCAGGAGACAATTTTAATGAATATCACTTTCTGACCTCATAGGAAGTAGTGCTTGTCAGTGTGTATTTTTAAAGCAGGTATATTTTAAAGCACATCACATAATTATGCTATTTGAATACATAATCAGGCTGATAAAACGCCACTATAGGAAGCTGCTATTACAATTTTGTCTATGAGAACAGAAAGTGAGGACAGGTAAACAAGAGAACAAAATTTTAAATACAAATACCTCTTAGCTCCTCTTCACCAAACCATCAATTACTTCGCTCTTTGGAGGAACTGTCTTTGTTCTAATCCAGTCTGTTTCTCATAAACCCTGGTCTGTCGCCTGTGCCTCTCAGCTTTCACAGCTGCCATGACTATGGCATGTCTCTTCTTTCCTTCTCTCCAACCCACAGCACAGGCAGGTGACAGACTCTGCCTGGCCGAGGCCCCTTGTATTACGCACACCTTTACTGACAGCAGCTCTGCGACAGCAAAGCTCCTCCTTTTGCCCTGCCCCAGGCCAACCTGCACCCTGCCAGAGTCCAGCCCAGCCTGGCGCGAGGCCCAAGAGCAGCCAAGGACGGCTGGGCACGTTGCTGACCTGGCCGCTGCTCCGGGCACGGCTCACTGAACAAACCCACGCTGCTCTCCGGACTGAGATCTCACTCTGCTGCTTCAGCTGGATGCCAAAAGAATGGCAACACAAATGCTTTTAAGTTGCCCATAATTTTGTTGTCACATCATATAACCCTGCAGTGACCACTTTCAGTCTTGGCTCACCTTTTTTTCTGTCCCAGGCATACAGCTCCTTTATCCCCAGCTCCTCCAAGGACTTGGTAAGCTCCAGCTCTTCCCCAGTTATGCCATCTCGCAGAAGAACAATGTGCTCTTGACTGACTTCACACTTCTCACAAATAGCTGGGATGATGTTGTGGAGAGGCACCTCCGGACTAACTCGAACCACAGCCTTCTGTGTCTTCAGGTAGTTCACTACCAGCCTTACAGATTTCTGCAGAAACAAACACAAACTCTCAGTCTCCCTTCTGTGATGGACAGGCCCTCTTACAACGAGAAAAGCCCTGGGGATTTCCATATTGTCTTGACTATTCCTAGGAAAATTTACCCCACATGCAAAAAATAGTACTTAAAAAAATAAAATCTCAGATCTCCCTTTCTACTAAGGAGACATTCACAAGAACATGCAAAGAAGGAAAAGGAATTAGAGGCAGATGTAATGTGAATGTTTACAAGTCCCACTCTGAAAGGCGGGAGAGTATAATTAGATATAACTACTAAGAATAATTTAATAAATCAGCAAATATTTGGAAAATGACTACTTCTCAATCTTCACTATACGGTGAAATACATTTATTAATGATCAGTCTTCTCCCATATATTCAGTGAAGATGGTACACAAAATATTACCAAAACACTATCTCCACACAATCCCACAACCCTCATTTCAGCCATTACTGCAATTTTCAATCACCCCAATCTTCAGATTGCCATCTATCCAACCACATGCAGCATAACATTTTGTCTAAATGTCTAGACTAGCATCTGCCAATCTGCATGCAAAACAGTTAAGCTAGTAAAGCAGGTTATAGTCAATCCCAAGTCTTCCCCATCCGGTTTAAAGATGGAAAGATTGGAAGAACTGAAATCATAGGAATGAAATGATGTTTCATGGCACCATTTAAGCCCTACGGAGCACTGACCTCAGGGACCCTTGGCAGAGGTCGCTTTGCCTTCTCTTCAGGAATCTTTTCTTTCAGAAGTACTGTCTGTACATCCAGCGCTCCTATCAAAGTGTTTGGCTTGTAACTCAGAACTTGTTGAGTTCCCGAAGACTTTAGTTCAAGACTATGTTGGGATGGATTTAAGCGATACTGGCTGCACAAATCAACCAACACATCCATCACAGCTTTACTACAAGGAAGAACACATTCACCATTAGTAACAGAAAAAAACAGTTGCTACAAAATTTGTTTCAGTTTTAATATGGGGGGATAAAAGACAGCACAAGCTGTGTATGTGTCACTAGTTAACCATCTCTGGGAGGGAACAGTGTTAGTGCTTTGAAATGCTAAACAGATCAGATAAAACGATAGGAATTAAATATATTCACACTTCAGTGTCTGTTTATGAGCTCGCAACGAACTATTCACTATGAGGCAGACAGCAGTGCCAATCATAGCACTAACAAACATAAGCCAAGAGCAGACAAAGTGCACTGTATTTATTTCCAGACCATGGATCACAGAATATTCTCAGCTGGAAGGGATCCACAAGGATCATCAACTCCAGCTCTTAAGTGAATGGCCCATATGGGAATTGAATCCACAGCCTTGGTGTTCCTAGCACCATATTCTGACCAACTGAGCTAACCTGAGAGTCATAATGTACTAAATCCATACATTAAACTCTCCAATTCAAATCCTATTCTTTAATGTGAAGACATGAATAAACTATGAACTCACAGTCTGACAAACTCCTAGATTTGAACAATCACATAACCCAAAATGGAGCACTTAAATCTGGAACAAATGGTAGACGGAGTTTATTTTTCCAGTTTACAACTCTGAGTTCTCCAAATTCATTTGACACCAGCAATATTTTCCAGTACAAGAGATCCTGTCCATATTTATTTAAGTGAAGGTATCAACCCTGTACAAAAACATCTGGTTTTGAGTATTTGCATTATCAGTAACTCTTACTGCATATGATTCTCATACCATGAGGTTTTAAAAGAGTCAGCAACTGTCCCTCTCATTTTGTGCCTCTGCAGTCAAGAACTCAATATTCACTGGAGCTTGATACTGCCTAATACAGCAGACATGAACTATACTCCCCCACACCCCAGAAATTCTCTTCTACCATGATACTGAAGGGTTCTTTTATTTTCCCAGCCTTTCCCCAAAAAATTCTGCATAGGATCAAAGAAAATAGGTTGACTAAAACTGGTCATTTTTCTATAAGTTTTGATTTCACAAACCAGTGTCTGTCATCAACATAACAATATAAGCTGAAAGAAGTTATCAGCTGTAGCTGAAACCTGTCATACACAGTGGAATATTTGTCTTCTAGCAGAAGAGAAAATAAATGCATAGACAGCATATTTGCCAAAAGAACTGGCACCTCTTCTAATGTTTAAACTGAAAAAACTGTATACAGATTCAAAATGCAAGCAAATTCAAAGAAAAACTCCACGAGTTATTAGCCAGCACCATTACACCTGTAGGTCAGGAATTAGCCTTCAAAATGCAAGCTGTTGGCATCTGGGAAACTACTCTGTGGGGGCCTGCAGTCTTCTTTCTATGGGTATGTTGTTGGTCAACAACTGCTCAAGAAGTTGGTGAAGAACCCTGGAGGGCTAATGGCAAAGACAACAAAAATAGAAAATAAGAGCAATTCCTTATTAACAGGTAGGTGACAGCTCTTCCCATGCAAGAGAAGAGAAAAGACCTTCTTTACAGTAAACCTTTTTCAAATTTAACTGAGTTACACAGCGTGAGCTGGAAAAGTGGTAAGCATGGAAAATTTGAAATACAGAATCCCACTGAAAAGAGAACACAGTGAGAACATAATGACTAAAGATCAAATAAGGAAAGCAGATGTCATTAATATGTATAGGATGCTTCAGAAAAACAGAGCACTGTGGCAACTGCTAACACAGAGAGAACAAATACAATCATGTAGCACCCAAAACAAAACTGTATCAGGACATTTCATGATGACTCATTCCGGCACTGTCACCAAGTTGAAAATGTCTGTATTTCATGACCACATTCAATTCATATGCTACACACCACAAACCTACAGGCATTTACACCTACTAAGTCCAAACTACAGAAGAATCCTACCTACACCAGTATTATAATGAATATTCATTAAACTGTGCAGCAGTGAACACTTTTTTTAAGTCCTTTTCAGTTCTCCTGATACAGATCTCAGCTTGTCTGTTTACAGACATATTGCTTTTAAACTAAAATTTGCATGTGCTTTTTCCCTCAGCCTTATTACTATTGTTTCAGAGAAACATAAATAACCTGGCAGAATCACAGTACATGGTGTCCTATGTGCTTGACATTTATATTTAAAGTGGAACACTAATATATTTCTGTAGTGTATAATAATGTGGTAATTCATTTAAATATGGACAGCTATCTTGCCTCTTGAAAAAGTATTTATAAAGAGAATGTAGTTAATCAAAATAATAATTTATGATTCCACAAATCATATATACTACTGAAATTATAAAACAGATTCAGCAGCAACAGTACCACAACTATAACAAGATCAGAATCCACACAAGCCATCTGAGAAAATAAGCTGCAGACAATCACGCAACTTGAACAAATTTGTCTGGACAATGGACAAATCAAAAATCCAGCCAAATCTGAGGTTTCATCTTATTGCTGATTACAAACAGACATGAATTAAACATAACATTTAAGGAAGTCTGCAACATCCCAACCTGTGCCATGCTGCTCAGAATACACAATTATTCCACGAAAAGCATCCCCAGCCTTCATCTGTACTGGTTGAAAGTACAGCTGAAGCTTTTGAAACAACTTCAAACAGTATGCTGTTTAAAAAATGCAAATTTGGGGAAATTTTTTCACAAAACTTCTGAGGTATAATGAAAAAAAGAAGAGGGGAGAATGGAAAGTGGAGAGGAAAGAAGAAAGAAGAAAAGGAAGAAAAGAGGAAAGAAGGAAAGAGAAGGAATTCCACAAAGTTCAAAATTCTTGTGTTTCAAGTGACGAAAGAGAGCTGGGAAATCCTTGCAATGAAGTTATTCTTATATCAGATTTCAATGGCACCAACCTGAAAAATTTTCCTTCTAAACCGTAATACAGTTCAGCTTGATTTTAAACGCGAAATTTATTCAAAGTAACTCTATGTATATGCTACACACAGAAGAGAGTCACTAAAAACAGCAAGAGAATGGTAATCTTCTAATCTAGACCAACTTTTATTTCTGACCTTGGGCTGAATATGGCTCCTGGAAGATGCAAAGAGTCAATCCTTCCTTTGCTTCTGTCTTGTTCCACACAGATCTGCACTTCATTTTAACCTGCTTTGGTAACTGGTACAGAGCATACTCTGTTTTGAAATTCAGGCAGGTTTTAAATATAAAGCTGAAACGAAGAAATTAAATATCTCCTGCCTTTCCAACTTCTCAGCTAAGAAACACCTTACTTTTCCATGTTAGTAAGATGCTGCTGAAATTTTTGGTGGAGAGACTATACAACAGACACCAAAGGTTAATGACTGACAAGCAAATACGAGAGCACAAAAGCAAAACTGGAAAGTGAATCCAATTTAAGACTCAGACAAGAAGGTCCATATGACTATTTTTAGCAAAGGAGAGTACTTTGGCTCTGTTCTGATATTCTACTACCATGCTGTTTGACATTTAATGCCAGTTCTGGACAGTAAAGAATAAACTTTGTCAGCAATATTTATCATGCTGAAGTTCTGATCAGACCGTTTGCTTCCTGTTGTTCTCCAGTGAAATGCAGGAAAGGCCTATGGTTTTTAAGATGCATAAAACAGCAGAATTGTTTTGGGTGTGGCTTGGCTTAATCACTTGGGATCCCACAGAGAAATCCATTCTAAAATACAGCCTTGTACATCTAAAAATAAATGTGCAGGGTAAAGTTGTGTTCTATCAAATGAAACCAACGTTCCTTTTACCTTCAACTTTCATGCTACAAATGCCTTCCAGCACCTAAAAGGGCCTATGAGAAAGCTGGAGAGAGACTTTTCACAAGAGCATGTGGTGATAGAACAAGGGCTAATGGCTTCAAACTGACACTGGGCTTAGATTAGATATTAGGAAGAAATTATTCACAGTGAGGGTGGTGAAGCATGGGAACTGGTCCAGAGAAGTTGTGAATGCCCCATCCCTGGAAGCATTGAAGGCCAGATTAGATGGGGCTCTGAGCAAGTCCCTGGTGCATGGCAGAGGGATTGGAACAAGATGGTCTTTAAGGTACGTTCTAATGCAAACCATTCTGTGATTCTATGATTAAAAAAGACAAAAACCAAACTCAAACTGGAGAACAGAATCTTCTTTATTTTGGTCAATGCCAAATATGCATTAAGAATCTACATTAACACCTGACTGGAAAAGAAACATAATAGTGTAAAAGGGGTGGATGACCTGAAGTCTCCAATTCTTTCACTATTTGCATTTAAACCAGATAATAGCAACTAGTCATTATTATTTTCTCATGCTCCAAAGTACAGCAGGCACATAATGAAAAGATTACAACTTTTTCTACACAACCAAAAATATACGTACTAAGTAGCAAGCTGTATCCAAAAAAGTTCTGGAAGCACGATAAATAAGACACTCATAAGTGTTTTCTGTTTCTTTTCTTAGCTTGCTCATGTACATTTGGCTCTTATTTTCCATAACTGAGCAAGTCCACAGATGGACCATCAAGATGACACACAACAAGAGGCAGAGGACTGTGCTTGTTGAGCCTTAGGACAGGAAAGGTGAAGGGAGATCTTGCTGCTGTCTGTGAGTATGAACTCTAGGGTTACCGAGCCAGACTCTTCTTGCCAGTGAACAGCAAGAGGACAAGTGGCAAGAGACAAGTGCTGATATAGGAAATTCCATTTAGGTACAAGGAAACATATTGTCTCCATAAAGATGGTTCCAACCCTAGAAAATAGATACAGAGAAATCCAGAAACCTCCTTCCTGGAAGGTATTCAAACTTGCCTAGAGACTGTGTGTTCTGGTGGTCCCTTCCAACACAAATTATTCTAGTATAACTTTTTTTCCCCTTAGCCTACACTGAACTACTGTGGTTTTGAGCTCTTATTTAATATTTAGTTAAACTAATTTTTAATCCTTTTGCCATGTGCCCTTTTTAACTTCTAACAACCCCCCTTTCCTGTTTTATCAACCTGGGCTGATTTCACACCTTCAGTCTTTCCTGAGACACTGCGCTGTATCTTGAGCTATAAGCCCACAATAAAGAGTCTATTACTGAGAATTATGTGAGAATATTCTTTCTGTGATTACATTAGCTTTATGCTCCCTATAATGTATACTCTGTACCGAACTCTGTCCTCCTGTATTTGCAGAAAGGGACTACAGCTTCAGCTAGTTTATTTTTTCTTCTAGTGTCCTGCTCTTTGTGCATCATATGTATGAGAGAATTTGTGGAACTTGTAAGATAACAGCAGGAGCAGCAACTGTCCAGTTTACTTTTCTGAATATCAGTCATCAATATGTTGACAACTCTGAACCAAACATTTAGCTTCCAACATTCCCATTTTTATGCAATGCATTGCAAATACTACTGAGTTCTCAAGCTGCTGACACTTAATGTCTGTATCTGTGGATACAGAAAGGCCTCCTCAGTGCCACTCTGTGAACAGAGACAGACACATGATCCCTTTATTTACAGGTTACCCATTGAAAGTATTACCTATGAGAATCACAAACAGAAAAGGTTTCTGATAACTTGGGAGCTTTTCCACTTGTTTTCCATCTAAATGTCTACCCATGACCTCTCTCAGACCTGTTAAGAGTTTGCGTGGATCTGCTACAAATCTATATGCATAAAATGTGTAAGTGGCCAATGCTTTACCTATCTTTCAGCATATCAGTTAATTCTCATATACAAGTACAAACACAGAATAGTTATGGGGTTATTTTATAATCCTTTTCAGAGGGAAGTAGGCTAACAGTTTTTCATTAATACTTCTATATGTTTTGCAGTAGAGTTCCCAGGGATCAATTATTTCAAAAAGAAAACTGTTTTTTAATACTATTCTATTGCTACACACACTCCCTAAGGACTCAGCTTTGTACTAAAATCTGCATTGCATATTTCCAAAATCTCAACCAAATTGTGTGTTAGAAGATAGCAATAAACTCTTTGAGACTGTTAGCTTGAGTTAACTTTTATAAGTAAAACGATTTCAAGGTTCCAGATTTCAATAAAATACTTTTAAATAGCACACATTGTTTTTCTAAAAGTGTATTTTAAGAAAATTTAATGAGAATTTTCTGCCCTCTTGCTGATATTTACAGAAACCTTTTACATAGAGAACAAAGTTAAATTAACAACATGTTGCTTTGCTTACATACAATGAGCAAATTGAAAGACATAATTTTTACTTCTAGTTCATTTATAATAACCTTAAGTCATACTAATTAACTACAATATTTATATTTTCAAATATGATCTAGTGTACTTCATTGTTCTGTGAACCTCTTTCCTGAAATTACAGAATCATTTTTCATTTTGAATATGCCCAGGGCAAGGATTTGCAAATTTTTTTTTGAAACAGAAAAGCTATTTCCCCAGGGTAGCCAAAAGCAGATTTTGCAAAATACAGTTTTAATGATGGTAACAAAAATACTGAAGATTTATAGCAGTATAAACAACAGCAGATTTTTCTGAAATGTCCTTCCATGATATCACCACATATAAAAAGAGGAACAGGGAAAATAATTAATTACCTGCACTGGCTCCTGTACTTGCCTCAAACTAAAAAAAAAAACAACAAACCACCACATTTTTTAAAATTCAGTATCTTCATCATTTAATGTTTACCTCTGAACGTCGTTATATTTCATGGCTGTTAGTTCTCAATATCAAAACAATGCAAAAAGTTCAAAAAGTCTGGACTTTCACCCAAACCTGGAGACTTAGGACAGGTCCACCCCGTAAAAATTTCAGACAGTCATGACATTATTATTTTTTACTATTCCACATACCTAAAAACATAACCAGTGCTAACATACAGAAAATGGCATCTTCCAGTGATTAGAAAGAACAGCAGCACACATGAGGTCTGTTCACAGTCTGATGCCACTGTAATACAGGGATTATTACGGAATATCCTTATTTCATAGTTTTAGGATGATTAAATCCCCTTCCTCAGTTTCTATCATCTTCCACTTCCCACAGCTGGCTCTCAGTGCCACTAACTTATCCCCTCCAAGTCTTCAAGACAGCACTGAGGAAGAATAGCCACTGCCGAGGTTAGGCACCAATAATGTGCAGATTAGCACATTAACACAAGCTGAAATTTAATTGCCACCTAAATCAGAGGTCTAGACCTGACACTGGAGAGAAGTGAGCACCTTCACAGACAACAAAGAGAACATTTTTATTCCTTAGAATCCTTAATGCAGATGATATAAATAACCCCACAGGAATGTGTGAAGTTTCTTTTTTGCCATTTCTTTCAAGTTTTAGTCCACAGATCAAAGACTCTAATAAACAAAACACTCACTCTCAGTGTATGTGACACAAACACATTAAACACATGTGCGAGACACAGAATATTTACTGTACAGGGACTTTCTACTTGCTCTTTGCTCCTGTAGCTTTTACAGTCGCAAAGAGTCATATGAGAAGACAACTCTTATAGTGCTCTTGGGCTGCATGTTTTGGGATTATAATTTTTGAGGCACATATCTATGTCTCAATACAAAATTCAGCAAGAAAATTAACCTCTTGTCAGATCCCAGGTGGCTTGCATTTGCCAATGAAATACCACCTTCCTCTGGGATCCAATGGCCAGTAAATTCCATGTCCTGTTCCACTTACCAGGCCTGTTCTTTCTCCCAGTAAGTCCAAATCTCCCCATAAAAACACTATCACTACACACCTAATCTGAGAGCTCTGATAAGCACTGCTTTCCTTTCAGACCTTTAACATCACTCTGGCTTTGGGGCGGACAAACACAAGTTGCATTAGTCTCCTGAGAGTGGGTAAGTGAATGTTAGTTTCTACAAGAAAAGTAGGGGGAAGAATGAAGCCCCAGACACCAAACACTGCTTTACACCTCCTCCTCAGCCATCAAAATATGCTACGAGGCAAACAGTCACAACAGACTAATATATCAGTCCAGAAAGTGTAGTTCTGCTGGAATGCAGACTAACTACTGAAAACACCAAATGTAAAATAAACACAGAATCTGATTTATCAACAGGCACCTACATACCTCTGAATGTGATGTTACACTTTCTTGACTTCTGACCACAACATTGTTTGCTACAGCTCTACCATAGTATTGATTATATTTTTGAAACTCTTCCATATTATTTCCTAAAGTCATGTCTCCCTTTTCCACAACTATTTACAGAGAAAGAATGAGGATAAAGAAGAGCTCCCCTAGTGAAGAAAATTATCTCAAAATTGCCTTTCCAATACAATTTGCCCTTGACTGTACACAGTAAGTAACAAGGAGAATTCCTCTCTCTTTCCATGGGAAAAAAATACACTTTTATATATAAAGGGCTTCCTAAACACGAGCAGCTGCCTTGCTGTCTGCACAACAGCAACTAATTTGTGCAGGTGGGATCTCTGAATGCCATGAATCACCCATCTTCCGAGCCTGCTTCTTGGCACGGCTCCAGGCACTCATACTGTCAGCACTGTTTGCCAGCAGCACCTACTTCCACTGCACCGAGCCCACTCTGGATTATGAGATGTGATACAACCTAAGCCCAGTGGCACTACATGAAAGAGACAGATCCGTACATGTGCTGAGGGTGATCCGTGGGGAAAACAGTGACACAAGCGCTGCTAAATCCTTCCTGCCCCAGAAGAGAGGGTCTTTTATATATGGCTTGCAGGACTCTGTGGTGCAACAGCTGCTTCAAATGCAGAGAAAAGCATGATCGAGAAGCCCCATAAACTCAGAAAGACTGACAGTGTCTGCAAGTGTCCCATAGGGAAAAAAGGGCTTCAAAAAGTGGGAGCTAATCAAAGCCTTACCTTCCTTGTACTGTGCACTTCTGCTCCACCCCGCTGGGTAAAACAACTACGAAGTCCACCAGTCTGTTTATCATATTCTCCTTCATGCTCACAAGGTTCTGATCAGAAATTACAGCTGTCTCTGCAGGTGACTTGGGCTCACTGTGAATTCTACTTGCTGCAGAAGGTTGATTTGGTGGAGGAGGAGCACGAGCTTTCATTCTTTTCCTTGAGAAAAAAGGGAAAAAAGAAAATTAATAATTTCTTGCAAGAAAATACCAACATGTTACTAGGAAATATATGCTCTTTTGGCCATAACCTCAGATTGTTTTACAAAGTTCCTCTAATGCAAGTAATTTTTCTTTATCATGAAACTTTTCAGTGGAGTTGCATTTTTATTTTTACCTCCTCTCTAAAAATACGCTAATTTTTTAATGATGCACTCCCTCCTACTGTTTGCTTTCCATGCCCCAGGGGATGAATCAGTTCCATAATTAGGATATGATATAATCGTTTTTCTGTCAAGTATGAAGCACACTCCTATGAAGTGAGAAACAGAAATCCTGGGTCCAGTCCAGACCTGACTCAAGAAAGAGTTGTATTTACATACATGAATGCTTCCTCCAAGTCAGAATGGCAGCAGTGGAGGCAGGGTGAGGTTTCATTCAGCTATATTTGGGTTCCTCAGTATTACTCTACTTGAAATATTGTCTCTTCCTCTGCTCTGAGTTAGTAGTATTAAATCTGGCTCATCATACTCCTAGGGAAGCACCATGAAAAGGTCAACTGTGAATGATATCGTTTCTTACCATACAACACCAATACTAGAGCTCTTTGAAGAAACCCTGAAAGGAACTCATTCTTCAGTAGCAGGCCATGCACCATATGTGATATACCGAAAAGCTGCATCATCTTGCACCAAACAAGCAGTGTACTTTACCGAGATATAAACCCACCACAGACTCGAAGTTTACTCTGCTGGCAAGCTGCCAGACAGATAAGCAACATATGTGTGCTGTTAAAGTTCTGAATAGCTGGCCTCATACCAAACACATGTCTAAGAGGATTAACTCTGATGATTAATACTCCAGTGACCTCTTCTGACTAGATTTATGCTTAGTTTAAGTCAGATTTTAGTGTAACAGATGGAAAAAGCAGTAAAATATTTACTCAGAAATTATAATGGAGGCCAACCGCCTGCATTTTTTAATCTGCCTTTTTTTAGGGTGAAGGAAGAGATTATGATTCTGCACACAATTTTTGCCCTGCAAACAACATCAACTGAGGTCCAGAAAGGAAGAGTACAGAAAAAGCACTCTAACCCTTAAAAGCCGGAAAAGCTTAGTGGTCAAATCAGCCAAGGGAAAAACTGTGTATAGGGGAAAAAAAATTAAAAACTGAACTGAAATACCAAATCAAATGCTTCTTTAATAAGAGATAGCCTCTATTCTCACAGATAAAAGAATAAACATAGAGTTTGGATTACCACTGTAAGCTCCTGGAAGAGGAAAGAAGTAATACCTATATCACATTAACAAAAAAAACCCAAACCAACCAAACAAAAAAATTGTTCAGAAGCAATCCAAACCCTCCATACTTTTTAATCAGTATTTGCATTTGACCAACAATTTCTGCGACACGTCTCAACTTGCAAAAATTCTTTCCACTTCCTTGAAAATGCACATTTCAGTGAGACCTCAGCAAGGCAGTGTAAAATCAGCAGTAAAGAGATTGCCTTTCCTGTGTGCATTACAAACAGTATTCTCTACAGATATTCAGGGAGAGGTACTGCCTTATTTACTAGCATAGAAAAATTTCTCTTTCATCAGAAATTTCCTTGAACATTCAGTTTTTATCCTATCACTTTATATCTATCAGTTTTTATCACCAAGTGAGGCATGAAGTCATCAGTCACCAACTTTCAGCTCCTATGCTCCTCCCCATAGAGGTGATGGTAAGTTCAGGGCTTTGACAAGTAATTAACTATCTTGACGCTCCAGGAACCAAACTCTTAATTTATTTGTCTACTGAAGAAGGAAAAAAGAAAAAAGAAACTGGGATTCATCTTTTGCTCAGATCCCTTTATGTTTAGATACAGTTGTCATTTGTGAGCAGGTGGTGAGAGACATGGGAATTTTGCACACATTCAGATTCATGCCAACACAGCCTTACAATCATGCAGTTTAAGAACTTCACATCAATTTACAAATCATGTAATTCTTGCCCTTCATAATATCAACTGCATCAGTATAAGCAGCTATATAGTTTAACTTGTTTCTTAAAACAAACTTATATTTTTGTTTTTAAAGCTTGATCTGTAACATGGGAGATAGTTCTAACACAGCGCTCCTGACAAAGTACCAAAGGAGGTGGGAAGAAAAGAAGCAGGCAAGTGTTCTGAGCCTGGCAGAACCAGCTGTAATTATGATTTACCTTGTAAAATCCAGATCTCACAGTGAAAAAAGATAGAAGGAATAAAGCAATGGTAATGAAACAATCATGAAACTGAAATCAGCTGAAGCTGAAGACACTTGAAACTTCAGGAAAGACGTGAAGAAAGACTGAGTTTTAAAGCTAGTGAAGGAGCTGGAAGTAAATCAGGAGGATAGAGTATGCTACGCTATGTGTCTGCCTATTCCTATAGGAACAGACAGACAAGGTCAGCCACCTTAACAAGAGTGAGATTTTTAATTAAAAAAAAACAAACAAAAAAACAAACAAAACCTTTTAAAGTACTCTACAGCCAATTCTGCAGTTACAGGCATTGTATAAAACTGGTTGGGGTTGAGGGTGGGAGGGGGCAGTGTGTGATCAGCAAATCAGGCATCGTACCAACAAAAGCACCAGCTTCTACAGTGACCAACGATGTTCACTTCAACTCCATGTAACATGGAACAATGCATATTCTTTTTGGCATTATGCAGAGAGGGCCTTTTAGAAACCATAATCCTTCTTTTCTTTTGTGCAGAAAGGACAGGGCAGGTCCATTTCCTTCAGAGACATCAGAGAAAGGAAAAGGGAAAACATTCCCACTACAGTCTCTCTAACCTAGCAACAGTTCAGGTGACCTCATACGAACTTTTCCACAATAATGACTAACATATTCTCACTGTGACTGCTTTAAATGCCTGGTTTTCAACATTTTCCAAATGACAGATCTCAAACTATTTCAGTGGAAGCAGATCCCTCTACAGTTCACATTTATGTGGCACAGATTTGCATTTCCTAGCCAACTTTCTGAAACATCTCAGTAGTAGAGTGTAGCTCCATGAATTGCAGACTAAAATCCACAGATCTAGCTCTCCCTTGGATTTGGCATGAACAGCTGCTTTTTCTGACAGGCTCCAACAACTGCAGTCAGAAGGTGCCTAGAAGCTTGTTAATACTATTGAACGTGAGTGAGAAAAAGAATTCATCTTTCTCTGTCAGAGTAACAATTGTTATAAAGGACAATACAAAGCACTCTGCAGTAAAAGCCTTATTGTCACCCCACTAAAATAATGCACAAAGAAAGTGAGTGATTTAAAAGCCTGCTTTAAGCATGGGAAGCAAGGGTACTTTCCATGCTATGAACACAACATACTATAAGAAGTTGCATACCATTCTTCAGTGTGAGATAAATTCAAACTAAATTTAGTTCAACAGCTATCTTCTCTCCACAAACATCTTTCACTGCGCTCACTACTGAGATACCTGCTAAGACCCTGTACCTGCGTCTAGTCCTCAGGAGAAGTTACAAGTAACACTTCAGAGCTATGATCAGGTTTAACTCATGGTTACATGAATGCTTCCATCCAGTCTTTGAGACAGAGACAGTGCAAACAAGCAGCTGGTTCTAATACACAAATGTACAGTGGCTTTTAGTGAGGCTTGAACTAGTTCCTCTGACTTAACTGTAAGATGGAAAAAATGCATATAGTAACGAAATAATTAGGCAGAATATATAAATAACCTACCAGCACAGTTCTCAGTAAAAGCACCAGGTTTCTCAAAATGGAAAAGGAAAAAGAAGGAAGCTGATCAACAAGACCAATGTTTCTGTAGTTCAGCACAGAAGAAATGCAAGAGAAATGAAAAAGAAGTTTCATCAGATTATGAACTTCAAGACAAGGTAATACAAGCCCTTTGGACCTACAATTTATTAATATATAACTACCAAACAACAGGATGTAAGCTGGACTTTACAATCCCATGCTAGAAAAACGCGATCTGTTTAGAACAGGAGCTGCCCTGGGACATCCACGCCCATGGCAAAGCTATGCAGAGATTACCTTTCTTCAGGTAAGATCTAACACACAAACTAAAAGAAAAAACTGAAAGTGAAACAGTGAAATCCTATCCCATTGCCACCATTTCCAATAAATAATTCTCCCTGCCCTGTAAAACAAAGGCAACATAACAGGTACAGGACATACTTCATTCCGTGCACATCAGCAGGACTTTGGCAAGGGCTCCATAACTCACCAGTTTGTCGAATCTGGTCCTTTCTATGCCACGTCTCTCTCTAACCATTCATTTTAAACAAGCACCAACAAAAACACAAACACACACACACAAACAGTAGGAAAAAGAAAGAAAGAAAAAAGGAGAAAATCCCCCACCAAAAAAACCTTGAAAAACTACCCAATAACAAAACCAAGAAAAATCCAACCCAAAACAAAACAAAAACTCAACCAGCCCTGAACAAAGCAGAATTATGGGAAACATTCATTTTTGATATAATGGACAACTAGCACAGTCTGGTCAAGTCAATTTGCAGTCTGGTCAATGCACGAGGCTGGAATAGGTGCAAAGGGTTTTCTGTGACAGTTGTGTACACCTCATCTCAGGAGGAATAAACCAACAAGCGAGAGCTCAGTGATGAGCAAATACAGACATAGTGTCCCTTGGGCAAGGAACAGGAAACATGGGAATAAATATTCTTGATTTTCAGGTGATTGCACTCCTACAGTCTTTTGAGGGCACATAGGCAAGAAAAAAACACAGATGAGTACGTTCACTCACTCGGTCCCCTTTCCTGGCAACTTGCACAGCAAAGCCAGAAGCCCAGCCCTGAGGCACACACCTCACACTCCAAACCACCAAGGCACAGCAGGATAGAAGTCACTCCTGCTCAGTGATCTAGCTTGTGAAGGAGATACCTTTCAGAGAACATTTCCTTTTCATTCTTTCTTTGTTGCTCATGGCAAAGCAAAGAAAACCCAGATCATAGGCTAGGAAAGAGACAACCACTGTATCAGAATTAATAGCATGCCAAGTTCCCTCTTTGAAAGTAAAAACCTTTCAGCTTCTAGATGCAGCAGCTCAGAAAAATTGTAACACAGCACAAATGTAAAGGAAATACAAACAGATCAGCAGCAACATAAAGGCACTTCAAGAATTCTGAAAATAGAAACCAATAGTCAAACAAATCCAGGAGAGATTGAGAACAGAGTTAGGGTCATGGACATTATCACCAGGAGAGTGTGATAATGTTCATAACTACTAAAGAGGCAGGAATTCATCCACACAGCCTTACATTGCAAACTACAACTCCATTCCACTTTGCCATCTATAACACTTAAATTAACCAATTAAACAAATTAAAACCAAAACAAAAATACTAAAGAACTTTCTCAAGTTTACTTTGTCTATCAGAGGCTAAATATACCAATACCTTACAATTATGTGCAACACAGGTAATGTAAACCTTTAAATGTCTCACACAGTAAGTACTACAGGTCTAAAATGCATCACTATTGTAGTAACTTGCTTCCAGTATTATTTTACTACATTTTGGTAACATTAGCAATATTACACAAATATTATACTTTCAAAAGAGCTGAAATCTTCAGCCGACACTAAGACGTAATGAACTAGATTACTCCCATGGGGATATGGCTCAGGGAACAATTGGGAACCTCTACACTAATTCATTTTTTTAAAATAAGTTGTTGCTTTGTTTGTAGCAGTCTTTACTCTGAATTCCATGGCTATTATAGTATGTAATTATTTTATGCTTTTCTCTTTTAAAACATTTACTTGAATGTTATATTACTTCTACAAGACCATTCCATTTTTAAGGCAGGATCACACTGACAGACATGATGAAAATTATTTCCTTGCGGGCATGATAAAGTCACCCAAAATAGAAAAGAAAAAATAATTTGTTTCTGGCAAAGAAATGAAAGTTATTTAATTATATTTTTGATCTTCTATTTTATTCTACTAATGAGAAACCCTACAGCTTTACTTATTTTAAAAATAAAGTTTCTATGCCAGAAAAAGAAAAAAAAAAAAAGACCAGAAGCAAATAGAATTAGCACATCTGTAGAGGAGGAAGCAGGGATGGAAAAATACGACCATGGTTGCCCAAGGATGAAGTTAAAGAAAATTAATCAAAAGTCAAGGTGAGATGATACAGTCTAATGGCAGTAGTTCCTAATATCATCTCTCTAATTTCAAACCTTTCATAAACTTAACCAATCATTAAAAAGTGTTGGGCTGCAGTTTCCCAGTCTCCGATGCGGCAGTGAATAAACTTATGAAATTTGCTACTAGGGGCATCACCCCATATATGACCCATTTCATGAGAGGCTGAAATGTGTCCCAACACACAGCAGGGACCTGGCCACTCCAGTCCTTGTGAAACATTGCACAGCTGCCAAACATGAGAAAATGGGCTTCTGCCCTGCTGGGACTCTGACTCCTGCACTGACACAATGCAGCCGAACTTCTGAGGTCTCACCCTCTGACAGGAAGGCCAAATGATTTGTTAGCCTGTGGCTGGTATCCTCAAATAATGGTTTTTTTATACATCACCCACACTTTTGGATAAGAGTCATAGTGTGCTATGCTCTGATAAAAGCCTAATTCTCCTTGCAGTCACTAAGGAATTCCCTCATGATCTGGTACAGAGCAGTTGACATACCGGTTTCATAACCAGAGTCATTTTCAGGGCCAGAAGAAGCCAGAAACACCCTAAGCTGACCTCCTGTAGTGCATGGGCCATGCAGGGCTCCCCACTGCTACTTTAGAAAGTCCTCTCTTGGCATGAAAGCAGGGATGGACCTGTTCATGGGCTGGACTTTAACAGGACAAGGAGTAGCACTGGAGCCTACAAATTCTTTTACACTTAGTAACCACAGCCACACTAGGGAACCTAACAGATCTACCTGTATCTGTTCCCAAAACAAAGTAGAAGACAAGCCCTAAAGAAAATCTTTAAAAAGCAGCCAAATCCCAAGATTTGGGTACATGCCCACTGCAGTTAATGAAATCACTGCCTGAATAAGTACTGCAAGGTCTGTATCACAGGACTTTTGAGATACCACCCACATGTTCAGTGTGTGGCAAAGACCACACTACGAGCTGGTGCCATGCTGTACAACTCCATTGGGTTGCACATCAGTAAAGAGGAATGAAATGGGAGAGCAGTTAACATTATTTAATTATTTGCCTCATCTGCAGAAACCACATGCTGAAGAAAAACAGAAATCTTTGGTGGTTAAAGGCAAGAGAGCACAGATAAGTTCTATTTTGGAAAGACAAAACCCTGCAGTCTAAGCTGCAATGGTATCACATCTCTTAGCCTGAGACACACAAATAGTTGTAACTCTTTTAATTTGGGGTTATCAAAACAAAATGCTACCAACAATTCATGCTGGAGGACGGGTAAGAAGCTTCACCTTCAAAAAAAAGTGGTCTGGAAAAGCAAAGTAGAAACAGGACTCTAGGTAGGGATGGTGAAGCCTTGCTCTTTTCACCATGACATCTGCCAGAAGAGAAGCTGCAGTAATACAGTAGTGCAAAGCATTCAGTGAACAGCCATCCAGTCCTATCCCCATCAATATTTTTGACGTCTTCTTTCATTGTCCACCAACTCACAATGTTCTTTCCCCATTTATCAAATATTGAGCTATTAATCTCATTCGGTTCCAAGCAACAATAATATTAAAATAAAGAAAACACTAAGGAAAACATCACATGCTCATGCTCATCTGAAATATTGTCCAGTTCCTTCATCTGTGACTAAATCAGGCTGCTTTGCATGGTATGCTTCAATGGGAAAAGATAACTATACTATTTTTATGTTATTGATGCCTAAGCATAAGGGCACTGGTTACTTAAAAAAAACAAACCAAACAAACAAAATGCCAACATCCATGCTAACATCCCAAATGTACTTTAGAAAAAACCCCAAAATACTGATGCTTATATGGTAAAATGCCCAAGCCCTGTTGCCAGGGCACTCTGTTCTGTTCTCTGTGCTCTCAAATCCTCACTGAGCTGTTAAAGATGCTCAGGTAGGCAGATAGCTGGCTACAGCCATACAGACAAGCCGCTTGCACACTGGATTCTCTGCAGATGGCAAATACTATGGCTGAACTGCGAAAAACACAAGGTTAAAATCTCTGCCAAGACAACTAGTGAGATATCTCAGCATTATTCATGAAGTTATAGCCAGGTTCATACTGGCTAACTGGACTCTTACTTACGATGCTCAACTGTGGAAAACACTGTCATGAAACAAGGCAAGAGCATTTCCGAGCAGGCTGGAAGCACTGCTGGCCTTGGGTCTTCAGTGTTGTGGGCAAATGGGCATCCTGCAGATGCACTCACTCTCCTACCCATTAGCTGTGGTTTTGTGAGGACGCCATGATGAGCTCTCTAGGTCTGGAAATGGATCTTACCAGTTCCAAAAGGCTTTATTAAAACACAATAATGACAATAGTCTTTATCATATTTATTAACATTGAATCATGACAGCAACAAGCACATGATTTGTTTCTAGAGGGGTCAATGAATAAAGGTATGATTTCTCAAGCCTGAGGCTATCTCATAAATACTCGCACTGCACGCTGTGTGCCCTGAAATTATAGGTGCTGTTAAGATTTCAGGGTGGTTTTCCTTTCTTAATCTCTTATCAACTTTCAATAAGTCTATTTAAATGAGCAAATATAAAAGTTTATTGCTTAGAAACACTGATTTATAAACTCTCCTGTGGTGACTTGCACTGTCAACGAAGATGCAAATTCAAGGTGCATTTGCACTGTATTGCTGAGCAAAGGTATCCCAGATTGTGCTCTATTTTTGTGCCCACAGGCTTTTAACCTCACAGCAACCTACTGAGAATCAGTCTCTAGGGGCCTGAAGACTGTAGATTAGTGCTCCTGGTAGTAAAGTGCCTGCCTTATTTTCTGTTTACAAGGGACACAGAAGATTAAATAGTTCTGAAGAATAAAGAGAAAAACAACATATACTGTTAATGAAATTCTGATGTGATTTACTGTGCTGACAAATTCCTAAGTTTTATAATATGTTTAGAAGCTAGAGGCCAATTCAGTGGAAAACCTGACATTACTATAGAATATTATTCCTACCAATGCCTATTTCAACTGGAAACAGCCTTAAAAAAGTGTCCATCTGTGGTGCAGATGGGAAAGAATAGTTTAGCATGATTACCTGCTTAAATAAGTAGGTAAATTCACATGCAAAGTGAATATTAACACCTGTAACTGTGAGCTGACCGATCATCATTCCTCATTCAGTGACAACAGTCTAGGAATACACCACGGAAGCTCATTTCACCTATTCACCCTGAGACAACCAGATGCCACAAAAACAGGCAGGCAATGTTCATTAAGGAAGAATTTGCAGAATCTGCAGAACATACACCTGTGTTATTCCACCTACCTCCACTCACCTGTCTGCAAGATCACAGATACTTTAGAAAACCTTAATGTACCAAAGAAGAGGACACGGACAAAAAGTTAAAGGCTCTGACCAGAGTAAAGAGACATCCTGGCCCAGTTCCAAAGCACCCCTTAGACCCAAAAGGCTTCTCAAAATATTAGAAACAAATATTTTTTGGCAGAATTTAAATTAATCAAGAGCAACTACCCCGATGTCTTTACAGGCTGCAAGCTAGAAAGTATCTGTGCTTCTGAAACCTAGAGTTGCGTTCCTCAGCTAAAAGGACCCACGCAGGAAAGACCCAAAGCATGGCAAGCAGGACTACAAAAGCCCTTTCTTTTCCAGCTGCACTGAGCTCTCCTAAAAGGGGAAGCGCCTCTGTGCTTCCTCTCAAGTTCACTTGCCCTTGGAGAAGCACTCGTGATCTTATCATGGCTGACCTTACATCAAATTTCCGGGGGCAGAGAGAGGAAGGCTGTATCCAAGTCCAGCGCCCACTGTCCCTATATATTCAAAAGTCCACATCTGCTGACATATTGGAAAATAAACAAGAAGATAACTTACTTTGGATTGCCTGACCTAGAAGACAAAAGGCATGAATCTACCCTGCTTTTTTATCTACAGTTATTCTGTAAATTCTAACTGTAGAAAACTTCATGCCATAGAAGAAGCCAGCACCTAAGCTACAGGGCTGATAAGCTTCTCTTTAGAACTAGGAAAAAATCCCCTAAAAGATCTAACAATGCACATACAGTTTACATTCACTCGCAGAGAAAAAGAATCAGAGATGCCAGGACATTCCTTACCCTCCCTAATCATCTTAATTAGCATTTGTAATCGGTCTTAATACATACTCCATCACACAGCAAGAAATCACACACAGCAGTATATTAAATGAAGGTTAATGAAGTAAAAATGCAGTGTCAATGAGATAAAGAAAAATCCAACTTCAACACAACAGTCTAAATTGTAGTCAGACCCTGTACTTCTGCGATGCCACACGTGCTTTTATCAGGAAATCTCACTGTTTCAGCTGACTTTCTTTGTATTTTTTGGGTGCTGATTTGCTTAATTAAATTTCTTATGAGAACCACAAGTATTTTACTTTCCCTTTTATTATGGGTAATTATTTATTTTATCATCTTCTTTTAAAATGACTCAGGAATCAAGTACTTCTTGGTTGAAACTAAAATTCAAGTATTTCTGTTTATTGAAATCAAATCATAGATTTAAGTAACGAACCCTACTCTAATTCTACAATGAAGTGAGACCTACATTAATACAGAAACCAGAAAGTCTGACCAAAAAGAATACTGCAGATGTCAGCACAGATAAAGACACTTACAACACCAAACAGCTGATTAGGACTCTGAAGTGTGATCCTGATTTATCAAGTAAGAACAGAAGCACTTTAATGATTTTTAAATGCCAACAAACCCCATTTGTTTAGTTAGTTTCCATTTAAAATTCTGTTTAATGCATCCTGTAGGCATATGCGATACTTAATGGATTTTAAATCTCTCAAAACCAAAAAGTATATAGGCCTCATGCAGTGCAAACTAGAGCACATTATGAAGAAAATCTTGATAAATCAGGCATGTCAACACACCCAGACAGTATCAAATGAGAGAGGAAGCAGCCAAATACCCTCCCTCTTTATCACACACATTCAAAACAGGGATGATTATTGTGCGCATTTTACTGATGTGTGGCACTGGCTCAGCACACAGGAAACAGACAGGAGTCAGGACCATCATGGACTTTACAGAGTAAAACCAAGACCTTCCATTACCCTGTGAGCAGACTGGAAGCCACAGGAATGGTGCTACATGTTATCCACAGAAAACATCACCCAGAGACTGAAGGCATCTGCGGCTGAGGAGCTTTAAATGCTCCTCAGAGATAACTCAAGGCAAACATGCTTGAGGCTGCTCTCTAAGTACTGATGGGGTATCACAGCAGTGATTGCAAGTTTTTGTAGACATGCCTGAGCCAGCTGCACACTCAGCACAGCCTACAAAACCCACACAGGAAGAAACAGTGTCTATCAGACTACCTTATAACATGAACTGCCATGGGTATACTAGAAGTGGCAAGAGGCACAAATACTTCAAATGCAAGGAACAAAACCATAGTAATTTAGAGCTGGTCTTTTAACCAAGAGAAAAAAAAAATATATTTCCTTGTCAAAAACAAAGAAACAGCAGCATTAATGATGTCCACTTTCCTCCAGGTTCCTTTTCTTGTCTGAACTGCTTTTCATATCAAAAAGGATGACATGTCTCACAAGCTCTTTTCAGTGCTGGAGCACTGACTGTCTTCAGCTCTGGACCTTATCCTGCAGCTGTCACCCGACTGGTTACACGGTGGTTATAAAGCCTCTTCTCCCTACCAGCCACTAAATTTCCAGACACTTACGAAAAGCTAGTACATTAGGCTTTTCTTTCTCTCTTGCCAATTAAACTGAAATCAAACTAACTGATGAAAAAAAAAGTATTTTTCAAGAAAATACAGGGAAAGAGCATCATGAAATAACTTCATCTCATATCTAGCATTGCATGGCCACACAAGCTGTTGGCAGACTCCGCTGAAGTAAGGGTGTCTGCCCCATCTGAAAGCCCCCACCTGGCAACCATGAAGGAAAACAAGAGTTTGGAAGTGATTGACTACAGAGTTTCTTCCTCTTAACTGATAAAAACCAAAACAAAGATATCCTTGACTCAGTGAAGTCAGTAGTAATTCTGCCACTGATGTTGCAGAAGGCCAAGCTTTCAGTCTGGCAGAACCTCAGCAGAGCTCAGTTTCACCTCTGTGTTGACAGCCCCACTTGCTGGCTCCCCACTGAGAATGCAACTTTCAGGCTCCAGGAGAACATGGAGCATCACCAACATGGCACCTAGAGAAGCTTTGGGATGTGGAGAGTGTCTGCATGATCCCGCCCTGGGCATCCAACCAGTTTGTCTTTCAGCTATGCAAAGGCATAGTTCTCTTAAATGTTCTTACTACATCTTATGGAAAGCCAGAAGTATCAAATATAAGTAACGTGTTTAAAAAAAAAAAAAAAAAAAGGGAGAGAGAAAAAAAAAAAGCAATTAAAAAAGCTAGCAAGGCTACCTTCACGTATTATCACCCTGACTCTTTGTCATTTCCGATTCTGAAATGAGTCAGAGAGGTCAAGGAAATCTGAGGACACCAGATAAGGTCAGACCTGCCACACCACAACTTCTTTGGTCACCCCCTCTGAAATAGGAAGGCCAGTGGCATAGTGATAATCGGTGAAATTACCAGCATAGAGAGAGCACTCCCTGAGCCAGGGCCTAACAGTAACTCACTTCACACATGCTGGCACTGCGCTCCCAAAAGTGAGATGAGAACACTCAACTGCTAGCAAGCAGCTCTAGCATCCCCTCTCTCCTGTTCATTTGACTTTCCCAGACAGGAAAGTCCTGCATGCAGCTTACAGAGCCAGGTTCCTCCAAATAATTCTCTTCCTGCTGAGCCCAACATAAACTGAAAAGCCACAAGCAAAGCAACAAGGCAGGAGAAACACGGAGTTATACCTACCAAAAAAAAACCAGAAGGGGCTTGTCTCCCTTTTGTTCTAATTCTAGCATTGTGAAGAACCAACAATGGTGCAATCCAAGTTATTCCTGCAAGCTCACCTGACCGCTGTGCTTCAGGATAAATGCTGCTGAATTAGCATGAGCTACTCACAACAGTATGGGAAGGAAGGGTGCACTCTCCTGCCAGGGACACAAAAGCATTTCCACAGCTGCTGCACATCGTAATTGGCAAAAGCACAGGACTGCTTCACACCTCCACATTACATACAGCATGTAAAGGCTGCTCTCCCCTTTCCCAAATTATATCATGCATATATATATAATGTAGTAAGAATGCTATCAGGCTATATCCCATCGTTTCTGCTTTTCAGTCAATAATACATGAGAAGTAGGACTAAATACTATATAAATTATGTTCACTATTTAGATTCATCTACTTCTATACAGTGCTGCTTTACCTTCTATCAACTTCCTCTATAACACCATGAATAAAGTAATTATTAGGGACATCTACTGACACAGGCACAAGCAGATCGCTCCCTGTTGCTTTATGGAAGCACACCACCAAATGCTGTCTTCAAAACAAGGACATTTCCAACTCAGACTGGAATTGCTCCAGGTCTCCTAGCAAGCTAAGCTCAATCTCACAGCATCTGGGAACAGGATCAGCCAGCAAAAGATGAATGCACTTAGGAAACTGCTCGACCAAACCTTTTTCTCCCCACACTGAGTAGGGGGTGACAAAATTATATGAGAAAAATATTACCAAGCAATAATGGAAGACATGAGACATCCTTAACCATCTGTGTATCACCACTGGCCATGTTCAGAGCCAGAGAAACAGACATGGAGGCATTTGTGCACCATGGCCTTAAGCTGCACCAAGGAAAGTTTAGGCTATACATCAGAAAAAAAATTCTTCACAGAAAGAGTGGCTGGGCATTGGCATGGGCTGCCCAGGGAGCTGGTGGAGTCACCGTCCCTGGAGGTCTTTAAAAAAAGACTGGACATGGCACTTGGTGCCATGGTTTAGTTGCTAAGGTGGTGTTAGGTCATAGATTGGACTTGATGAACTCCAGGGTCTTCTCCAGCCAGCCTAGCTGATTCTCTGATTCTGATGGCATCTGTTGTTGGCTATAATGTAAATACCACATCCTCACAAGAGGATGCACTAGATTTAACAGAGCAGTTGGTCTGCAAGGTCCAGAGGCACAGTAGCAGAAAACACTGAAGCTTCTGACTGGCCTACAAGCGTCAAAACCATTGCTCTCTGATATTAAAAAAATCACACATTCTTTGTGCTTTTTATGAAGCAGCAAATGAGTGCCCAGAAGCAGATGCCTCCTGACATATGCCTGACATAAGCAGCAATACAAAAAGTCCACCTCAAGTGAATCAAACACTTCCGTGCACTCATACCATCATACAAGTGAAAATACTATTTGCACTCAGTCCCATTTCTCTGTTAATATCCAAAGACTTATAAATGCATCAACCTTATTCCAATTCTCCTGATCATGCTGCTGTTAAAACAAGCTGTGATTTATCACAGATGTCCTTCACCACAGGATTAGGTCCAGAGAGACAGGGTAGGAAGAGTGAGAATTTCATTTTACCACTACTTCCCCTCTCAAAGCAAATAATTACTTAAAAGTTTAATCTTTGACTGAATACCTGGGATGTTGATAATCTTGACAAATGACAGCTAAATTAAACATATATAAATGGTGTCACATAACAAGTCTAACAGCTTATTTTTAAACTTGGAAGAGTCTGAACAATTGAAAATATCTGGGTTGGGCTTACAAATTCCACACACCCTTTCTGTGCACTCAGTCTGCATAGCTGGTAGAAGTAGGTGGCACTGAAAAGACAAAAAGGAATCTGAAAATTCAGAAGAAATTTGAAACAGAAAGAAAAAAAAAACCAAAGAAAGGAAAAACTTCCTATCCTTGTGACATAATGAGAAAATAGTATGTAACATAATGTTGCTTTTCATTTCTGCTGCAGAGCAGGATAGAAGAGGCTTAGGATGGAAAAAACCCTCTATGTATGATATTAACATTCAAGAATCAGTACTAGCATGAATAGGAAAAACCACATCACAATAATTAAATAACCTCACTTAGCAGTTTCTCCCTTGAATCAGCAAACTTACACCCACGAAGAACTGCTGTCATGTAGACAAGCACCGTGTTTTTGCATTTTCATTATCGTATATACAAAAGGAAATGTCTGTCAATCCCTAAACACCTTCACTGTTGAAAGAAACAAGTGATGTTAAAAGAAACCTTATTCTGACTTCATTGGTATTAACAAGTAACTTTTACAAGTAATTATTTCTATCACTTTGCAGTCTCTTCTTCATCGAGTCTGAAGAAAAGCCACAGACATATGGAGCCCAAACATGGCTACATAGCTCCAAGTATTTTCCTAGATAGTCTCTTGATATAAACTGGTGAAGGGGGGGAGGGAGGAGGCGAGGGAAAGAGTATTTAAAGGACAGGTATACAAGTTTGTGGCACATCTAACAAGAAAGCTGGATGTCCCTCTCAGTGCCCGACTGGCAGCAGCAAGCTGGGTTCATCCCGGTCCTCCCGAGGGGCTCAGCTGTGCCATGCTGCGAAGCCAATGGGAAAGGCTGTGTCACTCTTCTCTGGGGCTGCCCCACCACTCTGCCGGCGATGCACAATGCAGTTAAAAACCAACAACACTGGCAAAAGTGAAGATGCTGAGAAGAAATGTAAGTTCACATGTGACTACTCCAGGTCAGGAACATTGCCTGGGAACCCTCAGCTGCGGCACAAGCAGAGGCTACGGGACAGCAGGATTCAATTCCCTCCTCTGCTACAGGTTCCTTCCTCTCCATTCCTTCCTCTCCACAACCCAGACAGATCCCTCCACCTCTTCAAGCTCATCCAGTTTGTCCTTCTCTGGAAACATGTGTACTACAGCAGTGCTCAGACACTGTGGAAGAGGAGAAGTGTCTCGACAACATTCCCAGTGACCTGGGCTGTCCGAGACCCAAAAGTGACTGAAGTGTCAGGCTGAGTGCAAGAAGCCTTGTGTGAGAAAATACAGCCTCTGGCTATAGAAAAACACCAACAAACAAGGTGTGGAAGCCAACACCAGCAGATCTCACTAAACTCCATGTTTGTGCCAGACCCAAAAACAGTGAAGCGATGCAAAACTCTCAGTCCAATACATCTACTCCTGCCCGGAGCCACCCAGTTCAACTTCACTCCATGCTGAACGCAGTAGGTGCCTTATGAAACTACACAAGAAAACTATGAAGGCCAAAAAGAAGCTTCACCTGCAGCAATGAGATGGCAGAATTCCTTGTTGTAAGGCCAGCAACATGGAATTGTGTGCTGCCTCAGGTTTCGCCAAGAGGGCTTCAGTCTTACCTTTGTCCTGCAGCTTTGGTTGGCAGTACAGCAGGAGAAACTCCAACCAAACTTTGAAAATCTACCATTCAAACAAGCTAGACATCTTCTGTAATTAAAATGAACTCACAAAAATTCCATGAATACAAAGATAAAATAAACCACACAAGCATCCAGTAAAATCTAATATTTAAAGAAATAAATAACAGTTTCTTAAATCCAGCTCAGGGAATGCTCCTTCAATGTCAAACGCTGAAGCAAAGCTGCAAAACTGCAGCTTCCTCTTACAGTATCACAGCACAGGGATGCAGCAGCACATATGGATGGTGGCAGACAAGCTCTGTGTACTGCCTGAAACACAAAACCTCATCCCTGCATTTTTACTTCAGGTTTTCAATCACCTTGTCACTCAATACATGCCAGGAAGCCAAGGATTGCAATCATTAAAATACTAACTTCTCACACAGGTTACACTAGCAGCAATGGTCTTAAAAACAAAGAGCCAAATAACCCAAATTCTAAGAGTCCTAGTAAACGTAGACTCTTCAAAAACACAACTCTGTTAAAAAAAAGCAAAAAAAGCAACTCATGTCATAGAGATACATGCCACTGTTAGTAAGACACCTGCACTGTTGCACACTTTCTTCTGCTCACACATTCACACCCTTTTTGGAGTCACAAGAGAGCTACAGTGGTGCAAATACAACTTTGAGTTCAAGAGCTTTCTGGTCGTTTGCTGTGGCCACCTGTTGGTAAAATGGGTGTGTAAATTGTCATCAAGGAATATGCATCTATTTAAATTACTCATATCTAGCATCATATAACGGTTTAGGCTTGGAAGGGACCTTAAAGATTGTTTTCTTTTCCTCTGCCATGACTACAGGGAGAGGACAAGAGGAAATGGCCTTAAGACGAGATAGGAGAGAGTAAAATTAATTATTAGAAAAAAATTTTCACTGTTAGGGTGGTTAGGCATTGGAATAGGTTGCCCAGGGAGCTGGTGGAGTCCCCATCCCTGCAGGTGCTCAAGAAGAGCCTGGATCTATTGCTGGGTGACGTGGTTCAGGGGTTACAGTGATAGGGCTGGGTGGACAGTTGGATTGGTTGAGCTTGAAGGTCTCTTTAAACCCTGAGGATTTCATGATTCTTCCAACCTTCCTGCCATGGGCAGGGCCACCTTCCACTAAATCAGGTTGCTCAGAGCTCCATCCAGCCCTGCTTTGAACACTTTCAGGGACAGGGCATTCAAAACTTCTTTGGGCAACCTGCTCCAGTGCCTCACAACACTCACAGTAAAGAATTTTTCCTAATATCCAATCTAATCCTAGTTTGAAGCCATTCCTCCTTGTACGGTGATTACACACCCTTGTAAAAAGTCCCTCTCCAGATCTCTTGTAAACCCTTTTTAGGTACTGCAGGCGCTATAAGGTCTCCCTGGAGCCATCTCTTCCCTAGACTGAACAACCCCAGCTGTCTCTGCCGGGTCTTCACGGGGGAAGCGCTCCAGCCCTCTTTAATGCTCAGCTAGTAACATCGCTTCTGTTTTCAAATCTTTAAAACCTTTTATGCTTCTCTTGTGAGGGAAGAAAAGGAGATGGGGAGAGAGAAAAAAAAAAAAAAAAAAAGGTCGTTTTTCATATTGATACCAAACATTTGTTTGCCGATGCCCGTATTTAAAGAAATGAACGAGGTGAGCAAAGCCAGGTGAGCGGAAGAGGCAGAGAGGCCCAGGCGCCGCCCGGGGGAGCTCTGCTGCCCGCGGCTGCTGGAGCCTCCCTCCCTTCTCCATTCCCTACCTCCTTTCTCCTCTCCATTCCCTCCCTCCTCCATTCCCTCCCTTCTCCATTCCCTACCTCCCTTCTCCTCTCCATTCCCTCCCTCCTCCATTCCCTCCCTCCCTTCTCCTCTCCATTCCCTCCCTTCTCCATTCCCTCCCTCCCGTCTCCATTCCCTCCCTCCCTTCTCCATTCCCTCCCTCCCTCCCCTCCCTCCCTCCTTCCACCTGAGCTGCAGCAGTCCGGCAGCACTGCCCGCACCCCGCGCTGTGCCGGAGTGTCACAGGGGACGCTCCAACTACTTTTTAAAATAGTGCTTTTAAACACTATTTTTAGCTCTTGCTTTCTTATTGTTCACGATGGAACACAAATGCGGGAGCCAAAAGAAAAATCCCTTTTCCTCTGGCAAAACTGCGCTAATTACGCCATCATTAGAGAACGAACTTAATCGAATCCCAGAAGGCATCTGGGCTGACTCTGTAGGCTGGGGGAATAACTGTCTGGCTGATCTTGTAACAATCCTTAGAGAAATAAAACTGATAAATGTTTAATTCCCTTGGTGTGCGAATCAACATTGTCCATTACATTAATGGGGTAACCCTTCCTTAACCAATAAAAAAACCTGGTCCCGACATGTCTTTAACATATGTATCCTATTATCAAAATTTATTTCTGAGCACAACATCTGTGTGGCAAACTATCAGTGAAATTGAGAACTTTTATTTTTTTTTATTCAATAAAATATTCCCACAAAATTTATGAAAGAAAACCCTGCACAAGGCATGTAGATTTTAAACTGTTTCCACTTACCATTCCACCAATAGAACTAAAACTGTCCATAATTAAAAAATGTAATCAAATATGCATTAAATGCATTTACAGCATTTCATTTGAATTTAGAAAATGGGAAACAAGGAGATAATTTCTCATTATAATTTTCTGGTTATACAGTAAATCCAGGATGCAACAGGAGCAATGATACCCTTCTAAAATCTACTAGCCTAGGACAGAATAGTAGCACATGAATTGCATCTTCAGGGTGGAAGGCATCAGGAGAAAAAGAAAGAGTATGTAAGCCATATTTGTACAAACTGGAAAAAAGGAAAAAAATAACTTGTAGAAACCAAGAAAATAAAAATTAAAGAAAGAAACAAACAGAAGGAAAACACAGACTTGTGGCCTGCCAGATCAATCCTATCTTGGCAACTGCTGGTAAGAAGGTATGCTTAAAAATTGGAGTACTACAAAGCTAAAACACTGATAAAAGAATGAAAAAACCTAAATCCTGCTGGGAAGCGAGGAAGAGGATATACACCCCTTCTTCTAAAAAAGTTCATTATTTTACACTATCCATTGCTACTGAACCACTCACTCTCATCACACATTACTTCTATCAATTGCCTGTGTCATAAGAAGGAGTCACATTTTACATTTTCAGCAAAATTCATAACCATTAATAACAGGCAAGCTGTTTAGAAATGGAGAAGAGCAGGGAGCAAAGGCCTCTTTCCTCCAAAAAGCAACAGCAGGGCTGCTGGAAGAATTTGGTGTATGAACGACTAGCTTTTGATGCTTTGTGCACGCAGAGGGATTAAGAGTTGGGGTTTTCTGAACCTGAACTACAGATATTTTCATTAGTTAATACTGAGAAATCTGTTATTCTGAAACTCAACCCCCAGTTTAAAACAATTCACTAATGTTTCAAATTGTTTTTAAGAATGTCAGTGACACTCTAACCAGACTTATCCAAAGGCTGTTTAAAGGGCCATGCTTTCCAGCTGAAAAGGGTCTGCAGAGAAATCTAGTTCTGCCAGATACCAATGTATCTGTTCTTTTTTTCCAGTAACCTGTTGAAAGCTAATCTTCATTGAAAGCTAATCTTCAGTATCACAAGTAAGGCATTGTCTGCAAAAAACAACACCACCAACAACAAAAACCAAAACCAAAAAACAAACAAACAAACAAAAAACCCAAACAAACAACAACAACAAAAAAACCCAAAAAAACAAAAAAACACTGTCTCTGCTCCTGTTGCATATACAAATAAATATTATACAGTACCCCATTTTGGAGCAAGAAAGAAAAGCGGAAGCAGTTTTTTTACAGTCATGCATCATGTTGCAGAAAATAATAAACTGATGAATTAAAACCATATGCCTCAGGCATTTCAACTTCCTGACAGAAAAGTGCTTACTATTTCATCAGTCATACTTCTGTGGATTGATCCAGAGGTCCTGAAGCAGTGACTGGATGTTTTTCCTCACATCAATTTACTCATCTCTGCTTAAATCTTGACTGGATATCCTGAACTCCTTTTCTGTTCTGTTCTAGATAAGTGGAACATCCCAGCAGTGCCAGTGGTTGACCTGAAGTCAATCGGTATCATATTCATGATTTCTCACAATCTCTCCATCTTATGCCAACTACTGTGACAAAAAACTAACTGAATACTCAAATTTGAATATGAGCTTCAAAGAAGAGGAAAAAAAGCATGCACTTTAATGCTTTCTGCACTCAGGGATATCATAAAACAAACTTCTATTTCCCATTCTACGTTAGATCTTGAATTTAAGAAAACTTAGACATTGCACTGGCAGAGGAGCTGGAAGATTGACTAATAGAAGGAAAGAGATCTGACATCTGTCCAGGATGAGACAATGTTCTTGAAAACTCAAGAACCTTGTTAGCATGTTGCAGTGCTCATTAAAAAAAAAAAAAGAAAAAAAGTCAGCAATTGCTTTTTCATAGTAACAGCTATTGGATTGCAAATTCACCAAGAAAACGCGTAGCAGGTGAAGCACATGCAAGCCTCCAAGGACACCATATGCTAAAAAGGAGGATTCCCAGATCATAATGAGGCAATGAATGAACTATTGCTGAGAGCCAAAAAGGAATCCCACCGAAGTATGTTTTCAATATATATTACATCATTATAAATTTAATACAGAATAGACACTGATATTCTGCTATGGGCAAAGTAACCTTGCTCCAATTAGTCTGATTCATTCCCTGGAAATGAGCTCCACATTCCATCCCATTACCAGTTTAGTCTCAAGACTAAATACAGAAAACTGCCCCTTTAGAAACTCTCCCAAAGTTTGTGTTTCTGTATAAAGTTTATAGTCCCCAGCTGTCACAATCTCAAAAATAATCTGTACTTCTGTATTTCATTACGAAAATTTGGCATTAAGGACACACCACTCAATATCATACATTACTAAACACACAAAATGTGTAGTTTGTTTTTTTGAAGTGAAAACAACTCATATCTAAAAAAGTTAAGGAAATGCTATTTATGTTGTCTCGTAAAAAGATTCAAAATCAAAAAGTAAAATCCATAGCTTTTCATAGCACTGTCACCAAGAGACACTGGACAAAAACTACCCCTGTGTTTCATGGTAGAGTACAGTCTCTAGTGCTAACTGTCCATCTGCTTTCACTTCTCGTCAAATCAGGACTGGCAAGTGACACCACCTGTAAAGTCTTTACTTTTAACTATCCTTTTCAGTCAAATCAAAATTCCACACAGTTTGAGAATCTAAGGCACATGCGTTGTTACAAGCAGCAGCCTGCTCTTGAGCCCCTCCCTTCTTGCCTTACCACTGTATTTCAACGCAAACCTACAAGTCAGCATCTGTACCCACCTATCTGCTACAGAAACTGGCACCAAAAGCAGTAGGAATATGAAAGCGGAAAATCACAACTGAACTGTGAGTGAAAAAGTATAAAGATTTCCTTTTCTTGTTACCTTGGGTGTACCACTACATATTTCTTCAAATATAAAATGCTGACAGTTGCATCACCTTTCTTTTCTAAAACCACCTATAGGAAGCTGTATATTCATGACACTTACTCCATAATAGTATTTCCATTTTCAGGTAGATATAATACACCATGTGATCTGCATAGGGAAGGTTTTCTGTAAAATCACTCCAAACAGCAGCTTAATTCAAACTGCTAATTGTCACTCCTCCTTCATTTATCCTCCTAGGGCAACAAAGGAGAAACAATTTCCGTAGAGGGACCAGAGCCCTGTTTTGTTTTTCTTGATCTTGGATTTACATTTGCAGCTGATCATCAGTGAGTCTTGGTAGCTAAATTACAACAGCTCCTCTGTATGCAGTCAGCAAGGATATGAAAGGAAAATGCCCCCACTGCTACAGGAAAAAAAAAAAAAAAAAGAAGAAAAAAAGAAAGGAATCTTCTCTCAGAGCCAAACCTCAGCTTACACAACATGAATCAATGCTTCTCTTTTGGTCAGGTTTCATGGGATCCCAATGCCACAGAAATGCACAGTATTTGCCTTGCTTATGCCCTGTTTCTTTTAAATCTGCTCACGCCCTCCCCTCTGAAGTGGGTTTCTATGTGGGAACACCTGTGTTATCTTTGAAACCCTTTGGCCAAGAATAATCCAGCACACAGAATCAGACTCTTTTTACACCTGCCTGCTAAGCACAGACACACATGTAACCTGGCTGAGTGGTTTGGAGCCAGGACCAATGGGCTTTCCTCTAAGGCAGCTGAGTCAAAGCAGTGACTTGGCAGGGTGCAGCCTGACAGACACTCAGCTCAGCACAAGCGGGACAGAGGCTTGCGAGGTGGGTGCAGCCAGCAGGAGAAGCACAGCGGAAAAGGCAGACTTGACAGGGTATGAAATGCATTGACGGGAGCAGGGGAGGAGGAGAAAGGCTCCATCGTACTTGATCTGTGTTAAAGCGTGCAGTGAAACACCATTAAGGAGGGAGGATCTGCAGAGGCTCCCTTACAGATTGAAGGCTTACAACACCTTTTAACAAGCATTTCTTTATATCCTTCCTCCTCACCAAAGTCCTTTGTCCTATGCCACGGAAACCCGAAGAGAACTCAAACTTAGAGACAGCATAAACCCTCCATTTTCTCTCCTCAGTCTTCAATACCTCCATTCACGAGTTAAAAAAACACAAGGATTTTGTATGAATGCTTAAACCATATTTCTCAACAGCTGGATCTGTTGGAAAAACCCACTATAATTGCCAATGTCAAAAAACATCAACTTTGCTCATCTGTTCCCAATGCCTATTGTGTGGTCAGGGTCCAGGACAATACTATAATGAAAGGAATATATAAACCAAAAGACATGCAGTGAGCAACTGTTTCACCTTTTTCTTTTTTTTTTTTTTTTTTTTTTTTAATAGCAGGGGTGGACTGGACTGAATTTTGCTTGTTATTGTTGTATTTTAATTTAGCCCTGCAGTGACAGAACCGTGTGACTGCATCACCCATGCCCTACCCACAACCAGCACGACGCAACAGACACAGGAAGGTGTTCTCTGTGCAGGACCTGAGTTCACACAGCTGGGACATCTGTTGTTACACCTGCATTTGCAGAATTTACTGTCACAAGGACATGAACTGAGTGGACTTCTGAGTCTAGTAATTCTCATCAGCAGAGAAGTTTTATAAAGATATGTTAGGCTATACTCTAGGGGAATGTATTTCTCACTGCAAACCCACCACACACAGTTTGCTAAAAAAAAAAAAAAAAAGAGAGATTGATATATATATATAAAGTTTGAAGGTGCACATAAACTTTTCCAAGGGGCTGCTCTAACTTGTACCTGAAGTATTTTAGCTTCTGCAGCAGCAAAGGAACTAGAATAAGGATACAGGAGGCATCAAATCACACATTTGCTACAATTTCTTGGCTGCTGCTCTCCCAGAAGACACAGCACCGAGGCAGCCTACAGGTCTTTACATAGAAATCCAAAGAGATACTTTACTTCAATCAGCCACTTCCAAGGAGGAGCCTGTTTTAACCACAATTTCAAAGGACATAAAATTTGACAGAATATGCACACACCTGAGTAAACAGTTTAATCCCAAATGCTGTTTAAGTTCATACCTACATGATCTTGAAAGGTCTGTTCTGCAGACTCCTTAACTGACCTCACTGGCTCTTGCACACAACCTCAGTTTAGGGCTGGAGACCAAAACCTCAGACAGGCTTGCTCTTCCCAGGCTAGCTCCCACAATCCCCACAGATATTCAGTTATCATAAATTATAAACATTTTCTCTGCATTAATCAGGCTATTTAAAATTGTTATATAATTTATATTAAAATGCTGTATTAAAGGCTTACATCTCATAAAAAACAGTGGCTACTTGTCCCAAAAAACACCAATTTAGACTGAAATACTCCTGATTTACAATTACATAAATTAGCAAAGAGTGAAGCTTATGGTTGTTTTCTTCCCTACACATGCTATGGACAGGACTCTGCCACAAAATTACATGAGAGTGATCTGAAGCTTTGCAGATCATTCATGTTGTCATTACCACACATCATCCACAATATTAGGAAGCACTAGAAAATGAGGCACACTGGTACAAACAAGTTGATGAGTGTTAGACCAAACAGGTCCTGAATATCTAAGTCCTGTTTATTAAGAAAACCCACAATTGTTAGACAAGCTAGTAACTTTGCTAATGACAAAGGCTCACAGTAAACTACTGTATAGGGGAGACACTAATTTCTTTTAAAAATGTGTTACATTACATAACAGACTTTTTTAAAATTAGAAAATATCCCAAACACCAAACTTGTAGCTGCTCTTTGCCTGGTCATCACAAAGAATTGCCTCTCTTCCTTTTCCATCCCAGCTGCTTCACAACAACAGTCTCAACCAACACATCAGCTATGCAGCAGAACATTTTTAAATCCCTACTAGAATGGGATGTACTGTCTGGAGGATTTACACCAAACTGCTCTGTTTTTCCATTAATGCTAAATTACAGTCGTGTACAAAGATGGAAAAGCAATTCCTTGCCAAAAGGCAACTAAAGAATCACACTCCTCAATTTCCCTGAAAAAAAGCTACCAGAGAGTAACCTCTGTTTCTTCCCTTCCCAAAATAAACCCACCCCCACGCTTGTACTTGGAACTGGGTAACATTATATGGTCTTCACACATAGGCACTATTCTACCAAAGCATTAACATGTTTATTAAAACTTACTAATGTTATGTCTGTATACACATGCACATGCAATACAAGCAATATATCTGTCTTTTTCTGATAAGTTATACGAAGTCAACATTTTTCCATATTTTGGCTAATACAGATAGCCACTTCACAATCCAAAACTGGCTATGTTTTTTTGGGGGGTGGGGGAGGGAACTTCTGTACTCACAAAATCTCACTGACTGTAACTTGTTCCCCATCTTTCACATGGATGCTTGACTCCAGAAAAAAAAAGGATGAAAGATCTAGTCTAGTTGCTGAGTTGTTCAGCAGAGAAGGGTTCTCAAATGAAATCAATTGTTTGGAGATTTCTTCTTCATCCTTTCCCAGAGTAGGAAAGTCAGAGCTGTAGAAGTGTCTTGTGCATCCCTCTCTGAAACAGCCAAGAAGTGAAAAGTCTAGAGGGGGGATTCTGTTAGAATCTTGCTGACCCTTCCTGACAGAAAACCTCACTGCCTGCCCCAAAGCCTTAACTTTTGACTGACCTTCAGTCAGACCTGGTACTGGAGTGGAATTACCAGAGGAGGATAACTGAGTAGGATGCAGCACCTTCCTACGTTAAATCACTGCTGCGTGGGCGTCCAGACATGAGTCTGGAGGGGGTCCATCTGGGTTGGTTTTTTTTGTGCAGGGGGGTTAGATCATAGCCGCTGCTTTTAAACATCACAAATTCACTTTGTGCTCATGATATGGCTGTCACTGGCAGACAGAATCGTACTTGTCGGCTGGAAGGCTTTTTTCCCTTCCACAATGAGGCTTTTTTCCCTGATCAATATAAAAAAATCACAAAACCTTTTGGTGACATTAGGACCATGTATGCATATACCATGTTTCTGTCTGTCTGTATCACTTTTGTACCTGTTTATACTAGAATATTGAATCATCTTCACCAAGCTGATAAGTTTAAAAAAACCCAACCCAAACATGCTCTTCAATATGAAGAAATGGTGACCTGTAAAGCACATATTTACATAATCCTTAGCTTAAGGTATAAAGAAATACATTGATTTTCGATACGAAGTAAAGCCAGACTCCTCAGCACTTTTCTTACAGCTCTTTTATTTACCTTGTTTCCTCATGAGCTTTTATTTGGATTTTCCTGCTTAGCTACCACTTAAACTTATAGTCCCTGGTCACAATTTAGGGTCCCATCCGGTAGCAATCTCAACTACTTCTGACTGTAGTCAATGGTTGATACCAATTTATATTAAAGGTGAAAATGGAATGTAACCCTGGGATTATTAATGATGCCCTTATAATGTTGCTTTTCCACAGGTCTTCCGTGGTTTTCACTTAACTCTGTAACTAAACACTGCCAGCAATCTCCTTGCCCTTCCAATCATATTTCAATTGCATGTCCTAATAAAAAGGCCGCACAATAATGACAATTTATAGATGCAGCCTGTACTTCCAATAAAAACAAGTTGCCAGTCACTTCACAAATAAAAATCCTCATGGCTCCATGACTTTCCTTTGAGTCATGGGTAGAGAGCAACTAGATTCTAGAAACTCTGAATAACCCACACACCCACGCTATATGCGCCCAAAGAAGATCATTTCCCAGCAGGCATTTGTGGGCTCATTACTAACGATCCAGCTGCTAATTTAGCATCTGCTCTTGCTCTCAGGTTACCAGCAGGTCCCTCCCTACCCTACAACCCCGCTCTGAATGGGTCATACTCACGCACAGATTTGCTTCTTTAAAATACACGGGTATATTTAGCAACAGTAAGCGACTTTACACGATAAGGAAGAGGCATGGTTCAGATTAAGTAGGTAAATAAAACCCAATCAACTTAATCAAAAGCAGGTTTCATAAAACAAAAGTCTTTTTGATTTGGTCATTTCAGGGAAAATTTGGAAGAGGGAAAAAAACTTTAAAATTTTATTTTTAAGGAAAAGAAAAAAGAAAAAGTTTAACCGCCCCTTTCCCTAAAAGACAACTTGCTGTAGTTTATTTAAACTAGGATTTTTCACTAAGAAGCCAAAACTTGAAAGATATGACACATACATTTGCTGTATAATGTGAAAAATCTCATATTTTCACAAGGTGCTTTTTTCAAAACTGGATTTAGTCACTAAAACATTAATTTTCCAGCAAAGCTGAAAGTAAACTTCCAGCAGTAAAGTTCTGAACTTTCACTCAAGACTAAGTTGGTTTTGTAGATAAAAAGTTCCCTGCTGTTTGCATATTGCATTTAGTTTCATTATTAAAACCGAACTTCCGGATTTATATAACCATATCATAAAGTTACACAACATTCACTTGTTTTGATTATTAAGAAGTTTTGAGATGGGGTGAAAAAGGTAATGTACTGAAGTACTAAACCAAGAGAACTCCATCTACTCAATCTGTATATACAAATTTTGTCACATTTTTGACAATGTACACTTTGTGATAAGAATAATTTAATGGGGTGAAGTATTAAATGCTAAAAGGAAAACATTTTCACTGTAAAAAATAACTGCATTATCATATATATCACATACCCAGTTCTCTCATGTAAGTGTTCATTGACGTACTATTATATTTTTTATGTAAATAGTAATAAAGATGGCACATTATGAACTATAGACTGATCTAAGCACAGAGACATATTCAGAAAGAATAAATTAATTGATGGCAATATTTTTATCTGTAACCAGAGGTCATATGGCTTGTTATCTGTTTTATATAATTACAAAGGTGTATAGCAGAATACACTGGTATTGTCTAAGCTTGAAAATAGCTGGAATTAGATTGAGAAAAAATAGAAATTCTGTTCTTCCTTAAATCCTACCTATAAGCATAAACCAATGAGCTTTAGCTGTTTCTTGTAACACACTGGTTGTAAAATTTATACCTAAACATGTAAAACTTTATGATTATTATTATGTCTACACAATTTAACTAGCTATTCCGTGAATAACAATTTCCCCTTTTTTTTTCTGCAGCACAGTAATGTTCGGTGAAAGAAGATAGCAGAGAGAACTGAAAGGTGTCGGGAAAAAAAAAAATGGATTGAGGAAAGCAATTTATGTAGCTGTGGACTTCTAAAACTTTCCTTTGCCATACGCCCAGCTGTGTCTTTACACATACTCCCTGGGTCTGCTTGGTTTGTAACTTTCTGGCCCACTGTCATTGGAAGGACAATATTAGAAAACCAAAGTGCTGCTTGAAGCCTACCTGGGAATCACAGTTCTGCCCAGAGATCCAGGCTTGCAGACGAGACCTGAAAGAACTAAGGAGCACAAGACTAAACAGAACGTGGCTGTCAGATGACAAGCCATGACAAAGAGAGCTCCTTCCAACGCTTGTATAACGCAGCCCTAAGCAACGATAACTTTACTCCAGATACAAATACAAGGACGCGGTTCTGCTCCTCTGTCATGCCACAAAATTAGAAACTTGCTAGAGAGAATTAATAAAAAAGGCCAGGAGGAATAGACTTCACTATCAAGGGACAGTTTCATTTTTTCCAAGCGATTTTCCAAGTGAGATCTATTTACTCTGAGCTCCCAGGAACATACACATACTTTCCAGCAATTTTAAAAAACCCCATGAAGACCCAAACTCCACCACTTGTGAAATCTGCAGGCAACATTGCCAAACCACAGAAACACGCTGACTGTGCTCTACAAGCCAATAGAGAATTTCAGGCAATTTTGAGTCTGTATCAGGTGTCAACACGCCTGCACCCTACTGTGCATCAGTAAAAATTATATTCCTCACCTCTCATCTTCCACATGTATTTTGAGGAACACAACAGCACCACTCCTCTATATACAGAGAGTTTAACTGGTGAACACTTGGTTTCCCTGCATACAGAAAATTTTATAATCTATAAGCTTGCATGGTCTGTCAGATCATTATCCTCATAAATCCATCCATGACTGCAACATTTGTTCGAAGTAAATAGATTGCAGAACAATTCTGGAAGGAACGGCACAGCTGTACAACTCAGTGGACATGCTGGCTCCAGGAGCAAGATCCCATAGGCCAGCATTTATTTCCAGAATTAATCAACATATGCTGCCCTAACCACAGTTTTGAATCTTCCATCTGCAACTCAGTGAGAAATATGAACACATTAATTCAGAGATATGCTGCCATTTTCAAAGATTCCTAAAATAATCACACATTTACTTTTAAATGCCAAGAGAGCCTACCAAACCAGCACGATAAAAGAAAAATCTGTTTCTTGCTACAAGCAGTAAGCCACGTGCTTGCTCTCCCCTGTGCTTCCCAGACCACCTGTAGGCAAGGACTAGAGCTGTGCAGGAGCATCTGCAGCCTAATCCTTCCTCACACCACTCCCAAGCAGTTGCACATGTACTACTCACAAACATCACACAAAAAAGCCTCTGAAACGGCTTCCTGCATGGACCTCTCTGCACCCACACAATTTAGTTTGGAAAAACTGAGGTCTTTTCTGAGCAGCACTACGGAACAAATCACAGGTACCTCAGTAGGCACAAAAGGAACACGAAGTCGCCGATTCACTTAGTTCCCCGAATTTTATAATAAAAACTATCTCGTTGCTGGAAGATAAAGCAATACTATTTTTAGTCTCTTAACTGCATCACTGTAGTACAGCTTAATGCCACTGAATTTATGAGGGTTTTTTTTCTATGCACAGCAACGGTATCCTTTAAAAGAGAAGCAAGAGAATATATTTCCCCTCGTCAACCGTTTGAATCATTCACATGAAGGGTTGATCTGTACTGCAGGCTGACATGCATGTCCTCTCAAATGATGGCAGAACAGAGCTCTCTGCTCCCAGCCATTGTAGGTAGCCTCCCATTCAAATCTGGCACCCAAGTTTTGCACACAGACACTACTTACATGAAGACAGCTTAATACTCTATACACAGCACTGACCTGTTTGTCCTGTAACAGAACAGGTGAGTGGGAATTTACATTAAAAAATAATGACTCAAAACTGTTGACAGATACCCCACTTTTATTAAAAGATAAACTCATCCTCGAAAAAAATCAAATTAAATTAAATTAAAAAAATATAAATCAATATTGTCAGTGTCTTTCCAGGTAAACTTAATCTAAATTGTAAAGTATGAAGTAGCTTCAGATGTTTTTTCCTCTCTATTACTTCAGTACCAAACTGAATTTAAAAAACTGAAATTATTCTCAGGTAGCAAATTAGTATATAAATAATTGGCAACTCACCGCAAGCAATATTTCTTTTCAAGTAAGTCCTTATGAAAATGAGGCAGCACGGGGAATTTACGGTGCTTTTTATGGCAAGAAATCCATGGTATCTGTATAAACAGGTTTTATACTTCAGGCAGTTTTATATGTGTAAAATGTTTTCCAGCAGACCTGGATCTCATTTTTAATAGGAGAAAGTGTGGTATTTAACCACTTGAATGCAAAGAGATTTCATTCCAAAATAACTATGGCTAATTTGAGAGTATACAATAACAAACAGCAAACAACAATGTAGCTGAGCAGTACTCTTAAATAAGACTGGTGCAATGGCAAGGCAAGCTGTAGACTTTATAAAAAAAATACAAGAAATATCTGGTCTTGCAAAAAGAACAACTGAGAACAGACACAAGTGATCTCTGTATCCTTAACCAGTATGAACAATATATTGTTAGTCTCCAAGAGTACTTTAGCTGTAGAATACTGGTGGAAAGATGGCATTTTGAAGTTTACCATCATGTAAATAAAGAAAATCAACCACAAATGGAACACATAGGGGAATACAGGGACTGCACTCACCTATCTTTACTTAAACTCCCCCTCCCTTTTATAATGAGATACCAAATTTTTGTTACTTTAACATAAAACACAAATCCGAACCCCTGTAAAGCAACAAGATCAGTGTGCACCCACAGGTATTTCCTTGATCTGCCCAACTGAAGGCCACATTGGTCCCTCTCACACCTGTATGATGCAGGAGCAGACACAGAGAATTCAGCCAAGCTTCTTGGGATTTGCACGCCTTAGCCTGGCAAATGAAGCAGAGCAACACCATACCCAACAGGGCGCTTTGGCTCAAAACCTAAATATGAAAGCAGTGGGAGCATAGCCATGCTCAGTCTCCTCCATGCTGAACAGGTGGAATAAATTCAAGCTGCTCCAGAGAAGCTGATCAAAGTCCCATTTCCAATATTGCATTGAACAATTAGCCAGCGCTTTTCCTGCTCTTCATTCTCTGGCAGGTATAGACTCTCCGACTCTGACCCAACAGCGTCCAATAAACCATGGGGACAGACAGACTCTGAGTCTACCCAGTCCCTAGCAGTCATTTTGTACAATACTACACTAACAGCCTTAACAAAATAAAATAATTTTTTTTTAAGTAAATGATGAAAAAAAAAGTGCTTCTAAGAAAAAAATCAAATTCCTGGTTTATCTTGGATAAGGCTGGAGGATAGTAAACATTACAAAAGATAGAAAGAAATACTACATCTGAGGCAGGAGAGGGAAGACCCTGTATTTCGATGCTGGCATCAAGTGCTAAAATCACCTGAGACATTATTATTTGTGAAACAGAACTACTAAAAGCAAAGAAATCAAAGAACAGGTTGCACCCACTGATACTCAAATAGTTCCAAAATTCACAATTTGTCTTCTTCAGAAAGAATTCTACACCACAACTATAATCAATGTTCTCTAGAAGAGTAATGTTTCCTGGTAACCTGTGAAGTTGGAAACTGGCTAAAAATTGTTGCAGAATAACTAATTGCTCTTTCAGGAAGCTATTCCCTCGTTTTTTACAAGTCCATGTAAAAGTTGGAAGAGGAATTCAGGTAACAGTATTTGCTCAGAAGTTAGGAAAAAAAGCAACTTTACTGTCATCATGTCATGGTTTAGTCATCAACATACAGTTCCAGGGCTGTGCTTGGGTAGTCTCTTTCTGAACTGTTTTACAAAGTTGGTACAATCTATAAGTCTGGAGGTGAAGGGAAAAAACCAGCCAATTAAATTTATTACTTGAAACTGCAGTGTAGATGTTTATTGTTCTCCTGCCTGCAGAGTAATTTGGAAAATCCACAGATTTCTGAACTTAAAGTGACTTCTTTCTATTTTAATTTTAAGTTTGATCTTGGATCCTCTATCCATCACACATGGATATGTCTGTGTTTGTCTCACAACAGAAAAGATAGGTTTAATAATAAGAAGCAACTCTGCACTAAGGCATTACATTTAGGACTAACAGACTTGATCAGAAGATAAAAATCCTTGACTTGCTAGTGTAAGAGCAGGAATAAAAATATCTCCTGATTTACAAAAGACATGATGGAGAATGGTTGCCTGCCACAGTCTGGTTGCTCTCTATCATTCCCATGTCAGCCTGGACTCAGGCACGTCTTCTCCAAAACACAGCCCAGTGTTGGACAATTTGCAGATTCCCTGGGTAAAAAGGGTTGGGGACTCACTGAGCAGACATTGGTCCCAGTTTGTCCCCCTCAGAACAAGTCACTACCCAGGGAATGAAGCTGCACAACAGACCTTAAGGAGCCATAAAACAAAACAGCAGAAAGACTTCATGTCTCAGAAAGCACAAGGTTTATGCACATCTGATAATGTGACATTATTTCAGCATGTGATGCTTCCCTGTGTTGCTGTGACATAAGCAAGTGACTCTCCAGTGCAGCAAAGGTAAAGAAACAGGTAATTAAAAGCAACCAAAATAAATAACTGTGTTAATTACAACACCTGTCAGTTTAGCAACATGATCTGACCTAATTGTAGCTGTATTTAATGAACGGGGAGAGTCAGGAGCACCTGAAGGTGTCACGGTACAAAGATTTTAATCACAGCAGAAGCCAAAGGCTAGCCTGTTTCCCAAGAAGAAAGCCCTGTCTTACCAGCGAGTGTCCCTCAGAAGGACCATGAGCAACATGAACAGCCCCCTTAGAGCAGAGAAAGCTGTGTTGACACTGAAACATGAGCTGTACCCACAGGGAATCCAGCAGTAATTTATTATCCATAAAAGTGTAGGCTTAGTACCAAAAGTACCTTGAGAAGTTATTCAAAAGAAAACAGAAAAATAAAACCAAGCTCAAAACCACAAAAAGAAACAGAAGGAATCTGGATTCGCACCAAGATATTGCCTCCTGAACACCCTGAACCATTACTGAGATGTTCAGAAATAAAGCACTGTCACAGAAGCAGATATTGAAGAAAAATGTTTTTTCTTCCAGTTTGTCTGAAACTATTTATTGATTTTGGAGACTCCCCTCCTGGCAAACTCAGTTAAAAACAGGAGGGAAAATACATGTCCTGTGCACAGTAAGATCAGACAAGCCATGCTTGATGTATTTACCTAGGTGGTATTTTTTGCTGCATATGCAAGATGCCAACCTCAAACATGAAAAGAAAAATGCAGAAAGGAAAGTCATCTAAGCACAGACGTAAGGAAAGTATGAAATAATATGTTTTTTTGCAAAGTAACTTGGAGTTTTTATGTATCTTTTGGAAGCAACTAAGTAGTTGTTGTCATACACAAAAAAACTCCACAGAACAAAAAAAAAAAAAAAAAAAAAAAAAAAAAAAGTTGAGTGTTTTAAAGGTTCTTGAGCAGAATTCATTTGTTTATTTCCTATAACATCAGAAAACTGCTGCCATAGCATCCAACAAATCTCCAGGGCGAGAGATGCTCACTGGAGAATGCTCATTATGGGATGTGTGGGGCAAGAAGGAAGAAACGAGCTTTTAAAACAAGTCATTTAGGTAATCTAAGTCCTCTTGTGTCCCTGGAGATGTTCTTGACTGAGATGATTCTGCAACTGGTGGATTTACACATACTACAGCATGGGGACCTCCACACAACCTGAGAGGACAAACTCCTGCTCAAGCCACCACCATCTCCTGCAATCATGTAACACAAATACCAAGGAGAAATATTCCCCTCCCCCCTTCCAAAAATCCCTGCCTTTCCAGAGAAAAGGGGACCAGCAGACTAACAGGACTGACCACCAGACCTTGGAGATGGCAACAACTGATCATCAATGATGCGTTTGTACTCGGGCTCTTGAATTTTGTTGTTCTTTAGTTGAACTAAGCCACTGAAACATTATCAAAAAGCGCTAATATAAAGAGGTTTTATACCATCTTACTATGAATGGCAACACGTATGTTTATTGAAACAATATTTGAAAATTCAGAAAGCATCTCATCAACCATTAATGTTACCCATTTTAAATCTCTATTTGTGTGGTCTTAAAAAAGAAATAAATAAAAGTTATTAATCCTTGGTCACTGAAAACCAGCAGTTTTGGCTCAACTTCACCATAACACCTCAGTAAGAGTCAATCAGAACAGCACGCATTTATTTAAATAAAGCCCCAACACACAGGAAAGGAAAGAAGGCATGGCAAACAGAATCACACTGCTTGTTAGTCACCCTTGGTGAAAACATAAAGTAAGACTTATCTGATTAAGTACTTTTGGATTGGTACTTGCTGTTGGAACCTTACGGTACAGCTATATTTAGAGATTGATAATATAAAATGCAATTTTCTTGCTCAAGCTCCATGTCAGAGGGATGACTTTGCATGTTACCTGTTTATTTTGTTGAACAAAGGCAGTTTTCACTGTTAGCACCACAGCACCAATGCAGCTTAAAAAGACCATATTTTCTCTAGCCTTTGAGTCACTAGGAAGAGCTTGCTACACAAACACCAACTAGAACACAACAGCTTCAGGAATACTGAGGCTTACATCTATCTGGCTTCTCGCTTGAAGGAAAAAGGAGGATTCTAGGCTGCAGAGGGTCCTGGTAATTTGGTGTAGTGAAAGCTACTGCAGGTTTAATCCTCAGCCCTTCCTTTGCCAAGAAGAGCCCTGAATGTGGGTTTTCTGTGAGAGCTCCCTAATTACCTGGCTGATGATTACTCAGGTGAGGGATTCTCCATCACACTTTACTGAGCTGTTCCACTTTGCATGCACCACAGCAACACTGAGAGAGAAAGAGGCAGAACAGCTCAAAGACCAGCATTGAATACTTATGCACAGGTCAACCACCTTTAATAAAAACAAGACACTGGAGAACAAAAAAACAAACCCGAAAATGCAGTCTGTCTACTGCACATCTGCAAGTACCTTGGGCCACCCTACACTACTTCATTTCCACCTTTCCTACCTGTTTTAATGATGGTCACCATGTCAAAAAAACCAAAATAGAATACCCAGGTTTCAAAATTTTTTGACTACTAGAGAAAGCTTTGTAACACCCATTTCATCATTGAAACTGTGAAGGAGATTGCCAACTCTCTTCCATACACCACATCCCAAGGAACACACAGAACAGCTTAACATGCAAATATCAAGCTGAACTTACAGGAATAAGAAATCTAATTTTTTGTCCCATAGACACTCTGAATCTGGAAGCTATAGTAAAAACAAAAGAACATAGACAGAAAAAACATTCTCAATCCATTTTCTTTCCTGTTTCTCTGTTTTTGATAACTCCTCTGCACAAATGCACAGGACCTGAGGCAGTTGTTAGCTGAGGGATTACAGAAGCTGAAAAGATATCATATCTGGTACAAGGGGACTAAAGTGGGTATAAGATGCTGTGCATCAGTGCCACCAGAGCACAGCCCTGCCACATGGCTCTGCGACTTGCTCCTTGGCACAGGTAAAGTCCCTGCCTCATCGCTGACACTCTCACGCTGAAACTATGACAACAATACACTATTCCCAGCATCACTTATTTAATGATAAGCAGCCTGGCTCACTGGGCAGCTAACAGCTCTGAAAACAGTCTCTATATTAAGAGGATTAATAAGTTAATAAGGGTTATAATTTCCACTACCTGGAAATGCAGACATTTTTAAAAGATCCTTAAATCATAATTTTAGCTGGAAACACGGATTATAAGTCTTTTCCAGTTTCCAGTTTCTCATGCAGGAACTGGCTTAACCCGCTATGGAAGAAACAATTTCTAAAGGCCCGTCAATCTCTTGGAAGCAGCATTAAAGTGTGAAAACTGTCAATTTTCATGGAAATCACAATGCCAGAGCAACACAAAAAGCTGCAGTATACAGAACACAGTCGTTGCCAGAAAATCAAGTGTTTGCTGATGCTAACAGGGTAGCTAAAGCCCAGACACAGGGGGATACTTGTTAAGGCTCTGAATCGCGATTCAGGAGAAGTGAGGCACTTCCCTAACTCTGTCACAGGCCTCCTAGCTGCTTTTGGAACTGGTCATGTAGATGTGTTTACACTTTTGCCTATATAAATAATATGGAGTTTTCTACATGTATTTCTTTAAGCCAAATGAATATTTTTAGGAAGTGTTCATAAATGTTTGTAAAGTAATTCAAGTCTGTGACAACAGAAGTCTACATGAAGAGAGATGATTAAGAACAAATACATGTATTCAAGAGAACTCGTGTTCCTCTGAAGGGAAAAAAAATTCCTTCATTCTGGCCGTCAGTATGCACTGGGATCTGAATTACTTAGCAAAAGAAAAAATATATATTACTTCTCCAATAAGATTAACTGCACACAAAGTAGCCATGTATTTACTGAACTGACTTCAATATAAATATTTAGGAAGTTGCTTTTCTTTAAGGGTCAGCATCATCTAAAAGTGTACCCATGAGAGCATTTGAAACTGTAATTAATGCTCCCTTCTCTATTGCAGCCTCCTGGAATTCACTGTTACTGGTGTAGCCAGCCCAGATGGGGTGGTAAGTAAAATCTGTCCTGTCAAAATGTAGTGCTACCTCTTGCAGAGCAGTGAGGTGATTCCATGAAGACTAGCAGTTTGACCAAGATAGAAATTTACTGGAGCAAAACCTGAAGAAAAATGAACCTGGAATTACAAGGGAAAGAACATGAACAACAACTGAGACAGGTGACAGTAGGAAAGAGAAGGTTCAATTTCATCTAACAGTGGCAGAAGTGCCATGAAATAACAAGATAAAAAAGTATAAAAGATTCCATAGGAAGAAAATAGTGACAGACAACTGGGAGATGGGGAAAGTCAAAACAATTCCTGAATATTCTAGACAGTCCAGAAATGAAAGAGATTTTATAACACCTTCATCCTCTACTCTGTCAGATTTCTGAAAGAAAGGAAAAGGAAAAAAATAAAGAAAGAGTAAGATGAGAAATTGGAATCTGGACTTCAGAAAGAACAGCTGTCAGAACTGGATTGTATTGCATTTATCTCGGCATTTGTCTTACTCTTACAATTAGTGTCCTTATCTTCAGAAATCCTGAGATATTAGTCATGACTGAAAATACAAATCTGTTACAGTATGTTAGCTCAACAGTTACATTCATAAGGAGGTGCAAAACACAGTAAAAATTGCCCTGTTCCATTCTATGCAATAGCGAGCACAATTCTTCTGTCATTACTACCAGAGTTTTATTTAATGTGATGTTATCTCCACAGACACAGAAAGAAATACTTTGGACCCAAACTCAGAGAACTATAGAGCTAATATCAACTGTGGTGCCAGAAAAACACATCACAGGGAAGCTCCCTGTCTCAGATGGACACATAAGTGTTGACTGAATTGTGCAGGAGTGGTGCTGATACAAACAGGGACATAATGCAGAGGCCAGTGCCAAAAGCACAAGTGTCAGTCTTGCAACTGGTCAAGGCAGCAATCTTGAAAGTTGCTACCAAGAAGGGATAGAACAAGGCAGAACAGCTTTAAGCTAAAGAGGGTAGGTTTAGATGAGATATTAGGAAGAAATTTTTTACCGTGAGAGTGGTGAGACACTGGAACAGGTTGCTCAGAGAAGCTGTGCATGCCCCATCTCTGTTAGTGTGCAAGGCCAGACTAGATGGGACTTTGAGCAACCTGGTCTAGTGGGAGGTGTCCCTGCCTATGGCAGAAGAGCTGGGATGAGATGTTCTTTAAAGGTCCCTTTCAACCCAAACAACTCTCTGATTCTACCACACTGCTACTCTACATTTTAGTTGCAGTCATTGCCCTTTGCCATCCACTACTCTGCACATTACACAGATATCTCATAAAAATACAAAACATAGAAAACATATACAAATTGCTCCATTTCCAATCAAAACCTAATCACACTGTTGTGTGTTTCTTTTCACCCTAAATCTTGCAACACTTGTAGGTGAGATACGGTTTGGTGTAACTAGTGTTACACAGACAGACCAATAGATGTTCTGTGCACAACAGTGCTCTCCAGGCTTTTCTAGCCAAGAAAATAAAACCCTAAACACAATAATAATATTTTTTTCAAAGCTGGTTATGCAGTTTCACAAAGTAACCCCCTTAACTATGTGTAGTAGTCATAAAATAGTAAGAAAAGGTTTCAACAAGTTGAGATGTGCAACTTGCACTGTAGCTGGGGGATTGCTTTCCCAGGTTCTGCATGTAAACATTACTGAGGTCTCACATTCTTTATCTGACTTCCAGGGACACTTCAATCCAGCAGGGAAGTCACTCCAAAGTACATGTGCTAAGATGTGCCTCTATTTCTTAGAACGATAAAGCCTTGTCAGATAGGGAAGAAAGTTGAAGCACAAAAAAAAAAAAAGGTCCTATTTAAAGAAAGCACTCATACATCCAGTTTAACATAGAGGCTTTCCCCACATTTGCCAGACCCAGAGGAAGCTTTTCTGTGCTCAGACATAGGCATGGAGATGGACCCATAAAGTGCTGGCTTCTCTGGGAGATGGAGATGCATTCAGTGGCCAGGGAAGATGCTCTGCTCTTTGCAAGGCTCCTAACAGAGCAGAACAGAACTGATCCTGCAAGTTCTCATTTTAGGCTTGAGCCTGCTGTGCCATTTACGACAAGTGCATGTCTACTATGCCATATTATAGTCAAAAAAGAAATTGAAACACCCAGAGAAGCTTCTCTCTGCTCTCCCTAATGAAATAAGGGCAGATACAGACACAGAGATACTAGATTTTAAACAAGTGTATTTCTGTCTTTTAGTATCCATTGCATGATCACAGAGTAAATCTTAATTTCTGCTGTTGCCACTCATTGCCTTAAATTCACTTCCATAAACTAAAAAAGATGTTCATTAAATAAAGCATTATGGACTTGGTAAAGCTTTTAAAAAACTCATGCCTAGCAATCAGTAATAATAAAATTACTGGTTCTGAAGTCTGCAATTATTTTTTAACTGAAAAATGGGAAAAACCCAGCAACACCAGCACAAACTTCAGTTTTTCCTTTGCCATTAAAAAAAAACAAAAACAACAAACCCCACAACAGTATCCTACTTTTAAATGCATAATTCTCAAGGAACTGTGCCATGGAACACACAGTCAATTTATCTGTGTAAGTGCACAGCAAAGCTGCTCTACCCTGCACTAAATGATACATTAAATTTGTTCACTGTTTAACAAGGGAAGGTCATAATGTTGCTGTTAATGATTTACATAGGGACAAAACAGCTCTGCCTAAATTTTGTTAAAAATTGTGAAGTTATTGTCATTTTAACCCCCCTTTCATAACTGCAAGCTAAGCCAATCAATCAATAAGCTGGAAACACGTATAGCACATCTTCTGCCATAAAAGGAAAGTATTTCTGTCACAATGGCCTTAACAGGCAGAGGACCCCAGCCATTCTCCATGGATGCAGCTCACGTTTGGATTCATATGGAAACCAAAAAGGACAGACACAGCTGTGCTCTTGCTGCACTTTCCTAAACCTAGCAGATTTCATCACTGAGTGAGTAAAATCTGGTTAGGGATCAAACATCCACTGGTGTCCAATATGGATGATAGCAACTCAGGTAATTATGAACCATTCAGTGAAGTCCCCTGCCAACAGCACAGACATATCCAGGCTGGGAAGGTTTGACTTGCAAGAAAAGGCAACACGAATAAATTCAAGGTTGAAATAAGCTCAGATAAAAAAGGCAGTCACCCCTTGGTGTACACGACAGTGTTGCCATCAGCTTCCACATGAGCAGATTAGCACCCACACACTTTGTTATACAATATCACAAGAGCATCTGCACCTTACGTTTGGATTCATCTCCCTGAGCCTTGTCAGGAGCAATATGACTGAAGTTAATGCAGTTACTGTAACTTCTGTTCACCTAGGTGATATCTGAGTCTGACAAAGGATTCAGAAGTTTTGTTCACAAATGCCCACAGACCCCAGTGGTCATCTCTGAGATATACCAATGACATGTGTTCCCATTGCAAATTAAAATTCTTTAATGAATCTTTGGATACCTAGCAATTGAGACAAATCCTTAATCAGCACTGCATCTGAACTGCTCTTTAAGCACATGTGTAAATTAGCACCATAGATCTCCTCTTCAACAGGATTTTAGAAAGCAGCTATACTATTTCATCAACTAAATACAGAGAGGGGAAGCACCTTACATCTACAACTTTTCCTGGAAGGTTAGCCTAAAAGGTCATAATCAAACAGGCTCATTTTCAGCTGGAATTAAGCATTTTATGTGCAAAAAGAGCAGCAAGCCATGGCATATTCTGCAAGTCAAAGAAACATTGGCACACACTGTTTCATTACCACAGCACTAGCAACGGCATCTTTTCCTCACTGATTGCTCCCTGTACTACTTTCTGTGTTAGGCACTACAAGGTTCCTTGTTAAACACAAACTAAGGAAAGGAAACTGAACAAAACCACTGTAGCCCACTAGCAGGTACTTCAGAGCTGTTTCCTACTTTGTTGAAAATAAATTTATGACATAAACATTAAAACTAAAAATTAAAAAGCTGCTGAAGCAATCAGTCTCTTTCAGTCCGTGCAGACAGTGTGAAGTAGAGCAGTAAATTGCAGCGAGCAGACAGCACAGCTCTCAAAACTTGCCCAGCTTTTGCTCTGACAAAAGAGATCACTTAGGACATCATCGTGCTGCTGCTCTCGTCGTTTAATTAAGAGACTAATAAATTCACTGCTGGCATATTTTCTGCTTGTCTCTTCTCTTGAATAACCCCAAATCCTCCCGTGGTTTGTACTCGGGCTGACCGCTACTTAGCAATAGTGCTGCGAGAGCGGTGCCTGTCACCAAAAGCAAGAGGCACTGGGCGTAGTCACCGCGGTCTCCCACCAACCTCGGACAATTTTGGGCACTTTTAATTCGCTGTTGGCAGCGCTCTTCCTTCCTCTGCCGCGCCCGTGCGGTGGGGCTGAGAGACCCACAGCTGGGACGGCTGAATAAACCTTTCAAAGGCTTTTGGCAGCTGCCTCCTGGCGCTCGGGCAGACGGGCGTCTGGGCAGGAACCTCTGTGGCCGCGGGGGCTCCCCGGACCCTCCGCGGGACGGATCCGCCCCGAGCCCCGCCACGGCCCCGGCACTCTCCCCGGCGGCGGCCCGGGTCGGGAGCTGCAAGCAGCGGCTGCCCTCCGTCCCGCAGGGCCGCCCCGATTCCCTCTGTAGGGAACAAGCCCCGAATCGAAGCCGCTCTCGGTCTCGCAGGGGCAGCGCCGGCAGCCGGGCCGGGGCGCCCCTCCCGCAGGGCAAAAGAGAAACAGACACTTTCTCCCGCTCCTGACCTTTCTGCACCCGAGCTCCCCGCCCTGCCGCCCCCCGCTCCCCGCCTGCCCGCTCCGTCCTCGGGTTGTGTGCTCCGAGCGGGCCGGGCGCCGACACCTGCGCGCCGCTCCGAGGTCGGCGCCCCAGAGGGAAGCGACACAGGCGGGACGGAGGGAAGGCACCGCGGCCCGGCGGCCGGCACGGCCGCTGTCGCCGTCCGGAGCCACTCCCGCCCGTGGAGAGGAGAGGAGCGGCGGCCGGCTCGGCTCGGGTCCCGGCGGGAGCTTACCCGGTGGGGGGCTTGCTGGCCCCGGGGCGCACGAGGGTCTCCATGGCCAGGCCCCCCTCGCCACTTCTCAGAGGACGGGCCGGTGCAAGACGCGATCCCGGCAGAGGCGAAGGTCGGAGGCGGGGGTACCGAGAGGGAGGGAAGAGAATACAGGCGTGAGAGCCGCCCTCGCCCACTCCCTCGCCCCCACCTCCCCCGCTCCCCGCCCCGCCGCCGGGCGGCACTGCCCGGACCGCCGCCGCCCACAGCTGCCCAGCGGGGTTGCGGGCGGGGATGCCCTGCCGGGGCGGCCGCCGCCCGCCTTACCGGGCCGGCAGGGAAGCCACGCCGCGCCGCGGGCCCTGACAGCCCTGCTGCCCGGGCAGACCTCCGCCGGGCACGGCGGGGCGGGAGTCGGGCGGCGGAGCTCCCGGCGCGGCGGGACTCGGCTGGCCGCTGCCCGGGCAGCGCGGGAGTGCGGGGGCGCTGCCGGCCGGTTTCCATGTGACTGCCCGGCACAAACGCAAACACGGCCGCTGCCCCCGCGGGCACTGCCAGGGCGGCCGCCCACGCCGCCCACGGCATGGCGTGGGAGGCGAGGGGATGGGGTAACAGGCTTGGGAGAGGAGCAACAAACACCTCGCCAGCGCTAGCTGCTTCGCCTCTTTTGCCACGAACTTGCCAAACCCAGTGCTTGTCAGGCAACTGCCCGAGACTGAGCCCCGCGGGGAGCGGAGGCTTTTCCTCAGCCTCGCACCCTGCCCAGCCCTGGCACTTTCACCTACGGCCTGTTTTTGGTCACCTCTGTTCATACAGGTATTTTTTCCTTCTCTCGGACGCGGCAGAAACAACTTTTAAAGCTGGTCAGGGAGAGGGGCTGGAGGGCCGTGGCACAGCAAGGCAGGCTTCTCCCGGGGTTTTCTTCCTGCGAAACGAGCCCAGCACGGGGAAGGCAGCCCCACTCCCCGGGCGGTGCGGGGCGCCCGCCGGCACAGTCTTCGTGGAAAAGTGGGCATCACGTTAAAATCTGTGTGCAGTTTCAGGAATATCCCCCCTCTCGCTTTCTTCCCGGAATATCGACTGCTACACCTGTGTGTGAAAGCAGAACCAGGCTGGAGGCGGGGGAGTCTGGCTGGCTTTACTGCTGTGTGTGCCCGCAGCTCGGCATGTCCGGATTTGGGCAGCCTGGTTTCTCCACATATTTCAGGAGTTTCTCAGCTCCTCTCCATTTGGGTCACCTTGCTTTCCCGGCCACGGTGGGAGGATGGCAGAGGCAGCAGACAGGTCAGGCCAGCAGCCAACACAGGGACCAGGAGACAGGAGCAAGCTGACTGAGTGAAGTGACGGTGAGAAACTCGGGTCAGGAACTGAGATGCTGCCTGACTTGGCTTTTCACTTGGCTGCCTTGGCGATAGTCACACAGGTTCTGATTAATTTCCCCTTTCCCCAAACTCTTTCATCCCTTCAGCCTTGAGCTTGTATTTCTGCATATTCTGCCCATCAGAAAGTGTCTTGCTCAACTCAGTAACCACATGGAGTAAATGCAAGCAACTTCTCTGGCTCTAAAAGGGAGAGTTTCTTCCTCAGCAAGCAAGACTTGGCAATCTGGGTCAGAAGCTGCATGTGGCTGATGGCATTGCTGTATGCAAGAAACCCCCATCCCAGGCAGATTGAAAATGCTTTGAAATATTCAGACATTGGATTAATTTGTAAGTAACAGAAGAGTGAAAGACATGTTCATCTTTTCTGTACTACATGAGTGGAAGATCACTGTAAATGCCCACCTTTGTCTACCAAGGCTTTTGCATTATGATCAAAATACTGGTTTGTATTTACCACAGCGTATAACAGAATACCTCGTACTATAGTCATCCTTGACTGTATCTTCTCTCACTTTGACAGCCCGAGGTTGCCCCTTAATTCCTATCTCCTCAGCAGAGATTTAAGAATGCTGACTTCCGTTCCTTTCTCTCCAGCCCTACATGTACAAATGGCCTACAGGCAAGGGAGGCAGCTGGCTGTCCTAGCTGTAGGTAGAGAAACAAAAATACAAATTTGCAGAAGCAAAACATTGATCTCTAATTTCCCTGTTACCATGGGTAGAAGTTGACTGAGTCACCACAGTTCAGTAATTACCCTGGTCATCTGAGCCACATGCCGCGGTAATAAGCCACATGCATGATCTTAATTTGCGCCTTTATGAAAATAAATAGGCCAGGTTACATACTTCATTTTGCAAGTGGATTGGTCCAGTCACTGCACGCTGTGAGTTTCCATAGCTCCAGGAATGAATGGTCATTTATTAAATCACGGGAACTTGATTTCACAGTGCTGTTCATCATCTGTTCAGTCATTTTTCATCTCCCCTTTTTACTTCTAAATCTTGATGAACTCTTCCCTATTCTAGAACAGTTGCTAAAGCTGGACAGGCAAAAAAACCTCCGTAGAAACATCCAAACCTTTCCCCATCTACATCGTCAGCAAGCTACGCCAAAAGAACTTCCCTTGCCTCAGCTGTAACTTCTACTCTACCCTTATATTCCTGAGCAGGGTTATAAAATACAAAACATCAAATTAGTATTTGTTTATTATGTTCATTTCTTTTTACACAGCACAGCAAAAGGGTGAAAGTCTATTAATTACCAAACTCATGATCTTGCATCTCCAGAGCACCAGCAGGGCCAAGTGACCATTTCCCCTGTTCTTTAGTCCCATATATCTGATGGAAAAGCTGAGTGAAATGTGAAGAGTACACTGAGTGATATGACATGGGAATCTGTTTCTCTCTAGGCTGCTTGGCACTGAGTCTCCCTCTTAAAAAGGGCAAAGGGGCTATTTCTAGTGTGCATTGTAATCCCCACAACTGGGGTGCTATGCTCCTTTGTTGAGGCAAAGGGCATTAGTTTGGAGAGCGGCTATATGAGTGTTTGCCAGTCTCATAAAATGTCTGTGACACTGGCATGGTCAGCCCCCCCAGGACTGCTTTAACCCTTTCTTGTTTGTAGAGCTTAATCTCTGTTCTGATAGGCCTCTTCAATATATTTCCTAAGCAAATCAAGCCATTTGGTTGACAAAATCCTTGCTGTAAAATAGTTTAGACCTTTACAAATAAAATACAAAAAATAAAAATCAATTATTCACTAGAGCAATTTCACATTTATACCTTTGTACAATTTTCCAAACCTTATTCCTATTTTTCTTCCCCTTCACAGCTAGTAGTATTATTGAATCAAACCTTTAAGGCTACATTTTTCTTCTGCTAAAACTGGCTTGCGATATTTCAGGAATTTGCGTTTATAGTATAAACGTAACTGAACACCTAAGGAATCTAGTAAGACAAGTCTAATACCAAAGAATTTGTTTGTAAGGTAGCAAAAAGAGCTTAAAATTAGCTCAGCATTAGCTAGTGTGCATCAGGTAACCAAACCTTTTCCCTTGTCTAACACATAATCTCTTTCTATGATTTAGCTGTTTGAGGATCCCAGAATCAGAAACCAGGTTTGAGCTTAAAAACCAAAACAAAAACAACAACCCCAAATTTATAGCAGGAAAAAATTTTGAATAGAAGTTAGTTATTGTGGTTAGGTTCAGTTAATAGCAAACATTTTTAACCACATAAGTCTTTTCCCATTTTAAGCAACTTAGAAGTTGCAATTTAAGCATTAGTCCCTGTAAGAAATTTGACTTATTGTGCAATTGTAAAATTCCTGGCTATGTAATTATAGCAATTGGAGTTGTGTAGCCTCAAGCTCACAAAATTCTTTTACTTTGCTATCCATAGTGAAAAGAAAAAAAAGAGGAAGTTAGATTTTCAGGGCTTGCTAGGCCTTTTCCTTAAGTCCCAGAGCACCCGTTCTTCAGCAATTTATTTTGGGAGCTGGCCCTACGTGTCATGTTGTGTTTGCTAGGAACATGAAATAGCTGAGAACAAATGATATGCATTTTAGAGGAACATGACAAAATAAGAAATAGAAACATTTTAGTAGTTTCGAACAAATCTCATGTCATTACTGGTCCATACCAGCCCAATGCATTATTATCAAATACCACTGAAGAGGCTGAAGTTGCTTCAGAAAGGCAGCATGGCTTGCTGAGTGGGGCATTCAAGGGGGAACAAGGATATTGTGTTTGGATCTGCCCTTAGTCACATAGCAAATTGCCAACAATTTCTGCTTCATCTTTTGTTCTTCCTTGTCTTGTGTGGTGCTGAGAAGCCTTTGGGATTCAGTACCAAACTGCACTTGCATGGCATCTACAAGACAGCAAAGACAGTTCCTGCCCTGGACAGCCTGGGGATTCTGAAACAGCAATTTTAGTTTTCTTCATTGTTTTAGATACTTACACGTAAAAAGTCATGATGTTAGTTGAGGATCACAAAGGAAGAACCAAAAAATTTACTAATTATATGAAAACATGACAAGCCATCTGAAAGAGCACATGGATATGGATATAGATACAGGCTTCTGTAGCTTTTGCTGAGATAGGTCATGCTACTTCTCAATTATTGGGTAATTGTCTTCTGTGCATGTAGAAATACTGAAGCTTTTCCTTCATCTTGCTGTCTCTCAACCCATTCTGTTTTGAAAGGCAGATCCCTTCAGAGATTTTTTCCTTTTATCTCCCAAAATTTACAGAAGTCAATGAAGAATTTAGTGGGTGTTTGGCCTTAAGACTTAGAAAAAAGTATTGTGAGTGTGGCGAAGAAGGCTAGAGACTCTTGCCCACCCCCTGCATGGAAAAGGCTGCTGAGGAAACTCCTGCTTGACCATTCACTCCTGCCTTAAAACTGTGGTGTGGTCTGGAAAGTGGTGGAGAGTGGGATGGAGCAGCACTGCAGACAAGCGGGCGCGTGATGCAGTGCTGGCCCAGTGCCGACAATGGGGAGCCACAGGGCAGATCAAGCACCATCATGCCATGTAAAAATACTCTGGAAAGGGAGGGTCCTTTTGCCTAAGAGAGTATTTCAGAGCATGTGTGCAGGGCGGGGAACATGATGTACATTAAAAGCGATGGGGAAATGATTTAAACCCATGATGTGAATAGAGCAAGAGGAATTTCTGTGACAGTGCACCCATCGGGACATTAAAAGTGGGTTATTTTAAATGTGGCTAAAAGTGGACAGAGCAGACAACTGCATAACCCAGACTGAAGCTGATCTCTATAATATACTGACTCAGTCTTGAGTGTAAGATCTTTGGGGATTTTGTTTTAAAGGTTGGGTATCGATTACATGCTTATTCTTCCATGCTTGCTTTTTTCCCCCCAACAGTTGCTTTTCCCTACCATTTTGTTTTATATATTTTGGACAAGTAGCTTTCAATTTCCTCTCTCTCTCTTTTCTACTATTCCTCTTATGTGAACTTTTCTTCAAGATTTGAGACCCGAAGCCTAGTCGACAATTGAACTGACATTAATGAAAGGATATTTACTGGGACAGACCCAGTGGACCAAAGCTCATGTTCTTGGGCTCAGCTGTGGTGAGAACCTTCCTAGGCAAGATGCGAATGTAAGATGCTTCCCAAAATTAATAGTTGCATGAATGTTCGTCTGAACAGTGAGAAGATACGTCTCTGAACAGTGTCAGGGAAGGCAATAGTACTAACCAGAGAAAATGCAAAATCTGTTTCCAAGACCATATCATATTATATGACTGAAAAAAGCCTTTGGGAAATCTTGTCTACCTTACAAAACAAATTTGAATCAAAACAGTAGCTAACTTATGTAAAATTACCTTCATTGTACTGAGCTGGGTAATCCTGCTTGGCCTGCTGGTCAGAGTGACCCAGGTACAGCCATTCCTCTCGGAGAGGTTTTGGTCTTTGTTTGCCATGCCAAAGAGAGTGAAAGGTTGTAAAAGTAGCATTTCAGAGATACGACTCACCACCTGACAGATGCTGGTGCCACTAAAATTCCCTTTATCTGTACCTCTTTCTATAATGAAAGTAAGTTGTACTCTTCTTAAAATTACCCTGTCTTTCAGAATTTTTGCGGAAGAGAAGTAAAGACCTTGGGCCACCCAGCCCAGCAGAACTATCAGAAAGGGAAACTTCTTTCATCCTCTGATGAACCTTTCATTTAATCCTGATTGACAGCAACATAAACAAAAACAGGTTTTGGTTCTGTGTTTAAGTCAAAACTAATGCACTACAAATAAAGACAAATAGATATGTACTTAATGCAAAAATATAAAAGTAGCAGGCTTGGTGCTGCTGCTGTTTCTGTTGAGTTACCTAATTTGTGATCGCCTTAGTTCAACAACAACTCAAAGCAAACAAAGATTTTAAAAGGTCACCAATATTATATCACCACATTCCTTAATTCTTTTGGAAAAAAGAAAACCCTTTGACATATTATATAATATCTACAATTCTTCATAAACTGAACAGAACTTGAATAGCTCCATGCTGTTAAATTACTACATGCACTCTCAAAGGCCTACCTTTTACTCATTCCCACCCCAAATTCAGACCTCATAAACCTGCTGAAATCACTAAATTATATTAATATGAGACTCATAGCCCTGAAAGAGAAAACTTTAAGAGATGATTATCAGGAATGCATCTGAAGGAGGCAGATGAACTCTGACATACACAAAATCTTATATATAATTCAGACTTGTGTTACAAGTACGAGGGGGTAAATGAGAAAATAACTTACCTCATTACCTTGAGGAATTCTCTCTGTCAATTTGGATTGACATAATGTGCAATAATTTTTTTCTAGCCACCATCATGTCATGATACAATCAGTGATGTGAAGGGTGGCTTTCCCATCACCTGTCCCTCTGAGACCAGCAAAGGCTTCTTAACTGTCCCGTTGTAGATTTCATAAACTTTACATCTTAATATCAGTAAGTGACAAAACAATAGTACTTTTCTTTTTGCTAACATACCTTGAGAGCAATCCTGCAGCTTATGTCTTTTTCCAGAAGATCGGGGTTAGCTAGATATGGCTAAAGAAGAGGAAGGGATGTCTTCCAAAGATGTCTGGTGGTAAAATCCAGGAGATCTCGGTCTGAGATGAAGTACACAGTTGTTTCACCACAGTGTCATTGGGCAGACGTGGTCACACAGTGACAAGACAGGGTAGTGCTTCTGTCTTTAGAAAGGGTTGTGGTCAGCTTCCTCACCCTGCTCCTGTGAGCAATACACATAATTAGAAACCAGAAAAACTCTCCTTGAATTGTCAAGTAAGGGATTGGAGAAACTATCCAGCAAAGAGAAGTGGAGGAAATATGTATTATCTGGGCAACTTCACTGTACTGATCCAAAGCTGACTGATACTGAGAGGTTCTCTGCTGGTTCCAACTGTTTTTTACCAAATCTTTCACATCACTTGCAAACATGGGCAATAATGATTGACTGTTCTACACAACCTTTATTCTCTTGTTTGCTTCCCTGTTTCTTGTTTATGTAGAGTTAATCACATCTTAATCCTCCCTCTCGCTAGTTGTATTGGTGCAATGTGAATCTTCACAGGAATTTCCTGTTTACTGTCCCCTGAAACACTGCATGAAGATAAAAAGTTTGTCACCTGCTCTAAACACCCAGTACATAACATGGTGTGGTTGATGGACCTTTGGAACCTTTTTATTTCTCTGTCTTCTCCTGGCTTGCCTGGTCCCCTCACCCTGCAGTCTCAGACTAGGGGAGGGTTATAAATTATTACATAATTAAAATGAAACAACACTCCCATTCTTCAGGTGAGTCATCTGCAGGTATCCAGAAAATGTGCAGCATGAGAACTATCTCAAGTTCAGGGCATTAAGAGTACAAAAGTAGCTACTTAGAGGTCCTTAGGAAAAATAAATATGGAATACCTCTAACTTATAAATAGAGAGAATACTTTCTTGCTGTTCACAGTTGCAAACTAGGAAAATTTCAAGACTTCCTGTGAATTTGCTACACAGGGTGGTGCGCTACTGTGTCGCTTCAGGGACCGCCCAGAAAACAAACTGTGGTGACAAGAGCTGCGCTTGGTTCCTCCTCTGCCCCCATGGCAAGAGCTCTGCTGGCAGCAGCTGGTGTCTGGATCAGCACTTGCTTGCTGCCCAGCCTGTTGGCACAGTTTAGCTTTCCAGCAGAGTGGGCGGTGAGCCAGAGCCCCACCTTTTCTCCACCTTCTGCTCTCTCAACACAGATGCATGACAAGGGAGGAAAACAACAATCCCACAGAGACCCATCTTTTCTCTCTCTGTCAGAAAGGCCTTAGTGGCCAGGAACGGTCTAGAATAAAGAGCACAAATAAATATTCAGTATTCAGTAAATATTTACTATTCAGTAAATAGGCACGTGTCCATAGAGATTTGAAGGAATAGATTGGTTTTATACTTGTTCATAATATGATGCAATATTTAAGGAACCCACGGATTTACATGCAATTTTTTCTTTTCCTAGAAGATGTCAAATGAAGGTTTAAATCCTCTTAAAATGCATTGGACTAACACCTAGCACTGGTCTGTGTTTTAAGTCTGTTACAAAAGCCATATTAACTTTATTGATCAGTACTGAACCAAAACACAGATGTAAATCTTTGCAAATTTTCACTGATAATATGTTTTGAAACCTGTCTACAGTTTACAAGGGAAAACTAAAAATCAGAGAGTGACATTGTAATTGTTCATGTGTACTTTGCATTTGCTGTGCTGTACCACCCTGCACATTCACAGAATCACAGAATATTCTGAGTTGGAAGGGACCCATCAAGTCAGACTTCTGGTTCTGCACTGGACATGCAGAACCACATCATGTGTCTCAGAGCATTGGCCAAATATTTCTTGAGCTTGGAGGAAGTGTCTCCTCGAGTCAGACCACGTGTGCACACGAGAGTAACCAGCTGTGAGTCTTGCAACAACCTCTACAGCCTAAGTCATTGCTCACATTAAGGTTTCTTGGGGCGCTTGGTGTGAGCAGCTGCTGCTTGTTCTTGTCCTTGCTGGTGCAGAAGATAACCTTGTGTCCTGCTCCGATGGGGGAAGAGAGTGAGCTCGTGCCTGCAGCCACTTGGGCACACCACAGACACAAGGCTTCCATGCCCTCCCCCACCACAGCCTCAGCTCATGGCTACTGAAACCACCTCTGTCGGGTTGCCCAATCCCGTCTGAGCTGTTGCCAAGCTCACAGCACATCCTAAACAACAGGTACAGCTTCAGTGCACAGTCACCCCAGTGCAGGTATAACCTTCCCCTCTGCAGAGATGCCAGTGTTGTAACACAGGAGAATATTTGTGCAACTTGAGGTGTGGCGTTTCTAACCACTTGGAAGAGAATGGTGTGTGCAAGAGCAACACTGCAAATCCACAATGCTTTACTACCATGTTTTCCATTTTAAGGCGATTCCTTGTAAAATTACAAAATACTGTTCATTTATGCATTACAGTTCCACTTCCAAACTGCTGTCCAATACAGATCTTGAAAACTACATTTGTTACTCTACTGCTTTGTGAATTCCTCATTCCTTCTTGCTAAACCTGTCTAAACCTAGAATTTTCAGATGGCTGTAACATAGACTGTGAAATACATACATATGTGATTGTATGATTCTAGAGTTTTGTCTTCTTTGTGGTAGGGCTTTATGTTTTGGGCTTTTTTTCTTGCATACTGACTTGGAAGCTCCAGATGCCTGTGGCTTCTTCTGAGACCCCACCTGAAGAATGGCATCCAACTTGGGGCCCTCACCACAAGAAAGCCTGTGGTGAGTTGGAGTGGGTCCAGGTGAGAACCATAAAAAATCATCAGAGGGCTGCAACACCTCCCTTATGAAGAAAGGCTGAGAGAATTTGTGTTGCCTGAAGAAGTGAAAGCTTCTGCAATATTTCAATACTTAAAGGGGGCATATAAGAAAGATGTGGACAGACTTTTTACCAGGGCCATGTAGTGATAAAAAAAAGGGGCAATAGTTTTAACTACAAGGGAATAGATTTAGATCGGACATAAGGAAGAAATTCTTTGCAATGAGAGTGGTGAGAGGCTGGAACAGGTTGCCCAGAGAAGTTGTGGATGCCTTATCATTGGGAATGTTCAAGGTTAGATTGGATGGGGGAAGAGCAACCTAGTTTTGTGAAAGGTGTCCTTGCCAATGCCGTGCAGGTTGGACTATAGATGATCTTTAAAGGCCCTTCCCAACCCAAACTGCTCTTTGACTTTTGAGTGCCCAAGTGAGGATTCAGGTATCTGTATTAGTGGATTCAAGTGAGAATATGGGATGCATCGCTGGCAAACTAAGGATATTTGAGGTCAACTAATAATGAAATTCCAGGATTCAGAACCCTTGTTTCTAAATGGAGTTTTTTTGAAGGGAAACAGAATCCAGCAGCTAAGCCAACAAATCAGATAAGAATTCATCCCTAGCTTAATTTTTACCATAGAAGTTCAAAATTAAATCAGTGGTTCCACAGTGGTCCAACAGTACAATCAGAAAACAGGCTGTAGAAAGCTCAGGGAAGGAAATTTTAATGAGCATGATTTCTTCAACAGTCTTCTGACAATCTGTTACAAGAAAATGACCAATGAAAATCTTAATAACATTTCACTTATTAGATAAAGACTTGGAAAAGACTAATGATTAAGAAAGGGAAGAGAGCAATCAGCAGGAAAACAAACCCAAAACAAACCAACAAAAATACCCCAAGGTCTTATTGCAAAATTAGGCTTTTAAATGTTTGTATTCAGCACCCCTCCAGTGGGACTCCTTTGTTACTGTGCCCTGGGGACTTGAAGCTGATAGTCCCAATATAAATCTGTGGGAGGAGGGGTCAACTCCTTTTCTAAGATGGTGAAATAGGGTGTTACTGCCTCCTGGAAAAGAGAACAGACTGGCTTTATTTTAATCATGATATCTGCTTTTGTAATCCCTCTATGCTCTAAGCAAAGCCAAACAGCTTTCACTTTTTTCTTAAAATGGCAGTGAAACGCGTGGGCATGAAGGGGATGCTCTGAGGAGGTGGATGATGAAAGACCCTGCTAACATCATCATAAAAGTGAAGCTGCAGCAGGAAGCTGAAAGGACACCCTGTGTAGATTTATTATCAGATCTTCCAGTTTTGACGAGAGAGAGGTACAAAAATAAGACAAAGGATTTTGAGTTTTTGAGCTCATGACTGCTCTGAAGAGCTGAAGAGGTCAGGTTGAACCCACCATCAGTGGGACAACGATTTTAGTCACTTGTGAAGGATTTGTATTTTTGTCTCTTGTATTCCCCGGTATTCTATGTTTTAAAAAAAAAAAAAAAAAAAAAAAAAAAAAAAAAAAAAAAAAAGGAAAGACACTTAGGCAGCAGAATGATCTTTAACTCAGTTCCTTTGAGTCGTAAACCTGATGGCTTGCCCCAAAAATTTAAGAACAACCTTCCCCCAAGACACCTCTGGAGATTCTTTGTCCATCCAGAGGGGGAGGTAAACAGAACATCCCAATAGACATGCCCTAAATATTTCTTTTGTTCATTGTGTTATTACGCTTGAGAGGCATTGCTGAAAAAGGGAGTTTAAAAACTGGGGAAAAGTTTACAGCTATAACAATAATATTTATAGTCTTCAAATTTATTTGAAGCCTTGTGAAATGTATCTGGGCAAATGGCTGTCCCAGCCTAGGGCAACAGCTACTGTTGTGCTTTGAGTAGAAGGTTAGTGGTCATGCTTAGACAGCTTGGGCAGAGGGTTCACAAGATTTTGTGGGAGGGAGACAAACCCCATTTCCCTGCCTTCTTGAAGATCTATGTCCAGCTCCTCATTCAGTTCAGTTCGGCCAGCTGGCTGTGGGTAATTCTGAGCATTAAAGCACTGGAAGTCCAGCAGCCGCAGGAGTCATACAGGTAGCTGTGCCAGGTTGAGAGCAGCCAGCCAAGAGCAAAGAGCCCTTGGCAGAGCTGCCAGGGTCCATGAATGAAGATGGCGCAGCTGGAGGCACAAGCATCAGGGAGCCAAGCAGCTACCAGAGCATTGCTTCATGTGACAGTTTATCACCCAATAAATCTAAGCTTTCACTTACTGCAGATGGTGGGAAAAAGTCTACCCTGGAAATTACTTCCTTAGAGAAAAAGACTATGAACTGTTAAAGAATAACTGTAACAGTCAGATACTACCACTGTTTATCTACCTGGTCAGATTTTTGTTCTCTCTTACCAAAAAACCCCCAATGAAATATTTTTGAGCTGTTTCATTCATATTTGCCTCTTACTTATGCCTCTGCTTTTGAAATGCTAGAGCTCAGTATAATTTTTCCAGTTGTCCAGGTGTGGCCTCAAGTCACCACATTTGGAGCAACTCCCTTCAATTGAACCCAGACCTTGTTGCTGCCAGTCACGTCCTGGCAGGAGGGTTACTTTGGAACAACAGCAGCAGTGTTTCAATGAAATGACTAAACTTTTCTTTTTCCAGAGGATCCCTGCTACCACTGGTATGTAGGATGGAGGATATGAAGTCTGAGGATATACTAAGGCAGTGTAGTCTATCTCATTAGTTTGAAAATGAAGCGAACAAAGAGATTCTAGCAAGAAAAAAGGACAGTGTATTAAAATAACTAAATACCATCCCAGACTCAACAGTCTCCTTGTCTCTGAGCAATTATGAATAATGCTGGGTACATGGGATGAAACTTAATTTAGACTGCAGTTTCATAGTCACTTCAAGCTAATCTAAATTGGCACAGATTATGAAAGGAGGAATCTCGCCTGCCTGTCTGTCCCCAGCAAAGCTATTGCCTCTTTTGTCCCCCTCTTCCCACCCCTTCACACACAGAGCAGCTTTATTTGTCTCTGTGTGGCATGGAGTGGGGCAGGCAGTTTGCCCAGAGGGACAATCCTGCTGCTCCCAAACACACTCTCAGCCTCCCTGTGCCCTGTCCAGGTTACAGCCATCCTGACTACAGCAGGGAAGAACTCCATGAATGACAGGGAAAGCTTTTGCTAAGCCACATAAGTTTCCTGCTGTGGGGTGGGGTGGGAGGGTGGTGCAGTGATGTCTCAGGCTGTGATGCCAGTACAATGACACACCTCGAGTGCTGTGAAACAGGGGAGCAGTCAAGATATGTGGATTTGGAATGCCCAAGAGCAGGGTCTCATTCCAGCCCTTACTACCTTAACACTGTTTTATATTATTGCTGTGTAACATATTAACTTCTAGAGGTCACGGCCCATCAGCCCCAATCCGCTGGTGACTTGTCCAAGTAAATATAGGCAACGAAAATGCTATGTATTCTAACCATGGAGGGAAAAAAAAGGGCTCCTTTTCCATATATATTTTTTTTAAAATGGTTTGTCCCATTAAGTATCAACACTCTACTATCCCTCTTTGTCTTTGAATACTATGAGACGTTTGCATCAATTTATACTTTGGAGTTTTTAATCCTATGTCAGGGAGCCCGAGCTGAACTCAGCAAGCATACCCAAAGTATGTGCCTGCATGTGCACACCTAATTCTGCTTTTCCTGAAGTGCAACCTCAATGCCACAGTTGAATATCTATGCTTGTTCAAAGGTAATTGCACAAGACAAAATATGACTCAAATGCAGCAGCCTCATTTAGAATTCCTAAATTACAAATAGGAGAGCAGTGCACAAAAGGTCCCCTGGGATAATTAGTGAGGTCATGTGCTTATTTTGCAGGAAGCTAGCTTTCTCGTGCATTACAAGAGTTGAACAACTGTAAGTCAGTCACTCAGGTGCAAATGTTTTTGAGATCTCCTCTTCACCACCATTGATGGGCCACGGGTTCTCATATAAACAAGCACTGTTTACAGATACCTTCTCAGCAGTGGCACTCTGTTGTTAAATATTAATTCTCATGTGTGTGTTGTGCAACATTTACACATGCTATTTGGCTCTGTTAGCAATGTGAAAGGACACTTTCAGTAATTTAGGAGGAATGCACAGGTTTGAGAGAGTTTCCTGCACGAAATACAGGCATAAATACCTTAAAGAGTAAGCAATTTTTATTGGTTTTATTTATTTATTTAGTAAAGGTGTTCTGAGGTTTGTTTTACAGCCAGTGAATATTTAGGAGAGCAAAAAAGACCTTGACAGTTGGCCCCATCTGGTATATTTGCATTTGGCCAGTGGAGGAGGCACACAAGTCGCAAAAGTTAGTTGGCAAAAAAGGCTAGGGAAATAACATCAAGATTTGGGATCATTTCTGGAGAGACAAACAAGCACACACACTGTTTTTACTGCAAGGTTCCTGTGGAGAGTGGTAGAGGCAAGACATCTCTGCTCCACCTGTTGGTGGAGAAGAAAAAGGAAAATTCTGTGGAGAGAACTGAGAGAGAACACCCCTGTTTGCCAGAGAGTCTGCAGCAATTGTCACAGTTTCACAGCGTTTTCTCTGTGTCTTAGAGGATAAGGAGGTGAATCAGAAACTCCAGAAGAGGCTCAAGGAGGAAAAAAGGAGGATTTACCTTGTCAGCAGGCAATTCTGCCGGGCCTACTGTGACAGTTTGGGAGAGATGCTTGAACAAATGCACCTCACTGTACACACTGTACACATCATACACGGAGTTTGGGTGGAGTTTCTTTTTGGGATGGGGGTGAGTTTTCAGTTTAATCAAGCTATGTTACTTTGGAGTGTTTTCATAGAATCATAAAATAGTTTGGGTTGAAAGTAACCTTTAAAGGTTATCTGATCCAGCCTACCTGCAATAAGCAGGGACACCTTAACTAAACCAGGTTGCACTGAGTTCCATCCATCCTGGCTTTGGATGTTTCCCGGGATGGGGCATTTACCACTTCTCTGGGAATCCTGCTCCAGTGTTTCACTGCTGTCATTATGAAACCCGTTAACTGTGAAGTGAGCCCACCAGACTGCCAGCAGGGTAACAACATCCTCTAGCAGCTGTGAGGACTTACTGCTTGCTATTTTATGGTGTGTTCTGCTTTTTGCTTACCTGAGGTTGTAACCACTAAGAAAAACTTCCAATTCGCTGCCTTTGGCTATTTGTCAGTGTAATCCTGGGTTGCTCTGTTCAGTATCTAGAGGCTTCCAGGGAAAGTAGAGTTATCTGTCAGGAAGTATTACATCTGCTATCATTACTTCTTGGTGAAAGGTTTAGTTTGTTATTTCTTGGAATAATGGGGATACACTTAGATCTTGTCTGTGGGAAAACAAGTCAGTGACTATAAGAAAACACACACACAAACAGAGTGCAGAAATGACAACATATGTTAAAACACTCATGTAAGGAGATTCAAACTGGCCCCAGCAGGCAGAGGTATCTAGAATATGCACTTAGAGTAACTCATTCAGTGAAGGACAGCACACAGAGCAGAGTTCAGCATGTGTCCTGGAGTCAGAGCTGCTCTGTATTTTTAGACTCTAAATCAGAGTGTGCCTGTACAATGGTGCCATTTCAGTATTTCTTTAAGAGCCTAATTTCTCACTGGGGACATTTTTCAAAATGCCCATGGTAGAGATAAATCACCTACCTACATCTAAAGTCAGGAAAAATTCCTCTGGGAGTCACAGTGACTCAGGAACAGTCAAGCTCTGCCAAACTGGAACAAGTTCAAAGGGAGCACTGCCTATGATCAATTCATTACATAAACCTCAGATAAGGGAGTGGCAAGAAACTTTCCTCCCACCAACCATGAAAACAGTTAAGGGGAAACAAGCCATCCACCACATGGGTTTTTGACAATCTACTCAATCTCAGTAGTGTAAGGGCCCCAGTGAGTCTGGTACTAAACACAAAAGAAATCAAAACCGGAGTAAGCTGCTGTTCTGAGCTATAATGTCATTTCTTCTAATATCTCCAGGCACAGAGAGCAGCTGCAGTTAAGTAGATAGCCTTAGGAAATAGCTTCTTAATACAAGAAAGCAGGAGAAAAGTAATTTTATTTCCTCACATTCTTTTTGCAGGCTCTGTTGCTCAAGTTGCAAAATTCCTATGAAATGTAACAGTAAAAAACTACCCTGTGTAGAAAGGGCCTAAAGATGTTTTAAAAAAAACCCCAAACTGGATCTTCAAGCAAGTCCTACACAGGTTTCCATGAACCAATGAGTTTCCTTGGGCACCAGACTACTGGGCACACATGAAGGATCCTACTGCCTCAAGGTGGTAAAGCCTCTGAGCACAGGTCTCAGCAGAAACGAAGTGCAAAACAGATTTGAAGCTGTGTCTCACACTAAATCTGTTATAATTCAGTAGCTGGTCATGTGTACATGGTGACGTAAATGACCAGGACCCTCACACAGTTACTCTGCATGCTGTGCAAGAAAATACTGTTAAAATCCATGGGGAAGAAGAAAAGAGCTTTATGGTCATGGTTTAAGCACAACTCTTGTAACACTTCACCATGTCCTGGAGAATGCCTGGTTGGAGTAATTAGCAGGAAGCATTTATTTGTTCAAATAAGTTCACATTTGGCAAGCTTCTATAGACCACATGCCAAAAGGCTCCTAAAAATTTTTCAACAGCCACAAAATTGAGAAACAGGTAACACCTGTCCTGATCAATGTGTGAAGGAGATATAAAAGGAAAAAAAAATCACAAAAATGCCTAAGCAGATGCCTTCATAAAACATTTTCTTATTCCTCTGTTCTTGAAATACTAGAGACCAACATTTCCTGAGGATTTAGTGGGAACTTCTGGGATTCATCCAGAATTAAACTATGGAAAGCTAATGAAAGACAATTTGACAACATCCTCAAAATCCTAAACCTTCCAGGGAAAAACTTTAGCTTCTTTTAGGCATTCATAAAGGAGGTTGGACGAGAGCCATTTCTCCCTCCAAGACTGCCATTTTTCATGACAGGAACAATTAAGTGCATTTTGCTCCATTTTCTCTAGGGACTGGGTGGTTGCAGAAAGCAACACACCCAGCTCTGGGCAGGAGAGCTCTCCAGGACAAAGGCTGTGCCCAGCAGCTTCCCAAGAGGCCAAGGCAGCACCACATGAAATCTAGGGCTGTCCTGTTTAGCAGCTCAGTAAAAGGAGAATGAGAACTTTTATAACTTTTTGAGTAAAAATCTTACAGGTATCTCTCCTCTGATAGGAAAATGCCTTTTATTACTTGAATTCAAATCCTTTTCTCATGTGTTTCACGAGCTGCATGTTTTGATGAACTGCATAAGAAATCCCACCCTAAGGCAGACCGACTTGCACAGGGAATATCCAGTTCCATCCAGGGCCTGCACTGAGAAAATTATACTGGCCTCATCCAGAGGGACAAGAAAGTTTGTGTTCAAACAGAACCTGAATAGGATCTTCCTAAAGAGGTTGGGTGAGAAATCTGAATAACCAGTGAAACGTTTCCTCTTGGACAAAATGTATTCTGTGTGTGAGAAATGATCCAACTATTTTCCATAGTGCCATGGACCTTTTCATCACCCATGTTAACATGTCTGCAATTCCTTATCATAATCACATCAGGGGTCAGAAGTGGCACTTAAATTGCAAAACATATTAAATCTTTCTCATCAATCTCAATTAGGTACAAAATACCTTAAAAACCAAAACCATGGTTCCTCTCTGCAGTATAAGCTAGACTAGAAGATTGTAAGAGTCTCACATGCCCTAGAAATAATTAATCTGGCAATGTCTTTATTCTATCTTTGCAATTCCTTCACAGCCAGGTTCAGGCCAGGACAACAGACAGGGCTTAGCCTGACGTAGAAGAATTCTCCATTTAAGTGCTCTAAGTCAGATCAACAACAACCTGAAGACCCAAGCAAACAAAAAACCTCCAAACATTCTAAAAACCAACCAATGAACCAAACAAACCCCCCAAGCACCACAATTTTGTCAGAACAGCCAGATTAGCTCCAACAAAAAATCCACCTACAGTGAGCATCTGGGAAAGTAAGATCAGAATGAAATTTAAAAAGATAGTTTCAGATGCCTTAATAAGTGTTCGGCTAGATAATGTTTCATTTGTTTCTAATTGAAGTTTACAGTCTTTATAGCTGCATGATTTTTCTTAAAGTGAAGGAATAAGTAGAGAGGAGGAAATTTAGCAGCACCATAATTAACTACTTAGGGCAAATCCTCCCATCAGATTCATGAGACAGATTTCAGATAAGCAGCTCAAATGAAGGATTATCTTGCTAGCAATGCGGAAATGTTGATCAGCTTGATATTTCCATTCTGCAGACAAGAGTTCATGCTGCTGCTCACTATTTTCTGCAAGGAGGTAAATCTCCACAAAGGTAGCAGGTCTGATCCAAAGGGGATTTTGTTTTTAAAAACCCTGCACATGACCATCTTGTACTTGTCTGTTTTCAAGCAGAAATGAGATCTGAATTTAAATGCTGCTCAGCTGCCCCCTTGGAGAAGGGTTACCAGGCAGATGGATGCCCTGATGGGATGATGGATGGGTTGGAGCACATTGCATATGTGCTAATACAGTGTCTTTACACAAACATTAGCACTTGAGAGCATCACAGAACACTCAAACATTCTGGAAATATTACGTTCAATTAAAAATATAATCTCCTATGACTGATAACATTCTCAGCATATGTTTCATGACATTTAAAGATTAATGGAACCCATCTAGCCAGGAGATTTAAATTTCAAGAAAAAATGTCCTGTCCATCACCAGCAATACTCTGAAAAAAACCCCATATAAAATTCAAACTGGAGCCCTGTTATAACAGTCTTGCATACAGCAGTCTTGCCTGGCGTCTGGGCAACCAATGCAACTGAAAAAGTGAGATGCTTTTCTTTTACCATGCACTTTTCAGTTCTTTTGCCTCATTCAAAAGCTGCAGAGAAGGCAAAAACAAAGTCCTAATTTCAATTTCAGGACCTAAAATCTGTTTGCTGGATGGGGCTGAAGGGTCTCTATCTCATCATTCTGTATATAGTAGAAAAACACATAAACACACTTCAGTAAGTTATGCTTTGAACAAGAAAGAGAGGACTAGAAGCAAATGGGGGGAAAAACAAAGATAATACAAAATATTTACTGTTGCTGTACTCACAGAAGTAGTACCAACTTCTTAGATTTTGTTACTTCAATATGGAATGCATGTTTGACCATGGTATATATATTTTATATGTCCAGTGGATACACTCCCATTTTCATTGTTTGTCTCATGCAAACAGGTTACATGTTTTGATCCCTGGCAGAATAAAACATTGTTTATTATGAGAAAAGAAAAAGTGCTATGGCCATGCCACAAAATTTCCCCATGTCTTAGGTGTCCACAAGATAAGTAGCCTTCTTTTATAATTGGCGTCAGAATTATTCAGAGAGACAGCTGCTCATTTAAAGTACATTAAAATGCATTTCTTCACATTTTCTAATAAGTAGAGTGAATCTGTTACAATGTTTAAAAAAAAATCTCTTTGAAACTTGGAACCTAGCCATCTCCCATCCTTATTCAGATAAAATCCCATCCCAAAACCCCCCAAACAAAAATATTTTTTTCTAAATGCATGCCTAAACAGATAAGCCTCACAGTAAGATTTCCAACAAATACTCACGAGACCTAGGTATCAAATTCCCATCAACTGAAAAAAATTCCCCTTTCTTTCCAAGAGCAGTGAGATAAGATCATGTGCAGACATCACATCACACTGCTCATGTCTGTATGTTTAGCTCTGAAGTGCTCATATTGTTTCTGAAATTATTCATCCTTGGGTTCCCAGGCTTGTTAGCTGAGTCCAAGAGTTACTCTCTCTTGGCATCTGCCATTTGTCTTCCAATTTTTTTCTACACAGGCAAACCCTTAAGGTACCATGGCTGAACCCAAGAACATCTGCAGGACACTGCCCTAGTAAGTAGGGAGGATGCCCATACTGTCAGAACAGAATCACTTCAAACCCTACAACTCAAAGCCAGCAGCTACCTGTCAAGGAGAAGCAGCTTCTTGTGGTCATAGACAATAAGATATCTATCATTTTCTTGCAGTGGGGAAACCCGTACTGGAGAAACCGGTCAAATAACATAAAAAAATCCAGTAAGCTCTCTGTAGCATGTGCACAGAAACAATGATCACTTGTATGCCTCCAGGCATATGACCACTTGCTGAATGTAGAAACCACATGTACAGGTAAACTGTTGATCAGCTCTCAGAGACCAGGGTGTGATCATGTGCATTATCACCCTAAACCTCATTTTCAGTGGTTGATTATAGATTCACAGAATGGTTTGGGTTAGCAAGGGCCTAAAAGGTCATCTATAGTCCAACACCCCTGCCATGGACAGGGACATCTTCCACTAGACCAGGTCCCATCCAGCCTGGCTTTGCACATTTTCAGGGATGGGATATCCACAGCTTCTCTGACTAACCTGCTCCAGTGCCTTATCACCCTCACAGTAAAGAATTTCTTCCTAATATCAAATCTAAACCTACTCTCTTTCAGTTTGGAGCCATTCCCCCTTCTCCTATCACTACACACCCCTGTGAAAAGTCCCTCTCCATCTCTCTTGTAACCCAAACCCAGAAAAAGAAATAGCAGAGAAGTATTTTTAGTAAGCATCCAATAACAGAATGGAGCCCAACATATCACTTTTAGACAAGAGGTAATTTTTTAAAATGTTTTGCTCACAAGAATAACTTTATTTTAGGTTCACTGCAGCTATAAAATATTGTTTTCATTTTCCTCTGCTTGCTGCTACTCTTTCAGAGAGCCTGCAAGGCTCAGCTTTATAGCAGCAACAACATTGCATATAATCCCATTTTACTCCTGTTCCTTCTATGAACAGAAAAAAATCCTTTAAGTAGTTGTGTGTAAGGAGAATTTATGGTGGACATTAAGAACAGTTTTAAACACTGTAGTCTGGTCTGTAGCACATTTAAAATCCAATAGACTGTATAATATCCTTGCAAGAAGTCTTTCCAGAGTTACTGCATAAGGTAGAGAAGGGAGAAACAGAGGGAAGCAATGCCCTCAGTGACCTTGCCCTGTAACAAACAGCATTTGAGGTGTGACAGTGACTACAGAGCTGATACTTTGTTGTGTTGGCCTTTGCATTAAATCAAGCTCAGGCTGTTCTTGGGAAATAAGTTGTGCTTCCCACAGGAAAAAGAACATATCTGTAAAGCACAAGTGCTCTGAAAGTGAGTCTTGTTTGCTTTGTTTGCTGTAGGGTAGATGCTGGTTATCTTTGGTTATTCAATAGCAGATGGAGCTCTCAAAGACCTGAATGCTTCTTTGGTGCTAATTAATACTCTCAACTGGGATTGTTACCTTCAGGCATTTAACTTGGGTATCTAAGTTCATCTGCTCTTACTTTAGACATCGCCTCCAGGAGAACTGAGTTCAGAGCACTCCAGTTTCTTGATTTGTAGAGAAATATGTATCTCTCTTTCCTTCTCCCTTAAGTATAAAGGGAGATATTATTCTGATAGCTGAGAAAGTGTATGTCAGACAGGGTAGAAACCTGCATCAAGACCTCTTTGTAGTTGACAAATAAAATTTAGTCCACATTATACTGATGTAGAGTGTGAAGAGCAGAGGAAAGTTCTTGGCAAGTCATTGCCAAAAATGCAGCAGTTTCTAATGTCCTTGGAATTTCAGTCATATCAAATGGGAAGGAAAACAATCCAAACAGTGCAAGATAAATGAAGGGCAAAAAAATTTTTTAGACCATTAGAAAGGGAAGCAAGTTCCTTCAAGTCCACAAGTGCAGTTACCTCAACTTCTCATCTTTCAATTCATTTCATTCCTTGCTGTTAGATTGTGGGTTTTCTTGATAAAAGACATTCTTTGTCAGCTTGCCTGATTTGCAAATAAATCACAATTATAAATATGAGAATCATGTTTTAAAAGACTTGAAAAGAACTGAATTATTTACCAAATCTGCTGTTTAGCAAAGATCAATATTCCCTAATGAATTCAACAAGTGCTAATTCAGGGATGTTATAAAAACAGGGAATACCAAAATATAAATCTGTACCTCTCCACACAGTTAATAGGTTATTGTTGAGTATTAGGATCCACAAAACATCAGATTTATCCCACTGGGTACCTATTCAAATAATACAAAAGAAGAAATGTCTGTACAGCAATTGCTGAGTACATACTCATGCAGGAAAAAAAAAGAAAAACGAAAGAGATTTCTAATGCAAATTCACACAGGCAGAGCTTCTAGACACCATGTCCCAGAATTACAGATGCATTTAGGTTGGAAAAGAGCTCTGAGATCAAGTCCAGCCTTTTACTGATCACCACTTTGTCAACTAGACCATGACACTAAGTGCTGTGTCCAGTTGTTTCTTGAATGCCTCCAGGGATTGTGACCCCACCACCTTCCTGGACAGTGCATTCCAATGTTTAACAACCCCTTGGTGAAGAAATTCCTCCTTATGTTCAGCCTGAACCTTCCGTGGCACAACTTGAGGCCATTCCCTCTTATCCTGTCACTGGTTTCCTGGGAGAAGAGACCAACCCCTACTTTGCTACAACCTCCCTTCAGGGAGCTGTGGAGAGTGCTAAGGTCTCCTTTGCGCCTCCTTCAGTCTGAATAACCCCATCTCCCTTAGCTGCTCCTCATAGGACTTATCCTCTGGACCCTTCATCAGCTCTGTTACCCTTCTCTGAACTCTCTCCAGCATCTCAATGTTTTTCTTGAAGTGAGGGACCCAAAACTGAACAGGATTTGAGGTGTGGCCTCACCAGTGTTGAGGACAGGGGCACAATCACTTCTCTGGCCACACTATTGCTGATCCAGGCCAGGCTGCCATTGGCCTTCCTGGCCACCTGGGTACACACAGGCTCATGTTCAGCTGCTGTGAACCAGTATCCCCAGGTCCTTTTCTGCCAGGCAGCTTTCCAGCCTCTCTGTCCCCAGCCCGTATCACAGCATGGAGTTGTTGTGGCTGAAGTGCAGGACATGGCACTTGGACTTTGCTAATATTCACTAGCAACATCCCAGATGTACATTTCGGGAAATGGGTCCAAACCCCAAAACTTTCCACTGCTCTCAAGCCACTCTTTACAAAGTTTATGTATTAAATACATACATAGGTTTTATTGTTATTCACACAATGGAAGTAGATTAATTTCCATCTTGCTGTCATAACACAATATATAGGAGATAGACATATATCCTATATACCTGGGATCCTCAGTTCTAGGGTCATGTAATGTACGTGCTACATGCTAATGCTGTTCAAATTTTACTGTTGTGTGTATGAGATGAGATGGATGCTTCCAGTTGCATGTCCTTCTGGTAAACTGTGACACTTCAGATCAAAAGCTAAAGGGTATTTAAAATCTGATGATATTTGAGCAGAATTGTCACTTAAGTCCTGCTCAGAATCAAAATAGACTTAACTTCAATGCACAAAGCTTCAGTTGCTTTGGACATTTGCAAGAGCATAGCACAGAGTTATTTGGTCCTCAGTGTAGTGTTAGAGATTAAATATTTCTCTCTTCATATTCATGTATCAAAGGTGTTAATGTTTTACATTAGTTAGAAACTTAATCCTTTTCAACTTTGGAGGAAAAGCTTCACAGAGGGACATATTCCACCACACAATTAACCTGCTCTTTGCATAAGGCAGAAGCAGTAATGTAGGAAACCTTGATTGCAAGCCCCAATCTACCCAAACCAAGTGTTTGTGTTCACTCTTAAATAACTAGATTTGTGGGGTTTTTTACATCCTTTTTGACATCGCCTTTATGACCCTTTCAGGGCAAGTCTTGTTTATATAGTTCATTCTACAGTCAAGATTCTATTTCATATTCATGCATGAAAACTGGCAAAAAATTTCTTTACCAGTCAACATTTTCCAGCAGCAGCTAATTTCCAAACAGTTCAAGAATAAATATTGTGAATAGTATCACTCTTCACTGCAATGCTGTTAACAGATTCCAAAGGCAATTTAATTTATGTAATAGATGAATTCAGCATGGTGCATTTTGCATTAGTTATTTCCCCCTAAACATTGAGTGAACAAAAACATTTGAACTCAAACACAGGGCAGAATTTACTAATATCTTTATATTATCCAGATTTTCTTGAAACTTGGCAATCTTTCCATTGTTCTCTTAGCATTCTTAAAGCACACTACTATTCCTATTGATATTTTCATTTCAGTTCCTGAAAAACTTCTTTTTGAGGAATGTCCCCTAAATATTAGAGATACTTACATGCTGTGTTATTTGTGTGGACTTTGTATATCATTACTGTTAAGCAAGAAGGTGTTTATGCATGCCTTAGGAAGTTTCTCCTCATTCATATCCCTTTTGTTGATACCTCGGGCTTCAAGTATATCCTTTAGTTGCTGAATGAGTCCAGTATTTGTTTGCATGTGTGGTTGTGTGGTCACTTTGTTCTGTTTTCAAAACAAAGATCCTGTTTCCATCAGCTTTAGTTTTCTTTAGCAGGAATTCAGCGATTAAGGGTGTTAGTGGGCTAGATGCCAATCTCTCTTTACCCACATTTGATATGAAAAAGATGGGTTGCACATTCAAAGTGTCTCCCTACTCAATGAATAACCACAGTGTCCTCAAGAACCTCACTGAGCAGGCTTCTATTTGGAGTAAATGCAATTTATGTCTTGAATGAACAGAAAATAAGTCTTAGCCAAAAACCTGCAAACCTATGTCTCCTGACTATCTTCAGAGTCAGAATAAAAACTTGATATGGATTGCTGTCAACACAAAATGTTTTAAATCCAACATGTCTATGGTAAGCTAAGATATTTAAAATTCTGGCATAGGATGAAATGACGAAGCTGTTGATCAGCTAAAATGTAGAATGTCAGATTCCAGTGCATTCAAGGTCATCTTTTAAAAAGGTACATTGCTGTTATATTTGCTTACTGCAGTCTGCGGGAGCTTTGGTACTCCCTTTAGTTCCACACCAAAGAACGAAGCTGAAGGAATACACTGCAGAGAGTAACTTACACTGCCTGTTTGTTAATTACATGAACACATGCTCTTTCTCATAGCCAGAGAACACCTCATAAGCAAGAGGCTGAAAAGAATTGTTTCCACTTCCATAGCAAATCAATTCAACAGCAATGAAGCCTTCTTTTCCTACCAATGTTGTTACTAAAAGACTCACACTAAATAATTTCCCGTTACTGTTGGCACAGGATGCTGGCATGAGGCATTCATAGAGTTAACCTCAGATATTATGTTGCATCAAACTTTGCAAAAGTAGAGGTTTGTGGCATGATTTCTCTTCATTTTCATTGAACAGAAATAAACTAGATTTCCAGAAGTCAGGTTCTATACATTGATTTTGTGCTTTTCAGCCTCTCTGTGATAACAATGCAAATTAAAGTACAGGACAAGCCATCCTCTTACATGGCAAGATTTCAGTTTCCAATACAGGAACAGAATTTGCAAGTCAAAGCCATTCAGAACAGGCTGAGATAGTTTGAGACTTTAAAGAGAAAACGTCTTCACCACCATAGGTGAAAATGAGATCACGTCTTCATCAATTTAGGATTCAATGTGAATTCTCAGCAGGACATTAGAGAATCTGAGAAAGCAAATGCCTCAAATTCAGCAACACTAAGTCAGTGCAGTGTTTTCACACAGTTCAGAGAAGAGTGTATTCAAAGCTCAAGATCTACTAAAATTAGCCTGAAATTAATCAAAAGGTAGAACTAAGAGGCTTTTTTTCTTTAGGAGAAGAAACACTCTTGCTCGTTGATTCACCTGAAATAACTCCCAGTTTTGGTGAATCAAACATATGTGCTACATGGAGTACACTGATAAAAAGGATGCATCTTAGTTAAAAAGGCAATATGCATTGTTTGAGACCACATAAGAAGAAAAACCAAACAACAGCACTTGCAGAGCAGTATCTAAAGTTATCCCTCCCCCTCCAGAACAGAATACTTAACAACGTCTTTAGACAATCTGGTATGATAATCATAAGCCAAAATGACATTTGATGTGAAATATTTTTACAGAATGAGTGGAGAGACTGAGTGGAAAAAACATTAATTTGTCTTTTAAAAGGAAATGATTGAATTGTTTGTGTTAAACAGAAAAGCCAGGCTTATAAGAAGCTCCAGTTTGTACTAATCCAAGGTCAGCTCTTCAACAGTGCCAGATTCAGTTTAGACAACATATTGCCATAAATTTATATGTTTCCCATGCTAGTTGCTACTGTTAAATCTTTTTTTTTTTTTTTTGTTCTGTAACATGTTTTGATTTTTCTAGGTTTTATTCCCCGCGATGGTTTCATGTCAATTCATGATATCAAGTTATCAGGTGTATGAAACACATAGCATATGTGCAAATATTTTGCAATCATCCAAGCAGGTTCTGAGGATGGGGCTTTGCTTTGCTATCACTGATATAAAAATCACTGCTTCACATTCAGACTTAGTGGCAGGCCAGAAGCATGGGACCAAGTAGAGAGGGTTGTTCATTATCAGCTATGCAGGCCATGGTTGTACATAAGTATTTTCCCCGACCTTTCAGTAAGTAAATCATTACCTGGAATCATATCCTCCTCTGCTGCTTCCATTCAGCATTGAAATTGATTAATAAGATAGTATTAATTGAGGACTACAGCATATGAGGCTTTATTTCTTTTGCTAGGGGGAGAGGGAAAATGCAGGTGAGTATCAAAAAGACAGATGGAAAAGGAAACTTCCCTGATGCCCTCTGTAGCTGCTTCACCATATTGTCAGATGTAACAAGATCATGATTTACCTGATTTAAGACATTTATTTTTGCACCCATAGAAGAAAAAGGTCTTGTTGCTGTTAAAAGCTGAAGCACCTTTCTTTTCTTTTAACTCACTTTGAGTCAGTCCCTGAGCGGCATGTCCGGACAAAGAAGGGGAAAATTAAGGTAGCACACAGCTGTGTAAGTACCTCACAGGCTGCTAGCCAGCTCACAAAAACCCTTTTGTCTGCATGGGCTGTCTGAAGATGACAAATGCTGGTGTCGCAAAAGATTGCTACAGCAATGCCACTTACAGCCCCAAGTCAGGTTCTGGCTCTTATCACCAAATCAGATTGAGATTGTCTTGGGCATTACATTCCTGTGCCAGGCCCTCAACTGCACAGCAAATTTACCAAGGTTAGCATATATGGACCTTCCCCAGCTGAAGATGTGGGGTTTTATTATATGGAATGTGTGCATAATATTAGATCGTGAGCAAGATGCCACAGCCATTAGAAAGTTGTCTGGTTCATTGAGTGCCTGAGGGCATGCAGATGACTCACTGAAGCTCTGTTAAAACACAAGACATCTGCTTAAATATGTTTCCTGCCAGTCTTTTTGCATGGCTGGAAATATTGGGCTAGAGATTCCCTCCTACTCCACCAGTCCTGGCACTTAATGAGTGGAAAACTGCTGTAAGCCAGATTCTGGGATTCCCCTTTGAGTGATGTGAGCTGCTGCTTGGCTCTGGGCAGTAAAATGACCCTCTCTTTCTCACAAACCTGAGTGAGCACGGCAGGGAGCATCTCTGTGGTACCCTGGCAGCCCCAGTTGTTCGTTCCTTCAGTGCTCCAGCCATGCTGAGGCCCATGCTGACCTCCCAGGGGTTATAAACTACTGCAAAGCCTTTGGTATTGCCTCTCTCTGCCTCCCAGAACTCATCTTATGCCATCATACCTGCTCCTGTGACAGCAGTTTCATGCACAGAAACAGCAGCAATGATTCCAATGACATTGTGATGTCACACAAAAATTACGGAGATAATTTCCTATTAAAAACAACGAATTTTCTTCAATAAGGAGGCTGTAAACTAGAATAAGAAACTCTTTCAAAAATACCCAAAAACAGTTTGCCAAAGCTTTTGATAAGATTTGGTTCTGGAGACGCAGTTCTCATGACATAACCTGAGTTCAAAGGAAATTTTAGCATGTAAGATACGTAGATCTTACATGCTAAAGTCATGTAAGAAAGAAAAGTCACCGGTTTCCCTGCAACAGCTCTACCTTAAAACCACAGTGCCTCATACCTTTTTCCCCTTGTGCTGAAGGGTCAGGCCTAATTGCATTGCTTTGAGAAGACAGCATTTCAGCTACAAGTGAATGCTCACAACTATTTCATGTTAAAAATAAATTTTAAAGTGAAGCAGCAGATGCTGCCATGGAACATTCCTCAGAGCTTTCATGTGATAGTCACATCTGTTCAGCTGTAAGAGTGACTGTTTCAATCCAACTAATGGCTTTTAAGTGGTGAGAAAAAAAAGAGCAAAAAGACAAAATACTGTAGAAGGCTCTGGGAAAAAAGTTAGCTCGCAGTTCTGTATTGGAATAATGGCACTCAGATAAAGCTTTGGATGGAAACTTCAGTAACAAACAGAAACAGTTTAAAACTTCCAGAAATGCAAGCAATTATTTCCTGGTAAAACAGCAAGAAGGGAACTACTATTCACCCATACAGAAATGCAGTTTTAGAGGCAAAGATCCATCACATCTTATGGTAACTTAATTCTTCCTACAACCTTTGAAAATGTTACAATTTTGCTGAAAAGTTACCCTAATAGGAGCTGTAAGTAGATGTTGATATCTAGTGAAGCACTAGGGAATGATAAATCTGGTTTTATCTAAGTGTTTTTTAAAGTTGTTCTATTCCTTCATACTGATTTATAGACAAACACATGTCAATGGGACCTCTGTTCCTGGTTTTTAATCTTCAACTTGCTGGCTTGTTATCTTGGTAAGCACAGGTAGTCTTCAAAATGTTAGCATGAATATAGCACTTTTCACTGGTAAATCTTTAAATATGCTTTGCAAGTCACCTCAATTAACATTTTACCCAAGTTTTAGAACATCCTTGAGGAATAATACAGGTATTGAGAATTATGCCCACTTTACAGAAGTGGAGAATGACCCAGCAAAAATAGGTTAATCACCCCAGGCCACCAGAAATACCGGCAAAAATGGGACCAAGCAACATGAATTCTTTGCTATTTCTGTTAGGAGAGGCAATCAGTACATTTGCCAAACACAAGTGGCAGAAGAATGGAAAAAAGTGCAATTTAAGGAGTGTGGTACTGAGAGTAAAGATCTTGTTTCCTGAAATTGAAATAGGAGCATGGAAGGAGTGTATGAACTTTAAAAAAACAAAAAGACAGAAAGAAAAAAAACCAAACTTGCTGCTGTTTTTCCCTTTTCATAATCAATCCTCTAACTCCAGTTATGCTTCTCTTATGTATGGACCGGAGATGATTTGAACTGAACCAATTCTGACTGCCTACAATATCCATGTTTAACTATGTCTGAAAAGCAGTCCCTGGTTAGGATTTTCTGAGCTAGAACCTTTCAATGAAAGTAAATGACCTTAAATTAGGGTTTAATTTAGTCTGGCATCTAAACCACTAGGAGGTTTGTAAGCTTTCCTGTATTGATCCAAAAGACTTGTGCCTGGAAAAATCTGATTGAGTGTTCTGTGGTCTTCCCTCAGCATAAGCATCTGAAAACAAACATGCAATTACTTACTTTTTTGTACTGCTTTAATTGTTATAGTGACCAATGTCGCCAGCAGAGAGCTCAGGTTCTCAAGCCAGTAGAATAAAATTTTCAGAAAGGTTTCTTGGGGTGCAGTGGTTTTGGTTTGTGATTTGGTTTCAGGTTTGGGGGTTTTGTGTGTGCATGTGCGTGTGGTCTCCCCCTGTATACACATATTAAATATGTGATTCTTTTTTTCTTCAGTTATGAAGAAAACATCACCTACTGAAGGTGACAGTTTTTACCCCCCTCATTATCGCACGGACTTCTCTTAGCTACCCTGCAAGCAAGGAGAAAACTACTAAAGGCATTAAGTGTCTTCTCCACCAAACAAAAAAGTTGCATCACCTCAAACAGTTTGCCATTGCTATTTCACCCTTTAAAATAAAAGCTCTTCACCTCAGCTGAAAATAAGAAATGCCAAGGAGAAACTAACACAATTCTGGGTATTAAGAAACTTTCTTGGGTGTATTTGTAACCAGTCAGAAGTGCCAAGAAAAAAACATTCTTGTCTCTTCGACACACTGTTACATAATTTGGCACAAGGCATAAGTAAATCAGCTGGTAAGCAGTGCTCGAACAAGACACTGAAACAGTAGCTTCAGTCTTTATGTAATATCTTCCAGCCTTCTCTTCATAATTTAAAACCTAGTCACAACAAGAAATAAATTTTTAATGGCACTATAGAATTTGGGTAGGGTAGAGAAGGAGTTTATTTCATCAAAAGACTGTCATGTCTGGGGGTTGAAGCAGCTTTTCATACTGAGTTTTCATTGCCATTATTCTGTTATTCATTGGCAGAATTTATTGAAGTAGTGTTCTATTAAGCCAATCACATACTTTGAGCAAAATCTCACTGTAGTAGTTGCTCAAACTTCTGCTCCTACTTTCTCGTCAGGGTTGGATTTGATATAAAAGTTAAAGTAAAAATAAATATACAGGTCAAATGCATGTTTCTGAGCTCTTTGTCTCAAGGTGACTGATGAATCAGGAATTAAGAGATGATATTCATCTTTCCCAACACAATTTAGGAGTATTTCAACAATATTTTCCCTTATTTTACCAACTTCTTTATTTTTTTTGCCACCAGTAATTGCAAAGAAATTTCAGTCAACACTATTTGCACTTCCATGTACATTATGATTTATTGCTGTCATAACAGGATACAATTTGGTCTTTTCCAGTCCTGTCACAATTTTCACCCTAAACCTTTCTGATAATTTTGCTAGAATAAGATCACCTCATTGACAATGGGTCCTCCCTAGAAGGTCGCTGTTTGTTGGAAAACAGAGCCTGTCCACTGGATTACCACAATATTTGTTTTCAATAGATGCTTTCAAACACTGGCAGAAGCTCTATGTATTAGAAGATTATTTAATCTCAAGGTAGGGGTGAATTCACATGCTTTGTTAGCATCTGGTTCAGTCAGAAGGTTTTTTGGGTTTTGGCCTTTTTTTTGGTTTTTTGTGTTTGGTTTTTGAGGTTTTTTTACTCTCTCTATTGAAGTAGTAAGTAGAAGTCATTGAAAAGTTTGCAGGGCGATAAATGTGCATACTCCTATTTTCCCAATAGAACAGCTCCTTTGACAGATGTTTTGATTTCTGCTAGATCCATCGGTATAGATTACGAAGAGACAACATAATTTGATTAGAAAGAACCTTTCTGCTTGTAACCTATTAAATGCCCTTAATAAACCCACTCCCTGAGTAAGAACATTTCCTCCTTTTGCCAAGAAGTGGTGTCTGCCTGAAAGGTGTCAGAAGTTTTAAAGTGATTTGTTACTGTACTTTACTTCTAACTTCACTCAGAATACCTAACAGGAGCTATATTAGGACTGCTAATGCACAGCTCATTCTTTCCATCACATTTTTATCACCAGATTTAAATACTAATCAACTAATAGGAAACAGCTAAGTTCAGATAAGAGTAGGCCGCTTTTGAGATGGAAATCTCATTTGGAGATATTTTTCTTTCCACTCAGCACCATTGTGCTAACATACAATACAATTTGTTTTCACTGAGTAAACATCAGGAACCTACTTAGTGAACATAGTGCTGGAATAATTGTAAAACCTTCAATCCAACTTAAAAAGTATTCTCCCCAGTATTTTTTTTTTCCTTAATGCATACCTGATTCAGTGCAAGTCAGGTACACACTAAAATATGGTGCTCAGTGAAGAGAACTCCTGCATCCTTTTGAGAACAAACTGGGAACTACTGTAAAGCTAAGGCTTGAGGTGGATCCCAATTTGTCACTGAAATCTCAGCCCACAAGGCTCTGGCCTTTTCTCAAAGGTGTTTTTATCATGATGTTCACAACTGCTTTTTTACTTTGTTTATTCAGTGGACAATGAATTACTGTCTAGGTTGAAGAGTAATTGACAATTCCAGGGGATTTCTTGTTGAAAGACAAGACATCTCTACATTTAACCTGCCCAACTGGTTTAAACAAACTATGTTTGGCTCTTGCAGATCCCACAAAGAGTCTTTGTTTTTCACTGATTTCCCCCAAGTCCTCCCCCATCCCCATTTTACTTCTTACAGTTAGCAATTACTTCTTTCGCTGCATGTAAATAATTCAATTACTAGGATGTGTAAATTGAAACAATTTCACAAAGCTCAACCTTTGTTACACCATCTCCCCCACCATGTTGACCAAGGGGATAGAGATTTTTGACAAAAATCTCCAGCCATTTCTTTCCAAGAACAAAAAAAGCTATCACTGCTTTCCCCCCCACAATATATACTAGAGATAAGGTTCATTTAATCTAAACTGTTTTTTTAAATACAAAGAACTCAGAAAAATTTGCTTCTTAACATGGTAAAGCCTGTAGTTTTAACTGTTATTTTTAAAAAGCCCTTATGACTAGATTAGGCAAAATCAAACCTAATCCAAAAAGCCAACTAAGCTGTTTTCATCAAGAGAAAGCTTAGTTAGATACTTTCTGGAGATTTAGAGCCAGGATCCTCATTTACAGATTTACAGAAAAAGGAAAAAGAAAAAGAAAATCTGTAAAGTACATGGAAATTCAAGAATTAATTTGAGATCTGAGGCTATTTTCTGACAGTTTTTGTTCAAAATAATCCAACCAAATGATGTGCAGATGGAAAATAAGACTAACTTCTGAAATCTTTGAAAAGAATACATTCTTTCAGCAAATGCAATGATTTGGAATCCAAACAAAAAGAAAAAAGAAAAAGGAAAAGGTCTAAAGCGGGGTTTTCAAGGCAGAGAATTAGCTGAAATCTGGACCAATCTGGAGGGTGAAGCCACCTTTAATTATGTATTCATTTTTGTACCAAAACTGCTCCCATGCTGGGAGTGTGAATAGAATACACTGAACTCACTTCATTTGAACTCATTTTACTAATTTTCCACTTGAAAATTAAAGCATAATTGAATTTTTCTCTAATTAGACACGTTTGTCAGTAGTTTCTTCAGTCGCTACTGGAACTGTAGATGGTTCTGAAGTGTAGGTAGGCTGTCAGAAAAAAAATACTCTTTTAAGGTGGATTACTAATGGAGAAGGAGTTTAATCTCATCCCAAAGAAACATGCACTGCCCTGTAGTTTTTTGAATGGAGCCTGAGCAGGGGAATCATCCAAACCCCAGCTCCCTGTACAAGCTATGCAAAAGTGTTGCCCTCTCGTGGCTCATGTTTCACTGATGTCTTGGAATTATAACTAAAACTACATAAAACTCCTACTAACCTCTGAGAACAGGTATTAGTTTATGCAGAGGTAGCTTTTCTCATATGGGGAAAATGGCATTGATATTTCAAGGTATTCACTTATTAAACTGTGGATTTCATAAGTATATGGATAATTTAAGAACAATATCCTCTTGTCAATTTCTTCTTTGTATATTTTTTACATGTTAAATATTTTTTAAACTAAATTAATGTATAGTAATTGTCCAGCCTTTATTTCAGGAACCATACTTAAAATACCAAGTGTTTTCAAAATGCACACAAGTACAAGTTGATTAACCAACCTTGGGGTTTTTTATTTTATAAAAGCTGTGTTTCTGAGCTCAAGTTTTGTTTTCTGTGAACTTTTTCCAATCACTGCTTTAAAATTAAAACTTTCCAAGTAATACTGCTAGCTTGAGTGCTTGCTGGAATGAAAGACAAACAGAACTTGAATACAAAGCACACAAGTATTCAGAAAAATATTTGTGGAAAATTTTTTTTGTTAGGCTATGGGTCCTACAATCAACAACTGTTCAAGTCACATCATAAGACTTAAGGAGGATGTGCTTCTGCATCAACACAATGAAGTTCAGGTGTCCAAAGGCAGCACCTTCCTTCTGTCTGGATGCTCAGGACTGTGTCTCTGCCTTGAAATGTTAAACTGCAGAAAATGTGGGGCATCATCTCTGCTGGAAGGGAAGAAAGAAAGAAAAGAAACCCAACTCCCAAAAAAACCCACAGGAAAAAACTCTAGGAGCCCTTAAACCAGAGAACTTTTCTTGGCCCTAGGAGGGAAGGTCCATTTGGAATAGGGAAAACAGGGTCAGTGGCAAGGGGTGGAGAAATCACCCCTTCTCCTGGCTGTCTGTAGCACACTGGCTTGTTCAGGCCACTGAGCACTGGCAGCCATGGAGAAACTTCTAAGTTTTGGGGTAGGGTCTCAAAAATGTGAAATCTGCTAGGCTATGTAGCTTTTTGCTTTCTTAGAATTCCTAAGGTTGGAAAAGACCTCCAAGATCAAGTCCAACATCAAGTCCATCAAGTCTAAACACCACAGTGCTCACTAGACCATATCACAGAGTGCCAGATCTACTTGGTTTTTTGAACAGTTCCAGGGACGGCACCTGCATCATCTCCCTGGGAAACCCATTCCGATGCCTGGCAACCCTTTCAGTGAAGAAATTCTTCCTGAAGAAGGTTTAATTGGAACAGTACTAATTTGGGTGATAGCATAAACCTTGGAGAGCTGTCAAAGGTATTCTGCATTTTCCATCCAGAAGCCAAGCTTCTTACTGTTAGTGCCTCACCAATGTACAGTACTATATTTTTTGGTGAAGATTTCATGCCAAGAAGAAACAAACAAAGTCAGGGCAAGACAGTATAATTCACAGAGAAGCATGATATGTCCCTATTTCCCTGACTCCATATATATGACTGCTGGTTTATTAAAAAAACACTCAGTAGACGAGAAGTAAAAAAAAAGAAAAAAAGTTAAAAACCCCAATATTTGTGAAATAAAAATCCCTGCTGTATTGCACCACTGCATATGTCCCTTCAGAAGTACTGACTGGTATCCATAGGAATGTGTTGCAATTTTCACATGTTCTATGAAGACAATGTGTGACAATTCCTCACAGGTATAAAAGCAACACTGGAGATGGTTATTTTGTGGCATCTTGCGTAAATGAGCTTGTGTTAAACCAACTAATTCACAATCTGCATAACTCTGAGCTATAAGCACACAAGATGTTTTGTTTAATTTGGGTGGTATTTTGATCTCATCATGTCTAACGATTTCATGCATGTCTTAGTTTTGCTTTTTGTTGAGATCTGGATTACTATTTCCCTACTACGGTGTGAAGAACCACCTCTCCAGGTTATTTCAAATCTTCTTCATGTATTACATGCATAGATATTTCAAGAACAACTAGTGATTTGGTGAATCTTCATATTTCCTTAAAGATTTGGATGCAGACAGTTTAACATTCCTCATAGTACAGTTTTCCTAAGAATGTCTCAATTAGGGATCAAAACCAAGGTTCTTCAAATAGAAAGTTACCCCTGAAAATATTGGCAGCTCTTTCCATTTAATTTGTTAGCTTCTGCTTCCTACAAGTCACCTTTGTAAAAGTTACCCATACTAGCACAAGCTCAAAGTCAAGTTTTGTTGTTTTTCTTTTAAATGTCTAAATTTTAATTAAATACAATATTACCTTGCTATTTCAGTGGGTACTTACTTTTAGGCTCTAGACAAAGTTGTTCTAAAATAACAAGATTTGTTGAAATGACAGTCTGCATTTATGATTCTGCGGAACAGAAACTGGTTCGAGAGTGAGTTAGAAATAAGGAACACCAGAGTAAAAGATGAAAGTCCCTTTAGGCAGCAAAATGGGGGTTTACCCAGACCATTAATACTTGGTGTCATTGCTTGAAGGCTCAGGAGCTGTCAACGTGAGCATTTTGCCAGCTTGTACAGGTATGCACTGGTCTTTCCTAAATTTCAAAGTGATGTTATCTAATTTGTTGACAAGAACTGTCCATTCACTTTTTCTGTGTTGGCCTTGGCAAATGAATACCAGTCTGCCAACGCTGCTGTTCAGCACTGCTGGCAGGCTACAGGAGCAGGCAGTGACCCAAGGGGGACACCCCTGTGAAGTGGGATGCTCTCAGCTCCTGACTGAAAAAATGTGGAGTCCATTATTATCACATCTCTGAAGTTCTAAAACAAACACCAAGGTAACTAGACCATAGTGATACCCTAAAGCAGAATTTTTGTCATAGTTTATTTGTTTTTAAAGAATATTTTTCTATTACAGGTAATTCTATATCTTACTAGAATATGTTTTTTCCACAACTTTTTTCTGAATCTTTTCCCTGTTTCCTTTTACACTTTGCAGGGAACATGAAGTGGTGTATGTACTCACAATCTTTTTTCTGCTTATATGGGGTACCTGAAGACTAACTGGCAGCCAGCATGCTCTGGCAAAAGATATTGAAAACATATCTCTGGTCTCTTTTGAGGATAGAAGATAACTAAAGTCTTGCTTTCAAAGGAAATAAAGTGTCTACTTAAAGAAGTAAAGGACTTGTTTAAACCTCTGCGGAGCAAGGATGGCAGAGAAAGGCCCAAGACTTTCACATGTATTTTATTCTCTATATTTTTCTTGTATCTGTTGTCAGGAGAGAAACAATGAAGAACCTGCCATTCTCTTCCTCCCTCTTTCCAGGGGACCCGCTGACTGTATGTTTGGACACATCACCTGACCAGAACCTGTTCTTCAAGCCAAGACTGATTAAACACTGTAAGTTAATCAAATGACAGACATCAGCAAGAGCATAAAGCAATACTTGTCCTAGTCACAATACCTTGCCACAAGGCTTATAAAGATACAACAGCAACAAATTACAGCATAGAGCAACTTATGAGGAAACTCATGACTGCTAATAAAGTTTGTTGACAAAACTTTGTTATTACTGTCTATGTAGACAGACTGAGAAAGTTGGGGCTGTTCAGCCTAGAAAAAAAGCAGGCTCCAGGGAGTCCTCAACAGAGCGCCTTCCAGTACTTAAAGGAGGTACAAGAAAGCTGGAGAGAGATTCTTCACAAAGGCATGTAATGGTAGCACAAGGGGAATGGCTTTAAATTGAAAGAGGGCAGATTTAGATTCAATATTAGGAAGCAGTTCTTTATTGTGAGTACTGTGAGGGTGGTGAGGCACTGGAACAAGTTGCCCAGAGAAATTGTGGGCATCCCATCCCTGCAAATAGTCAGGGTCAAGTTGGCCACTGTTCCAATGGGAGATGTCCCTGTCCATGACATGGCAGGTGGAAAGAGATGATCTCTAGAGTCACTTCCAACCCAAACCATTGTATGATTCTGTTTTTAAGTGCTAACTAAAAGCCCTTGGCTTACTGCTACCCTGAATAGTTATCTGTCATTGGGACACTCCAGAAAATGCACTGAATGCATTCTGGTCTCAGAGTGTTTTGGAGTCTCTTGCTTTCATTAAGAGAGACCATGAACTTTGCTAGAGATTCAACTTTCAAAACTTCATGACGTTCCAGCATGTCAGCATTTTGTTCAGGTACAGATGACAATAGCATCTGGACTTGCTGAATAATGAATTTCCAGACAGATTCAATTCAGCTAAACTTTTCACAATTAGACTTTTGGGAGTGTTATGGCAGCTGAGTTATATAAATATAATATACAAGCATTTTTAAAAAAATATATGCACAAATGTACTTTTCCTTAGAAAAGAGCTAACCCCATCAATAAACACCATTTCATTTTCTTTCCAGTGTGGGCAGCTGCTTCAATGCAAGTAAGCTACTCATAATATACAATTTCACAAGACAAAGGAAAATGTTAAAACATAAAACCATTACCTCTTCCAAACTGTCCTTTTAATTGCAATTCTTTATTGAATTATGGCTCTAGGCTTAATACAAAGGGGCTACATAACTAACTAATGGACTACTACTCTACTTGCTTATAGTACTCTGAATCTCACCATTTACTTTGGCTCTGAAAATCAGAATTTGGATAAGAATGCATAGTCCAAATACACCATTTTCAGAAAATGCTGCCCAAAAAGTTCAGAGCAGCTGTTGGTGGATGCAGTTGGCAAGTGTCCTGCTTCTGTGATAGTAAAAGACCTTTCCCTAAATGCATTTTGATCATTCTAGAAGAACTTTTATTTTTATTTCATGGCAGAAAGCCATATGGGCACAAAATTAGAATGCCTTCATTACAGGGTTACCCCAAGGACCACTTCCAGAAATAATAGAATGCTTAGAGTTGGAAGGGACCTTAAACATCCTCTAGTTAAATACAATAAAATGTTTTCAAAGGATGGGGCAGGTTTATTATTTCGGTCCAAGGCTGAGACTCCACAACAGTAGGAATAAAGATGAACTTCGTACAGGAAGAGTTACTAATAAATGCTGTGATTGAAAGTTTCAAATTCAAATTTCTCTTGCTATTACCTGAAATAAGGATTGGCCTTGAAGACACACAGTACAGGCAGCTTATCCTAATTCAAATATTAGCTGATTTCTAAATTTAAATCTTAGACTCCTAATTACCTACAGATCATTTACCTAGACACACATACAGTGTCTTCCAGGAAGAGGCTGAATGTGTCACTCAAGCCCAAAGATTGCAGAAAGGTTGGAATCAAGTGATGGTGACACACTCCCAGCATTATGTCATCCTTTCAGTGAATAGTAAAGCAACGATTTCTCATACATTTAAGTGGCAGAGATACCGTTCCAGCCAGAAAAAAAAAAAAAAAAGGCAGCTTGATCTAATAAACAAGTTAATGCACAATGAACTTCAGAGGCCCAGGACTTTCATTGTACTCTGGGCACATTTGCCAAGAAGTAGGATAATATGTGATGATGCTAAAAAGAAACTTTCTTTCTCTTTCATACTTCTCCTACCAATCATTTATCTCAGGGCTTTTCTCACATATTCCCAAGTTGAGCTCATCTTCTATTGCGAGGACTTGCCTGGATCTGGTTGATCTCTTGGGTAAGATACAGCATGAGAAAAAGCATAGGAAGAATTCAACCTTTAACCTTTGGCTTCCAGACTGCTAGGAAGAACAAAGACATCTTTTCACAGGACAACAAAGGGATCAGCATTGCATCATCAAGCTCTGGATTTCTAGAGGAGATGAATTTACAAGTTTCATTTTATAAAAGAATCTCATTTTCACAGCTTTTTTTCTTGCTGTTATGTGCCATCATAAATGGATGCATGTGTAAACTGGGGGAAGGGGGGCAGTGGGGGAAAGAGAGGAGGGCGATATCCTTGCCAGGGCTTCAGAACCAAAGCTGGAACAGCAGATTTTTGGTTCTTCCCTTTCAGAGAAGTCTGCAGAGCTGAAGCAGACAAAGCAAGTCCTTCCGCAATACAAGGTCTCCTGCTGAGACATTTCCATACTTTCTCCTCTTCAGTTTGTGTTACCCTTTACCTAGGATCACCTTGTTACTCTTTACCTAGGATCACCTTGAACCAAAGCCTATCACACCGAAAAAGAGAGCACACATGGATAGAGCACAGTCTAATTTGACCCAGCCCCTCCCTATAAGGCCATCTTACCATGAAGAAAGAAACCAAAGCATCTTAAAAGTTGAGAGATGCAGCAGGCATCTCAGAAGAGATAGAGATCTTTTTGTTCTAAAACCAATTGCTCTGAGATGATGTTTTCCCTTTGTTATTTTTGGTCTAATGATGCAAAATTTCTTGATCATCAGCCTTCAGTACCCAAACAAATAAAGGTGATGGCAGAGTGTATTTTGGCCAGTCACCTCTTCTTGAGAGGTGCTAATTAGAACATGGATCCTGAGGTTTTTTGATGATATGATTTGGCGATGCTCCAAACCCTCTCAGCTCTGTCATTCTTGTAGAGGTTGCAGTTTAAAGAGAGAAACAAAACACACACACCAACCCAAAACAACAAGAAAGCAGCAGTTGCTATTTAAAAAATCCCCACCAAAAAAAAAAAAAAAAAAAAGGAAAATAAAAAAAAAAAAAGAAAAAGAAAACACCTTTCACGGAGGTGTCCAAGTATATTCTGTAAAAGACATTATATGAAGTTTGGTCAAAATGAGCCTGCTCTCATACACAACAAACATCTGAAGTGGCAAGTTTGAATGACAGAAAAGTATTAACTGCCTTTTCCTCCCCCCCAGGGATTGGTAAAACTTGTCATGTCTCAGCTTTAAATTAGAAGAAATTAAAGCATTTACACAGTGAAACTAAAACTTCATCTGCCTCATACACATAGGACAAGTCCCTGTCTTTGGAGAGTGCAGCTGCAGAATGAAGCACACAGGGAGCAGGTTACATTTCTCAAAGCATGGCTAATTTCACTCTTTGTAGTCCTGATGAGCAACTCGACTCTTCCCATGCCAGCTGACAGACAGGGCTTGTGACATTTACCTGTCCCAATTTTTAGACCTCCACATAAAAGAATGGATAATAAAAGAAGGCAGCAGGCACAGTCAGGCCACCCTGTTTTAAAATTATCACTGGTCACTTCCACTGGCAGTAGAAAATGTGCTAATTGCACTAATGACATTAAAAATAGATTAAAAATAATTAAGGAAGTGCAGTGTGTTGTGCCAAAAGAGGTCAGTAAGGTAACATGCTGTCATAAGGCATCATGAAAATGCCAACTACTCAAAGTACATAAGAAATAAAGGCAATTCTGAAACGTACCACTAATCCGAATTCCTGACATAAACATCAGTAAATACTTTCCAAATTTTATTCTTTGTCCATGTACCAGAGCAGGAAAAAAAAAAAAAAAAGGATAAGGATTGTTTAATTTTAGTGTAAATTGGATATTTTAATGGTCCTAATATTGGAATCAAAGAATATCAAAATACATTGAAACTCATGGAAGAAAATAGGCGCTTCAGCTTACAGTGCCCACAAGAACTTTTAGTAAATTAATTTTTTTTTCCCTTAGGTAAGATAATTTAATTTTTTTTGTGAGGAAATCTTTTGGTAGGGATTTTTAATTCTAGTCGGGGATGTGACACTTTCTTAGTAGGTTTCAATTCAAAGCAAAACCATTCTGAAGATACCTGTCTGGGGAAATGCAAAGATAGATTTGACACTTAATAATGTATAGTAGAATTTAAAACCATTCCTTCTACATTTCTGCAAGTACCCTAATGACCAGAAGAATTAGCTATTTTTGGGTAAGAAAACTGAAGCTGAAGAGCAGAAGCAGACACACTATTGGGGCAAAAAGACTGACCTGACCTGCACTTTCATGCTTTTAATCTTGGAATGCCTCAGTTTCAGTTGTAATGTTTTAGCAACTGTGATGTGGGTTTGTCAGGATGTTTACAGACTAGTGACAATTGTAACATTATAGAGGGTATTGAGGAAAGTCACTTTTCCCAAATTTTATTTTCTTAGCAAAAGATGACTTACTTGACGGGAAATCAGTTCAAATCAAATATAGTTGAATGAGATCTGAGGACTAGGACATTAAAGCTGTTTGAGAGAAAATCTTAAGTAGACAAAAACTGATATGCTGAGGGTAACAGAAATCAACCAGCAATCAACTCAGCTAAAACTTAATTGGCAAGATCACCAAGCATTTGAGGAAAAATCTAAGTAATGAAGATCAATAATTCTCAAAACCCTTAACCTTAAGCAAAGACCTTCAGCCCCAAATTCAGCTGTACAAATCAGAGATTTGCCTCAATAGTCATTCCTTAACCTCATTTTATTTCTCTGTTGCCAAAGAGTATCATCACAATCTGGGGAAGTAGTTAGCGCATACCAGTCCATCCCAAATCCAAGCTTAAGGGAAAATGTAATTAACCATGTCAAGCATGCACTCCTGAGGGGGGAAGAAAGTATCTGAGAAAGTAGGCCCAGAACCTTAGAAAATATGAGTTCCTAGAACAGGATGCTCAAACACAAGTACCAGAACCCTGCACATCATTAGTGGCTCCTACTTTTTCTCCTCGATTAAATTTTGCCCAGGTGTTCAGAGACTACACCATTAAAAGATAATCTCCTCAGAATTCACATTGTAAGAGCAAAACAGAGTGATTATTTTCTGAGGAGGTTCTTCAAAGGCAAATCTTAGTCAAACACCAAAGACCTATTTTCCTCTCTTCAAGCCATGAGGCACAAGAAGATTTGGTATGTGGATCCTATCAAAGCTGTTCTTGGTGTGAAAAATGAATTAACTTCATCTGCAGCCTCTCCATGGTTTAGCTTACTTCTTTGCATCAGATCAGGTTTAAATTGGAACTTCTTGCAGACTAGCTTCTAAAAGAAAACTACCATAAGAAAAGCCGACTTGCTATCTTAGGGCAAACAGCGAATGTTAAATAGCACTGGAAACAAATACATCATGCTATGACATCTGTTCTGATTCAAGGTCATCACCTGACTGCTTTGTGTACCACAGACCTCATATAGGAAACAGGATATAACAATCACTGTGAAGCAGGGACTCCATATTGGGGTTGAAAATGAGAAAGTAAGCAAACATCTTCTGGCATTTAGTGTTCTTTATGCGGAAAGGAAGAGGCCTGACATCTCACAGCTTTTGTACACAGCAGCCATTCAGAAAATTAGGCCCTTGGAAGGGGAAGGAATTTGGGCCCTACCAAACAGGAACTCTGTTTATTTTGTATTAAAAATAATTAACTTCAAAGCACTTGTCTGTAGAGGAACAGCTTTCTCTCATCTTGAACACCCCTGTCAGGGGGACCAGGCGGAAGTAACTGGTGAGCAGGGACATGACCTGTAGTACATCTTGACGTGGTTGTGCCTCACCAATGGGCAACACAAGAAATAAAACCCTTGCCTGACTTTCTGATGGGTTCGGATGTCTGAGGTAGGTGGGTACTGTTTCCAACTCAAACACCTCCCTAACTTCCAAGGAGTTTTACCTAAAAATGTAAAAAAGACTGCAGCTGTGGAAACCTGAGTGCCAGCACTTCTACCCTTGCAGTATGACAATTGTTTCTCAAAGTAAAACTAATTGCAGACAAGTGACAAATATTACTAGAAGCCAAGTTCATCCCAGACATAGGAAATTACATTAAATTTCCCATAAATGGCTCATCAGGAGCTCCTGTCTTGTCCAGCCCAGGTCCTTCACAGCTGGCTTGTGTGTCCCTGTAACGTGGTGCTGCACAGGCCACATTCATGCTGCTGCTGAGTTCTGCTTGAAAGAGCAAATGTTTGCTTTAAATAGTGACAGAAAAGAACTAAAACAATCCTGGTGTTTTGATGTTTTTCTAGCTGCATGCTTGTTTTTGTTTCACAGCACTGTATCCCATGTTATTCTGACACAACAGATTTACTGTAAAGTGCCAGTAGGTGTTCATAGCAATTAAGTAACAAGTTATATGTACAGATAATTACAATTAGCATGAGCTGTTGCTTTGCCCATCCAGTGCACGTTACCAGCTGGGTCAGACATGTGCAAATGTATTAATTGGAAGTTCATTGGAAGAAAGTATGAACCTTTGCAATTAAAAATATCAACTCATTTATGTTTCAATAACTTAAAGAAAAAGTAATTAGAAAAAAGGAACCATGAATGTCTCGAGGGAGAAAAAGGAAAAAAAAAGCCAGGCAATGCCACAGGCAAAGAAATATTTAAGCAAAGCTCAACTAGAAGAGTGTTCATAAAAATGACACAGCATCTCCAGTAAAACTCCAGGCAGAGATCTCTTAGCCAATTCCCAAAGTCTTTTATTTTCTTATCAGGGTTATCAAACATATCTAACAACTAATGAGAAAGTTCAGAGCCACAACAGTAGCAAGTTGTGTTGAATCAACTGCAACCTGCAGTGCTACCTATCAGTTCCTTTGGAGGGACAAAAATTCCTAAAACTCTGGATGTGCATCGCCCTCTGGTGACAGTCACCTGCTGCCACACTTGGCTTGATCAAGGCTTGATTCTGCGGTGGGGGCAAAGCCTTAGAGCCAGGAAATCCTGTCAAAAACACAAACGTGAAGCCCAAAAAGCCAGTCACTGCACACTAGATTCAACAAGAAACCGGAGACAACCCAGAGCTGCAAAACGGTGAAAAAATCCAGTTCATCCATCTACCCATCCAGAGCTTTTCTGTAACATGTACTGAAAAACTAGGTTGGAACACAGTGCATTTACTCTGCTTAGACCCTCTCAACTTTTCCTGAAAAATTAGGTTTAAGAAATTCTGGAAGATAAAGTTCTTATTAATCACACCATCTGGCTTCCTTGAAGTCTGAGATTTTTAGTTTCAATTCAGTTCAATTGAAATTTTCACTGCATTCAATCAAATCACTTAGGAAAATAAGAACATTATGATTAAAATTTAAATTATAAAACTTATATTTATTTGATCCTCCAGAAAAGGTTTTCATAGAAATCAGTATGTCTTCATTTCCACATTTTTGACAGAGCAGCTTTCCCCACTGGCAGGCAGAGAGAGAGCATTCCTGATACTAACTCACATATTATGCATTTCCAGGTTGATACCCTGAGAGTAAAAAAAACCCAAGCCCAAAAAAACAAAAACAACAACAACAAAACCAAACCAAAACAAACAAAAAAACCCCCAAAAAACCAACCAACCAACCAACAATAACAACAACCAGCAAAAAAAAAAAAAAAAAACCAAAAAAACCCAAAAAACCCAATAAACCAAAGAAGAACCACAACTAAAAAACATTAATTCACTCCAATTTAGCATGGAAAAAATGACACATAAAAGGCAAACACTAGATTGAAAAAAGTTGAAAACCAAACTCATCTTCCTAGGATGTTCTTGTAGCACACACACAGTTTAACAGGTACCCTTACCTAAGTCTCATGGTACCTTGACAAGACACATCTTCAATTAACTAATAAAAGCAGGCTGCTTACAAAATCTCAAATACTTGAATCCACTTCAGTCTGAAGAGGCAAGCGAAAAGCTTCCCATAAAATTAGTGCTTCCCTAACTGTATTTCTGACTTCTTCTCCTGCAGATGTCCAGAGGGTTGCAACAGTCGCAAGTGCCTCTGCCCATTTGTGCTGTCCAATCATTATACCCTCCGTTTAGAGCAAAAAAAGCCATTGTAACAATGTACCAGCAAGGAATAAGATTATTCCAATAAGTTAATAGGGCATGATATCCCCCCAAAAAGATAAGTAATATAAGAAAAAAGGGTTTTCAACTGTGATCTCCAGAGCTGCACAGAAAATTTAAGTCTGCTGACTTGCTCATGGGGCTGCACTGCTTTGAAGAGAACTTTGGTGAGATTTCACAGTAGTCATCAATATTAAGTAATGCATGTCCACATGAGCACAGAGAATGTTTAAAGATTTGGGATGTAGCAATTTAAATAAGTTGATCATTATAGAAATGCCATAAACACCTCCATGATTATATACTGTTGTTACTCAAATCCCATGAGCCTTTCCATTGCATTTTGAAACTACCATTAGCTTCTGCGGCCAAAAACTACAGAAACAAAAATTATTATTTCCATTCCTTGGATATGAGCTACAATGCTATCTATTTTTATATAAGTTTTGCTGAAAGAGACATATTCATACATTACCATAAATCAATGAACTTGAGATCTTAGAAGCACTTTAGCACTTCATTTGTAGTTTGGACTGCTCTTCTTTTGTGTTCCCCAGCAGCACATCATTTGTGTCAATGCCCCAGTAGGATTTAGAATCTTCCCAGCTTTAGCGTGCTGCTTTGACTTTCTGACCTTCAGTTTTTAAATGCAAAGTCACTGGCGAGATATCTCAACTACGCTCACTCCAAAGCTTGTGGGGATTACCTTCAGTCAATGCTGTAGAGCTCTGCAGGAGTGATCAAAGTTTAATCTGTTTCTAATTAAAAGCTGATCTGCTTGACCCCGTGCTCTAAAAATATCAAGCTGTTTATATAAACTGGTTTTTTTCCTTTTTTTTTTTTTAAACCCCCACGATTTCATAACGCAGCCAATAAAAGAACACAAGGCATTAGAAACAGTTGTTTTTAAACTGGTGCAGGATGTTATGCTCCAGAATAATCAACAAAAGAGGTTTCAAGAACAACTAGAAGTGCTAGAAGTAAAAAGAATGAAGAGGTAAATTAGGAAGTGAACTCACATTAGATAAATATGACCATTTTCTTACTATAGAGCAAAGACAATTACAAAACAATATTATAAACAATCACTGCCTGAGTGATTTACTTAACCTAAGAGATTTTAGGGTTAAATTAAGCAAAAACAAAGATAAAAAAACCAATCTGTATGTTACACACAAGGGAGACCATGCAAGTAAATGGCACTGTTGTTAGGTTTTATTATGTAGCATTTTCTAACTAATATTAGGTAAGTAATTCAGGCCTACAAAGTACTTGAGAACTAAGACTCAGCACTTTAGCTGGTTTCTCTGAAATACCCTTCTCTCTTAATGTTTTTCCCAATCAGATTTTTTCTCCTTTTTTCTATTGAGATGAAACAAGCAGGCCTTCTAGATTATTTTATATTTTTCAATCAAAAAATGCCAAAAAACCAACCAATTAACAAAAAAAAAAAAAAATACCCAAAAACCCAGCTTATTTTTAAAGTAATATTTTGTTTCTCATAAAAGATTGAGATTTTCTTACCTCTAAATGATGGCTGTGGTATAGAACAAAAAAAGAAATTTTTCCAGAATATTCCATTTTTAAGACCTTTCTCAAACACAACTCATCATTTTCCAGATATTTTGTGGGGCTTTCTCTGCGGGCTGTGATATATAAACTCCAGAAACCCACACATTCAGATTAAAAATTCTCATTATCAGGTGCTGAGTACCCTATATGACTCTGCATTTTCCTTTTTAATCTTCTTACAATTGCATGGTCTTTTTCCAAACTCTGCATTCAGTATCAGAAGCTCTGTGATAACAAAACTCCTCTTGACCCACATTCAACACAGCACAGAAGACAACAGACACATATTTAAGAGACTTGTAATAGCAAGAATTTGGGTTTCCATCTGAAAGCTCTTTATAACTAGAGGCAACAGGGCTCGAGTTTGTAAGCATTTCTATATCTTTGTGGCAGAAATTGGCTGATGTAAAGGCATTAATTAATTTAATAAGGATGTCCACAGTACACAGATGAAAACATTTATCAGCACTGTTCCTGGGACGCCCAAGTGATACAAGGACATGACTTAAATGTAGCAATTCCAGTTTAGGCTTGAAGGTGGACCTTACATTATATTAACAGAACACAACTTCCTTTGCCAGAGACAATGGTACCATTCACCTGGAAAAACTGCAAAAGATTTCATAGATGATTACCTACTTCTCTATCTTTCCATCAATGTAGATTCCTTCTACTAGACTTTGAAAGTATAATTGTGGGCACCCTGACTGTCCAGTGAAACTTTCTCTTCTCAGTTGTAGCATTTTCTTACACTTAGCCACATTAGTGTGTTCTCAGCTTATGCTGCTGTAGTGCACTGTATTTGAAGCTATGACTTACGATGATGAAGAAAACATGATTTTAAATGCATGAGCTATTGACTCATTTGCTAAACAATCTACCAGCAAACAAACTTGCTTCAGTGCTTCATAATTCATATTGATTGGTGTTTGCTGCTCAGAAAGAGCTTAGGATCCTGGTCATCTCAGCCAGAGGCAACTGTCCTAATTAATAGCATTCACTTTAGGTGCATTTAAGCAAAGATTGACGGTTGCCTTGTCCAGCCATCTGAGAATGCCCACAGATTTGAAGCAATATAATTTTAACTGTGAAAAACTCCCTTCTTCATGTTGTAGATGTCACTCAATAAACCATATAATACTATCCAGCTTTCCCATTTTGCAGGAAACAAAAACCTTACTGTTTGAGGAGGAAACATGACCTTAAATAAATATTTTCTCTATCACCAAAAGCCAAGTTGTTAATATAATGTAAATAACAATCCATATGTAAGGTATTTCTATTTATATGTTAAAGTTAGGGTTTTTTGTATATATACTGTGTTGCTACAAGAGATTGTTCAGGTAAGGATTGGTATGTGTTTTTGTACAGACTCTAAAATTCCTGAAGTCTTTTACTTCAGAGGAATGTGGGGGTTGTAAGATTTACATTAGTAAAGAAAAGGAGGTGAAGTTGAAGTGATGGTGAATTGCCTGACAATAATGGGGTTTGTCTCTTTTCACAACATGCACTTGTATTCTGTTTTGATGTGCTTTCTTGGCAGTGTACAATAAGATAAGCATTGAATGTCATTGCAGTCCTCTTACAGAAGTAAAATCTGTGTGAATAATGAATGCTAACTTGAAAGCAGATACTGCTAATGATCATCCTAATTATGTATGTGTCATATTCTAAAATGATACCGTAATTCTCAAATATTCACATTTGAAGGAAGGAAACACTATATTGCAGAAAATATGGAGAATATTTTGTTATGAATGAATCACAGAATGATCTTAAAGATTGTCTAGGTCCAACCCCCTGCCCTGGACAGGAATTCCACTAGACCTGGTTGCTCAGAGCTCCATCCAGCCTGACTTTGAACACTTCTGGGGGTGGGGCATCCAAAGCTTTTCAGGGCAACCTGTTCCAGGGCCTCACCATCCTCACAGTGAAGAATTTCTTCCACATAACTTGTCTAAATCTTCTCTCATTTTGAATCCATTCCCCCTTGTCTTGTCACTACAAGCTCTTGTAAAAAGTCACTCCATGTCTTTCCTCCAGGCTCTATTAAGGTACTGGAAGGCTGCAATTAGGTCATACCTAATCTTTCTCATGAAACCTCAGATAAATGCATCTTTAGCTAGTTGAGGTTTTCAGTGACAGCATTGCATGTTGTAACCTGAGGAAAGAAGATATCAAATGAAATTGGTTAAGTGCAGCCTGGGTTTAAGCAGGAAAAACTCCAGTGATTATGTCTGGTTTTATACTTTGTTAATTCCATGGCTTGCTATCTATTTACAGTCTTTCTCAAAGCAGTGCTTTCAAGCAATTTCCTTTAAAGAGCTGTGCAAATCAGGATCATGTTTCCTGGGCTATGTTTTGTTAAAATAGACATCTGCATTTTTACCCTACATTTGTGCCCAGGTGTTATAGAAAAATGTGCACCAACAATATTGACTTCTTAATTAATAGTGTCTAGTATGCTGGCATTTCCTTGGTTTCATCCGTAGAGAAAATACAACCTCTCAATTTGAAAGCAAAGATTTTCAATGGGGAAATAGAAAAAGAAGTCACTTGGGAAACTCCTGAGACATCATGAACTGTCTGACAGGAAAAAGTTTGAGAGCCAAAAGTGCTACAAAGCTGTCTTTACTGGAACAGCTGCATACATATAAAGATGTTTTGAACTCCTGAAAAAAAGATACAGTTATGGGCTTTGGTTTGGGGAGATTTTTACCTACAACTAGATAAGGACTTAGCTTTTGGGGTACGTACTCATGGAGTGACCAGACTGTGAACAGACGTTTGAGGGATACAGGTAATTCACAGTTGCTGTGGATCGTACTAGTATAGATATTGTGAAGGGCCCCAAGCTCTTGCTGTTAGACAACGGAGCTCATCCCCAAAAATAGTTGTGTTAGATAAATGACATTGGGGCAGGGGGCAGGTTAGCAATGAGAGATAGGATAAATCAAATACCTCTATGAAGTCTTTCTCCAAGATGCTTATTCATGAAGATTTAGGCAGAGGGCACTGATGCTTTGCTTGCAAGGTCAAAAGTTCTGTCTTACTACTCTGGTAGTGGGGAAAAGCTTTCATTTCTACTGAGCAAACTGTTTTTCCCTAAAAGCAGTGTTTGCACAACAATCCCCACCTTTGTAGAATTAATACAGTTGAAAATGTAGATACAATTATGGAAATACACACTTCCCTCTTTGCTCCATGCTCTGTTTGGTCATCACTTGTAGTTCTCCCATTTGGTTTATTACTCCAAATATCCAGTCACTACAGGTAACAATAACAGCAGTGACCTCCAGCATAAAATCTAGAGTCTGTTAAAAAGAGGGAAAACTTTAACAGGAAGAGTTGCCCATTTGGAACAACTTAACACTCTATAAAAGACGTTGTAATAAGTCTTGTGCCAGCAGATTTGGCATTGTTTTTGGAACATAAGGGACAGCTGGCACCTCAGTATAAAACAAGCTATAGTAGCATCTGTTGTCCAAAGCAAATACTGCACTGTGTATTTTAAAGAAAAAAAATAAGAAAAGGGAGTGAAATATCCGGCGGAAAGCCTCAACAATGTCTCTTTTATTCACACCTCTATCTCGGAAGCTGTTATGAATTTCTAAGTAGATGTAACTACTCCCTCCTGTTGTTATCAAAGTACCACCAAAATTCCTTCTGGGGTTAGCTTTGGCTAGTGGTGGGCCTCTCTGGGAGCCAGTTAGTACTGGCTCTGTCCAACATGGGAGCAGCTCATGGTGTCTTCTCACGGAAGCCATCCCTGAAGTCCCCCAGATACCAAAGCCTTGCCATAGAAACAAAATCCAGTCTCCTCTGACATTTCACGGAATCACCAAATGGGTAAGATTGGAGGGGACCACTGAAGGTCAACTAGTACAACCTCCCTGCTCAACCAGGGTTCTTTAGGGCATATTATGCAGGATTGTGTCCAAAGAGCTTTTGAACATCTCCAGAGACAGAGACTCCACAACATTCCTTGGCAATCTGTTCCAGTGCTTCCATCCTACTGCGTGTCACTACTGAGCAAAACCTGGCTCCATCCTCTTGACACCTTCCCTTCAGATATTTAGATACATCAATAAGGTCCTCCCTCAGTCTCCTCCATGCTAAACAGTCACAGTTCCCTCAACCTTTAGCTATGAGAAAAGGAGAAAGAAGAAGAGGGCAGTCAGCAAATAGTTTCTCTAGCCTGAAACATCTCTGACCTTGGAGATGTTATCTAACAAGCCCCTGAGCACTTTTACTGTTTTTCCTTGGTTTATTGTACTTAAAATTGTTTAATTTTGAAAAGAACTCCTAATGAAGCAGGTATAGGGGGGAACCTTAGTCCTGAAGGCCAGCTCTTCCTGGCAGAACTGCAGTCTCCTCCTTTTCCAGAGAAGCAGCTCTCTCTGACTTCCTTTCCTCATCTGTTGCTGTTTCTCATGCGCTGCCATGTAGGGTCTGGATGTATCTACAGTGACCCCTTGGCTTGGGAGTTATGAATTTCTAAGTAGATGCCACTACACTGTCCCATTTCTGTGGCAATATAGGTTGTTGATCATGACTGCTGTTTACAGAGTTTCCACTGAAATAGACATGCATCGGTGTTTTCAGGAATGATGTGCTGCATGCCCATCTTGCATCATCTTCTGCAGTGGGCAGTCAACAACAGCCTGAGAGAATGTTGAGATGCATGAGAGTGATGGACATGGACTTCTGTATCTTCTTCCTGAGCTCAGTTACTAAAACTTGTGTTAAATCATAGGGCCTTTATGCTGAAATAGCTATAATTCAGTTCCACGCTTTCTTTTTAGCGTACACCTGGTTGGTTACACTGGACTGGTGGAGAAGCAAAACAAGGAATTCGCCTATGATTCTTCTTTTGTAGTGTTTGCAAGATTGGAAGATACATACCCTGAGAACAGCTGTTGGAACATTTTAAAAGGTTGAATGATCTGATTTGTTTTTATGGTCATCAGTACTACATGACTAAGATATTCTGCTTGCCTTGATAAAGCAAAACTACTGATTTAAAACTCAAAAATACCACATTTGTTTATCTCTGAGACAGCAGTTAGAAAATGAGAGTTCTTGCATTCACTCCTTATGTTGGGCAGACAATTTCTTTTCAAGATATGCCTCTAAGGAAATCGTAGTTCAGTCATGTTTGATAGGAAAACTTGTTTTGGCAGAATTTTGGTTTACTTTACGGTTTAAATTCCAGGTGACTTTGAAAATGTCAAGCTGTCATCCCAATGCCAGTACCAATGTCACCTCTTATTTATTTTTACTAATATAATAAATATTAATAGAATTTTTCAATTGAACTTTGTTTTCTGTTCAGGAATTTCAAAAGCTTTAAAATGGTTAAAAATGCTCTTTCTTTCTGACAGTTAAAGGATTTTAAACACAGAATTTTGTACCCTTGATTGTTCAAAGGCTAACTTCATTGCTTATTTGCAGAGTTTATTTCTATATATTTTTTGAGTAACTTCTTGAATACATGAAACTAACATCCATACTGGTGGCACATAAATAATTTAATCTAGGATTGCCTAGTGAGGTAGACAAGTCTGGATTACTATGGATCACTACTGGATTCTGACTGTCTCCTCAACAGGAAATTATTTACCCATTTTGAGTAGCACTGGTTTTGAAACCAAGAGATAAACAAAAGATTTCTCTGCAATAGAGATTAAAGACAGAATTCTGAAACCACTGGGTGTCACTGCTTGACTGTCTTTTGGTGTTATAAATATTTACAGAGGTCTGAGGGACTAAGGATAATCTGCAACAGCTCTGAGTAGCTGCAGTATTTTCACTGGGAAAATATTTAATTGCTGTTCAAGAAACAGCATTTGTTATTAGCATTACAAGTTCCAAAAAACCTTTCTACTTTGCTTGGAAATGGTATTTTTGAAATATCTAATTTTTTTAGACTGGCTTATTTTTCTGGCAGCTTATAAAATATAAAATGTTATTTTGTAATAAGTCATCAGGAAAGTTTTTGAATACGATGACACTGAAGCAGGAGGGAAAAAAAGGATGTTTATATTAACTGAAATAATTTGCCCCTTCTTAATGTTTTAACCCTCTTCAGATTATCAGTTTTTTAGGGCACAAATATTATGAAAAAAGGATAGAAGTTCTGAACAAAAACAAATGAAAATAGAAAAGCCTTAAAGATATGTAGTATTGTTGTTTACATTTATGTGTTCTGAATTTTTTAAGCATAATTTGAACACTTGCCAGAGAATAGGGGCTGCAACCTGAAAGCAAACTCTGCAGTTACAGTTATAGTTTGGACTTATATACTATAACTGACTGTAGTTATAGTTTCACCAGTCAATGGACTTATTGCATGTAATATACATGACTGAAAAGACGTAATAACAAAAATGCTAATTGTCAATTTACAGTGCTATGCATCAATGCAATATAACAGCATTGCTTCATGATCTCAGGATATTTAAAGTCCCTGATGATGATAAAGGTATAATTAAAGAAAAAATCAGTGACACTCCCCCCGCCCACCACCCCAATTTCTCGTTGTCCTATACATTTCTTTTTAATTTTTTTTTTTTCAAATTTTCGGACTTTAAGTGGAATGAAATTAGATTTTAAAATCTTGAAATCCTGCTCAAAGGAAAGGAAATTCTTTTCATATTGATAGTCTTTCTAAAATTCCAGTTAATACACAAGCAGCAGCCTGTGTCACATTATTGAAGGTTTGCAGCTAGCAGTATTTTAACTAGATCCAGTTTTTCCCTTGATGGTCTGCATCAGTGACAAAAAAACCCATTCCGTTACTGGAACACCACAGTGTAGCACTGTTGCTCATTTTTAAAATTGGGCAATGAGTTTTCTGCCCTCTTTTTGTCCTATGTTGCGAAGTATCTTCATTCACAGCTAAAACCAGCATATTACACCATACTCTAACATTAGGACCAATTGCTCCAGAAAAACCAGCTGTGGTTTCTCTGGGCTCCTTTCATTTAATTTAATTTTCCTCTGTACTCATCACTTATTTCACTATTCTGCACTGCTGCCCTGCTGAGAAAGTTGCAGCCCCTAGCTAACTCACAAAGCCCCAAGAGCCTCCATAGCTGTCAGTACTCAAATCAAAACCCCATAAAGCTAACGGAGTATTTCTGTGCCTCTCGTAGAGAGTACAGATGTCTTTTCCAGAAGACTTCTATACCAGCTCATTCACAGACTCTCAAACAGAAGAGGAATAAGCTTCTACTTGGATAGCAAGTAATTGCCAGGGAACAGCTGTTGCGCCCCTTCTGTTAGATTCTGCCCTAAACAGGCAAACCCATGGGTATTTGCACCTGGGTGACTGGAAAGGAAGCAGCGGGAAAATCAGTGTACAATATAACAAGACTCAAACATTATTTGGAATATAAATTGCTTTTATAAATTGAACTTGAAACCCAAATGTAAACAAGCTCAACTATGCAGAACCTTACCTAAATTTTCTCCAAAGACAATCTGGATCTGGTAATCTGATAAAAATCAAAATTTCAGCTGAATCTGGGCTGGTGTTACTGTGGGTGCATGCCATGCAATGAAAGAAAGAAACTATTCCAACAGGAACTAACACAAACTGGTAAGATGTAGTGGTTGTATGGACAACAAATATGGGGTAAGCCTCTGAGCTCCAGCTCATAAACTAGGGAGCAAATAAAGGGTTGAGGTTAGCAGAAAACATGTGATCAAGTGAATTTTTAGCAAACCACAGAATCTGCTGATGATAGAAATATCTCCAAAACAAGCAAAAGGGAAAGTGCCAAGATTTATATGGTGAAATAAGAGAGAGAGGACCCCCAAGAAAGGAAATTACCCACAATAACTATAGGCTGAGATTATGTATTCAGTAGGAAAATATTTGAATGTATTGGGTACTGAAAATCCTAAACCATCAAATTGGGTTCCCTTCACTAATCCTTCCAAATACAATAAATATAGTTGAGGTTATATCACAAATTAATTAGAAGAACATCTCTTAAGACCAACAGACCCAGCATCATAAAGCTGTAGCTATAGTGCAAACATACTTGAAATTACTGTTGTAAGTGTTAGAGCACCAATAAATACAGTAAACACAAGTAAAGAGAGGATACATTTTTTGAATATATAATGGATGACTGCTTCACTTTGGTTCTGAAAATCTATGCTTTTCCAAATGTCTTCAGTATACAGCTTTTAAAGGATATTTCCTTTACAGGGCTTATCAAAAACAGGGAAACCAACACTTTAATTTCAAAGGAAGTTTAAAATTTTCAGCAATTTTTCCTTGCAAATACAAAGAATTCAAGAACACAGAGATTTCTTGAAAAACATTTACTAAAAACCAATTCACCTTAAATGCTTCCAGTTCAGGCTTTTTGACACTAACATGTATTTAAGGAACACTATTTGAAAGAACAGATACCACAAAGAACCAGAGGACACTGCATGAAGCAGAATAGAAGTTGCAGTAAACACACTCTTGGTGGAAAAAACCTGCCAGTCAAAGAATTCACTACAATCTCAGTAATATTTAAGATTAATTATTATAATCTGTATGTTTATCTAGTTACACTACATATGGTCTTGCTTCTCAATTTTGTTAAATTAATAAAAAAAACCCCTTGAGCTACCACTTTTATGTTTCTTTTTTAGACTTTGCTGTTTCACTCCCTAGGTTTCCCCACACGCATCTGATATTTGACCACTTGAATTTGTTAGTGTGGGACAATTTACCAACTGATTAAATATTTTCATATGTGTTTGCTTAGTTTTTTTATTAAAATCCTTTCTTGAACTATGGACTCCAAAACCAGATACAAGATTTCTGCCACAGTCACAATGAAGTGTCTTATAGTTGATAGTGGAACCTTTTCCTCTCCTTTTCTGTGCTCCTCTGATCTTTCAAGGAGTAGATTCACTTCATTTCCCTATTATCACATTCATCCTCAATGACTACTTAAAGGCTTGGATATATCAGATTTGAAGAATCCCCAGGCATTTCAATACTGATGAAATTGCTTTTCTGAAAGGAAAAATACTTTTGCATAACCCCATAAAATACTTGGTACCTTTTAAAGTAATTTTAAAAAATAGCAGTCATTGATTAAAATACAAACAATTGCTTGTGTTTACAAAATTTATATAATTGCTTGAGATATTCAAACAGCATGGCATCCCTTATCAATTAAAATTATTTTCAGAACCACAGGTTCATAAAGCAAGAGTCATTCAAAGACAGAACCATTTCACTTTGTTTTTTTCTTTTTAATGAATAAATAAAGGGAAAAAAAGGAAGTTAAAGACAGGCCAATTCAAAATACAAAAGAAGAACGCAAAAATAGCAAGAAAGTATAGCCATTGGAACAAAATGTGGAAAGAATTGAAGACACTAGAAGATTTGCTGTAGCCCAACAAAAAGCACACTGCTCTCCATCCATCCTTCTTGATGCTTCAATGAGAACATTACCTCACCTCAGGTAAAGATGGCTCAGCATCAGTGGGAACATAATGAAGTGGGAATTACTGCTAGCAACAGCTACTTTTCCAGCTGGGTTTCAAAAAAGAATGCATTTTGTAAAGCTTATTTAGAATTAGTACCATTTATTTTAAAAACTCTTTAGTTTACTTAGTGTTTTGAAACAAAGTAGAAATCTTTCCCTCTCTTTTTAATTTTTTTTAAGCCTGATAAGACCCTCTCTTGTCTATCTAACTTTCCCTATTTGAAACAGGGTAAAAAAATAAAAGTCTTCCTATTTGTAGCGGCTAGTATCAGCACAGCTGTGGTGGTGCCTGAAACCAGGAGGAGCTGTCATTGAAACACAGGATTTGGTGTTTTGTCTCAGCACCCCTTCATTTTCCTTACTGAGCTGGAGACTCTTTCAAGCAGGCATGTTCTTACTCTATTATTAAATTCAGAAATATCAGGCAGTGATACTACATCTGGTGTAACAACATATATAAAATGTTGGTGCTGCAATATATGTTCCTTTACATTACCTGTCCTTTCAGCTGGGGTCTGTTTTTAAAAACACGTAAACAAATACTATCTTACTTCATCCACTTTTTACTCTATAAAAATATTTTTGTTCTACATATAAAATTATAAATGCCTTTTCTTCCTCCCTCCCAATTTTATCTGGATCCTAAATATAAAACATAATGTTTTTTTACTATTCCATAGACTCCTGCAATTTCAAAGGTTGCGTTATATTAAACAAAACTTCACTTAGACCTTCCCAAATGCATTGTCTTTGGAATTTATGCTAAGTGATGTTTATGGATAAGTTGTAGTTCTTCTGCAGTTTTGCACCAAAATAACAGACTAGATTTAGTATTTTTTGGACCACATTTTGGTATTATGCCACCAATCTGAAAAGTGGTAGGTCTGATGTGATACAACGACTGGTATGAATTTAGATACTATTGGAAGAAGATGATGGTTCTCAGCTCCTAGGCCAAAAGTTTCATTTTGTTGTTTTTTTTTTTTTATTTTTAATAATAGCCTACACATATGCAAAGGCAATTTTGTTTCGGGAACATACATGTACATACAACACCCATTTCTAAGCCTTATTCTGTAGCGACTTCACCTCTGGCCACACAGGAGTCAGCCAGCTATAGTCACACAGTGCTCACATAGGAAATGATGTTAACTCTCCCTCTTGCTTTTTTTAGGGTTAACCTCCTGTCCCCCCTTGGTCATGGAAGCTGAGGTGCTCAGTAAAGCACATTTTGCTTGAAAATTGATTTCCAAGTCAGCACATGACCCCACATTTGAATGGGGGAAGCAACAGGCTTTGAAAATGCATGCTCGGCTAATCATAGTGGAGGTAAGTAAAACCAATTGAATTGTTTGGGGAAGAAAGATTTATGAGGAGAATTTCAGCTGCAACCTTAATTGGATAAAGGAAATTATTATGGTTTTCCAGTGCCAACAGAGCAAGCATGATTGTTTACAAAGTAACAAATACGAACAGTAAGTGCTTTCCTTCTTATAACATGAAAAGCACCATCCCTGTCTGAATTTAAAATTGGTTGGTTTGTCAGTTCAGACTACTAAATCTTTATTAGTCCATTTTCCCTTTTAAGTTCCATTTCTGTAAGGCATTTCAATACATGCCTTCTTTTAAGCCTAGAAGGGCTGCTGTTGAAGGCAATCTGAATTCCAAATTAGCTATGTATATTTTAGTACTCTGCCAAACAGGAGGTTTGAATAACAGCATCAAGAAGTTGAGTATTTTATTCCCTTAACATTGATTAAGCTGAGATGAGTGTGTCTCAAAGCTGCAGCAGTGGCCGGTCCATTTGTCACACCAACTATTGACTATCTTGTGTTCTTTAGGGATGGTAGCTTGCAATAATATGACATCAGGAAGATTGATTTATTTTATCATTTTTCTGATTTGTGGAAGCCTCAGTCTCTTACATTCAGGGCCAGGATTTTATAAAAGCTCTACCATAGTGGTTCCTAGTATTTATGGTGCAATATATCCAGAAGGGTTACAGTTGCCATCATGTTACCTAATGTATTTTTCCTTTTGACTTTGAAATATATTATCCTGCTTGATATAGATGGAAAGGCCTGACTTGGTAAAGTCTACTGTATGATGCCATAGTCAATGGCATGTTGATAATTAATTATAAAACCCACTAAGGGAAATGCAGTGCTAAGGAAAGGGCAATTCATGAAGTCTCTGCACATGGAAGTCCTTCCTCGGGGCAGTTATTTCTACAGATATAGGATAAGGATGAGTGAACTTTCTCCCACTGCCTCTCTACCATCCTTTTGCCCATATGTAGCCATGACTCTTTGCAGGAAGAAGGTTTGTTCTGTCTTTTCCACCTTTAATCCTTGACCTTTTATTGAGGCTGCAACCAACTGAAGTATGTTTGTGTTGGATTTTTCCCTTGTGAAAGCTGTCTACAAAGCTGGAGACTGAAACCAGCAACTCTTCACATATAACAGAGAACACTGCAAAGGGCTTGTAAGCAGGAATGCTTCCAAAGACTGATAGTCAACAGGTTTTTTAAACTCCCTGGATACCAAGTAGCTTTAAAATAACCTGGCCTTTCTCACACTCTATTTCAGCCCACGCTAGCAGATAACCTTTTGATCGGCTAAAGTAGCACTGCAAAAAACAGCATTCTTCCAATGGCTGGGGACAGGAAGGACTCACAGACCCCAAAAAGAAGTCTCTAAATGCTTTGAAAAATCTCTTCTGAATGGCATGCACACCTCTGCAAAACATCAGCCTGCACCAGTGATCCAGTCTGTAGTGTCTCGTTAACATTGCCATGATTATTTTCACAGTGGATACAAATTTTCAGTGGTGGTTGCTTTTAAATTTACTACCATAGAACTTACATGAGACCAAGGGATATGAAAGGCAGCAAAACGTGCTTGGTTTTCTCATTCAATAGAGAAATAAACTTGGGAAACTTGGGAGGTACAGGCAGATTAGGAATGACACCACTGAATGTGCAACTATGTGGACTCACTCTACTCCTGCCAAAAATCCTGTGGCTCCTGGGAGCAGCTTTGGTGATGTGCACCATTGTCATGCCTGCTGATACAAGGGACTCAACCTTCACAGAAAATTATATCTTCGTTGTCAATGGGGTCTATTTACAGTTCACAACAGTTGGACAGGAATTTAACTTTTGACCTTCATGGAGAAGGTGGAAATGGAAGGTGGCTGTAATTAACATAGCAAAACCAGAGTGCCTAGCCAGAAAGACCAGTCGATAGCATACTATTCTTTATGTTTTGTTACAAATATGACCTATGTACCTTTTCCCCAAGAGATATCAAACATATTAAGGGCAGTATTAGATTATTATACTGCATTTCTGCATACTGAAAAGTTCCAAATAACTTTTATGGACTTCTACCTACCATACTTACACATTTGCTAAAGTCAAGTTTACATCCTTTAGAGCCTGTAATACAATTAACTAATATTTTGTGTATTTCATTAATCTAGATTTTTAATGGGTGTTCTTTAAGGATTTTTTCTCCTCTTATTCATAATTGTCCTGAGTTACAAATAAATTTTGTCTACTCATAGCAATAAAGATATAAGGATCAGTCCTTATGTTTTATTTTAATGAGCATTCAGATGATGCTCCTTCTGTCTACTGCAGAAAGCAGAACCCCTCCAGACTTTGCTTCTGAAAAGTGGTGGTTTGAATTTGAATCCTATATACTACCTGCTGTGCTTAGTGCATCTACAAAGTTAATGACTGCTATTTTTGCCCAATTGCTTTCTGCTTGTGTACTGTGTGGAAGGAGCTGCAAAATGATTTTAAATATTTAAAGAAGTGGGAAGACAGCATATTATTATTAAAATTGCTATGTCTACAAGAATATCTGCATTTTCATTGCAGCTGAAGTATTGCTGCACTTTGTTCTTAAATAAAACAAGCTATTAACAGAGAAACTTTTACTTGCAAGTAAAAATTAATAAGTTTTGGGCAACCTTTTCCCATGCTAAGTTTAAAGTAAATGCCCTAGATAGAAAGAGCTCTGAGTAGTATGGAGCGAAGTAGGTAAAGGGTATGTCACAAATGAGGAGAAAAGATTAAAAATAATGTATGAGACTGAAGAAAACAAGAGGGAATAGAAAATGAGTTATATAAGTTGGGGAGTGGTTTTCATAGAATCAGAATGCATTGGGTTGGAAGGGATCTTACAGTTCATCTTCTTCCAACCCTCCTTTCAGGGCAGGGACACCTTCCACTAGACCAGAGCCTCATCCAACTTGACCTTGAACACTTCCAGAGACGGTGCATCCACAACTTCTCTGGACAAGCGTTCCTGTGTCTCATCACCCTCATAGTAAAAAATGTCTTCCTAATACCTAATCTGAAGCCATCCTCTTCCAGTTTAAAGCCATTCTCCCTTGTCCTATCATTACAGGCCCTTGTAGTTCTCTCCAGCTCTTGTGTAGGCCCTGTTTAGTTACTGGAAAGCTGCAATAAGGACTCCCCAGAGCCTGCCCTTCTCCAGGCTGAGCAGCCTCAACTCTCAACCTGTCTTTATTGCAACTTAGTGAAGCCAATGTTGGCTGTCACAAATCTCCTTATTTCCCATATGCTTTAGAATAGTTTCCAGTAGCATCTGCTTCATGACCCAGATGGCTCTCCATTATTTCCTGAATTTTTTTCCTTTTTAAAAAATGGGGGTTGTGTTTCCCCTTTTCCAATCGGTGGGAACTTCTCCGGATTGCAGCAGCTTTTCAAATATAATGGACAGTGGCTTAGTCACTTCGTCCACCATTTCCCTCAGGACTCACGGATGTATTTCATTAGGTCCAATGGTCCTGGCACCTTCAGGTTCCTTAAATATACTTGGAACTGATTTTTTCCTACAGCAGGCATTTCTTCATTCTCTTAGTCCCTGCCTTTGCCTTCTGCACTTGGGTGGTGTGGCTGGAACACTTCCCAGGGAAGACAGACAAAAATGTCATTGAGTACCTCAGCCTCCCCTATATTCTGGGTAACCGGGTCTCCTATTCCCTTCCAGAGAGGATCCACATTTTCCCTAGACTTCCTTTGATCACCAATGTACCTGTAGAATCTTTTCTTGTTTCCCTTGACATGCCTGGCTGTATTCAATTCTATCTTGGCTTTAGTATTGCTAACCTCATCACTGGCTTCTTGGAGAATTTTTCTATGTTCCTACCTGTCCTTGCTTCTTCCCTGTGTAGGATTCCTTTTCATATTTGAGTTTGTCCGTTTTCATCCACACAGGCCTCCTGCCATTTTTGTCTGACATCCTCTTTGTTGTCATTGTTTCTGAGCTTGGAGATGATCCTTGAATATTAACCCATTTTCTTGGGCCTCTCTTCCCTCCATAAGAATGGAGGCTTTACTCCATGGTAGTCTACCATGCAAATATCTGGAAAGTCTGCTCTTCTGATGCCCAGGGTAGGGAGCTTGCTGAGTGCCATCATTGCTGCTCTCAGGATCTTGAACTCCACCATATCATGGCCACTGCAGTCCAGGCTGCCCTTGAGCTTCACATTCACCACCAGACCCGCCCTGGTGAGAACAAGGTCCAGCACAGCACCTATTCTCATTGGCTCACTTGTAGAAGAGTTAATACCAGTGAATTCCAGGAACCTCCTGGATTGTTCCACTAACAGATTTTGGGGTGATTGAAGTCCCCCATGAAAGATCAGGACTTGTGAGGCTGCTCCTATCTTTCTATATCTGTCATCTGCTCAGTTTTCCTGTTGTGGTGACCTATAGCAGTGCCCGTCTATAATGTCACCTGTCCCTGCCCTCCTTTTAATCCTGACCCATAAGGTCTCGGTCAGTTCTTCATCTATCCCTGTACACTCCAGCTGGTCACTGACATCCTCTTGTCGTCTGCCTGGCCTGTCCTTCCTAAGGAGCCTGCATCCTTCCATTCCAACACTTCAGTCATAGGAGCCCTCCTGCCATATCTCTATCATGGCAAAGAGATGATAGCCCTGCAGGTGTGTGCACATCTCTAACTTCTCTTGTTTACTCCCCATGCTGCCTGTGTTCGCATAGAGGCATTTGGGTTTAGCCCCCCATGAGGCCAACCTAGTAGCTGGAATTCCTTTGTGTTGCTCTTCAGGTGTTCTCCCCCTGCTGTGATCCCTCTCCAAGTTCTGGGCTTCTTTCTGACAATGGCATCAAACTCGTAAGAGTGGGATGGACTGAGGTTCCCCCTCCTCCAGCAACTTTAGTTTAAAGCCCTCTTTCACTATGTACAGAAAGAATTACTTTGCACTGGAGAGAAGGCTGAGATCAGAAAGCAAAATAAAACTGTAAGATCAAAGAGAAAGATGCTGAGTCAACAGGAGAGTGTGAAAATACTAGGCAGTGAAATAGAAGACAGATGATAGAAAAAGGAAACTTCAGCAAAGAGCTAATAATGGAGAGTGAAAAGCAAAACTAGAAGTAAAATAACAAACCCAGAGAAAGAAATTGTCAAGCAGGAGAGACTAGATCTGAGGGAGAAAGAGTCTCTTCATTCCTAGGAAAAAGGACAGCTTCTACCATGCTGTAATGGTGGTAGCAGTGAGTGAAACTGCTGATGGGAAAGATAAGTTGTGCTGGTTTGGGCTGGTTGGGCTGCTGGGTGGGGGAGAGAGTGACTGGGTGGTAGTTGCCAACCGGGGTTAAGCCATGATGTGAGTGCAAAGGATCACTTTTTCTTTTTTTCCTTAATATGATATACACCTGCTATGACATCATGAAAAAAACAATTTCTGTCAGGTGATGACCCTTGTTTTACTCTCTTTTTCATATTTCTAATCCCCTGTATTTTACGTTAATGTTATTCTCTTCCCGAGAAGCTCCATATGTTATGCTTCAATTTAATAATTCTTCTTAAATTAAACAACTGGGTTTGCTTTCTGCAGCAACATGGTTATGATCTAGCCCATACCAATAGCCATTCTAATTAAAAGTTTCACTAATTGACTTGATTTCACAGAAAAAGGAGTACCACCATCTAGACTGCTGAACTAAGGATGCTGCCATTTTCCTATATACTGAATGTGAATATTTTCAGGTATTTTAATTTCTAGAGAAAGATCTTCTCTGCACCCAGGAAAGCCCTCTTAAGTTCAGCTACTCTTGATAGTTTTCTTCAGCAAGAACCTCACTCTGAACTCATGGCTTTGTAACCAGCTCTAAGGAGGTGCGTATGATCTTTGGCTCTTTCTCTGTTCTGCAGATCTTTCGTTCAGCAGGACCATTTATTTACTTATGTGCTTAAAAACATTATATGCCATTTACATTCTTGTTCTCATCACATCGAGAAACAAAATTTACCTTCCAGACTACACTGGAAGGATATTAATCTGCAATATTGAGACCACATTAAAGTTGGCCAAAGTGGTGAAGATTTTGGTATCAGCAGCTAAGATTTCCACTCCCTGTTCCCTGCATGAACATCAGAATGTGCCATCTGAAGGACACAAATGTGTTACTGCCAGCCACCTTACACTGGGCACATAGTTTTTGTTTGTCCAAGAAGCTTTTGTGCTGATCCGCAGTGAAATGTATCCCAGAATGGGCATCTGGATGCAGCTGTTTCCATTTTTCTACACCAGGCTTTAGAGTAAAGCAGGTGGAAGAAACAGCTGGAAACCTTCCGGAGTGTCTTTAGTAAACATTTCCACCAGACTCAGCTGCACAGACCCTCTTTGGCTTCTAAATTCCTTTCACTTGAAATTTATATAAAGGATTAGCAGCTGCCGAATAAGCATAACACAACTGCAACAGGTGATGAGTCTTTCATTTTTAGCAAGAAAATCCTAATCAGCCTGTTCCTGAGATAAGACTTACCACAATTCACTTCTAATACTAGAACAAGATGTGTGGATTATGTCCGAGATCTGCAATTACTTTCTGAGTGCTATTTAGCATTTGCAGAACCTAAGTATGCTGAAACCTCTCTTTTCTAGTGTAGGTTTGCATATTGCAGTTCCTGCTTTGTTAACAATCTGTTGGAATATGCTAATACCTTGATTAACGAGATTCAAGGTTCTGCTGCTGATAGTCTGCAGTTTGCTTGAAATCTCACAGGTATGAAAGGCCAAGCTGAAGCTGAACTGTCTCTTCATAAGACTTTAAATTGAGTACCCATAAAATTCTTCACTGACTACAGAATTTTACAAAGGATTTAGTTAAACGTGTTTTGTATCGACTATAACTTTTTCTCATGGAGGTTTTAAAATTACTTTTACTAGATATTTATATTCCAGTTGAATTAAATGCCTCAATGAAAATCAGGTCCTATAAAGAGCTAGTTTGAGCTTTTAGAATCCAGGGAAAGATATACAGCAAGAAGGGTCGAGGGGAATACAGTTGTGCTTTCAAGTTGTTACTACCCTGGAGCTATCAATATGATTTTAAGGTGTCATACAGCAGAGGCTGCAGGGCTGTGCAGCTCCCCATTTTCATTGCTGCTGCTGCTTGTGCTCATAACTGTTACTGGGCTTTGGCATACCATGGTGTAGTCCAGGAACTTGTTAGAGAAAAAGAAGGGCTCTTATTTGTCTGACAGGTACATCACTGTCACCCTGGAGAAGCTATCATGGAAATGTTTGATAGTCTTGGCGTAACAGAAGGGTTGGGCCCATGGTTTGCAATAATGACTTTGCAGTCATAATAAAGTAGTAGTTGAAGTGGTCATTTTGTAGTTTAGCCTTGCCAAAATTGCTTCACAAATACACCGTGTGCTGCTATAAGACAGGACTTAGGACAGTTATTTCATCCTACTTTGTATGTATTAATGTCTGTATGTATATCCACATATGTACAACTATTTAATCTAAAAATGTACTTACATGAGCATGGTTATGTACTAATAAATATTTCATTGCTGCACCTATGGTATTTTGCCTCTAATTGCCATTGAAGCAAAAATGATTACCCCTTTTATTTAGTGGGATGCTGACTGCATGTATTATTGATTGATCTGCAAAGCAGTTTATAAGACACAGCAGATCTGCTTCGCTTAACCAGTTGGTAAAATAAATATTCTCAAATATGTTCTTGTCGGAAGCAGCAAAGAAGAAAAAAGTGAACATAGAAGTAGCCTTGGCACACTTACACTGGAACATGGGGAACAAGTGAAAAACTCTGAAAACCAGTTTAATTTGCTCTGCTGAACCTGCTGCATTCTCTGTCTTGATGCTGCAGAGCTTAATACTAACATTTAAATGTGCACTGGAGCACACTTCTCTCTGGTTACTCAGAAATGCTTGCTCTTACAACAAGGTTTAATTGTTTATCCTAATCACATGCTTCTGTGATGTATTTTGGGCCTTGCTGGGAAAATGTAACAAGTTTCATAGAATCAGTCTGAACTGAACCTTCCCAGTACTGTCATTAAACTCTGTCTGCATCCTTTTCTGTTCCTCTGCCACTGAACACAATCACCAAGGCTTCTGAAGTTTTCACACATTTCCTCTTCAGTCAATTTTCTATGATGGAGTATCTTTTTGAGCTGAAAACATTCAATGAATTAATTGCAAATTTACAAATAAATGTAGAATATCTGAGCTATCTTTTCCTGAGAATTTATTATTATTATTTGTTAGCCTCTGTATATGAAAATGTAATAATCAAAGAATAATATATGTTACCACTCACATTAATACTTACAGAATAAATATTACTCCTAGTAAATGAATGGGTCATAAACATGTACTTGAAAACAAAGCTGAAAATTTTAGAGAAACTTTGGATATACAGGCTCTATTGATTTCAATGATATGAAAATCTCTTCAGTTCATAGCGTGTCTTTGGTATCTAAGCATTTTCAACTTAGCAAAACAATGACTTCTATTTACAAAATCACTGCACTTAAGATGTTTATGTTATCATTAATGTGTTTTGGTTGCCACAGATGAGGATGTGCCCAGAGCAAGGGGGAAATGAAGCATCCAGAACACCACATCTGTACTACATTGTGTTTTACACTGTTCACATTTCTCTCTGATAATTCTGTAAGCTCTTATTAAAGCGACTAGGTGTGTACTTTAAGAAAACTGCGGCCTCTGGGTTCCTACACGCTATGATTGAGCATACATATCATCACATTCTTGCAGTAATGTAACATCTTGATAATGACTACAGCCTTTATTTTAGACGTAAATTCATGCTTGGGAGACACACATATGAACTATATAGATATTTTTGTTTGCCTCTTCTATGTCACCTGTTGTGTTTTGGTATTGTGCCGCTGTTCAGCTGAACTTAAACAGTTATCTGTGCAAACTTGAATGTATTTGGCAGTAGACCAAAGGTACAGAAAATGAACAGAGGTTTTTGGAAATAATGAACTAGGTCCTCAGTTCAGCTGAGTTGATTTATTCTAGCTGAAGTCCTGTTCCAATATCATCAGTGTCTTCAATCGATCTTTATTGCTACAACTTTTGTCTCAGGAACTAAATAAAAGTCCTATTCATATAGTCACTGAAAACCACTGCACTTACGTGACCCTCTGCATACAGGTGTTATTCTATTCATGGTCTGTAGATAACTAACCATTAATCAAAGTCTGTGGTTATTTTTGAAAAAAAAACAAAATGAAAGAATGAGAAAAAGAAAGAGAGAAAGAAGGAAAGGGAGAAAGAGAGAAAGAGGGAAGAAAAGAAAAAAGAAAAAAGAAAAAAGAAAAAAGAAAAAAGAAAAAAGAAAAAAGAAAAGAAAAAAGAAAAGAAAGGAGAAAGGAAAAAGAAAAAAAGGAAAAGGAAAAGGAAAAGGAAAGGAAAAGGAAAAGGAAAAGGAAAAGGAAAAGGAAAAGGAAAAGGAAAAGGAAAAGGAAAAGGAAAAGGAAGAAAAGGAAAGGAAAGGAAAGGAAAGGAAAGGAAAGGAAAGGAAAGGAAAGGAAAGGAAAGGAAAGGAAAGGAAAGGAAAGGAAAGGAAAGGAAAGGAAAGGAAAGGAAAGGAAAGGAAAGGAAAGGAAAGGAAAGGAAAGGAAAGGAAAGGAAAGGAAAGGAAAGGAAAGGAAAGGAAAGGAAAGGAAAGGAAAGGAAAGGAAAGGAAAGGAAAGGAAAGGAAAGGAAAGGAAAGGAAAGGAAAGGAAAGGAAAGGAAAGGAAAGGAAAGGAAAGGAAAGGAAAGGAAAGGAAAGGAAAGGAAAGGAAAGGAAAGGAAAGGAAAGGAAAGGAAAGGAAAGGAAAGGAAAGGAAAGGAAAGGAAAGGAAAGGAAAGGAAAAAAGGAAGGAAGGAAGGAAGGAAGGAAGGAAGGAAGGAAGGAAGGAAGGAAGGAAGGAAGGAAGGAAGGAAGGAAGGAAGGAAGGAAGGAAGGAAGGAAGGAAGGAAGGAAGGAAGGAAGGAAGGAAGGAAGGAAGGAAGGAAGGAAGGAAGGAAGGAAGGAAGGAAGGAAGGAAGGAAGGAAGGAAGGAAGGAAGGAAGGAAGGAAGGAAGGAAGGAAGGAAAGGAAGGAAAGGAAGGAAAGAAGGAAGGAAGGAAAGAAGGAAGGAAGGAAGGAAGGAAAGAAGGAAGGAAGGAAGGAAGGAAGGAAGGAAGGAAGGAAGGAAGGAAGGAAGGAAGGAAGAAAGAAAGAAAGAAAGAAAGAAAGAAAAAGAAAGAAAAGAAAGAAGAGAAAGAAAGATACAGTGTCTGTGGTATAGATACAGAAAACAATTTTTTGATATCACTACCATTTTGACATCAGGATGAACATTTTAGAAGTGAACTTATGAGCTCAGTCAAGTTTCAGAAACATTTGGATCTATCATTTATTTAAGGGTTGGTTTTCCTTTAAGTGACTAATTAACAAAGATGAATGATTGCAAATGGTTGCTCTTTCCTTGCATGTACCTAAATCTAGGTTTTATTAATGTGAAGACCATAACCCTTCTTAAAAACTTTCCCCTTGTGAGGGTAGTTATGATGCCACAAACAAAAAATTACATTTATGGGAGATTCAGGTATGCAGTAAAAGAAATTCCTTTTGATACATAAATATTTGACAGAGCAGGACCATACAAAACAGAAGGCAGGCTAATGCAATGAGGCTATTGCACTACATAGACAGTTTGCTACCATTATTGATGAGTGCAAATGAAAATGGCAAGCAATTCCTGCTTAAATAGTAAAAGAAGAGGTTAGCAGCTTTCACAGGCAGAATAAACAGCTGAAATTTTCCTAGCTTTTTTAGAAAAACAAAGCTCTGTTTGATGTAGAAAATAAATAAACAACCACCTTTTCACCCTCTTTGATCATTCAAGAGACTCGGTCCTCTAGTTTCATATACATAATTCAAGAGTAATACTAACCAGAGGAACAGAGTAAAACATATATATGCACACTTCTATATTATATTATGTGAAGTATTTTAAAGGATGAGATTTTATTTTAAAGTATGGTACTTAAAACTATAGTACATACATAATTTTATTACCCTTTCTCACACACACATATATATGTATGCACATATGCATCCGTATATAAGTAGTAGTTGATGAGAGTCAAATTTGTAATATAAGCACACAACTTGTCTGCTGCATGACTCTCTTTCCTGGATGATTCCTAGATTTTAATCTCTGAAGCTATTGTGTGTGAAGCAACTAAGACAGCAGGAGGTTCAAAATAAGGTTTTAAAAAAAGTATACTTTCAGTCCGTACTAAACAGGGTGGATGGGTCCCAAGGGTTTCTTATATCACTTGCCTTTCCTCATTGCCGGATTATGCTGTGGGAATATGCTGTGTCTCATAACAGTTCTTCATTGATGTTTCAGCCTCTTTGTGTACAACACAACTCATACCTACTCATCTCTGTCTTAATCCATTTGCTTTTAGGCAGTTGCTGAAGATTTACCTGTATAATTTAGACTTTTGTAAGTGATGGGCAATAATGGGTGTATTGGTTTAAGATACCTGGATTGCTATTATTCCAAAAGGAGAAGAGTTCAAGGAGTCCAATACACTCTTAAAACACTTTCTGAAAGCACATCTAACTCCAAAATGGTAGTACTTTAGAAGTATTATCACTTTAAAAAAACTTATACTGTTTTAATTTATAAGCTTTTCACACACTTTTCCAATGGAATGAACTCATTAAGGTAGCTGGGATTCAAGGACACTTTGATCACTGTTGTATTGCTAATTCTGCGTTCACCAGGCTGACTCCAGAGGTGCCACAGGTCACTTATTACCACATAAAACTCCATGTTTACTATCTCTGAGCCACCAGGTACATAGAGGAGGTTCCTGTTGGATCTGTTGGAGTGCTCTGCAGCACTGCCATCTTATCCAGTGATACAAGGATCACTGACCTGCCAGAATGGACCCTGCCATGTTGCTGGGACCTTGAAATCATTTGCAGCACAAGTTGGATTAAGGTAAACTGACAAAAAGTTTGGCTACAGATTCCAAATAGGGACATTACAGATACAAAATACTTAGATGGAACATACAGAAGAGAGATGGTACATCTCGTTGTGCCAAGATCTAAACCAGCAGGTCTCTCCTCCCTTTCCTTAAGAGGGCTTGTTCCTCAAAATCTGCAGAAAGAAATTATATATTCCTGTGCTCTGGGTATCATATATTATCTCTTTGTGCAATTATTAAAGTCACTTTTGAATGTGTCCATGATTGATTCCATCCATAATCAAGTCATTAGCCTGTAGAGGGGTAAGTGTGTTTTCTCGATTGGTGAAACGTTTGTCGCAGTCTGAAGCCCATACACACTTTCGAGTTTACATTCCATGTATGTTGCTGCTGCTCATCTTACACACACACACCTTGTTGTGACAAATAAACGCAGCTCATTGCTGACTCTTGACTCAGGCCAGCTTGACAGCAATCAGTCACTTTGATGTGATAATGGATTTGTGGAGATTGACCTTCATCCATGCCTTAAAAAACACCTTGACAAATCACACACAGACACTGCAGTTGAAAAAACCCATTATTTTAAAGCAATGACAAAGAGATGAGTGCAGATCTGTCAGGTCTTGTGGATTTGGCAAATGATTTTGTGGTTAAATGACTGACATTTGTGTTCTACTATCACCTAAGAAAAATTGCTTCCCTATCTTTCTGCCCAGGAGCTGGGATATCTGTGCATTATCTTGTACTTGCCTACCAGTATCATACATCCTTGCTCCTCAGTGTGTGGCCAGGCCATATAATGAGATATAACATATGTGTTATATCTCATATAATGAGATATATGTAGTGAGATATAGCATATGTGACTGTTGTGGATATCTTGTGTTTTGTGTCATGCTTCCCTGACTCAGTGTTGAGCACTGAGAAAATTTGGCATGCCTTTCAACACATTTTTTCATGCCAATTTGAGTTACTTTTGATCAAATCTCTATGAAAAAATGACTTTGTTATTCTACAATTAATTTAAAATATCAAGTATTAAAATATTAAATTAATTTTAAATATTTTAAAAATTTGATTAACATTACACAGAAAGAAATGTAGCAAAGGACAATATGGGAGAACAAAATGAGTTAAGAAAGATTTTTCTCCTTAGCCTGGAGGGTTAAGATACTTCACTGACTATAACCTTGAGCAAATATTTTTTTTCTTGTATTTGAAATATAAGACAGCATCAGCAAAACAACACAGAGCATATCTCTGACCTCTTGCCCCACTTGTCAACTCAGCATACTGGAAAAATGACTCTCATGAGAAATGACAATTCAAAGAGTAAAGGATTTACTAGGAGGTAGAGGAGTCTGACATTTTTCCCTTTGTGTTAGATATGTCCCATGATGTCTTATTACCTGCTCAACATTGTAGCTGAAACCAGTCCTGGGTTTCAAGACCTTTTTGGGAGAGGAAGGGATTTTCCCGGGATTGCAGCGTCTCCCATAATTTAGGCTTTTAAATCAAAACAATTGCCATAGGGGGATTTCTTTCCTCACTTTGTCAAATCAGATTTCAAATTATGTTCTATCAAATGTGTGAATGGAAGAGCTTGGAATCAAACTGGAATTTTGGTGACTAAAATATTTAGAAGGGTAAAAGTCGGGTCTATTATGAAAAGACACTGAAAAATGTACCTGCCAAACTGTACGGTTTTTAAGTAGTGTCCACAAAATCAAATATATTGGATGAAATGCTTCCTCCACAGTGTAAATCTGTATAACTTGTCAGAGGTGTTACTTGGTCTCCAGATGACCAGTCTGAAAGAAAAGCCTGGACTACATTTCTGCCATCTGCTGATCACACTGATTATTTTGACAGGTGTACAGGATGTTTAATTCAGTCCAACAAAGAAAAATATGTGGCGTCATTGGAAAGGTAAATTGGTAGTATTATGCAGACCCCAGCAGTGGAAATCAGTCCAGTTTAATCAGTTGGCATAAAAAAATCTATAATTCAAAGTGGAATTCAATCCAGACTAAACACCTGCCTTTTTCTCCAGACTTTTCATAACAGCTAAGCTACAAACTTTTGTTGGTAGCTGAGAATTCAAAAGAAAGTTTTACTAGTTTGAAGCTCAAGAAAATCCAGTCCCCTGCTTCACTCTATCCAAAGTTATAAATTATTTATCTTAGATGTAAATTTCTAAACCAGTTAACAATATATAGTTAACAAATAACAATTTCTAACATGTCCTACACAGGTCAGAATCTTCATAGAAAATCATAAGCTTGCTTATTATTAAAATCAATCCTAAATGAGCACATCTACCTAACTGGCTGTTCTTTTCCCTCATCCGCATTCCATGTAACCAAGGAGACATGGTTATCTCAGATTCATGTCTCCTTCTCATCCCTCTAACTCATTTTAATGTACCTTAGACCTTGCTCTTTCATTTACTTCCCTCTGATCAAGCACATCCCATTTAATTTAAACAGGAGCCACTCCTTGTAAGCAGGGTGACACTGCATTTATTAATATGTCTCTGCATTTATTAATACCTGCACTGTGTGTACAGCATCAAAGATATTTAGGAGATTAATTTCTTTATGTTAGGTGGCTAAATGGTCTGTGGATGAGTGCTGGAGTGTCCAATTAAGAAATACATGAGCATCTCAAAATCCAAATAACCATTGTATTTACCTCACACTTTCTGAGATATTCCTGCCCTCAGGTGGGGCTACCTTGTCACATTTATTCAAGCTTTAAGGTCTATTGTAAGACTTTGAAATCCTTCTGAGCAGCAGACCAGTGAACAGATGTTTACTTATTCTCCCTGGCTCTTGATTTACAGGGAGAACGGATGATTTTTATACAATCATTTTTTCCCAAAGTATCTTACTCCCTACCATACACAGAGCCAGTAGGGAGTAAGGACTGTTGATGAAATTTGAATCCATATAGCTGTCTTTTAGCTGACCTTCACTCCCCTTTATATCCACAGGGGCCAAGGCAGGTCTGTGCCCTTCTTTCACAAAACTATGTTGAACTGCCCACTGGTAGCTGCAGACAGATTTTCTTTTTCTGTGCTTAGCTGTTATTCTTCTCTATATTAAAATCTTGGGGGAAAAAGAGAATTCTTTCCCATAAGTACTGATTTTGAAAGCTTCTGAAAAAGTGCATTTTGGGACACCTTCTCATGACAGTTATTATTGACACAGTACTGAAAATACTCTGACAATAGCAAATCAAATGAAACAGTTTTCTGAAAATACAGCCATGAGATGTTCAAGTGCACAAGTGCTTATTCTGTTTGTTTTTCTTGACATTTCCTAGAATTTCATGTTTAAGGCATTTGGGACTATATTTGCCACAGATTGCCACTAAATGAATCTTCCCTACACAATAATTTCACAGTTCTGTAACCATATTGAATTATGGACATGCATCTGTGGAGCATTCAAGAAAAACCTCTTCTAGTATCATCTTCTGTAACTACAAGGGTAACTAAAAGCTTTTCACACTGACTAGGTAGTTGCGAGTAGGAAATTTTCTTTACTGCAGTTTAGCTTAGCTATGGAACACAGAGCACCAGACATCTAATTTTTAAATGAGTATATATCTATATGTATATATGCAAAAATCTGTCTTCCTTATAAATATTGACATAAGATGGGTACAAATGCATGCACAGGTACTGTTTTTCATTACAGTGGTTAGATTTCTTTTTCTATTGGTACAAGTTAAATATGAACTCTTTAACATCTTACGAAAAAAGATAAAGTCACATTTCATAATGCTGTTTATATTATCTAGTGTTCTATTCATTCATCTATTATGATTATTCATCATCATCTATTATGATGTCTCTATGTAAAACTAACATCAAATTAACTGGGAGATTTTTGGGAAGACTTTTGATTGACCTGTGTTCAGAACCCAATTGGCTCACATATTCACGCTAAAAACTAGCCTAGTGCAACAGGTGTTTGTGACTATGCTTTATTAAATGAAGTATACATAAACTGCTTCTGATCTTGTAAGGTCTTAAATTTTGAGAACTGCTGATTTGCAGAACTAGTCATGTGAGTAATACTATGGTCACTCATGGAAAGCAAATATAATAAAATAATGATTTAATATAATTGAATCACCTTGAGTCTCATATGAAAATAAAAATCTTGAGTACAGGCTAAAGGGGTACAGTGAGAAAGAGGTGAATTTTAGATTGAGACAAAGTCAAACCAAAGGAGGCAGAAAAACCAGAGTAAATTGATTACTAACTGCATCTGGCCTAATGAGGGTAATTAATGAAATAGACATTTACTATTTGTTTGTTGTACAAAATAAAGAAAGAAGTGATTTAAAAAAGGGAAAAAGTTCACAGCTACAGGTAGCTTTGAAATTGTTTCTCAACAATCTGGTCGAGCTATGCCTTCAGTTCTTTGAAACATATCCTGTGAACTTCAGAGAGACTACTGAATTCCTGGTCTACAGAGCATGCTATGAAAATATAGCACTGAGATTAGTGAGTAAAAGGCCTTCATGTCCCATTCAGCAGGTTCTGCTAAAAGTGCACAAGAGCAGTAAACATATTAGCACCTTTCATGTTTTGGAGCCTGTTAAGGATTCAAATGTTGGTTTATTTAGGCTTTCAATGGAGAAAATTTTCTTTTGCAGTTTTTACAGAAGGACAAAACCTTGAATGGAAAAAGAGACCTAAGTCTTATAGAGAGGTTATTTTGCCAAAATCTGAAATCTGACACAGCCTTAATGATTGAACAAATTTCATCGATTTCTATGAACTTAGAGAGCACTTGCAAAAGAGGAAGGTCATGCACTTGTCAGTTTTTGGCAAAACACCAGAAACAAAGTAAAAAAACTTTTAAAAACAGATACTGAACTTTGAAAAAGCTCGAGATGCAGCTGACTATATGAATACATCTGTATGCTATATAGATGCATTATATACATATATGTATGATATGTATGTGATATATATCTATATACACATATATGAGCACATATATATATGTGTGTGTTTGTATCTGAGCAACACCACCTCACTTTATCAGTAGAAAAACAAATGAAACCTGGCTTCTATTGATTTGCTTCCTACTTGGTCTTTGAGCTGGATCTGAAAAGCAGAGATACTGTTTTATTCTACAGCAGCACTTCAAATGATGGTCTTAATGGGTTAAATATTAAAAAGAACTGACTTGGTGAAAAATATTTTCCTGTGTTAACCAATTTCTTATGCTAGAGAATGACTATGGCCATATTGATAGTAAATTATCTGAAAAGGGATGTTGGCACGTTAAAAGTACAGAAAAATAAAATGTGTCACCTTACATGACACTTGGTAACAGTTTATAGCCTATAGGCATAATATATTATAGCAGCTAAAGATAAACCTTATTTTGCAAAATTTTCAGAGGGCTTTGATATCTGTCAGCCAAAAATTACTATTAAAATAAAAAAAAGATTTTAAAGTAATCAGGATTTATCTAGTACAATAGGCCTGAGGATTACAATGAATCATACTTTCTCTCTGTAATCTAATTTGCAATTAGGTTTACAAAGACTTAAAATTCTACAGTGCAGCTACATACAAATTCTAACTGATTTGAAGAGTGTTAATACAGTGGAGTTTTTTAGGGGGTGGATTTTGTTGTGGGTTTTTTTTTTTTTTTTTCCTCTTTTAAGGCTTAAAGGAAAATCTTTCAAGGTTTCTTCCAGATGATTCTGAAGATAAAGTAGGAGCTTGAAAATTGACATAATTCTTTTCCTTTCCCATTGATATTTTTTTGGATTTTGATGTGATAGAACTGCAGATGCTTAGGAAGGAATCTGTGGTCGCTGACTGCTCTAGGTCAACAGGTGGTCATTTCTTGAATCCAATTACCGAACATTTCCTTTGGTGGTAGAAATGGAGAAAATGGAGAATCTGTGTAAAGTAACTACTGCATCTAGGATGTATTATTGAAATAGTTTATACCAGGTTCGCAAGTGGCCCCTGACAATGTTAAGCAGCAGAGCTACTCAGGAGCTTTAAGCAACATTCTTTATTGATTGTTTTGTCCAGTTTAGTAAAGAATTTTTGGCTTTAAAATTTCTGTATATTCTAACACATTGCAATATATATTAATCTCCAAAACACAGAATCTGCAGAGGTTCTCAAGGAGTCAACTCTTTAATTTAATTTACAGAGGCTTGAGAAAACTACAGCAAAATTATGACATAATTAATAAAGATATAGTTAAGTGAATCATATAATAACTTTTTTTTACAAGAAGAAGAACACAAAAAACAAATGTTCTCAGCTGGATGGAGTATTTCTGGGTAACAATATTATACAATTTTTAACTTACAGATTATATTTTGGGTGATTAATATTGTCAAAAAGATAAATCATCTCCTTCGATATAAATATAGATTTAGAAAACATTACTTAAGGCTTTTACCCAGTAGTTGTATATCATTGTCAAATGTAGGAAAAAACCTCAGTGACTAAAAATACAAAGTTCTGGTATAGAGCAGCACAGTGCTGATTAATGCACGGTTTACTTGCAGGCACATTATTATTTTTTATTTGCAAATTAAGCTTCTGCATCTTCTCTGTTGCTGTGTCTCCTGATCTCAAAGGTGGAAATATACTCTCTCTTCCTTCCCCTCCCCTGGTTCAATCCCCAGCTTCTCTGCTTCCAAATGATTGCCATGAGTATTAATTCCAGATTGGAGGAATCTGGGACTGTGTGAGATTGATTACTTATCTCATTTGAGCCACTTCTCGGTATTGCCTCTTATTTTTCTCAGGAGTCTGAAGAAGGTAATGAAAGCTGCTCCTCCTAATTTTTACCAGAGGCTATGATTTAGAAAAGCATTTGAACATGTTCTTTAAGTGTTTTAGTGGAATGTGGGTTAGGCAGGGAAGGGGCTGAGGCCAGGAAGCTTCCTCTGCTGCAGTGGAGCAGCTAAAGAGGAAGCAGCTGCAGAGAGCAGCACTGTTGTGCCTCATAATGCCGGGGAAGGGGAAGGGAAGGGAAGGGGAGGCTACAGTGAAAACTCAATTTTCTTTGTTTCTTTTCACAAATGAAGATGTGAGGTATAAAGAAGCTAAATTCCAGAACCACAAAGCAGTGAGAAACTACTCCTGTTGAAATTTGTGGGAATTGGATACTTGTGAACACTTTAAAGCATCTAGGCTCAGTGACTTGCTGAGATTATTTTGAAAATCTGGGATAGAGAAGGGAACATAAATATAGTACTGTTGGGGTACTTTCAATCTGAATTTTTATTGTTTGGGGGGGGAAACTTTGGATTTTTCCAGTAACAGCTGGAGAACAGCATAGCCCCATAGTGTGGGATACTTTCCTCCATTCAGCTTATCTCTGCTGAAGCAAACAGCCCTTAGTTCCTCTGCTTACATGATTCTGGAGTGTTTAAAAAAAAAGAAAAAAAGTAATAACATCTCACAGAAAGCTCTGGGAAAATGGTAATGTTAGTAAGAAAGAAGATTCATTTGAAAGCAGTCCTAACATGGTACTGCTGACTCATTTATATTCCTTAAAATCTACCTGACTACCAACTCCACTGCTTAGTAACAGCAGAGGAGAAAAGGTGAATAACTTGAATCTGATTAAAGTAATCCCCTCTCTGACCCTCGTGGCTCAGACTGTCAGCTTTGTAGGTTGAGTCTGCAAGTAACTTCTTTTTTAAACTGTCACCAGCTGTGAGTTATGTGCAGGCTCAACCTTCTCTGACAACATGCTTAACTGCTTTGTTAGCTTCAGGCCTGTACACAGGCTACACGTATAGCCAGTGACTAGAGGCACTGGGGAAAGAGCAGGCTGTTTGCAACCTTACACAAAAGAAGCAGTAATTCTGTGCTAACTTGCCATCTGTCTGCAGCCTTCAAGCTTGGTAGTTCTCATCAGTCCCTAGCTATTTCTACTCATGATCCAGAATACCTGCAGCCCAAAAAATCTCCTAGTCAGCCCCTGGAGGAATTTAGCAAAGCTTTGACATGTGTGACTCAAGTGTTTAACTCCAGGTAAGACTTTCAATCACACAGTATTTCTGTGTTCCATGAAAAACAAATGGCAAACAATTTTTTGCTCAATCTAAAATGTAGCATTCTTAAAATATTTAACAATTTATTGAAAGCGACTTTACAGGAAAGGTGAGTTACCAGCACTATGATTTAAAAAAAGATTTTTAAAATAGTGTGATTGACAGTAGAATATGTTCAGTTTTCAAGCAAGAATATGCCAGTTTTGGGAACACAATTTCAGCATTTCCTGCTGTGTTGCTTTGGTCAGTGGTGTTCTGACAGCTGGGGACTGCAGAAAGGAAGACTTCCTTGCTTTGCCATCATGAAAGTCCATTCTCCTCACTTCTGTGAACATGGAATTGACTGCCAGGATTCTAGCATCAGGCCCAACTCAGTGCGCATCATTGATGCTACTCTTTTGGAAGGGACTTAATCTAAAACATGTGACAAATGTACCAGGGGTTATTCACTGAGATAATGTCCAATTTTAAGTGTAATTTAATTTAAGGAAATATGAGACCATAAAGGGTCAGCCTGTTTACCCAGGAAAGTAGTGATAGGACAAGGGGAAATGGACTCAAATTGCACCAGGGTCAAATAAATTTCATCACTGAAAGAGAGGCTGAGCATTGGAATGGGTTCCCCAGGGAAAGGGTGGATTCACCATCCATGAAAGCGAATGAAGTTCAAAAAAAGAGTAGAAGTGACACTCTGTGGTATGGTCTAGTGGGTATGGTAGTATTTGATTAAAGGGCAGACTTCATTGTCTTGGAGATTTTTCCAACCCTAACTCTTCTATGATTCAATGACCAAGAGCACAAATTCGAGCAACTAGACTTAAAATGGGTCTCTCCCAGAGGCAATTCAGTGAAGAAAACAGATTTCAGTACTCTGTTGTTGCTAAGAAAAAGTGTTTGTCTCTCCATCGAATACCAGAAAAATTTTGCGGAAATGACCTGGCCAAACTCAATGTTGTCAGCTGAATAGCTTAATTTGTTCAACTTTCCACTGCAGAAATACAGGGTAGGCCTCAAAGAAGAACGAAATTGATTGCAACAGATCAATTGTTTGTCTTTGCAAATGTCATGGCTGGTGATATACATAGTACATTATTTATACATAGTACTATTTTCTACAGGAAACAGTGTTGCATATTATCAGCTACTCACTTGCTTAGGAAGCTGAAAAAGTCCCTTTTCTAGATTCACTATAAATGGCATAAGCTGATAGACTTGTATTGCTTGCTTTCTGTTATATGCAAGAACCGTGATGTGAGCTGCTGCTCATCTGGTCTTGTCTGTGAAAGGACATCAGAGCCCACAAAACTGGTGTCAATGTTCCCTGACATTCTTGCATCCAGACAGCACCATATCCCTTAGACAGTGTTAGCTCGCCTTGTGATTCAAAGTCATTCTGCTGGATTGCTCCCTGCCCTAATGTGCTGCTGAAGACCCTGGGGCCATGTGCTGACACAGCCGGGCTCTCACAGGCTCGCTGCTGCTGAGTTTAAAGTGGCCATTAGTTCCAGGCAGGGGGATATTTTCAGGGAAAGCAATATCGATGGATTTTCCCTATGATATCTTTTCCACCAAGGTCTTAACGTTTTAGGGACCAGCAGATGAGATGTTCAGCCGACACTTTTTGAAAGGGTCAATGCAGTGGAAATAGAGTGTCTCTATAAGGAGACACAGTGCATGTGTCTGTGGTGCTAATAAGTGTTCTGGTTTTGGCTGGGGTAGGGTTAATTTCCTTTACAGTGGCTGGAATGATGCTGTGTTTTGGATTTGTGCTGAACACAGGGCTGATAATACAGAGATGTTTTTGTTATTGCTGAGCAGGGCTCACACAGAGCCCAGGCCTTTTCTGCTCTTCATATTGCCACACTGGAGAGGAGGCTGAGGGTGCCTGGGAGGTTGGGAGGAGACACAGCCAGGACAGGTGACCCCAACTGACCAAAGGGATATTCCAGACCATAAGCCATCATGCTCAGTATAGAAAGTGAGGGGAAGGAGGAGTTTGAATGTTGTTTGGAGTAATGGTTTTTGTGTTCCCAAGTAATCATCACACATGATGGGGCCCTGCTCTCCTGGAGATGGCTGAACACCTGCCTGCCCTTGGGAAGCAGGGAATTAATTCCTTGTTTTGCTTTGCTTACAGGCATGGCTTTTGCTTTCCCTATTGAACTGTCTTTAACTCCACACACAAGTTTTTGTTTTTGTTTTTTTTTATTCTTCTGATTGTCTCCCTGACCCTGCTGGTGGGGGAGTGAGCAAATGGCTGTGTGGGACTTGGTTGCTGGCTAGGGTTGAAGCATGACAATGAGTTAGATTCTCTTCTCCAATGCAAGTGAAATCACAGCTTTCTTCTTGTCAATGTATCTGAGGCCTGCATGCTCTTAAAGCTGTTAAAGTTCATACCCTGTCGTGCATTATTCCTGCCAAATACAAACCAAGCCTGACATTCCAGGAGAAAAAAAAAACAAATAAAATCTTTATGAATAAAAACTTATTTTTGGCTCCATTATATTTTGTAAATCATTGATGATGTTGGAAAACATTGCTGAACAATTTTGACCTGTCCCAAGTACAAAAGAGAAACAATGGGTAGAGCTCTCAGAAAAATTCAAAGAACTGATTTAGATACAGAGTTTGCTATACAAGCATTGGAACATTGGTCAAAAAACCTAAAACAAAACAACACAACAAATCCAACCCAAAGCTTAAGAGGGAGAAAAAAAGAAAAACTCCCTAAATACAATGCAAAAGGAAAAAGTGGCATTTTAGATACTGTTGTGTGTGTGGTTCCTTCAGTAGAAGCCCAGGTGACAATTCTTTAATGGCTTCAGCTTCTAAAATGTGTTTTTTAAAGTTTGACATATAGTATGTACAAACTACAGAAAAAACCCAGGAATATTTATAATACAGTCCAGAATAACAAATTCTTACACAGTTTCTGTCAGAGAACTTGAACTTTTCCAAAGTTGTTTCTCCACAGAGTGCCATAGATCCCCTCCTTGCTTATCCCAGTGAAATTCTAAACTGGACTTCAGAAAAAAAAGAAAAAAAGGATGACAGCTCCTGAAACTCTTGCAAGAGGGGAGATACCAGCTCTGCCTCCACAAACAGTGTCTGAGAACAAAACCCCAAGGTAAGTCTGAACTGAGCTATTTCTAAATTATATGGTTGGGAAAATACCCTTTTGTTTATCTACTCTAGCTAATTTTCAGAGATAGATTTTATAACTGAAAGCATATTCATAACCATCTAACGCTTCTTTGTAAATTAGACTGCACATGTTTGTAAATTCAAATAGCCTTTTGAAGAGCCAGGTACCTGCAAATACCTGTTATTTTCATGAACATGAAGCACAAGGAGCTTGCAAACTGTGTGAAAGGTAAGAGTTTAATGGTACTCATCTAGCTGTGAGACTGAGGCTCAGGCTGTTTACTGGCAACAGCTGTGCCCATAGTACAGCTCAGGAACATAACAACCCACAACAAAGCACTGAGGCATAAAAACCCACTTCCTTCATATAGATGGGGAGAAAAAGAAAACAAACCATGTTTTCTGATCTGTATCTGGGGAATTTTACCCATGTAGTGCTCACATTTCCAGTGCAAACCCAAACAGACTATTTTGCTTTATTTCTTACTTGCCTTAGGGGACTTCTTCATTCTACAAAGAGAGTCAAACCCAGAAAATTAGTTAGACTTTCTGAGATAGGTTCATTTAGTCTTTATCTTTCTTCCTAAATGAGAAGGATAAGACACTGTCTCTTAGTTCCTGCCCGACATTTGTGAATAACAGGATGGGTTAATAAATACCTATTTCTAGCAAAACAGGATGGATACCCCTCCACAGTGAATCTCTGGAGAAAAGAGTTGCCACTGAGTGGTTATAAGGAAGTTTCCTGACCAGATTTCTATCCCCGTAACTGTATCTGTCTATCACCTGCCTGAAGAGAGCTTAGTTGCACCATTGAGTCCTATTGTTAAGCTGTTAAGTTTACTCAATTTCTATCTGAAGAAAACATAGAAGTCTATGTCCAGGTAAACTGCAGGTTGTCTATACCATCTTTGGCTTGCAGTGCTTTTCAGTTAGCAAACTCAGTAAATAAAAAAATTCATCATATGCCAATTATATGTCCCATTTTAGGAATTGGCTGACATCATTCCCAAGTGGGCACGTGTAGACATCACAAAACTCACTGCTGACACTTGGATCTCTGATTTGCTTACCTCTTTGCACTTATTTCTAAGTATTTTTTCCCGCTGGGCCTGCAGATGCTTTTCCAGATGTCATACAAACTAGAGAGCTATTAAGAGTCCTTCTTCCTATATTCCCTTTCTTCCTATCTTCTGCAAGCATCTTTCTGCTACTGTTAGAACACAAACACTTAGCTATCTTTGCTCAATGGCTACGCATTGCTGGGTCTATCAGCCCTCAGACCATCTATTTTTAGCAACTCCACAATTTTGTGTATAGGATCCTTGTCCAAATATTCTGCTGTGCTGTACGCTCTTTGACTACTCCCTGACATGCAAACACTACACAACATCATTCACAATACCTTATTTATTTCTCTGGGTACATTCTCACTGCCTTTTTTTTTTTTTTCCTCAATATAGAAGGGATTGACTGGGTGAGAAGCTCTGACATTTCTCTCATTTCTACTTCTGTTTTCAGTACTGTTTAAAAAAAAAGGTGAATATGACTGGTTAGTTCCCTTAGGTTCCACAATTTCCCCCTTAATGGAACCACTGTTTAGATTTGCTCTTATGTATACATGTCCTTGCATTACAGTGTCCTGGTTGCCATGGGTTCCTTGCTATGTGATATAAAAATTCAAATTACTTGAGCAGTTTAAGTCTTTTCTTTTATCTGTAAGAAAGGATCATCATCTTTTTAATATTTTAAGTGCTCTAATGAATTAACATCATCTTACTTTACACAGTTCCACTGTGGATGCCTTCCTGCATCAGGCAAAGTTGCATAGTTTTAAACATTTTCAGCAGTTTTACATTCCTCAGAGTAGGCTGCAAAATATCAAGCTGCTGTTGTCAACTTGCCAAAAAGAGAGTCTGGTTCCTTTTCCCTTTCATTTTCGGGACTGGGAGAAGCTATTTGCTTTTTGAGTGGTCCCTTGTCAACTCTTTAAAGAGCTTGAAGTGAAACTATAAGCCATGAAATACCTGACTAGGAAGAAATATATTTATCATGATCTAACAGCTGGATATCTTGCAAGATGCTATGATCTCCTCCCAGTTTATCGTCTGTGCTTAGGCATGACTTAAAGCTTAGTTGCTTTTAACTGGTTTTGGATCAGGCACTATTATTTATTCATTGCATCAAAGGGATGTTCAGGATCTCCAGTTTTGGAATTTTACCCTGCTGTGCAAGAAGCCACAACACAACACAAAAAAGTCTCTTTGTGATTGAAATTATGCATCGCAACACGATTTATTTTTCTGAGAGTTATCTGAAAGTCTTAGCTATTATTTCCAAAGTCCTAGTTGCAAATTACTGCAAAGTAATTCCAAGTTAAAACATATAACTAGTAGGAACTACAAGGAAATCTGTCAATATTCTAAAAGAAACAAATAAAATTCTTATCTGTATGACTACCTACAAAAGCCTACATATATGCCATGAAATTAAAGGTAAATCTGGGATCTACCTTACTATGTTTGTAATAATAGAGAGGTGTTTGCTTGCAAACTCTATGGATATATGCTGACTAAAGGGCTCTGCAAGAGCTTGAGAAAGTTATTTTATTGTCAATACTTTATTAAAAAGAAAGGGAACTGAAACACAGCACGGTAAGGGAAAAAAGGGATCCCTGTCCACTAAGACATTTGTGGATCTTCTAGGTCACTACACCTTTTAATAGATGGTTAATAGATGGCAGGCCCTATTATGCAGAACTCCTTATCTAAATTGGCAAAGAGACATGATTCAAATTGTGCATTGATACTATATCATGATATCACCCTTACCATGAAAAAAACCCCACTACACTGTGGTGTTTCCTTTGGCTATATATGTACTACAGACTACAATTTCATTCCGAAATTCTGATTAAGATTTATCAGTACAAGTTGCTGTTCTTGTTTACACAGGTAATTTCCTTACTTTGCTTATCAGGTGTGAAAATCTTTTGCCTACAGCTCAAAATTGCCCTGTAATATCATTTTAGATCTGTCCAGGGAAACCTTTAATGAACTAGAAGTGTCAAGTATCACCCTACTTCATATAACAGTTTAATATTCAGAATGAATATTACAGGCAAATGGATTAGTTTTCCTTGATGTTTATGAAGTTGCTGTAAAAGCAGATGGATGATCACTACAGCAACTTAGCACATAAGGAGAGAGAGACATTGAAAAGCATTCCATAATCAGCACCGTGACCTTGACAGCTCTCACTTCCAATTGCCTAAACAATATTTTTCATCTGTTGTAATCAGGAAAATTTCTTGCATACCAGTACAGCTAGTTGGACTATCCCAAAACACACTCCGTGCTGGAGTGAACAAATCTCAGAAAGGTCATGCATCTCAATTCAAGATATTTTATTAAGTTTTCCCCTGTGGCATCTCATATATTTTTGTATTTCAGACTTAGTACAGTGAAATAATGAAGCAACAAGTGGATGTTATCTATCTCAAATTTTGTAAGATACTGTCTCTCAAAACTTCTTCATGGACAAACTGAGACAAACAGGACCAAAATGTGGGCTCAGGACTGCCTGACCTGCCAAGCTGAGAGGATTGTTATCAGTGACATGACCTCTAGCTGGAGAATTGTCTGGAGCAGTGTACTCCGGGGGCTGATGCTGGGACAAGTACTATTTTACAGCATCATAGATTACCTGGGTAATGGGACTGAAGGCAGCTTTGTAGGTTTGTAGGTAGGTTTGTAGATGATATGAAACTTTGGAGCAGTGACTGATGCACTACACAGTTGTGTTGCCACTCAGAGGGACACTGACATTCTACAGAAATGCGCTGAGAGAAGCGTTGTGAAGTTCAGCAAACAAAAATGTTCAGTCCTGTTCTTGAGGGAGCAGCCTCATGCAACAGTGCAGGTTTGGACAGAGTGACTGAAAAGCAGCTTGGCAAGAGAAAGGCCTGAGTGTCCTGGGGGACACAAAGTTAAGCATGAACAAGCAATTCACCCTTGGTGTAAAGGGTATCAGTAGTGACCTGGCCTATGATAGGAAAAGTGTTGCCAATAGGTCAAGGGAGATGAGTCTCCCTTTTTACGCAACACTGGTGAGACACATCTGGAGTCTGGGTCCAATGCAAGGAAGCCACGGATGTACTGAAACAAGCTGGAAAAGAGTCAGAAAGATGATTAAGGCACTGAAAATATGTTTCATGAGAAAAGGCTGAGAGAACTCGAACCTCACGTGGGGAGTGGTAAAAAAGAATGAAACTAGACAGAATCAGTGACAGGACAAGAGAAACAATAAGTACAAAATTAATTATGAAATTTCCTACTTGAACATAAGGAAAATTTCTAAACACCATACTGTGTGGGTGGTTCAACACTGAACAAAACTATCTTCCATCCTTTAAGATGTTCAAAACCCAGGTGGGTGTGGCCCTGAGTAACCTGCTCTTGGTCACCCTGCTCTGACCAGAGGGGTTTGACCAGACCATTTCCAGATGTGCCATTCAACTTCAGTGACCAATTGTGTGATAACGCATTGTGATAGGACTCAAACAGAAGAAGGTGATATCTGATTTACTCCAATTAATTTACCCATCTGCAACTGTCCAGAGATCTTCACCTTTCCTGCAGTAGGCTAGCCTAATATCAACACTGCATCCTGTCCTGCTGCTCCTCTCATGAACTGGGATCATTATATAACTTTGTAATGGGAACAGAAATGAAAAAATCTGTATGACAATATTATCAGTAAGATTTGTGAAAAGAAGAAAGGAAAAATAAGAAATAAGGCCCAGCACAACTTTCCAACAACTGGTACGTGTGCATCTCCCCTCTGGAAAGTACCATTTCCAGCTCCAGAGAGAGCAGACAAGCATGTTCTACTGTGGACCTACAGGCTGAGGATATGAACTGTTCTAACTTTACCATGATAGGATTATAAGTGAGAAACTAGAGATATCTCATTGGTTTAGCTAACTGCTCTACAAGTTCTTTGGGCACATGATGATCAGTTTCCATGAAAATCTCAAAGTATTGTATTTTCTCAGAACTTCTGATGTTTATTAATACTCAGCTGAGGTGAAAATACCACATGAACAGGCCTTAGAATGTTTCACAGATTAACCAGGGAGTCTTGAGTATTTATTTAGTGCTTAGAGACATTTATGTATGAAGTGAGGCAGGCTTGTCTCTTTCTTACATAAACATGAGTACTGAAGATTCAAGTGACTCATTCAAGGTGAGAAAGGTGTCTGACAGCAGAAAGTGGTAATGCCTTACTCCAGCAAACAGAAGAAGCCTCTCTCTCACTTTTTGTGCTTGTGCTCCAAACTGAAAACAAAAATACTTTGGTGTACATTCAAATAACATTAAAAATTAATAACTTTTTCCTAATTTAAAAATCTTCATATTAATGAGATCTTGGACAAGGCTTTTGTTTTACAGTCAGGCCAACAATGATAAATAACAAAACCCCTTATTAAAAGCGGCATCAAGAATTTCTTCACACCCCAGCTGTTCTTCAAATAAAGATAAAATTTCTGTCTTTTGTACTGAGCTGACTAATGGAAACTTTCCTGACTGAAAGTAAAGATGCACTGCTACCACTTGTTTGTACATAGGGGATGAATTACCCTTCTTTCACAGTAGAAAGAAGAAGCAACTGTTTGGTTTTTTTCCTTAAAATAAACTAATATTTTTTTAGGAAGAAAAATTCAGTTACAGCAGAATTTGTCATGCTGAGAAATGTATAACTCATCCTTGAACAGTGTCAAAGTTTGATGCTACACTATCTACGTCCCTGGGATTTCCTGGAGTTAATTTTGATCTGAAAAGCCAAAAGGCTGCAAGATAATCTTATCACAGACAGCAACCTCCATGTAATCTTTTTGATTATGGCAAAATAAAAAACACATGGGAGAAATACCACCATTCAAATACAATTTTGTATCTGAGTATCTGAGAATTGAAGTAATGACAGGAGCAACAAAGGCACAGGCCTTGTTTTTTGACATAGAGATGGGAATAAGAAACTCAGCTCCCTGAAGTAGCTGCACACTGCACATTGCCAGTGGTCAGTTTACCCCCGGGGTGCTTTTTTCAGTGCTATGGAGTGCTCACTGCAGGGTCCAAACTTGCTCATTTGCCTAAACCAGTACAGAAATCATGCACTTAAGCAGTCACTGGATGTCTTCTATCGGCAGCTTGTTTTATGTATAGCAGACATGTATCTGAGCATCTTCCAATGTTGCTGACCTTATAAATATTTGGGTTTGAAATAATGATTTAAAATATGTGGGCAATGTGTAGATAAAATTATAATACTTCATGTTTATTTTGGTCTTTTTCAGATCAGAAGAATACTTGCCTTGTAGTGAGCATGTGCAGCCTTCAGAAGCATAACTAAATAAAACCTGAGTGTTCAAGCTGCTCATGGCTTGGATGTGTGCACTGCTCCCTGGGTAAATACTGTCTGCATGGACAGGTCCAGAAAGTGAAAGTGAATGGAATTAAATGCAGGTGTTGGCAGGTCACAAGCAGTGTTCTCCAGGGTCTGGTCCTGTCCAATAATCTTTATCAATGATCTGGACAGCGGATCAAGCTCACCCTCAATAAGTTTGCAGAATACACCAAGCTGGAAGAAGTGTTGATCTCCTGTAGGGTAGGAAGGCTCTGCAGAGGCATCTGGACAGGCTGGGTTGATGGGCTGAGGACAATGGTATGAGGTTCAACAAAGTCAATTTGGGTCTTGCCCTTGGGTCACAACAACCCCATGCGTTACTCCAGGCTTTGGGAAGAGTACATGGAAAGCTGCCTGTCAGAAAAGGATCTGGAGGTGCTGTTGACACCCAGCTGAACAAGAACCAGCAGGTGACCAGGTGACCAACAAGGCCAATGACATCCTGGCCTGTATCAGAAACAGTGTGGCCAAAAGGACCAGGGCAGTGACTGTCACCCTGCACTCAGCACAGGTGAAACCAAACCTCAAATACTGTTGTGGTGAGTTAATCTTGGCTGGACACAAGGTGCCCACCAAGCTGCTCTAACACTCCCCCTCCTCGGCAAGACAGGTGAAGAAAACGTAATGGTAAAAAACTTGTAGTTCTCTATATAAGGCAGTTTCCTAAAGCAAAAATGAAAAATTGCATGTATGCAAACTAAGGAAGGAACTACAAATTTTATTCCTATCAGCAGATGATCAGCCACTTCCTGGGAAGTAGAGATTCAGGACACATAGAAGTTGTTCCACAAGATGAGCATTAAAAAAATAATGCTCCCCCTTTCTCCTTTTTCTTAACTTTTATATCAGAGCAGATATCATATGGTATGGCATATCGCCTTGGTCAGTGTGGGTCAGCTGGCGTAGTGGTGTCCCCCTCCCAGGATCTTGCCCACTTGGAGAGATATCACTGATGCTGTGTCAGCCCTGCTCAGCAGTATCCGAAACACTGGTGTGTCAGCAACTACTTTATAGTTACCAATGCCAAGAACAGCACTGTGAGGGCTGCTGTGGTGAAATTAACTTCACCCTAGCTAGACTCAGTACAAATGTGTTCAGTTCTGGGCCCCTTAATATAAGAGGCAAATGGCTTCAAGTTGTACCAGAGCAGGTTTAGGTACTAAGGAAAATTTCTTCACTGAAAGGGTCGTCAGGCAATGGAACAGGCTGCTCAGGGAAGTGGTAAAGTCACCATCCCTAGAAATGTTCAAAATACATGCGGATATGAAACTTGAGAATATGATTTAGGGGTGAACATAGTGGTGCTGGGTTAATGGTTGGACTCTATGATCCTAGAAAGCATTTTTCAACCTTAATGGTTCTATGATTCTATGATCAGGCTCCAAGCCATCCCCAACATTGAGAGCTCCAGGATTTTGCTGCTGCCCCTGAGAGAGCTGCCAGCTTGGGAGCCAGTTCCCTTCATCTTCACCCAGGGCCATCAAATTGTCCCTCACAGAGACACTCATCTTGATCACAGAAAATCACCTGTTGGCAGTTCCACTTCTGTGGCTCACCCTTCTACACTTGACAGTGAGATAAGGACAGTTTGCATTAGAGTATCACCAGCAGGGTAGGATTTCCTTCAAAAGTATATGATACCTACAAGCAGCAAAAATAGTCAGAGCTCTTAGCTATCTCGCTAGCATATATTACACTAATTTTATTGCCTCTAATAGACTGTGGGTCTTCATGAATTGGCACCTATTAGTAAACATGAAGCATGGTAATTTGAGCTCTCAGTTTGATTTGAAATTCAGTGATTGCTGGCATCTTTAAAAAGCAGGTCTCCAGATATATCCTGTCGTTTTTTTCATGACCTCACTGACAACTGCACTGTGCCACATACTATGCATAGATGTAAATCTTCATAAAAACGTTGTATTATCTAACCTTGCCCAGTTAATCCAGGCTGTTCTCTTTTTCCCCTATTATATATACAATTGAAGCAGACTAACTGCCTTACAATGCAATATTAATTCTTGCTTATTAATAAAGCCTGGAAATTTTATTACAATGGGAGTTTTATTAAAGTAGCCCTCTGAAATAATTAAGATGCAAAGATAATAATAAAAAGAACACTCCTAAACAGCCACGTGAATATATTCATCACCTTTAGAAACTCTTGAAAGAACCCTGGAAGTTTTATTTCCCTTTTACTGTTTGGAAAATTGTGTTAAAAAGCTTAATTTGCTTTCTCAAGGTCACATATTTAAGTTACTGACAGAACAGTGATTGCAGGGTGGAAAAGCCAAGGTACTGAATGCTAGCAACCACAGGACTGGCATTGGTGCCCTAGGTCTAATCAGTGCTTTCCTACTCTTGGGATAAATATAGAGGATTGTTTCTTCCCTTTTTTCCCAAAAGAGATGATCTGCAATTTCTGCTGGCTGCTGCGAATTTGGTTTGCTGGAGCTTTGGTGGCTGAAAATGAACCAGCAGCAGGTGGCAGCAGTTTGTCACGCTTCCAGCCTCTGGATTCACAGACAATTTCTGGCCACATAAATGACTTTTTGCCTCCTGGATTTGTTCTGTGTTTCTGCAGAAAAGAGTTTTGTCTCTTCTGAAAAGGTTTTCTACTAGACTTCAAAGAAATCTTGGAACTGGGTAATTCCTAGTAACTACTGGCTTCCTTGGAAGACTACCTGCATGGATGCAGAGAACAGTGATGTTCTAGGAAGCCTGGGTACAGTGAGGAAGAAAGGGGCATATATATATTCTTTCAGTCTCTTGGGTACTAAAAGAGTATCCTGAGTTACTTGTGATGATCAGAATTACTTATGCAGACTTCTAAAGCAAGACAATAAAACACTTAAATATTCTATATGAAGGGAACTTATTAATTGCAGTGCTGAAGTACTACATTTTGCTGCATCTGAATGCATGGCAGTAATGTATTTTTTGTTTATTTCCAATTAACATGCCTGGTTTCTTCCTTCTTATCTTGCACTTTATAACACAAGCAGTGTCTCAAGGATATGTAAGTGAATTGTTTTGCACTGAAATGGCTGTATTTTTCATCTGTTAGCTACAGTTATTGTGTGCAGGAATGCTGTTAAAACCTTAATAAATATTATTAAGCACAAAATGAATGATGATAGTCAATGAGCTCTAAGCTGTGGACTAATGGAATGATGCACAGTACAATGTAAGAACAAGGGGAAACAACAAAAAGAATTCCATGTTTGCAAGCAAGCTGAGCTTTATGAAGCCTCTAAAGATAAATTCAGCAGGATAAAGAGTGATTATGCACTTGCTGCAACTTCACCTTCTCAGTAGAACAAGCTGGTTCGGAGAACCCTAGTAAAAACACCTATTTTCATGTCCTTACCGGGGGGGAAAAAAGGGACAAAAGTCTTCTATACATACGCATTATGATATTATGTAGAAGCACAGCATAGGTAAAATTATGCACTTTCTAGCTTCTATTGCTTTTTACCATTTAATCCATGGAATGCTTACAGCTCCACTCAGGGAAATGCACACTAGAGTTCTGTATGGAAAATCAATTTATTCTCACAGGTTGATAGTAAATAATGTCACCCTTTTGTTCTTAGTATGGACAATATATTATGAGGTAGATGCATTATTTAAACACAGAGCATTGTCATAGTCACCCTGAACCAGTGAACTGGGACCTACTTTCTAAAAGGATTTTTAATGAAAGGCAACATGCCTTGCTAAATAGGGAACCCCTCTTCTACTAACCCAATATTCCACTCCTGTTTATTAGAGTGATTTCCATAATGAATTTTCTGAGATTGACTCACATCCCTCTATTTCTGTTTCCTCTGTCCCTGGATGAGGATAGTGATTTGCATCTCCTGTTCAAAGTACTCAAACTGACAGAGTGCAAATGCTGTCTGATATGCAAGTAAAAATGAACTTGTGGTAGTACAAAACAGAAATAACCCACTGAAGGGTTAGATTTTATTTTGCTTTTATCCTGGAATATCAAGGGGATGAAGGCTACAAATATTTGTATTTTGATATTTTTTAATGCTAACAAGCATTTTCTACACTCTTCAAAACTGTTGCATCAAGCTGTTGTACCAAGCTGCATCATCGGTATAGTCTGTTACAGTGGAACAAGAGATTTAGGAGCTAATTTTCAAATTCCCAACATCTGAGTTGAAAGAGACTGCAGCTTTGCAGGAGTCCACATGCAGTGAAATTCAGCAGGATAGTGAGTCACCACTTTTCCCTTTTTTTGACTTGTGTTTCATGCATCCCAGGTGCCAGAGAAGGTAGGCTATTGCAATGGTGAAAATTTGAGGCCATATGAAAACATATCTGTAGAGGAGAGCTTGCAGGCTGCCTCATTGCACAGGATATGGAAAGGTGATACCATGAAGTTTCTGCTCCCTATTTGAATTTGTTATCTAGGAGAAAAGATAAAAGTGACTGGTCCAATTAGTCTGATTGTGCCTGAATTTGCATAGAGACACAGAATCATAGAATCATAGAATTGTAGAGTATCTTGAGTTAGAAGGGTCATTGAGTCCAACTCCTGGCATGCTGTATCTAGCAATGTTTGTCCCAGATAAGCATTTTCTTTAGCAATTTGAACCCCATTATTTAGATTCTTGTGTCTCTAGAATATTTATTGAATGCTCCTCCCAACCAAAATCCACTATCCAGCAAAATGTTGAAATTATATATAGCTATATAAAATAATTGTCTTAACCATACATATGATATTTCTGACATGTAACTCTAATAGCTCTTGGAAGAGAATCAGCAGACAGTTGTGATGGATTGTGCATGCAGTAGATCCCAGTAGAATTAACATCCATAACTTTATCTATTAATGCCCACCAGTCATCAAGCTGCAAGTTCTAACTTGTGTATCCAATTTGCTTTACATCAATATGCTGACACAATCAGATTGGCAGCTCAGATTAATTAAAACCAGATTAAGAATTAGTTAACACCAACTTTCTTCTAGAAAGAGTATTCTTTAGAATAAACACAAATACAGTAGAAACCATGACTGACACTTACTAAGAAAACATTACACAAGACTAGGAAATAAATCCAGCTACAAAGTATGTCCTTAATATTAAGAGTATCACACCTATGTACACAGAGCCTAAATAATTTGCTTAGTTGACCCCTGTTTCAATGACTCTTATTTCCTTTACTGCATTTTAAATATGGGAAGAGTTGTTAAGTTTGAGCTTTCTAGGCATGCTTGAAGGGCCAATATTATTACACACACACCATAATTTAGAGTAAAGTGTGAAGGGTCTTAGCAGGAGATGAGAATGGGTAGATCCTGGGAAATGCTTTCTCTGCTGGCCAGGACAATTTATGGTTTGACTTCAGTTTCAGGGCAGGAAATTTTCTAAAGGCTATCTTACAATTTCCCAGTATTACCAGCTCTTCTGTCACATGAATTTGTGTTTTCTTAAGAGATTGTACTTTTTTTTCATGTTAGTATAGGACTGGGAGAGCAGCTGAATTTCCTATTAAAACTTTGTCCCTTAGGGCTGTGAAAGGTGACCTTCAAGCCTCTGCTTAAGACCCTTCAGTTCCCTGAATAACTGGCAGAGAAGATTACTTGGAATGTTTCCAGGAAATATCTTTTTGCTAACTAGTAGAGAACTCCCACACATGTGTTTGCTTCCTTTTTTCATTGTTGGGGTACTGCTTGCTTTTAAGGATGAGTTAATGTCGTCCCTAGAGTATGTGGCATAATCCAGCATCTATACAGAGATAAATTTGAGGTACCAGAGCTGCTGCTGTTTTGACACATCATACACATTCCTTCTCTACTTTCCATATTAACTATTTATTTGATATTAGAGAGATTGAGCTGCCTTATCTGTCCTTCCATTGTTAGGCAGACTTGCATTTGACAGGTAAAGAAGAAAGTACCAGCTGAGCTGAACATGTTGTTTTGTGACCCATGAAGAAAAAGATCAGTAGCAACAGGCATGCCAGGAGCAGATTTTATTAGATAACTCAGAAGCTTGTTAAGGTTTTAACAGCTTTTAATGTTTGACTGAACCAGTCCAACCATTCTTTGCACAACCCTGAATCAATGGGAGCAACAGCAAGTTCATAAGTGTTAAAGTTATTCTTTCTGCAGCCTGACTTTGGAGGAGAGATAACAAGTGAATTCCAGGGCAACATATCTTCCTAAGTCTGAAAGGATTACACTCTGCAGAAAGGAGGACAATTGGCAATTAGTAAGGGTTGCTTTGGGACACTTGTCTTGAATGTAATGTGTCCAGCCTAATTTGAATTTTCTTAAGTACTCTTCTCCTAGCTATTATTAAAACTTAAATTTGCTTTAATTAGCTTTTATTTTAAAAAAACCCAAACAACAAACAATGCAAACATTAATGTTCTTTAATATCAACGGCTTTTTAATTACACTGTACAATACTTTGCTGAATTGGAGAAGAGGAAGTCTGTTTTATTAAAGTTGGACTTGACGCGTATTCAACTGAATGTGCATGTTTTGCATCAAGCCTGTAGGGAATTAAGTCAACACCCATGTGATTACCATAAAACTAGATCCCAAACAGGTTCCTGAGCTGCAAGATGTATTTGCATGAAGTGGGTGCAGAAAACAGTGCAAGCTAAGTAACTGACGCAGTAATAAACCAAATAAACTTGCTCCCATTTACTGGCAGTTCAGGGAGAATCAAAGTTCTCAGCAGCACAGGTTACAGTGCTACCTGATCTCAGACAGAAGCTGCACTGGTGCGATTGGGGGGCAAAAAAAAAAAAAAAGCCATTGCTAAAAGCATACCTTGCACTTCCAAGTGATGAAATGTCTTTAAAGTACTGACATTGAGAGCAACCATAATCTCAGTTGAGGATTAGTTTATTTTGTAGACATCTGACTTCCTTAGCCTTACAACTCCAAAATCCAGCTGTTATGCAGCTGACAACAAGCCTGTTAACTCTGCCAAATGATGGCTTTCCTATATTCATACGTGGTAGGCTCTCAAGTATTCAGCCTCTGCTATCAACAGCTAGATGTCAACTTTCAGCAGCAGGTTTAAGTCCCTCAGCACAGTGCCCAGTAATTTACTGGGTTAAATACATCAGCATTTTTTATTGTATTCCCTACTCCTTCCCCGAAACCCAGCCAAGAGTTTTTCAGTGAACTTTCAGCATGTTAGTAGAGCATAGCCTTGTTCAGGCAAGCATTTAATCAAATATATGTTTAGGCCATACAAGAACTCCTCAAACCAATTTAACACAAGTAACTTCCATAGTCAGGACCAATCCATGCGAGGTGTTGTACTTTAGAGTTTTCTGCTTCACACTTGGTTTAAATTCTCTCTTGTTTTCAACCTTATTTCAAAGCATGTGTGTGGTGCTACTTTCCAGTGCACTGTGATATGTTTAACAGGTTCCGACATCTCTGCTTTGAAGGTGCAGACACATTACTGCTCTGAAGATGGAGCTAAAGATTTTTGCAAAGTGATAAGGAACTGAGCACAAATAAAAAGATGAGATAAAAAGTTTTTGGGTTTTCTTTTCCCTTGTAAAGAACTAATAAATAAACCATGTTTTCCTGACTGCAGCTTATAGAGTTGGACATCTGTAGCTCATTAGTTTACAACTGTCATTCAAACCAATTAATTGAAAGAATTAGGTGCTTTCTAAAAGAGAGACAGAACAAAAATAACTTCACTTTTTAAATATTTCTTTTAAAAGTGTTTCTGACTATTATCTGCTAAGCACAGGCTAGCATATTGTTCCAAATCTATTATCTGCAGCTTGGTTGGTATATCAAAAATATCCACTAGTTTCATCCCTACCCAGAGTTTTCATTTTTGGAGGGGGACATTTTAGACTCCACACCTATGAAAAGGCCCTTTGGATGTTTTGTTTCTCACCATACAGTGACCTAGTATTTGAGTATTAAATCCTCTACATGGTAGCTCTAGATCTGATTGAAATGATTTAAAATATTCTTTCTTTAAAATATTCTATGCTTAATGCTATGAATTTCAAGGAGATTTTCCAGCTTTTTAGGTCTCCTAACAGTTTTCCTTTTGAAAGATTTTTGCTAAATATCCTGATTTTATTTGTTTCACTTGGCTTGATTAAACTGAAATGGAAATACTTAGTGGCACAGGGTCTGCCTCCTAAGTCAGATGGAGAACTCAACAGGATTTTTAGCTGAATGAAGAAACCATCCCTAATAAACACACACTGAGGGTGATGTCTAGGACTTAATGTTCCTAGGATTCTAAGTTTAGCCAGCTTGTAGGGATTCAGAATCACTTTGATAACTAGGTCAAATCCATGCTGAATCTTGAGTATTCAGATTTGCTTCACATTATCAAGACTTGTGCCACCTAAAGGGATTAAATATGCAAAAATGTAAACTTAACTAAATCTTACATGATGAAAACCATACATGACTACTGGCTTTGGAGCACCAGCTACAGGAACTCTTCAGACCGATGGTGTTTACAGTGTCCCTTTCATGCTCACTACTCCTTCTATGATGGTTTCTAAAAATTCCGGAGGAGTCAGAAGTTTAGTAGTATTTTCTGCTTCTTAAATTTTTCTGAGGAATTATATTTGATCTGTTTCACAGAATCACAGTACCAATTAGGTTGGAAAAGACCTCTAGGATCATTGAGTGAAACCTATGACTGAACACCACCATGTCAATTAGACTTAGCACTTAGTGCCACATTCAGTCTTTCCTTAAACAGCTCCAGGGATTGTGAGTCAACAATTTCCCTGAGTAACCTGTTCCAGTGCTTCCAATAACCCTTTTGGGGAAGGAATTTTTCCAAATATTAAATCTAAACCTCCCCTGGTACAGCTTGGGGCCATTTTCTCTCATCCTGTCACTAGTTGCCTGGGAGCAGAGGCCAGCCCCCTGGCTGCAGCCTTCTTTCAGGTGATTGTCGAGTGTGATGAGGTCACCCCGAGCCTCCTTTTCTCCAGGCTAAACAACCCCAACTCCCTCAGCTGTTTGTCATAGGACATGTACAGTCTATATCCAATTTTGTGGTTATAGACCTCAGAGAATGAAATAGTTCCTGAAGTTGTCAGCTTGTTTATTGAGAAACTATTCCTCAGCGCATCCTTGACCAGTGGCAGCTAGGAAGGTCACAAAATCATGCTTTCCCAAATAGGATTGCTCTCCAACAAACACTTGCATAAAGGTCAGTTGTTTTCAGAATATAGGGCTAAAACCTTACTTTACAATGCATTTGCTAAAAAATACTACATATGGAAAGAGTTCTCAGGTTAATGTTTTTAAAACAATTTTGATTTTCTTTAATAGAAGTGAGCCCATTGATCAAAAATACCTTCTTAACAGCTTCACATAATAAAGATACTTTATGAAGGGGGTTTCCTTACTTACTGCAGTCAGTGATAGGAGAGGGGAGAAAGAATATTAGACTAAAGAGGCCTCATGATAATAACTTGTAATCCTGTTTAAGACGACTGCAGGTAAGTACCACCTTTTGGTACTCTAGGAGGCTCAAAAGGCTGCACTGTGACTACTTCAACTCCATGAGCTCCTGAATTGTGAAAGTCTGTGACTCCTTACGGTAGTCAAATGTGAGCATTGAGATGCAGTTTAAACATCCTTGGCAATCTTATTGCAAAGTATGAAAGAGAAGGATAACACCATTAGGATAACTCAAGATAAAGTGTCTCATAGAGAATACTGCCAGAAATATTTGGGTCTGAAGGAAGTCCAGTGTTATTCATAGTTTCCCAGAGATGAAACTTTTATATCTGGTATTGTATGAGTTGCCCTCATTGTTTGCTTAAAAATTAAATATAGACCCTTATTACTTCTTGATTTCATCTCCAAGCTGTTGCTGTGATTTTGCCTGTTAGATGAAAGACTACTTCAGTGTCAGATTTGAAGGCATAAGGTGAAACTTCAGGCTCTGTTCTCTGTTCTGCCTGAGGAGTTTCCAACTCACTCATGAGTGCACCAGCCTCAGAGTAGTACTATAAAATCATTTAGGTTGGAAAAGACCTTTAAGAACAACCATAAACGGAACACTGCCAAAAATACCACTAAACCGTACCCCAAGTGCCATATCTATGCATCTTTTAAATACCTCCAGGGATGATGACTCAACCATTTCTCTGGGAAGCTTGTTCCAATGCTTTGACTGTTTCAGTGATGAAATTTTTCCTAATACCCACACTAAACTTCCCTGCAGACAGTTCAGGCCATTTCCTCTTGTCTATCACTTTTTACTTGAGAAAAGACACAGACACCTTTCCTCCTAGCTTGCAGGATTGATCTTACTGTCTGATCACAATTTAAAACTAAAATCTCCAGTGCAAAAGTGTGAAGAGTGGCTCATCCAAATTTTGCAGAAATCCTGCTCCTTGGAAGAAGTTCTCCCTTCAGACGTACCATAATTTTTATTACCAGTTTTAACCTATGTTAGTCAGATATGTCCTTAACATTTGCAAGCAGGAAAAACTAATGTACAGAGCTGCCTCAGTCTTGCAACAATCACTGCATTGAAACGTAAGAAAATTTTATAGTAAAATGTAGCTGCTATGACTTTATATAATTTTTAGTTTGGAGACTGAATGGTGTTTTCCTTAAATGCATATTTTACAATGGACAAAGCTTAATATTTTATAAATTGCTCTCTTTTTTTTTCACAGAAGATATCAGATTATTTTTGTAGGTTCAACTCACTCACATTCCTGTTTCTCTCCATACCTGCTCTGTTTCCCCTATGAAAGGGCTCCTTATCTTTCAAGAGAGATGGTTCAATAGGGATTCCTGTTACTCTCGCCTCTATGTCTGCCTGTTCATAGTGTGATTGTATAGCATTTTTGTTCTTCGGGGAGAACTACCTAAGTTGTCCCATCCTAAGGTGAGGTGAAAATTTTCGAAAATTCCACTGCTGAAAGTTTTAGACCACTTCAATTGCTATGGTTTTGATGTTTATCCCTGAGTAGAGAGATGATAAAAGACACAGAGAAAAGCAGCAGATAACTATTATTGTGTTAGTAACCATCTGAGAAACTTGCCGGAAATGTTACCAGCTCTCCATCTTTTTGAAGTATTTTCTCTGGTAACTGTGAGATTCTGCCACATGCCTTTTCTTGACCATTTTCTCCCAATTAATTTTCCAAGTTCTTTTATTATGCTTCATGAAAAGACACTGTTCAGCAAGCAGCTGTGCTTAGTAAAGAAGTTGTGCATATCTTACAATGCACGTGTTTTCAGCAGCCTCCTCCCTAGACTTAGCAGCTGTCAATGACACAGAGATTTGAAAGCTGCCAGCACATAAGGGTGTGATATAAAATATTTCCTGTAAAAGGAACTAAGTAAAAAACCAAGCTGAATTTCCAGAAGCTACTTTTAGTTGAGAAGGTTGCAAGCACATGTGAAATCCATAGAGTAATTAACTGTTCCAACACAGGAACCAGAACAATAGTGCAAAGGATGCTACTGTTAAAATCAGATAAATAAAATTTAAGAAGACAATGATTAAGCACTGAGAATCAGAAATACTCTGCAAATAGGCTATATTCAAGATAATACAATTTTTTTTTAAAGAACAAAAACAAAGAAGCAGGTCAGCACTGCTGAGAATTACTTTGGCTTGACTTTTAGTAAAACAAGAAATAAATGCATGAAATTATAATAGCACACTATACTATTTAAAACAAATAAACTAATTTCTCCTCGTCATTTGCTGAAGCACTTGTGAAAATATCTACAGAGAAATCTCATAGTCAGGAAGATGCAATTGAAAATGAGTGCATCAGTGATATGCTCGTGTGGGAGACACCAATAACATTTGACACAGAGAAAGAAATTATAGTTCTCCTTTCTGGAAATGTTTCTCCTACACTGGCAGAGCTGACATTCTACAAAGAATAACTACAAATTCAATTTATGCAGTAGGAAGAATGGGCCTGATATTGCAAATCTCTTTATCTTTTTCAGCTTAGCTATTGTTTGTGGAAGTACTGACTTATGAGTAATATTTTTATTTTTATTTCCTGTCTGGTCTTGTTTTCTCAGATTAAATATCTTGGTTTAGTTAGAAATGGAAACATTGAGGGTCATTTTCTATGATTCCACTTGTTTTAACAGCAAGAGAAGGATGAACAAGAACAGAACTCCACCCTGGAGTTATTTTTGCTTAGGGAAATAAGAACACATTGAAATGAATATTTTATTTAAAATGAAAAGTGTTTTATCTTTCCCATCCTCGGGTAAGTCACAGTGCAAAGGCGTGCTCTGTGTCACTACCTGGGACAGTCCCATCACTGGTGGAAGGCGCCAGAGATATTTTGAATAGATGTTACTTGGGTTGTATACACAGACTTAATTCTGGACTTTACAAGCTTTTTTTACTTATAAGTAAACATTCAGAGCATGAAAAAGAGAGTATTTTACGAAGTTATAATGTTTGAATTTCTCCTGGTTATTATGCATTGTCATTCTCTTCTGCTTATTGTTTTCACACTCTGTAATAATGGAAAGAGCTGTCATAGAAGAACTGTAGGAAACTAATTGGAAATCACTCAAAGTTTGATTAATTAAGTGTAATTTACTTTTTGGCATTTTTGAACAGAAAAAATGCTTTCCTACAAAAGTAAAGTTGCTGAATTTCATTTTATCTGAGTTGAGCTGCTTTCTTCTGAATATAAGTGCTTCGATTCCCTTATTTTTGTCTAGCATAAAGTCCCAATAAACTCTGCATAATCTCTGAGCCATATCCACTGCTACATTATATCAATTTAATGCTGGTATAACTCAGTGAAATAAAGAGAAACAAAAATTTACTGACTTAAATATACAATACTGGTTATACTCTGGTAAATTAATCCTATAATATAATACCCATATATTTTGAGTCCAATGCTTGAAAAAGATGTTGTGTAAAGTGAATTGAGAAATCAATATAATTTGGTATTATTTTACAGGTTTTAAGTATAAAAATATGCTAAATACTGTACTTCTATTTAATAGGTTCCCAAACATGAAAAACATACATCTAAGAAACAAAACACCAAATGCCATTTGCAATATATTCCTAAAAAATGAGCTAAATTTATGTTGTCATTATTTTATTCTAGTTAATTTAAAGCCTGGCCTGAGCTCTTTTCAGAGAGAGTTGGTTCTATACATTCAGACTGGTCTTGGATTAAGTACAAAGCAGACAAGCTACTGGAGTTAAATATAGTATAGGATATCTTTGCTTCAGTAAAGTTCATTTCCAGAGTCAGCAATGAATTATTCCTGAAATTCCATCTTATGATCACAAAACAACTAGAGTAATGTTAACAAATTCTTATTTCTTCTACAGCTTCCTTGGTACAACTTCCTGGTTGAATCTATTTTTGTTGAAATCATGATGTAAATATCTGTGAATCTGGGGTTTTGTATATTCAACATTTCTTGTTTTACCAGTCAACCACACATTCCTTTTTTTTTTTGGTTGTCCGAGGATGTCAAGATTGTAATTAACACTAGATTTGTCAAATTCACAGGCAGTGTAAAGCGTTGTCCTTTAACCAGTTACTGGCTTACAGTTATATGCTCTGACAGCAAATTTTCAAAATATGTAGGAGGAAAAATTTGTGGACTGATGTGTTTCAATTTCTTAAGAGAAACTGAGTTGCTATTACTGGGATTCATTAAACTCAATTCAGCACAAGGCTGTGTTGTCCCATATTAATATCACTTTAAAAAAAAATGCATGTATCAAATATTCGTAAAAATAACTGATACTTGAAGAATGGATTTATTTTGATTTGTAACATATGCATAGGGAGAAAATCCCCATGAACAAATTTAACCTGTCTTAAAAAAAGGAGAATTTCATTAAGGTTAATATTTTCATGATTAAAATCTGAAAATGTGGACAGTAAAGAGTAAGGGACAGCAGATACAGTAAATATATCAAGTTAGGCAGAAGACTAACAGATGAAACGGCTAACTAAGAAACTGCCCAGCCCACCTGGTGTTGCATATGTCTCATTTTTCAGATGCTGCAGTTGAACTGCTCACAGAAGTTTCTGCTTCTCAGATGGCTAATTGTTCCTAAGAAAGGGAAAAAAGAAACAGAAGAAATCTTTAGAATCACAAACTTTTCATGGTTACAAAGACATCTGTGCCTGTGTCATCAATTTACCACCACAAGGCAGACACTTAAAAATTGAAACCTTGGAAAAACAGCCACCCTTCTGCCTGCTGTTACAAGTTACCAGGAGAACAAGCAGGGATGAAAGCCCATGTGACATCAACTGCTCTATGTCACCAGCTTGTGTGCACGTTCTTGTGACACACAGTGAGTGCTGGAACAGTCAAGGTAAACAATGCAGAGATCACTGGATCTGCTAATGGTGTTTGGTGCAACTGAATGTCAGGAAGGGTAGCAAAAGCTACTTCTATCTTTAAAATAGAGAAAAATTACAACTTCAACCACAAAACTTCCTTGCTTTGGAAGCAGTTTTATACTTGACATTAGTCTAATTAATGGGTGTTCCTTTTTTTTTTCCTCATTAAAATACAATGGCACAGTGTTTAGCAAGCTAGCTTCATTATTTTAATATTTGATACATCATAAGCAAGCCTCTGTCCCATGTAACAGATTTTTCAGAATATTACTGTATTTACTCTACTCTTCTGTGGTAGGGGTCAACCTCAGGAAGATGTTAACTCTGAGAGAAAATAAATACAAGAATATCAGAAAGCTAAAGTTTGGATGTTTACTGTTGTCTTTCCTAAACTAAAGCATGTATCCAAATATGGATATATCACACTTGTGACAAAACCTGTAATGTGAAAGTGAAATTATACAAGAACAAAGTATCCTTGTTAAAATCATAGAACACTGTACATCAGAGGCATTCAATTTATATTGTCAGGAAAACAAAAGATGATTCTGAGAGCTCTCTTAAGAACTTAGAAAAATAAATAAATGTCATGATCACTGAGTTATAAAAACAAGCCTATTTCTTCAGAATTATACAACAAAACCCTCACAAATTATTACTTTCTTTGCAAAATAGACATGAAGAATACAATATATAACCCTTCATCCTTGTTAAACCTGACAATTACTGTCACTGGCTCATATATGGATCTTTTCCTTTTGTCAGCCTTATATTTTGCAGTTCTTTGTTGCTCTCCTCAGACAGCTACATTTTAATAAAGCTTTGGTATGTGCGTGTTGAATTTTAACAAAATTACTGTTCATGAGAAATTGATAGGGAGGAGAATCTTCCCAGACAGGGGACTGCCAGAGAAGATCAAATCTCCAATGTTTTATCTTCATTGGGGAATGATGTGCAAGGTTCAGATGATAACAGTGGTCCTTTAAAAAAGCAATTGCTAAACATGCAGGTACTCTGTTACAAAAGGAGGCAAAGAAGAGTACTGTCCTCTCTTTCACAGTCAGTACTTGGTGTTATAATTTTCCTACTCAAATTGTTCTCGCAGTCTGCAGTGGATGGCCTCTGCCAGCCATAATTTTCTGATCAGATGTTATTAGTCCGCTAACTTGCTACATTTGATGGTTAATGGCTTCATCATTTAGAGCTTTCCTTACTGTCCTTAAATATTTCTTTCATTTACAAACCCCCCTCTCTCAAAAAGCAATAGGAACATACAAAATGTGTGTAAGAAACGTTGTATGCAAGAATAAAGTCACTTTTCCCCAGTAATATCACCACCTCAGTGCTCTACAAAGATAGGGGAGTTGGGCAGAATGCCATTTTACCTTCTATAAGGTCTATCCAGAAGGTCTCTTGTTCTGCAATCACTCCACAAGCAGAACAGTGACCAGCAATTGCCATTGCTTCTGCTCTTTAGCCATTCCTTGTTCCACTAAAGCAGTTCCTAGCTGCTGGAATATCTTCTGAATGCCCTGAGCTACCAGCTAAGTTTCACAGGAAAAAGGAAAGTTCTCCTATTTTACCTAATAGGCACAAAATGGGATATTCACAGGCTGCTCTTGCCATCCTCCTTTTTATTGCTTCTCAAAGTCATGATCTGGCAGCAACCAACCAGTTCCTTATTGATGATAAATCCCGCCAGGGCACTTCTCAGGCTCGCAGCTACCATCCCTTTACCAAGAGACAGCCTCTCCTCTCAGCTGCTGGCCATCTGTCAGGTAGCTGTGAGCAGTGATGTTGCTGCTTGAAGATTAATATCTGTTGAGGGGTGAAACAATATTGTTGTGTGTTGGCTGCGATTTTGCTGAGATTTGTGGAGATTTGCGGAAGCTCACAGGCAAGTCAGGCAGACAGTACGCATGATGGTGAAAGAGGCAAAATTTATTTACAAAACTTTATTTATATATGCATTCATTGTCTAACAATTATTGGTCGACAGTTTTCCACCCCCCAAAAATTGGGGGAGCCCTATATCATCCAGTACCAAAACAAAGAGATTAGAAAAGCACGAGAATGCAACTTATCTCTATTCTCCACGAGAAAGAAGAGAAAAACTTTAAAACTGCATCTACAGTTGTGAAGCTTTTGTCCAAAGATATTTTTCCTGTTTCAGAATGGGAGATGTGCCCTATCAGAAAGGCATAGCACTGCTTTATTTTGTGGTTGGAGATTTTGAATGTATCAACAGCCACTCAGATCTACAAATCAGGAAAAGAATATTCCTACCAGGAACTGGAGGAACTGTATAGGCTGGCTTTGAAGCAATTCAGTGCAGTATTTTACCACAAATATTGCCTGCATGATACAGTATAACTCTTCTTTAAAGACAAAATTAATAGCTTAAGAAATCCATCATCTTTGCTTTTGTTTCCTAAATTGGAAGTGTTTGACTGTGCTCTTTAATTTAAAATAGTCTATGAGAGTCTGCTTCACATTGGAAGCACTGGCTTGCTCTCATCCTCCAAACAGCTTCTGAGTTTTAATCTGCAGCTAAGCTCTAAGGTCACTTTTCTTTTAATTTTAGAGATAGTTTTATATCTGTTTTGAATTCTGAATCTCCACTGCCTGAGGTTTTGCTTTTCTTTCCCCAGAGAAATTCACTGATTTTCCTTGTGGCTTTGAAATCTGCCTTGAGTATCAACAGCATGTTTTACTGGGCTTGGATCTACACTGCTGTCATACTTTCATTATCAACAGCATTTAAGTTTTCATTTGCTTTATTGTCTTTTGCTGATCAAACAATTGTTTTCATATTCTGGAAAATTAATATCACTTCTTTCCGTACTTCAACACTGTTACACAGTTCAGGCAGATTGCTTGTCTTCTGTTCCTAAATCAACTTCTGTTCCTAAACCAGTTTCTCAGTGGGCCATAAGCATGGGAAAATTTGGTAGCTTCCGTATTCTCTCTAGGGACAGCAGAATTGAAAAAGCTAGCTGAAATGCATAATTGTATTCCGAGATTTTTCCACTGGTGAGATTTTTAATTCCTTCTCCTTCATCTTCAGTAGTCCTCAGCAATTCCATCAGAGTAAGGAGATAGACAATCAGAAGAGCCTGCCTGGCTAGGAATCCAAAACACACTGCATTCTTTAACAGCTGGCTTTTGATCTCCTTCATTGTTTTTTGTTCTTCAGTAGTACTTCTTACAGGCCCTGTTAATGACCCTGGAAAAATTGCCAGATTTTTCTGCCTATTTAGGGATGAGGATTTCCTCCACTGAATCCTTTTATTAAATCAAGTTTTCATTTGCTACAGAAGCTAAATCAGCCTGAATGTTTTTCTTTGTAACTGTACATTGTGTACAGTTTGCTCTGAGGAAACTCAACTGTCTCTTAGAGGAAAAGCTCTAATTTCCATGCCTGAATAATGAATGTATCTTATTACTACTACTAATGTAAACATGCATTTAAAGTGACTACTAAAACTATCATTTGGCAGTGTAAAATGTCTTAATAGTGGTGTTTTTGCAGCAAGGTGCTTAAACCCCTGTGCTCATGCCTTTCTTAGCAGTTGCTGAGTAATGTTGAATCTGATGTGGGTTTTACAACAGCAGTTTGGGAACTGTGCAGACTAACTGGACTGAGTTTTGTAGGCAAGAAAGTATATAGACATTAGCAAGCACTATTTTTGCATCACACTGAGCTCAACAGGAACTAGACACAGTGAGGAGAGAAAAGTTCTATCTGAAAGACTCACCTCACCTGTAGTCTAAACTTGTAGGGGCTTCTCATACTGGCTCATATGTCTGTGACACTCTCATCCACCATTCATCTGGATGAAATCTAGTGAATTCAGGGTCTGCTAGGTCTAGGGTATTCAGATGATACAGTGCTGGACACTCAACATTTTTGTATCAAACAGGCATTTGTCTAAATTAAGCTAAAAAGATGCCTTTCAGTTGCTCCCCCTGCCAAGGAACACATCACTACCAACTTGTAGGATACTTTCCACCAGACATCACTATCAGGGGTGAACTAACAATGTATTCAGTCCTTTATGTAAGATCCCAAATTGAATATGATCATGAAAAATATTAAAATCTTCTTGATCAAACTTGAGTCAAAGAAGCGGGAAACATCAACTTCTTATATTCAGAAGGAAATTATACCATGTGTCCTTTGCAGTTGTCTCCCTCAGAGAATAAGTCACCTGCTGGGTTCTGAATCTTACTTTCCCAGTAGTGGACTGCTTGGATGGCTGAAAATTATTTTAGTTGGATCAGACCCTTTTATTTAATGAGTAGCTATTAAATCTGTGTGTGGACACTTGCATACAGCAGTCTTTAGACAAGACTCCCAGTTGAGCAGAAATGTGTGGGTCCCGGGGGTGTGTATACTCACATTGTGAAATTGTATGGATAGAGGTTAACTGTGCCTCCACTGTGAAAAGCAAACAGGCTAGCAAATGGTTAGCTAAAGAAAATGAAAATGATATGATTTTATACTAAACATTAACTAAAATAAATTAACATTTCTACAAACAGCTCTGGAGACAATGTTTTCTCTCTAAAGTGATGAGTTAGATGATGAGGTTCACACTAAGTCTTTTTAAAAAAATTCGTTGTTCCACTGGAGGTATGTTCAAGGAACCAAGGTATGTAATCTGTTGGCTACATTGAAGCAGTACAAACATCTACTCCCTAACACTGATGAAAATTTTCTTAAAGTGTCTGTTACCCTTCTCTTTTTATCTCACTTGGATGATCACTTCATTAAAAAATTATTTTATGCTCACTTTAAAAATCTTCCCCTACAACAGAAAGAGGTTGTTTTTGAAATAAATTTAGCGTCTACAGGAGAAGGAAATAAAAAGGTTTGAGGGTGGGAAGATACACAGCTGCTGGGTAATTCCCTCTACCTGCCATCTGCAGCTGGCATTTATTAGAGCCTTCAAGCCATTTGTGCAAAAAATCTGCAGTGGTTCCTCTGTTCCTGTTACTGACTTTCAATCAGTCCTATAGCTTTTATTCCTGAAGTGAGTCAATACAGAGAGTAATTTTCAAAAGGCCTAAGACATCTATACTCTATTTGCATTTAGAACATTTTTTCAGCTTCTTTCCCACAGAGCAAATATCACCAGCAGCAAGACCACATCTTTTCATATCTGTACGGGGAAAAGGACAGTTTGTCACTTTGGGCAAAGATATAAAGATATTATTGGCTCATGTATTTGGAGATTTATTTTTTAAAATCTGCCTGAAAAAATACAAAAGAAAAAAGATGGGAACTGTGCTCTTTGAATTTATGTAATGTTAATAATTTCAGAACAGACTGCATGGTAATCCTTCAGAAGGATGGATTCTCTGAAAAAATGTAAAAAATACCTCAGTTTTAAAAAATGAAAAATCTGCCTATCTATAAGCTCAAATTAGCTCAATATAGAAACAAATAACATAACACATTGTCTAGCATCTAGAGTTTTTACCACTTCCAAGTATTTGGATGTCTACAGATTAGGAAATGGCAGAAAATGTTTTAATTGAAACATTTGTCCAAATTTCAGAAATAATTTAAAGTAGCCCTTTTTTAATGGCTACTTATGCACTTAGGCCCGACTCGCATGGACAAGGATCTAGAGTGGATTTTGAAACTTGTGATAATTAGAACATCACTTATGAATATGTTACTACATTGTTCAAAAGACGACCCCACATAAAAACACCTGCAAGCAAAGTTTGCTGATTATCATTCAGAATTCAGTCTGTACAGATTATTTAATCACAGAAACACAGAATAGTCTGAGGTGGAAGGGACCCACAAAGATCAAGAAGTACAACTCCTCAGTGAATGGGACATGCAGGGATCAAATCAAATCTGCCACCTTGGCATTGTTATCACCATTCTCTAACCAACTGAGCTAATTTCAATTTAGACAGAACTCACATAGTAATGTATAACATGTATAACATCTGACAAAGCATAGATTTCATGTAAGGAAATAAAGATCTTCAGATCATTTTACTTTTGTTATAAAACTGGGTGAATTTCTAAGTTCTCACCACAGCATTTACTCCAATTACCACATTTTCAGTGGTGAAAATGAAAAATTGAACTGGTACAAAATATTCTCTGTGTGAGGATAGCTCTTAATATGCTCTCTCAATCAGGAGTAGAACTTTGATGATCCTTGTGGGTCCCCTCCAACACAGGATATTCTATGATTCTATGAAATAACATTGACTTGGATTAGTAAAGACTGAAGATGAATGAAAATAAGGTAAAAGAATTGAATGGTAGAATTCAGCACGTTGTATTAACGCATAAATTGCAAATGAAAATTCCATTACACGTGGTTTAGTAATTGTTTTAAATGAGGTGTTTTGAATTGGGGATGGAAATTACAAAGGTTTTTCATTGCAACCATCATCTGAGTTTTCAGATTGTCACATACATATCCCAGAATACTTTCTTTTAGGAAAGCAGTAAATATATCTGTGATGTTGGAGTGTTAGAGCAGAGGTACAGCAGATCGGTGCAAAAGTCACAGAAGCATGGGAATTAAGAAGTTTTGGTCTGACAGAAATCCCTCAGACCCATCTGGCTGCTAACAAACACAGAAAGTGACAATGATGTTCTGGGAAATGCTGGAATGGCACATAATTTGCTCTTCAGTCTGAACAATGTACACATTTTTTTCTTGTAAGTCTGTTAAAGACAGAAAAGTGCTGATAGATAAGACCAACAGGATTGGGTTCCAGAGAAACCAACATATAAGTTGAACTGTCCAGCTCTGCATTTTAAACTAACAAATTTGTGTTATACTATTATTTAATCCTATGTTAATTTTTAATGAAGAAGTAGTTCTCCTAGATTTAACTAACTGCTGACACATTACAATGACAGACATTTCCTCTGTTGAGTCTAAATTCTACAATAAATCTTAAAGACAGAAAATAAGTGAAAGGGTCGTGAAATTTGGGTTCTGTCTGTGGCAGTCAAAAGTGTTTAATAATTTGGTTGTAGATACAGCATTCTTACAGTGCAAGGGCAAACAACTATCTCAATTTTATAATGAAAGTGCTAAGAAACTAAGGGAATAATTTGATTAGTGTTATTAGATTAAGAATACAACACACTTCAGAGCTCTGACTAGCTGCAAGGTAATGCTTTCAGCATTTGTTTTATTGGTGCATAATGCAAACAAAGCCTTGAGAAATGTTAAAAATTAAATCTCCTGTTAAAATTGTTGTGGTCTACAGGCTTTTCAGAATCATAAGGCTCACAACAGCAAATTAACCCTCTGAATTGCTTCATTCTGAGAGGATAATTAATTTTCTTTCATGTGTGGAATGTACGACTTGTTTGAGCTTGCAGTGAATATATATTTTTAATTGGTTTAGTGTTGCCAAAACCTCAGAAAATATACAGGAGCCTGAAGAGTCATGAACAGAAATCTTCCTGCTCCATTTGCTTTATCAGAGATATATCAATTATTTACCAGGCAGAAGGTGCAATATTATTTATGGTCGTTGAATCTATGGAAAATAGCGTCTGACATTTCTGGAACAGAGTGATATTGCAAGAGCTTCCTGGTATTCATTTATCAAAGGTGAGTCACTGAGTAACCTCCAAGTTAGCACAAAGAAGGCCAGGTTGGACAAATGCATTTCCCTTGCCCACAGAAAATGTGCCCTGAGACATGAATACTAGGGTAACACTCAGGAATCCATAAGAGCTATATGATTAACTCGAAAAATAAAAGAATATCATTGCTGGAGTTCTGTCTGTATGGCATTTTCTGGTGTCTGAATGATAAGCCTTTTGCCTCCAACATTTTAGATAGAGTTAGTTGGAGGCCAATAAAACTTCTATAAGCCTGAGGTGGAATAGTCAACCTCTCTCACACCAATGAACATTTTTTATTTCACAGGGCAAAGGCCTGATCTCATGTCCCCTGTGGTCTGAGAAAATTCTCTTTCACTGAGATGCACAAAACGCAAGGCAGGTCCAAACTTGGCTCAGTGGGCTCAGCTGGACAGAAGTCATGAAAGTTAGTCAAAACCTCTCATATACCAGCTTGGCAAAGCTGATAAGAGCACACTAAGAGCACACTTCCCTTCCACACTCTGCACCCACAAAGCAGAGAGTAGAATAGCAGGGATAGGCAGTAAAAGTTAAATGGGCACATCTTATCTCGCCAGCCTGAGGCATGTAGGAATTGTTTGCAATGGAAATGATGGTGGGTTTTTTTCAAATTCAACACCTGCAGAATTTGTACAAATACTTTATATACCTGCAGTTACAGTGAGTGTTTAATAATACGTGGGAAGAAATATTTTAGCCTGTGAAATGCAAGATTAGTAGTTTTTTCCCTGAGAATCCACATGGGCACAAAGTAATGGCTAGAATCCAGAGCCTGTGCCAGGTTTCCAGCACCTGTACTGACTTTGAGAAGCAACAGACAAACATGGTCCAGCTATGGCTTTTATGACTGAATTAGCCTCTAACAGCATTAAGACTAAGTATCCATGGGGACTGAGTTCACCGCTACAGGACTGAAGATGAAGGCTAAAACAAAGTTTTACCCCAACTCATCTTAAAAAAGCCAAGTGGCTCCCTAGTTCTTCATCTGTATTTGCTCATGGGAGCCTACTTATCCCTGCGGAGCACTGCTTAGCACTACAGCTATGTTGCTCACTTACCTTGGTAAATGAATGGTGGTGTAGGAGGATTCCTGCAGTTTGGTGCAGAGAAGTAAAGATCTGTTAAGTTTCATTAACCAGCTCCCTCTTCAGCTGGTATAGAGTGCCAAAACATCGACAGACACAGTACAAACAATGGGGCCCACATGCTGGTCATTATGCTGGAGTCTATCAATTGGATGATGTTTAAATGTGAGGGATATCATGCCTTGTTAGGCTCCATCTGGTCTAGAAGAAATGCTAACCACTTGCCTTGAAGAATTTAATAAAATGGCACAGGACTAACTTCTGCTGACATTAAAGCTGACCCAAGCAGATGTTGTAGAGCTATGCAAAAGCTGTGCAGCTCTAGCTGACAGTCTTGGGACAAAATTTGCACAAAAGAGTAAGGGCTGGCTGCCCAGAATGAGAAAGATATTGCCTTATGTTAAGAACAACTGAAGGCTATGTATTGATAAGCGCTGCAACTTTTGTTCAACTACTTATGCAGCAGAGAGTGTGTATTAAAATTATGAAATTAATATGTGGTCATATTACATACAACCATGATTATATTTCCTTTTTTTGACAAGTAGATATTTTGTACACAAAAGTTGCCAGGGCAGATGCAGCACGCTGTTACTTTTAAGTTCTATTTTAAAAGTCAAGGTATATTAGAAGTATTAAGGTTACTGTTGTGGCCTACACAACTGAGGCCTGCAGAATATTTTTTGGGAATTGCCACAATAGTCTTCCAGTATTTTCCTTGTTTGAGGCCTGATACTGAGAGAGTGATTTTTTTTCACCTGGCATTCTAGACCCAGCTAGCAATAACTGGTGACTGAGGCAGCCTGGACTGTCCTTATAGAAACTGTCCCATGCACGCATATTGTTCCTTGATGCACAAAATTTTATTTTCTACAACTATTATTGCTCTCCTATTTAGCTCAGTGGAACAGTATAAATGCATAAGCTGATCTCAACTATTAGAATTTGAAATTGCAAGTTATTTAAGAAGGTCATGGGAATTGTGGAGTTTTTTTGAGCGTCTATATGTATAAACACACAGTCTCAGTAAAATTTACTATATTGAGTTGTCTAAAGAAAAGAAGGAGGGGAATAAACATACTGTCTTCCCTCAACCAAGCATTAAAAAATTGCCTTCCTGTTGTAATAGAATAGCTGCCTACCAGCAAAGCTGCAGCTGTGAGTGGAATAGCTCTGTTGTGCCACACCAGGAAGCAATACACTGAAACAGGAAACATGAGGTTTTACAGAAGTTTGCCTCCAGAAAGCAGGGACAATGTGGCTACTGCCTAAGGGAAGGCAAGTCAGGAGCTATGGGGCATCCTAAAGCCTGTAGAGCACAGGGCTCACCTGCTTTGGCTTGTCTCACCACTGCCAGCATGGAAAGCAAGGCAGACCTGGAAACAACAGCCAGACTGAACCACAAGTCTAGACTGTAAGAAAATACAGGAGCGATGAAGCCAGGGTGAGACCAACCTAGGAATTAAACCATGGGTCGGGGCCTGGCTCTGCTGTTCCCTGCAGGGCTGCGGGGCCAGGCCGAATCCAGGCCAGGATCAAGGTGCTCCATGGTCAGGCAGGGACTGCAGCTGGGCCAGGCACAGCAATCCTCTGATACAGCTCAGGCAAAAGTGGAGGCTTCCTGGCAGAGGTCAAGTAGAGCTCCTGGGCCCACAGGTGCCGGAGAAATCCCAGGTCCCTCACCTCACCTCAGTCAGAGCTGTGCCATTCCTGGAGTTTGTTATTGGGGCAGGCCTGCTCCTATGGCCAGCCCTGTGCCCCATGCCCATTCTGAATGCTGGCTGGAGGAGTAAACAACAGCAGAAACAGAGAAACTAAGAAATACCACTGTAATTTTAATTTCCTCTTATCTGATAGGTTTGCAGGTGTTATTTTTTTTTAAATATCAGATCATACGCTGCAGAACTTGTTACCTAGTCCATGTCATGTCCAAGGGAGAAGGCCTCAGCTGCATCAGGCTGGAGATCCTTGCGTGTGGTTGCCCTTCTCCTGTAACATTTTACTGCTATGCAAGAATGGAGGTGAGATTCAGAGACTGCAAAAGGGAGTATACTTGAATGAATGTTCTGATGAAAAGGATGCCAAATTGAAAGAGTCTCCCATTGCACCACTGCCTTCTCCAAGCAGTGTGTTTTCTATTGACTCTTTCACTCAAAGTGCAAGACTCCTTTATGACCTGTTGTGTAGCTATGCTTTTGGGATTGGGTGACAAGCTTCCCACATAGCCCAAAGATAGGTTTGCCTTGTCAAAAACCACAGGGAGGATTTAAGTGTCTAAATTTGGATGTTATTTTAACAAAAACTAAGATAAAACTGAAAATGCAGAAACTGCATTTCTGCAGAGCATGACAGTAAAATAAAAAGAGGTTTTATATAAGCTGTTTCCAATGTATCCTTTCTCTTAGACTTGTGATATGGCTGGCAATTTTTAAAAGAAAGAATAAATGCAACTTGGATCTCCAGAAAAAATTTTCTTCTCCATAATCTCTAAGGTATAGATTGGTGTTTCCTGGCCACTCAGAAGCTACTTGGTGTCTGCTTATGCTTCAGGTTCCTGTCAAAAGTTGGGTTTTGAGTCCCATTCTTCACTCACTGAGGCTCCTTAAACCTTTTATGATAAATTAAACTTTGAGCTATGATCTCCCATATTCCTTTTGTCTCAAGGCACAGAGGACTGCACAAAGCAGTTAGTAAAATTCCTCAGTGCCTGGACACCCTTTTTTAACAAGGCATAATTTTACTTGTTTGGTTTTGTTTTTTTAAGTGATAAATAAGGTAAACCTGTCTGTTTTGAAACGGTAGCTTAAATGATTCTGGGCAGAAAAAGGAAAAATCTGCTAAGTTTGTAGGGAATTGTCCTGTCCAGGTTTTGTCTGCACAGGAGTATACAGCCTTTTAGTTTTTAACTAAGTTATAAACCATCACCACAAAATGTTTTTGCTCAGTTTTGTCAGCTAGACAGACAAAAAAAAATTACATTTGTCTGTAATGAATGGATGATACACTTCAGTGTTTCTATTAACAAAGAGAAATTCTTAATTTACTGTTGGTTTTCTTTGCTGTCCTGGACTTTATAACATATTTAGGGTAAAACCTTCTCCTTATTTTTTTTGTGTAACTCCAAGCTTTTTTCATAACTAGCTAGTTGACTAATACATACACAAATGACTAGATGCAAAGGGATGGTGACATTCTGCATTATCCCTGTCAAATATGGAGCAGAACAGAACAAGGCCCTTACCACTGTTGTGTGTTACTTATGTAGTCTCCAGTCCCCGCGCATAGTCTCCAGCAGCAGAGACTGACCCACACATACTAGAGTTACTTCCTCTATGCTGAGTATGGCATTTATTCATAGTCATATTTTAGAACAAAACCCAACTTTGTGACCAGTTCTGGCACAGAAACAATTGTGAGCTGAAATTTCAAATATCCTTAGTGTACTCTTTATAGGTGATTGATTTGGGTTTTAATGAAAATTCAGGAGTTATGAAAACTCCTACTTATTTCTCCCTGCTCAGAAGTGTTGTGTCTTTCGTGTCTGTCCTTGTGCACTCCCCACCCCCACAAGGGATGAAGCACACCTTTCAGTCTATTAAAAGTGTCACACAGAACAAAAGAAAGAATTAGAAAAGAAAGAGGGATCTTTGATGCCTTTGATATAAATAATGTTGCCTTTGACATCAATTTCGTGAGTCATGGTTGCAGGCAATATCCTGGCTCATCTTTCACAAGTAAACCCTCCTCTACTGTTATTAACAGTGGTTTCCTTTCTCACTGCAAAGCATTTTGGCACCAAACTGTTCTGAATTACAACAGCAAAGCATTAACAAAAGAATTATAGCTGAATATTGTTTTTCTCTGCCCGATCACATATACTAGATGCCCGGTGAGTGTATGAATTAATGCTCCCTGCAATATTGTTTTTGTGCTCCTTTGTTTCACAAGCTGCAATGCTGAGCCCCTGACACTCTGGGAAATGCTATTGCCTTTGTTTTCTGCCATTTAATTTCCTGTAGTTGAGACTATCAGAGTATCTCGCAAGCACAATGGTGTCCTGTAAAACCTAAATTGGTAACAGATACACTGAGATCTCATGATATGTTCTTTTTATTCTCCCAACCATCATGTGTTTTGTATTGAAATGTTGATATCAGTTTCATTAAATGGAAGTAGAGGAAAACAAGTACTTGGAATACAGTGGTACAGTCTGCAGCAGCAAAATATAAATCTGCTAGCCTTTTAAGAAGGTGACTCATTAGTTGTTCTGCATTTATGTTGTAATTTTAAGGAATTTCTGAAATGTTCTAAAAGCAAAAAATATGCAAAACCTAAATGCTTTTTCATTGTTTTTATATATTTACAACTTCTCTTGTGTACTCTTCTTTGAATCAAGCACTGCTGTTAAGACACCTCCAGAAAATAGCCTGCATGCATGACTGCACCCTGTCTCTGGGTGACACTCAGAGCCAACAGCAATGTAAAATTAAGCTGTCTGTGTCACATAACAGATAGCTGTAGTTCAAAAAGTCTGTGTAGTCTGACCAAACTTCAAATTTGATAAAAATTCTTTCAGCTTACTTCAAATTTATTTGTGTTTCTTTGTGTGGTAGTCAACATGGAAGAATACCCTATTCAAATTAAGTATGAAACTTATGTTCTAAAAGAAATCCAGATTTCAATAATACTTCATATTTATTACAATATACCCAGTGGATTTTGAAATGAAAGCTGGTCTTAATTTGACTGCAATAACCTTTGTCCAAAACTACTTCCTTTTTTTTTGTAACAAAAAGTGTGGAAAACACATTTTTGAAGCATGAGTGCTCAAAGCTGGAAGCAAATTTTTAATTATATGCACACTATAAAAGTTTACAAGTGGGGCTCTGGTGGCTAGTTTTGCAAATCACCTTCCTCTTAAATTGGTCATAATCTTGAAACTTGCAGCTCAATCTAAAACTGTAAGGTGAAAGTCAGATGTATACTTTGATCTCTATTGGACTAGTTAATATGCAAGTCAGATGGTAGTTTCATTACTCCCGTATGAATAAGCTGGGTGACTGAGTAATGCAGCATGAATTTCAAGCCGTGTATTACAAATGCATTTGAATAATTTGCAAATGATTGTGTGCTAGTCAATTTAATTTCTAATTTTTTGGAAAAGTTGATATTACTGTATTATATCTTTTAGAGCCACCCATAAAGAAGGGTAAGCTGAGACTTAAGAATGCAGTATCAGAGAAGATACCGTACTGTGGAACTCAACTTTTGTGCTCCCTATGAATTTGTCTTCCTAACTTTGGAAGTCACGGATAATAGCAAGCAGAGAGGCTGCTCTGAGAAAATACTTTTATAAGGTTAACCCTCTGATTTACTCTGAAAAATTTATCAAATGAGAGTGTGACAGCGAGTTGCGGAGGTGAGCTGGCATTCGCCCCACAGGGAAGACAAATTTGGATATGCAACATTTTAATTTGAGACATTATTTTTTTCTATTTCATCTCATCATGATTTCAGAATCAAAACAACAGGAAAACTTTTGAGGGTGAGGAGGTAGCAATGCACAATGCATGTAGACGCCTGATGTGTTAAAGTCTGGCATTTGTAACTCATCGGGAAAGGATGGGAAACCTGTATAGCCCCATCCTTAAATTTATTTTATATAATAAAATAGGAAAATATGCATACATATTCAAACAAAAGCTTCCCTTCCTTTGCTCTTGGCAGTCTGGTGTTTGGAAGGCAAGGGATGTAGCATGCTCCAAGTGCTCCTGTGCTGCTATCTCCTGGCTTGCTGCTATTCGACAAACATGCTGCCTGTCTGCGGGCCCTCACCCAAGTCCTGGGTCTGCTAGCATGGCTTTGCGTTGCCTGTGACTGAAAGAAGGATGTAGCACAGGTAAAGCAGGTAGAGAGGGCAGCTAAATTGGTTTAAGAGCTTGGAAGAGCTATGCTATGAGGAAAACAGTGCTTAGTTTAGAGCAGAGAGTTCTGAGGAGAGGCCACATGGCTGAAGCTCAAAACCCACAAGGGCAGCGCTGAATGCTGAACTGCTGTTGGTCAGCTCCCACAGTACTACATCCAGGGGCTACCTGAGGAAACTAGCAGAGCAATTCAGGATGGATAAGAGAAACTCTTGTCCCTATATAGCAGTGAGCTTTGTGAATGTCACGTGACAGGAGGATCAGAAGGCAGGTCGTATTGGCAGGCTGGAAAAAAACCGGGATAGATAATCACCTGCAGTAGGTTCCTAAGCTGATAGAAGTAAGCAGAGATGGTGTCTTTCAACAAGCCTCACTTAAAAACCAAACCCATACTATGGATAAGTGGGAAAATGTGGAGGGGACAGAAAACAGAAAGTGGACAGGCTTGTGTGATTTTACTGTACAGCATCTGCTCTGGCCATTACTAGAAAGCAAGTACAGGGAAGGATGGACCATAGGACTGATCCAATAGGACATTTCTAGTGTTCTCTATCTTAAGTCTTGAGATTATTCCAATAAACAGATGTATTTTAATGAAGGCTTAACCTTTGTAGAAAACTTGATTTTTACTCTTTGTCCGAATCATTTTTTTAAATGCACACAAGAGACTGATCAGTGAAAGATGAATGCTGTCTTGACTTTCTTAGAAGAAGTTAAATTTTCTGGAAATGACTTAATGATTGAAATATTTCACAGTAGAGCCATAGAGAAAAAGTGCACTTTTGTGTCTCTGAATCTGTTCAGAACCTTTTGATTTTGTTTGCTTTTTTTTGTCTTTAGTTGTCTCTTCTGGGGTACATATCTCATATTACATTTTTGTATTTTTCCTAATATCTGGAGTCATCCAAATAACTTATATAATTTAAACACTGGCACATCTGAATCATCATTTTCTGTACTATTTGGGACTTACTCTTCTGAAAGTAAAATTATGGGTTTGACAGATGTGAAAAAGAAGGAAAGACTAGGTATTCTTTCTACTGGGGTTTCAAGTAGAGCAATTTCTATGCACATACATTTCGTTAGATGGCCATAGTTGTCACATGGCCACTCAAAAATGATGCCTTCTCTTGCATCTTGTGTCTAATTTCAGATATCTCAAGAATATTTCTGTGCACAGAATATTAGAAAGTGATTAACAGCTCAATGTGCTTTCATCACAAGGCTATTATTTTCAATGCTTTACTTGCACAAAGCACAGGCAGCTGTGTGCTATTCTTCTGTGAAGCAGCAGTGCAGTGTCTGGTCATTATACCATCCTAATGTGTTAAATTATACCAATATCATAAAGCAATAGTAATTTAAAAAAAATTAAACTGCTCAATTAAAAAAATAAAACCCTTGACAACTCCCCAAACCTCTCAAAGGAAGCAACAGATGTTAAACTGAAACCGTGAGCCTTTTATAATTTAGTCATTCATTTCCCAAATCCTGTTTAAAATTTCAGCTTTTTGATCAAAGGAAGGAGAGGGAAGAGAAGCAGACCTCTCCCTATCCTAGATCTTACTTTACTTCTTCTTCTTAAACATTTTCAAGGCTGCAATTTTAGGAAGCTGTAGTGCAAAAGTGTCTGGAGCAACCGTGGATCCACACAGGTAGTCATGCTTTTCCTGTTTTTTGAGTTCATCCACCCTTTCTAAATACAGAGAAGGAGATGGATTCTGCTTTGACAGGCACCAACTGGCTACCCCAGGAAGGAAGTTCAGGTTTGAATGGGAAAGGATGGCCTGCAGTCGTCTCAAGTAGTCTTTCACGTGCCCAGCAGTTCTGATCCCATTGTCCTGCCCTCTCTGCCGTGCCCCTGAGCTTTTGTCCTCAGCTTCTGTGCCATCCTGCCTATAGCTCTTCTCCAGGTGGTCTTATCATCTTGAAAAACACCTTGATGTGGTAATGTGACTGGAGTGCCTCAGTATGCTCAGATATTACTTGAAACTTGCACTTTTTTGAGCCAACTGCACATGCTATCTGCTTCCATGATGGAATGTTACTGCATTTTCCTTTCCAACGTGGGACAGGAAGGCAAGGAAGAATACAGGAGGGCCTCATGCTTGTGCATGTGAAGTGTAATTCACAGGCACATTAATAACTTTTAATAACAGGCACATTAACTTTGACTAATGAACATAATTGTGTTGTTTGGTGCCAAATCACAATGAAACAAATGCTCTGGGTACTTGGCTGATAGAAGCTACTGCACCTCCATGAAGGAAAATTCAGCTTCTGTCACAAATAACTCTCCGAAGAGTTAGATACAATCGATATGAAGGGCATATTCCAGTCTAGTTTTTAGTTCAGCTAGAAACCAGTTCTTAATTTTTAATGTAACCAGACAAGGAAACCAACCTGTCAGGTAAACAACAGCTTGGAACAACAGCCAACTACTATCAGTTTATCAAGTAACAAAGGAAAAGAAATCCAAACAGTAGTACAAGTAAAGGTGTGTGTATGAAAGACAATTCATGTTATTATTCATGATGCTGATAAGTAAAAGGCAATTTTTTAAAATATATTTTTTCCCAATGATTGAGACTTAGTTCTTAAAAATGTTTGAATGCTCCTTTTTGACTAAATTGCTAAGTTTAGGATGTAAAATTTATAAAAACCTATATCAGGTGCAAAATGTTTTACTACTCATCCGATACAAACAGAGGGAAAATGTTCTTTTATAGAGATATACAGTCAGGCTTTTTAATACTAAAGTTTTTCTAGAAACTTGGCCATTCTACACAGTTACTAGAAATGACAACATGTAATAATTAACAATGTTTTTATTAGGCAAGGCAACCGAATTTCATGGTTTCTGTATTAACATCTTTGCTATTTCAATTGGATTCAAGGAAGTCAGAATGAAAGAAAAGCAGCAACTAACTGCTCCCAGAAGTACTGAAGAGCAATAGTGTAAAGCAAGTAGAAAAGATTCTGGTAACTTCTATGCAAGTGAGTCAGCTCTTCAGGGTACTATAAGAGAAAACCTGCAAGAGAAAAAAGATGGGTTTGTATCCACAACGTTGGTGAATACTGACATAAAAATGAAGAATATGTCCTGGATTACTTGCTTTAAAATAATTCTTCAGGTCTTCTACAACAAGGAATAAAATTGTACCGTGAATCAGAAATAATTTTGAAACTCCATGTTTTCATTATTAAGTATTGATTAATGCTGAAAGAGCAAAGAGAAAATGATTTGTGAAAATTAGTTTCCTGAATCAATGTTTTCTATGAAATGCTTGCTTTTTTTTTAATGACTTTAAAGAGCCACTTGGAACATCATTAACATGCAATAATTTTTCCTTGCTTGTCCTATTTTGGAACAGGTTTGTTGAAGAAAGTAAAGCAAATAAGATTATATTCAGTAAGCAGAAGCTAAGTATAACCTAGAGCACTTGCAGACTTCAAGGTGACAAAAGTCAACGCATCATCTTTTCTGTGTTGTGGTATCAGTTCACATTGAGCTGACTGATACAGGTCAGTACTTCTATTCCTTCACTCACTAATGTGGCTTTTAATCAAGTCCCTCAGAAAGGATCACCAACAGTGTCATTGCTTCAGTACTTATTTAAACAGATTGACTTAGCTGTAATCAAATGCAGGCTGCACACTGCTGACAGAAAAAAAAATGTTTATTTTCCAGAATTTTATGTAGGCAGTGTACATGGTTTTAATTGCTGTAAGAATATTAGAACTCTGTTTTATGGCTGCTTGGAATGCTGAATTCCCCCTGAATACATATTACAACAATTATTTACAGGTAGCCTTTAGTACCAATGTTTAGCTGTACTCCTCTTGTAATTATAGTATGTTTGCAGGCTTCAGCTTTCTGGATTGATGCACTCTACCAGAGCGCTCTTTCAGTGTAGCTCTTTTCTCTTGGTGTGCTTTAAATACTAAGATCTTAGGTTAGCTGAGGATTATCCCCTTTGAGAATCTTCCAAGAAAGGGATTTTTTGCTATTGGAAAGAGTTGCTGTCATTTCCCTTCCACAGGAGAATCAGCTTGTTGGCTGCCTCCCCAATCCCTTGAGGATCTGTCTGGGTTACCTTTTTAGGTGTCAAAACTGACCCAGTAGCCTAGAAAGACACTTCCTCCTCTTAGAAGTTTTGCAATCAGTGCCTTACAGAGGCAAGGGAACTTTGGGGGCCAGAATGTCTGCTTGGGATTATCATGATCTTTTTTTTTTGTTAGGAAACATTTCCAAAAATAGATATTTTGGGATCTCTTCAAGGACAAAAAACAGTTTCTTGCCTTATATATAGCAGCAGGGAAATACATTCCTTGTAATGAAAGTACCATAGTGTGTGTACTGTTTTATAAACATCTAGTGAACACCCTGTAAGAAGTATCTCCATCACAGGGAGTAAATAACATGCAAAAGCACAAAAATCTAATCCCACACTGGGCAGAATATTTGTAATATGCAGTGCCTTACAAAAAATATATGCAGTCACTCTCCCTTTTGTGCTGTCATTTGGGAAGGAACCCTAAGGTTTCCTCACAACACTTTGTTGGCTTGATTTGTAAGCATTTCTCAGCATACCTGCCTCCTACATGAGTTTGGTTCATTAAGGAGTACTCCTCTTCAGAGGTATTTTTTTGTTTGTGGGTACATCATCTTGTGATCTACATAAGAAAACAGATTTTCACTGCAAACAGAGGAGCTATTTTCACTGCAAACAGAAATGGACGGAGGGGCTTTGTTTCATTGAATCATATTTCAATCTTACTTTTAAATTATGAAATAAACTTGGTTCACAGACTTACTTTTAAACAGATCACTGAAGTTATTAAATGCATACGTAAACCAAGAATTGGACAGTTTTTCCAAAGACCATATGGTTCTGGCAGAAAAATTCTTATTTGATCATTTTGTCAGTCTGGTGTTCCTTCCAAGCTAGTGAGCAATACTTCGGAAATCACATGGATATCAGTACCTTTGTCCACATATATAAATGTGATGGCTTTTACCTCCCTGTGAGCAATTTAATATTGTAACTCTTCTCATAAGGAAAAATTCTCTAGCAGGATTCTGCTTCTGTGCTTAAAAGACACCTCTTGGGTGGTAATGTGCTTCTGTCAGAATTTTACTTGAAGATGCTGATTCTTACCTGAAGCAAATGGAATAGTTTAATAGCAATCATCACTTGCAAACAGATTGCTGATATGTCTTTCTGTGAGCTTGCAGAGAATTTTCTCTGGTTCTTTGGGAAGGACAAGTTACATTTTAATCCATTTACTGGCATACTGAAGATCTCTGCATACTTGCAGAGGGGCTGTAGCACCTGGTGACTCCTGGTAATTCATAGCTATTCATAAATGTGATAAAGAAATCCTGGTTTTGCCCAGAAAACATGGAGAGGAACCCAGTGAGGAATTTCTTCTAAAACAGAAAGGTTCTTTCTGATTAAGCCCAGCTATAAAGGCTTGTATCAGCCTCTAGTACACGTAGTTTGATGGGAGTGGCACAGAGGGTATGATGACAGTGCCTGATTTAGCTCATGAGATAGCTACTATTAATTTATTGCTCCTATTAGGACTGTGAATGTCAGTAATGTGATTTAGAAAGCTAAACTCAGTAGTGGGCAAAGAGAACAACCATCAAGACCTAAGACTTCACTAAAGGAGTCTGGAACCATGAGTGGTACTTTCAGACCACATTTTGAGCTGCTGCAGCTGTCAGGCTGTCCGTTCTTGTCTGTCATACCACCTTGGTGCTGGATTTAGGGCAGGTACCAACTTAAGGCAGAGTCTGAAGCATGCAGCCTAGGGTGACACAAGATGGCATCAGGATGAGCATGCATTTTATTTCCTGGAACTATTGGTTTATTCTTTCCTACTAGTGACAATCACGTTGTACACAATTTAAAGTGCTATATGATGCTCAGATCTTTAGCTGTGTGGGATGGGGAATGTTCTGTCCTATTCTCGTAGTGATCAGAGGAGAATGAGTATGAAATGGATGGAGAATTTGAGAAAACTCTAAGTGCTGGGTCACATAAATTAGAACAGGAGACTCAAAATGATTGGCTTGCCTGACAGAAAAAAGCGAGAAGGCTGAGAAGAGTTGCTGGTTCTAACAGTCCCAAAGAAAGAGGAGGCTGTAATACCCTCATTGTCAGGTTTGTTGCTGAGCCCCAGCACTGTGAAATGCATAGAAGGTGCCTGTGAGCAGTGGTGAGCCCTGTCCAGCAGGACCATAAAACCAGCAAAGACAACTGAAGCGTGGCATCATGCAGTGCCCTCTGAGGTAAAGCTAAGAAAAGTTGCCTTGTGCAGGATTTATTGGCTTCTCCTGGGGATATATGAATGTCTGTATTAAGGATGTGCCAGCACAAAGCACTCAGAAAGGAAGTAGACTCATGGGAAGGTCTTAAAAAACTCATCTCTACTGTCCAGTGTGCATCTGCATTATGCAGGAAAATAAAAGTCTGAATGGCAGCTGATGGAGACAATGACGAACAAATGGCACAGCTTGAATACTGGCCTATGAACAGCCTTCACTGTTTTCCTTCAGATTTTCAGTACCCAGGAAGGTGAGGTAGGAATGAACTGGATAGCTCTAAAAAAATTTCATGCAGATAGATGGGATACCGGCCAGATGCATCCAAAGGAAGTAATTTATTGGCCATGAGTAGATAGAAAAGCTCTGTTGCCTAAAGCAACTCAGTGGATATAGAAGAGGCCAGAAGTCTCCATTTACTTGTCTGAGTGTTTTTCTGTCTCTGTACCTTAGAATACAGTGCTGTTCTGCAGGCTAGATAACCATGACTAGTGAAAGACTGTGTCCACTTCTTGCTTCTCTGAGCAGATAAATGTATCAATGTTGAGCATTGTGTGCAAAACATATTGTTCTTTTTTATTGATTTTCTCCTGGGAAAAGGAAAGAAATAAAAGCTTTTAGGTCTTTTAGTACTATGGAGTTGTATAACAATGTAATCTGTTCCCGTCTTTGTGAGGATCTTTTTATTTAATATTCAGGGAATGAGTCTTTTCATCAAGTATATTGGCATATTGATTAATGTCTGAATTCAGTGGGCCTGCTTTTATGCATTCAGTGAATAAAACCAGAAGATGACTCAGCAAAACAAAGATTCGTACTGGAATCTGTATGGATTTTTTTGTTTGAATGTGAATACACAGAAGCTTTAAAATTACTTTTAAATTTTTTCTTTTCCATTCTCCTGCAACATGTATTACTCAACTGTGAAGTCATAAGATATGTGGGTACTCTGGTACAACTGTAGAAAAAGACTATTTCATTACAAAACAATAAAGTGTTTTACCAATCACAGGTACATAATGGTCAATAAAAAAAAAGCAAAAAATCTCTCAAGTATAATCTTAGCTAACAAGATATTTTAAAAACCATGCTATCTCAGAAAATACTTCTCTAAATCTGTAGCCAGAGGTACAGAGTGGGTTGTTTTTCTAGTTTAGGTATACATTTAATCTGCACATAGAATATTGAAAAGCAGCCAAACCACTTTGTGACAGTCTGTAATTTTGTTGACTTTATGATATTAATAGTTTCTTGGAAATTATTCTCTCATCTTGTATTCCATGTGTCTTCCCTTCAAATGCTAGCTGTAATTTATGATAAATTAAGACAGTTTCACTGCCTTGCTGTGGCATTTATCCATTCCATTCTTCTAATCACTGTGTGATTCAGGAACTTACTGAAAGTTTTAAGTCTGAAAAGACATCCTGAAATAACATACATACAAACCTGCTGGCATAACAAGATTCTCTTTAAACTCTGTTCTAATCTCTAGCCAGCTAAAAAGTGCCATAGCATTAAGTTTTCAACAGAAGTTTCTAAAATAAATTTATAATCTCAAACTGCATTTTGTATTTAAGTAATTTATTCTTCTGATTAAATTATTCAAGTCAGAGTCAATGGTTTTCACCATTAGAAGAAAAAAATCTCCACAACAATGAAATATCAGGTGCACAGCAAATGAGATTAGTTTATCAGCCGACACTGTGTTACTCCTCTGCTAATGTAGATCACATGTGTCTCCCAGGTACTGCTTCAAAGAGCTATCATATCTGGGAGCAAAAGTAATTGTTACAACACAATACAAGGCTCTGCTCAAAAAACAAATGACTTGGCTCATGGGGACCTGGTACTGAGAAAGCTTTATTTCCCCTCCATTCACTTATCAATGAGATATGGTTCACCATAATGTTCAAATTCTTTTTGGGGAGGATGACAATGAAATTGTGTTATTACCAATATAAATGCTAAATTTGCCTTTTCAATTACAGGCTCATTCTTTCCAGGTGGGAGCAATAGAGCAAAAATGATGATCAATGGGCTCACAACAATGCTATACAAAAAATATTCAGTCAAAACCACAGAGGTGTAAGTTTTAAAAATGTTCTGAGGAGCAAGTCAATTACAAAAAACATTTAATATCTAGCTTAACCCTGTGTACAATTTCCTAATGTATTTGAGTCAATTAGAAATCCAGGTCCTTTTTTCAAATGTGATATGGCATTTAAGAGTTTAAACCTCTTTAAAACTCAATGACACTTTCTAGGAGTGCCCTTGCTAGAAATTAAAAGGGGTTTGGGTTTTTTTCTGAAACTTTAAGTGGGCTTTTGTGTTAGTTTTGATTGTCTTCCTGTTAATATAATAATTTCACATTAATCATGATAGAATGAATGTCCCACCTGATACAGGTAATCCACAGTTTAGAAGAATACTGAATACTCCTGCTGAGACTTTGCCTGATGAAATGATGTAAAAGAAATAATATGAGAGAGCTCTACTATCTTTGCACTGGAAAATGCTGAAGTAACTGTTATGTTTCCTGTACTCTGATATAGTCTGGAATTTTATCTGTTACATGAACTATGGAAAGCATTTCTAGCCCTTGGCTGCAAATTTGGATTGAAGTTACAGGCATGCATTAGAAGTTGGAAAGTTATTTCCCATCTTTATAAAGCTGGACCCTCTCTGTAAAGCTGGATCATGTCTAAAAAGACTTCTCATGCTTTGTCACCCTGTTTCACTGTTTCCCACCTGCAATCTTTCTCCCATAGAAATATCAGAAATTGTGAAAACTGTGTATAAGAAAAGGCATAGCTTCTGTTTCAACCAGGAGTTGCTTGTACTTCTAAACGGGGAGAGTTTTGTGTGTTCGTGGCAGACTACAATGCAGCACCAGTTCAGCAAGGGATCTTAGGTGAAGGCTCTTCTGACCATGAAATTAGAGGAGTCCTGCTGTGGTTCCGGCAAGTCCTAAGGATGGTCGTCAAAGGGGCTGTTCCTCATTCTCTCAACTTTACACGTGCACCCAAACTAGATCTGTCAAGCTCTTATTGCTTTTCAGATTTGGCTTGTGTCTTCTCAGCAATACAGGTAAAACTGAATATTGCTATACCAAAGATGAAGGGCTATAGGCATATGACTCCTGCCTCATGAAGGGAAGTGACTGGGAAAAAGGATGGATTAGGGTGGGAGAATTCTTTTTTTACTGCTCTTGTACACTTTTATTTAAGCATGAATTATTACAAACATGTAGCACTTCATGCCATTCTACCAATGCTACTAATTCTAATTTCTAGAGCCCTTCACCCCATGACAATGACTGAATTTAGAGATTTTAATATATTCTGCATTTAGCCTGTCATTCTTCCAATTGCATCTATTTTTAATCACAGTTAGGCCTCACCAACTGGTTCAAGCAATTACAGTGAATATTTTACATATCTGTTTCAGAAGATTTTAGAAAAAAATGAGCAGTAACAAAACATTTTGAGAGCAAAGGCTTGTAAAGAAAACGTGCTTCACAGCAAAGGTTATTTTCCTCTTCAGCAGTCATGATGGAGTATTTTTTGGAAAGGAGAATGCTCCTGCACTTGGGTGTTGTTTTTGAAAATAAAGACTTAAAAACAGGTGTACAATATTTTCCTGTCTCTATAACAGGTTAAATCCTTCATTGTCTGATTTGAGTGAAGCAATGAATGTAGTTAAGAATAATTTGTTGTTTTGAGTGCTTAGCTGAGTCCTTGATTTGTGTAAGCGAAAGTTTTTAATAAACCATACTTTGTTAAGCATATGTGTATGTGTTTACATCTGTATAGTGAGTGAAAGAGATGGCAGTTCCCAAGCATTAGACAGTATAGAATGTGGGCAGAGCAGCTGAGATGACCATGAAGCTGTTAGTTGCCATTGACTAATACATAAATTAATAAATTAGGTTAAATTTCTGACAGATTAAAAGAGTCATCTAATTGTATATTTTAGTTGCTCACGTGGCTGTTTGTGAGGATACACTTGGATGGACTTGTGAAGAGGTTTGTGTAATAAAACATACATTACAGAAGGACTATCTTCCCATGCATCTTTGAAGGCTTTTTGTAGATTCAGAGCAAACAATCTAATTCTTTATAAATTATCATGGGTTATCAACTCCCCTTTCTACAACCATGTTCCATCAAGCACATACTTTAATAAAACCCAGGATTTTGATTAATTTTATTTGAAAGTTATTCTACTATCTCATAGGTTTTATCCTGTTACCATCAGTTGAGTGGGACTATGAAAGAGTGGTATTACCCTCAGGTTTTGGGTGTCTTTCTTCATCAGTTGTGATCTAGACCACACTGGACCAGGTAGGGAGAAGAGGGAACCTATGATGATTGTTGAAGAGTTGTGTGAATCAGCAGGTGAACTGCATATCAGGTTTTCATTATACAAACCTCTTGCCAAGTATAAACAATGTGCTACATTATTATGGGGTCATGTCCTTTTCAAACTATGGCTTGGAATTCAATACTACAGAACTTGCCTCTGCTTATGGTATGAACAGCTATAAATAAAGAAATAGTGAAGAAGCAAACCTGTTACTCCCTCCCGGCTTTTGGTGCAAGACTGTTTTCCTGTTAGGAGATCAGCTGTTTAGAACTAAACTTTTTGCTGAGGACATTTGATCAACCTTTTCTGAAGAAGCTTTTGGAGTTGCATTTTCTGCTTGAGACAGTATGCCTGTAAGCAGCCTTGACAGCTCATGATCAAGGGGTCTGTAGGTGATTTCTGTGAGTTCCAGCCACTTCACTTCCTTTGGCCACATCCTAAGCACAGCATTTAACAGGAGAGGTATAATTTACAAGTTGCAGTATAACACTACTATTGTAACAAGTGTACTAACTATACTGTACTATACCTGGTGTAGCAACTACAGAAAAAAGTACACTCACATTTGTGTATAATGATAACCATCTGAGACTAACAGATCTTTTTCTGGCATTATTAATGAATGTAACCAGTTTAATAAAATCTTACTTTAATATAGAAGCTACTATAAAAAGTGTAAGGGAATTAGGAATCACAGTCCTAGAAGGCTACAAAAGAATTTTGCTACCATGATCTCTTAACTTACAAAATACCCCTGAAGATATTTGGAATATATCATTCTTATCCAATTGATGCCCTGAGATTATATACATGTTTCTGTGAAATTTCTTGGGGAGCTTGACTTACTGAGGGAAAATTACTGGGTATTTTCATTAAATCGCACTCACTGGTTGTGTACTAATAGATAAATTTGAAAAAGTGGTAAATAACTGCATACAATTGAATAAGGATAACAAATTGTGATGTCTAACATATCTCATCAAAGTATTTTGTTGATTGCTGTTTAAATATACTTAATTATGATTGTGGCTTATGGCAGGAGTCACTTAGGAGCATTTTTAGCATGAAATCTGCTAGAAAATGCCAGTTTTTTAAAAAGTTTTTGATATATTAATTTTTAATACTTGTCTCAAAGCATTTCTAAAAGTTAGGATAGAAAAGTATATCACAGGGAAATCTAACTCCACAGTTGTGAAAATGGTAGTTTTCTTAAACAGACATTCTGAGTCTTTATTAAAACTCTGTAAATTCCAAATATTCTGTTTTATTGCTCTTACTTTCTTACATAAAGATTGCCTTTTTAACTCAGTGTATTCAGTGTACCTCACTTAATACCATCTTTCTTATTTTCAGCTTTATATAACTTTGATTTTTCTTTACATGACATTATTTCTCTGAATTGAGTAGATTAATATCAAAATGTCTCTTTAATCATTGCAGTTTAGTTCATTATTTTCATATCACTCCGATGACTCCTCGGGGAAGCCAACACCTGTTAGATGTTCACTTTTGCAAAATGTGCTTGTGTAATATTGCAGACATTAATTTTTAAAGTGAGACAATAGTGTTTCATCTCTGTATTTTCTGCTTTATAAGCAGAAGACTTCATCTAAAGTTTTTACTTTATCATACCTAGTTTTGAAGTACTTTGATACTGAAGAAAGAGTTATGAAATGGTCAAGTATAAAGCAGAAATTCTCCAGTGGAGTAATTATGTATAATAATTCAGTAACACAGGGCATGTACCTTCTTTAGGGAAACAAACCTTTTTTAAAATCTCTTTAATTTACTTGAGCTCTGATTTAAATTTCATCTAGAAGGCTGAAGGAATGCTTTCCAATATATGAAAGTTTGTGACCAAGAAAACTGTCCTCACAATACTCAGGTAGTATGCTGGGCAATCACCAACCGTATGAAGTTCAACTAGGGAAAGTGCTGATTCTGTGCCTGGGATGGGCAACCCTGGATGTATGGACAGACTGGGGAAAGCAGTGCCATGGAAAGGGACCCAGGGGTCCTGGTCGATGGCAAGTTGAACATGAGCCAGCAGTGCCCTGGCAGCCAGGAGGGCCAAACATGTCCTGGGGGGAATCAGGCACAGCATGGCCAGCTGGGCAAGGGAGGGGATTGTCCTGCTCTGCTCTGCACTGGGGCAGCCTCACCTCGAGTGCTGGGGGCAGTTTTGGGTGCCACAATGTGAAAAAGACATTAAGCTACTAAAGAAACCATCCAAAGGAGAACAACAAAGATGGTGAAGGACCTTGAGGGGAAGGTGAATGAGGAGCAGCTGAGGTCACTTGGTCTGTTCAGTCTGGAGGAGTCTGAGGGGAGACCTCTTTGCAGTTACAACTTCCTCGTGAGGGGAAAAGAGGGGCAGGTACTGATCTCTTCTCTGTGGTGACAGTGACAGGACCTGAGGGAATGGCCTGAAGTTGTGTCAGGGGAGGTTTATGTCAGAATCTAGGAGAAAGGTTCTTCACACAGAGAGCATTCAAGCACTGGAACAGGCTCTCCAGTGAAGCGCTCACAGCACCAGCCTGACAGAGCTCAAGGAGTATTTGGACAATGCTCTTGGGCAATGGTGTGACTCTTGTGGATGGCACCGTGCAGGGCATGTAGTTGGACTCAGTCCTTGTGGGTCCTTTACAACTAGGCATATTTGGTGATTCTGTGGACTAAGGATTTGTTCCATTGCCTTCATTTCTTCAGAAAATTTTCTTCAGTTACTCGGTATTTGATATGGGTGGGAGAGCTCCCAGCTAAGGTTCTTTGAACTCTAAAGGCTGAAAAAAGCTATTTTCCTGCACGGTCAAGCATGCTCAGATAGCGAAATGGGAAAGCTCTCCTGCCCGAGGCACCCAAAGGCAGCTGAGCTTAGTGATGTCACTGAAGCTCTTGGGGGGGCCCTTGTGCCCTTTCCTGTAAAGTTGCAGGCCTGATGTGAAATCCATAGTGAAATGTTCCCTCTTTCTTGAGATGTGGCTGTTATCATAGTAACATTATGTCAGGATAGATCCAATTCTGAGTACTCAGCTCTTGTGAGCCTGGTTTTCCTCTCCTTTTGGCCTATACAATGTCATATGCCAAGGGTGTGTGCTTCTGTTACAGATCACTTCCATTACATAGGATAGAGGAGAACTAAACTTAATGGGAAGCTTTGGTGAAATGGATGTTCCATAGCTAGTAGTACAACTTCAAAGGCAGGCTGCATGAGAAGTTTATCAAAATCAGTCATGTCCTTTTTCATACTCGATCGAATCCTAGCTATTAAATCTGTCATCAAGCAGTTGCTCATCTTGCCAAAGGACGTCTTGAACTGAAGTCCAGAGAATGGAGCATATAATTGAATCACTACTGACCAGCTGTCACAACAACCCTCTCCTCCCCAAACATTAATGAAAGGAAGAAAATGAGACGTTGTGATTCAAACTTTTATTCTGACGACATCCCATTGTTGTGTTCTAGCACTGAGCCAAGAGAATTCATCCTCCTCATTACGTTTTCCAAAAGCTTATTATAAGCACTTGTGTGCTGCTGATATCGCCGCAGGAGCTGACTGAAACTTCAGAGATGAAGCCAATATGCTCTTTGAGATAATGGTAATGTATGCAAAACAGAAAAAACAACAACAAAAACTGTCCTGGAAACCTGAAAAAACCTCACAATTTTAGCACACCTGAAGAATGAGACAGATATTATTGATGAGATACTTGTGATTATTTTATTCTCTAGCTCAAATGTAATTAAATATCAGTCACATCTTAGAACTGCTAGAGAATACAGACTTACTGTCAGATCTACCAGTTAGGGTCCTCCCTGTGTAAGAGGGAAGAAACATCCTTCCTGGAATGCCTTGTCATGTCTATTTTGTTACCGTATAATCCCAGTCTCTGTAATGTATCCTGGGTAGATGTTGTCATCATTATAGAAATGTTCTACAGATAGATAGAAATATCTTTTTTTCTCAAATACAGTTATGCAACACTAAGTAGAAAATGTGACTGCATCAGTTAAAAACAGGAGATGTGAGGTGTAGACGTTTTCAGAAAAGCCAGCATTTCTTGTCTATCTCTGGGAAAGTCTTGCCTTGCTGGGAGAGGCTGCATGGCCTAAAGTAGCTTAAGCCTTGGTTAGCCTGAAACATAACTCTGGAACAGGCTTGTATGAGCAAATAGTGGCTTGTGGGAGAGAATTTGCAGTCCTCCAGACTCTGAGATTAATAAAACAGAAGGAAGGGAAAAGGGAAAGTTATGGAGAATAAAGAGAGATTTTGGTCAATTCATGTGGTGCCTTGACCAATTGCTAACTTATTTTTAAAAGAATTCATTGAAAATGGTATCTTCAATACTAGAAAAGCTGAATAAACAAGGAAAAAAAAGATGTCAAATTGTGTGGCCATTGTTTCTGTTTTGTAGAAGGCTATAAGTGCGAAGTTATATCAAGCTTCGATCTTAACAAAACAAAGAACTCTTTCATAGCATTTAAGAAAAATGACAAATCTATATAAGTGCAGAAACACACATCCTTTCTATTTACATTTTTCTGAGACAGCATATTCTGAAGCACATCTGTTGTTGAGACATCAGACAATGAAGGTAGATTGCTTTTAATGATTTATGTCAGTTGAATTAGAGATGATTTATCACTGTTTTCTGTAAAACAACTGACTGTATAAAAAGAGAAGGGTTCTCTTACTTTGTTTCCTGTCAGAGAAAATTGTCATAGGGTTGGATTCATGGTGCTCAGATCACCATAGTGCTTTTATAACTCCAGTCATTTTGATTTTTTTTTAATGTGGAGTTTTGGAGTGGAATCAAATCAGTGCTTTGCTTTGGAATGATATATATATGATTCAAATTCATCACATATATGCACCTGTGACATGCAGATGCAGACCAGAGCTATAAATAAACCTGTTTTGTTTTGATCTGAATTTTGATTGACCAAAGAATCTTCTTCAAAATTTGCTATTAAGTAATATATTTAATTAATGGAAAATTTCTTTTCTTCCCAAAAGAAGAACAAAACAAAATAAAGCAAACCCCTCAAACCACTAAAATACCCCACTAAAAAACCTAAAGAGAAAAAAAAAGATTAGACCTGAGTTCTTCCAGAGTATAAAATATGGACACAAATGGTTTGGTTTGCCCAGTCTGCAGATTATGCTGTTCCATGAAGCCTCCACTGCCTTTTTTTTTTTTTTTTTTTGAAACTGGAATGTTGTTTACTGTTTGAGAAAGTAATTGCAACAATCTTTATTTGTGAGGTGAAAATTCAATTTCTGCAGAGGAATTTAAATAGCGAGCAAGGATAGTTATCTTTCTGATATTTGATAAATGGAAAAAAGATTTAGTTATCTTGAGGTGAGATTACTTTTCAGAGAGGATGACATTTATTACCTCAAGGACATATTTCAGAAAATCCCTATTCTTTATCCAGAGGTGATAGTTCTGTTCATCAGAGAAGAAGGCAATTGGGAAAAGAAAAGATTAATTATATTTTTGTGTGCTTGAGCAGGGGATGCAATTGGTTTGTTTCTACAGAGGACACCAGTGGAATAGTGAGGGTGTTCTGCAGAGAAGGGAGAGTTTATCCAGTGAGACTTCTCCCAAATTCTTTTCATTTCTGTGGTAAACTTCCTGTGCTCTTAATCCTCATCTGTTAATTCCTTAATAGACAAACATCCTTCCTATTGGGTAGTCAGCTTGAGAGTGAAATCGATTCGCCTCCCCAGCTTCCCAAAAGCTCAGTTATTTCAAGACCAGCAGAATTAATGATTTCCTTTGGATTTGTGTCCTTCTATTTCCTCCCCCCTCATAACTCCAGCCACCTGTTGTGTTCTCCTTCAACCCTTCTCAGCATACCTCCAACTCCCCTTGCCATGAATCCTGACACTGTTGCTATTATTTCTCCTCCCTCCCACCAAGTTGCCTTCCCTGTCCAACTGTACCATTGGCTGAAGGTCCTGTTCCTGAATCTGCACTGCAGGGGGTGTTGCTGGGTGATGATACTGCCTGTCCTGCCTGTAGTGAGACAGAAAATCACAGAGCTCACACCTTCCCTTCCCCTTAGGACATTAATTCACTTCTCTGCCTTCTCTCTGTTTCTCATCCCCTGAGACTTCTGACTCAGTCACATTTATTGAAATTGGCCAAGGGAGTAGAAACTATTTGGAGAAAGCTGACATATGGATAAATAGTGCTATTATATAAACTTCCTCCTTCATTAGAGAATCAGTCTAAAATACAGGAAAAACCTCCCTCTTTCTTAGGGAAATGGATTTCTTCATTTGTATGTAGCAAGAAATCAAACTGATGTGTTTTCCAGATGTGAGAGTATATAGTGGAGTAGATTATCATATCCCTTTTCAAAGGGATGCTACCTGTGTATGTGGTCTTCTGTTGGTTAATAGTAAGCTCTTTGAATTCAGACCTCTTCATTTCATTATATCGTGGCAAACATATCTAAGGGCTTTCTAGAAGACACCTTTTAGCTTCCCATAATACCTAGAAAAGCTGGAAGAGAAGTATACTAACTCAGCACATAAATGGTTCTGCTTTGTCCTAATTCCAAAGCCAATGGTTCTTAATTTTTGGGGTTAGCTGTCCTCTGTATAACTTTAATCTGTGGAGAGGTTGCTCTCCCTTTGTGCTAAATAACTTCTGTGCATCAGATTTCCTACCTTCAGCACTTTTGATCTGTTTAGTGGGCCTAGGCATATTTTTTCAGACTTCTCAGGAATTAAGGATTCTTTCAAAACTAATAGTGAAGCTAACCAGTTCTCCAGATGTGCTTAAAAATTGGCAAAAAATATTTAAAACTGAGATTATAATAGAGTTCCAAATTACTTAATTGATTTTTTTCTTTGCAAATATTTTGTCAGTATAGATTGAGTTAAGGTAATGTTCAGTAATTTGTATTCTAATCTTTTGTCCATGTTTTAATATTGTGGAAGTTAATTTTATGCTGCAAAAGTCTGTCTTTGCAATATTATATGCTTATGTAAGATTTACTCTTTTTCTGCTCTGGATATTGCATAATTTAATATGATATTGTGAAATGAGACTTTCAATCAGCTTGCAATAAGCTATTTTTTGTTTGACAAAAACCAATATGGCCTTATATTTATTTGGCACCCCTGAAAGTATTGAGAGTTATTCACACTGCTCTGTTATGATTTATTAAAAGGCAAGACATTGAATTCTGGCCTGCAGTTCCATACACAGAAGCTATTAAATATTCTCCCACTAAGAAAATCTCACCTCACTTTTTTTTTTCTTTTCCTGCTGAAAATTATTTCTTTTTGACAAAATGGAAGCAAATTAGATAAGCTTTTGTACAAAGAGAAGAATTAACAGAAGATGTATAGGAGGGGATAATAATCACAGAGAAAATGAATGAATTCTCTCATGTCACCTGCTTCTTCTGGCATAAATGATGATTATTATGCTGTTAAATCCTTTAGTTATGATAAAATTTCTTCAGCAGCTCCATTGTCTCATTTTTAAAAGGTATATATTTCATAATTCCGAAAAGATTATTTAACAGACAGCATTTATTTATTATTTTATGTGGCATTCAGAGTATTGGGTGAGTGGTTTACAAATAAGGGATAAAACTTTTGCTTGAAGAGAAAAAAAAAGAATTACTGCTTTCTTACACTGTCATATGTTTATTCTGTCAATGAAGGTAGTGGTAATAGCACCACTATCCGTTAAATCATCACTCTTCCTTTCCCTGGTTAGTTTCATACTTTTTCCCTGCTACCATACTCTCAGAACACGTTCTGTGTAAAACCAGCTATTTAAAGTGGAATACCTTGCATGTCTTTAGCTGCAAGAGAGGGGTTAAAGTATGGTTGTGGAAGAAATTCATTGGGCCCTGCTTTTGATAAGCAGAGGAACCTCATTGCCCTTTGTGAAGCTACAGGTGACAGACCCAGGCCACATTTGACCTTTCTCTATGACCTCTGCATTCCCCACAGGAATCCTGAGTCAGTGTTTATAGAGACCTATAGGTACCACAGACCCAAATATCTTCAAAGCCCTCTAGGCAGTGGGAGCATGGCATAATTCTCTGTATAGGAAACCTGGTCTTTCAGTTCAGGAGCACAACTGCAGGTTCAGTGGACCCTGGCAGAAGAGGAAGAGTCTGAGAAAGGATGAACAGATTCTGTGGATGACTGTGACTGTGACATGATTTTCTGTCTAAGATGAGATGCTGAAAGCTGAGCTGGTTGTTCCAAGCTTCCTTTCCAGATGAGTGGCAGGTGCTTGCAGACAATGTACTTTACTGCTCTGAAGGTAGTTACATTCAAAGGTCTTTCCACTGAGTCTCAAAGGAGCCTGAAGAGATCAGCTCAGACTTGGTAAGTATGTTGAGAGATTTAACTGAGGACAAATTAATCTCTTTCCTGGCACTGCGTGCTCTTCTCCTTCACAGTCACTTGTAACTCAGTTACTTCCAATATTTGAGTGTGGTTTTGAAAGCATTGCCCTTGTTCATTGTAATGGCCATTATACTGGCCATTATTCCTCTATAGGAATATCTGGAGAATGCCAGCAGTGGGAAGAAAAAAAGGACAGAGCCGTGGTTTCTTTATTGCAAAGGTGATACCATAAGCACATTGTCTACTGAGAATTAGATAATAAAAAAATCTTGGAGGTTAGAAAAGACCTCCAAGATAATTGAGTCCAACCTGTGATTAATCACCATGTTGTTATTTATACCATGGAACTAAGTGCCACATCCAGTCATTTCTTGAACACCGCCAGGGATGGAATATGCTAATTGCTGGAGAGAAGTGGCCAACACCCATCTGGCTACAGCCTTCTTTTGGGTAGAGACCAGAAGAGTTGGCCTCAGCCCATGGACCCAGTCTGTCCAGATCCCTCTGCAGAGCTTTCCTACCCTCCAGCAGAACAGCACTGCCACCCAACCTGGTGTTGTCTGTGAGCTTACTGAGGGTGCAATCAATCATCTCATCCAGATCATCAATAGGAACTCAACTCAATACTGAGCCTTGGGGAAACCCAATAGTGACTGTCTGCCAAATAAATGGGGCACCATTCATCGCCAAAGTTGTGCTAATACTCACAATTTCATAGGACACACAGACACACAGACACACATACACATATATACTATACCTCCATGTTAGAAGAACTTATTAACAATATATAGTAAATTAGAAATATGGAACTTATCCAGGGTAGGGCAAGGGAAGATGGCAGAACTTCCTTTTAATTTTTTTCTCTTTTTTCTCTGAGAACAAAGAACAGGAGAAACAAAAGCTGCCATATCACGGGTAGTTTTACCCTTGAATTTAGGGCATTATCTCTCCAGAAGTGGTGAGGACTGCCAGTAGCTCAAGTCTGCCAGCTGCTCTAGTCAGGGAAATTTAGCATCTGGTTTGGATTCGCCAACCATTTCAGACTGACCTTTTTCATTTTAAATTAAGAGGGGAAAAAAGGGAGGGGGAAAGAAAGGAAAAATGCTGGCGGTCTAACCTTGTGCCTTCTGTGCACAAAGTACTATTTCAGATGGCTAACCCTGATGTATCCATGGAAAATGCATTTCTTTGCTCCCTTGTGGCAGTCCTCCAAGCCTTGGTACAATCTTTTTTTTTTGGTTATATAATCACCTAGATAACTTTAGATACATTAATAACAAAAACAGCCTTGAAGGAAAAAAAGCTGTGTGTATCAGTGACAGCTGCAACCTCTCCTTCAAAAAAACTCCAATTCTTTTCTGAAATGGCTTTAGTAAGATGGATAGGAAAAGGCATCTTTGTTTTCCATGTCATGCCACAGGTCTTTAGTGCCTAGAGCTTTTGAAGGACTTTCTGGTCGAGTCAAGAATGATTTAAAGTCCTTAAAAAAGTCAAGACTAGAATTTTACCTGATGTGGTAATTTTTGTGTGTTTTTTCGAAATACACTAGATATATGCAAATGTGTCACAGCAAAGTGATAAGGATGGAAATTTTTCATACAGTTTAATCCTCAGCAGAAGTTCTGAACTCTTAAAGTCAAAGTTAGCTGTGCCTTGCAGAAGCCTGTATAAAGCTTTGGATCCCTGTATGGTCTTTCTTTTAGTGCTTAAAGACCCTTAAAGCTACAGCAAGTCCCTTGAGAATTCTTTTTCACCTGCATGTGAAGGAAGGACTGAAGAATGAAGTGAGGATGTGCTGTTAAGTATGAGATCCAGGCAGATTATTTTGGAAGACTTGATGGTGCTGGGCATTCAAACTGCAGACAGGCCCAGAGAGAGACCAAGCACTGTTTATAACCTTTAAGAGAATACTTGCAACTGTTTATCACAGAATCATAGAATATCCTGAGTTGGAAGGGACCCACAAGAATCACTGAAGTTCAATTCCTGGCCCTGCACAGCACCATCCCCAAGAATCACACCACATTCCTGAGAGCATTGTCCAAACATTTCTTGAGCGCTGTCAGGTTTGATGCTGTGACCACTTCCCTGGGGAGCCTGTTCCAGTGCCCAACCACCCTCTGCATGAAGAATCTTTCTCTAACTTCCAACATAAACCTCCCCTGACACAGCTTCAGACATTCCCTCGGGTCCTGTCACTGAACATGAGACAGAAGAGACCAGAGCCCAACCCTCCACTTCCCCTCATAATGAACTCGTAGACCACAATTAGGTCGCCCCTCAGTCTCCTCCAGGGTGAACAAGCCTCAGCTCTCAGTTTATTTTGCAGCTATTTGCAGATATTACAAGTATTTTATCCATGTTTTCTAAACACTTGGATGCAAGAATACAAGAATTGTGGAGCTTTTGGTCAGATGATTCCAGTTAAGAAATATGAATTATGTATCTTCTACAGTTAGCTTATATTTTTCATCACCTTCAATCATTTGATTTATTTAATACATTTTATTATCACTTTACTTTCTGCAGCATTCAGTAAAGTCTAATCTCAGACTCAAAGTCAGGAATAGCTAAGTTTGGGTATTGAATATACTGGCTGTATTTTATCTTTAAGTAGACAATCATGTTTCCTAGAGAGATTATTATATATATATATTTAAAGAGAAAAGAAAGCTCTGACTAGTGAGTTTGCTTCAGCTCACATGAGATTTAACAAGAAATAATAGTTATTAAGGCTTTATCTGGGAATATCACCCTGGATTCCTATTTTTTAACATCTTGGTATTTGTTGCTGTGAAGACTGTAAAGTGTTCTATCGAAACCCTTTAAGGTAAAATTTTAAAAGATCAAAGATAACAACTTGTGGCTACATCTCAGCACAGCTCTTTCTCTCACAGGGCCCCTTCACCAGCTTCACATTTGTTACTGTCAGAGAAGAAGCACTACTGGTAAGGGGAAAAAATGTGCAGGAAAAAGGAGTGCAAAAATCTACTTTTTACTGCTGGAGCACTGAATTGATAGCAGTAGGATAACTCCAGTTTCCAAGCAGGAATCAAGGAGGAGAGGAGAAACCAGCTAGTGCACAGCAAATGGCAAGGGCTTAGGCAAAGAGGTCAGTACAGTAATCTACACAACAGCAGGATTATGAATACCCTGGTATTCTTGTAAAACCTGTATCTACTCATGTTAATTATTGTTCCTTAGTATGTATCCCATGCTCTTTGTCTAACACAAGTAATAGGAATGGCTTGCGCAGCTCCTTTCCCTGGTAAGGGTTACATCCATTTTGGAAGTGGCATATATTTAAACTTAAACAATAAAGTTATAGCTTAAAGGAAATTTCAGACTCATTGAGTGCCAAAAAGACATACACAACAATTTGCTAATGAAAAATTATGCCAGGAATTCGAAGGCTGCTCTAAGGCTTAGTTGAATTTGACTTTCCATGACACTGTTGCTCTGGAAGATTATTTACTTCTGTGTTATGGTAGCTGGTGAATTGTTTTGTTGCAACTGCATAGTAGTGTGCAGGAAAACACTTGAGAGCAGAGACAGAGTATGTACATTTGAGAAAATGAGGCACTAATATCCTATTAACAGCAGATGATTATGAATGAGTTTATTCCCTGAGACCTCAAAGAAAGTCAAGAATGAAAATGAGCAATAATTCTCCAGTTTGTTAAGTCTGCTTTAAATAGGATTCCAAGAGGAATCTCTCACTATTTCTTCAGCAGTGACTAAAGATATGGTTTTGCCATGAATTTTTATTTTGCAAGAGCCAGAGGTCTGTCATAATGTGATGGGCTAAAGTCACGTAAATAAAAATATATTTTCACACAAAACAATGATAATGGCATCATCAAATACAAATACTCTACTACAGCAACTGGTGGATGATGACTTAAAATGCCTTTTTATTTTACATGATATTTTGGATTTAGCTTGTCAAAGATTGTAACTGAGTGCTTCAAAATTGGCTAAAGGAGACTGGGCATCTAATAGGCATTTTTTTAAATCCTAGCGAGAAAAAATCATCACCATTACTGGAACACTTTTCCTGCGAAGAATTAATGTATAAAGTAGAAAGGTTGAAAATAACAGGAAAAATTACTTTTCTGAAGAACAATATAATCAGTATTTAAGTGAAATAATGCATTATCTATTTATATTTTATTAATGAGAGTAGCTGTATGATATGAAAGTCAATATTAGGCTACCTGCTTATCAGCAAGGTTGTCATGCAGTATGACTAAACCTTACCAAGATACACACTGTGACTGAGCCACAACAGTGAGTAGATGTAGCCTGAATTTCATTTAGGACCCTTGGCTTGCAGAGCTGGGTCCTCTGCTGTAGGAGCATCTGAACATCTTTGGGGTGAGAGTCACAAGGCCTAGGCGAGATGAGCACATACACAGCAGTGTAAGGGTGAAATGATGGGGATTTTTGTGCAGGGCTTGGTTCTCCTGTCCCATTCTTAAAGTCTAGCATTCAATGCAGCAATATCCCTTACATTGAATTACATTTGATTCAATTTAATACAATTAATATCCTGGATAGTTTTCCTAAATGGGTTGTGTTCAATGCGCAATTTAATACTGGCTGGTTTAATTATTTTGGTCTTTATCATAAAAGAACATGCAAAATTGGATATGGGAAGCATCAGTGATAAAGTAGGAGAATATGAGCTAGTAATTGGGTAAGATTTCTGCCATTATAGACAATTTCTTTATTAATATTTCCCCAAAATAATCATTATCTCTCATGTTACCTATCTACTTACCCTCTTTTGCATTTGTTTTCATTTTCTTTCTGTATCCATGCAGTGACACGTGAAAGAGATTTTATATCTTTGCTATGGTACATGAATTTGCCATAACATCTCTCTATATTGCTTCATGACTAACTTGTTAAGTCACTGGAAATTGTGGAAGTTCCTTAAACTCTTACCATTTCCCTGTTAATGGCAATAAAATAACAACAGTTACAGCTGTCTCATATATGATATGATAACCAGAGAATGTCACTCTGGACCACTGTTTTCTAGCAACTTGGTGTTTGTTGCTGTGATGACTAAGAAGAGCCCTATTGATCTCCTATAAGATAGAAGTTCATTGGATGGCAGAAAAACACAAGCCATGTGTTACTCATCTGCGGATGGAGTGACCACATGGAAATAATCTTCCCCATCAGTGGTCAGCTACTGTTACTGTCATATGGGGTTTTCTGGAAGAAACCTGTTGGTAGTGCTTAAGAAAGGAGAAATGCAGGCCATGACAAGAGGAGATATTTGCTTCTCAGGCAATTGGACAATTTGTACATTTGACCTCATCATTTATAATCGCTCACCAAACCTGGCAGAGGGCTGTTCTTAGGAATGCCCTACTAAGTCTCTCAAAGAGCCTTAACCTTTTGGTTATGGTGCAGAAAGACTTCTGAAAGGCAGTGGGAACAATTCTCACTCTGTACTACAAAATGTGTGAGACAAGCCATGGCTTCATCAGCAGATTTCAGTATCTCTTCTCCATAGGCAGTGTGATTTAATGCATGTGTCAGAAGGGTCCCAGCATAATTGTCCCTCTGCTCACAGAAATTTCCCTTGTCTGAAGGGCTCAGTCATGTTTTGTGTATTGTATATTGTCTGAAACGACAATGACATCTTATGTGCCTTCTCTTCCTTCCAATGGTTTCACTGATAAGGAATTATGGGGAGTGTGGAATAAAAGACTATGCTGTGATATTCTTTCTTTCTAAAAGCCATGGGTTGATGATTTTTTTTTTTTTGTTTGTTTGGTTTTTTTTGGGTGGTTTTTTTTTTTTTTTTTGGTTGTTGTTGTTGGGTTTTTTTCTGTTCGTGTTGGTTTTGGGTTTTTTGTTTGTTTGGGTGGTTTTTTGTGGTTATTTGGTTTGGGTTTTTATGGTTTTTTTTTAATTTTATTTTTAAAAAGTGTGTTTACCACTGTCTGGAACATTTGATCTGTGTTGCCATTTCCAAAGTCATTAAATATACTCCCAGACAACACTTGTCAGAAGATTTGCCAAAATGGTGGTGCTAGGTTGACACTCAGACTCAATGATCTTAAAAGTATTTTCCAATCTAAAAGGTTACATGATTCCAAAATACAGAAATTGCAAAACAAAACTAAAGGTACTGCTATATATTTTAGAGAGCATATGTTACTTTAACTGATTTGATATTTTATGTGTAAACAAATATTATAGAGCTGACAAGGAGAACCTGAATGGAGACTTGATCACAGCCTTGAGAGTAACAAATTGCTATAGAGAATAAGGAGTAAGCTTCCCCAATAGAAGCTGAGGGGTGACGCAAGCAAAACCCTTGTTTTATGTTGACACCTGACCCAGTCACAACAACAAGGGATTCTCCGCAGCTGGGAACTGTAATGCCTACAGAATTTTTGATACTTTCCATGTAGCTCTGAGAATAATTATTAGCTTTTCTGTGGCCAAAACATCCCAATTTTTTATTACTATAATTATCACCCTCGGTAATCTCCTTGAATATAGTACCTTATGTTTCACAGAACAATCTATTCAGAATAAAGTGAGTAACTTAAAGGTATCTTGACTTCAGTCTGTCTTTATGTGTCCTTCTGTGTAGCACTGTGTGCAGCAAGCTTTCCATTAAGTAGGCAGTGTCATCATAATATCTTCAGTAAAAAAAGACTTAGATTGTTATTTTTATTGTGCACGGTGAAATGAATTAAAACTCAGTGTGACAAGCTAACTCTGAAAATTATAGCTGCTTTTGTTTCATTTTTCTCACATATACCTTTGGTAAAGCAGTGTGGTCATTTTAATTTGTTACTGTGCTCAGACTCAATATATTCTTTCACGTACCAAGTTCTGTTTGTGGGCCAGCTTTAGGAAGTTACTTTTCCGTTTCTGAGCCACTTTGTTTATCTGCAAAGCAAAGGCAATGATGCTGACTTAGTTTTCATAGGGCTTTATGACTTGGTTGTTGAAAGGACCATGCAAGAGTGAGGTATAGTATTTACCACGGTTCTTCAAAAACTGTATTTTCTTAGTTTCACTGAAGCAATTTTGGTAACTTCTAGGTTTATTATTTTACCTTTTATATTCTATTATACCACTAATATAGTACTTTATTTAGTGAATTAAATATTCTGAAATTACTTGCTAGTGTAGAATTCAGGCTAATATATTTACTGTCTTAATATAACAACTATGGTTCTATTGGAAGATTAAAATGCAGATGAGATGAACTGCCTGAAGAGAGCATACTCAATAAACTGGTTTATTACTATAATACTGTAGTTTAGAAACAATTTTTCAAAGCCTATTAGAACATATAAAAACATTGTTATCTGTATTTTTGTTTAAAATAATTCTGAAACCTGTTTTGCAGAAGTGTTGAAGTTTGAAAGGTGAGGTGACCTGGCTAAAAATGGCTGGATTTTATGGTTGCTATTTATTGCTGCCTTCGTGTTTGGTTTATCACACTCCTGGATGTATTTGTTATTGATATACATGGCTAATATTTTTAGAATCCTCATAAGATCTTGGAATCAATTTACATGTTGTGATAGTTTTAAAAGTTTGTAAGGAAAATGTAAAAAATATTTGCTCTGTGTATGTAATTTTTGAGTATATTGATCACTTACTCATTATTTTTGAAGGGAGAGAATATAAATACAGCTCCAAATTTACTTTTTCTCTCACACAACTAATTTAATGTAAAGCAAAATGCATACTTTCCCCATGACAGTCCTGACATAGCTTTAAACTAAGGATGATACAGATTCATGGAGTTGTGTGATGCTTTTCTGTAGAGAACTCTATATATCAATGTGGATATGAGGTTATTAAAGAATACATGTTATATATGCATGGTTTTATGTATGGAATTCATATACAGTATTTTTGCTGCAGAGGAAGAAAAGGCAGGCATTGTCTGAAAGCAGGAGACACAAATCTAGTCTAAGTACCATACCAGTGTGATGACACACCTTTGCACGTGGTCCACAGGAATAAAACACAAAGGACCCCTATATGCTACTCTCAGCTTACTGTGTCACCCTTTTGCTAATTGTTTCTGTTGTACCTCTTATGCAGAGTTTTCCAGTTCCAGATTTTTTTAAAGAAAACTCACAACAAACCTTTGCAAATTTGATATAATCCTGTAAAGAGGAAGAAAAAAATTGTGGGTGACATCATGAGGCATTTCTGCTAGTCAATAATTTCTCTATTCTTATTATAGGGTGAATTCTTCTTCAAGAAGTTTTCTGGAAGACCCTGATCCCTGACCGGTTGGTCAGCTGTAGGTCTTGGGTCCATTGGGCAGGAGAGATCTGAGAGGAGGGGGCTGAGGAGGACTCCCCCCTTGCTTAGGGGCTGCTGCAGGCTCAGCCCTGAATCTCAGCCCACACCACTGGCCTGGCTGGATGTCACAGGGAAGCTGTCCAGGGGTCAGTGCCTGCCCACTGGCCTTGTGTCCCCCATGGCCTCTGCTAACCTGTCTGAGGGCCAGCCCCACTCCTCTGCGTCCTCATCTCTTCTAAAAACAAATGTTTTCTTGATGATGTCAGATGCAGTTAGCTAGCTCTTGATATTAGGTCTTGATTTGATATTTAGGTCTTGATTTGATTGCCCAATTCTACAGCATTTGATGAAGCTAGGAGTTTGAAAAGCTGGCCAAAGAACTAATGCCTTCCTTGTGTTCTGGTGTCTGTTAGAAAGCAAATTTCCTTTTTTCCCTCTTCCTTTTTCCTTTCCCTTCTTCCTTTCCCCACTTTTTTTTTTTTTTTTTTTTTTTTAAAGGGCAATGGAATAGAAGCTCTCAAATTTCAGAGAAGAATAATTGACATCGGTATTCCAGCCGTTTCTTGGGAAAGTTAGTCAACATTAAGACACTTTGACACATGACAATAAGATGGATTATCCTCAAATTGGTGGAAAGATCTCAGGTGATTTCCTTTTGTAACTGAGACTCATGAGAAAGACACAGACACATTTTAGGCAAAACCAATCTGTAATTATATTAATTGGAATAAACCAATAACTTAGTATTTATCCTTTATTTCATGTTGTTTACATATCTTTAGATCAACTCAGAAATATAATTAGGAACCAGGCCTGACAAGTACAATTTAATTACTCTAATACATCTCTTTTTATGTGTACAAAAGTAAAATGGTAAACAAGCCACTACACTTCCTTTATTTAAGAAAAGTGCATATAAATGACACAATGAAAAATGCTTGCATGCAAGGTTTTTAGAAGACTGGTAAAAGATGTCAGCTGATGCACTCAGGTGTATATTTAGATGCCGTTAGCTGAAGACAACATATGAAAGGCACTGTATAAAATCAGAGACCATTTCACTTGCCCTATAATTTCCCCTGTATTCACAGAATACAAGTAGACAGCATAAAGTTGGGTGGGGCTGCCAAGGAGATTAATTTTTATATTAATAAAATTTCATCAGGACCCTAATACTTCTATACTCCAGTCTGCAAGTATATTAAATCTTTCAAGATTAAGGTATTTTCAGCTCTTTACTGAGTAATTGTCTGCACATTCTCTGTCTTTTCCTTTGTAAAAGTTACTAACAGATAGTGCTGTATATCTGCATTTTCCCAAATGACAGAGATAAGAAAAAACAGTGCTTGATAAAGTGACTGAGACTTAGCATGATAAAGGTAAAAAAGAACTTTTTTGCCTTTGATATTGAGTGTGGCAGGTTTGAAACAAGGGTTTGCAAGGTATAATCCAAACAGAGCCTTTCAGAGATCCAGGCTGTCCATGGCCACAGACGGAACTGGTTCCTTTCCATTATAGAAACCAAACAGTGAAAATACCATGCAGGGAAACAGTCAGCATACACAGCAGCTTTCATTTCAGATGTCTTAAGCCAAAGGAGTGATTCATTCTCAGCAACTGATTTTAATCACAGTTGAAGACAGCTGTCCTACTGCTCACATATATCCTCCTCTAAGCAACATTGTCTCCACACAGGACATTCAGCTATGCATAAAAACTCCCTTATGTTAAAGGAATATTTGACTGACTGCTAACAAGTTGAGTTCTTTAATGTGTCCTATAGCAGCACGTTCTGCCACCATGTGGAATTTAATTTTTAATATTTGTTAAAAAACTAAGACTAAACATAATTTTTAATAATAATTTTATAATCTACTGTATGAAATAAAATAGTAAGCAATGAGCAACATAGCACGTTATATTTTATATATGCCAAGAGGGGTAGCTGGGATTTACCTCACAGAGGCTGAAACATGTGTCATTATCATAGTCTAAACTGAAGAATAAATAGATCACTATTGAGGACTGACTTAGTCCAAGTGGCTTAAGCCATCTCCTTTACCCACAGATTAGCGAACATGAGCAAATTATGATTCACGCAATTACTTTTTAGTTTTTACTTTTTGCTCCCCTTTCTTCCACCAAGGAAACATTAGGGTTTATTGCTAAATTGATGAAGAGCTGCATGCAAAGTTTAAACAAACCTTGTACATATTCTCCCAAATATGTACAGACATACTAAAACCAACCCAACTCAATAACCTTTTTATTTTTACTATTTCTTGATTTTATATTATCACTGAATTCCAATGCTTCTAAGTTTCAGAATTTGCATTTTGTTCTTACTCTGTGTTGAATTAAAATGAAAATGGAAATAAAATAAAAAATGTCAGTAAGCTATTATTTCAATCACAGTTAATTAAGTGTGACTATGCAGCAGTTATTAAAAAGAGTTTATCGCTGTCAAGACAGTGCTTTATTAAACCAAAAAGCTGTGCCTGCTTCATGCAATTCAAGATTTTTAAACTAATAGAATTCAGCTTGTCATATTTGCACTATAACTAAATTTTTAGTGAGAAAACCCATGCTCTGAGTTTTGTTTTAACTTTATTTATCTATTGTGAGTAAACTGCCTAATCTAGGAAAAAAGAATATTCTGAATCTTCAGGAGTGGCTATGAGTCCCTGCCAACAAATTTTGATTCTTTATAAAGTCTATCCCTCATTTTGCTAGATTTTCATTAAATTATAGGCAGTATAGGTAGTAAGCAGGCAGAGTTTAAATCTCATTTTAAGTTATCTTTGTAGCTTATGCTGATAGGGGACTTGAGATAAATGACGATGTCAACTAATAATTCTAGTAAGAACAGCTACTGTAATAAAACAGTAAAAAAAAGAAAACAATATAAATATAAAGTAATGAGCATTTGGATTTGTGTGTGTGTGTATGCATTTAGTAAAGAATGGAGATCTGCAGTATGTCTCCATTTTATTCTTGTTGCTTTCCATGTGTGTTATCCATCACTCTTAGAGAAAATATTTTAAATCAGAACTATTGTGTTGCAAAAATGATTAACCGCATTGCAACCACCAGGCTGTCTAATGCACCATGGTATGTCACTGATCTAAAGAAAGACATGCCAGCAAACTTTCCCTCACAGGCTGTACGAGAAGACATGAAATATTACTGATGCTGTTTGCATGTAGATAACCTCCAAAACACAGTCAGTTATCCAAAGCCTGCTTGTTTCTAACACTTACATAAACAATGCAACTCTCCGTTTTTGTATAAGGATGTATTTTTAACCTGTGAATTTCTTTATCAATGTCTCTATCCTGAAATATAAGAACTTTTTTGAGATATTTGTGGGTTTTGTGGTCCATGAGCTCTGACGCTTATGCTTTAGCCAGTGTATAAATTACAAAATACCCTTAGCCATCCTCTCAAAGACCAGTAACAGATTGCACATGAATTATACTGAGACATTTGTGATAAAAATAAAAAATATAGAAAGGGTTTTTACTATACCCAAAACATGCAGTTGTTAAAGCTTCAACTGAACACGCCAAAATATGATGAAATATTTTTTATTTCAATTAAAAAATACAGACGGTTTGCATTCCTTTACCTCCACTTTCCAGTCATTGTCTTTGCATATAAAAGACCCTTATTTTTTCAGGGTTTTGTTGGCCCTCCAAATATTTTAAAATCCATTTTGTATGTATATTCCTTATTGTGTGATTTGTACTAAGAAATTTTGAAGGCATTTTCATGGTCCTTTGATGCGGATATCTGCAGAAGAGTGATGAAATGCTGTCATGGAAATGTAGTCTTTAATTTTTGGTGCTTGCATCTGTTTATCTAGTATATATTAAGACTGTGGTACATCAGTCCAGGACCATTTCTCCTGGAGTTATTGTTTTCATACTGTCATTTGAACTGTGTAAATTCTCAGAGTTTGACTCTGTTATGTTGAAAGCCTTTTTTTTTTCCCCAACCCTAGCAAGGAAACTACTACAGTTATGATTTTCACTGGCTTTTTTTCCTTTTTCAGTGGAGAGCACTCCTATATCTCATGATTGCAAATGAATACAATTATGGGAACATTTGTTATTTCTTCACGTCTCTCTCTTTAACCTGATTTTTCTCTATATGTTATGTTTTCTTATTTTTCCTCCCAGTTTTTTAGGAACAATGTTGTTATCTAGAATAAGGGCAATTGTAAATGACTGAAAAATACCTCCTTTCCTCACTATAGCAGTTTATTGGTGCTCTATGGAGACTGTAGAAGAAAACTGAGCCTGAAAAAAATTCCATATACTTATACTTTATCTGTAGTTTATTCCTATACACAACTTTTACAAGAAAAAAGTATGTAAATAATGGAAGATATTGAAATGCTCTTGAAGACTCACAGAGGATTACAATCAACTACTGCGAGAAATTATTATTTTGGTGCTTAGGTGATCAAGTTGCTTACTAATGACTATTCCAAACCCCATTTTCTATTGTTATTACCTATTCTGCCTTAATTTTCTACTCAAGCCTTTGTGTGTTGGACAAATTGTTGGAATTTCCTGATATCCTGCCAGGACAGACACCACCACCTCTACTTCTACTCAGCAACACAGATTCACTCAGTGTAAAGCTCCTGTACAGGTTTTGTACACATGCATGTGAATCACCCAGTTCCTACTCAGCTGAGTTGGGTTGGGGAATGGGGTCTTACCAAAAATTCTTCTCTCTCTCCTTCCAAAATGATGGTAATAAGGGACGTGATGATCCTTGGACTATTGGCAGACTCTGCCACCACCAGTGGCCCAGTTGGTGACTCATCAGGGAGGGCATGGCCTGCACTTGAGTCTCTCTCAGCTCCCAGCTCAGCCTCCCCTGCGAAGTAGCCTTCTCATTCTGCTTCCTGGCAAGCTTAAGCAAAACCTAAAGAAAATAAATGTTTAGTGCTGTGAAAGGTGAAAACTGCAGCCTTTAATTAATAGGTATCGGAGGCAGAAACAAAAGCCACATTTTCCTGTGCCACAAGGTGCCCAAGGTCCATAGGACAATGCATGTGCTTTTCCTTGGATTAGTTTTGGAGCTCACTCCTTTGGGCTTTGAAATCTCAGTTATACTGCAAGAACTCACAGCCTGTGAATATCTCCATAAAGTCAGCAACCATCACCATTATCAAAATAAAAGGATGTATCATCTAAAATGTGCCTAGAGAAAGGAATGCCAGATGGCCATTTCTCTTCTTTCCCCATAGTCTGATTAAAAAGTTTGTCAGGCAAGAGAAACAGATCCAAAATCGATTTATTTTGCTGCAGAATCTTGCTCCTCATCTGTACAGAAAAATAGAATACTTTGGAGGCAATTTCCATATAATCTGTTGAAGTTACTGTAATTTGCTTTAGTTTCATTTAATCACATTATTTGATGCAGGGATCTGGAGAAAAAAAATCCTCTGTTCTTGATCATAAGGGCTAGAGAAAGAGACTTGCACCCAGCTGGGCACCAACTTTTTATCTGCACTGGGAAATACTAAAAATGATAGTGGAAAGTGCATGCTTTGGTCAGGAAAGGGTGTTACGTGCTCTCCAGGGAAGAACTTTTTCCTCCCTACCCTTCAGGAGAGGCGCTAAATGAAGGCTATGTATCCCTGTGTTTTGAGAAACAGCAGCATGTTCTCCTGTGCTGTTTTAATATTGAACTGGTATTCTAGTCTTAGTCTAAAAATCCTTACCAGGGCTTATATGCACATGAGCATTTTGCTTAAAAGCAAAACCTAAACCCCCACTGTATTATTTTAGAACTCAGGCAAGCTTAGATGCAAGAAAGCACCATGCGGAATTCCACGCCAAGTGCACAGCTGCAAATAGAGAAAATTTAAGTGGCCAGGAGTAATAAGATTATGAAGCAAAAATGTTCAAATTCTGCCTAGATTTCTTTAATATTTGTTTTTCAATGGAATGACCATATTTTTAGTTTTAAGAAGGAATCAAATATTCTCTTTCACTGTGTGGATTTGGGAGTAAATACAGCTAGTCTAGGACTTGATTGGCAGCAAAAATACCCAATTGAAATTTTGTTGCTCACTGATAAATGCCAGCTTCAGCCTCCCTCTGAACCTTGGGGAAATGAGACTGGTCTCTCTGGAGCTCAGCGAGGTTGCTGCTTTTTTTTCACTTTGAGATGTGAATCGATTGATTTGATGAAAAGTAATTTATCAAGGGGTAAAAGCAACAGGATAATTTACAGTGCAATGAGATGATTTGCCATCCCTAAAATTGCTTTCCTGAAATCTAAAACTATGTACAGTCCTTTCCCTGGCAAGGCTATTAGCAGGGCTGCTCTTTGCTTCCCACCACTTCAGCCACAATCTTTCAGTTTGTGATTTTCAGGTCCCTTTCCGCTCACCCCAGGCTGGGTGCTGGCAGCAGCTGTCTGCATTTCAAGCCCTTTGGCTGCTGCTCCCACAGGCAGTCTGATCCTGCTTCATCCTGCTTTTGGCATGCTTGTGCTGCTTCACCTCGCTGTCCTAGCTCTTGGCTGCCCTGAAGAAACTTTGCTCTTTCCTGTTCAGTGTGTATTTCTGCTATCCGAGAAGAAACCTCCGGGTGTTTGCTAACAAAGCACTCCCAAAGCAGTCTTTCCCTGTCCCTTTACCCAGGCTCGTATCTTTTTACTTTGAGCAGTTGCCTTGGCCACAGTTCTTCACTTTGAGTCAGCTCAGACTTATAAAAAATTTTTGCAGTTGTGAAATATCCTCTGTTTCATATCCGAACATATTTATTAACAAAAGTGCATCTGTTGACACATTTTGAAATGTTTTAGGCCTACCCATTTATGTAATTTTGCAAATCTATTCATACATCAGATGTCAGGTGAACACCATTTACTTAGTCTGGCAGACCTAATTTTTGTAAAGTTTGAGCACTCAACTTACATTGGAGGAGAAAGTCATGTTATTTTAAATTATTGCTTAGTTTTGATATTTGAGCTGTTCACAGAAAACATTTTTCTTTTTTTTTTTTAGAAAATACCCAAAATGTCCAGTCTTTTGTCATGGTTAAATTAATACTGTTGTCTTTACAGCTTGCTTTTGGTAGTTTCTTTTTATTATCTGAACTCAATGTTCTTGAACATATTAATTAAACGTTTGTAAGGGTTTGCTTATTTTGAACCTAAGAATTAAAGAAGATTCTGAGACTATTTCTGAACCAGATCTCCCATACAGAGAGGAAAAAAATACCTCAAACGTTGTTGCAAAAACCTGCGATATGTCCCTTAGGCAAACAGTTCAGCTCTTTGAATTGTACCTCATAACAGAAAATACACCACTGAGTTTCCAAGTGCATTTAAAAATTTTACTGCTTTATTGTGTTGCATGCAAAAAGTAATATTTCCTTCCCAGTCTAGATGAGAATATAACTGTTTTCAGAGCTTTTCTGTGGACAAAGTTATTTTTTTTTCTCTCATATCTTCTTTTGTTTCTCTGCCCATATTTCCTCTCTCCCCACCACTACTATCGCAAGAGATGCCTTAAATTACATTTAGCCTTGGCAAGACAAATAAATTCGGGGAAAAAAGGCAACATAGTTTGCCTTAATGCAGATGAACTGAGAATTTCCTTGGAAATTGTAGTCTGAGGGTTGAGTAAAGCAAAAATTGAAGCTGTTACAATATGAGTGAACAATCAGCATATTCTATAAATGAGATCAAAACATTGTACAGCAGTTCACATATTTTTAAACAGGAATAGTTGCATTCCTATATTTTTGGTAACAAGTAAGCTTCACTGCATTGTAAGAAAAAATTAAAGCTAGATTTCCTTTCCACTGACAGAAAATAATTGAATTCTCAGATCTGGTCCCTACTCTGTAATATTTGCTTACACCATCAAGAGCAGGAAGAGATGTAAACGAGTTTTCTTCTTTTTTTTCTTCCCCTTTATCTGTAATTTTCTCTCAAAGACCTCTTCTTTAGAGTAGTAAAATTAACTGCTCAGGTTTGAGTATCATCTCCCCACTCTTTTTGTCTGTGGCATTCCCACATTATCAGATTCTGACAATCCTGGCTGTTTCAGAGACAAAAGTTAACACTTTGCCCATGTGTATTTGTAAACCACAAACAAATAGTATTTCCTATTCATTATTTAACATGTAGAATCTAACATGAAAGACCCAGAAGACCTCAGTGAGAGTGAGGCCTCCTTGGGACACAGGTAGGTACATGGAAAGTCTGTTCTCAGAGGAGCTTCCAGAAGCGTAAATCAAGAGAGCAAACAAAAGAAAAGAGAGATTTGATGTGACTTGCCCTAGTTTGCAGGGAAAGTGACTGAAAGAATTGGGAATAAAACACTACTGTTCTGACTCACAGGTTGCTATTCTTATAACTGGAATCCAGTTTTTGTAGGCACCTCAAAATGTCATTTTCATTGTCAGTGAAACAGTCAAGACAAAACATCCCTGAGTAAGAAAAGGCAGATTATCATACAAATGCTGAAAAAGGTTGAACTAGATTTATGAAGGATTTGGTATGCAATATAGCTGAATTCTTTGAAGGAAATTGTGTGAATTGGAATAAGGTTTAAGTATGAGACATTTATATAAGTTTAATGTGCTTTGATTCTTACATGAGGATAATTGCATTCTATCAATGGAAATATATCTTGGAATATCTGGCAAATAAAAAGAGCTTTCAGGTTTTAGTGGTGTTAATTAATACCTCTCATATGCTAAAAAGAGGTCTTCAGGCTGCTGAAATTAATATCTGTTCTGCTTCAGAACCCTAGAAGTTCTGGTTCACAAGAAGTTCAAAAATATTATATATATTGAAGAAGAGATTACTGTGAAGAGGAATGATTGGAAAAACCCCATAAATTATATATTTATTTACTTCCAAACCTAAACAAATTCAATTTTACATTGAGTACGGAAATCATGCCATGCAAAATCCTGTATTCCCTTCATCTTAATAATTTTTAATTATGTATTATTTCTAAAAATCCTATAAACCTAAGCAAAGTGTATTAGGATGCAAAGAACTGAAATCTCCAAGTTACTTAAATGCTGCTTCTGTTCTTGCCCTCACATTTCCAGTCATACTGTCAACTCTGTGAACTGATACTGAATTGAACAGGATTTGTCTTCAGATAGTTTTCAGGAAACCACACCTTTAGAATATAACAGATATAAGTGATAAAATATTATTCTGGGAGAGGAAAGCCAGAGCGAGTTGTGGCTCAGTTCAACTATCTTTAAAACAAAGTTCTCTTAGGTGCTTATGTTAATGGATATATTGATAGATATTCTGTCATATGTGTTTTACAGAAAATATGCTAATATTCATGGTTTGATTTGGTGAAGATTGGAAAGAATGCCTTCCCCAACTCCCAACAGGTTTCAGTTAAATCTAAGACCAGACCTTCCAAAATTATCAGTGCCTTAACAGTTTGGTTGTTATATTGTTGAGTTTTCTGATGTTGGTTATGGAATTATTCCCACAGACAAAATATGTAAGAAACACTCAATGAAACTGCTGACTCATTTCAGGGTGGATAATAATTTAAGCAAATTACCTTGAATTAACTGAAACAGATGTGTTCCTGGTCTTGACAAAATTAACCTGTAAAAAATTAAAATAAGTAAATTACTAGTCAGCTAACTTGATCTATAAATTTCTCTCTAGAGTGATCTAATGGAAGTTCTGGTTGCAGGGTTGGGCTATATGTTTAACAACTAATTAGCATCTTAGCTTGTATTTGCCTTGCTACAGTGGAAGAATAATTGGAATTGCACACTGTATTAAATTTGTTGACTGAAGCTGTAAATTGGAAGAGATTGTGTTTGGTATATAAATCTGGAGAGCACTGGTGGGTTTGGTCATAAATATGTAACTTTCTGAATTCTATGAGAGATAATAAGAAACATGTCAATGAGTGATGAAATACAGATTTCCAACTATTTTAACAATAAAATACCTTTTTGGCGTGTATTTATTACAAATGTTTCATCATTTCTACTTGAAAAAATGGAATGGAATGTGCATAACCGGAGGGTATTCCTGGGTGAATACCAAACTAATGTGTTCAAAATTCCAGTGGGAAAAGTAAGACTTATGTTTGTCTTTTGCGGTACGAATTCGTTCACTCCGTTGTTTTGAAAGGAAGAAGTGTTTCTCAATATTCTGATAGAAGGAATTTATTAACCTGTCTGTGACACCAAAAAAAAAAAAAAAATTAGGAATTATAAAGAATTATCATTCTCATATGTTTTAAAACTGTATCAAATGACTGATAGTAGGTAAAACTGTTTTTTCCGGGGAAGCTGAAAAGAGGACAGCAATTTCATTATCAAAGCCAGATACCGACAGCTTTGTCATGAGACCACCTATTCCAACTTTCATGCATTCTCTGAGAAACTGTAGAGTTTTGATATTGCAGAAAACACAGCCACCTCTTAGAGGGGAAAAGAGATTTATATTAATGAAGATGGGCTATGTGAACACAAGCTTATGTTTAGCTCTATTGCCATGTCTCGTAAAAAAGAAATCTGACTTATTACTGAGAATTAAGGTTGTTGCAATAAAGCTGTAAGAGCTGCCTGGAGAGAGATGTGCTGCCTGCGTGGGATGCTCATCTCAAGGTCAGGCTATTCCCTTCAGACTGCAGCTCTAAAGTTCGGGACTAGTTAAGTGTCCCAAATAAGCTTACCTGATTCATACGTTCAGTGTGGGCAGAGAGCACGAGGACTTGTTGAGTTTGCTTTTGCAAGGGCAAAAACCATGAGAGTTCTGTGCGCTGTTTCCATTCAGGTGCTTCCAGCGTGTGGGGATAACCCAGGCTGGAATGGTTTGCACAAGCAATATGAAATCTTTCCCAAAGTATTTCTTTGGTGCTGTAACACACTAGTGAATAAAAAGAAGGCTTTTTCATCTTGTGAGACTGGGGGAAGCATTATTACATTGTTACTACAGTAGAAGCACTGCTGCAGAGGAGGAGAAAACTGGCAGGCATGGAAGAGAAAATTCATCATTTTGAAAACAGATTTAGATAGGTTTTCAAGTCAGAACAACAACAGCCAGGCCTGATGAGACTTTGGCACCCTCCATGCTTATGAAGTTGTTACAGCCACATGTGTCCTTACAGGGAGAAATTTCAAATATGAATGCCTGATTTTATACTCAGGGCTAATAAAAAAACCCCAAAATTGGTCTTTTAATTTCTTTTTTTTTAGTCACACAGGGTCTGTGGCTTTCCTTTCTGTTCTAACATACTGTTTTGTCTTTACTTGTCTGTCCCTGCAAGAAAAGCCTCGTGTTAAAGAACATGAACAATGATGTTTTACTGAGCAATTACTTTTTAATGACATTTTATAGAAGGCCCCGATATCAAATATAGCCAAGAGATGGGAAGGCAGTGGTGTAGGTGAAGACTAATGCAAAGCATGAAAATTATGAAGATTGCATGAAAATACCCTTACTTTACCTATCGTGCACTGCAATGCTGAACTTCTATGCTGTTAACCTTTATTATGTCAGCTATTGTGGTGACTTACATACTACTATGAATAATTTTGCCAAAGCATAAATACACTTTGAAGCACAGTTTTATAGCACATGGGTTTTTTTTCTTTTAAAATATTTGCCAAAATTACTTTTGTACTGAAATCTGTATAGATACTTTTATACATAATTCTTTATTTTGGCTGTAATTACATTCACCTCAGAAGTAAGTAACCTTAAGGATTTTCGTCTTAAATTTGTTTTATTCCTCATATATTTTTAATGTTCTCCATTTTTGAGAACACCTACTTTTCAAGTGTCCGTTCTTTAAGTGTAGGATTCATTTGTATCAGATGAGATGTATCTACAGTTCACTCTTTATAGGAACAGCACTTGTTAGTATCTCTAGGTCATGTAAAAAGAGTTAACAACTCTGAATTACTCCTGGGAAAAAAAGAAAAGCACTAATAAGATGAAAACATGACACAGTCATGACATTCAACGGTGGAAAAATTAAAGATGTAGAAACTATACAGAACCTAAGAGATCTACAGCAGCACATCATCTTCATGAAGTAATTTCCTCACATTATATACATGTATTTACATACCCTTTCACAGTTTTACTGTGAAAGTTCACCTCTTACCTACTGCTTGTTCTTTTGTTCTTTCTTTGAAAATACACAAAATTAAAATGCACTACAAAAACTATAAGAGCATGTTACTCATAGTAAAATGGGTAGAAGTACTTTTCTCTCATCTAAATCCCATTTTGATTCCAACTATATAACAAAAAAAGAAAGTATTTTAAATTGCGTGTTGCATCAGTTGTAGATTATATTACAGCAGAGGAAACATGAATATTTTCAGAGCTAAAGTGACCTTTTACTAACAGTTGTTGTGAAGTTTAGTAAGGTTATTATTCATAAATGAGTCATTATTCACCAGCTGCAACAGCACTACAGCAGACTGAGCAGGAACCAGAAGAGAAAGCTCAGTGATGGTTCTCAGGTTAACCAAAATTCTCATCAGCCTTTGATTTCTTGGGGTTTTCTTTAATTTCCCTTGGCAATGCCTACTGCAGGACAGGCAGGTGGTGACTCAGGCATGGAGAAGAAACTGATTCATCCATGAGGTGAAAAAAGTCCAATCTGAACCCTGAGCCATCTATTTTCAGTAGAAGAAGCTCATTTGAAAACAAGGTGAATAGATATCCTGATGACCTGGACTAAATGAAAAAATGCAATTAAAGTTGTGAAAAATTATTCTAATGACCAGATCTGCTTTGTGTAGCATCTGAAATTTATTATACTGTGTCATTACATTAAAACTCCTGTGGTGAATTTAATTTCTGTGTTAGTTATGACATTTTTCTGCAAAGCAATGAGGTTTATATCATTCTGTGGATGATAAAGATGTCATTTGCTTAGGTATGTTGTAATTTTGGAGTCTTTTTACTTTAGCAGAAACTCCATTTTCCCCTTGACCAAAGATAATGAAGCTAGGAATGAAACAAAAATAATTTTGTAAGAAGGAAACACAAAAGTATGTTTTATAAAATTCTCTGGTGGAAAAAAACCCTACTTCATTGATAGGTACGCAGTTATGATGAGTGCCCTGAGGGCACTAATGAGCATTAATGGTCCTGAACAGCCTCACGAAGGATACCCACTTGACCCACGAGAGCAGGGGCCCCATTTCAGCTCCTGTTGGGGCACTTTTGTTATGCTATAGGTTCTATGCCTTCATACTTGGGCATCTGCAAAAATGAATCACTTTGTATCCACTTTATGTATTATTTCACTAAACTGTGAGACAATGAAGTAAAGGGAGATGTAGGTTTTAAAGCAGAGTTTGTTCAGGCTGAACATATGTTTAACTTACTGCCTATGTTGTGGGAGTTACAAAATTCACATAAACTGAAATGCCTTAATAACTACCTATATGTTTTGAGGACTTTTTATTATGGTATCTGTCCAAAATACCAACACTTCAGTATCTACAGTCAGACATTAGGTTCCTAAAGGAAAAGACTTGCTAATCTGAGTATATGATTCTATGATTCTAAATAAAGGAAATGAAGCCTTGTTGAGATCAATAAACATACTACAGGTGTTTAGCTCCACTGCTAATGCTGGGGAAGGAAATACAAACCTTTTCTCCTGAATACTGAGCAATTTCCTTATCTCTAAGTGGTTAACTGACTTTTATATGAAACACCAGTAACAGTTGGAGGACAGGTTTTCCTAATTGAAACATTTATTGTTCTATGTGTAAAACAGCTATACATTTAGAAAAAAAAAATAGCGGCTCCATATTTTCTAGGGCCTTATATGTTATGTGTTTTTATCTTTTAAATCAAGCAGAAGATATCCTATAGGTTTGGTCTGAGTTTTGGGGCTTACTGTTATTAGCAATAAGAGAAAAGTAATTGCACTTGAAAGCTGAGGACACATCATTTGGAAATCCTCTGTAGACAGAATATATAAAATGTGACAACTGTTTTCAAGTGAAATAATCTTTAAATGTCATCATTAAGTGGGTTGTTGATCATTTTGTAGAACCATCTTACTAATGTGAGTTATTTGTCATGAGGGATTTAATTGAAAAGACATTCTGAAAGAATAACATTGTGGGTCTTACAGCTGAAACCAATAAATGTTTTAACTGTTTAAGAAACCTTGTATCTTTATTAAAAAGCATAATTTAAAATTGAATGGAAGATTTTTAAGATACATGTAGAAGATACAATTTTTAAGATACAGTACAGAAAAATTAATGGATAGCATTGCTGTAACACGACAATACAGTAACTTTGGCCCGAGGTCTGAATTTTGTACAAATCAAGCAGAACTGGTCTTTGATGTGTGCAAGTATTTTAAAAAATGTTTGGAGACTGAAAGATGTTCTATTTTTAAGAGCATGAGCATTAGTTTCTAGATTTATTGCAAACTTCCTTTCCATGGATGTTATTGATGAACCTGTATTACCACTTTGCACCTAACTTCTGCATCACATGAAAATGCTTTAGCTCGTAACTGTGATTATTTGTGCTTTCTAGAACCTATATTGATTGTATCATGCATTTTGTAATAATTTTTCTGTAAGGCAGTAAAATAATTAAGTTAGAATTGAATAATGCTAGGTTTGCTTCTTTTTATTTTAATGCTACCAAAACAAGTGTTGTAGCTTTTTCTATATTCTATCATCTGGAGTATCTATTCTGTCCTTTAGAAGCCACTGCTTAGTTCTATCAGTTTTAACTGTGTATAAGACAATTTCTTGCCTATTGTCCACTCAACCATCCAGAATTTAAGAGACCTTGACAACTGTCTTCAAACCCTGACAATAATTTGTATTTAAGTGTTGTAGATGACTTTCTTTCCTCCACTAAACTGGTGAATATTCAGAGGCTTTTACCGAAGAATTTGAGTAGTCAAATATTCAAAAAGATCAATGATCAATCCACATGCTCTGCAACCTGTGAGTGTAGGGTTTAGAGCTGTATTTATGAAAGTCTTCAATGTTCCTGCAAAGGTACATATACATATGCATGAACATACATTGAAATTTTTGTTTTGGGATAGAAGGAACTTTTCTAAAAGCTACTGTAATGTGCTGTAGAATAACCAGTTAAAAGCATTTAAAGTATAAAGATGGTCCTTGTTTGGGATGGGTTTAAGAGGGAGGATTCCCCCTGCTCTCCCCACTCTGTTCATTTGTGTTTAAGCTCCAGTTATTGCAAGTGCTGTGTTAAGCTTCTTTGGGAATACAAGCATTGCAATGTGTAGAAGCAGAAGCAAGAAAAGGCAAATTTATTGGTAAATTCCATAAAACTTGTGGAGTATACCAGAAGGGAAAAGTAGATGTCCATTACAAAAATATGGTCTTTGAGATGGGTGTTGAATGTTTGCGAACTCTGTGAGATGTGGTCTATTTCATATGACTTTACTGACTCCCATGACTGTGCTGCTTCTGCCAGGACATACATTCTGGCTGGAGCATTTCAGGGGCAAATGCAGCTGCTCTGCTTATCTCAAGGTCAGTCATCCTTTCAATAACCACAACTATTTTTGACAAGATGGAACTTAATTTGGCCAATTTTTGAATATTAAAACTGTAAATTATGCAAATGGACTTGGCATGCAACAGCTATATTTGAAGTCCTCTTTTTTTTAACTTCTCTTGAGTTAATTGAGGAATCCTGGCAGCAAAAGACCTCTCATATATCTAGGGGATGCTCATACCTGGTGATCTTGTACCCAAGAAAATCATCAGTTGTGTTCCCCAGAAATCCTCATTAAACAGATATAAATTTGTTCCACTGTTTGAAACCTGACTATCCCTGATGGACTGAATGACAGTGATGAATGCAGTTATTACTTATTGTAAGCTTTCAGCTTTTGAAAGAGTACAACATAGGAGAATGTTTCGCATTACTAGGCAAAGAGGAGATAGTTATGTAAACTATAAAATGTAGAGTTTTAATCAATTAACTGGAAAAGTCCAGATGTACTACATACTGTAAGACTCATAACAGTTTAGAACTAATGTTAGGCATGAGGTGTTTTCACAACCACTGGACAGAAAAAGTATTGTCTGTGGGTATGAAAAGCTGAAAGCTACCCTGTTAGCTGAAAAAATACCCTTAAATTGAATGACGTACTTCTGGTTGTTTTGGGGGTCTCTTTCTTTCCAAGCAAAGCAGCTGGCCTTGCCCATGCAGTTGTCCAAGTGGTGTTTCCAGTGCTGAACCCAATATGAAATAATATGCTCTTCATTGTAGATCAGGTAACGCTGAGCCAGCCTCTGAGCTCTTAATTGGGCAATTAATATGAGAAATGGAGGCTATAACTTTAAATTTTATGACATGGAGCAATGCAGCATACAGGTTTCCTGCTACGTTCTGTAAATAAAAGAATAAATAACACAAAGACCTGTTTATAATTTCACACACACTAGTAATACTGAATAATTGCTCTTTAATGGCATCTTTCTTTGAACAGTTTTCATTTGTTATGCTTTAATTGTTAGGAATACTTGGTGAGCTGACTCCAGTATTTGTAACTTTTAGGAAGGAAGAAAAGCCTTAGGAAAACAGGAGGGAAATGAAAGCTTTAGTTAAAATGTTTGCACTGTACCATTTCAGTTACAATTGAAATGCAAAAGAAAAGGCAATGGAATTAAGTTGCAAGATTATTATACCTGGCAGAAGGAAGACAAATGGCAGAATAGCTTCTGTTGAGGCACCCTGAGCAGGAAAAATGAGTCTAGGAATCTGAATTTTTCATGTTTAGAAAATGTGTTTTGGTACAACAAAACTCAGCAGACTAGAATAAGGTTGATACAGTTGCATGTATCTTTACTTCAAAATGTGTTGTAGCTGAAGCTTGTGAATAAGCTTAGGGTAAAATTGGTCAAGAATGCTATGGTTTATTTAAAAATAAAGTCAGTATTGTCATATTGTTAATCAACCAGAATGCCAAAATAAGTTGTGGTGTTTTTCATTGCTACAAGATAAATGTAATGTTGTTGGAAAGTTTCAAGTATGTAAATTCAGAGAATATATCTGAGCAAAGAGCAACCATTTGAAAGACACATAATTGTTTCTCAGGCACAGCAGTTTAATACTAGAGGAGCTGCCTTTTTTTGTTCTATTTTAAAATTTAGATTAAAAAGTTTCAAGTGATGGTTTTGCCTTGTGCCTTATGTGTTATTCCTTGTGTGCTGAATTTAAGTATAGAAATGCGTAAAATAAAATTGTAATTTCTTACAGGTGCCACTTTCTCTTAAAAACTGAGTATACATCCATGTCTTTGAGATATAACCAATTATTTTATGTTCTCAGCATGCGATGGAGATTCACCACAACTTTATTGAACACTAGGTGTGACTCTGGAACCGTGTACCATGTACAGTAAAATCAGATGTAGATTTTATTTTCTGTATAAACAGGACCATCAAAGTGGAAGGCTTAATAAATCTTCTGCAGGTTATATATAAGTATACTAACCATACATTAGGAGCTTCCTCAGAAAAGGAGGGCTGTCTGTGGTTGGATATGTTTCGTCCATGTTTCATCCTAGAGTATATTTGAATGTTATATGATCTGTCAGTCATCATGAATGAACTGCACATCTTTGTGAGTTATTGTGCCTCATCTGAGCTGGAGCACCTATTCGTGAACGCATCCTAAACGGCACTTATGGCTGGAGATATGCTGTTAAAGCACATTAAATTAAATCTTTCATTAGCATGATTGAGTTGTAATGGCTTAACAAGTTTCCTCCCTTCAGCTAACCTTTGCTATCCATTAGTTGGCTGCATGTTTTGCCTGTCAAATTGAGAAATAATACAGTTTGGTTTCAGATTTGAGCTAAATCATGTAATCTCACATTTAGCTCTTACACTGAAGATTAAGCTAAATTGTGTTCTCTCGTAATTGAAGTAGGCTAAAAGCATGCAGGCAGATGGCTACTTCAGCCTGGCAGTGTAACACATTAAGATCATGATAACTTGCTTGTGTCTGAGCCAAGAGTGTGCTCTCTATTTGTTCTACTGCTGTTCTGCAGAAAAAAAGCCAAAACAGACACCAGGATGTGGAATTGGAAGAGCAGGCAGGTCAGTGGTGTGGCAGCAGTGTCCTGTGTGGCTTGGACTAACTTCCAGAAGTGTCTTCTTTCTCTGTACAGAGATCTAAGGGGACCTCTTTCCTTAAAGCTGTGTTTGTACTTCACATTTTAAAATTTTTTTTTGTCAAGGGGAGAAGGAAGTGATATATGGTGCAGTTGCAACAATAATGATGCTTTCTAGGGTATCCTGTCATAGAAGAATATTAGAATGCTGTGGGGAGAACAAACAGTTTAAAAGTATTGAGGTAATGGAAGTGCAGAATCTAGTAATGGAAAAAATCTGGAGGAGAGTGATAGTCTTTATTCAGCTGGATCTCAAGGCTGACAATTTCTGTAACAGCAGCAAGCTTGAAGTATATGCACACACTTGCCTGAGTCTCAGCATACATTTTATCACTAATAACCTTAGTACCTAGCCAAGAGTATTCTGCCAATATTTGCTAGGTTTGAAAGGCCAGCTCAAGGTGTTTTTCCTCTAACAAAGGAACAATAAGGGTATCCTTAACCAGCTGATCTATCTGAAGAGGTTAATAGAGAATTTGTCCTTTTGTCCACTTTTTTCTGTTCTTGACTCTGTACTGCAAAACAATAAAACCAATAACATCACAAACCAATAAAACAAGTAATATCACAAGCCCAAGCTTTTAATTTCTGAAAATGGCATTTGTTCTCTTGAAAGCTAATTCAGGCGCTTCTTTTTTGACTTCTTGACCATGCTGTGTCTCCTATGAGATGCTGATTTCCTCTGAAGCTGCAGTTAGACAGTTTTTCCAGGTCGGAAGCGTAGGTGGAAAGTAGGATCACAGGTGCCTTTGCCTTTAACAAAATAATTTTTTGTACCATTGTATTTCTATTTTTGACAGTCAGCTCTTCTGTGCTTGAAATTTATGGCAAAAGAAAACTGAAGACAAGTGACATATTTTAGAAGTCCAGCTCAAATTTAGTATCTTGTTACGATTAAAGGCATGACATTATCTAACAGCTAAACCAGGGGTTCAGTGTGCTCCTGATCTTTGTCTGTGATTGTGACCAGTGCTAACTTGGTCATGTTGAGTAAGCTGGTATCTTTCTGACATGTAGGAAACTTGCAAATCACACCACAATGGCATTACGTTATTTATTTATTTATTTACTAAAAATTATTATGAACTGAAGCAATTTGGAGTTCTGGGATAAAAAATGTTGGAGTGCCAAGTATTTCCCCTAAACATAATCAATTTTGGAATATTATGCTTGCTGTGGATGAAATTAAAGAACTTTGGCATTACCTTTTATGTTATGAAATACTCCCAGTACAAATGAGAACAGAATTCTGCTTTCCATAAAGGCTGCTATGTGGTTATCAAGCATACAAAACATGTCCCAGGATTACTTCAGAATGAGCAGATTTAAAACATGCAATTAAAAGGGGAGGCATGTGTGTGCATATAAGTAAATTTATAAACTCAAGTAATCTCTATGCTCTTGAAAAAATCAAGGGTGGGACGGAAATCAATTTCTCTGCACAAAATAATCTTCCCCATGAATTGCATAACATTGACTGCATATGCACTACAGTAGTATCAATGTATTGTATTCCTTTCTCCATCTGCTCTTTTTTTGTAACAGCCAATCTTCTGGGCATGTAATAGAGTGCTTGCAAGCCCTTATAAACCTAAAGTCAATGGTGCTTTTCATAAGCCTTCAAGGAAATTCCATAGTCATGTCTCTCTTGGAAGCAGTGGATTTCTTCATATAAAGATAATGTGAAGGATGGTTGAAAAGGTGTCATTTATTTCCATGTGTTAGTCACTGTGGCTTATTTCAGTACTTAAAATATTTGTTGGCCACATTTCAGGGCTGTGTAAGAGCCTGTACTTCTGTAAAGTGGTTTCCAAAAGCCATTGTGATGTTGTTGCTAGTAGAACTTTGGGGATATTTCAGACTTTTTTTTGGTGGTGGCTTTTTTTTTTTTTTTACACTGTAACATCTAAAGAGATCAATTTTATACTGGAGAAATAAAGCACTTTCAAAGGATTCTGAAGTGATCAATGTCAACCACAAGTGTACAGTAAGTGAGATCAATAATCCATTCAGCAATGCTGAGAAACTGGTCAAGTGACTTCTGAAAACAAAAACCAAGTACTATGAGAAATATTAATCACTGTACAGCTGCAAGGCATTACATTAAAAAAAAAAGTAGAACAGTGAATAAAGTGTTAATTATAAATATCCTAAATATCAGTCAAATTATTCCATGCTCATTGAAGGGATAAATATATCTTTGGATGAGTAATTTCTTTGTACTCTTACCTGGGCCTTTTCCAGCAAGCACATAAATATGTAGTCTCTGACTCTCACCGCTTCACACATCAAAGAAGTAAAATCTTGTTTTGTATTTCTTTTTCTCAGTCAACATATATAGATAAAGTAATATTGTTTTCCTATGGTAAAAGCATGAAAATATAGAATGAATTACTGTAAAGTACTTATGGTAGAGCAAATGACTAGTGTTCGGATCAGAGATGTAGACCTGACACGTACCCAAATTTTTCACCATTGTCAATATCTTTCTTCCGAAATTAACCCTCAATTTTATGAAATGTAAGCTGAAAATTCTCATGGCTTGTTGTTGTCATGTTTTCTTCCTGTGACCTGCTAATCTCCAGTGGTATGAAGAGACCAACACTAATGCTAAATAGCTTTTGGCTGGTGTGTGTCTACGTGTATATACATGTAAAAGAAAATTATATCCACTATAATGATGCACTTTTATTTCGTCCAGTTATAAATAAAACATGATCAATATATAACTAACTCATCCTATGTGGTCCATATATACATAACTTAATTTGAGTACCTTTTGTTGAACTACTTAATTGGAAATCATGTAATTGAGAAATAAACACTCAAATTCAGATGTGATGTTGGTTATCAGTTTGAATTCTTCATTGATTACTTGAAATTGAAATTATTTAAATGAGAACAGGTATCCAAGAAAGGAGGATAATTCTGAACAATTTATTGGTGTTGAATCCATGAATAATTCAGGAGCTGTATCTTTAAATGACGCGTCATGAACTAGATTGTTGCAAATTACGAGAGTATGACAATGATATAATATCACATAAATCTGATATTCATCTACAAAGGTTGGTTGTTTGTCAAGCTGTTTGTGGGTTTGCAGCTGACCTTTAAAAACTTGAGGATGAATCAAACTACAGCATGAACAATGAAAGTCTTTCAATGAGTAAGTGTAATAAATCTACCCACTTAGAGACTGAGGCAAGTATAATATATAAAACTAAAGACAAGCTTTAATAGACACACAGAACATAGGGAATTAATTCTGAATATAGCGAGATTAGTTATAGCTATGTTCACGATGAGGGTAGAAGCTATATGAATGCATTTGAATACTTAAAATTCTATACCCTACTTTTAACTGTATCTTGAAACAAACCATCCTGAAAGTTGTCTTTGTTAAACAAGGAGCCTGGAACTTCAGTCACTTTACCTTTCAAAATTGTGGTTTAGTCATGATAATTGCACTTCAACATAGGGAACTTCTACACACTTTTGGTTGAATTGTAAGGGGGGAAAAGATGAAGAACTTACTAAAAAATAGCAATGCCAATTGTGAATTTTTGGCAGCTGTATTTTTAGCACAGTATGAATGAGTATAAAATGCAGTTTGTGAGATCCTTAGGACAAGGATGCTGCTTGCTATTTTTAGTTCAAGGTCAACATAAGCCAAGACTGGCTCATTACTGGGGTTCTTCAATGCAAAATCTAGGAAAAAATAATCTTGAAGCTAATGCCTGGACTTCTCCTGATGCTGAATCATTTTTGTGCTTATAATATGTTCCTAAGGTGGTAGAATGTTTATTGTAGTTTGCAGCCTCAGTAAACACACTTATAACTCTAGGCATTTCTCTTTACCAGAGAAAAGTAGTATAATTTTAAGTATTTATGCAATATTTATGACAATATGACAAAAGGAATGTTGTTCTTCTAAGGAGTAATAAGCATTTTTAAAAAACAAACAAGCTAAAACAAAACATTAAGTAGGATCATTAAAAAAAATGATCAACAATTGGCAACTTAGAAGTTAGTCTTCCACTTTTTAGTACAAATTACAGAACTTATATTTTTCTTTCTAGATGACAGGTGAAGAACATATAGTATGTGTACTGATTACAGATGGCAATCTTTCCTGAGCAAGTAGCATGCTTTTCTGCTGAAGATCAGAATTGATGGTGATGGCTAGAAAAATTCAAAAGTAGCTGTGTATATGATTTTCTGTGCAAGGAGAAATGAATGTATTTAAAGTATCAGCTTTGAATGTTAAATTTAGTCTTAACATAGCATTACTAGCTGATGAGGTATCACACTTAATCCATCTGTGCCTGAACTGCAGGTTGTGTTTAGTTAAAATGATTGTGCTAAATCAAAACTCAATTTTCAGTGTGGTACATCCAGCCAAACACCAAATATAATCATGTTTAAATTGGGACTATAAAACAGAGTTCTCATGAAATGTGAAGCTGAGCAGAAATAATTTGGCTATGTCCTTCAGAAACTCTAGCTATGAGACCTGAGCTATTTCAGCATTTTGAGAAAACATCAGTGAGTTAACTTCTCCCTTGGCATTACAGGAGGGTTTTATCCTGCTCGAAATTGAGTTTGGTTGTATTTATGAACTTAGTGTTTTTCAGGCTTACTGGGACACCAAATAGAAAATCAAGCCAACTGAGCATCCAGCAAAATGAAAGGATTTGTAGTACATAGGTGAAGCTCTGTAGCATGTGTGACTGTGCTTTCCTCCCCCACATGTAATAGGTACATATATTTGTACAGTTTATTGTTGCTGAAATGACTATCAAATTATAAGAAGTACTAAATTTAATGTGTAGCTATAGTATTGCAAAGGGGATTTTCCTGTGACCATGGAAATTTTCTTATCACACATGACAGTTTGGGAACTGTAATACTTTACTTTTAAACTATCTCTCATGCAGTGTGTGACTATATAAATTTTTGGTAAAATGAATGCAGTAAAGGGTTTGTTTGCTTAAGATGGAAATTCACACAGAAAAGGGTGCATGCTGTTCTTACACTTTGTATAGTACAGCAAGCTTAGGAAGGCAGCACTATGTACTAAATTATTACTTGGTGTGTATGACTTTGGAATGGTAAAGAGGCATGAGATGTTGAATGCACTGAATGTAAGTGAAAGAGGCAGCTTGTACTTTGTCTGAAAAGAATAAGTCAAAATAAGTAGTCATAACAGTGAAATATTTGTATAAGCAGATTCAAATTTCCACCAAAATGTGCAGGTTGTCCTCTGAAATCTGTTGGTTTTGTCACTGTCGTAAGATTTGTGCTGGATGATGATGTTTAGGTCTAGGACTGACTGTCTACAGTTGTGCCTCTACCTTAATCTAGCTTCACTTCCCATCTGGCAGAGGTGCTCTGTCAAAACTACTGCAGAGCTTAGCATAAGCATGGCAGTGGAGGCTCAGGGTAGCCAAGCAGGCTATCTTGGCTTGCACAAGGTATGCATGATACAGGACAAAGTTTTGTACCAGCTATGCCACCAACTAACATTGACCACAGCATCTGAGTGACATGGAGCCTGTTCCAGAAGGTTTTTTCTAGGATTGCTCAAAAGATAGTGATTATTTTGAGAGGTGAGAACTGCATACATTACAACAAGACAAGAGTGATATTTACCACACTGGCATTTAAATTTACAGAAAAGAGCAAGTAATTCAGCTTTTCTGTTGGAGAATAAGAATACTGTTATAAATTCTTTCTGTATGGACACAGTGTGTCTTGTGGTCAAGAAATCAATGCTTGTAAGTGTCTCCAGCGGAAACAATGTGAGGTTTAAAAAGAATACTTGCATAATGTTAAAACGAATTGAATTTTTAATCATTTCTCCTTATTAAACCAACACTGCTCATCTTTTTTGCTCAAGTGTTGCTTAAGCTTAATTTAAAAATCTTGATATAAAACCTTGTACTTTCAACTTGCATGCTACAGTTTGTGAGAAGATGGAAGCACAATATAAATTAGTATTTAACAAAAATTCAGAACAAGGTCACTATGTTTTTTTGGCTTCTGATTAAATTACATTTTAATAACCATTTTGGAGGTTATTTGTGAATATTTTGATGTAAAGGTTAAATCTTCCAGAAAACATGATATTTCTGTCTTCATATCACCAAGTATTGGTCTGTTGTCTGGAATAACAAGTGAGAAATATGCTTTAACAGTCACACATACATATAAAACTTCTACAAAGTTCTAACTGAATAGCACTGCAAGCTTTGGAGAACTTGTAATAGTAAGGAAATAGTGACTCTAAAGCATGTTAATAATATTTGTTCTTGATTTTCACATGAATGACAATGTGCTTGTTTGGGTGAGCATTCTAAAATAGTAAAATAGCTTCCCAGGGTAATACTAATGCTAGCCAGTCACTGTGTTGCTGCCTTTCTCATATCTTGCAACTGTGGTGATCCACTTAAACTATGGAAAAGTGAGCTGCGCTGAAACACTGGAAAGAAACACTGTGCTGCAGCTTTGTTTTAAAATAGTTTCATTTTCTTCCTATCTTGATATATATTTTTTTTAATCTCCAGCCTAACATCTTAATACTGCTGTTTCAGTACTTTGATTAGTTTTCTGGGTTTTGCTGAAAAGACGAAGGATAGGAAAGAATGAAGGAAGAGTTTTCTATTGGATGAAAACATAACTTTATGGTGCTCATCCATGGAATAGTTAGAGAAACACTCCACAGTGCTAGCAAAAATTGTGAATTCATAGTCATAAAAACAGAGTTTCTAAGTAACAACATGGAGTGATGGGAGAGTACTAGAAGGTGCTGATGGAGGTACTGGAAGGAGCTGTATAGTAAACAGAGCTAGGTAGGAGACCCACAGCTATCCCAGCGTCGTGTTCTGGCTTGGAAATGGAGGGCATTTGGATGGAAGCCAGCCTATCAAAGCTGGACCTTACTGTACCAAAGAAATATGACTTCCTTGTAATTGTGCATTTTTCTCAAGATTTTGCCATCCTTAGTAATTTCTAAACAACTGGACAGGCTTTTAGAGCCTATTTGAAACAGGAAATATTTTAAGCTCATTTCTAAGTGTGGTAATTGTGTAGTAACAACACATAACTTATCAGAGAATTTTTTTTGCTGTTTTGATACTTTCTCTACACTCTGTTGTATCTGGACTTTCTCTCTGCCACCTCCTCCCGTTTCCTCCACTCCCCTGCCACCCCTGATTTCTACCCTGTCTGCATCCTCAAAAGAATAGATATACCTTGTCCTATAAACCCCAAATTCATGCTATCATTTGTGTCTGACAGTGTTTCCACCGAGGCATGTGGATTATAGATTAGTGTGTGTATATAGATGAGAGTGCTTATTTTGTGAACAGATCAATAGTTCTCTTTGTTTCCATTCTTCTACCTTATGAACATTGAATTCTGACATGCCCACTATATTCCATCTGGAAAAACTTTACAGAAGATTTTCAGGACTTCTTTTGTTTTAATATGCTTTTGCTTCATCAGTAATCCCATTTCCACCATATTATTTTGTATAATAGGTATAGAAATCATTGATTTTAAGACTGTAGAGTGCATAGGGACATTAGTTATTATCAAGGCAATGTTTCTTGTGACTAAAGTGATGAAAGACAAGAGCAAATAATGTTGATTTTTGATGGCTTTTCTTACTCTTAAATACGTTTCTCTTGTTTTAGTCCACTGAGACAAAGAATTTAGGATTGAAAAAAAACCCAGACAAAACAAGTGTGTAGTTGAAATCAAGAAGCAATATTTTGTCTCAGCCTTGGCTTCCAAGGTGCATTAATCCGTCCTTTGGAATGTTAAGCATCGTATGGTAGCAAGCATGCATGGTGCATGACTTGGACATAGCGAAAAATGCCTTGATTAACATGCTTGCACATGGCTTCCATGAGTACTATGTAACAGCCTAGCAAAACATTGAATTCTAACCTCCCAGTTTGACTCATATAATGAATAAGGTTTTATTAAGATTAAAAAAAGAAATCATTGAGACTTCTTGTAGTAGACCTGTGTTCCTAAAGTGTCATTTAATGTCCTTCCAATGTTGTAGGGTACTGTCATCTCCTAGGAATGAACTTTCAGTTCATGTCATAATTTAATTCTGACAAAACCAATGATTTCTAAAAAACTTCTTCCTGAGATTATAAAGGCTTCAAGTATATCCAGTAACAACACAGCCCCGTAACAGCATTGGAACTAGCAATGAATATGAATTATTCCTGAAAGCAATATCCCTGAAGCAATTCCTGAAGCAACTCCTGAAAGCACTGATCTCCAGAAGCATACCATGTCTGGCTTGTATTAGGATGTTCAGGGCATGTGGCTATTCTGTTTTACTCTAATGTTAGTGTTAACTTCCAAAATAAATAATGTCTTTATCTTATGTATCCATCAAGGCATTGTGCTGTGTCTAGCTTATAGAATTTGGCTTTGCTACTTCCATTCATCTTCCACTTGTCATGCAATGTCTAGTACAAGGGTAATTGATAAAGAAGTGTGAACTCAACTGAGTAAGATATATAGAGTGGCCATGCTTTGAAAAATGTGTACAGTGTTATTTATTAATAATAAATATGTTTAAAGAATGGTTTGTCACTCTGGATGACAGATGATATTTCTCAGTTTGTGCTGTGAGGAAGGTTGCTACAGCTATAAGATGCAGAATCACAGATTTCCTTAGGTAGTGAAAGACCTTTAGGATCATTGAGGCCAAACAGTTTCCCAACACTGCCAAGTCCATCATGAAACCATGTTCCTAAGTGCCACATCGACACATATTTTAAAATACCTCCAGGGATGGTGACTTCACCTCTTCTCTGGGCAACCCATTCCAGTGTTTGACAACCCTTTTGGTGAAGAAATTTTTTCTATAATCCAATCTAAACCTCCCCTGCAACTTGAGGCCCTTTCCTCTTGTCCTGTCACTTGTTACCTGGATGAAGACACTGACCCACATTTTACTATACCCTCCTTTCATGTAGCTGTGGAGAGGAGTAAGGTCACCCCTTTTCTCCAGGCTAAACAATTCCAGCTCCCTCAGCCAATCCTCATAAGACTTGTGCTCCAGACCCTTCACCAGCTCCATTGCCTTTCTCTAGACATGCTCCAGCACCTCAGTGTCTTGAGGGGTTCAAAACTGCACACAGGATTAGAAGCGTGGCCTCACCAGTGCTGAGTATTGGGGGACAATCACTACTCTGGTCCTGCTGGCCACACTATTGCTGATCCAGGCCGGGATGCCATTGGTCTTGGCCACCTGGGCACTGCTGGCTCGTGTTCAGCTGCTATTGACCAGCACCCACATGTCCTTTTCTGCCCTCACCCTGCAGTGCCGCCTGGCATTCTTGTGTCTAAGTGCAGGACCTGGCACTTGGATTTGTTGAGCCTCATGCAGTTGGCTGTAGTCTATTGATCCAGCCTGTCCAGTTTTATCTGTAGAGTCTTCCCACTCTCCAGAAGATCAAATTCCCACTCAACTTGGTGTTATCTACAAACACACTGCGGGTGCCTCAATCTCCTCACCTAAATTATGACCCGTCCCAATACTGAGCCACGTGTAATACCACTTTTGGCTGGTTAGAAACTGGATTTAATTCCATTCACCACCACCCTTTGGGCATGTTCATCCATCCCAGTTGCTTTATGTAAAGCAACTGGGCAGCAGCTGTTATTTTAATATAGATGTAGTACAGGATTGTATGTATGTCAGATTGCTTGTGACCTTCATGAAACAGACTGTGCTTTGAAAGTTGTATAAAGTCACAAAGATGTGTAAATTAGTTTATGCAGATCTAAATATTACACTGATATGCACTAAAATGTTCTGCCATAACTAAAGTTGCTGCAAGGTTTGAAATAGATACGTAGTTTGAAATCCAAAGTATGTATTCAATCTTCTACTTCCAAAGTATATAGTTCCTCTGAGCAGCTGTCTGCTTGCTTTTCTTTCTTTTTTCTTTCTTTATTAAAAATCCATGTTTTTGTAGCCACTTGCTTGCTAAAAAACATACATGCTGATTGGGAGTTGAAATCTTTACTTAGTATTTAATCTCATTACTAAAAGTTTTGATTTAAATTGCTCTGCTTTAGAAATTACAGTGTTCTAACAGTAGAGGACATGATGAGCTTTTGGCTGGTGGATATTTCTGTTCTTATAAGATTCTTCATGGCATGAATGAAACATCAGACTTTTATGTAAATCTCATCTTGCTTGGCGTACAGAGATCTTTAAGCACTTTGGTGAAGAGAGGCTAAAACTTATATTTGATAACACACTTTCTTCTTAAATTGGTCATGAGTTTCCACTTTCTTTTGCAGTCCTCAAGATAATTTTATTGTCTTCAACTTAATAAAGTTATCACTAAAATTGCTGGGGACAAAATTTCTGAGAAAATTTTCTGGAAATGTTAAAACTCCGAAGTTTAACACAGTTTAACACAACTTTTAACATAAAATTGAGAGAAGCAAAGCCCTTGCTTAATATAAAGCCAAACCAAGACCTTCTCATAGACATCCTGGTAAGAAAGTACTATCAGAAAGCATTAATTTGTCTCTCAAAAACAGACAAAGATGCAAGTTTTTATGTTTGTTCTATTTGTTTCTAGTGGATTGTTGGTATATGGAGAATGGATGTTGGGTGTAGGAGTATGCTGGGAAAAAGTGCAAAAGGATATAAACACCAAAAGTATACAATCTGAACAAGTCAGGAAGTGCACATGCTTTTTTTTCTCTTAAATTCTGTTTAATTTTACAAAATAGCATTAAAGTTTTACAGTTGTTTGACATTTTACTTTTTGTACCTACTTTGAAATTTATTCTTTGAAATATTACTTTGCAACTACTTTGAAATGTGCCTTTTGCATACCACTTTTGTACAGCTACTTTTACAGTTCTGACTATGTTGTAGGCTTCTTTGTTTGAATGTTAATGCTCATCGTTTTTTAAAAATTAAATTATTTTGTTCTTTAATTTATTTTAAAATTCATAAATTTGAGCATGCTGACTATGACCAGACAGATTTGTAAGTAAACTCAAGAAGAAATCTACATCCATACATAAGTTAAAGCCTGTGTTTTTTAACTCTGGGTTTTACAGAAAGTGGAGCTCATTAAAATTAAAAAAAAAAAAAAAAGGTACTTGGGATTTAGGCCTGAGAGAGTCTTATGCTGTGCTCAGTGACCTTGTGGCTATACAGCAGTAATGAAATGTTTTGCCAAGGTTGTAGACTTCAGTAAAATGAGCTCTTAAGATGTGTATTGCTGTCTCTATTGCAAGTCTGCATTCAGTTGTTACCAAAATAGGAAGCAAACTTGTTCTGAGCTAATGTTTGTCTAATTGCTTTAGTTAGCCCCAAATATGATATTACAACAACACTCTTGGAAAAGCTATGGCACTGTTTAATTATTCAGCTAGGGGGATTTCTTAGCTCACCTAAACATCCCTTACTCCAATTTAAACTCAGATTTCTCTTCATTTATATTCCAGACTGGAAAAAGATGTCATTTGCATTCTCTAGCAGAGATATATTGAAGACTTCCTTTTTTTTCAGGCTGAGATGTATATTTTCTTTTCTCACAGATTATGTCCCTGAAATCCTTTCAACGTTCTTGCTCCACTGTGTTAAACTCTCTCCATCTACTCCTTTGATTTGACAGTGACACCTCAAATTGGATGTTATTGTTCTGATAGCTTTGTTAATGACTGGTAAAAAGGAAAGACTAACTTAGGTGTCCTCTAGGTTGTATTTCACCTTCTGTTCATTGCCATGCTGATTGATTTTTCAGTCATGATGCCTTACTTAGGTTTGTCTTGGGATCCATTATAACTTATGAACCTTAAGGGCTTTCACCTTGCCAATTGTACTGAATTACTGTTGCAAGACTAGAAATTCCTTACACTTACAATTTAGAAGAGATATAGTAGTTTGTGGGTTGTTTTTTACTTTTTTCAAGACACTTCAGCTTCAGATCCTTTGCCATTTTGTCTTGTTCTGTTCTCCAAACCTGTAATATCACTGATGAAATAAGTATCTGAGGTTGGATGAAGAACAGGCCTGTCCAGATCTGTCTGTCATGAGTCATTACATTTAAGTGTGCCAAAGGAAGACAGTGTATATTTCCAATCTGTTATGCGTGTTCCTTATAATGGCCTCATGAAGGACATGACTGATTTTTGATTAGACATGACCATGTCAAGAGCTTGCTAAGATAGAGGTGAGGCTTTGGTTGTTTGTCCACATTTTAAAGATATGTAACTTGTTTCATAGAAGGAAACTAGATTTATCTAGCATGATAAAACTATTTTCACCTGATTTTTCTTCTCCAAAGGTTTTACCTTGTTCAAACATTTGCTTCTGTATTTTTATGAATTTAAGTTCATATGGCTGTTCTACAGTATCTTCATTTCTCCTAAACATTTTTTTTTTTTTTTTTAAGGGAGGAAATATTTATTGTTTTTCATTCATCTGGATGCTTACCATCTCCCACCATGTTCACCAATTTCTGTTGTGAATAACTTAGAGAATTCTTCAAACAAGTCTTGGAATAATCAATTGATTTCATCTGATCCAAGCAACTTTGAAAGCATTTAAAAGAACTCTCCAAGATGTCCTTCTGCTATTTTAGACAGTGATTTTATCCTGCTGTCTCTGGTATTTACTTAGTTGCCTCATTGCAAGTTATCTTTTTAATTAAAGCAGGCAGAAAAACACTAACCTTTGCCCTTTGCAGAGCTTCTTGTCCTGCAGTAGTTTATACTCAGCTAAAACGTGCCTCAAATTAATGCAGAGGTTACATAAAATTACTTTGGGTTCAAAATAGAAGTCCAATACTAAGGCAGTAACAGTTTTTTTGGTGAACTTTGGTTAGAACTGTAGATGTATGCTAAGGCTGTATTTGAGTTTTTGCTTTCTCCTTTTCTCACCAAGTTAATGGGGCAGTACCTGGTGTAGCAGCAAACACTGAGTGCCTGACAAACAGAAGAGCATTACCTGCCACCAACAGTGCAACCCTGCCACTAAAAGTGCAACCCTGTTTGCTACCAAGGCTTGCTTTCCTGCAGGAGGGGAATGATTTGTTGCAGAAAGGCATCACAGTATGAGATTTCATTTTAAGCTGCTGCCCTGCCATATAGAGCAGACGTTTGTGTTGTGTACTATTAATGTCTAACACCACTGTTAGTGTGTGTCTTTAGATGTAGTAGGAGAATAATGGGACATGTAGATATCAGATGTATATATGGATCTTTACATTTTGAGAAAAATAAACTTTTCTGATTAAAAACAGTTAATACTGATTCCCTTCTGTGGTCGCAGAAGAGCAGACAAATGTGTCCTCTGCTGATATGCAACTAATAACTTCTCAATATTAGGCATTTGCAGCCAATTTGATTTTTTCCCTCTGCATTGATAATGAAGGTTAAGCCCAATTCTCATTAATTCTTTCCTTCCTCAAGGAATTTTCAAGGTCATTTTAGTAACTAGAGAAATGCTCAGGTGATACCTTAAATTCTCTTGATAGTGATATTTAGAAATCATGCAATTTGAAAGGGGAATAACAGAATCTGTATTTGAAATTTAAAAATAAAACAAAAAACAAAAGCACAAACAGAATGCAAACAGGAATGCGTGCCATCCTAATCCTTACTACAGAAAGTGATCATAATTTAGGACTTAATACTTTTCCACTGGTGGTTGTTGTTGCTTTTGTTGAGAAAAGCAGTATCTCACTTCAGAGAATTTCGAATTCAGCAGAGACACAATCTGAATTAATTACTGAGTTTTGTCATTAATTGTGTTGTGTAGTCATGGTTGTCTGCCAATGTTTCTCGGTTTTCCCAGGTTTATCCTTTTAAACTTGAATGCAACTGTCATTGAAAGACTTGCAAATGCCATAATCTAGAAATATGAATATAATTAAAGCAGTAATTTCTTACTACAAGCATATCTTCTGTATTTTGCTTTCACTGTCAATATGGAAATGAACAGAGCAGTATATATTCATAATGCATTGTGCACTCATATTCCAAGATGTTTTTTGTAGCTCTTTTCTCACAGGTACTTTCTGAAAGTTACAGTCGCTTACTCGCAACTAGTACACCCATCTGCGTTTTGGTTTTAAAGGGTCAACACAGAACCACACTGCTAGCTGTAAATGTAGCAAGGATTGCCTTTCCTACTGCTAGCTGTAAATGTAGCAAGGATTGCCTTTCAGTTTGGAAGCATTATTCCCTGAGAGAAAGTATTTGGCTTACTCAGACGAAAACGGGGTAACAGTTAATCTGCCCATCATATAATTGCAGGCACCTTCTAGTTCTTTCAGTTTCAGTAATGCTTTTGAATAGCTCATAGTGTGGGCTGTCCAAATGAGAAATATTTTTCTGTTTTTTGTGCTCTAGATTTTTACCTCAAAAGTTGATCTGACTCTCTGGTTGGGCCCATTTTAATTTTAGGTTTCTAGAAGAAACTGTGCTTTTCTGGTTCTGCAGTGAAATTTTAATTTCGTGTATGAAACACAGCTCTTGACAACTGCATTTGTATTTCAAACATAACATACTGAGGTGTCTAATGTGGTTTCACGTGCTTTTTGTTTCTGAACCCCTGCCCACTCCCCGTCCTCCCCAGATTGTAGACTGCTTTGCATTATATTTGATATGCTTTAAAGCAAGCATGCTTCACTTGCTGATGGCATGTCAATCCTATAAAACTCTTTGATGTTAAACAATGATAGCAGTCTTTGCTTTATTTCCAAATGATAGCTTTAAAATCTGTAATTTTAAACCACCTGCAGTTAGAGTAAATAGTAGTTTCACAGTCTGGTCTGCTGATAGATTTTGCTTTCATGCACATGTTTTGATACACTTCTCTTTCTTTTTCCATAGAAGTGGCACAGGTTTCTGTAGCAACTTCCTGCCTAGCTGGCTTCACTACAATTAAATATCAAACATAAGATTGTGGCTTATTGCTTTGTCTTTTCCTCTAGTACCTACTTTTGCTGAAGTGCCAGGCACTCCTGAGCCAGGCTGACAAAAGAAAGATGTGAATTTTGAAATGTAACTTGAATACGGGAGCTGAGAAGTTTTAACTGGAAAAAACCATGCAATTAAGAACTCATCTCTTGTTATTTATACCTTAAACAGCACTTACAAATTTTGAATGGGTTTGTTTGTCTCTGAGCAATCCAGATTTAAACATGTCCTTCCAGGAAACTTCCATTTTTGTATGAAGTAGATACTAGAAATTCAGCATTATATGTGTTAGTCTGAGGAAATGGGGTCTGCTACTACACAAAAATCTGGTATCCTGTGTCCAGACTAAGAATAATTTTCTTTCCTTTTGGTTAAAATTCTGGTATAAATGCTTATTTTACCCTTCAGGTCAGGGCAAGGAGATGATGATTTTGCCCCGAAGATGATCTGCTGGGGCTGGTAGTGGTCCCAGTACAGGTACCACTGATAAGAAGATGCAGAACATTTTGGAAGAGGCTGTGAGACCATGGAGGGGGAGAATGAGCAGCTACTGCAAGGAAATGAGTCTTTAAAGGAGGAAGTAAATTCTGAGTTTTATGACTTTTCATGCTATCAATACCTTGATTTTTTTAAGTAAAGCTCCTAAAATTCTCCATGTTTTTCCCCATGTGTTCAGTAGTGCAGCACTTAAGCAATGTAATGTGCAGCCCTTGGCTCTATTATTATTAAAATCAAATCCAGAACATGAGAGGTAAATATCTTGTTCATGATGAAGTCTTATATATCCTTGTCCCAATTAAAAAAAAAAAAAAAAAGAAATATGTTTTTTATACTGCTTATAGAAGTCAATGAAAGCAAAATTAAAATGACTGTTCAACCTAATCAGGAACAGATTTGGATCCAACAGCTTGTAATTGATCTTTCTAACTAATGTCATGGCAACATCATGTTCAGAGAAAGCTGGATTTGCCTCTAAAAATCCCACCTGAAAACCAGAAACCAACAACACAAAAAACAAACCCTCAAAACCTAAAACACTGCCTCATTTCAAATAGTCTTCCTACTACTCAGAAAATCAGTGAGTGAAACAGCAGTGTATTTTGTGCAGTAAAATCACTCATTTTTTATTATAACAAGAATATTTTGCTGGAAAATGCTTTCTTTTAAATTTGCTATTTATGAAATCCAGAGTCATTTTTCTTCCAAAAAAACATGCTTCCCTGATGCTCAATTATATTTCAAGCTGTTATGGCTTGTGTACACTTGTTTGCAGACACATCTAGGTGTATTTATGATCATTCATAACTAAAGGAAATGTTAATTGTATTTGCAAAAGCTAATAAAGATATTTTTTAAATGATCAAATAACTGCAGTTTTGCTCATGCTCCTGCTGAAAGCAGAGATTTTGTTATTTTTATGTCGGTGCTTAGACAAAATGCCTGCTTCCAGCTTATATCTGTAGAGGACATTGGGGAAAGCTTTTTTCTTTTTTTTTTTTGTTAACAAAGTGGCAAGACCAACATCCAAGTTACAAGGATGTGAGCAAAATAAGGAATGTTAGCCCTAGCTGCTGTCTGTGGGAGCACTCCCTGGCCTGGGTCCCTGCAGTGCCTGGGGAAGTGCCCCTCAGTGGCTCACCAGCCACTGCCAACCGGAAAACAGCAAAGCAATCCCTACAGCGAGGGACAAATCTGTCCTGCTCATGGCAAAAAAGTGTAAGGAATTGAACAGAGTTACACATTGTTTTCTTAGTCTCCTGCTCCAACTTCATTGTCAAAGCCAGCAGGATACACTTCATAGTCTTAGCATTTAGTAAAAACAAGCAAAGTCTGATGAAAGTCAGCTGGAAGCTGGAAAGGCTGATTCTTTGGTGGCTGTCAAAGTCCTTGCAATATTTCTTGATGTTAGGACTATCTTTTTTTCTGTTTTTTCTTCTGTCCTCACAACTTGCTTTTAGTAGGATTCTAATTGTGTGCAATCAGTTCCTTGCCTTGTCAGACCCTTTGACAAATCTAGCACTGTGACAGTCCTGTTTCTATCTTTTTCTGCATTTTGACTGATACAGCAGGGCAAATGAATAGGTGATTTTCTGTGGCTGTCAAACTGACCTGCTCTTGTGTATGTTGATACTCTCTTAGCCTACATACATGTTGTAGTTTCTTTTGCTACAGAGCTTGTTTGTTAGTGATGTGCTTTGGTTATTTTGGAGCCCACATTACAGTTCAAATCTGTATCTATAGATGTTCTCAAGTGCCATAACATAAAATTTATTTGGATCAAATATGAGTCCAAATATGAGGTTCCAGCTAAGAGGGGAAAAAATTTCTCTTATTGTAATGCTTCATCAGAATCCTGTGATGAAGTTCCTTCTGAGACAGGTACTGCACCTCTGCCTGCAGATACCTGGTTATCAGTGTACTGCACTGTCAGGAATGAGTGCATTGGGACAATGCTATTCCTAAAGTTCCTCTCATGCTTTAAGTTTCCAGTCTTTGGTGGTGTTTTGAAACTTCAAAATAAATTTCAGTCTTTCCTTTTAAAATGGGTTATTGAATGTTTGTCATCCCTTTCCACTTAAAAATAAGGAAAACTAATGAGAATCTCACCTTGCAGGGTGGTACCTAAGGTGTTCTTGACATCATGGAGAGAATCCAAAAAAGGAATGGGGAGATAGTTTTGTTTTGAGTGTGTAGCTGGTGAAAAGATTCAGAAGAGGACAAAGGAAAAGAATGTAGCTGTGGAGCTGTACTTTATGTTTTAAATCTGGTGAACACTAAGCTTATTGTACAACTAGCGTAATTATAAGACATGAGAAAACAATATATTAAAATTAAATAATTGATGAGGCCTATTTTATTGGGAGAGATTTCAGTCACTGGGAATCAACCAAATATCTCAAGCAACCTCAGGCAGTGGACATTGTTGTAGAATTAGAGGATCTTGTACCAGAAGGGCTATTTGGAAAGGATAAGGAAAGGGTGACCTTACAACTACTGCTAAAGAAGATAGATAGATAAATAAATAAATAAATAAATAAATAAATAAATAGGGGGGAGTAGTTACCTGAATATGCTACCTCAGCATTCCAGAATAAGGAAAAAATTTTACAAGGTATAAAAAAATAATTTTTCTGTCTGAAATGGGAAATATTTGAGTGCTGCTGAAGACTAATGAGAACAGTTCTGAAATAAAATGACAAAATGAAACATTATTTTTGAGATTTATTTTTTCCCCTCATGTTTTCCTAGAAATGTAATTTCAGTGAGTGCAATATTGCTCAGGTCTTCCTTCCCTCATGCCTTCATAATTTCTGTTTGCAAGCTTGACACTCCCCGTGGGCCTGCAGACAGCTGTACTTTAAAGTGCAAGCAGCGTCAGTGGAAACTGGCAATTGGATCACTGTATTTATTTGCAAATACTACACTGAGTGTTCAATCTGGATCTCATTAACCTAAAATGATTCCTTGTGGTAGCACAGGGGCTGTCAGGTATCAGAATGACTGCACAGGTAAAAGATGTAGGAAAAGAGCTCTGAGATAAGGGAGACCCCACATGAGGACAGTGAACTCTGGTGATGGCTCTGTGACTGGGAGAACAAAATTACTAATTACTCATACACGTTTAAAATGTCTGAGCTGTTTTGGCAGTCATGCCCCATCCCCACCTTTTGTACCTAATTCTAGGTGGTGTGGCATTGTGCTCCAGGGTCTTGGAGAAGGGTGCTTTTCTTCCGTGTCTTTTGAGAAATGTGTGGTAAAGTACTTGTAAACCCATTGCAGCAAATTGTAAGTGATGGCTGAGACCAAGTTTCAATAGATGAGATGCCCAGAAAGAAAGTGAATACTGTCGAATTATAGCATTTATAAGGGTTGCAGAAATAGTTTTATTTCTAAAATGAAAGATTTTGAACATTGACCTATCTTTTTTCTTTCTTAGTCACTGGTTTGTCTGGTTTTTAGCAAGAAAGTTTTGCAGTTGTATTAGGATTAGGTTGGAGGAAGAAGGAGTTAGCTGGATGGTTTTTCTGTGCAGATAGTTTTGGGAATTTTTTTTGTTTTGTTTTTGCCTTGGATTTCCAGAAAGTTGTGGTTTGTGGTTGTTGGTTGTTGTTGTTGGCCTGATAATGATAAAGTGAAGAATTTCAAATTGAATTAAGCTGGTTTTGGGTGCATTAATCCCAAAATGATCCAAAAAGGCATTAAGAGGTGATAGTTTCAGATGTTCATTTTTGGTCCCTAAATTCTTATACTGAAATGATTCATGGTGTTTGGGATAAGGACTGTGTGTACATGTATGTGTGCAGATTGGAAACTGCTTCCTAGCATCACAGGAAGCAACTTTCTCCTAGGCAGGAAGTGATGCATTATTCAACAGTGGAAAATTGTACAGTAAGTTCTGTAAGATTATCGTACAGGCAGACTATCACAGTTCCCCAGTCCAGCATCATAAGTTGCAAAGGTGTGCTCCCAGAAATGTAGGCAAAAGGAAGGGCTAATAGTTCTGGTGTTTTCTTAATGTGTTCATTTTTAAGGGCTTCGTTATTGACCAGTATGATTTATTATCTTAAATTTTACCCTTCCCCAGTATCAACAGATGCTTTTCTTAATGGAGATAGATAAAACTGGGAGGACTGTGTTCTGTTATATTTGAGTGGATTTTGGGAAAAAAAGAAAAAAAGAAAAAAAAAAAGAAAAAAAAAAGAGGTCACTCATGATGACTGATTAACTCATGGAACAATACAAGTGTAAATACCACTTTTTAGATTCCTGTTATATCTGCAAAAATTTAGACAGCTCCTTCTTAGTTTTCTTATTATCCAAATTGTCTTTTCTTTTTAAGTCAATGTGGATATAAGGATTACAGAGGGAGGAAGGTTATATACATTGCAGAGAGATGTTGAGAAATATTTTTCCATAAAGACACATTTTGGCAGCAAGTTTTATGATGAACTGACATATTTTCTGGCTGAAGGAGGAGAGTTTAACTGATCAAAACATGTCATTAATACTTTCTAAAAATACAGAACCTTATTAAAGTAAGAGCCATCACTCTGCATAAATCTCTGGAAATTTGAGTCTGCCATAGACTAACACGTTCTATATATCCCAAGGAATCCATCCTTTTTCATCCTGACCTTTCTACTGCAGAAAAAAATGTGATGATACCAGGATGATCTAACTCTTAATGCTTCAAATCAGCTTATGAAAAGTGTAGTTTGTCTTCTTTTTAATCTCTTTGCTATACGAGCAACTCCATCTTTACCCACCTGACTTGGCTGGAGCAAAATGGGAGGGAAAGCAATAGAGCTAATAATGCAACCATGTTTTTAAAGGAAAGAAAAATTAGTCTCTTTTATATCTCAGTGGTATCAACCTGTCAGTTAAGTTTTAATAATAATTTTCTGTATTTCTTCTCATGCTTCCAACTAGTTTTCTGTATATACTATGCTGCTGTGACTGTAAGGTAGATGTAAATTTTTGGATGGTTTCTGAAGCTTAGCTTCAGGTTTATCTGCCATTACATTATCTGTATGGCTGGTCTGCACTAGAGATACGTGACCGATGCAGCTGAGCACACAGGTAGGTGACAGGATCAGAAGTGGTAAAAGAGCAACAGTGATGTTCCCTCCTGCTCTGGAGCTGGGCAGAACTGTGCTTGTGCCTGCAGAGAGGGCATGTGCACAGATCTGTGCAGTGGGAGCATTGGCAGTAGCTCCTTTGTAGGGCTTTTCAACAGCTGGAGCCAGAATTAGCCATAAACCAAATGATCCAGTTAGCCATGAAGAAAGTATTGATTTCCTTTTCCTTCTGCTCCCTCCTCTTTTCATCTGTCCTGCCTTCCCCAACCCCCATTTTAATATGGATCCCTAAGTGCCTGAATTTCTGTTCTCCCTCTGCCTTTGAACTATATCACCAAGCTGCTGCTTCCACACTCCCTGAGCTCCTGCAGCAGGGAGCATTAATTGTTCAGTGAAGGATATCTCTTTACTTTCCTCTTTTGTACTTGGGGTATAAGATGGAGAGAATGTGTTAAGAGCAAAGTGTGGTCAGACAGTAGAGAGATCAATTCTTTCAACTGTTGTGATCATGTTAGTCTCTTTTCCCAAGCAACAAGTGATAAAACAAGAGAAAACAACTTGAAGTTGTGCCAGGGGAAGTTTAGTTTGGGCATTAGGAAGAATTTCTTCAATTAAATAGCTGTCAAGTATTGGAACACACTATCCAGGGAAATGGTTGAGTAACCACCCCTGAAGGTATTTAAAAGACATGTATATATGGCACCTATAGACATGGTTTAGTGGTAGCCTGATGGTTGGAATTGATGGTGTTATGTGAAGGAGTGAAGCGGTTCCGCCCCTAGGCTGCTTCCCCCTCCCAGCCCGGCTCTGCCTGCCTTGGGAGGTCCTGGGGGAGAAGCCTCTGTGCCCGCCCCTGGACTGAGGGACAAGGCGTGCCAAGGCCTCAGGAACCGCCCACCTCTCCAGCACATTCTTTACCGTTATGTATATGATTAGTTAATTCGAATTGTACTCCTCCCTCCTCTGGCATTATTGGTTATTGTATGCTTGTACCCTCCCTATCCCTCCTTCCAGATTGGTCACCCCTGTGCATACTTAACCGGCTGGAACTGTCAGTCTGGGCTGTCCCTTTCCCTGCACTCCCGCGGGGCGGAGGATCTCCAGGCACCTCTCGGGGGTGCAGAGGAGTGGGTCGGCCCTCTCCCTGCTCTCCCTTCCCGACCACCGACAACCCTTCCCTGCAATAAAGAGAGCATGAGGGAGAGAACAACTCCCTCCAGCCTTTTGCCTCCTCACGTCGTCCTTCCATCGACACGCAGCCTGGACTCTATTTATTCGCCTACTACAGTGTTAAAGATCTTTTTCAACCTAATTGGCTTTATGAGTCTGTGATTCTAAAGCTCTGTTCAATTCTTCAGCATGTGTGGTTTGAATAATGTGGACATGGGACTCTGCAGTTCTCAGACATCTAATGTAACAGAAGTACAGCTTCTGTACTGTACAGCTGCAAATACTTGCTAATACCTTTGAAGATTGGAGTCTGAGATATACAACGTACCTAAACCAGAGAAATGTTTTTCACAAGATGAGGAAACTTCGAGATTTCCACCATGGAGTCAAACCTTTGTTGTGTTACATCCGTGTTGACAATACTTGGACTATTTTTCCTTTGCAATTCACTTTAAAAATCTCATATTTGGGAGTTTGACTGAAATATCTAAATGGCTGCATTTGGCTAAGCCGTAAGTGACTTAAAATGAGACCCTGGAAAGGAAACTATTGAGTAAGCCTGTTGGGTAGCAACACATTACTGACTATGCTTTCTGCGAGCCTTGCACTCTGTCCTCTCATTGCAATCAAAGAATATGTAGTTATTTGCTTTGAAACAAGCACAAGTGAATCTAGTTCATATAGCCTTCTGTAAGCTTTAACAAAAATAATGTTTTATTTTTATAGCTATTAATCAGGATGTATTTATAGGCATCTCTATTCAGCATAAAATAATAAAGGTTTTTATATTTATCTGTCTTTGAAAAGTGTTATCATTAGCCATTTTTTGTTATAAGTATCACGCATTGGAAGAAGTTGTAACAAGTGGCTTTATTTTACAAATACTAGCATAAATATGACCTTATTTATCATATTAGTTAATTAACATTATGCAATGCAAAAATGATGCAGCTGTCCACATATCTTCAGAGAATTTAGCTTATTTGTATATTTAATCAGACTTAAGACATCAGTTACTTTTTCTGTAAACAGTGATTTTTTTTAATGCTTATTCAGTCAGCACACTTTTGACATGCTAAAAAAGACATCCCCATTTATAGTTCTTCATTTATTGAGAATAAAAGGAAACAATTATACAGAAAAATAGTTTTCCCCCATCCATTTTCCAAAGAAATATGGACTTAATTTGTACGCTTACTAAGGGGTTTTACTAACCTCTTCAGTCTTTCTTTAAACTTAGAGAATGCTATAATCTTTTTCTATCTTCATATGATATATTGTGATCAGTAAAAATTAATAAAATTTATGGGCCTCATGAGCAGTACCTGTGCTTGACACAGGTTTGATAGTTGATTATGATCTGTTAATAAGTGAAGGAGAGTGGAGAGAGGAAAAAAGAAGTGATGCAAGGGCCAGCATTCATCACCTCCCATGAGCAGACTGATGCCCAACCAGTCTACAAGTAATGGCTACTCTGGAAGACAAAAGTTCTTTTTAGTGCTACTCAGTATTACATGGTGTGAAATTTTCCTTTGGCCGTTTAAGTTTAGGTGTCCACTGACTGGTCATGGGAAGGGTAGCAGAGTGAGAAAAAGAAAAAGCTCTGACGCTGTAAAACACTGCTCAGCACCGGCCAAAACATTGGCGTGTCATCAACGTTGTGTTGGTCATAAATCTGAAACATGTCATTCTATGGGCAACTATGAAGAAGGTTAATTCCATCCCAGCCAGGCCCAGTATAATAGTATAATTGAAGAACAGGTTCTTTTAAAAATTTAAATACATCATTATTCATTTTGTTCATTCTGCTTTGATTAGCTACTTGGAATGCCTTGTTGTTAAGGGTTCCATCATCCCTTCAGCTCCAGTGAGGGGAGAAGGATTGCAGTACAAGCTTCTTTTCTACTGCAGTGGATAGATAGATTCACATGTTCAGATTATCTTTCTTGTGGGCCCATGACCATCTCTTGGTCCCTGTCCAAATGCTGTGTAACTTGACAACTCTTCATGCATCTTTGAAAGAATCAAGAAGTTCATGGTAACAATCTAATTTTCCCACTGGGCATCTGTAAGTGCTAAGACAACCCCGTGGTTTAAAGGGGAGGAATCCTAAATTTAGGAACCTGTTCTGTGAATGTGCAGTACTCAATTGTCAATAATGATGAGGAAATAAGAGGGAAATACAGGAAAATTTTATCTTAATCCTGTGCAACTAATGTAATTCTACCTGGGCTTGCTTTACTTTCCTCTGTGCCTGTTTTTGTATTTTTTTTTAATTTTCAATCCTATAATGAAAATGGATTTGCATTAAAAAATGTAGTCTTTTACAGCACTAGACTTCAAATAATATCTGTTAATTAAACTTCACCTGAGGTAATAAGACCTTCTGTGCACATGTAAGAGCACAATACTCCATTGTGCGGAGAACAAAACATCCAGCCTTGCAAAAGTTTTTTCTCTTATCTCTTGGTGTTGCTGGACAAGCAAAGACCTGTGTGTTCAGTTTCTCTCTTCTAACTTTGAGAATGTTTGTGAACTCTGTAAATAACAGATGAATAACCTGCTGGCTGAACAATAGTTCAGGCTTTTCAGAATGGATTTAAAACACCTGGTGCTAAGAAAAGTATGAGTACATTGCAGGACCAGGAGGTGCTTCTACCAATTCCTAAGTTGTTGTAGTAATATAGTACCAATAATGTTGTCTTTCTTCCCCATTTAATTTTCAGAATACTTTAGGGTGTGGAACAAAATTGCCAAACTGCTGTTTGTACTTTGCATGTGTTCCAGGGGGTTTGATTTGATAGTTGTGTTTTTACCACCAAGACAAATCTCCTACAGGATTATGTTGCCACCCATGTGTCAGGCTGAAGGATGTGCCTCACAGCCACGCCAATATGGGCCAGCGGCAGTGAGCACAGCTGTGGGATTAGGTTGCAAGTGGTGTTCCCTGGGGCTCAGTATTAGGGATATTCCTGTCTCATATGTCTATCGATGACCTGGGAGAGGGGACTGAGGGCACCCTCAGTGAGTTTGAAGATTGCATCAAACTGGGCAGGAGTGTTGATCTGCTGAAGGGTAGGAAGGCTCTACAGAGGGATCTGGATGGTCTGGATCACTGGGTTGAGGCCAATTGTGTGAGGTTCAACAAGGCAAAGTGCTGGGGCCTGCACTGGGGTCACAGCAGCCCTGTGCAGCTCTGCAGGCTGGGGATGTAGCAGAAGGAATGCTGTCAAGCAGAAAAGGAATTGGGGATGCTGGTTGACAGCAGCTGAACATGAGCCAGTAGTGCCCAAGTGGCAAACAAGGCCAATGACATCCTGGCTTGAGTCAGAGACAGTGTGGCCAGCAGGACCAGGGCAGTGATTGTTCCCCTGTACTCCGCATTGGTGAGGCTGCATCTCAAACCCTGTGTCCAGTTCTGGGCTCCTCAGTACAGGAAAGACATTGAGGTGCTGCAGAGTGTCCAGGGAAGGGTATTGGAGCTGGTGAAGAGTCTAGAGCAGAAGTCTGATGAGAAGCAGCTGTGGGATCCGAGTGAGGGTGTTTAGCCTGGAGAAAAGGAAGCGACCTTGTTGCTGTCTGCAGCTCCCCAAAAGGCCATTGTAGTGAGCTGGGGTTTGGTCTCTTCTCCCAAGAAACAATTGATAGGAGCAAAGAAAGTCATCTCAAGTTGTACCAGGGGAGGTTTAGATTGGATATTAGGAAAAATTTCTTCACCAAGAATTTAGAACGGGCTATCTAAGCTACTGCTGGCTCACCATGGACGTGGCACTTAAGGACATGGTTTAGGGATTTGGCAGTGCTGAGTTAATAGTTTGACTCAATTTTAAAAGTCTAACCCCACCTGAGATTCTCTGATTCATTCCTATGATTCATTCCCATTCTCTGATTCATTTCTATGAGTTCCTCAGGCAGACATAGTTTTAGCAGTTGACCCTTGTATTTTGGTGATAATAGTACACTAGTTCCTCTTGATTTTTATTTTTTTGTTCTTCAGCAGATACATTCATGATCATCTAGTGCACATCTGTAAGTTTTGTATTCTTGTACAGAATGTAAGGAAGTTTACAGGTTGTTGTTATTCTCTTTTAATGGTAAGTAAGTGAATCTCTTAGGAAAGTTGGTAAAATGTGGCCACAGCTAGCTGCTCAGAACTTTAGTTATGTGTAAGTGTAAGTCTGTGATAAAAATTTGTAGGTCTGTTTATAGAGAACTAAATTCTCATCCAAATATTTATGGACTCTTGGGTCTGTTAATGCAGAGTTTGAAATAATGACTGTAAAAAATCTCAGCTCCTGCATGAATGTGTTCAGAATTGTTCAGTGATAAAGACCTCTAGATAGTTTATAGAGGACAGTTTGAGTGTCAATAAAGTTTTTATTCATTTGCATTTATAAGCATTAGATTAGACTGCATAATTACTTTCTTTTATAAAGATTGTAAAGCCTTTAGACTTAGAGAAGCCTTTGGCCTCATTAAGATGGTTTGGTGAGATGATGGTGACAGCTTTGCAAAAATCAATTTGCTTGAATTTCCTGCATTCCTGAAGGGTTTGTGGTGACAGGCAAAGAGATGTAAGGGATGTAATGGTGTCTGGGCCAAATAGATCTGCCTAATAGCAGATGTCTGACAAAATAAGATCCTTAATGGAAGAATGCAAAAGCCGGACAGCTAATAATATAATAATCCTTCTAATAAACCTTCTAATAATCCTGGATCCAGCTTCTGCCAACCTCTGTCTTTGGATCTCAGTCTGTATATGAGCATATGTGTGCAGTGAATGGTATTTTAGAGAAGTAAGCAAAACTCAATTTCACATTCTAGTTTGCACTGAGATAGTGAAACTGTGTCAGGGGACTAAAAGCATAATAAGTGCAGTGCTTGAGGTACAGACCATCCCACTTCCAAAATTGCTGTTCTAGAGGTTCTGAGTGCACTTCAGTTGAGATTTTCTCTGTATGGCTGCAGCTGTGCACCATCCCTGTTATATTGGCTGAGAAAAGGCTACTGTGTATGTCTCAAATATATTAATTCAAAATGCAAATAAGACAGGTCATTGATTTGGAATTTTGCATACGAAAAAATCTGTGGAAGGAAATGACTTCTATCTTTCCTTGCAACTGAAGTTAATGTAGGTTGATACTATCTGCAAGGAAAATGCAGTGCTGTTTTCAGTAGTTCAATTCTTGTTCTCCTTACCTTGGATACTTCCACAGCAGAGAAAGTGTTTCATTCCTTTCTGGACTTTAGAAACTTTAGGAAAGCTCTAGCTCTGAAGTTGTCAGTTTGCATGCAATTTGCTGATGCATAAAATGGGTATATTCAATTCGCGCTTACTTCTCAGCAAGTTTGTAGATGACACAAAGCTGGGTGGTGCAGCTGGCACAACACAAGGATGGGATGCCACTCATCCCCTGTGGGAACACATTTGAGAAGTGGGCCCACAAGAATCTCATGAATTTCAACAAGTACTGCACCTGGATCAGGGCAATCCTGGACAGGAATATGGACTGGGAGATGACCTTGTTGAGATCAGCCCTGAAGAAAAGGAGTTGGAGGTTCACATAGATGAAAAGCTGGACATGAGCCAGCAGGTGTTGTCACAGTCCAGAAAGCAAACTATGTCCTGGGCTGCACCAAAGGAAATGTGCCCAGCAAGGTGAGGGGGGTGATTCTGCCCTTCTGCTCTAGTCTGGTGAGATCCCACCTGGAATTCTGCATCCAGGTCAGGGCCCTCTGCATAAGAAAGACATGGACCCATTAGAGTGGGTCCAGAGGAGGGCCATGGAGGTGATCAGAGAGCTGGAACAACTCTCTTTGAAGATAGGCTGAGAGCTGGGGGTGTTCAGTCGGCAGAAGAGAAGGCTTCAGAGAAACCTCATTGCAGCCTTCCAGTACCTTAACAGGGCTTATTAAAAGGAGGGAGAGGGACTTTTTGTGGGAATAGAGTGATGGGATGTTCAAGAGGTAATGATTTTAAATTGAAGAAGGGTAGGTCTAGATTAGATGTGAGGAAGAAATTCTTTACTTGAGGGTGGTGAGGCACTGGAACAGGTTGTCCAGAGAAGTTGTGTCTGCCCCATCCCTGGAAATGTTCAGGGCCAGGTTGGACGGAGCCTTGAGCAGCCTGATTGAGCGAGCGGCATCCCTGCCATTAGCAGGAGAGTTGGAACTACAAGATCTTTAAGGTCCCTTCCAACCCAAACAATTCTAAGATTCTATGACTGTCTGGTGAATTTTGCTCATTCCTAATATAGAATGAGAGACAGTGTTTAAGCATTTTCTAGATATGCTGCTCAGTGGTTTCATTTTGCCCTTAGTTTCCAGGAAGAAACATTAAATGCAAATCGTTTTTCTTTATTCGCAATAGGTCAAACTAATTTAGCTAAAGTTCACACCTATCTGCATAGAAGATTATTGTAAACACAATAAAATTCAAAGGTCATTTCTGTTACTGAAAGAAGATCAAAGGTGCTTTCTGTGCTATTTTAATCCACTTCAGAGCATTGTAATGAATTTAGTAAAGGGTGAAAGTCCGAGGCTTTCCCTTGCCATTGTCCTTTATATAACTCTATTAACTATTCACTGGCCTGTCATTATAACATGTTCAATGGTGAATGAAGGAGAATCTGTCAAGGGGAACTTAGTTAGAGTATTAGAGCTCCTGATGTATGCTGATTTTGTTGATATGTTTCATCAGTTGAACAGGAGCAGCTTAGAAAGCAGAAGTCAATCTCAACCTGATAATGAAGTCTTAATACTTACAGCCCATTACAAAAGTAAATGCTGATCTTCAGAGTCAGGTTGCAAAAGCACTGTGCTTTATGTGGTTTCAAAAATAATCCTTAACAACAGACCCACATGTTTGCCCTTAAGGTGTTATCTGGAGCTTAAGGAGGAACATGCCTTGTTTGTTTCTGCAAAATGCTGATATTGTTAAATTTTCCTTTTACCTAACAATCAGAATATTTGCTGTGGAGCTGGTCTAGTCCAACAGGGCCCATTTGGAGCAATGTAAGTAGAGGCTATTAGGACACGACACTACTCTTAGGCTTAAGAAGTGAATACATTTAATTTAACTACCTGCAGGAAAGGATCTTTTCAAAAAACTTTTTACAGTACAGATGTTCAGAAAAGCCTATCCAACATTCACTGGTCAATAGTTTGAAAATACCATAAATGAAAATCACTCTTTGATATAATGTATAATGTAAATTGTTTATCCTCTTCTGAACTGATCAGTTGCTCTCTAGTTATTGGAAATGTTTAGTTCTTGTTTTTATAATATGAACTTGCACTATTTTTAAAAAAAATTGCACAATCAATTCAATTAAAATAATTAAGATGCTGAAGAGTGAGGAGATACAGAGAAATAATTAGGTTCATTGTTTTTCTGTTTTACTTTGCTTTTAGTTGGTACAATGACCTCTGGTTTTGACTTAATTGTGATGATGTGTGCAAAGCTGCTGGGCTCTGGTAGAAAATCAGAACCAGGGAATCAGAGAAGGGTGAAGTATTTTAGTTAAGAGATTGGATAGACTTGCACTAATTATCAGATTTTTTAATATTCTGCTCAAAAAAGGAAGATTGTGTCATATGGTTTGATTGTGCTACAGATCTGCTATAGAGTCATAGAATCATAAAAGGGGTTGGGTTGGAAGGGACCTTAAAATCATCTGGTTACAGCTCCCCTGTCATGGGCAGGGACACCTTCCTCTAGACAAGGTTGCTCAGAGCTCCATCCAATCTAGCCTTAAGGACTTCCAGGGTTGGGCATCCACAACTTTCCTGGGCAATCTGCTCCAGTGCTTCACTGTCCTCATAGTAAAGAACTTCTTTCTAATATCTAATTTAAACCTGCTTGGTTCTGTTTGAAGCCATAGCCCCTTGTCCTGTCACCACATGCCCTTGTAAAAAGCCCCCCTCTATCTTTCCTGTAAGTTTTCTTCAGGTACTGTAAAGCCACAATTAGGTCATCCCGAAGAACAAACCTGGTTCTCTCAGCCTGTCCTCACAGGAGAAATGCTTCATCCCTCTGACCATCTCGGGGCCCTCCTCTGGACTTGCTTCAACAGGGTGATATGTTTCGTGTGTTGGGGGTCCCAGAGCTGGAGGCACTACCCAAAATACCATCTTCTCTTTTCAAATTCAGCATAATTATAGCTATGGACATATACAAGACCAAGGCACCCTGCTAGATCCGACCACCCCTCTTCCCCTCCCCCCCACCAAAAAAAAAAAGCAAACCCAAAACCCCAAACAACAAACCCAAACACCCACTCAAACAGCAACAACAACAACAAAACCCAAATCTCAAACCCTGTCTGGAGTGAAAGGACACCCATCCTTTCATTAAAGCCCTGAAACTTCCAAGTTCATCTAACTTAGACTTTGACTAGGCATTCATATGCAGATTAATAAGGAAATTTCAGTCCTGATGTAGAAAGATTGTTACAGCATGTAACTCCTCCAACTAATAAAATGCCAGTCTGAAATTACTCAGGTGAACTAAGTCTATTGTGAAGAAGCTAACAGTGTTTCCATGGAAAAACACAGCTCCAGCAATAAGTTTTTTAAGCTTTATGGTACTCCCCAAGCGGGAATTACACCCTGCGTGGATGAGGCAATTAATCTCTGTTTCCATCTCTTCATTTGGAGACTTCTGACTGCAGTGAACAAAACCCTTTAAAAGCAATAAAAAAGGGTCGCTCCCTGACTGCTCCTACAGAAATTTATAGGATATTGTTCGCACAAAGACATTTCCCAGTGGAATGTCTCTTTTCACTAGTGGCCTTTGGAAATTGCATGAACCACAAAGCAAGCACTTACATATATGAATGGAGGGTGTTAGTATTCTGCAAGAATGGTATGTGAGATTCTACATTATATTTGGATTATTATACAAGCCAGATCCTGAAAACATTTAATGAGGGTGCAAGTAAATGTGACAGCTCAACAACAGCAGTATTTGATTTCACATTAATTTATCTCTTGTGGAGAACAGATATATTGTTTTTCAGACACATCTGTATTCCTCAAAGAAAACCAATTCATGTTGAAAGGAAGTTTGAATGCCAGGAAGAAGATCATTAGGTGTGATAAATGCATCTGTGAATGATCTTAGTGTGCCTGCTGAAAGAGGAGAATTTCAGGAAAGGCTGAAAAAAAAGGTAAAGTTTTCATGTCTGGAAAGTTTCTTGTTGCCCATACTAGTGCCAACCAACATGGCATCTCAGAGCCACCTCAGAGCTTCCACCGGAAAAACTGGAAAATATTTTGTCTGATGCTATATGCCTGTCTCTTGGAAATTAAAATGGGCAAGTGGATTCTGAGGTTATTGAAAGTAAATGCTTACTTTAATTCACATTAGCTTTGCAGACAGAATCCTATGTAGTGTAGATAGATCAAACTTTATTGGAGTATCTTACATATAGAATGCGCTTGTCTTGTAGCTCTGTTTAAATTAGCAGGTTGAAGTTTCTTCTTCTGAATTTGACCTGTGAAAAGAAACATTAAAAGAAGTCAAGATACTCAGTATTTTATATTTATGTATGTTTGGCTCCCTGATGGGCACGAGTTCCAGATAGTTTTGTGGAGCCTGAGTTACTATAGGACTCTTCTGTGGTGTACTGCAGTGTGCTGGGAGAGAATCTATCACAGGTAGCAAAGAACAATGCTCTCACTTAATGGGTGGTGTTTCCTATCCCACCAATGCAGTTTAACTAATTTGAGTTACACCAGTGATACCAAATGCAAAAACAAATAAATGGAATTTCTTCAACTGATGCTCAAAATGCAAAATTTGAATTTTGTTGCAGTCTTTTCACTTGCAGCTTACGAAAAACTTCCAAATTTTAGTAGTATTCAGCAATCTGTATTATTTTAAAGTTAGGTTTTTATGGGTCTATTGTTACTTATGTTCTTATGTTGCTTTTCCTTCAACCTAAGAAGCATAAAAAACCACAATGTCGTCTAATTATCATTTTGAGGATGGCCTGGTTAGTGACATGTTTCAGTCAATTCATCTTGATGGTTGAGCCATATCTGTAGAATTTGCTCCAATTCAACATAGGATTCTAGTTAATAAACTAATTGTATGGGATTTAATAAGGAAAACTGTCTACATTTTCTGGTTATGGAATTTGAGTTAGATTGGAGAAGTACTCTGATTTTTTTTTTTTTTTTTTGAATGTACATCTTGAAAGCCTTGTGGTCATTCATTTATATTAGAAAATGACTGGTAGAGGAATTTTGTAAATTGAAAGACTGAATACAAATATGTTTAGTCACAGTGCTCAGTGTATAATATGTTTTTTTGAAATGATCTTACAAGCTACTGGGACTCACAATAATCTATTATTTCTAGTGTGGGTACATGACTGTGCCTTTGAAGAATGTAGATGCACGTTCTCCAAACATGTCAGACATGGATATAGCTGGCCTACATGCACGAGCATTGTACATTTTGGCTGCTGTCTTCTGTAGAAAAAGACCCTCCTTGATTGCAAAGTAGCAGTGTGTATTGACAGCCACTGCTTTCTCAAACTCGTGCAGCAGAGATTTTTCCAACTCAGTCCTTTATTTATTGCCTGCTTTTGGCCTCAGTCAAACAGCAAGACAAAGTTGAAGATGACAGGAGTCATATATATATTGTCCTTGGGAAATAAAGTGAAGACATTTTCCTAGGGGTTTTTTATAGTTTCTAAATTATATTAATCTAAAATGGTCTTCTGTGTAATCAGTCTTTGCAGGAAGTCTCCCTTGGAAACTTCACATACTACTTATGTCAGAAATCTGAATGCATATTCATGATTATTCAATTACTCTGCTTTGAACTGAAACAGCAGTAGTTACTGTATTTCTGTCAGAAACCTGCTGAAACACCAAATTTTGTTGCAGTTCCTAAAAAAAAAAAAACCCAAAACAATAAAAACGAACAAAAAACCACCCACAACCCCCCCCAAGAAAATTCCACAAAACCAAACAAAATAAAAAAGACCAACCACTTAAAAAACTCCATAAAAAATTAAAAAACAACCCTGACCCCCCTACAGAAATCAAGTAGTCAAGATGACTCAACCCCCATAAAAAATTCTTTTAGATATATTAGTATTGAAAATGGAGGTAATATTTTTTTCTCATTCAAATATTATTCAAGTTACAATTTTCTTTCCTTCTGAGTATTGTTTTCAGTTTAATATTTTTTCCCTATTTAAGACTCTTAACTCATTAAAACAAACATTTCTAAAACTGTATCACTAGCAAAGAGTGAATACAAAAAAATTTGAAATCTGTAGCATCCTGGTGGAAAAGGATTTTCTATATATTTGGATCACAGTTTATGAATGAATGTGTTCTGAACTCAGCTTGAATAACAGAGGTCAAGTGAATACCTTGAGGCCTACAGAGGACACAGTGGATGCTAAAGGTTCCCTCTCTGCCTCAGAAAAATCTCACCAATTCCATACAGCTCCTATAGTGACAACTTGCTGTGCATAAGAAGCCAGTTTTTATTCCACAAAGGCTGGCAATCCTAATGTGGGTGATTATTGCTATTTTTTTTAGTCAGATATAGAGGTATACAGGACCACAGTACATGAGGCTGTTTCATAGTGCATGCCAGAATGCATGTCATGGGTATGAGAAATCATCCAGCCTGCACACATATTATTTACGGACAGGCACATTTCTTCCAGGTGAGAGGAAACCTGGGAAATTTTGTTCCCAAATGAATTGGTTTGGATTGTCTTGTATTCAAAATCATCAACCTTGCTGTTTGAAATAATTGCAAATTTCTGAAATATACAGCAGACATCTGAATATATAGGAAAGGTTGTGTTAAAGGAATTCAAGATAGCAGAAATTAGCCTTCAAATGTTAGGAATTACTGCTGGCTTTGTTGAATAGTTTCGTTCATGCTTAAAATAGGTGCATTGCAATAGGGTATTCTCATTCCAAACAATATTACCCTCATAATGTTTTCTGTCCAGAGCTGGAGTATTTCACTGAAGAGAAGTGTGTGGTTGTCTCTTTATGCAGACAACTTGCAGAAGGGAATGAGCACAAGGGATTTGTCTAACAGCTACGGAATGCAATGGGTGCTCACACTGAGAAGCAGAAGATTATTTAGTTTTTATTCCCACAAGGATTGCAGTTTAAAAATTGTGACTAATGTAGAGAATGAGTCTTGAGTCTTGGGTCCTATCTCACGACTGTTTTAAGAGACTAAATCACATAGGCAGCCTTGAGACTGACTCATCTTAAATTGGAATTATCATTGCTTTACTCAAAAAGGAAGCTAAGTATAATTTTTTTCACTTAATAAGGGTTGTAAAGGTTGTGAAGTTACCAAAAAAAATCTTTCAGTCAGTGAAAGCAGAAAGGAGAAAATATCTAGCTTTCAAGAAGAATTGCCACAAGTATATAATTACCTGGTGCTGGAAGCTGAAATGTGGCTTTTTGGGTAAATATTGCAGATGTTATATTAGGCTGGGAACAATTGTTTTGGATCTTTGATGCACTTTTAAAGCTATTATGTGTACTTTTTGGATTTCTTTCTTTTTCTTCTCTTTTATTTTTTTTTTTCCTCTGCTTCTCCTAAAACAATGGGCAATTTGGAAGACTCCAATTATTTTGGCATGTTGGGAGGAAGGGTAGAGACGATATAACAGTCGGGTTTTTTTTCAGTTTGCACATTTTATACCTATATGCTCTAAGTGAGCAATATTTAGCAAAGATAGAAGCAGTTTGTTCCAGGAAGCACAGAATGAGATATGTTCGCCTGTGGACACTGCATGTGTAAGGCAGAGGTGGCCAGTTCTCCGCGTGGGTGTGCAGCGTATCCCGAAAGCGCTGGGAATGCCTGTCCCTGCACAGGCTGTGTACTGCACCTTCAACACATCAGATCCACTACAGACTGAGCCTGGCACGTGTCACGGCTTCTAGTGAGATATGCAGCCAATGAAAAGGAGCTGCTCCACCTGAAAACTGTGCTAATCAAAGCCTTCAGACTTGACAGTGTAGACAAAGCTTGCAAATGAAAGAAAACTCCTGGGGAAAGCTTTGATATGCAGGAGCTACTTTTGGAATAATCCTATAGCAAGTGGGATATGCCCCAACTGAGAAACTATGTGAGAGAAAGCAATTAAAACTGGAACTAATCAAATATAATGCCAGTTGGTGCAACAAGTAATAATTTGATATTTACAATCTGTTCTGGTGTTGTAAAATTCACTGGGGGGCTGATATGGAGTGTATGATATTTTCTATAGCAGAGACCAAGTAAAATTATGGTACTGATTTTAATTTGTAGGGCTGAGCCTGCTTTCCTGGGGGTACTGACCCTCTGCTATTGTCTTCTCTTCCATGCTCCAACTTTACTATATATGTAATGAAGCACCGCAGAGAGTAATTTGCTCCCTTTCAGCTTTTTCCTAGGTGGCAAGACCACTGTCATCTGGCAGTGCAGTGGAGAGAAGATGATGAAATTTAAATAGACAGCTTAAAATTGACAATTTTACTTGCATCTGTGTTCCATTGTATTTTCCATGCAGGCACGGCTCTATCCAAGCTGGATAAAGTTGGAGTAAAATATAATTATCAAGATGTGGTTTTAAATAAGATTCTTAGTCTGAGGCTAATTTATAGAGCCTCCTCACTAATTTTGTGGAAGCTGGGTTTGTCATTACTGCTGCTCTTCAGAGGGATAGCCTATAGTAGCAACAGATTAAAACCAATTTTTTTTCAGTATAAATAACAATACACTGAAATAGCTGATCTAGTAAATTTATTTGCAAAGTTAGGTTTTCCAAGTTCATCTCACAACCTTTTGCTTTTTAAATGTTAATAACTTCTATATTACTGAATTTGAGATAAACCAATTTCTTCACTATTTAAAAAGAAAAATGTTGGTCATTAAGTTCTGTTGTAGGTTTTTGATCATTTTTCTTCCTCTGGGATCATCATTTTAATAGACCTACTTATCCTATAGAACATAATTTAGAAAAGAGAGAAGTTCTTTGTGAATAACTGCATTTTCTGTTTCTCACTGTGTGTATAATTGAGTTTGCTTGCTTTTTTACTACCTTTTAGGAGAATGGGTGTACATGCAAAATTTCTCTATCCTTACATTTCAGCCTCATGGTACATGTAGAGAATGTCTAAGTGGTTGTGAGGCATTACTGACCAGAACAGGGTTCAAAGTGGATCTCCTTTTTTAAACAAAAAAGAGAAAATGAATATGTGTCAGAAAAGCTCTGCCTATTAATTTTATTCTTCAGCAGATTTTTCCCTTAAATCTCCTGTTTGCAGTTCAGACTTCAGATATCCCTGACCTAGTTGCTTGAAATGATACTGAATCAACAGCATAAATCGTTCGGGAAAATAAAGTTTATTTAGTATGAGAGAACCTTGAGAAATTTTTGAAAGACTTATGGAAATTTCCACTAAAACTGTTTTATCTATGGCTTTATGAACTTAAAACTGAAGTGTAAAAAAAAAAACCCCAAATAAAAGTGAAATGTTGACTGTGCATATGTTCTACTAGTTCAGTGAAGAAAAGCAGAGGTAAAAAAATCTCCTGGCCATGATGTATAAAACAAGAAGTGAATGGTTGAAGAGGAAAAGAAACTTGTAAGGATGTACTTAATAAATATTTCAAAGAGTAAATGGCATATGAAAAGACAGATGCAAGGCCATTCAGGATTCATTTGCATAGGCACATGCTACCAATCATCTAGATTCTTTTTCTGATTTTAATTTTTCTGCTGGGAAAAATTTTGTGCAAAACAGCAGACAGAGTAAATGTAAGTTAATGTTAGCCATGAGCAGAGATATTTTCTGTCACTCTGCCCTGTGCATTAAGAAACTGTGTGTGATGGGGTTTCAGAAGTGGTGTCTTCTGCCAGTAACCAAGAAAGCATTTGGTTGGTGGTGTTTTGTACTCAGTACAAATCAGCTGGGACTTCCACTTAAAATATCTAGTAGAGAACTTGAGAACCACTGATGTCTCTTTTTTTAGGAGAGTGGATAACTGAAATGCATGCTAAAACCCGCATAAGCCGCTGCTTGGGAAGATTGTTGTGTCTGCCAGAGTTTGCTGTCATACCTAATTTTCCCAGTGTTTTTTTGGTAATCTTCACTGGTAGGGGTGAAATAATTAAAAATAGATTGATTTTATAACATTCATTTTAAACATTTGTTTGATCTGCGCTAAATACAGGTGGATGACTACATTTTATCATTATAATTTGTTAAAAATAGTGTTTTGAATGAAGAAATACTGCTTTATACTGAACATGAAAGCTGAACAGCATATGTCTTAAGCTGGCTTCTATTTTCATGACCAGATTTTAGCACTTTTGTTTTATATACTCTTTTTTGAAAGGTAATATCTCACTGTATTTGTAATACAGAGCAATGGTGTGTAGTTATATACCAAAATCATTCAGTACCTCCGAACAAACAGCATGGGGTTATTAAACTGGCTGTACAATAAGATAACAAGAGTCAATTACATTATTGCAGGTTAATAAAAAAAATTAATTTTTTGATAAAAGTATCAAGTGCCTGAGGGTAATTCATCAACAGTTCAATACGTGCACAAACAGCAAAGATGTATGGGATTTGCCTTATGTATTGGAAACCTTGACATCAGAAATATGCTGAAGATGAAAACACTCATGAACTTAACCTTGAATGCAGGGTTAGTTTTATGGATTCTTATGTCTTTTCTGTAATTACCTATGCATTCCTTCACCACTGAAGCCCTAAACTGGAGATGTTTAGATCTGTCATGTGTGACAGGGTGAGACATATTTTTTATTGTGGATTACTTCCCAAGTAAGGTGAAAGGGTCGTCTGTATGCCTGCCTGAAAACTCAAACCTGTGACTTCAAGCATTGCATTCATGATACCGCAAGTGTAAAGTCGGCCTTCTGGTCTTCAATGACTGCATTTGTTTTGAAACCCTAGCAATATATTATGTTTTAAAATTGCCTTAGAGTTACATCTTCACCTCATTGTCTTTCTGCTGTTAACCATGAAATTTAAAAAAATTCTCATGAATCTATTCCATCTGTTTTGCCACTTTAAAGCAAGTAGCAGGTTCTAGAACTGCAAGTCTTAAGTCAGTGTCTTGCATTGGTTTTTTTCCATCAGCAAGGAAAAAAGTTCCTGTTCTCCCATAAGACTTTTTCATCGGTTTTTCAATCCCCTTTCTTACCTCTTGTTTGTTTTCCTTTCTTGGTATGGCAACAGACATGGCATTGTCCTTCACCAATTACTGGAAGGACGCCTTTCTGCATGTCAACAAAGATAAAGACCTACTGGCAAATTTTACTGCAAGTAACCCTGAATGCTGTGTTGCTAATTATGGTGTCCAGAGGAAGCAAAGAAGGATGTTAAATCAATTGCAAAATGTGTGTGCAAGAACATTAATTGTAGTAATTCAAAGTTATTCTGATAAAATTTATGTGAAGCTCAGTTGGAAATGGTTCCAGTTATGATAAATCACAAGGGGAGAGGGAAGGTGGCTAGTTTTGCTAGTCAGAAAATGGGTCAAAGCCTTCTCCCTGGAATTTCTGTATGATAGGTATATTTCCAGGTGTCTAATCTCTTTTACCCTCTCAAATACCAATGTGACTTTTAATTGCTGTGCATCCTTGTGAATTCAGCTGTGTTATGTTGTGAATACCTCTCTGGGTTTTTTTCCAAGTGTTTCTCTATCACAGTCTTTTCCAAACAAAATTGGCAAGCCAGAATTTTTTTTTAGCATTCAAATCTTTCCTGTAAACTTCCCTTCTATAGAGGTATCCATGATAAATTAACTTTGACTCATCCTGTATGGTAAATGTTTGGATTATGTGGTTGGAATCTCTTTATACAATAAAAATGTTCAGTGCTATTATTTGTTCTGGTCAATTATATTAGCTCATCAATTTATTTTTCTACCTGCTGTTTATACTGGTGATAGGGAAGCAAAAAGTAAAACAATGTGTTTAAATCCAAGTCAGGGTGACTCAGAGGGAGAGCCTGCAAAGTCACACTGATGTTTCTGAGCCGTGTACAACCAGCCTTGCGGATGGAGGGTGACAATGCCAGAAGACCTCACATTAATCTTCAGGAACAAACAGAATTGATGCTTGTAAATAGGCAAGTGCCTTCCCATTATGATTTATTTTGTAGTAACAGCAGTTTTTGACTAGACATAGAGGATGAAATTCTGGCTGTCCTGCTGCTGTAGGAGGAGGAAATACCTGTAGGTCATAACTATTTGACCAAAGAGGAAGGTTTGTAAAACACAGTATCATTTGGATTGATCACCTGTCCAGGCTGTTATCCTGAGAAACAGCAGGGATGCTCAAACATTCATGGGAGAAGAAGGCAAAGAGGTTAAAGCTGAAATACAGGATCTGGGTCTGGAAGTTTTGTATTTATTTCTTGTCTGTGAAATAACTCTGGCGTGACTGTAAAGTGCTCACTCACTTGGCTGTGCCATGCGTCCTGGAATGAAGAGAGAACAGTAATAGTTTCTTACAGGGTTTATACAAAGCTAAATTTCTAGGTGATTGAATCCACCACCATGATAACAAGAAGCTCAGTGCAAGAATAGCTAATCCTGCTGCTACCTTGTGCAGAATGGAGGAGAAATTAAACTATTCCACCTGCAAGAATACATCTGCAGTGATGTCCCAGCCAAGAATTGTGTCTTGAGCTTCACATTTATAAAGCTATCTTTGTTTATAATACTTGTTTCTGTGAAGCTGAGCACGTTACTACTACTTTCGTTGTTTAATATAATTTGAAGATGCTAATTTATTTGAACAATTGCCTTTCCTTCTTTCCTTGGTGTAATTGCAAGAATGTTGAGAGACTATTCCTTTAAAGTGATCCTTGTCATACAGAATTATGTTACTGTTTCTGTTGTCCAGGAAATACTTTTGTTTTAAAGACTTCTTAAGCCTTTCAAAAGACATGTTAAATGTTGTGAAGTGTTTGTCTTTTCAAAGAAATATAGTTGTTATCTTCAACCAGAAAGGCTTGCTAGAGAGAGTCACATCATTGCTTTTCCTCACAGTGGAAACCTTAGACTTAAATTTCCACTCTTTCAAACTTGGAAATTGCCAAGTTTTAACAAAGGGGCTGTAAGACAACTGTGGTCTGTAAGTCTCACTTTCAGAGTCAAGCTAACAATATTTGAAGTCTTTACTGTCAATACTGAAGTATTTAGGAGACTACTAATTACCGATACCAATTTTTGTTTTAAGTTAGAGATTATAAAAGCAGTGTTATTACATTGCTGATAGAGTGGGTGTGTGGTTTTGTTTGGTTTCTTTATGTGTGTGGGGGGTTTGTTTAGTTTTTTTTTTTGGTTGGTTGGTTGGTTGGTTGAAATTTTGTTTGTTGATTTTATTTTGTTTTTTGTAGCCAGTTAGTATGAATTTATAATGGATGAAACATGGGAGGCAAATATGAACTGATAGTAAACAAATGAGTCAAGTAGACCTGGATTGTTGCATACCATAGGAATGTGCTGTGCTGTCTTGACCTTGAACACTGTCTTTCTGAAAAATCTGGTAATTTTACTGTCAGATGAAGACCCATTTTGTAGTGGAAATTCATATTAAAAATATTTAAAATCTGTTCTACTATATGAGATAATACAGTACATACGCTGTAAGAATGCCTTAGGTTGGAGCAGATCAGGTTATAGAGGTGACAGCCTCTATGTGATATTTGATATGGCTACTACCCATAAAGCTCAGTAGAAGTACAGAGTTATATGGACTGGAAGGCAATTCTGGAAACGGTCTAGTACAAATCACTTGTTCAGAGCCAGCTCCATAGTTAAATCCCACTTAAATGTCCTTCCATGCTACTAACTGGGAGGAGAAGGCAACTGTCCCCTTTTGCTAGGAAATCCAATGGAAGGAATGAAGAAGGTGAAATGGAAGAGTTTCCTTGGCTCATTCCTTCTGGAGAAAACTAAGGATCAAAGAAGGGACCTATTTTCCATGGAATAGGCAGCTATTTGTTTAATAATTTCTGCAGATTCCGAGATTTGGCATATGCCTGAAGAGAAACTGTTCAATGGCAAGCCTTTATTATTTGTTTTTACCTCCAGGTCAGTTGTTTTGTAGGCATTCAGATTCTTGGACTTCTTGCTGTAAATCAGTTTTGAGCTAATCTAGGAATTGAGAAGTTTAATTTTTGTTCAAGATGGCTCTTACTGATTTGAGCGTATTTGTCTCAATGTTTGTTGAGCAAAGGTCAAGAGACAGGGCTCTAAGAAGAGGAAAAGGCTTTTTCAATGACAGTTATGATTTTTTTTTTTTTTTTTGGCCAAGATCTCTCTCTTGTAGTCATTCTTTAGTGCTGCAAGGTGTTAATACACAAGTCTTGCCATTAAGTATAGCCAGAACTTCTGACACATAGAAAACCCTGTGTATATTCTTTTGAGAATGGAAGAAATATGTTTTATTCCTTCTTCAAGGGCAATAAAGCAGCTTGATGTACCCTTTTGGCTGAAAGAAATCTTAATGTAACTTCCCAAATAACATCTCATTGATACCAATACAGGTTCACAAGGGAGGAGGCAGCTTAATTTTGACATTCCCTAAGCCTTAGATGCAGTGACTACATAAAAATTATTTTGCTCTGAAAAAACAGATTGTTAAAACAAAACTATTATTTTTGTAAATATCAGTTTTGTTTAGGGAAAAATAAATCAAAGGTTGACATGCACTTAAGATAGATTGGAAATACTAATTTTGTGGCATTTGCTGGTAAAGCATTTTTCAGTGAGTTTTTCTGGAAAATTTCCTGTTTGCATAGAGAAAGGGTTTTGTCAATACCAAGTTTCCACTGATTTTTTGAAGTATACTCATTCATTTTGTGTACTTCCCTGTGAAGTCGACATGGAAACTTGGGTGATTGGTTTTTTTACATTTATGTCTATACACTATTGCTTCTAGACAGCTTTACTGCTACAAAATAATTTTCAATGAAGAGAAACACTTACATTTTTGAACATGATAATTTTTTTGTACCTTGAGCCTGTGTTTTTATAAATATTCCATTGGTTCAATTTGAATAGGGCTTGCTCAAACTGCAAAGGTGATCAATGCCAAAAATATGAACACTGACAAGTTTCTTTCTGTACTGTTTATATTGAAAACAAAATTCTGATTTTCAAAATACACATAAGGTCCTACTTAAAATGTGTCTTAATTAAGAGCTCTTTAGAAATATTTGCTTTGTTGCTTGGCTGTGGCTTTTAAGCACCTTTAGATCTTACAGCTTTGCTGATTAATACTGGGGTAATTTTTAGCTCCTTGGGGTTTTTTGGACAGCAAGACCAGCTGTTATAGCAGAACCATCACTACTTCATTTATCCAGGACAGGCATGTCTGATGAAGTAAGACAAAGAATACGCAAAATGATCTACCTGTTCCCTATTCCTTTTCTATTTTTGAGTGAAGTGTAACAATTTTAGTAATGAAAACAGTTTTGGTTTGCTTCCCAGAAGGGTTTTGCATTCTGTTGGGAGTCACTGAGCACAGTGTCTTATTTTGTAAGTGGTGCACATCTGATGAGTGATGCAGCTACAGAACTGCAAAGCCTGAATAGGTAGGCAGCAATTCCCTACATTTTCTATAGTGGGGTAGAAAACTGAATTTGAAGGATCTGGACAGACAGTATAGTGGGGCAGAATATTTATTTAGAACTCCTCTACTCCTTATGTGGCCCTGAGAGTATTGGCATTACAGAGTAGTATTTAAAGTATCAGACTGGTGAATACTGAGATGTATTACACTGCTGCACTTCAGCATGTGATTGTACAGAACTAGTTAAAATGGAAAATAATGAGATAGAAGAGCCTTGCAATTCCTCAAAAGAGCTTCTGTAGTTGCTCATACCTCAGCCTGGAATTCTGAGATGCTTTTCTTCTAGTTCAAAAGCTATACCTCCAAATTGTCAAAGGCCTGGGCTTTTTATTTAACAGAAATAATTAGTGTTCATTCAGCTCTTTAAAAATGAAACTAGAGTAAATCAATGATATCCCTTTGTCTGTGCAATAGCCTAATGGCTCAGGGTATGAGCCAAGGAATATCCCTTCAGTTAAATGCCATTTTGTGTTTTTCTCAGCTCAGATTTTCAAAGTTGGGAAACGGAAGATATCTATGTCCTCAAATTCGAAGAAGTAACATACATTTGGAAATGAAAGTGAATGAATGGCTGCTGGATAAAACAATTTATTTTTATCATATCAGAGGGAAAAAATCTGTCATGGAAATGGACTTAAATGTCGGTATTCTCTTCTGCTGACTTCATACTATTGATTTTTGCCTGAAATAGTTTCTTATTACATCTTTGCTCATCATGGTAAGTCAGCTAGGTATTTTTAATCAATGCTTATTTAAAATAGCATAATATAAAAAATCTGAAGTTTTGTTCTTAAGTCAGTGCTGAGAGTTGGACTGTATTTGTGCAGTGCTGCAACTGAGATGGTCAAATGTTGATATCTCACTCTTCCTGTCCCACAGGAGAGAATGTTATCATGGAAATTAGGACATTAAAAAATCATTTCAGTTTAAGTAAAAATCCAAAGAACAAAACTGGTTAACTTTTATGATGGCTTATCAATGAAATAGATGTTTCCCTGTTTAACATTTCCCAAGATTAAAGTATCTTTACAAGAATACTTGAAAATTATGTCTACATGACTTTTAGGTGTTAGCAGCAGCCCAATATGTGTGATGAAATGGTATAACCATTCACACCTGAGACATTCCCTGAGACAGGCCCAACATGCAGAAAGGGTGCACAACATGCAGGATTCTCTAGTATTTTGTTGTCTGGCTAAACACAGAGACATGAAGGAGAGGGGGCAATGGCTACAAGTTAGTGCATGGTGCAGCATACACCTGATGTCTCCTCTGGGACTGCCCACCTTTCAAGGTGCCTTTTCAGGGAGAAAATGGTTCCATATGCAAGTGGAATCAAATAGTGATGGGTTCATCTGAATGCAGGCGTTGGTTACCATGGTAAGCGGGCTTATGCCCTGCAACAAAACTCCTCCCATTAAAAAAAAAAAAAAAGAAAAAAAAAAAAAGAAAAAAGAAAAAAAAGAACATCATTCATGTAATTTTCACAGGAGTTTCCTTTTTTGAGAGAACAGAAGGCCCCATATACACACCAGATTTGGCCCAATATGCACACCTGGGGCCCAGATTAAAGGCATGAAGAGAAAGTTTCTAGCCCTTGTACGGCCCTCAGGTAATCACCATTATTTATTTTCTAGTTAGGCAGCTATGAAGTCCCAGCAGGAGCTCTGAGGGCAAATGAGAGACTTCAGGGCCTTGAGAGGGCTGGTTAAGGCATCAGGAGCACAAACAGTGCCCTCCTCTATCCTTCCAATTTCAGGGAGCGATGAGGGAAGGAGCAGGAAGAGCCAGCACACCAATACCTGTCCCTGAGCCTGGCGTCACTGGCTCTCTACAACTTTCGTATGACAGAGCAGCTTGCGTGGCGCCAAGCCTGCTGGCAAGAGAGAGGCTACACACGTCTCAAAGAGAGAAAAGGATCACTGCTCAGGAGTTAACAGGAATCAATGAAAGAGTTTTAAACTAGGTTTGAAAGGGGAAGAGAATAAAACCTGGCTTGCTAGAGATAAGCCTGGGGACAGCACACCAATATTTGAAGGAGGGTGTGCTGGCAAGGTCCTTTGGCCTGCCATCTCAGTGGAAGTAGGGGATGGAAATGCATGTGGCAGCAAAGAGGCAAGGGTTATGATGTGTTATAAACAATGGAAGCACTTCTACAACCACCTGAAGGGAGGTTGTAACAAGGTGGGGGTCAGTCCCTTCTCTCAGGTAAAAAGTTATAGAGGGAGAGGAAATGGCCTCAAGCTGGGACAGGGGAGGTTTAGATTGGGTATTAGGAAAAATGCCTCCACTGAAAGAGTTGTGAAATGTTGGAACAGGCCGCCCAGGTTAGTGCTTGAGTCACCATCCCTATATGTGTTTAAAAGATGTGTAGATGTGGCACTGAGGGACATGGTTTTGTGGTGAACTTGGCAGTGCTGGATTAATGGATGTATTCAATATTCTTAAAGGTCTTTTCTAACCTTAACAATCCTATGATTCCATAAACAGATCTTGGAATGCTTACATATAAAAGTTGTATATATTTTTATTTAACAATTCAGCCATTTATCTTCAGAACTAAAACTCAATTTTATCTTCCCTTTGATAAAGCATTACTGTTATTTGAGATTATAGGTAGCTACTTAGAATTTGTAAATAAGTGCTGCTTGAATACAACATTAATACTGGACTGGAGAAATAAAAGGACAGTTGGTAGATAAAAATGCTTATGGTAAAGAAAAGCATTCTTGACCGAAAAGTTGTGAACTGTGATGGCACCATCCTTCTAGAGTGTCCTTGTGCTGTAGTAGATATATTCAATATTGTTAATGGTATTAGAACTAAGCAAAAGTTTTTCACTAGGGGGACTAATCCATTAAAATTCATCATGGTTCACTGCACTAGAAAGGTTTGTATAGAAATGAAGGCTTTTACAGCTGGAATTTTTCTTTTTATTTCATGCATCCGTACTTTAGCATGTGTCGTGTTTATTCGTTACTTTTAGATAATATTTCCTATTGAAAATTGAGCTGTATGATAAAGCTGTATTTTATATAAAAGTTTTCTGTTCTTCTGTGATATGTAGGAACATTGAATTTCAGATAACTTACATGGCAGAATCCAGAGCTTACTCTCAACAGCCTGCAAATCACGTAATAACTCCGGACTGTAACCAGTCAAGATACTATCAATCCAGTGTTAACAGAGGCTGATGCATTAAAACTCAATATACTGTAAGTAATCAAATCCCAAAGAAAAACATTTAATACAGCTGTCCAGTGTGCCTGAAATATCTACTCAATGGGACAATCAGTTTTAAAAGCATTTTAAACCTACTGTTAAAATTCATCAATACCAACCGAACAGAACTTCCTGCAGGCAGGAAGGCAAGTGGCAGTGCCATCCAGAACAGGATGGCTGGGTCAAATGTGTCTCTCTGCTGACTTCATACACCTACAATTCTTTTATGAGCTTCTAGTGTTAATTTTTCTTACTTGCATAGTATCTGCATAAATTGTGAGTTCTGGTTCTATAAAGCGTACGGGACTCAGTCAGAGACCCATTTAAAAGGGTGCAAGATTTGCAGGAGTAGATGAACAGTATGCAGATTTTTTTCTCAGAGGCTATTTTCACAGAATCACAGAATAAACTGAGTTCAAGGGACCCACAAGGATCATCGAAATCCAACTCCTGACTGTGTACAGGACCATCTCTAGGAGTCACACCGTGCGGCTGAGAGCATTGTCCAAACACTTCTTGAACTCTGTCAGGCTGGTGCTGTGACCACTTCCCTGGGGAGCTGTTCCAGTGCCCAACCATCATCTGTTGAAAAACCTTTTTCCTGATAGCCAACCTAAACTTCCCCTGACACAACTTCAGGCCATTCCCTCAGGTCCTTTCACTGATCATCATAGAGATGAAATCACTCTCTGTCCTCCCGCTTCCCCTCATGAGGAAGTTGTAACTGCAATGAGGTCTCCTCTCATTCTCCTCTTCTCCAGCCTGAACAGACCAAGTGACGTTAGCCTCTCCTCATTTATCTTCCCCTCAAGATCATTCACCATCCTCATGGCTCTTCTTTGGGCACTCTCTAATGGCTTAATGTCTTTCTCATGTTGTGGCACCCAAAACTGCTGCGCAGCACTCCAGGTGAGGCTGCCCCAGCGCAGAGCAGAGGGGACAATCCCCTCCCTTGCCTGGCTGGCGATGCTGTGCCTGATGTCCCCCAGGACAGGGTTGGTCCTCCTGGCTGCCAGGGCACTGCTGACTCATGTTCAACTTGTTATTGACCAGGACCCCCAGGCCCCTTTTCATGGCACTGCTTTTCAACCTCTCATTCCCCATTGTGTGTGTGGAACCAGGGCTGCCCCATCCCAGGTGCAGAATCCCGCACTTTCCCTTGTTGTACTTCATATAGTTGATGATTGCCTAGCCCTCTGATTTGGTGAGGTCTCTTTGCAGGGCCTCCCTGCCCTGGAGGGAGTCAACAGCTCCTCCCAGTTTTGTTTGGTCTGCAAATTGCTCAGGATCCCTTCCAGTACTGTGTCCAGGAAGAAGATGTTGAAGAGCACAGGGCCGAGGATGGAGCCCTGCTGGACCCCACTGGTGACAGATCACCAGTCTGATGTCACCTACAACGCTTTGTGCCTGACCCGTGGGTCAGTGCTCACCAATCACATGATGTGTTTATCCAGCTGTGTGCTGGACATTTTGTATGTTGAGGTCTTCTTAAACTTCATAAAGTTTAAAAGCCTTAATAACCTCTTGTTCTGAAAAAATGTGGTGATTTTTCCATGGTAGATTAATTTACAATGTAAATTAGAAAAAGCAGTAACATTCAGTTTTCTCATGTTAGTACCATAAGGTTAGCTTCTAGTATCAAAACAGGTATTCCCAAAGAAAGGAAAAGCTATTCAACTTCTACAAAATGGAATAATCATGTATAAGAGACGTTTCTCCTGATCCTCTATATATTTGGGCTCTGATAAAGCCTGGTATTGCCCAGATTGTTCTTACAGTGAAAAAAAAAAGACAATTTATGATATTTGGAATTAATTTTTTCCAGTCCCTTCTAGGCAGGTATCAAAGTTGGTTGGAGTTCTGCAGAAAAGTACATAAAACTTTTAAAATAAACTGTTTATGTCTCGCATAAAGTATTTCTAGAATAGAGAGATAGTTATCTGGTCAATAAAAAACAATGTAAAAATAATAAAAGAAAGTCTTTTCTGTAGTCTTGTCTTTTAACATGTTTTACCATTACACTGTATCTGTGTGATATCCAGCAATGTTTGTAACACCCCTTGTGAACACATACTGGGCTGAAGCATGTGTGCAGCCCCGAGACACATTGCCTCAGCAAGAGCTCCTACAGATATGGTACTCGAGGTGTGCACTTCTGCTACAGAGAATTTCAGAGTAGGTCTAGATAATGTAAGCAAGAGAATTTCCTAAAACTCATGGGAAGTCTAGACTAAAGCGTCATTGTCATTGCAGTGTTAAATGCCATGTGGCCTTTCCAAAACTTTTGCTATCACCCAGAGGTCAGAAAGAGATTTTAGAGAGATGGTGGAGGTGTCCAGTTGGTTCCCTGAGGTCAGCTTGATATTTGTTGACTTTGCTGTAACCACAGTCTGGTGGGGTGTCTAGCAGGATTGAAGAGCTCAAAAACCCCAAATGTGTTAACATTGCAGTATTTTTTAGGAAGAACGTATTTCTTTCCAAAACAAACAAAAAAAAACCCCAAAACATTATCCTGTTCAAGGAACTGACAAGTAATAAGCATAAACAATCTTTAATTGCTTATGGGAAAATGTCATAACAGTTTATATGCATGATGGATTATAATTTAAGGACTGCTTCAGGCCTCCAGTCTGCCTTATAATCACAGATTCAAATGGGGTAAGAGGAAAAAAGGTTGTGTAAGTACAGGGCTTTTCTTCAGGTGATAATGTTAGAAACACCATGCAGCTTATACAAAAATGTGCTCTAAAGCACACTTTCTATTTCCATTATGCATCTGACGTGTCATAAAGCTACAGAGTCCTGATCTTAGCAAATAAGAAGAAATTGATTTTCAGAGCAGAGTATCACTGACAAATCAGTTGAAAACATCAAGACTTGACCTTAGATGGCTTTTTAGCAAACCGAATATAATGTAAGCAAAGAGTACACATATTTGGAATTTCAAAGAGCTGCTTAGCTAAAGCTGAAAACAATAGAGGCCAATAATTTTAGGCATATTATTTCAAGAGGAAAAAGTATGAACAATGTTTAAAAAATATTTAAGAATGTTTTTTAGGTATCAAGAAAAGTCTTTTCTCATAACTGCCAAAGTGAGCAGTTTAATTTAATTTTTTTTAAATTTAATTTTTTTTAACTGTAAACTGTGAACAGTTTAACAAGAGCACAAACATGTTAGAAGACAAATGAGGCCAGATGTGCACAAGAACTGTATATTAAGCAAAATCAAGATGGTCCTTATGCTAAGTGCCATAAATCTAAGATTTAAGAACTGCAGAAAAAAATTAATGGAAACCCAGATAAGTTGCACTCACTTTAATCAGCAATCCCCTTCTTGAATTCACTCCAGAAGTTGTAGAAGGACCGAAAAAAAGCAAAGCCCTAGTTCATTATTAGTGGTTTTCAAGAATGTGTGAAATACTAAGCAAATATTAGGCTTGAATGTAAATAGTTTAAAACTAGATGACAAGACTGTTAGTCTAAAGTAGATCTTGGAAAAATGAAGGAACAATTGAAGTTACTCTGTTTTATGTAGTTACATAAAGGAAACACCCATCACAAGTTGTGCAATGGGAAGAGCTGGGGAATTTCTGAAGAAGTTGTAAATTCATATGCATAAGCTATTTCTCTTAAACTTAGAATATTGAAATACTTGAGGACTGAATGGATGAAGAACAAGTTGAGTCTTTTACCTTTTACGAAAGACACTACAAAAATGGAGAAATTTTGACATTGGAATGAAAATAGTGAAAAAAAAAAATCAACTAGATAACATGGGGATTCGGGAAAATAGAATATGTCCTGCTGCAGCTGGATGTGAGGTTGGATGTCCAGTATTAGACATTAGTCCATGGGTAGAAGCTCCTATCCTGTAGTCAGAGGAAGGTTTACTCTAGAAGAAACTGAATTCTGAGTATTTTCCAGTATGGCATGGGAATCAGAGGGACTAAACAGGTTCACTGGAAAACTTTAGGCAGAACAGTGAGAAACAATCTCTGATACTGTTTTAATATCTAAAATACTATGCCCACTTGTCGTGTGAGCAATGCAGGAAACATTTTTGATAAAGTCAGAATGGCATGTCGAAAAATCAGTAACCTATGCCTCCATCACTACCCACCACTCCAGGCAGAAATTCAAGGAGAATAGCATTCCTCAGACGTGAGAGAGGATAGAAGAATCTGTTTTTGTCTTTTTTTCCCCCATAATTAGACATTATGTATGTGCCAGTATGCAGCCTAAGACCATTTTACACTGATCCAGTTTCATTGTTTTTGACTATTAATCCTATTTGACTTTCAGAAGTTAAAGATTATAAAATTATCTTCTAGATGTAATTTTCAGTGGAACATTTTGGGGAAGGAGTATGGTCCCAATGCTAAGTACATTGAATTGCTACAATGAAAGTCATATTTAATTATTTTGTCACATTATTCATGCTTAATGTCATGGAAGTTGCCATGGTGACCTCAGAATTGATTTGTTACTTTAGGTTCAGTATTAATTTGCTTGCATCTCATTTCCATTTGAAAGGTATTATTACTATGACTTGTTGAAAGACCAGTTGTAGCAGTAGTTTTGAGGTGTTATAGATCCGCTGTATGTAGAGATCAGTAAGTTTTAGCACAATTAATTTTAGGCCTCACATAAATAAAGTCATATAATTATTGCATCAATTCACAGTAGTTTTTAATTTTAAGTGTTGCAGCCAATTTACTGTAGACTAGACCTGAAGACTGATGACTGTTATCTTACCTTTCACGATTAATATCATAATCATATTCATCTAAAGTCGATTATACAGAAGCCACCATGTGAATGTTTATAAGAAAAAATGGAGCAAAATGTGGGCTCAGTAAGACATCCGTACGTTCCTCAGGGTGCAAGTTTCTCAGCAACTGTAGCTGTAATTAAGAGGAGGATTCCATGCTTCTAGTAACTTGAGAAGCTGCTTTTGTATTTATTAGAAATTCTGGGCTATGTTGACCAAAAAACTACGGCTTTTGTTTGAAAGTTCTATATGTATTTTAAAACAAGGAACCTCTGTTATGTATAAGATGTGACTCCATGCCTAAGGTCCGCTTGTTGGTGCAGGTGATGTTTGGGACTGAGATGTTTGAGCTTTAGTACTTCGGGAAAATGTCTCATTCTGCAGTGGCTGAAAATGAATGATTGAAAAATTGAATGAATGCTATGGAAAATTCTGATTTCTTTTTTTAAAAAAAATATTTTAATTTTATATATTGAACCTATTGATAAACAACCTAACTTGAGGTTGAGCTTAGTGCTAATTATTTGAGCAATTATTTACAAATTGGGAAAATTCTCATGGTAACTGGAAGTGAATATATGGTGCTCAAGGTTGCCTCTGTATCCAACTTTTACATCAGTGAAATCAAGAATGACTGGTATCTACCAATTTTGTGGCTGTTCAGATCATTTATTTCAGGGGAAGGAATCTGCATCAGGATTCTCTAGTATGCTCTTTGAACTTGCCACCTCCTGCCAGTGTCATTTGAGTTTTGTTTAGTTTCAGTTTCAAGCATCTCATGTCATAACACCACATTTTTCCCAAGTTCTGATCAATTCAGCATAAACCCCACAAAATTTTATATAGTAATCAAAAGCTGATTTTCCTCATGCTACTGTTATTTAGCAGTTATTTGATTAATTTAGGAAATAACTGTGCTACTTGAGAGAAAATGTAGATTTAAGGACTCAATAAGGTCATTTTATGCACCAACTTTTTCCCTCTTCTTTTGCCTGCCACCTACTTCCCTTTTGAGTGAGAAAACATCTCAAATGGGATGGCAGTGCATTATTTGGTGCTACAGATGCTTCCCTGGGGTCCAGGCAGAGGAGAATGGGTTTCTGCCTTCTTTTGGTCTTTGGAGGAGTTCCGAATCCTAAATCAAAGCTGCTTATATTTCAAAGCCTGTACACTACATTTTATTAATATGAAATTAAGTAGCCTTCTTCAGAGCCTGCTCAGGTGTTAGGCCACTTTTAAAAATGGTAAGCCTGTTTCATTATCATTGCTTGGATTTGAATAAAGAAGAAACCTGTTTTGAGCCTCCAGGACAAGTTGCAATAGGAGTTTCTTTCACAACTCAGGAATGATTTCTAAGTGTTTCTAAGTGAAAATTCTAGCTAAGAGAAAATATGACCTTTGGAGCATAAGGGTAGTCTGTTGGTTAAGAGGTCCAATAAGGAAATCCCTGCTGTTTGACAATATTTCCGACTGTGCACTCTCTTTTCAGTGCAGTAGGATGATAACTTTAATGCTTCATTGTAAGCCTTCAAAATATGTTAAGTATTGGGAATTAAAAAACACATGTGTGGGATACCACCTGGAAGCCATTAAGAAAATGAGCTGTTCTATCAGCCTGTCAGGAAAAGGAGGAGGAGGAGGTAGAAATGTCCATGTTTGGCGACCGTGCCCAATGCTGACACAGTAGCATTAGGATTTGGATTTGTTTGCTCATGGGCAGGATGCTGGTGTTACAAGGGACAGTAGTTTTCTCATGAGGCATGAGTTGTAACAACATCACAAGATGCAGTTAGGAGTTGACACTGATGGTCATGGATCAATTTCGAGTGCTGTGACTGAGTGGATGGGATGTGACATGACTTCGTGAGAGCTCTTCAGGAGAGGATGAGATAAGATTTTTGACAACTCAGTAATTCATGTGTCAATCTTCCAGGACAGTAAATCTGATAAAAATGGAAATTGATTACTGGGAGGCATTAACAGGACTGGTTGCTTATTGGTTACTGTTAGATGTCTTGTAAATTAATATCTATGTTCTTCTAACTTGGGTCTGACAGTAAACTTGGACTCCCATAAGCACTGGGGGCAGTGAGCTAAGTGAGCAGCCCAAGGTAATTATGTTAGCCCAAATAAAATCTTTCACTCTGACCTCTAGTAGGCTCCTGTGCTAAAAATAATAACAGCTTATTTGGTATAGAAATAGGAACTAAATCTCATTGTATATTGAAATTTGAAGGGAGAAAAGAAATTGAAATGTCCAATAACGGTAATAATTCATTAATACCATAATGTTTTAAAACAGTTTGCATGCCTGCCAGCTCTTTCACACTTCCAAAAACTGGGTAAATACAAAAAGGGAAATTGTCAAATAACCTATACCTAGAATTTAATACTAATTTAAGATGCTATCTTATCAAACATTCAATTCAGCACCTTGGCCAATTGTGATAATTTATTCCTAAAATCTTACTCATCCTTGTAGCAGCTGTTAGTGTTTTCTGTTCTTTTTACATAACTACAGTACTGTCACTGCTGGAATTTTTGGTGATGTTTTACATTCAAAACCTGATTGCACGTGAAATCCTTTTAATGTAGTCTGGATGGTTACTTTGATGGCAGATACCCAATTTTATTAATAAAAATAAAAGGGCGGTGAGTTATCTAAATTACTTCTCTTTCCTCACTGTAATTAAACACTTTAAAAACTGGCAGAAAACTTACTGTAAGAGTGGTCATACTGTATTTGCCTGACAAAGGGTTATTTTGTAGAAATATTGGGCAACCCTCCTTAGTTCTGAGAGAATACTCTATACTATTTCCTTTTTAGTTACTATCATGAAGCTGTTTTTTCCTGAAGCTGTTATAAGACTGCAAATGCATGCTTCATGAGGCATAAACATTGTTCCATTGCTGAACGTCTTCAAAAGCACTATTATTGGAAATGTCTGCATCTGAGAGACGAAAACTTTAATGCTTTCAAACTCTGCACCTCTTACCCCTAGGAAGGAAAATCTACCTGAAATCGGAAATAAAAGTTCAGCCTGTGTATTCAGTTTTATTTTCCTTCAGTCTTTGAAGGAGCATGAAGTGAGACAGAATGAAAAAGAGTATGTTTGAGAATATCAATAGATACTTGATATAAATTGGGATCATACTGATCTCAGCAGCATCACAGAATATATATGTATTTAAGATATTAAAACACTAAAGTGTCAGGTAATAGAAGTGCACATTAGGAAGTGAGTGTTTTCATGTTTGGAGTTATAATTTTTCTTTTGCTTGGCCTTGTCTTGATTTCTCTCACAGATTTTTTTTCCCCCAGTTAGGACAAAAACAGGGTTGTAGGCTTTGAAATGGAGCAGTGGGAAAGGTATCTCAGATACAAATACATGTATCTGTGCTATGGGAGTATACTCAGATTACCTGCAGTTCAGGTGCATTAAAAATTATTGATTCATTTAGAGTATCCATTGACCAGATGTACATGGGCCAGATTAGACTAGAAAGGCTGTATTCTTTTATGTGCAATGTACTATTTTTTAAATCATTTATAGTAGGCATTTTCTTGGGATTTCTGTGTATTTGTCAGCCTGCTTGGACAAAGACTATTGTTTGGCAGCAACAACACAGCAACAGCTGATGTCCCCATCAGAACTCTTTAATTGACCAAAAGTAAGATTTCTAAGTGGAAAGTGTAATTGTGGAGACTGATATTAGGAGGCCTTAGAGAAATTAATGTATTGAAAGAAAATTGAATTAAATAAGCCAAAAATTATTTCATGTCTCATAGAAACAGATGCAACTGGAAGTATTTCAGCCCACCACGGGACTCAAAACCAGGGAGGCAGCATTTTCAGGTTTGCGTTTTAATCTCACTAAAATTCGGGTTTTCCATTCAAAATGAGCAGCTCTTTGGATTGCCCTGGATCTCCTTTACTGAAGAAAATCATAAGGGTTCTTAGGCTGTGTTTATCAACAACACTACAATAAAGACAATATCAGAACTGTGCAGTGTTATGTTCTTTATGGTGTTGCATTGCTCAGCTAATAATTCAGAAATATTAGAATATCTGATCTTTCTTAGCTGCAAGTTTCTTGCTTGCTTCCTGATCCTTAGAATTACCCTGGGACATAGTCCTAAGAAAGTACGGCCTCCATAGCAAAGCCACAGCACTCACCTGCCGTGGGGATCCCTGGACCCTCCAAGGAGCTTTGAGGACTGCTCCTGCACATGGTGTTGTGAGCAGCAGCTCAGGGTGATCCCTCACTCTGCCAGCTTCTCCTTCCCCATCCAGATAGCCTCCCAACTTGGTGACCAGGAATTTGTGTGCTGGAGCTTATACTTCCACATCAGACAACTCTGCACAGAAATATCGTTCCAGGTAGCAAATATTGTATATGCATCCGAGACTCTCAATCTGCACTCAGTGCTGATTGCTAGAAAGAGCAGAAAGGCGGAATGGATTCCATCCCCACCTTGCAGTATTTGAGAAATAATACTTTTTTCCTTGAGAAACACACTTGGAAAGATGGTAAGTTTTTAGGTTTAGCTGAAAAACGTATGAGTAATTCAGCTATTGGAGATAGAAGTTGTACGAACTATATGGAATGTCTATTACACTAAAAAGTAATTTGCTCTATTTTACTATTTAAGCATAAAAAATTATAATGACAAATCTTATATAAAATTGACAAGGAAAACTCAGCAATTTAATGTTAATTAAGTTATCATTCCAAAGCTCATATTGATTTTTAAATTACATTTACAAAATACACTGTAAGGTCCAAGACCTAATGGTACATATACATGGCATCTACTTTAAACTTACAGAAACAGATTCCTGGTCATAAAGCCAGCAGGTCAGAAGTTTCACAAAGCAGACCAAAGTTGTCTTTTAATGTACAAACAGCCCAGATTTTATTCTCACCCCCCCCCGCTTTTTTTTTTTTTTTTCCTGTCAAGGTGAAGGCAAAAACAATCTGTTGAGGTCACAAAGTTAGGTTAGGAGTACTTGTACTGGGGGAGTCTGGCCTTGCAGACATCTGAACATCATAAGATTTTCGAGGGGTAAATACTTGGTAGTGTATTCTAACTCTTAAGGGGGCCAGTAGGGGCATTGTTATTATGATATGCTTTTCAAGATCTCACCCACAATTTTTCCCTGGTAAATCAAGCAGGCAGAGCATTGACTTGTCTGGGTGCTCTAGTGATGTGTCATTGGATGGATTTGTCATGTGACGAACAATCTACTGCTTGAGAAATGGCAATGTGAATTGAAAATGACAAAGTAATGTGAAAAGGACTGAAGCGTATTGCCATCACAAATAATATAAATGTAAGTTTCTGTCTCCCATCTGACTCCCTTGTAAAATAATAGTAGCTGTCAGGTAAGGAAGCTGCAAGAAATGATGAAATTTAAAAAAAACATTTCACTTTCGTGTTTTCTCTTGTGAACAGTCTTGATGTATGTAGTTTATGATGTTCACATGACAAACAGCGGACCCCTTTTATGAAGTCATGTTGTTGTATATCATGCACCCAGAAGCAGCAAGGTTTTGAAAGAAACACCAATTGAAGGGAACAATCAAGTTCTAGGTGTGCCAACATAATTAATCAGTAAGACATGACAGACTGTGTGCCAATGCTGCTCAGTCACCTCTCAGGCGCTTGGTGAGGCATGGTGTAAAGTTGAAACCTTCCAGTGTATTCAAGTGGAACATTAATCAGCAGTGTAAAACAGTCTGTGCAGCCCAGTAACATAACAGATTGGATGTCTTGATACTCTGACTTATTTTAAGGAAAAGCCTTGGGCTCAGTAACAGGTTGGATTGGTCTAATCTGGACTCTACAGTTTATTTCATCCCCCATAAGCATGAAGTCTTGGTGTCAATTCTGACTAGTGCCTCTCAGGACTCTTTACCCCTGGAGCAGGAGTTGTTTTCACACAGCTGTCTCTGGGCTGTCTGAGACCACTCAACAACTCAGGGCCCTGCCATCAGGCTGCTGGGGAAATACTTCATACATCCAAAGGATTGGTGTTGCATGGGCTTTTGCCTTCTTTAGTCTTGGCTTTCTGTTATAGGCTCTGCAGAAGGGAATGATGATCACGGTGCTGTAGAAGATAACAGGAGTTCCTGGAGGGCAGAAGCTCTCAGCTCCCGTGGGGCTTTTCTGTTGATATTTACATGGAAGTGACTTTTGTGCTCATCCAGAGCAGCCAACCAGACTGATTGGACCTCTCTGAAAACATTGCTTCTAATAACAGACATCTCCAGCCTTTCAGAGAAATATCACTCTCGCAGAACTTTCCTGAGGTTCCTTTTAAAAGCAGGTTTAAAACAGAACTCCAGGAAGATGATGGTAGAGGGTGTAGGTTGGGAAGAAATGAAAGGCAAGATGACAAAGCAATAAGTTTAAACAGACACTTTACCCAGCAGTTGCAGCGTTTTATACTAGAAATCACTGACCATCCTTTTATTCCCTTCTGCTTTGTAGCAGGAGGTAAATTTAAAATAGCTGACAACTTGGTCTAACATGTTTAACTGTGATGGCATCTTACCTGCAGGGGGTAGAAATGCTCCCAGGCTCCCAACAATATGCAATGAAACTTTGCTATAGAGAACTGGAATCTCTGCCCAAAGATGGCATTAAATAACACTTAACAAAGTGCTATTTATTTTGAAGATGTAAAGACTTGGTAAATTAGAGAGTCTGACATCAAAGATGTCCCCATTTACAGAAGAACATTTGAAACTAAACAAATGCACAAAACCAGCACAGGAGCATTAAGAGACAAGATCTGAAAAGAAACTCTGTAGCTGTCTCCAAATGTAGATGGTGATTTTGGAGCACCAGAGGTAGGTTTAAAGCTCAGTTTTCCAGTGTGCAAATGATAGCAAAGCTACAAGACTCAAAGAATTGGTTCTGGGGTCCTCAGTGATGCATCCCTGTGCCTTCTCCTCATAAAAGTCTTTTGCAATTGGCTACTGTGCAGGTAATTTCTCTGGAATGAAGAGATTTTGGAGACTCACCCACTAGGAGGACAAATAGTATAGGACTGCATCCACTAAAAATCCTGTATTGCTCTCCATCTGCCATCTTTTAAATGAGCGAGTTATAATTTACCTGGAAAAGAATTCATTGCTATTCCCTTAGTGTTGAAAAAGATCTTGTATCTCTAGATCCAAGGAACATGCCAAGAGGTTCTTCATGAGAGACCTTGTCAAATGGAGTGGATGTATTTTTACTGGACTAATGTTTATTTTTGGGGAGAACCTTATATCACAGCACACAGAGGGTACTTCAGTCTCTGTCAGTTCAGAGAAAGAGACAAATTTGGATCTTTGACAGCAAAAATTAAAGATGAAATCTCAGCCCCAGAAGTGTTTTCTTCATTACCTTTCTGTTCCTGCTGAAAGAGTGGTGACATCACACCCATCAGAGGAGACACCAAGAAGGAAAATATCAGCCTCTCCTCTTTTTATGAAAATAGCAGCAAAGCATAGAAGATCTTTGAACTTCAAGTTTTAGCACAGAGCACCAGGGCTTCACTCTTGATCTCCAGAGAGTGAGGCAGAGACGAGAGTTCAGCAGGGGTTAGATAGATGCTCTCTGAATTGTAACAGAATTATTAAACCTTTCAGTCTATTAGAAAAGTGCATACAGCTTTCAGTCAAGACAGCCTATTACTAAAATAAAAAAAAAGAGTGTTAATATGTTGCCAGAAGATTTTAATAAATATTAAAACTATGTCTGTGGATCTTCTGATTATTTTCACTTTTATTAATGTTAGGTTTATTTTTAGCAAGTTATACCAAACCATTTCTATCTTGCTAGTTCCATCAAGTCTCTTTGTCAAACTTCTTTCTTCTTGCATGTAATCAAAATTATCTCATTTCTTAAATTTGCTCATGAAACAGAATTTGTGGTGCTGCCAAAGAGATACATCAATTCAGACCCATAGAAGATGAATCTGGACTTAGGCTTTTGAAATTTGAGTGTTTAGAAATCAGATATTTAACTGACATCAATATAAGTCATCATTTCCAAACATATCAATCAGAAAACCTTTTCTCTGCAAATCGTATAATAAGTTATATCAGACAAACATGCACACACACACACAAGATCAAAACCAGAAAAAAATCAATACCTGTAAAAAACCCAGTGAGTTTACATGTAGCAACCTGACTTTTCAGGTTCCCTGAATTATGTTCTCTGCTTAATGGTTTTATTTTTAATCTAATGTGAAATGTAAGAAATCAGTTATGCCCAGTTTCTTTCCTTAAAAAAAAACCAACCAAAACAAAACAAAACAAAAAAACAACCAAACAAAAAAACAAAAAAACAAAACAAAAACAAAAACCACAACAAAATGAAACAAAACAAAACAAACAAAAACTCACCAAACCGAAACCCAAACCAATTGGTTAAGATAATCCTATGATTCCTCACATCTATTTGGCCTAACAATGTTTGCTAAGGGTATAATGTCTGTTCTACTTCAGTGGTGAGTCATATTCTGTGTTTATAACTCTGCACATTTGAACTCCACATTGTGACAATTATGTCCCCAAAAGAGTTGAAGTTTGAGTATATGAGCAAAAGCTTGTGAGGAACAGGCAGTAGAACATATGTTAATTTACTTTTTAGAGAAGCCACTCAGGTTGGTCTAGTCAGAAGATTTTTTTTTTGTAACTGCAACGAAATGTCTAAAATCTAAAGCTGTTTTGCAACAGCAAAAACGCAGAAAGGGGAGAGAGACGTTTGGAAAGAAAATACTGTTAGGGAAAAAAAAAGAATGTTTACTATACTTGATATGTAAATTCAATTTAGACAGCTTTATACATTTATTTTAATCAAGAAATGCTATTTAATTGTATCTCCAGTCTCTCTTTCCAATAATGTTTCTAATTGTGCTATTCTGAGAGGAGTATCTACTCTAACATTGCTCGTTTTGGATTAATTGACTCTGTCAGAAATATTTGGACCGTTGCACTTCAAAAATTTAATTGGTGGTGCCCATTCATTTTCAGGGAATTGTTGGAGGCTGGGGAAATAAGTTTTCTCTATTTTCAAAGCACAGTGAGGCAATTGTAACCTACCTGCTGTCAGGCTATGAGTCAGTGCAAGACCCAGAAATAGAGGCTGTATGTCTCTAGATGCCTGGTTTCATAATCTAACGACCTGACCCGAAGTTATCTTCCCCAGGATAATTCCTATATGGTGAAGTTGCTGGGACTCCTGTTGGTGCCAGTAATTTTTGTAGATGTTTTATTGATTGATCCTTCATTTAATGACCAGTTGCCCTCACAAGAGAATTCGTACTGACTCACTGACCAAGTGCAATTGATGCAGCAGCTTTATTTTGTTTTGCTCAAAAGTTGTGGCACAAAAGAAATATCATCAGTGCTTCAATGATGACCTCTAGCAACCAGAAGCCAATGGAGGATCTGAACAGTTGCATGTTATATAAAGCTAAAGGAGGTCTGCACTCAAAAAATCAATGGTGAACATGGAAAGATTTAGCTTCAGATCGACACATGGCTCTTTGACCTGTCTCTATTTGCCCTATCTTTATTTAGGCATTCAAAAGCTTTCCCTGATTCATTTGACATTAGCACTTTACAGCAGGGCATGAGGAGTGTGAGAAAGGTACAGACAAGAGTCAAACGCTTGTCTGACTCATGAATCAGATGCCCTGAAAGTAGAATGCACTCTCATTTCAGTCTTTACCATCATGTTCTCTTGTCCTCTTATGCCATAGGAATTTGGAGAAGAAAATGGCGATTTATCTTTTCTTTAAAAAAAAATTAAAAAAAAAAAAATCCCAAAAGTAGAAAAAAGTGTTGTTAAAAATGTGTCCTGTAATTTCTTTAAATATAGACAGATCTTATCCACAATTTTGGTATTACAAACTTACGCCACCAAATATCTGCTCTAGGTTTCAATATAATTTAGCTGTCTAATCTTTTGTGATGACTGATTTCTTTCAGATTGATGACAGTGCATACCTGTTATTTTTATCTTGAAATGCATATGTAGAATGGAGGGTGGGACACATCCTCCTCTCATGTGTAATAGAGTTTAGTTTACTCAGTTGAAAAATGTGGTTGTGTGAAAGTGGGTGGTGTTTTCTTCTGTTCTATTTCTCTCTGATTTGTCAGTGATGACAGCTGGAAAATGTCTTCCTGAAAGTTTTCTAAACCTTGCACTGTGAGAGATAATATTTTGAAATGAGGGTTTCTGTCAGAAATAGTTTAATCTTTTAGGGCAGGGAAATACTCTTAATTTTCCTTCCTACCTCCTGTTTTACTCCATAATTTTTGTTGTATTTCATGGCCTAAATATAGCCTTAATGGATGTTTCTGAAATGATAGTAGGAACAAGAATGGTTTCAGAATTGTAATAGTTACAGTTTGCACAATACCTATGTGCAAATTCTTTTTCCTAAGTAGCTTTTCTGTTACTGTGCATTTAAAATGAACCCATTAGATTAATTAATGTTCTATTTTTTTTTCCCTCTCAAAGGTCTACATCTGTGCTTAAAGTCTTGTAGCTAGGTATGAATTTCCCCACCTCCTGCTTTCCTTATGCATGTTTTACCTTTTGGAGTTTTTTGTGGTGGTAGGCTGCTACTAAGTCTCAGGCTTATTTGTCTTCAGTGTTTCCATTCTCTTACCAGCTCCTGTGCCTTCACTTTGGTTTTGCCATGGGTTTCATACTCACTTTTATTTCTGTTTGAGCAACTGGTTATTTACTTAATCAGTTGTCCTTGGATAATTATAACTGTGTATTTCTATGGTCATCAGTATTACAGTCCCTTCATATGGTTTATTCAAGACCAAGAATTAAAAGAGGGAGAGATGGAAAAATGCTGTTCCTGAATCATATGCCCTTTTGTCTGTCTGTTTGATACAGGAGGCATAGGATGATCCAGCAGTTTTCACTTGCAAACTCTTTTTTTCCCAGGCATATAAACATTATTTGCATGGTTTGAAACTCCTTGAAAATTGTTCTTCCCTGTTCTAGTTATTTATATTTCAAAAATCTACACTAGAATTTTTCTGTGCCTAATAGAATTATTTATCAGTTTAATACTATACTGATTATACTCACTAAATGGAATGCAAGACACGTCAATCTCTCTTTTAGTCTGATTGCAATGGGAAGAAACGTTTTCATGAGAGAGTTGGTATTAATAGATGATAAGGACATAATGCAGAGTTCAGTTATTTTTAACTTTTCTTTTAACAAGCTGCTCTGCAGAGCCCATGGAATGAAACCATAACGAAAGATTAAGGTTGATCAAAAATACTGTGATCTCTCTGTGGAGAAAGACATGTGTCTGCCATCTTGAGAGAAAAATCTGGATTTCACAGAATCACAGAATGGGTCAGGTTGGAAAGGACCACAGTGGGACATCTGCTTCAACCTCTATGCTCAAGTAGAGTCATCCTAAAGCACATTGCACAGGATTGTGTCCAGATGGTTCTTAAATGCCTTAAATATTTCATCCCTTAATTGGTGTGCCCAAGAAGCTACGTAATTGCCCTGTTTCTCCTTTTTTTCTTTTTTTTTTTTTTTTTTGAGAGGTGGTGGTTAATAGTGGAGTTGGGTTTTTTGTTCTTTCTTTGGTAACTGGGGATAAGTCATGGTAAGTGAATAACTGATTTTTTTTACATTAAAGATAATTTCTAAACTGTGTCAAGCTGGAAAGTGATGTGAAGAGAATCCCTTACTGGGGGGAAGCTCACACCACGCCAGAAACTCTGGAATCGCTGCTGGTTCTGTTGCTGGCTTTAAGAGAAGAGAGAATATTCTCTTTGTTTATAAAGGTGGTCATAGGTAAAATCCCTTCAGCTTAGTGCTCGTGCAAAGGGATATATCTAGGGCTTGAATAAGTTTCTGTGTCTTCTAATATGAGACCTCTGCCGCAAAAAAGTCTAGTGGTTGCTTCCAGTAGTACAAACATTTAAAAAAATTATAACTGTTTTTCTTTTGTCGTGGAAATATATGGATGACACCTCAGCATTTCTCTGACCTTTTGTGTGTGTGAAGGTCTTATCATGAAATTAAAAAGTATTTTGTCTCCCACCTATACACACCTCCTTAATTTCTATATTTAAATGTGACTGTTATAGTGCTAGACTTGATAAGGAATTTAATTACATCTCCTAAAAATGCATTTTGAGTAATGTATTTTTTTTCTGCAGCATTTATGGTGTTACTCTAAAATGCCACAATCTTTTGTAGTTCTTGAAATTAGTGTGTGCCAAAGCAATACTTGTTTACATCCTTGGATGAAATCTTCAAAAGCAGCTTGGCAATTATTTGAAAAGGAAGAGATGAATCTGAAGAGAGTTTTAATTTAATATTTAATTTCATTAAGGACCTTGGAGCACAAAGTAAGAGAGCATTATTTATAACACAAAGCTCTGAGTGCTCCTCAGTAGAGAGGAGGATCAGAATAACATATAGCAGAATAGGGTCACCTGGAGGAGACAGTAATAGAAATATAATTATATTCACTAGGGCAAAGGCCCAAGGTTGTGTTGTTCCTGTTATTAGTCTTTAAGGACAGAAATAACTACATGAGAAGAAAGACTTAAGGAGTATGAAGCAATGACAGAATAAATGAGAAACCAAAATGATATGTTAAGGAAAAAGATAAGTGTAATTTTAGTATGTATCAGATGAGGAGTTTCTAGTAATATAGAACCTACTGAGACTTTATCAAGGTTTTTTGTGTGTGTTTCTGTCACACAGCTTAACTGGAGCTAGAAGGGGCTGTGTGGATGATCTGAGGAACAGTGAACCTCTGTTATGAAAGGAAAAGTTTGGCTTTAAGTTGCTGAAATGTGGGTATGGAAATGTGATTTCCAAATAATGGAAAGTGGATAGTACATGGGTAAATAACTATTTAAATAACAAAAATGATGATGGTACTTTCTAGATATCTTTTGAGGAGAGCTTAAAACAAAAAATATAAAATATGTCGTTTCACATTTGGAAATTTTTGTCAGCAGTGACCCACAACATCTGCTATTTTGTCTTTGATAGAAGGTAATATTCAGGGAAAACATATGAATCTTGTCAGTTTGTGTCTCTTCTCTGTAGTAATCCACAACCCTTAGCAATTTTTGCAATAGATATGGACTAGATGTTAGAAAATTTTCTAATTTTTTTCCTTATATCCCTATGAAATAAGAACTTAGGTTTTGGTTGGTGGTTTTCTTTTTCTTTTTCTTTTCTTTTTTTTTTTTTTTTTAATCCAGAATTCAAAATTACTTTGGCGCTTAATGAGATTCTTTAAATAATCTGAGCATCTGTCCTATAAACAGAACACTTTTTAAATACTCTGAAATTCACATATCAAGACATCTGTCTTCTATGTTGGACTGACGCCTTACATGCTGGTTAGTGCTAGAGATATTCAAGTGGTATATATATATAAATTCTTACGCCTACTACATGTGTGTGGCTGTGCCTCAGTGTTTTCCCAGAAACACATTGAACAAAAAAGAATGGAGCAGTCTAGTTCATAATCCTCACAAGGGTAGTTCAAGGTCCAAAGGAATGAGGGTCCTTTTCCAGCTGGAGAACATAGGCATTCTTCAAGCACTTCATGGGCAAATAGGAACAGGCTCCTCAAAACATGAGCTTGATGGTTTCACGTAAACTGAATGATCACTGAGTGATGTGGGAATTAAGCCAATTTTTCTCTTCTTCAATATCCTTTTGGTCAGAATTCTCAGTCTGGTATTTGGAGACGTATTATACACTGTCCTCCGGCTCCAAAGGACCAAATGGGATAAAATAAGTAATCTTCTGCTAAGTACAGAGAAAGGGCCAGACCTAGGATCAACCAGGAGATCTGCCTCTCTGGTCTAGAGCAATGTTCTGCTTGCAGTTCCAGTGATGTCCCCATAATCTTGCAGTCAGAGTTACAATTTTAAAAAGCAACTGAAAACTCTTTTCCTTCTTCGAGGGGCAGTCTGAATGGCAAGCCTGTATGTGAATGCTTTCAAGGAGAGCACGTGATGCAACTGCTGCTGTTGGGAACAGATGGACTTCTCTGCATGTGCTGTGCAAAAGTGCCTTTAGCCAGTCTTGAAAAAATATCCACTTTCAGGTGCCTGTCTCCTGAAGTCACATTTAAAAAGTTGCTTTAAACTATTCTTTTATGTTAAATTTCAAAAGGAATTGTAAAATTTCAGAAACTCTGCCATAAGACAGTGATATGTCTTTTATTTTTCTCAAGAAGACAGTAACTAATTAGTTCTTTCTTCAAGCTGGCCACTAGAAGTAAAAAGGCATGCTATAAAAGTCTTCCATCATGTCCAGTAGAAAAGGCTTTGAAAAATATATATTTGTATAAAGTTGAAATGGTCACAAATTAATTTTAATTTGCTGAAAATAAAAAATAATTTTTTGACAGTCGAGCATTTGTCATCTTCAGAATTTTTTTTGTTTTTAAATCTCTGCACAGATCATGAGACAAGTACTGCTTTATACAGTAATTCTCCACCTTATGACCCAACACCTTGTACCTCCATAGCTCCATTTAGTGAGCACACGCTTTCATGCTTTGTGTGGCTTCAGACCCCTGTGGCGATGGCTCACCACTGGCACTGCTGTCCCAGCACCTTGCACACAAAGGAGAGAAGCGGCACAATGTGGGGCAGAGGTGGGTTGAGATGGCTGCTAACTAAGCCCAGATTGTGCATCTGGGGCGCAGCCACAGGAGAGGAGTCTCCTTGGGTGTTTGGATTCTCCAAGCCCATGGGCTTGCCTGAGTCTTGGGTCCAGGGAAGCAGCCCTGCCCTGCTTCCTGCTCACCTGCCTGATAGCCATGGCTACCTAAGTGTTTCTCTGCCCCAATATCAATTTCAGACCAATATGACTGAATGTGCTGGATTTAATTTTGTCCTGACCCAGATGATTTTATTGCTGGTTTGTATTCATTACTCTGCTCTCATTCTGTACCCCAAATCTAGAACTTGTCAGGCCTGCCTTAATCCCCTTACAGGGAGAAACTAAGAATATTTTGTACATCTAACAGTGACAGTAACATGTTCTATGACAATGAATGACTGCATTTTCCTAAAGGAAAAATATAATGATCTACATAATTTGTTTTTTACTTTGTCAAAATTTTATTTTGGGTTTTTTTTAACTGATTATTTTAAAATAAGGTCACCAAACAATGTTTTTTCACTAAATAATAATAAAATCATATTTGTTTCACTAAAATATTTGAGCAGCAACTTCACTGAAAATATTGCTTGTATTCTTTTGTTAGGTTCATTTACAGTTATGTTTAAGCAGTATTTAAGATTCAGTTCAGAGTGGAATCTCTGAAACCAGTTACTTATTTTTCAATTTGTTGTGCTGGTTTAGTTTCCAGAAAAAAAAAATGTAGTATTTGCTAGGAACTAAAGCGTATGTAACACGGCTATGATGCATCCTGCAAACGGCCACAAATCTCTGATAAAATGAACAGGTTGCTTGGCTACCAGATTCTTTTCTGGCTTTGAAAAGTAGTCTTCTGATTCACATCAGATCTGTCTTGAGGTTAAGTTCTCAATCAATATAAATGTCCTAGCTCTACTACAGCCTCACATAATAATAGAACTAAAAATAAAATTAGAAATCCTCTAACTGATTTTCTTTGGTGAGGATTTTCTTTCATTCCCTTCTTCCCTTAGTGAATCATTTATCTTGTGAAGATATTTGTTATTAACAAAGCTAGAGTTCTTAGTAATTTATTGTTGAAATACTCCTATGGTAAAATTAATAGACCATTTCATGCAAGAAGGTCTTTTATTTCTAATGAGAGTAATGAATAAGAAAAACAGTACAAGGAAAACACTGACAACCTGGAGCAAGCCTGACAGAAAGCCACCGTAAGATCAGGAATTTTGGCTCAGGACATGAGAAGAGAGGCTGAGGGAACTGGATTTGTTTAGTCTTGAGGAAAGAAGACGAAAAGGGAATCTTATTGCTTTCTAATGCATATTCAGGTTAGAGAAGACAAAGCCAGGTATTTCTAGGATGCATTGTGGTAGAATAGGAGGTAACAGACACAAGTTGAAATTTGGCAAACTTCAATTAATAGTAGGAAATGTTCTTCACTTACCCCATGGTGTAAGAGTATGACCATGAGTATGGTCAAAAGCAGGAAAATATTGCTTAAAGAGGTTGAGGAATCTTTCACCTTGGGTAGAAACTCCATCCTTGGAGAAAGAAATCAGAACTTATTGGAATACCCTGGGGAAGCTGCTCTAAATTAGTGGTGACTTCAGTGGGGGTTGGATGAGAGGTCTTCCAGAGTTCCTTTCCAGAGTCCCTTGCCAGTCAAATTATTTATCCTTCTGCACTACAAAGGGACTTTGCAGTGACCAGGCCAAGATTTTCTTACCTACTACCATTTTTACTGTCCAGAGAAAAATTACAAAATTGTTATTTGTTTGAAAAACAAGTTCTATTTCTTTATCAGTATTTCCCCTCCAGTAACTTGCCTTGCATGCTATACTAAAATAAAATTACATCTCTGGAAATTTGGTTATAGAGTGACTTCTGATAACATTTCCATTATCTGAACTGTTAATCCTTCTTACGAGAACTTAGCCTAAAGTATAATTGTCATAATAATATGTAAAGTACTTGTATACTTAATACTTTGGTTGACTAAACTGGAGTGTGTCTGTAGTTCTACTTTAAAGTGCAAGTTTCATTGAGAGAACTTTTTACTCAAAACTGATGCTCTGCCTTTTTTGTTTGTTGGTTTATTTTGATTTAATATCAAGCCCAGCAAACTGGTAGCGCTAAATTAAGTTCAACTGCAGCTCTACTTTTTGCAGAAGTATGTGTTAGGTAGTGAATAATGATGTACATAAAGGCCTTCTAATTTCTTTTTAACACTAATTTGCTAATGTGTTTATTTGCTCATAAACAAAGAAGTAGTTTGTGTCTTTTTAACTTTACAAACCATTTATCTGCTCCTGTGAACCAGAAGCATTCAACAAAGAAATCTGTAGCTTTTCAAAATTACTTTCTTTTCTACCCAGTAACTGGAAGTCCTCTTCCAGATGGAGAACTGCAGCTTGTTCTTTTGAAAGTCAAATGGGAAACTAGCACAGAATATGCCAGCTTTTTCATATTCTTTGTCTCCTCAGATTAAAACAACTTTTTGTTTTCTCATTCCTTGTTTAAAAGTGGAGTCTGGCCAACTCATGACAATGAATTGCCTTAAATACTGACAAATCCCATGGAAAGTGTTTTTCCTTAATGAGGATTACTAATTTTGCTGTGAATTTAGCGATATCATGCAGGTTTTTTCTCACTAGTCGTGAACAGAGTGATCAGACAAATCCAGTAAATACCACTGGGTGCAGAAAGATTTTGAAATTGTTGTCCAGCTGTAGGTGCGTACCTTCCCTAAGTCTGCTATGTATTTGTGGACAAAGGTTGTGTAGGTGTTATATTTGAAGCCTGAGTATCTTACAGTTCTGTCTGCCTGTTTCCAGTATTTTTCACTTTGAAGCCTAACGCTTGTCAAAGATTTCTCACAATTTGCCTTTATATTCAATTACTTACTTTTCTACCTCTTCTTATAGAAATGTCTGAACCAACTTTTAAAACTAGTTGGGTTTTTTTCCTAAATGCTGGTATCTCTGAGGAAAAGAAATTTGATTTGTACTCTTGCTGAATGTCATATTTCTGAAATATGATGCTCTCTTCCTAATTAATTTTTGAAGGCTGCCCTTTTGCGTAGATTTTACTTCCAACCGGTTTTGTTGTTTCCTTTCCTATTACTTTCAATGCTGCTGCTTAATTTCCATAGTGTTTTAAGGGCCTTTCTTATTCCTCTTTGAATCTTTTCAAGTTCAGTTTTTCAGTTTTGCTTTCTGGTTCTTTCTATAAAGGTTACTTTTGACACTAGTTGCCTTGATTTAAGTAGTTAAAAGGGACAGAGAGAAGAATTAATTCTTTTGCAAACAAATATATTTTTTAGAGTTTTTTGAGATTACTGTGTTTCATATACTATGTAGCAGATATATCCTGATTTTTATGGTAACAACACAACTATTTTGGAGAAGGAGTTTGCAGAGCCTGTTTTCACTTGGGCCTAGTTAAAAAAAAGGCGCGTTGCAGAAGCTGCCAGCAAAGTGAAACAGTGAAAAACTTATTTTGTTTGCTTGCAAGAAAAATGATAGTGTGAACAGTTAAATGTCAATATGCACAGTCAAATGTGTGTATGCACCCTCACATCTAAATTAATTACATGATGTTGTGATACTGTCTGAAAATGGTGTGCCTACTTTCTCTGAAAATATTAGGGAAGAAAAGATTTTCAGCCTTAAATCTCCAATTAAAAATACCAAAACAACAATAAAAAAACCTAATAAACTGACCAAAATAGGCTAGCAGAACTATGATGTTTATATCTTCATTTTTCATAAGCAATCGCCCCAGTATACCTAAAATGTCATGAAAACTGGTCTGTGATTTTCTCCAAGCGGACAACCACTTTTGGACATAAGATCAGAGTTGATCCTGGAGTTATGAACCTATGCAACTTCTGGAATGGCTTTCAAGCTGCATAAACCTCTGGGGGTACTGGAGTGGGATTACCACAGTGTTTTGGGATTCGTGCTAATTATGCCACAACAAGGTGGTCAAGAGTTTATACAGGAATATGTTTCTTTCAGAACTGTAACTTAAATTAATGTCTAGGGGCATTTATGAGCTGTCATGGCAGTGAGGCAACATTCACTCCTCCAAAACAATCTCCAGATTATTTTTGGCTGAGTCATCAGTGGGGAGGAATAGCGGTCACTGATAGGATAAGTATAGGGATCCATGACTCTTGCAAGATGAAAAAATACAGGTCATTATATTTTATATCAGGGATGCTCTGTCACGATAGGTTACAAGACATCTTGATTGTGATGTGTTTATGAAGTTAGAATGCAAAAGGTTTTTAAGGCTGCTATTTTTGTGTTACTGTGACTTACGAGTGATTTGTAAGTCATCTTTAATAATTTCTGTGGACCACTTTTCTCCTTCTCACCCTTTTCCTGCGTAGAGTGATTCTTTTACACTAGGAATAAGGCATTTATCCAAAGAAAATACAGATTTCCATTTTGAGAGATGGAAACATGATATAAGCTAGGTACATTTCAGCTGTTCCTGATAATCCTTCAAAAGATTTTGTTTACCTTTAATCATAAAGTCACTCCCCTATCCTGTTAAAAAAGCAAAAAAGAATAAAAAAGCTAAATCTTCCCATTACTTCAATTTCACTGCAGAAATATTCAAAGAGTGTCTACTACTGCCTTCTTTTTCAGCATGTCTTTTACAAATCACTTAAAGAACCTTCCATTACATAGTTCTTTTTGCATTATCTTCCATATTAATTTTAATACAATAACACAACATAGAGAGGAAATATTTCAAATGCATATCTATATTTCTGGGAGAAAGGTGTAGGACAAAGGAGAAATGATTATCAAAAATGAGTATACAGACTGTAAGTTTCCGTTTTATTTGTGTGAAATAATTTTTGATGTTATGTAACGGCCTTCCAAAATCTGGTGGTTGTGATGGCTAACTGAGTGGTAGGAGAGGATGGAAAGAAAAACAGTTTCCTCAGGGTTAGGACTTTGCTCACACAGAAAACAAAATAAGCAGTCCATTTTTTACTTTTTTTTTAAAGTTTATTTCTGGATACTTAAACCACTGAAATGCAAGGAGAGAAGTGGGGCAATGCAAGAAATCAGTCAAAACAGTTCAGTAGTGTGTCTGCCTTTTAAAGAAAGACCAGAACAGGTTCTGCACAGTATGTTATAATGTCATTGTTACTATTGCTACTACTCTTCTTTTGGGATTGATGTGGGACTTGTACCCAAAACTGCATAAACTCATGTGTGGTGGAGCTTTTGGAAAAGCATCATTGTTTCTGATTTCCAGGGACTCTGTTATGCTTAGCCAATGTTTTATCTACTGAAAATAGCATTACAGAGAAGAGAACTGGCATTGAGAGACCATATGACTCCCTTTAGTCACTGGGAGAAAAGAGACATGAGGACAAGGTCAACCCTGTAATATGCAAATATTTTAAATAGCAGGTAAAAATGATAAAAGCCTGCTGGGTTTGTCAGTGACAACATGGAATTTGGTTGAACTACTTTAGGATAGGAAGTTGAAGTTCATATATGCAAACATGCTTTGATGAATATGGAAGATATTACTGAAACTCCATTGCCTACATGCACTTTTTAAATAATAGAGGCAATATTTCATTTGGGAAAGAATTGCAGCTGCTAAAAAGAAATTAATCACTGACAAGCAGTTCTAATTGAAATATATTTACGAGGATCTTTGATTTGCCAGTTTTGTTATTGGAAGATTAGTTTTCCTTGAATGGTAAATTTAATTTTTGAACATGTTATGACATACTATTTCCACACTGAGATACTCATCTTTCCAGGAAAGGTCTTTGAAAAATAAATTATGGAAATATACTTTTGTTTTAATTCAATTTTTTTCTCCACACATTAGGCCCTATCTACATGAATATGTTGCTCCATAGTTGTATCATGTTTGCAATTAATAGTGACAAAACGTAAGTTGCTGTAACTGCAGACAACCATCTTGAAACTAATCCACAAAATATTCTGATTTTATCATGTGTTTCTGTGCTCCACTTGTTGTCCTAACACCTTGCCACAGAACCCTTGGACATGAAGAGAAGTTTCTTCTTCACTGAAGCAGAGATTTTGCTTGAAGTTCAACAGTTATGGAAATGAAACATCTTTCTGGGTACATTTACAAAAGGGGCTACTTTTTTTTTGAGTGAAACTTTGTAGTTCAGTGGATATTTGGGATCAGAAAGCCACTTTTGTTAGAGAGTCATGAAACTGGGATTCGTCCTGAGCATGAGATGGTGACCTTACAAAAGCCAAACTGTGTCTGAGTGTTAAAAAGATGAGCAATAGGGGCAAACTTCCTGCCAGAGCTGCACTTGTCCCCTTTGAAATATTCAAAGGGCAGCCTCCAAGCCTGTAACACCCCTCCATTCTTGCAGCCTGCTGTGTACAGTGTATTTCTATATAGCGAACGTGCAGAGGCAGCTGTGTCCCAGGCGTATTTAGAGAGGAGTCTAGTACATCCTGATAGAGACAGAGGGCTCTGGCAGGCCACTAAAGAGGAAAAATTAATAATAACACACTCACTTGATGTAGACATTAGATTTTCTGGGCGTGTTCCTTGTCTTCAAAAAGGAGACTGCATCCTTGGGTGCCTGGAAACTACGACACCATGTAACCCTCTTCTGTTCAGTCTAAGTCTAAAATGACCCACAGATGAGCAGTGTGAAATCAGAATCATGCACCACAGTTTTAAGAGAAAAATGAGACACTGGCACTGCCAGAGGGAAAAGTTGGAATTGAGGCAACTAAAATAAGCAGGGATACAGAAATTTTGGATAAACTGGCAAAGGTGGCAAGAGGGGGAGTTAATGTGCATAGTGCTCTGGTAAGGATAAATGATTTCAAACTGGAACCCCCTCCCATGGTCATGGGCAGGATGGGAGGCACTTCCCCTCCTTCTCCACAGCCCAAATGTGGGGAAGGTAAGTGTCTCTTCAGAGGCCAATGGGCACTGGTTCAGGCAGACATCAGAATATGGTTCTGGAATGCTAATCAAATAACAAATAAGGCTAAATGCAGTTCAGCACAGGGGTGCACTATATATTTGTTTAGACTTTTGTTTTAGCCCAAAGCAATAAAATTGATCTACAATCCACCATCATGCTTTTGTCCTTATTATCGCTACATATTTATTCTAAAAGGAATTGTAATATAAAATTTCCTTTGTTATCCACATCATATTTATTCTGCAGCTCCAAGTTGTCCCAGATGTGCCCCAGCATAATTACGAGTGGATCATGACCTTTGAATTGTAACAAACCGTGTCACCAAAGCGTTGCTAGGCTCAGCAACAGAATTAATAGATGTGATCACACTTTCAGAGTATGAACTTTTTTAAGCTTGAATTTAAAATACAGTCTTGAGAGGAGAAAACAAGGATCCAGTAGCTTAGTCCTTATCCTTTGAAATTGAAATACAATTTACAGAAACATGCTCAGCTGGATTGAAGGCTGTGCAGGGGGTAAAATAAGCTGAGCTTTTAAACAGCCCAGCTGCCTGAATAACAAAGACTACTGCATTTTCCTTTCTATACTGTTACTTGTCTCGAAAACAGAATGGGAATCTAATTTTACATATTAGAATTTCCTTTTAATTAAGAATATACAGAGATATGCAATACTACTACATTTTTAGAACTGGATTTTTCATGTGGCTACTGGAATTTGGGCTGTTTTGTAATATTTTTTAGTGTTTTACTTGCTTTTCCTTTGACATACCTAAATTTTTCAGATAGTTTGTGGAAGGACAGCTGCTACTGTGGCTGACATATTTTGAAACTAGCACTATTATGCAAGGGCTGTAAAAAAAGGGAGTTTGAAAGAATTAGTTTGCTCTCTTTGCTTGGATATGTCTTACTGATCAGATTATTGTGAAGTATAAATTTTTTGTCACTGCCTGAGGCTTCTCTCCAGGATTTGTCTGCATGAGAACAGTGCAACTAAAAGATGGTTTTATGTTTCCTTAGAGCACCATGATAGATGCAACTGTTAGAAAGAAAACTGAATTTAAGATCCGATGCCTCAATATATTCAGTTGTAGAAATGGGTAGCTAGTTTTTCAAGTGCTTCTTCAAATGAGCACTCATATTGAGGTTATATGAGCTTGTAGACTTTTTATTTGTCTTTGTTATGCATAGTTGGGCCCTGCACAGGCATAATGTGCTCTTCAATTCCTTACTGCTGTTCTAGATTCAAGATAGTGTCCATTTGATATGCTCTGCTTCTATGAACTTGTTAATAGTAAATATTTTGTTTCCTTATAGTGTTTTCCATGAATATTCTTACATTTTTTTTTAAGTTACATGCATTGATTCACACAGGTGTTAAAAAAAAACTTTATCTGACGCTTCTTGTAAGCATTAGCTTTGCATGTGACCTAGAGATTTCCCTGAAAAACCAAGCTCCCTGCCTGTGTGTTGTTTCAAACCAAACTGCTGGGCCTGGAAAACCCCAGGCAAAGGATAAAAACTACCTTCCCGCAAAAAAACCCCACAAAACCCAGAGAAACTCACACCAATCAAACCTGTCTTCCTTCGACACGAACAGAATTTCCCAGCAGTTAAAGGGATGTTGTCTACAGTAGCTGAGGTGAAGGGTGGTTACTCATACCACGAACAAGTGGTACCATACTCTGTGGGATCTTGGGGGGTGGGGCAGGTTCTTATCCTTGGTTAGAGATGTGGCATTTGGGTTTATTTTTTCCCTTCCCTTTGCCACGAATTCTTCTGCGACCTTTGTGCGTCAGTCTGGTTAGGCTATAACTGCTTTGAATCCCAGCATTCAGCTTTTCTGCCAGGCAGAAGGAATCCTTATTTCACAGGTCCCCAAGACATAATTTCTCTGCTTCTTATTCTTGCAGCATTTCCATCTACCCTTACAAAACTAAACTAAGAGAAAAATTATGAAAGAATATTTTTTCCTTTCATTATCTCTGAATTACCAGATAGTTACATCATTCTTAATCAGGCTCAGGTATCTTTAAATAGAGTCACACAGAGCCACCATTCAAGCAAAATAACACCTATCTTCATACTTTCTTGTTGATTTTTATTTAAACATCAGCGAATCATTTAATGTTGGTTTCCTAAGAAACACACCGAAATCAAAAACTACAAAATTTTGATCTGCTTTCAACCTGCTTCAGTGGTACTTCATTTGTTTTTTTGGAAAAAACAGAGGGGTAACAGAGGAATTAAAGTATTATAAAGTGCTATTGAAGTAAAATGTATAAATTATTTTACTTTCTGATGGTTGCCACTGTGTTTTCTGTTCAGAAAAGGTGACTGGGCAACAAGCTAGAAGAGTATTTTCTTGTCATGTCTTGACTTGATTGGAACAAAGTGGAATTTTAAAAAATTTCCATAACATGCAAACTTTGCATTTATTTGAGCATTGTTATCAAAGAAGATGACAGTGCATTTCTTCAGCAGTCTGCATCAGTCTTCTAAGCAACATTGGCCTCGACTGAGGAAATGCAACGTTCAAGGTGATATTGAGATCAATGATGTTAAGATATAGGAAATTATAAGGTTTTCCTGGAAGAGAAGTAGCAATATAAAAATTTATAAGCATGACAGTTTTGATTGCAGTTAAGAAAATATTGCAGCTTTTTGCATGATTTATTTGCCGAATAATACTTTCTTTAATAAACTGTCAGGACACTAATAGAAGCAAAACAGGACTGAAGAAAATGAGAGAGAGGATTAAGTAATCCAATGACTTTTTTAATTTCAACATGCATTGTAATCGCAAGGTGAGATATAGTGCTGGTTTTATACTACTGGTTATTCAAGCTGTTACATTTTTCTGTGAAGAATGTTGTTTTCTCCTTCTTGTGCCAAAAATATTAAGTATTGAGCAAAAATTGTGTTGTTATTTCCACAGTCTGGGCATAAAAATTATATTATTATAAAAACCAGTGAATCGAGGTTTTTCACCAAACCCATTAAAATTGGTGAGCAAAAACTCTTTCACAGGTATTGACTGCTGAGTGTGACAGGTTGACTGTAATGTTAGTCCTGTACCTGTTCCCCTTACTGTGTGTGGTGAAGCTTTCCCATTTGCTTGTTTGTAATTCATTTTACATTTGCAACGGTGGATATCCATCATCTATCTGTCTATCTATCTATCTATCTATCTAATCTATCTAATCTATCTAATCTATCATCTATCTATCTGTCTATCTCTATCGATCAATCGATCTATCATTCATCTATCTAATCTAATGTAATCTGATGTAATCTGATGTAATCTAATGTAATCTAATCTATCATTTACTTTATCTGCTTCCAAATATGTTTGTGCATAGCTGTGAATAATTTGGTGGTTTTTTTAGTTCTTAACATTCATTCACGTTAGGGAAAACCCCATTAATGTACTTGGCATAATTAATTTTTCATTTCTGATCTTTATCAGATATCAGATTTTGATCTGACTGTAGAAACTATAATAATAATGATAATAATGATGATGATGAAGATGATGATGATGATGATGATGATGATGATGATAATTATTTTGGCAATAGAGTGAGGGGGTTTTTTAATACTTATGCTGGTTCTGGAATATGTTAGAGACTTAATATTTATATAATATTCAAGAACCCTTTCCAAACTTCTCTAAGAGCAGTTATAACTCTATGGGACTTTCCTTTCTCCTAGAAAAGCTCATCTCCTTGTTAATTAACATTTTAGAGTGAAAAATGTCCATCATAAATTTCACAAGGTAATCTCTGATTGGAGTTCATACAATAGAAAGAACTGTTTTTTCCTAAGGACTGCATAGTATTTTTGTGCACACAAATATGCAGCCTACCCATAACCCTGGCAAAATTCAATTACTCAGAGAGGTGTAAACCACATTTTATGAAAGCAATAAGACATGACTCTTGATGATTTCTGTGGAAGACTGCTACACCATTTAGAAGTGTTTGCAGCTCCACACTGAAGGCTGAGTGGATTTAACCAGCTGAGAAGCACAGTAATCTCCCAGAAGCATATTACCTAGAATATATTTTTGCTATTCATTTAAAATTGTTTTCAAAAGCAATGGATTGGAATTATCAGAATAGCAATAAATTTAGTCAAATCAATAATGCAATTCTGGTGATTTTTACATGGAATATTGATGCAGGCATTACATTACTCACAACTCACTTGAGAAATCTCCATTACAGTTAGAAATTCCACAACGGTTTATTGCCTGTGTGATCTGTCGCCTCAAATCTCTCTCCAGTCATGAAAGTATGAACTATTCTAGAAGTATCTTGTCTCTTAAATTAAAAAACAAGCAAACAACAAAACTGCATAAAAAAATAATGGGTTAGACTAAACCTAAAAAAAGTTGATTGGTGTCTACCTTCCCCTTTGTGGGTGAAATCCTTATGAAATAATTTTAAGAAATTGTAGAAATTATTCTATTTTTACTTTATCTGTGAGTGAAAAAATCTTCCTCTAATAAAAATCTTATTTTTCTGCTGGTCTTCTACATTGATGACAGAAAGAACAGCATTGAAGCATACTTCATTAGTGGTATCTAGTGTCTAGAAAAAAAAAGGTGTGATTTTAATTTTCATTCAGGTGAGAAGTGTTGGACTTTTCAACTCAGAATTATGGGATCAGTCATGATTTACCTTTGTAAGAAGCTTTACAAATGAAAGCAGAATTTCCAGCAGACCAATCAATCCAGCCTTTCCTGCTCCTCACAGGATTTTATCCCTCACATGAACATTTATATATGTATATGCACACTGTGTGGCAAATCCAGGTAGAAGAATTTCTCTTAGTAACATTGAAATAGGATAGAGCTTGGTGCCAAAAATATATCTACAACCATTTTGGATACAGAATGTTTCTGTAATAATTGGCCCAAGATTATTCATTCTAATCATGAAGTTGTATCAGTTATAATCATTAAAAGCCCTGAAGTACAGACATAATTGCACCCCCTCAAAAAACCCCCAACACTCGAGTGTCATTAGATAATATACATGTATTAGTTGGTCTGTAATTTTAGTTTTTCTTGCTTTGTAAGGAACTCCATGGTGGCTGCAGCTGTCTGGATGTAGTGTGGCTGCTTTTCTCTGGCTGTGATATGTTCATTGCTGGAACAAAGTGAAATTGTTACATTTCAAAGTAGAACATGAAACTGCCATGCTGAGTTATTTAGCAGCTAACCTTTGGAATACCCTTTGATGCCCAAAGTGTATTTTACTACACAGATGGCCACCGTGTCTGAACATAGAATGTGATTCTATTTTTATTGAAGGAACAGTTTTGTTTTCCTCTAGATCTTTGAATAGACACCAGGAAAGAACTGAACTGTAATGATCTACAGAGAATGATTACAGTATCCTGGGCTGCATGAAGAGGAGAATTGCCAACAGGCTGAGGGAGTGGAACCTTTCACTCTGCTCAGCCCTGGATGGGATTCTTGGACCCTCAACACAAAACCGTTTGGTCTGATTGGAGCAAGTCTGGTGCAGGGCCACAGGAATGATTCAGGTACTCAGTTTGTCAGGTATTTATTCTGAATATTTCTAACTTTTGCTGTTAATTCTATTAGTACTTCTGAATGTGTCAGAATAGATCTCAAACAGAGGAGTGGCACTCATCACAAACCCATTGCAGCAACCTCTTTGCAGAAGAGGTCTCAAGCTATATCTATCTCTATGTCACCTCTGCACTTTCTCTGTTCTTTCAGCCAGCTTGGGTTAAACGAGCTGATATGAATGCAAGAACGGGCTCCCCCACCAGCTGTGGCTGCCTAGTGATGCTTTAAAATTGTCACCAATTGTCAGCTTTTCTACAGTTCAAAATTAATACCAGAACATGGCCTGGATTTTCTCCCCACTTATTTAAAGAAAAGTCTGGTATTCCACATTCTTCTTCTGTTTCTAAACAGACTTAAACACCAAAGTTAACAGTAAAACAGCATTTTAAATGTCTCTCAGTAATGTAGGATATTAATTTTTATATGCTAAAATAAAATACCAGAACATAACCTCTATTTTTTCCACAGTTAAAAAACTTTCAAAGTAAGTCAGACCCTGGGACAGGAGAGTAAGTGAGGTAATGTTGCATAAGCACTCCTTTGGGTTTGCAGTATAAGAAAATGGGAGCTGCAAATAATGGTTTTCTGTGGTCTGGAACTGTGTATTTCCCTGCTTTAGGAGTGGCTTCTTTCCATAAAGCTGCAAGTTCTTTATAACCACTGGGTCTCCTTGTTGCTTTTGTCAAACCTGTTTGCAGTCATCTACTGTCCCAAAAGTTATTCAAGGATTTTCATAAATGCAGAGAGACAGCAGTGGTTTAATGTAATCACATTGGCATAATTTCCTTAGCAATCAAGCTCAAATAAATAAATGTTCTTTGTTTGGCAAGTCACTTCAGAATGGCAAATCAATACATTCCTACAGGAAAACATCAACATTTTTCAGAGCTGAGGTACATTTTGCTCTTGATTATTTTGAACAGAGTTGATTAAAAACTGATGAACCTTTTCCTTTTGAGAAGAATGGCATTTAAAAAAAAAGTCTTGGTGACCCAATCAAGAAAGCATTCAACTGGAGAGGATAGGGCAAAGTATAAGGACATATCAAAACTCACTTCTATCTTGAGAGAATAAATGACGTGGGAAGGAGTCAGTAGCTCTTCATTTGATGTTTTTAACGCAAATTGAGGAATGAGTCTTCAGGAATTCATTGTAGGTAACACCCTGACATTGCTGGGGGCAGAGTATGTGATTTTCTATTCCTTTATTTCACTCTTTTAAATACCATGTAGTCACCTATGTATACGAATTTGAACTGACTGTACATGTTATTATAAATGTAGGAGGAAGACTCTCATCTGGTGGTGTGTCTATGGCTTGTTTTGTTCAAACACAGATTTTTATCCAACTTGTAATAAAATGTCATATAATGCTAAGTAGATTGCTCATAACTTGTAATTGTACTTCCCTGGTTGTTTCTGCAAGCATATCTGTACATTTTAATTTTCTATTAGAATGTTTGTTGTTTGTTGGATTGGTTTTTTGCGTTGTTTGTTTGTTTGGGGATTTTTGCTGTTTTGCTTATTGTTTTTGGTTTTAAAATCTGTTCTGCTTGAAACCTGATTGATATATTAGCATAAGGTAGAGTGTTGTATGTTTTGGCATATTTTTAAAAAAAAGGATTTATACTATACAGAGACAAATCTGCCAGCATTTTGTCTATATTTTAAACAGGAATAAAAATTGTGAAATTATGCTTCCAAATAAGATATTGTGCAGAAGGGCACCATCTTTTCCATTTTTATCATTCCAGCAGACTACAAAGATGCTCAGCAGGCTGAGAGCTGATCAACACAGTAGGAGAGAACCCATAAACTCTGTAGAGCACTCTTGGGTTGCCCTGTTACTATGAAATACAATTTACAAAGGCTTAGTAGGCAGTTCTAGCCTGCTAGTACAGTATAGTCTTACAATACATAACCATTTTTCCAATGAATTTGTGTGCCTGGCAATAGTCAACAGCAGCACACAAAATGTGATCAGAACAAAGGCATTAGGTGATTTAGTGCAGCTGTGTCAGCTCTTACTCATATCAGTTTATTGTCATGAATATTGTCTTCAACTTTTTCCGTTTGTTTGAGAAAGAAAAAAAGAGTATTTCCAAAGTGACAATATGTAAAAAAGAAAACACACTCGTAAAGTCTGATTTCGTACTTGTCTGTGTGGTTCTCCATCTTCTAATACTTGCAATGCTTTGCTTCCCACAATGTGGGATTATATAAGGAAATTAGGAGTATACTGAAACTTGATCTTTAAAACTATTTGTGGTTTGGAATACGGTTGCATACCTCATCAGCAAGAGAGCAGGAAAATGTGGGCCACAGACAGTGATAACAAGTAGAATACAAAGTCATGATTAGGGCGTAATTTGTGTTTTCTGGCTCTCTTTTAATTTGCAAAGTCCCATTTTGTCAATTGTAAAAAATATGTGAGGAAGACGTTAAAATATCAAGATTGCCAGATGGCATGCTAAGGCTAATTCAGACTGGAGATTTTTGGCTATTTCAAGAAAAATTTCTTTTAATAGCAACAATACTGCCAGAGTACCTGGATATTTAGGAAAGCTGTTATTTTCCCTTTTATTATTTTCCATCACATTTTATATATAGCTCTGTACTCTATCTTGTGCCATATCGACCCTCATCGTTCTCCACAGTCATTCCTATAACATCTTTTTCTTCACTCTTCTGAAAACACCACTGTTCAAATATTTATCTTACTTAGCTGAAGGAAATGCATTTCTTCTGTGCAAGAGGGGACAGGCAGGGTTACAGGTGGGGATAGAAACAATATATCTCCAATCTGAAAAAAGATGTGTCCAAAGACAGTTCGTGCTGCCTTTTGCTTCCAGATCTCTTGGACATGTGTACATTTTTATCAAAATGAAATAAAAATAAATACCCATTTCTCTGATTGATTTCTAAGACCATCTGCATTGAACTGATGTTTAAAATAAATTTTAAAAATCCTTAAAGCTGAATAGAAATAAAAATTTTACTCAATGTTTTAAAGTAAGACTTTGGAAAGTCTCTAATATAACTTGTTTATTTTAGGAAGATTTTGAATTGAGGTTTTAAAATTCTTTTGATTGTCCAAGTGCTATTTTTACTTTCTTTTTCTCACGCACACAAATTGCTCAAGACAGAAGTATGAGATTACTTTCACCAATGCACAGAACAATATGCTTGATTTTGTACGTTTTTTGCTTTTTTGTTTGTTTGTTTGTTTTTTCTTTAAATCAAGTGTAAGGTCTGGTGTTTTCAACCCAAACTATAAATCTAAAGCACTACAGGCTGCTTCTTCAATAAAATCTGCATTGCTCTTTCTAATATCTCTTCTATTTACTTGATAGTATATAGACAAAGTATAATAAAATGAACACACACATTCAAAAATAGGGGTGTTTACCAGTTTATTAAAAAACTTCTCTTCCATTTTAATATACTAGAAAAGTGCCTTTTACATGCTATCTGTAAAGTGAACGCTAAACTAAAAAGAGAAAAAAGTACAATTATGTTATAAACTAGTTTTGAATAGTCTTTATAACAGAATGATTATATAAGTAATTTAGTGTTACAGGATATTTGCATGTACATAATGGTGGCTATTTAAGCATGTTGGAGAATTGATATATGTAGGTATGCTGCTGTATGGTATTAACTTGTTAGACATAAATGTGGTGCACTTCCACACTGCTTCTAGGTGAAAATGGAAAAAAAAAGTGAAGGAGTTAAAGAGAACTCCCTTGATCTCCCTCACAGCAAGGGGACTACCAGACACTCTGGCCCACTCCGATTTGCAAAGACTGTACATGATAATATGTCACACAGATGAGGATCATATTGTCTGAGCTGTGTTTTATCAGCTCCTTAAAGAAGGGAACAAGTCAGTTCTTGAAATCCATGCTCCTGCAGTGTGTGGAGGCTGGGTAGTGAGTTGTTGTTTGGTTGGGTGATTTTTAGCACTGAAGTTTTAAAGTGAGGCGGGGCTGTGAGTGACGCATTATCAGTGGCTGGCTATAGAGTGTCATCAACATCTGAAACATCAATGTGTTAGTAATGTTATTCTCATACTAAATGAAAAACACAGCACTGTACCAGCTATGAGGAAGAAAACTAACTCTATCCCAGCCAAAATTAGGACGCATGCAGTTTACAGCTGTCTCAGTTGATTCATTCTGCCTTGTGAGCTTAAGTGAATATTCTTGGCTTCAGTTTGGTAGGTGTCTGAAGGCAGCCATAGGAATGTTCAGGATAAAGAAAGGATTTAGTGGAAAAAATAATGATAATAATAATAATAATAATGTATTTCTTATTACTTTTATATATTCTACCTCAGGCGTTAGTAAAGTGTGGTCAGAGAGGAAAGGAAAAAATGATGTTAACTATTCCCCTAAAGTTGTTATTAAATCAATACTCTGTTTAAAACCAAATTTATGAGAATATGTTTGTATAGATTATAGTATATTAGTTATCATTTAGGAATTGCAGCTGTAATGGCATAAGCTGTTTCTTTGCCTTAATGTTAGATCCTGATTAATGAAAAAACTATACATTGTTCTCTATATGATCTAAGATCTTAATATGTGGTCCATTATTCTGAGGGAAAGTTGTAGATGAGGCTTCTGCTTATCTTTAGTGGATAACTCTTTTCAAGCAGGGAGCTATTTAAAATTTAAGACTTACATAATCCGTCAATATCTGTAGTTAGATTGCTGTAGCCAGTAACCCTCAAATCCATGCAGTGGGAAATCATAGGCTCGAGCTGAGCAGGGTACTGCTATATTGTTCTTGTAGATTATCCAGACAAAAATTTCTTTACTAGATTGGTAATATTGTTGTTCTGTGCAGTGAACTTTTAACATCTCTTTCAAAAGAACATTGATGGTTAACTTTGTAAAGAAAGAAGCTTGCTTATTATCTTTTCAGGTACTCATTCAATATGTACATTTGCAGAGGTATGTTTTGCATTGAGGACAATAAAAAGGGTGTTCAGTTGTCTAAACATGTTGATTGTTTTTCTTTACTGGACACAGCAAATATCCCTTCAGTCCTGTCAGCTGAATGACAATCTAATGTTTTTAAGGCAATAAACAAAGAACTAACTTGAAAAGAAGCAACCTTGAGATCAGAGAGTGCTGCTGTCTAAGACTACAGAATGTACATCTGAGCCAAGAAGTGCACAAATACACCTGGGAAATGCTGGCCAGTAAGGGCTGTTTGGACATACACGAATGTGTTACAGACTCCTTATGTGCTGACTTAACAAACCATATAGGCTGTGATCCTATATTGTTGTGTAAACTTCTTTTGACAGCTGTTCAGAGGCCCTTCTGTCTGTCTGAATTGTTCAGTCACTGAAGTTGCTGTGGATGCTGCAGAATACAACACTAAATGATTTTATGCTTACAGAGCTATCTTGAATCTCCCATCCTGTTGTTTCCTTCTTGCACAATTATGGTCTCTCCATAAGTCGTTCAACAATGTCCTCCCCTAAAAAGTTGTTACCTACTTTTCAATCTGTATTCTGCAAGATAGAATGGCAAGATAATTCAGCATTATTTATGCAACTCTGTAGCAGAAAACTGTTTTTCTCCTAGCTTGAAGTACCATACTAACATGCTTATTTCAAATACAGGGTAGCTCTGGAAAGTTCTCTCTGAGGATTGTAGGGAGTAATCAAGTTATATCAAGTTTTTAAGACTCAGTTAAAGTGCCTTTTAATAAAGTGCGTAAGGGAGGGAAGAGGAGAGGGTTCTGACTGACTGAGACTTTAAGTTGCATGATGCAATGTCGTTGATGTGAATGAGATAGAGGTATAAACACAAAGTGATCAAGATATACTCAAAGTGGCTGCTGTGTTGTTCATCTTTCTGTATGATATGGTGTACAGTTAGGTAGTTTTGTGGGAAGCAAAACAAATGGAGCTTGGCATCCTGTCTCCCTGGTTCAAAACTTCCCCAAAGAATAATCTTACCTCGTGTTCTTTTGTTACACAAGAGGGAAGACATGCCTTGGCATTCCTGCATACAAGGTGATTTCTTGATTGGTGCCTGTACACTTCCTAATTAAATGGTTTACAGCTGTCAAAATTATTGTATAAAGGTGGAGGTTCTCCCAGTTTGCATGTCCTCTATCCAGCTGAAAACCCTGTGGTAAATAATAATCTCTCAGTTTTCTGCTGTACTTTTAAATGTGTCTGATATTAGCAAGTGAGTTCAAAGGTGACTAGAAAGAGCTGAGAAAGAACAGACTACATGGACCTTGACTCACTTGTCCATTGGTACAGTTCAACTTGAACAAGACCACTGTCTACAAGATCCATTATATATGAAAACTGCAAAATTCCTCTTCAGCTGTGGTCACACTACTATGCATTTTTGACATGGAGCACCAGGTATTTTTGCATTAAATTTCCTTATGCTTGATCTTAATACAACTAGTTCCTTCTATTTTCTGAAATATCACAAAAAGAAAGGTTTATTTTCCTAGCTATCACAGTGAAAAAGTGACCAGGGCTAAAAATATTAATAACTTCATTTTAAAGATATAATTTATCTGTATCAAGAAAATGCTTAATTTCTTCTCTGACTTCAAAATGCTTGTGACACTGCCAAGCCTCAAGTGCTCAGACTGAAAATTTCAGCGCTGAGTGTGTCTCTCAGCATGATTTTTTTTTAATGATTGTTCATCATTCTGTGATTTCGGAGAGGATGAAGCAGGAAAAATATTTCAGCCTGACTGGGAGAGAGAGGAAGACAAAAGTTTATTTTTCAAATTGTAGAACTTTAAAAAGAAACTTTAAATCTAGCACCAGAGTAATCCTAAATAAATTATCAAAAAGCTTTCAGATTTTAAAAGAAAATGCTATCTTTTTCATAGAAAATATTTGCAAAGGATTAAATCAAAGCAATTTAGGACAACAAATTATGAAATTAGATTTATTAAACATCAGAAATAAAAATGTAACTAATTTATATTCTGGTCTTGTTTGTACTAAATACTGAATTTCCCTTTAGACTTTTTTTAATCAACTTTGCAGTGTGCTGTTTCAGTAATCAATATCTAGTAACTTCATAACATTACAGAGCATAAAATCAGTAAAAAGCATTAAGTACTGTAAAACATACAGGCTCTTCCTCTGATCTGTGCATACTACTAATCTGCTCAAAATCACTATTGTGCAACAAGCCACAATGAAAGGGTGTTCATGGTGAATTTATCAACATATTTATTTGTATGTTGCTGGCATTTTCAAATACTGTCATGTTGGGAAAGCTAAAATCAGAATCTTAGGGCTGAAAGAGTTTCCTGGCAAACAAAATAATGGAAAATTGCAGACTCCTCCGTTGACTGTGCTTATGTGCAAAGTAAAAGCACACAAGTCTCATTTGCACATGTGCTGTTTGTGTGCAGCATTCTCATGCATTGTTTTTAATGTAGTCACAGGGTGGTGAGAACTCTTTTTTTATGAGATTCCATGATGTTAATAAATATGCTCAGTAATAGAGCTGTAGGTGAAGCCTGTGTCTAGACAACTACATCCAGTGAAAAGCTTCTTTTAAAGGACTGGAGAATGGGCCTCTCTTGGAATATTCATGGAGACTCAACTGTGAATGTTCATTTTTCATCATGTGGCTTTGAAACTGAGTATCTATTCAAATGTTTTCCGATGACTGCATATGAACATAGCCAGTCAGAATTTGCCTCAGATCAGTTGAAAGGGACCTTAACTGTTTGCTTTTAAATGGAAATTAATATGCATTCTCTATGGCTGTAATACAGAAATTCTATTTTTCCTGTATGTACTTAGCAGAGGACTGCAAGGAATTTTTTATAGGCACTACACAACTCTAGTACTTTAATATAGTACTACTTGAAAATCTAATAGCCTGAAATTTGATGGATAAGTCTATGTCATGCAAGTGGGGGGAAAAAAAGCCCTTCAACTCCCTCCGTGTATAAAAGGAGTGTGCCTGTGTTCAGGGAGGAAGGGATAACATGTTGCTGTCACCTTTTCAGGATCAACTAATTAGGGATGGAAGAAGATGTGGATGGAGTGTCATGGATTTTTGCAGTCACTTTTTTCTTGTGCGCAAGCAGCATGAGGAGTGGTTTGCTCTGAGGGAAGGGATGCTCTGTAATGAAAAAGAATAGGGGGAATGGAAATGATGTGGAAAAAAAACGGTTCTCTAATCTACATGCTGCTAATTATTGTCTTATTACTATTAGGAATTATTGTACCCCACCATCAGCACATTCATTGATTGGTTTAGTGTACAAATGAAGATGCTTCTATTAGTGTGTTTGTTTTTTTAATAAAATATTTAGTACTTATTACAGCCATATTCTTATGTGTATAACTTTTAGACACTGGTAAAAAGCAGAAATAATAATGGGGAGCTCAAAGAGCAAATGGCGAATAATGAATCATAAAGAAAGCAATAAAAAAGGGCAAAGATTTCCATGCAAAATTCAGCTTCTTTCTATAGAGACATACATTTCTCATTTTGAAAGCTGTTGTAATGTTTCCCAGGGGCTGTGATTCATACTGTCTTTCTGTTTAAGCTCTCTGTGACCACGTCACATTCCCTGTGGTACTGTGGGCTTCAGCTTTGAGAAGAAAGAGAGTGGGGCAAAATTATCTGGTATTCTGAGTGGTCCACAGTACAAAAGTTGAATCAATATACTTGCAATTTAGAGCCATTACTGTTTTATTTGGGGCAAATTCAAACGCAGACATTTTTAAGAAGGAGTGTATTTGAATTTAAGAGAGTGTTTGAATTCAACTTTTTATAGAAACACACTTTTCATACCTGTGTTGCAATATAAATAGTAGAAAATCTTTAATGGTAACAAAAAATAATGAGGCAGTAAAACCTTTAATAATTCTTATTATGTAAAATTCTTTTGTTCATTTATCTCAATTGATATGCTGTTTGTGATGATATTAAGGTAATATTAATGTATTTGCATAGGATTTTGAATCCACTATTAGAGTTTGTTTTGTTGCAGGGGAAAGTTACTGAGATTTGCTGTAATTGTTTTGTCCTAGTATGTGGCCAAATAACCTGTAATCCAATGTGAGTTCATTCTGAGCTGTTGTGGTGTGATATGCCTTCCCCTTAAAGGAGGGGCCTCACACCTATGAATTTGAATATTGTGCAGCATAGCTGTGCAATGAATGTGCTGTATGCGTATGTCTTCCCAGACATGTATCTCTTATCTTGTGGAGACGCCACTGAAAAGTCCTGTTTTCACTGGCCTATCTTACAGAGTTTTTGTCAGAGGGCAATGTTTGAAATTGCTTTTTTTCCCCCTCTGGTGTGGTAACACTTGAAAGAATCAAAACTCATGAGACACAAAATCTTAACACTCTTTCTCCTTGTTATATATGAGATAATAGGCAGTATGTATGCGGAGCTGACTTTGGAAGAAATAGTCTCTATCTTGTAATAAAATAATTTCTTATGACCTTTGAGCCACAGACTGTATTAATTCCTGATGAATAGTATAAGCCAAGGGAGAGTAATCGTAGTAACAAAAAAATCTGATGTGAAGATATTTTTAGAGCAAGAAAGGCACAGTTTCAGTCTCTAAATAAATCGAGGGGATTGGAAACCATTGACTGGGTCATAAGATCCAGCAGGGACACTGGCCAGGCCAATTGCTGTGAAGTGATAGAACATCTATCTCCTGTCCTGCAGGCATGGTCTCCCATCCATAACCCCAGAAGATCAGGGTAAAGCCTGCACCTTCCACAGGCCTGATCCTTACTCTAGGATTCCTGAAGATATTATTAGCAAAGGAGTACTATTTAGCAGGTGAGAGAAACCTGAGAGACTGAAATGGTTAATGGCTCAAACATGGTTAAAATCAGCAGAGGACTTTGCCCATTGCAGTAAACCATGCAAAGAAACAAGTGCTTGTCTGTGACCACCAAAGCCCACCCTCCCTAATGTGCTTCCTTATGGGAATTTGGACAGAAAGTTAAGCCACCTGACAGGAACCTGAGATAAGATAAATGCAGCACTATTGTCTAATTATCTCAGGTCTAGGAAGAAGTAAACAAAGCTGGTGGAGAAGAATGTATTCACAAGGAAAGCCAAGCCCAGCAGCTGTGCTGAAAATCAGCTCTGGCCGGGTTTGTGGGGGGAGGTATTTTCTGTTAAAATCCATACTATTGACTTCAACATATGGTCTCATTGGCACCTTAATTCGGGCAGAGGTATCGCTCAATAAATGTAATATTCAGATAACAACAGGAGCTTACTATGTGGCATTCCGCAGACTGTCATGCTGTAGTGGGCCTTGAGGGAAGTGTTACTGATGTGAGCAGGTAGGTTGTGTTTGTTATCTAACTGATTTGTGCAAAGAACATATGGATTATGTGATGGAAATGTTATTTCTTCAATCAAGCCAAGCCAATCTACTTCTGGCCAAGTAGATTCTGGAAAATCTTTGTCATAGAAGTCTATGATTGCATTCAAGTAGATATTCAAAGAAAAGTAGAAATGTGAGCTGCCTGAGATATACTACCTGGGGACTAGAAGGAAATGAAAAGGTTGATGAACGAGCTAATAGTGTGTTAAGTAAAGATAGGTACAGAAATTCCATTAAGTTTCCAGTAAATCAATACAATAGTAGCAAAGAAAGGAGGAGAAAAAGGAAGCAACACTGTGAGGGAAAAATTGGAATTTTTCTTTTGGATGTGGATAGGATATCAAGGAGAGTAAGGGTGGCTAGGAATACCTCCTGGCAAGAGATTATTAGAAAAAGGAATGTAGCTGTGACATTCACATTGTGAGAAGGTCAGTTTAATCTGAAGAAATACCTAAACATAAACCCAAGAACCTTCACTCGCTGGTTTTCCTTCACTGGGCATAAGGGTGTTATACTATCTTTAGGAATCACAATCTGAATTTTACACATGAGTACAGAATGGAAAAAAGGTTTTATCTAAGCCTTTGTATTGTCCCTGCAAAGTCATAAATAGAAAAGAGCCAGCTAGATTGCACTTGCCTGTCCCTACTGATAGTGAGTGGTTTCCCACATTCCCTACTCTTTTTAATGACTTCAGTTTGTTTTAGCTGACAGTCCCAGATACAACATTATGTCTGCCTATGCACTATATTCCAGCTCATAAAAAAAGTCAAAATTAACTCCCAGTTGTCATAATACAACACAAAAACTTATTTGTTATACTTTAGCCAGCACCACACTTCCAGTTCTTGCTGAATGCTAGGGTAATCTCTGAGATATTGAAAGAAAATAGAGTTCGGTACTCTCCTGTTTTTGCAGGAACTTCCCAGGGGCCCCTCCTAAACCAAATGTATCATCTTTCCTTCTTTTTTGGGTTACTCTACTGCCATTTAATCTTGTAAATTGAGAGTCAGAACCAGGAAGCCACAAACCTTTGCAAATCAAACCTTGTTAATAGAACAAAATTAGAGAGAGAGAATCTCCATAATTTCTTCCCCCTGAAGAATTGTTGGTGCTGTTCCAATACAACAGCTAGAGCTGTCATTATAATAATAGAATGGGTTTGGCTTGCAGAGATTAAAGTCAAGAGTGGAAGCTAAAAGGAGGCACAGTTTAATTCTGTGTCTGATTAATTAGGTTTCTGATAGATTTACTCTATAAACACCGGCAAGCAGTCACTGGCCACTGTTGTCATTACATGTGGTTTTAATGCACATAGCACAGTGCTTGTGTTAATTTTTCTAGTAAAGATCAGTAAGCAAGTTGCCTCTGAATTTCTTGCAGGTAAATATTATTTAGGATCCATTTTGGAAAAATTTCTTTTTCTCTTTTTCTGAACTAAGCAAAATTACAAAATATTTGAAGTTAATAGTGGTGATGACTTTGGAAGTGGTTTTAGAAAGCAACGAGTGGGATGGGGCCCCACTAAACTGAACTGCATAGAAATCAAAGCAAATCCCGGGGTGATGAGAAAATGATTGTTGCCTAATGCAACAACCTTTGTCACATCTGATGTAAATTGTCAATGAATTCTTACTGATATGTTTCTGTAGGTTTTACCATGAGCACTAAGGAATAGTATCAGTCATATATATTTTTTCTGACCCTAAATTTATGCTTTCCGCTTACTTTTTATTTTAGAGTTACTCTATTGCAGTTAGATATGCAATGTCTTCATGAAATTTGAATACGAGTCAGTTTCTTTTTGTTGACTGTGTGTGTAAAAACTCTTCTGCCTTCCATGTTCTTTTGAGGGCTGTGATAACTGAAAACTCCCATTTGTCATGTTCTCTCTTTCTTATCCCCCATGCTAACAAAGGCATTTACATTAGAGAGGCTTCTTGTGGAGAACTGTATCAGTGAATTTTTTTGACTGAGAATACAGTTCATGCTACTACAAGAGAGTTCTGATGCATTAAGTTCATAAATAACTTTGATTACATATTCAACTTTCTCTGAAAGTCATTTGTAAACACATCTTTCAGGTCCCACACACTATGTCAGTTCTAATGACTAAGAAATAAGTGCCCTGTGTACTGGAAATGTATGATGTTTAGGGGCTCAAACTGTCTCTTTTCTTGCTGCTTCTTTTGTTATAACAATTGTTAATGCTGGAGATTTATACCACAGAAGTAAGTAGACAAATCTCACTGTTGGAAAAGAATTACTAGGGAATGAAATGCTTTGGCATATTACTGTTAAATTTCAATATTGTACATGCACAGTGTGTTGTGCCAGGAGGAAAGGGAGTTGAAAAATCCATATGCAAATCTGAATTCATATTTTCAGTGTGAACTTTACCTCTCTGCTGAATATATAAGAAGTAATATTTAAGATATTATAGAAATTTTTTAGAGTAACAGAATCACAAAACAACAAAGCCTACTTTGCGTAAAATATAGTAGAGATACGATATGAATGGCACAACCTACCTATTATGGTTTGAGTTAGCACATTTCTCAATTGTCTGGGATAAAGAACGTGAATTTTAAAAATATCAGAAATAGGTGTTTTGTTCTTTAATTTTTGGATGTCTTCATAGACACAGGAAAGTTTAATTTTGCAATACTTAATTTACTTAATTTTGCAATATTTAATACTTGCTTGGGATTCAGAAATTTGGGAACTGGATTCAATTCTTGAGTCATTTGTATTGCAACCCTGAATATAATGCAAGACAGATACATGTGCTGCTGCTGTTTTCTTTGGTAACCTGTACTCTGTATGGTCAAGTACCTGTTGTCACTGTGTGCTTACACAGTGGAGCTCTGAGCTTGATTGAGACCTGTTATTAAACTAAGTCTGAATGCCTATTTGTGTCTGCTTCTGAGAAGTTACTCCACAAAGGTGGAGAAAAAAAGACTCCAGGGAAACCTTATTGTGGTCTTTCTATATATAATAGCAATATAAGCAAGATGCAGAAAGACTTTTTATAAGGGTGTGCTGTGACAGAACCAGGGTCAATGGTGGGCAGATTTAGACTGAACAAATGGAAGAAGTTCTTTATGACGAGAGTGGTGAGACATTGGAAAATGTTGCCCAGAGAGACTCTGTATGCCCAGTACCTGGGTGTATTTAGGGACAGGCTGGTTGTGGCTTTGTGCAACCTGGTCTAGTGGAAGATGTCCCTGGCTCTAGCAGGGGGTTGTACTAGATGGTCTTTGAAAGCTTCTTTCAATCCAAATCACTCTATGAATGCATGAAATATTCCAGTTCCTGAAAAATGTATTTAAATCATCCTGAAATATGTTTTCAAGGGGGGCAATATAAAGGCTGAAGTTATTCAACCAAACCATCTGTTTGTTGAGACATACTTAAAGCACAACTGTCTAAAGCTATGACATAATTTATTCAAAAGAAGTTAGGGATATAATTGGCATATAATTCCACATATTCATGAAAATAACACATAAAATATGTATTTTATTGTTGTATTTGCGTATATTCAGACTTCACCAGCACTGACCTATTAATTTACATTTATATGCTTTAGGTTGAAAACTGAACATCACGAATGGCCTAAATATATCATGAAGGACTGTTAACTGCAGACCAGTCAGAGATGAATAAAATCAGTGTGGTTTTCAGAAGCAGAAAACAAAGATTTGATTATTTTACCTGGTTTTCTCAGTTAATTCTGTTCTACCTCCATTTTTCTCCTAAGAAAGTGATACTGAAAAATAAGAAATTCTTTAGTAGTTTCTTAAGCCACTGTTAGGTCTTCAGTGACATGCACTGAACAAAATCTTTATCCTGTAGGGCTTTGCCTTTTTGAATATAGCACAACTCCTTTTTTGTTTGTTTGATTTGCGTTGTTTGTTTATTTTTTGTTGGTTTTTTGTTTGGATGATTTTGGTTTGGTTTGGGTTTTTTGTTAAACAGAAAACCAAACAACTGCATGTGTCATGCAGTTATTCTGCACATATACAACCTGTACATTTCAGAAAAGTGAAATAGATTTATATAGAAGTTTGTCTTCACCTTTTACTCATTTATTTCACCCTTCATGTAGCCTTATCAGAGGCAACAGAAGAATAATTGACTCTCATAAATTATAAATAACAAACTAATAAGAAAAGTGTATGTATTATTAAAACTGATTTTTACCACTGTGTTTTATGCACCTTTAAATCCATTTCACCTTATGCATATTCTCTCTTTACAAATTTATCTAGTCTGAAGTGTTGTATCATGCTATAAATATTATAATTTAGCCTAAGGATGAGGGTGAACTGTAAGTTTTGAACATAGAGGTCTGGAACAATGTCTTAATAGAGCGCAGACATTAAATATTTAATTACTGTCAATATTATGATTGTCAATACTTTATGCTGCTTAATCAAGACATAAATTTTCCAATGCTCTAAAGAGAGGGAGAGAGAGACATGAAGGTCTGATTCAGCCATGGGAGAATTTAGGGCTGAGATAGCCAAAAGAACAGAACCACACCCTCAGTAACCTGAAATCTATACAGTAATATAGAAAAAGTGGGATGGTTCTGCCATGGGTGTAATGATTTCTGTTCTGCACGCGCAGACATAGAACCCACCACACACCATCAAATGACTTCTGCAGTGGCAGCAGCAACCAGCACCATGGACTTGGGGGAAGGAGGCACTTGCTCCAGGTAGTTGATGAGCCTGACTTCTGGTTGGCAGCCAGCACTTTATGCACAGTGGATTGGGCTCAGCCTTCTGCTGCTCTTGGACATCGGCCTTCCCGAGCGGTTGTTCTTCCCACCACTTCTGCTTTCTGATCTAGGTGGTTGGCATAAGCAGCCCACGGCCTTGCTGGTCACCCCAAGCAAATTTTCTTGGGTTTTGCCATGACTAAACCAAGCAGCTATTACTGTCATCAAACATGGTATAAGCATCTGAAGTTGTTCAATCTGCATTGTTCATCTTTATTTCTTAGCCAGGAATAGTTAAACAGGGGCAGATACAGTAGATACAGAGAAAGGTTTCCCTGTAGCAATTGCCTGGATGTTGCTTGTTTTATCAGGACATACCACAATGATCAAACAAGTTAGACTTGGCAGATGTAGTCAAGGTTTAACTCACCTCAGTATCACTTTTGAGCAGACTTCATTCTGTAACATTTTTCTACTTTTTTTTCTTAACTTAAAAACTTCCCAATTCTCAGACTAAAAGACCCAGAATCTCTAAAATTTTCTATGAGCTTTTTTCATATTTTGATCAGTTCCATGTATGGTCTAAACAGTCATTAAACAACGCAAAGATTTGGATGACATACAACCATATGTAACAACGACATGACTGCCTGTTAGCAAAATGAATGATTTTCTGAATCTAACCATCTGGTCCTAACTGCTTGGTAGAGAGCTTGAAGTTATCACCACCAAGCTCTGCTTATTACAAGTCGTGTGGTCTGAGCTGCTAGAACAGAGTTGCTGCTCCTATCTTTCACAGTCAGAAGAAACTTGGCTAGAAAATCTGAGCTTTTTGGCAGAAACATACTGGCATGTTTATAGCCAGCTGCCCTAGAGTAAAAAATGAAGTATTTTTAGCTTGAAAGACAGATAAATGAGGACACCTGCCTTTTTAAATGCAACACAACTATTATATTCTAGATAGGAGTGCAACATTTCCCATAAAGAAAAAGGCAAGGAAATAGGAATAAAGGTTGCATACTGTTCATGCACAAAAACATACATGCATAAAAGTTAAAACAAGGGTAAACTTTCCAAGTTTTCATGCTTATAAGCATATTTTATACTTTACTGATGACAAAACGTGAGAGGAAGAGATGGTGTGGACATGATTATAGATGATGTCTTATCATGCTGACATAAAAATACAGGGTTTTTCTATGTGGTGGAGACATCTGAACTTCCATTGGAGTCCATATAATTCCATTCCAAATAACTCCATTACAGTCAGCTACTCTCTGTTTCATAGGAGAGATCACCCTTCTCATCTTTGTCCCCACCACTTGCTGTTCAGAATGTCTCTGTGTGCACTGTTTTCAAAAGCTTAAACTGGGTCCTCACTTTTCCATTGTGGAATTTCAATCCATTTTAAAATTGCAAGCCACCATATGGCTGTTTGTTTTGTTCAAGGCTTGAAATATCTGGTAGAAAATGGCTGATATATTTGCTTTTGCAGTTTCTTCTCGTAAAGGAGCTCTAGCAAGCTGGCTGAGATAGCCATGGAGAATAATATTCCATTGTAGAGACCTTCTTTTGTATTCCTTCTAAAAGAATTTTCCTGAAAGGATCTGCTTCTTGTTATTGACTGAAGTAATCACCGCGGTAGGTGCATTCACAAGGGTACACGTCCACTGTGCAGCAAAGACCCACAACATACACACAGCTGCTCTGTACAGTTTTGGTAACCCAAGCTCATTTTAACCTCCACTTTCCCTCTTGTCACAGGAGAAAAACCTTTGTTACCTTAAAATCTTGTTTCTCCCTACCCAAGATGTTTGTATTCATTGAGTTCTCCCACAAAACATGATTTGTTTTAGAATGTTCCTCTGTAGTAACTACATCTGAAAAGACTCATGCTTCAAAGGCAAAGAATCAAAATTTGTTTCTTTCCAGGAGGAATCAAAGTTTGTTTCCTTTCCAGGCATCCTTTTTTTCAAGTATTCCTGGTGTTTACAGTCTGTGGGAAGTGTTGCTTGACACTTGATTTAGTTTGACAGTCTGTATCTGAAAGGTGAGATTCTTTTTTGTGTGTCCAAACTTTCAACATGGGATCAGCAGTCTCAGTGAATGAGGATGGAGTATGAGGGTGAGGCAGACTTGTTTATGCCATTCTGAGACTTCTTTGTGGTTTTGGGAGGCAAAAAAAAGAATTGAAAAGAAACCATCTGCACATGAAAAAGAAAAAAAAAAAGAAGAGGGGAAAAAACCAGGGGGCAGTTGTAATTTTCCAGTATGAAAATGTTGCATATAGAACAAAATGCATGTTTTTCTGGAGTCACGAAAGTTACAGAATAGATAGAAACTTAATATTTCTTTTGCATTGTTTTTAATTTATTTTTACTTTTGCTGCATACCTAGATGCTTGTGATGCTAAAAATACAGGCTGTCTTAGGCTAACTCAGTCTTTACTGACTCCATGGAAAGCTAGTCATTAGTTTCTCAGGTTCTCTGTTTGGTAACTTTTCTGTCAGTTGACTATTTGATCCCTCTAATAGAAACTAAAAACAATAAGTCAAGTTCAGTTCCAGTATTAAGTGCAAAAGCTGTATTCCCACAAACACTGTGGATTTCTAATTGAACTTTTATGCATATGTTTGATTTTGATTATAGCAAATTATTCTTGCCAGAGCTGTTAGCAAAAGCAGAGCAGAAAGCCCTAATTAAAAGGGTAAAACATAGAACTTCATTGCAGCCATGTCTAGACATGCTTGATAACAACATAAATATGGGAATGTGTCATGATTTAAAGCATTATGAAATACATTAATGCTATTTATCATTCTCTTCCAGAATGAGGAATCCAATTTAATTAAACATTGGTCCTGTTCTACTGGACTTCATAAGCTTTGATTCTTACTTCAATCACCATGTTTTATTTTGCATTCTGTGTCTTTTGATAACATTGTCCTTCAAGTGCACCACATTTATTATAGTAATCATTTACAGAAAAATGATATGGCTGTTTAATAAATGAGCTATTTTTAAAGCTACTGAAGTATGATTTTTTTCAAAGGAACATATAGATAAAAGGAATAAAAAAATATTCCTCTGGGTTCAGGTGTTGCTGAATATGGTACAATCACCTTGATATATCTGTGACTTGTCTCTAGTATTTGATTGCACAGCTGGCATTAGCTGCCTCAGAACAAAAGAGATTCTGAGAATAAAATCATTCTGAGAACAAAACTTTCTTGCAGTGGAGTATTACAAGCTTGTTAAATGACATTGTTCGCTCTTTCTGTCATCAAGTTGGAGCATTTCTGTGACAATCAGGGAGACTACAGGTGCTTTCCAAATTTAGGCATGGGGTGCATTCCCAGTGGTGCCACTATATCCAGAACTTCAGGTGCTGTGCCTCAGAATTAAGTAAAAACATTTTAAATACATATGATTGTTAGTATATATGACTTTTGTAATACACTGAGCCAAGAAAGTTAATGGCAGAGACAAAGACATGTTTTCTGCTCAGCTGCCTAGCAGATGAAAAGTACACATGAAAGACAAATAGCAGTGCAGAATAGCTTAATATCTTCCTAAAACAGTACGCCTGTTAAGCAGAATAAGTCATCCTGTGTGACTCCTCTAAAATAATCTTTTAAATTATTGCATTTTTATATTGTGTTTTCAAAATAATATGCTAACCATAACTTACCAGAACAGCTTCATGACTGACTTCAGTTTACAGGTACTATGATTAATATGTAGTGCAGACACATCTATATGATGATCTGACCAAAATATAGACTGAAATAATTTTGTATTGATAACTTAAGTGTGAGACTTACATATCTTAATAAATATAATTATAATTTAGAAAGTCAGGTAGTTAAAATAGTATCAAAGCAGTATTAATCTGATGTTCTTAATATTTAGTATTTAATGTTAAAAGGTCAATGTAATCTACTTTACTTGGGTGTAATGGTTCATATGAAAATTATTTTTCTGGCTTTTAGTTCTTGCCCTTTTAGATATATTTCAATACTTTAATGACAATTCTGTGGGGCATTTACATCTTTTGCTCAAAAGTAGTGGAACAACTTCAACCCCAAATATTTTCTAGAATATTTGTTTAACTAGTATTTGAAAGAGACATGTAGGAAGACCACTGGTAGCTTTTAACAAGTATCAAATGTAGGAAGAATTTATACTTAGTTGACACCTAACACTAAACGAGAAATTTTGTATTGACATATTCACAGTAGGATAAATATTTAGCTTCAAATTTTTTACATTTATATGCACAATTTTTTTTATATTTATATATATATATATATATATATATATATGCACATAATTTGTAACTCATCTTCCACATTTCTTCTGGAGAACTAGTGTTATATGGTTTACCCAAACTCAAGTGTTGACAATTTCAGAGTTTAAAGCTCCTTCTACTTTTGCTTCCAAGGTTACCAAAGAACATATTTTTACTCTGAACACTAAACTGCTTTCCTGTTCTGATGTCACAAAATGAATTTGCTCAAGATTAACATCCTGTGAAAGCACCAGAGCTATAATACCTCAGCTTAGATGCTTTAGACCTTTATTAGATGCTTTTTTTGCAGGACAATGAATTCACTAGGCAACAATTGGAGTACAAAAAATGTGCTGCAGGTAGCCATACCTTAAAAGTAACATTTCCACCTCTCAAGAATTCAATCTAAAAATTGTCTGGTTTAAAATGCTTTGGCATTAAAACTTTCTTTCTTTCTTTTAAGGAGTATGTACATATTCCTGATTGCTACAAGAATTTTGCAATGAAATAAGCATTAATATGGACTTACCTAGTTAGAGCCAATAGAAAGATTCCCAAGGAGCTTTGAGGACTTTATGTCAAGGTTATAGTTACTGCATATTGTATTTCAGACAAATCAAACAGATACTTCTCCTGATTTTTGGATGTGATGTATCAAATATGAATTTATTAAAGTATTTTAAGATAATCTTCCTGGTGAAAAAATAAAAATAAAATCCTTGCCCCAAACTATTTCATGTTGTTTCTAAAGCCCCAAAAATTGATTTCCAATAAGTCTAAAGGGTTTTGAAGCTTTGAAACAGGTTGTTCAGAGAAGAAGGTTAATACCCTCAAGGTATTAAAAAGATGTGGATGTGACACTTGGGGATATGGTTAAAGCAGTCGCTTCGCAGTTCTGGAGTAACTGGTGGACCCAGTGGTCTTTAGCGTCTTTTTCAATCTAAAAAATTATATGATTGTAAAAAAGTGCAAAATATTTAATAGGATTTTCTGTCCTTGGATGAAATTTCCCATTGAGGAATCAAAGCATATGGCCCTGAGACTGGAGTCATAGTAGTACCTAATGAAGTCTCTCCTTGATAATGAAGAATAATCTGCAAGGCATTTCAGAAGCTTTATTTGGCATCACAAACCCATGCATAAGTGAAATTCTGTTCTATACAGTAGCACTTTGAATGTACCTTGCTTGTTTAAACATACCATTGGGAGAAACAATCTGTTTTGCTAATGTCTTAAGCTCTTCAAAAAAACTGAAGCTTCCTGGTTTAAAATTCATGGTGTTTTTTTAATGATACCTCACTGCTGGGAAATGGGGAGTCTGCTCTGGTGCTTTGTTGCACAGCTTGTTTGGGAAGTGCTGACAGGTAACCTACTTTTCCATTCCCAGAAAGCACTTGGAAAAAAGGGATACATTTTCATTAGTGCTGAGTGGTAACTGTTTCAACACTGATTCTCTTTTTTTTTAATGACTGTGAGCCTAAAACTTCTCAAAACACTCAGCCCTAGATCTGATGGCCCTTAGTACTCTCCTTCCTATGAAGACCCACAGAAAATCATAGAATAATTTCACTTGGAAGAAACCTTTAAGATCGTGGAGTTCAACCATTAACCTGGCACTGCCAACACTACCACTAAATCATGTCCCTCAGTGCCACATCAACACATCTTTTAAATACCTCCAGGGGTGGTGACTCAGCCACTTCCCTGGGAAGCTTGTGCTAATGCTTGACAAACCTGATAAAATGATAAAACAGCTCAGAGAGAAAGAAAATTTCTAGTTTAAATAAAGTTATCATGGTGTGGTCCCACTAGTTTCTGATGGATTTTTTCCCTCTATGAATTTATTAAATACTTGCAGTTAAGTTTCTGCACTGTTTCCCTGATTGAAGGAGAACTAGAGGGTGTGTTTGTGGCTGATTGCAATTCCTGATTGATAGGGAGAACGACAGATTGCTATTAATATCAAGTCAACTCTTTTTAGGGAAATACGCCTGACAAATACTAACAGTTCCTATCAAGAGAGTCTCTTGTTTATTGCAAGACTGATTGCTTTAAAACCCACACTGAGAAAAAAAATAATTTTGATACTTGCATTATCTTTTATATAACCTCTTCCAAGAACTATTTAATATGATTGAGTGGAAAACTTGTGATATACAGATGACAGAAGAGAATGGTATGAGGACAGTGTACTTTGATTATAATGAAAGTATGCTTCAGAAGAAGAGGCACAATGTTTAGAAAATGTAAAAGTCCCTTAGCCTGTGTTATTTAAAACATAAGGATATTGATTCGTACTGTAGCTTATGTTTTTGGCCAGAAGAGTCTGAATATTTAATTGACATTACATAGCAGAACAGGGGAGGAAAAAAGAGGCATTTTCAGAGACGTAAATGTGAAACTAGAAATTTGTATTTGTTGTTTGCATGTGATTATATGTTATAGAATTCAAAATATTCAGGGAAAAATCAGTCCTCCAGGCTCAATATCCAGCCAGAAAGAAAAGCAAAACCATGGTGATTCCTAGTTGGAGATTTACTCAGTCAACATGAATTCTCAAGTTATGCTAGGTTAATTTGCCTGTTTTCTGATCAACTGGAGTTCATGTTTTCAATTTTATATCTATAGCTACTAGACTAAATACTGTCTGATTTACAGCTGAAATACTTACATATTTTACCCTGGAAATTATCTTTAGCCTCACTGCACATGATGAGAATCTCAATAAAATGTAGATCTAGAGGAAGAACCTGAGTTATCAACTGCATGGCAAAAACTCACTTTTACCTTAGGCAAGGAGGCATCTGGCTGAGGAAACCCTCTGCTTCTGGGCCCCACACACCCAGCACAGGGTCACCTCACACATGCAGCTTTGCCTCAGCGTTAGAGGTCTGGTTGTAAATCAATGGGCTGTGCGCAGGGTCATCCTGACATTTGTGTGGTTTCCATTACATGATGGACTCCTGCATGCTCAGGAAGGGTTTTTGGTTGAGCAATGACGTAGCGAGAGCAGCTCTTCCCTGGGTGAGGAGAAAGAAGTGCAACTTCAGTAGGGCTGTGTGTTCTCCAAATGGGCAAAGAGACATAAGAAATTATATGCAAATTGTCTTATTGCACATGTAAATGCTGAGAAATTCAAAAACCCTCAGGAATCCTCAAACATGAAGATGGCTTTATCTGATGTGTGATGACAAAGCAGGATGACCCACTGCCAAATATCTAGACAGAAAAACAACCTCATTTAAACATGTCAGCGTGTATTTCTGAATATGCAAGGTACAAGTTCTGATGAGAAAAGTAGATAACAGGTGGCAGTAGGTCCAGGAATGAGATCAAACCATCTGGATCCTGGTCTGTACACTGCCAGCACTTAATTTTGAGAGTCTCTTCCTTATTCTGGGAAAGGTACCCCGGAGGCCTCTTTAATCCTACCTTTGGATTAAAGAGTGCTGGACATCCACTGGAAAGTGCATTTGTTTTTGTACTGCCTGCAGGTATAAAAGCTCAAGGGAGACATGTTTCTGTGCCGCAACTTCCACAAAAGGTTTTGCTGGAGCAAAAAAGTGCAGCGTGTATAAATCAGATGTGCTGCTTCCTCCCACTCCTTTTCCCACTAGCTTAGATAATGATGAGAGGAACAGTTTTATAAATGCTATCGTTTCAGGTACCTTGAGTACTTCTCAGAAGTTACTATAACAAAATAAAAGGAAATAGTTTGTTAGGAATACATTTAAGAATTAGAACTCAAGTGACTGGAGAGACCTCAGGGCAGCCCTCCAATATCTGAAGGGGGCCTAAAGAAAGATGGAGAGATGTTTTTCAAGGACCTATAGCAATAGAACAAAGGGGAATGGCTTTAAACTGAATGAGAACAGGTTTATAAAGGAAGAAATTATTTCCCGTGAGTGTGGTGAGGCACTGAAGCAGGTTGCCCAGAGAAGTTGTGGATACACCATCCCTGGAAGTGTTCAAGGCCAGGTTGGATGGGGCTCTGAGCAGCTTGGTCTAGTGAAAGTGTTCCTGCCCGTGGTAGGGAGGGTTGGAACCAGATGATCTTTAAGGTTGCTTCCAGCCCTAAATCATTCTATGATTTTATGACCCACAGTGTATCAAGTCATGTCAAGACCACAATCAGTTAAAAGCTAAAAAGATCTTCCTAAAAATTGCTAGTTCATTTGGAATTGTAGGTGCCTCCTTGAAGTCAAAGGTTCCCAAAAAAGAAATGCTTTTTAAACTGCATTTACATGCTGATCTCAGTTTGGTAACCAGTGTGGTTGTTGCACACTTTTGATTTGTGATGTTAGTCTACGTCTCATTTGTTTAGTTACATGGTCAGTGCATACGGGTGTATGGTGGGGTGTGTTGTCAGATAAATGCAACTCAGAGTTAAGTTTCTGACATGCAGTCTGTTCCCAGGACTGTAATCCACTGCTTTGGAAGCGGGCGGTGCTTTGACAGAGCCATGCTTGTGAAATAATTCAGAAAATTTCTTGTCATACCCCCATGGGTACTGGCAGCACATGGCATTTAACCCTGAGTGCATCTTATTTGCCTAAGCAATTTCCAGCCAGGACATTTTTGCTTTTATCAGGTTGGTAACTTCAACACTCAGAGGGCTGAAGGCAGTGAGTATTTGTAATCAATTGCAAATAATTTTATTTTTTTTGTGATTGTGACAGAAAGAAAAACATTCAGACTGTAAAATGGCAGATGTATGTTTTGATGACTCTACATTTCCATAGTGATTTTTGTTTCTCCTCCATGGTCTCTTTCCTCTCAGTCCCTCTGTGTGAATTTAAATGCCACTGCTCTTCCTGTTCATAAGCCATCAAAGCTTAAGGCAGTGCTGTCCCCATTAGTGATGGGCTCAATGAATTACATGCCCCCTGCTATTTCTAAAGAGTAATTGAACAAATATAGGAGATATATACATATAGAGAGAAATCAAATGCTTCTTAATAAAGACTAATTTGATTTCAATTCATAGAGAGGAAATGATGCCTTAAACAGACCTCAAAGTTTACATTGAAATATTAAGAACTGCTGAGGTGAAATTAATCTCTTTTGTAAGAAACCTGACCTGCTCAGAGGTATTCCCAAAGTCAACAACAAAAGATGGTGGCATCAGACCTGAAAGAGAGTGAAATTTTTACTCTCTCACTCTAAACCATGTGGAATATTAGAGCAGTCACCTGAATTAGCAGATGCTGATAATAATCAGTCAGATTATCAGGGTGATCATTCATTCATTCATTTCATCAAAATGAAAATTGAAATAAAATACAAATTACTTTTTGTCACTTACTAGAAAAATAAACAACCAAACCAAACAAAATGTCTTTCCCCGCCAAAAAAAAAAAACCAACAAAAAAAACCAAATCAAACAAAAAAACAAGCAAAAAACCAAACAAAAAACCAACCAACCAACCAAACAAACAATCAAACAAACAAACAAAACCCCCAAAAAACAAACAGCAAAATATTAAATTAGTTGTGGGTATGCCACGATAAAGAAGAAAGAAAATAAGTTCTCTTCCTCCCAATTTGGTGTCCTTTATCAGTAGATCAGCTGGTTTTTTTCATGTTTTCTGAATCTATAAAATTAAAAAATAAAAATTTGTGTGTCTGTGAAGAATTAAACATACACCATTGTGGTTTTTTCTTTTGACATTTCCTCTCTTTCATTTCCAGTCCTGATGTGATTGAAGGTTTTTCTGGTCTAGTTTAACTTGGAGCTGCTCCTATTTCTCCCTTGTCTTTTGAAGATAGGTGTTCGTGATAAAAATATTTTTGTAATTCTCAAACTCATAAAAAAAATTGTTGTTGGCATCCTTTTTCATATGACTGAAGATGATTACAATAATAGTTGAGATTCTACTGGTTTGGGATGAGGAGATGGGGAAAGAAAGGAAATAATATTTATTTATTTGAATCAGTCATATTTATAGATTACAAATGAAAATCAATAAGAAAATAATTTACCTCTTACGGTATCTAGATCTTTTATAAGCCAACAGATACAGATTTAAAGCCACATTTGACACCAATAGCAGGAATGATTGATCTAAAGTGCAAAAAAAATACTGTCATTCTTTTTGCAAAGTGTCATAAAATAACCTAATGCTCTTTGACTAATCACCTGTTTAGGAGCATTAGCAGTTTTGGTGTTAAACATGATTGGCTGTCTGTTAGCTCTTGTGTTTGGATAGCATGTTTATTGGTTTTAAAGGATCCCTAAGGGGTGCAGAGTACCTAAATTACTAGTGTTCATAAAAAATCTAGTGAGAATAAACATTTTGACTCAAGTTTTGCTGTGTTTCTGGGTCTTGGACTTTCTTTTTTACAATGATGAAATATGATCTTTTGCTTTTAATTCTGTGGCAGGTCTGCCCCAGAAATCCAAACTAAGAAAAGATAGGTGGTGAAGGTTTATTTTTTAAATGAAAACTTGTTTGCCCTGTAACATTCTGTGAATATACTGAGTAAATCTTTCCTTGGAAGAAAATTGTTGGTTTGTGTGGGGGTAAATTATTTTGGTTTTTTTTAGTTTTTTTAAGGCTTTCTGCAGTGTGAGTGCAAGGGGTAGACATCTTAACAGCTGAGAGGTGAGGAGCTCCATTAGTTTTGATCTCTCTGCCCCACGGCTGTGTGTGTAGCCACATCACTCATGTTTAGACTTCTTATGAAATGTTTCGCAGGACTGTGTGTTTCTGGGTAAACTTCACCATTCATGACACCATGTTTTATTTCTTGGAATCCTGGAGAGAAATATGCAGTGTTAGCAAGATACATATGAAATAGGACTGTCCTCTTTTAAACAATCAAATACTAATACATTTGTTTTCCTCTATTTTACTGACCTCTGAATAAATACATAAAGAAGTGATTGCAAAGCTATGGAAACTCACAGATACTTACGTCTATAAAAATATATGTATATACATTTTTTTAAACCCACATGCTTACATTAACTTTATATAAATAGAGCTGTTGAAAAAAAGACAAATACATCCTTTCTAGACTTAGTTATACACCTTCTAGTAATATAGTATAGCCTGCCCTAGATATGAAAATATTTTTTTAATAAATGCATTTCATTAACAATGAGTAAAACATTGAAATACCTAATGCCCAATCTATCAATAAAATCTTAAAAGCCTCATCAGAGCACCTGCATGGTATCTGTCCCATTCCCACGACTGCTATGACATTCTTGTCTGACCCTGGCTGATGCATAGTTTATATGCTGCTGACATTCACTCCTAAAAAGAGAGAGCACTCTGTTTTTCTGAATTCTCTAAGCAATTTGAAGCTATATTTCAGTTATGTGATGCATTTGGAGAACTTCAGCTATGAGTGCCTATTGTAATATTGTTGACCAAAGCTGAAAAGAAGAAATTGAACTGCAAGTATAAAGAAGTACAAATGCCAGGTAAAGGGGGGGGGGGGGGGAAAGAAAGACAGGAAATTGGAAATGAAAGAAAGAGTTAATCTGACAGAAGGCATAGAAAACACTATGTTATTCATAATTCTAATTTGTTCATATTAATTCCTACCTCCCAAGTAGAAAAATGCTAGCATTTTGGAACTTTCTAGGAAGCAAGTTATGGGCTTTTTGCCTAGCTGATATGGCCTTGGAAGATCTACCAGGTAGACATGGGCAAAAGATGGAAAACTCATGGGTTGAGATAAAGACAGTTTAATAAGAAAAACAAAAGTCACTCACACAAGCAAAGCAAAACAAGGAATTAATTCCCTGCTTCCCATGGGCAGGCAGGTGCTCAGCCATCTCCAAGAGAGCAGGGCACCATCACGTGTAATGTTTACTTGGGAAGACAAACACCATCACTCTGAATGTTTCCTCTTCCCTCCTCCTTCTCCCCACTTTCTATACTGAGCATGGTGTCCTATGACCTGGAATATCCCTTTGGTCATTTGGGGTCACCTGTCCTGGCTGTGTCTCCTCCCAGCCTCCCAGGCACCCCCAACTTCCTCTCCAGCGTGTCAATACAAAAAGCAGAAAAGGCCTTGGCTCTGTGTCAACTCTATCAGCAAAACATCTCTGTATTATCGACTCTGTGTACAGCACAAATCCAAAACACAGCCCCACACCTGCCACTGTGAAGACAATTAATTCTATCCCAAAACACCCTAGTTTGTATTATGAACTTCTTGGAGACCCAGGAGAGTCACTAAAATACTGGCAAAGTGCATTCTGGACAGAGTTACGGGTGAACAAAACTGTGTCATGAGCTGTGATACTCAAGAGTTTTAATATGTGGCATTTTATCATTTACTGGAAATCTGTACCTTAGCTGTAACAACCATAATAAAAGCATGAGTTATGAGTTGATCTAAAGGGAGGTACCCTGTGGATATGAATGTACTCCTGGTTGATGTAGCAAAAGAAGAGAAATCTTTTATATTTGCTAACTGTTAGGTTGTATTCAGGTTAATTTCTCATTAGCATTAGTGTTTGAATTTAATATAAAAGCATCTTAAACATTTGTGGTCTCATTACTATCAAATTAAATTAAAATAATGTTATTTCTGACTTTTAAAAATGAAAGAACAACTTATTTTTTAAAAAATCTCCATAAATATGAAAAAAATATTCTACAAAGAAAAGGAAAATTTTAAATTACTTGTGGTATGTGGTGATGTTGATCGTTGCTCTAGGTGCTTCACAAAATCATTTTATGGTGAATTTAACACCAGCTTTCTGAAAAATGCAAAATGCACACAAAGATAACTCCTTAGACCCACACTCCTCACTTTCACTAGAAACTTCCTACCTGGAAGAATCGTTCCCTTTCCTCAAGGATGGCTATGTGCCTACATTTCTGTCTGACATTGTGACAAAGCATGGGACAGATAAAGCAGATAGATACACTTTAGTAAAGGAGAAAAGTTATCTTCTGATGATTAACAGAAGTAAGCAGGCAAAACCAACTTTTTTGGAAATCATATATAGGCAAAATTGAGCTCGACACTCTCACTGCTACCGTATATTATCTACTGATTCTTTTTGTTCTGTTCCTTTCTGAAGCAGACTATATGGACATGGGTTTTGTGACAGAACAATGTTCTTGCTGTCAGACGATCTGCTTGTTCTGGTCTTGTCATGCCTCAGCTCGGTTGGCTCTGCCTAAAATAATATGGCAAAACAGTTTCGTGCTACCCACCTCCATCCCTTTTTGGAATTGCAGCGTATCTTCACCATGGATAAAGGATCATATCATAAGCATATCATATAATAATTTCATATTGGTGAAATTATCCAGCTCAGTGGCGGGGCAGATTTTTGTGTTTCTTTATTAGATAAGTTGGGAGCTTTTTTCTTCACTTCTTTTGAGGCTACATCCTAAGAACCTATGGTCTAACAAATATGTCCTCTCACATTGTGCAAAATGGAAGATTAACCAGAATGAAAACAAAGAACCAAAGAAAGACACACACACACACACACAAACCCCAAAAAAACCCAACCAACCAGAAAAAAAAAACCAAACCTGAACCAAAAATAGCACACAGAATGACTGTGAATTCAGTGGTGAAGCAGGAAAAGGAAACCTCAACCTCTCCAGATACTGTTTATGTTTTTAGGATATGATGACTGCAAATTCTAATCAAGAAGTCTTGTCCTGAGTTAATAATTTTGATATTCAGTGAATACTCCTGAGCAGACAGAACTTGCAAAGCAACAAATCCCCCTTTTAACTTGGTTATAAGAAAACATTATTAATAGCTGTCTGGAAATGGAGAGTTATTAGAGAATGTGTGATTTTTCATTTGGATTGCTGCTGCTTTGTTGCTGTAAAACTCTCTTCACAGTCCTGTAATTGCATGACCTTAAGTATGCCTAACTTAATTATAATTTTAAACAAGTTAATTAGATTATTTGATGAATTATGGTATATAGAGAACTTGGCACAGTGTTCAAGATGAATAGAAGTGAGCCTTGACCTTTACTTCCATCAGGAGGTTCTGCATTTTCTGGTAATGCTTCCTTACACTATGAATTCAGAAAGTCTTGTTAAATTTTTTACGAGGAAGTTTTAAATTCCCCCAGTTTATGGCGTAATAAACAAAAAGCCTACTCTCTATTTATTTTTCCTGATTAAGCCCTCAGTATCACTCAAGTTGTACTTGTGTCACATGAATGGAATCAATCCAGTTTAGTTACTTCCCTCAAGTGCATGCTGAATATAAAAGTAGGCATTCACGTGTGCTTCCTGGGTACAAACATTTTTGTAGGGATTTCTAAAAGGTCTGATCTCTCTGCATAGTTGGTGCTCAGTTTATATGTTATATAGCGATAAAATTTTACAAAATGGAAATGAGAAAAAATCAGGAAAATGTATGGGTTCTACTGAAGGAGCACAGAAAAAAAGGATTCATCACACATTTCTTTAAAAAAAAAAAATTTTTGGGTGAATTGTGAATTTGGATAGGAAAAGGGAGGTTTCAATACTCTTAGTATATCAAGCTTGGTCTAATCTTCAAATCTGTTTTTCTAATTGCACTATGAGAAAAAAAGATCTGAAAATCTGAATATATAATTAATTATAGTTAGTTGTTGTATTCAATTACTGGACTTATTTTATGCATTGGTAAAACTGGAAGTACATCTGTATACTCTAATGATGAAGTGTGCACATATATTTTACCCAGAATGATAGACCATCAGACTTTGACTGTTTCTTTTCCATGTGTTTTTGGCCATGATACTAAAGCTGCCCAGCTCAAATTATCCCATTTTATCCCTGTTGGAGGGTTTTTTTTGCAAGATCTGAACAGTGATCTGGACCAAAAGATCCATGCCTTTTTTAAAACCAATGAAAAATCACACCTGTCAGTGAGTTTGAGGCATGGGGATCTGCGAATATAGCTCTTTGTGCTTAAAGTGGTAGAGACAGTGTCCGTGCTTTTATGTATTAGGATCAGGAGGTGCATAAACTAAATTGCACAAGAATATCTGCTTGAATATATTTAGCAGTTCAGGTCCATAGAACTAAAATATTGAACTTCTTGATGCTTTCAGATATAACAGGTGGCCCATAGCAGAATTAGTTAGGTGAAAAGTGTATTTTTTCTCCTGTCCTGTGTGGATAGTCCTCTGAAAATGGCTATAAACACTCTTACACATTTGTGTAAGCCAAACCTATTTCTCCTAGGGCCCAAACCTCTGAAATAAAAAATAACCCTTCCGTTCACTTGAGCAGTGGATGGATTTTTTGCATAGAAAGTACTCTCAGGAAACAGCATCTACTGATACAAATAGTTAGTTTTACTGATATCTTCTTTACTTGATGACATTAAAATGTTGTTCTGTCTAGGCTTATTTTTAGACCTGCAGTAGATGTACATATGGAGAGACAGGTGTACACGTGAATTGAAAAAAGCTTGTGGGGATTTTTTGTATGCATTTCTTCTTAAGATTTGCTGTTGAAAAGTTAAGACTGTACACAGGAGAAAACCCTTCATAAAAGAAAAATCTCACTACTTTCTTTTATCTTTCCAATTACGTGTATGTATTTTCAGAAGGTGGTGTAAATATTCTGCAGTTTTGAAAACGGACTATAGAACATATAGAACTCTAGAAAACAAATAATAAATATCAATAGAATTTTTTAGTTGATTTCAGCTGCACAGTATTAGTTCTCAGAATGTAATCACCTTTTCTCTGCTGCAGCATAAATGTTCAGCATCATCTTTATAGATAAAAAGTTTGGAATATTTAATCCTCTTAGTAAGCACAAGCACATACTTTTGAATCAATAATATTTTAATATAAGCATACATAATGTTAACTCTTGGTAACAGGTCTAATGAAAGCAATTTTTATTAATAGTTATTTCTATCATTGGAAGCACAGAGAAAATGCACTTTCTGTTAATATGCTTGGATTTAATACTGTCTTTGATGGTAAGAATGCAACTCAAAATAAAACCTCCCCAATAACGAGAAGTCCAGATTATTATTTAATTGTTCTCTGGTGAGTTTTGACCATAGAGAAAAGTACTTTTACTGTTAGTCTGTGTTGTCCTTGAAATTCAAGAAACTTTAAGAGTGGTGTTTGTAAAAAAATTTTTCCATTTTAGGTAGGTTCAGTCCTAGCTGGACCTTGTGTTGGTGGATCTCACTGTATGACCTCTGTCCCCTGCACTGGAGATTTTCCTGAGCTATTATGAATTAATCTGTCGTGCTCATGGGCACAAGATCATATTAAAATCCAGGACATGGCAGGATTTCAGAAAAAGGAGGAATATAGTGAAACTACTTGGAATGTCTTTACCGAAGTTTCGACACAGGGGGAAAAAAAACCCAACCCAACCAAAATTATTCTTAAAGAGTATGTCTCTTCAAGTATTAAACTTCAGCTACTGGGCTTTCTCTACTGGCACAAAAATCTCTACCATTCAGTGAAAAATTGTTTTCAGTTTTTCTCCTGAATCTGTGGCATCTAGTGCTCTCTGACTTGTCAAGTTGGAGCACTCTAAGAAATGCAGCGGTCGATTCCATTTGTGGCTGTTTATCACATTTCTTCCTTCTTTCTTTTTCAAGTGGTTACCAAGGCTTGCATTGCTTGGTTTTTCAAGTTTCAAATACAACAAAACACCAAAAAAAGAAATGTCTTCCTTGAGCATAAAGACTGGTGACCTGAGGAAAAGATTACTCCTGGTTATTTATATTGCTCTCTCCAAGTCGGCAGCAGGGCTCAGACTGATGAAGCTTTTTGAACAGTTTCTTCAATATGTAGCTGATCACAGATTTCTTCTCAAGCTCAGACAGTGTTCCTCTTGTAATGGTTTGCCTAAGAGTAAGATTGAAAGAATATTTTCTACATAGTTATTGGGACAAGTTGCTAAGCAATTAAAACTATGAGACATTTTCATTTATTTTCATGTCTGTTCCTTGAAAGGAATATAGCTTAGAAAAGGGGGGTGTAGGCATTCTTCAACAGCATGCAAAAATTTAATACTAATTTTTGTTTCTGCAAGGTTGGAGCACTGCTGTTTTGGTGATTTTCCTTGGTATATTTTTTACTGATCATATAAATTTTGGAAGTTCAGTGATATTAAGTGCAGTGAAGCTATTTATTTGTTGTTTGACATTTGCTGAATTTGTTGGGTCATAAATAAAGGCATTGTATTTGCTAATAGTGAGAATCCAAATGCCCTACCATTGAAAGTACTCATGCAGGATAGTTCTGTTGGGCTTGAATTTACTGATAATCTGACAAGTTGTTAGTTAGGAGAGGAACTCTAATAAAATTTACCTATGTCACCCATTAAGACTATGTGTCTGTCTCATATTTCACTTTGTTTGAGAGTTTTTTTTTAGTTTTTTCTTCTCTGGGTGTTCAAACCACATGGCACAGCCGCTAGAGATGTGAGGGTCTAAGGAAGACAGCTGCCTACCAGCAAACCTGTTCATTTTTTGGATATGGACTGTCAGAGTCAAGCTGTCCTCATTCAAAAATGTTTTACAAAAATGGGTCTAAAGAAAGTTGGAGCCTTGTTAATTGTGCTATATTTCTCAATGTATTGCTGTTAAATTCAGTGTTGGGAATATGTAAATGCAGGATATGTCTTAGACCTAGACTGCATAAAATACCATCTACGTAAATAAGTGGGTTTATGATTACAGATCTTAAACAGACTGACAGCTCATCAACGTGAAGATTAATGGTAGGATGTTAGAATATTGTAAAATATGTTGATTAATATGCATTCCAGTTCTGAAACCAATTCATTGCATCCATGTTTATTGCTTCTTTGAATTTGGGTTTTGCACATACTTAAATGTTTGTTTTCCTGTCTGGGAAGCAGATTTTAAAATTACTCGTATATGTATTTATAGAAACTATCTTATAATTTGATATACTTGAATATGCATGCCAGAAATGTACTGTGTACTCATTCAGTACACTGAAGAGTATTTCAGTGAAGTCTTAAGATGCATCTGTTCAACCCTACCAATGAATAGAATTGTGGAGAAAAATCATCTTGGAGGTATTAAATTAAATGAGCAAACAAACAGATCCTTTAAAATGGTAAATAATTGCATACCAAAAACATTCTGAGAAACCGATATTGGTGTTCTGGGAGGAAAAAACAAAAAATCTGCAAAAAAAGGTCCAACCTTTCTGTTAAATTCTTCTTAGCTCTTAGAATCTGAGGTAACATTTCTGTAACTTTCTAACACGTTTGATCAACAATAATAATGATGATCAAATCCTGTTACAGTATAAACATGCAGTATTTCTCACAAGGTACTTTTTTTGCAGAGTAAGAATGTAAGGGAAATGCAGAATCTGAAGTCACTTGAATAGCCTAAATTGTAAGCTCTATCAGCTACAAATATCCAGAGCAGCTCTTCAGGTGGAAAGTCATGTAAGATGTATTGTATTGAGTACTGTAATCTCCCCAAAGTCATGGGACATTTCTTGCAGAGATGTTCCTTCTAATATTTAAAATATTAAATTATTTCAAAACTAGTGGATAAAACTTTGCAACATTAGTAATTTAAATAAAATTACCATGAGTATAAATTTCATAATTAAGCATTAAACAGGGAGTGCTATTAGAGTGGAAAGTTTAAAAGAGAGAATGGGTAGAATAACATCTAGTCTAAATATGTTGAATAAGACAGGATGCACTGAAAAATTTTGACTGATTGTTTGGAAGAGTTCAGAGAGGTGTGATATAGAATTTAATCGCATTGGAGGAAATATTTACATTAACTTAATCTTGTGAGTGACAACTATACAGTCATATTCTGTCAATTTTAAATGAAGTGCTGGCTTCTTTGCACAAGGATGAAAAATAATATAATTTCAATAGAGACAATAGCTTCCTTGAACATTTGTTTTTTTTCTAATTTCTTGTCATTATTTTCTAGGAAATATAGAATACTCCAAAGGAAGTTGGGGAGAAGAATTAAACTAATTTAAAAAAAGCATAAGAACTAGAACTGTGCATTTGAAAACTGTTCTATATAGGAAGTGCATTTATTCCACACAGATTAGTGAGAGAAGTGTTATAAAAAGAAAAACATATTTTCTATTTTCCAGGATTTTTTAAATGTAGATCCAATAATATTGTATTAAAAAGTTTATTCCCTCAGATAGCTTTTTCTTAATATTTTGTGCAAAAGCCCAGAGCCTTGATAGTGTAGTTCAATGGAGAATTAATTTGAAATTAGTATGTAGTCAAATATTCCTAGTAAGTGTATATGCTCTATATATTTAATATAAAATATCATTGTATAATGTTATAAACATTTTAAAAAGTGACCTGTGAGTTGGATGAAAAACAGAAAAGGAGAAGGAAAGAAAAAAATGATAGAAAAGTGAAAATACAACCCACACATCCATTTTGAAAATTAAGTTTTTTCTTTTGTAGACTAGAAATACTTCAATACAATCTGGTGAAAATCTTTTCAAATAGTACCATGTCATAAATGGGTTAAAAAATCAGAGAGAGAGGAAAGGCAAATGGTAAATTGAAGTGTAGAAATTGGTCCAAATACATCTTACTTTAAAAAAAAAAAAAAAAGTGGCAACATATGGATGCAAAATTTATTTGAAAAACTTCAAGTTTTATGGTAATTTTTCTCATCTCTGTTCTTGACTTTTCTGTTTCATTCTGCTGGTTTGTATTTAGGATTACAGTACCATAAATATCCTGGTCTAATTTAGCTGATCTATGTCAAAGGTTCTTCATTACTATACTATTTCAAATGTCAACAAAGGATTGTCTTCCTAAAATTCTATTGAAAATGTATTGTCTCCTTGTTCTTCTGTTTCATTCAAGTTCTGTAATTGTCATATTTCTTTTTCCTTGCCTGCTCCAAATGTTCTGATTTTCTTCTACTTTCCTACAAGCTGAGAGTAATTGTCATTGTAGTCCTAGAATTAGATGAAGTGATATAACAACCATTACACAATACTATCTTATAGACCTTCAATATTTTAAAATTCCTTAATCTCCCTTTGTTTTTCTTACAGATCCTTCTAATTTTCCTAGCAGCAGAAGAAAGATCTTTCAAATAACAGAGCAGGTTGAAATAGATATAAGAAACTGTATCAAAACCAAAGAAATGCCTATAAGAATAAAATACTGTAGCGTTGGTTCAAGCCCAGAGAGTTCCTTCCCCCCTGAGGAACCTCTGGAGACCTAGAGAATAAGACCCCCCTGGAGCAGAGTAGAAAGTGGATTGCCCCAGAGAGGGGTCAAGGTTCCCCCCCTGTCCCTCAGTTCATAATGGTATTCGTATCTCCCTCTCTCCTCCCTTCCTCCTTCCTGATTGGTCCAAGTCCCTTTGTCCCTCCCTGATCCCTCCCCTGCGCGGTTCCATTATTGGTTGTTACCCTCTGAATAAAAGTCTGATGCCCGGCTGGGTTGAGGTCTCTCGCCCTAGACGGAAGCCGCTGACCATCGCAGTGACCCCGTGTCTGCTTTCTAGTCCGGGCGGGAGAACCCTCTCTCTCTCAGCAGCACTCCGGCTCACGCGGCGTGGCTGATCTGGGTCGATACGGCCCGCGGCCAGGAGATCTGTCTCTGACTGCAGCGGACCTGGACATCAGGAACGCTAGCAGACACCGCTGCCGGGCTGTGACCGATCCCAGGTGGCCAGCGAGACCAGCGCGCTCTCGCTGCGTCAAAATACCATTGAAATCCTATTTTCAAATAGAATGAAGAGATATCTTGAAAGTGTGAGAATATAGTTTAACACCTTATAAGAAGTTGGTGTACATTGTATTCTTGTAACAGAAGAATAGTATTATTTCCTATGTCCAGGAAAAGGCACTCTGGGTTGAAAAGCAATCTTAAACAGAGTTGATTTATTATCCTATACAACAGATTCACTGTGCATTAAAATTCTTAAATAATTAAGAGATGCTAAAAGATAGGAATTAGAGTGGGAATAAAATCTCCAGGTCTCTTAAAACAAAGTGAACAAATATTTTCAGTTAGGTGTCACAAGCATATATGTTCACGTATGAGTACAGGGATTTTTACGTGCACTCCACCACCATTAATCAGCACAATCAAAACTTCACAAGCAGTTTTGAAATCCTCTGAGTACATGTGAAAAAAAACCTGTGAACTGTGCTGTCAATGAAATTATTGGGAGGACCTGTAGGTGTTCTGCATCCACTTAATAACAATGGCAGATTTATAACTACAACAGGATCTCTTATATTTGATAAGAATAAATGAGCTTTCCTTTAGCTGAAAAAATTACTATTAGTATATAATAGTTATTTGCAGAGAAATTACACATTGCTAACAAAATCCAAACACCACGTTTTGTGACAGAATCACACGTGGGTAGCTAGAATAAAAGAACAATGCACAGCGGCATAAACTTAATGAACACTAATAATTTGTCATGCCTGAATAAGGACACCATTACTAAACTACAGGTAAAATCTGGAATGAAGACCAAGGTTTCTGACACTCTTTTTTGAAACAGTAGTATAAATGAAGGACAGTTAAAAGGTATAAAAATACTGGTAAAACTAAGAGCTCAGATGAGATTTGTATTTATGGAGATTTGGATTTTGTGAATCATGGAATTTTAGTTTTAAGTTAAGATATTTTGGCTAATCTGATTGGTAGACTGATCCTAATTTAGCAGGAAAAAGCATCCACTGGTGTTTGTGAATTTTCCATGATAGACAATACAAAAAAAATTCAAGTTTAACAAAGAAAATATTTAAAAAAAAAAACAATATAAATGCAACACTTATAACACATGTGCCTGAGAGAAAAATCCCCCAAATATCCACTGTAAAGCAACTAGGCCCAATAGCAAAATTGTTATCTTTCTTCATGTTTGGTAAATTTTGTTTGGGAAAATTATGTTCAGTTTCAAATGTGTCAGAAATTGTCATATGACTATTTTATCTAGTCTTTTCAAATGGAACTCAATCAGGTATGCATTACCTTTAAATTTTATCCCGATCTCTTAACAAATTGAAAAAATATTACCTTCTTACATCTTAGTACAAACAAGGAATTTAATTCTAATGCTATATTTTGGCTGAGTTGGAGCAGGAGGCTGTGCAAAACTGGTTTTAAGACATTTTTTTCTTTTCTTGTCACAGAATAGGAGAATTATTTATTGCAAGTACCCAAAATAATTTTGAGCAGCCTCAGAACTGTGTTCTGAAACATCCAATCATTTGTACATTATGAAATACAATATGCCCTGCTCCGGGGAGTGAAATACTTCTACCAGAAATGTGATTCATCAGTAAATTATTCTTCTAATCCTGTCCACTGAAAATAAGATGCTGTGAAATGAAATGGCTTTCTCTCTGTGTGGGGAAACAATGACTATTTTACTCTTCAGGCCCTGATTTTATAACACTAGGGTGTTAAGTTGTATTTTAGGAATGAACAAACTGTGCACCAAGCTGTTTTTCATCAAAGGCAAGCAATGCTGAGGTAACAACATAATACATGAGTTAATTTGGTAGGTTAAATCCATTGTCAGGGTACAAGAGGCAGCTAAAAGAAAACTTTACTTTGAGGAAACAAAGAAAAACAGTTGCTCCAAAGCTCTTTGCATTTGAAAGGTGCATACAAGCCTTGAATGCATCTTTCAAATGCAAATCTACCTCTGCAATTTAAGTTTTACTGTTACTTGTTTCATTCTAGATGTGTTTTTAAGGGCAATTGGCTAGTTGGAATCTGTTGCCTTCCTCTTGTGTGAAGGATGTCAAAGTGCTTATTAGAAGTAGGGCCGAAGTAGCAATTTAAAAGATGTTTCCATCACAATATAAATCTGAGATGATTTTCCTCCTCTTTGTTTTGATTTAATGATCTGTATGTTACTGCCCTTTGAAGAGCTTAAGGATCAAGGAGATGTTTTAATATCGTCAGAAAAATATTTTATACTAAGGTTGATCAGCCTAATTATAACACTTTGCTCCCAATAGGGATCAGAATTTCCATCTGCATGAAAAACACAACTCATCTTCCTCTTTGTCAGCTCTCCAATTCCTAGTAATTCCAGCAAATGCTTTATAAATTAAGAATCACTGTTAAGACTATATTTGAAAATTTATTATCCCATACTAAAGTCTTTTGTATGCATTACAATCTACAGAGGTAAGCTGGATATATTAAATTTTTGAAGATGTTTTCTAAATGACACATTTCTATATTGAAATTGATATTCAATTTGTAGACTATATTTGAAGAGATTAATTTATTTTTAATGATTTTTGTCTAATTTATTGATTAAAATACAGATATGATTTAGTGGAAGTAAATGATCTGTATCATTTCTAAGCAGAATTACATTAACTTATACATTCAGCTAGTGCCACCTTTTTTTTTTTTTTTTTTTTTTTTTTTTTTTTTTTTTTTTTTTGAGCAGCAAGGTTTCTTGTACCTCTATTGATAGTCTTCCTTTTACTGCTGACTGGGTGATGCATGACAGCTGTGTGAAGAGCTCTCTTTTGTAAACTAAGTAACCTACCTGTGCTTACTAGATCTTTATGAACTATTAGGTCATACAAAAAGGTTCACCACAAAATTAATGTCCCGATTCCAGCAGAAACTTCACACTTCTGGGCAAGCTAGAGAATATTGGAAAAGCTGTGAAGTAGAAAATCATTCACGTACAGGGGCTGAGTTCTGCTATGCTTTTATACAGTGACCATTTCGCTGCCAGCAAGAGATTGCCATTTAAAGATAGACCAATAAATTCTGCTAGGCTGTTCTCACAAGAAAAATAGGTAATACAGTTGGTGTACCTGGCTGTTTAGTGTAACAGTAGCTTCCACCTTTGTGATTTAAAAAGACACATTGTGTTAAAGTTTAGCTGTATCTCTCTGAACAAACAAAAAACCCATAGTGGCAGTTTTCTTTATCTTTCTTGCTTAGGAAGTAATTAAAATTAAACAAAAACTATCTGAAAATTATTTCTAATTTTGTTACAAGTTTAAGCCTTGTTATAAATTGTTGTTTGTTTCAAATTCTGCTCTAAGTAAATCACTCTTCCAAGTCATCATGTGCCAAAAATGTTACCAAATGTCCAAAATATCAGAATAAGACTCTCTAATACTAAAGTTGTGTTAAAGAGGACATCACTTATTCAGGCCTGAGGGGGGATATCATCATGGGGGATACTCCCAGCCTTATGGGGACATGTGACTTTACAAGTGTGTTGCATATATGCAGTCCCTAAATGCATATTAAAATTTACTCATTACCATAAATCCCACCCTAAGTTTCCAGAGCTTCAGTCCTTTGTTCTGTCTATCACTGCATTCTTGAGCCAGAAGTCTTGCTCTTATCTTCCAACCATCCCAGCTTTTTCATGCCTTGTTTCTCTGTTAAAATTTCACAGGCACACTAAAAATTGAATCAACCCTTCTGGTATCAATTCCCCGCCTTTTACATTTGGTAACAAAAGTACTCTCAAATTCTAATTTTTTTCCTGTTGCCTGGACTGGCTGTTGTTTTCAAGGAAACTGGCATGGCTCTCAGTGTTATTTATCAGACCAGCAGAATATTTATCCAACTAGTCAGACAAAGTAGCACAAGTCGACTGAACCAGAAACTACTTGGTCCTACCTTAAGTAGCCAGCTAGATTTAATGGAGCTCATGAATGTAAATATAGAGGTACTCACACATTCACTACTGCCACTTTCTTGTAACTTGTACCTAACCACAGATTTCCACATAGCTTTATCCTATGTTGTTAGTTCCTTGTAACAGAAGTAAATCTGCTGCTTCTAGATTTTTCTGCTCCAATACAGAAATTTACTTTGTTGATAGCAAAACTCGCAAAGTCTCTTCAAAAGTTCATCATAGCAATTGATTTGGTCCTTTTTTCCCTTCTGAATGTCATATTTAACAGAATTGCAGATTCTACTGCATCTAGAAAATCCATTTACATCCATCCTCTCCCGTATTATCTATCCAGATACCATCTATCTAAAAAAGTGGATTTTCCCTTTTCTGCACCACTTAAATGATTTAAAAATTCTTTCAGTTGCTTCCATTGCTGTTTGTTGGTTGGTTTTTTGTTTTTTCTAAACTTCAAACTGCACTGCTTTTATTCTTCTGATGGCTTTTAAGTTTGAAATGGTATGATTCTATTTCATAGTAGTAATGACCTTTCCTAAATAAGCTATTGAAGCTGGATACAGAGGAGTGGTGCTGTGCCCCTGACCTTTTAGATGAGTTTCAGAAGTCTGATCTCGAGGCGGCCAGATGCTGCAAAAGCATGAGTGTAGGCAGTACTTACCAATGAGGAAATAGGTTATGCAGGTGGAGGGACCAGAGCAATGAAATAAAATGTTCAGAAATTTAGTGGAGAGAAAAGATTGTGGGAGGCAAATAGCTTAGTAGGATATTTGGGTCAATCAATTTTCCTAATGCTGTAGTTTTGATGTACTCCATTTCATAATGAGATGGCACGACCTGATACAGAGAGACTTAGTCAATGTATTCCAGTCCCAATGACTTTATCGTGTTACTTCTCAATTCAAGACAGTGTTACATGCTGACTTCCAATGCATTGTTCTTTCCTATTTCATCATGGATTGCTGCGATATAAATCATTTCTCTATTGCTGTGCCCACAGGCTATTTACTCTTTCATCATGTTGTTATAAAACTTCAGTCTTGTTTCTTATACGTTAGCTGTTACCAGATCACATATTTATTTGAAAGAAACATTTAATGGACCACTTGGTGATTCTTCAGAAAACTGATCATGTTTTGTACTTTGTGTGGTGGGGGGTGAGTGGGTGTCAGGCTTATTGCCAAGAAAATTGTAATTTGGAAAGGAGTTAACAAAACCATCTTAGATTAAAGGTAGATAGTTTACAGTCCACTGGCTAGTTCAAAGCCTACATTTTTATGAGCTGTAGTCTATTCTGTTTTATTTTGGTAATACAGCTGGATAACACTAGAGTGTAGGTTAATGTGTGCCCTATCGAAGTGTTTGCAAACTCTCAGTTCTTAACAAGACTAATTTAACACTGAAAATCTTGACTGTCACAGAACCACAGAATCACAGAATAAGCTGAATTGGAAGGGACCCTCAAGGATTATTGAGTCCCCCAGTCCTGTACAGCACCATCCCCAAGGGTCACAACACGTGCATGAAGTGCATCACCACTATAGATTCAGATGAGGGACACTGAAACAGTAGCCTATAATTTTAGTGTTAAACAGTGTGTTTAGCATTATGAAGCTTAAATAGAAGGGATGGGAAAATCCATTCTAATATATTTATGTATGACTACTTAAAATTATTAAAAATATGTGAAAAGTTTTATGCCTGTATGTTCACATGTAGATATTGGTGTCTGATCCTATCTAGATCAAAGTTGATCTATATTTTTATTCTGGGCCACAATGGTTGATGAACTAGAAGTTTGATCTGATGGATCCAAAGGTCTCTGATCCCCTATTTTCATGCTCAAGTTCCTCGAGCCCAGATATTTCTCAACAGGTACTCTCTTAGGTGTAGTTCAAGGTCCCCTGACCTCCTCCAGTCTTCTAAAGCTGGTTGTTGTCTTGTGACATCCAGACTTCATTTGCTCTTTCAGAGGGTTCAATGAAGAAGTTAAGGCCTTCCCTCTGGCTCCCAACAAAAAAAAAAAAAAGCAAAAAAGTCCAAGCAAAACAGCCCCCACCTTATTTGCATGACCAGCTGGAGACTTAAAAAAATTCTTGTCTATTACAAATTGATCATCATGTTCCTGGGCAGTTTTCTTTTACAGCTTCTTTTTATTGGGAGTGGAGGAGTAGCTAAAGTCCCTAGAGACAAATGTCTTGACCCCTGTTTGTAACCTTTTCTTTTTTTTCTTTCCTTGTCCTTATCCTTGTAAAGGAATAATCTGTGGGCATATGTGTGCCCAGAGGTGATCAGTCCAAACCTGTGGAGTCAATAATATCTTGAATTTGTCAGCAATGTTGTGGCATTGAACAATCTAATTTAAATTACTTTTGTTACTCCTGACTGTTTTAATCTAAAAGCATGGGAAACAGAGGGTAAGATTTTGAATCACATGTAACCTACAGTGTGTCTTGTGCCTGTCTCTGGCCAGTCTCACTTTTCCTCTTACTGGTCTCATTACTTCTGCTTCACCCATACAATCAGAAAAATATTTGCTTTGTGTAATTTAAATTAGAATTGAAGCAAGATATGGGTTAATTTAAAACTGGTAACTGGTAATTACTGGCATTAATGAACTAGGAATTGAGGATTAGTAATGAAACAAATAAATCATTATACTAGACATTTAAAACTGTTCAGACAATGATTTTCTTAATATTGTTATAGAACTAATCCCAAAAACGCTTTACCTTCCTCTTCCCCCATTCAGCAGGCTTGGGTTCCAGGCCTCCTTCCCCGTTTCAGGGAGGAATAGTGACCCCATATGCTCTTATTTTCATGCCCCTGTAATCTTTCCAGCCCAGCTGCTGCTCATGCTGCTCCTCAGACCCTGCCAACACAGACAAACAGCAGTGAGAAAGTCCCCACAGCCCCAGGCACCTCAGGATGGTGGTCTCACATGCTGCCTCATGCTGCCAGCACCAAGCCAGGTGCAGCACCCCTTTGTGCCCCTTTTTAGGGGTGCAGTGGGAGGAGGAAACAGCTGGCAGTGCCAAATCAAGCCATGCCTGCAGTCACTGCCATTCCAGCGTCCCTACCCACAGATACAGATTTTCATGCCTCATTTATAATTCTCTTTATGCTGATTCCTTTTTTCAAAAGCCTCCTGGTAGTTCTGTGGTTGCTCTGGAATCTGGCTGTCTTCCTCTTTAACATGGTCAGTTTGGTGATGAATATCTCTCAAATAGTTTTGGCTTTTCAGTCATGTGCCCTATGTATGTTTAGCCTTCTATCCTAACAGCAGTTGTCCTCCAGACCATTTTGCCAAGAATGGGGTATGTGGGATCACCTACGATCCTAATTTTATGAATGGGAGAATCAAGGCAAGAAGGATCTCTGGGCACACGATATCAGCAAGTGAGGATAGATTTCAGTCTTCTAGTCAAGCACTGAGTGTGCCAGCTGAAATAGAGGTGTCAGGCCCAAGGGGACTTTGAACATTAGGAATTGTCCAGTCCAGCCAGGGTGGTTGGATTGTAACAGGGAAAGCAGCGTAGCCAAGCAAAAGCACAGTGGAAGAGAGACAACCCTTTGGAATTCTCCACAAGATGCTGCAGTGATAGTTCCCTCAGCTTGCTGCCTACTGGACATTCTGAGGGGAAAATTTGGTTTCCATCTAGACAACAGCAGTGTGAGGAGAGAGTTTCACACTCTGTTTTCTCTTATGGTGAAGCTCCTAAGTGAAGTCTGTCATGAGACTTATGGAGCCCACTGTAGCACTGATATTGCTGTGCCAGACTGCTGAAACCTCTCTGACTTCAGTGGGAATGAGCTCTCTGAATAGTTATAGGAGATTTGTGTCTGGGAGATTGACTGCTGTACATCGTGGTCTAGAATTGCCGTGTAGACCTGTTTAGAAACTCATATGCAAAATAAAAGGGCTTTTCATTTTACCATCAATACAGAACTTAATGTTTGGTCTTTCTTAAAAATATTAAAGAGGAGTTCATGTCTTAAGTATTTTGACAGATCTGAGATATTTTATAAGTATACTAAATGTCTACAATTTACAGACACTTATTGACTATCAAAATCCTATGTGTTTTTTCCCTTTTATTGCATCTCAGAAATACAGTACTATTTTATTCTGTTTGTAACAAAATTTTCCTGTGTTTCTTCATCAGGTGAATTCAGTTCAGCCTCAAGTATTTTAATTTTTCTTTTCCTTCTTTTTTTTTTCCTTTAATTAAGATAGTCTATTAGAAATGAAGAAAAACCAAAACCAAATAAACAGGTGGATCAGGTAATTTTCTGTCAGCTGCCCCATTAGTAGCCTATTAGTTGTTGGAGAGAAAGCCTAAGGCTGTGACTAATTTAGATTTCATCTGTTTATTCTTTGTCTGCTAGGAATGCTATTATGGGGACTTGTCAGTTCATAATGTACTGCCATAATTGGTTCACCTGTTCAGCTGGAATTGGACTAAACTGTTCATTTACTCTGCTGAAGTGCAAACTGTATGACACTAGGAAATGTTATTTTCAGAAGAAATGCTTTTGCCTGTGGAATCAGAAAGTTTCACCATACTCAGCAAAATCAATATAACTGTTGAAATCCAAAAGAATTACCTCCAGGTGTAGGCACTATTATATTTGAAAAACTTTTTATTTTAAAAAAGAAATTGCCTTCCATTAGAGCTGTATGTTGCCTAGAGACACTAGTAGAATTACAGGTGTGTTTGCTTTTTGGGTATAAGCACCTATGCAAGGCAAAACTCATCTTACAATGGAATGCATAAATGCATGTGGGTTAGGAATGTTCACAGGAAGAAATATTTGTGTACATAACACCACACAAAGAACAATTTTGTGTAGATGGTTTTAGCAGTGCAGAAGTTTTTAGTCTCTCAAAAAAAATCACTTGAGAGTTCTAGGTTTTGCATGGCACCCTCGTATCTAGAAAGCCAATTTAAGGATTTCTTCAGGCTAATTCAATCTCAAGCTGTCAGGAATTTGAGTTTCTAATGAGAGTTGGAAGTAGGTGAAATTAATTTTTTTAGTGTTTGCATAAAGATTAGAGTACGCAAGTACATGAGTTATAGATACTGAGTGTGCAAAGGATTATACCAAAGCAGCCTTGTTTTGAAAAACTCCATGGATCATTTCTGTCTCAACAAACAAACAATACTTTTCAGACAGCAGTCTAACTCTTAGGCTGTGCATTCACATTTAGTAACATTGCTTATTGCCCAATTCCACCCAAGAGGTAGAATAGCAAAGGGGCAAGGCATGGGCAGGTAGAGAACAGAAAGTGAGAGAGCTACTGCCTTGTGAACAGCAGGAAAAGAGCATCCCTGAGGCTTGTGGTGGTGTGCCTCGGGTCAGTGATAAACCAGTCACCTGTGGCGGTGATAGTCTGAAGCAAGGAACTGGACAGTGGTGGAACAAAGCCAACTTCCACAAGCTCTGGGTGGGTCTAATTTGGGTGAGGAAGGGAGGCTGACATTCAAAAAACCACAGGAACACAGTGGCTGGGAAAAAACCTTTGAGGTATCCTGTCCAAGATCCTGCTCAGAGCAGCCCCAGTCAGGGCAGGTTGCTCAGTGCCTTGCTCAGTCATGTTTGGATACCCTCAAGGACAGAGATTCTGCAGCATTGCTGGGCCCCTGATCCATATCTGAGCACATTCATGGTGTCAATCTTTTCCTTTTTTCTAACTGGAATTTTTCCATCTGCCGTCTGGGTTCTGTATATCTCCCATGTTGCAGTTACTTTACGTATGGAATTTACAAATGAATCTATGAAATAAGAAATTAAGGGTGTCTTTAAGCATTCTCATAGTCATTACTTGTAACTACAGAAATCATGAGCTAATTATATTTGTCCTCTGAAAAGTATGAGAGTTGTGCTTCTACGCATTAGATAACTTTAGTCTGAGCATGTTGACAACCAAAATGTGAGGATGAAAGTCAGAGTGCCTGAAAATAATTCGCCTTGATGGCATAAATACATGTTTAAATTAAAACAAAACATCCCAGCTAGCACGTCAGTCTACCTAATTAATCTTTACAATTTCTGCTAGGGCTTTTATGCTTTGGAGTGTGCCAGTTGTGTATGCAACTAACTTTTCAATTAGTTAGTAGAATCAGCAATGGCAGTAAATTCTTTTCTGTTGTTCAAGATCACATGAATTTCTCAAATTGTTTCTATTTTCATTTCTGTTCATGGATGCTAAGTAAGCAGTGGTAATATGGATGGAGACCTGAACTTCTTCTCCTGTCCCAAAACTTTTTGAATAATTATAACCCTTATCATATTCATAATTTTCTGAAACATAATATTGAGTCTTCATGTATTTTATACCATGAGGTATAGCAAACATGAAACATGTTTTTAAAATATAGGATATTAGTTTGCTATGGGATTTATGTATTCAAAAAACAGGGGTTCAGAACTGGGAATTGTTCTCTCCTTTCAAGGATGATTTCAGGGAAGTATCTTGTATCTCCATAATACTTACCTTTAAAGAAATTTGACATCTGTGACAATCTTTTATTTCCATCAAAATAATAACTTAATTACTTCCTTGTGTTTGCATTTAATTGAAAGTAATTTAAATTATTAGCAGTGGCTTTATTTAGCCATTGTAAGTCATAGGAAGAAATTAGTCAGCAACTCACTTTAACTGGGTCTGCTGTTATCAGACTCATTGAATTGTATTTGCTGGATCTGAGCCTAGTTTAACCGAAGTTTGCATTTCCACTTTGAAAGGTCAACACATTGGCTGATTTTTGATGCTCATTCTTTCTAGGTGTAGCAGCATGTCGGTTTAACAGAGAATAAATTTTCTGTCCCATGTAACAGCTAGAAAGGGCTTAATAAATTGGTTTATTTAAAGTGCTTTTACTCTTAGGTCACTATAAGCTGCTTTTATTTTGACTTTTACATACCCCACACTTAATCGTGCAGAGATCTTGATTTAATAATTATTTATCCGTCATTTCGCATTTTGCTCCTGGACAGGTCAAACAATGGAACAAACCAATCTCTCAGCTATTGTAAAGGAAGTATATCATGCCTAAAAATTAGAAGTAATCCACTTTCTCAGAGATATTTAGAGACAATAGAAATTAATACTGAAAGATGGTCTAAAATATTTGCTGATGTATTCCTAAAATTGTCTCTCCTCCCAAGATGATCCATTGAACTGAGCAGACAGCTTGTCAACACAATAATTAATAAAGAAAACAGAGCAGTAGGCAAGCACAAATTATTGTGTGAAGGTACTTCAAAGGCATTTATGAGGTGCATCTAAATGATTAGCAACATAATACAGTAAATGCTCAGTTGCAGTGAATTCATGGGTGAGAGAATGTGGAGACTTGCTGAGAGTTTCCACAGGTGGATCTGAAAGTTCCAGCTTCTGTGGCTCACAGCATTGGTGTCAGAGTTAGTGCATCTTAACTTTTGGAATGTACCTTATGGAAGTGTCAAAAAAGCAACGGAAGGAGAGACTTAACCACTGACCACATCTTTGTTATTCTACAACAGCATTTTCTGGCATCAATCAGAGCAGAGATTGTTGCTTATATACTGATTCTGTGGTGTGATGGTACACAATTTACAGAGTATGCATGAAGAAGCCTTTACCTTCAGTCTATTTGTGAGAAGAGATCTGTTTCTGCCTTTAGAATGTTGTGCAGAAGTATCCAGGCAGAATCAAGGATGTATATCCACTTTTTTTTTCATACAATATAAAGCCTCTCAGCTCATAACCCTATAAATCTCCTGCTAATTAACTGGAAAAAACATAATGTAGATTAATTGTCTCAGTTTGGGTTTGGGTTCACAAGCATGTGTTGTCTGCTTTGTGCTCGTCTGAAAGTACAACACAGCTCTAATCCAGTGCAACAGCTTTGAACAAGACCTACCCCCATGAGGTTCAATTTCACTTTTTCTTGTATACTTCTGCAAGAGATAAAATCCCTTAATAGCAGACTGTTCTGGGTGCTTTGTACTGGACTGATAAGCTGTCTCTGAAATTTAAAATAAAGAGAAAAATTGCAGTTGATTTTATAAATCTTCATATCACTTGAGTTGCTTGTTGTTTCTCTCTTTTGGCATTTCGTACAATTTTTAAAAACAGAATGAGCTCCCAACTAAAATGTTTATCTTTAATAATGAAACTGTGAACCCATGTAATTGACTGAAAGGTAAAAAGAACATTTTAAGGATATTAGCTAATACTTCAAACGTTCAACCTAAGAAATTCAGAGATAAGGCTACCCTGAAAAACTCGTAATAAGCAGAGTAAAAAAAGAAGGAAATAAACTCAGAAGGTAGCCTTAACAGGTTTAAGAAAACCTTATCTCTTTGCCTCAATGGCAGCACAAAGAAGAACAAAGAAGCAGAAATTAAACAAAATTGAGCATATCTGTGGGCAAACCACAATGTCCATGTTAAAATTATGATCACAGAAGGATTTTAGTTGAACTATATTTATGTGCCTATGACTTATTATGAAAAAAGAGGGCGACCAGAAAGATTGTAAGGTCAAGATTCTTTGTATAATGAGGATTGAAGTGACTGCATGAACAGAAAGCCTCTCCAAAACTTGTCCTGCCGAAGGATTTTCAGAGAATCACAAAATCATTAATGTTGGAAGGGACCTCTGGAGATCATCCAGTCAAACCCCCACGCCAAGGCAGGATCACCCAGAGCAGGTTACACAAGAACGTGTCCAGGTGGGTTTTAAATATCTCCAAACAGGGAGATTCCATGACCTCCCTGGGCAGCCTGTTCCAGTGCTTTGCCACCCTCATTGTAAAGAGTTTCTTCCTTACACTGAGACGGGACACCTTGTGATTTATTTTCTGGTCGTTGTTCCTCATTCTGTCACAGGGTACCACTGAAAAGAGTCTGGCCCCATCCTCTTGGCACCTGCTTTTGAGATATTTATATGCATTGATGAGATCCCCTCTGTCTTCCCTACACAGACCCAGCTCCCTCAGTCTCTCCTCTAAAAGAGATGTTCCAGACCCCAAATCATCTTTGTGGCCACCACTGGGCCCTCTCCAGGAACTCCTTGTCTTTCTTGTGCTCAGGAGCCCAGAGCTGGACACAACATTCCAGATGTGGCCTCACTAGGGCCGAGTAAACAAGGAGGATCACCTCTCTCGACCTGCTGATGACACTCTTTCTAGTGCAGCCAAACTTGAGAATTATTGTCTTTGGAACTGGGCCTGGGATTAAATCAGGGCCTGGTCCAAATTCAAGAAAGTTGCAGAGAACTGATAGAATGTTTCACATGTTGGTCCTCAAAAAAGTATTGGAAGTAGTAACTAATAAAGCCCATGATCTCAGGATTAGTTTGGCTGCAGAATTCTGTTGAAATATTATAGTCAAAATAAAAATGGAAGTAATTTCAAGTCATTACTCCTTGCTTTTGGAAGGAAATGAAATGGAGGGAAATGAAACGAATATGTCTTGGGTTTTTTTTGTGTAGGTTTTAAGGACCTGTCATCTCAGCTCTTTGTTGGAGGAATATGAACCTTCCAGATTTTTTTCCACCAACCTTGATTTCCTTAGTTTCTGGGGTGATGAAATTATGGACCTTTCTGGAGTATTCTTTAAGCTTAGAGAAATATATTTCCTTGATAAGTACTCTTGGGGGGGGGGGCGGGGGGGCAATATGAATCATAAAGTGCATGTAAATGGAGGCAGGTTTTTTTTATGAAATAACCTATTATTTCCTAACTCAGAATGGTATAACACTCCTAACTTTGAGCCTTGTACTCAAAGTTGAGACCTCTGGTTTAGCTTTATTTTCTCTGTTTGGTTTTTCCAGCCTACACTTCAAATTATGTCTAGAATAGCATGGAAACTGCAAGTGCTTAAAGCTTATAAGCCAGCTTTGCTTAAAGGTCATGTGAATTATCTCATTAAAATTCAGAAGGTTGATGCTATCTACAATTAAAAAAGACAAAGTGAAAAAACTTCCCATTTGCTGGGTTGTTTGCTTTTTCTCAAACCAGTTTTGAGAGGTTACAGCTCTCTCACCTTTTGCACTTGAACAAGTGACTGACTTTAACTCAGCAGGCGCTTGAATGAACTCCACAGTCATTTCTGTGGTTAAAGCCTTCTTGGCCTAGCCTAGAAAATTGGGTCATGAACAAGGAACATTATTTACATAGTATTCCTCAAGTCTATAAAATTTCTTATGCCGGTCTTCCATCATGTCAGTTCTGTAATTCTTTATATCTGTGTTTCCAAAGTCAAAATACAGAACTCTTTGAAGGTCCTTTATACTCTTGTTGAATTTTTGATCATCCAAGTGTATCTTATGCTGAAAAAAAAAGACTGAACAAGTTGTCTAACATATATGAAAGAGAAAAACCCCATGCATGTTGTACCCAAAGTCGAAATCTTCACTGTAATGTAGCATGAATGTTAAAAGTAAACCTTCTTTCTCTTCTACTTTGTCATACTTACCGTCCTCGTTCGCAGTTTTCAGTCCAGCTTGATAAGCAGACCTGAGATGACCATGTGCCTGTACAGTTTCTAATGGGCATGTCTCTCCTTTTGATTTTACTACATTAAAAAAAAAATTTAAAAATCACATTAATTGACTGCAACATGAAAAGATGGCAACTTAATTGAGAGTCTCCCTTGAGTTGTCCTCTCTGGTATGGCTTCAGTATAAAACACCTGGAAATCCAGCATGGCCCTTCAGCAGCTCTCCTGTCATACATAAGAATGGTGAAGGGTAATCAATCAATAAGTGGGATCAGAACTATGCCTTTTAAAGATACTTAGTTGCTACTATGTATCTTTAGAGTTTATAGAAATATTATATGCTTTATACATTTCTGCTGAATATTTTAAGAAAGGAATATTAATGGAAATTTTCAAGAGAAAGTGTGATAAAAACGGAATGCCATCTTATCAGTTTTAGGTAAACTGATTAAAATGGTCCCCAAACCTCAGGAAATGTTAACTTGGAATATGCAAAGTTCAGTTTCAACAGTAAATCCTATGTTGTGGAAATGCAGTTTTGGAAGTTAAATATCTTTGAAAATCAGTTTGGTCTAATTTGAAGTCCCAAACCCTAAAGTAGTCTAACAATACGGTAATACTGTATAGAACATATAAGAACCATATGCAAATGTAAGTCAAAAAGCAATTTGAATTTCATTGCTAGTCATACAATGTGTGTAATGTACATTCAATTGTCATACTCTTTTTTCATACGATTCGTAATAAGTCTCTGTCATAGTGTCTCTAATTTGCCTCATACTCAAAATTATAAGAGCACAAAATTACCCTTGGACATAATAAATAATATTGCAAATACTTTGATAATTTATAAATTCAAATTCAAGTACTATTTTATTATGATAAATATTGTATTTTGCTTATTCCATGAAAGGTTTCAAATGTAAAAATTGGTATTATGCTATGGTATATAAATATTCTGATTAGTCATTATAAATAATAATTCTTTAGAAACTATTTATTGTAAAATTCCCATTTAAAAAATGAATAAAAAATTTTGCCAGCTGTTCCATTTTAAAAATATCTTGGGTATTTAGACTCCTAACTCAGCCTGTGGTATTTCAACTGCTCAGGATATTTTGAAAAATCTTCCCATTTTGCATCCTTCAAAAATGTAAAATATATTGTTAAAATGAGAAAGTACAGGAGTAATAAACAAAATAGGAGTAAAGGTGGTAATGATTTTAAATGGTTTAAAAAATGGTTTTAAATTAGTTTCCTCTACTTATTGTGGTAGAAAGTGCCACAAAGCAATAACTCAATAAAAGAAAAAGTGTTGCCTTTCAAATTATTTCCTGGAGAGACAGGATAAGAGAAAGAATGCATTTTTTTAAGAGAAATTGATTATACAAAATATGCTTTTTATTTTTTTCATTTATCTTCAATGACAAAGAGCTTTCTGAAATTCAGAGAAGCAAATGAAATATACTTAAATTTATTATTTGCTTCTAACAGTTTTTCCAGCTCAATTTACATACTGTATCAAAATGTAATACAATATTTTCTGAACTTACTTCTTGTATAAAGTGCTGTCAGTATAATTGTGAACTTGAGAGACCATACTCTCTTCTACTAATCTGGACTTTTCATAGAATTCAAAATGTGGTATTTTTCTATGAAATCTCTATCAAGTGTGTAAATGTTACTAAATATTTTCTCCAGCTTTTTCTTTTAAAGAAAACTTTCTTCAGGGTGGTCTTCTCGGGGACGCAGATGAATACTTAAATACTTTTAAATTTTACTGATTAAAAAGTCTTATGAGAAGATTGAATGAGGTGAATTTGGATAGAAAGTTCTAGATAATATATAAAGCTTTACAGGAAAATAGAATGTGGGGAAAAAGAGAGATTAACATTTACTTTAATTTTATTTTTGCAACATAGAAGAAATGAAAGAGGTGATTTTTAAAACATTTCCACCAATAGTAATGTCTTAACTACAATTTGTAAAACGGAGAAACAACCAGTCTGTGCATTAAGCGGAAAATACCAAAAATATCCACCCCCAAAAATAAATTAGATACTGTTTTGCAACTAACACAGTTCTTACCCAACATGAAAAGTTCTTTTAATTTAGAATTAAGGAAAAGCTGTTTAAAAGCGCTAGGGGTATTACCATTTTCTTTTTTTTTTTTTAATTTTTGCCATCTAGTAGGAGCCTTGAGAACCGTTACCAAAGGAAAGCAAACAAGCAAACAAAAAAGTTGGGCGTTAGAAAGGATGAGTGGATTTTTAAGGAACATATCACTAGCTGTCAGTGTTTATTCCTCCAAACAGGAATTCAACATAAATAATCTTCTTTAAAAAGTAACTTTTGTGTAGATATGGTCAGTCATAAGTGACAATAACACTATTATTCCTTGACTGTATTTGGTTTCAGACTTATGAGCTGTTTAGATCAAAAATACTGCAAAAAGAGAAATCTGAATGGAGGATTTTAGAAATTGGAATGGTGGGGAGAAGTAAACAAACCCCAAATCACAAACGAATGTCAGTAAACTTCTGAGATGAAATCTGACAGATTAAGGTAAGAAGAAAGTTTTTATGAAGAGACATGTTCTATTTTATGGTCAGTTTTCTGGAATGTAGATGTAGGAAACAATTTTGTTAAGTTCAGGAAATAAAGGAAGTCTTCCTCTTTGAAGCGTATCCCGATGACATGCAATTGTATGTAAATTTCTTCTGAAGTAACAAGCTTTCCCGCAGAAGTTGTTAAATGAGTTTGCGATTATATCATGGAAAATAAGCTAATGGAAATTCATGGGTAATCATCTCAAGACTTTTTTGACCACAAGAATGGAAAATTTTTACAAATGAGATAAAAATGCAGCCAAGTCTGAAGTCTAAGAATATGACTTTTTTTTGTAATGTTGACCACTGGACAGAAAAGCTTGGAAGCTCTTCTTCAAAAGAGTAGTTGTTTTCTATCTTCCCGATTGCTTTTGTATCTAGTGTTACAACTCTTGGTAAAGTGATTTAAAAAGAACACATTTATTATGGAAATTACAGATTATTATGGAACACTTATTTAATCTCATTGTCTTCTAAAGAAAGTGGTTTTTTATATCTTTTTGTTACAATTTTTCATAGGCTTATACAAAACATGAAAAAGCGTAATATTAGTCTAAATGCAGCAGTACACAATTCAGCCTGTGTGAAGCAGCTACCATGATAACCACAATTAAAAGTATCTCTTCAGGATAACAATAGTATTTTACTATAGTGTTGGACTATATGTTTTTAAGCAGTCACTTCCAACCTCAACAATTCTGTAAGACTGTGATTCATGCCTAGTAGACTCAATTTTCAAGCTGTTTTTTTGTTTTGTTTGGTTGTTGGTTTTTGGTTTTTTTGTTTGTTTGTTTGATGGGATTTTTTTTTTGTTTTCCACTCCCTAACCATTCAGGTGGTGAAAATCTGTTCCTTCATTTTTGGAAAATAATGAAAAAAGAGGAGTTTATATAATCCTGGCAAATACCATAACTCAAAATTATGCTTCCAATTATCATTGTAAATTTTTTTAGGAGTTTTCACATCTATTGCTGACTGAGGAGAAATATGATTCAATCATCATTACATGGAATATGTTTTAACCATATTGGCCCTCATGAACTATTCTATCACAGTTGCATACAAACTGCTTATTTTGCAAAATGTCCTGCAAAACACTAATAAATATGTTTTGAGATATTTGCTTGAATAACTAAAGCTAAACTCATCTTATTAATTAGCACAGTCCATTTTGTATATGTACTGTCCCTGCATCTCTTATGCTTTGTGTTTAGTTATCAGTCAGTTTGCAAGCGTCAGTTGTTTTTTTTTATTGGATGGCTAAGAGTTTAGTTGAAAGCTTTTGTCTTTTCATAGGCGATAAGAAATAGAATTTGGCTTCTGGACATGAAATATGAAATAATGAATATGTATGAAATATTACATTTATTAACTGTTATGGTTTATGATAGCAGAAGGTCAGTGCCAACCTAGCCAGTTTAATTATTCAGACTTTGCATTTGATTATACTTCTACGTCTCCAAGTTAAGATGCCTCAAATGTTTCAAAACATTAGAAATCCTAGGGAGAAAAGGTGTTTTCCCCTTGTAGGATACTTTGGCAGAATTCATTGTATACAGTAGATTTCATGCATCATTTCTCAAAATAAGTCTGTGCATACCTTCATTAATAACATATGCAAAATATTCTTAGAGAATATTATTCAGTGATGTACTCTGCCTAAAACTGTTTATGTTGCCATTTATTTTTCCTTGTTGTGGAATTCAAAGAAAAAATGTAGGATGTAGTAGAAAAATTAGCCAATTCAATATTTGTTATCTTTTTTTGGCAGCTGCCTGTCTCTCACAAGGGATCCCCAATGTACAGTCAAGCTTACAATAGCTTCATAGGCTATGGTACATTAAACCAGAAAACCTTTTTTGCTGTTTTTTCCCTTAATGCCAGATAAATAGCAATTAGGTTAAGCTGAATTCAAATAGGATTCTGCTTGGATTTGTCGTCAGAAAAATCAATATTTCATTTGATGAAGTTGTTTAGCCAGCCTAGTAAAGTGAAAATATCAGGAAAATCCATGCATCACTTTTAGTTCCTATCCTTTGGTTACAATCAAATACATTATATTGTTATTTTCATTTTGAATAGGAATAGTAATCACAAAAGCTGAATGAACCCTTTCAGGCTAAAGGACAACAGGATATAGACCAGAGCAAAGGACTGAGTCCTGTGTCTGAGGATACTCTCCCTAATCACTTCAGACTTTTAATAATTCTAAAAAATGGAGCTACACCATCCTGTTGTTGTTATGACATTCACTCTGTAAACTTCTACACTCGGAGGAATGAACATGAGAAGTCACAAAATACCTTTAATTTCCCCTTCTCCTTCCCTTTAAGTTTCAATTTTTTAAAAATTAGAATATTCTATCCAGTCTTAATAGATTGAAGCAATAAACAACAATTTTCTAAAATGCTCAAAATGCCTATCCCCAGTCTCCAGTTCTCCTGAATTTCTTCTCCCTCTGCTGCATTTGCATTTATTAGGCACCCCAGTCTAAACTGGAGAGCTCCTCCCAAACAAGTGTTCTCAGAGATATTAGCAAAACTGAGCATGTCTGGAAAGAGGGCAGAGTGTTTAATAATGCAGCCCCACAGTCCTTTTGACTCTCTGTGGGAGGCATTTATGGAAGTAGCCAAAACAAGTCTCTGCAGCTGCAGATGATTTTTTCCCTTTCTGAATAATTTTGACAGATAGCAAAAAGGTGTCATCTCTGTTTGCAGGGGGTGCTTAACATTTAGTGGATATAGAGCCTAAGGTAGTAAGAGCTGCTACTCTGCTTTATTTCCATTGCAAATTTCATGTAACAGTGTGGGAATGTCACATCAGACACTCTCAAATGCCTTCGTTCTTGAATATAATTGTTGTCTTTCTATTTCCATTTTGGAAAGCTTGGTGTTTAGAAACTGAGGGTCAACTACTCAGTTTAGGAAAAAATATCAGGGCTCCTGGAGTTAAGGCAGCTTACTCCAGCTGAGATCTGCCCTGAAGAACATAGAAAAAGAATCTGATAAATAAGCTTTGTAAGAAGACTGTTATTTGACCTTTATCATAGCAAAATATTAGTAATTCACATCATGGTTGTCTGTGACCCTTCCAATCAAGAAGGCATTTGGTATTTTAGAGACAATTTAGGTCTAATTCAAGGCAAAAAGTTGCATAACAAAAATATTAAAAGATATTTTCTCTTAGCAGTGGTATTCTCCTCTCTACAGCCTTCACAAAAATGAGAGATAATTGCATGGAGGAATTTGGTACCATATGTTTCTTATCTGTGTTGATATTTTTTCCCATTAAAAAAGATAGGAAAAAAGGTGATGATAAGAATACCTCATAGAATGTGGTAAGATTTCTTAGGGGAAATCAAACGGTACAATGTGTATTGTGTGGTTTTGTGGGGATAGGGAGGAGCTGGTAATGCTATCTAAAATGGAGGCTGAGAGCATGATGACAGGAGATGGAAAGAAAAAAAAGGGAAGGGAATTTACTTTCCTTCCCAAGGAGAGAAGATTAAAACTAGAGTCTAAGTTAAATTCTTTAAGTTCTAGTTCTGTCTGATTTTGTGATAATGGCCACTAAGGAGAAGACAAAAATGTTTAACTAAATCCCTTCACTCTTGGCTATGGATTTGGGACACTGAATGGTTATTTCCACTGCTCATGTTTGAGTTTGAATACAATCAAGAGTATGTAATACATCCTTCTGAAAACCTTAGGGCATTTTGTCTTGGCAAAAAAAAATTACCAAACAGCTCTTGTTTTAGAATGATAGAGCAGTGTCTGTCTGGGAGCTCATTCTTTTTCTGCTATTCCTGTCTGCAGAACTGTAAAACCCAGCTGTTGATACTTAAACCTTAATTTTAATATTAGATATGCAGGTATGCCAGAATACAAGCAGCTGGTTGAAAAATCCTGCTTGGTCCATGCAGTCATTAATTTTGGTGCTCATCTGTACATGACTAAAATGTATTTGATGCTGTCAAAGCATCAAATCTGCAGCATCTGCAAAAACAAATTCTAAGACTGGGGGAAACATATACATTGTATTTCAGTAATACTACCTGAAAATTATTCATATTTTATGTCACAGATTTCTAGGTAAGTTCAAGTGGTAAATTTCATAAATTAACATTCATATTTATAGGTTGTGGATCTGCTGACTGAAATATAGAATAGGTAACTTTTATTGTCTTGCATTAATTTCTGCAAGATTAGGCTTTAGACATCAAAATTCTGTGAGTTTCTTCTTACTCTTCCTGCAGCAGTTACAATGCATACATTGCTAGGTAGGGAAATCTCTATTTGATTTAATTAGGTTAGTTATCCTGACACCTAAGCTATTACAAAACAGGCAATTTTCATTGTGTGTAGGGAACAATTAGTAGGAAATATTTAAATACATAACTTCATTATAAAGACTTCTAGTAAGAGCTGAGTAGTGTCTAAATTATTGGTACCTCATTTAAATTGCTTAGCCCTCAAGAAAAATACACTTTTATTTGCTAATTAATTGAATATTCCTTCTGAGCTACAGCCTTACTGATTTATATTTTCTTATTCATTAATAAAACAACAATCATTTAGGTTACTTTCTTTTGTTGGAAAAGATAGAGACTACAGAAAGTTAAGAGAAAACACATAGAGAGAACACACTTTAAAGAACTGTGTGAGCAAATTAAAGACCAACTAATCAAGTATTTGTGGTGTCTAAATAATTGACAAACTAATAGATGTTTTGTCTTGTGCCCTGCTGTTAATCAGTCAATGTTCTCTCCATTTTATAAGTTTGTGCAAACTGTGATGACTTTCTACTGTTTTGTTCACCTCATTACTTTGGTAAAATGAAAAGTAGTGTGAAAAGAATAGAGAAATATTTTTTATAGAAAAAACCTCCAGCTTACCTGTGTGCACCTATACAATTTCAGAAATGTGCTGCAACTGAAACCAGGAACTCATTAAAAACTCATTCTCTGGAAACCACTTATTTGAAAAAATCTGAGCTTCTTGCTCAATGTGCATCAAAATCCTGTAAGAAATGATTCCTGGATGAGAGAGGTGGTCCTCCTATCTGTCCATGTGCATGGCTTCTTGGTTACTTGCCTACATTTAAACGCTTATTTGCTGCTCCTAATTTAATCATATTTGTTAACTGATGCAACAAGAAATACTTTGATCTGAATCTTTGAAATCACAAAATCATTACCTATTCTTTTTTTTTCCTCTTTTTTCCCCATTTTTTATCAGTTCATTAAAGAGGATTAGTCTCTTGATAAGAACTTAATTTAATTGCTTAAAGGTAGGTAGCATGAATTTTGATCCTTCTTTGTGAAGTACAGTAGCCCATAGCAAGGACTCACACTGGAGAAGTTCATGGAGAACAGTTTCCTGTGGGAGGGACCCACACTGGAGAAGGGGAAAGACATTTCTCCCTAAACAGCAGAAGAAACAACACATAATGAACTGTAGCCCCCATTTCCCATCTTCCTGCACTGCTACAAAGGGGGACGTAGAGGCCAGGAGGCAGGGAGGGGTGAGACAAATGTGTTTTTAAGATTTACTTTACTTCTTTTTATCCTACTCTGATTTTGTGTTAATGAATATCTCTAATTCAAGCCTGTTTTGCCAGTGATGGTATTTGATGAGTGATGTCTCCAGCCCATGAATCTTTGCTGTATTTTCTGTTCCCTGTGAAGCTGAGGAGGGGCATTATAGAGCAAAGCCAGGGTCAACCCACCACATTGTATGCATCTACATGTTTGTACATCTATATCTGTCTTTGAAGGACGTAGGAGAACAGAAGAACTGCTTCGCTTTCCACATGATGAAGAACTTCAAATGCATAAATTCTGATGGTGCAATTCAAGCTTCAAAATGCCCATCACTACAAAGGGCCTCAAAACCCAGTATATTTAATGCATAGATTTAAAAATTTCATTAATTGAAAATCCCCACTGTATAATAGATGCAAATGTTGTAGGGAAATAGGTAAAATCAAACCCATAGAAGCTGATATTAGAAACAGATAAAGCATATATTTCCGCGTATATTAACTTTCATATCCTTAGTGGTGTGATGTGTGCTTTGCAATTGCTTTAGAAAAGTGCAAATATATCGGAGAACCAAAACTTTCCAGGACACTTAAGGTATGTTAAAGGTTTTTGTTTATAAAACAGAAAATAGCAATTTCCCTTTAGGAAAAGTCTGGACACTTGTTCAGATTCTCCTTCTATTCTAACACCTAGTACCAATTACTGCTGACTGGGTATAAAAATACCTATAGTACATAAAAAATATACATGTTTTAAATCCTGGAAAAATAAAGCCAAGCCCATTGCACATGTATAAATACTACAAACAAAAGACAAAGATAATAAAAAATAAAAACAATGTGCAAAAGTATAAATAATGCAAATGAAGATGACTGCTGTGTTTTCAGAAAACATAAGCATAGCAAAAACATTTTAAAACTCTGTTAAACTGAAAAGTTGCTGTAAGCCGAAGAGTTTTAGGGCAAGTTTTAATTATGAAAATCTTTATAGATCTCTATAAATGGCCTTTGTTGCTGGTAAACATCCAGCCTAGGTTCCAGCCAAAGATGAAATAAAGAAATAACAAATGAAAATCTAACTTACAAGAACAACATTGCCACTGTAAATTCAAGAATGTTGAAATTAGAAATGTCAGAATTAATGTGACCATGCAGTTATTTAGATTTCCCTTTATTATAATTATTGTGAGTGTATTTTGCAATTGACATTTTTGTGTCTAATGCACAAATCATGCAGAGGTAAAGCGAGAATCAATAAAGCTGATACACCCATGAGATGAGAACAGCATGTGCAGCATTTCCCTGAAACAATTAAATTTCCCTGAATCTAGTCTTTCTGGTTCACACCCAGTACCCTGAACCAGGAGAGTTTAGTTCCTGTTCTTCCATGCACTTCATCTTACCTGACTTTGCCCTGAATTTTGAGCTTCACTTTACTTTATCACTTGATCTGCCTTTCCCATTCCTAACTCTCTCAAATGAGGTTGTTATCTTGTCTGTTTATTCTCATATTTTCTCCCAAGCCTAGTTCTTTCTCTATGCTTTTTTTTTTCCTGAGTTGCAGTTCTCTCTTGCAAGCTCGTTACCAGCTCTTGCCCAGGCAATATAGATCTCCCTTTCCCAAGTTCTAATCCTGGATTTCCAGTGTCCTCACATCAATATGTTTTCCTGTCTAGTTTCAGTTACAAACTAGTTTCCTAACCTTCTGTGTTTTCCCATCTTTGTTCGACTATAAGCTTTTTAGACAGATTTTAAATCTTACGAGTATGACTGAAATCACCACATGGGAACCAATTGATGCCAGTTGAGAATATGGGCATAGTATAGGGTAAGTGCTTGTGGTGTCTACTATGGAGGTTTTCTGACACTTTCACCTAATAGATCCTCTTTTCAGTGGTTTATAACTTTGCAAAACTTTAAAGTCAGGTATGAATTTTTCCATGCTGCGTGTCTGCCTCAGGCTATACTTACCTAGTTTCACGCTGAACAATACAATTTTTTCCAGGAACAAGGCTGTGCAAAATGCAGCAAATGTTAAGATAGAAAAAACAGCAATGTTGAGAAGACAATTTTCTTCAAGCCTTCAAGTATTGTTGTCATGACCACCACATGAAAGTCCACAAAGTAATTAATTACTCTTTCTCTAGAGAAGGTTACACGCTAGCAGTGGCAGACAGCCCATGCAAAAATGAGTGTGATGAGGTAATTAAAAGCTTCCTCATAATGCAGGTGCGGAGGGCAGAATTACAGCTGTACCAGAAACCATAGTTTAGCCTTAATTTTTTTACTATAACTTTCACAACCTAATAATGCTGTTTTAGGATCATGGCATGTCCACTATGTGAAGTAGCAGGTTTAGCAAAAATATGTGCATAATATTATTCTTTATTTTCCCTAATTTATGGTATTTCATTTGTCACCTCTACCTCATCCAGCATGATGGAAACTGGAATCAGGTAGGAAACTGAAAGGCTCCTTTCTTAAGAACTTTCATTTTTACCATTTACCTTTAAAATAACCATTCATGTTAGGTACTCTTCCAAATTAAATCACATTTTAGACCATACTGGCTGAGGTTGTTTTAGCCCCCATATTCTTATTATCTGTGCTGAATAAATATGATTTCTTTCCAAAAATAGCATGTTTGATGTAGTTGTGGACCATTGACAAAAATACTATCCCTCTCCCAGTTTGTCATTAAGAGATTGGCTTCTGATCTTGCGTTGATTTTTTTCTGTGGTGAAATCATTGACAACAAAGCTTGTTTGTGTTGTATAAAGGTGTGATCAGATTACTTGAATATATCTAACATTTAAATATGATACATTGCTTGAATTAATAGGCTTCCCTAAAAATTAAGCATTGTTCTTCAGAAACAGATTAGTATTCACTAATGTCTGTTTCATGATTATGTGTACATTGACATGGGGGTATGTAAGTTAGCTTCAACAGTGAACTTGTATTCTTCAATGTTATAACCTATTTTTTTTATTGCTTGCTTTCTAAGTAATCACTGTTTAAAATGTGCTGTGTCACAGATTCTTATAGGTTTATCAGAGATATTGAATTATGCACCTAAACCCTATTAAAACTCAGAAAGAGTTAAGTAGCTAATTCTCTGGCAATTTTAAAGCCTAGTGGATAACATTTATATAAGTCAATTCTATCACTTATTTGGGTCAAAAATTAATTTTTATTTGAATCCACAGAATAACAGAAGCAGCTGAGTTGGAAGGAATCCACAAGGATCACTAAATCCAACTCCAGGCCCTGCACAGAACCATCCCCAAGAGTCACACCATGAGTCTGAGAGTGTTGTCCAAATGCTTCTTGGACTCTGTCAGGCTGGTGCTGTGACCAGTTTCCTGGGGAGCTGTTCCAGTGCCCAACCACCCTCTGGGGGAAGAACGTTTTCCTGATATCCAACGTTAATGTCCCCTGACAAAACTTCAGGCCATTCCCTCGAGTCCTGTCACTGTCATCAGAAAGAAGAGAGGAGGCAATGAGTTTTCCCCTCATTCTCCTAATTCTGAACAGACCAAGTGACCTCAGCCACTTCTCCTCATTCAGCTTCCCCTCAAGGCCCTTCACCATCCTCATTGCCCTTCTTTGTGTACTCTCTAACAGTTTAATGTCTTTTTCACATTGTGGCACCCAAAACTGCCCTCAGCACTTGAGGTGAGGCCGCCCCAGTGCAGAGCAGAGCCGGACAATCCCCTCCCTTGCCCAGCTGGCGATGCTGTGCCTGATGCCCACCAGGACAGGGTTGGCCCTCCTGGCGGCCACTGCTGATCCATGTTCAATTTGCCATTGACCAGTACCCTCAGGTCCCTTTCCACAGTGCTGCTTCACAACATCTCATTCCCCAGTCTGTCCATACATCCAGGGTTGCCCATCCCAGGTACAGAATCCAGCACTCGTTCTTGTTGTACTTCATATGGTTGGTGATTGCTCAGCCCTCTGATTTGGTGAGGTCTCTTTTCAAGGCTTCCCCATCCTGGAGGGAGTCAACAGCTCCTCCCAGTTTAGTTTTGTCTCCAAGTTGCTTAGTATGCCTTCTAGGTCGTTTTTGTTCTTCTGTTTCTTTTTGGTTTTCAGTTCCAGGAGAAAAGAGTAACAGTATCTTATGCTATGTCTCAGCTATAAAGAGCACTAGAAGAGTCCAAGGATGTGGACTCACTGTGTATGGATTCCTCAGTCTTATGATACCGTGCTTTAGATAATATCATTAATACCTCTCATTGGTTTGTTTCCTTGTCATATTTCTAGAAAGCATGTTCAGCAGAGCTTTTGATTTTGTTTTTTAAAATTTATCTGTATTTACACTTATATATGCCATATGTTCTGTATAAACACAAAAATATATGTTCCACTCTGGCAAGAAATTTTATAGATGAAGATTTTAGTTGTGTGTATATATATATTTCACATATATGTATGATATATTAAGATATATAAGATATGTATTACTATAACAGCATGATATATGTTATTGCATATATAGAAGCAAACATTAAACAGACAATCTGGTTTGGTTGTATCTCTAATTTACATTGGAGGCAGCTGTTCACAGAAATATGCCTTGCAAATGCACTGTTGTCTGGGGTGTTCCTGGCTTCCTGTGGGCTTGTCCCAACACCGAAGTTGAAAGTTCCCTTTTGTGAGAGCAGCAGTTCCTAGTGGACATATGCAATTCCATCAAAATTGGAGCAATTTCAGCAGACAGATAACATTTTATGGATAATGTTAGAAGCATTCAGCCTTACCAGAGATATTGCTCCTGGAGAAAATGAGAATTCCCAATGACATGGGGTCATATGCTCCAGCTTTACGGTACCTGTGCTTCAGTCACTGGTGCATGTTTGGAAACAGTTTGGGGTTTTGGTTTGTTTTTTTTTTTAAAGCATATGTGAACCAATGTCCACTCTACGAAATTATATCCTTTCTCAATTTAAAATCAATAGTATAATTAAGATACACTGCAAAATTTTCATCCTGCATGTGTACCCTTCTTAATGTGTTCTGTTGAGATATGTGTTGAGCTTAAACACTAAAGCTAGCACTGCTCTTGGGCAGCTTGCAGAAAAATATTTACAGTATTGGGAAGGATGCATTGACATTCAGCATGAAGCCTCAGATGATGTTCCTCCTGGAGATCAGCAGGCCTTTAGGTCACTATGAATTACAGTGTTTAAGAACTGGAACAGTGGTAGCCAAAATCCATGTGTTAAAGCCAACCATGTAGCACAGAATGAGCTGTCAGCATCTTCTGAACAAGACAGATCATGCACAAAGGGCAGTGTGCATATGAAGCAAAGGGCAAGAAAAAAGGTGTGGTAAACAAGGATCCAACAGGCAAAGTGAGGAATCCTCTGCCTCACCAACAGACAGAGTTCAGCCACAGAGGGCTGAGCTCTTCCTTGACAAGAGGCTGAGTAACAAAAGGAAAAGCACAAATCCTCAGACTCACCTGAATTTTTAAAATTATTTTGTGGGACTTTTTATTTGCTTTCTAGGAATAAGGTAAGGTTTAATAAAGCATATTCATAGAACTTTCTAGTTTTACAGGATTCATATTGGAATGCAGATTCTGGGAAAAAATTACAGTCCTGTCAGGGAATGGAACTGTGTCACACAGTATGATTTGTCCAAAAATAAAATTAATGACTAATTAGCACTTGAACAATAATGACTAGTAATGATTTTCAAAAATTCCCATTCCTAGTCATAATCTGATGACAATCTTCAGATTCAAAAGAGTACCTTTAAATGTCATTGACTAAGTTCGGATAATGATAATGTACATTAAACAATCCTATAAACTGTTCACAAACATTCCATGAATAGAAACAGAATTTTAAATTAGGTCAGTAAATGATGCGTTCTATTTGTTCAACTGAATTTATTATTCGTTTAGTACGGATCATTATTAAAGTTGCTAAACTTTTTTTTAAGTTGGAAAGATTATTTTGTTGCCTTAACCATGCCCAATAGGAATTTTAATATTTTTAATAATGTGATTAAAATTTTTCTCAAAAAAATTGTAAAGCCCGTAAATCAATCCTTCTTCTATTTCTTAGCATGTCCACCAACATGATCTATTTGACTTGAACGTAACATGAAAAATGTTTTTCTAAGTTTGAGTAGTAATAACAATAACAGAATCTAATTATTTAATTACTGCACATGGATAGCATCTAGTTTTAAATTATAGGGATTTTTGTTGCCATATAAATTACTCATAATTGTTTTTTAGGATTGTTTTCAGATATTTGTCTTATGGTTTGTTCCTGATTTCTAGGTAATAGCAAACAATGTTACTGGACTACAGACATTTATTAAACTCCCTTCTTGGCAGATTTTGGCACTCAAAGGCACTGAATAAAATATTATGAAAGAACTTGCAAAAAAAAGATTAGTAAATATGTCCATAACTGTGGCAAGTGGTTCCCTTTTAAGACCCACCTGTTGAGAAAGTGGAAGGAAATGTCTGTGGGTTTGTTTTTTGTGTTGTGGGGTGTTGGGGGGTCCATGTGTGTATTTCTGAAAGACAAGAGAAGCAATTTCAAAACTCTTCCTCATGTAAACAACCTGCTAGTGATGTTTCAACAGGAACTTGCCTACATCTACTAAATGTATGCTGAACCTCTTTAAATCCCATTGACTGGGTTTTTTCTTAAGGATGGGACAAGTTTTATCAATAGCGTGTGTATTTTGACATATTTGAGCTAAATTAATCCAGCACTTCCTTGCTAACCACGAAATTCACTAAATATATATGATGTAAGAGATGTGTTTCTACATTCATTGGAAAATAAAGAGAAAAATTGAAAAGAAAGATCAGAGGAGAGATATACAATCTGCAGAACAAGTTATTTCATGCTTCACTACCTTTGTAATTATTGGTGATCTCTGGTAATTATAAGTATTCTTTGTTAATTCATAGATATATCTGGTCTGCTTTTAAAAACCTATTTTGCTTTTGACTTAGGAGTATTTAATCGCATTTCACCGAGTAACTTAACATGGCACAAAAATATTTCATTTATATATCCTAACTTTTCCAGTTTTAAATTTTGTTGAATATTCCTATGATTTTGTACTGCTGTAATGCAAAAGTAAAGTGCCTAATTTATCCTCACTATACTGTATTTTACTTTGTATACATTAATCAAGTTTTATCTTCTAAATTTACAGTGCCTACCTCTTAATTTCTGTCACATGAAATTCTTTCATGTCCCTAGTAATTTTTACACTTGCATCTGAATCTTTTAATTTTTTTTTTTCTGTTGGTTAAAATTGTGATTTTAATAATGATTAGAATATGCAAAATTCTCACCAGACTGTAAATCATAAGCTATCATGAACTGCTTTTTTCAAAACTGTCTTTGGAGACTTATAAGAATACTGTATTTCTTCCTTTTCAGTTCTTTGTCCTTTTTGCTTTGAGTTCTTTCTTATTACTTGTCCTACACTGAATTTGAAAATTGGAAAATGAAGGCCCTGGAAAACCTGAAAAGCCCTTTAGTTTTCATTACTGCGTACATGAATGGTCCATATAGAATCCTAAAAGATGTTCCCATGATTTTTTTTTCTTCTTTTAATCAAATGATAATATGATTCCTATATGAATACAGTAGCTGATTGCTGAGACTTATATTCTTATATGTTAATTTATATGCTAACCTGTTTTTTCTTTTTTTTAAATTAATCTGCTTTACTCTTACTCTTTAGGACAAATTACATTTGGAAATTTATTCTTGAAAAAAGTGCCTCTGATGTATAAAAACTACCATATCTGTTTGAGAAATCCTCTAAGTCCATGGACAGTTCCCATCTCCCATGGATGCTAGTGGAGTAAAAATGTCAGAGTGGGAATTGTGTTAGTTGGAAAGCAGCCAAATTAAAAAGTAAGCTACTTTTTCTTGCCCATCATATGAGAAATAAAATTAAAAGAAAATGTGAATATTCATATGTGTGAAAGGCATTAAAACCATGAATAGAAGTGTGATAACTAAGTGGAATGAATTGGTTTGTGAGAATAGATTTTGAAAAGGTCTTGTAGTAAGTGGCAAGTTCAGTTGTCAAAGGGTTTAGTAACTCCCTCCAAAAAATTCTGAAGTCTTGACAGCTGCTGGTGAGAAAAGATTAGTCACTGAGAGCTGGTTGAGCTGGAAAAGCAGAATCAAATGTTGGAAATCACCTTTTTAGAAACACAAGAGGAAAAAACCAGTTAAATCCCATAAATCTGTCTCACTCCTGCCTTTTACCTTCAGTTAACACTTCTCGTTAAAAGCCCCTGATAGATGTATATACACAAGCTGATTCTCGGCTTTGCCTATAACCAGGATTTTCTTTGATGGAAGATTCTGCTCCTGTCACAACACTAAATAAGTGGAATTTAGTGCTTCTGGTCTTTTTGTCAAATATCCTGTTTAGAAATCTGACAAACAACATTTGTATTCCTTGTTTATTCTGTGAAACCAGTAAAATTTCCTGAGTATGTGGAGTTTAAAAAAAGATCTAACATGTCCCCAGGATGTATAGAAGTTCAGTCACTCTAGTGTATCTTTTTATTTTCTTATTCAACTTGTTACTGTACCTAGGAATTTTAGACATAGCTCAGGACCATCTCATTACTGTTATCAACAAAAAAAAGAGTCTTCTCCAAATGGACCACGTTATAATATGAGAAGAAGGCATTTACATATGCCAAGCAGATTTGTCAAGGGAAGCAATTGCACCTGCCAGTCCTGTGCCACATGCTCTACGATGACCTTGCTTGAGCAGGATGGGTTGAGCAGATGACCCACTGTGTCCCCTTCCAAACTTACCCATTCTGTGATTCCCTGCTTCCAGAAGCCAGTTTCTGTCTCTGTGCTACCCCAGCCTTTTGGATGGCAAGCGTATTTGAATGGTTGCACAGTGAGATGAATCAAGGTATTGGTTTAATTGAAGGGTAATCTAGCAGGAGAAAGATGTTCAAAGTTCAATACGAAGTTCTGCTTATTCTCCTTGGGAAGCACAATCAAATTAATCATAGTAAAGTGCAACTACACTTATTCCCAGCATGTTTCGTGAACTTCTTAAAGATCCTGGGATGAAGTTAATGATGTTTTCAAACTATTCAGTTTCTTATAGATTTTGCAATTAGTAGGGGGGTTTTATGTCTGATTTAAATTTAATTTCTGCATTATTAGCTTTTTATTCTTGCCCTATTTACTAGGTACCTGGATACCAGATGATTTCCTTTCACCTCCTTTCTTGTGTCTAGCATTTAAAGGGTTGTATTTGCTCTCCTCTTTCCAAGTCTAAGCAGTCCAAATATGTTGATACCTTCCTTTTTGCCTGTATTTTTTTCTAACCTTTGAGTACTCTTCTTACTTACTTACTTACTTACTTCAGTTTTCCATTGAACTTTTCCTTGAAAAAAAATTCTAAACTGTACATGATTCCAGCTGATAACACATTGATTTTGAGGAAAATGTCAATAAAATCAGAGAGAACAGGAAGCCTATTCCATTTTAATTGCTAAAGAGTATATTTTCTTTATTTTGTGTAAACCCCTTTACTGGCTGTAAGTCCTTACCTCTTCTTTTCTTTCACTTTCTTGAATCTTTGATAGTTGCCTTTTATAATATATCATACCTTGTATTGAGAATCAAGACAAATTAAATTTGTAAAACTTAAGTGCTCGTGCTGGAAGTCTTTCAGCTCCAAAATATGGATCCCAATCTGTCTCTTTATAATAATGTGGAAATATATGATTCAGTAAATGCTCATTTTAAAGTGAAGTTGAAGTAGAGGATAGTTGAAAAGCTGTAGTTGTTTTGTTGGTAATGTTATCAGTGTACAGCCCAAAAACCAGCTAGAAAAAATTTTTACATTTATTTTCCATTTTACCCGTCTTTTGTACCCATTTGTTTTCCATTATGCTATAAATTGGTGTTAACGCAGCATAAAACTCTGTTAATGCAGCATAAAACGCTACTATGAAATAAAGTGCCTGAGATTCCGGAAACAAAATTAAACCCCAAATATCCCCTCTATACCTGCTTTAAATTCAGCTATAAAATAATAATAATATGAAATTTCTGTTGAGATATTTCTTATAACCATTCAAATATTCTGCTTTTGCACTTGAAAAAAATAAGCCAAGGTAATATTCAATTTGAGTAGTTTCACTGGTGATTTTTTCCTATTTATACATTATTCAAAATTGTTTTTTAAGGTACAGGTGTTGCAAATGTTTGGATTGAAATGGAAAACTAAACTGTTTTATCTCCTAAGTGTTCCCAGACTTGAAATAAGCCCAAACAAAACCTGGCATAGATGCCTGAACAATACTGCTAACTGTAGTATCTGACCACTGTGCCAGACCCAAGAGGACAAAAAGCATGAGGACAGAAGACTATTCTAAAAACATGCACAGTGTAGCTCAGGAAGTAGGTATTTGTCTCTGTAAATTAGCATCCATATTATTTTAAGAAATTGTTTCAAAGTCATTGGGAGACACCAGCATTACGAGAGTTTACAGAGATCTTTGAAATACCAAGGGTGTATTTACAGAAAGACAGCCCTGGGAAATGGAGCATTAATCTCAGAGACAGCGACCTCCTCATAGTCAGGGAAGCCCCAGACACAGTGTGAGCAGTGAACCAACTGCTGGATAAATGCAAAGGAACTCGGTGGTGCGTGAATGACACACAAATTGCACTCACCAGGAATTTGGTGTTAAATCCATGGTGTAAATATAGTGCACTGGATTTGCTAACTGCCTGTTATCTCTGCAGTTAATTAGCTGATCACCTATGTAATTTCAAAACTTGAAAATAACAGCAGAATGTAAAGTGGCAATATCTGATTCTGGAAAAACAATAACAGGAATCTAATTATAGCTCCTGAAGAAACCTGCCTTAGCAACAAATCTGAAGTCTTTTTAAAAAAAAAAAACTATTTAACCATGGACACAAATTATGTCTTTCTAGCTGAGGCCCAGATTCAGTATTCAATCCAATCATTAAAGATTAGTGATCTGCGTTTTCTCTGTTGCTCAGTCTTTGGGATCCTCTCTTGGTTGCTCTTCAGAATCCGATTTTTATGTTTTAAGTATAGAGTGACTTCTGCAGTTTCTGCCATGTTGCAAGTTTCTCCTGACCCCTTTGACATTTCCAAATGGCTTTGTACATGGCCCGCGCTTCCTCTGCTGCAAATCTCCGGGGAATCTTGCTCACAAACATGAATTCAACTTCCCTTGCTGTGGTGATCTGTTTCCTATTATGCCACCCTCTACCACTGAAAAATACAGCACCAGCCTGCCATTTGCACCTTAGACATGCATAAAACATTTATGTTTTTCCTCCAGAAATCCCATTTCTCTTGTCACAATGAAAAAACTCAAAACAATAGAAAATTTTGTATTAGTGCAGTACTAGTCCAAGTACAATTTCTGCTCATGAAAATGGTTGATATTTCCTCTCTCTTTCCTTCTTTTCCATCTTTCTGTACACATATCTGTTGTTCCAAGTTGGCCCATTCTGCAGTAGGACATGCCCTGTGTGCTGGCTCAGCCTGCAACAGTGGTTTCTTATTTCTTTCCTCATCTAGAAAACATTTGTTAGACAACAAGGCTGTTGCTGTTAAAAGTTTTAGTCACCGGGAAAAGTTTGTATGATGAATGAATTAACTCATTTTTAGATCAGTCTCAGTGCAGGAATGAATAGAAATATACCATGTCATTACCATGGCTAAATATTTTGAAATGTCAAACAAAAGCCTGAGGCTGTTAGAGCGAATAATAAATAATATATCTGCTTTGCCTGAAGTAGCGTATTGTATACAATTTTGATGACTTTCCAATACTTGGTAATACAGAAGGCAAAGATTGTGAATATTTGGTAATATTTCTAAGTATGAAAAAATCTGTATAGTAATTTACTTAATAAGAGATTTTAAAGATTTGATTATTTGTTGTTTTTCCTCTGGATTGTCCTTAAGAAAAAGCTGTTGGAAATTGATTTTTATACTTATGAAATGCCTAAAACAATTTATGAAATAATTTAAGTATTACATTAGAAGAAACATAGTTTTAACTTCATCCTATGTAGTTTTGTTTTTTTTCATTTTAAATAAGGAGCAATGTGTCATGGAAACATTAACTATATAGTACAGTATTAAAAAATTCAATTCTGCTGAAGGAGAATAATTAACATAATACAGGTAACTAATCCAAATACAGCTGAATATAACACATCTAATTAATATACGAGTGAGGACAGATTGCATTCTTCTACTTTAATGAATAACATGTGAAAAATATATGTCTGTTCTGGTTGGTTTAGTTTTTACAAAGGGATTAATCACCCTGGAGCACAACTTGTTGCAATAGAAATTACATGTCTATGTATATGTTTTTTACAACTTTTCTGATTTCTTTAGGGACTAATACTGCAACAGCTCCTGTTGGTTTTGTTTGTTTATTTGTTTTCTGTGAAAGTGAAATTAAAATCTGTATTTTTCTGCTACAAATTAAGTGGACAATTGAAAAAGTGGAAAATTTGAGTGCTAAAGACTGGGATGTTTTTATTCTCCCGAGAGAGGTATGGTTTTATCTAATGAAATAGACTGAAATATTTAACTTCTAAAATAGATCTAGTACCCTGCTCAATTTGTGCTCTTGTTAAGCCTGGTTAGGAGCAGAAGTTGCCAAAAAAATGAATGAAAGTTTGACCTTTCAGTCAATAACATTGAATTAAACGTAGCCCAGATGTGTTTAGAGTGTGCAGTGTTGTATGGAATGCTATGAATGCCCAATGATTTTGTTTAATGGATAATCTTGGTAAATCATTATCACCATGACCTGCATGATGAATTTACAAAGTAATATGAAAGTATGAACACCTTATGTAATAGAATTATTTTAGAGAGTGGGTTTCAGTGTGGATTCAGACCCTATTTTGTCAGGGTTTAAATAAGGTTTTACATCTGTGAGATGAAATTCGGTTACAGATATAAAAGTCTGCATGTGAGTGGACTACACTTCTGGGACCATGGGATTTTTTTGATTTCTAGGCCGTTACAGTCATGAGTATGAGTAGCTACTTACTTAAATTTGTCCACATAGTTGTCATCATTCCTCCTAAAATACTCCCATGAACCTGTAATCTTCAACAATTTTCCCAGCAGAAAGAAATTGAAAATTCAACATTGAAAATTTGATCTCCGTGTCTTTTCTGTCAAGTGTCAAACCTAAGCCCTTAGGTGGGAGGTGGGGAAATGAAGAGAGAAATTTAGCTAGATTTGAGTGCTCGGATACAAATACTGAACTTCCCAGTCTATCCTTCTATTCTGATTTAACAGTGTAATAACCCAATGTGTATTATTTTTACCTTTTATCTGTTACTGAAAAACAAGTTATTAAGGCTCCAGAGACAGCAAAAATTTTTAGTTGACCTTGCTGACTGTATATCTGGTATTTAGGCAGCTATAACTCACAACATTTGGAAAAAGTTACATTTTGCAAAAGTCTAAGACAACACTCCCATGCGGTAAGGTACTGAATTAGTCTATTGCTTTACTTTTAATCTTTCCATCTTTTTTATTGATGCCTATGTTTTGTCTTTCAGGAGATACCAGACAAAGATTTGCAACTGTGAAAATTTAGGTGCTCCCTTCTACCTCTATTTGATTTTATTACTAACAGAACTGCTGTGGGTGCTGTCCATAATTGGTAAGTTCACTACTTCATCTTTATTTCATTTCTCTGTGTTATCTTACCTCACTCTTAATATCTGATTGTTTGAGCAAGGACCTGATGCTGAGCAGGAGAGACATTTCTAGCTTCAACTTCCACGGGAATAAGAGGCATTTATTGTCTCTACCAGAAACTGCTGCAATTCTAGCAAGAAAGAGCATCCTGCAACACTAAGAACTTCAATCTGAGAGCTAAAATAGGGTTCCTACCTTCATTTCACTATGTAATTTCACATCAACTGAAATTTAAAATGCTAGCTTCCTTTGATATTCTTTGAAACTGGCATCCAAAACAATGACTATAGGATAAAAAGTCAAGACTGATATTGTTACATTATCTAAGGCACTGTAGTACTTTGTAAATTAAAAAAAAATAATTTGCATCAGCCTGGCAGAGAAAAAATAAACAACTGAGGATGATGATAAGCCATCTTTCGTGTCATTGCATGCCGCAGAACCTGAACAGCGTTATCAAGTTATGTTGTGCTGACATTTGTCAAATTGTCAGTTTTTTGTAAGTTCATAGAGATCAATGTAGTATTACAGGGCATATTTAAAGTTTGAGAGTTCATGAATAGAATTTCAAAGCACAATCAGTAGAGGACACTTTCTAAACAGTTTGAAAGATTATCATCGCCTCAGGAGCCATTTCTTTAGTGAAATAGTGAAACAAAGAGGTGGATATTAATAAAAATTAATCTTCAATTTCTCCTTGTATCCTAAATGAACTATAAAACACATATAGATGAACACACTAATCTGATTCTCAAAACATCTAGGTAACCCATTATGTTGTTCATTTCCTTTTTCATATTCTTAAATGAGAAGACATCTGCCATCAAGCCCATGATTCAGATGAAATCATCTAACACAGAATAATTTCTTTGCCTTACATTATATGCATAGGTAACAGATTTCAACTGCCTAGCATTTTACTGTGTTTGTACAATAAAAATAACATTCACAAATTCAGCTGTGGAACTCTATTTTTTACAGCTTTTTTGGTGAAAAACATTAATTAAGTGTTGGGTATATCTGTTCTCTGTTGCTTCTGACTAGCTCTCTCTGCCATGAGGAGGAAGAGGCATTATGAGATTTATTGTCAGTGATAGGTCTTTTCTACAGGAAGCAGTTTTTGCAAACTTGCTGAAGTGGATAGATGGAGTTCAGTTACTTAAAGAATTAAAAATGAATTAAAATTATCAAGATCTTTATGAACAATCCGTAATAACTTGGGTACTACTTGCTAAAAAATTGGATAATCTATTATAATCAATAAACAGAAGAGTAGCATTATTAATAAATACATATAGCTCACGTGCAAAAAGAGAAAATTCATATGATGAAAACTTCTATAGAAATGTTTTGACACCAAACCTTGTTTTCTTCAGTCATTTCCTTTCATTGCTTATAAACTCCTATCAATTTATCAGTATGAAATTTTTCTCTTTCAGGAGCTGAGATTTTCCTATTCAATGAACAAGATGTTACAGGGCTTCATTCTCTCATACACTTTCCTTGGGTTTCTCTCCCACAACAGAACTTATAACAAAGCAATTATTTTGATCAAACTCACCATGCCCTCAGGAAACCAGCTGATCAATGTGGTTTTTTGTGTGTAGTTTCGGCTCTAGAATTACCTGCACCTTAGACGGCAAGAATGAAAAGGTGGAATCCCAGCTCAGCTTCCTGGCCAGTCTGGTATCTACAAAGTGCTGGCAGGTATGTCTAGCACCTGCCTTCCACTAGTTCTTGGATGCCCGTATTGTGAGGCCAGCAAATCTTGGCCTAGGGCTTGTGCTTCTTTTGAGCCATTACTGTTTTTCTGTAACTCTCTAGTTGCTGCTTCGATAGCTAAAACCAGTTTACACGGTTGCACAACCTTGAGTCGCAAGCCAGAGGGTATGAGCCAAGTCTCTGCATGCCAAGAGGAGAAAAAGCAATTTTAAAGATGACTTCTTAAGTGGATAAGGTCACTAAACATTGCAGTCCTCTGGCAGTGGGAAAAAACATCCTTTCCTAAGTGACACAGTTTTGATGGATTTTTAAGCAAGGTGTGAAAAAGCATGCTATCTGGGAAATGCTGTATGTTAGAAGTGATACAACAATGTTTAAATCGAGAAGGGGAGATATGTGAATTAGACACTGAAATAAGTCTAACTGACATACCTGAAATACCCAGAAAGAAAACACAGAAAGTAGGATTTGTTTATGTAGAACACTGATTAAATGTTGTCAACTATAGAGGGGCAGATTTTTTTTTCCCTGGAGTATTGACCAGATTTTCAAAACACAAGCTTAGACTTAAGAATGTTCAAAACCTATGAGGAAGATGTAATTTTCAAAAAACTCGAGTTTTCATGAAGGTACTAAATAAATGTTCTTTCTCTTACTATAATATTTGTTATAATTTAGTCATGTGCTTGCAGCTACTGTGTTGTCTTGAAATGACTTGAAAAGACAACATGTAATTGGTAATAGCTTTGCTTGCCTTAGCAGCTCATGTCAAAATTCAATATAATAAAATTCCTTTCTTGAAGGTGTAGGCTTTTTGTGAATATAGTTTAATTAACTTCTTAATACTTTATGCTTTCATTCATTGTTTTTAGTATTTGTTTGTAAGTGCTTCCCTTAGAAGGCATCATTGTCATAATAGTGAGGGTATATTCCTGTTAGCAAAGATTGCTGGATGTCCATGACTGATACACAGAGAGCAGATTGCATATTTACAAAGGTGTTAAAGCTGAGCAGACTGTACTGCATTTAGTATTGTTCCTTACCAGGGAGTTAATAATATCTGTTATGAAACACAAGGCAAAGCTTTGTTCAGCACTGACACTGATAAATATGGTTTTTAGTGGTTTTGGTCATTTCCTCATTTGGTCCGTACTCCTGAGAGAAAAAAACATCTAAAATTATTGCCAGCCTTTCCTTCTGATGATATTGGCTCATTGTTTGTTTGCCACCACCATTTGGTCACGATGGAACTACTGGGAAAAATAATCTCCCCGAAAATGCAAAGTGCTGCCAGCTTTGAAGAGAAATGACACACGGTGGATATTTGCTGTTCAGTGTTTGCATTTCCAGGGTCTTTTAGAAAGGACAATTTTTTGAGCTGCTGTTCATATAGCTGGCATATTTGCTGGATGTGAACTGCAGTGTTATCAAACATGTCTAATGCAGCCAGTGACATTCAAAAATCTGATGAATCCGTGACCTGATTCTGTGAGGTGTCTGCATGAAATAATTTCAAAGTCCACTGATATTAAATAGGGGTAAAACCAGCCGTGTTTTTGCCAGGGTCATTCAATGTTGTAGGTTTCTCTAGTATTATTATTTTAACATGGCCACAGGTCTTTCAATATCCATCCAGTGTATTTCAAAATTTCTTTGTTGTTTTCCAATGATTACCCACTTGACACACCAAATAGCTGGAGATATCTCCAAACAGGTAATTTTAAATAAGGCCTCTTTTGATGTTCAAATAAAATATCCCTGCCAGCACAATTTGTAAATAAAGCTATTGAAACAAGTAAAAATGCAAATTGTTCTGTTTGTCTTTTTTTCATTGCTAAACTTAAAGTAGCAATTGACACCTATTGACTACTAATAAATAATTACAATTTTTTTTAAATAACAGGTTTTTAGGTTTTTTAACTTTTATAAATAAATTCCTTTTAGAAATAAATTAATAGTCTTAGATTATATCCTTATACCTTCTAATGAAGTATTTTACCTACTTTTGTTGTGAGTTGCCAGCGTTTCAACACAACAAAAAAGAAATTAATCAAGGCATAGTGTTTCCAGAATTTTATGAGTCTTCGGTCACTTGGTAGTCTCCTTTAAGAATCAGCCCCTGGAGTTCCTCCCTATTTGAAGACTAGTTTGACCATTAAAAATAATTAATAATAATTAAGAATATTTCATTAATTATTTTTGGCGGGCAAAATCTGGAAAATGTGCAACTACAGGCTCAAAGAAGAGATGGCAAATAAAAAACATACAAGGATATATAAATAAATAAATCCATCAATCTACAATTGTATGTGACATCAAAATAATTCTGGGGGTCTGATTTGTAGTGTTATGAACTGAAAATCTGTGGTAAATATAATAGGAATTACATGTGATAATCTTCTCCTTTGTTTATTTTTCTTTTTAATTTTGACCAGAACTTTTATGTAATTTTTTTACAAATAATTAGGCCTTTAAGAAACCAGCATCATGAAGTGGGATCTTACTGATGTGGTTGAAGGCCAAAATGAAGTATCTTTAAAAAATGAAAGCAACCAACTTTCATGTTGCTGACAAAATTGTAGTTGAACCAGCATATTCCATAAACAGGTCAACATACCTTTACATTTTGCCATGATGTTCACACTGTTGGAAGACCAAGTTCCCTGGGATACCACAGGTTCCTTCTGTACTGTGATCCTCCTCTGACTTTGCATTTCCTCTGCTATATGGCTTAACCAAGAAGGTACACTTCTCAGCCACAAATGTTTTTCATCCTGCCTGTCTTTCAAGGTCCAAAAATTATCCAAACATCTTTACAGTTTGCATCTTTTCAGTTCTGAGTCCCAGCTGTGAAAGATGTCCCATAGCGCCAAAGTCTGACCTGCAGACCTCTGGATATCCAAAACACCTCAGCAGCTGCTCACTGGGGTTTCAGTAAGAATTTCAGAAAAAAACCTTTGCTGTTAAAAACTCATACATCCTATGAAGGTCGGTTTTCCTAAATAATTTATGGATTTTGAGGAATTAAACTGCATTTCCTTAGGGATTTCTGAGCTAAATGATACCATCTGGGGGAGCTGTTTCACTGTAGCTCTGTGAGCCTTGCAGCTTGTCTTTGTCCCATCATGAGCACAGCAACACCGGGGAAGGGCAGGGCAGGAACCTGTCTATGACAAAAGGCAAGAGTCAACCTTGACAAACTAGTAGAAAAGAGCATAGCTTTAGAAAATAGTAAACGGGGGGGTGGGGGGCAGGGAGGTGGGTATAACCCAAAACAACAGATTTTTGCAATTAAAAAAAAATGTGAAACTTTTCTGGGAGTTTCAAAATTCCTGTGAGGCTTGTATTTGTTCTGGAGCTAACCAAGTAGGAAGGATGCCACTACCAAAGAGACCTAGCTCTTCTGTAGAGCAAAGATCAAAGGAAAGGCAGAACCCTAATCTAGGTAAATGGATTAAGAATTAAAGAATACTTTTCCATCCCTCCACTTTCTCCAGCTATATGCACTTGGGTAAATAAATCAAACTAATTTGAGATTCGAGGCTTCTGCCTTTTAGTGTATGTTTACAGACTAGGAAATATTTCGGTAACAGAAACCTCTTGCCCAGTGTGATGTGGGAAGCTCCAATTCAGGATAGTTGGGTATTTTGCTCTAACTTCTCCATCTGAAATTGCAGTCAGAAAACTCTCTCTTTTGATCATGTTTCTAAATTTCTGCTGACTCTAGCACTGGTATTTATATTCTTTACCATCACATATTCATAGATACTAGGTATATCCTCTTTCAGTTTTCCTTTTAGTGGGCCAAAATATCTCTTTTATTTATTTTTTTTTCACCTGACTTACATGCCATTATTTTTATTACTACACTAATCATTGAGGAAGCCTGGTTTTTGTGGTTTTTGTTTTGGTTTTTTTTTCTCTGTGATATGCCAGTCTCTTATAAAGCAAGCAGTGCTTTCCAATCTTTTTTATTAAAAGTGGGCATTGAAAAAAATGCATTTGATATGTCCTATTATTTAGAATTGTAACTTTACTGAAAATTGCACTCAATGACAGTATTTTCTCTGAAGGTTAATGGTTGTTATCAGTAGCTTCTCATCCAGTGCAATTACTTTCTGTCTTTTCCAACTCTACTGTTTTTTCATGTCACAAGCCAATTACACAGTGAAGAACAATTAGATGAGATTTCTTGTATTTCTCCGATTTGGGAATGTTACCTGCCAGATTATCTTTGCTAAGACCTTTAATGTCTAACCCCATTTGCTTTAACTTCCATATCCATAGTTGCTCTTGACATAAAATTTTGTTATAATGTCTTGCACATTGTTGAGCGTATAGCAACAGTTCTGATGTTTGGATCAAGTAATTCTCTTCTGAATTATGGTGGGTTTATCTTGTTTTCTGATTGTTTTTCTGTTTTGTGTTTGTGTTTGTTTTTGGGTTTTTTTTACTTATTTTATTATGAGCTGCAGCTATGATTCACTAGATATTAAAAACAAACCGAAAATCTTTGTATGAATGCTTGCTGTGTTACATTTGTGGGTGGGCTCAATAATATTAAGCGTCTTTTCCAACCTAAATGACTCTGTGCTTCTATAGTGATTTTGTGTGTTAGATAATGGAACAGCCTGTGGGAGGAGATCCTTGGTCCCAGCCAATTTGGGGTCATTAATTGTTTCCAGTTTCGTTGTGGTGGATTCTGTTTTCCTACTGTCTTTATGTTCATCGTTTCTGTGTCCGCAAATAAAGAACTGCATCATTGTGAAAATTAATATATTAACTTTTTTCAGAGACACATCAAATTTATCTTTAATCTTTACTCAGAATTTTCTTCATAGTAATTTTACTTTTAAAAGTGTTTTGTTCCTTCTGTATACTGAAGAATCTTTATTTGTTTTAATAATATTTTCCAGGTGTGACTCACCTTCCTTTTACCTTTCTATGTCCTGATTCCTAAAGCATAATTTTCCTTGCTAATTAGGTTGTTTGTTTGGGGTTTTTTTTCTGTCTACATATAAGTCTTTCCTGAAGGATCTATTGATTTAGTTAGGACCTTATTTTCCAGAAGATTTTTAATACTCTTTTTTCTATCATTTCCCCTGTGTAGATTGTTGACAATTTTAGTATCTTGGACTTAAAGGAATACCAGGGCTCTATCATATCTGGGATCCTCAGATGTACTTCTTTCCCTACCTTTTTGATATTCAGCCTTTTGATACAGAGAAATTAGGATTCAGAATATAGCTGAGACTTCTAAGTATAACATAATGAATAATAAGTGGTGACAGACAAAATAAAAGCTAATTGACTTTACTCTTCAGATGTTCTTTTCCTGTAATAATTACAGGCAAAAGTTTGAAATTGAATTGAATATGAAAAGCAAAGTCAGTTCTTCTACAGATTGTTATTTTTATATTTTTGAATTGCAAAGTTATAAGCAGGTAATGTTCACATCAAAATTTTGCATTGTACCTGTTTGTATAAGGTAAAAAACCCTTGGTTGTCTCTGACTGTCCTTGGGGTGTATCTGTGTTTACTCCTGAATAATTAAATATTTCATTACAAATTTGATAGTTTTCACTACAGTTAGGTACCCTGAAATGTCATATGTCTCTATTGAGGCAGTGGCCAGCAAGAGGTAATCCTTGAGTAGTGGCAGAGAGGAATCACAAAGCTAAACAGTATATCTCTTAAATTACGAAAAAGATAACCTGAGTAGCTCCAAACAGAGACCTGGCCTAGTTCTTTGGTCACGTGATGGATAAAGGAGGGGTAAACTCATTTTTTCATGATGAGGAATTAAATGGACAAAAAAAAAAGAGACTTATTCTATGGAGATATGTATGAATTCTCTTTACTTAGTGGATTATCTTGTTAGAATGATACAGAAATCTGGGAATATTCTTACTGCTTCTCATTCTGTATCAGTGTGAACAGGCAACCTGTAGTCCTGTTTTACAGGGTCTACTCACCTTCTTATTGTTCAGGATGTTGGAAAAACAGTGGCCTTTTGGAAATGATGTAGCAGTTAAACCTGTAATAGAACAAGCATGTTTCTGTTTAATAGTGATATCAAAGTTCATAATCATATCCTGACAGAAACACTTACTTTATTTCTTCATGATTCTGGGAAAAAAGTTCGTTAATGAGCAAAATTTTGGTTTACAAAAGAGCTGATGGTCAAATCTCAAATGAAGTCTGATGTGTTTTCCTGTCCAAATCTGCAAAGCAGCTGTAGAAGTAACTTGGCTTGGGTAAAGCCTGCAAAGTATTTACATGATTACATAAAGCACTTTAAATCAAAATTTACAAGCAATCAGAAGACTTAAAAAAAAATGCAGTTAAGAAGTACAGCATAACATCCTTCTCCAATTTCCCCTCATTAACTACTTCATTTTTATGCATTCTGAACAGTTCCTGATCTTAAGTCAAAATGTGTCCATGATCACATCCAAAATGAACTCTCTCACAGTCTACATAATACTTTGCTAGATTAATTGCTCCGTTTGTATGAGTCAGGAACATTTTCCAATCAAAGCAATTTTAGAAATAAGATTATTTTGTTTTTACCATGATTAATTCAAATAAGTTTAAGTGAAATGAGTATCCTTTGCTTTTCACAGTACATTTTGAAGGGTATTGGATCCATAGTCTTATTTCAGTCTTGAAGTAAAACAATTTGCATAAACATTAATAAATTTGCATAACTCATTTTCCCATGACAATCTGTCAAGTAATTTGAAAAGGGTCGTAAATGATGACAATCAGTTTCATAATTGCAATTTATGTTAATAACCTCTCTATGGCTAGAACTCTTTTCTGCATTATGGGCATATTCAAATGCTGTACTTGCAAAGTAGTAACTTTCTTATTGTCTTAGTTTAATCAAATGTATACTTTTTTGGAAAATAAAATTGACAAAAAGATATTATTTTGAAAATTACAATTTCATCATTTCCAACCTTAAGAAATGACAAATTCATACAAATAACTTCACCTTTCCTGTCAGATTCCAGCTAAACTTTTAGAAGACTAACCATTAAATACTCATTATTCTTAATTTCTTCTTTGTAGATTTGTTGATAGTTTGCAGATAATTTTGGATGGGTTGTTGGTATAGGTTTGTTCAAGTTTGTAGATTTCATTTTTTACAGTTTGAATTTTGAGAACAAATCTCCTATTTTAATAGGAGAATGTTGAATAATAATATATCCTTCAATCTTGCTTTTAAACCAGAATTTGTTTCTCTTAAACTGTACAAAACATAATAAAAAATGAATCTGATGTCATGATATCCCAGATGTTGAGGCTTGCAGTGACAAGACACCTTTCTGTTTGGCTCCATGAAAATCAAAGTGGAATTTATGAGGCTGCAATAAAAAATATTAACCTGCTTATTTTTTAAACAAAGGGAATAAATCTGAAATAAGAATATGTGGTATCAGATTTTATAAATTATTTGGAAGTTAGAATTTGCTGTATGAAACATCATTAAATGAATAGTTGAGCCGGATGAAAATATTTGGGGTTTCTACTCCTACTGTAATCACTTGGACTGTGTTTTATTTGACATCAGAAAAAAAAAAAAAAGTTGTTGATGCTTAATTACATTTACTAGTGATTTAATGTGTTACAGAAAATTTTCTTTGATCTATACCATATCGCAATTATAAAACACCCCAAGGAAAACTAGTAATTCATCAGAAAAAAATAGAAGAACCTTGGAAAATTCCAAAGTGTACAGAGGTAAAATTTTGTTTTGTCAAACCTTCCTCTTCCCATAATGATGCTTCTGTTTACCTCATATGTTTGTTTTTTGTTTTTTTTTTTTAATAAACTTGGGAATCATGAAACTAAGCTGGAACAAAACTGTGAAGTATATCAGAAATTGCCGGTACTACAACATTTCCTTTGATTAGTGTCAGCTGGTTATGGTGAACTTGGACAGTAACCAGTCACCCTTGGAGACGAATCATTGTTGCGGATTTCTTTTCTCTGTTTTGTTTTGCAGAAAGGAAATGTTAACTGTATTGTAGATAAGTATGAATGTTCCCGGTGAATTTAAAATTTGTAAATAATTTGAATATGAGCTGTATAAACATGTCCTGAACAATCTGAAAAACTGAGTAACTCGATTTCTCTTTTCCAAATAGACATTCTCTTCTCATGAAAATTCAGAAAACTCTGCAAAAGAGGTTTCGGTATCTGTCACTGTTCCTCTTACACTGAAAAAATTCAGAAAACTCTGCAAAAGAGGTTTCGGTATCTGTCACTGTTCCTCTTACACTGAAATAATCATTGTCAAAGTTTAAGCTTAGTTCACTGGATATGTTACTTTTTATCAAATCTGAACATTAGTGAAAATATGAGAAATTCAAAGTCTAGATATAATTTCCATGAGTTTTTGTTTAATTCCAGACTTTTAAAAAAAATTACACATGTAGACTTAAGCAACTGTGGATAACCAAATTATGTCCCTGTGGGAAAAAATCTACAGATTCCAAAATTTAAAAAGAGCTGACTTAAGAATTGTGTTTAAAATATTTTGGAGCCTTTTACCAAGTGCATTGGAGTAGAGTCCAAGGTTTGGAAGCTGAGGGCCTTCAGGGCTGGCCTCTCTGGAAAGATGGCCAGAGTTGCCGCTGCCCCAAGCTGGAGACAGTCACTGCCAGCTATCCCTGCAACAGATCCACCACAGGAGACAGCTGAGTTCATCAGCCACGTATGGGGCATCTCTGGGAAAATCCATGTAAGAAAGGACAGAAAATACCGCACAGGAACAAGACAAGGAAATAAAATGAGAGAAACAGAGGCTACATCAAAGGCAAAGGAGCAGCAGAAGTTTCTCCATGGGAGAGAAGATATTCCGCTGCAGCCCTTAGAAGAGACCATGGTGGACCAGGCATATCCCTGCAGTGTGTGGAGCAGAAAATTTTTACCTACCACACTGGGGGTGGGATGGGGGTTAGGGGGTGAGCGTGTGGCTGGGTGGGAGTTTGGCTGTTGTTCAAGCTAAACCACCATGATTTACCATGATTGTTTTCAACCAGCACTTTATTTAGAGGTCTCTGTAGAAGCAATAGTAATGATAATATCAATAAGATTCTTATTCTAGAGTTAAACACACCCATATATAGCTAATCTGAATATATAATTTGTAGAATAGTAGCCCTTAGACATAAAGGATAAAGTGATGCAACTCTTGTCCAGCTTTCTTGGTCTTGAGGCATCTGTGCTTGCTTTGCTTCAGAACATTTGCAATGTTCTTTGAACACAGATGTCATAGTAATTTTTTCCATAATTTATCAGAGGAACACATGGTACCATGAAGATTTTGGTAAGTGTAATAGAAAGATGTTTCACTTGAAACCAATAGCCTACATGTTAGTTTAAGGAAATTGTCAAAATTTCAGTAAGAAGTTTTTCCTTTTAGTAGATATTTACTTACATTTGTGGGGTATTTTTGGGAAATAAAAAAAGGCCTTATGACAGGATATAATACTCGTTACCAGTTTGTAAAAACTTAATCTCATTTGAAATTAATTATAACTTTAGGTTCATCTCAGTCTCATTTGATTTTCAAAACTGGTGAAATTCACTTATTACTCATTTGATAGTTTTATATAAGAATAAATTGGTGATTTTTCAAGAATTACAGTAAGGAAATGTGATTTTCTACTTTTCTACTCTTCTGCTGTACTTTGCTATAAAATACTCATGTCTTCCTTCCATAGAACACTTTCCTATATCCTTTTTGAGTAATATTTGTATGCTTCACTGCTCTTCCTTTCATCCTTTCTTTTCCTCTCTACCTCATGTAAATGAATTAGAGGAGTTTGGAATACTTGGAGAACAGAACTTTGTAAAAAATAATTCCTTCTTCATTAAGATAAAGCTGGAAGTCTGCCACAGAGCTGCCAGAGATAGAGATTTCAATTTTCTGGTAGGCTGAAGCATAAAAGAGAGGAAAATAAAATGCATTCTAATATTCACCTTTTCTTTTCAACTGAATTAATTGTGACTTAAGGTGTATGTAGTCCTATGAGTGCTGTACTACAGAAGTCACAGTGGAACAGCTAAATCTTGTCTAACTTGTTGGTTTGCTATTTGTTTTATTAATCAAATTGATTTCAGTCTGGCCTTGAGACCAAAAAAATTATGGATGTTGCCTTCTTATTTGCTGCTAAGAATGTGTGAAGCATTCAGGTTAGTACCCATTACTTACAGTAAGGTTTATGTGCTGCCAGGAAACTGAAGAATTGCTTCTTTGGAGCTTCCATTGGTTGCTCAACTTCAATACAGAGTTAAAGAGTCTGCACCATTAGCCAATCCAAACTGCAGTAGTTTAAACAGGAGCATTTGGAGTTTGCAAACTGAAGCTAAATAGAGATTCTAGACCATACTGGATGTGTTTTCAAAAGCGCATTCATTCGATGAGAGCACTAAAGCTCAAAATTTAAATAATATGATTAAATTTCAACAGTACTCAGCTAAGAGTTTACATTACGAATTTACTTCAGGGTGTGACTGACTCTCAGAGAAGACCAGTGTGCAGCCGAATTTGATTAGTTAAGTCTAAGTTCTGTTTTTCCCCCATGCACCTGTGCAACAGGTATGGATTTACAAGGAGAAAACTAAGATTGGCAAGAAATTAATTTCCAGTCACTCATCATTTACTCACTTGTTTTCCTAAATCTTTGTCTCAGAAACAACTATCACTAACTTTAAATATATAAAAGACCACACTGTTAATGATGCGAATATTTGAAATTCATAAAGCTAAGCAGTTACACTCTCCCACTGTGTAATATTTTCCAGTATAAGCAGAATATTCAGTGGACTACAAAATTGAAATAACAAACTTTGTTCTATGTGTATTTTAATTATTATCTGAAGCAATTAATTGTTTTGCATTTTTTATTGTTGTAACACAAAAATGTTTATGTAGAATAAATACCTGGTACAAAAGCCAGCATGGATCATATGAAGTTCCTTCCAGACAAGTTTAAGAGAAGATAATTTCTGAGGATAGATTATGTATACAGAAATACTTTCTTAATACTCTCTTATGGAGCCTTCCTGTGTTGTTAGGAAGTTGGGGACTATATCTGCTGGAATGATATTTTCAGAAATTAATGTATTTTCTTGTACTTTGTTAAATTTATGTAATATATTTTGCATCATAGGACCTACCAATCCTTCTTTTATGTGGAGGTGCAGGTTGCATAACTGCACACATCAAACAAGATATGTAAAACACATGGTGCTGTCTTTAGATAATTTGCTCTCAATGTGCATAATATTTGTCTCCTAATGTTCTCCTAAAACAGTCAAAGTTGCCTATCAGCCTGTTTTCAGTACAATAAGTTTTGTCTTTAGCCACTCTGAGTTACATGACTTGAATAAATTTTACTTTGTCAATGGATTTCAGTTGCTGTATCTCATGTTTAAGGATTAACTCTTCTAGGTATGCAGAGAGGAAATCACGCACACATATTTAGAATATGGATATTTCCTGACTCATTCAAGAATTAAAGGTTTGCTCATATGGAGTGAAGAAAATCTTCTCATTAAGTTAAATAGATACTGTATAAGGTTGCTGGGTTTTTAGGTATCTGCATGCATTTGTAGGGATAAGATATGGAATGACTAACCATGAAATCATTGACACTTCAGAACAAGGGAACAATTACATTAGCCCAGACAGGGAATTTGTTTGGTTTCCCTATTCCAATAAATCACTGCTCTATACTGCTTAGTACGATGGATGAGATCACACAGGCAATACTGCATGCAAAGAAATGCCTTTGCCCAGCACAAACTTATAGATTACAGAGTTTGATTTATGACAGTCTATTAAGAGCAAGAAAAACTGGAGAACTATCTGCAACTATCAAAAGAGGATCTTAATTTTGTGCTGAGGAGAATTATTCAACGTGCAAAAAGGATAAAAAAGGCACAAAATAAACTTAAGGGAAAAAAAGAAAACATAGCAGGGAAAAAAAGATTAGAACCTCTACTACAGAAAGTAGTGGAAGGATCATAAAATCACGGAATATCCTGACTTAAAAGTCACCCACGGGGGTCAAACGCCAGGCCCTGCACAGGACAGTCCCAAGAATGACACTATGTGCCTGAAAGTTCTAGAAAAGGTCAGACCAAAAATGTCAAGATAATGAACTTATTTAGTAAGGCTTTAAATTAGAAAGTAAAGAGTTATATCCTGTCATTCATTCAACCTGCCATAGTTCATAGATTGTGATCTATGATTATGAGTCTGGAATTTGAGGGATACCACAGGACAACAGAGATTCTGTTTTTCTAAAACTTATGGAAGATTCTTTTTAAAATATTGACCATGTGTCATTACTCAAAGAAAGATTATGTGGCAGAGAAGGGTATCAATGTTCATGTATAGATGCATGCTGAAAGCTGTCATAGCAATTTTGACAGAAAGAAAGGTTTGTTTCTTGTTCATTTTCGAAGTATCAGAGCATATTCATATCTTTGGATACATGCTCCTCTTTATATTTTGAGCCTAATGCACCAGTGATCTACATTTCCTCATTAAGATCCAAAGCTTAAGAATTACTGAGAAAGTATTAACAATAAGCCTCCATATGGATGTATAAATAATTCACACGTTGTGTGTTTTGTTTCATCTCTCAGGGAATATAAACTTGGCAACAATCAAGGTGAATGTCATCGTTAATTATAGTTAAAATGCTGAAGTAGAGATACTTTTCCTGACAAAGCAATGCACATAGCCAAACTTTAAAAGAAGTTTATAAAGGGATTGAATGGAAATTAAAATTATAACACTTATGTAGTTAGTTTTGTAGTTACTGAACACTCAATCAGACATAAAAACACAGTTGCTGCAAACACTAGAGATAATTTTTATGTGCCATGATAGTTTTGCAGGATTCAAAGACGCATCTGTGCAAGCATCATGTATTTTAAAATCATGAGTACTATCACTTCCACAATGTGTGCTGAACATATTTGTTCAAAATTATATCTCTTTCCTCAGTCTCCATACTCAGCCAGCCAGATTTTGCTAGAAGATGCTAAGTTTTTACCATTAAAGAGTGAACATTTCAAATATTTTCAGAACATTTCAAAATGTTTTCAAACTGTGTGAAGATTCTGTATTGCTGTTTAAATCCATTCTAGGCTATAAAGTCTTAATACAGCACTCAAAAAATGGCCAAAATCTTTCCTTTCCTTTCCTTTCCTTTCCTTTCCTTCCTTTCCTTTCCTTTCCTTTCCTTTCCTTTCCTTTCCTTTCCTTTCCCTTTCCTTTCCTTTCCTTTCCTTTCCTTTCCTTTCCTTTCCTTTCCTTTCCTTTCCTTTCCTTTCCTTTCCTTTCCTTTCCTTCCTTTCCTTTCCTTTCCTTTCCTTTCCTTTCCTTTCCTTTCCTTTCCTTTCCTTTCCTTTCCTTTCCTTTCCTTTCCTTCTTTCCTTTCCTTTCCTTTCCTTTCCTTTCCTTCCTTTCCTTTCCTTTCCTTTCCTTTCCTTTCCTTTCCTTTCCTTTCCTTTCCTTTCTTTCCTTCCTTTCCTTCCTTCCCTTCCCTTCCCTTCCCTTCCCCTTCCTCCCCTTCCCCTTCCCCTTCCCCTTCCCCTTCCCCTTCCCTTCCCCTTCCCCTTCCCCCTTCCCCTTCCCCTTCCCCTTCCCCTTCCCCTTCCCCTTCCTCCTTCCCCTTCCCCATCCCCTTCCTCCTTCCCCTTCCCCTTCCCCTTCCCCTTCCCCTTCCCCTTCCCCTTCCCTTCCCCTTCCCCTTCCCCTTCCCCTTCCCCTTCCCCTTCCCCTTCCCCTTCCCCTTCCCCTTCCCCTTCCCCTTCCCCTTCCCCTCCCCCCCCCCTCCCCCTTCCCCTCCCCCTTCCCCTTCCCCTCCCCCTTCCCCTTCCCTCCCCCTCCCCTTCCCTTCCCTTCCCTTCCCCTTCCCTTCCCTTCCCTTCCTTCCCTTCCTTCCCTTCCCTTCCCTTCCCTTTCCTTCCCTCCCTTCCCTTCCCTTCCCTTCCCTTCCCTTCCCTTCCCTTCCCTTCCCTTCCCTTCCTTCCCTTCCCTTCCCTTCCCTTCCTTCCCTTCCCTTCCCTTCCCTTCCCTTCCCTTCCCTTCCCTTCCCTTCCCTTCCCTTCCCTTCCCTTCCCTTCCCTTCCTTCCCTTCCCTTCCCTTCCCTTCCCTTCCCTTCCTTCCCTTCCCTTCCCTTCCCTTCCCTTCCCTTCCCTTCCCTTCCTTCCCTTCCCTTCCCTTCCCTTCCCTTCCCTTCCCTTCCTTCCCTTCCCTTCCCTTCCCTTCCTTCCCTTCCCTTCCCTTCCCTTCCCTTCCCTTCCCTTCCCTTCCCCTACCCTCCCCTACCCTACCCTACCCTACCCTACCCTACCCTACCCTACCCTACCCTACCCTACCCTACCCTACCTTCCCCTTCCCCTTCCCCTTCCCCTTCCCCCTTCCCTTCCCCTTCCCCTTCCCTTCCCCTTCCCCTTCCCTTCCCTTCCCCTTCCCCTTCCCCTTCCCCTTCCCCTTCCCTTCCCCTTCCCCTTCCCCTTCCCCTTCCCCTTCCCCTTCCCCTTCCCCTTCCCCTCATGACTTCTATGGAACAAAACTTTGCAAAACCCAGTAAAGATTCATGATCCACTCCTGTAGTGTTTTAACCATTCATGCAACAGCTTTTATTTTTCCTTTTCCTGCTATCCTTGTTCAACAGAAATGTCCAGTTGAAGTATTTCCATTACTAAAATCAAGCAGTGACACTGAGATTATGCACTGTATTTCAAGATTTCATATTCACTTTGATGTTCTGAAAAGTTCAGAATTATGTAAAGTAGCCAGGAACAAGAGAAATGGACAAAAGTAGCTTCTGGCATGGCTATTCATTATTAAAATTCAGAGTTGGTAATATAATTTTTCTGTAAGATTGCTTTGAATCAGAGTAAAAGCATCTTCCTGAGAATTTCTTTTTGAACAGAAAGTTCAGTGTCTTTATCTCCAATTTCCCCGTCATTATCTCCTTTATCAAGACTCTTGAGATATCAAAGGAGCATTGCATAGAAAAATTTTAAAACTGTGGTTTCAGATAATACTTAAAGCACATCTTCAATCATTACTTACATAAAAGTTTTTTGTGCTACGATCAAAAGTCTTGTGCATTCCTCATATGAAACACCCTAATCAGAGAACTTGTGTTGTCATTTATTTTGAAGTCACATCTATGTAATATTTTTGATAGACAATATCTTTAGGTATTTTAAGGTATTTTACAGTACCTTTTCTCTGTGATTTATAGATTTCTCATTTAAATGATGGTTTTGTTAGATAAGACAGAATTTCAAAGAACCCTCTTTTTATCTGCAAGATTAAAGGCATCACATAAAAAAATTTTAACAATCTGAAGTAGGGTGATTACACGTCATCAACAATAATTTACTGCATGGCTTTGATATATTATATGGCTACATTTCCTTTTTCCATTTTTAATTTCAATGTTTGGTATCTTTTTATATTATTACCTATCGATGAAGTACAGTATGAACAAACTTTTGCAGAAGAAACAACATTGTGAAATGGTCTCTTGTATGATTCCGGCTCTAAACTTATTATTTCATGGGAACCAGTCTTCCATGGTAAAGTGAACTGCAGGTTTTTACTTCCTTCTATCCTTACATAATAATTTAGACAAGCTTACTAAACAAGGATAGATTCATTGTGGCATGAAAGCAATCAATAACAGATACCTGGAGGATCTGCATTTTGTCCTAGCATAAATGAAATATGGAGGTTTCTCCTTATAGTTACCATGTTGCGCACAAGTTATTATTTTGACATGTTTTTCCATTTGTAACTGAAAACACAGCTATCATACAGTATGGCAAAAGTCTTTCCCTGGGCATTATTAAACAGCAGCTAAGTTACCAATATGAAGTCCAGAAAATATTCTTGAGAGGCAAGAAATTTTATCTGGTGTTTCCTTTCAACTTTAGGAGGCTACCTGTCAGAAAAACTGCATGCTAAGTGTCTTCTTGAGATTAAGAAAAATTATGTGTTTCTTCTCAGTGTTTTCCTCTTAGGGCACCCAAACCCTCCATGACACCTCAAACTTCCCAGGAGTCCTCTTTACCTGCAAAAGGGGTTTTTACCCCTTGAGTCTTTCTCATTCTCCCAAGAGTTTAGTGTTTAGTGTAAGGATAACCATTGTCTATGCTATAAAACAGTCTGAGTTTGTAGGCTGTAAAATAAGTTCGGCTATAAAGTGAAGGTAGGTACTCAGACCTTGTTTGAAATTGATGCATGTGCTGCACATAGCACTCTTCAAAATCATAAAAGGGATAAAAAATGATAATTTCTTGCTCTATTCAGAAACAACTTTATGTACAGACTTTTCAGCTCAAAAGGATGTTTCAGATTCCTGATATCACAAACATTTATTCTATTTGATCTTATAGAACTAGCTGATAATTTTCAATTCAGCTACCACATTTCTGTTTATTCATTGCAGCATTTAGTTGCAAAAAGAAGCTTCCTTTACTTTGGAAAATGTCTGCAGGATATCAGTCACAGCACATCTCACTGTGCAACACCATATGCTTTCAAAAAGTTGTTAAAAAATGCACATTAATCACTACCCTGCCAAAACAATCAACGTGCTACCCAGAAATACCACTTAGGTAAATACTCTGTGGCGATATCTAATGTGCAAAATCAATGTAAGTCATCAATCCTGCTGCATCATCCAGTCAAATCTACTAGTGAGAGGACTTCATCTGCAACAGTTATCAAAACTTAAAATTTCTTAAACAGAGAACACAGGTATGGCACTAAGAATTTCACACTGGATTTTGGATCACAATAATTTTGTGAACCAAAATAATTTTGCTGATCTTTGACATTACACAGCTGCCTTGTACGTAGAAAGCAGTTTTGGCAATTACTGCAAATGTTACAGAACGTACTAAAGATGCTTAAGTATTTAATGTATAATTGATTTCTTAAAAGATCAATAACTTGCATAATGGAGGCAGACATTAATTCTTTTATACATCTAGACATTAATTGCTTTATGGATTTATAATAAAAATAAGGCTAATAAAAAAGAAACCTTTGAATAGTGGTTTTCAGATGAGAAATTTGCTCATTTTGCTTAGAAAAAGGTCAGTGTGATTCAGATTGGTGGAGAACCAACTCTGTACACTTCTGAACCATGCTTTGAGGTTTGACTGAAACCCCCTCAAAGCAGGAGAAACTTTGATGATAGTAGTTATGGTTTAGGTGTTTTAATTAGCACACATCTAAGGTGTTCAGGTTGTCAAGTAAAAAATGCTGATATGCACAAGGCAGTACATTTCTCTCAAAGATATTCTCTTTGTTGAAATGGAAAGAAAATAAAATAAATAAAAAAAATTAAGGTTTTAATGAAGAACTACTGAAAAGGAAACACAAAATGCTGTGGGACCTCAGTCCAGTTTCTAGGGATCAGAACTAAGACACAACTGCAACTGAGGCTGTCTGCAGAGAAACTACATGTACCTGAGAGATATACTGATGATATGTTGTAGGTGAGGTTATTAATAGTCATGCAGAGATTTAACATGGAACATGTAGGACTGAAGATATGTAGGGATTATTCTTTTCATCCTTGTGATGAAATGACATTATTTCCAGCATTTTTATGCAAATATGATTTATTTGAAGTCAGCCAGCATGGAAGCTTGAATTCACCTGGGTTTTTTTTTTACTGTGGGGGCTGTCTGCATGCGTAATAACTTGCACAGAGCAATTAAATAGCAAGACTGATCTGCCATCATGTAAGTCAGGGAGCTTCAGCAGCTCACACATGCTGTGTTACCAGACGGAAAACATTGGCTCCACCATGTTACTAAGGCTGAGTAAGACAGAGAGAAATGTGGTACTTTTTCATTTGTGACAAGGGAAAAAATGTTTTCCAAAGTTTTCAGCTCATATGCAGCCTCATTATGCATTATTTTTTCCTCCTTTTCTTCATTCATTCATTAAACTGTTTTTTACAGTATTTCTGCTATCTATGGGCTTGGGCAAGGGAATATGTGTGGGTCTCCAGTATTGATTTCTGTTGGAATTTTCTCTATATATGTCTTTTTTTTTTTTTTCCCTTTTTCTTTTTTTCTTTTTTTTCTTTTTTTTTTCTGATGAAAGACAGAGGTTGGAGTTTTTAAAGGAGCATATAGCAAAAGAAACACATCAGAATAAAATTGAGTAACAAGAACAAAAATTAATACGGCTAAAATTATAATAATTATATGTTCCCTTTATCTAGATTCAGTGCGTTGGATTATATTATATGGAATGGAACAACTTAGAAAGCTGCACTAAAGCACTTATTAACAAAAACCCCATATAAAACAAATTATGTGAGTGCACTCAGGCTCCTGAATAATGAAATAATACTATTTATATTTATAGGATTTTGCCCACTATCCCTGCATAAGTTATAAATTAAATACATATTTAAGGCTGTTTGACATCAGATTTAAAGGCCTAATTGAAGTCTAGAGAAGATGACATCTTAATCCTTGTGGGAGGAGCTAGATGAATTTTGTGACTTCGATTAAAAATTATCAGTCAAGTAATATATTAGTACATTTTCAGTTCTTCCAGGGCTTAATCCCCTCTATCTTCATGCACCACCTTCATTCTAATATTTGTGAAGTACCAGTACTATGAAATTACAATTTTTTTTGCCAGAACAAAATAACCAATAATCTCCTACTTCTTTCTATGTTTCAGGCAGACGACATAAAATGGCCATACCCTGGTGGCACACTGAGAATATTAAAAATGATTCACATGAACGGAGATGTCAGAAAAAACAACCTTTTCATTCATTTACCAATGAAAGTCAAATAAAATATTTCTGAACTGTACAGTTGGAAATGGAAGATTGCCAGAAAATGGCAGGATTTCAAGAATTCATCATTACAGGCAAGTGACAAAAAATATTTTGGTCAATGTGTAAAAGTTGAAGGGTAAATTTATAAAATCAGAATTAAATTATAAAGGAAATGCAGGATTATTAACACCTGTCTATAAACGCAGTTTATGGCTTTTATTGTCCAGGGAAAAGGAAAAACTAAAGAGTCATCTTAAGTTCTAGAGAACTCAAGTCCTTCAGAGCACTAAGAAGGCTCTCTCCTCCAAAAACCTTATTTGTATAATGAAGAAATCCATCGAACGGTCATAGGATCCTCCCACTGAATCTGATAAAAAACCTAGATCAGAATTCTAGAATGTCCTTCCTTTGCAAAACACCAATCTTAGATGCAGAGGGACATCTGATTTCTGAATGCAGGAAATGGGGGTCTATGACTCTGACCCTACATTTCAAGTTAAAAAAAAATGCATGACTGGCTCAAAGCAAGAAAGCTGTATTAAAGGATCAAGAAGTGCTGTTGTATTAGATAATCAATGCTAAAAATTGTACACCCTTGATTACCAAAGAGTGACAATTCAGGCACACTAAGGATCTCCAGAAGAAAGACTGGTGCACAACTCATTTTCTTTGTTCAAATTGATTTTACTCAGACCCAAAGAAGAATTCCATAGTAAAATTTAAGCATAGAGAATGTGATGTCTGTAGGTTCCTTCTAGACCTATTTCCATATAATGATATGGGAATATCTCAAATGGTTTTATCCTCCAGATTTCTCTCTCATATAAAAATACAGGGAAAAAAATGGAGAAACTTGTTTTGGCCATTACCAAACAAATGGTAAGTCATATTGCAGTAGTAGTTCATAAATAAACTATAGTTAAGACTACACGGGACATGAATTTCTACGGAGAGGTCACTCACCAATTACCATCAAGCAAAACAGACTTGACTCAGGAAAATTAGTTAAATTTATAACCCATCATATCACAATAGTATAATAAGAAATAAAACCAAACCTTAAAAATACCTTCCTCTACCGCTTCCTTTTCCTGGGCTCAACTTTACTGCCACTTTTCTCTTCCCCCTCCCTTCCAGGGACTCACTGTGTTGGGAAATGGTGTCTGTGGTCAGTCCATCACACATTGTCTCCTCTGCTTCTTTCTCCTCAGGGAGAGGACTCCTCACACTCTTTCTCTGCTCCATCGTGGGGTCTCTCCCAAAGGAGACAGTTCTGCATGAGCTTCTCCCACGGGAGTCCTCACCACGGGCTGCAATTCTTCATGAACTCCAGCTTGGGTGCCTTCCACAGGGGTGTACTTACTGCCAGCAAACCAGCTCCAGCATGGATTTCTCTTTCTACAGGGCCATGGGCCCTGAGGACACAGTGGAAACCTCTGGCAGCTTTTCACAGACGCCACCCCTGCAGCCCCTCTGCTACCAACACCTTGCCACACAAGCACAATACAACAAGTAGTTAGAAATGTATTGTTATTGGGGAAAAAAACCCTCTGCACATAATAGCAATATTTTAAATTATTTAAGAAAGAGCCGAGAGAGGATTGCCTGGGTATTCAAGGTAAATATAAACTGTGTATGAATGCCTTGATTATGCAGAAAATGTTCAGTATGTTTTGCACATGGGCATTGCTTTTCGATTTATAGGGACCACTCAAACACATGAAGTTACCTAATTGTCATGTTATCAGGTAGGCTTATACTGTAAATTCAGTAAGTGTTCCATGTAAAAAGTAACTTTCAATTTGAAGGTGACCCTTTAAAAATGTTGAGCTTGTTGTATTTTTTATTTTTTGTATCAGGACCTTGTCTACTTATATTCCAAATCTTGATTTAGAGTCTGTTTCATTTATGAAAATAAATAACATCAGAGCCAACTTAAAGATACTAATAGTTGTTATATATCAATTTTTTAGTATAGTAACTTCCAATCTCTTGGACAGTATTTTGTTTTGTTTTGCTACTGTCCTGAAAACTTAAAAAAATTAAGAGTACTAAAACATCAAGGAACAGGGTAAATTCTACCAATTCATATACTCTTTTAATAAGTGTACCTTTAGCTTGTGTTTAATTGTACCTTTTAAAAAATAAATGTGAGATTAATTACTTTTTAATTAAAATAAAAAATCATGATCTCACTAACATTTCAATGTTAACAAAGAGCTTGTAGTTAGAAGGGTTAAAAACTAATAATAAAAGACATTAGAGTGATAAGAAACACCCATCAGTTGTCAGATTATTGCTAAGGTACACAAAATAGCTTTCATGACAAAGAAGTCTCAGGGATGTGTATAATGGAAAACCTGTTTGGAAGCTTTGATAATCCAAAATGCTATCCAGCAGTCAATGAACTGGAGATAAAATTTTAACACTTTGAAGCTATGTTTATACTGACAAAGTAGATCAGACCAGTATGAACAGAGCTCTAGTACAAAGCAGTGATGCTGAGAAGCCGATATACATACTGTAGGTATTTTAGGGATTTACTTTTACTTCCCAGTAGCTTTAATTTTGTCGTATGAACTAAACATCCATTAACAGCTGGAGAGCAACTTCTAGGGGTTAGTTTCATATGAAAGCAATCTAGTCCAGTTGCCTTGAGATCATTTCAACATGTAAATCAAGTAAGAAGGGAGAGCTGGGACATTCATTCTCAGACTAAATCTGTAGTGTAGATGAACCCTCAAAGGCCTTTGAAGAATTTATTTTTATGGTATCCTAAAGAAGTGGGATAGGAAGAGAGAAATTTGTCACCAAAGAGAAGTGAATATCTTGGGGTTTGGGCACTTGCCTGCAGTGAAACAAGCCCGATGTTCTATGAGGTTACCACTGGGACTCAGTCAGAGATGTTAAGGTACCAGTTCATCCAATACCTCCTGCTCCAAGTTTAAGTTTTAGAAGTATTAGATTGAAATTTCTTGGAGTGCAATTAGAGTCACCAATTTTCCCCAACTTACTTGCTTCTGTAGTGTTTTCTTTATAATCCCTTCTATTGCTCCCACTAAGCTCCGGAGATATGACAGTAAAGAGCAGCTTAATTCCCCTTTCACATAAGCTAGGGTAGCTCAGTTTGTTTTTTAACTTGTTTCTGAAAAAAAATCTTTGATAATTTTTCGGTTCTCTACCCAGATCATAGATTTTTTTTATCAGTGGATAAAAGAATGCCTGCTCAGCTGGAAATTTGGAAGATGGAGAAACTTGTGAGGTACTGAGTTTTGTCTTTGAAATAGAAAGAACACAAGAAGAAGAAACTGTTGTGTGTCTGTGTCTGCCTTGCTTTAACTTCTACATAGACCAAGAATTTAATATGTACCCTTTAAAGCTAGGTAGGAAATTATTTGAACTACTTCCTGTGGATAACTTAAAACATGGTATAATAAAACCTTCAGAATAATTTTCTCTGGACTATGCTCATGCATTTCTTAGGTGAATTAAGTAGCACATCCAATTGTTATACCAGGTGAAGCCCTACTGCCGATAATGCACAGTGTCTTTTATATAAAGCATATACATATATGAGGCAAAAAAACCCCATTGAATGTTCAACATAATTTAAAGGCTGATGATAAATAATCACTATCCAACTAAAATAGGAGCTGAGATGTTCCAGTTTTCAGGCCAATGACCCAACTTTAATATGCTAATAAGTTTATGTTTATTTGTTACTCATCTCCTCAGACGTAACTGTAGTCTGTGTATGTAGAAATGTAATCAGAGCTTTCACCTTTGAAATGTATAATGAGTATCATTTGTGCAAGAGAACTTTCATTTTCTGAGGTACAATTGGCATAAATGACCTAAACCATAATGTTCTGTTTTTAGAGGCTTACGGTGGGTTGGGTCTTACCTTCTCACTGACTATATGCTTTGCTAAAAGTAGTGAAACCTTAGTCAGGTTATTTTTAGTTTATCTGAATATTTCATATAAAAATTCAGATGAAGTTCTGAGTCTTGACATTACTGCTGAAAGCATTTTATTTTGGTGAGTTTTTAGGCTGGCTGCTATGGAGAAAGTAAGGGGAGAAATAAACAGAAAGACACATAGGAAGACACGATGTGAAAACTAGTGCTCTAAAACAATCTCTGAATCAATACTTCATGACAACCATCTCCCCCTACTTTTCTTATTATTTATGGCAAATATAGTGAAATGTCCTCTGAAATGCTTCTGACTGAAAAATAAGGACTGCACAGTCATGCTGAAATGAATTTCCATGATATTTTCCCAGTGGCCTTAATGAGCACCGTAAATATGTGTATTGAATTTTAAAAAAAGAAAAAACGCTATATTAATCTTGAACCTCAGTTCAATCTGTTAGTGCAGTTTGGAGCTTTGTATGTGTGCCAAAAATATTACAGCAGTTCAGAATTACAGTTATGTAATGACCCAGACAGTGACAGGTGGATCACATTAGTGGGTTCACCAGCTGGAGCAGATGCTCTCTGTCAACTTGCCACTTATTAGAATAATTTATGTGTACACAGGTTTTGAGCTTTCAAACTGATGATATAGGTGTATGCTGGTAAATCCTATTGTAACACAGTTATAGTATCTCTGGATATTACAGTGACTAACAATTACACAGAGATGTCCAGCATTGTGATTTTTCTCTGAGTTTGAGAAGAAATTTTCTTAGTGAATAGGGTTCTTTTATCTTCTTTTTAAAAATGAAAATGGTGAAATTCTTTTCTTTCAAGGTAAAAAAAACCCAAAAAACAAAACAAAACAAAACAAAAAAACCCAAAAAACCCCCCAAAAAACAACAAAAAAAGCAAGAACATTTTTTTCTAGCTAGATCTCCAGGTAAGAATGTGCTCCTATTATTTTACCCAGAAACCTTACCCTGCATATAGGAAATTAATAAACTAGCTATCCCTCCACAAGAAAACCTGCTGCTTTATACAGCTTGAGAATTCCAGCACGCTCAGATAGAGAACAGCTGCAGGAAGTAGACATGCCTACCTTGGCCTATGGTCCAGACACCTGAAAGCAGTGGGAATCAAACCCAGAGATTCCCAGATCTGAGACACTCCTGATGTAAGGTGGCAGCTGCTCGCAGAGCCCCTGCTAGCCTGCAGCCGTAGCCACCGACAGCAGCCAGGTCCCAGCTCAGATCTCTTCCCCACTGTGGACTATACCACCATGGGCAGTCCTGCTAGATCTGTATAAAGGCATTGGGGTTGTGCTGGCATATTGATTCTTGCCTAGTGCTCTCAGGAAAAGCTGCATTAATGGCTGTTTTATAAATCTTCTCTCTGGGCTACAAGCAGAAAATAAAAGGAGATTAGCATTCTCAGTTTTTCATGGTAATTGCTTTTTTCCTAAGAACAAAAATGATAATCTTGATGCATACATGGATTTTTGTCTATTTAGTTTGATGTGTAGCCTCTGTTTTTCTTCAGGTTTTTGAAGCAGAAAGAAATTGCCATCTTTTCAAATTGGAAAGACTGTGATAACTTTACCTGATTCAGAAGTGTTTACAGATATTTTGTGTCTATATGTGGCTGAAATAAATGTGGCAATTTTCTTGATCTGAAGTACATGAATCTATAAATATATTTTTAGGTACATAGGCTGGCACTCCAGAGCATTATAAGAAAACAGCAGATGCTAAATTATCATAGATCCAGAGAGGTTGAGTCTTGAAACATCCCTGACTTATACAGAGAAATCTACAGGGCTCCATTAATAAATTGAGCTCATTTAATGCTTAAAAATATTCAATAATGTGTTGTTTATTTCCTACAGCAAATGATATTGAAGACATAATAACATTGAAATTTAAATCAGTGACTTCTGTAATATCAGGGATTATTGTTAAGGGGGAAAAATAACCCTCAGTCTTTATATAATACTGGCAAGAGCAAACAGAAAAACATCATAGTCACTCTCCATCTTCCATTTTGAGTTCTCCAGAGGCTTTTCCTTCTAAGAAGAGTATCCCAGCTGCAACTTTTTCAAAGGGAAAGCCATCAGAGCCCTGCAGATGTCTGTGAAAGTGACTGACAAAGTCTCCCCCAGCTACCCGAGGATAATGACTCTGGCGTTGGTCACCTTCTGTGAGCTAACAAAATTAAATGCACAAGCACTGCACAAGTCAAAGTCAGTAGCAGTAGTTTCCATGTTTTTAGTAATCTTGAGTTATCTAGGAGACTGATTTTGATTTGCTCTCACAATTTTTCAGGGTATGTTCCTCTCCTCCCAACTCTGGCTCCTCAGGAAAAGTTTTATTCCAACAATTATTCAGGGACTTGTTACTCCTCTCCAAAAGGCTTGGCTTAATTACAAGTAACTTCAGGTGCCTCTCTCCATTCCTTCTGGATGTCAACAATGACCATGTTGTAAACATTGTTTAGAAAAGTTGTAATACCTGTGTGTTTGGCAGTAGATGAACAACAAAATTCCTTTGAGGATGGACCTCAGAGAGGGTGCATGGATTGACTCACAAGAAAGTAACCACGTGTTTCTTGCAGCTTTTTGTGGAATAGCTCCAAACAAGTAAGTTCTTCTTTAGAGTATAAAAGGATTTAATGGATGAAAATGTTTCACAGGTCAGGGCTTTACTGCATCCACAATGATAAAGTGGTCCACTATTGATTGTTGACCACAGGAGACAAGGAAAAGGCATTGCTACCAGTATCCAGATGCTCTGGATATTTGAATGGGAAAGCTTGAATGCTTATGTATGTACCAGAAATTGGGGAGTTTCATGCCTTCTCCTTAAAAGAGTTTTTTGAGGTGTTGCAAGGCTAGTCAGAATATAAAACAATTTATTTTCTAGCATTCAGATGCACTGCCTTTTTTACATGCTCAAAGACTTAATATTTTGCCATGAAGGTAGTGACAACTTTTGAAATAGGAACAATTATTCCTTTGAAAAATTTGACTTAGTCACTGGAAATTCATGTTTGTTTTCTGGTCGCTTAGGTCTTCAAGACAAAATAATTTATTCCAAAGCACCCATGGTTCTCTTTTTGTTATATGTATAGGTATTGTCATACTACATTGTAGTGATCCTTTATCAGAGGCTGGCTTCTGTCAGATGATTTGGATCTATCCCCAGTTGTCCCTCTGTGAATCACTGCTCTTGTTCATGTAACATGGCACTTAGAGAGATCTACGCCCCAGAGAGTGCCCTGTGGATTTTGCACACTATTTCTACACTAGAGCGCAATATTTCCCCCACTCAAGTTTTTTCCCACTAGGGAGAAGGATGTGATCACTGTAGCTGTTCCTTGAGGGCAAAGTCTTTTGAAGGAAGTGACTGTAATGTTAGAAATTTCTCACGTTTGATTCTGGTGACACCTGACTTTTCAGCGTGCAATAAATCTGGTATTCAGCAGTAGAACACAATGAAACATGCGAAAATGCCTGTTTACTGAGTTTGGGTTTGTTGTAAAATATGTACTTCAAGATGTGTAATTAATAAATCCCTGGATAAATTGTTAAGTCTTCAGGTTTTACATGATATCCCTTAAGTAGATTCTCATTTTGTGTAAAGTTTTATGTTGGAATGTATATAGGGAAAGAAAACCAGCATGAAATGAGATGCTGGTTAATATTATTCTGTAGATTGTCATGATAAACAAAATTTTCAAGTCACCTGTAGTCATGGAAGTTGAAAGTTGTGGATACATGGGTGCCTGGCACATTCACTGAAGACTGAAGTAAATGATAGTTGCTTTTTATATTGCTTCCTGCCATCTTTCCTCATTGAAGAGCAAAACCAAAAGGTTGTTGTGGTCCTTAACAAGAAGCAGAATATTTTGTTTTAAAATTGAACAGTACAGTCTCACATTTCCCTGCCATTTTAAATGTTTATTACTATCCAGTTTTTCATCTCCGTCTGAATTACAGAGTGTAATCTCTCAGTTGTTCATTGAAGTCTTATTTTTCTGCCAGCTTATTCTATTTAATCTCTTCCATTTATGTCATCTTCATAACTAATAGCATTCATTTGGAATCCCTCAGGAAATTTAGGGAGACAATGTCAGAGTAGACACTGTTAAACATTGTCCTCAAACTGAACCACAGCATTTTTATCAAACTTAAGGAATAATTTTTCCATTGTGCATACAATAAAGAAAGATGGGCAAAGTTAACTTCTGAGCATTTTCTGTTTGTGGGCTGAACAGTTGGACCACAGTAACTTGATAAAGTCATGGTTTAATAAAATCATACCAGCCGTAGTGAATTATTTGGGAGATACACAAACCAGCAAATTGAACAATAAATGGAAACTTACTCTAAAAATGAACACCTCAGTTGTGGTTTCTCCTGGACTGTGATAAATGTTCAAGTTCATGTATATCTTACATTCACAGAAAGCGTAAATCTTATTCTGGGACCTGGTTCCAATTCAGCAGAGGTCTTTTTACCGGATTTGCAGTCTTTAGATAGACAATGCATAGCAAAACATTAGTGATGTAATAATTCCCCTTTTTATTTCTTTAAATAAAGGTACAGATTCTCTCTATGTATTCCATTTTAAGAGGAAAAAAAAAAAAAGGGTGATTTCTATTTCACTTCTTTGTGATGACAAATATGGTTTGTGTCTATCTATTTTAAGGTGTCTTCAGTCTTGATAGTTACTAAAGCTATCTACTGACTTGGCCTCCTAAGGTCAGCAATTTAAGAGCCTTAATCTTACAACCACCATTTGTCAAACTGATCACTTCTACATAGAAGAAGGGTTGGTAATAGCATATTCCAGAAACAGTTTGCCAAAACCACTGATGCACACACAAACCATTGCTGAAGCCTCTCTGCTGTCAGTGTTTGAATTTTCACATGATGTTCATTACCCATAGTGTGTCACCGAGGGGCTCCGTGTGACACCAGGGGTGGGTTAAGCAGGACACAGCAGAGACGCGGGAAGATAAGGCCCCTGCTTCAATGTCATAGAAACTCAGAATCCTTTTGGCTGGAGAAGACTTCTAACATCATTAAATCCAATCACTGACCCAGGGTTCTCAAGTCCACCTCTAGACTATGTCCCCAAGTTCCACATCTGCACATCCTTTAAATTCTTCCAGTGATGGTGATTCCACCACTTCCGTGGGCAGACTGTTTGGTGCCTGGCCACCCTTTCAGTGAACAAAATGTCCACCCCTGCACCCCTCTTGCTAAAGGTGATCACTGGGGCACCTCCAGGTCAGAAACCACTTGCACCAGCTTTTTGCAGACCATCCTGCCTGGAGGTCTCTTCCAAGTAGTTGTGATCTGACACAGTCTGTGATATAAATTTGGAAATAAATAGTTTTGCCTAAGTGTGCCAGGATAGAGGTCATCCTGGAGCAATGGCTTCTGAAGTGAGGTTACAGAAGTCAGGGCTTGACAAAAGGGAGCAGGTTGGCCTGGAAATCTGCTGTTAACAATAAAGCAGTCACAGATTGTGGTGCAGGCTGCTCTTATGGTGGTGAAGATTGAATCAGATGTCCCCCATGATTTAGAGACAAAACAGTACATATTCAAGTATCTCCTTTTTGCAGAGCTGCAGAACCCCCAAGCAGAAGCTGGAATAACAAGGCACTATTAGAAAATCTGCTAGATCACCTCAAGCAACAGCACAGCAAAAAGCAGGGACAGCTAAAGACCAGGGGCAGGTCACCACACAAGCTTCACCTGACGCGTCCAACAAACACTTCCCACACGGCAGCCGCGCTTCCATCACGTGGCAATAGTGCAACAGTCACACACCCATCTGGTGCCTGTTGAGCGCCAAGCAGACACCAATCACACGCCTGTCACGTGGCAGTCATGTACCCATTACGTGGCAATTATGTGCCCAGCATGTGAGATCTGTGCCACTCACAGCCCTAGTATGTGGCAATCGCACCAGGCATATCTGCTGTGAGTCCTGCGGTCATGCTGCCAAATGGGTGCCAACAGCAGCAACAGCTGATGCAACAAACACAGGAATGATCTGATAGCTGTTGCAAGGTGGGGCAGACAAGTGTCAAGCACAACAGGTATCATAATGCAGAAATTTCTTTTCTTAATCAATTTCTGTAGTATTGGGACAGAATGGATGAGTAAACAAGGTGCGACGCTTCAGGTATGTGTCTTAACTGAAGTGCAACTCAATGATTTCATCAGTTACTAAGATGATAAAATTGAGGACACCTCCTCAGTTTTACATTCCCATTTAACTAAGATCTCCTTTGCAGAAATCAGCTTGCATACAGGAATAAAACACTAGGTAGAGCAAGTGTGTTACAACTGAGCCCACTGTCGGGATGTGCAGTGATTTACTAAAGCATTTTTATGATAGGACCAGGTCTCTGCATGCATGTAATAGGGAATAGACACCCAATATCTGTTTTACTGAAATAAGAAACAATCTCCGTAGAAAATTTTTTTGTAAAAACACAGGGCTTGAGTGTCTAATAACTTAAAGAAGAACATACACAGAAAGCCCAGCTGGGAGACAGGTAACATTCTTGAAGGAGCAGGAGAAACTACATTTAGATTGATTTGGCAAATTTTCAGGTATATGAGCTCGATTGGACTCAAATTCTTATGAACCTGATGCTCCTGAATTACTCACCATGGTTCTTAACTGTACAGAGAGAAAATGCTTTCCTCAACTGTTTTAAGATGGCACTTACTTATAATAGAGACCATAATTTATTGATGACATAGTTGTGGTCTGCCTTAAATCGAATGATTATTGTGTATTTGTCTCCTTTTCATGTGCTGTCAGAGGCTAGCTCTGGTACAGCAGCCAAATACTGAGACCTGGCCAAAGAAAATACACACAGACATCATGGCCAGACTTCCATAAAAATAAAATAGCTGCTTCGAAGCCACTGCATTTGGTAGAACAGAAGTATGAGAGGTAAGTTCTTGTATGTGCAGAAATCAGAAGAGATAAGAGAGGGTTTATTGTTTAACGCTGGATCTGTCCCCCATTGAAATAAAAAGGAGAAAACCTGGAATGAGAAAAACTGTATTTTATAAAGAATGGTCTTGTCAGAATTTACTTACGTAGGAGACTGGTGCAAAATGCTGAATCATGTTTTATACATTCTAGGCTGCTATCTCTGCCTTGGTTCGTAATAGAGTTTTGGAAAAGATAAGTTGCGGCATTTCTATAAAATGTGTTTATATTATTTCATAAGCACCTGTGTACCATCTAATGTAATTTGTAGGCCATATTTGCTGCTTTTCCTTTTAGATAACACTCAGAAAAAGGTTTCTGTTCAATTTGGAGTGCCATGTTTGCTTGGTACACACTGCCTGAGCCGGGTAAAAAGCCACCACAACAAGCTAAAAAGCAAACAAAAATACCTTTCCTAGCCTACCTGCTAACGTCTACACTAAATGGGATTAAACTGACTACTGCTCTCTGCTTTTTTTTCCCCAAATCTTTTTGCACTCTATCCTGGCCTGAATTTATTCCTTTCCTAAACTGGCCAAGGTAGGCCACACTGTTTGACATCCACTCCACCTTCGGTAGGACCTAGTACTGAGATGTGTGAGGAGCATTTCTGTTCAGAGCTCAGCATATGGTGGATTAAGTGGTAAGGACATCACTCCCAGGTGCGTGCCCTTCATCAGGAGCAGTGGCTGCCAGCACAAGTCAATGTGTCACAGCTCATTTACCAAGGACTGGGCCATAACTTCTGCACATTCATAGGCAAAATAATGGGAGAGCATCACCTCAGGAGCTGGAAGGCTTGTGAAAGATGATGAGAAGGGAAAGAAAAGGGCCAGCATCTGTGAGAACAGCAGTTATAGAATATGTGAAAACTGGGAGGGAACTACTTGGAAGCAGAAGTTCTAGAATTACAACCAAAGCAGATTTTTACTAAGTAAAATACAAGAACCTTAAGTGTCTTAGTATTTGGGGAGACAACCCAACTGCTATATCTGCAGTTATCTTTCAAAATTTAGGTTTCTGTCTCTATTTGTGTGTTTTTTTAATACAAATTACATGTTACATATAAATGTGTATGTATATTAAATAAATATGTTTCTAGAGTAGTTTTTTCTATTAAGGTGATTGATAGCTTGGGAAATACAAACAAAATTGGTCAAGTCAGTTACTCTTAATTTTATTGTCACCCCTAGGAGGCTGTTGTGGTAGTCTGTCTGTATGGTCAGCTTGGAAAGAAGGTCTTTTTCAGTGGGCAAACTGTAGAGTTGATTATTGCTGTGATTCTTTTCACTTGGTTTTATGTCTTCACTTTTGTTTATATTCCCTTTTTTTTTTCCACTCAATAATCTTAGAAGACTCAATTGCTTTTAACATTGCATTATTTTATTTTGTGCATCCATGTATTATGGAGATGTTTTATTCATGTCTGAATTATTTTCCTTCCCAAAATGTCAAAAACAGTGTAGACACTTCAAGTTTAGTGTGTGCACTCTACTACAAAATGAATTTTCCTCCAGCTATAATTATTACAAGCTGGGTGTTTTTCATCCTCCTAATTTATCTAGGAGAAAAGGCAGGCCGTCTTTATAAAGACATAAGATGCCATAGAGTTTAAGTATATTTGTATATGCTTTGTTTATCTTGCAGGTTCACAATACACAGGATCTGTCACTGAACAGAGACTTCCTGCATACTTGTTTGATATTCCTATTTTTCTATCCTTTAAAAACATTTAACATTTTTGAGAAATGTTGTGAGGCTAAGGATGATTTGACATTAAGAAGAAGAGTTGCTTCTACACCTTGAAAAGTCCATCCTGAACCTTGAAATAGGTTGTGCAGCAGGAGGAAAAAGCATAAGAAAGATTCTGTTCTATATGCTGCTGATCATTACGTGTATTCAATGTGCTAACACAAGATTCTACTCATAAAACTTTGGGGAAGCAGGCTCAGGCCCTCCTGGTTCGCACTGATTTTTTATCAGTAAACTTTTTTTTTTGTCCTTTCTGTTGTATATTGGAGACCATGTTGCGGTTGTTTTGAGACAAATGAAGAGGTTGTTCTCTCAATATTTTCTTCCAGTTTGTATGTGGATCACCCAGGTAATCTACAAAGCAAAATTAAAGGTCTGAAAATAAGAGTATTTCTTCTACAGCTGAAAGAAGGTAAAGAGAATTTTGGCCATATTCTGTTTTGAAAAGATTCTTAAGTTTTTCTCTAGGGCCACCATAGCTAAATATTGTTGCATGATAAAGCACTGTAGACAGGATGCTGGTCTGAAAAAATTAGAGACTCTATGTCATTATTTAGATAAATATGTAGGGTACATTATCCAGGTCAATACTCTGGCTGACAGGCATGGTGAGATTACTGTCCATGGCAATACCCAGGCTGTGGGGTGCTGCTGTATATAATATGGCTTTTCTCTTTGCAAGCATGCACTCAATCTGCTTCTAGATTGTAGTTATCAGAACTGTGTAACTCTTTGAGGCTTTCTGTTTGAGGTCCTAGAGAAATGTGAAGTACTATTATCGAAACAATGCCAAAATTATTTTCTTCTCTAAGGTACTAACCATAGGATTTCCCCAGCTGGATGTGTATTTATGTATTTGAACATATGGCATATTTTAGGACAATTTGGAAGGGCATACTGTAATGAAAAATGTTATAGGAGGGGCATAAATAAATGAGAAAATGTAGAAAACTAACTGACATTCCAATTATAAGATCTTATTTTCAGTTTGCTTAATACTTTGTTAGGTTTTAAATATTTATACTTTTTCTGGCTACAAATCTGTTTCAAACAGAATAGTTCTACAAATAGCTATGAAAATAATTTTACTGTTTCACTGTTCCAGAAAGGTTAGAGAAAAGTATTGTCTTGCCAACATGAAAGAGAAATCAAAAGTTTTTAGGTCCCTAAGTCTCTTGACAACCTCCCATCTTGTGAAACAGGGATTTGAAATATGTCGAAGAGGGAGTGGAACAGTCAAGTTAATGAAATGCCTTCAACTGGCATTGAAGTTTGCCCCAACTCAGTTGGGTTTTAAGACTTTGAAAATGTTATTTTGTAAATATTCCCTGCAGACTTTGAAAGATTTAAGCAAGTTTGTTCTCTAATTAGGTACTACATTTTCAGTCAGCCTGTCTCAGCCCAGGCCCTTGGGGCACTCCGGTCATTGCCACGCCCACGCCCTTCTGTTGTTATCAGAACTGTACAAGAACTCTGAGGCTGATAGCAGGGATGTGTCCATCGTGTCCTGTCGGCACACTCCAAGGATGGAGACTGACTGCCGCTCTCTTACGCTGAGCTGAGGAATATCAGTTGTTACATGGCCCTGGTGAGTCCTCGTTACTCACAGTGCTGGAAGTTGTTTGCCCCCACTCCCTAAAAGAAAAACATCTCTACATAGGACATTGCACAAAGAAAGCTACATAAAGAATTGTTAATGACAACAAATCAAAGGCATAAACTGAGGAAACTATTAAAAATAAAATCAAGACTAACTTAACCTGGATAATCTTAAACTGTCCCTCACACCTGAATGCTATGATACAATTCAAATTACATATTTTCAAACTGTCATTTAACAAAAATTCTTTTTTTTTTTTTCAACAGGTCTATGAAATAATGCCTGGTGATAAATTGTAGTGATATAATAAATGAGACAAAAATCTGTCATTCCTCTATCTTCTTTATTGCAGATATTAGACAGCACTTAATGAATGCCTACCTGTGGGAAGGTAATCAAATTAAGATTACAATAAAGATACATTGTAAATTATCTTCTGTTTTAAACTGGAAAATAGAAGGTACTACTAGCAGCTATTTATGCAAAAAAAATCTTTTTAGAAACAGACAAGTTATAATTCTTGGCATGTAGACCTAGGAATTGACTCAGCTGAATGATCCTTGTAGTTTTTATTTTATATTTCTTAAGTCAGTTTCTTCATTTATTATTAAAGAAAATTAAAGTAAGGCCCATTGGGAAACAGATTATGGTTATGTGAACAAACATTAAATCCAGATTGTTTACAGATTAGCACATAGGCTCTTGTCTGCTGTCAAGTATGTGGCAAGTTTGGTTTCGTTCGCACTAAAAGTAACAAATGGGAAAAGAAATCAGCGCTAGAAATGAGGTTCAATTTTCAGACTGGAACATTAAAAAGGCAGTTGGGGGAAGTAGCTGCCAGTATGGGAATTCTAGTTCAGAGATCATTTGCAAAGTCAATGTTGCATGCCTAGAAGTTATGAAAATTGGGCCCATTTTGCTGTAAATATCTAAGGTTGCACAAATTAAAATCAGAACCATACCATTGTGACTATAAGGGTAATATACTCCATGGAAAGCAATATGTACACTTGTGGACCCCTGAACCACACAAGCTTCATTTAAAGTGGAATAAACCAGTGCTGAAGGGAAAAGTCAGTGCACATGGAAACATGCATTTGTAAATGATCCTTACAAAAAGTGAGAGAAGAACAATAAAAGAAATAAGCTACAGCATGTTACAAGGCATAAGAAAGGTTAGTGGATGCAGTGATCACTGTCCCTATTCAGTGAAGCGCAATGTGCTCTTAACGCATAATGAATAGTTTTACAAGATCAATTTGTTAAAAGTCAAGTGGATATTTTTGACCATCTCAATTTGCTGAATCAAATGGGTATGTGATGCTGAAAATATTTGGGACAGCTGACCCAAACTGGCCAAAGGGATATTGTGTACCACAGAACAGCATGCTTAGTGTGCAGACTGGGGGTATTTGGCTGTGAGTGGCTGATTGCTGCTCAGGGACAGGCTGGGCATTTGCCAGTGACTGCGGAGCAATTTTATTGTGCATTGTTTGTTTTTTCTTGGGTTTTATTCCTCTCTCTTTTTTTAATCTCCCTTTTAATTTCCGTTATTATTATTTTTATTGTTATTAACTGATTATTAATCATTATTAGTAACGTTTATTTCAGTTATTGAATTTATCTTATCTCAAGACAGGGACTTTACCTTTTTTTGATTCTTCTTCCCATTCAATCAGGGGTGGGGGGGCACGGAGAGTGAGCGAGAGGTTCCATAGTAGCTGGCATTTGCCAGCTACGGTATGCTAGAATAAATAAATTATAGAATGACATTTCATGACCTTGCATGTTAAGTAATTATATGTTGAAAAGGTTTGAATCTTTTGAAAAACACATATTTTCTGATCTCTCTATTTTGTCAAAGAAAGTTGTAAATAAGGAACTTGAGACTTTTTAAATACCATACTTAAAAATCTACTCCTATCAAATGGAAAGAAAAAGCTTGAATAAAATAGAAAACAGAGGAAAGATAATGCATTCTCAGATTCTCTGCCTCTGTCTATTGGTGTTATTATTTCAAATAGATGCCAAAAGAAAATTTAAAACTGGAATGTGATACTTTTAAAATTAAAAAAAATTCCTTAGATAATATGGACCTACTAAGCGTTGCAGGACTCATTTCTCCGGCACCCATGGTTTTAGCTGAATCCAAAATGGTATGAATAGAATATTTTGCTGACACTTTGGCAGAAAGTGAAGAGTTCCTAGGAGAGTAGATGGAAGATTTGGAGCAGTTTCTGGAAATGTGTGTGACAATGATAAATGGTCTGATTATATATCTCTAGACTTTTTATAATCTTTGGTCCAACAGTTTCACTTGTTCTAGCTTCTATTTTAAACCCTTATTTTCCAGGATAAAATGCCTGATGTAGAAGGAATTTGGTAATAGGAGTTAATAAACAAAAAATCACTCTAAATGAAAACCTTGAGCTCCAGAAAATGAAAAATATCTTTATTAAAATTAAAGATTGAGGGTTGTGCATTATAACTGGCTTGCACAAACTGAGAGAGGAAAGCAAACTTATTCTGAGCTTGGCACCCCAGAGAGGAGAACAGCTCTGCTCTGACAGCAGTGAAGGTGAGCGTAGCTAATCAGAATTGTTACATCTTGAAATTAGGTACAATTTGGCATATATCCATCCTGGATCCTCTGTGTAAATTTGTTGAGCATATTACTTTCATATAGATTAAGCCAATTTGAAAAAATACCTAAAAAGCTTGAGCAGCATCACAGTTAGTGGCACCTGTTGCCCTACTGTAGGCACTTAAACTCCTTGTGTGTGTATGCAAGTCTCTTTGTGCATGTATGTATGAAAGAAATATAGCAGAATTAAGTTCTTTAAAATGGATAGTAGAGTCAGAAACTCCCTTTACCAAATCAGCATCTGAAAGCTGCCAAAATGATGAATAAAGATCTATTCTTCCAAAACCAGATAACTGAGTCTTCAGGAGAGTAATACATTTCCATCCACAATTTGAAATCATGCTCTTCCTTCAATAGTTTGGTTTCTTGGAACAGACGTCCCCATATATGAAAAGCTACTAATTTTATTTTATTTAGTAGAACACCTTCAGGGTGTGAACAATCATCCAGCATGGAGCTGGATGATTGTTCCCTTATTGCACACTATTCTATGTCTGGCAAGGAGTTTTCTGGTAACACCTATGCTAAATGTCTGCCATCTAAAAGGTGGTGTCTGAAATATAAAAATAGTCCTTGTTTTAAGCAGAAGTTGTAAGTGTATGAGTGTGATGATATAATAATATTATATAGATGCTATAACATTCAAAACATAGCATAATTAATCTACTGGTGGCTTGGAAGTATTTAAATTCAAAGAAAATGCATTTTTCTTCTATTTCAAGAAACCATGAAAAAATTGGACACAAAGATTTGTTTTTAACCATTGATATATAACCTTTCTAAAATGTTTTCAAAACTGGGAGAAACCACAGAAAGAAATTTCAGTGAACCAAAAAATGGAAAAACCCCTTTGCAGATATTTTAGAAGTGTATGCATAAGTTGCCAAAAAATCTCCTTCTTAGAGGAGTTATTTTAGAGGAATTAATTTTGACTCAGAAACGTGATACTGCAAAATATTGCAGTCCAGACTAAGTGGGAATTTCACATAAGTGAACACATGACATACATGGGCCTTTTTCAGTAGGGAAGATGGGTTCAGCAGAGATAATTCTGCAAAATGAAAAGTCAGTGTCAGTGTCTACGCTCCAGAAATATCAGCAACCCTTCAGATGCCTATGGCTTCCAAAAATGAAGAAGAATGCAAAGATAAAATAGAGGTTACTGTGAGAAAACAGAAGACAACTGTGAGACAAGATGCTTCATGACCAGTGCTCAATATTGTCTGCATGCGTACACATCTAGAAGCATCAGTGATATTGAAGTGAAATTCATTTAATAAGTGAAATTTAAGTTATGAGGATGAAAAACATATGTGTTTTAAATGCATATTTTTAGACTAAAAAATTATATATTTTTTATTATTCACATTTTAATGATAAAACTTGTAACAAAAGATAAAGAGAAAGCAGAAGAAAGGAATCTAAATAACCTGACAGTAATATTCAGACTACTAAAATATTCATTTAGGAATAGACAAATTAATTTTAGCCATCTAAGCAAGCTTATATAAAAAGAGTTTTTTGTAAAGTTTGGCATACTGCATACTGTTTGCATACTGGTATAAACCTACGTAAGAGAAGCCCTGTTCTTTCCTGAAAAGCAATAAACAAGAATTAAGAAATACAGTATTTATAAAGCTTCCCTCAACAGCAAAAGATAAAGCACACACAAAAAAAATTAATCTCTTAAATTCACTTTGCCTTTGTTACAGTAGTAAGTGTTGACTTTGAAGACGTTTCCAGCAAGGAGAAATTATTTTCAGAAGTACAGAGAGTAGATTAATTTAGGCCTGGTTCCTTGAGGTGAGATGGATTACTCACAGGATTAAACACTTTGACAGAACAATCTAGGCTGGAAATTTCAGAAGAATGAATATTTACTATTTTTCTATTATAATCTGATTTTGGCACAAAAATATCATATTTTGTTTGCAAACAATAGTGCCTAAATGAAGTAGTGCTCGACTGCACAGCATCTCCTAGAATCCTCACAGCATAACATCCAAATGGCACAGTTCAGTAGTGTCTCTATAGTTACTAAAACGTTGGTTTCTTCACAGTGCCAGTCTTTATGGTGATTACACACAAGTTTATAGAGAGGGCCTTGAGACTGGAAAGCTTTTTCTGTTCATAAATAGAACATAATTCTGTAATAGCCAATGATCCCCTGCTTCACACTCTTTGCTTGTGTTCTGGACCAGGGCTCTTTGGCATTTTTCTTCAGCTTTTGGGTGGAAATTCAGTTTAGTTTCACTTGGGTTGACGCTTTGCAAATATTTATATTTAGGGCTATGTTTAATTCTTATTCAAGAAAAAGACAAGTTTAAGAAAATTTCTTTTTCTTGAACATTGCATGGAATAGTTATACCACACTCAACTTACTCTCCTTCGCAGATGATCTTGAACATGCCTGGATAGCCTTGACTGGATCCAGACTAATGAGGCAGACAAAATGGCTTCCAGAATGTTGCTAACCCTGTTGCTAATGCTCTGCGAGCTTCTCTTTAGCATTGCAGTTTTAAAAGAAAGCATCACAAATTCGAATACTGAATAGGCAAGCTCTGCATGCAATGGCCAACTTCTGACCTCTCAACAAGAATTTCGAGCTGTCACAGATGCAATTCCTATGTAAAGGTTAGAACATCAGTGATGGAAGAAGTAGCTAATAGGTTGTGTTTCAGTGCAAAAGAATTAGGAGTGGAAAGAATACAAGTATCCATACTGTTATTAAAGTTGTCTCTAATATTTAATGACTTTTTCAAGCAGAAGAAAAGGATTTCTTTTCTTAGATATAACAACCAAATAACAAGTATTTGAACTGATTTTTGTTTATTCATAATAAACCAAATTACTTGCCACTGTATGATTAGGAAAATGTGTTACATATAAAATTTTTGCACTGATCTATCCACAACATGAAAATTGCCTTTCAACGTATTTTTTTTCTATGCAACACCTTGATAATTTTTAAAAGTAGTAACAATCCCATCTAATTAAAAATGAGATAAAGGCTCATGTTAGATCTGGATCTAGTTGGGAGCAAAGTAAACCTTCACAGTGGACTTGCTAGGCTGGTAACCTAAACCACTTGGTTCAACAAACAAATTTAGGATCATCTTTTGCTTTCTTTCTCATATTTATCATCTGTCCAATACCCAATATATAATACCAACATATAAATGTTGTCATGGTTAAGGTATAAGGTACCACACAAGCTCAATCACATTTAGACTTTCTGTATAATTGATTATAAAGACTTATTAATAAAGTTTTTTTGTTATGGATGTTTTATCAGTTTCATAGACAATGGCTAACTTTACTCTGAAATTTTCTTTCCATGACTTTTCTCTAGAACCATCTGTTAAATCATCCTGCACGTCTTACTTTTTTTTTTTTTTTTTTTTATGCTGCAACAACACGGACAAATCTTACCTTAAATACTGAAATTAGAGAATTTTGGGGTTTTATGCATATACCAAAGCAAACATTTTTGTTCTGCTGGATTCAGTCTTTTTCAATACAAAGAATTGCACAGAATTTTGATTTAAAGTCTATCAATAATAAGAAAATCTAGTAGGCCTGCATATCAACATATTTATAATTATGCAATCAGGAATGTTCCCTGAGATCCTGTAAGGAAGAACAATTACTTTCTGATCTCTGTGGTTATGATTGCTGGCCAAGATAATTTTCTTTCTGGCAGAAGAAGGTATCTATATCTATTCCAGAGCTGATTAACCTGTATGATATGTGGTAGAAATAAGAAAATTTCTCTGGATACAGCTGGTCATTAATAAAGAACAAATCCTCTAATGCTGTCAACAACACTTTGCTAGGATCAAAGTCAGGCTGGTGACTGACCATCTGTCTCTGTGCATATGTATTTCAAATAGTTCATGCTTTACTGATCCATCAGATATCACCTTGAATCAGAATAATTAACCACATCAAGGCAATTTGGGTTAGTGAACATGCCAAGACTTTTACTGTTGACCTCAAAGTAGCCAGGAGGTCTGTTGGTCCTGGTCTCAAACAGTACTTTCTGTTACCTTGGATGACTTAGTTAATTTCCATTTGGGGTATATAAAAGATTATATTTATTCAGCTTTTTAAGAAGCTGTCATAACTTTGTCATATAAAAATTACATTTTACATTATACAGTGAGGGTTGTTTTCAAGCTGCTGACTAACAGTGTGTTATATACTATCAGAGCAGTTTCACTGTAGTTTCACTTCATTACAGAAAAGAATTTATTCAGCTAGAGGTTTTCAATCATTGCTTTGAAGTATGAAATAAAAAATGGACCTTTCTTATAGAGATAAGTAGGTGCTTTATTTGTTAAAACTTTGGTCCAATAGAATTGAATGAATGATAGAAAAAGTAGATGTATTGTCAGGCTCTCAGTGATGCATGTACAAGGCAACATTAAAGCCTGGATTTGCTTACAACTGCCATCTCACCTGTTTTGCATGGGATGATCTCTGAAAACCTCAAAGAGTTTGAATTGGTATAATTGGGAAATTGGTATAAACAGTATTATCCCAACTAGTCAAGGAAATAATTCTCCTTATTTTTTATGAAAGTAAAAATGAAGAGAGTTATGGATAAGAGCAGTAGGGAGCTTTATGTTTCATATGTTGAATGACAAACAGCTATAAGTAAATAGAATTAATGAGACTGATTTTTACATGTTATGTTAATTGAAGCTGGGACTGCTATGCTTGGATATGAGTTTTCTCAATCAACATGTCATTATTTATAAAATATCAATAAGCTATTTTTGTAGCCTAAAATACTCCATCTAACCTAAGCAGAATTATGAAGTAGTAAATATCAAATATATTTCCCCTTTTTTCCTCAAAGGTAACTTAAAACTCAGCTAAAATGTATAATACAGAAACTGCAGAAAAGAGGAAATATGCAGTCTGTTCTCCATACCCACAGTAATTAAGACTAGTTTTAAAGGACTTAAATTCTGTGAAGAGTATTCAGATTAAATATTAAGAAGCACTTCCTTATGATAAAGATACTGAAACAGTAGAATAGACTGCTCAAGTCCACCACCACAGGTGATCTTTGAGGAAAGGCTATATAGATTTTCAGCTTGACAGAATCAGCTGGGTAAGACTGAACCTAAACTGTCATTCCTCTGAAAATACCAACATTTAGACCTGCACCCAGATCCAGCTGCCTAATATCCAGATGTTGGGGAGAGGGATGTCTCAATAATAAAGAGACACCTAAAATGTTCCATTTTAGATAAAAGGACCAAAACTGATTCTTAACCCTCCCGTAGAGTCAGACTTCCTTTGAAAATACAGCTCTGTGTATATAAAAATCAATATCTCATTAAACAATTAAAGTTTAAAGGAAAATCAGAAGAAGGCTAAAAAAAACAAAGAAAAGGCTTTTTTTTGCAGGTCTTGATCCAGTTGTTCTATAGACAAGTTAAAAAACTCATTGTACTTTTGAAGTTGACTGAGTTCTTGGCAAGATGAAAAAGGAGCAGGCAGCCCCAGGGAATGGGAAATATGACTCCATTTGGAAGAGCTGTTCTCTATGAGAAAAGAAGGGGGTAGCTGTTGACCACGCTTTTTCTGATCTGTAACTAGCTGAGAGTTTTCATCTCAGGGCTGTCAGAATGTTCCCTTTAAGCAGCCTTAAATTCCTTCAGAAGTTTTAAGGAAAAAAAGTCAGCAGAGATGAAAATATTTTTTGCTCTGTGAAAAAAAAAATCATTCAGCATAGACCTTTTCATGTTTATTTTATCTCAAAGATCTATCAAAGGTTAGTCAAATTAGTTTTATGATAATTCAGGCAAGACACCAACATTTACTTTCACATTTAATCGCAAACGGTTTGACCTTGGGCAACCTTCCATACATCAGAGGAGAGGGTTCAGAGAGACATTACAGGAAGGGGTTGGCTCTAATAAAGACAATTCACTTCACAGTCCAGCATGAGGCACCCTGGCTGTCAATAGAACGATGTGACAGTGATCAGATCAAACACGTAATCCGGTTAATGAGGCATATCGCAGGAACCTGCCGAGAAACTAAGTGTGCGAGTGATAGGGGTACTTTGTCATGGATTAATAGAATATTAATCAAGGCAAGGTTCATTTTCATATCCTGGTGACAGAAGGATTAGGCAGCATTGGAGTGTTAAAGCTCTAAGTATCTTTGAGAATACAGGGTCTATCTTCCTTACTTTTGTTTCAAGTAAAATGGATAAATCTAAATATCCTGCAGTCAACGCTTATCATTCCAAATTGTTTTCTCAACTATCTTATGGAAACTTGGTTAAAAAGCATCACACATCTTCTGTCAAACTTTCCAAAGGAACACCTGTACTGTGTAATTCTAAGTCAGTTTCCTCCTGTCTTCACATTTTAACCTCTTCAAGGATAGGCCGTAGAATACTTTTCTTTGTTTTTGAAACAGTAATGTAGAGTTGCTAAACCTTGATCTGCAATTAATGAGCTCACATCTGTTTTTTCTGTAGTAGTGGATGCATCTCAAGAAAATCATGCTAACTGGTTTTAAAAATTGCAAAACCAACTTTGATAATAGGGTACTTTTTGAACAAAGAAGATATTGTTTAAATATATTAAGGTTATTTATGTTCATAGGAACTATCTAGATAATTTTTAAAAGTAATATGAAAATTTATTGCCACTTTAATAATTTTGTTTTCCAGCTATTCATTCCATTTGGTGTTACATCTGAAATATATAATGAAACAACACATGCAGTCTTATATGCTGGTTTGTTGTTTTGGTTTTTAGCTGATAAACATAGTGAAGTTGAAATTCCAGGAACAGCAGGACTTCCAACAGTGAGCAGAAATGCATTCACTAAAAACATTAGAATTTTGAATACAATTAAAATACATTCAAGTCAAGCTACTAGTATTTCTAGCGCTATTTTTGTTTTCTGAGATGGGGGAGTAGATTCTTTTAACACACTGAAGATCCCCATACAAGCACTTGGCAGAGATCCTAAAGTCAGGACAGGCAAGTAGCATAGAATTTACAACCAGCATCAAGAAAATGGCAAAGATATGCACATAATGTCATCTGTTACTTCCAGAAATGGATATGGGCTATTGGAGCTTCTCAACAAAAGAAAAAAAAAAGTGTATTTACTTATTCATAGAAAGCACAATGACAGTATGATGAATTCCTATTGCTTTTTGAATGTGTGCCTGAGGAAGAGGATATCCTTACATCACTAAAGTTTTTTGCTTTTCTGATTTTTTTCAGGTGAACAAGAACACTAGGCCAGGACAAATTCCCATCAAACACTTCTTGGATTTATTGTTTGCTTATTTTCTCTGTTTTCAAAAACCATGTTTTTTAAAACAGAACTTACAGCAAATTTAACACAAACTTTCAGGTCAGTGATATGCTTTGTAACTTCATCCACGTATTCATATTTATTCTGTTTCACCATGTCTCTATTCTGCCATTCTTCTGCAGATCCTTTCCCATTCACTGTTCCTCTTGATTCAGCTCCCTACATAAAGATTCAGCTTCAGTTCCTCCTATAGGTATCTGCTGGGTGATTACCTTGCACTAAATATTGGAGCTACAAATTAAGTACATGCCTGTAGTGTATACAGGTAAAAATACAAGATTCATACTTATCCAGCTAAGGTTCAACTACTGAGAAGATTATCCAAAGATTCTGGGAAACTCATAGAAATCTCTGAAAACACAGACTTAGCATCATGCATTCTCCTCCAGCTGTCTTTGTTTACATTTTGAACCATTTTAGTGTGCAGCTGTTTCTTCCTGACTACATTGTGTGGTTAGAAAATGAAGAAATTTATTTTAAACTACTTTAGTAACGAATAACTGGCAAATGCAATATTTGCAGGACATCTGTAATGGCAAAACACACAATCAGACAGACTTGCTTGTAACTACTTAAGACATAGTGTAAGGAAATTAAGTATCATATTTTGGACTATATAAGTTGGTGAAAATGGAACTACTTTTTAAAATATCATGGAGATTTCTTAAGGATAGAAAAAGATTCCCATTTATCCTATTTCAACTATTCAAGGGCTTTTTCCACATCAAAGTAGTTTATTTTAAAATAATATAAAATTGAATAAAACTGAAACAAAAGGCCAAAACCCACATTTTTTAAGAAAAAGATTTTTTAAAGATGTTGCATTATCATCAAATTTCATTTAATTGTTTGCTTCATATGAAACTTTATTTCAGAATTTTATTTTTCATTTAATAGAACTTCTCTCCTGATTAATTGCTTACAGTCATTTTCGAAGACACTAGAGCATTTTAATGGGATTTCTGAGAAATATTGTTTGAGCTGAGTAACTGACGTTTGACAGTGATCAGGCTGTCAAGCAGCTGCCTAGATCCAGCTAACCTGAAATCGCTTAACAATATTGGTGGGCTTTGCGTTGACAGCTGGTTAGACACCAGCAATGCTTTCCAGGTTAATTCAATTTAATCTCATCAATATTGTTGCCTGCTGTTTAAAACGCTTTTTGCGACCATTATTTGTTATACTAATTATAATACTTTTAGGGCTGCTTTGTATTGCTTATTTGTATTCCCAGTGGTAGATTATTTTTAATTTTATTTCTTTGGATGGAATAGATCTAGATGAAGAAGTAAGTTATGACTTGTATATCTTGCGAAGAAATAGTTATGCTACTTTTTGACTCAACCAAGTAGACCATTATAGCAGCATCATGATAAAACTGAGAGATGAAGAAGCAGTGTGGAAGCAAAAGCTGATGTGTCGTCATCTGTTAAGGTTTTTACCAAAAATGCTACTAGTGTATAAAATAAATTTTTAGAATACTGTCAGCTGTAATATGAATACATTTGAAGGATAAGCCGACATAAAAGTACTAATAAAGTACCTGACCCAATGGGAAGGTTTAAGAATTATCACTGAAGTGGAAAGAAATTGAAAAAGCAAACCAATTTAGAAGAAAATGGCCTAGAACCTTCTGTGTGTTTTTATAATTTTATTTATTATTCTAATGCATTTTGTTTTCCAACTTATTTTCTGATCTTTCACTATTCCTGTTTCAAACCAGCAGGTAACAAATATATCCAAGCATCTCTGATGGTTTATCCACCTTGTTTGCACTTTGTTTCCCATCTGGGCTTCTCTCTTTTTTTTTTTTTTAGGCAAAGAATGTTGCCTCTTCTGCCATGTTTTTCTGTGACTGTTGTCTGATGTTGGTGTTGTTCAGATGCCTCTCCAGGATTCATATTCAGTCTAATCCAATGACTGAAAACTCTCATGTACATCCTGCAGCTGCATATACTTATATCACCCTAAATTCTGGGACATTTAAAGAAAATAGGGTAGCTCTGCCAGTCACACAGAGAAGTCTTGTTTGGTTTTGATCAAGTGCAGAATAAGTAAGGCAACAGCACTGAATAATGTATGAAAAATAAGTATCAATGAGGTGACACAGTGGATGGCCCTAAGGAGCAAAAGGGAGGGCCATTACAGAATTAATTTGAGTTAAAGCTGAGTTTTCTAAATAGAAATCCTGAATTCATTCTCCCAGATCCTAAAGTTAGTTCAGGTGTGACAAGCAAATACAGTGGCCATTAAAAGGGACAGATAAAGAATTACTTACAGAAAAAGAGGAAGGATCCAAAATATGTCATTATTTATTTGGACCACAGAGGGTTAATATGGATTTCTATGCAAGTTTATCAGAAATTTTTCTTGGAGAGGGTCTTAAGGGGAAACACAACATTCTCTGGCTCCCTACTATTCACATCTGCCAGCACAGAGAAACCAAACTAATCATACAGATTACCCTGACTAGCGCTCTGGCTTTTTCTCTGTGACTACATACATGGCAGAGTAACAAGGTTCAACATCAGCTGTCAGAAAATACCTAGCGAAATGTTGCTTAAGTGCCAAGAGGAAAGTATTGTGTATGTTACTGCCGATGGCTGCTGCCATTGCGAAATGCCCAAACTGGCTGCTCCTCAACACCTGCGGCAACTTCTGCCAGTTGAAAAGAACAGTGCATCCTTGAAAGGACAAAAATCTGCCAGAAAATAAGTAGGTAGCATCCTTTATCAAAAAGACCTGTCTGTTTTTTGGAGGTATTCCCATTAAGGTGTACTCCCAACCAATAAAAGTCCTACAGATTCTTTGGGCAGATTTTAAATGTCTACCTTTGGATTTGGGGGGCTAAAAGTTATAGGCATATTACTTCAGGAAGGCACATAGAGTTAAACTCTTGAGAAGGAGGAATTGAGATAGGCTATCTTTACAGGCAGTCTGATTTCCTATTGTTTAACAAAATTCCATGCACAGTTCTCAAGAAATGTGCATCTGTGGCTCTGCCTCCATGATGTTCTGGGACACAGATTTGGCCCACCTGGTGGCAGCAGTGAATATGGCACCAGACACACTTTGCCTTAATATTGGTAATGAAGGATGCTTTAAGAATGTAGGTGTTGATAATAACAGAAAAAACACTTTTCTGCCTGTTGTGCTACCTAGCAATGTCTTTATGTTCTGTCTGTTCAGCATCAAAGGCACTACAGTGGTTGCTCTGAGCTATGCATTTGGTCTCAACTCTACCTCTAAGAGACCATTTAAATTTTGGGTTTGCTATCAATTGCTGAGCAAAACTAAAAGAGATTTTGTTCTTCATAACCTATAAGAACCTTAGATTGTGAACAGTGTTTCTTCAGCTTTCTGTCAGTCTGGTTTCACTGCTTCAGTTTTGGTCATTTCATGTGTTTGAAGGGCTGCTTCACCAGTGGAGGAAAAGAGAATATACTCATACTGCCAAAGCAGGGAGGGAAACAGGGTAGTCACACTGCCCAGTTTGATGCTAGTGACATGAGCTGGAGGAGTCTAGGATGGGTGGAAGTTACAGGACAAAGAGAGCAAAAAGCAAGAAGTTTATCAGTAGATATGTCTGCTTATTTTACTATAGGCAGTATAGTGCTCAATAACTTTGAGCACCCTGAATGGTTGTGATGGGCTACAGAGACATTGGCAAATCAGGTCTGACCAATTAAATGCAGTAAGAGTGAGGCCTATGCTACCTAGTGCTCCCATTTATCTTCATTTCCTCTTCAGCATTTATTTTTTAATGGAAAAGGCCAGATATTATTTTCATGGTAACATCATATTGTGTTAACTTTATATTGCATGTTACCTCACGGCAATATTATGCTATGTTATTGTAACATCCTGAACAACAATAATAAATTGTCCGGAACTCAAACAATTTGCTGAAGTAACCTCACATTTTCTCAGTTAATTCTGACTGGTGCTCACCTTGTACTTCCAAGAAGCCAAGTATTTTGGATCTCAAAATCCTAGAATTGCCACACAATGCTTGTGGCGGAGACTGGCGTGGTGGGGTGCAGAACCACATACAGCAGGAAGGGAACTGGTAAGACCTGTCCTTCACCCTGGTTTTTAAAAATTTAGCACTCAAATAAAGCTGAGCTACTTTGAAGAAAGCACTGGGATATAAGAAACTCGGAGGGCAATGAAAGAGAGTCTTGGGAAATGTATTGTAGATAAATATATTTGTCATAGTATGGATAGGGTGTTTGTATATTATAGTTGCAATTGTCCTTCTTCTTTAAGGAAATGGTTTTGAAGAAGACATTTAATTATATTTTGCAGTCATCCATTGTGGCTGTGGAAAGAACAGTTATAGTCTTTAAGCATCGTATTTCATGAAAATGCAGAAGACTATTGTATAGTTGCAAATCAGTTTGTCTCTATCCATTGGTCACAGGAAAGAAAAAGAAACAAGGAGAATAATATTATGTCCTTTTATACAGCTCAGAAGTTTAATTTCTAAATGATGTTTTGCATGGGTTTTGTATCCATGGTAAGGAGAGTATTGAAGTGTAATTTTATGTATTTGTTTTGTCCTTTCTCTCCTTGTTTTCACAAGATTTAGAATAAGCAGCAACTCAGTGAGGGGTAGCACTATCTGAGACTTTTTTCTGTAGTCTGGGCTCACACAGATATTATGTTGAGTACAATGACATTTGGCTTTGTGATACACAGGCTGAACTCTTGGCTGTTCTGAAGAACTGGTTCTCTTTCTGATCCCTGTCTTGCGCAATAATTTTCAGTTTGATGAAATGCCATGCAGGAGGACCGGACTGCTGCCTTAATCAGTATAATTCCCTTCACAAATTATCTGATCCAGTTTCTGTTAAAATGAATGGAAATATTTCAAAAGTAATTAGATCAGCAGTCTATTTTCTAGAATTTTCCTGCAGCTTTGCTGATGCCATCAGATCTGATAGCACATCCTCTTCTTCTATAATAGATAACAGAGAAATGTAGTTCTTCCATCCTCCATTGGAACTAAGTGGAGTCTTATCTGCATTGCTGAACAGGGATCTCTGTGAACTTTGAGTGAACTATAATGAAAATTATTTGCATGACTTGGATTTCCAAGTATTGAGGAAAAATTAGACTGATTTTAACCTGTTATCACAATACTTTCTGTTGCTCTGTTCCTCAGTCATCTATTTTATTATTGCTTTAAAATAATGATGTATTAATTTTTTCCATGAGAATATATACAATCATTTTAATAATGTATCCTGTAAATTTTAATTACTCCATTCAAAATATATGCAGGCTGGGATTTTGAGGGCTGATCTTTGGTTTGAAATTTAAAAATTCCACAGTCTTCTCCTGAATGTAAAACTTCAATGTTTCCTTCCTTTGCCTTTTCCCCACATCCTCACCCCATATCCCCAGTCTGTGATGGTCTGCCAGGTCCCTTATATAATGAAGTAACTTTTACAACTGAGATTTACAGCAAAAAAACCAACAACCCAACCTCCTCATTTAGATTTGAGCCCATTGTCCTGGTTTTGTCAGAAATAGAGTAAATTTTCTTTCTAGTACCAGGTTGAGTGCTGTTTTGGATTTAGTATGAGTATAATGTTGATAACACACTGATTTTTTGGCTATTGTTGAGTAACACTTACACTAAGTCAAGCACTTCTTTCTTTCCCATGCTGCCCTGCCAGTGAGGAGGCTGTGAGTGCACAAGAAGCCAAAACAGCTGAACCAAACTGACCAAAAGGACATCCATACCTTATGGTGTCATGCTGAATAAAAGAAATGGGGGTAGAGAATGGGTAGTGGTGGCCTGCTACTTGGGAAGCAGCTGGGCATCAGTCAGCAGTAGGTAAGGAACTGCATGGGACATTATTTGTTTTGTATGCTTTTTAATTATTGCTACTATTTTCTCTTCCTTTCCTGTTCTATGAAAATGTCGTTATCTCAAACCACAGATTCTGGGTTTTTTTGCCAATTCTCTCTCCCACCCCACTGTGGCAGGCACAGAGTCAGCAAATGGCTGTGTGGTATTTGGCTGTCTGACTGATTAAACTACAACACCTCTTTCCCGAGTCCTTTAAAGAAAATCAGGTTCATAATGGTACCAATGCACAGATAGCAGAAGTACAAGCACACAGTGTCAAAGCATTTGAGAAGTAGGCGTGACAAGAAGCAAGCCTGAAAAACCTCACTGATCATTAATTACTGTCCTACAGATCAGTGGATTTCAACCTGTGATCCACAAACTCCGGGGAGTTACCCATACTTTCAAATGACTGGCAAAGTTGACTGAGAGGAATAATTTAATGTGTGCTACACAGCAGTCTGCACAAGACGAACTTTCAAAACCTACATTAAAAGATTCCTTCAGAACCATGAATCACAAAAAGATTGAAAATTGCTCTATACATAATAGATTATTTATAACAGTTTATGTGTTGAAGACTATGAAAGGTATATTAAGTGATTAACTTTTTTCTCCTTACTTTCGTATAGCATTAACTTCAGTTCAGGTGATACCACAGTTGCAGTGAGAGTTACTATTTATGTAGGATTTAAGTGGTTAATCTTTCAGAATCTGTTCTTTGACTTACATTTTTCAGTCCTAAATATGGTGCAGCACAGATCCTAAATTGAAGTTTGAGTCTTGAAAATCTTTAAACCTGAATTGCAGCATAGAGTATATCATCCAGAATATGTGGCAATACCTTTAATTGTAGGCAGCAGGAGATGTTATAAATGTGGTCTTTTAAAGGTTGAAAATAAAACCTGACACACACAGTTGACAGCTGATGATTACGTCTGGGAAACCCCAGAGATTCAGGGATTTTGCTAATTTTGGCAAAGGGTTCATAGCAGGTAATTTATCTAAAAAATCTACCTCCTTTTGTTTGTTAATATCCCAATTCCTTAAACTTATTTTTGAAAAAAATGCTCAAGTGTGTGCTAAATGCACCAAAAAATTAAAGAAATAAGGTTTTATCTGAAGTCTTCTGTAATTCATAAAAGTAATTCCATTATTTCAGTATATCTTGAATATAATGCAATTGTCATAACTATCGCTATAGTCTTATTTGAAGTCAGTGAGTCTCTTGGTACACATCCATTTTTTCATACTGTGGAGGAAGAAATTCAGACTCCACACAAATTATTCTGCAAATATTTATTTATGTCTCAGACAAAATTGAACATTTTTACCCCCATTGTGGTGCTAAGTAGTCACAATTTTAGCTAGACCTAAAAGTCATGTGGTACATCATTGTTCTCTGACTGAAGGGGCATAAAAGTCCAAAGGTTTATATTTGCAAATTCAAATTTACCATCTGTGGCTGTTCTTTTATAATACCCTTAATATTTGCTGTGTCTGGAAGTCCAGTAAATTCAAACCAAAAAAAGGGAGCAAAAGGGAAACAATCTGAACCAAATAGGACAGAAAATATCTTTCAGACTGTATCAACATAGTTAGCTCACCTTTAAAAATACTTTCTTTCTGGTTGTTCCATTACTGTTCATGATCATAGAATCATAGAAATGTTGACGTTGTAAAAGACCTCCAAGTTCACCAAGCTCAGCTATTAACCCAGGACCTCATTGTTCACCACTAAACTGTGTCCCTAAGTGCCATATCCACACACCTTTTGAACTCTTCCAAGGATGGTTATTCCATCAGTTCCCTGGAGAGCCTGTTCCAATGACTGACCACCCTTTCAGCGAAGAAATTTTTTTTTTAAATCCAATCTGAACCTCTCCTGGTGCAACCTGAGACCATTTCCTTTTGTCCTTGGGAACTTTTTACTTGGGAAAAGAAACAGTACTACCACTCGGTTTAGTGTTTGTTTTCGGTGAACTGAGGGTGCACCCTATCCACTCATCCAGATTATCAATGAAGATATTAAACAGGACTGGCCCCAATACTGAGCACAGGCAGATGATTTTGAAACTCTCCTAATGTATCTGTCCCTATATTGATACCTGGAATGCTGGAGATCTGCTCCCATCCCTGAAGCTGTTGCATACTGGTAGGTAGAGGATGAGAGTCTAGGACTGAATCTCACTAAGGTTTGCTTCAGCTCCAGCTTGAAGAGAAAGGTAAAGTAAATTAAGCAATTTTCTTCTGTGGACCATACTAAAATTGTGACTAACAGTAAAACAAAGTTGTGGCTTTCTCAGCTGGACTGGGCTTACTCAAATCAGCATCACACCCTAAAGACTGTCTGATTTCGTCTGGCATGTTGCTATCAGTGACTTCAACTGTGTCCAACTGTGAGAAAGCCTATGCTGCCCTTCAGGGTCTGTTTTTTCAGGGTTAAAGCAAGATAATACTTTTAATGCACTTCATTTCAGCACTTTCTGTTAAGCTTTTCTAATTCTTATGTTTCTATGAATAAATAAAGAGGAAATTATAGGATTTGGGTGCTCTGCCAGGCAGTGTTCCCATAGAATAGCATTATTTTGCAGACTCATTTTGTATAATGGAATGTTTGTCCTCCTGCCATTATCCGTTAAACAAATCTTTCACAAATCGGGTGCAAATTTACAACACAAGCCTGTACTCATATGCAGTGTTAAATTGCTGTAAAATCAGGTAATATGTGCTAAGAACATATCTTCATCTTGCTTAAAGTATAAGCTTATGACATGTACTTATCTAAGATAGTTTCTAAAATACTGTATTTACTTCTTCGGGGGGGAATAGTTTTTTTGGGCAGATGTTTCATGTGTTGATCCTAAAACTAATTACTGTTGAACTAAGTGGTAAACTTTAAACCCTAGGCACGCTGTGGACTTTGTCTGTGGTGTTGTATATGTTATTTTTATTGGAATTTACAGAGGGAATTAATTTCTCTCTTTAGAGCTCACTGTACTAAGTCTTAGTTTTCATTGTAAAAAAAACCAAATTAATGAAATATGAATTCAAAGGATATTACCCTGGTTTTGAGATATCCCAGCCTGGCCTAATCAGTAGGAATTTCATTAGCAGCTTCGTTCATGTCTGTGTAGGTACTAATTGTGCAGTCTTTGTTCTGTACATGGTGCATTTTATCTCACTCAAGAGTGCCAAACATAGGAGTCCAAAATCGATTATCTCCTCTCAGACAACAATATTAATATTTTAATTAAATGCCTGTTTTTGATGAGTTGTTTCTAACTTTGCAGTCTCATAAGGAATGATGTGTATGTTCACTTGGGATACGAGAATGAGAGGCACAGGGAACTCCCTGCATAATTTTGTTTTTTACAGACTTCACTGTAGTGGTTTATCGGTTGTTGTGAAGAGCCTGTTCTGCTATGTTGTTCAGCATGTTCTGCTGTGTGTTTAGCTCTCTCACAGAAAAGCTTGAGATCTCCTCCCTCAAGTGATCTTTGGCACGTGGCAATAGCTGGGCACTCTTGGAAATGATGTTCAGGGAGTGACTCGCTCATCCTGTGAAAACCAGATGATTTTCAGATCTCCTGCATCCAGTGTTCAGAAATGAAGGCTTTTAGTCTTTTTTACTTTAATCATTGATACTGCTAAGCCAAATTTTTCCACAGCAGAAAGAGTTACTGAGTTGAGAAATTTATTAATCTCTGTATTTATCCATGGTAGTAGTTCTGTTACTTGCTATTATATCGTATTTCCTCCCTGGAAGGCATAAATATTTTCAGTGCAGCCTGTTGATTTAAGTCTTTTTCTGGGCTTCTTAATGAAAAACACAGAAAAACAGCAGTTCCCCTTTACTTCCTCCTTGCTATTCACTCCTTACTATTTGTTATAGCATCATTTGGAAATACATGAAATACTGCTTTCTACAGTGATTCTCATCACTCATGACAATAATTTTTTACACAAATAAGTGGAGAACAGCGATGAAGGACAAAGTAAAGGATGGCTAAACAGCTGGCCTTTGCTTTTGGCAAAAGAGAAGAACAGCATAAAACCTGCTCTATTAAACGGAAAGAAAAAGCAGCAAGACTTAGCAATAATAAAGGTGCAACTAAATACATTTGTAGATAAGTTGCAATAAGACAAATTGGAAAAACAGGACAGTCAGCTGTACACAGTGACCAGAGATATCTTTTAATGTGGTATATTTTGATTTGTCTCTTGACCTGCTCTCAGCCCACTCTTTGTTCATGCAGAATATCTTTCAGAGGGCTGCAACCTCAGCTTTTTTTTAACCTTATCTGTAAATTTTCCTAAGGAAAATACTACTTCCTAAAGTGGTAAAGGCATGAAAAGTCTTTAAAACTGACCATAAGCTAAGGGAAACTGAATGTTCTATCTCTGAAACAAAAAGAATTAGTCTGAGTTAGGTAGGGAAAGAACTTGGAACCACCTACTGTTGTTGGAAGTCACTGATGACTTAGAATCAGAAGAGAAACTCATCACAGAACAAAACAGATTGTGAAGGACAAAGATGGAATTTTAAAATACATCTTTAAGTATCAGAAATACAGGATAACTTGGCAGCGATCTGACAGTATACTCTGCTCAAGAAAGAAGTGATAATATTCAAAATATGGATACTGAATAGTTTAGTCCTTCCCCTCAGAAAAAAAAAAAGATAAAAAATTGCAGAGGACAGAATAAGAAAAAGGAAAGTTCATCTTTAAAATGATCCAGGTGTCACATTAGGTAAACTTAGAGGAAAGATAGATGTGAATGAAGAAACCATGTGAACTAAGAACACAGTTGTCTTTTCAGACCTGAGAATATTAAGATTGATGCTCAGACAAAAGAGTCAAGAATACTTGAAAAAACAGCTCATTCTGGCTGACTGAATTTTCCTAATTTTCTATAAAAGAAAAAAAATATCTTCAACTTGTTCTCTGTAGCCTTAAGTAATCAGGACTTTTCCTCTTTCACTTGTAATTTTCAAATTTGTTTTTTAGCATTAATTCTTCCCTGTCTTCCACGATCTAATGATGTCAGTACACGAAGCAATTTAGTATTTTAATGATGCATCTTATCAAGCACATGTTTGCTATTAATTCAAATTGTGCAAAAAATTGTTAAGCTTTCACATAATAAAGAAATATATAACAAATATAAATAAAGTTCACATTCTTAATCACTTTAAGCATTCAGTTTGAATTTAAACACACTTAAAAAGGGACCCATTTTTCCATTTTTCTCAAGTATTTGGAGATTTCAAACCAAATTTTTCCTGATACTTCGGAACACTAAATATTTTTTTTCATAAAATGAAAAAAAAAAATTCTGATCAGTTAAACCCAGTAATTTTAAATATAGGAGGTTTCTTTTCAATTCTAGCTACTCATAGTCTGTGTAAACAAGTTTTACAAGTATTTTTTTGTAAATAGACCAGGCTTACATCCCCTTGAGTTGTTCTTATATTTTCCCCAGTGAGAAGAGAGGGCATGGGGAAGGGAAAGGGAAGGAGAAGAAAAAGGAGAAGTAAATAGTAAGAAAATAGTTCAAAGTCTTTGTTTCTCATTACTGTCAGGGAGAAAATGCCATGTTTACTGGTCGACTGGTTTGTTCAATTGTAACAATTTTTATATTCCCTCATGTTAACTTTCCTAAGTGCTCTGTAATAAATTCTATCAGAAAGATGACTTTTGTGTTCAGATGTTTTGTTCATTCCATGGCACTTTATAACTCTGTGTCTTTGGTAGGCTATCTAAAATGACTTTCTAAGTTCTCCTTGATATCAAACTGCAATTTTTTGGAAACAGTGTTTGATAAGAGAAAATCATTATGGGACAGCAGGAAATAAAGAAGTGTCATTTAACACTGACTTTTTTTGTTCAGCCAGAATGGTCAGAAAAAAAGTGCTTTCAAATATTTCTGGTATGAAAATGAAAGCTAAAAAAGACTTTTTTGGAGTACTTTACATACTGTAAACACATATTAAGTATATATTTTTTCTTTCTGTATACAAAATATTTCCTAAGTGCATGTTCCTCCAACCCTCTTCCTGAAACAAAAAAAACCCCAACCAACTAATCCTGACAACTTTATGCAAATATGGCCTCATTTAATATAAAATTTCTGCCTTGTAGCCTAATACGGTGTGCAGCAAAATGGTTATCAAGTTGAATTATCATTTTTTGGACCTCAAGGTTAAAAAAAAATTTCTCTGGCCATATTTCATGTTTTGAATCTGCATGAATATAAAATACATTGCAGTGCTACTGCATACATCCATGATTTTTCCATCCCTAAAGTTTATTTCGTTTTATGGACACTGATACATTCCACACTTACTGTTACTCTGTTCCTTGTGGATAGCCCACTTCTTAAAACTTGTATAAAAATACTTTAGATTATGCTACTTTTAAAGATTATTTTATTTAAGTGTTTTCTCCTGTGCATAATTTTGGTTGGATTTTAAATTAAAAATTTCCATTAAAGAAAAGCTTCTTATTCTTATGGAAATAAACTATTTGAGCACATAATGAGCCATAACAATAATAGTGGATCCATTGATAACAAACAAAAGTGAATGTCTCATAAGAATCTTGTCTGAACTAAAAATGTGATCAAGGAGTAATGAAAGCCCTGATGACTCTTAGAGAAAATTCATAAGTAAAATTTACCTACATATAATGAATTTTTACCTTTTAAACTTATTCTAAATTTTCCTTTCTTCAGGGACCTGGCAGTTTGGAGTACATGAAATGGAAACGTTATCTACTTTCTGCTGATCGCTCCTGTATATATAAATCTGGAATACTATTTTCATGTATTAACTGGTAATCTGAATTGAGAGCTGCCAGAATATGATCCAAATACTTTCAGGAAGTTTAGGCCCAGTAGATACTTTCATGAAAGAAGAGCAGTTGGCTTTTTTGCAGAAGGAAAGGTCTTGTGATTGAAAATATTTTTGACATTGGCTTGTTATTTTAAATTAAAATTTGAGAAGCTAGGAAGTTTCAAAATTATGTGCTTTATTTACAGATCTTTTCAATTAATTTTTGACATGTCTTTCTAACCTCCAATCTGACAAAGGTCATTTATTTCAAATTTCGTTATGGGGAGTGTGTAAATACTTCAGGACACCTGACTTTCTAGTGAGCATTATTCCATCATGACTGATAGCACAAAGGGCAGCAATAAAAAAAAGCTTTTAAGACAAAAACAATGTCAGGGTACAGCTGGGTAATGTGTCTGGGGACTGAATAGACAAGTTAGTAGACAAGTCTCCTTTGATCACTTGGAGCCAGAGGTTCACCTCCTTTTCTGTACATCATTGTTTCAAATATAAGGAAAATTACATGGTTTTGGAGCTCTTAGTATGACAAATGTATTTAGAAAGCACTTCTGAGCATCTCTGTGGTTTTTAAAATATATTAGTTTCCAGAAGATATTTTGATATATCTTTTACTGCAAGACATGCCACATATGCTCTTGTAAGATAAGGGAAACAAAATTAATTAACATCTAAATGATGTCTATATTTTAATGTTAATTATGCTTAATTAAGTTATGAATATTCTATCATAAATCACCCAGTAGTTTTAATAAGCTTTTTTTATTTTATATATTTATATATATATATATAAAAATACTCCCAAAAAAAAAAAATTTAAGAGTTAAATAATTCCTATGGTATGCTACGATGAGCACTGCAGCTGTTCACAGAAATATTAACTACGTTATGTGCAAGTTTTTTTGTTACCTTTCCTGCGTCTTTTAAGCTTTATCTTCTTTGAAATGGTATTTTTTGTTTATAAAAGGATTTTGCATATATTTTGCTGTTTATACATGGCAAACTCTTTTTGACCAGTTTGGTTACATCTTAGAAGATGGTCAGAATTAATGGAGGAAAAAATCAATGGACATTAGGGCTGGTCTCAGATAAACATATTAAAAAACATATACATGTATATATGTGTACACATATAAAAAGACGATATTGTCAATACATCTTAAATTGGCAAAAAAACAAGAGGCCAGAGCAGAGGGCTTTTCCACAAGTCATTAGCTTTCAGTTCCTTCTTTTATTCAGAATCTTCTTCTCCCAGGTTCTTTTGCTCAGAGCTATCAGTTGCTGCCTGCATGTATGGGTCTTTTAAAAGTGTTTGATCTATTTGGTACAAATTGTGCTTCCCAAATATCTTTAATGAAAAACTCCAATCCAAACCAAAACAGCCATCTTCTTTTTTTCCCCTGTTTTTAAATAGAAGTGCAGAATACATTAACAGAATTACATGAACTTAAATTCAATGCATCCAAATGTAGCCTTTGATTGTAACAGAGATGTCCATGCAAATCTTTTAAAAGTGGGATTCTCTCCATAAATGCTAGAATGACTCACCACATGTCATATTACCTAATTTAACAAGATAAATTTAACATCCTTTGAAAGATTGGTCTAAATTATCTGTGATACCTAAGCATCTGTGGCAGCAGGAGACGCAAGACTTCTGTCTTACTGAGCACAGTATACAATTATTATTTGTCTTAAATGAAACATCCTTTAATGCACAAAGGAAACATATCATCGTATTGAGACCACACAGACAGAGGGGTCCAATTATACTTTTTCTTCTTTACTTTCTTGTTTTCAATTCTGCCTATGTTTTCTAATTATAGCATAGACATCATCTTCATTTCTGAAGTAGTCCAATCACGATTTGTGCTGAACACAGGGCTGATAACACAGAGATGTTTTTGTTATTGCTGAGCAGAGCCTACACAGAGCCAAGGCCTTTTCTGCTTTTTGTACTTCCAGGCCGGTGAGGAGGCTGGGGATGCTTGGGAGGTTGGGAGGAGACACAGCCAGGATCAAAGGGATAGTCCACACCATACGACATCACGTTCACTGTATAAAGGTGGGGGAAAGAAAGAAGAAAAGGCAACAGTTGGAGTGATGGTGTTTGTCTTCCCAAGTAACTGTTGCACCTGATGGCACTGTGCTCTCATGGAGAAGGCTGAACATCTGCCTGCCCTTAGGAAGCAGTGAATTAATTCCCTGTTTTGTTTTGTTTGGGTGTGTGGCTTTTGATTGTTCTATTAAACTGTCTTTATCTCAACCCACGAGTTTTCCAGCTTTTGCTCTTCTGATTCTCTCCCCAGTCCCACTGGTGGAGGAGTAAACAAGTGGCTGTGTGGTACTTAGTTTTTGTCTGGCGTTAAACCATGACAGTATGTCACACATTCCATACAAAAACCTGTATTATTGCTCTACTTTAAATCAACTGATTTCTCTTACCTATTCTAGATTAGCAATTGGAAAATTCTAAATTATTTGATAAATGCAAATAGTCCCATTCATTCTGAGGAAATCTTTTTCCTGTAAATAGCTTCTCAATCAAAGACATGCTTGAAGAAGTTTTCCATGTGCGTGTGAAGCGTGGAACTGATGGGAATATAACAACTTGAGTGATTTTAAGAGTAAAGCATCAGAAAAAGATGGTTTCATTTTGGTACTATTAAAATGCTAATTTCTTGGTATTAGAAGAGTTTAAATATAGGTTTAGATGTTGCATACTCCGGTAGGAGTAAGAAAAGTTGAGTAAGAAAATAGGAAAATGTAGCAAGGGCCTATTCATTTTTACCCACAGAATTTTTCTCATCAGCAATTAAAATCTGATATATTTTGAAGTAGAGATGTGAAGACCAAATCCCACTGTGACATGTCTCTGCAGGGCAAGTCATTACCAGTTCACTGACAATTGTTTCAACTACCTTTTTGATGGAGGGAAGAAATAACAATCTTTCAGAGGAGTTCTTTGGTATTGATAAATCACTTTCAGGTTCTTGCCTTGAGCAGAAATGATACATCTTTACCCTTCAGAATTATAACTACTATTCCACAGCAATCTTCCTTGTGTCTAGTGCTATTTTCAGTCTATTTACATTATCTGGATGACATAATTTTTCATGTTCAAGCTGGGAGACCACTGTTGCACTCTTGATCTATTGTATTCCATAGTTTATGCCTGCTGAAAGTGTTTTTCAGACTTAACAAAATGAAAAGAAACACACCAAGACAGACTGCCCAAATTTTCATTTTCAAACAGAAATATTTCTCTTTCTGGCTGAATGAACATTTTATTTCAGTTATCCATTTCTTTGAGGGAGCTTGAAAAAAAAGGTGCTCATCTAGAATCACAGAAGACTTTGGTGAGAGAGAAAAAAAGAAGGTTGTGGATTTCAGAGTGAAATTAGCTAGCATTCTATGATTCTAGCCAGCAGAGAAGAATTTGCATTCTCGGCTAACTGATTTTTTTAAAGAAAAAATCTGAAAATAAGAATAAAAAGGTAGGAGAGTTAAAGCTGTGTATACTGTGTACACGTCCAATTATCTTGTGTTTGACTTTTTTTTTAATTTGAAAGAGTAAGCAGGTACTGATATATTTTTTTTCAAATTAGTTCTTTCAGGTTACTCAGGCCATGTGAGTTCTCTTTCTATCATTCAAAAACGAGGGTGGGGGGAAGTGTGGAAAGTTAATGGAAATGCATGAAATACAGAATAAGAATCTTATAGCAGAAGTACTGGAAGGGTAGTAGAAAATTCTTAGACACATGGCCTGGGATGTTCTGTCTTTTTGCCTTGACTATTTTATCTGGGGTATTTCAAAAAGTGATGTGGATCAATCTTAATCATGGCTACAGGAACTGTACAAAGAAGAGTGAGTCATTATCTACCCCTGGGTCTGGATTTCTCTGCTGTGATTAGGAAGATGTTTGTCACTGACGAACCGTGGTGGAGTGACCCTAAATTAGCCACAGGTCGTGCTCAGCCACCGTTGACCACCACTCCCAGGTCCTTTTCTGCTGGACCTCTTTCCAGCCACTCTGCCCCAGCCTGCAGCACTGCACTTGCTGTTGGACTGTTGTATGTCTCTGCCTCTGTCTTGGTGTGACACAGGTTTTGTTATATTTATCTTTGCAGAAGACTAGAATAAAATCATAATGATAGTTATTACATAGTCGGTGAACTACAACACTTACTTCAAAGATATTGTTAAGAATTATTTGATATCTGAGTTGGGGTTTTTTTTGGGAAAGTATAGGCTGCTCTTGTAATTACTACGAAATACTATTTTTGCCTGGTAAATGTTTATTTTTTCAAAATATTTTGGAGTCAGGTGAGCTTATTATGATAGTTCTGTGACAACAAATGTAATATGTTTTTTTCCATTTTGGATGTTAGAAATTTGACACTTCATTATGCTACAGAAGCAGATTTTCCCTGTTTCTATGAAATTACATGTAGTGAATCCTTATTGCTCTGTCATGATACTGTACAGCTAGAACACTGTTTTTAAAGGCAGTTACCAACTACCTGATGTATTTTTTTTCCCTTTTTGGAGAGAAAAACATATTCTTTTGGAAAACATTTTCTCTGAGAAAGTTGTATTTTGTAGAATTGGGAATAAATGAAAATGTTTCCATTCTTGGAAGAACAATTCCATAATATTTGATTCCTTTTTTCATCAATGACAGTACTGTAAAGTTATGTATTTACATATACAGATGTTTCAAGGCAAAGATTAGTAAAGATGCTGACAGGTTCCGGAATCTTTGACTTTTAGATCAAAGATCTGACTTTTGGATCAAAGGCAGTGTCTAATATATTGTTTATGTGTAGTCCTCCAAGACAATAAAATATAAATCATTCATTATAATACAAGCAAAACCATTGAATTTTTTTTCTAAAAGGTTGTGTAAAAACGTCTTGAAAAGACACAATCATTGAGAAATTAAATGCTTATAACGAAGTAATTTTCACAAGGAATGTATACTTCTATGAACCATGATATTCATGTCTGTTTCTGACATTCAGCTCCCATTAAAATGGTCAAATATTGAAATATTTTCATTTGGGATGAGGTAAGAGAGAATAAAAATATGTCAGAAATTTTGAAAAAAATACTGAAACTATGGAATTTTAATTTCTTTCTCCTCCGATGATGTATTTAAAATCAAATTATTGACTAATCCAGATGTAGTGTGAATTCCTGTTAATTTTTCCTGATTGTGCAGTTTGTAGAACATTTATGATAAATGGAAAATTTCATTCTTCTTTAAAGAAATTCTGTTTTTCATTGTTACAGTGGAATCTGCATGCTTATGGATCTCAGAAAACAATGAGGACAAAGAATCCTTTTTGTTCATATGTGGTTTTATCCTAGGTCTTATAACTGAATTTTACAATACTTTTCCCCCTTCTCATTCATGATTTTGAGTGAATCTTCCTAGAAATCATAATAAACATAATTCTTGAGTGTGAGTAAAATTACCATTATTGTATCTGTGGAAGTATGAGTTGAAGAAGTAAAATTCACGCTGTCATAACATTTCAAATTTATATCAGAGTCCTAGAAAATTATTCAGAAACACATGGTGAAGACACTGGTTTCTCGAGGTGTACTAAAAAGAGAAACAAAATGAATGCTCTTGAATGAATGCCCTTTGACTCAAGCAGGAAATAGATATGACAGAGACAGTATTTGTATGTGCCCTTCTCTTAGACCCCTGTCTAACCTTCTCCACCTCAAATAGGAAATAAAAAATATTTTTCTAAACAGAATGGAAGAATAAAAATGGAAAAATGAAATAATTGCAGAAATAGAATTTTACACTAAATGTACCTGATGAAGACATTTATCCTAATTTTGCATTTCTTCTGGTACTGAGGAATGAACTAATGTATCAGAGAATGGGTGGCAAGTTTACCAGTTTGATGCACAAACACACACAGGTTGCAGAGATTTGCTCTACAAAAAGTCTCAGTGATGAATAGTTTGCTGCTTCTTCTTGGTTTTATTTTCAATTTCTTTTATGCAGAAATCTAAAGGGCTGCTGAGTTCTCACAAAACTGACTTGTGTATTTAGATATGTTGTTCCCCGAGGCTTGTTTATATTTGAGATTGTTCTTTAATTACTACTCATTTAAATACCAGCAGGTATTGTAATATAACTTCTTCTTTTCATAGCAATAATTTAAAAAAATTGTCTTTTTTAAAATATATATATTTCCATTTCTTCCTTTTTTATTTTCTTCTTCTTCCTCCCCTCTTGTCACTAGTCTATTCACTGCTACAGCAATATGTAGTAATCAGGAAGGAGTTCACTGCAGCTCATTGCCCCTGAAACCTACAACGTATAATTCCTGAATGCATATGTTGAGAACCAATAAACAGCTAATTTATAGTTGAAATATTTATTTACATCTGACATTGCTTAATATAAAAACTTTTTACTTCCTCAGAGTCCTTCCACAGCTCTCAAATTGTGACCAAAACTTGAGTAACAGTTCATGTATTTCTCTTTGGAATCTTAGCTTTAGAAACATTAGTCTGGGAGCTCCAAGTACAGAAGCATGCATACAGAAACATAGAAACATATTCCATTAATGCAATCAGATCTACATGGTCTACGGAAAGGGAACTATAATTTTGGCTTGCAGATCCAGATGGCTTGCAGAGATAAAACTCTTTTTTTCCTCCTGTAGAATGGAGGCAGAATGAGTTAGGACTAATGGATATTACATTTCAGACACAAAGCCGTATCTTGTAACAGATGTCTTGACATTTTCAGAGCAGTTTCTGATGGGGAGGTACAGGCTAGCAGAGAAGTGTGCACACATCCCCAGATAGGGCGCAAAGCACCTTTTAGGCTGTGAGTTTTGTGCTGTGATGAGGTGCTAATTGCTTCTCACTGAAGTACAGATTGATCTGACACAACCCTCCTCCTCCAGCGGACTGTAACCTAATCTGAAGAGATTCAAGAGCTCAGAAAGAAATAAAAGTGGAGAAATGCCTTTCATTAGTTTCTCCTTGCTAGTAGCTCTCCCTTGAGATTTCAGTTTGGGAGCAGCTGCAAAGGGATCTTCTTAGAGTGCCTCTGTGTGCTTGCCGACACACTCTCTTGAAGAGATGTGATCCAGTTTTGTAGGGACAAAGAACCTCTAAAGAGAAGCTTAGTAAGTTGCAGTTATAGGCTGTGCATGTGTTCCTTTCTCTATAATGTCCTAATGTGAAGAAAATATTCTCATCCCTTTAGCTCAAGTTTGGGGAAATAAAATCTATTGATTGTAACCCCATCAACTAATATGTTCATTTGGAGATAGCGCAAGCATTGCTGTACTGTACTGTGGAGGGACTTTCATTGAAACAGCAGACAAATAGATCAACTCTTCAGCCCCTTTTCATCACACATTTTGAAATTATACATCTTGAATTTTAAACTATATTGCTCAATGATGCCTTTTAATGTCTGTAGCTATGACCTGATTGGACTTTTGATGGTATTTTAGGGAATGCTTTATGGTATGGGTATTAATAATGTGAATAATTTGGTCTTTTGTTGTTAAATACTAGTATGATTTACTAACATTATTTGACTAATTTTTCCTTTTTCTTTGGTCTTTACAGCTCACAGTATCTTTGTGTTTATTATAAAGTGGTTTTTTTGCAGATACTTCAACATATTCAAAGATACTTAAACACCAAGAAGGTTTATATGACATTTGGGAGCAATATGTGTCCAGTACTAAACTGGGCATGTTACAGGAATAAACCTTGCTGTGAAATTTTTGTCTTTCCAGAGCAGCTGGAAAACAGCACTAGAAATAATGTTAGGTGCAGGGCTGCATCCACTGTTTTTCTTATAATAGTGCCAGCAGTCTGACCCTGAATGTGCACCAACATTTTAGAAATGAAAAATAATGAAAGCACAAAAGGTGAGAAATTAGGTACCTAGGCAGTCCTTGTTATTTTAGCTACATTGGTTCAACTCTCTAACGTAAATGTCTCAAATGTGAACTGCTACCAGTTCCTGAAGAGAGCCAAAAAGTTGATCATTGTAAAGGAAACAGTGCCGTGAACCGGTATGGAAAGGAGGAAAAATCAATCCTTTTGTGGGAAAAAAAAATCTACAGCATCATTGAAACCTATTTCTTACAGTAGTCAGTGCTGGCATTTAATGCTTGCATTGCTCCTGGATATGTCGCACATAACACCTTGTGAAAAGCAGGAAATATGGCATTTTATTAACTTTCTGTGGCCCATCATTGCTTGATTTTGTTACACAAAGGTATAGTGAAATACACAACAAGGGGACTAAAGAAGACAAAGCTTTGAAATACAAATGAGAAAAGTAGACTTTATAACTGTAGTGGTATTAGAAGTCCTTTGTGGTAGAGGAAAAAATAAGAAAAAAAAAAATTGTGAGATCTTAAAGAAATTTCTGATGATGGAAAGAAAGTGCCCTGCAAGGGGCATGTAGGAAGTACAACTCCCTTCTTTTTTTCTGCAGCTGCCTTGCACTTACTGGTTTGTGTTGCTTAGGCTACGCCATGTGATCATAATCTTAGCTGATGCGGTGAACAGTCCCCTGAAAGAGCTGAATTCAGTCTTTAAAAGTCATTACAATGATTCCTTGATCTTAATGTTCATTTCTGTTTGAGTACTAAGGCTAGATTTGGATCAGTTTTATTGATGTTAATGAAGTTTAAGGACATGAAATTTAGCATTGTTTCATCTAATGAACAGAATAGAAGGTTAGAAAGGGCAAAGCAGGGAAGACATGGTTTCCCACTGCCCCTAATTCTATACAGATTTCCCCACTGTGGCACGGAACACATGTCAAACAATGATCATGGTATTGCTTTCTTGTCTAATTTACAGGGCTCTTATGAACACTAGTAAAAAACTCTTTCTAAATGCTTTGCTTGAGTATGATTCTTTGTAAAAGAAAGTAATATATTATTGAATACGTTTTTGTATCTGGCCTTCTAAACAGGTTTATAAGCATTTGCTTTATGCTGCAGATGACCTCTGCTGACAGAGAAGGAAGAGGTAAAGGGAGAGAGAGTTTTGGGATGTTTAAAGATAAATGCTTCTCGTTTCAGATTCTTACACTTTTTCCTCTGTAGCCTTGAGCAAAGTGCTCAGCATCCCTTCTTTCTAGCAATCCTGCAGCCACCATGAACCTGGTGTTTGACTTAAGACAGAGAAAGGTCAAGCTGGGATACTCAAGCCATCTCAGAGTCAGGGCAGGCAACACTTGTGGTTGTACTTCACCTTGAATTTTCAATTTTGATCCTTGTAAAACAAGTCCAAATTCTTGGAGAAATTCAGGATTTGAAAGTTGATGACCATTTTCCAGAATAGCTAATTTTCTGTTGAATATAAGACGTTTGCTGGATTTTCAATGGCTCTGTCAGCAACCTGCAACTGCCACTGAGAGCAGTTGAAAATCTGCTCACATCATTAAGGTACTTGAAAGTGATCTCTAATATCCTGAAACGCTAGAATTAGAGTCTGTAAGAAAGATGCATCATTCCTTACAGAGCACTGTGTTACTCCCTTGGTGTTTTATAATAATAATGTTAATAGCTGCTGCAGAACCCAATCAGGTGAAAGTGGTTCTGGCACTAATCGTGCTTAAACAAAGAATTTTAGTGTAAACCATTGAGAGTTGTCCTCAACAAATTACACTCAGGATCTGTATATCTCTTTAACTCTCCCTGGCTACTGGCAGCCAACTTACTTGCCATCTGCTGTTTTCCACGGGTGAAGGCTGCTCTCAATTTCTAGGAAGCTAAATAAGGCTTTTGGTAAAATTGACTGTAAACTCCAGAAGAGGTCTTCTTAAAGGGCTGAACTAGTGAGGGGACTCACTAAAGTGTGATCAGAGTTTGGTAAAGAATAGACAGAAATTCCAGAAGGTTAGGTGTGTCAGATATCCTTAAATCTGAATATTTGTGTACAATGAAGAAAAATAAATGCCCAAGATCCATAAGCACAGTTATTCAGTAACACTCACAGTCATTTGTTGATGTGCAGATTAATAATCTCACTTTCTCAGTGTTCTGAGTAGCAATGAACTGAAAACCATCACAACCTTGCCAAACCACCTGAATTTTTTTTTTCAATACAGTATTATCACATGTGACTCAGAAGTAGCCACACCTTGGGGGTCAGTCTTAATTCAGGTTCTTAGAATGGGATTTTTTTAGTTTAAATATAAAGGACAATTAAGAAGATGAACTGTTCTTATGTTATAGCTTGCTTCATCTTTTCTTCCTTTTTTTTTTTTCCTTATGTTTTCTGCTTCATTCTTTTCTGTTCTTTACTTTTTATGCTTGCTTCCTTTCCCTTCAAAGCACTGAAGTTTTCTCTCCTCTGTCACTTCTGACAGCTCTCTTTCTTTTTAAAACACTTCTGATATTTTTCCACAATGGTCCCACAGGCTGGCAGCAAGGTAAGGAAGATCCTTCTTTGGAGAAACACTGCACACCTCAACCTTTGTTTATTGCTGCAGAACTGAGGAACTTTTAATAGATGTCAGACTGAATCCAATAGTAAAATCTGCAGTAAAATCCACTTCCCAGACAAAAAATCTGTAGGCGTACACACTCATCTGAAGGCTAATTTTATATGGATTTGATGGAAGGAAATTCAATTATAATAATCAAATAATATACATCTGATAATCATCGACCTGTTGGCAGATGTTCCTTTTCCAAATATTTGTAAAGTATTATGAACCATTAACAATACCTGTGAAAAATTATGAGAGCCACAAAAATTTATGAAATGAGTTAACATTTATTTAAAAATAATTGTTTAAATTGTTTCCAAATTTCCACCTTTGATACAAACTCAGATGTTGCCCAAGGTATATTTAAGACTGGGTGCCTACCTCAAAAAACTTTTGAAAACTGTGGAATTCTTTTTTGACAAAATTACCTGGTGTTTAAAATATTTTTAATGGAGTGAAACCCCTGAAAATACTAATCATTTGTCAAAGTGAGATGTACATTTTCACCATACGTATTCAAAGAATGCATTTTCACCATACACATTCATACATATTCAAAGAACATTTTGAGTTGGAAAGGACCGACAAGGATCATTGAGGCCAACTCTTGAGTGGATGGCCCATATGGGGTCAGACCCATAGCCTTGGTGTTATTAGCACCATGCTAATACCTGGCAATTACCAACAAACCTTAAGATAATTTGGAGAAATGAACGTATGCATGTTTCTCCTCTATGTTCCTATTCATAGAGGCCATGTTACCTTGTTGATATGTTTGAAGGAAATGAGGAGTTAAGCTTTATGTTAGAAGAAAATTCATAAGTCAAGAGATGAATATGGAAAAATTGTTGGAAATATCTCCTGTTTAACTAGAAAAAAATTTTCATGTCTGTTAATGAAAACACTAGACTTTCTGTTGTGCCAAATGACTCTTCTTAAGAATTGTCCTTCTCTCACTGAACAAAGTGGGGAGCTTTCCTTTCACAGACAGATGAGGAAATGACTGAATTGAATGCATATATTGGCACAACTGCAGCAAAAATAAGGGCTTGAAAAATAAGGTTCACATGCTAAGCCATTTCAGCATGTGCATAACTTTGCTCACATGTTATTCCATTCAGTGTTATAAAATATTTGCATCCTCTGGACTTCATTGCGCATTTGTTTTTATTTTCTGCGTGAAGAAACATTGTCAGCTACTTCGTATTTCCCATAAAATCTGACATGAAAATCTATTCTTTTTGAAGGTCACTGGTAGAACTTGTACAAAATTCTGGGCTTTCAAAAGTAAACAGAATAAATACCCACGAGATGATTTATGCCATCTTTAGGTCTCATGGCATTGACCAATAGGCTGCATAAAGGCATACAAAAATGATTTATATCTCTTAAATTCCCCTGGTATGACAATAAGAAGGAAAAATGGAAAATTGAGGCACTTCCCCTTGAGTATAAATGTCCACTAGGGCAGAAAGGAACATAGTCAACTTTGAAAATATTTCTGGTTTAAATTAGAGAAAGAATTTCTTTTTCACTTTCCTATGGGTATGTGCTTTTATTTTTAGGATTTCAGTTGCCTCTGATAACCAAACTTTTATTCATCTCCATAGCTATCATATACATCAGGGAAAGTTTGGAGGTAAAGTAACTATTTATTAACCATTTGCAGGACTTATCCTCCTCAGCTTAATCTAAAACATCGCAACAACCTTCCTTCAAGAAATATTTGTGCAGTCTTACATTACTGAAATTGTCTCCAAGGTACTCACAATTTAATGTTGAATATAGCGAATCTGGGAACCTGTCCAGCATTTTGTTATGTTTTAATCTAGAGCCACGTTAGAATACACTAGTAAAAAGTAAAGCTATGAATGTATCTAAATATTTAAATATAGTCCATTAGGAATTGAAACAATACTTTAAATTATCCATTTTTAGCCATTTTATGAGCTTGCGACTATTCCTGGAATTCTTTGAATAATCTTTCTGCTTGCTTCTAACAATTTTTCCATAATAATCTTTTTTTATATGATTTTATTACAGGTTTTACTTATTTCACTTTTTTTTCAATTTCCAGAAGGATATTAGCGAGAGAATCTATTCTGTCAGTTATCAGAAGGGAGGCCTCTCATAAACTATGTAATCTGTTTAATAATTTGAAAATAAGTCTTTCGGAACACAGGCAATAATGCTCTTGAACTGTAGTCCAATTTTTGACCTTTGCATCCTGTTCCACACTGTTTAACTGAAAGTCAAAACACTGACATGGAGCAATGTCAGTTCCTCGTGTCTCATGGGACCTTATTGAAACTTGAGGTCTAAATACGGAAATGAATTAAATCTTTCTAGAATTTCAGTGTTCCATTAGAGATACAGAGTAAGTGAGAATCAAGCTGTGTATCTAACTTTACCTGCACTTTGAAGTCTCATCTAGGATGAGATACTCTACATCTTAGTCATCCATGTTTTTCCTGTAAGACTTGCTTGTTCAAAGTGTGGTATACAAAGATTGGCGACTATTCTAGCAGCTTTGTATCTGTATCGAAATCTCAGCTCTGTAATTCAACCACATTCTCAGAATTAATGTTTTTTAAAAAACGTCCATAACTGTCATTTGGGGAAATTCAAATGTATCCAAATGTGTTTTCAGACATAGCTGAACACTCACACAAATGTCCCAATGATCAGAGGTCAAAGAGTCAGTGTTAAGGTCAGCACTTTTTACTTGGATATTTAGACATCTACGAAGGGCTATTGATTTCAGTAGAGCTGTGCAAATGAACACCAAATTTGGACCTGGCATTGACTCTTTCCTTTAATCAGTATTTGTAACAGATGATCTGTTAACAGAATATTATTAAACATTAGTCTTTTCAAGCACTCATTACCTTTCTACCAGAAAGAGAACTTTTCATAGCGCAATGAGTAATACACTTGCTTTTAGCAGTAATTGCTTTGGTGCTGTGTGCATATAAGAATGAGGTGCACCAGGCTGCCTGAATATAAATGGGGTGAGATGCATGGGGCACCTGTTATATTGTGGAGTTGTAATTAATAACCAGAAACCTATTGCTAAACATTAGGCTGGGCAAGGTGAATATTAAACTAGGTCCATGACTGATAGCAGACATTTACTGAAATGAAACCCAAGCAAGACTGCCATTAAAAATATGTATGAAATGGAAATAGTCTTCATTGGTTGATTAAACTAATTTTTACAGTTTATAAATTACCTTAAATTCTTTTGCACAGTGTAGGTAAACAAAAAACTAAAACTGAGAAGCACCTTACCAACAAATGAATCTTGCAAAACATTGCCCTGGGTGTGACTGAATGTACATCACTTGCTGATGGATTGTGTCCTGGGATTTTTTCTTTTTTCCCTAGAGGTACTCTGCAAGATTCTAGTAACTACTTCAGGCAGGTTACGGAACAAGATGAATGAATTGCCAGATTTAGTTTGGAAAATCCTATATAGCAATCAGTCCCTCTTCCTTTTCAACACCACCTGAAGCTTCAAGTTCCAGAGCATGGATCATTCTGACTTTAGTGACTAGGAAGAATGTGCTGCTGACTTATTCTAGATTGCTTCTTGTGAAATAACAAGTGTTCATTTTCAGGTCCAGTTCCTGTACAAAAAAGATCTTTAGCTGACAAGAAACATCAATACCTTTGGTCTAAAAAACACAGATATGGGATATACATAGATATACTGAGTCCAGACTTCTTGATTTGTTGACAACCTGTGTATATGATTTCCTTCATGACTTTACTAATTTGATTAAGTAAACTTTCCTGTACTCCTGTATTGAAATCTTGAAATCTTGAAATCTCTTGAGTGAGATAAATATATACACCAGTAAGAAGAGGAACATGGAGGGTTACATGGGAGGTCAGATGGAACTATATTTGTTATAACCCTGAGAAAGCCAATTGTCTGATAGCTGTTAGCAATTAGCAAATACTACCAGAAAAAAAGTTCTACAATTACCTTCTGTTTCACACAGTATTTATGTTCACAAATTTCTAACTAAGCAGCACTCAAGCATAACACAATTGCTTGTTGTGAGACATCATAATTCATCCCTTGACCAGAGATTTCCCTGTACCCCTCAACCTGATGAGGCTGAAGAATAATAGAAATTATGTCTCTCATTGTTTTACATGTATTACATCAACAAAGTTAAACATTTGATTGCCCATACTGTATGTTTCAATTATTGGTCTATTTTCTGGATTTTTCAGAAGTAAATTGAAGGTAAATGGCTGGATTTCTTTCAGTAATGGCTATGCTGTGTGTAAATTTAGGTGAGTCAGTTTTAGACTGTATAATAATTTGGTGCTGCACCTGAATATCCCACCATTTTCTCAGTACTCCCACTTTATTCTCCACCACTTAAACACATAACGCGCTAGTCTAGGAAAAAATTGCCAAAATAATGTTCGTAAGTTCCAATGGTTTGGAAGGTTTTATGAGCCTGCAGGGGGTACTGAATGGTGACACCTGAACATACACAGAAAACAGTACTGAAACCACTGGCCAAGAGGTGAAGAAAGTTTAAAAACTGTGGGTTACCACCCCTGAATTATTAGATATGTTGCACAGCCTCCACAATTTCACCCTGAGAGGAGATAATACTCAAATGCCTGTTATATGTGAAATCGAAAATATTTTCAGGTAGGTTTGGGTAAGAGTGCTTGTTACCCTTTGACTGTACATGTAATGGAACTAAAAAACATCATCAGTATGAAAATGATGAATGTCTCTCCATAAAAGAAATATTGTAGTAGTTGCAAGTATACTTTCTTAACCATATAATATCAGAGAAGTATTTTTCCTCTGCTACAGAGAAAAAGTAATACATGCTTTTGTTACACATAAGAAGGAATACATGCTTTAAAAAAAATTCCAGCCTTCACAGGATTTATCTATTTTTAATTGCAATTCTGGAAATTTGCATAAAATACACCTTTTAAAATACAAATTTAAATATATTTCCTCACTAATTTCCTCTCACCTGTTTTTATTTGCTATTAAGAGGATAATTCAAGGTTGAATTTAACTTCCTTTTGATTTTTTTCCTCTGAAAATCTTGTTTCCTGTTTAACTGAAATTCTAAATTTGGAGCCCATGGCTTTATGCTGTTGTGTAGACAATAAATAGAGTGAACAGTTTCCTCGGTTAGGATCTTTTCTGCTCATATATGCCTCCCTTTTCATTGTGTGTAGTTGCATCCCAGATTTCTCCCTTGTGTACTTCACTGATACGCCTAACGTTAGGTGAGATACAGGTAAGCCTTTGTATTCAACCTGTGTTTGATTAACAGTTACAGCTATTAAGTTTATATCTTTGAGATATATCTGTCACTGTTCCCTTAATTATATCCTCTGACAATCATTTAAACAGAAAACTAAAACTGTGTTCATGTATACATATACTCATGGATAAATAGGCTTGAAAACCCTTACAGTACCATTTTTATAATCCTGCTCTTACAGAATGTAGAAGAGCTATTAAACTCTAATGTGGACTGAAAAGTACATCTCATCTTGAAAAGGAATTTATTTTGTTTTATAGTACAAGTAAAACACACATTTTGGAAACAAAAGACAGATAAATAATCCACAGTCCAGCAGCTTCTTGGGCATATAAAAAAAGCATTGAGAAAAGCAAAAACATTTGAATCTCCCAGTATGTTGACAGAGGCTGGATGTAACCTTGGCAAACAACAGGAGACAAAAGAAGATATCCAGCGTTTAACCAGGGTCACAGGTGTTTTTTGAGTTTCACTAGATTCTTAGTTATTTATCTTCCAGTTGGTCTTTAGAGTCAGGCCTCAGGGTATGTTGCTACAGTCACTTATCAGTACCAAGGAGAAGTTAAAGGCCTGTAAAAGGAAGTCAGAGCAGGCCAACAGCTATTTGATTAAAAAAAAAAAAAGTACTGAAAATAAAGATATGTGTTAAATGCCAACTTCTTATCCAGATTTAAGGGCATCTCAGTGTTCAAGTCCACAAACACTCTTTGGAATTAACGTACTGAACCACTTCAAAATGTATAGGTAAATAAAATGAATAAATATGGAATAAATATTGATTTATTTATGCAGGAGCACAGTATGGATCCTCTGCCCAGCCTGAAGGACTTTCAGTGCATTTCTTCCAGCAGAGAACTCTTGTTCAGTGTTCTAGTTGAATATTCATTGATCCTGGAAATGCAAGAGTCTGCTGTACACTAGGTCTGGGCACTGCCTTAGGAAGGGAACAGCTCCTAGAGACAAGGATTGCATAAACCTGATCTGTCATCAATAAGTGAATGTCTCCATTCTTGGGCTATTCCATTGGACTTGAGTTGGCTTGTTCTCACCCTGTTAATGTTTAAGTCTTCCATAAAATATGACACTACCATATTGTGACACTACCATATTGTTTCCCTTGATTTGATTTTTTCTCCTGAATTTTTTCTTCCTTAAGGACCTCGGAGGTTGCTGGCTAGGCCATTCTTCTGTCTTCATTAGTCTCTTGCATGTCCTAGGTGTCTGCTTCCCACCTTCAAACAATTTATAATTAGTTTAGAGTTGCTAGATCAGCTACCCAGAAAATTATATTTTATGTCATCTTTGGGCAGATAAAAATCAAAATCTTTGTTTCCGTTCTAAAACATCCTAATCAGAAACCTACAGAACAAATTAGTATATGAATATTTCTCTCTTCTGTTAATGAGCCTTACCACTGTGCTGACCAAAGAAATACATTACATCATTCTGGAAAAACAGAGGATAAGAAAAAGATATTTTATTTCAGTTTTGAGTACAAAATCAGGGGTGTTTAGATACTTGGCAGGGGTTTTAATTTCAGCTTATCCAGTATAGCTTAAATAGAAGATAGTAAATCTTTACTTGTTCCTTTAGCATTCAGATTTTATTGCTGCTCATCATGAAAAGCTTTTCTGATGCTAATGTTTTTTGTGATTAATGTATCCATTGAAGTCTGATTGTAGCTTAGCATCCAAAAATGTCCAGTTATTTAATTTTCATGATAAGCTTTTTTTCTTTTTTTCTTTTTTTTAAAAAGGAAATGCAGACCACAGAAAAGAAAGCTGAAAAGTAAGGACAAATCTTGACAAGAAAAAAGATGAGCAGAAGCTAGTTAAAAAGAAATTATAATAATTGCATTCAACAAAATCTAATTAGGGGTGCAAGTAAAGATGCTGTCCATGGATTTATGTGATGATAATGCAATAACAATCTACTTGTGATATGTAGCTTTGTTACTTTATGAAATCTGAATGAAGTTCACAGAACCTGTTTAAGCCAAAGCAATATTAGCTGAGTCCACTATCTAATCAATTGCTTCATAATAAATGGGGCCCCTGTTTACAGTAATATTTTAATTCAAATTTATCTTCACAATCTAAAAAAGTGTTTAATTGCTTTAATGATATTAGCTGTCTCAGCCTTTATTACAACACTGGACATAATTACTCTCTTTAAAGGTAATTTATAGACCTCATTAACACTCTTGCCTCTCTGCTGTGATTAAAAATCTCCTAAGAATTGAAATCTCTCTGAACAGTAAGAGAATTATTGTGATTTATTGTTTGCCATTGCTGAAATGAGCACAAAGCTGATTTATTATAGCTGATACCCGCTGAAGTGACTAGAATTGGACTGGGGAAGGGGAAGTCAGGAGCTCTTTGTGAAGCAGTTTGCTTCTCTCCGTCACAGAGTTTCAGTTTAATATGGGTCCTGTCATTTGCTTCCACAGGAGCATAAAGAAATCTCCGGTGAATAAAAGCTACAGCAATAAATAGCTTGAAAAAAACCTCACCTTTGCTAAATAGAGAGCAATTATATTTCTTTATTGCAAATTAAACCCTCTGACATAGCTTAAAGGACTCAACAAGGTGATATTAACATTGTTTTTACACACAAAATATTTGAAGCCATGAGAGACATTGGACTTACTGGTTGGATAGAAAAAACATGTAACTTACCTATAATGTACATTTTTATGTGAATTATAAATTTCATTTATTTAAAAATGAAAATATACACTACAAAGAAGCTGACTGAATACGTCAAAACCACAGCCTCATAATATCTAAAGTTTCCTTTACCTTATCCTCTCAGTAACTACATAATATCGAACATTTAACAAAATGCTGAAATCCCAAACACAAAAAAAAATTAAGCTGAGGAACTTACTTTTAATTTACTACATTAGCATACCTGAGGAAAATCCTATCTTGGCTGCTCAGTATACATAGTTTGCAAAGGAGAGAGAGTAGGGTCAGCAGTTTTCTCCACTGGTGGATGGAGGTGGCACATACCCTGCTTGGGGCCAATAGAAAGATTTCTTAAAAAAAAAATGCAGAGCATCCAGAGCAAGAGAAATAAAGCTACTGTTTGGAATAAGGTTTCTCCCTAGGCCTCAATTCTGCAGAGGTGGTGTAGTACACAAAACACACACATTGCATCTCCTGAAAGTATTGGCATATTTTGCTTCCACAGCTGTGCAAAATGCATGACTTCAGGGAAGGTTTAAAGTCCTTCAGGAAATGCAGACAAGCAGTAAATGGGAGACCTTGTTCTCTATGGGGCATACACTGCTCTCCATATTTCACAGAATTTATCTCTACATAGTAATGAACGCAAAGACTAATTACTCATGAATAACGTCAATTGAACCTTTAGCCATTCAGACAAATAAATGCTATTCAAGTATATTTTTGATATGATGTTGCATTGATCTTCTTTATGAAGAATAATTGTTTGATGTAGCTCTCTGGAGCTATTTATGAGACTAAACTAATGGTTCGAAAATTGGTTTTGAGCACATGGTTGTCTGGTTTTCCTCACTCTTACAGTGAGTAAGGATATATTTACTCTGCAAAGCAATATACTTTGCAAATAATTTATCCAATGGAAATCAGAATTCCAAAGAGGACAAAAATTAAGATTTTATGATTGCTGATGAAGCTCTAATGTGTTGGTTTTGATTAAACTGTCAACCAATTTATATTGAGTTGTTATTTTAATGGAACTGATAATTTCATGTAAATACTGATAGGACACAGCACTGTATATCTGTGAGTCACATATAAAACTCTAAACAAATTAAGCTTACAAGTAAGAAAAGGAGCAGTTCTGGTTCCGTTCCATCAAAACTGCACCAGCCCAGGTTTATTAATTTTGTATTATTTCATTATCTCTATAGAAAGTTTATATCTGTTCTAAGTGCTATTACAAGGAGTAATTCCTCTTGATTTTTATTTAATAGAAATTATATTAGTGCAATAATCTTTCATGAAAAAGTTGAAGAAATGAGTTGGTCAAATTTACAGATAATGCAATGTATACGAAACTGACATATGCCCAAGGTATGAGGTGTGTGGGGGGGAATTAGATCTACACATTCAGTAAAACAAAAGGAAAACAGAGATTCCTTCACACAAACTATGTAATTGTGTTAATAAAATTCTAGAACATTATTTTTTGAATTATCTTAGTGCTTGCTGTTTTAAAAACGGAGTCTATATATGCTGGTACATAAGACGTGGTTTTAACATTGGTAACATCAGTTTACAGTCAACCTTAGTTTTTGTACTATTCTTTTTGAAGAAAATACGTATATTATACACTTTAAATTGTAGTTTACGTCTCCATACTTTTAAGGTCAGGAAAAAGGCATGCAGGTGTTTTGTGCTTTTCTCCTTTGATGGTCACCTGTAGTCTGAAATTTTCAGAACAGTGAAGCATTTTGGAAGACAGAGAGTTTTAAACTTAACAGCTGCTAGCAGCTGAAAAGTATTTTATGAAAAATTCAGTTTTTCAGATGTGAAGTATTGACTTTTGTTGTGATAAAAAATACTATTATTTATTGATTCTCCTTTTACCTCTAAACTTCTATCCTCATTTTCTTGAATTAGGAAGTTAATAAGAATATAACTTTTGCTTGAAATAATTTTGGAGGGCAATAGAATATTCACATAAGGTCAGAGGTCTAGGTTTATCCATGCAAGGCTGACATTTATTAATGATGCCAGGTGGGTGGACATAGTACTTCAATAAATAGATTGCAATGGTTAGAGGATTTGTGTGAGTCAGTAGAGGGTCAGCAGTAGAGGCTAAGCTCTCTTCAGGAGTATGGAAGGAGAATATCCCAAGTGACAATGGTAAACAGAGTAGATTTTATAAACCTTTTGCTTTTTAAAATCTTTGTATCTTGCTTTATAATCTTCTACTGAGAGGGAATGTGGGAAAATAATTACAAGACAGGAAAAGGCCTTCTTAAAATGACCTCTCATATGTAATGGAAGTAATTTTATAAATTTCATGTCTGACCAGGTTAGTGGTATGAAAACATAAATGAATTGTGCAACCTAATTGGATATGTATATAAACCAACTCCATACAAGGTATTCAACAAAGACTTATTTATAACAGCCGACATTTTTTGCTCGTGCATGATTTGTGTTTATTCCTCTTGAAGGTTTGTCAATTTACTGGGGCAATTTCTGTTAGAGTTTGTCATGACCCATCAGTGGGGGGTGTGATGTTTGTTGTTAATTCTTGTGAGGCTGAACAAAGACAGTGGACATGGGTTAGGGAGCTCTTTGTGTTTTATTATACAGTCTTCTATAACTCCAGCAACTACACCACTGCTTGGACTCAAAAGGTGTTAACAAGCCCTTAAATTCATACAAACCTCTTCCACAAAAGGTGTTGGGTAACAAACCGACTTAATTTTGTTCACTACACTACAGTAAGTTCTCAACTCCCAAAACAAACTCCTAAAGGTGCTGTCTCACAAGCCACAGCACACAATCAAAGCTGCTGACGGAGCAGGAGTCCCAAGGTGGAGCAAGCAGCTGGCTCAGCACAGCACTGCCCCACCTCCACCGGGCCCTCTCCTCCCATCACCTCTCCTGTAGCAATACTCAGAATATTTGAGACAAAACATGCCAAGACCTGGTCCTCTACACAGTTAGACATATGCTTTCTATTTCATCAGTGTGAAACAATTAACACCATGAACGATGTTTAATTTACATGTTATTGAAAGCATAGTGTTTGCTGAATGATTAAATGCTTCGTGATATATTTTATCTTTTTTTCTAGATATGCTATCAATCCATATCTATATCTATGTACTGTATTTGTGATATTAGAGATAACAGTTTAATACGTCCGGAATATTTTATAGTGAAATAAACATGCTTAAAGTTAAAAGAGGAAAAAAAATTAGGAATTACATAAACCAAGCTGGTCTGGGGCACCCATAAGGATTGTGTGGGAGAAGACTGTAATAACTATTCTGATAATAAAAATCTGATACTTCCAAAAGACAGCAATTCAAGTACTCAATACTGTACTGATTACACCCCTTCTGTTAGTACAAATTTAATTAATTATTTGTCTTGCAATAATAAGCAATGTAAAAACCTGGTGTTGCAGCTGTATTCTGCCCTGGAGAGTTTGTCATCTCAAGAGGATAAATATTGGGAATAGAAAACATTGAAATTCTTGTGTTACAACAAGGACTTGAAATGCTATTTCCTTGATATAGCTAAGGTCAGCAGTGTCAGTGCAGAAATCAGAAACTGAAATCTGTTTTCCCAAACTCTCTTTCAGATGTTCTAAACACAGAAAGTACATTTATTCTTTATTCACTGTCCAGGCTAAAAAATTTCAAGTTTAAGATTCTTCCCTTTAGGCACTAAAGCCTAGCTCCTTTCTTACATCCCTATTGGTAGCTAGTGCAGCTGAACAATTCCAGTTTCTCCTGGTGTTAATAGAAATAACAGCATTCAGTACAATCAAAAACTCATGAAGTGTAACATTCTCAATCTAATTTTGAAAGACCTTCATAAGGCTCACATAGTCTAAAAAAGATGATGAAGAATTACCTGGTTTTGTTCATCAATGCAATGTCCAGGTGTGATTTACTGGAAAGACACATCATTTAGGAAAGGAGATAAAAGACAGACAGATAATTAATGGTTTTTTCAATGTATATAAATATTACTTTTCCTGGGAACAGCATATATTCTTTAGATTTGGATGAATTTGAGAAAATCAAGCTATTCTAAAGTAACTGAGGTCTATCTGAACTCCTCTCTTGATGCTAATTTTGATAATGGGCTCACATTCCCTGTTTTATCTGAAGACATTCAACACTGTCATCAGCTGAAATTTGCAATCACATCAGCATCTGACCGTAAAGTAGTTTTCCATTTAAAGTTCTGGTAAGCTTTTGAATTAGAATGAACTTATACAACCTGCATACTTCAAAACACAGAAAAATAGCTAGATAGATATAGATATATATTCATATAGTGATTCAATTAGAGAAATGAAAAATTAAGTCTTATTCTGGTAATTTCCAAAAGTATGTAGTCTTAAAACTTCCTGTTTCAGCTTTCAGAGTGGGTGTTTTTTATTTGCAGCATGATGAGCACAATTAAACTGCTGTGTGTTCCTGCCAGAAGCAGTGCAGATGAAAAAAGTAGCAGTCTACATGGGAGGAAAAGGTTTAGAAACCGTCACCATTGTTTTCTATCTGTGCATATTGCTTTTGAGGCTTTTATATAAGCTCTTGGCTTGAAGCCTATGTTTTGACAGGCATTGACAAGCTTGGAGACACTTTTTTTTCTGCCCCAACAGAAAAAAAGATGTTGAAGTGCTTATTTTGGTCAAAACAGGAATTGCTGTTTGAATAGACACGTCTGAAGCAGGAGAAAAAAATGTCTGACAAATAAAAAGTGTTGGAGAGGTAGATAGAAATTAATCTGGGTATCCTGAGCCTTTTTCCTCTTTCTTATATTATAGCTATACCCTAAGAACTGTTTTCTCATTTTTCCATTGGAGAACCAGGCAGAGATCAAAGAGATGAAAGCTCACAACACAAAGGTACGCATAGAAAAGGTAGCCACGGACCTTTCAGAACTGGGAGAACTAAAGAATAGAAGATCTGGTTTGGGATGTATTTTACATAGTAATTGTAATTTCTCTCTTTCTCTTGTTTACTTGTTTTCACCTATTTAGGCCAAGAAAAATGTTATTCTAATATAGCCAGATGGCACACAACCTTGTGAGGCCCTGAATATGTGTTTACATTATAGTTATGTAAAAAATCCTTTAAAAATAACAGTCAGGTTATTTTAGCGATAGTGATGTTGAGTTGCTGAAGATAGAAAATAAAATACTTTGGAAAACACTAAAATAGAATCAATTCCAGAAGTGGGATTCCAAATCGTGATATATAGCAAATAAGCTATAAGTGGTAAAAATACTTTGGATAAAGACAATTGTCTGCTTCAAAATTATTTAATCAGTTGATAATTTGTTATATGTTGAAGTGATTCCAGAGTTTTTAAAGTACTTTGTCTTTATATTTCTTTGCAGATTTAAGAATTGATTTATAGAAACAGAAAGGAAAAAAAAAAACCCTAAATTAACTAACAAAAAAACCCAAGCCAAATGGTCTTATATGCAAAATATATTTTTTTTAATCAGTTTTCATCACTGTTACTAAATAGTCCATTTCATTCCTGCTCTGTCTTCAAAATTCCTTTTCAGCTGTTCTTTAGAGTGTGTCCTATTCCATACAATGTTTTATACTGCCATGAAACTACTCTGACTTTTTTACACTATTGAGGGAATTAATTGGAACATGTACAGTTCTCTAATGAGGCACATCCACTTCTGAGTGATGTGTGGAGAGGAAAGGACAATAAATCTTCATTATAGAAAAATGCCCTATAGTGTACACAAGCAAAAATAATCTGAAACACATTTCTGCAACAGGAATTTGCAGTCTGTATTGTTTTCAATGAACTTTGAATCAGATACAGTGATAAAATCTGCAGCATAATTGCAAGTGGTGTTAGGACTTCAACAAATATGCCACTGCTATTGTTGTGAGTTGTGAGCATGCACTGACATCATAACATATCTATGTGAAGGAGTGAAAAAGAAGGAAAGTTAAGGTGGGAAGAAATATAATGTAGTAAGAAAATTAGAAATAATAGCAAAACTCCATGAGGTTTTCCTGCTGCTAACTTTGAGTCTTGAAAAAAGAGGGAACAAGAATGTAAATAATTTTGTGACATGATTGAACTCATAATATATGAAATATCTAAGCTCTTATTTGCCGTTTATACACTGAAAGATGGGAACATTTGCTAATGCACGCAGTGAAGGCATGGATATGAAACTGCTTCAAACGGCAAAAGAATAGATGTAACCTAGTTAATTGCTTTGTCATAAAAAATTATATATCTATTGGGAATTAATCTACTAGATGCCTATTTTGGCCAAGAAAATCTTCTTTAGATACACCTGTGCTGTCATCCTCTGTAAGAAGCTACAGCCTGGCAGGTGGGAACTTCTGGAGACATCAAGTGCTGGGCATGAAATGACAGAGAAAGTCAGTTGCAACAGGAGCTGGGAAAAGAGATTGCAGAAGTCTGTGTCCAGGTACAAGCTTGTCAGATATTCTCGACTGCTCCTTACCATTTCTGTGATGATATCTCATATGCTTGACCCTGCATTGTCATTGTCCTCAGGTGAAGAGTTTATCTTTTTTAGCTGCGATCTCTGATCTCTGTTCTCAGATCCTTCTTTATACTCCCAGTGCTGGTCCCAGGGCACTGATGGCACTTCTGCACTGACCCCAAATAAAATCCAGTGCCGTTTGATTGAGTTTGTGTTCCTCATACAACTAATCAGGTACCATATTGAAGAAAAAATTTTACACACAACTTCTCTTTAAAATTTTTACTTTTTGTTCTTCTATTTTTAAAAAATATTACTGTAAAGTTACACCTTGACCTTAAAAGCCATCACTGTGAAATTAATGATTTTTTTTCTTGACACTGACAGGGTATAAATAATTAAATTACTGCCATCACTAAAATCAATATGTATAAAGGAATGGGAAAGTGGAAACCTTATGCTCAGAATTCAGAATATTTCTGGCCACAGAGTTTTTATCTTATTTTTTTCTAGAATTGAGTATTGTAACATCTAAACTTTGATGTAAAAGGCCATGAAGGCAAGTATGAAAACATGATTACAAGTGGGAATAAAGAAGTTGTCTGTAGTTTGTCCAAATTTATTTTATTAAGTTGTTGTTGAAAACATAATGATGACAAACTGCCACTGGCACTTCTCATTGCACTAATGACTGTTCTAGCAAAAACATACATCAATGACAATTATTTCAGCTGCTTCCCATTCTTCCCCAGCATCAGATTCTCCACCTTTTTCTTATTTAGACATCAGTAACTCCAGCTTTCCTCTGACACTTCTGTGACAAATAAAACAGCCTAGTGATGACTGTTAGCCTTGTGTCATTATAGGTTTATATCAAATTGAAACATAATCTGACATCGTATGAATGTGCATAAATTTCATTGAAATTAATTATCTCTTCTTTCATCGAACCATTGAATGTTTGGGCAGTGTGAATGGAGCGCTTATCAGTGAAGACAAAGACAAAAATTGGTTGAGTACCTCAGCTTTCTCCACAACCTGAGTAACCAGATCTTCCAATTCTTCCAGAGAGGACCCATATTTTCCCTAGTCTTTCTTTTGTCACTGATGTACCTGTAGAAGCTTTTCTTGTTGCCCTTGACTTCCCTGAGGAGATTTATTTCTATCAGGTCTTTAACTTTCCTAACCTTATCCCTGTCTCATTGGACAATTTCTCTGCATTCCTCCCAAGCTACCTGCATTTGCTTCCACCCTCTGTAGGCTTCCTTTATCTGTTTGAGTTTGTCCAGAAGCTCCTAGTTTATCCACACAGGCCTGCTGGCATTTTTGCTCAACTTCCTCTTTGTTGGTGTGAACATATCCTTTATCTGAGCTTTTTCTGCACAATTTTTTGACTCAAATTGAAAAAGAACTTTAAAAGTATATTTACTTTTCTACCTCTCTTTTCATCCCTCAAATAAATATTGAACATCCATTGGATGATAAAGATCAACACCTCACATTACGCAGAAGTGGAATCCAAACACTTTGAGAAAGGCCAGAGAATTTTCATTAGTGTATAAAAAGACCCCATAGTATGATCATCTGCAAATTTCACATATAATATTCTTAGCACCATATGTATTGCTGTGAGAGATCACTTTGAAAGGATTATTCATTTTGTTATCTCTGTCAAATTTGCTGTTGTTCCAGTAAGGTCAAAAAGTAGAAATCTGTTACAACCTCTACACAAGCATGAATGTTTTCTTTGCTGTCAAGGAAACCTTGGAGATGGGTGCATTAGCAAGTCTAACCTCACTATAAGAAGTCTGCCTTTTTGTGCTTTTTATTATTCCTAAAGTCTTTAGAAATAACAATGCAAATACATGGTGCACACCTTCTGAAAGAGCAGAAGAGAATTTATATAGCAGAACAATAACATCATTTATGTGATGTGACATTTTAGCAAATAATTATTCATGCAGTTTTTAAAAAGCAAAGTGAATAACTGCATAATTATTCCTAATTTGGCACTCTTTTAATACATTGTTCTGTAATAAGTTACCGCTTGTTTAATAATGTCGTGGTTTGCTATGTTATTTAGTTGTTAGTCACCTTAATTACAGTAAAATCCAAGTAATGTTCTCAAGATGTGAAGTTACTGGCAGAAAAAGAGCAGACCCTGAAAATGGCAAATAATCATTAGAATGCTCATTTATAAAGAAATAACACAGGCGTGATCTTCAGGGGAAGTGTGAAGAGTTCAGTCACATGGATAACATTAAGACATAGTGTGTTGTACACCAAAGAACTGGAAACTTCATTCCTCATTTCCTATTAGGGGTCTGGTTTTGTTCTGCAGGAGCTGTGAAAGCATAATTATCTAATGTCACTTTTTTTTTTTAATCTACTTGAAGAGACTTAGGGGATGACACTCTGGGGCAACATTTAGGGAGACTTTGGGGTTCATCCTGAGCAGTGGAAGAACTTGAGGTCTGCCTTCATGGATGGAAGAAACATGTAGGTCAGGGTCCGCTGGTGGCTCTCAGCTCATCACACTGATGATTCTGATGATTCACACACCATTCTTGCGCAGATTTGACACAAAAGGTCATTCCTGTTAAGGGATGTTGGAAGCATGGCCACTTCGTCGTGCCTGCATACAGGATTCACATAGAATACAGGCACAGTCAGCTGTGTCCCCTCCACCTCAGCTGTCACACAGGTCACTGGTGCAGGCATACACACAACATCCTCCATGCTCTCAAGCACACACATATTTGTGGATCCCACAAGCACTGGCATGACCCACCTGCTTGCCTGGCTCTCCTGCCCTGCTCTCAGCCCTTCCTACAGGTCCCTGTCAGCCAGCTGCTCCAGCTTGGTGCTCACGAGCATGTACTGGTGTGCCTTGAAAGGTGGCTCCTCCTTCTTTGCCTGCTCAGGCCTTAGGCTCATGGTGAGGTTACAGCACCACAGCTGACAGCCCCCAAAAATCACTTTGTCCTAAAACTGAAAGGGATCAACTTCATAATGAAATACAGAAGCTGCTTTGCTAATGTTTCCTGATGTGTAGTAGTAGAAATGCTAGTTAAGTACTTTAGAAGGTACTTATTTTAAGCTGGTCTCACTGGCAGATGCTTAAAACTCTCACTCAGTCCAGGTCTTTAAAACAAATTATGTAGTACTGTCCTAGTGAAAAATACATTCCTAAATCTCTTTTTAAATATACTTGTGATAAAATATATTTATGTTTAAAATACTTGTGCTTGAAAAGTTTTGAATCACTTGTGTGATTGAAAAACCAGGAATGCCTTCAAGACTTAGATCATAATGTACTAACTTCAAAATCTGTTACTGATTTTCAGGAAGATTCTTTAAACAGCAGCTTGGTGGCACAGATCAAATTAAAGTTTTCTAAAGTATTATAAAAACTATAGTTGTATTTTAACATGAAAAGAATCTTGTAACATAGAAAAGGGTGTACACAATAAGAAAACTTTCTAAATACTTCTGTTTCACAGCCATTTATTAGGACTTCACATTTTTCTACAGCTTGACACAAATTTTATCCAGCATAGCTCTGTATGGATACATTGGTTAGTGTTAAGGTGCTGTGCTTTTTCTCTGTTATGTCACAGGGATTTTCTATACTTTCAAGTGTTTTGTTCCAGTACCTTGGCTGTATGCAGGCAAGGAGTTTATTACTTGTTCCGTTCTACTGCTTTTATCACTTTTTCCTTTGACCTGAGGCATTCAGAGATTTCAGTGACACTTTTAGGCGATGAGGTTTAGGAACATTATAATTTTACAGTGCAATGTGTTAAAATATTGAGTTTCTGAACTACTGATCTGCGAGGGTTATTTCAAAAGCAAGATTATCCATTTTAAAAAGTGCTTTGCATTTTGCCCAATTCATTTTTGAATTATCCATCTTGAAATCTATGTTGACAAGGTCTAAAATCAACCATTCTATTTCATCTTAGCATAAATTCGTTTTATGGAATAACAAAAAATAACTTGGCTGAGGACATTCAGGCCATTTTATTGCTCAAAATCTATATTCTTTCTCTCTCATTAAAAACAGTAACTGAGTTATATCACTGCTTACACTGCAGCCCTGACACTGTAGACTCTTAAGGCTTGCTTTGTGGGAAAAGGAGAAAAAAAAAAAAAAGAAAAAAGATTAATTATTCTTCTTCAGAACTATTTGAAACTCATAATTACATTTTCCACTCAGCAGTTCAGAGCTTACTTTCATACCAAGTTAGAACAAAATCACATTTTTGGAATTTCTTACAGAAAATTATTTGAGACTAGAATGCCTTGTAGATTTCCTATTCAGATATAAGTTTTACTTCAAAAATATGTTGCATTTTAATTTTTGAATTTTAATAGTGTTTAAAGGATTTAATGTCACAGTAATTATAACATTTAAAATAGAAATGTTGTTGGCATAGCACACTGTAACATCATATGGTATACTGACAGTATTTATATGGCAGTATACAATTTAATACAGCATGTTCTGATATTCAATATGTCCTAGCAATAAGTTTTACATAGACTTATTTTGCAAGGCTTTAATTAAGTTTTACCTGGGAAAAGTAGCACGGTTATATTTAATCAGGATTTAAAGAATTATCTGGGCAGTGGGGTCCCGTAAAAAAAAAATTAAAAAATAAAATTTTGAAACCTTTTAAGGTATTGTTTTACGTAGTTCTGAAAGAAATTTTATTGCTTATAGATCAAGGGCCTCAACTGAGACACTCCCAAGTTCCTCTGCCTGATACTATTTAAGCAGTAATTTAATTTGAAAGAATATCTGTTCTTGCTGGTCACTTTGCCAGTCCTGTGCATCACCAAACAGTCCTGCCTTCAAAAACTGTTGCATGCTTTGATACATGCAAGGATATATTGGATACTTCTATATAATTTATGGATACTTGATATATACTGCAGTAGGGCAGTAACTTAATTTGTATATACTGTTGCCACAGGGAGATGTTCATTTGCTTACAGATAAGAGAAATAGATTCAGTGATCTTAGGCACGCATGGAAACTGGCAGAACTAACAACATTCCTCTACCAATTTATTAAGCCAACCTCCTTATTTATAGCTTAAAGTGTATTTGTATCCATTCATTGAGATGGCCTTCCAGTGTATTGTGGAAGGGTATTGTTTGGATAGGAGAACCATTCTGAATAATGCACAGTAACAGAAAGCAGACTTAAATGCATTTTAAAAAGTCTTAAATACACATATTAACTTTAACAAAAATGACAAAATTAAGAGGCAGTACTTTTAAAGGACTCGCGCACAGAAAGATTTCTTGCTATGATCAGGTCTAGTTATTCACTCACAAAATGCTGCTGCCTTAATTATTAATTAGCAGTTGCAACAGTTAAGTTGAGATCACCCTTTTAGAATATTGTATTTGCATTGCTCCACATTGAGATATTCACATTATGCTCACTCTTTTATTATAAATAAATTTCAGATACATTCTAGTGAAGAAAACTTTTAAAACGCTAAATTGACCATATTTAAGCAAGTATGGTCTCTAAAGAGTTGATGTTTAGTCTACTCAAATTAAGCAGAAAACCTCAGAATAAGAGTCATATCTGAGAAATGACAGAAGCATTTAAGGAAGATTTGAGGAAATAATAAACACCATAAAAATAAACAACTGCGCAAGGTTGTTTATTTACTTCACCTTTCACTTTGACAAGTACAAATCATGCACCAAGAGATCAGGCCAATTTCTTAGTCTCGTCTGGGAAAACCTGCTCTGTCAGGCTAATGTACTTTCTGTTCAGAGCTGGTTTGTGGTCTTGGTCCTCCACTAGTCCCCATTATCCTAATATCCAAGCTCCGTTGTAAGTAAAATCAAAACAGTTTCAAGACAGAGAAACTCAGGCTAGTCCAGAGTACTTTCTTTGACTGACGCAAGTGCAAAATACAACGTGACTGTGATCTGTGATGAATTTTGTTTCATTTCCTTGTGGTAATTCTCTAAAAATTAATTTATTTTTAAATAAAAAGAATGACAGAATAGTGCTCATTCCATGCAGCACTCCTGCAATATTGAGTATGAATGGAAACTAGCTTGAAGGGCATGGATTTTATCATAAAGGACATCAACTTTCTGCACCACTTGGTCAAGTATCCGTGGGGAGCTGCTTAACAAAACTGACACAGATGGCAGAGGTGTGGTCCAAGCCTTACACATATTGAGAATAAAGTAACAGATGATTGCTTACAAGGTGGAATTGAGAGTTGAGTTCAAAACTATGAATTCTTTGGGATACTCTAATGGTATGTGAGGGTGAATTAACAGCAATTTCAGCTTAACTTAAAATATTAGACAATAATTTTTTGACAATCCATCTTGTGTTTTTAAGTAACTTGATCATTCCTGCAATGGGGACAGGATAAGGAAGCCACTGTACCTGTCTCACATGAAGCTAGTCCCATTTTCAAAATATAGACCTTGGAAACTGTAAAACTCTGTGCTATCCAAGTCACCATTACAGTTTACTTTCATAGAACAGTTAAGGGAACCATGAATGCATTGGATCAGATGAGCATGTAATGCAAATACATTTAAACTAAATGCATTTTCTGGTTAAATGATCTGTAATGATTGTTGTATATGCTAAAACCACTCCTTGCAGGATAGAGCCTCCAACCAGACTCTTGTTAGTTTGAATTTATGCTTGCTGATTCTCCTTGTCTTATACCTTTCCTTTCTTTTCCTGGTTTTTTAATGGCTAGAGAATATGTTTTACTAAAACTGGAAAAATGCAGGGAACTGCCTAATATCAAGCAGTAAGAACTGGGAATCCAATGTCAAGGGCTCTCTTTGTCTTTCCAGGACCTAGAACATTTAAATCTTGACTGTTTGGGATTTCTGTTTCTCCCTGGGACTGATAAATATCACCCTGGAACTTAGTGATCTTCAAAAAAAAACAAGAGAAATTTTTCACCAATAGAAAATAATCTGCTGAATAATTTGTACTCTCCCAGGAGGTATCAGATAGTTGGATATTTAGGTCCTTAATCCTAACTGTTTCTTCTAAATACCAACTTAGTTTGGCTGCTCTTCTAAAATGTTGGCTTGTACCTTCAGCACAACTGCCTGATATTGTCTTACAATATAGAACAAAAAATTTCCATGAATTTTAATGGGATGCAAGCATGAGCTAGCTGTGAATATGAAAACATTGTTGTGTTTATTTTCACTAGAAGGAAGTAAAAAGCTTAGGGATGTTCTCTAGCAAAACAAAGGTAGACATCAGACAGTCTGAGGATCAGTCTGGAATTTTGCAGATTGCACTGTACTCTGATGATTACATTTATTCACTGAAAGAATCATAGAATAGTTTGCGTTGGAAGCTACCTTAAAGCTCATCCACTTCCAATCCCACTGCCGTGGACTGGGACACCTTTCACTAGACCAGGGTGCTCAGAACTCCATCCAACCTGGCCTTAAACATTTCCAGGGATGGGGCACCCACAGCCTCTCTGGGAAATCTGCTCCAGTTTCTCTCCACCCTCACAGTAAAGAATTTCTTCCTTATATACAATCTAAACCTATTCTTTTTCATTTTAATCCGTTCCTGCTTTTTCTGTCCCTTCATGCTCTTGTAAAAAGTCGCTCTCCATATCATAGGTTCCCTTCAGGTACTGGAAGGCCTCAATTAGGTCACCCCAAAGCATTCTCTTCTCCAGCCTGAACAATTCCAATTGTCTCAGCCTTTTGTCATAGGCGAGGTGTTGCATCCCTCTAATCATCTTGGTGATTCTCCTCTAGACTCGTTCCAACAGATCTGAGTCCTTTCTGTTTTGGGGATATCAGCGCTGGATGCAGCAGGTGGAGTTATTAATCATTGTTAATTAATCATTTTTGTGAATCTAATCCTGTTTATATTATAATAGAGGCAATACTGTACCCATGCAGCCATAAAAAATTAAGAGATATATGGTTCATAGGGAGACTGAACATATTTTTCTTTGCAGGCAATGAGAATGGCCTAACAAAACTGTCACTTTTGGACACAGCCTCTTTTTAGAATCTGAAACAGGAAAATTTACCTCAGACTGTTGCTGAATTGCAGTTTGAACTCAAGAGAGATGTTTCACATGGTGCCACCTAACTATTTTGCTGAGATGTTTAAATCACAAGGTGTTCCATAGTCTGATAGGGACAGGTATATCTTTTAGAAAGTGAGCTGGAAGGATTTTTAATATTTTAGGCTTAATAGGAGCCAAAAGTTCTGGATTTGGGTTAAGTAAACCCATAGGGTCTTCCACGACAGACCAAGAATGAGGACTGTCTCACTGCAGACAGAATTTTAACTTTATTCTCTTGACTAAAAGTATGTCCTATAATAGAAGAATAAAAGCTAGCTGTGTAAAAGAGATTTTGTTTATTCTTAATCAGTAATATAGGAAAAGACCTTTGACAAGGCAAATATGTTCAGTTTCCCAGCTGCACTTCTTCGCTCCTTTGTAAGTTCTATTCTGAAGTGCAGTAGGCAAAAGATTTTTTGTTAATATATGCAAAATCACAGACACAGCTGATCTTGAATATGCAGAAAATGCTACATAAAACATCTGTGGCAAGTAAGAAAAAACTGTCAGGTCACTGATTAGAAATTCATTGTCAGATTGGGCTGTTTCTTTTGCTTGTCTCTTTAGATCAACTGCAGGGAATGTGTCCCCTGGGTTTGTATTTAATGGGCAATTCTGTACTCCAGTATGATTTTTAGAAAATAAAATGCAATTTTCAAGCCTCATTTGAAGACATTGTATCCTTTTCTGAATTACTTTTCTCCTCATTGCTGATTAAATATCTCTGTGTTTTGTCTGATCCTTTCAGTAATGTTCATCTTTAACGCTTATGACATCATCATTGCTTTCATGATAATGAAACACATTGTCACCAGAACTGGTCTGTGAAACAGCCTTAATTGTCCTAAATGCTACAGCTGGGACAATGGCAAGTAAAGATGAGCAGCTGATTGGGAAAAGTAATTTCTAAGTCTACAAAACCATGACAGTCAATGAGGAACAGAGATGGCTATGAAATGATTTAAGGGAATATGAGCAGGCCTTCTGATAACTTCACAAGTTTAAAATATTGATTACTTTTGTTTGGACAGTTCTAATGCACAGGTGACAAAGGCTTCCTGGGATTGCTGTGTCAGTATAATGTTCCAAGGGCATATTTATACCCTGGTGTTAAAACACATTTCTGAGGTAGATTTGGTGTTATTCGTGAAAGAAGAGAAAATATTTTCCACCAATGAGCTACAGGTTCTGCACATCACATGGTGCCACGCCTCTCCAGCGAAGAGTTTGCCTCTGTTACAATGGATGATAGTTCATTTTCAGCTCTTGGTCTGTTCTGCCTGGTTTTGGGATATATTTGCATGTTACAAATATCTTCTTTTCTCCTAATTACAGGCTTCTGAAATAAAATGAATTGGTTTATTCCCTTTTAGGATTTTATATTACCTGTCTTTATATCTTAATATATCTGAGGCTGTCTGCAATAACATGAAGCCCAATCGCTGTTTTGTCTAAGTAATATGATCACTCTCTATTCTTGAAGTAAATTAACAGTGCTGCCAGCTACATTAGATTAAAGTGCAATATAAATGTGTACCTATAGGAATAGTTTAGACTTTCTTCTTCAATGAACTTCAACAAGTTCCTTGTGGATGGTATAATTGATGTGATTTTCTCTAACAATAGTTAGAATGCAAAGGTTCATGCTCACAAATATAATTTAGATTATGGAATGACTATTAGAAGAGAAGATGCAAAATTGAACAGCAGTACATGAAATGTTTTTACTAGGTACATTTATTAAGTTGATCTTTGCTCAGCACAAGCAACTCTGTACAACAGTTACAAACTCACAAGTTGTGAACAATTTACTAACAACTACAGCTGTCCTAGACAATCCAAGTCTTCTAAAATTGTGGTATTTTTAAAGCAGCTTTTGTTATAGTCAACTACAAAAACTAATCTTTTTTATGGATGTGTTTAAGGCATTTCCCACCTTCACCTCTTTGGGAAGCCATACAATTGCATGGAAATCTGCAAATCACATTGCAATGCTTGGTGTGGTAAAGGGAAATGTGATATAAGAGATGTATATTAACTAGTGGATTCCAGTGAAAGGTGAGGGCCAATATATGTAAGATATACACATTTTTACCTAAGAAGTAAATGGTATTTATAGGGATAAAACATCAAAATGCAAACAGGCAGGCACTTAAAACATCTTGAACTTAATTGTGAGCATTTAACTTTTCAAGGAAAGTTAAGTCTGGTTAATTAGAGGGAATCTTGAAAATGTGATGTTGATTTGTGTGGAAAATAGTTTACTTAAAAAACTCTTTGCTTTTATTTGGCAAAAAGATGTCCAGTGTGGGAAAGACTTTTCCAGGAGGAATGTGTGATAGAAACAGGTAAGGTATTTTGAAAATGAAACTTGGTTTATGAAAGTATTGTATAACATGGTTACTGTTACTACAATAGTAGGATATGAGCCTTGATAACCTTGTTAATTCTGTGCTAATTCTGGCCTGAGTCTTTCATAAATGAAATGGTGTACCTGCACAAGTTTCTTCCTTCTGTTCCTCCGCTACAGCTGTGGAAGCATGTGTTTGGGTAGGGCACTTTGATTAATATCTGGTCACTCATTAGTAAAAAGAAAGATGTGGGGTTATGCATGTTTGGGAATCGTGTTTATATCCTTTTGATTGTTCAAGACAGTTTCTGAAATGAGAGTCAGGTGGGTTTAGACTCCTATTGAACTAACTGATAACACAAAATTATTGAAGGTACCCCTAAATTCATGTTCAGATGGTATTGAGTGTCTCTATTAAATTTCAGAGTTTGTTTCACATTTCTTCTTATGGTTCTCTAATCCCTGTTATTTTCCCATGTTCTGGAGTACAAAAGAAACCTAATATTATTTGGATTTATCATTATTTCACATTCTTCTAAAACAACATGAGTCCATCATCTCAGTGTGAGGAATATTCGATGTCTTAATCTGTAAGGAATCCTTGTACTCTAGGCACTGCACATCAGCACTGGCATCACAACTGGTGGAGGAATTTTGGCAAGTAACAGTTAACTTATTTAATTTTCCTCTTGCAAGTTCTGAGCTTAGAAAACAAAAAGGGAAGACTGCATTCTAAACACAACTCTTCCTGATGACATTTGAGACATTTGGATTAAAACTGCAAGTTTAAAGTGGCATTGCAGTAAGTCTTAGAAAACTGCAATATGATATTTCTGGTTAATGTATATAAATGGCTTTGTTTTGGTTCTGCTTTAGTCACCAGAGTAAATTTTAGTAGGATGAATGTGATTTATTAAGTGACTAATAACTGTTCAGAAAAAAAAAGAAAACTAATTTTCCCTTACAGATTTGTTTCTTCTAAACTATTACTATTTTTAAACTACTACTTCTTTATGCTGTCTAGGGAAGCTAAGAAAGGCAGAAACTACAGAAGAAAGACAAGGCTGCTTGTCAAGGATCTAATGCATGCCACAGCATACCTGCAACATTCTGACAGTATTTGCATGGTGACATTGCTTTGTCAGGACCAGGCAGGACTCTAGGACTTGCTGTCCATCGACAGAGGCTCATTTGTAGCCAGGGCTCCAGCATTTTCATAGACTGATAGAATGGTTTGAATTGGAAGGAATCTTTAAAGATCGTTTACTCCAACCTCCCATCTTAGACATCTTTCACTAAATTGGTTTGCTCAAAGCCCCATCCAACCTGACCTCGAACGCCACAAAGTCATAGTACTGAATCCAACCTACACACAGACTCACTGGTGTAATCCATACCCATAGATGCTGGTACCTTATGAGATCAGAGGGTGATAATTTAAAATGTCCTTTCTGAAATAATTGATTGATGCTTGAGGTTAATGAGTATTAAGTCCCAGCATCTTTTGTAAAATTGGAGCTGCTTTGTTTGACAAAATTAATCAAATAAATAAATAAATAAATAAATCATATTACTCCAAATATGCTAGGCACAATCCCAAGGGAGTATTAATCATTGCAAACAATTTCTGCTTTCTAGAAAAAATGCAAAATTTTAAGGACATGATATGTCACAGTCCGTCCCAAATCAAAAATAATTCCATGTCCATAATGAATTAGTAAGTACACTGGCAATATTTCTTCAATATGTTATGAAAGATGAAGTTTTATGATAAAATACATTCTTGATCAATTTATTTCATCACTTACCACCTAATTGTTTCATTATGACATTTTGTCCCTCCTCAGAATGAAACAATTGATTTAATATACTGTATAAAATGACTGCCTATCTCAAAAAGTTAATCAAACTTCTGTCAGTTGATGTCTGAACTAGAGCCCTGCAATTAATATATGAGATGTTCAAAATATCAGTTAGAAATTGTACTCCTTTATAAATGCCTGTAATTTAAATACATTTGCTGGAACTTTATGAAGTAGTACTCTGCAGCTGAAAGACTTAATCCTTTTAAGTCCCGCTGTTAAAAGTTCAAAACCACAACAACTACACACTGCTGATATTCATCAAGATATAAAAATTAAATGCTCTGAATCCTTGAGTACTCTAGTAGTGTCCAATAATTTAATATTTATCAGTGGCAACCAGACATTTTTCTAAAGTGCCCAGTCTGCCCCATTGAAATGGGAAACAAATACAACCATATAGTTTAAAAAATATCACTTTTACTTCCAGAAGTAATTAGTTAGTGACTTTATCTTGAGCCTTTTTGCTTTCTGGCATGATAGAATAAAGATTAAATAAATTAGAATGGTTGATAATAAATTGATAGATCAAATAGAAATATTTGGCATTTCAAAAGAGATAAATTGTGCTTAGAGTGATTTGGCACCTGCATCAGTATCTTTAACATTGCTTTAAGAAGCCTTGAAATAAGTAATTTTGTTATAAGTGATCTCTGATTTTGTTTTGGATTTGTATCTTGCTTTAGGAAATCTCCTATTTTCTCTATGTTTTTGTTTGACACGGTGTGATGCTGATATTCTCACTAGAAAGAAATTCCAGGGGGGGAAAAATAAAGGAAAGCTAAATTTAACCCTAATCAAGAATTTTGTGAGAATTTCCAAGCCCAGCAGACGCCAGGACCTGCAGATTCCCATCTTCCCAGCTCACACACTCACAGAAGCCACCAGCATTGCCCAACACACAGGCTGCCACAGATGGAGCAACGTCTTTGACAGGTATAACACTGTCAAAGATCCTTCTCCCACTGCTTGCACTTAGACCCCCATACACCCTGGATTCTCGTTTTGCATCCTCGGGGATCTGCAGCACACAGTTTCTCCTCCATGTGCTGTTGCTTATACTTTTTAGGGCATGTACAAACACACATGCTGTCTCCCCAGCCTCTCACAGCTAGCCCTGGGGGCATTGTGGCACCCCACTGATTCTCCAGCAGCTGGAATTTAGACCTGTCAGTAAACACACCACAGGCATCACCTCGCTGATTGAGCAGGGCTGTCCTTGAGCACATGGGTCAGGATTTCATCCAAACGGTTCTGAAATATCTTCAGCGATGGAGATTCCACAGCCTCTCTGGGCAAACTGTTCCAGTGCTCAGTCACTTGCACAGTAAAGAAATTCTTCCTCATGTTCAGGCAGAACTTCCTGTGCATCAGGTTCTGCCCACTGCCTCTCACCCTTGTCACTTCTTCACTAACAGATGATTAGAATAGACTGAAACTGCATCTCAATGTTTTAATATTGGATTTATGGGTTGGAGATGGCCTTCTTTGGTCCTCTCTGTTGCAAATGTGCATTGTAAAATACTGATAACTTTCAGTGCAGTTGTTATATGATAGTAGCAGTTGTCATCCTCAATCATTTCTGTACTATGTCCTTTATAAATACAGTCTGAAGAACCATTCCCTGCTCCAAAACACTTATTTTTAAAATCCTAAGAGCAAGCATTACACAAGAATAAGCAACATGTGGCACTGAATGTGGGTTTAGTTCTCTTAATTTCAGACCTAGTCAATACCATAATAGATTTCACTTGTGCATTTCAGTGTGAACCATGACAGCAAATCTCTAACAAAGATGCTTCAAAAGATGCATCAGGAGGGCATGACTCTGCTAATGGATGTCTTTACAGAGACAAGCTTAATGACTCTGACAAATGAGCTTTGGAGAATCATGTAAGGCCACTTAAGAGGTTACTGTTCTGCCCCCAGCTGTCTGCCTAATCTTCTGCTAATTACTACCACCCACAATATTAGTAGAAGCAGAAATAATATGAGCTGATTCTTTATCCCTAATAAAACTCCATCAGTTGAGTCTGTAGCTTACGAAAAAGTCTATAAGCTGGTACTGCTTTTTTGTGCCATATTTACAAAGCAACAATTCTCACCTAAAGATGAGGTATGAGTCTTCATAGTGGTGCTATGCACTATCAAATTTAAACCTGACTGTAATAAGTAAAACTGAACATTGTGCTACGTTTGTTTTTCTGGAGGTTTTTTGTCATTAAACAGACGTGATGAAATATAGAATCATAGAATCACAGAGTGGTTTGGGTTGGAAGGGGCCTTAAAGGCATTCGCAGCTTAAAGAATTTTTTCCTTGCCTTTGAATTTCCTTGGTTAAAGGTAACCAGATTGTCTTCATTATATGCTTATTGACTACTCTTAAAATACTTGCATGTTTAATGTGTTACTGTGAAAGAGGTAATCAAAGTGACATTGCAGTACCTTTTATTTTGTCCTTTCTTTTCTCTTGATTATGATCTATTGCCGTAAATGTAGCCATCATAACAAAATTCATGCTGTAACTTGATATGGATTGAGTGTTTCAAAAGATAACTACTCTCAGAGGTAGAGAAGCACAATTTTTAATTTTAATAAGTAATAGGACCTGCCTGATGTGGTTCATTTGGTATAGTCTTTCAAAGTAATTTTAAATTAAAGTACTTTGAAACACTTTGAAGAACTGTTTTCTACCTTGTTTGATCTAAACACTCGAAAAAAAATTGCATAAAATGGGAGGTTTTGTTGGTTTATTTTTTGTATAAGCACTACTTTTCCCCTCAGTGTCTTCTTTTCTAATGTATGCCTAGTTTTTGGTTAAACAAAGTGTTTAAATGTGGGCTTAAATCTTAGTGGGTGGACTCAGACTGCTCTAGTTGAATGTACAGTTAAATGATTTTCTGATTGTGGATCCCTTGTGCTCTCAGCCTATTTCCTGAGATAAGCATTTTGTAACTAAGACATAGACTGTTCTAAGATCTAGCATTTAGCTGGGTTTAATGTTTTTTCCTCCCAAGGGTTCTTGGTTTGCCTCAGTTTGTTTCACTGAACTCAGTAAGTGAAATTTTTTGATATTCGATAGGCTGGAATGTCACTTACTGTAGGAGATTTCCAGCCCCATTTGCTAAGACTGAAAACACTTTGTAGACCTAAGTTGTCGTACAGTTTTAGCATCTGCAGTCCTTCATGTCAAATCTTTGTTATCAGTTGGGTTTCTTGGTAACCTGTATTGCGCCCAAAAATTACAGCTGTAGCATTTCTAGTATGAGTAACAGCAGTGCTATCTGTGAGGTCACAGCTGAGACTCACTGCTGAAAATAAGTTATCTCATTCAAAAGCCATGCAACATTTCTATTTAAAATGGAAAATTTAATAAGACAAGATTGACTGTGACATTTAATTTTCCATCCGCAGAGCAAGATGATTTCTCTGAAAGCATTTTCTTTTTATTCAGAAAAATATATTCCTGAGGAATATTGTGACAATAAGCAGATTTTAAATGAAAAAGGATTGCATAATGTTTTTAATAGCATTCTGAAATTAATGTCTATATATGTCATTGTGCATTGGTTTAAAAAAAAATAGAAATTTTAGTTTTGCTTGTGAAATTTATCTAGTGAATAGAAACCTATAGGAGCAGTATAGGACTTCAAAGTTATTCCAGTGTTAAAATCAAAATCATTAGTTATATGTATTCAGAATTAGAAAAAAAATCAAGGAGAAAGACAAGCATCACATTTAATGGATGGTAGATTGAAGAGTAGAAAACCTTGTTTTCTAAATTCAATAAAAACTTATCACACTAAAACTATATAAATATTTTGAGATTAGCCACCAAAAACATTAAAGAAAAATGCTATCAGTGTCATAAATGCCAGTGTGGTCCTGTTTCACAATTTTTGTCCATTATTTTCTAGATATTATATGAATTGCCATTTCTAATGAGAGATTATAATTCCTATTCCTGCAAATTGCAATATGTGAAAACTAGTTTGTGCTTTCACAGTTCATAATCATTCCTCTGAGAAGGATAGTCAAGGACCAAATCTGAAATTCTGCAATAGCCTACAAGTTAACAAACTAGAGGAATACAGCCGGACTCCGCTCAAGTAGGTGGGTGAAGAAAGGAGTGCACAAACCAATGTTTAATGAAATATGTAGGCATGAATCAAAGTCTGGTGCTGCAAAATTTGCAGATGTTTCAGGAGCACTGCACTACAGCAAACAAACAGGGAAGAGGCACAGTTTGTGAGTCTTTTTGAAATAAATCAGAGGAAAGCAGTGAAGCAGGGAAAATTCTTCATATCCCTCTTCTACCCTCCAGGCTACAAATATCCCAGAGGCCCAAATCTCAGTACATGAAAAGTAACTTTGAACTTAGGGAAGATCCAACTCATGCGAGGAAGTTTTACAAAATAGTTTCACAGAAATGCCATGAGTCATACTGAGCAATCCATTGAGTTTGCCATGAGAAACAGTGAATCAGCTTCCAGGCTTTTGTTTATCCGGGCTAGAAAGGGCTTCTACTAGTGATATAAAATGTCATTGTAAAGAGATAAAAATGGGAGATTGAAAAGATATTTTGATCTGGCAATGTATTATATTATCTGTTTGGCTATATACAAACCTTGCAGGTTGATCCATGAAAATAGACAGTAGTTCAAAGCCTTTACTTACTTCAAGTGAGCTTTATTCTTCTGCATTTTAGACAACTAAAAAGGAAATATCTAAAGTAACAGAATGAGCTGAGTTTTCTATATAGCCAGCACAGAGAGAAGGAGACTTTCTGAAGTCAAATCTACTTAGTACTGAAATAAGGGCATACCATAAATAGAATAAATCATCATTAAAATGGAAACTCTCTCCTGACTGTATGACAGACTGGTTGATTAGCTTGGACCAGATACTTATCTCTTAGAGGGCTAAATTTAGATGACAAGATTTATACCGTAAGTTTCACTACTTAGAAATATGAGGCAGTCTTCCCTTAAGAAGACTAGTAGCAAAATCAAATCAGCCCTTGGATTTTTTCCTCAAGTGTATAAATAAAAAGAAACACTGTTAAACTCTTAAACTCTGGCCAAGGCTAATATCAGTGTTTTTTAATTAGTGCTCTTAAATGCTTTGTATAAACCCTCTGCTTTTGAAACCCAAATAATTTCCTTTAAAGTAGTTACTTGGATGTGGTTCTTCAGTACCTTATAAAGATTGTACTTTGAATGTCCAAGTCTCCTACTCTCCTTTACAATATTACAGGATTTTTACACTTCTCTCATTTTCTTTTTTTAAACATAACATTTTGTAACAATTATATATAATACCTGGATAACAGTTAATCAGAAGCCATTCATTTTAGAGTCTTCTTTCAGCTGGAATTCAGCATAGCCTTTGACACTGTCTCCTACAGCACCCTCCTGGAGAAGCTGGCAGGCCATGGCTTGGACAGGTGTCCAATTCTCTGGGTTAAAAACTGTCTGGATGGACGGACCCAGAGAGTGGTGGTGAATGGAATTACATCCAGTTGGTGGCCGGTCAGTAGTGGGATTCCCCAGGGATCTGTGTTGAGCCCAGTCCTGTTTAGCGTCTTTATTGATGATCTGGATGAGGGGCTGTATTGCATGCTCAGTCAGTTTGCAGATGACACTCAGTTGGGTGGGAGTGTTGGTCTGCAGAAGGGTAGGAAGGCTCTGCAGAGAGATCTGGACAGGCTGGATCCATGGGTTGGGATCAACAAAATTATTCAGCAAGGTGAAGTAGCAGGTCCTGCACTTGGGTCACATGAACCCCAGGCAGTGCTACAGGCTGGGGGCAGTGTGATTGGAATGGAACATGAGCCAGCAGTGTGCTTAGGTGGCCATGTCTCCCTGCATCCAGCATTGAGGAGGTCACGTCTTGAGTCTTGTGTTTAGTTTTGCACCTCTCACTTCAAGAAAGACATTGAGGTGCTGGAGGGTGCCCAGAGAAGGACAACTAAGTTGGTAAAGAGTCTGGAGAGTAAGTCAAATGATGAGTGGCTGAGAGAAATTAACTCTATGACTCTAGCATGTTTCAGTCTGATAGCTTTAAATAATATCTATAGTTATGTTGCCTTTTGGGTGAAGCAGACACAGCAGTAAAGGGAAAAAGGAATATTACCTTGGTTTAATAGGATCCTAGGTGTACACTCATCAAAGGTGAGAACACGCCGAGAAGCACGCACGGTACAACAAGTATACAACTTTTATGGACCTCACAAATTAGCATATCTGCCTAAGATCCCCCAATAAGAAACTTAATAAATGAAGTAATTGTCTCCCTATTTTAATTGCCCCCCCCCAAAGAGATTACAGCCCAGTTTACAAAATATGTTCCAGAGAGAAGGCTCTGTCCAAGGTTGGAGCCTCTAGTTCTGAGACAGTATGAAAGTTTGGTCTTCCTGCTTTGCAAGACCCCCTAACTAAGCTAAATATCAGACCACAAGAATTATAAACATGTGGGGCTATGGTACAAGGAGTGTTTGTAAAGGATACAAGGAACGGAAAAGGGTATGAAAATGCATAAAAAGGGTATAAAAAGAAAAGACAAAAAATCATCAGGCATCAGTTATGCCGGGATAATAACATTTTTCCTTCACAAAAGCACAGAAATTCACAGTTGAATTTGATAACATTTGTCATGGTTTAACCCCAGTCAACAACCAAGCGCCATGCAGCCTCATGGTAGCTCCCTCCCCCACCAGTAAGATAAGGGAGAGAGCCAAAAAGACAAAAGCTGGAGAAGTTGTGGGTTGAGATAAATACAGCTTAACAGAGAAATCAGAAGCTGTGCATTCAAGCAAAGAAAAACAAGGAATTAATTCACTTCTTCCCATGGGCAGGCAGGTGTTCAGCCATCTCCAGGAGAGCAGGGCCCATCACACATGATGGTTACTTGGAAAGATGAACACCATCACCAAATGTCCCCCCACCACTTTCTCCTCCTTCCAGCCACTTTTTATACTGAGCATGATGTCCTATGGTTTGGAATGTCCCTTTGGTGGGTTGGGGTCACCTGTTCTGGTTGTGTCTCCTCCCAACCTCCCAGGCACCCCCAACTTCCTCTCTAGTGTGCCAGTGCGAAAAGCAGAAATGGCCTTGTCTCTGTGCAAGCCCTGCTCAGCAATAACAAAAACTTCTCTATATTATCAACCCTGTGTTCAGCACAAATCCAAAACACAGCCCCATATCAGCTACTGTGAAGACAATTAACCTTATCCCAACTGAAACCAGCACATCTGCTTTTCTTGTGCTGCTGCATTTCTCAAGGGTGATGTGATACTTTAGGTACATATTCAATCCAATTTTTGAACTCAGCAGGTGATTATGAAAACTAATGGATATTTGGGTAGAGCCTTGACCAGGATGCAAATGACATGAATGACTTTTAGGACTTAGAGACTGGCTATACATGTTAAGGAAGGGCTTTTTACTGCTTTGTAAAGCCCTTCCCCTCCTCCTCCGCCTTAGGTTCTCAGCTTTATGAGCTGCCCCCCCAGTCTAGAGCTGAGCACAACAGAACCTGGTTTAAAGGGGTTTCTAGTGAACCATCAGACTCTGAAAAAGTTAAATCTGATTTATTGTTCCGAATTATGGTATGTATGAAAGGGGGCTTAAAAGTCTCCAAAGATTTTTTTATTTGCACTTTGCATTGCTCTTCAAAAAGTTAGCTAATGTTGTATTTTAGTAAAATCACTGATCTCAGACTTTGAGAAAACTGGCTTTGCGATCTTCCTGAGGCTTAGTCCTGAGAGACAAAATCACTCTATCAAAAGTTAGAAAAGGGAACGGGAAATTAAAATGAAGCTCATTCTCAAGCCAAGATGGCAAAAGATAAAAGAAATTCTCAAGGCTTTCTTGCCTTTTTCAAGAGAAACTAAGAAAGATATAATTAGAAAAAATTGATATGCACAAATTCCATCAAGAAACATTGTGTGTTCTGAAATGCAGGCATGGAGCCAGTAAATAACTGAAGATATGGCACTTCAAGTGGTCTCAGTCTAACTTTCACTCACATTTTGGTGCTTGCTGAAGCAGCCTACTTTATATACATGTTCCTGAGCTAGTGTGTTTAACTTTGATACCGAAAGTCTTTTATTACTTTTTTCTTCCGGAAAACACTATGTAGCAATCAACTTTCCTTTTGCAAGAATGTGGCAACCTAACCCCATGCATTGCCTTGGCATTTATCTCAAATCTAGCCACATTAGGATCCCAAGGGAAGATATCTTCCAGGTTAGCAACTTCAGGTTAGTCTGTTAGATGTCCCCTGCAAGTAGCAAGTCTAACTCTACCTTTTTATTTGTTGTAAACAAAGAATAAATAATTTGTCTGGGATATTAACATTCTTGACCCGACTGATTGGGTTTTAACTCACCCTCTGCTCGCACTACAGTAATAAGTGTTCATTATTTCAAGTATATTACTAGACAGTGTGTGGTTCATAAAAGATGTTGATTTAGTAGGACTATAATGACTAGAATTTCCAGATATAACTTGAACAATTAGGTTTCCTAGAAGCAAATGGCATGTTGTGAAGAATTAATTCCTTTTAGTAAAATAATATTTTATGTTATACCAATATGTAAACAAGCAAATATACCTAAAATTGTTTGCTGAAATCAGTTTTCTGTGTAAAACTTCTGACTTTGCAGGATAAATGTTTGCTAGGAAGGTGGAAGAACAAAGACTGCTCCAACAGTCCACCGATGAGGATATTCACCTTGGGGGCAGGTTTTCAAGTTTCAGTTCCTCTTGCAAATATTATTTATTCATTTGCACAAACCAGAGTACCTTCAGTAAAATGAACTTAGACTGCTCACAAATCTGGTCTTCAGAACATCTTAACCAGTCTCTTGCAGGAGATGTTTGAACACAGGATCTATACTTTCAATTGGAAGGATTTAATAGATTCTGCTTTCTTTTGAATGAAAGTTCCCCCAGCAGTGCATTTTGTGACAAAGAACAGGACTGGTTCAAGAGGTCTCCTAAGGAAGAAGTTATGTAATTTTGAATTTTGACAGTGCAAAACTCAGATTTGGACACCAATCATTTTAAGGGGATGCTATGCTCTTTGCCATTTTGTTTTTTAGGATACAGACATTTGTTTGTTTGTTTGTTCGGGATTCCAGCAATCTGCTATGGACTGCATGGAGATCCTAAACCGTAGTTTTGATAGCAAATTTCACTAATTAAACTTCCTCTGGTTGGAGTCTGAGAAGATGAGGTTTTGTGTTCCCCTTGAAACCAACATATTGGTTTGGCAGAATGGGCAATGCAAAAAGTAAAGTTACACAAAAAAAAAAAACAAAACAAAACAAAAACAAAACAAAACAAAACAAAAACAAAACAAAAAACCCAAAACAAACAAACAAACAAACAAACAAACCCAAAAAAACAAAAACAAAAACATGCACTTGATTTATTGATTGTATCACAAAATCATGAAAACATGATGAGACAAAACTTCATTTAGTGTAATTTGGCATAGCATCCTGGTATAACACTGTCAGTTCCCTTGAACTCACTTAACTGATTTAACAAAACCATGACCACTGTGTTATTGACAGATATTGTCCAGCTAATATTATCCTTCTTTTAGGCTGCTGATTCTTGAAAGCCTGATAGCATAAAATGAATGACAGTGTTGAACAAAATATGAGATGTTGCAGTTTCAGCAACAACTGATTTAAAATATTTCAAATACCAGGTATTTCCATACAAATGAGAAATAAGTGGAATCTATTCTCTCATTGTTAGCCTGAGGGCTTCAGGATATACTTCCAGACTTGGCATTATGTCTGACTGGTTTAGCAAAGAAAGTAATATTTGGCTGTCAGAGACACATGAAGCAGTACTGCACACCTGAGCGCTATAGGGGAAGTTGGGTGCTCCTGGTTTAAATTCTTCGAGGGAGTATAAAGAAAAAATTACATTTAAAAAGTTCAACCAAATATTTTACTTTCACTTGAACTTTACAAACATTAACTGACCCTTGAATATAACAAAGACCTGAGATGTCCAAGATTGTGTGTGCAGAGCAGATGCCTGCACTTCACAGTGTAATTTTTGTGTCTCCAGTATGTCATGTTCTTAACAGGTCCATTCCTATTCCCAATGTCCTTGTCATACCTGTTCTTGTACAAACCAAACTTTCTTCCCCAGGGTTAGCAGCACCTTCCAGGCCAATCAAAGTCAATGGGATCTCCACGTTGGCTCAGTGACATCCCTTCAGTGAGGTGTCAATCCCCTGCTCTAGACAAGGCACCGGTTTGACATGCAGAACTACAGGCTGTCCCCAAGTGAGTAAAAACACTAATTTAATACAAAATGTAAGAAAAATTGATAACTATAGTTTTCTCCCACTCTTGTCACAGCTCTAGCTGTACATATATACTCAGTATTCCTACATTAGGGACTGAGCAACTCCTGAAGGATGTGATTAATGTCAGCTTTTGCTACTAAGATGTACAAATAGTGTTCAAAATTGCATTGTGAATACTGAAATATATATGCATAGCTTAGAAATGTACACAATGTAGTTTTATATATAACGCTCCTGGATTTTTATTTATGCCTATGTGTAAATGTGTTTTTCAACAATTTTCCTATCTTGTCAAAAAAAGTAAATTTATTTCATTAGGAGACATGCATTTATCTAATTTCTTCTGCCTTTGTCTTTTGGAGAAAAATTCCTGTGTATATGCCATGCGCATGTGTTTTACCTCCTTTAAGCTAGATCAGAGCAGGGGGAATAGACAGAATTTTAATAAACTCCAAGAAGGCAAAATTATAATTGTTCTCCCTGTTTTGAAAGGTAGATTAAAAATAAATTTAAACCTTTTTTTCTCTTACTTACGAGGAACATATCTTAAAAGTGTTGATTAAGTAAAAATCCCAGGATTTTTTGTATTAGTGTTTTTACTTCCTTTAATCATACTACAAAACAACACCAAGTGTTAGACAAATTTTTCTGAATCTACACTAGCTAATAGAATTTTTCATTCTGTGGTAATATCAGGGTGATTGCAGCTTAGGAGAGGCAGTGTTGTATGCAGATTGCTGTAGCCAGGTTCCCTGTCTACCATTGAAAATGGAAGATCTCCCTCAGTGCAGGTGTCAAGGGAGCTGTTTGGCATGGCAGTGTCAATGAGTGCTTAGGGACTCCTCAGTGCATGCATCATTGATTTAAAAGACAGTTATAGCTCCTCTGGAATCATTTGGCCTATCCCCATAAATACACCCTTAGGGACACTAATGCAAGCATTACTGGAACAATAGTGTGTAATAGCTGTTCATTCAGTTTTACAGTGCTGATACTGTAGTTGAAGGTGTCATTCAATCTTTAGACAAAAGTAGTTAGAGGATTATTTTACACTTCCAGCATAGAAAGCAGTTGTAGCCTCCTTCTTAAGGCTAAGATTTGTATTATCTTAAATCCTGGGAAATCTTAGTGACAAAACCCTACAGAGAAAATGAAATAAATTGGACCATGTTGGGGCAATTTGCTATGATTGAAGGAATTGTCTTTATTCCTTCTCCCTCTTCAGGTTGTTGAAGGACTTTTTCTCAGTTCAGCTTTCCCTTTGTCTGTGCTCTCAGTCAATAATTCTCTTTGTTTGTGTCCACATATAATTTGTTTTATTGGGTTTTATTTTTTTTGCTATGGACTATATACTTTTATTTTAGAGATAGTAAAAATGCCAGATTGTTGTTTCTGAGTATTACATTAACCGAATTTTGAAGTGTAATATGCCATGAAGAACTTAGCCACAGGAAATCAGTATTGTGTTTAGGAGAAAACAAATGAAGTCTCAATAACACAACATATGTATAATTTAAGCTCATGCAGAAAAAGTGTGAAGATAGGTCTGACGTCCACCTTTACAAGAGACAGGGAGCCTATGCAACATTTATGGTCTTTATATCATTGTAAAAGTAAAAAGAAAACTTAGTAATGAGTACTTATTTGGGTAAACCAAAGGATGTAGTCAAGCAATACTAGAGGCTGTTGATCTCCAACATCCTTCCCCTTCATGTCCTGTTCTAGTCCTTTTCTTGTCACCATACTTTGGTTGCAATACATAGTGTTTACAATAATGCTTTGGAAGAAATCTCCCAAATAAAGCAGAAAAAATAAATACTTTTGTTAGAATTCAGTGTTGGCCAGCTAGACAAATATTTTTTTCCTGACTGTCTGCATTAACAATAAATATCTGTATCATGCATATATTTAAAAGGTTATCATTGCATTAATTTCTGAAAAGAAACTAATAAATACAGAAGTTTACCAAAAGAAATTGATTTCTTTTCCATCTAAACACATGGCCATTAAAAACCAAGCAAATCCACACAACCCAACCCTCCACAACTCCCCTGAACAGATATTTTTTTAACAGTTTTAACCCTGTAAAATTGTGTAACTGCAGTGAGTCACAATAACATGAAAGGAAGAGGTTTTGCCTGCATATCTCTCAAAGGATTTGTCTTCCGTTGATTTAGGATGAGAAAAAAGTCAGACTGATTATGTTACACAGAAAAGACCTTATTCATATATGCCAGGCAAACATTGTCATATAGCCAGGATATCTTTCAGTCTTTGGTATTCACATCACATCAAGAAGAAATTAGTACTGACACTTTATAATTTACTTTATAGCAATGAGTAAAAACCAACCTTTGAAAGCTTGGTTGGCTTTGGAGGAGAAAAATTAAGAGGATATAATACAGGCTACTAAAATTAGAGCAGGACAGAGAACAAGAACTTCTTTGCTGTCTAAGCATTCTGGTGAGTCTGAGATTAAATTAATTAGGAAAATAAGATTTCTTCTCAAGCTTAGTGGTGCTTTAACTGAGATGCTTGTTATCTGACACTGAGACCACCTTTCATGTAGCAGCAGCATCCATAGTATTAAGTTGCCTTTTAACTCCATGAGAGATCAGTCTCAGCCACACTGACCACTGGGAAAGTCCATTGACAGGGTTAACTCCTTCACCTTGCATGGAAGCTGGGACCAGGCCAGCTGGGCAAGACAAAAATTATGCCATTATGCCATACTTTTATCTGTTCCTTGGCACTATTTATCTCACTACTGCACAGGCTACATGTGCAAAGAAAATCTATACTGTAGCCCAGTTATAGCTGAATTACCGAGATATGATGCTTCCATATGATAAACTGGAGCTTTTTGTAGTGTATTCCTTCATTCCATGGATCAATGCAGGAAGGAAAAATGTGCCTTGTGGGAAAAAATATGACGTAATACTTTAGAAATCCAGAGAATTGATTCATTGCTTTCTAATTTGACTAGTGTAGCATTTGTCTCCTTCTTACTTGGAAGACAATCCTAAATAATGTGCTCTAGTGGACACTGAGTGGGAAAGTTGGTCTAGATGATCTCCAGTGGTCCCTTCCAGCCTTGGTCATTCTGTGACATTTTGTGAAATTACCCAGACTGGATATCAAGTGAGAGAATCAACCTCCATTTTTACTTATCATGAAAACATAATTGTGAAATATCATCTATTTTTGACTTAAGATACATTAAAAAAAAAAAAGAAAAAAGAAAAAAAGTGCTGTTTAGAAACTTTTTGCTTACAAATATTACAGCTAAAAAAGTTTGTTTGCAAGCAGTTATTAATGGGTCATTGATGAAGTTATTGGTGTCAGAGGAATATTTCCATATTAAGAAGATCAGATATCTAAATGGGTCTTTTCGATTTTTGTAGTGGTTAAATAATGTAAATAAAAAAGAAAACATGTATATAAAGAAATACAAGGAGGAGAATATTAAGCTATTTAAAAAAAACAAACAACCTGTTAAGATTTTGCTAACCTGGAGTTCACCTGCCAGAAATCATACTGACACTACTTATGTTACTGATTCAAAATAATGAGATGGATTCCAAATCATCACTAACAAAGTTATGATAATTAATTACTGAGATGTTGAGAATAATAAGCCTTCTTACCACCCTCATTATATCTGGGCTCCCTGGAAATGGAATATGGGGGAAAAAAGTTCCCTAAAAGAAATACAAAGTAATAGAGTTGCTCTGGTCTAGCTTTAACTTTCTAATTAGATATTTAAAGTCTTTGTTGTAATGAAATACTTTTCATACATATCTAGATGATATTTCCCTGAAAAGCAAAGACCTTTGTAAGCAATATAAGTATTGTTATAGCAGTGGAACAACAAAAGTACCTTTGCCTTCTAAAGAAAAAGAATGAGATTTAAGTGTCATATCAAGGTTATTTGGGTATTGATGATTAATAATACTGTATAATTTTTTAATAAATTTCTCAATTTCAGTAACTTTTAATTTAAGAGTCTGCATACTCTTTTTCAGTCATTCTGCTTCTGAAAGCAAAAAAAAAATATTGCTTTATACAAAGTGATTTTTCATGGAATCACAGAATAATCTGAGTTGGAAGGGATCCACCAAGATCATCAAGTCCAACTCCTGAGCTAAAAGCATATCCAATTCTAATGAGTTCAGGTTTTTGCTGTCAATATCCATCTTTGGTGATGCCAGTTGGTATTCTCTTGGAAGGAGATTGTCTTTGTTGCATCTCAATTTAGAATATTGAGCACCAACTTCTTCCAATAAACAGAAACAAAAAGTCATTCTTATATTCTCCTAAGGAGGAGTGACTGTGCTTGGAAATCGTGCTGCAAAACTATTTCTCCAGCCATGCTGCAGATGCATCTTATGTAAGCCTTGTTTAATGTCTTTGTAGGCTATCAGATGTAGTGATTTAATTTGTTTCACATTCATATCCATTCTGCTTTTTAACTTATGCTATTTATATAAAATACCAGGTAACTGAATTTGCACTCAAAAAAAGTTCAACATATCCCATCGTCCCTCCAAATATTAGTTGAGTATCACCGTAGAAGACCTCTCAATCTTTGCAAAACTGCTACTGCAAACACATTGGTCTACTTTATGTGAAATAACCCTAAAATCTAAGGAAAGGTCAGAGTTCCTCCGTTGTCAGTGAGTATTTTTGTACTATTCTACAAAGTACATTACCACCATTTCTTTTTCCTGAATTTTTGAAGTTTTAGTCACCCTGGCATGTATTATGGGATGTCTAAGATAGAAGAATTAGACAGAGAAATATCTATGGATTCCCATCCACATGCCAAGGGCCAAGACTGAATCAGCGAGATAAATACAGGTCCCTGAAACAGAAATGAAGCACCGCAGTTTTGAGTTAAGCTGAAATCAAGAGAGGTCTAAATCAAAACTGCGGGCATGGAGAGGTTTGCGGGTGTTTGAAAGGCAATCCTAGAAGAGGATCTGAATGTTGAAGGTAAAGCCAGACTTTGCATTGAACTATGCTGGTAATTAAACATTCAGTTGATTAGTATTGTACTGAGAGTATTGTATTAATTAATGATCTTTTTTCCTGAGGTTAAATAAAAATGCTACTTTTACTTCTCCTGTAATTAATCTTTACCCAGGAGAGATGATCTATTTTAATTGGTTTCCAGAAGACACTGTTTGTTTTTCTTTGTCATACATTTAAGAAACAGCCTTTCTACATTTGCCTCTCTCTTAGGGCATATTCACAAAAAGATAATATGTCTCTACAAATAATTTGGCAGCTGGTGGTAGGATATAATAAGTACAATAAATTAAGAAAGGACTCACCAGAATTTTTTTCCCCAAATTACACTATAAAAAGAAAACTCACAGTTTGTAAAGCAGGGGCTTTGCTCACAAACAAGTGAGGGCTCTGAGAGTGGTGCAGTCTGTGTTCAAGGTCTTAACTGCACACAGACAAATGATTCCCCTTCATTCTGCTTCACAACAGGAAGTTGTTGTTGTAAGATAAATGTGCCCAGGGTAAAATGTACTGAATCTCAGCACACTGATTTGTGAAGACATAAAGCTACCTCAGACACAGTGGAAATTTAAGAGATTATTCAGGGCAAGCTGGAGCAGACAGCAGGCGGTGGTTTTGAGAAAAAAATATGTGAGGGGTGTTTCCACTGGAGATGTAGAATTTGTTTCCATAATGACACCATTCTGACATCTGTAGTGCTTTTGTGCTGTCATGCATCTGAAAAAAACACTGTGTGAGAAACCTGTCAGATTTCCCCTGACAAGAATACAGACTAACAAAATAAAATAATAAAAACCCTAAAGTGAAAAAAAAAAAAAAATTTAAAAATGTTTCAGCATTATATAATTGGGCTCTAGTTTTGAAAATAAAGTTTACACACACAGGTAAGCTCATTACAATGTTTAGTAATCGACAGAATTAGAAATCATGGATTTCCTGAAATATTTAAAGTTTCAAGCTTCCCAGAAATTGTTGGTATCTTAAATGACATAGCTTTATTTTGTTGATTTTATGTTCTTCATGAACATCTACACAGTTAATTGAGAACTTGGGGAATAGAAATTCATACCTTTTTTTCTCAAAAATAAAAAGAAAATGTTAATAACTTGAAAAAATATTATAAATACAATAAAAATTTAGTGTACACCCAGAACACTTTGGGATTCAATACTTCAGGGTTTTCTCCTCAGCAGTTTTGGTCTAACCCATTGTGAAGACACTGTCATCATCTGTAGTCACCCCCATCCAACATGTAATCTCTTTCCACATTTCAAATGCATTTGGTAAGTTCTTTTTTTATGATGTCTGGCTCTAATTACAATGAAGGAATTGCACGATAGATGTATAATTATATTTAATTTCCTTAAGTTTATGGGAAAAAGGTGTAAATCTCTAGTTTTAGTATCCTGAGAGAAAATAAAATGTGGTGGCTGGAGCAGGTCTGATTCCCAGCAGTTCACAATACGTATCTGTTAAATCATTGCCCTATGCTTGTAACGTTTTGTAGTTGATGTCATTCCAAAATACTCCACATGGAAATGTAGTCATGTAACAATAGCATCAGAAAGTAAAGAAAGATAGTACTCATGTAATATATTTATGTTGCTAAAGCTCTTATCTGTCTTTATGCTGCAAAAAGATGCAAGCAAAGAGCTGAACAAAGGGAACACTAACACACCTATTTTTATAACCATGCAGACTGAAGGGATTACTGGAAGCATCTCCGAAGATAAAATTAAAGGCTGGCAGATCAATGCAAGAAGGAGACTTTGCTGAACTGATGCAAATCTGAGAAGAAAGACAAGAAAATAATTTTGCATGAGCAAAACAAGGGTCTCATCCGAAGCTTCCATCAAAGTACAGAACTCTTAAACTATTTGAGCATGAAATTGGTACAAATCTTTTTATAGATGTTGAAGGTTTACTTTTCCAGTTTTTAAGAGTATCGGAAAGATAACAGAATTGGGTTACTTTATTTATCTCTTGGATCAACTAAACGAGATGCATCAACTCATCAACTAGATAAGATGCATTTCCACATCAGTCATGAGCAAAACCTCAAACTATATGCTTAGAGACACAGATACAATTTAGCCTGTCATAGGGGGGAAAAAGAAAACCAAAATGAAAAAAGCGTAACAATTTTGTTGTCTTATAAGCTTGTAATTTTCAACCCTTCTCTCTTTCCTTTCAGAAATTCATCATAGATGCTTAGATTTAAAAAAAACAAACAAAAAACCCCCAAAAAACCAAAACAACAAAAACAAAACCAAAAAAACAAAACCAACCCAGAGTCTTATTTTGTTACAACTTAATTTTTGGCAGAAGGAAGAACCAAAGAAATTGGTTTGAATTGTGCACAATTTCAAAGAATGGTATGTTGGAAGAATTAGTGCAAATAATCCAAAGAGAGTCTCCATGAACTGCTTGTCTCAGGCTTATTTCACCTCTCCAAGCATCCACCTTTCCTTTAACACATACAAGTGCTATGACATTGTGTTTCAGATAGTATCTTTTGTTGTTAACTCTGGCAATTCTTTGTAAAATTTTTGATTTATCTTTATTAACTTTGTGTCACTGATGCTCATGGTAACTCACAAGGAAATGAAGATTGGCAAATATTTAAAGCAAATATATGCTGAATTTTCAAGGTGAAAACCCAGAAGATTTTTCAATTCACTTTTAGAGATTTATCTTATTAAAAGTAACACTTAAATTCCGGACTGCAAACGCATTCATGTGTGAGTTAAGGGTTTTCAAATTTCATGGGAGGTGCTTTATTCAGCTTGGACTTGTTGTTTTTCTATAGTTTTTGGCAATATAAAATAGTTTTCTATTACATGGAAATAGTTACAGGTATCCTTATTGCATGCGATATACACTTAGTATGCTTTTTCTGGTACGATCTCTAGCAAGAATTCCATCACAAAGGTGACTTATCCTCCATGTTGTATCACTTCCTTCTGCCTCTGTTATAAGCTTGTAGTTTACCAGTTATAAACATCTGGGAAATGAATTTTATAAAAAATCCTAGGAATTAAATTGTGAAAATGGAAAGTCAAATATCAGAAACAGAACACAAATGAACACAGAATTCTCAGTGAAATTTCTAATTTAACTTAAATGTGATAGAATTTGTGGCAACTAAATACAGCAAATTACTGACACCATATGGAGGATCAAGCAAAATAGAGTGCACAAATTTCCTCTCTCCTATTCAAACTGCCTCCTGCATGTGGGGCATAAGAAAGGGAAAATGCCTTATGATTTCTGCACTGAACAATGACAGTGCTGTTCTATGCCATTACGAATATTTTGTCTTTCAGAGACAGAGTATTTTTCTCAGTGTTCTGAGATAGTACAGCTCAGAACCTCTGGCAATGTATACACAGATCAAGCTCTGAATGTGTTCTTTTGAATATAAAGTGGACTCTGATTTGTCTGAGTACCTGGCTGATGCAAACAGAAAACAACAGGTCTTCCTCCTCCCGGTGACTGTATTTTCCTGCTCTTCAGATGTACAGGATGTGTGATAGTCATTTGTTCATTACATTAAGAGGCCTTTGGTATGTTTGCAGGGAAATAAGAAGACTTGTCTTGTATTTTCTACTACACTCCAGCTTTTCTTACTAAGAAGCTGAGGAGCAGAGATAGCAAGAGACTTATTGAACCTCATGCCATTGGCCTCAGCCCATGGATCCATCCTGTGCAGACTCTCTGCAGAGCCTTCTACCCTCCAGCAGATCAACACTCACAGACAACTTAACTGTTGTCTGTAAACTTCCTGGGGGCACACTTGATCCCATCATCCACATGATCAATAAAGATATTAAGCAGGACTGGCCTGAATACTAAGCTCTGAGGAGCCTTGTTAGTGCCTCCAAACAAACAAAAGCAAACAAACAAAAACAAAACAAAAAAACCCCAAAAACCCAAAACAAACAAAACAAACAAAACAAAACCAAACCCCACTCAACAAGCAGTTTCAGCAGGAAAAGTTCCTGCATGAAAAAAGGCTTTATAAACCCTATATGGAAAACATTGTTACATAAGAACACTGTACATCTTTCTTCACATTCCCTTTATTACTATAGAAGGAAGACACTTGGACAAAAGGCATGTGCTGACAATTCACACGTTTCTAGGGATGGCAGGCAACTATTTTCACTGATTAGAATCAATTTTTGAAGCAGAGAGACAGAAATGTCCACAGTTAATCAGAAATTAATACTGTAGTGCAGTACCTAAAAGACGCTGTTTATCATTTAACTGCCTTTAAAACATAACTGAGGCACTGGTATATCCAAAGTTAGCTTCATAGGACATATTAGATATTTATCAGTGATGGATGGCTATTTCAGTAATTACATGGTACAAAGACAAACCACAGAGCCTCATGTATATTAATCCCCTTAGCAAAAGCAATGCCAGCATCAGTAGATGGCATTATCATCAGAAAAAGGACAGCAAATCCATCAACTGGTTATAGTGAAGTAAAAATATTAGGTGCGAATACAGAAGACCTGATAGTTGAAGTATGAAATGGGGAAAAAATAAGATAGCTCTTTAATGGTATCAAAGATATCAAGATTTAATATTGATTTACTGTCAGACGATGTACATGTTTCTTGCAGTGCTTTGTACCTAATGGTTATTTATGAGTCCAAGTCATGTTGCAAATAAGCACATATTTTTTGAACACACCATGGGTGTGATGTTGTGATCCTGCTTCTAGTCCAGTCAGAAAGATTATATTTAATGGTTTCACATGAACATGACAGTGTCTCATTTATATAAGTGCAATCAAGATAGAAACCTAAAACAAAACTACCAGGAGATAAATTCAAAACAAGCAAAATAAAACAGGTTAAAGTCTCCTTATGTAGGAGAGGCAAGGAAATGGAAATCTGTCCTCGAGGACATTGTGAGTACTACATGTTTTCAAGACTTCAAAAATCAGCTGATGTTTGCTGAAGAAAATCCACAACAGACCTCTAATTACAAAAATCTGGCCTGTGATTCATGCAATCTTTGAACTGCAGATGGATATAACCCAGGATGCTGCTTTCACCAGAGAACTGGTATTGCTACCTAACCGCTCAGTTCCTAATGCCTTCAGCGAGTTCCTGCTATTTGCAATGATCAAAGAATGGATATTATGTCTGAAAGGCCTTTCATCTGATTTAATGAAACTGGTTTTAAGTTTCTCTATAACATGATACCTTCCAAAACATACCAATACTTTAAGACTCTATTAATATAGCCTGTAGTAGACAAAAAAGGCATTCCAATTTAGTGTAAGGACATGGATATATGAAGCAATTCTCTGAAGCACTAAGAACTTTCCGTAGTTAAGCATGTAGCAGCTCACCCAAAAAATTAACTACTTTAATACTGTCTGTACGTGCAACAGCACCAAGCCCATGTTTGCTAGCAATATTAACTATGGAGTATGGTATCACACAATTAACTCTGGAGTGTAATTAGTGACAAGAGAAAACTTGCTGATAAAAGTACTTCATAAAGAAAAAAAAAAAGAACTTTCCAGGACATAGATCTTTCAGAGACTATTCTGATAGTGTTTCTCAGATTATTATGATAGTAGAGCAGAACTTGTGGCTTCTTCCCCAGAAATTGGCCAAAAGAGATTACCTTTTCACTCTTTTTTCCTCTGAAATTCAAAGATTTCCTTTGAAAAAAAGTCAGTTCTAGTTGATTTTCTGTTGATGCATGGTGCTTGACTTATCCAAAGGAGGTATTATCTAGGAGGTAATAGCAAACTCACTACAGCACAGAATTAGTTACTATGCTTGAAACAAGAGAAATACTTTCAGTACTAATTGTTTCTATCAAGAGGGGCTCCTACTGTTACGGCAGATCTACCATAATGTGAACATCTGAATTTGCTCTTTCCTAATACTTTGGTAATTGCTATTGTATGTCTGATAAAACTTGCGCAAGCTGTGAGACCTTGAACGGAGAAATCAGCAGAGTTATAAGAATACACCTAACTGGAATTAATTCTCTAGCTAAGTCCATGTTGCTCTGTGACCAGTCATGCATTCTAACCAGACGTCTGCCAGAGCCATATGTCATATAATTCGTATTAATTTTCCTTAATAGGTCATAATATTAACTTACAGGTACCTGCTGTAGGTGATGCTGAGGGTAGAGCATCCTATAACATAAAATATTACCCTTCACTCTTGTTAGAGAAGACATGTAGCCTAAAATCTGTTCCCGAAATTTGGTCTCCCAGGAAATCCCTGCATACTGTTTTAAAATGACAGTTTTTAACCCTTTCATTTGAATTTAAATGCTAATGGAAAATGGAACTGCATACTTCGCATTTCTTTGAAAGTTAATAATCAAGACAAATAATAGTGTTTATGTCACACCTTTCAGTTAAAAGCCTTCATGACAGTACCAGAATTCAATCTCAGGACTCCACTTTTATTTCTAGAGTAATAGCACCATGTAGAGTACATAGGGTTTCAGATTGTATCTGTATGGTATTTGACCATTTGATTTGTATTTCTGAGAGGCAGTTTCCTTCTCATACTTATTCCTGTGTTTCTTAGTGCCAAATTCACCCACAAACTTGCCCACAGCAGTTCTGTGTCTTTGAAAACATAAATTGGAAAGATGTAACTGTATCTGTTCAATCAATTTTACGAGCTATATATAATTTAGAAAGGAGAAGGTTTTTGGACTGTTTAAAATGTCCTCAGTAATATGAATCCTACATGACTATTTTAAAGTCAGTTTTTCAGCACTATGAATGTACCAAAGCACTTAATGCTGATACTGTAAAGATTATGCTATTGCCTAGGATTTGGTAACAGAAAAGCATATTCTAGGGACTTGGGAACTATTTTACACTCTGGGGAACATTGTAATGAAGATGACGGCCATTTTGCAGCTGTGAACTTGCCTTGGAGAAAAGATGTCTAGCAAAATTCAATTTGGTTAAGCAATGCCCTACCAAGATATTGTTTTGTCTTTGGGAGGGAAAAGACCTATTCTACATCTGGTAGAATATGCAGATATGGATCTACATAGTGTATTACTTGCTTAGCAAGCAAGAAGTAGCAATCTACTCTGCAGGTGAACTAATTTTTCTGTGTCTTCAACAGTTATTCACATGTTACAAATATTCTCACCCTGTAGTCTATAATTAGTAGAATCAAAATGTGATAAAAACACCAAACAAAACAGCCAGGACTACAGTATTTGCATATTTAATTTAAGCACACATATTTAATGGAACAATATGATTAGTGAGAGAAAGAAACTAGTATTATACTCAGAATATGTCACCCTGACTCTTTACTGAGAATTTTTAAAACAAAGTCGGGTCTTAGTTAACTTAGTTTTCTCTGTTCAACAACTACTGAAAAAAAACCCAAAAACATTCATCTGGAGAAATTTTCATTCAGCATACATTGTACGAACGTAGCAATAATAATGACTAACAAGACTGAGTTTTCAAGCTTTGGTGCAGTAGTTTAAGATATAAACAAATATTCATCTGTAAACCACTATAAAAATATTCATCTGTAAATCACTATAAAACAGAGAGAGTGAGAGAGTTTCAGTTCAAAATAGGGTGTTGAATTTACCTGAAAAGGCCAAAGATATGGTCTGGAATTGATTAAGTTCAACTGAATAATGTTTGTTTTTTTCTGGAATTGATTAAGTTCAACTGAATAATGTTTGTTTTTTTCCCTATGAACTATGTTGAAATACTGTTAAATATTAATCAGAATTCAATCTTCAATGTGGTTTTACTTTAATGGGACACCTGTATGCATAGTAAATGCAAAATGATTGAAACACTAGAAAAAAAATCCCTGCTTATTGTTCTCTAATATTGTTTTGGGAATATTTTGGAACAACAGCTATTTCTTGAAGTCCTTTCTTATCTTTCTTTAAAGCTGCATGTCTAGGCAGTAGTAAAGTTTTCCTTATGAAACTTCCTTAAAGTATTACTGAAGTTATTTTGAAAGCTTCATGACAGAGAAGGGGAAGGAAAAGATATAGCAGCCATCTGCATGGCTGAGAGATTCTTGATCATTATTAAAATTCGATATACAGTTCCCAAAAGACAGCATACTCATTTTACTGATTGGAAAAGTCAAAATGGTCATACTTGCCACCAAAATCTTTGTGTTTACATGTGGATATTTATATGTAAGTAGGTTTCTAAAAAATACATACATTTTTAATATATTTGTATATATTCCAGCACCTGAGAGTAAATAAGAATGTACATAAATCTGTATACAGCCACGTGCACTAAAAGAGAACCACAAAAATGTCATTATTCACCTTTCACTTAGACTCAGGTTTAAAGTAGTGTTTAAATTGGTTTTGACTCTTTCTTTTTAATGCCATTCCTGCCTGGTGTTGTGATGAAGCAGAGAAAATCAGAGAACTGTACCAGATAAATTTACTGTACTGTTGAAATCTCAGAAAATGTGTGCATTAAGTTCTGGGTGATGTTTTTCTATAACTGCTTATCACCACTCAACAAAATTCCAAGCTGATACGACTTCTATATTAGCTCTGACCTGGACTATATATATAATATAATACTTCATTATTATACCCCTTCTTCTCTCTTCACAACTTAAGAGCCAGGTCATAAAGGACGAATGATGTAACCACGCAGAGCTAAGATCACTTACTTTTTAAGGTGCTACTGCTTACCAGAAGTTACAATTCAAGTCAGGTACCTACATAGATACAGTAGATGGAGCGCATGGAAAACAAGGCATCATATCCATTGGAAAAGTAAAAAGATGTGATCCAGCTGTAGATATTGATAAAGAACCACTGTTCAAATAAATGTTTTAAATTTCTATACAATATGAAATTATTTCAAATTGAGATATGGATAGAGATGTTACCTAAGAGCTTTGTGGAGAAGTGGGTTTTAAAATTTGCTCTGATAGAACATAAGGTTCCCACATACCAGAAAAAAGGTGCTACAACCTCTGGTCTGGGGTTGTCTGCTGGAGGGACAAGGAGGTCCAAGCCTGAGAGAACTGCTGGCATGTGTGCTACCCTGTGTGGAGCAGCTGAGGGTGAGAGGACCCAGTGATCAGTTACTCAGGAGACTGAGTGCCTAAGGCTGGGTAGCAGAGGTATCTGTACTTACAGATGTATATTTTCACACTAATGGGTGTTATCCTGACCAGCCAGAGAGGGGCCAGGATGATGCTGTTGGTGTTGGTGGCATCAGCCCAGGTGCTGAGAGTGCCTGTGTTGGTCCTACTGGCCGTGTGCACCTGTGCTGTTTATATTGTTTTTCTGTGAGCGCTTATTGGAAATACCTCCTTAGCTCTGCTGCTGGAAGGACCTTGGCGTGTCAGGTTGTAGTAGTCCTCCCTCTATGACGTTACCAGACTCACCAGCTCCTAACACTTAATATTTCATGGGAGCCTTGAGGAAAATAAAAATGTGTAGCTATGAAGTACTTTATTTATTGTATCAAATCTGAGGGGAAATGACAGAGTTCCTGACATGTTCATATCAGTGCAATCAAAAGTGAGCAAAGCCTTTGACATCATTGCACTTTATATTGTATTAGATCTCTTCTGTCTGAACATCACTTTCAGGTTTATTTGATATCAGTAAAGTCAAACAGATCTTATCTGTGTCTGTTTAATTCGTGGCTCAGTGAGATGGAAGCAGAAAGTGTGACAGGTCAGTTGTGATAACTCTCCAGTGTTTCAAATGACAGCAAGCTGTATGCAGACTATTATGCTTGTCTATCTGGACTATGCCAGATGAAATCGGAGAAATAAGCTTGCAGATATGACCATCTGATCCCTTACCCACTCCTCAAGGTCAGATCTGCAGGATCATCTTATAGTTGAGTCTGCAGGGACAAGAACATCTCAACTCCTCAAATCTCAGGCACTGACTAATATGCAGGAGTCCTGGCATTCCTGAACAGAGGAAAAGGACACTTTGGATGCCAGCTGACAAAGCAAAACTGGTACATAAATGCGTGTACAATTCCCATGAACAGCAAGGTATTTAATAGAATTATGGTCTGATCCACCCCTATCCAGCTGTGCAAAATCCACATGCATTAGTAAGAATTCAGAGAACTCATATCAGATAGAATCATAGGAACATTTAGGTTCTAAAAGGTCTTTAAGATCATTGAGTTCAATAATTTGCCCAGCACTGCCAAATCCACTAAATCACATCCCCAAATGCCACATCTATATGTCTTTTAAATACCTCCAAGGATGTTGACTCAACGCCTCCCCTGGGATGCCTGTACCAATACATGACAGCCCTTTTAACGACACTGCTCTCTGGCCCTGGCCATTCAGCCTATTTTTTACTCACCTAGCAGTACACCCACTCAAAGCATGACCAGACAGTTTCTCCAGGAGAATTCTGTGGGAAATGGTCTCAAAGTCTTTATGGAAGTCCAGGTAGAGTCCATCCAAAACCTTATCCTTATCCACACGTAGCTAGACTATGTGTGTGCAGGCTCCCCAAATGAGGCAGGATGTCCCTGCCTAGATGGAGAGGAGTAGAGAATACTTAAAAATCTAATGAGTAAATTATGGTCATAAGACAGTGGAAGATTGTCTAGTTTATGAATATTTGCTAATTAGATGCATAATAACTAATTAGCTTTGGCAGAATGATATATCTCTGGGTGCTTACCTGAAGAATCCTAAAAGACCCATGACACAAGGTTTTTTTAAAAAGTATTGTAATACATTATGAAGTATTGTATTGTAAAGTATAGGTATTGTAAAGTATAAGAATTGTAAAGTATTGAGTATGTCTCTCAACTTAGTTTTTAGAGAACATCAAAGAGTCTTACCTCAAGGTTAAGATGAATGAGCAGTAGTAGCAGTGTCATCTAGCACCAGGGGACAAATGTATAACACAGAAGACAGGTTGCTTTATCCACCCAGTCTTCTGCTCCTTCCCAAATGTTAATATTTGCTGGAGGACTGACTCTCACTCTTGAAAATTTTAATGAGCTAATTCCCCTATGAGAGAGGGAGGGAGGGCATTTATTTTAATTAAATATCGTATACATTGAAACTATAAGATCACAAGCAACCAGATGCTCTGTTCATTCCAATTAATTATGCTTTGGGATTTCTGATATGCAGAAAGGACCTTGAATAGATCATCTTTAATTATAAATTTACATTGCTAATGGTGAGCAAGAATGAAGAGAGTGGTCCAGAGATGCACACAGGTGCTGAGAGTATAGCGTGTCCTTCTACAGTTTATTAATGAGAGAAAAGGAGAGTAACAATGTTCCTTGAAGTTCATTGCCTGTAGCTATTGACGTGACATTTAAAGATTATGACAAGTGTTGAGAAATTATTTTTTCAATGACTAGTTCCCCATTTTATTCATAACATCTCCAATGATATAAGATAACCTTAATAAACAAGAAGCAAAGAGATGTTATAATACCTGTAATCATAATGAATTGTGAAATATGATTAAGAGAACAACTTGTTAAAATACAGTTTAATAGTCATTACAACTCCAAGAAGTAATTACTCTGTTCTATAATCTGGGACAGCTTTCTGTAACAGAGGGTTTTGGTGATGCACGTTTTAATGATTGACACCATGTCTACTATGCTGCCTGGGACCTTAATTTATTTTTTTCAGGGTAAAGATAAAGTGCCTTCCAGCTATTCTATGGCTGTCATAATTTGCGCATGAGCATTTTTTCAGCTTTCCAGAAAAGCAGATAGAGGCACTACACTCAAGACTATCATTCATTGTATTCCCTGATATTTAGTGATCAGAATCAGATACTCTTGCTAACTATCAGAAATTCTTCGCAATTAAATATGCATTTACAGTTTTTGGCAATTGATAGGAGAAAGAACAAAAAAGGTCAAACAATATCAATATGTAAAATTTTTCCAAACTTTTGCCAAGCAATCATTAGAGAACACTGAAGAAGTGTCTGGCATGATGCATCTCACTCATATTGTGGTTTCTATTAGGTAGAAAAGCACAATAATACTGTATTTTTCTTTATCCAGAATTTTCATTTATGATTAGAATAATTTCTTCTCATAGGCATAACCTCACTTTCTTCCTTAAGCTGAGTAGTACCCTACTAAAAAAGGGCCTGTATGTGATCAGGATTACTGATATTTCTTAAGAAAACTTCATTTATATTCTGTTACAGATGTCATTGCTTCATGGAGAACAGAATTGAGTGGTGTCAGTACCAGGCAGGTAAGTTGTGAAAACAGCTGATAACAAAGTGAACTGAACTTCACTTTGAATGTCCACCAAGAATGGAGAGGGTAAAAAACAGGAGAGAAGGGCTTATGCTCCATGCTTCTTTCTGTTGTAAACCATGTTTAGGAAGAAATGGAATTGGCATTAACATTTGTGAGACTGAGCTATGCTACTCCTGGCTGTCACTTTTTTTTTTTTCTTTATTTTTAAAAAAACCTGTCTAGGAGCCTACTTTTTGGAAATAATGCAATAGATTTAATCAAAACTTCACTGATTTGAAATAAAGTGGGTTCATAACTATGGTTTATGGGCAATTTAGTAAGTATCAAAGATGTTGCATCATAATAAAATAAGAATTCAGATTAAAAAATTTTTTCTCAGATTGTGTATATATGTATGTATATATATGTATGTGTATATATGTGCATGTTCAGTTTTGGTAATGCTCTTCTGATTTTTGAATATCAGGCATTTTTTAAATGATCTTGTAGTAATTTGTCTCCCTTTCTTCTCATATCCTTGTCATTCCAGAAAATATAGTATTAATTTATTCTCAAGATAGCTGGATCTTTTAATTCTTAGTGCTGCTACACTGCTTGCAGATACTTTGGAAAGATATTTCTCCACTTAATTTATTCAGTGAAAATGTGATTTAATGCTGGAGAAGTTAATTCTTCAATCACTTATTGCTGAAAGGTCATTCGATTAACACCGCATTACGCTTGTTAACTGTCAGTGTAAAACTGACATCATTACCTAGACATGCAAATTGGAAGATAGATATTATAAGAATATCCTCTGTTCAATTAGAAGCACACACATGGCTAGAGCTGCTTTTGCAGATCTCCAGATTTTAATGACTAGAACAATGAAATGTGCAGAGACTACTACACCATTGCTTGTGGGTCATATGTGCTGTATTCTACTCTTTAAAAAGTTTAAAGGCAAGAAACACACATTCTTATTCATACTTTTTCTGTTATCTAAGCAAATACATTCTTTATTGCTTATGGATGATAATCTTAAATGAATTAATGTTAGTTAAACATCTAGATATCATTTTATATTTGCATCTGAGCCCAGATTTTGTATACTATAGTTATATATATTACAGTGGTATCACTGTAAGCCCTAACAAATACCGATTTTTCCCATTTCAAAATTTTGGTTAAAATGAGTACTAAAGTAAGGATCTAAGAAGAGTCTTCAGCTCTGTGGTCTAGTTCTGTTTTTTTTTTTTTTTGTTTTGTTTTTTATTTGTCTCACAATCCTTAGTATGTCTTATAAAACCTGTATCAGTGAAGACATAAGTATCCTAGAGTGTGATCTGCATAAAAATGCATATAAAAACACATGGGGATGGGAACTGCTCAATTTTATCCAGTCATTCAGTTAGTAGAGCATTCAGGATGTAGGAAAAGGAAGTTTTTCTTCCTTTGCTTCCTGAAGAGATTCACAACTGATTTTTCCATGTGATCTTTTCCATGGACTGAAATGTTTGATCAACTAAAGGAACAGGTACTGGAATATACAAATGATTCTCTGTTCTCCCAGGCCCCTCTTTGTTATTCCACTGGATTCCTTTAGAATTTCTGATTTTGCTATAAGAGAAGTAGGAAAATATTATGCTTGAAAAAATTCTGCTCAGTGCTGCAGTTGCAGGTACGTTTGAATCATGACTAAAACACCTGAATATCAGAAAACTGGATTAAAAATGATGAAGATTTAACAAGACTACCAGGTTCCATTTGTTTCCCTTTGTTTTTTTGCCTTCAAGTTCCTTCATTTCAGAGGTTTATTTGCAGGCTGGAAGATGGAAATCTACCTCTCACAAAATAAGTTCTGACATTTTCAGGTGGTCAAAAGATCTTACGTACTGATTTTTTAAGAGTCATAAAAAATTTTAAATCAAATACCATTAGAGAAGTGCTAAAAATCTCAAACCTGGCTGCAGTCTTTTTTATTTCAAGAGCAGGGATTGTCTGTGTAATCAGAAACAGTGTCATTCATTTTACAAGTTATTCGTTTAGGATTTGGAGCTATTGTATTCATTTTATATAATTTGATAACTGTCATGTAATGAATACCTTTAAAGCAGAGTTTTTTATAGTCTCTGTTAAATATTATTACATTATATAGAATTGCCACATTTCCTTTCAATTATAATTTTAAGCTTTTCCTAGAACTTCAGTAAAACCCCCTTATCATTTGAAATATTTCGATAAATTCAATTTTATTAGAAGAAAAGTAATCTGAAAGTGTAACTAAACCTCTTCAATACAGTCCTTTAAACACACAGTTTTTCTATAATTTCTTTTTCATAAGGCACAGTTTTTCTACTCAATATATGGTGGTATTGCTCAAGTGAGAAATTTTTACTTCTCCTGAGATCCTTAATTTCTTCATTTAATTTTAAGATTATTTTATAGCCATGCTCTCTGTTTTGACTACATAAAATGAAATCTATTTCATCTAGTTTTTACTCTCCAAAAATTAAGTTTTTGTCTTTATTGGTGCAAAGCAACTGTCCCGTTAACATATTTTTGTAAAAGAATGAAAAGAATGTCTCTCTCTCTTGATTTATTTCAGGGAATATAGACAACTATCTAGACTAGAGATCTAACTTTTAAACAAGTGTAATTTGGTGACTTGAATCCCTCCTCAACTATAATTACAGATTTTAGGCACTTATTAAAAATATGGATTCATTTAAAGTTCTTTCAATACCTGTAACCATCATGTGCAAAATAAGTAATTTCAGCCTGCTCTTTCAAGTGCTAAAGTCCACATCCAAAACCTGGTGATCACAGAAGTTTAATCTAGGACATATACTTTTCACTGTGTTATTTGCATGTCATATATTTATGGTAAATGGCAATGTCAAAAGAAGATAGCTTAGGCCCATCTTTGCTTGATTAAAATTTAATTAATTAAAGTTAATTAATCTTATCTATAGTCAGAAAAGTAACTAGAGGATTGAAATAGTCACAGCAGTTTCATTGTTGCCCATTCATTGTTTCCCATTCATTGTTGCTATCAGCTCTGGGGGTGAAATTGTTCTGTGCGTGCTTTTGCAGAATTTGGATCTCCTGAGATTTCTGCCAGACTGAGTAATTATTACAGGCTGACTGAAACACTAATTCTTTACATGTCAGAGTAGCTGGAGTTCAGTTTTCCACAATAATTGCCTTGACAAATTAGAGGTCTAAGCAATCACCAGCCTTATGAAGATTAGCATGGGAAGGTGCTGGATTCTGCACCCAGAATGGAGAAATCCTGGATGTATGGACAGACTGGGGAATGAGAGGCTGGAGAGCAGACCTGGGGCTCCTGGTCGAGGGCAAGTTGAACATGAGCCAGCAGTGCCCTGGCAGCCAGGAGGGCTAAACTTGTCCTGGGGGGCATCAGGCACAGCATGGCCAGCTGGGCAAGGGAGGGGATTGTCCTGCTCTGCTCTGCACTGGGGCAGCCTCACCTCGAGTGCTGGGGGCAGCTTTGGGTGCCACAAGATAAGAAAGACATTAAACTATTGGAGAGTGTCCAAACAAGGCAACACAGATGGTGAAGGGCCTTGAGGGGAAGCTGAATAAGGAGCAGCTAAGGTCACTTGGTTTGTTCAGCCTGGAGAAAAGGAGACTGAGGGGAGACCTCATTGAAGTTACAGGTTCCTCATGAGGGGAAAAGGAGGGGCAGGCACAGATCTGCTCGCTCTCATAATCAGCGACATCTCAAGGAAAGAGCATGAAGCTGAGTCAGGGAGGTTTAGGCTGGATATCAGGAAAAGTTTCTTCGCCCATAGAGTGGTTGGGCACTGGGACAGGCACCAGCCTGACAGAGTTCAGGAAGCATTTGTATAATACTCTCAGGCCCATGTTGTGACTCTTGGGATAGTTCTGTATGGGGCCAAGAGTTGGACTTCAACAATCCTGATAGGTTTGTTCCAACTCAGCATATTCTGTGATTCTATGATAATTGTAGAATTAGAATCTTATCTCTTAAAGCTATTAGGGATATATTGTGATGGTTATAAAACTGATTAGTTACACATTTCTGGGATACACTACTGGGAGTCATCCGTGCTGGAAATGAAAGCAATAAACTTTAAGCTATGTCTGTGAATTCTTTTCAGTAAGATATGAATTATTATGATGACGACTTTGCTGAAGTCTGAACTAGGCCTTATCACTCGTGAACAGGTTAAGCTAAAGGGGAAGATGATACACCTGGTAAATTGCCTGAAGCTCTTTGTATGATGCTTTCTTACATATGTGATGTAAAATAGAAAATGAAAAAATACCCAAAAAATGGTGATACTAGATCGTTCATATGCTTTTTTTTTTTTTTTTTTTTTTTAATCCAGAAAATTTTTCCCAGGCTTTTTGTTTGGTTAACTTCATTTAAAGACATAAGTCCACCACTTACCTTTGTTATACTTGTGTCTTTTGAAGGAATCTTCGCTCATCAAAACAGGGTTCTTCGCTTAAGATCACAGATTCACTTTTCTTGTCATATTGCTAAGACATGCCCTTCTCTGAGGACCTTGTAACTTGGTAACCTTTAGATAAGTTGTGCTGTAGGAAGGCTTCAACTCAGGTTTTCATCTCTTTTCCATTATGCTTAATTCTGAACCAGTAACCAAATTTCATAATCCTCTTGAGTTATTGTGGTTTTTTAAACTTTTTTTTATGTACTTTTGAATTTTTCACAATATTTTCTAAAAGCTAGTAGAGAGATCAATTTCTCTGGAACAGAAAAAACTCTGGGTGTTTTTATAGGCTCATCTTTTGTCTGCTTTCTTCGAGAAACATATGACTTTCAGGACTGGAAGTCACCTGTCATCATATTAACAACAGTATTGTGAGTTTGCACTGCTGAAAATTAATGCATGTATCAATTTGCCAAGATATCAAAGTGAGAGCAAGAATTTCCCTGAGCTGAAGAACAAATTAAACAAATTCCCTATGGGCTACCGTCTCGGGTTTCCTTGGCATTGATGCTAATGATATCGTAGTTGTAGCTGGCAGCTGTGGATTTTTGTGTTAGGTAATACATAAGTTTTATTTCCCTAGTAAATTATCTGACATATGAGTGTTTTTGCCAATGTTGTTTTACAAAACTTGTAGCCTTATTGTCAATGAAGCTTCTATCCAGTTACCCCATTTGGTTGAAATGCACCGAAAGATCAACGTCTTAAGAGAATGAGTCAAGATTTCACTTATATATAGGATGATTGCATACATTTTGCTTCCATGAGAAACCAGGATCAAATTCCTATGTAAATTTAAAAAAATTAATTGAATTTTAAACATAAACCAGAAACACTTGATATGTTTAATACAAACAACTTAATGATAAAAGGATGAAGAGTTTTCAGATTAAAATCTGGACATTAATTTAAACAGGCGCAATCCACTGATATAATATTCAGAAATATCTCTTACGAATTTTTTTTCTAAGAAAAACTGAAAAAATCTCTTTTCCAGATTTTTGCATAAAAATTATGGCTTTCTATACCACTTGTCTGGAAAAGCCTAGGTTTATGGAAGTAGACAGCATTGTGAATTATATTTATTTTGCATATTTTAAAATTATGATGTCAAAGGAATGGTCAAGTGTGCAGGTGCAGATTATTATAACCACAAGACACTTGCCTCATGAATGAGCTAATTAGTTGGGATGTAGAAAAAATTAGGACATTGCAGTGCTCATAATGCAAAAATCTAATGTTCAAACCAGCATGAAACTGGCATTTCTAAGGGCAAAATCATCCAGGAATAATAAAATAGAACTATTTTCACCTCCCCTCTGATTTTCAAAAGCAGCGTTTTATACAAAGTACCATAGCAGGCTCTCCAAAGACAGCTTATATTTAAGTTTCTATGGAATTCCTGAGGCTTTTTCCTCGTTTTGTGATTAAAAGTTGTTGTTGAAGCATTTTCAAAATATTGTAATTAATTTAATTTGTCTACATGACTAGAGTAGGTAGTGCAGCCAATTAAGACCTAGTATTTTGGCCCTAGGGCTTTAGTCTGAAACATTGTTTAGACAGGAACTAATGCAATTATCCTTATCTGAATGCTCTGGAGGAGATAGGAAGCAAATGCCAATTTGATCTCTTTACATGGGCAAAGAGACACTTCTCTACATGTAATCAAAGTGGAAACATTTTCAATAATACATGCAGCCTAATTAAAAGCTCAGTTATAACAACTATAAGGATCTTTACAGATGAACTTTATCAAAGACTATTTTTGCAGATAAAATTTAAGACTTAGAGAAATGTTATAAAATTATAACATTTATACATAGATCCTTTTTAAGTTCTCTTCTTGAAGCTGCTGTCTTGCTGCTTTTCTTTTAAAAAATGACTGCAATAGGGAAACTATCTTCTTTTTAATCCTAGTGTTTCTTTTCGCATGGCTGTTTCAAAATGACTATCTGAAAAGTTTTTTAGGTGTTTGTATGTTCTACAAACAAAAAAAAAAATTCTACATTGGAACAAGGTTAAAGTTTCATTTCTTCATCCTTCAATAGTTACTAAAATCAATCCAACGTATTTTTCCACAGTTATGGGACTAGCCCTAACACCATATTATCAGATAGATCTAAGCAATGCTGTTCCAAGGTACAATTCTGGATTTTCAGGATTATTTTAGGTACTCATATCTTTTCATTTATAGTGGGAAATTTGCTCTATGCAGTACCTCCAGTCTTACGGAAGGAAAGAAAAGTTTTCTCGTTCTGTACTGACCCTAGTTTTCAGATTCTAAAATTCAGCACTGAGGATCACATCAGAATTATATCTAATTCTTTAAAATTATTGTAATGGCCTCAATACTATGAAGGTGTTTTTTATTTAAAGGTAAAAACACCACACAAATGAGGATAAGAAACATAAGAACATTCATCCTCCTTCTCTCCATATCTGTTTTAGTTTCTGTAGGACATTTGTAGGAGCTTTACTGACCAACAAGTGGTTAAGAAAAAAATCTGGTTCATCAGAAGAATCTGCCAGCTCAGAAGCAAGCGAAAAATAATATATACAAATGTTTTGTTGTTCTGTCAGTCTGAGGCTTTGGGAATAATTTAAATGTTTTATTGCAGTTTTTATATCAACTAATTTAGTAAATAGATTATACAGCTAACCCTTTTTCTTGAATATGAAGGACAGATTACCTTGAGTGATAGTAGGAGAAATCGTAATTACTGCTGTTTTCCCATCAAATGAGAATAGATTAAGGGACCTTTACTATACTTTGGGTTACCTCTGGATGCCAATTCAGGACTAAATGTCAAGATAAGTTTTGTTCACTGTTTTTGCAGGAGTTTATAATTCTTCTGCCTGAACAGGTCTGTTTACTTTGAGCAGAAGGAAACTGCAAAACTTAACTTTAACAGTTCCATGCACATAAAAGCTTAGTTTAAGATATCCCAGTCTTTCCTGAACTTTCTTCATTCCTTCGAGTGGTCTGAAAAACTGGAGACATCTAGGAAAGTCAGAGATTGGACTCAAACCTCTCCATAGCTTTACTTTTGGCAATTTTTCCTATCCAGTTTCTTTTTCCTTGCAGCTCCCACCCCATGTTTTTTCAGTTGGAATTAATTTGTTTGACTAAATAGAGGACTATTGATGTTCAATGTTTATCACCTCAACCCTTGAACCTCAAGCCCTGCAGTAAAAAGGTTTTGTTAAGCAGCTATGGATTTATAAGTAAGACTTAAAAGGGTCATGGTACAATGCTGCCAAATAAATTACACAAGTTCATGGAGACAAGGTATGGAGGAGGACATGCTGTCAATCCTATGGCCAATTTTATTGCACCTGCATCGGCCCAGATGAGTATCTGTTATTAACACATTTTTCTTTAACTGTGCAAACTTAAAAGGTCTTTAAGGTCAGACAGTACTTTTAAATATGGTACAGAATCTGGTGTTCTAGGGAACCCTTTTGAAATCTTCAACAGAAATGTATTTTCTTGAACAGTGTTTCAGACTTCTCACATCAGCATTTCATTACCAGGCTTTCTACTGTTGGTCAATACAGCATTATTACTTGGGGTGTGAGAAAGTACAAACACAATGTCTCAACTTCCACTGTCGTATCTACTTTGGTTTTTGAACGATGATTTGCACAACATAATCATAATAAGACTTTTTTTCCTTGTTTGGTGTGTTCAACTCCATTTAAAATATTAATAGTACTATTTATACAAAGAAATGTCAAGTTGCTTTCACTTTATTCTAGATGAAGTGTCTGGTTTCATCCCTTTTATCCAGATGAGAAAAAACATTAAGTGAACTTGTAAAAATTTTTGGTGAGTAGAACAACTAATAGGGTAGTTACAAACAGAATTAAAGAAGGCTCCTTTTTCAGTATCATGGAATGATAGAATGGTTTGGGTTGGAAGTGACCTTGCATATCCTCTAGTTCCAATGCCTCTGCCAGGGATCAGGTTGCTCAGGGCCCCATTCACCCTGGCCTTCAACACTTCCAGGGATGAGGCATCTACAACTTCCCTGGTTCTCCAGTGCCTCACCACCCTCAGAGTAAAGAATTTCTTCCTAATATGCAGTCTAAATCTACTCTCAGCTTAAAGTCATTTCTCTTTGCCCTGCCACTACATGCCATTGTAAACAGTCCCTCTCCAGATTTCTTGTAGGCTCCCTTCAGGTACCAGAAAGCCCCAATAAGGTCTCCAAAAACCTTCATTTCTCGAGACTGAGCTCCAATTCTCTCAGCTTTTCATCATCAGAAAGATGTTCCATCTCTCTAATCAACTTGGTGGCTTCCCCTGTACTCCAACAGGTCCATGTCCTCCCTATGCTGAGGACCCCAGAGCTGATGCAGCGTGGCAGGTGGGGTCTCACCAGAGCAGAGCAGAGCAGAGGGGTGGAATCTCCTCCCTGGCCCTGCTGCCCACACTGCTTTGGAATCAGCCCAGGACACGTTTGGCTCTCTGGGCTGTGAGTGCACATTGCTGGGTCATGTTCAGCCTCTCACCCACCATCACCCCCAAGTCCTTCTCAGCAGGGCTGCTCTGGATCTGTTCATCCTCCAGCCTTTGTTGATAGTGGGGGTTGCCCTGACTCAGGTGCAGTACCTTCACTTGCTCTTGTTAAACATCATGAGATTCCTGTGGGCCATTCTAGAGGTTCTTGGGGTCCCTCTGGATGGCATCCCATCCTTCAGGTGTTTCAACCATACCACTCAACTTGGTGTCATCTATCAACTTGCTGAGGGTATAATTTCTTCTGTTAGGAATATATCCATTTCATACTTTATATTGCATTTTCTTGCTTATTCTTTTCGGCTCTTAATCCACTCATTCCTTTTGACACTTTGCCTATATTCTGTGATTTCCATATAACTTTTTTGTGCAATTATTTTCCTGTTTCTTCCGTGGTTTTCTACAAATTCCTTTTATCTTCTTTTGTTCCCTCATCAATCTGGAAACATGTTCATAATCTCTCTTTTTCATGCTTATCTCTCTTGAGACTAAAATGTCTTAATTATTTTGTCAGCACAGTGATGTACCTCCAAGAGGGGAAGTCAGAGAGGTTTTTGTTATATTGCATAATTTGAGAGTATCCACTGATGCTTTGAGAGCAGACCTTGCAAAACAGAGTCCCATAATTAGTATGAGGAAGGGAAACAGCTAGTTTGGGGATCCAACACAACCTCACCAATGAATTGACCTACTAAGTACTAATTAAACTTTGGGGTTTCTCCAAAGACTGCTAAAGAAAGCTCTGAACACTTTCAACATAAAATCAAATAAGAGACCAATAAGGGCTTCTGCAGTCACATGATAATTTAAATCTGGGCCTATGTTCTAAGTAAACTTAAGAACACAGACACCAAGTGTTCTAGAATTTCAAAGGTTAAGTCTGAAAAACCCCAAATTAGTTTTAGATTCCTTATTATGGTGCTACATTTACAGCCCTCTGAACAACTGCACAGAAACAGTGATCCTCTTTTGATAAATGAGCTTAAGATCTGAGTCTAAACACAAACACATCTGGCTTGCACAGGCACGATCTTTTCTGACACAAGGAGAGACCAAATATTAATTCCCAAACTCATATTAAACAGAAAGAGCTCAGTAAAATCAGTGAAGATTGGCTACATAATACCAGTTTAAGAATTTTTGCTTATCTGATCTATTTTTATTGTTATTTTTGTTGTTGTTATTATTACTATTATTGTTGTCCGTGTGAAATATAAAGTATACTAAACCATTTATAGGCTATTTCAATGGATTTAAATTTCAGCACCTTAATGCCTTGAGTTTACAGATGTAAACTCTGTATCTCTACAGATGTAGAGATATTTTCCCCTGGCAGTCTCCTTTTTGGAATTTCCTATTCACAAATGATTATTTAGCATAAACCAATTTTCTTAAATCTACCTTTTAGGACCTATTACAAGTGGTCTAAAGTTTCATCAGATTCTGTCTACAAGTTGAAAATGGAAGCTCTAGTGATAAGGCTAAGTCAACAAGATATTTTTGACTATGTTAAAATACCTAATTACAGATACGCAACATGAAGAAGCAAAATTTAAAATAGTGTCTATCTTGACATTATTTTATCCATTGACACAGTCAGTCTTAGTTTCTGATTTTTTCGGTGTCAACACAGGCTATTATCAGCCCTCAACCCTTGTAAGAGTGGGTTCCTGGGGACTGTTGGTTTGTTTGGTGTGAGTCTTTTTTGGTTGGTTTTCGTTGTTCTTTTTGTGAGATGAAGGGTCTGATTTAGTATCTAGATGCTACTTCTGTCAAGAAAACCCCTATGATGGGTGGAGTACTATACCATAATGATAGATTATTTTGAAAGATATTGATCTGACTGACTTTATGTTGGACTGGAAAAAATTGTAGTGATTTTTAAAGGAAAATCTTAGAAAATAGGGATCTCCAGTGATGTCCAATTACAAGAAGAGGTGTGGATGATCTGATTATACCATGGCTAGACATTTAGCAGGCTAAACTATAATGCAGATTTAGGGACACACAAGTACTTCTGTCCATCTGAACTCACAGCTGAGTGTTTGAGGGTGTGTCACATGAAGATACCAGACTTACATCACTCAAGCTCCATTAGGTTCCACTAATTAGGTTCTGGGCAATTTTACTTAGCAAATTAGTCTGTTAAGAATACATGATAGTGGAGTTTCTGAACCCCCAATAGTAAGCTCACACTGTCAGTGGGCTCTTCAGGTCGCCTTCGAATTAGCATGAGGTTTCTGACTATTGTCTATTGGAAAAGGGATGCCACTGCTTAATGGCTTTGCATCATGTGCTGTTAGTAGGTTTCGAGGGAATGTTAATCCTCTGTAAATAGAAGCATATCAATAAAGTACAACCAACCTAGGTCCTGGTGAGAAAACAATTACAGACATCAATACTGGAGCAGAAATGTGGGGTTATCGATCAAACTGATCTTTGTTTAGGGTCAAGTTCCCTCAGACAGAGCAACATAGGGACATGCAAACTTACTGTGGAAAACATAGGTTTCAGTGTCAGCCAAAGAATCAAAATCCTGACAGCTGTATTTCATAAAAAAAATAAAATCTATCCAGTTTAAAGGTATAAGCAGCAGAGGTTTGTTGCTGATAACAGAAAAGAGAGGTTGTGTGTAGAAAACATGCTTTCTTATGTAGATCTCAAGAGGAGAAATTTGTTTAAAGTAGCCCTTGATGGAAAATTAAGTTCCTTATGTTTACATGAATCTCTGGGTAAAAGTAGGAGAAGGGGACATTTAGTATTTGTGTTTTTCTGATCTCCTGCTTCAGGATGTAGTGCGAACCATCTCTGTTACAATTCTTGTTCATTTTAATTGCTAAACATGGTATGTTCATTAAACTTGATGTGTTGCCTATGCACTCATAGAATACCAGGTCCTACAAAAATAGAATAAAATAGCATATAGAATAAAATTTCACATTAACAAAGATGATGTTTTAAGTCATAAAATATCATACACATCTGAATGCCTTTGTCATCTTTATCTTGGATTCTCATTAACAGAGATGATAGTGTTTAATGGTTGAAACTCTAAGAACAAAAGACCTATCACATTTTCAGTGTTGGCTGAAAACATGCCTATTTAAATAGATGTGGGCATGGGGACAGTATTGCTTCGTTCTTTCCAGTTATACAGGTCAGGATTTAAGAATTCATCCTCATGGAAGTATTTAATATTTTCTCTTACTGCTAACTCTTGTAGCTTGTCTTCTCTCATATAATTTTAATTTTCCAAGGAAAGAATGAAATCATCATTCTGTTAGCCAAAAGAAATTTCCCTACAAGGTGACAGATCTTAAGAATTACTTGAAAGTTTTCTCAGTTTTAATGCCTTAAAGAAACTTTTTGTGAAAGAGATAGCTTCCTTTTCCTGCCATGTTTCTTCTACAGGAGTTTCTGTCACTTGTGCTAAATATGCCACTCCTGATGTTTCTCTAACTCCCCAGCACAAGAAAGAGACATTTGTCCTTCTCAATGACCTCCTGGCTGAGTGTTCAGTCATAAGTATTAACAGTGAGATAGGATAGTTACTTACTAATGGAAAACTGTAGATAATGGTAGGCCTTGGTGTTGGAAGTCTTGTTGATGGATAGAATGTACTTCTGCCTGGTGGAAATAGATATGCTTAGCATGAAATGAGTTACTTTTCTCTGAGTCAGAATTGCACCTTCTGCCTTTCTTTAAAAAGAGTAGTGTAGTATCTAAGACACATGAAAGCTTTTTTCATTTAAAAAAGCCACCCCGTTACAGCTATGAGAGAAATGTTATACATTTATTCTCACACAGGCACACAGCTACCATTTAAATCTGTCCCTGAAGAAATATGGGTGAATAATACCTTCATAGATGTTAGCACACAAATTACAGCCTGACAGAGAAGAAAGCCCCACAAACCTGGATTGAAAATGCCAACAGAATTTTGGACTCTTGTTTCAGATACTTAGGGGTGTCTTTCTACACTTCATCTGTCAGACATTATAAGGGCATGCTGTCTTTAGCACAGAAGGAGAACTGTTGTTTACCATGAAGCTGGAAGGACTGAGGGTGTGGCTTCCCTGGGGCAGAGTGGGAAGAGAAAGGAAATGTCATTGCTGCCAAGCTGAAACATATCCGGCTGCTGCTGTACAGAATCGAAAGGCTTGATTAGTTTTCAGCTGCTTCCTGGATCAGGTGCTTGGACTAGAGGAGAAAACCATTACAGTTTCCATGCTTTTCTCAGGCTTGCTGGGCATCATTCAAGAGTATGTGGAGGATAGAGCGGCAGCATTGGTTGAAAATTAAGACTTTTTTACTTCATTCATGAGGACACACCAGGAAAAAAGAGCAACATAACACACTACCAGGATGTTACCAAATGATGTGGAAATTTGCAGACTCATTGCTGGTCACATAATCCCTACAGAAATATTGGATGATTGTATGCATAGAGCCAGATTTTCAGTTTGCCAGCCACTAACAGTCTGACTGTAAGTGGAATTATGGGTGCTCAATATTTTTGCAAATTAGTTCCAGATGTTACTAGTTTGATATGCAAATATGAAGGCAATAAATACTGTGAGCATTTGGGTTCTATAATTTAGTGTGTCCTTCTTCCAGCAATCTTGTAGACTTGGGAACTCATCTTTATATTATTTCTGAATGTGCCCTCAAGAAAATTTCTAAACCTGCTAATGCTATTGTGAAAAGTGATTATATCACTTCAATCCCAAATTAAATAAATGGATGAGATTTTTGTGTAATGTTTTAAAACCTGATTTGTTGTGAAGTTAAAGCCTTGTATTCTGTGGAATATTACATGCTGCTCTATGAAACATTTGCAGGTTTTACTTGAAAGGGGAGTGGGAAGTGTTATATCATGCACAAGGCAAGTGCAGTGACCTCAGAAGAGAACTTTCCTGTTCAGTTAGACTTTTAAAATGTGTTATTTGAGTGTGAGTCATTTTCATTATCATGCATTCTCTACAAGGTGACCTGAGAAAGACTAGGGGTTTTATTTATCGTAAATGTCAGGTGTACTTGCTAAGTGTGCATCAAGCTACAATTTAATCTCAAAGCTAAAACCAAGAATTGAAATCAGGGGAGATTTTAAGTTCAAGACTTTAAGAAGGTCGTGAGCAAGGTTTGAATAAGCAAATTCAGACATACACAGAGGGCACTTTTCATCAACTGAATGAGACAATTATGAGGATGTCTTCAGCTCCTGAATATAAATCTGAGAAAAGAGAGCTGTATGTATAGGAAAGATTTTCTACATCAGGACCATGAACTGAACACTACTTTTCATAGGACATGGACTGCTCAGATGTGTCTCCCTCTTAGTCTTGACATAGGCTGATGTTTTCTCAACAATTGTATTTCTGTTATATTGAATAATATCACTAATATAAAATAATATCACTTTTTAAAAAATTTTATAAGTGCCACATTTAGGCAAATGTAAAATTTCATCTCACCATCTTCAACATTGTTCTGGTCTCTTAAGGAGAGAAAGCATGCTGATTAACCTTTATAGTAATTTTGGTTCATACTGGAAATTTCAGGAGAGCTCTCTGGCATTCAAAATAGCAACTGTGGTTCTTACCTCTCCTGATCTCCATGGTAGCTTTTTTCCAGCTGGAATGCCTCTCCTATACTGAGATCAGTGTATTTTTTCACAGATCTTCTGAACAATATTGGGTAATACCTGGACTGTTAAATTCTGCACTCAAATTAATATGGGCTGCCTTCTTTAAAGTCAACGAGCAATCTATGTCAGTAGGCCTAGAAAGCATAAGTCTTTATCAAGATTTCAGTTCAATGAGTCTGAAACTAAATGGTTTACGGATACAGTTATGCAGGGTTTTTTTAAATAATCCATTATCTACTGCACATACCCCTTATGCATGTCCCAGAAGATTAATATGGAGATGTAAATTAAATTGCATTCTAAAGCTTATTTTGTTTTCTTCTTGGTTTGGTCTTTACTAGATTTGTAAAGCAGACTTTTTCAGCAGATGGTTTGTTCTAGTCCCTTTCATGTTCATATTCTGTTATGTTTGTAAAAAACCCAGCTGCCAACTGATAATATTTCAGTGCTGAATTTATCATGTGTGGTATAATTGCTCATTATGTGCTTTGGAATAAAGTTAAAGAACTATCAACACAGTTGTTTCTAACTCCAAACAAGTTAAAAAGAAATTGTTATTTTTAATATCCATAACTCTCAGCTGATGTTTAGTTATTTTAGAAGTCTACTTTTTGCAAGAGATTCTCCTATTTTGTCAGGACTTGATTTTGAAAATCTTTGTATTCAAGAACAGCATTAATAAACATCTTGTTTTAAGCATATTGTTATGTCTGAAGCACCTGTTTTCATGTAGTTTCACCTTAGCAAAATAACACAATCTGAACTTTGGCATGAGAGTTTTTTTTAAAGAATCATACTCAGTAGTCAAAGTTGTCTTATTGTAATACACAGTATAATGCTTACCCAGAAAAAATTATGGGTTGCCATCAGAACAACAATGAATCACTGAATGCTAGCTCTCTTTTTTGAAACTGCTGAAACATTTTAAAAGGCAACCAGAATGTAATAAATATATTTCCTGACAAAATGATATTACTATTTTCAATAAAAAGTGGGGTATATTACAGTGCATATGATGACTAAGGCAGTTCTTGCTAATGTTTTCTGGAATTATATGGGTGGAGAATCTTGTCTACAAGCCTAATACAATTATCATGATCTGTCAGTAATATATCAGGGTTTTTTAGAGATTGTAGTAAAAGAAGTGATATATTTCCCAAAGAACTCTGTAGTAATTATGTGTATATGGGAACTTTAACCATAAAATCACAAACAAAAATCTTCTTAAATTAAAAATGTAAGGGAATTGTATGTCAATCAGCCCTGTAATTTCAAAGATGTTTCAACATACTTTCAAAGATGAGAGAACATGCACTTCTGAATCTGACTCGCTTGTGAACTACATTAGTCTGACAAGAAAAGCTCATAACCTTTAGGATTTCTTTTTATGTAGTGCTCTGTTTGGAAAGAGGCCTCATACTTTGTTTACCAGTATATAGATATTAAGCTAACACTGATGTTAAATGGTAATTCCAACTGAGTCAACTAAGTGATCTATTAAAATACTTCTGTCCCTTTGGGAAACATATTTAGGGATTTTGAAAGAATATTAAGTATCCTTCTTCATTCTTGTTACTAACAGTAGATGAAGGCTAATATGAGCTCATAAAAGTATAAAGTATGTCAAGTGGTCCACTTCAAGCTAGCTAATAAAAACCTTGAACTTCATATCAAATACTAAAAGCATTTATTGAAAAACTCATGTCTTTACCACTTTTTCATTACACTGTGACTTTGTTCAGAAAAAGCAGCCCAGCATATTTAATAAGGGACATTTCCTGTTCACTTAATCTTACTTTACACTGTTATATGCAAATTTTTATCAACTTTTCAAAATTTGTACCTTCCTTTTAATGGGTCAAAGCACCAGGACCACCTGTAGAAAACATGACTTTTAATGCTACATTACTTTTCCTCAGTATGCCTGCAGCTTTCTTTGTCATGTCAGTTGTAATATTATCAGCTCTTCCAAAGCACAGACAAGAGGAAAATATATTTCATCATAGTGAAAGTGGGTTATTTTATTTTTATTTTCTCCTTTTCTTTATAGAAAAAAAGAATCAGGTAGTTTGTTTTTCTTGAATATGTTAAATTCGCCCTGTTTTACTTTTAGATTGTCAGATATAGGATGAAATGATTTTAAAATTTTGTATGCAATTTTGAAGCTTATCACAAAGAATTCATAAGCCTTGATAAACCATGCTTGTATGTTAAATGTTGGTTCTCTTCCTTCTGTTAATAACACATAAAATCATGTTGGTTATATTGAATATTCACAAAATGATACAGCTTGGTTAAGAATACTTAGAGTAGCTGTGAGATTTTGAATAAAAACTCCATGAGTACCCTTTCACGGCACCATAGTGGGTTACATAAACTAATAAATAAATAATTATCTAACATCAAATTGTGACAAAGGAACAGAACATTTTCTATGTGCCATACAGAATTTTGCATGTTGTCTCCCAAACAGAAAGGACTTCTGCTCATATTGAAGCAGTGGATATTTCTTTTTGTGCATGTGACACTAAAATGTTGGCACAAATAGATGGCAAATAATGTTCTAGAAGTATTTCCACCTTCTTAATGACTCAGTCAATACCAGAAACACAGCAAAAAAGGAAAAGATAGCTAAAATTTTGCTGGAGTGGGCCTGGCATTATGGGGGATTAATTCTTCCATTTTTCTCTTCCAAGAAAAAACAAACAAACTAAAAAGGAAATCATTAACATCAGATTTAAGGAAGGCAAGAGGACAGGATCAAAGTACAGGATAACTTAACAGGATTGTTATTCACAGAATTTCTACATACAGAAATACAGCCCTTATATATTTAATGATTTGTATGATTTTCTTGAAGAAAAATCACTTTTAGAAGGTTCTTTTGCACCAATGCCCCCTCTCTATTTTAACAAACCAACAAAAAAACTTCAAAGCAACTTCCTTTTGAAAATCCAAAGTGACCTCCAAGAAAAAAAAATGTACAGTTGGAGTTCTGAAAGTTATTGTGGTTCTAAGCTATTTCCGAGGGGCGAAGATCATGGCATGAATGCAATTACATGAAAATTTAAGCACTTGGTGATTATAATCATGCATGCAAGTAAGTGTTTTGAATATGCAAACACAAAGATGCCTTTAAGCATTTCAGATTGAAACAGTTTCTCAGTGATTATAACAGGTAATTTGTCAGGACTTAATAGATGTGAAGAACCCTACTTTACCATTTGTGCGAGATGGGCACCTATCTACGGTCACTGCTGCTGCATGGTCTGTACTAAATTTTTCTCACTGCAACACAGTTCTGTGAACTTTTGCCCTTTTGATTAATTATTCTTAAAGAAAGATTGCTCTCAGTGAGAACCATGTATATATATATGAATACAGCTATAAATAAAATATTAAAGGTAAAAATTGGCAAGTGAAATATGACCTTTGGTGGGGTTTGATGCAAAGAAGAGAAAATTGTAATTTATTTAGGCTTACCTTTCTTATTTTTAACTGCCTCCAGTTGCATGTGTACAAATACGGTCAGAATTAAGCCACTCATCTCTCATGTTGGCGTCAGTTGATTTAACTCATGACCATTAATGCTGAAAATCTGATTTTATACTTCAATCACAAATATATAAAACCCTTTGATACAAATAAATCTATGTTACCAAAACCATTCCAAAACCATCCAGAATGTTAAATCAGAATGGATCACAGTCTTGTAGTAGTGAAACCATCACTATGCTAGTATATCGTGAACATGGGATTATGAAATTCTCACTGACAGTGGAAAAGCAGAAAATATTATAATGTAGTTAATGAAATCAATATGAAAATTATACTTGAGTGTGTCAAAAGCATTTGAAAGTCATATGCAGGAGAGCAGACATTTTTAATGTTGGAGTTTGAAATTCAATCTTTATTAATATACCCAAGCCACAAAGAAAATTGTTATAATATATTCTATCCAATTTCTCTGTTAAAAGATCTTACCACTCATTGAGGATTTTAATTCTCATTTAGAAGCAATCTCAGAGAAATCTGAAGGCACTGGCTTTGCCTCCCTTAGTTGTTATGCTCCTTCCAAAAAGTCTTCCATCATAGGATGTACCATACTTAACTTAAGATATTATATTTACTGGGAGGGGAAAAGGATATTCCTTAAGAATGTAAAATATAATCTATTCCTCAAGGTGGAAGGTATTGAAAGAATATGAGCACAGGAACAACCTCTAGATATTAACCTGAGTAAGGGGAGATATCCGTTGAAATGGAGTTAGGATAGAGAAACTAGAATGGGAGATAACTGTATACCAGAACTGTTGTTAATTGTCAGAGGTCTCCTATACTCCTTTGAGATTCATTTGACTGTGGAGAAGATATTGCTTATCAAGTGTCCGGAGTTTTCTTAATACTGCTGGATGCAGCACTTCAGGTGGGGTCTCACCAGAGCAGAGCAGAGCAGAGCAGAGCAGAGCAGAGCAGAGCAGAGCAGAGCAGAGCAGAGCAGAGCAGAGCAGAGGAGCAGAATCGCCTCCCTTGCCCTGCTGGCCACACTGCTTTGGATGCAGCCCAGGACACGTTTGGCTCTCCGGGCTGCGAGTGCACACTGCTGGGTCATGTCCAGCCTCTCATCCATCAGCACCCCCAAGTCCTTCTCGGATGCGCCCCTCTGGATTTGTTCACCCTCCAGCCTTTGTTGATACTGGGGTTTGCCCTGACCCAGGTGCAGCACCTTGCATTTGCTCTTATTAAACCTCATGAGATTCCCATGGGCCACTTCTTGAGCTTGTCCAGGTCCCTCTGGATGGCATCCCCAGAGTGGTTTTTCAACCACACTACTCATCTTGGTGTCTTCTGCAAATTTATTGAGGGTTCTAAACTTAGTATCTAGGATAAGACAAGGTAAAACAGCTCTCCTATAATGTCAGTATTTGAAAAATAACTAAAATAAGCTGTGATAAGCATTACAACTGAAATCTACTTTTTAAAGTAAATCTACACTTCTCCCAGGTAACAGATGACAGGATGAGAGGAAACAGCCTCAAATGGTGCCAGTGGTGGTTTAGATACGATATTATGAAAAAATGTCTTTGCTGAAAGAGCAGTCAGACATTGGAACAAGGAAGAGATTGAATCACCAGCTCTGGAAGATTTAAAATGAATGTGGCCCTTAAGGACATTGTGTTGCAGTGAACATGGCAGTGCTGGGTTAAGGGTTGGATTTGATGCTCTTGGAGGTATTTTCCAAAAGGGACGAGTCTATGATTCTATGATTGAAATACAGAAACTTGAGATAAAATATTTCTATTTTGAGGGTATAGGTGCTCTAGAGAAGGGCTAGAAGCAGAATTTGAGGCATTTGAGAGCATTTAAAATGAAAAAAAGAGAAGAGTTAGATTTCAGTTTTGATGGAAGTTGAGTATACTGTTTGAGGACCAGAGTCTTAGACTAGGAGCTTGTTGAAGTAAGTGCATCAGTCTTTTCGTGGCAATCATCCCAGCTTCAGTACTCTGTGAAGTGTTTTTAAGCATATTGTTATTTCAGGCTTAAAGTTCAAGCTTTCAACATTCTTTTTAATAGCAAAAGGACTGTAGACATTAATAATTTTAAAAGCAAATGAGTAGAAACCAGAACAAAACAGCAGACTAGATTAATGAAGAAATTTAAGTAATTTCTGCCCCCTTCTTAGACATTTACCTTTCACAAGACTTTTCCTAAATATATTTTCTGGTTATGTTGTTATGCTAATGTTTTTCACATATGCCTAAAAAAAGCTTGTGAGACTGGAACTCATGTGCTTATGCATCACAGAACCTAAAAAAATCTGACCCTAAGAACTATTAATTTTTACTTGGCTTGGTGATGCCATATGGAAGCATGGAAGACACAAGAGGAACTTGTGGCAAGCACAGGGAAATAGAAACGTAGCTTGATAAGTGCAGGTGAGGCTGAGAAATGAATTTGACTCATTTTCCTGGCTAGCTAGCAGATGAATATTCTCACAAATTCATCAAAAATTACCAAAATTTTATCTGTACCTGAACTCTTACCAACAATTTATCAGCTGGCTACTGCTATAGCTGGCATCACTACTACAGTATATATCAGGAACAATAATCACAATTGAGCTGCCTTTACATATGCTAGAAGGTCACAATATGATGTAGTCTTTTTTAAAGGTTTGTTTGTTTGTTTGTTTGTTTAACTTTAGACACCATAATGACACATAGATAAATGAGTACTAGCTAAAGAAGCAAATCAGAATCCATCATCAAATGATTCAGGAGATATATCCAGATGAAAATGGAGAACTAATGAAAGACCTATAGAAAAAGAACCTTACAGCAAAAGGTCAAAAAGAAACTTGTATACAAGACCTGGCAAGAACATAAGTTATCAGCTTTACTGCTAAATACAATACTGAGGGAGCTCTCACGAAAGAGCCCATCTGCATATGGCTGGCACATCCATGCATACCTCATCCCCAAAACTGCAATCTAGAGACAAAAAAAATAACAGGAAGACACTCACTTTGGAGATCATCTTCAATTTAGGGAATAATGCCATGTTGTGTTAAATTGTGTTTGCTTTAAAAAACACATTTGTTTTGACTTATTTATGTAACAAGCATTGCTAGAGGCTGGTGTTGCTCTGACTTTTAAAGCTACCCAACCTAATTACTTAATGAATTGAAAAAACCTTCCAGAACACATAGAATTTTGATGTAATGATTGGCAAGGGAAAACAATGTCAAGTAAATAATTTATAACATGCTGTTTAACGACATATAGATCTAGACAATACATAACAAAATAAAAGAAGGTTATTCAAAAATAAATGTCTAAATCTGGCCACTGAAGGAGTCACTGTAGTGGTTGCAGTTTCTTCAGCACAGAATTTACCTTTCATTCCATGTGCTTCGATCACTTTTTTACAGCACTTAAAGTGGAGGTATGAAAGGTGAGTAGTTGGAGTCAAGGTGATGTAGGATTTTGTGTGTGCTTTTACCCAACCTGAACCTGGGAGGTAACCCAGGCCTTCCTCCTGGAATGGGATAAATATTATCTGATTCAGCAGTAACAGTTATGACTTTGATAGATGTGTCTGAGCAAGTGCATCTAACACTGTGCACTATAAAATGAAAATTATCAAACTACCCCTAACAACTCTGCCCATGTATGATCACTGGAAAGTAAATTGGAAGAACTTCTTCAGTGAAAACCAAAATGTTTACATGAACTTTTTTACTGTGAAAGAGTTATTTTTTCCTGCAGTCTATACAAGATATATTCTCTCAGTAATAGGGGTTTCAGGGGTTTTTCTTGCTATTCATGTCAGTCATGACGAGGGTCTGCTCTTAAATCTCGATTTCAATTTACAAATTAAGTTGGCTTTAAATTATTATTTTACAGGCATTACAAGGAGTGAGATAAAACTTTTTACATTTAAAACAAATTCTTTAAAAATGCTTAAATGGAAATTTACAGTGTTGCAGCTAAGTTTTTTTTACCTTAAAAGTCTATTTTTCATTAAATGTTATCATCTAAGAGACACTTTCAAGACACCTGATTTCATGGGATTTCTTTCATTCTTGTTTGAAACTTAGTAATAGTGAGCTAAATATTTTAATAATAAATTCACCTGTTTGAGATGAGGAAGTTATTAACCTCCCCTCTGAGAGGAACTGGAATTTACTTAATGAAGATTTATCAGCTTTTCAGACTGACACAGACATTTGACTTTCAGACATTTTACAAAACTTATTAACTCATCACATAACATGATGTCTCTCAAGAAGACAATTGCTCTGAAATTATCCAAGAAATTTATGTTTAATAACAGAAGAGATTTTTGACAATACTTATTCTTATCAAGGATTGTTCTCATCATCAATTTTTATTAGAAATATTACAGAAGCACAAGGACACTGTTACTAAATTGTTGAAAATATTTGATTTTAATCCTTGGTATCTAACCTCTTTTGTAACTTGAATAAAAAAAAAACCACTTTTTTTTTTTTTTTGCTATTCTATTTAAAAAATATGTTTTCTTTCTCTTTCCCATTGATTCCCCTCTTGTCTCTATCTTAATATTGTCTCAGTCTGGTAAATGGTTCGTGATGGATTTATTAAGCTTCTGTCCAAATACAATTACTCTTTGAGGAATTTGCTTTACAGGATTGCATTTATATAAAATATACCATATGGATTCAACATAATTTACTTATAGAAGATACCTTAGCTCTTCAAATTAAAATTATTCAATACTTCATTATCAAGGTAAAAAAGAAAACCATACAATCATATGAATGTAGAAGTATTTTCCTCAGCTTCCTTAAATAGTATTTTCAGCATATCAGGTCATTGACGACTTAAATTCTATTTTCGAGACCATCTAGTCAAGAAGAACTTTGTGTCACTGAAAGGTTTTGTAGAAGGAAAACCCAGATGCACAGAGAGAACTCACCTAACCTCATTGCTTCTGAACATTGTCAATAACTCAGACCGGCATTCAGAGATAAACACTGTCAGAGAACATTGCAGCTTTTCAAGAAATATTTTTTGTGACCATTACACAAGTGTTCTGATCCTCTAATATCACATCTTCTAACATCTTGCCGGTTAATATGTCATGGGTGGGTTTGGCTTTCTCTTCAATTTCCTTTTAATATGAGTCTTCATTTTAATAGGATTTCTGTTTCAGAAAATAGGCACCTTTTATATTTTATCAGAAAGAAAATATTATGTTAGAAATTCATAATGATAAGTCACTAAACAGAAATATCCAGGTCCCAAACCACATACTCTGTTGACTTGGTACTCCTGGATTTTTTCCCATCTGATTTTTTTTATCTAGGTCAATATACAGAGCTGTTTATTCATACTTTTTTGTTTCTTTTTTTCTAAGGAAGTTAAATATCCTCCCCTCATGTCAGAGATCAGTGACATTTCTGGAAGGTTAAATATTGAGATCTTTCAAAGCATCAGAAGTATACTCAAAGTTTTTTAAAAAATCTTTTATCTAAACCTTTATCTACTCATATTCTTTAAATAGATTTGAGGGTATTCTCACCAGAGATCATTCTGAGAAGTGGTCAGGAGAGGGAGACCTGCCCCATTCCTTTTTTAGCAGAATATTAAACATTGTAGAGTATTATGGAGAGTTTCCTGTGTATCTCAGTTTCCTTAGTTTATTTCCTTTGTAAAAAAAAAATTAAAATCAAACCTTTTTGTCAGAGATTGATAATTACAGTGTTGTTACAGGCAAAGTTCTGTATGGTATGCAAAGCCAAAGCTTCAAATTCTCTAGCAAGATAATTTCAGCTCCACATCTCTAACACTATTTGTGGAAACTTTTCAGAGGAGTGATCTACAATGCAAAACAACTTTATATTAATAACGACTGAAAATTGCCAAATTCTTAGCAATAATGTTTTATTAAAGCAATTAAAGCAATAAGGCTTTAATGTTTAAGAACTGGACATTCACAAGACAGCTCTGTTGTAAAGTAGTTAAAGCCTGAGTATTCACTTTTAGTTGTCCTGTCTAGCCTTCAGATGAACCAGCTCCTGTCCTGACCTTCTTGAAGATATATTTACATGCTCTCTTCTAAGCTGAAAAAAACCCACAGTTCACCTTCTTTTAAGGTTTTAAGGTTGTGGTTACAATCATTGTGAAACTGTAAACAGCAAAAGTGACAAACCTGTTACCACGTAAAGAATTGTATTGTCCCACCCATTTCTGCCAATGTGGTCATTTCCTCTTGTGGTCAGCTATACCTACAAAAAAGCAAATATTAAAAACTGTTTATGGAGTAAAAGATTATTACAACTATGTTTTACAAGTATTGAAAGGAGTGCAGTGTCTGCACAGGTACAAAAGAACAAGGAGGCTCTGGAATTTTCTCATACCATCATTTCTCAAGTTTCCTCGGCATCATGTTTTCCCCTGCATATCCACTATTGCCCATCAGCATCTTTGGTCTGGACTAGATGGTGGTTCTTAAATGAACTGGCATGTCTGCCAATAAACTGAAAGGAAAAATAGACAAGAAAGAACAAACCTCAGAAGCTCCTGCTAATCCCTTTAAGACTCCTACTTAAATTTCCATGAGCAAAGAACGGGTAAAGCACTACAGTTTTGTAGGCTTGTAGCAGAAAGGTGACAGGAGTTACATGACAGCTTTGTCAATTACCCAGTTTGCATTACTCACCAGTCCTGTTTTTGCTGCCTTTCCTTGATCTAAGACCACAGCAAAGATTGACTCGGGTTGACTTCTGATCAGTCACAATGTGAAGCTCAAGCTGCCTGCTGATATGCTGCAGTCATTTCAGTTCTCAAGAGCCGAAATCTCAGGCATCATCTGACTCAGTCAATAACTCGTGAAGGAAATTCATTATGATATGCCTGGCATAGAGTACAAATGTGCCCACATTCAAACAGCGAAAAAGTTCTGCCAATTAAGGTCTCTTAATTTTCAACAGAGTGTTAGTCAGGTCATACATGTCTCAAATCTGAAAGGTAAAATTTGAAATTTTCCATTTTCTGAACACTGGGACTTTATAAGTTTTGCAATATTTATTTGTTAAAGATTCTGATCCAGACAGCAAAAATGGGTTTTTTTAGTTTGTTTAAAGGGTCTACTAGTCTTATCCAGTCTCATTGGGGATTTTGCATATCTTCTAAGATATTAGAAGGGAAAAGGAAGTTATACACTCCTGTATTTATATGGTCATAATTATCACAGTAACTAAATGCCTGGCCTTCTTTGAGAGATTTAGACTATAATGCTTCTCAAAATCCAGAAAACTACACCTTTTCTACTTAGTAGGGTAATATACATGACTTGTCTTAAATCACACAAGAAAATTGTCACTGAACAGTTAACTGTATTTGACCAGGCAACCTCAGGCAAGAACATTAAACATTTCCTTTTGTCTCTGAAGCTAAAAACTGGAAGGGTGTTTTTTCAGAGCAAGTTCTAATCTAAGAATATCTAATGTGATTATTGTGACTCATATGAGACATTCTCTTAATAGATGTCTACAGATGACGATGCTGAAGAATTGTTAATTCATCTGAGAAAGTCAAAACATAAGTTCTGTCAATTTGTCTTCACCTCTGGTATACAGTTAAGCCAGTGTAAAACCTTCCTGTCATACACGGACACGAGTGCAGAGTGCAAGACTGAAACACCACAATGTTCTTTAGAAGTCAGATTCTGTAATCAGATTTTTTCATTGAACTGATATTAGTTGCCGTCCTCCGCTCTGAAAATAGTAAGTACAGAGGTGAAAGGACACCCCCTTAGAATACTATGTACTAATTACATTACAGACTCTGACTTAAGATGCTATAATAAGAAAATCAGTTAATTGTTAGGAGCTATATTATAGATTCCTGATATCACATGCTCAAAATTTATGAAGTATTACCCCTGGTATTAAAAATGAAAAAAATAAATTTACAGATGGTATTAAAAATGAAAAAAAATTTACAGATGGGCTGCTGAGAAAACTTCTTTCATGGTTGTCAATGGAAAACTGTGATTATTAAGGTGTTTTTTATAAGGTAAAATTTCTGCTAAGATATCTATAGACAAATTCAAATTGTTCTTTAACTTAAAAATAAATAAATAAATAAATGGGGAAAAACAACCTAAAAACCAAAAGCATTAATCTTTAAATATGTAGAGATACTGCTAAAATAATGATTCCCAAGAGACAGAGTTATCTGATCCATGTTACAAATGTAAAAATTCTTCAGATGTCAACTCACATATTCTGTAATGCTGCAAAGAACTGACAGTTCTGACTTTGGAGCTGCACAACATTCAAAATATTAATAGAACACCTAAACAGTCAATTAACTCACCCCTGGAAAACAAGGCTGAAATAAAAGTAAGTCCAATTGGTACAACTCCCTCAGCATAACCTTCTCTTTAGAAGATTCTCATCATGGACAGATATGGAAAATTACTTCAGAGCTATACATAATAGAAAACCCATGGTCACAAGCTGAAAGAAGAAAATGTAAGTCACAACATGCAATGGGAACCATGAAATGAATGACAGTGCAATTAACATGACAGAGAGAAGATGGAAACTTGTCAGAAATTGCTGCATGGCTGCTCAGGTTTGATAGGAGTGTGGAATTGATTTCTTCACACAATCTCTTAGAAAAAAGATTTCAATCAAAAAGTGAGGGAATGAAACTTGAGTGTATATACACTTCTCTGTGTGCATATATATGTGTGTGTGAGTCCTTGTATGGGAACTGATAACAGAGGAAGGAGCTCAGCAAAGCTGCTAGAGCACACAGACAATGGAAAAATGGCCCACTCTTGAGACCAGGAGAGGTAACAATTAAAGGAATGCAGTAATGAGGACTTAGGACTGGCTTTTAGCCATTGGAGAAAGATTTTTAACGGGATTACAAAGAAGTTATACAACTATTTCAAAGTAAACAGGATAAAAGGGTTTTTTTAGCTGAAGCTAAAGCTGAAGCTTATCAACAACAATTCATTCCATCTGCTGTGAAGAAACTAGGCCTAAATAGATCCCATAAGAATGGAGATGGGAAGTTGTTTTTGCCTGTGCTGTGAATCTGAATGGAAATATTAGCCGCTCTGCTCAAAAGCTCTCTTGCAAAAGAAATTAAGTCCCTGAACTTTCCATCAAAAAAACCCACTATTTATAGCTCTCAGGAAATGACTACTGGAAGCCTTGAGGGAAACACACAGCAAAACCCCTTAAATGGGCAATGGCAGACATTTGCTAGAACATCTCTCTCAAAGTTCCATCAGGCTTAATATGCATATTAAAAGAAAGGGACAAAAAATCCTCAAAGAACTCGTCTTTATGAACTGGGTTTCTACTGCCTTCAATCTCTTTCAGTACAGACAGAATATGTAAGGGGTAAAGTTCACTGAAGTAAAACTCTTGGTCTCTCATTATCCAACCTAGAAGAGAATTAATGACTATTTCAATTTGTGATTAGCTGTAAGAATGACTGTTTTGACAATTATCGACTTCTTGTGACTGTCTAAACTGTATCAGCTTGGCTGTGAAACAGAAGACAGCATACTCTGTGAGTGTCTGGTCACTGAAAGAAAAGGACTGAGCCCACTAGTTCTTTCTGGATCCGCTGTTTAATGCTTGGAATTGAAGAAGAGGGGGTAAAGGGAGAGGAATTAATGTATGATCTCATATGCATTTCTACTTTTAATCTTGGTTCAAGGATGTTCACTGCTTTCACATAAAAGCTGAAGGCATATGTATGTGTTCTAGATTTCTAAAACTATCCTAACTAAAGATTGGAAGTACACATCAGCTGATGTCACCAGATCTCCATTTTCTCTTATGATGACATATGACAACACTTGCTTAAAAGATCCTACACATAACTAATTTGAAGTGATTAAGAAAATTGTTTTTATTTAACAAAAAATGAAAACAATAAAGAAACAAGTGCTTCCTCACATTAAACTGCAAAGATTATGGTCACATAGGAGCAATTTTTTTTTAATTTGACTCAGTACTGCCTTAACACCTGATTAGATTTTTTTGTTTTTCTGTACATGCTTTTTTCCAAATCATTGTGGTTTTGCTTTTTGGGGGGTTTTTATGTAGCATAAAATGCATGTAATGCTGTGCTATGCTATATGCTATTATAGTATAGAATGTGTAGTTATGTATAAATATATATAACTATATAACTACATATATATATGTATGTATAGTTCAATTCCACATAAATATCACCAGGCTTCAACAAATAAAATAAATTGCTGTTTCTCCTGTTCTTTCCAGGAAGCCAGTAGGGAGCTATTGAATTTCTTGCTTACACATTTTGAAGCAGGTGACATGCTCACAGTAAGTTTCTGCACTTAGTTATTATAAATTTTGCAGAAGATGCACTTTTGCGCTGAAAGGAATTTTAACAAAAAACATCAGCACATTTGCTGCTGGTTTAGAGCTGTGTTTGTTAATGTTTCTTATGACCCTGTATTATTGAGACCTGACTTTATAAGGTCCTGGGCTAACTTACTCATTCTTACAGGACTGTCACCATAAGTAATTAAATGTACATAAGAAGGACCAAACGATTACAGTAACTGCAATGTCTTAATACGTCCCAAGAAGTGTTCCCTAACAAAATGCTATAAATTACACATAATTATAACCATTAGATACAACAATTGAGATTAAAGTGTGTTCTTAATAACCATTCAAAATATAGCTAAATTTAAATATTTTAACTTTTATTATTTTTAATTTATTTAATGGAAACGTAATTGCCTGAATAACTTACTCTTAAACTCCTTTGAGGTGAAGACCTGGCTGACAAAAATGTTGAATATCCTAAAGGAGCCTGCTTTCATTTGTTTAAATTCATAAATGATTCAATGGATTCACCACTAAATGTTCAGAAAAAGTAATGTGTGAACCAAGGGTAAATATCTTAATGGGAAATATTTTATAAATAGATGGCTAATAGCTGTGTCAGAATGGATTTGAAATTCCATTATGAAGGGAGGGTTGGCTTTGGTGTCTTATATGTGTAATATAAGGGACAGTTAAAGAAACAAGAAAGAGACCTGTTGTAGGGCTATAAACTAAAATTAGCACACATTAGAGGTTTAATGATCTAAATAACAACAGAATATTTCTGGTAATGCAGACATTATCAGAAATTACTTAAAGAAACCTGAAGTCTAAGTAATGCTGCATTGCTAAATACTCCTTCCTCAAAGTTTAAAGACTTAGATTACCTGTTTCTCTAAGATTAAGCAGGACTTAAAAAACTGCAGGTATAAAGTCAAGCACATTGTGTTTTCTTAATTAAAAGAGTAAAGCAAAAATCTTTCCTTAATCCATATTATGCCACTCCTCAATCACAGAGCTGACATACAAAACTGTTCAAGCTAGCATTTCCTCTGTTCCTAAGAGTTATCCCAGGGGTTGTTCCTTATTTGTCTCTCAAGAAAAACTTACCAGCAGAATCAAGTTTCCTTTAGCTTTACAGAGAGAAGCCAGGGAGTAAGGGTGTGCCAGTGTATGAAGCGCACATTTGCTCCAGCCATTTGTTTGACTCACATGTTCATCAGGTTCAATTTTAAGTGCTTCTTCTATATAGACTATGAAAATGTTATATTTATTCTTTTTATGGATTAAGAAAGAGAAATATTATGATAGTCTCTTGCTAAAGCCAAAGGTTGCATTATTTTGTGCTGTAGTTCTTACTATGCAAAAAAGTGTATGATAAAACTGACAAATCATTAGAGGTAATGCAAATAACACATCCCAGTAATGGATACCTGACAACTGTGTGACATGTTACTAAAACTGTTCTACATGTCTGATATTTATGTAGTGACTAAGAATTACAGGATTCCCTTGGGCATTTCAGATCGTGTTAGAGCAGAGACGGATTTCATTATCTGGCTTTGGAGAATACTGTGGTTCGTGCATTTCCTGGCAATACAAAAGAAGTTGTACATCTCACATGCTTAATGTTTGTATTTCCTGAGCACACTTCTCTGTGCTTTGTAAGTAGTTTCTGCCCTCCAAACTCAGAGTTCTCAAAATTTTACTCTGCATTAGGTCTTAGTGATTACAAATAAGCTGGCTTAGCCAGTTTATAAACTCACAAATTCAATCTATTTGCTCCAGCAATGCAAAAAGCAGTAGATGCTGTTCCTGTACACAGTTGCACACAAGTAACTGTGAACCATTATCTGAATGAAAATCATCTGACATTTCAGTGGGAAAGGAAAAAATCATATTCAAGTCACTGCCACCATTTGGAAATACATAGTTCTAAGACGTTGCTTCCAAATGTAAATCTCTGTTTCCTCAGCAGACTCAGAGATAACTACTTCAAAATGAACAAGCGCAGAAGGAAGGTCTCCTCTTGTCATCATTGGAAAAAAGAAAGGCTTTATGAAGTCTTGCAAATCTTGCCTTGTCTGTGGTCTAAGATCTATCAATCACTTATATTGCTTCAGATTTTTTTGGATCATCTGCTATTCAAAGTGATGTCAGGAATGACCTCTGCATCGGGGTATTTGATGTAACCCTTGGCAGAGCATCATAAATGTGCTCCCAGGTCAATTGTGCTCCCAAGTCAATTGTTCTCCCAAGTCACTGTTGCTCCTCTGAAGAGTTTTTGCAGGTGAAAGGTGTGGCAAGTTCAGATGACATATGTGAAAGTATGGTATGAAGAGTAGCTATGATTGCTGTGCAGTGGTGCACAGCATTGGATGGAGGCCTTCAGCTGACATCCAATTGAGAAATTGTGGCCTTGGGACAAGCTGTGTTCAAAAGATGTAGATTTTATGATCTGTATGTTTTCTCAGTTAAGACTTGGATTTTTTTTTCAACTGAAATGTTGCATTCATCTCATGACAGTTATGATCAGATATAGGGAAAATCATATTTCCAACTACCTCCCATTTTGCCACTAGTGTCATTAAAATGTAAACATTGATTAAACATCCCTTCTCTTATGCAATTCTTTCATATACTGCCTTGATGCAATTCTTTCATATACTGCCTGATTATATATAATATATAATAATAATGTTATATTAAATTTATTATATCTTATCTTAGCTTATATTATCTTACATTACATTACACTACACTATATTTATTATATTATATCATATTATATCATATTATATCATATTATATCATATTATATCATATTATATCATATTATATCATATTATATCATATTATATCATATTATATCATATTATATCATATCATATCATATCATATTATATTATATTATATTATATTATATTATATTATATTATATTATATTATATTATATTATATTATATTATATTATATTATATTTATTATATTATATTATATTATATTATATTATATTATATTATATTATATTATATTATATTATATTATATTATATTATATTATATTATATTATATTATATTATATTATATTATATTATATTATATTATATTATATTATATTATATTATATTATATTATATTAATTTATAGATAAATAAATAGAAGATAACCAGAGATAATAAGTCTTGCTTTTTGCCAGCTGTCATGTGGCACAGCAGGACTGACCAGCAGAGCTGATCAGCATCCTTTCTCTTATCTACCAGATCTTGGCAGCCAATCCCAAAATAGCTTAGCTCTTTAGATGTCAGAAAAGGAAAGTCTAAGAGCAACAATCAGCATCAGATCTTTGTTCGAAAGATGAAAAGAATATCTCTAGCTGACAAAATACACATATTCTCCAAATGACCAGGGACAATCTCACTTTTGCATCTCTAGCACCTTGTAGGGTCTTTTCAGGGTTTCAGGGTAACAACTGTAGGTCACTGCTCTGTGCCTTTTGAGAAATTCTCCGCCAATGAGATGGTGTACCCTGCTCCGTCCGAGTCTTTTCTCTTCCATTTTGTAAATTTTTAAGGAAGTATTTGTCTTCCAAGATGTAAAGGTTTTATACAAGCAGCATATCATGAGTTCAAGAGTCATTTGAAAAATAATGTGTGCAGGAAAGTCTGTGTTCAGATAAATGAAGTGCATGCCCCATCTCTTGCTCTATCATCTTCCTAGTCTAGCCTAAAGTCTTGTGATCTCATAGGCCCTAATATGGTGGTGGATAGTAATTCAGTCTAAGGTTTAAACAAGAAATAAAACCTCTATTGGTGAAGAATATAAGCAATAAGACTTTTTCATCAGACATATATGTGTTTTATTATTGACAAAAATCACCAGCTGAAAAATCCCTTCCATTTTCTTTAAATGGAAACTTCTGGGAAGGAACTGATGGCTAAAAGAAAAATTACCTACAGCCTTATACTGAATTTAAGTGTCTGGATTCAAACTTCATTATACAATATCTTATGGAGAGATGAAGTTAACATAACTTTTCAAAGAATAAATCTTGATAATTGTTCTTGACAATTAGCAAGAAATAAAGCTCTCAGTTTTAATGTTAAAAAGAAACAAATTCAAGCCAAACATTCTGAGTAGCTGGAATTTTTTAAAATGACAAAAATTTACACTTGTTTATTTCTCTACAAATTAAATGAAAATATTTTATCCATTTTTCTGTTCTTCCAGAGCTTCTTAAGACTGTATTTTGAGCAGAGAAAAAGGTTAAAAAATGATAATATAATTTTCAAATACAGATTAACATTGATATGTGAAGACCAGAATTTTCCCAAGGAGAATTTAATTTCAAAGTTTACCTGTAAAACTGAAATTGTCGTTCATTGGAGCTTGATATTGAAAACCTCCAGAGAAAACCCAGACCCAGCACTGTGGATATGACAGGCAATTGGCAGCAAATTATTTTTTTAAACATGACAAATAAAGTGAATTCCAGATGTCTTCAACCAATTAATATTTTATATTTTTTTTGTTCTCTAAGAAGAACACTTTAGAGAAAAAATGCAGCGCTTCATATCTCCTTGTCTATCAAGGTGTCTTTATTTCAATAATAAGAAGTAATTAGAGGTTCTTAAGTTCCCCTGTGTATTATTTGAATGTTACAGAGTAGTTCATTATTTCACATGAGTGAATTCTGTGTCTACATTGCACTTTCACTTTCCAGCACAAGCAAATGTGAAGCAATAGAAAATCAATGCTTTAGAGGGGTGAGAGGTAAATGAAGCAAACAGACCATTGTTTCTTTTTGACTTTTTTTCTAGAAGCTCCAATCTGTTAGCTAATGCTTTACAGAACCTGAAAGCAACCCCACATTTTATAACAACTTGTTTTAGAAGAGCATCTTCCTTTACTCACTGAGCCCAAATCATAGGTTTAGTCTCAGGCAGAAACAGATGTGATCTCTTTCAGATGTAACTATAACTGTAATCAAGGTTTTATCAGACCCATTTTAGGTTCTTTATATTGTAAATGAGCTTCTTAATCCATTAGGCTGATTATGCAAACCATAATCCGGGGCCAGTCTTTCAAAGTTCATTTTATAAATGGAACATGGCTATCTCACTTTTAAAGATTTCTGAAAAACATTGCCAATTCCACACGTTTGGGTGCATCTCTGATGGGAAATGCAAATGGAGTTGATAATGATTTCAGAATGTCGGGAAACTGTGTGAGGTTTTTTATTAGCTTTGATAAGTTATACTATATGCAGATGGGCCAGTCTGCTAGTTCCATCCTTTTTAACCTTGGAAAAAAATAAGAAGGTCTCTGACACAAGACGCATGGGTGGATATTTCCTTACCCAATAAAATCCCAATACATCAAAACAACCCCGAAAACCCCCCAAAACACCACTAAACCCTCTCAAAACCCAGCTTCTCTTGGGCTTTCATTTAATTTCAATTCTTTTCAGATTTTTTCACTATGAAGACAACTTTCAGAGAAGTGATGGTGACAGTAATCCTTCACCATGTCAAATCATCTGACTAGTATATTTGGAAGAGCTGGAATAAAGTATACTCACACATACATTTATCAGATCAGAAGTACAGATATTTCAGGAAGCAAGTGAGATTTTCCAGGGCTGCTGAGCAATTTATGAAGCCATGCAAATGGGACCAATTCAGCTACTGAAGGTTGAATGGCATGATTGGTTCATGTGGGATGTTGGGGAAAAAGTATTTCCATTGCTCCTAATTGTGTGTCTGCATGAACAAGGATAGGAGTTGACAGAGGCAGATGACCAAGGGATTATTCTTGAGACACCAGGTGATGAGTTTGGTGCTTCTGCAGCAGGGTTAGAAGGTAGGTTATATAGGTGCCTTATCACACCTGGGAAAGGAAGGAAAAGATATAGTTAAGAAAACTTTTTTTGCTAACCAATCACAAAATAAAAATATGTGCACTCTTTTATTCTCCCTGGGTACAATTTGGCATAGTTTCACTGAAGTAAAAGGACCGAGCTCAATTTACAATTACGAATATAGATCACTGAAAAGACTGTAGCTATGCTATCTAATATTAAATTATTATTCTTTAACAAGTTCCTCAGCTTCATAATTGAAGTAAAAATTGGGAGCAAAAGCTTTTGCAGCTACTGTTTGAAAGTTCAGTAGAAAATGAAGTATCTTTTGCAAATATTAAAAGATAATTTTTTAATCTGTTTCAATTTAACAAAATTATGCATTTAAACAGAAAAGTATTTATATTTGTATATGTCTATATAAAATAACCTTTATTGCTACAAGAAACCACTTTTTGATCAACTAGAAAATATTGCTTTTCTCCTCCTACCATTGAATTTCAAATACGTGATACAGAATTAAGGCAGAGAATAAGATGTTTCATGAAGGTAAGACGGTTTGAAAAGATCTCATAAAAAAATACACACAGCTAAATACAGTTTTATAGTTATTCAGCTACCATTTCTCAAGTTTTGTTTCTAGCCAGCTAACAAAACACTAAGGAAAAAAATTTCCATGGAAGTGCACTGTTTAAAGAAACAGCAAGACAAAAACCTGCAGTTATGAAACACTTTTTCCTGAAAACACTGAACAATGGTCATGGATTTATGGTACCACGTCTTAAAAAGATCGTTGAGACCGTAAGTAAAACTTTGACAACATTAACTGTATTGCTTTTACACATTCTTCTTGTAAGAACAAATACAAAAATTTTCTATAACAAAGGTATACAAAACCTGATAGCTAAAAGGAGAAAAAAATTCTGAAAATGAACCTTAAAAATAAGAGTAAGAAATAATGATTTAAAGTATTAGAAGAAAGAAAAATGTTAATCTAGTTGTTTATTGCTGAACAGGAATAACTTCCAATCTCTAAATTATACACACCATTAAAAACCCCAGACAACCAACTTTTTAATTTCAAATATACCAGAAAACTACTTTTTTAAAGGCCAACAACTACAGAGTCATGACAGTGAGTTCCATGTATCCATTTCATGCATTTCTATCTTCATGTATAATACCATATATGTTTATATATGTCTATTATATATATATGTACTAACCAGTTTCAAAGAAATTTCCTTGGTAAGGAAATTAACACTGCACAACAAATAAACAAAGCTCTACATTTTCTATAGTATATCTATGGATAATTTTATTTATCATAAGTGCAACATATTGACTTGCAACGATGATTCACATCTCAAGGTGGTATCTGTGCTAGGGTGATGAAAGTAAAAAATCAAATCTGTTATCTTGATTAAAGTCTAGTAAAATATTTTTTAAAATGAAAAATAATTTAAGCTAGGATCATCTGCAACCAAATTAAAAACAGAATATGCATTACTCACTTGCCTGGGCTGACTTTTGTGTGTATTTGAATGTAAGGAGGGGTCTAAAGCAGTACGCCGAAATAGAGGAGGAAGAAAAATGATGCTTCATTGCTGTATAGAATCTTTTACAATTTGGAACTGTTAGGTTTTTCGTTATCTGTCTTTCACTCCATCCCAAGCTAAAAATAATAAATAATACAAGAAATTCAGGATATTATTTAAATTTTGCCTTGATCATTTTACTGAAGAGTCATGTCATACATTTAGGTTAGAAGGGGTACAATCAGAGAGATTTTGGGAGAGCTCACACCTTTCCAGAACACTAGGCCAGATCACGCTATTTTTTCTAGTCGTGATACAATCATACCTTATCCCAGAAAGAACAATATTATTGTCCACTCGTTTGTATCAATTTCTTATCCTTTGTTCCATGTTTGCATCATCTTCATGTAAAAAAGACTGAATATCTAATAATCTGGACCACAGAAGAGCTGACAGCTTTGTGAATTATATAGTAATGATTACACCTACTATGTAGAAATGTCTTACTATTGTTATTCCTGCTATTGTTAGCTTATAATTCATCATTATTGTTATTGATGTGTTTATTATTAATTCTAATTTTGTCAGAATCCATCTATACTTTGTCATTATTTGTTGAAGGTCTGTCCTTTTAAATCTATCAGACCTGGCTGCTATGAAGTAAATTATGCAAGTATTATGGGGTTTTGTTTGTGCTCAGAGGCTTGGACTCAACTGACAGTCTGGGCTCCTGAAGAGAAAGAGTTTGGCTCTGTTATCCATACGAGCTGCCGTTCTTTCTTTCTTCCCTTCTATCACTCCTTTTACAGCTCAGGCTGATCTGACAGACTGGCAGGAGAAACTGCAAACATGCCCACAGTCCTGCCTACTGCACTTTAAAAGGGAAAAAGGAAACATCTGAGGAATATGAGGTCATAAGGTTATTTTAAATTCTTGCTGTCTTGTAGTGTGGAAGTCAGATTCTGTTGATTCAACTTTTATTACACAGTAGTTCTCTATGGGTACTTCAGTCCTGCATTCCCAAGACAGGCAGCAAAAACCAATACAGCTAAAAATGTGCTGACAGATTAAAGAAAAGTAATAACCACTTTTTCATCCAATTCTAATTCTCCTACTGAATGTAAGCAAGAGTAGACAGCATGAGAGTTTCTTGGGTGAAACAATGTTCTGCCTCTGTGATCAACTGCCTCTTTGCGATGCTTCCTGCAATATAAAGGATTAAGAGTTTCTAAATTAACTCTCTCCCAAATGAGAAATAAAACAGAGCAACATACTCAAAAATGTCCCTGGTACTGCTTTTTAAATTTAATTTATATCCATTGCATTCCTGTGGCTGAAAAATCTCCAGTGCTTTCTGAATACTTTTATTTGTTTGTTCTTTCGTTTGTGTGTGGATTCTTGCTTGTTTGGGGTTTTTTCCCCAAAAGACCTCTTCAGCAGCCTCAGATGCATGACTAGTACAAGATCAGGCAGACAGTCCTACATCTTTCTTTCTTTCCCCAAATGAAGCTTCTGCTTATTTCCCAGCCTTTTTGATCAGTGTTTAGTCTTTTTTTCGCAAATGCAAGAGGACATGAACGACTTGCTACGCCTCCTAACTTTCCTGGTTGTTGAGTTAATTTCCAAACCTTCGAGCTGGATGACCTTCATATCTTGTCTGGAAGAAAAATTTTGGAGATGTGATACAGGACCTACATACAAACCCAGCCCTTGACTACCCATCCTATTGCTAGATCTGAGTCAAAGCTTTAACTCTACCTTAAAGGCAATTTTTCTCTGTAATAGTACATAGTGAAGTGATTCAGTCCCATCATATATTCCTGAGGTCATTGACATCTGGGAATTCATGACAGCAGAAATTTTGGTTGACTAATAGCCTCCCACTAAGAAAGAACTTAGTCTCAAATCTATGCTTTTTTGATCATTTGTGGCACTGCCTAGTTCTTCAGTGAGGAAGTAGAAGCAACTCTATTTATTTAACCATCATGAAATCTGATTTCCTTGGAGAAATTATTTTCCTCTGTATAGCACCAAGCTCCTCTTTTTCTCAAATAATGTGCTTTTCTAACAGTGGTTAAAAAAGGATTTTGGAAAGCTGGGCTTCTCAAGGGCAAGACACTTCAGTGAAACATGCCAGTTTAATGAAACCCAACAGCCCCATGACACAGTTCTATGTATCTATTTTTGCAAACAGACAGCTCAACCATGACGCTGCTAATAGGGGCAATGGAGGTGGTCCTTGACTGTATTCTCTGTTTGAACCCACACCATTTAAAACTTTTGGAGGTAATATCCATAGTTGGTTTAGGACATGAACAGATCAGGGACAAATATGGTGGTGCGGGCAAGTTTTAACATTCATATGGCTCTCCAATCTGGGTGGCACTCTATCACTATCCCATAATATATTTTTCAGATTCAAGCATACTGTTTTGAATGCCCCAAGGCATGCAATGTGGATTGATGCTGTCAAAATCTAGACCTACTGCGCTCCAGGGTCTACAATGCTGCCATCACTATTTTATTCAGTAAGAAATTTAAAAATTAACCTCTCCTGCCCCATTATCTTGGGTCACTACATGTGTTCTAGGGGTAATCCAGAGGAAAGAATTAGGTATTACATTCCAAAACAGGTAATACCCCCCCTGCCCCCAAAATATTATTGATTCTAATGAGTCTGTGTAGCTTATTATACAAGTAAGTGTACTAGGACTGGGAATTTTGTCTTTGTATTTTTATTCCTTTATCATTTTTGTCTTTCCTTCTATGTTCCAACAGATATATATTTATTTCTATACATCTTAAAGTCAGTTTTAACTGGGTAATGACAAGGCATATTTCACTGGGTACCTATAAAGCTATTCATTTATTTCACTGTGTACTTATAATACCATTCATTATTCCTCACTCATCACATCTGTATTTCCATATATCATGGACTGTCAATATACTCCTAAGTGGTGCCACCAAGAATACTTACAGCATATGCCATAGCACCATTTCCATTCCAATGCTTCCCCCTTTTTTCCATTAACTAAAAATGCAAATATTTCCCAATATTTCTTTGAGTCAAAAAGATTTATGTAAGACTTCAGCACTGGTGACTAAACAAAGCACTGCAGCTGTTCGAACTTCCACTGCAAATTTTTCAACTCAATGAGATAAACATGGGCTCTATCATCTTGCTTGTGCATTATGCTGTTGCACCTCTACAGTGTTCATTGTGCTGCCCTTTTCAGCAATTTGTCAGCACAGGCCACCCTGGAGATTGTAGGCAAATGCTCATTTGGAGAGCTATGTAGCCCATCTGCAAGGTTTAAATCATAACACATCAGGGATGAGAAACCCACAACACAAGGGGACAACAAACAATCAAGCAAAAATGTCAACTATTATTCCTAAGTGGTTACTCCTGACCAGGTGTTTGCAGCAGGTACCAAACCATCCCAGGGGCAGCAATGGGACCTGGCCCTGATGGCTGGGATGGAGCTGGGTGGGATCAGGCTTGCCCCTGGCTCAGGGATGCTCAAGCTCAGACCTTGGTCATGTCAGCACTGCTTGCCAGCTGCAGTGTCACAGGGCTGTAGCCTGAGGGTAAGTGCCTCACTTTATCCTTAAGAAATAACAAAGTCATGAAAGAATGAGCATCACTAATGAAATGTATTGGACTTTTAAAATTCTTCATGCAGCATCACATGTTTTAGCATTTACTGGCTCTTACTAAGATGTTAACATGTCCCAAAAAGTAGAGTAAATTTACCAAAGCCCAGGAAACAGAAGATAAAAGTTTTTTTCCTCCCTTTATTCAAAATCACTGTAATAAATTTTCACTTATTACTTGCATTAAACCTATATAGTTTCAGAAGTCACCCAGTCTACCCCTCTTCGATTTAAGGGAAAGATAACAATGCTCAAGGTTGCTTTAATCTTGTTTATAATCCTTCAGACAGATTCTGTAGTTCTTCTAGACAGTCTTACCCAATACTTCATTTTCCTTAGCCTGATTTCGGTTTTCTGGCTTTCTACTCAGAATATTAACACATTAAGGATTCTTGAATATGAATATCCTAAATTCTCTTAAGAGTCACACTATGTTTTCATCAGACTGAGCTTTTAATTATTGCATCCTACCCCAACACTTTCCCTGATCTTTTCCACCATAAATGCTTTTTACGATTTTATTTTTGTGATATTTATTTAGCTTGGCTAAACCAAGCTCTTCAACTATTCCACACTAATCTCTCATTATTAACCTCCTAAAGTTATTCCCTTTTACTTTTTAAAAAAATGGTGCCTACATTATACAGAAATCTTTATGTCCCAAAATGGATGCATTACTCAAGGTTGACACAGCTAGCAACAGATAATGAAACAAGAATTTTAATTTTTTAATATTTTACCCTTTTCTCCTCTCTGAGGTTTCTGCAAAAATATACCAACTTTATTTTTTTGGTTTCACAATGATCTTTTTTGCCGGAATTTAAAGTAGAAGCAACCTTTTCTTTTTTAAAAAAAATTATTTTATATAGGGTTTTGGAGTTTTTTTGTTTGTATACTGCATAAAACTGAGGAAACCCTATATAAGCTGTGTACATTTGAATTTATGTAATAAAAAATGTCCCAAAACCTAATCTGGCATTTCAAATGCTCTCTGCATGGACGTGGGGAGTTATAGCCCCTGTGGAAATTTTCTGAAGCAAGTCCCAGAACCTGTGTCTATGCTGAGAGATTTCAGAGTGAAAATATGCCAGAGTATTTGAAATCCCACAAGAAAAGACAAAACACACAAACACTACAATAAAGCAGGATATCTAGGGAAAAACCCCCAAAAACCCCCAAAAACAAACAAAAAAACCCCCAAAAAATGCCAACAAACCAAGAACCGAACCCCAAGACCTTTAAAAATTATTTTTTTCTTACCAAAAAGTAACAATGGCAATTTAATACCAACCTGAATAAGGCTATGAAGGGTTTATTGACAGAGTAATGCAGAATATCTTTGAAGCATGTGATTTTTCATTTATTATAGATTCTTACATATCTGCATTCAGATGGGATTATGACTCCATGTGTCAAACAGCAATGGATGCACCAGTCACATTAGAAAGTTCCTGTACACTGAAGGATTATGCAATATGGCACAGGACAAGCTGCAATAACAAAACTGTAGTCAGAGTCACTCAGAAAACCTAATATGTGCACAACCGTGAATTTTCAGAGATACCTTTTTCATGGGTATACTGGAAATATTCAGGGTAAGCACACTTTCTGTAATATTTTTGAAGTTTATCAAGGAAATCTACAGAAATATTGTTTAACATATTACAGAAAGCATGGATTTCTCCCAAAAAAATCTGAAAAAATAGTTCTGTATGCTCCATTGATTTGAGTATAATGTTGACTGGAGAAGCAGATACCTTGATGACCTGACTTTTCTTACACTTGAAGAACCATTCTTTTTCTTCTTTATTTCTCTCCTATCAGCCATAACTTCAAGTATATTCTTTATTAGTGAATTGGTATTTAGAATGTACTACTGACATCAGCAGAAATTGAAAATTCCTAATCTTCAGCTGTTGAGCTTTAGCCAGTTTGTTTGCCCAAATGTTGCACAGCAGAATTATGAGTCAGTAATCCATGGTCTTTACATAGGAATCCAGTGAGAGGCAGACACTATTTCTCCCTCATATTTCAAAGGCATTGCTGACTAGACCTGATTGAATGTTTTTCCAACATACTCATTATTCAACATCTGTATCATTCTGGTTTTCATCAGTGTGCATGCTTACTAAATTTTTGTCACTCTTCAGTCAATTCATTTATAGAAGAATAGTCAATCAATAACTCTTTCAGTGATTAATGATTAAAATTATCTGTGAGCTACTTTTAAAAGTAATATACCTGCAGGTTCAGTGACTGTTAGTCCTGTTAGACTGTTTATAACAACTTCCAATCTTTGATCACTTCATTTGAAAGAAAAGCCCCAAAAGGCTAAGAGTAGATATTTAACAGACCTTCCAGAAGTCCCTAATAATATAGACTTAATGCATAAAATAAGCTTCTAAACCAGAACCAGGAGGATCACTACAAAACCAGAAGTCCTAGCTGCCAAGAGCCAAAAAAGCATGGCTTGTGGGAATAGCTGCATCAGAATGAAGAATGAATCGGTGGATTCACTGTACTTACAGTTTGCTTCACAAAGCTCCAGGGACAAAGAACCAAATCTGTATCTGATAAAATGTACTTCTAAGTACACAGTGACCTCAACAAAGCTTCAAATTGCTTAGGGGAAACACACATGCACACATGTACACTCCTCTAGGACTTGGCATTTGTAAGAGTGCAGGGAATAGAGGATTTGTTTAGTCTTACAGAACCTGATTTTGTGTTTCCCTTGCACATCTGACAGCAAAAATTAGAAAGTCAGATGAAACATGAAAGAAGGAAATTATTTTGGCAAGCTGACCCCTTTCATCCTGAAGGAAAAAGGAACAAGAGTACATTCAAATGTTCTCACTGACAAGAGGATTAAATACACAGCCAGAACAAGCAAGGGCAAGAACTGCTGCCTGACCTAAGGAATCATCTGCCAACACATTGATTTCTGACGCAACTGCAGAGTAGGAGGGAGAAAGCAAGTTTCTAACTGTGACCAGACCTATCACCTTGCATTTCTAGATTCATGCCTGGGAAAGGATTTGGAAACTATTCACCTGGTGTGAACAGAAAAGCAGTTTGTTCTTAGAAGAAAAGAAAATATAACCATGTCTAGAAAAAGGTACTGAATTAAGTCTGGTGGGTTTTTCCTGCTGAAGATACCAAACTGAGTTTTTTTAAATACTGAAAATAGTAAAGTAAGATTGCTAGTACATTTACTGGGGTAAAGGAATATTAAAGACACTTATACTATTTTAAAAGATGCTTTGGGTATCTACTTAAATAGGCAGGAAGGTATGGCTCCTCTGCCCTTGCAATCAGATGTGCAGATCACCTCCCTGAAAACATTAATTGTACTGATGTGCATGCTCAACTATCTCCATATCATGGTCCAAACGCTCTGATACATAAAATGGTGTAAATTCCTCTGGCATTACCAAAGATAGCTGTCAGGAACTGTGAAGCTAATTTCAGACAGCAAGAAAATTTAGAGAGTGATGGATATATCCAGACCTGGAGCTGGACAAAGCTGGTTTTAGGGGTAATCATCTAAATTCAGAGATGATGAATGACGCAAGATGCTGATAATTTATGCCAGCACACACAAAACCACATCTTCCTACCCAATCAGGGTGCAACTACTGGCCTCAGGAACCAAAGCAGGGGAAGGGTGGACACAATCCCAGGAAAGAGACAGACACCAAAAGGTATGTGCAGAACAAGTTATTATTATTGAGACTTTCCCTGTATAAAAGCATTCTAAGTGTAGAATTCCTTCTTTTTCAGTAACAATTATACAATTAGATCTAGAGCAATAATGATTAGAACTTTAAGACTTCAACTATAGTGACATTACATTCTTTATTTGTGTATATATCTATATCATATATATATACATAAAATATGTTTCTTATACAAATATATATATATAAAGTTATGCTTCCTCTTTGCTCATCATCAAGGCATTGATAGCAACAACATAAGATAAGGGTTGAATTTGGAGAGTTTTGCAGGACTATAAACTCAGACTATAAAGAGGGTTTTCTAAGGGAGGTAGATTATTTACAAAAAATATACAAATGCTTTCCTGTTAAGATGAAATGTGGGAAACCTACTAAAGGTAGTCATTACCAACTCTGTGGGTGGTGTCTCTGTGACTCAGATCTTTCATTCCAAGCACTCATCAAGAGTGTCCACAGGTATTGTCTCCATCTCTTAACAGGTATTATAAAATACGTGCATGTAAATCGTGCCATATCATCTCATATATACTGATGAGAGAAGTCCTCAGACTCTCCTTTTGACAGATATTACGGAAGAGCATTTGTTCTTGCACACAGAGAAGCAACAGCAACCACTGGAGAATGACGGTATGATCAGATTGACATTAAATGCAGGAGGTTGAAATTTTTTTCAGGCTGAGGGAGGGCATCTTCACCTAGTGATAAGGAACTAGATGCCATGAAGACTTCTATTAATTTGGATTTGCTTTGTTTTGTAACTTCAAGCAGATTATTTCTCCCCCTTGATACTCTGTTCCTCTTCTACTTAACTGTTATATTCATTGCAATTATAGGTTTTTAAGACCATGACTGCTTCTCATTATTTGCATTTAATGCTAGTAATGCATAAAGTTGATAGATTGATAATCTTGACCGAGCTATCTTGCTGTGGCCATGGTACACAATGACAACAAGGTTTCTGTAAGGAGGCAAAAAGATTTTCAGTCAATAAAAGAAAGATAAGTTTTGATTTTTGGCTAAGGAAGAATACAGCAAGTGTCAGAAACACATAGGCAGCTATTGTTTAACTTTTAATATCTCTGCAGGCAAAAGTACAAGCACAAATACATATAATGCATTTAAGTTGCTGCTCTGGGGTGATGCTGGTAGTTTGTAGCTATTTTATCTTCAGATAGAGAAGAGCAGTTTCAGATCAAGTTTAACACAGCTTTACCCCGTGACACAGAGCAAGTGCTGGATTTCCTGCTCTGACTGTGTCACTTGTAATGAGTGACTTTAATATCTATGCTAATAAAGCTTGCTGCATTCCCTGTATAAGCCTGACACAAGCCCCAGTGGCAAAGAAGGAACAGGTATCTAAATTAAACTGAATATGTCTTGATTGAAAATGAAGGAAATTATATTAACCAGTCACCTGTGGGTACATGTTATATGCTTCCCTGTGCTGAGTTTGCTGGTATGAGTGTCTGGCATACTAATGTATGTCAAGTTTTGACAAAGCAGATAAAGAGCATCTCCACCACTGAGAGGAGACAGACTGGCACTCCATCTTAGCAGTTCACTAAAATCTTTCTTTTGCTACTCGCAATGTGCTTTGCTGCAGACCTGTTGTCTGACATGGGATGGGGCTCATCCTATTGTTTTCTACAAGCATCACTAAAGTTCATGACAGATATAATCCCCAGATAACACAAGAAATTTGTTCCAGCCAGAGGCAGAGTATAGTATTGAAGTAGCTTAGAGGTGGTTTGAGTTAGACCCACACAGGTTTTACTAAATCAGAAAACTTTATTTGCATATAGAGAAGTAATTGGGTTATAATTCCACAAGAATTATATACCAATGTCTTATATCTTCATAGTGCTATAATTGGGTTTTTTGAGAGTGCCCAGAAGCTGTCATTACAGAGTAGGATAAAAGCATTGTTTTAGTTGTAAAAATACGACGTACTAAGGTGAGCATATCCATGTGGCCCAGTAGACAAGACACACAGAAAGCTGAATACTCTAATACTCTTTTCCAGCCTTAGAATTCATCCTCTGCCTGATATTTTGCCTTCCACAATTTCTATATTTTTAAACAAGAATTGAAATTTTTTTTTCCTCAATACAGTACTTCAAAACCATAGGATAAAATAATGATGGAATGGGTTGGGCTGTATAAACTTAATTTTTGCTTTTTCTTCTTTAGGTTGTCTTCACTTAAGAAGGATTTCTTGGGCTTTAAGTATAGGAATTACATCCAAGAAGGATGTGGAACAGGGCAGTGATTTGGAATGCTGTTGCATTGCAGGGCAGACCAGTGCCAAGATGGACGAGAGGGATAGAAAAGGAAGACATTAGCATCTATTTCAAACAGACATAGCAAAAGGTTTTCAGGGAAAGCAAATCTAGTACACATTCAAACTCTTTCCAGTAGGTTGTAGAAAATTAGTCTCTGCACTCTGGCATAGAAAGAAATATTATTTTCTAACTTTTTCTCTATGGCTATCCAGTCAGAAACTCTAAAGAGAATGAGAAAAATCTTGCTCAGTTGTATACAAAAAGTAGTGATGCATTGCATTCTTATGGAATTTCTTTAGTGCTGTGCTACCTTTATCATCTCTTTTGTGTTATACCTTCCACATCACATGCCACATTCATTTTCTTTAGGAACATTGCTGCATTTCAAGAAAAATAATAGGAAAAGAGTAAATTAAGATTTATTTGTACTATTCACCCAGGGATTGTTCTTGAAAAATTCTGGTCCTTCAAAGTAAGACATTTTAGTATTTATTATAATATAGTATGCAGTTCAATTTTTCTAAATTGAAATCAATAAATTATTATGAGTGGCAACAACAATTAATCATTGAATTGTTTCATAATTCTCTGCTAGATTTGAATTCAGATGCTAATGCTTATAAAACCTCATAGAAAATCTTACCAAGAAGTAGAAAGTCATAGGAAATTAATTAATTTGTAAGTATAGAATAAAAAGAACATAAAGATTTCTGGAATGAAAGAATAATGCAGCATGTCCTCATGAGGAAACCAACACTCAATGCAAATTACTAATGTACACTTAATAGATGACTTATCATAGGCACATCTTTTATTAAACCTCCAACTTATAATTTTGGTTATTTCTAACAAATTAATGCTGAGACTTGCTTCTGAACAGCATTGTCTGCTGAAAGTAATTTTTTTAATACTTTGCGGTGGTCCAAGTTGAGATACACTGTTTGCAGTGTATTATGATAGAGATAGAAAAACAGATTTTTAAATGAGAATCAAGTTTGGAAATTATCTTTGTCCTGTGTTTACCACTGTGCATTTTGTCAGAACAAAAGTTTTAAAGTTTTTCCTCTGTGTTGTAAAAAGTAATTGCAACTCTTGAACAATAACCTTCTTATTTATTCAATTTCCCTATTTTCTAGGCTTTCTGAACTTTGTATTGCCCCACTCAGTAAAACAAAATCACAGAATTATTGAGGTTGAAAAAGATCTCCAAGGTCATCAAGTCCAACCTGTGGCCAATCCCCACCTTGATAGTCAGACCAGAGCACGGAGTGCCACATCCAGTTTTCCCTTGGACACCTCCAGGGATGGGGACTCCACTACCTCCCAATGCCTGACCAAAATATATTCTTTCCATGAAGAAATTCCTGCTGATGTCCAACATAACACGATGAGAAAGGCACCCCCAGCCAGCTTTCAATATAATTTTTCTGAGGAAGCCTTCTAAAAAGCTTACTTTTCAGTAGATACTAGTTTTTCAATCAAATGCAAGCCCATGCATTTTTTGTTAGACCAAGTGCCTGTTTGAATTAGGATGTCTGCCAGGATATTGGATGGGGTTAAGCCAGAAACTAATGCAAGGCAAGTTCAGGTAGAGATTTAAAGAGCCTGTGCTCTGGCAGTAGCCTCTGTCTTCTTGCTGAGTTTACTCAGCTCTCACTGACTGAAACCCCTCATTATTTCACTTAGAATAGTGCTGTACCTTTGGATTATTTTACCCCATGGTCCATGTGGTTGTCAGTCGGTCTTTTTATCTGGCATATACTTAAGAGTAAACAAAAATCTTCAGACACAATTTAGCCCAAAACAACATGTGACATTGAGGCTACATTAATGATTCAATAAAAGGTGGATATTTTTCAAAATCTGATTAATTTTCATTCATATTTTTCCTAAACACTAGGAAAAAAACACTTCTCCAAAGTAATCTGAATTTACATTCATATGTTATAGTCTGTCTGAACACACTAACTTGTAAATAGGCTTATAAACATGTTTTGTAATCCATTAAATTACATTAAACTAGTAATCCCTGAGGTCAGAATAAGGAAAATGTGTAGAGAGAATTGCCTCACTGAAAAGCAGCAAAAGCAAGTACGTTTGTATAACCCCTGTTTTTGTAACAAAATTTCTCCTGAACTATGTTGTTTTTGTGGTCAAAATCTTGGTTTAGGGCATGGGGCAAATGAATAGAGTTAGTGCAAACTCAGGGGGAAATTCTCTTTAATAAAGCACATAATAGAACATCAGTGTTTCTTGTACTTTGTCTCTCTTCCTTTGAGTATTTACAGGTATTAACAACCATCCAGCCCAGTCCATCATATTTACAATAGTACACTTTGCTGCAGTGATTCAATTTTTTCAGTTTTCCTGTCTTTGCCATCTATTTCAGGATGCATTCGTGTCTGTTTCACACTGCAAATATCACATTTATCACATTTAGCATCACAATGGAGAACAAGGGTACAGATTAAATCCTGTGAAGATACCAAACACAGGTCAGGAGTACTGACAAAATAGGAAAGCCAGATTTAATATTCTCTAGTGGTTTACAAGTGTTTACAGAATCTACCCAGTTTCCTGGCCCCATGTAGTCAGCGGCTCTCATGCTCAGGATTTACTGGAACACAGTAGAATATGCCGGATAAATATTTGTTTTTCAGCGTAGGAGAGGGGCACCTGTTTGGAAGGGACACTGAGAACAGGATGCAGGACATGCTTCCAACAAATCATTCTTGACAGCTCAGCTGTACTTAACCTCACTAATAAAGAAAGACGGTCAATCATATCTGAAAAGCTCTTGACATTAAGGTCATTCTTAGATGAGATTTTGATTCTGTTCTCATTTCTGTTGATCATTTGATGCTGTAAAATAGTAATTTCAGAAATAATTTTCTGAGTTATGTATCTCATGGAAAACCTTTTCTTTTTTTCTCCTCTTTTCTTGATAGAAAATTGAGTTGCAGTATTTTTTAGTCTTGATTTTTATTAAAACGTAACTATATAGAAAGTTCCATTACAAATATAAAAGGTATAAACCAAATAGTACAGTAACTCCAAAATGTGGGGATTAAACAAGATACATGCTAAAACACTTACAAATTATAGACATCTCATATAAAAATGCCTTCAGTGTGAGGTTTCATCTCTATCACTATGATCAATGTGGGCTACTAGCATTGAGAGGAGTGTGAAAAGATTCCTTGTATTCAGGAAGGGCTCACACCATGTGGCTGTGAGAATTCTCTGTGCTCTTCCCAATAACAACCAAATCAAGGATTTTTTTTTGTTTCATACCTATCACCTATGAGTTATAAGCTTTTTCATAAGCTTTTTATAAGTATGTGTTATAAGTTTCCTCACTCATTATGATATATTCATCTGTCCAGAAGGAGTTTGAACAAAGGGATAGGCAAAGATAGTCTCTTAATCCACTTTGTTTAAAGCTCTTCCTTAAGAGTATTTTACAAAACAGTTAATATAATGATTATCTGAATATATATCTTACTATTGCACATCAATTAAGAAGCATCTTCGAACATCAGTTATCAAGTATCCCACTAGTGGACAAAATTTTTTATATTTACTATTTTACTCCCATAAATTTGAAGAACTCCTTAAAGTTTGTTGAACTGCCTGAATGAATTCATACTAAAGAGTGTTTTTTTAAATGCTGTTGATTAAATTTTTAATTTTCTCTGATTTTATAGATTGTTGAGTCCTCAGCAGATTATTCCTAGTTTTTAAAGTCCTTCTACTTTTTACATAAGTCCTTACGACTTAATCAAAATGGCATCTGTTGCCCTCACCTGCACTCGGAATTACATCTCATTTAATAATTTTTCCAAATGTTCCTGGATATTTTTTACTTGGGAGAGAAGTAGGTTTTGTTTTGAAGGTTTTTTTCTTCATAGATATTCAAGGAAAACAAATTTTACATTAAAAAAATCCTATTGCCATTTATATTCCCAAAGAATCAGGGTTCATAAGCCAAATAGTGGATTCTTTTCTCTTAGCACTTACTGTGCTTCCTTTGTTTATATAGCTTAACGCAGCTGAATTCTATTCAACATGGTGTAAGCTAAAATGAGTTGAGTAACAGGTGTTTCGAAGACCTGTGGTGATGCCAGCAGTCTCAGCATAGTCTATCTACAGAGAGGCTGAGAGCAAAGCTATATTAGAGGTGTTTCTCACTTCTCTTTTAAAAGGAACAGTGTTTTTGCTATTTAACTGCCAAGAGATGCAACACAACCCTCCTGTAAATACAGGTTGTTTGGAGTAGTTATTACCTATGTTCCTGCTGAGTAACTGCATCAGGATGTTTGTGTGCTTGCTTGTTTTAAGTTACACACCTGGAATTTTAATTTTTGTTGCTGCAGCCATTGTATTATCTCATGATTGTGCCTGTGTTGGCTTTAATTGTGTTGGGATCTGGAGCCAGCCTTGTGTGATGTATCATGAACAAGGTGCATTCTGTTGTTTTCCTGAGCTTTGCAACAACCTATTAATTCTTCATTCTGCACTTCTACAAAACATAGGAATTGTACCCCTCTGTGTTATACTGAATGACAACAAATAGAATCTTGAGAATCACAATGCACCTTCTTTTATAGCTGATCTATCTTTCACATGCAACTCTTTTAAACCACTAATTTCTGGTAGTCCAGGGACCAACCTTTTCCACAGGCTTTCTGTAGTTTATTAGCACTGTTCAGAAAATGCTTTTCTACTGTCTAAGTGCTTGGCAAATGTTTTATAGGCATCCGTTCATCTGGTTTTCATTTTTATATTTTGTCCTTCTGTGAAATGGCGCAAGGGAAACTCCTACATGAATTTCACTTCTGGGATTCTGTATTATTTTCTCATCAGATCTTTGTAATTTTGTGGTCTTGCACTGCAGGCTTCTCAGTTCAGAAGTCATCATGTTGTCAAGAATGTTCTCTAAGGAGTGGTGATCTGCTTCAGCTTGTACTTGGTGTCCAAGCCAGATGTATACTGTATACTCATGAGACTTCTGTAACAGTAGCAGATAATACTGTTTTTCTCTCAGTTTAATTTTATTTCACTACTATCACTGATATTGAGGTCAGCTGGCCTCTTCCCTGCAACAATTCTTGTGTTGCTTTGTTGTCCTTTGATTTTAAAGTGACAGTTCCTGTTGAGAGAGAAGCACACTGAACCAAATGCTACACATCCTCTTTCTTCTGCTTTTTTCAGCCTCTATAAACATCGCATAATTTGGCTAATCTCAGTATTGATCTCCTTGGCTAAATCACATCTGTTATGCATTCTGATTTTTAGAGAAAAGGCTTTAAATTCTTTGGATGTTTCTCTTCATTCAGGTCAAATCTGATGCCTCCTGGTTTTTGCAGATGATCAGTGGGACTTGTTCAACACAAACTTCCAGTCTGTTGTGAATCAGTCTGTTTCTGCTGCTGGTGCATAGTACAATCAGATTTCTATCATCCATGCTGTTTACTACACGAAAGACCCTAGTGACAATTTCAATACCCATTAATTACTTTCCCTTAATTTTTTTTTTTTTACTATCACCTGTGCATAAGCTGTACAGAGGACACTCAAGAGAGCAATCATTTTCCTATGGAGAGAATGAGCTGGCACAATTCACATGGAGCACGCAGGACATGAACACACTGCCTGCCAAAATGTAAAGTGGGTACTCTGCATTATTGCTTGCATCTCATGAGCTGACACATGTGTGGTCCACACCAATTGCCTCCTAAATTTTTACTTATGCCACATGTGCTACTGTGGGCACTCTTTTTAAGTACAACTATTGCAGTACACTCACTGCTGTCTCTGTATTTGCAAACACACCCATCTTGCAATGTTTTGGCAGTCATCCTAGTCATCCTACATATCTAAGGAAATTAGGAGTTTCTAAATCTTCTCTTTTGGGTGATATCTTTTTGTGGATCTGGGACAGCCTGTGCTTTAGTTCCCCTATTGGAAACGATTAATAATGGTAATCACTTTCCAATTTTTAAATTGAAAACACTTTTTGGATAAAGAATCCCTATCTCTGTGGATATTGCATATACTGTATAGTAACAGTCTAGTCTTCCCACTAGAATTTCTAACACTTTGCAAAGATTATAGAAATTATTTCACAGTTTACCAAAGTTACATAATAGAGGATGGGTATGGAAAACACTACTGAGAGAGGTGTCATCAGACTCAAACTTTTTTAAAACCTCCTTTTTAGCCATTTACTTTGCTTAAGGGCCAATCCAACACTAACTAATCATCAAAAAATGAAGGAAAAAAGACAAGTGAGGTTTTTTTATTCAATTTTTTTAAAAAAAAAAGTCTCTTAAATAGTATGATGAGGTACAAACTGGCTTGCTTCTATGTTCTTAGTGAATAAAATAAAGGAGATGTTATTTTAAAACAACCTCTGAGTAAAGGAGTTATATCTCTTAAAACTTCCTCTCTAAAGTAATTTTTCTGTGGACTAAGAGCTAGACTGCCTTTACCAGAAAGCTTTATTTGTTAGCACAAAATCTCTTGCTCTATATAGTTCTAACAGAGTTTCTCCTGCATGTTTTTTATAGAACATAATACTCTATGGCAGAGAAAGCACCCCTATTGGAACCTATGAGCAAAAATTTCTATTTAAATGATTTTTTTTCAATTGAGTTGTTCCCAAAATTCTCTTTTATATATAGTCATATATTGAAGTACGTAGGAGGCAACAAAGATTGTGTGTGTTTATTTTTCTACTTATACTTGGAAAAAGGTGGTCGAAACTCCATATAAAAATTTTGTATGCTATCGGTAGAGTCAGAAATATGTTGCCTTATAGGAAAACGGTATTTTCAAGCATTTGTTTTGAACTTTCAAATGTTGAATATGTTATCTGAGCATACATATCAGATAATTTTTTTTCTGTGAACCAAAGCATTCAACAAAATGCCTAACTCACTTTTATGCATTCAAGCAACTGCAAAAGAGAAAAAAAAGAAAAAAAATTCTTTCAGAGAATAAAATTATAAAAAAACTAATAAGTATGAGATTACAGAGAAAATCAGAACAAAATTCACAAGAGAAATAATTTGGATTTCCTCATGTAATATTGTGAATGTACAAAAGTCAGTGATCAAGTAAGCAATAGCTGTGAAATGCAACTGAAAGCCTAATGGTCATTTTCTAGGTCTTGTAGAGACATGGAAATGAGAGAAAGAATAACAATTTAAAGCTGTCGCTGTGATTACTGAATGCACTGCTGTTAATTCTGGCGAAAGATTTCCTGATATGTTTGGGGTTTTTTACCTCCTTGGATTTTACATTTGCTTAAGGAATTTCCTTGCATTGTTTCTGCAGCACTGACGTGGATCATTTTTAGATGATCTAAAGAAAATAAAAACTACCTTTTTTTGTTTCTGTCATACCAGGGGATTGAGTAGTTGACAAATGGCAATAATGTTATGTTTTGAATGTTATGTTATGTTGTGAATTTTCCTGCAATGTCTCTGAGGTTTTAATTTTGCTCTATTTCCTTCATTATATCACATTGCATTCATGCATTTATGCTACCTCCTGCAGAAGACTTTTTTTCAAGTGATTAAAAGCTGTTGGCTTTGCTCAGAGGCAGCACAACTGACATGTTCTGTGTTAGACCCTTTAGTGATAGAAACAGATAATATTTTCTGCATCTATAAAGAGCTTGTTTTGCAAAGAGTACTTTAGGCACGTTGAGTATATGTACAGCCATGTATAAATAAGAAAGGAAATAGAATATATACAGTCATAAAAGAATTCAAAGCATTGAACACCCTATCACTAATCAGTGGAAAACCACTCTATATTGTTTCATACTTCTGTTAAAGCATCCTTAACTGGCATTCATGTGTGCAAAGCATACTTTTTCTATTGAAACAAGCACTTAAGCAGGAAAATTATACATATTAGCTTCCTGTGTGCAACATTTTTTGCTTCAGCATGCAAGATGTATGCATTCTCATTTTTAATGCAAGGTATATATGTGTCAAATAAATTTTACAGCCTAATACAGTCTAAAATGTATTAGGATTACATCAATGCATTCATTAATTATGCATTCTTCCATTTTGTTCCAAAGAAAATAAATAATTTAATTTCTTTGTGTCATTAACAGCTTGAAAATGACCAGTCACGTACACAGCATAGTTTTACTGTACTAGAAATTTTGAATTGCTACAATTAACAGTAACTTAACAAAACCAGCGAATGAATTTTCCCATTTCTTAAAGCAATTCTTGAGAATAAAATTGTGATTAACAAGATAATAATCTCAACATTTCTTGACCTTTTCTCTCTTTCTGGTAAATATCAGCAGTTAAGTCCATGCCCTTGCAGCAGATGTCTTCTTTCCTCTCAATGACCATTCAAATGGTAGCCTAAATGAAGTATTTATCTGTCCAAATATTTTCTGTTCTATAGTTACAGTCAGTTTTCAAAAAAAAAAAAAAAAAAAAAAAAAGTAGTATTAGTAAAATGTATAATGGCTAAAAATAGAACATGTTCTTTTTTCCCATTTTCAGAAGCATTTAATTTTATTGGGTATGTGACTGCATTGAGTAGTTTCTTTACATAATAGTGTTGAAGAGCAAAGATGAGGATTTTTTTTTCCTTTTTTGTTAGTCACAAATGGAAAGTCTGAGATACAATAAATAGAGACACTATACAATTCTTCACTGAATTTATCTGCTTCACTGGGTCTGATTCAAAATCTCTGAACAATATTGCTAGTCGTGCAGCAACCCCCAGGAATCATGAAACAAATCCTTAAAATTATTCCTGTACTGGATGGCTCTAATAAAGGTATTCTACTTTCCTGTTGGAATGCCAGTTCTCTGGAAAGAAGCCAGAAACTTTACCACATTCAAGAGCTAATTACAGTTGTTTTATAGCCTGGTTTTAGAAAAATAACATAGGCTTATGTCTTTCATAAATTGTGTGGTTAACACCAACTGGAATTTAAACTCCAAATAAGCCACTGCTCTTCCACTACCCCTTCCCATAAGGACAAAGGGGCAAAAGCGGAGACTATGGGTTGAAGTAACTATTTACTGAAAACACAAAGCAATGGAACAAGAGATGCACAGTAACAATATTACTAACCAAAGGGTACAAAAATCAAGGTGTTTTACCCACAGAAAGATGTTCACCACCTCAACTTGAATAATTAGAGAATTAGGATATTTTTCATGTCTTTCACCTAGTGAAAGAAGCTTCTCTTAATTTTGATAATTCATTGCAACTTGCATTTGTATTGCAGATTTTAGTTTTTATCCACTCATCTCTCTAGTAAGGGACAGCTTCATTTTGGAAAATGTTCACAAGAGCACACTGGCTGTTTTTATATTGATACATTTTTTCTTTCAGTTTTTATTTTTGAGCTGTGTCTCTCCTAGATATAGTTTCAAATAGTATAGCAAATCATATCAATAATGAGCTAATTCATGTGCAACATAGACTCGACTCAGTTCACACAAGTATTTTCTGTGCAGTCACACAAAGCAGTTTCACAAAGATTTGTGGTTTGCATAGTCAGCTTCCTACTCAGTATAGGTTTGAGGGGTTTTTTTTGTTTTCATAGGCTCTGTTTTAAGTCTCTTACAAACCAATTTGCATGAGCACTTTACTGCCTCACTGTCCATGATTATATTTATTTTGTGAACAAGATAAAAATGGGCCATAAACCTTCCATTGCTCTTGTTAACTTAGAGCATCTGCTCTAGTAATAAGCACCTGGTTGGATAACTTTGACATCTGTGAATCTCTCAGTTGATGGACTTGCCCTTACTGAGCATGCCAGCAGAGATGATGAAAACCTTATTAGATCTATTTCACAGCTTTTTTTTTTTTTTTTGGTAGTCCTCTATACCTTTTCCAGAGTTGAAATCTGGTTGTGTGGCTTCCATGCACTTTTTTTCTTATTTGTACAGCTCTAAGTTTTATTTTGTAGCACCTACCAAACTCAATGTACACCTCTGATGCTCTCATGAAAAGCTGTAAAGAATATATTTGCTAGTGATATGTAGGTTTCAAGGAACTGGAATACAAAGAATGTTTGACAGGCAGCTGAACAGCAGTTCTCTTTAATTATGTATTTATGCTCCTGGTAAGAGTGAGTGACGAGAAGGTTTGTAGCACCATACTGGAAAGTATCACTTGAAGGACTACATGACTTTAATGAAAAAAACAGAGGGGAAGATCACAAGTTTCAATCAAAATTGTATCACAGGATTTAGGGACAGTTTCAGATAATTATGATTTTTGTCCAGAAAACACGCAGAAAAGAAAGAAACAGTGGAAGTAATAAGGCTTTATCCCTTGTCAGAACTATTTGTTTGTTTTGATAATATAATCTCTCATTTCTCAACAAACACTTGCAAACCAGTCTGAAAAGATGAAAAGCAGACAAGCTATATTACAGCTGTCATGTCTGGGAATTTTTATTTTCCCTTGAGACAAAGATCTTCTTCTCCATCTAATTTTGAATCAGTGAAGTGAACAGATACGTAATCTTTGACTACAGCTGTAATTTAAATGTGTGTATGTGTACATGTGTTTGTGAGTGAGTGTGTGATGGAGTTATGTATGCTCCCACCTATACGTGTCTTCATATATTCATGTAGAAATGTACAATGCCAACTGCCACATTGAACCAAATCAATACATAATATTTAGATTTTTTTCATCCTTTGGTTAGTTTCTCTTTGAATTTTTTGCCTTAAGGCAAAGGATTCAGCTCTCAGACTGATATGCTCTGAGCACAATGCCAATGTAATCTTTTCTAATTCTGTGAAAATTAAAGTTCTTGTTCTGCAATTAATTCAAGTTTCACATGATCTTGCTGCTTGTCTTACAAGTTAACATCCAAGCATTTGCAAATGGGATACCAAGGAAATGTAAAATACAATCTGGTTTTCATCCCATTGTGAGTTTTTGCTGGGTTTCGTCAAGCTAAGTATTGTGATGACAGAGAGCAGATATCAAAACTTACTGGATTTTGACTAGTTTAGATAGTCAGCTTACTTTTATTTTTCCATTAGATGGATTATCTCAGGGAAGATTAATCCACCAGCAATTTTTTTTAAAGGATATGATGTGAATTTAATGCACAGAAAGGTTGTGGTGGAACAAACACCTCTGGGAGTGAAGCCAACATTTCTGACTTTGGAGTTGTACATATCAACATGTCCTAAAAGGAATCTAAAAGTAGCTGGGTTGTGGGGGCAGTGACTTGCTTTTTCTTTTATCTTTCTTAAAGCTCTCCACCTGAGGCTTTCATATCTTGGGTTCTAAATACAAAACTATTACATGAAAGGTCCTTTGACATGCTTTTAAGAAATGATTCTCCCAGCTTTATGGGCAGAGTCCAATTGACTAAGTATGCTCAAGGGAGATATTGAAGGATAGATTGTACATTTTAATGGACTTGCTTTTGAAGATGAATATCAAAATAAGAATTCACTGTGTCTATTATTCAAAAAGTGCCTAAAAGTTAAATTTTGGAGATGTCTCATTGTCTGACTGCTACTGAAAACTGCTGAAGTCAGTACAGAAAAGCAGACCTTCCACAGCAGTGTTCCCTCTCAGCCACAAGGAATTCTACAAACTAAAACACAGAGTCACCCACTGGAAATTGTTTTTCTTTTCTCCATTAAATAAAGACAACTGAAGCAGGTGAGACAAAACTGAATTTTTAGAGAAGATTCATCCACCCAGTAGTTATGCACACCATGTAAGGATTTGATTCTGAATTTTTAATCACAGCAAGATTTTTAATGTTCTCACTCTGACTTTTTCTGAGAACAAGACATTTACACTTTTTAACTGATAAACATTTGCCATCATCTGTGACATGAAAATATTCTACATCCAAATCCAAGCACACAAACGCATGCACGTGACACCCCACCTGAAAGATTATCATAAGGTCCAATAATTTACTGGCAGTAAATAAACATACCAAATTCTATTGAAGTGAGAAGCAAAGTTGGCCTGGAATAAAACAGTCAAAAAAGAAAAAAAAAAAAAAAGAAGTAAGGAAATTGATTAATGATTCCACACACAAACACTGTCACACAGACTCTGGTATTGTTTTATTCAAATGAAGTAAATTCCAATATACTAACTTTAATTATTCTACAGGGAAGGTTTAGGGTTTTGTTTGTTTTTTTTTTTTCCCAAACTAGCCTAATATATTTCGTGTACTGTACAAAATCATACACAGTAAAGCAGTTAGAATGGAAGTACTATTATGCAATAACTACATTTTTTGCAAGCCATTTAAGAAAAGCAAACTACTAGAAGAGGCAATTGCTTATCATATGGTCAACTGACAGAGTACAGACTCATGAATTATCCCTTTAATTAAAGGTATTAATTTACCCACACGGGAGCTTTCACATTTCTTCACCATCATGGATACCGAAGCAATATTATCAATATAATTTTAAACCCTCTAAAATCTTTCAGTATGTTCCATTTAGCCTTTTCATGCATTATTAAATGTGTGTATGTCAATATTATATTTATGCATAATATACAGTATATGCTATAATTGATTAACTCCATTACATCTTTTCCTACACTTTGATCTATGCAGAACAAAGACCATCCTAATCTCACAGAAATCAAACACAAAATGCAGTGAGTTATTGGTAGTTAGGGAAAAAATTACTTCCTGGAGTTATAACAGGCTACTAGCAGAGGTATTTAAAGCAATAATATTAGAATTCTATTTTCATGTTTATTTGTACTATTAGATACGGAAAACAAAAACCAGCCAACCAAACAAACAGAAAAACACCAAAGAAAATGTAACTAAATCTAAAGAACTAAGAAGAGAGAAATCACTGCAATCTAACTATAAAATTATGCCACAAGATGTGATTGGTGATGATTCTGTGATACAGAATCACAATTCTCTTGGACTACTGAGGACGTGTACATATCCCACTGAAGTATATTTGGAATTTCTCCTTTATTGTAAATCACTGATTTCTCCTATTGAAGGGACTCTTAGTTCTAACATCTCATTATCACAAGTGTCAGGAGAAAGTGAACTACAGATCGACAGAAAGTAAGAGGAATGCATTATGCATTCATTTTTCAACATACAATTAGTTAGAAATATAGCTGTAGGGTAGGACCTACAGCTAAGGCTTCTCATCAATGCCTTTATATTGCAGAAATGTATATTAAAACTCTTATATAAATGAAGAGTTCTATGCAACATAATTCAAATCTAAACATCACTGCATGAGTGATTAAATAAATTTAAACCAGCAGCATTCTTTTTTAGACTTCCCTATCCCGTGAAGCTTAATGGAAGTTGAAATTAATGAAGCGTGTTGATCTGACGAATCTCACTGAAAGTGCGTAGTACTGAGAGGTACTCAGACTGTCTGAATCAGAAAAGGAAAAGTGGAAAAATAAAATACTGGAAAGAGCGTGAGGATTTAAAAGTATGAGGCAAAAGATAAAACCTTTTTTTGTCAGTGTGTATTTTCATATTTATACAGACAGTGATGGACAGAGAAATCTCTGTAGCCTTCATCCATGTCCTGTTTTAAGGACTGATTAATGTATTTTATGGAAATCCCACATATTTTTTCATTTGGAAGGAAATGATTAAAAAGATCCCCAGAAGAAAAGCAAAAGGAAAACATAAAACATCACAAAAAGTATAAATGTTCTGCCAATAAATAAGAAAAATAAAGATATTTTTCAGCAGATGCATAACATATCTTTTGCAAATAACTGTTTGAAAAGAAGTTGAGGATGAAAATTGCATGAATATGTATTGATAATAGTTTCGGTTCTGTGTGTTTCTAAGTGCTGTTACTTTGTCCCTACACACAACACTTTGAGCTGAAATACACTCTGAAATACTTCAGGCATCATGAAACAACAATCTACTTAACCAGGACCTATGTGGAACAAGAACAGAATGGTGCAATTCAAACTGGTCTTCTTGCATTTCTTACTCAAAGTTGATTATATTTGCATTATTTAATAAATTCTTGTTTACATCTTTTTTCCAATTTTCATTGTGGCACGGACCAAAAAAAAAAAAAGTCAGAAGATGCCAGATGTAAACTGAGCAGACACCATGGATAGAATGAGTGTGCTGTGTTAGAGAGCATTTGACCATAATTCATGGTCAAAGCCAAGCTGGAGAATACAAGTCAATTCCTGCTACATTTCATAGCTTATATCTTCGCATAACGGCCTCGGCTCTAATCAATATTTCCAATTGTACTAGGCTCCTATAGGTGACATTAAGGTGAATGTGGATTATTTTGGGATATAACAGTATTGACCAAACAATTATCTTGTGGAAACAGTGTATCATTATGGCCACTTTCCTTACTAAATAACTAATTCAGCTTTTGAAACATGTCCCCACTGCAATGTCTTGCCACAAATGGCCTCCAAGCTCTCTACAAATCTTTTTCATAGAACCACTTTTGTTTTTACATGCAGAAGAAAAAGTAAAATGAGTAGATTACAATTATATTGACAACTTCCTATCATTTTGCTACACTTTGAATTTATTTACCTTTTAAATTGCTTACTAATTTTACACCTAAATTACTTGTTGAGTTACATCTTCTAAAATTTTAGTTTATTCTGGAGTCAGATTACTGAAGGAATTATAGAATCATTAAAGTTGGAAAAGACCTCTAAGATCATCAGGTCCAGCTGTTGACCTAGAACAAAGCTTTGGGAAATATTCTACACATTTATTCTATAGTTTTTAGCCTCACTAAGATGAGGCTTATCTGAATTATTAATTCAGGTTTCACAGTGAATCTTTTCACAGATGCATATCTTAAACTTTTGCTTATTCCTATTCATTGTAGAGCTAAAAAACCAATGCACTTTTCTACTTACTGAAATCAATGGAAAGTTAAAATGTTTCACTCATCTGAATGCAGGCTTTTTAAATCTTGAAATACAGTTTTAGGATCCTAAAACAACGGTCTCTGACAGCTTTTACTATGTAGATAGAGGCACTACAAGAAGAATATGTGCAATTTGAAAGTACAAATGAATTGGTTTTCTTTTTGGCTAGTATACACAGAAAGCAACTGGAACTGATCAACTGTCAGCTGAAGCATAAATATTCTCACCCCTCCCCAACCCAAAATGTCTTTGTTGGCCAGACAGCCCTCAGGAATGATGAAGTGTGACTTTTGTTGTGCCTTGAAGTCTGCTTATCCTCAGTGTTGCTGAGTTACAGCCATCTGATACTGGTTTTTCATGTCAGTATTTTGCCTCCTGAATACTTAGCTGCTGCCAACAACAATCTCAATAATAATTATCTGTTGCAAGTTTTGACATCCTAACAAAAATTTGCTCCCTAAAACCAATTACCCAGATCAGCTGCATGGAACCAGCACTTGGACCACAGAAACACCAGGCTGAAGGTCACATTAAAAACCTCAGACTGGTTGGAGGATAACAAATTCCTAAATGGAGTATCCATTCCAGCTACTGGCTTAAATTAAAGCCAGTGTGGTTGTGGGAGGAATGGGGAGGAAGAGCAAATTGGGTCCAGATAGGAAGAAGTCTAGCTGCCGTTCAAGGCTCCTGGTTTTTATACACTTTCCAGAAACCCACAGGGCTGCTAGAATAACATTTGCCATTTCTGATGGGGATATCCCAACTTCCCAGTAGCACTGGACATCTCTCTTTAACCATGTAAATCAGTTCCTGTATAAACACACAATGCAGTAATGTAGATCAAGGGTTTTGCAAGTTTGTTGCTTTTCAATTTATTTTAAACATTTTATTTCTGTCTTTTATAAAGGTGCAATTCAAAATTTATTATTATTATCATAAATTGATATTGTGACAAGAAGAAATTATTATTTCTGAAATGCGGAAAAACAAATCCTGTTATGAAAACTCAAAACTATTGCTCAAGAAGAACCCATACCTTTCCCTACCAGAGAACTTATTAATGACTTATTAATGAAAGGATCTGTGTTTGGTCTTGGAACCAAAAAGTGCTAGGGTAGACAAGGACTTGTCTGGTGGTTCAAGTGGAAAGCGGTACAGCCAGAAAAGTGAGCCACTGCATCATCATATCTTGCATTGTCTTGAGAAACTCCTCTCCAGACTTTCCTTTAGAAAATTTCCCACCATTAGAGAGGAGCTTTGAAATGCTCAAGTTTGTGACAAACTGCATTGTCCAACATGCTCTGCTGATAATAAGTTCTGTATGCATGTGCTGATTGATATGTTTTCTTACAATCTCTTCATAATAATTTTAAGCATTTTAAGCATGACAATGACACTGACTTAATGAGAGAAGTGGAAAAGGAGATCAGGAATGAAATACACAAATTAAGGAAGATTAAATTCCTAAACATTGATGCCACTAAATCTTTAAAGTAATGTTTTCATCCTTCCAGGTAGAAATAAGTGTTTTAAGATTTCCGTGTAAAATCTAGCTTGCTGATTAAATGTTACAAGCAATGGGAATACCAACCATCTCACACCAAGGAACATTTAAATCAAATATCCTTTTTTTTTAATTACCAGAAACAGAATATAAAATGACTATATATGTCATTATATATTTGCTTGTGTCGATATGTATATACACATATCTATAATTTTTTTTTTTTTAATAATCAGGTTCAAAGCTTTCTCATTAGTAGCTGACTTAGACACTAAGGATAAGATCTTTGACTATATTTTAAGGAGACTATTTTAATTATTTATATAGTTGTGTTTGATCACTATATCTAAAATGTTATTTTTTTTATCTTCATCGTAGATAATGAATTTAGTTCTATTATGACACCTTCCCACAGAATATTTCCAAACACTGAAAAACTGAAATAAATAATAGAAATAAGATTGTGACTTTTAAATATTATTTAAAGAGAAAATTGTTTTAATAATTATATATTTATTTACTTACATATATAGAGAGAGATATATAGATATAGGTATAGATATAGATCTATTCAAATTTATGTATATTTAGGTACAGGTATACAGGTACATAAATTGAATACACATCTATGTAAGTATGCTTTTTGTTTCTTTTTTTTTTTTAAATGCACTTTTGTCTCAAAGAAGTTTGGCAGAAAATGGAAAAGTTACTTTCTTTATTTTTCCTTTATGTCTGTTTAATCTATTTCTTGACACTGCTCACTCTTCATCAATTGTTTTTCATCAATTTTCTCGCAGTTACACCTGGTGCTATTGCTGGGAAATGATGCAGGCATTGTTTCTTGTCAATGTAAAGTAGAAGTGCCTGACATGCACTGCAATTGCTTGTACCTGTAAATGGCCTGATGTCTTACAGTGGTTTAAAAACTAGGGAGGGAAACTTGGCACTGTGGGACTCTGCAGATTAAATTGCTAGAAAATAAATGAATGTGATTAAATCGAACATCATTGATGCCTGCACCTATTTCTGGCCACCAACATGCCAATACTTTGTCACAGTAAATATTGTGGGGATCCTGGACTGGAACAGTAGGTAGGGCAATGTGGTAATAACCCTTGGCTAATTTTTTATAGTGTCTGATATATCCATGTAATCTATCCAACTCATCTGTTTTGTAATCTTTTACTAGTTCATGGGTATTCATGTACATTTATGTGTTATGATGCTACACAGCAGGGAGACAGCTTAGCTAATCAATCAGTTGGTCATGGGGAAAAAAATACCTGTGATCAAAAAGCATAAGAACTAATCTCCTGATGGGGGGTAGATTTAGCTGAGATACAAATATAAAGATAAGAAGCTCAGGCTGTATCACCTTGCTGATATGCAGTGGGTTCTGTAACATGGTACTGCATAAATCTGAAATGAGGAAGCAATGCTCAAATTGCAATCATTTATCAACAATTGAAAGAGAATGAAAAAATCCAGCAGTCAGAAAATACTTGGTAGCACTTTTAAAAATGTTGAGAACTAATGATCTGTAGTCCTTTCTGCAAATTGAACTGCTATTTCTAAGATATATTGGTCTTTCCTGAAATGGATGTGAATGATGTGTAGTTGGATAACCTGGACATGTCATGCCTGAGTTGGCTGCTGGTGCTGGTGCTGTCTCTGGCATGGCTAAAGACGAGTCTGAGTAGTCTCGTGCAGCTTATCTAACTGTATCTAACTGATATTTTTGCTTTGTCATCTTTGAGAAACATCTTTGTATAACTCCATTATTTTTAAGACACTTTTCAAGGAGAATTTTGGGCTAAGAAATATGTTCATATAATTTTGATATATGCAGTATCACAAAAATAAATCACTACACAAAATAGGATTTACTCTTACAATTAGTCATACTTTCTGTTCCTTCTGTAAGGACTTAAAGAACGGCTGCCTGTCTCAAATACTGTCAAGGCCACAGAATGAATGCCATAAGATAAGGAGAAATTTGTGGCAGGATGGTGCTAATTCCAGATATGAAGGAGGTGACATTTTATTAGCACATTCTGCTTAATGTATCCAGACAAAAATTTCTTCTGTGAAAAAGGAAGCAACTGGTCATGTCACCCCACATTATGGGAATGGCACCTGTGACCACCCTACAGACAGCTGGAACTTGGACTGTACCTTTAGGTGGTACTCCCAGAAGAACCACTCAGGAACCCCAGCCCTAAGAAGCCCAGGGTGAAGAAGGACCAACAGGATGGCACTGGCTCTACAGGTGGTGACTGTCTTCTGCTTGATCCCTCTCTCTTTCTCTCCCCCCACCTCTCTTTTCTATTTCTTTCTATCTCTCTACCTCACATTTATTGTTAAATAAAATCCATACTATTGACTTTGGCATATGGTCTTGTTTGCACTTTAATTCAGGCAGAGGCATCTTTTATAATCAGATCTTAACACCTTCTACTGGTAAAATTGCAACCTGTGGTGCTGGGAGGATTAATTCATTGGCAAACAAGGTTGATGCTGTCACTATAGAGTTTCTTCTAAAAAATTCTCATCTTGGGAAGCAGATACTATAAACCAGTGCAAACCAGCCATAACACGACTCCTTTTGTTTGTTGTCTTTGTTGTTATTAGCCACTACATGAGCAGAGAACTTTCAGAAAAAAAAAAAATCAAGTAATGACTTTTTTAATTCTGCACCCACTGGCAAACAAAATACAACAAAGGAGAATCTTTGTTTGCAGCCAAGTCTGAATGCCTACAGTCAATATGCATTGTTGTTTGGAAGAAAATGTCTGTCTTCCTAATCAGCTTTCTCTTCCAACCGAGGTTAGTTCAAAGGATTCCTCATGACTTTTTGGCACGTTGCACAAAGGATGACAACTGCTCATTTATGATTCTGAGGCATCAGTAAGCCACTGTGGTGGTTGTCCATCAAGAAAGTAGATGTAGTTTATTAATGAAGTAAAACTTAAGACATTAGAGGCAAAAATCCTTAATGAGCTATTAGACACACTGTCACAATAAGCTGGTCATAGGCTGCAAATTATCAATTATTAATTCCATAGCTGTATTCCTCCAGAATTTTTAATGCACCGTGTAAGTTACTCCTCACCTTTTCCAAAAGCTCTTCAGACATGATAGGGGGTTCAGCCTTTGGAGTTCAGTTTTCACAAAAGTATCTGGTCCTAAGCAGCAGGTTTGAAAACATTGGCAGAGAACTGCTCTTCAGTGTATTTTCATGTTTAATAAATGTTCTTATTGGAAATAAGTGTGCCATTTCTGTTTTCATTTTTATGTCCCTTATTTTCAGTCTCAGAAATTATCAGAGAGTGTATGGTGTGAGAAACTCTCAGAATACTTTTATATCTACTGTGGAAAAGCATGCTTTGTTCTTGTTTTCCTTTAATTTTCTCTCAGAAAGTAATAAAATACTGTACATGAAATTAGCAGTGTGAGTCAATTGAAACAATGAAAAATACTGCTCTGTATCAGGAACCCCTGACTCCCAACTATGACTCCTCTCCTTAAAGGCATGCATACATTCTTCCAACATCCTCAGTACTATTAGTGCAAGCAGAGGGTATTGCTTGTTATTTCTAATCATTGGGCACATACAGTGATCCCACAGAGAAAGCAGTCTTAATCAGTGAGTGTTGAGGTCCAGTGGTTCATTAGCCTGTGTCTCATTTCTCAAGGTTCAGAAGTCAGAAGCGCTGAGCAGCTGAGCTGAACAGTAGTCACAGGTCTGCAAATCTGGACTGTCTACTTGCTGCATTTCCAGACGTGGTCTTATGGGCAAAAGGATAAGAGAAATGCAGAGCAGTCCTTCTCTGAGGCTAAAGGCAAAACTCTCATTGACTTCCCTGAACATGATCTTTTTGAGACAGTGACAGATTATCCTTCTCTGTCAGACTAAAAAAAGAAAAGCTATGGAGGTTTTCAGATCAAATGAAAGAACACCACACAAAAAAGTTTCCAAGTCAGAACGGTCAGTGAATCTATATTCTGTGGCTGTTTTTAATTCTGTGCTGTGAAAAGCTGTTCAGGTCATGCAAAACTGGTCACACACAGCTCCGCATTACACACAGAATGAGGAAAGAAGTATTTTCAGATGGCTACAAACATCACTGTCATCTCCCAGTAAATGTTCTCTCTTAACTGGAAAATGTAGTCTGTACTAGTGGATAAGCCAATATTTAAAAGTTCTTTAAATGATTGTTGTAAACCACTGAAGCCCAACTTTCTTTTTTATAGGGAAGCACTCTTCCATGAACGATTTGTGATTCAGTGCTGAGGAGGCTCAAATGCAAACTGCATCACCAAATTCACTACCGCAAGGTAGGACCGGGGGAAAGAAAAGAGAAAAATGTTTTTAAATCAGTGATAACATTAGAAAAGTGGGGTCTTTTGGGGGAAAAGATCACTGTTGTTGAACTGTTTATTGAATTCGTTATTTATCCTTGGAGCAGTTCTAACAGTTAAAATAAATGTATAACGAGTATCAAAGAAAATGAGGATCTAAATTGGGATAGTTTTAATTAAGTTAATGGTTCTGGGACAGTTATAATTACAAAAAGTTTGTATTTAAATTTTAAACCAATTTTACCACATTTTACTATTTTAATTATACAAGATAAGCTTTGTCTGTCAAATTAACTATGTAATGGTTCAGATCCCAAGTACTATATTTCCCCCCCGTGCTCTAATATATTTTATTGTTTTAGAATCATAGAATCTTTTGGTTTGGAAAAGACCTTTAAAATCATCAGATGCAGCCAGATAACCCTTAACCAAGTTATCCTTTGCATATCCTCCTGCTGAATTAAAGTATTTATCACCAAATTCTGTTTAAAAATTTTTAAAAAGTCATTTGGGGAGGAGCTTTATTTCTCTATTTCAATTTTACAAGGCTGTGTGAGTGTATAGACCCAAGCAAACATTGATTCTAGGAGAAACTATATTATTATTATGTGCTCTGATATCACTGTATCATCATCAAGACAAACTATTTCATTAAAGAGTACTTTTCAGAAGGCATCTAGGCTAGTGCAGGGTATTTTCCACTGATGATGTTGTATAAACAATATAATTGGCTTTTTTAGCTCTATTTAGGATAGATTAAGTACATTTAGGCTTAAAGATTTTTCTTCATAAGATATTCTGTCCAACCTCTAGTTCACATCTGTGCCTTTTCTCCCCAGTGTCTCCAAATATCAAGTCCCTTGCTTAAAACAGAGACAGCAAAACTCAAAATGGTTTTTCCACATAGTTTTCACCAGTGTTGTATTCAGAGATAACTTTAACATGCGTTGTTTTGTATTTACTGCAGTGGGCAACATTTTGAGTTGATTTTCAGTAAGTTCATGTATTCACAGAAAAACTCTAAAGTGACTGCCCAGGGACCTATCTTTCAGAACCTGTGGTAAGCCCATGTGCCTCATCAAAGTTTTAGTAGAGTGATCTGACTGCCATTTTCCCCAAACCAAGAAGATCTTTGCCTTTGTGAATTGCAAGGAGGCCAGCTTCTATTTAAATCACAAATCAGCAGTAGAATCTTATGTTCTTTTAGAAGGAGTAATTCCCAAACACTGTATCTCACTGGGCAAAATATTAGCCAAACTTGCTCACAGTGAGCAGGGCTGAAATTGTCACAAAACCAATATAATACTGTATGCAGCTAGGAGATGAGGATTTTCACAAAAGTAGTACCCTTTTCTGGTAAGATCTATCTGTTCCTGTCACCAAAGTTTGACAAAGAGGGCCTGAAAACCCTGTCTTTAAGAAATCAAGATAGCCCAGTACCAGGTAAGGAGTGCAGATAGTGAGTGGAACTAGTTTTAGTTATGGACTTGAGAGCTGACTACTTCTAGGTGGCACACAGATACATTCCCATTCAGGCTGTAGATGTGCAGAAACAGATCTGGGAGCCTCTGTGTAGTCTAATATGCATGTAGAGGCAGAGTTTATTAAATCTTAATCCTCTTCAAAGTATTTCCTCCTGTAGCCTCCTATTCTATCAGAAAGATATTTTCTCTTTGTTTTCACATTTCTTTTGCAATTGCATTTTTAATTAATTTTCATATGAACTGAATTACTTAAAAATAGTTCATATTATGTTCTGTTATTGTTTTGTCCTTATTATTAGTAACCTTCTGCTAAACCTTATATAACCCCCACACTTCATCAGGCGATACATATTTTAAAAACAAATGCCTACATGTAATCTCCTAAACTTCCATCATGTTTCTGATCAATTTTACTGATTTCTGAAATGTTTGAGACACAGAGAAATATCTACCTAACACAAAAGTTCACACAATGTATATATATGGAGACCTGCATGCTTCAGTTCATATATGCATATATGTTTATGTTATTTAAGTTGTTGAGTTAGAAGATAAAAATTATATGTAGGCATATTAAATATTTAATAAGAGAGAAAAATCATTAATTATAGCTACCTTGTACATAAATCTAACCATAATCTATTTATTTAGAAAAAAAAATCCGTTTTGATGAGCATTCTATGCAAGAAATAATCCTTCAGCTTAGTGCTTGCTTTCTGACAAACAACGAGTTAAAACCAGAACCACAAATTATAGTAGAATCAAAAAACATTGTCAAATTTTTGCAATTCTTCTAAAGATATATCAGGACAGGCGGGAGGATTTCTGTATGGTATTAACAGATTAGCAAACAGAAAAGCAGATCAACTAAAGGATCAGTTAACTACATTTTTCACTTTATTCCTACAAAACATATTGTGATATTGCCAACAGTATCAGCAGGGTCTGACTTCCAAAGAGGAGACACTGATGCCATAGGGATTTCTGAGTTCAATTAGCATTTGGATATTATTTTCCAAGCAACACCAGAGGTAATAGCCCCTGAATAAAAGTTGCAAAAGCCTTTTATAAATTCAATTAATAAAAAGAATGGTAAAACTCCACTAAAGAAATTCAACAGTCAGAAACAGTCCCATGTCTAAGGTGCAATTAATTGCTGTAAAAGAAGGACTGCAGATGCCTTATCAGAACAACAGCAGGGAGAGCAATAACTCCCGTCAGTGTAAAGGACAAAGTAATGAGACAGGACTAGGGCTAGAGAAACATTAAATTAAAAACTAAAAATCTCAACAAAGTACCCATCAAACGGTTAGAAAAATCAAAAAAATTCACAGAAGTGTGTCAGCAGATATAACATATACAGTAATACTACTCTCAGCAACACATGTGAATCTGATTGATTGTTTCATGTGGTAGTAATTTGGTGTCTATCTTGCATCCTCTTTCTCTTTTCCAGCACCTGACCCAGGTTACAAATTAGAAAAAGAAAAGTTCAGCTGGTTTTATCTGTGGAAGCAGTCAGAGCCATATTAGGGTTAAACTCAAGAACAGCAGCATTTTTCCAACTTTTTCATCCTATGTTGAAGCCAAACTTAGTGTAATGCCTGCTGTGAAGCTCTCCATGCGTATGTCGCAAGACAGAGTTCAAATCCAAGTTCTGATCTATGAGTCAGGTTGGGTAATCCCCATCCTATGTCTCAATATGTTTTAAATATTTTAAAATGGATATGAGAGGAAATTGAGTTAGTATTAATATTTCAAGCATCCGACAACAGGCACAAGTTTATGTCCTGATTCATGTGTTTGATGAAAGACCAACTTCTGGTGAGCATGATATCAAGGAAGGAGGCTATATGAATAGTGTTCATTGTATTTATTACCTCCGTCTTCTTTATCTGTACCCAGCAGTTCTGGATCTATCTTTGACTGCAGCAGATAAGAGTGTGAGATGCAGGTCCTTGTGAAGGTTTGATATGAAAAAGATGTTCATTCCCAATGTGTCCTGCAAGTTGTATGGGCCATGTGTTCTTTTTGTGCCTTAGCAGAACGAACACAGTCGACTCCAATGGAGTTTTCCTTTGTTTGTCAATTTGCTTATGATAACACATTTACGAAGATATCCTATGGCATAGAAGTAAAACTCTGCGGGACAAAGTATTGTTTTTTGGGTTTTTTTAATTGGGTGGTCCATTATAAAGATGTATATTTCACATATGACATTGGAAATGGTTGTCCTCTGACCTCTTCTAAATATGATGCAATATAAAGGATACCTTGAAAAGAAGTGCTAATAAATTCCATCTGAAAGCACTGATCAATTAAAAAAATACATTTTAATTTATTTTTTTTTTACTATAAAACTGACACCTCTAAGTACAAATAAAGGAAAGCGTAAATGAAACAGCTCTTTTTGTTATGTATAAAGGACCAATTTTACCTCCTTGTTTTTTTCTGAAGCAATTTGAATAAACGACAGGTATGATGACTTTTAACCAAAAATGTTAACGGTTTGTAACCAAAATTGTCTGAAAAGTTACGTGAATAAACTGCAAATCAGAAATGCTTCTTGCAGTTTCAAGTAAACGTGTTTAGCCGCAGTACAATTCTAGTAAATTGTAGATAAATGAAGGAGCCACTAAGCTCAGCTTCCCATATATTTTTCCTGTTTCTCTTCAAATAGATGTTGCAAAGTTTCTCCCTTGTGTTTGTGTGCGTCTATGTGTTCAACCATATAATTTTGTTATTTTGAAGAAGGAGAAACAGGGCTTTTTGATTCAGGAGCAGTTGGATAAATATTACTTTTTTTGAATGCAACAACTGAATTCATCTGTCTTCCACCTCTTCAAAAACTGGCCACATATTGACTTAACTGAACAGCAATATTTGTACTACATGCTTCATACTGTGCCAAGTAAGTCACTAAGGCACTCAGTACAAGTTTTGCTGTCCACACATCTGTTGTTTTCCATAGCAAGTTTGACATTAACACATCCAGGAGTCCTCAGTGGAGCTGTGTAGCAGATTGTGCCATACTGAGTACACAAAGAATGTCAGGTGATTGGCAACTCTTTAACACCTTTTCCAAAATACAAACTCTGTTGGGCAGTATGTGTAAAAGTCCCCTAAGGATTTCCAGTTTAGAAATTGATTCTAATCATAATTACAGGAATTTCTCATGGATATGGCTCCACTTGGTTTGAGGAATGACTAATCACTGTGAGTGCTGAGAAGAACAGAGCTCAAAGAGAGTCAAGTGATTATGGCGGCACGGTTCTGAAGGGAGGAATTTGAAGAAGTTGTGCATATTAGGCAAGATCAGAAATAAATGTCAAAGAAAAACCTGGAAAAGCTGGAACAAGCTTCTGTCATTTTGGGCTGATAGTGGTTCATTTAACCTCAGTACCTACTGAGAACATTGCAAATGGATCTGTACCGAGATTCTGGCTTAAGTTCAGCAGATGACACTAAGATTATAGAAACATATAATAAAAAGACAGAGGTTAATTTCTCATATAAAACACACACCTATAATACTGATATTTGGTAAAGTTGACAAAAGATTATACTATTCATAGAAGAATATTAAAATAACTGATCTATCTCTATTCAAAATAAGATTCACATAAATTTCCATTTTATATCAACTACTTTTTAAAAGATCTTTTCCAAACATTTCACAAAAACTGGGCAAGAAAAACTTAGAGCAAACATCCTTGTTGGCTTTCATCTGACCATACTGCTGTTTTCTCATACCTTGGCACCAGGTGTACACTAATCTTGACTGAATATCATACTTCTCTAAAATAGTAGAAAAAAAATATTTTAGTCATGACTTCTGGTTTTGATAATATTTCTGCTTGGAAACTATTTTCCTTTCTAACCTGCAGTTTCTTTAAAGGAAGTTTTTGCATCCTCTGACTTCTGCCCTGTCAGCAGATACATACTTTAATAAATTTCTGTAATGATTGCACAAGACTAGAGGAATTTTGTAGGCAGATTACACAGTGTCAGGATAGCATTAATACACATGAGTGTTTGTGATGAAACAATACATGAGGCCACTGGACCCCAACACTCATTTCCAGGTCTGCTCAAGCCTTAAGAAAGGCCTAGAGTGAATCCTCAGCAGAGGTTCCCTGGTGTGTCCTCAAGGCATAATTTCACTCTTCACTTTGATTATGATCAAGATGTTTAGCTCAAAACTGGAATGTTAGATGAAGAATTTCCACTTAAAGGAGGCAGGATAGATATCTGTTGCCCTAAGGAAATACTTCTGAATCATTCTGCTTTTCATTTTGGCAATATTTCCTTTCCTGCTAATAAATAAATACAGAGTGTCTAGAATTTCCCTTAATATGAGAAGCCTTCTTGGAGTCTTGGGATTATTTTCTTTTATTGATTTTTAATCTGGAAAATAGATTCATCCTCTCTTAAAGTAGCATGACCCCATCCAGCTGAGAAAAAGGGAGATTTTAAAATTATTAAAGCAGAAAAGCTACACATCTGCTGGAATGTGAATCTATTCACATCTTCTTCGTGATTAATGACAGTTTTAGAAACCATTTGCAGAACAGTAAAAAGAAAATTGGGTAATTTTTATTAGCATTCCAGATATGGCATGCTACACTTTGATATATAGGATTCATAGGTAAGACTGAGAAATAGGGCTAAAGTGCTAAAACAATGATTCCCTGAGATTAATAGCCGGTTTTGAATGTTCAGAGAGCTATCTCTATTTTTACTATTGATTAAAAAAACTCCCATAATTCTTTGTAATATAAAGGTCGTTATGCCTGGCAGAAAAGGTATCAGAAGTGCTCTGCCTGCACCAAGAGGAGCTGAGGTACAGAGCAGGATGCTGGGATGCCTCCTGTGCCTCGATACTTAACACATACAAAATTTCCTCTACCAATAGGAAGTGGAAGCTTGCCTGCAAAGCTGTTGTGAGGTCAGTTTGAAATTGTCATAAAGCACCCGAGGGAAAAATCCCTAAAATTCTTACCAATCAACATCACAATAAATCTATAGGTAGCATCTCCACTAAGCTGCAGTTTCTAGTGTAAAAGTCATAAATTCTTATTAACATAGATAATAAACATATCAAGACTTCAACAGATTTTCAGACAAATTTAAGTCTGATGCTTAAGGGTGATATTACTAGATAGCTCTTAATCTGTAACTGTCATGAATGGTAGGTAAGGGAAATAAGAACAATATTTTTAAATATAATTTAGCTATTTTCTTCAATTGAAATATTGTAATGTGATGGAGTTTACCTGTATATCTGTATACATAGATATGGATGTTGGAACTTGAAAAAGTGTCCTGTGTGCGAATTGTGAATATATGCAAAGGTCAGACATTGTACAAGCCATACCAACTTAACAGTAGTGTTTTATAATTGATTCATTTCAATCATTCATTCTTTTACCCATGCTTTTAATGAGCCTTCATAACAGTATGTCTCTGTGATCTGTTAGACTGAGGACTGATTGCAAAGATTATTATTTATTAGAAAGTTCCCACTCTGATCAGGATCACTAAACAAGCCATAATCAAGAGCTAATTACATTCTGCGGGGGTTTAAATTCAAAGACAACAGAGTATAAATAAAATTAGAATTTTAAGGTATTCAGTAAAATTCTATTACATAATTTCTCTGCCACCAAGAGCCCAATTCAGAACCCAAAGGTTCTGAAGGCAAGGCTTTTAAAGGTTTTAGACACTTTCAAACAATGGCTTTTTAAATGTTTCATCAACCTAGAGTACCCACGCCCTCATGGACTTAATTAGACACAACTATCCAGCATGCGACTTTCACAAGGTTTAACAATATGGAGGCAAGTTAAAAATATTTTCTTAGTCATAGAGAAGTGAAAATAAGAAAGCTGATGAAGTGGTTTATAGCATCAGCTTACATTTCAGAAAAACTATGTTTCAATCTCTCTTCTGTCATAAGTTTCTTTTGAGGGCTAGAGCCATGACAGCACTTAAATTGAAGTTCTTAACCTTTACATGTCTGGTCCCCAGACTGGAAGGCATTGCAAGCTCTAGTCAGCCCTTTTATATTACTTAAAAAAGCTTATGTGAAGCAAAGGCAAGAGAAGGATGTAGGGCTTCCTGGGTGAGATTGCTTCTAAGTGTGCATTAGTGTCCAGGGAATTTAGGACAGAGCCATGTTTTGAAGGCAGCTATAAAGCAGCTAGACAAAGCTATAGAGCAGGGTAGATCTAAAAAGAGATGTCATTGATTTTGGACATCCCTTTAAAGTGCTGGTTGCTTTCTGACTCCATATGAAAAGTGCCATGATTGAGCAAGTGTGATCATTAAAAAAAATAGTTTTTTTATTACTGTTCTTTATGCTTTGCTTTTTACAAGTGTACTAACAGAATTGAAAAAGAAAATGCTAAATCCAAATTTCCGTTCATGTGGAAAAACCACACTTCCTGACATGAGTTTTGCACTTGCATTTTCTTTCAAACAAGCAAGTATCTTTAAACTGGGATGACATTTATGAAAAAATCAATGCACCATGAAAGAGAATTCTCAAAGGTTCCCCACCCAGAATTTATGAAACAGCACAGCTGGGTTTCTTTCTCAGTAAGGCCATCAGGTTTTCATTCCATAAGAACACTGAAATCATTGCTAATTTCCTTCATTATGTCTCCTTTATAAATTGGAAAGTGCTTCTAATTATGGTAGTCAGTAAGTATGAACATTTCTTGTAAGGAGATTGCATATAAAATACTGGGATTTTTTCCCCACTTGTTGTTGTTGTTGTTGTTTGTTTCAGATAATTAAAATTAACTTACTACAATATTGCTCAGAATTCTATGTACTTTCACTACTCACTTCCACATACTCAAGGGAAAGCTGAGTGACAATTTAATGTGATTTGGCTTTGCCCCATGAGAAATGTCCACCATGACATCGCTCCCAAAAAGGGGAGGGAGGAAAGTGCAAAAAGTAAGGCTTAGAAATCATCCTCTAATCTTTCAGTCACCAGTTCATAGGAAATACATAGAAATTATGATTATGGGAATAATGTACTTGTGTTGGGTGTTTTTAATAGGCAGGGCAGTGAAATGTGCACAATCCAGCATTAGCTTAGCAGAGCCAACAGAAGCAGCGTTTGTATGACAGCTCACCATCGCTCTAAATGATTCGTTTAGATGTGTAAACAAGTAGCTAGTAACCAATCTACTGCTTAGATATAGAGAAGTAGAAGATGTATATAAGTAGCCTTCTGATCTGTAATAAACGGCTTTCACCGATCACATTGGTCTGCGTGTGATTGACCCGTGCCCCCGCTACAACATAATGGTGACCCCGAGGTGCCCGAATTAGTTCGTAACGAACTGCTGCGTGCGCGCGGGGTGCGGGGAAGGCAGTCGTATTTCCCTGCAAGCCCCGGCAGGATGACCCCTTCTCAGGCCTGAACTTTCCCTGCAGTCCCGTGCAGGATGAATTATTAAGACGGAGCTCCGCGAAACGTCAAGACGACGTGGAATCTCACCGATAAGAGGTGAGCGGCTGCAGGGGGAGATGGGGCGGGACCACCACGAACGGGACGCGGTCCTAAACCTCCTCCAACTAATTCTCTCTAAGAGAGAGCAGAAATTTGATGCCTCGACTTTGAAAAGCTTTCTTAGCTGGGTGTGGGAGCAGGACTTGATATCGGGTGCTTCGGTAGCTTTTGAGATCAGCACCTGGGAGGCAATCGGAACAGCACTCTGGAATACTATAGCTGCAGGGGAGAAGGGAGTGAAGGAGGCTACAAAGTATGCTCCTCTTTGGAAGACCATAATTGATGTTTTGCGTGTTATGAAAGCGGAGAAACAGGCGGCTGCTGCTGCAGCGTCAACTCTCGACCCACCCCCTGCAGAGGCCCCACAGGCTTTTCCCATCAATAACTTGTTTTCGACCCAGCTGGACATTCCCTCGCGAGTGCTGGTTCTCCCCCCCGATCTCGCCGCCCCCCTTCATCTTGTTCGCCCCTCCCAACGGCGACAGGGGTGGAGGTTGATGCTCCCCTCCCCCCGTCACCACCACCACCGGTGGCTGCGCCACTCCCACCACCAGAGGTGCCCGGGGCCGAGGCCAGGGTCTCTCATAGAGACTCCAACTCCCCATCCTCCAACTCCCGATCCTCCAACTCCCGATCCAACTCCCGACCCTCCAACTCCCGATCCTCCTCTCAAGGCCCTGATGATGTCAGAGGCGAGGAGGGGGAGGGAGCACCCCCTCCTAGAGCTTTGATCAAGGCTGATCCTCTGACTCCTCCGACTCCTCCCGATCTGTCCGCTGTGATTCAAGATCTAACAAAGACCCTACAGGCAATAACCTTAGATCAATCTCCTAAGGACCCTTCACCCGTAAACAGTCCGTATGTCTTCTCAAGCCCCCAACTGTCCCTGCGAAGTGCCCCCCTTGGATCGCAGCCAACGACTGCCGTACCGGCAGCTTCCCTGGCTATTCAGCCAACAAGTGTCGTGCCAGCGGCTCCCCCCGCGCCTCAACCAGAAGCCATCGTGCCAGTAGCTCCCCCCCCGCCACCCTCATCACCGGAGGCTGCCAAGGCCAAGGATGCAGCCTCGTAGAGGCTGATCCCCAATCCCCCTCTCAAGGGGAGGTCGAGGCTGGTCCATTGACCTCTACTGATTTTTTAATTGTCATCCGAGATTTAGCAGAAACCTTGCAAGCGATACCTCTTAGTCTACCTGCTAGAGCTGCTTCACCCATGAACAAATCGTACACCTTCTCTGACTTTCTCCCCTACTTGAAGATCTGCTTTGAAATTAACATCTCTCCCCCCGGGAACTGCGTGGTGCTCACAGCTTCGACCCCCAACAACCTGTGCTGACAGCTCCCCCACTGCGGCTGCTTTACCGACCGTGCGACCTGTCCAGTTACCCTGGCAGAGCCATCTCGGGAAGCAGCACAGAAGAAACAGCAGTTACCTGCCGCTTCCAGTCTTCGAAGTGCCTTTTTAATTAGTGTATCTGAGTTGTATTTTGAATTTGTTTCCAACTTTTCAAAACCAGACAGCAGTAATGATAACAGCTTGGTTAAATGAGAGGGTTTAGAAAGTGTTTTATGTGTATCTTTTATGCTCTGAAAGTCTTGTGTAGATTGTTAAGTTACTCGACTTTTCCCTACACATCTTATCTTATTCCACAGAATTGGAATGTGAACTATGACATTCTGCCTTAAATCATGGCAGCAAGCCCCCTCTCGCTTTCTCACTATGTATGTTTCCTTTAAGGACTTTTACAAGCTTTCTGTTGAAGTTCTAACATTATCCAACTCTGATAAAACTTGTTTTTTCCCACAGGAAAAAATTTATCTTGTTTTCTACCTAGCTTGGCACCACTCCTGCTGTTTGGCCTTCAGATTCCTTGAGCTGCCTGGAACAACCCAAATACTAAAACATAATTAAACACAGCACAGTTATATCCCATACAAAATTAGCAAAGTCCAAAGTGAAATTTTCAGGTTGTTTCCTCAAAGCATCATTTATACTTACATGTCGATGCATCAACTCGGTGGGTCTTTTTTTGGTTTTTTAGTCTTACTCAGCATACATTCACATTGGACAAGATGCATAGCTACAGCAATTAACTTTAAATCCTGCAAGGCCTGACTCCCTATTTGTTATCTGCAGAAACTTTTAAGAATCGACTACAATTAGCTCATGGTTTTCTACTGTAAAAAGTGTAGTGCTAGCTTTACCTGTTTGCATACACAGCTTTAGTAAAACAATTTAAATGTGACTGTTTTGCCATAAATACATGTGACAACATTTCCAGCTAGTACAGCTGTTCAGAGATGTAAATGTGCGTGGTCTTCCTTGTCACCTATAGCTTGCACATGAACTTAACATCAGAATAGTTTAAGTCCTTGGTGTCGTCTTTACATCTCAAACCTATTGTATTTATATTTACAGACAGCTGTCTCACCATCTGCGAATTAAGCAGGTTTTAGATGCAATTTTCCAAGATGTACACTGTCATCCCTGTGAGTAAAGCTGCACCTCGAAAACATCTTAGTAAACTTACACTTATCTCAGAGGAGTACAGACTGTTAAACAGGCATTTTCAACACGACTATAAATCTGTCACACTTTAAATTTCTTTCCAGTTAATCCTACCCTCTAAAGTTCTATGTTGCTGCTATTTCATTTACAACTCAGTTATTTTTCTTGATATTATTTGCTGATGTTTAACTGCTGTATGATGAGTTTTCAGTAGTTTCTTATACGGGAGAGGTCAAAATAGGTTGAGTTCTGCTGTATCTGAAACTCTCAAAGTGTACCCTTAACCTTATATCTAGTTTAGTAGATTTAGAGTTAAACGCTTGCAAAGGCATCCAGAGTGACTACTTCTCTAATTCAAAAGATTTGTTTTTTTCTTTCCACAGGTATGCTGCAGCAAATGTACTAAAAATGTTGTTTGAGTCTTTTATGTATTCTGAGTTTATAAGTCTGACCTGTCAACTTTAAGTTGATCAAAATTTATGTAAAGTCTGTTGATTTTCAGTTTGATTAAGAAGTTAAATTTTAGTAACCTCTGAAAGAAAGAAAAGAGAAAACAGACGCTTGTGGTCTAGTGAAGAAAACTTCCATGTTTGTGAGTGGTGGTGTTGTTCAGTGAATTTGTAACAGCTGGCAGAGGCATGTAACTTGCTGCCTCAAAGCCAGAACTGGCAGAGTAGCATCCTGAGGCCAATTCTGTAAAGTGTTTTGTGGCCTAAGAGCCAGTTAGCCCCGTGGTAACTTTAGCGGAATCAAGTCTGATTTTGTTTCCTTGTGCGTGTGTGTGAATTGTCTGTGTTAATTTGTATTTTGCCGGCATGTAAATCTAGGTAGAGGCGCCTATGAGATAAAACTTATTTTTTAAGTGCTTAACATTAATTTCTCTTCACTTTCAATTATTGACTTTAAGCTCTGTTAGATTTATCTTAGTTTTAAGCAAAGTTAAAGTTCTGTCAAAACAAGCAAAACAAGACAACACAAAGCAAAACAGAACAAAGAAAACATTTAAAAAAAAAAAAAAAAAAAAAAAAGAGGGGGAAACACGGAAAAGAGTTCTTTACAGTTCTTTTTCTTTACAGTTCCCTTGCTATAGAGATAAGATAAAGTCAACTGAAATGTTCATGATAAAGATTTGGTAAGACAAGTGAAGATGCAATTTTTCAAATCCTTAATTTCATCACAAATCCTATGGTTCTGAATGTTCTACATCAGTCAATCAAGATGACTATTTATAACAACCTTTGCAGCTTACCTTCTATAGGTAACACAGAAGAATGAACATCAATTTCAAATCATGAATATTATTAATTGTAAGATGCTTAGTGCTTATTTCTTATTTTCATTTTGCTTTACTGTCACATATGCATAGATGTGTAGAAAACATAATCTCACTTTTTCAGAACAGTTACTGTTACTGTATTAACAATTCTAGATGTGTTGTTAATGTAATGATATGAATTTACTAAGTCTTTATAGAGAGCATTATCCAGAAGATATTATTTGATGCTATACATATGTATTTCTTTGTTCACAGCTATTTGTAGTTTGTCTATGGTACCATTGATTATTTAGTTAAAACTAAATGTAGTTTAGTTATAACTAAGTGTAGTTATCTGTAAGAAGTGTATTGTTTTTAAAAACTGATATTAATAGAGACTTCTTTGTCAGATGGTTTAGAGACACCCTCTCAGTGAAGGCCTAGGCTCTGGCCAAGCCCTGGCCCTAAGCTGATCGGGTACTGAATCTTTAATCCCAGATGTTTCTACCCTAAAACTGCAATTGAGTCATTTTGACTCACCAATTCGGCTTAATAAGAACTGGAACCCCTTTCAGGTAAACTTGAAAGCCTTGCCCGGGAAAGGTCTTCAGGTCTCGCCTGTAAAATGGGACTCTCCAGTGATTGTAGACTCTGGGTAGTAGCTAATAGCTAAATGGTTAATAATCTGTGTACTTTTGAAGTACTGCTTTCTTTCTCTTATGTATTGCACCTGTAGTTGCACCTGTTGCCTTTATCACCTTCGCTCATAATGCAAAACCCACAATTGAGTGTGTAATAACACGTAATACCAAAGCTCAAATGTTAACCTGTTAACCTAGAGAAGGGAGTATGCATGTGTTCTATCACCAACAGGTTCAAAGCAATTACCTGCTCACCTGATCAGAATCAAGAACCAGAGTTCAGAAGAAACCATGGACTCTTTAATCAAGATTTGAGCTTGACAGAGACTTTAGAGCAACGGTGTATTTTGTTTTCACAGTTTCAATTATCTAAAGTAGTACTTGCTAGAGAAATTATTTTAAGTAACCATATAGTAACGAGTTAAAGTAGAAAAGTTACTCAAAGCTGAAGAATCATTGAGGAGCTCAAGAATTTGTGTAAGACAGTGTTGTTGTTGCTTTTGATAATAATAACTTTCAAAATGTTGTTTTGCTGTGCTTTGCAATGCTGCTCTATGCTAATTCACAGAGTGATAGAAAAATACACCAATCAAGCCTGGCTTGTGCAAAAAGAAAACGGGGGATATGTTGGGTGTTTTTAATAGGCAGGGCAGTGAAATGTGCACAATCCAGCATTAGCTTAGCAGAGCCAACAGAAGCAGCGTTTGTATGACAGCTCACCATCGCTCTAAGTGATTCGTTTAGATGTGTAAACAAGTAGCTAGTAACCAATCTACTGCTTAGATATAGAGAAGTAGAAGATGTATATAAGTAGCCTTCTGATCTGTAATAAACGGCTTTCACCGATCACATTGGTCTGCGTGTGATTGACCCGTGCCCCCGCTACAACATACTTGTTCTTTCCTTCTAAGTACTTTGCCTTGGCCAATCAGTTTAGTCTGGACATTTTTACTCTGCAGCACTAATGTCTTCCCTTTGGTGTATATCATTAATAATAATCTCTTGAACCCTATATAAATTCAGCAGAATTTTCTAAATATATTTTCTCATGTCCAACCCATGGGAAAACAGAATCCTGTAATGTGTGGCTAAGACATGCCACAAAAGTGATTAAACTCTTGTGAAGAAACATAAAATGTAGTTCAAATGTAGAAGTCTAGATCCAGAAGGGAAATTGAATATATTTTCATTGCCTAAAAGTTTTGCATGGCGGTATTAATTCCGTTAAGTGCTCAGATAAAACCCATAAATATGACCTGTTGATTAAAGATTGATCTTAGAATGCTCAGAAGACTCATCATTTCATTGAACTTTCTACCATATAAAGTTCAAACTCTGAATTTCAGGATAAAACAAATACAGGATAGGTAATACTGATTGCTTATTGGTGCTTGGTCTTCCAGGTACAAGGAAGAATAGAGTATTTTTGGCTTCTTATCTTTTTAAACCCTTTCAATTTTTGTAGAACAGTTAAGTCAATATGAAAAGGAGGATGAGTTTTGTTGACTGTTACTGTGGACTAACTATATAACTTTTTTTACTTTAGTACAATTGGGTCCCATCTCTATTAGAAGTGATTTACCTGTGACTACTGTCTTCCAGTCACACTTCCATAGAGACAAATGCTTTGTCTCTGAAAGCCTTTTTCTTTCAGTTTACTTGCTTATCTTCATTGAGTAAAGGTGGAAGAATGAGATCCTTGGAAACAATCAAATTTCGCTAATAATGTCTTTGCGAAAATGAAATATCTACTAAATACATTTATATTATCCCAAATATCTTTTTAATGTTCTGATGACCCTATTCTGAAATGAAAATTGGGGTTTTTTTTCCTAAACAAACAGTAATTGAGGTCCTGTAGAAACAAAACAAAACAAAACAAAACAAAACAAAACAAAACAAAACAAAACAACAAAAAAACAAACCAAAACAAAACAAAAAAAAAACTTAGTAAGACTACATTTTGCCAGAAAGTGAGTAGCATAGGACAGCAATAGAGGTCCATATACTGCCACTGTCTCTATACCAACTGTTTTTCCATAGTGAAATGCCTCACTTCCGTCCATAAAACTTATTTCTCTACTTGCTCAGTGCCCAATTCTGTTTTAATTGACTAACTTTGGAAGTGATATGAGTGCCCTCTGGGACAGTTCATTCTGCTCTGAGTTTTAGGCAGATTACGCCACTACAGGCAGTCCCTCCCTGGCTGCTCTGCCTTGAGCTGCTTTGCATTTCATTCAGCCTGTCCAGGCACTGCCTCTGCAGCTTTGCAGTCATCTTGATTGCATGACACTTTAAAACCTGTAACAGGCAGGATCCCTTTGTGACGCCTATTGTAGAAAATCACATACCTTTGAAAAAATTGCCATATTTAGTTCCATTTGTAGGCTACAAAATTCCTCTGCCTCTCAGGATTTTTAACTCAGCTGTTCTAATTGTGACATTTTATCCTTTCCTCTTTCCATCTTAACCCTTCTGTTTAACCTTTGTGAAAGCTGGGACATATTCTTACATCTTCAGGAGCTAAATCTTTAAATTAAATATCAAATACCACAAGACTCATGATGTAATAATTAGGGTGAAAAACACCATAGAATTCAAGACAGTGACTACTTCAGTCATCAGAGCAAAGTAAAATCATATTCACCTGAAGATATGGAAGCAGATGTGCAAAATGATGCATGGCCCAAAGAATTCCTAACAATAAGAGTTAATCAAGCATTTGCAGAAAGATGTTGAATTTTACCAAATTTTTGTATATACATTTTTATGTATTTAGTATGAATTACTTCTTTTCTGATATGAATGAAACAATGTTTGATCATTCTTGAACATGTACATTCATAAAAACACATTCAGGATGTTTTTCTGTTCTCTTTGTCTCTCCTCTTTTTCACTGTCAGGTTATACTTACAAAGATTTACTTTTTCCCCATGACATTTAACATTCATATTCTGAAGACACCAATGAAAACAGAAAACATTTTCTTAGAACTCAAGATGGATTTCAATGGAGACATCCATCTACTTGGGTGTTAAAAAAGTACGTTTTTAAATTTAAATTTTCCAAATTCTTAGAAATATATATGTATTTGCTCTGATTTTCCTTTATTTTCGGCTTGTTTCTAAAACTCCTTCTGGCCCCATAGACTAAAAAAGATGACAAAAAGCTTTCTTTTTCCTTAAGTAAATGCAGGAAAAAATGCCTAAACACGCCAGAGAATGCAAATTCCTTATAAGATTCCATGCATTTTATTTGATTATATTTTTTAAATATTTCAGATTGTGAATGACATTGTTTCAGTGGTCATCATTCTGAAGGATGACTTACTGAACTATTTAATTGAAAGACAGGACATGGAGACAGAGAGATAATTAAAATCATAGAGCACCAAAATTCTAGGGCAAGGACCTGTTTTGTGATTAGGGCAGCTATAAGTTGCTCATCATCCTTTGGAATTCTGCAGTATCAATGGTTATTATCACTTGACACACTAGGTCTATTCATCCATAAAAAAATAATCATAGTGAGAAAATTAAAATATCTCTTTCCTGGTAAGAATTTTAAAATGTTCTCATGTCAGTAAGATGTCTAAATATTCTTTGAAAGCCAATAACACAAAGAAACTAAGCTGCCTTTTCTTTTGAAAAAATAAATACTTTTCTTTTTTCACATAATTAACCAGAAAAAAAAAAATCAAAAGGCCAGGAGTGTAAATAGAATTTTAAGTCTATATCTTGCAATTATGCATGCTTTGAATTTTATTATGTCTATTGAGATTGCTTTAAAATTCACATAAAGGATCAAAAAATAATGAACTAGCCATCCACAATAAGAGTATTTTAATTATGCATATTTTTGATTTTACATATAATATTATTTTCATTAGATTACTTTCTTCTAGAAATGTCAAAGTCCTTTTAAAGATTTTCTGTGTGATCTGGAGTTCCACAAGGTGATATTAAAGAGAAAAAAGATGTATTTGTTTTATCAGATGCCTAGAAATTAAGGTACTAAAAGGACACAAAGAAGTGAATGAAGCAGAAATAAATATTAATTACAGTAATTTATATATCCTATAACTTCAAATGGAGATGTACAGAAGGTCTTGATTGTAAGGTTTTTTTTTTTCTCATCAAGTATTGATATTCATATTTAACCCTCAACAATATGTTTTAATGCTGCATGTGTTTTGCAAATACTTATCTTCAAAAAGGATTACATTGAAACTTATCTTAAAATCATATGTAATATTTAAAACATTCCATATCCACCAGAAAAATATGACCAATTAATGATTGTTTTTTTGTAATGTCTCAAAAGTAATTTTTGGTAAATGATTTAAAGTATTACTTCTAATTTTGTACTTTTGGGATACTTGAGTTATTTTCTTGGTGTTTTTTTCCGTCTGTACTAATAACTTTTTGCGGCTTTTCGTCATTCTTCTTTGTACCCCTTTTTTTCCCTCCACATTTAATCATTTCTCCTTGGTTTACCTGTTGTGTCTTCGTTTTCCTTCAGACTCTCAGCCCTAATTACTTCTCAATAGAATATTATTTGGTAGTTTCTGGTCAAAGGTTTTTCCCCACACCCCATCAGAGGATGGCTTACTGTAGATCACCTTTGTTGCAGTTCCTTTACTGTCCATAGATGTTTCTCCCCGTTCTGATTTCTTTCCTACACACAAGCACATGTTCTGCTGGTGGTCACTGTATTTTAGGGCCATACTGCTTTATTACAGTTACCAAATCTTTTCCTCTCAGTATAAAGAAACAAAAGACCACCCAACGACTTTTTTTTGTCAGGGGTTTTTTGGGGTCTTTTTGGTTGTTTGCTTTGTTCCCAAGGGGAATGAATCTGTTCCCAATACAACAGCTATTGTAAGGATTTAGGACTTCCTGCCTGAAGGTTTGCATCCCTGTTCTGCTGATTACTGAACAGTTCGGTGTCAGCCAAACTTGTCACCTAAGAAACTCAACTTCTGTTCATCTGTTTTGAACTACTTAAATCCAAACTCTGCTTCTCCCACCAAATTTTGATTTGGTGGCATTTATCGTTAGTTGGTTTAGTTCTTTTGGGAAAATTGTCATGTAGTTTGTGTTCATTTGTGTTCATTTTTCTGTTTCATGCTTTGTGATTTTGGGAAACTCCTTATTTTATTTTTATTGATAAGGTAATGAAGGTGGAAACAGAATGAGAGACATCTGTCTGGTTGCTCTTTCATTCTACCTTTTCATATAGAAGTTCCATATTAAATGCAAGAGCCTAATGAGATTGTGGGAGTTTCATTAAGAGGATAAGAATAGAAGAAGATTACAAGCTTAGCACAAGAAATATTAGTTGATACTGGGTTGTCCAAGAATTTTTCATCTTTTACATGCAAAAAGGGAAAAAAAACTCCAAAAAGTTTAAAAAAAATTTTTTTTGAAGTAATGAAAAGCTCTTTCATTCTGACCTTGAATTTCTTCAGAAGCACAAAATGTTATTTCCACAAAAATAAATGTAGTTTCTTTTTTCAATGCCCAAGATCCATGCACTAACTACTCTGTAGAATAATTCTCATTGGTTAGACTAGAACTTGTAGAACAAGAATCTTAAGCTAAAAATAGCAATAAGGATTTTAATATTCCTGTTCTTTTCTCACTGGCAAAGTTTGAAAACTATAAATGTACCCGTATTACCAGTATTCTCAATAGGATGCATATTTATCACAGGGGAAAAAAATCTGTTCAGATTTTTCTAAAGAAAAGCTGCAATTCATTATCAGGCTATTTTTATCATTATTTTACTGTTTATTTTGTCAAGGCCTGTCTTCTCATTTCTATAATTTTGTTTACTTATTTTGTTTAAGACACATGAAATAATTGTTACATCCTATACTAATTGAGCTTGGACCTCATTATTTAATTAATAAAATATTTTCTGTGAGAAGACAGTTTACTTCAGCATTTTAAAATCTGAGTTCAAATTGCTTCCAATCTGCAGTGAAGGAAAAAAGGATAGAAAAGGGAAGAAAGGCTGAATCCTGGTCTTAGACAGTGGATGCTTATGGTTCAGATTCTCAAATTTTTTTTTTTTTAAATTCCATTTTCGTTCATCATGTGACCTAAATAACACTAATAATTAACAAAACCCATAACTGACTGCTTATCATGCACTCTGACTGATCTTCTACCAATAACTTTTCCAGTGGTTATGCTGTAGGCATGTCGAAACAAACTCCTTCACTTTGAATGGATTGAAGTGAAAATGAGCCAATGAATTTCTGAGAAATAAGTTAGCAAAGGTCATTTAAAACAAATTGAAAATCAAACTCAAGCCTTGGAGCACAGAGCGCTGGATTTTGCTAATCTGTGTTCTACTTATAAATCAGATCCTTATTTTTTTTATAGTGGAGATAAGATAACCCTCAAAATGTGTCACTTAAGATTTTGGACAGATATATCTATGATATTAATAGAAAAACAAAACAAAAAAAAAACCAAACAACCAAACCAGGAATGAATAAATAAAATATTAATATCAATAAATAAATAAAATATTCAGGTGATTATTATAATTAAAAATATTTTCAGTTGAAAGTGCCTTTAGGATGCCATCATCCAAGAATTGAAAAATGTGCTTGTTAAAACCCAGACTCTGAAAAGATTACTTTTTACATGCAACTTTCAGGCTGTAGTAATTAAAAATCTTGTTATTTCACTGCCACTGAAAAGATAGAAGAAATAGTTACTGTTATCCATGCTTCCATGTATAGCTCTGCACATTCTATAATGTTCTCACATCTTTCACAGTACTTTTCGTTTCTATCAAAAATCAAGTTCCTTAGCTGATGCTAATCTCATGTGACAATACAAATCAGTGAGGTGCATAGGTGTCTGAAGTACAGCAGAAAACGAAAATGCTGCATGTTAAGGATTCTAAAAAAGTTGCTTTGATTCAGTTCTATTCCTAGTCCCTTTCAGATTCACCTGATATCCTCAAATCTCTGCACACCCTTATGACCTCAACAACAATAGCCTTTTGTTGCTGTACTTGTATGAAGCATTTTCACATATTGAATGATGTCTTTAAAATGTGTCATAAACTGTTCACCTTTGCTTTGTTTTCCACTCTTACCTCTCTAACTGATCCTGGAATACCAGGGTTTTTCTCAGCCCTGAACGGAAGTTATCATATACACGCCATAATACAGATAACAAATGTCAAATTTCAGTGAAAATAAATATTTAATATTTAGAAAAACACAAAAATTTTCTCAGCTGTTTGGCCCACAAATATTAGAAACAACAACAAACTTTTGGGGGTTTATATCTTCATGGACCTATTGCTGGACATAGAAATCCAATTTTGAACTCAGTTATACTCAAGTCGAAAAGGAACAGACAACTCCATTCATCACTGATATTTCTCCAGAATTAAAGCAGTGTTATTGAAAAATTAGTTTAGCCTGCAGCTGCTTTCTACCTTGAATTAAAGATTTTCAACCACTAATGGTGTTTCTGTATGAGTTATCTTTTTATTTTAGCCATGGAAGTTTATTGTATAGGATAATTATCAATGTCACACACAGTTTTCTCCAATGAAAGACATATCTTCCCAGCAAGACTCTACCTTAATATGTTTTTCATCACTTTCCAATCTCCAAATTACGGCTACTCTCTTGCATTTAACAGAAGAGAGCATGAATTTGTTTCTGGTCTGCAAGCATTGATTTCTTCATGCTTCTTTGGTGTCTTCCAAATGCTACTCTTGAAAATAGGAACAAGAACAGAGCAACAATCAACCTGAAAAGCATGTACAATCACTTGAAGTGTCTGAACCCAGACCTAAAATGAATGGCTCAGACCCATTTCTTCAGGAAATGTGCCTTTTTTTTTTTCTTGCAGTTGAAGCAATACATATAAAACATTAGATGAACATTTATCAATGCAAAGAGCATTATGTATCAAAAGCATTGTCTTCTTTACCTACATGAAAAAGCTGTGTTTTCCCTTTGACAAAGACAGTGAGAATTTTTGGACAGGAAACTGAAAAGATAAAGACTTGGCCGCAGCAGTAACAGTGCTGAAGCACACCTCTGTTACCAAGGTGACTACTCTTACAGACTCATGCTGAACTCACCAGTAATCAGGAATTTAACTAGAGAAGTCTCTAGAAACTGGCTCTCTGTCTTGGATAGAATAAAAGTTTCGTGAAGCTTCTCCTTCTTCGCAGACTTTTGCCCAGAACTGTCCAGAACTGTATAGCTGAAGTATAAAAACTCCTTCAACATAACAAATTAGATCAATATTAGAAGAACATTTTAACGAAGCTTATTCATATACCTGCACTGTTATGCAATAATTTCCACATCAGTGACATTGCTTACAATAATTTTCAGGAAGGATTTTAGTACATTAATCCATATGATGTATTGTTATAATAACATATGCAAAATATCAGAATGTATGCCCAGATTTCTGTAAGGAGTATTAAGGTACAAATATTCCAGCTCTCACATATTCCAGTTCTTATTCCTCATAAAATCCCTCCTGCATATTTTTATTGAAATGGGATTCTTCTGAATTAAGTGGTCAAGAAAACAAGAAGGTCTATGAGTAGAATTTACCTAAAGTGATAAAGACCTGCAGGACTATAACCTATACTGTTAGGAGCATAAGTTTCATCGGTCAAAGGAAAATAATTCTTGTGTAGTGAAATCTTGCCACAAGAAAACTAATAAAGTTATTAGCTCTTTAATATACCACAGAAATTCTTGGGTTTTTTCAGATGAAATCCCTTGCTATCCAAATTACTACCTTACCTATTTCCAGATGTACACTGAGAAATCAGCATTTGTTTTTCTTTTGTTAAGTAGATAGCATGTATTAAAAAGAGATATTGTTTGAAAACTGCTGAGTAAAGACAAGGAAATTTGCCTCTGCGACATCATAGAACAAAAACCAGCCACAGTATTTTTTTGTTTGGTTTTTTTCTTTGTTTGTTTTTGTTTCTTTGCTTGTTTTCTTTTTTCGGTTTCCTTTTTTTCTGTGGTTTTTTGTGGTTACTTTTTTTTTTTTTTTTTTTTTTTTTTTTTTTTTTTTTGGTTGCTGCTGTTCAGAAATATCTACAGTATCTTGTCACACAGAAATTCGCCTTTGAGAGATCGAAGGTACTTCAGGGCATTTTTTTCAGACTGGATATAATTACATTTTTATGAATTCCTCTTTCCTTGACAGAAAGATTTAGATGTACTTGATTTTTGACTGGGATATAGACTTTAGTATAAATTCATGGGATATTAAGAAACAGGTTGAGAGACAAACCTCACAAAAAATATCAGTCAGAGTAAACTGAGATAAAAAAAGAGGAGGGCAAGAAAAGATCATTCAAGAAATCTGATTATTGGGAGAGTAAACACATTTGCTTGTTAACTCTTAATGATCCTATACAACTGTATTTGGGGAAAGGAAGGACTTAATTCCATTTGATATTGAATTTTTTCTTTTCTCTGAAATATGATGTAGCTCAGAGATACATTATTCATTCGTGTTTCTGAGTGTTTCAGCTTTGGGCTAGCTGAACAAACCACAAGAGACTGAAATCACTTTTATTTAAGGATACAGAATGTCTGGCAATAACTAGGGTACCAGATTCATAGAACAAGTAGTGCAAAAAAATTGAAACAAAGTATTGGTTTTGGTTCACTGGTGAAGCTATACATTAAAATTGCCTTGGTTGCAATTCTTTTGGGATCAAACAGAACCAACATTTCAGCTTTCCCATGGGAACAAAAAATTGAAATAAATTTGCTCTTGGCCATATAAAACTGAACTAAATGAAAAGATTTCAATTAATTTTCAAGTAGCCTTTTACTTTCAGATAGACAGAAAAGGTAAAATTACTTATGTTTTCAATCCAAATTTAGTCAACTAAATTAAAAAAATGAAATAAGAACTAAACATATTGCAAACAATATGGCTAAATAATAACCAGCTTTATGCTGGTTATGCAAATATGATGTAACTTACTTCCATTTTTTCCCAAGGGTTGTCTTGATTGAAATAGTCTTACTAATTAAACTCAAATTCATTAACAGTCTTTATTGCCCAAAAATGCATTTTATAGACAAAAGTGTGTCACCTGGTAATTGCCACTCATTCTCTTCAAAAAAGTGCCTTCTAAACGTACCTTCTCAGCCATGCATAAAATTAATTGCAAGACCAAGCACATGGAAACTTGTATTTGATGCTCCTGATTCTCTAAATTTGATTCTATCCAAATCTCTTGATCCACTAATGTGTTTTTTGCAGCTTGTATTTGTCTCCTCCATTTCTTTTGCCTTTGGATGATTTCCTCCATGAGAACCCTTGTTCAGTGCTTAACACAACATGGCCTTTCCTGGCAGAAGAATCTACCATATATTCTGCTTGAGACTGTTTAGAGGATAAATAATGGTAAGAAAAACAGTGGCAATGTACTACACAGCAAAGGATTCTGCATGTTTTAAAGTCCTTTCTTTTAACTTACAGAAAAGAGGAACGTGCTGCAGTCTTGTAACTGCTTTATGTAAAAAGACAGTTTGGAACTTTATTTTCCTTCATAAATGTTCTTTTTTTTTAGGGTGGATTTGAAACTAGTGCCCTCTGCCTGTCTAAACACCTTCAATTACTTTACTGTCAATTATGGTCACAGTAGAAGTAAACAACTTCAGCCAGAAGTTGTTGCAGACTGACAGCATTTTAAATGTCCTGTTTGAAGGACAGAAACATAATAAAATCCAGAATGCTGATTCAAAATCTTAACAGTGCAGGTGAAAGCCTAGAAGATCCAAATAAGTAGTTTGGATTTATATTTTTTACTGTTTAATATAAGATGAATTCATGCCCTTGCCAGAAAATGAGTTTACAGACAGAATCCTAACTGTTAAAGCAATTCCAATAGAAAATGAACATCCAATTGGACCCTAAATATCATTCAAAATGCTTGTTTTTGTTACTAGAAGAATGCTGATCTGCACATAGGGGTTAGAATCCCTAATGCTGAAGATCTTCTACACTGGACAAGGGTGAAAGAGAAGGAGAAAGGACTTTAATTTGACATCATATAATTTTTGAATACTAATAGTTTTTGTGATGATTGCCAAGTTGGAATTCACTTGAAACTCATCAGCATTTTTATAATGCCTTACTAACCTTGTTTGCTGAGATTGCGTGGCTGGCCAAATTAGATATGATGGTAAAAATTTCTTTGGGGACTGTAGCTGTGCTGGGATATGTACCTTTACTGCAGTTTAATGAAAATAATGAATATTTTCTTCTTATAAACAACATCTTCAGATGAGAGCTCCTAGAGAATGTCAGGAAAATGAGCCCTTTCCAACAATTTCCATGTTTTATGACTCCCAGTACAAATATAAATCTTCTGGAGAATGAGTCGATCTAACATTCCTGGAATTCCCAGGTTTCTGACTCACACAAACTGTGAGGGGTTTTGGTTTTGTTGTTAATGATCAGTTCAGTTTTGCCTCTCATTAGAGACACAGTTCAAATTTTTATTTAGTCTGTGTGTCAATACATAGCATTAAAATTTTATCAACATATAACTTCTAGAACTCTGTGTGTATCTTTGGGTCTCGCAGCAATAAAGTAACAAAAGATCAAACTACCACAGTTTGCAGCTGAAAAGTAGCATCTCATCCAGCAGGAGCTTCCGCGGAAAAATTATATGTTAGAATGAAAGTATATCCCTCATCTTTGATGGGTGTATCTTGTGATAACACTTACAGGGCATGATTCACTGCAGTATTATCACAGTAGCTGTTTTTTTTCTTTTCCCCAGATGATTAGAAATATCTGTCTTTTTTTTTTTTTTTTTCTAGAAAGGGATTTAAATCCTTCTGCCACCTATTAATCATGTGATTACTTCATTGTTACAACGTAACATGTGTTTAAATGTGGGGAGGGAAGGAAGTTTTTGAGAAGAGATGATGTTACCATAATCCATTTTTGAAAAAAAGCTACCTTGTAAAACAGACACATATTTATTTTAGCCAAAATAGTATTTTTTTTCATTTTTAACGCACTGGACAGTTTATCACTGCCTGAAGCTGGTGCTAGAAATTCAACACTGACCACTGGAATTCACTGAAAGTCCCTGGAGACAATCTCTATAAGAGAGATTATTGGTATAAGTGAATAATTACAATCACTATTGGAAATATGGAATTCTGACACAGAATTGTGAAAATGTGCCTAGACAAGATTTTTCAGCAAGAATTGCTTTGCAGAGTTTTCCAGCATTTCATATTTTCCATACAAAATTGCATTGGCACTGGGTCTCCAGCCACAGCCAGTGAGCATTCAGTAGAGTTGATTTAGGAGGACTGTAAAGGTGACTTTCAGACCCTGCTGCACATCTCCTGCAGTCCTGCCCTGTCTGGCAGCTCTTACCCGTGCTTGCTGCCAGTGTGACAAAAACATTGTTAAAAATCAGGGATCACAGTGTCGCAGGTGAATCTGTGCCCTGCCCTGTTCTGAGGGTCTGGACAATGCAGAAACAAGTATTTCTAATGCACATTTATGGTACAAAAGGTTTTCTAAGACAGCCACGGATGAAATTTGGGGGTTGATTTTCTGTCACCCCACACCTGCAAAGCATGTTTGCTTGCACAGGAGGAGCTAAACGGTGGTTTAATTCTATCAGTTAATATCACTTAATTTTCTTTGCAGAAATGTATTAAAATTTCAGCTTAGGCTTCACTTTTTGTCTACACAGAGTGTTGCACCTAGATTTTGTAGCTGGTCCTCAAAGGAAGATAACTGCTCCAGTCCAACAAAACTGCACCACTACAACGCAGCTCTCTAGTTAAAAACCTGCCTAAGAATTGGTGTATAAAATATCAATGGCCAATTCTGCCAACTTGCTTAGGAAAGAGAGGGACATTTCTGCTGATCAGTGAGGGTTGTTATAGTCTTACATACTCAATCTAGAGGCAGCCCCACTAGTGCTACCAGATATTGTAAACTTTCATGAATCCACATAGAAAAATTCAGTGATCTCTGAAGTTTAACTACTTTTCCCACAGCTTTCTCCTTTTTTTTTTTTTCATTTGAAAATACAACAATTCAGTGGGCTATATGTCAATGAATAGATTTGCTAACTTGTTCATTCCCTGGAGAACATATTTTCAGATCTTGACAAAATGTGTTTTAATATCCAATCTTTGAATCATACATCAGGTTATTTTTTTTTTTATTTTTCCCAGATGAAAATTTGTATTATTAGGAAACATAGTGAGATACTTAAATTGATTTCATTGTTTTCAGCCTACAGAAGAGCAATAAATGATTTATTATGAAAACCTAAAAAAATGTTCTATGAAATCAGTAGGTTTTAATTTTTTACCCCCAAGCAAAAGATGGGGTAAATATGACTGAAAATACTCTCCTCACTCAAGGTATTGACAATACATTCAATTCATTAACAGCCAGCTGGCCACACAGCAGGCTAAAAGAAGAATCTACAAATTTTACATTACCCAGTCAATGTCTAGATCATATGTGCTATCTGCAGCTGGGCATATAACCCTATTGCTGGACCTCAGTGTCTCCTGAGGATTCACCTCCTTCTTCTTGGTATGAATCTCCAGTATGCACAAATATTTGTGCTAAGCCAAAAGAAAATATGTGTGAAGGGAAGGCAGGACTGTGTCTATTTATCTGTGTTATAGTTGCTACAATATCATGTTGTTCTTGCTACTGTACAAACATTCAGTATGAGAACAGACCTTGCTCCAAAGAGATGGCAAATGCATGCATCACTGCCATACAAGTAAAATGTAAAAAACTGATGTTAAAGAATGAACATATTCTCTACATGTGTGAAGCAAAATTTAGAAAAAAGAAAAGCAAAGGAAAAAAGTTGTTGAAATCACTGTCTAGTCCACTCCCTCCATTCACTCCATTCATTGTGTTATATGGTGCTAAAAAAACAACTTTGCATTTGAGAAAAATAGATTTAAGTGCCCTCTTCTGTGATGCCACCTGATTGTATTGAACTCTTTTATCTTAGAAATAAAGTATCAAATCACTTCAATGAACATTTGGCCTTAGGAAATACAGGGATCAGTTTGAGGTCCTTTGATATCTCATAACTAGAGCCACAGACTTTATTTCTCATTAATAATCTAATTTGTGTGTTTTTCTTCTATTTATTTCATCCCATTATTTTGCCTACTACTCTCAATAAAATTAAAAATAAAGCCTCACTAACTTTCTTTCTGGATTCACCTGCATTTAAAAAGCAGTACTTCAGTCATAAGACCAGCACCTCACAGTTCAACAAAATCACAGTGTTTCATCTGAGAACTGTAAAGTACAGTATCATTTTGTGCATGGAGGCAGCTTTGGCATATTTGAAAAATAAATTGGGATAAAATATACACCTCTGTAGGTTTGTGTGTATTTGTGATGTAAATCTGGATATTCATTGCAATGGTTGACTGAAGATATTTTCTCTTATGACTGTTTTTTAAACTTTCTAAATCTGTTTTTGGTGAAATCTATCTCTGCTGACAATATAGTTATTATAGGCTAGGTTTTTCTTGTCCTATTACTACATGACACCTAGGAATAACAAGTGGTCAATTATCTTTTACTGAGCACCATCAGAAAGGAAATTCAATTTGCCTGCATCTTCTCTCATCACAGTACAAAGAACATTTCCTAACCTCAATGACATTTTAATTAACATGATGGTGGAAAGAGGTATTTTCCATCATTAGATAGTTTAGGGGCTTTAGTCGGTAAATCATAGTTTTCTATTACAGTTTGAATGGGTTAGATAATATTCTTCTCATGATGCAATGAAGCAGACAATTTCTATCTTTCACAAGTTTGAATCCTATAGCTGAAATTTGCAGTAGAAAAGACACATTTACTCATGTAATTTCAAGTTAATTCTATTTAAAACAGCTTAATTTTCTGGTATTTAGAGTCTCAGAATGCAGGTATTCAATATAGACTGCTCATGTTTCAAATGTGGAGAAAGAACTGATGTGGAGAGTCTGTTCATGGCACTGGCTGTTCCTGCTTTACTTTGTGGCATCCCATTGTGCATCCTTCTTTTTAATTGTCAAAAACAACCTTTGATCAGTCTTTTGTGATGTACATCTTCTTCAAAATATACAAAAGGGGAAAATAAACTGTGTTTTGACTTGTTGGATTTTAAAGCACAGGACAAGCAGACACTTAGAGCTACTCTGCAGATAAGACACAGAAGGGAGCTCAAAACAGAGAATGAGAGCTGGGAAAACCAAATCAAAAGGTGAATCAGTACACAACCAGTGCTAGCGGAGTTGTTATTTCTTATGCGGCTTCATGACTTTCATTTGCAGGAACATTGCAAGCCAATTATTGTTAGGAAATTAGCGATGGTTCTGATTAGCATGCTTAAAAACTGATAGGTCATGCCTGTTTCAAAGCTCAAAACCACTTTACTGTATCAATATTCAGTAAGAAGACACATTGACAGTCAGTACCAATCATTATCACTAAGTACCCAAAAAAATTAGTCCTTAACAAACCCATCCTAAATTAGCAGTTTGTATACAGCCACAGAACTCCCTTCTAGTTAACATTTATGTCTGTGATCTGTGATGGTCCTTTGTTGATGAGATCAAGGTTATCAGGCTTGGGGGCTCATGAAATAGGGAAACCAGGACCTAAGTGGGCTGTGACATTTTTTCTCTTCCTTTCCTCACCCACTGCTGATGTTTTGTGCTGCCCTGAACAAAGTGCTAATAGTGTCATTTCAGTGTTAATTTCTCATACAATCTTGCTGGTTTTATCCATTTTGTGTGCATGTTATACACTGCTTCAGGCAAAGATTGTGATGAGCTTTCCTTTAGTTTTAGGGTGCAATTATCCTTTCTTTTCCCTACAGTTCAAGAGAGGGATTGCCTGTCTATTCAGCACAGACAAAATTTCCTTCTCAAATGGGGTCATGGAAAAATAAGTCAGAATAAAAACTAGCCACACAGTTACAAACAAATGTTCTATAGAAATTCCATGTAATGTTTGTATGGTTGGTACTGTTATTTAGGCAATGACTAGGTTAGGTGATATTAAATAACCTAAATTAGACTCAGATAAACAGCTGACTATATTTGATTTCATGGACAGACAGGCATTCTGATAATAAGTCATGAAGGACACAAACAATTCCAAAAGGTTTCAGTCTAATAGTCTTTCCATCCTTCTTGCCTCAGGTAATGATTAATAGTGCCTGATACCATGTGGAAGCCCTTTTCCACTGCCTGCTAAAAATACACATATGAAAGATGTGTTCTGTGAAACTCTATTACAGCTCTGAATTAGCTGCTAGATTGGGCAATTCATGAATACACCCCCCCCCATCCTTTCTGTCTGAATTCTTTGTCAATGGTTCACAGTTTTGTATATAAATACAGCAATCATGTTTAGTAGACACATGAGACAGCTATAAATCTTCATGTCCCCTTCATGTCAGTATCAGGATATGTGATGTATTGGCACTGGCTGGCTCTGGTGACACTGAAAAATCCATGTTAAAGTCAATTTAACTATTATTTTGTTAATAAATAGACTATTTCTAAAATTGTTTTCCCTCTGTTAGTTTTTCTAAGCCATCTTTTTTAGACACTCGTGAAACAGTGTAGTGCTGTGCTATCTCGTAAGGATGGAGCACAGAAAGGGAAGAAAAGACAGGAGAAAAAAAGTCAGTCTTGGAAAATCTCAGGTCCCTGTATAGCTCTGCTCAATCAACATGGAAATGTATGCAGAGTATCCAAAGCCAGGCTGTGGAAGCGACCCAGAAACACAACCAGTCTGCATCAGACAACTATAAATAAATAGGCAGCAATACTGCATTTTTTACTCCTGTCTTCCCTTGATGACATGCAGAAGCATTGTTTCTATTTAGAAAATGGGAAGCTGAGGTGGGAGATAAGTTCACTGATTTGCACATGAGCACATTCAAAGCTTATAACTAAGCAGGGAGCTGCATCTGGAGCTCTAAATTTCCAGCTCTTAAGGCCTTGCAGTGGACCCACTTGTTTGTTTGGTCATTTTTCCTACTGTAATTATATTTTTCAGTTGCATATTAAAAACCCTACAAGAATGGGCACATTGTTCAGAACAAGATTAAAAGTGACCATAATGGACACTGAGAGAATAATGGGAATGGTACAAGTATATTTCCTCCCTAGCTGCTACTCAGGCACCAGTCACTTTCTGCATGCTTTCTGATCATGACATCTTGATTCAGTTATGGCCTGTCTGCTTAGTAATCCTTCATAGGTTTTTCTTCTATGTACTTCCCCAGCCTTTCCTTGAGACAGATGAGTTTCTAATGTTCATCTAGCTCCCTCGAAATGAAACTACTAGCCATTGCAAAGAGAAATACCTCCCGTAATATTCTTCCTTAGGCTAAAGGCAACTAAAAACAAGGCATCATCAAAGCTGTGACTTTTTTGATAGTCAAAGGAGAATTAGACAAGCTAATTTGAAATTAGGTTTTGTCTCCTTTAACATTACCTCTATTTATTTTTTTTAAATTCAGTAACTATTTTTCATTGATCTAACTATTTTCTCAAGGTCCAAGGTACCTACAAGATAATATTGAGTCTGAGATCTTTTTCCCTCTAATTTCTAATGGCCTTTTATTTCCCAATTTTTGAACACAGCAAATAGAAAAATATAGGTTAGGGATGGAAATAAAACCTGCAAACATATAATGGCCTTCAAAATTTATTTCAAACTACAAGTGTGGAGACTGAGCTGTATCTGGTATAAGCTGATGAAGGTCCTCAGAAAGAAATGAAACTGACAATATAATTGTAGCTGAGGTTCTGACTCTATGCCTATAGATAGCAGATAACGTCTATTGTCCTGCATTGTTTTTTTCAGCATCATCCCAGCTGTCAGGTAAAATGCCAGTAATTTGGTTGAAGAAGAAATTTAACTCCATTAAGATGAATACATACATTTTTCCTCTGTCTTGGTGGAAACTAATTCATAATAACTGTGGGAAGTCTGAGCTGTTCTCAGGGCTCTTTAACATTCTCGTTTTGCTAGTTGTTGAATTTAAATCATGCCTTTTTAAATAACTGTATGACACATTTAGTAGAAATTCTAAGGATAGATCACATGATGATTTTTATCTTTGAAATGGCAATTTTTATTGGTCTTGTTTTTAAAAACAAACTGGCTTTTATTTCAGTACAGTTCTCCTGTGAATTGAGATATAGCCTTCACTTAACACCTTAGATGAGTGTTGGCTTCCACCTATAATGAAAAGTTGTGATCTATCTCATCAGGCAGTTTATCACCAAAAATCGAACTGCAACCCAATGAATAAACTGTGGCGTCTGCAAAAACCAATATAATATTTGAATGCACTAACAACACCCCAGAAAAGTCTGAAAATTAAGTGTTTTAAGTGGAACAGAATCCAAAGCTGATATCTCACCATCATACAGGCAGATTAGAAGAACAGAGAAATCCAGCTGAAATATGATTCATCTCACGTGGTGACCCTCAAACTGCTAACAACCCAGTGTTCTTCCATTCTCAGTGGATATTACAGGGGATTCCAAGAAATCTAGTCAGAAAACTTTAGTCTTCAGACAGATGTCTAATATTAGGGAACCAAGTTGATATCTAGAGTTTTTTCTCTCTCTGGCTAAAGAGAAGTCATCATATCTAACATAGATTAATTTCGTATTGTTCATGGGGGATAGGCGATGTGACACAGTTTTGTTCAATTGTTGTGGACTAGCATGGGAAAACTGACAAAGCTGGCATGCTACACAGAGACTTTAGTTTCCCCAGGTTAATGCAACTGCTGACAAAGTCTTGAAGAAGGGAAAATGATGAAATGTTATGTTGTAAATAGTAGATATGAAGGTTGTGGCTGAAGAATAGCAGAAGAAACTTGCAAGATTATCACTGTGGCAGGGAAATGGCAGGTGAAACTCACAGTAGGTGAATGTCAAGAAATGAAAATAAGGAAAACTTCCTTTGTTCAGGAAACGGTGAATCTTAAAGTGGTAATTGCATTCTGGAATTATTCTTGGTGTTAGCACAGTCTGTCACCTGAAAATATCTGCAATAACGCTTAGCGGCCTTGAAGAACAAGCACTTTAAATCATAAGAACTATTAAGAAACATTCAGAAAATCAGACAAAATAATTATTCTACTGAATAAATCTATGGTAAAACAACAAACCTACTCCATTGATACTCTATGTCTGTAGTCGCCTGATCCAATAGAAAAAACATACCAAGGATTCAGGTGACAAGAAAGACCACAAAAGGCTTGAAATTTCTTCCATGTGAGGAACAATTGAATATGAAAGAACAATTTCACCTGGGGGGAAAAAAACCCTTAAACAATCACACCGGTGTCATGTTCCATATACAGGGAATTAGGGGTCCTTGATGGACATTAGTCAACTGCTAAAACCTAGAAGTGAAGCTAAGGATTAGCCTAAGATTGTCACTATCAATTTATAGCATTATAGATGTCTTTTTTTTCAAGAAAAATTGAAATAAATTAAGAGCTTTCTTTCTAAAAGAAGAAGTACTTATTCACAGTCATATTTAATCGGGTGAAATACTGATAGAAAAGTTGAAGACATATGAACAGAAACAGTACTATTTGTTCTTCTTTCCCTTCTGTGGAGTTAAAATAAAATCGTGAAAGCAGAATTTACTGCTATCTATTTAAACTAAGAACATCAAAATTAAGACAGGTACAAAATGGTCCCAAAAGTGAGAGCCTCTGGATTGTTCAAACAACATTTTAATAGTAAATAAATCAATCAATAAATGAGACAATTGCTGTTTTCTTTAGAGCAGCAGTAACCATAGAAACCAAGCCCAGGATTTATTTTTATTCACAAACAACTTTTGTGGCAAAGCACGGAATTCTCTGAACAAATTGATGGGCTTGATCCTGCAAAATGTAGCTGCAGTTCAGTTTATGCTTGTTCCAGATGCAGCGAGCAGGGCACCTGCCAGTGCTGCATAGCTATCAAACAGCCCTTGGAAGGGAAAGAAGAGGAAGGAAAAGGTTCTCCAGGTTATCCATAGATGAGGTAGATGGCAGTCTGGACATGGTGGAGCTTCCCAGCTCTGAGTTCAGTGCCAAGCAAGATCCTGCCCCTGCTGAGGACAGCTCCAGCTCACAGCTCACAGCTCACAGCTCACAGCTCACAGCTCACAGCTCACAGCTCACAGCTCACAGCTCACAGCTCACAGCTCACACCAGTCTTGTAGGAGCTGGTGTCTGTCTCACACCAAAAGCATGCACTGCCTCTGGGGATGGCAGAAGCTGGTGGCCATGGTCACTCTGTGGAAAGCAGAGCTCATGTCCGGCTGTCATTTGGTGTAAGAAAGCCATGACTTCCCAAACAACAGGGATTTCTTGACTACAGTCCCTTATGCAGCTAGAAGCAAATTACGCTATTACTTCCAGAAGGTTGTACCAACACGGGGGGTCAGCCTCTTCTCCCATGCAACTGTTCCTCTTGTCCTGACACTGGGACAAGAGGAAATGGCCTCGAGATGTGCCAGGGGAGGTTCTGGTTGGACATCAGGCAGAATTTTTTCACTGAAAAGGTAGTTAAGCATGGGAATGGGTTGTCCAGGGCTGTGGTGGACTCATCCCCCCTGGAATTATTCTAGAAACATGGACATGACATTTTACACTATGGTTTAGGTGTCAAGGTGATGTTCATTCAAAGGTTGGACTCAATGATCTTTTCCAACTTTAATGATTCTATGATTCTATAAATAAAACACCCCCAGACCTGTCTAGAAAGTGATGGCCTTTTCTAAAGGTTGACAGGACAGAGTATGACCTAAAGTACTTTGAAATGCTGAAATACAGAGTTGATTTATCATGACTTATTCACAATGTAAGAAAAAGATTATTACAATTAAACCCTGGATTAGAAACTAAGAAATCAGAGCAAATATTTCTGTTTGAAATTTGTTTTCTTTTTATTTCTTTTGGAAGAAAGTTCAAAGTTTATGATTATGAGTTTGAAGTCTATAAAAAAAGAATAATTGTTCTTCTCCTTAGGCTTTTAAACAAAATTAATATTATGGTTTATCAGGACCATATGTCAGCTGAGTACCTTTGTAGAGGTTTTGGTTCTTTTGCAATATACATGCTAAACAATGTTTTAAATGTTTAATATGTTTTAAAATAGTATGTTGAATCCCTTTTTTTTTTTCTTTTTCTCCATTAGCTGAAATGAATTGTTCATGTGTCTCCATACATAGTCATGCTATGTCGAAATACACTGCAAGAAAATAAAGCCAATGTAAATCATAGTCCAGTTGACTGAAAATGCCAACATTTTGGTTGTCTCCTTTCCAGTTCCTAAGACTACAATTGGCTGGGGTATCAATAGGATAATGAGATATTACACACTTATTCAATTGTATATGAGTAATACTGATCATCCCAAAGGCAAAAATTGCAACAAAATCTAAAAATCACTAAAAATATGAGTTATAAAAAGTGGTCTTCTGAGCCACATAAACATGCAATTTATTCCCTATTGCATACTGACTTTTTCCTTTTTAATATAGTCTTGCATGTGTCAAAATACATCTCTCCCACCACAGATTCATGAGAATACTGATGCATCTTATACCTATGCCTAAAATTGAAGCTTAGACAGAAAATATATGTAAAACTCTGGGTTTGGCTATGAACTGTGCTTATGCAATTTTTTAGTTAGAATTGCTTGAGTTGCCCATGAATTTAATTAGGATTATGCAGTGCCAACTAATTTTAGCATTGTAGAAATTCACAATTAATTAGCTAAAAGTCTTCTCTTATGAAACATAAAACCCCTCCAACTCTGTTTTATACTGTGAATAAAACACTGTTCCATCCATTTCTTTTTGATCTCTTGAAAGATGTAAAATTGTACATTAGATCATAAAATATATTGATGAGTTTTGTTCTAAAATCTACAATCCACATCACTATTGATTGAGGCATTAACTGATACTTTCATTACATTCCTCTGAGATTATCTTCAGAACTGCAGCCCTGTACCCATTGATTTATTCCATCCTCTTTGGTATTTTGAAAAATATTTCTTTTAATCATCCATGGACTGTCACTACTTGTTAATTACCAGTTTTGATGACTAAATATGTTCTAACATTGTGGAATTCTATGCATATAATATTGGGGGGGTAAAAATAAATACAGTTTGTATATAATTTTATAAACTATTTCACAAAAATTTAGGCTACTAAATAGAAAAAGTAGCAAGTTATATTACAACATGCTTTGAAACCTTATGAAGTTATACTTAACTCTCAAGAATAAAGAAGACAATTTGTTTTCCATATCTATGAATTGATCAATTTTGGGGGTTTTTTCAGATCCATTTTACTGATAGTAATGCACACATTTACTATCAACTATTAGTAATTTATATATTTTTTTCTGTTAAATTACACAGAAAATAATTTATTTAAACTGAAAATCCCATAAACTCATAATGAATACTTGTAATTAAATATTTAGAGGAAGTGTGTAGTAGAAAGGAATAATTTGGCTGCCATACTGTTCTGTAGTATTAATGGATAGAACCTGGAACCAAGTATATTATAATCCCAAGGGTATCTAGAAAAAATAGAAATAAAAATTTAAGTCAGTCAAAAACCCAAACATATACCTTAACAACTTTGATGGAAAACAACACTACCTCTCCAAGGCTGTCTGTGACAATGGCTTGACAAAGTGATAAATCTGTATTTAGGATACGTGGTAGCTTATAAAAGAAGTCCAACAGTCATATGACATTGGATGGAGTCCATCCAAACTATTTTCTACAACTTTGAATTCAGCCAAAACTTTTTTAGATGGTAAAAATTCCCCTTATCATCTCTATATGTCTGTCTGACTCAATAAGTGATCAGAAACTACAAGACACCCTGGGGGCCCTAAACACCCTGAATTCTATGTGTTTCAGCTTAACTAACATATGCCTGATGCTGACTTGTATCACATCCAGGTTTAGTGCAGGCCTCAGTGTGGTCCTGTACCCCACAGATCTGACAAGAACAATTATGGAAGCAGAAAGGATCAGTTAGAATGTGACAACATCCTTCAATGACCTTAGCTAAGCTAGTCTAGCTCAGGTGAAGACAGATACCTCCAAGATATCATGGAATACACATTAGATAATTTGACATTGGAGTAAGTAAACTAAAACACACAAATTATTAAAACTCGAGTGACTTATATCCAGCGTGATGTTAGAATATAACCATAATTGTAGAAATTGATGGGGCACTTAAAAATTCAAATGTCACTTAAGTCATGATGGGAATGTTTTTTGCCGGATGCAGCAGAGCTTGAGACAAAACTCAGCTAAATTCTGAATGAAATACAAGGTTTTTTTTAGATATATGTAAATTTTATACCTTTATCATGCCAAACTTAAATGTAGAATAGCAGACCATTTCTGTTTATAAAATACACACTGTTGTCTCTCCTGGGGTCATAGGCAAAATGCCAACAGACTTCCGCAGAAACAAGATTTCATTCACACTGTCCTGTAATTTACCCCTTAACTCTGTGCATTGTTGAAATCTTTAAGGGCAAACTTTTGACTTAGGAAATTTTAGGAAATTAGGAAATGACAAAACTCACATAAACCTAAATAAATCTAAGACTTAATCCTAAAGTAGAATCCATAGCAGAAAATGCTGGGTGACGCATCACTCAATGTCAGAATCTACACTTGGGCAGATATATTTCTTATTACTATTGGTGACTGTTGGCAAGTGAAGGCTATAAGAAAAAAACAAAACCAAATACAAATTTAATTAACTCAAATAACATATACTTAAACAACAAATTCATGTCTAAAGTATTTAAAGGTTTAGTTTTTTTTTTCCCTAGAATAGCACTCTATTTTCAGAATAATATACTTTGAAATCTGTAACCGGTAGTTCTCTATTCAGCTGGGGGATGAAAGGTGTATTTAGAACACTATAAACAGTGCACTTTTATTTCATAAGAATAACATTGCAAATTAATACATATCTGCTTCTCATATGAGGTTGATATTTGGAAGAGAGCTGCTGAGCAGATTTCTCATCATCAGACAGTTATAGCAGCCCCATACTTCTGCAGGAAGTGGTTGATGTGTTTACCTCTTAACATGAAAAAAAATTAAATTTAAAAAAAGAAAACTAAGAAACAGGTGGAAAAAGTACTGTGTAGTGGAAATGGCAATAAGTAGATTAAACATTGAACAAAACCTGTAATATGGGAGAAGTAGCTCAGATAAGATTGGTGTAAGCCCTGGTCCTGCAGAAATGTCAAAACCCTCATTATTTTTTTAGAAAAGTGAAGATTTCACATCAGATTTTTTCAACAAAGCAGGGCTAGAATATAGCACTGCCTTTAAAAATAACCCGAGGGAATGAGACACAAATAGAATCTGGACCTTGCACCCAATCTGCTAAATTCACATGAGCTGTGAAGAAAGGGTCAGTGTTCTGGTCGTGAGCATATATTTGCTGTTACGGAGACAATATTTTTGGGTTTGAACAACCTTGTAAAAGAGTTAAGCAAATATGTATGCTTTCAGGAGCTTCTTGTTTGCTTGACTTTTCATTGCATCTGCAGTTAACTAGGGTTGCCCTGCAATGTCAGTCCAGAACACACTTCACTGTGCAATGTCTTCAGTGTTGTCTTTGACTTGAACTCAGGTTTTGTGATATAGTGTATGCTGTAGGTGCTAAGCTAACAGATAACCTTTTCAGGTGCTACACACTTAGATTTGTAGTTGGCATTATTCAAGTTTATTGCTTTCGATTAATGCTGTGCGTTCCAGCAGATTTACTAGGATTATTTTTGAATTCTGCTTTTATTGCCCTGTTTCTCCTTTCTCCATTTATTTTTTGTTGCCTTTCACTATTGACACAGGAATAAATGACTCAAATTTTGATCTCAGCATTTGTAATATTGAAATAATTACTTTTCTCTTGCATTACACTTTCTTGCCTTACACTCTACTGGGGAACTATAACTCGTCTTAGTTCCCAGGCAGACATTTAAGGAAATCCTGTTATTTATAAGCTTTAGAGTGCAGTCAGATGAGTGGAGCCCTGCATTGTTTAAGCTAACTCTTTAATGAAAAAAAAAAAAGAATTAAATCTTCTATGCTAGTTCTGAAAAAACACAGAACTGAATGTGTTGCTTGTTATCAAATATGGTAAGATATCCCCTAGTGGTATTAAACTTTATAACCTTACAACCTACATTACTTATAAAACAGATGTTTAAACTTCTTGATGCACAAAAGTGTGTGTAGAGTCACACCATTTTAAATCTAATTAGTGTTTAATAAGCCATCGGAAATATTGTCATTCAGCTCTTACAAATTAATCCTGATCTCTTAACACATGCTGATATTTTGAACCAGCAATTATTCCGAAACAAAAAAGAGGTCTGAGTTAGTCTGAATTAACATAAACAGCTCCCATGATTATTTTATGTGCTTCCAGCAGAGAGGTGTTAATAGTCGCCTCGTGGTTTGACAGGGAAAACTCTGTAACAGAGGGATTGAAAATTGTTCTGCATGATGGTCAGCACAACTAACATAGATCAGGCCAGAAGAAGGAACAAGAGAGCTTTCAGAATGACAGTCTGAGCTAGAGTGATGTACCTTCTTTGTTAGCAAATTATATGCAAACTGAACCTGGAATCTGCTAATAAACCTGGGTTCTTTCCAGCTCACACACTGGCAATTAAGCTTCCATGCTGGAAATAATTGACAGTTTTGTCAGTAATGCTTGTGTCAGAAGGGAATTCAGTCAGTTTTTCAGAGTTGGACTCCATATATGCTACGAGGAAGAGCATTAAATAAATATATTCACACATAGAGATGCTTATGCATAGATACCCACACACTTCAAAACATTTATATGTATATATGCACATGTATACATTGTTATTTATATAAAAACACATGTATTACCAAACTAGAAAGGAGTTGGAATACAATTGATATATATGTATGAGTCTGGTTTTTGGAACAAGTAGCTTCAGACAGGACATAAAACTTGCTCTTGTCCAACAGCCCTGTTCTCACCACAGACATGGAAAGTGCAAGGACTTCACAGTTGTGCTTTCTCAGTCCTGCTTTCCTTTAAATCAGTGTGGGGAATGGTTATAATGAGGATGATAAATTTAAAAAACTCAATACTCACCATCAAACAGTAAACCAAATAATTTTCAATATGTGTTTCACTGACATCAGCAACCTGGATGGATGTTAGCATTTTGTCTTGGTTTTGGGGTTGCTTTTTTTTTTGTGGGTTTTTTTTTTGCGTGTGGTTTTTTTTTTTTTTTCTGTTTGTTTTGGTTTTGTTTTTTATTTGTTTGTTTTGTTTGTTTCTTGGGTTTTTTGTTTTTTTAATGCTGTAAAAATGCTTTTTTTTGTATCAAAATTTTCAAGGTTGAAATTTCTAATTCATAGAGATGATTAAAATGTAAAACTAGGAATTTGCAGTATAAAATTTATATTTTTTTAAATTTTATATTTTCTTTAAATTCTTTACAATGACATTGTTCTGGAAAAAGGTAAGGAAATGACAGAATTTGGATTTGATGCCTAATTTTAAATAATAAATGATGGTTTCTCCAAACTCGTTGGAGAGCATAAGAGCAAAATTCATCTGCTCATGGCAAATTACTTTAGCAGCTCACAGAAAAGAAAAATTGCGAGGCTCAAAGAAGTGGGACTCTGAGAAAAATCTGTGCATCTATCTACCACAAAGCATCTATATATACTTTGAATCAAATTTTCTTTTTTTCAATTAAAATTTGATTGCTGTCCTAATGACTGCACAGTAGTTTGTCCTCTTTCATTGCCTTCTCACTAAGGTGGAACTCAGGATAAAATGAGCTGGAGCTACAAAACTAAACCCCCATGTCAGAAGATCAGAGACAGATGGTAAGAGACTTTGCATACGCAGACTCGAAGGAGGCCTGGTTATAGAGAACATATGAACTCTAGAAAACGAGCAGCTGATCCAAACTGCATTGAATAGTGAGTTGTAAGTGACTGACAGATTTAACCAGGGCATGACTACAGCTGGTAGTGCTGCTTGGTTTTCTCATCACTCTTGAATGATCTTGCAAACCAATCTAGTTTATAATAAGATTTTGGAAGATAAATTATGCTAGAATGTACAACAGTTGTAGTCTATGGACTAGTGGGAAAAATGTTTCAGACCCTGTTTTTAATTTTTCCCAATGTAGTTTCAATCAGTATTGCACTAATGGAATTGTATCTACCAAGTAGTTCCCTTTCCAGCCAAAGAAGCTTGCCAGAAGAAAGAATCACTTTGGATTTCTAAGTGATAATACAAAAGGTGTTTACAGTAGAAAAAGGACTGAGGTAATATTGAAACACAAATTGCTTAGCCTTTTGTTTAACCCATATCAGCAATGCACATCAAAAAAGTATGAGCAGATGCTGCCACACTTGACTGGAATCAGAGCACTTTCATGGAAATCCTGACCAGCAGAGACCAAGAGCTCTAGTTCTGATCTGCCAATGCATGGGCTTCAATTCAGATGAGTAATATTAAAGGAAGCAAAAAAAGATCCTGTGGGTGATGCAGGAGCCCCTTTCTAATCTGTTTTCTTTACACTTTTTACACTTTCATGAAGGCATAACACTGACTTCACTGCTTCGTTGTATTAAATCTCATCTATCTGACCATTGTGTAAGCTCAAGTGGTAACAGAAAGAGTAAATACAGTGCACAAAAGAGGGCGTGTATCGTATAGCTCATACCCCTCTTTCTCAGCTAGAGGTCTTCAGTGGCCTCTTCTGAAAAGATAAGTCTCTCAAATATGCAGCCTCTCTTTCTCTCCTATTCCCTTGTTTCTTGAAACAAAATGTCGTTTCATCAAAAAAATGACGTGAAGGGTTACAAAAGGAAAGCATTTTTCAAATATTTGGCAGCAGAGAAAGAAGCTAATAGTATTTACTACTGATTTGAGACATGTAAGAGGAGCTCTAACATCTAGATATTTGCAGAGAATCAAAGCGATACTTGAACAGACCAAGCAGCTGGGACAATTAAGAGAGGTGAATGATTCAAATCCACCTGTATTAGTCCTGAGCAGGAGCTACTGAAGCTCCCTGACATCTGTGAAATGAGTAATGGTTTAATTTCATTTATCAGAAGACCAGAATAATAGTTTCCAGTCAATAAAGAAAAAAGAAAAAATCAGTGTGCAGAACAATCCTAAACCCCATAGCTGCTGGTTTGTGTTTTGTTTTGTGTTGTGTAGGCATGCTGTGCAATGTCAAATTTAAGCCCCTGTTGACCTGAGACAAAATAAAGTCAAAGTTATCACTCAATATGCATGAGGGCTACTGATGAGATTAATTAATAAAGGTCTTGTGGATTTACCTGGGATCTCAATATCCTTTCATTATCATTAAATTAAGATTAATGCCTACAACAGATAATCTTACCTGATCAATTAAATTTACTTTAAATGCATGTAAATATCAGCATGTATTTTCATTACAATTGTCATTGCATTCATTCATCCACGGTAGCACTGTTCATGAACATATTTGACAACATTCCATTCTATTTCTAGAGAGCACTCAGAGTAGCCCTGTACCAAACACTGCTGGAAGGAATTCATCTTTCTGCTTGCATCTGTTGCTGAACCAAACAAACTTCTGAGCACTTCATTCAGTAAATACCAGCTACTGGGAAGTTCAGGTGAAAAAACGACTATTGCTGACTACAGACTGTTAACTGGAACTGCAACAAGAGTGCACCATGCATGTAGATGCTGATAGAAATCCTGCTGCAACATTTGGAGTTATCTTAGCCCTGCATTCAAACTCAGAATTGGTGCTAAGGAGAGTACCTTAGTAAGAATTGTATCAACCCTGCTAAATTAACCATTTGCAGAAAAAACAGTGTATTACTCAGAAAAATGTGATTTTGCATGTCTTTATGGTGAAGTATGGCATCAGAGCGTAGTTTAGTCATGGCATTACTCAAGGCTCAATCCTTAAAATAGTTTGATTTAATATTTCTTCAAAGAGAGATGTACAAAATTATAAGAACACTGGTGACATTTTTGATACTCAAAGATTTGAGAAACATCATCCATAGCAGGAAAAATCAGGATATTTATACAGATTGACTAGATAACTGCAATGGTTGTAATAGCAGAAGCAGGAAAATTTTGTCAGGTCAAAGTTCAATACCATGAGATTGAAGGCTAATATAAGTAATTTCTCATGCAATTTGGGGATTTGTAGCCAGGAGTAGCAGTAAAAAAAATTGTGTATGCACCAGCTGATCAAAGGATGAAACCAATTCCCATGTAATCCTCCAACAGGAAGATAAATTGGAGAAAAAATTATGATATTATATTTATTATTGGCATTTTTATATTCTACACAATTCTTATAATTCCTATAGAAAGAACTAAAAACTAAAATCATGATTGCTTACAGAAAAGACTGTCGGTAGGTTGTGCCTGTACTCCACTTGCTGGACTTATCCGCAAGAGTAAAACATAATTTTCTTATTTAACAGTATGTCAGGATTAAAGAATCAAAATGCACAAATGCATTGCATTTGGAAAAAAAGGTAATGGAAAGAACATTTTGTCTAAAACTTTTGCTCACAGTGGGTGGTGTCTATGGAAGCATATGAATCTGCTTATGTGACAGTGGAGGCCACAACTAGGTTTTTGTAGAAAAACTCTGCTAACAATATCAAGCATTAACCTCTTAACAAACTTATTGTAACACAGAGGTGTAACCCTTATCTGAAGGATATAGAAACCTTCATCTATTATGTTCACCTGCTCACTTTTTTTGCTGCAGATAAGAACTGTGAGTGAGGTTACAAAACATTTTAAGCTTCTTGAACTCGTAATTGTCTGCATCCCTTTGGGAATCTTGTCTAAAACTCTGGCCTTGACAGTTTGAAAGGTGCACAGTGTACTGAGATTTGATAAGCATTTCAAAAGTGAACATCGATCCAGTATTTTAAGCAGTTTTCCCATTTATTTAGAATGACCTACATGTACGTATGGGTGCAATGGCTGGACTGTTAATTGATTTAAGAAAGAAAAATTACTCCTTAAAGGAAACTAAAAATAGATAATAAGAATAGTGATTAGGTACTGCATGGATTCCCAGTCTACTGCTAATTGAAAAAGAAATTAATCTAACGGAAAGACTTTCCTTGGCATTTTATTGGATTTTGAATTCTTACAGTGTGCAATACATGGAATAATTAACAGCATCTCTCGGTGAGAGAAGGAGGAAAGACTTCTTCAGTTCGATCCCAGGACACTTAATTCACAAGCAGGATTCCCCAGTTGTCCCCTCACATATAATTCTTTTTTGTAATTAACTTACTGCTTAATTAACAGAGCTTAACAAATAGCTGTCAATGAATAATTTATTTGATGAATTTAGCCTTTTTTTTTCCCTTTTCATAAACTGAATCAGAAGAGACTGGAAATTTTCCAAGAGGTATTTTGTTAGTTAATGTTTACAGACAACTTTGGTAAATAATTCTTGGTTTGTGGCTAATGTTACTTAAGTAAATGCTAGTGTTTCTAATAGCTTATGTATCTGCTTTAAACAGCTTATTAATTTTTAATACATAAGTGACCATGTTGCATATAGGTAAAACCAACAGATAATTTTGTTTTTATACCCAGTTGTATTATTCATAGTTCATAATACAAACTGTCTTTTGATTAGATCACCGATTAAGTGAGAAGAAGCAAAATATTAAATAACGATCACAGTAACTAGGCAAAAAATCTCAGTAATTAACAGTGAATTAATTTGAAATATACAATGTAACACACACTATCTATACACGTACTTGTTTTTTCTTTGAAAGCAGATATGGGACCATCAACATAATAGAAAAACCCTTTTTATCTCTTTTAATTAGTCTATGATCTGAAAAGCTTTTACCCTTGAGCTCAGTAATACATATTATCACTGCATCCAAAGCCCGCTGAAGTGTTTGGAGAAATTTCCACTGACTTCAGTGTTGTTTGGTTCACACTGTTAAATTAGAAGTGTTATCCTCCTGATTTAGTGGCAGTGGAAAGACATATTGTCACAATATGGAACTCAGTAGTAGTGAATAGATACGTGACTTCAACAAGCCTGTGCTTTGATTCTGTATTTATTACTCACTTCCTACTTCTTCTCTGAATTGTAGATGAAAACTCATTCTCTCTCCAAGTGCTGACTCAGCTCCCAGTGTTCAGGACGAGCTGGGAGACTGTTTATGCCTGAAGATGTCATTGAGGTGTGCTCAAACGACGTGTTCAGCAGAAGTGAAGATTGTCAAGCTCTCTGAACCATTACAAGAGAAACCCCAAATTTGTCCTACAGCAAGGTGGGTGAGAAACCAAGAAGCAGAGATGCCTGCTTCACTTACAGTATTCTTAGGGGAAGAGTTTAGGAATACATTGCCCTCTGAAAGCATCCAGGTCATAAAGTTAAAGGGGAATGTGGTCTGGTTATCACTCCGTTAGGATATTTAGTGCTTTTCTTTGATTATGAAGAAACCTTCGATCTATATTAAATTGCTCCCTTTTGGAATATAAGTGGCAATTGTTTTAGAAACCAGATGAGATAAAATACACTGAGGGTAAACAGTGGAAGTGGCATGATTAGGGAAAATTCCTTAAATAGTATTTTGTTCAGGAAGGAAGGAAGGAAGGAGTGAAAAACTCTCCTGAATCCCTTTTGGGATTACCATACATAACAAGAAGAAAAAAAAATACACACTTAGGGGTAATTGAGAAGTCATCAGATAGGTACTTTAGTATCCATGGGAAGCAGACATGCTAAGTTAGAAATATGTCCGTGGTCTGATTTTTTTAAGGAAAAATCATGCTGTAATCTGAGTTTTTTGAATCATAATTAATTTTTCCTGAGTCAATTTATGACTCATCCATCTTGATTGACAATGAAAATTATACGAAGTATGAGTCACAGAAATTTCTATTGTTTAGTTTTTGTCAGATCTTTCAGCTGCAGTGGGTTTGCTCTGGAAAAACAATTAAATCCTTAAATCTATAACTGATGTGATTATTAATTATACAGCTCTGTGATAAAATGCCATCTGTTTGGGTTTGCCTGTCAGATATTTTTTACTCGTAGAAGAAGAGGTACTTGATGATTTGCATCAAGTACCTACCAACTGTCTTGCATTCTGAGAGAAAGACCACCCTGTACATGCAGAAAAACTTCAAAGCCTGTGTTGTGGGAGCCTGACTTTTCCATACACATTGCATTGTAAGCCAAATATGTCAGAATCCATGATCAATGACACAGTATAATTTTCTTATATCTATAGCTCTAATTTCAGCAATGTTTTATGCAAAAGTTACCCAGAATTACTTGTTGGATTTTTATACATTGGCATATTTAAAATTTAGAGGCACCAAAGCATTTGCTGATAGCTTTCCCTGTGCATCCTGTCATGCACTGGTCATGTCCTGATAAGAGAATCCCTCTTTCTCTTGGAAGAATCCTTTTTCCCATTTGTGTCTGTTCTAGGCCTGGTTTTATACTGTAGCTAGTTTCTAGCAAAGAGATGAGGAACCTGCAAATTCTTATGCAATCCCTTAAACATAGCTGAATTTCTCTGCTACTGTCACAGCAGAGATCTGATAGATGCTGTTATTTGCTATTCCTCTGTGCAGATAGCTATCCTCTTGCTTAAATTTAAATGCTGGGAATCTTTTCCACTACCTAAAACTATGTTCCACTTCATGCCCAGAAACAGTGTTGTTTTCACTTAAATGATTAATTTTTCCTGAAACATGACTGAGATTTGCACAGGAAGATTACCTGCAGGTTCCAAACCTGTGTGCCTTCCCACAGCTTTTACTCTCTTGAGCTTGGCTTTGCCTGTGATAAATGATTGTGCTGTTTTATCCAACACTGTGGTTTGAGAGCTCATTAGCAGGAGGGAATCCAATTCACTTCTTTCTACTTTAGCTCTTCTTCTACCTTCCTGAGGAATATGGTCCCTGCCAGTATATAAACAATCCTAGGGAGGTCCCTTAGTCCTGTCCCATGTTCCTGGGTTAAGATGTTATTTCTTACATAATTAAAAATTAACATTAAAATGTAATAGGTTCAAATACCCTAAAGAGCAAGAAGACGACTAGACCTCAGATCTGTTACTGACAGATGTTTACTGTTAACTTCGTGTTAACTATGAAGCTGCTTAGGAAATCATTTAATTTCCCTGCTGTGTCTCGAGTATATGGAGAGGGGCATACATTGAGACCTAAGAGTGCAGAATCATGTAACCTCATCTGAGGTTAGTGCCTTTTTGCAGCCCAAGGTAATGTTCTTGTGCCTTTGAACACATTTTGCATATTCCCTAAGACAGTTTTTCCTCTCAGTGTTTAACTGACTCCCGTTAATTCCTTGATCCCGTTTGACACCTGCAAATCTTCCTCTCTGTTATGCAGAGAACCACATTGCAGATCCAGAGGTTGGACTCACAGCTTGATGTTTTAAAGATGCAATATTCTGTATCAAACCCCTCAGCTTTCGGCAGAACTAGCCCAGCGGCTGTGTTTTGTGTCTGTATCATTACTCCACAGCAGTTGTTCAGCACATTATTTTCCCAGTGCTGGGATTTCATACTACATTAGAAATGCACTTTGCAGTAGGTGCCAAGTAGCAGGGAGTCCTAAATGCATATTCCCAGTCCAAACTCACTTCCTAAATAGTCCAAAAGCTCTCCCATGACACTTAGATGCCCCCCGGAGGAGTACTGCACTCCTTTCTTCATCTCAGAACCCTAACGTGTGTTGCCATGTGTGGTGTCTGTCACAGCTAGAAAGAGAGACAGTGGACTTTTTTAGTTCTGGCTATTCAATATCACCTACATCATGGCTGGAGGCATGATTTTGTATCAGGAAAAGCCAGGGCATCAGACCAGAAGTGCACCATTTCTTTTTGCCTCTCTTGCTCCAATGGAGGCACCTATGTATCCTATCCCGTACTCCCCACCGGACCCCTCTCCCGTTCCTCCAGGACATCACAAACACACTCCCAGTGCAGCAGAGTGGTAGTAGCTGAACTCATCAGGGAACAAACCATTCTCTCTTTTGTACAATCTTTTATTAATATCATTGTGTTTATTGCAATTTCTTCAGTAAAGTGTGATTTCAATTTATAACCTCTCTTAGTATTTTTTTGCTCCACTATCAAGGAGAGGCTTGAGTGGTCTTAATTTCCCTGCTGATTTTTTAAATCAGCACAGTGTCTTAAAAGACTTGCAGTCATTTCCTATACCTGAAACATAGCCACAAGCCACAGGAGCAAGTAGAATAATAAACTGACAGAGATTGAGGAAAAGGGGACAGAAAGGGAGTGAATTTGAAATCTGAAGAAATCAGATGCATTTTATTATTTTTGTCAAGAAAGAGTCCTCTGAATTTAACAGCAAAATTTTACTAGACTTTTGAGTTGCTGAGATCCATTGGAAGTTACATGTAAACTCAAGTATATTGAAATTAGTTTAAAATGTGGATGCAAATGTAGGAGAAATTAATGTCATGTTAAATAATACTATTAATGTTAATGTACTTATATGCATCCTTTTCTGCAAGAGAAATAAATATATATAAACAAGTATTTTCTTTTCAATAACACTAAAAAAAGACAGAAGAACTCAGTGAAAGAAGACGATAGTGTTGGAACATTACTAACAAGGGTTTTATATTCAAAAGCATTTCAAAGGTAAATTCTTTAAAGCTGGCAGTGGCCCTGAGACATGTACAGCTAAATTTTTTGAAATCTGCATATAGTGCAAGGCTTGTCAGAAAACAAGCTTTTTCTCAACTCCAATTAAAGAATAGACCCTTCTGTAAACCTTCTATGAAAGAAGAAAATAAGGACAATTTTGAGGCAAGTACTTTTTAAAAACATCCATATTTATGTGTTTTGGTCTGGAAGTCAATGTTCTCTTGCTTTTCCTTGAAGAGACATTACTAATCAAAAGAATATGCATACTCAATTATAGTGTTTTGTGAAACATGTACATATGTAAAAATTGAGCTGTGTGCAGTAGTACATTTTATAATAATCCTAAAATTAATATTTTCAACTAGATCTCATTACAAAACACAAAAATTGCAAATGCTTTATTTTCTAAGAATTTTTAATGTCCTCTACTGGGGTAGAGGCGTCCCTGGGTGTTTTAGAACATGGAGTTCTACCCAATGCATGTACCATATTTCACCTGCACTCCACTTATGGTTCAAGATGTACATATACCCTCTGAAATTCTTACTGTTGGAAGAAGAGATGAGAGGGATGAATGGGGCTGAAATTATCCTTGCAGTACTTGGAAATTCCAGGATTTCAGCCACTCATCTATAATTGATGTTTATATCTGCTATTCTACCCCAAAGAGCCATTGGCCAGCGGTAGTGACGCTCAGGCTGGGGAATGTTGGGGAGCCAATAAAAATCATTGTAATGGAGGATGTAGTGGAGATTACTGAAGTTAGGTATCTCACTGATGTTTTTAGTGGCAGGCATGGATAACAGAGTAGGAATTGTTCCCAAGGGAGTCCAGAAGGATGATCCTCATGATGGGCTTAACTCTGCAGGCTATGGCTAGTGGTAGGAGCAGGAAGTAAGGGAAGTTGGACATAGCAGTAGTTAGGTCAATTCTTTGTATGATCTTCAACTGTAAACATGGGTGAGTCTTCACAACCTGCTTGGGTCCTAGTCTAGAGAAGATCCTGAAAACCAGAGACCTTGACCCAGAAAATTACCTACAGCATGGTGTGTAGCAAAGAAAATGGATTCGTATGCGTGTTTCCTGATTTCATTAAAAACTGTTTTACTTCCCATGGAAAGGTAAGTTTGTTTTATCTTTTTGTCATGAAGTTCTTAAGTTATAATCAACTAAATTTAATTATCAGCCCACAAAATTTGATTAATCATTTAATGTCAGCATTTGACCCTAAACTAGGAAACATAAGAGAGAAAGTTAATTTTGCTTTCATCTGGCTCTCCAAAACAAGAACAGTTTGCTTTAAAAGCTTCCAAAAAAAGTGACTGAGTAATCTTAGTTTATTACAAAATATATATATATATCTTTTTTGCTATGAAGTTCAAGGTTAACTCTATCATGTGAAATCAACTGGATCACAGGCTGCATCTTACCAATGGCAATGTTATTTTTTCATTTATTATGTATATTCTGAGATATTTTCTTACAGGTGTGACAAGCTCTCTGAAGAAAACAATGTTGTAATATAGCTAAAAATTATAAATATTTTAAAATTGGCACTCTTATTCCTAAATATTGCCATTAGAATCACCTGCATCTCAGTTTATATTCTTCAGAAAAACTCAGAGAATGTATTGACTAATTATCAGAAGAAACAGCACTAGACAATTTTATGACTACTTTCAGCAATCATAGCTGACAAAAGAAAAAAAAAAACCTTCAAAACATGGAATTTATACCTCTAGTACAGTAGACTCCAAGTTCAGCAGATACCATCTGGAGCATTTGTTGCCTATGGATTTAAAGCAGTGGGTTTTCAGAGACCTATTGACAGCTTGTGAAAGTGCTGAAAATTCAGCTTGGAGGGGTATACTGGGATCATGCACAAGTTGTTTATGGCTTTTTCCTTCAGCAATTTCTTCCATAAACTTTACCTGCTGTTCAGTTATATAGGCACCAAGGGTTTTGAAAAACTATCTATATATATAAATATTGGGGGGAGAATTTGACAGATATCTTAAAAGTAAGTTCTTCATTTGAAAATGGGTAAAAGTTTAAGCAAAGTGTTACATGAAATTCAGTGAGAAATTAATGATGAAGATGAATAGTTCTTTTGGTACTTTTTAAAAAGAAAATAGATAATCCTCTTAAATATTTTGGAAAGGACCTAAGGAACTAGAAAAGGCTTGGCAAAAACCTCCTCATTAGAAATGTATCTCATATGATATTAGTTGGATTATGCTCATTTTGAGAGAAAAAGCTGTGTTAAAACAGGTCACAAAATATGGAAAACTCTTTTAGATATTTCATTCTGGTATGATTTAATTTTGAAAAACTGAAAACCTTTCTTAGTTGTTTATGCAACATAAAAACATATAAATGCCTCCTATTCTTGCCAAGTTTCTCAAAAACATTTCTGATTGAGTAAACCATATGGTATACCAGAAAACAAAGTTTTGTAATGTAGATTTTTTTTTCTGGATTGTAGAATGAGGTTTTTAAGTGAAAAAGAAGACATAACAACACTGTATTCTGGTGATAATAATGATGATGGAGAAGGGGTAGATGATAATTTCACTGTGGCTGTTGCTGACAACTGTAAATTTCCTTAGCTTCAGGTAGGCTGCCAAACCCCATTTATTGAGTCTCAAAATAATTAGGTGAAGAGACACATTTCTGAAAGGAATTCAAAGCCTTTTAATGTCCTAGGTCCAAAGAAAGTGCTCTGGATATGATGAATAAGACTGAATTCCTCCATTTATGGGAGTGACTTTCAGATACTGTCCCCACAACCCTTCTGAGCTGTGTATTTGGAGTTTGCTGTATGATTCACATGAGCTATAGATTATATTTGCTGGACCCAGGTGCTTGCTGTCCCTATGAAGTCATGCTGTCTGCATTTCACCTGCCTCTGCTGTTTATCAACTCATTCCTTGTGATAAGAAAACTGATAAAAGACTCCATGAGCTTCATCTTCAGTGCTGTGCCCTGTCTCTCTTCCCTAGTGTGCCTCCAGGACCAGGTGGCCTGGGGTACTGCTGGTGTTGAGCCTCCCTATATCTAAGGCAATTCATAGAGACAAAAACTGTGCCTTATGGCCTGTTTTCTGGCCATTGCTGGTTTTCACATTCTCTTGTAAAAGGGAGGTAAATAAGAATACAGACCTCTTTGTAGCTGTATGCAGTGTGGAGCTAGGAAAGTGATGAGAGCACAGACACTGATTTTCCATCCATAGATAGCAATCAAATTTCCATCCTTTCTTGAAAGACTTCCTTTCAGAGACCCATTTCACTCTAAACAATTCCTGCCACAGAAATAAATCAAGAGTAATTCTGCTCCTATCATTCTGTCTAAACACTGCCCTCAGCTTGCTATGACTTGATGTTGTTACTCTCAATATAACCTGAAAGTGGGTAGAATACAGCAATCCTTTTTCTCCTTATGTTGACTTGCAATAGCACCACTTTCTAGGCTGGGATGTTAACCACCCAATTTACATTTTGTTTCTCAGCCTATTAATAACAGCTGTTTTCTGGGTCTTGCAAAAAGTACGTTTTTCTAAGAACTACAATGAGAGCAGCAGTGTGAATGTCAAACAAATGTAATAGATCTTTGTTTAAAACTCCCACCAGAAATCTTAGGAATCTTAAATTATTTGAGTTATTAATTTACTTAATGGGTTTGTTGTTCTAATCTTGGGTCAACAAATATTTCTGTCTTGCAGGAAATCTCAGAGCAGGATAATTGTTCTCAACCCCTGAATTTTAATTAATATTAGCTTACATACAAAACAAATCTCTTTTTATTGTGTAAAAACATGTATTTTGAAAGTGTTGTTGTTCCAATTCAACTTATCGATAAGTGAAAGAGAGTTTTTTTTAGGACCTATTCAGTGCACCTATTTGTGCATTTAGGGCCTTTTTTTTTTTCTATTTCACTGATACACCAACAATGTTTTATGCACTGTGTTTTAAAGCATTTAAAAATAATGACATGAGATGGGAGACTTCAGAGGAGCAGGTGTTCAAACTCTTAAAGCTGTTACAATGGATACGCACATAGATCTTCATTGCAAAAAGGGACTCAGGGAGTTATAAAACTAGACCCGTGTAAGCTTGGGACTACCTGCTCCTCTATTAGGTTCAGCAAACTGACAAGGAACCTGCCAAACTTGTCAAGTGTGCTGTGCCTCAAAGGCAGTTAGAAAGCATTTTTTAATTGTCCACAAGGGTATTTAGGGTGTTGAATACATTAAGAAAGCAAGTTTTCTTATTATACTGTAAAATGACACCAAAAATACATGCTGTCTCTCCTTATCCCGGTGTTTCTTGCTTGCTTGCTCACTCTCTTGCATACACATACGCATACACACACACACACATACACACACACACACATACACACACACGAGAATATAAATAACATATTCAAACCACAGGGAAAGGTGCTATGGAAGGGAACATGTCCGTAAAGTACAAAAGCACACTGGAATGAACTTAGAAAATTGTAAAATTTAATTTTTTTGGTAAAAATTATTTTACACTGGAAATGCATGTTTAGTTAGATATTTGAGTCAAAGATTTAAATGGTTGCCATTCCTTGGCTTACACAGTAAGAGATGTGGCTGACAACCCTGTTTTAGAAACCACCACCCTGGTGAAAGAGCCTCAGGCCATCATCTACACAAATGACACTACAGTGACAAACTCTTGTATTCCTGTAGATGGGGAAGAGATGCTGTAAGATGGTTGACACTGAGTGTTACAGGTACCCCCAGTGCTCCAACACTGTAAATTCACCTACTGGGAGACAATGAATATTTTCTCTTTTTATCAAAATGGTAAAATTTGGTAAATTTGATGAATTAGTAACAAACTTTTTGACTCCAGTGCTAGGCTGTTTTGAATAATTATAGTGGTTAGGAATTTATGCATATAACTGTTCCTGTAGATATTTTATTGTATGGCAATACAGAAGGTTAATTTAGTAATTTAAATAAGCAAGTGAACTTGTTTGAACATAACATTAGCTCAGATAAAAAACCCTATTTCCTTAAGCTTCCCAGATTCAGCAGTTGTTTACAGAAGTAAGCTACTTTAGACATGGGTTTCTAAGCACTTTCATGAAAACCTGAGAATCTAAATTAATCCTTCTTGATATGACTTAATTTAGAATTAAAGTTAAGTGTTTATTTTGTTTCCATTCTTTGTTCAAAAATTATATCAGAGTAAAAAATATGAAAATATGAAACCATTTTGGACATACCTCAGCAACAGCATTACGCCACTTCAGTAGTAATGTGTAAGTAAGGTGGTAAAGTATTGTGGAGAGCTGTGGGCCCTTGGCCCAGGGGCCCTCTGCACTCCCTTGGAGGGAAGCCTAAGGACAAAACCCACCTCTGCGGTCTGGGTGACTACGGAGTGTACTACCCAGTGTGCGCTGCTTCTGTATGGTAATGCCCTGTATCCAATTGGTGGGACTCCTGTCCCACCCCCTGCCTTCCCCATAAAATACCCCCTGTCTCAGCCTTCAGGCAGGGTCGTGTTGTCCCTGGCCTTCCCTTAACAAGAGCTGCTGAACAATAAAGATTATCTTGTGAAATTGCCATACAATGCCCCTCTCTCTCTCTGTCCCTGGGTTGCCCTCAGGCGATACTCACAAGGAGCTGAAATCACCCCATTGCTTAGGGGTTTGCTGTGGCCACAGGAAAAGCCATTCTTTGAGGGGACACTTCTTCTCTGAAAGGCTACAGCACACTGGGACACCTTGGAGCACCCCGAAAGTAACAGAGTATTACCATTTTTACATGGATTACTAAAAATGCTTCCCAAAGAGTGATAGTGTCTACTCCAGAAGAGTCCTTTCACAGTTTGGAAGAGGTTACTAAAAATTGTTTCAATAAAAAAGCTGCATGAAGTTGTCAGTCTTTTATCATTTAAATCCACTGAGACCTGGAGCTATCAGAGGCAAATAATTTAACTTTCAGGAAGTACAGCACCAAAAGAAAGTGAATTAGAGACTAAGAGCTTGAGGACTCTGAAGGGCAGCTGTAATTTGTGTCTGGATGCAATGAGTTGATAAAAAAAAACAAAACACCTTGCTCTGCTTTAAGCCTGGAAAAAACCCTTTATTTTGGCTGAAATATGAAAAAGCCTGGGTAGCCATGAAAGTCAGTGGCAGTTTTGTCTCTTGCTTCATTGTACCATCTTCCACCACAGATGATTTTGTCAAGCATAGGTGGAAAAATCACTAGAAATTTTTGTTGTGCAGCTATAGGCAATAAAATGAAACACAGAAGTTGTCCACTACAGATGCGTATTGTTGATGGCAATACGCCACCTGAAAAGCCAGCTCTTGACAGGTGTACCTTGAATAACGCTTTTCCCAGGTGCCATGCCAATGATTTCTCTGATAATAATTCACTGTGTAACATAAATAGAAATATTGATTAGAATAGTGGCATACAGAACTAAAAAATAAATAACTGCAAACTTGCCCTTTCCGTAATTTCCCTTCCTCATTAGTGCAGAAATATTTTTCATGTTGCCATCATTGCTAGAAGCTATTTCTTATAATACACCATCTCTCACCAGAAATTACAGCTGAAGAAATCTTGCATGTTGCTCCGCTGCTTTGAAATTTGTATCTTTACCTCTAGAGAAAAGGACTTTATAAGGTTGCAAGAAAGTGATCAATGATTCAACAATATAAATGGAAAATTATATGAATGTTCTATGAAACTAGAAATTTCTCCTTTTGTTTCGTACAATTGGAAAAGGATCAAAATCAGAGCATCGTGTAACAAAATACTGGGATAAAACTGTAAAAGGTCATTGGAATTATGAAAGCAGAATTGATGTATTTATGACAGGATTGCACTTAAAGAGATTGTCTCTGTGTCTTCATGTAAACATATGTGTTTGTAAATGCAGTTGTAAGAAATGTTATTGACATTTTTCCTAAAACAACAACATCTATTTATCTGTATCTGGTATACTTTCACAAGGTTTTATAAAGTCATGCGTTATGAATGATTTTGTAATACATTACTCTGTAATGTATGGAAGTGGAAAAACAACTTTGTAGTACCAGGACTTCCAGCAAATATCACACCACAGATTTAATTCAACATTATACTTTCAAATAAGTCTGAAAATCTTTTCACTGAAAAGTCAAAATTGGAGTATAGATTGAACTGCAAGATCAGCGTAATGTAAAATTTCCTTCAGGAAATGAACTGGTGTGGTCCTAGATACACTTTTCAAAATGGCCTTCTTTAGAAGAAAAAGGAACAACATTCTTTCTGGTTAAAAGAAGTTATGGAAACATGGAAAACCCTTTTCCCTCACCAAAGCAAATTATCCTTGAGGCATCAGAGGCTTTGAATTCTTGTATACCTCTGAAGGCAACTAATTTTTAAGCCCAGTGAAATAACAAGAGTTTGTTTTCTGGGCTTGTGTGATCTTGGAAGGCCAGGGTTCATTTCACTTCATATGCAGTATTTTTTGAAGCAGCTGAAGCTGTATCCTTAGAATTTTTACTCTTATGAGAACAGATAAACTGTTGGTGACAGTAAAAGCAAAATAATGACAAAATATTAAAAAGCAAGCAAATCATTCAACTGGCATGCATTTTGTAAAAATTGACATTAAAATCTCTCAGTGATATTGCAAATTTTAGTTAGAATTTCACTATTCTGATTTTCATTGTACAACCCTTTACAAATTTTAAACAAGGATAATGCATGTTCTTTTCTTAATATGGAAGGCTATAGAAACACAAGTTGCATTGTCAATTACTCTTCTGAAACGGACCCACTGGAAATAATTTTGTAATTTGTCAGAGGCACATTTTTAAGCATTTTTCCCCTTTCTTTGAACCTAGTGAGGTCTTGTACTCTTGAGGGATGGTCTTTCTACTAATTGAATTACAAAATGCCTGAATACAAAACATTTGATATATCATAGCTTGAGCAAAAATTTTCGCACCCCACATCACTTTTATCTAAGCAAATTATTTGCCTGTCAAAGGATGGGTCAGAACAGGCAAGAATTAAGGGCACAAAAGCAACAGAAAACAGGAGAAAACAAACACAAACGTTAATATGCTACAAGAGAAAAAAGTGTTCTGCTGCAAAATATTCCTTTTACACTGTGGGCTGTTCTGCCTTCCTTGATCCTAGCCAAAGAATAGTTAACATTTTTTTAGCTTCTTCCATATCCCCTGTGGACACTTTTGTGTGCTGTTATAGAACTGTTGCAGCATGCATGTTGGTTTGTCTGTAGGGTACTTTTCCCAGCAGTAATTTTCATCTCCAAAAATCTGGAGATGTATCTGCTGCTTCTTCACCTGAACAGTATAAGGTTATACTGAATGTTTTCAGGTAACAGTTTCATCTCACAAGAACAATAAATACCTGAGCCTTAGGCATTTTGAAAATATGCTCCCTGGAACCTACAGAGATTTCAAGGGAAAATAAACGTCTTAAGAGCACAAACTCCACTCATATTTTGTAGGCTTGTTTCCAGTTGCTTTTGCATTATCAAAAATCAAATTTTCAGCATAAAGTATCACAGCTATCTGGCATGTTAAAAGAAATTAATGAAAAGAATGGTAAGCTTCAGGGAAAAAAATATGCCTAAGTGTGGGTATGTAAAGAATATTACTGAAAGTCACATACATCATTCAAGAAGCATTTAAGCTTTGTCTACAGAAGCCAGTAACAAAGCTCTCACCTTTCTTAGTTATAAAAGCTTCTCATATTGTGGGACTTTCAAGTTCTGGCATACAAGAGAGATTGAGCCACTCAAGTCTTTTCACAGAGCCCATACACGTTTAACTTCATTTCAAAGCACTAGTGAACAATTAAATCTGATGTCTTCTACTATCTTCCATATGATATGATACAATCTGATAAATTTTAAACAACCAATGTGATGCACCTTTCGGGTCCCTGGATATCCACTTCTTCGGCACTATGAACATCTGTATTTGCAATGCTTTGGTGTGTAATCTTGTAAGGCTTGCTCGAGGGACAAATACCTGTCTGGTTTCCATTTTGGCCCAGACAGTACTCTAGTTTGCCTCAATTTCTGAAGTGAGAGCAGCTTTCTGGATGAGGTCTCTTTTCATCTCATCCTATTGTTTCTATATGCCAGAACTTAAAACTTCTTTAGGTCATGTGCTCTTACATCCTGGGTCTTATCCATAGCAATAAATACTTTTATTACACTAAAGGGACTCTTTGTACTTGTCAAGATGGTGCCAAAGGCCCATTAGCCAAGACCTTTTTGGAGAGGACCAGAGAGCAATTTTTAATATTGATGTCTTCGTTTTCTATCGTCTACAGAACTTTTAGTTTTTTAATACATTTGGAGTGCTCCAAGTTTTTTCCTATGAAATCTCAGGTAGAAATGAAAAGAGTTATAAGACAAGCTCCAATACAGGTTTGTTTCTCCGGTGCCAGATTTTTCCCATTAGTAATACTGTATAAGGCTGATTTTGCGCATTCCCTGATTTTCTTCTGTATATCTCATGGGTTTAGAAGCCTCTAGTTTTATATACTGCACCTATATAACACCATTAACCCTCAAGCCCTGTTGGGCAGTAAGTTGTGAAAGATACATAACAAAAGACAAGTGAGAAAATAAGAGTTCAATATTTCAGAATTTTATCTGAATATATTAAAAACATCATTCTTAGTACTGTAGGAAAAACCTCTTTAAGTTTAAATTAATACTTAGTACGTATAATCTATTTTTTAAAATTTAATTTATTTTAGTGAGTAATCTTGCTATTTATTATCTTAATGTTTGAAGTTAAGAGGCATCAATCTACAAAATTTTAGGTTAAATATCATCATTAAATGGGAACAAAAAGGATACAAGTGTTATTAAATAAGGTCACTGATTCAACATACCTTTGTTTCAAGGCTTAAAAATAGTATGTGTTTAAATGTCAAGCCTCCAACCCTTCATTACCTTTTAAATGGATTTTTTGTAATGGGTGATAAGATTCAGGAGGAAATATTGTACCTCAACAGTCAGTGTTTAATTTTCAAGTCTTAGTTCAAACACATTATGGCATAATATCAGATGCCATACCAAACATCTAACTAACAACCAAGTTACCTAATAACCAAAAAAGGGTCAAGAGTGTGTTAGGACCTGCCCCTGAGGGTGAGGGTAACCCAGGTTCTTGTTAATAAATCCATTGGGACAGGTTACAGTGAAATGAAAGTGAATGATTGGAGTTTTGGTTATAATTATTTAGAGTAATATAACAATATAAAGGCATAAAATCTATCTGGTTCAAAACACAGCTTGTAGTCTCTGGTGGTGGGTGTTCTGCCGTATGCAGATCAGAGATTTTGCCCTCACATACCCAAAACCTCTCCTCCTCCCCCTCAGCCAGGGGGTTTAAACCTGGCCCCAGCCAAGAGTACTGCTGTCTCTGAAAATGGCCCATTTTTTTGAGTCATCACCGTCAACGTTTCACTCTCTTACGGAGCATTAAAGAAACTTCCCTGTCCAATCACCCAGGAGCCACTCTGGCAGTCACACGCACACCACCTCAGCTGGGACATGGAGTAAATTATAAAAATCAGAGTAGAGAAATGTCAGTTGTTTCAAGATTTATAAATCAGATAAAAGTTTGGTTATAGGTGACCAGTAATGATATTACTAATGACATAATATATTTTACTTAAACTTTTCTTTGATGGTCTTGTACAAAAATAGGAGTGTTCCTTCTCTGATGTTTTAAGAAATCATTATTACAAAGAAAGACAGGTATGTACAGTAAGAACAGGGTGCTTTGAAAACTGGAATTCTGTCTCATATAATCTGATTTTTTTGTGGAAGGGCATGTATTTACTGACTAATAACAGTATCATTTTGCTACAAATTTTAAGATCAGAAGTTAAAAATAATAGAAGAATTATAAATAATTTAAATACATAAAACATTAAATATCATAATATATAACAATAAATATAAACATATATATTAAATAGAGATCAGCTGATATTAAAATTAAGAGGACAGGTCTGCATTCCAAAATGGGAAAGAATCAAAACAAAGGGTGACTTTGACACAAGAAAAAAGCCTATAAACAAGTATATAGCAAGTCAGAAATTAGCTTTTAATCATCACAACAGCAAGTTTAGAAGAGTTTTCCAGTAGCGTTTGTGCAAGCAAGAGTTTATTAACATTTGGATGGTCCTGATGCTGTTTATGAGAAAAATTTTATGACTGATTGACTGTGATTAAAATCTTTCTAGCCTATACTTTTTATCCTGCCTTTTGGAATCTGGAACCTGCTGGCAAAAATATATGCTGTTAACGAGATAAAAGTTATACTTTCAAAAGTCACCTTCTCAAAACCAGCTTGTTTTATTTCCACAGGCACTATAAAATACTTATTTGGCAGGAAAGATCAAGGTAAGTAGAGAGGGCTTTGCCAAATTATAGTGCAACAGCGCTAGCATTCAAAAGGGTATGGCATATATACCCATCCTGGGTTGCAGTTTCTGGGTGGGTAACTAGGATGCTGGTGTCCAGCTAAGAAGAAAGGAAGACAGTTTCTGAATGATGGGTTCAGGAAACCCAGGTGGGCTTAATTTGGATTATATTTTAGTTCCCTGGGCTTTCCGAGGTTCCATTATCCCATATTTTCAATGTAAAATTCTGAGTGAATTAAACATTTTATGGCAAATCCCCTTACTATGTGCCTTTGTAAACCTTTACAGGTGCTAAATTAAAAAAAAAATACCATTAAAAAGATCAGAAGATTTTCCTGAACTGCTGTGATATCACAAGAATTCATATGCAGGTGAAATTTCTAAATCTATTAATTTACTGATGTCAATTACATATTTGAAAGGGGCCAACTCCATTCTGGTTTGTATGATTTTATGCGAGTGACTTCTTTGTTTAACCCAAGTTGCTACCTGTTCATTTTGGTGGAGCAAACAAATGACGTATCTAATATACTAGTTTGCTTTCTGTGCTCAAAATTGGAGAGCTATTTAAGAAGACAAAAAGTAGAGTTTATTTATTTTTTTTTTCCTGCTCCAGGATCCATCAAGGGCCTGCAACTCTAGTATGAGCTCTGCTTTCTCTTGGTCAAAAATACTTTTCTCATGTGTGAATCAAACTGAGATTGTGTTTCACTCTGATTTACAATTAACTCCCTCTAATGTCAGCAACATCTTCTGTTCATGCTTACATTGGTATAAAATGAGTGAAAATCCACTTAAGTGAATGCAGTTCTGTGTTGCCTTGCTCAAAGTAACAAGAAGTGAATGTGTTTTGGCTGTCTGTTGCAGTTCTGCTTTAGTTCAGACAAAAATGATTAAATGCAGTAAAAAAAAAAAATTGATACTGAGCCTCCCAAGGTCGATAAAATTTTCATTAAGAATATAATTCACTTTGGGTTTTCAGCCACCCACATCTAACTATTTAGTGTTATTTGTGATGACTAGGGGTATTTCACCTGGAATCCAACCAGTGGTTAGGAATTCCAAAGATGTGATATCATGTGTGCAGTTCCTTGTGGATGTCTTAGGTCTCCTTATTATCTTTTTGTCCCTTTGTGGGAAACAGCATCAGGCCATGTATTTGTATTAGGTGATATTTTACATTAGGAAAGAAAAGATATCAAATGAAAATCTGTTGTGGACTGAATACAAGAGTGCAGCAAAAACAAGCTGAAGCTCAGAAAGCATTTAATACTTTTATTAAAAGTGTATTGGGTGGGAAATAGCTACAGGAAGACTTGAAGAAGATTTAAAATGGTCACTTAAGATACATAAATGGAGATGAACTGCAGATAATATGGGTAATAGCACTGCACAGAAGTTATTTTTAATAATTTTCATTGCTAATATATTCTTTATTCAAGCAAAATAATATATCTTGAGCCCAAGTCTGCTTTCCACTGTAATAGAATGCAGCAACTAACTCTGTTCAAGTAATTTGAGATTCTACTAGCATAAAACTGATGTAAAAATTTAATCAGAATTATTACATCCTCTGGCTGTAAACCAAATATACATTTGGATATTCTTGTGGGAATTCCAGTAAGACTGTTATGAAAACAAACAAAAAACCAAAACCCCCAAAAGCCCAACCCCCAAAAAAACCCCTCCAAACCCACCCCCACACACAATGAGCTGCAGAGATTAATCAAAACCCGTCAGCATCTTTTTATTCTTTATCTATTCAGTCTGTTTTCAGATGTAAAAACTCCATAGCACATTCATTGCTTGTTTAGTTGGTTCAACGTATTCTTGCATTCCTGAACTAATGTTTCAGTAGCCAAGCTACTTAAAGACTTGAGATTTTAGATAACTTACACCCAACAGAGAACGTATAAAACAACAAAGCTGCAAAGATAAAACTAGAAATAAATGATCAGGTTCAGTCTTAAATGTACTTCATAAGGAAAAGTCTGGGTAGATCACTGTCATATATCTAAAATCCACAGCTATTTTATGTCTTTTAGGAAAATGTCAGGAATTTTCTTTTTCATTTCTATTGGTCTCAGAACTTTCCAGAACCAACTAGAACTTTATGTAAGTTTACAGTATGATTTTATGCTATGTAAAAATGAATATGGCTGTCAGTTGTTGCATTGCAGCAGCACTGTGCTATGCACTGCCAAAACACAGTAGGGTACAAACCTTACATCTAAACACCTTTTGGGCTATACAGGCAAGAAAAAAGCAAAGTGGTAGAAGACGAACAGCACTGAAAAGGTAAATCATTTGCATATAAGCCGGGAGTGTGGCAGAGGCTTTGAAAAAAAATCCAAATGTCCCTGAGGATGAATGAGACTGTGGGACCTGCTCTGTCTCCCTCTTCTGCTCATTCCTCTTAGCAGATCAGCTGTGAAATTTTTAACGGGTCTGTGGGCACCATGCAGCAGCCTTTAGTGCTAACAACAGTTCACAGCTCTTCCATGTTTCTTCAAACTTTTTCTCCTGAATGTATTGTTTCTCCTCTCAACATTTCTCTTCTGTTTAGTCATTTCCATGCTGGGATAAACTTTATAAATTTGTTAAGAGCAAAACAAAGGACAAAACGTGCCAAGTCTTCTGACTGATCCTGAAGTGTCCTGCTCAGTAGATCAGCGCTTTAATTTAAACTCCAAGCTTCCATATTTTCGTAGGAAACAGCTATTTGCAAATCAATATTGTAAACTCATACTCACAAAGGAAACCAGTCTCACACCTCCAGTGTTTGCTGCTTCAAGCACACTGAGACAGATTTGTTTCATGAGCACATAGGTTGGATGTCTCGCACTGTGTAGTTGTCTGTGTGCTTGGCAATCTCAGGAGGATGGTGCCACCTGACCCCCGTTGGGAGCTCAGATGGGGGCTGGACCTAATCTTGCTTAGTTGAGTCTTTCAATTCTGTTCATTGTCTTTCTCATTTTTTAATGAATTTCCATGCCAGTGTTTTTTTCTCTAGATCACAACACCACCCAACTATCACTATCTCAACCGTTTCATGTCAGACCATTCTGGAAATGGATAGGAGTGCTTTGGGGTTCTTGGGTGGTCTTGATATCCCCCTACAGTCCATTCCCACTTCTCAGCCTCATTTCTAGACTTGTACTGTCTTTTTCTTTGTTGTCTCTCTGTGGACTAGAACAAGTATGTTTGTCCCAGAAAAGCGCTGCCTTATCTCTCTCTGTATGACCCCCCCTTCTCCAGCCATACCTTGTTCTTTCTCATCTCAACGTTAACATCAACAGTCCTTGTTTGTTACTGTCTGTTATTATCCACAGTTCTGGGCTGACTCCACAGCCATTTGGCTATGGGTCTTTGAGACACACACATCAGCTTCTTATCTTCTGGGATTCTACATGGAGTGAGAAGGATGTCCTCCTGAAATTAATTTGTCCTGCCAAAAGATGGTTTTCCAAGGAAGATGGGATGAATCGCATCCAGAGGTTCTGTTATGACTTTTTTTGAAAGGAGTCTAAGTTACTAGTTTTGGCCAAAAATCTACTTGTTTTGGGGTGGAGGAAGGGTATTGGAGGTGATTATCACTCTGCATGATCAAAAAGATTTTGTTGTAGTTATGAAGAAATGGAATTCAGCAAACTGAAAACAGCTGCATTACCATCTGTGATAATTTGAAAGGGAATAACTTATAGAAGATCTTTTATGAAATAAATCGAGAAGCCACCTTCCATTTATTCTGAATACTTTTTTCTCTTCCTTTCTCTCATGCCTACAGATCTGTTTTGTTTTTTTAAGTTTTTTTAAAAAAATAAATAAAATATCTTACTTAATATATGATGTTTAGGAAAGCACAAGCCAGTAATTTATCTGAATATAAGAGTCGATGATAAAGAGAGGATGACAAGTGGAGAATTATATCAACAGACTGAAAAGTGTTTAGATACCATCTCATTTACTCCAAAGACCTAATTGAATCACAAAGAACCTCTAGAAAAGAACATTCATAAAGTTGATCAATAGGGTTTATTTCAAATCAAAGAGTAATTATTTGAACTGGATTAGAAGGACTGCTTTGCAAATAGATGACATTCACTTCTCAAAATTTGATTTATTTGCAGGTGATGACTAACTAAAAGTAAGGAATGTCTCTGCACTGCAGGGAAAAAAAAAATTGCTCTAATACATATTGAAAGTCAAAGTACTCCTTACAACAACGCAGAGTTAAACCACTATGTGATAGTGCTGCAATATACCCTGTCCTGTAGAGAGCTGAGTTCATGATCAAACGGGAATTTTGCTTTGTAGACTGATGGAGGTTGGGAGGCTGTTGAGATCTAATGAAAAGATTTTCCTCTGGGAGGTTTCTGTTCGTGTGCAGATGTCTATCACCCACTGTGAGATAATTTAGAGTGACGTGAAGCAGTAACTTCACATCACAGAGACTTTCTGCTACTTGGTGAGCACTGGTGGTGGAGCATTGTGAAGGAGGTATCACCTCACTACATAATGGGATGTAAAAAAGGCTTTTTTTAAGAAAGGGCATAATTGCATATAACTGTAATCTAAAGAAAAAATAATACATGAAAAGTAACTACACATGAAAAAAAATCCCCATTTAGTACTCTAATACACATTTCTCATAATTGTAAGAAGCAGAAATCATCTATATTTGTGACATGGCAATTTGTTAATAATGTTTCCATATAAATAATGCTGAAAATTTACTCAAAATAAAGTCTAACCAAAGCTGCAAGTCTTGTAGTGTGGTATAGCAAGCTATTCTCTCTATCTGTTCAATAATTCTCCTTAAGGATAATAACCAGGTTTGAACAATTAAATTTTGATCTAATCAAATTGCCTCACTCTGCATCACATCTCAGAAATTCTTGTGTTGTAAGCTACATCTGTGTTAGGAGGACTTGTGCTACAGGTAAAATTGACAGAACACTAATATAACCTTAAAGAGCTGGTCTAACATACTTTTCAATGCATTTGAGCCTATTTGCTACTGTGAAATCTTATTGACTATTCAGTCAAAAGGAGATGGATTAAGAGGTGTTAATTAACTTACATAACTAAAGTTACATTCCTGACCAAAAAAACCCAAACTTCTAACATGCTAGAAGCCTTTGTGAAGATTTTATGGGAGTTATAAATTATACAGGCCTTGTGACAGAAGGAAGCTTTATAGATAAGTGGTTTCCCATTTTCCTGTCTAGCACTTTTCCTCTCCTTAAACTTAGAGCTGCTCCTACCATCCCTGAATAGACAATGAGCATAAGCTAAAGCAGGGATGAATGCCAGTGTCCCTACACCTGGTTGACACACTAGCAAACAGATATACAGCCCGGTTTATTTCCTTATTCTAGGATGCTTTGTTTATCTGTTTTAGACAAGTCAAATGTTGATTGGGCTATCTTAGCTTCTTTCTCCCATTGTATGCTCCCCTTCTTCCCCATTCTCTACTCAACTTTTCACTCCCAGTACAACAGAATCAACCTCATCATTTCCAAGGTATATGTCCCAAATACTGTGTCCAAATGGGCTTAAAAGTCAGAGCCCTTTGTTCTGACTTTGCCTGTTATTTTCAATTCATTCTCTAAAACAACTTAGCTTCAAAAACCTACTCATCAAATGGCCTGCTCATCAAATAGTTGCTCTGTATGGTTTCAGTTTGCACCTCAATTATATCTCAAGAAAGAGCAGTCCCAGAAATTCCATGCTTCTGCATTTCTGTACAGAAGACATTCTGTCAGCCATCCTACTCCCAGTCCTTTTTTCTTGTCCTCCCACAGTTCAAGTGCGCATGTGTAGTTCCGCAATAGGCAGACCAGGCTGGGAAGGGTGGATGGGATGGGAAGGAAAGTCTCAAAACATGTATGTTTAAAAAAAAGAACTTTTGTATCCAGTAAACATTAGCCCAATTATATACTTTTAAGATTTTTAGAATGATGTAAAATTACTTCAGAGGTTTTACCTTCGCCAATCTCACCTTCATATGGCAAGTGTTACGAGAAAATCTTACTAAGACGTTTGTCTGAGAAATTAGTAATGGTTTGAATAGAAATATTGCTAACTCAAGTTAGCTGGCCTGATTTGCTGGCTGTGACCCACCCACTGCTACTACTTACAATGCCTTCTGCCAAAGCACGAAAAATATGTGGTCTTTTTAAGTTTCTTTTCATGTATTTCCAGATTTCACTCTGTAATAGGAAGCTTAGCTCTCTTTGCAAAGAGTAAGTGTTTCTGCAGACCTTCCCCAACTTTTACATTATAACCTCATTTTTAAAGCAGCTGAACTGGGAAGTGATACCGGAGGTTCCAATTTAGCTCTTTAAATAGAAATTAAATTTTATAATTTCTCAGTTGCCCGAGGTTACTGTGCACAACAGTTAAGCAGGAGACTGAAGCAGACTCCTGGTTTTTGGATGATTTTGCTTTAAAAAGTTCTGTCTATTACAGTGTAAATTGTTTAGAAATTATGGAAAGAGCTTATTTTTGTATCTCTTCTATGAATTTCCTTTTTTCATTTCCATAACACTCATAGGAAATACATCCTGAGATCCACATAATGTAGTAGGGAAATTTCATTTCTCCCATGTTTCCTGGAAGAATTGAATTTCCTTTCTAGGTTTAATTTCACACCTATGGTTTATATGTTATATTTTATATCACAAGTATTGCTCTGGGCATGAATTTACAAAGGTCATTTAGAAAACTTGGATTTTGGCAAGCATTCACTTAGGTTTCAGGAGACCAGGCCTCAGTTCCCAGTTCTGTTGCTGGTTTTTTTTAATAAACTTGTTCAACCCACTTCATCTCTTTCTATGCCTTAATTCCACATTTGTGAAATGAAGATGGTCACTCTGAACCACAGTTGTAGAAGAGGTTGAGACAGCAGATGGTAAATATGTTTATTACGATTAGCATATTTTAATATTTTATTAGAGATAGCTTTAGCCTGGATAACAGACTGCTTCAAGCCTGAGATGTCTCCCTGCACAAGAGGAGAGGGTTCAGTTTGTTCTTATGTTTTGTCTGTGATTGTAAGACCCAACTGGGAACAAAGAGTGTCCTTCTGTCACAAATGAGTGTTTTCCACTCCTTAAAGAATCATCAAAGGTTCTGTCAAAAAACAGGTCTTGGTATGAAGTTAGCGTGAATTTGTGACTTTAACGAAGTTATTCTTCTCTATTGGCATATTCACAATCACTTCATCCCCTGTTCTGAGCTGATACTGGGGATTTCCCTCACCCAGGTGCACAAGTTTAGCATGGTGTAATTTGCAATCTTGCTGAGGATGTTTTGAATTTTACTAAAAATACCATTGATTAAGGTTTTAAATAGTATGCATTCCAATATGGACCCTTGAAAGACATCACTTGTTACTGGTTTCCACTTGGACATTTTGGACATTGACTGTAACTCAATTGGCCATTCAAGTCAATACCTTATCCATCTAACAGTCCATCCATCTAACCCATGTCTCTCCTACTTAGAGGTAAAAATGCAAGGAAAGTAAAACAGAGAATTCAGTCACCACTTTTTACAGGCAGGAAAGTGTTCAGTCATCCCCAGGAATTCAGGGGTCCATCATGCATAGCAAAGACAGATGCTATCACTCTAAACATCATCCTTCCTCTTCCTCTACCTTTTATTTGCTGAGGAGAGCATCATCTGGTAATGGAACATTCCTTAGGTCAGTTGGATCCTTCTGTGCTTTTTCCCAGCTTTTCCTGCACACACAGCTTAGTCGCTGCTGGTGGTGTGAGAAGCAGAAAAGCCCTCAAGCCTCTGTAAGAACTGCTCAGCAGTAACAAGAACATCTCTGTGTTACTGACACTGTCTCCAGAACATGCCCAAACATGGCCAGTTATCAGCTACCATGAAGAAAATTAACTCTATCCTGGCCAAAATCAGCGCATCTTGAAAGTCCATGTTTCCAGCATTTAAAATTCAAATAGGACCCTGCAAATGACAACCAAACTTCAATTAAAACAATACTCTGCAAACCACAAAACAAAAAACAATAGTTTTGAGACATCTAAGCACCTTTACTTCTCTCAGCAGAGGGCTGATTTGGGAAAATATGTATGTTTATTCAAGTTTGTCACTGGTCAATATGGCACGGCTTCACATGACTAGAGCCTGTGTATATCCTTATTTATCATTGTCCTCTAGGTGCACAAGAGTGCAAATGGTCCTTACCTGAAACAAATAAATAAATACTCCTTCTTTGCCATGACTTATTTAGCAGTGTATTTACATAGCACTTCAACCAAGTATAGGAAATGTGAGCAGCCTGTGTCCTTGGCATTATGTAAGTCAGAAAAACAGAAACCAAAAAACAAACAAACAAACAAACAAACAAACAAACAAACAAAAAAACAACCAAAACACCCCCCCCAAAAAAAAAAAAAAGGGGGGGGGGAAAAAAGGTTAAACCAAACAATAATACTAAGCTTCCTCCTTTTGGATAGAAAAGACAAAAGGGAGATAATAATCTGTCTAAGGGAGAGGCTTGAATTGTTTTTTATTTTGAAGTAATAATTGCCCTGCAACCACACATGTACCCTGGAGCAGTTGAGTGCCTACTTATCTGTTCTTTGCAAATTTCTGACCCATTGAAGGTAAGCAGATTTTTATTCAAGAACCAAACCCCTGATTTTGATGAGATCTTAACAGTGCTTTCACTTTGGGTTTTTCTCTTACCAGCTTTGTCTGCATTTCCTGGCAACTTTGTGTAAGAGAATTCTGGACCCAGATAAGACACATCAGCAGTGTTTAGTAGAGGGTTAGCAGCCTACCCTTAACATGAACATTTTGACCTGCTGTAGAGGACAGGCACCTGGTCTGCTGGTACCAGCTCTGCTAGTGGATGTCTGAGGGACAATCTGCTAGACCCAGTGTCCATGTACACTCCCAGTGTATTTTACCTGAAATTTTCCGACTCAAGCCTTCAACCTTGTTAGGTTCTCTATATAAGAATTGTTAATGACATCATCGAAACTAGAAAAAAGCATCGAGAAAATCATGGAATTAAGTACTATACTGTACTGGGGAAAAAGTGTTGAAGATTTTTTTTTCCACATATTATTAGCCATAAATTTTTTAATGCTGCTGCACGAGTTGTAAGAAAGGACTGCTATAATACCAGGCATCAATTATTTACATTATTTTGATGAGGTTCTGATTGCCTATATGTAGTTTGGACCTCTCAAGTCACAACCAAGTTTTCACTAGGTTAAGGAGTTTCTTTGAAAGGGAAAGAGTAGCTGTGCCTTTGGATATCTTGACGGTGGCTCATGATGATCAGTTTAGCAGTGCAAATGTATATAGGACACTCATGATAAAAGAAATGGAATTGAAAGAGAGAAAGAAAGATTGCTTGCAACTAAAAGTTCCACATGACCTTGAAAATGGAAGATCACAAAGAATTCAAATATATGATGCAACATAGAAAAGATTTAAAATACTCTTAAAAGAAACAGCTGTAGCAAGATGAGAAGAAAACAGATAATTGACACCAGATGTCCCTCTCAGACAGTGATGAAAGAGTAATTACAGAGGGAGAGATAGCATCCTGCAGAGAGCAGATGAGCTTTACCAGCAGCTCTACAAGAATGCATAGAGACAAACATAACATGTTTCACCACCTCCTATGACATAAAGAGACATGAAGAAAAAATCTTATCTTATGCCTTCAAAAAGAAGATAGAGAAAGTCATGAAACCTTTAAGAGGAGAAATACCTGGAGCAGATGGCATCACTAGTAACATCATAAAAGTTGGAGGGAAACCAGTAACCCAGCCAGAAAAGCTAATCAACTTGAACTATAGTGAATGAAGTGTCAAGGGACTGGAATTATAATCACTCTTCTACATTGTAAAAATGCCAAAGGTGCTAAGAGACATACAGACTTCTTATACACTGCCAGCCATTTCTTATATTGTTGAACACATTAGCTGAGTAATTGACTTTTGTAACAACTACAGTTCAACTACCCCAAAATAGATAAGAATACTTAATAAAGCATATTTCATATTCATGTAGAAAACTACTAAGTACACATCATTTTGTGAGATAGATAAAGACTCTAACAGACTGTCTACATGCTTAATGATATAGCAATGTGTGAAAAATAAATTCCTCCAAATCAAACGCTAACAAAATGACTCAGTGCTCTACACACATTCCCTAGGGAGAGGATGAGAGGGATCATGAACTGTATGTGACAGATGTTATCAGAGTGCTTAAAGCTCTACTGGAAAGCAATTGCATTATAGGTATGAGGGTGACTTGAGAATCTGCAGAGGAAAAAATTATGAGCAAAAAACTAACCTCTGAATATGTCTACATATCCCTTCTGCATAAATTTTAATATTGATAAGAGTGTTTTCATATATAACAGACAAACATTTTGCAAAATTTAATAATTTTCTAAAGAATTTTAAAAGTGACTTTAGAAAAAGTGTTCAGACTAGGTCTGATTAGATTTTTTCAGTACCTGAGCTTATAAAGATCCTTAATTGCTAGTCACTTAACAATATGCATCTTTAATAAACTCATCTCTATTTTATAGCTGCTGAATAATGCTGCTCCTCTTGATTATATGTTTTTATCTTGTATTACTTTTTGGATACTGAAGAAAACAGCTTTTAAATGACCTTTTACTTTATGGGTTTTTTTCCCCTAATTTGATTCTAATTTCCTAATCCTGTGTTAGTCCAAAAACCCAACAAATTGGTTTGCTTCTAAAAATTAGAATTAGTTTTGAATAATATTTTCATTAAAAAGGTGCTCTTCTATTTTCTTAGAACATTTTAGCTACTTTTTTTTGTAATCAGCAGGTTGGAACACAGAAAGGTGAAAACGTGCTAAAGCTTTTTTTGTTAAACTGTCAAAATGCTTCCTGAGTAACTCTAATTAGATAGCTCATTGTTAACACTGTATTGCTAAGGTACCCTCTTTGGTAAGAATATTGATCTGACAGTGAGTGAAGAATTTAAATGTGACTTCATGTTAACTTCCTAACAGATTAGAAATATGGGAAATTTTCCCTCATGGGACAGTGAAAACATAAAATTACTTGAAAGAATGATTCAGCCATCAATAAGAGTGCATTTACGCTTTAATATTAAAATGTTATGTTCAGAAATAAATCTTAATTGGTTGAAGAGTGCCTTATCAGTACAGATAGCATCTTTGTTGATAGATCAAGGCATAATTATATCTATTCAATGAGCTTTGGATTAGTCATGGTGAAGTGCACTGGTTCCTATTATCTCTTTTTTTAAAAAGCACTAGTAAAATAATTTGGATGTCAGTCTAACAATTATGCTTTCTTGAACACTTGTATTGATATGTGCAAAAAGACACTTCTGCGCTCAAGAAAAGTTTAATACTATTGGTGTATTTAGGGTTTCCAGTGGAATTTTCAGAGGGAAAATTAAAAACCTACAAAATACGTTTGCAATGAAGGCATGAATGTTTCTCACAGGGAGCTCATGCTCTTGAATAACACCATTGAGTGTACTCCATCAAGATAACTGGCAGTCCAAACAAAGAACATTATCAAACACATGTGAAATGATAATTATTCAACTGTCATTAGTTAAATCAGCAGCTGGTAGAAGAAAATTCTAAGTGACAGATGGAAACCTTTTTCTTTTCTTTCCTCCGTATCCATTTCCCTCCCTCTGTCTGCCTAGATGAGACTTCTTTTACAGTGAAACTTCCTGGGAAAGTAAGGCATTAAAAATAAAAATCAATCACTTTCTCTTAACTTGAGTTCAGCAATGTTTTGTGAATTTGTCCAAAATAGGTATATAATGAAAAACATTGTCCTCTGATGGATTTGGTTTTCCTCTGTTGAGAGTAAATATGCATGAAATCATACCATGTCTGGTTTTGTGCAGAGAAAGACAAAAGTAATTGTAGAAATAGAACCAAGCTGCATTTTTTTGGAGAGTTTTATATGATTTTATGAAAGGGATTAATGGCCTTCTGAAGTTAAAAAATCTCTGCTTAGATGATGTCTTAGTTAGTTTACAATATGTATTTCCTCTTAAGCATGTAACTTATTCCTCTAGAAAGCAATAATGATTTCAGTGGGACTATTTACATTTAGCCACAAGTTTAGATATTTTTCCAGACAAGGACCTAATTATATTATCAAATCTCTCTTAGTTACCATAATAGAGGGAGAAACCATAAGACCTGACTGAATCAGCTCTAGAAAACCACAAAAACATAAAGCAAACCTTTTCAAAGTTTGTAGTTTCCAAAAGGATTGAAACAAATATCAAAGCAGTTTTTAAAATTCTGGTTTTGAGATATTCTCAATCCAACAGAACTGTAAACTATCAGATTGCCAAGAATCCAAAGGAAAAGAAAGAAATTCAAAATGTCTGAGGGTTTTTTTATAATACGGACTTCATTTTCTGAACCCAGTAATCTTCACATCAGCTCCAACAGACCTAGAAAATTTTTCTATATTAAAATTAAAACTCAAACTGTTAATTAATTATCAGAACTGACTCCCAGTGTTTCAACTTGAGTTTCCTCCATTACAAAAATCAATATCAATAGTGACTGCCAGTGTAAACTTTTTGGAATTCTCCTCTGCTCTTAATACATACATATAAACTAGGGGCATAAAGCTGAGAAATGTATTAATTTGATTTTCTATTACTTTCATGGTCTTAATGGTGCAGTTAAAGAAAGAATCAAATGATTCTCAGCAGAAATGGTAAGTAAGTAATACTTAGATGAAAACTATACCACTGGAAATATTTCCTTTTCATTTAGAGGACGCACCTTTTATATAGAATCACAGAGTCATAAAATAGTTTGATTTGGAAAGAACCTGTTGAAGATCATCTAGTCCAACCCTCTGGCAATGAACAGGGACATCTTCAAATAGATCAGGTTGCTCAGAGTCCCATTCAACTTGACCTTGAATGTTTCCAGGGTTGGGGCATCCACCACCTCTCTGGGCAGCTGTTCCAGTGTTTCATCATCCTAATAATAAAAAAGTTCTTTCTTATATCTAATCTAGTTACACCCCCACTCAGTTTAAAACCATTCCCCTTAGTCCTATTGCAACAGGACCTGCTAAAAAGTTTGTTTCCGTCTTTCCTACAGGCCCCAATCAAGTACTGAAAAATTCTCAGTAAGATCTTCCCAGAGCCTTCTCTTCTCTAAGCTGAATGATCCCACTTCTCCCAGCCTTTTCTCATGGGAGAAGTGCTCCTTTCCTTTAATCATCTTGGACTCATTCCAATAGACTGATACCTTCTGGGCTTGCTCCAGCAGATCAGTGTTCTCCCTGTGCTGGGGAACCCAGAGCTGGATGTAGCACTGCAAGTGGGGTCTCACCAGAGCTGAGCAGAGGGACTGAATCCCCTCCCTCACCCTGCTGGCAATGCTGCTTTGGATGCAGCTCAAGACATAACTGATATTCTGGGTTGCAAGAGCACGTGGTCAGCTCATGTCGAGCCTCTCATCCACCGGCAGCTCTAGGTCCTTCTCAGCAAGGCTGCTCTGAATCCCTTCATCCCACAGTCTGAATTGATAGTGGAGGTTGCCCTGACCCAGGGGCAGCACCTTGCAGTTGCCCATGTTGAACCTCATGAGGTTTCCATGGCCCCAATTCTTAACCTTGTCCAGGTCACATCATCCTGTCTTTCAGCAGTGCCAACTGCACCACTCTGCTTGGTGTCACTTGCAAACCTGCTGAGGATGCACTCAATCCCTTGTCATTCATCTATGTCACTGATGAAAACATTATCTAGCACCATTCCTAATACAGATCCTTGAGGGATGGCACTTTTCAGCAGTGTCCACCAGGACACTTGGCCATTGTCCAATACCCTCTGGTTGTGACTGTCCAGTCAATATGCAACAGAACAGGGAGATGCACCTAGATTACCTCTGAAATCACCTTGCCCTTTCTAGGATTACAAATCCTGATTCAGTGAATTAAGTCAACAGTCCTCAAAGAAGATAATGGAAAATTTTTCATTGATTTCAATATATTCTTCACAACCATTCAATTCTTCACAGCACTCAGTAAACATGACTTGAAGTCTGTATGCGAGAGCAGTAAGTGTTAAAGGGGTTTTGATCAAATCCCTTTCTAAGCTTTTTCTCCCCATTTAGAAATTCCTTTTAATATGCAACACATGTTACAGTGCAAAAACAAGACCAAAACTGTCTCAGAATAGATAATGAAATATGTCTCTTGTTTGTAGCATACATTTTTGGAAAAGATATGAGCCTCATGGAGAAGAGATGAATTGCATGAGAAAGATAAAAGATTCAGTTCTCTAGACTGGTGAGCTGTGGAAATATTTAAAAACAGTACAATTTTCAAAGGGCTCCTATAAATTTTCATTTTGTTTTGGTCAAGTTTTATATAAATATCCCTCTTAAAATTTACTTTTTTTTTTATAATACTTCTTTTCATAGGCACTTATCATAAAATCACTGTATAGCTGATTTTTTTAATATGTCTTCTGTGGGTAGACACAAGTACAAAGTACAAATTTATATGGTGTGTATGGAAGAGAAAATGTAATTCTGATAGTTACCTCTATGTAGCATTATGGAAATAATAGCTATATATTTATTTTCCACACTAACCTTCCCCACAAAAAAGCACAAATGTGCATACAGACAGAGACATTATTAACAGAGATCAGAAACTTGTTTTTCCTTTTTCAATGTCTACATATATTCAAGAAATTGATAGATAATTAAATTTTAGTTGTTTTTAAACATACTCATTCACTCTTAAGTTTTGTGGAAAAGTAATGTGAATGTTCATTTATTCCTATTTGAAAATATCCCCAGCATGCAATTGTGTCAGACTGCAAGAACTACTTTTTACTGCTTCTTTTATGTTCCTTGCCGATATCTAGAAGCTAGATCAGAAATAATCTAATGGACTGAAATGAAGAGTCGACACTATTTTGTATATATAAATTTAATGATGACTCAATTAATTTTTAAAATAATTTTTACAGGCTATTCTTTGAGACAAAAAAAGTAAGTAAATTACTCAATCTTAGGCATAAATAGATAATATATTAGTTTTTAAAATTATAATTGCTGCCTCATAATTTTATAGATATATAAATATGCCTGTAACAAAATAACTATGTTTTCTAAGATGTCCCTGAATATTACATCAAATAATGTTTCAGGAAGCATAACTGATCTCTATATTACAGCAGCATGCTGATAGGTATCCTATTTCTTTATTCATGTCCAGAAACTAATGAAGTAGGAGTAGAATTACTGGACAACTTGCCTGAATATTTGGCTCAATCGATTCATGGCTGTTTGGAGAGGTGGATTTATTGATCTTTTTCTGTCATTCACCCTCAAAGAAATGCTCAAGATGACATAAGATCTCAGAGTGTCAGGACAGAAACTGGAGCTGACAAAGCAATCTATTTCCTGCCCTCATTTACCTACTCAAATTTTCAAATAGCTCAAGAATAATGTTAAGAAATTGCTGCAATTTTGATTCTCATTATTTCAGTTAACTTCTTAGCTGGTTAGTTAGAATTTTATCATAATTTAATTATTCAGTTGTTACCACACAGTTTTTACATATGTTAGTATAAAATGGCAGTAAGCACCTTCATGAATATAGAGATGTCTTGTCAGTGAATCAGCTCAGTATTTCATTTCTCTATTATAAAATTGTATTCCAAATTCTTTTATATCTTCCCTTTTATGAGTTTATTTTGGAGTCAAGTCAGCTTTCCTATGCAGCAAGAGCTCTTTATTTTAAATTTATATATAGTTCCTTTGACAACTAAGGTGTAGAATGCCTACTGAACCTAACACATGATGTGTGGTTTAGGTCATGGTCCTGTTGCAAAAAATACTCTTTGAATCATTTTTGACAGTTTTATAAGCTGTCTTATATCAAAGCCATCAATGAAGCACACCTCATTAATTGCGTGAACATTTATTGCTCTTCATGTACAAGTTTCAAAGTTAGAATTCAGGTTTTTCCTTCCTGCAGCATCATGAAGATGCTTGACTTTCTAACAAGTGTTGCTCCAAAAGAAAATGATTCTTAGCTTTTTTACAGCTTTGTGAGAAGTTACCTATACATAATTTAAAAAAAAAAATTGATTGATTTACCCAGTTAAGAAGGAAAACTGTGAAAAAAAATTGACAGCCATTCACCATTTGAAAAAGAAAGGCTGAAGTGCATTTCACAATGGACCTTGGAGGTGTTTTTGTCCTTTCAAATCTGGAGTGTAGGCTTAGCTTTGGAAGGTTAGCCCAAACCTCATCCTCCTGTGGGGATAAGACAATATGGGTGTAGATCCCGGAGCTGAGAAGCCCTGTTAGATCCCACAGGCAAGAATGTGTAACAAAACACAGCCAAGGCAGGAGTAGAATCGCCCTGCTAATGAAGAATCCACCCCATTAAATATTTGAAAGACCCTTCTAGTTAGAAAACCAAAGAGCAAGTTGTCTCAGTAGTAATTGCCAATTATGCTCTTTATTAAGAACTAAGAATAGGTTAAAACACAGTATAATACAATGCAATCTAATATAGTATAAGTATATGTTGGATGAGAAAATTGGGAAGATGATACTATCAGTTTAATCAAGCATTTTTAAAAAGATTTGAAATATCTAAAATGCTAGATTTAGACCTATTTTTAGAAAGATATCCAATAGCATAAGCCCAGAGGAATAACTGGTAAGCATCTATCGCTTTCTAAATACAACCAAAAACCACAAATTCCTTTAAATTAAAGTGAATTGCATAGAAGTAGCAAATAGTGACAGCAATAATTACTCAATATCTATATTCATATCAAATATGAATTTCATGGAATTCATAAATATCAAATTATGTCCTAAACCATATAAAGTGTATGCTAGTTTTCAATAGTGATAAATTCAATAATTATATCCACTTATACTTTATTCCCCTACCTTTTTCATTGTAACTAAACAGACAAGCTTCAAGCATTTATTAGAGTTGAAAAAATGCTAAAATTCTACCATTTGTTTATAATAGAGTTGAACTGATTATACTGCACCTTTGCTTCTTCAGATAGACACCTCAATTTTTTTTCCTCATGTTTTTGAGATAGGATGTAACAAAAAAGATTTTTGCCTTCAGTGAAACTGTATGCACAAAATTCTACAATCCTTTTCACATCTCAGGGTGATGTAATTGAAATGAAGCTTCATATATAAGTAAAAGATTGACATCGATGTCTTCAGTGGAAGTAAAAAAATATTCAAGTCTGGTTCAAAACAGAAATACTCTTAGTATTTCAGAATAAATGTAAGAAAATATATAAAAGTTATTTAATGTAAGAGTAAATTAAATAAAACAAAATTCTAAAACTGTGGGAAAGAGTTTAACATGACAAGAAGGGCAAAAGGTTGTCAGCTCTGTAAGTTACCTATTTCTTCTTTTTACTTTTTTAAATTTCTTCTTTTTAATTTTAATGATTTTTTTTTTACCATGATAAATGTAATATAAGGCTTGAAGGCCTTTACTAACCTTTAAAAAAATGAGACAAGAGACTGTGGCCATTAACAACTATTTCATAACTAAATAACCAATAAGAATAACTTTTACTCTGAATTTTGACTAGATGGAATATCTGTCTTCCTCCATGGTTACAAAGAACTTACTTCCAAACCCAAGAAAATAGACATCCAGGTCATGTGCTGAGGAGGAACCCAAACCGTGCCCCACAATGTGCTGCTCTAATCCCTTGGAAATATTGATATTCCCTTTTGGAGATTTGACTCGAGTGAAAGATGTTGCCAAAAGATGCCATAGGTTTGAAAAGTCAAAATGGGGAGGGATGACAGTGAGTGCTGAGACCTTTGATACAATTGTCTCCAGGTGGAAAGGACATTCTCTGTCTCCATGTTCAGTTTGAGACGGGATGTTTCTTAGAAATCAGTATAACTAGGCTTGTCTTTTTTACAGAAATGGAGGTCAATTTCCTATTTACATGAGTCTTGAGAAAGCGTTAGTCTTCATCTAATAAGCAATTTTTTTTTTTTTTTTTTGCTTTCAATATTTATTTCATTAAGGAACTTGTCCATTTTATTTGTACTTAAAAAAAGATGGTCACCTGGCAGAAAATAGGCTTAGTGACTCACCAGGGAAGTGCAGAAAGGATTTATGGTGTCCAAATCACTTACTCTCTGTCAATGCAGCTTGTAAAACACCGAGGGAAACTTGGGAAGTAAATGCATATTGAAGGCTAATGGACTCAAAGGCTAACACTATTAAAACAGATCTATTTCATGTTGAAATGTTTTTCTTTTTTAAGATTTGAGTAGTGTAAATATTTCCTGTATCTGTAAAGAATATGGTTGTAGCATCTTACTACTCAAAGGAAGGACTGGCAGATGTAACAAAATGTCATAAATCAAGAAAAGTTCCTGTGAGCACTATGGAAGCACGCTTTGGAAAATCAAAAGCAGCAGTTGTTCATATTGTGCTTTGCTTGACCTCTGGAAGCTCCACCTCTATCATAGAGTGCTCTCTCTATCTATGAAAAAAGTTATTCCTTTTCCCCCATAGATGGCTGCAACTCTATTCTGTTTTAAAGGCAAAGAGAAATGAGATGAACAATTTAACACTCACAGTGAATGTTGGCATGACATTGTCCCAGGGTTTTGTTTCAGGCTAAAAACCAATATTCAAGCAAGGAATGCTTTTTATTAAATGCTCCCATCTTCTACCAAGATGGTTCAAACTAGGAAAAAAAGAAGATTGGCATTGAGAATACAGAATGAGCATTGCTCTGAACACTGATTTTTTTTTTCTATCATATTCTTTCCTTGATACTTACCTCCAAGTTTCCAGCTATTGAGCAATGTCCAATTTCCACAGTTATACTGGCTTACCCCAACATTTTAGCTTGTTTATTGCATGGAATGGAAGCCTAGAGCTGTGTTAAATATGATGGAAGAAACAGGTGCTTCTGAGAGAAATTCGTTTTAGCTCCATCATGAGTAACATGAAAAATGGCCATGCACTTACTTTAAATCAATGGCTTAATTTGTATATTTTTAATGTGGGGATATATTTCAAACACCTACTGGGGTTGGATTGACTCATGAAAAGCAGGTTAAGTCTATGAATCTAAGACAATCCTTGAATCTGATTCTTCAGATGCTTCAAAAATACTTGGTCCATCAAATTAATAATAAACTAACAGGGCAGTATTAAGTCAGAAAGAGCTATTCTACATTTAATTAGAAATCTGAGTTTTCCAGAGCTGGATTAGTGGAAAAATAGGAGACAAAGGATTGATTAGCTAGCAGGTAAATGCTCCCATGACCACATGATGAACACGTCAAAGCTTTAAGCCTGGTGTCTTAAAGATTTCGAGAGTATCTGCAGGTCAGCTTTCAATGACTAATTTAAAGTGAAGGTGATCAATTGCATATGTATATATTAAAATGTGTTCATATGAAAAATACATCTGAATGACAGGGATATGGACATGTTGCAGAAGGGCAAGAAACTAACTCAGAGGAATACTGTATTCTTTGTAAATTATTCCCTCATATGTAGTCAATATGAAATTGTGTTGCAACAGCCAATGTGCCAATATCCCTAAAGTCACTGAAGAAATATTGTACTTGAGGTGGGTAATGGCAACTGAATACTTGATTTTGACTGTTTGCAGTTACTAAAAAAACAGGTATTTGTCAAATCTAGCTAGTTCAAGTAAATTTTAGAAAAAGAAAATAGTTTTCTTTGGGTTCTCCCTCCCCACACCAAAAAAAAAAAAGCTTTATATTTCTTCTGCAAATATTAAATGGTATCTTCTTATTGAACAGAGATTCAGAAATTCCAAAAATGAAGTAGACTATTGGAAAAGGATTTAGAAAAAGAATTACATTTTTAGTTTTTCTCCTTCAGGAAATTATGCATTACACAAATTTGCTGAAGTCCCATAAACATTCTTAAAGAGATTAAGATTTCCTGTAGTTTCCACCACACTAAGAATAACTACATTTTTTGATGATAATAGTGTGCCTAATGCTGAAGCAGATCAGATTGGGATTTTTTATTACTTGTATGACATCTGACAATTTCCACAGGAGCTGCTTTTTGTAACCAGTATGTCATGCACTCTCCCTAATTTGTTTGGAGGAAATATCTTTCCACCATTAAAATGAAATTCACTACTTGACTGAGAATCTACATTTTGAAAAAAACAGATGGAGCTTGTTCTACCACCACGAGTGTCTTTCTCCCTATTTCTCCTTGTCTCTATTGTAACATTCAAATCTTACATAATGTTCATAAGATCATTTTAATATCTGCATTGATCCTTCTAGCTTTGCAAAAATGCTTACAAGAAAGCAGTATCACTCCTAGTTTCAGTCCGAAATTGAGAGCTTTCCATCTCTTCAGGCCCCATAGCAAGCCAGGATCAGAAATCAGTAAAATATTTTTTCCAGTCTATTGTCCCTTCTTCAGATGCAGCAACATCCAGGCCTATAAATGCCACAGAGCTGACAGAAACAATTATGAGATCTCAAAACTGTTGTCTATTCTTTGATCTGGTGTAGATCTTGAAAGGTGTTTTTTTAGACAAGTCAATGTTTGAAAACATACATATCTGTCTTGGACACGTAGCCACGTGTTCTCCAAAGCTTTCAAGTCTCACAAGAGACAGATTATACAGCTGCAAATTTGGATGATCTGATGGGGAAAATTTTGCCTTGGCACCAAGTTCAGCCTCAGGTTTGGCTAGGTTCAGGAGCTATTCATGAAAACATTTAATGGACCAGAAACTCATATAAGTGGGGACTGCTTTCTGGTCATTGTGGAATCAAGAGAATTTGAGGTTCTCATCACTTTGCAGTGCCAAGATATTGATTTGCAAATAATGACAACAGATGAAATATAGCAATTTATTTTGCTTAAATTCTTGTCTTTGAAACAAAATGGTTAAATTATATCAGATCTAAGTAGAAGTTAGATTGCTAATCTATTGTGTATTTTGTTCTCTGTATTGCATTCTTGCTGCCTCCTCTTTTTCTTATATGTGCTTAGAATGTGAAATACTTACAATTCTCTAGAACTATTTCACTTTTGACTTCCTGAGTTGTTGGATTTTTCTCTTCAGCTTTTACTATTTTAACAAGGCAGACAGATTTTAAAATATCTCTCCTAATAATATATATTTAATCTGTGAGGACAGTGACCTTGACCAACAATGACAGGTTGGATATTCACTATGTGTGTTGAGTTCTGATGTAATTGTACTTAAATCTAAGAGAATTTCCTCAGACTTCTTTTACTTTAGCTCTACACTGTCTTCCTTGTATCTGTAACTATATCTAGTTGATTCAAATTTACTATGAAATTGTTTTATTTTATCCGCAGTAGCTGTACGGAATAGCTGAAGATTAAGACTGAGCATGGTATATAAAATGTAGGTAGAAAGCACAGGAATGGTTTAATCACATAAATACAAAATTAGAGTTTGTGTGTGCCATTGCTATGGGCACATCTGCTTCTTTCTACCTGCCTGGACTATTTAACCATATATACCCTCCTTCCCTGCAAATTTACAGTCAGAATGACAATGAAAAGATGGCACCATTAAGGATGACATGTTTAATTTCATTATAATCTAAATACCAGAAAGCTGCTTCTGCAATATCAAGATATATTTAGACATTCTTCTAAATCCATGCATTTCTGCTGTGCTCTTTTAAAGTCACCAGCATGTTAGAGCATGCAGCAAGTTTGTTTTCATGGGATTCTCTCAGTGTGAATGCTCTGGATAGTTCTGAATCAGTAAAGGGATTTAGACTTACTGAAGAACCTTACATAAACATAAGATCTACAGTTTCAGGATGAAAACAATATTCCGCCCAAAGCCAGGGAACTCTACAATGAAAAAAATCTTCCTGTGTAATTGGTTGACACCTCTCAGTCTCTGAATTGACCTAATCTCAAATAAAACTTCCAGCTTTCTGCAACATGTTCTATTGTATATAAAATTAATATTAGTCTCAATCTAAACAGAAGAGGCCCCCATAGCATTTGCATCTGTGAAGTCCCTTTCCAAGGCCAGTGTTTAGGGAGTAAGGACAAAGAAGGACAGGAGGGAAAAAAAAGAGAAAAGGAAAAATCCCCCAATTTTCTGATGTACAAACTTAGTTTATACATAGGTGAGGGATGGTGCAGGCTGTTTCATCAGAGTACGTGAAAAAATAGGACTCATTCTGGGAGTATCTTGTGAGCAAAGTATATAATCTTGCTCTATTGTACAGTGATATGAGAATTCAGTTTAATTTCATGTCTAAATCAGTGTTACCAAGTTTTCTAAAAATGCAGCAAATGATCTCATTTTTTGGTGCTTGGTTTGCTTCTATTGAGTTAGAATTATCAGAGTCTTTTTACTAATACTTACAGTGAAATAACATAGAAAACATCAATGTACTGGAAAACTTCAAGACAGAATTTAAAATGCTTCAGTAATCATATCATGTGTCAGATACTATTAATATACAAAAATGTGGGCAGTTTCTACCTGTGATACATTCTGAAAAAGTCCTCGGATTTTGAGGTGAACATGATACTAAACATATCAGACTTTCCAAATTGAGTACACACCTATTAATCCACAATGGCTGTGAGATGAGCATCTACTCACCACCTCTATCTTATCCATAGGAAAAAGAAAACAACCCCAAACACCACAGTCAGAAAAATTTACAAGAGGATTAAGACTTCCAAAAGATTTAATCACAGAATCACAGTATCAGTGATAAAATTCCCGTGATTGCCACAGTTTTTAGTTTTGACATCAGGAATGAAAATTTCCTGAGAAAATCTAGATACTACAAGCCATTTGGGATGGGATGTGTGTTATATACAAAACAAACCCTCTACACATAGAAAAAGTAAAAATTCCTCACAACTCAGAGACAACTTTACATCACTGGTTAAATCACATTGACTTGTTTATATGCCATGGTGCACCTTCCTTCCATTAGCTCATTAATTGTAGAGATTTTTAAGTTTGTAACTCTTGTATATAAAATCACGTTAGCTTTATAACTTGAATGCAAACACAGTTCCTCACCTGATACTCTGTAAATCCCTTCTCTTTGCTCTTGTAGATTTTTTATGATGAAAAAAATGAACAATTCTATTTGGTAAATATATTCTGGAACTTATGCTGGCATTATATCACAGAAACCTGTCTGAATTTCACCTCTGATATGTGAAACACCATGTGTTATCAGGGTTAGTTAAAAAAAAAAAAAGAGAGAGAGAACTAAGAGAAACAAGAAAATGGTTAGTAAAACAAAGAAGGGTACAGACATTATGTCATTAAAAATGAAAATGTTTGCATTAATTGCTTGCCACCTAACCTGTATAAGAATCACACATTTGCTTTTGGCTGATGGGGGAAAAAAAAACAACCTCTCAGAAAAGTATTGAATACAAAAGAGAAAAGAGAAAGAGTAGCCATTAATGTGTGATATGGATATGTTCTCCAGACTGTAAATTGAACATAGAAATTCAAATACATTCTCTTCTTAGAAAAAGAAGAGGAAAAGTGGTTGAAAATATCCTAGGTATTTTCTGTCAGTGATGGCCTATGCCCTTTTTGCTAACCTCCCTTGCCCCTGTACTTAATTCTGTTCTACCTCAATTTGCAACAAATAAACTTGAAGAAAATAAATATACCAAGGTTGTGATCTATAGAGGGCTCTTTCTTGGCTAGTTGATTGTCATGCTTTAGGAATACTAACACTGTTTCCTCCCTCAACCCCATTTTTTCTTTCACTCAATTTTTGCTTTACCTTTTCACCACCCTGTGGTGTTCAGAGTTAATAAAACTGCAGGATTGACACTGCAAACATTGGAAACTACAATATAAACAGCTTTAAAAGCATATAATAAAGGAATTAAATTTGAGTTCCTTTTAGTTGACCTCTGGTGTTTAGATTTTCAGGATAGACCTCGGTTATTTTTATCTACAGAAAGTGGCATTTCAGAAAATAGCTTTGTACAGTATTTATGAATTGCATTGTGATGTTAGCTGCTTTTTTTTTTTCTCTGTGTGTGTGTGTGTGTGCGCGCGTGTGTGTAAATCCTTCTGATGTTCTTGTTAGAATGGTTGAGTTGAACTCTAAAGTGAAATATTTATGTGAAAATCCCATTAAAATTTGCCAAGTCATCTTCAATGCCACCAGAGCTGTCCTGGTGTCATTGAGCTGCAACATCACAACCTCAAAGACAACGAGGGAAACTCCCAGGGACTCTCACACACATTCACCCACACAGCACTAGGGTGAGTCAGAAGTGGTTGGGGAAAGGAAGTTACAGCTCAGCTCTCCTCAGGTGAAGTAGCAGAGACCTTCTTCTGTCCTGGTGATTCCCTGGTCCTACCCCACAGGTGGTCTGAGTGCCACTCTTCATACTTCTTACAAGTGACCCAAAAACTGCACTGGAAAAATCCTGTAGATGACTCTGTACATATGATCCAACAGGAAAGATGAAGCTCATTAAAATTAAAGACCTAGAACAGATGCATGTAAGAGAATTAGAAAACAAATATTAGGCACATTTACCTCACTGTGGTTTAATTCTCTCATTTTCCTCTTCACAAAGTACGCTGCTCTTCTTTTTTATTTTTTTTCTTTGTCCCTTTAGAGCACACTTGGAAAGCAAAAATGAGACATTTTTCTAGTGATTAACTGGCAACCAGACAAAATTACTGACAAAAGTTTTTGAAAATATCTTCTGATTTCATACATCTCTGTTCTTGAGATTCAATTTAATATTCTTCAGAAGACCATGTTTTCAGAATCTTGAACACTTCTCATAAAGAGGCCTTAATCTTCCTCTTAGATCACCTCAAGGTGCTTTTATTTGTGCACGAGAAAATGAAAGCATCCAAAATCAAAGACAGAGAAAAGACTAAGCTGTGACTCTTGAAGCTTGCAGCTTGATTGCTACTTCTCTCTCCTCAAGAAAAGAAGGAAGCATTGGCAGTGATTTTTCTAATGCAGTTTTTTTCATCCTGTGCACCTCTTTCAGATGTGTTGTTCCGATGCAGATGCAGAATCTGTTTGCCCTTACTATTCGCTTAAGGGGAATTAATGGTCAGGTGGGATTGATTTTCACCAGTTTGTATCTGCTGTCAATACACCTCTCCGGTTGCTGTGGAGTGAAGTACCCCAGGCCAGATGTAATCTGTTCTATGCTGAGCTGAAATCACACTTGAGTACATATTACTGTACCCTGTCAGTCATTTAAATTGTGGGTGATTCATGAAACCACTTTTTTCTTGTAAAAATAGGTATATTTCTTACAATTACTTCATTCAGTAATTCCTGTTCTGCACCAATAAGAACTTAAATATTCTGAATCAAAGAAATTAAATTTGCAATTCATGAACAACCATGCCTTTCCATACAAAAAGCGGAGAATTAAGGTGCCAGATTACTAATCTTTTCTTAATATTGTGAAGTAACTATTTCTGGAACTGAATATGTCTTCAGCTGAGCATGTGCACACAGAGGTAGAACCTACGTTGTTTAACTAATGTCAGTCTGCCCCTGCAATTTTAAAGGTTATTATAAAGCTAATGAGGACTAGCAAGTCATGATGTGACAGCAGTCTTTTGCTCTGCAGCTGACACTAACTTGCCAAAAGGTACTTGATTAATTATAACATTGTAAGATAATGCATTGTGAGCCCATACCAGGCAAATTACTCTTCACGGAGCACTGACAGTGTGTCTCTCTACCACCTATGTAATTTATTCTAAGTGTAAGAGTCACAGGAAACACACAGCCTCTGAAAATTATAGCTGCAAAATGACAAACACAAAGCAAACTAGATTGCAAGCTTGATGCCATTTCTCATGAGGTATAATTATAATCACACATCAATCCCCAGAAAGAATAACCTGCAATGGAAAAACCAATGCAAAACTTCATTATCTGTCACCTATACTAAAACATACTTCACCCTCTCTGATTGTCATTGTTTCCTTTCTCATATATTTGTAAAAAAACCCCACAACAGTGCATACCTTGCAGCAATGTTTCTATGTTGCGATCTGTTTTATGCCTGCACTGGTTTCCAGCAGCCTTCTACTATGAAGCTTTAATTTTTAAAATAACAAGTAATGGCAATGCTGTATTTTCAGAAGTAAGAACATAAGAAGTTTCTGTAATTCAGCATTTAAAAAACCCCAACCCCCCAAAACAAAACCAGAAAGAAAACCAGGAAAGATATTGTTATGACATCCTATTGCAATCTGATTTTCTAGAAAGCCAGAATGACTTGCCCAATTCAAAAGGGAAAAGAAAAACCCAGTGTATTCAAAACTCCTAAAGTAATATTTAAAGCCTCTAGAAATGAAAAGGATCAGATGTCCCTTATGTCACTATTATTAGGAAACATAATTTTTCTTAGATGACCTAAGAAGGAGTAGACCCTTGGGGTGAAGCTGGAGTACTAATTTTTTTTTAGTAATGAATTACTTCCCTTCATGAAGTACATCTGGATATCAAGAATCATATTATTTCTAGTCATAAGTAGTAATTTGCTCAGTGTGAGATGTCTGCAATATGGCAATTGAGCAGGAGTAAATTTTGTCTAAGATCACAAAACAGCTGTATCATCACCAGGCATCTAGAGACTTTTCACCAGCGAACTATTTTATGCTGAAAAGGTCCAAAGCCTTCTATAAAAAGAGAGGAAGAGGAAATTCATAGAAAAAATTATAGATATGCTTTGCAAATTAAAGACTGCTTTGTCAGATAACAACACTCAAAGTGTAAAGGACCTTGAAAAAAAACAAAAACAAAAAACCTTATCAGACATCCAAAGAAGTAAAGAAACAGAGAGAAATGAGATTTGACTCTAAGCTTATTCAATGTATCAGTGGGTTTATTGATATTGATTTACCTCAGATCTTAGGTAATGGGAAAAAAAATTAACATGAACATTAAAGAACTACAATGTGATTAAAAGTCTTTTTGAACCTGCCTCAAGTCATGAGCCACACAGACTATTTTGTGGTCCTGTGACAGCAGACTCTTTTAACAATGAGAACCTACCTTTCTTTCTAATTGTCCATAGTGGCACTTAGAAGGAGAATCTAACAGAAATATTTGAGTGGATTAAATAGCTACTCTTGGTATTTAAACACAGCAAGCATTCAATGAAGGCAAATGTGAGAAAAGTTAAATAAAATGTAGGCCTAACCAGTGCATAGAAATTAATTTCATAAACCACTCAGTTCTTGCAGAGAAAAGTAAACTCCTTTCTAGAGTTTATGACATGGTAGTGGAGTTATACTCCTGTGTTCATTATGTTCAGGTTATAGTCTCCAGTTAATACATCATTGGTGATAAAGTGTCATGTAACATTCTCAGTTGTAGATCACATTAACAAGACCAATCTTTTGTTAATGTAGAAGTACTCTCAGAAATAGAGATAAATTATCCCTGGAAAGACACAGGGCTTATGTGCTAGATGTGTATATTCCAGGGGTTTTTCTTAACTGCCATATTGACAGAATCTGCCTTAGATATTTTTAACCTGGTGGAGAACTTCAGACAATGTGGTTGAAATTTCCTGCTTTCTTTTCCATGGGAATTTCAGCACATATGATTCATTATAGAAATGGATAAGTAAAAGAAATAACTCAATATTTAAAGCTATGCATGATTTCCTGGAACTGCCATGGTCTGGCAGCTGAAATTTGTCACCGACATAAGCCTCACTGAATAATCTATGGCCTTGTTTTAGGAAGAAAATGTTTTTGTCAAGGTCTGGGGATCTGAGAACTGCAGTCTGTGCATGCATATTATAATATGGACTGTGCTTTAAGTGAAATAGATTGACTCAGAAGCAAGGTTATTCTAGGAGTACAATAGGAAAGACAGCTAGTGAGAACTTTTCACACACCAAAATTAAAAAGTATTTATCTTTAGATGTTAGATGTATATTTGAAGCAAGAGTGGATGTTATTTTTTGCAGAACTACTTGCAACATGTACTTGCAGACTAGTTATATCAAGTCACACACAAAATTACACGTGGCCATGAACTCATCTCACCCACAAGAAGAAGTTATTTGCTTTTTTTGACCTTCTTTTTATGCAGGTCTCTGACAATAAGATATTTCTGTGATTATTTAATCAGGTCATGCAAGAATGTGATACTCAAAAGTTTAAAAGGTTTTGTCAAATTTCAGCTCATATACTCCTTTCTCCATGTTTCTCTCATTTCCGTCATCTCAGGGAGAATGGAGCTGCATTTTGAAACTATAAAGACATTTGAAGGAACAGGATGTCTGGCAGGAAATTCAGCAGCCATCTTCTCAGCCAGAATATCCTAGCTGTCTCTAGAAGATGTGGAAATGTAGATCCACTTACATAGCTCTGTGTGCTTTCTCAGAAGGGGCTTGTAGTTGCAAGTTGCACAAAAAGCCCTTTTCATTGTACCTTCAACTCATTGTTTTAAATAAAGATAGTCAAAAAGATTTTAGCATAATTTCAATAAAGCAAGCAGGACTTGGTGAAGAAGAGAAAGAAAGGGGCCACAGAAATGACAAGTTATTCATAAAGAAGCCAGGAATCTCTGGGAAAAAATGTTCAGCTTGCATACTTTTAACTCCAGTCAACATCAAAACTTGATTTCTGCATCTATAAATAGCACATAATTAGCAAGCAGTCAGTGAACAATACTTTCAAGATCAATTTCTGCAATGCAACAGATAAACCTTACCACAGGACTCCTACAAAATGTTAGCAAACACACTTCCTAAGCACTCTTCTAGGAGTAATCCCCCCAGGCTCTGATCCCACAGGCACTCAGAGCTCTGCATTCCCTCTGCTCACACACGGCCCATGGCAGGTATGGCTCACAAGCTCCGATCCCTTCTCCAGAGAGGATGGGTTGCCCATTTCCCCTGCTTCCAACACCTGTGTGGGGTCTCCAGTCTGGCACATTCCCCTGCAGAGAGAATCCATCAGCACAGATGCCGGCGGAAAAGTCCCTCTGTCCCCAAACACGGTGGGGTGGAGGTCTCACACGTTGCTGCACACTGCCAACAGCTGATGGTCACCTTCCTCACTGATAGCTTCCTCAGAGGATGATTGGCTTTGTGCGAACACCGCCATGGCTGAGAACTTTGGGGCTGCCTTCCCACTCCTGCCATGCTGGTGACTGTCCCCAGTCCCCGCCATGCAGAGGAGGTTCTATGGGTGATGCCCACTGCCACACAGGGATCCCACGCTGCTGGCACAGCCATCAGGAAATTGTGGACATTAGAGAAAGATGGACAGAAATGGATAGAGAGCAGCTCATTTTGAGGGAGAGGGAAACTGCTCACTCTCAAAGCAGACCAAAAAAAACCAGTGGGAGCAGCATGAGTGAGGAGTCTCTAATTTTTCATTTGCCAAGCAGGCTTCTCAGCTGCCACAGGTTTTCAACATCATCTGCATTCTTGCCATGAGGCATGACTTCATAATACAGTGACTCCTTTTGCATAAATATCCTGTTCAGAGTGAGTAAAGCTGGTAGGAGCTTAAGTGAAAACTTATCTTTTGGGACAGAATTGCTTGCCACATGCATATGTTAAGGGATATAAGTTGTCAGCATGTCAGTGGCAAATAAATAAAGGAATAATAATTATAATCATATAACCGGTACTGCATGACTACCCCAGTCAGTCATTTAAGTCATTAAAATTTAACATTTTAACAGTACTTAAAATTACCCGGTGAGTTATGAAATTTTAAATCCTGTCTCTTGTGCACTCCCATGAAGTTAACACTGAAGGTTTACAAAGGGAGCATACTCTGATTTGGCAGCTTCATTCTAAAGATAACACACAGATGGAGACAAGAGCTATAAAGAATTTTCTGAGCCTCATTTCAAAATTATTTTGAAATCTTAGATAACTGTAAGAACAAAAGAAAGACACAGAAACTGCCCACATTCATTACAAAGATGGGTTAATTCTGTCTCTATGATATACCTTACCACACAGTTTTACAAAGTCATCTTTCTATACAGAAATGTCACTCCTCAAAATTATAAAAGTCAGTTGACAATCTCTGTCTTTTTTAATACAGGATCTGTATTTTATTTTAATCCTTGGATTTTATTTAAGTAAATTGGTTTATATAATTGTCTGTCCTCTTCTTGGTACTCTTCTGTTTTTGACTGAATGAATATTCATGCCAATCAATTACCAAAGAATTTGAATACTCTGAAAATTTTTGAAGCAACAGGGTATTTGTTGTTTTTGTGTACTGGCTAATACATTAAAATTGTAGAGATATATACTGGATAATCTAATGAATTTATAAATTATGCATAACATACATTATGAATCCTGATGGCAATGGCTATCCTTATATTTTGCTCTTCCCCATTGTTTCCTCTGGTTCTTCAAAGTGAAAGTTTTATTATCTGCCTCTTAAATTCTGCAGGTTCTTTTGGGCATAAAAGACCTGCTCCTCTGTCCCCAAGTCAGATGCTACGTCTCCACTCCACTTTAAGATAATACACAGTTACACACTATCCTTTTGCAAACTTTTTCCTTCAGGGAAGAAACCTTGTTATGGAGCTCTGAAAGAGACACACATCTCAGAGCTGGGGACTGGAGACATGCTGCAGTTGCAAAGGCAGTGAGGTTTAGGTGTCGTCCAGCTATTCCAGAATTCAGAAAGAAAAGCACAAAGAACCTCTAAAAACTTTTCAGAAAGTATGGCTGTAGTTTTTTTGTGTTCTAAGAGCCCAACACAAAGTCCATTTAACCACTGAAAAGTAATAAAAAAGGGATATATATCTAGGGACTTTAGCATAATTACAGCAAATTTAAAAGGATGCAGGTACACTTCAACATCCATCATTAACCTGATTTAAGAAAAAAAACAACAACACAGTTTTTTAGATATGTATGTCGGATGAATTTGAGTGGTACCTGTCCCCTTATCCATTTGTAATTTTATCTCCACATTCTTATTTACAGCTTGGATTGCAAGTAATATGCTTGACGTCCTTCTACACCTTGTAAAACTAAAAGATAGAAATGTATTTTTAAAAAAGATATTTTCTTGCAAAATATCAGAACTTACGTCTTTAGAAAGCCTGAAAATCATCTGAACAAATAATTCACAAGAAATAATTGACTTGTTGATTTTTTTATAGTTCTGGAGATTAACACAAAACTGTAGAATATGCTCAATAATATACATCATTCACCAAGTAGTTCACAAAACATTTTTTACTGCAGGGAACATTCAAATCAAATTGCAGTCATTACTACTGTATGTGCAATTAAGACTGCTTAAATTTATATTACTTATGTTATAAAAAAATGTGTATTGCATTTTATTTTATTGCCATTTTCCTAGTTTGCAAACCTCATTGGCTACTGTAAGAGAAATATAATCCAGAATGAGATGCAAAACTATCTGATCTATGAGATGGGTCAAATTGTCAGTTTTACGATTCAAAATTAAAAGCCAAATTCATCAGAGAAACAATATATGCGCTTGCTGGTTGTTACTCATTATTGCAATGTTTCTCTTTCAGGTGCCATGCTACTCATGGCAGCTGAATGTTCATGGGAAGAAAAAGAACACAGACAATTCAAAATTTTCTTCAAGTTTAAATGAAAATAAAATCTTTTTTTCCAATTCAGTTTTCCTGGATTTCTTGTATATAATATTTATTATTACACTTACTACACAAGTGGGTGAGACAAAATTAAGATCTCTTTTTCAGGGTCACACAGAAAACCTTAGCATTGCTGGAAAGAAAAATTCTGGCTTTATCTTGTTTCTAACTAGAAGTAATGAAGAAATATAGTAAGTGAAAATATAAATTATGCATTGGATTATCAAAACTACTAAGGAAGCCATAGGTATGCTAGCTAATCACACAGGTATAACAAAATTTGAAAGCAAAGTCTGGCTTCAGAGCCCCTTAAAGTGTCCATTCCTCTGTAGATGTGAAAAGCTGTGATCTTTTACGCATCATGTTTTTAGAAGAATTAACAGGGTTATTCTACAACCAAGCTGACCTTCACGTGTGTAATGAAAATCTAAAAGTTCTTCAGAATATTTATGAATTATTTTTTGCTGGAATACAGCACAACTACATTTTTAAGTGTCATCTGAAGAGTTAAATAAAAACATAGGTTTGAAAAATTCATCCTCCACCAAGTTGAGTCATCATCCTAAACCAGCTGTTCCCCATGAATAGCATGCAGATACAACATGCATACTGAATGTGCTTTGTTTTATTACATATATTATATATTAAATGGGTCTTACCCATTTCCTTATTATGAACTAAGTCAGTGTTTGGAACTATTTTAAGAACATTGGGCTATAACCAGAGTTTGCTCTTAGATGTGTTGATGCCCAGTGTGCATCACCTGACTGTCAAAGCCCATGTACCCTAATGAAGACTTTTACCTTGAATGATGCAGCTGAACTCTCTGCACTGGGAAAAATCATCTGTCTATAAGTCAAATTTTTAGAAAAAGTCATCATTTGAGTGGGGGAGGAGGCTATAAACAGCAAAAATGCCATAGAGAAAGATGGGACTGTGTTTAATCTAGTGCATGGAGGTACCTTGTCTGCTTTGACATTTCAACTCGCAATTCTCAATCTCAGCCAGGTTTCTGCTGTCGTAGAAACCACTGTTACAAAGAGCAGGGTATTTTACTGAAACCCTTAGGGAAAAAACAAAACCACTATGAAATTATTAGATAGTCTTTGTGCTTTCTGTAGCCTATCATGCTATACCTGGATTACAGAGCTCAGTGTATTTTCTCCCTTGCCTTCGGCAAGGCATTTGATGCTGTCACCCATAATACCCTCGTAGGTAAGCTCAGGAAATGTGGATTAGATGAAAGGAGGTGAGGTGGATCAAGAACTGGCAGAGTGGCAGAGCTCAGAGTGCCATGACCAGCAAAGCAGAATCCAGTTGGAGGTGTGTAGTCAGTGGCATTCTTCAGGGCTCAATATTGGCTCCAGTCTTATTTGGCTTGTTTATCAATGACTTGGACAAAAGGGTAGAATACATCCTGGGCAAGTTTGTTGATGATATGAAACTGGGGGGAGTGGCTGATACACCTGAAGGCTGAGCTGCCATTCATAGGCTGGAGAGTTAGGCAGAGAGAAACATGAGGAGGTTCAACAAAGGCAACTGCAGCATCCTGTACCTGGGGAGGAATAACCCCAAGTACCAGCACAGGCTGGGGACTGACCTGCTGGAGAGCAGCTCTGCAGAGAAGGACCTGGGAGTCTTGGTGGGGGACAAGCTGACCATGAGCCAGCAGTGCTCTTGTGGCCAGGAGGGCCAATGGGGTCCTGGGGTGCATTGGGAAGAGTGTGGCCAGCAGGTGGAGGGAGGTGATACTGCCCCTCTACTTGGCCTGAGTGAGACCACATCTGCAGTGCTGTGTCCATTCTGGGCTACTCAACACAAGAAAGACTTGATGAGAGAGGCTCCAGGTGAGGCTCCAGAGATGGTGAGGGGTCTGGAGCATCTCTCCTATGAGAAAAGACTGGGGGAGCTGGGCCTATTTAATCTGGAGAAGACAGAGAAGATATCTTATTAATGCATATAAATGTCTTGAAGGTGGGTGCTGAGAGAATGGTGCCAGACTTCTCAGTGGTGTCCAGTGACAGGATGAGAAGCAATGGCCATAAACTAAAGCACAAGTAGTTCCACTTCAACATGAAGAAGAATTTCTTTTCCTTGGTGGGGGGGGGGGGGGGTTGGATTAGATGACCTCCAGAGGTCCCTGTCAGTCCTAATGATTCTGTGATTCTGTGATAAGCACTAGTCTCAGACTATTTCCTGCACCTCAGTCTCCATGGGAGGAAAACAACCCAGTCCTTCTTCTGAGTAGCAGCCACAGTGCACTGCTTAAATCCTGCCCATGCAGGATAAACAGGAGACTACAATGCCCTTCTGTGACAGGACCCACTTTAGCAGATAAATGGAGGGTCCTCTCCACTGCCAACATTGTTCCCAACAAATGTTTGATTTTGACCACATAAATTGTTCACCGTATAAGCTTTGCTCTATAATCTAGCTCTGCTGTCTGGTACAATAGCTTTAATAAGAAAGAAATTTATGAGATGGCAAAAAATCTGAGAATGGAAAAATATGTTTTTCTTTTACACATTGGAGAAAAATAGCTAGAACATGAGGAAAAATCAAAGCGGGAAAGAATCAAAGTGGAAAAGAGTTTAAAGTTATTACTCTTTCACTGGAAATGTCCGAACTCTGCTAATCAACATGTCACATCACTAATGCCTGGAACGCTGTTGCCTCACTGCTGATGACCACTTCATAACTCTTCTTGTGGCCCATTTCATGGCTGAGCCTGTGCACTGCAGGATGGAACAAGTCAAAAGCCTCTTCTCTGTGCAAATAAGAAGAATCAGGCTCATATTTGAAGTTGCAATTTTTTCCCAAACTCCAGTAAGTAATCTTAGAAAAATAAGCATAAAGTATCAAGTAAAACTTATTTTATATTTCCTTACTGAACAATGCCAAAAGAACAGTATGTTTTATTCTAACTTAACTGAGACCCCACTGGTAACAGAGCTGTTAAGCAGAGCTATCTGGAAGTCATTTACAGTCCTCACAGGGGGTCCATCTGCAGCCTTAATTTCAGATCTTGGATGTGCTGTATCAGTTTATATCTTTTACATGATCTTCTGATAAAGTCAAAACAAGGTATCTTTTGCACAAAGAATAAGTTGTAACACATCTTTGGGAACGATTGTTTTTGCAAGGGTTTGTGTTCTAGGGAGCGTTGTGGGAAAAACCTGTTATTACCTTTTGGCAGTTACAGATTGTGCAAGTAAAATTTGACTGAAAAATTAAATAGTATTTGAATGTATTTTAACATTGTTTTATGTCATTTTCTTACACAATCTGTCTGAGGACAGAACTTTGAGTTTTAACAAGAGAAACAAATGTATCCACATAAAAATCTTTAGCTCAAATGTAAATTCTCTCTCTGTGAGATCATGTTTCATTCCAAAATATTCCTATCTCCTTTTAAACTAACTTTGCTACAGAGAAAAAAATCCACATTGTTTTGTTCAGCCCTCTCTTAATAGTAATAACATAATGAATATTATTGTGTTATTATTAGTATTATGTTGGTACTTAAGAGTGAATTCACACAGGTTTGAAATCCAAATAGTTCACTGTTCTTCTTTATAGTTTACAAAGAGAAAAAACTTAAATAAAAAGAAGTTAGTATAACCAGCCAGAATGTGTCTACAAACAGGTTTACAATGACTTTTAATGGTACAGAACGTACCCATCCACATATTTAGCAGATACAGGGTGTCATAAAAACAGAAAAAAATGGCAAATCAGACACACATATGGTTGTATGTAAAGCTGTAATGGGAAAAAGTAGTCTTGGTTTCTTTGGTAAGGGAACAAAAAAAGTTTTTCCTGAACCAATTATTTGAGACAATGCAAGATTCAGATATGTCAAGAAACACATTTCTAGTATGTTAATATCAATACCTGGAGTTTCTTTCTCAACTTCTTTATTTTACCCATAGGTCTGCAAGTGAGTACATCTAGAAGGATTTTAGACTTTTGGATTTTACATGGTGGCATTTAATCTCTGAGTACAAAGCTACATATATATGTACATTTTATAAATTATAATGGTAATCTTAAACCCCCAGCCAGACATGAGTAGCAAGCAGAAAGTAGAATAACTGTGATTTATGTATGCAGAGATATGTATAGTGACATTGCAAGAACTGCTATACTGTCTAGTCGATGAAAACATTAACATATTTTTTCTAATTTTAGGTCAAAACAATTACGCAAGACTTAAAATTGCCATGATAAATCAGAAGATGACACAGGACTAAAACGTATTCTCTTCAAGAGTGATACTTCAGAACAATTTTCCCTAAAGGACACTAATATTAAAAATGACCATTTCTCAATTAAGTTGACAGCAGATTATAGAAGTTCATTATGCATAGAAGGAACTTTTTAAAGAAAAAAAATCCTGCATAAGTGGAAAAGAAACCTCTGATGAATAATTTACACATCAAAACAAAGGACTTAAAGAGATTGCCTTGCATTAATTAGAAGAAAAATAGTCATTTATAAGACCAAAAATGGTTTTAGGAAAGGAAACTATAAATCAAGTTTTCAAGGGAATTAGAATATTTCAGAACTCTCAAACTTCATGTGTGCTTTCTAGTGACATTTCCCAAGAACCTGCAGACTCAAAGTTGAAGCAAAAATTATTATCTTTGGAACAGCTACTATTAATTTATATCATAAGCTCAGTGTTGTTAGGAAAAAGAGAAAACTAGACAGTATACACTGCATGAAACCCCTATGTTTATCTCCATCCTTCTTATGTCTACTGCATTAACATTTATTCATCATCATAATCTAGAAATATTAAAAAAAAAAACCCTCACTTTGTTTGCTTCACAGAATTGTAGAATCACAGAGTCACAGAATAAGCTGAATGGGAAGGGACATAAAGGATAATCTTAAATAATAACCTTTTTCTAATATCCAGCTCAAAACTCCCCTGAGTTTCATGACGTTTCCTTGAGTCCTATCACTGTTCATGAGAGAGAAGAGATCAGTACCTGCCCCTCCTCTTACCCTCACAAGAATATTGTAGACTGTAATGAGGTCTCCCCTCAGTCTGCTCTTCAGGCTGAATGGACCAAATGACTTTGGCTGCTCCTCATTCAGCTTCCTCTCAAGGCCCTTCACCATCCTCATGGCCCTCCTTTGGACACTCTGCAATAGCTTAATGTCTTTCTGATATTGTGGCACCCAAAACTGCCCCCAGCACTCAAGGTGAGGCCGCCCCAGCGCAGAGCAGAGTGGGACAATCCCCTCCTTTGCCCGGCTGGTGATGGTGTGCCTGATGCCCCCACAGGAGATGCTTGGCCCTCCTGGTTTCTGGCTCATGTTCAACTTGCCCTCCACCAGGACCCCCAAATCCTATTCTGCCACACTGCTCTACAGCATACATCCAGAGTGTTCTGTCCATACATCCAGGGTTGCCCATTCCAGATGCAGAATCCAGCACTTTCCCTTGCTGTACTTCATATGGTTGGTGATTGCCCAGCCCTCTGATTTGGTGAGGGTCCCTCTGCAGGGTCTCCCTGAGAGAGTCAACAGCTCCTCCCAGTTTTCATCATCTACAAACCTGATGAGTATCCCTTCTAGTCCTGTGTCCATGTCATTAATGAACATGTTGAAGAGCACAGGACCAAGGATGGAGCCGTGCTAAACCCCACTGGTGACAGATCACCAGGCTGATGTCACCCCATTCACTACAACCCTTTGTGCCTGACCCATGAGCCAGTTGCTCAGCCATCACATGATGTGTTTATACAGCTTTGAGCTGGATATTCTGTCCAGATGGATCCTGTGAGAGGCAATATTGAAATCCAAAATCATTACATCAACTGGCTTCCCTTGATCAACTAGGTGGGTTACCTTGTCATAACAAGAAATCAGGTTTGATAAGCAAAATTTTTCTCTCATGAAGCCGTGTTGATGGTCATCAGTGACTGCATTGTCTTTTAGGTGTTTTTCAATACCTCCCAGAATGATCTTTCCCATAATTTTACCAGGTACTGTAATTAGACTAACAGCCCTGTGGTTTCTGTGGTCCTCCTTCTTCCCCACCTTGAAAATCAGGACAATGTTTTCAGCTTCCAGTCAGCTGGGACCTCTCTGGATTCCCATGACCACTGACTTGGGAGTGTCCCTTGGTTCCTTAAAGAATAATTTGTCAGCGTCAGCATCCTGGCTAGGAGGTCTATTGTAGATTCCCATGATTACATCTGCATTATTTGTTTGTCTCTTCATTCTTATCCAAGTGCTCTCAATTGTGCCACTGACAACAGTGAGCTCCATACATTCCACCCCTTCTATTCCATACAGTGCCACCCTTCCACCCCCTCTGCCCTGCCTATTCCTCCTGAAGAGCCTGTAACTTTCCAATGGGGCACTCCAGCCACAAGACTCATCCTTATGCTAGTGATGTCACATCTCTGGGACAGGGCCAAAGCCTCAAGCTCTTCTTGTTTGTTCCCCCATGCTGCAAGAATTGGAGTAGAAACATTTCAGGTGTGGTACTTTGTAGCCAATATAGCCAACACTTCATGTAACAGATTAAGGGATCCCATCAGTTCTCACTTCCTCAAATTTTGGCACAGCATTTCATTGCTCATCACTGACAAGCCTGGTTTTGTCCCTTCCCCCCTCCCAAGCTAATTTAAAGCTCTGTCAATGAGCCCTGCTAGCTCCTGTGCTAGAACTCGTTTTCTTCTCTGAGGTAGGTGCATCCTGTCAGGTTTCAGTAGACCAGGTGTTAAATAGATCACCCCATGGCCAACAGACACGAAATTTTTCGACTGACATCAGCCTCAGAGCCGTGCATTGACTGGATAGGTGTGCTTATTCCTATGAATATCGTTCCTTATTCCTGGAAGAAATGAGGAAATCACTACCTGGGCTCTTGATCCCCCTGCCAATTGTCCCAGGGCTGTGAAGTCTCTTTTGATTGTCTTTGGACTTGTCTTTGTTATTTTGTCACTGCCGGTTTGAACAACAAATAGTGGATAGCAATCAGAGGACCTTAGTAGACTGGAGAGTTTTCCAGTAATGTCCCTTATCCATGCCCCTAGGAGACAACAGACTTCCCTCTGAGTTGGGTCCAGTCTTCAAATTTAGGCCCTTTGCTCTCCTGGAAGGGATTTTCCCTTTAAAACTACCCTTCTTTTCCTGTTAACAGATGGGGTCTTGATGCTGGCTACTTGTTAATTTAATGAAAATATAATTAGTTTGTACTAATTAAAAGCATCTTCAATGAGCATACAAGAATTTTGGGAATGTAACTTGTTATACAGAATATCCAAGATTTCTGTTTTATTATATACCTGAACAATTCAACATACCTATGGGACATACAAGTCATCTAGCATTTTACAGACTTATTTCTTCCTACTTCATGTGCTTCTGAGCAATGTGCATCCCAGCAGCATTGTCTTGCTGCCTGTGCTTTTTGATGTTGACTGTCTCTTTGAATGACCTGATTGGTTTTTGGGTGGGGGGGGTGGGGTGTGTGTGGTATTTTTATTTTTGTTTCGGTTTTGTATTCCAAGTTTTAACCTTACAGTGATGATTTGAGCATGAAGTTCTCATGCTGCCATGGTACCTCCCACAGTCTGTTGTGCTCAGCATGTTTTCTGTAAGGGGAAATGTTCACATAGAGTGGTCTGATCCATTATGAAAACAGATATTTTTAAACTGTATATGTTTTATATGTTTCGAGTTTGTTCATACATTTTCTATTTGTCCCATGCCAATGTGGAGTTGTAAAAGAAAAAAAAAAAAAAAAAGGCTCTGGAATGTATAACTTTGTGTCTGACATTTGATAAAGTTCTCGAATTTTCATTTTTATTCCTTTCCCTGTCCCAGGACAACAATTTGGTAAGTCTATATTTCCCGGTGGATAAATAAATAGATAGCTATCATCCATCATTGTTACAGTGCAGTACCGCTGTCAGCCAGAAGTGTAATGAAGTGGCAAATATTTATCTAAACTGCAAGGAAAGTATCAATCTTACCTAATATTTGCCAGAATTTAGATTATTACTTTCCTAGGTATTTTTAAAACATATCTTCAGACACCGATCTTTAAAAAAATTAATTTTACTTTTCTTTTTACTTGCTTCTGTGAACAATAGATTAGAAAGACATCAACAAACAGCGTTTGGTTAATCACCATTATTTTACTGAGAAGGATTAAATGATTTATGTTATTTCCTTAAACCAATAAAGTTAAGTTTAATCAGATTAGCCTAATGCTTCTCACCAAACACTATTATCTTTCTACTAGTGGCATGTATCTTTTTCAGAATTGCAGTCTACTGAATTGCAACCTTTCATTCAGCTTTTAAAATGAAATTAATATCTGTGATTATATAATTCCATTTTAGCATTATACAATAAAATGTCACTGGAAGTGATGTAGGCTCTGGAATATAAGTCTATGTATAACGTCTTTTGGAGAGATCCAGAAATAGCCTAATACCTAGTTAGGTTGGCTATTTGGAAAAAAATTCTTCACTGAAAGCACTGTTAAGCCTAAGGAAGTGGCTGAGTCACCATCCCTGGAGGTATTTGTGTACAAGGGGCACTGAGGGACATGGGTTAGTGGTGAAGTTGGTAGTGCTGAGTTAATAGTTCGACTAGATGAGCTCAAAGACCTTTCCCAACCTAAACAATGCTATAAATCTATGATTCTATATATTTTGTCAGGCTTTTTTGTATATCTGATACCTAGTGGGGAGGAGGTCACAGCTTGAATGGCAGCCAGGCTTTACTACTGTGTATCCAGGCTTTAGAGATAGTTAAGAATATTTCCCATATAAATCTGTTTTCTCCAGAATAGGCATGAAGAACACAGTTCTGATGCAAGAACTCGAAGACTTTGGATTAAAGCATGATGCTCACTGGCACATCTGCTCCTTCTGTCTTTGCCCACAGAAACTTTGTGACCAGCGGATAGTGATTTAGTGCTAAATTCCTTTTAAAAAAAATGCAGTGTAAACCACAGATAGAGATGTGGTTTCAGAGCCCACGGTGACTTCTCAGCCTCCCCTTCTTTTACAACAACCTTTGAAGCATCAGAGGTGCTTCAGTAGATCTGGAGAAGGGTGGCATGGGAGCCCCCAACAGGGATCTTATATGAAGCCTCAGATGTGGAAAAGGAGAGCCTGGGATGAGTCAGAGGTTGCTTCTACTGAATGCTTAATTTTCTCTACAATGGTAGTAGCAGAGATCAGAGAGAGTCCCCACCTTCAGAGTAGTCCTGCAGTCACAGCTCGCATTACCCCTCTTATACCCATGACTGTCCTGTAACATTTTATTGCTATCTTCATCCATTCAAGCCTTTAGAAATTTGCAGAAGAAATTACATCTGACTGCCTCATATCCTGAGTGAGTGAATATAACTGCTTCTGTCATTGTACGGAAAAAAAGTCCAAACCCAGACAGATTGTTTTTCCTGTTTTAAAAAGTGGGTTTGGGAAAAAAAAAAAAAAAAAAATCTGCCAGTGCTCTTCTGTGAGGGTTGGAAAAAGGATTCCTCTTGAAGTCTTGCCTGATGCATTTTCAGTCAAGGCAGGTTCATTAGTCAAGAACAATAAGATTGAAAGTACTCAGCAGTTCTCAGTGCTGAATACTTGCTTGGTCCCTGTTGGCAGGAAGGGGTTAAAAGCGGAAAAAAATGAAAAAGAGGATGGTAGATTTGCTCAAGTGACCTTGCAGCTGTGAATGCCAAGGCCTGGAGGATGACAGTGTTGAAAACCCCACAGTATGCCTGCTGCTGTTTATCCTGTCCGCTTTGAGAAGTAGAATCTTGTGTACAGATAACGTAGGTGTTTGGAGAGGCTTGGAGGCACTCTCATGGACATGGTTGAGCTTCCTCTCTTCGGAGAGAGAAGGTCAAATCTCAGAGATCATAAAATGGCTCCGAGGAGATCAGAGTGTGGTGGTAAACTACAAATGTGTGGGCCTTTGACAAATTTGTGCAAACAGCAGGACCACCTCCCCATTGGGATCAACCTAGCCTGTGCTGCTGCTTGTGTGTCTCCACTGGGACCCTCTGCTGAGTGAGGGAGTGAAACAAATTTGCTCTTTACATTTCAGTGGTGGTTTTGTGGCTGTTCCGACTGCCTGCCGGTGTCAGCCATGTAGTTCCCTGCCCAACACTCTGGCTCTGTGTATCCCTTTTGGAGGTGACAAACTTTGTTGGCCACAGTATACTTGGACACATGACACAAAGCTCTTGGTTCCCAGAAGAGGGTGCAGTAAAGCCACAGTTGTGGCACTTTAGGGTTAAGCCTTCCAGAGCAGAAAAATAATCTGTACCTCTAGAAGTACTACTAGATTGAATCCCAAGCTACACAATTTTTGCTTTGATGAATTTGCAGTGGGTTGAAAATTACTTGCTGACACTATAGACTGTGTTCAGATTCTTCTTGAGCTTATTGATCAAGGGTACATGGTGAGGCTCAACCATTGCTTTCAATCACTTTGATACAAGTCAGCCAATGGCAACAAGAAAACAACAGGTTTGTTCTTGAGGTGTAAGTAGGGATGACAGTTTTTTTTCCATGCACTTTTTTCATAGGATGTTTCATAATAAACCTCATTAGGGAGACAGATGATCAAGGCTGCTTCTGCCTTGGCCTTGAGGATTTGTCTTCTTTCTTCTCCCACAGAAAGGACCGTGGAATCTTATTACTCTGGACCTCACCTACATGAGTCTCAGGTAGCTGAAAACTACTGCTGCTGTCTCTACTGCTCCTGCTACTGTTTACTGATTCCAGCAATTGTCCTGTTTAATACATACACTTTATGGTATTTCTTCAATGTTCTGTTAAAGTTCCCATTTTTGATTAAAGGAAAGCAGTCACATGATTTATTTGTGGAATATAGACCTGTAGGAAGAGTTGCTTCACTGGGGCTATGTGACCTGTGACAGGCTACCACACAGATGTAATAAGGGATGAACACTGTCAGTAGCTGTCATGTTCCCACCTTTCATGTATAGCCTCAGTACCACCAGATGGTTGGACAGGAATTACTAAGGTGGAAGAGCCTGGATTTGCAGCAGATTTGTGTGCGTGGTTATGTGTGCGTGTGCAGAGCTATGAGTGTGCCTATGGGCTTAGAGCTTTTTGGAATTATCTGCTACAAATGTTCAGAAACTTGCAAGAGGTTGCTAATGGTATTTAAGTGTTTTGTGGCATTGTTTATCTGTATTGCAGATACTGATCTTGAAATTCTTGTGCACGGAGTGTTTGTCAATTATGTGCTGTTAATAATTCAAGAAACTACTTTCACAGCACCACAGGAGCACATAATGATGAAACTTGGAAGGAAAGGCTGGAGGTCACTGGGTTGAACACCTTGCTCAAGCAGAGCCTTCTAGAGCAGATTGCCCAGGACCACATTTAGATAGCTTTTGAATATCTCCGAAGACGGAGATTCCACAACCTCTCTGGGCAACCTGTGCTGGTGTTCCACCAAAGTCAAAGTGAAAAAGTGTTTCCTGTGTCCAGAAGAAACACACGTCTCCTGTCTTTCAGTTTGTGCCTGTTGCCTCTGGGCACCGCTGAAAAGAGTCTAGGTCTGTCTTCCATGCACCATTCCCTAAGATATTTACCTGAGGTATTTGTATACATTGATGAGATTCACCCTCCTAAGCCTTCTCTTCTCCAGCTCTCTCTTCTTGTCCCCCCATGTGAGATGCTTCAGGTCCCCTAATCATCCTAGCAGCCCTTTGTTGGACTCTTTCCAGTATGTCCATGTCTCTTTTGCACTGAGATTTCCCAGAACTGGGCTTCAGCTGGACTTTGTGCCACGGATCACCACCCTCAGGCCCTAGCTGTACAGATAGATTTCAATTAACCTCACTGCTCTTCCTGCCCATATTTCATCATCTTCTCTAAGTGGATCTCATCAGACAGGGTCACAGGCCTGATGGAAGTCCAAGTAAACAGTATCCACTTCTTGCTCCTCCTCTACCAGACAAGTAATTTTTTCATAGAAGGTTATCAGGTATCCTGTACTTTTGTCACAACAATCCCAAGCCACACTAGAGGTTTTCGGAAGAGTGGCTAAAAAACTGCTGAGAGGAAGATGACGCTGATTGACAGCTTGCTGGGCATGAGCCAGCACTTGCCCAGGTGGCCAAGAAGCACAGTGGCATCCTGGCCTGTATCAAGATGAGTGCAGCTATCAGGACCAGGACAGTGATTATCCTTCAGCACTGGTAAGGTTGCCATAAATGTTCAGTTTTGGGCCCTTCACTACAAAAAGATTGAGGTGTTGGAGGGTATCCAGAGAAGGGCAACAGAGCTGATGAAAGGTCTGGAGCACAAGTTTTATGAGGAACTTCTGTGGAAATGGGGTTTCTTAACCTGGAGAAAAGGAGACTCAGGGGAGACCTCATCACTTCCTACAACTGCTTGAAAGGAGGCTCCAGTGAGGTGGGCGTTGGTCTCTTTCCACAAGTAACAAAGTATAGGCAAAGAGGAAACAGGCTCAGGTCCTACTACAGGAGGTCTGCAATGAAAATAATGAAAATTTTCTTCACTGTGTTATCAAGCATTGGAACAGGCAGCCCAGGAAAGGGGTGGAGTCAGAATCCTTGGAGATACTTAAGACTTATAGATATTTGGAGACTTATAGATGTGACTCTTAGGGACATGATTTAGTGGTGGGCTTGGCAATGTTAGTTAGACTCAATGACCCTTTCCCAATATAAATGATTCTATGATTCTCTGATTAAATTGGTCAAGCACAACTTCCCCCTGGTAAAACCAGGTTGACAGCTCCTCATCACCTGCTTGGCCTTCTTGTGTCTAGGAAAGAATTCCAGGATTAGCTGCTCCATCACCTACCCAGGAATTAAAATGAATCTGGCTGGCCTGTAGTTTCTTCCTTTTTGCCTGTCTTGAAGATAAGAGTGACATTTTCTTTTTCCAGTCCTCAAGCACCTCTCCATGAGCCTTCAAAAATTATTGAGATTTTCCTCACAATGATATCAACCAGCTCACTCAGAACTTGTGGTTGTGTCTCATCAGGGCCCATGAACTACTGTCCTTAAATCTAATTTGCCTTCTTGGTTTAGACTGTGTGAACTTAGCAGTTTTTCTCTTCAGCACACAGTTTTTTGTGCAATTATAACTATAACTTGGAAGTGCAAATGGGTCAGTCTTCAAAATAGAATGGAAGATACCTCTAGTTTTTCCCATAAACTGTGAAAAATCTGTTTATTTGTTAAAGAGATGGATGTTTAAAAGGAAAGCACATATGGATATCTTTTAGAAATGTAATTCACTATTAAATTATATACACTCTCAGGCTTCTTTCTTAGTTATTACATTAATGTATTTCAATGTGAACTTGTTTTGTTCCAGGAAGTGCATATTGTAATATGTTAATTAAATATTTAAAAACAAAAATAAATAGTTACTTGATTTTAGTCCCTGGACTAAAAAGAAAAAAACACCCAAAAAACTTAGCCAACAATCTCCACAAAAATGTTATTTTGCATTATAGCTTTCCAATACAATTTTGGAAATGCACATAATTTTCAACGTAATATTCAGTAAATTGAATCAGAAAGTACTTAGCTGCATGACTGTTCTCTAAATTATTTTAATTCTGCTGCCATCAATTTCAAGAAATATTGATTTGTTTTTCATTTTGTCTGTGGCTTCTGACAAGATATGTTCAGCTAATATCCTATAAATTGGGTGAGACTGATTGATAGTGAGCAGTGTTCATCTATATGTACATAGTCAGAGTGAGTTACGGTTAAGAATCAGAGAAGTGATAAATATTAATTTTCTGTCCTTTTAATATGTATCTTTAAATTAATTTTTGGTTTGTCTTTATTGTGTGTGTGCACATGTTCTGTCTTTCCACGTTTTCTGTTCAGATCCTTTGCATGCTAAGTAGACAACAATCACATTTAACTATTTTCCTACTAGCCATGTTTTTCTATATGCAGAAACACCAGGTGAAATCTCAGCCATGGAAACAACTGGAAATAGAGGCTGCAACTTTGATAATTAGTAAGAATAAATCATCCAGAAATCCCCAGTAGAGTTACACCAGTATTGATTTTTCAGTTTAAGAGTGGAGAGCTTTTAGGTCCCCAACAGGTCCTTCCTAAATCACTAATATCATCTGCCAGAATTGCAACATCGGAACATAAATCTTTTAGATAAGCCCTGTGCATGTCAAGAACAAGACAGAAAAAGGCCACCCAGCATATTGCAATAAACTCTTCTGGGGAAACTTTCTTCCAAAACCTAGTACAGTGATCCATTGAACTCCTTGTGATGATCCAGTATGTCTGATTTAAAGACAAGCTGAAAGACAGACCCAGGAATGAGTGTCTCATCCTTAGAAGCTGCCTGCATTTATCACACATCTTAGAGGAACAGGAATCAGTCACAGAAATCAATGTGTACTTCCCCTCCTTACCCTTTGGTATGGACACACATGTGGGTGCTGAGAAAGCTTGGGTCTTACCCATAAATGACATTCATCATTACTCAAAAAACACAGCAGAAGTTCCAGAGAGTGCAAGCTAAACATTTTCTTTTCTGTCTTCATTTCCTCTTTCCAATATATTTTTCCAAGGTCCGCATTCAGTAAAGTTTGTCTTAAGCTGACTAATCAAACATTTCTCTTGGGATATTTTTCTACTGGCTGTAGATGAAGCTAGTGGTCAGTTCTTATTCTTATGTTATCTGTGTCTTAAGAATAATGAAAATAATCCCAAGGAGATCCTTTTAGTTTTATATTCCTTTCTTAAGGATACCACTTAATTACAAAGTATTCAATATGTATTCTGTGATGAAATTTGAGCTCTGGATGAGTACTCTCTCTGATGTTTTAGTGTTCTTTTATACATTAAATTTCTGATAAATTTGCTGGCTTGATTCCTAACAGAAATAAAATAAAGCCAGTTTCCTTATTTCTACTGATATTCCTTTTCCTTCTGGAAAAAGAATAATTTCAGGAAGACACCAATAATCTTCTCAAGGTTCTCACTGGAGCTGTAATGTAAGTTGGTGAAATAATGTAAGTTAGAAAGGCCCTAAGCTGTGCTTGTACTACATTTAATGGTAAACTGCAAACTGAAAATGCACAATATGTCATGTTACTCTAAAGATACAGAGCTGTCAAATTTATGATGTACTAAATATCTTAAAGTGGAAACCTTTTGCAAAATGCAGGAGAATATACAGAAGAGATATGATTTGCTCAGGAATGTAATACGTGTGCCTTTTCCATTTCATATCAGGATTCTGAGAAAGTTTTATTTCCAAATAAGTTGTCTGAGAAAGAAAAAGTATGTGTCCATACATTACAGGATCCGTCTATTTTTAGGTACCGGATAGCTTACAAATATGAAGGTTGTTTGTTTGCCCTGATTACCTTCTTGGTTGTTTCCAGCCACCAGGGAAATAAGTAGAATCTGTTCATCTTATGCTTCTGGCTTACATTTCTTCTCAAAAAAGTCCCTATATATATTGTGTTTTCTAGGTAATTATTTTCATTTCCTACAGATTAGTATGGATCTGACTTTTGAACAATTATGTAGCTAGAAGTGCAAAGCAGAACAGAACAAAACACAGACCATAACCTTCTCATGTAAGTGGTATTCCAAAGAGGAATTGTAGGCTTGAAATCAGAAAATCTCTTTCTCCCTACGTATATTTGATTCAACAAGATTGACACTTTTTTCCACAAAGAATTGTTTTTCATTGTACCAAACTGGATCTGATGAATAATCAGTACTCACATACAGAAGGAGTGGCACAATAGAGCAGAAGTGACATTGAGGGCACCAGCATTTTTGAGAGCTGAGTACTAAAAAAGCTGAATCTTAGTACTGCATTCATCTTTTTATTACATGTGGAATTTAAGAAACTCAGAGATGATTCTGTGTGTCTTTCTTTTGAAGCAGAAGAAAACTAAGATAGAAGACTGCAGTGGTTACTCCGTGTAATACGATTCGATAATGTTCCATTTGGCTGTGGAATTCCTGGAAACTACTACAAGGTACTGCAGAATATAGGTTTATTATAATAAAATAACTGACATAGTTCAGGGATTTATTAGACTTAAAGAATGAGTCTCTGCTCCTTTGGAAAACAAGAACATAAAGTTGTATGCCCATGACGCACAGAAAATCCTTTTTTTTCCTTATGTCTTGCTGAGTAGTTTCAAATATATCTGTCTTTGATGCTGAAGACAGATATCCCAAAATTTTGTTTCCTCTGTATTGCAATGAACAAAATATCTTTCCAAAGATATGGATTGACTTACAGATGGTTTAAAAAACTACAGACTCCCCATTTCATCTGGTATCCCTGATATTTTTTTAAAAGCAGAGACATTCTTCCTGTTTTACATTTGTTTTGCAATCAGTTCTGCACTTCCATTTCCCTCTCTTCTCTGGCCTTTAATGTGTAACTCTTCTGGTCCCTGTGTGCTCTCATGTAATTGGCTTTGTTAGCCTCTCTGAGCATCCTTTCACTCATTCCAGGTTAGCAGTCCTCTATCCTACTGCATATCACAGTGAAGACTCTTATTCATTTCCCAAAATCTGAATATTGTATGGTTATCTCAGAAATAAACAGGAATAACAGCAATAACAAATGAGAGAAAAATCCTATTTCCTTTTTCATCTTTCAGGGTAGCTGCTGTTCTCATTCTTGTGCTGGGAAGAAAACCTACAGTGAAGAAAGTAACTTCAGTCAGTTGAACTAAAACATGGTGGTACCAAAGTGCTGATCAAGTGTTGCAAGACTGCTTGTTCCCACAGTTCAGGAAAATGAACCCACATTATTCTAGTTCTCTTAATAATTACTCTGAGTCCTTTCCTTCAATTGCCTAAACTTAAGTTTCTTGAAGGTTGATATGTAATGGGCATAAACTGTAAACTCATAATGCCAGTGGGAAAATAACACAGTAATTGTTAAAACTGTTATTATGCTTGTTTCTTTATGACCTGGTTCTCAGGCAAATAATGTCTTCCAGTGCTTTGATTTTCTAAACAGAAAGAAGTATTTTTTATACTAATTAAGCTTTCTTGACTCATTGGATTAAGAAGTTTTGCAGCAATCTTTGCTTTTCATTGATTCATTCTCTCCTAGATAATCTCTTTCTTCCCAAACTTGGTCTAAAATCTCACTATTTTTCTTCCAACTTTCCCTTTCCTATTTTCAGTTGTGTAGTATACAATCAGGAATGGAATTTAAAGATACACCATCCCATTTCTTTTTGTCTTTTTAAGCAAAATGCATAAATCATTGATTGCAATTGCAGTTTGGATTCAAATTTTGGATAATTTGTCTTGTATTCTTAACAGGATTGCTTTCAGTCCAGGCTTGCAGGTGAATTGTACCTTCATAAATAATTAGAATTAGATCAATAGATCAGGAAATTAATTTTTCTAACCTGCTTCACAAGATAAGGTAAAGGAAAAAAAAATACTTTGACTCAAGTACTGAAGTAGAGAAGCTACAGCATAAAATTCTTTCAAAATGGCTATAATAATTGCCAGGGTGAAACATATTGAGATCTTTTTTTAATGATGTACCACAAAATATGCGAGAAATCAATGAAGGAGGTTTACTACTGCTCAAAAGGTAGATTAAAATCAGTCTCAATGAGAACGGATAATTATAATTTATAATGTGGTTAGGCAAAGCACAGAAGATGACACAGTTATCTTTGACTAGAAGTTATTTGTTAATAACTACAAATCATCTGATTTTAGGCTGACTGCTATCCATCAACAGTTTGTTTTGGGTTTTTTTTCCCAATTGATAATTCAGACAAGTTTGTCCATTCATACTGATATGAATAACTATTTCATTGCTTCTCATTCATCTTTGAAGGGCATTAATAACTTCTAACTTCACCCATATTTAAACTGGCAAAACCTTTTATAATTGGAAAGATTTTTCAAGCGATGTATCGTCAGAATTTTCTTGAATATTTTCTGAATCTGACAAAAAGTGTTAACCTTTCTAAGTGCAATTGACAAAAAAAGTTACCAAAAAAAAAGACATTAAATATAATAAATCCATAACTATTAAAAAAGAAAGGTAGATGACTTTTCAGACATTTCTAGAACCTTTTTTTCAGGGGTCTGCCCTGCCTAAATGCTTATGTCTCAGCCACAATTACCCATAATTCAATTGCTTATCTGATTTCACAACTATTCCAGTTTTTACTTTGCAAGAGATGTGGGTCTAATGTTTTGCTTTTGCATGAGATAAATTCAAGTATCTTATCTGTTCTCAATAAGCAGTGCTCTCAAGAATGCTTTGTATTAGTTGTAATCCGGATTCATGGGTAAAGCAGTAGACCTACAATTATGAGTACCTTTCCCCAGGAAAAATATTTTTCAAGCTTTCAGCAATCACAGTATAGAAAGTAGACCCATGGACCAAGACACAATTTTTAGGGTGATACATTTTATCACACATAATGTGGGTGTACAGAATATAATACCTGTGAGTAGAATAAGTCGTATGTACACACTTTAAAAAGTCATAGAATTCAGCTGATTAAAATGTATTAAAACTGCTGTTTTATGTGTGTTGATTGATTTGTTTATTATAGGGAGCTATAACTTAATTATGTTGCTTTTCTTACTTAAGAAATTAGAGAAATATGCAAAGCTAATATTAGATAATTGCAAATGAAATTACAGAAAATTACTATATAAAAATGGAACGGAACTTAGCACAATGTAGAAATTAAATGAGACAAGTTAAAAGAATGTAACATATATTTGATATGTTACATTAATTTTAATTCAAAGTAATCCAATCAACAGAATACTTCTATGAATGTAAACTCATTTTCTTTGTGCCAAAGCCTTTCCTACACTACCTGCACATAGGACATGCAACACTTTATCAAGACAAACACAAAAGTCTACTAAGAGACTTTTGCACAATCACATAACCATGACAAGATATTTAGACCAGAGTTATTGTTTATGAGGGCTGAGACAGAATGCTTTCTGACCCCTGCGGTCACAGATGGATGTATGCCTGTCTCTCCTTTCTCCATTACCAGATCACAAAATGGGAGTGAGGCCAGAGTAGACATAAAGGAGCCTGCTGCATCCAGCACTAATGAAAAGGTTTGCCAATGTCCTCAGCTCAGGCTGTGCATCAGGCACTGATTGGGTGTCATCCAGTCTGTCTGATCAATTCATAACTCTGCAGTCAACCTTCAAAATATAGATTTGATTGAGAAACTCCTGGCCTCCAGCACTGCACTGTAGTTTCCTACATTTACGGAAAAAGGAGCTAGAGAACCTTTCATATATGGAAAGGATAAGAGACCTGAGACTCTTTAGTCTAGTGTCAGAGTCCCTCTAATCAGGCTGCTTTAGGTATTCCACATATGTAGCGTATATTGTTTAATATGAGATTTATCTGTCTGAAAATTGTTGATGTTACCCAGGATTTCTATTTTAACACTTGTGAAAACACAGTATAAATTTAAGTTACACATAGAAAGTGGTAGCAATTGTAATGCACAGTTCAATCACAATACCAATGTGATTCTCACTATGAGTGAGTACTACTATTATCCTATGATAATAGGATATCCTCAGCACCAAAATTCAAAGTGTCCCCAGTCACCATAAAGGAATATACACTCCCTCTCATGCTGGTCTTGGTCATCATGGAGATATTCACTCTATTAATGAACTCAGGGAGAAATATTTGCACCACCTGTTGATCCACTCAACAGTTACAGCTGCTTATTTAAAAGAAAGGATGGCTTTTGGTCCACTTTGTATTGAGAAAATGTTGTCTGCTTTGCATTAGCTGTGGTCAGTCACATGCTATATTATTTCCTGGTCTTCATGGGGTCATCACCCTTTCCTACCTCCTCTGAGATTTCTTTCATTTTTGGGGTTTATTTGTCACCCTTAAGAAAAGGACTCAAGGATTTTTATGAAAGTTCATAAATACCTTAAGGGATGATGTAAAGAAGACAGAGATAGACTCTTTCTGGTGGTGCCCAGTGACAGGACCATTTGCAATGGTCTTGTACCAGAAACAAGAGGATCTCTCTGAGCACAGGGAAACACTTTTCCACGGTGATGGTGATGGAGCACCAGCACAGGTTGCCCAGAGCAGTTGTAGAGTCTCCATCTCTAGTTCTATACATAAACCATCTGGACATGGTCCTGCTCTACATGGCCCTGCTTGAGTGAGAAGTTCAACCAAGTGATCACCAGAGCTCCTTCCAAGATCAGCCATTATGTGATTGTAATTCCTCTGCAACACCACATCCATGCTGAGTGCAGGTAGTGATGCCGTGTGGTGATGTCTCCCATACAGCAAATGACAAGGCTATAGGAAGAGTCAGAAAAGCATGTGGGTTAGAGGGTATTTGGACATTAATTCTGGAGTAAAAACTCTGTGTTCATCCCTTCACTTGTGTGAGTACAGATTTTTCTATATCAGAAGACTTCAGACACAGAGGCCATTTCATGACACATTTAGATTATTATGGTATGGATGCTGACACTCAGTCTCTTCCTTTGTGATCCCAAACAGCTATTCAGACAGCTGCATAGAAAGACATTCATAATTTCAGCCCAAATTCATAATGTCATAATTTCAAACACTGGAAACTTAAGTGTCTGCTCTAAAATGACATCTAGTCACAATCCTCTTTGGTCAATGAGAAAGCAAGACGTCCAGAAGTTAAGTTACCTATCCAGTTTCTGAACCTTGTCTAAAATCAGAAAAATCTCTCACCTCTGATGATAAAGGGAACCTCAATGACTGGCTTGAAGTAAATATTAAGCTTCAGAAGCTTTTAAGCATTTTAGGTAAGATAAATCTTACTCTTAGGATCAGAAAACCTTCTCTCCGCCTTCTAAAACCACAGGGAAATCCTCTCTTCCCCAATGTACTTAAAGATCTTTAGAACAAAAGGCCAAACACATTAAAACATCATAAATATGGCCCCAGAAGAGAGCAGAGAAGATCAGATGCAGACAATCTTATAAAACTTAAAGTAGCAATGTGTCTGCAAAACATATTCACATGACCCTAAAGAGTTATGGAAATTGTGCTGTATAATCCAGTTGAAGATTTGTTTTTTCCCCAGATTATTCAGTTCTTGCTGATCAACAAGTGCTTCTCCTGTTAGTGATAGTGCTAGGACCGGTTTCCTAAAAACTTCCTTTTTGGTCCATTATTAGTCCACTCTTGTATTTCCAGCTATCTGGACATTCCCATTTTACTGTCTTGCTTTGTGATTTCCCTCATTGTTCTGGAGAAGACAGTTTTGTTCCAAGCATTTCCTAAATAAAAATTATGCTCTCGGTGTTGTGAACTCAGATTTGTGAACTATTTTGACTGTAGGTTATATCTACCATTTTGTGGTCTTTTAGTGCATTCTATGTATTCAGAAATCATCTATCTGAATACTTAATTACTTTGTTTAAAGATTTTTAGAGTTAAATTGAAGGATTTATTTTCATCTACGGTAATGTAATTTGAGTAAACAGCATTCAGTCATCTAAGTATTTCCATGTGTGCTATCACAGTTATTTCACACTTCTTGTAGAAAAACTTCAATATCTGTTCTTTACAGGTGAGGAAAACTACAGTATAAAGAGAAGAAGATACCTACAATTTATAGTACTGAAGTCAGTTAAGGTACCAAGTGGCAATGAAATAAAATCTGTTGAGTCTGAACATCTTGTTGTTCTTAATTCTCAGCAGAGATGAACACTGGCAGATATTTCTTTGTAAAAAAACATGTAAAGATTGGAAAACGTTTTAGAAAGGTACATTTTTACTCAGAAGGAATGAGAATGCTTGTTTGGATTCTATCTAAGGACCACAGACAACCTGTGTAAAGCTACCTTTACAATAAAGTAGTATTAAAACATAATTCTTAATTATGTTTTAAATAAATTAGTCCATGTAATTAATTAGTATGCACAATATAATGATACTTAACTTCAACTGTGCACTGTCATGACACAATTCAAAATAAAATTTTTAAAAAGTCTAAAAGCTATCTAATCTTTAAACAACAGCTTCCTCAGGTAACCCGGGGTCAAAAGCACTAAAAGCCCCACTCCTAAATTTATCATTATTGCATGACATGCCTAGAGAATGTTTTTTTCATCCTTATTAAATACACACCATCTCAACAATCTTTCCTTTGTTTTCTTTGAGCAATGCATAAGTTTAACAGAAAAAATTGAATGTTTCAGTAAGTTATGAAAATGCAAAAAGCCTGTCTTATAATGAAAAGGTTTTTGCAACCTTTTTCTAACATTTGTTAATACTTTCTTGCAAAACATATTATACTAAGGATATCAAGTCACAGTAGTTCAAACCAAAACATTTTGTATAAAATTGTATCTAATTTTGGATAAATGTCATCTTTTCCTTCTACATGCGTACATACAGCATGGGAAATACAATGTATGTGCTTAGCTCAAACCTCTGGTTGGTCCCTTGGATGACTTTTGTGCCTAAACTAAAACGCACTTGCAAATATTTTTATTGGCAGATGCAGAATTCAACTGTATGGATGATATTCCTGTAAAATTAATGTTGAATTGTATAATTTATTTCCATAAATAATAATGATAAAATTATGTAAAAACTATCCTCTCCCATCAACCTCCCAAAAAATCCCCCCAAAACAAACAAAGAAGCAAAACCCACCAAAAAACCCAAAGAAGCAAACCAAAAAAAACCCCAAAGAAAGAAACAAAACAAAACAAAACAAAACAAAATAAAAAAATAAAAAAAAAAGACACAGAAAAACCACCAGCCTCTAAAGAAGACTAATTTTGGATGTAGCTGTATAAGGATCTCAATAATAAAAATAAATGCATAATATTAATTTTTCATTTGGATGCTCTTTATATTCAAAGTGCAAGATGTAAATAGCATCTCTGATCTCTGGCAGAGGCAAAGGTTGTAAACTCAACAAAATGTAGAAAGGAAATCTCTCAAGATGACCAATTTTTAAACCAATTTTTAAACTTTTACTATATTAAGGATTTATTTCAGCAAGCATAAGTTGTTAATGTGATCAATAATTAAACAATAATTAAAACAATAGCTTTCATATTGTGATGGTACAGGGATGCTTCAGTCGCATGACATGGTGTATGATGGATTCAAACACTATTCTGCTGTTTTTGATCATGTAACTTTGTCAAACACAGTTTGTAAATCTGTAATCTGAAGTAACAATACTACTATCAGTAATGTAGGTTCCAAATTCTGCATATAAAAATGCATCAGAAACTTTAGACACAGATTAATCATCCTTTTACACCAATACTGTACTTTTTGATTGGTTCTCACTTGGCTATATCAATGCAATAAGGTATGATATTGTTCCTAAGAGGGACTTTTACAACTAAGAGGGTCATCCTATCAAGCTCAGAAAAGATATCTCTTCTTCAGATTCGTTTTTGACATTTATTCCAATGTATTTTATATTCATTTCTAAGTAAGTAAAATTGTTTTAAAAGGCTAATTCCCTATTATTTATAATAATCTTTTTTTCATTCAAATTTATTCCTTATTTTCAAATGTCAGTTGCTTATCTTCCACAGGTCTTTCCTATCTTGTCTCTATAGAAATATAAATTACACTTCTGGAAAGAAAGAAAGTAATAAATACTCCTCCACCCCAGTCTCCTGAAACATAAATAAGACCTATTTTAAACCAAAGTATTTTTAACATAATCTTATTTTCTCTGTTTCTGTTTAGGGACGGTTTTGAGAACATTAGTTCTCAGCTGTACTTAAACAAAGCACAGTCTCACAGCTGCTATCTATCTATTTGTGCTTTTTTAAATCCAAAAGCTAGTGGATATGGAGGAAGGGGAGAAAATCACCCATCAAATCACAATGCAAAACTTTGTATCCCTGTACTCCCAAACTCATATAGCCATATAGAGCTACAGAACTCCAGTGTGGGGAGAGAGGGGAAGAGGGGAAGAGAAGACAAAAAATAGTAAAAGCTAGTAGCGGCAGGTTTTATGCTTAGTTTATTGCAAAAAGAAAATCAAGCCACTTTCAAAGCCATCCTTTGTATTTTAATATAAAATGTGTTTCTCTATATGTGAGAAATTTGAAAATGTGATGAATGTGAAAATGTGAAATATGTGAGAAATATAAAATATGTGAAGCACTGCCTGAAAAAGAATTATTCTAGTCGAGTCTCCCTTGAAGACTTCAACTAGGTGCTATAAATCTCACTTTCTAAAAGTAGTTTGAGGCAGTGCTCCTTCATCTATGATGACTGTAAAGATTGCTCGATTGGTGGGAATAGTTGCATTTTTTCTACTAACACCACAGCAGAGACCTATTTTGTCATAGAAGGGAAGTGGAATGAATGAAGTTTCATAGCTGTAATGTTTATGGGTTTCTCCAAAGACCCTGCATCTCTTTCTACTCTTAAATCTTCTTAGAAGTTACAGTGACAGTAGGACAACTCTACTTTCAGATACTCAGGTCAACATCCCTGAACTTTTAATCTGCCTTCCTTTCCTCTTCCATTGTCATTTCCCCTCCTAGAAGTATTTCTCACTTGTGAAATGATCAGGTTGACAGCAATAATCCAAATGGCTCACAAAGACACCATGATCAAACCCAACATCTTGAACACTGAAATAAGGAAGGCTGTTCCCTGATTACTTCAATGTTGTAAATAAAAAACCCCAAAAAACCAAAAAACAAAGCAACCAAACAGAACCCAGCCAAAAGACCTTTTTAGCTAATTGAGAAGGAAGTATCTGAAATTATTTGTCAGTCAAGTTTCTTCCAGGCCTAGTAAAGCACTTTGAGGTTTTAGCAGAAAGAGAATTTCTATCCTGCAAGGACATCTATCCTTTAGCTGTCAAAGTAGTTTGAAACCTCAGATCACTTATCTGACCCATCTCTCCTGCAGACATCTGGATAGTGGTATTAACTAAAAATCACCTTTCCATTTACATTGAGTCTGGTGTGTCACCATCGTGCCCTCCTCTTGACTCCCTGTCTTGATCTTAGCCATTTACCACTTTTAAGATGAATTTCTGTGTTACAGCTACAAATAAGACTGACTCCCCAAAAAGCTGAGAAAACTGTCAGCATCAGAATTAAGAGTTCAATGACAATATGCCACTCTCTCAAATTTTATGCAGGCTCCACAGCTAATTGCAGAAAGCCCTTTCCCTCTTCAAAGCATGCTCTTGTACAGACCAGTTAGGGTTAAACCCTTTAAAATCATGAGGCCATTATCGTATTATTACTGTCAAAATATAACTCATTTCAATTTGGAAATTCTGTTTACAGGGAAAAAAAATTACAGAAAGCTTGCACAGTGCTGAAAGGAAGGACTTCATAATAATCCTATATCATTCCCAAGGCTGAATGAGGCTTAATGCTGAGCATGTAGTTAATATATTGCAAGACCCTGTTCCAGTTAAAATGATTCAGTGTTTTCATAGAGAACTGAGCAGGTGCACATTTTCTGAGAGAATAGAATAAAAAAGCTTGGAAGAGAGGGCTTGGTTACTTTCCTCTTTCCCTTACCCTCTTGCTTCCAAGTCTATATGTGAGTATGTGTGTCAGCACATCCACACTCACACACACACACACACACACACACACACACACACACACACACACACACACAAAAGCTCATGCTAGTGTATGTCTTACCACTATATGATAAAGTATAGATGATGATATATATTAGGTGAAAGCCCTCTTAAATCTCTGCCTTGAGTCTGCATGTGATTAATATGATCCATTACTTTGCACATAAAAATACTTAGCGAACAAGTTATCTCTCTTTTATAGAAGTGGAAAACCATTTACCATTCCCTTCTCCCCGGCTGCAATAGCATCTGTAAAAAGCAATGCATCTTTGAGATCATGGGATATAAATCTTTTTGTGATAAGAAACTGCAGCTTACAGGACACTGCAAGTGTAATACATCTTTTGTGTCTTCAAACACCTTTTTTTTTTTCTTTTTAAAATAAAAAATAAGTTTTTGTGCTTACAAAGATTCAGAATGAAGACATCAGAAAAATCTTTATTACTATAAATCCCTTTATCTGCAGCAGGTATATGGTGCAAGCAATATAGTTTAAACATCCTTAAACTGATCTATCAAGGTTGCTTGAGAATCTTCAGTGGGTCAATGTTTGGAAGCTAACAATGCTTATCTAAATAAAATTTTTTTAAAAATCAGCTTGCAGCCTATTTAGCCTCATGTGGGAGTCAGGAGACAAAGGCATCATATGTTTTACATGGATTTATTTTTCATAAATTGGGCTGCTAGGACAAAGAGAAACTCAGGTGAGACTTTGTAATGTAGCATTTATGATTCTCAAATATTTTCTCTTCTGATCCATTGAACCCTATGCCTGTGTTGATACTGGGAGTTGCCTTGACCCAGGTGTGGCACCTTGCACTTGGTCTTATTAATCTTCATGAAATTCCCATGAACTTCCTGATTTTGTCCAGATCTCTGGATGGCATCCCATCCTGCAGGTGTGTCAACTGCTCCACTCTGCTGGGTGTCAGCTGCCAAATTCCTAAGTATGCACTCAGTCCAATTCTCTGTGTCATTGATGAGGACATTAAATAGTGCTTGTCCCAGTACTGATCCTTTAATCTAATGGAGAAAAAATGGAGTTCTTAAGAGAAAAAAGATTGTAAACAGAACTTGTCTCAAATGAATCATATTATGTAATAGACCTAAATTAATCTGACACCTCTTTCAACTTATTCTCTACACTCACAGAAAGAAATCAGAGCAACTGTCTGGACTGCATGGCCCATTTAGAAAAATATCTGAATATTATGCATCTTTTGTTGTTAATAAAAGACCATTTCATTACATGAAAAGCTAGGGGGACCATCTGTCTCCATAAAATTTGGAGCCTGCCACTTAAATTATCTTCTAGGTTTTGTGTTTCATACTTTGAACAAGTCTCTTTCATAACACTTTTAAGGAATAGTCTTCAATAGTGCCATTAATTCAGACATCATCCTTCACCTTTCCTCTTTACTGCTGGTATGAAGAACATTAGAGGCAGAGATTCTGAAAAGACAAGAAAAATAAATGGAAGCCTGGAGAACATGCACAGGGTTCAGAATAGTTCAAGAAGTTTCAATAATGTTTTTTGGAGGCACGACACAAGGTTCTCAAAATTAATTTGAGAATCCTGTCGTTTACCTCGTGTACAAAGTGTTTACCAATGCAGTCAGTTTGCAGTCAAGCTGCCTACACATTCCAGTTGTTCAGGGTTGGCCATTGATCCTACTAAGGGAGGGGATGTCACATACAGCTGTGTTACAGCCCTGGGGCCCACACTGATGAATAATGTGTGTTTATGCTAAAGGACAGAAAAAGCCTACATTGCTGGCTAATCTCACACCCCACACACAGAAAAATAAGGAGCATAATGTTGTGACTAATAGAATAATATTCCATTCTCTGTGCTCCCTTGAACCTTGCAATGTTTGTGCTACTTGTCGTGACTGGGAACCAGAGCTGGTAAGCACCAGAGATGTTACAATTTCAAAGGATGCAAAGCTGTTTCTGTGGTACACCCTAGCTAGGTCTTTCTTCCCCCATCCTTTTCCTTCCATAAGGATGGATGTTTTAACTTAATGATGCCTTACAGCTCTGATTTCTCTAGCAGCAGTCATAAAGGTTTCAAAATACAAAAGTGGTGCTCTAGCACGGTTCATTGGCAACAGTGCACCCTCCTGAAAAGATTTTGTTCGATGTTTTCAGTGATTGCTCATTTATGATCAAGAACACATTGTGTCATAGGACAGGAAAGAAATTTATCTGATTGCATGAGCTTGTGAATGTAAAAGTTAGCAGGGTCTGAACTAAAAAATCCTTATGAGATTGGGCAGAATTATTATTAGGATACAAAAATTTGTCTGTCTCTAGCGCGAACTGAGTGATTGAAAACTGGGATCATGAGAACAGTTAGTGCTTTAAATAGAACTTTCTTCCTTGTTTTGCACAGACAGGAACTACCTGCTGTTTATGTCTCAGACTGAATAAAGGTGTCTTGCAGGAGATGGTTTAGCTCTTTGATTTCCTACTGTGAATGATAGGCCAAACAAATACAGACTTGTTATTTTTTCTCCAAGATCATGGTCTCAGGAAAAGAAAAAGTCAAAATCCTTCGTAATTGTTTGATTTGCATGCAGCCTTTGGATTTATATGCAACTCCTCTGAATTATGACAAACAAGTCTGGAATCAAGTCCATACCTCCCCCATTCCCTCCTTCTTGCTTTAAAATACTATCATAATAAAGTAAAACCAAATTCTTTCTATAGTATAAAACAATACAGAATTATTTTGCTCCCAGAAGTGAGAAATCACTCTGACTTTTGAGTGTTGAAAGTTTTGTATTATTTGTCGATTGTGAGGATTTTTTCCTATATGATGTAGAAAGAAGCATAAGAAGTTGCAAACCAATTCTGTGTAATGTGCAGTGTGTGCTCATGTTATTTATGGTACTGTAAGTGAAAATTTATAATGGAAGGGTTATTCAGGAGGTCTAGTTTATACAAAAGTAGTTTTGGGTTGCTATTTCTGTCAATTTTCTTGGCTGTGTAAGATTAAAGTAAAAGTGCACAGTGGAATCCTCAGAGAATTCATTAGGGTTTTTTAATCTCTGTATTTTCTCTTAAAACCAATATTCAGAATCTGTAATTCTTACTGTTTCTTAGTGCTTCTTCCTCAAACAAACAAGTTCAATGATGCACAGGAGAGTACTTTTATGAACTCAGTACAGAATAATTGGGTAGAGATGACAGAATGTTATTCAGAAGTTGTCTTTTTTTCCTTTCAACTTACTCCTCTCAGAATGCTTTGTGCAATTGCCTCACCTGTAAAGACAGGCTGAGAGTACTGGGGCTGTGTGGCCTGAAGAAGAGAAGGCTCTGGGAAGACCTTGGAGCACCTTCCAGTACCTAAAGAGGAGCTATAAAAAAAGTGGAGAGGGACTATTTACAAGGTCATGTGATAGGAAAAGTGATGATGGCTTTGAATAGAAAGGGGTTGGGTTTACATTAGATATCAGGAGAAAGTTTTTTACTGTGAGGGTGGTGAAGCACTGGAACAGGTTACCCAGAGAATCTGTGGGCACCCCATTCCTGGAAGACTTTAAGGCCAGGTTGGATGGGGCCCTGAGCCACCTACCTGATCTAGCAGAAGGTATCCCTGCCCATGGAAGAGGGGCTGCAACTAGATGACTTTTAAGGTCCCTTTCAACATAAGCCATTCTATGATTCTGTGATTCTATGGATTATTCACATTCCATTATCTGCATTCAAAAAATGGTCAAACCAGGACAAGAGAAGTCAAAAGGATAATATTTTAAAACACTGTTGCCTAAATGTATGATGGTCAACTACGTTCATTTTTGTGCAAGAGCAAATGTAAGTGACTGGTAAGATAGCTCTCTGTGATCTACTACTGAGAATAGCTGGGTTTTGTTTTGTTTTGTTTTGGTTTGGTTTGGTTTGGTTTGGTTTGGTTTGGTTTTGGTTTTGGTTTATTTTGTTTTGTATTGTTTTTTTTCTGCAAAGGAGAAACACCAATACAGATATATATGCATATAGAACATGGCAATACTATTTTTTTATTTTATAAAAACAATATTTAGAATGTCCTCAAGATTTCTACTAGGCTAGTAAACGCCTTTCTTTTGTGGTCCTCTCACTATTAACTGAGATACAAAGTATTTTCCTGAAATTTCCTACTGTTTCTTAAAGTAAGTGTCCAGTACCAAGCTGGAAAAAGAGAATTCAGGCATAGATCCATCTCAATCATATTGTCAGGAGTACAGATTTTAATCAGTTAGGGTATAATATGTGCTGATATTTAGAAATACCTGGAAGAAGTTGTCTGGAGAGATTCTGGAGTCTTACGTTCAAAAATATTCAAAGCACAACTTAACACGGTCCTGGGCAATCTGCTCTAGCTGACCATGAGCAGAGGGGTTAGACTAGACCTTCCAACCTCATTTATTCAGTGTTTTAATTATTAACATTTAAATTATCCTGGTGAACACTGTATGAAAAACATTAACAGAGGAACATACTCAAACACATTATTTTATTGAATAACTATAGGTTCTTGCATTTTAAAGAAATAGCAATAGATTCACACACTGTGCTTTGACAGAACTTGAAAAATTATTCCTAATACTAAAAATATTGCCACAAAACAATATTTCCTCATTCCCATGTGGTCCTTACAAGAATTGCATTGGGACTACATAAGACTTCAAGTTTAATATTAACTTTTCCTTCCTCCATGACATTTTGCAGGGTGCCATGTCCCGTGGGCTTCAATTGCTTGTAAATTCATAGCTCAGCAGCAAGTTAAAAAAAAAAAAAAACACACACGCACACACCCCAAAAACCCCCAAATCAAACAACCCTCCCCTAAAAATCCCAGACCATTTCTTCCCTTTTGTTAACATCTTTGCTAAATGGGATAAAACAAAACTTTGCCATTTTACCTTAATTGATAAATTATTTTCACAACTTTGCTATTCTAATTACCCAACCTTGATATTCCTCAAATGTGTGATGATTGTAGCAGTTAATTCTGTAATCAGACTCCATTGATTTGACACAAGAAAAGCATTAATAAGTTCCCAGCAAATTACAAAAAATAAAGCTTCATCTACTTTTGCTGTTAATATCACCTACAAAATCCCTTGTATCACTAGAGATTTCACTGAAAGTCACATAACCTGATCGACTGCAGAAGTTCTGCAGAGGAAATGGTCGGTGCTCTCTGACCTTGTCTGTGTCAAATTCTGAAACAAATGTACATTAGTAATAATAACTGTCTATTCATTTCACCTTGCCAAATGTCACTTGAATTATTACTCTGGTCTCAAAGTAAAGAATTTTAACTTTATGTTTCCTAGGGGAAAAAGAATGATCTATTCTTTGTTCGGCCTCCACAAATAGAAGCATGGCATTTGTCTTTTCATTGGTAACATTAAGGCTGTCTGATCTGAGTGATAAAAAGCAGAGATTATCTATTCCTGTCTGTCATTTTTGGCAAACTTGTGAACTTTTCATAAAAACAGAAAGATAAATCACAGCAGCTATTATTGTCTTTGTCTTAATCTTTCTAATGGATCAGTGTAATTTTTGGTTTCCTCTAGTAGGTCAGGGAGGTCATCACTGTAGGAGAACAGCCTTGTCTACTTACTGAATGCTAAATAGTGGTCTCTCACACAAATCCAGATAAAGACTTTGCACAGGGGATTAAGCTACTGGCAAAGCAGAGGAGTCCTGGGGAGCTGCTCAGCTGTTGTTAACAGACTTCTCTGACATTTAGCAGTCCCTCCAAGGTGGGGGCTGGGGCCATATAGCTTAGGGAAAGCATTCCTGATCCTAATTCTAAAAGTATTCAATGTGAATTTACAAATTCTTAATTACGAAACTGACGTGCAAACACAAACCCTGAAACATCTCATCATCATACTGCCCATAGTTTCTAATCAAGACAGATAGGAGAATTGCAATTATACTTGTGGATGAAGTTAAAAATTTCACTGCAGACAGAACCAGGCAGAACAATACAGGAATTACCCATTATTTAAAAATTTTCTGTGAAATCTGTGTCAATGTTTTTTTTCTTCCTTTCAAATGAGAAGGAGAGGAGGGGAGATGAGAGGAGAGGAGAGGAGAGGAGAGGAGAGGAGAGGAGAGGAGAGGAGAGGAGAGGAGAGGAGAGGAGAGGAGAGGAGAGGAGAGGAGAGGAGAGGAGAGGAGAGGAGAGGAGAGGAGAGGAGAGGAGAGGAGAGGAGAGGAGAGGAGAGGAGAGGAGAGGAGAGGAGAGGAGAGGAGAGGAGAGGAGAAAGGTTTCTTCAGGAAAAGGTAAAACCTGTTGTGGGTATAGCAATAAACCATTACATAAATGATAAATGCCAAAAAAAAAAAAAAAAGGAAATACACTGATATTTATTCTGAACAAAAAGGGGGGGAAAGAGGTATTTCCTGTCCTTAATGGAGAAACTGCTATTCCTAATAGGTAAATTGTTAGGTGAATACTCATTCCTAAATCAAAATATGTTTCCATTATTCGTGATCAAAGAAAGGTTCAAAGACCCTCAAGAACTTCAATTTCCAGGAGCTTCTCTTTTAGGCAGGAAGAATAAGGTACCTGACTAGATTCTCTTTCCTCTCAAAATTATATAGATTTTGACAGAAAGGTGTGACAAATGCAGAAGTAGGAGAAAAACAGAGGGAGAAATGGTGGAATATTTATGAAGAAAGATATAAATGAAAACAGATTACTTTGAATAAAAAGAAAAGAAACAAGAAATAAAAATAAAATGCTGTCACATTGCAAATAACTGGCCTGATCAGCTGTCTTTAATTCTGTCATTTCTATCCCTCTTTTTCTGTTTTATTCTTTTCTTCCCACTCCACCCCCCACCCCCCCCCACCCCCCCTCCCCCAGTATCACAGCTTTTTTTCTCCCTTTCACTTGCTGTGTATATCTTGGAGGGGGAAAAAAATCATACTCCCAGCCCTTTTCTTCGCATTTCCTCATAAGAACAAATCTACCACCCTCTTAATTCCATATGCATGTCATTCTGTCTAAGCAAAATCTCTCTCAGATGGATTTAACCTAAGAGATTATAAACATCAGATGGAGAAATAGGAAGCTATTTTAGCTTGACCTTTCAGACCAAACTTGATCACACTACAGCCTGATTGAATAGCTTTTAATCAGCTTCGTCAGTGTTGAAAGTTAAGTTCTTGTGTAACTGAATACCATTTCAGCTGATTTAACAACAGAAAAGAATATGCTCATGTAGACAGCAAATGCTCTTTTTAAAATTTTTTGCAAGTCCAAAAAAACTTAAAAAGAAAAAGCCAACATTATAGGCTTTTACACTATTTAAACAGAAAAGGTTAAAATAATTTTCTGTTCACCTGAAAATATTTATTAAGTACATACACACCTTCAGGAAAGGTTAAACTTCTAACAGAATACTTAAATTGAAACTTTCAAACATACAGCTGCATTTTTCCACAATTGCCTAAATAGTGCATGTCATTTATATTATTCCTATATCACAAAGCATGCAAACTTACAGTTTGTTTGAGCACTGTTGAATGGATCAGTCTGACACATAAGGTGTTCATCAACATGGATTCTAAAAATATAAAAATAGTTCTTCAGGCATAATTCCATACAAGCAAACAAAAAACCCAAAACAATTGCCACTTATATCAAGGGTCCCATACCATCAGGATTTTTCTTTTCCCTGAGATCCTTATGGTATTTCCAGAGTACATTTCCTTCATTGTGTAAGCGCATACATTCAAACAGTTTAAGGCAATGAAAACTTTGTTGAAGATTTCTATGCATATAGAATTTCATGCCAAGAGAAAAAAAAGAAGTCTTCAAGGTCTGAAGCCATGGAAATTTTAATACTGGGAATATGTTCAAGGGCTAAAAGAGATTTCCATTCCCTAGGATAGAATAATAATGAAAACCTGTTATTTAATACATACACACAGTCATCCTCCATGTAAGTCAAATATGTTGGCTTATCTATCTTTTCATATTCTTGTATACACTTTGTATTTCAAGAAAGCTCAAATCAGTCTATTTTCTTGACTTTGATTATAACAATGTCTTATTCTTATTTACTCTCATAAATTAAATAGATTTTTTTTTCTTTTTGAGACAATTACCTAGGAGGCTGATATTACCATTAAAAGTGATGTTAAAATGAGACAAATTTTGTCCACATTCTCCTATTCTATAGTATACTTTTCAAGGCACCTCCAGCTTTATTTTTAGAAAATGACAAAAAAAAAAAAAAAAGAAAAAAATTCCATTGCTTGATTTAGAAATCTTGTATTTTGCCTGAAGTTTTTAAATTAAAAATAATGAAACCCAGAAACTGATTTGTGTTAGAAATTGACTACTGAATAAAAATATTTCAAGATAATTACTAAATAGCATGTGAAAAGGATGTAATTTTTTTTTCTCCAAATAAACCAAATTCTTACAGAACATTTTTGTTTCTTCTTATATTTATTAATTCCATGTAAATCCATCTTTTAATATTTAAAATTTCCCCCTGAGATACATAATTGTTAAATCCTGCCTCTTGGAATACTAAACTCAAAAATCAGCAATGGGGTAGGCAGTAACAGAAAGTTTCCCTACATCACTGCAGTATGACTAATGCTTTACCCTTCTTGTTTCTGACTTCTGCCTACTTGGCAAAGATCTGAAGGAGACTTTTGCCTGTTCTGAAGAACAAAAAGGGTCTTTGATGCCATTGACCAAAGCACACTAGACAGGATAAAAGACTGAAATGGATGTCATAATTACCAAGTCTCAATTCCTGCAATTGCAGTCTAGCCTCTTCCACCCTGGGGATTCTAAGCCAGAAACGATGCAATGCTTTCAGCTATGTAGTGGCAGTAATTTTTCTATATTTCTTTCTCCTTGTGGGGTTTTAACTATAATTAATATGGAAGATTTCGAACCCTTATATCTAGTTTTGTAGCAATTAACTCAGTATATGAGGAGAAAACCATCATATATTAGTCATGTCAAATTACATATATAAGATATCCTTAAAACATTAAATAAAAATATGATTGCAAAATTTCTAGCAAACAAAACTGAAAATGAAAACTGGAGTATTTAAAATAAAAATAAATTCAAAATTTTCAGTAATACTGTTTTGTTACTGGTGGATTCGGATATTTCATCTGGAGGTAGGACTGTGACTAAGCATGGATATGAAAGCTGAAGAGAACTTGGATATGAACACTGAAAAGAACTGGAAGGGTGTCCTTGCACCTTTGTATCTAAAGTGGTGAGCAAGTGCATGGAAGCCTTGTACTCTTTAATGCAGTGAACATAATTTCAAAACCTTGTGACCCTAATGGGCTGACGGGCTGAGGACTGAGTAATCCACTGATGTGTCCCTTTGCACTGGTCAGCAGGGTAATGATTCTCCTCCTTTTTTATCGACATACATGCTGTACCTCTTCACCTGTTTTTGCCAGTAGGTCAGAAAGTTTGCTGTAGTCCTTTGTGCTTCATTGAGGATGAATCTCCCATCTAAGAAAATGTAGTATCTACTAAAACAAAGTCTGAAGTTGATATTTTTTTCTTAAACTCTGTTTCCTGGCACAGACACAGGAGGGAGGCTGGTATCGTGTGCCAATTTTCACTTTTCTGTTAGAGAAGTCGGGGTCCGAGCTCGAGTTGGGAGCAAAAGTGGGGAGTAGCTTTTCTACCATGTCAGTGGATCATTCCTATTGCATAACCATCAGAAAGTTCATGTCACCAAATCACTATCATCATGAAACACTATGTTTATAATGTGGCCATGGCATGATTTGATTTTTAAACACAAATTAAAAAGAATTGAAGCCCAGTCAAAGCAGCAGAAATTGTGTTGTTTGTGATTTGCCTTGGTCACCTTACATCCCTGTAATTTTTCATTGGTCAAACATTAAAGGATTGGACATTTTTTAGTGACGTAAAATACTTAATGTGTGTACTGCTGTTAAAAAAAGAAAATACTTGGTTTCATGTGCAGGAAAGCAAAAGGAAATCAAATATTATTAAACTAGACTCAATTCACCTAATCCTTCCACAAGTAAGCAACTTGTGGCTTCTTCTCAGTGGACTTGAATACATTTGTATTGAACAAAATCTTGGCACACACATACATTCAAAGGAACTACATTTTCCTTGCCTGTTCTCCCTGATTTTTAAATCTGAAATCCTAGTCTGTTATGACCCTGAATGTGAGGGCAACTGAGCTTCTTTTTAATAGATCCCTTGGGGCAGATTAGAGTGAAATGATGGTGAATGACCAGTGCATTTATATAAATACATATGTATATACATGGAGGGTCTATTTTTGAACAATTTGGTTGCAATGAAAATGAGGTATGTAGCCCTTTTGGTTATTATCTACAGGAAAATAGCAACATAAAAACAAAACTAACACTTTAAAAATATATAAGGAAAAGAAAGAGAGAGAAAGAAGGGATAAGAGTAGAAGGATTGCAAAGAGGAAAGATATCATCACCTGTGGACCCACAGACAGGAGTTGACTGTTGCAATTTCGATGTCATTTGGTTGAATTGATGGTCGCAGACTAGATCCACTGGGGCTGGGAAAAGCCCACGAAGCACCAATTTCAAAGAGTTGATAAATGCTCAAGTTCAGGTGCAAACACCCAGGTACCTCCCCTGAAGTGGCGACTTTAACAACGTTGTAACACTGTGGATCATGCACCATGGTCCTCTGGTGGAAGACCCAGAAACAAGTGTATAATCGGGGGTCTTTGATGTGATGGTTTATGACCCCTTGTAAGACAAGACCTCTGCCTATCATGCCAGCACAGCTGAGCCAGTTATGCCCCATCAGAAGGGATGAACATCCTCAGGCCTGCACATCAATGTCCCGATACCTCCCCTGGGGGGTAGAGGAGAGATTTACAGGGAGCAAGTTGAGTAAGGGAGAACACTGGCTTGATAAAAAACACTATCCCAATTTGTATGATGTGCATTTTATCTTCCTCTTCCCTTATCTGGATCAAAACCCAGCCTCTAGCTCCAGTGGTGGGTGCACACCCACTCTGCACCTGGATGTTCCTTCGCACATCATCAGTAAAGCACCCTCCGGTTTTGGAAGTGGCCAGTTGCTTGAGTCATTAACCATTAACATTTCAGTCTGTCACATGATCTTTGCACAGTATGGGCAAATACTTAGAGAAAAAACAGATAGTGATTTCAGTCCCAATATTATAGTTCAACATTTTTGTGAAAATTGCATTCCTGCTCTAGTCACAAACTCAGAATTAAAATCATAATTACAATGGATTCTTATAGTGTCACCACCTATATTTACCAACTCTTTGTTTCCTCTTTGAAACTCTCCAAGAACCACTTCACTCTTTGTCTTTGACTCTATTCCTAAAAGTAACAGATAATCTTGAAATTGTAAAAATATTCTATGTAAAGCATTTCTTCAAAAGTACCTTCAGTCTAAAAGTCTTTACACTGCAAATCATATTTGAGTTCAGACAGTTACTGCTATTCAGAACTACTGCCAGATAGTTTCATCTCTCTGTACTTCAGCCATCAAACCAAAAATGCAGACAATAATACTTTTCCTCACTCAGACAACTTTATGTGATTCCATACATTTATGTTTGTGAACTGTTGCACTATATTCACTTGGGTTTATTTTGAAGTGTAAAACAGCTGAGAGAATAGGATGCAAATGAATGACAAGAATTTAGGTTCCTTACGTTTTTCTAAAATGAAAGTAAAAAATATAGAACGGCTGAGAGCTCTGTTTATGCTTAGGTCAGACTCCACAAAAATGCTGTCCTTTTCGTCTGGAAATGAAAAACTGCCTCTACTATTAATTGCTCACTACTAATTGCAAAGTAATGAAAACTAGAGCAAAAGTGCAGTAACATGTCAGGCAGCTGCTGTAAGTCAAGGACTCTCACTCAGTGTCATGATTAAAGCTTTGTCCCACTGATTCAACAGGAATTAAATTAAATTAAGGACAACAAAATTGTATACGGTGGTGGTATCTGAAATTTGAATTAGAGAATCCCTGGACTGGAAATATTACTAAAATAACTTGGGGTTTTTTTCTGGTTTTTTTTTTTTTTTTTGTTTGTTTCTTTTTTTTTTGTTTTTGTTTTTTGTTTTTTTTTTGTTTGCTTGTTTGTTTTGTTTTCCCTCTGAGAATGATCTAATTTTGTGGTAACAGAAATTTCTCTTTACTATACTTCTGTATAAAAGTGAATCCTAATGTGCACCATTATCTTTCCTAAAATCAGCCACTTAACAGTACTTTGGATGCATTATTTTTCATTCCATATTGGCTCAACAGTCTTAGAAGCAATTGTTAATTGCTAAAATGTCTAATACCTTTTCACAAAATGTGTAGAATTGCTTTGTAGAGATGTGTTGTGAAGTACTTTATTTCTTTCTTTTTGTTGTGATTTTTGTGTTATTAATTTTTTATTTGTTATCTACTTTGGTAGTTCTGCGAGAATTTTCTTAAATCTTTATGGTCTAAGATTCTGAACATCTTCGCTTACAAACGTACTATTCTTGCCCTGTGTTTTTGTCATTTGGGTTAAAATTGGAACATTTTCCTCAAAAAAATTCTCAATTCTTTCTATTTTCAGGCCACTTGTTTATTCTGAACATTAACTTCAATTTATATTGCTTCTCTCAGTAAGTTCACATATACTGATAGGCATATGATGGAATTTTTAAAGTGCTTTAAAATGCATTTGCTTAATGGACATAACTAAAAACTCTATGATCATTCAAAACCTTCCAGGGTCAGGACTGTTTTGTATTAAAACAGTTTTTTTTCTGAAATTTTTAGCAGGGTTTCATTGTAACCCATTGTAACCCATTGTTTCTTTTGCTGAAATGAGATTTATTAAGACTGCTTTAGTATGCTGGAACCACTTTTTTTTCAAAGTCCTAATATTCCCGTTGATACTATTCTCTCAGCTGAAGGCCAAGTAGGTTTTGAAGCAGACACTGAGAAATGTCCATTCAGGGATTTAATAAACCTGCAGGTAAACCGCTTACAGCTGTCATCAGCTATAAGTAGCGTAGTGTTATTCCATCCCTTTGTGGCATTTAGGAGATATCCTTGTTTTGGGACATATTGCTCAACACAGCTTGCTGTTGGGTATTTGATTCTTAAGACAGAAGGCAAGAATACAAATAAAAAAGTATTTTTGTGTCCTATATCAATACATTTGCTTTTTGCATGCTTCTGAATTCACATCTGCATGTTTTTAACATCTAGCTAAGCTGCCTCTTTTTCATTTTTTTAGTTGAAAATGTCTCTTTTCCAGTGTGTGTATACAGAGCTGATTTAGATTCTGTTTAATGCAGAAATACCTCACTTGAGAGAACAAAAAAATAAATGAATTAGGAGAAACTGTATGGTTCTATGTACAATATATTAAAGTTTCTATGGACCATTGGTTTCTAACTGCCCTGTGTGGTTCATTAACCTTTGAGTTTCAGGCTGTGCTATTCACATACATAAATAAAATACCAAAATACAATTTCAAGCTGGCTTTTGCCCTTAAGTGTTCAAATAACTGGAACAAATTTATTTTTTTAACTGTAAAATTATTTTTGCTAACCACAGAGAGTAAGTTATCATAACTACTAAGTTCCTAGCAACACTACTAGATATCTTAACAAGTGTTTAGCAGGTTATAAACAACTGGACCTTGAAAATGAATATGTTGTAATTTTTATGGTATACAAATGTCATACTATTTTTCAGGTTAGTTTTGTTTAAAAAATCATGCAAAGATCAGTAATACAGAAGAAATGTGCCTCATATTTTTGTTCATGTTTACTGCATTCTCCCAGCAGAAGATAGAAAAAGTGTGGCATGCCTTGAGGATGCTTGCAGAGAGAATTGAGATCGGCAGTAAAACGGAAAATAAATGCTCAGAATCATCAGTGGACTAGCTAACAAATGTCTATTGTTATGAGAAGGATAGAAGAAACAACACAAGATGAAACCCACAAGAAGATTAATATTTCATACTATGGAGCACTGTGTAAGAGAAAAAGTTCTATTTTCTTCCAGTATGCTTGTGGTTTTTCTTCATTGTTTTTTTTTTTTTTTAATCTACCAAATTTGCATAATGTCAAATCATAGTCAGAGAATTTGCAAACAATGCAATCTTAATCCAGGATGGGAGAAATGTAGATACAGGAGAATTGCTCAGGTCTCAGCCATTCAGAAATTGTTCAGATAATGTAGTTTCAAATATTATCTCTCCCACACCTTAATGAAGTATCTTTTTACAAAAATAAAGCATAATACAGTAAATTCTGTGTGGCCCCATAATTTGACTTCAGGCCAAATTCTTACACATCAGTTTTATAACACACACCAGAACACAACTTCTGTGGGTTGATCGGACATTTTCACTTTATTCTTGAATGCTTTTATGAATTTGCATTAGCAATATTAACAGACTGAGAAGAAAAGGTAACTTTTCAGCCACTATGATTCCAATGCAACATCTGAGTATTCCCTGGATACCAATAGCTGCCTTTGAACCTGGAGTTTGTGAACAGGATGGAGACACAGATGATCAGTGTTTCTGACCACTGCTCTAATGAGTAATACCTTAGGTTCATTTTCAAGGCCTGCACTGTCTATATACTTGGATTTAATCTGCAGTAAAACTTAGCTGTGCATATATGTGAGAACTGCCTTGAGAATTAAACTCTGCTAATGTAAAAGGATAATAACATCAAAAAATTCATTGAGATTTAGTCAGGGTTACCAGAAGACAACAGGGACATTGACGTAGAAAGCCTCATTGTACTATCAGAAAACAAGCTGAACAATGTTATACTTACATTACAGTGAGTTTGCAGCACTGAAGCTGTTGCTATGTCTTTGTCTTACTGCACTAGAGAATGGCTTTCAGCCACCTGTTTCACATAGATAAACAGAACAGAGAGAGAAAAGAAGCTGCAGCAATAACTTGTGTTATTTCCGGAAATCTCGTGTTATGATCTTTTCTCCTTACTAACTTGGCTTCCAGGACTGCATCCAAGCTATGGTGGCTGACTGAAGAAGATGGAGAGTGAAGCAATCATTAAGTGGTCTGAAGTCCTCAGCTGGAGAGATGATACATGAGGAGTTCTGTATTTGAATTTACACTCAACAAACAACGTATTTTCTGCGTTTCTCCTGAAGAAAGTTGCTGTGCTGACAACCATAACTGTCATTGACTTTTATTTCAGAAAGAAAAATAATATTGGCCTCCATGACTGTAAAGCTGCGAAATGAAAGTCAGAAGGTTGAGAAGAAGTTGTTATATTATATAAAGAGGGGTCCTATTTGACCTTTGGAAAACAGCTTGTATTTTATATCACTACACATACTGATAAGCACTGCTTAAAAGAATTAATGTGTCCCAAACATCTACAAACCTCTGAAATCACTCATCTGCTCAGAGCTGAGACACTTAGCCCCTAACAGATGTTTTCATGCTTGAACACAAACTCTGAATAAAGACTGAAACTGAAATACAAGGAATAATTTTTCTGTTCATGAGACCAGCCTAATTATTACATGATCCAAGTGATAGAAACTATCAGCTTCAGTAGCTTTAAATCAATTTAACATTTTTGTTAATAAAAGTGAGAGGATTTATGAAAAAAATACAGTGGAAAAATGAAGTATGTGCTGTTTCAGCTGTTGGGAGCCACAAGAAAACTGATCACTTCTAATCTCCCAGGTTGGCAAGAATGGTTATAGACCTGTGATAATGGGGTCACAGAGAGATGGAGCAACATTAACTATCCTTTTATCAAGCTCTGATATAAAAGAGAGAGCAGGGAGACTGTGGAGAAGCCAACTACTCAAATGGGCAAAATTCTGATAAGATATTAAGAAAAAGCACTCATAAAAAGGGGTGTTTAATTTTCCACCTTCATTGACTGACATGGATGACAAAAACTGACCACTGGGTACAAGCAAGGAGTTTCAAGAGGCACTTTCATAGCTTTTACAACCTAAATGCACCTTTAGGGTCATATAAGCAGCTTAATGGCCTATTACATGCTGGAGCACTTTATCTAGAAGTTTCTGTATGAAGCTCATAATTGTTTAAAGTTGTAGTTCATTGAATAGTTTTCAAAAACATCTATAGTATGTTTCAGGACAATTGTTCCAGTGCTTAATTATCCTGTCTGCCACAAAACCTCCACTTTATGTCTATATAAGCATTACATATACATATACATATACATATACATATACATATACATATACATATACATATACATATACATATACATATACATATATATGTGGCATCTTGCTTTCATTTCCAGCCTGCCACTGTCACTGAGCACTTCCTCTAGATAAAAAAGTCATCACTACCAGAAATGTTTTCCCAATATATCTCTGAGAAACATGATCAAATTAACTATGATAGTGATATTATTGGGTTCAGAAAAAAAAAAAAAAAGTCAGTCTCCTTTATCTCTAATTTTCACACATATTTCCCTGTGCAGCTTGCACATCCATCCCTCCAAGCAGGAATGTTCCTGCCATACATGTCTAGAAAGGATGGATCCTTTCTGGATCCATCTGAGAGCACATAAGCTGCTGCACGGAAGAGAAACACTTTCCTCCACACACTGCTGGAATGAAAGAGATGCTCTTGGGAGTGGAATTTGATTGTCTTAAGTGCAAAATATCCATGACATATTCTCCTCAAAAGCTTCCCAACACTCCTAATATCCTTAACCTTCAACATCATCTCCACTCACATGGTTGCTCATGAAGTAACAGCCCCTGCCCCTTGCACCTCTTGTCTCTTCATGAGCAGGTGGAGTTCAGGTTTTTCTGTCTTCAAGGTTTTTCTGCACTTTGAATTTGTAGTAAGATACGTATGTGAGTTCAATCCACTCTCAGTGCCTTGGGAGCCAGGCGTGCTTCCTTCAGCTGATTTTATTAAGCACTATAAGCCTAGACAAAGCTTCCTTTGCCAAAAACAGTAAACAAAGGCATCCTTCTGAAAGGAATAAATCATTATAATTACTGCAGAAATTACTCTGAGGTCAAGTTGCTTGTGTATCATCTTTGCATAAAATAATGACAGGACAATTGGGCAGTAAGAAGAGAGAAAAATGACGTAAAATGGTATCCTAATGGTTAGAATGCTTACCAAAAAGGAGGGGTATCTTTAATCCAAGCTTCCTTACAGAAACAATTTGTAGCTTTAACACAAAACTGTTATTTTATAAAACGTGCACACGGTTTGGGAAGTAGTCATATATCGCCACCTAACTCTTACTGTAGTCACCTCTCAAAGCATGATTTAAAAAGAGAGCTGCTATCCAAAGTTTTGAAAAATATGTCAAAAATATGTCAAAAATATGTCCAAAAATACCCTAAACTCCACTCTGACACTATTTTAGTGAAATCTAACACATTTTCCAGTGGTGGTGGGTAGAACCTTGATGTTCCAGAGGATTTGGCATTGCTGAGATAAACAGTTTCTATTACCTTATTTAAGGCAGCTAATCATTCAAATTTAAAGCTTTTCTACTTTCTATTCCATGGTGGCTGACCCATACTTTGCTCTCAATAGAGAACTTAGTTGTTTTTTTCAGAGCTGCCAAGAGTGAGGTGCCTACATACTTAATGAATAGAGAGACCTATGTCCCATTTTCTTGATATTGCTGGCTATCAGCTCTATCAGCTTTTAGACATTATACCTTTTTTAAAACTGACATATAAGCTTTTCCTTTTCTGTAGGTTTTTTAATACGAAAATAGAATATTTATGCAATATTTTTATGATTTGTGAATTTTGCTTAGTCATTTTAACATTTTTAGTTAATATCAGATTTTGTTATTGCAGATTTCACATTTCATTTGTTCTCAGTAAATTTATAAAATTCCTTCTTAATGTTGTTAACTCTAAAGGTTAACAACACCACTTCTGTGGTGCTGCTACAACATTCCAGAACTTTTGTTCTCTTCTGATTGCTTCTCCTTTTTCTGTATGTTGTAGTTTTGGAAAAAAAAAAAAAAAAAAAAAGCCATTTTCGCATCTCACTTTAACTGAGGTGGTTATTTTAGTGAAGTAGTCTTTCATGAGCATAAAATTGTGGGAGGCTTTGACATTTAATAAAGTATCTTTAAATAATTCCCAATAATAAGTCATGCTTTTATGTTTCAGTACTTCCTCCCACTTGATTTGTCCATAACTGTTTTCAACTGTGTAAAATTACCCTTTTCAAAGAATCAGGTCTATGTTTTGACTGGTCAGGATATTGCTTTGCTACTGTTCATTTTCAGTCTGAACTCGATCTATTGTCTCAGAAGATTGCCCTTTAGCAGAGATCGAAGCTGTAGAGAGTGAACAAGTACTCTTTAGAAGGATGTAATGTGTAATATTTCATATGGTGTGTTCATAGAATGAGACAGTTCTTAGGGACATGGTCTTTCAGTCATAGAATAGTATTGCACACAATCATAAGTTTACAATTTGTTTGGGATAAGTACATTGCCAAAAGGAACGGATTTTGAATTTGTTAATATGAATTATACTGTTTGGAAGAGCCTTTATTTAAACCATGTCTAACTTAGATGATTGATTAATAGGCTTTAATTAGGGAATCCCAAAGAGCTTCCATTGATCCTACAAAATGCAATAACATTTGTATATTTTTTATTTAAATCCACCATGTCCTGAGGTCTTACATAGAGCCAAGGAAGTGGAAAAACTGTGTGTATAAGACAAAAGTTAAATAACTTATGTGTTCAAATAGTTAAATTTCTTTTGCCTAAGGTGTTTTCTACTTAAAATTCTCACCTTAGAGCTCTGTCTTTGTAGTCTGAAAAAGAAATATTTTGAATATCTGAACTCTTTATCCCCATTCACTTCATGCAATTTTGGTTCTTGAATAATGTTAATACAAGTCTGACATCTTCTATTCAGGAAAATATAAAATGGAAGTCCAGTTCTAATTCAGCTCTTGGGGACACATGGTAGGAGGCCCTGCATCCTGCTGGGCCCTGCGTCTCAAGACAGAGCATCAGTACATAGCCAATTAGCAGAAGGCTGAAAGATTTTCTGGTCCTTTTCTGGTCTTTTTGTGGGTGGGCAACCAGGATGGTAAAGAAGGGATGCTTAAAGCTTAGAGCTGAAGGTAGTGATGGTTCTGAAGATCAGGGAAAGTCATGAGATACCAGGATCTGCCTGTCTATCTTGCTGCTATATGGAGAACTGAATAGTTTATTGCATGTGTGGATTCAGCTTGCCAGCCAGTTTGAATTCCCAAATTTAGCAGGGAAAAAGGTTGTTAAGAGAAAATCACTGTGTAAATTGGCCATTTTTGAATTGTCCAATCATTCATCCAGCTTCTTTCCTTACACCTGTTTAGAAACCATTCCATATTACAAATCCACCTATCTTAACTAGTATCTCCATCTGCAGCCACAGATTTTGACACTAATCTCAGTCCTTAACCATCTTCTCTCACCCTACTGCAAGCAAGGTGCACCAGGAGCACAGCCTGGCTCTGATGATTTCCAGGGCACAAGTAGGTCCCTGGAGTCCTGTGAGCTACTGTAAGGCTCCTTCTGGTAGACGAAATGTGAAAGAGGCAGACTGCAGAAGAAAAGCATCAGACAGGGCCCATTAAGCAGGTAAAAGAGGCAGGATGCTTTCTACCATGCAACTATATCAGGTTGAACAAGGTGAAGTGCTGGGCCCTGCTCAAGGGCTCTGAGAGGAACCGCTAAGGGCAACTCACAGTGCAGGAAAACATCTAGAAGCTCTCAAGAATTGAAATATTTACTTTCATTTTTTAAAAGTGATTTTTCTGATAGTGACAAAACCTCCCTATTTGTCAGTTCCACTCTCAGTCCTTCTCTGCTGTGGCAAGAGAAAGGCAAAGAGGTATCCATTCCTAGGATACCCTTCCCTGAGGGCATGCTGCAGCAGAAAATGAAGGTAGCTTATGGAGACAAGGATAACAAAATACCTGACAACTCTTAAACTTGTCCAGAATAATCACTCAAATTACTAGCTGTGGAAAGCAGCAATATCTTCATCCAGAGGATCACACAGTACCTGTGCTGCCACAGCAATAGTGGTGCTACAGGTGGCACAAAAGTACAACACAGTCCCATTGACAGATCTGTGGCCCTCCTCCTCTCAGCTTTTGTGATGGCTGTTGCTGCGGAGGACCAAGCTCTCCCACTCGCTCTGCATATGGACCATGAAGGACAATTTTGGGGTCAAAGGACATGAGACCATCAGTTTTTTTCTCTTTTCCCCTCCATTTCAAAGACTGAACATGTCTAACATTCCTTCACCAACCACCATCAGCAATGGAAAAATGACTTTGCAGGCTGAGACATGGCAGCCATTTAGGCAGGACCAGGAAGGAAGTAAAAACCCTACTGGTATCTTATAGTTGTGGAAGGGGGGAGAGAGAGCATATGAAAACTGAAAGAAATAAAACATTTCATTATTGTACAGAATACCTTTATTGGAGTATTTATCTTCACTATAACCCAGCTGCATCACAGTGCTGGAGATATACCTTTATCACAGGCCTCCTTCAACAAGGAAGGGATGACATCCTGGACGCAGGTAATCTCCCAGGTGCACTGGAGGAGGATGTGTGGAGGTTGGAAGCGTAGGAAGACAAAAAGGCACACAGTCACAGAGTTTGTCTCCACAATCATTCTTTTGAAGCTCATCCACGCCAGCTGTAAACCTGATACGAACTTAGTATATGCGGGGAAGGGAGGGAAAGTAGGACATTTGCAATTAAAACCCTTTTTCCCCCATTTCTCAAAAGAGCTGTACAGGTGCAAGTAAATATACCCAATTAAACAGGCACAGTGCATATTGCTTCTGCTGAAAACAGGTTGATTTATAGAACAGATTTGCTTATATCATCCAATCTAAACTTTATAGAATTATTTAAATCAGGCCTGTGATATAGCTGGAAACTGCCCTTAAGGGCTATGTGTTAGAGGCCATTGTTTTGTCATCTTCTAAATATATTCACTTATACCTTCCAAATACAATTAGATTATTCCACAGTTTGCTATTACAATTAATTACCCTGTTGTAAAGATAATGTTACAGAATTTGAACATTTCTAATAATTCAGAAGCTGAATATTACCAGATTTATCCTAATTAAATATATGTCAGTGGAAATGAACTAACTAATAACTTGAATTTGTGCATTGAGTTATGAGCCATATTTAAAATAAAAGTTTTCAAATTGAGTTATATTTGTGTCTGAACATACAAAAACACTTGGGAATGATAATTTCAAAGAGAAGCTTTATTTCAAGTAAGTAAGTGGAAAAGTTATGCTTTATAGTTTCCAGGGTATACAAAAAGAAAGAGGCTTGTAAATATTGTCATCTGTTGATGCTGTCTGAAAAGACATCTAGATCAAGATACAATGCTTTTGAAATCTTTGCCAATAACTAGGTTTATAGTGTTGGAAAAAAGTGTATTTATGTATTTTGTCATCATTGACTCTTGTATGATTACCACTAAATCTTGAAAGTGTCCTTGTGAGTTTACATGTATACAAGAACAAGCAATTTACTTTTCCAAAACTCCACTGCAAACATATAAATAAAAGACTGTTTGGTTCTCGGTATGGTTTACCTTGCCTGTGTATGAAAGCTCTACATCAAATGAAACCAAATTCTGGTATTTGTTTTGAAAAAGCTTCTGAGTAACTAAACTATTATATCAGAACTTAATACTGACTTTTTCCCTCTCAAAATTGCAAGTCCTCTCAAAAGATGAAGAAAATGTGTATTTCAGGGATAAATGAGTAGAAAGTTTATGAACAATGTTAAAAAAAGAAAAATCTCTATCACACAGAAATCAGAATGACTATAAATTAGTCTGATTCCATGATAGCAGCTGAAATGAAAAGGTAGGAAAGAAGAAAACAGAAAAAAAAATTGTAAAGCTGATCCTAATGGAAGTTCTTGAAGAAGTCTTTGTACAAAGGTATTATGAGAGTGAACACTATGAACTGTGTAAAAAATGAAACTTTGAAAGCAGTTGTTTTCCCTTTTAAAATTCTAATTAAAATGTTAATGAAGAGTTACGTATCGATTGTCTTTCAATAATGTCAAATCCTGGCACTATGTTTCATGTATGCATGAAAAATAAATAAAAGCTGTTTCCAAAATCTGAACCTAGAATTCTAATTTAACGTACCTTATTGTTGGATAATTCAACACAGCAAGAATGAAGGAATTAAATCAGCAGCTGCTGGTAGTGCATGAACTGGTACAAACCATATTTTTATTCACCCACTTTTCTGAAGAACTAAAATTTATTGAAAGAAGCAAACACATATTTGTATCACTAACAGATTATGTCAGAATATGCATACATAAGTAGTGCATTTGAATAGAAAAAAATCCTTATATATTCACAACCTGAGAGTTTAATTCCTGCTTTTTTGAATAACAATGACTTATTTCCAAGCATACATTTCAGTAGAGCTGGAAAAAAGAAACATGATTTGTATTCTTCTGCAGATTATTAGTATTTATTGTAAACCTAAGAATTTTTCTCTTGGAAAAATACACAATCCTCTTAATTCCAATTATACTTTGGATTGTGGCTTTCCTGCTACCACCACTACAGTGCAGATGAATTAAATTTATTTGACAGTAAAAAAGAAACATCGTTTCAATTAGGGCCCAAACTCGTGAAGGGACCCCCAACCCAGCTTCTCAAAGAGCACATGCACTGTGCTTCCATTCTATCAATTTGCAAACAGACAGCCGACACTGATGTAAGAAAATGACCACTAATGACTGATAAAAGCTGTAATTATTCTATAATCTCTGTGAAACTAAAACAGAAAGCTTGCAATATTATGCACAAATTATAGAAAAAAGATTAGACTAATTTGTGGCCAATGAAAATGTTGCTGTTCAAAAAATAAATTGTGATGGGGACAAATCAACCTGTTTCCAGTAGTTCTCACAGTAAGTTGACTATGCATTTGTTTTTCAAGAAGAACGTGAGTCCTGCATAGAATGCTGAAAAAAATAATAAACCCACAAAGACGGAAGAGGTTCAGAAAATAATTAACTTTTCTAACATTATTTTTAAAGGAAAATATAAAAGATATTCCAGAGATCAAAACTACTCCAAATGACATGTGGCAAAATTCTTTTGAAGGTCTCTTTCTCTGATATGCTCTTAACAACATTAACATGATAAAATGTAGTTCCTCTCTAATTTGTACCTATGCGTGTCACACACAATGCTGGATACATAGAAAAAATATCAGAACGATTGAATTTATTCTTGATCCCTTGAGAGTAGCCTCAGATAAAACACTAGAGACAAGCAATGATGAGACATGGGATCTCTTTCAATTCAATGTCTCAGTCTCTCAATTCAATCTCACAACTATTTTTTTTCGTTCTTTGTGCCATAATGTTTACATTGCACAATATTTTCTCAACACACTCCACAGCCAAAGTCCAGTCAGTGTCTTTTAGAACACAGAAAACAGAAGTTTCTGAAAATTTCATGCAAAAGCAGGAAAACAAATTATCTTTTTCCTACTTTCTCACTTGTAATCACTTTTTTTCCCCCCAGTCTTAACATGCTGTCATTTACATCCCTTGAGATATCTGAGAAATTAACAGGAACCTCTGCAGTAACTCTAATGAAAAAATTCATGTAGCTTTCTACAAGGACATGTATGGTTAAAAAAATTCTCCTTTGTGGCTGAACCCACTAAATATTAACATGCTTTCTCACTTTTGCAGCCTTCTTCTCCCCTGTATCATTGTGAATAGATGACCAGTAAGCAAAACCTTTCCTTTTGCATGGTGTCGAACCCAATATTGCTTTTGACATGGTTTAACCCCAACTGGCAACTAAACACCACATAGCCACTCACATTACTCTTACTGGGATGGGGGAAGAGAATTGAAAGGGTAACAGTGAGAAAACTCATGGGCTGAGATAAGAATTTTAAGTATTTTGATAATAATAATGATAATAATATTGCAAGGAAAAAGAAAACAACAAAGATAGATAAATAAAACCTAAGAAATCCAAGTGACACAAATGAAAACAATTGCTCACCACCAAAAAACTGATGTCCAGCCAGACCCCAAGCTCCAACACTTACCATTCTCTACTCAACGATGAAATAGAACAAGGAGTAACTTGTTATGCTGCTAAAAGTTAGCAATACATCTTGGATAATTACAAGCCAAAATATAATAATTGCATTAACTTCATGTATTATTTTTGAGGGGTTCATCTATATCAATGGTAGGAGTATAAAATTAATATATACACAAAAACTGATGAAGGGTACCAATTATGTCCCTTTAATCCCATGTTTCAAGAATAGGCATAGATTTTTACTGCTCTCATATCTTCTGAATTCTTGGTGACTTCCTGGTGAAGAAATATTTGCAACATACAGCTTTAGACACCAATTTAGGCACCAAACTCGGATGCAGACACAGAGAGAAACTCCTCAGATGCTCTGCGGAGTCAGGGAAGGAGAAGGGGCTCTCCAGAGAGCAGCTCAGAGCACACACCTGGCTATGGTGCTCATCTGGCATGTGAAGGAAAATATCTCCCTCTCCCTCTCTCTGCTTATCCCTCCCCTCTGCTTATCATAACAGCAGTATGACATACTGATAAAAGCATATTAAGCCAACCAAAACTAATCTCTCTCATAATATCTTATTTAAAGGTTTTTTATCTATAATTCTTTGCTTTCACCCCCTACAATTCTGAATAATCTCTTTAACCCTCTCTGCGGGGAAATAAGACAAAAGCAGTGATATGCAATTATTAAATATTTAATGTCTCTTTTTGTATTGTAACCCAGTTATTTGTACGCTCCTTTTACTCAAATCCCTCCAAGTAATTTCTAACCCTCTAATTCCTAATTCTAAGTGTGTTATACAGTTTAAATATATAACATGAGAATGCATTAAACGGTCTAAAGGAAGAATGAGAGAGGAAGAAGGGGAGGGGGAGCGAATTAGGGATAGAGAGAGGGAGTCAGAGAAAGAGGAAGGTGGGAGAGAGAGAAAAAAAGGGAGAGGGAAATAGCTGGTGATATGATGCAGCCAAACATCAGATGTTGGATTCTATTTGACAATAAGCAGAACACCAGACATATATCCTGGAATCTTTCCAGTCCCTCAGAGGCCACAGATCTTAATTTTTACATTCCATCATCGGCATGCTCACTTCATTTCTATCATGGTCTGATTACTTAGCTGGGAAGCACTATAATGTTAACAAATTTTCTTCACTTGATACACAGTAAAATTTGTATTCTGCACTTGTGGGAGAAAGCTTTCAAAACTGGTGGGATTTCAACCTGCACATGTAACCTATATGTAGGAATGGCCAGATTTTTTGGCATGTGACCTGAAGTGTAAGCAGGCCTTTTTATAGGGAGCAGATTTCTTTTTTCTAGTTCCGTTTTAATATACACACATACATGTCTCAAGTAAGGCATTTCATAACAAGGATTCAGAAAATAACTTGTAAAAATGTAGTCTAACTTGTATAAGGAATACTAATTTGAAGGGAAAATTGCTTTAATTTTTTTTTTTCTTTCAGTTATCATAACTAAAGCATCTAAACATGTTAAAAAAAAAAAAAAAGGAAAAAATGGGGTGTAGAAAATAAGACTATGTATTAAGAACTTTCTGAAGCTAACCAGAAAATCCAAGAGTCCAATGAATTTTTCTGGAGATGATTTAGTCAATGAAATTTGCCATGCAAAATGAAAACATCTGCAGAAGGGAAATATTTTTGATATTCAAAGGCAAATAATTGCTATGCTCCAATTACTCATTTTGATCAAACATGCTGAAAGCTCCAAAACTTTTTGAGAAAGTAGGATATCTCCCTAGATCTCTGCAGATTATATTCATTCAGCTAAACTCCACAGCAGGTCTACTCTCTCCTTTACCTTGAGAGAGTAAAATAACCTAAACATATAAAAAGGGATTTAGAAAAAAATATATTTTACATCATATGTAAGGAATACACCAAGTCACTGGGGAATGAAAAAAAAATGAATATGCATATATGTATTTTTGTTAGCATTTCTGAAGGGAAATGGAACCTTCTCCCTTCAGAGACATCATTATCACATTTGAGAAAAAACAGAGTTTTGAATGAGACCTTTGTTTACAACCTTCAGAAACTTTTCAGTCATTTGCAACCTCCAAGCATTGCATAGGGATGAATGCTTTGATGCCAACCCTTCATATATAGGTTATTAATTCAACAATTAGTTTTCTGCATTCTACAGTTCGTGCTCAGTAACAGATATCTGTCTCTATTCTTAATGCTAAACTGTCAACTGACCTCATTAATGGAATTTCGTGCCATTCTTTTATTTCTTTCATGAAGGTTTTTGATAATAGAAGGGCAAGAGAAGATTTATTCTATCAGTCTGCTCCTAAAATATATTTAAAACAACAATTTAGATTCTCTGAAGACACAAAACATTAATGAATGCGATCCATTTCTTGGTCAGAAAATATAAAGGTCAATGTAAAACATATAATGAATTTCTTCAGGTGAGTGAGAGAATTCAAACTCAAGTTTCCAGGCAATTACACACAATCAAATACTCCCACTCTCGATACTTGAAGAGCAATGAAGATAAAGTATTCAGTAAAACATGCCATCAGAGTTTTCATGATAAGAGTATGATCATATGGTTCTTCTTTTTTAACCTCAGCTATTAGTCAGAGAAATACAACAAAAAACTTTGCCCAGACTTTGGAATGATATATTGCTCTTACTACACACAAGTTCTGTGACCCAGAGTCAGACCACATGGCCAACAGACACATATCATAAGAAGCCTGATTCTGTGCAACTTCAGAAGAAGAAGAAGAAGAAGAAGAAGAAGAAGAAGAAGAAGAAGAAGAAGAAGAAGAAATTAATAATAATAATCTCCAAAGTTGTGTCTGTGCCTTAGAAAAATTACAGTTTGAGACAATGAATTTATATTCAGGAGTCAAAAAAACCCCCTTCACCACTAAGTTTCTTTTAATGAGGCATAGTGACCCACTCTAACAACTTGGATGATTTATCTACTTGTAGGGACTATTTAATGAGATAACTGCAAGCTATTCTGGATGAGATTTTTATTTATAATTCCAAAAATACATATCAATTACAGAAGAAACAACCAAGCTATTTCTTCCTTCCTGTTCTGGATTGTCTTTGTACAATAAATCCATCACAGGGCAAATTCCTCTCACCTGCTAGAAGCTCCTCTGGTATCTCTCCCTCCTGCCAATGGCTTGTAAAAACTTTTTGGAGCCAATCCTGTGATGCTGTGCTTTCTTGCACAGAAGTGTCAGACATTCTGCTTGCCCTCCCTTGCTCTCCCACTCAGTAGCCCTAGCCCAATTGGGAGGTCAACTGCAAACTCCTGGACAGCTGCTGGACCTTGATTTGATGTGCTTTCCTCACACATCCCACAGAGGTTGCACCAAGCAACACACACCATACTCAGTTGCCCTGGCCCCCAAGGCTCACACCTGTTCCCTCTGCTTCTAAAGAGGTATTTCTTCTTTTTGGCATTAACCTCGCAGCTCCTGAGACCTTAATGATATTCTTCTCTCCTTTACCTCCTTGCACCTTTCAGGGAATAAAGACTCACCTGGGGTTTTGATACCTTTTTTAAGGGTCTTACAGATTTCAGGTTTAAAAAAAAAAAAAAAAAAAAAAAAGGGAAAGAAAGAAAAGTCTGCCTTCATGATTCACTTCAATGTTATCGTGTTATCTCCTCTGCCTCCTACCTCCAGCAACAAAAAGGGAAAGGGTACTGCTGATAATAACCATGACGGATGACTTCTGGCATGCCTCCTGATCTTTTCCCTTAACTAGAGATGGAAATCTATTAATCTCTGGCCACAGTGGTTAAACACATCATTTGGCCATCATTCTCTTGAGCAAGCCTTTTAAATGTGTTAAAGATCATTTTAACATACTGAAATTCTACCATGGCATTGTCTTTTACTGATACCGATTAGACAGTTTACTTGACATAAAAATCCTGTTGGAAAGACAGTTATATTCCCCATGCCAAAAAAATGCATGGAAAATATGGATCTAATTTATCCAGTTTTATGGTTATTATTCATCAGGAAAAAAAATAAAAATAAGTGGGGAAAAGCAGTTAAGAGGAAGAAGATAAAAAGCCCAAAACTTTACAAAAGCAACAGAAAGCTGTCATGTTTACTGAAAACTTTGTTGTCCTACTGCTGAGTCAATAAAGATAATTAACTAGAAAATCTGCACTCCCAGACATCTTCCCACCTTTTTTTTCAAACTACTATTGATAAAACTCTTAGAGAATGGGGTTTCTAAATTCACTTGCTTTCCAAAGCTTTGTGAAAAATACAAAGCCTTTCTTGAGATCAGCATCTCATTTTTCAATTTGTATGAAAATGCTAAGGGATAAGACGTATTGAAAATCAGCAAACTGCAAATTGTAACTGGATTCAGGCACTTGGAATACAACTCTTTGATGGTAAATGACCTTAGGAATCATATTGGATGAAGATTTAACAAAATCATTACAGAAGAGCTTTTAATTTTGATAGAAGAAGGTTACTTCATGTAACATCTAAAAAAAATAGTACAATTGAAATCATCCCCAGGAACAGCTAATAAAGAGATGTTTTGTTTAATTTTCATATGTCCATTGTCCCTATGATATGACTTTAAATTGAGAAAATGGGGAGTGCAGTAAAACCTACAAGCAAGAGGAGATCATTACAGAATTGACCCTTGCAATTTCTGGAGCAATAGTTGGTTTCTTTTATAGAATGTTTTTAAGTCAATGAGTTCTATAAACTCAGGGGATTTTATCTAATTTGGGACATATTTCATAAGACAAGCTTTGCTATGTTACTTTATAACACAATTTTAAGATAGTTCATAATTATTTATAAAGGATCAGAACTTCCAAAGAAGTGGAGACTTACACGAAAAGCAAGGAAATCCTCAGTATAACTCATTAAAAGTACTAAGAGTCACTAGCAAGTGCCTCTTTCAAAACCGTAATTCAAACTAACAGGAGTAATATTACATGCGCAAATGCAGTCAATTAGACCAAAATACGTTCATTTACAAAAAAAAAAAAAAAAAAAAAAAAAAAAAAAAATCCAATGAAACACTGTTTAATATTTACATAATTTTCCATGGTTCTGCTTACTACATGTACTAGTGGGAAATATCTTACATTTGTTCTCAATTTTCGAATCAGAATTTGCATTAACAACATATTAAAAAAAAAATAAATTCCAAATGCCATTAATAAGGAATTAACAACAAAACTGCATAACTTTCAGAAGCGTTCATCTTGATTTTACTCTTTTCCCTTATTTTGAGATCTTTATGGTTTAAGACATCCATTTAAAAGAACAGATGAACTACAGAATAGTAGACCAAAAACTGTCAGACAAAAACAGTTTTATTTTTCATAATGTATTCCTGAGAATTTTTGGCACGAAGATACCCATTTTTAATTTAAAAAACAAATTTCTGTCACAGAGGTGCTCATATTGAATTTAGAAAACAATAGAGCAAGACTATCTGTTTTTCTAGCCTCTGCAGTGTTTTCTTCTTTGTCACATATAGTCAAATTGCTTGAGCCTTTCCATGAATCTCATTGTTTGCTTCCTCATAATTCAGCAGCATTGTTCTCCTTCTGATAAGGCTACCCACAGCTTTGTCTTGTCTCCCAAATGCTGAGCCTGAAGGTGCAGCCTTGCAGTCACTTATTCATTCCCTGGCAATCTCTGAGGATTTGTAAGCAAGGGGAGGGCCAACCTGAAGGGAGTGCACTGCAGGAAGAGCATCCTTCTCTCTGTCCTCTGGGTGCATTCAGAGCCTTACACTAAGCCTGCTTGAGGTTTTTTGTTTACTTATATCAAGAGCCCAAACGCTACACCAGGGACATAAGAAACATTCAAGAGAAATCTTTGATAATGATTCAAGGGAAAAGGCAGATAAAGCACATGCTTTCATAGGGTCTTCTTCCTACCAGCCGTGAGCTATCACATACGCTAGTGGAACCACTTTAATTTGATCATATGCTCATTTCATAGGCACTCATTAAGTGAAATTGCAGTCTCATGTAAGCTTTCTTTTAAGTTTCATTGAATACTGAAGACAAAGAATTTGAGCTGTTGCATTGTGACCCTTGAGTATTACATGAACAGATAGTAGAGAAATAAAACAATGTTGAGTTTGGTGATTATCTTCACATAGACCTATTCAGATCCATTTACAGAAGAAGGCACCTGAAATAAAATGAAAACATGTTTTGGCTAACAAAAAGTATCAAGTACTGCCCTTTTGACAATTTATTGAAGTTTAGGCTGTATGAACTAATATGATTTGGGCATAATAAATAATTTACAATTTACTATAGATAGGCTCTTATGTCTTACAGAATATTTATATGCATACTACAAAAGAAGGGAAAAAGATAAACAAATATTAAAATCCACTGTTATAAAATGCTTCAACAGCAATAAAAAACTTTTTTTTTTTTTTTTTTTTTTTTTTTTTTAGCTTGCCCACAGTCATTTTAAACCTGGCACAGGCAAAGTATACATTTGTATTATTTTACATTCCCATACATATTGACAATAAACTTAGCTAATCTATCCACTTCGGCACCTAAACATGTTATTTCATATTATTTATGAATAAGACCACTAAATAATTTTGAGAAATTAGTCTGCTCTAAATCCCTCAGACTGGTAATTTGAGATGAGTCATTTAATGAGTTACGGTACAGTCCTTCCACTTTGGCATGACACTAAAAGATGCTCTTAAAAATATCTTTAAAATATAACCACTATTTTTCTGTCCAAGATTATGAACAAAGGTGAGTATATCTGAGCCTGAGAAATTAATGGAAGAGAACAGAGTGTCAACTGTTTAAGGATGAAAATTTCCAGTGCCAGCTCAGTAGTTGGCAATAAGTTGAACTATGCAGGATAACACATGTGTGCAGCTGGTGTGGCAAACCACCATTTGACTTCTTTATTGCATCTTGGAAGATCTGCATTTCTTCGTAATGTTACAAGGATTGTTAGATATCAGCAGCAAAGAGAAACAACAGCAACTTGAAAGCATCACATGGATATCATTATAGAATTAGCAAAAAAAAATGCCCAATTTATGAGTCAATGTATATTAACAAAGTTCATCTAAGGTGAAAGGAGGGATAGCCATTATGATATCTTCTTTTATCCAAAACGAAGAGGAGACATTACAGTTAATGGGAAATGGAATTTGTACCCTGTCTCTGGGAAGAGAAAATGAACAATACTGTAAGATTTTCAATTCAGAATTGTTCCTTTTTCTAGTTGCAGAATATCTATCATATTTCTGGTCAGTACTGAAATATGGATAAGAAAAGGCTCCTGCCTATGTTAAGAAGCTGAATTCATATTGAAAAAGGCAGTTGCTTCCCTAGGTCAGATAAGACAGCAGATCATGCAATTGAATAGGCAGCATCCTAAAAAACAATTTCATACCTAAGAATCTTGGTTTATTTAAAATAAAACAAATACTCAGACACCTATAATCCTAGTTTTAGAGAAAATATTGCAAATATAAATCAATTTACACTGACGATTGAAAAGCAAGAAGGCAAATATAACCAAGCTGTAAAGAAAACCCTACTCTCATTTTGTTAACCCATTCTGTTCTTTAGGGGATCTGGCTTGCAAATGATGAATACTTGGACCTTGATATGTTTTATGTGTTTTCATATAGGTATTGAAAATTGTCTTTCCTGGTCTGTGAAAAATTCAATCATTTCCACACCAAGACAGTTCTCTCAAGATTAAAAACTCAAGTTCCCTCTTTTAAAATAGACTGGAATCGTGTCAAAAATAATGTTAAAAAGAAAAAAGTAAATTGAATGATTTGCATTTACTTATCTCTACTTAAACCTCAGGTTTATGGTGCAGGTCCTGTAACACATTAGGATATCACAGTCATTAATGAGTGTCTATATGTTTTATAATGGACACAAAGGACCCTGCATCAGGGAATCATCTGCTTCATTTTTTCTGCACACCCACCTAAATATCCTTTTACTCTGTCAAAATTGGGCCTTTGCCATTCAGCGCTGGGGTCTTACCATGCCCAGAAGATCTCTGAGCTCTGGTGATGGCTTTCTTCTCCTATTGGCTAGAAGGAATGGATGCCCCTCAAAGAGAGGAGACATTGGGACACCCAAGAGTTCTCTGACAGCTATGGCTAAAGCTGCCAGGCTCCTCTGTCACATCATGTCTGGCCATGGGCTGATCAACTTTCCTCCCTGAAGAGTCAGGTGGTGGTGGTGGTGCTTCCTCCAGCTTCCTTCCTACCAGGAATGGCTGCTGACATTCCCAGCTGAAAGTCTTATCCAGGGGTCTTCAACGGCCACTTGCTCTTCATATGGAAAGTAAACCACAAGAAACTGTGCATAAAACCAAAAAGATATGGAATTCTAGGTCAATTCTCCTTACTGAGATTAAAACACAGCATGACAGCTGTTTGGCTATTTCTATGAAGCAGAGAGAAACAATAAAGGTGAATCAAACTCAAGCAGCCTCCGCAAATTTTCAAGAATAATTTCAAATTTGGTTCATAAGGCTGCAATGGAAACTATAAATACAGAAGATATTGTCAGGGCCCTGTGGGCTGCAGGCCCTACTGTCCCTCGCTCTTCCCTAGGGTACCCTTATCCTGCCTAGGACCATGTCTTCTCCCCAGAAGCCACCACTCCCTGCCCTTGTGTCAATAAAGAGTTTAAAGGTTGAGTATGAGATCAAAATTATCACAATGTAAATGTAGAATGAAACAGTATTTTTTAGAAGAAACTGACACTTTGAGAATAGAAAAAAAAAAAAGGGCACATTTCTCACAGACTATAGCAATCAGGGTGAAATACAGTGAAGAAAAAAAATATCTGGACATGCTTAATATCCATGCAGTATACCTCATGCAATGCCCATTAAATATAGAAAATCTATAACAGGTACATCCTATAGGAATTCTAATAGATTATTAGAACAGGCTATGTTATGTACAGCTTATTTCTAAACCAGACTCAAGACACCATTTTTAAAAGTAAAGGAACTCTTTGACTGGGGCTTAGCATTCAAAACAAATTGCTAATACATATAATTGTTTTACTTGTAGAAGTGTAACAGATCAATTTTTATAATATAAAACAAAGATAAATACAGAGCCATTAGGAATAAACACCGAAACTTATATAATTGCAGAATTTTGAAACCATAGCTAATTCTGGTGTGTTGAGTCTAAAAGTACTTGTTGAATAGAAATCTTTCATCTTTCAGATCCTAGAGTAGCACTCATACAGTACAAGTCTAGTTTAAATGTTTTAGAGAAAAATCTAAGAAATATCCCAGCAGATTCAATGCTTCTACTAAAATTACTAATCAGACATGCATGAGTGTGGTTTTCCTACATAATAGATTCTTTCCTCTCCTTTCTAGACTTCTACTGAGACAATTTTCAACATTTAAAAACACTCTTGATCACTCTTTTCACTTAAGTCAAGGCCTTTAGCAATTTGCAGGATGAAGTAGGTTAAGAATACTCTGGTGAATGGAAAAGAATCTAATTTGAGTCGTAAGAAGAGATAAAAGACACCACAGGTAACCGGCCAGATGTGGTGAATGCTGTCATTTCCTCAGCAAGTAGTACTAACCTGTAAATAGCAGGTAAACATTACCCTGGTAATTCTTCCTGTTTCTGGTATCTGAAGAGTCAAGGTGCACACATATACAAAATTCATTGGCTACCAAGGAAGGCCAGCATCTATACCAAAAGTCCCCAAGTGTCAGAGACATTACCCAGCTTGTGCAGTGAACTCCTGGACAGCTGATGTCCAAATGAAAAAACAAAACTCTATTGTCATTTTTGTCTATGGTATGATCTGGCCAGATTAGGATATTGCACATTCAGCGTGAAACACACATATCAACCTTGTCAACAACTGTAGTGTGTCAGTGTTTAGTATAATCTTAGTGCTATCAAGACAGGGAAAAGAAAAAAAAAAAAGAGTATTTCTTTGCAAACACAGCTTTTTTATGGAGCCCCACTGATGTATCTGACAGGACCTGACAATCTGGAAAGACTTGCTTTTCGAAGTCAGCATCCTGCAACTAAAACCTACATATCTATTTCTTTAGTGGCTATCTATTTCTGATTGAGGATTTCTTTTACTTGTATTACAATCAATGTCCTAAATATCAAATCCCATGTCTGGCTCTGTGCATGTCTAGCCCCTTACCTGGCTTAATTTCCAGGTGAGTCAGTCAACACTGAGACCTCTGTCTTCCTCTTCTGCCAACAGGAGTCTTCTAGCTCTGGGCACATTGCTCTATCTCTGCTGTTCCCACTCTACCAGAAAAGACTGAGTCACAGAGGTAGGTTTTCTGCAGCAGTGTATTATTGCCTATTCCAGCATTGGGCTACTCTGCTTGGATACTACAAAGGCAACTGAGCAGCCTTTGGGCCTGGGTTTTATTGAAGAAAGACCCTTAAAACTTAATTCCCAGTACATTAGAAAATCTTAGAGCCAGCAGGCTAAACAACAATCTTTTGCTACATTTTGTGAGCTGTGCTCCTGGGCCATAATTCTGAGACATTTACAAAGCTGAATAAAACAAGGATCTTGCAGAACACAGCTGTGAGTCAATTTATACTTTACTTGAGCTTGCTTTGGGCGGGATAGGTGGATAAACAGCCTAAATCCCCTATGCTCATTTTAAAGCCACAGTTTCAACTAGGAGACTCACAGCCCCTCAGATGGCAACATGGTGAATGGACCATGTAGTCATGTCGCTCATTATTTTTGATGTGCTCTTTCTTCCAGACATGATACTGATTTTTATTTTTGCACAGCAAACCAAAGTTTTTAAAGCTTTGTGAGTAGAGACAATATATGAAAAAAATTCTTACTAAAAAAAGCATTGCACCCTGTATCCTATGGAAGACATTTGCCAGGTTCTCAAGGTCAAACCAGATAAGAAAGTGGTTATAGTTTGATGATATCAGTCTTGAGGGTGTAAATTTTTCCTTTCCTTTTTCATCCTGAGGGGCTTTAATTGCCCTTTATTTCCACAACAATTTGAGGATAAATGTCTATTGATCCACATCTGACATAGCAGGAGATAAATATATACATGGATATGAAGACATCGTCTTTAATTAAAATTGTAATGTATTTATATAATATGATCTTATATATATATATAAAGGCATAAATGGGAAGAGCTTTTTTCCACAGGCTATTTTTTTGTGACGTAGTTCCTGATCTTCACTGCAGTTTTTAATACATTTCTATAGTTATATAGCACTACCCATTCCGTATTTAAATCTTTTATTGCCTTTCTGCTACTTCTGTTCCTGAAAAAGACTGAACTTTTATTTCAATGCCACTCGTGTTTTATTGGCAGTGATGTGAAAGTTGAAAGCATTCAGCAAATTGCTGAGTAGACCATCCCACTACATAAATTCATATTAGGAATCATTTCTCTTTAATGGCAACTACCCAGGGTTTTGTCTTCCCCAGCAGTAAAAGCATTTCTGTACTGTCCTTCCTCCAAATCCTGCCTTCTGTAACTTGGTTAGTGGTGAGATAGAACATGGGGTCTGCCTTAGTTAATGATTCCCAGGCTGTGAAACTTTAGGGCCAGCGAGTGAAGAAAAAAATCACATTTGAAAAACATAATCGTTTTAATGGTTTTGATTATTACTTTCTTTTCCTGAGTTTCTACCATGTCTCCAAGGTTTACTTGTATCTGCATATGACCATCTTGAAAAGCTGTCCTCTCAGCTTAATGCATAAAATCTACAATTATTAAAGCTACTGAATGTCTGAAGAGAATGAAAATAACAGTAGAATGAGTATGAGCAAAAGAAGGAAGGAAAAAAACAAACATGGCATGCCTTTTGCAACCCCCAGGTCCCTGCAGCTGGAGGCTCGGTAGCTCTCTGAACCCTAACCCTAAAATGCCAGCTGGGGTCTGAGGCTGAGGTTACCAGCACCATGGGTGGCCCAGATGAGAAACGTGCAGAGGGACACCTGCCAGGGTGTATCTCCAAATTCCATGTCCCAATCCAGTGGAAGATGTACTGGGGAAAAATATCAATGGCTGTAATTTTCCAGTTCCTTGTTTTTTGGAATTCGACATGCCTCAATATCTAGAGTGTAGCTGAAACATGAACTTAAGGGGTACCAAATTTTCCCCAAGACTTACAGCAGTATTTTGCATTACCTGATCAAATTACTGGCATTGTTTTAAACTCTGCAAAACTACAATGCCAAAAAGAAAGCAAGTTTGAATTCCGTATTTTGTGCCAACACCATTACATAATGAGATAAACATTGGTAATTGTGTTTAGTTCAATAACACTTTTAATTATAGTTGAGATCTCCTTTAAAGTGTATGGATTTTACTGACGCAAAGTAAACAGCTGAAAGCCAAATGAAGGCAATCTCATAGATTTCTACTGTCTAATTAAAGTACAGAAACATTGCTTAACCAATTGAGGCATTTAGAGGAAAAAGAAAAAAAGCCACCCTGTTTGCACATTTGATACACATTTTAATTATTGCAAGATCTCAGGTAATAAAGTTTGTATTACATCAAACCAAAATATCTCCAGTCTGGGAATTTAGCCTCTTTTTCATGTTAAGCAGGGCAAACAAGTAATGAACAGTCTACAGTATTTGTTCACATAAAGACAGATAATCGAGGAAGTCCCATCACATCCCCTGAGGCCCTGGTTCAGCAATATACAAATGCACATTCCTACACTTTAATCATGTCTGCAGGTCATACTAATATGTAAAAAAATCTACCTACAACAATTTTAATATTTTTTTTTAAATTAAGGTTCGATTTCTGGCAACCAAACTGCTGAAGGAAGGCAAAATTCTCATCGTCTTATCCTGGGTGTGAAATTTCGTACGGTTCTTTGCTATGGTAAAGAGATTCTGCAGCATTCCACATGCAGAGTTATCCTGTCTGGCACCATACACAATATATGTACCAAACAGTCCTTTGAAATAACAAATTGCTTATAAAAATATTATGAGCCTTTTACACAGATGGGAAAAGTAATATCCAAGGTATTAATTAACATCATGAATGTTTACAAAAGGCATTTTAAATTCAACCCAATAAGGAGTTTTTGTTATCGGGTGAGAAGACATTTAATCCACGACACCTCTGATTTGTCTCACCAGTTACCATCATGTGTCAGCAACAAAGAATAGCAAATATTCAGAGAGAATTAAACATGATCAACCTCATCTGGCTCTTAGCAAACTAGTAAATTAAACAGTGTCCAATTTCTGCCTATAACAAAGGCAATTGCCTGTAAATGGTTAGAGCAATCTCTGTCTCTAGTTTGATACATCTGAATGCTCCAAAACAATTCCCAGCACATGCCAAAGAATATTTCCATTAGAAGTTTAGCTAATGATGTACATATTTGCATGCCTGTTCTGGCTGAGTTCCCCAGCACTAAGCTAGCAGTCTCATCCCATATTATTCCTTCATTCCTCTTCAGCCTATGGTTTACATCACCCAATGCCATGATAAGGAAAATAACATTATTGGGGGTTGCAGAGGCCTCTAGATTTGACAATAGGGTGAGTTTGCAGCAAGAAACAAAAATACATTTGCAGCAAGAAACAACCAGGGGCCCCTCATAGCCTGAAAGAGATTTGGCTGGGAGCTAGGGAAGTTTGGGGGATCATAAATCCAGCTTAGGTAAAAAGACAGCACATGTAGAGCTTATTAAATGGGAAAATTTATAAAAAGACAAAGGCTTCTGCCCTGAAGCTGATTCTGTTCTAAACATCTGTGCAAGTCAGTTTTCACCTTTTCCCAATCTTCAAGGCTGTAACTGAGCCATTAACTTTGAGGGGTTTGGTCAGTGTCTGCTCTGTAAGCTTTTTATATTCTCTGCATGATGGTGTGTTCCTTGTGCCTTGAGGGCAGTGGCTTTCAGTTACCAGTCTTTTTGGAAGGGTTCTGTGCAGTGAATTGCTCTATCACGTCTTTGTCCTACCCAGGATGCCTTTGATGGATGTAGCCTGAATCTGTCTGCTTGAATCAATATCTGTCCTAGCTCTGTCTAAATTTCATCACTGTATTCTTTTCAGTGGAGCTGCAATATTGTTGAATGGATACCCTTGCTATTGGTAATGATGCCACATAGCTGCTGGAACTAAAAATGTGATCTTTTTCCTTCTTACTGCTTTGCACATAATTGCATGTAGACTGCTTTTCTGTTTCATATATATGGTAAGGGATTGGTAGAAATGATCACAAAATCAAACTGCATTACAGCTTCTGTTGTGCCATAAACATACAAACTATGGAAGAATGAATTCCATGTATTCATTATTGCTGGTTATAATGTCAAACACTGGCAGCAATTTTTAAGAATAATCTTACGATTGTCTGAAGAGGGAGTTATAAAGACAGGCTGGTTTTACATTGGATTCACAGGGGAGCTCTTAATCAACAGTGCCACAGTGAGAAATGTAAAACAGGCTAGGAGATAGAAAAAGAATGAGTAGTGAGAAAAGAATAAAGCTCAGTGAAACTGAAGATGTCTTACAGGAAGCAGATTCCTTGTGAAAGAGGAGATGGTTATGATTTATTGGACAAACTATTGAGGAGATAATCCAAACACAGGACTGGTTTGGTAAGTGTTCAGGGTATCTCTATGAAGAGGAAAGGTCTTTATCTCTGAAAAGAGAATTAGCTGAAAGACAAACTTGATGCCTCTGACCATTCAGGCACCCCAAAGTAACCACAAATCTACATCTAGATCGATTTTGGTGTTAGCAACTATTACAATAATCCCATGATCTCCTTCACAATTGCTGTTATGCTTTTCTGGGTACCTCCCATCTGTCTGTCATCAGAAGAGTAAAGTCAAGGTTGGAGCCAAAATTCATTAGTCAAGCATATTTTAAATTGTAATTCTGAAGACATCATCAACATAAATTACAAAAGATTAGCTGTGATAAGTGATTAATAATCCTAAAGTGATTGATAATCCTACATGTGATTATTGTATTCAGTAAGACAAGATTGCAGAACGAAACATAGGCCAAATTCCTTAAGATGAGGAACTATAATTTTGTACCTTTTCATGGGGAAAAAATCACTACCATTTTTCTAGGTTTCTTTTTTGTTTTGTTGGTTTTGTTTGTTTGTTTGTTTGTTTGTTTGTTTGTTTTGGGGGCTCTGTGGGGGTTTTTTGTGTGTATGTGGGGGGGTATTTTTGTTTGTTTGTGTGTGGGACTTTTTTTGTTTGTGGGTTTTTTTGTGGGTTTTATTTAGGGGTTTGAGGTTTTTTGGTTGTTTTTTTCTTTAACTGAAGAGGTTGCTCTGGTATTGCAGTTAAAATTAGAAAAAAAAAAACTAGTAAAAAAATAGTGAAAACTATTGTAATTTGAAAATAATAAATATTTCAAGAGCTCCATGTTTGCTTTAGCTGTTTTCAGGAACATAATTAATTCGGATCAGCCAATCTGACATGTGGAAGGTTTACAGTCACAATCAGTTCTCAGTATTGTACATCTTCATCTGCAACAAAGAAAAATGTGATATCTGGACTCTCACTTTATCTCATTGTAAGTGAAAAAAAAACTCAAACCCCTAAACTGAACCTGAAGATAAGCTTACAGCAGGATTTCTTAAAACAAACAGAAAATATCGTAATAATTTGCCCTCTTTAAAAAGTGAAGTCAGACATTTTCGTAATTCCTTTAATCCAGACTGGCATATTGCACTACTTTCTCTTAAAGGACAATTTTTCTTTGGCAGTTTCCTGCACCCTGTCCAGAAAAGTGCAATGAAAACTTTAGAAAAAAGCTTTGTAATCCAAAACAATATTGTGAATGTTGAAACTAGAAACTTCAAGAATGATGTAGCACACATGCCAATGTGAAGGAAAAGAAAACCTAGAAAAGTTTCTTCCTGTGTTTGCTAAATCTTTTCAGTGTATGATTCCAGTGTTGGAATCATGGAAACAAACGATTGTTCAGATCTTCAAACTTCAATATGAGGAAACTAGTGAAATGTCTTGGAAGGAAAATCCCCCTGATTTTTAAAGGTGATAAAAAAGCAGTATGACTATTTCAGAATAACCTCTGAGATCCATCCTAGAACTCAGTGGCAGAATAATTAGAAGAATTATAGAATGCATATAGAGAACCTCCTAGGGATCTTCTGTATTCAGCATGAATTTTAGGTTTTCACCCTCCTCTTTGACAGAGAAAAAAAATATAATTTTAAATTCTAGTATTAAACAGGAAACCTTGAAATAATGTGAAAGCTATTCAGCTGCAGGAGGGAGAATCCTAGAAGAATCCTGCTGTGCTGAGATAATTAGGACATTAATCAACTCCCTGGATAGAGCAAAGCTGACATTCATAAATGCCTAACACAGGTTCTCAAATTTTTTTGCTTTTAACGCTAATAAAGCTGTATCATGGTCATGCTTGCACCTCCTCCCCCCACTTGGCAGCCACCTACAGCACCAGTGTGCCCAGAGTACAAAGACTGATGGGCACCAGAGGTTAAGCAATTCCAAACCCTTGGAAAGACTCATTGAGGTTTGGAGCCTGAAGAATGGTGGAGGGCACAGCTCAGCTTGGGCAGACTATGCCAGGGCTCGTGATTGATTGTTGTTTGCTGCACTGCTAGCACTCCATGTCTAACCTCACAGTTTCATCTGGAACTAGTTTGATTCAAATCCCTCTGCTGTCCCTGGCTGCCCCATACTGTTTCAGGTCTTGGTCTTGGCAGAGGACAAATGATCTAGTTCCAGACAGCAGTGAAGCAGGTGTCCTGCTCCCACTGTGATCGCTTTCTAATGGGGACATGCTGTGCTCAACCCACAGGTGGCTCCTTTCAGGAAGAGTAATTAAGGGCCATCTCTCTCCACCTTTTCCTATTAGTCACAACAGATTATTTATCTTAGGAGCTACACTGCCTCACAGACCTTTATTCTTTGTGCAGGCAGCGCTGATTTCACCTTGTGCTTCATCTTGAGTTTTACAAGCTACAGTCCTAAAATTCAAGTAGTTTTGTGTTACGAGCATATTCCCATTCCCAGCATGATGGCTAAAGACATGTCTATTTTTAGTGTCTGCTTAGAGTTGCAGGCTAATATGCCACATGAATGCAGTTAGAGGAAAGAAAGAGAGGAAATCTGAACTGGGGAGTTTATCACTAGACAGAAGAAAGCACAGCTGGTCATCTCAGCCTGGACATTTCCTGGAGAAGAGGTGCAATACACTGCTTTTCTCACCAAAGATGTCAATACACTTACTGACAGAATCACAGATGACTAAAGAATAAGATAATGTGTCACTGACCTCACTTTCAAGTGTGAAAAAAAGAAAAAAGGTCCTGACAGCTTTACAATCCTGTAGAGTGGTGACCCACGAGGCAAGGAGAGTGGTCTATTTGCAGCATGGTGAAACAAAGATGCTTCGGTAGGAGATGTGTGCTGTGAAAAATGGGAAGAAGAAAGTGAAACAAAACAGGAAAGTCAGTGTCTGAACACTCTCACAGAAACATGAAGTTGTCTGAATGTCTCCTGAGCCACCTAAGTAGTGAAACTAGTAGTGAGAAAGGTAGACAAAGGGGGAGTTGCCCTCTCTCCAAGAGAAATCTAAAGGCCAAATCATATCCCAAACCCTTTGGCACTGCAATCCACACTCAATACAATATGTCAAGCATCTGCAGTTTACTCAACTGTTTCAATATAATCACCCAAGTTCATAACAGATCAGTTCTTCTACGGCAGGAGATTGAAAACCCACTATTATGTACTGTCTACTCTGATGGAAATTAGGCACTGACAGCAGCCAAAGGTAGCTAGCAGTTTCCTGGATAGAATAAATATGTGCAGTCAGGATGTAATATTTTTCTCATTCTCCACTACTGTGAAAAAAGATCTACTGCACACTTAGGAAGTTGAACTGCTGCTCTCTGTTGCTGTCTAACAGTTGGAGATCCCCTTTGAGCTCTTTTATAGCCCTCAGTTAGAGAAACATTGATCTGTAGGACCTAAGCAGAGGCTGCCGTAGAGCAGTTAATGACAGGGGAAGAGGGAGCATTTGAGTCCACTTCATTTAGCTCTGCTGAAGGCTCTACTGCAATGAATAATCACATATACCTAGGCTGAATAGCAGCACCTATAGTAAACTCTAGTCAAAATAGGATTTCCAAAGACTTTGTTTCTAATGATGGATGAAAGTTTTGAATAGTACAGAGAGACATGGTGACTATTAAGCAGTCTTGGAGTTTTCAGTTTTCCATGTATAAGACATAAGAAACTGTATTGATACCCTATACATAAGAAACCCTCTCAGCTCTTATTTCAGCGACTAATGCTCCACTTTTTCTCACCCATCAGATCACAGTCAAGAGGAAAGCAAACAATGAAATAAAACAAAAACTTCTTCTACATATCTTTCCCTCCCCAAAACACTGAAAACCTCATCACATCAAAGTGACAGAGAAACTTAATGACTATCTAAATAAGAGATGGTGATTCCTTCCATATTTATTATTGATATCTGCTTCCCCAAAACTGCTGGGAAATTTTCTCATTGCTGATAGGTCTTTCAATTTTCAAAACTCTGCCAACCTTGAAATATCTAGTTTGTCTTATTTCCATAACTGTATCCCTTTTCTTGAGAAAATGGGCTTAGTGATATAAGCTCTATGTCACCAAAGTACAATATGCAGTAGAGTACATGATGAGAAGCCAAAGGCTTTTAACAATAACAGTTAGGGTGGCAGACACATAGAAACCAATTAGAATCTTGTGGGGACAAGTTAAGAGTGTGGGAGGTTTTTTTAATAACAAATATGAGTATAACAGAAAAAGCATTTAACAGGCTGAGTGAACATGTGAAACTTACCCACAGTTGTTCTCTAAGGCATTAATGATCTTTAAAATAGCCTTGCCAATGAGTTGTCTGGCAAAGTTCATTGGTTTAATATGTACTTTTACTTGCACCTTAGACTAGGGACTTGGGTATGTATTGTTACTCTGCATCGAACTGTCTAATTACAAACATTTTAGCTAATTTTAGGATTAATTTATTTTAAATAGGTCACTGCTTCTTAAGTTTTAAGGTACGCACTGCTTTAAGTTGGTAAATTCCAAGACCAAGGTCCACTTGGATACTAAATGTACTTTTTTTTTTGCCCTTTTGTTAATTAAAACTTTGCTCTGAAACCCACTGACTTTGAATACTTAGAAAATTTTTCTATTACAGGAATAAAGTTAGTTGTGAGTAATTTACACCTACATTTGGTAGTAGGTGAAATGTTTTATTCACCTATTTGTACTGCAGAGCAAAAAAGGCTTTGTCATATTCTTATTTGTGGTTACACAAGATTAGCTTTTTTAGTTTTTTCATCAAAAGTTAGAGGCTGCACTTCTCCAGTCCTTCCAGCTGTTCTTGAGCAGCTCTGTTTCAGACTGATTTACTCATTCTTGAAGGTCTTGTGAACATATCAGTACATCATCATCAGTGTTTCCTGCTGGTGCCTGTAAGTAAATTTTTTTCTTGGAAACTCTGCATTTGCCTTTTTTCATATCTCAAAAAAATATCATAAACATCCCTTAAACAGATAATACACATACTTTAAGTTTTTCCAAAATGAAAAATTTTTAGTTTGCAGCCCCTGCCTGTGCTTTTTCCTGTTTCCTTAAAAAGGAGTGAGAAACATGGAACTGTGACTGAAGTACAGTTTCAACCATATGTGTCACTGCACATCCAGATCCTCTCCTTTTTTACTATATCTTAAAACTTTGTACTTTTATCCATTCTAGTACTTACCTTAAAGGATAAGTACAAAGTCAAAGGCTTTTAACAATAAAAGTTAGGGTGGTAGACACATAGAAACAAATTAGAACCTTGTGGGGACAAGTTAATAGTGTGGAAGGTTTTTTTAATAACAAATATGAGTATAACAGAAAAAAGCATTTAACAGGTTGAGTTAAACATGACAGAGACTGTTTATGTTAATGAAGTCAAAAAAGCCATTAATTTTTAAGGTATGAATTTGTTAGTATTTTCAGTACAATGACAACAATGCCAACATGGAGCATTCAAACAGACACGCATGTATAAGCTCTTCAATGATAATTCCTTTTGATACCCTGAAGCTCCACTAATCACTGAAGTGATACATGTGTGATGTTAGACAATGCCTAGAAGTTTCTCCATCACACATTACGGGGAAAGTGAGTATCACATATTTGGGGTCACTTTGGAGACCAAGTTACTTTTTTTAAGGTCTGCTCTCTTTCACACTTTGTATACCTCTGCTGATACTTGGGATTTGTGGCATCTAGCAATGTATATTAGATATTTAAATGTCTGCTTCATAGATATTGAAAAGTTGCATTCTCCCCCATCATGGAGTCTGTCTCAGTGGCGCTAATAGTTTTGATACTCACTCAGGGCACGCCTCCATCAATATATAAATGTAACAGCACCTGATGGCATGCAATGTAAGAAGTCAGTGTTTTCTCTTTTGGAGCTTTCTTGGAGTGGTTCTTTGCAGAGTTCCTTTTTGGTTACCTTGTATTTTTCCTACCTCTTGAATAAACACACTAAACTATCCATGCAGTTACCTATGGTCTTTGCTGAATTAATTAACAAGGGTTGAACTCTCAGTGGTTTGGTATACCTTCATTAACCTAGTGGATGGCTGATCAGGCACTGCTGCAGAAAATAACGTAATACCACCCACACAACAATCATCTAGATATAACTCCATGCCAGTCAGCAACTCCCAGCCTAGAAGGGCTAACCACCTTCTTTGCTGCCAGATGAGGACCACAGCCAGATGGTTGGAACTTTTATGTGTGAAGAGTGGGTCACATGAGGTGCTCTTGCTGTGAGCCTGGGCACAGTGCAGACCATCCCACAGTTCTGCAAGACTGACAGAGATCCTCAGCACCACAGTCTAAAGGGCTCAGTTGTCAGTATTTTACAGCACCATTACAATAAAAGGTGTTGTTTTAGGTGTGATCAAGATGGCAGTGAAAGATAGACAAGGGCAGTAGAAACTGTTGCTAATGATCACATCTTATACACATGTGTAGTAAAACATAACCTGTTTTTAGTAATTTGCATTGGTGAAAAATATGTCTGCTCACTGATTCGCACAAAGAAAATTCTATTGAAAAATTCCTTGGGTATATACTCTTCTTTTTTATTAGGGAGTATGGAGCTTGTCAGAAATTTCTTCTGTCTTTCTGCTCTGTCTATTGTCTTTTGTTGCTATGCTATTGACCTGGTTATTCACTTTAGGTCCTACATACCAATGGCTAATGTATGACACGTCTTTTCAGGATAAGCGTATTTGGCAAGATAATGAAGCCCATCTTAGTTTCAGGTAATTTTCCTAGTATTGTATCAAAATTTCACAGCAGAAGTGTTTCATTTCAACAAGATCATGAGATACATAGAGATCTTATAAATCAGCAAAAGATAATAAGCCCATAAAAAAGAAAGTTTAACAGTTTAGGTTGCAAACATGCATATATTAGCCTGTGTGGAGGTGTGCACTTGGTTTAGGTTTGTATATTATTTTGGCAAGGCTACAACTATTTAGTGAACTTTGTGAGGATGTCATCATAAAAATGTTACACAGATTCTGTACAGAAGCAGTAAGAGTTCTCTTCTGCATTGTCTTCTATGCAGAATGTAAGGAGTGGTTGGTATTTGTGGCACCAACCTAGATAGGTGACACTCATTTCTGGATCACATATATTTTATGGAGCCTCTGTACTCTCCAAGAGAGGAGAAATGGTTGATTATGGCTTAATTGGTATCTTAGTGTAATATTCTTCTGTGGAACAGCAGTCAGTACCCTCAGAAGGATCTACAGTAGACCAAAACGGTACCATCCATTCCCTTCTACAAATGTAAAGGGTGAAGAGAACCTGCTTGACACAGTGCAAAGATGCTGAAACAATTTCAGTTTGCAGATACCCTCCTTTCATAATTTTAAAAGGCAACTATCCATTCAGGTTGCAGTTGCAGCTGACTTTTGTGTCTTTCTTCTTCATTTGGGAAGCTAGCAGAAAAAGGCAGAGTGTTAAGCCAGGCAACAAGTGGCAAGACAATGTGTGGAAGGGAAGCATTCTCTCCCTGTCAGCCTGGCAATATCACTATTATCTTGCATCTTTGTACCTCTGCTGGAAGAGTGTCTATAGGACAGCAGATTACAACCTAAGTCTGGCTGGGGATGTAGGCATAATCCCATCTCAATAAGTTTTCCTGGCTTCTGGTTACCAAAGAGAAGATCTCAAAAAATCCCAGAAATGGTAAAGTGATCCTAAACCCAAGCAAGTCCCCAGTTGTGAATGAGGAGCTAAACACCACACAGCAGGGTCGTACCAAAGGGGCAGAATTTGTTTGAGGCTTCTGTCTCTCCACATGGACAGGTCGGAGGATGAACGAGGCTGTCCACCCAGCTTTAAGCGGTGATGGGTAAAAACACACAAAAAAAGTTAATCTCTACCCTGGTGCTGCTAAGTCCTGGTGGTGAGTGTCTATATAGCACATGCTCATTTTAAAGAGTTGGCTTGAAATGGGAATAGCAGGTTATAAAAGAATGTACAAAATGTGTAGGAACAGGTCAGTAAATGAGGCTGACTGCTGTCTCAGATGCATGGGGAGAAAATGTAAAGTGCTTGCTGATAAAATGTGCAGCTGCAGCCCTAGCTATACTGAGAGAAAGGATCATACGAGTATCATTAAACCACTATAAGGGACAGATTTCACAAATGGCTCTTTTCTAGTACAACCTCCATTCCTCTAAGAGGGAAATGCATCAGGAGCTTATGACATCCTGGGTACTGTGACTGCTAGCAGAAGATAATGGAGGGAGGACAAATTGTAGCTTAAGTACTTGCTCTTAATGAGCACAGTCCAGATAGAAAGTTCACTTCCTCACAGAGTGAAAAGGCAGAATGAAATTGCCTTGATATCATTGGATTTGATAGAACATAATGTCATTCATAGTCCCTGACCGTGCAGGGTGATGACCAAATGCACATTTCCCCTCCATCCATCCTTAGGCAGATAATGCTTGGCTGAACAACCCATGTCACCTGAGCTTATCCCTCCAGCATGGGGTAGACAGCACTTCTCAGGACACATAAGGGCATTCAGACCTGTCGAGAGGTCTCATTCATACAGAAGGATGAGGTTGATATCACCCCTCATATTTTCAGTTTTCCAGAAAACATGGATGTCATGAGATCAGATGATAAAACTGTCAGTGAAGTCATTAAATCTCCCTCGATGGTCCCCAAGCCTTGTGCCACCACAGAGCAGGAGTGCTTTTAGTATATATAGTGAAAGCTCAGAGGATGAGAGTGCAAAACCTAAAAATGGCTCCACACAACTGGGATCAGGATGGAGGTTTGTGTGACTCGGTGCTCCCCAGGGGTACCTTCTGGAAGAGGGAGAGCTGACTGACAGCCTCAGAGACCTCAATTACCGCCTTGCCAGTAGTAGGTTGCTGCACCCCAAAAAGATTAATGACTGGCAGAAGTCAGCACAGCTGCACAAAACACGGCTGCAGAACATTATTGTCACAGTTCCCATGACAGGCTCAGGTGTCTGGAACACGATGAGCCAATGACACCGGGAAAGCATCAGCTCTTGGCAGAAAGCTCTGGATGTCAGTGCTCCACTTCAGAAAACATTGTGCTCGCACAAAATTGTGTATTGCTGGCCTATAGGACAGTCCATAGGTCCTACAGGACCGTGCCGTCTCTGCAGTCCTGAACAGTATTATTTGACTGCTGCTTAACACAGCCACAGCATAACTGGAGAAGTTGAAACCTTCCAGAGGTTGAAGTTCCGATGAGCAGAAGTCTGTGAATGCTTCAATCTTGCTTTAATTTTCAAGCTGTGTATAGTGAATGCATGGTCTCTCCTGGCAAACAGTCTTTAATACTGAATTATCAAGCTGCATTCAGTAAAGGAATTCGGAGACAAGGGGCTTGGTTCAACTGGAATTAAATAAACACTCACAACATAGATCTTAGTTTCTCTTTTTAGACATATTTGTTTATGAATTATTCAGTTCAATTAAAAAAAATAGTTTAGGGAGCAAGGGAGGGTTGCTTGATTATTCTGTTTATAGCTATTTTATTAAACTAGTATTTTATTAATTTTACAATTGCACTTTTCAAAAGTGTAACATATGTAATCAGAGAAGCACATTCACCAATTCTCCACACCATCTAATGACCAACACATGTTTAAAAACAGGAGAAAACTTAAGATTCAAGGGCCATGACTCCACCAGGAACCCTGCAAGCTATTACAGTCAGAATGAATGGTGTACACACAAGTGTTTTTGCAGAAAAGGAATTATTATACACTCACCATGCCCATCTTGCCAAGCAAACAAAGTCTTGGTTTTAAGCCAGTGACTGGCATGGTTCTGTTCAATGGCCACCCAACATCTTCATGGCAAGGCTGTCAATCTGCCTGACATGATAACGGCAAAATTTTAACAGTCGGTTTCCTACCACACTCATAAAATGAAATGCATTTAATTTCTCAGATAACTACAAATCTTACTTGAAATTAGTTTTCTCATCCTAACACCAGTCCTATTTATGGAAGAAAAGCATTTGCTGAGGTAATCCCACACTGAATATGCAGCTGGGCGTACAGCTACTGTGTGTCTCTTTGCCCTCAGGAGTAGAAATTTCTTCCTGACGGATTTACACAGAATGAAGAAAAACTGATTGCCGAGAACTGTACACAGATGTTAAGATGAGCAGTTCAACTAGTCTCACTGTTTTCGAAAGATGATTTAATAGTGGTGTATGGTTTTTAAGGAGGAGGCAAATAATGTGATTTCATCAAGGCAACCACGCCTTACTTTTCATGCAGGACTTCCAGGACAAAGAATTTCAGAACTAAATTTTTTAGTCCTTAATGAGACAACAATTTCAAAGGGTTCTCAAGTGCCTTTGCTCCAGGCAAAACATAAAGCCTGCAGATGTAGCAAAAGGTAACAAATACATAGTTGGTCAGATAGACACATATTGCAGCTGTCTTGGGTCCAGTCAATCCTCAAACACAGATCTTTAAAGCTGTATCTAAAAGACTTGTACAGTCAGGGGACACTGACTTCTTATTAAAGAGTGGTGCTAGCTAATTCTGAAGCTCAGAGAAACCAAGAGAAGGATTACTTCTTGTGCTTATTACACTTCTTATTAGGTCTTGAGTAAGACTGGCATTATGTAAAAGATGAGAACAAAAATCCATCCATACTTGAGAGAGGTTATTCAGAACCACAACTGAGTCAGTTCAGATGAGGACACTTTTCCAGCTGTTATTCTGTCCTCGATACCATGAGTCATTCCCATATGAAGATTTGAAGGTGCCCCTGGAGGAGTGGTGTCTACCTGCTGTCCTTGAATACGCCTGTAATAACCCATTGCCTTGCCACTTAAGTAAAACAAATTGCATGCAAAAACTGTATTTCCTGTCTCATCTTAACAAATCAAGGTTGAACAGATTTTGGCGTGAGAGAACTTGGTATTTCTGAAAAAAGGAATCGCTACCTGTTTGTCCCGAAATGATCATGGCCATTACTTTAGCTGAGGGTCCCAGTGGAATAAGATCTCTTGTTCACCAACTACTATAAGGGAATTCAGGTTACAGGACGCACCAGGGTTATGGCATGTTTTAAATTTTGCCGTCACAGGCTTTTCAGACTTTAGAGGACAATTCTGGCAGCAAGCTAAGAGAAGGACTTAGAGACCTAGAGGGAATTTGGGCAGGCAATGATCAAAACTATGTTAAAGCAAGATAGAAAAACAGATGGGTATGTAGACAGCATATTTGTATTTTAAAAATCTTGATCAGATATTCTGCCTTGCAGGGAAGTGTTAATGCAGACAAAAAGCCACCTGTGAAGCGGTGAAACATACCTGCACTGAAAAACATTTTTTTTTTTCCTAAAGGAAGTATATTTCACTTGTTTCACTGATAAGCCGTATTTCTCTTGTATTAGATACCTGAAACAATCTTACTTGCAATTTTTCTTAGTAAGAGAAAAGCTGCACAATCCGTGAAAATGTGGGAAATAGCCAGATTGTCTATGTCAGCAAGTAAATCAAGAATCTTGCTTCTAAGATATTTCCATTTTATAATGGTTCTCAGCAACCGCTTAGTGATTATTTTACCTCATAAATTGACTTCCCCTGTTCCAGAAATGCCACTATAAGGTAGCACTATTCTGTACTATAAATAAGCTTAGGAGATAGACATAAATACTATCATAACCTAACTCCTTTTCAGACAACTTTGAGATATAATAATTTTGAGGTTAGGTCTGTCACATTAGTTTTCTAATTTGAAAAATCTTTTTCTTCATATTCATACCATCAGATGCAATACACAATGTGGATTCCCGTGCAAACTTTCTTCAGTCAGAATAAGGAATGCTTTTCAAAATAATGTTGGTGACATTTTTTCCTTTAATGTGTAACAAGTGCAGCTTGTTTTGTTCAACAATCATTTTGCATAATCTGTTCAATAGATCTTTCCACAGCTTTCAATAGCTCTTATTTGTGTGTACTTCACATACTTTATATGTGCTTTGTTGCAACGTGTGTATTTGGAATACTTTGATGTGGAAATGCTGAACTTCTAGCATTACAAAAAAACTTTGGGAATTGAGGTTTCTCATTCATTTTACAGCATTTCTCTATTGGTCTGTATTTTTGCTTATTCTGTAAGATGTGATTGTGGAGTTCTGAAATAATATAATACAAAATAGGCAAAAATCTAAGACTGATTATGCACACTTGGTAAGAGAAAATATATTTGTTTCATTGTGTCATACACACTACAGGCAGAAACTGTGTATTTGATATTCTTTAATTCCAGTATACATTACAGATTACACTGATGACTTTGATCATGATGAAGCCTCGGCACAAGGAAATCCCACTGAAATTAATAGGAGTTCTAGATATTTTTAAGTAGGGCTCTAACAGCAGCATGTAAAAGGACAGAGATTAAAACGGAAAAAATGATGCAAACTGAATGAAAAATAAAGAGGAAATAGCAGTTTAAAAATGATGCTCTGAACAACTGAAATACACCATCCAAAACAGGGTATTTAAACTTTTAAAGAAAAAAGGCTCTTTATAGAATGCTACTGATCTTGGTTCTAAGCTTGAAGTAAATGTGTCCTCCACTTTAATGAGAAATGAGAACATTTCCCATCCCCATAAAGTCACTTTACTTGTTCGTTTTAAAGAAATATTGAATAAAATGAAGTGGTAATATTTATCACTCAAATTAACCACTAACCATCAGGTTGACCTGATGGTCAGATAAAAATCACAACTGTAGTTGCTCTTCCATGTATATATATCCTAAAGGGAAGCATTCATTCTTAACATGCCCTGTATGTTCAGGCTGAAATTAGTCTGTGAGGAAGAGTAGCATCTAGAAAATTAATTTCTGTAGAATGCTGGAAAGGGTTTCCATGAATCTCCAAACATCTCTTTTTCTACTCTGTATTAGCAGGTGCAGAGTACTCCAGGAACCTTTCCCAGCTTACCTAACATCATCTTTGAATTTTATTTTCAGCTTGAATAAAAACAAGTAATTCCTCTGCAATTGCAAATTATATATTCTTCATGCCATACCAGTTTTATCATGGAAAAAACATACTGTAAGACTAAAAAGTGCATGTTGAACATGGAATAATACCATCTATTCTACTAAAACAAATGTGGAAATAACATTGTAGCCATTTTGGAAGTTAACATAGCAAGCAGTTAAACTCAGAATAAGGACACAGATAATTTTGTGAAAGAGAATAGCAGCTGCAATTGGCATGGTATCCATTGTTTATGCTGCAAAGGAAACCTCCCACCTCTTAAAATGTTCAGATTTCTAGGTCTTTATTTTCCTCTGGAAAACATTCATCTTCTCAGCTATTTTTAGAGGTCACAGAAGGTAACATACAATTGTTTAAGATCACACTCCATGTCACTTTATGTGCTGTGTTTGTTTTAAGCAAACCTATAACTAATCAGAAGTGATGGTGCAGTGTCTAATTTCAGCACAAGAAAGTACTACGAAGCTCAAAATTTAAATAACACCTCCCACACCCCACCAATAGCATCCTTACTCAATGTAATTTGAGTCTTTTTTAATGAGGACTATGACAGGAACCAGGAAGCTCATGGTCCTGTTGTCTGACTCAGAAGTGCACAGATGTTTGCAGAGTGGGAAGCTAAAATTAGGACCATTTACTTCATTAGGCAGTATAATCATATAAGGAGTAGAGGATCTCTTTATTCTTGAAAAAACCAAGAGATCCCACTGCCCAGCTGCCTTGCTTTACCCTCCACCTCTTCAGGCAACTTGGAAAAGTTTGAAGTAAGTGTCTGAACATCTTATTTAAGGAAAAAAGTCAGAGTGCTTTTGACCACAAAAGAAGTTGAAATCAATTCACAGCATAAAAAGTTGTTGATATTGGTCTCTATTCCTAATTCCTCCATTTGAGAAAGACAATTGATGTTCAGGCTATTTTGATCTGAAGAGTACTGTTAGGAAGTCTAGTCTTTCTTGTCTGGGCATTCTTTCATCAATGCTAGAAGAAACGTTCTACTCCTTTGACAACAAAAGGCATACTCAGGTAGCCTGAGAAACATTTTTTGTTTTCTTGCTTGTCTTCATCAGGTGCAGGGTTGTTCAAAAGGTATCCCCAAACAATTCTAACCACACCCAACTTTATATTATTCCAAATTAACACCCCACAGCTGGTTAACCTTTCTCCATTGTCCCCAGTTTTGTTATTTATTTGACATTTACAGTTGCCCCACTATCTTCTGTATTGGACAGCAATTTTATTGAGCTATCATCTTAAATCTCTTGTTATCTACAATGCTTCCCATTTATTTTTTCATATAGATATCACCTTAACATATAATTTTACTCTATATTAGTGATTTGCACTGAACTTGTCCAGTATATGTCCTGTGCTGCTTCCATGTGGTCAGAGCCTTGTACATTTAACCTAGTGCCCTTCTTAAATCATAGTGGACTGAGTCTACAATCTTGCATGATTGAAACAAAAAAGACAGAAAACAAGTGTAAAGGCACCTTTGCCACCTCTTAATAAAAAATACTTCTATAGCATGGTGCCTGTGTCTAGTGAGGCATTGGTTGTGGCATGGCAGACACAAAGCTTGAAGGCCACACAGAGTAGAGACAGCCCCATAGCTCAAAATGGCATAATATTATATGGTCAGGCTATTAGTATATTAGTAAACAGAAGTATCCCCGAAATATGAATTGCAGCCGAGGATTTTAGGGAAAGCACTAACTGGGCTGGAATAAGTTTTGCCAGAGAAAAAACTTTCTAGAATATTAATGTTCTATTGCTAAGAAATGCTCCTGGTAATGCTTAATTTACTAGAATAGACACTGCCCCAAGGGGTGCTTTAATAATTAAACTTGTTTTCCTCTAGGTTTCCCTCCAGTACTTTCCCTTCCATGATTTCCATTCAGTACAATCAAGATTTGGGGTGTAGAATGACAGTGGAAAGCATGAACGCAGTAAAGTAAAAGCAAAGGGAAGGAAGAGCTTTCATAGTAGCACTGATTTTTGGAATATTCTGTTATGAGGGATCAGGAAAACAAGAAAGTGGTATGGCTTGTGTGAGCATGGAACAGTGGAGTACTCACCTTGAGTACTGCCTGCTGTTTTGGGCGAGACAATACAAGATATAAAGCTGTTAAAGAGTGCCCAAAGGAAGGCCACAAGGATAGTGAAGGGTTTATAAGGAAAGTCATATGAGGAGCAGCTGAGGTTGCATGGATGGTTCTTCCTGGAGAAGGGACTGAGGGGAGATCTCATCACAACATACATCTTAGTCTAAAGAGGGAGTGGAGGGGCAGACACTGTTCTTTTCTCTGGTGACCAGTGACTGGACCAGAAGGAATAATATGAAGTTGTGTCAGGGGAGATTTAACTCAGATATTAGGAAAAGGTTCTTCACTCAGAGGGTGGTTGGGCACTAGAAGAGGCTCCCTACAGCACCAGCCTGACAGTGTTCAAGAAGCATTTGGGCAATGCTCACAGGCACATTTTTGGGGCGGTCCTGTGCAGAGCCAGTAGCTGGACTTGATGATCCTTGTGCGTCTCTTCCAACTCAGGATATTCTATGATTCTATGATCAAGGTAATAGCAACATATTACGTAGAAAAGATGTGATCAGGCAATTTTCAAACCCCGCCCCCCCCCCCAAAAAAATGTTGCCTTAACCCTAGCAGAGGCATAGAAAGCTCACCAGAATCTGCTTTCAGACCATTGTTTCCTTCAATTGCTGCTGTCTTCTACAAGTCATCTTCTGACATACTGTGTTATCTCTTGAATTTTCAAATAATAAAACATGGGTTGACCACATATAACAAATAAACTTTGGGACAGGGAGGGGAGACAGAAAAAGCGGGCGTTACAACCAGAAGGTCAGGGAGTGCCGTCAGTGTCCCAGAGCACGTGGTGTGTGCCTGCTGCCAGCCGGGAGCCTGCACAGCTCCCAGAGAGGCAAAGCCCCAAGGCACAGCTCCGCGGCCACGGGTGGCCAGACATGCGGTGAGAGGGGACCGGGCAGGAGAGGAAGGACCCTGGACAGTGCCGCGGTGGGGATTGTGGTGGTGGGGCTGGATTGGAGGCAGGAAGGGTTGGACACGGGTGGCTCAGGCAGAAACGTGGGGAAAAAGGTGGCAGGGCATCGGTCGGGACGCAGGGAGACAGGACAGATGTGAGGGTGAGCAAGGGCCGGCGAGGGCAGGAGAGCCAGAAGGCAGGCTGGAGCCAGGGCAAAAAGGACGAAAACAGGCTAGGGCCAGGGCAAGAAGCAGACCTCAGCAGGCTGGAGCCAAAGCATAAACACAATACTCAAAAAGCCCAGACTCAGAAACCTGAAAGACAAGACATAAAAAAAAGGCAAAAAGCCCCAGAGTCACCAAACGCAGAGCTTGTGACACAGTTGCTTTGTATGTCCCCAACCCCTCCCAAATTCTGCCTGCTGGCAGGAGCCTCTTGGCCCAGTCCGGAGTTCTACTGCAGTCCATTGGTGGGGACCTTTCACCATCCGACCAGAGAGTGTCTCTGGAGGGGGCAGTGTCTGTGGTGTTCCCCTGCTGACAGCCTGTCCCGTGGGAGACATGAAATGCTTGTCAGGCAAAGTCTCCCCATGGACAGGGCCTTCTCCCATCTTGACTCCTGCAAGTGGCACATGTGCAGCCCTTCCCCCACATGCCTCTGGCAAGCAGTGTTGATACAAACCAAAACTAAATTGTCTCCTCACAGATGTGAACAGAGGAAACCACACACTTTCCCGAACTGACAACTGTGAAACAAAAAAAGTGTTCAGAGTTCTGCTGCTGTTGCCGCCGTTTTTAGGAGCAATATTTTACTTCCATTTTAAAGACAACACTCTCCTTTTTGTATGCCCCTGTATTTCTAGGATGATAAAACCACTTTTCACTCAGGACAGTTATTGAGACTGAGGTATTGCTTTCTATTTTCCTTGTAAAACACAATTTTCCATTTGCAGGCACTTGATCACTCTACAAAGCCATGATCTTGGACAGTAACATCGCCAATAATTCTGCATCTGGACAAAATGGTTTGTCAATTCCACCAATAGAGCTTCTGCCCATTTCATGAAGCCCCTATTTGTTCATATCAGTGATGGAAGCAATGATCAGGTGATGAAAAGGAAGTTATTGTAACAGCTAGAGATTGACAGAAATATTGTAATTCTAGTAACTATACTTTCACATTCCTGAGCAGGTCAAAACAAGTGAAGGTGGCATAGCTATAGTCTATTATACTCAGTGGTGGTTTGTAAAGAAAAACAAACTTGTACTCTCTAGGGTAAATCAAATTAAATCATGCAGCTAGCTTTGGTTGTGGTTGTCACTTAGCAGATCAATGTTTCTAGCAAACAGTCAGTTGCACTGACTAAAGTATTTGAGAGTAGTGACTCTGGCCTTATTGGAAAGGAAATAAAAAGTCCAAGAGGAATGGCACCAAGGTGATGATATTTGTCATTTTTAACTGTCTTTGCCTCTCAAGCAAGCTTGAACAAGCACATTATGAAGGTGTTGTGCAAACAAAGTGTGAAATCTTCCCTCAAGATGCCAAGTATTTTCCTGCGTCAATTTGCAAATTCCATGATGTATAGCATTTATAAAAAGTTTCTGCTTCATAGGCATAAATTTTATACTAAAAATGTTGCCTGAGAAATGGAAATTAGAAGTTTCAATCAAGTTTAGAACTAATTCAAATTTACAAGCATTTTTATGTGTATATCATCAAATGAGAATATTGCAGACTCTTGTTTAGATCAAAGCACCCCTAAATGCTTACCCAGCTGCAAAACCAGTCTCAGCACAAGTCATGTTCAGAATACAGCAAAAATATTTCACCTGGATTCTAATATTTGCATGAATATTAGTTTGATCTTGATTGATGAAGGGAAATGACTGATTTTTTTTTTCTAAGAAGACAAAAAAGCCTGCAATTTTTTTATCATATTTCACAGTTCAAACTTTTAGGCAAGTTTGGAGCTTTTTCTGTCAAAAAGTAGTGATTCTTATTTTCACATCACCCTGAGAAGTTACTTGACAAGATGTTTCAGGTGGCAACAATTCCACAAACTGTACACTAAACAGGTCTGATAAATATTATTTAGCCACACTAAATGTCTTACATATTTGAGATTTTTTTGTTTTTCTCAAACAGATCTTCAAACTCAAGAGTACTCCTAAATCTTACAATCAGCAGTATATGATCAGTTATCAGAAAGGAAGAGTGGCTTTCAGAATTTTTCCCATAGTACTGTAAAATGTTGTGCTCAGAGTTCACTTAACATAATTTCAAACATAGCTGGTACTCTATTCTTAAGCTTTCAAATAAAATTCTTAATGCAAAAAGTTTCTGATAACCAAAACACTAATCTTGACATGTCCTCCAATTCCTCTACTGTCAGGTCTCCCAATTTATTCTTGACAAAAGATATAACAAAATTTTTTGCAAAAGATGCTAAATGAGACAGTAGAGGCACCATAACATTTCCAGAATTTGTTCTTTAATCAGTGTGTCTCCAACACCTCTAAGGACTTCAACAGGATCCTCTGCAATTGACATACTCCATGCTTCCTTCCCAGGGGAATCAGTTTGTTCACCTATATCAGTGGTCTGAGTCCTTTGATATGAATCCAAATCACCTTCAGTTGTCCCATACTGCTTCCAGATCTCAGCAATTTTGCTTCATGCAAAAGGAGTTCATTCACAGGAAACTAAATTTGAAATAAAATTGTGAACACATTTCCACTGAGGCAAAACTTTATGTGGAGTTGCAGTACCAGAAATCGTTTGCTAATTACAGAGCGTGCATGAGCCATTTGACAGTCATGGCACCCACAGAAGCTACTTGTGCAAACTTTTCAGCTGATCTGTGGACTGTACAGAAGAATAAGTGCTGAGAGTAGCTTTCCATTTGCCCTCCAGTGCCAAACACCTAAAAATTCACTTCTTAGACAATCCTGACCTTCCAGCTGCTTGTACCTCTTTAGATATTTTGCATCTTTAAATCATTTTCCTGCTTTACTTGGTCTTCTATGCAGGGTATTTCCATGTATTCTTTTTATTTTTCTATATGTTTTTTTAAATTTCATCTTTGATTGATTTTTTTTTTTTTTGCTATTAACCCGAGGAGCATGTCCCAGCTACTAGACTAATCCTTACCTGCTAATAGCAGGACCCGAGGCAGATGGAACTTTGTTGCTCACAGAAATGTGCAGAGTGCAATTTTTTATCTCAGAAAACTGTCCTTGGGAAACAGCTAATTTCCTCCTTCCTGTTGGACATTTCAGAATCAGCTAAAAATTTTGAATTCAAGTAAGTTTTAACCTTGGTTTGAAAATTCAAGATAATCCCCACACAGAAGTAATGTGACTGTTCTCAGATTCTCTGGCCCAGGAGCTAACACAATACAAAAAACTGTGACGAAATACCAATGTATTAATCCCTTCCTGCACAGAGAGTATCTGTATTCATCTTACTGCAAGATAACAGAAAGCAGTTATTTTTATTTTTTGGGTTGGTTGTCCAGAACATTAATTAAAATTTTTTGTGACCAGTTTGGGTTACATAATAATCACTTCACCAATACTTTCACTTAAAAATTTAAAATTATTCATGCCCATTCTCTCCAAGTTTCATTTTTCTTGCATTGGCTTTGAAAAATATTCCATTCATGTGCTTTTGTCTAAAGTTCACTCTTCTGTTATCTAAAAACAATTAATTTACCTGTGTTTAAATAAGCAATAGCTGAGTATATAGCCAGCGGGCTTTTTCATGATTTTATCTGTAAGCATTGCACTGCAGGTTTTCCAGCTCTCTCATTTCAAAAATTTCTTTTCTTATAACTAGAAAGAGATTACAAAAATTATTTCCATTCCATCTGAATTGTTTTCTTACAAGCAGGTCTTTTCAACATCTTTTCAAAGTGTTTCAACCATTTTGAGACCAGAGAAAAAATTCTCATATAAATGTACAGAAAAACTTTATTTAAAAAAAAAAAGTGAAAGAATTAAGAAAATAAAGATTTTTTTTATCCATCTTACTCAACTGAAATAAAAATAAATTTTCAGTCTTTTTGAATATACAAGGTTTTCCATTTTTTTTTCCTGCATATTTCAAGGATTTTAAGGACCAATACACACCAGTGATCTCAGAAGAATGTAAGCATTACCAAATGTATGTTTAGTTCTCCTCAAGTTTACGTATATATTAATTTTAAAACCCAAAGAATTTGAAGTTTTTATGCAATACTTTTGTAAAGAAGCAGTAATAAATATTCAGCATATTTAGAAAGGCTATAGGTATCTCTGGTAGAAATATCAGTGCTCAGATCATGCTGTTATTAAACTCTCATTCATCAGCTATGATATTTCATGCAATTCTGTGTACAAACAAAATCCAGATCCGGATATAAAATCCAGCAAAGCACCATTTTGAGGTCTTCTACCTACTCTGTGGCTGCACAATCTTGAAGCATCTTAGACTCTGATGCTAACTTCAATCTATTTGAATGGCTTAAGTTTGTCCATTTTGTCAAGACTAATATATGGAAATAGGTTTTGAGATGCTCAGACTTCATTTCAGACGATATTCACCAGTGCAGTACAAAAAGTTTAACCTGATTGTTGCTTCCCAAAACTTTTTGGAAGAAGGAAACCTGTCTGGCAGAATAGTCTATCTACATCCTCCAGCAGGAACTGATACGGACTGAATGATTTATTCTAGTTAGTACTACAGACTCTACTCTTTCTCTCTTCTCAACATATTTTTCATATTCTTACATGATTAAAAACAGAAAGAGAATGGTATACATACTTTCTTTCAATTTAGTTTTTTCACTAGTGTATTGGTTTTCATTCTTTGCTTTTAAGAAAAAATTGTTTTAACCACCCCTTCACTCATGCAAAACTTCCAGTCTTCCTGTTCCTTTTTTATTTCTTATTTGGTGATTTTTTTAAAATCAAAATAACACTTTCTGAAGTGAAAGAGGCCAGGAATTTTGCTTAGAGGTACTTATCAATCATTGTTGCATCAATTCTTATAACTGTGCATGATAGTTTACAAACTACACATGATAGTTTACAAACAGTTCTTTAAAAAGTCAGAAAGTAAAATAAACTCATATTATTTTTAATAGCTGTTCCTTGTAATTGCCAAACCTGCTGGTTTTCTACATGTTGGTACTGCAAATTCACACATCTTGAAGAAATCGATTTGTAGTTTCTTATAAAGTTTGCTTTTGTTTCTGTAAAACTACTTATAACTCCCAGGAGAAAAAAAAAAATCTCATACTTAGTTTGACAATATTTATTCCAAGTTAATGGAAATCATAGCATTATAAAACAAAATTGTAATCTCTGTCACTGTTATATACACTGGGAAGATTGTGGGGGCAGTTATATATAAGACTTTGCAATTGAAGCAATGGGAGAGTGATCAACTGACTAAATTGTTTATCAAAGACAAAAGTTAATGCAAAAAACCATTTCATGTTAAAGATTAACAATGCAAAAGAGAGAAAATACATCCCTAACTAAACAAACAGATAGGTGATGCATAAATATGTGTGCAAATATGGATAAATCTACAAATCTAGTAAAATTACATGGATTATAGATGTCTGTCAAAAAACCCAATGCAGCATCCAAAAAAAAAAAAAAAAAGGCATTACATATAGAACATAATAGAGAAAATAGTTTCCTTAAACTCAAGAAGAGTTATAACTTAGCACATCCTTTGTTTTGCCTTTAGCGTTCATTGATAAGACAGTACACTTATTTATATAGAACTAAAATATATTTTATACTGTGTGCTTCAAACTTCATTTTCTGTTGTATTTATCAATCTAGAAAGCAAAACAAAGAATTGAGTTAAAAAAAAAAAAAAAAAAGGAGGGCCAAAACTAACACTTTGAGTTGTCCAGCTGTGCAGTTCTTAATTGTCCTGGCAGTTATAAGAAGTTACCAGATTCTCCAACAAGATAGTCTAATTGGCATAGCAAGCAGAAAAAGACAACCCTTCAACTGGTGTACATGTGAGAGGATATACTGATATTTATAAATTCATCAGAAAATAAACCTGGGGCAAGTAAGTCCTTCAGTCTCTATGCAATACACGGGGAATAAATTGTTTTTAAATTAATAACTGTTTTATCTAAAAAGGATAGCCTTAAAATACAACTTGACAGGTTAAAAGTCAGCAGTTTTGCTAAATCATATCAAATTCTACTCATACTTACAGACCGAAGTAATTTTTTTTTTCCTATTAATCCTCTACTCTTTTTAAGGTCCCAAGTGTTGCTTAGACCACAAAGTAGGTCATTATGCTGGTGTGACCTATCACCATCAATTTAGCACTTCAGCTGTACTCTAATGACATAATATTTCCTGGTTTTGTTTTACTTTTTCCTACTATCACAAAGAGGAAGAAGACATTTCCACACGCCATGTCTGGTAAAGAAAAAGTACTCTGCCCATGATTTCACATCTGTGTGTGAGAGGTAGTCCTTAGCAAGTGCAGCAGCAACCATGGGATCTTGGTAGTCAGAAAAAATTCCATTAATGAACTTTTTTTCTTGTGAGCCACATCCATCATTCAGATGATACTTGATGCTTATTGCTTAATTCCACTTGATTGTGTCGTTTTCAGTAAGTTTTCTGTAATTGAACTGAAAACAGTAGGAAATAAGTTAGATTTCACAGAATCACAGAATATCCTGAGTTGGAAGGGATCCACAAGGATCATCAAGTCCAATTCTGAAGTGAATGGTCTGTATGCAGATTGAACCTACAACCTTGCCATTATTAGCACCGTGCTCAATCAGCTGAGATAATCTCATTGTCCAAGGAATGCATATTGGAAAATAATACACAATGGGAAAAAAAGGTGTTTGAAAGAATGCCTAGGTCTTGTAGAGCACATTCACAGGAAGATATGAATTATAAGAAGTTACTAACTTGAAGTATCATTAACTACCAAATTTCTCAGTCTGTGCATTAGTTTGTTGTGGCTCAGGGCATTGGCTGCATTTGAAGTTGTTGAATGTTGGTGGTATAGCCTGGTTTATGTTCAGAGGTAATTTAAAGTGGAAGATTCTGGCTTAGAATTGTTAATATAAAACTGTTTTGTACATGTCTAATAATTTAACTTTTTCCTTCTGGTTATTCATATAGGACATTACAAATTTGCAATGGATTGATGATAAAACAATACACAGGCTTAATCAAATCATGACAATTCTTCACCTTCATTGGATGCGAAGAACAGTTTTTGGATTTTGATGTCAGATGTAAAGAAGAAAGTTGGAATTGTCAACATGAATCTGTCATACCTGCTTTAAATTTAAATTTTGAAGCAGACTTACTGTTAACAGAAAAAGCTTCAGGCTAGTAAAGGAAATTAAGAAAAAAAATAGATGAAAACTGGGATGTCAAGGTGGAGGGAGGGAGAAGAGTGCCAAATAACATGACTTGCAAAGTTCAATTACTGGGTGGACCATATGAGGGCTGCTGGGGAAAGCTGCTCATCGTCTCAACCTCATGCTCACACATGCATTCACCATCAAATGAACCCTGCCATGGTTTGTGCTCCCTTGAGATGGTAGAGGTGAGACAGAATGTTGTTCTGAACACAGGGCAATGGTCCAGCCCAGCAGGTCATGGTCCCACCTTGAGCAGTCTGTGTTCAGGCTGCGGCAGACAGCCCTGTGGCAATGTTCTGATCTCTGCTGGGAGGGGGCCACTACAGGCAGACCTGTCAATCAAATCCCTCCTTAATGAAATCTCAACTCACCTTTTCAAGTATTATTAATCTTCTTGCAGTTTTTGATTTCTGGCTGATGTCAAGGCTCATTGCATTGAGTTTGTGATTTTAAACTCAAAGCAAGCAATTTATTTCCAAGGACGTACTTCTATAATCTGTATAAATGACATACAGAATTTAAGCCTTTTGCTGTGGGAGGTAAAACAACAAGCAGAACTGGTGAAAACAGAATAACAGAAGGGGTAAGGCTGGAAGGGACCACTGGAGGTCATCTGCATATAGCATGTTACCTTGGATTGTGTTCGGATGTCTGTTGAATATCTTGAGGGAAGGAGAATCCAGAGCCTCTCAGAGCAGCCTGTTCCTGTGCTTGGTCATCTGCACAGTAAAGAAGTTCTTCCTCATATGCAGGTGGAGCTTCCTGTGCATCATTTTCTGCCCATTGCCTCTTGTCCTATTGCTTGGCACCACTAAGAAGAGCCTGGCTCCATTCTCTTGACACCCTTCCTTCAGATACTTGCAGACAGTGCTGAGGTGCCCTCTCAATTGTCCTTTCTCAAGACTGAACAGGCCCAGGTCCCTCAGCCTTTCCTCATAAGAGAGATGTTCCAGGCCCTTAATCATCTTTGTTGTCCTCCTCTGGACCTGCTCCAGGAGCTCCCTGCCTCTCTTGTACTCAGGAGCCCAGAACTGGACACAGCCTGAGTGTGGCCTCACTAGGGCTGAGCAGAGAGGGAGGATCACCTCCCTTGATGTGCTGGAATCCTTTTCCTAATGCACCCCAGGACACCACTGGCCTTCTTGGCCCCAGGACACATTGCTGGCTCATGGACATCTTGTTGTCCACTGGGCCCCCCAGGCCCTTCTCCACAGAGCTGTTTTCCAGCAGGTCACTGCCCAGCCTGTCCTGGTGCTTGGGGTTATTGCTCCCCAGGTGCAGGACGCTGCACTTGCCTTTGTTGAATTTCAGACTGTTCCTCTCCACCCATCTCTCCACCCTGTTGAGGTCCTTCTGAAGGGCTGCACAGCTCTGTGGGGTATTGGCCACTCCTCACAGCTCTATGTCATCAGTGATCTTGCTGTGGAGGCATCTGCCCCTTCAGCCAAGTCATTGATGAATAGGTTAAACAATACTGGGCCCAGTATTGACCTCTGGGGGGCAAGGCGGGTGGCAGGCCTCCATCTAGCCCCAGTGCCCACTGACTGTGAGCTTCTGGGATCTGCCTTTCAGCCAGTTCTCAATCCATCTCTCTCTTCACTCATCCAGGACACACTTCCCGAGTTTGTCTATGAGGATATTGTGAGGATATAGTGTTGAAAGTCTTATTAAGATAGGTTATATCCACTGCTCTTCTCTCATCCATCCAGGTAGTTTTTTCATTGCAAAAGGCAATCGGATTGGCCAAATGATTTACCTTTAGAGAATCCATGCTGACTACTCCTGATTACTTTCTTACCATCCATGCACTTAGACATGGCTTCCAGAATGAAGTACTCCGTCTCCTTTCCAGGGATTGAGGTGAGACTGACTGGCTGGTACTGCCCTTGGTCCTTCTTCTTGACATTTGGAAGATTGGGGTGACATTTGCTTCTAGTCCGCAGGCAAACTAGAAATCAATGTTCAGGTCAGCGAGTCGAGACATATGAGGGAAAATGGAAAAGCTTATGAGGCAGCAGGGGACTCTTCTTGGGAACAATACTCATATTTGTTGGAAATTTAGTGTGTTGCGTGTTAGTGTGTTGTGTGTATGTCAGTTTACGCTGTTCTCAAACCAAAACACCAAGTGTGAAAAGTCATGTTTCATCATGGGTCTACTGCTGCCTCAAAGTAGGAAGAGCTTTTGAAGAGAATGCTGGATATATCTCACTGAGGCTGGAGAGTAAACCTTGTGAAAACAACATACTTCCTTGTCAGGCCAATACAGCTCACAGAAATCAACAACAATAACTAAAGGAAAAATATTTGTTATTTATTGACTTACCCTAAATAATCTAAGGGTTATGGAAATAAACATCTTTCTGATAAGAGTCTTTCAGATTCATACCATAATTTTTATTATTATGTGTTGATTTAGGCTTTCCATTTGTAAATAGAACTTAGGGCAGAATTTAAATTTAGAAGAAAATCATAGGTAACAGTCTTATTTTGTACTACATCTGTCTGCTCTCCAAATTTATGCTGATCTTTCTGAACTGAGAACATACTGGTCTCATTTTAGGGTAATAACAACATTGAACTCTCCTGTCTGACAATCAACATAGCAAAAAGGTGTAACAACAGGAGAAACACAGAATAATTTTACATTCTGAGTGTTTTTTCCTGCTAGAAGCATCTAAGGTATTTATGATAAAAATTAGGTGATAAAATAGATTGCTGACCTAGGTCCTGAAATAATATTTTGAGTTGTCCATTTTAAAATGTCTTCAGCTTTCCATTTACTTTGATTTTAGCTTTGTTACCAGAAATTGTTCACACCATGTACAAATTCACGGTACATTTTAAGTGCTGATGTGAATAGGATTTGAAAAGTCTCATCAGTATTTTCCACATGGAGAACATTTGTGATAACACAACCATAGGAACCTTTGCTGTAGCTTAAATACTATGCAGGATTTGAAGGGGAATTATGCTCCAAAAAGAGTAAAGTTTCAGCATTTCTTCTAAAGAAAACTAATTATCATGTAGGTTTCAAACTCTATAAAATACTTAATTCAAAAGCTTCAAAGAGAATATTGAGTTCCTTCAGGTTAAATATTATCATAAGTATCATTAGATACTAAACTTCAATGTCATCACCTCAATAGTTAAGGAAACAAAAACTGTATTTTAAATGAACTGTATTTTTTATGAACAGAATAAAACTATTTAAACTTGAATGAAGAATACAAAAGTTAAATAAACACTGAAGTCTGTGTATTTAAGGAAAGGAAACGTTTATAATTTTATTCAATCTGTAGGATTTAGAATATATTTTTCATTCTTTCTCCACTTACATATCCTGTTTCTGAACATCCTTCTGATAAATGGGCTTCGTATGAAAACTTTATGCATATCATTATAAATTTAAACGAAAATAATTTAAAAGACTATTCAGATGTATTGATTCCTATATAATGGCTGAAATGACATTGCAAATTATGCATTTTCTTTTTCTCTTTTTTTTTTCTAAATTGTTTTTCCAGACACGGTTTGGATTTCCTTTTGTTACTTTATATGCAATATTCAATATCATTTCAAGAATATTTTTCACACATTTGCTTGATACTCGCCTATAGATGGGGAGCTGATTTTGTAAAATTGACTTTTAAAATAGGTCATCATCACAAAAAAAACCCAAAAATCTCTTCCACCTGAGGTATGTTTAGGCTTGTCATAGCAGGATTTCAGCCACTAGTTCTTACATTTTTCAGTCTGATACCAATTGACAGTGTTTGTTAGCTGTGTCCTTGCCTTTCAGCCTTGATAATATCATATTGTGCCAGTGGATTTTTTTCTTGCAAAAATAGAGATACTCTGAAATGCAAACTCTGCTTTTTTCTACATCTTACTGTATCTCACTGTTACAGCTCTTGATAAATTTTTTTTATCTTTTTTTCACTACATATATTAAATTCATGCATTTTTCAGGATAAAACCACTTCACCTTCAGTAAACCACTAAGACAACATCTGGTTTTGCTATGTCATTGCTATGTTTTTATTGATATGTGAAAAATTACTTATTGAAGTGCAACCACCAATTTAGCACTATACATGGCTATATTTTTAACTGTGAACTTTTTTGAAGAAGATGGTGTCTGGCATTAAATTGCAACATTATGAAGTGCCATCACTTCCACCTGTGTGGTAAAGCATTTTTTCTTTTTGCATGGTCCAATTCTAAATTCTCCTGCTGAAAATCCCCTTTTACTTTCACAGGCATGACAGATACAAAGGGTATTAGCTTTTATTTTCAAACAGGATGTTCTTTTTCTCCTGCCCTCATTCCTAACTGATTTCCAGCTCTGATTATCACAATAATGTAATTGTATACAGATAGTCAAGCATACGATTGATATTATCTCAACTTGTATACTTTTTTGTGCAAAAATAAATTAAAATTCTTTATGAGACAGAAACTGTATTTGAAAATATTTGAAATACCAAATAATTAACTTACTAACTTTTTTTGCCAAAGATTAAAAGATGGTTTTTTGTTTGGTTTTCTTAAATAGTTACTTTCACTTCATGTCAACTAAATGTCAAGGTCCTCATGGTACTGGATTGCCCTGATCAGCCTCAATTAGGACCCTCACCCATTCCCTCTGCCCATCATGCTGGTGGCTCCAGTAAGTTCAGACCTGATCTTAGTTCCATTGTACATAGAGGTTATTTTCTGCTGTCTCAATCCTTGGATGGATTTGAGTACATTCTTTGCCTGATGAATACTGCAAAAAACAGTAAAAGTACTCTTTTTGGAGGGGCAAAGGCAGGGAGGCTGTTTTTGTAGGATGTGAAAGAAGGTAATTTATATCAAAGGTTTTTGGAATAAATAAACAAGTTGATTGTTTTGATTAATCTTTTACCTTGAAAGCTTGAAATTTATTTCCTTCTGCTCTGATTCTGCTGTTTGGTCCTGAAGCCTTTGTGTTTGAAGTTGTTAGATGGAAGCATCTTTCTCTGGTGATTGTCTCTGAGAACCTTCCTAACTTAAAAAAAAAACCACAGCAACCTTGTTTTTCTCATGTTGTGTAATACTGTTAGACTTAGTCAATAATTACTAGGTAATCTGTCATTTAAAGTTTGATGGGAGTTTATAACTGGATTTGTTAGCTGTAGCCAAGTCATGCAGCTGGAAGAAAGAAATCTTGAATGGCTTCATATTAAGTTACATGGCTTTTGAAGAGCAGGATTCTTGAAAGCAGTAAGTAGTGAATGCTCTTAGTGAGTCCAGAATCTGACTAAAATTGTCTTTAACTCTAAAGGGTTCACCTAAAAAGAAAAAAAAGTGAATTGGAACCCTTAGTGGGATATATGGATGTGTGTGGCAGCATGTGGGCAATAACAGAAATCAGGCTTTCTGTTGGAACACCATGAAGCCATTTTGGGCAGTGCAACATGTGGGAATAGAAACCACCATGCTTTTACCTGTGCTCTGTCTTCTTCTGTTTCCAAAGACCCTTTCTAAGGAATCCTATGGGCTCAGTAGAGAGTGGATATGCCTGCCCAGTTAGCCTGATGACTAATGAATCATAATGTTCTGGCTTGCATGTGGCTTACATGGGCCCATTTAATCCTGCCACTATCTGCAAATTGTATTTAAAGGCTGATAGCTAATGATATGCTTTAAAGTGTTAAACACTAGTGATGAATAATATTGCACATACAGTATTCCAAGAGATCATGTTGTTACTTTTCTTAAATGTCCACACATTAACGCTGTATTGTATGCCATATATTGTATGCCATATATTCAGTCAGAAGCTTTCACCTCCAGAGAACTATTGCTCCTAAGATTGTCTAATTGCCAGCAATTAATGCACATTTATTCCAGTCAGATTTTTGTATCAGGTAAGTCTCACATCATATTTGTTTCCATCTTAAGGGTGTTTGATGCATGAGTACAGGTAAATGGAAGAGAAGAACTGAGGTAAGGAGGAATTTCACTGGCTGGTTCAATAGTGTAACATATGCAGCCTGATCTCTGTGGCCTGCCCTGGTTCTTCATCAACAGGAGGGGCTTTTCCTGTTGTGTACTCAAGGCAAATGCAGATGATTGCAGCATGCTTACTGCCACTGAGGCCAGGTGCTCTGTGGCACTGTGAGGAGCTCATGTGTTTTGTAATTCCCCGTCTGGCTGAGACTAACATAAATCCTCTTTTCATTTGGTGTAGAGCCTAATGAGATCAGCCACCTCTTTCTCTTGATGATCCTACACACTTACTGCCAAGCTGCCTCATTAAATCATTCATTGGCAACTTCTCCTTTGTCCCAGAAATCTCCGTCAGCTATCTAGCTATCTAGCTGCTGCTAGGTTTTGGATCTCTAAGGCAGACAATTGAGCCTTGGGAATGAATGGTACTGGGGAAAAGAAGTTATTTGAAATAAGGTGAAAACCAGAGTCTGTGATGGCTGGAGTATACCACTGATATTTCTGTGGAAAGATGAGGTACATGTCTGAAGGTCTACTTGTGCCAGACAGAGACCCCTCAAACAAGCAGAAATGGTAATTGCTCACATGAGCTGGAAAGGTCATGTATCTTAGTTTAGCGCTATTTGACTCAGTTATTTTTTCAGTAGGCAATAGTTGTGCCCAATATGACGACATTGGGCAATTTTGTATTATTCAGGAAAAGAAGGTTTCAGATACAGTCTGCATTAGACTCCTTTGGTTGAGTGGATGAAGAACACTCTAGAAAGCCTTTCTAGTTGTGCTTAGTGGAGACACCAGTTTCCCTTTGAAAGCTTGAAGGCAGTGTGATGTGAATATAAATATGAGGGGAAGTGGTATTTGTGCCATTCTGCTCACAAGGTCTCATTTACAACTTTGGTTACTATGGACATGAAGTAGGCTGTGACCCTTTGGTTAGCTTTGTTGGCATTGCAATCAAGCAATTTCAAAACTTATTATAAGACTTTAATTTAAACTAAACAAAACAACCTAGGCTCTGTCAGCAGTTCAACATAAAACAGTTCATCCATAGGTGTTCATCATGACCGCTGTTTTTGTTAACCAGAGGAGCAAAAACTGTACTGGTATCAATGTAGGCTGTTGCGGTTCCATAGCTTACCTCCACGGAATACTGCAGGAACTTTGAGGACGCTAGTTATGCCAAAAGTTTGTGTAAGCAGTATTTGTAGTGATTTTTCCCTGCACAATCACATGCTCATCAACTATCTCACCACAGACCACCACAGAACACAGAGTGCCAGCTTCCACTTGCAGTAATTATGCAGCACCACAGCGAAACTCCAGTGCTGGGAGACCTGAAAAGCAGCTGTTAAATTCAGTAGGCACATCAATTACACTGAATTTCATTCTACTACAGAACTTAGTATTGCTTTAGAAAAGCTTGAATGATTTGGTTCTAGTAACATAAGTGTCTTGGTATGTTGTCAAAACCAAATTAAAATCTTGAAGCTAGGGACCTGGATGACATGCTGACAGTATAGAGGAAACGAACCACTGATTTTCAGGCACTTGAAGAATGCAGCTGTGCAATTATTTTGGACATGGCACCTTGCCTTGTGTCTCAAGACAAATGTAGTACTAAAAATGTAGACAGATCCTCATTTTTGGCCATTGCATGTGCCATGAATCTCTTCTGCATGACTGCAGTCACTCGCCTCAACAGCATTTTCAGTTTTAAGACATTTAAGGAGAACAAGTGTGGTAGCTTAGAAGGAAGCTTTGGGCAAAGTATGTAAACCTTGCAATTTGCCAAGCCTGAGAACTGACACAGATAAAAGCGTGACTTCTTTTGCCTTGCTTCTTTTAGAGTGTGGACTATCTTTTCTTCAGTACCAAGTATTTTGTATTTTCACACCCAAATCCCTCAGATGGTATTCTGCATCACTACACCCAAAGCATACCCTTTTCTATCACTTCTTCAGAAGGAGTTGTTTGTGCTTACCGAAATGAAAGCTTTGACAAACAAAGAAGAAACCAAAGCAACCGAGAAAGCAAACAGACAAAAACAACAAACAAAGGAACTAAAAAAACAACCAATTAAAAAAGAAGGTATTTATAGATGGCAAACTGGATTTGTGCATCGTAGTTCCTCAAGCTACGTTGTAAGACAGCGTTTTCAGGGCCTACATTCCTGCACCACATTTCACTGTCATGGCCTTTGATTGTTGTTTCTTCTGTTTTGTAAAATCAAGCCACTTTCTTAATGGTAAAGATAATTTGCCATTAGAGGTGTCTGCTCCTATCCTAGCTAAAGCTCTGATGCAGGGAGATACTATGTTTTATAAAAAAAATAAGGTTCTCTATGCCTGTTTTTGTTTCTGCTCAGTTTTAGTTAGTGCTGTCTCCAAGATCCGAGTAGGAGTGAGCCTACCCTCCTGACGACGTTACTGTTGTACTAAAGTCTAATTTCCAGGCTCTCAGCTCAACTGGCCTGCCCTCTCACAATCTCTCAGGAACAAAATATTGTGACATTGTGGGAGGAACTTGGATACTGTCAGTGCTGAAAATGTCACTACACACCCTGAGGTGTTTAAAAACCAAGAATATGTAACTTTTCCGCTAGTAGCAACTTTCACAAGGTGCCATCTTTTGTAGCTCTAGGCTGACTCAACAGTTGTAGTTGTCAAAGGGCAGAGACTGTGAACATAGATTTAAGGAAGTTCTGGTGAAAAACGTAATGATATTATCCTTGTAGTCAAGCTGAGGTTTGTTTAGCACAAGCAGCTGGTTACATTGTGCCTGTACAGCTTGAGTGGGGAGGAATGGTCAACAATATTCTATATAAAATAAAACTTTGCTTTGCATTGAGCAATTTGAACTGCACTATATTTCTTTCCATTAAACACTTGCATAAGGGCATGTAACAAAGGAAAACAGTAACTATTTACGCTTAGTGTTGAAGTTCACTGCCATAGTATCTTCTGTTGTGACGCAAAGTATTGTTTTATTTAATAGTCTATGTACAGATTACTTTAATTATTGAGCTATTTCATCTTGTCATCTTGAAGTAATCTTGACTCCTTCCAGATCTGATGAATGAAAACCCTCTGATGAATGAAGGAACCTTAGCATTTTTCTGGCACCAGAACCAATTTGAAAATAAGGCAGTAGATCAGTGGCTGAATTTGGTAACTCCACAATGAATGTGCCCTGTCTTTGAAGTTCTGTCCCGTACTTAGCTGTGCTTGGTTTTCATGTACATATTGTGTGTGCATAAGTGAGAGAAACCTGCTTATCAGAGACCATCACAGAGGAGCCTGCAAGCAGCAGTCTCAGTCAGTCAAAGAAAGTTTACTTGCCTGTTGCAGAACTCTTTGAACTCTTTTGTTTAAAGGAAGGAAACTGAGGTAGTGGTGAGGAAGATCACAAAAACCAGGTTTATTTTTAATCCTTTGATCTTTATATTGGTTTGGTTAAGTACAGTGGGCTGAAAGAACCTCAATGACTGAGTTGCATTATATAATAGAATGGCACAAATGTCTGACTACAGCCGTAATACTCATCACCTGCCATGTTTGGATTTGGTTTCATGAGCTGGCATGAGTGTTACTGAGGACTGCAATGACAGTGATACACCATTGTTGGCATGTGCTAGCTTGAACCTGGACAGTAACACAGCTTGCCTACCATGTGAAAGTAATTTCCGCCCGGTTTATGGTTCAAAATACTCTTTAAAGATACTGCAGATTCCTGTTTCCATCCAATATATAACATTTCCTTGTCTCTGCTTGAAGAAAAAAAATAGGAGGGTTTATAATGATGAAGAGTTTCTTAAGGACAAGAGATTCTCACTAATATCTGGAGGACTGGACTTGAATCCAGGGAAGAGATTTACTTGACTCTCATTCCCAAAATCACTAGAAGGGAGAAGGGAAAGGAATATTGTCTTTTTCATAGCAAAATTGTTTGGAATAAAGCAGGTTTTTTTTGTTGAAGAACACCAATGAATCTGGAACTTGTGCTAAATATGTTTCACCTGGGAATTTGCTGTCCTGTACATAGTGTAATCCTATACAGCTGGGAAAAAAATACAATGTTTTTCCCTTATCGACAGAGTTGAAACACTTTCTATATAACCTCACCAATGGTCAGTGAGTCCTCTGGAGAGTGTAGTCATAATTTTAATTAATTTAAAACTAGGTCACTTGATCTTTAAGATTAATTTTACTGATTTTCTAACACGCTGAAAGTTCAGTCATTTATCAAGAATTGGGTGAAGCTGAAATTATATCCATCATTAATTAAATAACCTCCACCATCTTTTTATTTCAGGGTCCAAATTTTCTGGTTCTGTTTTTTTTTTTTTTAGGAATTTTATAGCCAATCTAACATAACATGCTTTTGATTGTGAACAGTTTCTAATTGAGAGAATTATTATCACAATTCATGTTCAGAAGACTCAATGCTGTGTGCTTTTGTTCCCTGCTGTTTTCAATTTTCTTTATATTCCATTCTCAGCTGGCTAGTTCACTGATTAATATTAGTATTCCAGATATGTTCTCTGCCTCCTTGAAATTATTTTAAAACCTTAAAACCCATGTTGAAATTCAGTTTAGCTTAATAAGTTAGTCTGATAACTGGCTGCTCACGAGCAGATCTGACCCTCTTGCCTTAGGGGTGGTGACAGCTGTCAGAGGCACGGATGAAAGCCAAGGGCTCATTGCTACTTCATCTATCTGCTTTTAATTTAACAAAAGTCTGCCAGAGAAGGAATTCAAATCACTGTTGCAACATGGTCACCTGCTCAAAACAGAAGGATTCTGTCATTTGTGAGGCCCATCAATCTCATGAGACTGTGAATTGTTAACAGAGCATTCTGGAAGCAAAAGTTTTGCTTCTATACTTGTCTTAAGGAGTTCACATGGATGGCAGGATCTGGTTATTCTTCCTTACATTGTGTTTAATCTGGAAAATCTTTTAAAGCACCAGAGAGCTCAAACTGGGGGAAAAAACGTATTGCATTTTGTTTTCTACTGATACTTACAGTGTTCATTCTACTTTGCATTAGTTAGGCTTCCTCATTAGACACTTTGCCTTTTGTCTGAGTGAAAAATGTATCTTTTCTACAAATAAAATCAGAGTTCTTCCTGTTCTGAAAATGGCTTCCACATTCATTGGTGTCTTTTTCTGTAACTGTAGGAACAGGAAGGCTAAACAATTGTACTGAATGTTGGTCTCTCTCATTCTAAATAGGGAGGTACTAAGCTGAGAGAATTTAGCAGCAGTGCTACCAAATTACGAAACAGCAAAACTCTTCATCTGTCTGACTATGCCAACTGTTGTGCAATCATGTTTAGGAGCATTTTGGAAGATCTTTGCATGTTCTTCTCTTTTTCCAAGAGAAGCTGTCATTCTGTTTATATATTAAGATTAGCTGTATACATTCCCTGATTAAATGCACCATAAGGCACGAGCTTTAAAAAAGTAGTGCTTGGGTACCAAAAGATGTCTGGTTGCAACAGCATGGAAATTTGTACACTGATTTACTCTTCCCTTTGGCCAGTGCTTCCTAATGAAAGTCTTATAAATAATGTCAAACAAGCATTTAATTTCTCTTAGGGAGAAATCACTACGAGTAGAGCAGCATTTGCGTAAATGGTGCACTGGAAAGTATTTGTCTTCTAAATAAAATCCAAATGAGCACATACACATTCATCAGCTGAGATATGTAAAATACAGTCTGGCAATGCATCAGAACACAAGCAAGACTGGAAAATTATTAGTTTGGTTTTTTTTTTTCCCCGGTAGGATTAACTGTGCAAACAAAGGCTTTATTGTTTGGAGTTTTTGTTTTGTAACCAGATTTATTGATGAAGAACCCTACAGTTAAAGGAATCTTAAAGAACAGAAATATCTATTAATCCTCTGAGATAATTTGTCACTTTTATTTGGGTTTTGTGGACTGGCAAAAATGGCAAAGATGGACTAAATTTTTGTCTTGACACAAAACTCTAATTGTAGAATCAAACCAACATAATGAATAATTATACACACCTATATATGGTGGAAAAAATTCCAAAAATTATATGAGCTAAGCAAAACTTAGTTATTTGGAAACTAATAAGCACTTAACATGAAACAACAGAATGAATTGTTAAGTGATCTTTGTTTAATAGAACTGTCAGACTAACTAGGCTCACTGTTTATTTTTTTTTCTTAAGTATAATTAGCTTTAGCCTAATTCCAGACATTTAATCTGAACTTTCTGTCTACTTTTCTTGGAGTACATTGCTGAAAAAAAAAAAAAGTTTGCATAATTTTGCTTTAAATAGTTCCCATAGATGGTTATTCTACGATGAGCTTTCCAGTGAATATCCTTCATTTAAGAGTGTTCTTCTTCCAGTGTGTTTTATATATTCAGTAATTCTTATCATTTGTTTTCACAAAAGTTGCTTTATTGGGGAAAATTTTCCCTTAAAAAGACTTGGCAAACTTCTCTTAGAATCTACTGCCCTCAAAACACTACTTAAAAATATTCTATGAAGGAATTGAAGTCAGAGGAACATATGGAAAACCTTCTGGTTTTTGTTGATGTCTCTTCTGTAAGTATTTCTTGCATTGGGAATGAGAGTCTTAGGGACAACATAAAAGATATCTATTTCTTGGCCTTGCTCAATGCAACTGTAAAATTGTTTTGTTTTGGTTTTTTTAAATACTAAAAACATCAAACATATGTATAAAATTGTTACCTGATTCTAAATTTTCTTTAAATTGTTTCTCTTCATTTGCAGGAAAAGAGAAAAAGAGTATTAAAATTAGAGAATCTTTCACAATATGCTGTTTAAATGCTACTGCTAAAAACCTGTAGGCTTATTTTCCTTTTTTTTTTTTTTTAATCTTTAGTCATTACAGATTTCTCATGTTAAAACCAGGGAAGAATGAAATTGCTAGAGATGCTTTTGCAAGATAAAATTTTTGTAAAAAACTACATCGGTAGGAGGAAAAATTTCTCTTGATCAATCGATTTCAGAGTCCTGTTGCCATATTTTGACCATACAAAAGAATGTCAGCACCTGTTCTGTAAAGCACATTAAAGAAATCATATTTTTGAAAGAATGTACCAGCTGGCTATAAATTTTCACGTCTTAATTGACTTGGGTAGAAGTATAAGAAGACGTATAATCCGTGTGACCATTTGGCAATAGCTGATTCCAGCTAATTGCATGTGAATTTTTAAATTATTATCTTTTCTTGTTGTCTTTTCACACAGTTGTCCTGAGGCTTATCTTATGAATCTGAAATGATAGACAAATTTCTTGGTATCATATGTACCAAATTTTTTTTCTCTCTTTTTTTTTTTTTGTTTTGTTTTTTTTTTTTTTTGTTTTTTTGGTTTTTTGGGTTTTTTTTGTTGTTGTTTTTTTGTTTTGTTTTGTTTTGTTTTTGTTTGTTTGTTTTGGTTTGGTTTTTTTTGTGAGTACATTTATATAAAGAGCACTGAATGCCATTTTGACAAGTTGCTACACTGCCAAATCTGTATTTTCTTCAGTACTTCCATTTCTTTTCCTGCATTTGAACAGTTATTCCTCTTGGGGAAAATACTGCTTTGGAACAGTGTTAGACTAAAAGATGATATGTGAAGGCAGCTTATGGCCACCTGCTGTCAGGCAGCATTACACTAACTACAGCTTCTCATTTCCTGTCATGATCACTTGCATCTGTTTTCTTCCCATTTTGGAAACTGAGATTGCTCTGCATGATGAAATACACAATAATCTGGTCAGCTCTGCCCCACATGGTACTGTTTGTTACAGCAAGCTGACAACAAAATGAGGAATTGTAAAACCTTTTTTTAAAATTTCTTGCATATAAAAGTTTTCCTTTCAAGAATAAAACTTCTCACCTCACCTTCAGTCTTACTCGACAATATTGAGGAATATTTAAATTCATTTTCACAATATTCATCACATATTCCTCCTTAACTGAGAGGGCAGATGGGGAATATATTATAATTTGAGAAACATTCGGTGCTGCTCTCAGGAGTAAAGATGTTTGTCTATCCTATAAATATTCTTCCCTGAATTGGAGTAGAACACTGACTTGGAGGAGATATTGCCAAGCCTTCTCTTCCTATGCCAGAGGTTGGGAAGGAAACAGTATTGATTGGCCTTGAATAATAGTCTCTGCTGTGACCACTAAAATAAATGGAGTTGTTTAACAAAGCTCTATTTCCAGAACCTGCTGGCTTTGTAGAAGGCTCTTGCTCTTCTTTTGTCTTGTAGAAGTGACATGAGCACATCGGTGCTTATGAGAGAACTTATGCTAAAAGAGCTTGAAGAAGCTCTTCTGTTGTTTCCAGAGATGTTGAAAAATTACACCTTCAGTTCAGAACACTGCTTCCAATTCCCTCCAAGCTTGGAATATATGCATTTGTGAGCACAACTCAGAAGAACAGGCTCCTTTTTATGGGTCTAGTTTAGCCAATATCAAAAGAAAAGTGTTATGAAAGACAAGACAAAGTCAACAAGAAGGAATTTTAGTAGTAATAGAAGAAGAAAGGTACAAGCAATTGAATTAAAAATAATGGGGTTTTGGCTACTGTCGTCACCAGTATTTAAAATTCTCTGTGGGCTGGCAACAGCTAACTAGCTAAAACTTACTAAAAATCAAATAAATGTTTTACATCTTAGAGTGTGATGCAAAAAGCATCCACAAAACTTTGATCTGTTGCATCATTGTCACAGATTGTTTGAAAAGAGATTTACCCTGAAGATTAGATTTGATTCAATTTCCTTTAAGTATTAATGTCTTTATCCTTACCACTTACTGTAGCTTTTCTGTGGTATTTGTTTTATTGTAGTAGCATGTAAACTTTTGGTCCTCCTAAGGAGGTAAAAACCAGTTCTACTGCACCCTTGCGGGGCTGGACCATTTATTGTTAGGCAATGGCAATATTACTAGGAGTTGATAGAGCATTAACTGGGTTGCTAGACTACTTGTCAAATGCTCTGCTTATTTGTCTTTCCTTAATTCTATTACTTGGATTCTTGTAGTATCTAGACGTCCTAGTCATGGATCTATTACAACAGCACCAGCTGTATGAGTACCAGAATAAAAACATGTTTCTGTCTTGTACATTTTTCTAACTAAAAGTCATTAGGGTCTGAATGTGAAAACATATACTCTATTGCCATACAAGACATAATGAGTGCTAATGCAATATATTACTACAATAAGCTCTGATTTCATCATGAAGTTGAATGAGATGAACTTGAATGGTTAATCCTAAACTGAATTATTCCGTGATTTAGAAAAGTCTATGTTCCCTTGTGGCTCCAATAAGAGCTTATTCTTAATAAAGATAGATATTAATGGCTCCGTTCTGCTGCCTAAACATTGTTATAGCCACATTGCAAACAAGGCTCAAAGACAAAGTGCCGGATCAAATACGAGCAATAAACGTGTTTCCCTTTAAAAATAAAAATCGTCTGTCATATGTAACATCAGTGTTGTAGGATGCCAGACTGAACAGGTCTATACTTGTAAGTCTGAAGTAATGTGACAGGGCAACTCTATTGTTTTCTCAGTGTGTATGAACTTGTATAGATGGTTGGAAGACAACATTGCCATTGCTTTCAGTTATTTAATCTTCACAGGTTTGGTTTTTGCAGTTCTATACAAGGTATTAATTTGGTAACCTCTGCAATATTCCCAGAAAATTCTAAACCAGAGGATTCCCCTTTCCTTATCTTTCAAGATATCTTTCCTTTCAACTAATTATTTCTGTTTTTCTCAATACTCTTCAGAATATACCTTTCTACTAATGTAAATAATAGCTTCGCCCACACAACTCTGCCATAAATAAATCCTTTTATGCCCTAAAACTTGTTTCTTTGTAAGTTGCACTCCAGACTGGTTAATCGAAGTGGCCATACATTTTAAATATTCATATATACAAAGGGCATAGACTATGCCAAAATCAAGCTTATTATCTGGTCTTGCGCACAGGTTTTCAAGTACTGTAGGCTTAATATTGTGTGTCCAGCCTTCTTCATGTTTTTCATCTCCTTTGGAGACAGATTTTTTCATGCAAGCCAGCTCCTGCTTTCTGGGCCCAAGACAGTATTGTTTCTTATAGAAACAAGTATTTCCCTTCAAATATGGACAAAACCTCATTATGAAGTGCTGGGCTTCTGCTTCGTTGATAAAGCAGTAGGAGACAAACAGCCAGACCGAGATGGATGACATAGACTTCCACATGATGGTCATACAGGGCACGGTTATCTCCTTTTACACTATAAAACTAGGAGTGGAGTGCTGATACCACAGTTCTGGTTATGGAAGTGTCTTTGTTACAGGCAATCACATTCTTTTGCTTTGTCACTATAGTGAAACATCCTTGTTTCTCTGACCAGTGAGAGTGATACCTTCTCCTATGTTTTACTTTCCCTCTAGTTACTGCTGTATGTCCATGTATATTACCTCTGTATACGCTTGTGACTTATATTGTCCCAATCTTGGCTAATACTGAAATGCTTAAAATTGTCTCATGCTCTGACCCTGAATCCTCCTGAATTTCAGAAGGATTTGTCAGTTATTAGATTTGACTAGATTTTATATTATTAGGGATTTAACCTACCAATGTCTCTTTAAGGATTTGAGATGATAATTCCAGTTATTAGTATACATCTGTTTCTAATATCAAATCAACCATTCTGGTACAAGTTTCTGCCTTAATTTCATAGATCTCGTTATCCATGAATGTTTACATTCACTGGTCAGCTGACGAGACAGAGAACCTTTAATAAGGTACCTCTTCATGTTCTGCTTCTTATCTATCTACAGAGTTTACGTGGCACAGGTGGTTAATTTTTAGGCAACTGAAATTAATCTACTTGCCCATAACCAAATAAGATTACTTTAATGACAATAATTTGCATTATTTTTATTATTGCTTCTGTAAGAAATACTTATCAGGCAAATACTTCAAGGAATAATGTTGAGTCTAGGACAGGCACTGTAGATTACACCAATGAGCTTGAAGTTGCTATTTTAATCTTTACAGGCATTCTTTCTTCCTTATCTCTTTCTGCCCCTCTGACACCAACACCACCACCCCCCATTTGTCAAGAATCAATCTTGGAGTAGTGCCTTCCTGTTGAAAGAGGTTGCTTAGTCCAATTTGTCAAAAGATGCATTTATTGCAATGTCATGAAAGGAGGACAGCAGGAACTGAGTAGATATGACAAAAGCAGTGGAACTGTAGCAGCAACTGTCTGAAGCAGTAGCTGTCAATACCTGTGGGAGCTATTTACAATATTAATAACCATTCACCTTATTTCATAAGTTGTGACAGCTTGAAATCTCTGTTACAGAAGAGGATTTTTTTAACTCGAGTTATTCTGACTATTTCAACAATTTTTTGTTTTTCCAAGTCAAAGTACTTGGCCTTCTAAAGGGAGGGAAAGTTCACCTGTGATATACCAGTAAGATACTCTTTCAACTAGCTGATCTTACACTGGATCCCTAATTTATGCTACTCAGATTTTCTGCCCTCTCTGTGAAACTCTCAGATGAATTTGCCAAGTTTAAGAACTGTGAAAACTGCTAATCTTGTCTTCTTCCCCAAGAATTCGACAAGTTCAAATTTAGAGTTATCTCCTGCCATCCTGATATCTGTTCATTAGCAGTGCAGGATATCCACATCTACCTGGACATACAAACATTTTCATAAAGAAAACCAACACAGAGACTTCATTAAGCATTGAATGCAACAATTCATGAAATTGTGCCAGCTAAACATAAGGTACTGCACTTTTAGGTGTGGAACTGCTTTATAAAAATGGATGTATATCCCTGATTTGTGAATCATGGTAGTGCCAGGCCAGCCAACAATGTCTTTCTGCTCGATCAAATTTTTAATTGTCAATTTTAATTTTAGACAATATAAATTGCTTTGAGGAACTCTTACAAAGCACTAACTGATTAGTCAAATTAACTGATTGCAAGTGATCAGATAATATACTTCAAGATAGCTTAATCTGTTTCAAAATTGACCATTGACCAAATGGCCATTTTTTTAAAAAAAGAAAATACCTTTACAGCTAAAAATAATTATTAAAGCTTATAAATTAAAAGGCTTTACTTATTTTTTCTATGGTTTAAAATTCAACCTTGTTATTCTCTTAAAACTATCAAGATGAGAATCATACAGCACTGCTTTCCAGCTACTTCTGCTAGGGATACCTTTTCAAGAATTCATTAGTTTACTCTTTAATAACAGCATACTAGTATTGAGATATTGAAATAAAGAATGTAGTGAGTGCGGTTTTTCAGAGGTATTTTACTATGGCAGAATACCATTGTGATTCATTGGCGATTCCATTGACACAATGTACATCGTTAATGTTCCTCTTCTATTCTTCCTGCTGGAGAAAATCTGCTGGTATGTCAAAGTGCATAATTACCTTTTTCAGCAGAAACTTCTTTGATATTACAGGGTTCATGGTCTTTTATCTGCCAACTTCCATTTATAGAACATTCTGGGTTCTCTTCATTTTGAGTCATCAAGTAGTGTAGATGCACTCTCTGTAGTTCTCTTGATATTTCCTTCTGACCCAATATGTACAACAGCCTTAACTTTGGTTGCTTGTCTACTACTGTTACTTATTCGACCAGTTACACTAATTTCTCTCTCACTTCTGTTCTATTTTTAAATGAAATTTTTTGCTTCCTTTTAGAAGAGTTTGCTCAAAACTGTGGATTATAGGTATGCAAAAGTGTGCATGCTATGTAGTAACAGTAGCAAAGAAACTACAGCTGGTCTTACACAGATGTACGTCAGCTTAAAATACAGTCTGTAAAATCTCAGCATGATGGTGGGTATGGTCCAACTTTTGAGATCATGATCTGAGGTTAGCATCTCAGAAACTCTTTTCTGCCTCGCCAAATCTCATTTCGAATATGGCACAGTCAAGGCTGCAGTGACTTTTTCTCCTCTGAAACCTGAGGACTCTGAAACTGTGAATGATCACATGAAGTAATCTACTCACAAGATAAGAATACTGAAAAGAATTTTCATCTGCAGATGATAGGCAACTGATTAATAAGCTAGTACATTGGACTTGGTCAGTGGTCTTACATTAACAAATTTTAATTTCCTTAGCTAGAAGATAATTCAAGGACCTTCTCCAAAAAATACCCTGAACATCCGAAAACACAATGTCTAGGCCTCCCATATTTGCCTTTAAAAGACTAGCAGTAGTAATGGGACAATCTTGTAGTGATCATGGATTGTTCTTTGTCAAAAAGTAAAAGGTTAACTGGAAAAATTACAGCTTGCACTAACCTTGCAGTAAGCATTTTAGAAATTTCACCTCCATGTATCAATCCAAAACCCAGGAATATATCTACTAGTTCTAGCTGGAACAGTGAGACCTAAAATCTGCAGAAGCAATAACTGTTGTCTGTTCCAATATTTTCCTTCTCCAGCATCCAGGCAAGATTAATACTGCTTATAGAAGCCGTGAATGGATGTCTCTTCTGTTCTCTGTAATTTTCACTGCATAAAGAGAACATAAATATTTATGACACTGCTCCATGAAGTAGGTAAAGAACTAATCCCCTTAAAGTGTGTTGGTTTTGGGCTACTTCTTTTAGTCAAAAAGATTCCCCGGTCAAGTTCATAACACAGACTTACAGATATCAAGAGGCTATAGCAGAAGGTAAAATTACATAGTGCAATTGCTACTTGTATTTTTACAATTGTATCCTGCATGCCACTATACTCTATAAACACATACCTCTCTAAGGCCATCAGCTTCCATTATCCTTTGGGTGGCAGGCCAGCTCATGGGCAATTTGGAGCTAATTATTTTTAAAAGGTGTTAATGAGCAGAAGGCAGTTGGGACTTGGATTATGCTCAGTCTCAGCTCACCTACCATCCCCCAAAAGGCATACTGACCAGAAACATTCTCTGTTTTCTTTATTTTTCTCTGTCTTATCTTTTTCTCACCTTTCTTGGTAAGACTCTGGTTCATGCAGATCCAGGGTTAGAGCTGCTTCACACATTCTGGAGAGCATGACACCATTGACCAAGCCACTGACACCTCCCACACGGCACTACCTGACCCACTTTGTGATACCTAGAAGGCATTTCAGAGGTTATTTGGAGTGTTTTTCCAGATGTTATCTGAGCGCCACATGATATGTGGCCCTATCCATGCAAAATATCATGACACTGCATGGATATTTTCAAAGTAAACACCTGCCTTTGAGCTGTATCATTTACAGATAGGATGACTTGAAGTAACTTGTTGCTTTTACTCATCTCTTCCCCTGTATTGCTCTGTCCCACTGCATGCAGCTGCTGCCTCACCAATTGTCCCTAAGCTCAATTACTGTGCATTTGTTTCAGGAAAAGAATCCCATAAAATCTGGCAATGAACAAATGGGTAAAGTTGCTTTGGATATCAGTTCTCAGAAACATGGACATTTTCTTAGGAAACTAATCTTAGGAATATAGAAACTTAGCCAATGAAATCAGTCATTGAATATCCTTAAGGTCTTGCCTCAAAGTTTGCTGTTTTGTAGTTGGATAGCATTTTCCTCTTTCCTGCTTTCCTTAACTGTTGTAAACAATTCTTGTGTGAACCAACTTAGGAGAAAGTCTTTGAGAATTGATTTGAAATTATTTTTTCTTTATTTTTGAATGCATCAGATTTTTAACATAATTTGTACTAAATTAAAATGTTTGAATAATTTCTCATGGCAGAATGAGACATTTAGAATCACTTGAAATTAACTTCTTTTAGAAATTAAATTCAAGGAAAGTGTGTAGACTTAAGTGTCTATCATGATTTAAAGGAAGTACAATGCAATGCAGTTCTTAATAATGTGGCATTTGGTTCTTGTTGAAAAGATTTCCTAGTAGTTCTGTTCATATCACTGTGTGTTATAACTTCCATAATTTATCTCCTTCCTGCTATTAAACTGATTAAAAATAAATATCTCTAACACAGAGATAATAAAGAAGAAGACAGGTTGATTTGTTTTGCCATTATTCTTCGGTGGGTAAGGCACTTTACATTCCTTACAGAGAGAAGGATGGAGAAGGTTGAAGCATGCTTAAGATGTTAACTTGTGAAGATGCCATGAATGTCTGGTGTTAGAGAAAATACACCTGGACTTTTTAAAAATCAAACAAAAAAGCAGAAGAGTCTTTTGGTTCAAGAATGCACAATGTAAATGCAGTATAGGGACAGTGTAAAAAGCTTCACCAAATGCTCTTCTCTGACTGCTGCTAGAAATGAGGCATTTTCCTTTGAAAGTTGATAGGTATGTATAAAACACAGTTTTATATCAGCTGCATTCCATTTAAATAAATGGAAGAAACTAAGGATTGATTTGGAGGAGTTGTGATGAGTTTTAGTAGTTATGAGCAGGGCTGGAATTTCACTGTTCTTCACAGCCTTTTCCATGACTACATTTCCTCTCTCTGCTAGAGGATATCCCCAAGACCTTTTCTTCAAAGGACACAGAAGTTTTGTGCAGGAGTATGCTGTTTTTCAGGTTGTCCTTCATTGAGCTAGCGCATGAATGCAGCAGTACAGCTCAGGAAACATCTGCATGTCTTGTCCATTTATCAAGAAAGTTGGAAATAGATTATGAAGGTAATGGAAGTTCAGGTTCTGCTTTTGGAACTCTGTGTTGAGACAGAGCATTGCCAATAGCTATACTATGATATCCTTTAGACCATGTGTAGCTACACTTTTTAAAGTTCAGAGTAACAGGAAGGCCGTTGTTAGAGGGGAAAAAAACCAAACCACAAAACCCAGCCTTTTGCACCTCCCAACACTTCGCACTTCTCCCCCATAATCACTCACCCTATCCTCACGTCTTGTCATCATGCTGCTCCTTCTCCCAAAAGGGACAGGGAACTCCACAGCCCCTCAGCCCTGCAGTGCACTTGCAGCAGAGCACAACTTGCAGAGACATCTGTGCTGCCCAGGTTTTAGAGCAAGGCCAGGAAATACCAAAGATAGGCTATTTATAAACAAACACCTCTCCTGCTGCTTGGATCTTCAGTGCACCAGGCGGATGCTGCTTGGTGCATGATTTCTTTTTTAAAACTGCTGCCTTCCACAGCAGCTGATCCCAGAGAGGAGTGTATTGGATATCCCACATCTTCAGGTGCAGGTGTCTGGGAGAGACTTCCTTGAGATGCACATGCGTTATTGTTCGCAATTTATGTTGCTCAGCAAAGACCTTGGCTGTGTCAAAATGCATTGCTCACTTTTTGCAAAAACCTGCTGCTCTTCTCTGCAGACTGTAACCCTTCCCAGGCCTCCACCGAATAATCTGAACTTTCCTTTCCAGTGTCAGCCAGGGCTGGTGGAATGCCACCAGTCAAGCATTTCCATGCCCTGGATTGTCTCTCCTCCTGGTTGCCAAACTTCAGTACAAATCTGTTCTGACAAGATACTCCAGTCTTTGTTACTTCTGCAGAGCAGGAAAGTGACCTTGCCCAAAGTGGTCTCTCTAAAACTGTTTTTCTAGTTTAGTAGCCTCTATAATAAGGACATTTTGAACCTGGTGGATGACTACGGATTAACAAAATCTCAGTTCTCTTTTCTTTAATCAGAAAGTGCAGATAGTAAATAAGAAAGAAACTAATGGCTAAGTTGCAACTGCTTATTGAATATTTTTATATATGCACTGATTAATGGAACAATGCTTTGTGGGTATCACTTAAAATCACCAAATCTGAGTGGGTCATAGATACAGACCCCAACACTGAGCCCTGAAACATCTTCTTTTGTTGTTGCACTCATTTTGAAGAGGCCAGTTACTGATGTTCTCACTTTCTTCACTCTGCAGCACAAGATTGAGATCACTTTAAAATTGGAAGAGACATATTTTATCACATAGACTGGTCAGGAATTGCCCTATCTTTCCACTATTCAAATGATTTATTATTCTTATTTTATAAGTCTATGTATTTTTTTTCCCCACACATTCTAAATTCTTTTTGAGCCTTGCTTTTCTGAAAGCAAATCAAAAGAAAATTTCAATTGCCATGAAATTTAGGTCTGTCATCTGTTGAAATCCACTTGCAACATTTAGAACCAGCAACAAGTTCTGTGCATTTTGTAGCACGTTTATTATTCTTTCTTTAATAACAAATCTCCTGTTTCATTATTTGTCTTTTTGCAATTAGTATTCTAACAAAATGAATATTTCTACTTTCCAGTGTTAAATATATGAGCCCTTTTCCCCAATGTTATTCTACATTAAACATTTTCCAATTATAATTTTTCATTAATGGCCCAAACTTAATTAAAAAAAAAAAGAAGAAATTTACTCTTGCACTAAAATATTTAAGACTATTAACTGAAATATAGGCAACAAATTTAACATAATAGCATTGGTTTTCCCATTAACACAAAGTTGTTTATACACTATAATAAATATATGAATTTTATGTCTATATATCAACTCAATTAAATTAACTCTTGATTATGAATTTCTGAAGCTATGAAAATAACTAGAAAAGTCAAGACTGTGACTATAGACATTACTTAGTAAAAATTTGTAACTCATAAGTCCATGCTCTGAAGTGCATGTGATTTTATTCAAATGAAGTGTTCCACCACAGCCTCCCTCCCCAACAGACTGATGCCACCTCTCTTCACCCATCATGAATGTATTACCTCCACCCTATCCTGGCGGGCAGCTGAGTGCAGCACTGCAAAAAGATTGTAGCTGGCACCCTGTGGCTGCCCACTTATGCTGTTTGCAGACAAGTGTTCTTTAAGGCTCATTTCCCTCACCTGGTTTTTAAGAAGTCTGTGCATGCCCCTGGGACCTTCTGCTGTTTTTCGATCCCTAATGAATATTCTCTAAAGTTTTTACATGGGTAAACTGTAGTTTCTGAGATGCTTCCTCATTTATGACTTAAAACACAGATTTACTTCCTCAAATATATTGTGTTCTGAAATATTTTGTGAATAATCAGGGAAAATTCTTTCTTAATTTCACCTAATTTTTCCCAGACTTTTGTTGGTACCGTACTAAGTAATATCCCCCTGATCTTACTGTTTAGAAGCATTAAACATTTGTTGAATAAGATCAATTAATATCTTTCTATTAATAATAACTTTGTGTTTCTGTCAGTTTCCTGCATTACTTTTATTTCCTTCTGGTTTAAAAAAAAAAAAAAAATTTAGAATGGTGAAGCGTCTTCCCTTTGTCACTAGCCTGGAGTCAGAGCGGAGACTGTTATTTTTCAGTACAGATTGATTACTTTCATTTTTTGGCACCCCAAAATTGTAATTGTTTTTAGTTGTGCCATTAGATGTCCTAGGGGGTAAGTTACATGCATGTTGAAACCATGGTCTGATGTCTCTCTGCACTCTTATGCACCATGGTTATGTCTCTCTCTGCACTTGGCATATTAATGAGATACAACAGGAGTATTGCATTTAGCAGTAGTTCATTGTATTTTACCAATAAGAATTTGAATAAAGCATAGATAATTTTTAACAGCTTCTTTTAAGCAATTCCTTGCATCCCTGGCAAACTAAAAGTCTGTTTCCCTATTAACAGTGCCTACAACTTTAAATAGTTGTTATATATCTTTGTATCATAATAATCTCATAAATAAGTAAATCTTCTAAGGCATTAACTGAGAATAAATAACAAAATTAGCATTTATCCCCTGCTAGCTCATTCTGTCAAACTCTTTTATAAACATCAAATAAAAAATAAAAAAAAGTTCAAGCATTGAAGTAATCATTTTACTGTATGTTTTGAATTACCAAAGAGAACGTTAACCAAATATCTCTTCTTGTCAGAAATTGTGAAGATGGATGCCCATACATATTTAGTTTCCCAGGGTAATTCCAGTAATATTTTCGGAAAAGTATTCATGTTGATTCTGTTGCCTGTACAGACTAAATTTGTCCTTGCAAATAGACAGTTGGTTTTCACAGATGGGATTTTGATAATGAGCCCTGTCTTCATCATGTAATGATTAAATGCAAAAATACGTCAGAAGGCTTTCCCATGTTGAAAAGAAGGTCTTGATGTAACTGAGAATTCAGTTCATTTTTCAGAAAATGTGGTTTGGGGTGATTTAAGTGTGCAGTCTAATTCCTTGATGTGGGTCCAATCAAGATCATTGCTAATAGTGGTGTGGATGTATTTATTTCAAACCTAGCGTTGCACAAAGATCAAAAGAAGAACATTTTTTTCGATGTGGATTTGTTGTTTGCTGTACCTAATCCCTTTATCCAGCCTCATTCCTGACTGCTCTTTGTATTTAATTTCCTTTCTTTTTCAACCTTCTCTTTCCCTTTTCACTTTTATTTTTCTTCTCTAGTCTTCAGACTTTTGCCCTGTTTTTTTTAAGTCTTCATGAGTCCATACTGTAGATCTGGGCAACTACTGTATTATAACCTTGTTCATCTGTCAAGAGTTCACTATTTTTTTCACTACATCTCACAAATGGACCATTATGTTGTCTACTACCTTGTGCTTGTTTGAAAGTAAACCAGCAGGAGAAATAAACCCCTCAAGAATACCTTGAGATAGATTTCAGGTCAGAGTCACATTTTAATAGAAAGATTTCAGTAAATGCAATGCTGCAGAAAAACTGGCTTAAACCCACAAAGTCAGAGTACAACCTGGCACCCTGTTGGTCAGGGTGGTGGTTGCAGTCTGACTAAGCTGTGGTTGCAGTCCTGTTAAGTGATGGTTGAAGTCTTGTGGAAAGCTGTAGTGCTGTAGAAGGTCTGGTCCTCCTCTAGGTCCATCGAACAGTGGTGGTGGTACAAATCCCGAAACTGAGAGATTATATACACTCAGATTCAGGCGGATGTGCTCAGTACCTCCCTCCAGTTCTGGGAGTCTCACAGTGGAATGATGTAATCCTGTGATTATCATAGGATACTTTTGGAGTCCTTGATGATCATCGAAGCTGTCTATCATGTTGGTGCTGTTGTGCCATTATGGGCCATTAGCAGCGATGACCCTCTCAGAAGGCGCGTGACTGTGTTGGTCCTGAGGTCCAGACTGGTTTTCCCCGAGGGAGTTACCACAGCTGAGTCATCTGTGAGGACAAAGAGACACTACCCTGCCTTGCAGGGTTTGCCTCTCCTCATTTTACACCCAGCTTGTTTTGAAGCAGAGATTTGTGGTCTTTCCCAGCTAGATATTGTCCAAGAGGTGTATAATCAATTTGGTGTCTTATCATCACAAATCGATTTTTAGAGTCATGTTTTGAGGAATCCCAAAAATATCCTAGAGTTTTTCATTCCCCTATTACTTGTGATATCTCCACAAGATAATTTGATTATTATAGAGGAGAATGTTTGTTCTTTATGTATGGAATTATTTGCCAGTCTGAGACCATTATGTTTACTTTTGGCATGAAGGATTTTGTTGTGTGTATTTACCAATATAAATAACAGATTTTTCATCTCTTTTGATGATACTTTTTATAAGTACTTTTCAAATTGCTTCTCTAGACAGGAATTGTTTTTATTTTATACATCTGTGTTCTTTATAGTAATTTCAAAGGAACTCTTCAGAGCCTTTAATCACACTGCACAACTTTCCCATGTCCCAGTTTGTGAACTTATTCCATCTATCTTTACTGATCCAAAATAATATATTTTTTTTATTTTTAATGTGGAGCAAATGCCATTTATATTTTTATGGTTACATATCAGGTTTGTATGGCAAGGATTTGTTAGGCGAGGGAGCTACAGGGGTGGTTTCTGTGAGAAGCTGCCAGAAGCTTCCCCTGTGTCTGGCAAAACCAATGTCAGATGGCTCCAAGATGGAACCACCACTGTCCAAGGCTGAGACCATCAGTGGCAGTGGTATCACCTCTGGAATAATATATTCAAGAAGTGGTAAAAAGCCCTGCGCAACTACAACTGAAGAGTAGGAGTGTGTGAGAAAAAAAGCCCTGCAGGTGCCAAGGTCAGTGAAGAATGATGGAGAGGAGGTGCTCCAGGTGCTAGACCAGAGATTCCCCTGCATCCTATGAAGAAGACCATAGGGAGGCAGGCTGTGTCCCTGCAGACCATGGAAGTTCATGGTGGAGATACACCTGCAGCCTGTGGAGGATCCCATGCTGGAGCAGGTGGATATCCACAGGAGGCTGTGACTCAGTGGGAAGCCTGCGCTGGAGCTCTGTATGGACTCCTGTATGGACATGAGAATATCGATAGGAGCTAAGGCTGGAACAGGTTTGCTGGCAGGATTCATGATTGCCATGGAAGCCCCACGCTGGAACAGCTTGTTCCTGAAGGACTGCAACCTGTGGAAGGGATCCCGTGCTGAAGAAGTTTGTGAAGAGCTGCAGCCCAAGAGAGAAGTTAGTAGAGAACTGTCTCCTGTTGGAGGGACACCGTGCATGAGTGTGAGGAGTCCTCCCCCTGAAGAAGATGGAGTGGTAGAGCCCACATGTGGTAAACTGACCGCATCCTCCTATGCCACTGTGGGGGAGGATGGAGAGAAATTTAGGAGCAAAATTGAGCCAGGTAAGAAGAAAGCAGTGGGGGAAAGGTGTTTTTAAGATACAGTTTTAATTTCGCATAACTTAAGTTAAACTGTTTTCCCCAGGCTCGCTCTGTTTTGCCTGTGATGGTCCCTGGTGAGAGATCTCTCCCTGCCCTTATCTCAGCCTTTGAGCCTTTTGTTATATTTTCTCACCCCTGCCCAGCTGAAGACAGGAGGAACAGTGGGTACCTGGCACCCTGCCAGGGCCAACCCACCATATCTTTAATATCAACTTAATTATGGGTAGGAGTTGAGAAGCCAGAAATATTGAGAATCACTCATTGAATTCCAGTATACTTGCTTATGCCTTGCCAAGAGTCTTTAGACCAGACCAAATTGTCAGTAAATATAATGGCTGAGAATTATTCAAATGGATGGCAGGGAAAAATACAGGTTAGACCTCAGGGCTGTAAATAATGGATCTAATCCTAGATTAAATAAAGAATTAATGAGGAACAATCTGACTTCTATTCATCTGTATGAATGATCTTGTTCTAAGTATTTCAGGTAGTGTCACACATTTGTAGCTCCTCTTCCTCCTGGGGAATGTGGTATATCAAACATGTAATTCTTGTGTTTGGGACCATAGTTCCAGGAAGACAAATGATTATTTGAAGGGACAGGCAGCTATCACAATACTGTAGCTGTCTCTTAACAAAACCTCCCAATGCATCTCACTCAGGTGCCTGATGTTATGACATATTCACCAGTGCAATACATCTTCTGAAAATTCCCAGTTTGGCTGTACTTCATAAGGAGATGACTGACAGCCCAGACTGGTGGCAGCACTGACTTGCACAATGGGAGAAAGCTGGCAGTAGGCATGAATCTGGTCTGGGGGAGGCTGATGTTGCCATGCACCTGTGTTAAGGCAGTCCCTGCTGATACGGACTCAATGGAGAATCTCAGGAAAATTGTTTTCAACCTTATGGGGCAGGAATAAACCAGGTAGTAAGAATAACAGTAAGGCAAGAAGAGCTTGTAAGATCCCCTCCAGTCTTTGCTTGCTTTTCCATCTGTGCTGCTACTCTGTGTTCAGAACCAGCTGTCTCTTTGACTGTCAAAGATGTGTGTGCCCTATTGATGTTCCTCTGCTTACACTACTAGAGACATGGCTCATTCCTAGTGCCCTACAGTCCTTCTACAGCCAACAGTATAAGATAATCAAGAAATAATCCAACCTCCACAAGTACATAATATTTTTTCTATTCACTGTTCAAACTAAATCCAAAATGAGGGCTGAGCATGCCTGTGGCTGACATTTTTACATCAGTGGGCAAGAACCATTTTCACACAGGAGACTCTATTCGATTGACCCCTTTTCAGCAGGATCATTCAATCCAGCTAAAGGGGGAAAGGCTTAGTATTGCTCATACAAAGCAGAGGCTCCACATTCTGTATCAGCATGGGATTCGTTAGAGGAGAAAGGTATTTGCTCTTGAAACATTGCCTAAAATCTGGTACTGAATCAGTTTTGATGACACCACAGTTCTACAGCAATAGTCAGTGATGTTGGGCACAGAATTAAGCCTAAGTCTGTCAATTTTTTCTTCTCTTGTGGTCTCAGCTTGGGTTGAAGAATACTCTTTCTTATATGACTCATTAGTTTATTAGCACCTTCACACTTTCTAAAAATATGAAATCAGGTTGCAAGTAAAATGTGCCTCTAAAACTTCAGCATTTTAGAACCAGTGGTTTATCTTCTTCAGAACAAGAATAACAGACACAGGGCTTTGTGTCAGATTCTATTCCTTGAAAGTTTGTGAGTTCCTTGAAAGATTAGACAGTCTATCTTCTTTAGGGTCCCCCTGGGACATTGCATTTTCATGCACTCCTGAAGCTCACCACCTATTCATTTCCATCATGATTTCCTCCTTTTGCCTTTAAAAGTTTCTGGAAATGTGCCATTCTTAGCAGATCTTTCTAATATCCTTCCCTGTAATGACACTCCATGTTCTCATCCTGCAATATATTGCATATTCCTTCTCCAGAGGAATCTGGCTGTATATAGGTCCTTTTTTAGCAGGGAAGGTAACATATTTTTATGCTTTCCTTTATACATCTGCTGGCATTTCATATGTGTGTCCCTGTGGGTTTAATTGCTGCTTCCATTTGGCCCTGAAAGAAGTAGCTGGCCCACCCATTGGATTTAATGATGTCTGTGATTGCTTGTGAACAGAGACTCTCTTGGTGGTAGTCATTAGCACCATCAGTGTGACAGGCTGTCATCCCCCACATAGGTGTCAGTGTGTCTCACAGCAATCCAGAATGGCTGTGTTCTGAGCCCATTATACTCTCTGGCTCAGTGGGACCAGATTTCACAGCAAGAGCCTTGAAATTATCTAGCAGCCTTAATTTATTCAAATTCCCATCTTCACTTTCATCCACCCTGTAAATTTTAATTCTTAGCTGGAAATGATACTGATAAGTAAATATTAGCAAATTTTATTTTTAGCTGAGATGTTCTGTTATGAAGCTGTATTTCACATCTTTGCTGTGCTCAGCAGAGTCAATAACATGGACTGCAGAGTTTGTAATGGTACTTACAAACCAGCTTAGAGTTTTATTTGTAATGGCACTACCAAAAATGAAAGAGCTTCTGACTCACTAGCTTTCACTTTATAGGGTTTCAGCTGTTGTGGTGTTTTGCACACAGACAGAAGTCAAGTCCAATTCCCTCTGCACTTTGGCAACAAGTTGGACACTGGCTGTGAGTTTTCCTCTGCTCTCTGGCTGCATGAAATGGTCAAAAGAACATACACAATGCTCTGCTTTACCTCTTGGGGAAAAGCTCAAGGTAGTAGGTGGCTGTCCCAGCAGAGCTAAAGACAAAGTCCAAATTAGCTTCCCGGTTACAGAGAAATGAAAACTTACAAAGAAACAAAATGAGATAAAATTAGGTTAAATGAAACAACTTTAGGACTCATGTGGCTTTTTAGCTAAAAAATTCTGGTATCTAAATAACATGGGAGATGTTTAAACTTTTTACAGGATCAGAGAACGCACCTACTGTTCACTCAGACCATGTTTTCTCTCATATGCTGAACCACTAATCCTGGCTGTGTTCACAAACTGATTTCTTGAAATTCCCCTGTTCTAAGCATTACTTTAACTAGAATACTGCAGTCATTTAGAAACATATATTATTTGAGCTGGCTCTACTTTTGTGTCTTTCACATGACTTTTGTACTTGCTGGTGCTACTACAGTCTAGGGAAAATCTGAACTTTTTTCTTCTAACCGTTCAAAGTTCTGACAATGGGCCTAATCTCACTTAGAGTTTAATTACTATCACAGTCCTTGCTTACAGGCGAAATTTACTTTTGGCTACTCAATATCCTTGCTCTTTTGTAGTTTTTAAATGGCTGTTCTTTTGTGTTGTGTTAGATGTGTATGGTTCTGATTGGGTGGTATATTTACCACTAATAGCACTTTTATTGTTCCATGAAGCATTTACAATTGTACTTCTTTCAAAAGAAACACTCCTTTTATTTTTCTGAAATCCTTATATTGTCTGACAATTTCCATGCAGTTGATTCTGAATAGCAGGAACAATAGCAGTGCATGCTTCATAATTTTTAGCTGAAACAAAATCATAGTGGCTGAGAAAAGTAATGAAATTCATTCCTTTCATGGTCATCTGTGAATATTCTCAATTTCCCTGTGAGGACATAATGCTTCCTTTGAATATTAATACCCGTTTGATTCTGCCATGCAGTTTTGGATTCAGATCCCTGAAGTAAGTTGTTAAACCAGCTATAAAAAACCTTATAAAGTGTTTCTTTACTTACCAGAAGTCAACTTGAGGTAGCAAAAATGTTTCCCCACCTTTTTTTCTTTTCCCACATTGTTCACATGTTTGGAGAAAATAATTGATTCCTACTCTTGGGCATCGAGAACCTTGTCAGTCCCTGATCTTTCTGCATCTCTCTCTTCACACAGGTGCAGCACCAATGCTTCTCACGGGATTCTCCAAAGGAAACAGTGCTGTGTCAGGGAATTAACATAACTGTTTACAAGCTCCATAACCATTCTGCATGTTAAAATTAATGAAGATTTAGCAAATACTACAGGGATCACTTGATGGATTATTGTGCTAAGTAGTAAACAGCATTTGACATGCTTTCAAGCAAAAAAAAGGTAGACCTTTTTCTTTTCCCATTACAGCTGCAAATTTGCCGTGGCAGCCCTAATCACCTCCACAGATTAATGTTTCTTTACCAGAGTTGTCCCCAGACTACATCTACTATCCAGGCAGATTATCTGACAAATCAGAGATCCAGCTTTTGCACTCTCCTGCTGGTGTTGGTGACATGGATATGCAGCACAGCTATCATGTTTCCAGTATTCAGAAGAATCCATACTGTCAGTCTTTTCACATAGTGGTTTAAAAAAAATAATTGATTAAAAAATTAATTGTAATATTCAATATTTTTCTACCTATTTATTTTTTAGAGCCTTGGTCTTTTGAGGTTTTAATACCCACTCTACAATTACTACCCACTGCACATTGAGTAGTGTATGGCATGTACCTGCTGATGTGATACAGCTTTTTATCATTGATGTAACCACTCCAGGGCTTGGTTATACATATTTTCCTGTTGGTTTTTCTTAATGAATTAATTCTCATAGAGAGGAATTGTTATGGCAATGAAATTCTTTCTCAGTGGGAATTTTGAAAAAAAGGAATAAAAGAGACTCTGAGTCCATGTGGAGGATACTGGAAAACATTGGGAGGTGCAGAATCTTCATGCTTGTATGTCCAATATTTTGGAATAGTGCTTTAAAATACAAAAGTTTTCTTGCATGTCCAGTTTAAAGGATTTTTTTTCTTTGCTCATTTTGTTTTGTTTGGTTCACAGAGACCATCTTGAAACTTCTGTCTCTTGAACTGCTGAGAATTCAAACTGAAAATTCTGGCCATCAAATTATGAAGCAATTCCTCCACATCCTTATCTAATATGCTTTAAATTTCATGTGATGTCTGTTGCTAACAAAGTGTATCTTTCTCGTCTACAAATAACAAAAGTACAAAAGAGCTATAAAATCTGTATCGCAGGCTAGTTATGCATGTGCATATTAAAAAATTACTTCACCAAATCAGGAACGTTTGTTTTCTCTGTGTATGGTCTTTAAAATTTAAATACATGATCAATTTTATTTTACCTCTGTCTTTTGCAGAATGTCCAACAGGTCTGATTGAATTAGTTTCAAACAAAATAAAGTTAAATGCTATAGTTTTTGATGACTCATAGAATATAGTGTTTAGGTCATAAAACATTCTAGGTATGACAAAATAATATTTTAAGGCTGGAGTATTATGAGCTTCTCTTGATGTCTATTTAGGTTTGCAACAGTGCTATGATGTTTTATGTCAATATTGATGCACTTGCTTTTGCTGATCTTATCTGACACAAGAATGATAGTGATATATTCCAATATAGTTAATTTGTAGTCTCACACTCTGAAATCAGAATCAGTCTCACTTTTGATCACAGACAATCTTTCTGAAACATTTATCACAAACTCACTTTTTTCTTGTGTGGTATTTCCGCCTTTTCTCTGGCACAAACTAATGTGTACATTACATGGTTGTCTATTCTTAAATATTATTAATAGCTGTTTATCAACAGCTAAAAGCTGCATGCTGAGCCATAAATAAAAGCCTGGCACACTATTATTGCTGTAAAGAAGTAAGCAGCTGGAAGTCATAAACTAAATGCTTTTGGAGAAAAATAACTGCTTGCTAGTTCACTATATATTGCTACAAGATGCTCTGCATAGCTTTATTTATTTGAAGATAAATGCCCCATTCTGAGAAGCTCTGGGATTCTGTAGATACAAATGATCTCTCTATCTGGAAAGTTATTTCTAGCTGCTATTTCATATTATTTTCTAGTAAACAGTTTTGTGGCAGCTAGGACTGGTTTGTCCTTGAATGCTGAGTGATTTGAGGGTAAAATCTCTCCTTATTACTTTGGTTGACAGATTGAAGTCTGACACTTCATAGAAGTGTGATATTTCCTATGAGAAAAAGAGTGAAGTAATGCAAGAGATAGAAAAGGGCTAAGGCTTATGTCCTATCTCCCTTTCTGGCAGGCAAAAGTAACATTCTGGGCAGGTGCAAGGTAAGAAAGAAAGCTTCATCTGTGTACCACCCAGAACTGTGAAATAATCTATTTCTTTTTTCCAGGCAAGTGGAGGAAAGATGTGCCCTTCTTGGAGCTACCAGACTCTTTGGTTTCTCCTTGTAGGCATTTTATTTTTCTACTTGCATAGCCTAATAGAAAAGTCTAACCTACAGCAGGTATTTAGTCTGGTTTTGTGATTGTTTTACTAGTGTCATAATAAGAATACAGGACTAGGAGGCTTCCTTGCACTTCTCTTCTGTCGCAGCTGCTCAAGATTATGATGTTCAAAAAATTAAATTTGCAGCATGAGAAATGCCCCTTTAGAGGGTGTGTCTACAAACCTGAAAAACTATGCAGAAGTTACACTTACTTCCAAATATGCTTTCAGAGATTAAATCTACTCTCTGTTTTTCCTAGAAGCACCATTTCTTTGTTAGTGACATTTCCACTACTTGGATTATTCAACATTTCTTCACTGGAGTCCTAATCATAGAGTGGTTAAATTGGCACAAACAGGGACACCTTTCACTAGACCAGATTTCTCAAAGCCCCATCCAACTGGCCTTGAGCACTTCCAGAAATGGGGTGTCCACAGCATCTCTAGGCAATGACAGCCCTACAGTCCTCTGTTCAGGGTGGCTTGTGGCCTGAGCTCAATGGATCGCTTTGTTTTGAAACAAACAACAGTGATCTTGAGCTGTAGGGTGGTGTTTTGACTCCAGCAAACATTACTTTTCAAGGATACTTCACACTGCTAAGACTCTTAGAAGAATTGTCTGCTCAGGTGAAAACTCAGGAAGTTAAAATAGACCAACATATATTGGAGTTTCATAGCGGGGTATGTAAGTGAATACGGAAAAACATTTTAATAAAGGCTTTGTGTGATTTCTTAACTTTCTAGGAAGCCCTCAGTCTTGGATTCAGATCAGATATTACACCATAAGCAGATTGAAAAGATATTTCTATTTATCTTCATTTGGCTTTGAAATGATTGCTTTTTAAACAGACTTCTTCAGTGTTCCTGACCCTCCCAAAATAGGCTGTTATTTCACTCCCATCTTGTATAACACATACCAATTATCCCTGCACCTCTAACAGGCCTTTCCAGGAGCCATGGCCAGCGCTCTACATTAGTGCCCTTGGGCGTGATTGGCACTGTCTGCCCTGCTCTCACATATGTCCCTGTACCAGTAACAGGTCATCAGGTTCATACTGTGAGTTTACACAGCTTTGGGACTGAAGGTTGCCAGGTCTCCTCTGCCTGAACCTTCCGCTGAATCGCCTGAAGCTTTTTTTGTTTACTCATTGTTCCTGCGACAGCAATTTTCTAACTGACTAATTCTAATTTTCTAATTGGTTTTGTGAGTGTGATGCAATATTAAGAGGTGCAGATCTGGTGCAATGGTGCACCTTTGAAGCAGGGACAGAGGATACTGCACAGGAAGCACACAGGTGGCACAGTCAGGGTGGCATTGGGGACCACACAGATGTAAAAAAGGGCAAATGATCAGCGTAGAGAAATATAGCTCTGGACAAAACTGGCTAGAGGGCAGCAAAAAGTAATGGTATTGGAACATATGTGAGAGGCACTATAAATACTAAACTTAGATGAAACATGGAGCTGCAGGTCAGTGAGGAGAAAGCAAGATGTGAAAGCATAAAGTATCATAGCAGAGACATAGAAAGGAATCCAAGAAAATCCCAGAGTGGGGAAGAAATCACCAGCACGAATGTGACATTTCTTCCAGTATGAGACTCTAAGCACCAACAACTCACCATAAACCCACTGTCAAGGTGAGAAATAAGCCACCAGCTGTCACAACTCATCAATGGGGGCCTGATGTTTGTTGTAAATTCTCATCATGCTAAACAAAGACATCAGACATGTATCAGGAGCTCTTATGTTTCATTTTACAATGAACATTGTAAACATTGCCTTAACTCCAGCAGCAAGTCCACTCGTTAGACTCAAAGGTGTTGGATAACAAGCCTTTAAATTCTTACAATGCACTTCCACAAGAGTTAGATCGTACCCAAACTCATAAGAAGTCAAAACTAAGCTACTAATCCATTATCAAAAATCTTTCTTCTGCTATTAGTCGATAGAGTGACACCCTGCTTGTATTATTTTTCTCACTAGCACAGAAAATAATGTTTGTTTCAATATTCTTTAACAGTAGATATTTTTTTAAGGTTTAAAAAAAATCTGGTTTTCAATTGTTGAATCAATCTACACTAAAATGACAATCTTTAAACAACAATCTCTGTTTTAATACTGTCAGTGGTGCCTAGAATAGACCAAAACTTTACTACTAATAAAAAAAAAATTGGCTTGTTTTTTTCTCTAAGCATCCTAATAAATCTGATGTGACTGTGATTGAAACAATAGCAAGGACTTTACAGGTTTTTTCAAAAGCTAAAGAAAGTGAAATCTTAATATATTGTTGAAGGAAAAACAACCACAAAGAAAAATAAAGCTGCAGTAACGGATTAATTCTGACTAAATGCTAAAAATAAATTAAAAAAAAAAAAAGAAAAAGGATGGTGTAATTAAGACAAAAGGGAATGAAAAATTCTCTCTATGTTCCATCCAGCCCATGCAGCTTCCCTGAATGCCTACAGAATCTGCTGACTTTGAGATTCCCTCCTGGATTTAAAGTCAAGACAGCTGTATAATAATAAAAGTCAGATTAGATAGAGTTTTGCTTAGGGAAATCAGGGAGAGTTTCTGGTTGTGGGGCTATAGATTTTAATTATACACATGGTCAGTAACAATAATAAAAATGCTTCCCATAATTAAGAAGTGCAGTTGGGATGTACCTTGTTAACCCTTATAAATTTTTTTCCAAGGAGAGTAAGTACAGATGGTATGAAACACCTAATACAGTAAAAGGGCATGCAGTTTATCAGTGTGTCTTTAACCCTGGAACAGACACGCCATCTTGTTTTATTTTAATGTTAAAAATATTCAGCTATAATCTCCAGCTTCTCTCTTTCTCCTTGCTGAAATGAATAATTTCACTACCAAGTCAGCAGTACCTAATGATCCCAAAGAGAAGTTCATAAGGAAATGAAATCATAAATGAAAGAGTTCATAATATAGAAAGAATATCAGTCTTGATAATACCAATGATCTCATCTTTCTCTAAAATGAGACAATTATCAGGTTAGGAGATCCAGGTCACATCCAACGTTGTTTAAAAAAAATTCTTAGAATAAAAAAACCCCAAACAAACAAACAACAAACAGCAACAAGAAAAAGAAAACAAACAAACAAACAAAACAACAACAAAAAACACCCCCCCAAATAAAACAAACAAACAAAAAAAAACCCAAAAAAAGTAAACTCATGTTGCGATAATTAAGTATCTAAATGATGACATACCAGAACTATAAGTTCAGATAAATATTTTCACTGTGTTTTAACAGTGTTCAGTACTTACTATTTCTAATTGCACAACCTCTTACCTTTATGAAAAACACAGTGAGTTTACATGTGTTGTCAACAACAGAATAGGGGATAAAATTTTGGTTGTTAATAACCTAAGTGAATGCTAAAATGGGTGAGAGTTGAGCAGGGTAATACAGCAGTTTTGATTTTTAGTATTAATGCCATTAGTGGAACACTAATTGTTTCCAAAAGGCATCAAACATGTTGTGAATCATAAAAGACTTGCTGCTTGTACTGCTATACAAAACTAATCACTCGTACTGAAACTTAGCAAGAAAAAACCTACAAAGTACAAAAAACCCCAAAAAAACAACAACAAGAACAACCCAACCAACCAACCAACCAGCCAACTAAACCACTCCAGAACTGGGATTTTCTATTTTAATGAAATAGTAATACACTGGTGTAGCGACTATTGGGAGCTTTATGGCCTTATCTAAAAAAAAAAAAAAAAATCATTCTTCCTTTTACTAATAGTTTAAGTGAAGTAATTAGTACTTAACAGTGCAATATTTAAAGTATGGCAGGGTGTTGACAGAAAATATTGGCTCTGGAGGATTACATACCACTAAGAAATGGATGGCCAGGAAATGCTGAGAATCAACAGGAGTGAAATGTACTTGTTTGACAAGCCAATACAAAAATATCTCTCTCCAGTGGAAGGTAACACAAGTGTTACCAGAAAGCAATATAATGTAAAATAAGGGGTTAAATAATTTAAAATTAAAAGCTACAAGCGCTTATAAACATTAAAAATCTTCCGGATGTGGAAATGGTGAGATGAAAAGTATCAAGGGAAAGAAACTGCTGAACAATCAGTAGAATTTTTAGCAAGGTTCAATTCTGCAGATATTAACATTCTCCTTCACATCAGTATGTTAATAGAAATGTTTCATATTCTTTCAAGTTGCTGGGTGCAAACAAGTTAATGTGGTGTCTTTATAGTCTAGTGAGATAAGTGCCTGTATTGCCATCCTTCATTATGTATTGTGTACACTACTTTTTAGTCTGCAGAGCTTCTTAAAAATTGTTTTCTTCCTAAAAGCCATATGCATTGCATTTGTGACATAGTCACAGGCCTCTCACAAGCATCATCTCAGAAGGTTTAATGAGAAGTATTTTTGTGTGTCAGTTTCCTAACTGGAGATTGGTGTGAAAACAATGAGAGAGCTGCTCTGATGGTTCATTTATATTGGCACCTTTTTTTCCCATTCCTCTTACTCCATTGAAGTTCTGCCTGACAAGCTTCAGAGTGCAAGTGTCAAATAAGCTTCAACCATACAATTAGAGAGTCTGCCTTACACATTTCTTTAGGCAGCATATTCCCTAACCATATTACTATGCCTCCTCTCTGGGCCATTCTGTTCAGGAATCTAGAACCATAAACAAAAAATCCCTCTTAGAAATATAGAACAGTTTTGGTTTGGGGGTTTTTTCCTGGCTTGTAAACACAAAAGATACTTAGGTTTTACCCAATTACTAGGAAAGTAATACAGGTTTTCACCCCCTGATAAGACCTTTCAGTCTCTTATCAGGAATAGACAATAGTCTTTATTGGCCAGGCAGGTATGAGCCAGGAGAAGAGTTAATCTCCATTGATCCCAGGAGCAAATCTGTAGTATCAGTAACTTGAAAGCATTCACCAAATCCAGTGGTATTCACATGCTCACATATTTTATTTTATTTTTTTTTCCCATTTCAGATTTTATACTTTTCCACATTGGTGCTTTTTAAGTCTTCATTCTTTCAGTTACTCGTACCCTTCATCTTTATGGTTCTACCTCTGTCTGTAACTCTATAGTCATAACTTACAAGGCTCTTCTCTGCAGGCTTTCTCACAGCTGTTTCCCACAATCTATGAGTCTCTGTGGCAGCCTGAGCCAAAGGCATATAATCATGCCACATCAGAGCTGTGCTGTTGATCTTTGGAGCATGAACAGCTGAGCCCTGGGAGGAAGGTGAGAAAGAAAGAGTGTTACGGTCATAGAGGGTGAGATGAGTCCTACTCAACCCCAATTATCAAAAATCAGACATCAAAGTCTGAGCTAACTGTCCTAGGCTGCCCTCATAGTCAGTGGACTTAAATACCTGTTGTAAGAAGGTGAGTCATTCACACAAATAGCATCTAAAATAAATCAAATGACTCAGCTCTGTATGCACCCGCTTCTCTCAGCTGACTGACAGGAAGTGTTGAGTGATTAGTTTAAATTTAGGTATCTCCCTTTTAAATAACTGAACTAAAGTGTTGTTTTATGGAAATGGGCTAAAGAGGCCCACCCCAGCTGTAAGCAGATTGTTGTTCCTCCTGCAGAGCCCAATGCCTCATTCACAGTGCTTCAACTGAGCAATAGTCATTACTAGCTACTTTTAGTTTATGTTATGGTTCAAAGATAAAGATAACATTTTTTTCAAGTTCACTTATCTATTAAAATACAAATAGAAAGCAAAGGGAAATTGAATTAGTGTGTGTCAGTAGCTGCTTCATCTCTCTTCATTTTTAAAATCACAGCTATGCAACATTTCAATGGGGTGAAGTCCTAGGTAGGAAAGCATCTGGGAATAAGAAATTATGATGGATTGACTTTGAAATTCCAGATTAGAGTCTTGATATTGCAATTAGAAAGAAAATAAAAACGAATCTGTGAATTCAAATATGTCAGAAAAAGTCTATGTTTTCTCATCATGTACAACTCTTGCTAAATGAGAACCTACTAATGTTTTAGTAACTATGAAAAAGGAATAATGAAAAACATTTTGCTATTTATTTAATATCTTAGCATAAATGTTTGACATTCTGGAAATAGAATTTTGCACTCAATATAAGGGTTAACAACAACAACAAATATTCAAAATAAATTAATGTAAAAAGTACTCTTACTCCATTAGTTTTGTTCTCTTGTGTTCTGGAAACTAGTTTTGTGTCAAAGGCTTTCTTGGAAATTCTTTCTTGTTTTGTCTTAGTTTCAATGTCACGTAAGAACATACAAACCAGGCTAGCTTTATTTTTCTCTCCATTTGAAAACTCATGGTATTTTATCTATTTCAGGTTTGTTTGTGAGCATATAAGCAGCATTACCCTGTCAGCATACTGACTCATCTTTGCATCAGATTTTTATGTGCTAATGTTTCCTTATTAAACCATTGATGGAATTACTTTGATAGTGTATTTGGAAATATAATCTAATGTGGCTGGATGCATGAAACTGGCAAAAAAATAGTTATCTAGGTTTACATTTGCAATATATAGTGATGCCGCTATGCTGTAGAGATTGATCCTCTGCAGATTTCCTCTGCTCTGAATTGTGGATAAGAACTCCACAGACGCTGCTGTAATTCCCCCATAATGAATACCCATTGTGAGGACTCAAAGAATGCAATTGCATGTCTCAAAATGATGTCCCCATAAGATTAAATGCCACAAACAGAACTTGTGATGAGCACAGACAGTAAAAACAGGAAGATCCTAATTCCAGGCCTGAAGAGGCAGATCTAGGTAACCTATCTGGAAAAAATTCACCCAGTGGCAAAGTGGGAGAAAGGAAGAAACTGCTTACATATATATTATCCAAAGTTATGGGAATGGCATCTACACCCCGTGGATACCCAGGACCTGGTCCACATAAAAGTGGTACCTCCAGAAGAGAAACTCAGGGACCCCCATCACCAAGAAGACCAGGGTGAAGGAGGACCAGCAGGACACTGCAGGAATCCATATGGTGGTGATATCTTTTGCTTAATCCCTCCCCCTCATGCAGTTTCTCTTCCCCCGCCCCACTCTTTTTTCCTATTTATTTCTGTCTCTTTAACTCACATTTACTGTTAAATAAAATCTGTGTTATTGACTTTGGCCTCATTTGCACCTTAATTTGGGCAGAGGTATCTCTTATAATTGGATCATAATAATCATGCAGCAATTTGCTAATCTAGGTCCTGTGTTTTTGCATGCCATTTGTCCTTCAGCATGTGATATGATAAGTTTTGCTTAGCACATGTAAACACAAATTGTTAGAGATAGCAATTTTTCTTGTTTTTGCTGTTTCCATGTTTGACTTAGAGTTACATACTAGTTTTAGCTTCTGCAGCTTGATTTTATACATACAAATAAAACATTTCTCTTATTTTAAAATCACAGAGATGGAACAAGCATAATGTGCTAATAATGATGTAATAACTATCCTTACCACATTTATACCACAGTTGTGTTGCTTCATATGTGAAGGCATATTTACACACAATATAATGGTAAAGAGGGAAAAAATAGAGCAAGCCATTAGATGAGATTCATTTAATTTTACATTCACATTATATATTTCAGTATGGTTTTCTTATTGTAATTCTGTAAGCTACTTAAGGGCGAAATATTTCAATATTTATATATATTCTTTGAGCATGAAAGCTCAGGTCTGTTTCTTTTCTTTCTTCTGGGGAAAGCTAATCTGGTTAGCTGTGCAAGCACTTTTATTATGTTTCAATTTATTTTCAAAAGTTAAAATATATCAGATTTTCCTGGCGTGTTATGGTGATCCTTCAGTTGCAACTGGATTTTAAAGAATTTGAATTCTCTGTATGTGCATTTAGGTTGGCAATGTTTATTCAAATACTTTGCTTCCAAATTTTTATTCAATAATGGTTAAATGTCTCTTGTCATAAGCTTATATGCATATATGCTTTTATTTCTTTTGTGTGCTTTTCATACTCATAGCATAATAGAATTTCCTTAATTCCACATGGCACAAAAGGCTTTCAGATTACAAAGGAAAACCAGAAAGGCATATGCATACAGAATGGAGGGCCTAAGAAGCTCTTAAGTGAACCTGAGGTTTTATGCTGTCCTCAATTGTTGTGTATTCATCATTGCAAAGCTTACAGAGAGCTTCACTGTGGATACCTGGAATAATGGAGGTACATCAAAAGTTCATTCTAGTCCTGAAGATATTACCAGTGGAATTGGAGTAATCATTTTAAGCATAGAAAATTCTGTTGGAATCTAGGCATTTAAAAATAGACTGGTGTTTAAAGTACATCTCTATTGTACTTTCAAAACACATAACTATTGATTTATAAATCAAAATGAGTTTGCCCAGAGAATGGTGGAGAGAGGGGGGAGTAAATAATGTATATAATAACCATTTTTATCCTGAATCTTAAATTTTAACCTGCTAATTGAATTATTCTGCAGTCTAAATAAGACTTAATGTAGTTGTCTTGCTTTGCATTCTCTCAAGAATTCAGGTTGGGACAAAGCAATAAACCCCTGGAAACTGAAAGTAAAATATTCAAAAAGCTTGTGAATAAGTTATTACAATTCTCAGTGAAGTAGTTGTTTCCAACACTTCTATAACCACGCATAAATATCCCTTTGCCCTTATATACTAAGATCTAGCATATCTCTATTAAAAGGAAACAGATGAAGAGAAAAAAATCGCCGTATCTGTCAAGCTGTTCTTTCCTTTCCTAGTCAACAGAAATGCTTTCCTCTGTGATACTACCATGGATGAAAACAGAGGCCAGGAACTTGCAGAACTCCAAAAGTGTCAATATGCCACTGAGTTAATTATATCAGAACCCAGATGTTTTGTTAGGATATTCAGCACTTGTAATATAAATTATCTAAGAGAAATTCTGCTCAGTGCTGAGTGCAACAAGTTGGGGAAAATTATGATATATTTGGACACAGATTTTTTGCTTTGAAAGTAAATGGAAGAGCATTAAGCATAGAGCTAAAATAGTACGAAATACAAACGCAATGCTAGCAGCTACCTAATAATCTTCTTCAGCAGAAATGCAGAGAAGGAACCCTGGTTAAATTAACCCCAGTCTTTCAAGAAAGGATCTTACTTATCCTTTCATTACTGTACTTGATGCTGTTACACTTCTTTATATAAAGAACGTATGTATGTACATGCATGAATGTATATGTCACACTCATATATTTAGGTCTCCAAGGTCCACTTGATATGCAAATATTATGACCAACTCAAAACACTTACAGAGAAACTTATTTTAGGTTTAAAGATTGTTTTCTTGGTGTGGCATGAGTTCCATGTTCTAGGAAGGATATATATTTTTTAATTTATTTTATTATCCATAGCAAAATATGTACTGCGCATTCTAATTATATTAATCTCAGAGCAATTAATCTCACTAGAAAGAAAAGGGTGTAGGTACACCAAGGCAATGATTGTTCTTTCTGTACAGTGATAAGTGTTAAAAGGGCTGTAAGCTCATTCTGTAATGAGCCTGGTTCAATTAATATTGCGACCCCCATTAAAATAAGAGGCAGGAGTTATGAATGTACTAAATATTAGAATTTGGATTCAGGGGCTCTGGATCTTCCTTAGAATTGATCAGATCAACTCATTAGATTCTGTCCAGAACTAATCAGGTGCCTGCTGTTGCACCTTTAAATTTAAAGCCTTTGAACACTTTTATGAATATGAGGTCTTTCAGAATGGGAGAAGTGAGAGATTTAAAGCAAACAATATATCAAAGAGATTATATAGTTGAAATAGATCCAAACTATTTATTTTAAGTGCTTTTTATAAATCAACACGCATTTCACTGGAAGGAAATATTACGTAAACGGAACAGTGATTCCTGGTCTCTAAAGACACTAACCTAGATCTTTCCCTTTATCATCTCTGGCCTTACAAAGCTATGACTTTATGTGATTTCTCTTGAATTTCTGAAAGATTTTAACATAACTTCCCTCTCTAGCAGGGCTTTGTGGTCTGAATATATTGAAGGTGGTCAATATTACCATTATCAAGAGAAACGAAAGTACCGACCAACGGAGTAAGGCTATTTTCTCAGGTAACAGAGTTTTCTATCTCTCTGTCAGTAGAGGGCAATGAAATTTGATAAGGATGCTGTTGAAAAGTAGGTTATCGTGATAGCTGAGTCTGAATAACTCTTAAAAAGGTCCATGCAACATGTGACCCAAAATGTGAAACACCTGCAGTTTTCTTCTGCATATAATTAACTTTTAATTATTTTTTTTTAAATGGCAGACATAGAGATATTTCTCAATGTGTAAATTGTGCAAATCAAGGTTTAAAAAACCTGATTCTGTTACGTTTCACACTGAGATACTCCTGAATATTTTACTTTCTTAAGTCTTTATTCGTTTGTGTCTAATCATATAATGATATCATAACAAGGAAAAAAAAAGTGCTTCTTGAACTAATCAATCATCAGAAAGTATTTATCATGTACATTTTTATTTACAACAAAATGGTTTAGGTGTTGGAATTTTTAAATTCATTCTAAATATGCAGACTAGAAAATTTTTAAGCATTATGTTGGAGGCAAGATACTCAAGTATTAAATCCATTGATTTTTCACTCCAAGTGATAGCAAAGATTTACTAGAATTATATGGGTCCTGTTTGAACTTTTACCTGAATGATTTTTGCTGTCATTAACTTAATATTTGCAGCGTCTCTAACTAAACTGTAGTATTTCTCAACATTACTTCATTTACACTCAAAATCTTTATTTCAAACACTAGACATCATTGGACTTGATGATCCTTATAGGTCCCTTCCAACTCACAATACTCTGCAAATCTATGAATCTGTAAATTAAATTTATTTAAAATTGCCTTAAAAGTATGCCATAGATTTCTTGCAGATTTACAGTGCTTTAGTACGGCATGCACTTTAAATTACACACCTTCCAGTGTAAATATTTATCTAAGTGTTAGCTCTATTCATAGATTTTTAAAGAATGGCTAAATACAAAATAATTATGTATGCTATCATAGTGGTTATACATTTTTTTAAAACTCAGACCACAAAGTTATTATCATCATAGCTAGATTATATGTTATTGTGAATGTTTTGGACATGGTAGAATAGTCTACCTTTTTTACCAAGAAAGTAAAATATGAAAGTGCAGTTTCATGTAAAAAGTAGGGAAGGAACAAAAATGTGGGTAATAAAGCAGAAAAAATTTTCCTTAGCCATATTCTTTTTTGACCTAATTGTAGGGCTTTTAATCCTTCATGAAAGTTTATAAGAGCATCCATTTTCATACACAATATGCAAAATTTGGAAAAATAAATGCTCTGAACATCAATAAACCATGGTAAAAGAAAAAGATATCTTGAAAACTGTGCAATGGATATAATTGATTATTGTCTGTCTACTTAGTTAGAGATGAAACTTCTATGTATGTTTCCTAATGAGCCAACAATAAACTTATAAAGGCGGAAACAGAAAGCCCTGAATAAACAACCACATATTTCATAATTCAAAAGTATTATTTTTTACATTGGGGGTATAGAATTACTAATTTTCTAATTTATCTGAAAACAATTACAGGCATAGATGAAACAAATAAAGAAGATTTATGGAGATAGAAATAAACTTTAATCTAGAATTAATGACTTATAAACTAATTACATGTTTAGTTTAAAGTATATATTCCATTTTAGTCTTTTGGCTTAAGTTTAAGGACTTTTTAAAAATACTTTAAAAGTTCATTTTATTATTTTAAAAGTAAACAGATTGAAATAAACTTGACATAAAATGTTTAGTATTTGTGTTATAAGGATATCCACATATTAGTGAGTATGTCCAATGCTTTCCAGTATAAGAATCTGTTCATCAAAATTTTCAAGCTGTGTTTACCTGAGCATGGATTTTCTGGTACATTTCCATACAATATCTTAGCCTTCTGAAAGATTAAAATTTAGTGATTATTTTACTTACTGAAATACACAAAATGTAGCAGTAGTTTCCCACTTGGAATAGGAACTTGAGAGTAGAAAGACACTTGACATCTGGGTCAGGATTTCAGCCATTAAAGCTTCACACAAAATTCATATTTATGGTCCCCACTGAATATATTTCTTTCACTTAATTTTCTCAACTGTCTGCCTCAAGCTTTATTTTCTCAGGAAAGATTTTCTCTCTCTGTTTTTATTTTAAACATATATTTGCATTGTCAAACTGAGTTCACTCACTCACTTACTCACTCACTCACTCACTCACTCACTCACTCACTCACTCACTCCAAGCACAGGAACTATACATTTTAATATATGAATCTTAAATATTCAGCATTAAATATGGATATTTCAATGAGTAAACAAATATTTAGAACTAATGAAAATTGTATACAATTAATTTAACCAATGCATTAGAGAAAAGGGTAATATATCTGTGAGAAAAAAACAGATGCTAAATTCACTGAGTTTTTCACTGTAAAATACTGTGGTTTTTCTCTTAAAAGAATATTTTTCATTTTTAAAGATATTGAAATATGTCCTTCATTAAAGTTCTTGGCTAAGTGTGGAAAGATGTTGAAAATTTTGGCAGTGCAAACTCAACCATTCTAACTAAAGTGGTAATATTGTAAAAATTGCATCCAGTCTTAAGTATTCATCTGGCAAGCTTTGAAACTACTAAATTTACCTTGGGCTTCAAAATGTGGATTTCCCTTAAATATTGAACTGATTATGATGTAGTGCATATGTACCAGTGACTAAGAATAATCTCTCAAAGTTTTTTTCGGAGGGTTGTTGCCACAGAGTTAAGTAGAGTCACATATTCAAGCTTACAGCTAGTTAGTCATTCACCTAGGAATCAGAAATTATGTGCAACAGTCCATCAATCCATTTTTATGCACTTATGTCATGTCTTTATTCTGAAGAGAGAAGATGGTCAATTTGACATTGAAATGCAGGCTAACACAATCTCCAGTGTCATGTGCAATTAATTATTTACAGTTACACTTCAAATAGCAGAAAATTGGTCAATTTTTCCATTTGAATTAGGCCTTGGTATATATATACACATTTTTCTACACTTAAACTACTGTTATATTCCTAATTCTTAAGTGGTCATACAATATCAAATATTCATGCATGCGCTGGGCAGGAACATTCAAGAGCGTATTGCACACCATGAAATTAGTCTAACTGGTGATTTTAAAGCCTTGTTTGTTCATAATGCCGCATCTATGTGAAATTTTACTACAAGGGGAATGAACAGAAAGAAAAAGGCAAAGGTCATGCTAAACACTGGAAGCTCAGAACCTCACTAGTCTTTCAAAATGCCCCATGGAAAAGGCAGCTGAAAGTTCAAAACCTGCACTTTCTGTATTCAGACATGCAGCTGCTATGTAGCCATACAATCTGAACCCACAGCTCTAATTTTTCTTTTATTTGTAACATTTCAAAGAATCATAGAATCACAGAATCATAGAATGGCTTGGGTTAGAAGGAACTATAAAAAATAGCTAGTTCCAACCCCCCTGTATAGGCAGGGACACCTTCTACTAGACTCATTGCTCAGAGCCCCATCCAACCTAGCCTAGAATACTTTGAGGGATGGGGCATCCATAGGTTCTCTGGGCAACAGGTTCCAGTGCAACACTACCTTCACAATAAAGAATTTCTTCCTACCATCTGATCTAAATCTTTCCTCTTTTAGTTTGAAACCATCCCTTCTTTTCGTAACACTATCTGACCACATAAATTAATTTCACAGAATCACAGAATAAGCTGAGTTGGAAGGAACCCATCAGCATCAACAAGCCCAACTCCTGGCCTTGTGTAGGACATCCCTAGAACCACACCATGTACCTGAGAGCACTGTCCAAGTGCTTCTTGAACTCTGTCAACCTTGGTGCTGTATACATTCCTCAGGGGAGCCTGTTCCATTGCCCAACCACCTCTGGATGAAGAACCTTTTTTAATATCCAACCCTAACCTCCATTGACTCAACTTCACGCAATTTCCTCAGACCCTGTCACTGGTCACCAGAGAGAAGAGATCAGTGCCTGCTCCAACCTCTTCCTCTTACGAGGATCTTGAAGACCACGATTTCTCCCTCCCCTCAGTCTCCTCCAGGCTGAACAGACCAAATGACTTCAGCTGCTCCTCATTTGGCTTCCCCTCAAGGCCCTTCACCATCCTCATGGTCCGCCTTTGGACACTCTCCAATAACTTAGTGTCTTATATTGCCCAAAACTGCCCCCAACACTCGAGGTGAGGCTGCCCCACCGCAGAGCATAGGGGACAATCCCCTCCCTTGCCCGGCTGGCGATGCTGTGCCTGGTGCCACCCAGGACAGGCTTGTCCCTCCTGGCTGCCAGGATGCTGCTGACTCATGTTCAACTTGCTGGTATAAAGCTGACCAGGACCCTCAGGGCCCTTTCTGCAACATTGCTTTCCAGCATCTCATTCCCCAGTCTGTTCATACATCCAGGATTGCTCCATTCCAGGTGCATAATTCAGCACTTTGCTTGTTGAATTTCATATGGTTTGTGATTGCCCAGTCCTCTAATTTGTTGAGGTCCTTTGCAAGGTCTCTCTGCCCTCGGGGGACTCAACAGTTCCTCCCAATTTAGTGTCATTGTCAATTTTAGAAATCCATGGTGAACTAAGACAAATCCAGTCCAGTTAACCAGTTAAATCACGTGAAAGTTAAGAAAGAGGAAGCCAAGATATTTTTCTTGTGCCGTTGATGAATATCTTAAATCTTGCTGAAGTAGAGCATCATAAAATCATTAACAATCTTATGCAATTAATGATCAATTAAATGTTAACAGTTACCTTCTAAAATTAAACTGCTGGGAAAACTCTTTGACAGCAGTTGTAAGTAATTTTAACTGTTCCTCAGCATTTAGAGATGAAACACAAAGCTTAGATTAGCACATTTAGAAATGAAGTACGATTGGGAAGACAGTAACTGGAGGGTTTGGGGTACATTCCTTGACAGAGTAGTTTAGATTTTAGATCTTTTTTCCTGAGGAGATTATTTTTCCAAATGCTGGGAAATGTTGTGTAACTTGTCAGTGAATTGAAAGACTTAAGAAACTGCACTTCAGGAAATTTAGGATGAAGTCCCACCTATAGACTTTTTATAACTTTTAAGTTGGAAAGAAAATGTTGACTTTATACCAGCAAAGGCCTTATTTAACTTCTCTAGAAAATGCATTAAAGATTACACACAGAAGCCATATTGTAGGATAATGCATCAATTCCCAAATGCCAGTAATAAAAATATAAATAAACAGATGCTAAGGGTCCTCAAAATATATCTGAATGTTTAGACACCAGTGTGTTTAAATTATTTTTTTAAATTCCACTACTAGACTTAAAAGAAGACAAAGTCAAATGAGATATGAACATAATAAAGAAATTTTTAGAAGGGAATAATGGACCTATGGGAGGCCGCTTATGACTGACAATTTAGGAGTTTGTATAACAGACAAGAGGTAGTTAGCAGGAATTATGTACAGTCAGAGCACCTGCAAGAGATTATTTTGTGAAAAAGTCAAAAGTCTCCAGTGAGACAGTGAAAATAGTAAAAGGAAAATATTGTACTATTGCCTTTGTTCCTCCAGATCAGTTTTGAGCTATTAAAGAGGAATTTTGACCGTTGAACCAGCAAGATGCTCAGTCATCTGTAGAACAGTAGAAACAGTAAGCCAACTATGGCAGGCACAACAACTATTTCAGTATCATTTTAACCACTCTGCTGTGAGTTTGCATACAATATGTCTGCCAAACTGTTGAGCTGCTAAACATTGCAATAATGCAAGTTGCAAAGAACTATTTTAGTAAAATAAATGTAAAAAGGGCATTTACAAATATGCAAAAATATACACACTCACAAACCTGCTCACTGTATTAAAAATTGACATAGATGTGGCATTTGAGCAGAAAAGGCTCTCAAATTAACAATCAGATTATCTTCGTAGTTATCATACACATTTTTTATGCTTCTGCCATATGTGTCCCTACCTATTTGTTGGTTTATATATATATGTATATATATGCATACATATGCATACAAACACCCACACATATCCATACATGCATGACTGCTTGTATGTATACATTTTCAGTAAATTATGTGTGCATGTATGTGTGTACATATGTATTTCTATGTATATATCAGCATATATGTTAATTTCATAAAATTATGTAATAATTTTTAGAAGACATTTTTAATAAATGTCATTATTTGGTGTATTAGAGCATTTGTAATTGCTCCAAAATCTAAATAATAAGGGTATGGGTTCATTGGTGAATAGCTATTTACTCTCTACTGTGGAAAATTACATCTATTTTATCTGTAACTTGAACTCATACCAACAGCTTTATTGAAGGTAGGAATATCAAGAGTGTCTCTGAGTTCTTCTCTTGTACTATTAAAGCCTGGAAAATTTCTATCACAACTCAGATTTATTATGTAGTAAAAATTATATGGCTTCAGAAAGACCTGAACTGCTGTTGTTATCCTTCACAAGGTTTTTTGGAGAAAGATTAAGATTTTATCTTGGATAAATGATCCTTGTGACTTCTTATTCAATATATTAGCCAAAACACTGATAAGTTGACTTTGGTTCAATTTTCTAGAACAATTATAAAAATCTAAGAATAAAAGGATTTTCACAGGTCACCTAATGATGATGTGAGAAGCCACTAGATGACTTGTAACCAAAAATATTTGGAGGTTAATAAAGCCACAAATCACACTAAGATTAAGGGGTTACAAGATTACTTTGTCTTCAGACTTGGTACAGATCTGATTCTGAGCAAGTTAGAGATGAACATGACAATCCTTTTGTCTAACTGTGATATGTGGAAAAGCAGCAGTTGTAACAATCCTTAAAGTCTGGTCCCCTAGACTTGATCTGCTGATCTCCACTTATTCCACCTTTATCTGGACTTGGATTTCTCCTGCAGCTTATTCGTCTCAGCACTTTCACTGCTGCTTTGCAACTTAAAATGGAATATGCACATACCACAGGTAGTTGGATGCCTATAACATCATTGCTTTGTCTGTGAAATGCACAGCTCTAGAGAGACAGAAAAGCAGTCATGATTCAAAACAAAACCAGCATTACAACCATTTGCTGGGATAATCCAGCCAAAATAGCACAAGCTGGGATCTGAAATAATCCATAAAATAGTAGTTAGTAATTTTCCTTATATTTCAACTATCAATGTAATTCTAGAGCTTCCTTAACGTTTGAACTCTCTCTCTCTGTGTGTGTGTGTGTGTGTAAACCATATGGGGTGGGTTTCTCCTTAATAATTTTAAGATTGAAAAAAATTAAAAAGATTATTTTAGACTGCCGTAATTAAAGGATTTGAAGACTGGTTTCGGTCTGTTTTTGAAGACTGTTTTTAAGGCATTTAGCATAGATTTTTTTTTTTAACCTAGATTTCATGTAATTGTCTTTAAAATGCACTCTGTAGAATGACCCAGGAATATTTCTTAAGCAACTTTAATATAAAGTAAAATATAAAGAAAAAATTCTTTTAGAATTCTATAATACAATCAAGAGAGAAGGAAGGACTGAAAAATGCCACAATATTTATTGACTTGTGAGTCTTGGTCCTTTCTTAACAATAACAACATCATTTGAAAAGTTTATAATCTCTGGATAAACAGTTTCTGTTAGCTGGACACCATACATAGAATGAATACTAATGCCAGGCTATATTTTCAGCTAGTTTTTAGAGGACCCACATGGCACTTGCTGGGCTAATTAAGCTTTGTTTCCATAAAGTTGTTGGTTTTTCTTATATAAGCAAGTGTATGCAGCAGACATTCGCAAGCTTCTAAGATTTTATTGTTCAATATTTTGACAATTTTTCTCTTACCAATATTCTGCTTACATTGCAGATATAAATCCTGAAACAAGGTTGTTTCAATTCATTACATTCTACTTTTCTCTAATGGAAGATGAATATTTTTTATAAAATTTCTTTATTCTTTTCCTTTTCTCACGTAATTTTGTTGCATCTAGATTCAGATTGGTATTGGGCTCCATTTGTATGTAGATTTGTATTATCCACAGGACATGGATTTTTAATTTTTTTTTTTTTTAATGGTTGTCAGCAGCCTTGAACCAGAGTATTCAAGCAAAGGAGTTTGAATGGGAGAGGAGCTCACAACAATATTGCACTTGGGACAGAGCGAAGTGCTTGTCTGATTGTTTACCTTGCACCCTTCTGTTTCTTTACCACTAAAATAATTTCCTACAGATTAGTGTTCTCTCTGTATCTCAGGCAGCGAAGGAACATGTAAAGGTGTTCAGTTTCTCAGAAAAGGAAGAAAAATAAGTTTCTTGTCCTTACAAGTGGGAGTGGGGAACAAGTGTGGGACATAGTGCTGCCTCCACAGCATCCATCCTCACTTCAGGTGGGCAAAATTATGCAGGAAAAGACTGAGCAATAACCAGATAGTCTCACAAGACATTTTCTACCTTGTAGGATGTTTTTCCAGGCAGCAAAAAATGATGTTCTAGTTCTCTGTCTGGGTTCATTTGTTTGAGCTTTTGCACTGATTTTCCTCTACATCTCTTTTCTAAACATTGTAGAAAAAAATCCTCAGGAATATTCCACAAGGCTCATTACCTGGACACCATGTGGTTAGGTTTCTTACTAAACCTATTGCAATTGTTACTATTATATTTTAGTGTTCCATAACTGTTTATTGCCAGCAATGGAATTTTTTTCACATATGTTTTCAACCAGAAGGACACTTAAATTTCCAATAATTTGCTGATTAAGGGAAATTCTTTCCAAAATAAGGCAGCTGCAAGACTCAGTCTTTCAGAAATATCTCTCTGAAAATCTCTGTGTCAATTTACAACATATGCATATCCTTAGAGAAACATAACTGATTGCTGGATTTCCTGTTTATGACAACAAGAAATGCAGGGGTTTCTCAAACTGGTGTTTCCATTTTTAATTTTGTTATTTTGTGATTTCAAAATTTAAATATCAGCTGAAAGTTAAAAATTGTGTTCAGCAAAATAAAAATGCAATTCTTCAGACTATTTTATGTGTTAAAACATTAAAGAGTGTCATGTCATCTGACAACTAAGCCCCAGGAAGCTGCTAGTTCTCTCCCCACACTGAGTGGGGCTGCAGGGGAGAACTGGAAAAGTAACAGAGAAAACTTAAATTTAGTAGTTTAATAGGCAATAATGTAAAAGAGAAAGCAAAAGCAATGCACAAAAGCAAAGCAAAACAAGGATTCCATTCTTCCCGTGGGCAGGCAGGTGTTCAGCCAACCCTAAGAAAACAGAGTCATCTACAGTGACTTTGGAAGAAAAATGTCATCACTCCAAACATCCTCCCTTCCTTCTTCTCCCAGCAGCATATGCTGAGCAGGCTAGCATAGGGAATGGAATATCTCTTGGGTTAGTTGGGGTCAGCTGTCCCAGCTGTGTTCCATTTCAACTTCTTGTGCCCTCTCCCATCCTCCTCACTGGTGGGGTAAGGAGCAGAAAAGGCCTTGACTCTGCACAAGCACTGCTCAGCAGGGACTAAAAACATCTCTATCATCAACACTTTTTCCAACACAAATCCCAAGCATGGCCACGTACCAAGTACTGTGAGGAAAACTAGCTCTACTCCAGCCAAAACAGCACAAAGAATTAACACAATTTTGAAGTTTACTTCACCTTTATTTGATCCCATCCATCTTTGTGGTGCACTGTGCATCTCTTCAAAGCTATCACATTACTAAATGAAAAATTGGAAACAGTCTGCTGTAATTAAAAACAACAAGAGTTGGCCAGAATTAAAGGTATATGTATAGAATATCAAATTGCATGCTTTAAAAAGCTCTCTGTTCTGAAACACAGAAAAAGTTATACACAGAATAAGCAGATGATTATGGTCAGTATTTAGAGGAAAAAATTTAATTGTAAAGGCTGAACTTTCTATAGTTTGTCCATAGCAGTGCATTGACAAGAACTGACTCATTATTAATTTAGGTACACCTCTAAAACAGTTTCAAAATTGTGTGTGCTGTGTAGCTTTGCTTTAGCATTTGCATCCAATGAGGATATAATACTGCAGAGTCATTTTCTTGAATACATGCAATTTTTGTAGAAATACTAATGATGAAGTTTGGAAGTTGTATATGAAAACTCAAAGTGGAAGCATAGCTCAGTTCAGTGGAAGCTTTTTTGCCCAGCAGTTAAGCCACTGACAGCTGTTTTTGGCCATCTCTCTGCTTTAAAGTAGGCTGGATCAATATGAAATACAAACCCCAGCTCTAACAAGGGCCTACCTGACATGCATTTCTATTAAAGTAGGTGATTTCTTTAAAACTGCAAATCGAAAAGTCAATGTGAAAAATAAATTTTTAAGATAACCCTTTCAAAGTGCTGTAAGATCCCAAGGCTTGATTATCAGTTGGATGGGCAGTTTCGGAGAAACAGGTCTGTGTGTGATACAGCTCTCTTCATTTTGTTGCAGAATTGTACTAAGGTGCATACAGGTGCTTTTATATGTTTTCAGTAAATTTCCTCTGCTGCTGATTATCAAAATTTACTGGTGAGTGTTTCTAAGAGTTCATTTGAAAATGCATATATTTTATGGTCAAGAAAAATGATATGTCCGAAGGGAAGAGGAAAAAAGTCATCTTTGAATTGGCTTGCATGGTAGGAATTTTACAACTTCTTGAATTTTTGAGGGAAATGGCTTAAAACCTTAAGCTGCTTGTGCTATTCCAGAGAAATTAGGTTAGTATCAGAATTATTGCATTCATATCATACGCACACTGTAATGTGAGGGAGCCTTTTGGGTTGAGTAAGTTATAAACCTTAGCTACGACTATCATTGGGTTTTGAAATGAGCTTACAGACCTTGGTGATTAAGTGACTTCTTTGAATGTCTGAATTTTAATTAGAATGATTTGACTGAACTAACATTAGCAGTCCTATGATTCCACTGGCAGAAGAATTTGATTGGTGATAAATTTGGATCTTTATTTAAGAATCCCTAGTTTCATATTGATTAGCAAAGTGCACCTATCCAAACTGGCTTGAATAAAATTTTGTCTTTGTAAAAAGAATGAGATAAAACCATAGAATCTAATGAAGTGGTTTATTTTCTCTTTATAATTTAGCATTTTATGCTGTGTTCATGCTATTTTGTAATAAAAACTCTCTAAATGAATCATCATCTTCTTAACTCTCTTTGTCCTTTTGAACTCTTTCTCCTTTTATTTCTGTCCTCTTTTTTTAAAAATCTCAACTATTTATAATGACTGTACAGGTTCTTTTAAGAACCCTAATCTAGAGAACAAGAATCTAATAAAGGCGATTGGTAAACAATGTTATTTAATTACTGTGTCTTAGATATTTCTTCTGGTCTTCCTTCCTTTTCCACATTGATTTATGGAAGACCATGTTGAATCAACCAAATACTGACATTAAGAAAAACAACTATATTTGTCATTAATAATTAATAAAATTGTCCTTTGCATGGACCTGGCTTTCATGTAGCATAACAAATGACCCTCCTGAGCATACATTGGATAGAAATGTTTGGAAATAAGGAGTCATTGGCTCAGACATTGTAGTGAAGATGTAATTTCATTAGAGAATTTCTAGTCTGCATAGGAAAAATGAGGACATTTGAATGTTGGGTGAAAAATATTACTAGATATTATATGAAGTCACATGTGTCTTTTTCCTAAGAATGATGTAAAAATTAAGTGGAAAAACATTGAGTTTTTTTCAATAAATTATTTAGATTGTTGCTAACTGGATCGCATATAATCAGTTTCTGATAATTTAAGCAGAAAGTTTTACCGTCCAGAAGGATACATAGTTTATGACAGATGTGAAGATGTCTGAAAATGGACCTCATTTTTACATTTTTTGCAACTGTTTTTTAATAATTTATTTTCTGTGGGAGAGTGATGTCATGAAAATTTGCGCTTATGTGCACATACAGCCTCCACCTAAGTTCTGAGTCCTGAACTTTTGCTTAACAGGGCATTGGAGACTTTCTGGCCTGTTAACACACTCTTGTTCACTTTCTATTTTGTTGGATTAGATTAACTGTCTAGAGCTTAAGGAAAAAAAAGAGAATTGACACAAAGCTTTACCTGTCTGCAAGGAAAAATAATTTTAAATGAATATGGAGGTCAGTAGAAAATTATTAATTTTATGCTCCAGTTACTTTTATTATTCAAATATAGTACCCATGCTATTGTGGCTATATAAGAAAAAAAAAAAAAGTGAATATCCATTTTTCTTCCATAGCTGTTTGACTTTTTTTTATAACTGCAATCTTTGTTTTTACATATAAATTAAAATTCAGTTCTCTTGGGTTTCCATAGCTTAGATTCTTTCTCTCATGCCATACTATGCACAGCACTTTTCACTGCAATGTTTAGACAGATACTTCAGAGACTTACATTCATTGTCACTCCCTGTTCACATCATGTTGCATGGTTAAGCATGAGAGGTTTAGAATAAAGAGTCTAAAAGTTAGTTACCCAAAAGGAAGAGAAAACCTCTCCCTTCATAGCAAAAGTATGAGTGGCAGGTCTGGGAAGGGATTATCTCTGCGTATCTAGTTTGCCCTGACTTTGTGCTATGACACACAGCCCATGGCAACGCACAACCCTTTATGGGACACCTCTGAAAGGGTTTCATGGTGTCATGACTGCTGTAGAGAGCAGCTGGGAAAAAGAACATGCTTAGGAAAACGCAACATGGAAGGAGGAGATCGGCACTCAGGCTATTGACTTCCATGCAGTTAGTAGGTCTGAATCCAGCCTGGAGATTGAAAGAGGCAATCAGTAGGCCAGAAGAGAAACACAGGAGGGGTTTTTCTATAATAAATGAAATGAAGGTGATGGCTCACTATGAATACTGATTCCTCAGTATTTATTACTATTGCATGATCATACAGGCTCCAGACATATTTTGATTCGTTACCAAAAGGAGTAAAAAGCCAATTAATTAAAACTCATAAGTGGACAAAAATGTGCCACCAGGTAATGTGCACCCTACCTGAAAACCTCTTTATCTTTGAGAAGCCTGCATTTGTGGGCTGAGAGAGCAAATCATCTGCAGTCTAAATATATTTAATGAGATGTTTCCACATCTCATTAAATACCACATCTCATTAAATACTACACCTGAAGCAAGATAAAAGCTGTTAGTTAATCTGCTTCTTCTTTGTCATAAAAGGATTGTAATTGTCAATGAGCAATAAATGTTCAAAGCAACTCAGTGTTAAGATACAATAATGCGACATGATAATCTTCAAAAATTTTTAAAGATAATCTTCAATATCAAAATGCAGAAGGTTAAACTCATTAGGTGTGGTCTCTATGCTTCACTTCTATGACAGATTTAGTGAGTAAAAGAAAGATATTTAAGTAACCCTTCTGATAATCAGATTTTCTGAAAAGAAGCTGAGAAGTTGACCTTTAAATATATACACTGATTATCATGTTTGTCAGTTGATTTTGGTGATACACAGAAGTCAATGCTTGCCCATTGTTCTTCTGACAGGATTCCATTCTCTTCCTTTTTGTTTCAGAACATTCCCTCTGTCCTCATTTCCTTTTCCTGGGAAAGAACAAATGACTTAAAAACATATTTACAAGCATATTGTTTCAGCAATGCTCTAGTTATATGTGCTAAATATCAAGCTCAGAGTTAAAGTACATTGGAATATTAAGAATGCCTTTCAAAAAACAGGATTTAAGCTTGTGCTTTAAAAAGTACTTGGGTGCTTTGCTATGTAAGAAGTCTTTTCTACATCTGGGTTGTAAGAATCAATCTGCAGTTAAATCTTCCCTCTTGCCAATAAAGGTATTGTGAAAAGAAATTCCAATATTCCTTGGCCACCTTCATGCACCTGCCAGCTGACTCAAATTCATGACACTCCAACTGAGAAAGCCATTATATAAGATGCTGCTTTCAGAGAAGTGGGAAACACCACTTTCTTGTATTTCTCTGACCTTAAGTTTGGAAATATTTACTTGAAATTACTATGACTTTATTTCTCTTTGTAATGAAAGGATAAAGAAGATTTGGCCTTCCATTTACAGCAAAAGTTACAAATAGAGGATAAGGATAAAATTCTTTGCAGGATTGCAAAGTTTTTAACCAGCTTCCATGCAGAGTAATATTACTCTTTGACTTCTTGATCACTTACTTTAGTGACAGCCAGAACATCCATTGTTGCCACAGCCTGCCTCTGATTTAAAATGTGTAGCAACACAATGCAATATGCTTAATAGCTATCTTAAGCAGGCACCTGCAGCTATAAATCAGCTGAAAAAAAAACAGAACGCCTTCAAACACACTCACCAAACTTCAGCTATCTGAAATGGACAAGAGAAGTAACTTCCAAATGCTGAAAGAGCTCATGCTATCTATCAGTCATGGAAAGTTCAACCCCAATGGACTTTAGCTATTTTTACTTCAGTGATGGACTACAGGGCCAGAGCAATCCTTCAGCTAACGAGATTCTGGTTCTATTAGTGCGTTCCAAAGCTTTATAAGTTGGTCCTCAGAGATCAGACACTAAATAAGAAAGAATTCTCAAAGTGAAACCCAAAAATACCCCTCATTGCCTGACAATATTCCGTAAAGATTAAAAAGTCCATTCATTTTTTCTGTATTTCTTGTGGCTTTTATCTCCTTGTGTTGCAGTTAGGTTTGTGAAGGACATACATTTAGTTGTTGTTTGTTTTACTATGGCCAATGTGTTGCTTTTCTACTTTAAGTTACTGTGTATATGAATTTCATATCCTCTGTCATAGAATAGAACCATATATGCTAAGTAATGTGGAACCAAAAAATACCAGGAGAAATTTTCAAGTTAAGGCTTTAATTTTACAATTTGTCTTACAAATATCTTTCATAAGAGAGCATGAGTTATAAAATATGAAGATGTCAGGTGGAATATGATACATAAATGACAAAAGCAAGAAAAAAGCAAACAAAATAATGGAATGACCAAATGTAAGAAAATTATAGTTGTGACTTGCCCATGGCTGGATGACAGGTGCCTCTAAAGCCACTCCATCTCTTTCCTCCCCAGCTGGGCAGGGGAGAGAAAACATAAGAAAAGTCTTGTGCATCGAGATAATGACAGGGGAAGATCGCTCACCAGGCTCTGTCACAGGCAAAGCAGACTCAGCTGGGCAACATTAATTTAACTTATTTCCAATCAAACCAGGGTGGGGCAATGGGAAATAAAAACTACGTCTTAAAACCCCTTCCCTGTACTCCTCCTTTCTTCCTGATCTCAAATTCACTCGGCATTTTCTGTCCCTCCTCCTCCACAGTAGCGCAGAAGGACAGTGAATGGGGTCTGTGGTCAGCCCATCACATGTCTCTGCAGTTCCTTCCTCCTCAGGGAAAGACCTCCTCCCACTGCTCCCATGATCCAGCATGGGCTCCTTCCCACAGGAAATATGAATGTGAGTTCTTTCCACAGGTTGCAGTTTTTCCCAAACTGCACTGGAATGGGTGCCTCCCATGGGCTGCAGTCCTTTAGGAGCACGCTCTTGCAGTGTGGGCCCCCCATACTGTCACAAGTCCTGCCACCAGTCCTGCTCCAGCATGGACTCCTTGCTGCACTGGTCCACAGGTCCTGCCAGGCACCTGATCCAGCACAGGCTTCCCACTGAGGCACAGCTCCCTTCAGGCATCTACCTGCTCTAGTATGAGGCCCTCCATTGGCTGCAGATGGATCTCTGCTTCCCTATGGACCTCCGTGGATGTCACCATGGTCTTCACCATGGGCTGCGTGGAATCTCAGCTCCTGTTCCTGGAGAACCTTCTCTCCCTACTTCTCCACCACCCCTGACATCTGCCTGGCTGATTCTCTCACATATTCTCACTCTTCTCTGGCTGCCCCTCAGCAGGAGTTTGGTTTTTTCCTGGTGTCTTGATTACATTATGCCAGAGGTACTACTCCCATTGCTGACAGGTGTGTCCTTTGTCAGGGGTGGGTGTCTCAGAGCCATTTGTCAATGACTCAGTTGAACATGGGGGAAGCTCCTGGCACCTTGTCATAGAAGAAACCTCTGAAGCCCCCATGCTCCAAAACTTTGCCAAGCAAACCCAATAAAATGACACTAGCAGAAGGCAGAGTGTTTAATAGGAAGGTAGAGTTGCCCACCTGCCCAATAAATTTCAGATCTAATTTTCCAGTGCTGCATCTCCTTTTTTTTTTTTTTTGCAAAGGATAATAGAAAAAAAATATGCTCAAGAAATCTCTTCTGCAAAATGAACAATCAAACCATTTTAAGAGGCTTTTTTTTTTTGTTTTTTGTTTTAATATTAGGAGATCGTGCTGTGAAATTGTTCTGTTAGGAACAGAAATGGATTTCCCTCTGTAACCTGTACAAAGTTGAATTGCATCCCTGGAGATATGCCAAACAACCTGGAAATAATTTGAACAACCAGTGATCCAAGTTGAGTGATCTTTACCTCCTCACTCTGCCTGCTTTTGTTCTTGGTTTGCATTTTTTCTTTGATCAGATGGTTGCTGCTTGAATAAAGAAGGATGACTAATTGTTTAAAAATATTTTACACGTCTTTTGAAGTACTCCATTATGACAAGTTCTGTCAATGCTGCAATGCTACACTTTATCTACTCTGTTATTTTGTTAATGACAGGTGAACTAAATGAGCTACAGTGTTCAATGTAATGTGAAGGGTACTTGATGCACAGTTCCCACTAATGACAAAAAAAAAGTGTGGCTCATTTCCTGTATTATGTTAATACTAATATTTTCAGCCTTTCTTACTTTGTAAACATTAGTTTTTAATCCATAGAAGAGCCTTAGGAGGAAGTTTTACCTTTCTGTACTACGGAAACCTTGCCTGTCCAGAGTTTGATCTCTAATAAATCTGGCCTGAATTTCAAAGGTCTTCACCACAAAGGAACATCTGTCAGTAGAAGTGAATTGTTATCCGTAAACTCAGGTTATTTTATTGGAATCCCCATGTATGGATTTAGAAGCATAAGTATGTGCACTCTGGAGAGGGGAAGGAAAAAAGCAGCCCAAATATCTGAGTATAAATATTTGAATTCACTACATGCCTGGATTCTACTTAGCCCTCTGAGCTCCATATATTTACAACTTAATGCTTAAAAATCATTCCTTCACCATTAGAGAAAACTGAGAGTGAAAAAGTAGTTACACTTTCTTTTTCTGTTGTTAGTAACCACGTAGCATGGGCTACTATCCAAAACAAAAAAAAAAAAAGAATTGTCCATTTTTCAGAAATGGCTAGAGTTTGTCATTGTACTGAGAGAATTTTTTTTTTTTATTTCAATGGAGGGAATTTTGAGGGAAGAGTGAAATGGTTGCCAGTGAAACTCAGTAGATCACTACAGCTTCTAACCTGTAGAAGTCCAGAAAATAAGAAGCTAATACATATGTCTCAAACACTGACGTCCATGGAGCCAGCCAAGGATTGCTGTGTAAGAACCTGCTGTGCAAACAGGCAAGGAAGAACAGGCTGTGGCTGGTGAAGGGGCCATGCACAGGTAGGACAGCACCTTTGTGTGACAAATGTCCTTGTTCTGGGTCCTGCAGATAAGCTCAACACAGTACTGCGCAAGTGCAGGATTGAGGTCAAGGAGAGGGGGATGAGAACACCAAAGACCGCTGAAGCCTTCCCACTCATTTCCAGAAAAGTCTAGAAGACATGGCTGTGCATGCTAACCCGTTTGCAGGGAAAGCTAGGAACTGCCTCAAGGAAAACTTACCTGAGGTGTACCAACAAAGCCTTGGACCCCCCCAGGATCCTGGACACCCTGTTGGCTGGATTGATGAAGGACCCAGGACAGGGGATTTCATTTCCTAACCCACCTCTTTCTTCCTTCTTTGTTTTTTTTCTTTTATTTTTTTCATTTTTATATTTTTTCTTTTATTTTTCATGTTTCACTACTAAAAGTCTTGGGATGAATTTATACTTATTTCCTTGCTGTGTGTATAATTTGTTAATAAGACTTCATGTTTTCAGACCCTTCTGACTTCTGTTTTTCCTTTTTGATCACAGATATCTATGAATCTTGGGTGCTCCCTTTCTCTTAGGAGTGGAACACGACATCACCTACTACCATACTGTCAGTGCTCTTGAAACAACCCAGAAAACATAGTACTAACATTCTTAAAGGAAATTAAACTGAAGATTGAGGCTATTTTCAGAAACAAGCAGTGATTTTTGAGCAAAATGAGACATTGTAGAAGGTTCCATCTTAAAATGCTATTTCCTGAAAACCTGGTATCTAGCTGGATATCAAACAGGAAAACATACAGCTCAAGGGAATTTAAGAAAAGCCATGTGGAATCAGTCAAAGATCTAGCATTTCCAGATCTTAAAGACCTTAAGCTAATTGGTATTTTATTAGGATTCATAGTAATATCAGTAAAATATGTGGGGTTTTCTTTCTGCCACTGAATAATATTGTAGAATGCTTTTAGATCTTACAGGCTCAGACTGCCACATCATTTTTGAGTTGGACTGTGCAGGTACTTGCTAAAGTCACATTTCAGGTTCTTATTTATTGAAGTAGTGAAGAATGGACATAGTTAACCAGTTGCAGATTGCCCAGCTGAAGAATTCTCCAGAGCCTCTCCCAGCTGAAATTATAGCCCTGGGCCAGTTCAGTCAAAAGAAAAGAACTTCTCTTTTTTGTTTGTTTTAAGCATTCTTTGCTTTAGGTCTCCACAGAGTTTCTGCAAACCATCAGTCTCTCAGTAGAAGAGCACAGGTGTCAATGTTCTTAGTGGAAGTGGTCCAGCAGACTCCCACCACTTGTCTAAATTCATACAGGCAATTTTGTGTGAGGTACTCAGGTTGATACCAATTTTAGCAGCAGCATGTGGGTGTTAAAAGAATTGAGAGTGGAAGCTTCTAGTATGAGCAAGGTGGGGCTGACTGTCAATGTCAGATGATGGGAAAAATCATGATTGGTAGGGAATAGTAATCAGACAACTGATTAAGGAGAGAAATAATTATGGAGAGGACTGATTAAGGGAAAGGAAGCCAGCACTCATCAAGGGTAGCATGAGAGACAAGATACTACAAGATGCCTAAACTGCCAAAAGAAGTGTGGGTGTAATTGTCTCCTCTAGCTTCAAGAAATGTTGACTGAGCAAAGTGCAGCACAGAGTGGGTGCTTGGGAAAACCAAAAACAGCAAGAGAGAAAGCTAAGGGGCAAAATATGGCAGCGAGTTTTCTGAGGCAGAGCAGTATTTGAGAAATGTTGAACATAGAGACAAACAACACCACATTGGCAAAACAGAGCAGAGTAGAGGAAGGAAGAAACATCCCATGTCAGCATAGAAGGAATGAGAGTCCAGCTGAAAGAGCAGGAAATTCGTCTTACAGGATTAAGAGTTCAGAGAAAGGCAGGTATTTGGTTCATGCAAGGTCATGCTGTTAAAGTGTTTGTTGCTTAATTGCAGAGGTCTGTAGAGGTAGAGGGTCTGTATTGCCTGTTCAGGTTTTTTTTTCAAATGAAAATTTGATCTAAAGAACAGTAATGAGTAATGAACATGATGAGAAATGAAAAAAAGAAAAAGAAATTCTTCCTTTTAGCTTCAACTTTATTCCCTAGATAAATGCCCAGCATTTTAATGGAACACAGTCACACTGTATCTCAGACCAAGAAAAGTGTTCACTTTTCTAATAACATATTTTTAAAGTATTTTCTCATTGGGGGGGGAGCAGCAGGTGGAACACACTCTTTATTGACTCAAGATTCCTATTAAAATTGACACTACTCTGCTACCCATTACTTTCCCTTTTTTTTTTTTGCTCTTCTGCATAGCAAATCTCTAAGTAATGCTATTCCTCCTTTAGACCTCCTTATGCAGTATCAATCAACATGTGAAAGTCAGAGTATATTTATCTCCCTTGTCCACCATCAGGCCAAACTGGTGAGGGCAGCTGCCATGCTTGTAGTGAATTACAGATAAATTGCAGAAAATGCCAATGAGATTTCATATTATGTTGTCCTAAAGACCAAATATGTTTATTATGACCAACATATTAACATGTGAAATTAAAGGAATTGATAATAATTTATCATTTATTACATATTGTCAAATTTTTCATGGTGCTTTTTTTTCATTGTTTTGTTGTGATTTTGTTGGTTTTAATATGCTTGGATAGTTATAATATTGGTCGTTTAAAATAATGTAATATAAATATGTCCATTTATTTTGATGTGCATTTTTTGGGGAATATTAACCAAGGTAGTAATGATGAAGCTCTTCATTAAGAATACAGAAACCAAGAGAGTATGCAAGACTATTTCAGTTGCTACTGTAATTCAAAGACCATGTTTATCCCTTTCTTCCACTGATGTAAATCAGAAATAGCTTCCTTTTAGTCTATACATATTTTTGTATGTGTATTTATATATACACACACAATGGTAATTTATTGTAACACCCATGCAGGTCTTAACCTTTATTCTCCATTAATTTGTACTGCATAATGATGTGCTAATTCTGTGCTAAGTTATACTGTAATTATAACATCTTACAGTGAAAAATAGTCCACAAAGTTTGGAAACACCTCAACTTCAGTTAAAATAACAAGGATTTTCCTTTTGATTTTTTTTGCATTGAGGAAAACACAGTCCTTTTTTCCCCTCTCTTATTTTTATATTATAAACTATGCAAGACAGCCATACCAAAGTCCTGTAGGGGAAAAAAAGGACTATTCTTAGGATGTAGAACTGTAAAAAGAGAGTTCTCCCTCTTCTGCTTAAGTCTGAGATTTGGGAAATCTTGCCAGCTACCTGAGCTATTCCATTCCTGGTCATTCTTTCTACCAAACCTCTTCACTTGTGGAACTTAGTCTTTTGCACTGGACCTTGAATAATAAGGCTCTTTTATTGTTTTTGGATCTTCAAGTGCTGTTATAATACATACAATGGTGCTGAAGGAACTGGAAGTGGATGTTTCCATCAAAGTTCAAAACTGGTTTCAATAACAAAGCTTACTTTCCTCATTGTATGCAAAGCAAATTCTTGGTGGTTCAACATTTTTGGCTTACACACTACATTAAGCACAACGGATAATTCCTCTTCAACTTTTCTCTCTGCCTTTGAGCCTCTACAGCTGCATCTATGCAGCCTGGATATGCAAAATGCAGTAGATACCACTAGAAAGGCTGGACCTCTTTGCTTCCAATTATATGTAGTTAAAGCAGGAACTATTTCAAAGTGAGCTGTTTTGGAAACCTGGTGTGTTGGTTTTCCCATCCAAAGACACTTACTATGGAGAATATAGATCTGAGGTTTGCCTCTGTTGGTGATATCACATCAAAGCATGGTTTATGAGGTACAAAAGCCTGGTTTATGATCAATGTGTTTCCAACTTGAAAGTGAGAAATGGCCTGTAAAAAAAACATAGGCTAAAAATATGAACAATTATAGACAAGTCTTAAAACACCATCAAAAGTATTCAGTAGAGTTTTGGCTGTCTGTCTGGAATTCAAGAGTAGACTAATCGTGTATCATACACAAAAGATCGCTCTGTACAAGGAAAATGAAAGACATTGCTAAAAGGAAAATGAAAGACATTGCTAATTTTCAGAGTAAATTGGTATAGCAGTTTAGCATGCTATATATTAATGTATTGTTTGCCTACAGAAAATTCTTCTTTGATGGAAACATGCAGAGACAGAATAATTTGCAGTTTAAACAAAAATATGTAAATGTGTTGTATAGTTGACTACATTTTCTATTATATCAAAACAAAAATTTCACTGAAACTTATGTAAACTTTGACCCTTCTACTTTTTTTTTCCTTTAAGTTATGGTGACTATTCTAAATAATGGCAGAATATTTATATTTCATTAAATAAATGTATAAACATTTACTTAGAATTTCTTCGTTATTGTTGCATATGAAGGATAAGTTTGGGTAAATAGCAGGTTTTTTGTATAACTCTTGGACAACGGTAAGTGAAATCCTCCAATACATGTATTTGACTTCCCTGTCAGATGAAAGCAAACATGTTTATTAACTATTATAACTCTGTGAATCTTTAAGGCTGTCATGTCAGTCTGGATGTACAGTGAGATGTAGATAGCAGAACTTTGACTCAGCATGTCACTTCTTACCCTGCCAAGCATGAGAAATGTGAGTAAAGAGACTTGCAAAATGAAATATTGCCTGATAATGTTCTGCCTTCCAGACTGAAGAATCCTACTATAAAGCTACCTTGACAAAAAGTGTATCACTCTTAGGACCTTTCAAATTAGTGGAGTGATGCAGCTTTATTATCAGACATTGTTCAGTTCATCATAAACGTCTCACTGCCACTGCACCTTATGTGGGAAAAGGGCTATATAAAAGCATACTATATTCCAATCTAAATCACACAATGGCTTTCTTGGTAATTAAGATCCAAGTGCTGTTAAATTTCTAGGGATTTTCTACTACCAGTATGAATCAAATGATTTAAAATGGCTAGATTAAAAAAGTTGGTGTCACTGCATAAGAAGAGGAGTGGAATGGGATCTTCGAAAAGAAATAAGTAAGATTTATTTAGAGACTCAATTTATTTCTAAGTGACCACCCCAAATTGATCTGAAAAAATAGATGGAAAGAAGATCTTTATAACTTTTCAGCTGAAGGCAGTATGTCTTTTAAATCCACCATTAAAAGCCTGTTCAGTGGCCATAAATATAAGCCAGGAAAACAGAGTTTGCAATAAAATACTTGGGGTTGTTGCACAGAGACTGGAAATTGACAATGAAAATTGTTTTATTCATGCTTTAGATCTTTTGAGGGAAATTATTCACTCTGTCCCTTACTGCATATTGTGTACCCAAGAATATTCATGGATGTTTCCAAACAGAGGACATTCTTAGAAGAATGTTCATAATAATGATGTGGAAGGCAAAATCCACCCTTCTCCCTACCAGACATACTGCCAAACATCATAAACTCCTCACGGAATCCAAGAAGACCCTGCCTGGTATAGTGGATGACAGGAGGAGACTTAGCTCCTACCACTTAAGCTCTTCATGACATGAAAGCATACAGCATGAATGACATGCAGCAATGCTGTCATTTGAGGAGCCTAAAGTCTGTAATATTCTGCAGAAATACATGCATGAGACATGTTCAACCCAAAACCAGTCCTCTTGAAAAGCTACAAAAGAACTGATCGTACAGTTTTGTCTTTGCCTATTTCTCACCTCCACACACCCTTTCCTTAGGAATTTATATTCATTGATAAAATCCCCTGAGCCTTCTTTTCTCCAGCTTGAATGGCCCCAGCTCTCTCAGCATTTCCTTATAGGAGAGATGCTCCAGTTCCTCAGGTGTCTTAGTGGCCTTTTGCTGGACTCTTTACAGTACATCCATCTCTTTGCTGTACTGAGAAGCCCAAGAGTAGTTGCAGTACCCCAGGTGTGGTGTCACCAGGGCTGCATAGATGTGGAGAATCTCCTTCCTCACCTGCCAGCAGAACTCTCCTTGGTGCAGCCCAAGATATTCTTGGTCTTTCTTGCTGTGAGGTCATACTTGCATTATCTTTGCAGAATTACCAGGCTCTCTGATAAATGAATCCTCTAATGAACTGAAAATATAGAGCTTTTAATTTTAAGTCAAATGGTTGTGTTATTATGTAGTTGGAGAGCTATGTGGAGTTTTTTTAATTTTTATTTTTATTTTGGTTTTTAGACTCTGGGAGTATATGTCCACCTCTTGATATTTAGAGATCTCTCAGCCTTCTTATAACCACCACGTTCTCCTAAACAATAAGTCACTTCTGTTAAGCTTGATACCCTTTTGTATAACAGAACTGGTTCCCTAGGCTCTTGTGCAGTCCACTGTATTCCTGTGCCTCTAACAACCATCCTTATGGTGCACTAGTGAAGCTCTACACCATCTGGCATTCTTTCCAGGCTTCTCTTTTCCTTCAAAGAAGCTTCTTGTCATTTGGAAATATTGAAAAAAGAGAAAATATACAGCTTTAGTTACTTTTCTTGGGGTACTGATTGACCAATTAACGTTGGCTAAAATTATGTCATAGTTTATGTTAAAACCTCTCAAGCCACTCCTCCCCTCCTGTCACAGCCAACGAAGAACAGTAAGCAGAAGAAAATCTGGCTGACCCTTCAGTCCTTTCAATGCAAAGTGGGATTCTGTAGAGCAGAAGTCTCAACCTAATAATTAAAAATAACTGGTCAGCCTTTACCCTAAGCCAGCTAAACCCCTATGACCTTCTCTTCTGTCAGTGCTGCTGCTGGAAACAACAGTCTTCAGCAGACCAGAGTGCTGAGATGGTGAGCTCCTCATTAGTTCTTTTCTGTCCCACCCTTTGGTTAGTTTAAGTAGCTGCTGGTGGCATGATGATTGCATTCTTACCTCATCTGCCCAAAATCCAAGGTCCCAACACAACTAAGAATCCATCTCCCTTCTCTTCACACTTCTGTATTCTCATCTTAACACACCTCCATCAGCCTTAAATCTCTCTGGGTGTCAAAAAAAGAAGGAATTTAGTGATGTCCCATTTGAGATCTATTCACGCCGCCTTGTATTTAGCTAGGATGAATAATAGATAATGAGGTAGCACAGTCACCACTAGAGAGAGCTCTGATACTAGAATTATGATCAAGCCCTATTTTATCTAAGTTGCTATTGCAGAGTTCAGGGGCAGCTTCTTGAATGGATGGAGTGTCAAAAAGGGAAGAGCAATACAAAATAAAAGGAACTGCAGTGTGTTAGGGAAGATTTTAGACTCAATATTATTGGACTGTGATTGGTCTACAGAAAGCAGAGAGAGTGTTTTTCTAGTTTGGCCTCTTTCCACTTTAATTCAGCAGTTTTTTGACATTCCACTTGCAATACTTATTGCTGCTCAGCTGCTCTGCTTCATGGTTTATGACTTGATATTGCTTTCAAGAGAATATAGGATGAAAATGGAATGCTGGAATTTGGGGGAGAAAAAGTGATTTATGAATCATGCCATTTATTGTTGGTTAGGTACTTCAGTAAAATTTATGCAATTTTCAGAACTGAGTACATCCATGTAGTTTGACTATTTAAATGGGAAGTATTTTTGAGCAGAGAAAGTACTTGCATCCTTCTTTTATTAACATGAGAAAATGAATATACCTGGAATACCAACACCGTGCAATAATCTTTGTGCCTTTATTATCATAGTCTAATACATCTTTACTGAATGGGAGATATGAATACTATGAAGACAGGGACTGACAATACTTGAATAAGTAAGGTCAAGTAGGCAATTCCATTGTTTTAATAAATATTGCAGGAAAGATACCATAAAGATAATTTGGTCAGTATTCTTCTAATAGCCTCTTAAATGTGATCTCTGTTATTCCACCACAGTGTAGGGGTAGGGGCGACATGGCAGGCTGTGCGAATAGTGTGAGCAAAACAAGGATCAAACACCCTGTGCCAAAGGGACAAAGTAGAAGCCGTTGTCCAAAGCCTGAATTTCAAAGCCATATTCAGCCTCCATTTATTCCATGTGCTTCAGAAGAACACAGTCTTTCAGATTTAGATCAATCACCCCAGCTGGGAATGCTTTGTTCCTAGCTATTTAGTTGTGATTTCTTTTTCAAGATACACCTTGCCTTCTTCTTAAATTTTGCTCTGTAGGACTCTGAGAGCAGACACTACCCTTCCACTTTCAGCAATAAAGGGATAGGGCTTCAAGTTTCCTTCCAAGACAGCTAGGTGTTCCTTCACCCTCATCTGTAGGAGTAATTTGCAAGCACAAGTAGTCTCCCACCACTTCATCATGCCTTTCATCCAACCCGGCCTTGAACACTTCCAGGGATGGGTCGTTCACAACTTCACTGGGCAACCTGTCCCAGTGCCTTACCACCCCCACAGTAAAGGATTTCTTCCCAGTATCTAATCTAAGCCCACCTTCTTTCAGTTTACATCAATTACTCTTTGTTCTATCACTATGTGCCCTTGAAAAAAGTCCCTCTCCAGCTCTCTGGTGCCCTTTTAGGTACTGGAAGGTTCTTGTAATCTGTCCCTGGAGTTTTCTCTTCTCTTCTGTGGGCTGAACCACTCCAGCTATATCAGCCTGTCTTCATACGACAGGTACTTTAATCCTGTGATCATATTTGTGTATCTGCTCTGGATTCATTCAATCAGGTCCATGTTGTTCTTATCTTGGGGGCTCCAGAGCTTGATACGGTAGTCCAGGTAGGATCTCACGAGAGTGTAGTAGAGGGAGAAAGTCCCCTCCCTCACCCTGCTGGCCACACTGCTTTGGATGCAGCTCAGGACATGGTTGGCTTTCTGGGCAGCAAGTGTACATTGCAGCTCATGTTGAATTTTTGTCAGCCAACACTCCCAAGTCCTTCTCCTCTGAGCTGCTCTCAGTCCATCCTCCACTCAGCCTATATTTGTGGGGATTGCCCCAAATGAAGTGCAGGACCTTGCACCTAACCTGTTGAATTTCATGAGGTTTGCATGGACCCAACTCTTGATCTTGCAAGCTCCCTCTGGATAGCATCCCTTCCCTCCAGTGGGTTGACCATACACCATAGTTTCACGTAATGGTCAAGCTTGCTGAGGATGCACTCAATCCCACTGGCCATGTCACTGACAAAAATGTTAAACAACACTGGTTCCAACACCGACCCCTGAGGAACGCCGCTCGTCACTGGTCTCCACTTGGCCGAAGAGCTATTGATGGCAACCAACTAATTTGGCTGAAATTCTCTAGCCACTCCCTTATCCTCTCAGAGGTCCATCCGTCATACCCACCCCTCTCTGGTTTGGAGACGAGAGTGTTGTGTGAGACAGTGTCAAATACTTTGCACAAGTCCAGGTAGATGACATCAGTCACTCTTCCCACATCAACCACTTCTGTAATGCAGTCATAGATCACCAAATTTGTCAGCAGGCATGATTTGCCCTTAGTGAAGTCATGCTGGTTGCCACCAATCGTGCCCTTATTTTCCATAAGCTTTAACACAATTTCTAGGAGGATCTGCTCCATGGTCTGACAAGGGCACCAAGGTGAGACTAGCTGGTCTGTAGTTCCTCTTTGACACCTTTCTTCTTTTCTCTTTTAAAAAATGGCAGCTATGTTTCCCCTTTTCCAGTAATTTAGAACTTCACCAGACTGACACAACTTCTCGAATAGGATGGATAGTGGCTTAGCCACTAAAAGAACTTTTAATTTGTGTAATTTCAGAATGTTTTTGTATTTTTACCATACGGGAGTGTGCCTGAGGGTTGAATATGTCTTTCTCTTCACTCTCAGCAATGATATCTTTATTGTTTATTTCAGAATTTTTGTGAAGAATTAGATATTGCAGGTTTTTTTTCATTATGGCCAAACAATGCATAACTTCAGATAACTTACAAGTCTGAAAAAGAAAATTGATTTGACAGACCCGCTCCCTGGAGGAATTCCACCAGAGACCTACACAGCATATCAGCTGACAAAACAGTGGTAAATGTTATCAGTGTCTTCCCTAATTTTTATTGGAAAATGTTAGCTTATTTTGGATATTAGACATTGGATAAATAAATGATTGGCAGAGTTCAGGAGAATGTAAAGTCTAGAAGGAACAAAGGTCCTACACATTTTTCCAAAAATTCAGAAATGTCAAAATTTTAATCTTACTGACGGCATGTATCAGGATGTTTTGGGACTGGAAAATGCAAAGGGAGAATTGGCAATACCTGAAGTATACGAAGCTACAAAAGTTTTAGGTGCAAGAGGATATGGTTTGGGCAAATATGAAAAATTAGCATAGATGTTTAGAAATACATCCACAATCAGCTGAGAAACAAATACGTTACGAAAGACAGAGACATAGAATGCGAGGCCTGGAAATGGTTTTGATTTAAGAAAATGAAGGGATTGTGGAGTCTCTTAATTGTGACGGAGGAGAAGTGAAATTCAGAGGGAGGTATGTTGGGATGGTGGTGGTGTCTCTAATAATTTTTAGGATCCTGTAGAAGCCAAGAAGATAAAGGGTTAATATGTGGGTCTTAAACAGTGTTAGCTGGATGACTGCGGAGCCAGCCAAGGATTGTTGATAGCAATCTCTCTGCCTCACTTGGTTAACAAAAGGGAAAAAATGGGTGCCACATGTCACAGAATCATAGAATCATAGAACCATTAAAGTTGGAAAAGACCTTTAAGATTATCAAGTGCAACCTTCCACCTAGCTCTACGGCTATATTCAATCTTAATTATAATATGCTTTTGATATTCAAGACCTTCTCAACTCCTACAGCCTGGTGGAGGGTGAGACAGATGAGACCACTGTGAGGTAGGTAGACAAATGATTGTTAGGATTACGGGATGATCTCAACTTTGCAAACAACTCAGAAAGATCATTATGGAGAAAAGGGGAAAATAGTTAAAAAGGTATCAGTGGTATATTTGAATTAATCTTTCAGCCTCAAACATACCCTCATTTTAACCAAAGATATATTGGAAACCTGATATAACGAAGTTTGCTCACTATCTAAAGAAGAAGGCAGAACACGTGAGTGTATGGAAGGAGAGGAGAGATGACATCTGACAGTCCTCTAGTTGATCAGAAGCTGGTACAAAGTGGGAAGAGGACTGACCAGCAGGCACGAGGGGCAGTGGGCTGCAGGGACTGTTGCTTTCCCTCACAAACTGCTTGAACTCGGCTTGCAGCTGATTTGAGTGCAGTGGCAGTCACAGTTTCATCTGTAGTCCCCTGCCTAAAGATCTCCATGAAGCCTGCTCTTAGAAGTAATTGTGCTGCACAGAGGGAGAAAAATGTGTAGTGCCTTGGAAAGTACAAACAAAAGTAGCAGGTTTTAAAAATTATGGTATATCTATCTAAAAAGCACCAGTTTCACAGCTGTAACCATTACCTCTTTATAGCATCTTTTATAAACAGGTTCTTAAAATACTCATGGGTTTCTCTTTGGTAAAAAATGCAAAACAAACCTGAGATTTGAATGAGCTCACTTGAGTCAATAATATTATGCTGATTTAACCCAGTTGAACATCTGTACCAGGATTGTATATATGGTACTATAACACTATTCAGTAAAATCAAACACAGAACACAGCTTAGCTACTCTAAGCAAGAAATTCATGTCTCTAAAGAGGCTTCAGTATTGTCTAGTGCACTGCAGTGTTTTGAAATATAACTATTGTCATGTATTTTATCAGCTCCACAATCCTCCTTTGTGTAGACTGCCTTCATATGAAAAATCCCTGGAAATGACACTTGGAAGTAAAGACTTAAGCACTCATTTTAAACATTGCGGGTGTTTTCAACAGATCGATGACATTGTTTTCATTTATACCAGGAGAAAATAGTGATTAAAAAGAAAAATCTGTTATAATTACATTGAATTAGAATTAAAGAAAATAAGATAAAACTAAGCAATAAATTATGTTTTCAAAAATTTCTTCTCAAGTAAGGTTTGGGAAGACAAAGGAGTAGCAGGAGTCTGTGTGTTGTAGAACCTGAAGTGTCTCACAACATGAGCAAAATTACATTTGAATACAGTAAAACTTTATCTCCATACATTAAAAAAGCAGCAGTCAGTGTCATGAAAGGATTAAATGTGCAGTTTAAGTGCACTTCCAGTACACATGGAGGAGACTTATAAAAGAGGGAGGAAAAGGCAGGTGCTGAATCCTGCAGGGAACAAGGAAACCAGGCCCATTTTTGCCTCTGGAAGACGGTCACACTCTTAGACTAGGCTTTCATTTGGAAGGGACCCACATTTGAAAGGGACAGCCTAGTCCAAATGCCTGACTAATTAATAGCTGACCAAGTTAAAGCATTTTAATTGAGGACACTCTCCAAGCGCTCCTTAAACACTGACAGGCTTGGGGCATTGAGCACCTTTTTAGGAGTCTGTTTTCTTGATTTGGGTTCCTGTGAGAGGCTTGCAGATTTCCTTGTCAGCCAAACTCTGAAAAGTGAGAAATTCATGGACACCGCAGTGCAAAGTGCACATGCAATTTAAAGCTAGTAACTCAGGTGTTTCTGTCACACAAGTGGAATGCAAACATTTATTTCAAAATAAATAGAGCCAAGGAGGTTGAGAGAGGGATAGAGATGCTAAAGCATGAGTTTCACAGCTTTAACCATTAGCTTTTCACAGAATCTTTTATAAACAGATTTTAAAATACAGGTTTCATTTTGGTAAAAAATGCAAAACAAAGCTGTGATTTGAATGAGCTCATTTGACACAGGGGAATAAGAGCAACAGTAAATGAAGATATGTAAGACTAAGGTTTTTCTGCCTAAAAGAAAATTCTTGGAGAGAATTAATGGCCAAGTTTTGACAATATTCTATGGTCAAAATCAAGTGTTAGGTGTTTTCTTAGCTGGGTGGATGAGGAAGAGAGAAACTTTTGATGATTTGAACATTTGCAGGACAGATTGTAAAGACAGAAGACTTAATTGCATGTGAATTTCTTAACCTGGATAAAAACTTGCAATTGTACAAACATTTGTTTAAAGTTTGCTTTTGGTATATATTTGAGCAAATCTCATTGGCAGTCCTAGTCTTTGCTTTCAGTTTAAAATGAATTGCTATCCTTTCCAGCATAAGAACAAATGAAGAGCTTCATCCATGCAACTGCCCTTGTACTCAGCTCTCGTTTGCCCACATAGAACAAAAATTTAGTAGGCATTAAAAATTGATTGTGTGGTTTCTTGATATTGGTTGTCTTTTACAGGTATATTTAACAGCATGATAATGTCAGCTTTTTAAGTTTGAGTAGTTACCAATTCTCATTAAAACTATATATTTGCAAAATAATCTTTCAAAGCTCAGAACCAGATGTCAAAGAAAAAGAGAGAATTTGTTGCACCTAATAAACCTGATTTTTAACCCAATCTCAAGATATAAAAAGGCATGGCTTTTTAATGTTTGAGTCTAGTAGGTCTACCAAGTCCTAAATATTTAGGACTGGCCTGTAGCAAAACTACATGAGAAAAAATAGAGGTTGAAAATAGAAGGAAGTGAAGTACCATAAATCAATTGATTTAGAACTGAGAAGAAAGTATGAAACAGGAGGTAAAAGATTCAAAGATAACACCAATTAGAAGGAAAGAGGTCCTGAAAAGAGCATACCAGGCAATATCTGGCTAGTTCAGAGGCAGCTGATGGTGCTGTCGAATCCCACCTGAAATCCCACCTGAATCATGAAAGTAAACAGATATTTATCAAACATGGTAAATTTGTATGACAGCACAACTTTTGGTCCTACAAGATGCTGAAACTTTGGAGATCTGGGCCAACAGAAAATGTACCAGCTGTCGAATAGGTGAAAACTGTAGACAAGTTTGTAAGAAAAATAAAATAATCCATGTTTTATGTAAAATAAGACAGCTTTGGAATTCAATTCAAAAGATGTGAGAAATCTTCACAAAACCTTCACTATTGCAGTCAATACTTGTTTTGTCACACATATTTTTAAAAAATGACAGAAAAGAGGATATTTCATTTTCATATTATTTATTTAAAATGTAAAATTCAGCTCTTTGTTGTAGTTCTTTCCAGACTTTTTGGATTTTTTTTTTCCCCCAAATCAAGTAAAAAAAACTGAAACAAAGTATTTATTGTAGTGGTATTTTAGTTTCCCAAACTATTTCAAGGCAGAAGGATCTGATTTCTAGCAAACTCGAAATTGTTTTGCCAGCACTCACTGTAGTTCACCTTTTTAAAAACATTCTACTGAGAGTTGAGTAAAAACTCAGGCAAGAGGAACGATAAAATACCTTGAATACTGATTGAGACACAACTATTATAACATCTGTTTTTTGCTCAATCCATTTTTTGGATCCCTATTACTCTACAGCCTGATTTTATTCAGTTTATTTGTCCTCTGTACAAAATGGAGGGGCAATTATTACACTGAATTCATAGAGCATGGTGAACTTTGCTAATGCTCCACCCACCAGACTAACCTATATAATTCAGCCGCATCTTTCTCTTTGGTCTCCTACAACTAGAGCAGCAGTTTTTTCTGTCACATGCTTATGAAGAAAAAAATGGGGGAAAAAAGGAACAGATTTATTGTATCTCTTCAGGTTGACAATTGTCTCTCCTTCAGCAGGAATGCCAGAAAGTTGTAAACATATATAAAACCTTTTAGTGCAAGTACAGTCTCTTAATTAAAATTACTCTCTCTTTTAAATATAGCTCTCTCAATTTTAATCCAGTAACATTTTGCCCTGGTGGCAGGTATCCAGATCCATCGTTACAGTGCAGGATGATTCAGTGGCTTTCTAGCCTCACAAGACTCTCTACTTTATCAAAAGTATGGCAGAGGAGAAGACAGGAGGTAAAATGATGAGGGAATAATTGAAACACAGGAGCTCAACACACCAAAACCAAGAAAGCTGACTCCATCAGTAAGTCAGAGCTGCTGACTGAAGTAAACCTGGATACCAAATAGCTTGGTATTACTTAAGGGAGTTGTGCAAAAATGGCTAATTGGCAAAGAGGCAGAGAAAAGAAAAATTGATTCTATCTTCAAGAGAGACTATGAAAGACACAAACTTTCCCTGAAGACTGTAGTGGGTATGCCTTATTTTAGTCTGTTGTAAGCACCATTATTTTTCCTGTTTACTTAAGACTTTGTATTATTAGTCATTAAACTGAATTAACTAACCACAAAAGTAAAAACTGAGAGATACCTTGCCAAAATGAATGCTAACAGACAGCCCTTTTTTCCTTAGTTCTGATTCTGATTTATTTTTTGATAGTAATATTATGAAAATGATTGACACTCCCATTGATACTTGAAAATATGCTTTTTCTTCTTAACTGCACATTAATTTTTTCCTGAGCTACCTCACGAGATTGATAATATCATGTGCCGTCTGTTCTGTTCAGCATTTTGACCAGATCAGTAGTATCTGAAAGTCAGTCAGACCTTTGAAGTGCTAAATTTCTGGGCTGATTTCTGTCCTTGATGAAGGATAACGGCACATGTAACTGACATGCTGCTTGGTCTCAAACTGAGTGAATGAGCTTTGGGAACTCTGCAGAAGTTCCTAACCAGTCTCTCCCATCTGGAATGATCTCTGAAGGTTAAGCAAAAACCACATAAAAACACTTCTATAGTTACTGCACATGCCAAGTCTGCTGCAAGGATATGTAGAAGAACACGGATTCTCAGATTACCAATCCATTATTTCTCCTGCGAGATAAATTCCTTTCTATTAAGACACATTTCTGATAGATACAAGTGACCAATCTTTTAAACTAATATAAAATCCAGAGAAAATAGATCAGTGTACTTTTTTCTGACGGAAAGTGATTGACATAAATATGAAAAAAAATCCCCCAATATGTGTAAAATTTAAGGAAAATTCTGGAAACACAGGGGAATAGAACATTGAAAGCTTTAGACACCAGGATGTGTGTGAATATCATCAATACCCACACTTTTATAAAACATTAAGAATGTTAGTAGCTTACTAGGGATTTGGTACTGATATTGTCAGGCTGAAGAAGAGGAGATAAGGGTCTAAACAGCTTTTATACCGTAATGGACACTGTTGTTGGATTCAAATATGCCAAGGAGTAAAGCAACAGCACTGATAGCAAAAGAACTGAAAAAAAACCAAGGTGACAAAACATAACAGGAAAAAAATGCAGCCATGCTGGACTTTCTTACCTGTCAATTTGGTTTTATTCTGAGTAAAATTCAGGAACAGTAAGTCTTCTATCTCTAAATTACAACATTTGATCATATTTTAAAAGCATGCTTCTACCACCTGTTCTTACACTGATGAGCACCTGCATGATTTCCATTTTACCAAGGGAACTATCAGTATTGCAAAGCAAATTGCAGTGTGAGCAGTGGTGGCATTAATGAATATCAATAGTGGGGGGACTGATGATCCAGCACTAGCATGCCTGCTGCTTTTGGTAATCAGGATTCAATTCCTCGCTCTGCTGCCAACTTCCACAGCATTAACAAAGCTACATAGGTTAAATCTGTTTGGAAGATGCAGATGGATGTGAGTTCAGTCCGACAAAGTTTTAACTGAGCACTCTGGAAGCTCTTGAGAAAGAGTAGTTAAGTCTACTAAACAATAAAGGCAATATCCATTGCCTTTCAGGAACTGTGTACCATGCCACATTACAGCAGCCATTTGGCTTCTGGTCCTGAACTGGCTCATATCCTACCATATGATGGCACACCAAGTTCACATCGTAGGCTCCCAGTAATCTCATACTATTCCAATTTTTGAGTTAGCATATTTTGAGAAGTGATTTCTCTTCATTTGAGACATGGTAAATCACCATAACTCACCATCTGCATGTTTCTACTCTTTGGCAAAGTCAAACAGTAGGAGTCAGGTGATATTTCCCTTAGGTCAGGCTGTATTATTTATCACTGTGGTAGCTGATAAACCTCTCTGAATGGCTGCATTACACAGGAGATTTCTGTGAGTCACCTGAAAGCCTCCACTGTCCTTTAGAAACATCAAAGCCAACATCAATTTGGCTGGTCAACCTAATGCCTTTGGGAATTCTTCTCTGAGAAAGTCAGATCTGAAGTTAGATGGTAAAAGGGGACAAAACTGCAGTATTGCTGTGGCTTCTCTTCAGCCTCAACCACAACATTGTCCAAACCACAACTTTATTTTTGTCAGTGAGGAAGCTACAAATATGTGTCCCTGTAGTCCTTTCATTTAGACTCAGGTTATACCACCTCTCCTAAGTCTTGTAATGATTGACCCTTGAAAAGCAGGGATTTTTAAACAGATATGAGGTACACCAAATATATGGGCAGGAGAATAATATTATATGCCTTTTTTTGTTTTGAATAATATTTGTATGGAAATGTAAAGAATTTTCTTTCTGATATTTTCTAGCAAAACAAAAGAATGTAACAGAAACTAGAGACTTGTACTTTTACAAGGAATAGAATGAAATCCAGCTTTAACCTGTTAAAATTGCATATTTATCCTAATTCTCTATAATAGTCAATTGCACCAAAACAATATGAATTTTCAAGGCAGTTGGGGAACATATCTACTGAAATCTGTCATATAATAAAAATCATTTTCTCTCAGACTTTTTTCCTTTTCCCTCTTCACTCAAACTAGCAAATTTTAATTTAATATTTAATTAATTTTTCCTTTGATGTAATCTTTCTTTAATAAAGGCCTTGTTTCGATTTTTTTTAAGATTTTTTTGTCTCTCTATTATACTTCTCTCTGGTGTGGTAAACTAAAGATTAAATACTAGCAAAAATATTCTTTTAATACTTACAGTTGAGCATCACACATGACTACAAATCACCTACATACATATCAGAAATTTATACATTAGGGAAATAATATATCCTAAATCCTGTTATATGTCAGACTATTCCTATTTTTTCTATTTTTTCTATTTTTCCTTTTTTTCCTATACTGAATATGCTACCATCGAGTCGAGAATGCACTTACACTAGAATTAATTAGAAATAATCACCGTTCTGAATTTAATTCTGTCTTTATATCTCTCCTACTTGTTCATAATCATTCACATGTTAGTGTGAAAATTTTAAAGCATCTGAACTGCTTGTGAATATTGAAGACTGACCATATACCACACAAGGCACAGCTTGTCTTAGATGGTACTTTTGTTTCCCTTTACTGGATATATAAACTACGTAAGTAAAAAAAAAAAAAATTATTAGTTAGAAATGGAAAAAGAACACTCTTGCATTATGCCCCACAATTCTTATTCAGTTAAAACTTTCTGTTACTCTTTTTATGTTGTTGATCTTGGTGGGCAAACAGCACAAAATTTGTGAAGATAAGGCCATTCACAAGATCTGTGCATGAAAGCCCTCCTCTCTCCTCCTCTCTCATTGCCTCTTCTCTCCTCTTCTCTTTTTTGGTCTTGACCTTGCAGTAGGTCTAATCCAAGTGGTTTTACTAAGAATGTCACTATAATAGCAGATACAGTTCAAGTAGGTTTTCCATTTTAGTGGGAAAGAATAGGTTAAACAAATGTAGCATGCAGCTATGCAATTGTAAGAAAGAGAAACACATAGAAATGAAAAATTAAGTAAAAAAGAGAAAAGGAAAAGTCTGAAAGCATAAATCCAAAAAAGAACAAAATTTGAGTTTAAATGCTCCATTAGAAGACTAGGTAAGACTAAGTGAAAAAAAATCAGAAAGAAAAACTGTCCAGCTAAAACCCCTGCACTGATCAATAAAAAAGTTAAAGAGACTTTCATACAGAAGATGCTGGCATTTAAAAATTGGAAAGCTTTTTCAGCTGAGGGGAACAGAAAAATCCATAATACATAACAGGTCAAAAAGAAGCAGGAAATTAAAAGAGCTAAAAAAGAATTTGAAGAGCATCTTGCAAAGGGTGCTCAAACTGATAATGAAAAGTTATTAAAGTACATCAAAATCAGCCAGCTAGGGAATGGGTGGGACTGTTTGATGACAAGAGGTTTGAAAGGTGAACTCATAAATGATAAGACCATAGTGGTGAAGTTCAGTGAAATACTGCTTTCATTTTTACTGCATGCACAAAATGCTGGGGAATTCCCTGCACCTTGCAAGTTCTTTGTAAAGAATAGATCAAAAGACCAGGAATAATGCAGGGAAGCCCAAGAATCCTGAGCATATAAACTTCCTTGTGGGCTGGTTCCCCGCTCCCTGGCTTTGCAGAGTCTGAAATCGCTCACTGCTGCCTGTGGCCCTGATCTGCACTGCACTGCTTGGACTTGATGTGTTTGGAGACAGAATTATTAACCCTTGACTGGAAATAGATCTGTTTCATGGGATATATAGGCTGTCCTTTCTCCAGTGGCTACCTAATTTAACCTTCCCTCCTTGTCTTTCCCTCCAATTCTTAATATTTCTCTTGGAGCAGGTGCTTCAACTAGGATTGAAGCAGTGCTCATTTGGTCTCTTCCTGGCAAGAGTAGCTTTAATTTCACCAGCATATTGTAATTTGACTCTGAGGATTAATTAATTTTTCCTTTGGGTGGCTGTCTATGTGTCTAAATAACATTTTTTTCACTTCCAGTTTCATTGGTTTTGCGGTAACTGATAAAGCATTAGCTGCTGAACATTGCACAGAATATCTGAGCAGGATAAACGAAGTCCCTTAGTGCAAAATCTCTACTTATATGTCAAATATAAAGTTTCTCAGCTACAGAATTTCATGATCAAGTTGGTGTCTGCATATCCCCTGCAGCTATAGAGCTTAACAAAAAAACACTATAATGAGCATGGAAAATAAAATATAAAAATAAAAAAATAACTGTGAATAGACCTTGGTAAAGAGAGTTGATTCAATACCACAAGATGCCGCTTTTCTTTGTCTCTGTCTTTCCCCCTAAACTGGCATAAGTTAGCATCAGATCTCTTACATAAAAATGATTTCTGGACATGCAGATTAGTCTTAGCTACTATATTAACTAGATTCAGCACTGGCTTTGTTAATTTTTCTGAACAGCTGGACAAAATATGGTTAGATTTTTTCCCATGTTTCTAAAATCACTAGGGGAGCTTATTATAAGAACCAGTGTAGCAGAAAGAAAACTCAAGTTATAAATAAGGTAGCTATTATGAAAGAGGAATCTATAGATCAATATGTTTTGTGCAGAGCCTGAGACAGTGATTTGTACTGCTTCTTTCCCATACACAGTTTAGATAGATCTTATTATCTCACAGGTTTTTAAAAATTAATATTATTATTTTATTTCTGTAGGAATAATGATTTGAGAAGTCACCAGGCACCACCTAGCCAACTCCCATTTTTAAGGAAAGAGTGGCCTATCCTTTACAAAATACAGGATAATGATAATAGAAACAGGCTGGGTTTTGTGTTGTTTTTTTCCCCTGAATTACAAGCAGTCAACAAAACATAGTCTTGTGATTGAAGTATTGGGTAAGAACCTGGGAGATCTACACTCAGTTCCCAGGTTTGCCACAATATTTCTAGACCATTTTGGGCAGGTACTTTGTGTGAGATTCAGCTCACTTCCTTTTTCCCAGCTGTAAGATAGATGTCAAGGCTCTATCTATTATCACTGGAAATAGAAGCACTTTCAGAGGGCATCTCCCTCTTTCCTAACAAGTTTAGCTTCTGGATGGCTAAAATTAAAGAGCTGGTCTTCAGATCTCTATTCCTTAGAGGAAGAGAAATATGGAAGAACATTAAAAGATGGTCAGTCTGGAATATTTTGCACACAGAGGAATACTCAGCACTTGCCATTAGCCTGGCTAAACAGACTCTTTGCAGGTTGGCCCCAAGACAGCAGCATGGAAAACTCTCACACGTGCATGTCACGTACATGCAAATCCCACCAGTGGGAATGGAGTGCATTCTCTGAGCCTGATAATATTCCTTTCAGAGGGCACGCAGCTGCGGCTTCCCTCACGGGATGCCAGTTGGTTTGGACTGTTAGATGGACTCCTCTCACTTGCTAATAAAGAGCTTTTCTGAGAGAAATCTCAGATCAAAACTAAACTATTTTGAATGAAACTTAATTCAGAGAGGAAGCAAGAGGTCCCAAGAACATCCTTTTCACCCTTGCCACACCCTGAACTTTCCCCAGTGTTATATGCCAAAGACCATGAAAAGGTGACTCCACAAGTAAAAGAGAAATGCAGCTCAGCTTAAAGCTAATCTCTGCTGTGGGCTTTTCTCGGCTCATTTAAATTACCAGACTCTTCTCTGATGCTTTATGCTAGCTAGGATAGTAATGATTTTCTTTCAAGCTACTAACTTTCTTCCAAAATCAAAGTGAAATCACGTTTAGCTTCCCATTTTCCTGACTAGGCTTATCCTGCTGAACTAAATGGAGTTTCCTGCTTTTTCTCGGATAAGGTGTGTAATTACTTGGTAAAATTTAAATGTGATTTGTTTAATTTAATTTATGATTATAGGCTTTTCATAACTACATAAATTTAACTTCTCACATATGATAAAGACTGTATCCTCACAATACCCTTATAAAATACTTTGTATTATGGGCACAAAATGGAGGTATAAAGGGTTTATCTAGAGATGATATTCTAAGAAGCATAAGTCTGATTTTCATATACAGAAAAATGACCAAACCCAATCTTACAACACTGGTACGGCAGCAAGCCCAACTGTACAAACTTTTTTGAGAGAAAGGGTGTGTTACATTTACCATGGTGCTGCACTGGCACAATCAAAAGACTTTTAGTCAGCTCAAACTGCTCAGACATAAAATTGTACCTCTATTTTAGGTAGAACCATAGGGTTAGAGCATAATACAGGTTAGAAATAACTTTGAGAGGTCTTTGGTGTCATTACCTCCTGAAAGTGGTGGAGTCAGAGATAACATCAGAGTAGGTTGCTCAGGGCTTTATCCTGCTTGGTCTTGAAAGCATCAAAGGCTGGACACTGACAGCTTCTCTTGTCAACATGTTCCAGTGCCTGACAGTCCTCGTGGTGCATAACATTTGCTTCATATCCAGTCAAAACCTGTTTTTTCCATTTGTGTGTGCTGTCTCTTGTCCTTCTGACACTGAGTGCTGTTAAGACTCTGGCTGGGACTTAGAGTTCATCTTAATTTGTAAAATTAATAATACATACAACAAATTATGCAAAAATACTAGTACTAATTGAAATATTACTTATGCACTTATGGTCAAAACATGCACTGAATGTCTGAAAAATAGGAATGGAGACCATATGTCTTGATTCCAGTTGTGTGTCTTACCTATTAATCAATTTGACTACATCAAAAGAGCTTTTATTGCAGTGTTGAATATGGTTCACTGTTGTTTTTCATAGACTATCTTAAGGTGGAACCTCTATTAGGAAAGCGTTACTTTTCCCTTCTCTACTCCTATCTTTCTCTCTCTCCATTTATTTTTTTTTTTTCCTGTTGTTCTTTTGTGTTTTAATTCTGTTTTGAAAGCACCCCATTTCAGAGTCCTTCAAGAGTTTTTCAATACATATCAATCCTTCTTTTTCTATATAATTTGATTTCTCTGCTCTCTGCCACAGGAGACCATCTTAAAATTTAAGCCAGTATGCCTATTCCTCCATCCTGATCACCATTTTATAAAAAATATTGCCTTGATCTGTGTCATAATATGCACACCTTTTGTCCTCTTCTCTCAGTAATCTAGTGATTGGTTACAAACACGACTTTCAAATTTTTTTTGTTTGTTTGAGGGGTTTTTTTTTGTTTGTTTTGTTTTGTTTTTGTTTTGTTTTGTTTTGTTTTTTAGTGGGTATTTTTGGGTGGGTTTTTTGTTTTCCACTTGAAGGTGAAAGACATAGTTTTAGTTTATTACCTTTAGAAAATTAATTCTTCTCAGTGGTAACATTATAATTTAGGCTTATTTGAATGTTGAAGTGAGAAATGCAAATTTTATTATACAATGTCCCACTTATTGATTAAAATTGGACTAGCACATTTATGCAAGCATCTTTAAGAATGATTATGACTGAAAACATTAAATAAAATCCTTTCTTGTTTAGTGCAGAAATAGCCTTTTTAGCACAGAGAAGAGAATGCTCAGGGGGATCTTAACAATTTATACCAAAATGCGAAGAGAAAGGGCAAAGACAGAGCTGGGTTCTAATCAGCATGGCCCAGTGACAGGACCAGAGACAGTGAACACAAACTGAAAGACAGGATCTTTCCTCTGAACATCAGAAAACACTTCATCAATATGAGGGTGACAGAGCATCAGCATTGGTCGCTCAGGGTGGTTGTGGAGCCTCCATCCTTGGAGAAAAAGAATGGACAAAAAGTCAACTGGCCCTGAGAAACCTGCTCTATATGGTCCTGTTTGAACAGAGGGCTTGGTCTGGGTGACCTTCAGAGATCCCTTCCAACCTCGACCATTTGGAAGGGTCAGGGGGGTGACAATCAAAAGCTAAGTGTCTAACAATATCAGTCAGATAGTAATATCTATGTGTCAGATTTTTGTCTCTTCTTTATATGCATTTCCTCAAATTTCAGACAGTGTTGTCAATTTCTTGGTATTTCTGTCTGTCAAGAAAAAAATGTTGATAAACTGTAGTGAGTAAAAATGTCAGTAATGTTAGATTATATTTTACTTGTGATTTTCTGGAATTTCTAAACAATGAAATTGCTTCACTTACTATTCCCCAGTGGAATCGCTGAATGTCATGCATATAGTCCTTAAATTGCTGGTACGGAAGACTTGCAATTTGCAGCAATTGGAGTTACAACTATGTGTGGATAATGCACATAGAAAGGAAAGGCTATGGAATATCATTCTCCTTTGGCACGGATTTTGAACACAAGTCCTTTCCCATCTAGTTTATTGGAGTACATATTTTCTAAAACTGGTATTTTTGAGGAGGTATGGATAGAGATTGTTTGAGAATGGGGGATATACTTGAAGAGTTTTTTACCAGTCATTCACTCCTTACACTTTGTTAACCTGCTTTACTACCTTAGTTTGTTAAAATGGGGTATAACTTGGATCATTTTGGTCTGTACAAGGAACACTGAAATGTGGAATTTTCCGTATGCTGGGTGCACATACACATGAACATGTCCTGCTAAATTAAATTTTGTCAATCATTCACAGATGTTACTGTATCCCTTTCAATTCCAAGAGGACAGATAAGTATCTGTATAGTTGGTTATCCATAATCCTTTGGATTAGGAGTTATGAAAAGATATTTTTGTAACCTATATAAATTTTGAATTTGATACTTTAGTATAATTTTTTCATGTAATACTGTAGTAAAAATACCATTATAAAATAATCCATATAATTTTTTCTATTCTTCTCCTATGAAAAATAGATTTAATTTCAGATTTAAAAGATCCTATTTTATTTCCTGCCACTGTATCAATTTCCTCAATAAAACCATTGTTAACAGTATCATATTGTCTACGAATATTAAAAGCCAATAATTTCAGTTATGAATATGATACATCATGTGACCATAAAATTCAAAATCCCAAACAAAACACCTCTGATTAGTTATTCATAAAATCGTTGAAAATACAACAATGCAGGTCATCCCATTACTAGATACCTATATCTAGGTAAACAAATTGAGTTCTCAATTTATTAACAAATATAAATTATCACAATCCTGACTCTAGATGGTTGTCACTTCCTGAAACTTATGTCTCGAGATAATTTTGCCATTGCAAATAGTTTGCAATGGAAGTTACTGTTTTTAGGATTATTAACATGATGTACTACCTAAGGAAAGTACAGCTAAACAGAATGGTAGAACAGTTTCTTTCCATTTTTTGCAGGATTAGGAAACATAGGGGTTAACTCCATTGTTATGTGAAAAATCTCAGCTTTCAAGATCCCCATGCAAATACTTCTCTCATAAATACATATTTGCAAAAGAGTTTGGAACACTATCTCTTTCATCAAACATTATTCTCCTGAATATTCACAGAAAGCAAACAAAAGGAATTGTGAATACTTGCCAGAGCAGATTTACTACACGTAGCTGAACAAGTATTAGTGAATATGGGATTTTTTTTCAGTAATCTTGCAGATATTGAGCTTTTCAGGGTAACTAAGTGACTCTGCTAGGCATCTCCCACCTTCCTTCCCCCCTAAAAATCTCTGACACAGCTACCTTCCTACCTCCCTTCCTCTCCATCCAAGTTGCCTTTCAAGGTAAAGAATATATGTACAGAGTAATAAGAGAATGCTTTTTGATGTTCATGAGGGATGTGACCAGGATACGCATCTCACAACTGGGACATGTGTTCCAAGACTGGAACACGGTGTCTAATACGTAAACCACACAAATCAGAGAATGCGATGAAACTCAAACACTTGTTATCTCAATGATCTAACCACTATGGACAACCTTGACCTAGCAGATCATCTACAGATCTCCTTAACTTCTGTGTTCATGTTTGCAGCTTGCATCTCTTAGGTAGTGAAGTGGTAAAACCAGCCTTAACTTTGATCTGTGTAGAATGTAATTTTATGCAAACCGGACATTTGTCCTCACATTTATTCAAAAGAACTGGAAATATTAAAAAATATTAAAAAGCATATCAGTGTTGTTTTGTTTTATAGGTTTTTTTTCCTGTGTTGTGTTGAGATTTGTCTTTTTTTTCTCCTGTGTCCTGTCTTCAGCAGACAAGCCTTAATTTCCTTAAGCCTCACTTTGAAATTATGCCACTTCTAGTGCATATATACCTTATATTTCTAAAATATCAGATTTCCCTCTGGGGTGAACCCAAACTGTTCATGGACACCTCAAAAATAAATCCTTAGCAAGCAGGAAGAACCCTGTAACCTTTCTAATATGTGCATTTCAGGAGATGTGCAAAAAGTTCCCTTACAGAAAAGTACTTCACCTGTAGGCCATTAGGATAATATTCTCTGTTTTGTGTTGTATCAATCTGGGTGTGATAACATTGACTCAGAATCTAAAACTCTTTCTTCTCTAAACTTTGCAGAGAAGTCCAGAGAAACATCAAATGCTGAATGTCACTCAAGTGTTTCCTGAAGCAACATTACATCTGTACTATGATTCTAAACTCCCGTGGCAAAGATTTTTAAGATGTCCTGACCAAGAATTCCCAAATACCTTTCAGATTTGCATGAACGATCACAAGCCTTTGAAGATATTTTCATTTGACTTCTGATCTATATTTAGTAGGTTTAAAAATAACACTAATAGCTATGAGAGAGAGCTTTGTCTAATTACACTTTCAGAACAATTCAACATATTCCAGTGTCAATCAGTTGCTCATTTCAACCTGGTGGCAAACCTTTTCCTAACATTGCCCATAATAATTAGTGTACTTCCATGAAGAGACATTTTTACTGTTTTAAGCAGAGCTTTTCAATCTGTATTTATAAAATCTAGGAAAATACTGCAGACATTTGATTGGGGTTTTACAATTCAAAGTAAAAGACATTTAGTTCAGACGTTTGACAAAGGATCCATTAAACAAGTCAATCATATATCTGTGTCAGAGCTGCTGAATGTCCTACGTGAATACATGAACAATATATATATTGCTGCTAGGAAAGTATCAGATATAATTGATGCACCATGATTCAATTATTCACCTCTAAATCTATGTATGATATTGCCACTCAGGTGAGAAACATACAGCTTGGTGGACTGCCTAATTAAGCCAGCCTTCTTTGGGGCTATGGTCTAATAGCTAGGGCTGTAGCAGGCTGGTCTAAATATCACCCAAATGAGAGGCGCCAGCCCCATTCCACAGAGGGGGACATGACAAGAAGAGTGAGCATTCTCCCAGCCTGGTACTGTGAATTGCAGAGTTTGATGCCCAAGTCAGCAAAAGTAAATAAGCAAGCAGCAAATAGCATGAAAGAAGATTGCAAGGGTCAGGAAGCCTTGGCCATGAGGGCAGTTTGATTGCTCACTTATTTCTTCTTGCAATTCCCCTAGAGAGAAGAGAAAATCTTGTTATCAGAACAGAGGACTGGCCTGTTGGACTGTGATAATTTTAGAGGATATCAAATAAGTGTCTTAATCTAAAAAGAATAGTGTGTTGGAGCACAAGGCGTCTAAAGGCTGAGAGATTCTGTGATAGACAAAGAGGGCCCAGGGGAGACATTGGCAAAAGTAGATATGTAATTGGAAGGTGTTACATTAAGAAAGTAATTTGGGAAGAAGGACTATGTGAATACTACAAAGGAAGGGCATGGTCAGAGCACATAGGTGACTGAAGACAAAAGAGGCAAACCAGTGTGAGAGGGAAATGCAAAAAGCTGAGAAATTCCTTGTGTTCCTCCTGAGAAAACAATATTTTTTTTGCGTTGTGGGTTTGTTTTGGTTTTGGGTTTTTTAATATTGTATTTTAATTATCTATTGTCCACAAACACAACAGCAAAATGTCTCTTTTAGAAACTATGTTCAATGTTAACTGGATTCTAAAAGCAGATCCTGTAAAGGTCCTAATAAAGTCAGCTAATGCAATGACAAAAAGATGGGGATGTGACAGGATAATTTTAACATTGCTCTTATAGGGTAATTCTCTTTGAATCCTTTGCTTTTTTTCTCATTACATATTGGAAAGGTATATTGTAATCATTAATGTGTTTTCAGCTTGTTTGTTAATGAAAAAAGCCACTTAAACAATCAAGTGACTCTGAATCACCACAGATGTGTTTCTGTTCATTTCATGACCATGCTGCATAGCGTGGTTCAAAAACTTTTTAATTCTAACCAGCCTATTTTGGAAACATGCCAGCCAAGCCTAGTGTTTCAAGTATTATTTTAGAACAATAATGAATGTAGATTTAAGAACTAAAAAAATAAATAGGCCAAAGGAGCTTAAAACATATATATTGATGAACATATTCCTCATCCAGGTAGTCATACATGTCTTTTCTTCTAATCACCACAAAACATTCACACACATTTTTCTTATTTGTATTTTCTTTTCTTTTGATATTATGGGATTTTGTATTTAACATATCTATCTCATTAATTTTTCATGGGTCCACTTCTCAAGTTTGTCCAGGTCCTTTTTGTCCAGGACTCTCTGGATGATATCCTGTCCTGGTGTTGTGTCAACTGCATCACTGATCTTGTGTCATCTTCAAACTTGCTGTTGGGTGCACTCAATCCGTCTGTCTGTCATTAATGAAGATATTAAAGAGCATTAGTACCAAGTCATGGACAACACTCATCATTGGTCTCCACCTGGACAGAGAGCCATTGACAAAATCTTGTTGACTGGGTCCATCTGACCAATTCCTTATCTACCAAATATTCCACCCCTCAAATCCATAACTCTCTTTTAGATATAAGGCCGTAATGTGTGACCATGTTGAAGGCCTTACAGAAGTCTAAGTAGAGGATATTGGTCAGTTTTTCCTTGTTGAATGTTGCTGTCACTCCATCCTAGAAGGCCACGAGATTGGTCAGATATGCTTTTTTCTTGGTAAAATGATGCTGACTGGTTTGGATCGTCTCCTTGATTTGCATGGGCCTTAAAATTGCTTCCATGAGGATCTGCTATATGATATTCTGAAGCACAAATGTGAAGCTCTACTGGTTTGCAGTTCTCTGGGTCTTCCTGTCTACCCTTTTTAAAATAGGAACAGTGTTTCCCTTTTTCCAGTCACATAGGACTTCACCTGACTATGATGACTTTTCAAAAATGATGGAGATGTTCCTGGAAACAACATCAGCCTGTTCTTTTCAAAAATGATGGAGATGTTCCTGGAAACAACATCAGCCCGTTCCTTCAGGATCCTGGGATGCATCTTGTCAGACCCCATAGACTTGTGGCTATTCAGTTTCATTGAATGGTCTTGAATTTCCTCTTCACTTACAGTAGGAGGGACTTTGCTGCCACAGCTAAAGGTTCAGAAATTTGAGAAATGTGGGAAGTCTGTCTGCTAGTGCAGATTGAGGCAAAGAACTCATTGAGTACCTCAGTCCTATCCATATCTGCTGTCACCAGTTCTCCCTTCTCTTTTATTGGAGGTGTATTCTCTTCTTTTCTGACTTAGGTACGTGCTTACAGAATCCCCAAACACAATGTGTTCTTTGTTGGTTCTGTCCTTGATTTTTACCCATAAATTCTGAATCTGTTCAAGGCTGTTACTCAGAAATGGCTCTTCGCAATCTATCCCTTCCTCAGCAATACCACCACCCCTCCTTCCGAGCCTACTTCCAAAAAGCCTGTAGCCTTCAATTGCAGTTTTCCAGTTGTGTGATTTATCCCACCATGTTTCCATGCAACAATTAAATCATAGTTTTCTAATTGCACCATGGTTTCCAATTCCTCTTGATGGCTTCCCATGCTGCATTCATCTTTTGGGAGGAGCTCTCCCTAACGGCTTTGGAATGGTCTGTAGACATTTCCCTGCTGCTTACTAAACTCTTGGTGTTTCCTGGTTCTTTGTCACTGAAAAGTACATCCCTTTCCCCCACCAAATCTAATTTAAAGTTCTGCTGCTAAGTCCAGGCAGCTTGCTTCCCAGAACACTCCTACCCCAACTGGCCAGATGTGCCCCATAATTATTGATATTAGAAAAGAAAGAGAGATCTTCACATGATACTTTATTACAGAAATATGCCCTGTGATGAGAAAACCATCCCCTCACATCCACTGATGGTACAAGAAATCTCTAAACCTAAACCTCAGTTAAGATTCTCCCAGACATTCCTGGGCAGAAAAGTGCAATGTCTGAAGCATAGATAGAGAAAGCAGTGGATTATGGAAAAAATATTAAATCAAGCTCAGGCTACTTTGAAATTCATCCCCGAAGTTTTGGAAAGATACATGAATTTCCACTGGTCAAGATGCAAAGCAAGTGTTTTAAGCTTTTAGTAACCACCTTTCTTACAAAAAAAGTCTATTTGGGTGAAAATTTCCCATCAAATTTTGTGGGGTTTTTTTGGGGGGTGGTGGGTTTTTGATTTTGTTCTTGGAGTTTTTTTTTAAATTCAAAAATTGAGGTAAGCACTGTTTTGGAAATAATAACTATATTCAGGTGTGTAAAATCTGTTGAGGGAAGAACAATTCCAAAGACAGATTATTTTTTGGGAAGTGATAATGTGCTTGTCTGATATATGGGTATATACAATGGGTGTGTCAGCTGTTAATTCTGAAATGGGAAAGGATTTCATGGAAGAAGAAAGAGAAAGAGATTGCCTGCAACTTTTTATTCTCACCTTTTAGTACAGTGTTAGTGATGCGCTTGCACATGCAATGAGTGTCGACGTATCGGCATCTGAGAGTGAATGCACACTTGAAAGTATGGACAAACACATGCTAAAGGGAGGAAATCTGAAATGCATGCAGACATTTATCCTCGATCTCCTACAAATTAAATACCAAAGAAGGAGCAAAGCTAGCAACGGCAATCAACTTAATTTCTGTATTTAATTTACTTCTGTTTTAAACCTTTTTCCAAGGAACAGTATTTTATTCAATTGTTCAGAAACATGGTTTGGCCTAATTACATTTTTATTTTGAAGTGGCAAGTTGCCATTAAAAACTTTTCAAGAGCAGTCTTAGACATACTTGAAGGTACTTAACAATTATGAAAGAACAACCCCCTGATTTTTAAAGAACACATGCAAGCATCATTTTCTCTTTGTAAAATGAATGTTAAAGGACAGCAAACTTCCAAGACACATATCTAAGAATTATAAACAATATTTTCTTTTAATAGCTAGTGTTTATCTTCTGCAAATAGGCAATTTAAGGGTTGTATTGAACCACAAAGATGGTGTTTGAGCCATTCACAAGTACTAATCTACAAATCAGTATCATGCCAGTAATTTTAAAATTCTCTGAGTATCATGTGCCTAGAGTCTCAGCTTTTAAGTATAGGTTTTGTATTTTACAAATGCCTTTGTAAAAGCCATTTGCTAAATGAAAACCCATTCTTAACTTTGTTTTGAAGAAGCTGGAATAAATGATGAGAGAAAGACTAACAAGTGCTATTTGGCTGGTCTGAACAAAACCAAAATGATAATTCAATAAGAAGGCTGATTAAAAGGACAGGAATTAACAACTCCTAGTTCCTGTACTTCAGGCCAATTCTGATATTGCTGAGATTATTAGGTCATGCAATCAAGGCTCTTGGTGAGGTTGCAAATTACATATTTGTTCTTAGAGAAGAACTAACTTTGTTGTAAAAAGCCTGTGTAGCTTCAGAAACAGACTGCATGGCAAATTGGTCTGGTCCTACATTATCAACACCGCTTTAAGCACAAATCCAAGACATAAAATCAGGAATGAGGGAGGAGTGGGGGTGAAGGTATTTTTATATGTTTTACTTCTCATTATCCTACTCTGATTTTGATTGGTAATAGATTAAATTAATGTTCCCAAGTCAAATTTGTTTTGCCTGTGATGGTCCGTGGTGAGTGATCTCTCCCTGCTCTTATTTCAGCCGATGACCCTTGTCTCATATTTTCACTTCCCTGCCCAGCTGAGGAGCGGCGTGATAGAGCAACCTTGGTGGGCACCTGGCATTCAGCCCAGGCCAAACTGCCATAGAAGGACAAACTTACCTCATTTTAGAAGAAAACTTGGCACAAAATTAATCTAATATTGGCTTTTTACCCCTTTGGACAAGTAAATAAATTAAGATATGGGCATAATATTCATAGCCTATTGTAGATATTATTTTTATTCTAGGAGACCATAAAATGACCTGAGTGATGAATTAGGAGGTGAATACGATTTCAGGAGCAGAAAGGTAGATTAACTAAGGAAGTGCACAGACTATTCTCTTCAGATAGCAAATGGGAGAGATTAATCACAAGTCTTCCCAAGAGAGCAACAGTAGGAGACGCCACCATGCTATTCTGCATGGTTTTAGTTGTTTACTTTCCCCACCAGTTCCTCTTTACTCATTCATTAGCATCTTAATTTAGACTAATATGAGAGCACAGGATAATCTGAAATACTCCTTTGTTCAATATCCCAGAGCAGTTTGGTGTCAAGTAGCTGGCATTTTATTACAATGACCAATAAAATTATAGGAATGGAATTGCATGGGAAATAGGAAGGTCACAAAATATTGTGTAATTTTATTTGTTCTTATTTTTGTTACTGGTGGTTAATAAAACTGAGCATAAACTAAGTCAAACCCCATGAGTATATTTAGGTCTTGTGCAATAGATAATGCTGTGCATTTTTTTCTTCTTTGCTATGTTTATCCCTGAAAACCATGGATCTAAGTCGAAATATGAATTTTAGCTTAGGGCCCACGGGTCAAGACTAATATTTATCCAGCTTTTGCATATGTCTTCCAAGGGAAGATGTTACCTGTTATTCCTTGAATGCTTAACTTTCTGTGGTGATACTTAGAAACTAATTATTTGTGCCAAAAATTACTTTGTAAGTTTGATAATTTGAAATGTGGTTGCATATGAATAGATGGTTAACCTGTTATAATAGGTGAGAAGAAAGCAGCTAAATTTTGGGAGTTGTGGGGGGCTTAATTCTTCAATGAAGCATCATTTTGTCAACATGGCAAGTTGATTGCATGTTACTGCATTGCGTATTGAATACAGCTTTGGATTCACTGCATTTCATTCACAGTTATATGCTACAACAGTTATATGTTATATGGATATTTTACTCCACAGACTCTTTTTCTCCTTTTTCTCTTTCAAACATAAGAGCATCTGTTGTTATAACATTCAAATTCATATTGCCTTGCGAATGACTGACAGCAAAGGAGACTTTGATTTGGTGGTTAAAGATTAGACAGCAGGTATTTAAAATATCAGTGATATTGATGATCCTCTAGTTTTTGAAAGGGTGTATGTGATGATGAGGAACACATAGCTATTGAAAGAACTTTGTTAAGCCAAGCAACATCTGGTGCATCTGCTAGAAAAAGGACATTTTGTATGAATTGAGTGCTCATAACTCCCTTTTATTTTTCAAGGATTATGCTTGAACTCAACTATATGGTACTGGGACACTAAGAAAAGTAGCAGCATGATTTTTAATCAGTAGTCTGAAACTCCTGAATGACTATTCTAAATTATTGAAGAAATACAGTAATAGAAAAGGAAATTCATAGATGTTACACAGCAATGTGTATGTGAAATTTTCCAAAGGGCTCTGTGGAGTCTGGGACTGAGACTTTTTTGCCTTTCATTCTTTTCAAATCCACAAATTAAAAATTTCAAAATACCACTGAGTTAAGGTAGAGAAAAGACTGGAACACAAATAACTGATTGACTAGGGGAGGTTTAATAAAATCTTGTGAAAATAAAGGAATTAGTTTTGTGGTATCTAATATGTTAGCTTGGTAAATTAGAAGTTACTCACTCTCAGTTTAGATTGGGACAATCAGTTAAAACTAAAATCTCAGAAAATAGCTTATACCTCTAGCTGAGTAAAGGACATCATTCCTAGAAAGTATTATTGTCTAGTAGACGTCACTTTATTCATAATCTCTATCTAGAGGTAGCTCTTGACATGAGAGCACAAAATGTGTCTTCATTTGAACTTTGGCGATACATTCCAGTGCCAGGAATAACTCCAGAGAAACTGTCGGAAGGTTGGATATTCAGTGTGGCTTAAATCAGTGCAGTTCACAAAATCAGCAAAACTGCACTGATTTATACCACCAAAGGAATATCCCTTACTGAGGAACAACTTAGAGTACTGACATATATTTCACTGTCCTTGAGGGCTCTGTGTGCACATGCATGTGTATTTTTTTACTGTTACTTCTGACTATTTATAAAATGGGTCTTTGTCTATATGAGAGATACTTTTGTTTTTTTCCACTGCTCTCTTCAGAAAATAAAGCTGTTCTTAATGAATAATTTTATTGTAATATTGAACCCCTATTTCTTATTTAGTCAAATAATTCTACAGCCATATTATACTTTAGAATGTCTGACATCTTTATAGAAAAATCAAGACTTTTCTTAGTCGTATAGGAGCTTCTCACAGATTACTTATTTATGAAAGATTGAATGATGATTCAACAGATTGTAGTCCTCTTTGAGTCAGCTATGAACAAATGCCCCTGAAGGGTTCTAAGAGGTACCATACGGTGGGAAGTATTTGTCTTTCACATTGAAAACCAGATTCAGCTGCATTTGGATGAAGGTGGGTTATACAGTAGTCACTTCCCATCATGGTCTTCTCAGGTTCTGTAATAGGTTGAGTAAGGTATGCAGCTATACGTTTCTTACTCCCTGCCCCTCCCCCACATGTACATACATCAAGTTCATCCCTGAGTTGCAATTTCAACTCTTAAAAATTCCAGTACAACTATTATAAGGGTCAGAGCTATTAATCTTGAGTTTAAAATAAAAAGAAAAAGAAAAAAAAGAAAGAAAAAAATTCCATATAGGATAATCAAGAATTTTATTGTTGTTTCATCTGGATGAGATTTATTTTTGTATTTCAAAGCATGATGGCAGATGCTGCCAAGCAGATGGGAGGGGGCCTCCCTATGATGCAGTTAGATCCCAGAGCAGAATTTCATGAACCATTCATTCAATAACGGTGTCAATTTAAACAATCTCAACCTTTGCTCCTTCCCACTTATTCATATTGTCATGCTACCTACTCAGTTGTGGTTGTAGATGTTATGGGTTGGGAATCACAGCTGATTTAAAAATATGACAATGATTTTCTATTCAGGTTATTTTTCATCTCTGTTATTTACTAACTCAGGTTCACTATGTGATACATGCATATTTATAGCTCTGCACATGAAGGGATAACGTGGAAATAGGGCACAGATGTGAATTCCAAAGCTGTTTAAACAAATAGTGCTTAAAAAAAAAAGTGTTCATGATACTAAATCTGTAGTGGTGGTGCAGAGATTTTCAGGCTTATTTTTTTTTTATTAAGATTCAGGCTGTCAGTCACTTAGCAAAATATAGTCAAAGGAGTAATGTTGCTACAGCTGTAATGCAGCAATGATACATGATCTCCCTTCTGAAACTAGAAAGATGTCTTAAATAATCAAAGAGCATGTTAGAATTTTCTAGCAAATTCGAGTGATCTAGTAAAAGATATTCTCTGTGACCTTGTCTCAAACAATGTCAAATATTGATAGCATAACATATTTCAGTAGGATTGCTGATGGTTGTGAAGATCTGCAGTTATGTGAGTGATTACAGAATTTGAACTGTTTTTCACAAAAATTTCTTTCTGAAAATATAAATGTAAGAGATTTTAGATGTCTGTCTTGTTATTCAGAACTGGCAAGCGCAGTGCACAAAAATCTTTTCCTTGCAAATATCTCAGGTAATGAGGAAAATTTGAAAGAGAAAATAAAACCAACAAACTAGTCTATAATAAGGTTTAGATTTTTGTTTTGTTTTGTTTTGTTTTTTTTCCAGGGGACATACCTTATGGCTACTTAATGTTTCTCCTATAGTCAAGTAGTTTTCTCTTCTTGTAGTCTGTGACCTCCAATAAATAAATTATTTTCTTTGCAGACTACCCTGATTTCTTTCTCAATTGAATATGGTCACAGACAAATATTTTCCTAATGAATTTGCATGTACATGCAGCAGCAGAAAACCTCCACTTATACTTTATTTCATGCAAGCCTTAGTCTGTTTTCTTACAGTCCATGCTTTAAATAAGTTCTTTAAGTGGAAATCAAGCCACAAAATTTTCTTGCTTGGTCTTGGATAATTAAAATGTCAATGACAAATAAAGAATGACACCATCCATGGCTTACTGCTAATCATACTTTTCAATATGACTAAAGATGAATTTTATTTCTACGCTTTTTATTACATCCATATGCTTTATGTAACTCCTTTGTATTATAAAAAGTAGCAAGAAAATTGAAACTCAGTAATTGCAGACTAACAATTGTAGAAGATCCACAAGACATTCTTTCCTCTTTTAGTCAACAAAAGTAAATGCATGGCAAATAGCTTGTTTTAGTGGCTAACTGGACATGGATTCATTACAGGTATTATGAAATTAACATTTCTTAAACGGCATCCTTGTTCTTGACAGAGTTGCAGAATATGGAAACGTACTAGCTAGAGTTTTCAAATCTTTTACAACACTGTGGTGTCCTTCCCAGGAGAACTATCTCTGGGAAACTCTACAAAGACAAAGCAAATCCCTCATCAGAGATAGCGTGGCTTGTTAAGTGGATCTGCTGTGGCTACTATTTTCTTTACTGAATCCCCATTCTTCTTTTTCAAAGTTGTGTATTGACACTGCAAGCATTTTCAAAATAAATCCAGATGTGAGAAAGATCAAGAATTGCTTTCTGTGGGGCCTGGCCTGTTTTCCTGTTCCCATTTCATTAGGGCTGTCTTCAAGGCTAAAGTTTTACTTCTGGCCACAGTACATGGATCACATTGCCTACAGAAAAATCATGACTCCTGGTTCTGTGAATTTGGTGTGGCTGGCCTGGCTCTGCAGCTAGTGAGCTACTGAGCTATCAGAAAGCTATTTCACATACTGCCTGAAGCAAGCAGGTGTGTCATAGTTTGCTGACCCTGCTATGTATTTGTTCTCAAGTACTGCAAAAGGACATAGGTTTTGAAGTTCTTCCCTTAAGACGTCACAACAAACAACTAACTTTTACCGCACTCTGTAAAGCAAGATATCCAATCTTTATTCAGCTGTTGGGGCTGAGGTACATTGGCGAACATGGCAGCTCTTGTCAGGATGTGGCAACTCAAAGTTAGATAACAACGAACAGTTATTTCACTTTAATCCACAAGGTCCTATCTGCACACTTTAAGTCCCTTTCTAAAAAATGAAGAGTTTCTCTCTCTCTTTTTTTTTTCTTTCTTTTTCTTTTTTTTTTTTTTTTTTTAATATTCTTTTTATTCCCCATAGGGTCAGCTCTGGTTTTTTTGTTTTATTAGAGGTGAATAGTTATTTTTAGAAAGGGATAACTTGTTCTGGAAAAGAATCCTGCTGATGTGACCTTATGTGGCAGGTAAGAAGCCTCCACCCTTCCCTGGTTACAGATAAAGTGCCAGAAAAATACAGAAGTCCATTTTTTCCCCACAGCATTTGATAGGATGGAGTGCTGTTGCACAAATCTTATTTGGACAGAGATTCTCACAGCAGGCTAAATCCTCAAAGAGGCACCTCAAAGAGAGCAGTAAAGGTAGTGACAAGCCCATGCCATCGTTACTTATATATTGTGCAGAAATTATAAGGTCTCAGCTTATTCACTGGTTTTTATTTACTGATGATCCTGAAAGAGGCCATTCTTTCAAATGACATACAGGTGTCAAGGTCATGAGACAAGTTATCTCTACCAAAGAAATAATAGCTGTCATTTAAGACATCTTTGGCCTTAGGTCTTATGACTCCTTGACTTTGATAGAGTTTTACTAGTTCATGCTGGAAAGGTGTATATGGACTTTTCACCAACTGACCTGTTTTATACAGGAACCTTATACAGCGCATCCATATTCACCACACTTTTTTCCTAGACTGTCACTTTGGATGGTAAACCCTGTTGGCCAAGGTGAATAGAAATGAAGCTATTAGAGCGCCGTCTCTCAGACTCTAAAATAGGAGTCATGAGGTCATTAGTCACCTTCCACTTTCACGGAAAATCAAATATCTGGTGTTTTGTTTTTTCTCCTCATCTATACAAGGTTATCTTGTGTTAATTTAGGCTCTTGATACATTCAGTAACTGACAAAGGTGTAACTGTAGTTCTGAAGAAACTGCTTCATTTTCATGGGATCAGTGCAATAAGTGCTTACTGTCCTGTACTGTTTCCAGCATTCCTTAGAAGGATAAGGTGTGACTCAAACTTTTTTGTTTGTAGTTCCCAAATCAATAATGTAACTGAGTAAATTTCCTTCTATTCTCTCTAACTCACCTCATTTTGCTTTATTTCCAGTCTTCCTAACTCATTGATACAACCCAAGTTTTGATTTTTTTTCTAAATCTGCATGAAGGTTTGCAGGGTTAAGTTTTTCTTTTGTGCTTTGTTTTTTGAATAACTGTTAATACTACAGTGCCATCAAGTCCTACCTTAGTCACACTTTTTCATCTGGGTCATATAAATATGAGTAAAAAAGTGTCAAGCAAATTTCAGTGTACAGCAGTCAGGCCTTTGTCTGGGTGATATACAGTCATGTCCCCAGCAGCATATCCTTAACAAAGTTTTGTAATTAAATTGTGCAAGCTGGTTCCTCATTAAGTATCATTGGCCTGATTACAATGACAAGTACAATTAGCATTTTGGTAATACCTGATTTTTGATACTGGTCTATCACTACTGTAGAACTTGCCCACTGTAATGACCTCAACTTTCTGCACTATTGCCATATCTTTTTTGAACCTAAAAGGAGAACTTTCATTTGGATAAAATATCTCAGTCCTAATGGAATTTATTCTGAGACAGATGTGTTCATTAATTACTATATTAGAAAGTGAATAACTATGTTAATTTAGTTTAAAATGAGGGGTTGCATGACCTTATTCATTAACGAGTTGAAGATTTGCTGAAGAAAACCTACAAAATCATAGCAGCTTACTCATAGAAGCTTACTCATAGAAGCCTAGTTTTTAAGAAGGAAGGACAGAGAAGGCAGTTCTCTTAAGAGAGTCACATTAGGAGCTGATAACCAGCAGAGTTCTATGTATTGCTGGGTTTACTTTTATAAAGACTTTTCCATTCTCACTCCTTATGCAAGATTGTGGAAAATGTCTTGGCAGAACAGAATAAGTAGTTTTTTCCTGATGGAAGTGGCATGGGAAAAGTTCAAGGTTCAAAGCTCAGTTCCTTAGTTGGTGTAAGGTGTTTGTGTGAAACTTCAGGCACATCAGTTCTTCCCTGACTCCATGCTGCACTCATGGGCTTCAAGCTGACTGTCTCCTTTTGTTAAGCGTTTCCGTGCTAGGGAGAGATTACAGCTGTGACATTGGTCTGCAGTGTCACCCTGCTGCTGTCTTGCATTTGTGTTAGCTTCACACTGTATTGACACAGTCCCAGAGATGGATGGGTAGCCCAAAGTTGAAGATCTCCAAAGATTTTCAGTTCACACAGTTTTAGCTAAACTATATGATGTGTATTCAACAAGAACAAGACCCTCTGAGATCCAATACACTGGATTTCTACCCAAGTAGCCAGACTGATCAAAATTTCAGAGAGCGTCTTTATTCTCTTCTTATATGTACAACCCATTAACTGAAAGAATTATCCATATTTGTATCATTTAATGAAAATGAATGATGATTAAGAAAGCTCTAAGAGACAATAAATACATAAGAGTTAAACAAAATACTGCTTCCTGCCTTCCCTCTTTCCTTTTATTTGTTGTTTTTTAATGAATGCATGTCATGGTTACTGAGGCACTAGGATCAATATCACCTGGGGAATTATAGATAATGAAAATTAAGCCAACCCAGTCTTCAGGATGACATTTCTTGACTTTGCCCTCAAAAAGTGCATGCTATTCCCCACATCACAGTATGTGCACTAGGTTTCAAAGGAGCATGGCAACATATTATGAAAAAAGAAATAAAAGTAGGGAGGGAGCTTTAAGCACTTTCTTGGCTTTCTGTTTGGCTTCAGTAAGCTAGACTGACGTGTGGAAGAAAAAAAAATGCAACAATTCTTATTGACTCTTCTGATGGGTAATTTACTTGGGAGACTTGTTTGCAGTTTATCCTGCGTTATTAAGAAGGATATGGGGGGAGCACTGGGAATAAAGACAGCCTTGTGCCTTGGCATGGCTGGGGCAGCAAGTCAGGGAAATGCTGCAGAAGAGAAAAAAAGCTGTGATCCCCTGTGCATGTGCATCCAGGGAAAATTCCTGGAGTGCCTGCACGACAGTTCAGGAGGAACAGGCATGGGAAACAGGAAATGACTGTCTGAGTGGAGGAGAGAGGGAGGATGCAGGGAGACACAGTCAAGGTTCACCAGGGAGGCAAAAGAAAGTCCTTCTGGCTTGCAACAAGAATCTCTACGTCCCCATCAAGCTTTGACACCTGATGGGACGAGAGCAAGGTCACAGGGAAAAGATACAGCACATGGAGGAAATATGGATTGTAAGCTGTGACAAGGAAAAAAGAACAAAAGAATGAAAGGGAATAGTACTATGCTCATTTTTAAAACAAAGTCCAAACATGTCAGCTTCCAAGCCCTTACTAACTCAAATACAAACTCTTTCTTCCAAGGTACTTCTTCCTGGGGACTTTTCTCATTGGCTAAGATGGAAAAATACTGATCCTTTCTCATTTCAGGACCTTAACATGCTGGTGTGGGTGTAAAAATAGACATACAAACCAAGATGATTGTTTTAATGCTTACTTAATGGGAAGCCCCAACACGAACATCTGAAAAAAATGCCCCATTGCTTCCAGATTTTTTCATGCAATGTATTAAAGTCTTTCTCAGTAAAAGCCTTGAATTAAAGCAATAATTCTCTTTATTTCTTCATGAACAACTATACTTAAATGTCTGGGGGTTCCTTACATCTTGGATCTTTCTTCAGGACACTCAAAAGATTGCGTGGGCTTTCTCCAGGGAGCCTGTCCTGAAGATGTGCAAACACAGCCAGTACTGTCATCCTGCCACTTTTCATAGTGTTATTGTGAGTCTCAAAGCATATGGCGTTTTTCTTAAAGCTTCAGCTACCAGAGTAATGACTGTTTGCTGCTTACTTAGGTTATCAGCCACTGAGATTTTAATATTGAGGCATTTCACAGACCTTATTTGTGTGAGGCAGAAGCCCATCAAATCCTGATTTTACAAGTGAAGAACCAAGGCCATGGAAAGCTTAAGAAGTCTGAGGTCACAGGGAAAATCTGTGACATATACCCAGGTTTTTCCAAGTTCTTTAGGCTATTGTCCAAAACACTTATTCATATTTTATTTTGCTTTCATGAAAGATTAGCAAGAAAACAGAAGACTAGAATACTTTGATCATGTAAAAATTACTGGAAAGGTTACATCCTTAAAGTTTTAAAGAGAAATAAGAACAAATGTTATTTCTGCTTTTAACACTTAAACAAATTTCATTCCATTTAGATCTTGAAATTAGTAATTCTGTTACACCGTCCGGCATGAGAAAATGAGGAGTTTTTAAAAGAACACCTTTCACCATATTCCTTAAGTCATACCTTTACGATAGAAGACTTATGGAACTTCATGACCAGATTATAATGATGCAACCAACCATAGCTCTATGTCTTATTAAAAGCATAATAACCAGCCTGTAGCATATTCAGTGCTCAGGAGGCCAGTAGAAAGAAATGACAGGTTTTGAAGTGACTGACAAGGACATGACAAAGACAATTTCTGTCCTGATTCAGGAGAAGCTGGCCTTTTTTAAAGAATTTCTGCATGAGGACACTGACCTACCAATACAGTCAGTGCCCCTAATATGTTAAAAATGCTCGAACTCAGCAAAGAAAAGAATAGCCTAAGGACAGGAAGAAATGTTCCCTTTAAGAAAGGTGATAAAGTAGTTAGCAATAAGCTTTTGACCCTTTTACTTCAGAAGAAAAGTGTCATATCCTATCTACAGTACTCCTTCCCACATAAAGGATGCCAGTACCAGGAACTCCCCTTTGCAATTTTCCCTTATCTTGAGGTATACAGAGAGGTGAGCTGCCCAAGGGTTTGAACAGATCTCAGGGCAGAATTGAGACAGAATTGAATGCTCTAAAATGCAATAAACAAAATACAGGTTTTCCCTTTGCTTCATTTTCCCTTGGCGGTCCCAGTAGAAAGTCAGCAGAAGTATAATTTTTGCCCTTTGAAACCAAAGTGAAAAAAGGTATGGAAACATCTTAATTCCAGACTAAGGAACTGAGATCAATTGGAAACCCAGCTGTTTGCTGGCACAGGGGTCCATGTTTCTCCCTTAAGTTTTACAACTGCTTATTATTCATAATTTCCTGGTATTTTTACTGAAGCACATTATCTTTGGCAGCCTTGGCTCTAAATTATTTGATTCCTCAATGAGAAAGCACATTTCTTTAAGCAAATAAAATAAATTTTACCTAAACCTTTTTCTTCCCTATTTTCAGAGCTATGTTATGCTGTTGCCCATTCAGAGTTTAATAGCTAAAAGGAATGTATTCTAGCTTTTAATTCCTCATTCAAGAGTTCTTTAACAGTCTATTTTAGCTGTCCTCGTCAGTAACCTTACACAAGAATTAATTTTTTAGGCCACTCTTCCATTGAAATCATTCTGACAAACAGCAGTTACTGAGCAATTTAGACCTCCTAGAGCATACCGTAGGGCTTGCTTTTCACCGAGATGAAATTACAACACTTTCTCTCTTTGTTTCCTACTATTTTATTTTCTCCTGGCATTCAAAGGAAAAAACTGCCTCCCTATAATAGTGGCCAAAATACTAAAGAAAGCAGGATACTAATTACAGTGGCTATGGAAAAAACCAGGAATTTAGTTTTAGCAGTCTGAGCTGGGACAGACCTTACTTGCTGCTCTAACATACATGAATATCAAACTGTGAATTTCACTTCCAATTCTGCTCAAAATGAGTAGTAAAAGGCAAGGGCAGCAATATTTGCATTGTGGAAAAGCAAAACACTCTGGAAAGTTACAAGCTTCTAGAGTGCAAAACTATGATGCTTCTGATAAGATAATTTCCTTCCTGATTATGCTTGAGAGATGATAAATGTTAGAGAAGAATTCTAGAAATGCTGAATTGAAGAAGTATACTTGCTAGCTGCTCTGACAGCCTGTTCTCTGATCCTAGAAAATGTAAGCACATCGAGCATGGCAGTGTCGTGATCTGTGTCTTGAGTGTTTTGTATTGCTTGAGAAAATACACTTATGCAAAATAAATTTAGACATAGTAAATGTGGAATACAAACCAGAGTCTGCAAGGCCTGGGGTTTAAAAGGGTGTTTAATTTTGACTGAAAGTGGATTACACATAAAATGAAATTAAACGGAAGATCACAGTCAATTATGTGAAGCCTTCTAAAGTCTGTATTCCATTTCTATTAGGGAGTAAAAATAACTGAGAAAATCCTAGCACTCGTAACAAACACTTCCAACATTACTACAGCCTTACCTCCTCTGACATTAGAGGATGCAAAATGCTGTGGCTCTCCCATGGCAAGTGATGAAACTTCAGAATAGAGGGAACTTTAATAATAAAGTGTAGTGTCACTGGGCATTCCCAGCAGATCCAAACTGCACAGAAGTGCTGCGTTTCTCGCAAATGTATAGTGTACTTACTTTGATGAGCTTTTTATTTCTTCATTCTCCTTATGTACAAAACAAAGGTTAATCACAGTCCTCAAGGTCTGGGCCATTTTCCTGTGATGGGGTGTAAGGCTCACACATATTTCAGTTTCACCCCACTACAGGCTGGGGAGCAATCAGAGGCTGACCAGATTCTGCATTGCGGAGGCACTCCCAAATGTTGTGTCATGTATGTATAACTAATTCTCATACAAAATAATTTTACCAGATTTTGTTCATCCTTTTCAAACTGTTATTCCTCACTGCGGTTCTCACACAGCTGCATTTCAGCTGCAAATATACTCTTTCCCTGGGGGGGAAAAAAAAAATAAATGCAAATGTCCCTATAACTCCTGCTAGCAGTATTCTGTGATAAAACTAAGAAGGGGTTAACTTCCTAAGGTGTTTAATATATTCCTTTTCATTTCTTTTTGTCAAAACAACTGATCTTAAGAACAAGAGATTTTTTCCCCATTCTTTGACATTAAATAAATTTGCATAATGTTATTCATTATAATTTTCGTTTTGACTTTATAACCTATATGGCCAGGTTCATCAGCTGTTATGTCACTGTGCAAGTAGATCAATCATTTAAGCCAATTTTTCCTGTCATACTAATTGTTGACAAAGATTAATTGCTTATATTGTAATAATATTGGCAAGTTCTGCCAGAAGCAAAATCTCTCCTGTCCCTCCCAGATCCACCTTCAGTATAGCTTGTGATCTGAGGTAATTAATTCTGTGTGCATTTTTACCCTAAAAATTTAAAAGTGGAGAAACATTTTTCATACGCTTCTTGCCTAGAAAACAACTGCAATCCTCTACAATATGTCAAAATGCTACAGCCAAGATGTTCTTCTCTCTCCTGTTAAAACCTGTGGAAAAATCAGAATATATTATGCTTCAGAAAAAAAAAAAAAATCTGTAATGTACACTAACATCCCAGGAGGAATGAGTTTTCTATTCCCTCTGTTGTTGAATTGGGAAAACCCTGCTTGAAACAGCTTTATGTCTACAAAACATCTATTTATCATTCTTTTCATGATAAAAAAGGAGCTCTCATAAATAATTCTGCTTGTATTTCCTTGGTAGCAAAAGACTTATTTCTAAGCACCTGAATTTCTGTTAAAAGTTCATGCGTGTTCCCCATTTCCCTGGTGACTTCACGGGGGAGATGTGAGAACATTTAGGACCAGGTGCCTGGAGATCTGTCATGAGGTACAGAATCAGAGAGCAATCCTCACTGGTAGGAACCAACTTAACCAACTTCTTAATGATCTGAATCCTCAAGCTGGGCTTATTTAGCGGAACTTTCAGGCAGAAACGTGAAACATTTTCCTGGGACTGTCTACATTTTTGCAAAACACAGTTTGATGATGGAACCTCACTGGCCTGTGCCATTAATATCTTGGTAGGTGGGAGAAATGGGTGTTGCTTAGTAAGTTACCCAAGGAAGATCCCCTCTGCTTGTGAGTTGGTGAGGGTCTTCAGCAAACTAAGAGAGAGAAGACTGAGCAGAAGATCTTGAACTCTGCAGAGCTTTCAGGCTTAGAGATCTCAGCTCCAATCTAGGGAATTCCGCTGATGACTTCAGCAAAGCTCCCAGGACAGTCCAAGATGATCCTAATTCTCTGTCAGCAATACTCACAGCTCACACAGTAGATGTCAGGTTGAATAAACTGCAAGCAAGGGGGTGAAAGTCACTTGAAACCTTCCTTTCTATGAGAACTCTCTACTTTGCATTAAGAATTAGAACTCTTGTTCTTTTCCATTTCTTTTTCTTTTTTCTGCTTTGTCCTTTGGGAATTGAAAAGAAATTCTGACCTTTGAACAACTTTCTGAACAGCTTTCTTGAGGAAAATTTATGTTTTTGTTTTATTCAAGATATAAAAAGGTGCAAGAAAACAACAGTAGATTTAGAAAACTTGGTGCTACAGAGAAATCTGGAGCCAGACTAGGAGAACTCAAAAAGTCCAGTAAAACATTAGATGATATCCGCACTACTTGTATCTGTTGGAAACCATTAGAATATACTGTGTTTATGAATTAGGTGCTGGGATGGACATTACAACAAAGTAGGGAAGCTTAATTTGTAGTTTAACTTTTCACTGTGTTTAGAGGATTCACAATATATCAAGCCCAATGGTTGTCCCCTTTTCTCCAACAGAGAGACAGGTGGTATTTTTTTCAAAAGTTGGCATAATTCTAAAACATGCCAATTGTGAGAGCTGCTGAACTCTGGCAGGAAAGAGTGTGAAACTTAAATAGTTATGGATGACTCTTCTCAATACATATTCTTACAGCTGAGTTCTGTGATGAGTTTGGTATTATACATAAAGCTGAGTGAAAGTGGGAATTCCACCATATGGTAAATTTTTATATCTAAAACTGATAAATGAAAGCATTTTTCATTTTTTTCATAAAGAAAGAGATACTAAGGATTTTCAGAATGAGGTATCAGAATTTTGCCCTGCATATTAACTCTTACAAATATCTTCTATTAAAACAGTCAAAAAGACAGAAAAACAAATATAAATCTGGAAGTACATGTCCCTAAAATAATTCCAATGGTATTGATAAAACCCCCTTATACATACAAATTCAGCCATATGTGTTGGGAAATTTGCATTTAAGCATTTGTGAAAACTCAGACTGACTGTGATGTAACACTTTGTAGATAACTCCAGTATTAAATGCTCCAACCTTGACCAACAACACAGTGTGAAAACAGAATGGAACATTTATATTGCATCATACTATGTACATTTTAATTCAGATATTTATTTTTCTAAGTTTAATAGAAGTTATAATGGTTTTCTAAAGATGATGCTGCAATTATTTTAATGTGGTAAGATGTTAATGCCATATTTTAGTGAAAAGAATGTCACGTCTATGTGTTTTCATTGAAGGAGTTATTTCTTTTTCTCTTTAGGTCATTAATAATGATAAGCTAACATGACAAACACTGTACACACTGTATTTCACTACAATTTTACATTAACTTCTGCTTTAGCAAGAAGGCATTTTTAAACTTCTGGGACAGAGTAAAAAAATGTCTTTCTAGGAATTTAAATAATTAATAGAAAAATGTACATCACAAAATTTTATTGGAGTAGTGGTAGGAAACTTTAAATGTCTGCGGGTGAAATATCTAAGTCTTGGGTTGCCATAAAAAGAAGTGGTCTCCTTTTTCTTACCAGAAAAGAGAAAAACAAAAAGCAGACCCTGACTTCTATGACCTACAGAGGGAATATTTCTAAGCTAACTTAATTTTTATTCTGCAGTAACATGGATCACTACAGTATGTCTGTTTCTCTCCTCTGATTATAAAGCAGGTCTAAAAAAGACTAGTTCAGACCTAAGCACAAAACTTTTAATTTTTTAGTGAGAACAGATGTATCTTACATATCAATGTATACTAAAAAATGTTTCTCTTCAAATAACATGGTTTTTAAATTATCACATTTTTTAACTGAGGTTGTTTTTTTTCTGTAAACAGGAAAATAGATTCTCCTGGGACTTCTTACTTTCAGTTACTGTGCAGATATCCATACAGGTTTTTTTTATTTTAATTTAGAGAACATTTGAATAAGAGATTTTTTTTTCTCCCTCCTATGCAGTTTTCCAAAGTAGTTCATTAAAAACAAATTAGGCTTCAATAAAATAACATTAAAAATTACATCCAACTTTGTTCATAAATGAGACCATTTTGTTTCATATTAGACAAGACATACAAAAAAGTAATTTCTGAACAAATAAGAGTGAAAATTATTTAAATAGAAAAAACGTGGTTCTATATGCATAATGAAATCCAGATTTTCAGTCTTAGGTAAAGTTATGTATAGCATCATGACTATTTTTTTTTTTAAATTTATCTATTTGAAAAATATGGGGATAGTAAGCCGAGGATGTGGACATTTATGATAAAGATATATGTTTAAATATAATGAATGGGGAATTATTTTTTAATCCTCTGCTTATCAGGTTAACTGAAAGCTAATTCCATGTTTTTTGGAAAGATAAATTATACAAAAGTAAACAACATTTGGATGGTATTTCTTTTGACTTTAAAATGAGTAAAGAATGAAACTTAGATAAATCAGGATATGAAAATAAGCTTCAGGTATTCTTCACCAACTTTTCAATTGTTCATGAGCCACACTTTTTACAGCTATAACTGCACAGCCATTTATAGGACAGAAGCTGAGCCTTTCCAAAAGCATGAGTTTATAAAAGTGGCTCTTGGAAAAGAGAGCATAAAAGCCTAGGAAAAGCACCTTGGTAATATAAATTACTTTTTACTTCCACAAATCTCTTTAAGAAACTTAACAAAAAAGGATTGCACAGACCGAAATATAAACAAATTGTTACCTGTGCTTCACAGAACATTTAATTTTCTCATTTATTATTAATTATAATGTTTTGCAGTTCTATATGGTTTTCTATCTCAGGATTTGAAAGCCCTTTTGCAATTAAGAATGAATTACTGAATGCAAGAAAATCACATTTTCCAAAAATGCCAGATTGGTTGCATTTCACCAGGGTATTTTCTAGCAGTGTTTTCTGAAGGCAGCAGTAGGCCAAGAACCACAATGAAATAAAAAATTAAGAATTTTATAGTTTTTATTGGTTTTTATTTTAATCTTCCAGGTTGACCTTAATCACGACTTCCTGTTTTATTGAAGTATTTAAAAAGTTTCTTTCAGACTGTGGGGGAGGGGAACTAGGGGTGTTAGAAAAACCTTTTGTGACAGCAGACTTTGAAAACAATATCTTGTGCAAATGAAAATGTGATTGCAGGACTGGCTGTAAGAGGTCATGGGGGAAAAGAAAAGCAAAGTCAAAAAATAGTAAATAATTTCTCTGACTCCTGAGTCAATACAGCTCAGTTACCAGACATTAAAATGCTTTCAGTTCTCCCACAACAGAGAATGTAAAAAAGGGTGAGTCTTACGCAGGCAACTGGAAAGAGCAGTGACACAGTAATAAAATGCAGAAAGCTGAGTTGACACAGGCTTCGCTGTTAGGGATGGATAAAGACCACAGGGAACACTACTGGGTCTTGGTATTTAATATACCCACTTTACTTATATGCATACATACACACAGAAACATATACATATACATATGCATATACATATACGTATACATATACATGTACTTTATAAAAAAAAAAAAATCTTTTTTTTTTAATTCATTTAAAGAAGTCAGTTAACACCTGCTGGAATATTTCACCTGTTTCTGTGCTGCACAATGCCATGGCACATTGTTCTGTAGGAAACTCTGCATTTAATCATTTGGTAAACTTTCATACATGAACAATCATGAACTCAGCCAGCTTTGAAAAATAGGTAGGGATTTAATTTTCATAGGCTGTTATAAAGTATGCTTCTGTAGGAAGTATTTTTTTTTTAAATTATGTTTACTAATAGTATTTACTTCTATTTGTTTTCATTAATTACTTTTGCTAATAATAATTATAAATAGACTTGCAGATAATTCATTTTAATGTTATTGGCTATTGAAGTTACTGCTACATATTTCTTAAATCCCAAGAGATCACTGGATTTCTCAGAAAAACCTCTGTAGAATAGCACACGGAGTTTTATATTTTCATTATGTGTTTCAGGACTATCAAAAATCTGGCTTTGTATGTTTGAATTCTGATGATAATTTATTGTGCAATGATACTTTAAGCCATTTTCTGGAATTTGCAGGAAATCACTTTTTTTTTTTCTTCACTATAAAAGTTCAGTGTTATGTAAATTCCCATTTGCATTCTCAAACTCTGTTAGTTTTGGATTTTTGTTGTGGTTGTTGTTGTTGTTTTTGTTGTTGGAATGTCTACTTCCAGTTCATATTTTGTAAAAAAGCCATATAGTAGTCGTGCAAAAATAATTATTCACTTAGGCTTAGGAAATACTATGTTTTTCTTTCATGTAAGTTTATGCCCGTGCATGTTTGTGTAAATGCACATATGAACATTCCAAGATTGTCTAACTCCAAACACAATTTAGAAATCTCATGGCTTACTTAGTGACTTTAAATATCTTTCCTACTTAGTCTCTTTATTATCAAGTGGTCTGGTGGTGGCTTTCTGAAAGTTTCCCTGACATGATTCATTATAAATTTTATTGAGGAATCTTTTGAGAAGTTCTGACATCTCTAATGTTGCCATTGGTATCTGAAATTGGATGTGGAAAAATCCCAGGGGTTTGAGAAGAGTCTTTTCCTCTGCTATTCGGCTCAGGTGTGGTTGTGATATAATCAGCTGAATGCCAAGATTTCATTTTTGTACCTTGTTACCTCTGGAAAGATGTAGCAAACTGACTGAGATAAATTGAATATGAACATCCTATTCTATGGGCTGGGTTGATGCCAATGCCCTGACAGCAACAACAATGGCAAATGATGAACTAGAAATACATTGATGGCTGGAAGAAGGAAGGCTGAGAGGCTCTGATGGGCCTTTCAGTTCTAATTCAAAACCTTAAACAGGGCGTGGAGGGAAGTACTGGGACAAAATACAAGGAGGGGAATAAAAGTGGGGAAAAGTAATCTGTTCCTAATTACTCATTTGAGTGCTAAATGAAGTAATGCATCTTCTCCTTCTACCTTACACACTACCAATAACAAAGTAGAGATTATAACTGACATAAAAATTTCTGTAGAATAGAAGTAAAAAGGATGATCTTTACTTTGATGTTATTAAGGCTGGGTTTATTATCACTCAACACAGCATAACTGAGGCTGGAAGGGACCTCTGAAGGTCCTATGGTTTAACCCTCTGCTCAGGGCAGATCTAACTTCAAAGTTAAATCAGGTTATTCACAACCTCATCCAAGTCAAGATCTCAATGCCTGTAAAGCTGACGACACAAGTGATGTATATTTATTTTTAACCATTCTCCTTAATGAAAGACCTTAATTTAACTCATTGAAAACTCTATAATAAAAGGCTAAATTGGAAAAGGTTGTATTAAGTCAAGCAGACCAAACAAGAAGCTATTATATTTAGGTTTTACTGCAAAGTCCTGATTCTGTCACTCTGGGTATCTGGAAACAGCTTTCAGTTACCTGATCACGTTTTGTCTTGCAACACCCACTTTCACTCTACTTCCTTAGGTCATTCAATAAGATAAGTACACAAAGAGAAAAAAATCATTTCACATGAGTACATAGTGTCTGACTATTAAGGGAAATGTAATAACTTCTGCTGTCCAAACTAATTTATTTAGTTAAAATAGTTGTACTTAATAATCAATAGTCAAATATGGAAGCCTTCATTTGCTGCTCATTCTACAAAATAAAAAAGTGAGGCCTTTTAAATGAATTTAAAAGGGACTTGCTTCTTTCCTCTTTATTTCTACCACTCATATTCCAGATATAGTTATACATACACACATAAAAATATGTATATATTGTGTATGCATGTGCAAGAAAGACTACAAGCATCAGAATTATCTTACAAAAAGAAAAGGAAAATACTCAGCAAATATATATATATATATATGTATATATAAAAGCAGTAGCAAATGTCAGGAGAATCATTGAACACATTGTGTTCAATAAGTCTGGTATAAAGAATGCTGCTTTACTTATGCCATGCAGAAAAGGTCCACTCTTATTTGAAGGAATACCTATCAATTAATTAAAGTTCAGAAGATCCTAAATACAACTAAGAACAGTGGTTGTCTTCTCTTTGCGCCTCTGTTTTGACTCAGAAATATACTGGAAGTATTTTAAACCAGAGCATTCATTTCAAGAATAAAAGGTCTGCTTTTTCATCAATAAAGCATTTTTAGACTTTTTTTTTTTTTTTCTGGTAACCTCTCGCCATTGCCAACCAATAAGTTTGCTGTGTTTTTACTTCCCCTAATCTGTGGACCTTTTAGGATCTTGTTCTTTACTCTTGAGTGTATTTTTTTCCAGCTGTCCCATTGCTGAGTTTCTGCATTAGCTTTTCTTCAGTGCTAAGGACTGCCTTTATTGTTACTGGCTATGTGAACCTATATCAAAGTGACAGCAACTGAAAGTAATTATTTCTTCTTTCTTGAAAATAAGAAATTAATTTCAAACCATCTCCTATCCAGCTGGCAATTACAGTAACAACAACCTCTAACTGTCTTTAATTTCTGTAATCTGTGGTATGTTTAATGGTTACATAATTAAATCAAACAAACAAAACCTAGCAACCATGTGTTCAGAAAATAACATTGGTTTTGAGAACACAAGCAATGTAAATAGGTGATAGATCCATTTGGGTGTCAAACATGTCCATTAAATGCATTAAGACCTGTAAAACCCGCTGTCAAAATCTAATTGAAAGATTGTCATCCTTGCAAGTACCAGAAAGATATATAACATACAGCTTGTACTAGTACTAATTAATCTGTGCTGTGCTCCAAATTGCTATCTTCACAATAGTTTGAGTTATTAGAAAGACTCCTCAATTATAAGCGAAGAATTGAAATTAAATCATTTTTGTTCCTTTTCTGCTCACAAATTATACATAATGGGGCAGCTTGCCTTTTTTATTTCTTCTTACTGACCACATGCTATCGTTGCCCACTAGATTATGCACACATTTTTCTTTCTCAGTGGTGCCCTTTACTGCTGTTCAATGGGACCACATGAATTATTTGTGGCTCACTCTTCAGCCTGTGGAACATACATATAGACACTAATAGTCTCCAAGGCAAGTTATGTCCATTTAGCAGAGAAGAAAGGTCTGGAGGAACTGCTGGGCTTGTCTTACTCTCACTACCAGCATGATCAGGAAAGCTCCAAATGGAGCAGAGTGTCAATTTGCCAGATGGGTTAGCCACTACCTCCTCTACTCCTCCCCGCAATATATTCAGTACTGGCTGCTGTCCATGTCCCATAGTGCAAGGAATGTCATGCTTTTGGGTTAACCCTGCATTCCCATTGTATCATGATCACATGGATATAGAGACACTGCATATACAGAATCTTCAAACATGGCCTGTTCCTTTTTGCACAAGTAGGGCATGCTGTTTTTCTTTGGGTCCTCAGATCATAAGAGCTGTATTTTCCATATGACTCCCGGAGATCAAAAAGTATTTGAGGCTCTTCTGGCTGAGGAAGAAAAAAATGCTGTACCATACCTTCAGTGAATACTACTTTTAGAGTTATCTAGTTTTGCAAGCAACAAAATACTTCCGCACAACTGATAGCTCTAAGGAATATAATTTACTCTGTGTACCACATGTTATTAAATACATGATGCAACATGTGAGTGTTCACTCTGATATATCCACATCCTGCAGATGTGACATGTCTGTGTTGCATTATCATTATCACTCACCACAGTCATTAATTGAATGTGATTCTGGAATGCTGTTTATACAAAAGAAAGTTACCTACTCTGGTTTTGGTACCAGGTGATAATCTGTAGATATTATACTCATAGTCTGACAGGTGGCTGCATTTCTATGCTTGGAGTCTTTCACGGGCTGAGCAATTAAGTAATTCAGAGTAATTAATAAAATGATAACACCAAGATCAGATACTCCTACACAACAGATATGTCAGATGTTTCAGTTCTTCCTATTGCCATTGGCACTTCTGCTCACCACCCATCCCACAAATTGTCGTTTCTGATAGCAAAAGGCAGCTCTTTTCCTAAAGGTATGTGGAACCACATATTGTAGCCCTCTGAATATCTGCAGTCCCAAAACCAGGCTTCCTTTAAGAGAATATTTTAAGTGCCTAACACCTCAAATCTCCTCTGATATCTATACTTGTGAATATTGCCTGTTTTGCTGCATGATTTTATTTTTCAAGAACAGACCAATTTTTTTATTTCTTTGTTATCTAAACGTGGAGGTGCTGAACACATCAAAATCATTTGATGCTAACAGTATTATTAATGTCAAAACAGTTTACAATTCCTAATCATGGAAACATGTTTATAAGCAGTTAACTGTTAGAGGCTAAACAAGTTTCTTATTGAAGTCACAAATACAAGTTCCAAAGACCATTTAAAGAAATGGTAATGATTTCACCATAACTATTTAATTTTAAAAATTCTTCAGGAATCAAGACTAAAGTTGCTTGCATTTATTTAAAGCTGCATTTCATCTCCATTAAACACTGATGAAGCTGAAAGCAGAGTAAACATATTTTACAGCTATTCCCTGAAAATTCTAGCACAAGAAAATGAAACAAATATGGTCAGAGATATTGTGTTGCAGGTTTAGACTACACATTTGCAACTGAGAATGTTACTGATGAAGTTATTGACCTAATGAAAGAATGCCAACAATGTAGTTTCAGGTGTAACTAAGCATGAAAGAGATTTGAAATTTCAGAAAAAACATTAAAGAGATTTGAAATTTCAGAAAAAGGGCAGTATAAAAACACACTTATGGCCATCAGTTGTCTCTCTTTCCTATCCAAATGACAGTCACCACAACTCATGGTGTTCTGTTCTGTAAATATACATCAGTCAGGACAATGCTTTGAAGAACTCCACACAAGTTTTTGCATTTAATTCGGTTTTTTTGTTTGTTTTTTTGTTTGTGTAGAAATTACTCAAGTTTTCCTCCCATAGACACCTCAGGTTTTCCCATGAACTGATTTAAAAAACAGATCATCATTAACTCTTAATGGAGAGTATCCCTGCACATGGGAGAGGACTTGGAAGTACATAGCCTTTAAGATCCCTTCCAACCTAATTCTGTGAGTCTATGAAACCAGCAGGCTGTTCCATTTTGGAAAAAAAAAACAAACCCCATAGTGTGGTTGTCAGCAGTATACTTCTAATAATACAGATTGAAATTTTGTTAAAACTTTGTGTTAGTCATCATATATAACTTGTTTTCTTCTCAGTAGTTTTTGACTGTTTTATTTGATATGACAGTTAAAAATAAAAATAGGTTGAAGACCACAAGAGGCAAAATCTTTGTATAAATTAAAAAAATGGGTGAATAAAACAGAAGAGAGTGCAGCAATAAATTGGTAATTTTTGCTATGAAAAGAAATCACAAAATTCTTAAGGGACCTGGCTGAGAACCCTCATTGTTCAAGAAACTTATAAATAAGCTGGGAAAGGACACAAAGGGTAGTGAAAAAGACTGCAGCCCAGCTGAAAGGAATTGCAGAAGGACTTCATGAGACTGGAACAAAATGTGTGGTAAAATTCAACGCAAATAAATATAAAGCAATACACATAAAAAAACTCCATTTCTGACTTCACATAAAATGATGGTTTCTTGCATTCACCATCACCTTGCAGGAGTACAGTTATCTCTCATAACCCTGTTAACAGTGTGGATTGTGATTGATTAGATAGCAAGTGCCATGAAAATGTCAGTTCGCTGTTTGGGAGTTGTCAAAGAAGTGAAGGGAATGCCAGAAAAAAATAATAGAGAGCAAACCAGAGGGCATTAATATGTCACTGGTATAAATCCATGGTTACCTTGCATCTTGAATTGTTCCATTACACACTGTGATATTTCAAAGGGGTACAGAGAACTGGAAAGGTTCATGAGAGCACAGCCAGATCAAAGATATGCTGTGGCTTCTGTGTGAACAATGAGTATGCAGGGAGATTACATGTCAGACCAGTGACATCTGAGAGGAGTTATGACATGATCTGTAGGATTATATCTGCTGTGGTGAGATTGGAGAGAGTTCAATGGTTCAAAACCTTCAGAGCACCACATGAAGGCAGGAGAAACCATACTCAAAATGAACACAATCAAGTTCCTCATACAAAGAGTAGCTGAGATGTAGAGCTGCTGGTTGAAGTATATTATAAATGTCTAACAGTTGCATGGATTGAAGAGAAAATGGCAGAAACAAACTATTTCTGATTACAAAGTCTGTGAGCAGAAAACAGCTGAAGGCAGGGAGGGTGTTCATTTGTCATTTGTTATGCTTGCATCCAATTTTGCTCTTTTTTGAACTACGATACCTAGTTAGATGGCCTTAGGTTGCATCTTATACAGAACACTGTTTTAAGGCATGGCAAAAAGTGTGAGTCATATCTCTGAATTAGCTGTAAGGGACTCACAGACTAACATCTGAATTATACTTTTTCCCTCTGAATAATGAAGCTCAAGTGAGAAATTTTTAAGATATATTTGTTCAGCTTCAGCAATTCAAAATATTCATTTTATTAAAAAAAAAAAGAAATCCCCATCAATCATTATTATTATTTTAATTAAAATGTGATCAATGACTATTATTTATTATATTATCATCTCTTCAAAAAGCATTTTGGTTTATGTGTTCTATAGAGGACTGCTTTGTCAGATTTGGCAACTGCTTGCCTGACCTTTTTCACCATGGCAAGAGACATTCTCCAGCTCCCCAAGTTCCCTGAGTATGTCCTTGGTGAGATGTTTCTGCTTTGTTTGGCTTTGATCCTTCCGAGGGAAGCATACTTACTAATTTCAACCACATGTGCTTTGTTCCTAGTACTTTACTTTCAACAGAAAAAAGAGAAATGAGAAATGTGGCCAGACTTATACCTTGTTATTTGTGGCACATCTAGAGACAAAAGTTCACAATTTCACATGCAGTTTTAGCAAATGTTAACAACTTATTACCTGTCTGACTGCTTAGCACCTCTCACAATCTCAATAAAAGCCACCAATTAAGGATGCAGTGTTCAGAAGGACCTTTTATTTTTTGCAGGATTCTCCTCAGTGCTGGATACTCTTGATGGCTCTCTTTCCACAGGTTAATTTTTCTTCGAGTTAGATTTTGGGGTTAAAACTGTATAAGTTTCTGACATTTCTATGTAAATCCAGCTGTCTCAGGTATTTAACAATGATCCCCTCTCAGCCAGGGAAGTGAAATACAGATATGGCATTGGGAATTATCTCTGAGGCTTGGACAACTTGTGCAGGAATACAACTTTCTGCCAAAATCTTCCCTGCCAAAGAACTTCTGAGGTATTCAGGTTTTAGATATGCATTGCTTACACATTCACTCTCTTCAGCTCATGATCCTGATGTTTTGCTTGCAACCTCTGTGCAGATATCACATGGTAGCAATGGGTTGCTGGTGTTAACACTGAGCGTGATCAATCTGGACACATTTATGGAAAGAAACATATCCTGAAACCATTATCGGGAATCAATGCAACAATATACAGTGCAAAGTCAGTGAATCCTTTATAATTCAAAACCCTGGTGGGATGTCCTGCCCTGAGGACCTGTGAAGGCTCCAGGCCTCTGAGGCATGTCCAAGACTTTTTCACTCTGGCTTGGCCTAAAGGCCACCACATGTGACACACCTGCAGCTCTCAGGGACAGAGCAGCCTCCTCTTTCCACAGGTTTTGAATGGGAAAGAGACAGGAGCCACATGAGGCATCCTTACCTTCTGGGGCTCTGTCAAAGCTCTTTTAAAAAACAAATAAACACAGTGTGCTTATGATGAAACATAACTATTGATTCAGATTAAGCATCTGTCATACTCAAAATGAGTCATAAATCAGAAAAATCAGGAAGGAAAATTTGTTATAGGTTTTGGAAGTGATAGTAGAAGGACATGTTATTTTCAAAGGCTGACAAAGACCTTACACCATTTTAATAGCAGCTGTTGACATTTTAATCTGTGTTTTTATCTATGTGGTCAAAATGGGTAAAATAAAATAAATATGGGTAAAATAAAAGGAACTAGACCTTTGGATCATAGGCTAGCATAGTAGCACCTATGGTTAAAAAAAAGTTTAAAAAAAAAAGAAAAGAAAGAACATGACTGCAACATCAACAGACAAAATGAATAGTACGCAATAACAGGATTCCATGTGCCTGCTTGCCCTAGTGAGCAACTTTATGCTTCAACAATATTTCCATATGAATTTTGTCTACTTAGTGTTGAGCTCATTGGCACAATATTATAAATGTTTTCCAAGTTTATTAATCTGTGTTACAGATACTATTTACAGGCATTTTGGAATTGGAAAAAGAAAAATTATATACACTGTCTTTTCACAGGAGAAAGGTCTTAAGGCTCTGTTGGAGGTATTATAACCTATAGATTTACAACTCACTGGGGTTTTCTTTAACTAGAAGATCTTAACCACTCACTGCCTGCCATACATCCAGACTAGAGAGACATTACTTGTCATATGTTGGAATTTAACTGTGCATTTTTCTTCATTTGTACTCTTCATTTGGATTCTTGTAAAAGTTGGTTTTTTACCTACTTAGGTTGGTATATTAATACAGAAGCCATCACAGTCTATACACCAGAAGCTTATGGGGTGTTCCTAGGTAGGGGGATAAGAAGCTCTTTTATTTAATGTCTATATGGTCCACCTTATTTAGCTGTACTTCTTTCTATTTACTTCTTCAAGTCCTATTCTTATCTCAGTTACACGTGTAAACCTTATGAGAAATCCCACTAAATACATTGGAATTGTTAGGCATTTATTTCAATGGAAGAAAAAAGAATTCTTTTTCCTACTTTTCAGATCATTGGCACTAAGAAAGATAATGACTTCTGTGGTGCTGTAATATTCTGTCATGTCAATGAAATTACTATTTATGGTACATTAAGAATAGTTTCCTTATAGAATAAGCAGAAGATAAAAGTAGTGGGCATACAAAGTGATCCACTTTTCTAGATGAAATAACTTAGCTATTTTTCTTCATGAAACATCAAAAACCCCAATGGTATTGTACATTTTAGTACATCAAAGTACTAACATTTTCCCTGTCTCTACCACACTCAAAAAGAAGCTCTTTCAGCATAGATTTTTATTTTGTATTTCTGACAAGTAATTAACTACATGAAGAATTTAACAGAATCTAATTGGTTTTATGTCTTGTTCTTGGGCTGCAAAAACAACTTTGCTGTAGCAGTCCCATAAGCCTGCAACACTGACCAGTAATCACTGCTATTTCACTGTTCTTATCCATTTCCTTTAAGGTTTCAGTCTGAATCATAAAGAGGCCAGCTTTACAGGACCTATGTTAGGCCTTCCTTCCAGACTGAAAGTATCCCAGAATATTCAACAAGACTCTCAGAATACCTGAAAACCATTTCTAAAAGGCCCAAAATTTAGGATTTTTAAATAGTAACCAGTTCTGAAAAGTTAATTCAAAAAAGTCCCTATTTCCCATGTAAAATTGTATTTTTCCTGAGTAGCAGCAGAGACATGGAATTCTAGTGAATATAGTTAGGTAACTATATTATCACCTTTAGTTACCTATTAGGTAACTTCTTATCACCTTAAAACTCACATCAATTTAATATAAGGAAAATTGCAATCATTTTATTCTTTTACTTGAGATTATGCTCAACAAAACTTGCAGCATCTACCATCATAGTCCAACTGTACAGCTTTTTTAGAGGGCATTAGTGGGAGCTTATGTGGACATGACACCAAATCTATAATGAAATGAGCTCCTCAGGTGGTGTAAATCTGCTTGAATTCTGTTGTTCAAGCGAAGATAGACAAATTTACATCAGTTGAGAGTCTGGCCTATATCTTTTTGTGCCTTTTTGATTTCTTTTTCTCTCACTGTTATGATTTTCGCTCCCACATGTGCACTTTTTATCGTTATGACAATAGTGTGAACCGAATTGTGATGAACAATGCACAGTCCCTGTCCAAGCAGTCTTTCCTTCTGATTTATGATTGCGTTTTCTTCTGAACATTCATCCAAGAATTTTGACAGTGAGGTCAGGTCAAAAGTTGAGGAATGAGTGTTTTGACTAATATAGCGTAATGAACTGAGGTCAATTTTGTATTTGAAATAACCTGCAGAATAATAATTTTCTCTTTCAAGCTTAGGTTTTCTACTTTCTGTCACAAAAGCACCTAACTACTCTGTTTTAATCAATATAATATGCTTTTTCTGGTTGATAAATGACCTCAATAATGTTGTAATTCTTTCAGCATTGAACTAATGGGCAACTCCTTCATTATGCTAGGCATACAGAGAGTACACTAAATGCATTAGTAATCATAGGAAAAAACCTTGTATCAGTTTTTGTGCTGCATGATCTATGCTAGCATAGAAAAATTGACAAGGGAAAAGAGTCTGGTTATAGATTGGTGTAGATTGTTATATTGTATGATATCTCTTCTGTATAAATCAGTTCAGAATATATACTTTAGATTCAGGATTTAAAAAGGAAAGATAAGCCAATAGGAACTGGCAAAAAATTGTGACCGTGCTGATGCATCATACTGATCCGGTAAGTAAAGATTTATCTTTGGTAGCATTTTTTGTTCAGAAATTAACTTATTCCCAGGAATTTAACCCAAGTTAGGTAAACCAAAACCCATAAACAATACTGTTTTGAAGATTGTATATTATATATTTGAAAATAAGGAAAAATGTTATTTACCAGGAGTGTGGCAAGAAAAGGAAACCTCACATTACCCAGAGAAGTGGTAGATGCCTCATCCCTCAAAATATTTAAAGTCAGATTGGATGGAGCTTTGAGCAATCTGGTCTAATTAAAGATGTCCCTGCTAATTTCTGGGAGGTTGGACTAGATGGCCTTTAAAGGTCCCTTTCAACCCAAACTATTCTATGAGACTGTGATTAGAGTATGCTACCCTTACATTTTTCACCAAGTGAGTAATTTCTGCTTTAGGAGAGTATTGGGCAAGAGAGGACATTTCTTCCTGCTAGGAAAAAGGATCCTTTCTGAGCTGAAGAAAGAGGAAAGAGAAAAGTTTCACTTCATGAGGGCAGGAAAAATGCCATCAAAAAAGCATTGTTTGAAAAAAGAAAAAGCACTGTTCTGAAACTGGAAAAAGAAATCTGCTTGGTCAACTTGCCCTAATATTGTACTAATATTACCCCCTTATAGCACAGCTCAGACATAACTGATGAAACAGTCTTGTGAAAATGTAGTGCTCCAATTTTCATAAAAATGAAAAGCTGCAGAAGTCACAGGTGTGGTTTCCTATGCACACAGCTCTCCTCTGGCACTTATTACACCATGCAGCATCAGGGTGGGATTGTTGTAAGCTGTTAACTGTGCGAGACAGTCCTTAGCTGTGGTCTCCACAGCATGGAAGTAATAGCTTGAAATGAAAGATGAGACATGAGTGTGTGTTGGCTACGTCTCATTGGCTGTACTATTTCATTGGTTATAGTCATATTTTATCCACAAATGAAGATCTTGCATGACAAGTCAGGAAAGAAAATGTTTTCAATCTTATTTCTTTCATCATAGTAATGTCAAGAACTGCTAAACAGAAGCTCTGAAATATTTAGACCCACCTTCCGCAGAGCATTTAGGAGGTGTCTATTTGAAATTTACCCTGGTAGCAGATTCAAACATGCTCACCACCTAAATTTTTCAATTAAAGCTAAAAAATTGAGGGAAAGCAAACTGTGCCAGTACATTTCTTACTCATTCCTGTTTTTAGCAGAACTCTCAGAAAAACTCTCAGAGAAATTTGGTACAAATCCACGTTTCCGTATCCTTTAATGACATCTGTTGGTAGAAATTGTCAACCTTATAAAAGAAGACAAACAAAAAGGAATCCATCAGGATGAACAGGGTTCCAGGATGAGAAAAATGGAATATGCTGTATAAAACTGACTCTCGAATTGCCCCTTGAAAATGTAATTGCATTGGAGAGCATTTCTGCTCATCCAAGGCATATAGAGCTGAATCTGAGGATCAAATGCAAATCCTTTTGAGTCAGTTTGAATCTTCAGACTGAGTTGGTCACTTTACTGCTGGATGATATAAGGGAAATACAGGGCATAAAAAGATATGAAAACAGAACATTAGGTGCAAGGGGTGAATTTCTGTTCTTTACAGCCAGTGATTTTTCTGCTGTATCCTTCAATGCAGTGTGAAATAAGTTGCAAGCATTTAGCCAAGTCAAGTAGCAATTACCAAGACTTTTAGCAAAAAAATTGAAAAATATGTGGAATAGACTGACATGAAAGCTGATTTGACAACCACTTAAATTTTTTATAAAGTAAAGTAGTTTTATAAAACTTTTACATAAAGCCCACTGTCTCATATCAAGTGGAACCAATCAAAATGGTTTCATGCTTTGCATACAAATGTTTCTTTAATAGATTGTAGAACATAAATATACAGCCTAATTATGATTGACCTGAAAGTGAACTGAATTTTGAATTAAAAAGAAAACCTAAAAATCAGGCTTCTTTCTTCAGTCTCAGCTTCACCCACCGGAAGAAGAAAATTACACCCTTTAATGAACTGGAATTTAGGGAGCAGAATAGAGGATGATATCTATGGTTTCATAAGACCATGGGAGGGGGATTTTTAAAAAATACAGCAGTTTCTAAAGAAATTAGTCTATTGAAGTCAACAATGTCCCAGATAAATGCAGACTACAAAGGAATTTACTTGAGTCCAACATACAAGCTATACTCCTGCCTTGGCATGGCACTGAACCATGACAGTTTTGTTCTGATTGCAGTGTATGCATCAAAATTTAATGTAGAGCATGGCAGACTTGGCTCAGAATATTGTGGAAGGGTTATACGTGCTAGAAAGAGCATGTGCATATAACATACAGGCAAAACAAATTAATATAATCCTTGTTTAGAGCCTAGACACATGTCTGTTAAAAGTACATCAGCAAAATGAGGAATGAAATAATGTTAATTTGGAGATCTGCCTCATCTGTAACTCCTAGAAATTGCTTCGACATAAGTGTCTCCTTCCCTTTGGGCATCCTCATAGTCCAACTTTGTCAGTTGCCTCTGATAAAAGGGTGTGAAACATGAGTCTGCAACCTTTACTAGCAATGGCCATTTAGTAAATGGCTTTAGTAGCAATGGCTAGCAGTAATTGAAGCAAATTAATGTCAAAATGTACCATATTTATGTACAAATATTAAAAATTTGGTCTACTCCCTCCTTTTCCCCCCTCTGTGACCCAAGGGGTGGGCATATTGCGGTACATTTTATAAAGAGTTTTACTTGATACACTGTCTTATTTTATTATAATTTACAACTTTTCCATCACAAAATTAATTACACTGTTCTGAGATGACAGAGCTTGAGAAAAAAAGCTGGAAGAAAACCCTGTTTATATATAGGTATGAATGTTAGTATTCGGCTTTGGTAAGAAAAAAGGGGTGAACTGCACTGACCTGCACATCTGTGTTTGTAAATGTTGAATTCATTTACATAACTGTTTCAAAAATGTTCGATTCACAGCTGCTAATAGAACTTCAACTACCAAGGGCAAGCATCTGAAAATGTATTTTTCTCCTAAGATGCATAATCTATACATTTGGCAATTAATTTGGGTTCTGTATCAGGCATTTTGTAGATTGGAAAGGCAAAACTCAGGAAAGCAAACCAAACAAACCAAAAAAATCCAACCAAGTTTAAGCCCAAGGCTTCTTCATAATGGTTTCAAATAAACTTTAATCAAAGTAGGAAAAGTAAAAAGTAAAGTAAGAGACAAAGCCTCAATCTCCTCAACCTTACAAAAAGTACTATCCTTATGGGAGAGTGGTTTTTCTCTGCTTTGTGGAAGAAAAATAACTTTGTTCCTAATTGTGAATATATATATAGACATCACACAGAACCTATTACGTATTATTGTTAGACCCCTCAAATGAGTTGGGTTTGCATGAAAGTCAGGAAGGGAAGATTTGTGATAAAAACTACCTAAGTGGTTCTGTACTGTTTGTACAGTGCTAACACTAACACAGAGAATGGAGCCACAAGTCACTGTCCTCTTGCATGATATTTAGAAAAAAATTCAAAAATTATGCCATCTGTGCTTCTGACAGAGTATAAAGAGTTCTTTACAGGAAAAACATTCTTTATAGAATTTTCCAAGCAAAGGTGCAGGCAAGAATACTCTGCTTCTCCTGGTTATTATGACTCCTGGTTATTTTGGATGAATATCACTGTGGCAGGTGACCAGAGACCAAAGAGGACGAAGTCAGTTGTTTTAACAACTTACCCTAGAGTTGAGGTTTGCCTTAAATAGTAACAGTTTGAAGTAACTTGTCTATTAGGTTCAAATTCCTTCTAGCTGGCAGTCTCTCCTTAAGTCCAGCTGACATAATTTCGTGTTTCTCCTACCTCACAGCAGTCAAGATCTCATGCTCTGATAATGGTGATGACAAAATGACATGATGTGTTTTCTGTACCTCATATCAATCTTTCTGGAGTGTAATTCGAATTTATACTGCAAACCAATCATGTTCTGAATGAACATTTTATGTGAATATGGAATAATTAAGGTTTTTTTCATTTTATGTGGTCTGTTCTGGTGTTCATCTCATTCTTGATGACTACAATATTCAATTATTGTGTAGATTGGCTGATTATTCTGCAGGACAAAATACAAATACCTACCACTTATGACTATTTCAGTTACGTGATTGTGCTGTATATATAATTTCACAGTCCTTGTTATGGCTGTAGGATGGATATGGTGGTGAGCCTTGTCTTTCACTGAGAAAATAACAAGTTAGGCAGCCAGTACGCTGCAGATTCTTGTGCTTTTTGCCTTTTCTCAGCAGTCAAGTTTTTCTCCAAGGAACTTGGAAAACACCCAGCTAAAGTTTTTCTGAAAGTACATGAATCGCATCAACCTGTGAAAAGCTAATGGCGTGATGGAGTGTGGCCACTTCTTATCTCCCACACCTGTCCTTCTCCCCAAGGGGCATTGCAGCCAGGCTCTCTCAGTGAGCCTGGGATGGGACAATGCTCTCAGCAGCAACTTGGCACACACACACCACAGTGAGGATGAGTACCCTTGTGAAATTAACAGAATCTCTTAAGCTCACTGTCTGGGTAAAAGAACAAACAGCAGGAAAGTTTGCTTCAGTACCAGTCCTCTGTGCCAGCGTGGATACTGCAGGAGCAGAGACACTGACACAAAAAAAAAAAAGCACAACGGTATCATTTCATTCTTCACACAACAAACAAAAGTACACTTAATGCTAAATCTGGTCTTCCTTTCCAGGTCCTCAGTTCAGAAACACCTGAGAATGGGATTTTCTTTCTGTTGAAACATTTCGAATACATTGGGCCAGGATGCTGCTTTGCTGTGAATACAAATCAAGTCTGAATACAAAGAGAAAGGGAAGTTTATGACTCTACGAGAACAGTTTGCTCTCAAGGCAAATGATAAAAAATAAAAAGAAGTGCAAGTTACACAACTCTAAAGTACAACACTCCAAGAGACTGCCAGCAGAACAAGATGGGGTCAGATGCCCTTGGTCTAGAGAAATATATCTGAATGATTGTTAAATATTACCAGTGAGTTAAAAAAACAGAAATACTTAGAGTCTGCTAAAGAAACATAACTCAACAAGACTTTGTTGAGGGGTTTTTTTCTTAAAAATTAAGTGACAAAAGGGAGGGAGAAGTTTTTTGTTATGTTTTAATTTCGGTTTTGTTTGTTTGTTTGTTTGTTTTTAAAGGATTTTTTTTTTCTAAACAGGAAGTTAAATGGTAAGTCCTTGTGTGGAAATGATCATAAAATAAAAATTTAAGGAAAGAAAAGCTAGTATTTTTCTGTTTGATAAACCATTTGATTGTCATCAACCTGAAAAAAACCACCCATATTAGAGAACTTAGAATATCACAAAACATGCTTTATTTCAGCAAGTGAAATGTGATTACATTAAGTATTTTAAAAATGAAACCAAAGAACTATTTTTAATCTACAAATATACAAATTAACTATCAATATTATTAAAGCTCTTGGTGACACACCTCTGTCACATTCAAACTTCAGCTTCGGGAGACTATATTAATTTGTATTGTTAAAATGTGAAGGATCATATATTTTGCCAAATACATGGAATGATGCATGTTCTGAAGAGTACTTTAGCACCGTGATCCAAAAGGCTTGGTCTCCATGGTTATTGGGTTATTAGCATTCTTATAATTTCCTGTCAGCCACTGCACAATTCAAAATATAGGGCTACCTCAAACTTGAGCACCAACAGAGATGTGGACTAGAGCTACAATAAACAAGTATTTGCTCAATAAAGTGGTGCCACAGCATCTCAATATAGAACATCTGTAACTGTGGGCAATAAAAGCTTTGGAGTGTGCTTACCATGCTCTTCCACTTCTGTGAAATGCTAACAAGTACTTTCACTTTTCACCTTACATTATTTCTACATAACCATCTGGAAGAAAAAACCAAACACATTCAAATCATGCTTCTCCTAATAAGACCTGTGTTACATAAGATTTCCTCCATCAAGGTATATAATGAATTATGTTGAGGATGTAATACAAGGCAAGAACTTTTTCAGTTTGTTTCAGCACAACCTGCATGTAATCTTATTTCTAGAATACATTTACCTGATAAAAATCATATCATATTGAGCTTCTTAACTGTTAGGGGCAAATGTTTCTAAAGTAATAGCTCATTTGAAAAATAAAATAGCCTTCAGAGTCCATAAAGGAAAATTCTACATCTCACAGGCAGTTTTCTAGAAACTCAAATTTAATTTACATAGTACAAAAATGGATTGATGATAATTATATGAATTGTTAGATCCATCTTCACTGCTTATGAGCTGCATTACAGCTGATGATAAACTGATGATGGCAGACCTCAACATAAGATTTTCAGAACTATCTTTTAGCTCTTATCAAAGTTTATACCTTATCACATACACGCAGGAGCACATTTTTATCAAGTCTAGATGTATGAAAGTATGCAAACTTTCAAGTGTACCTCTAGGCTAAACTCATCTCTCATACAATACATTATAATAAACCTTATGTGACTGATACTTTATGGTTTCTCGTGGCGCTGTAATTTTCTTTTTAAAATAACTTGAGTCTTTCATTTGAAGTTCCTTGGGGAAAGAGATGCAGTAATCAAAGTATGGTAACAGTGACTTTCCTCTCAGTGTTTGGCAAAGAAAATAAAGTAAGATTTTGTAGTAGCTGAATAGAATGTTGGGTTGAGATACTGGAAAAATAATAATGGTCTAGTCTGTGTCAGCTGAGAAGCACACTGAGTAATAGATGCAGTAAGACAGAAAAATAGCCTTCAGGTTGCACTGGCGACGATAACAGACTGGACTGAAACTTTCTGATGTACATGGAAGGCTTCTGTAAAATTCAGAAGATTTAAGATCAAATTAGTCTGTACTTGCAGAAAAGAATACTCCTGAGTGAGAATAGTGAGGAGAAAACTCTTGAGTGAGAATAGTGAGGAGAAAACTCTTGAGTGAGAACAGTGTCCTGATTATCATGTGCTGGGCTCTCTTGTCTTGAGTATATCATACTGGACTCTCTTGTCTTGTACTTCTTTTATTTTAAGTGGAAAGTCAGGTGGGGACATTTACCTTCAAGGTCAGTCAGAGCTGATGGATAAGGAGTGGGTCTCTTCTCACAAGAGGATAAATTGAGTGGACACAGGGCCTTTTTGATAATTCAGTGCTTTGAACTGCTAGGAGATTGACAAGACTGTAGGCAAAATGGGGAGACTAGACTCCTGTTCAAGTGCTGTTTCTAAATAGTTGGAATTTGGTTTTGATTGTTTTCACCATAATCCTGGTCAGGTTTTAGTGTGGTTCTTCATATTTTGAGAACACTTTTAAAGAAAATATTTCTTTGAAGTTATTTCTATGTATTGTATAATAAATGTCTTGATTATGCCTCATGTCTCCCTTTCTGCACTGGGGTTATGATAGCAGAAACTGAAAGCTCTGGAGAACTCCACATTCTGGTGCATTTCTCAAAATAGGAAATGTTTCCTTTCAAAAACTCTAAGTATGTTAAGTAAGAGACTTCTTGAAAAGAATATCTCCATAATTTACAGTCATTTTCTTGCATAGATTGGATTATTTTCTCTGTCCAAGGAAAAATTCAAAGACGTAATTGTTGCCTTCAAAATGCCGTAATTTTGCCTTGTGTAGCTATGCATAGTTGACAACTCAAGTGTGCTTTCAATACTCTTTTTGAGGGATCAGAATTTAAACTTAATATCCCTTTATTTTTTACTCCAGATAGGAAGAGATTTATGTTATAGTATCAGACCTAATTTACTATCTACTTTTGCTCTGGTGGCATTCCACAATTCAAGAAGCAGCAATGCTGATGTCTGGTGGCCCTGGAGCACTCCTCATGTAGCTGAAAGTTGAACTGATCTCTCTGGAGCAGCCATAACCACCTGACAGGATGCTTTGGATTCACTGTAATAGGAAATTGCTGTATTTGGTGTGATTCAGTTTAAAAAATAGTTTGTCCATCTCTGTATGAAATTCTTACGAAGCATTTATTAATGAAAAGTGCTTGTCCCTGGAGTGGAATATGTGATCCACAGTTCTGGAGCTTGGTAGTTCTGTGCACTGGGTTTGGCAAAGCATACATTGAACAAACTAAATTGGCTAGCTAAAATGTGCCTCAGTAAGCAATATTCTCTATTCTTTTTATAATGTTAGCTGTGATTTGTGTGTGATCTACTTTTCCCCTGACCTTCATGTATTGCTTGTCTTTTTTAAAACATAAGCTGTTTTAGCCAGGCGCCAAGCTCTATGCATTTCTCTATGCATGGCCAGCAACGAGTGCATTATAGATGCAAGGTCTTTATAAATGCCAGATGATAACTTCAGCTTTCATTTCTGCTAATACTTTCTTCTTGCTGATGACAGCAATGTCAAAACTCTAATGTAAATTGGAGGAAATATTTTTTCCCCCTGCTTTTTTTCATTGTCTTTTTTTTTTTTTTTTCTTTTTTTTTTTCTTTTCTTTTTTTTTTGGCTGATTGGTGTGTGGATGTGGTTGTTTGGTGGGGTTTTCTGGTAGACTTTTTGGTCTTTTCTTTTTGCTGTGAGTGAGCAACTTGAACATGCTCATGCCTTTTAGCAAGGTGCTATATCAATAGTTCAGTATATGTGTATACACAGGTCCAGGATGTCTTCAAAACATTAGAAAAATCCTTGTAACAAAGCTAAAAAATTTCTCTGATCTCTACTTTTTCCTCTCATAATAAGCAATACCAAAACCATGTTCAAAGGTAGAGATGGTACTTTTACTGAAAGCCCATTAAAAGCTTCATAAAAGCTTTTGGGTTTGATTGCTGACAGACCAGATATTAGACGTTTCTCTTTTAGGTAATCTTGTTACCCATCTTTCAGATATAGTGTCAAAAGAACTCTTTAAAAACAATGTTTCTGTCACTTCCATTGTTCATTTCAACATTCAAAAGATGGGATAAAGGTTACAGAGTATAATGAACATTTCATTTATTACATTATGTGAAAAAATTGCATATCCTATACTGTTTATAGTCAAATACTTTAGGAGTAAAGTAAAGCATTGATCACCAAAGAAAAAGACCTAATTTGTATCAAATTCATAACAGTGCATCAAATATATTTCTGAAAAAATGATACCTTGTGTCACCTACTGAATTGGATTTGTCAGGTGCTGGACTAAGTAAGTTATATCATCCACAACATCACATACATCCTTCTTAGTAACAAATAAATCTCCTGCTGAACTGAATATATCTCTAGTTTAAAAAGACCCACAATAAACTGATTGTGTTTCCATTCACGTTTGGCTGGAGGCAGAGTCAGATGTGCTTGTTAGAGAGGTACATTCCTGCTAAATTAAATGCTTGATGTACATCGGACATAACATTTCCTGAAATATCCATATTAAGAACAGGACCGATAGTATGAGCAGCTGAAAGGCATGCATCAACTTACTACAGCACTCAGATCCACTTTCTAGGAGACACCAATCATGTGAATGGGGTGAAATCACTGGCAGAAAAAGTTTAGGTCAGCAACAGCTCTACAGCAAGAACTATTAGTTATAGCTGACAATGTGGCTTTAGACATACGACAGTTTGGCAGGGGGTTCAGGTGTGCAGAGAGCAAGATTCATCAACAGGAGGAAAAAGGACAGCAGAGACAATCAACTCTTTTTCATGTGAAGATCTTACTTGCTTTTGTCTGAATCTTTGAAAAATACTTCTTCAGTTCTGCTGAGCCTGTCTCTACCTTAAATTTTGCTTTCTTTATGATTGTGTCTCTTTGCATTATGTTATGTAAGGTATATCTATTCTATATCTAGAATATAAATTTGTCTTCATATCTATACCTCAAGGTATGGGAATAGCTATAAACACAACATTCAAACTGATTATGAGCTGGGCCAGGAAATGTTTCCAGCCTTGTTACTTTGGTTGGCCATCTGCGTTTTAAGTAATCTGGAAAAAGTGACATGCTTTGGAAATGACCATTTTTTATTTAAAAGGAAGCTTTCAGTACAAGAAGGGGAAAAAATCTGCTATCAGAAAAAAGTGCTTCCCTAGGAAAAACAACTAACAAAGAGAATAATTATCTCTTTCCCTGAGGAGTTGGAATGGCATTTCCTCTGTGCAGAACTGCAGGTGAGCTCTGCCCAGAGTAGAAATATTGTCGGAAACCAGGTTAGGGTGGAGTCATGCAGACAGGGAGGAATATTAGATCTCCAGATGAATGCAATTAGTCTGCCAGAGGCTTGTGAATACAAACGGTGGTAAGTGAAGAAGAAAAGAGAAGGCAACAGTTAATATGGAGTGATAGGCATGGGGTAGCCTTTACCAGAAATCAGTGGCATATGGTGTTTCCACAGTGAGTGTCTATAGAAAATGCTTAAGAAGCAATGACAGTAATTGGTGTTTTCTTAAAGAAAGAACAAACCTGCTCATTATGACTGCCTAGCACAGGACATGCAGCAGGAGTTGCATGGGACATGGATACTGAATAAAGATATTCTTACTTCCTACCTTGGACGTGCAACAGTTCAGTTATTACTGCAAATCTTGAATATTATTGTCCTCTTTCATCCTTTAGGAATGACAGGTTGGAAGACCAAGAACCCTACTGTATATATAGTCTATAATATCTTTTTCATTTCCCCTGATATCCCACTGTTTTACCACCTAGCCTCCTCCTTTATCTGTAGATATTCAGCTGTGTTTCACTCCCTATACTGATGTAATTGTATGGGGTAAATTATTAGAGATTTCTTAATGAGATATTTAAGCTCTAGAAAGAAAGGAATTTTTTTTTTTTACTTCACTGAAAATTTTTTCAGTGGAAAATGACTGAATATTTTTTATAAGACATTCAGGATAGAATTTGTTTCACAATCCTTACAAAAACCATGATGGCATTGCTCTTTCACTGTTATTTTTCTCAATTGAAAAGCTATTTATAGAAGGGTAGAAAGAGTCCTGAAATTTCAGCAAAGACATTTGAAGATTATCCTAACATTTTCCAAAATTTTCAACAATTCCATTGCCAGATATGAACTCCATATCTCAACAGGAAATGAAGAATATTCTTATTCTAGTTTGTGATAATTTTCTGAATTTTAAGGTGGGTTTTTTTTTAAAGAATAGTTGTTCTTTCTTTAAATCACCTGCGCTGAAATTAGTGGAGCAAATGGAATTTTTGTTTAACAGGGACCCTTCAAGCTGTAACTACCATCCTGGGTTCAGCAGAGTTTTTTTTCTGTTCTAGCAAAATCTCATCTAATATAGATTGTAATGTTTAAATTCTGCTGAGTTTGTAAGTATCTTGTCACTGATGGGGACTGCGTACACCTAAGGAGCTGCAATTTAGCTGTCTGCAATGCTTGTGATGCATGTGGCAGGCTACAAGCTCCTGCTACCCTTATTCTGCATTTCTCAACGTTAACAAAAATTAAAGACAAGGGAGGCTTTTGTTATTCTAGGGAGCTATTGTCAGCTCCAACTCTAGAGCTTTCATTCAGGTCCAAAAGCTACTTCTAACTTCAAGGACAAAAGACTGCACTTGACAGTGTATCTGATCCAACACCAGGCGATGCTTTGCCTTGTACCTATTACTTTCCTACACAAGGTACCTCTGCAACTAAAAATAGGATTTTCTACCCTGATCCAATTTTTTTCCCAAATCCTACATATTAAGATCTGGCTAAGCACCACACAGAGGTGGGAGAAGATTAAGGAGAGGATAAGCAAAATTTCAAAGGCACCAGATATATTTGCACCTTCTATGACTATCATATATATGCCAGTCACTGTACATATGTCTATGGAGATTTGTCTGCGTTGATAAACTTTCACATAAATGTACAGTTTTAGGTATTTAGGCTTGTAAAATGGATACATACAAAGCCTTGGAATTCAACCCTACTACACATGATTTTCAAAATCAACATAAATGCTATAAGTATAAAATATCACACTTTTCCCTTAATTTTTGCCTAAATATGCAAACTTTTGAACAAAATAGCATATTTAGAAGAATATTTGTAACCTATTTAGTTTCTTTATTTATTCACTATCATAAATTTCAATCTCTGGTGGATTTAGCCTTTCAAAGTAACCTTATTTTATTAATTCATTATTTAATATATGTTCAGGTAACCATCCACAGGAAAAGATATATGTAAGGATTTACAGACCTGTGTTGTGCTGCTGCTATTGATGGCATGTCAAATTAAAAACAGGGTAGGGACATTTTGACCTGTATTATCTAAGAAAGGTGATGTAAAATAAAAACCAGTATTTTTCTAAAAGAAAAGGTAGAAATAATAGATTAAAAAGGCTAAAGGCCTGGCCATGTACTCAGATGTGCTCCAAAAATAAATAATTTTCTGTTTAAAACCAATTGGTGGCAATACTTTTAGAGGTGATTAAAAGTTCAGGGAAAAGTTGCTTTCTTTTTTTTTCTTAAGTGTTTGCATACAATGTCTTAATCATTTAAAGAAAACAACATAGACTTTGCAGTGCTTTTGAAATAGCAGTCACTAATATAGTCAGATTCAATATGATCAACTCATAAATCCAAAATGTGGTAATAGTAGGATGGCTGCTAGATCTGTTCATGCTAAAACTCCTAAAAAAAAAAAAAAAAAAAAAAAAAAAAAAAAAAAAGAGAGAGAGAGAGAGAGAGAGAAGCAAGGGCAAGAATTATGACATTTGGAAGGAATGGAACTTCTCTTTGACAAAAGATGGACAAAGACTCACAGGACATGATGAATAATAAATTAGAAGTTTGAAGAGAAGATCTAAAAGTGTGAGAGAACAATTGAAAGAGAGTAAGAAAGAGAAGTGCTATTACTTTGGCATCTGGGTAATTTATGATATAGCTGCTTAGCCTCCAGAGGCAGGAAGCCATTGTTCTGAGAACCAGGATGAATGAAATGGGATAAAACAAAACATTGTTTTTAATTAATTGAACTTGTGGTGGCACAGCGGGAGCAGGCTGATCCCGCTGACCACCGGGGATCGGTCAGCAGCCCGGCAGTGGCGTCTGCTAGTGTTCCTGAAGTCCAGGTCCACTGCAGTCATAGATAGGGTCTCCTGGCCGTGGGCTGCGCCTTCTTAGAGGCAGCCACGCTGTGTCTCTGCCGGAGTGCTGCTAAGAGAGAGGGTTCTCCCGCCCGGACTCGAAAGCAGACACGGAGTCACGCGATGGTCAGCGGCTTTCGTCTGGGGCGAAAGACCCCTGGGCTCTGCCGGGCATCAGACTTTATTCAGAGGGTAACAACCAATCTCAGAACGGCACAGGGGAGGAACCAGGGAGGGACAAAGGGACTGGGACCAATCGGGAAGGAGGAAGGGAGGAGAGAGGGAGATACGAATACCATTATGAACTGAGGGACAGGGGGGGAACCTTGACCCCTCTCTGGGGCAATCCACCTTCGACTCTACTCCAGGGGAGTTTTATTCTCTAGGTCTCCAGAGGTTTCTCAGGAGGGAAGAAACTCTCTGGGCTTGAACCAATGCTACACTGTAGTGGTTAAAACAAGAAACTGAAACAAAACAAAAAGGAAAGAAAGAAAGAAAGTAGGAAAACTACAGAAAGTACAGAATAGTATGACATGTTAAATTCAAACATAATTGGTGCAAATAAATTTAATCACAGATTTGTTTTTCTTCTATAGGGGGATAAGGGAAGTCAGTAAAGTTATCCAATGTCCCAACTAAAATAACAGAGAACCCTACTATAATAATGGGTGACAATAAAATATGGGTGACAATAAAAATGAAACAAAATAGTACATTCCTCTTCCTAAATGGTTTTAAACAGTGATTTGTGTTTCCTTAATAAAGTAAATAGGCAAAACTTTTAAACATAAAAGCATTTCTTTTATGAATGGACACATGTTGCTATAAAAAGTCCATAAACTTAAAACTTTTCCACAAATGTTCGTAACCCTATAGTAACAAATTCAACTTAATGGAGATAAAATGTATTTTATTTATTTTTTTATCCAGGTTTATTAAGTGCTGAAAGAGACAGAACATTTTTTCTAATCAAGCTTTCAAATAGTTACTGTAAGTTGCATTACTTCTAAAAAGTACAAAAAAAATGTTTTCAGTACTACAGTGAATTATGGTAAGTCTTATGAAACAGTGAAATGCCATTCAATTAAAAAAAAAAAGGATTAAGTGCAATTCATCACTTAGATGTAATTATTTACACCAGGAAAAGTGTTGTTAAATACATGTTTGTTTTACACCTCTTTTGAGTGGGTATAAAATGGTACTCCCTGCTATAAAACACAACAAGCACGTTCATCTCTTCAACTCAGTTCAGCAGGAATTTTGTCACTGGCTTTGGCAGACACACAGGATTAGGTCCAAGACTCTGTATTCACCAAATGCAGCTATCTTCTGGCTAGGCAGAGGCTGATGCTCTGGTGCAGGCAGTCCAAAAGAAAAGAACGATAGATAGCTACATGTCACACTGACTAAATCCCCACATCTCCACAGCTGTTGACTCGTCATCTGTCTCTTCTGAACAGAATGTTGGCCTATTTTAATGAAAACGTTTTGGAAGATAATGCTGCTTGGGAACACTGCAGAGCCATCCTGTGGTGGCCACATGTGACCCTGGCCCCAGGTGTAAGTACGTTTCCTTATCCCAGGGGTGAGGACCGACATCAGCGCTGTTGAGAAATGAAAATGGATCTGGCAATGCTGCCCATCTTTGAGCAGATTGGGCATTCCCCACCCATCATTACTCCTATCTGGCTGCCCTGAAACCTGCCGGTTCCCATTCCTGCTCAGCCTCTCTCTGATGTTGATATTCTCCCTTCCTGGCTGGGCAGGTGCTCAGTTACCTTAGAGGTATTAATGAAGACAAAGCTGAATTGTGGTCATCTGCATTTTACTAGAACTAAGGCTTTCAAGAATTGGGTTTTTTCCTAAATATTGCAGCTTAAAATAATTTATCAAACAAGTTTAGAATGAAAAAACAAAAAATTTTCAAGATTCATATATTATTTTCAAGCATCTAACACTTTCAATAGTAATAATATTTTCTTAAAACATCCCCAAACAACCAAAACTGTACACACACACACCTCCACATTAAACAAGATACAAACCCCAACAAAACCCAAACATATATCCTACTGGCTTTATGAATGTAGTCTTGTTTCTTGTTAATGCTATGAATTCACTAAAGGAAGCCTTCCAGAACTTTATATATCACCCTGTGGCAAATTATAATTAGCACTGCATATTTACAACATGTGATTAGATATCAAGAGATTTTTCAAAGCTAGCATAAAAAGTTACAATGAAGGTGATGATGATTCTTTTGGAGACATATTCTTTTGTTCATGTTAGCATTCTCATAAATGTTTAAATAATATAAATTAAGCTTCTAAGCCAATTAATTTGTCTGTTTCTCATTTTCAGTAATGTGTTTTAATTATACTTTCATGCCTCTGAGCTTCAGACAGGAAGACAGCATGCAGGGATCACGAAAAGCAAAACCTGTAAAAGTCGAAAAGGATAATGGAACAAATTCCACAGTTTTGTGCCTTCATCTCATCCCATATAATTTCATAATATGGAGAAAGAGGTTTAAATATTATACACTTTTAATTTGGTTGGGCATGCAAAGCTCATATTATAATTTGGGTGAAAGATGTTACATCTTAAATGCTTCACACTAAATTTACTCCATGAATTAAAACCAATATATGATCATTTTGTATTACAATACACAGAGTTAATTAATTTGTGGTCTAGAATATGTACTGAATAATAAAAATTATTTTTTGGGTTTCAATTCTATTTACTCCTTGTTGTTTAATCCTTTGTCTGTGTTTGATCTTAAAATATACTTAATATTGAAGGCATAAAACTGAAGAATATTTTTGAGTCACTGAACCTTGAAATGGAGCTTGGGTGCATGAGAAAGTTGATTATAAGGAAAGGGAAAGGAAAGGAAGGAAAGGAAAGGAAAGGAAAGGAAAGGAAAGGAAAGGAAAGGAAAGGAAAGGAAAGGAAAGGAAAGGAAAGGAAAGGAAAGGAAAGGAAAGGAAAGGAAAGGAAAGGAAAGGAAAGGAAAGGAAAGGAAAGGAAAGGAAAGGAAAGGAAAGGAAAGGAAAGGAAAGGAAAGGAAAGGAAAGGAAAGGAAAGGAAAGGAAAGGAAAGGAAAGGAAAGGAAAGGAAAGGAAAGGAAAGGAAAGGAAAGGAAAGGAAAGGGAAAGGAAAGGAAAGGAAAGGAAAGGAAAGGAAAGGAAAGGAAAGGAAAGGAAAGGAAAGGAAAGGAAAGGAAAGGAAAGGAAAGGAAAGGAAAGGAAAGGAAAGGAAAGGAAAGGAAAGGAAAGGAAAGGAAAGGAAAGGAAAGGAAAGGAAAGGAAAGGAAAGGAAAGGAAAGGAAAGGAAAGGAAAGGAAAGGAAAGGAAAGGAAAGGAAAGGAAAGGAAAGGAAAGGAAAGGAAAGGAAGGAAAGGAAAGGAAAGGAAAGGAAAGGAAAGGAAAGGAAAGGAAAGGAAAGGAAAGGAAAGGAAAGGAAAGGAAAGGAAAGGAAAGGAAAGGAAAGGAAAGGAAAGGAAAGGAAAGGAAAGGAAAGGAAAGGAAAGGAAAGGAAAGGAAAAGTGAAACTAACTATTCCCCTTCCCATCATGAGATCCTGCCTACAATACCTGCTTTGGTGAATCCATTCTGAGGCAAATTCATCTCTTAAAGCATTGAATTAGTCGTACAGGTAAGCAATTATAAAACATCTTTTAAGGAGCAGTATCCTAGATCCATCCTGTACATATCTACCTAACACTCAAATATTTTCTCTCTCATCTATCTGTTTCATCTCTTATTGACCATGATGTATTTTCGTTTAATGTTCTGTGGACAATTTCCTTCTGCAACAGAAATTGTATGCACAATTCAGTGTTTTAGAATCTGAGGAATACTAGGTCATATTGTAGCACACACCTGCCAGTAGAACAAGGAAAAGCTTCATCTGGTTTTGATCTTTTATGTTTGAGAGAAATCACCTTATTTTCTCTCCTGTTGTGTTCAGTTTAGGGGAATTTTGGCAGTGAAATATTTAGCCAAATTCCAACCTTTTCTAATGCTTCTCCAAGCTGTTAGAGATGTTACAAATAGGGTAGTCAGCAGAATTGTTGTCTTCTCTTCCTCAGAACTTAGATGGGGGAAAACTAAGGCAGATATTTAGGGTCCTTCAACTAAATACAAAAATACAAGTGAGGTGGGTAAAAAAAGAATGAGATTATATGAGTCATGGACAGTACCATGGTAAAATGTTAGGTTACTTTGCTAACCCATCAGCTTTCATCAGCACAGAAGTCACATTAAGTTATAAATTGAGTAGAAGATGAAACATTTGTATTAAGGTTTTGGTTATCGGCACTTTGAGCACATAAAAATACCTTTGAAAAGTGTATATGTATTCTTTCTCCTTCCTACTTGCTCATCAGAAGTGTCAGAACAACTAAACCTGGATGGACCTATGTAGTCTTATTGGGATTTCACATGGCTATTGATTGACTTGTTGCCCTTGATGATCAGTCTTTTGAGTTTAATTTTTTTGGTGTTCATATTGGCCCTTATGTTTTAATTCAAAGAACTTCAACTGAATAGACATTTGCAGCCAATTAATCAACATGCAACCAGTTTATGGCCAAGTTGCTCATAAATAAACAGAAGAAATCCCTGAATTCCCTGATCACTGAGGGGGTGAAACCTCAACTGCACCCAGGTACACATTTTGCCCTCTCTAGCCTGTTGCTAGTTCTCTGCAAAACCAGTCTTTCCACTGAAAGGTTAGGCAGAAAATTAGATGTTGTGGATGTCCTAATTGCTGCATCTTTTGCTAGAGCACTTTTGCCATTCCCCCTATAAGAAACAGCCATTAAGTAGCTCAGCACCACGGACTGAGGCTTTTTAAGCCTTCTCTCTCCTTGCTGTCAAGTTGAAATTCATGTTGCTTTCCCTCTGTATCCCGGAAAGCCAGGGAAGGAGGTGGGGAGAAGCAGAGCTGGTTCTGTGTAATTTCCTGTGCTGAAGTTGGGTGCCCTGATGAAAGGCTGTCTTATTTACAGATTTATTAACTCATGGCTTTCTCCCTGCATCTTTCAGTGGTTCACTGCTTTGACTCTTTGCCAAAACTACAGACTCCATTCTTTTATTTTAGTCATGAAGTTGTGTTGCAGGAAGCTCATTGGAGAGTGAATCCTATTCAGTAGTGGGATTCACTGAGACTAAATTTGCAGGGCAAGGTCACAGTCAATAAGAGAAAAACAAACAGCAAAAAAAAAAGGAAAAAACCGAACCCTCCACCCCACAAAAACCAACAGACCTGCATTCATGGATTTCCCAAGGAAAAAACGTTTAATTAATAAATGTTGTCAGGTGCTCTATAGATGCATTATCATTCTATATATAGGATAATGATGTGGGAAAAGCCATAGTTAAGAAGTGGTAAAATAGACAGGTCTTTTGCTTTGGATTATGATAGAAAAATGAAACCTCAGACACTGGGGAGCCAAGAAAATATGTTAAATAAAAATAGACACCATAACCAACATCTATGTTACAAATATGGAGGTTTTCTTTGCTCCTTATTTTAAAATCCAACCATTTGTGAAGCTCTGTCTGGACGCTGGCATGATTTAAATACCAGTAGATAAACAAACTGAGACCTCAAGGCCTTTTTCTAAGAGCTGTTTTTATAAAGCTTTTTTTTGTTTTGTTTTGTTTTGTTTTGTTTTTTTGTTTTTAACTTTTTAATAATGATTTGAGATTGGGATTAAATCTGATTAAAAATGCATCCTGTGTAAAAGCTACTAGATTTTTTTAAAATTTTTTTTAAGCAAGTTCAGGATACCTCTGTGATTTCTACAACGACTTTTTATGAGGAAAAATAAAACAATGATAATCCTCTAATTCTCAATAACATCCTCCCCAACTTAAACTACATTATTTTTTTTAGTTCAATTTATGCTTTGAAAAATTCTGTCATATATGATTCAGAGGTGAACATGTTCTTCCAAGCAGAGCAAATAATTAATCATATGTGGACTCAAAATTCACACTGTGTCATTAGCTTCTGGTTGATTTTTGACTGAAAAAAAGTCCAATGGTCTCATCTAACATTTTAAGATAGCTAGAGAAAATCCCTCATGCAAATGTTATGTTTATGATTTTCTTTTTTTGCCCCCAATAATAATCATGACATTATTACAATCTACATTAATAAACGTTCAATTTACTAGAATTGTTTCTTAGATTGTTTTTTATTTATTCTAAGAAATTTATATTCACTAAACATTCAGCTTTGGGGACATATTTAACACTTAATGAAGTTAATGGGATTACCCATAGGTTTAAAATTAAGTACTTTAAGTGCTGCGCTATATCTGAGGTTTAAAGAGGTGGCAAAACCAGTCACAATTTACAGGAGGCACTTCTATGCTTAGAACACTTTAAAAGTTCATTATATTTGTCTTTTCTAATTACAGTTTAAACAATAGGATAAGATTAATATTTATATAAAATCAAAGCCTTGAATTGGCAACAAGATGTCACAGGACAGTTGTCTGTGAGCTTTTCAGCAAAGCTTGAATACTATCTCCACCAGAATTTGATGATGTTGTTCTTGCTAGTGAGGGTTTCTGTCAATTTTACCTTCTCTCACAAAAGCAATATTTTCTATAGATCTACTTATAATATTCAATATTTTGTCATGTCCAACAGAAGACATTGATTTTGTATTTATTGCTAATGGAGTGATGTTGTATATAAAGTACATTTCATATTTAAAATCAAATTGCTTGGTATGAATATGTTTACTTGTTGTGACAACAGTACAGTAATATAGGAATTCAGAAACTGCATTAAATTGGTTTGTGATTTGAAAGGTGATTAAAGACACAATTTAAACATTTTCAGGTGCATGAAATGCCTTTGAAAATGAAAATAAGGGAAAAAAAATTTTATTTTACTTTCTAGCTTGATAGAATTTCAGATATTGCCCTAAGTGTCAATGAAAAAGTATTCAGAATAAAATCATTTTTGGTTTTTAATATAATAAACATATTACCACTGACATTTCAATGCCCATACAGATGCCCACATAGTCTTTGGAGTCACCAGTTTGTAGAGAATTATTAGCAGGCAGTATTTTAAAGCACTAGAGGTAGTACCATAATTATATCCAAATTTAAAGGTTACTTATATGTGATATTTATGTCTATTTTATTTCATAAAGAAAAAACTACAACTAATTCTAATTCAGGTGATGCATATAAATGTTAGAGTTTTACTCCGCTACTGATAGGAGCAATTTAGACTGATGGGCAGTGATCATGGAGAATAGATAACCAATAACTAGAAATCCAAAAGGGAATTGGCAAATAACTGACATCTTTTTGGTAACAGGCAGAGGTGTTCTCTATGATGAAAAGAAACACAGACTATCAGGAAGGAGTGCATGTGGCTGGTTTAGGTCAACTCCTTAAATATGATTTTTTTTTGTTTTTTTTACTTTAGTGTCTTTTGTACTTCCGTATTTATTGAATTTTTCTGGCAAAGTAAAATTTGTTTCATATTGCTTTCTCTAAATAAGTTACCAAAGAGGGAAAAAAGAAACACCATCAAGCCAAGAATGTTTACTGTCGAGTTATATGAGTTTGTAGCTTCATGCCCCTTTCCATTGCAGCAGATATAATTTTACTTGTGTCTGCCTCTTCCAAACTTCGTGTTCTTTCCTGTCCCTCTGTAGAGAGGAAGTTTTCATTCCCTTCATTTAAGAATCTTTCAAGATGCTAAAGTCTCATTTTATGAGTTTATCCAGTTTTTGCAAATTCTTTTTTAATTTTTGTTCGTTAACTTCGCTGCAGTTTATAGCCCATCCATGTGCTGCTGAACTGGCTGAAGCAAGGAATGCTGTACTGAAGAAAGTGGGAGGACACCAAAAGAGCTGGAATGAAAGGAGAGCACACACACCTATAGAATAGGAACTCCCTCACCCAAATATAGGGAGTCCCTCACCCATAAAAGGGTTAGAAATGGAGCTGAGTGAGCTGACAGGGCAGACTGTGCGGTACTGCATGGTGGGCAAGCCTGGGAGGAGCCAGAGCCAGCTATTTTTTTGGTTCCCCCTCCTGTCATTGTCTTTCTGTGTGTACACAAGTGCCTTTTTCACTGAGAGAAACAAGTTTGGGGTTTGGCTTCTCGTTCCCAACAGTTTCTGCCCAACGTAATGGCTCAGGCATACCACTGGAATTGATCCTGCATTCAAGCCAGACCAAAGGGCTCAACCATTTTTCTCCAAACAACACCGTCGTGGAAATAGCTGGTGTGGGCTTGCAGAGACATATATATTTTTATGATGGCTTAATAATACCTTTATTTAAAAATATATTTCATTTAGGCTCCTCTCAGATGTTTTGATTTATGATTAGTATTTGCTTTGAAAACATAATGAGAGTGGTTTCACTTAGAATCCAGGAAAATGAAATGGTCTTGAAATATTAATTATTTACTCCTTTTTTCTCCTTAAATCTAAAATTTTATGTTTGCTTATTTTGTTAGACAATCTTTTAGGAGACTTGTTTATTATTCACACATACATATTGAGAAAACAATATGAATGGCAGAAACTGAGAACCTTCTTGGGATATTTACAGAGTTTCCAGTGACATAGATGGATTGCAAACCAGGTATTTTCTTAGTTAAAAGAACAAAAGGTTTAAAAAAAAAATATTAAGGGATCTAGCATTTAAAGACTGTAAAGAGAATAAAAAAGAAAATTTACACAAACCCATTAACATAAAGAGAATCTGCCTGTTCTGGTAAGTATATTCTCTGTTCCCAGAAATGTTTGTTGGGACTGGATGACTTTCTATAGCTATGCCCCTCTTTGATCACTGGCAATTGATTGTATGCCAGCATGAAGTCACATGCACTGTGGCTTACATTCTGCAGAAAGTCAAAGAGTATAATGATACGTTGTAAAAAGGGCCATTCCATTTAGCAGAAATTATTATATGATATGTTGTGCAATATTCATAATGGCTTTTTATTGTTTTTAATAAATATAAAAATGAAATCAGTGTTAAAAATTATAAACCCTGCTTTTATCAGTTAAATGCAGTAGCTCACCTTTTATAGCACATATAGTTCACCTTCTATGCAAGACTGATCATTATAGGTGCATTCAAAATCTGTTTCTTCCTAAGCATGTCTGTATAGGCCATGCATATATCGACTTCAGGGAAAAAAACATTTCAGTTGCTCTTTGATTTGGCTACATGTCAATTTGTATGATTTTCCTTTCATTACCTTAATGTGGAAGCTGTGGAACAATAATGTTTGAGCGGGCACTCTGAAAGAACACGAAGAGCAAAAAGGCATTTGCACAGACTCAAGGCAGGAGGCCATCGGAGTCAGGTATCTTCTGTTCCTTCTGTCAAGACTGAGACGAGAAGGATGAGAACGCCACTGCTGCTCAGGGACAAGGCACAACGGCTTGAGTCTGAAACTGATAGTGAAAATGTGGCTTCTGTAGAGCGCTGAGGATGGTTTATTTGTAGTCTGTGACTGACTTGACATCAAAAGTTTGGTATTTTCACTGAACCATGTCTGCATTTTAGCCCTGAGGGGAAACAGGATTTCAACTGCACTGTTGTAGCCAGTGGTTATAAGTAGCAAGCTCTAAGCAATTCATTTGTTTTCCATGTTATCCTCTTGAAATGTAAGGAGTCTTGCTGCTTTACTGGAGTTTGGGTTTGACTGCAGGTCCCAGGAAGCTACAAGTTTGTTAGAGACTGATCATAGAGTCTGTAGTTCCCTGGCTGCCTTTCCGAAAAAAAAAAAAAAAACCACAACCAAAAGTTGACAAAAAGAAGAAACAATCTGTATTCTCATTATCTTGAACCCTGTAGCATATTGCTGATGTTCTTTATCTGCAAGCAGGACTTCTATGGGTATCAGGCTTCATATAGAAATGGCATTGATCATAATATTGTAACATTAATTCTTGCTGTCTTCTTCAAATGAATTAGTAGGGACATAATTTTTGTCATGTTTTGTCAAGCCTGTGGTCATTTGACATAAAATCTGTCTGATTTACATACTGAAAATGTCAAGGTGTCTTTGCAAAGTAAAGTTATTAGATGCTGAAGGTCATATTTTTATAAGAACATTAGCAATTATTGACACAGCGATATCAAAGGCTTTATTTTGCTAAACATATTTGGTGAGACTGATGCATCTGGATCTTTGGTAGCCAAAATGATGCTTGGAAGCCAGTGTCTGGATTTAGATTGAAAGTCTGTGACATGTCTCTGCAGTTTGTCTTCATTTGTATGTAAGAGGGATACTGCTTTTTGGAGAAAATTTTGGGAAAAAAAATCAGAAAAGGTGTCCAATGAAAATGTTAATTTTCCTTGTAACTGTGGATCACTCTCTCTTTTTACTTTACTATTTCCAAAATGAGCCTCTTGCACCTATTTGCTCTGATCCTAGTTACCAAAGAAGAAAGGGGACTTTACACCATGACATTGATGTTCAGCCTCCTTATTTCACCCTGTGCTTCTGCACATTGGGAAGAGAAACCCAAACACAGACAAACATCCTCTGTGATACTTTGTTAACCTGAAAGAAAATGTAAATAACAGCCCTGCGGGTGCAGTATGAGGTGAAACTATCTTATCCAACACAGTGCATTTTACACTGCAAAACTCCTGTAAATCTTTTAAGCCTGCTGCTGTCTTATGACCGTAAGTTCTACAAGTTAATCAATCTGTTTGGTTTTTATTTTTTGGTTTGTTGGGGGTTTTTTTATAATAACATAGCTGGTTGAATTTCTTTTGTTATTCAGTTATGCCAGATTCTCTGATACCTTGAATAGGAACAACAGAAATTTCAAAATAAAGGAAGTCCTCAGAGTACCCTTTTCCTCCCACTTTGTCACCATGCAGGAACAATGCCAATTTGAGTGTAAAACAGTCAGGAAGATGGTGTAACTGCATCATTTGCCTTGTCTCTATGGCCTTGTTTATAACAGTTTGACAATTTTCTCTGCTTGACCCAAACAAATGAGCTCTTGGAATGATGACTGCTGACTTTGCTTGCAACTTAAAGCCATTATGCAGTAAAATCTTCACGGTTTCTTCACATTATGAAATAGAGAACAGGAGGCAGATATTCTCCTCAGTAGTATTGTTCCCTCTTTGGGGTCTGCTGCTGAAACTCCTACATGGTATATTTGCTGCTGTGAGTCCTATAAAAATAATATTTCTAATAGTGCATTTGCCCAAATGTTTCATGAAGCTCTACAGACTTGGAACAGACTTAATTATTGTTCAGAAGAGTGTTTATCTGCTGCTGATATCTTATGCTAAAAAATAATTTACTTTTCTTGCTACAGAAATGCCTTAACAAAGATTTCATAATACCTTTACTGAGATAATATGCAGAATTCACCTGGAGCTTTGCCACTCATTGTTGTTCTTAAGATAAGAACAACAATTATCTTAAGATAAATATATAAATAGAATTGTATGCCTAATTTGCTGGAATCTTTCATTTGTTTTTGAAGATAAAAGATTTCCAAATTGTAGTTATCATATTTATTGCTACATAGACATGCAAGTAAATAACTATAGAATAAATGGGCTATTAGTCTGCATCTGTTCAAATGTTACCACTGGATGTGTTTTCAGAGTGCTAGAGTTTTTTACTAAACACATATTTTATTGGGATAATCAAAATTATGGAAGTCAGATGGAAGCTTGCCTGTATTGCATAGTATAAATTGGGTGATAAAGGAAGTTCTGTTATTAGAGAAACCTTGAAAGGATTACTTGGTTAATTTTTTGTCCTGATTAGCGTCATAGTCTCATACTATGGGATGCTCATATAACATGTATAAGATTTTGCGCTCCTGGTTTATGAAGATCCTTGTTGTCAGCACTCTCACAAGGTCTTATTTACATTTCCATAAAGACTTATTTGTCATTTTGATGAAATTCAGCACCATTTAGTATTTTTTTTTGTTCAAAGAGAATGAGCTGCACTTGAATTTGAGGTAATACATTAATCATATTGACAATTAAATGCAATAATAAAGTAATCAGGAAGGTAAAACTTGCAGTGTTCAGCTAAAGATTAAAAAATTCATATTTTATGTGGTTTGTGTTATGTATCTAGGCTAAATTAAACTCAGCAGAGCAGATAAGTCCATTGATGAGGCAATAAAATGCAATCTGAACATGCTGTTTGTCTTACTGTTAGCAGTATGTTAAGTGGAAAATATTGAAATTGGAAAATTAACATTTTAAATGGTGTCATTTCTTTCAAGATGCTTGTGGTCTTTATTTTAAGCTCTTAGAGATATTGTTCTTTTACTGTTTCACTACTATTTATTTAAATACTCCAACTGGATGTAGGAACAATTAAGCTTGGTGGTATAGACACAAAATTAGGTATTTCTGCCTCGAGCAGCATACACTTGAAAAGCTCGCTCAAATAAGCCTGCAAACACTGAGATACTAAATCATAAGGACAAAACTAATTTTTTATTGAATGTGTATTTTAAAGCTTCTGTGTCTTTAGACACAGAAGTCTTTTTAATCAGGTTAGGATTCTTTTCTGAATATCTTTGAATCCAAAAAAGTTTAGGGAGCCAAAACAATGAAGTAGAACAAAGGCAAGCAAGCTAAGTGAGAAAAGTAAGTTGTTATAAAACTGGCCTTGAAAATATATTGAGTAAAAAAATCAGCATATTTGGATCTGCAAATGATACAAGTATTTCATTACGATACAATATTTTATTAATATTTAATTGTATTATAATTGAATATTATTAAGTATTTCATTGCAAATATATATCATTATTTATTATATAAAGTATCTTCCTGAAAGATACTTTATATAATACTTCCTGTGCTATAATGAAACAAGCCCATCTCTCCCCCTACTTCTGAGCTTTTGAGAAAGTAAAACAACACAAAACCTAAAAGCATCAATGTTAAAGAACTTAGGGAGCTTTTTATTTGAAACCAAAATACCACTAGAACAGAGTCACTGCCATCATAAATAAAAAACTTTAGGTAACTGCACACATCCCATTAGTAATGGGATGGAAATAGAAATAACAATTCACGAATCACTGATTGTGACTGGTCAAATAGCTTAAGAGATAACTTTTATCCCAAAGAATCAGATATAGCAGAAATCTTATGCACTTGTTTCTTGGTGTTTCTTGATGAGCCTTGGGGCTATTTTAATTTTAAAAAAGGGATTACAGCCATGTTTTCTGCATATTAGACAGTAGGTATAGCTTCAGCTAGGTATTTCTTCTTTTTTTCATGATATTTTTATTGAAATGAGGCTTTACGATGAACCAGCTCTCCCTGTAAAAACCCTCTTTTCCTTTTGCTCCTTTCCAGTCACTCTCCCCTCACACTAGCGCCCAGTCATTCTGGGAAATTGTGCCCACATCGCAGAAAGATTGGAATAATGTGAGTCTGCTCCTTCTGTATCATAAAGCACTAAGGCCCTCACAGTCATCAGCAGTGAGAAAAGTCTGCATGAGTAGAAACAACTGAAAACTCTAAGTCTGGAAATTATTTACTTTTTTCTTCTTTTTTCAATCAACATATCGGTTGCTAAACTTCACTTTGAATAGATAGATAGTCTAAGCATTGTCTCTGTCAGTCTCCAGAACTGCCCTGAACCATTATAAGTGAAGCACTGATCATCTGGGACCTGCTTTAACACCAGCCTCAGTGACAGTTCATATTATCAAAGAGAATACTCACCCATAAAGTCTAAAACTACTGCCTTAATGTATCAAGGTATCTTTTTGTAAACATATTATCTGTCAAACTTCCAGCTTCTCCTGGAGCTGGGTCAAAGTTTACACTTGAACACAAACACTGATAACCTTGTGAGTTAACCAGGAGTACAGATCCTGCCAGATCTCTTTAATTGTAAGTCTTGTCTGTTTTACAGTTCTCTTCATCTCCTTTGTTACTGTCTTCTTATACAGACCCAGTATTACAATCTAAAGATGCTACGTGACATTTAGCAGAGAGGCTCTTCTATAAATGATTAGGCTTGTCTGCTGCAGTGTTGGGCGCCAGCCCAATTTTAGAGTGTAAAGTGTTATGTAAATTCATTGCATGAACATCTATCAGAGAATTGCTATTTTCAAAGGCATAAGAGAATAGATTCTCTTTGTCTTTAAGAATGTATGTGTAAGACATGCATCACTACTCACATTAAATACTAACTGCAGCTTCAAACTCATAACGTAAGAATATCCTTCGGCCATATATATTATTATTCCACAAAATTGTATATGCAAAAAGTTAGAACTTAAGTGCAAGATAATGTTTGCCCTCCACTTGGCTGTTTGATTGCTGAGCCTACCCAGAATTAAGTCACAGATGAGTGTCACAGTGTGAGGATTCAGCAATGGCTGATTGCTCTGAGCACAGGCGGCACAATGCATTCTAATGTGCCTTAGATGGATATGGGTGTTATGTGGGTAAGTGATGAGGTCACTGGAGATCCTGGAGGTCTGACACTCTGTCCAACAGACACATTTGCACTCCGGATGCTATCCACAAACCACATTTAAAACAACAACCAGGTAGTATATTTTTTGCAGTGGAATTTGTTAACGTGACTACTAGATGTGTCAAGGTCTATGGGGGTATGATCTGTCATTTTTACTGCCTTGCCTGCTAGATGCTGGTGCCAGAGAGACCATCAAGATGTACTGGCTGTAGTGTGCACCATCTTCTAATTTTTGTAGTACTCTGAACCATTGTGACCATGCATTTTCCTTCTGCTCTGACACAGGTCACAGCTGTGAAAACACAATTTGAATTTCTAACAGATTTTATGTTATGCATTCTGTGAGAAATGAGAGAAATACCTTGAAACAGCAATGTTCAGGGTATCTGCTGATGACTCTGATGCACTGGTTATCCTCATGCCATTCATTCCACGTCATCTCTATTTATCACCCACTAGTTGAATATAATATTAAAGTTCTCCTGCAACTGTATTCTCTCCTTTACTGCTGTGGGGCATGAGTTTTCAATGAGGTGAAGAAAACATGATAGAATAAAAATTTACTTATTGGAATCCCACTGGAATAATTTTTGAGAACTGACACATGAATCTTAATTGCTATTTCTCTAGTCTTGATTGTACTGGAAGCTAGGAGGCCATAAAGTAATCTTAAAGATTCACAATAAAACAATTGGTTATCATTCTTAGTGATTTAACAGGGTTACTCACTGCTGATCCTGTCCACTTGTGAGGGTGACTGAAATAGTTTAAATTTTTAAAAAAATAACTAATTCTAATTAATAGAACATCTTTCTCTCCTCCTAAATGTGCTCCTTTTTTTCTTGTTTTTCTTTCCTTCTTTCTTTCTTTCTTTCTTTCTTTCTTTCTTTCTTTCTTTCTTTCTTTCTTTCTTTCTTTCTTTCCTTTAATCTATGACAGTGTTCATTGTTAAGCTAAATCAAAATTTCACCAAGGAAGCTTTCTTCTCCAAAACTTTCCACAGGCATGGTAAGGTTGTAGTCATCTGTAGAAGATGATAGCTTATGTGCTATGTTCCTTTCTTTTTGATAGAAAACCTGTACAATCCTTGCATTGCAAAGGACTTGGTAAGTGGAATCCAGTCAGAAAGAATGTTCTGACTGGCAGCAGATATTTGAAATAAGTCCAGTGTGAGCTGAGAGAGATCAATTTTCTTATATTCTTGAGCACAATACTAGAAAATGAAATTCTCTTTTCTCCTCTGCACTTCATAAACCTTGCATACTATCTTGATTTATAAAAGAATACACTTTTATAAAGTAATTTGTTGTTTTTACTGCTCTAGACCTGTTTTTGTGGAACTTGGTTTCTAAAGCATCCTTTCCACTTAACAATGCTTACATAGCACTACTTTAAAGAAACTAGTAAAATAGCATGACACAGCTACAAGAATTAAATGTTTCTCCATCCCATTCAGAATATTCTTTACAGCCTTGGTTTTACTTATTTTCTTAACCTCTGACTGGAATAAAATGATAGATATTTAATGACAGGAGAATTGTCCTTGTAACTTGTCACAAGTTAACTGCTGCAGACTTGTACCTTTAAAAAAATGTGTGTTTTGCATTGGACAGGGAATGCAGTCACTCACAGAACAAAAGGAAGGGGAACATGAATGTTAAACCTCTTCCCACCCACTGCCCAAATGATGGAGTTGTTATTTCTTGAAGAGTGGTAAAGTTTAGATGTGCTAAGGAGGGAATACGCATTAAATTTTATTTAGACAATGATTCAAAAAAACCATCTATTTCAGATATAAATTTTGCATCAGATTTCTAACTATAAACCCATGAGCCTGGCTGCAATTCTTGAATAGGATTTTTTTGTCCCAATCTTCTATGTACCTTCAGAAACTGTAGGTGCAAGTCATGATTTTGAGCTATCCAGCAGCTAAATGAGTAAAACATGCCATTAGTCAGCTACACATTCATTTGTCTCTGGAAATTGCGCGTGACTACTATTTATCACTATCTCATGAAACAATAGCAATTCTAACCCATAGTTCACCACATGCTTTCAAATAAAAGTTCCTATTTTCCTTCTCTTGGCAGTATTTTAGATTGAGGTCATGTCTGCTGAAAAAGATATTCTCTAAGACTTAGAGATGATGGCTACTAAAGCTGTAAAGACTATACGGTTCCCAAAGACAAATATATTTTTGCAGAGAATTCATTAATTAGGATTAATTATTTATACCCTGGATGAACAACGCCCTCCTAGTTTCCATGGATGTGATTGTTTTAGTTACATCTCCACGTTACTCTGCCACAGTTTTCACGAGATCCTCTTCTTGTTTAGGCTGCCAGCCTCGAAACTCACTCTGGGCTTGAACAATTAAGCTGAGTTTCTACCTGACACCTTAGCAGCATTAACAAAGACTTTCTGGGTATTTTATACTGTGCCCTACAACTGCGCAATGTCACTTACAAGCACATGTCATTGCAACCTTGATTTGACGACCATGAGGTTTCACAGGTATAACTGAAGACCGGATTTGCCCTCCAGGCTTATTCTTATTGATGATGATGATGGTGATGTCAGAAACATTGAAAAAAAGATATTTGAGGTCATGACATTTTTCAAATAGTGTTCCAGGAAGCAATTTGAGACACGATTACAAAAAACACTCAAGTGACCTCATAAAAAAGAGCCTTTCCATTTTTTTTCAGTGAAGGGGCTTGCTTTAAAAACTCCGCCTGCAAGTCTAGCAGGGGATCCCTGCTTTATGAACAAACCATCACTGTGCTCTCACTTGTGCTTCCCATCTCTATGGCAACAGACAGGGGGGAAAAAAACCCAAACCCTGAGGAATCCAGGTAATAGCTAACCAGACAAAATTGGGTGGAATAATAATCACTTGTTTGCAGGCAAGGAAAATTCTCTGCTAAATAGACAGGAAAGGTAATGCTGACCAAGATGGAAGTCAAGGAGAGATGCCTCTGCATCTGTGGCTCTGGCCAGCGGTGCACCTGTATACATTTTGACTCTGAAGCTTTCCCAATTATGTTCCTAATAAAATTGAGTATATCCCTTGGGTTCCTGATATACATTCCTTGAAAAGTTAAGATCAGTCCTGGCAGGCAGTTCAGGCAACATCTGAGGGACATTCTCCAAAAATCTCCCTCTAGTTACAATCCCCCGTGACTTTAGGACTTTCTCACAAATCCAAGGATTTCTGCAGTGGTCTTGGCATTCATCTGCTGCTACTCTGCTTCCTGAACTCTAGATGCTCCTCATTACTGTCTTCCAGGGCACATAAGGGCACTGAGGCTGCTGCAGGAAGGGAGACAAGTACATGGAAAGAGGACTCCAGTAGAAGGGGTAGCATACTTGAATTTTCTGAGCAGTAAATTTGTCAAAAGTGGGATGGCAAATGGCATCAATTTAAAAATCTGATTCAAAAATGGTGGATTTTGAAATTAACTGTTTCTTCTGGGAGATACCATTCATTAAAAAAAAAAAAAAAAAAAAAACAACCCATTTAACTTTTTCTAGATATGAAAAAAGTTTAAAAATACAGTAACCCCATTTTTCCTTTACACACATTTTGATTTTATATGGAACAATATATCTTGGTACTGTACGTTGATGCTTTTTAATGCTGAGAAAAACTATTAAGATTTTTGCACCTCTTCTCCACAGATAAGGAAATAGGATACATTACAGAGGGTTCAATAAAACAGGAAGTGATGTGATGATGCCAAGAAATACAAGTGCAAAGAGAGAAAAAGTGAAGACCGCCTGGCTAAGAGTGATGTGACCAGAGCCCTAAATGTGGTCACTACTGGTTGCCATTCATGACTGACAGTCAAGGTTACCTCAGCAGCTATTAGGATCTTCGGGTGAATATAGATGAAACTGAAGCAATGTTGTTTACTGAGCGTCTGACAGGCTTCAAGGATAAAATACAAAGTGCCACTGATGAAGTCAACTGACAGGGACACCACAATTTCCTTGTCTTTAATTTTTTTCTAATGTGTCGTGATCTGCAAAGTAATATTGACGCTACAGTAGTTCCTAAAATAGATGCCATTATGTTCATTAGATGCTTCACATCTGGATATCACAACCAGTAACTGTTGTAAGTAGCAGGGGGGAGGGGGGAGGGAAGTAATTTTAATCTTTTCTGGGTTTTCTTGATTAGATATCTTAGACTTCATAAGCATTTATTTAATTCATATTTGCATTTAACAGTCAAATGTCCTCAATGGAAAAAAATTACCCTAGAGGCAGCATAGAAATTAATGGGTATTCTGTGATAGATCTCTCTGACAAGGACTTAAATATTGAAATTCTAATTTATTTATTATGCAGGAAGATGACATTTTATCCCTCCAACCATTTGACAGGAAGACATTATAATTATGCTTTTCCCTGGGTTCCCATTTTCCCCTCTGTACCTTTTGTGAGAGATTATAAGAGTTCAGACTCCCAAACAGATTTGCCCTTACAGCAGCACATTTGTAGTAATCAATGCAAGTGCAGTGACTGGTTCTTTCTAGATCATTTCTTCAAGTTGAAATTTCTTTGCCTTCACACACTGTTATGAGGATGACAGATGGCAATGTGTTTGTTAGGAAAAGTGGAGGTGACTTTAATGCACTCTCTGTACATCTCTATGCTTGCTCTATTATTAAGCTCTGATTTGCTCTGAGAGAGAGCACAAAAGGCAGTCACTGTATCAGAACACTATCTTGCAAAATAGGAGTAGTGGAAATATCACATGTAATTGTGGTTCGTTTGAGTAATTTTCTCTAGGCAGATTATTATTACATATTGCAGGCAGAAACTGAGGACACAGAAACACAACCAACTTGTGGCAGCTGCACCATGTACGCAGCTATTCATTTATGCTGTAGGAGATTTTTGATAATATTGTTAGTGGCTTATAATGTGAGCAGTGTGTCACATGCTCTGAAAAGGCTGTGGAGCCTTATCAGTCCCTAAAGACAGCTAACTGCAAACCACTTCTAATATTCTGACATTAACTTGAAATGCCATTCGTACACGTCAGCCTGGTCACTGGAGCTGTCATGCATGACTTACTAGCATTTCTGAAAACAAAACTAAGAGCCAAGAAAGGATTTGGAAGAAGACTGGCGAGAAATGGCTGGACTTTAAAAACATGAATTTTGCAGGGTCTTGGGTGAGCATCAGGAAGGTGGAACACAAATGTGTGGACCACGGAGTAGCTTCCAAGCTGTCTCCCAGCCCTTGCAATCAGCTTGCAGTGAGCACTGAGGCTCCTGGCAGGGCATTAAAATGTTTTTTAAAGAGGAGGGTTAGCTCTTTGCTGCCACAGAAAAGAAGGAGCTTGCAAGGTTCCCTACTTTCTCACTGTATTCCAGCAGCAGCGGTAGGAAAAAGGGGCCATCATTCCCCAGAACCCTTAACTGGGAGCCAGTCACTCCCTGGTTCCACAGTCCCTGCACTGCTCTGCTGATGCCTCCCACCGAGCAACAAAGACACACTGAGGCAATGCTGCTTGTTTGAGCAGCATCCAGGCAGGGTAGCCCAGTGTGGCAGTCAGGCCCTTTCCCTATGTGCCTTGGCTTTTGGGTTAAGTCAGCCTAGGGTGCCAACCTGGGCAATACAGGTGGGTGGGGTCTCCCAGATGAACCAGAAAGCACTTGCAGTGTTCTCATGGCCTGGCATGGGAGAAATAGAGTTCTCAGACACTCAGGATTCTCCAGTGACCTTCATAGCTTGTGCTTCCAGAGCCAGCAGTGCACTATCTACTCTTTGTCAGTTTTGATCTAGAATGAGTTTTGTTTTGTTTTCTTTCATAAGGAAATTTATATTTTTGAAGATGACAAGTGGAGTAGCTTAAGTAAAAGGTCTGCTTATGTGAGACGAAGATGGCAGAGAGGAAAAAATTACATTGTTGTTTAAAAGACTCAGTTCTGCTTTCCTTACAAACTCTTGTCTTCTGATAATATTAATAGGAGCCTTGAATATGCAAAGCAGGTTAGTTTCTACCAGCACCCAGAGAACTAAGAGTTCTGGGCTGTGTAACAAATAATGAAAAATGAAACTATATTGCTCTGCTATGACAGAAATACTGAGATTAAATGAGAATGCTTTATCTCTTCATACCCTGAGAACCCTGAAATATGAAGTTACTTATTAGTGGGGAAAAAATTAAAACAAAACACAACAAAGCCAAACCAAACCAAACCAAACCAAACCAAACCAAACCAAAAAACCTCAAAAACCCCCAGAACCAAATAAAAATCCCCAACAAATTGCCATTGCTATGCTTTGACATTTTGAAATGGGTAACATCATGAGCTCTTGGGTTTTTTGGCATTTTATGGTTTCTCAATATTTTTGGGTAAGCATTGATAAACTGCAGAACAGAATATCTTAGAAATATATTGTCAATGTCCATATGTGCTACAATTTTCCATATTTTTATTATGTTTATCTATTTAATCTTTTGTCTATTAAACGCATACATACTCTGGAACAACCCAAAATCTTAGCATAGCACTGAAGTTCAACACAACAGAGTACCTCTTCTTCAGGAGATTGTGATATGAAGGTTACTGATCACCTAAGGCAAGATGTAAATAATTGTGGTTTGGATAGAAATGAAGAACCTGATTCTGAGTCGTCTGAGTCTTTCTTTGTTTGCTTTATTTTTGTTTGTTTTGCTTTGTTTTATTGCAAATAAGAAATTTGTGGGTTGGGCTTTTCTCAATGCTGAAATTGTGCACAAACTTTTTTTCCTGTTAGTGAAATTAAGTAGGTTCATGTGGTTTTAAATTGGCATACATGTATATGAAGAGTAGGACCATTTTTTGTTGTTATAGAGCAGTCAAAATGTGTGACTGCATAAAGGGAGAAATCCACACATAGATGTTACAAATACTTATTCATTTTATTTAATACCTGTTTTTTTCTGAGGTGTGCACACATCTTAAGCAAAGAAAACAAGCATTAAGCCCTTTTTAGATGTAATTAAGGGGTTTTTCAGTGATTATTATTTATTAAAGTCTTATAAGGAAATCTTTTTTAATGTACTAATTATGGAATATTGAATACATTAAAGCAACAAAATCAGAGTTGTAAATGAATTTTATGTGATTTTGAGTTCGTTTGAGTGGCGATCTAGGACTCCTGATGACTGTTTTGAGAGAAATAATTTAATATTTCATAATTGGGGAAAATATAACAAATATTTCACTAATATTTTCAGAAGCATCTTCTTGATTTAAGAGACTAGAAACTTTTTTAAATATAGGTTAAAATTTTGTCCCAGAGTACCATTAGTTGCAATTGAGTGTCAAAACATATGATTTAAAATATAGTGCTGAATACTTAAATAAACCTCAGAAACTTTCTTCTGATCTCAAATCATACCAATTGTCTTAAATTCTGCTAAATACTAAGTCTTACAAAAGACAAAAATAGATACAAATCTTATTTCTGTGCTTGCAGTTTCTATTAAACTAACTGAGAAAGGACATGTCACTGCAGGAGAACACTGGTGGCAAGCAACTTGGAAACCATTTTCAAATAGTCTTTTTAAAAAATTTTGTTATTTGATTGCAATTGTCTCTAACTTGGTTGCCAAGTGCAGCTTGTCATGTTACAGATCAGTCAAACTAAGAATCAGCATTGCCTTAGCCATACTGCCAAGAGATAGAGAGAAAAGAATTCTTGGTTAAGTCAGCACAGAAATTTTACTGCAGTGCAGAAACATGTATTTTCCAGGCTTCAGCTAAGTATCCTCTGGGATTCCACATTTTTCAAAATGCAGTTGCCTTCAGCATGTGTGAATTACTGCCATAAAGACCCTGAAAACAATGCCTGCACTTCCTCAGTTATCAAGTAATTTTTTTGGTAAGAAACAAGGTCTATGATAGGAGTTTTGTTTATTTTTCCATCTATTAGCTGATGTGAACTCAGTAGCACATGCAGTTATCTCACTGTTGATGAGACAATTCTGCAAAAAAGAACAAACTACATACACATTAATGAATGAAAAGAGTTAACTTAAAAGTTTCTGGTTTGGGGCTGTGCCAAACTCTCTCATAAGAAGGATGGAGCGCTGGCACTCATGTTTTGTACTGGCTATCATTTTAGGAAAACCTGTAGGCAGTAAGCTATCTGGGTCAGGAAACACCATTTTTTCTGTTAGGCAGTGTGACTCAAATTCATTTCTGTCTCTAAGCATCAGGGAAAGTAATTTGTTTTCTTGAGGACCTTTTCACTCTGGTGTGAGAACTTGAGACACCTCACTTTAATTGCCCAAGGTTAGAGAAATTCATCTGCTTTCATGGCTGTTTAAAAATACAAATAGTCTCATTCCTTCCATAAAAAAAAATGAGATCTTCTGTTTGTATTATGCACACACAGATTTTCATGGCCTATCGTTTGCAACCTTATCCCTTCGCTGCTCAGATATGCCTTGAATATTTGGTACTCAGATGACTGTAATTTCTTCTGCAATCCCTTTCCAATTCCTTTTAACCCCACGCAATATTTTTCACTGGTAGAATTCTCAGAATGCCTTTTCCTGCTGCATAAGTCTTGTATTTATAGTCACTTACACTTTTTAGCCTACAAAGAAAACGTAAACACCTCTGCAGTGCAATGTTAAGTTTGCTTAGCAGCTTAGAACAAGAAATACAAATACAGCATTTTAGCAGAAAGTGTAATGAAGCATATACATGCACATACAGAAATTGTTGAAATAATTATAATTTTATATTCCTTTTTTTTTTTTTTTTGTTTTGATTTGGTAGTGTGAGGGGATTTATTGGGTTTGCATGGCAAACATATTTAAGAATGGGGAAATCAGCTGCAGCTGGAGAGAGGGGTGAGACCAAGTGAGAGGAACAGCCCTGCAGACACCAAGGTCAGTAAAGAAGGAGCGAGGAGGAGGTGTTCCAGGTGCCAGAGCAGAGATTCCCTCCAGACCCTGGACGACCCCACACCAGAGAAGTTGGTTGCCCAAAGGAGGCTGTGACCCCTTAGGAAGTCCACACTGGAGCGGCTCCTGGCAGGACCTGTGGGCCTATGGACATAGGAGCACACACTAGAGCAGGTTTGCTGGCAGGACCTGTGATGCTTTTGGGGATCCACCTCCCTATTAGTTTGTTCCTGAAGGACTGCACCCCATGGAAGGGACCCACACTGCAGCAGTTCATGAAGAACTGCAGTCCAGAAGTTTGTGGAGGACTGCCTCCTGTGGGAGGGACCCCACACTGGAGCAGGGGAAAAGTGTGAGGAGTCCTCCCTCTCTGAGCTGCTGTAGGGGAGGACGGAGAGAAAACACAAATACAAGATGGGCAGGAAATGGATTAAGAGGAGCTTTTATGAGAAAGACTCAGGGGATTTGGTTGATGAGTATTTCAACATGACCCAGCAACGTGTGCTTGTAGCCCAGAAAGCCAACTGCATCCTGGGCTGCATCCAAAGCAGTGTGGGCAGCAGGGCAAGGGAGGGGATTTTGCTCCTCTGCTCTGCTCTGGTGAGACCCCACCTGCAGTGCTGCATCAGCTCTGGGGTCCTCAGCATAACCACATGGACCCCTTGGAGTCTATGAAAGTCCGGAAAATTAACTCCACCTCAGCAAGACCCAATCCTGGAGAAATACAAAGATAATACTTCGCTGAAAACAAAGTTTTTCATAAGTTCAAATGTGATGACACATGGATGTTATGTTATGCTAATTTTGATTTCTATTGTAGAAATATTTTTCCGTCTGTTTATTTTTCTCTTCTTTACTCCTTTTTACGTTCAATTTTTTCCTGAATATTATTGTTTGGACTGATTATATCATAGATAAGGTTTTCATATAAAACTATACTATAAACTGAAGTTGATAAGATTATCTTGGATTTAAAAATATACTTTCCCTTAGGAAATAAGAAATAGGTGATAAAAACCTTATGAAAATAGTGGAAAAAACAGAATGTGCTTTAACTGTAGACAAAAAATGTAGAAAGAAAAAATTGGTATTTTTTGAAGTTGTTGCTAATTTTGAAATTATTGCTCATACTTGGGGTTCACATTGTTTTAATTTTAATTTTCAGTAGTAAGGATTCTCTGTTGCAGTCTATTTCGTATGTAAAAATAGAAGAATTGTTTTCACTCGTGTGGTGTTTGTCCTTTATAAAAATAGCCAGAGGAAGAGCCCTGTCTGCCTGGAGAGCTTTCATGAGTGCTATGATGCTGTCAGAGGAATGTCAGCATAAAATCTCTGAGAAGTCTTGGAAAATGGATTACCTTGAAATTTGCTCTTCTTTGTGTTTTGAATTCTTATCTGAGTATGCTCTAGCTTTAATTTAATAATATGACATTTCTGGAATTAGATGGGAACCCAATAGATTCCAGATGTGGCATGCTTCGTTTTTTTGTGTTTTCTTGTTGGTTTTTTTTAATATCTAGAAACAAAATAACAGAATCATTGAGAGGAAAGTGATAGACTGACACACATGAAATTGGTTTTGGCCCCCATTTGCCTCTCCTTTCTCCTTTCCAGCTGAGATAACCCAACCAGCACCCAGCATTTGTCCCCTTATTTCTTGTTTTACTGTTGTAAAAAGATGGTGGGGAAAAGTGCACATGTAGCTTTGATTTTCCATCCTCAGGGGGGAACTGACATGAGAGGAGGCTGCAGGTAAAGGACATTCCGCTAACATTTGGACCACATGCTCAAAAAACCATTCTACAGCATGACATAATTGCCAGAAAAGCGAAAAAAAAGCTGTTCAGACCATTCAAGTCAAGGACGAGTCCTTACTGGTATTCATGAGATATATTATTGTCCTGAATATAGTACAGATTTCATATTTATAATTGAAACAGAAAGCCAAACCTCTAATTAAAATAAATTCATTATTTCCAGAACCCATTCCCTCCATTTCATCTCACCATTGGAAGGAAACATTGTTTTGCTGCTGTTGCCTTTAGCTCAAAACTTCTTATAAATTATGTATTTTGGTAAGAAATTTTTAGGTTGTAACAGGAATTTTTCAAGCTTCTAACACATTGCAAAATAACCTTAATGATAATGACTACAAAATTCCATCAGCAAATATATGTTGAGTAGTTTTATTTCTTAACAATTTTTTGTTCTTTTTCTCATAAATACCAGATGGCAGCTTTGTGCATGAAACCCACAATTAAACTTTTGTGTTTGAGAATGAAAGTTTCTGTCTGAACATATTTCTGCCTGAGCTTCTCATTGTTTCTGGACACCGATGTGAAGATGGAAGGCTCCAGTGTCCAGAGCACAAGACCACATTCAGTGAGGTTGGAATGTACTTCTTGCTTTGCATTATACTTGTTCTTCAAACACAGATGGGACATCTAATCATACTGTGTCTGCAAACTGTAAAAATGTAAAAGAATGGCCAGTGATCAGTTGGTAACCTTTCTGAACCTAGAGGTGAAAATTAGTATGATAGTAAACTGTTGTCATCAAATGTATGGTATTCATGACTGAGTTTAAAGATTAGGAGGAGATCATCCTATGGAAAGCTCTATAGCAGCTGTCAGCAGAATTGCTTGGGGTGGTTTTGAGGATCTGTTATTGATCTCTGGGCATGATCTGTTTAATTCTATTAGAATAAAAGAAATGAAGAAGTGTGGATTTAGGGGGATCTTAATATTTCAGGTAAGATTGAAGGAAAATACTGCTATTCTTATCCTTGATCTATTATTCCTGAATGTAATAGTCAATAGGTGTCTAATCAAATAATCAATGAAAAAGCAAGAGATAGAATCTTTGGTCAAATCTAAAACATATCAATAAATGTTCAATAATAGGAAACAGTATAAAGTTTGTGTTGAATAGCTGTTTATTCTTCCCTTTATCCTCAAGAAAGTTTGATACAATGAGTTCTTGATTACAGTGGTAATATAGCCTGAGTCAAAGAGAATATTTAGTGAAAGAAATTGATGTGCAGAGCTGTGTCTCTTTGATGTGGAAGTGGCTTGGCAATTCAAATTAGAAGCATGCAAAGCTTTGGGGTAAGTGTATCCTGTCTAAACCCACTAATCATCCAACTCACCACTGTAAATTGCTCCAGATGTTGAAGCCTAATCATCTAAGTGTTCTTTTTTGTCAAGAGGGTAAAAAAGAAGTTTCAGAGGGCAGCTGATCCCATCATCTACACTGAGTCTCAGGGACCTGATTTCGAAATCTTTCAAGTACACTGGTAATTTCCAGCTACTTCTGCAGTGGTCATGGGTGGTCAGGGTGCATGGCTTGCCCCTAAAAACTTCCTCGCTTGCTGGTGAAAACATGCTCTGGTTTTCAGAGATACAAACTACATATATTTGAATAGCACATCATTGAGATTTTTATACTCTGTAATTAAAGTCTGTTTCAAACTCACTGTACATGCCCCAACTTCAGGAACACCCTATGAAAGCATTTTATCAAAGGACTATTTTGATTTCCTTTTTACTCTTCTAAAAAAACCACACACAGACACACACAGAAAACCCCAAGAAAACAACAGAAAACAAAAACCAACCAACTAACAAAAATCCCCCCAAACCCAAAAAAGCCCACTAATGAACCAATCAAAAAATCTTACCACTGAAAAGTGAATCAAGAAAAAAAAAAAAACAAACAAACCAAAAACTCAAAAACAAATGAGTGAAAAACCCAACCAACCAACCAAAAACAAACAAACAAAAAAAGCCCCCAATACAACTGTACTTTTCAAGTTCTGTTGCATTTCAGCTACAGTGCATATTGACTTGTTTTACCTTGTACTTAATTTATTAGTGCTTCATAAAAGTGTTTGCTAAATATTCTGATATCCATGGTGTCAATTTTCAGCTTTTTCATCTTTTCTCTTTTTTAAGATAAAGATTATTATGACATTTTCAGAGGAATTTGAATATGTGTTTTCCTGTTAACTGTATTTTTAACAACAAGTCGTGTAGCATAGAGATAGAACAGTAAGAAGCAGGACTTTCACACTTTTCCCTTCTAACAGTATTCCCATTGTCTGGAGATTAATACCTTACTCAGGGAGATATTGAAAGCTGCAAAATCTGCTACCTGCCTTCTATATTCTAAATCAAATGAATGCTTTTAACAAGATTAACTCTGAATAAGGGGCTTTGCTGATTCTGTTAAAGCTCTGAAAGAAAGGATTGTCACTAATTTGATTGACTTTAGACTCACACACACACACACACACACACACACACACAAAAAGGCTTTAAGCATCCTCAGAATGTATCATTGATAGAGAACCTTGTTCTCTAACTACAGATATATAATTCCTGACACTTCCAAAATATGTCACTCAACAGAGGGATAATTTTACCCTTAAAAAAAAACCAAAACTGTTCAGTGCAGAAGATGAGCTATCTTCAAGCAAAGGAGGGGAAGTAACCTTTTTTTCAAAAATATATGGACTCCTCTGCTCCCATCAGTTTTAGTGCTGCCTTGCAACAACACACCTTTCCAGCTCATGGTCGGAATCACCACCAGCCTTTTCACAGTACTGACAATCTCACTGTAAAACAGGGAAGAAAGTCACTATTGCTTTTAGCCAGAAAAAAGGCTTTTAAGAACACTAGCTCTAGCTCAAATTTGTATGCACACACACCTCTGTTTCTGGTAGCAGGAAGACTGATGGTAGCAGAAGCAGCAGAAGGCTGTGCCCGTGAGTCACTTTTATGTGTAGCCCAAGGAGGACCAAATGATTTTGAATTAAACACATCAGTTACTACTATGAGCATAAATACAGTTAGATAGGTGTTAACAAGGAGATAAAGAAGCGTTCTATAAATGTACATATCTGTATATATGTGCATGTATGTATTTTTTTACTATTATGTAAGCCTTGAGAAGTGTTGAAGTTATGAAAAGGGTTGCCTGTTTTAAGGTTAGCTACAGAGTTAAGCCTGAAGTGACAAGGAAACCACAGCCATGACAGCCTCTTATACCCAGGTGGGCATGGAAAGGATTGTCACAAAGCTAGTTGCAGCAGTCCACATCTTCCTGCACAGACACCCTATTTTATTCCTGGGTTACACAAAGAAGTAGAAGTAATTTGTTCCTCCTGAGGTCAGGCTATTATGTGATTGCATATGGGGAAGAAGACTTTATCTGAGAGGACCATCCCCACCTGATAAAAAACATTAAGGTTTTGATGAAATAATTTCAACTGCTCTCTTCAAGAAACAAAATTAACTAATTGGCTTCAGTATGAGCTTTGAAACACTTTGAGACTGCTAAGAAGAAGCACAGGACCACTGAACCTTTCAACACTTTCCAGACCTGACTTTTAGCAAACATAAACCAGAGTCATGCTGTTGTCAGAACTGCCAATTTACATGGTGTATTTTATATACATATATATATATATATATATATATATATATATATATATATATATATTTTTTAACCAGCTGGGTTTGCTTTCTTCTTGTTGCAAGCATCTCAGGTGCCACGCTGTGTGTTGTTACCCCAGCCTGACTGCCCACCCCGAGAGTGACAGGTCACCCATACGGTGCCCAGGAGCGGGTCACATCTCCGACCCTCTTTGCTCCCGACATTGAAACCTTGCTGCGCTTTGGAGGCTCCGCGGGCTCCCTCTGGTGACCATCTCGTCCTAACCGTCCCAGAGCTGCTTTTCCAGGGAACCTGGCACAGGGAATGAAGATGTAACTTTGGTAACGAAAGATGGGGATATTTTAATTAAAAATGCTCTGCGGTTATTTTGACCATAAGAAACAGCAAGGGAAGAAATGAACACAAAAAATAGTCTAAATATTTTCTGAAGCCTGGAGGCAGGAAGATTTTATCCCTTTGCAGTTAGATTCTGCCTAACCTCTGTTTATGTGAGGAAAACTTTGCTGAAAAGCTGGCAACATAACTTACTAGGGAAAGAAACTCTGAATAAAGCTGTGTAGTCAGAGTTGGTTATCTAGAAGGGCCCTCTAAAATAGCTTGACTGAAGCAGCATGTTTTATTGAAGCTGAGTATACAAAAATATCTCGTTGAGGTTAACACTGTGGGATTTATTCCCAGATCTATCCAGATGCTCCACTTCAGCCTTCCAATTGCTGCAGAAAGATGAGATGGACAAGAGCTAAACACTCAGGTATCAGATAAGATGGCCAACAGGATAAAGGTGTTGCTTTATGCTTTATGTGCTTTGCATTTGGCTAGAGCATCTGATTGTATTTCTTCATCCCAGTCCTTGGAACTAATGTGGGGCCAGAGAACCATGACACCAACTCAGTCATCACTTATTCTACAGTGCCAGTCCCTGGAAGCACTTTTTGGTGGACTGTAAATACTCTTGTGGTCCCACACTGTATCATGTAACAAAAAGAAACTGTTTAGAAAGTGAAACAGGATGCTGAAATCACATTTGTCTCCTTTTCCTTTCCCTGTGAGCCAAATTATCTTAATTACCTTAGAACAGTCTATAAAGAAGCATGTCAATAACCAACAAATTTCTCTGGGTTTACCATGATGTGACCAGAAGAATGAATTCAGCCCTAGAGGGAGCAAGAAAGATTAGATATGTGTAGACACTGGCATAGAATCACATACAAACAAATATAATCTTTTCATTTCTTAAATATTTGATTATTAAACTGTGTAAATATCTTCTGTACATTGAAATACAAGACACACAGATATAAGGATTACCTTGTTGTAACAAATTAACTACTTATTTTTAGCACAGATGAAATGATTCCAGCAAAAGTATAACGTCAGGTCCAATGCAACCATTGGCAGGACTAATCCTTTTCTTTTTTACTTATTTTTAACACCAGCACCAGATTTTTTTACCTAGCTGACTTTTTCTTTCTCTGACATAGCAGGTTTTGCTCAGCCCTAGGACTTAGTGCTCTATTTTTAGAATGGTTATTTTCTTATAAAAGAAGTAGGCACTTGAAAGTCCTGCTACTGGATTTCAACACAAAACTTTGGTGGCAGGGTCAGCAGATGAGATGAAGTCTATGACCTTCAAAGTTGACCTGCAACACAAGGCACACTGTGGAAATGCAAGAGGCCAGAGTTCATACTGGAAAATCAGAGGCAGGGTAGACACGGAGCTGGTGACTTGATCATGCTGAGCTTAGATCCTGATGCCAGGTAGGATTAAAGAAGTTTAAGAGCTGCACTGACTCGAGTCAGACAATGATAGTTTCCAGGGATTTTGGATGGTTGAAGATTAATAAATGTCAAAGCAGTGAAGACACCCTGTATCTGCTACTGCAGCGTGCATGGGAACACGAAGTCACACAAGCGAGGGCTTGGTGCCTCCTTGAAGCTGACTGAAAGCTTCTCTGTACTTGGATTTCTTAAGGCATGATGTTTCCCTCCCTCTCTTTGTGCTCCCTGTTGCTAAAACATGTAAGAAATGCCATTCCCTTGGTGTGTTCACAATGTCTCTGTCTTTGGCTACTCCCTGCAGAGGCAGTGCTGTGTTTAGGTGGATGCCTCTGGTATGATATCCGAGTTTCCAGTTGCTCAGGGATTTCTGACCTGGCTTGCATCTGGGCAGCCACTAATGACCTAGTCTTCATGAATTTATCACTGTTCTTGTTTTTAAACTCCTGATTTCCTGATTTGGTCAGCCTTCACATATTGCATTGCAAAGAGTTGCACAGCTTAGTTGTCCCTTTTACAAATGTAGTTTCTCTGGTTTCACTCAAGTATTGGAAAATACAAAGCAAGGAAGCCAATTCTGTTATTTGTTTAGAGTCAAATGCATTTTCCTTTGAATAAACTATGACATAAATCTCAGATTCCAATCCACTATTTCATGGATATGATGCATAATATTAAAGGTTTATGAGTTCATAACAGGTGAACAGATAGCCCTCTAGTGTCAGGTTGCAATTTTTTTAAATGAAGAAATTCAGGTGCTTTCACCCTCTGCAGTAACTGCAATGAAACCAATTCTATGAAATACCATGTGAGCAAAAAATTAGAATCCACGCTCATCTCATGTACTTTGTATTGCTCTGTGACTCCAGTCAGTACTTATATAAGGGCAGTAATACCTTTTACTGCACCTTAAAACATTTAGATCTCCACATATGTGGATCCTTTTGCCTCTGTAACTCTCAAAGGAATTTTGAGATTATTCTGTTAAATACTTAATACTTTCTACCTTTATGGACAGACTTGAATTTATTAGGAGAGTAGAGAGGGCATCAAAGCAAACAGTTTTATCTTTCCACACAAATCCATTAAGAAACTCTTCTGTTTTTCTGTTGCAATACCAAGAACTATTTAATCTGTGCTGTGTTAATTTACCTACTACTTTAGAAATTTATGTTGGAAGCAAGAGAAAAGGTAGCACCAGAGATCATGCAGTTTTCTCCTGTTTTGCACTTCACCATGAACCTCTTTCCTTGTTAAATCATGATGAAGGAAGGGAGAAAAAGAATGACAGATCCTTACTCCCTACATATGCTTGTTCTGGAACTACAACCATGCCAGACTGAAAAAACAAAAAGTGGCTATTTTTTATCCCAAAGCCTAAAGGTCATACATTGCAGCAAACCTGGGAATTGAGTCTGAGTCTTCCAACCACACATCTTCTGCTTTAATCAGAAGAATTTCTTTTGTGTCCCCTGGGCTCTCAGTTTCCTAGGTTTGAATAATACATGAAAATTCATATGAAATCTCAGTGGGATTAATCTTCTAGTACTATAAAAAATCGAACCTGCTTTCCATATGTCTCTTTCACAGATGTTTTGGAGTCTAGTCTCTCACTGTATATGTTTCAATAGCAAGTGCAAATCATGTACTGTTAAACAGTACAAGCAAGCTGCTCATCCCTTTTATTTCTATTCAGATATTTAAGCTCGAAGGCCTAAGTGTGTCAGTTTAAAGACAAGCAGCTCCTTAAGGGCTCTGCTGAATCAGGCCTTAGTGGCATTCAAGGCTTACCCCGAGTGTTTTCAAATGGTCCTGCCAGGTCTGGCAGCCTGTGAATCAACTAAGCACAGCAATAGGAACCCTGTGACCCATTCCTGATTCCTCAGTCGCCAGACTCCAAGACCACCACACCACAACTTTTCTCTTTCTCCTTGGACAGACACATGTGATCAGAAATTTTGTGATGGGAAGATAACATCCCTCTTAATCTTATTCTAACTAACAATTTAATATCATTTATAAACTGTGTTCCTGGCAAGTCATAACTGAAGCTGTGCAGCTGAGATATTATGCAATGGCAAGAAGCTCAGAGTGATGAGGTAGCTTTAAACACAGAAGTACTTCAGAAGGACAGAGCATAATTAAAATCACACTTAAGTAGAAGTCTAGAACTTCTGTAAGTGCTGAGAGAGAAAAAAAGGAATAGCTTGGAGGTGCTGAGGATTGAAGCCAATGACTGGCCCATTTTACATCAGAAATAGTATGACAAGAGGCCAATTATGGGGCAAGTCTCTAGGGAAAGAGAGAGAAAGAACATTCCAATATGCACCTTGCTGCTTGTCCAATAATATTAAAAGTAATTAAAATAAAGTAAAAAGAAGAACCTAGCCAAATCAACCAACCAACCAACCAACCAACCAACCAACCAACCAAAAAACAAGCAGAAAACCAAAAAAACCCACTAAAACCAAACACATACACCTCCAAAATAACCCCACCAAACCACCAACAAAAAAACCTCTGAAAAAGTTCACTGTTTCTATTTTATTTACTGCTGAAATAAGTGTAGCAAGGATTTTACCTCTTAGGGTATCAATCTGAAAATATGTTTACTAGGTCCTTAGTAAGGTTGTGGTAAACGTTCTCTGTGAAATTTGAGGCTATGCAAATGTAGTTATTGGCTATGCATGAAGCACTTTCTGCCAATGATAACTTTCACTCAGGGACAATTTGGTAGTTTGTACACACAAACACACATGTAAATGTGGCAGGATTCAGGCTGAGTTGGTACAGCACTACCTGCACTGTTGCTTGTCAGCATGGATTTTTCAGAGCAAACATGATGGAAATGAGTGTAAATGTCAAATCGCAGAATGACACTACAGCAGCTTAAACTAAAAACATATTTCACAAAGTATCACAGTGGTTTGTATCAATTCATGTGTCTTTTCCAGAATAAAATTATGAAATACAGGTGTTACAAAAATTCTGAAATTATTTGCTTTACTTTCAACTGCAGCTTGAATTGATTTTCCATGTTACATTTTTTGTTTTCAGCCATACCATCTGATAGGAAAATAGTTACCTTCTGCACGAAATGAGCAGTTGAATTCCTGTTTATGCACTTTTAAGATGTCTAAACTGACATATGCAGGGTATTCAGCATTTAAAGACTGTTCATGCTCTGTGTTATTCCATAAACACAAGAAATTCAAGATCTCCCCATACTCCCTTCAACTTTGCATTGAACGAATTAGCCCCATTACAACCCTTTTAACAGCAGTTGTGAGGAGACTTTGAGATGTCACATTTTAAAAGTAGACTTTTTCCTTCAGTGCTTTCTCATTCAGGGCTTGTGTAGGTGTCAGGTCTGTTCTAAGAGGGAGACCTAGGCAGAATCTGTGTCTATCTGAAACTGGAGATTTGACTTTTATGTTCAAATCTGATGCAAAATGGTATAAAGCTGCCGGAGCACGACATTAAGATGTCTAACTAGAAATGGCAATTGGTAGGTAAGTTACTGGGGAAGCTTGCTCATGCTCTGCTACCTCACTCAGCAGAACTTGAGGAAATAGTACCTTTTGAGAACAGTGGTAGCAAATAAGCCAATATTTGACAGAAAACTTGATGTAAAAGACTGGTCAAAATTCTCTCTAATTTTTATTTTAATATTTTAAATTCTCTTACCTTCTCTGCAGTTTGGCAACTATATTAATCAACAATTGATCTTATGAATTTTCTTTTGAAGGGATGACCATTACAGTACCCAGAGATCACAAGAATGAATATGCACAAACAGATCCAAGTATCTTCCATATCTCATTGTTTGAGTCTTCTTGCCATCATGTACATTAGCCTCTTTACTACTTTCTCACAGTTTTGAGTATATTAAAACATATTTTGAATGCTTTACTGACTCTTTTTTTCCAAAAGGAGGTCAGATTTCATATTCACATATGCATACGTTATTTAACATAAAATATGCAGAGTTTTTTTCTGGGTTCATATTTTTCATTATACACTAAATAGCCTATTTTCCACTTTGATTTCCTTTTCAAGAAGAAAATTATGGTAGTTAGATGTAATATATATTTTTAAAAGATCACTAGAGCTATAGGTAGACTCTTGTGAATGCAGGCAAAGATGAAGATGTGGCCTCCTTCCTTTCATGTGTTTTTTAGGTGAGCTGCACTGCTACCTAACTTCATATAGAGGCCATTTATTCTGGCAGCTCAGCCTTAAATTTGTCTCTGGATTAAAACCACTTTCATTTTCATTTGGTTACAGGACGAAGCATGTTTAAAAACTGGATCTGTTTTAAGCAATCTAGAAAATTGGCTAACACACTTTATTAGTTGAGGATTTGACAATGTCTGACATGGGACACTTCTGAAATCATCCTAGCAAGTTGCTGCTGGAAAGAATGCTGATCTAGAAACTATTTATTTTAAACTGCATATTGCCTAGATTCATAAGAATAAATAACCTGGTTTACATAAGTTATAAAATGGAACCACACTATTTCTGAAGCAGAAATGGTCTTGAGAAGATCACAGTATTGCTTGAAATATTGTCTTATGTTTTAAGGGATAGACAAAGCTAGACAGGCCAGCCTTGATTAGTGATGGTATGACAAAAGTGCATACAAGATTATGGAAACCTTTCCTCTTCAGTCTCTTTTGGAGGTGAACACTGACCAGACGAGATCTAGTTGTGGTCAATTTTATGGTGGAAGTCATAGCTATTGATATTTTTCCTTGTATCTTCCCATGGAAGAAGCTTGTGGATAATGGACATGGGATATTAAGAGCGATGGGGAAGAGAATTGTTCTTTGCTTTCTTGGTTGTAGGATTCATCCTTGAAGAAATTCTTGAAAAAAACAGATTTGAAAATCAGAAATACAAAAGCAACCAAAAAAACCCTTCTAAATTTGCATCTTAATTCATCTCATGATTTATAATCCAACACCAGGACTCCAGGGAGAAAATCAGGCCCCAATGGCACACTGACATTTGCAGGGAGACAAAAAAGAGAGTATACTCAAGGAAACTTGTTTACCGTAATTTGGAAGCTCACTGATCAAGATGAGAACAGGATTTTCATCTATTCCTTGACTATTTATTTACTGAGTATTAAAAATGGGATGTAATAGCCTTTAATTCTCTCCGTGGTATGCACTCACACACTGATAAATGATGTGACATTTGGAGCCAGTGCTAAGTCCTTAATAATATAACAGAGCTTTGAGTTCTTGGGGCAGTGTTCTTCCAAGAGTCTCTTTGATTATCTTTCTATCACTGCCTAAGTTGACAAAGCTGCAAATGTTATTGCAAGTCATAAAATTATCCAACCACAATGTCTGTCTACACGACCTGCAGTGGTTGTAAATGCCACAGATTGATTATGCACTGTGTAAAAAAGACTTATCTTTCATTCCTTCTAACTTTATTGCCCTTAATTTAATTAACTGTTGCTGCCTGCTACAGGTTGAAAAGAGAAGATAATATGTTCCTATTGTGTAGATTCAGACCCAGAGCATCTTTGACAAGTCTCTTTTTGCTCCTAACCTTTTCAGACAAAAAAAGAGTTCTGGCTAATAAATCTCTTTTTGTACATATTTAATATTTTTCCTATTTCTACTTAAATCTCTCTTTCATCCCCTCCTCCCCGCTGCTTACGCTTCCCATTTCCTGGCTATGCTATTCTTCTATCTACAACCAGTTTTCTGTCTGATATGTCAGCATATTGGTATTCCAAATAAATATTAGAGACTTATGTTCAAGTGCAACCTTAATGATAAACACTTTGTCTGCTGATTTAGTAGTGTTGTTCAGAATTATTTCCACATGAAGCTCAGTAATAATCCTTGAAATACTATTTCTTAAAAATAATTACATCTATGCCATTTAAGCACAAAAGAGAAAGAACTTACGTATGTCTTATGGCCAACCTGAGGAACAATGGCAGTATGGGAATTACTACTACATTTGGTCACTAGAAGGAGAAAAAACATTGAAACTCCATGATCATACCAACTGGTTGATCTGGATTCATTCAAACAGATTACTGAATATGTTTATATCTGTAGCTGAATGTTGAAAAAATGCATAAGCAGTCATTTCTCCAAGGTTAGTACATTAGGTGTCCTGCAGCAATGAACTTTGTCTCACCTTGTGAATGAAAGATGTCATAACGAGCTGGACTGCAGAGCCTTGCTCAACAGCACAGGTGCAGGAAACTACTCCTAAGACCTTTGCTCTGCCTAAGTATACCTCTCCTCTCATACATCTACTGTCCCAGTCTGCAAGAGTCGATGTTTAACCCCTGAAAGCCTGTACCTTTGAGGAATACATTCCCTTTGAGATTCTCTATAAAAGATAAAATAGAGAAATAGAGATTTTCTGTAAAGAGATATTATTACTTCAGTATCTGCAGTACTCCCACAGTGTTTTCTATTCTCAGGACCAGTGAGGAGATAATATTATCAATTCATCACAGACACTCCGAGTTTTGAAGGGATCTGCACTAGCTTAATATTTCTTAGCATCAGAACATTGTAGCTGCCTGCTTATTGGTATTGCATTTTTTTTCCCTGTATAAAGTGTGTTTTAGTAGTGAACATAATAGAGTGCATTAATATTGACTTCGCTGCATTAATTTTATAATAGAGAAACTAAGATTTTGTTGCTGCCTATTATCAAGAAGTTTTTCCTCTCTTCTCAGGAACAAGTCACCCCTGCTTTGGGGAAGAGTCCCACCTACTATATCTCTGAATCAGTTTCTCCAGCAGAGAAGGAGAGGCTTAAAGAATTCACAGAACCAACATAGCCCAAATATTAATTCACCTCTAAAGAATACAAAACCTGAGTGAGGTACACGCCTAGGCCATTTAGCAGCTAAAAGTAGGTAAAACATTCCGTTAAGTGCAGCAGGATAAATGAGGTGGTCTGACAGAAATTTCTCACTAAGAAAACTGAACCGAAAGATCCCTGCCATTTCTGTCAGCAGTAACAGAGTACTCATGTCACCAATTGGAAATGCTTTTTCACCCCAGTTTTACAGTATGTTTCCATTTTAACAGAATTGACAAGACCAAACATACATGTCTGAGCAGTTAAAGATTTTTTCTGGGTGGATTATGTGTGCAGATAATGTTCACAGAACCACAAAAACACTTCCGTTGGAAAAGACCTCTAAGATCACTGAGTCCAACCTTTCACTGATTTTCTATCTTGTCAACCAGACCATGGCTCTAAGTGCCATGTGCAATTGTGTCTTGGACACCTTCAAGGATGGTGACTTCACCACCTCTCTGGGCAGTCCATTCCAATGTTTAACTACCCTTTCCGTGCAGAAACTCCACCTGTTGTCCAGCCTGAGCCTACCCTGGCATAGTATGAGGCTCTATTCTCTTGTCCTGTTGCTGGTTGCTTGGGAGAAAGTTGCCCCTCACCTTACTACAGCCTTCTCTCATGTAGATGTAAAGAGAGACATACAGTCACCTTGAGCCTCCTTTTCTCCAGGCTAAACAACCCCAGCCACTCCTCACAGGACTTACTGTCCAGAACCTTCAACAGCTTCATTTTCCTTCTCTGGACACACTCCAGCACCTCCATGTCTTTCTTGAACTGAGGGGCTCAAAACTGAACACAAGACTCGAGGCGTGGCCCCACCAGTGCCAAGTACAGGGGGAAAATCATTGTCCTGGTCCTGCTGGCCACACTATTCCTGATACAGGCCAGGATGCCCTTGGCCTTCTTGGCCACTCACATTCAGCCACCTGTTGACCAGTTCCCTCAGTTCCTTTACCAATTGGCAAGTTTTTAGCCACTATGCCCCAGCCTGTAGCACTACAGGGGTTCTTGTTACCCAACAGTAGGACCTGCCACTTGGTCTTGTTGAACCTCATATCGTTGACCTTGGCCTATTAATCCAGCCTGAGGACATTAAATCAGTGCAAAATGTTACTGAAAAAAAGTACAATGTAATGTGGGGCTCATTTAAGTCTTCATGGCTGTCATGAACAGGCGCATGTGTAGTTATATTGAGATACGTTGTCATAGGTGAATTCCATTGTGCTAATTCCATTGGGATAACTGGCAGTGGAAGGTTCCTTATTGTCTTACACAGAACCACCTGTAATTAGACTCCAGTACAATGGAGCTGCATTGCCTGTTTCTTCTGAAGGTGCAGATTTCAGATATGAACCCTGAACATGAATTAGCTGTCCTCTAGGAAAGTCCTCACGAAAGTTTTCAGATCAGAAGCCTTTAAGATCCCTGCTGAATCCAGCCATTCTGAGAATAATCAAAAGAATGAACAGTGTATCTCCAGACTTCGATTCACTGGGCTGTCCATTTGGATGCCGGGCATACAAAAATGCCTTCAAGGTAAGGATTGCAATTACAGAGCTAACAAGCCCCAGTGTACATCCTCTTCAGGGAATGCTGCAAAATTTTAAGTAATAGAAGTTCAAAATCAAAGTTATTATCCCATCATTATCCACACTACAATGTCCCCTTGCCAACAATAAGCCAAGATATTTAAAAAGACTATGCCTCGAGTAATATAAACAGGACATTTTTTATGCACATATAAAAGTGATGTTCACAGAAAGGAATTAAATAGCAACAGTAATATACACTTGAATCACACTCTGTCTTTCATAATAATTTTTAAAGTTTATTTGAAAAGTGGTTTGTGTAACTGAGAAGTAACAATGAGACCGTTCAGTGAAATCTAAATTGAGCATACTGTATTTTTCATGTAAACTTTTAGAAATTCAAATCAAAGAACTTTCCTACACAAGGTATACACAAAACATGTCAGTTACGGACTAGATGCTTGTCTGGTCTTACTGGATGAGAATTTCACCTTCTCCATCTCTTTAAAGATTGGCATCACTAGCCTGCCCCCACTTTTCAGAGTTAATTGTACTGTTGGAGAAATATATCTTGAAATATATATTATGCGTGTACATAAAGTTATATATATTACATATATAAAATTATATATATATATTGCACCTCTATATGCCCCAAAATATGCAAGGAATTTCTGGATGTATAAAGCCATTCACTTTTTTTTAACGAAGTATTTAGTTTGGTGATGACATAGAATTTGATAGTTACTAAGGTGGGGGCAGTTCAGTTTAACATGAGGAACTCATATTAAGATGGCTGGTAATAGAGGACAAAGGACTGCTTAATTTTCAGGAATCTATTTAAATGAATATTTTGGCCCTCAAGCCTGAGAGGTGCATGCTTAAGAGAGGAAGAAATCAATTAATTATAATAATCTCAATCATTCTAAGAGAAATAGCTACAGAAACAGGATCCAAAAAGTGTAGCACAGGGCGAAAGAAAGCCAAAAGGAGAAATGCAGTGTGTGTCTTGATATGTGCAATTACATCCCAACAACACTATCGAGCGTGATAAATCGTATTCATCACCTGTTATTGATTGCTTCTCCTGTCCTCAGTTCACTAATTCATCTCAGTCATGACCACTTTCAACATTTCAAAATCTAGATCAGCTTTCCAGAGCCACGTAGAGAGGTGATATTGGCAATAAAATCAAAACAAACACATGAAAATTCAATTTTATTCCAGTTAAGATGTCAAGAATTGTGGGTTTAGCACAATTTTGAGCTCTCAGGAAAGTGTCTAATGGACACTTGGATGCACCAGTAAGAATAGTAAAGTGAAAGAATATTTCCCTGAATTTGGAAGGGAGGAAAGCAAGGTTGTTTTGCCATAGTTTAGATAAATAAAAATTGGACTGTTCTTCAGATAAGGGATGCATAGGATGAAAAATGTGTTTCTATGATTCTGTAGTTTGTTGTTTCTTTTTTTCTCAAAGTTGTACAGTATAGCTGTAGGAGAGCATAGCTTCTGTCCTCATTCAAACAACCTGCACTGCAAAAACCAAACTGCAACTCTCCTTACTCATTGTGGATTCAGGAAAGCAGACTCCAGGCTGCATTTCACAGAGCTCACTTCCCAGGAACTGGGCTGACTTCAGCACCATACATGGTTTCACAAAATCACAATATCACAGAATAAGCTGACTTGGAAGAGATCCACAAGGATCATCGAGTCCAACTCCTGGTCCTGCACAGCACCATCCCCAGGAGTCACACCATGTGCCCAAGAGCACTGTCCAAGTTCTTCTTGAACTCTGTCAGGCTGGTGCTGTGACCACTTCCCTTGCGAGCCTGTTCCAGTGCCCAAACACCTGCTACATAAATGCTTCCTGTTAAAGCTGGCTTACTTTCGAATAGGATCCAACTGAATCAGTACAACGAGCAGTGAGCCCCTGGGTGAGATCCCAGCTCCAGTTTGCAGGAGGGAAAAACATGTACGGGAAGGACCTCTCCTGCAATGTGCATCCCATCCGTACATGGCAGCAACAGCAAGAAGGACCTTCCTAGACCTGTAGAGTAGTTGAAGAAGAACAGTAAGGTTACTTTTCAGCCTCCTTAGCAGTCTCCTAGAGCAGCCTGTTATCCTGGACAGTTTCCTGCTAGTCTTCATCAAGACTCAGACTTCTTTCATAATCTGTCTGTTATGTGAGCAATCTACTTTTACCTTGATAAAGTGTTTAAAATGTGGAACTAGTACTGAATATCTGAACAGTGTTTTCATGAGTTTTAGGGACTGGTCAGGTTGGTAAAGGTAAGCATGTGACTTAATCCTTTGCTGCAGCAGGGCCATAACAACAGACTGCAAAATAATTTGAAAATATAATTTAAAAGAATTCTATCTGTACAAAATGTGACTAAATACATGCTAATACTAGAATTAGATTCAAATTAAAATACTATCTCTGGATAACTTTCAGAGCTGTTTGAAAAGGTAGATTCAAACTAATAGGAAAGCATAGAAGAAATAGTCACAAACTCAAGGATTTTGCTTGTCTGAAATTTGAAGGACAACAGCAGGTCAGCAAAAACAGAATTTGGGTGAGGTCTTTCAATGAAGAATTTTAAACACACAGAACAACTTCTCATCCATGTTTACAGCTTCCAGTGCTGTACATTATTACATGTTTGTAACTCCTATTTATATTCAGTTATTTCTTTTAGTTATGTAAAATGGGGGAAAATGTATTTACATTACAAAGGAAAATCTATTAAATCTCTTTAACAATATATATCCTCGTTTAGTAAAGGAGTAAATATTGTTTCAAGTAATTTTTAACTATGAAGTTCTGATCTTTGCGAGCTTTGAACACTAAACTCCAACCTGGAAAATTAATTTTCAGTGGAATTGAACTTCATTCCCCTTGAGACTGACACACCTTTGTCTGAGAAAAGGCCTGTGGGTTTTTATTGTTATCATTTAGCAATATTTTTATTGCTAAAATTGTATTTTTGAACTTCAGTTCTTCATAGGATACATAATTTATTGCATGCAGCAGATTGATCACCATGCTTCAAGAAATTACTTGTAGCCTAAGTATCCAGTATGACTTGGGTTTATTACAAAACAAAGAGGAAAAATCTTTATAATCCTTCCCTCCCTTCTTGCTGTCCCACTCAAATCACAATTTACAGTCAAGTCTTTATTATTCCTGTCACTTAATTCCCAACAGGAGTTAAAGAATGCAATAGAAATAGGAAGTTTAGGAGCAAAGTTATTTGTTTGAATTAGACACATATCTAGACCACTTAAGTTGGATTTCCTAAGCCTTATGCCAGCTCCCATTAGGAAACAAATAAAGATAATAGGCCAAGCACTTAGCACAACTTAAAAAGCCAAATAAAATTGTAAGTGAAAAGGAAATGGAAATGCTATAAAACACATATTAAGGAAATGTACTTTGGCAGCCCCAAGGGCCAAATTTCCCCCAAGAAATACACTCCCAGAAACCAAAACCAGAAACCACAAACAAACAAAATGAAGCAAAACCCAAGCCCCTCAGCTTCCCACAGATGGCAAGGTAGCCGTTATATCAAAATGTGCTCTTTCTGCAAGCACCACATACTAAGAAGCCCATAAAATCACAGAAGCATAACATTTATGTAGTTTTACAATTATAAATAACCTTAGCAAGATTGTTTGTTTCATTCAGTATTGTAGCAATGTAATCAGTCAACAGGAGAAAACTTGCACAGATTTATTCAGACTAAAGAGACAAAGGACAATCCAGCACAAAATGACTAATTATTCAGAAAAATAGGATAAGACTTCAAATATATTTTTATGCTGCATTATATAACATTACTATTATTCAGGAGAAACTAAGAGAAGTATGAAAAGATGTTTCCTGATATAGATATATTTTAAAGATGAATAAACTGAAAGATTAGGTGAAAGAAAGGGCACATTTATTAAGTAGTTAAATTTTCATTTATATTAAGTGTATTATAAGAAGGCACAAATGCTGAAGAGATGAACAAAAGATCTTTAAAAAGCCTCATTATGTTGCAATCTTAGGGCAACAACAGAAAACTTTCAGTCATATTCCATCTGCTTTTGAGCTTTCTCATCTAAGGTAAGAGATTTAGTCACCTTTATAGGCTGTTTTCAAGATGGCCTACCAAGAAATGTCCACAGAACCACCCTGTACTATCCTATTTTGTCCTTGACATTTTCAAGTCAAGATCATTATCCTTGACTTTCCCTAATCTAAAGAGAGATAAATAGGGATGTATTTCTACTTGGTATATTTTTATCACATCTAATACAGGAATTTAATCTCCTTGCCCTAAATTGCCCTATTCATAACCCTTCTGGAGTAAATTTATTTTCCGTAAGAATGAAGACAGCTTGGTAGGGTGAGGAGTTGGCATGACAGAAACAGAATGTTAACACCAATAATTATAATTGAAAGGTGTTACTTCGATGACAGTTTTCCACTTTCAAGGAGAACAAATCGATTCTGTGACCAGCTGTTTCATTCTGAAACACAGTCCTCATATTTTCACTTATATTTGGATGCTGAAGCATGAGAACTGCAAGCCAATCTCAATTCTATCAAAAAACAGACAGAATTAGTTCCCAAAAGTCCTTTGGTGGTGAGACTTACAGGTGGAGTCTTTCAAACTGAATGAAAACCAAAATATTTTCTTGGTAAAAATGTGATTTTAGGTTTTTGAAAATTCATGTCATATGGAACTAACAGTAGGACACTACCTCTATGTAACACCTCTCTAAATTCTTATTTTTGACATTATGGAAAGGAAAAACCACTTTCTGGATGTTTCATTTTAGATTATATTATGTTAAATTTCTTTAATAATTAGGACCACTGTGAACAACTTCCACTCTTTGTTCTCTTTACAAAAGCATCATCAACTTGAGTGTAAAATTATCACATGGATCCTTTGCCTATTTTCATAACATACTTTTTGTAGGGAGGTAGTACATGGGCCAAAAGATATTTCATTCGACCCATGGATTTACAGTATCCATAATTGCAAACTACAGAATTATAGATGAGCATGCATTTCAAGAAGTTCTTGGAGTGCCTTTGGAAAAAAGTGTGCACCATGGATGTTCTAATAGATTAGAACTAGGAATCTGAGACAGAAATATGTGTTCAGTTTCTATATATTCCCAGTTGGGAGAGAAATATGCATAAGTAATGCAGATAAACAGAGGAAGGCCAATTACATATGCATTTGCATTCATTTAATTGTGTATTTTTATTAACAATGTACAACTTTTTATTTGTTTGTCTAAATACATAAACAACAAGAAATTTGAATAAAATTCAAAAGGGGGGAAAAGGGATTTTCATAATAACTTTCCCCAGGAATTGTGCTCCTAATTTTCTTTGACCCAGATTCTCATGAGTATTTAAATATGTAAACTTGTACTGAATTAAATTACTTCCTTTTTTCTTTGAAGATTGATGTTTTAGATGCTTTTGAAAACACCCAGGAGGATCACCTCCACCTATATTATTCCCTTGAATTGACTATAAATGTGATAGGTTTACATATCTTGCTCTTAGCCCACTTTGAAACTGCCTGAATTTTTAATGCTATACACAAAAAATTTGAATTGATTGTGTCCTTTGTATATCGTTTTAAAGACAAAGATTTTTTATGGTTGGTCCACTAAAACTTTCAGATGCTTTAATGAAAGAAAGGAATATGTTGGTTAGTAAATGTTCTGTACTTATTCATAGTTATTTTTGACAGGCTGATGAAGTGTCAATCAGAAGTGAGGCCTGTTTTAATACTGCTCAGTTTTCAATTACTTCCGTTTACTCAGGTTTGGCTGGGAGGCATTTATTGAACCTGAAAATGCTGAGTACTTCATTCTTTTGCAATGGCTTGACAAATTTGGTATTCCAGCAACAATATGGACAGCCAGTGAAGAGAAGTGTGAAGATGAAAAATTGAGTTTGATTTACCCATGCTTTTTTGTACATGATAACTGTTAATTCTAACTGAATAATTAAAATTGGATCTGTAGATGTCAAAAGCAGAAAGTCACTGAAAGTGAGTGTTTAATTTCTTCACACTGCTTGGAGAATTCCACCTTAAATTTTTCTTCTCTGTTCAAAATTGCTAGATAAAATAAAAATTCAGGATCACCAGGCTCAGAGGGGTTTTTTTTTTTCCATTTATAAAAAGCTTTTCTTGTGTTTTGAATAGTAACTTTATTAGTGCAGTTTCTACCTATTTCCTGCTTCTTCTTTCTAGTGGATGCAGGTCATATTTGTGTGAAAAAAAAAAAAAAAAGATAAATGGCTCTGGTCAAGGGCATTGGACTGAGGTCCTTAGCAGATTTTGGTCTGTTGCCCAGGACTGGAAATGGATTACTTGAGCAGTGTGGAAAACATTCCCAATTAATACAGTGCATAAACTTTCACTGCAGCAATAAGATCCGCTACAAATTCACCAATCCACTTTAGAATCTACTTGTTACTTAGAGGGAAGTAACTACTTACCATTATTTTCTTTTAACTTGGGTTTTTGTATAAAAAGGTTAGCAACTTACAATTTTCTGAAAAGTGTCAGAAATAAAACATAGGTATATATTAATTTCCTTCACTTAAACAAAAAAAAGATGCCAGAAAGCTCTTTTAATTAATTGCTTTAAAATATGAATTGCTCTGGGAAATTTGGACAAATAACTAAAATTTTAAAAAAGAAACCTATGTGTCAGTATTTCTTTTTGTCTAATAGCTTCATATGTCTCAGAAAGCTGATACTCTGTTTAGTCAGCACTGTATTTCAAGCGCAGTTCTTTTTCCAAGATCTGTGTCTGCAATCAGGCTTATGGTATCACCTTGGTACTGAGAATTGCTGTTCATATTATAAAGCACTGTCATCCTGACGATGCCTCATCTGCTGAAAGCCGTTGCTAATTCCAGTGGGAGTGCAGGAAGGATAGCCTTCTAGCACAATAACTTGACGTCTGCCTCACCATTTGGTCATTTACGTTATGTGGAGCTAGATACAGCCAGACTCTTTTCAGTTCAATTTGGTGTTTTGCTTTGTATCTCTGTTTCTTACTCGTAAGACTATTTTGGTAAAGACTAGCTGTGCTTCATTAATATCAACAAATAAAAATTGTTGTACTTGAAATATTATGGAACTATTAACTTCATAAATAAGAGGACTGAAAGATTAGAAGTTCAGTTACTACATTAACTATATGTAACTATTACTATTTGTTTGGGGTTCTTTTCTCCTTTTTAACTTTTAATAATAAGAACATTAAGAAAACCAGACAGTTTTACTCTGTGGGCAAACCCAGAACATTTCTAATAGCATTTTAGTTGTGTATTTAATTGAAGCAAAGACCTAAAACCATTATCACCTGCTCTAAAATCTTTGTCACCATATCTATTCTACTGCACTTTTACTTTGAGAAACAAAATTGATTCTGGACTTCATCCAGTCTAATTTTCCAGTAAGTTGCAAACAGTATGTGTCTTTGGGCTTCAGTGAAAAATGTCTGAGTAGGAAGCAATGCAAGTCATCACCGAGACAAACATTGCCAATGCTCTTCATATGTTCCAAGAGATAAGATGTCACTGTTCTGCTTTCTATTTTAGAGACTCTTGTTAGATTTTGAATAAGACAATTATAAGATTTTAGCAAGTTTTTCCTCTTCTTCCATAAAACTTAAAGGAGGCTGCAACTCCATTGAACAGTATAAACTCCTGTATGTTTGATTTCTATCCATCCTGATTCTTATTAGTGCAGTAGCTAGACCATTACTCCCCTCCCCCATTGTACTTGCTTGTTTCTGACAAACTACACAGAAATGCACAAAAGCTTTACATCCAAAGAAATTTTCTTAAAAAATAATCCATTCCCAAAATACATTAATTAGTCAAAAACAGAATATCAAGACTGGGAGGAAGAGGAGAGTTGGTTTTCTAGTGATAAACTCATTTAAATAAAAATTTTACTCTTAATAGTTAAGACAAAAGATGATGGATCAACCTCGCTTTTCTCTGTTCGGAAGATTATATCTAATATTAATTCTGTATTTCACAGGGTACTTTTATGATAGTTGTTTGTACAAGGATATCTTCCTACACAAAACAACAAGGAACAAACTCAGTAAACTATAATAACCATCTTACAATATGACACTGTAGTTTACAGTTAAACAACTTCAGAATGTGCACAAGATTTTTCTGTTCTCGACATCTAATTTCCGTTAAAATAAAACATAGAGTTGAGCACCTGTGGTTTAGAGAATCATCACAATGTTACACACTTCTTTAAATGCTAAAGAAATACTTAGTTTCTTTAGTTTCAAAGTAATTTCTCCCATGCTAAATTTAAGCACACAGAGAAATCTTTGTATGTTTGAGCCCCAAGTAAGTTGTATGCTTTTTAAATGCTGAGGACACTTTGGGTTCATTTAAGGAAGATATGGGTATAAAACACTTTGAAAAATACCTGACTCATCATTATATATTGCATCCCATTACCATTCCAAGGAGGAACAGCACATATAATATGATTATTGAGGGGAAATTAAAAAAAAAAAAATAAAAAAAGAAAAAAAAATGTGGGAAGAGACCAATCCCTAACTGGCTACAACCTCCTTTCAGGCAGTTGTAGAGAATTATAAGGTCTCCCTCCCTTGAGCCTCCTTTTCTCCAGGCTAAACAACCTCAGCTCCCTCAGCCGCTGCTCATAGGATTTACCTTCTGGATACTACATCAGCCTTTTTACCCTTCTCTGGACATGCTACAGCATCTCGATGTTGTTCTCTAGTCGAGGTGCCCAGAACTGGGCACAGTACTTGATATGTGATCTCAGCAGTGCTGAGTACATGGGGACAATCACTGTCCTCGTGCTGCTGGCCAGGATAATACAAACCAGGTTGCCATTGACCTTTCTGACCTCCATAGAGTACATCAGTTCATGTTCAGCCAGCTGTTAACCAGCTCTCCCAGGGCCTCTTCCACTGTCATTCTTCCACATTCTTCCATTCTTTCCAGTCTATAGTGCTGCTTTGGGTTGGCGTGACCCAAGTGCAGGACCCAGCACTCAGCCTGGTTGAACCTCATTCTTTTGGTCTCGGCTTATCAATCCAGCCTGTCCAGATCCCTCTGCAGAACTTTCCTAAGATCCAGCAGATCAACACTGCCCCCCACCCCCAACTCAGTGTCATCTGCAAATTTGCTGAGGGTACATTCAATCCCCTCATTCAGATCACCAACATAGGTATTAAAAAATACTGGGCCCTACGCTGAGCCCTGGGGAAGCCCAATAGTGACCGGACACCAGCTGGATGCAGCACCATTCACTACCGGGCCTGCCCATCCTGCAATTTTTTAACCAAGTGAAGACTGTCCCTGTGAAAGCTGTGGGGTGCCAGTTTTACCAGGAAAGCGCTATGGAAGACAGTATCAAAGGCTTTGCTGAAGTCTGGGTAGACACATCCACAGCCTTTCTCTCATCCACCAGGTGGGTCACCTGGTCATCAGGAGATCAGGTTGGTCAAGCAGGAGCTGCCCTCCCTAAACCTGTGCTGGCTGGGCCTGATCCCTTGGATGTCCTGTATATGCCATATCATCACACTCAAGATGATTCCTTTCATGACCTTGCTGGGCACCAAGGCCAGACTGACAGGCCTGCAGTTCCCCAGATCCTCCATCTGCACTTGATCTCACTCCTGGACTTACTTCAGTCACCACTGGTGCCACTGCTGCATCTGCTACCTCACCTCAGTCTGTTCTGAAGGGATTGTGAATAGCTGTGGTGTCAGAAAATAATTTCTTTAATTAGCAACTGTCACCTAGGTAAGCTTGAAAATTTACTGTATAAAAATCATCTCTAAACCCAAGTTACCCTTGAAACCCTGAACTCATTCAGGAATATGCATAAATAGCACTTTATAATTTTGCACTATTTTGAAAAAAATGCATCTCAACTACTGTAAAAGATGCTCTGAATCAATCTGTTTGACTTTGCATTGTGATAGAGTTAAGCTGCACATACACATCGTCTTCTGCCCATGGGTGTGTTACCACTCTCTAGTTCATTCTGCAATGTCACCGCCACATCATCTTGAAGATTGCTCTTTTTTGGGTTTTTCTGGCTGAGATGCTTCTGTGACCGCTTTCTAATCTATTTCAAACAAAAAATGCCATGTTAGCAAAGATCACCTTTGAGACTGTTTAAATTAGTTCATCTTGTTTTGTCCCAAATAGAGCAATCACTTGAAAATTCTCAAAGGGATAGAAATTTTTGAGAAGCAGGCAGTTATAAACAACTGAGAAAACAAAGGCAATGATAACAATTTCTCTGATACCATTTAATCTAGAAGTCAACATGTGTCTCCAGCTTCAGGCTGTACAAAATACATAAATAAGTTGGCCTGTTACTAAGATTCTTGATTACTCTCTGTCTTTGAGAATTTTAGAAACTACTAGATGCAGTTGGCAAAGACAGATATTCTGAGTGGACTCTGAAATGTCATTAAATCAAAGATGTGAAAGGTACCTGGACCTACTATCTCAAATAGACGTAGAAGAAAACTTGTGGGCAACACCTCCATCCAGTCCGGCCTGGAGGAATAATGATTTCACAGATGGTATTAGGAGGAAACAAAGCATTAGTGTGGAATTTAATAGAGGATTTGCCATCCAAAAAATCTCTGTCTCAGAGCTCAAACTTTATAGACAAGGTGAGAATTGGCAAACGTCAAATTGAGATAAATATTCTCACCTATAACTAGCAACCAAAGCTACAGTTAAAACAAGCAACAAGTAGCTATCCAAACAAGACTCAAAACTTAATAAATTCTCCTTTGGCTTCTGCACAAATGATGATGCCAAACAAAGCAGCAAATGTGCAGAGACAAATGTAAAAGATGAAATTGCAATGTAGAAAACTGTGGAAGTAGAACTCAGATAATTAACTTCTGAAATCATGGTAAATTTTATCATCTTGACCCACAATATTTTAAGAAATCTGGTTCATGAAATCTAGTTTACAAACATTTTAAACTAGTCACACACAGAGGAAACATGGTATGTTTTCTTGCTATACAAGAGTTGTGGTGCGCAAGTAGAAGAAAAAAAGCAGAAGTGTCAAAGAAAAACAGCTGATATATTTCAGTAACTTTTCCAAGGCTAATAAATACTGGGATCCCCTGTACATCAGGAAATTCCTGACTCAGAAATATTGTGAATTAAAGTAACAACCTACAGAAGTATCACCACTTCCATGTCCTAATGTTTTGCTCTTTCCTAAACACCTGCTTTTGTTTTCTGTCAGTGAGGAGCTCATGAGCTAGACAGACTTTTGGTGACACTTTCTGCAAGTCTTCTTTTGTTCTATTGGAAAGTAAGGAAAAGTCTTTACAAAAGCTACATTGGAACAGATAAACCACCTGTTTTTCCATGATGAGATAGATATATTTCCTAGTTACAGGACCTAGCTTGGATTTCATAGCTTTTTTAGTATTGTATAGTAAATGGAGATGTTAAGGAAGAAGTGAAGGGGAAAGAGCCATGGATAAAATTTAGATTGTCTCATGCAGAAGCATCTCATGCAGGGATAGAAGAGTTCAGCAAGGATGAGTCTGGAAGGTGACTTTATTTAATATGTCCACTAAACATGCTTGGCACATACCTATGAGTAGGACAGTGAAATTGGATGACTGTGAGGTAGAAAGCTTTATTGCTAGAGAGGAAGATTGGAATACTCTACAAGTGGTGTGACCCTGAGAACTGGAGCCACAGCTCTGGGAATATATGTAATAATGCAGAAAGCAAGGCTGCTCACTTGAGAGCTAACACGAACTTAGGCTCTGAATTGTGAGTTCATCAGTCGAGGATGACAGAGGATAAAGATATGGGTGCATCCATCAATAACTAGCAGCTGCAGAACACAACTGTGGATTTTGGAGGCCCTCAATCAGAGAAAATAATCCCACCAGGAACAGGTAAATATTAGCCTCATCATGCCAGGCATTAGTAAGTTATTGCCTGGAAACACAATGTTCAGTTCTCATCATCCATACTCAAGAGAGATGAGCACAAAATGAAGGACACGTGTAAAAGATGTCCTGAATTATTCAGAAGAACAGAGAAACTACTTCATAAGAAGAAAGAAAAAAAGAATGTTTGGATATGATAATCCCCTGTATAAATATGATGTTGAAATGAATGTGAAGAGAGAGATCGATTAACCCATGGAAAATGTAAATCAGAAGTGAATTCTTTAAATAGGAAATAATCCCTTACTATCATCAGAGGTGCTAAATTCTAGATCTAATTTTCAACAACAAAAAAACCTCTGGGAAGTGAAAGGCAGAACTTCACATGTAAATGAGAAAATTTTAGGATTTAGGTATTTGTGATGTTAAGAGCCTTGAGTCAGTTACTCTCGGAAGCAGATCCACAGTTGTCTTTCTATGTCAGCAGATATATTGGACCTGGAATTAGCAAATATATGAACTCAGATTAGAATGGGACAATATTGACCCTCTGGAAACCTCAAACACTTTAACAGAACCTGACTAAAGCTTTCACATTAATAAGTGTCATTTCTTGGCTTAAATGGCTTAAATTGAACTCTTCCTTCCAAATTTATTGAAAACGTAGATAGTCTCTTACTGGGCTGTGGCAAGAAAATGGACAGGAAAACAGTGAGTGGTCCTTCTCTGCTGATTTGCAGTGAGAGAAGTCTAGAGAGAAATAAGTTAACTTGCAATAGGAAGGTATTTTTGTTCACACTCCAAAAACAGTGAATTTCTAGTCCTTCTCCCACAAGAGCTGTGAAATGACACAGACTTGGTCCCAAGAGCCCAACACACATTTTTCATAGGATGAGAAAATTCATTTAAAAAATCGTGTATAAATCATGAGCAGGAAAAATGTGCATAAACCCATTGTATAAATTATTTCCTAGAAAAAGGTCCCACTGATGTAAGCACAGTGCAGTAAAGTATCATTTCACTGATGAATAAGTACTGTATACTACCTATCGTTTCAGTACCAAATTTTTTCTTTACCTCAAATTACCAAGGTTGTGCAATTAAAAAGGAGCAGACCCAGCTGAAATGCCATATTGATACTTACAGCATTTTAAGAAACTTTAAGTCTGTTTTCTTGTCTGTATCAGACCTTTATACAAGGACTCTCTATTGTTGTTTATTCCAAGGAACTGAGAAAAATATCAGAATTTTTACCTATTGATGAGGCTTTAACAGAATAATTCAGTGAAACATAAGTAGTGAATAGATTTACATTCAGAAGTATTTTATATTGCCTTATTTGTATGTTATTAAGGTTAGCAGTAAATGTGAGTCAGAAAACAGATTTTTGACTCAAGAAAGATAATATGACTACCACCACAGCTTTACAGCAATTGACTGACTCACACTAACTGAAGAACTTTTATTATCCAAAGTACAGGTGCAAGTTTCCTCATCCCAGTCACAAGGGCTGCATATTTGTACAAGTGGATGTTCCCTGGAACAGAACTGCCTTTGAATATTTTCTATATCACTGAATAGGGGATCCAGCATTTTAAAGCATTACATTAGGTAAACCTTTCAGGGAAGTTTTAGACATGCTAAAAAGTTGAATGAATGCGTACCACATTTTTCATAATCATCAAGGTTCCTAATTTTCTGTTGAAAATAAGAGGAAAAGAGAGCCAATGTAGGATCAGATTCCTTTGAGGCAGTGTGACTCAAGAATCCATATCTCAATTTTAAAGCAACTTAGATTTCTAAGTTCCTTTTACAAGAATAGACAAATGAAACATTTATTAACCCAGGGAGGCTGAAAGGAAGCTTTTATTTATTTATGTATTTATTTATGTATTTATTTATTTATTTAAATTCCAGATAAAGTAAAGGTATTTCTACCAGGAAAGGGTTTCAGGCTTTTTTCCAAGTCCTATTCTTAGTGACTTTTCTGCGTTTTCATTACTGAAGCACTAAGGCATAACTCTTTCAAAGACCAGGGACATGATCTTAGGTCTGTCCCTGTTTCATCTAAACCACCCAGACACAAACTTACAGATCTCCTGTGCTATTTTCTTTTGGACCCTTCGGATGTTTAAAGGTTGGAGCTGAAATCAACTGCAGGTGAAAATTTCAGTATAATGAGTGGCTGAGCTGTACAAGCCTCTGCTCCTAATTGGAAACCCAGGCAAAGTAAAGTGTCTTTGGTCACTTATATGCATGTAAAAATCTGACATAGAGAAGACAAGAGCTGCTTGAAAGGTACCAGAGCTGACATTCCAAAGACATTTTAGCATATTTGAGAATGTTAACTCCTGGTCTTAAAATGTCAGTAAGATTTCAATCTCTAGGGACCTCAGCTTTGCTGCCGTTGGCAATTTTAATGAAAGTCAGCAACATATACAGTGAAGACTCCAGATATGGGAAGGTAGATCAGACTCTCTTTGACCTCTCTGAAGCTGCTGACAAAAGACCTTATTCTTTTTCTATTGAAATCAATGATTATTTTTGGCATTGCTTGCAGTTGGAACATGATTGAGCCCAAAGGTGGTAATTAGTGCTTATTGGGATAATGGTTTTGATGTGGACACAAAAGCAGCCTTTCTGTGCTTTGCAATGCTAATGAATCTGAAAAGCAAGAAGAGTGCAATAGGGATCAACCTCAAATAATGTCACTCAGAATGAGACTATTGTGAATGTCTGTTGTGAATGCATTCTTCTAACTTTATTTTTACTTCTGATTTGTGACAACTGTGTTCTGAACTTTGTTTAACTGTGCTAGTAAAGGGCTGCAGTAAATTCATCCTTTCTACAGACAGCTGCAATATCTTCTCTCCTGAGAATTGGTGACAAAGAACATTATGCCAAATGAATTTGAGAGTTAATAAAGATAACTCACCTGGGTTTCCTTAAGTACAACAGAAATCCCTAACATCTGTAGTATCAAGTCCCAGCTATCAACTGAGACTCCAGATTTAACACCAGGGTATAGGAAACGTGGCAATACAGAAACATTTTCAATTTTAATTTTAGTGCCAGTCTCTTTCAGTGCCTGGCCAGATTTGTGTGTTGTGTTCAATTCACAATCTCACTTCAGCTGCTACATGAGAGCCTATTCTGCTTCCCTTCTGTCTTCTATCCCTTTTCTTGGCCAGCATCACACTGGCACAAAATAAATAAAACAGGAAGGGAGAAGAGAATGGATACTTACGTTCCCATATAATTTCCCATAGCAATTAATTCTGCTGTGACACAGGATAGTACACAGGTATCTGATAGAACACTGGGACCCAAATGTGTCCTTTTTTAGTCCTGTTTAAGACAGAAAGCATCACGAAGCAGCACGAAGCCCATATTTCACATGGTTGCAGGTTAATAACATACCAGGTGCAGGCTGCATAAGAGTTTTCTCATCAAAATCACATTAGGGATAAAGTATGAAGAAGACAAATGCAGTCTAATGGAGAAACAGAACGTCACCAATAGTTATGTGCTTATCATTTTAACCTGTGGAGTACTGAAAATACCCACAGAAAACTTCAGAGAAGAGGCGAGAGAGTCTGTATCAATTTCCATCAGCATCCAGTGACCCAGTCAGGTGTGGAGCATGTGAGGCAGCCCCACTAAGACAGTGGTTTTCTCTATGCCTTCAGGGAGATGAAATTGGTGTATCTGTTCTAGCTGTTGGCAACATGAGAAAACCTGGGTATTTTTTATTTACTGTCCACTTTTACAATTGTATTTTTAACAGTGGGATCTCCTGTTCTTGAAATTATATTCAAGACTGCATTCAAGCTTCTGTTATGCCTTTGTAACCCCCTGAATTCAAACAGTATTTCAGGACAGAGTCTAGACCAACATGTCTTTATCAAACACGATCTCACTGAGAGCTCTATTTCTAAATGGATTTTTTAGTTAGTAAAGTGAAATAAATGTCCAGTAAATTTCTCAGAAGGCTATTCCCTTTGAAGAGTAAAATAAATATTTATAACAGATTAAACAATCAGTACTAGCAAGAAAAACAGCAGGTATAATAAGAGATGTGCCAAAGAAGATAAAACCATCTATTTGGCCTTATTAACTTTAAAACAGTCTATGTCAGTCAATGTATCAATGTGCTGCTGTGTTATCTCAATAACTTGGTACTGTGTCTCTGCTACCTCTACTATTTTGCCCTCAGCCATTTACTTATACAAAATATAACTGAACTGGCTATAAGAGAGCTGAACCATAATTAACAAGTCTAATTTAGAAATATGGGAAGCAGTGAGATTAGCCAGGCCTCTATTTTTTTTTTTTCCTTTACAGTACAGTGATAAGAGCTCTTCCTGGAAGCCTTATTAATGTAACATTGAAAAGAATATGCTTTTTTGCTGTCTACATTATGAATGGCATTATTTTTAGTTATTTGTGTTATTCAAAATCTTTATCTCAAGGTTAAGAACAGGTCATTTTTCAATTCCTACTACTTATTCCTTTTATTATTTCAGTGATGACTACTAAAATCCATGATTGAGAAGGTTCTAGGCAAGCAAATGTTATCAGGAAGCCTGTTCTGTGCTGTTTGAATTTTCATTTAGAATCAGTTAGCTTACTCAAATGCTTCATAGTGCCTTTTGTTCTCTTAGTGTCTTATTCTCCCACTGAAGGGCTAAGGATTAAGAAATGCACCTCCTACTAGCATTACTGGAACCTGTATGTTTAAATCTTACTAGGAATCAATACAAGAAAACAACTAATTAAAGTTAATCTATGCTGCTAGAATACCAGCACTCCATATATTAATTAAGTTTTGAAGCTTGTGAAAAACGTGCAGCTCATCAAGTAAAACATTCAGTTTAATACTGGAAGAGCCTGGGTTGCAGATTTCCAGTTGATGTCAGTGGAATGCAGCCTTGTGGAGCATGCTTAAAGCCTTCCAGTAGAAATCCCTGGGTTAAGGGGCTAATCCCACTAATAAGGAAAATGTAAAGTCTGCATTTGTTCAGAAGGGCTGGATCCAGACTATTTTTAAAAATTTGAATAGTCTCATAAACACAACATATAAATAGTATCAGGAGTAAATCTGAGTACTTTCCTGGTGTGAAAAGATAGGCAACAGTTAAAGCTTGATAATACTGCAAACACCGAAGCAAAAGGGTGCCCTGTGAGTCCTCAAAAGCAACACAGTTTGGGTCAGCAGCAAATTCTCATAATATTGTTGTAACATGCTACTTATGGACTGAAGATTCTCAGCCAGTTCTTCACAGTGGCTCCAAGGTGTTGTGATTGAAAAAGCCTATTTATCTTCTCAGGACAGGCATCCACATGTGAAAGCTACATTAGATGAACTCAAAGCGTTCAAGTTGACTATACAGCTTGCAGAATTCTTCTTCTCCCAACTCATCATGCAGAGGGTAGAGCAGAGCATGAATACTCTCCAGGTAACAAAAATCTACCTCAGATAAGAAAATTCATCTCTTACAGCTCTCGTTCATATGAAGAATTTTAATTAATTCAACTGAGTTACCCATGTGAATAACTGAGATTTGCCAGTGAAGGCTAAGCAACTTAAGACTTTAATTCACCACGTCTGATCAATAGGCACTAGAATACCTGGATCATCTGGCTAATTAAGCAAGTTACTTTTGCTAGCATAAGTAGACTGTCTGGAAAAAACTGCAATGTATTAGGGCTGGAGTACTGCAGTCACTGTCAGGAAATTTGTTTTTCTTTCAGTCAACTAAGAAGATTTTTTCTGCAAGTTCTATCTAGTCTTCCTTTCTTTCCTTCCTTTCCTTCCTTCCTTCCTTCCTTCCTTCCTTCCTTCCTTCCTTCCTTCCTTCCTTCCTTCCTTCCTTCCTTCCTTCCTTCCTTCCTTCCTTCCTTCCTTCCTTCCTTCCTTCCTTCCTTCCTTCCTCCCTCCCTCCCTCCCTCCCTCCCTCCTTCCTTCCTTCCTTCCTTCCTTCCTTCCTTCCTTCCTTCCTCCCTCCCTCCCTTCCTTCCTTCCTTCCTTCCTTCCTTCCTTCCTTCCTTCCTTCCTCCCTTCCTTCCTTCCTTCCTTCCTTCCTTCCTTCTTCATATCTACTTCATGTAGAACCGCTTTAAAAAGAGGAGATACCAAGATGGTTTTTTATTTTCTGTGTTAAGTTGTGCTTTTACTAAGTACAGAGCTCACTTAAATTAAGGTAAATGGATCTTTTGAATTTTAAAGGCATGTTTTATCAATGCATTAAGCACTGGCTGTATATTTGGTGCTGTTAATTGGATTCTGTCACTGAAGCAAAGAGAAAAACCATGTACTGAAACTACTTCATCACCAGTTCACAAGTTCATAATCTGACATTACTATTCAGTGAAGTGCTCTGCCCATCTATAAATTAATGTATTTTTAATCTGATACAACATATGTACCCCTATATCCAAGGGCAGGAGAACAACCATTTAACACCTTTCTGTACTTTTACTTTTTCTCATTTGCAGTTATTTTGAAGAAAATTATTTTACCAATGTCAAATCAGCATGAGACTACATGGTTTCTTCCTTACTAATAAAACATCTATAAGTTTTTTAAATCTTGTTTTTCACTGTTATAATGGCAAATCTGGGGTTTACAGTTAATTTTATTTTGTGTTAATTTATATTTATTAAGAGAAATGTGACCTATTTTTCTTCATAAAGAAGCTTGTATGAGATCAATAAAATTTACCTTAAATGATATATTTGTCTCTAAAGTGAAAAATATAGCTTCTAAATAAAATTCTAACAATGACAAGATGGTGTGTCAAAAAGGTGATCAAAATTGGAATTTGTGCTAAGAGAGAATTTTAAGGTATATCAAATAAATCACTTTCTAGCACTTTCTCTTCCTTGGTTAAAAAGTTACCTGAAACAGCTTCAAGATCTCATAAATTTAAGACTTAGAAGTTGAGCTAGATGAAACCTACTTAAATGTTTGATATATTTCTTTCTTATATGGTACAGTTAAAATCCTTCTGTGTCATTGTCTTGTCTTACATAAAAAAACTGTTTTAATTCCAAGTCTCTCTTAGGAACTAAGTTTCTTTCTGTTCACATTACTAAGCAAAAATGCCAGTTGTTTGAGCCAGATTTACTCTGTGGAGCATAAATGGAAAGGAAACATTTGGTTCCTCAGTCCCACCTGCTGCTATTGCTGGCAGCCTGGGCATATAATCCGTTTCCCAAAATGATCAAGTTTGAAACTAACTCATTTTCCCCCCACATTAGTCTTATTGGAAAGCTGCTCTAACATGTTGTTTTTCTGAGGGCTGAAGCCCCCTAATATTCATCATAAATACTTTCATGGCCAGTTTCCCATTGGTCATTTTGACATTATCTTTTGCCCAAGTATCTGGTCCGTCTTAATACGGTTCATCCCCTTACCTTCAGTCCATATCATAAGACCTTGTCATTTGCCTCCTTGAAAACCAATCTGTTTTTTTAAGGATATTACTCCTCATAATCCTTGTCTTTCTCTGTGCTGTTCCAATCTCTTTTATTCAGCTCTTCAACATATTTGACTCTCTTTTTCACAGGTCATTAAACAGTAGCTAACTAAATTCTGAAGTGTGACGAATTTGTACATTTTCTTTACTAACAGAAATATCTTAACTCACATGTAACCATCTCATCTTCAGGAAAAGCTGCAGAGGAGATGTCCACCTGGAGTCTTTGATGGACATATGGGAAATTCTGCAGTGGAGGTTCATTACCAGTTTTCTGTTTAAAAAATTACAGACAAGAAACATTCCTTCTTCCCCAAAGCTCAATACTTTTAGAATGATTCGAGGAAAACTAGCTTATCCAGTTAGGGAATCACTTGTAGTTTTGCTGAGGATTCTCAGGAAAGGAACAAAGCCTTTAAAGATCTGGCTGGGTCATCCATTTTACTTACACAATTCCCATATATCTGGTCAGTGAGTGTTTTACTTATCAGGATACTGGGGAAATATTTTGTGTTTGGATTTCCCCTTCATACCCTCAAAACAACTGCAGGATTTAAGGCAGGCTCTACACACAATATATGTTAGATTAATGATTTATTTTGCTACCATATGTCAATAAAACTGACCCGTGATTCCCATGCTGCTGCATACTCTTGTGATGTATTGAACAAGTCAGTCTTACATACTTGGTTTGCTAAACTGAATACAGCTTTGGATGATACTTGAAAGAGGAATCATCAGTGGTATAATAGAAGTGCAAGTTGCTGTTTTCTTTGGAAAAGGGATGCAGGGAAAACATGTTGTCAATGATTGTTAGAAGACCATCAAGGAGAACGAGAAAGAAAAAGTTGGGAGCACCATGACACCTCTGTAATTTATGGATGTTTTGCATTCTTATGCAAAGCTCATAAAGACGAAAAGATAAAAGGGGCTGAGCCTGTTAAGTTGGGCTGTGGTCTTGGTAACAAGATAAATACAATTTTTAAGTACAATATTGTATATCATATGGTCAGCTCAGATTTCTGCAAACAGCCATTTTGTTTGCAGAAGTATTTTATGCCAAACTGGCACTACATGTCCTGGTTTATGAAAAATGATGCAATTTCATCATTTCCAAATGATTTGAAGAAAATTAAGATTGATTTATCTTGGGATTTGGGGGGTTGCTTGTTTGTTTGAGGGGGGATATTTTTTCTTCAGCCTCAGTATTTGACTAGCATGGTCAGAAAAAGAAATCAAGATTGTGACATGGATTCCATTGAGAAAACGACAAGCTCTTTAACCACTTTTGTTTATTGATTAAGATTCTGAAAGTCAGATAAGGAAAACTATGTGTGTGTTAATGAGACAGCTACAGAGAATCCTTTGGGATAAAGACTTTTTCTAGTTTAAAAGTTGATGATGGAAGCAAAAGATAGAATTGTAATGCTGGATCTGAATAATGTGGGTACCATGTCTCACATTAATATTTCAGCTCTCTATTTTTTAGTGTTGGTTAATCAGAGACTACAATCGTTTATAAACAGCTATTTTGTGGCAAATAATTGGATCACCGGTTTTGTATAATTTTTGAAAAGTTTAATCAGATCTTTTTTCCTCTTTACAAACATTAGTTCTACCAGATGATAATTCACTGAAACTTATTTGTGTTCATACCTACATTGAAACTGATAATGTGCTGACAAATTACTTTTATGGCTTTGTTTTTGTGTTTATAACACTGCAAAAACAGAGTGTTGAAGTTTAGAATTTGTAAATAATATGGAAGCCACTAGAAATTTTCATCTAACAAAGGCCTTCTTTTTCCCCAATTAAATATTTTCCTTTCTAAGTGATAACAATGAAAAGTACAGAGTGAAATTTGCTTGAAAAGATGCAAAGAGACAATCCCAGGAATCTGGTATCTAAGGGATAGAATAACTGATATTTCAGAACAGCAGATAGAGATTTCATCCTTACTCCTCTCCTTTTAATTTTATCCCACAGATGGCAAAATTGTCCAAGAAATGTCACTGAACACTGAGAAGAGAAAAGGCCAAAACTGTGAGTAATTTTTTTAAAGCTTTGCTCAGTATTTGCCAAGAAGAACATAAGTTGGGGTGAGTGGTTCAAATCACCTGTGATTAAAGACACGTACAACTGTAATAAGAGAAAAGAAGAAGAAAAGGAAAAAAGAATGGGAACAGGAACAGAATTGATAGGAAAAAGGAATGGGAAAAGGAATGGGAAAAGGAAGAGGGATGGAGAAGGGGCAGGGGCAGGGCAGGCAAGGCAAGGCAAGGCAAGGCAAGGTAAGGCAAGGTAAATATGTTTTTGACTGACCCCAAGACAGTCTGGAATTGTAAAGTCATTGAATTAAATTCAGGGAGTGAGACTGACTACAATTATGAAAGCTGGGACAGAGTGAAAGAAGTGAAGTGAAAAGTAAGTGATGTAATTCTTGCTTAACCTTTCTGCATAAAGGGAGAATTCTACTGTGTTCAAAATGGCCAAGCTCATCATACTGATTGCAAAAGCAGTCACAGGAATAAGAAACAAGTTACAGCTCAGAGAAGTAAACAACTGAATGAGTGAATGATGAGAAATGCTCAGACTCTGAGAAAGCTTTGCTAGCTGCGGTGTGGAATTAGAGAATTTTAATTACATCTATATTGGATAACGCTCTTGAGACTAATCATTATTCAACAGTGTCAGAAAAGTCCAGTCAGATTTGGAAAGGGTAAAGCTCCAACATGAAAATTCTTGTATGTATGTTAAATTTGGAAGCCAGTGATGTGAACAATATGGTATGTGCCAAATCAGGATTGACAGAAATGTATCAATATTAGGAAATACATAGTGTTGAAAGAGACAGCAGTAGATAGAACAAAGAAATTGGGGAATGCCATTCTCACTGTCCTATGCCAATTCTGTGTTTTGTCACTTATTTGAGTGCATAACTCTTTTCAGGCATATGATGTAGAGTTATCTGCACTTGAAGAGGTGCAGGGATAGAAAGATGGGTCTCCTGACAGAAATATCAATTGTCTGATGTAAGAACCCCACATATCAAGGTTAGAGGTGGTAAATACAGACTTATAATTCACTTAATAGTTTCATAACATAGTTGTTTCTCATTTTGGTCACCAAAACATTGAACTATATTCACACACTCAGTGAAACTGTTTAAAAAGTATAACCCATGTTGTAAAAGCAAGTCACTATTTGGGAAACCATGCCAGGTATCTGGCAAGTGCTGAGAATATCAGATAAATACCTGAAAACAAAATGCATATTGCATATTATTTGTACTCATTTGCTTAAAAAAGGAAAATAATGAAACAGCTGAAAGCTAAGTTGAAAAGGTCTGCATGAAAGTCAAAGAGATGAAAGATTGCATTTTGACCATTTGGTCTACATCAAATGGGCCTACTGAGCTCATTACAAGATAAAGAATGAGCTCCTTTTATCACATAGTGAAATTCTGACCTTAAAGTAACTTTTGAAAGCTGTATTCTCCTTTGCCTGCAGGGAAAAATTATTGGAAAGATATGCCATGCTTAGTATGGCCAGACATCTCTACCATGACAAGATAAATTTTTAAGATCTCTCAAAGAGTCACATATTTGTGAATTTCAATTTATACTGATTGGTGCGTGAGTACATCAGTGCTTGAGATTGTAAATGTTTCAGAGTTTGTAAAAGACATATTGTTTTCAAGGGTCTGAGAACCACCTACAGTTGACATGACAACATAAGGAAAAATGTGGGGAAGAGAGAGGCACTGCAGAGGATTAATCATTAACATGTATTATAAAGGCATTTTCATTGAAACACCAAAACATAGGCATGGTCTGAATAGAGAAGGGCCACTTAACTGTTTTCCCTGGTTGTTTTATTTTAGATCTTGCTTTTATTTTCATATAGACCCTGATACGGAAGTTCTTGCCCAGAACACAGGACCTTTAAAGTGATATATTTTTCAGATTTTTTATTCAGAACAATCTATTCTCTACAAATTGGAACCAGAGCCTCTACATCCCAACTGTTAGTAATATTCAGGTGTAGCAATTATTCCAAACAGTATGACTAAATATTACTCAGACAAGATTTCTTTTTCTATGAATCTGTTTGCTGCTGCATACCTATTTCAGAACTAAATATCATTACCAGAGTGATTTATATTAATATGTGTGGAACTGTCAAAATAGAGCTATTAGGATAACCTTTACAAATTATTTCTACTTTAAATGCTTGCCAATTGCCATTCTACTAATTGCTGACCATTCTGTAATACCTACATTACTCTGTCTGTCATAATTCTGATCTTATCACCATAATGAACATTTTAACTTTTTAAACAATGAAATAGGATTACCAGGAAAAAATGTGGACTACCTACTATATAGTAATAATCCCCATTTGATCTTGCATTACAATCATGTGCCTAAGATTGTGCACTTGCCCAAATTCTCTTTTTAAAATAGTGTTTGCTTTTCTGACATATGAAGTAGGAAGGTTTTGTAGAAAAGGCCACAGCATATATGCCTTTGAAAACACCACTAGATACATATCTTCGTATCAAGGACACTGGAATATCTTTTTAAGTCTGAGCTTATTTCTTTATCTATAAATAAGTATTAACTAGTAGTCCATCTAAAGCCTCCTTATTTCTTAAAAAAAAAAAAAAAAAAATAGAAGCTCAGTGATGAATCTTGTAAATATTTTAACTCCAGATGGATAAGAAGTACATTTTTTAAAATTTACTTCTTAATCTATGCACTAACTTTAATCTCCAGAAGGCACTTTCAGACATTGCCACATATAATTTTCAGTAAAATACAATAATTTTTTCCAGCCTATCTCCTTAGACAGTACAGCCTCATCTAGAGACAAGAATAGCAACAGACCAGAGGCAGGTGGCAAAAGAGTACTCTGTCCATACAAGATATCCTGTTTAGATGACAAAAACATTGCCTGCACAGAGCACAGTGCCTGTACACCATAGTCTGTGTGGTGTCAACTTATCCTTTCATGCCTGGCAGTTTTTTTTAGAGCAGGTGCATAATGGTTGTGGTTTGTAGCATCTGCTTTCTCCCTTTCTTGATTTTAGTTATGCATCTGAGGCCGAGAGGGTATAAGGTTTTCAAAAGCTATAATCTTCCACTGTATACTGCCACTGAAAGTACTATGACTATGACAACCTTCCAATACAAGATTTAGCTATGTTTTAGTATTCTTAAATTGCTACTTCTTTTCAACAATAAAGTTTAAAATCAGGGTGTTTCTTATAGTGATGGAATGTGCTGGAAACATGCAAACTAAAATTCTAACCTTTTGAGAGTCAAACATCTTCAGTTTACATTTTAAGTAGTAATTCCTTTATCTGTCAGGTCAAAGAAATACGGTATGTGGGGTTTATTATTTGTGTGGGTTTTTTTGGTTTTTGTTGGTTTTTTTCACCAAGATGTTGGGCACATGCATCTTCCCTTTTCAGTTTCATTCAAATTCTGCATTTCATTAACATTTTTCACCTCTTTAAACATTCACATGTATTTGAATGTCATTGGCCATCAGAAGAAACAGCACACAGAATGAGGTTAAGTGAAGATCCCAGTGGTTTTCCCTGTTCTCTTAGCATGGATGATGTATTATGTGAAAACCAGAAGGAATTCCCTTAGCCGTAATAAATGCATCCAAAAGCTCCACTGGAACATCCTTCAGCAGTGCCCCACACCAGTCAGACAGACTTCATATTGCAAATTATTATTCTGGGTATGATAATACAATTTTATGTTCTAAATCAATATATAGAAACTTTAATACTAAAGTTGCATTTTAAAGCAAAAAAATTCATCCCTGTTTCTTTTATGTTAAACTCACCTTTCCAAAGTTCCACTGCATCCCATTATATGTTTTGTTATAAAGTGATGAGAATTTGGGGAGTTTAAGACAACATTCTGAGGTCTCCATCGGGAGGAAAGTGACATTAGGGTTGAGTCTTCCTCTTCCTCTTTGCCGAGACTCACGATTCCTCTTCAGCCTTGGGTTTGCTTTGGTTGATTTTTATGCATTTTCTTAACTAGGTGTGTCTACATGCCCTTTCTTTATACTGGTTTTCAATTATTCAGTTTATTTATTCTCTTTTTTATCTCTAAAACCATGTTTTTACCTGAACATTTCCAAGTCACATTCCTGTAGTGACCTTTGACAATTGAGATTTGTGTTTCCAGTATAGGACCTTTTAGTATCACTCTGTGTCTGTGCTGCTCCCCACCACATTTTTCAAAAGTCATTCAATGTACACAGAGCAAAGATTTGTTATTGCTATGAATTAAAGCTAAACTAAATAAATTTGAACAGTAATTATCTGATTGCCAGACAAAATTGCTATCACAGCTGAACAAAAGAAGCATAGACAGGTCTAGAGAACCTGCTCTTGTCAGACCAACAAAAAACTTGTGGTCTCTGAGAAATAGTAGCAAAATTGCATTTTACTGGGCTACAGTTTCCCAGCTTCAGCTGTTTCTGGACCTTGCCATATTCTCTAAAAGTTCACACCAGAGTTCCAGTCTTCCTTTCTGTGTTGTGAACCAGTTGTACTGGGAAGCAAAGTGACTTTAACAGGAAATCTGGGTGGTGCTACACACTGTATTTTTTAAGACACACATTTATTCAGGACCTGGAAAGGTAGGAAAATCATCATTTTATTAATTGCACTTGAAAAATCGGCAGAACTCTAGCATTGCATCATCACCTTTTATATCCTAAAATCGTAGTCCCACAGGCAAATTTGTGATTCCATTGATGTGTCTAGAATTTGGTGCAGTCACATCCATCATGGTTAGAAGCTGTCCGGATGGGAATCACATGGCAATGGAAAGTGCACGTTATTCTCAGGTGTGTGGTGGTGTACAGTCACTTTTTGCTTGGATTGAACCATATTTGATGGGTGAAATACAAGCTTCTCCTCAGCATTTTCCAGTCACTTACTTTTTATTTCCCTTTTCAGCAGTGGAGCTCTAGTGGGTCCTATAGCTGAAGATCACACAGCATTTTACACAGAACACAAATGCTGCTCCTGAGGGCATGAATCCCAGAAAGAAGAGAGGCATTCTATGTTTCACACAGAAGTCTAGCTCCATAGAAAGAGTTTTCTGGAAAAGACCTACACAATGGAATAATGATTAAACGCACCTTGTTAGCACAACCAACCTGGAAGGTAAGGGTAACCAGCCAATAGAAACTGGAAAAACATGCATCTTTCAGAATCTTTTCTGAAGGTGTTAGTTTATACTACTTTTTCTAGTAACCCACAGGAGGCCACCTAAGAGCATCCTACATAAATAGTGTTAATGGATACCTCAGGAATTATCCCCATAGAAGTAATCACTCAGAGATAAATCTGCAGAATTTACTCAGAAATATGACTGCATAAGTAATGGCTAATAATTTTTGAATTGAAAGAATGCCTCATGACCAGTAAAACTGTAATTATTTTACCATCGTGTTGTAAAGAAAATGTAACTATAAACATTTTAAAAATTAAAAAATAATTAGTGAACAATGAAGTGCTCTTCAGTTATTAAGCTTCCTTTCAGAGACTCTTATTATGTAGAATAAGATAATGACTAGTAAAAAGTTACCACCATTAAACTATCACAGTGCAAATAAATGTGCCATTAATAATCTTATTAATTAATTTCTGTGTCTCTTTAAGTATAATGGACTCATTAAGGCTAAAGCTCAATAACACTTATAACAATGTCATCACTAAATGGTTTTCTATTATAATTCTATTTGTAAATACAAGAAGTCTGAGAACCGTTTCCTTTACCTGCTTTTTCTCAATCATCAGTGTTAGGTTCAGTTTTCAATGCTGAGTTGCAGGAAGTTGAACACAACAGTTTTCAGTAGAACTATCCCCAAGCCATACCCCATGCCCTGGGGGAGCTGTGGGTCTGCACAGCCCTTTGTATGCCTAAGTGTAATGATTAAACCCCACAGGTTTAAGAGAAAGTAGCAAGAATCACAGCCAGAAAATAAGTGGAGAACTGTGGAAAAAAGAGAGCACAGTGTTGTGAAGAGTGGGAAATCACATGCAAAGAAAAGTAGAAATTAAAAATTAACAGGAAGAGAGAATTAGAGGGGATAAATAACAAGAGTATGAGAGGAGTAGCATAATGCCAAGATAATAGAGTAGATGTTTAGAAAATCCAGTGACATTTTGAATTAAGACTAAATCAATTATCTTATATTTTTCTAAAATGTCAAGGTACACCTTAGTTGATAAACTCAATTTGCAATAAAAAATAATTAATGACTGCAAGTACTACTGTCTTTATTATAGACATATCTGCTGTGCTTACCATCTTTTTACCATTTCAAGTAGGAGTTCTCTTAGCTCCTTAAGTTTCTGGGTAGGATTTAACCCTGGATGATAAAAAAAGAAAGTATGTGTCATGGAAGCGACAACATTACCCCTCATTATTTTTCTGAAAATTTGTTTTCGTTTACTCCTGCTTTTTCTATTAGACACAATTGAGCCTTTGTTGCACCTAAATTTACTCTTCTGCATCCTGTCCTTTTAGAAAGGAGACAGCTTCTGAATCAATGAACTGTGTAATGCCAGAGCTCAGGTGTGGTCTCCATCGCCGATCTCTCCACAGACTATGAATATGAGGGCCCCTACATTTGCTGTACTGGAGTTCCAAATAAGTTTTTATTCTGGAGGAAAACCCAAGTATTAATTACTGAGTGTATCAACATATTACTGACAGAAAATCAAAACAAAGTTCTGGGTATGGCCTTTACAAAATAGAATAACTGCAGAGAACAACATAAGACAGGCAAATAGATTGTACCACTCTCAGAATAACTCACTTTGGGTCCACTGAGCAGAGTGAGACCACATTTGCATTTGACCCCTTGGATTAAAAATATTGAATTGTGGAAATAAGTTCTTTGCTTCAAAAGTAGAGATTTTTTATTAATATTCTTTCTTAGAACAGAAGACTAAATTGTACAGCAGAATCCCAAGGGTTCTGGTTTAAGAATTTCAAGAAGTCTTGAATACTGTCTCTAGATGAAATGACAAAAAATATTGAGCTAAATGGACCATGAATGGTGTTTGTAATGAAACTTCTGTGCTTTAGAATTTAATACATATTTCTAAACTGTGCAATACATAAACAAATATTTAGTGGCTTAAATATGTTTAGCCTTGTGTTCCTTTAAAATGTACTGGCATAAATTTTCTGTATGTTTGCTGATGTCCAGGTGGTGTCATTTTAATTTTCATTTAAGTTTGATACACCTCACACCAACTGCTCAAATTATAAAAATTAGTTTTTAAATGTCTCTCTGAATGTTGCATGAGATCCTTGATATTTCTACAAATGTAGCTGAGACAGGTCAATAGATCTGGACTGTATTTGTATTCATTGTCCATATAGGCTGGAAACTGACGGAATCTTCAAATTTAAGGAGAGGTTCTTTGCCTGAGAATACTTGAACGATATTCAGTTTAAGACTGAGGTCAGCTGAGTTATGTCCATTTGCTGTGACTAGTTCCACAGGAATAATTGTGGAAGAGGAATTTTAAATATGAAAAAGGAGAAGTTTTCATCTGAGCTATGCAAGAATAAAAGTATCTCATGGGGCTGTTGATCATACTGGTCCAATTAAACAAACATGGCACTTCATTCTGCCTTGTGAAATTCTCCCATTCTATTTGTGAAAGATCTCTATCCCTCTAATTTACTGCTGAGAAATGCAAGGCAGACCTCATCAGGAGGGATCAATGAAGGAAAGAATATTCAAATAGTGAAATATCTACCTTGGATTATATCCTAATTGGATATTACATTAGTCTAAATTTATTTCACTCTCATATTACCTTATTTGAGACATTAGAGACTAATGAAAGCTAATGTCAATTAGTTAAATCCTTGTTATGTTCCATCTAACAGTTGTCTGTGAACTGCACTCTATAAGAAATAGGCAGTAACACATTTCCTAATTAATAAAATACTACTTTGGGAGGAAGGAGGGAAGGGAGATGCCTTTTCACATTTCCTGTCACTCTTTATAATTCAAAAAGTGTCATTGTTTATTTGTGAATTTGTAGTTCAGAATCCATTATCTCATGTGAAAGTATATTTAATATGGTGCAATAAAGTTTCCCTTTTCTTAAAAAATATTTTATATAGATAAAGTTAAAATAGTTTACCTCATAGAGGTAAACAGTGGAAAAGAGCTACTGCAAGATACTCTCTTGTGAATTTCCAAAAGACATCCCCTCTATCAATCTCACTCATGACAACCTCCTGCTCTTCTTAAATCTAGACACGCATCCTACACTTGCCCTTTCCAGACCATTTCTAAGTTTGTGGTTTTTTAAGTTTGAACTTCACTAAACCACATTTGACCTGCATACCTGGATTTCCTGTCTATGAAATCTCATAAATAATAGTACCTTTATCAAAAGGAGGCCTCTAAAGATATGGAAGAGGTGATAAAAAATGTAACACTTTTAAATATTTTATATTACAAAAAGCATTCTCATTCTAAGATGCTCCGACGGTCAGTCAGTATGGGCTGGACATCCAGTTCCTCTTTTAAGGCAGGTATTGCCTTCAGACACTTCTGCCTGACCTTCATGTCCTCTGCAGAGATGTGTGTTGTGATGAATTGGGTTTTCCACCCCCAAAAGAAAAAGTCAGGCCTAAGTGCAGCACCTCACATGATGAGAGTGAAGGACGGCACTTTATGTATCCCTTTATCCTTGATGCTGGAAGTAGCTAACTGCAGATATATTTGCTTAAAGGCTATGCACTGATTAAACCATAATTTAAATGACTTTCAAAGATGCAACCAGAGTCTGATCACAGCTCCAGCTCTGAGAATGACTGCATGGCATCCATGGGGCAGGAGAAAGGCAAACTGTAAAGAGCAAAGGTGTGTAGCAGGGTGCCTGCCTCAGCTACCTGCCAAGAAATCTTTCAAGGCATTGGGCAGCTGCTGAAATACTTTTAATGGTATTTTTAACTTTTATTGTTGGGAACTCATCTGTTCCACTGAGTTTCATTTCTTTTGTGACATTGAGCTTCTTAAAATGGTAAACAATGAAAGCACAATTTCCTTGTGCTCTGAAAGTACTCCTCTCCACAGAATATTAGATGTTAAAGAGTATAAATAATCTTTTCTATAAAATCTAAGCAGAAATATCTTTCTATTGAGTATTTTGTTTACATTTTTGATAACAGAGAGAAAATTTTCAGTACTCTGCTTGAAGTTTTGAAGAAGATTCAACTCTCCTTAACTTTAAAAAGAATTCTTTAACTTGTCAGTGAGGTACCACATGAAAGCTAAGTCTTGCATGTGACTGTTGAGTATCTATTCTTTAATAATTTTACCAAAGTATCTGGTATCTGTGCCATTATTGACAATACAATAACATTTGTTTTAAAAAAGTTAACTGTCGCGTTGAAGAGTACAGCCATGGATAAGAAAGTCAGTGTGTTCATGCTTTATTTAAAACTGACTGGACACTGCTAAAAAAGTGCTGTGTGACTCATATACTGGCATTTTCACATGGAAAAGCATTTTTACTTAAATACAGCAAAATGAAAAATAGTCAATTTCATTCATCATTCCCTATTTAAAGCTCTTTCCCCTCCTTGTTGCATATTAGTTTGTCAATGCCAGCACATGGAACTGTTTCCTGCTAAGGAATAGAGATAATTTAAAATTTTAAGGCAAGTTTTGTGGTGAGAGGCTGTTGTGGCTTAGGAGTGGTATTCTCCAATTTAGTGTTCCCAGTGAAACCACTCCAAACCATGTGCCACTTGCTCACTCTTCCTTCCTCCGCCTATATCCTGTGGAGGGCTGGAAGGAATTGAAGGCATAAGAGGTAAAGATCACAGGTTGAGATAAGAACAATTTACTGGAAACAGCAATGATGTAAGAAAAGAAACAGTAACAGAAACAATAGTAATGACAGAGTGTGCAAGAAAGAGGAAAATGGTTCACACAGAAAGCCCCTGACAATATCCAAATGCTCCCTCCTCTAGCTTACACCACCCAGAAAGAACTCATTTCTCTGTCAACCTCCGGGTGCCTGCAAAAATTAACCGTGTCCTAGCTGGAACCAAGACAGAGCCTTGGTCCTGGGCCATGAGAAATGTGGGTTTTCTTCTCTTTTCTCCCACTGTTCTGCATTGTAATATTGGGAGGGTCACGCTTGAGTACATTTGAGAGGGGTTTTGTAGGAATTATATTCTTTAATATCCTTCCTCTCTATCCTCACTCCTCTACCTTTCTCACATCCCCTTTTGTAAACTGTGCCACTGACCTCCCACTAAGGAATTTTAAGATCTCTTAGTTAGAAGCTATGTATAAGAGATAGCATGATTAATAAGATTAACAGTATGATTGCATTGAACAAGACACAAGATAAACCAATGTAGCATTAGAGCAAAAAGGTGGCAGCTTTTTTGTGTCTATTCAGTTATACCCCTGGCAGTGCTGAGATGCATCATTACATTAAGCAGCAGGCCTCCTCACCGAAAACTTCTTCAAGGTCCCCCTTCTGTGTCTGAATTTATTTATATCAATGGGGTTAGACCGATATTAAACATGAATTTATTCATCGATGGTGACTCACGCTTAAGATTAAAAAAAATCATTGTTTCGTTACAGTGCAGGGTACTTGTTTTTGGTTCTGATTGTGAAGCTGATTCTATTTCCTCTGAAAGTGAAGGTGAAATTTAGTGTTTCTGGACTAAATGGCATGCTTTGCTGAGATACTCTTGGTGTCGCAGGAGGGACTGGGAGGTATGTGGAATATAAATCAGCTGTAGCTTTTCCATATTTTCCATCCAGCTTCCCACTGAAAAATGATTTTATATGCATAAACTAACTTCCAAAGGGCCTGCATGCTACACTTTCAGGGATTTACAAAACTGAAAATTACATAGAAAAAAGTCTTTAAAAAAAAAAAAAGTGAGCAAGAGGAAAACTTTGAAACTTTGTATCCATATAGATTCAACACTTAGAAAGAAGATTTGGAACCAGAAAATTACATAGAAAATTTCATTTTACATATTTACGTCTGCAACTTAGAAGAGGTGCAATGTTCCCAAACAAACAGCTCAGAAGGAGAGCGGAACAATCAAGAAAAAAAATGAACCTGCTTAAATTATACCATGTTTTGTACGATCTTGTTAGTTTGCATACACAGACTCTAGGTCTATTTCAGAAGCTTCTTCAAGGAATAAGGAACAATATTCCCTTAGAAATGGTGACATATTTGTTTGATTTGAAAGATTTGCTTATATAGTGGAATATACACAATAGACTAAAATAAATGCGGGGATTTTGATTTGATGTCTTTGTATACATACAAAGAAGGCATTACAACAATTGAAGATTGTCCTCTCTTCGCCTCTTTCCCCACCTGGCTGCGTTTAAATACAAGGTTATCACTGCAATAATCTCAGCACCAAATATCTGAAGAAAAAACTCAACATTTACATCTTTATAGATTTTAGATATAACTCAAGGCAAGAAAATTACAACATTAAAGGATGATTGAAAAGTCAAGATGCCATGCTGTAATATCATATATTGCACTGAATCATAATGCCTTTTATCTTGTTAAGAGAAGAGAAGAGAAGAGAAGAGAAGAGAAGAGAAGAGAAGAGAAGAGAAGAGAAGAGAAAAAAGAAAAGAAAAGAAAAGAAAAGAAAAGAAAAGAAAAGAAAAGAAAAGAAAAGAAAAGAAAAGAAAAGAAAAGAAAAGAAAAGAAAAGAAAAGAAAAGAAAAGAAAAGAAAAGAAAAGAAAAGAAAAGAAAAGAAAAGAAAAGAAAAGAAAAGAAAAGAAAAGAAAAGAAAAGAAAAGAAAAGAAAAGAAAAGAAAAAAAAAGAAAAAAAAAGAAAAAAAAAAGAAAAGAGATCCTACAGGATAGAATGTCTTGTAAACCACTAACTCTTTATGGAAAAGTCAAAATTGTGACAAGAAAACTTTTAAAACAGCAGCTCTGTGTTGTATAGTACGGGAAAACTGCTTGGGATTATTTTACAAAGGGAAAAATCTTATAAAGAAACCAAAACACCTTCACACACTTTCACATTGCTTTAGTGCAATACGTGATGCAGTTCTACAAGGAGCACAGCCTTTTCTTACTCTGAGATTCCAAGGACTTTCACATGCTGTGAAATACATAGGGACCAAAAAGTGTTTAACACTGAATAGTAACTACTAAATGCAACTGGACCCTAATTTTGTAATTAATTCCCAGATTTTTTCCAAGAACGTGTAAACGACTGGACCTCCATATATCCCATCCCGCAAAAACACCAGACTTAGCGTGTAGTTGCCTCCAGCCTTATTTAGTCTATAGAGAGTTAAGCACTACTGGAAATTAGGTCATAGACGCAGTGGCCTGAATTTCCCCTGGCAGTGTCCCTTGTTTTTCCATGGCTCTTGTTGGGAACCTAGGGCTTCGTTGCCCTCAAGCTCAGCAGCCACAGTCAGAAGAGATAACCGTAGATTATTTCTCCTGAAGTGGACTGACTGTTCACTAAGAGTAGAGAGGGCAGCTCAGTTTGCAAATGCCCAGGAGGGAGAAAAAGCCCTTTCACCAGTGCTTACTGTTGATTGTGTAAAAAAACCTTCTCTTCTCAGAGCAGCATAGGTTGGAGTACAGAACAATCTCATGCTTCATGAAACGACTCCCCTCGCCACCTCTAGGCAAAGTTTATGTTGATTAGGCATTTTCTGGAAGTGCTTCTTTAGAGGCTGGTGGATGTTGTACTGATGATTACAGCAACGGGCCTGCAATAATGAGGTGCTACTGGGGATGGAGTACCCCCAACAGGCACCTTGTGAAGAGACAACCAGACACTGAAGGGAGTCTTATCCGTACTACACTGCGGGGTTGTGCTTGAATTAATACAGGAGACTCTCCGTATGTTATTCACAATAATGCACATGCCAAGTGCCTTTGTTCTGCTCCCAGGAGCAAGGAACTCCCAAGCTAATCAGCAAATTGCAGTCATGTACACCTATTTTCAGACTATTGTGAGAGGGAAAAATATGGCTACACTTGAAATTACATCATTGATTAAAAAACTTGTTTTGATTTTGTGACCATTAAAATCAATTCCAAGTATCAGATTATCAGACTAGTTTCCTTCAAGGGACAATAAATTGGACAGGGTAGGGATGGTGATAATGGGTATGATTCCCCTTACATTATAATCACAAGGTTGCATGGTATATTCCTCAAACAAATTTAATATTTTAGGTTATGGTTTCATATGGCTTTGCATAATTGTAAAATAGCAACTTCTTTCAGTTGTTTGACTATTTCAGTGACTGGGTCTTCTCTTCATTTACACTCATCCCATTCCAGGAACTTCAGAAATGTTACTCCGGATTTACACTAAATGCATGTGAAACCATGATCGCGGCACTCAATTCTGAATTTCAGTTCATATATATAGGTTGGAAATCAGCTTTTCCTTCTTAATCCTATCATGTTATATTCTCTTTGCTTCTTCTTCCTTGTAGCTCTGGTTAAGATCTTTGGCTGCTTTTATATAGCTCCTGTCTTTACCAGTCTTGCCGTGCTCATTGTATGTTTTTTTCTTTGATGCCTGTTTGATTTTGAGTGTAAGATGCAGAAAGACAAAGTGTTACAGCTGAATTCAGAAAAGCATTCTTACTCACTCATTTTTAAATTTTATTTTTTTATAAATGCTTGTCCATAATGTCAGTTGAGGAAATAAAAGCAAAAGTAACATGTAGTTTGAGTAGGAGACCACCAGACAGGACTTCTGATTTCCTAAATGGAGTTACACAATTTTCTGTGATGAAATTAATCTTGGAGTAACACTTGTTACTTTTTTTTATCCAGAATGAGACTAATGCATTTGCCACACCAAATTTTGGACTTCTAAATTTCCAGTGTCTAAATTTTGTGGCACAGTTAAGAAGTCGTACTGCTGTATTTTCTATATAATAAAATGATTAGTAGAAAGGACAAACTGCCAGAAACCTTAAATATATTTCAACTGACAGAAATTAGAAGATGTGGAGCCCATCCAGAGAATCTTAGTTTAGTATTACTAAAAAATGAATAGTTGGTCACTTGGATATATCAGCATTTGTTTCCATGCTTAGGACAAAAAAGCATGATATGAATACATCTATCAAATTATTGACAAAGTATTGGCTGGATTGAAAAAAAAATTGGAAAAAATAATTCATTAGTATCAGAAGTTTTATTCTTTTTCTTTTTTATAAATAGTAATAAAATGCACCTTGTTCCAACATTAAGTATTTAATTATGTGTCAATGTTAATTTTAGTGTCTAGATAACTGTGAGAGGGATGTAATGGCTCTAATGCAATCCCCTCTGATGCACTATGGCCCTTCTTGTCACCATCACTTCCCAGTCCAGTGCATCCTCTGCATCCATTGCATCCCTGTTGGCACAGGCCCGAAGCTCTGGAGCTTCCATGGGACTGGTGTGAGGGTATATTTTGAAATCATTAGGACAAGGCCTTCCTGCACTCTCCAAATCTTTAGTCATGTAAAATAAAACAAATTTAATGTGTTCTGTGCAGAATTTTTTTCATAAAACTGAGCTTTTATATACTTTCTAATGCATATAAAAGATCACAGAAGAAAATATAATATGGAAAATAAAATTCTAATGGATTTTAATGCTTATTCATAACAACAGAAATTTTCTGGATGGTTCTTTCTTATGAGCTGTTGCCTTTCATCCCAAAGAACTGAGGTGATATATGCTTTGGAGAAACATCTTCCTGTATATATATAATCATGCCATTAAGGTAATTTCCCTCCATTGATTGAAATACAGTAAAATAAAAATTACCCAAGTATAAGCATGACAGTTAAAGCTTAGTCTTGTGACCTGGGGAAAAAAAATATCACTCTCCTAAAATTTTTGATTTGTTGGATATCTACATGGAAACAGTTAAAATCAAAACTTTAATATTAAGTATTTTCTTTAAAATTAGGCATTTTCCCACTAATGTTCATTGCAGAATACCTACCAGTTCCGCAGAAGCAGAGATGAACTAATGCTACATGTATTTAATCCGAGTTTTCCGCAAGCTAAGCTCTTGACAAGAGTTCAGTTGGAAGAAGAAAATGTCATTGAATTTATGAGACCTTCAACTTGAAATAAAACTTTTAATTCAGTTTCAAGCAACTTCAATATTTTTGAAAGATTTCAAAGAGAAAATTTATTTTTTATTTGAAAAGTTACTTTATTTTAAAAGTTTAGGCAAGACTGAGGGAGTTTTTAAGGGTTTTTATTAGAAACAAACATCTTCATGAACATCTTTCATTTTAAAAAATTTAAGAAAGTGAAATTTCTCAGATTTTAAAATATGCTTTTGGCCTACCATATAATTATTTTAGAAGACAAAGCTCTAAACCTGTAGAACTCCAGACTCATTCTCTTACGAACAGCAGATACACACTTTGGTTAAAAATAGATATACTTTCTCAAGAAAAAAGAAAAAAAAAAAAAAGAGGACATGCTTGTTCATCAATTTTGCATGTTTTACAACTTTTATTACAGAAGCTAGCCTTACTCCATAGAAGAAAATGTGGAAGAGACATTTTGCATGGTCTCTGAACTCTGAATGATCCATTAAATAAGTGGTTTTAATCTCTTGACAGGGGGAGAGGATATAAACTTTGACCATGTGCTACAGTCTTAAACCCAGCATATTGCTGACCTGTTTCAGAAACACAGGAGTGGTCACTCAGAAAGTTGTGTCTCCCAAAATGCCGGCCTGGAGGCAAGCTGCTCTCCAGCTCACCGCAGCTACTTGCTAAGATAAGAGCAGCAGATCTGGACCTACCCATCATCCCAGCAAGCAGCTTGTGTGAAAATGCAAGGGAAGCTGGAGCACCTCTTCATTCCTGAATGCAGTTATCATAATCCGAGTGCAGTCTGATGCAGTGAGGATGCAGATTTGAGGTGGGAAATATTCCAATTCTCTGTGATAATTTCTGGTTTATTTTGATGAAACTCAAAACACATGTGAGTCACTGAAAAATGTTGGTTTCTCATCCAAATGCTGTTTTTTGGAGGAGTGATTCTCAATGGGAAAAGGTCCAGTCTTTGTTTCTGTGCAGCTTGACAGGAAGCACTCATAGCCTAGCTTTGCAAAATCTGCTAAAACCATTTGACAGAATATTAATCTGTTTCAAAACGTGACATGCTGTACTAAATCAACCAGAAAATTATCCTAGTTCAAATGCCATTTCTATAAAATATCTGTTCTTTCAGGTCAACAGAAGCTTAAGCTTCATGAAACTTAAACAATTCCTCATCAATAGGAACATTTTTGGACATATTGCTGAGAAATTGTTTAATTTAAAACATGCAGTTTTATGCTTCAGGTATTAAGCAAAAAGATTACTCATCTCCTTCCTCCCCTGCTTAGCCACAGTGGGGCAGGAGGTTAGCAGGAGATTAGCAGCCAGACTGACTGGGAAGACTTTCTCTCAGCATTGTCCTGTCTGTTTTGAAGGAAGCTCCTGCAGCTCCCAACCAGTTCACACTGTGCAGAAGAAAAGAGTGAAGAATAAATGTTGCCAAAAGAAAGGAAAACTGGAAGAAACAACCTCAGATCTTAGGAGCATTGCCTCCTAACAGTAAAAAGTATTATGTGTATATATGTATCTATATATCTATATCTATATATATATATATATACACATATTCAATAAAATGTATATGCAGTACTCCTAAAGTATTGCAACTGTATGTCTTTGCTCCCTTTCTGACAAAAGTGCTCGTGGTTCTCTAAAAATGCTTCCTGGGATGTGGACACTTGAATGAGAAGGAGGTTGCAAAGACAGGATGAGTGAGCCCTGCAAACCAGCCAGGCACAGATGTTTGCTTTCAGTGCATGGTTCCCTCTTGGCAGTCAATGCCTGTCTTATTAGATTGAAATCTTGGGAGAGAGTGGTTTCTGTGAAACTTTGCTCTAAAGATCAAAGTCATAAGCTTCTGAAAAGAATACTTGGACATTTTCTAGGCAAAAAAGAGAAGGGTGAAGGGAAAGCAATGGAGAGTCAGCTCTGAGAAGGTATGATGGATATACAGGCGCAGAAGGAAAACAAGACAGGAATTCAGCTGTGAAGGAAAAGGAGATAAAATCAAAAGGCAATTGTAAAGAATAATAGAGAAGTTTGTAATTACTGCAGCATTTACCTCCTCTGAACATTAGGGTGAATACTCAGTTCTGTTCTCCTTTACTGTCACAAATTGATGTGAAATGCATCACCAAGGTATAATTCTCCTGGCAGAAAGGAAAGTGTAGGAATCATGTGCCTATGGCTGCAAAGAAGTGCAGACAGCTGTGTGCCGTCTTTGGTTTTGTGGGAAGCCAGGCTTAATGCAGAAGCTCTAAAGCCAAATGATATATTTCCTATAGGATAACCCTGCACTTAGGACAATGTGGCTTCTAGGCCAGGTCAGAGGGTGGGAACACAACTGTCTGTCTTGGTTATGAAGGAGCACATCAGTGTGAGCAAGAGCTGGGGGATCACACAGTTGTGTCGCACAGGGCTGCACTGTTTCTCTCTCCACTGCCTCTTCCACAGGGAGGCATAGGCAAGGAATGACTAGCAAGTACTTTAGTTCAAGTTTCAGAGGCTTGTGCATGTCACTTGGAAAATCAAAAGGGTCACAGGAAACATTCCTTTGCATAGGGAAAAAAAAAAAATCTATTAGGGAGACTAATACAGAAGAATTCAATTTTCTGACTCTTGTAGGATAATCAATATGGAAGATAATATGCATCCACATGCTTTAGTATACATTTTAGTTATTATTTTGCTCATAAAAAAAACCAAAAGAAAAACTCTAGGCAAGTGTATTAAACCAGCAGCACTGTTTTGCTACGTGAAAGGTAAGATTATAAAGCCAGCTGCTCAGGGTAAGGAAAAGCTGCAATGAAGATTACCAGTGCTCCTTTTGTACATCTGTATTGGAATTAATTACATAATCATACAGCATTTTTTCACAAAACTCCTGCTTTATTCAGTGTACAGCATGAATGTGGCTTACTGAATGGGTAACTTCAATATTTCAAATATAGGGAGCTTTCAATATTCTAGTGATTGATTCCAAATACTTAAAAATTGGTTTGGTTTACATACAAATTGATCTTGAATTAGGCAATGGTCATGTCCATGATGAAAACACTTCAGTTAAATGACACATAGAGAAAGCTTAATTGATACTTTATGGTTTCTCAGCAGATGTCTACATTCAAATGGAATTAATGTAAAAGAATTTGCCAGAAAGATGTAGGTATTATATCTGAATAAACCCTTTTCATTTTTTCAAATGAAGTTATATGCAGTAGGAGGTGCTGGTTGTACCAGCAAGCCATAAACATAACTTTATTCTTGTCTCTCTTTTTCATATTGTGCATTGAAATGAATCCAGAATGGGACTGATTTCCTCTATATTATATCAACGTCATGCTGATGCAACTCTTAATTTCAGTCTTTTACCACCTAACTGCCTGTTACAGCAGTGAGAGCCAGTCTACACACATATATACTGTATTTATCTTCCTATCATTTCTTTTCATAGAAAAAATAAAATCATATGAGAATTCTATGGAGCTAAGAATTTGACTTCTAAGTAAAAAGTGGGGCACAGCTGAAACAAATGGAAGAAGTGGAAGAGTGAAATTACGTATGTGTGCTCTAATATGATTATGAGTGCCAGTTCATTTTCCCTCTCTTACAGTCTGAGTATGCTTTTATTGCATGTCCTTGCAATGCATTCTCCCTTTGTAACTCTATTCTCTCCATTTAGGAAAGCCATCACTATGCTATGAGGAACATGATGCAGAAAAATAAATGCAGATTAGATTTCAGTATGTGAAATAAAATGCTGCCGGTTCCTTTTATCCTTTCTGCAATTTAATCCAAATGCTGTGACTAGGTTACTGCGGTTAAGATTAATGGGTAAAAATATTTTCCCACAAGGAACTACCACTTTTCTCCACTTAATTACCAGATGTTAAAAAAAGAAGAGGTAGCTATTCATCTGTGTACTCACCTGTGCCTTTTTGCTAATTGTCGACAACTGCTAAGTAATTCCATGCAGCTTTTGCTGTGATGTTGCAGGATTCTTGATGTTAAAAATGCTGTGTCTCTATAATGTAGTCTAGCATGATGTCATACACTGACAGCCATTATGTCAACCATTTGTGCCCCTTCAAACAGGGATTTTGTCTAACAGGTAGAATCTGTATTGTTTCACAGTCTCTTGCTCCCTGCTATTTTCACATGTATGGTAGGGAATGGAAGGGAGACCCGAAGTCCCAGATGGCATAACAGACAATATAACTTGGACACCCCTCAAACTATGAAAGCAAGCCCATAATTTTTAAGGGTTTTACAAAGTCAAACTTTCTATAAGAAAGAACAGGAAACTTTCAAATGCATGGACTGGGGAACATCAAAACTTCTATACTGTACTGGAAGAAAGGGAGTCCTTTATGGCATTTCTGCACTGCTAGAGCAGCACAAAGGAGTCATGACAAATTGAAATGTCCTGTTAATTTTGTAGAGATATAAAGGATTCACAAATCTGAAGACAGGACACAGCTGGATTATTGACATTTTAAAGAGAGATTAGTTTCATCCACTGAGATGTGAAAAGGGAAGCCTCAAAGATGCTCAGTTGATTAATTTCTTGGGATTAAGAGCAAATGTTCAGTTTCACTTTGGCACCTATCCTACAGTCTCTACTATTTCAGCAATGTGTTTGAAGCTACTATTTTGTGTTTGATATTTTGTGTTTCCACCTCCAGTCTAGCAGAGACATTATCAGTAGGTTAAAGTCTTTGAATTGAATTAGCCAGCCAAGTACTCCTACTAATGTGTAGTAGAACAAACTTCTAATTTTTTATTCACGTTTCCTGTTGTGAATCCAACCTCAAAATTACAGCTTCATTAAGGACTGTGAATTAAGAGCTGCAATTCTTTCATAAGCTACCTATAGATTTAGCAGAAAAGAAGTGTGACAGGCACTCTGTGTAAGTCACTACAATCTTCATTTCAATCCATGTTTATGGAAATGTCACAAAAAGTGTTGAAATCCATGCAGGTATTGGTAATTTTAATTTTACTTTTTTTATTTAGTTCTGTGATTGCAAATGTTTTGTTGAAATTAATACTGTAATTATGCTATTGTAACTGTAACACTATTCCAGTTGTGATTAGCACTCCATATGGTATTAGGTCCTCATGTTTCATAGTTTTCTTCAGCAGCCCTCCCATGGATATTTATAATTGGGTCAACAATACCAAAATCTCATGATTTAGGGGTTTTGATTTGTAATGGTGATCTATGCTTATGTTTACAGTGCCAAGTCATGTTTCCTGCTAGGACCAGAAAAGAGCTTTGTCACTTAGTTTGGGACTTGCTCTAGTCTGGTTCCACAGATAGGATTACTATCAGAAGTGAACATGCTCCAGGGACACATCTTCAGGTACAGTTTCATCAAAAATTAATCCAACATTTTTACACGGTATGAACCAAAATGAAATAAGTTGGGACAATTGGGGAAAACTTCTAAATCAATTAATTTTAAAACACAAAGTGAAGTCAGTAAAAATTGTTGCCATCATTACTTTCCTAAGTATGCAAAAATGTGTGAAACAGTGCGATTTCTATGAAAATAGCAGAAATCATCCAACTGTAAGTCTTTCATCTTCAATTGAAATTGATCACAATTCAAAGATTCTTTGTATTTTTTTTTAATTTTTGCATATTTTTGAAAAAATGGGGAAAAATTGTTAATGGGGATTTCCTAGTTTCCCTGTTGAAAAACAGTAACAAAAATAAACAAATGAAAATAGATAGCTTCTCTTTTTGAAAGTCAACAAATCTGGAATGATACATTAATAAGCAATGAATTTTTAATTTTTTTTACATAAAAATTGCTTCTTATTTTGTCTTTTTTAAATGAGACCACATATGGAGATTCACAAACATTGTTCCTAACTCCCTTAAAGGAGTTACTTCCTGTTACTTCATTCAAGACTAGGGTTGTGGTTGCTGTAAAATTAGACTGGAAATATATATATATTGGAATTGGGGTTTCACATGCCCATTGTGAATTCAAAAGCTGGTGAAAAAGATTAATTGCTCTTTGACCTGTGAGTGATATGCAAATTTTCTGGAGAAGTTTTCTCTGAAAATGAAATGTCCCCAGCACTTAAAAATTTCAGTATAGTTTCTTCTTTTCAATATCTGCTGGTACTATCTGTTAAATTTGATCTGAATTTTCTAACTGGATTACCTGAAGTATAGTGCCTTTCTTGCAAATAAACCTTTCAAGAATCTGTTCACAGACATGTCGGGTAAGTTTTTCCCTTTACTTTTTCAACTTTTTTTTAATTGAATTGCTGACATTTGTATTCCAGTAATATATATATATTTCCTGCCACAGAGACAGGGCGCCCTTGATGTAGGTACACAGAATGAGAGACGGTCCCTGGCCTGTATGGTTTATTAATTGGCTGGATAAATGATGGGAGGTGGGACCTTGCCTAAGGTGGTAACAGAGGTCACTCATGGAGACAGCGCTGGAAGCTTTTGCTCATTACACTGAACTCCAGTGTCATGCTGATGGACCTCCTAACAGCATTTAAAATGCACAGTCATTCGAGCTGGGGAAACAGAAATTAAACACATTACTTAAACACATCTCGCCCTGCCAGTATTTCCTAGCTTTTGTTTCTTTTTAATCAGAAAAAATATCCTTTAGGAGTCACGTAGCAGACATTTCTTTCTGCTCCTTTAACCAATTCTTTTATATTTGTCCTATTCTGGCGAAACACAGAGAAATCAGGTAAATCATTCTTCCAGCCTGTTATGTACATGTACTTTGAAATAGCAGATAAAATCAAACAGCTAAGAAACAATTCCAGTATCTTCTTAACACGACTAAAATTACTGGCAGGCAATAAGGCTTTATTATTTATATTTAATGGGAATTAACCTGTTCTTGGTTGCAGTGTAGCACTACTAAACAAACCTCCTAAGCTTTGTCATGCTTAATGAGGTGTTGTCTATTTACTATTTTTCCCCACTCTATAGAAATAGCATAATCATTACTGTAAACTGACATGCCTCTCATCAAATGTGTTCTTGATGTCTCACATACAAGCTTGTCTAAGCTTTAAAGGCTGACTTTATTTAACTGGATTTCTCAGATTAGGCATAAAAAATATAGCCAGATTTCTCCTCTTGCTTAATTATTACTTTGTTAAAAAAATCATCAAATATGCTTCTTTCCGTCAGTGTATATGGAAACAGTGGATGCAGATTAAAAAATTAAATCTTTCTATTCATACTGTTCCTTGTGAAAAGGGAACATTTCCCTGACTCTATTCTGTGGCAAAATGGATTATCACAAAACATGGCATCATGCTTTGCTGGGAAAATGTGTCATCTGTTTTGCTTTAATCTCATTGTGGAGCAATTGTCACAAGTGTCTTCCATATGAAATTTTTCCTTATCCCATTTGGCTGACTAAGATTAAATGTCAATGCAAGGGCACTTAAAAAAAGCAGAATAGCAGATATTTCTGTAGCTATTCCTATTGCTGTTAATGGAGTTTAACATCAAATCAATAGAGAAAGTGATATGAATATTGCTTTCCAGGGACTGTGAAATATCTTTAAAGCAATGCCACATATGTTCAACCCCTAAATATCTTACCTGCAGGGAAAATGCTGATCCCTGTGAACTTTTCCTAAAATATGAAAACTATGGATGAAATAGATCAGTTTCACAATCTTTGGCTACATTGTCAGTACTGTGAAGAATCCTGTCCTTCACTTAGCAGAGCAACAATTTTGCTTAATATAACAACATCTCTACCATGAATGTTATATTCTGTTGCCCTTTATCTTAGGACGGCAAGGAGAGCAGAAAGTTATGATGAGATTACAAATAATAAAATTAACCCCTAATATTTTAGTTTGTAAAAGGGGTTTTAGCTCCTTCATTCCCAGAATTACAAAAAAGGTAAAAGGAAAATACTTTACTATTGAACAAAATAATAGCTATGCCATGGGTTTTATCATATTTCTACTTACCTTATATTGATGATGCACCTTTGGATTCTTGTAAATAACTACACTGCAAAAACACATTTCTGTCAGGTTATTGAAATTAAGTTGTCTGGTCTGGAGAAAAATTATATGTTTCTTGTCACCTCATTCTGTCTGTCTAATGAGACAGAGATCCATATGTACTAACTCAGAGAGTGGCATTTATCCTATAGCTAAACTTGTTAAATGAGTTCATAAAAGCATAAATGATCTTATTTGCGGAAAGCAGAATGTGCTTCCATCTTCTGCTGTCTTGCCATTCCTGGATTCTGGATTTCCTGTGTATTTCTGGGGGTCAGTCTGTTGATTTAGAAATTAACGATTAACAGTATCTGCTATGTGGATGAAAAAAGTATTTTCTTTTCTTTTTTTTTTCTTTTTTCTTTTTTCTTCTTTTTTCTTTTTTCTTTTTTCTTTTTTTCTTTTTTCTTTTTTCTTTTTTCTTTTTTCTTTTTTCTTTTTTCTTTTTTCTTTTTTCTTTTTCCTTCCCTTCCCTTCCCTTCCCTTCCCTTCCCTTCCCTTCCCTTCCCTTCCCTTCCCTTCCCTTCCCTTCCCTTCCCTTCCCTTCCCTTCCCTTCCCTTCCCTTCCCTTCCCTTTTTCCCTGTTTCCCTTTCTTTCCCTTTTTCCCTTTTTCCCTTTTTTCCCTTTCTCTCCCTTTCTCCTTTCTCCTTTTTCCTTTCTCCTTTTTCCTTTCTCCTTTTCCCTTTTCCCTGTTCTTTCTTGACAGTTATAAACTGAGGTAATTATAGTTCACTATTCAGACATAAAACATGGTTTCATTTCGAGTCTTAAATATTATTTGGACTGCAAGATTCCTTTATGTGTAGGCACTGAGTGACTCATTCAAAACTGAATAGATTTTAAAATAAAACCTAGAAATTAATTTTGTGAGAGTGTCTTAATAGAAAATCAGTCTAAAAAATAATTTGTTACATAGAAAGAATTCTACCCATTCAAAAAAAATAATTCATTTCCTTAATGCTTTCAAATGCCAGTAAAGGTTAAATTTAGTTTAAAAAGTTGTTAAACGACTCAGTGGCTCTAAAAATTTCTCTTTTTTTCAAATTCTACACTGATTTTCCCAAATAATTCACCGTCATTTTGAAAAAAAAATAAAAATTGTGGGCAGTGTTATTTTTCTCAATTTGCACTTCCACTGCCAAGGGTTCCCAGTCCTTGTGACTCCAGTCCTGGTGTCCAGGTGAACTGTTTAGCTCTAAAGTCACTTATGACAGCAGAGGGTGACTAATCAGCAGAAATGGATTATTTCCCTAGCAACTGCAGTACAACACTTATGGAAGTATCCAGGGAGCTGGTGCTAAACAGGCAAACTGGAATTATCTCTGAATTAATGGCATTTGAGCAGGTAGCAGTGGAAAACAGAATGACTTCAGTGTACCCAGGCAGGAAGCCTGGAGCATAGGAAATATGTAGCTCTTCTCAGAAGCTCAGACACAAAGGTTTTGGCTTCTGCCTCCCATGAACAGAGCCTACAGAGCCCCAGGTTATGCCCAGCCCTTCACTCATCCAAAACACTCAAACCTTATGTTCAGATTGCCTAACTGAAGAACTAAGGCACCCAAATAGTTAACCAGCCTACTCAACCACTGCAATAGATTTCTTTCCCCTAGAAGAAAGACATTTCCTACAGTAAGGATTTTTTCCTTTGAAGGGGGCTGCAAAGGCCTTTACAAGAAATAAGGACTTTTGCAGCTTAACTTCTACTTTAAGTGCAGGGCACATTTCCTTTATTTTATCTTCTCTGATATCATTCATGTGGGTAGATGTAGGTGTGTGTACACTTCATGTTCAAAGGAAAATCCAGCTTGCTCTCTCTACAATGGATAGGATTGAAAAAAACTTTAACACATCTCTTCATACAGTACTCAGAAGCGTTCAGCCTCTACACTGAAAAATGCAGAAAAAGAATCTGAATAGGGTATGAAGGGTTCTCAGACAACTTTCCCACCTGACAAGTTTTCTTGCTCTGAATGACCCCAGAATAAAATCTACTCTGAAGCATGTGGGAAAAGAACTGAGGAGTGTTTTGGCACATAGGTGGGAGAAGACTGTGTCACGCAAAGTGTCACACAAGCCTGAGGTTTCTTCTTTTTTGTAGAGCAAGAACAAAGAATAATGGGTCTAGCTTGTATGTCTTAATAGACTGCAGCTCATGGGCTTCCTGCCAAAGGGTTAAGTGCTGCTGTTTGGCCCTTGGTTTCAAAGACAGAAATGGCCATCTTTCAATAGTAGATGTTTCTATGCTAAAGAAAGAGCAGTTGGCTGAAGGGAGAAAGCAATTCTGAATAAAACACTGAAATAAGAGTTGTGATACAATCTTCCTCTTAGCTGAGCATTTAGTTTGAGGTGCTTGTTTGGTTTTTTTTTTGTTGGTTTTTTTTTTTTTTTTGTTTGTTTTTGTTGTTGTTTTTTTTGCTTTGTTTTGTTTTGGTTTGGTTTTTTTGCAGTTTTAATTCTGAGAGGGATTTCTATGGAAGATTGTTTTCAAAAGAAGGTATTATACCACTACCGTGCACATTTATATGCATTTGCCACTGAGCTTTTGAAGGATTCTAAGAGCATATTATGAGAAAAAAAATGTTAGCAATTGTTCATGGAAAAAATCTGACAGTAAGGTCAAGTGAGCCACAAAGGAGGTGACATTTGCCGATTAAGCTCTTGCTAAAGCATGAAACAAGTTGACCAAGAAAAGCATACAGCATTTAAGGATTTAGTCATATTTTTTATGGCAATAATGTACTTTTATGTGTGCTAAAGAATGGAAATGAATTTTAATGCTTATCAGGCACTTAGGCTATCTTATATGAAACCAGATTTGGCAACTCCTCCTGCAGCTGTTGCAAACAAGTCCAGCCAATCATCAGTACTTGTGTGTTTCATTCATCCCCCTGTAAGAGAAATAGAGAAGCAATAGACTCAGAACATTTGGAAATTCAGTTTTAACAAAGTGGATGATTTTCTTTGCAGAGCCAAGTCTCTTAGTTTGTTGTTGTTGGGTTTTTATAATAATTTCACCAGCGGAATTGGATTGACATTGCTGCCTTCACAACTGGAGAAAGCAAAACAAAACTGTTTTCCAAGCTTCTAACAAAACCTCTGAGTTTCACCAATGTCTTCTAATGGAGAAAAAGCGTGTGTACAGCCCGTTTTGAGTTCTGCAACCAAAGCTGTCAAAACCACACCTGTATGTTTCCATCCCATCTGATCTGATGACATGCTGTTAACTCCAAGTGCTACATCAGGTAGCAGGAATATTATCTGGTATACAACTACTGATTTCCACCAGTATGTGAGCAATTCTTGCGGTATTCTAAAATATTATAATGTTCTCATCCCTTTTTGAGAATGTACAGATGACAGACGGGATGTAGAAGCATCTTTTAGAAAGGGAATATCACTTACAATCACATAGGAGTAGTAGTGATGCACCAGGCACCACTGATTAGTTTATTTTGGAATGAAGATGTCATCTTAGGGAACTTAGAAAGCTGTGGGGTCAAAGAAAATTCTTCTAGCTTCAGTGGTTTTGTATTTCTGGATGTTGTTTTTCTTTTGAAGCAGTGATTTTGCCTATTTTCTAATTTATCTATTTTTATAATTGAAAAATTGTATGCGTCAGTGATACTTTAATGGTTCCTTTTCACTTTAGATGACAAAATGAATCATAAAGATAAGAAAATTTGAGCATTTTGAAGTGCATGGCCTATTTTTTTCTAAAGAAAAAACATAAAGCAGTACCAAGATGCAGAAGAAAAGGTGCAAAACAAAGAAACAGGGATAAGTAATAGAACATAACTCCAATTTGCCCTTTTTTTCCATCTGAATCTTTTCTTGTTGGTATTTGACAGTCAAAAGGTATTTGACAGTCAAAAGACATCTTCCATCTCTGATGAATCCAGAGAACATCAGCATATACTGTGCTCAGATTACACTATACTGACTGACCTACTTGGTCTTGCCTTCAAGTTTTGGCTATGCCCTGCATTTCTGCACTGTCAGTTGTGTGAGTGATGCACATTTATTCTCCTCCCTTTCCCCAATCATCCATCTGCAACCTGCAGTAAACTCTATTCCCGCGCTGCTGTGATAACGTGATATGTATCACTGTCTTGCTTGTTTCCAGTAATATGCCAAAGATAGAAGATGGATAAGTACATCAGAATAAAGCTCTAATATGCCATATACATGCTGTCCCAGTCCCATTTGTCCATCATGATATTTCCACTGACTCCCAAAACAGCAAAGATCTTGGACTCATTGCTGACAAATGTGGTGGATAGTGTAAAGATACAATTCTGAGCAGTCTGCCCAAACCTTTATGCACTGACTGACAGCTGGTTTGCTACTGCAAGCTAACATAAAATCTGAATGCCATGAAGCCACTGGTGTCCTCTTGCTGCTCTCCATTGCACTGGCTCTGCTGCTCACCCTGCCCTATCCTTGCTTCAGAAAGATCCCAGCCCTTGCATTGCCTTAACTAGAGGAGAGAAGGGCCATGCTCTCTTGATGATTAATATATCTGCCTAAAAGCATTATTACACTTCTGAGAAGGTTATCATTTGCCCTGAGTTGGTAAGCCAACCTGCAGGGCTGACTCTGCAGCTGTCATAACTCTGAAATCAACTGTAATGTATTGAGTTACCTTGTAGAGTAATTAATGTGTGGAGTGTGCTAATGGCTCTTCTCAGATTCTCATATTCATATCTCCTATAAATATTCTACATGACAACCGACCTTCTCTACTGATTTTCAGCAATGTATGTGTGTCTGTGAGTGTGTGTGTGTGAAAAACATGCTGGTCTGGGCCTCTGTTTTTGCCCTTAAGCTCACCAGATCTCACCAATTGCTTTGAATGTACTGATCTGGGTAGAAATCATCCATAAGTGTGGGAAATTATAGGACCTGTCTTTGAGGTTGTGGTACAGCTCTCCCTATTTTTTGTTTTGACTTAAAAGACTAAATGCTTGTTATGAGAGAAAAGAGAACAGATAGAGGTGTGTTGTAGCCGTTTTGTAAAAAAGAAAAAAAATACTTAATTATACACTTAAAGAGAAGGTGTCTGCAAAGAGGGAAAGAGTATTCTTTTTTCATTTTTGCCTACATATTAAGTCTAATTGGGCTAACTCAGAGGTGGAGACTAATGGAAGTCACTAAGGGCTATATTGCTCAAAATCATAGGCCAGGAAAGTCTGACTATCTGAGTAAGACATTAAACGCCTTTTAAAATTAGAACTTTATTTAACCTTGGAGTCAAATTTCTCATGGGAATGGTGAAATCTTTAAGAAGATTCTCTGAAAATGATGTTGTATGTAATCCAGTAGACACAGATGACTGTTTTTCCCTTCTTTTCCTTTTACCTGAAACTAAGATGCCTTAAAATGTGAAAAGCCTTTCTTGCATCACTTCCCAACAAAAGGTTGAACTATTTTTCTGTCTTCAGCGTGGGAAGCACCACCCAGAGAAAATCTCTTGACTGTGAAGAAAATCCCATGCACTGAGAACTGGAAAATTGCTCAGCACTCACAAGACTTCCTGGTGGCATGAGCTACCATGAGCCATGCTGAAGTGATCTGTCTTCCCATTACACTGCTTCTGAAAGGGTCCTGGCCTCTCTGGGAGCCCTGGGCAGACAAAACCCTGGCAGAGGAGTGAGCTTAAAACAAGGGCTGCAGGGAGAGCAGGTTATTGGTTTAGTGTGGAGAAAGTGCCAGAATATACCAGGTTTTATAAATAAGTCTAAATTTGAAACAGAAGCTGGTAAAATAAAAGGTTTTATTCAAGGCTAACAATGAGTCCATTACAGACATTGACGATTAGAATTTGTTTTGACTAGATTTGTCAGAATCTGCAGCTGTGAATCTTTCTTCATCTTTAGATAGTAAGGTTTTTGCCATGTATTTCATTTTGCATTCATCCACTTCCCTTTCTTTTTTTCATGTAGGCAACTTATTTTGGTTTCAGTTGGTTTGCTTGCTTCTCTGACAGCAGCGGTAGTGCTTTCAGGGGTTTCTAGGTATCCCTTGAACAAAACCTGTCACTATGCAAAAAATTAAGATCTTTTCTGTATCTCACATCTAGTTCCCATCCTTTCTGACATTGCTAAACAGTCTCTTCCAGTGATGTCTTACCTTTGAAATTCATTAACATATTTCTGCAACAAAAATTTCTTTTTATCATGAAAGCTAAAGGGTGTATCAAATGAAAAAGCCTCTGAAAAACCTTCTCAGGAAATCTCTATCTACAAAGTATTTAAAACATTTTTCTCATTTTGAAATGCCCTGCTCTGAGTCAATGACTACAGTATTAGTACTGGGAAACAGAACTAAAAACATTGCTGATAAAATTGATATTTTTTTCTCTTTTTTTCTTCTCTTCTCTTTTCTTTTCTTTTTTTCTTTTCTTTTCTTTTCTTTTCTTTTCTTTTCTTTTCTTTTCTTTTCTTTTCTTTTCTTTTCTTTTCTTTTCTTTTCTTTTCTTTTCTTTTCTTTTCCTTTCTTTTCTTTTCCTTTCTTTTCTTTTCCTTTCTTTTCTTTTCTTTTCTTTTCTTTTCTTTTCTTTTCTTTTCTTTTCTTTTCTTTTCTTTTCTTTTCTTTTCTTTTCTTTTCTTTTCTTTTCTTTTCTTTTCTTTTCTTTTCTTTTCTTTTCTTTTCTTTTTTCTTTTCTTTTCTTTTTTTCTTTGGTACAGGGTCAGATTTTCAAAATTTAGTTTTTACTTTTGGCTTACTTCTATCCTTCCAGTTTGTGTGGAAGAGAAACTAAGACATGAGAAAAGATTCTTCAGAATCTTCCTTTAAGGTATTTAGGATAAGAACTATGTTCTACAGTGAATTCATACAGTGCATAACACAATAGAGATAATTAATTGAGACCTCCAGGTGCTATTGTGTTATAAACATTCATCTACTCAGCAAACTAATGTAGTCTCTTCCATGGACTGTGGATGCCTCCTGTACAGACATGCAGAGAATAATGAGAGCATTGATGCATCACTCCTCAAATGATACACTATGCTACAGTTTTAGGGAAAGGTATATAGGGATTTTTATTGCATTTGTAACTAACAGTATTAACTAGAAAACATCATTTAAGCTGTATTATAGATTCCCCAGTACCTCCATTTCCTAACCTCCAATGAATATATCTGGTGGACGCAGGTGTGACAATGACATGTATAATAAACAAAAGAGAAGTGACCTGTTTAAATTTCCTCCAGTGTGACTCTTGAGTAAACTCATAAATGCTGTTCAGTTTGTATAGGTGAGAGAGGGAAATAACTGCCTGAAAATACTGTGATAATGGAAAAGCTAATACAATAAAAAAGTTAGAACAGAATTTTAAAAAATAATTACATTTAGGACACAAAATTAGCTATACTTACATTGTGAAATGTAAGCCAGTGAGAACAGATGTGAAGGTCAAGAAAGCTGGTGCTGAGGATCTGATTCCTGCATTATACATATTTCAGGACATTTTTCCTTCAGACAAGGTCTGGACTGTCTGCATAGACTGAATTCCCTCTTGCAGATGGAGTGTATTTGTTTTGCTGCTAAAGACCACATTCCAGTTCCTCCAAATTCCTTCACCGAAAAGAATCCAGTTTGTGTGCTTTGAGACCAATCTGTGATGCAAAGCAAAAGATGGCACAGGGACCAGATGGAGATATTCTTAGATCAGCAGATGATCCAAATTAAAACCCTAGGCAGGTAGATCAAAACTGATTGCATTCAACTTAATATGCATTGCACTGTTAATTATTATTTTAGTAATATTGTATGGGGTTTATGTGGCAAAGTTTTGGTACCAGAGGGGTACCACTGCAGGGATGACCTCTGTGGGAGGAGGTTAGGGGCTGCCCTATGACAGTCCCATCTACAGCTGTCTCCACAGTGGACCTAATCGAAATTGGCAAGAAATTAAATTAATTTTCCACACATTGAGTCTGTTTTGCCCAAGAAGGTAATTGGTAAGTGATATTCCTGTCTTTATCTTGACCTGTGAGCTTTCTTATCCTTTTTTCTCCCTCTGTCCCCCTGAGGAGTGAGTGAGCAGCTGGGTGTGTATTTGGCTCTTTGAAAAGGCTAGCCTACCACAATTATATATAATTATTCTGTCTCATTTGCATTGGGTAAAATGCAGAGAAAAACATTAGAGAAGAAGTAATAAAAGGTAGACAGTTCTCTGCTATGAAGGGCTTATGTTTTAACAGATACGTTTTAATAGGCATTATATTTTAATAGGTAAGCTAAAGATGTGACATCCAAAAGAACGATCACTTTAGTCAACAGACAGTCACAGTGAAGGAGTGTTTTACTCTGACTTTTCAAAACTGATGTTACAAGTAGGCCTCTTGGGGTGACAGCCAGGAAAGAAACTTATTGGCATAGCTATGTAATGACGTTAGCTTAAATATGAAGCCATGTGTTGTGTTAACCCTTTCTTTCCGGCATGAAGAAGCTGCTCCCATAGGAGGGTTCTTTAGATTTCAAAGTCATCTCTTCCACAGTAGCAGTACAGATGTGACTGGTATCTTTCCAGCATGTTTCTCCTCCAAACAAATCTGTGCAGTCTTGCAGTCCTACTAAATGGCACTGTCCTTACATCTCCTGGTCCACTGCTCAGCTAATTCAGCCTCTGCCACCTTTAGATCTTCTTTTTGCCAGGGACCTCTTGAACTTTAGAGGAGCTGGACAGATTTGTTGGGCACTAAAGAAACTACAGCTGCTAAAAATCTTGAGGGTAAGAAAGAAACATCTTCCAGGGGTTGGTCAAGATCAAGGTGGGGAGGTCTTCCGGATTTGGAGACACAGGAAAAGTACCTTAAGAGCCCAACCTATCTCACCCTAGATGAGTTCCAGCAATCTTTATTTATTTAGGCATCAAGGAAGACCTTGATCCTCAAAAGATGTCATTAGTGAGAGAAACACAGCTGAGTGCTAGAGCCTGAGAGTCAGGTCTTGAAGACAGCACCTACTTTGTGCCCCAAGGTTGGTGCGTGAGGGTCGGATAGGAAATTCTTGATGAAATACTGTCCTGAAGATGACACTCAAAAACCTGTGTCCTTCTGGGTCTTCAAGCCAGACTTTTTCCATGGATCAAGAACAGAGATCAGGCCATTTCACTGAGTCTGTTAGTGAGAAGAGATTTCTAGGGAATGTCCACAGAGCTGCCAAATGGTCAGGATCACTTTGAATTACTTCAGCACACTCTTCTCCAAGGAGATTTCTCAGAGATGCAGCCACCCTCAGGCCACACCGAACAAATGACAATTCACTTGACATTCCCTGTGTGGGAAGAGCACATGACTGATTGCCTCCTTCTGTTACTCCGACACTGACAGTGGCTTTTTGCTTTCAAAGCTGGTGCCTTGCCAGTGATGAAAGGTAAATCAGGCTGCCAAGGCTGGTCCCTTCTAAGGGAAGACTCCAGCTACAATAAGGTCATATAGGGCAATTTCCTAAAGCACTGTCACTGGTTTAAGCAGGATGTTTGTCTCTCAGGGACACTGCAGTGGTTGCTAATGGCAAAACAGGGAAAGAGCCAAGAGACTTACAACTTCCAATGTGTCATCTAAAGCACAGAAACAATCAGGTGCTTAAAATGACTGTCATCGACCTGCTCCACATTTCTGCAGAGACCAGGCTTCCTAAGCAGCAGATTTTGTGTGTGTGCTAACAGGCTGAGGCAGACAAGGTTCCTGGGACAAGTCAGATTGGACCATATATCTGCTAGGAGAGCCAGTCAGACAGAGGACATGGACTTTGGGATAGGTAGAGAGGTCAAGTTGCTCCAAGTGAAGCACAGACGGGGCACAGCTAATGAGAGCCAGAGATGGGCTAAGGCAATGCAGATGCAACTGTCTCAAGCTGCTTAGCTGGCAAAGCTGGATTTGAACTTGGCTCTGCTGCTGAAGTAGCAGTATAGAATTGGCCTACAGTGCTCTAGGGAGCTTCTGCAATTGAACCAAAAGGGAATGGTGAGAGAGACTTGAGCAGATTTTTCTATTTTATGCCATCTCTAGAGAATGCTCCATCATTTCTGCCAGAGCTGGTTTATGCCTGTGTTTCATGGCAATATATGAGCAAAAAAAATGCTGCTGATTGCAGCACTTGGCAAGTGAGTTCTAAATATTTCTCAGGGAAGAAAATCCCCAGGTCCTTTTAGGATGTCTTCACTTTCATTTAAAGATACCCTAAGTTGAACACAGTGAAGAGACAGATACAGGAACTGTTAACAATTTCAGAGAATGCACCTAATCTAAGTTGGTTTAGCAAATGGAATGTACTCACTCTAGGTTACAAGCAAGAGAAATGTGTGCTTTAAATGGGCACACAATCAAATAGATCCTACAGTCTCTGAGACCCTTGTGTGGTACACATATTTTATTTAATAGGTCAAGAGAAAATTTCGTGTAGGAACCTCTCTTTCACAGATGGTTTGCAGCAAGCTGCCAACACAATGAGCCCCCAGACACTATTCATCTGCAGGAATTCCAGGCATCCCTATAGAGCATGTGCCTTCCAACACAGTCCTTACAACAGGAGGCAGCCCTCAATTAATCTCTCTGGTTTGTTCATTTCTAGATAAAGATAAGACCCAAAGAAAACAGAATTTCGTTTGGGAATTCACTTGGTCACCTGCAGAAAGTTTTGCTCCTATTCCCTCCCAGCCTGTCCCTCTAGCTCCTGTTTGTGTATTTGCTGGCAGGTGCATGCTGCTACTCTGAATCCTCCAGCCCAGGGTCTGGTCAGCTGGGGTCGGCAGGGGGAGGTATTAAAGGATTTTCACTTAAGGCACCTTAATGATCCTGAGAAGCTGACAGGGAAATGGCCTGAACTCCCTCTGCAGTCAGAGAGAGTGCTCCCGTGGAGACCAATTCAGGTCACCTTGGTTAGGTTCTTGCTCTGAATTACCCTTTGGAAGAGACCATCTATCTTCATTAATTACACAGGGAATCTAGGAAGCCTATCATGCTAATGTAAGTGCTGAACTGTGGTGCCTGAAGTGAGGCACTACGAAAACCTCCCTTCTATGAGCTCCTGGAATCTCATGTTCCACTGATGAGAATATATAAGGTGGCACTTATTAGGGAAGAAAATTCAGAAAGAATTTTCAACCTTTTTTGTTGCATTTGACTTTAAAAAAAATCACTGTCACTTTTTTTAAAAAAATGCTCTACTTAAAGAAAATTAATGTATAGCTTTCCCACACACTCGTGGCAATACGCAAAATCATTGCTAATAATGAGGGCATCACAGCTTCATTCCTATCATTGCCTTTCATTTTCTCGTGCGTCTGAGCTCCATAGTTGCTCAAACTGTCATATATATTCTTTATAAACACCGAAAGGCATAAAAATGCAATTTCCTCATCTATTTGTTTCTTTCCTGTTTGCACACTATTTAATACTCAAAGAGATTCAGCAATGGCTGTCTTGATTTTCTTTAGTTGCATAGATGCAGGAGTTTATATTTAATAATTTTTATTTACTTATTTTGTTGTTTTTATTTATGTGAACTTTGTACACTATTTCTTTCCACTTTTAATCTTTTAGCTGTTTATATAATTTCATTCCTTAGCATGCATTTAATCTCATGATTGATTTTGAGTGTCAATGTTTTGAAAAGTGTTTTCTCTGAAAGGACAGGCATTATGTGTGACATTTCTTAAACTTTTTACAGATGTTCTGATTTAAGTGTATCTACAATAATTCCTCGTTCTTCCTGATTTAGGTGTTAGGAACAATTGTCTTCAGATGCCTCTGTATAATTATCAGATTTTTAGCCAGTATGCAATGTTAATGCATTTATATATATATATATATATATATAAAAAGTCAGGTTGCCATAATCCATAGAATTTTCAAAGAATTAGTTTCATTCTTCTCCCTGGTCTTTTGTCTCAAAGTTGGAGGACCTCTTTTGTTTTTCTTTTTCTTAACAGGCTTTTAAGGCTGAAAATGGATCATCTAACAATCACTCTCATGACTTTGCAGCTACATTTATAATAGGGCTGGCACACCACCTTGGTGCCTCATCCATCTTCACATTTCTCTCCAAGGATGGTAAATGAGCCAGAAGCATTTAAGGAACACTGTCTAGGAAAGCTTTGCACAATATTCCTTGTACTCAGCAAGATTTGTGACATTGATTTCAGTGGTCTTTGGGTTAAGATGGATCTCTTAGCTTTGAAGTTAGCAGAATAATGTATTTGGGAAACATGGCTTCTTCTAGCTTATTAATTGTTTAGGAATTTTGGAATGAAAATTTTACACAAAGCATGTGGTAGCTTGCCATCAAAATAATAATAAAAAATGATTAGTGAATGAGAGATGTTTAAGCAGATGCAGGAGTGGCAGACTTTTTCATTCCTTCCTGTGAAATGGTAGAAACTTAATGTCATATGTAGGCCTAATGTCATATGTCAGGCATTTTTACGGATTCTAAGATGCTAATGCTGTGTGGCCTTGCCTCGACTAGAGCAATCATCCTGGGTCATCATCCCACAACTATTGAATTGCATGAAAGTCTTCTTTTTGTATTATTCTGTATGACAAGCTGGATTGCTATCATGCTGCTATACAAATGCATTGGCACAGATGCATTAATAGAAAAATTCAGACCATTGTGATGTTTGACCTAGATTTAAAAGAAATGACTGTTACAATGGTGTTAGAAGCGCAAACCCAACAAATCTGTTACCATAAATACGCAATGAAAACAGAGTTTATAACTGTAGTGTCTCTTTACAAAGGATAGTAGGGTAAAAATATCAGTGTTATTTTCTGTTCTTATTTCTGCCCTCAGAAAGTCTTCTTCCCTCACTAATTCCTCTGCTCTCAGTTTTATGGAACTGAAAAATGTGGGCTTTACATAAGGATATCAAAATATAGCTTAAACTCCGTCACAGTTCATTTTTAAAGTTATTAGAAATACCTCTGCCTGAGTTAAGGTGCAAACAGGACCATATGCCAAAGTCAATAGTATGGGTTTTATTTTATTTGATAGTAAATGAGAGAGAGAGGGAGAGAGAGAGAGAGAGAGAGAGAGAGGGGGAAAATAAGAGAAAGAAATAGAAAATATGTGGGGGGACAGAAGGATAGTCAGAGACAGAATAAAGAAAATATCACCACTCCATGGATCCCACTGGCATCCCAATGATCCTCTCCAGCTGGTCTTCTTGGTGGTATGGATCCCCCTGAAAAACATAAAATCCAATGGATTAATATATGCTCAGGCCAGGTGGGAATGCTCCAGTACCTCCCCCAGGGTACTGCTGCAGCAGACTCTGGATCTGCATCATTTTGTATCATATGCATTCAGTCCCTGACAGACTCCTATCTCTTTAAAATTTTATTTCACAAAGCAAATCATGTTTGTTTTTCTTTTTTTTGAGTACAACACATACTATTAGTTAGTGGGAAATTATATTTTTGTTTAATATTTTAGCAAAAATACAGTACAAATGGGAGTTTGTGATAAAGTAAGAAAATTTATATTTTTTATATAATAGTGTTTATAGCAATTTTATTTGTAAAAAAATTGTTATAAGAAGCCTAAAGAAAACCTGTGAATTTTCCATGATCAAAAAGGAAAAATATCAGCAGTGTCCAAATACCTGGTCCTTCAGGAATACTCTCAGGAAAATGAACTTAAATATGAATTTTAAAGGAAATTAAATAGATGACACAGTGTACAAGCAGCTGACTTTTTATCTGGACATTTTTTAAAGAAGGTAAATATACATTATTGATTTTTTTTCCATCATAATTGTTGCTCTGAGTCTTAGAAAAAGAATGGTCTCATTATATTAAAAATTCATCCCATTGGAGGAGCAGTTGAAGAACATAAGCATAACATTCACGTGCAAAAAGTCAATAAGGCCAGTATATTTAAATGAACTGAGGATATGGTCATGGCCTATGTTCTGCACTGTTGTATAACCCACAAAATGAGGAAGTCAGAATACAGTTCATGTAGAATGTCTCAATTGTTCTTGTAAGTGAAAATTTTGGCGGCAGCCTAATTAATATCTTAAGATATCAAGTAGGAAAACATTATCTAGTTTATATCCAGGAAATGTAACTGAAATAGGTAAAATGCAGAAATGCTAGAGAGTAAAGAACACGACAGTAAGAATCCTTCACCTATATGGTCACTTTCTTCAGTCCATGAAGACAAATTTTCTCGGTTTATAGTGGCTAGAAATAGTCAATGGAGAATAACATAGACAAAATTGAAATTTCCTCTGATGAAGGTGGTAGAACTTTCTCCAAAAGCTTTCCTCTGCACCCATGGTATTGAGGCATGGCTAGGAAAGGGTTGAGAATACTCTGAGAATATGGAAGGCCCAAGGGCTAGTTTAGGATTTGTTCCATACCTAAGGGTTCTGATGTAGTCTGAAAAGCTGCATTAATGAAGACCACAAAGAAATAGATATGCAGAATACCCAAATGTGGCAGGCTCTACTTTCTTTCTAACTCAGACTTCAGCAGTGTACAAGTTTTCATTAGCTGTGTAACTAATAGTGGCAAAATAACTCAATACCATGAACTTTTCTAAAGGCTGTGGTGGGATTCATTAAAGCCAGGGTTTTAACCATTATGTCTCTGTGAATTGCTGGCTCCGTCTATTACAGACAGTGCTGAAATGTCTAACAATACATATAAACCAGAAATAATATTGTTTTGGCATTAAAATTACTGAACAAAGAGTGATCATGATATTTGATGGGTAATTTAGCTTTGGTTATTCTTCTACCAGGATTTCTTTAGCCTGTGGAGGTTCATAATGCTCCAGGAAATGCATTTCTTCATTTTCTTAAGAAAATATCCTGATGAATGCTCTGATAGAAAAATGTGTGTCTTGGGTATTGTTAGCCCCAGGATGTCTTGAAGAAGAAATCCATCTCAATGGGCCTGTTCCTGGGAGACAGATCTAATTAACAACTGAACATATAAATCAACCAATAAGCTCACTACTGTAAGGAAAAGCTCATTTCTTTTTGTTGCTTTTTGAGCTTGGTTTTTAAAATGTTAATTTTTATAATAACTGTGAAAGAAAATTTCAGGTGTTATTTGCACAAAAACTCTCTATTTTTTTCTTATGCATTTCTTATGGTTATGGACCCAATCCAGCTCCCAATGCATCCCTTCAAAGTGTTGCTTTGGCAACCTTACCCAGAAAGATTATTTTAAAAGTGTAATACTATTCAGTAATCTGTCAGATATATCTGCAGCAAACTCTAAGTCCTTGCCATCATCTTCTTCTTACCTTCTTTGCAGCCATATTCTCTCCAGTTTTCTTACTCATTCCTTTGCAGATGGATTTGAACTTAATGTGCCTGCACTCTGAACTGGAAAAATTCAAATTTGGGCTGAAATGAAAAACCCCTTTATAAAGCTCAGGTGCCAGTCAGAGATAGATCACATCCGATCAGCCAGCTGCCAGCTCGCTCTTCTGTGCAGAAGGAACATCACATTTATATAGCACTCCTTTCTTTTCCATTGAAATTATGTATTTGAGTAGTTTTAAATTTTCTCGTGCTGTACAGCTATCCCTGTGTATCTGTCCCTGTAATGCTGGAAGTGCTCTAAGAGAAGCTTGGATGAATGGTGTTGTCTGGAGCAACTGCAGAGTCAGGTATCTGGCACCAGTGTGCAACTAGTGTGAGGAAAAGACAACCCTATTTTCAAAGATTATCATTGTGTCTTGCAGTTTACCTCCAAATTTTTGGCCTGGACAAGTGCATTATTCTGATAAAGACTAAATTCAGATGTTATCCATACAAAATTTGACATTTCTTCAACAAGCTGCTGAGTTTTCTATTACCTCTGGTTTTAATCTCAGACCAAGACTGGGACTTCTAGCAGGCCTTTGTATCATAGCTCTTTCCATGAGACATTCAGGTATTTGTAAATGCCTTCTGCAATATCCAAAGAAAACTATTTCTTTGTTGCTGCCGAGATTTTCACCCAAAGCCCTAGAGAAAAAGATTCAGAATTATAATTTTTATATATCAGGGTCATGGAAGTTTTTGTAACCTTATTTAATGCAGTTCTCTCACTTCATTAGAATACAGAAAAAAGTGGTATTTGGTGAAACGTTAAGATGCCAGGAAAAACAGTCATGTGGTCAGGAGGATTTAGATCATGACGATGTTTACTGAAACTTACTTTGAAATATGAGATTTTTATTTTTTGTTAAATTGCAGCTGTTGCTGTAAGGCTCAAATATATAAAAAGTGTTCATCTAGCAGTATGACTAAAATGACAATTTGTTAAAATATATTATGTTTCTTTTTTGTGGCCTCATGACCATCTGGTAATTTGGATATTTATTAAACTGATGTGACTGTTGGTTTGCACCACCTAAACCAACAAAATATAACATTTTTAAGTTTTACAGGTATCTCATCAATGACAAAATCTGCGCGAGGAAAAAGCAAAAGGACAGGATTGAATGAAAGCCAAACCAATATCACAGGATATATACAGACACCTGGCAATTTTCTTAAGTCAGTATAGTCACAGTCTCTTTTAACAAATTTTGACTAGCTAATTTTCCTGTGATTCAATTAGTTGAATGTCAATAACTAAAGATAGAGAAAACACAGAGGAATGTAACCTCGCTGTGCTATGAAAAATCACCTTGGCCAAAAAACACTTGACGCAAGAGGAGTCACACATGACATCTCCCTTCCTTTCAGAGAAGACAGGAACAAATTGCAGGATTTTGCCATGATCTTGTTGCACCATTTTTGAAGAAAAAAAAAGATCTTTTAACATCTGAGTCAACAGCAAAATAGGCTATGTACTCTTAATAAATGACTTCAACAGACTTCTAATGCCTCTTCATGCCAAAGACAATTTGAGATACTCAGATGAGAAAGTGAAAGCTAGCTACAGTTTGTCCAGAGAATTATTGTTATTGAGGAAACAATTTGTGTTTTGTAAATACATATTTCTAGGATAATTGATGTCTCTGGTAAATAATATATGATATGTTAATATAATTAATTTCTACCATTCATTTCTAAATTAGCTAAATATGTATTTAACAAACTTAGTCCTGAAAAGAGCTTAATCACTCATGGGCAAAAGGAAGATTAAAATTGAAACAACAGGATACATTATGTCTTGTTGTCAAAACAAACCAAAACAAAATCCAATTTATAATTTTCCTTGTTAAAGGAACTGTCATTTTATTCTTGCACAGAGAGAATGAAAAAAATCCTTGGGCTTATGACATAAAAAAACCAAGAATCTGAACGATAATTTTCAAGGAAAATATAAAGAAGATGCAATGAAGAATGTGTCTCCTAGATCAAACCATGAATTATCCGGGAAGAGTGCAGACCAGGGCTACCTGCCATTAGTTTTTTGTCACAGGCTATCTGAGCAAGTCTGTGTGTAAAACTACCCTGTATAAAGACAGAAATATTAATTACTATATTAATGTTTTATCATTGATTCAGTAAACTAACTTGTAAAACAAAGAAACACTTTTCTGTTATACAGAAAGTGAGTCAAACAGTTTTCTCATAGATTAATAAACATAATTTTTTCTTTTGTGGGGCGGAATATCAGTTCAATAGATGTAAAAGTAGATTTCAATAACAAGAGAAATCTCTTCTGGGAATATCATTTACATTGATGAACTTGGCTAGAAGACGTACTATGTCATCCTACAAAAAGTATACTTCTCAAATGTGATTTTAGGATGGAGAAGTTTGGAATGCAAAACCTATTAAATAAGAAAAATTAAGACTAGGAAAGAAGAAAGTCTGTAATATTAAAACATTTACATTTTACTATAGCATCGAGTATTACCTCTTTGGTTGCAGAAAATATGCCTGTCTTTAATCACTAATACACTTTGGATTACTTATTGCCCTATTTACTAATTACTGTGTTTATTTTGCATAACACAAAAGTATTACATGGCATGACACAGCCAGGCATCTCAGTGAAGAGCTGAAAATGAGAAACAGCAAACCACTTAATACTATTTCTCAAAAAACCAAAGGAGTAGGATTTCTAAAGGCATGTGGATGGAGAAGAAGCAGATGGATGGTAGCGGCAATACAGCGCTGAATGAATACTAACACACTGCTTTAACCTTCCAAGAATTGATGTTAGGCAAGGCAGATGTCTAAGATCAGTGAAAGACAAGTAAGTTGGGCAACTAAAGATAACAGAACTAAGACAGGAAGACTCAAAATAATAATATATAATAATAACATATAACAACAACAACAATATAGTAATAATAATAATAATAAATATAAAATTATTGAAGAAAGGAATTAAAAAGTCTCTATTGGAAAAAAAATTCTGCATCACCTCAAAGTATTTTAGCATTTATATTTTTTAATTCTTTTCTACTGTCCTTTCGTGGAGTTATAAGAAGATTGAAACGCCTTCAGACAACCTCCCCTAAAAAGTTTCTATCAATATTGTAAGTCAACGGCCCATGTGTTGGCCAAAACAGCAGCTACACCGTAGTATCTTCCAGCAATCAGTAAACCCAATTTAACCTAACATTCATTCCTGCTTATGCAAAACGCAATATGTTATAAACTCGCATATAAACCAGATCTGAATGTTATTTACTCTTGTTGCCCAATTAAAAATCCTAATAAATTAACATTCCTGTTTGTAAAGGCTAGCCATGTTAGCCTATACATTAGCATTCAGGATCCAATTCCACTCAGGATAAAATATGGGGCACACAGATGGCATCCAAAAGTGGTGTGTGTTGTTTCAGCTCTGGGTTGGGATCGGTGGCTGTCGCTCCCCCAGGATTCAGTTAGATTGTCCAGATGAAACAGATACCACTGTGGTGTAAAAAAACCCTCACATTTAAAGCTACTCTCTGGACTTCAGTAAAGCTGGAATAGCATTTAATCTTGTGCTGCCACTCTCCAGTGTGGAGTGCTTTTTTACCTGAGTTGCTGGTCAGACTTCAGACATGGCCATACTAAAGTCACTGAACAAATGATAAATCAAAGATTAATCTTGTTACTGACCTGTTTCCCACCAACCTGGATGAATGTCACACTGATGATCTTGGAGGTCTTTTCTCACCTAAATGACTCTGATTCTATATGTGTGCATGCTCCCAGTTTTAAACAGTCAAGTGCTGGATTTCTTCTCCTGCTGTTCAGGATCTGTGACAACCTCTGCTATTGACAGAAGTTTAGTAAAGTCATGGGAAGATTTGTGACCATGCCACATCAAGTGATTTTTTACATTCCTATGATGTATTTAGGGAAAAGAAAAACACTTTACACTCTTTCTTCAAATCCTTGCCTAAAACTCTTCCCATGCACGTTCTGGATGCCTAAGAAGCATACAGAACCCGCCGGGTGTGGGGTTTGGCATGCACTGGCCCTGCCTGGCCGTAGTGCTAACACATGAACACCATCGCCCATTTCTGTGATTCAAATACTCTGGTGCCTGTGCCCACCATGTCTCCCACTTCACATTAGGGGCAGAAATGAGCCCTGAGCGTGCCAGCAGGAATTGCTGCTCTTTGGGGTGGCTGAAGTGCACTCACGCCATCCCAGTGCTGCCCCAATTGCATTGGGTGTAGAAGGTGCCCTGGGCTGCAAAAAGGAATTGGTTGTACTCTGTGCATTTCAGAGATGCCTTGACACATCGATATCTGCGCCACAGGAGACAGGCATGTTACAAAGAGACTGGGAAATGGATGTGTTTTCAACTGCCTGCACAGTTGAACTGGGTTGAATTATGCCTGTCTCAGCTTTGTTCTGTTTACACAGTCCCAAGGGAAATTGAGATCTTGGTCTTCAGCTGGGGCTCCTCACATTGAGAGAAACAATAAAAATCACATAATAAAGCTGCAATTTATACTCTCTGGTTTTACATTATTAATTCCTTAAAGTGAAGATTGTATTTTCTGTGGTTCATGGCATACTGGACAAACCTGTTTCATTCTTGAGGGTGATGGGGTGAAGTGCTTTTTTTTATCACATTTTTAAACCTAAGCATCATTCTCTCAAAGATTTTCTTTATTTTAGGTTTGTTGAAATGCCTGACAGATTTTTAGGTTTGTTTTTTTATTTTTTCTGCAAGCAAAGATTAAGAGAAAAAGAAAAAAGCAAATTCACCTTCAGGAAATGAAAAGCTTTCAATATTTCTTTGCATCTCAAACCCACCCTTACCTTTGCTTCAGACCAAATAAAAGAAATTCCATTTTTCTACTATTGCACCATATTGCCAGAAGTAACTATTTCTGCAAACATTTTTGTAGTTGACCAAAAACACAAGTGCTGATGAACTGCATTCATAAGAGATTTCCTCAATATCACAAGAACGTCTGTAGCAGAGTTGAAACAGAAGTGTAAAGTGCTGGCTGCAATTCCCACTTGCACCTTTATCAGAAAAGGGGGGAAAATACCCAAACCACCAAGCTCTCATTCCCCTGGATATGAATCATTTGCTTGTTACTTTTGAGGCTTTTCATATTTCAGCTGTTTTGGAGACTGAATGACTTTTTATTGAATGAACTTTGCAGATTCAGGTCAGGGTTTTTTTTTTCAAAGTACTGTTTCCTATTCTCTCAAGTAATACATTCAGACAAGATACAGCCTCTGAAAGCCCTTTTGCAATGTGATTGAAATATTTTTAGTCGTTAAAATATTTTGCCTTGTGAGTGAAGGAAATGTTTGATATAGTTTTGTGCTATATTTATATATTTTACTTGATTTTAGTGCTTGGGATATGCAACGCTTTCTGCTTTGTTTCTTAGCTTTTCCAAGAAATTGTAAAATATAACATAAATTTGATTCAGTTTATTCCATTACATCCCAAAAGAAAAATGCCCAGGTACTAATGACCAGTGCAATTATTCAAATTACCTGCGGTATAAAATGTTACAATGACAGAATATAGTTCTTGACGATTACGTTGTGCTCATCTTCTGACTGAACTAAAATAATCTGCACTCATAACAGTGATAACATGACCAGGCAATCTGCATGGATAAGCATGTTTTCATGCTTTCTAAAACTATTAATTTCTTTCTATGGGCTTTGTGGCAATCTGGGTACCTTGGAGTTTGGTTTGGTTTTGATTTGTTTTGATTAGTTTGTCATCATGGATGGAAAGTAAAAAGCTAGAAACAGGTTTCAGGGTGTTACAATCACATTTGTCTTTCCTCCCTTTCATTAAATGTTAATAAATGTGAATGTGACTTATCCTTACAGTTAAAGATAACAAAGACTGGACACTCCCCAGCTGCAGCCAAGGAAGGAAGCATAAGCAAGGATTAACTGCCCACTTGCTTCAGTGGAAGAGAAGAAGGAATGTGAACTCTTGAGGTACCAGCAGGGCAGGGAGGTGGAAGGTGCAATACTGGATACCTGGCAGAGGTAAAAACATGGAGGTGCTGATGGGAACTTTATACTGAGGAACATAATGGGAAAAGACTGTATGTACTCTGTTGTTGAGGAATTTTAATTGTATCTCTTGAGGAGATTAAACAATTGTTTTTGTTTAAATATAAGCAAAATAAAATAAAATAACAATGTATTGAAAGAATCCTATAACTACGAAAAATTTTTCAAGGACCCTACAAAGATGTGCTATGAGTCAATTCCTTAAATAAACTCGTACCAGCATGAGTTCTGCGAGATGTTGTAGAGGCATCTTAGCCCAACCTCTAGCCTATCCTCCAGACCAGCTCTGCTGCCTAAAGCTGACCCCTGAGCTTGGGCCTCTGAGTGCTCGAAATTCCAGGATGGCGACAGGACCATGTTGAGGCACTTTCTGATCTCATCATCAAGGGGACTTCACTTCCTTGTAAGGAATCTGTTCTGTCCCTGGCATCCCTGCTTCCAGACAGTTTAACCCTTTCTGCGTGTGCCTGTTTTACCCTCCATATCGTATCATTCCTCAGTCGCAAATTACCACTGCTGAGAAGGTAGGATTTTAAATTCCCCTTCACCATGCAAATGCAATGATAGGGTTTCGAGGCCACTGACTGAGGGAAATAAAGCTGTTTAGACTTTCTCAGGTATTGAGCACAAACTCTGGATGAGCTTCTGCCCTAGCCAGGGAGTAGTGCAGAGACACACTACCACAGAAGAATCCTTGCATCCCTGTGGTCTCTGCCTCCACTGCTTTCTGCATGAGAATGGGTGCAATTCTCTGACAACAAGGCTGACACCACGGCTAGCAAAGGGAGAAGGAAGAAGCATCTGCTTCTCCAGGGGAATAGTTGGGGAGTGATGGCCATGCTCTCTTTAGACAGACACGTATGGCCCGCTCACAGGACTGTACTGACACACCAGGTAGAGTACTCATCTGATTCTCACTGGCAATAGCTACAAGAGCAGCTCACTAGACTTACTTAGCTTCAAATGTAGCACTCAGACTCCAAGAAAAGAGAATTTTTGGGCAGAGACTTGAGACATACTTTTATCTCAAAAAAGGGGCATAATTTTGGTATAAACCTTTTTTCTCCTCACGAATGTGAGTATGGGTTCACTCACAAATACGTCCACTGCAAAAAGCATTCCTACCTGCAACTCACCCCTGAACTTCCTCCTACAATCAATCTGATGAAAAGCGGAGAAGGTGGATGGGCATGCCCAAGTGACTTCCCTGTCAGACTGAAATGACGGCAGACACAGCTTGGGTTTGATCCCAGGTGCTTCGAAGGTGGATCACAAGTAAATCACCGCACTCCTCTCCTTTACAGCTCAATAGCTCACTACAACTCTGTAAGGAGAGAAAATATACCACAATTTCAAGGTGCTGTTCTAAAGATGACACCCATAATAGAAACCCTGTAGTCAAGAGAAAAAATACTCAATACCAATAGTTATAGGGAACAGTACAAATCCCATAAACTAGGATTCAGCAACGATATCTAATGCCTTCCAGTGTGACCTGGACTTGCACTATACTCTTAAGCTATGGGCATAAGGGGCTTAGCTGTCAAACCTGCTGACCACCTACTAAGAAGTTCTGAGTATTTGGTATTTACTAATTCCTGCAAGAATATATGTTAACATAGAAATCCACAGAATAGATTTCTTATGATGCCAAATAATTCAACAAAAGATGGTTCCTTTATCATACAGAACTTTAAAGATGTCTCTTGAGTTCTGTCTCATTTTGTGCTGAACAAAATAAAATACTTGTACAAAGCTGAATTTCTGGGTATATATGACAAGGGTAGGTGGAATAAAAATGTTAAAAACAATGAACTCATCTAACTAACTTCAGCATGTCTGTGCATTTCACTTTAGATCTCTCAGCCAATAGTTTTTGTCAAAATACATAATTCCTTGTCTTTAAATTTAGCCTTATGTTTTGTAATTCCTGCATTAATTTTTTCTTAGCCATTCTTAAAAGAAGATTCTTGAATTGGTTGTTGTTTTTTTGTTGTCTTTGTTTCTTTGTTTTGTTATCTTTGTTCCTTTTTGTATACTTGCCTTGCAACAAATGTCTCCTGATGCCCTGCTTCCTTTCTTTCCTTCTTGTCTAAGACTGTCCTTAAATGCTCATGTTCTGAACTAGATTTTTATATTACAAAATGGTGATGAGTCTCTCTTTTCCTGGTCTGAGAGCAGAAAGCTGTGTAGATTGATAAGTTAGCCAAGCCATTGAAATTTAGCTCGCTTGAAAGAGGTGGGAAACTTTCTTCGAATTGACCTTTAATTGACATAAGGGAAGGATTAAGCAGTTTCTACTGTAACCGTAATAAAACACTTACAGGTGAAGTAATGGTTCAGACTAACTTCCTGAAATATTTGTTCCTTCTTTTTCCTATGGAGACAAGCCAGGGTCTCCACTTATCTTAAATAAATTCTGCTTTGCCTTTGACATCTGGGTGTTACTTTCAACTGAGTGTTGGTGTTTTTTAGATTTTGTTTTACTTAGTCTCTAATTTCAGGACAGAAAAGCCAGAACTTTTCAGCTGACTACATTTGTTTTGTCAGCAAACATTAAAACACTGGGGCTTTTTTACTACAACCTGTTAACCAATCTTTAAAGACAAAATGGAACTGTGGCAGAATAAATTCAATTTTGTGCTATATTGCACAACAACTATAAACGGAACTGTGTTAATGTTTATTGTCTGTTTTGTAATGTATTTAAGTGCTTGTTAACATTAGACAATTGTCATATGTGTGTGCAGGAACTGCTGATTTAGGTAGATATAAAAGCGTAGGTTGTTGAAGGGCTGCTTTTGTTATTTTCACTTTCTTCACCCTACTAAAAATTTATGAGCTTGCCTCACAGGCTGAAATCTTCATGCAGCTGACACACAGCTCTTTTTCTGAACTGAGACAAATGGGAACTGCAGGAATGCTTCACCACTGGACAATGACCAGGGCTCCCAGGGTCTCAGTTTTGGAATGGCATTCACACCAGCAAACCATCAGCTGCGACTTAGTAATGTCAAACTTGAGGAGCTCCTTATTGCAGACAAAGGGGCACTGGCATGACTCTGCTGCCTTGCTCCTGCCACCGTTGGTGGGGGTGACAGCCACATGAGACATGACTGAGTCAAAGGCGGTTACCACTTAAAGTCATAGTGGGAGTTTTTGTAAAGGTTGAAGGTGTTTTTCTGCATTTCAGAGAGAATTCTACTGTTACTGACAAGTGCTCAGTTTTCCTTCTAATTATTGGTAAAGGCTGAAGGAAAAACAAGACAAAAACTAAACTATGGTTTTTTTATGTATTTCATTAAAATATGATTTTAGATTAAAAGAGTTTTTTAGTTCTTTGCTATAATATTTTTATTAAAGGAAGGTGGAAGGAGAAGGGTGGAGAAGTCAAGCAAAAATGGAAAGAAGTGAGGCTGTATTTGCATACATAAAGATGTGGTGTTTTCAGTTCAGTATCACGGTTTTTCATGTTCTTTCAAGAAGCTGCAACTTTGAAAATAGATGTTCAGTGGAGAAAATAAACAAGCATTCATTATTTTGCTAAGAAGTTTGGTGTACTTCTATATTAGCCCTTTTCTTAAAATTCTCTCTGATCTACAATAACAGAATAGATATTTTTTTACTCAGATACACAGGCCCACGTCCCAATTTAATAGAAAGACTCTAGGCAGATAACTAGTTTATGTGACTTTTAATTTCAAAATTTTTTATTGGAATTATTCACTGTGGACTTGATTACAAGAGAGGCCAGTTCCTCTTAACTTACTTTCTGTTTACATCAGCTGGGGATTTGTCTGATGAGAAAGAGGAACAGTTCACAAATTCTCTATAAAATAAAAGGTGATAAGCTCATTATGGCTTTCAGAGAGAAAGAATAGTTTTTCTGTGTTTCTCATAGCCTTCAAATAGAATTCACAATTCTTATTTCATCACTATTCATTTCTCATAAGACTATGCCACTCAGACACTGCAATTCAAGTAGAAGTAAGTGTGTGGCAGGAAAGGGAAGAAAGTAAGAGAAAAGAAAGAAGGAAACCTAGCACTTATAAGATTTACCAATAAAATATTAATAGATGAGTAGTTCCAGATCTTGTGGGGTTGGGTATTAACTGGTATGGTATGATTTTGTTTAGTTTCTTAGTTCACTTTACCTAATGGTCTGCTCCAATAAGACAAAATACACCCCCAGCTAATTAAACAAAACACAGTTAGTAGACAGTAGGTTTAAATTAACTATCAGGAAGAAATTACCATGACAGTGGTGAGTATGGGAAGAGGTTTCCCAGATAATCTGTTTATGCCACATCCCTGCACGTGTTCAAGACCAAGTTTGATGGGAAACTGAGCAACCCGGCCTCACTGAAGGTGTCCCTGCCCAGGGCAGGGAGTTGGAACTAGATCATCTTAAAAGTCCCTTCCAACCCAAGCTTATGATTCTGTGATAATCAGATGCTGACAGTGTCATTCAACTTACTGAATGAAGGTGTCTGAATAACAGTTCTCTGCATATTATCAAGTCCCTGAGTTCCCTTTGCAACTATCAGACTCAGTCAGCAGTGTCAAGAACAAACTGGAAATGCCTCCAAATGCCTACAAAAAGCTGTGTACTGGGTGACATCATTCTTAATATTGCAAAACCAAACTTAGATGCTCTTCCATTACTTTTCAACTCTTTGTTTAGTCTGAAGGTGAGGTAAAAAAAAGTACTTTTTATAGCCAGGTCCAGCTCTGAAGAGAACATCCTTAAACATATTTCTTTTAACAACCTTAGGACTCCTTTGAAATTTTTTTTACTTATATTTCTGTTGTCACTAACATTGCTACAGGAGAGGTGGGTATATTGTGTACTGCTGTCTCTTGAATCTTTCAGCTCTTGACCATAACAAAATGCTTCAGGGCCAGTGTCAGTAGAGGAAACACAGAAATCCACATCCCAGCTTCATGCAGACATTTTGCTGGAATAATTCATGCCTCATTTCCACCACTAAAGTGACAGAAAGAGTTGTATCATCTACATTATAAAAGCAGTGCAGTGTCAAATTTTCTACCTTATTCTTGTTCCTATGGGAAAAGTGATAAACACACTCTGCTTAGCTTTGTTCACCTCATGACACTCTGCTTGTAGTGGTATTAAACATATTCTTTGGTGATATTTAAGTGCTACTTAGTTTTGCTTTTGCTTTGTTTTTATAATTTTTACTTATTTTACAGTAGATTTTTTTTTAATCTGAGACAGCATCTCTATTTAAATGTCATAACCCTAGTAATTACTTGTATTTTATGTTACCTTGAGGATAAAAAAACCCCTTTCTCTTAAGCAATACATAATTATGTATTACTCACAATGATTGATGGTTTGTTGAGTGCAGGATCATGAAACAGTACTCTGAATATTACAACATCGAAAGTCCCACCAAATCTCAAGGTTTCAGGAGCTGTCACACAGATCAGTCATTTTGTACTATAATCATAAAGGCCTCCCAAAATGATTTAAGCAATAGTAAAAGAAAACACATTCTTCACTTGCAGAGTAGAGGCAACTTGATCACTGTAATTGTGGGAAAAGCAATAAGATATCACAAGGAAAAATAATCTGGAGGCAGTTCAAATTTCTTCTACTCATTTGCTGGATGTTTTTTAATGTTATTTGATATGACCTCTAAGTCAGAGCAGTTCTATTAAATGAAGTAAAACTGTCCATGCTTCAAACCTTTAGGAAGATAACCTTTTTCAGAGCTTCTTCAAAGAGGGGTACTTTGAGCACCCAGCAGCTAAAGATGTACGGCTGTACCTTTTCACCTCAGGAGTGTGCCCACAAGGAAGAGGATGGCATAGTGAGCCAACACTAAACCTTACCTCTGATCCGGTTAGATGACTGATGTCCCAGATTTCTGATAAGTGCAAAGATCTTCCCAGACTGTCTAGTTTTGGAATAGAAATAGTTTATTGTGGTGAAGAACTCTCCTCACCCTGGTCCTTCTTCTCTTTCCCTACATCGCCCTCTGCTCCCTATTCACATATTCATGACAATACAATACAGAAAGGAAAAAAAAAATGTTCTGGACAATAATATTCCCAGAGAATGTCGAAGGTTTGGACAAGATCTTCTGAGATGCCAAGACAGGATTCATTTGAATATCTTAGGGGTTTAGCTCACAGATACCAGATGGAAATTATTTATATTATTCCTGTGCAAAAACAGTCAGAGAGTGACAGGCATCTTATATTTTGATCAAAATGACAGATAAGACTAGGTAACAGTTCATAAAAATATGTAACAAAAGACATGTAAAATGGACACTTACACTACTTTGTTAAGGAAACTTCCAGTCTGACCATTGATGAGACGCCTGGCAGTGACACTCCCAAGGCCAGAGACTGTCACAACTGGGACCTCAGCCCCTTCACACCGGGTGGCTCCAGTGATTGACAGGTGCCCTACTTGGGCCCTCACACACCTCACTCACACAGCCAGACCAGGTTTCCTTACTGGATCCACCCCACGTTTCCCACAGCAGTCTCAGATGTCCAGTTCCATAAAGCAATTTATTCACAGCACAGTAGCAGAGAAACAGCCCCAGCTGTTTTGTACCAACAAAGCAACAATGGCTAGGCTTTTATACCCTCACAGTGTGCCCACAAGAAACTCTTGCTCTTCCTGCTGAGTCCTCCACTACTGTTGAGTGTCCCAGTATCTATCCACCTGACTACCACCACCTGTCTTCATGCCCTTTGTGAACCAAAATGTTCGCAGTTCACAGCCGCTTGTCTAGGGCTCCCACCCAGAGCTCAACCTGCATCTCAATCTGCATCTCGATCTTCATCTTGCAAACCCAGTATGCACCAGATGTATTCCTCAACACCTGGCACAAACAATAGTGTTTAGCAGGCATGGCTGTGTATTCAACTTAAAATAAACTAGAACAGTCCACCAAAACTGTTTTCTCTGATTTACATGCAGAACAGCTATTCCATTTAATGAGACTTGCTCACACAGAACTGTAGGAAATGAAAAACTAAATCAGCCTTCTTGACAAGCCTAGGGAATTAAAACTCAAATGCTAATATAAAGACAATACTATCATACACTTTAAATTAATATTTTATAAACAAAAACTGGAAACCAGAGCTAGATAAAACATTCCAGTGAAAATGCTTTTGACTTTTCTGAACAGGAAGTGTCAATTTTGAATACATAACTTTTTCATCCCCATTAGAACATGTCATTTTCGATGGCTTTAGCGCTAGTTGGAAAAGAAATTCAGCCACATTTTTGACAATGACACAGTTTTCCTCATAAAGAAAGTGGCTCAGCTACAGTACAAAGCTTTAGAGCTGACCTGCTGCAAAAGAGGAAGATTTTCAAGACCTTTACGCTTTCAAATACTTTAAAAATTTGGAAGGGAGAAAACCATACTAGTCAGTTCCATCCCCAAGTTTTTACTTGTATGGCTATTACATAGTAAGTGATGAAAAGACTTTTTTTCATGTGGAATTGTATAGTCCATCATGAGCTGAAGTAAACAAGCAGTGGACATTAGTTTCTACTTCTTAAAGTCTCCAAGAGCTTTAACTGATGGGAAGGATACCAGTGTGACAAGGATGCTTGTTCTCTAAAGAGCTGGAGAGAGGAATCCTTTGCACTGGAAATCTTTGCAGGTTTGAAGGCTCAGTTATCGCCTTTTCTATTCACTCACACTCCATGCAAGAGATTGGGGAAGGAACTCTGAAGAACAGAAGCAGACAGAAGTGCCTTGAGTTATGTTGATGTGCAACATCTTTTTCCATTAGAAAGAATCTTACAGTTCTGTGGCTGCTTTGTTTTGTCAGATGACCTTAAATTAAAACACAGACACACTGAGTCTAAGGGAGCAGAATGTTTCTGATCACCACTCAGTGATGGTTTCATGTGTCTTGCTTCATGCAAATTTCCTTGTTTTCATTGCCATTGACACAAATAATATCGCCTTTAAGACAGGAAGTGAATCCCTGCCACATCTGTGAGCTGTATCGCAGCGCTGCCCTGCCTTGCAGCATTATGCACTTTGCTCCCGTGGGTCCTCTGGTGATGTTAGTGCACACATATGTAGTGGAGCAGCAGGCAGGAGTTGCCCACTACACACACCATGGCAGTAAAACTCACTCATCTCTCCACCGCACTGTTTGTAGACACACTGGAGAAAAGATCTAACACATTATCTAATCCGTGGACTGCTGTTCTGTGGCTTGGGGCTGCTGAGGGTGGCCAGCAGCAGAGGTAGGTCACTGCATGATGGGATCATTTTAAAACTACTACAGGAAAATGGAAAGGCAAAATATCAATTGCGGTGTTCCTGTTCAGCTAGTAATGAGAAATATCTGCTGGAGGTATAATGTGTGTGGTCATTTATACAAAAAAGCACTTTCTGCCAAGCACTTACATATACGTTGTTTCTTGAATGAAACAATTTTTCTGCCTTGTAAAGATGAACTAATTGTTGCTATGGCAGTACATAGAATCAGAAAACACTAGAGGATGAAGTTATTAGAATTTAGATTAGTGTGCTGGTTTTGGCTGGGGTAGAGTTAATTTTCTTCACAGTAGCATGGGACTGTATTTTGGATTTGTGTTGGAAACAGTGTTCATACTACTTTTTTTTCTTTACTGCTGAGCAGTACTTGCGCAGAGCCAAGGCCCTTTCTGCTTCTCATCCCAACCCACCAGCGAGGAACCTGTGGCTGCACAGGGAATGGGGAGGGGACACAGCTGGGACAGCTGACCCTGAATGACCAAAAGGACATTCCATGCTATGTGACATCATGCTCAGCATATAAAGAGGAGGAAGAAGAAAGACGGGGGGGGGGGGGGACGGGGGGACGGACGGACGGGGGGACCGACGACGACGACGACTACGACGACACATTTGGAGTGGTGGCATTTGTATTCCCAAGTCATTGCTACACATAATGGAGCTGCTTTCCTGGGGATGGCTGAACACTGCCCTGTGCATAGGAAATAGTGAAGGAATTCCTTGCTTTGCTTTCATGTGCTGCTTTTGCTTTCCCCATTAAACTGGCTTTATCTCACCACACTTTTCTCATCTCTCGCCATCCCACTGTGAGTGAGAGGCTTGTGGGGCTTAGTTGCTGGTTGGGGTTAAACCACAACCATCAGTCTTAAGTTTTTTTATTTAAGTCAGTTTTTTTAGCCATAGTGTGAGAAAGAAGAAATATTTTTGTGTACTGCAAAAATACCCACAGAGGCTGAATCCATCAAAAACTTTTCAGTAGCTGGTTTGTGAATAATTTTGTATCACAGTATCACAGTCCTTTCAACAGAGATATTTCAGTTAGAATATTATTGCAGATTTTTAATGATTTTCCTGTTAGGAGTGAAAGGCCTGACTTTAATCAGGGTGGAATTTACATTTGAAGCAACAACCACTGTGTGCAAGGAAAAATCTTACTTTGCCCTGCAGCTGAATATGAAATAAACCATTTAAAAATAATATAAGGTAGCCAATTGTAAGTCTTTATTTTTATATGGGCAGTGCTCTGAAGACATTGGAAGTTATAAATGCATAGGCTTTACCCTGGTACAAAATGGATGAAGACACAAAATTAAGGCAATTGCAATGGTCTTTTGAGCACACTAGTCATATGGATCATTTTATTGTGACCAGCGTCCTCACAATTTCTAAATCTAAGTTTTAAACATAAGTTCTAAATCTACCATTGTAATTATTTTTAAAGCAATCACGTCAATTTTAAATCTACTGTCACAAATCACATGATTTCTTGGGAGTTTCGCAAATCACCTTGATCTGACCGCTTAGCATTTCTCTCAGGCATTTCCTTTATTTTCAGCCCAGGACTTTGCCAAATAAAAATTTTTGCATGTATATTTCCTTCCTTTCCTACTTTCCATCAGTCCTCCATCACCATTAGAGGCAATTCGAATGAAAATATTGTCCTATTTTTCAGGACATTTGATAGTTATTTACTTCTCTTCATCTTTCTCCTCATAAAGGCTGCCTAACAGGTGTTGGAAAATACACCAGTTTAAAAATTTTTTGTATAACTTTAGTCAAAGACTTTGTTTGTCTTTACCCCGGGAAAAGGAATTTTAAGTTTCTTTTCAGGACATTGTTCTGCCGGGTGAGGTCTGATGAACTTAACACATCTACAGACTGGGAGTAGCCCAAAGATACCCAGAGAGATAAAGGCCATCAACGGAACATCAACAGAACATCGGTGGCCATCTCCAAACATCCACCCCAGACACCACCTCCTACAGAGCTGAAGACATCTCGCCCAGAAGGACTGATAAGAAAATTGAAAAATGAAGATCTAATTTACATTGGAGGCGAAGGAGATTCGGATCCAATGGGAAACTGAAGAGTAGAAGTTGCTCAACTCTGGACCAATGAACTTTAAAACAATGCATCTCAATGGGTTTTGACTGTATAAAATTTGGGGGGAAATCCTGTAAAATCGGTGCATCATGGAATGATTCTCTCTGCACACCCGGGCTATGTGTAGATGAGATGATTTCTGTGGTACACCCTGGCCAGAAAAACATCCTGGGCAGATAATAAAGTAATGCCATGACTCTCTAACATTAAAAATGTTGTTGGAGAGTTTTTGTTTTTCCCACAGTTTTGGTGACACAGGGTGCTATTGTTTTCTGTCATTTTGCTGAAATAACTCTTTATAGGAACCATTCCCAGAAGATGGTTTTCCTGGTAATATACAGATATTAGTATTAAAAGCATCTTTCCATTTTGCCTTCACTAAATATCCATGTACACAGAGAAAAAGCCAATCAGTAGTGCTCAAATTCCTTGGTGGATCTGTTACACTCTGCATTTCTTGTGGCATTTCTCAAAATGGCTTCATGATCCTAAAAGAATCCTGGAGATGGGATGCGTGCTTTATGACAATGTTAGAATATGTTACAAATCCATTTTGAAACCCATGAATTTTTTCTTTGTCATGGCAAAAGCTAAATAACTTACTTTACAGTTAAAAACACCCAACAATCTTCTACAAATTCTGAACTGTTACTAATCCGAATTATTGGTATTCCAAATTTGCAGTGTATGCTCCAATTCAACAAGATAGTTAAACACATGAATAGTTTTACACACTTGAGCAGTTCCTGCTGAACAGATTAAAATAATTTTGCAGTATTTGATTGCTTAAATATCTTTATGAATTGGAGTCTAAATTTACTGCTGAAATATATATGCTTTTTGTAGAAATGCCTGCCTTTTAAAACTGTATTTTAAAATCATAAGTACTAGGTTGTGCCTCCAATCTGGTACTTGTGTTTGGAACAAATTCTTTGGAATTCAAGCTGGTTCTTCTCACACTCTGTGGCATTGTGTTCAAAATATGTCAATTATTTTATTTTAAAATTACTTCAGTGATACAAATACTGAGATTTTAAATTGCTAAAAATAGCCTTCACAGGTATAACTAAATAGGTTAGAAAATTTGCTGTTTACTTCCTGATCGCATGGTCTCTTTTAATGATATCTTTTAATCAGCAAACATAAGGAATAATCAAGAGAAATGTGTGTGATAGAGCAAGAAAAAAGCAATGGGGTGTTTTTCACAGTGGAGTGTGGTGCAAGACAATAAAAGACATTTATTAGGAATGCCCTCCGGTGGATTCTCCTCATTGCCTACTAACAACAAAAAAACAAGAACCAACAATAATATATAAAGCAAATTTTGTCTTGTGCTAAACCATTCTGAATTAGTAAAATTCTGTGTTTAACTAACTCTACTCTTATTTTCTTTGAATGAGAATTTTGGAGAAAAATTTCTCTTTAGCCTTCGGGGCTTCTTAGTAATTTTTTACACCACCATTGTACAACAGCAACCAATTCTGCAACTGGAATTTGGTAGCTTCCAAAGAACTAATTTTTCATATCCTAAGAAACATAGGAGAATACTGGCAATTCTAGATCACATTGGATAAGATAAGGATATTTTTATTTTTTCAATTACCTAGTCCTTAAAATAAACAAAAATCTACCAACAAAACAAAACAAGAGAAGAAAGGGAAAAAAAACAAGGAATAGAGAAACCCCATCCTCATGGAATATTTCTTTTTACAAACACAAAGAGAAATTTCAGCCTCGTATTAAAAACTTTTTCCCAGTGGTATTTCTTGTCAAAATTCATGTGTATTTTCTACAAACAGAGGAGCAAAACAGAAGTTTTGATTGATAGGAAATTGCCAACTACATATAACTACAATACTTCTACTGAAGCAGTAAACATAAAGGAATTACATGCCTCATTCTGAGATCAGAAACATTTAATACTCAAATACATTCTATGCTGTTGTCAAATGGTATTATGGAAATAAATAAAAGTTTGACTGGCAAGCTGAATATTTATAACATTTTTCATCCTCTTATTTACACTACTTCCCATGTGTGAATTTGGCTACCGTGAGGCTACTTTGGGGCTGACCTTGAGCCACGAAATTATGGATGGTTGGAGAAGAATGTCAAAACTGAGAGAGAAATAATGTAAGGGACATAAAAACCCCCTTATAGATATTTGGAAAATAGGAGTTCTGTGATATGAAAAGATAATACACAGGAGGATAGTGAAAAGGGAAGCACTTTTAAAATGAATTAAAGATATCAAACTTTAACTGGAATAAGCTGAAGTAGTGCAAGTAGCAAGACATGATCATAGTTCATGTATTTGAAGAGAAAAAATGTCAGGCTATGAAATCACAATGCAAGCAAGGAATAAGTGGTATCTGCTCACAGTGTCACTGATATAGAGGCTTGGATAAACTGCCAAATCTTGAGACAAACTGTAATGAACTAAAGTATAGATTTAATGTTCATTAGACATTAGATATATGTCATCTAGTAAAAATCACAGAAACCTAAGCAGTGATTTCTGGATAAATCAGATCCTTAAAAAGAAGACCTAAATCTACAAACCCCTTATCTTTGCGTTTAGGGCATTTTTACTGGGGAGAAGACAGGGACTTGACTAAATGTCTCTGAATGAGCTTCTACCCTCTCAGGCTCCAGAGACAACTTATCCAATTTGTTTCTTATATAGATTAAAACCAGAAATGAGGATGTGGAGTGTGGGGGGAAGGGGTGGAGTGAGGGTGAGTTCTAAACATGCTGGAATTGAAAAAAATTAAGAATGTCTATGCTAAATCGGACTAAAAATCCATTTAGGCCTGTATCTCCAGCAGAGGCTGATGGCACAGGTCAAGGGAAAAACAAAACAGGACAAAATTATAGCAACCTTCCCCCACTCTGTTGCCCCAGCCTCCAAGGGCTCATAGTTCAAGGATTTCCAAACCCAGAGGTGGTATGTTTGCGTTTAAGAAAAGGAAAGCAGCTAAACTAATGAGATATCTGAGCAATGAAACCTCTGCCTAAAGAATCCCAAAGCAGTTGTGATTAAGGTAGAAGAGATTTAGCACTTGTTTTCTTCTATGGATAATGTCCTGAATGTGTGTGCACTGCTACCATTTTAAACTTAGTTCAGGTGTCATTACACTACATTTACAAGAATAACTTCAGAAAGTTGCATTGAAAGTATGTGACAACCACAGACACAGACTACACAATTTGCAATGCTTCACTATTCTAAAATATACTCAAAGTAGGAAAAAAAATAAATATTATCTTGCTTCAATGAGAAAAATGACAGCAACATGCATTTTGTGCTGTCAAAAACTGGTTTTCTGAGTTTGTTTCTTGAATGAAGAACCAATTTTTTTCAAAGTTCTTCTCAGGACAATATTTTGTTCTGTCTTTAAGGTTACTCTTTGCTTAAATGATGATTAAATAAAGAAAACTATTTTCTATTTCCAGAGTATGCAAGAGACATATATAAGTTTGGAAAATTCACCTCAAGAATAAGGAAAAATTAAAAGAGAAAAAGAAAAGAAAAGAAAACCAGAGGTACATATAGAATGGATTTCATCAACATTATACTAGACTTGGGATATAACATAGCAGTTTTGTATCTACAGCTTTTCTGAAGTCATGCCCATGTCACTGAACTGGTTACTAGAAGATATACTTTTTTCCTTGTAAGAAGCAGTTCAACATGGTATATAGGAATGAAATAAAGGCGGTGGGGTTTTGGCTTAAAAAAAAAAAATTAGAATCATGAAATCATAGAATGGTTTGGGTTAGAAATGCTCTTAAAAATTATTTAGTTCCTCTGTCTAACTCCTTTGTTATGACTTAAATTCCCATCTAATCTGGCCTTGAACACTTCCAGGGATGGGACAACCACAGCTTCTCTGGGCAATCTGTTCCAGTGCTTCACCACTCTTACAGTAAAGAATTATTCCATATATCTTATCTAAACTGACACTCTTTCTGTGTAAAGCTGTTAACCCAGTACTGTCACTACAGGTACCTGTAGAAGGTCCCTCTCTAGCTTGACCTTCTGGACCCACTTCTTGCATATTCTGAAGATTCTAAGGCAAGAGTACATAGAAGGAAGATGATGCAATTGCATTACTTTTCTTTATTAGTAAGTAATCTAAGTTGCAGAAATGCAAGCTGATTAACCAAATTATTCATAAGGACAATATTCTCATTCCCTTTAATAGTGTGCATAGGAAGCAATAAAACAAGCAAACACTTGTATAACTTTATATAGCCTGGTAGACTAGAAGAAAACTCTCTTGGCAGCAGGTGGTGGATGCAATGAGGATATAGCGATGAACATAAAGAGAATTGGTGAGCAACAATTAGTGAGAAAAGTACACTGTTTCCCCATTTGGTACTTTGTTACTTATGCAACCATATCTAAGGAAGTCATTATCATACCAACAGTCACACACTTCTTTCCTGAAGATGAAAGAATCATTTCTGAAATTTTGGATGCAGAGTTTTTGTGTGTTTGTTTTTACTTAGAATGCAAATAGGAAAAAGCAAATATGTGTGTGCATATCCTTGAAATAAGTTATATTGCACAGGTGATGAAACATTAAGGAAAACATATTTTCTTTTTCCTGTTTAGGAGTGTGATTCTGTGATGTGCCTATGTAAAACAGTCTCATTAATCAGATCGAGTATTTGATAGAAAAACCTAGTTAGCTGAGGTTTAGATCCAGAAATTGAGAACTAAGCATAGTTGTGCTAAATTTCGCAGGACTAGGGACAGAGTAGTTTCAGTACACAATAATATTTCTAGGTTGTATTATCTAACTCTGATCATAGCCCTAAAACTACCAGTTTGCCAGATTTTATCTCTTCCACTGTTTGCAAAGACATAATCATTGACTGTGCATCTCCATTTATAAGGATTTCCAGCGCTATGCATAAACATGGTGGGATTGCCTTAACTTGTAAACAGCATTAAGGTAAAATAAATAAGACAACACAATACAACCGATCCCTGGTTTATTTTACAGAGTGGTTATGTAAGGCATAATCCACAGCCACATGGTACCTGTTAAACATTTAACACTGTCAGCTCATGAAAAGTTGGCAGGATACTTGAACATAACCCATCCCCACCCATATTAAACACAAAGCTGAGATCAGGATTTTATCAGTTTGCAGCCACTGCATTTTCTAGGTTTTTTTAATGGTGAGATGCCTAGTTACATTTCCACACAGGACACCTCTAACTATTCAACTGAAGACTAAATGGGTGAAAATTGCACATGGAAGAACTGTAGGGTGTAAATTAGTTATGGTAAAATGCCTAAACTTACACCCTCTGTGCTTCTGCAACAGTTTATTTCTAGACGGATTGCCTAATATTCCTAGACATAACGGATGACTGTGAGGACTTGAAAGCTTAATTAAGCTCAAGTTAGTACACAATTGTCTGTCGTATGCCGAAACAACAAATTGTCTCTGATGGTCAAAAGTCAGATTGCTACACTACTGCTTCTGACAAAACAATATAAAGGAAAGCAAGAGGGTGAGTGTGTGGTGTAATCAAGCAGGGCAGAAGCACTGAACTTGTTAATTCTTAAATAGAATCAGGTGTCCATATGTGCTACAGGTTGTCATTTATCCTTTCTCGTCTATGACAGCTAGTCTAATATTTAGCAAGAAATTTCTATTCATCATAAATTCCAATCCCAGAGAGAAATATGGACTTTTTCTCAAGAGAGTAAGAAGCACACAAGTAATCCACTCATTTTGCCCATATACTGATCTCATGACATATATGTCATAGCCCTTGTCAGCTAATGCAGAAGAGCAGTGTGATTCTGCTTACAGGTTCCTATTTAATAATACCTCATTTAGGAAAAAAAAATTACTCTGTAGGAGGACTAGTGAAATTGCTAGTGATATTATTTTGCTATTAAAGAAGCCTAGTAAAACAGCAAAGTTAGAAAAGATGTCTAATATACCATCTCCTTTTTTACTATTTCATTGGAGCTTTGTACATTAATAGAGGGAAACTAGAAGCAGGGCTAAATGTTCCTGAAGTCATCCTCATTTCCCAGAGAACCAGAAACATGGTTGCATTTCAAAGACTTTTTCAGTAGATTTCTTTCCCCATATGACCTTAATTGTATTTTCACAAGGTCTGTTCCCGTTTTCAATGAGTCTTCATGGTGTTTGATGCTTATGTGTATAATGGTGTAGAACTCACTCCACCATTTGTTGTCAGTTCATGTCTTCTCTTGGGTTTGAATTATATACTCCAGGGTATAAGGCCAGGGTGCTTCACCTATACTCAATATTTATTGAACAAGTATTCTCACCAGAATTTAGCTGATCAAGTCTCCTGTTTAGTCCGCAACAGTTAACCTGCTATTCAGGTGTGAAGGAAAAAAGTTGCTCACTCTGCTTTTCTTGGTCCACTGTCATGGTGCCTCATTATATTCCTGTAAGAAATCCTTGTGCTCTTGTGAAGGAAGGTTTTCCTTAAAGGTTAAGTGTCCCTTTTCCTGACAGATTTTCTGTAAGTGTAATGTTATAGTGGCTTAATGATTCTAGTTAAGCTTTGCAAAAGGGAAAGCTTAGACAGGTATCTCAAGAGAAAAATCCTCTAAAAATATGCTTGCAGAAATGTTGTACTAAGTGTTGAAAATTTGTTAAATTACTTGCAGTAGGTGGGGGCACATAATTCTGTTTGCTTCTTTTCCAAATCCTGTGACTAATGTTCACCTTCATAAAAGTTATTTTTGCTTTGGGAACCACTGCAGTTCATCTTTACTTTGTCCGGCACTTTATAAGCACTTGGTAGTAAATCATCTGGAGCCAACTACCTGATCTCATGTATTGGTTCATCAACCTCTTTCTTTGAAATGTTAAATCATTTGTAAAGTTAAATTTTAAAAAATGAGGGAAATTATGCTGAATTCTTGAACACATAACTAAATTAACTCCAAGAAAGTAATTCAGCTGGCAAAGGTGAGTGATGTATATTTATTTTAAATTGGTTTTGTCAGAATATTCTATTAAATTAAGTACAAAAGTTACAATTTAATGACATGATTTCATTCTGTCTATTTAAAAGGCTTGATTTATTAATTATTTAAAGCAGAGATTATCTAGCTTGAAATGAATGTGCAATTAAATCCATCTCTAAGATGATTGGTATTATGCACTGTAAAATTCATGGCTGGCTAGGTAACTTGTTTATTATTTTGAATGGGCTGCAGTCAGGTATGTCAGGAACCTGTAACAAACCCATTGGAAAAACACTGCTTCCTTACATCCCAAAACCTAATGAAAGCAATACTTAACCTCTGGCATAGCATTTTCCAGATTTGGAGGCATTCCTATTAAGGAGTTGGGCAACCTGGGGACAGAGTTTGGCCCAATGTCTTTGCACTTCCTACCTGCTGTCTATTAAGTATCTAATTAAGCTGTCTGTGGCTTTTGTTTTGCAAATGTGCATTCATCCAATATGTGATGGGGGAGAAGAAGCCTCAGACCATTCTTTTTAGTCTTCAATTTTCCCATTAGGATGTACTCAGAAAGGAAATTAAATTGATGCTGTGATGATGATTTATTGCAGGAAGGAACACCGTTTATACAGAGAAAAGTGCAATTGTAATTTTACACAGTTCACTAATAGCATATTTATATGTTCTGCCTATAGGTGTTGCAGTAAAGATGACAGTGTGGTTTTGTCTTCTAATAAGGGAAAACCATAAAGCTTATTTTAACTTTTAGTATATTATTCTAATGTATTTTCTGTACAATAAAAAGAAATTTTCTAATCAATTTGTATTATTAATTTAAAGAAGTCTATACTTTTAAAAACTTAAAGGCTGTTTGCATATGACACTGACATATATCTAACCATATCTTAAAATATACTGGCACACATGGGCACAATTACAGTAATAGTTCAAAATGTTTATTACACATTTTTAAATCACATGAGTACTTTTCCAAAGTCACCTAAATGACACTGCCTGCAATCAACCCTTTGGAGCTGGCAAGTTAGGAACTCCTGCTGTTCATGCTAATGTATTTTGCATTATTATCTCACTTCAGATGATGCCGATTTGTGAATCTAAATGTTAATTAATTAAATAAACTCTATGCACCATTTACTTGTATTAGACTTCTGTAATCTCTGTGTCATGCTATCACCCACTTATTTAGCATCTGGATTAAAAATATAGCATTGTCTTTAGGATGGAACAGAAACATATTGATGTCATGAACTGTTATCTAGGAGATATGGAATGTCTAAATGTGCTGTAACAATTTAAATATAACCAAATTAATTTTTTATTATTATCTGAAATGTTTTTGTATTATTTTCTGTGATACAACTCTGCATGGATCTTGTGGAAGGGATTTGATATTTCCTCCTTAGTAATTTGGAGTTAACTTTACTAGATAGCATATGATAGCATATGCTATTTGATGTGGGACACTGTGTGCTTTTTCCCAGAGTCTATTCTACTTCTGATTCCAGGTGCTTAAATTTAGCATCTGTATAAAGGGAAGAGAAAAGTACTTGCATAGTTAGCAAGCCTTTGCTAGTTCACATTTTCAGAAAAGAAAGCACTTGGGATTACATATAATGATTTCTGGGAGAATGGGATGTAATTATTCCTTCACTCCAAAAGACATTGCAAGGTCTTGAATCAATACGTCTAAACCATTTTTTCTGATGAGCTAATCTGTCTGCTACCAGGTTGGTCACAGCCAGTGTTGTAATAGATGTAAAGGATCATTAAAAGGACAAAATTCCACAAATGCAAACTTAAAAGTTTACAATTACATAAAAAGAATCATATGGCACCATAAGTTTAGTTAACAGTAATTACTCTACACTCTCAGTAAAAATGGAAAGACCTGACTGGAATTCTTATATGCACAATAATTTGGCAAGGTAAAGGCATATTAGAGCTGGTTATCCAGATCTTTGCTTTAAATTTTGCTTGCCAAAAAATATCTTTTAAAATAGTAGGGGTTTTTTTTTCTTCTCTGGAAATAACATGACATAATGAAAGAAAAGTACCTATTGGTTTTGGAGATGTTTGTTCAGTAATTTTTTTTCCCATTATCAATTTGTCATTCTTGATGACAAAATGAGAAAAGAAAAAAGGGAAAAAAAAGTGGAGAAGAAAAGCAAAGTTCTTCCATTCCCCCAATCTTAACACCTAAACATCTCTAAACCAATTAATGCAATGTTTTCAAAATCTCTGCAAGCAAATCACTTAAACATTTTTTCTCCTCTTTCCTTTTGATTTGTTCTTCATGTCACCATTCTGCACAGAAGTGGATGAAAGGCCTTATGAATGGATAGGTAGAAGAACAATTTCTAATGAAGATGGATGTGTTGTTACTGCTGTGTAGCAGAGCATTAAACTTTCTGACACAGGCTGAAGTCACCACATTATACAGAGCATAAAGAGATGTGCAGTGATGGGCAGAAGAAATTAAGCAAAAGAAGATCTGGTTAAACACTGAAAAATACAGTTCTGATATATGTGTTTGAATACTGAATGAAGTGGCACAACCTTAGAATATTGTCTTTAATTTCGGTGTACTGTATCCCTTCTGGTTTATATTAGTCACTTAGGTGTGGTATTCCTCTGATACTCTCTAATATTATTCAATTTCTCTTGGCATTTTGCCCATTTACTGTGATTTACTACCGCATAAATAGAGCAATAAGGCTGAAATATTGGGGGCTTTAATAAATACATTTTTTTAAATAATGTTTTTTACTGAGCCAGATAGTTTTTACAAGTGTTTTTGTTTAGCTAAAAAAAAATCCTCCATGCATTTAAACAGCTCAGCTTTTGCAATATATTCAGGAAGATCTGCGTTCAAGTGTTACTGAATCATTATTATTCCTACTTTAAACAGATTACTCAAAGTTGGCAAAATCACTTTCAGAGTCTTCTCTGCTGGATTGGTCTTCCTGTGTAAACCCAAGCAGGAGGAGCAGAGGACCTTCAAAGAGGAAAAATGTTGTCTGCCATAGCTACATAAGCAGTAAAACATTGATGGGAGGGAATCTGGAGAAGATTGGGAAAATGCTAGGAAGGAAGACTGAGAATCAATGATAAGTAAGGAGAAAGGTTTTGAGAATAATAAACACGCAATTAATTATGAGAACAATGGGAACTATCTTCTAGTTTTATCCTGATTTTTAACATTGGCTATGGTAGAGCAAGAATGCAACACACACTTGCAAAGGATCTGCTTGAGACCAGATGGCTGCCCAAATATTTATCTGTTTATCAGTAAGACAAAAAATAAGGTTCCAAGGCTACAAAAGTAACAGTGCATTTCATTGGATTTCACAGAAAAAAATTGTCACACATGACTTCATGTTGGTTCTCCTTCTAGTGTTTTGTTTAAAGAAATTAAAATAAAACCACTTCCTTCATAAATAGATGTTATAGGCTGCTTTGTGGAACTAACATTTTTCAAAGTCATGAAGAAAGCTGAAAAAATGTTAAAATTCATGTTGAGAAAACACATTTTTATTTGAACAATAATTTTTCTTTTATCTTCTTTTTTTCTATGAATGAATACACTTTCTCCTTTTCTCCCTCTGAAGAAATGACCGCACACATTCACATTGCACCTGAGGTAATGCTCCCCACAGCAGCCAGGCTGTGTGTTTTCTCCCTTGTTTTTGCGTATCAACAAAATCAGGGATTTTTTGTTTAAGTCTTTCATAAGATTTGAGAGATTTTTAACCTCTGTTTTAACTCAAATGGGCAGCAAATTTAACCTGATATCTACAGTCAAACTTTTTATCTCATACACAAGGAAAAACGCCCTGGCAGAGAGAACAAGCATGATTTTTCCATGCTCCTTCTCCTGGCTAAAAGCTGTATTCACACATGCATGATTGTAATTACAATATGCGAGCATCTCATCCAATCATTTCTATCCTTGCATGACCTTTTTGGGGGGGTTAGGGGGAACTAGTGAACCGTTTGTACAGGTGCAGGAAAAGTTTTATTAGTATTTTCTACTGTGTTAATGACATAGAAGTGACATAATAGACCATTGCTCTCCAAAGGCTGTTGTATCTTTATGTATCAGGTGATGTGGAAGACTGTCCTTCGCAAGCAACTGATGTCAACTATTGGGCCTCTTTTGGACCTTTATGCAAGTTCTCCACACATCAAAAATTTCTACGGATTTCCCTATTTTCACTTATGCTTTCAAGCTCCCTCTAAACCTTGCAATGTTAAGTGGACTCTCGGTATCCTCTGGAAATTGCTACTGAATTCTTATTTCAGCCTTTATTTTGTTCTTTTTTTTCCTGGCCTACTAGTGTTTGGAAGTCTGTAGCACCTTTGAGCAGCAAATCATTTCTGTTGTGGCAGATATTTCTGCTTACCTACATGACAAAACTCTGTTTTGGTTTGGAACAACATGAGTCAATTTTTTTCAGAAGGAGGATAACCGTGCCAGCACAGTTTTGCTCATAGAAATTAATCCTTCTGAGGAGATATTTGGTTGCTATTGCAACACTTTTGCACTTTCAATAAGTATTTTGGTGCCCAGTGGATCTTATTCATCTCTCAGCCTACTCAGAACAACGTTAACAACAGTTTGCAATTCATTTATTAACTTGTTATCCTTCATCATTAGTGCACTACTACCTATGCAGAAGGTGACAAACAACGAAAGATAAAATATGTGGGTGGCTTGTTCTGTGGCTGTGCACAGTCCTTCACAAAATCACCTCCTGGTACTATCACCTCCTGGTACTGTGTTTTTTCAACATTTTCTTCATAAAGAATGTATTTTCTTTATATTTTTAAATGCATCAAAGTGATCTGTGGATTTTTATAGCTCTAGAGATTACTTCAGCAGTGATGATCTTTATCAGGTATGAGAGGTCTACTTACCAGTGGTCTCTTTGCTCAAAGTGAGGGAAGTTATCTAGAATGAGGTAGGCCAAATTCCTTGTGCTGGGAGTGTTAGATTTCATATATTTTTGGAAAGGTACTCTTTCATACATACGACAAATGTTATCAGGTAAACAAATGCTCTGTTATTTGATTTTTTTTATTTTTTTTTTCCTTTAGAGTTTGAGCTTGACTCATTCAGCTTAATCTTTTTCGCCTTACTTGTTTTCTTTTTTTGGTATTTCTTTGTGTTAGTCTCTTGTCATTGCAGTAGGTATAAGCCATATATAGAAATTTTGAAAATAGTCCATTATCATTGTATTTTTTGGCCATGCCTTAGAGTACTTCCTTTTTGTACCTTAATTCTCTTAATTTTAATTCAGTTTCTTCCACTTTTTTTGTTTCATTTAAGTTTTTTCTACTATAATGTAAATTCTTTAACTCTGTCTGATATTGTTTCAGCTCTATTGCCAATGTAATTGTGATAAATATTATACTAATCCCCTTTGATATTTTTATCACCCATTCTTTAGAGTGAACAGAGTGTTTTTAACTAAGTTTCTTGCATTATACAGAACATAGGTCATCATCCTAATTCTATCCAATATACTCAGACACATAGTTTCGTTATTCCTTTCCATTTTGGGTCTGTTTTTTTGTCATTCCATATTTGCCGAGGTGCCAGTTCCTTACCCACTCCCACTCACACAGCTGAACAGTAAAGATGTCATATTTAGTACTCTCTGGGATTTCCTTTCTTCCCTTTTGCAACAACAAAAACAATGTGCTAGTTAGTTTTCACTGGGGCAACCGAACAGATTTTGCCAATAAAATGGCTTTTTACTCTCCAGTTTTCCTCTCAGTCATTAAAAAAAACAGTAAATTTAGAACCAATAAAAGCAAATCTTCCTTTATGCAGCGTATAATCAACCTGTGAAATTCACCCTCACAGGAGGCCATCAAGTCAAATGCCCTGGTTGAATGTTAAAAAGAAGTGGGCTAATTATATGAACACTAACAACATTTGTAGCTATGCATGCCAAAATTAAAAATAAGGGCAAACCAAATATCATGCTTCAGGGCATAAATTGATTAGCTGCAGGTGTCAGGATGGATTCCTACTCTCCACAGAAATTTGTGCAATTGCTAAGAGATTTTTTGAAGACAATATGAAGCAGTTCTGAAGGGGTTTGGTTGCATTTTGGGATTAGGTTTTTTGATTTTGTTTTTGTGAGGGTTTCTTCGTTTAGCTAGTTTTTATTTGGTTCCGTCTTCTCTTAATGACTTCGTGTTGCTTTCATTCAATGTAAGAGCATTGTAGGAAATGGTAAGGTAAAGCAGCCCCTAATTCCTCAGAAACTTAATTGAGGAAAGATGTTCTTGTACTTTTTGTCTATGAAGGCAGTGAATGCTACAGAGGAAGGAGTTCCCTACTAATGAACTGCCACTGTATCTTTCTTCAGATCTGTCTTTACACTCACCTATATCTTGGTGCCACTCGGCAGTGATCAAGCAAGTGAAGTGCAGGACATCAGGCTCTTTATATTTCCTAGCTTTAATGATCTCTCAGTTATCTTTCCTTTACTCTAGTTTTACTTCTTCATCTTCTACCTAAATTGTAAGGCTTTGGGGTGGGGTTTTTTTTAGACTAGAATCATCTTACTGTTATGTGTGAATGCAGTAAACACCGAACTTGAGTCCTGATTATGCTAAGCTAATATCTTAATTATGAAAAGAGATGAAAACCGAAGCATCCAAAGCTATATTGTGGATCTTTGCACAAATCTTTTACCTAATTATTCATTCCCTTGAAAAACTGCAATATCTGAAAAAAACTTCTTATCTGGTCATGACCTTCTACAGAGCCATGTCATTTCCAGAGGTTCTTAGCTTACAGATTTTTTTTACTTCCAAATATTGGTCTGCTTAAACCATCTTGAGTTTTCAGGACAGTGAGTTTCCTTACATTTGAATCACAAATATATTATAGTCTTGAATAGGTTCAAAATTAAAAAGATGCCCTTACTGCTGTGTCCAACATTCTTGCTTAGCAGTCAAAGTCACCTTTTTTCTCTCATTTCTAAACATGAATTATCCTAAATTTCTACAGATTTCTACAGTGATGTGTAGAGGAGCAACCTAAACCTAAATGAGATAAGCTTTTAGGCTCCTTTAGGAAATCTCATGGCCAAGTCAATGTTGATAGTCAGTTAAGCTGGAATTTTAAAAGAATTTTAAAATTCTCTCTGGATTTTTAGTAGGAGTATTGATGGCCTCCAAAGAAAACAGGCTGTGTCAGCTGGACTTCCCATTAAACTCTGGGGAAATAATTCAGCTGATGTCTAGTAAAATAAAGAGTCACCATGAACATAAGACAATTGGTATGCAATGTTATTGTCTACAATATTTCTACCTAAATACACATCTCTAGTTATCTGTTTCAGCTGATGGGAATCTACATGTTTATTGTCTTATTAAACAATAACATTGTATAAAAAACACTGGCAAAAGACTAGTGACCCAAAAGATAAACTAATGTAATTTGTATAAGTTAATATTTAGCCTGTTGCTGTAAAAGAAAAAAGAGGGGAAGGGAAGAGTTTCTCTCTAGGTCACAGGTTTACTATGTGCATAAGTCCATTTTATAAAAACATTATGATTTGCAATCTTAGACTTCTAAGATATTGTTCACTGGTGTTAAATTTTAAGAGCATATTCTGAGGAACTGCTCTGTAAACATGTGCTTCAGTGTGCATTTAAAATTTCAGCTGAGATTTGAGAGGAGATGCTCATGCATTATCTAACAAGCAACGTGATCAAAATACAATAATTAATACATAATATGACTTGTAAAACATAAATGAAAATGAACCAGAGGGAGGAACTTGCCAACCTTTAAACAAGGCTAACCTATTTATATAACAAATGCCTGCAATATTTCTCATGAGTCATTCCTTCCACTCAGACTGAGAATACATAATAACCTTTTGTTGTTCTGTGCCCAAGGTCATTTATTTCTCAGAAAAATTGCATGCACATATACGTAGACGTAGGCAAACGCATATACATATATGTATATATTTACAGAAAGTTTATTCATAAGATAAAATCATTCTAAAGTCTACATTTTCAAGTATGAAATGCAAATGTTAATACCAGTAATTAGTGTATGGAGATTGATTGGTTTGCTGAATGAAAAAACTGTAGTTAAAATGGTGATTGCTATTTCCTATTCTGTTGATTCACCCTTTTTCCTCCATTTATAGAATTCTTCATCAAAAGGTGCAAAAAATTAACATCAAACTGGCCTTGTTTCATTGTTGCCTTAATTTATCTAGAACCAAAAACATACTACCGAAGTAAAAAAAAAAACAGAACAATGGAAAGGAGTGGGCTTTTAAAGATTTTAATCATTATCCCACTCTGCCCAAGAATTAGATTATTACATGCTTGAGTTTGCTTTGTCTTGATGAAAAATTCCAAGACCTGAATTGTAGAAGTTAAACACCCTTAAATCATTACATTAACAAAAGAATCCTTCTACAAAGGAATCCTTCAAAGAAGAGGAAATAAATTGAAATAATCTGACTCTTAGAAGCAATTATTTCTTAGAAGAAATATGAAAGGGTAGAAACACAGTTGCCTGTTTGCCTCATAACCTCTCTTTGAATACCCTGATAATGTTAATAAAATATTATTGTCTGCATTTAACATTCAGCCCTGGCTTATTAGGTGAAAAAGACATATCTGCTTATGACACTGCCTCTGGATATTCAGATTTAAATGTCACCTGCTAAAGGACTCACATAACGTTACCCATTCTCAGGGGGCCTCTTTTTTATAGGGAACACAGGTGAAATCAACCATGCTACCCAAACTAATAAAAAAGCAATATTAAAATCCTGATGATGTAATTCAGTATGCAAGCCCAGTATGAACTTTTCTTTGTATTACAGTCTTACACTGTTCTTAATTGCCAGTCTAACTTCCAGTACACACTGAACTCACAGAGTGGCATGCTACTAAATTATTATTTTTCATATTGCATATATTGAATCACATGAAATGCGATATTGCAGAGATCTCTGTCATCTCAAATGAAACAATCTGAGAACAGTAAAAGAGCAGGAGAAAATAATTACAAAAATCCCTGCAAATCTGTTGAAGGTGTTAATAGTGCCAAAGATCTGATTTTCCATTCTCATCCGTTTAATTTGTATGCTTAAGGAAAATTGTTTAGTGAGAGGCTGAAGTGCATTTGGTAGATCAATACTCCATTGATGTTGATATTTGTCAGCATTTTCTTTAGCTGATGATTTATAGGATGCCAGAAGCATTTATAGAATACTTAACTCTTTGTCATGTCTCAATTTGTGCTATGCAGGAAATGCTTATTCTTTATTACACTGCATTTAAAAAAAAATAAAGGACATGCCACAGTAGATACGTTATATATGTGCTTAAAATAGAGTTATAGTACTGCTAGGAGTTATTAGGTTGATGCTACTTGGTCTAAAACCTTGCTAAACTAGATTAAAAAACTACTCTTCCTAAATGAAAAAAGGAATCACTTTTTAACCAATATAACACTTCTTCTAAGAGTTGAAATAATTTCTATTTTTGAATCCAGACACCTTTTTTAATAACATAAAAATAATTGAAAATATGGATTCATTGAAGCTGAATAGCTGATGCTGCTGGAATTAAATCTGAATGCAAAGTTTTTCCCAAGGTCTGTTAAGAAAAAGACTTGGAACAAGGAAGTTTTCACCTTCTGTCATAAAAATATGTATTGGAACCTTTTAATAGAGAAATGTAATTTGCAACTTATAACTGATAGTAAGGGGTAAAATACCTGACTAAAAATAATACCTAGCTCTTACACAGCATTTTTATCAGAAACTTAAGAAGAGCTACAGCGTTTTTCAGATATTGTGAATCTAAGATGCATAAAGGGGAAACAAATTCTTCAAATTAAGGTCTTGGCCATGTCAGATTTAGCGGCAGAAGATGTACTCCTGCTTGATGGAACAATGTCCAGCTGGAGCCAGTCCCTAGCGTTGTGTCCCTGGGGTCAATGCTGGGACCAATATTGTTTAACTTCTTCATTAATGACCTGGATGATGGGACAGAGTGCACTCTAAGCAGGTTTGCAGATGATATAAGCTGGGAGAAATGGAAAATAAATCAAATAGATAGATATGTTCTTGCTCCCATCTGGATTACTCTGTCCTGGTCTGGTCTCTGCAGTACAAGAAGAAAACCTACTGGAGCAATTCCAGCAAAGGATCATGAAAATGACTAAGGGACAGCAGCTAAGGCTGAGAGATGGGACTATGCAGCCTGGAGGAGAAAAGATTCAGGGGGGAAATTATAGAGAATTTAAATACCTGATGAAGTGAATGAAGGGAAAGGAGACAGACTCTTACAAGTAGTGACCACTGAAAGGACAAAAGGCAGCAGCCACAAATTGAAATATAAGTTCTGCTTGAATATATGAAAAAAATAATTGATGGGTGATTAAACTCTGGTCAGATTGCCCAGAGATGTTATAGAGTCCCCATCCTTAGAGATACTGAAAACCCAGCTGGGTGCAATCCTGAGCAACCTGCTTTAGAAATCCTCTTTGAGCAGTCAGGACAGACCAGCTGATCTTCAGAGATCTCTTCCAACCTCAACAAATCTCTGAACCCCAGCTCTTTGACACCTGTCCTGAGTAGACAACCACAAGCAACAAGCTTATTTTCCTACTTTATTTCCATATAGAGATGTAAAATCCTACAACAGTGAATGTGCACTAGTGTTAAAGTGAAGTAATGCAGTGATAAAGTATATAGCAACTGAAGGCAGTGCTCTAAATATAGCAGAAGATTATTTTAAACTCCGAAGAGATTTGTTTGCTGCTAAGGTAGTAAAGAGGGCCAATTGCTATAGAGCTGCAGTATACTAATTAAACAAATAGCCACAGAAATATTGATATTATCTAAAATCATTTGTTTTACAAGGGTTTTGACATGGTTCATGGTGAAACAAACAATGTTTAATATTTTATTCATGGATTAATATAATATATTTCTAAGTAACATCAATACTGTGTTTTTATTAAGAACAACATTGTACTTCCCAGCAGAGAAACAAACTGCACCATAAGTAAGGAATTGCAAAATGAGAAAAGGAATTGATAGCTAGTGCTAAACCATATCACTACGAAGAGGATAAATAGTTCTTATTGATATGTATTTAAATATTTGGCCCCTATTTTTTTTTCTTTTTTCTCTCTGTTTTTTTCCTGTATCCGGACTCTTCTTCCAGCAAAGCACTGATCCTAAAATCATTTGAGGGTTTAATTTACAGACGACAACATTTGTATCTTAATGACACATTTACTGAGATTCCTGAAGCAAACACACCTCAGCAAAGAGGGTGCAGCGCATCAACACATGTGGGAAGGCTTTTTGAGAGAAGTTATCAATATAAAAGAATCAATATCTTTACTACTGACAACCAGCCATGGGTTTTGTAGAAGTTCTGTCTCAAAGGGCAGAATGCCTGGCTCATTCAAAAGGATGATTATGAAAGACAGGTCTCATGGTTTAACTCCAGCTGGCATCCAATCCCCACCCAGCCAGTCACTCACTCCTTGCAAATTGGGAGGGGAAGAGAACTGGAGGGGTCAAACTGAAAAATCTTGTGGGTTGAGATAAAGACAGTTTAGTAGATAAAGGGGTCACATCCCATCAGGCTTTGGTGAGCATTTTTATATGTAAATTACCATCTCTTTGTACACTTCTGTTATTATAATTGTTGCTGTTACTGTTCATTTTTTAATCTCATTTCTGTTTCCAGTAAATGGTTATCTCCACCCACAATTTTTACCTTTTTGTACCTCCAATCCTCAACTCCATCCCTGAAGCAAGAAGGGGGAGTGAAAGACTGTAGTGGGAACGAGCAAGCAGCAACTGGTTTGGGAAAGTCTCAGCGGTGGGACGACACTAAGTTAAGGAGTGTCATTCCTAAATCAGAACACTTGGGAAAAGAAACCATCATGCCAAACGTACCCCTTCCTCCTTGCCACATTTCTATATACTGAGCAGGATGTCATATGAGATGCAATGTCCCTTGGATCCGTTGAGGTCAGCTGTCTTAGCTGTGTCCCCTCTCAACTTGCTGTGCACCCTGAGCCACCTCGCTGGTGGGATGGGGTGAGGAGCAGAAAAGGCCTTGGCTCTGTGCAAGCACTGCTCAGTAAAAGCAAACACATCCCTGTGTTACCAGCACTATTTCCAGCACAAATCCAAAACATAGTCCCATACTTGCTACTATGAAGAAAATTAACTCTACCCCAGCCAAAGCCAGCACAACAGGGAAGCTTTTGTGATCATTCCAACTCTCTCGCCAGTATAAACCTTCAGCTTGACAGAGGTTCATTTGTTAATATGGAAACAAAAGTGAAGAGGGATGAGGAAAAACATTCTGAACTTGATAAAAAGTGAGAAAGAATAGGGGAAACAAATGCCTTCCCAAAATACCTCTCTTGAAATATGTATGAAATTCAAGGACTTGATTAGTGAAATTGTAAATTGCAGATGGGAACATCACACAGCTTTTTGGTTGCACTTAAAAGATGTGAAGAGTTGGGTAGAAGGAGAGAATTTTTTTTAAGATAGTGAAATACCATTAGAAAATTATTGTAAAATGAGGAAAAAAGATCAATTAAAAAATCAGAGTCTTTCATTATCAACAATTAAGTCAGGAAAACTATGCAGGAAATTCCAAAAGAAACCTCTATTCTTGATTTAGGACATATCTGTCTTTTTGTTTTGAATAGAAGCTGTAGCCCATTAAACATGTTTATTTTTGAGTTAACAAGTAAACCCGTGACAAAGAGCACTGAGCTTTCTTTCCCTTTACCTTTTCTTTTTAACCACTCACCAGGACCTGGTGCCTGATAGGTCTTTGATCTCTGATCCACAAAAAAGGCCTGATCCCTCCAAGAATAGAAAACAATTTCCCTCCCTCAAACCCAGTTACAGGAAATTCCTTTACTTACTTCCTAGGTAATGAAAAAGGAAGGCTTTGATTGACTGCAATCCCTCCTCCCTCCTGCTTTGTGAAATTAGATTCACAAAGAAATTTCCAAATGGGATCTCTCCCATTTTCAGTCCCCTAGAAGAAGATGAGGAAATTGTGGCTATTGATGTTATATCAGTCTTGGCATATACCTTAAAATCCTGCCATTAAAAAAAAAAAAAAATTAAAAATCTCAGGCATAGAGATCCTTGTAACTAATTGCATTGACAAAGTTGTGAATCCTGCCCTTCCAGTTGCTAAATATTTGAGTTTCATCTATGTAGATTTGTCAGCCAACATCCAAATCTTTACTTTCTTGGTCCCAGCAGGAACAACTTTGTGGTACCCAAAGAATATAAGGGCATGAATTTTCCACAATAATCCAGGAAGAATAGTTCATGCTCCACCATGCAACCCTCTGGATCAGCTCCAGGGTGTTCATTGTTCAACTGGTTCAGTAGCTTTAGCACTATGAAATAAGCCCTTCATCACTGCTTAGACACTTCTTTCCACTCTACGGTGTCCTGTAGATTCATTCTACACAGAGTACACCAAAAATCAAAAGAAAGCATAAAAAAAAGTAGAACTCATACGAACATTATTTGTCCTGTGAACACAGCACTTGCTCACTCTGACAGAAGTTTGTGTGCATGTTTCACTAGAAAAGTTAATATAGAGTGACCCTTTCATGATAAGGTTCTTTTTTTAATTCAATTTGCCCATCCATGCAAAATGTCCATATTGTTTAATTATCATTAACTAGAGATTGAATTTCAGCTAATGCAATAAAGTCAACAGATGCCTTTATAGGTATGGAGCACCATAATTCAGGTATACTAGAGTACTGAGCTCTTGTTGCTGAATATATATATTTTTTTCTGTTCTCTCTGATTAAGGGAACAAAAGTCTGCAAAGTCATTGGCTGAAGTGTCTCAGGGTAACAATTTGAAGTCTTAGCTGAGACTGAAGCACAGTTTCATATTTATATATTTTACAGGAGGAAAAACTCTTTTCCCTGAGAAGTTTGCAGCCTAAATTGAGAGGAAAAAGACTTTAAATAAAATAGGAACAAAAAGGGGAAGGAATTTCATAAAATCACATCCACTTGCAAAGCTCACTAAGAGCTGAACAAGATTAAGAGACATGATTTGTGAGTAGAAGAAATAACCATGATGATATGAAGTCATCATTCAGGCCTTACCCAGTAGAGTAAGAAGCTCTTGGTTCTGTGAAAAAAAATCAAGCACAGAGACTGGGGGTCAAGAAGGTGTGTCAAGGAAAAGATCGGGGGAAAATTGGCACCGAGGTCTTCCACGACACTTCTTTAGAGAATTTCAGCACCTTTTCAGGGTTTCAAAAGTTAGTGTCCTGAGCCATTAGAACTCTGACAAATTGTATTTGTGACAAGCAGCTCCCACAGCATACTTTTCAATACAAATACTTTCTGTAAGTTTAATCTTTCAGATCTTTTGTATCTTAAGATGCTACAGGATGCTAAAACTTTCTATTTTAAGATGTTTAAAGAGAGCGAACATGTTAAAGGAAGTTGAATGTAGTTTGAATGAGCAAATACATGAAACCAATGTTCCCAAAGTCCTGAAACATAAATTGACAGAAAAAATACAGTTAGAAATAAAGTCTAATATTATACATCTGGAGAGAGACTTTTTCAAAGGATTAAGCTCAGCCGTAGAAGCACAGAGGACCTGACTCTGAGAAAATCCAAAAATAAAAATAAGAGCTTCAGGTTTGAGTGTAATGAGATATGACACTTAGTAATTTGCTTGTTCTTACACTCAAGGAAACAACATTTAATCTTAAAAAAAAAAAATTTAAAAACCCACAGACAAATAAAAAACAAACAAACAAAAAACCCTCCCAAAAAAATAAACCCAAAGGAAAAAAACAAACCCAAAAGAAAACCAACCCAACAGCAAAAAAACCCCTGAAACCCCTTCAAATAAACCACCAAATCAAACAAAAAAACCCCACCAAGTATGTATCAAAGGCATCTGGCACACCATCACCTTCTTGTACTCATACTCAGAACTCAAAATTTTTACTTACTATTGCTTACTCTTTCTGCTATGGCTATGTGATCTTAGCCATGCATCAGATCTCTAAATTATCCATACAAAGAACTAAGCAATAAGCCTTAAAAGCTAATATAATATGCAATATAAACATTGTCACAGCTTATGATAATCTCTCCCCTGGTATTGTTCTAGAAACCCTACTGAGTCAGGTAAGAAGTTTATTTTTATATATGTATACTTATTTTGAATACTGAAAACATAGCACAACAGCAAGATATGTCAATTCTTAATGTATGTTCAGCAGCTGAAATGGACGTTTTTATGGTAGTGTACCACACAAGTGCTTTTCATTCCTGATGAAGCCTAATTCATCTGAGCACTCCAGGACTGTGTCACACTTTCAGATTAATAAATGCTCACTTATTGTAAAAGGCTGGTTGTCAATACAAGAATATACTTTTCAGTTAGCTACTAAGTTTTCTTCATGCATGTAAATTCCTGGGGAATAAATCACAATCCAAAAAAAATCCACCACAGTAAATACATTTACTATGGAACTTTAAACCAGGAAGAATAACAGAGATAATAGGGTCGTTCTGGAAAAGGCATCTTCACAGAAGTGAAGAAAGCTTTCCAAGTTCTGCCTCCAGTTCACAGTCAGAAAGGGAGAGTCTGCTTGGCAGAGGGATGCCTTGTCTAGACTGGTGCAGCATTCAGAAGAACCACGCAACTGACTGCGACTCTGTGCCTCTCCACAGCTTTATATCAGGCATTTTCAGGACAGTGCTGGTGTCCCTCTCTCACTCCCTGATCCAGCAAGCCAATTACAGAGTGCCAGTGTAATTTGCAATCTACCAACAATAAATTTTGGTCAAGTGGTGTCCCAGGTGCCAGGTGGTGCACCAGTTCCTGCACTTTCAGTGGGATTCAGAGAAGTAAACTGGGAGACAAATGTAATTTTCAGTGGTAAACCCCAGCTGTAGCATCTTCTTTGTCATGGTAACTTGCTGAAGATCATTGCATGACTTGTCAGAAATCCCTTGAGTGTTTCTGAACCACCACTGTTTGATTGAAGGGAGGGCTGGCTTAGAGGGGAGTTGCTCATTGATAAAGGCCTTTGCTTTGGTGCATGTGTTGCTCTGCCTGCCTGCTATTTTGGAACATCATTAAATATTTCATATTTTGCAGATATATTAATCTGTCCTTCCAGAAGCAGCCTTAGAATTACATTTGGCACAGAAGAGTATAGAGACCCAGCCTTTAGTATGGAGATGGCACACATTATCAAAATTATATTTATTAATAAACATCCTTGTTCCATACCTTTTATTTTCATAATGTAAACTCATACTGAGATTTTCTAGGATGTTAATGCTCAGCCCATTTTCTGTAACATCATGTCAGCCTTATGGATTTAACAAGTTGCCTGGCATGATAAGGGCATCACTTGGACAAAGCTGATGGCATTAATCATATACTGGGATGGTTTTGCAAAATCAAATAAAAATTGCCTTTGTTTTGTTTGTAAGTTCAGTTAAATCACTGTTTAAAATGTGCAGTTTAATTTAAAAGCATACGGCTGGATGAATCATGATCCTCTTCAGTGTTTTTTGTTGTGTACTATAGACAAAAGTCATGTTTCTTTGGAGTACATCTAAGGACAGAATTTGGCTTTAATGATGCACTTTTGGGCAGTCAGGCATTTCACCTAAAGACTGCATTGTCAGAAAAGTTGTTTGATAGCGGGGATTTTTATGAACAGATTATATGAGACTCTTTGGCAGCACTTCTCATACAGTCCCTGTAAATCAGGCACAACTGCTTTATTGAAGTGAACAGAGTTAGATAATCATAAAAATGGTGTAAATAAAGGGAAAATTAGGGCCATCAAATTTGAATACTGACTTTCAACATCAGTTTTTAAGAGATTATTAGCCTTCAATTCTCAGTGAGACTCCATTCTTTTTCACAGTGAATGCCAGCCATTATAGACATAGCCATAATTCTGAAAAGAAGCTCTCATGTCTACTAACACACACCTTTTAACGCAGTCCTGTGAATACAATATTGTCCACTTCTACTTGCCCACCTGGAACACATATTTTGCTACTGTATTTCATTGCTCTCCATGCCATCCACCCTTCTCTAACTGTTCTCTTCTTATTGCTCTGATTTGTTAAGTCACCTGAAAATAATAACTCGCTTTGCCACAAGTCCAGCGAGTTTTTGCATATTCATTTGCATAGGTAAGCCTCTTAGCCCAAACAGAAGTTCTTAATATTACTAGACCCTGAATAAGCTACCACCAGAGAAGATTGCTCTATTTTCAGGAAACTTGGTGAATATTTTTCTTCATGGAAATTAAATTGATTCACAGCTGAAAAAAGTGTACTTCTACTAGTTTTTAACATCCCTAATATATTTGTTTATTGCAGATGTTTTATTCTGAGTCACATCAAAGCCGCAGGATTGAAGTTATTGTAAGTTGCATTTATCAGAATAAATTAGAGATTTTTTCCTTATCTAGTGATTATTTTAGCTCAAGCTGTGACAATTCTGAAGAGAATGATTAAACATATATTAGCCAAAAAATAATAATAATTTGTTTTAGAGGCCCTGCAAAGCAGTCTTCGATGTGATTTTTTTTCCTTGTGCATGACAGTAAGTCATTGTTTTGTTACTGAGAGTTTGCTGAGAATGTATGTGGATTTCATATAAACATCCAGCCATTTGTGTAGTCTCCTAATTATTTTCTGATTTTCTAGGAAGAAAATCAAGCAATTATGGATTTGGAGCAAATGCACGTGACTTCATTATTCATTACTTTAAGCTGGTTAGTTTTGTGAGTCTGGGGAGTTTTCAGAGCTTAAAATAAAGAGAAGGAAGCAATCAAACATTCTGTTCAGTGATGACTCATTTATTCAAAAGACCGTGACAAAAAAAATGCATGTATGGTTGACAGGAACTCTGCCATTTGCAAAGGTGATTTGAGGTACAAAATAAAAAGAGGTTTACAGTAATGTTACAGTCTCTTTATACTGCATTAACATTGCAAATGTGTCCAGATAGAATTACATCTTCAGTTTATGCCATATTCTATGTTCTGATTAATAAGCTTAATTACTTAGACAGTCCTTTTCCTTCAGTAAAAACCCAAATTCACAGAGAAGATGCACAATTTAGAGGTCAAGGAACAGAAAACTCTGGTGGTGGCAGCAGTAGCAATGGTAGAATTGGTAGTAATAGCACTGTTATTCCAAAAATACCCCTGTAGCTATTTTCTTAAACTTCAGGTGCTTCTCTTAGGTACTGGAAGAGTATGGAATTCTTAGAGGTAAGATTTTTGATATAACTTCTGCCTTACATTGGAAATTCCTGTGGCCAGTTGGGTGCATTCTTACCACACAGGCAATCTGTTTACAAGGTATTGTTTATCGGTATGCCAAAGTTAAAGGTGGAATAGGAAATGCCTTAGTTTAAATTCAGTTTAATAATGTGAATGTGTCCTGATCTCAGAAGTCAAAAGCTCACAGAACATATACTAAATGTACAACAACCAACAAAATAAGACATTCTTTTATGAGCAGCCATGGCACCCCAATGAAACTCACAAACAGTACCTAAGATGGACAAATTCTCAGAAAAAGCCCCAAATCAATCAAGAAAAATGTAGTTTAACCCCATAGTCAGCAACCAAGCCCCACCCAGCAGCTTGCTCACTCCCCCATCTGGAAGATCAGGGAGACAACTGGAAGGGTAAAAGCTAGAAAACTTGTGGGTTGAGATAAAAACAGTTTAACAGGGAAAGCAAAAGCCATGCACACAAACAAATCAAAACAAGGAATTAATTCACTGTTTTCCATGGGCAGGCAGGTATTCAGCCATGTCCAGGAGAGCAGGGCCCCATCATGTGTAAGAGGTGACTCGGGAAGTCAAACGCTGCCACTTCAAATGTTCCACCCTTCTTCCTTCCACCTTCTACACTGAGCCTGATGTCACATGGTCTGGAATATCCCTTTGGTCTGTTAGGTTCAACTAGCTATCCTAGCTGTCTCCTCCCATTCACCCCCAACTTCCTTGCCATCATGGCAATACAAAAAGGCAGAAAAAGCCTTTTGTAGATTGTACATTCTAATATTTATCAAATCATAAAAAGCCACAAGTGAAAATATTTTCAAGATCCTTAGAGTGCGGATTCAACTATGAAAACTGGAAGTAATTTCTACCAGGAATGACCTACAGTGAGTTGTTCAACCACAAACATCAAAGATGATTTGTGTCTAGTTTAGGTTTCTATAGCATACAGGCATCAGAAACCATTCCTTGGATAGAGTACGGAGTATAATAGAAAAATGACTGCAAAAATATTCCTCTCAAGCTATGCAACTTGTATGGCCAAGCTCTCACAAGAGACTAGGATTTTACAAAACCGTAGCCATCTGGAAATGGCCCAAGAGTAGAAATGTCTGTACCTGCATAGTTACCAGTTCCACGTGTAATACAGGCATGAGTTTAGGTTTTCCATCAAGTCTATATTTTGCCATGGTTATATGAAAGATGCACAAGCAATGTAAACTTCTGGTACAGTCAGGCAGAATACTAAAAGATCAATATTATATTTTTCTGCTTTCATAGGCAGGTTTACCAGCATTTCCCTTTCAAAACCAGAGTTGGATTGCTCCATATAACATGTGTTTTGCTCTGAGAAGTCACTGTGAAAATGCTGCCTTGAAGATTTACCTCTTAATGATTCCTGAATTAAATGTGCAGTTATCAAGTTAGATGTCAAATTAATCCTGAGCAATTCACCAAGTCATGGCATACACCTTGTTCCTTTTTTACATGTGTTCTCATTGGTACTCATGAAACTATGTAGAATTAATGAAAAGAAATACCAAAATTGTTTCCAGTTATTATATATAAGAAGAACAGTTCTTTTCACAGTTTTACATACCAGCCTAAAGAGATATTAACAGAAAAAATAAATCTTGCATAGAAAAGAAAACAAATTAACTACTTTTAAAAACCAGATTTCCAATTAAATTTTTATTCCCTGCTAAATCTCATAAGTAGATGATTGTATTGTGTGCATGTGATACTGCAATCTCAGTAACTTTCAATACCACCAATCCTATAGGAGTGGATATAAGGAAATGTATACAAAATAAGAGAAAAATCTATGAACAACACACAGTACTGTGGGTGCATAAAAAGTGAAAGATGTAGACAATAAAGTCTAGTCCAAGACAAGTTTTCAATCAAAAATATCACCTCCCTAACCAATCTGCTGTTGGTGTAAACCTGTAGACACTCTACTGACATCAGAAAAGCTGTTTTTCTCACATTTTGGACAGCCAAAATGCTCTCTCATGATCCCTGATTTAGTTAATATGGAACAATAGTTATCAGCAAGAAGATTATGTAGAACTATGAAGTTTTCTCAAACATTTCTGCATCAAATTTTTGTACCAAAATTTTAAATGCAGACTATGCTGTAGAAACAAACAATCAAACAAAAAAAACCCCAACAAAATCCAAGCAAAAAATTTCAACCAACCAACCAACCAACCAACCAACCAAAACACCCAAAACCCAACAAATATGAGTATTATTTTCAAGTCAGATACATGAAGTTTTGTGTGTAGACATTAACATGGGAGAATAATAATTTTATTTGTTACATTCTAGATATGGGGGAAATGAGCTATCAAAAGTATTTCTAGAACTTTAAAGCACTCACATATGTAGTTTAGGGGGAAAGGCAATAATATGAATTATTTGGTAAAAAATGAACAGCTAACAAGAAACAAACATTTCAACTTCTTCTGAAAATAAAAACTGTGGGAGCCTCTCGAATTGTGTACAAATCTTTCCTGAACAAAGGAAGATATTTCATTATGTATTCAGAAACAATTTTTTAAAGTCAATATTATAAACTAAAATTGAGGAAAACAGGGAATCTGGATGTGAAGACGATGCTGTAGGACACAGCACAAGTTTAACATAAAACTACTCGTGACAAAAAAAAAAAAAAAGCGAGAAAATTTCAAGATGAAGTCATCAACAGGTTTTGCTCATAATCTCATTGCCTGACAAGAAATTACAAGAGATGACAAGAAATATTATTTCCCCATTAGAAAGTCAGGATATGGTAAAAGTTTGGCAACACTACTAAAAGTGCACACAATACAAATATATTGTTTTGATGGAAAAATAAGATGCTATTCAGTTATGGAAATCTTCAAGACCGGTTTGGAAGGGCTTTGAGCAATGCACTCTAGTGAAAGCTGTCCATACCCATGGCAAGGGATGGAACATAGAAGACTTTAAGGTCCCTTGCAACCCAGGTCATTCTTTGATTCTGTGAGCCTGTAAAACTTCATTATCTGTGGAGAGTGAGAACCGAAACATAACATGATTTTCCTCAATTACTTCTTTTTATAAGGTAGTTTTTAAGTGACTCTGAGGGTTCTGTTTGTTTGTTTTCTATTTGAAAAACGTACCTGCAAAGCAGAAGCTCCAAGATGAGGACTCCTAAGCAATACAGAAAATTATTTTCTCTAATTTAATTTTCATCTATTTCATCAATAATTTTACCTTATTAATCTTACCATTACAAATCTTTCACTTCTGTCTGTACGAGGTACATCAGGTTTTTAATTTGCAGTGATAGGGTTTTAACAAATTATTGTGTACCCATTTTCCATGAAGACGCTGCTGTCTGCTTTTATAGCAGAATCCCTTACTAATTATAAGTCTGATTCTGCAGTCAGACTGTTGTATTCACAAAGACTGTTAGTTGATTTCAAAAGGCTTTATTTATTAAGTTGCAGCTCTGTATCAGGGTTACATATATTTTTAATTTACATTTCTGTTCAAGAGGGAAAGATGAGAGAATCCTAATAATTACCTGGTGAGTTTTCTACTGCCAGATTTGTATTTATGTGTCTTTCAAATGTCATATGATCTGCAATAAATGTTTCTTTTATTGATAACAGAATGAAATCCCAAAATGGGCAAACAATATATTTCTTCATAAAAATTCTCATTCAGAATTGGTGCTGAAGTATTATTAGCAAACATAGCAACAGCCGCCACAGGGAAAGTTATGGCTGGCCTTAATTTCTCCACTTTTCTCCCTTTTCACATAGTTAAGACACAATCAAATTAAGAGCAAAAATTATTAGAAAATTAAGAAAAGGTATTACAGTAGTACAGATACAAAGGCCTGCTAAGGAAGAGACATATGCTGAGAAGTGGTACAATATTAACCAGGAATATGTTAACACTTTGAAATTCAAAATCACATTAAAAATTTGTGAAACATAATTTCAAGAGTGAAGATGCTAAGGGTTAGAAAGTTCAGGTGTTTAAATGATGTAGAAGTCACAGAGATTACTTGACGTACAGGTCATACAGGCCAATAAGGCATAGCAGAGGTAACATGTTTGATGGGCAAGGCGTATTCAGCACAACAGAATTTCTGTGGGACTGCAGAAGCAAAATGCAGTGTAATACAAAAGACTTTTTGCTTGATGAAGGTAAAATCCATAGAGTGTGAACCTCTGTGTTACGCTACAAAAGAAAGCTCTCTGGCTAACATGGTGATATAATTCTTCTGAAGGAATGAGGCACATAGGTATTTCTTCAGACACATTTTAATACCATGAGGGTCTCCACCAGCATTTACATAATATCATGTGAGATGTCTTAGTGACCCATCATGAAACAGACCACAACAGAAGCAGCTTGTGAGAGCATGTTTTTTTCAACTTTAGCCTGAACTGTGAGGCAACCACAAGAGTGTGGTCAAATATGGCAACAGGCTACCTAGAGAGGTCTGCAATGCCCCAAGCCTGTCACTGTTTCAAAGCCATTTGGACAGTGCCTTTAATAACATACATTAGTTTTTATCAGCCCTGAACAGGTCAGGCAGTTGGACTTAGTTCATTGTCCTTCAAACTGAAATCTTCTCTTCTCTTCTCTTCTCTTCTCTTCTCTTCTCTTCTCTTCTCTTCTCTTCTCTTCTCTTCTCTTCTCTTCTCTTCTCTTCTCTTCTCTTCTCTTCTCTTCTCTTCTCTTCTCTCTTCTCTTCTCTTCTCTTCTCTTCTCTTCTCTTCTCTTCTCTTCTCTTCTCTTCTCTTCTCTTCTCTTCTCTTCTCTTCTCTTCTCTTCTCTTCTCTTCTCTCCTCCATTCTAAATTGGCTGATTCCTCTCTTGCCAAATTGAGGCAAAAAAACTGGAGGTGTAGGAAGGAGAAACAGAATAAGCTGAACTAAGGTAAAAGAAAAGGTTATCCATTCTGTTATTGTACATTCAAAGAAAGTAAGAATTGCTGGAATCAAAAGAAAATAAGAAGAAGGGGGAAAAGAAGCATTTATACCACTTTTTACAACTGTTTTTGCTTTATTTGGGATAATTTTAACCATCCAGGAAAGCAGTCAAGATGAAATTGCAGATTCAGAAATTTTGCAAAATTAGGAGGCAGATGGTAGCTTACTTTCAATAAACACCTCAGGCATCATGTAAGAATGTATCACAAGTTTCTCCAGTTGTGAGGAAGGCACTTTCTTACACTTATTGCCATAAGATTTCTTCAAAGTGAATTCTTCTCCAGCCCTCTTACTCATGCTGTTCCTCATGGTCAAAATATCTAAATCTTTTCTGAGCTTAAGAGGAAGAACAACAACTTGATAAATTGGTAGGTAGGGAGCTTACCTGGAAAACTGGAAAATTTGCATCTTAGTCCCTACTTTAAAGAATGCTAAAGAATATTATGAGACTGGATAAAATCCTGATACTGAGTCAAACATTGTTATTCAAATTCCTAAAAACCTAAAACTCTGGTTTTTAGCAAACCAGTCAATTTTCTGCTATGTATTCATGACCCCTGTTTGATCTTAAAGTGTTTAAACAGATATAAACAATGATACAGGGACCAGAGCTTCTTAAGAAATTCATCTGAATAAAGGTGTAGATATGATTACTGATACCCTGGATTTACTGCAAGTGGAAACTTTCTAAAGTGTGTACATCAAAATAAAAGCTCTCATAAATAAAAAGGTGTTTTACAATTCACACTCTTGAATTTCTAATAGCAACGATCCCTACAAATCTGCTACTTAAATTTTAAATGAAATTGATTGATAACTTTTTTTATTTGTGATCTGCTTTTATGATCATCCCTTCCTGATTTGCCTTAATATTTTGATGGAAACATTTAACAGTACTTAGGACAGCTCAGACTTTGTTGCTTATCGTTTGTTCACTGCCACCCTTTTCCTAAAGGCTATCACCCTGAGCTACAGTAATCCTGTGGCAGCTCCAAGTTCACTTTAGTACAAAGTCAGAGCGTTAATTACCATTTACTATGGTTTATAAGTAATAGATGAGGGAGATTCAAACCACTACCCAATCACTTGTTGATTCTGCTGGGGTACTTGCTTTGTCTCTCTCTTATTTGGGTTGCAACATACTCCAGCATCTACCTCTTGGCTCCTATTGAAAAGAACAGTTTTAAAATCTTAATTTGACCCTCATGAAAGATTGAAGTCAGCCTTTCTCTACTATCCTAGTTATTAGCAAGCAATTCCTTAAAACACTTCAAAACTAAGTAAATCTTCTCAAAAAAGTTAACGTATTCTGCTAAAACACAAGAATATAACAGCAAATTTATATAATTTCACCTCCCACCATATTAGCAATCATATTGTATGTGATGACACATGTTCCTGCAGAAATCATGGGCTTGCTGCAGGTGAGAGAAGGAGAGTTCACTGCGTGTGCATAGAAATTTCACAATGCCGTAAACTATTCCAGGCTGAGGAAAAGATCCCCACCACACTCACTAATAGAGGCTCAAAGTGAGATTAGGCCCACCTCTGGTATGCTTTATTAAGCCCCAATTTTTCAGTTCCATCTGTTTTTCAGAACTGCTAGTTCATCTAGCAACCAATCCCATTAGATATTTTTAAACTGTGAGAGGAGTTAGCTGGAGCTCTTAACAAATTGTTCCTGTCATCTACCATCAAGTTTCCCATTATTATTGACAGCAGGAACAACCCATGGCCAATAACCATTTGTACTTCCAGCTGAGAAAGATCCCCCTAAAAACTTCATTTAAGCTAAAATACACATTTTGTTCAGCTGAACTATACCAGCTGAGGATACACCCATTTCTCATGAAAAGTGTAGAGAGAAACTGTATTTTTTTGGGCCCAGAATGGTGACTGAAGCAAATTTAACCAGAAAAAAATTAGCTTAGGATTTTCTGTCTACATTAAAAATTGGAGACCATAAATTACTGTGGTTTGAAAGAAAAATGTGCCACCAGGTTATCAAAATACAGACTTCGACCAATGTTTTCTGAAAGTGCTTTGATATTTCTTGGAAGCTTTCCTCCAAATGTTCATAGGGACCTTCAAAAAATCCAAGTCCTTCATTAGCAGGACAGCTGGATAGCCTGACCCTCTGGTAGTAAAACATAGGGCCATGCAGAACAGACCAAACAGACTTCCTGGTGGTGCTTGAGAAACATGCTCAGGAATTGTCAGTGGATATCCAAGTCAACATCAATCCCTGACGTGCTGGGTAGCATTCCTGCAGGACAGATCACATCTTCTAGGGCCCAGCAACATCCTCAGGTGCCATTTATTCATACAGACCTAGATGTTGAGTCCAAAATTATTACTGAGCCTTTTGAAAATGTTTCCCTGAATTGGCATAAAAATACTCTCTAATGGTGCCAGCAAGTTTAGTGGTCATTTGAAAACCTTTATTTCCATATCTCTTACGTTGTGTGTTTTTTTGTTTTGGTTTTGGGTTTCTTTGTTAATAAGCCTGAATTTTGAAAGAGTTCAAATTTTTCTGAAAATGTTCAAATACAAGGGGACATTGTTAAGTGTGGCTGAACAGAATGCAAAATAGAAATTATTCTATGCATAACGTCAGTGTGGAACTTTTTTGTCTGTGTGCATGACAATGTTTGTCATGCATACCATCTTATAGCCCAAGCTTTTTTAAAAAATCCTTTCCTCCATTTTCTCCTATAATGTTAATGACTAAACAATGTTAAGAATTAACAATAAAATTTTTTTTTGCACATTCAAAATAGCCTTATATTATTTTTCTATCTATATTTTTTAAATTTTTTCCCTAGAATTTATATCTTCCCTTTGCACAATACTTTGAGAAATCAATGAAAATTTGTCCTGAATGCATCCAGAAAAACAAAAAAACAGGGATGTCTACAGAAAAAGGGATGTCTACTATTTAGTATTCAGCTTTCATTTATGGAGCATTATCTTCTCAAAGATAAATACTAGTTCTAATTCTAACTGAATCAGCAATTTGCAATGGCTCAGAATTTTTTCTCTGCATAGCTTCAGGAAAAGGAAAGAGGAAAGGTGTCTTTAATTTTGCTTTGAAAGTGGCCAAAGCTCTTTTAAATTAATAGTTTCATGTGAAGCAGAGGTACCCAGATCTTCAGGGTTAAGGAACCATGGAGTATTCTATTTAGCTAATCAGAGATCACATTTCATGACACTACCCACACAACACAATTGTCTGATTACTTCTCACACAAGACAAACTGCCCACATCTATTGGTCTGGGTAATGACAGAAATAGGAACAGTTTATATGGCTTGAAGATCTCTTCAAATCTGAAGGGACAGAGAAGAAAAGAACCTGACAATGGGCAATGAACCTGCAGGAAATGCCATGGAAAGATAATTTCACAGGATATAGTTGCATCCACAGCAAAGTCAGTCTTCCAAATTGTTCAACTAACCAGTAACCTTACATTGTCTAAGTCACTGGCAAATGTCTTTTCTGTCTGTCATACAGTATTTCCAAATAAGATAAGTTAGTTTTGGTCAGCCACCTGCTGCAAGTCATCTGAGATCTGTCTGAGCGATTAAAGCTCCCTCATTGGAAGTTTGTGTTCAACCACCATCCTGCTTTATCCCATACCCTCTATGATCTGATCCTTGACCGGCCCTTCTGTATTCATCCTCCAGTCAAAAGGCCCTTAATCAATGGGCCTAATATTTATGGTGCAAAAGTGGGGTGTAATTACACTTACTTACACCTCTTTTGCTTGAAGAAAATGTATGTAGGACAGAGCCTGGGAGATGGAGCGGTAATGTACATCAGGAAATTCAGTAACCAAGAAAAGCTGTACATTCATTGCTCTTAGAAGCTCTTCTTTATCTCTGCAGACAGTTTATTTTTGTCTTGGTCTCTTGAAACTGTGGGGTCAATGAAAGTCTTGCTGTGACTAAGATGTTCCATCTTTGCTTCTATGAGTAGCAGTTAATGAAAAAGTAAGATAGGAATCTATACAAGAGTTGAGGAATATTACTCATTATGATTAACCATTGTTTCTTTGTCAGGCTTCCATCTCTACTAAATGTTGCCAGCAGATATGAAGGGGAGCATTCAAGTCAAAATCAGATGATATCTGAGTTCTGATTGAACAAAACTAATGCTTTTCATTTTCCTAGTATTGCGGAGGAAAAAAATCTGTGAAGGCACAGAAAAAAGAAACAGCTCAGAATGCAGCAATCAGGCTCACTTCTAAATGTATAATGTGGAAGATATTGAGGTGAATACCCAAAAGGAAACTTGAATAAGCTAGTTCTGACATTTAGATATTTACTGATTCCAAACTGTCTTTGTGAAAACGGCAATTTAGAGAGCATAGAAGCTTAATTCAGTATGCCTTGGAATACAAAAGTAGAGAAGCGTGGTAACATTTGACTGATTTATTCTGCTCCTTTCTTCAAGAACACTGTATTTTATTCTCTTGAGAAGCCTTGTCTCTTTCAGAAAACTAGACTGTGGATGTAACCAGGTATTGTCAATGAACCATCACCTTGCAACTGGAAATTAATTTGATGAGCTCATTCCTGGTGACACAGCTTTTAAAATACTGGTAATGTAAATGGATAATCTATATGCTTGTCAATAGTTTTGGAAAGCTTATTTGTCATCATCCCAAAGTTTAGAAGCAAGACAGATAAAGTTATCTCATCAGTGAATGGCATTTTGGAGCAAATACCACCAGCTTGCTGAGGCTAAGATTGAAGCAGTTAATACTGTACACAGTGGGATGGGTGGGAGGACCAAAACATCCCCAGATCCAGATCCAGATCTAGATCCAGATCCAGGTCCAATTTATAAAATTTTATAAATCAGCAGCATACAATTTCAGTAGTTTGTTCAAAAGCATTTAGATATGTGCAATTAATCGATCACAGTTTCTTGGAGATACCAAAACCTACAACAGAGAACGTAACTTGTTACATACATTTTTTGAGATTCAGATCTTGCTTTATATTTGTGGTATTTTGTAATCAGTGAAAAGAAACAATTGGAAATTTTTTTTAATGGTCCTGGCCTTGTCTTGGTCTATGCCATGGTAAAGTGAAATGAAGATCTCTGTTCCTGAATGTTGTTTAGGTGTTTCCAAATGCAGAATCAATTGCTGTGTCACCTTTCCATGGCAGTTAAATGATACTGTAAGAATCAAATACAAATGATGCTCTTTGTCCTTGAGATGTGACAGCTCCTTCAACTTAAGGTAACTTTATGGCTGCTCTAATGTGCACCTGAAGATATATTTGATTTAAATTACTTTAGAATAATGGGTCAGAAAGAGCACTTAAATGCCTTCCTCACTCAGCTGTCTCAGCTGGTTAATTGCAGCCAAGATTCCTACAAGAAGGACTGATGCCTCACTTAAGAAGCAGAAAGATGCTCCTGCAAGGGGTCTAGTATGAATTACAAACCCCAGCTATAATCAGATCCAGTAAAAACCTTCTCCATGTTCAAAGATGTTTGGATCAAACTGTTATTTTTCTCAGTATTTCTGTCCAATCGATCTTTGCTCATGTGATGAAAAACTATACACCATCACAAAATTCTGTGACACCTTTTTCCTCTGAAATTTAGACCTCTTTTCCTAGAACTTACTCTGGACAGTGACCTTTCTTTGAATACGTGAAAGCTTTGCTTTGAACATATCCTAGTGGTTTTTCAATTTGGTTTGAATTCTGTTAGTTCTATCTGTTTGGTTTTGGGGATTTTTTTTTTTTTGTTCGTTTTGGTGCGGTTTGGGTTTTTTTCCAGTGTAAAATCTGTAGAAATGCAAGTTGAATGGGAGCTACTGAGCCATTGCTCAGTACTGACTCATTGTACTGCTCATTGTACTGACTCTTCTCATATTCCTTCCAGTCAAATGTGAGTCATGGTATTTAGCATGAGTGTATGTGCACCATTTCCACTGGATTCCATGGGTACATTTTATACCCTCAGTTATTATGCTTTTCTGATGGTCATGCTTTATCCAGAGCTTAACTAAACATAGGACTAAGTAAGAGCTTCAATTTTGTAGTCAGAGACCTGTATATAAAATCATGACTAGCTTATGCACACTAATTCCAATGGATACTCATATTCACATTTTTAAATGAAAAAGAAGAGATGAATAGTCACCTTCAGCTCCAGAAAAGCTGGTCTCTGGAGCTTCCTATGTAATTTATACTCAAGGGTGGTACTTTGTACTTCTTGAAGAGCCAAGAAGCACCCAAGTGCAGTTAAGTGGAGTCAGTGAAACACTGCCTTTCTGCTGGATGTCTCCCTCACCTCCTTGCACGCTAAATGCTTTATATCCTTTTACCCCATCTCTACTGTCTGCATTTTTCTTGCCATGTATTCCTAGTTCTTCATTCTCCTAATGTTTCTACATTAATGTTTTCCTTTACTCAACCCTCCTGAAAATAAGCAGTGATTTGTTTCCTTTCTTTTTTTCTTTCAGAGTTATTTTTCTAATGATAGTGAATCTGGAAATTACTCAGACACTGAAAATTACATGATTTTATACTGATGAATAATTTTAAATGTGGGTTAAAAGAAAGATAAATCCTGGAAGGCTTTCAGCTTTGAGAGATGCTATTTCAGGTAAGGAAGATGTAGCATGGACCAGTCATAGCATACTCCCAATGCAGCTTACTTGAGAAAATGTCACAACTAGGTGGAAAATGGAATCCCTGTCCTTTGAGAAATTTTCCTGTTTAATGTTTGTTTTTCAACTAGCATAGATCTCCTAGTCAGCAGCCAACGGCAAGATCATCCATTTAATATATTTGTAGAGCTGATGGGGCAAGGTGATTGAGGACAGGGGATTACTTAATGTTCCCAAGAAAAGTATTTGGAGAACCACAATGCACTGATCTGAAATGCTCCAAACCCTATCCTGGGGCTACAACACTTAGGGCAGTAACCAAGCACAGCCTAACTTTGCACAATGCATAGATCTTTTTGTCCAGGTGGCAAGAGAGAAAGGCACAAAACACGATGTCCCTGCAGGAGTCAGTAGTGGTCTCTAAGTTGCAAAGGAGGTCCATGATTCCTTCAATACCTAACAGTTGCAGTAAAAATAGGAACCCTAACCCTTTACCATGCTCTGCCCCATATTGCTTCTACTTTCCCTCGTATGTCAGAACTAATGGTCCCTCCCCTACTCTTTTGGGAACACTGAAAGTTCAGCCTTTTCTCTGGGATTCCAGCCCACGTGAATAACACAGAACATATTCAAGAGCTTGTCCAGACACCTAACGTTACTTTCCATGTACAGCAATATCAGAACTGGGCACAAGACAGAAAAAAATTCCTTACAGCACTTAAAGTTGTTAATTATCTATATAAATATCAAAGACCGCGGTTTATTACTGGACATGAGTGACTAGATAGCTCATGTAAATTTAATTTTGCATTTGTCTGAAGATAATTGATTGGACGTGCATCTTTTCAGATCACACAGCACTGAGGGACCAATGCAAATCTCAAATGAATAATTTTCAGTGTGACAAATTTTACCATCTTGTTGCTGTCATTATAAAAACCAGTTGCAAGAGAACCATTCACTCATCACCTGAGATTCCCTGTTCTCTGTTCGAAAAATATGCCAGGAGATACTTCTACGGATGTAATATGACCATCTAACTTTCTGTAAAATGCAATTGATTGAAAAAGCATACCTAATTGAAAGAGTAAATTTTGATCTGAGTGTCTATTTGATGAAGGTAATCACTTCTGTGCTTCTGTATGTATTTCTTTTTGAAGACAACATTGAAAGAACCCATAACTTTTTCAGTTTGTGTAAGTTTTACTATTTTTTTTCCATGCAAGTCACAAATTGATTCATCCTGGAAACTTCAAGAAAACTTTAAAGCTCTTTAAGAGGTGTGGTATTGCTAGAAACCAGTGCTCCAAAAATGATATTGGAGCTGAGGAGTCCCAGAACAAAACTTTCCAGGAAATATTGCAGACAGTACCATAACCCCATTGTACAGAGAAGTAATTTCTTAAGAACAGGGAGGAAGAAGAGTATATAGGAATATTTAGAAGAAATGCAGTAAGTATCATAGAGTAGAGGATGAAACCTTCATTAAAATTAATGTTCAAACAATGAGATTCAGCAGAACTGAGAAGAAGAAAATATATTTTCCCTAACATAACAGCTGGTCTACCTGCTAGCCCCTTTATTTTTTTTTTAATGTATCTCACTGCCACTTAAGTTGTCAACCACTTTGAAAGGCTGATGAAAATGACAGGGAAGAGAGACAAATGACACATGGTCTGGCAAGTCAGTGTGCAATTCTAAAAGCTAAAATGGGCAGACTAGTGGAGAAAGAAAGGGTGAACACAACACAAAAAGAGTTAAAAAAAATTTCATTGTTCAAGAAATTGCACAGTCAAAAGTTGTAACTTTGGAGATTTGTTGTAACTTTGTTGTAACTTTGATTTTTAAAGCTGATAATAAAATTTCTGTTAACTGCCTTTTCAAAACATTAGCTCATGTTCTGGAGTTGCTCTCTAAAAAAAAATATAAATAGAGAAATTAACTTTTAAAAATTTAAAGCCGAGATTCACTCATTCTGTTTGTTCCAGAAAATAGAATTTATAAAAAGCAGAGTTGGCAGAATGGATGGGCAAAAGTCCAGTAAAACAAGGTGGAGATACAAGAAAAATTTTCTAGCATTAATGCTAATGAATTCCAGTGCTGCCATTCTGGGGCTGGGTTGTTTACCTGTAAGGTGGGGGTTTTGGTTGGTTTTTTGGTTGGTTGGTTGGTCAACTGACGTATTTTGTGGGGGTTTCTTGGTTGTTTTTTTGCAGGGTGAAGCTAACGTAATGGGCATGTGTAAAGAATTTTTTTCCTTTTTCTGCCTTAAAGAGTGCTTCAAATGCAGCCGATAAAAGGCACAAAGGACATTGCAAAAAACAATAATTGAAAGCAGACCAGAGTTTTACACAGGGCTACAGAGCTAAGCGCTTTCTGAGACAACATGCTGCTGAAAGGACATGGAAATTTTACTTCAGCTACAGACCACGTATGAAGTTCAACAAGGGCAAGTGCTAGATTCTGTACTTGGCACGGGGCAATCCTGGATGTATGTACACTATGGAGAATTAAATACTGGAAAGCAGTGCTGCAGAGAGGGACCTGGGGGTCCTGGCAGATGGCAAGATGAATCTGGCAGCCAGGAGGGCCATGCGTATCCTGGGGGCCATCAGGCACAGCATCACCAGCCGGGCAAGGGAGGGGATTGTCCCCTCTGCTCTGCACTGGGGCGGCCTCACCTCGAGTGCTGGGGGCAACTTTGGGTGCCATAAGATAAAAAAACATTGAGCTATTACACAGTGTCTAAAGGAGGGCCATGAGGATGGTGAAGAACCTTGAGGCAAAGCTGAATGAGGAGCAGCTAAAGTGATTTGGTCTGTTCAGCCTGGAGGAGAGTGAGAGGAGGCCTCATTGCAGTCTACAACTTCCTCATGAGGGGAAAGAGAGGGGCAGACACTGATCTCATCTCTGTGGTGACAGTGACAGGACCAGGACCAAAGGGAATGGCCTGAAGTTTTGTCAGGGGAAGTTGAGGTTGGATATTAGAAGAAGGTTCTTCACCCAGAGGGTGTTTGGACACTGGAACAAGCTCCCCAGGGAAGTGGTCACAGCACCAGCCTGACAGAGTTCAAGAAGCTTTTGGACAATTTTCTTGGTCACATGTTGTAAATCTTGGAGATGGTGTTATGCAGGGCCAGGAGCTGGACTTTGATGATCCTTGTGTGTTCCTTCCAACTTGGACTATTCTGTGATACTGAGTGCTGGGCTAATTGATAGTAGCAGAAAGAGTCCATTCTTTAGGAGTTCATCAGAACTTTGTTTTTCAGACTTTCAAGAGCTGTTCATCTTTAATTTGTTGTTCTGCCATCCTTTCTTCTGGTGTTGTATCTTTCTTGTAATATGAGCTAAGCTATTTACTGTCTAAAAGTAAAATAAAAATTTAATTACATAAATGTGATTTTATGTGCAACAAGATTTAAATGTTCAAATCAGCTGGTTCAATGACAGGTGTATATTTCTCAGGAAGACCTAAAGGAATGTATTTTACTTCCTACTTTGTACGCTACTTTCTGATCACTGGAGACCAATTGAATACTGAATTACTTTGGATCAAATACAACATTTCATCTTTGACCTCCATACAAGATAAAAGAATACTGTACAAAGTAGAGTGGCACCAGAGGGTAAGGATCTAGCTGGGAGATAAAGGACAATTTACTCTATTTTTCTAACTTTTGCAGTATGGCACAAAAGCACAAAGGAGCAAATATCTTCATGGAGAGCTCACTAGAGTCCTTGGCAAGACTTCTCCTCCAGAAAGTAGAAGCAGATGTGATCACCCCATGATGCTATATAATTGCTCTGAAAGATACTCTGAGAACAGATAGCCTCCATACAAAATGTATTTTTGATGACCCACAACCACAGAGCAGAAAAAGTAGTTTGCCTAGGGATAAAGAATAAAATTCGTGAAGACTCCCAAGTGATTTAGAAGCCCAATTTTGGACCAAGTTTCAAAATTGAAGTATGTTTGCAAGCTCAAATCCTTGGGGGAACATAGGACTTAATACAGGATGCAGTAGACTCAGTGGTGTCACAACTAGATTGCTACCAGTACCTGAGCTAGTCAATTTAAAGTTGGCTCATCTGGGATTGCAAGACTACCCTATGGGTTATTGACTCAAATGCCTAATAACTTATGAAAATGGGACTTGGGACTCTTGCCTGGCTTAGACCCTTTAGAAACACATTTGGTATGACTCAGCCTTGCAAGACCCAAAGAGTCTTTAACTATCATTTCCGTCAGAGCGAAATGGAAGTATCAGAAGCAAACCAGCCAAACACAGGTATGAGAGTCAACAGAATAAAGAGAAAGAGGGTTTTTTTATGCAGCAACTTCTTTACAATGTTTAATTTTTAATAAAATACAAGATTGATTTCATCATATATTTATCTACAGGTGGACTTGATGATCTTAAAGGTCTTTTCCAAGCTAAATGTTTCTGTGATTTTATGACTCTATCTATAAATACAGTGATTATACATGGTGTTTATATATGTCTACATACATTATATATGTCTACATACATTATTGATACTGCTAAGTATGACAAACCAAGTGGTTAACCAGACATAAATCCAATGCAACTGTGCCAGGAACCAAGGCATATAATGATTAATGGACTGAATAAATACTACATATAGAGTAATCTCCCTTCAGAATATTCCCAGTTATCCTAGATAATTAATTGTTGATTTATCACATTTTGCTTCATACTTTGTCAAGTAAAAGAATGTTTCAAAATTATACTATATTATCAAAAGGTATCTGTTGTAGTATAGTAACCAGATATTGTTCAGCCTTGTCCACAAATAGATCGGATCAGAGAAAGGCAGTTGCTAATACAGAATCAACTTCATGAGATAAGATTAAAAGCTACAGACTATGTTGTGGTTGTCATGTTCTGAATAGATAGGATTTTTCAGAACAAGAATACCTATAGTCTACTCCATTAGCATTTGCACCTGCAGCAATCATATGTAAAGATCATGTTGAAATTTTTTCCATTTAATTTATGATACATATTATATCCTGACATTCCCTAATCTAATCTATTGAAAATATCACTTCAGCTTAATGATAAGAGTTTTCTAAGAGGAAAGAACCACTCAAGAAAGTCAACTCTTGTTTTGGGATTTTTTGCCAAGCTTTAGCAAAACACCAGTCCTGAATGATACTCGGACCTATTTTTCTAATTTGTTTTACCACTTGCCCAACAAATTTTTGTTCTGAACTGCTCCATCATATGCACTGTCCATATGAAGTTCTTTCACAATGTTCAGTGCAAAATATTTTGTTTTACTGCTTATATACTTGTAGAGTAAATATTTTCTAGAACTGGAATTACCTCTGTGATCCTTGATACTGCACTGGCTCTATGAATGAGGGACATGATCATACTTTATTTGGAATGGTGACTTCACCACAGTCTGCAGTAAAGAATTCTGTTTTGTTTTTACCAAGTGAGGCACACATCTTTTAATTCTTGCATTTCAGTTTGATATCATTGAGACTAAAATGTATTTGCCTGAGCTCATTTAAGGTGAAGAGTCCTTTCAGTATGCATGTTACTACTATTGTCACTTTCTTCTTTCTAATCTGTCTTGCAAGGATCTCATATATTAATTTTTCTTTCAGTTAGAATGGCACAGGTCTGATAGTGCCCTCATTATCCAAACTGTTATTTCTCCCTCTGGCCTCACAAACTATAATAAATGATGTTTCTTTTGGGGGAGTCCAGCAATGATATTCTGAGTAATGTTTTAAACAATGGGTCTCAAATTGGATTTAATTTACATTTAGTAAGACATGTATGGTATGGCAAATTAATTATTACTGACTGTTGAACATGAATTTTAAGAATTAATAGTTAAGGAATGAATAGTATGTTTATTATGTTGAGGGTTGAAGAACATCAATTATATTTCTTTCCAGTAATTAAGTGGTATATTTGTTTGACATAAGTTAATTATTTAGTCAGGTTTAAAAGAATAATTATCTGATCCCTGTAAACAAGCTCTGTTAATTAAAACAAATAGATTGAAAGCTTCACACAAAAAAATTGAATGGATTTTTGTTTTTTAACTATCACTTTCTTTCCTGAATGTTTTATTACCAGAACTTTTGAATTTCATGACTTTTGCAAGGGACTACAAATTAAGTGATGTCAAAATATGTTTGTAGCCATAAATTTGTACTCAATCTACTTTAAACAAGGGATAAATTAGGTATCATATTTTCAAGATGCAGTTTTTTGCATGCAGGATGTAGGGCTGTTTTTTGGGTTTGGTTTTTTTTTTTTTTCCTTTGGACAGAAATGAATCTGAAATAAACTAATAAATAAAAATTTCATTTGTGTATGAATGTTTTTAAGTGTACACTTCAGAGAAAGTTTGATTCCAAAGTTCTGGTTGCTTAGTAACTTCCAATGATGCACCAAAACACATCATATTGGTTGTAATTTTGTTTGTGGATTCTTTTTAATAGTCTGACATTAAAGTTCAATTTTTTATAGATTTAAAATTTCCTGACTGGCCTTTTAATCATCTCACTTTTACATGACAAGTCTTACAAAAATATGCTGAAGTATTTCACATGGATATTTAACGATCATTTCAAAAAGTGTTAACTACTGGCAGTACAATGGACATGATTCGTCATCTTTCTCCTTCTGCATTCATTGGCCTCTGCAAAGTGAGAGTAAGCAAATGTAAAACACAGCAAAGCATTTTGTCAGTCTTCACCCTATGGTTCATAGGTGTGAGTGCTTAAAGAGGAAGTAAAAGTGACCCCAGTCACTACAGAATATATCTGTTTTCTTCTACTATCCAGTCCTGGTTTACAAAGTTGGTCACATTCACTGAAAGGTAGTTTTAATTCTTGTTGTTCTGACAGAAAGAAAATTTTCAAAGTTTAATGCTGTTTATATTCTTGAAATGATACACGTCTATGGTATTAATTTGACCTTTCTGTTATTTTTCCATTTTGATGGGTAGCCAGTCCACTTTTTCTTCTATAAGCTACTATAATAAGGCTATAAACAATACAGGAGTCAAGTGACCACCCAATCAAAGTTTAAAATATTGAAAAGGTCAAAAGAGTGCAGCTCACTACTAAGATTCATTGAATATAAATTAGGCATTAAACTCCTGATATCTCATTCCCTTGACTGAGTAGTAATGAGAATGGAAAATGGCAGAAAATTAATCCCTTCTCATTAAAAAGCTTGTAATGAGAATGTGGAACTTAGTAGTAATGTAACCTGTTCTTATTACTGACTTCAGGAAAGGGTCTTTGTGGTCTTCTTCAGATGTCAGAGCAGTGATCTTTTTCTCCTCAACATAATAGTACGGTGAGTGTGGTTACATTACATACTACTTCTTTGCATAGGTTTTTGCACTGCACTATTGTCCTAAAGTGACATAACCTTTTTCATTCACTGACACTGGAATTTCTGTTGTACCTACATTTTATATTATATTTATATTATATTTATATTAATGTGGACATCTGTGTCAGATGTATTTTTACTGCTTCCTAAACCAGGTAGATGCCCACATTCTGTTGAATTTCAGTGTAACTTGCAGACTGAGTTTCCTTACATCATTTTGCAAAGTCTAGCTTGAGAGAAAATTAATAACCCAATGATAATTACCCAAATAAATATGTGTACACATTGGCTAATGATTGCAGATTATCAATGGGATAAATACCAGAAATGTGTTTACATACCTACACGAACAAATTTCTGACAGAAAAGGACCCATGTATATTTATTTTCCACATTGAATTCCTCTGTGTCCACCACATATAATTTATCACAGTGAATTTTACTGTCTCTTTGACTTTGAAGTGCTTCCAGACTTTTCCCTAGCAGTATTTAGACAGTGAGATCAGGAAAAGTAAAGCCAAACAATGCAACTGAACAAAAATTTATTTTGCTTTCTATAAAAAAGTTACATATCAAATAACTTATTTTGATGGAAATGCATGTTAATGTTCATTTCTGTTCTCAGTAACTGAACACAAGTCAAGGAAAAAGGAATACATTTATTTTTGATACTGAAAAATGCATGTCAGAGCAGTTTGGTTATGAAATATGAGGAGAAAAAAAATATCACAGTGTTCAATTAGGTTACCAGAATGACCTGTTTCCTAGTCCATGGAAGTGTTGGGATACATTTGTTCTGGTAGGGAGAACAATCCCTGCACACTGGTTCGGCATAGCAGTGCCTCCTGGCAGACGGTCCCACATCTCACATCTCCTGTCCTGGGACCCACGTACCAAGTGTAGTTATTTAGCCAGCGAGGCTGCTCTATTGTGAATTTTACAAGACCACATTGGGAATGAAACCAGCCACAGTGCTCTTCTGTAACCCAGTAAATCCCTGATGCCATGAGAAGGTGTCATTATAAAATCTGGAAGGTTGTAATGAAGGAGGGAGAGAGGTCTTCTGTAGAAGAAATTCCCAATCCACTCATCTGCACACAGACACACTTGCAAATTCACACATACTTTTCTAGGTCTATAAATACTCGCATGCAAGCCTGAGACAGCCAAACTGAAGGTATTTCCATGCAAACTCCAGCCCACTTTGAGCAGTGGGAAATGATGGCAAGCAAACCTATGGCTGCTCCAAATACCCTTGACAGCTGCAGGTTGCAGAACTACCTACAGGCAGCCCAGGGAAAGCATCTGCAACCGCCCAGCAACCTGGCCTTTATAAATTATGCTGGCAGCAGCTCTGGTTCTTGAAACACTCTACAACCTGGAAAGGAGAAAAGGGCTAATCTCACGTCTTCCACCTGATCTGTCTGTACAAGTGGGTGAAATTACTTCAACTATCAACCTACACGTATTTTCTTGAAGTGGTTGGTAAGCATGTACAATTATATATATGCTCATGTGATCACACACATTCTTATGTATACTCTTCAGCATTTCCAAATGGATTTAGTTTTCTCTGAAAATAGTCATGAAGACAACCGTGTTTTATTTGCCATCTTTTGGAAAATTATTGCTAACTTCTACAAGCAATCTGCTCTTCCTAATTTTTAATCCTATTAATTCATTGAAATTTTGTGTCAATTTCTGTAGAAAAATATTTTAAGATATGCCAGTTAATTTCATGTCGGTATCTATGAAAAAAATAACTGTGACATGTAAGTGTTACCTAGGATGAAAGAATTGCACTGTAGATCCAAAAAGGACCAGGTATACTGCAGATTTCTGTTCACACCAAGGGACCCTGGAAGGAATACTGTCTCAATGAAGACAAATTCTCTATAGTGTCCTTGTGCAGACTACAGGGTCACACAACGCAGAGCAAATCTATGTCACTGGCAAACAATCAACCTGGTAGAATCAGCAAATCTACCAGCACCTAAGACCAGCACCACAGATACATCAATGTCTATAAAATTCCTAAGACACGGTTGAAAAGACACTCTTACTTGCAGCAAATTTTTATCTCTGTACCAAAAACTCACTAGCACAAAGATACATGCTCTTTAGCTATCTACCATTTTTTATCCCACAAAAACTTCAGATTTTGGTAAATGTCTATGGAATATTTTCCCAAATACAAAATGTTATTTAATTTTTTTCTTTTGTTTTTCTGAGAATTAAACTGCAGATTTTGCATCATCCTCCATCATGGGCCCATGTGATTTCTCAGCTTGTCTCCAAATACTCTCTTTCCAATATATATTTTGAAATTATTCTTATTTTATTCTGGTCTTTGAGAATCCATCTATAAAAACAAAATTTTCCATGTCATTTAATATCAAGAGGTGCCTGCCAGAAGTAGCTGTTTTCCAGATTTACTCACCTGAGCAGTCAAGGCCTTGGTGAATGGGAGGTGAGAATAGCTCTTTCAGTTGTTTCATTTCCACTCCAATAATTATCATTCACAAATGCTAACCCTCCTCATCGCATCTTCTATCTTTGCAGTATCATACTCTTGCTTCATGAGGCATTTCATTTTCTGTTTTCTTCTGAATGACCCTATTCTTGAGAATTCAAGGTGTCAAAATTTGCATGGACAATGGGAGCCATTAAAGATTTTACTACTCTGTGAAAGTTTAGCATTACAGTTGCGCCCTTCACTCATTAACTCACTTGTGCAAAATCGATTAAACATCCCTCTCCGGACTCATGTGGCCAACAGCTCCAAAAATTTTATTGTTGTTTGCAAAGTACAGATCCATAATTCAGTGCTCTTTTCAACCATAGTTCCTGACCCAACTGTGTGAAATATTGACAGTGATCAATAGAACTGCATTGCTTTTGAGTGATTGCAAAGCTTTAGAGCCTCCCTCCTGAATCATAAATAGACCATTTTTGGTATTAGTATAGGAGAAGTATTTTTAAGTACATTTACAAATCCAAAATTAATAGTTAATTTTTTTTTTAAAGTTCTATGTCAAGTTAGAATCTATTAAATAGGAACAACTTGTGTGCAACTGTTTGCAGAGATAGAATGCATTTAAGAGACAGAATGTATTTAAGACATATTGTGTTAGGAGATGGCCTAATGGCTAATACCATTGACAGTGAATCGAATACAGTGATGAAAAAATTGTTCTGGTGACTTGCATTAGTTCTTCTTGGGAAGAGGAAAAAAAAAAGTTGGTAGACTGAAAAGAGTTTGTCACAAATCACTTGTACTTATCCTGACTTTGACCATTGCATATTTCCATCCTTCCTCAGCAAGGCATGATTACCTAAGCAGACTCACCCAAGCAGGATTTTAGCAGGATTTACACATGTTCTTAATGGTGGACAGACAGTTAAAAACATGTATGTGAGCACTAGTAATTTTAAGTTAGGAAGTATATTTTGTTGTCAATTTGAGCCCAAAAATTATCAAAACATGCCCAAAATGCAGAGTCCAAAATGCAGTACAATCTCTTTTGTATCTGTAGTAGAGGAAGGATGATGTCTGGATCTTCACCATCACCGCCACCAAAGAAAACCTTTAACAAGGCTGATAAACAAAAATTAAATCCATAAATATATCTTGTGATTAAGTTACTCCATGTGTCTTCTCTGAAAAAAAATCTTAAGCAAATGAACATTACTGAATTGATCTTCGAGTTAAACATTTAAACAGAATATGCTGAAATTTATTTATGCCACTCTAGAATGAAATAGGGTTTCTAGGAACTTTCTCTCACCCATTATCTCTTACAGATTAGTCTATGACACACAGACACAAAAGCTGATATTGTTACAAACACAATTGCCACTTCAGGAAACTGATCTTTTTGAACAAATCTAAATAATTTTCTCTCTTCTGTAAAAAAAAAAGTCAATAGTTAAGTGAACATGATGTACTAAGGTGAGCAATTTGACAAGAGAAGAATAAGCAGGGGTGGAGAAAAAGGCAAACTATGACTATCCCACTCCCCCACTTCTGATCATCCCTCTGATTGTTGACTAGAAACTATCCTTATAAAGGACAATGGAAAGTTACTCTCCACTCTCAAAACTGGGGACTTCAGTTGTGTAAATTGTTGTATAATACAGATATATATTTCACTAAAAAATTAATTTTATGCCCTGTTACCATTAAATTGTTGTTGATTAAGCAAAACTTAGAATAAAGCATGTATTAAATGAGGATCCTTAGGCATTTGGCTAAAAACAGCATTAGCTTCTCTCAGGCTACAAATTCTTACTGTAAAAAAGGTCAGTACAATGACATTAATAAAACTGAGATTTTTTTTTAGCCTCCTACTTTGTCCGCTATGTATAAAATCAAGAAAATTGTACACCACTCTTTGGCCAGCACAAGAGCAGGACCCATGAAAGAAAGGTGGGTTGGAAAGAAAGATTAAAGTATTTGAAATTAACAAAAACAAACCAAAGCAAAATGAAAAAACCAAAAATCCTCAAAAATGAAACAAAACAAAACAATCAAACAAACAAACAAACAAAAAGCCAAATACCAAAACCAAAACCAAAAACAAAACAAAAAACCACACACCAAAAAAACCCCAAAAACGCAAACAAAAAAAAACCCTGAAAAAACCCAACAAAAAAAACCCCAAAAACCCAAAACCAACCAACCAAACAAAAACAAAACCGAAAAGCCAAAAACCCCCAAAGTTCTGGACAATCTTATTTTCATCCTCAGGGGCAAAGTATCCTGTCCAGGAATAATGAGTTGATCTGAAGAAAAAGTCTGAGAATATAAATAATCTCATGGATGAGTTTGGATTCTGCACATTGACTAAGTATCTCCTTTCTAGTCTCTAGTACCTGTGGTATCATATTGTTTATTATCTGCCTACTTGTGGATCAAATGCAAAAGGTCACTTGCCATAATCAAAAGGTCTGTAATGTTCTCAGAAGTCAGAAATGATCTGAAATCATATACTTGTTCTTTATAAAACTACTTCTTAATAGGCAGCAACACACAGTAGGAGCAGAACATCATTTAGGTATTCCCACTTTATATGCCATGCACGGTTACAATGCACTACCCTGCCAAATGATTTGGAAATTCGTACTGTAATTCTTTGAATTACAATAAACCATGTACCTTCATGAATGTGTGGTCCAAAGTCACTTGGCCTGAATATTTTAAAATGTGCTACCTAATTTTAACTTGGCTTTCAAGTAATGCAGCTGTTCCAGCTATACAAAGATCATTCTCTTAGAAACAGTTTATTTGAGCTATGCTGCCACTCAGGTATCCTTAATGGACCCCTTACAAATAGTCCATTGACTAAACTTCTAAACTCTAGTTCATGAGACATCAGAATAAACCAGATACAGACCAATGATGTAGCTGGCCTGGTGATAGAGACTTCATATCTTCAGATTTTCAACTCTCCTCAAAATTTTTCATATGGCCTCAGCAAATACTCGATTTTCAAGTTTTTTTCCTGCTGTAAGGCATGAGTGATAACTTTCTTTTTTCTGTTTATTCTATCCTTTAAGCGAGAATAACTGTTGTGCGTTGCCTGGTATGGGACAGGATGTGGGGTTATGGACACATCTGCTCTTCCACGTGCGCGAGAGCTGCCTGAAGGCCTGGACAATAGCCCAGAAGAGAATGATAACACACTCCCTGTCACATCTTCAGTTGATGCTTGGTCTTTGTGTCTTTTATTTCCATTGACTGATGGAAAGGTACATTACTAACCCTGCTTTGCTGGAAGGGCTGCATTATACACATCAACCCAAGTATTAATCTTTTCGCTATATAAATAGAAACAATACTTCTATATTGCCTGCACCCCTGGAAGCATTCTTTGAGTAGAATTTGGAAATCTAGATTAAAGGAAAAAGATGGCATATTAAAAAGCAAGCCTACAGCTAACAGCCTCATCCTATGGCATGGGACTTTCTGAGATACAAAGTTCAGTGACAATAGAATATGGTATTACAAACATTTGCAGTTTCTTTAGGGGGTTACAGTGCATAATGTGAACAGGTCATCCAAAGAGAGCTTTTCTACAGGAATTTTTTATTATTACTATTATTGTTGTTATTACTGTGAATCTGTAATGATTGCTTTGCTGCTGTATATTTCCTACTCTGACTCCCAGGTACAGAAATGACAAAATGCTTCAACAGATGAAAAGCTGTCCTTAGGGTACTTCCAGCTCAGTAAGAAGTGGCAAGTACAAGAGAACTCACAAGAAAGCCTATCTTTTTGCAATTTATAGCTGCATTGTGCACAGCCTGAATCTTTTGAGCAGGATCTTTGGGCCACTCTCCTTTTGTCCATTGTGAGTATATCTCCTTGCTCGTCATTCTTCTTTTGTCATTTTTTTCCCTTTTCCTACCTTTTTCTTTAAACAAGGGTAGCTGCAGGCTGCTCCTCTAGTTTCACTAAGTCTTTAGACTTCAGTATTGGGTTGGGTCTGTGAACTCCCCTGTTATGTTAAAAAACATGAGACAAATTCTACTTCCCTTACAGCCCATGACAATTTTGACTTTGACTTCAACAGGACATGATCATACGTGCAAAGATCCAGGAAAGGAGGACTTTTTTTCCTCTCCATTTAACTCTGTGGTAGTTGATATTTTTTGTCTTTGGATTAATAACTTCTTTGAAATAATAAAACTATAAAACTCTGCAGTGTAGACTCTCTCACATATATTTATTAATCCGCTCTGCTGAAGGGGGTGAAGATCATTAGCTATACTTAACAGACGTTAAAACTAAATGAAAGAGGCATTTACTTAAGATCATCATAGTGGCTGCTAAAAAGAAAAGGAGTTAAACTAGGGGTTTCTCATTTCAAGATCAGAAGTTTACCCTAAGGAACCAGAGTAGCAGCCTGGAAGAGATATATTTACTGAGGGTTTTTCCATTGTCTAAATTTAGTTAGTGAACAAATAATTGTTAGCTTATGTTCTGAAACAGGAATCAAACTACTCCTTCTATGTCCAATTATCATAAAACATATCTCATATTGTAACAATCAAGGACAAAACATATCTAAATTTTTTCTCAAGTATTGGGTCCACAATTGAACTCAACAGGTAATAACTAGTAATAATTTATCAGTTGTAATTAATGCAGAAACACCTTTAATACAGTCAGGTTTCGGTTTCTGCATGGATCAGAAGTGGGTCAGTGGCTCAATTAAACTGAGGTGCCTAAACACCACAGCAATAAAATGCTGTTGTGATAAATCCTGTGTCTGCTGGAAACTCATAATTTTGAAAACTGGGGGCTTGCTACTGTAAGACACTCCAAAAAGTTGAATATCTGCAGATTCAACAACATCAGAAGTGCTTCAGGTGCTAGAACTGACTATACAATAGCTAACCAGTACCGAAAGTTAAATAGTCATGTAAACATGGTTCTCTAAACACACTAATAAACACTAACAGGAAGTATATATTGCATCTTTCAGAGAGCAATAAGCAGCATGTCTCTGCTCAGGGCTGCTTTATACCGTGTCAGCTTTCCACTTAGCTATCCTCTACCTTACCCTCTGTTTTGAAAAAAATAATCAGTTGAAGGTTCTTGAAGTTATGGTTTTCCAATCCAGTGCTGCAGAGCAAAAGAAGGTATCACAGTTTAAATGCACGCAAAGATTTGAGAGAAATCTGCTCCTTGTGCAGTTTCTCTGCCACTCCAGGGCTTCAGGGGAAAAAAAAAAGTAAGCATACTACTGCTGGTTTATTTTTATTGAGTTTATATGCAACAAATGATACCAGTATGTTTTTTGTTGGTTTCTATGAATTTTGTAGTAGAGCAGAGTTCATGCATTTGGGAGCATAAGATAAGCACTGACAGAAATACAGAAGAGTATGTGCCAGCGTGGCTACGAAGTTAAAAACCATAATTTGTGGTATTGATTGACTGTTGCCGTGACTCATCAGGGTTGTGCTGGCTGCACACAGCGTGCTGCTGCCAATATCACACACCTGTCTATATTCCTGTGAGTACCTAGTCTTAACACAATGCTGTACTGAGACGTTAGAGAAAGAAAGGTAAGCACACATACATGTTAGGACTACAGATATAGATTTTATGGAAAAGGTGAGCTAATCGTCAAATTTTGCCATTGGCTATTCACCTGTAACAACCACAGTGAGTGAAGAAACTGCAAAGCTAAGGTTGTTGAATGTCATAATGATCACAGTCCAGCTTGTTTATCTGTACACACCATTTTATCTTGCTGCTACTCTTTCAGCCTGCACATTTCCACCTATAAACAAATAAGCCTGAGTGCAAAAAGTTAATTTTTAAAATCCTCATCTGAGCTGGTAAATGTGGGCTCTGTTTGGCACAACTGTGAAGGAAATGCAGTCTTCACTTACCCTAATAAGACATAAGGATGAAAAAGTAGCTGTGACAAACAACAACCTAGGAAAAAATATTGGTATATTTCTAGATCTAGTCATACAATTCCCCTACAAATCTTAAGTTCCCCTTGGATTGCTCTGTTGGATGACAACTTCATGCCCTTGAAACCATAAGACACAGCATACTTCCATGGTAGGAAGACCCTCATGCATCATAACAAAGGGCAAGGGCAGAACGGACATAACACACAATGCAGGTTCCTTTGCAATGCTGCAGATTCCCTCTGGCTTTGGCGAAAACAAAATGAAAGAGCATGGCAGGTGTATACAAGTTCCCTACACTTCAGTCACTGACAGAGGAAAACTGAAGGTGAAAGCCGACTTCGGAGAGACTGGAATACTAAAATTCCTGTACTTCAGTTAATAAACATATATTTACATCTGTTTGGTCTCCAAATTCTGTTTGAGTAAGATTAGTAAAAAGATTGCAATCAAAAATCTTACTGATTGATTGAATTTCAGTTTCACTTAGTGAAAGTCAAGATAAGTTGGAGTGTGACTCTGGTTAATTGACTCTGTAATGGACAAAGATCTGATTGCCTATGCTGAGTAAGAATGACTAAGGAAACATTTCTGATATTGTGGACCTCCAAAGTCATAATGAATTGCCTCCACCCTTTCAAGAGAACAAATTGTCTCACAACAAATTTTCATTATTCCTACCTTCCTTTTTAAAGAAACAACTCTGGGTGCGAGTGGAAAAAAAGACATAGCTGTAAAATAGGTCTCTTGTGAAGATTTTTGCAGCTTTTCTTCAACAGCAAAGTTAAAACCACTTAATTACATTAACAAGTACATACCACTACAATATATGTTATGCTCTTATGTTACACACATTTTTACAGTTCAAGGGAAATGATCAAGCCTCATCCATGGTACCCTAAGTGCAACCATGGTATATATATGCCATCATGTCTTCTCTGAGCATTCAACAGAACAATTCTGGTCCTTGGTGGAGTTTGAATCACCAGAAAGAAGAAGCTGTTTAAGACTCAAGTATAAGAAATAAGGACAGGCATGTACCATAAGATGGTGAGCAAATGAGAAGGAAGCACTGAAAATATTAAGTAATTTTTTCAGTTTTGAAATCTTAAGTCTACAGCTATTTTTGCTCTATTTTAATGGGAAAGAGTTCTGCTTGTGTGTCTGACTGCAAAATCAGGGTTTTTTTAGTCCTGATGCCAATGAAGGAATTGAGCATGACAGTCAAATATTCAGAGGTGTAGAGGCAAAATGTGAAAACTGAGCACACATTTCTGAGTAGAACTTTTGTGTATTTCTAAAGGCAAGCAGTCATGATTTTTGTACACAAAGGTGGTAGGTTGGAGTATATGATCTATATTGTAAAGATATTTCAGTTACAGGATTTTTTTAAAAAAAAATTAAACTCTTAGAGTAAATGGTATAAATTAGGTGATGGAATGGTAGGTATCAGTACCAGGTTATTTTAGCAGGGAAAAAAAAGTGGTTGGTGTAAAATAATAATAATAAAAAATGAAAATAAAAAAATCCCCAATTAGAAAATGTATTTATGTTTCATGTGGACTTTGCGATCAAACCGCCCCAAATATTTTTGCTGGCCACTTAATGCCATTGTCAACTTAGGCCTTCAGAAGTAAACAGAGCTCTGATATCTGCCTCTTGCATTATCTCCTTCGCAGCCCTTTAGGTCTGAGGATGAATATTTTCAGGCTTTGTCTTTTTCTCACACTGTGAAGAGCTTTGTGGAACAGCTTTTCAAGTAACATTTCAAAGAACAGAGCTCTAATGATTTCATTAACATAATGGTTGTACACAGATTTAACTGTAACTGAGCCAATGCATTGCCATTGCAGTGAGGTTTAAGAAAATTCATTAAACCTGTATATGTTCATTTATTACTCCTTAAATTAAATTTTAATGCAAGAAATGCACAGGTCATGATTTTACTTGCAAATTTGACAATTTTTATACATAAACATTTTCAGAAGGGTTGATTTTTTTTTATTATTTTTAGAAAAGCTGTCTTTAAAGAAAATTGGTCACTATTGCACATTCTTAATAATAACATATTAAAATTTAATTAAAATGAGGAAGATCGGTAAAATCACCTTTATTTTCTGTATCAAGTCTGTAGAGTGAATAGCTAAGGATTATGCTGTCTTCTATTTTATTAACAAGTACAGTTTAGTCATTCATTTATTACTTTTATGAATATTAACTCGGATGATTAAATTGAAAAAAATTACCAAAGAAAAATTTGTCACGTTTTATAAAAGGGCATCACCACTTTCTGACTCAAATTTTATTTCATTTGGGGTAGAAATCATACCAAAAGTGGCAAAGAAACCCATTTCTGTTACTGCAGTTGTTCTAACTAGAGAGTAGATAAGAATTTCAATTGAAGGCTTTAAATTGCTTCAGATGCTTTTTGCATTATAATTGGTTACATAGGTGGCTGGCAGAAGCATCACCCTAATTCTGTGCTCCTTTTTTTACCCCTACACATTGCTAAATTGTACCAGTTTCTAGTAATCATTCCTCCACAAATACTCACATACAGATCTTTAGAAAATCACTAAAAATGAGCCTGAACACATAAGAGGGTTGAATAGCATGAGGATAGCCCCTGGTAGAATGGTAGTTCAAGCTCCATGTTCCTTTCTTTCTGTAAAGTCAAAACACACTACCTGGCATCTGATTTACCATGGCATAAAGACCAATCTTCCCAATTGCAATATTTTTAATGACTTTCTAAGGCCTTCCATTCTGTGCCACAAGAAGACAATTTTTTTTTTCCCCCTAATTGGATAGGAATGAAAATTTGGCAAACATTCTCTGAATGTTATGCTGTTGCAAAGGACCAATGGACCCACCCACTGCGGTGGTCTGCCCTTCTGCCTCCCAGACCGATGCTTTTGTGGCGAGTGCCTTGCCTGGGCGGGAGAGATTCTGGGTCTGCCTCCTGCCCCCAGCCACCTCTGGGGTGTGGAGTAAGGCATGACCAGGGCTCAGGATCCGCCCATCCCTCCAGATCCTTCCATTCCGTTATGTATCTAATTGGTTGATTTGAATTGTACCCCACCCTCTTACGTAATCATTGATTCATGTATACTTGTACCCTCCCTCTCCCTCTGTCCCTATTGGTCACTCCTTTCCCTACTTAACCGCCCGCACCCCTGCAGTTTCCACCTTTTCTCCGGTACCCTTCAAGGGTGCTGGGGAGACGGTCAGGCCCTCCTTCCCCTGCTCTCCCTCCCGACCACCAGCAACCCTCTACCCTGAATAAAGGAGAGCTTGGGGGGAGCATCCCTCCTGCCACCCTTTACCTTGTCGGCCTCCTTTTATTTAAATGACTACAACAACCCACAGCCGCCAGCATCCTCCAGCAGCTGCTGTGTGTCAGTCTCTTTCAGCTGCTGCCTGTAATGCACTACCTCTGGCTGTGCAATATCCTTGCTGAGCACATCAGGAACACGCTAAAACGGACTTGTGTCCTTCTGTTCATGACAGCGCACACTGCAGCGGTTTAATGGTTTTCCTGTAGTCTTACTGCACCATTTCTTCATCCATAAATGGTCACTCTAACTTTTTCCCTTCTGCAGTCATTTGGGACTCCTTTTCCTAAAATCCTGTTCATGCAGAATTTTGTGGAAAAAGGATCTCAACAACAATCTCCTTTGAATCAATCTCATTGAAAGAATCTAGTTGAAAAAGGTTCTTGAAAAAAATCTCATTTTCCCCTTTTTACATGATTCCTTTCCAAAGCTCACTTTTTAATTGCCTGTCACAATAAGATATTATCTTTCTCTTTAGAGCTCAGAATCAGTTCTTTTTCTCTCACTCATACATGGGGTAGATCCATGTTTAATCTAGCTAATGTACTCTTCTAAATTCCAGGCGGTCTTAAAATGAACTTTATCAATTTGGTCCCCATATTTCCCACATCTGTTCATCACACCTTTACAAGTAAGAAGTTCCTTCATATTCAAGCTATTTCCAATAGTCTTTTGGTCTTGTTTGCAGGATAGCATGGCTGAATGGAGCTAATACTGTTCAGTCTGTGCAATGAGAATCTCAGCAACTAGAGAAGAAAACAGAAATCATCAGTTTCTCATACTGTAACATCTCATTGCAAACTACTCATTCTGTTTATACAGTAGAAAAGTCTATTTCTGAAAATCCCAGAAAGAATCTTGATATCTTCATTACTCTAAATGTCACAAATCCCAGCGACTTATGTGGATAAATACTGTCCTGCTTCTAATGCTCATGGTCCCCCTGCCACTGCTACCAGAGGCATTTCTGGGAGGACTTGTATCCTGTACCTAGGAAAGCAGTTCTGCCGTGTCTGTGTGCTGGCCACAGATGTTCAAAGTCCTCAGGGCTGAGGACCCTCCAGCAGGCTTTGCTCAAACTGGGGTTTTGCTTCCTGGAGCTTTGCTTTGGCATATTTAGCTGCAACAGCAATTTCTCCAATGACCAAGTGGCTATATCTAATTTTATTTCTTACCTTTCTATTGTATAACCATAATTTTTATGTATCTAGTAGTAACAAACAGCTATTCTGTGTAAACTGGATTATTCAAAACTGCAGCATAATGATGCAATGTAGAGAAACACAGACCTGGTATGGCAGCAGAGCCCTTGAAATGGAGGATGAGTGATGGAACACAGGGAAGTGCAGGCATGGGATGGTAAGACCAAGGCTGACATTGAATGTTCCAGGGTTTGACACACTTCAACAAGCAGCAAAGAAATGCAACCATGGGAGCTCGGTAAAACAAACCTAAGGGTAACAAAGAGAACAGCGAAAAAGTACTAAACATATCTAACCCACTCTGTATACAAGGAATTTCAGTATGAAATGGGCTTGCAGACCAAGGAAGACAAGGATGTAAAACATTCTAGAAAACATAAAAATTAGGCCCAAGTGGACCCTATAGTGAGGAAAACGATGCCATTGTGATCAATTTCACACTTTTTCTGGGGAAACAAAACAACATCAACAGCTTCACTGTCCTCGTAGTGAACAGTCTGGGACACTGTAAGCTCCTTTTAAATAAATCCCCCTTCCACCTCCAGCCAGACTGAAGTCACTCACCTTAGGATTCAGAGGTTTCTGGATGGATAAGCATCAGAGCAGAGAAATGAAACAGGTACTAGAAAGAGTGCATATACAATTTTTAATTGTATTGTACTTATTTATTGTTGTTAAGACCTTTCCTTTAGTTTCTTTACTTTCTTTGTCTTTTGTTTTCCATAACCTAATTAGTTCTGTACTAACATTTATTTCATTAGGCTTTTAAGATATCAATTACACTAAAAATAAATTCTTATTTGCATGAAAGGTGTGTTTCTGTTTTGTCAATACAATATTTTGAGTGTAATGGGCTATCTGATTAATGTAAAAATATTCAGCCAGAGATCTGTATCTGAACTACTCACCTTAAGCTTCCTTTAGAAGCAATAAAAATCAGTCCATGATCAATGGAGTCACAGATGTAATTAATCTTGAAGCAAATATTTAAATTATATTCTGTTTCCAGTGATTATAAAGGGATTTTCAATTTGTGGCTTTGACAGAACGTTTACACTGAGGGCTTCTGAAGTTAGAGATGAGTTTCATTGTGTTTAGTACATGAAAGTTAGCATAGCTTTTGTTTTTATATCATGTCAGAAGCTTTTACTTCAGTGCATTTTCAGCCCAACAAAAAGAGTATAGCTTTGAAGTAGCTAATACCATGTTGCAGGGATTGAAGTAATCACACTGCTTCAGTATTTTATCAGTGGCAACAAAAAAATCAACAGTGAGCCTTTATCTGCCCTATACATCACCACAGTCTTTTGAGACCATGTGCCCATATAAGCAAACATGGCAAAGCTGCTCTCTTCCATGTTCATGACACCCTTTTCTCTTAAAATTCCCTCCAGTTGTTCAATTCTTACAAGAGCGTGTCTCATAAAGTTCAGTCATCAAATGTTGTCATCAGAGTATGACTGTTAACTGTAATGCTATGGGAATATTTACTAGGAAAAAGTCTTCTCTAATGTCCAATATAATAGAGCAGCAAAGGAAGACAGTCACCCAATCTGACATTATCTTTTCCCTCTTCCAGCCTCCATAGCAGCAGAGCTAAGAAGCAGTCTTATGGTTTCCCCATTCACAAAACACACAAAAAATTATCATTCAATTCAGTGTAGCACTGCTCATCTGTCATGTTTTTACTTCAGTAAGGGAGGCTTCCAAACCCCAAAGATAAATAAGAAACAGCAATTTCAAAGTTAAAAGTAAATGCATAATATACCAAATATTTACAGAAAGATAATTGGTAATTCTACTCAGCTCTCCCTTCAAGAAATAAATTAATCTGGATCCTGTATATACTAAAGCAATCAGCATCCTTTCCAAACAGGACCAACAAGAGAACGCTGCAATTAGTAAGTGTGGGCACAGGCTTGATTTATAATGAACCATGAAATAAAATACTTTATATACATGAACACAAACCATTTTGCATACTTGCAGTGATTTGATCTTTACATTTCAATTTACTCCTTCTGAACAAGTGGCTCAGCTCTTTGACTGAAAATCTTGTCCATATCCAAAAGACTTCTTACTTTCACTGGCTTGCTTTAAGTAACCAAAAATAGTTTCTTGCTTTCCATTAAGTAATGAAAGATTAATATAAAAATAATTGTGAGGAATATATTTTGAGAGTGCTTACGAGTTGGAAATACCTAGCCTTATATGTATTTTATTATCAATATGTTGCACCAAGTTATGGAGGGTATTTTTTTTTTACTGGTTAATTAGACTCAAAATCTTCTTATGAGCAAAAGAAACATACCCAAGAGTTATATTGTTAGTCTAATTGAACCTTAAAAAAATAACCACAGAATTATTATGTGTCATTATAGTGATCCTAATACTGATAGTTCAAGATAAATACAGTTCCAGTGACACACACGCACAGTGCCTACCTCCTTACTTTGCCATTCTGCTGACCCTTCCACAGCTACTTTGTCTCCTCAGTTAAATGATGGCTTCAGCTGAGGCAAGATGACAAATGCCCCATGTCCTGTGTTGGGTGGAGTATGACACTGACACTGATGATTTTGTTTTCCTCATTATAGGGTCCACTTGGGACAATTGTTATGTGTTTACTAATATGCTCTACACTTTGCTTTTTCTTGTACAGCTCCCTTTTACATCCAAATTTGTCATATATGGCAATGGGTCTATTTTATTTCCTTAGTTACCCCTAAAGTTGCTGCTGCTATTTTGCAAGGTTACCTTTCTTGGATATGTAGTAATCATCCCATCTGAGCTGTTACAGCCCTGAGTCTCCCCTTCCCTCCTCTGCCTCTCTTACGAGGTCATGCCCATACTTCTCTGCACAGCAATTTAACCCAGGAACATGGGTAGCTCATTTGCACGGAATAAATGCTTATAATTACAACCTCTATGTTATCCACCCATAAATGTGTATTAAAAGTATGTATGTTTGTGTGTTTTAGTAACATATAGGCTCCACAGAGTTGTGCAAAAGATTAAGTATAGGATGTAAGGCTCCCTCAGCCATTAGACAATTGTTTTTAGATACACAAACTAAAACATGGCCCTGGAAAGGTCGAATATAGTCCAGCAAATGCTGAAGTATGTGCAGTAAGGTTCATGTGGACAATTATTTTCAATGGCAACATCATATTTACTGCACTACAAGGTTATACATCCTTCTAAAACAAAACGAAAAGTTTGTCACGGAGAGGTAAATTCAAAGAATTTTCTTGGGCAGCATTCAGGCCATGTTAGAAAGAAAGACCATTGACAGAGCTATAAAGCATAGCTTTCCAGTGGCAAAAAGAAGATCCATGTATGAACAAGTAAAGATCAATATTCTAAGCAAACTCTCACTGATAAAAGAGTTGGGTTTGTATGAGAGAGGGTGGAAAAACATGAAGTTGTAGACACAGTACACTGGTACTTTCTGTTGATGAAGAGGATGGGGTAAACTCCTTCTTCATGCCATCAGGCACAGGACAAAATAGAACAGGGCTCATTCAAAGAAAGGATATTAGACTGATTTATATATATGTGTGTGTGTGTGTGTGTGTGTGTGTATGTACACAGGTAATATGTAATCACATAAAATTTTCATAATAAAGGATGGGAAGCAAAATAAATTGCTTGAAAAGGTTGTACAATGTCATTTCTGGATAAACAAGCAGTCCAGAAAAAGCTGGCAAATCATATTAGATACAACACATCACTATACTCCTTGGATATTGTTGCTGGAGCTAGCAGTCTTTAGGAATCCTTCTAGATTTTCTCTCAGATTCAGGAAAGAAAACAATTAAATTGTTGGTGCCTACCAACACTCAGAGTTCCACTCTAAGAGACTACTAAAGCTTTGGTTAGTATTGCTTATTTCCTCTGATACATTGACCTAAAGTGGTGATGGTTCTTGCTGTTTTTAGAGTCGTGAAGAGTTTAAGCAGTGACAGCACAAAAGTGCTGTACTCGTGGTTTTCACTACAGCTCTGCATAATCACCATATGCCCGGTTCTTATTTCACCAGCAGTGCATTAGTTCTAGTAATAGGACTGATTCCAAAGTATATATTCTTAGCACCCTGTAAGCAGATCCTCTTATTTCAAGCATACATGGAGTTTCAGTCCACTCTGAAATAAAATCACACTTTTTTTTTTTTTTTTTTTAGTTATGAAAACACATTGTTGCAAAGCTTATGAAGGTGGAGCCTAGAGTCTTATCCATACACAAGTATGAAACAAATGTTTACTGGGCAAAGGGCTTGTGCCTTTAGATGTATTCTTAAAAATACATCGAGTGGAATGACATTTTCCAGAGAATTATTACATTCAAAACATAATTAAGTCACAAATGCATACAAGACTCATTTTCTTCCAAGTAAATTGATACTAACAGAACTACCACACATAACTACATACATGAACATCTGCTTATGCTTGGCAGGAACAAATGTCTACTCTTCACTCTGAAAAATCAATCTAGAAAATCTAAAGCTAAAAATATCAAGTTAAAGCATGTCATGTTACATATTAGTGTAATGAGAAAATATGCTGAATCATGGTATGCTTCTGAACTTTCAGAGTAATTGGGGTTTTTTTATGTTTGTCACATCATTACAAAATCAAATTTATACTCTAAATATAATTTCAAGGGCACCATTAGTATGTAAAACTGTCCTTCTTTTGTAATCAATTTCTTTCTTAAGAAGAAGCTAAGTGAAGCTCAGTGGTTAAAAATGCTTACCCCAAGCAAAGGGTGGGTCGGTGGTTAGCTGCTGACGATGTTTGTTGGAGCACTTACTTTATTACTTCAGGGTTTGAGTGTGATCCTCTCCTTTATAGCAAAACTGGGTGTGTTAATGTACCCTGCAGTGATGTTAAAAGGTTTAGAGTGGTGATGCTGTCAAACTAGCTGTGTCGCCACATTCAAAGCTTTAAAGTGCATTTACAGCTTGAAAAATGATTATAAAATCCCCATATTCTTACCCAGCCAATCTATTCCCCATATGCACTTGATGTATATCTGCTTACTTTACTGAATAAAACAAAGATTTTGTAATATTAGTACTGCAAAACCAGGACAGCTCTGAAAGATCACACAGGATTTCACTCTGGCTCATATATCACCATCAAACTTGACAGATGAATTCCAGCAGCAGAATATTTATTTCTGATGATGATGTAGAAGAAAGGAAGAGAAAATTCCTTGTTTAATTTGAAGAGTAGGCAGTTAAAAAAATTGATCTTTTGATACTCTCTTGTACACAAAAAACCCCCAAGCAAATCAAAACAAACCAACACCTCCCACCTCCAAAAAAAAAGCCATCAGGCAATCATTACAAGACAATGGAGAACATTTATCCCAGTACGGTCTTGAATATCAGATTTAGTCAGAAGAATAAAAGTGGGGAGCTCAAGTCCTCTGTCAGTCCATGGCAAAAGGTAGTTGTCTGTCTCTGAGAAATAGGGAATGTGAGCCATTTTGTAAATGTGAAATTTGGAGTTAGATATTTATAATAAACTAAAATGTAGGATGTGAATTTATACCAGCATTACTCTCCATCACTTCCACAGTCTTTTTCTGAAGTACCAACATCATTATGGATATATACAGGGGAAATTTCTTAAGCATACCTTCTTTACCAAGAGGACTGACACTTTGCCTGTGTACTTCATAACATTAGTTTCTGAAGCATTTTTTTAGGCAGTAGCACATGTTGTTTCAGTAACTATCTACTTACCTACCTGCCTAGTCATAATTTGCAATTCCTTCTTAGAACCTGTATCAGGCAAAATCACTCTGCTGTAATAATTCTATTGGAGTTAGGACTGTTTACTACTGTTGCCTGTTTATTCCTGCATGGTGAACACCATGGCCAGCTAAAGGGAGATAAAGGGTATGGATGCTGTGCATGTCACCTGCAACTATTTCCAAAACTCTGGGCAACACTGTGCAAGGCAAGTCGCAATACATGTTTGTGTAGGTTAATCAAATCTGGGGCCTTGATGTGCTGCACACTGGTTTTTGTTCCTTTTGAACTAAAACCCTGAACTTTATAGCTCTGTGACTTAAAAGAACTTTGATGTATTTCAGTATCAGGGACCATGGCAAATCTGTAGCTCACTGTAGCAAAAATCCCTTGCCTTATATGCATATAGTCTGCATTTAAACTCTCCTTAATGTCAAAAAGTGCAAAAAGTTTGTTGTGGACTGATGCAATCCACAGCTGGGACCCAAGGACTTTCTTCCTCCAGATAGTTCATTTCTAACCAGTACCACTAAATGTGATATGAAATGAGATTAGATAAGAAAGCTACACGAGGAAATGACTCTTCCTTTTCTCTTTATAGTCACAAAAGAGATACACTTGCTCAGTATAAGCTTCTGTCTTAAGAACTTACATGTCAAATTTCAAGCTCAAAAGAAATAAAGCACCCCCCCAAAAAAAAGGCTATAGACAACAAACCTTAGGAAGAAACAAATGTATATACTTAATCAGCATCAGTTGCTTTATCTTGTACTGCTTCTGTGAAGACGTGATTCCAGCATCTGGAATTCAGGCTGTTTCCAGTTTAAGGCCAATCTGCTGGTCTTTGGAGGGTTTTGTGAGATCAGATCTGTCTCCCAGACATTAGTTCTCACAGTTATCACAAGAACCCGGCAATAATATTTTCTCACTAGAACCAATAAATTTACTGTGCTGAAGGAGGAGGTTTGTGAATATGGAACAGAGAATTTTCACAGGTGCTTGGCTGAGAAATGACCCTTTATTTCTTTCAGTACTAAATACAAAATTCATTTCTTTCAGCTGAGCTTTCTTCCATCAGTTCTTCACACATGTAAATTCAATAACCCCTACCCCTTACCTCCAAAAAGAATCAATCTGTCTCTCCCAAAGGATATAAAATAAAAAGGATTGTTCATTTCTGTTTTAAAATATTAGGAAGGTTTTACAGGGATCAGCACTTAAAAAGCATGAAGATTAAAAAAAGAAAAGACACTGAGGCAAAGGTTAAATTCATCCACAAAATTTAGAACTATATGTTTTCACAACGAATACCAGAAAAAAATATATGGCTAATGACTATTCAATGATTTTTATTTCTTCCTTTTAATTTTTTTCAGTAGAGATCAGACTTTTCTACTTCCATTTTGTAGATAAGTAATACACAATGTGGTACATGAGGGGAATTCAGTGGTTTATCTGTGGGAACCTCTAAGCTCATACTTGACCAAAAGTCCAGTAAAATTTTAGAAGCCAAATTCCAAAATGTAGACCTTTTCTTACTCTGCTAATTGCCTACCTATTTCAGGGCAATACAGAATCTTGTGTGCCCAAATATGTGCTAGACACATGAAAAAAATCAGAAATAATGCTCAGACAATTCAATTTGGGGAAAAAAAAATGTTTCCAGCAAGCTGACATACCTGAGGAATTTATTCTAAATCCTGTGTACAAGCTACATCACACCTTTTTCTCTGAGGTCTCTTTCCCTTGGAGGATTCTGATTCATTTTTCTGAAGTATCCATTTTTGTATGGCACCATTCTTTGGATGAAAAGGCATAATTGTTTTGCTATGGGTGTCCTAATTTCTCTTTTGAAGTACATTCTGAGGCAACAGAAGGGCTTACCTAGAAAACACCAAGAAATCTATAGAAAATATCAGGAAAATGCTCTCCTGAGTTTGTCAGTGGCTCTGAAACTAATGGATTGAACCTGTCAAAAATTTTTGACAGATGGCTGGTGACACTCTGGGATTCTACCAGCTCTGGCAGCCACCATATAATTTGTTGTTGCTAAAATCAGTTGTTAAAATCTTGGCTCTCAATTTTAAAAAAATTATCCCTTTGGATAGAATCAGCAAGAAAAAAATAGTAAGGTCACAATTTTTCTTAAGTTATTGATGATAATAATAATTGGGAACACAGTTAACCTCATTTTCATATTAGCTTGTACGCACATTGCACACATATGCCATCTTAAAAAAAACACCCCCAGTGCCAAAAAACAAAAGCGAATGGCAGACATGCAGAAAAAGTCACCTCTGCAGTGTTAATTCAGTGTTGTGTTTTTATTACTTGGTCAATACTTACACATGACCCCAGTCTTCCTCTGTACAAGGATGGATTACATTCAGGAAGGTAATGAGGTGTTCCAATTTTTTTTTTATCTTCTTTTTCTGTAAAGTATGGCCTTAGGTCTTGTTTGCACTGCATTATTCAAACTTTCCTTTGAAGCCATTTGTTTAGACTTCTCTCTGGTGCCCATGACTATATTTCATGAACGGTAATGACTTTAGTTTTACAACTGCCTATAAAGTATGACTGCAATATTATCCTCATTTTACACTGGCTAGCTAAAGCACCAGGATTAAGAACCACTGATTTGGGGAACTTGCTGTCTGGGATGAGTCAGACTTGAGTGCTTTGCCTGCTCACCCTGCTTGAATCTCACCTACCAAAGACATACACATCAGTCCATCACTACCGGCTGCTTTCCCATTTGGGGAACTCCTACCACCGAGTACCAAAAGCAGGTCTTAGAGAAATGGGAAAGGTCATTAGTCAACACTCTAAAAAGAAGTATTTTAAGGAGCTTGCCTAACATCAGGCAAAAATTCTGCAGCAGTATCAGGGACGGAAATAGAAATCAGCTTTTCAATGCCCTCACCAGGAGGTAACTTTTGTAGCCTTGCCCCATGCATGGTAGGAGTTCCAACTTCTGTAAGAGAGAGGCAGGGGGCCCTGAGGAAGCAGCCTCCCTCATGCTCCAAGGCACTTCATCCCCACAGCCCAGTCTGCCCTCTCTGAGATTGAACTTGGGTCCTGTGGTATCAAAGAGTGCAGAGATGTGTCATTAAGCACATAATGGAACCTATGCTGGAACAGACCAAAGGTCACTCAGTGTCATGTCTAACAATGCCTAATAGAGGTTACTTAAAGGAAGACTGCAAGAAACAGTTGAAATATAGACTGACATAATTTTCTACCTTGCAAAAATAAAAAGTTTAAGGTTTCTCCCACCCATTTTTTTTAGTCAGAAGTTGCATCCAGGCTAGTGCATTTAACAGCCAGCAATGGAAATTCATGAAACAAAGCTGCCTAATTAATTTCTAAATATTTTTGTTTCCTGCACAATATCTTCTACCCTTGTGGGGTAGAATTCAACATTTGAAATCTCTGGATTCAAAGGACAAATTATCCTGAATCCTGCACATTAAAGGATGAGTACTTTAACCAAAATGTACAAATCAATTATAATCAAAATATTGATTACTGTGTGTAACCTAAGACAATGAATGTGTCAGGCAAGCTGTTTAAATGTATAGACTGTTCAGGCATCCCAGCTCACGTCTATCTCCCTTTACAGGGAGGAGCTTCTCTGACATACACCATCTATAGGAATAACTCTTGAATAATGTCTTTTACAGTTCCAAACTAATACAAACACAAGGTGTTCACATATATTCAAGGGGCATTATAGACTTGAAAGCAGATGGTATCAAAAAAGCTTTGCTGATATTGTTCCATACACCTGAATGCCCAGTAACAAATAGTCCTGCCTACTTTCTCCCCTTGTATAAATATACACATTTATACACAGAAATTATGTGGGCATTTTAATACCAAAAAAAGAGTGAATTTGTCTCAGAAACAAAACTGGAAGATGTCAAAAATTCTTTAAAACTAATATATATATGTATTTAAGTTTCCTCTGCAGATACACTAGATACCACTTCACCGTATGATGAAATGTTGAGGACTTCACCTTAAATTTCTTTCATTAAGTCAATGGAGGTTGCTAAAACACCAAACTCCAAATAGCTTAGGAATATTCAACTCCTATGATTAGAAAGGTTCTACTATGTAACCTTGAAGCAATCATATCTTGCTGGTAGATTAGAGTAGTAGTCATGCACCAAAACCATACAGGAAGGTTTCGGTTAAATGAACCACAATTCAAGGAAATTATAAATGACTGACCTTTGTCAGGTAGACATAAAAAGGAAGTGCAATTACACATTGCCCCCAAAAGCTTTGTTTTAAAATCCCAGACACTGTTCAGTCCAGTATAATTATCTTAACTTATAAGCAGTAAAATGTTTAGTGGGACAACTTACGGAAGCAGAATCTATGACAGAAATTATGCAGTTAATGGGGAATTGCTCAAGTTGTAATTTACTAAATATTGTTGCAGATTCCTTGTGTCAGGTTGCAATAAAAGGAAGATGTTACTAAATTAATTTATACTGGTTAATTAACTCCTAGATAATAACTAACTATACTTTTATGCAACACAAATCCAATATTTTAAGCCAGACACCTGAGGTTAGACATCCAAAATCTCATAATACCAGCGGCTGTACAGATCTTTAGCCTGTGCATGGACTTAGATGGCTGAAAGCAGGCAGCCACATTTGAATATTGCTTTGTCACAACACTGTTGTACTGATTCAACAATTAATAAAATCTGTTACTTCATTCTGATCGGTCCCTGCATATCAGATATTTGCTAAAAAATTTGTTCCCTGAAAAATGAAAGTAAGGATGACAAATGAAAACAGGGCTGTATGTGGGTTATTATAAACACTGCCCAAGAGTACAGAAGAGCACAGTGCACAGTTATTTATTTGAGAGCACATATTTACTTGAGAGTGCTGGACATTCTTCAATAATGCATATCACCTCAAGCTAGGAAAATGTGACTAGCTAAAGGCAGGGATGCAAATGTTGCTGTGTAAGCCTTTTCTTCCTTTCTTCAGTCCTTTATTTGTGGTTGGGAGGGAGCAAAGGGAGACGGGGGGGGGAAGAAATTATAAAAAAAGACTTGGTGTGTTACATTTGCTGTCTGGACTTGCTCCTGCTGTTTGCCTTTAAAGTGGTCTTACATGGCTGTTGCTCTAAGAATAAGTAAATAAAAATAAATAAAAAAGCCACATTTTCAAAGAATTTGTTCAGTGAAAAGCCTTGACAGATTTTTATAACTAGCTGTGGAAAAGCAGCAGGAACAAAAGTCACACCTGCACCCCAAATTCAAAGAGAATCCAAACCAAGGTATATTTAATAGCTGAAAAGGTTAGCTTTGCTTTTTTTTTTTTTTTTTTTTTTTTTTTTTGTGGGGCTGGGGTCCATTTTCCTGTTCATTATCCTTCCAAAGATTAGAAGAGGAAAAAAAAAACAAACCCTGATAAAAATATTTTTTAAAAATCCTGCTGGTAATTGTCCATTCCTGTGCATTTTTAATACTAGGACTCTACAAGATACAAACTGGAGCAACTCACTGATAGGACTGAGGATTTCACTTGAGGTTTTTTCATGTTGTTCCTCTGACATATGGCATTCCCAGGAAGGGCAGAACCATACCAGAAAACCTCACTGAGGCCCTGGCATTACAACATCACCCTCAGAGGAACTGCACAAAAAGTGATGACACTGTGCTAGAGCAAGTGGGCCATTTTAGTGAGTGACCACTGACAAGTTAGACTGAATACTTTAGCTTTCATCTGTGAATGCGTAAGCTCTTTGCACAGTGTTATCATCCTTAACTTAAATCTGGATGAAGGACTTCTAATTCTATGCAGCTTTCCCAATGAAGCAGGGCAAGTCAATGCCAGAACAAGGATCAGAGCCGAGCTCCTCTGAATTTGTGCCCAATAGGACTTAACCAGCTGGCTGGACTGTGGGGTTTTGTCAAAACATTATAAAACTGCGTTTTGACATGTAGATAGTTCACTGAGGGGAAGAAATTCACACTGTTGGTTGGTGTTTCCTGATACTTCCTGGGCTTTCAGATCAATTTAGGAAAGTATAATGCTGGGGGGGAGGCTGGCCCTTTATTTGTTGGCTGGTGACAGAAAATACTGTATGATTTTAAAAAAGCCCTCAGTAGACACAGTGTGAAAGTCACCCTGCTCTCTGCTCTGCATGCTTCCTGTGAGCTGCTGGTGGAAGGCATTTCTGCAAGCATCACTTTTTGGTTTTCCTGTACAAGGATGGACCAATCTTTTTTCATGATGTGCAAGGGTAGTTGCTGCTGCTGGGCAACTTTTAACTTCCTTATTGCTCTTTGCAGTACCTGCAGAAATGAGACCCGTGTGTTCAGAAGAAAAGTCCAGCTTTCTTTATTTTGTGCTTTCACAGACCTTTACAATTTACTAAATGCTCCCCAGGGGTCAACTTGTGTAGCAGTGCTGTGCATTATGTGGTAACTACCATCGCAGTACTTACACCAGCACCGGAGACAATTACTCCTGAAACGCTCCCTTTGGTTTTATAGTACAGAGCACTGCCCTCTGCAATGCCTCCAACTTTACAGTACAAAGAACTAGAATGACTCACTGTCCTACTTCAGATTCAAGAGAAAGCAGACTTTTGCCTGGCTATTAAGGAAAGAAAAAAAAAAAAAAAGAAAAAAGCTTTCAGGCATCTCCTGTTCCAGCTGTAAAGATGTGGCAGGCAATGTAAATTGAGCATTCTTGGCAGGTTGCTTCTTCCTAATGTTTATGGGTCAGGTTGTCAGACATGAGCAGCAGGGTCAGCCAACTTCTTTCCTACAATAAGTGACATACATTTTTACTTGTAGAGATCTAAGTGATTTTGTGCTCTGCTCACCTTATCTCTGTTTTGGTCTACCACGCAAATTTTTAAATAAACTTTAAAATTATGTTTTAAATTATCTTTAATCAGTTTGGTGGTCAGATGCAAAAGACATTTTGTTTTATTTCTTTCTGCTTCAGGTACTGTGACAATAATTCCGATTTTCTTAATATTGCTTTGTAATAATAAAAAACAGCCACCATCAAACATATTTGCTGCTTGTGTATGTAATTGAAAACAATTAAAATAATTAAAAGCATTCTGTAGATGAGCATTTCCAATTGCGGAAGGAGCCTGTATGCAGATGTGAAATTAAAGTTCAATTTTTTTCTCCAACTGGAAATTGTTTCTTCAAATTCTTCTGAAACTATATAATTAGAGTACTAGGAGTGCAAGACACCACCTGAATTCATGGTGAAACACCAATGATGTGACATCTCCTGGCACCAAGAGGCAAAGCTTTTTGAAGTTTAAAAAGATAACTTTTCCTTCCAAAGCCCTACCAAAATTTTCCTGAGGAAAATGTACATTTTTTTTAATCTAAGAGACACAGCAGGGGGAATCATTGATCTCAGTAACAGAAGAATAATTTTCCCAAAGTATTCCTCTGTTACTAAAGCTTAATATAATGCATTTGTGGAGAGAATCAACATCATTTTCAGAAAATATTATTTCCATCAGAATTTATTTTGATTTTTCATAGATATCTGTATTCCATCTTATGTTTTTTTTCATCCCATTAAGTAATTATATTAGTATAGATGAACGGTAATGTCTTTCTCTCGAACATTTATTTTATGGAAGAATGGAAAGAACCATGGAAATCTTATGAGTGCATTGGACTCATAAGCACATGGACTTTGGGCCTAAATGGCACCTTAGGATATCCTGACTCATCTTTATTTGCACACTCAAACAGATTTAGGATCACCCTAAGCTCTGTTGTGAATCTGTCAACCCCGTGCCAACACCCGGGATAGTCTAGGAAACCTAATAATAATAATGGACACCTTTAGGATATGCAGCTGAGTTGCTCTCCTGTTTTGCAGAGGTGTTAGAGATCCAAGTATTGCCAGCAAAACACGGCTTAAGAATTGATACTTTCATAACCCTTGTAACCCAGAGTGCAATGGCAGCAACAAGGATGAAGCTCAAAATACCTTCTGGTTCTCCTTTTAAAATACATCTCACGTAGTCAGAAGAAAGCCCACTGCGACACAAGCTGGGTCCCAAAATTAGAGAATTATCTTGGACAGACATCTTTTCACTCTTCCAAATGCTGTATTAATTAAACTCTCTTGTAATCTTCTGGAGTGGCAGCAAAAAGCTGCTGTTGTGGCAACCCTAGAGCTGTCCCTCATGAACAGGCTCATGCTGAAAAATTCAGTTTACAATAGCTTCTTCTAAATAGCTCAGATACTTGGCTTTAACTGGTATTGCAGTTTCAGAGTAATTGTGCCATTTTATTTGTATGACTACAGAGAAAAATATAAATATTTCAACAGAGGTATGGAGCCAGTTTCCATTTAGACCAATGAATATTCTCAAGTTTTTCTTTGGAAATTATGTCAAGCCCTTAATAAATAAAACTTTATTTTACTTAAATGAAATATGGAATGGTACTATTCTACAGAAGGCAAAGGTGGTCTTTTTTTTTGTTAAAATGCCGGTATCTGCAGATTTCTTCTATTTTCAAGAGATGCATTAGCTTAACATTTCTGTTTTGCTCTTAATGTCATAATATGATATTAAACCCCCCAAACCTAGTTGCTCATTATGTTGAGCTGTACTTGTGTAATTATTCTTCAGGCTTCACTTAATTATATGCCCACCACGTGTTACTTTTCAACATTCTGAGTGGTACCACCTTACTGCTAAGAATATTAAACAATGAAAGGCAACACTCTTTTATTTGGCTATACAGCATGCTGTGCCTGAATTCGGTCTCCTCTCATAGATCCCCCCCTCGCATCTTCTGAATTATATCCTTTACAAGGGTTTCAAGGAAGGGCACTTACAGTCATACTTGCTCTACGGTGTTAGGGTTTGTGTGTGGTTTCTTGTATTTCCCATATCCCAGATATTCCCCAGTTATTTGGAAAGAAATTTAGAGGGGGAAAAAAAAGAGAAAGAGAGAAAATTTGAAAGAAAATTTGAAAGAAAATTTGAAAGAAGTTACAGAGATTCAGAAGTTGTATTTCAGGACATTTTTTCTTACCTTGCCAAAATGACAAGCTAGTAATCAAGGTGAAAAATAAAGAATTGGAAAAACTGCTTATCTGAAAATGGTATTTCTTAGATACCTAACATTGTGTTAACCTAAAAGAATGCAGATGCTTAAGAATAAATGAAGAAAAACAGATAGTGATTAAAAAGATACCGAAGTTCTTGATTCAGTTAAATTGAATCACAGAATCAATTAGGTTGGAAAAGATCTCTGAGATCATTGAGTCCAATCTATAACCCAACACCTTCCAGACAGCTAGACCATGGTAATAAGTGACACATCCAGCCTTTCCTTAAACACCTCCAGGGATGGTGATTTCATCATCTCCCTGAGCAGTCCATTGCAGTCCATCCAATGTTGGATGTGACTTCTGACCAAGCCATTTACATCCCAAAAGTTTTTTTTCATTATAATCCAAAAACACAGAACCTTCTGACCACACAAACATTAAATATTGACAGTTTGACTAACTAAATAGCAGAAATGCTATTTTTAAATAACTGTGGGTTTTTTTCTGAGAATAATTTTAAAGAGTTTGACTTTAAGAAACACATTGGCAATGTCCAAGTGAGTAAGACAGATGGGATTTTTATGTAGTCAACACTCTTCTATATCATCATGAGAAACTGTGAACCCTAGGCCACTGAATTTAAAAAAAAAAAAAAGTCTCCCATTAGCTAAATCAGCTTTTGTGCCAAAGTGAAAATGAGGAGATATTAGGAATGTCCCAAAGACAGGAAGCTATTTTAATAGTTTGCCAAAATAAAGTTCATTTTGCTTTATTTTATGGCTTATTTTGTTTCACAATATTCCAAATCATAATCCTAAAACATAACCTCTCAAAAAACAAACAAACAAAACCAAACCAACCAACCACCCAAAAAATAAAAGCTCAAATTAAATCTTACTGATAAATCATCCTGAAAAACAAAGTAACCTATCAATCATTTCCAATCAACAAATCCTAACATTTAATCACAAGCATATTCACACTTCAACATGGATCCACTTCTGTCTTTAAGCTCCTAATTAATAATTGTGTTGTCAAAATGCAGAATCATGAATAGTCCTTAAGGCTTTTCCTGTACAGAGGATGATGAATACTTGTACTTAGCCAATCAAAAGTTTATTTAGTTATTAAAGAATATTTGTCTTTAAAGTAGAATCATTGACTTATAAAATTATTATGGTAGGAAATAACCTTTAAGATCATTGAGTCCAACCATTAACCCAGCCCTGCCAAGTCTACTAAAGCATGTCCCCAAGTAGGTTCAAACATTCAAAATTACAGGCTTTTTGCCATTTTAAATCTGATTTTGAATGTTAAAGGAAGTGAATATCTAATTAATGATTATTGGAAAAGGCACTTGTCTCCAGGCTGTGGACTGATGTTCCATGGATCTGACTTAGCAAAATGGATTTATTGTATCCAGGGTGGATAACATGGGGCAAATGATGTCCCCCATACTCATACTTCATACCAAGGATGCAATTTTCTTTACAAAGTGTGGATGCATAAGAAGACACTGGAACACATTCTTACTGATTCATATATATATATATAAATGAGATAAAAATCAGATTGTTTCTAAGATGAGTATGTCAAAGGCTGGACAGTTTCTTGCTGCCAAAGTTCAGATGAAAACTAGTCTTCAATGGGTTTCTGCTTACCACCCACCTTTGAAAGAAAGCTTTCCCATTTTGCAATGCTCTCTGAAACTTCCAGTCCCTCTTGGCTTCTCAGTCCTTCATCATGAAGGACCTCCCAGTTACCAAATTTACTTGAAAGCTACCGTCTCATAGGCAGGCAAATGCAGTAAAGCAATGCCCAAAGACAAATGCTGACACTCTTGCTTTTCACCTCTCAAGAAAAAATTCCTTTTCAGGCTGAAACTGCTATGGTAGCTGTTCCACTCAGCAACATAAAAATTAAAACAAACAAAAAAATACCTGTAGGTAAAATGATGGAAGTGAATTTATTTACTGAAAAAAATGAATAATTTTGTATGCAAATAGCTAAAGTTTTGCCAGTGTTTTTCACCACCTCCTCTCTGAAGTTTTCCAATGTGTTGAAGGGCCATTATAGTAGGCATTTTGCATTGTCAATGGCTTACCTCAAAGGGATATGCTATATCATTGACACAAACTGCCTGTTTTATTTTGAAATTCTTATATTTGCTCTCATCAGCAGCATAATGAAAGATTACAGTTTTATTAAATCAGAGATCTCTCCCTTTTCAAGCTAAATGTACTTCATTGTGTTGGTTTATGAAGTATGCTTTTGTTGTTTAATTTTTTTTTTTTAAACTGCATAAAGGTATTTGTGGAATAGCTAAAAGGAATTGAATTATTTAGCTGAAAAGTTTTGTACATGCCTCATGTTTTCCTGGATAAATAATCATGAATAGTGATCTTGTCCTAGGTGATCACAGACAGATAATGATCAAATGGCATTTTCCACAGACTCATGTTTAGGAGTTACACTGAGTGACTCAGTTTCCAGTTTTCCAGCTTGCTGGGAAAAGTTGCAGTCATCTGTTCCTATTCTCAGCTGTCTCCTTCCTTAAAGAACTGTCCACAAGAGGGCTAGGCATAGCATAGATTAAAAATACAAACCAAAAATCCTTAAAAATTTAATGAAGACAGCAATGTCATCATTTAATTTTGATATGGACTGGGATTTTTCTGAAATGCGACTGTTATAGTAGGTAGAAATTCATAAGACTGTAATATGGTTAAATTTGTACAACTTGTGGATGTTCATAAAGCTTAACTGACAATTGAAAACTACAACACAGCAAAAATGACCACAGAGCCACATTGTTCATAAAGACTTGTTTGAATAAGATTTTGCTTCAAAACCAAACAATCAGATAACAGATACTACGAAACCACAGTAGAAGTATTTTCAAGTGCTAAATAAGGAACTTGTCTTGCAAGAAAACAGTTTTTCCCTAAGGCTACTCTCTACCTTCATGATTCATTCCTTCAAACTTGGAAAAAACCCCAACCCAACCAAAAAACACAAAAAACCCCACCAAAACCCAATGTAACACCTATTCTGCTTTCTTTGCTGCTATTTCAGTGTACGGTTATACCCAACACGCTTGTGCCAGTAAAGGCAGGGGAAAATATGGAAACTAACAATGTGAAAAACATCAATTCACCAGGAAGTATCCCTTTGTTACTCCTTTAAGAAAATTTAATCTGCTATTTGAGCCCTATGAGAACAATTTTTCCTTCATCAAATTGACAGATCTTAAGGAATCAAGCAAATTTTGGAGCCAGCTCTATACACAAAAGTAAATAAACTTCTTTCATGGACAGAATGTTATTTTTAGCACTGTTCAAAGAAGGGAATGAAGTTTTCTATCTGACCAGCCTGAAAACTGCCTCCATCCCTCCCCATTTTTTTGAACATGGTGAGCACATCCCTCACCAACAGCATTCTAAAAACCACGGACAAAACTTCCCAGTCACCATCCTGCTCTCCAGTGTGCCTTTCTTCCAAGAAACCCCCTCAAATGCTGTTGTATTTGGGATCAACACCCTCAGGGATACTAAGAGCCAAAAAAAGGGGAAATCAAACTGAAATTTCAGTGAAGGTTGAATTCATAGAAGTTGCAGTCAATATGTGTAATTCAGACAGAAAAAGTCCTACCATAATATTTCTGCATCTAATTTTTTGATTGGTTTGCTAAAAAAATCTGATCATATGATTATAAGCAACTTAGGAGCTCCAGGTTATAAAAACTTCCTTAAATCAAAATGAATGTATCTTACTGTAAAAACACTTCTACATTATTCTGAATATGAATCAACTAAGGAAAAAAAAATTGAAAAAAAAGGAGGAGGTTCATACGAAAAGTAATACAGCAACATGGTTTTCTGCATAGAAAGTTTAGTTTCACATGTTTTCCTTAAACTCAGGGTACAGACTGTGCTTAAAACAGCTTTTTTTTTTTTTTCTTTGCTCTAATAAAAGCTAAGAAAAACCAGGAAAAAGCATTTGGATTGATGCCTGAAGTCTCATTTTAAGGTTCTGTGAGCTTTTCTCCCAGCTACCTAATGGTAGAGAGAGACAATGGTAGAGAGAGAGCTATAAAATGTTCTACTATACGTAAAAAGCTGTACTGAAAGACCATTTTTAAAGATTCAAGTCAAGTACTCAAGAGACAGGAAAGCAAGAATTAAACTGCCTCCCTTCATATGCAAAATCATGTAGTCCTTAAATATACCATGACACAGGGATTTTTTTCTAGATCCTCCCCCCACCTCATTACGGGTATGTGAACAATGGAATTAAATTAATCAGCAGGTCTTTGACATCTTGCTTATTTTTATTTTTCAGTGTGCATCCCTAGGCCTCACCCATGCATACCACTCAAACTCGGAGCTGAAGACAGAATTATTCATTTCCTTCTGGGCTTCCCTATGGTGCTCATCATGTAAAGCTCTGAGAGCTTCCTGAAGGTTAATTTATCTTAACAAAACCTCTCCAAAGTGACAAGGTAATATGTTCCACTTTACAGACAGGCAGCAGAGACACATAGACAACAGTCAGTGCTGAGCTACCCAGGGTCCAGGCTGTGGGGTTTTGCCACATTTTATAATAATCTGGATCTTCAATCACAGCATCCATTCACTTTAATTGCAGCTGTGACTGCTCAGTGCTTCTTCATCTGAGGGATCAGGGTCCCAAGGTGGGCATTCAGAAATGAGAAGCACATTGTTATTGACCCTATATGAAGCATCTGACATGGGAGACTCTGGAGAATCTCTCAGGAACTCTAATGGTCAGAGACAGACTCTGCTTCTAGCCAGAACTTAGCTACCCTGAGAGAAAAGCATCCATTAATTTCCGATGCTTATAAAACATAAGTACCACATACAACACCATCCTTTACTTTCCAGGCCTAAGCAAGAATCCATTCGTAGATTAGCAGAATTTTGTCTATTGAGAGAAGTATGAGCCCAGGCTAAAAATAGGAGGAGTTCACCTGAAGTAGATCATAATTGCCTGGGAATGAAAGGAATGGATTAAGATAATGGACAAACATCATTATGACATTTTCTAACTTTCAACCCATTCACTGATGCCTCATCTTGTTGTAGAATCTTTCCTTTTTCTTGCCTTTCTTCTCTTCCTCCAAATACTAATTGCAGGGAAGGTTGTGCAGCTAGTCCCTTTGCATGTCTGTTCACTCTGAGAAAATGTCATATAAGCGCTAAGTCAGCATTCAGGGCTGTGAGGAATTTAGGCACAATGGATGAACGCAGGCTTCTAAGGGATGTGAGCTGCTATTCAGTGAATGCAACCCATATTTTTTCACATCTTTGAATATGGCCAGTCGTGCAGGAATTTTCACAAGAGTGAACTGTCCAAAAACAAATGCTACCTCTATAAAATATTATGTTTTTGATCTGAAGAGGAAGAGTGTAGGAGTATTTCAAATAAAACACCTTAAAAGTAATGAAATCTTGAAACAGCTGTCAATTGAAATACAATTTCAGGGAGCCCATGGTGACATCATATACAGATGTGAGAAATTCTTGTCCCCAAAGCATTTAAGACATAAAAATTGGTTTAGATTTTCTCTCTTTAAAGATCACAAATTGTGTGAGAAAAGCCAAGGCTTGCATTGGTTTGGATATTGATAATTCTGTGTGTGTGCTATCTCCTTAAATTGAATAAATATGCAATTGTGCAAGAAGTCCTTAATACTTGCAGGTTTAAAAGTTAACCCTGCACTAGTTCTTTTCCAAATTATTACCAAAATAATTACTGTTGAGTTATGCTGGTACTTCCTATATATAATTACTGTTGAAAAGAGAGAACAGTGACATGCTGGAAGAAGCTCATATGAGAACTTGGGTTAACTAAACCAAACAGCAATCCTCAGTGAAGAGAACCAACCTCAATTTCAACTTTTATAAATCACAAATTTCATCAGACAATACAAAATTTCCCCTGAAATTGTAAAAACATCTTTGAAATAATGAAGAAAAAAGCTGAAAATATCAAACAGTCAAAATAACACAAAAAAATATAAAAAATGCAACTATTTCGTTTTGATTTTTAATTTAGCTTGTTGGATAGCTACAAAGTCATGGTCTCAATGATCAGTGGAGCAGTTTCCCGCAAGGCAAGGCAGCCCATACCAGTCCATGTCTTTATGGGACCAAAGCACTCCAACTTTATTGCTGATTAGCGAACAACAACTTCTATTTCTAACCTTTATTGAGCTTGGAATCACAACCTCCATAATCACTTTTTTCCTTAATAGTTAGAACAGATGCATAGACCTGGGATCTGTAAGCTGAGCAGAGTAATGGACATGCAGAGCCATTAATGATTTTGCATAGACCTGGGATCTGTAAGCTGGGCAGAGTGATGGACATGTAGAGCCATTAATCATTTTGAAGGAGCGTTTAATCTGGAACATGTACTGAAATGTACATGTACATGAAGATACATGGAGATCTACATAATTCAGTTCCAAGCATTATCAATGGGTCTTCCATTATTACATTATATTGGCATATTTGAAAAGTCATTCCCCTGTGCATGGACATTTTCTTTCTGACCTGAAAGGATGTCCAGTAATGTCTCATCGGTTAGAATCATTGAGAGGGAGGAAAAAAGGCATCAGGAAGCTCACATGAACCATATCATTGCTGTAATAAAGCACAACTGATACTTCTCACTTAAGTTAGACTACTTGAAAACTCTTTTTGCAGCACAAAAGGCAGAGATTTCACACAAGGCAACTAGACACATTCACTGCCCAGATTCATAGAGCATGGTTGATTGTGGAGAAGTCACATCCATCAGGGTGAAATTTAACACTGATAACACAAGGTGGATTATTTCTGCTTTCTGTTTGAAGTATTTCACAGAATCATATGGCTTGTTGCAGCACATGAATAAAATAATAATAAACATGTAACCAAATTATAAGATTCTTTCCATTAAATCCATTTCCTAATACATCCTCTGTTCTCATATTTTAATAACCATATATGTTATTTTGTACATCCCTGGAGCAGTAATTTAAGATTTCATTTGTTCTATTGACTACAAGGTATTTGGGAGAATTATTCTTGCTTCTAAATTACAAGTTGATAAAATTAAATTTACCTATCAAGTGTCTTGAATTGGAATAGACAAACAGATAAAAAAGTGATCTATTTTTGCTTTTTGCTTTCCTTCTAAACCAGGTGATACTGCTTAGATTATTTTTCCTCCTGTCTAATTTACATTTAACTTGGCTGCTGATAATATGTCTCTAATTTGTAATTTCAACTGATTAGTGATGACGTACATGGATTTGAAGTGAATCCTATAATCAGCCTTCATTTTCAGGAGTGACTTAGGATTTTGGCTACCCATCTGAAAAGGGACTGATTTCTTTTATAGAAATTAGTGAAACATTCACCATCTGAACCTGTAAAGACCTCCACAGTGTGTGTTTAATCATTGAATCACTGACAAACCTTGGCTATTTCAGATAATTTAGGTCCACCACCTTAAAAGACTAGTCTTTTGTTTAATAGGCTTTCTTTGGTTTTGAATATATCCATCATGACCTCCTTTAAAGTAATTAAAACTGTGGTAATAGGAAATCTTCCAAGTAACACAACTGTTTTTCCATTTGAGGGATCGTTTTAATAGTTTAGATTATATTTGAATTATTGTATTAATTTTTTGCACAGATTTATTGCTTAAGTAATGATATGAGTGGAATAGGCTACTGCCATGGAGAAATGGCTCCCTTATTTTCATAAATAAAAATGGGAACTTATGTAACGAAAAAAAAAGAAGCTAAAATGCAGAAAAAAAGGTTGTTCTCCAGTCAGATATCATTAGCTCTTCTGTGAAAGAGATCTCTGCATCTATGTCAGATATCTTGTATGCAAGCAATAATTTGGCTAGTGCAGCGAGTAAGGTGAAAGTTGCATCTTGTACCATTGTGCAACTGCTGCACTCCCATTGCCAGGAACGACAGAACCTGTCCTGTTCCAGAAAAACATACTGCCTGTGCAGATAAAATTCTCTTAATTTGGTACGGCTTGTAGCTTTTTTTAGTTTGTGATTAGCAGTTAAGTTCAGCTATTTGGCAGTCTGAGTGATTATCAGGTGCTCTTTTCAGTTTCTATTTAGTCTTTGTCTCAGCCTTCAGAAGGTATTTGGTGATTGCTTAGCGCAACAAGCACTTTCTAGATGGCTTCTTACTACAAGCAGCAGGGCGATTTTAGCCAGAGAACTTCTCTCAGTGCAGATGTGTTTCAGGGTGCTTTGAATAGCTAACACAGTCAAGGTTAGTCTGTTATCTGAACATTATTAATATACATAGGCAGAAAACAGGGAACAAGGAAGGAAACATTCACTGCAGGAGGAAGTATTTTTTAATATACTGTAAACACCTTCTCTGGTGTACATAAATATATATATTAATGGGAGTAATCTGTTAGATATGAAAATCCATTTTGGTCTAGCTAAATATTTTTCTGTACAAATGTGTATAATGCAACCTAATCATACTCTAAGTATCATCCTCTTTATCTGTCTTTCAACAAAAAATGAAGTAATTTTAATGTAAGATGCTAGAAGCAGTTATTTGGAGCAGGCAATGGTGAGTGCGACAGGATCACTGAGCAACTATTTTCCCCTCAGACCCTGTAAGAGGGAAAGAAAAACGAGGAAACAGAAACAGCTTAACTCACCAAAAATCAAACCACTGCATTGCCCTCTTAGCCACTGAATGTTTTGGGATGTAAGAGTGAAGATTACATCAGTACAATAAAAGGTCCCTGCTGTACACTAGTCAAAAAAACCCAAAAACCCAAAACCAACAGAACCAAAGAGACAAACAAAAAACCCTCCCGAAAAACACCAAAAAACCTGCAGATTTACCCCAGCATCAGAACCAGTGGAAGTTAGAACAGGTAGAGGTGTAGAGTATGGGGAGGGAGAGGGAAGGGTTAAAGGCATTATCGCAGCCATTAGAAGGAAAAGTTGAAGCAATACAAGCACAGCAGACTTCTCTTCCCCCCCCCCCCCCCCTTTCTTTTCCCTACTCCTCTCTTCCCAAGCTGGATCAGTGTGTAGGGAGGGCAGTCATCACGCCATCCTGAGCAGCAAGAGCTGACGTTGGACGAAGCTGCCAGGTAGCTGAAAAAAGGCACAGAAGGCAGCTGATACCCACTTTTCAACGGTTTGTGTGTTTTTTTAGTCTGTATCTGGACTTCAAGCAACACAGCGCCTGAGACAGCTCATCTGAACCACACTGTATTGCAATACTCGCTCTTCTCAAAGAAAAAGACTCCACTGAGCAGCAGAATGCTGCCAGTGTCGCAGCTAGGGCTACAATACAGATCCTTTTTGTAACATTGCAAATTTCCTTCTGTTCATATATTTGAAACACATACATACACTTCTATATCAGTTCTTTCTTTTTTGAGGGTACCTTTGGCTTTTTTTTTTTTTACCCTGATGTGACTTCTTCATCTTGGAATGATGGGGATCTTTCTAGCTTACATTGGATTCATTTTCTTTTCAGTTATGTATATTCAACAAGGACTTTCTACCCAAGGTAAGATCACTTATTGCCAAATATGTGTGTGTGGCTTGCTATGCTAAAACAGACTTAGAACAGGATTGGGGTGGGGGGGTGGGGGAGGAAAGGAAGAAAGGGGGAAAGAAGTAAAACAACCAAAATGTGTAAGAGATGAAGACACTGGGAATCAGGTTTACATTTACTTTGTACAGACAAAATTGTCTGTAAATAGGAAAATAAGTGAGAAGTTTCCACAAAGTAGAAATATAACAGGCTTTCTTTTCTTAAATGCAAAGAGGGAAATAACAGGCACCTTGCAGAAGAGTGAAGGGGTGCTGGGGCATGGACATGAATGTGTTTGGGTTGTGCATGTTGTTATATAGGTATGTATGCATACAATAAACACCTACCCGTGCATGCATAATTATTGCATTCAGATCAAGTACCGGCTGGCTAAATCTACTGCTTCTCTTAAAATATTGCAGTCTCCTTTCGTGCTGCGTTCCCTTTCGTCTGTTATTATCCTGCAAGCCTCAGAGTCAGACCTTCATTCCTATTCCGTGACTATGTGCATTTCTACCACTCTCCCCCCACCCAAAAAAAAAAAAAAAAAAAGGGAAAAAATACAAAATCGACTTCTTTGAATACCTCCCCCCACCCCCGTCGCCTTCCTCCCTCCCTCTCCGCCGAAAGGCGCGCCTTGCATTCCAAGCAGCCCCGGCGCTGCAGGAGCGGCTTGTTTGGGACCCCGAGGCTGCGGCGCCGCCGTCAGCACCATGGACAGATCGCGCCGGGCCGCCCCCGCGCCCGCTGCCCCTGCCCCCGCCCGCTGCCCCTGCCCCCGCCCGCTGCCCCTGCCCGGTGCCCGCTGTCCCCGCCCGGTGCCCGCTGTCCCCGCCCGGTGCCCGCTGCCCCTGCCCGCTGCCCCCGCCCGCTGCCCCCGCCCGCTATCCGCTGCCCGCTGCCCCTGCCCGCTGCCCCCGCCCGCTGCCCCTGCCCGCTGCCCGCTGCCCGCTGCCCCCTCCCACCGCCCCCTGCTCGCCCTCCCCTGCCCGCGGTACCACCTGGGGGGATGGCGGCAGTATTCCCCACGCCGCTCACGCGTACTGACAAGGAGGGGAGAGAAGGAGCAAACCGGGAAAAAAAAAAAAAAAATTCAAAACAAACTTACTAGCCCTGAACACACAAAATGCATGGCCCTTTTGGCAGTTTAACTCGGTGACGAACATTCGCTGGCTGGTGGGAGTGGGGGGGTCAGAAGAAGGGACACTGTGGAATATAAAGCTAGCAGCTTTGAAAGTGTCTGTTGCCAGGCACAAATGTAAGGGGAAAGAGAAGTAACACTGGTTACCAAATTATCCCACCAATTCCAGGTTGGCTAGGAAGACTGGATAAAGAGAGGGGAAGAGGGGAGGAGACAATGAGCAATATTTCTTTCGCATCACATTTCCTTCACATCATAATATGCTCGAGTCAATCTGTACCAATTCATAACAGAAAGTGACATTGCAGAGTCTTTCCAAATTTTCCTCTTCTTGAAACACAGCATTCATTTATTAGATTGTTTGTCTGTAGTGCCCCTCACTTGACTATCATGATTCATTATGTTGCACAATTTTAAAGTGAGTTATAGGAAAGGATGAGACGGAAGTAAAGATTGAGACATAAAGAATTACTGATGTCTTGGACTATGCCTATCAGCATTAGCTTTTAAGCCTAGCAGTGGTAAACTGAAATGGGCAGATCCTGTTCGTTGAAGGACTGGGATACAAATATGAAGGTTAGTTCTAGAAAGTGTCTGCTGGGACTGGAAAACAGAAGAAGAATTGATTTTTGGTCTGATTACGCAAGCGAAGGTTCTCAGAATCTGAGTAACTAACTCAGATAAAGCTTTAGAAAAAGACATTTGATGAGTGATCTTAACACCTCTGAAGAGCACCCAGAGGTCCCTGTGCCAACAGCTGCTTCAGCTGGCTGTGGAACGTTTAACAATTTACAGGTCTACAGCTCAGCCCTAAAAACACAACAAATCAGTCCAATTTTTTTCCTCTCCTAAACTGGTCTTGTACAAAATCCCTTAGTGAGTCTGGTGAAATACTGCATTCTGCCCAAGGGTATTCGAACCTAATTATGTGAAACTTCTCTAGCTCGTGGGAGCAAGCAGGGGGATCTGTAGCATTTCCCATGAGCAGAATTGAGAGTGTAAAGAGGGTGGATTTGTGCATAAGGGAGGAAAAACATACCTGGGTGTGAGAAAAGAACAGGGGAGATAATGTGGGGGAAACTGGTGGGGGGGGGGGGGTGGAATTTCAAAAGAGGAGGAATGAGAAAAAAAATCAGATAAGTTAGAAAGGAAGGGGGAGGGGGAAAGAAACAATAAAAAGAGCAGAAGCATAGCAGAGCATAAACAATCACTAGGTAGCAGGAGATCCCAACATGTTATGCATTTGTTTTGCAGCAAAATTCACAGAGTTTCCCCGAAATGTCACAGCCACTGAAGGGCAGAACGTGGAGATGTCTTGTGCTTTCCAAAGTGGCTCTACTTCGGTGTACCTTGAAATCCAGTGGTGGTTTCTGCGGGCAGCTGAGGACCAAGAGGCTGGAGCTGAGGTGACAGGCACTCAGGTACTGATCCTCTGCCATGGGGTCCTAAAACCACCTGGAGAATGCTGAAGAAGGGATGGAGAGGAGAAGGGAGAAGGAGAGAAGTGGAGAGCAGAGGGAAGGAGCAGAGAGAGGTTCTGCATCTCCCCAGGGACTTAATTTTGACTATGAAATAACAGAGCAGGAGCCTGCGGAGAAAAATGCCCACCTCAAGGGATGGTGCCTTTAGTGCTTGTCACTTCCATGATGCAGCTAAGGCTGTTCACAAAATCACAGAGATTTTCCAAAGTCTATGCCCCCCGCCCCACCCCTCACTTTTTTTTTTTTTTGGTTTCTTATTTGGTTGGTTGGTTTTTTACAATTTTATTTCATTTTTTTTTCTCTCTTTCATTTTCCCTTGGAAAACAGCTGTTCAAAGATCGTTCCTTGTGGGAATTCTATATTTCCCAAGTGGCAAGATCCTACACGTGCCTTTCAATTTCCAGCTAGCGCAGTCGAGTTAGCAGCCCTAACTCCCTACGCAGCTGCCACAGGAGGGCACACGACTGGAGGGGGCGGGGGAGGCTGGGGGGGGAACCAATGCCCCTAAAGAAGTAAAAACCCAAAAATCAGTCAATAGCGTGATTTCATCTTTCTGAGAGGGACAGGAAGAACCATGTCCACTTACACTGCCATCCGTGGACGCTCCTTCCTATGGCCATCTCCTCACCGGGCTCGGCATTCAGCTCCCCCGAAAAGACAACCGCTCGAGGAGGGAGGGCGGCGGGTCCGCGGGTCCGCGTCCCTCGGCGGCCCGTGCCGGCAGTGCCCGGCTGTCCCCGACCGTGTCTGGCTGTCCCGGCAGTGCCCGGCTGTGCCCGGCCGTGCCTGCCTGTCCCCGGCCGTGCCTGCCTGTCCCCGGCTCTCCCCGGCTGTCCCCGGCCGTGCTCGGCTGTCCCGGGCGCGGCCCGCAGGTGGCAGGCGCGGCGCGCCGCTCCAAGGGCTCCGCGGCGGGGCGGGAGCGGGGCCCTCAGCGGGGCGGGGGCCGGACACCCACGGCGGCGCTCCTTTCCCTGCAGGTGGAGCTCCTGCCCGAGAGGGACCTGGACAACGACGGCACGAAGATCAGCGTAAGTGTCGCCTCAGGGCGCGGGCAGCCCCCGCCGGCCGGGGGACCCTTCCCCAGTCAGGGCCCACCCCGCCTGGGACCACCGAGTCTGGTCCTGCCCCGCATCCCCTCCCCTTCCCGCACCGCAACCCGCAGTGGTTGGACTCGATGAACTTAGAGGTCTTTTCCAACCTAAATAGTTGACTCTATAATTCTGTGACTGTTTCCTTGACGGCCCCGGCAGAGAGTGTCAGGACAGCCATGCCCCATGCAGACCCCGCACCCCTGGACACGGAGGCATCGACCAGTGTGTCCGAGGCGAAGGCCATTGGCAGGACCTGTTTGTACCCTGTGAAGAATTCAGCCTGCACCCATCCTTGTATTTCTTGTTTTCATTTACTGTGGGCAACTGCTGACTCTGCCTTAGCACTCGGAAGCTGGTTTTAAGGCTGAAATTCGTCCATGAAGCTGCACTTTCCTTTAGCGGGGTGTGCAACTGCTTAAATGGTTGTTTTCTCAGGGCCATACCTGCTGGCAGAAAGAAAGCTCAGAAAGGCTTTGAACAGAACTTCCCCATTGGGAGTAATCTCAGCTCTTGGCCACCGAGACTCTGTTTAACAAAAGTGAGATTCTGACACCAGTGTTACCAATCTGCTGCTTGGAGATTAAACCAGAATGTTGTCTCAACAGAATTATAAGCAGCATTGCTCCATTCCCCCTCCAGCTGTTCCCTGCAGGAAAAGGATGCCTTCCACAGCAGACCCAAGTCCTGAGTCAGGCACAACCAGAAGGCTGTTTCTGACCTCAGAATAGCTCAGACCCTCCTCCCTCACTATCCCAAGGAATGCATGGTGGTGGGATCATGGTGTGGTGCTCACTGCAGTGGAAAGACACAGATACTTAGCAGAGACTGCAGCATGAATATTCTCTTTGAACCCAGAGGGGTTTTCACTTTCTCTGGCACAATCGCTTTGGAAGTGCCTTCTAGCTGCCGACAAGGCTTTAAGTACCAGCAAAACTTAAAACAGCAACGAATACAGGGAAACGATTTCTGTTAAATCCTCTTCTGCTTTTTGATGCCTACAAATGACAAACCAAATAATTACATCAGGTCATAGGTACATCAGCTAGGTATAGCTGAAGAGCATTTATAAATGAGATACGCTGTGTTCGATGCAATACATATTTTAGCCATATTTACATTTCCTGTGATAGTTCTCACCATCGACTAGAAACGATTTGTGTCATGGACCACATCTTTAGTTGCATTTGTGGACTATCTTACAAATGAGGCTCACATGTGGTCCTTGGATACTATTCCACTAGACATAGGGCTAGCAGATATTTCATTCCTTATCAATACTGGCTCCTTTGAAATCCCTGTGGTAATCCATAAGGACTGAGACACACTATAGGCTGTAAAGCTCGTCTCATCTTGGAAGTTACAAATCCCTTTAATTATGTATAATAATAATAATTCGTGATGGGGTATTTATAGTGTTCTATAAGCTTGCATAAAATATTTCTTTTATATTTGTAATAAAAAAGTCAGCATTATGTAGATGTCTAAATCTACTTTTTACGAATGTAGCCTTTTTTTTGAAGGCATACACAGCTCCATTAGTACTACTGTAAATTATCATCATTAAGAGAATACTTTTAAGTGCATTTAGTAAATATTTTTAAAATGCTAAATGTGTGCTGAAATACACCATTTCTATCTGTTCTAAATGATAAACCAGCACAAACTGAAAACATGCCTATGTGCTGTCTGCAACAATTTCTAAATTTCAAATTCAAAAGTCAAAACCAATTCTGTTTTTCACTGGTGCTATGCAACACTGTTAACTTTGTGGCTCTTGCATGGAAGCAAATGAAGGCTCAATATGACCTATGAATCCTTTTTCCATTCATATGAATCTTCTTTAATCCTTTTGCTGAACATGAATTGTTCAGTAGAGATATATTATTATTGAATATGATTTAAATAACTATCCAGCACTTTCTGTGCAATTAATATTGCATACATTATGCCTATAAGTATGTAATCCATACTTTCAAGTCAGTTTGCCAAGTATAAATTCAGAGCTGGGTACAACACAACAGGCTATAAAGTCCATCCAATACCTTAAAGCAATGACATATTTGCAAGTATTGCTCTTCAATTAATCAAGAAGGCAGAATAGATGCCTTGCCAGCACTGGTGACTGCAGTATGCCAAGCTATCAGAAGCAATGTGTTGTACAATCACCAATAACAATCACCAGCTTCAATCTAACAGTTCTCTATTTTTGTGATCTGCCATGTATTCATCATCTTGATGTCTCCTTATTGGCTGTCATTGATATGACAGAAAGCAACCTTTGTATCCGTGTTTATATAACGGTGGAAGTAAACCTGGTTCAGAAGTTCTTCAAAGCTGAAGATTTATATCCCACTGAATAGCTTTTAACTGGCTTCCTGTGGGGAAACAGATATTAATTCAGATAGAGAGTAATAGAAAATTAATTAAATATAAATTCTCTAAAGTGATGAACATACAGAAAGGAATCTGTGTTAACTTTTCCCAATGCATCTTAATACCTATCACACATTTTTAGATGTATAATTTACTCAAGTGTGTTTTAATTATCTGAAATAAAAATATGTTATGTTGCCCTCAGATATTAGAAATAATTAAAAATAAATCAGGAGTCTTATTTTAGCTGACAGCTCTTAAAACGTTTCTGAATATGTGCTTCTAATAAGTACACAGGTAAATAAGACAAAAGAAACAACATGACACAAGATGTCTTGTTATCACTATCAGAAAAAACTACCAAGAGTTTAGACACATTTGAAGGAGAAAAACTGAATGTAAAATATACAGTTTCAATGTAGTGAAGAGGACAAGTTAATCTAATAAACAGTTATTAACGTAGTTTAAATCTTGGCAAACATCTCCAGCAAAATTGTTAATGCACTAGTTTGGAAACTGAATTATTCAATAAAGCCAACTAACTGGAAAGGTTTAACCAATAAAGTGCACAGATACTAGGTTTACATAAGAAAGCTCATTAAGAATGTTCATGATCTTCAGCAATTAATTGGACTGAACATGGTAGTTTGGATTTTTTGTCAGAGGCTAATTAGATTTCAGAACAAACCATCTAAGCAGATTTGGAAAAAAGATATCAGGCATCCTCACAGATACAATTAGCCATACTCATCCTGGATGTAACTTCCCTGCAGTAAGCACAATCACAGCATTGAGTAATTTAGTGCTATGTCCATAGTTTTTCCAAAGAAAGAAGAATTCATGATGTTTTTTCCTTTGTTGTTTCTTTTTTTTTCCTGGAAAATTTGCAGACAGTGAAAGTACAAGGGAATGACATCTCCCACAAGCTGCAGATTTCAAAAGTGAGGAAAAAGGATGAAGGCTTGTATGAGTGCAGGGTGACCGATGCCAACTATGGAGACCTTCAGGAATACAAGGCCCAGGCATTTCTCAAAGTCAATGCTAACAGCCACTCTCGGCGAATGCAAGCCTTTGAGGCATCCCCGATGTGGTTGCAAGACATGAAACCTCGTAAAAACATCTCAGCAGCTGTCCCAAGTAGCATCCACAATTCTGCCAATCAGCGTGTGCGTGCCACCTCCACCCCTGAAGCAGCAGCCAAAATCCCCAAACAAAGTCCACAATCAGGTATGGTAAAGCATTTTGAGCTTTCATTTGATTGCTTACCAGCATGTAAAAGGAGGCTAAATCAACAAGGTAACCAGGAATTGTGACTAGGAAGAGTGTGGTGCTCATTTATTCCTCCTCTCTGATTCTGTTCTTCCTGTTATATCTTTACTTCCTAAAATCTGAAGAATAAATTTCTAAGCAGAAGAAGCAAAAAACCTTTAACTTCTATATGTGGATTTTATCTCTACTGGTTTTACCCACCTAAGGCTAGCTCTCAAATCAAAGCTTAGTTTTCCCTGTAGTGTGTGTGGAGAGAGAGGGGCATGTCAGTGAATGACTCATCTCATTTTAAGATGTCTGTGCATGATAAATTAAATAAAACACTCATCCAGATGTGTTTCTTCCTAAGTTATTTTACACCAGTCACCTAACTTATATCTTCAGCATTTGTTAAAATCAATCTACTTTTGCTGTCAATCCTATTTTCATAAGGAACTTGACTTCTAAATCTAAGCAGATGTTAGATATGCCAGATAGTTTCTCTGTTGTGTGGGCTTTAGAAAGACCATAGGTGTGTCAGACAATGTGTGTTTGTCATGTTCAGGTGCTTGACCATTAGCTCTGAATCAAGGGTTAAAATGGCAATGCCTCCATTGTCTATTATGTAGAAATTAACATTCTATACTTTTTGTTGGGGTGATTTTGTTTAGCATTGTATACAAATCTGTAATCAATATCAGTCTGCATTTTCAACATCGATATAGTAAAATTCACAGTTATGCAAAGGAGATGCAGTTCTATATGATGGTAATAGAGGGATGGACAGGATAAAAAACTGAGATGTTGTAAATTAAATATCTTCTGGAAAACAACCTGTGCACGTTTAAGGCTTTCTGAGTTACTTCTGTTTACACTGAGGGCTAGTGTAAGGTGAAATCACTACTTACCTTAAAATGTGTAGTGGAAGCTAATTAAGCTCTGGTGCATCATTTTTCTGCTAGTGTGTTATTAAATCAAAAACTATGAATACAACAAATTTCATAGCACACCTATTGTGAAATCACTTTCAATTACAGGCAAGAAAGGTTAGAAAGACTTTTTTAATAAGGAAAATACCTTTCCTTATAGTTTGGAACAGTATGATTATTCATATAAAAATTCTTATTGCTGTTAAAAAAGGTGGTGTATATACTAATCCTATTTTACCTCTGTATACATTTTTTAAAATTTATGTGAAAGATACATTCAGTTCTCTTTCCTTGAAATGGAGCCACTTTCATTTTTAGGCTCTTCCAAAAAAGTATCTAACCTGTTAGAAGAAATATTTAATTCGATTTAAAACCGCCATTCTACCATGTCTTTCAGATAAATGTATATACTTCTTATTTTCCATTGGGCATCCATTTCCAAGCAGCAGACTCTTCCATAAAGTGAAAACTCTGGTTTCTATTCAGTTCTATGTGAAATCAAAATAGTCAGAGGTTTATGAAATATGTAGCAACAGACTATACTGCATTGTGGCCAAAGTGTGCACTAAACAGCTAATCCAGTAAATCATTTTGGATATATAATTGACTCTATAGTATTGTTTATGTCTTTAGTCCAAGCAATGTCTTGACTGATTACTGGACATTTGTTATTTGAGAGCTTGTAGGCTATTACATGGAAAGGTCCCTGTAAAAAAGGAAAAAAAAATGTCTATATATAGAAAAAGCAAATCTCTAATTTTTTACTTGGGCAAAGATTAATGCGGATCAAGTACAGACAATCCCAATCATAAATAATTTAAAAATAGAACAGATAAAATATATTTTAGTTTATTAATTCATTTTGTATGATAAAGTACAGAAAACTGCTTCACTCATCAGACGTGTAGCTTATCTGCTGAAGAAATAGAAGTGTACCAGGGAATTCTGTTACGTTTAATTTCAATTTCATGGTCACTTGCTACACAGATTATTGGTGATATTTTTGATATGATATTTTAAACATCAGTTCAGCTGTTGAGAACCAAAATTTGCTTTTCTTTACTTGAGAATATCTTGGCCCGACTCTTCCAGTTTTGGTGAGATTTGGATTTTCATTCCATTTTACAGTTGTTCTACACTAGTAGAAATACCCACAGGAGCACAAGGCAGTGGGGAGTTCTATATCTATCTAACTTAGAGGAGCAACTTCAGTTGAGGGAGGGGAGATGTCAGTTGTGAGACCTCAAAGAAAGCAGAAATGAGGTGTCACAGACATTAACAGTCTGTCTTTTTATGATACAGAATCAACACAATCTCCTTATTTTATCAAATGAGCATAATTTTATCTTTAGCATCATACTAACCATATATATGCATGCACAGGACTATTCTGTGATTACATTTTATGTAAACAACATACCCATCCAGCCTAGAACATAGAAACATGTTTGAATACAAATGTATCTTTATTAAGTACATATTTGTACTTGAAGATGTACAGGTTGTGATGTTTGTTCATGTTGACTAAAACACTGACTTCAGCAATATTGCTTGAAGAGAAAAATACTATTAACCATAGGTAATTGTATCAAATGTTCTCCAATATTAGTGAGCTGGTACGTAGCTCTTGGCAAACAATAAATTTTGACTGCCATGCTCACAGGTTATTGTGAAATACATTTACAACAATGGGAAGGATGACACTGTGAAATTATAGGCAATTCTGTATTCAGCTACTGCTGAAGAACTCAGCTACTAATATATGAAAAATTGACTCTGACTATATGGATATTTTGTCCCCAAAATTTGTTTTTGAAAGGTAGAGAGCACTCTACTTGGCTCCTTCTATCCTCAAGCACACTGCAGAATTTTATTTATTTCTTAACAATAGATATTTACTGTGTAGCTCTATAAAAGCAGTTTACAGTCTACAATTTTAAGACATCAGCACTTCCCAACTGAACAGAAATTTCTGCTAGTCTCTTACTTTTGAAGGAAGGATACTGTGATAACTGTCATAGAGCTATATAGCCACAGCTGAAAAATTAAAATGCGATGAGATCAATTCAGTATTTTGCACTACTCCAAAAATATGTGAGTGCAAAAAAATATAGATATATTACTGTAAGCATAATGGAGATCCAAGATAGGAAGAAATAGCTAATGGGGACATCTCCCACAGACAGTCTTCATATAATATACTAAGAAGCACTAAATGAGTACCTCAAAGTCAGAAAGTCAGCAAAGCAGAAGTCAAAGCCAACACAGCTTGACCCTTTTGTTTCATAATTATGGTCTGCAACAAAAGAAGTAACCCACCACAGCTTAACATGAATCTGAGTAATTTGACAGAGTAATCTGCATATATCCAGAAAATGTCCTATGTAAGTGGAGTGACAGACATTTTTTTCTTGCATAAATCATAACAACCTGTCTTAGTCCAGAGGTAAAAGTACAGAGTTATGACATAGTTTTGTAATTCTAAGCAATGCTGCAATTAAATGGGGTCCGAGAGCTAAAACGAATTCAGGTGAGAGGAAGTTAAATAATCTCCTGGCTGCTGCAAATGTCATTGTTTCATGGATACAAATCTGAACTAATTCTGCTGACTGCATTCAAGTCACTCAACGTTTATAGCAACAAGCAGCTGAAGAATTTGTTGTGCTGAGAATGCGTATATCCCCTAACTCTTCCTGTTTTGCCAATGCTCTGTTAAAGCGCTCAAAGCCATTAGTTGCTTTTCAGACTCAAGAAGATCAGTCTCAGAGAACTACAAATGAAGAAGTGACAATTATGTCAATTTTCTGACTGCTTATATACAGACTCTGCACATTTCTAGCAACTTTTTGTTCTTCCATGAAATTCAGCTGTTAAGCTATCTACATGCTGAAATTTACTGTGATGATGGCAGAGTTCCAGTGAATGACTTGAAAAGGAGCTGAAAGGAGAAGGTGGTACTTACCTAGGCAGAATGACCTGGATTCTTGGCATCATAAATCCCATTGAGAAGCTGATCATCAGGCATGAATTCAAAAGAAGAGGATGAAAACTTTTTTCTTCAGTGTGTTGATACTGATAAACTGAAGACATTACTTCCTGTCTCTGTTTTTATCTAGAGAATCTAGGAATCTTTTATTATCAATCTATTTTAAGCACAAATTTTATATCCAGTTTGGAATCTTCTGGGATATAAACCAATTTCTGTCTTGTTTTTTTTATTATTTTTAATTTATGTTCCATCTCCTCTTACTGCAAAGGAACAAAATGTCTGCTCTACCCTCCACCAAGGTGGAGCCAACATTACTGCTCTCTTCATTAAGAGTGTCTTTGGCTTTCATTGTTACTGTTTTAGAAACTCAGTACAATAAAGTTGGGACGCACCAACCATTACTGTGATTGTGGTGTAGCAAAAGGTCAAGTCTCTTGTTTCCTTAGGACTTCATAAAAGCAAAAGCCAAGTGACAGTTTTGTTCTTGTTCTGAACCTTTTTCTGCAGTTCTCAGTAATACTTGCAAAAAGACTATCCCATTTTGCACCTGTATACACCTGCAATCTCTGTTTTTACTTGAAATACACATTTTGATTCCGTCTTCATGAAAAGATGCTGTTCTACCTTTTTTAACTTCTCAAAATAATGGAAATAAAGGATTAACTAAACCATGGAGGTTGATGTAGCCCTAATAACTAGTTAGCGGTCGGCCTTCAAACGGTAAACATCTTCTGTCTGAGAAGTGCTAATGTGCTCTGAATAAATTCATTGACAAAGTAAGGTCTTTACAGCCGCTAACCTCTCACCCTTGGCTTTTTAAGGCCAGGATTTTCAATTCAGAATCAACTCACTAATGCCTTATATTTCTTTTAAAATGTATATTTCTTTTATGTGCATATTTATTGATAGTACAAAATACATACAAGTACTTAAACTCCCATTCCTAGTGCTTAGTTCACCTAGACACAGTAACAAACTCTTCTCAGTGTATCTGCAGTTCTAACTCCTGTCACAAGCGAAATGGTATCTGCTTTTTGTAACCATACCTCATTGTCATTGCCAATCACACTACTACACTACTGTCAATTTGTATTCATTTATATTCCTCTTATAAAAGCACAGGTTCAGGAACTAAGAAGAGAAAGCAATCACAAACCACTAGTTGTTCATTTTTCTTGTTCTGTTAGTTTGAACAGTTGTTCAGTCCCACATGCCCATACTGAGTACTTGGGTATGCTTCATTACAAACATATTCTTTCTGAAATCAGAGATATTATTTTCAACCTTAGTTATGCCCATGGTTAAACAATAATAATAAATCACAAGAGAAAATAATGGTCTTCTGAGATTTCTTGAGATAATATTGGGATTTATCTTTAAATATATGACAGCTCCACTGTAACTCTGTAAAAAGAGTTATTTTATTTCTCTAAAAGTGATGGTATTTGGATGCTGCGCTTATTATTTGTCTCTTATGAAACCAGTCAAGAAACAGTGAGAACAGAAACAGCTGAAACTAAATGTACAAAGTCTAAGAAAATAATTTTGCTCTTTCCCCATCTACATTGTAGTTTTTATAATGAACATGCGTATTGAGATCTTTCCTATTCTTTTAATGACACTACCAGTGTTTTTCACTGGTCTGTCTGTCTGTCATTGCTATATATGCAATCATATCTCTTAATCATATCTCTTCTTTTCTTTTATCTGCTTAAAAATAAACCTTTCAAACTTAGAACAAAATTAACTAAGATCTGGTAGGAGACGACTCAAGAGTTCCCTGAGTAGCAGAATCACAGTATTACATGCCTGATATAACTTTATTTGGTAAATAATCACTTGAAAGATTGCAGGTGTGCCACACATTCAGTAAACAAAGAGAAGAAAATAAAGGAAGAAGAGAAAAATAATGGGGGGGGGAGGGGGGAAGCTATGTATGATTTGTTTGTCAGCTCAGACAAATTGCTTTTCATTGCATCACAATCAGACAGATTGCACTGGGTCATCAGAGATTGCAGCATATGTGACAGGGCCTGCTCTTGAAATAACTGATGGGATTTCCTTGCTTCAGAACACAATCCATTTGTTACTTGACAGATATACAGCAAAGCAGAGGATGTTTTCACTTTTTTCAGATGAGAATCAGGAAATTTCCCATCTATGGTGCCCTACTTCATTATGAAAATCCTTTGCATCACATAAAATGAAAAAGAATGGGTGCAATTGTCTGCTGGCTGGAACGGATACAACTCTGCTGAAGTCTAAAGAATGTCATTCATCTAAAATAGCAAAAAATTTGGCTAAAGGATGAGGATGTATTCTCTTCTACTCAGAATGTGAGAGTGAACTATAAGAAGAATCTAAACTTTGCCCTGCTTGTACCAGCTGAAGAAGTTTAGAATAATGACATTTCTAGGAACTGAATGGAGGGAAGGAGAATTACCTGAAAACTGCTATTTTCTGCTCATTCAGAGTCAGGGGAGAGGGCATTCTTGGTGGCGGGTTTTGTTGCTTCATTTTTTAAATGTATTTTTTCTTCAACTTTGATCAACTTTTTTCTAGTGTTTCTCTTTGAAACCTTAGCCTAGACTATCTAGAAAGCTCAACACTTTCAGTATCTTCTTACTCTCTGGAGAGGAATTTTATATTTGATTAAATAATTCAAAAGCTTCAAAGATATTCCAGAGACTATTACCATCTTTACACTACAGTAATAGTCAATCCTTCTTTGTCGATGATAAAGCTGGATGTATTTGAAGAGCAACTAATGATCTTTCTGACTGCCTTGAGAAGACTGCTCCAAACTCCATTTTATCCTATCATAAGGGAGTTTCCATTGCACTTCTTGGCAGTGCAAATTGTTTTCCTGTCTGTGTGTGGGTGTGTTCAGATCCCTCTCACTGAAGTTTGCTCCCCCACCTACTCACAAATGCTACTATCTTGGAAAAAAGCTGCCTAATTTTCTGTGAATAAAAAATGTGAAAGTGAGTTGCATGGCCGCATTTGCAGTGCTTCAAACATTCAATCTGTGTGTTCATCAACCAACAAAATACAAAGAGCAAATCTGGATGCTACTTCTGCTGCCATTCCTATTTCTACTGGTGTTATTACCTCAGCTGCTGTTGTTTCCTGTGACACTGACTGAGGATTTTGGCCACCAAATCACAGCCACAGGGCTATAAGGATTATAAAAATGACTTCAGCAAGACTACAGAAGATGGTGTATCCATCTCCAGTTCATTCTGTGCCACTGAAAGAGTTTAAAAGACAAGAGGTTTTGTCAAGAAGCAACAATAAACCAATCATGAAGCCAAGAACTAGCAGTAGGTCTCACAGGGAGCTATATATTTAGTGGGTGCAAGGCCCTTAAGTAGAATTACAAAGTTAGAAAATACAGCTATATAGGTTTGTGCCTGTCTGAAACGCTGCCAAAATAACAGGTCAATTACCTATTTTGTACTTTCCTGAATTATTCCCACACATTCAATATCTACTATTCAGTGACCATCTTTTACCTGAAGAGACTTTGAAGGGTGAAGTCTTTGGATTGTGAACACTGATTTAGCTCTTGCAGTTTAAAATGTTGCCACACAAAGTATTTATCTTGCTTCAAACAGAAGTTATTGCCCCAAATCTGGATGGCAGGGGAAAATAGGTGTCTACTGCTCAGCTTTCCCAGTTCACCGTGTCAAGCCTCTATATTGTCATAAAGGCATCGATGGCAGCTGATGAACTAAAAGAGAGCTCTTAAATTGACATAGATGAAGAGATGGCATGGGGTTTGCTTGTATCACTCCTACTATTAGGGGTTTAATTTCCATAAGAGGGGGAGGCAGAGAGATGGAGGCACTATCATCTTAAACTGCTCTAGCTAAACCCATTAAGGGCTTGTGACTCACAGCTCTTCGACAGAGGCACCTTCTGTTAGTCAGAGGCATTGTTCTAATCGCTATAACAACTGCATTATCCACCAGGCAAACAAAGGATCAGAGGAATGGTCCCTGCCTCAAAACACTTAGCATCTAGTAATCAGACAGAAGAAAACACACTCATCCAGTGGAAACTTAGCTGAGTTCCATGAAAATAGCTCTTATATAAATGATATAAACAGAAGGAGACCGGGTTGATTGTATGTCAAACATGAGCCTAAGTGTCAGGTTTGAAAAATGAGAAAAGGGATTGCATGTCACATATTGAAATATTTACCCAAAAAAAATTAATTTTCATTCCGTCTGTGTTATAGTAACCCTCTTTATATATGTTTTTCATGACACTGCTGTTGAAGATGATATTGTAATACTAAGTATCACCCACTTAAATTTTCTTTCCAATAGATGAAAGAATTAACAAGATGCAAAAACCAAAGGGGAAAAAAGACAAGTGCAATTCCATTTTTCTTCAAATAAAACTCCTGTTGTAACTTTATGGTATCTTGCAAAAATGACTCCATAAATAGTTTAATTAAGCAGGGCATATATCAATTATACACGCATTTATATATACATTGTAAAAAATGCTGATCAATTTCTGTTGGAGTCGTGTTTAGTTACAACAGCACAAACCAGTTACTAAAAGAATAGTCAATTCAAGAATTTTTGTTAACAGCCTAAATTCCACCTTCATTCAGTACAGGGCTTAAATATATGAAAGTATAGGATGGAAGATGAGTTACCACAGGACAGTCAGAGAAAACTGCATTTGATTCAGAATCAGCTATTTCATACAGATAAATACAAATGCCCCTTTTTTTTTTTTTCTGTCACACATTTAAAAAAATCTAAGAGATTTTGTATCCATTTTTTTGAGAGATAAGAATGAGAGTGAAAGGTGCTCAATGCTGATAAGAGCAGTCAAAAAACGTGCTGCCCGTTGCTCTGAAACAATACCAGTTATCGACTGCATTTGCTTTGAAGGACTGCAATAGGCACTGCTTCCTGGACTGCTTCTCACACAAGTTTTATTTAAATAGTAACACTGATATTTCACAGACTATGTGCAAACGCCTCTTTTAGCAACATTTTTCCCAAAAAAGTACTCTCTCGCTGAAATAGAAACAGCTGAAGTCAATGCATTACTTATACATGTGAAGAGCTTTTAAAACTTTGCAAATTCAAACACCAGCTAAAGGAAGGAAGAGAATTAGGGTGTCTGCTACAAACAGCTGATGCTTGGACATTTGTGATTGTGAGCCCCAGGCAGGCAGAATGTCATTCTCCTAAGAAAGTCAGGGAAGTTTGAGAAATAGGCTAAGTCAAGTACATTACCCAGTTAATCTTTCTCAAAAGCTGTGTTCAAACTCAGTAGTTAGTTTTGGCTATTTTCATTAGAACAGTACAAACATCGATATATGTTGATAAACTACCCATTTTAATTATATGTTTATGGATCTCACGCCTCCCTCCTGTCTGTTCAAGGCAAAAGGATGACAGGGTTGAATCATTTTGATGATCTTGTTTTCACCTTTGAGAATGACATTAGAAATTCTCTCAGCTTCTTCGTAGTGCATGACGGCCCAATTAGGAAGCCTAGTTCTACTCATGAGTTTAAAGAATGAGATATGAACAAAAGCACTTTTTTAAGAATTAAACAGGGAATGATGACTCTCAAATATGTTCTAGTAGAAAGACAGAAATGACAAGAATCAAATGTTTCTGTAGGTAGGAGTTGATGTCAGGAGCAATGTAGAAAGTGATCTGAATGTAAAATCCCAGGTTTGTTCACACCAGTATACCCTTAATTCTACCTCTGTCCATCTTGGCATCTGAAAATGCAAAAGTCGTTCAAAGTCCCACTCTCTTTCTCCTTTCATACTGCTATTTGTTGTCTTTTTATAGTTTTACTATGGCTTGTTCTGGACCACTGCCTGAAGCCAAGTGTCATCTTTCCTACGCTACCAATATTTGAAGTCTTCTTTAGTTTTCTCTTTTCCAAGTATTTCCGTCTCAAGTTTGTATTAGAACATGAGGTGTACCTGGCAGCAAGCTAAAGGCTGTGACCTGCCTTAGCCCAGAAAGAGCTCCAGAAGTTACTGTGGCTCAAATTTCTGGCAGATATCTCACCCCTATTCAGCGTTGGAAAGTTGTTACTTTTTTTGCCCCATGACAAGATCGAACACATCTGGGTGCCTTACCTATTAAAAGCTAAGGATTAACCGTCCATCTAGAATGCCATGTCTTTCTCATCTGCTCTTCTGGGCGTCACTAACAGAAAAGGAATAGATATTACATGAACAGAGCTACATGCTGAATGCCAAGTCTAAGTAGATTTCAGGGAAATTCAATACATAACCTGTTCTAAATTTCTTTGGGTGTGTAAGACAAATTAATTTGCCCTCTGCAGTATGTGAGGAGCAAATCACGCTATTTTAAGCTGATTATTGTACAGCCAATGGACAAAGATGGAAGGAAAGCCTAAGAAAAATGATTTCCCTTTTATATGAATGATACTGTTCATCTTCTGTCATTCAGTTCCCCAAAATCAAACACAGATGACTAAGCCCTGAAACACACTTGAGAAGCCATTCCCCCAAAGAGGGAAAGGGGGACCTTACATTTGTGAATAAATGTCTTCCTGACTGTGGGTGTATTTATCCCATCAGTATAGGAGAGATATACACAATTGTGATTTTTTCAATTCAGAAGAATAAGAATGATAGCAATGGGTAGGCCAGAGAGGAAGAATCTATTTATTGAAAACCTGTGTGAGACATACTAAAATAAAACTTCAAATAAAATCAGCCATACTTGGTTCCACCTATCTTTATGGATATAAAACTGCAAATATCCTCCAAGTAATCTTATGGTTCATTTATGTCCCAAGTAAAATTAAGGCATGTATCAAATGAACTTTTATGTACTTTACATGGAAATAACACAAAATTATGATTTAATTTGGTTTCAACTGGGGCTGACAGAAGAGTATTTCAAATCTAACAGTGTAAGGCAAAGCTAAGTGTTGTAAAACAGCAGACCATAGAAACATAGAAAACATCAGCACAAATTCCTTAAAGATGAGACTTCTAAGGTTTCATCATCTCTGTGATTTCAGAAATCAGTAGAACAAAAAAATTAGCTCATACCCACCACAACCCAAATATATGTTTCTAAAACATATCTATTGATATTTTGGCCTAATGTAATACATACAAAGAATCTGGGATGAACTTTTGTGTTACTGATTATCTTTCTCCTGTACCGGTCAGCACAAAACCAGGACTCTCTTAAGACATTAGTCTTTCCTGTGATCAGTGGGTTACTACTAAAAGAAAACTCAAGGATACCCTAACTAAACTTACATGTTTAGCAAAATACTAAAGAAATGTTGTTGAATTTTCAGATTCCTTCTGTTATTTGTATGAGAATACACTGCACATTGTACATATAACTGTAAGGAGACAGTTTTCAGAGGCTCTGACAGGTATTGAGGCTGAGAATGCTGAAAGCTATTACATGCCAGAGAAATCCTAAATCTTAGAAAGCACAAGGAATGCAGAACTTTCTAAACTTCAAATCTGGCAGATGCAAACTGCTTGAGACCCAGGGTGGTTTACCATGTAAGGTACTCTTACAAATAGAACATGCTAAATCTGTAGTTCCTGAGGCAGCTGCTCGGTTTACAATTCAGTGTTTCATCCAGCTGTGAAAAATAAAAGGGCAAAATTATTCAACCATCATTTGCTTTTCCCTGCTTGCATCCCCAAGTCCCATGTATGCAACACAAATTTTGTCTGATCAGTATCTTACTGTAGGCAAGGGATCATAGTCATTCAGGCATGCAATGTGTAACTGTCTTTCTGACCAGTTGCATTTTGTGAAGAATTTATAACTTGTGATGACTTTGTTTTATACTTAGATGCTCTAAAAATAAATTCATTAACAGAAAAAAGATTGATGTTTAGCTGTGGGGCCAATACACTAGGAACAATGAAATACGAGTGTTAAACACAAGGGTCACAACTATTTATCACTATTTTATTCTTTGTGTTTCTAACATTTAAGTAAACCATAAATAAATTTGAATAAAACACAGTTTCAAACACTTTAATGGCATGAACTAATCTTTCATGCTGTTGCACAAAAACTTATCATCACATGCCTTTGGCAATACAGCATTTGTTCACTGGAGAAGGCTAAGTATTTCAGGGACATTTGCCATTTTGGATATATGTTCGTAGCAGGAAATAAGAGACAACTAATAGGGATTGATATGTAACAAGAAGAATTTAACTGGATCCGAGTGGCTGACAGTTGTAACTGTGAGAAAGTCTGACCCACATATCAAGTAGAGTTTCACAATAATGTAGAAATAATATATACATATATTACACTACAGTTCTTCTTCTGAGTGACTGTCTTTGAGGATTACATAATTGCAGTCCAGCTTTACCCAGTGTTGTTGACCTGCAATAAAATTTCTTTTAGCTCTCATTATGTTAATTAGAAAATAATGCTTCAAATGGTGGGATAATGAGTGATCAATTTAGCAAATCCACAGCCAGATAGACAGGTTTTAACTTATATTATTTGCTCACAGTTCAGGTGATACTATTCAAGTCCTAGTCAGAATGGAAGACTACTAACACATTTGCATGACAAGTCTGAGTTTGGATACGGTGGAATAGAGTCTCTGATTTCAGCACCCTGTGATTTCCAGATTCTAAGTCAAAATGGAAATTTATTAATATTTTTTGTCACTTTTTTTTGAAGATGAAAAACAAAATAATAGAATATGAGCAAAAACGACAGATCAGAAAAAGGAAAGAAATATGAAACAGCTGCTTTCAGTTTTCTTATGTTCTTATTCTACCTTTGCAGCTTTCACTCTCCCAAAATGTAAACAAATACTTGGGTTCATGAAAGAAAAAATAGAATTCTATTTCACATCTCTGGAAAAGAAAAATGAAACCTCAGTATATTTAAACTTCAATTTTATTTCATAAAGCTCACTGAAAAGATGAGAGCACACCTAATAGCCATATATGTCACTGGATATTGCAAGTCAGTTTTATGTGGGCTGATATATTACTGAAAATTTCTCTGTTTGGATTAGACAGCATTTTGGAAACTATTAAACCAGATTAAGATCTACTAACCAGTCCCCAAACCTTGTGGAGAACACTGTCTATTACAGTTTTTTCCAACAATCCTAGTAACTTGTTTCTTCACATGGAAACTGAAATTTTTTAGTTGTTATTTCCAAAACAACTAAATTTTCTAAGTTTTTCCAATTTGTTCAGAATTGTTTTAGCGTGCACTAACTGCATGTACTCTAAACTAAATCCCCTGCAAGATAAACAAACTTGCTGTTTAGAGAAGAACATGCATGTAGAACATGTGAAGTGAACTGGAGGGAATTCATGGATTTATGCAGAAACTGAACATTATGAATAAAAAGGTTATGTGTATACATTATATATGGCCCCCTAATCTGGGGATCTACAGATTGTCTTATTGAAAAAAGAAAAATGAAAACAAAAATCAAAGAATATTTGGTCTGCAATATTATGGTGCTGCTTTTCCCACTGTGATATATTTTAACTTATTTTATATCATACTTCTTCTCTTCTGCACATTACAGCTTTAAAATTCTCAAATTGTAACATCATTAATTGTTATAAAAACTCTTTTAAAATACCTTAATGAGATTCTTCCAAGTTGCATTATACATTTTGTGCAGATGAAACGTATCTCCAGAGATCTCTTTAGAGTTGTAGTGACATGTATTTCCCTGTTTCAATCAAAAAGAAAAGCTTTTCAATGGAATAAACCCAGTGAAATTAATTCAATACATAAGGAAATGGTCTAACACTAACAAAGATTCTAAGCTCAGCTAACCTCATTAGGGAAAGAAAAGCCTTCGTAAAAATCTGTCAAATGACAGATTTTACAGAGAGGGAGAACAAAATCATGCTGCAGTAAAACCAAAACCAGAAACTGAACTTGGGTTCAAGCTCGTAAATACTATCTGTGTGAGAACAACACACAGGAAAAAGTTGCAGTAAATTTCCTTGTGTGTTTGTTTCTAATACAGAACAAGTGTCTTGAGAAGGACAGCAAATTACTGCAGTGTAATATGAGTAACATTATCAGATGGGCAAGAGAAAAGTAGGCCTACAACTCCTGTCTTGTTTCAGTAGAAACTAAGCTCAGAGTTCCCTTGGACTTCCCTTAGAAAAATGTTACCAATGTCTTTGAGACAAGTTTTCATTTAAGTTAATATTCATTTAGCAATTCTATTCGCATGTGTATAATTGAAAAATCCCTATTGCTTAGAAGGTCTTGTGTATGTGACAGAGGACTAAGAGTGTTTTATGGCAGCCACTATATACATAATATCTCACAACATGTATTTACCAAAGTAAGCAGTGTTTATCTAAAATCTGGGATTTAGTTTAATCCCAATTTCAAGAGGGAAAAATTACTAAAGACAGGAACAGAAATACTTCTTGTTACACTTGTAGTTAGATACAGAGAATGGTGTTACATCTGAAAACTTTAAAAACAAGCAGTTACCTGGAGTTATTTTTGCTTTCATTGTGTATATTCTTTATGATAAGATAAATATGCTTTTTGGGCTGCAATGAAATCCATCATTCAGTTTAGTAGTAAGTTCTTTACAAAACTATTTTATACATGATTAATAGATTTAAAAAAAAAACCAAACTTTTATTACAAGTCCAGCATTATCATGAACTGCTTATAACACCATTGTTGCTTTGTTATAGGACTGATGCCTCTAACTGTCAATAATATTTATCCTTTTCAAATATACAAAACAGATATAAAATCTATTAATCATGCATCAACCTGTTATATTCTGAACTTATAGTGCTACCAAATTACATTTATAGTTTTGACCTCAAGTAATTAGTTTCAAATTCTGAATGTAATTCTAGATGATACAGGGAGTTATCAAGCACTGAGACTTGGCATGTAAGACATCTAAATACTCATGTCCTTGGTGTGCGAACATTCAGTTTAATTAGTCTAGCCCCAAACGGTTTTATTCTTCTAGCATACTAAATATAAAGTCATGGGTATAGAAATAATTATATGGACCATTGTTTTCATAGGTTTTTAAAAAGAAAAAAAAGTCTGGGAAAGTATAATTTCTCAAAAATAAATAGTCCAAACTTTTTGGCAATGTTTCCCCCTTGTAAGTATCATAGCCATTTGCCTGTATCTCCTCTGGTTTACAAGAAAACACTCTTTAGCCACTAGATGACTTTTTTTGTTAGCAGTCAATGATGTGATGCTGGAAATTATTTTGTAAAGAACACTCTGAGGTGGAAGGTGTTTGGCTTTGTTCCTCTTGGTTCATGGTTTCACTGGGTAATACTGTTTAAAAAGACAAACAAAAAAAAAAAAAAAAAAAAGCAAAGCAAGAAAAAAAACCTCCCTGGGACTGAAATACTTTGTATGTGTTGTTATTTGCAGTGCATGCCAAGACATTCATGGGCACCAGAGCCAACCTGGCAAGCTAATTAAATAAATAAATGTGTATGTTTAAAACAGCCTTATAAGGAGCATTGGAAATCTGCAAGATGAGCGAATATCTTATAACTTCTTCCGCAGGTGCGAGGATAGCTACAAGCCATGGACTTTCTGTCCTGCTTCTTGTTTGTGGCTTTGTGAAGGGTGCTTTGCTTTAATCTAAAAGTGCTGACTTTTTCCAATATCACTTTCTCTTCTTAAAGCAAAGAGCAAATCGCCTGTAAAATCCACGGAGCGGACAGCAAAGTTGACCCTAACCTCCAACCACCACTCTGCACCCAATGTACTCTAAATCTCTACACAAGGAGCACCTTCTTCAGGAAGTACAAACAAAATTATTAAATAAATAAAATAAAATAAAATAAATATTATTAAAAAGAAGAGGATACCACATGTTTTCTTGATATATCTTATTTTCATTGGCGTATCACTGATATTTTATTTGAAGAGAACTGGTGTGATGTAATCAAATGTTTTGTAACAGCAAGACCTAGATTTCTTTTCTTTCGGCAAGGAGAAGCCTCATCCTTGACTTCTCAGGGGTTGGCCTGCGAGTCCTCAGTATTACAGAATTAACCATGGATGACATTTGGTTTCCTACGCTGAAAGAACCGTTCCAGCCTGGAAGCAAAAAGAGGCCAAATAATGAAACAAACCATAGTGATTTATCATAAATAAAATATACACAGACTTTACAAAAAAGCTTTTTTTTTTCTTTTTCTTTCTTTTTTTTTTTTTTTTTTTGCATGAGGAATAGGGAGGAGAAAATACAATCTACAAAGCAGCTCAGCAGACTTGGGGATGTTGTTTCTGGAAAACATGAGAATATTTTTCTTTTGAGATCTTTTTTCTTTTTAATATACTACTCTTTTTCCCCTGTGAGGTTTCTTCCTGTCTTTTTGTTTGTTTCTTGTTCAATGGTGGCAAGTACCAACTTAGGCCAACCCCTGATGACTGTGTGGAGGTTTATATATATACATCCTTTTTTTTGTGTGTGTGCGTTCTATATTTCAGTGTGTTTTCTCTAATTTTGCAACTCCTGTATATGCAAAACTGACTTAAATTCTGTAAATTGCTTACAGTCCGTGTGATATAACTTCAGAGTAGACATACTTTGGTCCTCATGCAAGCCAGTTTTTAATATTATATATATGTCGTGCCACCAAGAAACATCTTTATTTCCTTTTTTGACAAAACATCACCTTTTAGTTTGTAATTCAGTAATGTGTGGATTTTGTAATGCATATATTCACTTTGACTGGTTTGACCCCCTTCAGCCCTCTGTTTACTCTGTAAATGCACATTAAAATTTGTTATGGTCTCTAGACAATGAATTATTTTAGTTTGTATGTTGTGTTGGAGTTCAGATGCTGAAAGCTCTTTGAACTTGTGATGTGTATAGAAGATGAAATGGTTCAATCACTAAAGACTGTAAAGCTTGGTTTTGGTTTGCAGTCAAAGACTGCACTTAAAGGAAGGTTAGAAACAGAAAACAGACAAATAAACCAGAACATATCTTTGAGGATGTTCTTTTCTTAAAGAGTTTTAGGAAAGTGAATTTATTACACTGATAAAATATATTTGCATCACAACTCCTTCTACATGGCCAAAGAAGTGTCTTTCTTTGCTTTTTCTGGAAGTGAATTGTCATTACTCATTGATATTCTTAATTAAAATACTTTTTGTCTGTGAACTGAATGTGAGAATTTTGCTGTTGAATGATGTAATATGCATTTCATGAATTACATTCATTAATGCAGGAAGGAAAAATTGCTACCATTTGCAGCTGCAATCAGGAGGGTTTTTTTTCTTTTTTCCGTCTTTCCACTGATGCTGAAAAATTCACACCCTTTCATTTATCAGCACAGACAATCACATACACCACATGCTTATTATGATCTATTTATAGCAGCATTAAGTCGCTGCAGTGTGGTCAGCTGTGTGATCTCCTCACTTTTTAAGTACTGTAGAAGAAATTTAAAAAGTATGTTTAATACCTCACCAGTCTGTGGCCTACAGGCCTAGCATTTTATTTCAAAATGCTCATAAGTCTTTCCCCATTACTTTCAAAGGATAAAGAACAAATAAAGGCATAGAATCAATGTTTTGTAAAACTAATGCTTCGGAAGACAATAACATATTTGTGCAGTTCTAATTTCCCATACATTCTGTAGTATAAGCTTGACTGGGAATAGCCAGTCTTTCTTTGATTTTTGACAAGTTTTAGCAGAAATAAAGAGAGTAGAAGTTTGGCCTACTACAGACAAATGAGGAGTAACCATCAAGAGAAAAAGGTCAATTTTAAACTTTTTTTTTCAGCATAAAATTTATGACCCTCTTGGAATGTTGTATAATGAGAAAATTTTTGTCCATAGTTATAACAGTTTATCTGCCTACTGACAAAGAAATTAAAAACTGTCCCCATTAAAATGTTCTGAATCAAACCCAATGTTGTGAATCAGAAAGGACACAAAAGAGGAAAGAAAGGTCAAGGGTCAGAGCTTTTTTGAAGTCTCACTTTCTGAACACACCTGTGGAGCCAAAGTTGGAGAGCTTTGGAGGAAAATCTATATTTTTCCTTTGAAATGGATATCTATGACTGGATAATGTGAGAATCTCTCCTGCCTGGAGCTTGGAAACTTCAGTTTCCATTGGTCTTAACTGGAACCAAATGCTTAATGTCACATGTTTCATTTACTGTATCCATATATCTTGTATGAATATTTCATGTATGCACAGCGATAGCGACTATCTATCATGACATATGGCATTTGACAGAGCAGTTTACCCTCACATTGCTAAAGTTGTTACTATGTTAAACTGATACTGTGTTTTGCTTTATGCCTAGCTGCTTGGATATAAATCACCATGTACTAGGAATTCAGATTAAAGAACCAGCTGAAATTAAAAGCAGAATTCTAGACCACTTGGATTAGTGTGATGCAAGCCAGAAGACATTCTCATATATTGTGCTCTGCTATTGTTCAACCGTGTCAGCAAAAAAAGATGAAATCTGTAGGACTTTTGAAAAACCTTTAAATTTTGCATGAGGTGCTAAGGGGACACAGCAATTGTCCTCCTTCCCCTCTCAAGACAACACACCCAAATTCTTCAGATACGACTGATCCAGCCCTCCTGGTTGCAGATCTAGAGCACAGCTTTAGTTTCGGCTGATGCAGCAGCAACATCTCCTAACAGGAGCAAGTATTGCATTTCTAAATTCTATACTGTGTCTTAACAGCTATTCTTCAAATCGAGAATCTGCCTGAAGCTCCTAGAATTTATCAAAATGGAAGTTAAAATACAGTAGCTCCCCTTTTTTCTAAGAATTTTGTTATGAATAATATTTGGTGTAGGAATGGAACTACTGCCGTTTTTTGCCTGGTGCAGTTCTAGATTGGATTTAACACAAATAGATAAAAAAATGTGGCTTGATTATATCCTGAAAAGCTCCCTGTTGAGTTGGGTATCTAGAAGGGCAATTTGCACGTAACAGTGGTAATAACTCCCAACTCAATATCCTTAACCTTTTTTAAAAAAGAGTCCAGTTTTGAGGTGGTCTTTTATATGACTCATGCTTCTCAATTTGTGTCCCCAAAGCTTCATTGTGTGTGTGACTTTCTTCAGATTGTTCCAGCAGGTTTTGTTTTTAATAGAAGAATAAGCATGGGTGAGTATGAAACACTTTTGTATTTCAAGGTGTATGCCATCTACACTCACAGACTTTGAGATCTGATGTATCATCAGACTAAAAGAAACATGTTCCAGCCCCATGAGATGTCAAGGACAGCCTTTGTAACATGAAAAAAGGATCCGTGGCATTTTGGTACTACTATCAGGGATTAGTACTGAAACAGAGCCTGTCTCAAAAATTGTCCTTTTCAGTGGGTTACCAGTTTTCTTTTATGATCTGGAATTTCATGCATAGAAGTTGCTGCATAATGTGTTTGAACTTCTCTTTCTTGGTATTTGGTAGACTTTTCAAAGAAATTTGTGGAGCATGAGGAGGACTCAGACCTGGGATTTAAAAAAGCTTGGCAAACTAATTTAAGATTGACAGTTCCTCAGAGCTCCTATTAAGAAAGGTACTAGAAAATGTGAATGGTAACACTGAATATATCAGAAGTAATTGTTATTTCTTTTTCATTCTCAATATTGAATATTTATATTACAGCACTACCTGAAGGCAAAGATCAGAAGTAGGTATAAACATGAGACACTATGGCAAAAGCAATAGGACTGTTTGGAAATTCACACTTTTTCATGTAATTCAGTGCTACTATGATTCAAGATCAAAACATTCCCTAGAACCAGTTTTTTTACATTCATTCTTTAAAGTACTTTTTCTTCATTCAAATAAAATGAGGAAACAGTGACCAGTGCAAAAATGTGAATGCTTACCTAATATTTTTCAGTGTTAAATATTTAACTTCTAATGATTTTTAAATTCTAATGATCTTAACTTCTAATGATCTTAATTTATGTTATCATTTAAGTCATCATTAAAAAAAAAAAAACAAAAAAAACCAAACCCCTCTACCTACCCCCCAAAAACCCAAAGCCAGCACTCCTGTCAGTCTTCAATTCCTTCCTTAACAAAAAAAAAAAAAAAAAAAAAAAAAACAAACAAACAAACAAACAAAAAAATTCAAACATTTGTCATTTGCAGGGTATGGGAACATTTGTCCATGACATTACTATTGGTAAATGTCAGATGTTGTTTACAGAGCTAAAAGCATTAGGAACCAAGAATGGGATCATCATACTTTGTAATATAAATTTTTAAAGGTTAATCTTCCATGATTAGCTCAGCTGAACAATGCTAAGCACACAGTAAATTGATTAATGCAACTCACCATAAATGCCTTCAGTCTTTTGTTCTGAGCTTCCTAAATATTGATTTATTTGATTTCACAGTCATAAAGTTTGCACATACATTGACGTAGTTGAAAGATTATACATATTTTTTCTAGTGCTGTACATCCAAACAATACAAGAAGAAATTTAAATTTGTCTGTATCAATGAATTACAATCAATTGGTGGAGATGCTTGCAAAGACACAAAAGTGTGCTTTCCTTAGAGTCAAGTTTAATTGCAATCTTATTTAATTTTTCGTTTTTCTTCTATTCTTTTTTTTGCCAATATTTTAATTTAGAAACCAAGACAATACTGTATATCTTATTACTCCTTACAAGGTAACAGAGGACAAAATAAGGTCACCTTTGTTATGAAAAATCTAGGGAAAAAACAATCTTTTCATTTAACAATCTAAACTCTCACTGTTTAGAGTGTCCTATCACCTCAAAATATGTTGATTTATGCATATATATATATAAAATTTGATTTCTAACTCTATCGTGCTGATAGTAGACATAGACTTCAGATGGGAGCAAAAGAATTTTTCAATTATTGAAATACTCCTTTACATTGATGTTACAGCACAGAAAGAGGTCTTATGTGTATATGAGACTATTTACTGAGTGACAGCTTGTAAGGAAGCCAAAATGTGCATAATAGACTGTTAATTCCTTTCTTGTTTTTATATGCTATGAACTTGAAAAACAAGAGAGAAGATTGCATCTGACAACTAGCTGCTTAAAATAAACCATTTCACTTAAAACTTTGAAGAAGTAAATTCCTTATTAGAATGACTTGTATAGCTATAACCTTTTAAATTATATTGGGTTTAGATTTTTAAGAAAAGTTATATATTATATATAATATCCTTGTATATAAAATTGAGAAAGAAGAAGATAATAAGTTCTTTTGCTATTTCTGATAGAAGAATATGTTCATTGCTGCTGATTGTCTTCAATACTAAATGATTTTAAAGACCCTTTAAATCATTGGCAACCATACTTAAAAAAAAAAAAAAAAATAGGATCCAGTTTTTCTGATCATCTACAATACACTTTAGTTTTTGGGTGTTAACCAGCCCTGGTTTGGGTTTTAAAAATGTTGCTTTTTCATCATAATAGAAAAGAAGGAATCCACACTTTATTAAAAATAAATGTCAACATGTTTACTAAACTACCTTAATGTCTTTTTCTTTGGTGATTCGGGCACAAGATATATTATTTTTGTTTGTATATTTCATCTGCTCAATGGGGCTAAGCACTGAAAAAAAGACAGGGGAAAGTGATTCCTAGTTGTTCCACCTACTGATTGAAATCCTGTGTAGGAAGGAAAACAGAGCTGTGCTTCTTTCTGTTTCCCTGCAACAGCCAACAACAAAGAACCTTCACAGGGACTAACAAACCAAATCACTGCTATGAAAAATGACAGTGATAGTTCAACCTTGCAACAAGGTGAAACACAATGAAATTGAATACAATTTCTTTAGCAAAATGCAAATTTTTTTCTTCCAAAACTACTACTCTCCCCACAGATGTGAAAGAAAGTCTTGCAATTAGGGCTTTGAGCACGGAAAGGTTTTGTCCCCCTTTTGCAACTGCACGATGGCAACCCCAAAGAGACTCTCAGCTGTCTCCCTTTCTCCATCTCTCTCCTACATATGATTATTAATCATAAGGGTACTCAGGAGATTCATATATATTAAAGAATAATAATTTTCTGTACTTACACCTTTTTTTTTTACTATTTTTAACAGAAAAATCTTTTTGTATCACTTAGTTAACTTTATTTTAAAAGGTAAGTCAATGTTTACATAATTCATCAGCATTGTAGATAGTTTGTTGGGGTTTCATTTTTAAATAGTTCCCAGCATTCAAGATAACAGAACAGGCTTAAACAGTCTCCCAGTAGTGTTCTAAAGCTGTTTATATGTCAGAACTACTTGCATTAATGGGGGAAAAATAAAAACAAGCAATCCAAACAAATAAAACAAAGAAACAAACAAAACAGCAACAAAACCAAGCTAACAAAAAAACCCCACAAAAACTAAACCTCCTCATATGGAGTTTCGTCTAACCAGGAATGAAAATGCTGGGGAAAGGAGGTGACCAGAAGAAAGCTCTTGGAGTGATTCTGGTGATAGTGATCTGAACTTTACCTTTACCTTTAGCCTTTCCAGTATACTTCTTGGACTTAGCAAGGGAGTAAATTTCGAAAGAACTTACAATGCACATACAGCAGCAGAAATAATGAAGACAATAGTGCTGTCATTCCTGTGCAAACCACAGGACCTGCTGAGTTTACACATGAGCACTGGGTGCAAGGGCAGAATATCTGCCATTGTCTGGGTTCTAGAAATCTTAATGCCTGGAGCTGCTAGATGTAGGCTGCTCCCACTTCTGGACAGGATTTTTGTAACTGGAAAAGTTGTTTCCTTTCTAAAGCTCCCAACCCATAGGACAAATAGAATATAGAATATTGAAAAAAAAAGTATATTAAACAAAATTCCTCAGGAGTCTCCATTACTTTCTCTGTTTGTGATTGACACTTCTAATATAGAAGTCCAACAAAGCTAATATAGAAGTCAACAGTAACCTCCACGGATGGACTTGGAGAATACTATTTGACCTGAAGTTTACATCCCAACTTTATTTCTTTCAGTTTTGAAAGGTATGTCAACATTGAAATAGAATATAAAAAAATAAAAAGATTAACAAAATTATATATTGTGCCAAAATCCTCAGTCAAAAAACATTAAATATTAATTATCAAGTATATCTAATATTAAACCAAACTCTTATTAGACACTTTAAATAGTCACTGGTTTATAGTAAGGAAATTGAAGGAGAAATCTGGGAATTATGCTCTATTATGCATATTGTTTCAAAAAATAGAAAACTTAGAGCTGCTTGCAATTTGGTAAATTAAATGCTATTTAGTACAGTTGTCTATAAAGGTAAACAATATAGGTATTTATGGCATTTTTCATGAAAATGTACACATAATACATGGAATTATAGAGACAGACCTGCTAATGGTAACACAGTTCCTTTTCTCAGCAGATGGATGAAGCAGATGGAAGATCTCTGTTTTCTTCACACTTTTCCTACTGATCAGTAGCTGTCAGCAATAGTGTCAATTCTATTCTGGAAATATACATGCAGTGATTTTTTTTTTCTTATTAGCCCTTTCTTTTTTTCATCAGACTATGCTTTTGGTAGTCCTCAGAAATATGTAACACAGAAAAAAACCCACAGCAATTGTATGGAAGTATGTGGGCCTTCAAGTATATTCACCAGACAAATACAGTCAGATTTTCCTTAGGAAATGGTAGACATAATATTATAGTGTAAGATGAGTTTGTTATTTATAAGTCATATTTGCGACGCTGTTCAGAAATACTTGCCCTTACATATGCCAAAAAGGAGAATCTACTTGAAACATTCCTGTTGCAAAATCTAAAATATCCTATTTGTCCTTATTTTCTTGTGGATTGCTCCATTGTAGTCCATATTCTATTTCAACAATTTAAGGTATTAAGCTGTGTAACGTTGCTGAAGTGGATGAGGAGCACTTGCACAATCTTGACCTGTTTCACCAGGTCAGCTTTGAAGGCTCTGACTTCCTAGTGGTAAAATGGTAACAACTGGAGTGGCAGAAATGTTTTAAAACAATCACAATTATCTCTGGCCAAAAAAAAAAAAAAAAAAAGGCAACCCGGCCAGCAGGGGGGAATTTCAGTGGAGCACCGTTCAGGAATCTGACACAAGATCTGCTGATGAACCAGCATACAAAGTTCCTAACACTGGAATAATTTGTTTCTCTACTAACTGTAGATATTCCAGGGAAAAATGAATGTGCTCAATGTGTCAGAATCAATGAAAACACCATTGTAGTGGTTAATGGGTGAACAAGCAGAAAATATATTATGACATATATGAAACAAGCTACATAATAAACTCTGAAAGTAATAAAATGACATGACATATGTTTGTGTGGTATGCTGCTGAAGAAAACTACCTGCAGGTTTAGACTCATTATTCCTGACAACACTGATAGCAGAATGTGGCCATGAGATAAAGCCCAAACACAAAATGAAGCTGTGATAGCTGAAACTACTGTATCCCAAGAAGTAACTATATGAGTATTAAAGATAGATAGTAAAATTCTAAGCGAAACTGGGCACTTAAGATAATAATAATAAAACCTCCAGATGCAGTAAAAGAGTTTTTTTAAAATGCTGATGTGTTTGTGTAGCAAGAAGGACTGAGGAACTGTTCATTCCCCTCTACCTGACACTGGTGAGGCTGCACCTCAAATCTCTGTGTTCAGTTCTGGGCCCCTCACTACAAAAAAGATAATGAGGTGCTGGAATTTGTTTAGGGAAGGGCAGTGGAGCTGGTGAAGGGTCTGGAGCACAGGTCTGATGAAGAGCAGCTGAGGGAGCTGTGATTGTTTAGTCTGGAGAAAAAGAGGCTCAGGGGAGACCTGATTGCTGTCTACAACTCCCTGAAAGTAGGCTGCAGTAAGGTCGGAGATAGTCTCTTCTACCAAGTAAGAAGCAAGAAAATGAGGAAATTACCTCAATTTCTGTTGGGGGAGGTTTAGATTAGAAGTTAGGAAAACTTATTTCACCAAAAGAATTATCAAACATTGAAACAGGCTGCACAGAGACGTGGTTGAGTCACCATCCCTAGAGGTATTTTAGAGACATTTAGATTTGTCATTTAGGAATATGATCTAGTAGTGGACTTGACTTGTTAGGTTAATGGCTGGACTCAATGATCTTAAAGGTCCATTTCAAACTAAATTATTCTATGATTATGTGAATATAAATCTTCGTGTTTCAAAATTAAAGGTAACAAACACCTACTACTGGTAAGGAGTAAAATAACCCTTAGACGTATAATTCCATGTGCAAATTATTCCAGGAGAATGGTTCTGCTTCTCTCTGAGAAGCATGTAGATATGGCTACCACTGAACACTAGAAACTGAATAAGGTGGAGCCCATTACATTCTGCAAAAATGGACAGTACAGAGATTTCAGAGATTTTTCTAACTGAGAACACAGCAAGGACCATGGCAATTGCTAAGAGTGCATTGCTGTATTATGCCTTTTTAAATTTCCCTTCCAACAAAGTCTCATTTCAAAATTTTCAAATTTTTTACAGCATAGCTCCTATTTCCTTTTGAATAGAACTGTGAAAAAATATATTTTTTTCATAACCTTCTCTGTAGAAGTTTTTAAACTTCTGAAGGAAGACTTTGATGGTTTATGATCGATCAGTTTACTGACAGCAATTCTTAGGGGGAAGAAAGGTAGACGTGGTAGTTACCTCAATATATCAAAAGTAGAGCATTAGAATTAGCATTAGCAGTTTAATGCAAGGTAACTGAGACTTTTATTTTAAAATTAATAAGATGTTGTAATGAAGTTGGTTGACAATATTATTTTGCTCTCTTTAGAAGTATAAGCAGATAATTGTCACATGCCAAGGAAAAATGTCAACTTAGCCTAAGATATTGGGTCATTCTGATGGCTGCATAGAATCCTATTTAGGAGAAAAATACCTTGTACTGATTTTTAAACTTGCTTCTATCCTCATAAAATAGCACATATTTTTTGAGAAATAACCAGCCTAGCCTTAATCCTAATGCAGTTACAACAATCTTTCTACTGATTCATTTGAGGAAGAGAAAATGGGACATGTGAAAATGAAGGAATGTAGAAAGTAATACATAAAAGTTAAACACATGTAGATTGGCATAAAAGTTACCATGATTGCAGGCTCATGTCTTTCTGGCAGGATTTACCATAGAAGCATATTTTTGCCTTTTCTTCCTCTGCCCCCTTAATTTTCTGGTTTCTTCTTATGCATCTATTGTAAAGGAATGTATAAATATGATGTGCTCAATTATTAATCATGTATCATTCAAGCCTAGCAAGCAGCTTCAGAAATAAAAATGCAGAGAAGACTTAAAATTATATCCCACTTCAGGAGTTTTACCTAAAAATAGCTGGTTCCTGTATGAGCCACATCCTGTTGATTTTTATCGCAGAAGTACCAGGCTGGAATTCTAAGTATTCACGTACTGTAAGACATATTCACTTTTATTTTAAAAAAAAAAAAAAGTTTACTAAGTCAAGCTAAATCAATCCAAACTCAGGTAATTTTCTCTGTTACACTGGTACAAAGAATCTACAGAACAGGGAAAAAAGTGAAAAGTAGAGGAGTGGCAGGAGGAAATCACTATATACTGACTGTAACACTCTACACACATACACTGCCCAACCTTGCATCGTGCGTTGCCTCACTGTAGGGACTGAGTGTAACCTATGGCAATAATAAGGAGGAAAGTGGAATTTTGAGTGAAGCTGAGCATGGAAGCAAGGGGAGGAAAGTTGTTTTCTCTAAGTATGTAAATGTTTGATTTCTTGTCCTTTTTTCTTCCAATACCCAAGCAAGTAATTCCGTATTTATTTTCATTGACAATAAATTTATTCACCACAAATAAAGTTTGTTTTGCTGACAATGATAATTATTATTTTCTTGACTCCATATTTATCCAAAATTTTGCTCATTCCTGTTCTTTCTCTTGTTCCCCTGTCGCACCGAGGAACACTGGTGAGAGCTGCTGAGTGTGATGTAGGCTGCAAGCTGGGACAAGCCCATCACAACTTTTCTTGTTCTGGAAGAGTGGGGGGGAAAAAAAAAAGAAAAAAATTACATTCTTCTCCTATGTTCTTAGTTGCACAATGCATGGGATGACATGTCTGACTTCTCTTTAATTTCAACAAATCCTTTCTGGTTGTGTCTAAGGTTCTTGAGTGGATTGCTGGCTCTCAGAGGCAAGTGACTCAAAGTCACGTTTGAGACACTTCATAATGTATATCTTCCTGCCTAGTTCATTCCGGGAAAATGTAGGCATTGTTTAAGCACTCGAGGAATCTCCATTCAAGTGAAATCTCAGACTGAGCTAATTTCCATTTTTTCAGCAGCAAAACAGGCACACTCCTCCTTTGTCAATGTCAGAGTTTTAGACCACACAGCTCTAGACCACACAAAGAGATGTCTCAGGTTCTGGGTTCTTGTTTCCTTACATTCAGTTACAACATCTTGGGGGGAAAAAATAATTTTTTTCATCCTGCTACAATGTCTCTATAATTTCTCAGGAGAGTTGCTGGTATTATACAAGGATAAATATCAGAAGGTTTATAATGCAGGTTGCTTAACAAACTGGTCATCTGTGAAACTCAGCCTTCATAAGGAACGATCACAGAAGCAAACAATGTATAGCCAGATGTCCTTGCCGTGTACTTGCCATGGGTGACTACCTCAAACAAGTTATTCTTTTTCCCCTATCACTGCCTGCTGATAAACATGATGGCTCTTTTCAGCTTCCTTCTCTGTATCGCTTTCCTCCAGGGTGATTTGTTGCTGGGTCCTCTGAATGTTTATTCATGCATTTATTTTTCATTGCAGTTCTTTATGTCTCTTATAGGAAGGAAGAAAAGGAAAAGGGAAGAAGAAGATTTGATGTGTCTCTTGACTAGAAATATTTGTCCCCAGATGGAAATGAGTAAGATTGTTTGCATGGGGAGCTGGGGTTAGAAGGCAGACAGCGCCAGCTCAGAGAGAGAAATTAAGACTATTTTTCTTTAGAGCACTGCCTTTTAAAAATGAGAGAGTAGCAGTATCAAAGCTTCCTAGAAGCCTCTCAAAGACTAAGATTTGGTGAGCAGCAAGCTCCAAAGCCAGCTAGAGGCTGGAGCTTTTTATCAATGAGGGAATCTTGTCAATTTAAAACAATCCCTTCATTAGTTTTCATGAGAAAAGGAAAGATATGAAAAAGAATAATTATGTTTCAAGTCTTTAAAATAATACTTACTTAACCCAAAAATATCACTAGTCAAGAAAGGGCATTCAGAAGAAAGAGGAAACTGAATACATTTAGAATTTGGTCTTGAATCACAAATTTTCGTGTCTTTGAATGACTACTTGCTGCAGTTTTCCCTGTTAGCTAAGGGACTTCCACAGTGATAAGAGAAAATTTTTTAGCTGTTAGGAGGTTTTTCAGTGTCAAATTCCTCTCTTAGGATTTGTTCTAAAGCTGATTTTATAATGACAAATGGCAGGCATTGTATATTGCTTCCCATACTGCTGTAACAGGAGGTGCAACTTTTCTTCAGAGTCGTTCTGAGCAGGGATAATGATGGTCTTAGATAGCATAGGGAAAATCACTAAAACAGCCTCAGACCAACAAGGGTAAAAATGTATGAAAAGAAGGAGCTGAGACTGTGCAAAATGGGAAAAAAATGACCGGTCTGCAATAAAGGGACAAAAAGCAGAAAAAGAGGAAAATTCTGATAACAACAAACCTATTACAAATGGTTTAGAAGAGCAGGAATATTAAACATAATATATTCCAGTTTATCTGATGAGAAATTTGATTAGTTTACAATCAACTGCCTCTGTACTTAACCCTGTTCTGTGGCACTGGTTAAACTATGTAACATCAAAGGAAAACAGAGAGAAAGAAAAAGCACTCTTAATCACTTGCTTAATTCTTGCATGGTAAAGGAACAGAATAATAACACTCTACATGCAACTAATAAAATGAACAGAAATATACTGTTCTGGCTAGATCTCTATGAATATGTCACATCACTCTCCAATTATTCTATTTGGTGAGTGCTAAATTGGTAATCACACCATGCAATTAATTATACTTTAAGTTTTCCCACACATTAGAAAACTTTAGCAGTTTATATATATGTTTTTATTTGATTAGAAAATGTGTCTGTGATTTCTATATTCTGATCTATGAAGTTGACTTGTCACTTTTCCTTGTGGAGAAAGAAAATGAAAGAAGAAATGATAGAGGAAAATAAAACTATGAGTGGCATAGTGTAAGATGGACAGAAATTGTTCACTCTCTTTTTCCAGTGCAGGAAAGAGGAGGTGTCAAATTGAGCCAGTAGGAACACATTTCAGGAGAGACAAAAGTAGGTGCAAAAGACCTTGTAAAAACTAATGTGGATCCAAAAAGTTCATGTAGGTTGCTTGATTGGGAGACTGAAAAGGTTTATGGAAGAGAAATTCGTGGTGGGTTGCAAATTAATAGGACCACATAGACTCAGGAGATTTTCAATGTGAAAATAGCTGAAGCATGAAATTAGCATTACACAGAAGTGTCATTTTATAACCTTGTCCTGCTCTTCCTTTTTCAAGCCATTCACTTGTGGATGTTGAGGGATACAGAACAGAACTCGGCCTTTGGCTTGAGCCACTACAGCTGTTAAAAGCGCATTAGGTTCCATAACTGCTGTCACTCATTGATGTCTCCAAGGGAAATTGTAAATGTATCTTCAAATTTATTTGACTCCATGAATGTAATATAGTCTAAGCAACTAATCCATGAATTCTGAAAACCTTTTTAATAACCTGCAAGCTTTACTTCTATTCCTACTGATTTCTTAAGGGATATTTATTTATCACATTTTGTATGTATTATCCACAACCTCTATTGTGACAATATTTCCTCCCCCTGTTTCTTCTGACAAAGTTTTCCACTGCTATTTTTCCTGCCACTCTGTTTCTAAGAGTTTCTGATCTATATGCATTGGGTTTTACATTCTGTTCAGCTTTTTTTTTCTTCTACCTGTAAACTGAAATTTTTCAGTACTTTTCCAGTAACGTATCAGCTTTCATTTGTGAACAGTTTTTCTTGGATTCAAATTCTCTTTTTAATCCTGTCCCCAGCATTGTTTAGAATACATTTTAGATAGGCAACTGAGAGGAGAAACTTGTCAGTCTCTACAAAGACAGCACAAAATAGAGAAATATTTTAAAGATTTGATGGTCCCTGGAAAATTCTGCAGGTAAAATTTTAAAAATATTTTTTTATCTCAATTTTAGAACAAAACTTTTGTTTCCATAGTTTTATCTCCTGACAGGAGCCAGTCTGCTGTACCTGGCCTGTTTAGAGGACATATTCTTGGTCAACACTTATTCTCTTGCTGGCCATGCATGTCAAGCTAACTGTCCAGCCAGTCCTTTCTCTTATGCAGTCCGAATTTACTTTATTAACCATACATCGGATTCACTTTATCCTACGCTGATTTTTATTCACATCTCAGCTGAAACATAACTGTCTAGAAACATTCTGCAACACCTTCCCAGCAGTTTAAAACAGAAGAGATCAACACATTAAGGTGAAAATGCAAGGATAAGTTTTCAAATATGCACAAACTAAGTAGCTAAATTATTGTAATGATCAATATATTATCTTTACACTTAAGGAGAGCACCAAGGCAAAATTATTAATCTATCAGAGGCAGATGTCTTAATTTTATTTGGCATTTTACTTTTATGACTTAGCATTTAGTAAACAAGTAATTTTTAAGATAACATTTTTTAAGATAACCATTTATAAGATAACATACTTATTTCCTTCTTCCAGGTTAGAGAATTATTATGATATTAAGATACTACCTTATAGTAACTCTGCAAATACTCATTCTGATAACAGTGCTACTACACCAGTTCCAAAACAAATCCAGCTTTCAATATTAAGCATTGGAGTGGCAGGCAAGTCTTGTTTCCATCAGTGTTTTCCGAATTCCTAAGATAAAAATGAGTGGATATTTCCTTAATGTTAAATTAGTAAATAACCTATAGCCTTGCTTTATACAGTGCTTTATAAAGCTACCTCCTTTTCACTGATGTCATCCAATTGTATATGTTATGGAAACTCAGAGTTGCCTATTTCCTTGCTTATTTCTAAATGGTGAAGATTCCAAATAATTTATAATAGCAGCGTATTCTTAATAAAAATCAGTTAAGTTCACCCACGTGGAATAACAGCTATAACAATTTTCTTTTCCATCTTAAAAAACAGACAAGCTTTTACATAAAATAAACCTAAAACTTTGGAGTATATATTAAAATTTTTCAGTATGTCAAACTCTAAGAGAAAAAAATCCTACTTCAAAAACCATCATCCAGAATGACTACAATCAACACAATTTATTTCTTCTTTCTAATTTGTGCAATACTATGGCTTAATAGCATGTATCCATTCAGTGCTCTAAATTTATCTTTTCTTTCTGTATATATCTATATGTACAGCAAAACTAGAAATGGTTCAATGAAAAAAGTGCGTACTATACGGTGAAGGTTTCTGTAAGTAATTATTTACCTGCAGAACTTGGATAGCTCAAAGCCCATTTTCCACAGTGTTCTTTATATTTATCACTGATTTACTGAATGTGACCAGAGAATATCTTTCATTAGAGGCTTTAAGAAACAGATTAGAGAAACAGTTATCAGAAAGTTTGTTGTACAATTGCTCCTGTATGGGAGCAACAAAATGAACTTGGTGGCTCTCAAGGTCCCTTCATCCTACATGCTAGGCTTCTACAAAATTTAACAATAAACTCAAAGTGAGAGAAGACTTTGACATTTTTGAGCATGAACAAATGCCTTGTCATATCAATGATAGCTTTTTTGGGACACATACATACATTAAAAGTATAAGGCAGCAATGTGTAATCAATCTAAGTTGTCAAATATGTTTTGAACACTATGTTTGTAGCCCAGAGAGCTGCTCAATGATTTGTAGAAGAGCCGACATCTGGATCATTATAGTATCTGTATGAACAAAAAATAGAGTTGATTTCACAGCCATTTTTGACCTCCCTGAATAATTTCAATCTGACTATGCAAAAACTCTTCCCCAAGCAGACAACAGCATTGTACCCATGTCAGTTATTGTAGGCAGTCAATGTATGGCTGCTGAATAAGTGATTCAGTCCTTACAGAATTGGTATTTAGATCTGGCATCTGTTTTTCTTGGCTTCTTTCTCTGCTGATTCTGCCAGCTTCTTAATCTGAGTCCCTTGCTTTCTCTTACATGCATAGACAGTTTTCCACTGCCTCTCAGTTTTCTGCAGCAAGCAACAAGTTGTCCTGTCTTCTTTTCTGTGATCCTGTTTTGTTTAGACATAGTGTGCAACACATTCTATAATTCTATTAAGGATATTTCAACCTTTAGCACATTGTTTGATTTTGGTTCCCCTCTTCATTTCTCTGTACACGAAGGACTGTAAGACAAAATTAAGAAAGACCTGAATCCACCATAAAAGGTAGAATACTTGAGGTAACAGTAGGATTTTTTCCTCCCAAGTACATATTCCTTAAACATATCAGAATAAAAGTGCTAGGGCACTGCAAAAGATATTGAAAACCTGCAGTTTCAAAACCAGAAAGACTGCAGAAGCATGAAAAGCCTTGCTGATAACAAATTTCTAACAGGGTTTTCACAGCTATTTCATCACTTCCTTCTCTTTAATTTAGAGGCAGTAAAGCCCATTTCATCTCTGTGTATCCTGAGAACCTTAACAGCTATCAAACTTAGACACACCAGCTGCCTAAACATTTACAGGCAGTGTCAAATCTAGCCATGGTACAGAACAGTATGAAGAAAAACAGTGTATAATGTAATATAGTGTAATGCTATAGTATGTAGTGTACCTATTATGTACTGTAACTCAGTATGGTGTAATGCTGCTTAAAACTGCCTGGGATTCTCTGTTAACCCACCCATATTCAGGCTCAGTAGTTTAAAATGCAAACACATTGATAATGGCCAAGGTCAGAGACAAAATGTAGGAAGAAAAATCCCTCGGCTATCACCCTGAAGGGCATTTTTAATGTTAATCCAGAAATCTAATTAGGCAGCTTGACCAAAAAAAAAAAAAAATCCCACTCAAAAAAACTGTTAAGGTCACTAAATTGAATAGATTCCAGCTAACATGTGAAACAACACTAATCATATGGAGCTGTATTCACTGTTCACTTTAGCATTACGAAGCAAAATGTTTGCACGGTATGTAAACAGAAAGAGAAGATAGTGCACAATTAAGTCCTTGGAAATGGAAAACAGAAGAACAATTGGTAATGATGACCACTATGACCAACACTTCCTGCACAGATGCACATGCAGGTGGCTCACAGACACAAGTAGATGAGCGCAAAGCACATTTTTGGGAGTGGTTTCAAAGAAGGACTTCTTTCCATGATAATGAGAGGATGGAAAAGAATTTCTAGAGGCATCTGTTTTGCAAGGATCTTGTGTAACGTTTATTCCAATGCTATGGATCTCTTGCTGTCACCACCAGTGGCAACAAAAAGTTACTTGGAGAAAAACAGAATCTTAAAAGAATAAGGGAGGTGGTTCTAACGAAAGATTTTATTACTACTTATTTAACATTTCTTCAAGAAAGGTCACAAAACTCTTGAAAATATGCTTAAGTTTCTGTGAACCTTTCAATAATGTCAGGACAAAAATTAAAGGAAGACTTGACCTTTCTGGTTCTTATAGAGACTTCAGAAAATTACCTCCTCATTTCGGTGTATGCTTCCATCCTGGACTTTCATCAAAAAAACCCCAAAAAAAACCCCAAACAACCCAACCCCCCCCCCCCCAAAACCAAGCCAACAAACTTGCAATAACAAGGTATAAAGAGTATATTTTCTCTTTTTCCCTGTAGTATTGATAAAATTCCACCTAATCAGCCACTTACCCATCAGTCACTTTCAAAATCCCTTCTGATTTCTAGCGTATTATTGAATCCTGAAGTACAAGGACCTGTTGAGCCATCTGCAATTTCTTCTCCAGGGCAGCTCAATTAAGCACCACTACTTTTCCATGTGCAAATAAAGGGATTTTTTTTTTATTCTTTCTAATTTTGTGAGGTGTTTTTCTCATATTTAAAAAAGATTGATCTTCATTATTTTAAAAACTTGATGACATTTGAAGTGCTGCACCATTCACTTTAATATCTGAAAGTAAAATTGCAATGCTGACTTTGGGAATTCCATCCAAATCCAACAGTTGAACTCTTAAAATGTGCGTGAGCTCTGCTACTTGACACACAAAAGAAGAGAGCCTCTGCAGATGTCTGCTTTACACAACCACAGATAATAAAGGTGTGGTTTTCCCCTCCCCTCCTTCCCCAGGCAAAATGAACTTGCACATTTTGCCCAGAAACATTTCTGTTTGTGATTGGTACCCCTTGCTCCTGACCCTTGGTAACATCCTGCCAAGGATCCCCAGAAAAACCTGTCTGTCCACATAGTGTACCTGTCTGCTGCACCTCATCTTTGAATACTGTTGGCCGTAAATTCCAACATTTCAGAGAACAGTTTATAATAATTAGGGCAGACTTTTAGAGAAAAATGGAACAACTTCGGAGAGGTTGGTAAGAGAGGAGAATCATGTCGGCACATAGGTCATTTGGCTCAACAGATTTAAGAATTTTCTTCCATCTGCCAAGACAGCAGTTAAATACAATAAAGATAATTCCTGGCAACATATGTCAGCAAAATTTTTCAGGGATTTTACAGTCCCTTTAATGAAAACATTTTTAAGAGGCATGCCATTATTTCTTACCCTCTAAATGAGTACTTTACTGACCTTTACTGATTATGAGCAATTCTAGTAAACATTTCAAATACTAATAGAATATTCATTTTATTAACCAGCACTACCTTTTTTTTTAATTTTTTTTTATTCTATTTTTTTAACTCTGTATCACCTTACAGGAAATGAAACAGGTAAAAACAATATGCAGAAAATTTTTTTTGAGAAGCCAAATCATACTCAGATAACTGTACTCAAGAGAAATAGCTTTGGATTTTGGAGAATTACTGCTGTCTTCAAGTCTTTCTTTTCTGTCTTGTGTATACTCCCATAACTCTGGTGATTCCATAAATTCTGTACTGAAGTTGTATTAGCCTTTCATAGGTTGTATACTGATGAGAGATGAGAGCAGAATCATCATTCTCTTGCTATTTCCATGTTAAGATTTCTTTGTGAACTAACTCCACCACCAGTGCTATTCATTAAATAACAAGATTAATTAATGAGAAGACCAGTCTGTTTCATCTTGGCTAATATTCATAAACCAATATGGTTAGTCCAGTGTTTATGAAAGTTTAATATTAAAAATATAATTCCATTTAAAGAACTCAGATTTCCACAAATATGCAAAGTTTGCCAAGTCTCCATTTGTAATTGAGTTAAACAGTGCTCATTGAAAGAAAAAAGATTTTCTTATAACTGATTTGTAGCTTCTAAACATGACAGCAATGGGCGGAATTATTTTTGCCTATAAAAACATCCTACATCTTATTCTATAATATGGTTTTAATACTTGTGTTGTTTTTTCCTGTGGTTTACACAAAAGCAGTTTGTCAAATTGGTATTTTGGTTTTTGAGTCCCAGGTCTAGTTCTCAGCTATAAGCAGGAGCAACTCTGAATCCATTTGAACAATATCAAATTACAACCTTAGGGTCTCATTCTTTCTTAATAATTTAAGAACAGTGAGACTATCTCCTGAAAGGCCCAGGTTGATTTCAAGCTCTGATTTGCTTCTATCATCTCTGTCTTTTTGTTGGCTTACAAGATTACGACACCTAGATGCTCGGTTGACAACATCACTGTAAACAAATCCTCTTCTAATTTGATTTTATAGTTTGGATTTTGCAGACACTCAAGATTTTGATAACACTGAGTACATATACTGGCATTAGCTGAGCCAGTTTATGAGCCTACCTATGACTACATTATGAAGCTGTTACTGTGGGCAAGTTCTGAGCATTTACAATCTTCCACATATCCCACCAGATCCTTTTTTTGAGCAATGAGCTATATGTCTCTTCTGTCACAGTACAAATACAGCTGTTTGATTTTTTATGTTATTGAAGTTATTCATCTTAGGCTACACATCCTAACTCTCAGGACTGTCTATATCTTGCATATTCTGCCACCAGATCTATAACGTGTTCTCCAATCATTCCTTCCTAAATCTGATTTTTATCTCTCATTTGCATAGTTCTCAAAGTCTGGGGTTTTTTACTCCCTTGGATTTACATATTTTAACTTGATTAATTGAACTGATATTTTGCTGCTAAATCTGAACAACTACAGTCAAGCACAGCAGGAACAATATTATTTTTTTTCCTGGTGTTCTTGAGCTTCAACAAGTCCTACTGCAACAATTAGCTGCTATGCGTCTCTTGCTGCTTTTTAATAATGTTCTAACATTCCAGGAGTTTTACTCAACAAACAGATTCTTAGGACAAAAAGTCCACTGCATTTTCATGAAACCTTTCTGTCTTTCTTCTTAAACTGTGAAGAGCCCTTCTGTGGTGCACTATGAAAAGGGTGTACCTTTCAAGGAAGTACCATGAACCACAAGTAAAATAGAATAATGATTTATTTGAAGCAACTGCCTACAGATATTACAGTAGAAGGATATCACCGCTTCTTCTTCTTGTTTTATTGCCTTCTTATTTCTACATAAATTGAATGCAAGTGGGTTATAAAAGTTAATGTGAAATTTCCTGAACAGAAACATAACTGGAAAAAACAAGAGATTTGCTTAGCTGTTAGATGAACTCTAAATTTATTATTTTAACTAATAATAAGGAGTTTGGGATATATAGATAAGTTTAACTTAAAAGAGTTTGTGTTCTATTGCAATAGAAGAAGCAAAATATTCGACTGATTTCTATATTTTGATATGGCAATCACCCTCCGCAGAAATGCTTAACCAGAGCATACACAAAAAAAGCCACTTTCCATAACCTATGGCACCTGTTGGTGTCATTTTGGAAGAGCACTTGGTTGTCTCTTCCAAGAAGTGGACCATAGCTAAAGAAATTCAATTTAGTTGCAAGTATTGACTATCTCACATGAGTCTATATGGAAGATTTTCACTTATGGATAATGGAGGGTGAAAAAAGGATTAAACTTCTTGAAAGAGAGAATTTAGTTATTTGATATTGACAGGGAATTTGCATATGAAATTATTAATATTTGAAAATGGAAAAAGACATAAATTTGCACCCAATCTGTAAAAATTCAGAACTATTCTGCAATTTTAACAGGTCTGTTTTACTCATTCTAGCAGAACAATGAAAAATATGAAAGATGGAAAATGAATTTTTTTTGGTCAGATGATGTATGGTGAATTTACTGTTGACATCACATGTAAATCCATTGGATTCATTCTTGAATAGTGATTATAGGAACTCCAACGCTGAGCAAATAATCTTTAAAAACAAACAAACAAAAAATATGAGTGGATATAAAATAATTTATCCCACTTTTTGAGCAGTAGGTCAGAACCCACTATGGCACACCACTATCACTCAGTAGTATTATGTCCAGTGCAGTCACAGTGAATATCCAGCATGTATCCAACTTTATGCAAAACAGACCCTATAGAACAATTCACTAGATTGCTTTTTCCCGTCCTCAAGTTCTTCATGATCGCAAGCATTTAAAGACATTTAAACACTCCAGACAAAGGAAAAGTTTAGACACAGAAGCACAAAGTGTTTTCATAACTTTTCTTTCCGAAAGCTTTGCATGTAATTTATACATTTGCTTTAAACCGCTCTTCTGCTAATCAGTTGCATCCATAGACAACATTTCCTCTTTCTTTGTTGCAAATGATTTGACTATGAATTACAGCTCTGACACATTCTATTCAATGTGACAACATTCTTAATTCTACAGACAAGAAGCTCTGGCAGTATTCTGATGATCTATTCATGCGAGGTTCACTGTACTTTTACATTTTTACTGTGAAGAAAAATTAACTCTTTGGATTGGAGTATGAACTCTCAAAGACAGGATCTCCCCCTCAGGAGTTAGGTTCCCCAAACTCTGATTCTTATTTGGGTAATTCACTTCTTTTGGAAGAATTTCTCATATTTTATAGAAGACACCCGGAGTCTGAATGGATATACTGGTATGCAGGAAGCACCGTCGTACCCAGAGTCAACTAAATGTGTTTATGGTCATCGTCAGCGCTCTGTTATGGGTAAGTAGCTAAAGCAGTATCTACTTCCTAGGTCCTGTACTTCCCTTGTGATCATCAACACATTCAACTGGTCCATTTAACTCTGTAGAACAGAAGGAAACATTTCTTCTGTGGTTGACAATTTTGTCTGTTTTTCTATGGAGAAAACTCCATGTTGTTGTTCCATTAACAACTGCAATGTGAGAGGTAAATTTTTACTAAAAATATGATTGTTTTCCATGTTTTTATTGCCTCTCTTACAGGCTTCCCTTTTAGAATAAAAACACAATTTGCTGGTAATTCAGCTGCCTGAATATGGACCACAAACACTAACCAAATGAAAAAGGCTGTGTAACATTTAGCAGGACCAGCTTTTACACGGTGATTAATGAACTGTTTCTGCACAGATATGGGATAAATCACAGTGCATCTGCAATGTCTCAGGGCCCCTCATGATGGTGTGTTTTCCCATTCAGAAATTCTGTAAAAACCAATAGTCATTACATATATGCAAGGTTGAAAGAGCCCACAAATTTATGACAGTTCTACAGTTCCAGAAGCTGATGTTCAAATTGGTAAAGGGAATAACTGTTTATTTATTATGTCAAACCAAATTTTAATTAATATACTGCATTTGTCTCGAGAGTTCAACATAATTACACATGGTAGAAAGATCTAAAATGTTCTCTAAATCTTCTCTGACTGTCAAGTTATTGTCCCACAAGTATCTAATGGTTTCATGGTCTAATCAACATAGTAGTAATAAAAGCTAGTTTTCAGGTTTTCAAGACTATTGTGTATATTACGTACGCATTATACATTGCATATATAAGGCAAAATCACTTCAGCTTTAAAGGTTGTGAGGAGATGTGACATCTTGCGTTCCACCCACCAAAAAAACCCATCTTCATATGCTGCACAGCACAGAAAAAACCCCTTTGTTATTCCTCTGTAGCTGGCAGATCCTCCTCACATCGGTTAGCATAGGGGGACTTGTGTGAAGATGACAGTACATATCTGAATATATAGGAAGGAAATGAGTCCACATGTAAATCATGAAAGTGAACTCGCAGCCCTCAGGCAGGAAGCATGTGCAGCCTGTAGTGCCAGTATACTCTCATCAGTGTTGAGAGGGAGCCCTATTCTCACAACAGTTTCTTCAAAGTCAGCAGAACAAGTTGTGGATCAAAACAGAATACAATAAAAATGTGGGGAGCTAATAAGTTACAGAGAAAATTTAAGGGTTTTGCCTGAAAAATGAAGGCTTCAGAGTATTATGCAATTTTTATTAAAATATGCTACCACATCCAAGCAAGTATACCGAAAAAAATTTTTAAGAAAGTCTCCCACATGTGTTTTCAGTGGCATCATTCAAAGCAATCTTCACTTAGAGTAAATTGGAAAACAAGTAGGATACTGTCTAAATCAGCAATCACAAGTGCCACAGAATGCCAAGGAATGGAAGGTCGTTGGGCCAGTTCCCCAATGTGCAGCATATGCTGCAGTCATGAAAGCTTAAGCCTCATGACCTGCTATGAACACAAGCTGTTCCCAACTAGTGTTCAATAATTTGCTGTATCATTTGCAATAAATATTAAAACCACCAACACAGTATGAAATTGTGCCCACCTGCTTTCTAAGACATATTTGCATATTTGGTAATAGAACAAGCATTAGCAAAGTATCAGAGTGTAACAGATTTTATTGAGAAATTCTAGAAGCATTTAAGATTAAGATTAAATTAGAATTTATAGATTAATAAATATATTTTTTGGAATTGCTAGTCTGCCTTTTCTATAAAAATTTTACCTCAAATATAAATCGTGGGAGATAATTTTCTCTAAAATAAGTAAAATCACATCCTACTTTAACAACCTCTTAGTTATTAGACCATAGGGAATCCAAAACTGCTTTTCATCTCATGCATAAAATCTTCAATAATCTATAAACCCCTTCTTTCTTGTATACTGTAGCCTTTTGAAATGAATACCTGTGTTTCAAAAGAACTAATTTCACCAGTTTGGTCTGAGCTATATGCTTCTTTCTGGTGCTTCTAGTTTTTTCCTGACAGTGCTAGATCTTAATAAAGTATTTCTCTAGTGATTCTTACTGGAAAACCATTGTATGTCAAATAGTTAATGATTTATATAATTGTCTAAATGACCAAAAAGAGGATTTGCAGCCACAGACAAGATCTGCAAAATGCAAAACCCCATTTGGGGTCAATTCAATGCTACAGGGGTCCCAGCTCTGAAGGGGTACCGGATTTACTTGCTATCTGCATTCCTCTTTTTACTATATCTTATTAAAACAGCTATTTTATTGGGCCATTTGTTGTCAAACCTTTCTTACTGAAATTCAGAAAGAATGCTGTGCAATCTCTCTCTTTCACATACTGCTTCTCTTTGCCTTGGTACAAGCCTATTTCTCAAGGCTACTTCTGGCTCATCTGACTTTTATATTTTGCTGTTTAAACAAAAATGGATTTGCAGAATGCTATGAGGCTGATTAACCTTTTCCTCCAAGAAAATAGCCAAAATTGCTATAGTTGCAGAGCTTTAGCTCTGATTTAATTTATTCCCACAGACAAAAGTTTGAAGGCTCTTTTAACTTTTGGAGAAAATAATGTTTATTACTACGCTATTGCTGAGGGACATCTACATATTCTAAACTAACCTGGTTCACTGATAGTCTTCAAAGGCAACTGGCTGAGAAAATAATGAGTTAACTAGATAAAGTCTTGATCGCCTAGAAGGTAACACTCTTTCAAAAGTGGGTGGATGACAAAAGATGAGGTCATATTACAGAATTCAGCTTTCAAAATAAACTATTAACTGGGTGTTTTGTTTCTGGTAGGCTCAATTTGAGCAGAGGGAAGATAGCTTAAGTGTCCAGCTTCTGAAATACCATTACGAAATGTACAGCTGACAAAGTTCAGGAAGGCTGGAGAATGAAGACTGCTGTGCAAAATGCAACAGCAGACTCCTTCAGATTAACCTAGAGCTCCATTAAGAGGATTCCTTGGCTAGCAAAAAACATTTCAAATGAATTATTATTTGGGGAACGTCACAATCAATCATGCTGATAGATGTTTTCATTTGTCTGAGAGAGAGGACAGTTTCAGTACCGTGAGAGGGCAAAAAGGAACAACAGCAAATTCGGCTGTGAGCCACTTGGCACTGTGGTTCAGCATATGCTGCTCTGCATCACAGTTTTGGAAGGACAGAAAGCTCTCAGAAAAGTAAGTGGACAAAATCAATCTCATATGAGGCAGCCAAAGGCATAAGTGCCATTTTCGTCTGAGGATTTCTTCATTACAAAAACCTGATTCTCCTAATTAAGCAGTAGTTTTTGCTAATAAATGTAACTTGTTTTGTTCATGGAGTAATATTGAAGTGGCAGATTTCCTTACTGAGAATGTCCTGAGTACTGCAGTTACTCAGAAGTACTGAGTTAACTGCATGTGCAGACTGAGCCACAAACTCTTTCACATAGAAGGATTCAGAATTAAGCTACAACTCAACCACACAGTTTCCACTCAGTGCAAATGATGATGGCCTTTAGAGAGCAAATATTCCTCATCTGACAATCTGCTCCATGGCCACTGTAATGCTGGTGACACTGGGTCTTTAATGAAGCCAGTGTCGCTACAGGATTCATCTGGAGTGCTGAAGGTCAGCTACATCACTCTCAACATGCCTCTTAGCAGCACAGAACCCAAAGGGGAAAAACTAATGGCTCATCAGTGGCACAGATGTGCCTGCAGGAAAACCTTCCTCTGGTTATTTATGGTTGGATAAAGTCATTTACAGAGTCTCAGTGGAGCCAAAGGGCCATAACCAGACTTGAGAATCTATTTTCTTTTTTAATCTCCACAGGAATTTCCATATACTGTAACTACACTGCATTCACAGAATGTTCCCCTCAAAGAAAAAGCTGTTTCATCCAAACACATTATTTGGAAGATGTTTCTGGAGAGGCTTTTCTGCAGAATATTTCCAATTAGAAATTCAGAGTGAAATGAAAAATTGGCATGTGTTCAGTATAATCTATCCATTTGGTTGGGGCAAAAGAAATCAGGATCTGTAAAGGAGAATGAGATAAGAGGGACAATTACCCAGTACCTTCAACAGTCATCAGAAATACCTGATGAACATACGGTTTAATGTTATTTTTACTCAAGAAAATATTCTAATGTATACAAAGGTATTTTTGAAACAATTTTCTATCAGAAGAAAGCGGGTTCTGTATTTTCACTTTTGAACAGATTGAGGCCAAAAGAGCATTGGTATCTCAACACTTCCCACGTGACAAAATTCCTTTTACAGATTGGTTCTACCAATGACTGGCAAGGATTTCTCTTTCATGACTGTAAACAGAAGTTAGTCAAAAGAAAGGATTATGTGAACCTTGAGATTGACAAAGATGAGATATTTCAGAAGATGCCATGCAAAGACAGAAAGAGAAGACAGAAAGAAAAGTCAGCATATGAATGAAGTGTAGGGTTGGGAGACAACTGAAAAAAAGGATGGTTAAAGCTTATGTAAAGTTTTCCTGCTAGTGGCTGCAAGTATTTTTTTCTGTCTTACACCTCCAAACATAATTTATTAAGGATTCTTGTTACAGCTACATGATAGACCTAGTACATGATTTAATTATATTCTTTTAAAAATTCATTGCTTAACTTTCATAAGGCCTTTTTTTCCCACTATTTGAACAGTGGAAAATGAACATTCCTTAGATAGCTTCATATATTTAGGACATTTTCTACACACAGGTGCATCAACATTTAATTATTCCAATTATCTTCATACTATTTGTCATACACAAAAAAATATCACTTTTAAATTACCAAATCTGTAAAATATCTGTCTCAAAAGCATTTTACATAAACTTAATCACCCCTGTCATGAAGTAAATCACCATTTCTTTCAGCCATCCCATCATAAGTTTTATACAAAGAAATAAAATATTTTCCTGATTTCAGTTTTGGTTCTGCATTAGCCTTCTCTAAAAAGTCAAGATAGATCCTGACACTTGTGCCATTTTCTAGAAGAAAAGGATTTTCACCTTATTTCTCAAATTCTGCAATTTAAAACACTGTCCAAATCCTGTGTTAATGTTTTAATTACAAATCCTTTGTGCTTAACAGAATAATGTAAACTCATAAATAAAACCATTTTGGTTTTCTACTATATAGTAAATCTAATTAGTTAGGAAGTAGTAAGCAGATCTATAGTCCCAATGCGCCCGAAAACAAAATAACAACCACCAAAACCAAACAAAACCAAGCAAACAAACAAAAAGAAACAAAAAATATCTTAAACAGGATAGATGTGTTCATAAAACAGAGGAATCAATAGCTAGTATTTTACATGAAGCACATATGTTCATGACAAACACTTTCATTCTCTACATAATTTCAATAACTCCTACAGGCTATTGTGATATTTTCAAACAGTGATTACATTACCCCATTGCAAAAATCACAAGTAACTTAAAAATTTTTTTTAACATTTGTGGGCAGTTCTGAGATTTATGATTGTGTTTAAACTTATTAATTATTTACTTATGCATTAAAAAATAAATGAATTTTTTTAAATTGTTAGTGACAAGAAAGAGCTTAAAAACGTCAAATCTGGATCTCCTACATCAATATAAACAGTAAGAAACTTCTACATGATTAAAACACTACCCTTAAATGATTATACTTTTCAGAAGAATGCATATTCATATTAGCAAATAAGCTCTTCATTTTATATCGTATCTAGCATTTTTAACTTAGTTTCCTAGTGGAAACTACTGTGGTAAATGACAGAATTTAGCAAGCCATGAAACAGGCAGAAGTATGTCGAACATGTTAAAGATTAAGAGTATGGCTTTTGCAACCATTCTTTGTGCAATTTATATGATATCATATGGTCTACTACTTCAATAAAATGAAGGTTTAGTGGCCTAGATTAAATACAGATTTGAAAATCATAATGCAAAGCATAAAATATTAATGAATTTATTTATTTAGGGGTTCTTTTTAGAAGTTTGCACAATGTTACAATTGTTCAGCATATGCAATTTGACACAAAAGCAAGATAGGCTCCTCAAATGCATGAAACACAAATGCACTTGCTTAAAGTAGAATACATTTTTATAGAGAAAGATGAAGGGTCAAAACACAAACTGTACCTACTCACCTGTACTTATTTTATCTCTACCCCAAAATACATTAACAAGTGAAACAATCCAATTGCTAATGAACAGCTGTGAGTTTCACAAACCGTCTGTGGACTTACTAAACTGGACATAAAGTATTGCTTACACTCCTTCTAAACAAAAATGTAGGGGAGTACAATTTTAATTCAACAATGTAGCTTTTCTGTAAGCACACTAAAGCATATTCTGGTCACAGAATAGCCTTCAATGAAATCAATAAGCATTAAGAATTTAAGTAGCTTCCAGGATTGGGGACACAGAATTTACTACAGGGTATCAACAACCTCAATTTGGCAAGACCAGAGCGCTTTGCTGAATAAGGGGTTCAAGAGATACATAAAGTTTAGCTGTAAAATATTTTACCAGTATGCTCCATAATGAAGAATTAAGTGAAAATCAAGAATGTTTCTAATCTTTCAAATGTATTTTTTGCTTGAAGTTAATTAAACTTATTTCACACATATTTTTAATGGCACATACTTTTCAATTTTATTTCTTCCCATGCAATCCTTTCAACCACTCAATAGGCTACAACACAGTTTTAATATTTGGTTCGTGTCTTGTAAATTGATCTATGAAAAATCGAAAGTGTTTAAGAGATTAGTTGTAGCCTAAACAAAAGTCAAATATTAGCTCCTGAAGAGCATTAGCTGGGGTTTTCTTCAATATAAATTATAACCTGGGGTACTGAATTCTTTGTAAGAAATATATTGATAAAACACTTACACTTTTCAAGTTTCCCTGGACAGTTGTGGGAAATCTAGTGCCTAGTCCACAAAGTCCTTCATCCTTATTTAAAATGAATATGGATTTTGACACATGTTCGCAGATGGTTACCTAGGAAATTTTAGCATGCTTTGGACATAACTCAAAAAAGTACTCAGAAGCATTTGCAATTTTAGCTGGATACTGCTTGAGAAATACACATATAAAAAGGTGAAAAGACTAGCCTCTGTCACCACAGATGTGTCAGAGTCTGCATTACCCAGATCAAATTTAGCTATAGTTTGCATAAGGAGGAAGGATGATTTACCTCGGGTCAAAGATTCAGTGCTCAGTAAAAGGGTAAAATTTTCAGTGACCTTATCTATTGCTGTCACTTGTCACTGTAGGGATCAATTTAACTTTACAGCATCCAAAGCATCTTTTATTCCTTTTTGCTGCCACAGCACAACTCAACATGATTCTTTTATTGAGTGCTCTTGGGTCCCCGGTGGGCACTCAAGACTCTCAGGGTAATTGTATAATAGAATAAAGTCTGACTGGCTGCAACCTCCTGGCTTTCTTGCATTCCAGAACAAAAACAAATCAAAACAAAACAAACCCCCAACATCCAAAAACCTCCTTCACTCTTCTATTCTCCAAAGCAGGATCATAGGGACTTAATGTTTTTTGTTTTGTTTTTTTTTTAAGAGAGAAAAAAAGGGAAGGGGAGGATAAATGTGGATAATGTATCTAAGGAATGCTAAATTCAGAAAAATTCTGAAAATTCAGAAAAAAAATAAGTTGGTCACAACTCTTCAGTACAAAATTGAGTACAAAATTGCACACAGAGTAAAGACTGTGATTTGAACTCACTCATAAAAGCAGCATTAAGGAGAAATCTAGGCATTCAGACAAGAAATTCTGATATAAGATTAAATGCTATATAAGGTTATACAATCCAAACTCTCAGTTTTTAATATATGTTTGCTTTTAGTTCACCTGGCAGATCTGGCAAACAGAATTAGTTATGCATCAACATCTCCTCAAAGTCAAACAGATTAAGTAGTTACAACACTTCTTCATCATATGCTTTTTTAAAAATTTATTTCCTCTTTGTTATTTTTATGGCCTGCAGGTGGTTGCTGGTATACAACAGCAAACTGAACATGTTTTATAAAAACAGTTCTAGAACTCAAATATTGTTCAGTACTTAATAACATTATCATCCACCCTGTTCAAAACTTAAAGTCACATTTCAAGAGAAAGCTGAAGGAGATGTGATGGACCCTTTAGCTCTAAAAGAAACTTACTTAAGAGTCCTTGCTGTTTCTGCTTTGGAATTAGAGTTAACACTAATAAATTACTCAGTACAATGTGCACAATTAAATGCCATTTACAGTATATTAAACATTATTTTTCAAGCTTTTTTTACAGGAGGTGTCACAGAAAAACAGGGTTAGCTAGCTATTTAATCATATGAACCTTCAATGCTTTAAAATTATTACCTTTAAAGGGAGACTGTAACTAAATAAGACAATGTGCTGTTTTATCTGATTTGTTTCTAAACCTCAAGGTCTGCAGGTTCTCATGCTTCATTCGCAAATTTTGCAAACATGAATTTATTTGCAACATTCAGTGAGGCTTCTCAAGCATTTAACTATATATGGTTTTTGAGGAAAACATGTAAATCATCTATCTACTGATAGGTGACAGGAAAATTAAAGGAAATACTTGCTGGTTCAGTGTGTATATATATACATATATATGTGTGTGTGTGTGTGTATACACACATATACATATATACATCTATATACATATATACATATATTATATAAAATCATTTGTTTACTTTTTTTTCACCTCAACCCCCAGTTCAGAGACTTAAACCAGTTGAAGGACCTAGGTGGGCATGGAAGGCCTGTGACAGAGACACAACTGGTCACTGAATCAGCAGGTTACACATCACTGTACTGCAATCTAGATGAGTTTTCAAGATTAAGGCATTTTTCTCTTATTAACAAGAATAACTCCTTTCTTGATTGTGGTGTTTTAAAGTACATAGTCTAGTCTCTACATATCTAATTACAGCAAATGTTTTGAGATAAACCTGAAAGTATAAATAACAAACTATTTGTATATAAAGGTCCAGCTCTTCTGTTTGGGCTGAAAACACTCTCCCCTTACAGTAATTATTCTGGCTAAACCCTGTTGTTACAGAGATAGATGACCAAGAGCACTAAAAGTGTTCTTTATCTTATGGGTGGAATGAAAAGCAAAATAGTGAATTTTCAATACAGATTATGGAGTGTGTATTTCAATACTGATTATTGAGAGAGTTAGAAAATTATAATGCATCTTTTCTGCTTCAAATCATTACAGGTCTGAATGAACCTTTGCCAAATGTAAGAAACACACATATTTTTCTTATCTATATGTTACTTGAAGCGTACTGGAAATATCATGATTTGGTGCTCACACTGTAAAAAATTTCATTAATTACAGGAGTTCCAAACAGTGTCTGCTTTTCAATCATTAAACTAATAAAACCTCAGTAAGAGTAAATACATGGGCTTGTAAATAGAGATTTGTTTATTTTTTGCCCTTAGGAAGACAGAAACTTTAGACCCCTTCAAAATTGTATTGAAAGATTCTTTTACTGTGTCAACCCAAGGAAATAACCTTCTAGTTCAGTAAAAATCATGCAACCTGATGTTCATTTGGTTTCCTTCATAATCTTCCACAGACTGTTTTTCCTTCTACATACCCTTCTTTCCTATTTGTCTATCCCAACCTTTACATTTAAAAAGCATACACGGGGGTCTGTAGATTTGTTCAGACATTTGAATGAAAAGGATTTTCATGCTTTGCTGTCTACTTTTAAGATGTTTAATCCTAATAGAATATTATTTGAATAACATTTTTAATTTTAGTTTCAAGTAACATGGAATGGAAGAAACACTTGATATAATGCATTTCTTTCTATAACAACCTACTCTGACAAGACTTCATGATACTTCAGGCTATCATCAGGAGCATCTGTTCATATATCCCTTAAACTGTGAAGTGGGCAATGCATCAGCTCAAAGTGCATGGTAAAATATCAGAGTGATACTAGGATCATCCCTTCTCAAGTGCAAACAAATATCTTTAGTCAACCTTTCGCAGATGTCCTTTCTAAAAAAGAAGTAAAATATGGGACTATATAACCCACACATCACCAGAACATATGGGCTGATACCTGCAAAACAGTAACATGTAAGTAAAAAACACTAGAAGAGACTGCATAGAATATGGTTTCGCCACAGAAATATTTCTGCAGGACAAGCATCTTATAGGCAGATCAGGTTGCAGCTATTCTAACACCAGGTAACAAATTTCAAAGCTGAAGGCATCCATAAAGCTACTCATTTTCACTTTTTTGCACATGCATTACAGCTACTCAAGCAGCTCTGGAAATCTGAAAGACTATGGGGTTTGATTGAAACAAGTGCTATTTCCTTACTAACTATGCTAATTCAGCAAAATGGTAAAACTGAGCTGAATCATCATGCAAATCTGGGAGAAGCTGTAAAATACTAGCTGCTAAATGAATACACATTTTATATTTATTCATGAAGCCTAGAGACTAAAAATCTGAATCTTCCTTATGTCTGCTGAACTTTACAATATACTAAAGAGCAAGAATTTTAATATTAAAAATTCAAAAATAAAACCCAAACCTAGTCTGAGGTACAGTCACAACTATTTGGAATAGAACTGACTTCCATTTTTACCACATTATTATAATGTGCAGAGAGCACATATTTCCTGTTAGAGCTGTTAATTATGTTGAAGATCCAGTACAAGACACATGCACAGGATGTTTCATTAAAAAGTAGCATGCAAGAGAAACAGACACACTGTTTGCATCAGAATTCTAACTGCAGAAGACCTTAATAATGTCTACAATTGCACTTCCAGCTTCATGTTGTTTTCAATCTCCTGTAAAGCAAAATGACTGAATATTAATATGAGGTTGGCCATCCAACTGAAACACATTGACCACCTTTTTTCACAAGAGAATAAATGTGATAGAAGTTTCAGAAACACATTAAAGTGTTGTCCCAAAACAGACTACTGCATGCAACCAGAGAGCTCCAAAGGAGTTCTGCAGCTTTCAAAACATGTAAAAAACCTGATAAACACTCTCAGCCTTCTAACTGTCAGAGAGCATCCAGTCCTGACTCCAGAGACAAGATATCCTTTGTGAAGATACTGCTCCAGAAAACAATTCAGAGCAGGAGCTTAACCTGTCTTCTTCCTGAAGCTGATCCACAGAATTCCTTCTTCTCTAACTGTACAAAGAGATAAATCTTCCTTGCCTTTTCTTCTTGAAAGCTATATTTTGCCTGAGTAGGCTCTATTTCATTAGGGAAATACGCCTAGAAGATTCAAGACAAACGTTTTCCATTGCTGCAAAGAGTTGGTCCCAAAGTCATGAATGACCAGAAGGCACTGTGGGCACACTCCTGCTGAGAAGGCTGGAAACAGTGAGGCTGCATACACCTGGTCTCAATTGACCCCAAATCCCTTAGTCTATTATTTCCCATCTGCTATATGTCTCACTGAATGCTCAAAATCAAGAAACAAGTTTAGAGGTAAGAAAAAAATTAAAGTAAGAGCAGTTAGGGGGTCAGTTAATATTTTTTCTAATCAAAATGATGGCAAAGTTCTTGTTTTGGTTCCAGTAAATTTAATAAAGATGTGGTGAGATTCCATGTAGGTAAGTTGTCATCTACAGGAGGACTCAGTACTTCAGGAAGCCTAAGAACAAAAAGCCTAAGGACATCTATGGATTATATTTCCTGGTAAGTTTATTATATGCATTTGGGGAAAAAAAAGAAAAAAGGGGAAAGAAAATGGCTCAAAAAAGTGTAATTCTCCAAAACGTATGGAGAACTCTGTTCTTTGTAACAAGTGACTTATTTTCTATGTCTGAAATGTCTTCAGTTCATAATTTATTTTACGGATTAGAAATTTTTAAAAGTTCAAATGAGTCCCAGTTGTCATGTTATGCCAATGTAATGACATTGTTATGTGTAATATATCATCAAACTGACAATTTTGTAGTACAAAGGGGAATGAAAGATAATGGATTACAATGAAGGACCTTGAAAAAGTAGGTTTCAGAGTTTAATGATTTCAGCTTAGGAAGAAATCCTTTCTCAGGGTTGTTCATCTTGTTATTTTATTTTCTCCTTCATTTAGGCTGAAAATGTTGGTAACAACCTAATCACTACCAAATGTTTCCAACAACTACGTTTGTAATAGTGGCCTTGCTTCAAAGCTTTCTATATTGCTGCCAATAGCCTGGCAAAGTCTCTAAAAATTACAGACATTAAAAATGGTCATTCCCTATATATAATGCCCTGGCTATTGTCCATTTCTTTAATGCTAAATGAACAAAATCCAATAAATGATTTTTCCTCAGGCTCAAGACATTCTTTCTCCTTAAGATTTATGTGAAACCAGTATGCATGATAAAGAAAATAAAATATATTTTACTGACTGTGGCATGTACCCAAAATCATAACAGAGCTCTGGAAAAGCATAGATTCTCTAAAAACCTTGTGAAAATATGTCTCTCCTTTTATTTGATTATATACATACACAAGCATATATCTTTAATAAAAGTAGAATAGTTGCAAAAAGGAAGGAAAGACATAGACTGCAAAATAGCCCATAGCGCTGTAGCAGCTTCCTGCTGCAATTAGAGCTGGAGCTTGTACCAGACTTTCCCACATATCAAGTGCATATTCTAACAATTCTGAGCTAGTTGCTCACCTTTTTCAATCTGAAAAAAACCTCAGTCTGAAATGCTCATAAAGGAGAAGTTGATTCTGATTTTTAAACGTGTCTGCATAATTTTGGATATTGGGAAATAGACTTGGGGGCAAACTGGGCCATCTCTGAAAGCACTGAACCCATCCATACAATAGTGGAAGCTGGCAGAGTTTCATTCATTTAAAGAAATATGTGTTCACTCAGTGCAGCTAAGGACACGAGACTGAGAATACACTCAAAGTTCTTCCCCTTATCGTAATTTCCTGCGATTTGAAGTCATTGTTCCTCAGGGATCAATATTGGGACCAATGCTGCTTAATATGTTTTTCAGTGATGTAGAGAGTGGGATTGAGTGCAAAATGGAGGTTCTCAGCCATTTGTGTGGTTCCTCTGGCGTGTCATATTTAAAGAGAGAAGCGAAGCAAGAAAGTGTGAGAAACAATCCTGCAAGCAACAAGGTCTGACAAGGAGGGTGAGGATGTGCTCCAGGGGACATACCAGACATTTCCTTGCAACCCTTGCTGGAGCAATTTATTTCCCTGCAACCCATGTACTTGACCACACTGGAATAAAGATTCGTCTTTCAGCCCTCGAAGGACTCCGCTCTGGAATGTTGTTTTTTATTTCCTTTTAAAATTAAGATATAAAAGAATGCATATTTTGTATGTATATTTTCAGATTCCCAGACCTACTATTTATTAGTCATAATGCATCAACATGGTCAAGGTTGCTCTCTAATGCAAGCTTCACTATGGTTAGGGGTTAAATTATTGTATTTCCCAGACATCTGAATGCCATAGATGCATAGCAAGAGTTTAAGAAAATATTACCTTGTTAAATATTATTATCTCTTATCTCGTTATCTCTTAAACTTGCTATCAATTACCATAATCTAAATTCAAAGGCACATAAATTAGGAGATTAAAGGGTTGGATTTAAATCAAAAGGAACAGATAGAACTACTATGATGTGACTTTTATGAAGAATTACATTTAGATTTTTAACACTCGTTTTGTTAAATAACAAATAATTTCTATACAAAGATGCACAAATGTGAATAGGTACAGATACATGAAATAAATGTTTAAGTGTTTACATGTATTAAAAATATGCATACTTGTCTAGCCCTTGAGATACCATGTCACCCATCTGGCTCACAGATTACTGCAAACACTTTTGATTATTTGTTATATTTGGTAGTACATTTTAACTTATTATAGTTAAGTGATGCTCAGCTGAGAGGTTATTCTGAATACTAAGATGCCGTTGGAAAATGTTAGTTCTCTGACAATGAAGAGATTGGCTCTTGATTCACAGTGCCACATTATTCACTCTTGTCACTTCTTAACTAATGGAGCTTACCAGGGAGTGAAACACAGTTCCCTGAGTCAGACTATTTCAGCCAACTCAGCCCACCTCTGTTAGTTCCTGTCATTAAACAACACTCCAATTCTACCTGGTCCAAACCAGCAGAACCTATTCAAAGTCAGAAGGTTGCTTTATTGGCGTACAGGTGTCTTCTCTCTCCCTTTTAGTCTGCTGAATACCTCCACCAAAGGAACTCAAGCAATAGCTACCTGTTTGATTTTATCAACAACTGATGCACTTCTTAAAGAAAAAGTATATTGGAATCTTTGCCAAACTTCCATTGCCATTCCACCACTGCAGCGGGAGTATTGGGAGGTAACAAAACTGTGTAGAAAATGTTAACTCTTTAACAGTTGGGTACTGCTTATCAATTTAAGACTATGCTGCCATATAAAAAATACACACTTGTCAAGAACTTAATATATCTTAGCAAGAATAGGGTATGGTTGCATATCACTTTATTATAAATGGAAAAAAAAAAAAAGAACTGGATTTCCATTCCTCAAAGTTTTATTTGTCAATAGCACAACACTATTTCACAGGAAGAAAAATATGACCACCTGTTTTTTATTGTCACATGAATAAATCATGCCAAAGACAGGCTCATAGAAGCGTGTGATTTCCTTTTTTGTTTGTTTGTTTGTTTGTTTTACTTTGGCAGCTGTGCACACTTGTTAATTTCCAGAGGTGAAAATTTGGTCAGGACAGAAGGAATTTGTTTAGGGTAAAGCAGAAAGGGGGGAAATAACTGAAGAGAAAGAAATAAAACACCTACAAAAACATAGAAAGAAAGCAAATAGGGAAAATGGAGGTATGATGATCCTGCAGGAGAGAATGGTGCAGAACTGAATCAAGCAGCAAATCAACATAAAAGAACAAATGTCCGGATTAAAATCTCTGAAAGTCACCCGGAATTGTTGGTACCCATCTCCATTATAGCCACCATACTCTGCTCATGTCAATTGAATTTCTATGTGTTATACCAATTGGGTTTTTTTCCTTCTCTGATTTAATGGCTGGGGAGTTCTTTTTTCTCTTCTTTCCACAATGACCAAAAAGACAGAGTAACTGTTTCAGTGTTCTCAGTATTTGATACAGAGGAAGCAAACTGAGCTCTAAAGCTAAGCAACAATATTGGTTCAGTCCCATGGTCAGTAACTGCTGAGTCACAATCACGGCCCTGAAAACATCCTGCCGATTTCCCAACCCAGTATTTGCAGAGCCAGGTACTGCTTTTCTGATGAGACCGGATGCAACAATATCTAGGGTACTACAGCTGCTTGTGATGAACTGTTTTTTGGCTACAAACTCTCCCACTCTTGTGAGTGATTTGATGAAATTTTTTTTTGCATATACATGTGTTCATGCTCATGTTTCATTCGATCTGTTTCGTACATGGAGTCCTAGATACTGTACTCAGAGAAGCCAAGCCCTGAGAATACCTGCAACATTTCTGCTATTACATATCCCATTATATCTGGTCCTGTGTAGCAATAGCCTACCCTGGAGTAAAACTAAATGGTTCTGTTCTAAATAAAGTGTGATTAATGAAAAGATATCCCTGAAGTCTCAATGAAAATTTGATAAATAAGCAATACACCAAAAAAAGCAAGCAAACTACTTAGCTGTTTAATGAATAAAAGAAAATCTATTTAATGAAATTGATAATGTTTTCCCACTGCAGTATAATGTGAAGTAACTAGGAGATTTTCATTTAATATAATATGCTACAATAACTATACAGTTCTGATTAAAACCAAACAGGGACCAAATTATGAATGTATTAATAATAATGTTCTCTTCATGAAATCCTATAGCATTTTTTTAGTTCCCTGAGGATGTCCCAGAATACATCAGAAGTCCCTAGTTACCCAATGATGTGTAGAGATGATACATTCTATGTAATTTTTATAGCAAATTAGTACTTACTAAAAATAATATGAATGAAACAAAGAATAAGAATTTAGGAAAATAGTACTCACTAAATTGGATGCAAAAGTGGAGGATGCCAGGGAGGAAACAACCCTGGGATATGTTTTCTGTCATTTCTTCAGCCATCCAACACATATTTTCTGGATCAGTGAAAACGGATAACACCTTTCTACAGATACATGTTAATTTCCTGTTCTCTCTCAAGCTTGTGGTGTACTTTTACCAGAAGACAGCATGACTGATCAACTGTTTTCCATGCATCGTATTTGGTTACTGATATTTTCTCAGCTGAGAAGGAAAACAAAGTGAATTGGCTTGGTATAGCACCTTTACACTGACTATTCATTACTGACTAACATCATTACCAGGGGATAAAAGGTAAATTCCGGGAATGGAAAGTACCACCCAAACCTCTGAGGTCCTGAAAACTCTAACTCCTTCCCTTGACTCCTAAGACAGGAAGAGCATCAAAAGAGAACAAAGCAAGGTCAGCAATTAAATGAATCATCCATGCAAACACTTCACAGGTAGCATAGTGCAAGGGATGGTTGCAATCTCAACAATCAAAGATAACTTGTGGTCATACTTACAAAGCCATACAATATGGGCTGAAAGATTAATGACACAAATCAGCATACACAAACTTAGATTTTAAAATGGTTGTCTTTACTACTGTGACAGCTGCTTTATAGACTATTGCATTGTTAAATGGATCAGTATTCCAATGATGCTGTGGAAAACCTGACATACACTCATAATCAGAGACTGACTAAGAAGAAATTAAATACAGAACTCATTTAGGTAACTGCTCTCTTTCGTTGACTTCACTGTGAAGTTAACTTCCAGTCCGATAAGGGAATATAATTACCTGTTACTTTTCTCTGTGAGTTATTCCCTGCTATGGGCATAAAAGAGAATGGAAAATGCAGATGCAGCAAATCCATTGTTTTCTCCTCAAAACAAACAATCAGAAAACAGTCAAATGCATAGTGAAAAAGGAGTAGGGAGAGAAAATCTTTTAATCAAAGGAAAACCCTTTATAAGACCAGTCATTCTTTCAAAGAAACAAACTCAAAGTGGTGATTCAGACAGGGAAAAAAAGAAATTGTTCTCAATATTAAACACTGTTCTCAGTATTCAACACTGTTCCCAGTATTCACTGGAAACATGCAGAAGAAGTGGGCTTTAATTGCTGTCCAGAAGTTTTAGGACAGACATAAGAAATGCTATTTGCAAAGGACATTTCTACCTTACCGGTGCATTTGAGATCCTTTAACAAGTAAACAAGCGAATTTGGTGAGTTTGGTCAACTTAAATTTCCACAGGGTGTAAAAAATTTTAAAAAGTACGAAGGTGTTGCAGGATAATGAAAATGTGCTCCCTTGAATAAATAACTAGTAGAACGTGGGCTAACAACATATAGGAATTAAAAGCCAGTTTTCACAAAGTAAGGACTGAAAGCCCACTGAGTACTGCAGTCAAGAATATCTATAATATGATGATGAAAATCTGATGAATAGAGAGAAGATAAACCTTATATTACATCATTCAAGGTCATAAAAATGAAGATTGAAGGAGAAATGGTTTAGAAGAACTTTTCAAGAACGGGCAATATGCCATTTCAGATGAAATTCAACAATCGCTGTCTATTTAAAAGCATTCATACATGCAAACTGATTCAGATGCTCCACCCAAACCCTTTTTTTCTCTTTAGCCCTTGTGGCATCACCATAAAACGAATGTTCTCTGCCAATATCTAAAACCTGTAAGCACTTCTGGTAAACAAGAGTAAAGAGACGACCCTTTATAAACAAGGGTTTTCTTTGCTGGCACCCTCAGTTTGACAGACTAACCCTTTTCTTCCTATAGAGGGACTCAATATTTACATCATCTTCTCCTTCAATTGCTAGGGCAGCCTATATCTATAAACCATACCTATAGTTTATGCATATGCCCTAAAGTATTAGAGACGATGCTCAGAAAGGAGAAGAAAAATTGCAAAAATAAGAACAAGAAATGTATATGAACATAAAAGTGGAACTGTTTTTCAAAATCTCCGAGTGATTCAGTTTGGAATACATGATCTAATTACATATCAAAAATATTAATTAAATATAGAAATATGTTGTCCCTTTCATTACTGAATACTATTAGAAAAACAAAATCAGTGTTTAAGTGTAAAAAATACAAAAATTTTAAAGAATAGTTAGACAAACAAAAGAAAGAAAACTCCACAGTTCTTCCTTAGTTAAGTCCTTCCTTCCAATCTAGCAATGTTAAAAGGAAAGAAATGCAGATAGAAAGATAAACCTAAAGCATTAATGGAAAAAAAATTGTTGATGAAAATGTTATTTAAATGAAAGATTTAAGTTTGAAACTACTACCTTTTAAATAACTTTTTCAACTATAGCTTGATTTAAGCTTGTACAAAAGGGAGAGAATTTGAATCACTCTGATTTCAATCGTTTGATTTAGGAGGAAACAGTTGCAGTGAATTATTAAAATTTACTGTAAGCACTTGAATAAATTAATATAGATTTGTTTTGATAGCAGCAGTTGAATTTTGGCAGGGACTATAAGGATATGCTGATTTGCTTCTATAAGAGCTAATGCTGATTCATTTGAGATCTTCACAAGACCCTTTATGTAATCTTTCTTGAGTATTATATTTTTTCCTCTAATGCAGTATAGTTTATTTTAACTATGAATAGATGATGCAATCTGATAAGAATGTATTCCATATGAAGTTGAGCCTTGAGGGTTTTTTCCTTGTATTTTTGCATTACTGAGATAATGTCCATGTTCTGATAGATTCCCTGTTTCTGTTAGGACAGAAAGGACAACTGTCAAAGATGGTTGTGGTGGCACATGCCCTGCACATCCTTTCCTTGTTTCACACTGTGATTTCAGAAATATTCATTAGGCATTGGCATTGACAAATGGCACCTGGACTAAGCTCCTCTTGAGCCTCTCAGAAACAGTTTGCTCCCAGGAACTAGTGCTAACAAGCTCTTGTTTAGTTTTTTTTTTTTAAATAGCTTTGGTAACTTAATTTTTTAGACGGAATAACAACCAAGTGGAACAACATTTTTGTTATTGTACTTTCAAAGAAAGTTATTGACTCAAATAGGTGGCAGGATTGAAAATTACTGTGACTAAATCCAACGCTCTTGCAACCACATGAAGAGCAGTACTAAAGGAGACCCTCTGAGCTCTCCTGGACCCCTGTGGGCTGTGAGAGCCAACCTCCCTCCCTTTGAGTGGGGCCTCTCACAGATAGCGAACTCTCAAGTTTGCTGTACTTGGAGGACTGAACAATGACAGAGCCTGAGCTGACACTCCCACTCCTTGAGGCCCTACCTTTTGCCCATTGTGAAGATGAAAAGATGTGAGTACTTCACTGAATTTGAGGGGAATTTTTCACGGGTATATATCTCATGCATGCTCCTTTAGGTCTGTGTAGGTGTGACTGTGAATAGTCAACAGAAAATGTATTATAGACATTGCTCTCTTAGATTCTTAAGTAAGTTAGATTCATAAGTAGGTGAGTTACTGTTGTGTTTATAGTAAATGCTATAAAATTTGTTATAGTATTTAAATTAAGCTATAAATTAAGTACTGTTGAGTCGAAGTGTTGCTAAAACCTTTAGGCCTAAACCATTGGTCAAGTCCAGGGCTAAGTTTGGCAAGTGGGTTTATTCTGAATCTTGTGACTCAACAGGGAGTCTCTTTTATTCCTTTTTATCCTTACCCTTTTCCATCCTTACCCTTTTTATATCCCCAGCCTCCACAGAGATCATTTTTGGTTGATTTTAGTTTTAGATTGATTGATTTTTCTCTGTGTGCTTAAACCATCTAGTAAGTAGTAGAGTGAATTTTTACAACAGATTTTGTCACTCTTTCACTTTAATACTAAACCTGGTTTTGCTTATACTTTTGCTGATTCTTTGAACAACTGAAGACACTCACTTGCAACAAATGGTCAGAGAGATTATTCTTTCCACTCTAGCATAGATGCGTAAATACTGGAATTACTGCAAGGAAAAATGAACCTCAAAATGGTGATGGTCTCTCCAGCACAAGAATTCAGATAAGTCAATATTATTTTGGAATGGAATATTTTCTACAAGAAATGTATGACTACTGTATTTTGAAATACCAATTGCTTTTCAAAAAAGCGGTTTCAAATTGCATGGTACATGTTATAGCAGATATGAAAACCTAAACAAAATCATTACTTCACATCTTGAGCTTTCAGCTTGAGGTGGTGAAACTGAAAGGTGTTCTTTTTCTCTAGTGAATTATCAAGGAAAGGTTTGGAAACTCTCATCATGACAGACTAACACAAATATTATCTGTTAATGACTAACTTTCACACAGTTTCTAAGCTTTGATGTGAATTTATGCAGCCTGTGTGAAGACATCTTAATGAAAGATGACCTGAGTTGTATCTCAGTACTTTAGCAAGTAATGACATGTGCAAGAGACCAGAGAGCATGTTAGAGACCAGCACTAATCATGACTTTCTTTGGTGTCAAATAATTCCTGCACACAAACACAACATGCACTAAACTTAATAACTGTCACAGGAGCTGAAGTGACGTGAAGACACTGAGAAAGAAGAGAAGATTTAAAGATACACTTGATCCAAGAGAGAATGATGTTTTTGGGAAATAACAGGCAGAGTAACAGCCATGGTGTACAGACTTCACAGAAAAGAATTGAATTTTCCCTGAAAAATTAGATATAAAACATGCTGCCAGTATATAATGATGTACAGAGTTTTACAAGGCTGGAACACCGTGATATTTTTTCAGAGTTTTTTTTTCCACACTCCTGAAAGCATTAATTAAACTACTGCATAGAAGACATTTATTTGTCAAGTTATCATTGTCATTTCAAGTGTCATTTTGACACACACAGCAGTTAAATATTTTTCTGGAAACAGTCAGAATTAGAGAAAAAAAAAGGATTGGAGATGATATCATGGAATCATAGAATAGTTTGTATTGGAAAGAACCTTTAAAAGTCATCCAATCCTCACATAAGGAGCAAGGACATCTTCAACTAGATCAGATTGCTCAGAACCTCACCCAGCTTAATCTTGAATTTTTCCAGGGATGGGACATCCACAGCTCCTTTGGTCAACCTCTTCCAGTGTTTCATCACCCTCATGATAAAAAATTGTATGTATATTCATATTTATTTGCTATAATGAACACTTAAATGTCTTTATGTTTTGAAAAACTAGACCTATTCTCCCTTTAACAGCAGGACACAAGTGGTGTATCTTGTATTTTTTCTAGAGTTCTTCCTCAGACTTCTCTACCTTTAATAAGAGAATTAATGAGTAAATTCATAACCAAGAAAACCAGATAACACCAGCAATTCTGTATAGTAACATCAATTGTTAAAAACCTCATCATTTCAGCACCAAAATGCTGCAATCAATTATGTTTTCAAATAATTATGGCATTTTTTTAACACTAAATCAGATTAGTTCATGCTATTTTGCAGGCTTGTCAGGTAGATATGGATACATAAAATGACCTTTTAACATTTCTTTCTTTTTCCAGCTTTTCTGAGACTCCAGCAACTTATACTTCTAAGATGGAGTTTTCTTGATACTCATCAGAACAAAAGGATTCTGTCAGTAGCAAGATACTTGTGTGACCCTCAGAGCTCTGTCTCCAATTTCTTCCTAGCCTCTTGTTGGTCTATTCAGCCTGCAGTCTTTTGGGACAATGATGAGCTACATATTTCTTGATCACAAAATAACAAAATAAGGTGCTACTCTCAGCTGGAGTCTAAATACAATTGTAAAACAATCAATGAAAATAATGAACCCCAACCAATTATACAGAGCATATTAAAGGCTATAAAACTGGGCAAACTTTGACTTGTTCTAATCTTCAATGGCGGATTATTCTGTATGGCAATCTCCATAACTTACGCTTTGTCAGAAGCTCTCACATGTTTTTCCCTGGATTTATACTTTTTAGTTTTCCAAAGAGAACCTATTAAAGCAACCAGGATGAAAAAGGAAGGATTAATCTTTATCACAATTCTTACTTGCGATACTATACTCCAAAAGAAAACATTGTGCTGTTTCACAATAGTAAATTTCCCTTGAAAGCCCTTCTTTATAAATCCATGACATTCTCCAAATTGATTGAATCTTGGAGCATGACCTGCAGGAACAAAAATATGTGAGAATCCAGACTTAGGCAACATGACATTATTTTTTTCATTTCTATTTGTTAAAGCAAACAAGAGAGAAGCAATTATGTGTACATTTTAAAATTACCTTTAATTGAATTTCCAGTTTCTTCAAATAGACAAGGTATGCATAACAAAAGTAATGCATGAAGACATGTAAAAAAAAAAAAAATTAGGATCCTCTTGAGTGTCTTAATATGGCTTCAAAATGCCATAGAATAAAATTAAATTATACTTCATCGTGTGACTAGTCGCATGACAGTTAAAAAAAAAAAAAAGCATGTAATTTTTTTTTTTTACTTAGTACAGTTAACTGCAGCTTTCCCCAAAAATACATTTTCCTAGATTGTCTTAAACACTATTTATTTCATGGATCAAGCAGGGTAATAATGCTATTTTTTTTCCACACACGATTATGCTATGGTTTTCAAGCCATGTGTATCTTGTCTTGCCTATCCTTTTTTATTTTTGTAGTTCTCTCATTATAAATCATTACTTCTATTTACTTCAGTTTTACTCTTACTTTATGTTTAGGATGAAATTTATGTCGCCTAAATTTTGCTAATCAAGTGTCCAGTCTTATTAACTTTCCCAGTATAATTTGCCAGGAAAAGTCTCTTCCAAGGAGCATTTAATCCCCTGCCAAGATGGGAATCTGCCCCAAGTTTTAATTTTCCCCAATACTTATGACATTGTGGCTTTGGCTCCTTCACTTCAGGCAATTTACATTAGCACAGAAGCAGTCTTGCCATCACTTCTGCCCCTTGCTCCTACTGCCTCCCCTCAGCAAACAAGGAGGTTCGAGGAAACAGATCAGTAGAGAAAAAACTACAACACACAACTGTGTGAGGAATATTGCAGCCTGAGTTTTGCCTGGCTTTTAAGCACTAATTTTTACTTGCAAATAAACTCTAGTTCTTGAAAATCTGTCCAGGCCAGGTCTTGAAAGGATCCAATCTCTTCACATCTTCAGAAGTAATTATTCTAGGCTGGTAAGCATTTTTTTGCCAATTTTTTTTAGTGTTCATTTAATAGGCAACTGAGAAATAGTGTCCTCTTGGCCTTCCAAGAGTGGACAACTCCACTTTAATCTGCTCCTGATACTCATTATGTGTCTCTAGAACACCCAAATTGTTAGCATTAATCATTTGCTAAAGCAGAATACCTTTCTAACTGCTTGTAAAAATAATGGTGTTCATACATTGTTTCAGCATACAAATCATAGCATAAATTGTAGCAAGTTATTTTATTGATATTTACAGACAAATAAGACTATCTGGGGAGTCCAACATTCTACCTTGTTATGCATTGAGATGTCACTACTAATACTGCAAAATATCTGTTGTTTTATCGATTCTAAGACTTTTTAGCTTCAGAGAAATATTTTTTGAGGCATTTCTGCAGATATGAGAACTTAATAGCAGACAGTAGCGGACATGCACACTTAATTTTCAATGGAATAAAATTATCTACAACGTGAGCAAGACTACAGTTTCTGTCTCTCCAGAGGCTTGTAATCATAGATAAGATTACTAACAATGGTAGACATTAATTTCAAGTGAAGAAAGGTGTTTTCTCTTTTGGTGATGAAGCCAAGGTAGTCTAGTTTGCAAGACTAACAGCACTAGCAGAGCAAGTAGCAGTCCTAAACAGAAGGCAGATTTGTCTACAAATAAACCCACATATGATAGAATTGCACTTCCTCCAACTCCCCACAATATTCTTAGCACTCAACACAGATTTCAATTCCAAAAAGTACAGTTTCAAGAAGAGCTTGAGAATATTGCCTGAACTGATGTTGACTGCTGCAAGATGTGCAGCAATCAATGCTCGCATCTGTGCCCCAGATGTGCTAGTTTTGGCTCGAGTAGAGCTAATTTTATTCACAGTGCCTAGCATGGAGCTGCATTTTGGATTTTTGCTGAACAAAATGATGATGATATAGAGATGTTTTTCATATTGCTGAGCAGGTCTTACACAGAGCCAAGGTATTTTCCACTTTTTGTACTTCCACACCAGTGAGGAAACTGAGGGTTCATGGGAAACTGGGAGGAGACACAGCCGGGACAGGTGACCCCAACAGAGCAGAGGGATATTCTAGACCGTAGGACATCATGCTCATTATATACAGTGGAGAGAAGAAGGAGAGAGGGGGTTGTTTGGAGTGATGGAGTTTGTCAGCCAAGTCACTGCTACATATGATGGGGCCTTGCTTTCCTGGAGTTGGCTGAACACCTGCCTGCCCATGGGAAGAGGTGAATTAATTGCTTGCTTTGTTTTGCTTCTATGCACAGCTTGTGCTTTTGCTATTAAACTGTCTTTATCCCAACCACAAGTTTTCTAGCTCTTACCTTCTGATTCTTTCCCTGATCCCACTGGTGGGAGAGTGAGAGAGCAGCTGCACGGGGCTTGGTTCCTTGCTGGAGATAAACCATGACAGTACTTTTTGGTGTCCAATGTGTGGGCACAAAGTCTTCAAGATAATGACAGATTTGTCATCTAATTTTCTTTCCAACACTTAACTAGTGTATCTTCGTAGCTATATTAATTTTTTTTTCCCGCTCCCCATATATGACTGACATACATGACTCAGAGTCTCATCTCAGAAGCAGATGTTGTCAGCTAATAACCTGATGTCCCTTTTTCCGTTCTATACTGTGAAAATTAAACCATTAGGACATTCACTGTGTGTCTACATTTGTGAATATGCAGATGTTGGCAAATATGTAAAAATGACATGCTCAAGTTTGAATTAATTATCTTACACCAGCTTTTACCATTCTTAAGGAATGCTCATATAATATTATTTTTTACCTATGACACAGTTAGATTAGCAATTTAGCCACACATTCTGGAAGAAACAACATTTGGGTAATGTTATTTTCCTTCTTTTCTGAGAAGAAGAAAAGAATGTAGAAATTGAAAGTATTTGAAAGACTCTTACAAATACGTACATGGGACAGCATTTTTATATCACTGCTCCTTATTATCCATTACTTTGTCTACATCATTCATAACCATATAAATGGTAAACAGAATTAACAGTGAATAGGTATGTGTTAAATAGTTTAAGAATCTTCTTGTGGTTAGTTTGTCTCATATCTAACCTGTGTAAAGATGAACAAATAATAACATCTTGCTTTCCTAATGGGTAACAGAGATAAATGAAACTCAGAAATGTTGGTGCTTAATGTCACATTCTATATGCAAGCCCTTCACAAAGAAGCTGCAGATGAAATTCTCATAGGAAACTAAATCTACCCAAGAGCAGGTGGAGTACTATTGAAGTGTATCTCATATGCAGGATGTGGAAAATATGCAATTATGCTGCAATCTCTCCTCACTTTAGGATGTTTCATCAATAAACCTACACATCTTGGTATCTATCCAGAAAGAGCCCCAAACAACCCTTCTATAAGGAGACACTTTTGTATACTGCCACAGATGGGAGAGCATGTTCTCCACAGTCAAAACACCTCCTACAATCATCTTTTAGCTTGTGAAAATAGAAATGGTAGAAGATGAATGTAGCCTCTAAGGAAGCTAGCAGAATGAAGAAAATTATCAAATCAGATGTTTATTTTTTGTCATATGTTTATGAATAGGAGAAGTGTGAAAGAAGCAGCTGTAAGTAAAAAGTAAAAATAAAAAGATGGGAAGATATTTAAAACATTTTAGTTCACATTTACTGAAGAAAAATCTAGTAAAACCTACTGAAAGCTGAAGGTCTATTTTGAACCACTTCTGTATAAGCATTCTGATAGCAAGGTCTTGGTTTGTTTGGTTTTTTGTTTTTTTTTTTTTTTTAATCTAGTCTGTAAACACTGTTGTGTTTGCTATTTGTGGCTTGGCTTTCCAGGTTGGATATGCACCTTTCAAAATTTTTGGCTTATGCATATACATCCTACTAAAGATTAAGCTGAATTCAGTGGGAACCTTTCAGTGAGTGGTATTTCAAGGATTAGGTATGCTGTCAACTTTTGTGCCCAGGTCAGAGTGTTTGGCCCAAAGACATTTGAATATCAACTGAAAAATGACTTCTTGATTACTGAAACACAGAAGTATATATTTAAAGGAAAATTAAAGAAAAGGTTCTCTTTTCTGGAAAGGGGTGAGAATGATGTCAGATGAAATTAAAAATCCACTAAAAAGTTCACAGCAAATATGGGTTGCTCTTGTAACCATGTCAAAAGGGTGCAAAGGATCAGTGAAGAGTCCCTAGGAACAGAATGCTATAAATCCTTATTTGAGAACTAGTTGTTCAAAGAGATTCAAGCAGAAACTGTCATACAGTATAAGGTTAAATAATAAGATGGTGATAGCTGATAGTATGAAAATATAACCTAGAGTTACCTTAGATGGTTATAATACTAAAAACCACAACCTCAGGAGAATTTATACATGTAAGTGATAATATAATGAACTGGAAGAAGGTCAGGATTAAGAACTTTTTCGTGGGTATGAGTGATCAAGAATGGGTGTCCAATCACTTGTATCTGTGAAAGAAGCCTGCTTTAGGGACAACTGGAATTTAATATAGGTGGCTAGACAGAGCCACAGCAACAGATGTGGAGGTAACTGTACTGCCTCAAGAGACCAATTGTATTTTTGAAAGGTGTTTTCTTTTCTTCACTTACCTTTTCCATATTTCTTCCAGAGGATGAGGCAAAGTGAAAGAGGTACTACCACCAGTCTAACATTCTTGAAGGAGCAGTCAGATGATGTTCCAAAGCCCTTCTACTTGAATGCTCAAATAACCTGCTTCTTTTGCCCTTTAAACTGATTAGGTTCCCTACACCTCCAATCCACTGCAGAAAATCTCTTTATTCCTCCCAAAGCTTTTGTTTTTCATTCTTCCCTGTTTGTTTACCACATATCTTTGAGTTTCAGTTTTTCTTGTACTTTGATTCTCCTAACCATACTAAAGTTACCATTTCTTTTCACTTCAATTGTTCCACCTACTCCTTTTTCCCCATTTCCATGTTCCCTGGAACATCCAAAGCTGCTGAGCTGTCCTTGCTTTTTCTGCCTCAGCCACCTCCATTACTGGCAGAGCCCATGCCACTACACCTCCACCAGCAGGCACTTATTTTCTCCTGAGCACCACAGCTCGTGCACCCCAATCTTCTTCCAAATTTGAGTCCTGGATTCACGCTTTGAAATGCCTGGCAGAAACTTCAGGGACTGTGGAAACAACCTCCACAGGTGACATTCTGAGGACAGAAAGAATGACACACACAGAAAGAAAGAGGTTGTTTTCTGACCTGCCCTCCTTCCTATTTTATCAGTTAATTGAAGTGCTATAGACGCCACTTTGCAGCACTTGCAGGTCCCTCTTGACTCAATGTAGACATATTGGCTATCAGTCTTTGCTCCTTACTCTTTCCTGCCACTGTTCGGCCACTGCTAAGAAAATAAAAAATAGCAGCTAGACATTTACTGCTTCTATCCCATTTTCTCCTCCTTGTAGAAGGCCATGCAAGGAGACCACTGATAATTTACTCTCTTCTTGGATAGACGCTGAACCACAGTCTGGCCTGGTACACTTAGTATTGGAACATATCACAAAAGATTTATAACAATACATTTTAATTAATCACTCTCCAGAATTTCAGCTGGAATTAATACTGCACACAGCCACATTTAGAATTATTTTTAAATCAAGTGTGCCAATGTGCCATTTTCCCCTCACTCACTCAGTCTCAGAATTTGGCAAAAAGCTGGATGAATTTTTGCCAAGGTGATTCATTTTATCCAGACCTCTAATTATATTTGGACAATTAAGGAGAGAGATGGGGGCAGTTCAACAAGTCAAGAGGATTTTATAAATAAAAATTTGTCTACTATAATGGAAAGCATTAGCTACCAAGTAAAATGATATAAATAGAGAGCTCTTTGCTGGAGAAAAATAAAAACAGAAACTGACCTTTCTGCAATTACGCAGGTTGATTTGCCGGATGAGGAAAATGCAGAATCTGGAACGAAAATGAATGTGAATTCAGAGTCATAAAATCCAAGCACACAGAACAAGTAAGTAAATTCTGCTACTCCAAGACAACAAAGTCTGTACCTTGAACCCAACAGACACAGAGAGACCACATTGGTCTTTAACTTCAGGTATTTCCCATTATGCTATTTTACTGGAGTTTCAGTTACATAGTGCACTAGGCTACATTTGGTAAGGGTGATCAAGGACCTTTGATAACAATCATTAGTTGGTTTAAGTTAACACAGCAGTGAACTCTAATTTAAACTCTATTTTTGTGTATCTTTGTTCTGTTATTTATTCTATTAACAAAACATCTGCTTTGTAAAAACATCATAATTTTTTTACTGTATCAAATTTTATCTCTGTTAAGAATTAATATACAGTCCTCATTGCAAGAAATCAGAGCAGAACTCTGTACAGATTGAGCCATACATTCTCTAGGAAAGAAAAACAGTACTGAATATCAGCAGGTGTTTAGATTTACAGAGGGTGCACAATTTTATACTTGTCTTTTAAAAGATGAAACATGAATAATCACCACTTAGTTTTCTTTCAAGCACATACTCCAAACAAACAATGCTAGAATAACAATCCACTTCCTTAACTTTATTGATACAGCACCACAAATCAAATATAACGTTGTCAAAATGACCCGAGAAAACATTTTTATATTTGTTTTTCTGATGTTGTGAATGATGATTCTCCATATTTTGCTTGAACTATTCATTTTCACCAGGAGACATTTGAAGGCAATTCTAATCATTTTCTGAGTCATATTTAAAATAACTGTGAGACTGATTTTCCATTGTCCTGAAGAATGTATAGTCATTCAGATGGTGCAGAATGGTCCCACTTCAGCAATCTACTTAAAGTACATGCCTGACTAAGTGTGTGAATCGTCCCATTGATTTCAAAGGGAGTATTTATATCTTTAATGAGAGGCACACTTGGGAAAGACAGACTGAATCAGAGCTGGAGCAGGACTCAGTCTCTCTTCAGCTCAAATACTGGCACTTCACGTCACGCACCCACCTATTTGTAATTCCTACCTAGGCTGAGGGAAAGGGTGACCAAGCTGCTACTCCCAGGTCCCAAACACAACAACCCAATCTACAGTGGGCTGCCAGACAGATGCAGTGCTCTTGTAGGCAGACAAACACCCTTACTCTAACTGGTGGTACGCATATGATAACTCACCCTTACACAGCAACATTCTATAAAACCTCTAAATGCACAAAATTGTGCAAAACCAGTCGGCCAAATAAATTAAAAAATGAAAGAAAAATTGCGAGATTTGACATGTAACACATAAGGTAACACAAGAATTATTAGTAAGATGTAGAAACAGCTCAAATACGACTAATCTTAGATTGTATCTTTGGAACACTGTTTCCATGTTCAGAGCAGGAGTATTGTGTTTCTACAACAAAGGTTCCTGTGGATGCTAAAGCCAGCCACCGTTATGTACCTCTAACAGACTGAATTGTATATCAGATCATTTTGTGTTTCAAATTTGTGTGTAATCAGCTGTGTTCGCTAAGTTTAGATGCTAACAATTCTTACAAGATATGCACAAAGAGCAAAGAAAATTAGGGGTTTGATAGATAAAGTAGGTTTAAAGATGTTGTGACAACTGAATCTCTAATAAGCAATACTAGTGGCATTTTACAGTTTTATTTGCTTCATAGTTTAGTTACATTTCTTTTATTTTCTTCCTCTAGATGCTTTAATTTCGTTTCATCTAAAGTAGGACATAGATGGAAAGAGCTGGTAAAGCAAAACTGTATTAAATTTCTGAGTTTTAAAATTACATGTTTAAAAAAAATTAACATTTAAGTACTCCTCTTGTAAACATTTTAGAATTCTAGGTACACAAATGATGTCTTAAATAGAAACTCTGTTTACCTCTCCATATAATGAATTCTCACTAGTGTACAGAGATCTAACAAATAGCTTTGACATTCTCAACTCTTTTAATATTGCTCTCCACAATCCCGTCTCTCTTTCATCACTTGTTCCACCATGCGAAGACATTTTGCTGCATTTATGTCATGACCCCCACAGAACTGAAAACAGGGAACCATAGGTTGGCTGTGGATTGTCTAGGGAAGGATCTCTGCTTCCATCTATTGGTGAACTGCTAGAAGAGAGCAAGAAGGCCTTACTCATTTCCCTACTTCCTTCATTTTCAGTGAGAGTTTTCTGCCCAGAAGTCCTCTGGGCCCATGGTTACCCTTTTGCCCACACCTGTGCCCATAGTAAAATGAAACAACCATGAAGTCAGACTTTCCCAATGAACTGGTAGGGTTCTCCAGCTGCCATGTCCTAAATCTATCAAACTTCTTGCCAGCCAGGCAGTATCAACCAAAGAACATGTCTTGTGGCACAGTCCAGGCACCGGTATTGCTGAGGGACACCAGTCAGTGTCCCTGGGACCAAAAGCACAAATAAAGGCAACATCACAGCAAAGAAGCACACAGAGACAGCAGTACCACTTACAATATGTCTCTAAACATAACAGGCTGCTGGGAGACAGACATAAAGCAATGCTCTGCATAGACTTACCCCAAGCAAAATAACCCTAGATATTTAATATTCCCAAATTTTTAAGCAGGAGCACAAGTCAGTGCATTCAATTCGTGAACTGCTAGACATTTAAACCTCACTCTTCTTGTTCAAACCTTATGCCAACGTAGTATTGGCACATGTGAAATCAGAAGGTCAATAATATTTATTTCTTAGTAGGACACATAATCACTTCACTGCATGTTGCTTTTCCTCATATTGACTATTTTCCTTATGTGTATTACTGTCTCTTAACATCTACCTTCTTAATATTTCTCTATTAATTTTCTTAAATATTTTTTTTTCTGTCCTTTCACCGTATTGAGGTTTATATATTTCACTTTAATTCTTATTATCCCATTTCCATCAGTATTTCCCTCAATATTGTAACCACTTGCCTATCACTTTATTTTCTCTCCTCAACCCATTGTTTGTATCTTTTGTTTTTTTCTTCTTGGCATTAGTTATCTGCTGTTTCAAGAGCGTCCCTTCACACCTCTTCTCCTTTGAATCCCTCCCAATATATCTTCACTTGTTGGGCCACCATGTTTACTTCAAACTGTCACCCACAAGGGCAGTAGAAATCTTTCTACTGCCAGCGAAAGGACTCTCTCAGAAGTCTTCATGTTGTATATGGATCTGTATTCAAGCTAGTAGTACACACTAAATTAGACAGAACATTCCCACCATCTGTTCAGAGTAGCTGTAAAGAGTTGCACAGATGCCGGTTTCACTGCACAGCAACAAATTTTATTGGTTTGGTAACCCCAGAGATTATACTACACAGTGAGCACCATCTACTGGCACCCAATTATTTATACATGTATGTAGATATAAAGCATTTCTCTGTTCTTGAATGAAAAAATATTTCTTTTTAAAAGAATAATATTTTTTTAGCAGATCTGCAATTAGCTTTCTTTTCAGCTCACTGCATGGTAATAGCTACATTTCTGGCTGGAAGGGAAAGAAAAAACCCCTAGATATTTAAATTGCATTATTTAAAATTAATGTAAACACACATGTAATTTAACACACACAATTTTTAGATAAATAAACATACAAACACACACATATTTATGGTAATCTTGGATTTAAATCATCTCCTCTTTACTTTTTTCTTAGGAAGTCTACCAAAAAGAAAAAAAATATGCTTAATCCCACAGTAATAACTGCAGATACTGCAGCATGAATATATTTTATTGATATTCTGAAATTTTCTTAACTACAGAAAGACTCTGAAGAGGGAGAGATTTTGAAATACAAATTTCATTTGGACAAGCATTTGGTACATATACATCAAAGGAAGAGCTGGACAGGAGTTTTTTAATCAGAATGACTTTGTAAAAAATACACTTTTAACAAGCTCAGAATGTTCTGAAGGAAGCTTTGATTTTCTTCTAAGTCTTATACTTTCTGTGAGTAAAAAGCACAAATCTATTGTAAAAAAGGGAATCTATTGTATTTAATTTTCTTCTGATTCAAATATTATTTTTTCATGCCATTCAATTAGCTTGGTTTAACATCAAACTGACTTTACCAGTTATACTTCATTACTTAATAGGAGAGGTAGAATTTGAATTTGATGGTATTTGGGGTCCATTTATTCTCAGTTGCTATTGTTTCAATGTGCAGACAGTATGTTTAATTTTTATTTTAACAGCAGGAATATACAAGAGTTTTAGTCCAATTTAACTAACGGTAAAGTTAGTAAAGACTCTCATTATATCCTGTGCTTTCCAGAAATACAAAGTTTGCACAGAATAAAGACTTCCCTTTCATTTCTTGCATAAGGGAGACTGTCAGGACTATGTCTGTACTACACTAGTTAAGTGAGTGTGCCCAGGAATTTTTCCCAAGTACAATTAGCATGGAGAAGTTTGTTGGATTTATGGTATTCAAAAATTATGATCAAATTCTCTTATAATCCATCACAGGGATTGCTGCAGGAAGCTGAACATTGGAAACAGCCCTTGGAGTGATAGAAACCTCAAGCTCTGCCAAGAAACTGTTTAGGATTCACTAATTTATATTTAGGGAACATAGGAATAGTTTGATGGAATTGACAATCATATTTCAGTGCCTAGAACTGCTTCTTGATTAACCTACTAGCATAGAAATAGCCTTAGAGGTTTAAAAAGTGAAACTAATCCTAGTGACAGGCTGATTGAGACACACTTCCCAAATCTGCATGGTATGCCACAGGATACCTGGAACCTCATATAAGGTGCACTAATTGTCTCATTTAAGCCACATAGGGGAGATCTACAGGGTTTTTATTCAGTGTGAAGGAAAAATTACATCATTGTGCTTGACATCATTGACATCTATATGAAATCATCAAATTAATTCAGAGCAGTGACTCTGGACTTTATAAATATGTATCACAAAAGAAATACATTCAAGGATATTCTCCTGATATTCACCACCAGTTAAACTGTGAGTTTCAATCTATTTCAGCATATCAATTTTAAGAAATAATAATACATATCAAACCAATTCTGTTAAAATTCTGGTAATAATACGCTGGCTTAATGAAATACTTTTACACGCTTTTAAATGTGTGATAGCACTGAAACATACCTTACCATAACCTTAAGCTGGACAAAATAATTCCATGTATTTTAACATAATATCTGATCCAGAGCAATAAAGGCCACAGTTTGGGAGTAATCAGTGTAATATGTAACTATAACCATTGCTTAGCTTTGTCAACACTAGTTTCTGGATGAAGACAGTATTTTCAGAGCAAAGGTTAGGTTTCCTCCCTAAATGCCAGTTATCTACTGAACCCTGGAAGACTTCTGTGGGACAATGTGCACAAGGACATTTGGACTAGCCCCATGTTACCCTTACAGCTGCAGTCTTACAGCTATTCTTCCCCCTGAATTGAGATAATGAGTAAAGCTTGCATCCTCTCCTGGCATTCTATCCTTTCTAAATTTTCCTCAACATAAAATATTCTTTTAAGCAAAATATTTTGTTGGTCTAAAAAGCTATTTAATTATACTGCATTATACTCGATGAATGCAAATGAATTATCAAAAATGCTACTGAGATTTAGCAGTGAACTTCTATACAGTTCTATTACTTATGCCAAAAGGAATGAAGACTTTCCATTTTCAATTTTAAGTTTACACAGGGAAAACACAAATGGGCACATATATTTTATATCATACTATACCTTTCACAATTAGCTAGTAAGAATAAACCTTTCTCAGTCTGATAGTTATTCTAAAGATTCTCTTTTCATGCTTCCGAATAAGACCCTATGTGTGCTTCTAAATTGATTTGTGCATGCACCTCAAAGCTCTGGCAAAGCACATTTTAAAAATTGCAATAGAATATACATCAATATTTAAACACATTAGATATTCTTCAACTTTTACCTTGAGCAGTTTTTCTCAATTTGCATAAAAATGTATTTCTTTAAAGGCTGGGGAGAGACTGGAACATGAAGATACACACTCTAAAAACAGGCATGCTTAATGCTTACTTTAAGGAACATTTTAGCTAGATAAAAAGTTTCAAGTTCAGGACTTGAACTAAATGGAATATTAAGGGCAAATGCCTCAGCAAGTGTAATACATACAAGAAGCAGAAAGCAAGGAGAATTATTTTATGAAAGTTTAACCTTCTAGGTTCCCTCAAAATATTTTGCAGCACTGCAAAGCTTTTAATTTGAAAACTGAATTTTCCAGTTTTCTTTCAAAGTTTCTGGGTGAAGAAGAAGAGTTTCCGTGAATATGAAAAATTAAAATCAGTTGAGAAGCCCTCTACCTGAACCCCAGGGGCACCATTACCTTAGCTAATAAAGTCTCTTGATGCTCAGGTATCTTGACAAAATGCCTTAACATCAAAAGACTAAATTCTACTTGTAACCCTACTGCTTGCCAAAAATTATGCAGTCTACTCTTGGCACCTCCTTGCCATTTCTTAATCTACATCTTATCATCTCCACTTGGACTAAAGTGGCTCAGGAAATGCTAGATTTCTGTGGAATGGCAGTGTATAAATAATTTCTCGGGAATCTTAGACATAAAAAAAAGCCCCTTGGTATTGCCCACAAGAAATGAATGCAAACTTCAATATGGCTTGATATAAAATTCTCATGTAGTTTCACAAAACAAGTAGATATGTAGCATCAGGCATATATTGTTAAAATGGAGATTCTGACTAGTTTTGTGAAGCTGTTTTTACAGCTACCATAATTCCAAATCTCTCCCAACTTTTATTGCCAACACACTCAGCAACAGACTTATGCTTCCTGTTGGAAGTTATGAGATATCACTACCACAGGTACTTTTCATTACCTCAAGACTGATAATACAGATTCTAAGTTTTATTTCCAATAGACTAAAAAATGGCTGCTGAGTTAAGCTGTGCACCCCAGAAACCCACAGAAGAAAGTAACTTGTGAGAAGAATTTATTTCACTATTGATGCATGCACACTTCAGATGTAGCTGGAAATTAATCAGTACAAGAACCACAATTAAAAAGCCTCGTTATATTACACCAAATTTTTCTTAGAACATTGTTAAATTATGCCTAACTCACACTGGGGTTTCTACAAACTGACAAAAATTGGCATCTGTTTAGAATAAAGAACTCAAACAACACACACCAGATGCATCTAAACTGGAGGTCAAGATGTAGTAACAAGGTGTACAATGCTTGAGTGCCCCTTAACCTCTCAGGGTAGTGACATTAGAAATTAACCTATCACCAGCAATTGTCTTGAGGCTGTAGACTGACAATAGCACTGTATCCTTTTGTCTTGATATTGTGCTGTTGGGACAATAGCGTGATCAGGTAAAGGATTAAAAATTATCTTCTAAATTGCAAAAATGTAAACCTGCCAGAGAAGAGAGATCTTTCTTTCCATTCTAATGTATTGCTTAAAATGCAATTATTCTTAGACTTGTAAATCACCTAAAGGATACCCCAGATTATTGCAAGGGAAATTCAGGTCTTTATTCCACAATAAAAAGATGTACATGAGACTAATGAACACCATAAACCCAGACATTTTTATTATCATTAATATTAGGTTTGGTGACTAGTCTGATTCTGCATAACATGAAATTCAAATTTGCTTCTTTGATCTACAGGTCTGTTATCTCACCATGGAAGCTGGATGCAGAACATGTTTATTAGCTAGTCTGGACAATCTGCAGACACAAGACACTTTCCCATAGCTTTTTTAACTATTATGCAACACTTAGGATCCAAATCAAAGGGCCTTCATTATACTCACAACACACATTATCTCAGCATTTCAAATTGTCCCTGATACTCATTGTGTCCTTGTTTTCATCTCTATCCATTTTGTAACAAACTCTGTACCTAACTTAATTTTTTTTGCTTCAGGGTTTGAAAGCTACTTAGTATAACGTGGCTGTTCTCAGCCAAGTGCTGCTAATACTCTCTGTAACCAAATTTCTCTGCTAAAGTGAGCCTTACACATTTTGGACTGAAATTTGTCATTGTTAGGAGTGGATTTAAAACTAATTTGAGTCCTTAATGCTATTAGAAAACCAGGGCAATTAGAGGTCTAATTAACTTTGATGATTTGTGACTTTACATCTTAGGAATACAACTTTTTCTAAATGGAAAGGATAGGATTTTGAAAGTTTTTTTACTGAAGCCTGTCACAGTTCAGGTGTGCAGATTGAACTATTTTGAGCAACCACCAGTATCCAGCTGTCAGGCAATCTTTTCTTAATGAATCCTTATATGTAAAAAATAAGTATGAAAATCACTGCTATATGTCAAATTAGAGTGGCAAAACTCCACAGCACACATTTATAACACATAGATTTACTTGAGTATGAAAGGAAAAACCTGAATTCACATTCTGGATGTATTTGCTGAACAGCTTCCTACCATAAGTGCAGCTACTGTTTAAACACCTTAAGTTTTAGAATAAATTTCAAATTGAACTGTCTTTGTTAACGCATTAATGTACAATGCTTAAGAGAATACATGATTTTTGACAGCACTTTGAAAGAAATTAGAAAATAAGGCTCATTTAAAAGTGACATGGAGGTGTAGGTGGGCTTCACCAACGGTCATGCCAACCAGAATCTAAAATACCTGAAAGGTATGCAGGAAGGAGATAAGGAAATGGATGAATCCTGAATAAATTAAAGCATGTGCAATCCCACCATGTACTAAGCAAAACAGAAGAGATGGAGCAAATATTTATTTGACTTATCTATCTTTATGATTGAAACTAATTTGCTTACTGTAAACTAGATGATTGGATATAAGAACCTAGGGAAATTTGCTTGAGGAACCTCATATGTAAAGTACATAGCACTAAACAAAATTTAATTAATTCTGTAACATGAAACCTAAGAAATCATAACTGCACTACAAAGCACATTTGGAATTGATAGAACAACTTTCGAAGAGTGTAAGTGCTACATCAGTACAAGAAAAAAAATCAAAGCTCTAAATACATTTAAGTTCAAAAAGGTCTCCTGCTATGTTCTCTTTCCATCACTGGTGAAGAAGACCAGACTCCAACTCAGGTGCAGGATCATGCACTTGATTTTTATTGAACTTCATGAGGTTTGCATGGGCCCTTCTCTGAGGCCCGTTAAGGTCCCTCCAGATGGCATCCCTTCCCTCCAGCATGTGAATCACACCACACAGCTTGATGTAATTGTCAGACTTGCCGAGGGTGTACTCAATCCCACTGCCCATGTCACTGACAAAAGTGTTAAACAGCACAGGTGCCAGTACCAATCCTTGAGGAATGCCACTCAGGACTTCATCTCTACATGACTATTTAAGATGATAGTTTATTAAGAGATGTAAAATTGTTTTAACCCTTCATATTCTCCAGCTCAATGGGTTTAATGTTTTTGGCCCCCCTGGGATCTCTCATAGCAGCAGAGCTGTAACAGAGCAGACAGTGTGTGTGAACAGGGCAGATGAAGCCCCTTTCCCTGCTTGCAGCTCTTTCCTCATCACGTCCTTCAGATGAACTCTGATTTGAGGCATCACACACTTGTCTATGAGTGAGGCAGAGAGCCCAAGCTTCATCTCCTCTGCCTCCAACAAAGTTGTGCTTCATGGCAAAACTTAGCTCATCCAAACCAAAGTGCGTGGCGAGCACGAAGAATCTTACAGACAACAGGCTCTTAGGATGTTTGCAGGTTTACTGATGACTGTGACCAGGCCTTCTGCAAAAGACTGAAATGCTTCTAAAACATGAAAGCCCCAGAGATGATTTGAATAAAAAACCTAAATGTTTGAATAGAGAAAACTCTAAGCAATGTGGGAAAACAGAGGAGGGTTGACAAATACCCCACACTGCAGCCTAGGAGGGAAGACCTTTATTGCACTCAACGTAGGGATCATTTTCCAAAGTCGCAGCCGCTTGGGATAGCTCATGCCATCTCTAGTCTTGCTGGCTCTCAATTCCCAGTCTGCAAAAGTTTCTTGATATCCATGAGGTTCAGGCTTCAAACTGAAAACAGAAATTCTTCTCTAGCCATACCCTCTCAATTCTTAAGTATTTTGCATATTGAGCAAGCTCAGTAGCTTCTAAAAGAAGAGCAATTTCCCATATCCTTCCAGATGGTTTTAATAATTCTTTTAATTTCTAAAAGAAATAGCAGCAAACAGAATCAAAGGGATTAAAGGACTATAAGGCACTTTTAACATAAGTCCTGGCACTATATACCCCTGCATAGCATCAATTTGTAATTAAACTGCTTGGTTGGAGCAGTATCTATTACTGCTATATCTGAACAACTCTTTAGTACATAATTTTCTTCTTACCATGTGCCAAAGTAGGATGGACTATGTCATGTAATTTCAGGTTCTTTCCCTATTACTCTGTCTCCTTCGAGTGTTGAATGCATCAAACTAAGTGGCATTCTTTTCCTGCACAACACTGTCAAACATTTTAGTGTCCACAATTAACTACAATCCCATTTTATAGACTGAAAGCCTCTTCTGAGACACTGGAATACTTTTCCATCCCTCAGGATAAATTCTCCAGTCTTTCACTCCAAATAGGATTCCTTCTTGCCCATGAGCTCCCAAGTGGCTGGGAAGGGATACCTTCACAGGTGTCTTGACCAGACAACAGACCGAGTCTGCACATCAGAGCCTGTGTAAATGGCCCCATCTTGCCCAGACTGTGTGCATAAGTATGAGGTAGAAAACGTTGCCTTGAACACAGCTAACCTAAGGTCAATGACAGGGCTCTTACTTAAGCAGGTACAAGTCCCAGCCAGAAGGCAAAGGGGGTGAGCACTAGTGGCATGTGCCGGGCAGGCAATGGATCAACCCCGGTGCTCTCAGCCCCCACAGAGCATCTCAGCTGCTCAGCACTGAGCACAGCTGGGACAGGGCAGCATAACAGCACTGACACTGATTCCAAACAGGAGGACTGTCTCTCAGCACAAGATTCCTCCTTCCCCTGCTTCTGACAGGGAAAGAGTCTCAGTGGTGAGGAGCACAGAGAGGCTGGTGTCTCCCAGCACAAGAGGAGCATTGCCAGGCAGACCCTGGCCTCAGGTGGCAGTGCTGCTTTGCTCATGGGTTGCAATGCAATTGCTCCAGCACGGCTCTTCTCTGTGCTGGAAGGTCACACAAAGTGCTGCAGTTTCAACTAGAGCCATGCTACAAGCAAGCAGTTCCCAGGCCTGGAGCAACAATGTAGTCCTAATACAACTCAACTAGGGCTTGCTTCCCAGCTGCGAGGGTGCTGAGAATACCTTCTGCTCTGTCTCCAGCAGCTCTTTGTCCACTCTGCAAACCAAAACAAGGCTCACTTCTGATGCTTTTCTTCTTAGAGCAGATCAGCAGCTGCACAAAGCATAAATGCCCCCAGACTCCAGAGAGGTCTCCCTCTGTGTTCCTGCATAAAGCAATAAATAAATCAGTCACCATAAACTGTAATCGATCTGACCAGGTCACACCCTGTTTCTGCAATTCATTCTGAATCTCTGGTCTCTGTGTCACTGTATGGTCAGTTAGCACATGTATTTCTAGTGATGATTAAATCTTTTTCATAAGGCACCAGCATGACTCACAGTTATAAATCCTATTATGAGGATTCAGTAAGAGATAAAAATCTGTGCACCCACAGCCCCTCCTGAAAATATGCAGCTCTACGCTTTTCAAAATGCAACCCATAATACAGGCTTAAATCACAGCAATTCATTTGAAAGTACTGGGTTTGAGTGTCAACTATTTTACCCACTTGAAGAACTGGCCAAAGAAAATTTAAACTTATTTATTGTTACAAATGCCATTGTGAGAAAAACCTTTCACGCTGTACAAATATGTAATTCAATAAACAAATTGGTAGAAAGGTTTCTTTATTGCTCTGTGAAATTCTCCTCCATAGGTAAAAGGAGGAGATTAAATTGCATAATGCAAAATACTGCCTACCATCTCTGAGAAATGAATAGTGTCTGTTTACATTATTGTCCAGAATCAGTAGAATAGTACAGAAGATTTAAGAATACCATACTCCTCTCTCCTTCCAACATTTATTTTTCATTTTAACCACAAAATCTTTAAACAAACAGTTTCCAGCAAGTTCTATTAAGGAATAAGAATCAGAATTACAAAGTACATAGATTGTATGAGAATTTATTAGAATTTTCTGTTTCTCCATAGGAAGAATAAAGTGAAGTATATCATACATATATTTAATTCATGTGGTATGGCTGTATTGAGAAAGAGACAGACATTTAAAAAATTTGCATTTAAACAATAATGTACAAAACTAACAACATAACTAAACACTTATAGCAAATTCCAAATCTATATGGAGTTATTTAATATCTTTTCCTCTGTCTTTCGCTTATAATTTTTAAAGTCCTCTCCTTCTCCCAGACTGTCTTATAAGCGTTGTTTAATTGATTTTGTAGGCAATCAGACATTTCAGAATTGTTATAGGGAAATTCCTTCTAGAAGGGGTGTACATAACCAGCAGAAGTGATTTTGCTGCTTTGATTGAAATAATGTTGTAAGTGCACAGCTATTGCCTCTGGCTAACAAACAGCATGAGCAAAGAAAAAGAAGTACATGGTGCCAAACATGAATCAGGATTTTTCTGAGTAAGACATTTTGAGATCATGATCCAAAGGAATTCAGTATAATTCTCCTATTAACTTCAACTGAATAAGAAACAATTCCATTATTAGCAAAATCATATTCATGTCTAATACTTGAGCTAAATACATACCTGCCTTCTGCTAAATTAGCTACAAGCACAATCTCTTAATGTTCTTCATGAATTGCATAACTGGAGAAATCACATGTATTTGTGTTTTAAACTTGAAACTTACATAATATTAAAAAAAAAATCCTTTCCATAAATAACACCAATTTTAAAGTCACCTATGCAAAATAATCAGTTTTCAAACACTTGCTCTTTTTATTGGTGCACTAGTTGTCAGAATAATATCAGACATTATACAATTTAAGTAATGTAACTGGAAGTCTTATGCTGGGGTTTTGTGAGTCAAGCATACAGAACAAAATTTTTCTTATGAATTTCATGGTAACATTTCATGTGAAATGATGCTGAGAAATAATTGTGCAAGAAGGGAAGTATTGAAAGTTATTGTTCTATTGTGGCAAGCCAGTGAAAGGGTAGAGATGGTAAATCAACATTTTGTGTTAGTGGTGTGTAAGACGGCAAAGAAACTAAGTTTAATAGACATAACAGACATGACTATATAATTTTGTACAAAGATAATCTAGAATAATGTGCTAATGCAGTAGCGGGAATCTGATACAGAATCTTAGGGTCAGACAAGAATATGATCTGTGAGCGCTTATGCTATCAGAAACTAATACTGGAATTGTTTCATTATGAGGGATTAAATTCACAAGTTGCTAATAGAATTTCCCCGCAAGTTTATCGCAGGTCCAAATTCCTGTAACAATGCAATAACTGATTGTTAATTGCCCTTGACAATATTTTTATCATGACTTTGATAGTTAAGTAGTAGATGCCAGAAGGACAGGTCAAGAGAGTTGACCCTGTAGTTGTGACTTCATTCCATGAGAGAAATCCCCAAAAATAGAATTATCCCTGTAGCCCAGGCTCTCAATTACATATCACAGGGTGAAAAACTAGGAGACCATGTCAGTGATGTGAGCTGGATGGAGAAAGAAAAGAACTTCAGGAGTCAAGGAACTCAGACCTGAGTAGTGTTTGTCTCTTTTCTTAGCTTTTCATTAACAGATAGGAACAAAACTGCTGGATTAGCATGGCTGCTGATGGGGGAGGTACAAACAATATAAGAATGTCTAGAAACAAACATGTAAAGGACTCCTAAGCAAAAGTGTCAGTCTGAAACTCACACAGAGAAGGTGAAATTGCTAAAGTCAGCATCAGCAGCTAGAATTACTTCCCAGTACCACTGTCAGATAAAAAAAAGCATGTAATCGCACCTGAACTTGGAGAAGCATAGGAAAAAATGTAATGTGAAATTTTGGAATGTTTTACTAGAATAGTGCCCACATTTGAGGAATGCCAATATAATTTGAATCATTCTCCATCTGCAGTCCTCACTGCCCAGTAGTGTCTGACCAGCAGTTTCAGTGACTCCTTGCTGAATCTTTACATATCCAGCCTGTCAGCTGGAACTATTCTTTAACCTTCTTCAAGACATCAAGCACTACCCATATATTTTGGGGACAGAAGCTAAAGTCCCTACCCCCATTTCTGATGATGAACTTGCAACTGTCCAGGCGTTCTGAAAGGTGTGACTTGGTGCATTGTTTATTCCTGGTACAGCTCGTTCATACATGCTTGAAATAATTTTACAACAATATTCTGCAATGCCTAAAATTTCTCTTTAATGTAGTGTACAACAATATTAAAGGCTTTTCTTCCCCTTTCTTCCAGTGTTCATAAATAGCCTATATATCTAGGCAAAATAGATTAATATTTGATTTTGACTTCTAATTTTTTTCTTCGTATTCTTCTGGGATTATTTTTTTTCCTATTAAGAGTTCCAGGAGTGTCAAACTCTGCCAGTCATCTTTGGCTAGCATTTAACCTTTTTTGAACATTCCCAAACTGACATTTTATTGTTTTGTTTTCACTTTAATTTGTTTCAAACTTGAGGAAGAGTGGCTTTTTTAAATTTTATTTTACCATTTTGTATCTCAAAAAAAAAAAATAAAAAAAATACAATGGTTGTGTACATGTAGATGCAATGATGCTGCAGATGCAAGTTCCCAAATTTGGCCAATAGTGAGGATGACAGGAAATATACAAAAACTTTCACTCCATGTACTACCCATATGTGGATACACATACATACACAGCTGGGCACACGAGAAAAAAAAGGAGCACTCCCACAAATGTGAACAGCACAGATGGGCCAGACTTGTTCCTCCTCTCCATCTGCACAGTACTGAAGTCAGCTTGTGAAATACATGCGCAAAAGTGAGCAAACAATATTGATCACTCCAGTAGCTGGCCTTAGGCATTCAAGTCTACCCAGCAGCTTCTCCCACATATCTTGAATCTCCCTGGCCACCCGCACCAGGACATACAAGAACCTGAGATTTGCAACCCCGCTGCAGCTGATGGTACTCGGATTTCTTCTCATTGCACACAGACACATACACAGTACATTTACAATCCCCTCAACAATTCTCTCCAGTAGGCTATTCAGAACGATGATCTTTGCCGTTACTGACCTTCAGGTTCCCTTGTCTTTCTGGGAGTTGTTTTGGATTTATGGTCCCTGCAGCAACTAACTCTCACATCTGTCTCGTCATTATTTCACTAGTGCTGCGCAAACCCAGAATATTCCACACAGGAAAAGAAGAATAGGGGTTAAAAAGAAAAGATGACACAATACAATCACAACTACAGGGCATAAGTGGATAAATTTGCTGCCTAGCCATCTGCTTACAGTCAACTGGCTGTAACATTTTCTTTTCTGTCTTTTCATGTGCTTGTTCAAGTGCATGTTTTCATGTGCTTGTTCCTTCTGGATCTACCTTTAGTTGTGCCTTTCCCTGCCTTTGTTCCTCCACCTAAGAACCCCATAATCAGTTTCTCATTTAAAAATATGTGCAAGTTTTACACATTCCCCAAATCTCTTTCTGCCCCATACTAACTTCTGTATCAGTAATCTTCTGCAGTCTGCAAGGCATTCCAGGAAAGGAGTTTCTTTGATGGAACGTTCTTCGTAGGTCACAGTGGGAATGGGGTTTACTGTTCTCCTGTAATAGCCTTAGGAGAAAGGTACAAGCATTCCTTCTAATATGCTGATCATCTGATCATCTGATCATCATCGTCTGATCATCTGATCATCAATGGGTCTTTTTCTTTGTTTATTATGACCAGACACTAGACATACTACCTAATGAAAGAAAAAGTATTTTAAAATAATTGTACAGTTGGAAATATCAGTTATCAAATTACTGAGAGAAAGAAAGCATTTGTCTTCAGTCTTCAGAGAGAAGCTGAAATATGAATATCAGAACAACTTCTGTTTTCATTTAGTTGCATCTGACTCAGTATAAGAAGCAAAAGATTTCCAGTTTGCCTTGAACCATCAAAACCAGGTACTGCCTGCCCTAGATTAACAAGAAACATAGCAAACAAAGCCTGTCAGAGTTTGATTTTTTCTTAACAAAATGTAGTTGTGTTTATTTAAGGGAAGTTTATTTAATGGAAATTTACACTCACATCCTTTCTCTCTCAAGGAAGTTCAACATTTAAAAGCAAAAAATGAGGCTACTTGTTCCACAGCAAGAAAATTGCTGGAACAAGCAGTAACCAAGCATACACTCCCTATCTTTCACACATATCTTAAAGCCATTGGCCAGTTAAAAAAAAATAAAATTAAGAGGACAAAATTATCCATAATATAAATTGTCCTAAGTCATGTGGCATCTGTACGTGAACTGAATGACATCTCAGAGGAAAAGGACACCCTCCTCTGATTAGTATTGCTTCAGTAGGTGGAGCACACAGGGAGAAGCTACTCTTTCCTCAGCCATTTTTACGTTCCTGACATCCTCTCCACTGTGATATTTTTGTCCTTTCAGATGTAGTTCTGCAGCTGGTGCAAGAACTTTAAGCAGCTTATGGAGTCATAAAAGGTTTGCCTGAAAAAGGTCTCTGGAGGTCGCCTAATTTGATTTCTACTTGAAGAGAAACTTCCCACAGCACTAGGTCAGATCAGCCATGGCTTTGCCTATTGAAGTCTTTGAAATCTCCAAGGAGGTTTCATGACTTCTCTAGATAAACTGACACAATACTATACATATACATAGATACATACATACACAGATACACAGATACATAGATACCTAGATACATACATACACACACACACACACACACACACACACATATATGCCACTACTGAGAAAGACTTATCTGTGACCTTTGTAACTCCTCTTCAAGTAGCTGCCAATTATTCTTAAACAAAAACTACATCAGCTTAAAAAAAGTCCAGCCTCCTCAGCTTCTTATTCTAGTTCCTATTTTCTTGGTTCTGATTATCTTGATTTTCCACCACTGGACTTCTTGGTTTTCTCAACAGCTTTTTGAACCAGGAGATTAAAAGGCATAGGAAGTATTGAATATGCAGCCTCAGTAACACTGAACAGAAAGAGGTAATAATTTCTTTTGACCTGTTAGCCACAGCAATGTATCTCGGGATGCAGTTTGTCTTCTTCAGAGAACACAGTCCATTCATATTCAGTTCAAACTCCAGTACTTTTCTGCACGGCTGCTAACTCACCAGTCAGTCCCAGTCTGTGCAGCTGCATGGAGTCATGCTGCCACAGGCATAGAACTTTGCACTTCTCCTTCTTGAACTACTTGAACTACAATGTCCTGATAAACTTGCTGGTTGATCATATGTTAAAAGTACATTAGGAAAGAAAAAGACTACCAAACTGCAAACAGAACCACTTCATTTTTGCTTCGCATGCCCAATCCAAAATGACAGGCTAAATTTCTCTTGGTGTCTATGCAGAAGAACTGTGGTGTAGTCAGAGCAGCTGCCCAGGAAGGGTTGTTATATAATCAACTCGCAGTCCCGTATCTGGATGTTTAATATAATGAGCATTCTAAGTTGATCTACTGTTGCATTTCAGTTACTAAATATTTCACTGGCATTGTTGATACAGGCCTGATGCCTGTAGCATCTTGCTAGTGACAAAATTCTCTGCTATGCACGATATCAGTTCTTTGGGAGGAATAAACACCAATTTTGGTGCCCACGTCTCACTGAAAATCAATGGTGAGCAGACTCTAAATAGAACACAGGCACTTAAATAACTCTGGCAATTTAGTTCTTATTAAAAGGGTTGTGGTCAACAGCTCTATATCCTGATGGACATCGGTATCAAGCTGTGGGCCTGATGAAGTAAGTCCAGAGGAGGGTAATGAAGATGGTTAGAGGCATGGAAAACCTCTCCTACAGGTAAAATCTGAAAGAGTTGGGGTTATTCAGTCTGGAGAAGAGAAGGCTCCAGGGAGACTTTACACCAGCCTTCCAGTACCTAAAGCGAGCCTGTAAGAAAGCTGGGGACAAACACAGCTCAGAAAAATCACAAAATTACTTGAAGCCTTCTGCTGAAGAGGAAAATTCTGTCTGTATGCAGGCAGCATCCATCAGAGCCAATTACAAAGCAAAATACATTATCATTTTTGTCAGGTTGTAGAAAAAAATGAGGATTTTGTCATGTTATTAGGGATAAGTTTTAAGAGTCTCCACATCATTTCACCTTAGTATCAGCCTTATTAAAAGTCTCATATCTTCTTGTATTAATTTTAAATCCCATTCAAGTATAGGACTCATGGTATGAATTAACTTCATAGAATGAGAAAGATTTAACCTTATAATATTATTCTCAGATAATTCTTACATCAGCAAAAGTATATTAATTCCTTTTTCTTCTTGTAACTTCTTTAGAGGTTCCACTCATACCCTTAATCTATGAAATAATACAGTAAAACTCCATGATTTTCCTCTTAGAAAACCTGTGTATTTCCCATTTTTACAGGTTTATAAGTTGTAGCCTCATGACTCTTTCTTGAATGTGGATGATTGAATTTTGAGTGCAAAAAGAAGTTCAGAGTGATATAAATTGATGCTTCATACTTCATGTTTCTCACAACTTTAACAGCATCTAATGTATCTCCGCTCTGCCCTTCCTTCCAGCTGTGACCTGGCATATCTCTCAATTCATATCTTTAGTTACATGACTTGCAAGGATAGAACACCCCCTGCTCTGGCTGTGCTTCTAAATGATGTGTGCCATATAGTCATGTCCTTTAGCACACCACCAGATCCAAAATGTCAGTTCTGAACTACAGCTAAATGAAACCAAACTTGCAATTTCTATCTCAGCAATGGCTCAAGCAGGTGAAATGTCAGGAAACAAACTCAGCTTAATCTTCTGTTATTGTATCCCCAAGCTTCCTTTAATTTGGTTTAGTATTGTTTGATACTGCATATACTGGAGATTATGGAAAGAAATAAATGAATGGTTTGCACAGGAATTGCTTAATATTAATGAAATTTGCCAAGATGCATAGATTACAATAATTCAGATGGAGAAGAATAGCTGACAGTACATTTTTTCAGAATCCTGCTCCTAGTTTTGATAATAGTGATGATAGTACACAGTGCAACCCTTAGATGTCAAACCTGGAAAATAGACACTTTTTCATTTCGGCTGTGTCCTACCTAAGCCATAAATGATGTTTAAGCCTTGTCACTGATACTAGCTATACTAAAGTCAATCAATTTCTGCACACCGCTATGGCCCACAAAGTTCTTTCTTTCATAGTCATGTGAACAAATGAATGATTACAGATTTCTGCATGGAAATGGAGCTGTTTGGAATGGCAGCATTTATAGTGAAAACAGACTTAATTCTTGAGGAATCAAATTTGAATTTTATTTACAGGTTAAATAAAACTTTAAAATTCTGTATTGAACTCAAGGAATGTTTGTGTTCCTTTTTACTTGAACTGCTGAGAGAAAAAGATTTAACAGGTTTTTATCTTTCACATTTTGCTTAAATAGAACCTGGGGAAAAAAAAAAAAAAAAACCAGGAATTTTGTGATTTTTAATACCCCTTCTTAAACAGACCTTAAATGATTTAGTAAAAAGAGTCCTATGTTCTCTCCCTTTGCGTGCATTATCTTTCAACATAAATGAGACTTCACCTTTAAGGTTCAATTATTGCACCGTTACCATAGCAACTCCCAGGAAAAGTCTATTAAACAACCTTCAACAAAAAAGTCAACTCTACTTCATTTATAAACACTCTATAAATTAAGCAAAAGTTCTTCTTATTTTAGTTGTTAAACACCTGATTTTAACAACCGTATAAACCAATAAAAGATCTTTGCTTGTGTCATGAAACTAACACTGCCTATAGAGCTCAGGGGAAGGACAGCCAAGGCTGGAGTTAGGGCAACATTCAGATGAAAGAATAATTCTTCGTTAAACCTTGTGATTAAAGACCTCTTTGAACTTAACCTATTCTGTAAGTTAAAATGGCCACATTTCCAGTCATGGAAAACTGACACAGTTTCACTGAATTCAATGGAGCAAAGCCAATTTACACCTGCAGAGGCCCTTCCTATTGTGTGAGATGAATAGTACTTTCATTCAGGATGAGAGAACTTTTTGATCATACTCTCTGAAGTGAATGGGCAACTCTGAAAGCAAGAAGATGGCAAATGTTTAAATCAATATTAACCCAAGTAAAATTGAATTTGGTTCATAACATTTCTCTATTGAATGTTCAAGATGAAGTCCCTGTCCTGACATTGATAAGTGCACATCTACACATTCAATTTTCAGAGTGTGTTCTAAAATATTTTATGTCAAGGCCTACTGGTGAATGAATATTTAAAACAAACAAACAAACAAACAAACAAACAAACAAACAAACAACTACGTATTTTATATTTTGTGTGTAATTGCTTATATTTAGCCTGGAACCAACACTCCTTCTAACTGGTATCAGGACATATCTATGCCTTCCTGCTAAAATATCTTTCCTCTGAAGCAAAATCTGTTTAGGAAGTGGGCTTCAGGATCAGTTATGGATTTAAATTCCAAACACACAATACTTCAATTACAGATTTGGAACTGGTTTTCAGACTGCTGGCAGAACCAGTCCAACGCAGAACTTTCCAACACTACCTTCACTGACCTAGAAAAACAGAAATATATATACACCTAGACGTCAAAAGTGATTAGGCTAGATTCTGTGCACTCTGTGCTTTCAATTTTCAGTTTTCTTCCCTCTCTTAGAAATAGTGGAATGATATCTAAGTAAAAGAAAGAGAGCTGGGTGGATACTCAGGAACCCATCCATTTTTATTTTCTGTCTAAAATTGTTTGCAATATTTATTTCCATTTTTATCATGTTCTTTCTTACCTGTATTGGTCTAAACACAGCTGAGAGATGACAACATGTTTTCTTTTTCTTTTGAATACAGTGTCAAAGATAGAGAGGGAATCAGTATCATAACAGTAAAACTTCAAAACTTCATTAGCAATATATTTTCTACCTTAGTGAGAAATTGAAGCAAAATTTTTGGGCACCAAAATAGGCAGGTGATTGTTACCAGAGCAGCCAGTTGTGAAGAAGAATGTTTTACATTCACAAGTTTATATACAGCCTCTGACATGAGTTCCTAATAAACAGAAGCACAATACAATGAAGTCAGAAACAATACAAGGAGAGAAGGCTTTCTGAAATTTTGACAGATATAATGGTTCTCCCAATGTGTTATTAGTTTCTCCTTGTTATTAGCTCAAAATCTCCTAGCTGCTATGAAACCTTTAAATCAGACTACACCAATGTCTCACTGCTGAAACCTTATAGGAGCTTAAAAAATGAAATTCAGCATTAAATGACTGGGATTTTATTCTGAAAGTAGAGTTGTACACTAGATGAAATTTCAGAAGCTAAAAACTCTAAACCATTAAACAGTCTTAGGGCTGAGAGCATAGCTCCTTCAAATTCCATCTGATTTCTGCGCTTTCTGAAGGCACTGCAATTTGCAATAATAAAAAGCAAAAATTTGAGCTGAATCAATTTAATAATTCCATGAGCCACAAACAAATGAAGATTGGCTTCCTCTGTGGCATATGCTTAATCTTCCATATTATTTAAGTTTTAATAACTTGTTATGTGAGTAAGATTGTCATTTAGTAAGCTCACTCATTTTTCTTCACATCCCCCCACCACAGTGGGATAGGGGGGAGATCAGGGGAAAAAAGTAACATTTGTGGGCTGAGATAAGAAGAGTTCAATAATTAAAATAAGGTAAAATATAATGACAATACTAATAATTATAAGTGATACACAATACAATGGCTCACCACCCGTTGACAAATGCCCAGCCTGACCCCAAGGAGGGATCAGCCCCTTCCAGGTAACTCCCCACAGTTCGTATTTTTGGGCATGATGTCCCATACTATGGAGTGTCCTTCTGGCTAGTTCAGGCCAGTTTCTTGTGCACCTCCTCACTGGCAGAGCATGAGACACTGAAAAGTCATTGATTTAGATAACGCATCGCTCAGCAACAACTCAAACATCAGTGTGTTATCAACATTATTTTCGTACTAAATCCAAAACACAGCACTGTACCAGCTAGTAAGAAGAAAATTAACTCTATTGCAGAAGAAACCAGGATAAAGCACTAAGCTCCTTCGGCAGTATCTTTGTTAAAGTTTCTCATCTCTGATAGTCCTTTAATAATATGTGCTGGAACTTAACCTTCAAGACCTTTATCCCTTGTTGAAATTCATCCAGGTTGGATACATGAATTCAGAAGTTATAGAAGAATAAATTCCATGTCACAAAGAGAGTGGAACAAGATTCATTTATTCAGGAATTATTGCAATAGTAATTTCTTTTTCTAGATATGTCCAAATATTTTAAACTGTGTGGTCATATTTTCATTTTTAAATACAGAATCTTCTGGAATTTCACCCCATGAATAGTTTTTCTCCTGTTTCAAGAGAAAATTTTTAAAATATATGCATGTTTAGAACATTCCTAGGGAATATGAATGCCATCATTTCCACAGTCCTTTCTACAAGAAAGACCCTTCTGTCTTGCTACAGAAGTTCTTTTAGACATTGTTTTACTTTAACCAAATTGTTTATTTTAAAAGTATATCTTTTTAGTCTAAACCTTATTATTTTATACATAACACAATAGCAGCATTAACTCTATACCCTTACTATTTCCTGTTTAATTCAAAATAAGAAGCAAAACATTTTCCTGGAGTGAGAGCAATATTCAGATTTATGCTAACCGGACCAGCTGCAGTGGAAGATGCAGGAGAACATCATTAACCTAAGTGAAAGAAATGAAGAGCCAGGAAACAAAGTAAGTGAGAAGGAAAAAATAGGATAACCAGTGTATTTTCCAAGATGATTGATAAGCAGAAGAAGACTCCAGTAGTGCTAAAAAACAAAAAACAAAAAACAAAAAAACCAAAAAAAACCCAAAAAAAACCCAAAAAAAAAAAGAAGACTGGGCCAAAAAGACAGCACTCCCAACAAGCTATTTACTGAAATTCCAAATCCTGGGTAGGATCTCTAGTCTTCATAGCCAAAGCGAGTTCTACTATTATCCTGCATTACTCAATTTAAAAAACACATTGTGACACAAAACCCCAAATCCAAACCACCAAAACAGAAAAACAAAAACCACAACAACAACAACTAAAAAAATCCACAAACACCAAACAAACATCTCCCCCAAAAAACAACATTCACACAAAAATTGGTAATTTTATTGCTGCAGTAAAATTCAAGTACTAGAACCCAAGTGCTCCTCCGTTATCTGACAGGTTGGCACATACATGAATTTTTGTGGGAGTCCATTCAGAAATTTGTCAGCAATTAATTATGATTAAGTAATTAGAAATTATCACAATGCCCATGTCTGTATTTTGAAATTGAAGATAACTCTGGAAATCCTAATTCTGTTATTCTCTGCTAATGCTTTTGAAACTTCATACATATAATTCCATAGTTGTTGGTTGATAATTTTCATTATATTTGCCAAACCACCTTAAGAAAACAAGAGAAGTACACGGGAGGTTATCTATAAAATCAAGGCTACACTCCAAAATGCATTTTCTATTCATGTGCTGATGAATTAGGCAAATGTTTCAGCATGTAAAACTTGTTGTTCATATCACGCTTTAAAAAACCAGTACTTATTTACAATAATCTATATTTTAAATACTTTCAAAGTGTCAAGTTATTCTAATAGTGTCTTTCCCTTCTATATCCAAGGAAGTACATTAAAAAAATTATGACTTTTATATGGCCTGGTAACCATGTTTGAAACAGTTCCTTATTATGTGTAAGATAAATGCTTAGCAGATAGAGTTTATTAAAATTAAATACTTACATTATAAAAAGAAAGTTGCTTAATAGAGGAACAGATGGCTAATGGGCTGTGACTAGTCACAAATGGATTGTGAATATTACAGCAAGAATCTATCAACAGATAGAAAAATGATTTCGGACAAGGACTGATTGCCTGGAGACAGAACACAATCTAATTTTAAACCCTTATATTTTGACTTTTTTTTTTTTCTTTCAAATAATATGAACAATATGATGGAGTCACTTTGCTGGAAACAATTGAACAGAACTGACAAATTCATAATGCTTCAGACCATGAAATCCCAATTGGTCCAATCACAGATACATTTATCATGCCTGTAGAGATATTATAATAGTTACAAGTTATAGCCTTTCCCACTGTGATAACTACTCCTTTGAAATCGGCCAGTTTTTCAAAATAATCCACTCAAATTTCTTCCAAAGATCCAGCACAATCATTTTTTTAATCAGAAAGCTCTTTTGTAGTTTAATTTTTCTTCTTAAAAAATGCACTTGAGAAGCACTCTAATAGAGCTTTTAACATAAAAAAATCCACTTAAAAGCTTCATTCTCTGTGTCTGTTTTGACAGTTTTTTAAACCCAAAGGTCAAAGCAAATGTAGTGACTAAATCCACACATGACCACTATCTGCATAAAGCGCTTTATTCTAGACAATGAACAGCAGTCTGCTTTGTTCTTATAAATTTTTGTAAGGATTTATAATGTTGGCACAGGAAACCCTGACTACTTTCTTTATTCTTTCTCTCTATTCTTAGAATCAGCATAAGATATGATAGCTGTCCAGGACAATATAGTACAAGAAAATCACACTAGGTTAAACAGCTAGATTAATTATAAATATTTATATTAATTTATTTAAGCATAATTGGACTGAATAATTCCTGTTTTAGAAGCAGCATCTCACTTTAGAGGTGTAAGCAACTGTTAATATTTTTCTACTATACAGATAAACAGAAGTGCTTCTGTAACAGAAATAAATCAGGTATAATTTCTCTTTGAATTAAATATGATATAGCAGAGGAATATCCCATCTTCAATTATAGAATTCCAGTGATGGGGAATCCACCAAAATCTTACATAATCAATGATTCACAGTTAAAATGTACCTCATCATATTTATATTTCACTTCTACTCTGTCTAAGTTTATCTTCCAAACATGGGCATTCACAATATTTTATTCCTATCAGTTCATGTGTTCACCCTGAGCTCCCTGTAGACCATTCACTGTGCAGTTCTGTCTCAGAAAAAAACTACAGAGTTTGAGCTCAGCAAGTTGTTTTGTTTTTTTTTTTTTACTAATACTTCTTCTCTGTACCTTCTAAATTTTCAATACAGTTACTTTGAACGCAGACACAAAATATCAGAGTATTTCCATTGCAACCACAAGCAGGATACACAGAGAACTCAATTTTCTTACTCAACATGCCCTAGTATTTATTGCTTTTTTAAAGAAATAGTTTCATAGTACAAACTACTGTGCGACTAAACATATGATTATCTTCAAACCATTCAGAATTGTTTTGTTTTGGGTTTTATCCAAGTATTCCAACTTATATTTTGTAAATATGGCCTGTAAAACTTTTTTAAAATTATGTAATTTTATACTAGGGAGTTGTTCCACTGCATCACATTCTGCACATTACAGTCCAGAGAAAATATGTTAAAACCAGTTTTTGTTATTTTAGCAAATTCTATTCACACATATTTCCCCATATCCAAAATTTGGGTAACATACAACTACAGGTATCTAATGCAAACAAACAAAAAAAAAAGTCCTTAATTATAATAGCATGTTTTAAAATTTGAAATTTGAAGTTTAAAATACTGAATTAAGAAATTTTTGTTTAAATTCCTTGCTCTCGAAACTCCAATTTGTCTTGTGTGACAGCAGTACTACAATGTGAACCATCAAGATACTAAGTTTTCTCTTTCTTTAGATCATAGAAAATCACTAATTACATTAAATTCTGCTAGCCTGCAAAATCAGAAAACAGGTGTTAAAATGAACATGTTATAACAAAGTTCGAGTGCTTGTACCTATGACATCAGCTGCAACTTATTTCTTCTAGGGTCTGCAAAGTCCAGTCTAGTAATCAGTGTTGAACTTTTAAAGACTTTCTATTGATTGAAGCACAAAATTTTAGTTTGTTAGTTTGCTTGCAACAAAAAAAACACAACAAACAAAGCAACCAACCAACCAAGCAACCAACCAATTTTGTGAATATCATGTATATCAACAGATTAGATCATTCCTCCCCACAGAAAGGGAAAGAATAGTTAATCTCATTAAGTAAACAATGATCCAGAAATGTTATGATTTCATTTTGATTTGTCTCCACTAGCTGGGACCTTTTATTTTTTAAACTGATTCTAATTATAGCTTATACTAGTGGGAAAATATTTGATAACCTGCTGTTCAGGTCTGTCAGCAATCAAACAAAATCTCATGAACACAACAAAATGTATAAATCAGCTCCAAATAAATAATAAATCACACAGTTCTACTCAGTTAAATTATTATTTGAACTCCGTCAGAAAGAAGAATTTCTGCTTTTTTGAAAATGTAGATAATTCAAGCCTTCTCATATATACTTGGTACCTGCCTAGCTAACCACAGATGGAATAGTATTTCCTATCTACCAAGCAATGCAATCTAGTTTGTATAACTAGTTTGTACAACTCTATTTGTCCTTTTAACATTTATTCCAGTGATACTGTTATTCTATGTCCTTCATCTTAGAACCCTTCTCATTTCAACGACATTATCAAGAGGTCATTTTCCAAATACTCATTAAATGTAGTCCTTAGGTAGTGTTCTCCTGTACTTATAAACATCCAACAAGTACTATTTGGTTTGCCCATGGTTAACAACGGTGAAAAGAGAAGGTTTCCAGGAAGGCCAGCTGACAAACAAGACATTGAACTTTATTATCCAGAATGTTCCTACACAGTCTAAGGAAAAGGAAGATTAGACTAATTGAAGGTAGCACTTAACAATCAAACTGCTTCTAATCTTCAAAAGTGACCTCTGTTTCTTCATGCTTATCCATGGGTTTAAGCTAAAAATTTTTACACCCATTGTGTCAATGATCTCTTTCTTATAAGGAGTAAAAGCACATCCTCATGAGTATTTCAGAGCTGCCCTCAAAGCAGGAGCCTGGTGTGAAGTATGGGATGGAGGAAAGACCACCTCCTTTTGAAGACTTAAGGGTGAATCATGTGCCTTTCTCAGCTCACTTGTCTGAAGCAGCACAGTGGGAGACGATTAATGAAACCTAGCTCCTCCAAACTTTCTCTTTGAAATTCTAAGCTGCTTACTCTAAGAGCCTTAGGAATAGTCCTGCTCTCCTTGATCTTCTGTATTCTGCCCCCAGATGCACATTCTCAAATAACAGTTAAGCAAAATTTTGGCCATAAAAATACCTCAAACTTGGAAGCAGCTTGACTTTTTCTCACTTGGAACTGTCTCAACAGGGACACAGAGTTCAGATTACTAGTTGTTTCCAGTCTGCTTTCTTCTATATCTGCGGGTGATTGGTACAGGACACAGAAGTTGGAGAGGATGTGTCCAAGTCAGAGTAGGACAACTCTGACCAAAATAGAAAAAGCAGACCAAGGGTTACAAGATTAGCTTCCCTTTGTACACCTGACACTGGCCAGAAATCATGAGAGATCAGATTTCTGCTGCTCACACTAGGTGCCATTCCCTGTTCAGAATTACTGTAATGAAGAAATACTTCAGACACACAGGGCAGCATAAAGGTAGTACTAAATTGTGGTAGTACTATGAGTTTGGTTTGGGGTTTGTTTTTTGTCTTGGTTTGGCTTTGGTTTGTTTCGTTTTTTAATAAGACATCTTAAATCATGTGATATTCCTGCTTTCAATATGTAAGAGTGTATCTTCCTAGCTTTTTTCTGGATTTACTGGTTCCAGACTCCTATCTGCATTTTTCACAGAACATTTCTGCATGAAGAAATTTGTAGGAGGACTTTAACTCAAATTCTCTGATCTCTATAGGTTGAATTTTGTTCCTACTTCATTAAAAGAAATAACACACACACAAAATGTTGTTCCAACATTTTGACTTCACAAACAAAGCAAAATGCCCTCCATCACTTCATGTCTAAAACCCCTCAACACAAAATATTTGTTCCTTTGCACTGTGGACAAAGACCCAAATAAACTGTTTTAAATTAAACTCACATAATCTGATGCTCCATCTCCCTTCCCGAATCTTTCGTGACCTGTTTTATTCTGTTGACTGAAAGCTGAAGCAGATGCTATAGGTCCCAGTCTCCTAGAGAAGAAAGAGGACTTCATCATTCTCAGTATTTTGCACCTCAGGGCTCTATGTGGTTTTCACTCTGTACATCTTTTCAGTTTTATAGCACACTGTGTAATTGCTTTCCAAGGAGAATCATGTATTAATCACTGTCAACTAGTACAGAAAATCAGGTCATCTTCTCCGTCTAGATATATTGGATGCACCATAGATTTCTCTTCGTTGTAGCTCCACAAGCTGCTTTTGTTATGAAGTCACACAAAACCTGTGAAATTTTTGCTGAAGGATAGTCAGAGAAAGTTCGTTTGATAATTGTGTCTCTTCCCATAGTTCTGTGAAAACTAAGGAAGTTTTAATTCAGTAAAAATTTTATTAAATTCTTCATTTTAGTCATATCACAATAGTTTGTTCTGCATGTGTGTCCACCCATATGAATTTGTTGTGCAGAACGCTTGCTCATCTCTTACTTAAACTTTAGTAAGCACATTTGTTCCAGTCAATTGATAAATATTTCAACAGATGAATGTCAACACTTTAGCATAAAGGTAGGAAAATTAATTGAAACTTCCCAGGTGGTACAACACAGGTGACAGATGCAAAACTGACACTGAGTAGGAAGGGGATAAAGAAGACAAATACGGCATTTTACACTGCATGATTTTGTTTTCAGTTTTGATTGTATGCTTCCTAAAAATCCAATAAGCTAATTATATATTCTTGTAATTCAATACAGTTACTTTAATTAGGTCAGCAAAAAAAGTAAATCAGTACGTGTAGCCAAAGGATCCATTATTCAAAAATCTATATTCAGTTTATTTTCTTTTTCAGGTTCAGAATTGATTTCAAATCCATTTTCAGCCAATATTACTTGCAAGAATTTTAATTTCTGTAGCAAAAGTTCTCCAGGTTCAATAACCACTGTTCGTAGCATTGGAACATAATCCTGGCTACACTTCTCACTAGTGGACATACCACACATATCATATAAGTATCTGATGTCTCTTCCTTATTGTATAAAACTACTTGATATATGTGCTTCACTCTGAAAAGTCTGTTTCATTTGGGGATCTTAGATAGCTGTCATATTCTATGACTTCTCTTAAACCAATAGATCTCTTCCATGCCTATTACCTTTGCCAGTTCATTTCCATTTCTGCCTGGTAGATCATATCAGTCTCCAAAGCAAATTGTGTTCATAGTATAGTGTAAAAAAATATGGTCTAGTTTTTGAGAGTTGTTTTGTCACCGGTTTTCTTGTTGTTGTCGTAAGGGGTTTTTTAGTACAAATGCTTTGAATAAAGCAGTAAATACTTGAAACTGTTTTACATGTAGCAGACCATTTAAGATGCTGAGGGAAGTACTCTTATGTGTCCTCTTGAGCTGCTTTTGTGGTTACTGCCTAGGTTGCTCTGACTTTTTTTTCGGCTCATGGCCCTATCGTGTGCATTTTTTTTCAGAATGGGTTTTCAGATTTTTTTTTAAATTAGAATGGTTGTTCTGCCAAAAGCTATTACTTTTTCATGTGCTCCTCTCATAGGTCAGCTTAGTATAATCTTTTAGTATCTTTCTTCTTACACTTAGGAAAGAACAGTCCATTGCCCTGCTTGAGCTGTAAATGTTGGAATCCTTTAATGACAGCCAGATCCATTTTGATTTACTATATACATTGCATTAGCATGGCATTGCAGCTCAGAAGACCTTACTAATATGACATTACTTTAGGATTGTATGATTTAATGATTATGTTTTTTTCTGTGTCAGTAAGTGGCATATATTTAAATGACAAAATAAAGGATAAAAAAAAGGGATAAAAAGAATAAAGGGATTAAGTATTAAAAACAACCTACTGGTTTGAAGAATATGGCACATACTATGCAAAATCAAGAATGCTGCAGTTCATAAAAAGCAAGGGAGCTTTTAGCTTAAGAGAAATAGCATGGTTGCGAACACTTTTCATTTTGACACATGGAATTAAAAGAGAAACAGTACCACTGTGTTTCAGCTTTAACCTCCAGCTGTAACTTGCAACTGCCTAGCTCCCACCCCTATCTCTCTTCAAATCCACATAATGTTCACCGGGCAAGTCATTTATTCATTTCCAGTATGGAAGCAGGTAAGTGGTTAATTTATTTTGACTACGTAGAACATGGTAAAACAGATGACAGAGGACCAAAATGTTTCCATTCTTGCTTCAGCCGTGTTTTTTCCTCCCACTGTTTTTGCTAGAGGCTGTATATGTGAAAATTAGCATATTACTTTAGAGTTACAGGGTATCATGCACAGTCTTCTCCCAACGGAGAGGACTTCAGATTCTTTGGTCACTCCTTTATTAAAGATATTTCATGTGTCTGCCAACTTGAAACTATTTCACATGCCTCTAGAATTCCCCATATCCCTGAAGATGAAAACACCTTATGAATACAGTGTCTAATCTCTACCTCTGATGAATGTTTGACTAACCTTTCTGCCAAAATGTAGCTCTACTATGATTATTTGTCACAGTAATGATGTAGTTATCATTTGTCACAATAATAATGTAATTATTATTACTCTTAAGTTTGATGAATAAAGTTTCAGGCTATATTCCTGCCAAAGAGTTTTCTGTGAATTCTGAGTAGCATCCACTCCATATATCATTTGTGTCTGCTGCAGTCCTCAGCCATGGTAGCTTGACTTCAGTTTCCAAATTTTTTTTTTTTTGCATCTCATAAGGTATTTTTTCTGTCTTATTTGTGCCAATCAAAACAATTGTCCTCCCACTAAGGTTAATATTAGACAGCTTTTACCAAATTCTTAATCTTTTTCTTTATTCAAAAAAGTACTTTTATACTCATTACTTTCTTACTGTATTTAGTGTAAAAATACCTGAGGGACTAGGGTTTTTTTTGAGTTAGAGCTTCAAAGTTCATCTGTATTGGAGATGCAGATTAGAAGAAGGACCTGTATTTTTATTCCATTACCTTTTTCCTCTCTATAGTAAAAAAAATCTGGGAAACTCGGCTTTCTATAACAAACATATTTCAAAAAGCTAAGACTTTCTCAGGATAGTACAAAATAATGTATGTAATAAAAGGACTAAAATAACCTTCTATGATCTCACTCAAAATACTATGTTCCAGGAACAATTTTTTCAGCTTTACCCCCTAAATGGAAGATGTTCTGTTTATATCATGATGACATTCATACTTGTAGCACAAGGAGTAATTTAGATCATAATTCATAATTTAGATCAGAATGCAAGTCTGTTCACATAAGTGTACTGAAAAACCAGAGGGGAAATCACTATCAGGATGTTTGTCGTATGCTGATGGAAAATTAGACAGTATAGGATGGTTTTTATCCTAACAAGGTTGTTGAAAACAAACACCGATTGAATGACCTACCCTTTCTACTTGGAACTTCTTCCCAAAAAATCACAAGAATGCTTTGGGAAAATATTATAATATTATATCAAACAGACGGTAGAGTTCTTTAGAATCCACAAAAATCCAACTCCAGCAAAAAATGACTTGCAAAACAAAAATGTAAGCAAGAACATGATGAAATACAGACTGATGACTTCGTTTTCCATATATTTTGAAAATACTTTTGCAGTGTGAAAAGAATTTTTACTAAACTCAAAACTTTTAAATCTGGAGGCAACAAAAACAACAATATTTTGATTGTGATAAATTACACAATCCAGATTTATAGCAACCTATCTGTTTATAAGTGCATGCCACAACCTATTGTCCTCTAATAAAGTGCAACTGTGGGAATCTATATACTCATCTCCCTAACCTATTGTGCTATACATTTCTATCTTCCTCTGAAAGGTTGCTTAACATCTTCCTAACACTTTTCTAATCAGTCAGATTTTTATTTTTTAAAATTATTATTATTATTTTAAAAATAATTTTTATTACTTTTCCTGGTAAAATGGCAATAGCTGAGATTTAGTGCACATCTAACCTGATCAGGAGTAACCGGTTTGGGCTAGATGTTCTGATGGATCTAGGCTTCTGAAATTACTACTGGCTTTCTTTTTTTTCTTACTTAACCATGCTATTTACTATCCCAACACTGTTCTCATATTGTGTTAGGCACTCTAGACAAATGTTTCTAGCTCAGGGCAGACCATCTAGCAGCTTAGACCTTGACAATCTTTCTCCTGCATGAAGTTCCACTAAAGACTGTTGGCAAAACTATTTCCTGGGGTCATACACTGTAAACTTTAAATCTTACATTTTCTTCTTACAAAATCCTGATTCTTCCATTCTTTCTCAATCCTATTGGGCATTGGGTTCTGCCTGCTGCATGTGTGTTGTGATTTAGGGCTCGTCTTAAATGCAAGGGTTTTTTTTCCCATTTCTGTACAAAAATTACTACAGCTAACATTCCAGTTAGAGGGACTTTCTATTTCTGTCCATCATTTGGTGCAATTTTCAACATTTCGAGTTATAATCCAAGCTTTTCTTTAATTTGTGAATCTTTACATTTATTGTTGTTTTGCTAGGCTTCTTCTAAACTTAGACACAGTTTATACCTGAATCTGTTTTGTCTGGATTAGTCACTGATGCCTCTTAAAAAAATATTATTTCTCTGTCTGTAACTGAATACAATGATATCGTTTGACAATTCTTGGAACTGGCAAATGCCAACAGTGGAAGAGACCTTATGCTGCCAACTACCAGGGTGGTATTTGGTGGAGGATTTAATGATTGTTGCTGCCAAGTACCAGCGTGGTAAATCAGGAGGAGACAGGGACTCCCTGTGTTCTATTAACTGGTTTCTGAGCAGAATCTAGCTTGTCTCAAAGGCAACAGATCCTATTTCCCTTGGAATTTGTAACCTAGAAAGAGCCACTGCACCTAATACTCATCTCTCAAGTTACTACAGGTCCTAGTGTTAGCTGCCTGTTCAGCCTTTCCATTTCCTTCCTTTGGCAATTGCACCATAGGATCCTCTTAAAAGCGAACAGATGCAATACAAACAATTAAGGCTCTTGAAAGTGTACTATACAGAACAGCTTTAGTAAAGAGGTAGGAGGAACAAGAAATCCTAGTCTTCATAATACTGAAATCAAGTGCATCTTAAACACAAGTGGCTTTCCAATCCTGATCTGTAGGGGTGCAGTGTAATTGTATCCTTTTAATACTGTTTCAGAACTTCGGCTAAGGCAGTTTCTAAAATGGGAAAAATAAACAAATAGATGGAACAGTGAAAACAGTAGAATAAAAACTCATTCTGTACTACTTTTTAAAACAGAGCAACAGGAAATGTGTCCAAATGGTAATTAAATGCTTTATGAACAAAGCTTTACATAAAACATAGTTCAGCATGAAGCTGGCCCCACACCAGTCATACTTAATCTAGCGAATCTTGAAGTTCTTAGAGGTCATTTAGAGGTGTTGAATAATATCTGGAAGCAGTGAGCCCCACTGCATAAGAAACCAGCTCAGAAGGAGATAATGCAGATTCGTACTTGCTCTCATCGAGAGCAACCCTGCTGAGAAGAATTTGGGGGTGTTGCTTGATGAGAAGCTCAACATGAGCCATAAACATGAGTTTTCAGCCCAGAAAGCCAATGATGTCCTGGGCTGCCTCAAAAGAAGCGTGGCCAGCAGGGTGAAGGTGGGAATTTTCCTCTTCTGCTCTGCTTTCATGAGACTCCAGCTGCAGTGCTGCATCCAGCTCTGGGAACCCCAACACAAGAAGGACATTTACCTGTGTGAGGTAGGCCGGAGGAGGGACACAAACATGATCAGAGATCTGCAACACTGCTCCTATGAAGGCAGGCTGAGAGAGCAGGGATTGTTCAGCCAGGAATAGAGAAAGTCCCAGGAAGATTTTAGAACAGTTTTCTGGTACATAAAGGGGGCTACAAGACAGCTGAAGAGGGACTTTTTGCAAGTGGTTAGTCAATGAGGAATGAGTTTAAACTGTCAGAAGGCAGGTTTAAATTAAGAGTCAGGAAAAAAATCTCTGTGACAGTTGTCCAGAGAAGTTGTGGATGTCCCATCCCTGGAAGTCTTATAGGCCAGGCTGCATGGGTCTTTAAATCACCTGGTCTATTGAAAGTTGTCCCTGCCCATGGCAGGGGGTTTGGGACTAGATAAACTCTAAGGTTCTTTCTGAACCAAACCATTATATGATTTTATGATTCATCCTTAAATAGCATAGGATCGTATTTGCTAATATGGAATATCTAAATTCTTCTATCATAGAAACATAGAATAATAGAATATGGAAAGTTGGAAGGGACACACAAGGATCATTGATTCCAGCTTCTGGCCCTACACAGGATATTCCAAGAGTCACACCATGTGCCCCAGAGTGTTGTCCACACACTTCTTGAACTCTGTCAGGCTGGTGCTGTGACCACTTCCCTGGAGAGCCTATTTCAGTGCCCAACCACCCTTCACGCTGTGAGTGAAGAACCTTTTCCTAATATCCAACCTGTTGTGGCAGCACAAGTAATCCCAGAGGGGCAGCCACAGGGGGAACAGGGCCAGGAGGGCGATTGGTGACCTTATTCCTCGTGGTCATGGTGACAAACCATGATTCCCTGTGGCCCTTAGTTTGAATATGCAGATCCTAGAGATCCAATTGACCCTGCATTCTCCCCCACCACTGTTCTGCATATTTGGTTATGGTTCTAGAAAGTTCTTCCTTTCCATGTTGCTTATTGGATCCCCAGTTCTGATTCCCTCGTGAATCCCTATTTGTTTGTGTCCCCTTTCCATCACCTTTGTACTGCCCCTCTACCCCTTCCCTATTGGTTCCTGTTGTAAACCACTCCCCACTGCCTGCTCCCTTTTAAACCCCTGCATGAGGTTGCTCAGGTCTTCAAGCCTTGATCTTCTCTCCGCCCCATCCCTCCGTTGCTTTGCCCTACACCCCAATAAACCCTGTCCTGAGAAGATTCAGTCTCGGAGTCCGTCTTCTTTGTTCCCATTCCCGGCTCGTCCTGCCTCCTTGAGTCCCCTGCAGCACTGCCTTCGCCAACCCTAACAGACGGCGTCTTGGTTCCTAATGCGGCCAAGCACCATTGGAGCTAGCCGCAGCGGATATAAATGGCATTACCAACCTAAACCTCTCCTGACCCAGCTTCATGCTGTTTCCTGGAGCTCTGTCCCTGGTCATAAGAGTGAAAATATTGGTGCCTGCCCCTTCGCATCCCCTCATGAGGGGTTTGAAAACCACAATGAGTTCTCCCCTTGGTCTCCTCTAGGCTGAACAGATCAAGTGACCTCAGCCATTCCTCATTCAGCTTCCCCTCAAGGCCCTTCACCATCCTCATGGCCCTCCTTTGGACACTCTCCAATAATCTAATGTCTTTCTCATATTGTGGCACCCAAAGCTGCCCCCAGCACTCGAGGTGAGGCCGCCCCAGTGCAGAGCAGAGTGGGACAATCCCCTCCCTTGCCCAGCTGGCGATTTTGTACCTGATGCCCCTCAGGACACGGTTGTCCCTCCTGGCTGCCAGGGCACTGCTGGCTGATGTTCAGCCTTACCATTGACCAGGAGCCCCAGGTCCCTTTCCATCATACTGCCTTCCAGCATCTCATTCCCCATTCTATACACACAAGCAGGGCTGACCCTTTGCAGATGCAGAATCCAGCACTTTCCCATGTTCAGTTTCATAGGGCTGGAGATTGCCCATCTTTTTAATTTGTCCGTGAAAACTTAAATCCTACTTTTAATCACTCTGGCTCACAGCTTCCTTTTGCTTCCAAAGCAGTTCAGCTTTAGAAGATATTAAATGTCATCTTTCTTTTATCAGATGTCTCTGGAAAATTTTCTTATTTATGTTAATTACAGGATTTCCATTAAAACAAAACCCCAAACATTTGATACTTGATACCTACTGAGGCTTTCAACATATTTCTCTAATATTTTAAATTAAAACCGTCATAATATCTCTAAAAGATAAACGTATTAATACATTCCCTGATATAGATTAAGAGAATTAAGCTAAATTTAGATTAAGTAAAAAATAATCTTTCAAAAATAATAATAAATACCAAACCATGTTTCTTTACAGATTAGACTTTTACTCTTTTAACGCTGAAGAACTACCCAAAGTCATCCTTCTTACAGGCTGATATGGTTGAAACCTGCTATAAATCTAATTTTACTCCATCATATTGAGTCATAGACTAATTTAGTCAACCTTGGGCTGTATTCAGATTTCTGTTAAAATCCAAGTGCACAAACACCCATTATTCCAAGATGAAGCTAAAGAAAAACAGAATTTTTTTTTGAGGGTTGAACATACGTTTTAGTCATTTACCTTTATATTGGGAATAGGCAAGGACAGATCTGATTATTTCTGCTGCTAATAAAATGTGAATGAACCAGGAAATCCCCATTGAATTTAAGAAGTCATCTTTACAACGTCTCTGAGGAATAAGACTTCATTTAAGACACTGTCCGGCTAGTATTTTTAATGCATTCATGAATAAGATACTAGACTTTGTTTGAACAGAAGTGTTGTTAACTGAAACGTGTAATACTCAGAACCAGGCAGAGAAATTAGTGCTTTACTAGTACCAGCACAAGTATATACATCCAAGCATTTAATAAGCTGATAAAGTGCATTGAGATATTGTCATAGCTAACCATTAATTTTCTGGTACCTATGATCAAAGGCCCTATTAAAATGTCCTATGGGTATTTCACTTTATTTAAGCTTGCACATTGTCACAGACTGACAAATCCCATTCTGTCCTGATCTCAGAGCCAAATTCAATTCAAAATCTTTCCATCTTATCATTCACATACAAAGTTCACACAGAATGAGCCAGAAGAACCCTCAGTAACCCTAATCAACACCCTCCTTATATATTCAGGTTAGATATATCATGATGCTTTCTTGGAGGACTCTTAACACCTACTGGCAACGCTGGCTAATAATATTGTCATGCTGCTCATCAATCAGACTAACATAAATCAAATAAAAAGTAGAGTGTTTTGTCGACTTAAAATAGCACAGCTAGATTAAATGATTATATTATTGAGTTGTGTGCTACCTATATAAAGGCTTTCTTCAGAAGATTAATTTCCAGTAATCCCAGTTCCAATCACATGTAAAGATTTCAGTGATTCAAAACAAATATAATGACTACTGTTTCATTACAGAATGTGTGGAATATCAGCTTTCCAAGGATTGTTTTGCATTTTTTACCTTATTTTTTAACACATTTAATTAATTTGTGTGCCAAAAAACTGCATATCTTCATGATCAGAAGTCTTTCTTGGTATTTCATGTATTTGTTTTGGAAAACAACCTTACATCCAATATTGCATCAAGACACACAAGCATTACGTCAGAGATATTTTTAATTAATTGCTTCATTTTTTGCAGTTTTTATCACTTTTAATTGTCAACTCACAAAGAAGGAAAGCTTTGCATTATGACTGTACTTTTTTCACACTATTCAGGTCATTTCTATATCTAAAGTAGGTACTTTTTCCATAGATCTCCTAGCTTTTACTTGGGGATGTGTTTATTAGCAAGTAACACTGTAAGAATTTGGATTCTTAATTTCAGTAATGATAAGTGTTTCCTGTTTAAACTTAGGCTTTAAAGCTCAGAAAGAATTCTTTTATGATTTTGAGGGGACGAGTTTAATAACACATCACCTTGCTAGACATAATGTCTTTGATTTAATTGTGATAATGTCCTACAAACAGAAGAATTATTTCTGGTGAATAACACCTAAACTCCAGTTAATGTGCCAATGAAGTTTCAGGGTTCTAACTTAGACAAATAGAGAGTAAACCTACAGATAAATAAATTCTATCATCTACAAAACATGGACTCCAGTCATGAGTAGTACCACTGAAGTAATTGGGGAGTTGCTTCTGGAAAATCATCATCTGACAAAGATTAATTTTGGAAAAGAGCATTACACTAGCAGTTCTGCTGTCCAACAGACTGTGGTATTTCCACAAAGTGTCTCTGCTTTAGCATCTCTTTCCTGGGTGAGAATCCAATCCTGATTTAATTCAGTGGGTTTAGTAAACATAGTACAAATGTACAGGTATTTTAAATAGTTACAGAGTTCGACTGCTTGAAAGCTTATTTTGCAAGCTGTTTATCTGTTTCATTTAGCATTTATCTGTTTCAAACTCTCAGCACTCCCATTCAATAGCAGGAGGCTGAAAAAACCACATGGCCTAACCATATTTTCAGCCTGGTATTTCCAGTTTCTCTCTCCCCTGTCCAGCTGGTTTTAGACTTGAAATGGCCAAGGTGCAGGTGAGGACAATGATATGTAAGAATTTTGTCCTTTCCCCAGCTGCTTCTTTAATAAGCACCAGGTCCAATCAACTTTTAGCCTAGTAATTTCTATTCAACATTTTACAAGTTTGTATCTTTTCATTTCACCCATGGCTGTAGTCTGTGAGACACCCTGCAGAGGAGTGTTGGAAACATCAGGGAGGCAACAGAGCACCTGGCACTGTGAGTAAAAACAAACTCAAGAAAATAAAGAAGACTTATCACTCCAGCCTGTACAGCAAGTCACTTACCAGGGCAATATCAGGAAACCAAAAGAAAAGTAATGTACAATTCAGAATGCAGGACTGCAGCTGAACAAGACAGTTACAAGATCAAAGTCAAAGCCTTGGGAACACAGTCTAGAGACACGAGAAAACACAAGAGGTAATAAAATTCACTTAAAAGAGGTCTCAGTAAGGCCATTATTAACCAAAATTCTAAGCTAGCCCCAAGCTCAGTGGCTTGTGGAAACTGGAGCTGCAGGCTCACCAAAGCCTCATGGTAACTGCAATCAGTTCAGATTAACAGGAATGCCTTAACACTGGTCAGGTTCCCTGGTTTACCTGATTTATTCCTACTAGCCAGTCCATTAGCCAATGCATTTTTACTGTAATGTCAAAGAGCCTCTGAAAGGGTCTCCTCTGGAAATAAGAGTTGGCTCTTTCCTGTTTATTCTCTCACTGACATCTAATGTATTGAAAAACAGCTTTAGCTTGAGTCTATATTTTTTCTGTGTGTGATCTGAGCTCCTATGGAAAGCTTGATCTTTCTTGTATATTTCTTTCCTATACCTGATGATTTCAGAATTTCTAGCAGACCAAGTAGATGCTTCAGAAAGAAATGTCATGTGAAAACAGATGTTCAAACAAAAGAAAGCAGTACAAAATTCCTAACATTTTTTCATTAATGACTTGAATTTTTCATCTGCATAAACAGCTATGTTTAAGACTATGAGCTAATATACCCTGTGGTTATGTTTGGCATTACAAATCCTGAAAGAATACATCCACAAGGTTTTTTTTTTATTATTTTATTTTTTTTAAGCTTGAATAAATTTACTAACCCCCCGTTTTGTACATGGTCTTGATGCAGGAGCCCAGGTCTTGGCAGTGAGGAGCTGCAGGGCAGGCCTCTGTAAGGAGGGGCTGGGACTGCCCTGTGCTAATTCCAGACAACTCTGCAATAGACCCAAGTGCAGGGCATGACTGAGCCTGTCAGTCCCAGCTATGGTGCCTTGGTGAAAATATATGTAGGAAAGGGCAGAAAATGCCACATGGTGAGAGGAGAACAAAAATAGTGCGATAACACCCTACAAATCCCAAATCCCACTCCCTTCTTCACAGAAGAAGGAGGGACTCCAGGAGACAAAGCAAAGATTGTTTTCCCATGTGTGGAGAGGACCCCATTATGGGTCCAGTGGGAACTGCTCCTCAGGGAGCTGTAGCCTCTGAAAGGACAGACACTGGGGCAGAAAAAATGTGTGAGGCGTAGAAGTGCCAGAGAGAAGCTGTTATGAACTGACTGCAGCCCCCTGTGCTTTTCTAGGGACAGAAGGGGCAGAGGGGCTAGGAAGAGAATGAAAGCATGAACATAAGTCTGGGAGAGAGGGAGGAGAGACATTTATCCTTTATTCTCTACCATCCCAAACTCTTTTATTTGGCAAAAAATTAAATTAATTTTCCCCAAGTCAAATCTGCTTTGCCTCTGACAGTAACTAATAAGCCATCATTCTGATGTTTATCTTGACCTACAAGCTTTTTCATCATACTTTCTTCTCCTGTGCTGTTGAGAAGGGGAGTGACCAGGTGGGAGTTTGATCTTTAACCGAGGTTAACCCAGCAAACACATGTATAAGTTCCCTTTTAGGAGCCTGGAAACCAAATAACTTATTCAAAATGAAGTTTTCACCCACCAGATACATATTTTAGACTCATCTTGCTAGAAAACTATGCCCAAACAACTTTTTTCCTGCTTTTTGTCAAGAAACAGATTAACAAAGATTATCAGTTCTGTCCTGTAAGCATAAGAAATCTGATAACATCTTTTTTGTCTGTTTCTGAGTCTAAGATAAAAGGATTATTTTAGTTTTACTCAGTCGAAAATATATAACCAAAGTTCCTTTGAACTGCATGAGGGTGCTTTTCTCAATATTGCCTAAAGTTACTTTAGAAAAAAAAGTGTTTGAAGTTCCATGGGATTGGATCCAGAGGGTGCTCTGTCTTTTAATGAGAACATATTCTTCACCAGCATATATTACCTTACTAAATACTTATTTCTAACATTTTGCATGAGTTATGATAATATTTTCTAGCAATTAAAAAAAAATTCCTTCTTGTCTAGATTTATTTCACTTAAAACATGCACCATTAGAGAAAGCATAGCTATAAGTATACAATACTGATTTCTGTTATGATTCATCTGTCACATATGTTACCAAGACAAGAGATCTGCTACCTGAAGTATGCTAATTTGACAGAAGTATGTCCCTGATTAACAGCTAAATAAGCTTTTCTTTTAAAACTTTCCAGTTTTATTTGATTATTCACTCAACATAATTTTCACTTTCCTTAATAAATTTACAAAATCTTCCAAAAAAATCTCAGTTACTGTTTAAATTCACTGAACAATTCTACCATGCATTACATTATGTCATTTTCACAATGTAATATAAAAGTGAAAATTATAAAGAGAGAACTGAATTTTTGTTGATATAGCTCCCTTAAAGTTTTTTTCATTTTTTGAACTGATTTACTTTGTCAGACACTCATATTTTCTTGGTTCTACTTAAGAGGTGAAGAAGCAAGAATCTTTTCTGACAATGGAGATATCTGGCCACTAGGTTAATATAAACACATATTTAAGGAAACAAATAAAATACTACAGTAAAAGTTACCATTTTAATAGTGGCAGATTTAGAATTTAGCAAAGCATTTTCAATCCTTAGTAATAACTATGTTCCTTCCAGCTATAGAAATTAATGATATTGTTAAGTTTGGAATATAGATAACATTTTTTTCAAGTAGAATTAATTTCTATTTGAGGACCACCTGGAGCCCTAATAAAGACTAGAACAGATCCAGTGTTTAGACTATACTGGCCATTACACTACAAGAACTTAAATGAATAATTTACATACTTGTCAACTCTGAGAGGTAAATATGCATGCCTATTTTGGAAAAATAAGAGTTCAGACGGAAAACACAAGTTTGATAGCTTCTAGATCTTCATTCCAGCTTCAATTTTATTAAATGAGATTTAGATTCTACATTACTTACACATTTCAGTTGCCTAAATCTTCCTTCATGCAGTTGCTTTATATCATATTTTTATTTGGTTATTTTTCAATAACTATGATGAAAAAGGACATCAGTACATATAGTGCTGTATCTTTATTATCTGTCTAATAGACAAAGCCTTAAAAAGATCAGTTAAAGTGAAACATTCACAGTCTCATGAAGTTACTTAGGATAGGTCTCATTTTAACTCCATAAGCTTCAATAAAGTTCATTGAAGCCGTCTAGAAATGATTAATGGTGAAATAAATGATCATGTTGGAAAGCCATACCTGAGAGAGCAATCTATAATGCATACTTACATGAGCATGACTAGCAGGAGATCTAAACAAATGGTGAGGCTAGCAAAGTGGTGAAAGGATATCGAGACTTATCTATGCCAATGTCAGCAAGGGCTGCATCCACAGCTCATGGATGCATTTTAATACTGAGGCTACACAGGGCCAAATTTTAAGTGTCCTGGCATCTTGTGGGATGCTCAAACCTAGATAAACAACAAATATTTACTACCCACAGCATGGAAAAGCTTAATAACAGAGAAGATGTAATGGGTCACAGTCCAATCTTATGAAATCACCACATCACTGAATTCTTTTGTTATCTGTATTTAGGTTGAATTTTCTTACATACATCACTCTTGTATGATGGCTGTTTCAAAACCTCCTTCTTTCTCATTACACTTCCAGCCTGACTACAGTAATTGGTGGTTTATACCATTTTGTTCTGACAGATTTTTTATTTTAATATCTATATTGCATCTTCAGTATTAGATTCTTTCAGCACAGGTCTCAGTCAGTGTTTTGAAAGCTTTTCAGTCTTTGCTTAAATCCACCATTGCCTATATACTCACAAATAGGCTCTGTCTCTGCCTTTTGGCAAGTACTGCCTTCCTCTTCAGAAAGGATGGTCTGTCCTGTTCAAGTGAAGCCTAGTCACTGCCTTGTACAATACTTCTGCTTATAAAATAAAGATAAAAATGTGTTATCTCTAGACACATGAAGATCTTCTTTCCACTTGTTTGCAGCTGTTTCTTTATAATAGGAAAACTTACCCATCCCTCAGTATTTCAAGTACTTCTGGGTTTTATGCCATTCAGTTCTTCCAGTATCATATTTTGAAGGTCACAATAAGGACAGTACTACCATGTTATTTTCTGTGGACCAACATCTACTTTTCTTGCTCTGCAACTAAGACAATCTATTGAAAAAAAACCAAAATCAAACAAAAAAACCCCTACTTGCATTTCTAGTTTATAATGCTTTGTAAAAGACTGACACACATCCAAGAATGTCCAGACCCTTGAGGAATAGAGCAATGTACCACAGTATGAGTTTTGAATTTAAAATCTTTCTCGAAGCCTTTTGGTGGGAGAAACAAAACACACCCTAAAATGGTATCAAATCTTTTTTCTGATATCTTAGGAAGGCAAGACTTTTTGATCGCTTTTCTTAAATTAGCCAAAATGTTAATACTATTTTCTCTTCTGTGCTAAAAATATTTTAAGTCTAGAATGTTCTTGGTCTTTTTGTAACAAAAGGGAAATATTATATCAGATATGGCTCTGTGAAGATACTTAGTCTGGTTTGATGGTTTAGTTTCCAGGTTTAACCAATATTTTTGCTTTATGCTCACTGAATCATGTTTTAACCATGATTGTTCCAGCTTGTGCCAGTAATAAAATAGTTATCTTTATTGTGCATTCCATTATGAAGTACAGACCCTTCCAAACAGTTTCTAGATTTAAGCTCATATTCCCCTTAAATAAGGTCTAAATTAGAGAAAATACATGTTTAATACAACTAACAAATTTTGAAGGTTTTACCAAAATATCAGCTTCTTTCCCTTTTCCATGATCCTTCTGTTTTGGCATCAGTCAGCTTCTAAGTTCTATGTGCTTTTTGACATTGCACTGACAAAACATTGTGTGTTTTTGTTCTTAATTCCTCATATTTTTTCAGCAGCAGTTTGTTGTTTTGTTTTTTTATTTATTTTCCTATATACTTTCATAATGATTTAATACAACAATTTCAAAAAGAACCAACAAAAACCCCCAAAACAATGTTAAATAAATGCAGTCAACATGCAACAACTATCTAGTATTTTTAATAAAATTTTAGTTTTAATATCTTTTTATTTTGATATTGTTTTATTTTTAATAAAAGGATTGAACATCCACCTGTGGGGATGTTTCTCTAATTGCCCTTCCACCTATGCACCTTACTTTGTAAAGAGAAAAGACAGCAGAAACTATAAAGTTACATTAGAGTTGAGACTGCTTTTGTTTCTAGAGTTCAGTCAAGTGGGATAAATTAAAAAAATAAAAATGGAGTGACTATTTCCAGCATGATGACAAAAACCCATATTCTCAAAATTCAGATTTTTCCATCTGACTCTCACTGATAAGGTGTTACCAAAATAAAATTTAATTAAGATCAAAAATGTATACAGTTGATACTACTATTACTAAATAAACAGTCTCCAATTCTTATAGTCCCAGAGGAAAATGTACAAAATATAGTGGCACCTTCATTACTTTCTTATAATCAGCTTTCAAAATATAAAATTCAGTGTTCGAATTCCTCATGGTGATTAACGCATTCACAGTGATTTTCTGCTTCTTCCCCGCAGATACATTGCAGCAATGAGTCTATTATTGTTCATTTGACTAACTACACATCCAGATATTACAGATCACTTTGAAGCTTTCAGAAAGTATGAGGGAGAACGTTCTTTTAAAGTACTTTCAGTGCCTGCCAATTTGATAAATACATGCATTTAGTGTCATAAATACAGGCAAGGTTTAGAAAATGAGGGATATCATAAAATGTGTTGCTACTTTCTTGCAAATTTTTTGACAGTTTTGTTCAAAGTATATGTCTCAGAGTGTGATTGAGGCGTGTTACACAGTTAATTGTTCCTAGAGAAAAAATACTTATTAACCTTAAATATTCTTAAAAATAAACAAGTCCATGCTTTTAAGAATGAAGTGGAGTATTTGGTTTTTTTTGTAGGATAAAAGTTGTTTCTACTATTTGGGTTTTCTCTGGTTTAAAAGCAGATGATACCCTCATTTGCATGTGCTTAATCTCTGCTTTGAACAGTCCATTACACTAATGTGCTTGCATCTTTTTTCCCAAGTCACCTTTAGCTCTTTTTCATTCCTCAGCTATACTTGCACCTTGATATTCAATATGCAGTGCAAAGCCGATCTCAATTCCCTAGTTCTGAAGGGAGAAAATTAATTCTGTGTTACACACGTGTTTTCTCAATAAGGTTATTTGCTTTTATTTACCTTTTCACTACTTGAAGTGTTGAGGGGTTTTTTTTCAGCTTGTTTTTGTTTCTTCGCTTTTCTGGCTTTCCATCTTGCACAAAAGGAAATCTAGTTTCTACCAACTGGAATTTGGATCTAGAATCTAATTTCTACAAATCTGGAATTCTTTCTCCTGATATGAAAGACAGACTGATGAAGTGTAGAGCAAAGAGTTTAAAACCAATTCATGCTATAATATTATTCTACTTAGAAGATTATCAAACTTTCAAAAAAGAAAGTGATTATTATTTTTAAAATTGAAGTGCAGACCTAATTTTTCAAAAGTCAATGACAAATTTCCATTACCCTTTGCTTGAAAAATATTTTGTTCTGTCTTGCAGATTAGACTGGTCTGAGGACAATGATTTCAAAATGTTCTAGTTGAAATACTCAAGACCTTTTGTTGTATTTCTCCATTGAAATTTCTGGGTGCTCTGTGTGAAAACAGATAAATTCCTGATAGGTGGTACAAGTCCTCTGGTATTGGCAAGTATTTGACATCTCCTTGGCTCCTGGTACTCTACTGGGAACATAGTTTCTAGCTTTTTTTCTTTTATATTCATATTTCTATAAAAATTATAGAGACAAATTTCTTCCTTTGGTTCCCTCACTGTATTTGCATGACAAAAAGTCTTTTCTGTTCTACTGGGTAAATTGTGAAATTTCATATCTGTTCAAATATGTAGTTAATTATATAGATAACAATGGCTTAAAAGGAGTTTTCCTAATTTACAGGCAGCTCCAACAATTCCTTGATAGATATTTTATTCACATATACTACCTGCAAATAGGAAATACACATATTTTAAAAATATATAAGTAAGATCAGGTCCATACCTAAAATTTACAGAAGCTTAGTAATTGTAGTGTCAAGGCATCAGTTTGGTCCATAGCCCACACGTGGTGTTTTGATGTTGAAATGTATAAAGTGAACAGATTAGAAGAAAGACTGCCTACTGTTTGGAGAGTCCTGAAAATAGCTGTGCCTGGTAGGATATGTGAGGGACAAAGTGTTCCTCTTCAGAACAACTTGTCTTGATTTAGTATTTTAAAGTGTGAGCTTTAATTAAAAGAAAAAAGTCTTCAATGACTAATTGCCATTGACACCTAAATATATTCTTAGTAAATAACTGACTAAAACCAGCTTTTAGAAAACAACAATTTCTTACAGCATTCCAAGGCATTGAATGCATCTCCCAGCAGGAGCTGATGTTTTAATGATATAATGCAGTACCTCCTATAAAGAAGACTAATGTCAGGAAGTATTGTAGGAAAAATAATTTCTCAAGACTTGAAAGGCACAGTACCAATAGATTTAGATAAATCCGATTTCCACTTAGGTTTTTAAGGCAAGATTTACTTTCAGAACAGTTTAGCCTCACTTAATCACTTTTTTCTGCAAGACGAAATGAGAACCAAGCTTTTAATGATACTGCGATGCTTGTTCCATTACTGTGTTCAGATAATACAGAATACACTTCCAACCAGAACTGCAAATAAAGTGAAAGTGCATTCAATTATGTATTTTACATTTATATTTATTTATTTAATATTTATAACTGTCCAGTTGCAATGGAATCTTCTTTGATAATTATTTATATTTCACTTCGTCTTACAGCAGCCAGTGAACATCTCTCTTTATCAAGAAGTTCAAACACTTAAAAAACTTATTGCATCCACATTTGCAATGAACATGTGCCTCAGCAAAAATAAGGTGGAGGCTCCACACTGCTCCTCTGATCCACTCTGTATATTTGCTATCCAACACTACCTGTTACCAACATGGCTGTAATCAGTAAACCCCACAATTACAAATTATCCCACTTTTTGAACATAGCAGTAGTTGAGTTACCCTTGCCTTTATGTAACAATATTTATCAGTTGTCTTTACAAATATTTTCATGTGCAATATTAAAATTCCGCACAGTCTGTGAATGAAAACAGGTACGTACTGTTCTCCAAGGAAGAAACTATTTTGGTAGATTAAAAGCAGCACATATGCATGAGAATATATGAAATAGCAAAACTACGCAAGCTAATAGCCCTTTTTAATAGGTGTGGTTAAAGAGAGAATATGAAGCCGGAAGAAGATGGAGAAACAGTCAGCATTGTTTAAAAAATTGCAGTCCATCTGTGGTGCATTCCCTGTGCAGGCTCAACCATACAAAACAAAGGAGTGCCCCAAATCAGCGTGTGTTGCTCCTCCTGCTTTAGAGTGGTTTTCAGCTTGCCTTATTCACAAGTTATTAAACAGGCTTGGTGCGCTGGTTTTGGCTGGGGGAGGTTAATTTTCTTCACAGTGGCTGGTATGGGGCTGTATTTTGGATTTTTTCTGAATGCAGGGTTGATAATATAAAGATATTTTTGTTATTGCTGAGCAGGGCTTACACAGAGCCAAGGCCTTTTCTGCTTTTCATATGGCCACGCTGGCAAGGAGGTTGGGTGCTCATGGGAGGAGACACAGCCAGGACAGCTGACCACTGCCGACCAAATGGATATTCCATTCCATATGACATCATCCTCAATATATAAAGTGAAGGAAGAAGAAAAGAAGTGAGGGGATGTTTGGAGTGATGATGCTTTTCTTCCCAAGTCACCCTTATGTGTGATGGGGCCCTGCACTCTTGGAGATGGCTGAACACCTGCCTGCCCATGGGAAGCAGGAAATTAATTCCTTGTTTTACTCTGCCTTTGTGTGTGGCTTTCATTTTCCCTATTAAGCGGTCTTTATCCCATGAGTTTTCTGTTTTTTGCCCTCCCAGTTTTCTCTGCAATCCTACTGGTGGGGCAGTGACCAAGCAGCTGTGTGGGGCTTGGTTGCTGTCTGCAGTGACACCACAATATTTGGGTGCCTGTGAGCTGGCAACCCTGCTGTCATTACCATCAGCCTGTGACAGTCTGTGAAGGCTCAGCAAGCTAAGACCAGCAGGTGCTGGCAGAGCTCTCTTGAAGGCTTCGCCCTAGCAATGCAGCAGAGCTTTTCCCATGTTTCAGTGTGGGGTCCCTCCCATGGGACACAGTCCTACAGGAACTTCTTCAGTGTGTGTCCAACCCGCAAGCAACAGTTCTCCGCAGAGTGCTGCAATGTGGATCACTCTTCTGTGGGGTGCAGTCCTTCAAGAACAGCCTGCTCCAGCAAGGGACTCCCACAGGGTCACAAGTCCTACCAATATACGTGTTCCAGTGTGGGCTCCTCTCTCCATGGGTCTGCAGGTCACTGCCAGAGCCCTGCCCAGCACAGGTCTCCCCCAGGGTCACAGCCTCCTCTCAGGCATCCACCTGCTCTGGTGTGATATCCTGCCCAGGCTGCAGGTGGATCTCTGCATCCCCATGGACATCCATGGGCTGCAGGGGCACAACTGCTTCACCATGGTCTGCACCATGGGCTGCAGGGGAATCTCAGCTCTGGTACCTGGATCTCTTCCTGTCCCTGCTTCTTTGCTGACCTTATTGTCTGAAGAGTTCTCTCTCTCACATGTTCTCACCCCACTCTTCTCTGGCCACAGTTACATCTGCATAGTAACTTTTATTTTTTCCTTCCTAAATATGTTATTACAGAGGCGTCACCACCATTTCTGGTTGTCCCAGCCTTGGCTAGCAGCATGTTCATCTTGGAGCCAGCTGGCATTGACTCTGCTGGACATGGAGGAAGCTTCTGACAGATTCTCACAGAAGCCAACCCTGTACCCCCTCCACTACCGAAACTGGGCCATGCAAACTCTAAACAGAGACATGGTAAGACTCTGAAAAGATAAAGCCTTCTTCACTTATCAGAACAGGATTATGACCACTTTTTTCCATTTTTCATGTCATTTCACTGAGGTTTATCATGTAGAATTAACCTAGACAACAATCAAATATTCTTGTATTTCTTAAAAGAATCTTAAAATAAACATACACACAGAATAATTTTAATATTAACTGTTTTGTTAAGCACAGACTCCAGTGATGCAAATTGTGCCCTTCAATGGAAATGTCTTAAAATGGATTAATTCATACACAGACACTGATATAGCTAATTTCTGAAATAAATATAGTAGAATATAAATAACAAATACATTACCTAGCAAGTTCCTCTACCTGTACTGCCTACATGCCTCCCACATTCTGTCTCCAGCCTCCTCTAGTGTTTGCTTGATCATGGCGCTGTTGACAACATGACAGCAAAGTTGACCTCTTTTCAGAAGGCAAATTAGTTGTGCTCCCACGGCAAAAGAAAGAGAGGCTGGAGATCTTTATGAGCAGCTAATCTTCATAGGCTTTGGGGATTTTTTCTGTGACAAGTTTTTGTTTGCTGGCACAAAAAAACTAGTTATCATAAGCAATAGATCCCAAGTTAGCTATGTTTTGATTTAAGAGACAATGCTATGAGCCTTCTTTCTCACAAGTTTTGTACAGACATGTATTTTTAAAAATACATGCAAAAATGCAAAGGGAATTCTAAGTACATATGAAACCATGCAAAATTTGACAGTGAAAGGCTATGATTTTAAGGAAAATCAGTAATTTTATGCTTAAAGTATGATGAATCAAGAATTAGGATTATCCATGCAATTATAACAAGAGCTTACTGTATAGAAATAATTTTGGAGGCTGTGTCTTACCAGAAAATAGGGTATAAAACTATTTAGAATGTCTGTCTGCTATAAAAACACAGGTTAAAATGGGACGTCTCTTAAGAATTAAATCTATGTAAAAAAATTAACTTAAAATATTTGTCAAATAGTTTGTAAAAATTAATTTGCACTTTGAATACATACTGAGCTTACTGCTGTTCAAAGAAAACTTTCCTCATGTTTACATTTCTGAAGCTCTCGCAACTTATCAGGAGGCAAATTTACAGTAAAATAACTTAAAGCTTTAGACATCTTGGCAGTTTATAGAGTCAGCACCGATGACAGAGTAATGAGCTTTTAAGGACTTAATCTGAGGCAGGGGGAAGATGCATCATTTATCTTAGGCTTTTGAGAGTGATTCTTCACTGATATCTCTTCTGATTAATAAAATTGTGCTGTTGAAGAGTAAAAAAAACCATTTTGTGTCCTTGCTTTCTCTTTTTTTTTGCTGTAAGACATTGATTCATTGATTATATTGGAACAAAATTTGTTCAAGGCACGTACCTCCTCTTACATTTTCCAATCTGACATGCGAAATTATATAAAATCTGTTCTCACAGCTACTTAAGGTTGGCTCCATTTCCTACACAATATCTCAGAACTGTTTTATTGAGAAGAAATAGGAAAGGAAACCAACAAGATTTTGTTTACAAACCAAACTGATGAGTTTTCCTCCAGAAACAAGGAAGCTTTTCGGTTCACTGAGAAGTCAAGACTAGCAACAGCAGTGGTTCTCTGCTATCAGAAAGCCCTGGGGCACTTGTACTACAGCAGTCCTCCAAGTCTTCAGTCCTGTTTGATGCCAAATAAACATTTCAAAGGTCATTACCCAGCACTACAATCATTCAACAACAGGATCATAATATCTGTTTTGATGATTCAGACGCCATTGACCAATGAGAAACTGAGGAAAAACAATAGATCAGAGAGACATTGCTCAGGAAGTAAGAGATTTAGATTATGAACTTCTGTAGAAAACAGTTGAAAATTGAATAGGAGGGGGAAGACATATTTTCTGATGTATTAGATTTTCTTTCTTCACTATTTTCTTTGAAAAGAAAGTGTAATGGAGACCACAGAACCAAAGTAGAAATGTGACTGGTATGAGAGACAAGTTAGAAGATCTAGACAACAGAGTTTGGAAAGCATGGCAATTGCCAGGATAAAAACTTATGTTGGCTATAACAGTGTGTTACTTTTTTACATTTCTTCACTAGAAAGACCAGCTACCTTGAGGGCAAGATTTCTGATGCTACATTTCACTATGCAAGTCTAAATCATATGTATGTTTCTTGTTTTTGTGGCTGACAATAAAGTTATTTATGATACTATTACACATTGAAACTTCTCACACCATACAGAAGCAGCAAGGGAATATATTCCACATGCTAATAGCTAGATAACTAATCATGAGCCGTAAGGATGCAATCACAGAGCTTTAACTTCTTGCTGCAAGAAACGTACGTTCAACAGAATTTTTTTACAAAGAAGATAGCTGTAGGTAAAAGACAGGAAAAAAAAAGAGGAAAAAAAAAGAAAATAAAGAAAATTATTTGCATCTTATTGAAATTAAGGGATAGATTTAGCATGCAGTATATCATATTTTCCTGTTACACCCCTATGTTAAGGTACAACAGGGTAAGAAATACAAACCCTCATTCTTCTTTGAATAGTAAAGGTATACAATGTATTTTACCATTATTTTTTTCCTTTCTTTTCCATAATTCTATGGAAATTAGAATTTGAAAATTGGTAAAGAAGTTGTTCTCTGAAAAAAAAAAAAAAAGCAACAAAAGAAAGAGAAATTCTTGTGGGCTTACATGACATAAAACATTAATTATTATAGAAGTTGTTTAATTTTAAATATTTGTATTTTATTTTGAATAAACATATGTCTGCTCACTGTCATTATTCTGAGAAAAACAGAGAGAAATACTGAAAGTTAAAGATTTGGTGTACATGAGAGCAAGGTAAAATAAAACATAATGGGAACAGAGCTTTGCACCATGTGGCTCTTGCAATACACTGGCTGAGTTAAGGAGTAAAGTGAATCTGGTTTTTGGCTAGTCGTCTTCAGCAAAATTTTACAGTATTTGGGAAAAAAAGAGCATGACTCCAATCTGCTTTTAGAATAGATCTCACTATACACCCATTTGTTAAATTTGTTTTATATTCTTCAGCTTCCTTTCACTACATGTTCATCAATTGTGTAATGTCTTTTTGGCCTCATTAGTATGGATCTTGGATGTACAAGTATTAATTTCTGCATTGTGATACACTTAAAAAAACTGCCTTAACATGTGTATGGTTGCTTGGGTCCTTGTATGAACACAGCAGATAGGAACAGTTAATACCACAGAACTGTCTGAAATACTCTGCCTGAGATATTCTTAGAGAGCCAAGAGAGTCTCTGAAAACAGAGAAGAACAGAAAAGCCACAATCATAATGGCATGTGAGACATCTCTGTTCCTTGAAGATACAAATAACAGAACTGAAAAGTAGTGCTAGCAGCCTTGGTTTGGAGACTAAAATAATGCGATAATCCTAACCATAGCCTGGGATCTCAGTTTCAGACTCCTTACCACAGCTTGGTAAATATATACAAAGAGATATTATAGTTCTTTAACTATCATAGAAACCAAATTTTTTGTTAAGAAACAAAATTGTTTTAAACTGCCTTTAAATGCAAATGTGTATCAAATATACTTTACATCCAGAAGCTGTCATGTGGTTTAAATATTAAAGTTACTTTTTCCTGCTAATGATAATCTTATCTAATTTTTTATAATATATAATGTTTTTGTGTCATTCAACTCCATCTATTCCTATCTTGGTTCTCACAATTGATCAGGTATCTCTTTCAGAAGACAATACATATATTCAATGACTAACATGTCCAGTCCAAGACAAAATTTTTTCTCTCAATGGTTTAAATTGCCAACAGAACTCTCATTTAAACAAATGAAAAATGGTAATATAGAATAATCAAATACTTCATAGTTCATCAGGATTATAAATTGCTTTACCAAGGCGTAAAATAAATTTCAGCAAACTGTCCATAAAATTAAGTTGTGCTTCACTTAAAAATAATCTGTAACCTGACAGGAACAAATTTCATATTATCTACCTATTCCTGCCTGTCAGCCTAGGGCATAGAGCACAAATCCAAGTAGCGTGAGATAATCAACACCGGGAAGATGTGTCTGACAGTGCTGAATATCTGGTATGTTAAATCATTTTTCAGATTAAAAGATAAGTGTGTTCTAAAGTCTTAGTTAAGGCTAGAAATATTTCTTAGTGATTATATAACTCTAACCTTTGGATTTCTCCCCTTTCAAATACCTGAAAATGTAATTTTTTTATTATTTTTTTTTTTTAAATGACCCATTTCCAGGCTTGTGTTACTTCCCCTTTGTTGCACTTCAAGAAGACAGAAGTAAGCCACACTTTCAGGGCACCTTAACTCTTAATTACATTCTTCGGCCAAATAATCTTTGCTACTCTCTTAAGAAACTGCACATTAAGAGTGCAGTATTCCCAGTTCTCTTTCCATGTATACTATTTTGGGTACACAAGGCCTTGCAGAAATACACACTGATAATAATTATTTGTTTCTGTATTCATTCGGATGAAATTATTATGATATTAGTTGGATACAATAGTCACCACTGTTGACAGATAGTTTTTTGTTAGCTATTTAATGCTACTGATCTGAATCTGATATTAGTGCCCTCTACTTTCCACATATCTCCTGGAGAAATAGTTGTGATGAGCTACTTAATTTTAGCTCTCAACCCCACTGCTATTATTCTCATCAGTTAAAAAAATACTTAATTTTTCACAGAAACTTAGACTTTTGGGTTTCCCAATTTCACTGGATGAAACTACTCTGCAAATCAAATAAATGTTCAATCAGAATACTCCAGTTAATTATGTTAAGATTTTGTGACACAAAAAAAAAAGTACTATGTTTAAAGGGAGCTCTAATACTTTTATTTCAGTGTTATGAAACTAGCCATCCTTTAAACATACACACACCTGAAAGATATGTCATGAGGCAGTAAGGGGAATATTTTGACATTCTTCTTTACAAAATAAATTAGTAATAAACACAGGGACATCAGAACTGATTTTAATGCTAGTTAAGATAAAGACCACTAAAAACTTAAACATCACACAATATTAACAGTCTCATTTTTTGGATTATGTAACAAAACTAATGTCAATAGGAAGCTCAGGCAAATTAATTAAGACTTGTTACTGACTTTTGGCCAAGTATGAGATCAACCATAAAATCTACACATCCCCAAGCATGTCTTTCATAATATGAGAGGTCTGCATAAAATAGGAGTGAAGAGTTCAGGGTGATAGTCCAGTTTAGAAGGAAAAAAGTCACCTTCATAATACAAAGACAAAAACCTTTTATTGCAAACTTATTATTTTTCTAAAGACTGTGAATATTTGTGTCTGAGTGTATTAGTGGGATTTTTCGCTGTTAAAAGCAGCTCTGAGGAATGTCCATGACTGCGCAGTAAGCACACTGAAACATTTCAAAAGGTGTGATGAATGTAATTTTATTGTGACTGATTTATCATAAAGATAGCATCGCAACATGCGCGATAATGATACCCTTTCAACATATAGGAGTTCAGCTGCAAAATCATGTGACGAGCTCTATTTGTGTTGGCATTGCAGCAATTGACACTATAAACCTCTGTATCTACACAAGTCTTGTCCTCCACTGCAATCTGATCCCGGCTTAATCCAGTAAAACATCCTGTTGTCTTCTCCCGAATATCTTTTGCCCTGCACCTTTTCCTACACATCAGACATGTTCTCCTCCAGCTCCCACTTTCACACACAAACAGCACTGCAAATCCTTTCACATTTCCAGTATCATTCACCCGCTGTCATGTCACTGAACAGCCAAACTTTTACTCTTAGTTTTGTACTTGTCCAGTCTCAAAGGAACCCCCAATAATTCACTGGACCCAAGAGAATCTTTCTTCAGTTAAAGCAAGACAAACAATAATTTAATGAAGCTTGTCTTCCTTTACTCAAACTATGCACTTGTATGTTTCTAGCTGTGATTGAAACAATGTCACTGTCCTGGAGACTAAAATGGCTGCTTGTTCAGGGCTGAGTTCTCTTGGGCTTCTATCTTATAAGGTCAAATCCAGGGGAAAACTTCCAGCTGTTGAAAGACAGAAGATTTATTATCTGTGTAGGAGTTTCAGCACTGAGACACTTGGTAGTGATCATGGCAGTGATGAATCAGTGGGTAGAAGCATGAGAGAAAAAAGTTCATAACTTTTGCTGTCAAGACAGTTTTTATAATTCATAATCACAGACAATTCTTGTTAAACATTCACGTTATAGGTAACTTTAAAACCTATTTTTTTTTTAAATCAACAACAAAATGGTCAAAACTCCCACATTTCCCCTTTTTTTTCCCCCTTTTTTTTTTTCTTTTTAGTATTTCAGTAACCATTTCAGATTTGCATATCTGCAGAAGAAAACAAATAGGTGAGAGTATTTCCTGGCATGGCACGTTTACTATGTACAATATTTAGCAGAGCTGGAATAACCCAATAGGGCTATTAATAAACTGACATCCTAGCCAACCCTCAAACCCTTTTCTTCTTCCAGGTCATGAGATTTTATAAATGGCAGGTTTTAATCCAGAGTGGCTCTTGTTTTATATTGAACTTACTAGATACTATATACATCATAATATCACAGCTTCTTTGTGGCATTTGTATAACATTTATGAATCCCATGGCACAGCTGTATAATAAAGATTTGTGTATTTTAAATGACAATTTAACAGATTTTTGCAGCATCAGCTGCCCTTTTCTCCCCTCTGCTTCTCAGTGTTTTGCTACCATTCTCCAGCACAGAATCCAAATGAAGCATCAGCCTCTCCCTATTCTGAATCTCGCCCTACAATATATACACTGAAACTGATATTCAGGAAATCATCTAGTTCTGCATAGAAAATTAGGTGCAATTTAATCTAATTCAGTTATTGTTTATATTGCTTAGCAGCTACTCTTTAATACATTCAAGAGAAAAAACACGATCTTTAGGAACTAACTCAGTTTGCTAGTAATGTAGCAACACACTACTATAGAAACTCTTATGGGTAAGGTTGAAAAATAGTAGTTAAACAACTAATTTCCACAAGGCTTTACAACAGGTTTTTTTCTGTGAAGACATTTGTTTGTTCTGACTGAGCATGAATTAACCTTTGAGTTGAGATGGCCTATAAGGAAAAAAATAAAACTATTAATCCCATAGCCCAAACTAATCAGAGTTAATATTCAGTCTGGGAAGCATCCTTTCTCTAATTAACATGAAAATAAATATTTTAGCTTGTTTTTGATTCTCTAGGCACATCTAAATTTTAATATATTTCAGTCAAACTCTTTTCCTTTACCCTTCACACCCAAATACTTGCAAGCTAATTTCTTTGGTATTTTTAATGCTAGACAAGAAATCACTGCAGTTAGTTTTAAATAAGACTGCATAAAAGAAAAGATAAATGGTTCTAGACAGCCATACTGCTTTGCGAAGTACTGAGCTGTGCTATAGGTTGACATATCCTTAAAACTGCTGCTAAATCATGAAGGCTCAAAAGTCAGAACAGATTATTGAAATGTTCTTAAGTGGATTTTTGACACCATTTTTACTTGAGCTATGAGGATATACTACAGCATAAGGTGACATTCAGAAGTGGTTTTTGACATGAAATACATTACTACTTGTCAGAGCATGCAATGAAGATCATAGTATGTACAGACTTTTCATATATTACATGATAGATAATGGATTCTTTGAAAACATTTTATGATGTAGTATATTAACCTATAAAGTAAAATATGACTATATGAATTTTCAAGTTATTACATAATTAATAAATTATTAAATACTTCAAACTATTGAGATTATGATATGTAGATTTCTATCTAATTTTCTAACAATAAAGCACTTAATTTCCTGGCTTTCCTGATTAAATAACTTCAAAGTATCTGAAAAATATTATTATTTTTTCATTACAGTCCTCTATTCCTGAATTTTCAATAGCCACTCTATATTCTACTTTGTGACCTGTGCATATGTGTTTCAGAGTTTATCAAAATAATTATTTTATAAGTCTTCCCTGCTTCTTATCCTAACATGAAATGTCCTGATCCACTGCAACACTTCAAAAGAATCCCATTTTCCCTCCTGATTACCAGTTGCTGTTAGAATAAGCACTTCATTCCCATTTCTTCAGTGAATTGTATAAAGTTTTCCAGCCCTGCTCTTTTCTCCCTTTGATTCTCTATATTATCAATAGCAGAAGTATACAAAGGTTAAAATCCAAACCAAACTTTTGTTTTACAACAAAACCGGAACATTAACAGAACTGAGACAAATATCTACAATCACACAATCTATAACCATCTAATCTACAAGTAGGAGAAAACTTTCTCAAGCAGCCAAGCTAAATCCTTAGAGGCTTCAGAGAATTTTGAAAATTAATTTGCTACGAACTAGGTCTTTTCAAGGCACTTCTTACTAGCACTAATTGAAATTTGAGCTATTAAAATTGTTATTTTTTAAAAGTGAGGGTTTTTTTTTCTCTTTAGCTACAGTTCTTTTAAATAGAGGAAAGTTCATTCCCTCGAGCTTTCTGATCAGCAAACACATTTTTTTATTAAGAAATAAATATATGACTTATTTTAAAAAGTTGTTGCGCTAACATACCTAAGACTTCTGTTTCTGTTGAAGTCATGCTGTAGTTCCTTTTAATTTACATGACACATGTCCAATTTCTTTTCAATAAAGTTGAAATTACTGTCACACCTTCATTTATCTTTTGCTGGTATGATCTCAACTCGGTAATATATGTTCTTCAGGAAAATATGCTTCCATGCAGTATATGTAACATACCTGAATTTAGAAAAGCATTATAATTAACAAGAAGGCAGAGCTGCAACTGACAAAGTCCATTTTATAAGTGAACATAAATATAGGTAAAAATCTTATTTTGGTATTGCCCACATAGTGCAGTTGAGGATACTTACTTAACAGCAAAAGGTAATGGAACTCATCACTTTCACTCTTAGAAGAAATTTAGTTTATGATAATGAAATGCTAATAACAACTCAATGACTTCAAAGACATGATAGAACCAAGCAAGTCTATTTAAATCCTGTTTTGACAGAGATTTTTTTGATGCTAAACACCCATTAAACACCAATAGGATTAGAGCATTTTACACTTTACAACTCCTTTGAAAATCCTTACCGCTCTCACAGTACATAACTTGTGATGTACTACAGGCAGTGTAAATTTAAGATTTTATTCTTTCAAATGGTGAGTTAATGGGAATCAAATGGGCAAATATATTTCAAAGGACAATTTTAGTTTACTTCACTCCTCAGAAGAAAATAGAGGTATCTCATACAGAGGATGAATTAATACTGAGAACAATGTGTGAAGGATCTTCATTGAAGAATTTTGAACAGGAATTTCCAGAGGAGAAACAGGATTCACTGAGTCACTGCCCAAGCACTTCCTTTGCATTCAAGTATTCCAGATACCCACCAGGGAAATATCATGACCCTTAGCTGTTATTCTAGAAAGACACATGTCTTCTGCCAGTCCTGAGATAACCTTTCAAAACATCTGCTGTGAGAGTACACAGGGGAAAGAGCTGCTGCCATCGACTGCCATCTTTGATAAAACTCAACTGAGCAAGAGCCAAGAAAAATGAGAAATGAGGGGGAGCTGGAGGTCGTGGTCACACTGGGGGTGGAGGGCTTGAAAAAATGTTCTTGCTTCATTTACAAATCTGCAATTTTAGATTAGTTTCATCTCCCTGGGCACTGGTGAGGACAAACAAGACCTGTAAAGGGTCAAAGCTGACTGCACCCAAAGATTTGTCTACACAAAAAAGAGGGAAGTTATAGTTACTGAAGACTCCCTCACAATGGTTCACAGTAGTAGGATGAGACGCAAAGAGCACAAGTACAAACATCAGCAATTCTTATTAGGTATTAGGAAAACATTATTTTATGGTAGTGGAATACTGAAACACATTGCTTAGAGCAGTGGTGGAATCTCAGTCCTTGGAGAGTGGGCTGTGCACAGCCTTCAGCAACCTTATCTAATTAGATCTGTTCTGAGCAGAGTTTTTGACTTCTGAAGGGTCTTTCCAATCTCCATGATTCTAAATGAAGAATGATGGGCAGCAGCTCTGCACACCAAAAATTACTAACTTTTCCCATGGGTTTTCTTAAGGGATCTCAGAAGAGTTGCTCAGATGCTTTCATTATGGATACCTAGGACAAGGTTAGATGAATCTGAACCCCAGTTTCTGTTTTGCTTCTTTTTAAAACCCATAGGAATTTAGACACCTGAAAGCCTTAGTGCCTTTGATACTTTATAAGTTCAAATCTTATTGAAAATAGTTTCCAAGACAGAAGGCAGCTTTTTATAGTCCCCACAGTGTTTCTAAAGTCTAATTTTTTTTTTACCTTATCTCTGTATAAAATTATTCACTATTTCATTGATGAATGAGGAAGGCAGCCTTTTTGCCCCCTGAGTCTTAGGAACAGTTACACCCCAATATTGGTAAGAATCACTAGAAACAGTTATAAAACCAATTCTTCTTGAAACAAAACATCTCTATGTTAAAGCCCTCACTGGAATACTTAAATTCTTATTCTGTGCACTTGTCTTCTAATGCTTATTCATGTGAATAAAATCATTGATTCAGTTAACTTTTTTGAGTTAGTGACTTATTACTGTGCTGGAATTCTTGAGTAGTATAATGGTTACTTCATGTAATAACCTTTACAATATCCTTTTGAGATTTTTTATATTGGTATAATTTTTCTAAAATGCTTTACATACAGAATAACAGAGAGAAAAATGTGAGCAGAAAAACATAAGACAATAGAGGTAGGGGTGACCACCTTTTTCCTAAAAGCAAGATAAAAAGCTCTTAAGAATTGAACTGACATTTACAGAAACATACCTTTTGGCAGTATTACCTGACCAAAATTGTTCAACATTATGTTATAAAAATCAGATTTCAATTTCATGATGCATCCCTTTTTCAATTATATAATTCCTTGAATTATTATACATGTTTATTAAAAAAAAAAAAAAAGGATAGATCCTAAACTGAGTGACACTGTTGATGACTAAATAAAGTAGAATACATTTCCCAGTTCCTGTTTTATTGCTGAAAATAGTAAGAATTTAGGCATCTATTCCTCACAGGAATTTGAGATCTGGTTCTATCTGATGTAAAATCTAAAGGCCTAATGAAAGTACCTAGAGTAACCACTTCCAGAAACGAAAGCAAGTAAAAAAAAATTTGTAAGAGAGCAAGAGATCTGTTGTTCCAACTTGTAATCATGAGAGTAAATCTGGACTTGTTAAAAGTTTTTTTTGTACAAGATGTGAAGAGAAGTCTATTTTGGCAAAGAAATTAATGTTGTTTTCTCCTTAGTATTTCTTATCACCCCAGTAGCCAGGCTTCAAATGCGTTATCACCCCAGAGCTCACAAGTATACTGCAAGATTAAGTAAAGAGTTCCTTACAAAATTCAGTCACAGGTGGGGCCTGGTTGCACAGGGGCATTTCAAGGATGTGTCCATGTCACCACAATTTCTGCCAACAGCTGAAACAAGGGAAGAGAGCAGAAAAGATACATTGATAGAAAAAGAGCAGAAGAACTGGGAAGTAGAAGTGAATTAGAGATGGGATAAGAGGGCTCGATCGAAAAATCAAGATGTTGAACTAAGATAGATGAAAGAGACAAAGGTGAACATGAAAGACTGAAGAAGAGGGCTCATCAATGATGCTGAAACACAGACCCAGGAAAGTGATAAGCTGTCTCCATGGAAACTGCAACCAAAAACCTCTAAATATTGGTAGAGATCAAGGCAGACCAACCGAAAAAGGAGCCCAGAGTTAAGGCTTTATGGAGAATATGAAGTACTACAGATCATGAGAGTGGGTCTGTAGATAGCTGAGAACAAGTGGATCCAGTCTAGGAAAAGGCTGTGGAAAAGGAACCTGAGCAGGTATAAATAATTAATGTATCCAGGAAAAGATAGTGGAGTCTTTTGTCAAGAAATGCCTTTTTAAAGATGTCTGCTAGTGATGCATTCTTCTTTTACTGGGTGCCTGGTTTTTCTGATTGAAGGATTACTTACAATTAAGTGTTCTGAAGAATATGATCTTCACCTCAGATTTGTCACTCATAATCCTGAAATGTCTCACAAAACGTTTGTACATTTTTCTCATTAGTAACTCGGAGCTTCGATTCATGCTCTCTCTAGAAAATGTTTTAAAAGCCAGCACACCTCGGATTAGCAGCAGTATAAATTATTCAGCGGTAGTAAGTAAAAGCAAGAAAAATAAGAAAAAAAAAAGAAAAATCAGAAAAAAATAAAAAAAGAAAGAAACAAGAAAAAAAAAGAAAGGAAAAAAGGGAAAAGGGAAATGGGAGGGAAGGGGAGGAGAAAGGAAAGGGAAGGGGCAGGAAAGGGAAAGGGAAGAGGCGTAGTGAAAATGTTATCATTGGGCATAACACCCCAACACACGATTACAGATTCTTTTTGCAAAGTGCTGTTTGAATAGCAGGAAAACTGAAGAAAAACAGTTTTTAACAGCTACTCTAATACATGAGCCCATTGAATCCTATCTATGATATCAGACAGACTTTCCATGGAGAAATATATTCCATAGCCATATAAGTAAAACCAATTTAATATTGTTAATATTAAACCTAATAATATTTAAAAGATCACATTAAGTATGCACAAGAAAATTTAATCCTCATGTTCTAAAGCATGGAATGCAGATTAAACAATATTATTTTATGTGTGCAGAAGACACAAAGATCATGTTTCATTTTATTTCATTTAAACTTGAGTCACTCCAAGTGGGATTCTATGCATGAAGCTTCCCATTACACTACTTAAAATAGAAGGTTTTCGTGAAGTATTTGCTTTGAATCTCAGTGAAGTACATTTTCAACTTACCTAATATTCTCCAGGCAAATAAGGTTTTTACAAGCAAACAAAAGAAATTGAGCTCCTTCTTGAAAATGTTCAGCATCAGCTATTTTCCTCTTAGAAGACAGCCCCAAAACTTTGCTATTTAGATCACAGAAACTATCTAATTTTTCAGAATTAATTTTTTCTCACCCAAGTGTTGTGATGTTGATCATCTTTTTGTTCAATTAATTCTCCTTCTTTCTCAGGCTGAATTTTGCTCTGTGTATATATGGATAACAACTTCATTCTTTTGAACCTTCATTTAGATACATTCAATAAGCCAAGTTCCTTTAGACCCACCATAAACCAGCCTCTCCACACTGTGAACATTATCACTCATCCCCACTGTTTGACCATTTCCCTGTCTGAAAAAAAGGCATTTCAAACCGAGGTCTTGAGTAAATACAACAGCAAATACAAATGTTAGATTACTGCTTCACAGTGGCACAGCTTCAATGAGACAGAGAGACGATGTCCTCCCCCAGAACAGGTTTTAACTTACTATGGAAGACAATGTCTTGAGTCTGCAGGTTTCTCATAGTCCAAGAGCTTTGTCCTCACCACAAATCCCCTCTCTGTTCTGTCCCTGACAGTTTTTTCCACAAAGATTTAGACAAAAGAATAAACAGTTTTAAAAGAAGATGATTACTATTGTGCTTCATCTGTGTCACAGGTCCAATATTATTTGCATGAGATAGATTAGCTCTAAGATCATGGGCCAAATCAGGCCCATTAATGGTCTGAGTGTTGCCTAAAAGACAGGCTACCTGAAACAGAGGCCAAGACAAATTAGGAGTATAAAAGTGGACAATTTATTTAAGGCCTGCAGAGGCCTTAAAGGTACATTCAGGCAAATGAAGCCCCCCGTCGGGGACGACACCCAAAATGGACACCGAGTCACGAGCTCTTCACTTTTTATAAGTTCTGTTTCATTAGCATATTGGCCCTTAATTCTCCAATCATACCCTCAGGTGATGATGTTAACCACCCCAGGCCTGCTCCCCCCATCTCACAGTTGTTTACATATTTTCAAGCCCTAAGGCAATGAATATGTCCTTGAATCTGTATTCAGAGAGCCTTGTTTTGGCTAAAGGTGCTGGGAACAGGGGATTTTAGCACTTTGTAAGAAGCACAGAACTACAGCAAGTTACAGATACATGAAGAGTAAAAAACTAGAAATACCTGAAAGCATCAGGCATCAGAAGGCATCAGAAAAAAAAATTAACAACAACAAAAAATATATATAAGTACTAAATAGCAAACAGAACTTCCAAGGGTTCTCTTCCTTCTTCATGTGCTCAGGAGCAGGATTGTGAACAACCACAGAGCATTACCATCAAATAAAGGGGTGTTCAATGAGTAGAGATTGAGTGTTCATTTCTGAAGTGCAGTTTCAGCACTTCAATCCTGCCTGCTCTGAGTGACTGAGTTCCGCGTTAATTGAAGCTGAATTCTGTATTTTTTCATATTGCATGTCAAAGACCTGGATGTAGAATTTGGGCCCTTAAAGCACAGTACATTATGAGCATTTCAGCCTTGGCTGATTCCTTAAGCTGTGGGATAACTCTCATTGTTTATAAAATGTTATAAACTAGACGTTGTACTATTGTCAGGAGAATTTATTACCTACCAACCTACAATCTTTTTGAAGCATCTGAAGTGGGTGGGGTGTTTTGTTGGGTTTTTTTGTCTGTTTGGTGCTTTGGTTGGTCAGTTTTGTTTGTTTGTGTCTTTTTGGATTAGACAAACACAGGTATTAACCTATTGGCAAGGTAGTCTATTACGAGAAAGATCCTAAAATCTGATTTAGCTTTTACAAACCTGAGTGGTTAAAAAACCAAATTATAGTTCTGGAACCAGGAGTATTATCAGGTGGAAAAAAATTATCACATTCTATCTTCCATAGGTTATTGACTAGAAAGTATCTAAGCTATCTGGTGTGATCTCACTGATAAAAACATGTAGCAACAGCAAAAACATTACATTTAACCTTCAGTGCCATCATAAGCTGTATACAGACAGAGACACTCTTAGTTTTGTAACATCCTGCCCAAACACTCAAAGATGAGCTTGAATCACTATATTCTCCAGCTCAAAAAAGAAAGCAACAATAATTTTTAAGACCTCTACCCAAATACTTTGCATAAAGGAATGTGGACCTGATTACCTTTTATGGACCAACTGCTTTCATTCTCCTCGGTGATGCAAAAGCAGCTGCAAAGGCAGCCTGACTAACAGGTTAGCCATCTTTACTACTCTGCTGTGACACTGGGGTGCTGTAAAGCAGCTGGAATTTACTGAAAGTGAATGGAATTTTCTATTTCCAGGAGTCACCTCCAAGTTAATCAGTAACAGGTGATGTCTTACTTAAAAAAAGAAAGACACACCAAAAAAAGAGGAAAAAAAAAAAAATTCTGACCCTTCTGGTCCTTCTAAGTAATCTAAAACATGTCCATCCATGACAATGATCAGGTTTAACAAATAGATAACTATGAGACAAACTGCAGTATTCTATGCTAATTTGAAAAAAAGTAATGTGCAGAAATGTGTGAGCTTAGAAAAATGTAATTATATGAATTCTTGGTTAGGATGATGAATTCCTTGTTATGAAAGACTTCATATCAAATTATATTTATTCTCCTTTTGGTTATTTCAGCAATTTACAGACAATGCCTATAGAAACTGAATATTAAAAATCTTGCAATAGCCCACCCATAGACAAATTTTACGTGCTTTTTCTGATGCTAAGAAATCATTTGGTTACTCGTTCTCTTTACATGTGTACACATTTCTTCTGGTTCATGTATAAGAAAATCAAATACATAAGTATTCCTTAGAAGAATTTTGACCCAGACCTAAAAATCACAATTTAATGTATTTTTTGCACTCTAACAACTTTGGACTCTGCAATGGAATATGGATTCCCATGTACTAGACTTTACAGAAGTAGGCAAAAAAGGAAAAGGGGAGTTGTATATCGGCTGTACATTGGTGTGATAAAATTTGACGTGAGCAAGACACAGAAGAAGCCACTGAGCAGTGAAGCACTTTTAGAGATATACACAAAACAATGCACAGGATAAACAGCCAACTTATTTGGTGTCATTTATTGCCATAAACTTGAATGTCTTTTATTGTTTCACATAGGAAGCCTTGTTGCCTGGTAGTCTGAATGAGAAGGCTGATTCCTCTGGAGCTCCCCAAGCCTCTTCATCAAGTTTCTAGAAAAAATATTTGACTGATGAAGAAACTTCACCTTCCAGGTAGACCTCATTGAATATACATGCAGAAAAATTATGCGAAATAGATTCCCTACATATCCTCAAGATGTAAGAAAATTAAAGAAAGACAGAATTATATATTTTCCTGGTGTCAACTCTACCAGAGTAGATAATTTTGACTAGACTAGGAAGGTTTTCTTCCATTAGTCCTTCAACAAATTATGTTGAAGACAGAGATGTCAGTCAGTAAGAACATCCATGCAGTACATCACAGATGATGATATATCAGCTGTCTTCAGCAAGAAGTAATCATTGCACAGTGATTAAAAAACAGAATAATGACCCTGTTCATGATGGTGCCTCAGTTGTAAGGGATAACAACCATCAGTTTCTGTGCTGCTACAGGACATTTGGCGGTAATGACTGAGCAGAACATCAGTAAGAGATCAGCTGCATGAAAGAGTGCTTGTGTCAGTGCTTGATTTATTCTTTTTTAAACACTCTTGCATGGCAGCACAGGAATGCCTGAAGAAAGAAGCGTCAGGAGGAAGGGATGATAGATAAGGAACCCAGAAACAACAGAAACACAGTCTTGAAGGGATTCATCAAGCTGGATATGCAAATGTCTCAAAGCTGCAGAGGTCACTGAAGTGCAGAAGCCTAGGAAGGAGTGCACTAACGGCTTAAGGGGGATTCACTGACTTTTTTGAACCCAATCAAAATTATTGCCAAACATCTGGCAGCTGATGGCAGCTTAAACTTCACCCAGTAGACATGTCCATGAAATTAGCTCAAAAAAGAACAACATGGAAAAAGGGAAAATTAAAAAAAAAAAAAAAAAAAAAAAAAAAGAAGATAAACAGATAAACTAAGTCTGCAAGGCTAAGGACTCAGAAGCATACTGGTTGCTCCCAGTTGAAATATTTTCTTACAGAGTATATATTAGGTATTCAAACTGTGACCCTGGCCTGGAGATATTGTTTGTTTCCCAGACCCTACTGGACTGCAGGGACATGACATTTTCACCCCTGAGGCAAGTAAAGCAGCTGAGTTGTTTTCTTGCATGTTTTGTTTTGTTTTTCATTTGCATTTCATATAACAAAAAAATACGAACTTCTTTCTTTCCAGAAATACCATGGATCTTATTAAGCTCAACCTCTCTGTAGTTTTTTTGAGATTGTGACTGACTGCTTTTAAACTTCTGTATTTGCATGGTAGTTTTCTCCTTTGTTAGAACCTTTTTTTTCTTCTTTCATTTTGCATTTTAATTTCCAAAGCACCTTCTTATTATGATCCAACAAAGTCTAGTATTTCTGGCTAAAAGCAGTTTATGACCAGATCCATTGCTCATTGGTGATATACTTCAGGTGTCACTTCTGTAAATAACTGAGGCATTTGAAAAGATGAACAAAGTAATTTGACAGACATTTGTTATAGTTTGACAGGTATTCTGAGGAGTGCAAACAAGTCTGCTAGCTTAAAATTACACAATGTCAATATATAACACCAAAAACCAAATAAAAACTCCAAACCTATTAAATGTAATTATTGTTTTTTCTAAGAAGTCTAAACAGGCAAGTCAGGTTTTCACTAATTTTGTGACTGAGATTTATTTTCTTATAATTACATAAAGACTGTATCTAAAGTGAGTTGTTTCTTGAGTAATTGCACTGGGGGAAGAAAATATTATTGTTAGAATGGGGAGAAACTTCTTACATGGCTTTTACACTGGTCCTGTCATTTGTCATTAATACAGTACCCACAATCACTTAATTCACAACATTTACTACTTAAGATGTACATGAGGTTGTACTGATCAGGAGAAACCTCACTAGTACTACATGTAACTGTTCAGAGAGGTTTAAATAAGATGTGATTCTCATTTAAAAAGAATGGTAAGGGTTTGACAAATCCAAAGAGTGCAAATAATGCTTAATTTTTAATCACTGGTTTCTAAGTTTCATTTATGACCGAGTGGCCATTGACTTAATTGCAATATTATAAACTCATAAGTGGTCCTTGTTCAGAAAAGGCACTGGGATATGCTCTGAAGAATGTGTTGCTAAACATAAGATTAGCTAGCCTGTGAAGCCTCAGCAGAAAAGCCATTAATTTGTGAAAATAGGGCTCAGATTGCAATTATTTTCTGTCTTTCTTGATAAAGGTGACTTCCCTGAGACTCCTCTATCTTCATAATGTGCCTCTATCCAGTCATTATAATAATGCATTTTCAAATTGAAAGGAGGTTGAATTCTCAACTAAGCTCCTCCATTTGTAATCAAATATATTATGATCCACTGACTTAAGAGCATTTTGCTAGAATGCTGTGTAGATGAACAACCAGAAGGGAAATTCTGTGAGTGTGTTATAAGTTTAGGAAATAAATGTCTCTCCTTTTTCATATTCAGGATATAATGTAGTGTCGTTGTGTAGACATATGAAACTGCAATTATTCTGCATCTCCTTTATAAGAGAAAAGGATAACTCTTGTAAAGAGCACCATAATGCAATCGCTAGCGGTATTCCTATTGAAATATATGAATTTAAAATAGTGTGAATTATATTGTTAAATTTACATTTGAAGATTATTTGAAGACACATTTTTGGCTGCAGCAAACTTGCTCATCTAGTTTTAAACAGTATAGAAACATATATCTAGCTTTAAAAGATGGTCTACACTGCTCAGGAAAAACAAATTCAGCTACAAACAGATTTTCAGTAACCTTTCCTCTTAGGCTAAGAGCATTCAAAACCTACTAAGCCCCATTCACAGTGGAAAAAAAACCAGGAATGAATTTTCTATCTGCAACATAAAAAGAAATTTTTTGAAGCACGTATGCAGAGAAATAATGTCAGGCTGGTTCAGTGGTGCTTAACAGGATTGCACTTGAGTAAAAGCCTGCATGGGGAGCACACGGCTGGCATGTGTATGCCACCAAAAGGAGTTATTTTGTTTGCAAGTGTAAGTTGAAAACACATCTATGTCTTGCAACCCATTATCAAACTGATTTAATGACAGCTCAAAAGTAGGAAAAGCTGAAATTTTATTTTAGTCCTTGAAAAATTCAGTTCCATTACTTTATTTTATGCGAGCGTTATGCCATTATTGTGCTTTTCTGTTTTCCATTCTACCCAAGAAAACTTGAGTAACAACCAAGTATTGAGTCAAACTCATGGCTGATGAAACTAACTACCAAAATCGCAAGTCAGAGCATGGAAGAAAATCCTACTAAAAATATAGTTAAATTACAAGGTCAAAACCCCAAAACTTCATTTTAAAAGTCCATGACAAATCTTAGGTGTTCCTTTTTCTTGTTATATTCATGACAGATATATGATGCAAGTGGTAGATACATTTTCTGTTGCTAATTTTTGCATGTCAAAGAGAAGATTTAAATGTATCCTTTAAACAGCACAAATAGAAGTCTGTATCTGCTTGGTTATGTGGGAAAGCGCCTCTGGACACCACCCCAGTACCAGCAATTGGAGTAAATCTTTGCCCTCAGAGTCTTGTATGTCTGTGTGCCAGCACCTGGCAAAGCTGGGATCATAACATTTCACTGAAGAGCAACCAGCATCTTGAAATAGTGCAGTGCAGCCTGTGGCTGTCCTTCAAGCTTTTTTTCTTTCATTTTTTTATCCTCACTAGTGTGCCCCACATATTTCTTACTTCCGAGGAGATATACAAGCTTTACCCTCCTTTGTAGTCTGTATCCTTGAAACAAAATGAGGGGAGATAGGGAGATAGGGAGGTGGATGGTAGCAAGTCTGCTTGCTTGGTTCACAGTCTCCACCGCATGAGATTTTGTCAGACATTACAGTTAACTTTTGCAGTATCACCTTCTTTGGCCTTGTCTACTTTTCTATTTTTGTAATGCTCTCCAAATTTCCTCACCAACATCACAACTGAATACAGAGAAGTGAAATTACAGCTCCAAGGTTTGCTAAGAAATGGTAGCAAACTAGTTAACAACATGAACGGCCACTGAAACAAAACTTGTTCCATATCACACAAAGCTATGGATAATTTTTAATTACTGGCAGAGTAAGTGACATATTGGACCTTTTTATGATAGCTAAAAATAAAATTTCAGAAACTATGAAAAAAAGAGAAAGAAATTCTACAACAAATATTTAAGTTAATCTATAAAATGCATTTGTTGGATCAGTTTGTCACTGTTAGAAGATACTTAATATTAATTTAGGGATTAAGCAAAGAGGAGACAACACACAGTTTTCAGTTGGATATTTACATGGCTGACATATTAGTTATACAGATTGAACTATTTCTGTAAGAGAGGTTGAAAATTATTTCCAAAAATTACGCCAGGTTGTCAAATACTGATAAATGGGGTTAGGCATCCTGTATTTCAAAGTAACCTGCATATAAATTCTCCATTGAAACAAAGAAGGACAGGGGAGAGGAAAGATGCTTAGGGCAAGATAAAGATATTTGAACAGGAAAATGTTAGAGAAAAAAGCACAGCAGTGTCTTGGCAACATTCCTCATTATAAGCCTAAATGAACATTTATTCAAAATGTCAAGGTTATTAAGACAATAATAAAGCTGTTTAACTGATGTGAATAGGTGGGAAACAATATTGTTGCCACTAGGTCTTTTGCTTGCACCTCTATCTGTCCCATCATGTCAAAAGGGTTATATACAAAGCTAATACTTGCCTTTCCTTCTAAAATATTCAGTCCTACTGCAATTAATACACAGAGATCTCCTCATAATGACTTCTTAACACTGATGTGTGTAGTGAAGGATAGAATTGGGCATCAGTTCCGTCCTATCTAAATACAGGACTACATCCTTCTAGGAACTCATCATCTGCTGCTCTTGTTACAACTGAAATAAGACCACCTCTTGTAATACTGTACCACCAGAATCAAGTAATAAGACATGCAAATCAAACATTCTTAGATTTATTCTGAGGAACCCAGTTCCATTGCTGTCTACTGAATAACAATGGACAAACACTCCAGAAGAAGAATGGTCACTCTAGGCTGGAAGATGTTGCTTACAGAAGAACCAGGGGTGATGATTCAGCTGTGTCTCACTATAGAGAGAACCTCAATCCAGACCAAGCAGATCTAGGTGTGCTTCCTGACTGAAAGTCCAGCTGTCCAAGATATGTCTACACCACCTGGATCATTTGAAAGAAAGCCAAAATTAATTCCATCACAACTGCGTACCACAGAGCATTTCTGATCACAGGGTTGGTGGAAAAGGCCTTTGCTAAAAGTGGAAAGAGGGAACTTAAGCATTGTTTAAAGGCCTTATGAGGCTCACTTAGTGTTAAGGACCGATCTGGAGAACTCTCCTCCAGACTTACGTTCATAACCAAGAAAATTAATCTGAATTTCAATGAAAGAAAGCAAATGAGAAGAATAGTTGGAAGGTTCAAACCCAAATGTTCAGAATAATTTTTATTCTTATAATATACATATATATATATATGTATATACACATACACATATATATAATACAAAAAAATTATTCAAGAATCAAGAAAACATTATCATTTACTGAGTTTCTGGGAAAAGATACATTTCTGAGAGATTCATTTGGACTCATTGAAGAATAAATTCTCGAGTTTCACACATTACTAGAAATAAAACAACCCCCCCCTCTACAGAGTATGGTCCAAATATGATCCACTAAATTTCATCTAACATTTCTTCTTCATCTCCTTCTTTGCCTCCTTCTTTGTCTCCTTCTTCTATTTTTTCTTCTTCTACTTCTTCTTTTTCTTCTTCTGCTTCTCCTTCTCTTTCTCTTCTTCTCTACTTGCTCTTTCTCCTCCTTCACCACCACTGTCATCATCATCAAACAATTTATATTATCTTTATATGGGGAATTCTGAAAACTAAGAAAAATTAATGTATGCTTGTTTGTGGTGACATAATTTGTTGTTTTGATCTTTCAGTTTTAGCTAACAGAGAAAACAGGTAGACAAACATTTAAGATTGAATATTCACTGAGATTGTTTTTCTTTAAACTGTTCTTTTCAGTAATGGATTGAATAGCATAAAAATAAAGAACAGGCAATGGAAAGGACTTTGAAATTGATGTTCTAAACTTCTAGATTTGCAGGCCCAAATTTCCATGCATTTTCTTCCACTAGAAACTTCCTAGACTGCCTGCTAGCAAGTGACTCACTTCCAAAAATGTTGAGTGACTAGAAAGTAGCATCAGAAATCAATGCTGCTGAGAGCTCTCACTGAAAACAATAAAATATGAAGAAATACATCGCTTCCTATGGACACTAAATATAAAAAATTAACTTGATTTTACACTATATCTTAAAAGTGTGAACATTAGCATTAGTCTTCCTTGTAGACTGATACTTTGTATATTTCTGGCTAACCCCCTTTACAAGACTTTTGCTCTTATGAAGCTGTAGATGTATTCATTAGTGCAGATAGAATTGTGATGATAGCACTTTGCAGTGCTGAAGACAGCCTATCTATATAATCTCTGTTTTAATATGGTTCACCTAAGGCAGCTTTTCTTAATCCATGTTCTGTGTCTGGCTAAATATTGAAACAGAAATGTTACATTATTTGAGTTTGGAAAGACAGATGTAGCTTTTGTATTTCCTGCATATTGAAATCTAGCACAGAACTATTTCTTCTGATAGCTGTAAGGTAACTGGTAAATAAGTTGAAGTGGGAAAACAGGCATGGAGCAGAAGTTTTAAATCACTTCAGTTTTGCGGTTCCTGTAATTGCTGACATTCCTTACTTACTAGGGCAAAAACATTAAGAACCTCTAATAGACTCAGTCCAGTCAAGACTTTTTATGTTTGAAATAACAGCATTTGGAAAATCATTTTCATGTGAGATTGTGAAAAATCTAATATATCAGTATAGCCTGAAAAAAATAAAGAAAATGCCTTCAGCCTTGTTGTTTCTTATTCAGGGCTTGTTTGATAGAGGAAATTTGTTTCTTTTCTGAGTTTCAAGTGTAATTGCTCACCATTTTGAACTACTATAGCCAGCAAGGGTATAACTACACGTATATGTTTTTTCCATTGTTTACAGTTTACGTGTTGCACCTTCTTATGTTGAGTCTTGCAAAACTAGTGATTCATATATCAGAAGAAATGTACAACACAAACTCAACTCTACAGGCTTAGACGCAGGCAGAGATGATATTTATCCCATGGATATTTAACCTAATGGTTTTGGTACTTTCTCTATTTTTTTCTTCCCCATCACCTTGCCTGTCTCCTAGAAAATCTGATTGAACAGTACACCAAAGATTCTTTTATCTCATCTGTACCCTAAGGCAAGACTGATCATACCAAGGTCATTTCTGATAAATCTGGATTTAGTGTGGTCTTTGAAACTTCCCAGAAATACATTGTAATCTTTAAATTATCTCTTTGAACTCTTAATAATAGCTGACATTTTCCTGTATATCTAACATAATATCTAACATTCTCTTGCTGCAATTACTTTTGCCCCGAAGATTTTGAGAACTGATTACTGCCTTTGGCTTTAAAAAAACTTTAGCTAACAGAAGACTACCAGCATATCTCTTCTGGATTATTTCCTCCTGTTCTTTTCCCTGTTCTTTACTATTTTCACTGCCAGCCCCAGTCTCGAGACTTCTGACAACACAGTTATATTGACATCCATGGAGATTTATCCATTTGATTATTGTTCAAAATGTGATGACCAAAAAGGGTTGAGTACTTGTTGAGTATTACAATATTTGATAAAACAGAAGTCCTTCAACTACAAACAATACTCTTATTCATTCATCTTAGTATAATCTCTCTTTTTGATGACAGTATTTGACAGCAGCTCGTGACTCATGAAAGTGATGGATGCAGATGATTATTCCTTTCCAAGTTTAGATTTGAATTTAACACTGAAAATATTTTAGTCCTTCTGTGTGTTAAGCATCAGCCCACTTCCATAGAAGAAGTGAAATCCTTCAGGTCATGCTCCCAGTAAGTAAGAGCTCACAGGTCCCGAACTAGTTATTTAATTTACTGATCATCATGAAGCAAATTTCACAGAAAGATAAAAATTTTAAAGATGTTTGTGTTCTTGCAAATGTGACTCAAGTATATATCTAAGAAGAAAGAAGGTAGAAATATTATAATTGCTGAAAAAGCTTTGCCATGATCTCTCATTAGACATCAGTGAATCTGCAAACACCAGACATCATCACCCTTCCATTCAAAATGTTTCAATATTTTGAATAGCCAGAAAAAAGAACATGGGAAAAACAGATCCAGTTAGTTCTGGTGCCCACTGATTTGATATTTACTTGCAAGATTATGATTTTTAGAATTCTGTTTTACTTACATTTATCTTTGTTGACACTAGCGTGAACTATTTTCCAAGATATGATTTCTAAGTTTGGCTGGGATGGAGATCATTTTCTTCATCAGTTTCCTTCCCCTTGCTCTTATCCTGAGCACCCCCCCCATCCCCGACACCCCCCACACCATCCACTCTGTCCCACTGAGAACTTAGCTACCAGACAGACTTCTTCCCCAGCACTACTATATTTGCGAATCTTAAATGCTGTTTGGACAACTTGATCTTTAATATCTCAGGAAAAGTAAATTGATTTTTTGGTACTTGTCTTTGTGGAAATATTTCTGTTGACAATCACATTCCTCTAACTTACATGAATTGGAATTTTATTCATGTGTTATCTTTTGCCACTCTGCCTTTACTCCAAGACCTATTTAAAGTCTTCCTTTTAGACATATTTTATGAAGTTTATTCTGCTTTGGAAAGTTCTCTGGAATTCTGTGCCATGTATAAGGGAAACCACAAAAATTTAATCCACAGGTAATGGGAAATCAATGTTGGTATCATTAAGCTGGACTTGTAAACACAGAACTTTAATAAGAATGTGAAATATATTGAGAGTTGAAAACATACAGATGAATAAGGACATAAATCTTTAGAGCTGGCTCCTGTATGTATGGTATTTTGTTAAGGAAGAAGGAATATAAATGCTAAACTTTAAACCATTACTTCATTCTCTCCTTTAAATAAACAAAATCCCCAGAAAAATTAAGAATACCATTATCCAGAATGATGGAAATTAAAAAAGACAAACTGAATATCTCACAAATATCCAACTGTCATTAATCAGTTTCTCATGCTTTATAATGGGATTTTGTTGTGAGCTTACTCTTTAAAATATAGAACTCCATTCCAAAAGAAGTACTAATGTCTAGATCATTCCTGATATGGGTTAACAAAAAGTAGAGGATTTCTACTGTGTAATTCTTGGTATTAATCTTTTCTAAGGCTAAAACTGCATTATACAGAAAGTAACAAAATATTGCAAGTATACTTTAGAAATACCAATTGCTGGCAGACAAGGTCTTTCTACGTCAGGAATAATGTCCTTGCAAAGACAAAAGATGGTAAAGCAATGGCACTGAAATTATTTATTGGTTAGTTTTTCCTTACATTATTTTACAAAATGATCCTAAGCAACACAATGTTTCTGATGTCAAATGAAATAAAAGTCAGGTCAAAAAAATATTGGGGGATATTTGATTATTTAACAATTGTATTTTCCTTCCCAGTATTATCAAAATGAACACAGTGATGTGAGAGAACAGTGAATCCCAATGATTAAGGGCTGTCTACATTAAAGTACTATTAGTACAAGGACCAGTTGAAAAGAAACTTGTGAAAACTACTTCACTGTGTATCAGAATATGAAAAGAAATTTTTTCTTCTGTGACTTGTGTTCACTAGTATACCTTTAATAACTTTCCCTTTTTTCCCCCTTAAATTCCCTATTAAAATACAGCTGTTCAGGTTTTATGACAAAAAAGTCAACATGTCTCTCAACAATGAATTTGAAATATGCCACTAGTAGTTAACTCAGAGTACTGGTGTGTCAGCTAACATCAAATTTAGAGCCATACACAATAAGATTTTTATAGGCCTGTAGCAACACTTTTTTTTTACCCCATTTAAGTACATTTTGGATTAAACTCTGATCCATTTTCTTCATGCTTTCCACTTACTGAAATACTCTGCAAATCTGTTTTTCAAACTTCTGTCCTTGCTCTTGTAAAGCACTGGTATTTCCCTGGCTTCCTCTAGAATACAGTATAGAGAAATAACTCTGATACATGGCCCTCTAATACAAAGTCCATTCAGCTACAGAAAGCCTGTTCCATTTGGTAGTTGTTCCTTAAAAGCTACATCCTAATAAGCACTTAATTGTAAGAAAACAAACAGTGTGCAATTTTTATTTACCTACATTCTTCATTCAGCTACTCTGAAGGCTAATGTGAATGTAATCCTAGGCAGGGATGCTGCTGACAGAGACACTCAACACTTCCCCATTTACTCAGGAGTCAGAGACTTTCCTTTAACAATTATATTTAAAACTACTCCTTGTCACATGACATCATCCAAAATAGGCATCATCCAGTCCCAGAAAAACAATCAATTTGCTTCAGTCTTCCTCATTCATGGTGAATTCCTAGTGCTTTCTGCTGTTAAGAAGACATGTGCATCCAGTGGTACACACTAGTCTATGCATTTATGTATACACTAGTATTATGCATTTAAACACATAGAGGCCTTCTGAATCTAGTCCTTTCCACAAAGTTACACAGCTTCCCAAAGGAAGTGTCCTTTCTCCATCTTAATAACCACGTTGATTGGCTCTTTTCTATCATAAGTTTAAGTCTTGTTGCAGAAGCATAAAAAGAAATAAGAATTCCTGTAAATATTCAGGCTTAGCTTTAAAGATTTTTTTTTTTTAAACAAGTGTGCTTTAGTGAGTTTGGGAATCTATGCAAGTATGTGGGAAAGCTTCCACACTAGTTACTAATATTTGTACATCAGTATTATCAGCTTAAACCACTGCACAACGCAGTATAGTGTAGCTTAGTCTTGTCTAGCCTACTATAGCCATAGCATCAAATGTTCATTCACTAGTAAAATATTAAATTTAAAAAACAAAGAAAGAATATACTGGCAAGTTCTGCATTGTTGGTACAGGCAGCAGATGCTATTTTTTTCTGATGCCCAAGGCAAATTAAGCATACAGTGATGGGCTCTCACCTATTTAGCTATAGGGGTCCAACAGCTGTACTCACTGATCTAATTAATGAAGGAAATGAGGAGGAAGAAAAATTATGGTCTCAACTCTATCTGGATTGTTCACTGAAATACGCAAATATTGTTGAAATAACTTTTGGCCACTGCAGTTACATAATTTTGAGACATATCGGATTATTTATAATTTATTTTTAGATTATTTTTAATACAATATTTAGTCTGGATTCCAGAATTTCCCATGTGAAGCAAAATCAGCAGAACCACTTACTATAGGGAAAGACTAAACTATATTTTTAGAAGAGCCTTGACAGAGACCATAATTGGGGTGACACAGAAAGGTAAACACACATAGAATGTAAGTGCAAACAGGTGTGCTCCAGACATGAGCAAAGATGGTTTCTTATCCAAAAAGAAGTTAATATCTTCTGTTTCTCTGCCAATGCTCACTATGATTTAAATTATAATTAAATACTTTATAACACCTGGCAGAGGCCAGGTAAATAAAGTATTTTTTCAGGAATAAATTAAATAAATTTTAGGTTAAATTAGAAGCTTATATAAAAGTAGCTGGTAAAAAAAAGCTAAATATCCACATAAGTAAAAACTCGGTTTTGGAAAAATTACAAGCAGAAGAGTTTAAGATTCTAAGAATTAGCTCCTCTATTAATTAATCAATTTTTTTTCTTTTTTATTTTTAATTTCAGTTGAAGAATCTAGCATGGCATCCAAAACAAAAAAAGCCTAATGTAAGAAAGCTGTTTAAAATCTGTTTGTAGTTGACTGAAAAGAAGTAAGTCATCCCAACCTCTTCCAAGGCAACTCATGCCACCTGACACTGACCAGGGCATTTGAATTGAAAGGTTAAACTAAGTGTCTAACTTTTAGGTATTTGAAGGTGGGAAAAGTATATCCCACTCTGAAGTTCTGTGGAAAATATTTTTTGTACCAATCTGGAGACTAACTAGGTGTTGTCAAAATTTCTAGCTCAGGTTTTTTATCAAGAATTTCTGATAAGCAATCAATATCCAGGTGCATATGTGATCCTTTAGAGGTACACATTTGTTTTCTGTTAACCAATGGAAGTGTCTTGAAAATTAGCTTAAAATAAATGCCACCTTTTGGTGACTTGATGGAGGTGAAAGGAACTCAATTTTAAGTGATTTTAGGACAAAACTCCTTTAAAATGCATAGCTGTGTAATTATCAAAGGAGCCAAATTTCATAATATTCTGTTTTCATGGTTAGTTTTAGTATCATCAGCACTCTTAACATTGTTTCTCTCTTGTTGAACGTAATGGGAGGCAGATACTGTTTGATGGTGTCACTATTTTTTGTTTTCTTCTGAAAAATAAAGTGCCTTCTGGTTACTGGTCAATGTGTGCATGTGTATTCTAGTGATACAAAACACTCCCTTTTATAAGCTACAGCAGAAACATAAAAAATTTCTCTTGTTCAGGCAGTGAAATTTCAAAAGTAGGGGGTCTCTTGATGCAGTAAAGTCACTCCAAGTGACAGTGTCCCCAGTGGAGCTTTTCCTATGTCTCCCAAGATGTTTCTGTTATCCCTGACAATCAGCAAGAGAAGACAGAGCAGACAGAGTACTAGAGAAACCCTTTTACCTTGTATTGAAAAATGTTGTGGCAATATTTTCCTTATTACAAAAAATAGCTTATTACATGCCTATTAAGAATATGGTAGGAAGACAAATCTATGCTGAAGATAAAATTACAATACATGAGATAAGAATGTTTTTACAATGAGGAATATATAAGTGAATTTTGCAAAATTTGACTTTGAAATTTAAGGGTGATAACTACAGAAATGTTGTAAAGGGAACTAAGGGTAAAACATGCATTCAATAAAGCAAGAAGACAAAATATATGTTGTTATATCAACTCTCAATATGCATTTTTTTTCCATTTACATCAATGGCAATTGCACGTGTTTTGTATAGACAGAAAAGTTTTAAGGTAAGCAATCCTATAAAAGCAAAGCAATTAAAAGTTTATCTTGAAATAAAATTCCATCTTTGGCACACTTCATTGTGTATAGGTTTAACAGCACAGATGGTATATTACTTTATATCCTTCTTTTTTGCTGTTATCTACAACAGTTAATTGAAACACTTTCTTTGTTTGCTTTAATAGAGGGGAGGGAAGAATTCATGTGTATTTGTCTCTTTAATGAAATAAACTATTTTCAGTACAAGATTAATGGAAAATGTTTTTGGTAATTGTAAAAGACAGCTGTCATGATCATACCAAAACTATGATTCAGAGACACTAGGTAAGACATTTATGTCAATTAGATTGTATGTATCGTCTTGGCATATTATATTCATAGTGTTGTTTAAAGTCTATTATTCCACAGCTCATTGCTTTGCCAAAAGAAAAAAAAAGCCACACAACATCTTTTCCACTTTTGAAAAGAACTTAAACTCCAAAGGTATTAGTTATTCAACTGATAACTCTTAGCAGTTGAAGCAAGGGCTAATTTTGTCTTTGAAATATCTCTAGCTACTTTTTTGTGAGCCTCGTTGTGATGGAATTTGTTATGGGTCATGTTTTAGTTTCATATCTGTGAAACAATGAGAAACTCTCTTACATGTAATCAAATCTTGCTTACTCACTGGCCTTGCTCTGATCCTAGGTCAAGGAGGTCAGAATCTTGCTATATTTTTGTGTAATAACAGAACTGATGCCTTATAAGTATATAAGACCTCTCGAAGCATTTGAAGACCATTTTATCCTCCCACTAAATAATAAAAATTCTTATTAACCATAAATTATTGATTTAGACAGATTCTCATATTATTCCCTTCCTTCTAAAACTGAATTTTGAAGCCTATGGCAAAAGTTTGCTTCAGGGATTTTCAGGGAAGTCATTCAAGGAATTTAATACATATATATGATGTGAGTATAAATAACTACATCATAAAACAGGGGAAAAAACCCCCTGAAACTTCTCCAACTGAATTTCTATTGCTTTATTTCTAAGTTTTGCCAGCATATTTATATGTTCCATCTCTTTTGACTTAATCCAAAAAAGTATTGATCATTTCACATAAAAGAATAACTTTCTGTATTTTAGGAGAGTTTCTTACTACATGCGAGATTTATGGATATTTACTATTACCAAATCTGGTAATGTTTGGTGTTTCTTCAATGAAAACAGAGAAATCCTTATCTTCTTCTGAACTTCTGAGCTGTATGTCTTGCTAGAAAATTCTATTGTCAGTCTTTGTCAGGTAAAAAACATAAGTCAAGCTTACACATGTAGTTGATCCACCACATAAAATTGGAAATACATGAAACATTTCTGATTTTATGGACTTCAGGAGCATCTCTTCTTTTTTCTTTAAGTTTGTCTTGAAGGCTTTCATACCTATATTTTTATGTAAAACTATAGTTTTGGGAAAAAAATTACAATATTGATAAAAATTTAAAAGTAATTTTCTAAACTCATATTTTTTGAAAGCCATAGACATAATAAAACTGGATATTCACGTAATATCTTAATTTTTTTGTTCCAGTTTCCAATACCTACAAAATGAAAAAAAAACCATTATTTTTATTATATATTTTTCTTTCTATTCAGATGTCTCTAAGATGTTTAACTTTGGCCCTGAATCAGAAAACACTTCTTCGTATGGCTAACCCCTAAGTTTAAGAAAATAAGTCTTACAGCACATTCTTATTTGAGTAACACCAAATTATCCTAGCCAACCAGTAATCCTCTGTTCATACAGGTCATGCTTTAGGAATAGATGAGGCAGAAATTACTATCATACCAAGAAAAAAAAATGCCAAACCAAAATTAACAGTATACACAACACAACTCACAGAAACAAATAAGAAGAAATTACAGAGAAATAGAACCTGAATCAAAGGCTCTGTCAGTATTTGCTAATAAGCATGGTCCAGGTATCAGCAGAAACTCAGAGGAATTTCTGCTACATTTCACACAGGGAATTATGGCTCTAATTCCAATACTATGAAAGTATTTTCTCCTATTTACCAGTTCTCCTGCAGTGCTTCCATGAGTCAATTGTTAAAAATCAATGCTTATTTCCGTGTGGGGGCTATTGTATTTTTAATTGAATCCAGATTTAAAAATAAATAACAAACACTATCTCTACTCATGTTCATGAAATAAACAACCCCAGCTATAATATTTTTACTCGAACATGAATATTACATTTGGAATATGAGGTCACTTATTTTTGGTTCTCTGTCTAAAATATTGGGAAAATAGATGTGGTTGGTTTCTATTTTGTGCAAGATTTATCTCTAATTTTAGACTGCATAACTGCCTGGAGGTTAGAAATGGATAACTTCAGTATAGTAAATAAAACTTGTATGACCCAAAACCTTTTCCTCTTTCTGGAAATCCTTTGCTTTTTATCTCCTGGATATTCTAAGCAGCATGTGTTTTTATGGGTTCTCATAACACTTAAATTTTCTTTTAGATTGGAACTGTTTTAATTTCCCTTAGGACTGGTAATGGTAGACATTTCATGAAAAAGAAAAGTATCATAAAACTTCTGGTCCACCTTCCTATACCTAAGAGTATCTTGTTTGTTCCTTTGTTCTAAATACACAAAAGTTTCTAAGTCAAGATATGAACCTGTTAGTCAAATTCAGTCCTGGGGCAGGTTTTTATTAGTAGAAGTGCGGTCATCTTAACCCTAAACATCATCTTTAATCACAGAAATAATATTAAAAAATTCAGTGATGTTATTACTTCAATTTTTCTGAACCTAAATATCTACAGATTTTCAGTTTCTAATCAGAATTTTAATTGTTAGACCAAATCTGAAGTCTTCAAAAATTAGTGTGCTGTCTTCTTAGGATTTTTACTGATGAGTCTTTCATCAGGACGCTTTGTACAGCCACAATTCAACTAGAACTCTGCAACTAATTTAAGTCTGTTAGAAAAAAATAAAATTGTGGTGTGCAGAGTTCGCTATATGAGAGCTGAGATTTGAGTAGTAAGCTAATTCCAGCAGATAACAAATGCAATGTGTGCAGAAGCTAGCCGTAGGGATTTTCTTTATTGTGCTATTGGCATTCAAAGTCATGTAAACAATCACCTATTTCAGCTGAATATCATCTAACATATGGATCTAATAGCTTTATGCCCATTTTAAATCTAATCAGTCTTCAACTTGGCTGTCATTAGACGGGGAATAAAATAGATTTGAAGCAAAACAAAATAATTCAGGTCTGAAAGGACATTCAAGGAAAAACTTGTGATATTTGCTCAAGAAAGATAAGTATTTTTGGCTTCATTAGCAGTGCTTCTTAAGGGCCACTGCACATTCCACTAAAAAGAGAGTTTAGTTGCTAAAACTTGTGAGTTTACAAGGGCACTGTTACCGCTGAAGGATTTCACTTCAACAAAAACACACACTGATTTTCCTTCCCCATCCAGACTCAGTTTATATTCTGGTGCAAACCTGCCAGGTGGATGGTAGAAAAGGTATCTGAGACACAATGGCCAAGATAAAAGGCACTGGTTTCACAGACTTACTGAAGGCTTTCAGACTGATAAAATCACACTATTTAATTGATGAAGGCATTGTTGTCTGTGCCTGAAAGATAGACAGACAAACTACAAATATTTGTGCTGAACCTTTTTTTTTTCTATCAGGAACAAATTATTTTCTCTTTGTGATAATTTTTCTTTTTTTTTTTAACAGTCCAGATTTTAAATTTTATTCCCTCCTCTGATCATGATCAGAGAGGATTCTGTAATGTAGCAGGGAGAATTCCAAGTCGAACTTCCTAAACCAGATGAATACTAACAAACAAGTGTTTAACAAAGCCTGCTTAATGTCCTGGGAGAAGCATGGAAGGGGTATTGGCTTTAGAAAATGAGAAGATATATCTTGCTAAGTAAGGATTTACTTTCGCAGCTGTAACCACTGTCCAGTCTCAGTGAAGCTGCTTAATTTTAAAGAAAGTTCTATTTGTAAAGCTAAACAGCCAAGCAGAACTGTAAAGGGACTGAAAAGGTCCAAAACTTACATTGGAGAAAATAAGTAAAAGTATATGCGGGCATCTTTGTGATATGAAAAACTTCGTCTTCATCCTGAGTTTTTCATAAAAGCTGTTGGAAAATTGCTCTTTCAACTCTAAGTGTTCAGAGAGTCTAATTCTGGTTCATCAGATTTATGACAGAACTTTTGCTGGTTTTATGGACACCAGAACCCAGTCCAGGGCTAAAATCAGTGATCACATGAGGAAAAGATGGTAATGGCCTTCTTTTGCCCATTCAACTTATGGTTGTAGAACTCTTCTAAGATGAAATGATTCCTTTCTCTCCTCTGTTAGAAAATATTTAAGCCAGTTTCTGTCACCTTCCAGAAGAATATCCCCTCCCCTTCCTTTGTTTTTGAAGCAATTCAGTTTAGCAGACTCAAGTTTTATGTGTGTAGGGGCAGAGTGGGGTCAAAGGGAAGAAGGAGATTTACTTCTGCAAAGTGATCCCACATGTATGGAATCTATCTTCTTGAAGATTTAGTTATACAGTCTACAGACCTTACGGATACTATGGATATGGCACCCATAATCGTGGACACATAAACTAATAAGATCCTGGTTCATGCATTTTCCTACACGGTAAATTTTCAATGACATTCTCTAAAGTACCTCTAAATTTTCAGGCAAAATTTTTTACCTCTAAGAACCCATCTGATTTAAAAAAAAAAGACAAGATTCTGACATAAGACTGTGAATAATGTCACATATGGTCTAAAATACCCTTTCCAGTACCATTTCTGAACTAAAAATCCAATCTTTTGCTTAAGCCAGAGAAGAGGGAAAAAAGGAAAAAAAAAATTATCATTTTTATGTTCTAAGTGTAGTGTATGTTTCCATTCTTCATTTCTGCCTCTTGAAAAAAAAGCAGAATTTTTTTATTAGACCTACCAAACTGTATGTAGCTCTGTGCAGAACTGTTGCAGGACAGATTTATAAAAAGTGTTTTTAAACGTATATTTTCAGTGGGATGAGGAATTCATCAAAATTTCCAGATATCTTAGATCTTCTCAATCATTAGGTCACCTTTCAAGGTTATACTTTATCCTGATTTCTGAGATTATTTACATACCACTTCCAATCTGAAAGTAAATCAATGGTAACTGTCTTGATCCATCCTCCTATCAACTGAAAAACTGCATAATGGCAGAAGTACACAAAAACAAATGTCTCCAAAAATGCTTATCTTCATAAGAAGAGAAGAACTTTTCTGAATTAAGATCTGGTAAAAATAAATGCTTCAAAAATATCTTGATTTTGCAACTAAAGCAAATAAGGCTTCTTATGAATGAAGTAATGATTCTTAGTACCAACAGAGGAAGGAAAGTCCAGAGAGGTATCTGCCACTTCTGATTCAAGTTTCTTAATCAGCTAAGCATGCTGTCAGAGTGCCACAAGGTCCAGTTTCTCCCCATGGACTTTAGGACAGGAACACTGGAAGCTCCCTATGGCCACCCCATCCAAATGAGAGGCAGCCAGGGAGCACCAGGACAGCCCCAGAGAGTGTTCGAGTCCTTGGGTTATGGGCCAAGGACAGGCCAGGCAGAATGTTGGAAACTGAAGATGCCTGCTGCAGCACTGGTAATGGCCCCAGGGTCTGAAAGGGGCTCTTGGGACATGGACTGGGGACACTGGGACAGGGTCCCAGGGACACTGGGACTGTGGGTCCTACAGTGTCCTCAGGGCCTGGACAGAGGGACAGTGCTAGTCCAAGCCACAAAGCCTTCTCAGAGCAAAGGCAGCAGGAAGGAGGACGCAGTGCTTCTATGAAAGTGCATTATTTGCAAACATTAGAAAACTTGTTTATTTTTCCTCCAAGACTATTTCTACTGTTTACTTCTTCCCAAACTACTTTGCTCTTCAAGCCATTACATTTTTTTTCCTTAAACAGCTTCATTTAAAATACATATAACACTATCTTTTGTACCATGCTGCTTAAATTATTTACTATCAGTGTAGATTATTGAAATGCAAGAAAAAGTTTATACTCAGAGAAATGAAACAACTATTAACAGTAAATTGGACTTCATTACATTTTCATAAGTCTTGATTTAAAATGATTATAAAATTAAAACTTATTGTGTTAAACACAAATGTCTCTTTCCTAGCTTATTTTATTATTAGTTTACTTTTACAGCCCCCAGTCTTGTCAGAAAGTTGTGTGGCTAGTAAGTTATTTTTACAAAACACACTGTATGTTTCTTTTACAGTCAGTAAGAATATAGGATACCTGCTGTTTCAATTATTTTATATAATTATATTTTTGTCAGAATTTCTTGTGGCTGGATTCAGTTATTGTGCAACTTAATATCAGAAATTGTAATGAATTAATTTTTCCTTATTTACGCACTCTCAAGAATACAACTAATAATTTCACAACTGCCAAATGAAAGTGTCTCACTAGTGTATTTTCCTTGTGTCTTTGACAAGCTTTAAGTAAAATCAAGTTCTATTCCATGAATTTATGTCATATTTTCTGGAATCAGCAGCCGTCAATACATCAGTCCCACATCCACTCAGTCATGTCCTTTTGCTACCTTTGCTAGGGAACAGCAGCAGATGCAGCATCTTTTCTAGCACTGTATGCAGACAGGTTGGCCACTCCATCCAGAAGCTTTCAAAGTATGGTACAAGTGCACTCCACCCATACCTCAGCAGTCCCATCTTTACCCAATTGTCAGTTCTCAGAAAACCTGCATGAACATAGTTTTTATTGGGATTTCTTTAACTCAGTGCATTCAAACTTTATTTTTGCAAATGGGCGGAGTAAATCACAGAGTTGGAAGACACAGGCTAAGGAGTTTGTGATAATACTGTGATTTAAAAACTTTGTTTCCTTAGAAATCTGTTAAAAAGCTCTTCATGTTTTTTCAAGCAAACTTATCATACAAAATAAAACCCAAACTGCACTCATGACTATAAAATGAAATAAAATCTACATTAATTATGATACAGAAAATATGACTAGTATGTGTTTAGTAGAAATTTCCTTCCTTTTTCATTTTTCTTTCTTTCTTTGCCGTATTTATGCTTTTGTACATCTGTGATTAGCTAGCAAGTTAAGCTCACCTCTGTGATGTCCAGATGAATGGCATTTTATATACATGTATATATACATACATAGATATTTATATATATGTTGTATATTTTATATTCAGAGCCACTCATGCTTCAAGTACTGAATGTAAACAGGTCTTCAATGCCAACTGGTATTGCTGACAAAAAAACTGTGACAACTGTTTCAAATTTCCATTTCAGATCAGCATATGGGATGGAGATGTTGCAATGGGCATGAGACAAGGGTAATACCCTAGAATATAAAAAAGTTTATTTTTATTCCTCTTTGCTCTGATCACTTCCAGTGATGGGGCATCTGCAAATTCTCTGGGATGTTCCAGTGCCCTACCACCTTAACAGCAAAGAACTTCTTCCCAATATCTACTCAATATATACTCTCTTCAGTATAAATCTCTTACTCATCCTATCACTATACTCTTTGATAAAAATTCCTTGCTCATCTTTCCTGTAGACTCCTTTAAGTACTGCAAGGCTTCCACAACATCTCCCCAGAGCCTTCGCCTCTCCAGACTGAACAACCCCGACTCTCTCTTCCAGGGATTCCAGATTCAAAGCAGCTTTGTGGCCCTCCTCTGCATCCACTGGAGCAGCTCCATGTCTTTCTTATGCTGGGGACCTCAGAACTGAGCAAGTCCTTGAGGAGGAGGGTCAAAAGAACAAAGATGGAGAATCACCTCCCTCAGCCTTGGGCTGTCAATGGTCCTTCTGATGGAGACCAGGTACAGGTGTGTGGGTAACCTTTTGAGCTGCAAGTGCACATTTTTGGGTTATGTTGAGCTCCTCATTCTCCAACATGCCAAGCCCTTCTCCTCAGAGCTTCTCTCAATTCATTCTCTGACCAAATTGTATTAGTGGTTGGAATTTCCTCAATCCGTGTGCAGGACCTCGCACTTGCACTTGTTGAACTTCCTGAGTTTTGCATGGCCCAACTTTCAAGCCTGTCCCGGTCTCTCCGGGTGGCATCCCTTCCCTCCAGCATGCTGATTGCACCACACAGATTGGTGTTATCAGCAAACTTGCTGGGACTGCCCTCAATTCCACTCTCTTTGTCCCCACAAAAGATGTGAAATAATACTGGTCCCAGTACGGACCCTTGAGGATTGCCATTCATCACTGGTCTCTGCCTGGACATCAAGTTGTTGACAGCAACTCTTTGAGTACAAACATCCAGCCAATTCCTTACCCACCAAGAGGTCCACACATCAAATCCATGTTTCTTCATTTTAGAGACTGATGTTGTGCAGAACAGTGTCAAATGCTTTACACAAGTACCAGTAGATGATGTTAGTCACTTTTATCCACCAAGGATGCAACCTCATTTGTAGAAGGCCACCAAATTTTTCAGGCATGGTTTGCCATTAATGAAAATATATTGGCAGTCACCAATCACTTCCTTATTTTCCATGTGCCTTGACATCATTTCCAGGACCATCTGTTCCATCATCTTGCTAGGCACAAATCAATCCCTGGGTCTTCCTTTCTTCTCATTTTAAAAATGGGAGGTATACTTCCTCTTTTTATGTGTGTGTATATATATATATATGTATATATATATATAAAATCTCTTTTCATGCACACACATGCACACTACTACAGAAAACTTATATTTATTCAAATATTGTCTAATTATCAGTGTTAGAAAAATATTTGCTTGACCTTGAAGGTGCTGTTACTTCAAAGCTCTGCAGTATACTAAGAAGAAAATCCTTTTATACATATAATGGAAATTTCTGATAATATATATAAAAAATTTCAAGGGAGTTGTTTAGACGATGATTTTCTTTGATGTGTTTTGGGTGGGAGGTGTTGTTTTTTTCTTAAATCTGCGAAAAAACAGATCAAGGGTTTCTTCAGTATCCCTTTAAGCACTTTTTTTTTGAGTGAAGGAAAAAAAACAAACCCAAGGTAATCCAGAAAAGAAAAAAAAAGAAGTGATATTCTCAATTGCTACATGAAATGTCATATAAACATGTAAATGTTTGCCCCAGACAAGTATTACAAATTAAAGATTGCACTGCACATGGATTAGTTATGCAGGTTTTCTAATTATGATAAACTTAGTTACGCAGTTAAATGTCATAAAATGCTCAAGGGCATTTAATCCAATCTTTATGGTGTACAGAGAGCAATTACAGTTTGTATCAAATATTGTCAGTACAAAGACAGTTAAATTTGATTTATAAAATATGATGGGAGCTCACAAACATGACACTTCTAGATTTCTTTTAGGCTGTAAATACACTGAAATGTCCAGACCCCCTGAGGCATATCAATAACAAGTTTGAAACAAAAAGAAAGATTATCACATTTTACACTACCGCAGGAGTGGAAGAGAAAAGAAGAATTTGTCTGGTATGAATTACCCCTGATTTTCCTAATTAGGTTCATCCAGTTCTAGAAATGCCTCTTAGGAAGAGTTTTTAAGGTTTCTAATAAAGGTCATGTACTCTGCATATATTTATTCATTCTGTGAACAGAATATTTACCTACTTAATATAATCTAACTGTTCCTAATAATGCCTTGTGATTGCTTCACTAAGCCTGCTTGCTGAACCATTCCACAGCCAAAATTATTCTCTGTAGGGAAAATTTATCTTCTACTGTGTTATTCTGTTCCCCCCAACTTTGATGTCTATTCTAATATGTCCTCATTGATCAACTTAACCTCTGTAAAACTTCTATCTGTATATTTGCATTTTGGGGGTTTATTTTACATTTGTCATGCATGATTACCAAAGGTATTTATTCTCTTTCTAAAGATGATAGTACTAGGAAATTATCCACACCTCTGACAATAATATGCATTAGTTATCTACCCACAGCCTTCACTGACTGGATGATTTGAGGTGTACGCATGTGAAATCTGTAATCATACATGGAAGGTCTATACATTTATGTAAACTTGGTCCCTCTAGTTACTGAAATTTAGACATCTAGAGCTAAGTTTTGAAAAGTAATTAGTATTATTTCTGTCTTTATTTATAAACTAGGTAATCAGTCTGACTTTCAAATTTTTTTTAAAGTAATTGACTATCTGATTCACCAGCTGTGGTAATAACAAGAAGGATAAATATTATGCACTATAATAACTTCAATCTTCATTTAAGGCTAAGGAATAAAACTTATGAAGTACATGTTGGGACTAGGTGTACCCTAAGACGGTCATAAAAGACACGTGACCTAAATGACTAAGGTTCACTGAGAAACTTTCACTGAGCAATTCTCCAGTTATCTAGCAGGAATTCTTAGTTTAGGCCTTTTATCAATTATTCATTGCAGTAGTATTGTAGCTGGACACCTGGCTTTATTAATTGAAGAATTTTATTGGAGAAAGGGATATAAAATAAAGTTCTTTATATAAATATTTAAAATTTATTAAGGTTTTATTGAAGGCCAAAAGTTTCTATGACAGTTGACAAATCTTGAAGAGAAACAGAATAAACCATAAGATAGATAGTTTTCTTTTTTTTTTTCAAATAACATCTAATTCAGACTTTCTGTGTATGTCAGGAATGATAACAGTACATATACTTGAGAACTGCATTGGAGAAAAAAAATTTGCATTGTGCATCTGTAACAACATCATATCTGCAAAGATTTTTCTACTTCCCCCCAATGAGGACAGCATAGAAGAACAGAACCTCCGTCCATGTTGACAAGCTGTTTCTTATTGACATCTAAAATGGAAAGACACCTGTCACAAAGAGTTGAAAACCATGGTAGAATCTAGGCAAATCACCACACCTTTAGAAGATTAAAAAAAAAAAACCACCAAAAACCTTGTTTAAAGTTAGATATGTAGATATAGACATAAATGACAGATAAATATAGATATTGGTTATATATATATAGATAGGTATAAATAAATATAGATAGACATGTCCATTTTGACCTCAAAAATATAAGTCTTTCCCCTCCCAAAGCTAGTAACATGTCTATATTTCTCAATTGTTCCATATCTTTCATATATGTATCTGGTATTTCTATGAAAAAAGACAATGCTGTATGAATAGTGCATGTTTTACTCCGATAAATATCATGCTGTTATTGGTTCAAATACTGAAAGTTAAATAATCATAACCTGTCCAAAGCTGATATTTGACATTTGTAATACATGACTTCTCATTATAATCGTGTCTATCCTGAAAGAAAGCTTACTCAGTGGACTATTTTGTGCTTATATGCTTTTAAACTCTCACTGCTTGCGGCAATTTGGAAATAAGACAATTTTGTCAGACATTTACCCTGTTTCGATTTGATAAAACAAGCTTTGTGTGGATCTACGTAAGAACAGCTCATGCAGCTGTTCGTTTGTGCATTACCACAACAGAGAAGCCCAAAGATCCAGAATAACAAACTAAGGTTGGAAACTGAGATACGAATCTGCAGCCCGGCAAAGGGCATGCTATTTAACAAATGGAGATGTTAGTCAAATGACAATTATGTGATTATTAGAGTATGTGATTAGACTATGATTTTTTCTTGGGCACAACTGGATGAATTGCTGCTTTTAGAGGTTTTCTTGCTCAGCAAAATAAGTAAGATACCCATGTGGGATATATGGGATGCGATAACGCATCCCAAGTCTCAGCAAACCCACAGTATTTTGGGTTAGTACCAAAAAATCTGCCTTGTAAGGTGTCTCAGCCCACATCAGTTAACCCTCACAGTTGCCTGCTCATGGGCTCTTGTCCCACAACAAAGAGGAAAACGCCTGTCATCCAAAATCTAGAGATGATCTATATTGTTTGAGCAAAAGCTAATTGCTTGACACTACAGTGACTAGAGACTGAGAGGCACACATACAACCAGTTCCTACGAATCATATGAAATATTTCATGTCAGCACTGAAGTCGTCTGCTTCTAGGTGCTTGATACGAAACTTATGTATATTCTATCCCTGTATGCAGCAACTCATATGTATGAATTATTCTGTCGATAAGACAAAGAAGATCTACAGAACTCTTTGGCCATTTATGATTCTCAGTTATGTATATCTAATATTTAAATATTATTTTAGTAACTAGTATTTCTGTAAAGTTAAAATACTGGTTTTTTCCATTTGTTGGACTTTATTATACAAGATATTCAAGTATATTTATCCTAAAAACACTGTGATCAAGAAATTAAAATGTGATAGAATATTAACTTCTAGAATTCCTGAATCTTCTTATATCCAGAAATGAAGGATCCCAGCCTGTTCTTTATTCCTGAAGAATATGTATACTACCTGTATTTTTTTAAGGATAGCATGGCAGGTAGCAAGGGGAGAAGCATAATAGAAATCTCCATGTATCACCATAGAGATGGTAGAACTGAAACATAATATATCACACATTAAAAAAAAAAAAAATAGTTTGCCGCCTTCTTAAGGAGAAGCCAGTGCAGTCATTGAAGCAACTGATTTCTAGAAAAGTAGTATCTTATCTGAGATTAAATTTTCTTTTTTTTTCTAGCTACTAACAAAGGGGAAAAAATATCAGTTATACAGGAAATATGAGTCAAGCTTTACTTTCGAAAATATTGGGAGGCAAAATAGAGAACACTGCCTGTCTTGAAATTCAAAGTTACTCATCCTCCTAAGAAAGCACATATCATTGTAACGATCACTATTTCTCATAATTACAGCTTTTGCTTTATGTCAGTTATGACACCTCAGTTTCTTGTAGGAAAAAAAAGAGAAAGCTGGAAAATGCTCCGGAATAGAAGTAAGCATATTCTAAATTGTCTGAAAGTAAATTTTGAAACCATTTCATTTTTTAAGAGGTGATATTAAAGTGAGCTTGACCATCTGTCTAAAAATTACATTTAAGCTACTGAAAAGCTCAGATCTGATCTTATTTCATAGATGTCTGCATTGATAATGAAAAACAAAGCATTTATTTATATTTTGTGTCTTTCTCTAATAATATTTTCTGCAGCTCATTACCAGCTCTTAAGCTTTTCCTATGCACCTCAGCTGCTTTGCCAGCTCTACACTGCTGAGTGAAGACTCTGATACTCTGCAGAAACATGTGTCCCTCTGGCAATTCCTGTCCTAGAATCATAGACTCATTTAGGCTGAGAAAGAACTCTAAGGTCATCAAGTCCACCGTAAAACATCTCTCTAAGGGCCACATCTACATCTCTTCTAACTACCTCCAGGGATGGTGACTCAACCACTTCCCCAGGCAGCCTGTTTCAATGAATGGTAATCCCTTTAGTGAAGAAATTTATCCTAATATTCAATCTAAACCTCCCCTGGCAAAACTATCCTTGTCCTATCACTTTTTAACTCAGAAAAATGACCAACACCCATGTCACTACCACCTCCTTTCAGGTAGCTGTAGCGTGGTAGTTTGAACCTGGCTGGACAGCAGGTGCCTGTGAAAGTCACTCTATCACTCCTCAGCTGGACAGGGGTGAAAAAATATGTCAAAAGGCTTGTGGGTCAACATAAGGACACTTATCAATTACTGTTATGAACAAAAAGAGATAATATGGAGAAATCAATTTAATTTATTGCCAATCAATTCTGAGTAGGATAATGAGATATGTACTCAAAGCTTAGAAACACCTTCCCTCCCACCCTTCTCTTCTGCCTGGGCTCAACTTCACCCTCAATTTTCTCTATCCTTCCCTGCCTTCAGCAGTGCAGGGGGGTGGGGAATTGGGTCAGTTCATCACATTTTGTCTCTGCTCCAGACCCTTAACCATCTCTGTTGCCCTTTTCTGGACTTGCTCCAGCACCTCAATGTCCTTGTAGTGAGGGGCTCAAAACTGAACAGAAGACTTAAAGTGTGGCCTCACCAGTGCCCAGTACAGAGGGACAAGCACTGCCCTGGTCCTTCTGGACTCACTGATTTTGATGCAGGCCAGGATGCCACTGGCCTTCTTGGCCACCTGGGCATATGTTGGCTCATGCTCAGCTGCCGTTGATGAACACCCCCAGGTCTTTTTCTGTTGGGCTGCTTTCCAGCCACTCTGCCTGAAGCCTGAAGCATTACACAGAATTGTTGGGACCCAAGGGCAGGACCTGGCACTCACTAAAATTGGGCTGCTGGACAGCAACAGCAAATGATTAATGAAAAATACAAGAGCTTTCCTCAGTAATGCTGGTTCAATTGGCTGTATCATGAAAGATTTTGTCTTGTTCTATGCTACTACAGATGAAAACGCAGTTAGGAGACACAAAGGCAAATATAAGAAGCCCCACACCGTTTATTTAAGCAGTTTGTATTTCCAGGTGTGATTGTGATGGAAGATTTCAGATCTTAAGACAGCAAACAAAAGTGACTAAAGATCTTCTTTTGTGTAATACTGAAGCTACTGATCCAGTTTGAGCAGAGGAGAAAAAAAATCTTTATGCTCTATCTGGTATATTATGAATAAAACATTCATGGAAGCCCCAGGGCTGTTTTAGTTCAGATGACATTATAATATATGACAAACTGAGCACAGGAATAAGAATTGTCATAGAACATAAAAGCATGGTTTGACTTTTTAAGTCCACTTGCTACTGAACATTTCTTTCAGTGTGTTTTGTACTCCTGTGTTTGCTGCTGCACGGAGAAGAAGCTGTTGCTAGCAAGATGGGTCGGAAAAAAATTGGTGAATATTCCAGAGTGACACCTAGGGTGCTATTTTGAGTTTTGTGAGAAGTTTCTCTACGTGGCAAGAAGAACAGACACAACAATTAAAGACAACTGAGACTGACAAAAAATACCATAAGTTGGTCACGACTGAATCGGACCCCATTTCTCAGAAATAAGCAGAGATGAAATTCAAACCACTGGCAACAGATAAGTGCACCTACTTTCCCTCAAAGATGATAACCCTCAGAAGATTATACAGTTACTCATAGGTTCAATCAAACGGAATTTTCTACTTCAGAATCTCATCTATTAACTAAGCCAATGTGTTTATGAAACTCCAAAAACACAAGTGCTGTTAGAAACTGTAATTGAGGTTCTGAACTCAGCTTGGGATTTGCTGCAACTTAGCAATGGTAAAGGCAGGCACACTGACTCCTGGTGGGGCATCAGGCTGTTGATCAATTTGTCTTGAAAAGTGGTCAGGAGTATGGCGCCATACTGGCAATACAAAAAAAAAAAGTTAACAAGACTACCTAACACTGAAAGAAATCTAAATCAAAACATGAATTGAAAGAGAATTTAGAAAACTTAGAAAAAGGGATTAGTTTTGGAGAAATAAAAGATCAGGAAGAGAGAAAGGCAAGTAGCAATGGATAGTTAGAATGGTTTATATATACTCTGGAAAAAAGTATCACACTGTTAACATGTGGAAGTGTGACCTAGACACCACGTTTTATTATTTACAAATACTAACCTGACTTGTAAGTATGCTCTTCCTTGTGACTGAATTCTCAGGTCACTTATGAAAGGCTTTTTGCTGAATTAGCTAAATATCATGGAACAGCAAATCTGTTGTGAATTTCTTCCTTAAAGATGAAGTTAACAAGTATTAATTCTAATACAACTAATTTGTGTGTAGAACAGGAGAAAAACAGAGAACTGACATCAGTATAGCACGAATGCATATAACACTTGTTTGCGTATATTTGAACCAAGATAAAAATATTGTGTTTTGATATGTCACATTCCTGCTAAAGTACAGAAATGCTTAAAGCATGATAAAAGCAACTGTGGAGATTTTCAAAGTGATTCCATATACAACTAGCCCTGTTCCTATTAAAAAATTCCCACTGTTTTCAGAGTATGCCAAGTTACATCAATTCTCAGTGCTTTTTACAAGAATTTAGAAGTCTTCCATGTTGTACTATCTTATTGACACAGCTTTACACTGCCACAGCTTAACAAAAGCCAGCCATTTAAGATGTGTATTTCACTCTCCAGCACTGAGAAAAAGTGGAGCTTATCAGAGTTTCTTGGCTCTTTCTGAGCTAGTCATTCATGCTTTGAAACTAAACCACTAATCTCTGAGAGTTTGTCATGTCTAATTTCAGTAGCAAAATCTGCTTTCAACAAAAGCTCCAAACTGTAGCAGTAATAGTCTTTCTTCAGTGAATGTAACCCTTTTCCATTACTACCATTGCCACTTTGAAAAAATCTATGACTTCAACAAGCACAACAAAAATCAATACAGACTCTTTTCTTTAAAATACCGAGTAAAAACTGGGACCAGTTTAAAATATAGGTATATTATATAACACTTACATACTCTACAATTATTAAAATTGCTCTGTCACAATATTTTCACTAGTGAGAAGAGAGAAGGGAAAGGAATCAAATATGTAACAGCATATTGGTTATTTCTCTGCTTTCTGGAGAATCTAACGGTGTTTTATTATAAATGTTTGCTACATCAAAATCTCATGGCTGCAAACATATTTATACAAGAAAACAGAATTTTAGACTAAAACCACATAATTTCCCACAAGGAAATTCAGGAGAACAATATGAAGCACAAACTATCTTAATAAGCTGCCATCATTCAAATGGCAAAAATGTTGTCAAGTTTCAGAAAAATTCTCCCTCCCTCTTCCAAAACAGTTATGGAACATTCTACAGACTTAAAACTGAGATGCAGTGCAACTGAGAGAGGTAAAATGCAGAAGATATTACTTCTGTGAGAACAATTAGATGATAAAAAACAATAAAATACAATATTAAAGATACTATTACAAACTGAAATAAAATATTGGCGAGGATAATGCTCCATCTCAAGGGTAGAGAGGCCTTTCAGGGAGATTTGGACAGACTGGAGAGACGAGCAATTGCCAACAATACAAAACTTAAGAAGAACAAGCGCTGGATTCTGCACCTGGGATGATGCAACCCCGGATGTGCGGGCAGACCGGGGAATGAGATGCTGGAAAGCAGCACTGTGGAAAGGGACCTGGGGGTCCTGGTTGATGGCAAGTTGAACATGAGTCAGCAGTGCCCTGGCAGCCAGGAGGGCCAAGTGTGTCCTGAGGGGCATCAGGCACAGCATTGCCAGCCAGGCAAGGGAGGTGCAGGGGCAGATGTGAGTTCACCTGTGTGCAGTTTTGGGTGTCACAACAGAAAAAGGGTACAAAGCTGTGAGAGCATCAAAGGAAGGGTGACTAAAATGATGAAAAGCCCCAAGAGCAAGGCTTGCAGGGAGCAGCTGATGCCACTTGCTTTGTTCAGCTTGGAAAAGAAGAGGCTGAGGGGCATTGTCAGCTCAATGTACAACTTTCTCAATGATTGCAGCAGAGGGCCAGGCACTAATCTCCTCTCTCTGATCACCAGCAACAGAACACAAGCAAATCAATGAAACTGTATCAATGGAACTTCAGATTGGACATTAGGAAAAGGTCCACTGAGACTGTGGCTGGTTACAGGAACAGTCACCCTGGGGAAGTAGACAGAGCACCAAGTCTGTCAGATCTCAAGGAGCACCTGGACAATTATTTTAGTCATATGGTTTAGTTTTAGACAGGTCTGCAAAGAGCAAGAAGTTGGACTTGCTGATCCTTATGGATCCCTTCCAACTTGAGGTACTCTGTCGGTTCTATGAGTCGAATGGACTCAGCTTTGACTGTGGCATGAAAGAATTTAGATTGCATGATTGCATTGTTTTTCATGGCCTATAAACTGTTTGGATGACTATGCAACTACATGGAGTCTTATTGAACAGCTGGGATATTTTGTTCATATAAACACAAATGAGAAAAAAAACCCACAAACTTCTTTACAACTACCCCTCACTAGAGTTTAAATCTAGTAGAGCAGCACTTGTGATGGGGCAATCAAACCCACTACATTTTGTGTATCTAGTAAGAGAATTTCATTTTGGATAAAGTAGCTGGGAGAATGAAATGCAAAGTAGGAAATGAAACTTGTTAGAAATAAGCAAACATGGTTTTAAATTATGATATTGTAAGAAACACCAACATTTTAAAGTGTAATTGGTTTGTTAGGAAATTGACACTGTCTCTATGTGAGTAAGTCAGGAAAAAGAGGATTTGACAGTAACTTCTAGATGTAGACATGAAACAAATCAGGAAGTAAAGTCACTCCCTGACTCTACAGGAGTAACAATGCTGCAATAAATTGACAGACCCATTATTGGCACTGCTCTTTTCCAAAGGTACGCTGTAGTTTATCATAAGATAGAGCCACATTTCAGACTGGATTGCACTGTGACATATCAAATTCCCTAGCAGAAACCTAGCCACAGGAGAGTAGTTTTCTTAATGCTTGCTTACTCCATCAAGCACCAGTTCAAGAAAATGGAATTATGCTGCTCCATCTCTCTCCTGCTAGATGCCAATTCATATTGAGATATTTAACCTGTATGTTTGTAGACACAAAGCATCATATTAAACCAGAAGACACAGGAATAGAAAAGCACTAAAAATACTAGAAGGCAATCGTACTTTTCTCTATTACCTGTTTCACTTTTGTCGGAATGGAAGTGACTGGTGTCAAGAGTGCCATTAATGGCGCTAAAGACAAGGGGCTTAAATTCTTGCATCTTTGACCTGAGAACATTAATTTTAAAATCCTCTTATGACATCATGATTTTATCCAAACTTTGTGCAGCTGTGTAAATCAATTTTTTTGCATATTAATTACAGAATATAAATCGTTACCATACTGCTCATTTCATTTAAAAATAAAAATTGTTTTAGAAAAAATTAGTTATTATCAACAATATTGTTATATTCAACATACCTAGTGTACAGTATTCAGTCATCAGTAACCTTTCCCCAATGCATGCTATTTCTTGATTTCTGTATCTTACTAATTTTATTATTCTGAAATACATATATATGCATTAGAAAGAGTAAAGTGCACTTAAAATATTAGTTCACCTCCCATGATTCCTGTCAAAATACTGTGTTTTTAAAATAGAGAAAGGGAAAACAGTCAAAACATTTGCCAAAATGAACATATTTCTAGCTTTATAAAACATTGCAGATTTTGGCCAGCTATTTTGCACTCAGCATGAGAAACTGTGCACCATATGCCCAGCTCTCATTTAGAATAGATATTTATCTTATTTGGAATAACAATCGTGAGAACTATCAAGTCCCCTGTAATATGGTAACACAACAGCTATCTTTGGGCTCTTTGGGTTTTTTTTTCTTTTTCTTCCAAATTATCATTTTGACTTTGCTTCAGTTAGAAAGGTCTCCTTACATTTTTACACTTGGATTCACCCAGTGAAATTATGAAGTGTTAACTTTAAAAATATCCTAGTAAATTCCAAAGATAGATTTTCCTTATATTAATATGCAATGCATTTTAATCAATTCTTGTGTTGAAAATGTTGCATAAAGAAGCAGCAAACTCTAATACTGCACAAAATCAAGAGTCTTTTTTTAAACCTGCAAATTAGATGTTCTACACAGACCCAATATAGATAAATTTCCAAAGTTCAGATTGAATCCAAATCCTATTACACAATGGCAGTAGCCAGAATAGCAATCAGAGCAACTGCTGGAAAAGGAGTATTTGTAGTGTCCACATCTTTGCAGATTATCTAAAGCAAATTCCCTCATGCTGTTGTCACTGGGCTGTTACAGTGAAAATCAGCAGATGGTTAATCAATCCCAAAATGCCCTTCAGGAGCTACAACAGCTGTGTATGGTCAGCACGAGTAAACTCATCCAAAGTAAATGGGGAGTGGGATCTGTGCAGCATGGAAACACAATGGTTTCCTTTCCGTGTAACAATAAAATGAGTCTGCAAGCATTTCTTACAGTTCGAACCTTCCAGAATAAATTCAGTAAGATTTCCATAGCAGTCTTGTGTAAACAGTCTGCATATAGCAAATCCAGAATCAATTTATTAGTGGGGACAGTATTAATTAAATTGAATTACTCCAGGCTGAGCAAAAGGTACTATCTGCAAATTAGAGATAATAGCCCTGCAGCAGATAACCTCAGGAAATATTTGTAAGTTTCAAATAAATTCTTCACCTGCGCTTCTATGTACCCCAATTCCTGGGGGTACATACAATATGTATAATGGTATACATATTTGGATTCGAAAGGGTGGGGGAAAAAGCCATTATTAGACAACCCACAACACATTTTGCAAACCCCTCCCTTCCCTCCCCACTGATACATAGCTATTTCTGATACATAAAGCACAGACTTCACAGTCTTTCGTACTCTGACTTCACAGACTAGGAAAACAGAATACATCAGAAGAAGGAATATATGCTTGGAAAACAAAATATTATTTACAGCACAATATTCAAAAGCATGTTAAAGTTATTGTTCCAGTAAATTTAATAAATTCATTTTTATTTTGAATTTTAGGTGCTCTTTTGTGTATAGGTGTGAGACTCTGCTTTCATGTATGAATATTTTAAATGGACTTGGTGTGCTGATTTTGGCTGGGGTAGAGTTAATTTTCTTCACAGTTGCTGGTATGGAGCTGTGTTTTGGATTTGTGCTGAACACGGGGCTGATAACACAGAGATGTTTTTGTTATTGCTGAACAGAGCTCACACAGAGCCAAGGCCCTTCCTGCTTTTCATACTGACACACTGGCGAGAGGGCTGGAGGTTGTGAAGAGACACAGCCAGGACAGCTGACCCAAACTGACCAAAGGGGCTTCCACAGATTCACAGAGCTGTTAGGGCTGTTAGGGACCTCTGGAGATAATCTGGTCCAACCCCCTCACCAAGACAGGTTCACTTGGAGCAGGTTACACAGGACCTCTTCCAAGTAAGTTTGGAATGTCTCCAGGGAAGGATATCCCATGAGCTCTTTGGGCAGCCTGTTCCAGTGTTCTGCCACCCTCGATGTAAAGAATTTGTTCCTCATGTTGAGATGGAACTTACTGTGTTTTAGTTTATGGCCTTGGATTTGTTCTGCTTTTGAACTTCTATCGCATACAGGATTATTTCATCACAGCACTACCTTAATTTTTTTTTTTAAATTCTGTTATTTGTATATTTTATACAATAAACTTATTTTTTTGTTTGTTTGTTTGGGTTTTTTTTTAGTTTTGTTTGTTTGTTTGTTTGCTTGTTTGCTTGTTTTTTTGTTTTAGAGAGCATTTATTTTTGCAGTCTCTCATAGCTTACTGTTGAGGTCTTCTGTGATATTCTCTCAGTGTTAGCACGTTGCTCTCATTTATGCCTTTGGGGAAGAAAAAATTTGCAGGTTGCTCTATGGAACTCTACTCCACACACAGGGTTTCTGTTTCTCAGATGTTTCTGGTCCTGACCTTCACCATTAGTGATTCCTCAGCCAAGCCCTCATTCATATTTAGCTACTTCAATGTTTTCTCTTGAGTTCCTTGATTGCCTTTGTGCTATGTAAGAACAACTATATTTGGCTTTTCTGGGGCTCCTCTACCTGGAGAGAATGGCTCATTCCTTTTATGTCTTTACAAGTGTATGTCAACTGTATAACAACCCATGGATATATTTTTCAAGAAAAAATAAATATGTTCTTTTAGTGTTATAAAACAAGCATAGTGTTATAAAACAAGGTCTAAAGTTGAAATGTTGAGCTTTACTTTTTTCCTGGAGAGCCTATTTAAGAAATAATAAAAAAAAAACTTAGTACCCTATATAAGACTATTTCTATGTCTCAAAGGGTTTATCCCTCAGCCTGATTTAATATACATGGAGACCAAGAGAATTAACAGTACTCTCTTTATATTTCTGTTTTCAATTAGTAGCAATTTTCAAAAAAGAGACAACTTTCATAGAATCCTTAATGGATTCTCTTTAAACTAGCTTCTGAAAATAGAAATTGTGTCTCATTTGGAACTGTTGACACATACATGAAAGCAAAACAAGTAAAACAAAAAGACATGTAAAAGCAAATGCAAGAAACCAAACAAACAACCAAAAAAACCCCCCTCAAACACCCACACCCACAAGGAAAATTTGAATATCAAGACACTAAAATTTATATTATAAACTCCTTTTTCTGACACAATTTGTGAAAATGATTGATTTGGTTTTGGTAGAGCAGAAGGCTGGTATTCATCCTGAAATTCCAAAAACTAATTAAAGAGAAAGAACTGAGAAAGAATAGTTTAAAGAAGCAAACCAGATACGTATACTAAAGCTGTATTGAGAAAACTAGATGTATTTATATTTCTACAGTGATTTCTTTTCAAAGAATGTATGGGAAAAAATCGAAGTCCATCAAAAAATAATTTTTCTCTCCTTTCTAGTAAACATTATGAGTCACTATTTTATTATTGAGATAGCTTTCAAAATAGAGACTACTCATGAAACAGAGAAATAAAGAATATGCTGCCATCACTAAAGCTGGTACAAAGTGTATAATTTTAAAAGGGAAAGGTAGGATGGAAAACAGTCACTCAGGTTTTCTGATAATTGAATGTTTGTCTTTGGCTTAACAGCACTGATGTATACTGCCTTATAGAAATTATAAGTGTTCTATACTATATATGTGTTCTATTCATCCATGTTGGGTAAAAATCCCTGAGGGGAAGCATATTTCCTATCACAGAGAGTTTCATCTTGTAGAGTTTATAATACAACGATGCAATTCAAGTCCCGAGCTTTACAAAAAGAAGAATAATTAAATACCCATGTCCTATCTCAAAATAAAAAGTGAATAATAGTGCTGTTCTATGCTTTCATAGTTCTCACTCAGGGTTTTTGGTAGGGAGAGGGGAAAAAGAAACCTGTCACAGAATTCTTTTATTTCAGCTAGACATTTGTTCAAGGAAAACAAAACCAAACAAACCGCAAACTAACTCCAAACATTTGGTGGAAAACCCACAACTATTCTCAATTTTAGCTCAAAGAAAATATGCATAGGCATGCAATAAGGATGGGTTACAAATTATTAATTGCGTTCAGTCAGTAAACAAGAACCTGAAGATGATGCATGAAGTGCTAGAGTCAGAGGTTTGCTAGCAAAAAAAAGTAATCAAAACCATGGCCTGTCAATTTTTTCTTCTAGATTTCTCATTTTCCCATTTGCCAAGTCTTCAAAAAGCCAGTTACAGCTGTCAAAACATAAACCAGAGTTTTCTAGTTGGAAAGAACTACTTTACATGCACTCAAAAATCTTTTCTTGAAGGAACTCATCCTCAACTGTTAATTTATGCACAAATGTATCATACTAGACAGAAAAAACAATGCTAAAACCTCATTGCACAGTCTGTTAGATTTGTTTTAGTTGTTTGGATTCACTTTCACTTGGGAGGATAGAACATATGGAAATGCAATTGTACCAAAACATTGGAAAAGCAATTGGATCAAAACATCAGAAAAGCAATGCTTTCAAGCTTTGAGGAAGGACAGAGCCAGAAAACAATTTAGTGACTTAGTTTTGTCTTGAGAATTAAACAATTATGCTTCTCTTCATCTATGTTGGAAAGAAAAGCACAAACTTTGGAGTTCTGAACACCCAAAAACTGCTCCAGATATAGATAATAAAACAACACCCAACAATCTTCATTGTGACCACATCTGACAAGTTCACCAAAATCAGTGGTTTTTATGTGGAATATAATTCTTCCAACTACCAGTAAGAAGTATGCTTGCTTAATCCAAACCACGTGTTTCAGCAGAATGACTAAGGTTTTGGAGGAATGTGGGACATCACTCAATCAAGTCTTCACAAAGAAGACTGATAGCTGCTGCAATAGATGAATCTGCACAGGCTTCATTTTTCAACATCACTGCCTCTTTTGCTTATATTTCTCATTGCACAACACTTTTAACAATACATCTTTGCTAATAGCTAATCTTTTCCTTTAAAATGAAGCATGAAGTTATGCCATCTTCCCTACCAAAATGCTACAATCAAATTTCATCCTCCATTTTGAATTTTTGACATATGCAAGAGAATTATCATTACAAAGATACTTCAGTGATTCCTTCCAGTTTTACAACTAAAACTCACCTTTGTATTAAGTCTACAGAGCTACAATGCCTAGTCCCACAGCCAGCCAAGGTAAGCAGCCCAGCCTTCTGACTACTTTTTATTACCTCATTTTTCACTTTATCATTCCATCAGAAGTCATCTCTTTCTTTTGTTTTATAGCTCTATTTTAACCTGTTAGATTTTAATAATGCTTTCTTTTTTGTTTTCTTGGACTGAATTAACAATAAAGATCCTGATTGGCAAACAATATTTCTGATGAAAGAAGCATCCACTGACACTCATATCGTAAATCAAAGGTCTCTGTTTTCTTTTCTCTTTAATATCAGAACAAACACACATCTGAGAAAAGTAAAAGTTTGGTAATTCAAGTGCTGAATTAATAAAAGGGTTTTCCTGTTGTTTGTTTTTAAAAATACAACGTAGGGAAGAAGTAGATATTTGAATATTTCCTGCTTCATCATGTTAGTCTAAGACTACTTCCAGGGCAGAATTGCTGGATTATTTTGCAATTTTTTCTAAGCATAAATTTGGGGACAGCATATTTAATTCAATTTTTTTTTATGAGTACTGCATCAAATTTTGTAAAGCTTACATCAAATAATTGATTTTCATCAAAAACATGAAGTATTTTATTTCAAGAGGCAAAATGCATCATCCTGGTAAAATACTTTTTCCTTGGTTCTTTTTATCTAACTTACCTGCTGGAGAAGAATTATTTTGTAATAGTTCACACAGCAGCTCTTCACTGGAGGTGCTGTATTCACATCAACCTGCATTTTTGTTCCCAAGTTTGGAAGCCCAGCAGTACTGGTAAAGACAGAGGAGAAAAATGTGTTGAAAAACTGTATTTTCAGTGTTGTTGGGAAAAAATTCCCCTCTCCTCTTTGTCAGCAGGCTAATATTTTCCTTCTGCTTGTTGGTTTTTTTTCCTTGATGAACCCTTTCTTGTAGCTTTTGATATCTCTGACTGATTTCAATTTAAGCTGAATTCTAACTTCATGTTTGCATGCTCTGGAAATGCCTTGTAGTTCTCAAAATGTATTTGTCTGCTCTCCCATCTCAGGTATACTTCTCTTTTGGGTTTTAGCAGACTCAGAAGCTCACACTTAAGTCAAAGGGATCTCTTGCTTCACGTCTTCTAAAGATGACCAACTGTTTTTGTGCTTCCAGTGGTGGTCTTCAAAAATTCCCATCACTCACTAGCTGCTTTATAGTCTATTGAAGATACCCCACAGAATCCCTCTCAGCTGATCTCTGAGCAAGCTGAACCTTGCTCTTCTAAAATCTATAATTTGTCTTAGTTCTCACCTTCAGCATGCTCAGCAGAATCCCAAATTCCACAATATAGGGATCACTGCCGCCAAGGCCATGATGAATCGAGATATTACAAAGCAAGTTTTCTTGGTTTATGAGTAGGCAGTCCAGTGGCAGCTCATCCCTCATTAGCACATCTAACATGTGTATGAGGAAGCATTCCAGGAATTTGGTGGATGACATGACTTTTCTGGGTAGTTGAAGCCACCATCAGAACCAGGTTCTGTTGACCCAAAACTTGCTTGTGACCCAATTATTACTTTGTTGGGCTTATCATCTTGGTTTGGAAGCAGATGTCTGCTGTAAGATCCCCTGCTGATCGTGACCCAGAGACATCCAATAGGGGTTTTAGGATTGCCACAGTTTACTTTTAGACACTTAAAGTTCTCCTTAACACAGAGCATGACTCCTCCTCCTCCCTCTCCTTCTCATCCTCTTCTTCTTCCCTGTCCCGCTTTATGAAGCAACCTAGAGCCATCCACCATGGTCCATGTCACGCGACTTGTCCCACCATGTTTCACTTATTCTTACAATATCATAACTTTCAGATTCATCATGGAGCTCCAATTCCTCCTGTTAGCTCCTCAGGTTGCATGAAAGACCACCACTTGAGGCAGTTGGTCTTCTGGTTCTCATCTTGAGAGTCAACTAGACAGCTCTTGCTGTTCCGGTTGGCCTGGATTATTCCCCAGTTGGAGCTTTGCTACTTTGGATTTGTCTCGTCATACTCAGTGGATTTAGGGGCAGGTGTATATACTGTTTAGAGTGGGGGGGAGGGGTGAGAGAAAAAAACAAGTTCTCAAGAGGTTCAGTGAAAACAACTTTATTTGCAAACTTTAGAACATCCAGATAGAATAAAGCACTTGGCAACTTTGGAATATCCAGATAGAATAAGGCACTTGACAAGGATTTGACTGGGTTTTTTCATCAGGCTTACAATATATTTTGAGAAGAAGTCGGGGGAGAGAGAGAGAGATTAATGAGCCTAATTACTCATGATATTGAGTGATTTATACACAGTTGATATGTAAGAAATACTGAACACGAATTATCATGTAAATTAAAAAAAAAAATCTTTATTCTAGACAATATAGTGGTTGACTAGTGCAGTAAAGTCATATTCTGTGCTATGCTTCATGATGCTTTTGTATTTCCTAAGTGACAGCAGGTATAGTTGTTCCTTGTTTTGAAGTCAAAGATTAATAGCAGTCAGCTCCTTAGCTGTGAAGCACATCAGAAGAGCTTATTTTAGTGTCACTCCAGCATTTTTCCCCACAGAGAACATGCCTTGAAGATGGAAGAATGAACAAGAAAAGGAGCAAAAAGAAAAACTTCTGATTCTTAAGAACCGTTCTCAGATCCCTGATGCATCTAAGGATGGCTTTCTAGCTCCTGCTAAAGAGAAAAAAAAGGTTGTTTCTTCTCTTAAAAACAAACGTACAAATATTATTAAAATTCCTCATGTCTGTTCATTTTCCAGTTAAGATCTTTCCACTTTGCAGTAAACAGGATGCATTTTCAAATATCACTTGCAATTTTGTCCATTGAACTTTAAAGCCCATGCTTCTTTTCCTCTGTTACCATACACTATTATCACAAACCTTTAGTCTTTTTTTATTGTATTATATATAGAATTGAAGGGCAAGAGAAAATTTGAATTAAATATCCGTATTAAGGTGATCAGTATCATAGACTAACATAGTTTACAAGACACAAAAAACACACACTGGTTACTATTTTTCTGAAGTAAATGTACCTTCTTCCCTTCCCTCACAAAATTTAGCTCATACAAAGTTCACAGAGTCTTGTAAGATGGGAGTCCATTCCTTGTAATGTCCACTTATTTTAAACCTAGGTTACAAGCACCTGAATAATACAGGGGTAAAGGTTTGCAATAAAGCCACAATACATTAAAAAATACTCATTGTACCAGGGCTATTAATCAGTAAGTGGTAACAGCCCAGAAAAGTAAGAGAGAAAATTAAACTGCTATAAATGAAAGATAATAGATGTCTGACAATGTCATGTTCCATTAAGTGATTTACCCAGCACTCTCTCACTAGCCCTGCAACCTTTGGCATTGATTTCCATAGCAACAAATGGCAATGTTACCATCTGGAGCACATCCAGCAACAGGGAGAACAAGCTCTAACAGTGGAGTTCATGAAAAAAAAAAACCTTTATAGAAATCTAAGTGTATACTTTACTAGAAATAATCACATGCTGGACATGCCTGTTTTTGAAAAAGTTATTTTCCTCATGCCTAATGGCTCATGTTTTGTCCAGTCCCTGTTTATGGCTTGGAAGGAGCATATCATGAGAAAAGTCTATTAGCCCAGGACACAGGCAAGCAACAAAGTTAATCATGGAGGAATATTTATTATGTGACATCACTATTTCTGAACCTGGTACAAATAGTAATTCCTATTTTGCACCAAGGACCACCTGCCATAGTGAATTATTGGATGACCCACAGCATCTCCTGGAAACTTCCTATGTAGCACTTCCTACCTTCTGCCAAACTTGCAAAATCAGGTCATAGGCAGTCTAGTACTAACACTGCTCAAGGTGGGGAATGTAATATTTTTTTCTTTCTGAGTCCCACAAGATATTTCTCTACAGCTCTGAAGTATAGGAGTTTGTCTGTACCTTACAGCATGAAGACCACTACTCTTATTTGTCCTGGTGTTCCCAAAATCAATCCCAATCACAACAAATTTTTAGCTTCCTGCAGACAGCAATTATGTGAGCAACTACATTTATCATTTGTTATAGAATTTTTCAAAGACATAAAGACTGTTATTGTCCAGGAGAACCTACTAAATAAAAAAAAAAGAAAATATTGAAAATATTTCCATTCTTTGTAAAGTCTCAGGTTATTTCGAGATTTCTGAAGAATATTTGTTGATTCTTTATTATGAGATAGTATATTGTGTTTGTAATTCATCAGATACTACTACAAGTGCTATGTTGGATCTTTCTGCCTCTCTGCACAGCCCTTATAAACCACTGGTGTTCTGTCAGTTGCACTCTGATGTGACAAGGAGTGATGTAAACCAGTGTACCTAAATGGAGTAGAACTTTTTCAAACACACACCAAAAGCTCTTTCAACAATAACAATGCCAGATGGTGCTAGACAGAATAAAGCCTCTGACATTTGTCTCCTGACCTTACTTCAGTGATCATGACTGTGGCATCCAGAGATTAACAGTTTTCAATAAAAGATGGGCAAAGCTTCTGTGGCTAATGCATACCAAATAGACACAGCAAGCTCACAACAGATTCCCCAGGCTAACACTGAGCTCTCTTCAGAAACAGAAAAGAATTGTAAATATTGCAGGAGAAATATTTTAGCAGGTATCTGCCCTGTTGATTTAATTCGGCCTGTTTAGGGGTTTAAAACTGAAAAGGAGAACAAACCTGTAAGTTGGAGAAAACTCAGTTTTTGAGGTACAATGCTAAGGGTATAATCCCACCATGCTTTTTCCTAAACAGAATAAGGGACAGTTAATTAGGGATTACAGAAGCCACTGATGAAGATCGAATTTTCAAAATGCACTTGAGATAAAAGACATATATTTCTGGGCAACAAACTGCTTTTTGCTGCTTTTTGGTTTTCCAGAGCTGGAAGAATTTCTTCCTCTACTGAGTCACCCTCAGATGATGCAATTGATATGGATGGCCAGGGAAGTATGTAGGAAACTGGGTTTCTCTTAGTGTATGGCCTGCAATTTTCAGGAGATTTCCATTAACACACTTAATTTAGAAGTTAAGGCATCTTATTCTCCATTATTTTGCTAATGATTTGCAGGCACTTTGGTAGAACCATGTGGTTTTTCATTCCAAAGATACCATATTGGACATTTCCTTTACAGATTGCATACAGTCATTCTCTCTTTTTAAAAAACATTCAACACTTTCCAGTTTACCTTTTCATATTGATAGACCAGCTTGCCTTTCTACCTTAAACATAAACCCTGTATGTTATACAAAATGCTATCACTTCAAACAAAAACGCCATTTAATACTGAAGCTTTCAGTATCTTCTGTGAACTTGCTTAGTATCCCTCCCAGTCCTGTGTCTAAGTCATTTATGAAGAGTTTGAAGAGAACAAGGCTGAGGATGGAGCCCAGTGTAACCCCACTAGTGACAGGGTGCCAGTCTGATGTCACCCCATACTCTATGACCTTTTGTGCCCTACCCATGCCCTATCCATGGTATGTTTATCCAGCTGTGTACTGGACATTTTGTCCAGGAGGATCCTGTGAGATACACTATCAAAAGCTTTGCTGAAATCCAAAAAGACTACATCATTTGGTTTCTCTTGATCAACCAGGTGGTTCACCCTTTCATAAAAGGAAATCAGGTTCAATAAGCCGGACTTTCATGAAGCTGTGCTGGCTGTGAACAATGACTGTGTTGCCTTTCAGGTGTTTCTCAATACCTCCCAGGATGACTTCTCCGTAACCTTACCAGGCACAAAGTGAGACTCACAGGCCTGTAGTTTAAAAGGTCATCCTTCTTGCCCTTTCGAAAATTGGGATGCTGTTAGCCAGTTTCCAGTAACTAGGACCTTTTCAGATCCTCAAGGCTATTCAAAAATTGCTAAGAGAGGCCTCAGCCTTGAAGAGCCTTAAAAAGACGCCAGTCAGCTCTTCAGGTATTCTCAGATGAATCATATTGGGACTCATAGAATTATAGGGATCCGGGTGGATCAGCAGATCTTGCAACTTCAGTGCCAAATGGTAGTTTCTCACTCTCATGGCCATGGTTCTCTAACTCGGGGCACTGAGAACCCCTTAGCCCATCATCAGTGTTGAAGACAGAGATGAAGAAAGCACTGAGCTACTCCACTTTGTCAATGTTCCTGTTTGTGAGGTGATCATCCTTATCCTGGGAGATGTAATTTCTGCACTGCCTTTTGCCATTAATGTATTTTAAACCCTCTCTTTTTGTCCCATCCCACAGTTCTGGTCAGTTTAACACCAGTGGAGCCTTGGCCACATGAATTTTCTCCCTGAGGCAAGCAGCATCTCTGTATTCTGCCCACGTCCCCTATCCTTACTTCTACTGGGCATACACCTTCTTTTTTTGCCATATTTCCAAGAGAAGATCCCTGTTCAGCCAATCTGGCCTTCTGCCTTCTCTGCATGACTTCTGACCTTTTGGGATCTCCTGTTCCTGTAGGAAGTGGTGTTTAGAAAGTGACCAGCACTGATGGATTTCAGCACCTTTGAAAACATTTTCCCAGGGGGCCTTACTCGCTACTTCCCTGAGCAGCCTGGAGACTGCACTCCATGTTCAGAGTTGAAATTTTGCCAGGACTTTTCCTCCTGTCGACAGAGATTTTAAAGTCAGTCGCTTACTCTTTATGTGGCCAAGATGGCCACCAATCCCCACTTCACTCATGAGACCTTCCCTGTTGACAAGCAACAAATCACGCAGCACATCTTTCCTAGTCATGTCTCTGAATGCTTGTGCCATGAAGTTGTCATCCAGGTATTTTAGGAATCTTGTGGATCCCGTTAAATGGTCTGTAGCAGACTCCCATGACATCATCTGTATTTGTTTGTCCCTTAATCACTACCCAGAGGCTCTCAGCCATGTCATTAACAACTGTAAGCTCCATATCTTCCAGCCCTTCCATTACATTACAGCAAGTCCCTGCCTTGCCTGCTCTGATTATGCCTCCTGAAGAGCCTGTAAACATCCAACACAGCTCTCCAGTTACAAGACACACTCCACCAAGTTTCACTTATGCCAATGATCCCAAAACTGATACTGGGACAAAGTTTCAAGTTGCTCTTGTCAGTTCCTTTGAGTTGTCATGGGTGGAAGAATTATCTATCATTTCAGATATTGCTAGTATCGACAGAATATATTTGGCCATTTCTACTCTTAATTTTTTCCACTAAATCTTCCATCAGTTTCCCCTCCATTTTAATCTTTCCAATTAATCAGATTAATCTGTAGTATCGTTATACTTGGACATAAATAAGCCTGAGAATTATTAATGAATTGGCATGAGGTTTGGCGTATTAGCTCTATTACCATATTGCACATTCTGCGCTTTTGGCCTTCTCTGTGCTATGTTGTGCAGTCCACATCCACTCAAGCCTGCAGCAAAAGTTGCCTAAAAACTACCAGTACTTGCAATGGAAGATGAAACTTGTGATTCTCTTTTCTCGTATCTAGGACAGAAAAATATTTTTCCAGACAGATCTGGAAAGAAGGTGAGACTTTACTTCTGAAGCAGAACTACCACAATCTACCACGGAGGGAGGGTGGTGGGAATGGAAATTAAAAGACCTATGGACAATACAGCCTCTTAAATACATTGCAACAAATAAATGTACTCCAAATCATGGGTTTTTTTGTAAGCCTTCCAGCTATTGTAAATGCAAAAGAAGAAACACACCTTTGAATGGGTTTTTTTCACCCCAAAGAGTCATTGATACAATCTAAGCCACAAACTGGTCAGCTTTTAAGTGGCTCTTGAAGAACAGTTACAAATCCAAAGACTCACCAGGAGAAAGGACACTTAAATTCATAAAGAATTCTCACCTGCTGCTGAGACCAATTGCAAACAGAATGTCACTCTGCAGAAGCAAAATTATCACTTTTTTCCCTTTAGCAAACTGAAGATACTGAAAAAAAAACATAGCTGCAGCAAGGGGATTTGTGTAGAGATGTGAATTGACTGTTCAAAAGAAATTGAAAAAAAAAAAGCTTGTTATATGTTTTAGCATTTAGGGAATCAGTGACTTTTTAAACTTCCCACTGTGATGCTATAAACATGCTGTCTTTAATGCTGCCAAAGCTTATTGAAACCCCTGGTAGGTAACTCCACAATACTCCACACACCATGAAATTCAATTACATTTAAGGAAATTAGGGTTGAGTTTAATTACTTATGCACATTTTTGATGAGCACATGTTCTGTTTAAGGATGTGTCTTGCAGAGGTCCTGACATTCGGATCAAATGAATTTGCTCACGTTGTGCATTTCCTTTTGAAATTAATTTAAATTATGTGGATTTCTTACATTTCTTGGAAAAAAAAATCCACTATGGTTCAGTGAAGCTGCAGAAAAAAAGTTCTCTTACATCCAAAACTTGCAAAAAAAAATCCACAGCAATGCTATATTTCTGTTTATGCACAAACCTGGACAAGAAAAAAAACCCAAACAAAACAAACCCCACACATCCAACAGGTGCAGAATTTTCTTCCTTTTTCCTATTTCATATAAAATAACCAAATCAATTTTATAAAATAACCTGGAAAACATTATGATAATCGCTACTTTGTTTATACACAAGGGTATTTTTTTCTTTAAATAAATGCATTCTATTCTCTTCACCCAAAAAGAGTACCACACCCCTAAATAGGTAAGTTCTCTTGTCCAATTGCAGTTCAGACAGCATGTCCCCAATTAAATGTCTTGTTATGCTTGTTGCTAGCTGACAAAATCAAGAGCCTTTATGTGGAATGCATGCTATAAAATTCTGCTATTCCTTCAAATGCAATATTATGGTGATTATTCATTATCTGTTAAAGCTGATATTCAATAGGGAGGAGCTGCACCTGTCTTATTAATATTCATGCCTCTGCTTCCTCAGGGTGTTTTCCATAAGAAACAAACATTGCTTGTGTTTATTTCCTCTGAAATATTAACATAGGTTAAGGATCAATGCTCAATTCAAGAAGAAGAAGATTTCACTGACCACTGGCATGCAGCAGTGGCTCACAAACTAGCAGAGTTTTGTTGGACCTGTTAGCTGCTCCTTAAAGGCTCTGAACAGTGAAAATACAAGTTGCACCAACAGCACAGAATCATGTGTCCTCTTCGCTTTAAAGAAATCTGCAACTATGAAAAAATGGTGTGTCAGTACATAGTTATTGCAGGGTCATCTTTAAAAATTGTTGCCTTTTATAGTTCGAAGTTAGGCTGAAAAAATCCACAAACATGAAGAACTCTTCTTGACAAATTGTTTTCTGACTAAATTAATGAGAACAACTAAATTAACAGAATGTTGAAGAAGTAATTATTAAAGTTAGAGAAAAAAATTTTTTTCTGAAAGAGGCCAAAGTACTCTCTAAGTACTACTTTGTTAAGATATAAAGAAAAGAGGAGGGGAGACAGGGAGGAAGGAGAGTGGAGGTAGGAGGGAAAAACAAAGTAATAACACATTTTAAATGTACAGTGTGGTTCTTTTCTGCCTCTTGGGAAATGAGACATTACACAATGTACTCTTAAATCAAGTTTACCAAGTATAAAAGTCTCTGTATGGCTCTCATGGCTTTCATTTAAAAAGCAAACAGTAGAACAACAAAAAAACCCAAAACCAAATCAAACCAAACAAAAAAATAAAAAAGAAAAAAAAGAAAAAAACCACCAAAAAACCCAACCCAACCAAACCAAACCAATCCAAACCAAACAAACAAAAAAAAAGCCAGAAAAACAGATCAACTCCACTAGTCATTTTTCATCTCCCTCTTGCTATTGTCATGGCATAAACTGATCACAGTAATGAAAATTTACAGAGGATGCAGTGTTTCTTTTAAACACTCTGTTATCTCAATTGCCCAGTTCAGGGGGCAGAAGAATGAGGAGAACTGTAGAAAAAGACCTAACAAAAAAAGAAGGCTGGGAAAGAAAGACTAAATAGGACATCTTCATCATCAAAGGTGGATTGGCTCTTTTTTCTATCTATACACTGATAAGTGATACCTTTCCAAGTCTTCACAGTACCAAAAATAATACTACATTAGAGATAGTTTTGCAATCCTAATAAACCACATTTCAGACACTGCTTTCACCCCTAAGTAACCCCAAAAATAATTTAACTCTAGGACATTAATTCTGTAGCACAGCATTTTATACTTCACTTCATCAGGAGACTACAAAAGCAATGTGACATATCAGGCTGGCTACAGAAGCACTACAGGTTATCTGAGGAAAGATATTACACCTGCAACCATAACCCAGCATTTGTCTGCTCTCTCTCTCACTTGCCAGTCCATCTCTGGTTCTGTGCATGTGACAACCAAGGAAAGAAGAAAAATTAACCTTGTGTTTTCCCACAGGTACAACTTACACAGCCTTAACCCTTTCAGAAGGTCATATTCATCAGCTCTCACTCCCCCAAATCATCATGTTTCTTGTAAAACTATTGCTCCTTCCCACAAGAGGATTTAAAAGAGTCTTCTATGCACTCGCTGTTTTCCTTGTTAATCTGTTTTCTTGTCACACTTTCTGTAGATTAAACTATACAGTTGTTCAAAGTCTTACAAATTTTTATAATTAGAGTTTTGGGAAAGCTTACCCCACCATGAAAAGGAAATGGATCAGTTTGTTGACTATCTTATTTTCTTAACATTTCTTTGTTTTAAAGAACGACATTAAGATTGGAGTTACAAAAGATAAGAGGACTGGTCATTTGCCTTCACATCAAAGTAAACTTTCCTTCCCTTTCCTTTCCTTTCCTTTCCTTTCCTTTCCTTTCCTTTCCTTTCCTTTCCTTTCCTTTCCTTTCCTTTCCTTTCCTTTCCTTTCCTTTCCTTTCCTTTCCTTTCCTTTCCTTTCCTTTCCTTTCCTTTCCTTTCCTTTCCTTTCCTTTCCTTTCCTTTCCTTTCCTTTCCTTTCCTTTCCTTTCCTTTCCTTTCCTTTCCTTTCCTTTCCTTTCCTTTCCTTTCCTTTCCTTTCCTTTCCTTTCCTTTCCTTTCCTTTCCTTTCCTTTCCTTTCCTTCCTTCCTTCCTTCCTTCCTTCCTTCCTTCCTTCCTTCCTTCCTTCCTTCCTTCCTTCCTTCCTTCCTTCCTTCCACACCATTCCTTCCTTCCTTCCTTCCTTCCTTCCTTCCTTCCTTCCTTCCTTCCTTCCTTCCTTCCTTCCTTCCTTCCTTCCTTCCTTCCTTCCTTCCTTCCTTCCTTCCTTCCTTCCTTCCTTCCTTCCTTCCTTCCTTTCCTTCCTTCCTTCCTTCCTTCCTTCCTTCCGCACCATTCCTTCCTTCCTTCCTTCCTTCCTTCCTTCCTTCCTTCCTTCCTTCCTTCCTTCCTTCCTTCCTTCCTTCCTTCCTTCCTTCCTTCCTTCCTTCTTTCCTTCTTTCCTTCTTTCCTTTTCTCATTCTCAGAAAATTATGTTTTAATTCCTGACTTTTCTGTGAAAAAACTGGATTCCAGAACATTGTTTTTTCAGTGGTAATGTAAATATTTTTTCTTAAATTGCTTAGTGAAGTAATGAGGAAAGAAAACATGGAGACTTAAAAATAAACACTTTCGTACATCAAAGATCTCTGATTTCCAAAAATTTTAATTATTTTCTTCCAATAGCATTAGAAAAATTAAAGCTGTTACTATGTGGGTTCTCTGTTAAACCATTTATAATTTAAAGAAGGGAAAGTGAAATGTATGTCCCCACACACAGCACACCCAATTGGATGAATCAACAGCTGAAGGAAAGCATGTTGAATGTCTTCAGTGTATTTATACTAGACTAAACCAGCACATTACTTTCAAACCACTAAGATGAATAACTGACTCTCTTTGGACGAGCTGTGGCCCAAACTGACCAGATTTCCCAGCACTCACTTCCACAGAGTGTGTCTAAACCTATGGTAAATATGATGTGCATCACTGAGTTGAAGAGAATTACCAATTGTGGTCCCTTTGTGGTGAGCCTATTTAATGATGCCTCCTTATCTGTTCTATCTTGTATTGCCTCTTTCTTTTTGTAAAGATGTTAGTATTTTGTTGTACTTCACCTTAGTCAGTGTGAATTATTACAGATTTTTGGACAACGGCAAAACTATATAGCAAAGTCCTATAATGATGACACACAACTAACTCTTCCTTGCCCTGAAAAATCCTTTCAGCTGGACTTAATATCTTAGAATATGTTGTCGTGGCTCAACTGAAAAGTACATTGAAGCAATATATTCAGCATGTAGATAGCATTTCATTATATTGAGCAATACTAGAAGGTTTTAAAAGCTATTTCATAGCAGTGAAAGAGTCTTAATAGGAGCCAATGGAAAGCTTATTTCAGAAGAGAGATTCTGTTCGATCTTTGTACCAAATGCTCTGTGCTGTTTCGGCATATACTTCTAGCCCTTTTAAAATAAAATACTTATATAAATCTAATTTACGGTTTATCAATTCAGTTCTACCATAAACTTATTTTATATTTCATATGCTTACAGAAATTTTACCTTTAGGAAATATTTAAGACACATTTATTGATTCTGAAATTACATAGAAATTTTGCATTTGTCACTGGAAATAAACTGTATATATGCCCCTGAAGTGAGAGTTAAATGTGTTTAATGCCTTGAATCACAGAAAAAAACCCAAACAAACCAAACCCAACAAACTTAGATTCAGTTGCAGAGAGGTTTTTGAATTAATTGGATCAGTGCAAGTCAAATTGGCAATGTTAGACTATACTGGGAATTATTTGGAATGGAGCAGAAAAGAAGCAGAATATAATTCTGGTTGGTAAATAACTGGTAAGCCTACATAACTTATTCACTATGTAGTTCTCATCCTTTCTGCTAATTAGAAAAGAGCAAATTAACCAAGCCAAGAAAAAGAGAGGATATTATATTAAAAAAATTAATTTATATGCATTAGACTAAGATTTTTAGCTTGAAAAAGAAAAAAAGACAAATAGAATAGAGGTCTAGAAAATCATTATTCGTTTGCAGGAGGTAAAGCAGGAACAACCATCATACCGAGATACAATATTTGCCCTTTCTGCCCGCATAAGTACTCATGAGAAGCCATTAGAATTATCTGGCAAAATATTTAAACTGAAGAAAAATGGAAGTACTTTTAATAACACACTAATGATAGGACTCACTGCATGAGCAAATTTTGGAAACCAAAAGTGTAAATGGGATTGATAGGGATTAGACACCTGGGTGAAAAATAGGCCAATAAACTTTCTGGTCTGCATGTAATCTTTGCCTACACAAGTCCCTAAACTGCTGGCTGCCAAAAGCTAGGAATATATAACCAGAGAAAGAATTACTCTACATGTGCCTGGTGTCTTTACTCTTTCCCTAAGCAGCTGGCTTCTTTCATGGATTGGGTTGCTGAGCTAGCTGAACTTTTGATCTCCTCCACTATGGTAGTATCTCAATCTCATAGCCCTAGAGGGTGACATATGAATTAAATCAACTCATTTACCCTGCTCCTGAACTTCAATGGGTGCACTAAAATAGCTCATCTTACCACAGACTAAAAATTCTAGTTCTCACAGAATTTAAGCCTAGCGTTCAAACTATGTCCTTCCAGGAATACCAGGCCAGTGATCAGAGTGTCCATATGAATGCACAAGTAATCAAAATTTAAATCCTGAATGATAAAAAACAGTAAAATACCCAAACAAAACAAACAAAAAAACTAACCTCACTTGGTTTTCCCAAGAAAATTTCTTGGCATAAATAGCTCTTCAGCTTCCCACTTCAGGCCTGTGTCCAGCTTTGAAAGAAGATGCCTGCAGATAGCGCAAATTTGCCTCAGTTGAATACAAATTTGCAACCTTTGTTGCTTTTATTTTTCCTTACAAGGACATAGGATTTAAAAATATCTGCTAGTATATACTTCATAACACTTACTTTTAAGAGATTAATCTGTGATGTGCAAGGACAAAAAAACAGAACAAAAAAGGGAAACTCATGGAGGTCGAATGAGTTCAAACACCAGAATTTAAGAAGGATACTCTTTAATGGGGGAAAGGATGTGTCCTTTACATTGGGTTTCAGACTTTACCTATGCATTTGTGAACAGTGAGCTCTCAAAACAAAAGACACACATTCAGGATCAACTTAAAGCACTTCCAGTTAGGCACTCAAGCGAACAAAACTGAATTAAAAATAAGAAAAATACACATATGGAGACTGACAAGTGCTAAGATAGATCACAATAACAGCCTTTCATGCATATACCAGTAATTACATTTTATTTTCATGAGCATTTGTGTTGATGAAGATCCTCTATCTATTGGATAACTAAATTTGTTGGCTTGTTTAAACATGTATTTAGGCACCTGTTTTGTTACTTGGCCATTGATTTTTTTCTCTGAGAGAAGTACAAGGAACTGACAACATTCAAATTGCTGAAGTTTAGAATTAAGTTGCTAAAAATGAATGTTTGACATGGTTGCATAAAAAAAATACCAGGACAAGCTGTCTTTGTCACACAACAGAGGCAATCAGTTCCCAAGCTGCTGAATTAAATGAAAATTTCAGCCAGCTGTCAGGCTATTAAAGTGATTCTGACAGAATCGGGGATCAGGACAGCCACATAAGCAGGTGAAGGCCAAGTGTTTGCCTACTCCCAGATGTCTGTAAACTTTATCTGCAGTTACAGTTAGGCTAAGAGTCAGAAAGCATGTAGCCTCTGCAGACTGGTGGCAGGAAGCCACAAAATCTGATTGTTGAGGTCTAAACACTAAGTGTTGCTAAAAATAAGAATTAGATGTTTCTGTACTTCCTAAGATGGGAGATTGAAGAAGATATTTCAGAAGATATCACAGTCTAAGAGTGTGATGGGAAATAAGAACGAGGGCTTAATAAAATCCTGGGAAAATGCCATTCTCTTATTTAGCCAATTTGCAAAATATCATTCCTTATCAAGTTTAACAGCATCATCTCTCACATTGTTTCGTCATATTAAAGTGACCTTGGAGTTTGAAATGTTCAAATCACCGGCACATATGTTTGCACCATAAAGAGTTTGGTCTTTTTTGGTCAAAGTTCTTTAATATTTAGATATAAAAAAGAATCAGGGAAAGAATGTTACTGAATCCTTTGTTTAATTTGTCACAGAATGTTTAGCAACCAGAACTCTTAGTGTCCCCATATGTACAGAATGGTATGATTTTCAAAGAAACTTGAGACTTGAAAAAATGCACAATCCTTTTTCCTTTATTTGTCCAATTTCAAGAAAAATACATACAGCATTCAAATTCCCATTTGATTATTGCAAAACTTTAAGTGTCCTCCTTTTCCCAATGTTTTCTATTTTTTTTCTGTAGCCTGCAGCACAGAGGCACTGCTTTACATATATCATAACTGTATTATCCACCAGTTCAAAACCCAGTATTGTTTCCCTTAACAATTCTGTGTTAGAAAACTTTTAAAAAACATTGAGAGTTAATGGTGCTATAATTGTATGAAGAAGAATGACAGTGAATATTTTTGTCAGTGAATCTGAAGTAGCAATCAGCAAATGTCTATTCCATGAGTAAAAAAGTCTCATACATGAGTTAATGTAGTTGTTTGCAGTGAAAATTACATATGTTCAACTTATGTTCCTTAAAGATCTATTATCTACACTTCAGACAAAAGGTTTGGGAACATTTGTCAGACTGAATTATTTCCAAACACACAGAACACTAATAAGGGTAGGCAGAAATCAAGCTACCAGTCAGATTCATCACAAATGTAGAGTGCACAAGCTGCATGTGTACTCTGCCCGCTAGCAGGAAATTCCACACAACGGTGTCCAGTTGCTCCTGCCTGCCTGGGAACGGCAGGTAGATCATTGCAGGTGGATCACTGTGTAGCTTACAACAGTTTAGTACTTCTTTAGTGCTATGCATCACTTCAGTAGATCTGGATCTGCTTTCTGAGACTCCTAGTAGGCAAAAAAGCTCAATGAAACAAAAACACTTTGTTAAATTCTTCAGTTCTTTACTCTCTTACCTTCTTAAACTCTATTTGCCCAGGATATTTGGAAACCTGTCTTTTTTTGCCACTGAATATTATTGGATTAAACTAATCTGAGGAATTATTTTTTTGTCTCCTTATGTCCCCTCCCTGAATGCATTGTTTTGGGAATATAGTGTCCCAGAACAAATACAAGGATATCTCAATACCCCAAGATAGACTTTAAACTGGAAAGCACTTCTGACCATTGTATATCCTTCCAACATAATAGAGGAACATTTGGTGAGGTATTCTGTCCTGTGCACAATATGCTCCTTTCCCATGAACTCAGAGAAAAACATCATGAGATCAGTACCTGGAAATCGGATCATGCTGACTTGAACAAGGTCTTAAGTAAATGCCTAGCTTCAGGCAAGCAGTTATAATCTCTGAGGACTCAATTATGTGTTCAAATGTTTTGAAGAATTAGGTTCACAATGAAATGAAGAAAGCTTAGTTCCCCTTTTCTGGTTCTTTCAGAGAAGTCTGAAAAGATATTCTAGGAGAAAAGCAGTTCAATGAAAAACTAAATGTTTGTAATTGTTAATATTTCTTTCTGATAAACAGAAACATGTTTCTGATAAACAAAATCTTGTGATTTGTGAACATTAATAAGCAAATCAAGGTATTTCCTCTCTGGAACACAAGTGTAAAATAACTTTTAATTTTTTATATTTTGGGACATGATTTAAAAGTTATTTAAACTTTGATATCATCATTTTTACCATAGTACAGAGGGAATTATGTTTATTTGTCAGTCAGACTGACCATTAAACTGCTTGTTGAGCAGGAAATACATTTGCTATGTTACTTTGGCTCCTTTTTGAGTGAAAAATACTCAATTATATATGTGGGAATGAATACATTTTGTCTGTGTAGTTTAGTTTCCCTAAAGAATTTCAAAGACTGAGTCAATTTGGTGCAGTTCCGACACAAATGCTCAAATTCAAAGGGGTTTTATTGGCAGTTTCCCCTTTTTTCTATTCTAATAAGGGGAACAAAATACTGAAATCTGCAATCTTAACACCTGTCCCTGAAATTTATTTTTTTGAGATGAAAAAATGAGGTTTGAGGTTTTTTAAAAGGAGCTCTTTAAGAGTATACTGCAATACTCACTCAGGGAGATATTGCAATGAGAGGGTGGTCAACACCTGACCCTGACCCATATTCCTCGCCTGACCTCAGATGTACCTCATCATTCCAAACACATCCAGAGGCCTGAGCTCCAGACTGAGCCTGCTGACCTCCATCTCTGTCCATTGTTGTTGTTTGAAAGAAGCCACCCATCTTGGTTACATCAGGCCATCGCCTTCTGACAGACATTGCTGCAAAGGACCTTCTTGTCTTTACAGCATATGTGAAACACTGTGTAAAATATGCCATTAAGACCAAGGAAATGCCTTTCTTTTCACTGTCCACACCCTCTTTTTGATTTCTCTCTGTCTGCATAGCTAAGTCATTTGCCTGTTTCCAGCCTCTATCCTCCCCCTCCGCTGGCTACAGATACATGCCGAAGAAATGGTATCAGTAGTGCCACACCACTGGTTTTGCTGAGGACAGACCCTGCACTCCTGCCTCTCTGTCCCCCTCACCTGGTTTTTATGCCTGTTTCTGGCCACGCTTCTCAGCCCCATGGGTAATCTGACAGTGACAATTGGAGGTAACGAGCCCATTTAAGTTCCTTTTGGAAACTTGAGAAAGCAAAGTGTTTATAAGTTTCTTTGCTCTGCTGAGTTCAGACACTTGCTGTAAAATTAATAGCTGGTGTCAGAGCTAAAAATAACTGCACTCTTTAAAATAGGCATGTCCCATCTTGACATTCTTCATTTTTAAGGTGTATTACATTTTGTCTGAGAGATAACAGCCTTTATTAAGATGCAACGGCACCAAGGTGGTGTTATTTTTTATTCTTTTTTTTTCTTGTGCCTCTCTGACATCATACAGAGATTTCATTACTTTGCTACACAACAACTATTTGTAAATATATATATATTTATACATATAAATAAACAAACAAACAAACAAATAAATAAATAAATGTATATTTACAATGAGAAATGCAACTTTTTTCTTTTCAAAAAATAACCATAGTTTAAAAAATATTTCACAAAATTCTCTAGCTTCACCCCTGGTAAGAACTTAAAATGAGTATGATTTCACAGCCCTCAGGGAGACTTTACATGAAAAGTGAGATGCTTGATCCTCTCCTTGCATGTGCTCGGCCATGGAGATGGGTGGGAACAATCAACTGAACAAAGAGTGCTCCCAGCTGAGAGAAAATGTGTGGAGATAGAGGGTAGGAAAACACAAAATTAAAAGTGTTTTTTCTCTCTATCAAGACGAGGAAAGTGTGAAGAAGATCAAAACAAATTCACCCAGTCCAGACAGGCACTCAGTATGTTAATTTTCACTGATATCAGTATGAACTGTGCATCATCTCACTTCAACAGAACTGGGGCTTATTCCCTCTCATGTCTGAGGGGAGGAAAGTTTCTCTCACTACAGTTCATTTTTGGGTCTGTTCCTGGGGTATTGGGAGTCCAGTCTGGCCTATATGACCTGTTCCAGCATAAACCTTGTGGGGCAGTAGAGGGGGTATCGCTTATGGTAAGATCTATCCCAGAAGTACCAATTGAGTCACATTTTTATTGATTAGCATTTTGTTTTCATAAATGTTGCAGCATGTCATTGCCCTATAATTCACACATGCTGCTTCTTCATCCTAGACTGATAATTAGATATGGGCATGAGTGTCTTTGTATTAGTTTTCCCTCTATAAGGAAACAGAGCCTCATATCATAAAAAAAAAGAGTAGAAATTGTAACTATAAAACAGATTAAGGTGGGGTTTATGTTTGTGTTTCTCCAGACAAGCTTAGAATATATTAGTACAAACTTTCTCATCTTCAGAACAACAATAACATTCTGGAAGACCTTTTCTTATTTTCAGATTCAATTAGCTGGTTCACTGACTCATGAAGTATGCATGTCTAAATGATGCAACTTGATTTTGACCAATATTCATTTGTATTAAGGGATAAATACAGACCTATCAGAAAGTAATAAAAAGTTTCAAATTAAAGAAAAAACCAACAAAACAAAACAAAAAACAAAGCCAACAAAACATTTAGATAATTATGAAACTATTTGAAGAGATGAGACATGAAACTAGTGAAGTTTTTTTCCTATTATCTTTGGTGAATATTTTTTTTGGCCTGCATTGTTCTAAATGCTCTTAACCATAGATATATCCAGTCTTTCAAGAAAAAAAAAAGATAATCTGTCAGCATACTTCTGTTATATTTTGGTTCTTCTATTGACTTTTCCTTTAGTATGTTAGCACTACTAAGTCATTCACTAAGTGATCTAGCAATTATTTGTCATAAGTGATTCCCTCTCATTCTCTGTATTTCTCTGATCAAGATATTTTATATTTTTTAGTTTATAGATTCATACAGGTAAAACTCCCAAAATGCAAAACCCATGAGAAATGCCAAAGGGTTACAGAAAAATCAACAATGTGCTTTGGATAGCACCTCAAAAATTTTGTTTGTTGTATGTTCTTGTATTTGCTCAATCTACCCTTATTTAAAGTAGCTTGTAAAGGTCCTACTTTTTTGAAGAAGCTCCTCTTCGTGCTCATGAACTACATCTGCTTGGACTCAGTATTGACCTAATATTCAGCTTGATGCCCTTCATCCAGTTTCATTCATCTTGTTTGAGTAATCAATCATTTTGGCAGTAATACACAGAAGAGGTCACCCCTGCACTGCTCACCAGAATCCATGCAATATCACCAGTTTCTTCAATCAGCAAACAAGGTTGTTGGCAGGGCTACTGTGACAACAGATGTTTCTGAGCGTTCTTAAGCAAAGGTCTTAGTCACAAAGTTGTAACTTCACATCATTACTTGAGAGTGTATTTCTCTGTGGATAACCTAGACAGTCTGTGTCCATGTCTGGAAATTTTTTACCTATCCCAAATGGGTCCACAGTTTCACTGAGATGATAATGTTCAATACTGTTAAAAAAAAAATTAAAAAAGTAAAAAAATCAGGGTTAAGCAATGGGAATTCTCCATTCTCTGGTAGCAGGTGACCATCCTTCAGTACCTTCAGCCTATTGTCAAAGTTCAGCCAGCCAGCTTGTGCACATGTTAGGATATTAGTCTAAATTTCCTTCACCAAACCTCTTTTGTGTTGCAAATAATTTGTAAGCTTTTTCTTCTTGCTCATTTTACAGTGGATGCACACCACTGGAAGAAAAAAGGCATATTATATCATTAATTCTGTTGTTCTGTCCGATTCTCAGCCCTGCTCTTCACTGCAGCCATTAGGCAGAAATTCACTGTTCACACTTGTCTGCTATGCAACTAAGTATCCCAATTTTGCCCAAAACCAAAATCATTCCAATGGCCAAAAATGGAGTAACATCTGGGCTTGGAGCTATTCCAGTATTTATCTTTATGATTTATTGTACTACAGTGCCTTCTTACTGTTGGAGCTCAGGAATGGTATGAGTGAATCAGCTGGATTAGTGACAAGTATAAAAAACTTTCTATCAACATCTGTGGCCCTTTTAGATCAAGGAATAGGTAAATAAACTATCTATAAGCATATCTGCAACTGCTATGGAAGACTGACTAAGTGCAGAATGCCAGGAGCTAACCATTGCCACAATAATCTCATGTCTTTTTCTCCTAGGAAATTTTTACATTAATGTTTATTCTTTTCCAAAACTTTTTTGTCCTTAATTGCTAACACCCCCCCCCCAAAAAAAAACAAAAAACAACAGAATAAAGGCTATAAAGTTAGTTTAAGTGAACTGTGTACCCATATGTCTATAGAAGTCTGATGATTAATCCAGTAGTTGTGGTAGAATTTTAAAAAAATTGGAGAATACTTTCCTGTCATACAGAGACAGATAACTTTTCTGAAATCATTGACATTGGAAAGACTCATCGTAATTGTCCTTTTTTGCTAGTATTTCTCTGTAGAAAATACTGAAATAAAAATAGTGGCAAGAGGAAAGAGGAAAAGGTGAAGGGGGAAAACAGGAAGGAAGAAGAAGGTAATAAGGGAAAGGAAAAGAAAACCACCAAATGAATACATAAAAGATATTATGTGATGCAGCTCCAAAATTTTAAAGAAGATTTTTGGCTGCATTTAGACAAATCCAAAGATAACACTTCAGGCCACGAAAGTCTACAAAGTCCAGTTCAGAATCTGAAAAGAACAAATGGGGAATGCTCTTATATAAGATAAAAGGTGAACTGTTACTATCCCCCAGAATCGTACAGCCAGTATTATATTTAGGCAAATATGTGTAAATTAAGATTTTCCCTTTAATATATGTCAAAATTTAATGGTTAGATATAATTGCAGTTTCCCAGTTTTCTAACACCAATACTCACTCTTTGCTTGTTTTCCACCAATGAGTAAATGTCAGAACTCACACAATAATAAAGTAGTTATCAGGAGTAAAAAATCCACAATTTGGCTTTAAAGACACAGTAATTTCTAAAGTATCATTCCATTCTGTCCATTATGTAAAATATTGTGCTGGGATTTCTGGATAATAACAGCTGCAGTGACATGAAAAACATTAGGTAGCGGCTTTATGCAAGGAGGATATAAAAATTTAGCTCATTAAATTTTGCACCAACTCAACTGTTAGAAAACTCTGTTATTTTATTCCTTGAGCTCTAAAGTGAGCAGCTCTAAAGAGGGCTGGGATGGTTCTGCTTATCATCACATTCTGCCTATACAAATTATTGTCAGATGTGAAGCTGTGCTGAAAAATTCTTGTCTGTTTTGGTATTCTCTACTTTATTATGACTTGCAAGATGTCTTGTCAGATCATCTAAGCCTGTTGCAGACTGCTTCAACCTAAACCAGACAATATTGCCTCATTTATCTGGTCAATGGAAATATCTAGTAGATGATGGCCCAGGTTGTCACCTAAATCGGAAACAGTATTTAGACCATTTAATTTAAAACGTGCTTTATTATTAACCTCATTCTGCTCTGTTTTCTTGCTAGAGTGTCGAAGTTAAAAATAAGCCAGAAAGAGTCCCTTGTGGACAGTCAAGCCGAGAAGATGGGGGCAGGGGGGATTATGTGTATGTCTCAAACTCCAGTGGCTGGATGGCTGTGGAGCCAATCAAGGATTGTTGGTAACACAGTGTGAGAAAGAACAGGATGTGGCTGGAGAAAGGCACCAGAGGGAGATATGGCAGCCCTCTTCTGGGACAGAGGTCCTTGTTCTGGCTCCTGGAGTCAAGCACAGCACAGTTCAGTGCAAGAGCACGAATGAGGCTGAGACACGTTAGTAGATCGTAAGGGGAAATCAAGACCACCGAAGACCCCCAAAGCCCTCGGACCCATTTCCAGAAAGGTCAAGAAGAATGGACTGAGCATGATAACTCCTTTGCATAGGAAGAGAGAAACTTATCTTCAGAGTGAACAGAACTTCTCTATAAAAAGGTATCCCCACAGAGCCTGGGCATGCACGTATCACAGGACCCTGGATATCCCATAAGCTGGATTGACTCTGGAGTCAGGACTGGTGATTTCCTTCTTTCTCCCTTTCTTCCTTTCTTTCTCTTTCTCACTCTTCTATTATTCTCACTCGTTCTCTTTTTCCTTTCAACTTATGCTTTTATCCAAAACCTATATCCATGTGTTTATGCTAGCAGATCAAGGACTAACTTATACCAATTTCCATGCCAAGTATGTAATTTACTAATAAAACTTTGTAAGCTTTTGCACACCTTCCAACTTTTGAAGTTCCTTTCAACCAAGACCGTCTACAAACCTTGTGTGCTCCCTTCCCATTAAGGTGCCACATGGACATATACACATATTGGAAAAAAGCTGGAAAACTTGTAAGTAGAAACTTATGAAATAAGCAGAAAATAAGTGGGAGAGAATTACATGTTAGCGGCTTCTTTAGTATTCAATATAACATCCTTGTTTGTTGTTACAAGGCAAAAGAGCATACTTAGTTTTATTCATGTTAAGAAGTCTGCAGAGGGAGTTAAAGCAGGGCTGGCCTGACATAAAAAAGACATCTTGATTTTGAAAAGAAATATAAACATGGTTTGGTGAACTGAACACACTGACCAGATAAAATACATTCTTATTAAAAATGTCTTTTTTTTTTTTTTCCCAGAAAGCATCTGTCATGATCAGGTACTTTTAATAGGAATGAAATATACTGTGGAGTTTTCTTTCTGTTTTATTAATCCCAAATGCCTTAATATGTAAAATCCATTCTATTTTCAGCTCTTGGGCAAAACTACATGATATTCAGTAAAAGAAATTTGAAATTCATTAGATTTTTCAACCACTGTTTTGGCTGATATCTTCTCCCTCTCTGTTTCTCCAGGGGAACTTTTGATTTCTCAGTGCTCGGCTTATATGCTACTCCATTCCCAGTAGAGCTTTTCATTTTCAAATGGAACATAATGTGGAAATCCACAAGCTAGCTCCTAAGGCCCTGAAGCTGTCCTATGAGGAGACTCATATCACTAAATGAAAAGACCCTTTTAGGCCCACCATACAGCGTTGTTTCTAGCGTAATTCTGATTTTGGAGCCTGGAAGTTAGGCATTGATGTGGAAAGTGCTGGTAAGTGCTGGTAAGTGCTGGTAAGTTCTTCTTTGGATCAAGTCTGTATCTGCCTAGTTGAACATTAGACACATACAATAGAGCTAAGATGTTTGACATTATAACACATTGGGATTTATACGGAAAATCTGGAAACTAAAAGCAGGAGATCTCAGGAGAGCTTTACAAATTAGGATGACTGATTCAATGAGTGATGATTTTCAGTGAGGTCTGAGCTGTTATTTTATCAGAATAAGATGTGGGTAACAAAGATTTTGCAAAGTGTGTTTAATTCTTGCAAGAGGCATTATCAATAAATAAGAGATATGACAACTTTACTACCTAAGTGTCCCTAGAAAGTCTCATGGAGAAATTAACTTTACTCTCTTGCAAGTAATTTGACACAGTTCTAGTTTGCACACATCATAAAGAAAAAGCAAAGATACTTCTAGCTATGACATCTGATATGCTATATTATATAAGACTTGCTTAGCAAATTATTCAAGGGATATTAACTTTAAACATCTTCTTTACTGAATGTCCAAATAAATTTAATATTATCAAGGTGATTAATTCATTCTCAACAATAGCCAGAAATGAATTCAAAGGCACATGAAATGAGTAGAAAGACAGAAGAAATGTTAGTAATACTGAATTGACATCCTGGAATCATCAACAAAATGTGCTGTCTCACATTTTCGCTACACAGCTTATGAGAGATTTAGGTTTAAAAAGCTTTTCAAGCCAGTAGTTCTAGAATCCATCTTTTAAAAATAAAAATAAACATTATAAACTTACTTTGGTTCAGTTTATAAATTATTTTAATAATTTAAAGGACCCATGGCTGTATCACTTGAAACGATACTAAATTACAAAGTGTTCTGAGTTACTCTTGACTACAGTTTTTCACTTTGTTTAACGCTTTAGATTTTTTAGGCATTGTTTTTGGTCATAATATGAGATAATTATCAGTTACTGTGTTGACACTATTTGATGCTGTTTCACTATTTTCTGACCCTTCATGTTCCTCTCAGTGTCTAGGTGCTAGACCTATTAAGAAGCTCTACAAACAGCCTTTACTCGCAAAATGTCAGGGACAGATTCAAACAACAAAAACACCCAACAGAGGTACTTGCACAAGGTTCAGAGTGTTCAGAGTGAAGACTTCTGAATGAACAGCCATGGCAGTGACAGTCCCTGTATTTAAGTTATTAAGAATATTTAAGTTTCTGGCTCTGATTCCTGATGGACTTTTGAAGAGAAACCAGACTGCATCTTTAAGATTTAGGACATTTGGTTATTATAAGAGATGAATGGATGGATGAGAACAAAGATGCAAACATTGTCATATTTTTGATATCATGTGGCAAAATTTTAGACAGAAGGTAATATTTATGCATTCAATAATAATTAATCAGCAACAGTATCAGAGGGGAGTGGGCTGCATTAGAAATAGTGGGGGTTTTTTTTGTTTACATTCAAGTTGTATAGAGACAATATACTGCAAAAAGACTATTGGGGTCCATAACTGGGGACAGTAATCCAAGGTATTCTTTTAACCTTACTTTAATCTCAGACATCCAGGCTAAGTAGGACATAAAGGCTCCAAGGTGTTACATCATAAGTTTTCTCTGACTGCCAAACTGTCAGAGTAATGAGGTAATAAAGAAACTAGTATTGTAATAAAGTTTGCTTTTGCTATTGATAGCAATACAAGTACATTATCAAAGAACAAATCTCCTTACTCATTTGATTGAATACATACAGTGCTTTTACATTTCTAAGAAAAGAGAAGAAAAAACCTAAATGTCTTTTATAAGTCTTCCATTACCTTTTCATAATCATAATTTTTTTCAGGATTTGATGTTATTCATTCTCTTGGCTTTTCCAGATATCTTAATGTCTAGAACTACTAGAGCTTCTCAACACCTCTTGCAGGAAAAAAAACATTGGGTCTCAGCCTCTACCATCTTTCTTACCTTCTGCCAGATACCACTGAAGAGATACACAGATATCATTCAAGAATTTTGTTATTAATGCCTAAATAGAACCTTTCTAAGAAACTGCTGCCCATAATAAGTGCTCCATTCCCTTTCATACGGGCAGGAGCTTTTAAAGCTCTTTTAAGTCCTGCCTGAGGTCATATTATCAGTCTTCCACACAAAGGAACAAGCTGGTCAGTTTTTTGGCTACAACAGCAGTTGTTAATCTACTCCTTGCATGTGGTGCAGGATACTCCCCAAAAGCTACTTTTCACATAATAAAAAATGCAAAATAAGATTCAAGGAAAAAAAAAAAAAATTAAAATGTCCTGGGTGACCAATGAGTGCTTTGTTATTTCCTGAAAAACACACATATGGTAGAATGGGTTATAAATATCTTTACTTCAGATTTTGTATACTTCTGTCCAGTCAAACCAGATAAATACAGCTTACAGTGGTTTTTTTGTGCGTAGATAAGTTATGACAGAAAAAAGTACTTTGCATAAATATAGGGAAACAAACATGAACATATACTTTTCCATTGTTTAAACTACTATTGTTTGTTTTGGTTTTCACTCTTTTATGTAAACTGTTCAAACAGGTTTTAGAAAAGGATTTGTTTATTTCAGGAATTTAAAGGCAAATTAAGGAACACCGGAACAAACACACTTTTTGGCAGATGATTTACTTCAGCATGCTGTAGATCTGTTTAAAGTACATTGAATTTGTCAGTTACATATTTTTAATTTTTTTCTTCCAAATATTATTGCTTTTATTGGCTAACCCCAGCCAGTAACAACTTCATGCAGCTGTGCACTCTCCTTCCCCTCACTAGGACTGGGGAGAGAATAGCAAAGAAAAGTAAGAAAAGTCAGAAAACTCTTCATGAGTTGAGTTAAAGACAGTTTAAAAAAGAAAGCAAAAGCCACACACAGAATCAAAGCAAACAAGGAATTAATTCACCATTTCGCATGGGAGACAGCCTTTCCAAGGAAAGAGGCACTCAATCACACCTGATCATGACTTAGGAAAACAAACACCATCATTCTGAACATCATCCTCTTCCTTCTTCTTGTCCCCCTAGCTGAGCATGATTCCATATGATATGGAATTTCCCTTTCATCACTTGGGGTCAGCAGTCCTGGCTCTGTCCCCTTCCCAGCTCCCTGAGCCCCTCCAGCCTCTTCACTGGTGGGGTGGGGTGAGGAGCAGAAAAAGTCTTGATTCTGTGTAAGTGATGCTCAGCAGTAAAGAAAATGTGTCTGTATTATCATCACTGTTTCCAGAACAATTCCAAAACATGGTCCCATACCAGTTATTAAGAAGAAAATTAACTCTATCTTAGCTCAAACCAGCACAACCTTACATCACCTATGATTCTGAGCATGATCAAAGTTCCTCTACTGCACCCCAGAGATCGTATGCTGAATATGCTGGTATAATATAAAGAAGTTTCATAATTTATCTTTTAATTGCTAGAATTTAGTAATAGATTCTTTCCTGTTGTGTAGCATTATAACTCAAGTGCACACAGAATATTTTATCTGCATCTGTTTCATAAATGTAATAACAAAGTAATCTTACCTAAACAAAGATGTGAATGAAAACATATATTTAAAAATTAAGTACAAAAATACAGAAGTGTCTTTGTTTTGATTGACTTTCTCCCTGTAAATCCTTGTACCTGTCTACCACAAAGATTGAATTCTCCAGCAACTTCCCCTCCATCATCACCAAAGGTGTTATGGGCCTGATACAGAAATAATGCAGCTTCTTTCCTAATGCAGCCTAGGGCATGATTCCTCTATGTGTCCTACTTTTGGCTTAACTCTTTTATTCCATGGTAAATCAAAGAGCTTAAAAACTGAAATACCTACGAAACAGCTAAGTCAAATGTCCCCTTTGTTTACTAGGACTGATTGAAAATTTTCATGAGCCTTTTCTGGTTCTCTTGGATTTGGCCTGGTGCTTTGTTTCAACACACAAAAGCTGGCTTTCTAACAATTGGCCACTGTCTCTCCATGGAAAATGCTGACATAACTTGATATCTTAAACCTGTAGATATTCTCTAGTGCTCATTTACTTATTTGATGGGAACACAGACTGTTGTCGTTCTATCTGCTGCTGTCGGCGATGGCTGTAGCCGTCCAAGGCCACCCGCCACCCTCACGCCGGGCGAGGTGAAGGATGGAGAGAGGGACTCGTCAAGAGGTAGAAAGTTGCTTTATTATGGTGCCCAAACAGGACCCCAGCACCTTTCACGGGGGATGACAGAGTCAAGGCAGAGGGGTTGTACAGAGGCTTATGAGGATGGAACAAGGACCAATAGGAATCGGGAAAGGGGGCAGTGCCGGGACCCTGAGCCAACCTGGCTCTGACGAGGGCGGGATGACAAGGAGGGTGACCAATCCCTCTTGGGGGAGCACGGAGGTTTCCAGAAGCCGGGCGGGGCTGGCCCCATCCACACGCCCCTGACTCTGCCCCTCGGGGCAGGGTCAGGTTAATGACGCTCCGGGGTCCGCCTCCCTGGGGTGGAACTATGTGGCCGACTCCGCCTCCTCGGTATCTATGGATACCCTGCTGTTCCTGGCTGTTGCGGAGGTGGGAAATCCACCCTCCACAACAGACCATATTGCCATCTTTACTCTGTGCAAAATCCTTATTTCTCATGACCTGCTGTGGCTTTTGAAATTATTTTCTGCCTCCTTTCATGGAGAGAGATGCTATAGCACAGAAAACATGCTAATGGAAAACCAAGTCTATAGGGGAGAAGTTAAACTAACTCTAGCCCACTGTGGAATATTACAATGACACATAAAAATCTAAGAATTTGCAGACCTGTTAGAAATCTTTAAATAACAGTAAAAAATCCCCAAACTATTTCATTTTGTTTGACTAGTATGCAAGAATTTTTTTGCAACTTAGTCTACATTTATATGATTTAATGAGAATCTGAACTCCTAGACACATTGTTGGTAAGAGACTACATTCTGACTGCTGTTTGTTACTAAGGGGTATGCAAATATTTTCTTTTTCATGTTGCTTATGTTATTAACAGTTTCATAATATATCAGGTAGGTCAGAAAACCGATCTTTTAGCAAAGGGTTACTGGGAAAAAATGGACTCTTCATTTTTAATATTTATCTGTGTTTTTGAATATACTGCAGGCTTAAGTTGCTTGGGCAATTCTTTCAATCCATATTAAAAAAAACCCTTACCTCACGAACCAAATAGAAAAATATTCATCCCTGCAAATATTTTTATTGCACACTAATGTAAAAAGTTAAGAAAATGAAACTTCCACTCTTGAAAGAAAAAGGTATTTTGTTGTGACCACATTATTCCAAATCCATCATGTTTGTTCCCTTTTTAGAGCAAGTAAATTTTTATTATTTCAGTGCTATGGTTACTAGTGCCTTGGGTTGTTTTTTTCTTAGTATATCACTGAATATTTTTTTTACTTGAAAATATCTATTTTAGAATAAGATTAAATAAAAGGTTAGTTAGACCTTCAACTACATTTTCAAGTTTAATAATTAAATAATCCTGTAATAAATACCAGCTGAGTCAAAGACTCATTCACCTGAGTTAAAGAATATTGGAATAGTGAGGTTCCATCATACACTTCTTATTGCTCTTCATTATTTTATTGAACACCCATTGAATGTATTGAAACTCTGTAGAGACAGAATTATTTTAAGGATACAAAAATACAACAGGGACCAAAAAGTGACAGTTCTCCGGAACAGCACCATTTGTGGCTAGTTATTTTGTTCATCATTTAGTTTAGTGATGTCCTAGTTTAAATTAAGTCCTTGAGAATTGCCTCCCCTCCTAATAGTAATTTGAAGGGATCACTTTCCAATGTCAGTACTTCTGAATTGACACGTGAGAAGAAAGATGTTACTCCAAAACCGTGAATATTCTTCTATCAAAGTAGATTAAGGACTTAAAAATGTTTTCATCTGAATTCTGTATTTGAAAGCAGATTGCAATGGCTAGGCTGAGCTACCCTACTCCACAGATAATAAGTAAATCAAATTCTGTGGAAGAACACAGGTGTTGTCCTACTTCTAGCAAGTATTAGCTATTTCTAATCCAGTGTGCATATTTAAAAATAGGAGTCAGTAACAGCTAATGCATTTGCAGAACCAAAAATAAGAATGCTTTCAAATATTAGGAATAAGAGTCACTTTTACTGTACTGTTGTATTGCCTTCATCATTTATAGACAGTTAAAATTAATCTTATTACTCTGGTGATTTCATAGGTGATCTATATTAATGTTTACCATTACTAGACACAAGCATGTGGGAATTTCTGGTTTGGGAACACAAACCCATATTTAGATAACCTATACATTTATATTTCTTATTAAGTATCTTTTCCAAAAAATCAATATAGCAATTAAAGCAAATGATAGTGTAATCTTTAGTAATTAGGAATTGATCTTCATTTGCAAGAGAAATACTAAAATGCTTTCCTTTTTATTAAAGCTCTAGCTGGACAAACACTGTGCCAGGAAAGTGAAAGCCCCAGGCAACCTTCAAGGATAATTTTTATCACATTCATTTGAAAAGAAATGAACTGTTTGTACATTATAATATATACAAATATTTTCAAAAGACCTTCCTTACTAGCTTGGTAACTCACGCACAGCAAATTGTTTTCCTCTGCTCCAATAGATATCATTGATGTACGTTTGTTTAAATTTCAATCTTCTTAAAAGGTTCATTTTCTTTATTTGCTTTATAATGTTGCCTGAATTACAGGGATAAAAGCATATTGAATTCTAAAAAAAAAAAAAAAAATTAAAAAAAAAAAGTCAAAAGACAATAGAGAAGAAAATTTTTGTTTTCATATTCCAAAGCAGAAAACTATTAAATTAACTCAGCAATTTGTAAATCTAAACAGAGCTCAGGCATCTCTACTTCTAGTTTCTATAAGACCTATAAATTTATATGTATTATTAATTGACTCATGCAAGAAGAGACCAGATAGGCAGATGGGTTTGGATTGTTTGCATTTGTTAGAGGAAATTGGGAAGAGAAACTATTCCTAACTGTAAATATGTCTTGAAGTGAGTCCCTGGGAAGGAAGGGAACTCAGATCTAGCGTACTATTTCCGTTGTTAACTATAATGGTCTTACTTTGGGGCAATATAGTCCTGTGACTTGTATATTGATACATTGATACATTGTTATGGCCTGATCCTTTATCTCTGCCAATAAAATAGATCACTTCCATTTAAATTTAAAATCACTTTTACAAGCACTGAATAAGCTAGAATCTACAGAAGCTGTGAAGATTCCTGTTTTTAAACCATCTTCTAGAATGCTGACCACTAGTACAGATAAGCAGCAACAGAAATCAGAAGATATTTGCAGGTTCTCTAGTTTCCAGAGCTCTACTCAAGGAGGAAATAATGTTGACAAAATTATAACTCACCACTCAAGAAATTATACTTTCTATTAAATAAATAATTAATCGCTGTTTTACTACAGTTAAACAACCCCACTAAGTGCATAATTCACATCAAAATTAAAAACAAACAAATAAATTACCCATCATTACAGAGCAAAATTGATATTTCTGGCAAATTCAAGTATTTGCTGCTCTTCTGGAATCGATCACTGACTTTGTTTTGTCAGCCTGAAAAATGAGACATACATTTTTATTCACATCCTGATAAGGAAAAAAATGAGGAAATCGTTACAATAAAAAAAGTAAAAGTAGGACATTTTTCAATTTTTTTTTAAGAGTTAAAGGAGATTTCTGAGAGAATAAGTCTGAAAAAGCAGCTGATATAACTGTGTTTGCTCATGTGGGGAAGTACCTTATACTGATTTTAATATCCCTGAAACCATGATGCCTCTCATCCAAAATACTTCCCTTAACTTCAACTCCCAATTCCTTGGACTGTGTTCATGGCTGGAAGGTGAGGACCAGCTACCTCTATTGGTATGCTGCATGCTTACAGGGAAAAGGCATCATCTACAGAAAATTAGATTAATTGCTGGGTATTTTATTTCAGAGTTTAACTTGATCCTTACAGATCCCTTCCAACTCAGAATATTCAGTGATTCTGTGACAGTGAATCCTGTGACTTCTCCCCATCTCAACTGAATTTAGAGATATGTGTCAGAAAACAAAAGCATTCTTAAATCAGGTCATGCAGAAAATAAGTAATATGATTATCTCATGGATCCCATTTGATAAGATATAATTGTCTTATTAACTGATCTTCATGAATGGAAATATTAAGAAAAAACCACAAAATATTGAAATTATTTTCTTCAATGGTTTAACACTGGTGTCGGTGAGAGTAGAATTAGATCAACTGCAGTACATCTGTGACTAAACTACACTCTGAAAATTAGCTTTTAAAAGAATACACAAGTGGATTTGCAGTTAAGAAAAGCAGAACCACAATGCAAGTCTAATGACTTGCTGAGAACTACATTTTAAAAATAAGGGAAAACATGTGAACATAAACTCATCTCTGTCAGCTTACAGCAAAGATGTCTTACTAACTCTTGTAGAGCTTACCCACTGTTGCATAAGTACAAAACTACTGGCATCATCTGGCTTTATTTTATCAGAGAAACAGGACATTTTCTAAGCGTATTAGCTGAAATTATATCCTGAACATTTATTCTTTCCACCAAGCCAGTGAGTCAGAGTGAGTTTTATTAACAGTGAAAGAGACTACAGCAGGTATGGAAAATCCTCCTTGATCTTACACAGATCAAAAAGAAAATGTTTATGCATTTATATATTTATTTAGGTATTCACCGCTGATGACTACATCTCTAAGTGAATATTTTCCTGGCTGTGAGAACAGGAAAGACAAGCCCTCATTATTGTGATTTATTTGTGGAAAATGTAATGTGACAAGGCTTGTTTATTTTATCATATCTGTTTTTCCTTACTGTACAGTCAAATATATCCTCCAGTTAGACTTGTCTTTGAAGTCGTGTGATAGACCTGAATGTCATTTCAATGACATTGTCTTTCTGCAGTACAATTTTTTAAGTTCACCAAAAAAACATGTTGTTTTGTTAGAAACAATCAGAAAAATTGTATGTACACTCCATATCTGGCCTTTGGCAGCATAGCACCAAAGAATAGTCGTATTCCAGCATCATCAGCTGATGGACTTCAACTACCACATCTATTTTTTTGAGGGAGCAAATATATACACAACCTTTCTATCTAGAATAAATTCAGATGTGATTTGAATTATCACTAAATGAATGATGAAGCTGTATGTTGAGAACCAAGCAGTTTGTTCATCAAAGGTTTAAATTGCTGTCTCATGTTTGAGGAGTCACAATCTCACTTCTCTAACTGAAGCAGTGAACCCAAACAGAAATTCAGATTCAGATCAGTGAATATGAATGGGATTTGAATAAAGAAAATAAAATTTGGCAGCTGATTAGATAAGATATTCCCTTCTTTCAGCAAATCATCCTTTTAAAAGTAAGAAACAGATATCTATAGATAATTAAATCATTGGCCATTAATGAATAACTGCAAAATACATTTACCAAAAATTGGCAAAATAGTGGATGAGTTACCAAATAGATGGAAAGACAGGAAAACAAATATTGTAAACTTCTGAGTGTAAAATGATGTTCACGGAAATTTACCAAATGCCTGAACTATGTTGGAAGGGTGAGCTTATAGCGTTCAGCTCCGCAAAGCTTTATATTTCAATTAGTTAGGAGGAATATTATGTAACAGTTCAGCAATAAGACAATTCCATGAGGTGAAATTATTAAACTAATTTAGTACAGCTAAGGAAACCCAAAGAAAACAAAATGCTACCTAATGCCTTAAGTCTAACTGCTTCCTTTTGTCTATTTCATTTTACTTATTTATTTTTTCATTTAAAGGAAATCACACTTTGGTTGTATATTAGGGATCCAGCCTAGGAATACTGTCTATTTTTAACTTTCTGGTTAGATTACAAGTTAGTTGGTTAGTAATTTGTTCTATTTGTGGAAGGCATGGAGGTTAGACTCTTTCAGAGTCTCAGTAAAAAATTAAACTTCAGCTGTACCATATATTTTCTGGCAAATATAACTTCCTATTAATTACCAAGAGACCATGTACCAGTCAGAGAAAATGTTCTCAACGTCTTAGGAGAGTATAATATAATCAAGTTATGGTTTAATTAATTCTTTGACTTAATCAGTCCCGTATAACTTTAAATAGCACACTTTATCTTCATTTCCCTAATTTACTTGTCTATGTAGTGGAAGCTCTTTCCTCTTGTGACATCAGCATTTCAAAGGAAACAGCAAAAATCATCTGAGTTCATTCACAGTAGTCTTGCGCTGTGGTTACAGCATCTTTTTTGCCTTGATAACTTGGACATGATTTTAAGTAAGTAAAGCATTGAAGAGATATTTCTGGTACTTTTCATGTAAAAAAACACTCCAAAAGAGTAAAAGGCCTTTAAACTTAAAAAAGATCAGACTGATTGAAATATAAATAGAACATTTAACTTTTTAAAAAGAGAAATTAAAAATGTCCTATGGAATAGATATAAGAATATTGTATATCCAATTCACTGTGTCATTGAAGGCATGTCTTTGCTTCCAGGACCAATTTCAGTGTACTTAATGACTTTCTGAGTCCCACCAAACCCACAAAACCCCTCTGGTCCCACAACAAAAGGAATGTATCTCCTCTAGATCATCCCTGGAATGTTCTTCTCCCTTTGCATGTTTGGTGGTTGCCATGGAAGAAATAATGTCTGTCTCCATTTATAGCAGTGCACCTGACCTATTTTTCTTTAAGAAACAGCACACAACCGAGGAACCAAAAAGTAAAATAGATGCTGTTCACTACTGTGACCATGACATCTTTTCAGTGAGGGGGAAATATGATGACTGTTGGACTAGATCTGCCATTAGAAATGTTGAGGAGGCTGTCTTCTCTGAGCCTGTCTGTCCCCCTGAGCCTGTTTTCCATCTTCCTGAACCTGTGCCAGCTGTGGAGCTGTCTATCTCCTTTAGCTTTTCACTTTCAAGTCAGAGTGCTTGAAGAATTATTGTTTGCACCTCTGAATTGGGCAGAGTCAAAATCTCAGTGGCTATAGGATTGCTGAGGAACAGCATGACCTTCGATCATGAGCAACCTCATATGAGCTCATTAGATATTTGTAGCCACTGCTCTATTCTCTGGCTCTCTGCAGCACCACTGAAGTGCTGAGTACATTCGCAAAGCACTCATTGTGATGATGGGGTTGAACAATCTGCTCATGAAGCCTCCTGCTTCCACTTCCCACTTTTCTCCAATGCCAACTGCTGCTGAGAGACGTGGACTCCTTAGAAGAAGCAAATCAAATTATAGCAGCCAGTTTGGTGGAAAAATTTTCAATGCAGGCTCCCTTTGAACCCTGCCTGAGGGTTGATGCTCGATGGACACAAAGGATGGCAGGTAGATTAACAGACTGAGTCTGCAGTCAGATGTGTCTCACCTTAATCAGATGTGCACCTTTTTTTTTTTAGTTTGATTTGAACATTCCAGTGTTTGATCTGCAGGAACGAAATGCTATTTGGGGACTTGTGGCTGAGACTTTAAATGCATTTAAGGGAAGAGGAACACATAGCTATTGTCACAGGCCTTTGAAAACAAAAGGTTGTGTCTCTATTGCTTTTGATGTGCTCTAAGAATACTTTATCTTTTTTTTTCTGTGGATTGAATGACAGGCTTAAGTACTCAAGACGTGCTTCTCTCATTCTAAGAAAAAATAATGAAAACTGAAAGTCAAAAGTGATAACATAATATAATTTTTTTGGTAAAGATTAGTCTTAACATTGCTTAGACTGGTCTAGAATATATATAAATAAACCCTGGAAACAGAAATATAGTAGACTGACTCTTTGGGTAAAAATAAAATCTGGTGTGACATTCAAACTGAATACAAAAAATGAAGTTGAAATCTTGAACACCCATAACAAGGAAAATGCAGCTTTTTCATGGCATTGTTCTGTGTTTAGTTAGATGATTGAAATTTTGTTTAAAGATAACAATGAAGGCACAAAAGCATTACCATGTCACCAAATAAAAATAAATACTCTGGGACTGTCTTAAGCTTCATTAAGACAAATGTCAATACAATCAGTCCAAGCTCTGCAAAGTATGCTCGAGTAACTGAGAAGAAAGCATAAATTAATTGGAAAAGCACTGTAACGAGGAGCTAATTCAGAAAGCAGTCGGTGAAGACAGTACATAGTGAATCAGTAAGGTGTTGTGTTAACACATCTAAAAGATGTGCTGTATGACAGAAGACCTCATTTCCTTACAGAAGATCTCTGCAGAGATCTCCGTCTGTGCTGCACAATGTCTCCTCCCTACTCAGAACTAAGCTTTTAATATTCGTTGTTCCAAGATGTTTTTGTAGGTCTGGTAACAATGGAAGAATTAAAAATGTTTTCAGCTCTTCCCTTGCAAATGTTGCCTCTGTTTTTTCATTCTTCTCTTATAACTTTTTCATTTAAAAAGTTGATTCAGTGAAAAATTTTAAAGCCAGTGAAAACATATGGTCAGGGACCCCCCAAAGGCCAGGTCCCAACACACCGTCCCAGCCAGGAGCAGGGCAGTAAGAGGGCACTGGGGCAGCCCCAGACACAGAGCACATCACCAGGATGGGAACCAGTCAAGGCTGGGCTCAGATGTGAACCCACAAGTGGTTCTGGTTCAGTGGGGCCCAGAGCCAGGAACGGCAGGGCTGTGGGTAGCTGGAGACTGGTTCTGCTCTGGTGTCACTGAGGCCAGAGCTCATGTCCTGAGAGGAGTGAAATGCGGTTCGGGGCCATGGGCAGGATTAGGAAGCCCTAGGGGCTGAGGACAGTAGGTCCTACTGTGCCCTCATGGCCTATAAGAGAACATTCATTGTACAGAAACATTGCAATGTTAGAAATAACTCTTTTCAAAACATTTCAAGTGCATCTGAAGGTAAGCACTATTTTCCCATACAATTAGGTCTTCTCTAGTAACATTATTCTTAATAAAAATAACACTATTCTAACTAATAATATTCTTCATAATTCTTGAATTACAATTCTTGAATAATAAGAATAACACTATTCTTACTAATAATATTCTTCATAATTCTTTCATTATTCTTCACAGTGGTTTTCAAAAGCTTCAACTTCCTGTAGAGCATTGTGTTATCCTTCCTAATACCTGTACTAAAATCTCAGAACTATGAAAAGTGATTTGCAATTCATTAGTTTTATCACCTCTTCAAAAAAAAGGTTGCTTCAGAGATCAAAGGGAGATCTGAAATCCCAAACATCTGATAAAATTAAAACTAATGCTATGTTAGAAGATAAGGACAGGCTCCAGCATAGGACAGCCTATGCACATCATAAGTAGCTGACAGAGAGAGTCTAAAAGAGGTTGTGATGATAATGAGGTGGCAAGGGAAAACTCACTTAATCCTCTCACTTTAAGGTGTCAAGAACTAAAAGCTTTTCTACACTTTTTCCTATTCCAGTTCCTTTGGACTAGTGTTTTGATGTTGAAATGGAGGATGCAAAGAAAAGGAAATAAAGACATCATCTTTTTATCTTTCATGGCATGATGCAAATCAGAAAAAATGTTTACATGTCAGTATTTTTTTCTGATAGACCAATATGAAATATAATTTTATATCATATTCTAAGTCCAAGTAAGCAACTTATATGATGATACATGATACAGATCTCCAAAAATAAGGGTGTAGAACAATGCATTCTCACCCAGATAAGTCAAGATATACTGGATGTTAACTGCGGGGTGGAGGAGGGCTTGACAAACCGATTTTCTGTAAATCACTGAAATGGTAGGATGTCATAGGAAACCTGAAGAGCACGAACAACATTTGGTGCATGAAAGGCTTATAAGACTTCATCGACTAAACATCAACATGAGGATCAAGGCATCAGCAAACTCCATCATCAGCAATATTGCAGTTCTCTAGAATTCTTTAGCAACTGAAAATGGCCTCTAATTAGAGAATAAATAGCAACTATGAATATGCAACAAAGTATAACAATGAAATTAAGGGTTACCTTTCATTGATTTTTTGATCCTTAGTGTAAACTTTCCCAATACTTTTTTTCTAAGCAGAAAATGCCAGCAGAAGGGCAAAGAGAGGTATATGCACTGAGGTAGATGGGCAGGATGAGATACACATGGAGCTCATACTGAGATAGTGACACCTGCCCTGAGATGTGTGCAGGTAGATTATGCATAGCAGCATAAACTTTGCTCCAGGAGGCAGAGTTTACTCTTGATGTTCTGATCATTTGAGGTTCTGATAAGAAACCAAATGAATGCCAGAGAAGACACTAGAAGATGTCCTCAAATCACATCATTAAAGCTGCCTAGTGTATGGGGAAATCCTTATTTGCACAGTTATCAAAAAATTTCTGAAATCTGCAACGGTCAGAAAATACACACTGCACACATTTCTTTTCGCAAGAAAGTCTATGAAAAAGGGAATGTATTCCTTTGGCTTTTTAAATTGATTGGCACTTTCACGCGTTTAGACAACACATTCAGAAGATCCAGAAAATTTACATTTTTTGGAGAGATGAAAGAAGTCTTTACTGAAAGAAGTCCCATAACTCCATGACTGGCCTCTCTGAAGAGGCATCATATACGTTTTATATGACAACCTTATCTTCACAATAAACTCAGAAATTGAAGGCACTCCGTGAGGAAGTCAGTATTGGAACCTTGATGTGGTCGAAAAATGTATTACTGGAGGTTAAAGTTGCTACACAGTATGCACAGACCCCAATAAAAGGCTACATGTGAAGGAAGTTTAAGCACTGATGCACTGAGGTTTTCTTAGTTATTGCAAGCTGTTCTGGTATTTACTGTTTGCCTAAACATATGTGTAAGGATACATTGTGCCTACTCACAGCATGTTCTGCTATTTTCTCTTTATCTTGGGCATCAATCAACTTTGAAGCTTTTTCCTTTGTCGTAATACAAATACTCTTTCCAAGTTTTATATGACATCTGTGTTCCAGTAAAAACTGACATGAGTTTTTATTTGGGCATACATTTCTGTATCCATACACATACACACATAGGGACCCTGTCGATGATCAGAGAGGGCTGGAGTGTCTCTCTTATGCAGATAGGCTGAGAAAACTCAGCTGTATTTAGCCTGGAGAAGAGAAGGCTCTGGGAAGACATTAGAGGAGTCTTCCAGTATCTGGAGATATTGGAAGGCTGGACAGCTGGAAAGAGACCTTTTATAAGGGCACGTAGTGATAGAACAAGGGGAAATTGTTTTAAAATTAGCAAGTGTCGCCTTCGATTAGATATTAGCAATAAATTCCTTGTTGTGAGGGTGGATGGGTACTGAAACATGCTGCCCAGAAAAGCTGTGAATGTCCCGTCCCTGGAAGTGTTCAAGGCCAGGTTGGATGGGACTTGGAGTAACCTGGTCTAGTGAAACTCGGGGCAGGTAGGAATTAAAGGGTCTCTAAAGACCCTTCCAACCCAAACCATTCTATGATTCTATGATTTCATGATCTTCACAGAGTGAAGTAAACAGAACTGTTGAGAAGTACTTTGGACAGCTCAAACAGGTCTTGCTATTACTACATCAAGAAAAAGATCTGTTGCCATAAAATGATGGCATCGTTATACATTTAAAATCAAGGCCAAAAAATCCCAACAGTCAAAATTCTTCTACATTAAAATGAAAGCATGACAGAATCTTTGGATTATAACTGTCTTTCCTCAGCAGTGGAAATTAAAGACATTTCCTGCAAGTTATTTGAGGTGTTCATACAACCGTACCACATTATTTCCCTACTCACTTAGTTTTTTAGGCTTCATAAACCCTTATCTTGAATGTCCAAATTGGGATCCCTCATGCTTGTAAAGTTGAAGATATTTTCTTCTGTTTCTATTCTTTCATACATTTACATAATTGCATCCAATGAGGATGCATTTACTTCACAAATGGACAGAGTAACTCAGGGTGCATGGTCTAGTGCTCTCTTTTTAGACAAATGAAATGATTATCAAAACCAAAAATTTTTATTTCCTTGAGTAAAAAAATTCCCTTTCCCATAATGGAGTGATCAACTATTGATACGTGTGAACTTCATTTTCTACAGAAAGAGTTCATCTTCCTGTTCCTTCAATGCCATTTCAAAGTCAAAGTAAACTTTATACCAATCAAACTGCTTTTTGAACTATCATGACATACTTCTAAACTAGAATCACCGTTGGTGTTCCAGGGACCTCTTGAAAAGATCAAACTCTCCTCAAATCTGGCAAAGTTAGATTTACCAGTTCTACGTGGAATGAAATGCAAACACATTAGTCCTACCCTACAATTTAATAATGGATGAATCATTGATGTGGAAAGACTCTCTCCTGAAAAATGAGTAGGTCCCCTCGGTACTCCACATGTGCCTTCTCACTGTATTGGGACGGAAATTAGAAGCAAACCAGCCTGGTGGTCCAATCCTGTTAGCAGATCTAAGCCTCTCGCTTGCACTTAAGCCATGCTGCAGCTGTTCGATGCTGCCTCTCCTGCCTTTCACTGCTCTGAGTCACTGTCTAGCCAGGACATTGGACAATATTTTTAAACTGTGGAAGTTAATCTCATTAGATACATATTTTTCACAGCCTTCTCAGAATGCTTCCTTGATAACTTTCCAGATAAGTTCTTATTAAACTGCATTAATGTTGCACTTTTTAGACAGATGCCTTTTATTTGTAGCTCTGCACTCACCCTTCAGAGCCAAGAATGTGGGCACAAACAGAAGCTCTGAATCATGCTAATCTTTAAAATGATATTGTCACATCAAAGTATTTTCTGTGGTTGATGCATAGTAGCACATTATTTAGACTGGGCTTTGTCCTCAAACAGTAGAGCCTTTTATTAGCTGCCCAGCATTTGTCATATTTAGCCATGAAAGGAGGCTGAACTGTCATGTCTTTGGAAGGAATCTGAGGAAAACAAGTGAGATTGTTATTTTCAAAGTGGGTGTACCTTGAAAAGTTCTTAATTTTTCTGGTCTGATGAGTTATATCTATTTCTTTTCCCCACTTACACAATTCCCATATATATCACATTCCTCATTGCATTCTTAAAATTATTCTAGTCTTGGTCAATTTGTTGTCCCTTAGGATTGACTGCAGAGAATTCTTCACGGAAGAAATAAAATTTCATGAAACTGAGGTGATAAGAATGGAGCTATTTGTACAAAACTAACACTTCTCAGTGTTTTATGTTTCTTGTGCTTGTAATTGTTTCATTTCTCTAATTTTCATTTTTTATTACACATTCTGCTCCACATTTGGGTCTTGGTAAGTTGAGAGAATTGAGGAAATATTTCTCAAAAGTGTAAAATATTTCATTTCAGAAATAACATTGTAAGTACTCCCATTGTATTATGCAGTTCCCAGCAGATGAATTTACAGGATGAGTCTCTTTTTTGTAGAAACAACTCAAAATAATACTTGGTCGTTTACTCCTGTTCTTACCCGGTACAAGGTGACTTTCATTAAGAAAATGGAAAAGTACATTTTTATGACTGTGGCGTTGTAATTCTGGTACAGTTTTTCACTTAACTTTAAGAAAATATAATTATATTTGCTGATATAATAATCAGCACCAGATGTGTCAAATGTCTTTGATTAGAAAATGGAAGCTATAATCCCTGTTGTTTTCTGTGAGTTTATATTAGACTGCAATCACAACAATTTAAGGTGTAACATCACCCACTGCAGTGGCTTTTCTGAAGCTAAATTATGCTTTGATTATAATGAGACTATGAATACAAATATAGGTACCTACTGTTGCAAACAAAACCTTGAGGGCCTTAACTTTGTTTAGCTAACAAAAACCAAGAATATTCAGTATGGGTCAAATGCACATGTTATTTTATAAAGCTTTCTTAACACAGCAGAATTTATTCGGCAAAATCTAGACAAAAGATTCATCTACATCTAGAGCTACAGTGTTAATGACAGACATTGAGGACATGTATTAATTTTCTACAGTTCACACAGTGCAGGATTATTTTCTTTATCCCAGCAGTTTTCTCTTCTCTCGAAATTCAAATGTTGCACCATATTACAAGTTTCCCTACAAGGAAAACAATGTTCTTTCAGATGTCCTTTCTTTCATTCTTTCTTCTTTTCAAAAGAGACAAGGAAAGAACATATTTTAAGCTATTTTAAATATTTCCCTTATTTATCAGAAACATAATTTGCATTTATTTGGGTATTTGGTTATTAAGTATAGAATGAAAACCAAAAAATGAATGAAGTTGAAAGAATCACACTGATTGTTGGAGCTGAGCTTTTTTGTCACACATTTATTATCTTCCCTTCCCTTTGTCAGCTTTTTGTAAACATCGTAAATGCATTAATCAGTCTGTGCATGGATTTCATAAGCATTGCTTCATTTCATGTTCTATTAATAGATGATGTATTTCCCATGCACCATATTGATTATAAAAAAAAAATCTTAGAGCTGAAAAGGTTGTTTCATCCAAAGTTAAATTATTTTTGGATGGCGTGTTGGGTTTGCATGGCCAAGTTTTGGTAGCAGGGGCTACAGGGTGCCAGAAGCTTCCCCCATATCCGACAGAGCCAATCCACGGCAGCGCCAAAGATGGATGTGCCACTGGTCAAGGCTGAGCCAAATAGAAATGGTCTGTATGAAAACCTATTTAAGAAAAAAGAAATAATAAAGCTATTGCACCATGGAAATTGTGGCCAGGGAAGAGTGGGGCGAGAAAATGTGAGAGGAACAACTCTGCAGACACCAAGGTCAATGGAGAAGGGGGGGAGGAGGTGCTCCAGGAACCCGAGTTGGGATTCCCCTGCAGCCCATGGTGCCGACCAAGGTGAAGCAGCTGTGCCCCTGCAGCCCATGGAGATCCACAGGGATGCAGAAATCTGCCCATAGACCATAGGTGACATCCATGCTGGAGCAGGCAAATGACTGAAAGGAGGCTGTACCCTGTGGGAGGCCCGTGGAGGGAGAAGCACCCACTGGAGCAGGCTGTCCTTGAAGGACTGCACCCCATGGAAGAGTGACCAATGCCGCAGTAGTTTGAGGGGGACTGTTGACCATGCGATGGACTCATGTTGGAGAAGTTCATGGAGAACTGTCTCCCACAGGAGGGACCCCACACTGGAACAGGGGAAGGACTCCTCTCCCTAAGCAGTGGGAGAAACAATGTGTGCTGAACTGACCATAACCCCATTCCTGTCTCCCTGCACTGCTGGGGAAGGTGGTGGAACAAGGAAGGAGGCAGGTGTGGAGGAGAAGGTGCTTTTAATGTTTTATTTTACTTCTCATTATCCTACTCAAAATTTCCACACACATTACAGTTGAATATGAAAATCTGTGGCTGGAAGATTGTGTCAGTAGAATTAGCACCACGTTTTGTCTGCAGTTTGCTGTTTTAAAGGTGCACAAATAAGGTTCATAATGTTGTCTTTTCAAAGCTTGAAAATGCAATGTCTAAATTACATCTGCTGTCCAAAGACTTTTCTGCTTTTTCTGGTCTGAACGTAGCCATGTACACCATGTCCTTACCAGGAAACAAAAACAAAACAAAAAGTACATGTTTATTTAATATAGTGAAATAGCTATAAGGTTTCTGATGTTTTGTCAATGAACACTATAATTACTTGGATGAAATGTAAATGTCTCCACATGCTTCCTCTGTAAGTTTTCATTCAGTTGAAAGATTATATCACTGCCAGAAAAAAAAAAGTCTTGACTCATATATTTCATTCTGTACTGACAGTGAAGTTTATAGATGAAACGTAAACTGATGCCTTGAACTCAGACAATCCTAGAAGCTTAGCATACCACTAATTAAAGTACTGTCAATGAATAATTCTGAAAGTAGCCACAGGAAAGTGTCTGAGATCAATTGCCTCTAGATTTAATAACTTAATAGAAGTTGATGATGCATGTCTCGGGTGTCTCCCAGATAGTGATGTAGTCAAGCTGCTCTTGTAAAACACCATGTCTAATCCATACCTTTCTGACTTAAACATTTTGTCATGAGTTTCCATTGCCCTTCAATCCTTTTTTTACTGCTTTGCTGAGGCAGAAAATGTTCCTTTTAGAAGGCTGCAACATCTGCATATCAGGTCTTATGATATATTTAAACACACAAAGGCCGTCTGAAAAAAAGCAGCTCTTAAGTGGATTTAAAATGTGGGGGGGTTTTTTGGGTGTTTTTTTTGTTTTGTTTTGTTTTGTTGGTTTTTGGGGTTTTTTTTGTTTGTTTGTTTTTTGGTTTTTGGTTTTTTTTGGTGAGGAAAAGATTGATAAAACCCATATTTTGGTAAGGTGAAGTTTTCAATAATACTTTTAAAGAAAAATATTCTTAAAATATTTATTTCAATGAATTCAAACATTTTCTTTACTTTTTATGCAACACAACTCCTAAAATGTCAAAAATTGCAGATTTTTCAAGTAATTGATACATGTTGTTATTGCTGTAACAAAATTATGATCTTATTAAGTGTTTCAATTACATGTTTTGAATACAACTGTAATATGCCGACGTTCCTAGAGATCTGTTCATAATTACTACATGGCCTAAAGAAGGCCAAATGAAAGCGAAAATTGAGTCAACAGAGCAGAACAGTGAACTAACCCATCTGGGAAATAAACCTTTGTGAGGGAAATTTGCAAGGCAATCAAATTATACCATGATGCAAAAATATTAGGTTTCCAGAGATATTTTTTTCTCGTCTTTCTGAAATTTTGGTAAGCCAACATTAAGAAATTTCACTTTCAGTTTTATGTATCATGTAGTTTTTCTTTTCTTGTGTTACATAGCCAATGGTTCAGTTATTTTCTCAAGCAGTCCTTTTTGATTGTGATACTAGATAAGTAGACAATTAGCAGCAGCACTCCCCAGTGTGTTTCATGATATTCTCATTGTCAGTGTCCTGAATTAATTCAGAAGTTAACTTGTTGCTTTGAATGAACATTATTATTAATATAAATTATACTAACTGTGATTTTTTTGGTTTTTGGTTTTTGGGGTTTTTTTGTTTGTTTTTTTTTTTTTTTTAAGTCTAAAAAGTTCTTTTAAAAGGTGTCCAAGTAATATCTATGAAACCAGCTTAAAAAGAAAAGATTCCCAGGTCCTTTTTCTAATTAGGAAATCTTTAAGTAGCCCAACTAATTTATTTAAGTGCAAACACATAAATTTCAAAATTAAGCTAAATAAGTCTTAACGGCTGATGGTCCCTTGTTAATGCAAATAAGGGTCAGCACAATTTCATGGCAACTACCCAATTATGTGTTTGGGAACAAGCTTTGAGTGATGTTCACACAGAAAGGAGAGAATCTTTATTGCTCTCTTCTGCAAAACAGTAACTGTTCTTTTTCAAATGTGGGGGTTTTTTTTCAGAACTCAGTCTGGCATTCTGAAAAATCTTTTAAAATTTATTTAAAAATGAAGTCTAATGATATCTTTATTTTTTTAAATTATGAAATTTTATTTATGTAATTAACATTTTCTTTATTATTATATACTATTATACCATAATAATGTTATATTAAAAGTGTTATATCATTATATACCAATATGTAATGCTATTATGTTGTAATACATTAAGTTATGTTATAAACATTATAGAATAACAATAATAATATTAGTATACTAGGAAAGAATAATTTTATTTATTATAAAACATAAAATTGGAGGGACCACTTTTTATTCTTTTTTCTTTTTTTCCTCCTCTTCTTTCACTCCACACTATAATTTTGCATACCAAAACAAGACCAGTCTCACAGTTGCAATTATTGATGCCTCTTGTCTTAGTCCTTTCGAGTTCACGCATTTTCAAATAATTTCAAGAAATGAGACAATGAAGGATCTAATTAGATTCTAATTTAATTAGGGTGGGTCTCTCTTTTCACATATATGAAGAATAATTCATTGTTAGGACTTAACTACTTATATACTAGTTTAACATGCTTGAAGTAGCTCTTGAAACAATTAACATTGTATCTGAAAACAGTCTAATAGTAGCTTCCATAGATTGTATTGCTCTGTCTCCCTATTTACTATCATCTTCTACCTCCATGTTTTTCTAAAACAGGAGGGCAAAAGGGACGACTTACAGGACCAAAAGATCAGGGCTTAATTTTGCCTTAGGTTGTTGCACTAGAATACAGAAAAGATTAAGTGATTTCAGTTAAATTTGAGTAACCTGAAGCTTTGTCAAATTTCTAATTTTAGAGTTGAATTGGAGCTCAAAGTGCGAAATAAGATAAAAATAAAAAAAACCCAGTGTAGTTCTAGCCAATACCAAAGAAACTGGCTAACAGTTCATCAAGAAACTATCCAAAATGGAATAAGCCCTCCAGAAATAAGACAAAGCTTGAGTTGTTCTTTGACATTTTGAAGAGAAAGGGAGAAATTACTTGGTAGAGTTGAAGAGACCGGTAGTAGAAGCAGATTACAAATCCTCCCCTCAAGGAAATGCAAGCATTGGAACAAAAATGTTGGAACTGCAAAGCTTGAGAAACACCAAATGGGGAAGTATTGCCACTTGAAAGTCTTAATCCAAAGGCATGTGTAACACAGTTTTAATCAGTACTAAACCCATACCATGAAAGTAGAAAAAGCCTCTGCCTCCATCATTTGGAATTTCATTACCTGGCATGGCTCCAGGGTAAATACAGATTATCACTGTGAAATCTGAGAGTATTTTTCTGTATATAAAGGTATGGAAAGCCTACTCTGTTCCCATCATAAAAAGATGTCTGAATAGGATGTGTAGTTGACTATACACTGAGAATCACTACACATGCAAATTTTTGGTGCATTCAAGTTTAAGTTGCTTTTGTCTAACTGTAGGCATTTAATTGAGATGCCTGACTTCCACAGGGTTTCTCTAGAGTCAGTGGAAAGAAGAAAGCGTTTCCTCCAGGTAATTCAGGCCATCACTTTCATAATGTGGAAGTGCACTGATTAGAGGGATAGCTTAGGGTGCTGAAGGTCCTCTGTGAAGTACTTCATACTTGAGGTTAGATTGACTGTATCTGAGAGTTATGTTTTAAACAGAATTTATATAAAGCCTGAAGCAGCTTGGTCTGATTTAATTCACTGAGCAACTCATATAATATACACTGTATATTTAAGAAATGTGCAACATTTATACAGACCTTTAGACTAGCTTTAGAATATTTTGATGATTCATAGATTAAAAAATAACTTATTTTCACAGATCTACTGTCCCTGCACTACCAATTCATAATGCTTGAGGGATTCATGGAAATATGCCAAGAATTCTTACCTTTCTGGAGCAAAGTCTCCCTGGTTTGCATAATGGATTCTGTCCATTGCAACACCTGTGTCTAGTAATCCATCTTTTCAGTCCTAGGCATACCCTGCCCAAGCACCAGAAGGCAGAAATAATTCAACTTCTCTTTCAAGAAAACCTCTGGCTTTTGCACTCATGTACGACTTTTTTTTACTTGACTTGCAGTCTCTCACAGATAAATATGCTTGCAATTCTCTTAAACCGGAAAAATTAAGACAGACATAATGATGAAAACCTGTCAGAAGAATTATCCCTACATATGTTTTCCATCTGTTGATAGCTATTCCAGATGCTTTTGATCAAGTACTGAGACACATACAAGCTTGCTTTTTACAAGAAAGTAAAAGAGTAAAAGTCAAAATTAATATGCAAATGCTACTAAGAGGAAAGATACTTGTGCAAAAAGTTCTGGGTTTTTTTCTTTCCCTTTAACAGCAGGAACACATTTTAGAGGCCAGAGAGTAGTATAAAGTGAGGAGCTTGGGAAGATAGCATAGACACTCATCTGGCTGCATAACTATCCTATGCAAAGGGTGCTGCAGCTTGACCAGTTGTGTCAGATAATAAGTGTAGGTGATTGGAAGCCAGAAATCCCCATTTCAGGACATGAATTCTTTGTCCTGCACCAACTAGAAAATTTCTTTTTTTTTTTTTTTTTTTTTGCTTCTATCACCATCCTTTTCTAAAAGACAGCATCACAATAATTTCCTGAAACACAAGACAGTATTTCCTAACTATCTGTATCCCCATTCAAATCTTTTTGTATTGACACATTCATTACTCTCATTGTTTTCTTTTTCAGAACAATGGCAAAAATGAATAGAAAAAACCCCACAGGTTTATATTTCAGGGAGGAAGAAACCTGGAGCTTGATTTCAGTCTATAAGAGAATGGTGGCCCATGGATCTTTGGAAAGCTTGTAATATAAATAGAATCTAGATAATTCCTCCTATCAAAATAATTCTCATGTCCTACATAATTACATTTTGCCAAACATCAGATGTCATAATAAGAGGTAAAGAAAATCATAATGTCCATCCATCCATCCATCCATCCATCCATCCATCCATCCATCCATCCACGTGCTTCTATTTTCTATTTATTTTGTATTTCTAGTAGAAACTTCAATAATTTTCACTTAGCTTCTGCCATGATTCAAGTACTTTTAAAACAAAAAATATTAGTATCTTTAAGCCTTACAATGAGTATCTCAAAGAAAAAAAAATTACATATAGAGCAAAAGACAAGAAAGAGATCCAAAAAGTAACTTGTAGCTATGATTGGTTTGTTTTTTGGTTTTTTTTCCTAGTTTTTTTTCCCTTGTGCCAGTATATTTAGGACTTGTTCACTGGACCATCTTTACAGGATCACCTATGGTGATGCTAAGTCAGGGAAGAAGGTTAACTGTACTACTAAACCACAACAGTTTGTTGTAGTTTTGTTGCATTTCCCTGGAGCCAGGTGAGAGTTTCATAAGGGTCTGGGTCTTCTCAGAGCAAGAGGTCCAAGAGAGGGAGCACAGTCCCCAGAGTTCCTTCTTCTCTTCAGTCCAAGGAATGGCTGTTCCCAGTGTAGATACACGTGGAGTAGTTTTTGTCAAACCCTCACATTTCCAGTTGTGTACACACCACAGGACAGAGCTCAGCACCCTCTACAAACCTGCTCAACATGTGCACAGACAGACCTGTTGCCATGGCTTTACTGCTGTTTAGACAGGAAATTCAAATTTCCATCAGTAAATGCACCCTTCAGTTGTTCCACTCCCTGTGGTGTAAACATGCCCTTTAGCCATGGATCCCAGGCTGCAGTCGACCAACCACCTGTGGTTTACAGATACCTATTAAAGACTGCAGACCAAAAAAAGCACAGTTTGTCAAACCTGTACTCATATGAGACATAAATTGTTCCCTTCGAATAAAGAGAGGAAGTATATCTAGCTGTGTTCCTCCTACTTGTAAGAAAATAGCTGTGCAGCTCATTGTTTAACCCCTGGGAAGTTACTTAATCCTACTGTACATCTACTTGCCAGGCTGTTAAATGCTTTGAAATGACAAGGATTATCTATATCAGAAAAAAATGCTGCAAACTAACATTCATTAATGTTACAAAATGGTTTGAGGTTACAAATAAAAGGCATGAATATTTTGATATTTTTCTCTCTTAGGTTATGTTAAAATGGTAATCATAATTGAAACAGAAAAAAAAATATGGACAAAACTTAAATGCATGAAAATATAAACAGAGAATACAAATAAACAGCTATAAAAATGTCATTTAGAAGAATTGATTGAGTAATGAAAAGGCACAATATGCTTGTAAAAATATCTTTATAACAGCAGGAACCTCATTTGGCTGCATTTCCACAGTAACACCTGTTGGTGGCTTGGTAGGAAAAAGACATTTTTCCTTAAAAAAAAAAAAAACAGCTAGAAAATAAAAAGTCCTCAAATGTGTATTTCAGAGGAAAACAAAAGTGCAACATCTGTATAATGTGGAATTGCATCTAAAATTAGATAAGAAAAACAATCTCTTGCAGAAGTATTAACAAAGCATCATGCTGTTAAAGTGGGTTTATGATACAACCTGAATGGTTTTTAAAATATGTTTCAAAATTTTCAGGTGGTAGATGACTCTGTAAAGCTCTTAGTCACCTGGCCTGAGCACAAAGGTTATTCTAATTTTAGTTCAGGGATTTAGAAAAAAGTGAATTAATGATATTTGAATATGAAGAATAGAGATGGAAAATTTATCAGAAATTCAGGGTAAATACTTTAACTTCTTTTGAAAATGAAGTTTGGAACAACAAATACTTTAGACTTAGTAATTATAGTTGTGCGATTCACAGGACTGAAACTCTCCATTGCTTCTAAAATTTACCATTAAAATCTTATAGACTTTTTACAGATTTCCACCAATACAGACATAAAAATATACATAACCACTAATTTTTTGACAGATCAGCATTTGTTAGTGTGCAATAAAACCTCTCAAGAGACATCTTTTCAGGATTAATACAAGAAGCATATTTTTATCCTGAAATATGCTGCCAATCTGCGTGTGTACTCCAGACTGGACTAAATATTTGTAATTACACTAAAGAGCAAAACAATACTACAGTTGAAATCCACTTTCTGACTATTTGTGGAAATGAGACTACATCTGGGAGCTGGATGATTTAAACTCAATATTTTAAGTGGCACCATATGCATAGAGTTCATGTATCAATTATAAATCTCTGGTTACGCAGCAAAGGAACAGATTCTCCCTCCCTTTCCTTCCATGAAACTGCTTTATAAGTTCTGAAAATTAATTATCAACCACTGTATATTAACAGAGGAATAAAACAGAGATGTCAATGATTTACGTGGACTATTCACTGAAAAAATTTAAATACTCATTATTTTTAAAAATAAAGAAAATCTCATTTTTCTTAGTACCTGAGAAGGAAAACTATCAACACCAAATTGGCACTGTGAATATCTGCCTTTTACATGAGTACCTCTAGATTTACAGATTTACATTTACATCTGTAGGCAGTTTCAGTAAATGCAAAATCTTATGAGAACACCACAGGTATCATGTCACCTTTAAGCCAGCTGATATAAATAACCACTGAAGGGGCGGTGTGTCAGTTCAACTGAAATCTGTCTAAATCTATTGTACACTAAACCACTAGTCTGGTAATTAATAAAAATGACAAATTTTCATAAGGGCTGAACATGAACAAATCTTTCCGTGAATATTGAGCTTAAGATGACCGAGCATGAATATCTTAACTTCTGCGTTATGTCTGGACTCTACTTCAGGCGTCTACTGTGAGAGCTGGGTGTACAATTTGCATATCCACAAAGAAATGGTGATTCCTATGATTGAGACTGACTATTCAGAACTGCTTAATTTACTAAGAAGAGATGTGTATTTACTCAGTCACAGAGGCTGAGAAAGCCATAGTGGAGATATGAAAAGGCTATCATGTTTAATGAAGAATGGTTTGGATAAGATTGCTGATCACTATTTAAAATGAGGGAGGATTTGCTGCAGTGATGAGAACAAAAATAAGGTTCTTTAGAAGGAAAATAGGTTTGGGAAATAATAATCTTATGGGCAATTCTATTCAAACTAGCAAAGTAGGGCACAAGTAAATAATTTGGATTTATATCAAACTTCCACCTCGAGTATTGCTGAGATAAATGATAGGAAGTGAACTTACATAATTATCTCTATTAAAAAACCCCAACTTTTCATGATCTTTAACACGCCTTGTAGCAACATAGCTATAGTTATACATTTATTAATATATTTTGTGATATTCCTCAGATACCCATATCAGCTATTGTTTCATGTGCTAGCAGTGGACACATGTTTTCTCATCCCTTGAAATTAATAGATTTTTGAGATTAAGTAAATTTGACCATTTAGATCTCATTTTATTGATCCTGAGTTGGTGGTAGTAACATATGTTTCCTGAAAAACAGTACTCATATTTGAGTACTTTCAAAATGTAACACAGATTATTGTGAGTTTACCAGACACAGATAAAACGGTACCCAAAAGTACAGCTGTATAAATAGCACAGAGTAGTCTGGGAAGATATTTTGGCATATCTTCTCTTTAATCGCCATTGCTACTGCTTTTGTAATGCAGAAGGATAGAGGAAAAGACGCAGGAAGCTTACATAATCACATGGGCCAGTTCACATACTATGATCATTATTTTTTCATTAGTTTCGAATCTCTACTAAATTATCTAAAATAAAAGTCTAGTTGCAATGAAGTGCAGTAAACACTGTCTTATTTTTCTAATCTTTTTTCATTCAAGTACAAATTTGTGTAAATGGGCTAGGTTCTCCCATCACACTGGTCAGCTCAAGATCTTGCCAAATCCAAAATTAAATGCAGTTCACTTCTCAGCAGGAGACTGATTGACCTGGTGTGACATTATTTTTATCGCACATCTACATTGTGAAATGTACTAATCCAAGTTCAAGATTCTTTATCACCTTCACAGCCTTCTATCTGACAGGAAGATATATAGAGGCAAGCACTAGGTAGCTAGGGTAAAATATGAAGATATTGATTTTTCACGTTGTAGCAGATTAAGTAACCTGTAAAAACCAAAAGTCATCAGGAAGAAAAAAGGTTCAGGCCAAGTGCCCTCATGTCTTCAATCTGGGGTGTTATTTTTGGATGATTAAGAGGAAAACATTTTATTTCTTCAAAAGGCTGTATATTTATTGCCTTTCTTTAAAAGCTGGAATGCTAGGGGTTGATAATACATCTTTTTCTGAACTGTACCAAACGTACAAAGAAATCGACTGAATCTAAAACCAAAATTAACTGTTTCTGTATAAGAAGAGACAGCTGCCTGATACCTTTTTGTTTTTGTGGAAATGGTACCCACATGTTTAACACAAAATCCATTTTGCTATTTAAAAAGTGATTCTTGAGAAAAATCATTATGACTGATGTTTCAGACATTCCTTAGGTATGGTCGCTCCTCCCTTATTCCTTCCAAAACAAAGGGAAAACTGAATTCTCAATAATCACAAGGACAAAGATATTTTGACATTTTTCTTGCACGTTCATAAAAAATGTTTTCTGTTGGCTTGCAATAGCAGGGAAATGGAGCTCACAATGACGTTCTTGTGAGATGTGACTTTTAAAGGTCAAGCCTGAGCAGCGATTATTTAGGAGAATCCAGAAGGTGATCACCATCAGAATGAAGGAAAAACCTTTTTCTCCAATTTTATGATGAACTTTAAAAAAATATTTGGTTAATCATCCAAACTGATATATTGTTGGAGAGGAAAAAATAGAAAAGTTTATAGAAATTATCGCCTAACAAAGTATGCTAGGAATGTAAAAACCTTTGGAGAAAAAACTGAAATAAAGTTCCAAGATGCTTATCAGGAGATAGCTGCAGGGAAAGATTAGCAGCCTATTGTTCTCACGGCAGCTCCTCCAAGGTAGATCCGAGAGTAGAAAAACTGGTTTTGCAAGGTCTAAACGTGGAGCTGCTATGGTAATCTGAGAACTCTCATAGGCTATACACAAATGACGTAGAACTTGTATCTCCTCCTAAATTGGTTAGTAGAAATTAGCATATTCATCATGAAACCTGTTAACTATGCGAACAGAGCAAAAGTTTGCTCAGACTGCATTTTTCATTCCCTTCTCCTGCAACTTCCCTCTCCCCTCTTACCATGTGGAATCACCACGGGGTTGCGAGAAGCAACCACGTGGTCGCTTTCACTTCCCTACCTCATCTACTCAAGAAATAAACCCACATGCTTTGAAAATGGATGCAGAGAGTCTGGCTACATCATTGCAGAAGGAAACCAGGACAATATAACTCTAATATCTGGCGCCCAACGTGAGAGAAGCCGAAAACACGCCGGATCTTCCATCTGCTTCAGCGACATCTCTCCATCCACGGTAACTCCCTCAAACAACTAAACCCCATCCGTACTGTGTCGCGAGCACAGCGATCTGCTTTGAGCAGTTCTTAAAAACCGCTGGAGCTCTTAAACTAAAACTGGGGCAATCCCTCGAGCACAGCCGGGCTGAAGCTCTAGAGGACTTTTTTTATTATTTTTATTCCTGTCTTGCCGTGAAAATCACGGGCACTGAGCGCAGAACCGGCGCAGTTTCAAAAACTGCCGGCACTGAGAGCTCTAAGTGCGACATTAACCCCAGAAGTCCCGAGCACGAAAAAAAACGTATCTGAGCTCTCCACGGACGTTAAACTCCAATTCCTGAGCACGTAGGTTTTTTTTAAATTTTTTTTTTTTGCGTTTTTTTTTTTTCTTTATTTTGGGGTCTGGCCATCCCCACCACCGACGGAGCTCTAAGGAAAATCTTCCCGGCGACACAAGAGACAATTACTAACTTTTCCTAATACCCATCAATCCACGCCTTTTCTACAGAGACTTTTAACACTTAATTCCAAAAATACCTTTTATTAACGCATCTCGCCATCATCTAACCTCACCACAGTTCATTCCTCCTTCCAGAGCGCGAGTACAACTAGTTGCTATAAAGCCGTAGCCCGCGGCACAATCCGCGCCGAGCCCAGCCACCCCTCCGTTCCCCGCGGTCCCTTCCGCTCCCGTCCCGTGCGTTCCCCTCCCCTCCTGCCCCGGCGCGGCCGCCATGCCTCCTAGCATTGCGCAATCCCCACGTGCGCAGCCCGCACCCCCCCCCCCCCCCCACCACGCGGTCTCTGTCCCCGCGGCTCCCCTGTCCCTTCCCCTCCCCTCCCCCCCCCCCCCACCACGCGGTCTCTGTCCCCGCGACTCCCCTGTCCCTTCCCCTCCCCTCCCCCCCCCGCCACCACGCGGTCTCTGTCCCCGCTGCTCCCCTGTCCCTTCCCCCCCCCCCCCCCGCCACGGCCGCTGGAGTCCCCGCCTTCCCTTCTGCCGTGTCTGCGGCCCCGCCTCCCAAGCCCCCCCCTCTGCAGTCCGCCCCTGCCGCCTCCGAGCGCGCCTCTCTCCCTCCCCCCCCTCCCCCCCCTGCAGTCCGCCCCTGCCGCCTCCGAGCGCGCCTCTTTCCCCCGCCTTCCCCCCCTCCCCCCCCCCCCCCCCCCCGCGTGTCCTGCTCCCCGCTGCCCGTTCCGGCGGCGCGGGCATTCCCTTCGCCGCCTCCCCGTGCTGGAGCCGCCGCGGTCCATGGCGCGGGCGAGCGCGGGCGCGGCGAGCGACCCAACCCCCGTCCCGGAGCAGCGCAGAAAGACTCCCCTTCCGCCTGCGGCAGCCCCTCCCTCCTCCTCCGCGAGTCCCTGTTTTCTCGTTCCCATTCCCGCACGAGCCACCGTGCCGGTCCCGCGCTACACAGCTCCCCTGCCGCCTCCGGCGGCATTCGCCGCTTGGACACCACCACCCCCTCCCCCACGGCTCCACGACACCGACACACCACCGCTGCCGCCTCTCCCGAGACAGACGAGCCATCCCGTCTCTGCAGCGACCTCCAGCCCGTGTGCAGCACACCACGACCGTATCCCAAAACACCGTCGAAAACCCGGTTCCGTCCAGCACCCCTATCTTCGCCGACAACTTTTCCGAGCAGCCCACCAAGTTTTCTCCGACCTCCTCACCGCAGCCCACGCCTCCCTCCAGCACTACCGATCTCCTGCCGCTGCTATCTACAAACCCATTCACGCCCCGAGCACCGCCTGAAGCTTCTTTCTCCTCACCGACCCAGCTACAACAAAAGACACCACCGTCTAACATAACAGATACTTTAACACACAAAATTTCCAACGATTCAAACCTAATAATATTCCTCTGTATCCTTTACAAATATCACCTATATCCTTAAATAACTCCACTTCTCCCCGACCATTCAATATTTCTTACTCCCCCACAAATCAAAAAATAATACAAAAACTATATACCAAATTTTACAAACCCTTTTATATATCAACAGAGAGGGGGAGAACCCCAGGTTACACCTCAAAGAAAGCGAAATAGAGCTTTACATGTCTATAATTTTCAAAAAAGCTTTCCTGAGGGACCTGACCCCTTCATATACAAATATTTCCTAACTACCAAAAAAGCAAAATTGAAATACAACCCCCCAAATTTGATTAAGAATTTAAAATCAAAACAAATACAAAAACCATACAGGTCTTGTAACTTGGGAGAAGGCATTTTCTTTTGTTTTCACAGGTACAAAGCTCGAAGAAATTCCAGCAAAAGTATGAGAAATCCTGTCACATCAGCAAGCAGTCGCAGAAAAAAGAAAAAAAAAAAAAAAAAGAAAAAAAAAAGAAAAAAAAAAGACCCAACAAAAACACGAGAAGCAAAAACCCACACTTGAGCTAGCAAAAACAACAAGAAAAAGTGATCTGTCAAAAAAGACAGCCCGAGAACAAAATGAACTTTATAATTTACATGAATATATGTTATAATTTTTTTTCTTTGTATTAATTGTTATAATGAAGTTTTACTTGTAATTCAAATCAAAGACAAAAAAGCCTGAATTACTTTAGCCAAGCTTGCAAACTCTAATATGACACAAAGCCCTAACAAACCCCTTACAACTTGTTTAATTAAAACATTAATTCTCTTCCATTACCATATAAACATAACTGTAAAAATTTTTTAAAAATTGTATTATATAATATTATCTAATTATACTGTTTCCATTCATAAACAACTAAAAAATCTAAATAATTTGACAAACCAAATTACAATAGATAACCCATCTTAACTAAACAATTTGTTTAAAAGTTAGAGCTTTGCACCATTAGCTAAAGAAATTCTGTAAAATAAGCTTAATTATTCTAATAGTAGTAATTGTAACTTTAGTATCAATACCCTATCTACTTCAGTGTGTACAAAAGTTAATAATATTTTGTTCATCAAAACGGGGGAGATGTTGGAGAGGAAAAAATAGAAAAGTTTATAGAAATTATCGCCTAACAAAGTATGCTAGGAATGTAAAAACCTTTGGAGAAAAAACTGAAATAAAGTTCCAAGATGCTTATCAGGAGATAGCTGCAGGGAAAGATTAGCAGCCTATTGTTCTCACGGCAGCTCCTCCAAGGTAGATCCGAGAGTAGAAAAACTGGTTTTGCAAGGTCTAAACGTGGAGCTGCTATGGTAATCTGAGAACTCTCATAGGCTATACACAAATGACGTAGAACTTGTATCTCCTCCTAAATTGGTTAGTAGAAATTAGCATATTCATCATGAAACCTGTTAACTATGCGAACAGAGCAAAAGTTTGCTCAGACTGCATTTTTCATTCCCTTCTCCTGCAACTTCCCTCTCCCCTCTTACCATGTGGAATCACCACGGGGTTGCGAGAAGCAACCACGTGGTCGCTTTCACTTCCCTACCTCATCTACTCAAGAAATAAACCCACATGCTTTGAAAATGGATGCAGAGAGTCTGGCTACATCATTGCAGAAGGAAACCAGGACAATATAACTCTAATAATATATCACTGCTCAATAATTTTGGCAGTAATAGTATAGATAAAATTTTGATGTTTATAATATCTGGTCTTATTTTGATGCCCTCTTTGCTTCTTAAAGTTATGTAATTTCAAAATAATGTACAAGGAAAACTAAGGACATTTCTTATATAAAAACTTACATTGTTTTCAAGATTTTCTTGAAACCTTGTGGAAATTTTCAAATCTTGGAATGATTAAAGCATTATAAAGCTCTCTGAAGTCAGCGGACCGCTTTTTCAGAGATGTATTTTGTATTATATGACTGTAGAAAGTAAATGCAGAGGGACAAATATGGAGGCTAAACACAGTATCAAATTGCACTCAGTTTGAGGGGAAAGAAAAGAAGTTAGTAGTTGTGCTAGCTGCAGAATCAAAGCAAAAAAGAAGTTGGAGTTGGGCTGCTGGTCAAGAATTCTGCATCACACAGAAGGATCTAAGATCAGGAGCAGGTAAAGTTAATTAAATAATGGGGAAGGGAGGCAGAAATGAGGATCAGGCACATGGATTCAGGGAACTGATGCACAACCTAAGATCTTGCTGAGAAGCAAGAATAATCAGTAAAATAATCTCATGTAATAAAACCCCAAACTCACTAGGGTCAAACATCCATCCTCATCTAATATTGTTACTGATCTTCTCTAAGAGATTACTGGCACTGTTGCTGGGCTGGCAGCTGAAGTGAGCTAACACTTCCAAGGAAAGAAGTATCAGACTGTCACGCAACAAACCTGGACATGATCCCTCTCAGAGAGCAGCGTTTTGGTAAACACAACACCGGGCTGTACCTGTGAAAAAAGTGTTCAGCTCTAGATATTGCTTAAAATATCAAATCAATATTAATTTCAATACACAGTCTATATTGCTTCTCTATTTCCTCTCCCTCCTGCTCTGCTCATCACAGATTCTTCCCCTTTTGCTGAGATTTCTGAAGTGTCCTGCCTCATGTGAGCCTTGTAATTTTGGAGAAAAAAAAATGGTCCTCATAGTAAAAGTAGGCCATTATTTGGGACTCTTTTATCATTTTATCAGGAAGACCCTTAAAGGGCTAGAATGTTCTAAATGACATTTGTACAAATCTTTGGATGGCTTCTCTTTCCTGTCCAATGTAGTATTTTTGATAGACCTGTAATACATCACAGAATGAAGAGGAAGGAGAAGACAATCTTTCATGCATTCAGACAATCTATTTTGAAATATTTTGGAATCCCTTTTTATATTGTGCTGAGCAATTACCTGATACCATGTAGCTTTTCTCTTTTTACTGTTGACTGGCTGCAATGGGTTTGTGTGTGTGAACTGTGTGTGAACTCTACTGTGAACTGTAAAAAAGAACCCTCCAGACAATTGCACGTATTTAAAAACAAATAAACAAAACATGCATTAAGCAAAGCATAAAAAATGCTGTAGCAACCCAATAGTGTCTGGGGAATGTGACAATTTAGGCATGCAGTCCTTAATGTGAGAATGAGAGCTGCTATGTATTTTCAGATATAGCTGAGCATGCAGAAGTTCAACCATCAGCTGGAGCTTAATAAAAAGGCAGTGGGGAATAAGTCAGCTGTTCTTAGGTCAACACACAAGTAATGGAAATCTTCCAGCCAGGAAATTTTCTGACATGACATGGTTAAATACTGGGTTGCCCTCTGACCCCTATGAAAGGGATGAGAGAATCCAAGCCATATTCAAAGACAAGTCAAGAATATTTCCATGAAGAATGCGTGAAGATATTTTGAACATGAAAATGAGAGACACCTTATTGTGGAGACATAAGAAGGAAGAGCACAGCTTATAAGCAAAGTCTGCATCATGCTTCTTGTTCCTTTTTTCTCATTTAGAGTCAATTCTGCAGTTAAGTAGCATAAATAAACTATATTTCCCCTAGCCTGCTGCGCAAAAATGAGTCAGTTTGAAAATCAGAGGACCACTTGGGTTTAATGGGAGGGGACATCAGCTGATGCTCATGCTCGTATTTTCATCAGCTGCATAGAATAAAGAGAACAGATTAAGCTGTTGACTGCATTCTGATTACCCCAATATGAACTACCCCAATACTTTATGTACCAAATTTGGCTTAAATTTTTGTGGGCTTTCAAAGGTATTAAAATACATAAAAATATTTTTCATTGAAAAATTTTCAGCTCATAACAATGGCAAGCTGCTCATTTATTTAAATGGCTTTCATATGGATGTGATTTCTTTGGAAAACCTTTTGTCTCTCATGGGTTGAGGCAAGAAAGCATTTGGGAAAACAGTACCTGAGAGAAAGAGTTGGTCAAAAAGCATGAAAAAAATCAAATGTTCAATAATAATAAAAGAATCTCAATACATTCAGTGAAGATAAGGAGTATTCTACAATGCCCTATGAACTGTTTACCCATGCAAAATAAGAAACTTCACCTCCACGTAAACTTTACCATCAGTTATCAAAACCGTTGTCAATTTCAGTGTGCCAAATGTGATTGCATCAACCCATGAGAGACAAAAGGTTTTCTGAAGAAAAACACCACCCTCCTCTTTCCCACCCTCCTACCCTAAATCATGTTTTCTTTCTAGAAAAGATTGACAAGTCAGCATTTCCCTATTGATGACATGATAAGTTATATAATCTATAAACTAAAATACAACCAAAACATCACAATAAAATAAGTAGTATTTTAAAAATAAAGTTACATGGATTTTAATTCTTAGAGGAGAATTCTCTTTGTACTGCGGAGATGTTAGTTTAAAATCTGTGCAATTGCATTAAATTCTGGTTTTAGGGAGGAACATTAATTGGAAATACATTTCTCCTTTGATGTTCCTGATACTAAGAGCTCAATTGTTTGAAAGGATTTGTAACCATGTATTTCGTAGTTGAAATAAAACATATTGTGTCTTCTGTAGGTCTCTTAAAGTACTGAGCAGAAATATAGCAGGCCTTGTTTAATTCTTTTCCCCCTCCACTGTTAATTAGACACCTGAAATATCTCCCCACAAGTTTGATGTAATTAAATGGCTACTGATGGACATTATGAGAAGATAAGGGAAGACAAATGCGCTGATTAAGAAATTAGACATTCCACAGTGACATTGCCACAAACCTTATGTCTCGCTGAACTGAACTTGTAGCATTCATCAGGACTATCTCATTGCTATGTCAGTTGAATGTTTCGTGTTCAAATACACCATGCTACAGGCAGTCCATAATATCTTGAGCACTTAGCTATAGCTGAAGGAAAACTCTCATATCCTGTACAAAATGACACCAAAGTTGTCACTGTCTAGGTTAACAATGACAGTGGGTATTTAGCTACATGAATTTTTCTGGCTAACCATCTGTCATCATGTTCTGTGCATTCACTGGCACACAAAAGCTGATTAGTCCACATCAGCAAGTGCTGCTTTGAAGAACAAATTAAAATACACCCAAAGTTATGCAGTTCTTTAATTGCCTCCCTGGAATGCATCCAAATTAAAATATGTTTGCATGGATAAAAATGGTAAGAGAAACCTCCAAGGGACAACAGAACAGCCCTGTGCTATTTGGATAAGGTCAGAGGACATTGTCCAATTGGGACACAATGCACCTCAAATCCTGTGCTCAGTTTTGGGGCCCCAACTACAAAAAGGACACTGAGGTGCTGAAGCAACTCCAGAGAAGGGCAATAGAGCTGGTGAAATGCCTGCAGCACAAGCAGCTGTGGGAACTGGGGCTGTTTAGCCTGGAGAAAGAGAGTCCCAGGAACGACCTTATCTCTTGCTACAAATACCTGAAAAGCAGGTTGCAGCCAGGTGGGTATCTACCTCTTTTCCCAGGCAACCAGCAACAGAACAAGAGGAAATGGCCTCAAGTTGTGCCAGGGAAGGTTTAGATTGAATATTTGGGAAAATATCTTCACCAAAATGCTGCTCAGGGAAGTTATTGACTCACCTGGTATTTAAAAAAAGTGTAGGTGTGGCACTGAGAGACATGGTTTGGTAGATGAAATAGCAGTGTTGGGATAACGGTTGGACTTGATTATCTTAAAAGCCTTTTCCAACATAAATAATTCTATGATTCTATATCATTAACACTACGAGAATACATAGGGTATTTACAAATGTGTACATACTTGCACTCCATTTTACTTACCTGCCCTTTGTAGGAATCAATGTCTGTTTCAGCTTCACAGCTCTTACATGCGTTAATTTTTGTAGAAATAAACCTACAAAAAGAAGAGATGTACATAGATTTGAGGGCCAAAAGAATGTGGTAAGCCAGCACTTTTTTCTAAGGTAGGTTTCCTAGGCTTAATTATTTCTTATTGAATGGACTTTACCATATTTAAGCCCTATGTGTAGTTCAGCTACTTACAAGACCACAAATATTCCTATGCTTTTAGCAACATTACAATTAATTTTTTAAAGTGTAGTATCTTATACTGACCAAGCAGACCCAAGGAACCTAAACCAGATAGTAAAAAAACAAACAAAAACAGGAAAGGCAAATAATGAATTTGTGCTAACCTAAATGTTACACTTTTAAAGTAACTAGATAAAGAGTGTGTTACATAAATGATATATGTATATATTTTTAAATACAAAGAACATAAGATTTCTATGGAGAGAGGCACAATGTGATTCACACCTAGTTCATCCCCCTTTCTATCATCCCTTTGTTTTTCATCTAACATGTATCACCAGTATTAATCTTTTCTTATTTTTTATTTTATCCCAGCAGTATGAAATAACCACAATAATTGCAGTTGGGCCTGCATTTTAAAAAGCAAGTTGCTGAAAATGTTTTTTTGGTTTGTTTTATCATGCAAATTCTTAAAATGCAAAATTACTATATCTTAATCCTCTTTTTTTAGAAGTCTGTCAAAGACATAAAAAAAATCCCACAATAAACCCAGAAATTATTTTCACCAGTAATTAATCCAGAAATAATATAAGTTTTAGTAGGAAGGTAGAAATTTTACAAAGAGCAGAACCTGTCAGGACTAAAAAGGTTATATATGTGTAAAATATTTGTGTGCGTATGTCTGTGTATTTCTTCCCCTTCTTCAAGGCATTAGGTGTTTGCCATGCAAACACATCCAGATTGCCATTGTATATTTATACAAGTGCTGTCACCTCTGCAGTTTGCCTAAGTATGTCTTTATTAGTTCTTTGATGTTCTTGCAATCCAGGCATAGAAGAAATACTTCTATCCCTCATAACCACCAAGATCAAATATTTTAAGAACAGGACACTCAGCTGCTGTTAGCAGTCAGTGAAGAAAACAATACCACACCTGGTCTGCAACTGGAACACAATGATCAAGCATACGTACATGCAAATATTTAGTAATTTACACTAGATGTCTACAAAATAATTAATTTAATGTCAAGATGGTTTTCCCAATTTTCCAGGCCTTCAGGGTATAAATTTTGACTATATTCCAAGTCTTCTCTTTGAACAATGTTTTGACAACCATTTCTGCTAACAGCATTTGTGTAAAATACTCTATCTATGTAATTTAAATGTCAGACATTGCTACTTTTTTGAAACAGCTTCAAGGATGCGGATTTTGCTCAGCTTTAGAGTGTATAACAATTCTTCCCTTTTTTCCTTTCTTTCATTTCTTTCTCTCTGTATGTTCAGGGGTTTAAATATTCATTTAAGAACAGGCCATTAACTTATTTCATTCCATTCAGTCTTCACGTTTGAGTCTCAGTGGTAGAATATATGCAAGATGCAAATGTTTTAGGGGCTTCCAGAACATATTAGAAACAGATTTTTGATTAGGCTGCAGTGGTCATGATATGGATCAGTACAAGTGAAGCGTGATATAAACAAAAGCATAATGGTAATGTTTGCTATGCCAAAACCTTCTACTGTTTGACCCTTCCCGGCTTTTTTTGGTTTTATGACATTCCATTGGTTCATATCCACCTCTTGGAATGTCAACAATGCACTTTAAATTTCAAAAATGCAATTAACTCTCCACTGAAAATATGGAATATGACTCTCCTCTTTGGTCTGTTGCAGTTTGCTGCTAGCTTATTTCAGATTAGTTCTCATTACTAGTTGGGCTGTGAAAGATATTCGTTTAGCACCATATGCTCTAGAGGACATAAGTCTTAAGATTAAATTCTGCTGCCTCCTCTTGGCCAGCAGTTCATTATAACAGACCTTGTTTGTGTGCATCACCAAGCACTCTTGCCAGAAATGGTGCCATAGCATTTTGTGGTTTATCTGTCAAAAACCCAAAATAAGTAATTTCATTTCTCTTGGTTAGTTCCAGGTTCTCAGCATTGATGCAATGATAATAACGATAAAACGCTCTGATAATTTTGCAGGAATCAATGGCAACAGGGCTTTCAAGCTGCATAGAAATAGAAAAGAAGCTCCCAGAACAACTGAAAAAAAACTTGAAGTCGTATATTTTCTGCTCCTATAGCCCTAAACAGATCCATTTGATAAATGAATATTTTCAAAATGAAACTCTACATGATCTTCAAGCAGCTGTGGCTCATATACACATATTTGGGGGAATTTTTCCACAGTGAATTGCACACTAAGTACATTTAAAATTCTCTCTTAAGGATGGGGCCAGTTTTCTTTTAACATTGGAGAGCTGGATATTTATTTGGTATATTTCAGTATAGCTGAAAGGAGATAAATGAAGTCTTGGAAGCAGTAACCATGCTCTGTCCAGGCAATAAATCCTGCATCTCAGCAGGAATAAATAGCCCAGGGAGAGTTATTCTAACATGGTCATACTGTTTCAAGAACCTGAGTTAGCTTATTAAAGTCTTGTAATGGTCCATCTTCGTGGCACTGCAACATCAGTAGTGGACTCAGTCTTAATCTGCAGACTGCTCAGTCCAAAGAAGGATAGAACCGATTTTCACTGAGACATATTTATTGTGCTATGTTTTTAAGTTTAGCCATCAAAATAATAATTCCTTTCAGCACTTGGAACCTTATTAGACCTGTCAAATTTTAAATCATCCTTCCACCCCTGCGCTACTAAAACGTCTTATCCGAAGCTTCTCAAAGCAGCTTTGAGGTGGGTGTGTGTGTGCTTCATAATGAAAGGACCTTTATAAATGCCTTCAGTGTGCTTTGACAACTTTCTATTATATTAATTTAAATTCAGACAAACTATACCGACTTTTTCCTTACACAGAAAAAAGAAAGAAAAAGAGCGAGAAACAGCAGAAAGATGTCATATTTTAAACCAAATTTTAACCAGGAAAGCATTTAATCTCCCCAGAACAAGGTAGCAAGAGAAGGTCATCCTTGTTTTACAAATGAAGAACGCAAAGTTCATTTAAAGCCAGACAAAAATGCCCAGCCTCACACCTGCAGCATCAGGCACCTGGAGCTTGCCTTCCCTTTTGCAGTCCTCTAAGGCGAGAAGCATCCCTCCCACACCCAGGCAGACAGTGCCACAGCTTCCCGACTGCCTGACTGATGCACGCGTGTCCTCTGTGCCTGTGGGCCACAAAGCCAGGGCGGAAGCCACAGCGCTCCACATTAGTCACAGTGCGTATTGTATGCGTCACATCCTGTGCCCTGTAAAGGAAAACCCTCTTCTGTTTAAGTGTAGCTCTGAGCTGCAATAAAAGCTGCATTCTCCCCTCACCACCGCTGCACCACACAGGGCACAGCATCATCCCAGAGTTTGGCAGGAGACAAGAGCTATCTGTCTTCAGGACATGGCAAAGACCCACTGTACCAATAAGGAAGATAAGACCTAGTTCCAAGAATCCTGAAACAGTTCCCTAAGAAAGCAATCTATTGCTGTTAATGCTGGGATTGTTTCTCTTGTTTTTATTACAATTTCTTTACCATAAACATGGATAGAACCCAACATTTTGGCACGTAACAGGAACAAATTTTAAATGCAACAAATTACTAGGTAAAAGTATTTATGTGACTCCTCTTACAATAGTCTAATTCAATTAAGTGTCGTCGTCCACTCCACTGCTGTCGGCGGTGGCGCCAGCCGCCCAGGCTGCACGTCACCTTAACGCCGGGCGAGGCAAAGGATGGCGAGAGGGACTCGTCGTGAGGTATGAAGAGGCTTTATTGGAGGCACCCAAACGGGGTACCAGCACACTCCGCGGGGGACGAACGAGTCCACGACGACGGTTGAGGGTGGTGGGAGGATGACTCCTTCCTGAGCTCTCCTTTATTCAGGGTAGCAGGTCTTGGGTGGTCGGGAAGGGAGAGCAGGGGAAGGAGGGCCATTGCCGTGGCGATGGTATGGCCGCATGGCAGGCAAAAGGCAGGAGTGCCTGGAGGCACCCGGTTAAGTATAGGACAGGGTAACCAATCAGGAAGGAGGGAGAGGGAGGGTACAAGCATACAATAGCCAATCTGTACATAAGAGGGAGGAGTGCAGTTCAAATTAACCAATCACAGACATAACAGTAAGGAATGTGCTGGAGAGGTGGGCGGTTCCTGAGCCCTGGGCACGCCTTGCCCCTCAGTCCAGGGGCGGGCCCAGAGGCTTCTTCCCCAAGGTCCTCCCATGCCAGGTGGAGCCAGGCTGGGAGGTGGGAGCAGCATGGGGGCGGAACCACATCACTCCTCCACAATTAAGGATAGATTTTTAATAACCTGAGAATTGTAAAGACATGACAGCAAAATAAGACTGGCATTTGGAGGGTAATATAACAATAAGCTTGTCCCATGATTGCAAAGACAGAGAGCAGTATTTTGAAGTTATACGGAAAAGTGTCAAAGCAAAATTAGATTTATATTGTTAAAAAAAAAAAACAAAAACAAAACCTACTAGCCTTACAATTTAACATTTTTAATATGAATAAAAACAAAGGAAAAACAAAACACCAAAAAAAAGAAAAACAATCAGAAATCAAAGAAACAAAAAGAAAGAAAAGAAAATCAGGAAAGGAACAAAAAAAAAGAAAGGAAGGAAGCACCTGGACATATTTTCAAAAATGGCACTGACCATCATTTCATTTCAATAGTATTCAAGTGTATCAGACAAACTTACATTTCTTGGATGCTCTTTGTTTCAAAGTCATTACCGCCAAAAGTTTTATTAAACAATATTCTGGTTGGTGAAAATAAATAAATAAACATTTTAGCAGAGCTGCTACTTACAAATATTTCCATGAAGTGAGTCAAATGCAAAGTGGAAGTCAGATTTTTCAATGTAAACAATTGGGGACAGGAAGAATTTGCTCACCTCAGACACAACAAAGGTGGTAAACTAAGTGAAAATCGATGATGCCAAGAAATAGGACAAGAGGTAACAGGCAGAAACTGATGCACAGAAAGTTCCACCTGAATATGAGGAAGAACTTCTTTAATGTGCATGTGATCAAGCCCTGGAATAGGATGCTCAGAGAGGTTGTGGAGTCTTCCTCACTGGAGATATTCAAGAATTCTCTGGATACATTTCTGTGTAGTATGCTCTAGGATGACCCTGCCTGAGGAGGGAGGTTGATCCCTTCCAATCTTACCCATTCTGTCTTTTGTGAAAAAATAAATACAAGGTAAATTTCAAAATGTTGCACAAGATAAAAGAGAGGAATTTAGAAAACAGATTGTATTCCACAAGAAAAATTACATGATGACTCATAATGACATGAAGGACATCGACATAATTAATGCAAAGATAGTCTGCAAACACCTTTAATCATCCAGTATGTATTAAGCCCAAAGAAAAGGAATCACTGTTACAGAAAATGGGTAAGCCTTAATCTATAGCTATACTGTCCTTGACAGTTGTTCTGAGATTCTTGATTATCACCAGTTCAAATGGTATTGCTGAGGATGTGCAGAAGCTTTATACTGTAAGGTAGTAAGCATTTTAGCCAATTTGATCTTATTTCATTTGTTCAAATTATCCTGCAGCAAATATTGACTTCTTTGCAATTATTGAATATATCTTTTTAAACACGTTACGCAAATAAAATTTCAATCTAACAAATATTACAAACCACCTTTTTCAATATTGCCCATAGTAATATGCCTGGATGAATAAATGTAGGCCTGTACAGATATCTATTTATTATACTTAGGCTAGTTCACATTTTACCCTGATCTCATGTTGATGTCTCTGCTAAAATGGAATACATTTTTCCTCTCACTATAAAGGAAACTGAAGAGAAACAGCTGCTGTGGAGACATTGCACGATAGATTGCTAAAGTGGAGATTATCCAAAGCTATGTAACCACCTACTGAAATCAGAGTACTATTTCTGCTACTTGATCAAATGACTGAAATCTCAGATAGACAGAAGAGACACAACTTATATCACAGAGTAAAAATGTCTGCTCTCATCTGGGGTTAGCTTAAACGTTATTTACAAAAATGTTCTGAATAACATCTCATCTTCTTCCATTCAAGTCAGTAACATTTCTGTCAGAAACATTGTAGAAAACCAAACAATATAAAATGATTAAATGTGAGAAAACCAATCTCAGTTTTTTTCATCAGCTTTAAAGAAACTGCTGTAGACTTCTTTTAAACAGGACATTAACATCTCAGTGCAAACTTACTTTTAATCACTAATAGTATGAATTGGGTTGAATGTGGGAAAAGACAGATGAAAAGAAAAACTTATTCCATTAATCATTTCCAAGTATGAGGGATTACATCTCTAATTTTGATGTAAAGTCTTCATAATGTAGCCACAGAAGTCAATGTTGCAATGTCAAAATTTCCCGATAGTTATCTTTATACAGGAGCATATTTTTTTCATCTGTCCTTAGCAAACAAGTACAGAAACACCATTGGTTACACTGTAGACCATTACTTTATGATAGTAATTATCACTGTGTATTTTGGTGTGGGGAATTTTTGTTTGAATAAAAGCATTAATGATACTTTTTCATATTTTACATATAAATAAATATGTTATGTACTTCATAGTTTACATGTAAGAACTGTTGACCTGTAAACATCTTCAGTAAGTGAGAACTGTGCTGGAAAAGAGCAATGGACAGGGCACTTGGCAGTGTGTTCTGATCTCAAAGATTCAGCATAAGCACCTGTGTTTCTGCCAACAGTCTCAAAAAATAGCAATGGACTCATTTGGCAAGTGATGTTAATTGCATTCTCTTTGAGTTCAGGAACTTGGACAGCATTTCTATCCTTTAAATTAAGCCTCCTCACCAGGGACCAACTTCAGAAATGGATTGAAGGCATTGGAATTATATAAATGGATACCTTATTCTGACTTATTAATATGCATATTGCACTAATCTAAATTCCCTTTATATTCTCTTTAGATTTCCCCAGGCAATCCAAAAAAATTTTCCTCTCATTTTCATAAATTTATCAATATGTTACATCCCACTCTTTAACTTTGTCCAATGTATTCACATGAAAAAGAGTAAGAATGTGTTTAATTTCTAGGCTGAAAAGTATGAGTAGGAAAAGGGACCCAAAGGAACAAAAAAGCAATAGGTAAATTATATAATTACATTATGCGTCATCTAGCTGAATTTGTACTAGTTTCTAAGTGTACTGGCAGCTTCCATATGTGTTCTTTTAAATGTTAGTAAATGGAATGTATGAAATTATGCTAAAGACCTCTAAATGAACAGAAATCTAATAACTGAATTTTATAAGTTGTATTAATACATTAAAACCATTGAAAAATTTCAAACCCATTGCATTTCAGAAAATAACCTTGTAATTGATTACCTCAGAATACCTTAACATAATCTCTTGCCTTAACTCTGGCTGCTTTCTAAAGGACATGTTGAATTATCTGCATAATATTAGACTTGCAAAAATGCGACATTCTATCTGGTTGCCCTTGAGAAAAAAATTACAGACTGTCTACAGGGAAGGACTGATCATACCTGCAAAATATTTATAACTTAATATGAAATGAATCTGGTAGTCTTTTGACACCAATATAGTAGTTGCTAAATTTGTGCGTGGGTAGCAGGCAGATAGGTAGAGTTACAGAAATTAAAACTGTTGGGAATTATTAAGCATATGGCCATATGGAGAGATGTACATGGAGGCTGAGAAAGCATTTAGAAAACTTTTGCTATATCCTTGCCCACTTCTTGTTACTCTGTTTTTAGTCATCTATGTATGGCCACTGTCAGAAGTGAAATACCAAAGAAAATTAATGAGATTTTAGTCTGACTCACCAGAGCTTCTCTTACAGGTTTTGCAACTTTGCACCATTCAAGTAGCATACATCATCATATCCAGGCTCTCTTCAACAGAATAGAATAAAGGGAGGAAAGGGATGGGGGAAAAAATCCTGCAAACTCAAACAAGCCTTATTAAAAGAGAATCTAAATTCCATGGATGCCAGCTAGTATTATGACAGTTTGTTTCACTGTGAACTGGTCTAAATGAAAGTGAGAACCAATCAGAATTGTAGAGCCATAGAATGGTTTGGGTTAGAAGGGACCTGAAGGACCATCTACTTCCAAATCCCTAGCCATAGGCAGGACTACTTTCCACTAAAGTATGTTTCTCAAAGCCCCATCTGACCTGGCCTTGAACATTTCCAGGGATGGGACATCCACAGTATCTCTGGGCAGCCTGTTCCAGTGCCTAACCCTCAGAGTAAAGAATTTCTTCCTATCCAATCTTAACTCACTCTCAGTTTAAAGCCATTCCCCCTTTCCCTATCACTAATAGGGAAATTAGTGTTGGGGAATCAGCTAATTTTCCCTCTCCAGCTTTCTTGTCATCTCCCTTTTGGTACTGGATGGTTGCTCTAAATTCTCCCCAGAGCCTTCTCTTCCCCAGGCTGAAGATTCCCAACTTGCTCAGCCTTTCTTCATAGGAGAGGTGCTTCAGCCCCTGATAGTCTTTGTGGCCCTGCTCTGGACTTGCTCCAACAGGTTGATATCCTTCATGTGCTGGAGAGCCCAGAGCTGGATGCAGTACTCCATGTGGAAAACTAAGTATCATGTTACATTTTTTTAACTCATTCAAAACCAGAGCATTAAATTATTAAGTACAACGCTAGCTCTAAACCCTGAAGAAGGTCCACATGTGGTACACATATTTGGACAGAGATTTATCATATAAATGTGTATTAGCACATATAGTAACATATGTGCATGTGTAAAGTGTTGAGGACAATTGCTAGAATATAAGCAGTGAATAATTTTGAGATCTGGCTTTGAAATTTCATATTTATGAAAAACAAACTGCAAATTCTCCTCTCATTTAGGAGAGAATGCTTTGACAAATTTTCAACTAGTCCTATTTGATCAGAATAGTGCACCCATAATTGACTTCAAATGAACAATTAGAAAGGGAGTAATTGTCCTGACAAAACAGAAAGTGTGTCCTGATTTTTTTTTTGTTCTGTTTTTAAAGATACTTCTGAAATTATACCCCCAAATGTCTCATTGCCAAGCCAAGAGACACATGGTCTATTTGGCTATGAATTACTTATTTGAAACAGTTTAGTTATTGCATGGGTCTCTAATGAAACTCAACATTCTGTTTCTGTCTGGAAACATCTGTTCTCTGGATGAGAAAAACCTGAAAACTTTTCATATATCTCTTAAAGAAAGGATTTTGTCCTGCTAAAATATCACTAAATGCATTGTAACCAAAAGAGGCTGTTGAACTTGTGCATTAATGGATTTATAGACCTTTTCAGATCATAAAGAAGAAGAGAAATCCCTTGATTGTTTTACATATATTTCTCATTGCCCTTCATCAACAAAGTTATTGTGAGATAGATGAAATACTCTTGACTATATTTTTGTTTGTGATCTTTTTATAAGGTATTTATATCTCCCAAGTTTCAAAAGCATTTATAACTCAAACTAAACTTCCTGAATAAGTTAGCTTCATCTTAAAATTTATCAGTAATGAAGAATGAGATCTAAAAAAAAAAAAAAAAAATTGGAAAGGAAATTAGCAATAATTTCCATCAAAATGTCTTCAGAATAAATAATGCAATGAGTTTAAAAACACAGAATCACAGAATCACAGGTTGTTTCATAGAGAATAAACAGAAAAGAAAGCATGTTTTCTATAACAAAAAAATAGAAAAGGTTGCTGTTATTCTGATGAATAAAACATTAGTTTTATTCAATGCTTTATAACAAGAAGCGCAGTCACAGTATTATTCTCTAAAGTAAATTTCCATTAAACTCATTTTGAACAGGTAAAAGCCAAAAGTTCAGCAGGAAGATGAATCAATCACTCTCTCCTACCTTTCTCTGCAGTCATCCAGGAAAGGAATTGCAGCCTCAGAGTCACCCCACATCATACACTGAACTTAGTTTTTCCCATGGCCATTGCCACAATAGTCCTCCATCAACACAGTGGAGTGATAGACATGCACAGAAGATGGTACAACTCCCCAGGGGGATGCGCTGTCCATTGAGGAGCCTCTCTTTCTCTCTCTTTCTCTCTAATGCCCATAGACAATTGTTATAGGGCAAGCAGGCCCCTAGCTTGAACCTCTTCATGAAGTGCCTGAAGAGAAGTGGGAGGAGTACAGGGTGCAGAAAACAGTGTCTCGGGATAGGAAAGGTGGCCTGTAACTACCAAAAAACACATTTTTATCTCTCCCCAAAAAAGTACCAGCTTTTGTTTTATGCAAAGACCAGACTGAGAAGCAAAAACTGCTGGGGAAGTCAGGAGCAATTAACCATGCCACATGTGTTCTCAGGACACAAATGGGGCAATCTTAAATTGCTCTATTGACCCCTGATGGGGCATTTTATATATAGAAGCAGAAAATTATTCATCTAAGTCAAAATTTGCCTATGAAAAGTACAGGATTTTTTTTTTCCCCTCCCAAATGCCTTTATCTGTGCACTTAACTTTATGACATAATCTGTGTGCGCTCCCATTACTTGATAAAAGGAGAGGTTTTTAGAGGTCCAAAGAGGACGCCTGTTGACTTTCAATGTAAATCGGGCACTTTTTATTATCTCCCACCAGATCTATAAATGTCCTTACTGGTTCTGTACTTTAAAGAATATAGGGTTCCCCAGGCATTGGGTCATTAAATAAAGTGTTCTCTTTTCTTGCCCTAGATAAGGGGTCATGGTTAGTTAATGTGGATATTTTTAAGAAACATCATTAAACATTCATCATGACTTATTAAAAAGAGCCAGAAGCAAAATATTTTTTCAGATGCAAAAGATGTCCAACATTCAACATGTGCAAGAATGACTAAATTAAGCTTGATTACTTTTTAAAAGTCTATGATTCTGACTTTCATTACTACTCTACATTTCAAGACTCCTTCCTCCACAGCCTGGTACGCACAAATTATCTGCAGTCTCAAGCCCTCCCCTCCCAAGTAAGCAGAGCACAGCAGAGTTCTGCAGTGATTTGGCCTTTTCCAAAACAAATATAGAATTTTGAATTGCTTTCACGGCAAAAGCAATTCACAGCTGCAAAATCTGGTAGAAAACTGTGGAGCTGATACTGCATGAGCATTAAAGTTTCTACTTCTAACAAATTAAAGACTGTAGTTGATTTGCATGTGCCTTTTCTGCTTAGTCTTTTCCACCCCCTCCTTTTTTCTTATTTTTCTTTCTTCCTGTGGACCAGCAGTCAAATGCTCAGTCAATTAGCAGGTATTGAGCACTGGATGATTTTCTGCTCTTAAAATTCAGCTGTTCCCCACATCAAGGAAGAGGACAGGTGCCTTTACACTGTTAGATTACCCCATATCATAGTCTGTCACTTTCTATGTTTCAATCCATGCTGCAGCCCTAGAAAAGAAATTATTGAGAATGAACAATCTAACAGAATTCAAGAGTTTAACAAGTGCATCCTTCTAGTTAAAATTTATTATTGCAATTGCTCAATTAATAATGTCTCCACATTTTGCCAAGCTCAAGGTTCTGCATGCAAAACTAAAACTCGAGAGAATCTGCACTGAAATATTGCTGAATCTTGTTTTGAAGATACCATTCAGGTTTAAGTCTGAATCTTATCGTTTCTAATAAAAACAGGGTCCTTATTTGCTTAAGAAAAAGAATAATAATCATGAATCAGACCAAACAGCCATTTTCCATACCATGCACAAGAATATCAAAGTAGGGAATCCACTGCTATGAGTAACACAGTTCAATGTGCTCTCAGATGTCATATAAGATATGATACTTATTATAGTAATAACAGTCTGGTTTGTTCTGCAATGAAGAAGCACCTTAGGAGGTGGTATAGCTTGCCAGCAATTCTGCTGCATTATTCCCAAACGATATATAAGCTGCTGAGTAGTTTATTAAATATTTTAAAAAGCTGTTGCCAATGTGAAGCTATAAACTGAAGATTGAATTGTAAATATTTTGTATGCATGAGACTAGTGAAAAAGAGACATGGTATAAATAAATAGTATTTGATTACTGAAATTATGGCATTGGGGCCAGACTGAGCATTAGTATAACAATTAACCTGGAGCTCTACTCCTCTTTTGCCTACAATAAATTCAGTTTCTCTAAGAGATTTTTCTTCCTTGTTTTTCTCTCTCTTTTTTTTTTTTTTTTAAATAATTAATCTTTTCCAAAACCCCTTAGATATCAGGTTTTATTTTAGAGCTAGTCAAATTATATTACAGTGTAAATGTAGCTCTTATGTTTTGTTTGCATGTGATTAATGAATAAGTTCTAATTTTTGTGGATATTTTTGACAAGTAAACATCTCCCAAGTAGTTTATTAATATAAATACCATCTTATGATAGTCCATGAGATGTCAGCTTTGACAGTTCACTATTGACTGCTTTTGGTCATATGACTTTGTATTTCTCCTATCTTGGAATTTTTAAATATCTGAAAGTAAGATGATGTGGACTGACAAATTAAACCACAAACATTCAAGCACATCTTCTACTGAATTTCTTATTAGGTTAATGTTTGCTCCAGACTTCTTTACACCTTGAAATCCTCAAAATTTAGATAATTTTAAAACAATATATTAAAAATACCCAAAACATTCACATTATTCTTTGAGAAAATGTTTGTGAAGCACTTATATCAATTTGATTAGCCCTTTCCTACACAAAATGTCCTCTTTTGGTGTCTGAATATCTCTCTCAATAGCTGCCTCATGTAGGCAGAGGATCTTCAGTTCTCCCTGCCATAACCTGCTAGGTTGCAAGGGAGGGTAGATTTGCCTTAGGATAGGATACGACCTTAAGTTCAATAAGACATTGGTCCAACTCACATAATTTCAGCCACTTGGATGAGGCACTCTGATTCAGACAGTGCTAGTCCATGCTCCATGCTCTGTTGGCAGGAGGCCAACACAAATTTTGCTGACCCATGGAGACGAAAAATTTGTGTTCTTTTTTCCCCCACTATCAACCAAAGTCACTATTTCTCCCACCAGCCCACCCCCATCCCATCCCAAATATGTGAACTGCTCCCTCAAGAGCAATACCCTTGTTGTTGTAGTCTTATTAATGGAGATGTATCTATCTGAGCCACCCTGCGCAGATGTTTCGTCTTCCTCTCTCTATGCATTACACCATGTCAATACTCATTGAAGACCACCACGACTTCCATCTTCAAGCTTAGATTTCTTCCCTACAGAAATGAAAGCATAAGCAAAAGATAATGTGCATGATTGGGATTTATCCTAATCAGACTTTGGAAGGCAGTCAGAAGAATATACTATTGCACAGGCAATTGCAGACCAACTACTCAAATAAAATCCACCACCTCCAAAAAAACCTCACAAAATCACAAAATACTCGAGTCAAACCAACCAACAACAACAACAACAACAACAACAAAACTCAGCAGCAAAACCCCCCAACTATTTTGTTGGGATATTTAGCATGGGATGATACTGAAGTGGGGAATCTTATCTCCAACTAGTTGGTCAATGTTTGTCCTTCAAACAGTACACCAAATATCTTTGTATAATCACACAAAACATCAAAATTATTACAGTACTTATTACAATAAACAGTTTCATAAAAATCACTACTTGGCCCCAGTTTGAGTCTGGAACAATCATCAAATGTAACAGCTGCATGGTGTACAGAATAAAGCACATATAGTTTACATGGATACAAATCATTCTGAGCTAACTTTTTATGACATGCCTCTAAACAGTGTTTGTATGTGAATTTGTAATTCGTGTACTGAACAGATGGAATAAACTGAAATACTGTAGTGCCCATAAATTGATTGATGCCACCTCGTGATTGCACACTGGAATATAATTTGCTCACCAGAGCTTTGTCTTGGTGGATAATGCCCCTCACGAACAGAAGAGAGAGGTAAAGGGAGGAATGTTTTATAGCCCTGGTCTCTATTAAGGGCCATGTTCAAGGAAACAACTGCTTCACTGATCAACTTTGAATGACAAAGTGTTTGATAATCATAATGTCAAGGACTTAGAAACAACACTAATTTAAATATTTCCCAGAAAGCCTCAAAAAATTTTGACAGCTGTGAACATTCTCACAAGAATTGAAATATCCATGTCTTTTGTTCAGTTTCTTAGCAGCAACTACAGACACCTTCAATGCCTCTGGATGATATTTCAAAGAAGAACCTACTTAGCCTGTGCAGAGAGGCTGAGGTCCACTGTGACAGACATTCAAAAACATATTGTTGCTTAAATCAGTGGCAAGAACTTGACGTTCCCATCACTCTGTGTCCAGGTGAAAGTACAGATGTGACTAAGGAAGTCTGGGCTCTGTTCTTGGCTACAGCACTGAAAGAGACATTTGCTGTTGGCACTCCACGTTTCAGTCTTCCCATCTGTAAAATGTGGATAATAAATTATACTTTTCACAGTAGCCATAGGACCTAGTTTACTAGCACCTGAATGCATGGTCTGCTGGAATATCCAGTAAAAACTAGCAAAAATTAATATTAATTGTCCATAGAAGTTAGATTATCAACAACAAAAATGACCAATTTCCTCATTCTGTATTGCTTAAAACCTTCTAGTAAGCCAAGAATAGTTACAAATCCATCCTGCAAGCTGCTTTTTATGGTTGCAACTTGCGTCCAAACATTTTTGCCCGTCAGCTGGCTACAGCTGCTATGTTACTTAGAAAGACAACTGTCCTGAATAAAGGCAATGAAATGATTTCTTACTCGAGAGACCACTAAAATTCCTATTTTTTAAGTTCTCTGCCTCCATAATTTGCAACAGAAGAGAGACTATAGTCCTCCCTGAGAGTAGTATTACAGCAACATTGACCACGGGCTTTGCATAAGGCTTCAGGGTGCTTGCATACAGAACTCAGTCCTGTATTCTTTGGTGAAAGAATTTGGACTAAAAAGATACAAAACCATGTATGTTTAATATTATAATGAAAAATGGTCAATTAGGTGTACCATTTCAAGTCTTTCCCTGAATTAAAGTGGAGACCCTGGAAAAACATCTGTAGCAGATGAAAAAGCTACATCTGCCACTCAAGTTTTTATCTTGGAAATGTTTTGGGCTTGAGCTTTTGTTTTGACTTTTTCTTAATAAAAATCACTGCAGGTCAGCTTCTAGTCCCATTCAGAGGATGGCAAATACTGGATGGACGACAAGAATTTGAATATTTTTTCCACTAACCTTGTTGTGTCTCATATTCCAGGTTCTCAAGAGGGTTGGAAACATGGCAGACGGCGCAGTTTAGCTGAATAGCTCAAAAGAGAGAACATTTTCTCTACGTCCTACGTGGTCTTTCATTCACTTCTCCCCACAGCTGGATGAGACTGAGAAACAGAAGCATAAAATTAAGAAAATATGGGGTTGAACTAAAACCAGATTAATAATTGAAATATAAACTATAATAAAAATTATAATAAAATTAAATAAAAGGGGGGAGGGAAGAGAGGCAAAAGAGGAAAGGAGAGAAGTGAGAGAAGGGAGGAGGGCAGTGGAGAGATGGAGAATGAACCAGCCTTTTTTCTCAGGCTTGAAACAGATGCATAAAATAATGGAAGATTCACAGCAGAAAGCAAGGCCATTTAGTACATTGTAAAGAAAAATTGTTTTTTGAAGAAAAATATCATAACAGATGGCAAACTGTGTGTGCTATAGTTTGTTCAAAAGTAATAAAAAAGTAAGTAGGATTAAATAGACAGCATAAAACAAGAAAAGAAACAACTTCTATTAGCAGAAAAAGATAATTAGGATGCTTAAGGATCAGAAAAACATAAAATAAGTAGAAAGATCAACTTTACTGAAAATAAATCCACTTTGAATGGAGTCCTTCAAAACAATTATAAAGGAACTAGCCTCTCAGCAAGGAAACTAGAATATACTGTAAGTATTTTATATACATTGATATTATTCTTTTTTTTTTTCCACATGAAATACAGGACACAGAGGAAGATATGCTTAAAATGCATTACAGCAATTTAGACGGCAAAGATTTTTCTCCAAGACACATGAAGCAATGCAGATTGAAGGTCTATTTAAAACTGCTGGCCATTATTGTTTCGATAAATAATAAATCAACAATTTGCCAACGACTTCAGCATGCACAAAGCTAATGCACAATTCATGGACCAGCTGATGCATGACTCTCAGTGCTTGAATTTTGAGAGATATATTTACATGCCAAAGAATATACTCTGCAGCTGAAAAGAAGGAAATGCAGAAGTTATGTAAAAGTTTAAAAGGATTCGGGAAAGTGTTGAACCAGAGAGAGATTAGAACACTTAGAAAAAAATAAGTTCAAAGGACCATATCTCACCTTTCAGCCTTTTGCCAAAAGGGATGAGAAGCACTGTTATTGTGAGCCATCTGCTCCATGTTTTTGCACTCAGGATTTGTTACAACTTCCCCCTCTGGGTCATGACAATGGTCACTGTCAGCAACAGCTCAACACCTTGGCTGCATTAATTTGGTAGGGCTGTGACTGTGACATTCACCTCCCTCTACAGGGGCCAAGGCCAGGTGGATCACAGACCCCCAGCCCTGCCCTCGTCTTGTCTCTGCTAGACTTTTGAAGAAGAGTGGGCATTGTATAAAGATAAAGCCAGGAGTCTACATCACCTCTGCAATGGCCCAGGAGATATTGATTTAGAGAGATCATAGCTGGCAGAATATGGGGAGGCCCCTTTCCCGCTGATCCTCAGCTAAAACTTTAAGGAGTGATTTATAATTATTTATTATTTTTATTTATTATTTGAGATACAATATGGGACAATGAAAAAAGGAATCTTTCACTTTGGCCTATTTAGCCACCACTTAATATGTTGGCAGGTTTTGGTTTCATTTCCCTAGCATTATGACTCAAGGAGCAATTTTTTAAGAAGTAATATGTAAAAGAGGAAAGGGACATGCAGAATAAATTAGAGATATTTTTTGTATTTTTAGATGGCACAATGAAAGTATCTACACTTATAGAGGACATAAAAAAGAAATATTAACAGCTCCCTCTTAAGAAATATTTTTATTGCTAGCAATTTTTGCATAGATGAGACTGGATTGGCACAATCAGGTTTTAATCTGAATCTCTTTACACATTTTTTAACAGTGTGTCATAATATAATCATTAAGAAAGGGAAAATTTTTTCTTCTTGCTTGAAACTCATGGGCCTTTGCTTCCCCCAAGCCTGTATTTAAAAAGCTGACATATTAATTATGAAGAGAATCAGAGAACCGTAGAATTTCTTATGTTAGAAAAGGCCCTTAAGAACATTGAGTCCAGCTGTTAACCTAGTACTTCCAAGTCTACCACTAAACCATGTCGCTTAAATACCTCTGGGGATGGTTTCTCCACCACTTCCCTGTGCAGTCTGCACTATTGCCGCGCAACACTTTTCATTAAAAAAATTTTCCTACTCTCCAATCTAAACCTTCCATTGTGCAACTTCTGGCCATTTTCGCTGTTCCCGTCACATGCTACCTGGGAGAAGACATGAGCCCAACATGGCTACAGCCTCCTTTCAGGGAGTTCTAGGGTGCAATAAGGTCCCCTCTGAGCCTCCTTTTGTAGACGATAAACAACCCCAGCTTCCTCAGCCCCTCCCCACCAGACCTGTGCTCCAGACCCTTCACCAGCTCCATTGTCCTTCTCTGGACACGCTCCAGAACCTCAATGCCTTTCTTGCAGTGAGGGGCTCAAAACTGAATACAGGTTTTGAGCTGCAGCCTCAACATTGCTGAGCACAGGGGAACAATCACTGTTCTGGCCCTGATGGCCACACTATTTTTGATACAAACCAGGATGCTACTGGCCTTCTTGGCCATCTGGGCACACTCTGCTTCTTTTTCAGATGGCTTTGTTCAACAAACACCCCACGGTCTTTTTGCAATGGGCTGATTTCCAGCCATTCTGCCCCCCCCAGCCTGTAGTGCTGTATGGGGTTATTATGACCCAAGGGCTGGATCTACCACTTGACCTTGTTGAATTTCATTCATTTGGCCTCGTCCCTTTGATCCAGCCTGTCCAGATCCCTCCACAGAGCCTTCCTACCCTCCAGCAGATCAATGTTCCCACGCAATGTTGTGGTGTCTGCAAACTTACTGAAGGTACACTTGATCCACTCACCCAGATTGTTGTCAAAGATGTTAAACAGGGCTGTCCCCAATACTGAGCCCTGGAGAATACCACAGCCACCAGGTGGATGTGCCACTGCTCACCACCACTCTCTGGCTATCCAGACAGTCTTTAACCCAGAAAACAGTGCACCTGTCCAAGCCCTCAGGAGCCAGTTTCTCCAGGAGAATGCTGTGGGAAAGAGTGTCAAATGCTTTACTGAAGTCTAAGTAGACAACATCTACCACCCTTTCCTCATCCACCAAGCAGATTACCTTGTCATATAAGGAGATCAGGCTGCTCAAGCAGGACCTGTCTTTCAGGCCCATGCTGGCTGGGCCTGATCTTCTCATTGGCCTGTATGTGCTGCATGATGGTACTCAAGATGATCTGTTCTGTGACTTTCCCTGGAACTGAGGTCAGACTGACAGGCCTGTAGTTCCCTGGATCCTCCTTCTGACCCTGCTTGTATCTACAAGCCTGCCACTTTGGCTATCCTTTCATCATCTAGCCCCTCCCTGGCTAGCCAGGACTGCTGGTAAATGACTGAAGCTGGATCAGTGAGCACTTCCAGCAGCTCCCACAGTGCCCTTGGGTGGATCCCATCCAGTTCCATAGGCTTGTGTGCATCTAAGAGGTGTAGTAGGTCCCTGATAATATCCCCATCGTTATGGGGGCTTAATTTTCCTTGCTGTCCCTGCCTTCCAGCTCAGGATACTGGATACTCTGAGAACTGATCTTATTATTAAAGGTTGAGGTAACGAAGGCACTAAGTACTGCAGCCTTTTCCTCTTCCACAGTCACCACATTTCCCCTTGCATCCAGAAGAAGATGTAAATTCTCTTTATCACTCCTTTTGTTCCTGATGTATTTAAAAAATGTTTTTAGTGTCTTTTATTGCAGTATCAGGATTAAGTTCTAGTTGGGTTTTGACCATTCTAATTTTCTCCCTGCATAACCTAATGATAAACTAACAGCCCTCCTGAGCTGCCTGCCCCTTCTTCACTTCTTTTTACCCCAATTCCCAGCTAAAGCTCTGTGTTCAGCCAGGCCAGTCTTCTTCCCCTACAGTTCATCTTTCAGCACATGGGGGTAGCTTGCTCCTGTACCTTTAAGGTATGTCCTGTACCTTTTGAGAAATGTGTGGTATTCCTGGACTCTTTTGCCCTTCAGGACTGGCTCCCAAGGGACTACCCACCAGCCTCCTAAAAAGGCCAAAGTCTGCCTTCTGGAAATCCAGTGTGGCAGTTCTGATGAGCCCCCTCCTTAATTCCCCAAGAACCAAAAACTCTACCATTTAGTGACTGCATATCTTTTAGTTTATTTCTTTTTGGAGTAAGGAAACAAAAAGGCACCTGCCATGTGTCTATGACACATCACAAAACAGGAAAAACAAGAGATTCTAAAGACTGAAATGGTAGTGTCCCCAGTGATATGTTGGACAAGCGCACACAGAACAGAGGAAAAAGCAGTCCTTGAAGTACATGATTTAACCTGACCAGCCCTAAACGTTATTCACTGAGCTACAACCTCTGTATAGACATGATTGACAAAAGTGTCTGCTTTCAAACAAGGTTGATGAAAAAGGAATAGATCAAGCCTGGACTAGCAAATGATTACTTGGGAATCATTTGGTTCAGGTGCAAGTTACTGCTCCTGTTCAGGAACAGATGCAGTCAGAGTCATCCTGAAGAGGTAATTGTGCACTTGCCCTGTCTTCTGTTCCACTCTTTCCTCAATCAAAAAACCTTTAGCTTGAGAAGTCTCCTACTATAAACTATTTGTGGGTAGTAAATGGTCTGGATTTTGATGAGATGCTGCTGTGTATCATTGAGGAAGTGTTCTGATAATTCTCAGCTCTGAATATCTTCAGTATCAAGAAAATTGCTGTAGTTTGAAAAGACTTTTGTCATCAAATACGCATAAACTAGACATTCTTGACAATTGATGAGAATCAAACTTCTGATTTTCATCACAATTATCTGTATCTTAGTTATAGGGTTATTTGGCATTCACAGGGGTAATGAGTTAAACAATTTCTCACAGATACCATTAAAACTCACATTACTATGCAGAAAGCATAATTTGATTGACACTGCCAAAACTTGTGTTTTACAGCAGCAGTTAATCTGTTCTGTGCTGCACCTACATCAAACAACATCTTTAATGGCTCATAAATTATAAATGTTGAAAAAAGAAACAGAGCAGGAAATGCAGTAAAAAAGAGCACCATCTTGGTAAATAGCAGTAGATAACAGCATGCTAACTACTTTTCCAGACAGCATTTTCAGGGATCCAACAAAGGCATGGCACTGGTATGCATTTATGTATTATAAAGATTTGTTTTTTCGGCACTGAATATTCATTTCTTTCTAAATTATCACTGTTTCAAAGCAATATCAAAAGATTTCTACCATTTTTTAAAATAGTAGCAGTAACCATCATTTTATCTCAAGAGAGGAGGCAGATGAGTTAATGTAGAGAGGCTTTTCAGGGCAAAACCCAAGTATTTACATGTATAAATCATATTGATTATTATAGTCTTAGTAGCTTAATAGGACTGTAATTTTGATTTGCTTTCTATGTTGTTATCAGTGGAAAGTAGTACTGTTGTGTTGAAAGTTGTACTGTTCAGCAAATAAACAAGAACAATTTCAGAAGATAATAAGAAAAACAAGAACTAGGGTTTTATTGAGAGTTTGGGTTGAGGTTTTTGGAGATGGATGGATTACAAATAGTTAGGCTCTTTTAAAGTAAGTCATTAAAAATGATGGGCTATTTCTCACCACCAAACAATTTTGTTCTCTTAGGCATGCTACAATAGTCAGCAGCATATAAATTTTTGTACTTTATTTTTTTTAAACCACTATAATATTTCTTGAGGATTCAATGTCCTAATTTATGCCAAGATAAATGGCAGGGTTCTTGGATGGCTGAACACAGACAGCAGACAGTTTACACAATCTTCATATAAGCCCAAGTTCACTTGCTCTGGAGTTTTATCCATGTGGGCCAGGGAAGTGAGTCCCATTTATGCCACTTTGATGTCATACCAGGGATCATACCAGAGTTCCTCAGAGTTACCCAACAAGGGGGAAAAAAAAAAAAAAGTTGTTTTTTACAGAAATGTTCTACATATTTTTCAGGATGGCAGGGAAGTGGTATAGTCTATGCAGTGGCTATGATTCTTTCATCATGATTTGTAATTGGGATCAGTCTATTCCAGTTTATGGTAAGTTGCTATTAGAAATAAGGAAGAACATCAACCTCTAAACAAAACATAGCAACTGAATAGCACATAAAAATACACTGCACATGAACTTGGATCTTTTGGACTCAGCTCTGCAAGTCAGAGAGATTCTGAGTTACCAATCAAAAACAAGATTCCTATGTATACAGCAGTATTTTAAATTGTCTGTAGCACTAGAAATATTACATATAGTAATGGTTATTCTAAGACTTTTAAAAACCCCAGTTTCTAAAGACATGTTTAATTTGCCTAAATGAGCTACTTAACAAAGATAAATAATTGTATATCAGGTTTTTCATGTCAATTCTAACAGGTCAATTCTTAGCTTAAGGGATCATCTCCAGATAACTTCAATTTAACAAGTCAATTTTTCAGTGTCCAATTAGGACCCCTCCTTCCCTTATTTTCAGTAATTATTTTGTTGATTGTATAAGACAGTTCTTGTGCTTGAAGCAATAGGTACTTGGATTCTTTTGAAGCAAAGATTGGTACACATAATACCATGAGAATTGTTTTCCTAATGATATGCCCTGTGATTCAAGATCTCATATCTTGAAGAATTATATAATTTACACAAATCAGACATTCTGCAAAGCCTATGATAGAAATAAGCCAAGAGTTAATCTTCTTCAGTTATCTGGAGTTTGCTAAACATGAATTATTTTAGTTATTTTGATAAAGTTTTATGTGACAGTAGTCCTTGCAATATGTCTGCAATACCCTTCAGGAAGGCATTGTTGAAACAGAATATATCAATTATTTCTTCTTAATCCATGGGGCTCAAATAATAAAATAATCAGCAGAAGAAAAAGTGAGGGCTTTCTCTTTAAAAAATAAATAACTGATATGGCTACAGGTCTTCTTTCTTATTAATATTATCCTTTGTTAATGTACAATATTTTCAACAAATGCAGTATACACTCTCTCTACACCTTTTCCAAGGAAGAAACAAAACAAATCCCAAAAACACATTTTTGCCAGTAAGTTATTTTTTCTGTGTTTCTAGCATGGTTTACTTTTAATTAATTTAATTTTATCAGCCAGTTTATCTAAAGATTAAAGCTACATTCAAATTAGAAAACATAATTGTACATAGAGGTAGCAGCAGTAGGTTTATTCTACAGTTAACTAGCAATAAGGTAAAAAATGCATTGCAATATTATTATTATCACTAGAGGCATGACTTTAAAAACCATTACAGTGTATCTAGATTAAATGAAGTGAGAAAAAGTGTTTCTGGTGTTGGTCTAGCACCCATAAAAAGACAAAAGGGAAAGCTTTCTTAGCTGCCAAGGCAATAGCCAACTACATAATAAACATGCACTTACTGAATCCACACTCCATTTAGAAGAATACTAAGTCCTGGACACATTAAAAAATAGATCTATATAACCAAGATAATGTGGTTTCTCACCTAAATTTTACACATAATTTTTAGATTAATGGGCATTTTGTTTACAGTCTTACCATGGAGTAGAACTAAAAAGACACAACTATTACCAGTTAATCTTTGCAATACATGGAATATTACAGGGAAATGACAGACAGATGGTCAAATTCATAGATGAAGAAATGTATTACAGATACACATATATATATATAGTTCTTATATTACCACCAAGATGGACAATACATCTAGAAAATTAAGTTTGGCAATGACAACTGCTGACACTGTACATACCCACGAATACATGTATTTTTATATTTACAAAAATGCAGATTCTTTCTTCAAAGTAAGTATGGGTTTACAATGCTAGATAAATTAAATTTTACTCCATAAAATAAACATATGGCAATTATGAATGAACACATTATTTCCCCCATTGATTCTAGGAACATATTCAGCATGAGTCCTATAAAACATAACACAGGTGTTCTACGGGAAACTTCAAATTGATCCGCATTGATATAAAATATCTGCGCAAAGGTGTAATCACTGACTTTCACCATGTCCTTGCTCTGTGTCCATATTGTATTTGTGCTTTGCACTCTCCCTCTCAGCTTATGAATTGAGGCATTAAAGATTTGAAAATATGGTGTGAGGAAAACTTCTGGCATATTCTTTGGTTAGAAAGAAAATCACATTCTTACCTGCTCTTTACATTGCACATCAGAAATACCACTGGGGCCAACAGGACATATTGTAAAGAAATATCTTTTCAATTGCTCCTGTATTTTACAGTTCAATATCTTAAAATAAGAGTGTTTTGATAACTTCAACTTACATAGACATAGCTTCTTTTTTCTGTCATAAGAGTATGTAGAAAAACTACTAGATTTCCATTTTCATCATTACTTACTGAGACCTCATTAAGTTTGTTACCCTAAGCTGCAAATAGACAACTAAAGAATTCATTAGATATTATCAGAGCATTAAAAAAGGGTGACTTTTTCCCTCCTTGAACTTTTAAAAAAAAATTATTTGTGACTTGGAGTATTTTCTCTGTACTGTGCAAAACAGGTTTTCTTTTCCAAGTGCATGCTTTTATGTGTTATCAGCATTCGTGTATTTGCTGATGCTATACTGTCTGTCAAAGGTGTAGCATTAAAAAGTTACCTCTTAAGATGGCATTACAACTCAGATGAAGATTAAAGAGCTTGACTTTTGAAATATTCAATTATTTGTCAATGTTTGTGAGTCAGTAATTTGCCCCAGTATCATAAGGAATCACACCTGTTACCTAACTTCTTTGTTTTTCATCAGACAAATTGTCCAATGTTTGCACATGAAGTAATGCTGCAGAAACTACATTGGTGACTAGAAACAAGGACATATATTGTATTTTCCTTTCTTCGCTGTCCCATCTAACCCTCTTGGGGTTTCTTAGGTAAAGGGGATTTTGAAAGAGAACATTTGTCCTAGCCAGCTGGAGCCAAGAAAATGCTGTAAACCACACACATTAAATGACATAATGCTCCATTCTATGTGATCTCTCCAGCAGATAATACAGACAACACTGTTTTTCACTCTGCCACAGTCTGCACATTTTTCTATGCACATAGGCTTCCTACTACTTTAAACAGTATCAGGAGACAAGTAAAACAGATTGCAAAAGACATTTGATGCAAAACTCAATGTAGCTGAATGAACCTCCAGTACAACTCTAGGTTTCCTGCAAAATATAAGAGCAAGGACTTAAATATTGAGTAGATAAATCATTAGCAGGTTAAATTCTCAAGAGTTTAACTTAAGTTAAATTATTTTTAAAATCTCAAAGTTGAAAAATAAGATTTTTCCTTAATGAGATACTTTTCCCATGGGGCAAGGAAAGACATATTGCACAACACATATATCAGATCACTCATCACAAGTAAACCAAGATTCAGGGAGTTAAAAGAACAGGCACTGGAGTACTGTATCAATAAAGAAGGACATTTGGTAGAATGTAGCTGTAAGTACACATCTCCGTGAACTGAAATCTTAATAAAATATGTTATTTGGTTCATAGAAGCATTAAAAACTGTTGCATTTTAAAAACAGCTGGAAATTAAGCTTCAAGTGGCCACTTCTTTGGCCCTGTCCGTCCAATGAGAACAGGACAAAAAGGCAGAAATTATGGGTTGAGATAATGATTTACTAGAAAAACAGTACTGAGATAAGGAAAGAAACACTAACACCAACAATACTAATAACAACAGTGTTTAAAAGAGGGTGATTTCATGGAAAAATTGTTGATGCAAGTACAAATGACTTGATGCTACCACAACAAGCAACACGGCTTCCTGAGACCAAAGAGAAAATGGTAGATGTTACCACAGCCAGTGTTTTTTTCCCTCAAGACAAAAAAGAACAATGTCAGAAAAATCATCCATACTCACACTTCTCCCTCAAGCTTGAAACAAGGAAAAACAGTGATGGACAAACCCGCCAAGCTGGACCATCCTCACCACATCACCCCACTGCTTTGTACTCTGCTTTGTTCCCCAGATAAAAAAAGGGAACAAAAATGGTGGTGGTTCCACACCACATTCCCTTTTTCTTCCACCAGAAGCCATGTCCCCCAGTGATGATGTGCATGATGTGCATGATATAGAATAAGTAACCTAGACATGCCCACATGGTTCCAGGCTCCACATCCCCCCTCACAGCAACTGTGAGAAAATTAACTCTTCTCTAGCCAAAACCAGGACAAGAACACAGCGTGATTTCACCTTGATAATATGGTATTTCATCTGAGTTACATTCTTTAATAATAGAACTAATGAAAATAATTGTTCTTTTTAAAATAGTGGGGCCCATTACACAGAAATCCACTATTGTAAAGAACAGATACTGCAGAAACTGAAGCAAACACAACAGATATCACTTAATTGCATTTTGTCTACAATGGAAAACACTGTGTTTGAAAAGGCAGTAATATACATGCTCCTACTATTTCTTGAAGTCTGGATATCTGTGTCTGCAGTTGTTAACAATGCTATTGCAGACAGAAAGGATAAACTTTGGAGTGCTACTGAGGGCAATTTACCAAGGTATGGCATTGAAACTTGCTGCTTTCCTAGACATTTCCTCAAATCATCTAGATAATTTGTTACAATTAAAATTTTGACCTGGCATGGCGCTTCAGCACTTTACTCCAAACCCCATTTTGCTAGCAGTGTCAGGAGACCACAGAGCCCTGACCCTATTTGCTTACAATCTAAATATAAAATAACACAGATTCAGATAGTTGAGAGACTGTCATATCACTAGGACAACATTAGCTAACATAACAGCAAACAGAATAACATTTATAGAATAATTATTATTCAGTGTTGGCTTAGCATTTTGGACTGGTGTTAAGTGCTTCCTGTCACTTCTTTTCCTTCAACTGGAGCTCTTGCTATTACTGCAATTCAGTAGCATTTATGAAGTACATTTTGCCCTTAAACCCAAATTGAACATTAGCATTTTGCAACATTACCCTCTTATATGTTCCAGTATGAAATGAAGCCAAAGTAGGTTCAAGGGATGAGGGAATCCAGCTCATAAAACCTTAATTATTGCCCCTATAAAAATGTTAATTAACTCAACTCTAAAATGCCAATAGAAATATGAGTATCATCTTCATTGTGAACTTTGAAGTACTGGTGATTTGATATGTCCTGCAGAGGAATAGTGGTATTTACCAAACAGAAAGTAAAACAGGATTGTGTAAGTTATAAAAATGAAGAATGCATTTTCTGACTTCGAACCATATATGTGAAAAAAGTAAATCTCAGAATACTGAGAAAGCAGGCTTCCTCTCTCACTTCCCCTGAGCAAGCTGCTGAGGAGTCAGTGCAGCAGCTGCACACACCAGAGGATCATTACTCCTACCTGAAGCTCATAATTTCAAAGCAAATCTCTCAGCAGCCATTGAAGAATCAACCAGGCCTACAGGCTCCTGTTAGTTTCCTGTTGCTCAGTTAAGCACCTTCTCCTTGAGTTTCACTTTTCTTTTTGATATTTATCATGATTTGAACCGTGGCGTGACCCACAGGTTGCCAAGGCACTCCAGTGATTAATCAGTGCAACTCCTTGAGTCCATGAACGGTGTGAGAATTTGTGACAGATGCACTTCACCCCTTGCTGTATTTTTGTTCAGGCTGAATAAGGAGCAGCAAACCTCACACCCTATGGTGAACCTGTGAGCTGGAAAGCTCCTGTCTCTTGTATGAGCGGGTCAAGGTGCCTTGGAAAAATATATTTTAGCCTGGCTTTGAAGGCCCCAAAATGCAAGATAACCAAATTACAAAACAAGAGTATAGAGCTAAAACACATCTGGCTTGTCTATACTATTGACTAGCAGCCAACTACTTCACTTTGCAATATTCCCATCAGGTGAACCTTGCTGTCAAACTTAACTGAACTTTGATACAACAGCGATAAACTTTGTTAAATTCCATTGAATATACTGAATTGTGTCAAATTATTTTACCTCAATAAAACATATTGCTGCTTCTCTCTTTTGGGTGATGTGACTTCCATTCATCTGCAACAAATTATTATGGTCAACAGTATGAAAAGTATTATCACAGATTATTTATGGAGTTATGAAATAAACCTGAGTCCCAGCTTATCAGAAAATTGTGCTTGTGGTAATTGGTGTGATTGGAAAGTTGTGGAAGAACAGCCAAAAGTGGCTAGTGGGAGTATAAAGGATGAAAAAGGGAAAGGAATTATTTGTAAAATGCCAGGTACCCATTTAGAAGCTGCTTATCAGGATAGGAATAATAACAATACTACTACTACTATTACTGCTACTACTAATAACAATAATAAAGAGCAAGACCTAATAGAAGAAATAGAAGACAAAAAGGTAGCTGAATTAATACTGTATTTGAAAATTGATCAGCTGCTGAAACAGTCAGAGGAAGAAATGTAGAAAGAATAAAAGTTAGAAGAAAAGGTCAAGATTATGCTTATGGGGGATCCCTCTCGACCTGATACTGTGCATCTGATAAATATTGGGGACCAAGTAGAGAAGTAAGGTTTTTAAGTACTTGGTGAACAGTGGACACTGCAGTGTTTCCTCTAGATATCTGAAGAAAAATTGAACAGCTGCAATTACAACAATCTAAAAAACAGCTACAATAGTCAACAGGAATTTTAGAATATTTGAGAAAGCACATACCCAGGTTTGCTATCATTGTTCATCCATTGTATTAGCTTTTAAATAAGGGCAAACCCTGGGAGTGGAAATTAGAATATAAGGAGGCAATAAAAACTCTGACTGAAGAATTAAAAACATGTCAATCATTTGGACCCATACACCCTCATAACCTTATCATAGCCGAATACGGTTTTACTGAATATTGTACTTACTTTAACCTATTTCAAAGGGGTCCTGACAGACCAAAGAGACCTTTATTGGTCTGTATACTGTACTTAAATAGAAAGAACTTGGATACTCTGAATAGGAAAAGGGGTTTTTGTGTTTAGTCAAAGTAGTGAGACAAGTTGAGAAAATATACCAAAGACAGCCTGTACAATGCACAAGACCATTTAACTTGCTAGAAGCAATCCTAGAGGGGATTGCTCATTCAGGAGTTGCACCAAAACACACAGTCAGAAAAGCATTGGCTTATTTGGCAGGAATTGGAGAAGAATGAAAGAAATCAAAGGACATCATAAAGTTTTCAACCAAAGATTCCTATAAATGCATATCCATTAGCATTATGCAAGCTTTGAAACCTCATCAATTTCTAATTGTGAAGGAAACCTCACCTTAAATATTTCCCTGAGGGAACACCAAGAGAAGACATTTGATTCACTGGTGCCTCTGCAAAAATGTTAAACAATAAATGGTGATACAGGGCTGCTGCATTGAACATCACCATTGGCAAACAACAAATGAAAGAGGACAAAGGCAGCATACAAGTAGGAGAATAAAGAACAGTTATTTTAGCAAGACAGAATGGAGCAGAAGTCATATAAATATACATTTCCATACTCTGTGGATTGGTTACACAGAGTGGCTCTGTCAAAGCAAATCTCTGAAATGGGAAGTAAGCAGAACTCAAGGAGAACTCAAGGTTGATAACCATTACTAAACACAGCCAAATAAAGATCATTCAAGATAGGATAGATGAAAGCTCATGGTGAGGGCAGCAAACCAGCTACAGAGTGAAACCAAAAAGAAAATGTATTGACTGAAGTTGGGAAAATAAAAAGCGTGAACTTTTTAAATCCCAAGTGACATCTGTTGGGAGCATGACTACATCAAAAATTAGGCCACAGAGGTAAAGAAGTACTTTATTTTCCTGCACAGAACAAGGGTTGGCCCCTAAACAGAAAAAGTAGTGAAGTCACGTCCTCAACATACAATAAAATTACAACCAAATGATCCTGCTAAAGAATCACTCCTACAATCAAGAAAAAACTTTGTGGTCAACATGGCAAATTGATTACATCAGGCCAGAGATATTCTTTAGCTCTGTGTGATACCAATATATCCTCACAGGAGTTGGAGGAGTCTCCGGCTTGTTTATGGTGACAAGTGCCGATAGGCCAAAGGTTAAAATTCAGAATTAAGGCCATCATCTTGGTTCAAGAAGAAATTCAATGGGTATTCCATACCTCATATTATCCTCAGTCAAATGGGATGACAAAAAATGCAAATGGCTTATGGAAAAAGAATTCTAAGCCACCAAGGTCCAGTGGGATACTCTATTTTCCTAAGTACTATTACAGAGTAATTGGTATGGGTCCACAGGAAGCCCTGTGAGTTGAACATTCTTTGCAAAAGATGGCACTTGATACTCCACCTTCTGATTAAAAAAAAAAAAGTCTGATAACATTACAGTCCTGCAAATGCAAAATTACAAACCTGGTAATGTCATGGTAAATTTGACAAAAATCAGAACTGTAGCTATTAGTCTAGTTAAACCTTGTGGTCCACTTGCCTAGAAAGCTACTGATAGCAGTGGTGCAAAACATAGAATCAATGCATGGTACATTTTTATTTCTTTCTAACAGGGTAACTTGTCCAGAAGAACCCAAGAACAGTCTATTTTAACCTACTTGCTTCCCCATTAATGCCCACCTGTCTCAATCATCAGCAAGAGATCAGCCAGTTTTGTGGCAGTACAGATCACAGAATAGTCTGAGTTGAAAGGATCCATAAGGATCATCCAGTTCAGCTTTGAAGTGAGAGGCCCATATGGGGATTGAACCCACAACCTTGACATTATCAGCACCATGCTCTAACCAACTGAGCTAACCTTGGGGGCATAAATAATGTGCCTTGTTACTAACAGACAGTAATACAAATGTAACCTGTAAGTCTTGGCCACTGGTTAATAAGATATTTTATATATACATGTCATGATTATTCACAGTAACTTTCACATGCCATATAGGAAATGCTGTAACATTGCTCAGTATATGTGACAGTGAAGGGACATTATGATGTCGCAGTATCATGCAGATGGAACACTCAAAAGGAATGCAATGTAATAGTAGAAATGATATCACTGAGAATCACTAAATCTATTGCAATGACATCAGTGCCTACCTTGAATACTCCCCCAGTTTTATGAAGGAGTTATTAAGGAATGCATTCCATGCAGATAGTTCAGTGTGTAGCTGCCATGCAAGCTGCAGATTGAGCTTTGGGTGGCTGGGGCCAGAACAGGAACAAGAGGCCATGAACTGGTACCAGCACTTTGTATACCAAGGGGCACAGAGACCTGTGGCACCAGCCAGGTGACCAGACACTCAGAGGCACCGCAGGAACTGAGAACCCAGCTGGAAGAGCCCAGACTTTTGATTGTTTAGACTGTAAGGGCATAAAAAAGGATATGAGGGTCCCTGCTCAAGCTATTCTTTTGCTATTGAACCATGATTAAATTATTCAAAGGATTGAGACCTCTGAAGCTCTGATATGGGAAACCTGGGGTTGAGCTAGGAAAGGAAATCTGGTCTGACTGTGTGAGTGGAGTGTGTGTACGGGGTCAAGTGGGGAACCTGATGGCTTGCTGGAGCTGTCCACCGTGAAGGAGCTCTCATCCCAGCTCAGGTGGTACAAGTGCGACTGCCAGAGTTGTTCCTGGATGGTTAGACAGGCAAGTTTCCTTAACGGAGTCTAATGCTGCACCCAAGCCTAGGTATGCAGAATGCAGCAAACAAACACGCAGGAGATGATAACCTCTGCCTTAACACGTACAGTGCAGACCAACATATCCAAAATTGACCCAGTGGGCAGCAAGAATGAAGGCATCCATCTGATCACACACATCAGCCTTATATTTTGTGTTAGTATTCTGTATCCAGGAATCAGGATGTGGGTTGGTGACACTAACGTTCACATTATAGACAGAGACACTGCCCTACAATATGATCATGATATTGCTGATGGAGCTATTAAGCTTCTCCTTTTATACAGCTGTTATACCTGTTACACAGGTAACAATACCAGGTAAACCCAAAAAGGGATGGCAAATGCTCAAGAGGAATGGAGCTATTTGGATTCATTATGGGAGTTTGTGCACCAATTAACTGTCAAGATCATGGTTCAGGTGCCACAGTGGGCACTGGGAAGTTTAACACTTCTCTTATTCCCACAACACTACCACACCAACAGCCACACCTAGTCCTTATCAATCCACTTCCTATCATATTACTCCCAGAATCAACCAAACATTATCCTCACAAATTACTGAAATTAGATCTTATGCAATTAAATACACAGGCCAACAGTGAGTGTTGTTTAATTCATCATGCTCCCTCAAATGGGTGAAACTACCAACACAGATCAATATCTCAGTAATTAAACCTACTTGTTCATTATTCTTAAGTATGTCCCATGCAGGATGATTAGAGTGGTTGCACGGATGAACTATCACCTCTCCAAAACAATCAAGAAAAGATGCGACTGATATCTTAGGAATAGGACTAAGAGTATTAAACAGCACAAACACTGAAGTTTTAGCCAACAAATAATCTCTGCAACAAGTAATTTACACAAGTTAGAACATCCATAAAAACCTTTGCTATTGCATTGGGAACTAGCCAATCGCTCTTATCTGATGTATTTTCCCAATGGGAAAGAAAGAAAGGGACCACCAACTAATTGCAAGTGCACTATGTGGAACCCAAGTTAATGTCTGCCTCACTCTTTTTTGTTTTCAGGCTCAGCTGTGGGTACAACCTACTGTGGCAGCAACTGTAGGAAAACGTGAAGGGGGCACCTTACTCTCTGAAATTCAAGAGATAATCTGGGATAATGCAACTGAATTTGAAAAGCAATTCCAATCTTGGCCATGTCTAGTCAATTTTACCTATGACTCTACTGACAGTTAATCCAAAATTTTTAGTATAAATATCCAATGTTTTGGTATATACTACATACCACATCATTGGGCTGAAATTAAATCATAAAGGAACTGCACTCTGTGCAATAAAACACAGGTATAGGCTCAACAAAAGGGGAACAAGTAGCAGAGTGTTGATGTTGATATATGTGCTGTGTGAGAACAACAAGAATTTGTGAGAGCAATGCTATTAAAGCCTAAGACATTTGTCTTGACACTGAACAAAGTATTTGCCGTTTTGAGATACATCCTGACACAACCTCTGAAACTGTACTTGTGTATTTTGGAAATGGATGTGTTTGTTATGAGAACCCTCAGTGATTTTATATTTCTAGGCAACATCACTGTAGATAGAAGCAATCACTCAAATAATTGTAGATTTAATTTTACTGAAATTATGGGCTTTGACTTTAACTATTCAGCTCCTGTCACTTCTCATCAATTATTACAATCTAACTCTACATCATATCAAGATTTACCACCTAACTCCATTGAAATGAATCTTGCATTGTTAAAAAAGCTATTATAGCATGATGATCTCTACTCATTGCAGAAAAAACAGTTTAAGAAAATGGACAAAGAATCTTGATCACTGCTCATTATGAAGCAAAATAAATATATCATCTTCTGAAGAGTGCAAAGGATGGAAAACATAATTGGTGGGATAACTTATTCAGATGGTCACTAACAGCAACAAGAAATTTGATTCTAAGCCTTCATCCTGTTTTGATTTTGTTAGCTCTAACAATAAGACTGTTTTTACTGACAGTCTTTCCACGCAGAGTTTTGGTACTTAAGAAAGCAAATACTCTACATTTATCATGTGAAATCACCCAATTATGTAAAAATAACCCCTATAAAAGTCATAGCAATATTTTACACTAAAAGCTGTTTCCTTACTGTGGATCGTCAAGTGTGTCAACAGGATATATCAAGTGTTTATGGCACAGCGACATAGAGTCCTGACCACATCAGGACTCTATGGCATGGTGTAAGCTGACTCTAGTCATGGGGGAGTGTGATACATACACTTTTCCCCTCACTGCCCATTCTAACTCAAAGTTCCTTTGTGTTTCTTCCATTCAATAATTAATAAGGTGAACCTTGCCATCAAACTTTATGAACCGTGCTAGACCACTGTTAATCTTTGTTAAATTTCATTGATTACATTGAACTCTGTCAAATCATTACCTCAATAAAACTTATTGCTGCTTCTCTCTTTGGCTTGAGGTGTCTTTCACTCATACACAACAGAGTTATAAGACACCAAGGTAACAGACCATGAGCCAAGAACCAAATGAAATCCTGTAAATTTGAGTTACTCTTAGCCCTGGTAGTAGCAGATGAAGAGTCAACTTTCAGGACAAGTCCAGCATCTACTTCACATCATGGGCATCCGAAATTAGCTGAAGCTTTTCCAATTACTTTAATGAGGGCAGAAACAGACCACTAGAAAGATGAAAATAACCAAGTGACTCAATAGAGGATTTTTTTTTCATGAAAATGGTAAAAAGAAAGAAGAAAGGAAGGAATAAAAATAAATAAATAAATAAATAATAAAATATATTTAAGCAATTCTGTTATGCTTTAGAAAAAATAAAATGTATTATTTACCAAAATCAATCAGGTTTGCAGCATATTCCAGTAAAACATATACACTTACACAGTTCAGAGAAAATAAGCTTAATTCATTATTTTAGGCTAGCAAAAGGGCAACATTGGGAAATATCTGACTCATATCACTTAAAGAACAAAACATTATGATAATCAGTTGCACTAATAACATACCTAAAAATGCTTTATCTTTCAATAAATGCTCTTGTTTTAAGCGTTTTCTAAAACAAAAAGTAATTACAGAAATGCTTCTTATTCAAATGAGACAAAAGATCATCTGTATAAAGTGGTGCAAAATGTAATTAGTATCTGGTGCTTGCTCTTTATTCAGGTTTTTTTTTCCCCATTTCATTCTGATTCATTTTTAAGAAGACATTAATTTGAAAAACTGAAAGCATTCTCTCACAACATGTAGAAATAACTTTCATTTGCTTCATGACAGCACCTGGCAGAGATGTTGACACCCTGAATATGTCATTGGGTATCAAGAGAAATAGGTAGTAGACATGTTATAGTGAGAAAATATTTATTGCTACTTTTTTATGGCTTGTTCACGGAGCATGTGGAAGTGGTTCTGTATCACACTTTCCTATTTAAAAGCAAAACTGTTTACTGATTTAACTGGTGATGTGACTGTCATTGCCTTGCAAATCTACTGAGTGGGCAGACCACCACTTAAAACATTAGCCTTCTTTGTACAGGGAATAGAGGTCTAGTAGCCCTCTTTTTTTTTTTTTTTTTTTTTCCCCCCGAGGAAGAATCAACCACCTGCTTGTGTCAGATCAAAGATGTTGATAGAAAATTTCACTTTCCATCTGTCAGTCTGATACATTTCATATGGAATGAATAATATTTTTAAAAAAACCATATCGGTGTTTGCTTTTTTTTGTTTCCCAGGTCACACACTTCAGCTTGGTAAGTTTCTTTGTGTTTGGTTTTGAATGGAAACATAAGTGTGTAATCAAATTCAAAATGGTTTATCCGCACACATGATTTAAAACATGTTCTTCCCTTAATGATGAGGCACACTGAAGCTTGAAACTTGTATACCTTTATAGTTTACCTCCTGTTTACAGCCTTTGAAAATAAAGTCTCATATTTAGTTATACACACATTCATTGCTGGAGCACTACAAATTCACACAGTGTTAAGAAAGCAGTCTCAAGAGAAGTACTTTCTTCAAAATCAGACTGAACTGAAGTAGTCCAGCATATTACCTGCTCAAGGAAAACTAGATCTTATTAACAATGAAGAATGAAAAGAATAGTTATAATTAGAGAGCAAGACTAGTAGAGTATCTATCAAAGAAGTGATAAAGACCAGTGCAGGGTTACGTATAGTCTGACTGATTGCGAAGCAGCAGCTTGGACTAGACAGTGAAGGATGGAGACAGCAGAAAGGGGCAACAGGAGGGAAAGCAGAAGAAAAGACATACTAACAGCTACTCTTTGACTGAATGAATTGAGTGGAAGAAAACAGAATACAATGAGGAAAAAAGAAGTGGCCACAATGGAGGGCCAGAAAGAATATGAGTTTCAGACTTCGGATGAAAGGATGAATTTCAAAGGTCCCTTTCCCTTATGGGAAAAAAATCCAACTTAATATTGGCAATTTCTTCCCATGTAAATGCTCTCTTTTGGGAGAATAATCATTGCTAGTTCCACATTACAAAATATAATTGTTGAAATATAAAACTTTCAGCCCATTATAGTTATGTGTGTTTTGTCATGATTTTAAATAGGAAACTGAAACAGTAATATGCTGGCTGACTTTGAATTATAATGTCAATTAGACAAAGCAGACAGCTAAACTCCATTTCTATAAATGTGACTATAGGAGAGAATGAATTCTCTGCTGGTATTAAAGAAAAAAATTCAGATAACTACCAGGCTGACCCAGCTAGAATTTACTGTACTCTTTATTGCACAAAGGAAAAATACTTGCAGGTTCTTCAAACCGTGAACAAAATGAGCAAATCTGGGACAAATTAGCCAACTAAATCATTAAAATGAATCATCAACTTGACTCCCATCTGCTTGCATTGCATAGATGGAAATAAAAAGAGCAACTCTGCCATCCGTTTTCTCGGGTTCCAAATAAGTCCAGAGAGTCCTATACTGTCAGACAAAAACAAATGCATAGTTTTTATAAATAGTTACTGGTGTGCATTTAGCACTTTGTGGGCCCTATGAAACGCATTCACAGCAGTACTCATTCAAGTGTTTTAATTACTGTAATATCTGCTGTAGCAGTAGTCATATAGTAGCATTTTGAACTTAATCTACGGGTACAGGCCCAGGAAAAGCCCTTATTATCTGGACTTTGAAGCTTTTGTCAAAAGTCCTTGAAAGTTTACACAACATTTTTCAATTACTCTTTTGTAAAAGTGAAAAAAATGCGCAAATGTGTCAATTCTTCAGAGTATGAAGGGTAAAGAAAAACGAAGTTATTAGAGTAAAACAAATGCCATTTTGAGGCAGGATTAATTAACATAGAAATTTTATGCTCACTACCTGAGTCACATATGTCTAAAAAGATCCTACCTGCTCTTAATTAAGTCAGGGATTACCTAACTAGTGCTACTTTACAAACAATAATCCTGAGTTTGGTCCCATGTACTACATCCAGAATCCCTTTCAAAATTAGGATACATGTTCTTTAATGTGTAAGAAAATCTGAGGACTTGCAATACAAATAAAATTTTTTGAAGTTTCTAAAGTTGCAGCCGACTGGTTGTCTTGCTTTCACTGGTTGTCTTGCTTTCTGATCATCTCGATACAGTTGAAGCAGTTTGTTACTGCCACATCATATTTCTGAGACCTTGTGCTATTTCTTCAGTGAAATATCCCTGGAAGCAGCCTAACCTTTGCATGCTAAGATTTTTAGGTAAATTACAAGTCATATCTGAAGACATATGTAAACAGTTTACTCTCCTTTGTTCTAAGACTGATCTTAGGATAGAGCTCCTAATATCTGGAAGTCGAGATCGTAAACAGATTACAATTTTGACTACCTTTATTTTTACTCCTTTCGAAGTCTGTCACCTTCCAACAAAACAGGAATGTTGTAGTTAGGCCAGTCAGCATGTTTGTAGCAGGAACAATGCTTCAACTTAACATAATTTAGTCAGAGGAGACTTCAGCACAAAATCACATTCCTTTCCCAATCTAGTCCAAATAGGCTACTATAACAAATACTTTTTGTTTTGTTTTGTTTTGTTTTTTCTTTTTTTTTTTTTTGTTTGGGTGGCATAATTTATGTGTAAAAAATACCATTCCATTGCTACTGATGCCAAGTCCTGTATGTAGACCTGTAGCTGTCTGGAGAAGCTTCTTTAACAACTACTGAAAAACAAGTTTCTTGATGACCTTATCACAGGCTTTCCTCTAAAAGAGAAGTTGATTAGAACCACGGGGGCCAGAGCTGCAAAGCCCCTGAAAGCCCAGTGTCCAAGATCAGTCAAAAGAGTGCTGGAGTTGGGTATTGGACAGGCTTAAAAATTACCCAGGAAAAAAAGTGTGGTCTCTTCATTGTGTGTGCTCCAGATCATTTATCTTGTACAGTGCAGCTGAAATACTGAAACATAGAAGAAGAGACAATATTAAAAGGTGTTGCAAGCTCCTAAACCCTCATATCTAAGAGGCAATGAGAAGTGACCTGAGAAATCTAAAATCAAAGCAGTAAGGAGGAATAAAGGGGTCTCAAAAAGACAGACGAGAACACTGGCATAGATTTATGTGGCCTCCAAAGGTTAGTCACATAGCAGTCTCAACAAGGGACTATAAACTCGGTCAGGAGCACAGGCTTCTCAGAAAAAACAGAGAAAAACAAGCCACTTTCCCCCTTAATTTCTGGATTACAAAATATCAGACACCTTAAATTATTGTATCACAAAAATGGAAAGTCGCTTTTTACATAATTTTAGTCATTCTTAACAAATTCCTCCTGTGGAAGTTATCTTTGAGGTGAGAGCAGCAAAACCACACAGATACACAGATAAGAAGTACTAAAACATTTTTCCCACCCTGAACTGTTTTAATCAAACAATGTTCTCAACTTAAAAATTTCCTCTCTGCATGTAAACTTTGACATTTTTTCCCATAATAATTACTAGTGTTTTATATACTCTTTAGTTTTATGGTGCTATTTAATCAGCTGTACTTCTTACTATCCCTATTTTTCAATGTTTCCCCTCTCTTTTATTTATTTAATTTTAGAATTTGCTGTAGAGCATAAAATGCAGAATGAGTACAGGTCACAACAATGTCCATGAAGAAGAAATAAAATTAAATAGAAACATTTATATATTACATTAAACAAAGACTTCATTGCTTATTCAGCAGTGCTTTGTCCTAACAACAATACTAAAAATGGTAATGTTATCCATGTGATCAATAGAATAGACCCATAAAAGCAGTTATATTAAATATACACTAAAAGATATTAAAACAATTGTGCACTGAAAGTTCTAGGGATACTAAAACACTCACTGGCAACAGCCCAACTTGCTTAGTCAGGCAATAAAAACAATTATAGATGAATTTTTGAGTTGCAAGGAAAGGGGACAAAACCCCTTATTTGAGATTTTTGTTTATCATTAAATAATATTCCACCATATCCTTAACAACCAGAAGACAGCTATAGACTACATAGATATAAATATTTTATATTCAAAGAGCATCAGCTAAGTTTCTAATATGCGCAATTTTTAAGTGAAGTTTTATTATTTTGGAAAGTTGAAGGAACAGAACACAAAGTTTTTGGCTCTTGTATTTGACAGTCCAGTTACTAAACAGTATGTCTAGACTTGGGATCTATAGATGTCTGTCAATAACTCAGTCATTACATTTTTAAGCACAAACATTCAGCTAGAAGCATCTCATTGCTGAAATCATAACAGCTGCCAGAAAACAGGTCAAGAAGAGGAAAAGTGGAACAGGGAATAAGGTGCTATAGCCAGCCCATTCACTAGGAATAAACTGAAGGAAAGCAAGGAGAATCTAGCTACATAGTGAGCTTGCTTTGTCCTTCAGATGCTCTCTACTTCATTCCTGAGCTCCTGTACAGAGAGATCATACAGGAGGAAACATGGTGTGGTTGAACAATCTCTCCAAGGCTGCCTCCCTTCAAGCAGCAGAGATGCAAAAACCACCAGACCTCTCCGGGGTGATGCTTACACTCAGCTTTGTCTTTCTGCTCCAGAGGATGCTTGTCCTGAACATTAATATAAGCCATTCCATGCTGGCCACCCCTGAGTCTTGTTCACTCCCTGGTGCCTTCACAAAGATAGCTTTTTCCTTTCTATGAGAGAGTGCACGCTTTAACACCTGTCTTTAGGAGTTTCATCCATTAGATCAATTTCTTAAGTTCAAACTCCAGTGAAGAATGTTATAACAAGGAATGTGAAATCGATGAAAGCATATAAGTTTGTCAGGGCTCTGCTTAATTATGACCATATAGTTTTGCAATTTGCTGAATTAAGCTCTAGCTGATTTACAGTCCACCCCATTTTCTTGCATATTTTTTACTTTGGTATGCATTAATTATAGCAAAAGACATTTGGATCAACAATAAAATGTCCACTTAATACTTAGATGATTTTTCTTCCTGCAATTCAAAATTTATCATTGGTAAGAACCTGTTTATTTTTTCAGACATTTGCATAATTTGTCAATGAAGAAATATTTTTCTTGCATGTCAAATCAGATATTATCCTGACAGCAAATGCTCTACTTTATGATTAAGCAATCTTCTGAAGCTTTGACATTGCTACTAATGCAATGCACCAGATCTCACTTAACTATCCTCTGCAGATGTAATTAAGTACTTCCAAATGTTTTGCTTAATTGCATTCCTTAATGTTCTGAGTGATGTTTTGCTCTTTTCCTTCAGTTACGAATTGCATTTATAGCTTCCAGTAATCCCATTTATCATTGCAATTTGCTTAGCTTGAAATGTGCTATATTAATTAGTTCTTTTCAAGTCTTTTAAAAGAAATGTCAGGAGATCATTAATTCTATATGGGCAATTTATTATTGCTTAAGAGAATTACATATTGCGGTCTGTTGCTTCTTTTTAGAAACTTCTTTCCATATTTCCCTGTATAAAAATTATCTTACATGATCACCTTTCATAAACCCTCCCTAGTGAGTATCATTGTAAATTTTATGGTTATAAAAGGCTCCCAAGCATTCAGCAGCCCATTCCAAACAAACAGTATTACGATTTTTTTTTTTGTTTTAAACTGTTATTCTAAAATGAGTTCATGAAGCTGTATATATCATAGGAATAAGTAATTTCCGTGACTTATGAGTATGTAATGTGGTGATGAAGGTTCGCCCTGCAAAGAAACACAGGGAAACAATAGTGGAATTATTCTTTGTACAGTTATTAATCTCTAGAAGAGAAGATTGATTTTTGTTTTTTTTTTTTTTTCTTTCTTGAAATAAAACAAGGATACAAACCTGGTTCTCCATTCTTCTTTGGTTTCAGTATTCTGTCCTGGTATAAGAGTTTACTGCTTATTCATATGCTTGATTTCAAACACATGAGTTGTCACATCGAGCTTAGTGCGTTTAACCACAGGAGTAAGTCTTAGTAATATCACAGTGTTATTCACAACATGTTGACTCTGGTCCAGGGGAATTTCTGAAGCCATCTGTTCCCCTCCTGAAGAGAAGATGGGAAATATCAAGGAAAAAACCCTAGGAAAAACCCCAACTCTTGAATCTATTGACATTTATACTGTTATAATTCAAAAGAAGACCTAGTAAATGGTGGAATAATGTGAATATTAAAGTTGAAGATCAGGGTGGTAATTAGACATGAATAGTATTACCTGTCTAAGGAAGATTAACAGAGGTATGGCTCTCAGCTTACACTGTAAATTTGAAGTGGGAAGAGTTTTAAAAGAGTTGTTTGGGAAATTAGCAGAGCATGAACTCATACTCCTCATAATAGAAATGGCACATATCTATTTCCTTCTAACATGCCTGTTTAGATGCCCTTGACCATGTTCTGTGACAGTGAATTGACGAGTTTCTGTTCTATCAATCTGCTCCAAAACGAAACATACTTTTCTAAGGGGTCTTTTTTGTTTGCTTGTTTGTTTTTTGTGGGGTTTTGTGGGGTTTTTTTAACATGAAAAGAAATTAACATGATTCTAAGTGTCAGTAAATATATCTTTGTTCTTTCACTTGATTTTGCTAATACAAAAACTAAAACTTAGTTGTTTGCCTATAAGTAAAGAAAAGCTATAAAGCAGAAACTGTTTAAAAAAATTCATAGACCCTATTATCAATCCCTTTGAATTATTATTTGAAACACAATGACATTATTGTATATAAATTACTTTTAAAAGAGCCATCAGGAAAAGAAAATGTTTCTTTGGGAGAAATGTTATGATTCAGTTTATATACTTTAGATTTCCTAGCCTAAAAGTAGGGCAACTAATCACATCCCATAAAGCAATCATTTCTTGTGAAAAGAACAATAATGTACTATGAAAACAAAGAGATCTTTTGAAAAACATACATGTTAAAAGTATCTTTCAAGTTTAGAAATTATCTAGAAGTTTATAATCCTTTTCAAGTCTACGTAGTACTGTAGAGTATATTCATCTTATTGGACTAATTAATAAGATCAGTAAGTATTTACCCTCTTTAAGAATCTTGGCCTCTTTCTTCAGCTGGATAGGCAATGGGACTATATAATACATTATGTGTATCAGCGGGAGACTTTCTGAATTGATCTTGGTTTTGCAATATGAGTGTCGTCACATTATGACAAAACTTGAAGACACAACACACAGATTATACAGTTTGGGATATGATGGATTTACTAGATTTCACTTTAACTGGTATGAAAAAAACCTAGTTTTTTTGAGACATCAGTTATTAAAATATGAATATGAATAAGAAATTTACCTATGATCTATACATGATTGTTCAGATAACAGCCCAAATTCTGGATTACAAAGAAAATTGTCCCCACAAACTTTTTCATATCTCATTTGCTTTATAAAGAACAAAATCCTCTGTAATATTTAACTGGAATTCTTCAGAAGTAAGACTGGAATGGGATGAAAACTAGGAAAATACTATGAAAAGGAATCTGACCAGGAAAGAAAATTGGTCTTTATCTAAGAAATAGAGCAAAGGATGAAGGAATTAATCAAATACCAGAGTATGATGAAATAATAATTCAACAGAGTCCCTGGCCCTACTCCCCAGGCTTTTCTTACTCATAAAAGTAGAAACTTGCTTAGATTAGGACAGACTTATTTAGTTTTTACCTTGCATTTCCTTTTCAGGTTATTACTGTCTGTAACATATTGCCCTTGTAGACACCTCTTGTCTTTTTCTTGTGAAATACAAAGAGAAGCAGCAGGCTAAGCAACAATAGGATATTCCAATTACTACTCTCTATACACAGTATCTAGCAATAATAGAATATTATTATGCTTTTCTTTCTATCTATTTTAGGAATGGATAAGATCAGCATCTCTGCAGAGGGTTTCCAAGCAGATAGGTTTTTTTCAGAGTAGAGTTAAGAACTACATGACCTCCTGGGGCCCTTTCTAAACCTGAACTTTTATGATTATATCAACCCTTTGAAGATCTATAGATTGTGCCTTGTTCAAAGTGGAATATTCTCTCATCACTTGGACAATGCTTGGGTAATAGCTTAAATTATAGCTATCTTTTTATATTAATATACCCAGCACTCTTCTTGACCTTTAGATATTTTGCCATTATCCTCCCTGGAATGAGAAACAGTTTTACATCCTTCTGCCTCAGCAGTATGCCATTACCATTTGAAATTTCTCATAGAAATAATTAACAGAAATTTAAGGAAAGAAAGTCATCAACATGTATTTTGCTGTGATTTACAGCTACGATTGCAATACATATGTGTTTTAATGGCAACACAGAAAATTGAGGTAATATAAATCCTTCCAGTCAAGAAAATTGCTAGTTACTAGTGTTTCTGGTATATGCATTTTGTTCAAGATTAAAGGGCTTACAGTTGTGTTACTGGCTCATCTTGATTCTTTTTTAGGCTTAAAGCTGCACACATGGAACTGGAATTGCAACTAACAGTATGCATAAACCACAGTCTCCAGTAAAATTTTTAAACACACACAAGCTTCACAAACCATCAGCATCAGCTTCCAGACTACCACTGATCCACAGAATGGAAAAAGGCTACTTCTTTTCATTGACTTAAAAAAAAAATATACATCCTTATTTGAACAAGTAAATTCTTTGACTGGTAATAAACACTGTCAGTGCTGTCCTAAATGTTCATAGTGTTAAGAATTATGAGCAATAGAGTATCTAACTTAATATGTAGGTATTCTATATGCATTTTGAATAGCACATTTCTTTAAACCACTTCCCAGCACCATAATAGGACAATATTTTAGTTTAGATTTAAACGAATTAGAAATACTCTGCAGAAACAATGATTTTCCATGAAGTATGTTTAAATAATGCAATTTAGCTTGTGGAAAAAATGCTGCAGTATTACAAATGAATTTATACAAAACAATGTGTTTGTAATTTCATTACTGTATAACACAGTTCAATATATTCACTAGTCTCTTACAACACAGAGCAACAGATTCTGTGTAAATAAACAAGTGTGTTAGTGCCTCAAAACATTAGACATGTTGTGACCCCAATACTGCTCTAAGTTCCTTTCTGCAATATCACAGGAGCAACCTTGTTCCATCTATTTACATATTCAGACAAGACAAGGTTGACTGAAAAGATAGGTATTGTCGAAGGATTCTACTATTTTTTCTTCAGTCTTTCTGATCTTCAGAATAGTAAATATCAGTTGAGAATGGCTTTGCAAACTGTAGAAGTAGCAAGAAGGAGGACTCTGAAAACTACAGGGTAAAGTTATGAAGGATAACTTTATTCTGGGAGGTATTGAAAACCATCTGAAAGACAATGCAGTCATTGGTCACATACAGCACGGTTTCATGAGAGGAAAGTCCTGTTTATCAAACCTAATTTCCTTTTATGACAAGGTAACCTACCTGGTTGATCAAGAGAAGCCAGATAATGTAATCTATTTTATTTCAGTAAAGCTTTTACTAGCGTCTCTCACAGGATCCACCTGGACAGAAAGTCCAGCTCGCAGCTGGATAAACACATCATGTGATGGGTGAGCAACCGGCTCACAGGTCAGGCACAAAGGGTTATAGCGAATGGGGTTACGGAGTGGTCACCTGTCACTGATGGGGTTCCATAAGGCTCCATCTTAGGCTTTGTGCTCTTCAACAACTTCATAAAAGGCTTGGACACTGGACTGGAAGGGATACTCATCAAGTTTGCTGATGATACAAAACTGGGAGGAGCTGTTGACTCCCATGAAGGCAGCGTGACCCTGCAGAGAGATCCCAGAAAATTAGAGGGCTGGGCAATCACCAACCATATAAAGTTGAACAAGGGAAGAGCCAGATTCTGCAGCTGGGGTGGAGCAGCCCTGGATGTACTGACAGACTGGGAAATGAGATGCTGGAAAGCAGTGCCATGTAAAGGGACCTGGGAGTCCTGGTCAAGGGCAAGTTGAACATGAGCCAGCAGTGCCCTGGTAGCCAGGAGAGCCAACTGTGTCCCGGTAGCCAGGAGAGCCAACTGTGTCCCGGTAGCCAGGAGAGCCAACTGTGTCCCGGGGGGCATCAGGCACAGCATCGCCACCTCTGGGCAAAGAAGGGGATTGTCCCACTGTGCTCTCCACTGGGGCGGTCTCCCCTCCAGACCTGGGGGCAATTTTGGGTGCCACAATATAAGACATGAAACTATTAGGGAGTACCCAAAGGAGGGCGACAAAGATGGTGAAGGCCCTTGAGGAGAAGCTGAATGAGGAGCAGCTGAGGTCACTTGGTGTGGTCAGCCTGAGAGGAGGAGACTGAGGGGAGACCTTATCACAGTCTGCAACTTCCTCATGAGGGAAAGAGGAGGGGCAGTCACTGATCTCAGGACAGAACCCAACAGAATGGCCTGAAGTTGTGTCAGGCGAGGTTTGTGTCAGACACTAGGAAAAGGTTCTTCACCCAGAGAGTGGTCAGGCACTGGAACAGGCTCCCCAGAGGAGTGGTCACAGCACCAGCCTGACAGAGTCCAAGAAGCATTTGGACAATGCTCTCAGGGACATGGTGTGACTCTTGGAGATGGTGCTGTGCAAGGGCAGTAGTCAGACTCGATGGTCCCTTAGGTTCCTTCCAACTCAGCATATTCTGTGATTCTGTGAAGTTAAGTATCAGGCACTCTAAGTGCACTGGGCACACCTGAAAGTCACCCTCAGCTTGAAAACCCTTTCAATTTGCCAGTTCAGTTCAAGAAGCCATATTGATTTAAACAATCTTTTATTTCAGGACACGTTCTTTTTCATACCTATTATCACAGACAATAATAATGTAGATATTTTATAGCAATTTAACTATAGTGAACTTCTCCCTTCTTAGTTAGATATAGGAATTATGATAATACAGATCTGCATAATGTCTAAGAGGGAAATGATATCATCAGCACTTCTCTCAGCTTTCTAGCAAGTGACAAGAAATGTTCAACAATCTGCAAATTTTAGCCCCGTGCTTTTGAACTTCAGCTAAGGGAGGACAGACAGATAAAACACAGATAATATATAAACTATGTGTATGTATGCAAACAGATATTTTTTGTTTCGGAACTTGAGGACAGTATAGGATTTTGGGGGTCTACTTAATGTGCCAGAGACTGACACATTTCATTTAGGAGATGTTTTGTTAGTTTGATGGTGAGTGATACAATCTAGATGAGTGGAAAATTAACATATTAGTATATCAGTGATCTTAACATATCAGAGAAATATACTTTCTATTAATGGCCATTAAATCTTCATAATTATCTTAAAACAATAGTCCATTGAGGGTAAGCTCTTTGGGGAAAACTACCTATTTGTGTTTATACACCACCTACCAGAAAGAGGAACTCATTCTTTGTTTGCCCCTTTAGGAACTGATGATACACGATACACGACAGATTTTTCAAAATGGAATCAGCAGTAAGTAATGATAACGAAATGTGGGGGGTTTAGCAAGACTAATGACATTGCAAGACTGGTGGTATTTTTATCTATTTAATCACTGATGCAGGATAAGCCATTAATTATTCATCTGCAAATAAGGAAATCAGGCTACACTTATGAACAGGAGAACTGATTATTTCTTAGAAATCTGTAATTCAGAAAAGAACCTGGAGGCTATGGCAGACAAGCCACTGAACACAGAGTCAAGTGCAGTACTGTGGGAAACAAGGTTAATGACATGCAGCCAAGATAGTGGGTAAGACTGAAACCATGTGCGGAACCAGCAACCAAATGTTATTAATATGTTCCATGCTACAAAGAGACTGTTCAAAAGGCTAAACAGAGTTAATTGAAGACCTCACTCTATTTGGCAGGAAAATACCTCTAACCTTAAAGATGTCTAGAAAATTACATTTCACAAGGGAATCTTGGGTACAAAAGTGCTCCTAACTGTGTTAGAGAAGCACCTAGAACCCTCAAAAAGAGAAATTAAAACAAAACAAAAGCTTATATGCACTTTATAAAAATCCGTGTTATTAACTACTAGGAAAAACTAGCAAAGGAAAATGAAGATTAAGATGTGAGATTATGATGAATATGTTCTAGCATAAATACAAGTCATCTTCATATCAGACACAATATACTAGATTCAACTTGTGACCACCAAGTAAATCTCAACTATTTTTTATTTATTTGGAATGTCATATTAGGTTAGTGATTTCTAAATTTTCCAGCAAGGTCAGAAACATATATCAGTTAGTGTCAGGAAGGGATGCACTGTGACCGCATATAAGGAAGTAATAAAGCTACTAGAGAGTGCCCAAAGAAGGGCTGTGAAGATGATGAGGAGTGTGAAAGTCAAGCAGTATGAGGAATGGCTGAGGATACTTGGTGTACTCATCCTGGAGTAGATGACACGGAGGGGAGACGCCATTGCAGTCTACAATTTCCTTGAGAGGGGAACAGGAAGAGAAGGCACTGCTCTCTTCTCTGTGATGATCAGTGACAGGATTCAAGGCAATGCCCTAAAGTTGTGTCAGGGGAGGTTTAGGTTGGACATTAGAAAAAGATTCTTCACCCAGAGAGTGGTCAGGCACTAGAACAGGCTCCCCAGGGAAGTGGTCATGGCACCAATCTGACAGAGTTCAAGAACATTTAGACAGATCAAGACAGCATTTCTACTTTAATTTAATTTTAACTTCAAGCATACTCCTATAAATTAAGTGCTAATGATTAAGAATTTCTGATCTTCCTTGTGATTATTTAGTCACAACAGAAGACTTGATGGCCTCTTGAGAGGTAAGTACCTATAAGCAGTAACAAGTACATACTGATGCCCAGGGATGGCTCTTGTCCAGTTCCACAAATGATGAATTTGGAGTATATATTCTATAATTTGACAGACAAATTTCTTGGGATTAACATGCATTTAAGTAGCTTCACCATGGCAATCTTACAGAAAGCTCTGTCTGGTCAGCCATTGGGTAGACAAAATCATAGGTGCCATCTTCAGCAAATGTTAAACAAAAGGCCAGAGCCTGCGCAGTGCTGTTGGAGCCTGAATTTGTACATCAGAAGTCCTGGAGTTGATGGCTGACCTCCATGGTTTAGGAATGGTATTCCCCAATATAATGTTCACACTGAAACACTCCAAACCATGTGCAGCTTGCTCCTCCCCACCCCTCTTTCCCTTGCGGTGGGCTGGAGAGGAGAATTGGAAGCAAAAAAGGCAAAGATCACAGTTGAGATATGAGCAATTTACTGAAAACAAGTGTGAAATAAGTCAATGGACAGTAACAGCAACAATAGCAATGACAGACTGTACAGGAATAGAGGCTTATGATTCACACATGAGTTCTCACTCCTCATGGAAAACCCCCCACAATACCCAACCTGTCCCTCCACCATGCTACACCACTCAAAAGGGAGCCTTTCCTCCATCCCCAGAAGTCGATGGGAGGTGGTACAGAATAACCTCTGGGTCATGTCATGCCCTACCTTGGCTACTGCAAAAATTAACCCTGATCTGGCCAGAACCAGGACTCTGACAAAACTAAAGGGAAAATAACAACAAAAAATCCCATTTTGCTCATTTTCCTTGCAAATTCATGTTTGAAAAAATAAGTGAAGAAAAATATGCGTTGCGGTGAAAATCCATTCAGAGACAGAATCAAGGAAGACAAAAAAAGACTTGGTTTTCTGGAGATCAGTGATTTTCCCAACAGCAAAACACATATATGAGCCACAACCTATAATTATGGTGCAAAACAAAATCCATCTAGTACTGGACCATAATCTGTTGTGTTCAAAAAAGGTTCTATAGGACTTTCAAAATCACAATTAGATTAAAATTAGCTTGTCTCAAAAAATATTTTGCTTCACAGAAATATAAAATTTGCATAATACATTGTGTCATAGTATTTCACACTATATTATTTAAAATATTTCAAGACAAACTGTAGATGAGAAATTCAATTGTTCACAACACTTCACATCTTGCTTTGCAACATCTACCGATTCTTTAGCACTGTAAAATAAAGATCTCATTTTTAAAGACTATTTCTGAAAATATATTCCCATACTGTGTCATCTGATTTTTTTATTAATGTTGTAGGCATATCACAGAAAGTTAGGGATTGCTAGTGATTAATGGCATAGTATTGCGGTGGCACAGGTCCTAATTAGCCCCGCACTCTTCCCCACATCTTTTCTCCCTATACGGTTAAGTTTCAGGAAAGTTCGACTTACTGTAATGTTTACTAAGCCCCTGGGTTTCAGTTACTCCCCCTGAAAACCCCATTCTTTGCATCCCCTTGGTACCGCCCCATCCCCTCTCCCTGATTGGTTCCCGATGCTGGCCACTCCCATTCCCTGCTTCCTCTTAACCCCTTCCTGACCAGTGCTCTTGTCTTGGAGCCTCGGTCTTTGTCCCGTCCTCGTGTTCCCGTCTCATCTGCATTTTCCTGCAATAAACCTTTCCTTTCAAAGACCCAGCCTTGGAGTCCACCTGCTCTGTACCATTCCGGTTCCCAGCTCGTCCTACCTCCGAGAGTCTCTTTGCAGCGCTGCACCGCAAACTCTGAGTGACCGCGCGTTCGGTGTGTTATTACCACCGAGCGACGCTTGAGCTAGCCGTGCAGCCGTGGCAAGAGACCGCGGCGTGGGGCTCGGAGTTTTGCCCACGTGCATTGTGATAGCATAACATTTAAAAAACATGTCAGTTATAAGAGCTCAGTTGATGCATTCACACCTTAAAAACAGCAATGAATTATTTTTATTTTCCAATAACTAAAGGTTAAACAGCTTTCAAAATCTGTGTATCATTTTCAAAATTGTAATCATTGATATATGCAAAGAGAATGTGGAACAGAAGTAAGAAATCTACACAGATGTTCAAAAAGGAGAGGTTCCTTCAGAAACTGTTGAAGTGGATAATGCATGAAACTACATAGAATAATTTAAGTTAGAAAAGACCCTTAAGATTATTGAGCCCACATATTAATCTAGCACTTCCAAGTCCACCATTAAACCATGCCTTTAGGTGCCACAACTGCACATCTTTTAAATACCTCAAGGGATAGTGATTCGACCACTTCCCTGGACAGCCTGCATTGCATTTCCAGCAGACAGCTGAAAGTTGAAGCCCTGCCTGAGAACAAAGACTTCATCTGCCTGTTCATCGTCATTGGGTGGTCTGTAACAGACTCCCACCATTCTCAGGCACATCCACAGTTTCTAACACATCAATAATCTTTGGGTCTTTGCTACCGTGTGAACCTCCTGCCCCTACCTCCACTGAGATGACAGAGACCTGAGAGCAAAGGACCTGGCTAGAAAATCATACCTCAAACTTTGACATGCTCAGACTTATCTCTAGAAACCTTGTTTTGTGATTTTTTTCCCCTTTCCCTCTTCAGGTCTACTTTAAAGTTTTTCAATGCGTCCTACTAACTCCTGCAGAAAGTTCCTTTTTTGCCATCTCTCACCAACAGGTACGGTGTTGTGTAGACCAATCCTTGGCCAAAAACCCCAAAATTCTACTGGTGACACCAGGCTCAGAGACAGGTATTGGTCTGGTGGCTCGTCCTGTTTATTCCCTCATCGTTCCCTGCAACTGAAAGGACAGAGGAGGACATACGTCCTCAAATACCATTTTCCCTGGTTATTGCTCACAGATTCTTTTGTAGCTATTTTGAGAGTCACTAAGGTGGATCATTACTGTGATACTGTCTCAAGATCTGATCTACAACTTACAAAAATTACATAAGCAGACTTAAAAGATGCCATGTGCCTGGGGTGGATATAAAAATTGAAGCGATGATTCGTATCTGGAAATCTGCATCTGAAGTGTATTATGTTTGAATCTGGATATGCAAACAACTGGAAAAGGGGTGTTGATAAATACAGAGCCTACAAGCATGTAAACAAGTAGACTGCTAGATTTAATGGCTGAGCCCAGGCACATTCAGATCAGAAAACTAACCCTTTAAATTAAGTAATTATTTTTTTTATTTCTGAGCAATCTCTAGGGTTTCCCCCTGAGTGAATTTATTATGCCTTTTAAGATATTTCCTAGAAGATATAACCAGAAGGTACAGGTTAGACATAGGAATATCTGATAGACCACAGGACTATAGGATCTAAAGGGCCCTTCTGACCCTGAATGTAATGAGTCTGTAAAAAGTGTATATTTTTCTTCAACAAACAGTAGTAGCCAACATATTTTCGCCAAAAGCACACTAAAAATACAATTAGGCTGTAGTTTTTAGCCATGAAGAAATTCATTTCAATTGAACATGCTCATTTGAAATGTTGATATGAGTGAGTAAAATCTAACAGATGCACCTATAATTAACAGCACATTCTGAATGAAAGATTAAATAATTTGGAGCAGTATTACCTTCCATTGCAATTTTCACAGACTTAGGCATCTAAAATAACCATTTTGGTTAAAATTGCACAATGTTCTTATTTTAAATTACTTGTAAGTATACTCTTGGGACTGTTCTCTTTATCCAGCTCATGCGCTGACATTTGACTGTATTGCTGAGTTTTACACATGTTGCTTCCCTTTTAATAAGCTGCTCCTGAACTTGATGGGGGAAGGCAAATAAGGAAAGAAAGCATATTACACTTGAATGTGATACATGATGTTTCAATATTCACTGCCTACTAAATGCATTTAAGCTATATAAGGTTTAGATATTCTGGTGTGGTTTTTTAACTTCTAGTGTTTTTATTCTGTTCTTTATAAGCTTCTTTTACTAAAATAAGAGGGAAGTGTTGAAAATACGTTTATAAATGCATCTAGGTGCATAGAGTATTGGGATTTCAGTTCAAATCTATCTGTATTTGAGTATATCTTGCCAGTACATAGCAGAAGAAGCAAAAAGGCAACATGAGGAGTAAAACCAGTTTCCTCTTGCTGCTTCGCAGGGATTTGATGAACCTGACTTTTCCCAAGAACAGGGCAAAGACATCGAAAAGTCGTATCAGAATACTCAAGGGACTCAAAGGAACAAAATACACTTGGACTCAAAAGAAAAGCACTACTTGTCATTAGTTAACCATAAGACTAGTTGTGTACATAAAAAACAAATAAATAAAAAAAACCTCTCTTTTCAGAAGACTCTGAAAGACTGTGAGGAAAAAAATGTGAAGTAGATAAGAACTGCAAGAACTTGAGAAGACTTTATGGCCTAAAAGTGGTCAAGCATGATATTATTTCTCAGCAAAAATACAACTGTAGGCATTCTGTTCTTTCATTTCCTCTTCTCTCCAGCCCCAAAATGGTGACTGAATTTCAAACCTTTGTAAAGCCTACATTTCAATTCATATATCAAACCCAGACATAAACCATAACATAAATGCTGACATAAACCAAACCTAGAGTGCATCTTTGATATGGAGACTTTTGGAACCAGTATTAGTCACAGGATGCAATTGTTCACATCACAACAACCCTAGTACTGGGAAGGGGGCAACACTGTGAAGCTTCAGATTAAGGGAATGCCTAGAGATACAAAGCTAGAGACAGCACTTGAATTCTGCTCTGACATCGGTAACTTCAGCCCTTATGCAGCAGCTTAAATTAAAAAAAATGCAGAAGCTTTTAAAGGGTCTTGCAAGGGAAAGCTTTGCCAGTATTCAAAGAAAAAATAATCTCGTTATCTTTAATAATGTGTAATGAAATGTGAAATTTGCACAAAATTTATCTTGCTACTGAGCTCCAAATCTGTGAGAAATGAATAAGCTCCAAATGTGTTAAGATCAAGTTTCTGTATTAAGACTAAATCTAATGAAAAATTAATTTTAATACTTTTGTCTGTATTAAAGGAACTTTCTCAGTCTACAATCAGCTCTAAAATTGCAGTAATACCTTTTCTTCCTACTGCCATTTTGATACCAAATATTATTCTACATAGCAACTCCATGTTTGCATACAGATGTCCATGATGGATGCTGCAATGCATTCTTCTTTTTTATCTACTGCTTTGAAAACTCAGATTAATATATTCTGATATTCCATATCTAAAGTCATTATAAGCAATAGAATTTGACACATGTTCTGGACTCCAAGACAAATTTTTTTTTTTTTTATTTTTCCAAACTTTCAGAATTGTACCTTACAAAATGGGCAAAGGGAATCCCTTACAATGTACAAGGAAGCCCAGGTATGGTAGCATGAACAGCTAAACATTGAGGAATCAAAGCTTTGCTCTGATTTTAATTCAGGGTTGCTCTTTTTACTTCAATTGATTCACTCCTATGTGACTAAGACAAGAGTCTGCCCCAAAGAAAAGTTTATCAGGTTTGATAGTCATAAACTTTAATGACCACCCTTCTAATCCACATTTAGTAAATATGCTTTATCATTCCTTTCTTGCTTTCATTCGGTCTCTGAATTCAACAGTAAGTTGCCCAGCAACTGTCAATATTATCTTTCTTCTATATTTTTTCGAGTGCTAGTTTATAGTAAAGTTTATGAACAATTGCCAATTATATGGAATAACAAGTGATTTATTCTGCTGAGATAATGATTACAGACTACAGTTGCTATTAGAGGTAGTGAAATAACAGTGTCCCTAAGCATTTAATGACAGTTTTCAGTATATTTCAGTAGACTCAACTGAAAATGAATGCTCTTAGGCTCTTAAAGTTATTCTTTTTTGGATAATAGCAAATACTTCTCATGTCAAAGAGTGGTCATGGCAACACGGATATGATAATGTCTAAATTCAATGTGCAATGACCAGGTTGTTCTTGAAGCTGGTAATGCCCCCACCTCTGCAGAGCCAGACCAGACAAAAGTGGGACAGAGGGTGAGAGAGAGAAATGGAGGAAGGGAGAGAGGGAGAGAGGGAGAGAGGGAGAGAGGGAGAGAGGGAGAGAGGGAGAGAGGGAGAGAGGGAGAGAGGGAGAGAGGGAGAGAGGGAGAGAGGGACAGGCTGTGGACTCAGTGTTCACCTGTTGTTACTGCCTCCTAGCAAGAGGGTGAGCTTCCTCCTCTGTGCACTTTTGGTCTAAAAAAAAGTACATTAATCAGAGTCAGATTATCTTACCTCTAGTTTTAAACTGAAGCAGCAGAGGAGCAGCCTCCATCTGCAGGCAGCACTAGCGTTAGTAGGTACAGGATTACAAGCAGCGCTATCTCTCAGCTCAGGCAGGAGAGAGCTTTTGCAGACCCTTTTATCTGTGTTGCTGGAAGCCCTGTGAGACTCAGGGACATAATGGGGAAGTCACAGTGACCTGGGCCCTTAAGCATGTTACCTGAGCAAAAGGACAGTGATTCCCCATACCAGCATGGGCTCCAGACACAACCTGACCTTTCCATCTCTGCACAATTTATCAATGAGGAAATTGCTATTTGATTTCTGCTCTGATATATAATCCAGAACAAGAGCAATAAAAAACAAAAAAAACCTTAAAATACATTATTTCAATAAGCACCATTTGCTTGAGTTTATGATGTCTTTCTCTCTCTGATATTTAGTTGACCACAAGCAAGAAAAAACAGCATGTGAATAAATTTTATCCAAATAGGATGCATACTGAATATGTAACCAGAGGTATTAGGCTAAATTATATAAACTGGAAAATTCTGTATGGCAGACTACCCTTCCTCAGGGAACCTCCTGCAGCCAAAACTTTTGAGTTCTTGTTGATTGGCTTTGGAAAGATACTTCTTCCATGCCTTTTCCTTTCTTTTATGTTCAACTATAACCAAGCTGCTAAGACCAATCTACTAATATCGCATTATTAATGCAGTAATACGTTGAATTTCTCCAGTTAAGATCTTATTTTGAATTGCTCAAAAAGAATATTATTGCAGAATTTTTTAATTCAGCTAGTAACTGAAGATACCAAAATCATTTTAAAAGGAAACAGAACTTTTCAGCACATTTTAAACACTTTCTTAGCCTACATGAAGGGAAAAGAAATACCAGAAGGTAAGTGACAGCAAAACTGAATATACACAACTCATCAAAACCCAGAACACAAGACCAAAGTTTAGGTGATTAAATGCTAATTAGACAATTAAAATAATTTTAGATATAAACAACAGATTGCATTACTGGGAGCAGCTAAGGAGATTTTAGTTCATCAGCAGTTCCAGAGCTATGACTGGAAAACAAAAAAACCCAGAGGCAATAATAGCTGGGATAGAAACCATCCTTCTGCAACAAATCTGAGAAACAGGACAAAGAAGGGCAGGGAATGTTCCGGTCTGCATTTTTTTCTTTTTGTCCCAGTCTTAGCACTTTTAAACCCTGGAGTCTGCAACCACCTCCCAGTGAAATTCTGCACCTCAGAAGACCATCATGAAGCTGGCCTTGTTCCCCACATATTAAGATGGAGGATGGGGATAGGGACAGAGGCACACTCAAGGGTAGGAAAAGATGTGGCAAAGAAAATAAGAGTTGATGTTTACTATATTCCTTTCTACAGAGTTTTAGATGCCATAATATGGGATAAGATTTGAAAAAAACTACAGAGGTTTTTGGACCATGGACAATCAGAGGCTTATTCAATTTGGTATCAGAATGCTTAAATTCTATTCTAAATCCTCTTCAGTACCTTTTCCAGTTCTCATCTATCTTATTTTGACTTCCCAGGAATTTACTGAGGATGCAAGCAAATGGTGCATGCATGTCTAATGAGCCTAGTGAGTTTCCTGAAGCAAAGAAAGGATCTTGGAGGCAGGAATAGAGGAACACTGGGGAAGTCTGAACATTAAATAATTAAGAAATGGGATAAGAAGGGCACGGTAGATTATGAAAAGAAGATAAATTCCTACAGACCTCTTAATCCTACAGTAGTCTGTATCTGCAGCAAATATCAGCAGCACCATACAAAGCCTTAGATGTAAATTTGTACTTACTGCAGTAAAATAAACCTGCTGTCACTCCTGCTATATCTATCACTTGTATTCCCACCCTTCATTTTTCTGCCAGTATCACAAGATATTTCTTTTTTTCTGACTTCGTTATATTTATAGATTGTTATGTCATTGAGGTTTTTATACCTGTATGATCCTAAAAAATCTTCCGAGTCATCATCCCTGGAAAGGTGTGGTGCTTCATGACATGATTTAGTGATGGACTTGGCAGTGCTGGGTTTATAGTTCAACTTGATCATCTTAGGGGTCTTTTTCAAACTAAATAATTCTATAATTCTATGGCTCTCTGTCAGTAGAAAAGAAGTGGATCTGTCAGAATGATCTCTACTCAAAATATGACAGGCTTCTCCTCATAACAGTAATTTGAGATTAGCTCAGTTGGTGAGAGCCTCCTGTTAATAATGCCAAGGTCATGGGTTTGAACCCTGTATGTGCCATTTATTTAAGAGCTGCATTAGATGATATTTCTGGGTCCCTTCAAACTCAGACTATTCTGTTATTCTGTAAATATCATGAAGCAGTAATTTTGAAGTAATGATTTTCAACCTTTTTCAGTTTACAGACCTCTAAATATTTCCCAAGACAACTGTGGAATTTAATTCCCAAGTTTAATACAATGACAACTTTGGACATGTCCTACAGATTTCCATATACCACAGATAAAAGACTGAAAATCTCAGACTTACACCCTAGCAAAGCAGATCAAAAAAGTCTGACCACCAAAGGATTCTTCCATGAATTTAGGTAGAGGATTTCTGATGCTGCAGAAGCTTCTGCCACTTCCACGTCCCATCCAGAACATGCTTTTTTAGGTATCTCTTTCACAGAAGTGCTAAAGTCAGTGAAAATAAATGTAAAAAGAAGGAAGTGTTTTAGCCTCCCAATGAAGCAGTCACTACTTACATTCAATTTTGCTACCACAATTACTTGCCATAAGTGAATTATGCACTAATCACGGAATTATTTGGATTGAAAGTAACCTTAAGGATCATCTAGCTCTAATCCCCCTGTCACTGACAGAGACACCTCCTACTACACTAGCTGCTCAAAGTCCCATCCAACCTCACCTTAAACATTTCCAGGGATAGGGCATTCACAACTTCTCTGGCCAGCAGCCTGTTTCAGAGCCTGACAAACCTCACAGTAAAGCATTTCTTCCTAATGTCTAACCCTACCCTCTTTTAGTTGGAAGCCATTCTGCCTGTTCCTATCACTACAGACCCTTTTGAAAAATCCCTCTCCAGCCCTCTTGTAGGCCCCCTTCAGGTACTGGATGTCTCCCTGGAGTCTTCTCCAGGATAAACAACACCAACCCTCGCAGTCTGTCTTCTCCACAAAAAAAAGAGGCATAATTTGCAAAACAGATTAGATGTTTGCAGTTCTTTTTATTAAAAGCAAAGTCTTTGACTTGTAGGACTGCCGAAAAGATCACCAGATGGTGCTTTGTACAACCAGGCTGGATTTGGCTAATAGCCAAAATGAGTAGCAGCTTACAGTGAGCTTCTTAAATTTGTATTTTCTCTTATTGGCAGAGCATATCAATGTCACCTCAGCTGATTGGGCAGCCACTTAGAATACTTGTCTAAGTATTGTCTTGTGCCTGAAGGCACTTGTCTAAGTGCCTGAAGTATAAACAGTTCTTCTGAAATTCAGGGAATGAAAAGCTAGGAAAGACAATCAGCAGGAATATTTTTGACAGAAATTAACAGGCGAACACCAACTGGAAATCTTCCTGCTGTGCCCCAAAGGCCAGCTCACTTAACCTTTTCAGTGCTCTGGGCTTTTACCTTTAGGAAAGCCTAGAAGAAGGTAGAAGGCAGCTGTGCCAAGAAACACCACAGTGTTGAAGAAGGAAATTACTCATGCTGCATACTGTAGGGCTTCAGAAATATGGTGTGACCTTCTGAACAGAATCATGAAGCAATAGCTGAGAATTCAACAAATAAACTACCAAACTTCCTATAGAAATTGTGCCTTTGAACACATAAAGACACAGCAATATTAGGATGAAGAAATTCTAAAATATAATCTATGCACTTGAAAACACAGTCTGTGTGCATTCAACATCATGCCTGCTTTTTCCTCTGATGACAGAACTTGTCTTTCTCCTTTTAGCTCAGAAGAACCAAACCAGACAGAATAAAAATGGAACTTTATTCCTTCCTTCAATTCAATTTAAAAGTCAATTAAGTTCAAAGGAATAGATTCAAGATTCCCCAGTGGAAATCATTTTAAGGCAGGGATGGCAGTCTTGAGTGAATTTGTAGCACAGGAGAGATCAATAACTCAATGAGGTGACAATCTGTGAATGTAACACACAAAAAAAGAAAGATGAAACTGAAGTCAGTGGGTACTTGGAGGAATGGAAAGACAGGCTTTCCAGGAGCTGTATGTAGATAGACACTCATGATAAGCCCCATGAGTTTCACTGGAGCTAAAAGCATTCCCTGGTGTTAAGCATTATCACACAGAGAAACAGTGTACACAGAGATATGCAAGCAAAGGAGGACTGGATGTGGCAGCTCAAGAAATGTGAAAGCTACCATTAGTGTCTCTACTACACCGTGATGCAAACATAATTAAAGCTTAGGTAGTCATACTGATCATAGGTCTGTGTTCCATTTCACACTTTGATTTTGTTGATTTTATCTCTGTTTGTATTGGTTTTACATGGCCTGGGTTTTGGTAGCAGAGCGGTGGTGGCGGTGGCAGGGGGGGCTACAGGGGTGGCTCCTGTGAGAAGATACTAGAAGCTTCCACCTTGTCCAGCAGAGTCAATCCCTGCTGGCTCCAAAGATGGATGTGTCACTGGCCAAAGCTGGGACAATTACAAATGCTGGTAACAACTCTGTGATAACATATTTAAGAAGAAAAATAAAAAGTTTTTACACAGTTGTAATTCCAACCAGAGAATAGTGGAATGATAACATGTGAGAAGAACAACTCTGTAGCCACCAAGGTCAGTGGAGAAGGAGGTGGAGGACATGCTCCAGGTGCCAGAGCCAAGATTTCCCTGCAGCCTGTGATGCAGACCATGGTGAAGCAGCTGTGCCCCTGCAGCCCATGGAGATCCATGGGGATGCAGAGATCCACCTGCCACCTGTGGAAGAGCCCCACATCAGAGTGGGTGGATGCCTAGAGAAGGCTGAGATCCCATGGGAGACCCATGGAGAGAGGGGCCCTGCTCCCATGCTGGAGCAGCCTGTCCTTAGAGGACTTCACCCCATGGAATAGCGACCCACACTCCAGCAGTTTGAGGAGGACTGTTGCCCATGGGATGGATTCACATTCCAGCAATTTGCAGAAAGCTGTTGCTCATGAGATGGACTCACATGGGAGAAGTTCATGGAGAACTGTCTCCTGTGGGAAGGACCCCACGGTGCAGCAGGGGAACAACTCTGTCTGAGCAGCAGGAGAAGCCTCTGGTGATGAACTGTCCAAAACCCCTATGCCTCCCTGTCTCCCTGCACCACTGGGGTAGGACTTAGAGCTGGGAAGGAAGGAGGGGTGGAGGGTGAAGGTGTTTTTAAGGGTTTATTTTATTTCTCATTATCCTGCTCTCATTTTGTTAGTAATAAATTCACTTCATATTTCTAAGCTGAGCCTGTTTTGCCCCTGATGTTGAGCATTTGATGAGTGATCTATCCCGATCCTTATCTCAACCCATGAAACCTTCATTATATTTTCTTTCCTCTGTCCAGCTGTAGAGGGGAGTGAGTAGGTGGCTTAGGTGGGTGCCTGGCATCAGGCCCAGGTCAACCCACAACAATGTTTGATACCAGAATAGACCTTAAAAGTCCTTACTAGCATCAGGGGGGAAAACAAAAGAAATGAAAAACAGGTAGTTAAGCAGATATCCCAATGGAAAAAAAGTTCTAGCCTAAGCTCAACAAAAATTATTTGACAATATGGAAAGACCAAACCTGGCTTTTTAAGTTCTTCCAGTTGTAAACTATTAACATGCTAATTATTATGAAAAAATATGTCTTCCATTTAATATGTAAAAACATGCAGATACCTACATCACCATGACCTAAAAAATTAGCAATAACAAAATCTTTGAAAACATGGTTTTCTTACAACTGCACATACTGTGCTATTTTGTGCTTTACTTCAATTACTGGTTGTGTTCAATATATCCTAAAAAACCCATATGTAATATACATCTAACTAAAGAAATAATACGTACGTATTTGCAGATGGTAAACATCTTCAGATTTATAGGCACTATGTTACATTTTTGCTCATATACGTCACATGTCTTTACTTCTCACATCAATTATAAGCTTGTTGTAAAAGGACAAAAACATTACATGGGATGAAAATAAACTTCACAGCCAGTGTTTAATTGCATCATAAAACCAAACATGTAAAAAAGTTGAAGAATTTTCATAATAAATCTTAGAGTTATAGTTCTGAATCTCACTTTAATTAACATAATTAAATCTAGTAGCTCCTTTTAGAAATACTATACTTCAGCTGAAAAAGAAGCTTAATCTGAAGTTTAGAAACTGCAGAGAGTATTACATCTGCACTAAAGCCAAATGACAGCAAAAATGCATGCCTTTTCAGAGGTATCATTGGGTTGTGTTCCTGGCCAAATTCCAGTTTAGAGTTTATGCTCTTTTTACATGTCTTCCAATATACAAAAAAAACCTTAAAGGCATACGTGTCACTCATATTTATACCTTATATACATGCCTTTACTGTCTCACTGTGCAGGCATAAAATGCATCTGCAGTGAGGGGTTTTTTCCCCTTGTTTACCTAGAACAGATATTTGGTAGATTAAAATAACCTTGCAACACAAAATCCACAGGCATATACATGCACTAGACTTTATACTGTACTTCATACTTTCCTTACCAGGAAGAACAACTAAAGTAATTGTTCTCCCTGCTCCATAACTTTTCTGAGCCTTGTGCTGTGGCACACATTATACTACCGTTGCAACTTCTCTTGTGCTAGGCTGAGTTCCCACTTTGCAGGCTCAGGATGTCCCTGACAAGCTCTTGCACCATTCCAGTGCATGGAAACATGAAGCCTCTCCTAAGGAAGCCTCTGGCTGTGAGTAACACACCATCACATAATCTGCCGTACAGTTATGTTCCCATCATGTGGTCTACACTGGGGAAGAGAAGAGGTCTGTAATTTACATTTTCCCATACAATATATTGTGTTTAAATGAGGTAACATCAAAAAATGCAGTGTGGGGGAAAAATGGGTGATACTATAGAGATCATGTTCCTAAAAGATCAGAGATTATGAGGTGATGAATAATTCAAGTTCATGGGTTTTGCTCAAATCAAATGTAAGTTGCTCATCTGCTGCACAGAGCTGAGTTGCCAGTGCTCTATTAGGTCTCCATTATGGACTGCTGACCTTGATGAACTAATCAGAACATTGTAAAATTACTCTAGTCCTCCCTGACTATCAAACTATGCTAAAATTAATTCACAGATGAACAGACAAAAGTCAATAAAAATGTTTTCATCAAAATGTTGCTTGTTTCATCACAATCAAATAACTTGACTCTACTTACAGCATGAAGAACACATCTTGAAAACTGATCAAGTGAAAATAAATTCAATAACTCCACGCATGGAATATGTCATAAGTAATCACTAGATTAGGAAGCTTTAACAGTTAATAATCATAGTCTTTGCAGAGTTTTGGTGACTTTAGCTTTACATGCTGCCTGGTATTATCTTCATTTTTATATTGTATTATTAAATTTTCTTTTTCAGAATGGGGAGTATTACCAGAAGACAAAGGAATGAAGAGTTTGCAATCTGCATGCTTGATTCCTTCTCAGCTATATAGATTTTACAATGAGTAGTCTTTGAGCACTTATTACCCAGCTATGGCAGAGTGTTCATGATTACTCAAGTGCATGCCTCTGGACCAGGGATACTGTGAAACTGTTCTATGCAGTAAGTAACCCGTGTGAAAGTGATCAGCCCAGAGTTAATTAAAGTGCATGTTTTCAATTTGTGTTCAGTCATAATTATGCATAATAGTGTATTTTCTTGTCCACTTGAAATACTATATGCACTTGTTTGGGAACTACGTCTTTGTTGAGATAAGGGTGTGGGAGCATATTGTACAGTGGCTTCTCCAAGTGTACCTTCTGGAGCTGGCTGCTTTCAGTAACTAATGAACCTGTGCAGCAAAACCCTACAAGAGAACAGGAGGACTTTGAGTTGGGGACAGGAGCACCCCTCAGTGTGCCGTGATCCACATGGAACAGTTTGCCTGATGCTGCAGCAGAAGTTCCCAACATTAGATGAGACACAAGATTACTTTCACTTTTTCTATAGATTCCATCATTTACTCCATAATTCAGTTTACCGGTTTAGAGTGGTAGTGCTCTTCTCACTGAGTTCTTAAAAAAATCTGACACCTGCTCAGTACAAAATAATTAGAAGTGTTAAATAAAACAAGTATTAAATGAAAACAGATACAAGTATAAAAAGGTCATGATCAGATGTGAAAGCAACCTGTTTTTGTTTTGTTTTGTTTTGTTTTGTTTTGTTTTGCTTTGTTTTGGTTTTTTTTGTGACTTGCAGTCATTATTTCAAAAATTCACAAAAACAACAGGAAATTATCCTTTACGTTCGGGTTCCTGAATGTGTAATAGGGTTATTTTTTGGGTTCTAACCTAGAGCAATGCATATTAATGTACATTTAATTGTTGTTGGTTTTCAATTGTGGAACTTCAAATAGATGCTAAATATTAAATTCTTATACATAACCCACCTGATACTGAGCTAATAGAAGGCCCCAGTCAGAAGTTTCTAAATAAACTGAATGAGCTTCTCCAAAGATTTGCACCCAGCTTTGAAAAACATACCTGGATTGTTCAGAATTTCACTTTTACTATCTTTGATTGCATCAGTTTTTTGTTTAACCAGCATATACCTTTAGAAGTTTAAAAAGAAACTGACTAAACAAAGCCAGAAACCATAGTTAGGAAGATCACACAAAACACTGGGCTAATTTTGAATGTTTTTTTCATGCCTTGTACACCATTACCAGAAAAGATTTCAGAAGCATAAATTAGAATAGAAATGAGTCAACCATAAACCTTTGCTTTGGGATGTCAGATACTTGTCTGTCATCTAAACTTTAAAACATGCTTTGAACTCTCCTAACCCTTACTCACATTTATATATGCTGCAATTTACTTTAAAACATGCTATTTAAAATATCCTGCAAACTTTCCAGCATTTCTGTGCTTTTTAAATAAAAACAGTGCACCATTTATACTAATAGCAAAAAGAATATTTTACTTGCCCATTAATGACTGAATTTTCAAGTCAAATAAGCAATATCCTACTTCCACTTCAGTTAATACACTTTTTTCTTGATTAGGAAGATGTGTCAGATGTTTTCAAAGACTTAAAAGAACATTATTCAGGCTACCCTTCTACCTGCAGTAATGCAACCTATTTCTTACTACACTAGACTAAAACATACATAAGATTAAGAAATCACACTCAGTAATTTCTTAGCTATTATGACACTGTCATTAGTAACCTAACGGGTAGAAATTGATGGGAGTCACTTCTGTCTTAATGGAGACATATGGACAAAGCCTAACTCAACCCTATACTCCACAGTGTAACTCAGCTAAATCAATAGTTATTCAAGGGTCAATCTGTTGGTTATGTCGTGGCTGAACTGAAAGCCATATCAAGACCTCACAGAAGAGACAAAGCAGAACATAGCCATCCTAAAGACAAGAGGAGAGTGGGAAAAGGAGAAGGAGGAAGAATCAAAATATGAGTCCTGGAAAAGCAGACCTGTTCCTGTCTGCTTGTCCTGAACGCAGAGCTATGACTAGGGTATGTTTCCTATTGTTGGTCAAACAATATCTATTACTCCCAGAACTCTCAACAAGAAAGTTAACTTTCCAAGGCTCTAACAGAGAAAAAGTAAGCAAAGCTGTTTTGCTGCCCTAAGAACCTGCTCATGTCAGTCATTCTGACAGATGGCTCTAGTCAGGCTATCGTTTCTACCAAACTGGACACAAAGATTATCGCCATTCATGCTGGAGCTGTGGACTTGCATTGAATTGCCAGCTGCACATGACTGATCTGCATTGCTGGACTCTGGATTTAAACTGGGTTAGACTTCCTTTTCACCTGTTTCATGCGAAGAATATAAAAAAAACCCCAGCCCAACTATCATAAATTGGATGCAGGTAAACCCATTATTAAATTTAGACATCACTATAATAATAAAATGGAACAAAAATAGATAATAAAATATGACAATAATAAAAACCCTGTAAGTTCACACTATCATAGCAAAAAAACTGCAGTGTCTGGAAACTGCTTCTCTTTCAGGTTGTCACATATTAAAGAGAACCTGCAGGTACACATGAAGGGTTAAAACAGAAGCTGCCCTTGCATACACAGCATGCACAGCCACGTATCTCTATATTCCAATCTGCAGCAGGGACAAAGGAAAGCAGTTATTCTTAAACCATAAGTAATAGTTATGAAGTAAGATGCAGAGTGATTAATGAAACTTGCCACAGCTCTTTAAGATTTGGGCCCTAAACTCCAAAGAAATCTCCATCTGTCTCACTCGAACCTTTCCCATGCATACAGAATGATCTGTGTAGAGTTGTAGCTGCAGTCTCCAGGCACAAGGCTGAATTTAAACCTAATACTGTCAGAAAACACTTTAATGAAATTTGCCAAGTACTACCAAAACTATCTTGCAGATAGGAAGTGTATGTGATTTTGCTTCAGCTGAGTTTGCAGCTTTTCAGTGTGTTCTCACAAACGTTCAAGCAGCTGAATATGGACTGCTGACTAGTCAATAAATGCTTATCCTGAATCATACTGGATAATGGATTTAAAATTGTATTTATCTTTGAAGGTCACTGATTCTATTTTAGAACTCAAGAAAGACTTAAGAGACTTTTTTCTCACTCTGTCCATTAGGTCTAATTAAAAAGGCTACCACTTACAATATTTCCCAACCAGTGATTTTACGTAAATATTTCCAGGAATTAAACTTGTGCAAAGAAAGAAGAAAAAGTTTAAAATATTACATAAATTTTCAAGAAACCTTTTATTTTCTGTTATCATGACAGTTTTCAAATTTACATTCAGCCCATATTCAGAATTTACAAGCAGAAAGAATTTAGACAGATGATTTTAAGCTAATAACTGTGGTTGTATCTTCAAGCTATTTTTCAGGTTAAGTCTGCAAAATGAACTAACACACCAGAAATTTATTTAAATCTTCCCAGTTCTACAAGACATAAAGGCAGATGATTCATCAAAGTTGTGGCTCTGGGACTGCACCCTGCTCTTAATTGCCATTTTAAAAATGTTAGCAAAACTCTAAATTTTCTAGTTTTGAGAAAAAGCTGGAAAATTACATGTTTAGCCTTTCATGAGAAATAAAAGAAAGAAAAAAAAAGAAAACTCCCCACCCCCCCCCCCCCACCCCCCAGTTTTCCTACACTGTAAAATGACTTTCAGCAGGATGACAAGCGATCATCTGGCGAGATACCAAGCTGGCAAGTAGAGATTCTGGCCAGCTGGCCAAGAACATGGCTGACTCCTGCCCAGCTTGCCTGCTGCCCAGCTCCTGACTTCCTGACAGCTTCCACCATCCTCCCCCAGCCAAATGCCTTATCCTCTTGGTGGCTGCTTGATTTGCTGTGGTTCTGCGCCCTGTCTGTCCCGCTGGCTGGTAGAAAGGCCTGAGCTTGCTCTCCAGCTCCCCAGATGCACAGGCACCCATCTGGTGTTTGGGATCTCCAACAGAGAGATGGGCCAAAATGGACCATTAGCCTTTGCCAGAGATTCCAGACTGCTGACATTTAATTCCAACGTAAAACAAACCAAAGACTCCACAACTCAGGATTGCCTATAAAAGGGCAATTCCCTGTTTCCTCTTGTCAGCTCAGACTGAAGACGAAACAGCACAGGTGCAGACTGTAGTGCTTTTCCATTTTCAGTAGTATCCTAGTCCATGCAAGGTTCAGTAAGACCTTCTTTGAAACGAGATAACACTAGATTGAAATAGAGGTGTAAGAAAATTGTTTATGAAGGTCCATATTTTATATCTCTTTATGGGAGGCAATGTGCAAAACACACGATAAACAATAATGAATAACCTGTGAATGTACTCTCTTACTGCAATGACAAGAAAAATAAAAAATTAACCAAATAAATGGAAAGAACAGAAATTAATTTAAAAAATAAATCAAGAAATTGACACCAAAGATCTCAGATTAAACCTCCATTGAAAGAGGGTACAAGATAAACAGTGGTTCTGATGTTTGTGTAAAAAGCTTTTCTTCAAACTAAGCCTTCAGAACCTTACCTGTATATCAAAAGCATGCAAAACCAGCTTTCAGTTGACTCAGTCTCTCTCTCTCCTTTTCTCTCTCTCTCCCTCTCTCTCTCTCTCTATATATATACATACACACTATGTATATGATTTTGAAAAAAACCCTCACCATAAGGTGACAATTCTACTGACTGACCTGGCTGGGCTTCCCTCTACAATAGAGAAGATATTCAACCATACTACACTGGTAAGTGTATGTATTTAACATTGCATCATGCATGACTCCTTCCAGGGTTAAAGAAAGAAGTGAAATGGAATGTAGACTAGAATATAATAGAATTTTTGTGTTTCTGCAACATGGCATTCTCAAGCAGTAAGAAGTACCCCATGCAAGCAGTAGGTGTTACGTTCTTTCTGCTGGAACTCCCTCCCGCTGCTACCACCCAAAAAAGAAGTTGTGACAGTTTTTGGAAGAAACTGAAATGATTTTCACTGACAACAAGCAAAACCCAAGGGACCTATAGCTAGAGGAACTTAGATGCACCAGGCCATCCTACTTCAATTCAGTGCTACCATCTTAAGGAAATTAATTATTTCCTTCAATGCAACAAAGAGGACACTACTCAGGGAAAAGAAAGACCATGAAAGTTACTCACAAAACCAGGAGGAAATGCAAGGTTTCAATCAGCCTACAGAGATCTCTGCCTTTATCCATGGTTTGAGCTGTGTTAAAATCTCCACTCCCTCTCCCTGCCCTCTGTTTTACAGCATTGAAATATGGATTCTTAGAGATTCTGGGATTGGTTCAGTTATTTCAATACTCATAACCCATACTAGCAATGAATATTTACAAGAAAGTTAAACAATAATTTTCTTAGGCATTAAATAATCTTACAGTTTACTCAAAAGCCTAGATCCAACTGGATCCACAAAACTGACACATTAACACTGAGGATAACAAAAAGTATGAGGAAAGGTGCAGCTTTATTGGTCATATTCTTCCTTGGATGAGTTTAGAAATTGTTAAGAGCATGAGCAGTACAGATGAAACCTTCATACTTTACATACTCCCTTTTAGCAAAACTGTCACAGGTTTATTTCATGATTGACTCTGAACATTTTAGTGAGAAATGGTTGGGGTTGACCCAATTCCTTATGGGGCCTCACACAGCACAGCCCTAGGGAAAGGAGAAAGGAGAAAGGAGAAAGGAGAAAGGATAAAGGAGGCTGCCGGGGAAAGAATTTTTCATGTTCAGATCTTATTTCTGTCAAGCACAGGATTGGATGAGACAGAACTGGATGAGACATAATCATGCAATGTCACCTTCTACATTTATTAATCAATGCTGGGAAAGAAATATATTAAGTAGTAAGGCATACTCCTGTTTGCTAGGCTGTGGAATATGGACCCATGGAGAAAACCTTAATTTATTCTAATGAAAGACAAAATATTTTTTAATAGATTAAGTAAATTTTTACTTTAGAAAATATGGCATTCAAAACTTATGGAGGTTAACATTCTGTATATTGAGATATGAGAATAATATATAAGCGTACTCAGATAAGCTCATCTCTTCATACTGCCTTGGAAATCTCTTACCTGAGTTAATGGATGCCTTATTAGTTGACAAAGGGTGTGTGGCACAACTTTCCATTTTTAGGTGAAACTGACATTTCAATGCATAACAACATTGCATGGTGTAACAGTGTGACATGCTGAAATGATAGAACGCCAGCTCTCAGACGCAGAATTTAAGAAATGAAAAATTATGTTGAGCTAGAAAAAATGTTGTTAGATTATACAGCAGTTGTCCCCTTCCCCTTCCCCTCTCCTCCCAACTTCCTTCCTCCCCAAAAAAGAAATCAATGATTTTTATACTGAAGATATTAAGCAGTCCCATCACGAGCATTATTACAGGCACCTGAGAGATTCTTGCACCATTCTTTCTGGTAAGGAATGACATATTTGCTTGATGTATTGAAATTTTTAGCCTGTTTTTCTATGCATTTTTTTTATTCCTGACTTTTAATCTAGAAGCTCTCCTATTTTCCAACCAGAGAATGATTTTCAAACACCCATCCTTCTTGCTAGATCAACACATGCACTGGCACTGACAGTTTGCAGATCTTCCTTTTAAACATCAAAAGCCAGCTAGACCACTTCCATGGAAATATGAATCACAAGGATGAAAGTTTGGGAATTACTGTGCTGAACAGAATTTAGAAGTCAAGAGAAAAAAAGCCCAGTGTGAATCCAGGCTAATATTATAAGGAAAAAACAAGGAGGATGATAATATTGATGGTAGCTTCACAGTGAAACTTTCCAATTTTTTTTTTTCCAACTTCCTTTAGGCCTCAGCTAAGATGTCTTTTCTTCAGCAGTGTAGAATTAGGACTGACACACATTAGCTATCCTGACTCACCATGCAAGGAGCTACTGAAAGATATCAGTACACGGCAGATAGCTAATATTTGCGGAATGGATTAGTTTCATGTTTAATGTAAAAATCTCTTTTTTTTTGTCCAGCTTCAGAAAATGCAATTTATAGTTCTGGAAGTTATTTATTTGTTCAATGACGGAACTAAAACAACAACTCTGCATGAATTTTCTGCGAAGTCATATATATTTCCACTTTTTCCTTGGGGGAAAAAAAACCACCAACACCTTTCTAAATTTGATGCACACTCTTCACAAAGAATGTTTTATACACCAAATAGCTGTCCCAGCACTTTCTCACAGCAAAATTGCAGTGCCATGGACAAATTAAGCTCTCAAAGAAAAATAGTTTAGAGCAGAGGAGTATGTGTACAGATTCCTTCCTTCCATGTTCCTGTAGTTGCAAACAAGGAATTAGTTGCAGCTTGTCCAAACCAGACTGTAGTAAAAAGTCGAGGTCTTGCATACTTTGTGGATCCATGGAATTGCATGGTTTTCCCCTTCCATGGAGCACTCTTAGCTGAAAATACTCTATGAAAGAATCACAAAAAAATAAAACTGATGGTATTTACTTACTTCAAATGAATCTGTAACTCAGACAACAATTACAACAGTTTTTAAGTTTAATGTGCTATCTTTCAAATTTCTGCATGTTATCATCTTTATACCAGGTTGTATTACCAGATATATAATGCATGTGTCAGGAGAGGTTTAGGTTAGATATTAAAAAAATCGTTCTTCACCAGAGGGTGGTTGGACACTGGAACAGCTCCGTGGGGAAGTGGTCACAGCACCAGCCTGACATAGTTCAAGTAGCTTTTGGAAAATGGTCTCAGGCCCATGGTGTGACTCTTCAGGAGTTCTGTGGAGGGCCAGGAGCAGAACGTCAAGGGCCCTTCTGGGTCCCTTCCAGCTCAGGATATTCTATGATACTATGTTTAGGAGGTCAGCAATGAACACATTTCTTCAATTTACCATTATTCAAAACAGTCACAGTTCTACTTTTTGCTAACCTATTTTGGAAAAACTTGAATAATTAACTGATTTTCCAAACTGTTCTCAATTCTATTGACATATTTCATTCATGTTGGTTAGTCACCTTCCAGAAATAACAATTTCAATTTTGGAAACCATGAGACATTTAAAGAAAGTATGCATTTTAAAATGTACATGCATGCATATATGCACACATTAATATATATTTATATGTATAGAAATATAAAGAAAAAATACAAAAGCTACATGAGAATGAGAGATTTTAGTTTTACCACATTTTTCACTATTAGCCCAAAGCAATTCAGACATTTTTCCTGTTTTCTTTTATTTTTATTGCATTTTTGAAGTATAAACTAGATTTGAAATTGGAGAATTTCTCAAAAAATAGAAACCCCAGTTCTGTTCTGTTATAAATTGTTATCTTACTGCATTGTTTTGTGCCTTTGTGATCAACAATAATTCATTTGTTGTCCTTGCCCTGCTTATTACACATCTTGGTACATTTGCAACTAAAATTCCATTTGCAGAACACAAGGTATCATACTCTCAACCCAAATCCATAACCTGACGGAAGGCCTAAGGAAAATTACTTCAGTTTGTTGGTTTACAAGAAGTTCAACATGACCCAGCAAAGTACACTGCCAGACCAGAACCCGAAAGCTTCAGAAAAAGGATAGAATGGGACTTTTTACAAAGGCCTGTAGTGATAGGGCAAAGGGATTTTCTTTAATCTGAGTCAGTTTAGATTTCCTATTAGGAAGCAATTCTTTACTGTGAGGGAGGTAAGGCACTGGAACAGGTTGTCCAGAGAAGTTGTGGATGTGTTATCCCTGAAGTGTTCAAGGCCAAGCTGAATGGGGCTTTGAGCAGCCTGGTGCAGTAGAAGCTGCCTGTGCCCTTGGCAGGGGGATTAGAAGTAGATGATCCTTCAGGTCCCTTCAAACCCAAACCATTCTATGATCTTATAAATTTAGACATCAATCATCATTGTTTTTCACAAAAACATCATCCAGAAATATACTCATTGCTATTCACATTTCCTAAGGACATTATTATTCTTCAAGTTATTAGCAACTAGACATCCATTGTTCTAATAAATAAAACAAATCCACAAAGTGCTGCATCTGAGTTCTCCCCCGTACTACAGTCAAAATGACAACACACTGCATGACAATACAGGCAATAATCTCAACATCTTGAAAGCTATATTAACTTTATTTCTAGTATGAGGGAAGCTTGTCTGACCTGTCACAGCCGTTTATATAGTTCGTCTGTTCAGAAGTACAATGCTCTGATATCACGTATGGTAATTTTGTAATTTTCTTTTATATTTTGAAAAGGATTAGCTTATGATCCCCTAGCAAATTCTCCTTTTCCTCTTTACACCCAGATTAATTTTGTATTTTCTTCTTTGTTCTCCTTTTAACAGGTCTTCACTGACAGGCTTTGTACAGCAGGACAATCTAGGGTAGTTAAATTTCAGGAGAAATTTAATTGAATTCTAATGAGTAAGTGGGATCAGCAGAGATCATTTCAGGTGATAAAACATAAGACTTTTTCACTTTCAAACTAACAATGCTGAAGTTAAAGTGAATTATTTGAGCTCTAAATTTCTATGAACATAAGAAAAAACTGAATTCCTGCTCTTTGTTACCTGTATAACAACAGCTAACAATTATTATTATCACTGCTTATGATAGTATCATATGCCTATATACTGACGTTTCCTATGCTCCAATGAAACACAGCATGTGGAACAACATGAGTTCCAGTTCTGACAATCTTCATTTCTAGTGCTAAACATTTTAAATATGTTTCTGCAACTACAGAAACATTGTTGAGTATTGAAATGTGTGCATACTCAGAGACTCTAGTGCTTTTTCAGAGTTCGGTCTAGGATGTTTGGGATATACTGCATAAGGATGCCACATTTAGATAAAACTACTGAGCTTGTTTGACAGTTAGTTCCTTTTATAGAAGTGGGGCCTTGTCTCACTTCCCAGCTTTGTCATTTTTTTCCCACACATTTTTACTACTTTGGCTCTTCTTCTGCTGCCTCAAGAAAGCCTAAAGAAAACTATTTGCTCTCCTCCTCCCACCCACTGTCAGCTTAGTGAGATAAACTGGCATGCATATTAAGTACGCCAGAACCATAAAGGAGTGGTAAAAAAAGAAAAGTGCAAAGGCAAGAAGACTAATTTGATCAGGGCTGGGAAGGGAAGAGGAGGGCTGTAGTGTAATTCTACCTGCTGTGCAGGTAGGTTTTTACACTGGTTAAGCTTTTTGTGTCTCCAAACCCTACACATATGCATATAAAAGTTATCCAGGTCTTATCCAAACAAAAACAATGGAAATTGCAACTATTTAATGTATCTAAAATTAAGTCACTTTCAGCTGTGGTTTTAGGCAGCTGTGACTAACACACACCTCATCTACACTGCAGTTGTTTTAAAGTACTGATAGAGCAGTCTGGTGCGCTGCTGTTCCCTACAACAAAGATTATAATTCTTTCCAACTGTAGAAAAAGGGATGCATTCAAACAAGCTTTTAAGGAGAATTCATTATGGCACTTGAAATGACCTTAGAAAATCGTTAGTGAACCAGTTATCAACACTTCAAGTTTCATTCCTCTCACCACATCTGGCTTTTTTTTTTTTTTTTTAAACAAATAATTTTGCTAATTTTCATTCAAAACATTTACTCTGAAGTGTAAAATGGTATACAACTGATTAGAGGGCATGTCAGTCCAGGGCGACCTTTTCCTTCCAAATCTGAGACTCAGATATTTACAGTATGACCCTTTACCCTGAATATGTCAGTAAAAGGCACATATATGAAGAAATGTTTTCCTATTAGCATTGATTAAGAGGTTTCCTAGAACATAGTATCAATGTACTATCCCAGATATTAATTTTCCTACGTTAAACTACTTGGACTGTTGATGTTAATTGTTTATACACTGAGATGAAGAAATACATCAGCTGTTGGGAATGGTTATGCTGAGGGCTCTTAGCTTTATTATAGAGCCTGTAAATCTTCTAACTCTAAATGCACACAATACCACCGAAATATTTCAGACCAGATCCTCTGCAGCAGTAAATCAATAGAGCTCTACTGAAATCAATGGAGCCAGCGTGATTTACAGTAGCTCAAGGTCTGCCCTTTCGATTGCGCCCAGTGATATAAGAGACTCAAGAGGGTTATTACAGTAATATTCAGGAATATATTTTCCAGTAAATTACAGTTCTTTAAAGACAGACCGAGGAAACACACATAGGCATTGCACTATGACATTGTTGCAGCAGAGGAGTAGCAGGGGGGCATGCAGTTCTTCACTCAGATTTCAGCTACTCGTAGGTAAGCACCAAACCAGGCACCAGAACCAACTTGGTTCCAGAACCAACTGTTCCTGGAACAGTCTATCGGGATACTTACATTTCCCCTGTTCTGCCTACTCGTATGAACAAAAGAGAAATAAATTTTCCCTCACTGCAAGTGAGCCCATGGTGTACAGCAGACATGCAACTCCCAGAGTGACAGAGGAGTACTATCACCACCCAAGGCACTGAGCTTCTTCTGTCTCTGTCCTCTCCAGAGACAAAGGCAACTATGTCCTTTCCTCATCAATCTCTGCAGGTGAGTCTAAACTTTTGCTCTGATTGGCAGGGCAGGGAATCCTTAACTTCAACACTTTCATTGCCTAAAGCCAGCTATTTCAGCCAATCAGTGACTTGAGAAATTTGTTTAAACTGTTTGTTGGATAAGCATGAAGACTTAGGAGACTTAAAAATTTGTGTTATTTCACTCTCAAAACCAATATAAACCTAGAATAACTTTAGAGTCAAGTAGACCCTGTTACGTAATCATACTTGCAATTTAGTTCAATGGTATTTCTGCTTTTGAAGATTTCTTAAATAGCTACTTACTGCTTTCAGAATATGCCCTGGAAAACAAAATGGACTGGTGAATACAGTTGACATGTGGCACTGTAACCTATACTCAAGGTCCTCTTTTCATTCTTCATATAGCTTTATTACAGAAGCCAAACATATTACTGCAGGTACTCCCCTTAGGAATGCTGCCAAATGGTTTTAACTTGTTTTGCTGTCCAGGCCATGTCTTGCTCGTGGCTGACGAAATGACCAGAGATCAGCTTAAAAACTCTCATTATAAAAGGTTTTAAAATATATCAAATGAAGAGATTTGACATCAAATGTGCCCACAGTACTGCAAAGTTAGCCGTGGTGGAGTTTTTTGATTTGGTATTGTTTTTTTCCCTGTAACATTAACATAACTACCCTGAGTTTGAGACATAAAAAGGGCAAAATAGGAAAAAAAAAAAAATAGATAACATTTTTCCTATAGCTGGAAAAAGAAAATAAAGACCCTCTGTCAAGCACAATCCCTGTGCTAGAGCTTGACAATGTGTGCTATTAAAAAAAGAAAAAAAACCTTAAGGAATATTTTAATTTGCTGTTGACTAGAAATGGACAACATAAAAATAACAAGGAGAATCGATTTAGAAGATTTTGAGCTCAGGTGAATGCATTGTTTCCATAAGCCAATGCTTAGCCCTCTATAAACTTACAGGTGACTTTGGAGCTTTGTTTTTGTAAACAGTTTGGCTGTTTAAGACTTGTAATAAAATAAGGGATTATTTCCTCCTTTGTTAATGAGCCTTCCATATCTTTTACCACACAACTTGACAAGATTAGGGATTGGAGAGACAATATTTAATTACTTTCACAAGCTGTTTAATATTTGCAAAGGCTGCTTAGAACTTGGGATAAAAAGATAATAATTATCACTTAATTTTATAATCTTTAAGAAAACAAGAACATGTTTCATCTTTGAACCATATGTATGCCAGATAACACAATACTCTTGGGCTCAAAAAATCCTCAGAAATCACTTATAGTTGAATATCTGGTATCTGTTGAATCAGTTCAGTGCATTAATACAAATGCACTAGAACTAAAAAGACTATGTGCAAGCCCTGTGATACATTACGCTCTGTTAATTTTTTTTAATTTTTTTTTTGTAAATACTTTGGACTGGAAAAACAATACAGTCATGGAAAAGAGGAACTGAATTTACAACTTAAAATTGCTAATGGAAAAATAAGTTACATTGGTTTAGTGGATAAAGAAGAAATTAGATAGTCTCTGTTATTTCTTACACTGATTCAAAATCAAAGTCCCTGCTATATTCTTCTGTAACATTTTGAAGAAGTCATTAACAGACATAGCATTGCTAAGGCTGTACTTCATCTTTTGTGATTTTTTTTTTTAATTAGTCTGTGGGAGGTTTTTCTATTTAAATACAGAGATTTTTGCTTTATTGACAGGTGAAAGAAGAAAGAAAGGAGAAAGAGGAGGGAAAAATTTCCCAGACAGGACGTAATTTGCTTAATTCCAGTCAGCCAAAGGGCTACTATAAATTTTTTTAATTTTTTTTATTTTTTAATTTAAGATAAATTTCTACCTTTATGGGAGTTTTAAAAAATTAGCAAACATCTATTACAGAATAAGCTAAGATCTAAAAGCTGTGAATCTTGGCACATATTTTTGGCATGAACACTGTCTTTAATATATACAAACACAGGTATATATTTAACTATAAATTCAGTGATAGAGCACACTCATATGATAGTAAATAACTTCATTATATTGTGATGTGTTTATCCCAGTTAGCAACTAGGCACCCCTATAGCCACTTGCTCACTACTCCACTTGCTCCACTAGGACGGGGGAGAGAACCGGATGAGAGAAAGCAGAAAAACTTGTGGGACATAAAAAGGAGGAAATGTAGGAAATAAATATGTAGGAAAGATGGTGGGTGGGTTTTCAGAGGCAAAAACCTTCCACAGGCAGGCTGATACCCAGTCGGTCTCTGAGCAACGGACATACAAGAAGACAAAACCCCAACTGTCCTTACCCTGATTTATTGCTGGCTGTGATGTTACATGGTGTGGAATATTCCACTGAAAAACTTGTTCCCCCTGCCACCTTCTTTCCCCTCCCCCATGTGTGAGTGAGCTTTGCAATTTCTCAGTGTTCATTTTCCTCTGTTTAGACCCACACATGAATATCCTGATCTGTTCCTGTTAGGATGGAGGAAAAAACATACAACTGATTTACTCACTTTTGTGTAAACCTTCAATAAGGCATGTCCCAGAAGCATACGGTGGAGCATCTGGAGTTCTCTCTCTGCTTCTGCTCCTTGGCAGTCCATGGTACCCAAACAGGTGAAGACATTAGCTTTCTCAATGGTAGTGTTATTATAGGGTTTGAGATTTTTTTTTCCCTTTTCCTTGAATATATGGACTTATATTCTTCATTTGTTCTTGGAGTCAGGATTTTTAATTAAAGACAACATATGCATTTCTTTATGAAGTGCAACCTTTTGGATCCAGGAGGCTTGCTAGCAAAGGCTGCAACACTGCTGTTTGCATGGTGTCAGAGGCAGGCTGGCTTTCACAGCTGCATTCACACCGGTAGGGATTCAAAATCACACACATAACTGCCTTATGTCCTCACTCTGATCTTCTGATAGCATTCTGTCCTACTTTTACCAGTAATCTTACAGACATAAGTATATCTGCAAAGAGTCTGCAAAAGTGGCTGTGAGTTTTCCCCCATGTCTAGTGGCTCTCTGGGTCTTTCAGCCTCCTGGTTTCTGAAAATATATTTTTACTGCACCATAACCATTGCCTTTCATATTGATAAGATGCTCTACATTTTTTTCTTGCCCCCCCATTCCTGAGTAATTTTCATGGATCAGGACAGAAAGCACACATGCTGCTGGGGTTTACTCATCCCAGCCAAGTATTCTGAAATAATATACTCTGTCAAGAATTTCTAGTTCTACTTAAACATACTTGAGATGCTTCCGCTTGCTTTACAGACAACTAACAATACAGCAGACTTTTCTGTCAGTCATTCCTATTGAAACAGCATACACATTTCTGAAGTGATGGGAATACTGCTTTCCCAAATTGAACATACAAATGTAAATTCACATACCTCAACAAAAAATTTAACTCTTCCATCAGATAATGCTGTATTTTCTGAATGCTTGATGAGTATCTTCTTTCATTGCTATATATTCTTCAATTGTATAGTAAAAATAAAACAAAAACCAAGTTATCAAAAAGATCACGCTGTTGCCCTATAACTCAGTCTTCAGCACAAACCCCTCTGAAAAAAAGAAAAAGGAAAAAAGATAAAAAGACCTTGAAACCTTGAAAGTTAATCCATAAAGATAAGGGCTTTGGGTCCTCTCCATTCACTATAGCCTACAAAAACCTTATACCTCTGTATACCTGAGAATATTGCAGGCAGCCACAGATCTTTATATGCCCAGCCACTAATATTTATACTTTAACAAAGAAAATAGCCTTATTTGGTGTGTTCACATCAAAAGAATATAAGATGTACTAGGCCAGGCAGAGGTCTACTACGCTTGGTATTCTTTCTCAAATACTGGTCACAATAAGATGGTTGAAACAGGAAAAAAACAAACAGGACCAGCAAAGGACATTTGCCATTAACATGTATGCCCTGCCAAATATTTTCCATATGGTGCACTTACATGGCAGGATGTATATTCGGTACTTCTATGAAATACATCATATAAATTCATATTTAATATCCTTAATTGCCATTATCTGTCATGCTTTAATTCAGTAATTTCTGGATCCAGATATCCTTTCACTATCTACAACACTCTCTGACAATGAGCTCTACACCTCTACCACCATAAGAAGAAACATCTCCTCTGTTTTGTCTGAATCTAATTCATCCTAGTTCTGTTTGATTACCCAAACTCCAATTATTTTTAAGCAATATGAACTAAGATTTTCATTGTTTTGCTATGTATGTGCAGTTAGGACCCTTCATAGTTATCTATCAACTCATCTGATGCTGAAAATCCATTTGTTTAACCCTTATTAGTGAAATTATTTTATGAGGAATAGATGTAAATGAAAGCATGACATGACTGTACCATCTTTGAGACCAAGAATCATGCCCCATGCTGTGGTACCTGCATTGCTTGTGAGCAAGCACCAGTAGTTGAACACTGGGAAGATAAAAACAAAGCCTCAGAGCTTTGTCTCCAGACGTATCATAGACGTCCAACATTTCCTGAGTCTTATATCAAACATTTGTTGCTTTGATGTGCAGTGTAAAAATATGCAGTTCCCACTCACCGCTTGCAGGCACACAAACAACTTGTGGGGTGCAGCTAATGATATGAACTACATTTGTCCAACTGTATCTTAAAGTGACATCAAATTCATGGGAATCCTGGGTTAACCTACCCAACAAGAATTGCAAATCTATAAAACTGACTTCCTTCAAGAAGAAACTTCTGAAAACCTAAGTAACAGTCCAAACTGCTGAATAAACACAGACGTTATCAAATCTATGTCACAGCTTTTTTGAAGGAATGAAAATAAATAATTTATAAAATGCATCTACAAGATATGCTGCATCTACAAATAAAATTCCAGCTCAGGTTTGGGGACATAAAAGTTATATTACAGCAAAGGGCTTACTCCCTTGGAAAATAAGGCCTAAAAACTGTCCAGCTACAATGAAAAAATGCATTATTAGTCCCTAATGCATTCTTCATAAAATAAACCTACTCAGCTTTGAGAATAAAGCTGTGTAACTACCAATGAAAGAAAACCACTTTCAGGTTCTGAGCGCTACAAGTTGAAGAACACTATAAATTATATATTTTAATGTCTTGCTATGTTGATCCCAAAATATTGTAATGTGTAAAATATAAATGTGTATATCTTTCCAGAAGTGAAACTTTCATAATTCCCTTCAGTTATCAACCATAAAAACTTTTCAGACTGTGATGCTCCCCTCTAACAAAGAGCAGGTTTTATTATTCCGTTAATGTTGACCTTTTCAGAGAATAGCACTATCAATATTAAGTTTACCAGTAACATAGCTAACCTACGAGTCAAATTCCAACTTGGAGTACACAATATCTTCTGAGATCAACTACCCAAAAGTAAAATAACTAGAAATTAGTCAAGATATTCTGAAATCAGACTACATTTATAAACACAGGCACCTTTCTTCTGCTTCATAACCTTACAAAATTCAGTAGAAAAACATGAGCTAGATCAATGTTTCTCCATTATAAAAATACTTCTTGCAAATGTAGTGCCAGATATTTTTTGGTTAGTCAGCAAAAGAATGAAGACATTGACAAAAAAACCCATGTGAAGGCTATAAAATATAGAAACATAATTCGGTCTCTAAAAGTATTTTTACATTGATTCTTGAATTGGAATTACTTTGCAGGATATTCCAGTGACATATCACAGTCTACTTGCTCTATTCTTCTAGTAAGCATTCAGTTTTGGCCAGAATTACAATGATAGGCTTTGGTCTGACACAGCCAGCTATTCTTAGAGCATCCTTCTGAATTTCTTCAATTCATTCGTATTCCACACTGAAGCAATTACAAAGCTTAATAAAATAACTTCAAAAATACTGAGCTTATTCCCAATCAAGAAACCCCTTTCCTGGCTTATGATAAGAAACTCCTTTTGGAAGCTTCCTCTCACACAGGAGCCTGCAGAGTATTTGCTTCATACCTGTTATTCTTGCAGATTTTCATGTTTTCTGACCTGAGATTAGCAGTTTGAAAGGAAAGCAGGTGGATATCGTCCTCTTTCCTCTCTGTTTTGTATCAAAAGCAGCTTATTCTTTCACAGCATTTTTTGGTTTATAACAAGACATGATAGCATGGTGAGAATGAACGAAATCCAAGACTGCTAAAAGAATGAGGGGGAAAAAGAGACAAAAGGGGTATCTGAACCTGAGAACTTCCCCAGAGGAAGTTACTGAACTTACTTCCTTACCTTACTGAATCCCTTTTTTCTTCCATCCTAAACTTATGAAGTTGTTCATGTCAGAACTGGCACAGGCATCCCTAAACATAGCTTCAGATGTCAGCTTCTTTCTTGCCCTTTCAGGATATTCTTTTCCCCAAAAGCTTCAGGCTTTTGACACATACGCCATGTAAGAGCTTAAACAGCAAATCCCTCCTCCATCCCTGACAAGGCTGGAAAAGGTCAACTTATTACATACTTGGTGGGACAGCAGGAAAAAAAGTCAAACCTCTCCTTTCTTAGTCATCTTCTTTGAGAGCATTGGAGGAGGACACCTCTGTTTTTTTCTTGCCCTTTGAACCTTTGCCATGGGGATCCTCTTGGAGCTGGGTGCTTGTTTCTTTTTTCTTTATTAAATCTTTTCCTCTATGAACCAATAAATACTTTTCCCAGTCATTCTTTAATATCTTTCAGGAGAATGAGAGAAATTCTCTACAGAAGCAAGAGATCTTCTTTATCCCTTTGTATTTTTCAGATAGAAGACGAAGAGTTAGCAATGACAGAAATATACACGTGCAGCAATCATTATTCTGTGTGTGTGTATATATCGATGTACACACATGCACACACAGACGTTATCTCTATGCTGAGATTACTTAAAATACCCCAGTTTGTGGGAGAACTTAATCTTCCTCCTATTCATTACTTCATAATTGAGTACAAACTGCCACAAAATCATAATTGAATCCTAATAATGCAATAAAAACAGATAATGATCACAATATTATATCTGCTTTGCGGCAATTTGAATACTTTCCCACAAATGATACCTTACTCCGGGGAATGCATTTCAGGATGTCCTGTGGTGTTTTCTTTTGGGAGGAAGCTGCACTGAGGGGCAGGAAAACTGGTACTGTTTACTGTGTGCAGTCATGTGCACATCCTTCTCCTCTCAGCAGGTTGTTCGACAGCATTCCTGTCAGTTTTGGAGGACCCATGTTTGAAATTTGTATTAATCATTCTGATGGTGTTTGCTATTTTATTGCAATGGTGTCTGAGAGAACGTGCTCAAGACAAATGGGTTTTTTTTCAGACAACCTCAAAACAAAATTTGACAAGGTACTATTGAAGAGTAGACATTTTTGCACCAAATGCTAAAATAATTTCTTCCATCTCCATCCTATTCCATTTTCCTCAAGCCACAGTGTGTAACTAGAAAGACGGCAGTATAAAAATAGGTCAACATATGGAAAATCTCATTTACTGAAACTGAGTGCATGAACTACTTGATCAATGGGCAGCTGTGTAAGTAGACAAAAATATAGTGAGAACAAGTATAAGACTGTTTATTTTCTCTATAAAAGATGAAAAAAATAGACATCTGAAAATGAATCCACTTAACCTAGAAGAATGAGCATCAGCCTACTTCTCAGTAACTCTATTTTGTTCATCTAGAAATATCAATTTTCAGAACAGAATCTCAACAGCCAAAGGTATTTAAAAGAATAAGAAACATGTCCCCAAAAGCCATAAACCATTTATCTGATTCGAACAGTGTTGTGCAGTTGCATGAAAGGTCCCAGTTCAAGTTCCCTGAGCACTTCCTAGGTTTTTTGTTTCAATGAAAATTGGGTTATTTAAGATGTGGAGGAGAAAAATCATTCTCAACTAGTGCAGAATTCTTCATTTCTTTGTTATATAAAAGAGAAATTAATAAACTTCACTAAGTATCTCCCAACCACCTTCAAATACAGAATTTTTTCTAATGTTTCAATTTTTTCGCTTTTGCAAACTTGAAAGACTAATGTGTGCTGGTATCATTACAAAACAATTCTGGCAAGACAATAAAGAGGTTCTGTTTTCTTACATAAACTAGTTACAGAAAGTCATAGAGAAATAAGATCTGTAGCTGTACGTAGATACAGCTAATAGCTTCAGACAGAAAAAAATCTTGACAGTCTCAGCACAACCAGGTCCCACTCAGGGATGCACACTGCCTCCTCACCACCAAGCATTCAGAAAAGATATTCCACAGAGTGATGTCATACAATTTCACACAGACAGTCATTGTAGAATGGCTATCCCTAAAATAATCTAGCATAACCTTTTCATTCTACATAGTAATAAAAATTAATAGTGAAAAAAAAACCCAATCCAACCCAAAATAAACAGACAAACAAATCCCCACCTACTCTAGAAATGCCATGCATTTGAAATTAACTTTGAGATGGCTATTTTTCAGAGTATAATTCTGGAATGTATTTTTGCAGAAAATTAATCTTCACCTCTGTATTAACTCAATTACTTTCTATCAGTTACTTTTGATATCTGTTTCTTGTAGAAAATATGTTACTATGTCTTTTAGTAATAAAAATCTCTTTTAACTTTAACAAACACTGGTAACTCAGTCAAGTAACTTTTAACAAAAATATTGCTTTGAAATTAAATAACTTTTTTTCTGGTAATGGTTTTATATATTCCTTTAAAATTTATTTGAAAAGATTGAAAAATTACATTGAAAAAGTACAGATGAGTCTTTACCACTTAGATTGTCTCTTCCAAAAGAGATTTATAAGCAAGTTATAACTGATCTCAAACGGTGTTTCCAAGTTAGAAGCTTTCTGATTCAGCTTCATCGCTCTCAAATTAAGCATTTATCACAGAAGTCTAGACAACCCTGGACAGGCAAAGTATTTTAAGCCTCAAACCAGCATTCCAGCATATTTCCATTGCCACAGAAAAAAAAATGAAGATGTTACTGTATCAACCTCTTAACTCTGAAAATCTGAAACCAGACTCAAGCCCGTGTACCAGAGGTAATAGACATGCAAACACATTTTGTTTCCCACATACCAGATCAAGATATAAATATTTGAAGAAAAAGAGGATAGTTTATCCCTCTTAAGAGCTTTTTCCTCTAAGTTGTTGTAATGCCCTGGCCTACTTGGTGAGCTCAGGGAAAGGCAGTTTGAGATACTCTGGGCAGTGTGTGGGTGAAACAGCAAAATTGTCAGAAGGTTCAACAACAAAAATTTTACTTGCAAGCATCCAAACATTAAAGTAGAATAAGCTACTTGGCAAAATTTAAAACAACTTCCAGACAAAGTAAAGCACTTCCCAAATTTTAACGTAGCAAACTTTAACTTATCCAGATACAACAAGGCACTTACTAAGGCATTCACTGGAAAATTTTTTTAGTCTGGCTTACAATGTATTTTGAGAAGTAGAGAGAGAAAAAGAGAAAAGAAAAGAAGACGAAAAGGTATGCGGTCACTACCCTAGGACCCAGAGTGGTATCAGATGCTTTTAAATCCAGGGTAGCTGAGCACACCACTCGACTCACACGTCACTGTCCATTTATGTGCCCCAATCTACTGAGCCTTCCCCACAGGCTCATGTCTGCTCTTTAACATGCCCACAGGACCCCTATGGTCAGCTGGCACTATTTTGGGGCTTACCAAGTGGTCATTCAGTGATTTTGGGGCAGTCCATGCAATTAGTCACTGCCATTTCCATGTGCATCAGTGTCTGACTAAGGGGGCAGAGTGGAACAGTACACATAAGTGAGATGTCATGGAAAAATCCTGCGGCTGGAGTACTATGATGGATGGTTATAGGCTCTTGAGGAAAGATAGGCAAGACAGATGAGGTGGAGAGGAAATGTTGTACATAAAGAAGGGCATGGACTGTACATCACTTGCAGTTGGGGATGGTTGAAAGCCTCTACGTAAGGAGAAGAAAAAATACCAAAGTGGGAAATCACCAACTATATGAAATTTAACCAGAACAAATGCCAGATTCTGCGCCTGGGGGACAGTGTAATGCTGGATGTATGTACAGACTGAGAATGAGGAGCTGGAGTGCAGCCTTACAGAAAGGAATCTGGAGCTTAGTGCTAAGTTCGATATGAATCAACAATGTGGCCTGGTGTTCGAAGTGGCCAACCAAATCCTGGAGTGCATTAAGTACAGTATAACTAAAAAACCTTCACACAGAGGGTGATGGAGATGAGAATGAAGGGCTCGCACAACCCTTGAAATTCATCAAATGGTCTGTTTACTGCTCAGAGATCTTGAAGGTGAGCTTGAGGGATGTCCACAGAGTTTGTGCTCTCCCAGCTGATGTTGGGTGCAGAGGCTGCTCTGCTGCCTGGGAAGTGGCCGGGCACTGCTCTGACAGCTGTTCGTGTGATCTCATGGAAAGTATCCAGGTGTGCTAGGGTTGTGAAAGATCAGCCCTGTCACAGATAAATCCACATCCATCAGTTCTTCATCTTGAGCTGGGTCCGCCCCTGTGGGCTACATGTCCTTTTATGTCAGATTGGCACTCATGGACCCACCTTTCCTTTGTGGGGTGATATGCAGGGGCCTCACACAGTTACTTGTTGGTTTGACACAACAGGGCTCCTCACTGTTCCTTGGTGGATCCATATCCAAGGACTCTACACCATCAGTCACACAGCAATCACTCACATGGATGGTGCCTCTTCTCCATCAGTCCTCTGGCACACTGACACACCTGGGCCCCATGCTGCTCTCTGGTAGAGCCACATCCATTTACTGCACACCATTGGTCCCATGAGCAATCACAAATATTCTCATGCTGTTTTGGGTGGTGTTCCTCCTCCTCCAATTTCACTTTCTCCTCCTGGGAAGTGGCTTTCTCCTGTGTTCTTCTCCCAGGAAGTACCTCTCTGCTGTCCCAAGGCCCTTGAGCACAGGGACCATGCTCCACCTCCCCTCATGAGCCCTGGATTCTAGACTTCTCCTTATCTCATGCCCTGGACAAGATGGTAGTAACAACATTCCAGGTGGGTTGGGGACCTCAATGACCCTCCCCTCTTACCTGGCACCCTGCAAGTGTCACACCCACCTGTGCTCGACAGTGGCTGAGAGGGGTCAAAGCATCCAGACAGGAAAAGGGGGCCAAGGCAGTCTGCACAGGGTCCCTGTGCAGACTGCCATAAAAGACCTGCCTATTGCCAAGTGTTGCATAGACTCTTCTTCCTTGTCCGCTGGCCCTGTCTATGGAGTGTGGAGAGGTGCCTTTTCCTCTACACAGAGGGAAGGGGAGGGCCTGACGTCCTGTGAGTGTCTGTGCCAGAATGTTGCAAGGAGCCTGCTGGAGGCCATGGAGGGAGGGCCTTGGAGTGAGGATATGGTGGTGGTTCAGTCTGAGGTGCACCCTTGCTCTGTTTGTTCTTATAAGGAACAAAGCTTTTCATCACTTTTTTTGTCATTTTTCTTCCCCATTCCAAGGCAGATTTCTCACATTTTGTTGGAAGAATCAGAAGCAGCTTCTGAACTGCGGTTTTCTGGCAGGTTTCCAGGAGTAAGCTCTTGCCATTCTGATCTGCCAGAAGATGGCTTGGAAGCACACAAAGAACAAGGCAACATCAGTGATTAGCCAATACAGCTTCACCAAGGACAAATTGGGCTGGGTCCAACATGAGCCTTGCTTTGAGGAGGTGATGGTCCTGATGGGACAATGGTAGAGCAGTGACTGTGTGGTGGGTTGACCCTGGCTGGATGCTGGGTACCCACCTGAACTGATCTATCACTGCCCCCGCACCTGGAAAGGGGAGAGACAATATAATGAAAGATTCATGAGTTGAAATAAGAGCAGGGAGTGATCATTCATTGATTAACATCACAGGCAAAACAGACTCAGCTTGGGGAAATTAATTCAATTTATCACCAATCAAAATCAGGGTATGATAATGAGAAGTGAACCAAATCTTAAAAACACCTTCCCCCCACCCTGCCTTCCTTCCTGGTCTCTATCTCATTCCCACGCGGAGCACAGGACATGGGGAATGGGGGCTATGGTCAGTTCATCACAGGTTGCTCATGTTGCTGCTCAGGGAGAGGAGTCCTTCCCCTGTTGGGTCTCTCCAATGGTAGACAGTTCTCCACAAACTTCTTCAGCATGAGCCTTTCCCACAGGCTGCAGTTCTTCATGAGCTGCTCTAATGTGGGTCCCTGTCCACAGGGTGCAAAAACAACCTGCTCCAATGTGGGTCGCCCGTACGGTCACAAGTCCTGCCAGAAAAACTGCTCTAGCATGAGCTCTTCTTTCCACGGATCCTCAGTTCCCTGCTGGGAGCCTGGTCCAGCATAGACTTCCCAAGGAAGTGGTAATGGCTTCGTGCTTGTCAATGTTCAAGAAGCACTTGGACAATGCTGCAAGACGCACAGTTTAACATTTAGGTTACCCTATGTGAAGTCAGAAGTTGGACTTGATGATCTTCATAGGTCCTTTTCAACACAGAATCTTCTGTGATTCTATTCTATGATTCTATATCACTTTTTTGCATTTTTGTCCCTCTTTTTGCTATTCTTTTGATGACGTTAAACATCACTTCAGGAACCCTGAGGAAGACTAAAATAATGAACAGATCTATTTGAACTATAATACAAAACAAAAAGATTATATGCAATTCACCTTGAAAGTAGAAGCCATTATTATTCTTTTTCATGGTTATTTAAAAAGTTTTTTTTTTTCTTTTTAAAGACAGCTGCTGAAGTAATATCTTCACCTTTAGACATTGTCCTAAAGAAAGCGCTATGCTTGAAAAATCGTCAGAAATTCTATTTTCCACTTTCATTGTGAAATTAAGAGAGCTTTTGCATTTTGAACTCTACCCACACACTGCAGCAGCAGTCCCCTGGATTGTTCTGAGCCTTAAATAGGTGTGCTTTGGAGAAACTAGAAGGAAAAAAATCCTTCAAAAGATCCCACGCTAATGACATTCTAAACTTTTAAGAAGTTTTCTTTCCCTATTTATTGAAGCCAGGCATTTAATTTTGTACTCATGGGTCCCAATGTATTCATGGTTTCCTACAGGAGATTTGGATATTTCTTTGCTTGGACAATTGTGGCTGTAATTATCTATTATCCCAGCAGCCTGAACCTTTTTGTGAGCATGTATTATTAGTTGGTGGCAGTGCTCAAATGTTATCTGACATTGGCAAAGAACAATCTCTGGGCCTAGCTTTTCTTCATATATGCCAGTATGTGAATCAATAATAGCTCTTCAGAACTCAGAAAGTCTACCCCAGAGTGAGATTGGCGTAATGAGGGAAAAATCATACTCCCCAGTTAGAAATTGTCTTATTAGAGAAACTAGTTTGTACTTAAAAGTGAAAAGTTTTATTTCAGTTTTTGCCTCATCTGTGAAAACTGTGGGTCTGCTGGTGAGGGTGAACAGGGCCAAATATAGTCATAGCCCTACCGAAAGGGATGTTGTGGACTTCATCGCTTCATCTAAGCTCAAAGCATGTGCCACACTGAATGGTGCAGTATTTACCCTGTCAGCAAGTCCCAACTGAGAGGTCACTAGAACTTTGCATATTGTGGCTTCATTTCTAAAACATTTCATGTCATATCTCAGTTAAACTGTCAGAAATATTTCAAAACTAAGTGGAGGCACACTATTCAGGAAAGGCACTTCCCTGTGAGGGAAGAGGCACTCTCCCCACCTGTGAGTGCTGTGCATAATTCACTTTTTGTCCCCTATCTTGTCTGAAACTGTATTCCTGCCCAGCTTCACATAAGTCCACAGACCTGCTGCACAATCACAGGATGGGCAGTTTGGAAAACTTCCAAAATGTGATTCAACTGTGTGTGTTGAAGGTCTTTCCTGTTTCTCAAGCTTAGTCTATACCTAATCTGTAGGTAACACTTGACAGACATGCTTTGTTAAGTTGCTGCAGTTTGGTCGTGTACATGTCCAAGTACGTATGATTTCTAGCAATACTGAGCTCCAAAAATCACCGAGGTTCTTTCAAATCGTTAGTCACTCATGAAGAATTGGCTAATAAGACTGAGAGCAGGGCAGGTTGTCTCTTCCCTTCAGTTTTTACTTCATCTCTCTCTCACAGGTCACACACTCTTGATCTATAAAGGATATTTCTTTAGAAATAAAGGGTTTTCAACAGCACAATGAACTAAATGCAAATTCAATAAAATGCATTAGGGCTCATCTCTGTCTGAGTTAACATAAGCATATGTACAGTTTTTCACCCTCTTACATTTTTCACTGCCAATGAACCACTGATCCTTCAGGGCCTTTCCCCTGTGTTCACTTTAGCACTACTGAATTTTAAGTGCTTAAAATAATACAGAGAGTGCTTGTACATATTTATGATATATACTATTTAAAATGCGGCATTTTGAAAATGCACTGGAAACTTAAATTTCAGATTTATGATAGTAAAACTCTTTTCCTCATTTTGTGTTCTACATTAATTGAATTCATTATCAGATTTCAGAGTTGGGACATGAAAAGTTGCATGTAAGTATGAAAACACAGTGATTGCATAAGTACGTTTAATACCAGAAAATTAATGTGGAAATGCTCTCATTGTTTCCTCTGGTTTTGGCCCCTTTTAACTGATGCCAGTTGAGACAAATCACAGCCAGTCATTAGAAGTGTAAATAAGGATCCTATTGAAAAGTAATAAGGCACAATTTACTACCTTGTTTTCAGAAATCCAAAGCTATTGAAAACCCACTTGCTGTGTGCTTGATCTCATAATGAAACTGTACTTTAAAATGAATCACTGGAGTCCATAAAATTCTGTTTTCCACAGTGTTAATTCATTAAAGTCTGGAATTAAATTGTACAAAGTATAGAACACCATGGCCCTGAATTAACCTATGAAAAAGAAAAGTATTGCAAGGGATATGGAATGAAAAATTGACTTTGCATCTCAATTAAACTCAATATCATGTAACTGTGACCATTCTTCCAGGAGTGAAGGAAACAACTATGAAGATTAGAAGGGCAATAAATATTACTAAGGGAAAGCTTCAAATATCTCTGTGTAGACTAAATAAATGCCACATTAGATAATGTTTTCAAAGCATACATTTTCAGGGATCAGGTAGGATTGTTTCTTTTGAAAGAAATTCAAAGATGCCTGGCCTTCGTCCCAGAATCTTGGATTTGGCAAAAAATCTAGTTTAAGAGGTATCTACCAATGTGACCATGGTGTATTTGAAATCAGCTTCATTATAAAATTTTCCTTCTCTCCTCTTCCATGAAAAAGCCTCTATTGAGCCATTATTTAGCTATATTTATCAGGGGAAAAAAAAAAAAAAAGAAGAAAAACCAGAAAAAAGCCCCACTAATAAAAAATAATAGCTTCTTGTGGCGTAAGGACTGTTTGGGAAAATGTAGGTCATCTGTAAAAAAAATTCTGCATCTTGAAAATACATACTAGTTAAAGAATAGAAGAAAAAATTTGAAAAAGGTCTCAGCAGAAATTCTGTGTGGTTATAATAAGGATTTTTGCAAAACTTTAGACTTTATTGAGCTGAAATGTAAAAAGGCAATAAAGAAAGTCACAAACATTTACTGAAGCAAATTTTCATAGTTATAAATATTTTTGGGGTAACACTGGAATAAATCAGCTGTGTACTTATACAGCACACATCCCCTTTTAGCAGAGGAACTCATTGTTGCAGGACTAGTGAGGACCAAATCTATAAATAGATTCAAAACACATCAATCAAATGCCAGAGGACATATCCACTGGGAGAGTTAAATACAGTAACCCAGAGAACCTCCAAGATAAATCACTGCCTGCCAAGACCTTAAAAAGTGTGCCAAGGGATGCTCGTGCACCAGGGATACACCTTCACCTGCTAGTAGACACTGCCAGAGAGAGCATATTGGCCCAAATGAATATTTGCTGTGACTTGCACTATGATTCTCTGAATAGTAAAATGTAAACCAGATTTACTTTTCAGAATACCTTCTAGGCTTTATGTTTTATGTTTTGAGTGTAGCAAGTAAAGCAAAATGAAATCATTGCATTTGACAACCAATCTTGATAGAAAAGAGATTTCAAGGGATTAGAGTGATTAACTCTTTTAAACACTATTTGGGCAAGTGACTTTAGTAAATTTTGATTGTACCCACACTTGGAACATAAAACCATAGTACAGGCAAAAGTCCTATTGGTTATTTGGAATAACAGAGAGCCATCCAAATGATGTACATAACGTAGCATTGAAATGAGAGGCAGTTAGAACAGCCATCATCTCCCAGTGTTCACAGAGCACTTTTATCTTTTTCTCTGATTTATTCATTAAGACAGCTTGTTGAGCAATCAGAAAGCAGATTCAATATGCAAAGAATACAAAGGAAATAGCTTTTGCCTTCTTCAGTCATTACAGTACATATGTACCTTTAACATACGAAAGACAAGAGCTTTTAAGGGGATAAAGTAGCAAATAAGAACACAATATTGTGCACTAAACATAATCCCATTGGATCTCTTTATCCTAGTAGTACACTAAGGGTTGTGCTTTTCAGCTTTCCTTTAGCACAAATCCAGTAGATGAGTCCAGCTATAAATTAGTATCTAACTTTCACTGAAGTGGCCAGTTGATAAAGTTTCCCAAATCCATTCAAGTAAAAAGTGTCAAGAAAAAACCCAAAAAGCTATAAAAAGACAAAGCTTGAGGAAATGGAAATTCTCCTGAATTTGGAATTTGGAGCAGAATACAGGGAGCTCAGCCCCTCCATATTAGAGGTTGTGGCAAGTACAGCCATTTCAGTAATAAATAGCGTTGAGATTGTGCCTTTCAGTATGAAAAAGAAAAAAAGTATGATGAAATGCAGTCAAGCTAGAGTGGCATAATAAGTTATTATTTAAAACTTAAGGCACTTTAGCTATCTGTCCATACATTTGCAAAGACAAAGCACGCTAACTTAAACTTCAGCAGTAGAGGTTTTATTTGAACCATCCGCCTCACACATTTACCAACACACGCCATCTTACTGCTATTCTATGATGATTCTATGGTCAGCTGTGGCTTCTTACGAAGAGTTGCACCTTTAAATGTTGAATTAAACCACAATCTATCATCTACTGAGGCTCGAAGGGCAGCAGAACTTGGCTCCCGGCTTCTTAAATTACAATACTGAATTTGTACTAGAGAAAATAAATGCTTGCTAAAAACAAATACACTGAGTTCATAAACTAAACAGAGTAACACATCTTGGAAATTTCATACATACACAATATTAAGAGAGACAGCATTATGTATCTGTTTGTCATGGCCAAACCAAGCAAGAATGACCCATTCAATTCAACCAGCTGAACAAGGCAAATTGTTTCTGAAGTATCAAACACCTTGCAGGAAGAAATTGCTTGACAAGACATTGGGTTTCTGTTTGGAAGTGAGGTACTCTGTTTTCTTCACTGAGTTGTAGAGGACTGATGTAAAAGAGAGTCAGGAGACAATTAACAAAAATAAAAGAAGTGCTGAAAAGCCTCTCTCCACTAGTAATCAATGGGAAATTTTTATTAATATACTTAAGAATTTGGGTCAAATTTTGTTTAACTTCCTTAAACACTACATAACATCGAACAAGAACTAATCTTAGTCCTGTTAAATTCTCTGAACTAATAAAATATTGTGGTTTAATTATATATGTATTGTACTGAAAAATATTAAATTATCTGAATAATCACTTTTAAACACTTTGAAACAGAAAAAAAAAGTCACAAAAATATTTAAGATGCAGATTTTTAATACTTCTGTTCTGAAGCAACTGCTTCAGCTCTCCATGTTCATTAATATCACATTAGGAAAAAAATTCACGCTCTTATTTCTTTCAACAGACACATGTCAAAATCATGTCCTCCAGCTGGTGAACATCTGTCATAGTTTTGTGGGTTCATCTTAGGGGACACAGAGTTTTCAGCATTCCATTTTGGGAACTATATTTTGTAATCCTTAGCAATGTTGCTGGTGACAGTGAAAATAGCTGCTTAGGTCATGCAGTTGGGGAGTTTTAAGGGTTTCTGATTTCCAGCTGTCTAATTTTTTTTTTTTTTCAACAGTCATGAAAAGGGATAGCATCCCAGGGCATGTATATAAAAAAGAGTCAGCTAAAAAAGCTAATATATACACTTCTAGGCCATCAAGATGCCAAAAAAAATCTTTCTTTACACACAGTTTCTTGCATGAGAAAACAAACCTGATACTTAGTTGAAACATTGTTAACTTAGAGCAAAATGAAGTTGTGTCTAAATTTAGAAAACCACAGATAACATGTGAATTGAGGGAAACTGATGGAGCTAAATATTCATAGGGGATGGGATTTTTTATGCGGAGAGAAACTGGAAGAACCTTAATTTATAGACAGAGAAAAAGAAAGGTGCGTGCAACATTACAGAAGTGCCAGAATTAAGCGCTGGTCATAGAAACTGTCTAGGTTATTGTTACTGTGTCTCTGTATGCTTGTGCATAATGTAAGGCAAATGACACCCCTGACTTAAGCAAGATGCTTGCAAGTGTTACATTAAGATAGGGCAGAGGGGAAAAACCTTAGAGGGTCCTGGAAAAGAAGAAGACAATGCTTAAGTTGGCTTGGGAGTGCACATTTCATTAAAAATTGAACAAAAGATGGTTTTCCTTGGTAACGACAACATTAGCAAAAAGGAAAGCCCACAAAAAAAAAACTTCAAACAAATTTCGGCTGTGATATAAATAAGTTCGATTTACAATTCTGAGTGACTTGATTAAAAAAATAAAAAAGAAGAAAAGTGGTTGGAGAGATTAAAAGAGGCAAAGAATATCCATGTAATCCATCAAATGTAGCTACTTTCTAGCTGAAGTCAAGAGTCACTAGCTAGCTCCCTGCCCCCCTCCCCATCTTTAGAAGACATCTAGGAAGCTCAGGAAAAGTGACCTTTTTTTTTCTTAGCTTCCTTGTTTATTTTCCAGCAGTGTTTTTCTCATTAGGGCTTTTTTTTTCCTTAGGATATTGTTGATGAGCAGTAGTATTCCTGCTTGCTGTGTGATCTGGAAAGCAAATTCACAGTTCATATGGATTCTGTTCAGAAATTCAGCCCTTTAGTCACTCCTTTTTTTGGATTATATATTCCACATGCTTTGGCCAGAAACATGGTTTTCTCAGTGAGCTTTCTGCCACTATCGTCCTAAAAACCAAATTCCGCAGTCTAAGAGATGCAGACTTGCCAGCTAATATTTAAATTAAGCCTGATAAGCAATTTCCATGCAGTGTCATTTTTACAGAGTATCCTAAATCCCTCTTACCCTAATGAAAGTCTCTGCTGACAGCTATACTGGTACTCAAGATTTACAATACCAATGAAGTCAGAACCTGAAGGTGTGCCATGGTATTAATATTTTTGAGTTTCTATTCTAAAACAAAATACAATTTAATTGTGTTTACAACACATTTACTTAGATGATAATGCTACAGTTAGACTGACTTTTCAGATGGACCTTCATTGAATTTTTTTAATTTGCATAGGGTGAGTGATGCGTAATCAACATCCCTTCAAGGACATTAAAAAAACCTACAATTTAATTTTAATAATACTTTTGAAGAGATGTTGGAACACCTTCTTTAAGATATATGCAAAAGATATCTGTAAATTTGCATTTATTTTCATAAATATTAGAACTATATCTGACACAAAGCTCATTGAAATCAAAGGGAATCATCCTATCTACTTCAACTGCAAGTCTACAATTTTTTCCATACAGAAACTGCTAATAATACAATGTGAAATAAAGATAGGAATAAGAGAGATATAGAAACAACTTTTCAAGAAGTTCCTTCACCTGCTGTGGTCTCATGATTGTCAAAATGGGATAAAAATAGCTCTGTGGTTATATTTTTCATGAAATCAGGGTAAAATATACTCAGTAGCAATGGCATAAAATTCACCTTGGTACAAAGTGATTGCATTTTTCATAAAGTGTATTATTTTTCCAGAAAGTGAGTGTGTGGAAGAAGGATCTGTATAGCTTCAATCATGCAGAATTTCAGTACCTAGTTTGGTTTACAAAACTGATTATCAAAAGTGCGTCTGTTTGGAGAGAGAAGAAATATGTATCTACACCAGGACATTTGTCACTCCACTGACAGACCTGTATACTACACACCTAAGATTAATTTAAACACTTGAGGTAAAGGTTTATAACTAATTTATTCAAGATTCATTTTCCTTAAAGACGAACAATAGAAACAGCCTTGTTCAACAAATCTCTCATTGAGTCTGTGTCAGAAGTCTGCTTTGGGGTAAGGCAGTTCATAGCTTGTTTTTTTGTGGACTAGATCAGTGGTCATTGAGTATGGAAAGAGTTCAGGGTGAATAGGTGCAACAGAGACAGGAACATCTAGTCATAGGAATCCTACCTCTCACTTAAATACCTCAACGTAGGAATGATCTGTTTTTTTCTAATTGATTATGTTTATAAATCAGCTCAGCTATAATATCCACCACAGTCATAGATTGCTTTAAAACATGTAATCTTGAAAATCAATATGCTTATTATTTGATGTTGACTGAGTCAGATGTAATTCTTTTCCATCTAGTAGTTCTAGCAGTTTTATGCTAAAAATGAGCAATGACAGCAAAGTCTTCAGCACAGATTCAACTCACTATGCAAATAAAGACAAGAAACTCAGTCTATTATCTGGCCTTTTCACAGACTTCTACTAATTTATGTAAAATTACTCAAGGCCTAAATTCTACCAATTATTCTACCACCAAATAATATAAAGCGAGGGTGATTGTGAGATATGGAAGAAAAAGAGAAAAAGAAGATATACAAGAAAGTACTTATTTGGTTCAGATAAAAAAAATTATAAAACCTGAAAAGCTTGGGAAATCAAACAAAACTTCATTTCAGATTAATAACATCAGTATATATCTGTTGAAAAATTCAACCTGGTGTTATAAAAAAGGAAGGTATACTATCCTGTGTGTAGTAGCTGTGGCTTCTCAATGTCCAGAAATTTATGTTTCATTATTTTAATTTCTCAGACATTTCAAACAAGGAATAGATACTATAGAACTCAGTGTTTTCCCTATGTTTTATTTTAATCCAGTTAAAAGTGGGCTAGATTTTTCAGCCAGGGTTCACTGCCAGACTACAAAAATTGGTTTAAGGCTTTACTGATTTATACCTGTTGAAAAATATGACAAATTGTCTTTTCGGTGCAAAAATATAGAGGTTCCTGGTGATACATCCTTGCCCTGTTATAAAAATCAATGGTTTACCATGTTCAGACATGATAGTAAATTAAGATTTAAAAAAATATTGCTTTATATCAACTTCAAAACTAAGTTGTTAATTAACAATTTAGCAGCAGAGAAGGACAGTGCAGCTGGATAAAAACATTTCATCATTTGAGCCTGACAACTTTGCGCTTTCAAGACCTAGGCAATTCATGAGGCAATACATGGGCTTCCAATCTGCCTGGAAGTCCATGTAAAGGCTTTGATAACATACTATTCTCAGCTTCTATAATGCCTTTTGTTCAGCATAGTTTATTAATTATTTGATTAAGCTAATTGTAACTATTTGTATTTTTATGTTACCGTAGTTTCAATTTTTTACAAGTTGCCATTTTTTGATAATGTAGCTCATTCAGTTCCAAAATGGTGTTATTATTCTGGTATTTAATACTTAAATGGATTTTTTTCCCTAATCATAAAAAAGCGCAAAATATGTGAGTCTCCATCATTTCCTTGCACGCATGTGCATGCACAAGATCAAAGGATCTGAAATTAGCAAGTTAGAGATGTTTGATATATGTTTTCACAAACAATGAATGGATACCAAAGCTGCATAAATCCCTTTTTACTTCCTAACTACAATAGTGACAATTTCAAAATCGCTTCAGACTGACAGTGTAGCAGTTACAAAGCTATGAAGTAAGAAAACGACTAACTTTCCAGGTCTCAGACACTTCACAGGATATTCACACGTGCAGGCTGATCAACCTTCATGACTTTTAGCATGGAATGACAGGCATGCTGCTGGCCTTCATTTTCACTCCTGACATCCTCAAAATGCCAGAGAGCTCAGATCTTGCTGTTTCCCTTTTGATTTTGACAGACAAAAAGCATCTGGAAGGAGAATGTGTATGCACACACAGATGGGACAGAAGTTGAGAAATGCTTAGTACAGCCCAGACTCCTCTGCACAGTAAACTGGCCAGCTCCTTCCACTTGTCACTCTTACCTGCATGTGTCCTCTACTGACAACAAGGTACACTTGCCCCAGTTCTCCACCCAGCTCTGACTCTTGCCCAGCCACATGTACTTCTCTGCTGAAGCCCGCGAAGGATATTTTATCCACTTTTCCTAAGGCATTTCCTCAGCCATCGCCATTCATTGCACTACATATTACTCATCTAGGACAAACTTGTCACCCTCAAATATTTATAACAGGACCTCCCTCAGCTATCTGGAGGTGTCCCTAAAACATCTACATACACATCCTGAAAACATCAGCGCATTTTCATCCTCTCCCTCTTGTCTCTGGTAACTCATCCTAACAAGCAATAACCACCTATTCCCATCAGTTATTCAAACATTCTCTTAAAATCATACATTTTAATTTCCATGCCCCTCAGATAGCCCTCAGCTACTTCTAATATATTATTTACTTCATATCCACCCACTCTGCATAATTCCTTATCCTTCCCTTGGTATTTTAGTAATATGTACTGTATTTCGCATTAGCATAGCACCACTCAAGTCCAAATATAATGGTTGTATGTTAGTATTTAGCTAAACTTTGCATTCTCAGATATCTTACTTAAAATATTGTAAAAATTGAAGTTTTAGTTGTGCCAATTCCCAATGCCTGAATCCAAAAGGTCTCCTTCACTGATTCAAGTTCTTCTTGTAAATATTTCCCCAGAGGGTTAACAAGAGGAATGATGACACGTCCTTTGCAATTGGGCCAAGACCTTATCTCTCAAAAGTTGTGTGTAGTCAGTCTAGGGAAAGCTGGGAGCAGGGAGATGAATAGAAATCCAGCCAATTAAAGTTGGTAGAATTGCATTAAATTAACTGCACATGGGCAGACTGTTCAGTCTGAGAAAGAGAAGATGTAGTCTGATTGGTACATGACATCTGATTCTCAGAAAGTTGACACTCCTCTTATTTTCAAGGTTGAATAAGTTTAATATGAAGTTAGTAACACCAGGTTATTTATACTTTAACTAGACTATGTAGAGGTCAGCTTTTCTAAATACTCTACCTACGTTGCAATAGTGAGTGCATAAAACAACTCCCATCAGAATGATATACAGTCTATACAAGAAATTAACAATTTTAATATTTGATGACTTTTTGTAAGATAGAAGAGCAGACCAAACTCTCAAACTTCACTTTATTTGGTGACTGCAGTTCAAGTAGATATAAAAAGGAAACATTTTATTTTAAATTTATTTGTGACCAGGGCCCTTGATTTAGGTTTTGCAGTTGCAAAGAGGAGGGTGGAAATAGTGTGACTTTACCAAAATTGTGCTGGATTTCACCTATGTAAAATAAAGTGGTTTAATTGACTAGGGACTGTCTCCAAACTTCCTTTGTTCTGTGTTATCTCACAGTACTCCTGTTTCTATTACATCTAAAGTTAACATTTAGCTGCATTCAGAAATCTGGAGTAATTCCATTATTTACTTAAATTCTCTTAGCAGTATTATTGCAGAATTTCAACTGCTTCCTTTATAACAGAATAAACCACAGACATCTGTCTCTGATTAGATTTTATTTCACTCCACCTAAACATTATGATTTCCTTAAATTTAGGATAATAGTTGTTTTTTGGTGAGGTTTTTTGTTTATAAATTAAAGAAAACAGTTCTTTAATTTTAGCAAACCACAAAATACAGAAGAGATAAATTTCCTTAAAAGCACTGAGCAGGAGGAAACTGATTTCACGGGTCTTTATTAAATAACTAAATCTAAGGATTGTGCTTTTCTTGGAGGGTTTGGAAGGTGGAAAGATGTAGTATTTTCCTTTTTTTTTTTTTTTTTTTTTGGACGGGAGGTTATATGGAAAACCTGCTGAATACTAACCTAATTTAATCTAAATTTTCTCAAGTCAGGTCTCAAACCCTGTGTTAGAGAAGATTCCACCATTACTGAAAGCAGGGCTGTGATGCTGTTTACTGCGTTTTTGCACATTTCTATTTCCTTCACAAGATATCCCTAGAAATAGGGCATCTGTCCCAGACACTGGAAGTCCATTTCAGAAGCATGTTGAAACAGCAAAATTGATAGATAGCTTTTTTACCTTAAATGCCGTCTTTAGTATGAAAAGGAGAGCAGGCTGCAAATTAAAGTGTGGCAGCCTCTTTGGCTTGATGACAGTACCAGTAATTTTCAAATATTCTTTGTGTGCGCATGTGTATGTGTGAGACAACAAGGGGGAGAGATAGACATGTGTGGAGAGTGACTGGAAGCTTCTTGGTTTAAAAACACCCAGCAGTCTTATGCTCGCAGCAGGTAAGCAATAAGAAAAATAGCAGAAACTCAATCTGTCTTACAAAATGCCAATTATTTTAAATTACTGTTTTTCTACACTGTGGTAATAACCTGGCATTAGAAGGTTCAGCAGCCATTTCCAGTACTGACAACCCCAAAATACATATAAAAAGATTTTTTCCCCTATGGCTCAGTGTCTGTATGTGAGTAGAGCAGCTGACAGCTGCATGTAAGCCAATTTATAACTTCCAAGTAAATTTTTAGCCTTTCATCCCCAAGTTACCTTACTCAGCAAAACAACCTCTCTCATACCCTGGGACATGAGAGTTAAAGTCCCATCAGTCTCTTTCAGTAATTTTCATGGGTATGCTATCCTATCAGGTTATCAGCGCAAAAGAAAAGCTTATATTTTCCTTTCTTAGACAATTCTTAATGTAGGGGCACCCCACCTCCCAGTTCTCTTAAAGTGTGAGAAAAATATGGGAGAAATAACAAACTTAAGACTAATAATTCAGCAATACAAGAAAATCTACTTATGTTAGTATAATTTACTTTAACCAATGTAATTTCATGGTGTTGTTATGGGCTCTGAGGAATTTCCTCCAACTCATCATCTTCTGAAAACCTTAAAGCTAGCTAAATTACTTTTTTTCCAAGAAGTGAAAGTTCATACTTGGCATTGGACTAAGACTAATCATGATGTCAATAAAATAACTAACAATACATTTAATAGGCAAAATCCTAAAAATGCAGAACTTGTCAACTTTGAAGAAACATTGAAACATTCGATTAATACAGAAAATCTTCCCTAAAATTTCCACTCACTGATTACCCTCTCCCTCTGCACCTTCTCCCGAACCTTCTAACATGCACTACAGACCTGTGTACTATATATGATACCATTTTTCTGATAGTCACTCTCTGAGAAATTTTTGCATGATTACTGTCTTCAATCATTTTTTTTTACTGATTTCAGTCCATGAAAAATACGAAATGAGGATTTGGCCAACAGCTGGCTCACAGGTCAATTCGGTCTAAGCAGTTATTTAATAAGCTGTTCTTCTCTTGGTTTTTAATTACCACCACCCAGCTGAGATGTCACAATTGACTGAACGAATACTCCCTGTCATTTACATCTAGTTTAGATTGAAAAGATTTCCTAAAATCAATGTTGGAAGCAGTTTGAAACTCTTGATTAAGGTTAATCTCAAAGACTTCATAGTAAAAAGTTTTAAAGTGTTTATTAATATAGGACAGGTGGTCACTGCTAATTAGGTTAGGAAAAATAATTCAGGTCTTTTGTAACTTCAATAGGCTTCTATATCCCAAAATATACCATTATACCAACCTTACTACAACACTGACACATGTGCTACTTGGAGACTCTTTGGCCTTGACAAACACAGTGAGTTTCTGGTTCTAATATATATACACTAACATATGATCCAGAGAAAGATCTCCAAGCTAAGACCTTGGCCCACGACTGCATATCAGTGTAAATATATTTTAAAATATTCCAGACAAGAAATATGAAATAAGGCAATTGCTTTGGAAAGCTTCAGCAATGTTACGTAGTGCCTGCAGCTTGTGGCATATGCTGATTATTAACTCTTTCAGTTGAAATAACATTAATGTAAAAACCACACAAAACAGTAAAGTTGTGTGATTCAATTTTCAGCACAGTGAAATACTACCTAAGTTCAGCTTTGAGGTCAAATAACAGCTTCTGAAGCTTTTATTAGTATTTTCCATCACTCATAAGCTAACGGGAACAAATTTCCAGGAGTAAAACCGAAATGACAACCCAAAGACTGAGATCGTTCACAAGGGTTGTTGTCTTCGTTTGATAGACAGGTGTCTGCTAAGGAAGGTGGGAACCTTCCTTAGAACAGAGAATGTGAATCCCCTTCCCTCCGAATTATTATAACTTTAAAATTAAGGGCTCTCAGGCAAAGGTATGGGAAAAGGAATAAGAGTTTTTTACTAGTATCTATAATGAGGTAAACAATCAGTAACAAAGAAACAGTAAACAAGGTAAAAAAACAGTAAACAAAACCAAAAACCTCGGTGGCAAATGTCGCTGGGGCTGTCAGGTACTTTCCCGTTTGGTGCAGTCACGGTCACGGCCAGCAGGGGCGCTGTTGGGCTCCTAGACCAGCAGCGCAGGTGCGATGACTCCCGGGAAGCTGCAGATGGCGCTGTGCCGCGAGGTTGGATCTGTGCCGCGTGTAATGGCGGACGGGTTGGAGCCGGGTGGAGCGCAGAGGACGGGGGAGCAGCAGAGAGCCCAGAGCCGGGAGATGGAGCGGCCGGGTCAGCTCACCGGGGCCAGCCAGCAGAGGAGGCGGCAGGAAACTCCGCAGTTGGGGCAGGCAGGGCGCGGGGCAGCGGCAGGCAGGCCGCGGGGTGGTGGCAGGCAGCGCTGTACAGCGCGGCCGGCAGATGCACCCTCCCGGAGGGGGCGAGAGGATCGGAGTCCCGTGACCTTCCCCTCAAAGCAAGGACTCACCCAGCAGGCAGAGAAAAAACTAGTGCAGAGCGAGGCTTTTCTTTTCCTGCGGTCCCAGCCAGAAACACAGAGACGTCTCCTCCGCTGTTCTCTCTCCAAGAGCAGCGAGCGAGTGTCCCCTTATCAAATCCCCTCATCTCTCGTTCCCCTGCCTGGAAAAGCTAAAGGCTTTGTCTCCTTTGTGAGCGTAGATGGCCCTTAAAGACCGGTCATTAGTTGCTTAGCAACAGAATGGGAAAAATTCCACTTGCCCCCTGCCCTCCCCCCAACCTTCCACATTATCCACCCCGAATTTTTTCCATTCCAACATATTACATTGAACTTAAACTGTTAAACTATATACATACAAGCATTACTCTGATTATATACATACAGATATGCATACAGGCACAGTGTTATGGACAGTTCAACCCCAACTGAGGTCCCCCTGAGGTATGCATCGTGTCTCTCCATCCTCTTGCATCACCCACCAGGTACACCCTGGTCCTTGAGCAAAGACAACTCCACGGGTGGGTCTATCTTTGCTCAAGGCGGAATGAATCCAAACAGTTTTTCCCAGCATGCCTCTCATTTGCACTACTGGAACCTTATCCCCGTCTGCTGTTTGCAAGGGTTTAGATTGGGCAGGGCCAGCCCTGTTGGTGGAGCCTCGGGTGTTAACTAGCCAGGTGGCCTTGGCTAGATGGTGTTCTCAATTTTTTAAAGTCTCCCCACCTAGAGCCTTCAAGGTGGTTTTGAGCAGGCCGTTGCATCGCTCTACTTTACCAGCAGCAGGTGCGTGATAAGGAATGTGGTACACCCACTCGATGCCATGTTCCCTAGCCCAGGTGTTTACGAGGCTATTTTTGAAATGAGTCCCATTGTCCGACTCAATTCTCTCAGGGGTACCATGCCTCCAAAGGACTTGCCTTTCAAGGCCCAGGATGGTGTTGCGGGCAGTGGCATGAGGCACAGGGTAGGTCTCCAGCCACCCCGTGGTGGCTTCTACCATTGTGAGCACGTAGCACTTGTCGTGGCGGGTTTGAGGCAGTGTGATGTAATTGATCTGCCAGGCCTCACCATACTTGTATTTGGACTACCTTCCCCCATACCACAGGGGTTTCACCCGCTTGGCTTGCTTGATGGCAGCGCATGTCTCACAGTTATGGATCACCTGAGAGATACAGTCCATGGTTAGATCTACCCCTCGGTCTCGTGCCCACTTATAGGTGGCATCTCTGCCCTGATGGCCTGAGGCATCATGGGCCCATCGGGCTAGGAACAACTCTCCTTTGTGCTGCCAATCTAAATCTACCTGTGACACCTTTATTTTTGCAGCCTGATCTACTTGTTCATTGTTTCGGTGTTCTTCATTAGCTCGGCTCTTGGGGACATGGGCATCCACATGACGGACTTTCACAGGTAGCTTCTCTACCCGAGTGGCAATGTCTCGCCATTCATCAGCAGCCCAGATTGGTCTTCCTCTACGTTGCCAGTTGGCCTTTTTCCACCTTTCCAACCAACCCCACAGAGCATTGGCTACCATCCATGAATCGGTGTACAGGTATAGCTTTGGCCACTTCTCTCTTTCAGCAATGTCCAGGGCCAGCTGAACGGCTTTGAGTTCGGCGAGTTGGCTTGATCCACCTTCTCCTTCTGTAGCCTCTGCAACTTGCCGTGTGGGGCTCCAAACAGCTGCTTTCCATTTTCGGTTCGCCCCCACAATACGACAGGAACCATCAGTGAAGAGAGCGTAGCGTGTTTCATCTTGTGGCAGTTGGTTGTACGGTGGAGCTTCCTCTGCACGAGTCACCTGTTCCTGCTCCTCTTCATCGGTGAGGCCAAAGTTTTCACCTTCTGGCCAATTTGTGATTATTTCCAAGATCCCAGGGCGATTCGGGTTTCCAATACGGGCGCGCTGCGTGATGAGGGCAATCCATTTGCTCCACGTGGCATCGGTGGCGTGGTGGGTAGAGGGAACCTTTCCCTTGAACATCCACCCCAGCACCGGTAGTCGGGGTGCGAGGAGAAGTTGTGCTTCCGTGCCAATAACTTCTGAAGCAGCTTGGACACCTTCATAGGCTGCCAGATTTTCCTTCTCTGTGGGAGTGTAGTTGGCTTCAGACTCTCTGTAGCTTCGGCTCCAGAATCCCAGTGGACGACCTCGAGTCTCACCAGGCACCTTCTGCCAAAGGCTCCAGGACAGACCATTGCCCCCGGCTGCAGAGTAGAGCACGTTCTTCACTTCTGGTCCTGTCCTGACTGGGCCAAGGGCTACCGCATGGGCAATCTCCTGCTTGATCTGGGCGAATGCTTGTTGTTGTTCAGGGCCCCAGTGGAAATCATTCTTCTTGCGTGTCACCAGGTAGAGAGGGCTCACAATCTGGCTGTACTCAGGGATGTGCATCCTCCAGAAGCCTATGGCGCCTAGGAAAGCTTGTGTCTCCTTCTTGTTGGTTGGTGGGGACATCGCTATGATTTTATTGATGACCTCGGTGGGGATCTGACGCCGTCCATCTTGCCACTTCACGCCCAGGAACTGGATCTCTTTGGCAGGCCCCTTGACTTTGCTCCTTTTGATGGCGAGACCGGCTTCCAGAAGAATCTGGATGATTTTCTCTCCTTTCTCAAACACTTCTTCTGCCGTGTCCCCCCACACAATGATGTCATCGATGTACTGCAGATGTTCCGGAGCCTCACCCTTTTCCAGTGCAGCCTGGATCAGTCCATGGCAGATGGTGGGACTGTGTTTCCACCCCTGGGGCAGTCGGTTCCAGGTGTACTGCACGCCCCTCCAGGTGAAAGCAAACTGAGGCCTGCACTCTGCTGCCAGAGGAATGGAGAAAAATGCATTTGCAATGTCAATAGTGGCGTACCACTTTGCTGCTTTGGACTCCAGCTCATATTGGAGCTCCAGCATGTCTGGCACGGCAGCGCTCAGCGGTGGAGTCACCTCGTTCAAGGCACGATAGTCTACAGTCAATCTCCAATCTCCATCAGATCTGCGCACAGGCCAGATGGGGCTGTTGAAGGGTGAGTGGGCCTTGCTGACCACCCCTTGGCTCTCCAGCTCACGGATCAGCTTGTGGATGGGAATCACAGCATCTCAATTTGTTCAATACTGCCGGCGGTGCACTGTCGAGGTGGCAATTGGTACCCGTTGTTCCTCCTCCTTCAAGAGTCCAACTGCAGAAGGGTTCTCTGATAGTCCAGGCAAGGTGTTCAATTGCCTAATACCCTCTGCCTCAACAGCAGCTATTCCAAAAGCCCACCGGAGTCCTTTCGGGTCTTTGAAATAGCCATTCCGGAGGAAATCTATGCCCAGAATACACGGGGCCTTTGGACCAGTCACGATGGGATGTTTCTGCCACTCCTTCCCAGTCAGGCTCACCTCGGCTTTCACCAGCGTCAACTCTTGTGATCTCCCTGTTACCCCAGCAATAGAAATGGGTTCTGCCCCAACATGTCCCGATGGCATTAGGGTACACTGCGCACCTGTATCAACCAATGCTTCGTATTTTTGTGGCTCTGATGTACCAGGCCATCGAATCCACACAGTCCAAAAGACACGGTTTTCCCATGCCTCTACCTGGCTAGAGGCAGGGCCCCTCTAGCCCTGGTTATCATTCCCTTCCTGGGCATACATTCCACCGTCAAGGGAATCTGACACAACATCTTCCCTTCTGCTGTACTCAGCAGGTTGGCTACGGGAAGCTGAGGCTACCTTGGCTCTGGCAGAACCCCCTCGGCTAGCATTGCCCTCCTTAAGCTGACGCACCCGTTCTGCCAGGACAGAGGTGGGCTTCCCATCCCACCTATTCATGTCTTCCCCATGGTCATTCAGAAAGAACCACAACTCAGCTCGTGGGGTGTACCCTCTCTCTCTAGCGGGGGGACGTCGGGCTCTGGTGTTGGGGCCTGTGACTCTCACTGGTGCCACACTGTTTTTCCTCACCTCCTCCCTGATCTCATCCCTGATCTCCTTCCTCATCTCCTTCATCTCCTCCTTCAACTCCTTAACCACAGCAGAGACCTGAGCCTGCATTGGGCCATTGACCACACTTGCATAATGCCTGAGCTTGTCAGCTACAGAGCCCACTGTCTCACGGTTGTCATCAGGATTAATCATTGCAATGTAGGTGACATATTGGGCTGGTCCTAGACTTGCCAGGTTCCACAACATTTGCCCTGTGCACCTGACCTTGTCAGGATCATTTTCGTGCTGTCCGTCCCTCCCAAAAAGCACCTCCTGTACTGCCACTTCTCTCAGCCGTTGGATCGCTTCCTCAACGGTCTTCCAGGGCAATCTACGGTAGTTCTCCTGCATTCTGTCTTTGTGAACAAACCTTTCTCTTACACTCATTAAAAGCCTCTCCCAGAGAGAAATGGGTCCTGCCTCCCTCACGAACACCTTGTCAACACCCGCGTCCAGGGCCACGGATCCCAAATTCCTGGCCTCGCCACCATCCACCTGCATGCCTGGGCCCATGCGGTCCCAAACCCGAAGCAACCAGGTTGAGAAAGCCTCGCCCTTCCGCCGCACAATGTCATTGTGCAGACTACGGATAGTGTCGTACGACAGGGACTCGGTGATGATTATAGGCTCAGGCTCCCCTGCTGGTTGTGAGGGCCCTGGTTCCCCATCATCATTAACTGGGCGTACTGATTTGGTCTTATACTTCCTCCGCTGTACAGGGGCAACTGCTGCTGGCTGTGACTGCCCTTGCGATTCAGCTGGAACCTGGACGGTTGTAATGTCCGTGGGTTCCGCTGCTGCACCATCCACCTCTTCCCCTGTAGGGCAAGGAGAGGGCTTCTCACCAGCTGAGGAAGTGTATTCCCTCAACACCTGACGTATCTTTTCCTCCATTACCTCCATCCAATTTGGTTGGTTCATTTCTGGGGCCGGCTGTTGGACTGGGTCAGACCGTGGGGCAGGGTCAGGCTCAGGGACAGGGTCAGGTTTGGGCATACTCTCAGGCTCTGGGACAGCCTCGGTCTCTGTAGCAACATCCCTAGTCTCTGGGACTGCACCCCTAGTCTCTGTGGCAACATCCCTAGTTTCTGTGGCAACATCCCTAGTCTCTGGAGCCGCATTCCTATTCCCTGGGGCAGCTGTTAGAGTGGTTTCCCAGGGCAGTCTCCCCCTTTCTCGGAATATAAAGAGGACTAGACCTATCAGCAACGCCAACCACTGTACAATGTCATTAGCATTTAGAGAGTATATGAACCCTCTGAGCCCTGGTAGGGTAGGCCCAAAGAAAGGGGTGAAGGATTGAGAAAAAGTTCCCCCTGGTGTCATCTCCTCACAAAAGGTACCATTACCAAACAGACTCCAAAAGCATGTACTCACGGTGTTAAAGCCATGTAACCAAGTGCCCGCCGTCCAAAGGACATGAAAAATCCATAAATTTCTCATCTTATTGACCCATTGTGAGAACTGGATAACAACCACCACGACCTTAGTCATAAGACCCATCTTTAGACAGGGAGCTGCAAATGGGAAAAATGTGGCCACGAGAATGTGCCAGCCAAACCAAGGTATCTTAGACCACATGGTGCCACTTAATGAGGTTTCTATGTTCGGCGCACTAAAAAATGGGTCTCCCAGAAACTTTTATTCCTTTTGCACCTTTTTCTCTATGCCCTCGAGCCCCACGTTGGGCGCCAAAATCTGTCTTCGTTTGATAGACAGGTGTCTGCTAAGGAAGGTGGGAACCTTCCTTAGAACAGAGAATGTGAATCCCCTTCCCTCCGAATTATTATAACTTTAAAATTAAGGGCTCTCAGGCAAAGGTATGGGAAAAGGAATAAGAGTTTTTTACTAGTATCTATAATGAGGTAAACAATCAGTAACAAAGAAACAGTAAACAAGGTAAAAAAACAGTAAACAAAACCAAAAAGCTCGGTGGCAAATGTCCCTGGGGCTGTCAGGTACTTTCCCGTTTGGTGCAGTCACGGTCACGGCCAGCAGGGGCGCTGTTGGGCTCCTAGACCAGCAGCGCAGGTGCGATGACTCCCGGGAAGCTGCAGATGGCGCTGTGCCGCGAGGTTGGATCTGTGCCGCGTGTAATGGCGGACGGGTTGGAGCCGGGTGGAGCGCAGAGGACGGGGGAGCAGCAGAGAGCCCAGAGCCGGGAGATGGAGCGGCCGGGTCAGCTCACCGGGGCCAGCCAGCAGAGGAGGCGGCAGGAAACTCCGCAGTTGGGGCAGGCAGGGCGCGGGGCAGCGGCAGGCAGGCCGCGGGGTGGTGGCAGGCAGGGGCCCCGCTCCGCTGTACAGCGCGGCCGGCAGATGCACCCTCCCGGAGGGGGCGAGAGGATCGGAGTCCCGTGACTTTCCCCTCAAAGCAAGGACTCACCCAGCAGGCAGAGAAAAAACTAGTGCAGAGCGAGGCTTTTCTTTTCCTGCGGTCCCAGCCAGAAACACAGAGACGTCTCCTCCGCTGTTCTCTCTCCGAGAGCAGCGAGCGAGTGTCCCCTTATCAAATCCCCTCATCTCTCGTTCCCCTGCCTGGAAAAGCTAAAGGCTTTGTCTCCTTTGTGAGCGTAGATGGCCCTTAAAGACCGGTCATTAGTTGCTTAGCAACAGAATGGGAAAAATTCCACTTGCCCCCTGCCCTCCCCCCAACCTTCCACAGTTGTCCAACTTCATAATCACAGCAGGAATCATCCATCTTATGCCAAATCTCAGAGGCTTTCAGTTCTACTGTGTCCATTCCGTAGTGAAATTCCTAATGAAAGAGATCCAGGCTAGAAAGTGGGGAATAAGTTAAGCAGATTTTTGGTGCAATGTAGCAGCAAAACTAAATCAACATAGACTACATTTATCAGATTTCCAAATATAAGAACCTAGCTGGTTCCGTTGCTATGTAGTGCTAAATGGAGTGCTAATTGAAGAACTTGCAGCTAGTCCCTTATGGAGCTAAGTGTGAAGAATTGCATGCCTGAATCACAGCATGCAACCTGATCACACCTCATGTAATTAGTTCTGCACCTCATAAGTGTAGCCCTCAAATGAATGTGACTGCACACACTGTACAGAAATCCGTGACTGAGCAAGCATCTCTTCCCAGTGTGGTGATGTTCCACAGAGATTGACTTGATGGCTCAGCATCAGCTCAGGGACTCAAAGTGTGGGATGACTGTGCTGTGCAGATATGCTAGGATGCTTGTCGTGGAATAAAGAAACATTTCCAGAAGTAAAAATTAAAATTAACTGTTCCATTTGTTAAAAAAAAACCAAACAAAACCCAACCAAACAAACCCCCCCCCAAAAAAAAAAAAAAAAAAACCAAAAAAACCACACACAAAAAAACACCTTCAAGATAAAATTAAGTATACAGTATAAATGGAAAACAGGTCACTTTTTCTAGGCTTTGTTTTCATTTTAGGTGGTTTCACAGCAGTACAGCTCTATTGATTTTACCACTCTATAAAGGAATAATCAAGCTTTTCAGCAGATAGATGGTCCTGAACAAAATTCTCATAGCTGAATAACGCTGAAAGTTGGGGACTTTGATCCTATAATTACCTCCTGACAACCCCTCTGGACCTTTAAAATATTGGCAGGATTCCAGTTCTACCTAATATCCTCCATAATTATACTTTTCTAAGGAAATTACACAGAGAAATATAGATGGCAAGGAAGAAAAAGAATGCCACTCTGGGACATTTCTCAAAAGAAGACTACAGTATCTGTGTAAATGAGAAAACAATTGAAGGCAAGAATTGTGGAAGTAAACAAGAGAAAGAAAGGGTGCTCAAAGGTAAAGACGAAAAGATATCTTGCTGGAAAAATTCATAACTTATCTTTAATTTGCTCCAGGATAATGGGGGGAACATAACAGGAAGAAAAAGTTGGGGTTTTTTTTCTTATGGCAAATAATGAAAACATACCAGAAATAAGGTCTCATGAAGAGACAGCTTTGAAGCAAAAGTCAAGAACATTTTGAGGTCAAATAGTATTTTTCTAACATTTCAAAGAAGCCAACTTCCCCATGTAGACAAGCATGCAATTACAGTCGGCACCAATCAGTAAACAATAGTACTCTTTTTTATTTTTCTTTTGACGTGGAACAGAGGCTTCGTATCACAAAATAGGCTAGCTTTAAGCAATGAGCAGTTCCAAATTCATAACAAACAAATCGTGCATTTCAAAAAACCTGTACCTTCCCAAGATCAAGCAAAGGACTAACCATGAATCACAACAAAACCAACTTTTTATCTTAGCTTTGTAACTCCCTTGTGGTAAAAGAGTAGAACAGACAATACTTTCCTTCACAGACAGACAAGGGAAGAATAAAGCTGGCCTACTTCAAAACAGGACTTTGGAAGAATTTCAGCAAAGTATCTAATAGTGAAACTGCGAAAAGCCCTCTACAAGTATGTGAAGTCCCCTGGCACACTTTGTCTGAGTTACTGCTTCTTTCTGAGCGTATCATTCACAAGCTGCATCAAGATCAATCTGGACACATCTGAAGGGCTCAGCTCTGTAGTATTCCTACTCTGTGCCTCCCTCAGTAAACTCCACAGCAAAGGAGCTGGATGGAGTACTTTCACTGGAGTAAGTAGTCTCTTCAGCAGACAGTTCTGGACCATGCACAAGATATGATACAAAATCTGCTTTGTGGTTTGTCTTAGATTACATGGAAGGTGTAACCAAAAGTATGTATTCTATTACCATCTTCATAAACTGTTAAAAACAGGTAGGACAGCGTTCATTATCTTCAGCATGACTCAGCCCTGATAACACCATCTGGGGGCTATCTCTGGTAATGGGCCATCAAGGTCTCCGGGAGTGACTCATAAAATTACATCAACCTATTGTGAGATACCCTGCCCGGAGGGGAGCAACTGAACATTCCTATCTGCATATAAACTGAGATTCTGGAACACTGGACTACCTTTTCCACTGTATTCCCAGAGGAGAAGAGCTCCAGAGTCACCACTGGACCTCTAGAGGCTGAGGAGACCTTTTCTGCAGGATCACCACATCAACAATACTACATCCATCACTCCAACGGGACTGCAGCCACCATTTTAACTGGACTGCTACCCCCACCCTAACAGGGCAGTAGGTTGTATTTTGACTTTGTAAGTTTAAACTGTTGTTTCTGTATATTGTTCTAAATATTAGTAAAGATCTGTTATTACTTTTTTCCCATATCTTCTGCCTGAGAGCCCCTTGATTTTAAAGTTATAATAATTTGGAGGTAAGGGGAGTCATATTCTCTATTTCCAAGGGAGATTGCTGCCTTCCCTGGCAGACACCTGTCTTTCAAACCAAGACAGGTTTTGGTTGGGTTTTTTTTCTACCCCCATGATGTCTGTCTACTCAGCTGATGTGGTAGATTATCTACCACAAGAAGATGGAGCAAGAAGATAGAGCAGATTTGCAAAACAAAGGATTAATGATACACCCAGAGGCCTGCATGAAAAAGGTTGAGAGGAGTGTGCAGAAAGCCAGGTAATTTGAGAAAGGAGGAGCCAGAATCAGAACAGACAGAAAGAGAAAGTATCCCTGGCACTCTGCTCTCCATAGACTTCTTAGTCAGAACAAGCCTGGGGCTGGAGAGGAAGGGTAATTAGAGATAAGACATGGCAACTAACTTTATGACTACAAGTAAGAAAAGCTTCATTAGTCCTGCACTCAGACAGGGTTAATTAGATGTTCTAAGCATCCCAACTCCACTATTTATTTCCATATGGAACATCAGGCATAGCGGTTTGTTTATATGGGGAGCATGTGACCAGTCAGGGAAATAAACCAAGTCTTGCAAATCCTAGATTAGCATGATAAGCACTGAAACATCATCTTGAAGTGAAGTCCAGTTCTTCTCACCCCACTGAACATGTCTTTTTTCATTTTAATCTTCTACACTACCAAATGGGGTAAATACTAAAACTATCCTGTCTCTGTTGGTTAGGAGCGGAACTGTACGACCAAAAAATGAAATAAGCCACAGAAAACTAGTTCAAAGCTCAACACATCTCCAGATAATATCACAGCAACTCCATGTAAGCACAAGATTATAAAAGTTCATGCTATCATCATCAGCAGGTACCTACAGTAATATACATGACCCACCATCTGACTTCTGGTTCAAAAAGATAGTTGCCTTGTTCCTTTTCACTATGCAACTCCATTACAGCCTCTTCTCTGCTCACACTTCACCTTTATCAGCAAGTCATTTTCATCTGAACTATTTAATGAAATTATTTGCTTAGTGGTGATCTGACATGCCAGACTGTCAAGGGCATTGCTGTGATAAGGTCCCGCAATGAGCACCACAACCCTTTTAAAATAACACACTGTGTCCAAACCAGAGCCTACAGCTAGCATCTTAAATTCCCTTGAAGCTTTAATTGTAGAAGACCCAAGCCCAAGAATTTGTTCCACTCAGTTAGCATTGCAGAAGGCACCATTCTCTCACTGCCTGGAGCACACTACCACAACGAGATGAGTTAGTGTTTAGTTGCTTCATTTATCTAAACAAATATTTTGACTGTAGAAGAAACTGTCAACACATTAATTACATAAAAGACTGTTTTGAGTGTTAATTATTGCCAAGCACCAGATAATATGTTCTTTTAAATTTCCTACAATCTCCAGCATGAAAAATGTGTCAACGTCATACCTGTGACCCTGATACCACTAACAGCCGCTGCAAACCCTGCTTGCCTTCCGGTTTAGTCGGCAATGGGGCAACAGAACTGTTGCACTGTAATCTGTAATCAAGCCTGGTTATGTTCAGCCCATTATCTTCCCTTCACCAATCCCTCCTTGTCAAACTGACCACCCCGGCCACTTCTCATTCTGTCAGACGTTTCCCAAGACCATTATGTTATCCCCCTAAGCAGGCGTCAGTTCAGCGCACAGAAGTGTAGCTGAAGAGCTGTGCTTCATCACATTGTGTTCAGACACAAAGTTTGTCCCACACATTTTGATTTCAAGGCTTGCTTGCCTCCCATAGAAGAAGCACCTGATACTTCTTGGTTAGTGAAAGAATGCCTACAAGTTGTGGTTCTTCCCAAGACATCAGGAATGAAGATTCTCTGGTCTCTTTTTAATTTCTCCTTTAAAATATAAAGGAGAACAGTGGCAGCAAATTTATCTCATTTATGTTTCCTGGTCTACGACATGTATGTATATACACCATCACAAAGAAACTCAAATTTTCCTTTATATACCTGTCATGGTCCTTACAATCTCTTTACTTGTATACTAAAGTTAAATGTGGTTTGACAGAAATTTACTTGGTTCAGTCTGATGAAATGCTCATTTCTGATGTCCCAGACTTCTATTCTTTCATGTTTTTTTGTTTGGATTTTTTTGGTTTTGTTGTTATTGTTGTTGTTTTTGCTTGCTTCAGTGTTGCATTTTTTGGGGGGAAATAGGCTTGTCAAAGAGAGAAGCTTCATTTTAACATTTCTTAAAATGAACATTTAACCTATTTTTTCACAATGTTTTAAAACTAAATTTACATTTATTCATCATTAAACACGGAAAATGGCAAAAAACATTTTTGGATCATATAAAATAATGTGCCTGTTCATCTGGAATAATTTAACTTTTGATGTATTTGTGTTGCAAATGAAATAGAGAAAAAATTGCATAATTAATTCATATAATTTCATTATAACATCCTCCCTAAAATGAGCTATTCTAGTCATTCTCAGCCCAGTTTCTTCCAGACTTGGATAAACAGGAAAATATTCTCAAATTTCCTCAACATTTTACATTCTATACAAAGAGACATGCCAGCATGCTTGCAAATTTATACGCGGTATAAACTGCATACATGTATTACAATTTACTTTTATGTACACCTTCACTCTTGCTTCACACAGTACACATTTGCATTTTTTGCGAAAGCCTATTCCTGTTTTCAATGTACATGTTAACTTATATATGAGCTCCAAGGCCATTTTGCAAGCCAGGTAAATAATCACTAAACTTCAGGCTGCCTCTCGTATCATCTTCCCTAATCTAACCTCAGATCTTGTGCATATTTTTTTCCTTAACACAGGCAAGATCAATTAAAATGACTAATCTTATATATGTAAAATAAAGTGGGAAAAATAGTATATGTGAATGTTAATTTTTTTTTTTTCATAAAAGTATATATAGCTTTTGATAAAAGTATATATATAGTATATTTTTTTCCCCTGGGTGATACTTGATGGAAGACTTCCATGTAATAAAAAGTGGAATTTTTTTTTTTTTTTTTTTTTTTTTTGTGGTAAATAACATATAGAGTAAAATGTGAATGGAGATTTTTCTGTTTTTTTTCTACCCATTCCATAAGTCATCTTTCCATCTTCTCCTTCAAAGTGCATTAGTGCGTGAACATGAATGATTTACACTCAAAAGGAGAGTGTATGCCTTTCAAATTTCAGCAGGTTGTCATTCTTTCAACACATTACAGAACACACTGCAATTCAATAAAACCCAGTGAATCTTGACCTGGCACACTTATCTCAACCTTACTTGTTGCTCCTGAGGAAAAAAAAAGTAGTTTTTGTAATCATATTGGGGTTTGGGATTAATTTTATTCTCCTCCCCCATCTGTTTGAGCTTCTTTGGATGGTGGTACCAGAATTTGACTTCTGTACTTTTATTATTATTATTGTTGCTGTTGTTGTTGTTGTTGCTGCTGCTGCTGTTGTTGTTGTTGCTTGGGATGGTTGTACCAGAATCTGACTTCTGGGCTATGATGGTGATGATGATGATGATGATAATGGTGGTTATTATTACTACTACTATTGCGTTGTTGTTGCTGTTGTTGCTGTTGTTGCTGTTGTTGTTATTTCCAGAGCCTTTGATGGTAACAGATATATTTCTGGGACCTTTGAGCCAGAACAAGGTCCTCCTAATACAATGCCATCTTTACTGAAAACATAATGTTGGGCCTACTAAATGTGGTCTCCAGCTCTCTTACTGACTGGGTTCCTCCAACAGGGCTCTTGCTTCAGTTTTCTTTCAGATACCCATCCTCCTTCCAATACGAAGGCAGCAGCATCCTACAAAGGATTTTCAAATAACTGAAGTTAAAATTTACTGTGAAGTCTACCTTTTAAACCCTTCCACCCATGCCCTCAGAACCTTATGGAGCCATTTTTCTGAAAATCTTTCTAAAATCTCTCACCTTTTTACCAAAATACCGCAGACCAAATAAATGCACTGTCTGTGCCCTTAGGAACTGTATCTGTACACTATTTTTCACCTGGTTCTCAGATGAAGGGAGACTGGAGAAAAGAAAACAAGAAAGGATTGCTTTTTTACTTTTCTTTCCTACCTCTTTTATCTGTTTGTCCATCCCTCTTTCTTCATGCCCTGTGTCTTCAATCACAGTCCGACCCTGTGAAGATACCACTAATGAAGAAAGTTTTTGTTAAAAGATAAGAACTAGTACTTTATATAGCCTTGAACTGGTCAGATGAACAGCAGTTTTCTCTGTGCCCCATGAGGCAAAGTTAAAGTAAAGACTGTGGCTGGCTTTTACATCTAACAAGGGCTGTAAGACAGGAATCACGAGCTAGTCTAAACACTTTTTGAAGCCTTTTCAATGTGGGAAACTCATAACACTTCAAAGTGACTGTTTCTCTGTTAAAAGAAAATGAACAACAACTGGGTTGATATCCTGATATTTGAAATAACTGCAGAGATTCTAACCAAAAAATCCACTGCAGAAATGGTAGGAGATAACATAGTTTCAGTACATGGAAACCATGAAACCCAGGAATTGTGAACTACTGCAGATATTTTAGCCAGAAGTTTTCTGGCAGTCATTTACAAGCGTACCAGTGAGTGTGAAATCAATATTTGAGATAAAAGAAATAAAAGAAATATGCTGGCTTGAATACAAGGTGTAGAGTGATGTTAGGTTACTTATAAGCCTGGTTTGCTGCATGAGCTCTGAGGACTGTGAAGTCTCTGAGAAGTCTCTTGGCACACACGCGTGTGTGCATTCACTTGTTTGTTGCTGGCTCTCTCTTCAATCTGAAGCCTCTTAGCATATTTCAACCAAAACAGATAAGCAAATGAGGTCCCAGAGATACAAAGTTCCCTCAAGTTTGGCAAAAGAAAACAAGAAAACTCCTAACTGGAGGAAAAACTGAAGGCCATCCCTCTGAGGCACCACAGAAAGACATTACAAGGATGTCTCAAGAGCAGTAACCTCTCTGTCAGTGCTCTCCCTGTATGGGATATCAGAAAACCTAGCCATATGAGGCTGAGAGATAAGCAGGAACCAGACTTCATTAGCTTTGGGGCTAAAACTACTTCCTTCATTTGTTATAAAAGCAAGTATGTGTATCTTTAAATATCACTGGAGTGTGGGTACTCTGTGTGCTAAGGGCTATACAAACATACCAAAAGTTATTTTTCCTGCCCTAGAGATGTTGCCATTTCCCTTACCGAGATGAGAGAAAATGTAAAGTTTCAAAATCAACCAACACGCCCTCGGGGACACCAAGGTGCACTGTTCACAAAGATGTTACAGTGGACATTTGGGTGAGAATAGAGCTGAGATTGCCAGAGCCAGCCCAGAGGTGCACATGGAACAGGAGGCTGCTTTAATCCCCTCCTGGCTGCGCGCAGGAACTGCTCATGCAGCAGAGTCAGCTGAAGTCTGATAAGCTTAGGAGCTGATATAGTGCCTGCGCCTTATCAATAAGTAGTTTTGATAACTCTAAGTCACCAGAACCCCCGAGAGAGGGTATCAGTAACAGCCATATCATGGTAATTTCTTTCCCTTTCATTCTGTAAGTAAAAGCCAAGGCACTCAAAGAGATCACAATGAAACTATGCACTGTAGCTATGTAATTATTTTGGAGGTTTTTCTAATTGAAGGTTTTCAAAGTTTATTAACCAATTGTAGTTGGCAAAAAGGGAATAAAAATAGCACAACCACACACTGCAGATTGCATTGGAAGTCACAGATAACGGCAATACTTAGGATTTTATGCACACAAAGTTTTTGTTTCTCTTTTAATAGAGAAATCACACATAGACAGATGGGTTTGCATTTTCTATTTGCCTGTTACAGAGTTTACACATCTTTTTACCCTGTTATTTATGTGGTATAAAAAACTTTCATAGTTTTTATTTCTATAAATATTTTCTATTAAAATGGTGTGGATACAGGGAGAGGAAAAATAAAATTAGTCCTACCTCCTCAGTTGACATAAACAGATGTGTATCTAAATCACTTAATGTAAATTAAGGTAATTTCTAATATGTGAATTTGTTCATAATACACAATGCTTTTTTTAAAGGGATTAAGTACTCCATTTAAAGTGGTAAAAGCTTCTTAAGAACATGTCTGTATTCAGAGTAGCTCTATGTTAGAGGAACTTGCACTAGCAAGAAACCTTTCTGCTGAGGGATGATTCTTTAAATTATTCATATATAGATATAGCCATGATTAAATTAAACCTACTGAGAGAAATCTTGTTCTTGCTAGAGTATGTGGAAGTTTCTTCAACTGTCTTTGATAGCCCAGAACCTGACCTTCAGTTAAGGATGATGATGTGTCAGTACATCACGCATTGGGATTCACAGCTGCAATATAAAGAAAATAATGCAAATTGATAGTAGTGTCTTCTGACCCAATTGGTTCTTATCTCTCTAACAGAAATATGCATGTATGTGGTACATTAGGAATTAAGTAATTACTGATCTATGTCATTTACTATGGTTTGAAGCAAGCTAATTAGTTTCAGACATATTAACCTGTACTAGAAAGTTAAATTGTTGCCTATGCGTTTTAGAATTATTGGCATTTTATTCATATCCATCACAGAAAAAATAGGGCAGAAAAATGCAACTTTCAGTCAAGCTAATTCACCATAATTATTTCCTGATTGACAAGATGCCTGATTACAATTTATACTATATATTGCTAATTTATCATCTTTTAAAAGTTAATTTTTTATTTTGCAGTGTATAAGCATAAGAAGGTGATGCTAACCCTACTTCACAGGTTTCTTCTGCCAGTGAAGTTCTAATTTGCTTTGGAATCTTCTTATGTTATTTGACAATGCATTTTTTGGTTGTATGGTTGGTTGGTTGGTTGGTTGGTTGGTTGGTTGGTTGGATGGATTTTTTTTTCATGGTGTCATGTGGTATTATTTCTGTTTTTTATCCACAAAATCACTATTTTTTCCTCAGCATGCGGTCAACGGAACACAAGAATACCAGTAAATTAGATCATTAGTAAAAAAATAAGAATACTTTCTTTTATCACAAAAAGTACTATTTTCTCAACACATTTTTTCAGAAGCTAAGAATGACTTATATTTGAAGATAAAGCAAAAGTTCTTGATCTATTCAATTCCAGTCTTTTTGATTCAGATGCCAAAAATTACTGTTAAGGTATTATTTATAACATCTTTCATAAATAAGGAAAGGCCATCCACACAGTAATACCAAGGAAATATAAACTATGTAGAAAAAACCAGCTGAAATGAGGAAATTAACCCTCCACCTCTATTCTCCAAGAGTCTTTTAATGGGTTTTTTCTGTGTCCATTTGATATGGATAAATATCTGTGCATACACTCCCAGTCACTTCAGTGAGACCATGATTTTAACCTCAGGCTCCAGTCCAGAAAAGCATTCAAGTGTTTTGAGTCTCACCAAAATCAATGTTGGATTACTCACAGACTTAAAAAGCATGTGCTTAAGCTTCTGCCTGAATCAACTGCAGAGTTTATATCCACCTAGGGGTTGTAAATAGATATTGAGAATGCTGGTAAAAATGTCAACCATTGGAGCAATACTGCTCTCTTATTGTTAAGATCATACCTTAGAAGGCTTTAACCTTGGTAAATTAAGCCATCTGAGACAAAATTTTCCATAGCCAGATGCCTCACTAAATTCCATCTCCTACTGCAGCATACTCACATGACTGTAACTCAAGATGAAACACAGCAAAGTCTTGATTTCTCCCCCATCTCAGTGCCTTGATTTCCATGCAAACAAAAAGGGATAACCAAAAGAAAAAAGAACAGAGCAGACATCAATTTCAGAGACCCTCAGACTCCAGCTTACCTGCAAAACACCATTTATCTTGTTCTATCCAGCTCTAGAATGACTTAGTTTGCTAAGAGCAGTTACTTCACACCCTGCAAGGGAGACTTAACTTTAGTATGGGCACTTAATCTCCTCTCACAGAGGCACATGATTCTACAAAATATCTTCTAGCTACCAAGAGCTGAAAATTTTTATTTCCACATGCACAGTGCAACATTTTGACTCTGTAATGGGACACTAAGTCATTCAGAACTATAAAGAAAGCCTATCTAGATCTTCTTACAGGTCTTTCCTCACAGATAGCCCAGAAAGCCAGATTTTATTAAGATGTAAAGTATAATTCTGGCACTCATACATTTTAAATGCAGACACTTCAAAGCAACATGATGAGAGAGAATATGGGGAAGTGAGGCAGGTTTAGAATCAGTTCTCCCTGGGGCCAGAATGTCCTTGCAGTTGAGTACTTGCTGCTAAGCTTTGCTTCAGTAAAATCTGTGATTTCCTGAAGAGCAAACAACATTGTTCAGTTTCTGGGGAGCAGCCAAGAATGTGGTAGGCAGAAAAGCTCCCAAGGTGCCACGAGAGTAGCAGGTAGAAAAGATACAGAGGCAAATCTCCACACAGAAGCAGGAGCAGAGGGCCAGACAACAGAAGATGATGGACAGGGAGCTCCCTAGAAGCCAGAGGATGCTGTGTAATCTCCTTACCACCAGGTGTTTTGGAACAATGTGGTCTTTCCTCTCTTGAAGTTTTATAACACAATAGTGAGAATACAAAGAAAAACAACTACCCATCACAGTCTCCTTGGAAAAGTGGTAACAGTATGCATTGGCCATGGTGGTTCATGAGGCTGGGACAAAGACATTTTCACCTCTAATCAATCTTTGCCAACGAGGGCTGAATATAACATAGGCTCAGAACAAGAAAAAGAGATACTATCTACCCTGCCACTGGCATGAAAACTGGATTAGGATACTGAGAGACAACAACATGAGTGGAGATTGTGAGAAAGAGACAGGAAAAAAGTTGAGATTATCATAACAGACAAGATAATGAAAGTACTGTATAAGCAAGCTATACACAGAGCAGAGCGGTATTTCTTGTGGGGGCTGGGGACACCTTTCCCACCACTGAGCAGTAAATAAGAGGTAGGAATGAAAAAATATTTTACTGTTCAAAAGCATTTCCCAAAGAACAGGAAGTACGACCTGAGACTCTCAACTCACCATTTTCCTACTTCAACTTACCTTGCAAAATGTATGCTTCATCTGACTAGGTAAATAGCCCACCTTTACAGAGGATGATGACTTATTACAGCTATCTGGACATTTACTCTTTTAGCTTGACTGGCAGATATCAAAACATACAACAAATTGGAAAACGTATGTTGAGTATATTGTGGAGCATTTTCAGAATTTTACTTGGTTGAAAATTATATTTTGTATGTTTTTATTGAAGAGATTGGAAATTACAGAACAAGATTAATGTAAAATTATACACTAATGATATGCTATAGCTGCCTGGCAAAATAATTGCAAAAGAAAGGAAAGGTCAGACAAAATGTGGCCTACATACAGCTTTAGCTCAGTTTCATTAACATTTTACAAATGTTCAAAGGGAGACAAACATGTTAATGAATACAGAGTGTGTGAAAAGCACAGTTTAAAAAATATAAGTGGGTAAGCCATTATAGTAATATGTCAAAACTGACTTCAAACGTAAATCTTATTCTTATAGGCAAATGCAAATTTCGTAATTTTTCAGGAAAGCATTAGCTTTTTGTGTGTGTGTATGTATTAAAGTCAACAGAGTAAAAGAAGAAAGTGTTATGAAACAATGCAGTTTAAAATAAGTTAAATTTAGATTTGGGCTTAGTGATAAAATCCCAAAATCAATTAAAAGGAAGCTCAAAATCAGAATTCAAACCAGTGATAACTAACACATATGAAATATTGATAACGTAGGTACCTTTAAAATAATTTGTATAAATAATTCAGATTTGAGCCCAGAAGTTTATTGTGTCAAAAAAGAAAAAAAAAAAAAAGGAAAAAAATATATATGTCAAACTAATATTTTGTAAGAAAGTGTCAGGACTCATAAAATATAAAGCAAGTCTCCCCACCTAAAACCCTTCCCAGGACTCCAAAGATACCAGAATTCTTTTTGTTACTCACCATGCTCATTTTTAAAATAGAAAATTCACTAAGAAAGCTACTTAGTTTTATGACTTACACAAGTTTAGTGGAAATAACATCTCATACAAAAGCTACAAGTTAAGGACTACCTTTATGGTTGCCTTTTTTTCCTTTTTTTTTTTTTTTCTGTATTCATGAAGAGATGAAGGGTTTTCCAAGGGACAAACTAAAACATAAAATTTTTCATTGATTAGAAGTATTGAGAAACAGAGTGTGCAACATTTATGCACAACCTAAGCATTATTCAATTTTTAATGGCTGGACAGTTTTAAAACACATTTGGCTTCACATTATACAGCAAAAGCAAAACTCTATCCATTTCCCCTTATTCCTGTATGAAATGATACTTAGCATTTCCAGGTGACTTTATGTAAGACAGAACTTACAATTTGTGAGAATGAGAGCTTGAAAAGGCAACAGATTTACCTCAGAATTGTATGGTTTTACTGTTAACAGATAATAAAAGAAGCTGGACAAGCTCAAAGTAAAAATACATCTCTAATAAACTTGTGACAATTCCTGAAAAAATAGTAAACTGCAAAAGCAAGAGAAACAACAGCAACAACAACAACAAGAAAACAACAAATAGAAATATCTTCTGAAGCACATTGACTTGCTACCGAAAGGAAAAGCCAGGATTTCTCTTTCCCACATCCAAGAGCTCTTCTCCATCACATGTTCAGGTACCAACTCATCCTTAGAGGTGCAGCCTTTCTCTCCTGCGCAGCACCATAGCAATGGAGGTGTCAAGTCTGTCTTTTGCAGGGTCAGGACTTTTCTTACTGGAAGTTTAGAGAGCAACAATGAACAGGCATTGCCATTGAAACTCCAAGTGTTGCAGAGCCACAGGGAACAGGAACAGAGCAATCAGGTGAAACATTATGTCCTAAGAAGGAGCCATAAATAAGAACTCTACAGGTCTGACAGGGCTAGCACTAGAAGTGCTGATAACCAGTGACTGTAGTAAAACTAAAAGCATAACTGAAGGGAGAGTGACAAATTTAAGATGACGTGAGCAGGGGGAAAAGATTATATGCAATGAGGTTACTCACCTACCCACTTTCACTGCTCAAAAGGATCAGGAAGGGAAGAGGGGGATAAAAGCACTTCATAAGAGTCATAAGATATTTTTACAAGGATATATCATTCTCTATAAGAAAACTGATATTGTTGTGCCCCTTCCCATTCTGGGCTGAATTAAATGCATTCAGATTTCTAGCCTCATTTGAAATGCAGCAGGTGTCTGTAGACTTATTACTGTCCTACACCATGACATTGCAAAATATGCCAGCACTTCCTAGGCTGGCCTACCTATCTCGTTGTGAGGCTGTATTTAATTTACTGCCTCTTATCAGCTGCAAATCTCATTTGTCACCATAGTTCTTAAGGTCCTTGCCTTCCACTGAGATTGCTCCACTTTCCCACAGTCTGCGTTTTCAAGAGATGAATCTCATTTTGTCGTCTTCCTGCCCACCTTTCTAATCTCCCCAAGACCTTTTCATTATGTTCTCTCCTTAGTGTTATTTTCAATGGCTCTTGAGTCAGTATCAGTATTCAGATGTTCCATTCAAAATCTGCTGTCTTTTCCCAATCATTCAAAAAGATATTAAATAATACTTATTAATATGAGTTTTTTTAGAAGTTAGACATAATTTCCAATGGCCTTTCTATTGCCTCTACCTATTGTTACCAGTATGCAAAAATTAGAAAAGTCTTCATAGTTAAGCCAGGGTCATTTGAAATAGAAATACCATCTAAATAGTAATATGCATGGAAGGGAAAAAAATATCAAAGAAAAGAAAACAGTAGAGTTTTATAAAGCATTTGAGGAAAAAACTCAAGGTATTTCCTCTTTAATTAAAAAGCTGCTGCTCTTATCCAAGAAGTTAGATAAGCAGTAAACCTACACCACAAGTCGAGCGGAGGGATCTAATACAAACTATCTAAAATCATATCACAGCCATATTCATACTTTATTCATTATAATAGAATAAAAACTCAATTCTTCCCTTATCTCCTCTCACTCAGGGAGAAACTGCTACTTTCCATTAATGCAAAAAATGCAAGGTATTGCATTTGAACCTAGATCCAAGCCAGGTACTATGAACCCCTTCCCATGCAAACCTGCAGAGGCCCAAAGGGGTTCTGGCAAGATGCTTAGATTCTCATTTCCCAATACCCATGAACTACCTGCCAGTGTACATTCTCCCTCACACAAGTTAAATCAGCTGTGAAGTTTTTTATCCTATGACTTCTGGGTACAGGCAAACTCTGTTTGGGTTAAGGGACTACAATTGCATGGTGTTTCTGTATCATCACATATCTAACACCATGCCTATCACACTAGCTAGCTTAAAGAGGAGAAGAGGTATAAGACATGTTAATTCCCCTGATAAAACTGCAGCTGAAGTAACTTGGAGCAAATCAGTGCTTAAGCTTCAATTTTCTTAGAAAACTGGCAGTCACTTTCCCAAAATTGATGCCGCAACATTACTCTACATGAGCCAAATCTATATTACATACTATTCCACTAGGGTTTTTTTTTCAGGTTTTGAGTTATCACTCTTCCATTTATTGCTCTTTTGCTCTTCATAGAAAGTATCAGTGAGGATTACCACTTGCATCTCTGCTTGTGATATCATTGATGACGTAAGGATTTATCCTATTTGTACCACACTTGCTGTGAGACATAACTGAAAAGATAGGTACAAAGCAGCAGTCTTAGTGGTGCATGTGATGCCTCTTCAGTGTAGTAGGAAAATATAGCAATTATTGTGAACTAGATAAACAAATTCCATAAAAAAGTTCACACTGAGTTCTTTTGGTTGGTCAGTTGTTTGAGATTTTTTCTTTTTACTCAGCCAGTAGATTGAAAAAAACCAAATTAACTCAATCCAAAAACAAAATCCTCCCCAACCCATCTGTTTTCAATACAAGTTTTGAATATTTACACATATGCTTTGCTCCTAAATGCCAGCTTTTGGCTCAAAGATAATTTTTTTAAGCCAGACTGTAAATACACATTCAAGAAGAGGAATGCTGGAGAACCTTCTTTCCAGCCTCACAGCATCCCAGACATTGTGAAAAAATATCAAATGAAGCAGGAATTACTGCATGAATCCCAAATTTGGTGATAAGGCAAAATATGCATTCGAATAGCCATGATGATAACGCTACTGCCTTTTACCTTTCAGGTTTTGGCTTTGGTTTTTTGGGGGGGTTTTTTTGGGTTGTGGGTTTTTTTTATTTGTTTATTTGAGTTGTTTTGTTTTGTTTGGTTTGGTTTGGTTTTTTTTTGTTTGTTTGTTTTGTTTTGTTTTGTTTGTTTCTTTGTTTTGGGTTTTTTTGTAACTGTTTTGAATAACAACAGAAGACTTCCATTTACTTCTTTCAGGGTTGTGAATGCTTGCTCAAAACAGACAGTAACTGTTGTTACTGTCATAATGAGAAGGGAACTCTCATAATGAGAAGGCAAGGGGGAGATGGACCAGCATTTCAGGCTCAGAGAATGAGTGCAGTGTTAGGTGCACAGTGTCACCTAGAGGCCAAAAAAAGCTCTTCATAATAGGCTTTACAGTGAGGGCCTGAGGTTTTCTCCCTTGCTCTAATAACCAACACTTATGTTTCTTTGGCTGGTCACATAAATTATCTCTAAAAACATCTTGAACTGAGGACCCACTGGGGTCATTCTGAAAGTTTGCATCAACACCTACAGATGAGTGCAGGAACCCTTCACTGCAAGGTACATATAAGTGACTGGACTGTTAATGACTAACCTCAGGAACTCTTTTCTCCTTACATCTCCACAAATAGTTTTCAGCACAGGGATCAGCCATTGTTTATGACCACAAATTGGCAAAGATTATTTCATTTGAACAAATTTGTACTGAGCCCGTACTTGGACTGGGTTGGAGACCACTGCAGTTTAAACTATAAATCCATGTCATCTTCTCCTTTTTTCTAGGAACATCAAATAAAACCAACTTTCAGTAAATAGGACATAGTAAATCTAGAAAGAAATACTCCAACATTATTGTTACGAAAGATGCAAAAGAAAAATCACACTTTTTTTGAAAACAACTGGAATATGTTCTAACAGAGGAATCTGAACTTGCTAACCAAATGAGAACACGAAATATTTGTGTCTTCCCCAGTATTAGTACATGACAATCTACAGAGAAAGCTGAATTTTCAATTTGTAAGAGGGTATATTTCTCACATGTTTGCATGCAGTATTCTGTTGTTTCCAGAAGAATGATCCCCACTTCAATACACAAAAAAACCCTCAATCCATCTGACAACTGCCTGACATGGAGTTAGGCAGAGTGTTTACTGCAAATAGAGTCTAGAGAGATTAGTATCACACAAAGAGGAAAAACATTGGCATAAAGGAAATTATGCACATAAAAATATTTCAGGGTTGGTACAGGCTTTTGATAGTCTGGTCTCTGCAAAAAAACCCAAAAAACCGAAACCCAAACAAACCAACAAACCAGTTGGAAATGTGCTGCAGAAGGGTGTGCAGACCCACTCAGGGGTAGTACAGGTAGTACTGACTCCATGAGATCGAGAGAGAGAGAGAGAGAGAGAGAGAGAGAGAGAGAGAGAAAATGATGGAGCACTGCACTGAATCAGAAAATCCTCTTAATGCATCTGTACCTCCTTGGGAAGAAAGGGGAGGAGGCAAGTCAGGCACATTTTTATTCCTTCTTAGCACTGAATAATCACAACTCCTGCACCCTAAGGATGCAGTTCACCTGAAATGAATGAATGAAGTCTGGTCTGATCCCCATCTATATGAGAAGGCATCTAGTGACAGAAGAGTACAGTTAATCTGGGAATTCAGGAGCCTATGAGAACTAAGGCTTTCTCTGTTCTCAGTAGCACCAATATAGCTCCTTTTATCTTAGTTAAAACATAGTTCTGTTTCTCCTTCAACCTAAAATAAGTATTGACAACCCTATACCTTCTTGCAATTTGTATGAAATCTATTTATATATTCTTTTTTTTATTCCTAATTGCATCTGCAACAGTTGAAAGTGGCAATTAAAACTTAAACATATATATGTCCATATTTTTTGCTTGTCTTATTCAAGCCAACTGTAAAGAAGGAAAAAAAAAAAAAAAAGTGGGACAAAAAGAAATTGCAAGTCATTTATCTGCTATTTCCCCTTCTCTTTAGAGTGCACTTAACGTGGGTGTTTGCAAGAGTTGTCTGGAAGAGGAAAACACCTACTTGTCTGCTAATTCTGTAGTTCAACAAGTCCACTGTTGATATAAACATAAATACTGAACATGTATTATTTTTTAGGCTTTAAAAAAATGTGTCTGTTGTACAAAAATTATCTAAATCCTAAAAACTCTTAGAAGTAATGAGTCACCAGAAAAAATAGAAATATATATTCCATCATAAAGCATTGAAACAAGAAGCAATCAGTACATTAGTCTTCCCCCACATCTCCAAAAGTACAATGAATTTTAATGTAAAGTGTTAAAATTTAAGAAAGAAAGTGCTGAATAGAATTATTTATAGAAGTAAAGACTTCACAGCCAGTACTTCACTAAAAACCCACGCCTCCAAAGTCTGCAATGCATCTTAAGAAAGGACAGTGAATTTATTCTATATAAAGGATCATATTTTTTGTTGCAGAGGGGATTTCTTCTTTTCTTAAATTTGATACCTTTAGGCTTCCACTTCACAAAATCAAAGTACAAACCTCGTAGCCTGGTAGTTTATAAAAATGCAGCTCTCTCACATTAATGCAATGTCACATTAAACAAACTAGGGTACTTTTCCAGCTTGTTAGTATTTATACACTCATTTTTAAATTATGTTTTCATTGACTACTATGCATCGAACAGTGACTCTTTTTCATTTCTCTCCTCTCATACAATGAGGACAGATCCCTGTTATAGAGTAGCAGTAAGGCAATTTTTAAAATAAGTCACTTGTTGGAAAAGTGTCTTGACAAGGCAGACTAGGTCTCTTCCCACAGAAAAAGACTTCTTACTGATGATTTATCCATTAAATCCAAAGACAATCCATGAAACACAGAATTAGATATTTTCACAGGCAGCAAGATTCGTGTCTTGGGTGTATTAAACGTATGATTTTTTGCCAACAGCTTCTTCTATAAATCTAGACAGTAAATGCACCTGAGAATTCAGCTTGCATACATATGACAGATACAGTGATCACAGTTTCTCAGTATTTTTAAGTAACATTCAGAAAAGAAAAACAAAAGCTATTTAAAGCATAGAGATGAATTCAGGGTCCACACAGCAAAATTTCTTTTATCTACCAAAAGAGCAATTCAGAGAGATGATTAATGGTTGCATGTAAAGGGCATTGAGGAAACATTACTAGAAAACATTTCAATTCCAAACAGATCTATTTGTCAGCTCTCCAAGCAGACTATTATAGGCTGCAGGTAATTGAAAGTAAAATAATAAGATTCACAGAATGCCTGATATTTCTATTTTATATCTGCCCGCATAGGGGGTTTCCAATACCCATAACATTGTGTCTACAGTGTGTAATCAACCACTCGCATTCTCACTTGGTCATCCTGATATTTTAAAAATCATTCAGCACATTCTGAATAATTTATGGTTTCAGAGCAGAATTCCAATCAGACTTAGCTTCTGCAGTTCACAGACCACAGTATTTATTTCAACTGTGTAAAAAGTCCAGTTTACATTAATATGCTAAGCTAAAATTACAGGGACAAAGTCAGTTCAGATGTCTGTGCGCTAGGGGTATAACACAGCACAGATCAGAAGAAGGCAATTGAAAGTAGTCATGTTCTTAAACCAAAACAGGTATCAAAACAACCAGCTGGAAATTGAGAGATTTCAGATTAGTTTCCAAATAATGGAAAAAAACCAGCTACCTTGAGCAAAGGGTAGGCATTACACAGGCTGGATGGATTTAAATTACATTAAAAAAAATCCACTGAAGCCCTTGATGGTGAAGAGCACTAACACATATTCCCCCTCACTATTCCAACACTATGTTCATATCTATATTGAAGTAATGGACTGGTGGCCCAAAAGTAGCTATTTGAAATTCAAAGTGAGTGGAAAAATAACTGTTGTTCAATTGACTAAAGATTTTTAATGTGAAATATCTTTGATTAGCGATTTTTGTTAAATTATTTTCCTGTCGTGTCAGATTGTCATGATTTAACCCCAGCCAACAACCAAGCACCCGCAGTGACTTGCTCACTCCCCCCCCAGTAGGATCTGGGAGAGAACTGGAAAGGTAAAAACTGGAAAACTCATGGGTTGAGATAAAGGCAGTTTAACAGGGAAAGCAAAAGTTGCACACACAAGCAAAGCAAATCAAGGAATTAATTCACTGCTTCCCATGGACAGGCAGGTGTGTCAGAAAGGAGAACAGACAGGATGCCAATTGAACACATTGTGTATGTCAGTGCTAACCACAGCACTCCTATCTAAACTTTTTCAAACTCAAAAAAGTGTAATGCTTTCTTTATTTGTTGCTTGACATAGAACTTATTCTCACTGTCAATGCACATCTTGCTTTCCAGAGAGGTAAAATGGGTTCTTACAGAATTTCTCCGTGTTTTGCAGCTGCTTTTGGGGAAAGAAGATTAAATATAAAATGCTTTTAGTAATGAAAAAAACCCCACGACTTTACTGTCTGCCAGACCCTGAATCATTCCTTGTATAGCAGGGATGGTTTCAATCACAGAGTACAACATTCTCAGCTAAACCATGTTCCTGAAAATGTGTTTTCTCATTTTTCCATGAAATTGCACTGTTACCCTTCCTCATGGCTGTGATAGATATAAAGAACACCACTCTCTTTTTCCTAAATTTCACAGAAAACCACTGTTAGGAAATTTCTATTAATTTTGCTTAGAATGCCCTCAAAAAGTCAAAATTTGCTTTTAAGTATTTTGTCTGTGGGCTCTATTACCGCTCTGTAATATGATTGCCCCTTTCATTTCAGGTGCACAGTAATTCAGAACAAAAATATTATAGCTCTACGCAATTCCATGGATTTAAAACTGTTCTCTAAGTTGGAGATCTACTTGTTTTCATTCCAGGACACTGAAGCAATAAAAAAACTGCCACCAAACCTGTGCAAAATGCACCTTTGGAAGTCTCTAATAAATTCTATGTACTCAACTGTGGGGCTTTTTGGGAATTTATTTTTAACTAGATTGAAATATCGTAAATGGTTAATTACTCTTTAATTAACATTATTTTGCAGGATTGAATTCTACTATAACTCCTTTATCATATATCTTTTACTTAGAAGATACTGCAAATAAATTTATCAAGGGTTTTTTTTCTACAGTTGAAGAAAGAAAGGTGATTCAAAGTTGAGCATTGACTTCATGCTATAAGATGTTATGATAGCAAAAGTATTTTCTTACCTGCAACCTGTAACATTTGACAAAAATGTTATAAGTTTTTATTGTAGTTTAATACTCTTGAATATTTATTTTTCCCAGAAATGCCTGTCAAGTCAGACCCTGGCAACTATACAGACCATATTAGAACAGAATAAAATTAAATGCTGGAAGTGATCACAATTGAAGCCATCTTCTAACATGTTTTAAAAGTTTAGTGGATTTTGTTGTTACTGATTTTGTTTGCTTTTAGGATTTTGAGGCATAGGTAACCAAAAGACACTGTATAATGGCTATGATTTTAATTTTATTCAGTCTTTCCACCATATCTTGAAACTATGCTTGACCTTGCAGTTTTGCTTACCAGAGAGAGATGAAGGCTGGAAATACCGCTTGCTGGTTTTTCTAATCTATTAATAGTTGTCTATTTTTTTCAAAGGCCATCTCTATTAAAAAAACCCACAAAAATCAATATGTGTTTTGATGAAACTGGGCTCTCAGAAAAGAAAAAAAACCCCACAGACAAACTATAATATCGTGTTGCAACTTTCCCCGTTCCTATACTGATTCTGTTGTGCCAACAGACTTCAGCAACGAATACGAAGTATGAACAAGACATCTCGGGACATCATCTCTTCAGCTTGCAGAGGCTTTTTTTCTCATTATCTGATACATCACCAGTATTGTAAAACTTACACTTTGGCAGCAAAAACCCAGAGAATTTCCTCACTAATTCTTTTCTAATCCTTCAAAGCCAGATTCCTTGAGAATTGTTTAATTTTTGTAGCTAAATAGGAAACTGTAGGCCTGAGATCTGGTGGGAAATAAACCACATAGCATCTTTCCCAACTTCAGCTTTCACTGTCAGATCCAGAACGTGGTCCTGAGCTCCCTGAAGCACGGATGGAGATCAGAAGGTGGGAAGCACACTGAGCAGGGCACTGGATAAACACTGCAGAGCTGAAAGGCAATTGATGGGTGCCATGTGTATGTTGCAGACTCTTGGCTGCAATGTATGTTCATTACCAGCTTGTTGCTGTTAAGTTGCCCATGTGGCCATACCTAAGCATGGAATGCACAAAATGATGTTTGAAGGGACAAATATCATGGCCAAAACTCAGCCCATCAACAGGGAATGTGGCTGGCAATGGACAGTGGCAGCTGCACATGACTTCACACTCCCCCACATCCTCTCCACAATGGTGTTTTGCATCTCAGGACTCTGGAACCCAAAGAACTCTTCCTTTTGCATTTAGGTCATCTTTGTTAAATACCTTGAATACATATCTCGAGTCTTTGTGCTTTGATACCTACTCTCAATATTCTTGAACTAGAAGGTACACTCAACTTTGAGAAGTGAAAACACCTTTGAAAATGTTTCTGTAAGCACTGAATTAGTATTTATTCAAACACATTTGCTTTCTGAATCATTGCTCTCTCTCCTTAGCCACCTATCTAAATCAAAGTCAAGCCCCTTTTTGCCTAGAAATACTAAAATGTTTATTTTTGCCCTTATCCCTATTTGCTGTAGAGTTTGCCATTGATTTTCATTTGTCATCCACTGTCTGCATTTCATAACTCATAATTTATAACCACCTCTGTGAAATTCTCAGTTTTTTATAACATACTATATATTTAATATGAGAGAGACACTTTTACTCCTACTCCTATTTCCAACAAGGACATTAAGGTTTTATTCTGGGTGTATCAGAGTGCATTGCTGACAAGCAGAAAGGCACCAATAAATTATTCAGGTCATTCTAAGTGAATGCCAATAAAATCTTCATATACAACAGCATTCCTTTTGGAATTCAGTGTTTGAGGCTTTACTTTAGTTTTAAGTATTACTTTTTTTGTATAATAGATTCATCTTTCCTCACCTTTTCTGCATAGGTAGAGCTAGGTGCATTGAAATATCATGAAAGACAAACTAGAAAGAATTAAAATACTAATATTACTACTACTACTAATAATAATAATCCATTTCATTCTCTAACAATAATCCATGAGGAGTTTTCTGCACAAAGCACTGATGGGAAGTACTTAATTCTCCAGAATCCCAAGACATATGGTGTGGCGCATTAAAATCAGGCTACTTCTCTTTGCATTCTCTGTAGTCCGCAAATTTATAACTTTTTAGGGTTATTACATTGTGGACATTAAAACTTGCCTTCAGATCAGTCTGCTTCACTCTGGAACACAAGACACATATTTGCTGGTGAGTGGCGAAAGTCAAACATTGCATTTCTTATTTAGCAGAGTAAAAATGAAAAGTAAAATGTATATGATATGTCCAAATTATTGTAGAGACAACAGCACTACATTCATGGTCTCTTTCTTGGGTTTGTTTTTCTGCAATGTAACACAGACATGAAGACACAGGCCTGACCTGGGGCTTTGTGGTCAGTGTTGCCCTCAGACTCCCTGTATACCATGCACTACCACTGAGAAAAGAAAATTCATACTAGGAAATTAAAACTTCAACAATCCTCAGATATTCACTTTCTAGGGATCTATGCTTATATCCTGGACAATGTCTTGGATACATATATTGATAAGAAAGAAAAATACATGCACACATTATCAAATTAGGTTTTAGCTTCAGAATAAAACAAAATGAGATGCCTACAAAACAGGAATAAAATTATTAATATTTGTCTGATTATAGCCTCTACTTATCTTTTGAAAACCCAATCTTAACACTTGTTCAGTAACAAGGTTAAATTTTCAAAAGATTTCTGAAATACTGAGTGCCATTTTGAGTTTCAATGTGTGCTTTAAGACTAATGTTTTAGTATTTTTAGTCTCAGTGCTCGATTTTTAAGTGTTCAAAAATATATTTTAAAAAAAAATCTTGGAAGAGTGGACCAGGATTTACATGCCATGCCAAAGACCTAGAACAATATTTATATCTCCACTGAGATAACAGAAATCATCATATTGTAAACATGAGAAACAACAATTACACACTACAAGACTAGACTTTAATAATATTTCAGAATAAGCATGGTGCGAAAAATCACCCCACATGAGAAACAAAGGTGTTTCTACAATGTTTCGTTGGGTCCTAGCTTTTATGATGGCTGGTCTGACTCGACTGTCCAACGCAAATGTTGATGGCTTACTACAATGAACTCAGCCTTTGAGTCACGTGTGGATGCTTGGGTTTCTCTTTCTTTTAGCTTCTAAAAGACACACCAATCCCTGTCTTCAAGCACAGAGAACTGACCTAAGATCAAAAATTCATGCCAAATTCTGGCATTAGCATTAATGAATGTAGCCTTGTTCTCACCCCACAAGCACCCAGCATTTCAAATTTTGGGGCTTTTTTGTTTTTCACCATAGGAACGGGGAATAAAGGGAGAAGGAAACCATTCCTGTTTTTTAATGTACATTTATAGATTTTTTTTTCCTATAAATGAATTTCTTTCCATTGCTAAGAGAATCTGCAGTATCTATGTTGCTATGAATGCTGTGTTCTTTTCCTAATTATTTGTTGCATGGGAAATTCTTAAAAATCAGTTATTGCAACAGTTGTGATAAAAGTTCTGATAAAAACTTCATTGTCTTAAAAGGGAAGATATTTGTTCCTAAGACTCTCTTGCTGGCAATGTTTTAGCTGCTCAAAACACTGCACTGACTATAAAGTGTAGGTGGTAATCCACCGGGAACCTTCTCTGCGCCTCCCCAAGAGTACACCATGTTCTAGCTGTGAATAAAAAAACACTGTGTTTTAAACAATATATATTTTGAGAGCTCTTTGAAAACAACAATATAAAAGTTTAATGTGCATTCCATTTCACTGACTCTTTCTGCATACATCCTTATTATTAAACATGTTATACCTCAAATTATCTATTTTTAATGAAATTAAATAAACACACCATCTAGTGGCCAGCATGTAACCCTTTTCCTTGAAAGTTTTCCTGATTATTTTGACAGAATCTAATACACTGTTTCTAATAAACACAGCATATTAAGAATAGTTTTTATTCTTATTGTGAAAAAGCATTTGAAAAAAACCCCTTGTTTTCCCAAAGGAACAATGAGATATATCATCTAATATTTTCTTCAAAACTCAGAGGGATGGTAAGGTTAGAACAGATTATGTTTCTTCAACATTCTTCTTTTGAAACTGGACCAGATGTTACTCAGTAGCCCATATTATTTCCATGGGTATTTAAAAGAGCATTCTCTCCTTCAGTTTTATTCAAAAGATGCAGTCAAATTTAATTAAAGGGAAAATTTTTATATTAACATTGGACACTAACACAGAGATGAGCAATTTGTATTTAAAGCACTCTATGAACAAATTATAGATTAATAAGACAAAGCATTTAAAAATGTGAAAAAGGAAGATTTGGAATATGAGTTGTAAATTTTAGCTTACCCCATGCAACTGAAAATTGATACGGTTTTGCAAAATTCCTAATTGAAATAAATCCTTTTGTTAAAACAGAGTCAAAATGCTTTGTGTATGCAAGTATTCCTTGTTGCTAAGGAACTGGATTCCTAAGAAAGCAGAAGGATTTTGCTTGTCTTTTAAAGCAAATAAAGATGAGTTTTGTCCTTAGCTTAACTCTAATAACAGGTGAAGAAACTTCATTGAAAACCTATCCAGGATTTACTTAACATTCTTCAAAGTAAATAAAAAAATTATTCTGCAGTAAGACTTCACAAGGTTACTTCTGGCCCTTCATATTTCAGTGAAGAAACATAGCCTCACTAATATTTATTTTCTAATTTTTCAATATAGTTTCTAATTTTGATACATTTAGCAATCTTCTGTCCTAGCTTAAGTATCTCAAAGCTGAGTATTTGAATGTTAAAACTCTGTGAGAGATGCACAGAATGGCCGTATAGCACCCCAAAATATGAACAATGGACAATCAACACTGAGCCACAAGAGGTGAGAAAGAATATTGCATATTACTTTGGCTTAACTTCTGCGAATCAGTCAATGGAGAGTATCCCACAGACTTGTTCAAGCCCCTCCAGTACCTACTTTCATTTAAAACTATGTGCACTTCTTTTGCTAAACAACCATGTCAGTTTAAGAGATGGTAGCCACTTCTTGGCCCTAATTCTGAAAGCACTTTTATTGCATTTTATTTGTATGGGTTTTCATCTACAAGGAAAGTACTCCTGATTACCAAGAATGCTGTTGTGATAAGAACATTTATATCTGGATCTTCAGTTTTTGTTAAAATGACAGGAGAGATAACTTTGAAGTGCATCACCATATACCCTTTGTTTTCCTTTTAATCTCTGTTTAAAACAAAAGAATATTTTATGAGCTAACAGGATATTCTAGCTCCTAGTCTCTACATTTATAAGGTTTCTCAGACGTGGGTAAATTGCTTGAGAGCACTGTGTTTTTACATTAAATCTCCGACCTTTATGAGGATTCCCTGTCACTACTATTTTATTTTTCTGCTAAAAAAGAATTATTAAATCCCTTATTCATAGTAATAAAGGCTTTAAGACTCTCTCTCCCCTCCCCCCTTCCCCCCAAATAGTTCACTTTTTAAATTTTGCATTTCTCAGATTTCATGTTATAAAGCACCATTATTCTTGCAGGGTCAGTCTCATATTTTTCACCATTCTTTCATAGAACACCCCAAAAAGCTGGCAATTAGATTCAGCATGTACTGACTTCTCAAGGCACTCAGATGTCCAAAATAGCAGCTTTCCAACGCAAATGATAGTAGAGTGATCAAAGTGATCCATAAAACTTTCTTTTCCCACACTTCATAATTTTTTACCATTAAAAAAAGCTTTCAAGAAATCTTTTTTCATAGCTGTACTTACACCTTCAATAGCTTGTAATGGAGGAAGGTAATGGGAACAGCATAATTGCTAGAATCAAGAAAGAACATGTCTCATACTGCACTGTTCAGTCAAGTGGGTGAACAAATGAAGATAGATAATGATGAATTAACTCTATCATGGTGCTGAATTCCTTTTAGCACTCCAACCACTATTTCACAAAACCTTAAAATTTTTCACTACCTGGGGACAGGAACTGCAGTATCACAAGGAAACAACCAGCATGAACAGATGACAGCCACCAACAGGTAACTAGAAAATGCCTTTAGACTGCTCAGCTGAGACAACAAAACAGGAGAAAAAGAGAGAGACACTAGACTCTCTGTTCTGAGACTCAAAACAGGAATATTCAGACTGACATTGGCAACAGAATAGAAACTGTTGAGTTTGTCAGCTAAGAACACACAATGCTGCATCGAGAAGAGAATTGTTAAGCCGATGATTTTCTCCTCTTCGGGAAGGAACAGAAGACAACAGGCTTCCTGTGTGATTTTCAGGAGACTATTTGGGGTATTGGCTAATATGCAACAAAAATTCTTTATTCACATTTAGAGCCTCTAGTTGCATGCATAATTTATGCATTAAGATGAGATAATTTTATTTATCCAAAATTAGGCCATGCAATTGCTTCTTTTTTTTCTTTTTCGTTTTTTCTTTTTTTAAGGTAAAGAAGAAAACAAGTGATAGAAAACACTCCCCCTGTTAAAAGATAATGTACAGATTATCTCACTTATTTGGCTGAGCAATGAAGAGCAGGCATTTGTCTCCAGCCAAGCGTACTTAAAGTATATGGAATTTCTGCAACACAGTGAGAAAGAAACCACTTGGAAAACAATTCTTTTGAGGTACCTCATTCCCTCACATTGAGTCCAATGGTCAATGTAACAATGGAACTCACAGAGAGTGCTGAGGCCATCTCTGGGGTCCCCAACACAAAAAGGACCTAAATCTGTGGGAGTGAGTCCAGAGGGCCACTAAGATGATCAGACGGATGGAGCACCTCTCGTATGAAGACAGGCTGAGAGAGATGGGGTGCTCAGCCTGGGGAAGAGAAAGCCCCAGGGAGATTTTAGAGCATCTTCCACTAACTAAGGAGGGGTCCAGAAGAAAGCTGGAGATGGACTTTTCACAAGGGAATGTAGTGATACAATGTGGTTGCACTGTTTCAGAATCCTTCTGTTCCTTCTCAGAGAGAATAGAGATAAGCTGCATTCTTTTACTTTCTTAATCTCTTTGTTTGGTATTAGGTGTTATTTGGTTGTGACCAATGGTTTTAGGAGGTGGGTTCCCTGCTGACCAATAGTTACTAGAATATTAATGGATATATAAAGAGATTTCTTGTAAATAAATTCTCCTTTTCACCATCTTGGTTCGTCTGCCTGAATTCTCTCAGCCAGCCTCTGCAACCCTTGGGGACTCTAAAGCCACAATACAACAATGGGGAATGACTTTAAACTGAAAGAGGGTAGATTTCTATTAGATATTAGAAAAAAATTATTCACTGTTAGCGCGGTGAAGCACTGGAACAGGTTGCCCAGAGAAGTTGTGGATGTCCCATCTCTGGAAGTGTTCAAGGCCAGTTTGGATGAGCAACCTGGTCTAATGGAAGGTGCTCCTGCTCATGGCAGGGGGGTTGGAAGCAGATGATCTTTAAGGTCACTTCCAACCCAAACCATTTTGTGATTCTAAATGCCAGAGATTATGCAGTCTGCTTTTTTTCTAGGTAGTTACAAAATAAAACAAAAGGGAAAGATGACCTTTCAATAATTTATATAGTTATTGTTGCAGTTGGTGATTTGAAGTGTATTGCAAGACTTTGATGATATATACTCACCATTATTTGTAATGACAGCTTTGTTTCACAGTGCCACTACAAAAGAAAAAGTTACCTTCATTGCCCTAAGCCACAAACCAAGAAAAGTCCAACTAATGACAAGGAATAGCAATTCAGCACACACAAAACACTTTTTTTCTACAGAAAAAAATCTGTCTGTTTGCTGCAGACAGATACTGTGGAGGACTTGATTGTATTTTTTTATCTGGAGACCTGATGTTTCTAGTCTAGTTCTGATACAAGTTACTAAAGAAGCAATAAACTCTGCTTTCCCCCAGCCCCCAAACTCTCAGCCTAAAATATCCCAGCCGACACTTGCTCCCCTTGAATGGACCCAGCCCAGGCCCTCCGTCTGCTGGAAGGAAGAGAAGCTACCAGAGTAAGGACCCATAACAAAGTGTGGATTTGGCCACCATTGGCTAACGGTTTGGCTAAGGTGTCTGCTAAGGTTCATTCATCCATTCATACATGGAAAAATTGCAGATGTTAAAAATTCTGTGTTTTCACTAATTAAAACTAAGGTGTAGTTTTTTTGGTGGTTGTGAGGTTATTTTTGTATGTTGTTTTGATGAACTGCTGGTACTATCATGCATAATTCTCCATGGATTTATTAAGGAGCTGACAAAGCAATTATATGAATAAATCTGAGTTTCCCATATACACCAACTAACACTTGGAACCAGCAAATGGTTTGGCCCAGGGATCAACACATCAGTGTTGAACCAAATGATAATAAAAGCCTTGAATTTTTTCTTTCTTATTTTTATTCTAACAAGTGTAACAGGACTTTGCTCTATAAATCACATCCCAGCACTTGTGGAACTCAAGAACAGAGGTTTAATTCAGTAAGCTGTCTGCATGAGGAATTACCACAACAGCCAGTATGCCTCGCTTCACGAGGGCGTGCTGATCATCTTTCATGATTTTCACTGTCACCATCTAGATACCCATGGGGTCAGGTTCTGAGCTAATATCAAAGTTAAAAACCAGCTGCTGATGTAGCTGCTCTACTCCTAAGGAATTCAGTCTTGTGCTTACTAGTGATTCTGAGTTTAACATATAATGATTGTTAATTCTTTAGCAGTTCATAAATATGCTTTCTTTTAAATGTTTGCACAAAAACACCTGTGGCAAAAATAATGAAGAATCAAAATGTAAATCCAGAAAAGGTAACTACTAGTGTACCTTCATATGCATCTTTTAAAAATGGTTGTGAAGTAGATTTAACTTCAAATTATTATTTTAAAAAAATGAATTAACAAGTTTGTAGGAGGAATTGAATTGGCTCAATTATTAGTAAAACAGTCAGAAGATTATAATCTTCCTCTTTCTACTGAATTGACTAAATTGGCAAATGAGCTGAAGAACTGGCAAAGCTGAACAGGTTTCAAAAATCCCCTGGTGTTTGCAGAGGTCAGGATTTATTTGCTTATTCTCAAATAACCCATGTCTAGATCCAGCAGTTACAGGAAACACCCCCAAAACCGTAGGGAAAAACAGCCAACAAAATACTCTGAAGAAAGAAAATTAAAGCATACTGTGTTTCAAAAAGTGACTTCACAGCTCTCTAATGCAAATGAATATCTAAAGTTAAACTGTGAGCTGCTTGTATAAGTATCCTGGAAAAAAATGCCATTTGATTTCAAATACGCTGGGTACTGTCTGTTTGTCTTGTAATTTTCTGTTCTGACCACTCACATGGGATTTCATTTCTCTTTGCAGATGAGGAGTACTAATCATAAAGTTAGAATTTCAGTAGCTGAAGAAGGAGAAGCAAAAACAGATCCTGTGTTACATTTCCTTTCAGAAAATGCAGGAGGGAAACTTTCCCAGAGAGGGCTCTGCCTCTTTATAAACCACAGTGCTGCTGAATTTGGGTAGCGCTGCCTACAAAGGCTAAAACTGAACACCCTTCTCCCAGGGTTTTAGGTGGGTTTTTTTGTTTATTTGGTTTTTTTTCTAACTGTTCCAGAAAGCTTTTTCATTCACTCAGTCCCAGAGCTTGAATCCCATCTGTGCAACAAAACAGTTACAATTTGAAAGAGTGTTGTGGGTACCCACACTTGCACCTTCGATGTAAGCCTGTACAAGGCACACAACAAAAGTTCTGGGGAGGAAATGCTTTGGTACTCCTGAGTCGTGGATTAAAGAAAATAGCTTGGTAATTTGCCCAAGAGACCAAATATAATCTGCCTGCTCCTTACCACAGTCTGTAGAAACTCATGAGCTTGTTTGTTGTAAGAACAGTAATAAAAACTCAAACATAGTCTTCCATGGCCACCCTCAAAATTACTTGCATGAACTTAACAATGTATCATCTCCCAACTTTAGACATGCAAAAAAAAATCCCACACAAATGGTAATGAGATAAAAAATGCATTTTTCTCATTCTGTCATAAAGCACTGGAGTAATCTGTTACATGGGCATCACAGGAGACAGGTAAACTATAGAATTAGACATGTGATATTAAGAAATTGGCAATGGAGAAAGGTATATTGAAAAATAAAGTGAGTGAAATCAGTGTTAAATGCTGCCCATGGAATATGGAGGGATGATGAATTGCACTTCTTTCATTACAACTCCCTTATGACATTCCGATAGGAGATAAAGTTTCCAACCCTAGTAATTGGAATGTTTGCAAGGCACTAAAAGAAGATTCAGAGATTTCATTTCCTCTTTTTGCTGCACTGCCATTCTCTGAGAAGGGCTCATCCCTAGAGAAATGCAGATAGTACTGTTGACAGCACCATCTTTAAAAGAGATCTGTGGTCTAACCTGCTTACAAAATAGGAAAAATTGGTGCACTTTCAAAGTCCTTTCCAGCCACAAGCAATATGCAAGTATTTGCCCTGCTGCCCTTGTGCTTGTAGGAGCTGCGAGCAGCCCTGTGACCAAAAACAGGGGGGAAAACCCTGGTCTGCATCTCTGATATAAGAGCTCTGGTCCTATCAACCACTATCACTCATTTTTAAATAGTGTCTAAATCCTAAATCTAAATTAATTATTTAAAAAAGAATTATTAGCATTGAGTTTTCATAATAGAGCTACATAGTTCAATATTTTTCAGTATTTCAGAAACAGAGAAACCTCATGAATGCTTTATTACTTTAAAGCTGGACTAGTTTTAGATGTCACATGTTTAGGGGTTACATGTCTATCTGTCCCTGTTGCAACAAATCTCATCATAGCCTGACCTCTGAAAGCAGTTCAGAGGAGTTCTTTTTCTATTACTATCATTTCACTGGGAAAGGAGACACATAAATGTATCCACTACACACTGTGACCACTCCCAGTTTTTGCAGACTTAATATGCCCACACAGAATATGGAAAATTAGTAGGTTTTTTTCATTATAGGAACCAAATCAGTACAAAAGTTTGAAGTATAATTCCCCCCCATCACTTAGAAGTGCACTACAGTAACATCTGTAAAGACAACCAAAAAGCTTTAAATTCCAAAAGAAGAAAGCCTATTTAAAGACTAATGTGAAATAACAATGGGTTTTCTAAATTGAGAAATCTCAAGTGACTTGTTTAGACAGCCTAGAACTATATGGGGGACAACTGCCCCTGCTTTTGCCCACTGTATCCTTGCCAGTGGGTCCTTTCTTCCTGTCTTGATTTCAGATTAATCAACTTCAAGTTTCAGGAAATGTTACACAGTCCTCTCTTGTTCCTGGACAGGTTATTTTCCTTGAATGTGATAACTGGCTTCCTAATTCTTGGCGGTCCCTTTTCCTCAGTCTGAGAAATTTCTCAGTCCACAGGCTTCCAGAACTCTCTGAGCAGGCTGTTCTCCACAGCCTGTGAAAACCTCTCTCTTCCTTGGTAATTATTTTCACAGGGGATGTCCCACCTTCCTTGCACAGCACTGAAATTTTAAATTTTAAATTTTAATTTAAAAGGACATATCAACAGCAAATTAAGCATAAAATGTCCATTTTTCAGTGTCCATATGACAAAAGGCTTATATATTCCCATATATTGCTATTGCTAGCATCCAGATGCTTGAGACTTTTTTCCCTTTTAAGGTCTTGCAGAATAATCTGTCTTGTCTTTAATCTTCAAGACTTTTCGGCCCCTAGAAGCACAGGTGCATGTTGAGTTCCCAATCCCTCAGTTAGTCTGTGCTTCAGGCTCAGACTGGTTCATGGTTATAGAATATTAGAGTCACTAGGACTGGAAAAGACCTCCAAGATCATCAAGGCCATCTTTCAACCAAACACAACCATGCCCACTAGAGTATGTTGCAAAGTTAAGTGAGTGATGTTCACCATAAAAAATGATACAGCTTCCTAAATACCTGAAACTCTCATTCCAAAATAAAATTTTGATTTCTGTATCAATCCATTGTATTTTAATACTCATCACAAAGATAAAAGGCACCTTGCAAGGTGCTTTTTCATTACTTTAGTTCTGGAAAGTCATCTTTTGAGAAGTGGGAGATAATGAGCGATAGCTACGACAAAAAGAAACACCCTACTATATCCTTTTGATTTTCAAATATATACCTGTATGTTGCAGTATACACTTCTATTAAAAATAAGCTCAATGTATTTGTTGACTAAGTGGAAATCCTACTAATAATTTAACAAAAGTATGAATCTGGGATGTTTGAGTTAATGATGTTGAGTATTTCAGTGGGCTCTTTTTTAACTGTTGTGTATATTACTTAAATAAATCAAATAAGAAATAAATACAGAGTTGTATCTCTCGGCCTTCTCTGGCTAGTATTTGTATGTCCATTAATGCCACTGTAGATAGGATTTCAAGGTGGAGGTCAGTACAGTTGGCAGCAGATCAAGAACTAGGAATTGACTCAAGAGCTGAGTGATGGTTCCTGCCCTGATACAATGACATCTGCAATACACAGAACACAGTACTCTTGGGTGCTGAATAGGACTTAAAGCACAGGATAAAATTGCAAGAACATCTAAAGAACATGAAGCAAAGTAGACCATAGGTAGGTCTCCACATTTGGTTAGATAGGAGAGTTTCTGAGGTGACTTCTGAGAGGCCTCACCATGAAAAGAACCAGATGGACTGTTGGAGGCAAGCATGGAACTTATTAAAATATAAGAAAAATGAAAAGAGAATTGTAACCAAGCTAGGAGTAGACAAAGTCTCCCTACTGTTTTCATTAGTGATGCAGAGATACTGGCATGCTTGTCAACCAAAGCTGGGCAGCAGCACCCAGAGCTTGTCTGAATCATCAGGTGACCAGGGATTTATTTGAAGTCATAAGCCCTCATAGTACACTAGTCCAGTTTTGCAGGGCAACTTCAGTGAAGGCAAAGACTTATAATAAGCACCAAGCTACCACAGCACAGCAGAGAAATGCCCCTCACACTCTTACAGCTGGGCAGGTGAGGGGAACGAACTCCTGTGTTGCAGAATGGAGACAGTTGGTTTGATGTGTGGGCTTTGGCACGTGGTGAGCATTTTTGCAAGGAAGCATTTTACTGTAATTTAACTTTTATTGTAAGGCATGACACATCCTTTCCAGCTAATTGCTCTATTTCAGCTTTTAAAATGAACAGCTCTTTCTCTCTTATGTTTCAGCTCATATATTGTAATGATATTACTGCTACTGTTAAAGGTGACCTGGAAATGATTTTAAATTATTTGCTTCTTGCTTCTTCATTCGTTTACAATGAATAAAAATGCCTAAGAGATTCTAGACTATTTTTAAAGCTTATGCCCTCCCGCTGCTCCACTCCCTCTTTCTATTTTTACTTTTTATGTGTCATCTCTCATACTACAGCTTTACTCAAGTTAGAAGTGCACAGGATATATCCCTAACAGCCATTTTAAGTTGAGGAAGTAATAAAGACTTCTAGGGCAAGACTCAGCTCTGTTCTATGATGTGCTATACAGATTTTAATGAGTGTTGTGCTGCTCTATCTGGCCTTCACTTCTGCACTGGGCCAGAAGATCTGCAGTCATTCCACTCAATTGTTAGATTTTTCATTTTGTGACTGATGATTTTGGTATGGATTTGCCTTAGAGAGAGTCCAAGAGGCAAGAGATGTTGTCAGAAGACCTACAAGTCTTTGCTGAAGGGTAGGCAAATAGAGCACCCATATATTAAGGTATCCACATTCAAGAAAAATAGAACTCCCCAACCCCCCCAACCTCAATTTATACCACAAGATACTACCTGTCAGCTCTGTTAAGATTTTTGCTTCTAGCTAAGACATTCAGATTAATTTCAAAAAAGAAGAGGTGAATTATAATTTTTCAGGGGAAAAAAAACAACAAAAACCATCCAGAATCCATAGTTTTAAAAGACTTCTATGCAAAGATGTTCTCTCACCCAGAGCCAGGTCAGAGAAGCAGCTTCATCTGGGAATGGTGAGTACTTCTAAATCTTTCATTTTATGTGCAGAATAAAGAGATCAAACCAACTTTTAAAACTCCTGAGCAACAGATTTTTTCTGCAAAGAAGAATAGTGTTCTCTCTTTCATATCTGTTAAACTGAAGCATTTACAAGATGTAAAGTCCCTACTGCGAGCATAATGTGAAAATCCACTCGGTGTGTGTGTGTTTCTTTAGGAACTTAAAGTGTTACAACTTGATTAATTTAACTTCTCTTTTCCCTTCAACCCTAAAAGATGAGAACATTCTGAAATGTACAATGAAAAATCTTGATACAAAAAGGATTTCATTCTGTGCAAAACCAAATCAGATTGCATTTTCTTTCGTAGAGAACTATGCATGCTGTAATCATGGGGTATCACAAGAGCATGAGGTTGCTGAAGTCAAGGATAATTTGAAACCCACAGGTGGGCAAACATCAGAACACACCTTCAGTTCCCCAGAGGTGCTGCAGAGACGAGTGGACAAACACATTAAATAAACCACTGGATTTCTGAAGCAATTGATGCATTCAGTATGGCTGGCTCCAGCAGAACGAAAACATGTAACAAAAACAAACGATAAAAGAGGTTTGTTGTTCACAGAAGAAATTGCATATCCTGTTTTGAAGTGTGAAAAGACTGTATTTTAATCTCAAAGAAACTATCTGAACAGCAGAGCACTCAAAATAAGCGAAACCCCTTATGTGGATCAGGATAGACAAAATTAAGGTGATTAGCTCAAGAATAGGTCCTATCTATTTCTAATGAGCTTATACTGCCATAACACAGTTTAAATTGTGAATCCTTCACAACATGCCTTTTGATATTTTCTGAAGGAAAAAGAAGGCTTTAGTAAGGCTTTTGAGACTGTGTCCCATAACATACTCATGGACTAACTGCTGAAACATAGGTTAGATAAGTGTACAGTGAGAAGGCCTGAAACCATCTGAACCATAAATTTGATTCCCCTTTTCCAAAATACAAGAATAGTTAAAAAATAATTCCTATAAAGTGAAATTTAAAAGTAAGCTATAAGTCATAAAAAAATTTTATTTCCCACAAAAAGAAAAAACATACCCATTATTTTAAACTAGACTGTTAAAAACCATGCACCTGTTTAAAGCGAATTCAGTCCAAGGAGAGAAAACTGAGAGTGTATCTCATAAAATAATAACGCCTGAAGATTAATAAGTACTTGGAATTTTTAATACAATTAAATTTCTAATTTAAAAAAAAATGCAATCTTCATTTCTGTAATCTGCAATCTTACATGTGATACCATGTACCTATAAAAAACATTTCAAAATACATCTAGGAGTCTTCTAGAGACTAAAGTGAGTTGTAAATTAGAAATTTAGTGACTTAATACTTCTTAATTGGTTAAAAAATTAGAAGCGTCACATATTCCCCTCACCTCCATAATTGCTACACATATTATCTTCTACTAGAAAAGTTTCCTTACCTTCACCAAAAAGAATGAGACCTATGAGACATATTGATAGAATTTACTGGAGATGATGAATTCTGTAAACAATTATACTTCAGTATGGACCTCTTACACTTCAGACCCCCAGGAAAGAAAAATGTGGTCATGACAAAGATTAAAAAAACTAAGAAAACAGTTTTTACAACCACTAAGGGAAGGGTTACTACTTTATTGTACATGTTTAATTGGTTTTCCAAATGCCTTAGTCAAAATTTCGATAGTCCTCCATCATTGTTAAAATCTATTCTTTCCTCAAAGTATTTATGGAATAATTGATGCACAGATCATTTGTCATCAGAGGCATAAGATTAGACACAAAAATAAAATGCTGACAAAACATACTTCAACAGCAATACCAGAATGGCAAGTGCATAATAGAACTTTTAAAACACTTTAAATAAAAAAAAATCTTCCTCTACAGAGAATGTGTTTTCTTACTTACACTGGTGATAAGACTTTCAGACATACCAGGAGTGCTTTATACAAACTGTGACTGAGAAGATGGCAAGTTTTTGTTTGTTGGAGTATTTTCATCTGTCTATTTTTGACAAGGTCAAAAAACTCCTTTAATTCAAATTTACACTTGACTGGTGATGAAAAGTAGCTGTATGCTTTGACATAAAATAATCCACAGTATCAAGTAATAAACATTTGAAAGCATTCTTACTAATAACTGAATTCAGGACAGCAACTGAGCAGAAATATCCATCTTTGTCAAACACTGTGCTTCCGAAGTGTTCTGCTAATCACTTGTAAGCACTGAACACACAACTCACTGAAGTCTCATTCTATTGTTTGCATTTCAGAGGAACAATAATTCAAACAAACAAGAATACATTTTAGAAAGTGTTGCAGAACAAATCTTTAAAACTCTCCCTTCTTAAAAAAACCCAAACAAACTGAACAAAAAAAAACCCCAAAACCAACAAACAACAAACCCCCAAACTAGAAACCAATCATGAAAAACTCACACAGAGAAGGAGCTCTTTTTCTTAATTCCCAACCTAATTAGTGTCTGTCAAGAAAAGTTACAGAAGCACTGTATTATGTGGTGGGTGAGACATGGAAACCCAGGAGTGAAAAAGTTTAAATCCTTCCAAATCAGCACTTACAAATCAGAGATGCCAGAAGCACAGGTAAACTAAGCTATCAATCTTTGCTCCTGCTGACAGAAATTCATTCCTTTTCACAGAATTTTTGAGGGGGTTCCCATCTGATTCCTTTAGACTCTTACCTAGGTACATCCACTAATGTAACTTCTAAAAGCAAGTGGAGCATAAAGATCCTGACAAGGCGGTATTAGATAGTCAGCTATCTAACATCACAGAACATCAGTACTAAACATTTTTTGGGTTTGTCTCTCTGAAAGCAGCAATCACTTGTGTGACACTGCAATTGATATTCTCTATGGGCACACAATATGTCTGCATACACTTTATTTTCATATCTGAACTCAAACCAATGCTACTCTATGAATGCACAATAAGAATAATCCGTCTCAAGCATTAAAAAGAACATGCCCTTGGATGTTGTTCTGTTCCTTTCCTATTTATCTGATCTAGCAAAGACTTTCACAGAAGTGATATTCTTTTATTAGAATTCATTAATAAATTATGCAGCTGACATCTGAAATCCCAGCAGCAGTCATTTGCATGACAGAAAACTTACACTGGCAGCACTTCTTCTTCAACAAGGTCAAAAATCTCCATCAGTTAGCTCTACATCAAGTCTAGATGGTGAAGAATTTGGGCTGTACAGTTTCATAGTAGAAATCCTTCATTAACAAAGAATAACCATTATGTTCTACATGCACAAGTGATGCAAAATATGCATTGAAGGTGACATCTGAAGAAAAAGAACAGCAACAGAAAACTCCCTTTACTGCATCTGAAAGATGGACTTTTCCTATGCCTTATGAGGCACTGTCATTAGCTTTATATTACAGTTCTACTGAGGGAAAAAATCTACTAAATATAATTTTTACCTTACCTTTAATATTACTTTCATAACCTTTAAATCAACAGATTATTCTTAATAAATCTGGAATTAGGTTTTGCAGTCTTAATTTACTTTTCACTGCTTAGAGAATTCTTTCAGCTGAGTGTATACTCTTTGCTAAGCATGTCCTTTGACGCATAAACCAAACAAACCTACCATATAGGACCACAAATTGAAAGTTCAAAGTCAAACCATGGATTCTGACATTCATCAGAGCTGATAAAAAAACAACTGAGAAGGGTTTGAAATACTTTCACACTAGGCTTTTTCTGAAAGACCTCTTCTGTTTTTATAACACTTTGCTTCCCTAACTCTTCTTTCTTTCCCCTTTCCACGTTGCTGCTGAAAAGAGATGCATTTCAGAGATGTGAAAGATAAAAGAGGGAGTATAAAAGGACAAAATTAAAATTTTTCATATCCTATCAAGTACTCTATAAACCATCTTTATCTCATTCTGACGTGAAAAGAAGCAATAAAGGAGAATTCAACATTAGTCCTCTATGAACCTATACAGGTTCTTTCCCTTTTGTAGTACAATTAATGAAATCTTCTCTTTGATACATTCTTCCCCATAAAACAGCTGCACAAGTTTTAGACTTCTTGTTCATTTACAGTGTATAACAGTCTGATTTATGTAAAGGAAAGGCTGGGAGAAGCAAATGAGAAAGGCAAAAATGCCCAAGCTCTGTAGCATTTCTATCAGAGCACTGCTAAACCAGTCCTAAGTAGTCTCCCAAATTCGTTGATATTAAATGTTTCGCTGATGTTATCCATTATCTAGGAAAATTATGAAACAATGAATTCTTCTCTTGAAGGGGACTCCTTGTGATGCTTCGATTCTAGCACACAGTGAATCAAAAGCAGAGCTATGAATCCCTAAAATACAAGTAATTCTGTATTTTACATTCCACTCACTGTGCAACACATCCCACTAAAGCCTTAGCCCACCAACTATTTTCAAGTCCCAAATATTACGGATCTTTGAGTGCATGTAGAGTGAGGTCTTACAAAACTTCTACATTATTAATCATTACATTAGTAACTTTTAATCAAGGAACTCATCAAGAAAGTAGGACAAGGCCAGTCCGGTCAACCAGATGCTGATTATCACACAGATGGGTTATTATGCACCTTCTCAAGAGGTTTTGTTTGGATTTGAGAGCAAAATTATTTCTAGTATCAAACCATGTTTTTCCTGTTCAAAGCTTAAGCTAGCAACTGTGATTAGAAGATGAAATGCAAATACTTCTGAAGAAATAAGATGAGGGGAATAATTCCATGATTTGTCATTGCCATCAACAGGCCTACACAGTACTGAGCAATTACTGTGGGTGAGGTGAGCAAGGTTAGGTACAAGTGTGAATCTTTGCCCGGCAAAATGTCTGTTCATATAATTTCATTCTACTATGCATAGACACCCTTCAGATCAAAAGAGTCTCACCTCTAGAAGGATAAACTTCTAACATGCTACCCAACTGCAGATAAAAATTAGATAAAATGTCTGCTTTCTAACCAAAAAAAGTGATTGGAGATTTTATTTCCTGGTTTTCAGTGTTGCACAGCTGCGTAACCTGGGTTAAAACTTGGGTGAAAAGCTGCTAAGCTGCAGCAAGTGTGGTGAGAAAACAAATACAGTAGAGACACATCATGTAAGAAAAGCAGAAGTAAAGACAGAAGTAGAGAATGTTAAGACAGAGGTGGTCAGTAGCTCAAGGATTCCAGAGGTAAAACTATCACAAATGTATAAAATGTTAAGGAAAAAAGCAGTTAATTGGAAAATTGCTCCTCGGCAGCAGTGTTGTTTAGCCTATGGGACCAATTATAGGATGGGAGCAATGGGACCAACCTTCCCCTCTGACTGACGACTGCCAGGCTAACCCAGATCATCAGGGGACTTAGTGGAGGGTGGCTAGCATATAAAAAATTAACCAGTATCTCAAAAGTTCTAAGTAAAGTAATAATTAATTGGTTACCTATTGTATCAGCTGAAACTTTCCACTTTCTATTCTCCAACAGGGCAGAACTGCTTTTGAAAGAGTGCAGATAGGAAGGGTAACATGAGTTGCAGTTGTTATTTGTACCTAGCCATCTGTGATCTGGGTTAAATATGGCAGTGTCACTAGCACTTCATGGTTTGAGCAATGCCATTAAAAACTCACTTTCACTACCACAAAAACTAGCAGCCTTGGTATGTACAGTGGTAGCTTCACTTGAAAATTTATTTTCTCTTTTAAACTGCTGGAAATACATTCATTTTTTCAATTACAATGTACATGAGAATTCATGGTAAGGCAAGAGGCCATATTCTGACAGAATATTTTAAAAGAAAAGTCACTAATTCAAATGGGTCTTTTTCACATTCACAAGTCGTTTCACCTTTCAGACATATCATAGGAGGGAAAAAAAGTAAACGCGCCAAAACAACCCCCAGACATTTGGCCACCTTACCCAATATGGGCTTTTTTATATTCCAGAAACATAGTCCACCAAACAAAAACTTTTCCAACTGTCATCAGTATTTCTTATTTAGAAATTTGGCAGATGCTGAGAACTGTAGTGCTTGGCCCAGAAACCTTTGTCACTCATTCCAAACAAGATAAATCCATGTTAGTAAGCAGAAAATTGGTGGAAACCACAGATTTGTAGACTTCTTGCTGCATCTGTTTTACTAGGATTGCTCCAGACAGAAACCTGCACCATATTACATACAATTTGAGTACTCAGCCCAACCCCCCTTGCTAGTATTTGAGCCTCTGCTCTTAAATGTTCTTAGCATTCACAAAAGTCAGTCTCACTCACGTGTGGGGTGATAGCTCCTCTGACACCCTTTCATTTCCTAAGACAAGGCACAGGGAACCACCTTGTATCCCTGATGCAGAACACCACACCAATTTTCCTCCTTTGTTTCCTGCTTTTTCTCTATTCCCTCTTATCCCTAGTGCTCCTCTCATCTAAAAGTAAAACTGCAAGATAATGGAAGAACAAAGAAAACAACTTTAGCTTTTCAGTTATCGCTTTCACTCCTCCTCCTCCTTTCCCCCTCCCTGTCTTTTGAATTTTTAAATGGTTTTATGTTCTGCTTAACTCAGTTTTCTGTTATTTCTGCCTCTCACTGTCAATGACCTTCATGCTAGGAAAAAAATCAGCTCATAGACATAAAAGTCTGAAAAGATACACAGAGCATTTTGACCTCCTTTTATTGTACATAACTTTCTCTCTTTAGAGACACAAAACCCTCTTGTTCCAAATGTAAATCTTAAAAGGTATCAACAAGTTGTCCTTTTGCCTTTCAGATAAAGCATCATTAAGTACACAAAAAAATTATGATGTCTGTGTTCCTTCCATCTTTTATTTCAGGGCTTTAAGTGTTTCTCAAGATAAAGCAATAAAGTTTTATTCTCTTTGCAATTTGTTTTTGGTCTGCTGAGACAAAATAAAATATTTGCAATATTTACTCCAAATTAGTTGTTAAAACACGGTCTAAATAAAGACTGTTTCACAGCAGTCTATTACAAAGAAGGACTATTTACAGTATTTTAAGTGCTACACTGTTATTCTCAATTCTTCAACTTTTACAGAAATCAAGCTAACAATGTGCATAGGTTTCAACTAAAAAAGCCCTATCTGAAGGAGCACAGAGCTAACTTTGTCACAATATCCCACCATAAAGGTCAAAATTGCCTGACACAAATTAGAAGATTACATATTTTCCCCTGGTCTGACAAAGAAATAGTCTTCAGAAAGCAATTGGAGCACCCCATCAACTCATATTTCCAATAAATTGTAGCTACTCTGAATGCTTTAGGTAGCAAAAGTGATTTATACGTTGTTTTCATCTGAGATGTCAAACATGAAGACATTATACTTACACAACTCTAAAAGGGTGTGGAAGACTAATGTAGTTGTTAAGGATCCAAAAGTAGATATTAAAATGTGAAAGAAGGAAGGAATGCCCCCCCATGCCTTCCTCTACACAGACTCCAAAATAGTCATGACACATTTACATGTATGACATGTCATATCAGATACACTAAACCATTTTAAAGCACAGTCCTGTCACTTCCCAAGACCATTTTTCTGATGACATACCCTTCTCTTTTGCCTAACCTGCCCTCTCATTTTCTATATAAGCACCCAATTTCTGAATTGCCATGGAAGCATCTTTAAATCAACCTTCAGCTCCTTCCCTGGGTCTCTCAAGTGAGTATATCCATGCTCTCCATTACAAGGCTCCCAGATGTTCCAGAGTTCTTGCTTTCCTTCATCCGTCCATCCATCCATCCATCCATCCATCCATCCATTCATCCATCCAGTCATCCATCCATAAGCAATACAAGATTTTTATTCCTCATTGCCTGGAAAGTTTCTTGCACTAAGGTAGAAATGTGACACTGTCCTCGCCAACAAGGACACTCATCTTCATTTTCACATCCTCTGTGTAGACAGACTTTAGAGACTGGGATCACCTTGGACAAGCTTGTCTTCCAAACCCAGTCACTCATAGCTGCCTTGCCTGGCTGGCACACCCAACCTTCTCCAAGGAAGAGAGAGCATTTCTCTGACAAAGATGCTGATGTCTCTGCCAAGATGAACTCAAAATTTGGCTTCCATTGAATAGCTGGAGGATGTCCTTTGCCCATCACTCCAGCTGAAACCCCCAACAAGTCACAGCTTTTGGTGCTCATCTTCTACTCCCCTGGTACCAAGCAGGCAAAATAAAATGGCTGTAAGAAACACATTTTCCTGAGGAGTATGAGCAAAAAGCAATAAAAGCAAAAAAAAAAAAAAAAGAGAACTAAGAGACACTGGTTGAAGAGTGGAATAAGCAGAAAGGCCAAAATCAGATTTGTTCTGGAATTGCTCATGCTACTTCAAATCATAGTCCAGATTTCCTTCACTTAGTGGTTGTACAATTTCTGTTCTCTCTTACTCTGTTGAATATTCTCCAAGATAGCTAGGAGTATTTCAGAATAAAAGTGAAACATAAGCTCACTCTCTTCACAACATGGCACTTATCCTCACAGACTGACAGATTGCCTAGAAATGTAGATGCTCTGTACAAAGCCAACTCATGTAAAAATGAACGTGCTATGCATAACCCAAAGGGACATAACATCACCCATAATCAACAGTCAGAAGCATAATGCATTAGTTGTAATGTTTTATGGAAGAAGTGACTGGTAAGATACTGAGGGAGCACTGTGTATGGTAATGTAAGAATAAGTATTTCAGTGCAATGCTCAGTGTAGGAAAAAAAGTATGGGCTCAAAACAGCACTCTTGCATCCGTCTCACTTCAGGAAAATTCAAGTTTAAAACAATATTCTGTGTTGAATACAAAGTAGATGAGCCTATGAACCACAGCAAAACATTCTTTTTGCATAAAAGATTTCAAAATAGACTTAGGCAGCAATAGAGATTTTAGATGCTCATTTCATCATTTGTATTACCAGGGCCTCAAAGGTCTTTTAGTTGTTTGTTCCTAAACTAAAAACTAATCCAATTTTTGAAACCTTAATATATATAGTCAGTGAATTCCGCTCATGAGTTAAGTCAAATTTCCTCTAGAGTCAGACATTATTTCCTACAGATGTCTCTGGGAGCCAGCTGTATGCTTCAGCAAATAGCATCAGGGGTTACCTGATACCTCAGGAGACAAAGCAGCTGAGTGATAAATCTCTACAAATGGAGACAGTTGCTCTACCACAGAAGCAAAGGCCAAGTTTAACACTAAAAATCCAGTCAGCAGCCACATTATTTTCTATTCTGCAACCCCACAGCCTTGCTATCTTTCCTCCCAAGAATGTGAGACCGCTGAAAAGCAGAACAGAAATGTCATGTATATCATCTGTGCAACCGCAACTTATGGATGCTACTTTCACCTTTCTGACTTTCAATTCACTCACTTGGGAAAAAGTAGGAGAAATAAACACTTACTAAACAGTCAGTTTATAACAGAAATAGACATTTATGAGAACTCCTAAAATAATGTGATTTTCTAACTTGAAACTTAGATAAAATTTAACCTGAACTAAGCTGAGTTAAAGGCAATGCCATAAACCTACTTGCTCAGAATACCACTGGTACTACTATCAGTGCAAGTTCAAGGGAAAAGATTTTTAAAAAGAAGGTTTTATTTTTTCCTACCTGGAATTAGTTCATGAGGAGCTCATGTTACACCACAGGTCTTAGATAAAACTGAACTTGGGGCCCATGACCCAGTGAAAAGCCTTTTTGCTAAATCTTGAAAGGTAGTGTTTTCTCTATTAAAAGAAAAGCCTTAGTCATCACTACATGGTAATTTACATCCAGACAGCCTGAAATCTAATTGCTCTCAACACTTCAGTAAGAAACAAGTACTTCATGCAATGGCTTATTTAAGAAGCATTTACTTAAATTCCTTAGGCACTATAGTGCATGAATGTCAGTTCATGGCACTTATTTTAATTTGTTTCCTTCTAATAGATGGCTGGTTCCTCCTAGAAGAGGTTTTGCTTCTTTTTCTTAATTCACTTTTGAACTCTCCTTTTATTCACATATAGATTTTGGCCATTTCCTGAAACACAAGTTATCTAATTTTGTTGAAGTATTAAGAAGTCAGGTAATAATCTCAATAATCTGTGAAATGGGTGGTATTAATTGAAAATGAGGAGAGCTACAGAGAATGGAGACTTTCACCACCCAGATAAACAGGGAACTAGCAATTCCATGGAATCATTTCACAGAGTGGCTTATAGTGAATAGGTCTACTTTGGAAATTATAACTGTTCCTTTGTGAAGAGAGTGGTGAAACAGCCTTTTGAAAAATATTAATTTCAGAAGAAACTGGACTAGAATGCTTACATTGAAATATTTTATGAATGGGTCAAAAAAAATTCTTGACTTCTAAAATCAGTCCTAAAGGTACATTTAAGTTACTAGAGATTCTTTGTGGAATTGTTCTGAGCTTTTCTTTTTTTTTTTTTTCCCAGTCATTCCGGCATAAACATTGCATTATGAGTGGATTAGGTGAGTTTTCTTTTACAGTTAAATAAATCACCATAACAGTGTCCAGTTGCCCTTAGACAGAAGACATAAACTCTTCTGTATCAGGCTCATGTATACACAGAAAGTGTTTAGGTCCTCTCCCACACTGTCATTCACCCTAAACTCTAGATAGCAGACTATTCTAAAGTTTGTTTATTGCAGAAAGAGGCAGTGCAGCAAATATGTGATTAACCAAATCCCTAGCATGAGAGATACCATAAGGGCCCTTTTAAGTAACATGCTGAAAACCTAAAAGATATTGTTCATTGAAAGAAAAGAAAGCATATTAAATAAGGAAATTTTTAATCCATCCTTTTTTTAATAGAAACGACTAAGATTTTCAAGAAGCCAAACCTTTTCACAATGACACCAAAACCGAATGTCCTACAATAGTCAATAAAAGCAAGACCAGATGCAGTTATGTAGTTTGTAGCTGGTATGTTACACTACAGTCCTTTGGAACTTACCTAAATAAAACATTGCTTTGATTCCATGAGATTCAGGCTTCAGGGAACATCCTGTGAACAGAATGCATTAATCTAACCAACACGTAATACTAATCTCTAAACAAGAGTGTCAAAAACTTAAACTATCATATTCTATATATCACCTAATTCTATTGACATTGCTATAGACAGAATTAAATCTTTTGTGGCCAAAATGTTTGCAAAACAGACAACTGAATGAAGGACTGAGGGACACCTGGAAAATAAGTGTCCTTTCTCAGCTGAAAGGCAAAATCCTTAGAACAGGTATTGTGTCTATTAACACTGGCAAGTGAAATAAAGTGAAAAATATTACATGCACCAAAATATTTTCAACACTTGTGGCATGATAAAAAAACATAACTTTTTCTTTCATGGAAGACGCTTTCTAAAGGTTTAAGTTACTGCCTCTTACAGGTTCAGAATAATAGTTCAGGTACAGGTTTTTTGAAAAAATTACTCCAACTACTTTGGAAGCTATTTGGGACACCTTATTTATCTAACAAAAAAAGCTAAGGAGAATTCACACATCTTAAATCAGGTGTAAGTTTGTGTTGAATCAGACTAAATAAATGATGCCTCCCTTAATTTATTCTACTTTAAGAATCATGTAGTATGATAAGGGCTGGGTTTTTCCCCCTCAATAACTACCTCAGTTACAATAGCTGAATTTACTGGTCCTGCTCTTGCATAACGATTGCCTTTAGTTTTGCATCAGTATTTATCAAATATATCTTCTGATGAACTAATTATATTGATGGATTCAAACCAAGTAGTTAAGTTTAAAACCTGGATAATGTCCCAGTAAGGTGTTCTTTGGTATTGTCTGTGTCCTTTTACAGGATTGAGTCACATCTACATCTTTGTCATGTCTTCTCATGTTAACTAATAATAATTTTCTCCTTAGGTAATCCATTGAAGTAACCTGACATAGCAAATCTTTTTTCCACCCCTTTAAATTGAACAAGAATTTGAAGGAGGAGGGGAAACAAACCCAAAAACCATCATCAAAATTATCGTTATCAACTCCCACCTACATCTGACTTTGATTTTGCACTGAAAGAGCTTCCTGTGGGCAGATAAGGATCACCAAGATAAGCCTTTTTGTGAGCTCCTTTACATACAAGCTCTAAATCTTCCTCTATAACATCTTTAAAATCATTTTGGAATATTTCAATATTCTGTAAGCACAAATTCTGAAGCCACATAGCTATGAGGATAACTGAAGAAAGTATATCTTTTCCTCAGTAGGCAAGCCCCATTGACCTCACTTTTCCCTGTTCCCTATCTCCTTTTGAATCCTTCAATCTGAGGATAGGTCTGTCAGCGCTACTAAAATCTGAAACTATTTCTGCTCAGCACAAAGTCAAATGAGACCATTCCCTGGCGGAATGAAAATATGCTTCACATAATAAAATTCTTGGATAAACTGAAAACCCTTGCTACAAACTAATTAAGAAATGCCAAATACTTGGGGCTACTGAATGTAGGGGCATACACACATGTATGCTAAGCCTAGATTTAAAACTCTAATAATCTTAATAAAATAATTTTTTTTCTTCCACAAAATAATAATATATTACTAAAAACAAAGGAAAGACCTCAAGGCATTATCCTATTTTAGATGTTTGATAGTCATAAATAATTGTGTCCCCTGCAATATTATTAAGTGTGCCAGTAAAATGCAAAAAATAAAATCAGTGAAAGTGGGGGACACTACAGATTGCTAATGTTCAGGATTAAAGGAGTCCTGCTGTAATAAATGCATTCCCATATTCAATGAGTAACAAGCACAACAGAGTTAAAACTGCCCTACATTGATTCTACCCTGAAGGTAAACCAACTACATTGCAATGCTATAAATGCCTGCCTGGAAACCATTGCTGTCTGGAAGCCAAAGCCACTGCATTCTAGTGACTAGAATTCAGTTTAGCTTGAAGAGACAAAGGCTGAATACAAATTTTACACTGCTGGAGATCAGCACTGCAATGAGACAGCCAAGTACACTTTCCCTAATACATAAAGAGGATGGAGAAACTGTGAAAGCTCATACAAAACCTTACATATATTAGAGGTTATACAACATAAACAGAAAAAAAAATCCATAAGTCACCACACAATATTTGTCAGCTGAAAATAAAAATCCTGGACTTGCTTTGATATTTGCCCAGAAACACGATGTCTTATTTAACCCAAAAATAATAATGTATTCCATATCTTCTCTATACCAACTTGCCCAAGATTATCACTGTCCTGTCCCTTCAAAACCCAACAACCAGGGAAATGAACTTCTGTGCTTTACCTTGGCTTCATGGAGGGGAGGTGCAATGTGTTCCTTTAAAACAGGAATGGACATGAGGCTGTGCTCTCTTTCTGAGTCACAACCAAGGAAGCTGCGTTTCACAATCCAAAATTACTTTGGGGCAGATTTCACAATACCTACTGCCTGCAGACACAGTGCCATGCCAGGAAAGTCAAACCCTTTGTCCACGAGTTGCAGCTGCTGCCCCAATTCCAGCTGCCTGCTGTCCTTGCCAAGGAAGGCTTGGATCTGCAACTTGCTGGGAAGTCAATTCAGCAGCATTGGAGCCTTTTGGACAAATTTTTTTTTTCTCCCCAGGTTTTGTTTTGTCCCTGTCCCCAGTTGGTTGCTGTTTGCAGGAGGGAGTTGTGTAACCCCAGAGGCTCAGTTGCTGTGTTGTTTTTCTTTTCTCTCTCTCCACCACATGGTCAAGAGCCAGGGCTTCTCTGCCATATTGCGTTTGTCTCCTGGTCCACACAGTCTGCTATGGTGGCTGTCATCTTGGGAGGAGGGGCTTCTCCTCCATCTTGGGAGGAGGGGCTTCTCCACCATTTTGGGAGGAGGGAGCTTTTCTGCCATCTTGTTTTCTTTGGTCGCAGGGAGACCAAAGGACTCCTCGGGGTCTAATTGTGTCTTTAGAGAGAAATCAGACCCATGTCTAAAGGAGTCTTCTTGTGGCTGAGATAATATATTAACATATCATATCAATGGCCCTTCTCTGTAGAGCTGCTATCAGTCCCCAGCCTGTGGTGGTATTTGGGGTTATTCCTTCCCAGGTGCAGGACCCTGCACTTGCTTTTGCTTAGCCCCCTTAGGTTTTTCTGTGCCCAGCTCTCCAGCCTCAATGTTTCAGTGCAAATTTCCATATCTGTATCAACATGCTTACTCTTAATTCAACAGATCTTAAATTGAGGTAATTTGATAAGGTGATAGAAATGCTTCCAGATGGAATTGCACACACAACAGCTTTAAGACTGTAGCTGCATCAGCGGGGTAGTACCAGTCCATTTCCAGAGGAGACAAACATTAGCATTTGTAAAAAAAATGTAGGTCCATGGAGTTTCTCAAGAATAGAGACTTCAATCTTAATCACAATTAATCTGGTCAGGCCTGCTGAGGGGCTCTGTAGGGCTTTCCTTCACTGCTGTAGACTTCTGTGAAGAAAGTCAAGTTCCTAGGTTCTCAATATGAAAAAAACCCCAGAGAATACAATATTTTCTACAAGCACTTCATTTACCTTTCCAGAAGATAATTGTGTTTTTATCTTTCTTTTGAATGAGAATTAAAACAAACATCAGATGCTTATATTAGAAGGGTATCTTTAAAAAAAAGTTAGATTCAAAGTGCTAGTGATAACCCAGCAAAATAGCATTACAAAGATAATGTTATGTTATAGTTATGGTACATAAAGTTATGGAATATTTTAAATAAATCAAAAATATTTTTTCATCAGACATATGGCATGTGTATTGATGAATAACTGTAAGAAAGTTTTGCACCTGGGGAGCTATTCAGCAAATCAGAAAGTTTCAGCTACATCCAGTTTTAGATAATGTATGTGCATGCATGCTGAAAAGAACTAAATCACAAGTACTCAGCTCTTCCAAGGTAGAGGGTTTTTTTCTGTGAACTGCCTGTATTTTCTAAAAATGCCCATTAGTTTCCATTGTTTTGGTAAACCACTTAGGACAGAAGTCTGCAAATAGAAAGTCGAACATAAATTTTTAAATAATGCAGTGTCTGCATTACATACAGACTTAAACAGCATTAATGGAAGATTTGCCATGAATCTTCTTTGCATTTTTAAAGCAATTTTTATCAATAAAAATGAAAGTGAGGAAGCAATTAACCAGCTAAGCAGTGGGTTCTGTCACAAGGAATAATATTGCAACAATAATCTTTTCAAGATAAAGCTTAAATATTAAAAACAATAGCCACCCTATTGACTATATTTTTCCTCATTTGTACAATATGAAGGTGTTTGCCAAATAACAAAACTAGAAGCTTAACATGGATTTTGGCAGATGAAGCTTGACAGAATGTCAAGAGGCACACATTTGATGCTAATCAATAAATATTTGCTTTCAAATTTAACCATTAAGGACCAATTAAAAGCCCAAGAACTTTGAAATTAACATTACCAGAGGTCTCAGATAATGAGACCAAAAAGAATTCTGAAAAAAAAACATTACCAATACAAGGATGTCTTCAAATGTTTAAATAATTTTCGGGCTCTGAAATCCTGAACAGTGGAGGAAGTAGAGATCAGAGTATTTTACTAATATGAAAAAAATCTGACATTAAAAAAAAAACTTCTATCATAGGGTCTCATCCAAAGCCAATTCATGTCACTGGCAGCTTTCTCCTATGATTTTGGTGATCTTTCGAACAGATCTGAATGAGGCTAAATTCTTCTTTTTCTGGCATAATACCTGCAGATAGAGTACATTATGTGGGTGCAAATGATGAATATATTACAGTTAAAAAAATACTTTAAATGAAAGTTTGCAACAGTCTCCCTCGAGCAGCTCTAAGCAGTTTTGCTTCAGGAAAATAAGGCACCACCATATGCTGTAAAATAAGAAGGAACAAAAAATAGGAAGGCAGAAAATTACAAGAAAAGGCACACGTTTCTCTGAATGTATTTGGGTTAAAGAGGTGATGCCGCACAGTATGTATTTGTAGATTAGGTTTTTAGAAGCATATGAAATATTTAGAAGTAATGAATTTAAATGCTATTTCTATATTAGGGCAAATTAAATGTTGAATTTTTGAGGCAGTTTAATGAATTTGTATCTAGTTCTCTGTCATACTCATTTTTCAGAATACTTTTTTCTCATCTCCTTACAGTCTAGATGTTATGCTGAATGAGCACTGTCCTGACCAAAGAAATTAGCTATAAAATCTAGTTATGAATCACAGGTATCAATTACCACTGGGCGCAAACCCAGCAGCTAGCTCTATTTTATCATACTACAAAAATTCCTACAGTGCCAGGAATGGCATATGTTTATTATCCTAATGATCAACTATTAATAAGATTATTCACATCATCTGATATTTTATGTGAGGTGCCTAACTTAGTCAAAATACTAAGTCAATACTTACTCAAAATTAATCATCCAAGATTAATTCTCTCATTATTGGAGAACTAATCCAGCTGGGGTGCCCTTGCCTAGCTGATTTTCACTTCCAACATGGAGAGCCAAGACAACATATTTAGTTGTTTTGTTTTGGGTGGAGTGACTCCCAGTCGCTAGCCCAGGTCTGATGCTACATTTATATACTGAGGCACCAGACTGAATGATGCATACATATCAGAAAGTAGAAGTGAAATCCACCCTGATCAGCCAGAACAAAGCCTTTAAGAACTTGATTCTCATTCCAAACAAGTGTTTTATTAACAAGTAACTGATCATGGCATTTTGCTTGTCCTCTGCATATCAAGCTGACTTCTACCTGTTGTGTCAGTAGGTATTTTAGAGTCATTGTAAAAGAGATTTTGCATCTGTGCAAAATCAATTTCTTTTTATTAAGCAGTGCCTTTTGCAAGCTTACTGAGTGTAGTGGTGAATGTAGTTAACATCTTTCTACTCTGGGGAAAGATGCTAAATTACTTTTCATTTAGAAACTGTGACTTACTCTTTATTTCAGTTTCAGGTAAGAGCTCAGAGATCCTGTGCCAAAAATCTTCAACTCTTTTTACTTGATAAGTATGTCTCAATCCTTGTTGAAAATGGCTGACTGAAGAGTCCTTCTCCAACTCTAGCGAGGACTATTGTATGACTATATTGACAAGTGCTCCCTTGCTTATTAAAGGCTCATCCTGAAAAACCCAAGATAGTCTTCACCATACTGGATGTCAACAGAAGCTAAGAGAGGTGCATCTTGGTGCAGAAGTTATAGAAATGAACCTCAAACAAGGCCCAAGGTTGGTATTGCATTTGAAAGAATGACTGACTTCAATCCTGACTTCACAGGATTATGCAAATAAGGACATGGGATGAAATACCTGAAGCAGCTGATTTATTGTTAATGTGATAATAGTTTATGAAAACACTCTCTTTCATTGTTCAAAGAAAAGTGTGTATGCTGAAAAACCTTCCTGATCTGGTTTCCAGGACAGACTTTTCTCCATTTCATTCCTTATAGAAGAAAAGTCTATAGCATACAACAAAAACACACTTTTATACAATATATGTCAGTTCTCCAAAATGGATGGGAGTATCGTACACTGCATAAGATTGAATCAACTGTAAAATAGTATCTATATACATATTTGCATTTTCAGAAATCAAATTGTTTAAAAATTTTCAATAAATATGTATTGTCTACAAGGGGTTTGAAATTATAACTAAACTTGTCTCTTTGGGGAAGAAGTGTCAAGAGTTGTTTAACGAAAAAAGAGCAACATTTTTAAAGGAGAACAGGGGACTATACACTTTACAGCCCTAAGCCATCCTGCATCCTGGTTTTTTGAACTTCATATATTCCCCTGCTTCCATATGCTTTTCATTTTATGTCCCTTATATTTGGTTTTGAATAATCCAAAATATCAGGCCCAGACTAGGAGCAAACTATTCCAATGCCAAGAGAGAAAGGACTATTCTGTGGTTTCAGCGGAATTCAAAACAAAAATGTACACTAAAAAATTTGTATTGATTTGTAAAAAAACCCCAAAAAAACACAAAAAACAAACAAAACAAAACAAAACAAAACAAAAACCAAACAAAAACAACTAAAAATGAAAAAAGCAAGATTAATTTGGATCCATAAATGCAGATGTCTGAGGTCTTAAAAGGATTCCTCAAGTTTACTGAGACTCAGATTCAGAGATGAGTCATGTCAGGTTTGATTTTTAAAACAATCAAATATATGGTTCTATAAAATACAGCAATTTTTTTCAATGAAATTACATTTTAACTTTGGGGTTTTTCAGGCTGGAGAAGGCTCAAGGGAAACCTTAAGCAACATTCCAATACCTAAAGGGAGCCTATAAGAAAGCTTGAGAGGGGCATTTCACAAAGACATCTAGCAATAGGACAAGTGGAAATGGCTTTAGACAATAAGAGGATAGGCTAGGATTACATATTAGGAAGAAATTCTTTACTGGGAGGGGGGTAGGACTCTGTAACAGGTTGCTCAGAGAAGCTGTGGATGCTCCATCCCTAGTAGCATTCAATGACAGGTTAGATTGGGGTTTGAGCAACCTGCTCTAGTGGATGGTGTCCATGCTCATGGCTGGGGGCTTGAAACTAGGTAACCTTCCAACCCAAATCCTTCTATGATCCTGTGAACTGAAAGTGAAGAAAGAAAAGAATGAATACATTTCTGGATTGCAGTGTTTCTAGAACACAAACAAAATTTCCAGTGACTCAAGATATTTACATCTAATATCTTCCCCGCTGCATAAGCCAAAACAACAGAATTATAGATCTGTATACATATAAGTGATAATTTGCAAAATAAGATTGTATCTTACTTTCAGTAGATGCATCTCACAAATTGAAAAGAGTGTTAACACATGCATATCCAGGAAAAAGGCAGAAACACACTGCCTCATTTTAACATGTATTATTTCTTTGAGAAATTGTTAGTAGTGGAGACAACTGCTGGTAATGATCCTGGAACACAGGCTCTACATATATTATGGTATATTGGACAAGGGTGCGGCTAGTGGATCAGATGGAAATTCACTAAGAAAAGTTGCTTACTGTTTATGATTAAATTGATTATAGTTGCACTTCTTAAAGATAAATACAAATAAGCTTCATGAACATTGTATATTCCCACAAGCTATCAGCAAAAAAGTCTCTACTCTTCTTAGGTTTCTAGTACCCAATAAATTCAAGTTCAGTATAGTTCTGCAGCTATTTTAAGAGGTTATTACCTCTTCGTTCAATTATCGACACCTTTGTTACTTTTTTCACTAAACCAGCTTGTCCTGCACATGTTTCTTTGGAGTCAGATCCCCAGAAGGCATTCCTGCATTAATGGGACTATCACAGTCTACAAACCTGCAAAAGGTTCTGCCTTTCCTATATAAATTAAATCTGCTCATCCACTCTCCAACATTATAGTCACAGATATTCCTTACTAGACCTATTTCCATTTAAACTGAAGAAGGATAAAAGTGACCGATTTTAAATACCTATCCTACACTGGATTTGCCTTTAGAACAAATTCTCCAGAAAGCTTTAAGAGGGTGCTCTATAAACTCTTCTAGGAGAAAAAAGAAGAGTTGTTCCCTGATGGATTCCCTTCCCCCTCCTCTGTTGTGATTCCAGTGGAAGTGAGGTGTGAGTGCAGCTTAATAGCACTTTTTCTTTCATTGAAATATAGTTTTGCATTTTCTACAGGAGAAATGTGTCTTTGGTCTCTCTTCATTTCACCTATATGCCATGGGCACAGTCTTTATTGAAAGACAAAAAAACCCCACAACCCCAAATATGCAAAACTGCATCATGTTTCCTACTGAAGTAGCCTACTGAAATAGGCCACTTCTCATCAGAAAGACATAAGTCCAGCTAGAAATAGTTAAAGATAGATATTTGTTAGATGGGTGAGCTACCAATTGAGTGCCTCAATTTTGTGTTAAAATTTACTTCTGTGGAACCCTTAAGATCACCCATGATAACAGCAAAGCCCAAGTACCTTTGGACTTTCTGGGACCATAAACCTATCTGAAAACACTACGGATTTTTCTTTTACTGTGCCTTAACTCTGAAGAATGCCTTCTTTTTGATGACTGAGTATTATTTGCAGAGCTCAGAAGGAGATGAAGTTGGAGCGGGGCAGCTTTTAGTGCTTTTTTTCACTGCGTCAAGGAGGTGCTACTCGCTCTTTCCTATGGACTCCTTCCTTTTGTTCAACAAACTGATTTTTACTCACAAGCTGATTTTTAATAGCTGATTAGCTGTTTCAAGAATGAAGCCGATCAACCAAATATTCAGAGTATTTAATCTCTCCAGCAAGCTATACGATACCACCACAGACATTTCATGTAGTAGTGCTTCATAAATCAAACTTCCTGGATGTGAAAGCTGTCATTAAGAACTTTATTTGCATCACAACTATGACAGAGCAGTGCTATATCATATAATTTAAAAACTATATTTTTAAAAAATAATAAAATATAATATTTCTTGGTAACATAACCAAAATTACCTTTTTATATTTCTAAATTCTTTAGAGACATTATAATACAAGCAAAGATTTCACACCTAGTTCATCATCTCTACCTTTTTAAAATCTGCACAACAGAAAAGTGTGTTTACATCTTGCTGCAATTTTTCCTGGAATTTACTAATTATTTTTAGCTTACCCATTCAATTGGGCTAATCCAGTTGCTGGATTAACCAAAGGAATTGATATTGCTTTATCCCAGAAATTCTCTTGAATACTATCTTCTTTTTATATCCACTGATTCCCAGTTGTCTACTGCAGATGATGTTAAGTGTCAGTAGTTCACTTACTGAAATTCAATATACACTTGGGGATCTATGCCCCCAGTACCTCCAGTATTTGCTTTCAGCCCCAGTGGAAATTAATTCTTCTTTGGCTGTTTCTCAAACTTTCCCCATTGGTAAGTGTTCCTTCGTGTCTGTTCTTACGTGTTTCTTGTCTGTTATAGTGGTAAGTACTCATCTTAAAAGTCTACCTTAGCACTGATTTTATATTACCAATTTGAAATTTCTCATTTGTTCTTTTAGCAAATACTTGGACTTTAAAATACTGCTGCATTTAGTAAATACTTTGGACACCTTACCTAGTCATTGCATCATTACTTTTTGAGATCTGCAAACGACAGCAACATGCAAAAAAATAGTGAAGCATTCTGTTCTTTTCTTTTGTCCTCTCCCCTCTCCAGCTGATTTTATTTCCTATAATGGATATAATCAGGAGAGACTAGATTCTTCAGAAATTCTGGCTGTCCTTCCACTGCTGGTAGTACAAGCATATTTCCTCATTTCTTGTTCTGTGGCAATACCAAACACTACCAGAGAGAAACCTAGTCCAGTTTCATTTCAGTAAGTGCCCTTATTGAGCTATTCTGCTCCATGATTCTCCTTCCATATGTATTCATGGCCATGATTGTCAAAGTCTTAGCTGCAAATCCAGAAACCTGGCACAGGATCCAAAGCGTTCGCTGCGAAATTGCATTTCTAGACTTACAAACTTTTTTGGGATGAGGATGGTAAAATACTGGGAACAGGTTTCCCAGTGAGGTGACAGATCCGCATCCCTGGAAACATTCAAGGTCAGACTGGAGGGGGCTCTGAGCTACCTGTCCTAGTTGACGATGTCCCTGCTTGTTGCAGAGGTGTTGGATTAGATGACCTTTTTAGGTCTCCTCCAACCCAAATTATTTTATGAAACTCATCTTATGCCTTCTTCTGTGAAGGTTCCTCAGACCGCTACCTTTCCCATTAAGAAGTTGTTGTACATAATTGATTCTTCCTTTAAGTTTTGCTCACATTGCCCCAACCTTTCTTTCCTTCAGCAGGGAAGAGATGGTCAACATGGACTTTTTCAGTCCCACAGTCCAACAGTTCAGCAATAAAATCATTGTTATCCTGTTGATGAGATTTCAGATAAGGGAGCCAGAATGTGAAAATAGAAGTGCAAGAAAAGATGTACAACAATGAATAGGAAGAAAAGCAAATATTAATATTACCACAATATTTATTTATTTTTCTTCTTTCCCACCAACTCTAGCATAAAAAAAAAAAGAAAAAAATCTGATACCTCTCAAGCCTTTTCATTTGAAAAAGTTGCCAAGCAAAGAGCAGACCTCATTTGGCTCCATTTTGAGAAGTTGTATTAAACCCTGCCCCCAAGCTGCCTCAGGCTTACCCCTGCTGTTTCCCAAATGGCTTCTTTGAGGCTCCTCACACCCAAACATGGATTCTGAGTCACTGTCAGCACTGTCATCCATCTGCCCCAAAACACTGAACTCTTCCGCATCATCATCCCTGCCTCCACAAAAGAGACACCAGTGGCCTGATAGTTTTCACAGTTCTGCTCTGGAATCCAGCCATCTCACTGCTTGTGTGAAACTTACTGGTTATTCAAGTCTTTCAGTCACCACATAAAAAATAGCTCAGAATGGCCACATTTTTCTGGTCTTACTATTAAAGCAGGCATTTTTATACACGTAGCTGTTTTGATGGCTAGGTTTCTATCATGTCTTTGGTTTTCAAATACTGACAAATATATTCCATCAAAGCCTTCCTGGCCTTCCAGATACAAGCATTAGGGCAGCTGATAGGTAGAAAAAGAAGAAAGATGAGAGACCAACCTCACAGCTGAGAATCATTCAGGTTCACAATTCTGTCTAGGTGAATGGAGACACACACACACATAGGAGAAAGAAACTAGGGAAAAAAAAAAGAAATCTATTACTCTAAAGCAGGCACTTCTTTCTCTGAAAGTATGATCTAATACCAAATGTTAAATTAAAAGACACAGCACTCAGAAGAAAAAATAAACTAGTTTTATTACTACATATCCCACAAGATACATAAGTATTTGCATTTGAATAATAATGTTAATATTAGGAAAACTATAGCATAATCAGCTGTGCTTCATTACACAGTTTTACTGTAGCTGCAACAGTATTTCATTTTGATACAATTACAGAGACACTTAGCACTTTGAAGCAAAAAACAATTTTACAGTTTATGTGCAAAGCCATTTTTTGCTTCCTTGTTGGCTATGTTATTGGAAATATTAAATCTCAAATCAGTCATATACACTAGAGGAGCTGAGTAAGACAACTACAAAACTCGTTTTAAACATCTGTCCATAGAACAGTATTTAGAAATTCAATTTTTTTAGTAAAGGACTAAAGGCTGACAATTGGGCAATGTTGCAGAGACCAAACTTCCCTAGAAATACCCTTCATACTAACATATATTCAACCATAGAATGTCCTGAGTTGGAAGGGACACACAAGGATCACTGAAGTCAAACACCTAATGTCAGTCATTCCTGTGAAAGTGAATTTAGTAGCAGTATCACAAATTAATACTCATTTGGCCTTGCAATAAAGCAATATGACAAAGACTCTCAGAGATATTCTGGCTCCTTACAGTCCACAGAGAAGGTTGGTTGGGGTCTATTTAATTGTGGGTTTAGTGTTGGGGTGGTTTTTTTTTGTTTTTGCTTGTTTATTTGTTTTTCTTTTTTTGTGGTTGTTTCGGGGGGGGAAGTTGGCTTTCTTTTTCTTTATTTGAGTCTAGATACATCTAAAAAACCAAAAAACAAAGACAAACCTAAAAATAAATTTTTGCCTACCACCCTCAACACAGATCTTCGATTTCTAACTCCTTTTCTATGAATACACACAAGATTAGTTAATAAAGCTAAAATTAGCCTCTGTGACTACTTTGCAGTTTTTTATATTTCTTAAATCTTGTATTTTGCGGTTCCATGTATACAATGTATACATGGAACTGCATGTTCCATGTAGTTTTTTTACATGTATACAAAATTTTACATGTATACAAAACAATGTACAATTTTCATTACGAATTTAAAAAAATAGACTTATAATGAAAAAGTACAAAAATAGCGCAGATACAGATTTTCAAAAGACAAGCACTTCTTGACTTTTGTCAGTTGACTCAGAAAAAATGCCTTTTTGACTAAACTTTCCCTGAGAATAATATTTTTCTCCCCTATTATTTACCATTTCTGTCAAAATCAGGAATTTTACACTGGTGAAAATTATTATATAGGGTGCAAATAAAACCCACATGTTGTTACAATGGACTTCTTGGAAAGAGCAAATTTTAAGAAATAGAATTGACAAAAGTAACGTTTCAAGCTCTTTGGTGAATATACTTTCCCGAATTCAACTTGAACTTGAGACACCATTCTGGATATACTGAATGATGGTGTACAAATTGAATACAGGACACATGTACGCTACATAAAGGAAGCTTTCTTTCTTTAATCTTGCATTAATAGGAGCTGCTGTGATGCAGTTGCCACTGAGAAGTCTCAGTTCAAAAGCAGGGAAGAGGTGGGGGACTGGAAAAAAGCACTTCGTGAATATCTCTCCTGCCAGGACCAATCATCCATCCTTTATTTTACAGAACATGTCATACGGTGATGAGAATAGTATGTCCTGTGTCAAATCAATGAAGCAAGCACTTTGTCCTGTGCTTCAGCAACCATCATGAAAGATTAATCTTCACAGCACGTACCCACACTTCAGGAGAATTATATTCCCTGGGAGCAGATTCTTGATTGTCTCAACTCCAGGCAGCACAGACAGGGGGCACCTCCAAGCAAGCTGAGATGCTGTAACCTCAGACAGAGTTCGAAACAAGGCTTACTGACTATCCCACCTTCATGCAGAATTCTACAATGTCTCAACAGGTTTATTTTTTGAGAATTTGTCTTATTAGTTAGGGCTTCAAAACTGAATTAAGTATCTATTATTATAAACATTCCTAATTTTTCTTGCTACATTTGTCTACAGAGTCTTCATTAATTAGTGGTGAAGGTGTGGTGCAGGTATCAATGCACAATTATGTAATCTTCAGCCACTTGCTGAATGTATTTTTTTTTTAAATAAAATTTATTTACTAGATTGTTACACCTTACTCTTTCCATCAAGTGTGTCACATGCAAATTCAGAGATTGATGGCACATGAAACTGGTATTTCATTGGTTTTGAAGGGGACAGAAGATACAGTTTTCTTCTCTGGACTTAGAATCACTGATTGAAAAAGTAGAAAGAAACTTCAAACACTTCTTACCTTCTCTGTTTCTTCATATATTAGTTTTCAAATTCAAAGAAAACTGCAATATTTTGAGTTTTGTTTTAGCAGTGAAATCTAATAAGCTATTTTCCTCTTGATGCTGCATTAAACACGGGAAATTAAAGGTCAGAAAGTTATAAAGGCTTAATTAGGTGTCAAAAATAATCTTCAGCAGAAAAATGACAATTCACATAAGCAACTTGGAGAGAGCACTGCAAAATAAAACAATATCTATAATCTGTTTGCATTCTACTGTCTTTAGGATATGGTTCTGGTTGTCCATATACTCACCATATCCACTTTTATTGAGCTGCCGATTACTGACAGCCAATGACTACTACTAGAGCAGTAAAGTGTCACTGTACTGCTCCTGGATTAAACTACTGTATATTTCCTGATAATGTTAACATATTTATATATTAGCATTATATATATTTTTTGTATATTTACAATATATATTTACAGTACCATAATAATAATACCATACAATACAATACAATAACAGTAACACAGTATTATATGTTAGCATTATATGTAGTTTGTAGTTCTCTCATAATCTTCACATCCGGGGTGAATTTGATCCGCATTAATATGAACTGTCTGCCTCCTTGATTTCTCCATCTGCTCTGCTACTTTCAACTTTCAATTGCTTTTCTAGCACTACAGGGAAAGATAATATGCCAAGGCTTTTATAAACTTATTCAAATTATTCTAGGAGTAAGAAAAAAATAGGTATGCAATGTGTGTTAACAACTAATTGTTGATTCTGAAAATTTAATCTGAGGCAAGTGTGAGATTGTTTATTACATCTTACAGAGAATTTTACCAAGTCTCTGGTTTTTTTGGAACATGTTATTTAACGTGTTCATATACCTTCTATCTTTGTTGAATTAATCCGTCATTCTTCTTTCCATTCCTATTGTCATCTTTCCTTAAAATGCATTACCTCTCCACACCATCATCCTCTGTGAAGGGTCTGTTAAAATAGCTAGCTAGCAAAGAGGGGACCTTCAGGTAAGCCTCCAGGTTGTCTCTGTTTCTGGCACAGGAAACAGGAGCTATCCATCCATAGCAGGTCACCTATTTTGTCTCTCCAGCACAAAGGAAAATTGCCATTTCTGGTGTCCTGGGAGAAAGGCATTCACCATGTACCTCACTGCTAAAGTTATCTGAGGAAAGTCAGATATGCCACTGTTGCTGCTTTATTGACCTTCCAAAGAGAAACACCAACAAAACTTAGCTGAAAATAATTCTGTTTCACAACTTCAAAACCACCAAAGCCCATTACTTCAGTGAAATCTGTTCATCTCTTATTGTAGCATGCCAGTGTTAATTCTTGTGAGGGGCCTTTTCAGGAGCAGTAGGTGGAATGGAAACAGCCTACCTTGATGTCCTTTTAATTGAACGTACATGAGATGCTGTGCATAATGGGAGAACCAAACAAAACAGTGGGGGCTGAGTCCTTTTGTATATTTACAACTTTAATTAGAGGTGGTATACCAAAAGATCTTCACTTTAATGTATGAATTATCACTAATTAGACAAGAGTCTAGAAGACAAGAGTGTAATGCAAGCTGTTCATTTATGGAAACATTTAGTCAGGTTAGAGTAGGACTGGCATTTTCATCAGAAAAGAATGTTGGATCCTGTCTGTATACCAATCTGTGTGCACCACCACTCCTTCCAGGAATAAGGCTCTCACTCTTGGAGATGCTCCAATAAGTGGAAATCACCAATGCAACAGACAGAGATGCAACACTATTTATGCACGCAGCCATCGTACTATGAGGTCAGCATTTATATGCTATAGACACGAGTTCTATTACCCCTCCAAGGCATATACAATTATGGTTCTCTTGACTGGGACACTTAAAACAAAGATATTGGTGCCCAGTACCTAAAAGTCCACATGGTTGTTATCAAAGGGTTTGTGCTTAGTTCATAAGTGATGACACAAAAATAAAGCCACAGCATGTCTTGAATAATTTCTTATTCTGAAAGATTCTCAGGGCACAGCTCCTCCTCTGCATAAAAGTCAGAAGTACCTACCAAAACTGATATGACAAAACCAACAAGAGAATATTCTAGAAATGACAGAGAGCCATTAGCACTTAACCTGAGAGTTCAAATACTGCTAACAGTTCAAGTCCAAGGCAAACTGAGGGGCACTCACCAACTACTCTCTGGTTCTGAGGGCACTTACACACAACAGCTGCTTTGTTGTGCCCCTCATTACCTGCAGTTGTGCCTCTGAATACACCCAAGGTTGAGTACTGCATGCTTCTTGATAAGCAGCTCCAGGCTCACCTTAAGTGTAAGTCCAACTTAAAAAAAAAAAAAAAAAAAATTAAAAAAAGGTCTCTTTGCCTCCAGATTCCACAAGGGAGTCAAAATTGTACCAAAGAGAGAGCAGAGCAGATCTCTACAGTCACAGAAAGCCAGAGGGGAAATTACAGGGTCACCACCTACCTTTAACTTCCTTCCTGAGAAGACTTAAGTGCAAATCAGACAGAACAAGTAGAACTATTATTTTCTGACACTGTTCTGGAAGCAGTCGCCTGCAAAAGAGGTTTCTAAGCTACAACTTTCAAGGACAACCAGAACCATGCTCCTGCCTACAAGCTCTGAGTAAAGCATGAGCAGAAGGGTGCTGAGGATTTACCCTTTACTGCAGCCCTTGTGATTAGCTGGGTCTGCTACAGGTGACCCACAGGTTCCAGGTCCTTTCTGTCACTTCACCTTGCTGAGTGAGCAGTTCCTCCTTTAATTTCTGTTAACCCCTTTATCAAAAGGAGCCCTTTTCTATTTAGTACTATAGCATGGCTGCAAACTTAATCTTCCTGGGAAAAGCAGCTATTCTATTCCTGCAGTAGCTACAGAATACTTATTTTTACACCTCCTGGCACTGCTTCCTGGCAGGAACTGCTGACTTTAGCAATATAATCTGAAGCCAGAAGTGGGGTCGGAAAAGAGCAGAAATCTAATGTCTCCAATTGTGATGCTAATTAGAAAACAGAAAGAATTGTCTCTCTTTGTAGGCCGTGCCGTATTTTAGACTCAAATGTAGCAAGCTTATGGATGCAAGAAGATCCCCCTGTGACTTCCCAGAACCACAGGAAAAAAAGAAAAACAACTGTGCAGAGCAGTTTGAGTAATTAGGGGCCTTAATTAGAAAGTGGAACTATGCTTCTGGCATCCGTATAATTTTGCCTGGTTTGCACTAGGAAATGTGTCTTCTAGTTTTTCCTCCAGGTTGTCTTCCAACAAAGCTTTCTGCTTTTGAATGTGACTATTAAATTAAATTGCTGTATATTTAAGACTTAAAGCTTAATTCAACACATTATTTAAGTATGTGTTAATTCTAATCACATGGCTTGTCTCATTTGATAATGCATTAATGGGATATTTCACCTGGTCACAGTTAAATTCTCTTTAAGTGCTTACCTTAAACCTTTAAGTCAGGCATAAGATGAGAATCAATCCTTATGTCTTCTCATATATTTTGTTTCATCTCTTTCCTTCAGAAAAAATATACAGTAGCAGTAGTTCATTGGTTGTCAAAAAATTCCCATTCTTGTTTCTTTTTAGATCATGTTTATTTCTGTTTCCCTCTGATTATTTGCATTCTTTTTAAATATTTGTAAATTATTTTTCATTCAAAACACAGCAATGAGTTATAAATACACATTTTTAAATAGTTTTCTGGGTAGGTAGGGTATTTACAAACTCTTGTGACATAACAGCATACCCCATTAATGTCAATATATGATATTTACTGAGGGAAACTGATATATGCTAAGATATTGCTGTGCATTTACCTATGTTCTGATTCTTTAATGTCTGAAAAGCAGAATAAAATAAAGCAAACACTCTGAGAAAATCTCCTAATCTACTGAATCTGATGCGTATTTCTTGTGATACTCCAGTGCCAGAAATGTCCAGAGTCCTTTCATTAATTGAGATAATTGTAAAAACATCCTGTTTACTTCTTTGAATTTGAACAGTGACATCTATCATTGAAAAAGGTTTTCTGGTTGTACATAAGGAAGCTATCTGAAAATTAAGCTAGTAAATATTTTATACTGTAGTCTCTTTGAGTGCCTTTCAAATTCTCAGACAAGCACAAAATCAAAGCAACAACCTATCCAAATGGGAGCAAAATATGTTTTTAAGCATTGCTCATACTTTCAGAAAGAACATTGCTCAAGGCTGTTTCTGAATCTATGTTCACACACACACACACATATCTCTACCATGGGTCATGCAAGAACTGGATGGAGTTAAAGCAGCTTAAAGTAATCTGGCTAAGAAAATTTATGTGAATAACTAGTGGCTTTAATAATGTTTTATTTTAAGTGTAAGCATTGCTAGTACATCTGTGGGATAAGGAAAAAAAAACTTCATGAATACTTACTCTAGAAAACTATTAAATGTGAAATCTTTCACTGAATTAGAACAATGATAAGGCTCCTGTAATTGCTAAAAGGATTGTCACCTAAAGCTACAATTCTAAAAAAGAGATGGATGAAATTAAAACAGAGTAAGATACTGGTTCCTATAATCTAAAGTCTCCTTTGAAAAATCTGGAGTATTTCTTTTTCAAATTGTGTTCAGGCCTAAATCCTGATTTTCTGTATCCTATGTTGCTGAGAATAAAAGATGGAAGGAAGATAAAATATAAGACTGTAAGAAAGACTCAAGAGTTTTAATATCTGAAGTGTCCTATTTTTAACTAATGTTGTTCCTGGAAAAGAAAAAAAAAAGTAGAAAATAACTATCCATAGCAACCACCCTTAATTAAACAGAGTGAATATTGTACTTTTCCAAAAGCTTTTATATTTATAAAAGAGTTTGATAATTTACTGTAGACTGGAAGTCAATATCACAACCAAAAAAAAAAATCTTTCTTTCATCTCTACAGGAAAATTGGCCTCTCATGAGAAACTGTGTTTCTCAATACATATAATTTCTCAATACAATGTAAAGTGAAGCAAAAAAACCCCAGGTCATAATGAAACTCGGCCTATAATATATACACATATACTTTATGTATTGCATCAGAGTAGTCATTATCTTTCCTTCTATTGGAATATTTATGTTTTGAAATATGCCCAGTACGTTTACAAATATTTCCCCCTTAATGTATTATTGACGCACTAGTACTGGTAGTTAGCTAGTGATAGGCTTTGTGTTGAAAATAAGACCCAAAAAATCTTCTAATGCAGTAACAAACTGTGGAGTCTAAGCAATGGATACTTAATAATAGTTTTATTGCAGCGGGAATGGAAGAATTTATTTTGACACTACAGTGTCTGCTTGCAATACTTCTCTATCTCCTTCTAGCATATTGACAAGTAAGAGCAACTTGTTGAATTTTGTCACCATATCACCACTAAGGCTTAGTCCTTAGACAGTGGACCATGCACAAGTAACATTCTTTGCAAGCTTCCAAGTGTGCAAATTACCCTGAAGCTGCTAGAAGAGCAACCAGTGTGTATTTTGCTCCTTCCTAAGCCAGCAGAGACACCCACTTGTGAAGCAGGAACCTTTGCTCTGCCTGACATCTTCATTCTTCACTACACATCTGTCCTTTGCACGGAAACAGAGGAGAGCCCAAGCCTGAAAAGTAATATGTAATTACTTCATAGTAATTACATAGTAATATGTAATTCTCTTCAAAGAGAATCTTTTGATCTGCCACTATGGCAAACGCCTGGTAAGGTGACTTGGCTTGACTGTCTTTTGTCACAGGCCACGCTAAGTGCTATTACCCTCAATTTCCTCTGTGCTAAGAATGCAACTACTGTGGCCCAGTTGATGCACAGTAACTAAGAGCAAGCAACAGCTTGAATGTGAACTTGACCTGTCAGAACTTCCTTTTAATGCCCTTCTTCACAGTTATTGCTCTGGGATTATTTTAGTTTTCTGCAGGGGAGAAGAGTTGTGCCATTTTCTTATTTCTGTTTTCACAGGAATACAAATGCACAGTGATTCTGTACAGCTGCTGTGACATGTGTGCCATGCTATTTTAACTAGCAGCAGAAGGACTGTTATTTTAGAGGGGAGAATATGTTCACACTGTGCACTGGATTCAGAGGAAATGCAGCACGGGACTCTTGGGTCTGCAGGCTTAAGAGAGAATGTGTCCCAGATTTTCTCATCCAGACAAAATAGCAGGCACGGCTGGGGAAGTGCCACGTGCAGGGCTCCGGTGAGGGCAGCCCTCAGGCTCTGCTTTCTCCTACCTCCTTTCTCCAACCTCAGCTCCACATGTGATTCTTCACCACGAAGAAGAGATAGGTCAGCCTGCAGAACTCAGATGCCCACTCTGTCTTCCCTGACAATGCAGCAAAATTTATGAGCCCTGAAATCTGCGCTGTAAAAGGTCGTAGCTGTCTGATGTGGAGCCAGACCATTCTGCACATCTGCGCCTGCCGTTTGCATTGTGGCTTTTTTCTCACTAATACATAAGACAGAGGGGATAGCTACATAGCTTGGATGGAGAGGAATTTTTTATGACATATTAAAAACACCCCAAAGGCTTGTGGCCATCACTGGAAAAGGTGGAGGAACTCAGAAATCAAAGAAGAATCTGTTATAAGGGAAAATATCACACAACTTCAACGCATGGTCACCATTCATTATGATGACCATTAATGTAACAATTTTCAGTAGGTCTCAGGTACTTTAGCTTTGAAAGTGCACAGCTCACCTTAAAAACCAGAGATTATATGTCATTCCCTTCAATGACGCAACGATTTGTCTTCAGCATTATTCTTCAGGCGCTGTTGTCTTTCCTTATCATGTTCAATTTTCATTAAAAAAAGAAAAAAGTAATGTTGGATGGCTGATATGGCTAGAAGTTATTATTTTCTGAAAATGAAAGGTAATTTCATTTTAAAACTCATTGTGGTATTTACCCCAAAGCTATTGAAATGTGTGGAAGGAGGAGGGGGTAAAATTATCTTTGTAGCTTTATAGTTTCATTACTATAAGTTTCAAGAAAAATAAATAAACTTTAACAGCTTTTTACTATGGAAACAGGACATTTAGTCTCAGTGGGTATTCTGAGTGCTGCGTTTTAAATTTGATTTTTTTTTTTCCAAATGGGCCTGTGGGGTAAAACAATCAGGATGAAAGGATAGGTCTGGAACTTCAGAATCATTTTAACAGGAGTTGCCAAACTTTTGAAGCCTCCATGAAATACAGCCTATTGAGGAGTACTCTAGCATTGCTGGCTAAAATGAAAAGAATTATAGATAAACAACTAAGATAACTGTAACCCTGCAGAAAATGTGATAATATTATTAATGTAATATAAAGAGCAAAGAGGGAAAAAAAGGTCCAAGTCTTATGAAAGACTTGGAGAACACTTTACACTTTTCTAAAATCTAGAATTCATGGAGGAGCTTTAGGTAAAGCTTCTTTGTGCATGAATGGAAAGCACTAGGCATATCCTAAGGCTTTTGAACTAAGAGAAGGGTAGAAAATGCTATAGCCATGGAAAAACTTTTGTGCAGTGTAACTGCAAGCCCATGATACATGAGACAGTCAATAAAGTTAGCCCTCCAGCAAAGCAAAGGCAATCCAGGGCATTATTTCCCTTCTCCTGGTAAACTTTAGACTGCTTGGCAGAAGCCATAAGCTTTATCTGTCACAGTTTTCAAGTGAAAACTGTGTTTCTTCTGCTATTCAAAGTATCTGCAACCTGGGGCTTTGGGAAAAAAAGTCTTAAATTTTGCAAACATCTGAAAAAGATAAACACAGAAACCATCAGAAGCACATTAAGTTTCATTAAAACTGAGCAATGCCAAATGTTCTTCTACCATAGGTAATTTGTTCAATTGAAAAATATTTATTTCAAACAATATGTATCTGCCTGTGAAAGGTCTCAATATAGCTGCTGAAACATGTAAATGTTATTTCATTTCCTTCCTTTTGTTTTTCTCTACATAATACTACTAAGAAACAAAAATAATCAAAGAATCACAGAATGAGAGGACAACCCAGGTCGAAAGGGAGGGACCTCCAGAGATCATCTGGTCCAAATTTTAATGGGAAAGAGAACCTAGATAGAGTTACTGGCACCCTGTCCAATCATACTGTGAAAACCTCCAGTGATGGGGACTCCAAAAATCTCATACTGAGATGAAAGTTCTCCCAGTGAAACTTGTGTCTGTTGCCACTTTTCTCTGTGGCTCCTTGTGGAGACAGAGCATCTATCCTCGTTGTAGCAACCCTTCAACTATAGCAATGCTATGGTGAAGTCCCCCCTAAGCCTTCTCTTCTCCAGAGAGAAAAGGCTGTAATGCACAGGATGCATGTTACTTTTACACGTGGTATGAACATGTTTCTTTGATGCACACTATTTAAAGGTAGGAAAAAAAAAAAAGAAAAAAAAAAAGTGATATTCAGGAGAAGCTGCCTACAGCTAGAGACTAAATTGTAAATAATAAGGATGAAATCCTACCTGGGTGTTTTAGGCAGTTCCTTCTCCATCTCCCTTCACCTATGCATCCAGGCTATTACACAGCAGCCTACACCAGTCAATTACTGGCTGCCAGAGCACTCCTCTCCTCTTTGCAGGACAAACCCATCCTGTCCTTTGCACTAGCTCTGATGTTCATTATTTTCAAGGTAGCCCTTGCCAGCATAGCAAGCCATCTCAAAATTTTGTTTTTTGTGGTTAGTTTGATCTATTAGTACACTGATTCAGGTCCAAGTGGGGAGGGAGGCCCCCGCAGTCAACATGAAACAGGAACCATTGAACCAGCAGCCAGGTTTGTTTGTGCTGCTATTGAACTCCCATGTAATGTTCAGCACTGAAGTGCTCTTTGTGCTACACACCCTCAAAAAAAAAAATATTGGTACAAGGGCAGAATGCCTAAACTCTGTAATTTGTGCTGTGGTGAATTCATTGTTAGTTTGTGTATTTGTTTCCTGACATTCTTATTTCTTTGCCCTCTATGTTCAAGTACAGAGGTTAATTCGGTAACACAGGCCATGCTGAAGAATCAGTGCAAAAGTCTAACAGGAACTGCTGGCTCTCCAAATATGTTGATGATAACAAATTTTAATTGCTTCGGAGTGCCAAATGTATGTCAGCAGTTTCCTTTAGACCATTGTTACGCATCCAGTGTTTCAAATAATGATTTTACAGCTAAGGACAATAAGCACTCATACTGTGGTTTCTGAAATAATAAATGGAGATATCCTTTTGAGAACAAGTATTCTGGGAGTTTTGAATAGCATTATACTGTCTTGAATTCACCAGAGAGAGCACTAGGACTCTGTATCTGACATTTAATTTAAAAAATAACCTGTGCCTTAGAGGAAAAAGAAAGAAAGGCTGCGCTTAAAAGTGTAAGTAATGATTCAGACACTTCCAATTTCTTTTCATTGACTACAGTATTAGTACCTGGTCAAGATACATTTTTTTTTCCTCACTGTGATTATGTGTCTATAAAAGCTGAAACACAAGAAGTTTTAAAATGGCATTAAGTATCCAGTTGTCCTTTTCCATTCAAAATTTATTGGTATAATTAAAGTGTTACTTTTAACATAAAAATGAAAGCGTCTAGCAGAAAATAGAGGTGCCTGAGCTAGATCAGATACTGGAGGAAAGGTTACTCACGTCAATAGGGAGGTCAGGGTGAGCTACATAGCCTTGTTCCTGGGTTAAATACAGTGATTGTCACATGCGTGAATAAAGGAGTCCTATCTTTACATGGTCTGCCCGAAGTTACAAAGGGCTGAGGCAGCTACTCTGGGAGCTGAGCTGATGCTTTACTGCTTCACACTGCTTAGTTGGTCTAACAGGGATTTCACTGTCCCTTGCTCAGCTCCTTGAGAATGAACCTGAGCTTTCCATGTCTAGTGCAGATCCCCACTTTGAAAAGCACTCAATAGCCACACTATGAAGCTGGCATGATAAAAACATAACAGCTTCACTCAAAGTCAATGTAATCTTCACGGCTTATATGAGCTCTTTCATCTCTTGGTGATTCCTTTTTGTACCAATGCTGCCCCATCTTAAGTACTTTCTTCATAAAGAGTGAATTGGTGCTGAGTAATTTTGCAGATTAAAAAAACCCACCTTTTCTCTGGAAACAGCAAGAGATAAATGAGGTGTGTGCATTCCTAGTTCCACATTGAAGACAAGGTTCTTTATTTCTCCTCTTGGTCACCCCTTTCTGAAAAAAATTAAACTAACAAAAAAACCCTGAAAAACCAACACTATACAGCATTTTAATAATGGAATAAAGTTCACAAGGGAGGAAATATAAAGCAGAACACAGATCATAGAATTAAGAATAAGTATTAATTGACAGAGTGAGAAAGATTGTTACTCCAGAAATTGTTTTGTTCTCCTTCTGGAGCCCTTAACTTCAACTCTTTAAGGCACAAATGTTTGTCATTGCATAACAAAATGAATTTTTCTGTATTTCTGCAGAAAGCATTGCCAGCCTTCCTACCTGTCTAAGGGCTAAATAAAGATCACCTTTCTACAGGGCACTTTGTTCAAACAACTCTGTGTAGCAAATTGTCTTAAAAGATTGACATTTGGGCTTCACTGGGAAACTTGCTGGTTCAGTTCAGAAAAGCAACAACTGATAGATTTGCACAATAATTGTATTTTTGCTTCTGATTCCAATTGAAATCAGAGCATACAGGGTAAAGAGTAACGAAAAATGTTTTTCTCTCAGCTGTCCAAAGTGTTTTGTTTCAAGACTGGTTTGAATTTTAAATTTAGACTTTGGGCTGGTTTTTGTTCATCAGCACTGGTTCTTCTGGCTGTAATCCCTTTGATTCCATGTGTACAGGATACACAGATAAATCCCAGAAAGCTCACTAAGAGGCAAATTGACAAAGAGAAAGTTGTTTAGCCTCTTCTCCTCATGAAAGGGATTTTGTTTTTCTTTTCCTTCCATCTCACAGCAATTTTTAATACAATATCCACATGTTGTCTTCCTGTGTTGTTGTCATCCAGTATTCATACAGCTGCATAATACCTTCCCACTGTGTACATTTTACAATGAAAATTGTATTTCAAATAAATCAATATTGTATTTTAGGCAAATTCATCTCACTGGATAAGCCAGAACGTCCCACTTAGTGTAAGAGCTAATTGACTACTAACAGTGGATTAGAAATTATGGGTGAAATCAGTTTTAAAATTACATAAATTAGAAAAACTAATATACTCCCAATGCACAAGTCTCTCACAGCTCTATTTTCCATAGCCCCTAATACAAACAAAACCAAAATATATTTGACTCATCAGGCATTTAGGAAGAGAAATATATTGGAAGACATCAGGTAAGTTATTAAATTTAGTTTTCTCCTAAATAAGGCACAAGATTTTTTTTTAATGACACAATTCCTGTGACATAGACACTGTGACTTCTCTTCATTTTTTTAAAATCCAGAAAAAACATCAGAAACATAGGTAATTAGGCCTGAAGGCAGAATTAGTTTTAAGAGAAAAGCATTTTAAAGATCAGTAATTAGCAAATTAAAAAAAAGAACTTTATGTAACAGTTCCTTTAATAGGTTAGGAGTACTTTTGTGTTGTTTTATATGTAGATGGCAAAAATGCTACAGGAAACTTATAAATCAGTTGCATGCACAATTTACTAATGCAGTCTGTTTATGCAAGTATTGGCTTAGTACATCTGTGACAGCTCTTCAGACTAAAGCTACAGTGATGTTTTATATGAAAAAAACCAAGGTTATCTGATACTTAAATTCTGTGCAAATTGGTCAGAGCTGAGAAAATTTCTATTTGCTCTCATGGTTAAAAACACCTTTATTAAATGTAACACAGTTAAAAAGTGGCCAGCAAGACACTAAGTAATTTCACTGTCTATTTTTTTCTAATATGTAGTATCCCAATTTCTGTAAACTTTTCTGTGTAATACTATAACATATAATTCTGCAGGAAAAAGATATATCTGTCTATTTGTCTGCTGCTGATCCAGGAAGAAACTCCTGTATTTGTGAATGCTGAAACCAGTAGCGAAGGTCCCCCTTTTGTTCCTCCAACAGTTGCTGACCCATTCACACATGGGTGAGAACGTACACAGCTTTTCTTCCGTCTCCTTGGGAAAAAACCACACGCCTTCAGCTTTATGTAAGATTGCTGATAGAGGAACAAGTACTGAAACTGGGAATGGTCGCCCCCCACAGAAAACCACTCTGACTTTTTTCCTCTCTTCCCTTACTATACACTGCATATACATGTGTATTTTTCTTTACTACGGCACACCAAATGAAAATAAAGCTTTTTGCCTAGCAGTGTCAGTCTATAAATGATTTCTAGGTCACCAGATACACATGGTGGAGAAGTGCATACAAGACTGGGGGGACAAGACAGGTGAGTTTTGCTTAATGTGGACATTTCTATCTCAACATGATAGGAAAGAATTGCAGGGAAGATGACATCTCCCTCATGGAAAAGCCCAAAGCAGCAGCAGCAGCAGCAGCAGCAGCTGCTGAGGTTTGACTAGTCATACCAATGCAAGTGTTTAGCCCTGTGGTGAACCAGGCCTTTATGATGCAGTATCAGGTATTGGCAAACAGGCACTGGCACCCCGATTTGAAAATGTTGCTCTATATGTAGTGGAGTAGAAAAGAGCAATGGTTATTTCATGCAATTATGGGAAGTGGCTGTGAAAGGGCTTAGCACTTATTTCCTCAAATACAAAAAGCCATGCTGTCCGTACACAGTTCCTGTGATATTTCTGTTGCAGATGGAATAGAGCCAGCATATCAAATACCACCAGTAGCAACAAAAAATTTTCACTGATCAAATTGCTCCACATGTGTTGTTCTAAAACCTTGATGAAAAATAGCAAAAGTAGGTCTGCACAAAACTGCAGGCACTGCCTGTCCAAGGAATTTTGACAATGTTCTCTGCTTTTCTCCAGCTCCTGAATTCTGCGATGCAAGTCCCTGGGCTGGTTGTCACTTCCAATTATGAAACAGTGCCTTGACAAAAAAATATGCCAGCCTCTAGAAAATCTGTACATAAAACAATTAAACATATCTCTAGAAACCTGTTGGATATCTTTGTTTCTTGTTAGGTTAATAACACACTCCTTTTTTATTTTTCCTTTTTATCTTAGAAGATAGACAGTACACTTAGCAATATAGTCATAGATCAACAGTTATACTGCAGTACTGTTTTGAAAAATCCATTAAAAAGTAATAACTGCCTTTAAACAGACATACTTTGATTGAATGGAGTGATTCAAGGAAAGTAAGTTGTTTTTTCCTTGGTGTCATATAACAACAAATGGACCGTATCTGAACTCCCACTGATTTGGGATTTTTTCCTATCTAGATGTGATCAGTCCTCTTACATAACATTGGAAAGTACTACATGGAGGATCCTGAAAGGCTTATTAAAAGTGTTTGCCCTGAAAATTTTATTTTTCTCTAATATAGGCATAAGCAGAAAGAGAGCAGGAGCCAAAAACATGTAGTCCTGGTCCTGCCTGATGCACCCGTTGTCAGCGCAGTCATCGCAAATTAGCACCAAGACCCTACTGCAAGAAATTGTCAGTTTCTGAGTATGGTCATAATACTGCCCTTCACTTCTGTTGCTCATTAGTAAGTCTGCCCCAGAAAGTTGTTTAGGGTATAATCTATCTCCTACTTGTGCCCACGTGATGGTTCTGTTAGACTATAAAGTATTTTACAAAATTGTCTGCCTAAATGTTTCTCTATCTCCCTCTTTTCCTGTCCCTCCTGCCTGTGAAATACATTTTACTCTTTTCTCCAAATTTCCTTTTTTTTCTCTTTGAGGTGCTTTTTTCTATGGTATTTTAGTCTCACCCCTATCTTGCTGTCTCTGTTTACAATCATATTTTTTTTCCTCTTGAAGTGCATTCAGAGGGTGGAGGCTCTGATGAGCTCTTCTCCGCCTCGCCCACACATCCTTACATGTTATGAAAAAGTGGAAAAATGTCGTTCCTTCTCTTTTCACAGTTTTTAATGTCACCATTTGTTTAGTCAACATGGAAGCTCGAGCCCACAGGATCTGCAAAGAGCTAAAGACCTCCTCTTCACAAGTGAACCCTTATTATTTCCTGACAAAATACCCATGAGATATCATGCCTGTACTCTTACCATGAGATATAAAATACACTTCATATCTTTCATCTTTAAAAATAACAGAGACTACCAAGGAAGAATGATTTATTTTTTAAAAGCTTCACTCTTGGAACAGATCTCTCTTGCTGACAGAACAGTCATGGATAAGAATTACTTTTTCGTGGTCTTACGTACTCATTTTAATGACCATATGAGGGTATTTTTCTGAATTCACCTAAATATAAAAAAAACCCCAAAAGTTGATGTTCAGCTGCTTATTAAGGAGACAGATTACTCCCACTACCTGGATGAATACGCTGGTTGGAAAACAACAGTGACTAGCTGTGTTATGCCAAGTGAGGTTTCATATCAACATTTTTTGCTGTAATACACTTTGCTTATGAAGAACCTGACTGATCATGATTTGGAGATGTGCCAAGGGCTACCTTGGGTGGGAGAGTAGTGGAGCTATCTCCAAGCTGTTTGGCATACATGTGAAGATCACACTGCATGCAGAAGGAAGAGGTAGAAGGGATAGCTTTCTCCCTTTCCCCATCTTTCCCTCCATTTGTCAGTTCTGACAATGCCCCAAAAGCTTCTGCACCACCACCAGCAGAGAGCTTAACCAGCTCAGATCAGCCCAGGTTTCATCAGGACACTGGCCCAGGAGGTGCTCAGGGATAGCCAGCTCAGGAGACTTGCCTGACCAGGTTTCAACAACATTTGGACAACTTACCTGCTGACTTTGAAACTGTGCTTTGAGACCAGGCAGAAAAGAATTAGACTCTCCCCCAGCTGTGTTCCCAGGAACCTGAGTCCTTTTTGGAGCCTGTCTACAGCTATTTCCAAAAACAGAAATGGTGGGCAAATTAGTCAAGACATTCAGCCATCAGGGGCACATGGAAGTGATTTCAGTGTCTTTCCTTTTCCCAAATGAAAATAAGAAATATTTATTTTCATAGATTTTTCACTTTGCAAAACTATTAATTGTGCATTTTCTGTGCACTAATAATGGCTATTCATGTACCTGAAATAATGATGGATAACCAAACTAATGCAAATTGAATCCATATCTAAGAACTAGAACGATAGCTTCTGTACACATTATTGTACAAAGCTTACATTTTGACAATTAGAGGCAAATTAATCAAGGTTGTTAAATAAAAAATTAGCTTTCTCTTTTCCTCAGAAAAAAATTTTAAATATCTGCAAAGAGTTAATACATTTGAATATAATTTTGGCTTTTATCTCTAATTGAAACTCACAGTCAAACAAACTCCATCTAGCAGGAAAATTAGCAATTTATAAATATATTTTACTGTTATTATCTTCCAGGTAACAGTGCATTTTGGCAGTGTATCATGGACCCTCATTTCAATGCCAGGAGCCATTTTGTGGAATTTGTTATGCCACTGATATATACAAAACACAATATGAATGTTTTCCCTTTCTTCAGTGTTCTTTGTTATACCATACCTAAAGTGAGAGTTATTTTTAAAGTTACACAGGACCTTGATTCTGAGGTCTACTCTCATAAAATCATTAAACAGAATTTTAACATTGATGTGTGCATCTAATCCAAACAGCTTGGAGTTTAAATTGTAAATTCAGAATAATCTTAGCAAACTATTTCTCAGTAAACTGTAGGTTGAAATATATTCACATTAAATAGCTGCTGAATATTTCCAAGGAATGAAAATATTTGAGGAAGAAATAATCATTTGCTTACAATTAATGAACAGTAGAAACCCCTGTATTTATGAATAGATCTGTTTGCTGCAAATAATCCTCCTGCATCTAATCAAAAGATACCTATCTATTTTCAGAATATTTCAGGTGACAGAATACAAAGACAGTACACTCTGTTTCCAGGGCATTTTGAGAAAAATGATAGAGGCTTCTCAATTCAAAATAATAAGGTATTACACAAATTTCCATGTAATCACCATTCAAGTCTTATCCATGTAATCACCATTCGAGTCTTATATGACAGGAAGTTGTTTTAGCTCCCTTCTTATGCAGCATGAAGGAAGTAATAAGCTCTGTTTTATGGAAAAGAAAAAGTAAATCCAGCAATCAGGATTCAGTAGTAAGCTTCTTGCTACAGTGGCCTTTAGCTGTTATAAATTGCTCAGTGTGTTTTAAATCCACGGATTTCTAAGGGAACAAAATGAATGTTGTCACTCCTTTTTCCAGGCCTGCTTTATTTCCTTTGAGGTCTGTTAAGAGTCCTATGATCTTGATTCTCTTACATGGAGGGTTTCAAATTTATCAATAACCATCTGTAGCTGTCATTCTGTTTCATGGCCCAAATCTAGAATCTCCAATGCTAGTCCCAGCGTTTGCTGACTTTTTTCATTTTCAGTTCTCACTGGGGCTGTCATATTCAAAGATCAGGGAGAAAGTAATGCCTTTGATGTTTTCAAAGGTTGGAAAGCTATTTCTCCCCCCAGCGTTATGAGTTTCATTTGAACATATGGAAAGAAATCTGAATTTTATAGGAGATTTATCTAAACAGTGATCCACTTGAACCAAATAGGTCCCAAAATTTTTAGTAAATATAACTTTTCCTGTTTTTTTGAATTATTAACCCCTTTGTACTGTGATCAGAATTTACAAATAAACAATCAACAACCATCATAAATGTAACCCGCCACTGAATTCTGGTCTCTGTTCCCAGCCCACAGCATATGCATATCTATTATCTTCCCATCAAGTTAGCTCAGGGAAAGGTGGGAATTCTGTGGGCTTCCTGCCAGGTTACAGTGACTGAAAGATCCTTTACAAGAACAAGACACATGACAGCCTCTGTTTGCATGAATGTCCCAAGGCAATGTTAGGTTCCTCTCCAATGTATCTTTCATGTAACTCATCTTCCTTTGACCTCATCGGGATTCAGCACTGCAACACATTTTCTGTGCATAAGAATATCCTTCCTTCTTGTTATGATGGCATAGGTTACCAAGAGTGATTTATTGCACACCTTTTGCTGCGCCTCCCTTTCCAAGACCTCCATGAACAGCTTTTACAGACCGTTCACAGAGTTTAACACGGGCAGGTACAGCTATAGTCCCTGCACAGACTTCACACAGGTCTCTAAAACAAATCGCTCTTTCTCCACCACAAAATATACTGGTCTTTGCAAAATAAGAACTTCAGCCTAATTTCCTATTTATTTTTTCTGCTTTCTCTGTGCTCATGGAGCTTCTGGTTTGCTCTCCTAACTATGGGGTCGCTCTCCAATCAAAGTTAGCCCAATCCTGGTTTATCTGGTGGAAAGGACAGACATTACTCCATAATATTAGCAGAGTCTGTGTTGGTCAAAAGTCCCATAATTACTAGTGCCAGATCTGTCCAGTACAAGAGCTGAACAAACATGATCTGAATCAGAAGTGAGCACAATGGTCTCATTTTTATCAATTTAGCCAGTGAGCACAGAGCAGAGGTGTACCTTCATACAGCATTAAGATGTGTCAAGCTGAGCCCAGCCAACAGCCAATCACCCAGACAGCCACAGAAGAGATCCTAGATTCCTTAAAATTTTATTTGCTCTGTTTGGTCAAACCACAGTCTTGGGGTCTTGCTTATGCCTCCAGGAACTGTTATTGTCTCCTTAACGAATGAGACCCCAAAGTATGCACACCTTACCTTACTTACCTTACCTTACCTTACCTTACCTTACCTTACCTTACCTTACCTTACCTTACCTTACCTTACCTTACCTTACCTTACCTTACCTTACCTTACCTTACCTTACCTTACCTTACCTTACCTTACCTTACCTTACCTTACCTTACCTTACCTTACCTTACCTTACCTTACCTTGTGATCATTCAGGCTGAGTGACTGATTCTGTCCCTGGTCTACTAGGGTAAAATTGATAGCACTGATTTTCCACATTTAAAGGTTTTCCTTGATATCCTAACAAACCGTGAATCACGAGTTGTAGATAAGTCAGGTCCTTGAAGGCACAAAAATCGCTTGAAATTTAGTTACTACAAAAGGCCAACTTTGGAAACAGTCACAGAACAAGAATGCAATAAAGCATATTGACAGAACAAGAATGCAATAAAGCATATTGTCTAGGATGGCTGCTCTGGATCTATATTACCTTTGAATGCTATTTTCAAATCCAGATAGATGGATTTCTTTGGAGGCATATTTACATGCCTGGATTCATGATGATCTCTTCTGAAATCCTGCATCCTTGGACGAGTTTGTGAATCTCAGAGCAGACCTGATGTCTTAAGTCTTTGGTGTAAGTTCACATCATGAGACTAGAGCTACATTCCCCTGAAAACTCTCTGCTTTCATATTTCCTTGGTCTAATTCATGCACTCTTTTATCAATTTATCTGAATGCATTCCAAGAAGTTCCTTAAAGTGAGGCTACCTCCATCTTTGAAAAAAGGAAAAGGTCCTTTTACATCCTGTAACAGAAAGTTTGACCAAAGGTGTCAAAACCATTAAAAAACTCAGAAAATATTTAAATCCAAAATTACTTATGTTGGCCAGAGTGTGGATAGCTTTGAAAAATTAACTGCAGCATAAGAAATATTAATTAAGCTTTAGGAAGCTGAAGTCCATGAAGATGCTTTGTGACAGCTCAACAAAATTCATTACAACAGACTAAAATTTTAGTTATAAAGTAATTCTCAGCTTTCCATTAGGACTCTTATTTCCAGCTACTGTACTGCAGAAATGTCAGTGTGTTCACTTCTGTCTATGGACCCAGGTCAGGATTTTTGCTTCAATCTGCGCTGGCGGCATTTTTAGAGTGTCACCCCTGGAATAAAACTTGGGCACTTAGTTGCCACACAGTATTTTCAGGCACCTTCCAGTACCTGACTGCCAGCTTCTCTTCCTGGCTTCTTGTTAAATCTAACTTATCCCAGCAATTATTGCTATTCAGATTCCCCATGAGCTTTGCTCCTGATCCCCCTATGCCAACCCCAGTCCTTATCAGACTGAACTTCTGTACAAGTTTACTTATTAGTTTCATCTTACCTGTGCTTTCCATGGCCAAGTCAAACTGGTTTTCTCTCAAGCTATCCAAACCTAGCGTGGCCTCTTTTAGAAAAAACAGATTATTTTTTTTCAGTTTCTTTGTATATTGTCTTGAGTAGTCCAGAGCAAACATAAAAAGCAACTTAAGAAGTTCTGCCCAGCTCTTTCTGCCTTGGGCTGGTTCATGTATGGTTAATTCATGGACACATGCCTGTACAGAACAGTTATGTGTGGGAGTCATGTAAGACCAGAAAATTCTTAGAGAAGATGGGTTATTTTTTTCATCTGATGAAAATTTAAGAAGCATATAACATTTATTTAAGATTTAACATTTGGACAGGAGCAATACAGTTCAGAGCCCTAATGCACTGGAAATTTTTAGTTGCTCCTTCAAAGGAGTGATTTCCTTATTCCATTCTCAGAACTATATGAGTAATTAGATGAAAATTACCAAAAATATCATCATGTGGCAGTGACCCACAACAGAATATTTCAAACCAAATATCTCAAGTCTGTCAGTCATAAACATGAAGAAATGAGAACTAGAACTCTCACAAGCAGGAGTGACAGCCAAGGTAAATATTAGAAAACACTATCAGTTCAGTTTCTAGGAATTACTATTGCAATCCTTTTCACACTTACCATTCACAAGTTAGTTGAGCGAATGGAGATTCAATTCCATTTTAAAATAAATTATTTTAAATAACTCCCTTCTACTCTTTCAATTTTGAAAGCAACTTTCAGTTTAGTTAGTAGATTGGATTTATTTACAGTTCAACAACTTCTAAATCAAATTATGTCAAAAGTTTGCATTCAATCACTTGGATTCAGTAACATGGTTTCGAATAAAACCCAAAGAACAGGCTTGGGGTGAAATGAATAATCCCAAATCAATATAAAAGCAATCTGATTAAGCTGAAACTGTTTAAGGATTAGTGATTGGTATGTACATAGGAATATTAGATATAGGAATTGCTTTTACCACATTTATATTTAAAATCGATTAGTGGATTTTTTAATCAACTAGCTGTTACTAAAAAGGGTAAATTAGAGGATAAATACATACAATTTGCTTTGTCACTTGCATACTCATTTCTTGCTCTGGATGTCTTATTATAGATTCAAACACTCTAAGAAATATTAACCCCTGGAAAACACAAAGATAATTTAATGCTTCATTGTGTATCAAAGGCAACACTGAAAATATAATGTTTACATTTTAATTCCCATTCCACACAAATGCAGATATAAAACTATAGAAGTTATAGATACACACACAAATACAACTTATACACAAATATAGAAAAGTGAGTTACTTTGGATTATGGCTGAAACACTGAGCTCTAGATTCTTCTTGTAAAAGTGTTCATCTCTTGGGTCATTTTGGGGGAAAAGACTCACTGACAGAAAACAATTCAAACAAACACAGAAGCTGAGCTAAATGCAGTATTTTCAATCCATCGGTTTGCCAGAAGTGTTTTCTTAATTGCAATATAAGTAGCACTGATCCAAAGTGAGATAATTTTCCATGTGTGGTCCAAATACACTGCAGTATAATGCTGTACCTTCAGAATAAATGCTAGTGCAAGCTAGAATTCCTGAGCTGGCTAGAAACTGATATAAGGTACAAGAGGGGACAACCACTAGCCTTGTGTCAAGGTTCAAAGACTCTGTTCCCTTTTGAAGGCAAGAAACGTGAAAATCACTTGAGAGAAGAGTGATAGACTAAAGAAAAAAAGTGAAGCAATATAATCCTACAAATCACAAATCTTTCTTCTTTTTCTAACTGTCATATGAACTCTGTATTTATATGACCAGGCTACAAAATTCCATTTTATAAGTAATTAATCCAGCCTAATGGAAACATCAAAATGCGTGGCAAAACCAAAAAAAAAAAAAACCACCCACCAAACAAACCAAGCCAATATTACTAATAACTAAGTGCAAATCACTTTTGACAGTAATCCTCAATTTGAAAACAATCCTGTCTGAAGGAGAGTAGGTAGAACTCAGAGTGTGTATTGAGCGTGGGCAGCAAGGTTTTAGGAGCAGAGGGCAGGCTGGGGGGGTCTGCAGGGGTAAATGGTCAGGATCTGCCCTGCGCCACACGTCACCTGCTCTGAGCTGTGGCAATTATAAAAAGGGAGGAGAGGTTCTCAGAGTGAGCCAGAGCTGTTTTGAATATTTTTAGGTTTGAGGGTTTTTTCGTTGCCCCCAATACCCTAATCAGTAATTAAATATTTAGGTTAATTGGAAATAAATTAAATTCCCTAGACTGAATCTGTTTTGTCCACAGCAATACTTGCCAAGTGATTTCTCTGCCTTTATTGCAACCCACAAATCTTCTCACTCTTGGTCTTCCTATTCTCTCCTCTCTCCTGCTGGATGGTGGGGGGTCGTAAGTGGAAGGCTTCACGCCACACAGGGTGTTATTATGAATATCAGTTCTCAGAGAGAGCAAGCACCATGGGGCCACCCTCTCACAATAAATAACCTCAGTACCAGGGAAAATAGGCTCCACACGGCATATTCCCTCACTATCACTCTTCCAAAAACTTCAGACTTAAATCTTCTTCTAGTTACATTTATTACTGTCATCAGTGTTGATTATTTTACCTTATGCCGAGGCCACTTCCCTCTGAACCTATGACAACCAGAGCAGGTTTCAGGCTTTTTGAAATGTGATCTTTGCTAATGAGGAAGCTGGAAAAAAAAAAAAGCCAGCAACCCCGATTTTACATATCCACTCTATGTGATACCACGAGGGATAAAATAAAAACAAATTAACTTCTAATCCTCTCTTAAAATGTAAATTTGTTAGTATTTAGGAATGAAATTAATTTTCAATGTAAACATTTACTTGATATTAAAAAGGAAACATTTTCGTAGACAGAATTAAGTTCTATTTAGCTATTTGAAAATATTTTTCTATATTGCTTATTACCTTCCATGTTTAAGGCACAGATAGATACATATTTGTTTACTAATGTATATAGTATTTGTGATATTATCTGCATTTTAATGAAATAAGGACTAGTATTTGGGAAATTTTGTTCCCAAGTATAAAGGGTACTTCCTTGTCTGACCATGCAGGAGCCATTCTGGCAGTCACACCCACATCACTTGAGCTGGGACTGAGGTCCCTTTGTGTTTGCACACCCCACATTCACACAGCCAGACTCAGTTTCCTCATTGGCTCAGCCCCAGATTTCCCATAGCAGAGTCTCAGTCAACTCAATCCTTAAAATAATGTAGTCTTTGTGGAATAACAAAATAACAGCTCGAGCTGGCTGTCTCCAAGGATGGACCCCAAAGAAAAACCTGGGCTTTTATACCATCACAGTCTAAGTGCAGGAAATTCTGGGGCCATCAGCTCCTGCCATGTCTCTGAGTGTCCAATCCCCTGACTGGGCCACAGGTCCCTGTGCCCTTTATCCAAAGGGTTGGCAGTTCATGGCCTCTTGCCTGGGACCCCCACAGCTCAGTCTGCAGCTCACTCTACAGCTGCACACAGAGCTACCTGCACTAAATATATTTCTCAACACTTTTACGTCAAGCAACAGAGACCAGTGGGAGATGTTAAAGAAAGCTGAGATCTGCCAGCTCCAGAACCAAAACTATAGCTATTTCAGCACAGCTTTACACCTCAGCAGGAAACCTACATTGGAGCAGAGATCCAGGCAGATGCACTGATGTAGAGACCATAATAACACTCTGCACTGCTGCATGGACTTGTGAGCTCCCGTGGTTACTTGCTCAGTTATTTCCACATAGTCAGTCTGTTTTGCAGCATAAGCAGATCTGAGAGTACCCCTGGTGAGCAAGAGACTGGTGAAGTGCCCCAGCCTTTTCATCAGTACATAGTGTAACCTCTCTGCTATCAACAGGAGATGGAAGTTTCCACAGGTGCTGTACTCAGCAAAATGTAAAGCTGAACTACACAGTAAATCATCTTGTACAGAAGAATTGTCTTGATGTATGTTTTGGAGAGCAGTAAAGAAATGTAAAAGTCACACAACCCCATTTCTATCCAGCAGTGAATCAGATGTCTCACCTAAGCACGTTTGAGTGCTGGGCTGTAAGAAGTAGCTTAGACTTCATACAGTTCAAATCCAGTGTGATTAATTTACCTGTTTCTTCTTTTTTAATATGGAAAACAGAGTGACATATCTAGATAATATATGCCACCACAAACTGGGTTATAGCCAGAAAACATTAAACAAGAATGTATTTTGTGGTTTGTTTTCATTAAAAATTGCCCTAGTGTCTTCCTGGAGATATGACATTTTATACAAAACAAACAGCTATGATTAAGGAACAAACGGTTTCTGCTTAATTTAGTTTTCAGGCTCATCGGTCTTTTTTTTCTCATTAGATGAGTTTTTCTCAGCTGGAATTTGCAAGAATAATTGACAGGCACTCTAAAAAAATGGTGTTTTGCTTTCTGTGGAGTTATTTATAATGGCACATATAAAAGACAAGTATGACTTTAACATCAGAACATTGGGGAAGCTCCATCTTCCTTGTTTTTTATGAAACTGTCTGATCTCTGCACAGTCTATGTATGGTAATATGAAATGTAAATAAAAGTGATGAAACATCCCTGAATCCCAAAGTACAACCTGTAAGTTCATCCAGCATGATTTGAGCTGAGAACGGGCCTTGAGCTTAGCACCACAATCCAGACAATCCCACAATTTCAGTTCCACTTAGACTAAAGTCTTGACTTGGACCTTGAGTTGAATAGACATGAGCTGCAGGTACCAAGTTCATGCCATCTTCCCAATAGTGAAGATACTTGGTTTTAACTTTGTTTTAATTTTCATTCTACCCATCCTCCTTCCCCATCCTTTCCCATTATCACAGTAGTTTTTTGCACCAAACAGTATGTTGAAATCCAGTCACATTCCTAGAAATATTGCATCAATTACTGTCAACTCCTAGCTACTCCAACTAGTCATATTTAATTGCAGTGACTTCTAGGCTAAGAAACAACCCATGCTAGTATGCAAAAGCTGCTCTTATGATGGAAAGCACTTTTTTTTCTGATAATATCTGGATATTTTTGGACACCAATGATTGAGACAGAATTCTGTGATATTGACTGATAAGTAATTCAGCGACCTTCGCTTATGTAAAACACCTAAAATTTTAGGTATGTAGAGTAGAACAAAATATAACACCACAATGTTAATTTCTTATTCAGTAATGAATATAGTTGGAATCCACAATTTAAAGCTTTGCTTAAGCATTTTTTTATTTATGCATGAGTGAATATTCTAGAAATTGAATGATGCTATAAACTCTCCTGACCAATTGGTATAAAGTAAATGAAAGGAATAAACCTTGAGAGTATAACAGAAACCAGTGGGAAGGAGCAAGCCACATTACCCAGGCACAAAATGACCGTACTGAAGTTATGTATTTTGGATGCTGTCCAGTTGAAATAATGAATCACCAGAAAGGCATATTGGGAAAAAATGCTTCTGTGGAAAATAAACTAATATGTAGAAAACAAGGCTCATAAAAAACAGCAACAAAAAACCCCAATCCCAAAACAACAAAAAGACCCCATCAAACAAAAAAACCCTCACAAAATAAATGTCCAAAATAAACACCCTATGTTTTTCCTATTTATTGATCCCATTTACTCATTGCAAGTCATAATAAATTACTAAAAAAAATCTAAGTCTTTTCATAAAGACTTGTTGATGCTTCAGAACAAAATCTAGCTTAATTGTTACCTCTTTTATTATATTTCTGCTCATTTTCTTTGCATTGTCTGATCAGGAACATCATATCTTTTTAAGGATCATTTCCAAGTAGAGGACTTCCAGTGTGTTGCTGAAACACACATAGTAAACTCCTTTAGGGAATTATCTATTATTAGAGATATAAGAAAACTGTTGCTTAAAGTAAATTCAAAGTGATGGGTCCGTCTGCTTTAAATTTTCCCGTTAACAATTTATAACACTCTGTTAGTTCTCTATTCTTTTAGGAAGAAGAGTCTAATCATCAGCCCAATAAATCAGCATAGTGGTAATGGAGACAATGGAACTCTGTTAATTTATACTGAGGCAGAGTCAGGCCCAAAGCTTCCATCATGTTCTGTTCTGAATCAATAGACAGAAAAATGCAAAGGAGCAGAAACACACTTTACAATGTAATTTAGCATAAAGAAAAGGACAAAATTTTGAGACATGTTATGTTAACTGTGTTAGTTTTCTTAATACTGGAAACAGTATTTAGGTTTGATACTTGTCTGGGGAAAAAAGGAATTTAAAATACCAGGCTCCCATCTAGCACATAATTCACAAACCTCTTAGTCATAGCACATAAGTTGAAGACATTTGAGACACTTAAATCATGTGCTGGTGTTACCAGACTCAGCTGAATTTCCATCCCAGCTAAAGCCCCTCATCATCAATTGCCATCACTCACCCATCACCAAAACCATGGTCAGAACTAACACTGCAATCTTCAGCAGCAGAGGTGAGAGTCTGAGACGGAGCTATCTGTAGTGTAAAGGTCTACCTATTCACCTTTAAAAATGTCAGAACTGGCATAGTCTTAATATTTAGCTTTGCTTGACAGTTCCTGTAGCATCAGAGAGCATTTAAACAGTTCTGAAAAAGAATGATTATTGACACTATTCTTTGCATAGTGTCTCTTTAAAATACCTGAACTGAAGTGCATATTCCTGCATTTTCTATAGTTTGTTACCATCCAGATTATCTTGTTCTAGATGAGATGCTCAGAAGACTCACATTTTGGACTTAGAGTTCTGTTTCCAAATTTCATCACCTGAATTCCTCACATGAGGAAATATAGGCTATCTCCATGGGAATTAATTTTAAGAAACTATATTCTCCATTATGTATGTTCTCATTGCATGTTAGTTAATCAAAAACACAACAAATTTGCTAATGTCAGTAGTACTATGTTATGGAAAGAAGGTGAGAGAAGAACTAGACCCTGTGGATACCTCTATTTTTTTACCTGGATATTAACACATACAGATAGTCCAGTACAAAAGATTGAAAAGCATTTAGAGTGATATGCAGTGCCAATTAGGGAAAGAAGGTTAAGAAACATCATGATACATTTTCTAGATAAGTTCCCAAATGTGTTAAATTTTGGCCATATTAGTGCACATACTTTCTCTCTTGCCCAGGATGACAATGTTCCTAGCACAAAATTAAAAAATAAAATTAAAAAAAAACCAACCCACAGTATTTCCTTTTTGATTGATCAGATGTTGAGCTTATTTATATCAGCATAAATCCAGATAAATTCACTCATGTCAGAACACCTCAAAACATTTTAAAACTCGAATCTGATTTGTTTTCTATTCTTTCATAACTCAGGATGGGAACAGCTTGTTCAGAGCTCTTGCTTGCTCTGAACTCTCACTTTGTTATCTTCTCTACTACTTTTAGAAGATTCCTGTCTCTTTCTCTCTTTTTATTCCACACTGGTTCTCCCTGCTTGGAATAGTTCCTTGTTTCTGTACAAGTCTCTTTCATTTTCTGATATTTCTTTGCTTGCTGGTTTTCTGCCACCAGCTTCATGTATTATTTTTGCTAGTAATATTTTTGGTTAGCTGCTGGTGAACTCTTATTCTTGAGGCAGAATCTTCAGACTGTACTGAAGCTGCTTTGTTGTTAACTGTCTCTTTTAAAAAATCACAGATCAGGGACATAATACTCTCAAAATTTTTTATTAAATTTTGACTACTGCTATTTTGAAAGACTATTTATGGTCTATTCCTGCCATCTTTTTCTGTCTCAGCTGTGTTTCAAAGTAACAGAATGGCTGAGGCTTTAGGACATTTGTTATCACAATTTTTTTCCCATGTAAAGCCAAGATGTTAGTCACCAGTCCATTTTAGAACAACATTTTCCTGATCATTTGATTTAATTTTATTTATTTGTTTAATTTTATCTATTAACTTGTAGATAACAGTATGATACATATGTATTCATCTTGAGAAGAGCACCTGCATTATGTAACTACAGTTTTCAGTAAAATACATCTATAACACTGTCATCTAGTATATCACTGCAGCATAGTGTAGTATATACTCATCTGCCTCCTTTTGATGTCTCTTCATCCATGGAAACATTCTCAAACACATGAACAGAGCTAGTACTGCAGTGAAACTGTTTATTTCACACAGTTTAAAATGAGAACTTTTTTCTGGTCTTAGTACTAGATGGACTTATATGTGTAAGATGCTACCACAGTTATGTGGGGTGCTTTTTCCTATACATGTATGTCTTACTTACACTAAATTAATCACTTGAATGGTTATTATTTTAAATGATTGAATAGTAAAAGCCTTATCTTTTAGTAAGCCTCAAGTTCTCCTTCATGTCTCCCCCACAACTAGATTAAGCATCAGAAGTATATTCTGCAATTTTCCTGTGATTAATTGAAATATTCAATTACTCAAGTTTGGCTGCCTATTTTGTGTGATTTAATTACTTGGTATGTTTTCTTCTTTCCTTTTATGTTATTAAATGCAGTGACAGAGCTGACTGTGTGTCAAGGCAAAGAGCATTACCACACCTGAGGTAGTCATATAGTAAGAGTGAAAAATATAATTAGATGGTGTCAGCAAAAAGCATTACATAGGCCAAAATATCTTTCTCTCATCTCTGTATAATTCCATCACATTAAATTATAGCAACTGATCATTATAGGGGTAATTTTTTCGAAACTGACACTTTCTCAGAATTACAGTTCTAGTTCCTTGCTAAGGAGTGCAATCATGTGTCCTCATTTTAGAGAAATACCTACCTTTCATAACAATGGAAACAGTTTTGCGCGTCAGTTTGTTTGAAAATCCATGTTTGCAGTACCAGTCCTTGTTTCTTAGCAGCCTAAGAAGGAAGAGTTTCTATCTTTAGGTCCTGCAGTGGTGTAATGGTTTAGGAATGTGTGATGGTTTTGCTTGGTCCAGTTTTTGCTAGTGAGTAGGGTGGGGTACAAAGATGGCTCCTGCATGTCCTGTGTAAAGATTCTGGACACAGAGAGCAGACGTCGTAGGTGCCTGGCATTTAGCCAGGGTCAAACCTCGGCAGAATGGTACTCCTCAATTTAGTGCTCCCACTGAAAAACTACAAACCATGCGCTGCTTGGTCTCTCCTCCCTCCCCCTATCCATCCGTCCGTGGTGGGATGGAGAGGAGAATTGAAGGCACATGAGGTAAAGATCACGGATTGAGATAAGAACAATTTACTGGAAACAGGAATTAGATAAGAAACTGAGAGTAACAGTGACAGCAACAATATTAATAAAAGGGTGTACAAGAAAGATGAATGATTCATGCACAAAAAAGATCAACACACGGGAACCCGGAATACTCGAACCATGTCCGTGCTATTCTGGAAGAGGCTCTCTTTCGCTGCCCTGGCAATGATGTGAAGTGGTATAGAACAACCTCTGTGTCCTAGCCATGCCTCCTCCTGGCTACTGCAAATATTAACCGTGTACTGGCCAGAACCAGGACTATTGGCTCATTAAGACATATGTATTACAGAATGCTTTTTGGCTGTTCTGGGGTTCTAGTAAATCGAGCCTAACTGGTAGGACAAAAGAACTTATTTCCTTATTTTTAAATTTTTTTGGGATCCGAACATGGCATGCATATAATCCTATTTTTGTACATTCCATACATTTCATCTTTTCAGATAAAAATTTCTTAAAAAAAGTTTTTTTGAGATAAGGAGAATTATAGTGAAAATGTGGTTGCCGGATCACATTCTCTCCTTTCTCTCTGTCCTGTACCATGCATCCAAGAAAAAGCTGGTGAAAAAGAAAGAACAAAAATATATTCCAATATTATTTTAGTCTAAATAGGTCACATTATTTAAAATTATGTATGTTATTTATTTTAAGAATATGTATTTAATTAATATTCATATTAATTTTGTATTCAACTAAAACCATTTTCACCCCAAATAATATATTCTCTATTGCTTTTCTAAGAGATCCATGACCAGGACACTATCCTGTACTTTCCTGTCAGATTTGAAGTCTTTTTGGGTCTGGTATTTGGTCTGTGGATTTTGGCATAATCTTATTTTAACTGCTCTCCAGGGTGCTCATGATACTCATGTTGCTGAAGTTATTCCAGAAAGCCATGATCAAATCTGAATACATTTCTCTGTACATCATGCACTTCTATGCCTCAGAATATAGATGAGAGATCAAGGTTTTAAATGCACATTGAGGAATAGATTTTTTTTTTTTTTTTTTTAAGTAGGATCCTATCTATAACCTTTATGAGAAAAATTCACATTGAATAAGTATGAACTCTTTCTCCCTCTGACTAATGCAGAATACTTCAGCTTATGTATAATTCACATCTTACGGTTTGTTTGTTGCTCTTCAATGGAAAATTCAATAAAAACTTAATTAAAAAGAATAGATGTAGTATAGTAAAGCTGAAACAAAAGTGTAATTTCAGAGAAAGTCATCTATTATAAACTTGTATTTGTGTGATTTATAATTAAAGCAAGTAGTAGAAATATTAAAACATTTTTTTCTAATGAAAAATTAAATTACTTGGAGAAAAATTATTTCATTATCTCAGAAAGTGACAATAGAGAACACAAGGAGAAGTAATATAAGATAATAGAAAAGATTTTGGAAAAGTAAAAGTGAAGCTATCTGGGAAAATGGAAGAAAAGAATTATTAGTTAAAAAGAGCAATTGCATAAATTATTTCAATAACGTTCCTATAAAAGCCATCAGAGTAGTATCAGTAATATGCACATTTTATGAAGCAGGTGCTACTGAAATTATATTATAAATTGAACAGAAAGAGTCAAATCATTTGCCAAGTGATTAAAGTATTGCAATTTATTATACTTTTAATGTAATATTTTTGTGGGATATGAGTAAGTTTTACAACATGTAATATAGCAATTTCACTCCTTGCGATCAATACCAACTTAGCTCTAATAGCCTGTTCTAAGATTTATTATCATATTTTGCATCTCATACATAGATAAAGGTAGTTATGAGAAGAATAATGGAATTGACTTGTTTTAAAAAATTTTAAGAGCTTCTAGTGAGGAAGGAATGCTGGTACAAGATGCTTTATATTCTTGCATAAGATCTACCTTCAGCGTTGCCTCTCCCATTCCACTGTAATTAACAGCAAAATTAAAACTTACTTGAATGTAATAACATAATAATTTACACCCTGGGGTCTGATTTGTAACATTTTATGCCCTTAGTACAATAAATACATATAGCTAAATAAACGTAGATGTAGACATAGATGTAGACGAAGAGAAGAAGGAAGGAAGGAAGGAAGGAAGGAAGGAAGGAAGGAAGGAAGGAAGGAAGGAAGGAAGGAAGGAAGGAAAGAAAGAAAGAAAGAAAGAAAGAAAGAAAGAAAGAAAGAAAGAAAGAAAGAAAGAAAGAAAGAAAGAAAGAGCCCTGTTACATTAACTTTTATTCTAGAGCCATATTTGTTATGATATTCAATATTTTGATTCCGTCTTATCTCTTACATTCACGGTAAACAGTGTCATTGAAAATAGTGTCAGTATAATTTGAAGATGTTGAATATCTCATACAATCAAGCTATAATGTGTGATTGGATTGCCACCTTCACCTCTTGTGATTATTATCCTCTACAGAGAGATTTGTTGATTGATATCAGCCAATTTAATCAGAAAATGAGGGTGACATCTCATAATAAGCAGTTCCAGAAAAGAAACTTTCAGAAGGAAGGCTGGTAGAGCAAAATCATGGTGAAATGCTTTTTTTTTTTTTTTTTTTTTTTTATTATCAAGTTCTAAAATCCAGCTATGTTTTTATTAAAGAATACATCCACCATACATGTCATACTGAAGTTCTGCAGTATCTGTGCAACCTTTCTGGTTTACAGAAAAACAACTCTGAGCAATGATGTTGATTCTTATGTCATGACAGTTCTTCCAATAAAGATCCAAAAGGAAACTTTTTCAATATGATAAACAGAATGATGTTTTATACCTATTTTTAAATGATAGCTGTTTTTTCCCTCTGAGGAATACATTTTATCTATGCAAGTGTAAAAGCCACAGAATAAATTTTCATTGTCAAATCTCTTCAGATAGACTGCCTGTTCTCCAAGTCAGCTAGTAAAGGTGCCTCTAAGATTTTTTTTTTTACTTAAGTAAGAGCAAATATCTTGAAAAATTGAAGTGTCAGAGAGTCTGAATTTCTAGTAAGAGGTAAAGGTGTCATTTTGAACATATATATGTTATCCCCTGCTACTTGAAAATATAAATTCGAAAGAAGTAAATTTTCTCTTGAGACTGTAAAAACCATCAGCAGTGCTGGCACATTCACACCTAAGTGAAGAAGCTAGTCTCCACTCCCACTGTAGACAGTGCAGACAGATAAGTCCTTCAGGCATCATTTGGAGTGCAAACTCAAGAAGGTATTCACTGCATTCAAACCTGATATCTGTATTAGCCAACTAATTGCTCTGACTCACTCTGAAGTCTTTGCAAAGTAGTAAGCACATGGACAGGGTATATGAAGCAGCCCCACATCAAGTTGCTGCTCACAATTTCTCTCTTTGGCATATTAGGGAGAATGGCCTTCTATGACTGAAGCATAGGCTTCTGCAGAAGAATAATCTTTCTCCACTTTTTAACTTCATAGTTAATTTCGAATTAGTTAATTTTAATAAGGTTTGGTTGTTTTTTGGGTTTTTTGTCTCAGCAGCCTGGACCTAGATATATTCCACCTATGTAGCAGAACATTGCCATACTGTCCTTTTGTACTGGAAGGATACCTATTTCAGAAAATTCATTTTTGAAAATAAACAGTGCTGTCTTATTCTAGTGGGCTTAAGTACACAACTGAACATCCCTCAATATGAACTTTGGAACTGAGCATACAAAGTCAGATTTTAGAAATAGGAGATAGAGTAGTGAATAATACAATGCTCTTTCAGTATGCTGCCTTTCTGTATGTGATATTTTAAGGATATTAAGGCTTTCTCCCACAAGAAAAGAAAAAAAGAAAAATTAGTTAAACAATACCAAACTTATAAATAATTTTTTTAAGAAAGTATCGCTATTTTGGCAAATGGAACTCAAAAAATGCACTAGGCATAATATATGGAAAATATAATTTAGCTGTTATTTGTCAAAACAGATTTCAAAGTGCTTTGAAAGCGAAATAGGAAAGTCTCAAGTGTCATTACTCAAACAGAGTGCAGAAATTGAGGTATACAGACATAACGTGACAGCTTCCAAGAAAAAATAAATGTAAATGATGCTGCAAATTCTACCTCAAATCCCTATACAATGAACTAATGTCTACCTCTTTCCTTGATTTATATTGCCGTCCTGGTAACAAACATATGAATAAAGCATGCATATAAACCTTAGACTGTGTTCCCCCTTTGCCCATGCTTGTCTTCCCTGACTTTATTAGTGTAGCTTACAGGATAAATCACCAGAACAGCTCAAGACCTCCAAGAGGTTTTGTAGAACCTAACTCAAAGTTACAGCATCTGAAAAAAGAAAAAGCAAGGCAGAGAGAAAGAGGAATAGAGGCAGGGAGACAGAGAAAGAGAGAGAAATATTTTTTTTTTAAAAGTCCAAAGATCTTGATTTCTTTGAGGTTTTCTTCCATTTCCAATTTCCACACCTTAAACCAACCTCTAATTAAATATAACCTGATGTTCCTGTTTATTTCTATGGGATATATTTACTGAAATCCTTAAATATTGTAGCTATTTAGGGACCCTAAGTGCCTCAGTCCTTGAGAAAATAATTTGAAAATCCATTAAGGAAAATGAACTTTCAAAGAACTACACTCATTGAGTTTGTGACTTTTTCAGGTTTATTGTTTAAACTTTTTCTCATTAGAGTTAAGATCAGAGAGATAGTGGTATCTAAGTTACTATTACAGTGGCATGTCACTAGCACATATAAATATATAAATATATAAATATATAAATACATAAATATATAAATATATAAATATATAAATATATAAATATATAAATATATAAATATATAAATATATAAATATATAAATATAGATATAACAATATAAAATTTATTCTTTACTTAAACTATGCTAATCATTTTGCATTGCAGAGCTGCCTGAGAGGTAAGCAGAGTAAATGACCAGAGGAGCATTTGTAACATATTCAGTATAAGCACTTGCAGTAAGACTGTTTCCAGCATCACCATATTTAGCAGCCTTAGTGGATTACTATCTTTGCCAATTGAGCTGATATCACGTAATCAACACAAAGATTTACGAACCAGACAATTGAACAGACACAGAAACACAAATACATATTCCAGCTAAGTGCCTATTCTAAATTTTGTATAGTTGCTTGTAAAAAATAAGATTTGGTATTTGCAAATTGCACAATGTTTCTCCGTAAGTCCTGTGGTGTTTTTCCTGTTTAATTAGTTGATTCCTATAAATAAATTGCTCATCAGAAATAGGTACTCACATTACACTCATTTTTTTTCTATATCTAATATGAGGGCTAAAAAGTATATTCCCTTCATCAAACCACCTCAGCACCATGGCAGGGATGAAAAGAATTAAATGAATTCAAAGCTTATGGAACTGGGAAAAGGTCTCGCATTCTATATCCTTTCTTTCTTCCTTGGGAGGAAGCACAGCCACGTCAGGAAAAACACGGCAATATTCTGCAGAGTCTGGAGCTGTATACACAGCACAGAGAAACCTCAATTTTTTAAAACTTAGTAATGCCAGAAAATATTTCAGTCTTGATATTGACACTGAAGAAAAGTTTAAAGCTTAATGAGCATATATATAAAGTTGCCAGTGTAATACTTCTTGAAAGAAAACTAGCTGTTGAATTGTGGATTCACAGATCCAGTGAGACCAGTCATAAAAACATCTCCCATGGGAATATGTAGAAGAAGTAAACTCACATGGAATACTCCAATTGGGAAAGTTTGGTTCCAGTAAGTTGGAGTTTTTTCTGGTAAGAAAGTGTGAAATACTAGAAAACACAGAGTGAAGGAGAACAATTTTTTTCTCCTTAGCCATTTTTGACACATATTTTTTTCCACCAGTCTAATTTCAAAACTATTAGAAAAGGTATTCTGTATTTTATGAGATGTTTTCATCTACAATCAATCATTTGGTATTTTCCTAAACTTCAAGGTGCAAAAAACCAGAAAATGTACAATTTCCATCTGACCTATTCCTTATTCTAGAGGACTTAATTATATTTCTGCCGATGAAAGAATGTTTTCAGGAAAAAAACAGAACAAAACATGCTCTCATGACACACTCTCCATCCATTTAAAAGTTTGGTTAAAAAATCTTGAAATCTAGAAAAAGTGATGTATTTTGTGAAACTATCATTTTGCACAGGGATGAAACCACATAAGACAGTGCATCTAGATTTTACCAGGTGACTTTTAACTCATATAGGTTACAGCATGATGAGAGTAATCTATGAGTTTTCCTTACCCGGTGCTGTTTTACGACTCTCTAACTAAACTTTACATTCAAAAGGATGGGCAGGTGGGTATAGCAGGCTATGAATTGTGAACACTGTCCTAACAGCATTATTCTAGTTGTTGAAAAAAATGCTTTTTTTCTCAAAATTTATCCCTCCAATAGCTTTTAAATGCTCACAAAAGCAGCACACTCTTGATCTATGTCCAGATGGGATTTTTTACAATTCTCTGTTTAGAGTCATTCACAATGCTGTCAATAAATTCTGGCTCATTTGGAATGCAACTGATTAGGTATTCACCCAGATTAAAAGAAAAGGGCTCATATCTTTTCAACCTCACTGCATGGTAGTGGCTTCCCATTTGACAGCATATTGATTTTTATTTCTTATTAACTGTCTATTATTGTTTATTAGGTAATGTTCCATCATACCCTTCTTGACTGATAAATGCTTGCTCTCCTGCCTGTTCATAATGATCCAGTTTAGGTGACCAGCTGCTGGCAATAAAATACTAGCATTTATTATTAAAATGCTAAGATTAGTGATGGAAATGAAAACTCCTGGTTGTACCAGTTTCAAAAAGCATAGAGTGTAACCTATGGCCCATTTTGTGCATAAGCATTAAAACAACCTGTTCTAGGAAATATTCTAGACCATATATTTCTTAAACATTCAGTAGTTTGTGTAGTCCTATTCCAATAAATACAGAAAACTTGGAGAAATATAATTCTTGTCCAGCACTTCTATTTCCTTTCAGATTTTATCTACTGAGGTTACTGGAGACATGTATTGTCCTTTTTTTTTTCTGGCACTATAATGTGCAGGAGTAGAAATCACTGTGTGGCAACCCAGCCCTCTGAGCACAGATGGCTTTTCTGTCAATAATTACAGTTATAGTGCTATTCATCTGGCATTCTAGTTATAATATGACCTGGTATTAACCTTTACTTAGAAAACTGTTTGGCCAGGGATTTTTTATAGGATGTCTGACATAGTTTACAATTAAAGTACTTAGGTAATTTGCTGGAAGGTGAAAGGAAAGCACCTGGTAGAACTTGAGCCTTAACCTTATAGATGAAACAGCAACACATCATAAAATAAAATTTACTAGTGCATGGTCCTACAGAAAACTATGCTAGAATTCTTCTCAGTGGCATTAAAGACTTGCGTGACTTTCACATGAAGTAAATATTTCTAGACTCTTACTACATATTCTGGAACTGTCTGTAATATAATTACAGGGAATCAGAATTTACCAATGAAAAAGTTGAGCATGCTGCTAAAGTTAGTCAGTCTCTTATCTATCAATATTTTTCTGGATAGCTATGCTCACTGCCTAAATCTTTGCTTGGTCTTTTTAGAGGTTTATTTTGCAGTAATTAAATACATTGTAATTATTCTACCTTTGTCTTTTGCTGGAGAATGAGAGCCCTTTTCTAGAACAAAACTAATGGAATGCTTCAAGGCTAGGTTTTAGGGAGAGTGATATCAGAAAAAATAATTTTATGAGCCTATTTTAATGTCTTTTAACATTATTCATATAAATTTCTCAGAAAGTTTAAGAAATGTATTCATTAATTAACCTCCACTATGCAAAGAGAATGAAGAGACTAGCGAGGCAAAAGACCCAAACACTGTATAAAGGAGCATAGTTTTTCTGAATCAGTCAAGGATTCACACTTACTAGATTACAAAAATGTAGTGAATTGTTTATTCGATGGTAAGAAGAGAGATAGAAGATGACTTTTATTCTTCTGTTATTCTGTTACCCTATACTACATCTGTCTCACTGGTGGAAAAACAGCAAACCCTTATTTTCCTGTATTGGATTTAGGCTGATTTTACACATACTCTTTTACACCCTGCTAGAGACACAATTGGACTTGAAAAATAAAGAGTGGCACTTATAAAATACAGACAGTTGTAGCATGCAAAATACCTGATGACATTATGTGTTAGCAAAAAGAAGTTGAAAATTTGTTAGTGTAAGGTCCTGCATCCAGGGAGAAACAACCACAGATGCCAGAACCTGCTGGAATGCAGCTCTGAGGAGAAGCAACTGGGGGTCCTGGTGGACAACAAGCCTGAGCCAGCAGTGTGCCCTTGGGCCAACAAGACTAATGGGATCCTGAGTTTCATTAGGAAGAGCACAGCCAGAAGCTTAAGGAAGGTTATCAATCCTCCCCCTCCACTCAGTCCTGGTGAGGCTGAATCTGGGGTGCTGTGTCCAGTTTTGGGCTCCCCTGTTCAAGAGAGAAAAAGGAAGTAGTGAAGAGTGTCCAGCAAAGCTTTACAAAGGTGATTAAGAGATTGGACCATCTCTCTTATGAGAAAAGACTGAGAGAGTTGTGCCTGTTGAGCTTCTGGAAGAGACATCTGAGAGGGAACCTCATCAATGTCTGTAAATATCTGAAGGGAGGATGTCAAGAGAATGGGGCCAGGTTCTCCTCTGTGGTCCCCAGCAACAGGACGAGGGGCCTTGGGCTCAAACTGAAACACTGAATCTCAATATGAGGAAAGACTTCTTTACATTGAGAGTGACTAAGACCGGGAACAGGCTGACCAGAGAGGCTGTAGAGTCTCTTTGTCTGGAGGGGTTCAAAACCTGCCTGGACACAATCCTGTGCAACCTGTTCCAGAACCTACTTTAGTAGCGGGGTTGGACTGAGTGGGCTCCAGAGTATTCCCACCTTCCAACCCCCACCTTCCAATTCTATGATTCTGTGAAACACAGAAAAAACAACACTGAAATTAGGTGATACGAGATAGCGCAGTTCAACTTCAGTAGAAAGACAGATTTCTCATCAAAAGTGGCTTCTCCCTAGAGATTAAGTACTGTTCTTTGTGGAAAATTAAATGAAGAACTATGAAAAAAAAAAGAAAAAAAAGAAACACTTCAAAGTAGCATCACTTATAATTTCTCAGCATATAGTGCACTAAGTTGCAGATATACTGATACACAATACACTTTCTAACTTCCTCATAACATAGAATGGCATGTTACTGCTTTACTGTGGCATTCGCTCATGTGCTGGCAAACTGAATCTTTGTACATCCACACAAGGAGAAGCCAAGACTTTTAGATTATGCATGCTATCCATGATGCTTTCCTGGAAAAAGGAAATATTATTTTATACCATATAAATATTATCAATGTGTTTTCTATAACAAGTTGATTGCCCTTCTACTTCCGCTTTCCAAAAGAGAAATTAAAAACCTTTAGAAAACTTTATATTACCTGTAGATCTGGACTAAAATGTGGATACAAACAGACTTTTGTTCTTATAGGAAAACCCTTTATATGAAAAGCTGGTATGCTGGGATAAGTTTCTGTAGGGAAGTGACTTCAGGTGCAGCCTTTCTGGTTTCTAAGTAAAATGCACCACAACTTTGTTAGGGAAGACGGATCATAATTCCTCTTAAAGTGCTTATCAATAGAAGTTTTTGTAATTATTCTTACCTTAACACTTAAATGGGAACAGACTGCTGCATTATTTTGTTACTGAGTGTGACTACTAATGTGTTGCAGACTTATAGTAATTTGGTTTCACTGCAATATGTAAACATAAATATTCATAAAATTGTAAAAATAAACTATCCATAAATGCACGTGCCTACCAACAAATAATAATTTTTTAAAAGTTACAGGGCAATGTCATCCTGTAAATTCTTTTGGTTTTCCCATTTATTTCCAAAAACTCTTGTATCATTACTTTTCCTGATTTCTCTAGTAGTAGTTTTGAGATACTAAAATAATACAATAATGCATTTAAAACTTTACTTCATCTATCTGAAGGGACACCTCAATGTATTAAATATTAATTCCTCATTTTCAGAATAAATCAGTCTAGATATTTGGCAATTCCAGTCAATTTGACAGATGTCACAGCATCTCTGAAGAACTTAACAATTTTGCAAACCGGTTTTAAATATATCTCTATCAAAGGTGATAGTAGTGGTCTCTAACCACTTAAATCCAGACAGAAAGCTGTATCCTTTTTAACTTTCTTCACAGAGATTTCACCAAATTCAACTACTTAGAATACCTGAAACAAAATGATTCTATCAAATCAGAAGCAGATTTTTTAAGTTTTTAAAATGCAGAACCACTTTCTCTTTGCCATAAGCAACTCTTAGTGATGTTGCAGACTCACAAGCCAGAAAACATCATGGGAAATCTACAGCATTTCTGCCCTTGAAATGCACGTGTGACCTTTCTTAAGCAATAAGAATTGAAATTCAAAGGCAGAAGTTTCTAATAATGCACACAGCCTGTTAGATTTTTAATACTCTTCTGAATCTTTCGAGCTTTGCCCATCTCTGCTAATTATTTTCATTTCTTACTCTTATGTAGCTAATTTTTCAGTTGTAAAATATTTTGATTGAAATATTAATTTTAGTTTCCTTGGAAATTAAGAAAAAATAATGTTTTGAGGTAAGGATGGCTATGGATGTGAAAGTAAAATAGAAAATGGGTGAGGTTCAAGTAGAAGTGCCATAAAAACTTCATTGTCCAAGAACTAATTTTAAGCAAATATCTAGCAGGTAATTAACAAGAAAACAATTATTTGACAAATCCAGACCCTTCTTCTACCAACAAAAGGCTCATGGGTAGCTCTTGATTTCCAGGAATGTATTGACTCAGTGAATCCATTCTGGAAGTAACTTTCAGAATGGGTTTGTTCAAGGTAAATTATAAGTAGATTACTGTATTTGACATAAGTCACGTGGTACTGCTTTCAGCTTCCTGATAAATGTAATCCAAAACTTCCCCTTTAAATCCTTTTTTACCTGACTCAGACACACACACATGTACAGTTAAAACATATCAATGGAATAATTCTTGAAGGCAAAACTCATAGGGGAATAAATGTTGTCTGAACAATACAATTTAAAAATGCAAGTTAGTATTTAGAGATAATATTACCCATTAGTCATCCAGTTCAAGTGGCTATTCTTGTCACTCCCTTTGAAAAATTATTTACTGAAGCATCATTCCCTGATGCTATGAGTGGAAGCCATTAAACTGTTGTCCTTTAGCAAAGGGGCCTTGGTGGGAACTTGCCTGTGGGATTTTCCTCTCCCTTTTTATGACCTGATTAGAGGAAGCTTATTTTCGTTTTTTTGATATCTGTCTATATTTCATTCCTACATTATTGTTTGGCTTTTGGTTCAAGGGCCTTCTGTCCTCTGCCTATGACTGTTTCTGGCAAATAACTGCCTCAGTGTCTTAGAATTATTGCCTAAGACTTAGGAACTGCTGTAATGGATTAAACAAGTCATTCATCTAAGCAGGTCAGATCTGTTGGTCTCATATTAATATTGCTGAAAGAAGTATGTGTTCAGAATTCCAGCATGTCTGAATTCAAGTCTGTCATGACTGATGTTTTGAATAACAAAAGAAAATAAAAAGACCAAAATAAAGAGCTTTCAACTATTGCCTTTCAGCCTCAAGATTAACCATTTACAACATTTCTCTCAAATTAACCCTGTAAAGCAGTGAGGCTGAATGGAATGTGCATTCATTTTCTCGAGGGTTACTTCTTTACTATTTGTTCTGGTAATGAAGTTCAAGGCATAAATGCAGACACGTCTTCAAGGAGCACCAGAGCATCTGGGGAACAGCTAAAAGAAGACATGCATTTATTGGTTACATTCAACAAAAGAAGAGAAGAAGAGAAAGGCGAAATTATAGGAAAACAATCTTGGAACATTCTGTTCCACGTAAATTTGAGAAAATAGTTTTTTTTTCTTTTTTTTTTTTTAGTTCTTCCTTTAATGCTATGTTGGTTTTTTTAATCAAAAGACGTGGGATAGTGCCTATCTAAATTAACAGATGATATATTTGGCATAAAAACAAATAAAAAGCTGAAAAAAAAAACCAACCCAAAAGCAAACAACACCAAATGTGTTGCATATTGTACTGAGACACTCTGCAGTCATGACTCTTGACTTATGGCCAAAACCTTATCATTGAAAACAGTCCAATGTAACATGACACAGCATATTCAGAATTTTTTTCCTGGTTGCCAAACTAACTGTTGAATACCAAAAAACATTTATCAGTAATTAACAGATGATGCTTCTAGTTAAATTTGCTACAGTGTTTGTTGTGCATTTTATTCTTGTATTATCAGTGGATGTTTGGACTACAGGCCTTCACACCCAGTGCACCTCTGCTCTTTGATGAATTATGCCATTTTTAGGAAATTCTTTTTAAAGTTGTGGTGGTTTTATCATCCTTTTTGGAGGAAAAAGATTCACTGGAAGCAAAGATAATTCAAAGTTTATTTCACAGCTGGGAAACAAACTGCACCCTGCCTCTGTCAATCTCCCCATATCTCTGTTTCACACACACCTGATCCGTTTACATTTAAAACATGACAAACAAGCCATGATATTCTAATAAAGTGCTATCATATTCCCACTGAAGCAGTGAAGAGACTCCCACTGGCACCAATACAAATTTAGCTGGATCCCCAGAAACCTCTTATTCCCTTCATTCAGACTCAGCAAACAATGAAGTGGGGTATCTGCAATTTAGATGCCGAAGAATAAAAAAATTGACCATCTATTTGAAGACATAGCAGATACCTGAGAAAGGCTTGACTTTTAAAAGTCTCTGAGCTTCAGCTTTCTTTTATTTAAAAAAATTATTATTTCTCTTTATATGTCTTCTCTTATAAATAGAATCTTGAAAAAGTGATGTAGATCACTGATGTAATCAGTTTAGTCATTTCTACCTAATATTTATAATTTTATCAGAGAGTAACTACACTACCAGGTAAGCAGGGGTAGAGCCAGTCACATGTACAGTAGCAGATAGAGTGAGACCTTCTTATTTAGTTTATTTAGTCTATTTAGTTCTTTTTTCCTAACTTGATAATAAAGAAGAAAGTACTTTTTCTGATAAATTACACAAATTCATGCTTAAGTTCAGTGTGGCCTCATACTTTTACCATTGTATTACTACTACCAGTTTGTCCTAGCTGATTTTGCTTCTACTGTTTTTACAGAGGTCTTGATGTATATCCAGAGAATTGAGGTATATTGGTTTATCTACAGGAACTGTGTATATGTTGAAAAGCCAAAGACATTTGCTGTCATATATTTTACAGCACTTTGCAAAGGGCAATATAAATTTGTTCTTTTTTATTCTGAGTTTTCTGAAAATGTTTAACACTGTTCTGGAGACTTTTTTCTCTCATTGTCTTCTGTGAGAGCTAGAAGGCCTTTAGGGTATCTTAGAAAAAAATAGAGTGCATGAGAAAACATATTAAAGCTGTTTGCCCTTACCCTTAGAGCAAAAGAAGGATAAATGTTTGTCTATTCCTTTATATTGTTCACTCTCCTTCTCACTTCTTCCCCCTTATCCTCTCCACCATATTTCCATAATTTTTCACATTTATTCCTGCAGAGTTTACTTTATATACTCCTTCCCACCTACCTTCAAAAAATACCTGCAAAAGACTGTAGGTTCCTGTTTGTTTCCATGTCCTAACCATTAATTTATTTACAAACACATGATACATAAAAATGGAATGAACAAAAAGTATATAATACAAAAATATCTAAAGTTAATGCAGTCACTGACTGATGGCCACATGCACTCGGAAATGAGTGCTCTAGCCTTGATGGTAGCAAAGGACACAAAACACCTATATCACAGATTTTCTTTCTTCAAATACAAAATGTATTCAAATACAACTTGTTGTAAACAAGTGCGTATTTTACTGTTGCTCTCATCCATGTAGCCTCTTTTTGGAGGATATTTGTTAAAGACATGCAAATCTTTAACTCCTAATCAGTTCTCCTAACTACTAATTAAATATGGGAGGATTGCAATATACGCATAAACACTAAATATGTAAATAATCCTAAGTTTTCTTCATTATAATGGGAAATTTGGAACAGAGAAATTCAGATTCATTTACAGATATAACATCAAAAATATTCCTTTCATTGATGGTAGCAACAGTACACCACTTCAGGCCTTGATTAGAGTTCATTTTATTAAATGTAGTGCAGAACACATGAAACATCTATTGCAAGGACCTACTAGTTTACAAACTAAAGAACAGACCCTTGAGGAAGAAAAAATTTACTTCTGCTGAAACAGATGTAACTTGTGAATGCTACAACAATTTTTTCAAATTACAATGAACTCCTTTTCATTAATATGTCCATGCAGCAACAAAGTATAAGCTAATTTTCTGAGCACTTACTTTAACCATTTTTCTACTAAAATACAAGGAGCAAGTTTTCAGTCCTTTCACGTAGTAGGGTGACACTGCCTGTGAATATTGCACTAGCAACCTCTGTAGGATGGGGATTCCTTGCTGATATCTTCCCCAGACTGACAGATGCTTATTATTTCCATCCCTTCACATCAGTTATTAACATTTCAGAAGAACCATGATTTAGCTATATGATAGACTGAAGAAAAAATAGAGGTATTATCACTCTACAGTGTCACACATGAGTAGTTTTCAAAGGAAGTAATCCTCTACTGACCTAAGAAAACTGTTCCTCTTTGTGAGGAACATTTTATTTTCTCACAAATAATGGAAGTAGATAAAACTTCTCCATCTATGTGTCATGTACCTTTTTAGAATAGTCATTATCTTCTCTGTTATTAGACTGGAAAAGAGGATCTTTAGTTATTTTAGTGAATTTTGAATGACAATGCTTGTGTTTATGATTTTTTTGTTTGTTTGATTTAATGTATTTGAAACAGAGTAGGATATAATAGAACATCCATTTATATGTGTTGGACACACATTCACATATGTGAATGCTCATTTTTTCCCACACTGACATTCTGCTGTATCAAATAAGATCCCTATTCAGCTTTAAAGAAATAACTGTGTTATAAAAATCAGTTTGGAGAACTGCTTTGTTAAATAATGAGTCTCATTATATTTATATACATTTAGCAGTGAACATTTTACACCCACATACCTATTCAAATACATACCTCAAATTTTGCTAAAAATTCAGACTGAAGTTTGAAAGGCAGAACAGTCTCAATATAATTGGTTTTCCTCACAGTTTTACTAGCTGTAGTAATCTAACTTCCAGGGATGAAGTGAAAAAAATAGTACATATTGGGTCATGTCTACAAAAAGAAAAGAATAAAACCAAAGCATAATTGTAAACTGATCCTTATAATAAAATATCTCACAAGAAACATACCAGAATCAGCAGGAATTTTATTTTCTGCAGTTCTTCATACCAACAATGCTCACTATGAACAGTGAGCACTGCTCTGCACTTCTGCAAAATCATTCAGTACCTTCTGCAGAAGTTTAGAAGGAATAAAAAAGAAATTTCAAATAGCAAAGAAGAACACTGTTGATCTAAAAAAAGTTCTGGGGTATAAAACCTGAAAGTTTTCTAATTTAAAATTATTCCAAAACCTTTTGATGGCTGGCTAGTACACGTATGCTATTTTATCTTTCCAAAGGCTTATGGTCTCAAGTTACCCATCACAACAATGCAGCTCATACTGGCTTTTCACAAAAGCCTCCAAATACGATTGTTCCATGGACTACACCAACTGCAAATAAGTGCAGAATGAAACTGGAAATTTAGTCATCAATTTAATCATTCATACATCAGAATTAAATAAAAGGCAGAAAAGAGGTTATTCCTTTTCAATATACTCAGAAATAAATTTTAAAACTCAATGCTTTTTGGCCAACCAGAACCTTTGTGACAATAAAAAAGCTTCTGACATACAACTTCTTCAAAAGACCTTGAACAACCTCTTGTGAAACCACAGCCACTCTGACAATAAGGAAAGTTCAAATAGCAAGTCTAATGTTTGCCAGATGTAAATGATGTCATTCCTATGGTGAATTTTCTAATGAAGAATAATCTCTTAATCTATTTATTGGTTATATTTACAGTTGCAAAATGCCATCGTTCCTCCATCTGCACTAGCTTCAGCACCAGGGGAATAGACTTGAACAGGACCAATTCTTTGCATAATAGTTCCAAATTATCTGTGTTTATCTATCTAATTTATATTCAACTCAGAAGTGATTCGCTTTTGTTTTAACTAATCAGTACATTTTACTGAATTATTAAAATTTTGACTTAAATCTGATTATGTATCTGAAACATTATTTTTTTAAAGCAGACTAAGGAAAATGACATAGTTGTTCTTATCAGCAAAATATTAAACTGCATATCTTTGATTCAAAAGAAGCAAAGTAGGTAGTGCTGACAAAAAAAAAAAATGGAAATACAGCTTTTAAAGGCTGTTTATTTAGTTTGTTCAGGTGGTTTATTCAGGCTGCCTAAGCTTTTCCAACTTTGCTGCATACAGATTCTGTCTTAGACTGCAGAATTCATTAATGGCACTTGTAATCCTCTGAATGCCTTTCTGAAAACACTGCATTTGCAAGAAACTTCACTGCTCACTGCCTACCTCTGGGTGCATTTACGCTACATTTCACCTCAGGTCAGAAGTACACTCCTAATGTGTAGCTCCCAAATGTCCACACTTGACACACCTCAGCTGACATTGCAATGCACATACTGGATGTATTTCCTCTGAAACTAAACCTGGAGATTCTCCCCAGGAGCACAACAAATGGGCTACCGCCAGGACCAGACTAAAACAAGTTCAAAGTACACCCTCTAGAGGCGCCTATAGTTGGTATTCCACTTTACTCATCTGCCTCTACTGAGCTGTAGTGCTGGCTACTCTATGGTCCTGAAGAATTTATTTAGGGCCTGCTGTGTCATTTTGAAGTTAGGGAGAGTAAAACCCAAAGTATAAACAGTTTTCTCTCCACTAGATCTACATATTATGAAGGTGAGGCTGATGTTCTGCCTGTTCAGCCCATCCTCCTAATCATATTAATATGAATTAAACAGTATAAAGACACTTTATTTTTCTACTTCTGTTTCTTATTTACCTTTTAACTTTCTTGCTTACCAACTGCAGTGATGGGCAGTTCCCCTAATCAACCTTTCAACTGCCTGAGCTGCTGATTGATGGTGTATTCAGTTCAAACACAGATGAGCACAGCTTGAAAAAAGAATTAATTGACAGATGCAAAAAAAAAACCTGAGGCAAATGGATGAATGGACTACCAGCCCTCCAAGGAAAAAAATTCTTTTGTCAACTGACACAAATGATGCAATATCAAATTTATGAAGCATATTGTTACGTTTCTCTATTCGTCCCTCATATTTTTTTACCTACTAAGGTATGTTATTCTATTTCAATTCACAAGTTATTTTACTAGAGCAATAGTAATTAATTAGATATATGAATTCACAGAAAAGTTTCTGAGGTCTTTGTTCAGGTTTATTCATTCTAAGACTGAGGTGTCAGTAACATTGCCAAGATAGTAGTAAGTAATAGCGAAGAAAGAGACAATCACAAATTAAAGATATTTAGATCAACTAAAATAAGCCAAATATGGACAAAATTTTCCTTAAATTTGTAACAAAGTCAGTGCCCCACTTACCTCTAAATCCCCAGGTGAACAGATAGAGAGAAGTACATCTGGGACCAAGGCCACTGGAGTAGGCTGGCCCTGGTCTCCTCCTGGTTCTGTGTGCTACTTCTGTAGTGCTTAAATTGAATTATTACTTGGGGAGTGGAGTGCCCAGTTCCAAGTGAGAAAATAATGAGGACTTTGTTTCAGCCCTTCAGAGCAGTATTCACATCTGATGTTCATGTTTCATTTCATGTGCATAGTACATGTCTACACACTGTGTGTAGACATTTGAGGATATGGAAGACTTGGAGGAGGGAAGAGGGGCAAATGGGAGGCCCCTTGGATGGGGCCAAATGAGACGCAATCATATGCTCGTTTTTCCTGTAAGAATGAATACAGATTACAGTGCAGTTACTTTTTTTTTTTTTTTTTTTTTTTTAATAAATGAAACTCTAGAGAAATTTTCTAACATAAATTATGTGGGCAAGAAAAAAAAGAGATTTGAAAAGCAAATTTTCAATTATATACAAAAATAATTATAAGAACTGCTTGTGTGCAGTGAAAAAAATTTATTATGTGGCCTGGATGGTCCCTTCCAGCCCTGTCTATCTCTGCTTCTGACAGTTTTTTCTTTTTCCCTGGTATCATCTCCTTTCATTGTTAGTCTGAGCCCTGAGCCTGGCTTTCAAAGAGCATTATTTACTGAGGTGAGTTCAACTAAAAGTTTGAATGTCATTTCAAAGGGATTCAAAGCAGTTGCTCTTGAATAGCTCCAGGTGAATAGTTTCACCTAGTGAATAGTTTTAAGAATAGTTTGTTTCTTTTCTCTAACCTTTTTATTTCTTCTCTCTCTTTCTCTGACTGACTTTCACTCACCACAGAAATACAAAGAGACAACCAGTCTCAAATGAGCACAGTGGGGAAAAGGGAAGGGTGAGAAGAGAGGAAAAGGCAGGAATTTATAAGTAGAAATGTAATAATTACAATAAAATGTGGCAACAAAGTCCTTACAGATACATCTACCAAGAAAACACAAAATGTCAATAGATATTAACTTTTATGTTACTTTAAACATGTTAGTCTTTAGCCTTGGAATAAAATGAATAATTCTCACATGGCTAGAGTTTGCCTCAGAAAGTTTCTCCTTATATTTCCCCAGCTTTTTAACTGAATCTAAAACAGTGCTAGGTCACAGTAAATGATCAAATGTAGCCAGAGTAATTTTGAAGAGCATAAATCAATGCATGGGTCTGGTCTATGAAGAAGATGATGAGCTTGAACTTTCACTGACATTTTGAATTTGTAATGTACCGATTTAATAGTTGCTTACACATGTGATGAATCAGCATTAGCAGACACAATGGATTTCTTACATCTGTTCCTATGCATCATTGAACCATTAGTGATTACCATTTGTGTTCACGTTACAGCTGGCTAAATAACTGAGATCAATGTCCTTTGTAGGATTACCAAAATACTCTGGAGTTTACTTGTCCATTTCCTTTTGAAAGTATGTCTTAATCCTTCTCTTGTAATTAATATTTCAGAGTCAACTACATGTACAAAACACCTTTCAAAGTTTAAGGTTTCCTAACGATTCTTACACAAAACAATCAGTCATTCAGGCCACTGATTTTAAGTCTGTATATCTTCTGAGGACAGGAGATACTAAAACATCTGACAAGGGCTATATAGGAAATTTTTAACAGGTCCAGAAAATCCACAGAGAATTTTTATGATTGTAAAATGTGGTTGTTTTTTGTTTGTTTTGGGTTTTTTTTTTTCCCTAAATCACAAGATTGCAAACTACTGAATAGCAATACATATAGGAATGTTACTATTGTGTTGCCATTCAATCAGGAGGAATCGCAAGGGCGTAATAGTAAGGACAAAATGTTACTGCTTCTCAATAGCTAACAAAAGGGTTTATCCACGAAAAGCAGCATGAACCATTTCTCCCAAAATCTTATAATGCCTCAATGGATTCTCAACATAGAGTATTGACAATCCCTTTCTGGAATGTCTAAGATGTAGATAATGAAGAAGAAAACCTTTTTCAAAGAAAACTACTAAACCTGACAAACTGTAGCATCCAAAGTTTTCTCCTTCATTCAAAGCCCTTTTGAAGACTCCAACCAATCCCCACACACAAAACTGTTACAGTCAGCTTTGAGAAGCCTCATCATAATTTGCTTTTTATACTCTGGGCTCATTTCTGAGTAGTTCACATGCAGTTTTCAGGAGCTAATGCTGGCTGGTGTAAAAGTCTTCCTGCATGGGATGTGCACATGACACTTCATAAGGCTGAGATGGTGAACTGAGGGGCAGGTGGGATGCAAGGAGGATTAGGGGTTAACAAGCTTATGATATGTAGAATATGGGTTGCAGCACCATGTCACAGAAACAGAATAAGAGCACATGACATATGCTACACTAGCTACTGCTACACTTCAGGGGAGTCTTTTAAATATCAGGATATAGGAGCAGTACCCTGGCCTGTGACACTACTTACTAATCATTGTTTTTCTACAGAGCTCTTAGTAAATATTGCTGAAGAAGAACCCTGCATAAAAAAATACTGTGCTCACTGCAGTATTTGAAATTGTTTGTTTCCACCAGCTTGTATCCAAATTCCTGGATTAACAGAAGAGGGTTCAGGAAGAAAATGTGTTTTGTAACTTTGGAATGAACTTGAAGTTAAATGAAAAAAATTAATAGTGTATTTGTTTTATTCATGGAAGACAAAGTAATTTGTTAAGTGAAATTTGCACACCAAACATTTCTAAAAATGCAGCACTTGACCTAGTGCAGTGTTGTTTAGGGAAATCACTGTTCCTTTACATTTTGGGAAAGATGCAATGAGAGTTAAAAATGCTTTGTTAAACAGTTTTCTTTCCTAAAGATTTGTCCTGTTTATCAAATATTGCGTTGTTTGACATCTTCTATATATTCATTATTTTCTCATTTTTTTTCTTAACAGCTTTTAAATATTGTTTCAGGACTGTTGTTTTACTGACAGAAATTCTTGAAACAGAATTGTTTTTCAATGCACTGCTAAAAGATGTTCATTCAAGGTGAACAACAGCTTGGATAGCTTCCCCTCTGGACTGATTGACAATAATGCTGAAGAAAGGATTTTCTTTTGAGCTTGCTGTTTCACAGTCAAAAAGCTTGCCAGATCCAATAAAACTGTATTTACTTCTAACTGTTCATCACATCTTTGCTCTCTGTGCTAGAGAAGAAATTTAGGAAAGCAAACTTGAGTTAAAAGTTCCAACAAGCTAGTCTACAGACCATTATTTTAAAAGTCTCCTTGCTGGACTTCAGATTTAAAATAATTTGCACACCATCAATAGTGATCCTTTGTTCTGCTTTCTAAGGTTATGTCTCTCCACCCCACATGACCTGCTTTTTTATGTATGATTTGTGAACAAATGGCATGAATCAAAAATGCCATACTAGTGAGAGAGAGGAGGACCCAATGACTGTTTTAACTTTCTCAGAATAAAGCTCTCTTTTGTATAGCTGTACTGATGAGTTAAAAGTCCAGGTCTTTCCTTTCCACTCAGCTTTCAAAGTGTGAATGAAGCAAAGGAAACCTAGAGGGTAGTTCAAAGCCCATTGCATTTATTGAGAATGTAACCATTGTCTTCAGTGTGCTTTGGAGGTGATCTGGAAGTGCTGGTTCAGGTGTTCAGCAGTCCACCACAATCCAAGGTGGAGCACTTACCTGGGCTGAAAATGTGATTTAGTTCCTTGAGTTCCTATCAAAATCCACTATACTCTAATTGGGGAAAGCCACTGTGGAAATACTCTCCTGCAATTTCCAGTGAAACCCTTTGGAATTCATGCCTATGAAGTGCAGAATTATTTTAAAGCTAATGCTAAAGGAATTAGCTAAAGCTAATACCTTAGGTCAGTCCACAACAATAACTTCATCTGGACAAGAAGTAAGATATTTCCTTCCATCAGGACATGTAATATGACAGTCATACAGCAGAATTGTTTAGCCACAATCCCTCATGAACAAACAAGCATTAAGTATAAAAAAGGAGCAATACAAGTTTGAGATTATGTTCACAGATAGAAGGATTAGAGCAACTAGCCCACACCTCATAGGCTATAGTTCTATAGTATTTTTTATTACAGAAAATCAAGAAGTCCCATAGTTCTATGTATTGCACAAATTCTTCAAACAGCATCAACTGGATGTCCTCAAAGACCTTGCAGTCGGGCTTGCAAAGGTTAAGACAGTAAAAAGACATAAACCAGGGCACAGAAATCCAAATAACATTCCCCAAACTACCACAGACTATAAGGGAAGTTAAGAGCCACCCATCAACTCTCCCTCTGCCTATGGAGCGCCTTTTACCTTTCCATTCCCTATCACTAGTTCACTGGTATCAGTTTTTGCAAGATCCTTTGGAACACTGAAGGGAAGTGAAAGATGGAGATCATTTTATCAGGTTTTATGGCCTTAAAATAGGCAGCTCTCAATGTTGTTCTCATAATCAAACCCATAAAATAACACATCCAGTTCCAGTTTGAGAGAACTAGAAAACTCCTGTGTCTTGGTATTTATTTTTTCATTAAATAATTCCTGGCCTTTGGGCCTAGATTCAGCAAATTTTTCAGACTGAAGTTTTTAGAGGTATTTTGAACAGCGGAACCCGCAAGTTGTACAACTGTCATTAGTCACAAAACACTTCAGGTTATTTTTCCCTTTCTCCACTTTGTGTTGCTTAAAAAATAGTTCTATCTTCAGCTAATCCATTAAGCATTTGCTGTACGTTCAGCAGAGTGGTCATGTTGTAGAGACACCATCGTTCCTCATTTTGCTCTATGGCAGTTTGGCTGTACCTCAGAGAATAGCACTTTCTTCAGGAATAGAAACACTGTAGTTGATTTTAAGGAACTCAAATGTAACTGTGCACTACCTAGGCTAAAATTTGAAGGCATAAGGCTGGAATTTGATAAAGGCAATATCACTAAAGTGAGGCTGCACTTTTGCAGACAATTTGACTTTAAATTTGCTCTTGGTTTGGGGGAATTTTTTCCCCTCAAGCAACTAAAAGGTTGAGGAAACAAGAGACAAAAAAAAGGTTTATTTGATGGACACGCATAGACCAGATTGTAGTATCTATATTTATATTTTAATGCAGAATGCTTTCTGATTTTTTTTTTTAATTTTTAAATACAGTCCTTTTGTTCTTAACTACATTTTAAACCTGTTTTCCTGCCTCCAAGTCACAAATTCCTGTTACATCAAATTTTAACTAGAAGGGAAACAAATAACAAACAGGTAATATTATGTCATTTAAATAAATTTAATATTTCTTGTTTAATTTTAACCTGTGATTTCTTTTATGTTTACACAATACAGGTGACATTTTCAGGTACACAATATTATTCTGTACGTTCATTGTTAGAACTGAAGAAATCAATTTCTCAAATAAGGCATGTTAGTAGTTTAAAAACCAATCATATAGTTTAAAAAAATAACTAAAATTCACACCTTCCTGCAAGATGTTTCAATTTCAGATTAGCTGTTATCCCTGTTAAAGAAACAAGGAATCCTTTAAGTAATCCCTTATTATTTTTAGGCTATTACTTTTTGTCTGCTTAACTTCTTAAAAGGAATAATGCCTAGCTGTTAATCTAAAAACAGACCAGTCTCTCCTTGTTTGGGTATCTGCTGTAGTAGAATGTGGGAATCTGGAATGGAACAGTACATATGCTGTCTATAACTGATTGGCATATACTAGCTGGATGATACAGCCAAAATTAAAACATGTTTTTCTTGTAATTTTCTTGTCTGTTTTGGGTGTTTTGTTTCCCCTCTTTTTTCTTTTTTTTTTTTCTTTCTCCTTTTTCTTTTTCTTTTTCTTTTTCTTTTTCTTCTTTTTCTTTTTCTTTTTCTTTTTCTTTTTCTTTTTTTTTCTTTTTCTTTTTCTTTTTCTTTTTCTTTTTCTTTTTCTTTTTCTTTTTCTTTTTCTTTTTCTTTTTCTTTTTCTTTTTCTTTTTCTTTTTCTTTCTCTTTTCCTTTTTCCTTTTCCTTTTCCTTTCTCTTTTTGTTTTTGTTTTTGTTTTTGTTTTTGTTTTTGTTTTTCTTTTTCTTTTTCTTTTTCTTTTTCTTTTTCTTTTTCTTTTTCTTTTTCTTTTTCTTTTTCTTTTTCTTTTTCTTTCTTTTTCTTTTTCTTTCTTTTTTCTTTTTCTTTCTCTTTTTTTTTTTTTTTTTTCCTCCCCCAAATGACAGCCAGAAAGAAATTTAAATCTGGGGCCATAAGAATGTCTATTTCTTTCACTGACTTTGTAACAGCTCTCATCAGAACTGGAAAGTGGAGGACTTCTAGAAAATGTCTCAGGAAGTGTTCTACTGAATTGAGGCATGGGGGAAAAATATTTACCATGCTCAAGAACAATTACTTGCTAGTATCTCTAGGAAGGAAGTCCCATAGTTCTAGGTATGAAAGTTTACCATTACAATTATACTAGCAATAATTGAAGTACAAAATTATAATCATATAATATAATCATATAGAGTCATTAAGAGAAGTTACATTTTACATTTATTTATTACTAGAAATGTTGCAGATAGATGTAAAATTATCCTCAATGCTATTTCTAGTAATGCAGACAAGCAGCACAATGCAGTCACGACATTTTAAATGAATTTTTGGGCTCTTTTTATCTTCAGTGAAATATAATTATTTAAGAAACTCCAGAGATGTAAACTTATAATAGATTTTTATTATAATCAGATTTTTGTATCTTTCTTATAATCAGATTTTTGTATGTATCTTACTGGCATCTTGGTAATTAGACAATGAATTTTCTTCTTGTTTCAAAAACAGTTCTCTCCCATAAGCACTCTAAATGAGGGAGACAGAATTCCATAAGAAGAAGTGCACATCATAACAGCTATGTAAGAAGTAATGGGAAAGTATTATTCAAACCTTACTTTCTAAAATAATGATTTAAAAAAAAAAAAAAAAAAAAGGCACACAAACTTTATTCCATAATGATGTCAAAGAAAGAAAGCAAATCCTGGCAAACTAGTCTTGCTTTGTTCGCTGAACATCTTTCTTCGTCCTCAAATATGTACCGAGAATTGCACAGCATTCAGTGTGAGCTGTCTGAAATGCAATCCTAAACAGGAATTTCACAAGGAGCTTTTTGTTAACTACAACTGAGAAATCATTTCAAAATACATTACAGATAGCATATGTATTCCATTATAAGGGTTGCAGTGGACCTTTCCAGAGGATGGAAATAAGCTATAGGAGATGGACTACTGAAGATAAGCCACATAAATTCATCTGCATCAAATTTAGCTTTCAAAGTTATTATTCCTTCCAGATATATGCTTTAAAAAAAGCAATTTCTTCAGTAAAGAAAATTGTTTTACTTACAAAGTATCATAAATTCAGTTTTGCAGTACTGAAATCAAAGTGAATGACAAGCTTCTAGGGATTCTTTTTCCAAGCATGAATACTTTTGGACAATCTGATTATTAGCCTTTATATCAAGCTATTCAGCTCATTTTGCATGAACTCCCCTATATTTCCATGTCCATCAGGATTAAGCAGTAAATGCTAAATGAACTGCACAAATCACATACCTATATGATACTTTAAAACACTTAAAAGGAATTTGGAGCAAGTTATTGTTTGTAATGACAAATGCAGGTATCTTTCAAAGCACTGTAAAAAATTGCAGTTTGCTCTTCCTGCTGGATAATTGGGATTACTTTGCCAAACTTGAATACAGTATGTAATTTAAATATGTATTTGCATGTTAGCATTTTATTAAGTATATTCAGAAGAAGAACACATCAAGACAAATATCAATAGAATGTCTAAATTATTTTAAATATCAAAGGTGTATGACATGAACAGGACAACCGGTGGATCAGATCCAGCCAGTGTGTGTTTATGAGAGACAGACCTTTCTTGACTAACCTGATCTCCTTCTATGACAAGTTGATCTGCTGTGGATGTAGTCTAACTGGCTTTCGGTAAAGCCCCTGATGCTGTTTCTGCAGCATTTCTGTGGAAAAATTGTCTGCTCATGGATCGGATGTGTGCACTGCTCCCTGGGTAGAACTGGCTGGATGGCCAGGTCCAGAGAAGGGCAATGAAGCTGTTGAAGGGTCCAGAACACAAGTCCTGTGAGAAGCAGCTGAGGGAGCTGGAGTTGTTTGGCCTGGAGAAAAGGAGGCTCAGGAGGGACCTTATCCCTCTCTATAACTCCCTGAAAGGAGGCCATAGACGGGTGGGGGTTATTCTCTTTTCTCAGGTAACAAGTGACAGGAGGAGACAAAATAGCCTCATGTTGCACCAGTGGAGGTTTAGATTGAATATTAGGAAAAATTTCTTAATGAAAGGCATTATCAAGTATTGCCACACGCTGCCCAGGGAACTGGCTGAGTCACCTTTCCAGGAGGTATTTAAAAGATGTGTAGATTTGGCACTGAGGGATATGGATTAGTGGTGGACCCAGCAGTGCTGAGTTCATGGTTGGACCTGTTGAGTTTAAAGATCTTTTCTGACATAAATTAAACTATGAACCCATGAGTGAACACGTGGTGTTTCCTTAAACATGTTACTGAGGATGGTATAAGCTATCACTTACTTTTCCCTGGCACTGTGCTCTCATGCCATGGCTGTTAAAGTCATTACCACCCCCTGTTTGAAAGAACTGGAGTTGAAGCCTCTTCCGTCTATTGTGTACAATACTTGGCTAAACAGAGAAATGCAAGACAGGGAAAGTAAATACAGTGGGAGTAAATAAAGAGAATGAGTTTCGGATTAAGGGTTATCTCATTTCTGCAGGTTTTCCAGAGAATGAAAAAAGAGAAGAAAATTGGAAGCTCATTTTGCCAGAAGCAAATTTGATAATTAAATGTACCTTTTTTTTTTTTTTTTTTTTTTTTTTTTTTTTTTATGTTGAACTTACATTTTTTTTACTTCAGTAACAAACTGTTCTTCCAGGTCAAGTAGAGGTTCAGAATATACAGCTTTAATAGAATGCCCCTGGCTCTTAGTGTGGGAAAATTTATGTAGGATTAGCCTGCCTACTTCTCCCACTGGACTACAAGCAAATAGAAAGAATGTCATCATATTTAAGTTGCAGTACTGGAATGAAACAGAAAAGAATGCCATCATTAAAATGGAGTCACTATATATGTATGTATTTATTAGAACAGAAAAATGGAAGTAAAATGGTGCATTCCTGAGACAATTATTTAATGTCCTGGTCTCAGCCACTCACCATTGCAGCCCTTCTCTCTCCTGCTTAATTATGTAGGTGCCCAGAGAGATTAGTCTCTTAACTTAGGCATCTTGGATTCTATCCTGCATTTGAGAAATACAAGTTTACCCTGCAATATAATTATTTCTTTTTCTTTTTTAGGCATAAATAAAGAATTATTTACCTGACACCAAGAGCCACAACAACGTAATGGCAGTATAGAAGAATACTGTCCTTCCCTTCTTTATTTAGTAATGCACCGAATACTTACTTGTAATGACTTGTTGGTCTGTACCCATTGTGCAATTGCAACACAGATATTGATGTGTTGCAAATATTTATGTAATGTCAAAATCTGTGTTCCTGTGTGAATGATATTTCATGTGGTGTCCAATATGAAACTCCAGATGAATGGTATCAATGTATCATGGAAACATGGTCAGTAATAAAAAAAGTAAAATGAGTGTAAACCAGATGACTTTTCCTGTCTGTTTTAATAATTTATCTGACTCTTTCATTTGTAGCTTTATCTGGAAAGCAGAACGAGGACATTTCTCAGGCCTGAATTATCAACAACATATCAATATTCTCAGTTCATACAGAGTAGCAGAGTAGAAAAGAGAACAACAACAAAAAATATATTTTATCATTTAAACAAATTAGCACACTAGATTCTAGATGAATCTTCAGCAATTACATAAGATCATGAGTGCTGCAGTAGAAACAAGTAGCCTATGAATTTAGGACACAAATAGGACTAACGGGAGAAAACTAAAAACAAGCAAAAAAGAACACAGTAAAACATTTGTCAAAACACGATAAAAATAATTTTGTCAATAAAAAGCTCTTATGGTCTCCATTGCTTTTGATATTACACTAAAATTTTCAAGAGAGAACACTTTAATTGTTGGGGGAAGGCAATGTTGCACCTTCATAGAGATGATATCATAGGCACACCAAAGTAATTTGAGTAGGACCACTCCTGAAGATGTAATGGGTGAACAGGACAACTAAGTTGCAAGGAATATTTTGTCTTTTTTCTTTTTTCTTTTTCTTTTTTTTTTTTTTAAGAAGAAAGTTAATATAAATGTATAAACCTAAACAGTATGCCTGTGCTCTCCATATGAACAGAAATTTCATTGCAACAACTTTTCCTGAGCTTTAACCTCAGCATATCATAGTATCCTGATAAAATATCTTCACTCAAATCCTAACAGAACACTTAATTCTACTTCAACCAAAGCAATTATCTTTAAATATAACGGGAAAAATAATGCACATGAGACTGTTGTCTGGACATGCCTTGCTTGTATTTTTTACCCCTACTTATTTTCCATATGTTTCTGTACAGATTATGAAGTCTGAAATTTGGATTTCAAAGTCATCATGGTCTAAATGCCCAGAATAGACCCCAAACCTTTGGAGGGAAAAGAAGTGTTGTCGTCTGTGTGCTCTTCTAATTCCATAAGAATTCCTGACATTGCTCTTATTTAAAAATATGATCATTTTTATACTTAGTTGGAATGTGATTTTCTGCAGCCTGGCTTTTGACATAATCACTGAAACTAATTTAATTGGTCACTTCATCCATTTTGAATTCTCCACGTCTCCATTGTGCTTTAGAGGCGAGATAACTTGTCCCTTTAAGACCAATGACACAGTGCCTTTGCCAGCACAAACTACCTTTGGCATAACAGTTTCTTCTCCAGAGTCACAGAGGGATATACTTTTGTCTTCCTGTATCACTGCTATGTTTCTCTCATTTAAACTCTTAATGTGCAAGCTTTTGGACTCTGAGACTATACTTATTATGCTTACTTGCAATTATAATTACAACAAAAAGCCCTTAAAATATTGTCTGGCCATAATATACAGACAATAATGAAGAAGAGTTTAATGAATTCACAGTTCATTTCAGGCAGGGTATTTCCTATTTTGAAAACCTGGATAATGAAGGAATGATAAGGTGTTGGTCCGGCTGTATTTTATTTTTGTGGGATGAGATGTTAAGTCTTTCTAGATGAATATGAGAAGAGAGATGTTTTCAATATGAATGAAAAAGTAATATGAAAGATGAAATACGAAAGGAATTAAAAAGTGAAAGTGAATGCTTTGTATGTAGTATTTATATGCAGTGTTTCATCACGCAATACTTCCATAATAAAGCCTTTTCCACCGGTGTCCAGACACCCTTGGTTACTCACTTTGCACTGATTTATTCAAAATAAAGGTCATGAAGTTTACAAAACAATGCTCTTAAAACCAATGCTCAGGGCATCTTTTCGTTACCTGCTTAGAAGTCCTTGGATCAAGTACTACCTAGATAGCAAGCCAAAGGTCATGCTGCAGTTAATGGAGGTCACAGCTCGCTTTATTTGGCAACTACATTATCTGGGAAAGCAGATGATTGAAACCTCCTTTTACTCTTTGAATGTTTTGCTTCATCTCTTAAAGACAAAGGAGAGGTGCTTCTCTTTTCCACATCACTTACCTCAATGATCACTTAAGCATAAAATTAGAGAAAAGAGAAGAAAATCAAGGTTGCTGTCAACTCCTAAGCACTATGCTAATGAAATCACTACCTTCTGCATATGCTTTTTGCATAAAATTGTCTCCAAGTCTTAAAATAGCTTTTCCAACACAGTTCTTCTGACATTATTCTTTCATTAAATCATTGCCTGGTTAATTGTATCCTATTGATGATAGCAATCCATTGATGCTGTATTTTCTTTTTATCAAGTAAAAGGTCAAATCAACTGAAACCTGCTATTAAGCAAATAGAAAAGACACTGAAAGCAGTAATAATAGTCTCTGCCTGCATACACAAGGTTGATGATAAAATGAAGGTGGAAATATACATTTAAAATTAACCCACGTAAAAACATTGCAATATCTGAAGAAAATATTATATGATAAAATGCTCTGTTTACACATAGAAAGAAGCAGAGCTGAATTTATAGCAATAATGAAAGCGATATACAATGTCATTGAAGAAAAATGTATAGTATTGCTATCTAACATATTTGTATTTTGGTTACTGTTGATAAACTACCTTAGGAATTCAGTTACACTTATAAATAATTTATCTTATAATTGTCTTAAATTGAGTATTCCTTAGAGAATTTGGCTTGGAGCAAGAATATAATATTGCTAACCCTCATGAAAAGGGGGAACATTTTATTCTTCATTTCTTAATAATCTTAATTATCTGTCCTTAACAGTTGTATGCCATTGTCATAAATACTTAGGCTTGAAAACAGAGAAAATAATAGACCTTTAGAGGAATAGCAAGTTACATCGCACAAGTGTCAGACGACATCAGCCACTGAACAGGATTCTTCACTATACATTATATATTTTGTTTCCCTAGCAGTTCTCAAAAAAAAACAAAAGGAATTTTTTTTTTCTTTTAAGATAACCTGAAACTATTACCCTTCTTGGAAAATACGGAAATTTGAGAAGCTGGGGAGAAAAGCAGCCTTGTTTCAGATGAAGAAGATTATTTGTTACCCTTTGTTTTGGCTCAAACAGGACTGAAACTTTTGGAAGATAAAAGACTACTTCTCAGCTTTATAGTAAACTAGACATTCCAATTGCAAATGTCAAAATGAAAAGTTTGACTTTTTCCTACATTGCATTTTTCCAAAATACAAGCATTTCAATGACTGGAAATTGATTCAGAAAGTATTTCAGCATCACCAAAGATGTGTTTATTCATTTTTATAGCATGCAAAAATGGCAGACAAATTATTTAATCCAGTTCTCCTCTAGATACCTGTATTATTGTGTAGCTTCTATTATTATCTGAGCAAATCACAATCTTGAATGTATTTATACTCATAATAACTCTCTAAGATAGGAAAATAGTATTGGTGCATACAAAGAGACATCTCAAAGAGCGGTCATAGCCCAGGGATATTCATTACTGAGGGAAATTTCCATGCCTGAGTCAAGCATCTATCACCTCTGTATGTTAAAAGGCAAGAATTACACACCAAGAGAAATACCTACAGCCTCCTGCACGCAGAAGAGGCAACCAACAAAGGCAGACAATTACTAATGCTGAAAATTTGAGCAAAATTATCTCTAGCACAGTTAAATATTTATCTGTGATTCTGTCATTATGGGTCTCACAGAAAATATGATCCCTCCAGCCAGCAGAAATTCTGAGGCAGAAAGTCATTCCAGTTTCAAGGTGAAAAGAGACAACTGGACATAGGAAACCTAGATTCCTATCCTTGTTACAGCCCATGTAAAATATATAGGTCAGGCAACTGAGACTGCCACTAGAAATTCTATTCCTGCCCAGTGCTCTTATTCAAATTTACCTGCAGAGGCACAGTTTGATTTCAGTGAAGATATGGAGCTTCCCAACCTGTGCTGTTTAATTCACACAGGAATGGAACACCAACACAGAATTGCCTGTCCCAGCATTTCCAGCTAATGCTTCTCTGCTCTACCAACATTATTTAAAAAAAAAAAAAAAAAATCTATGGAATATTTGTGATTAATCTTTATTAAACATAATGAATTTTTAAGTGGCACCACATCCTAAACTCCTGATGTTGAACTGATAGGTCATTAGATGCAGGCTTATACCCTAATCTGAAATGAATAGAAAGAATACACCTTTCCCTAAAATCTTCTGAAGAATTGTCATTCTTCAGGGAGTTAAATAATCCCTGAGAGCAGTAGCTTGAAATAAATTGTTAAAAGGTAGTTGTCCAACCTCGATACCAATTACTAAACATTTGGGTTTCTGCTCTTGAAGAACAGAGCATGAGGTGGAATTCAAAAACAGCCACACTGGATCAGTTCAAATGTGCCATAATCTTCATCTCCAGAAGCCCAGTGGCAGATTCTTAAGTATGTTTCGGACTCTTTTTATTCTCCTTGAAAGGGAGTATTTTCCTGGCTTGAGTCCTAAAAATGTATTTTATCCTACAATCTACAGAACCAACAACTTTTCCTCAAGACATTCAGGATGTTTTTTGATCTGTTCCTCAACTCTTCAGCTGCATCCTCTACAGCAACTGAAATACTTCTTTCTCGATGCTTTCTCAATGTCACTGACTGCTGCTGCTCACAGGGTACAGTGTCTGGGCAGCAGCTGAACAACTGATAGGGCTGTAATCCAACCACACTCTTGATCCTCCTAGTTTTAACAATTCTTAGCTTGTTCCTTTCATTTTGATGGACCTTTAAGGAGCAGAGGCAACCAAACTGATCAAAAGGTAAGATGGTTTTACCCTTTTTATTTACAGATTAATTCCTGTGACTTTTAAATCTGATAGGGAAGCACAACTGCTGCCTCAAATGCATATTACAGAGGGTGTTGCTTACCTTAACAATAATGGTTAACTAGTACATGAAACTCATTACATATAATTATTTTGCAGCCTATTCATCACAAGAACAAGACTGATGGAACAGATGTGATTATAAGGGATGAATTCATATTTTCAATAGGTTCCAATTATTAATTTACCAGTCGATCCACTCATATGGCTTTTTGGCATGTTTACAAACAACTGAAATTAGAGAATAAAATTTGCTAAGGGATGATCACAGAGAATAGGGCACAGAGAAAAAGAAGGTGAAATATGATGGCAATGGAAAAACACCAAATAACATGTTCGTGTCAAAACTTGAGCATTAGTGAGCATGAGCCTCCTAAGCTGAGTGCCATATAAACACAAAACCAATTTGTAATAAAGTTATTGAAAACTAAAACAGGCAAATTTTTAAGTAGTAAGGTTATGTATGGCTGCCCCATATTGGCCTTTGGGATCTATAAAAAAACTAACCACAGGATTTTCAGTTTTGAGAATAACGTACAATTCTCTGTGACTGCCAAAAGAAGCAGAAAAAGGCACTGAATATGTTAATAGCAACCACCAACAGGCCTGCTATTAGTCTGGCCATTATAACAGGTGGCTGTAGTTAGCAAGGGATATTAACACAGGGTTTTTTCTGTACTTCACCATATGGTTCCCATTAATTTAATACACACAAAAAAAGGAAGATATTTGTCAGCAAGCAAATCTTCCTCTTTAAGCACCTCATTCAAACCCCAGGTACCCGTGAGATAATTTTGCTGAATAAAACATTATGGCCCACATGCTTTTCCATGTAATAATCTGTAATGGGTATTTTAACAAATCTATGGCAGTCTCCTCAAGTTGACACAGTGATGTGTGCCCTTAATGAGGAAGAACTTCACAGTGCAGTAGATGGCAGTAATAGTTATACAATACCAAATCCAATAATACATTACAGAGCCACAGCTGATCTTTGGCAGTTCACAGGACACAAAAATAGAGTCCAGCAGTATGAAATTCTCTCCTGCATTACTAACCTGCATGTAGTGATCTGTTTCCATGCTGTTCTATTGTGTCCAAACAAAACCATTTGAGCTAAAGGAGATGCTCTCTGATTTTGCTACAGCAAATACATCTGTACTGGCCTGCCTGGAAAAGAACAATTGAGGGAAGAGAAGATTAAAGGCTATAAAATTGCAAACAGCATAAAGAAGATGAAGAGAACTTAAGCATTAATCACTGTCCGCACAATGCAGAAAGAAGGGGATATCAATGAAATGATGAGGCAGCAGGTTACAAATGAAGAAGAGGAGTATTTTTTCCTACTCTGTGTAAGTGTTTTATGTGAACTCATTGTCAAAAGGCATTGTGGATTCCAAACATTTAGATGAATTTAAATATGAGGAAGATAATTTCATAAAAGAAGATATCATTGAGGGTTCTTATGAACATGTTCTCCAAGTGCATACTACTGGCAATGGGGAATCAGAAGAATTATCGCTGTTTTTCCTCTCTTTTGCTGGTCCCTCACTTTCCTCACTTTTGCTGGTAGGCTTTTTTTGGCAACACTGTCCCATCCCTAACGGTGTTTTCTACCCTCAAGAGTGAGCAAATAAATACACATATAAGTCAGTCCCTTGCAGTATGCATCAGTCTGCTCTCTTGCACATTTTAAGCTTTTGTAATGGCTTCCTTGTAAGAAGGTTGTGGTTTTGTTGGCAATATTGTAAAGGAAATATGTAAACTAAACTCCTTTTGAACTAGCTCCACCCAGACCAATTAAAAGCAAGCTTCAGATATTGCATTAGGAAAAGGCTCTTTTAGGAGGCAATACACAGAGTGAATACACTGGAATTTGGATTGGGCTTAGATTGTTCATAACCATAAATAGTGTGATAGAAATCACTGCCAGCATCAATTTTCAAGTCTGAGAGACTTGTTGCAGTAATATCAAGTTAACTGCACATTGACTTTGGCACACTTAGGTTTTTCAATAAAGATATAAACTCAAAACTTATTCTTTAAGAAGTTTCATCATATATACATGTTATATGAATAAAAATTACTACCACTTCCACAACAGTGTGCATAAGAGCTTTTAAAGGATTTTGTCTTTGCTGAGGTCCTTGCCAAGCCTTAATGTAGCATTACTGGCTATAGGCATTCACCTGGATGAAAACAAAGGCTGAATTGGTTTTCAAGCATTTCTTCCAAGTCCAAGTTCCTTTTCTTGCGTATTTAAAAAGGCTCATGTAAAGAGGTGAGCCACCGTTTTAATTAAAATCCCAACTATTTCAATGGCAGCAATAGGTCATGGCATCCACCTATCTCTTGTGAAACAAAATCCACTAAGGTTATAAAATCAAACAAAGTTTTGATGTGGCAGACATGAATAAAGAAGACTTGAATGTGAAATGACAGAAGAGAAATTCAAGTTGAGAAGAGAATGCCTCAATAAAGCAAACAGAATATTGGCTAGGTAGAAATTACCTGGTTTTAGCGGGAAAACTAATCTCATCTCTGCTAAAATTTCTATTATTTCTATATCATGAATATGTTGCATATTAGAAAAATAAAATTTTCAACACTTCTTTTTGCACTTCACTATCTTTCCTATAGTAAGAGTAAAAAGAGCTAGAACAATTCTTTGGATGGGGGTCAGAGTGCCTGTTCCAGTTTGATTGTTCATGGTGTAGGAGAGACTTCAGTAAACGACAAACTTTGATGATAACCAGCATGAGGCCTGTTTTACTATTCTGTCAAAGATTTAGTATGCCAGTCAATATGAGATGATAAATGGTCACTTAAAATTGATCATAATTCATTAAACGTTGATCATGATGTTGAACTCCACTAATGAGATGCAGTTGATGCCAAGTATTTTTGGCTATATTTTCACATGCCATTATTTTGAGTGTCCTGAGAACATTCATCAGAATGACAGCTGTTTCTGTGTTAATATACAGAATAATAGATGAGATACAGCAAAATAATTCTCTTGAAGGGTTGTGATGACATCATATTCCCCAAAATATCCCAGAGCTCATATGATTTATTATATTGAGACTATCCAGATGGAGGTATTTTCATGTTTTACTGAAGCCCATTTATTTATTTAAATAATATATGGAGCTGTGACTTTGAGACTTTCACAGAGGCATGGCAGCAGAACTCTCTGCCTTGTCTTAACATGCAACTAATTATGGATGTGAGCAAGACCCAGGGAGGTATGAGGAGGATTTTTGTAAAGGCTCCAGCATTATTTGTTAGCATTGCCAGTTGTAGTACATTATATGACTGGACAGTATTTTTTTCCCCCAGTATTGCCTGGCAATATGCAACTCAGATCACTTCCCTCCCTGTAATGATTTGTCTAATGTGTTTTTGCTGGAGTTTTTAACATATTTGCCAAGTAGCACACTGTCTATTTTCTCTTGACCTTAATGAACAAGACAATGAATTATGGGCTGAAGGCCTGTTTGTAATGTGGCTCCATTTTCATAACTCCCATGGAATTTCGAGGGAAAGTCCTTATGAAACAAATATAGCTGTTTCCTTCATCCTCTCGCTGGTTTTCTTGGCCCTTGGACTTCCCAGTAGCAGAAAAAATGTTGTCTTCACATATCTGATTTCGTCTCTGAATTCTTCCAGTGTGTGTTTTTTTCCTTTTCTTCACATATGCAGGTTAATTTTTTTTAAGAGAATAAATTCAAAAAGAAAATAAAGTTGTTGAGCTTTAAGGTTTTAAAGAATAGAAAGGTTTTCTGTTACCTCATAAAAGTGAGGTGAAATTTCACCACTGTTAATTTGGAAAAATTTGCACGGGAGTTTCAAGGTGATGCTAGAAGACCATGTAAAAATTGCAGGGTTCTATAGATGTCTACATTCTATTTCATGAAAGCATATTTACGTAAATGAGGTTGAGAAAACTGCAGAAACTGCATGTTTGTGCCTCCCACTCTTAGCTTAATGTCCCCAGAACCAATTGTGCATAAAGTCTGTAGGGTCCATTCTCAAAAAGATATTGAGCTGATTCACTGCCAAAAGTTCCACCCAGTTCTCCTAGAAAAATTGTTGCACCTTGAGCATCCTTCACCATGTATATTATATTACCTGTGGGTTTGTTTTCCACTGAGTCCAGGGGAAATCGCCTTTGTGGGTCTCTGCCTAGTCTCATTTTCAGAAAGGGCCTTGGGGGTGTGAGAGCTTGCTGGCTTAATAAGTAGCTGGATTTTTAAATACATTGAGATAGCTATATACATACAGGTGTTCCCTCTCTAATTCCTAAAGATGTTATAGAGGATGTATGCCTATCTCATAACCATATTTTTGCAAATCTTTCTTTATCTGTAACCAGCTAGACTTTTTACTGAAATTAACCCTTGATCTGCTCTTGAAAAACATATGAAATTCATCAGAGTAATTTCTGAAAAATCTGTGTCAAAGTTTGTTTAAACAGGCACGCCAGGCCCAGGCTGCAAGACCTGCAACAATAACTCACATCAATAATAATCTTTACTAATTTACAACATGATGATTCTAGCAAAAAATGCTAGATTAGACAAATGGATTGATCTTAAATTTGCAAAAAATTACAAGTACATTAAGAAATCACAGGACTGGAACATTAAAATTCAGAATTACAGAAGATGAGTCAAAAACATGTGAGAACTTATGGCATAAATCATGTATCCAGACAAGCTTAAATAATATGATGTCCAAGTTCTTTTAAAGCCAAATATATTTGTCTTCAATGGAATAATAATCCTTTTCTAATGAATTAATTAATGCTTTACATTAAAAGGAAATATTCATACATAATTAGGGACAGAAAACTGAAAAAGCATTTAGATGTCATTACGAATCTGAAAGTACATTTACCTTCGTTTCTATTAATGGACATAAAAATTAGGTTCTAATTTATTACTACACAAATAAAGAAAATTAACTCATCAATATATTCAATTAAGGTATCATTCTTTGTTCTATAATGGAAAAAAATAGCCAAGTATTAATTTAGAAGGCATAAATAACTGAACTAGGTTTTCTCCCATTGTCTTAAAGCAATCTTAGTTTTTCCTGACATTCGGAATTTTTCTTCACACTGCTCTCAAACAAATCAAGGGAAAAGTGAAAATTTCACAGGAAAACTAAAACCAAATAAAGAGATAATAAAAATGCTATTCCAATCAGATATAAAAGGCTCTACTCTGCAAGATAAATAGCGTCAGCCCATCTAATTAAATCAAGGTCCAACCTGTCTCTTTTGAAGTTTTGTCACCCACTTCAGCACACCCAGGATTTCATGAGCTCTCTATAAACAGCAATGTATGTCCTCTTTTTGGAGTCATCAAAAGGAAAAATCTCTGTAAGTCTGAGAAAGCAATCTCTTTAGGCTGCCAATCTAAAAGATTCAAATTTAACATCCGACCAGAAGGATCTGTCATCCCATTTCAACCCACTGTATTTTAACTAATTTTGTTCTGTTTCTGTGATAAGCTTAAAAAACCTCCAAATTTCATTTGGTAAGGTTACATTATAACATCAAGATATCAGGTAAAGTTGTCATGTAAGGTATGGCTGTTTAATTGTGGAAATGCAATAGAACACATTGGTTAAAATACTATTCCTTTCCGAATAAAAAGTTCAGTTAGGACAAAGCATTGGCTGATCTATAAGAATTTATGTTTTTTGGTGTCACCTGAGAGAGTCATCTCACCAAAGCTATTTAAAAAAAAAATAAAAAAAGAGAAGGCAAAAAAGCAGAAGAGGATGATACACCATACTCCAGCCTTCTGCAGGATGAGCTCTGGGATGACAAACTCTTGTGCTGAGCAACTCCCAGTATGTTAGAAGTGACACATCCTACAAGCAAAGGAGGATTTTAGCTGTTTGGGTCTCTAGTTATAACTCTGATCTCTCTTGTACTTCTCTGCTACAGCTCCTTTCCACAATTTATCAGGTCGAATATTTAATCTACTGTTATTTGCTCATGTTATAGCCCAAGGACTTCTATTTAGTCATTAACTGAGCCTCTGGGATGTTACCTCTCTGGAATGAAGGTGTTCTCTGCAAGGATCATCAATCCCTTCTTCCTGTGTGCATGGGTCCCACTGCTCCTCTCCTTCCTGTATACCAAGCCAGCCTGTGCACAGCTACTTAGTCAAAGGCTACTCTGCTATTTACATTCATAAAGAAGGAGAGGAATGGTTTCATATCTGCTGTTGAGTTTGCCTATGCTTCTAAGCATTTGATTGTTTAACTGCAAAAATTTAATCCTCTTGATCCTGTCCTTTGTAACAGGCCCAAGAGGAGGAACATTTTTCTGATTACAGAGGGCAATCACTGGAGGTGAAATCCCTGGCCTTGTTGAAATCAATGGCAAAATTCCATCAACTGACTTGTTCATCCTCTTAATCCTCTTTTAATCCTCTGTAGGACCAGATCAAATGCAATCCTTTAAATTGTACCCAGAAAAAAAGGGAAATCTAGTTCAAATATTGAAGTGTTTTGAAATGCATTCCCTCTTGCTCCTTCTACCTGACAGAGGAACAGCCACTGCCTGAGTGTTTTGCAGATGCAGCTTTTGACTTCTCTTTGTGTTGTCCTCTTCAAAGTGCATTGCAATATTCTAAATCCCAAGCCAAATAGGTCTGGTTCATTGTCAAAATATCCTGAAAAGAGATATGCATTTTATTAGACATTTTATAAGAAAAATAAATTTCAACAAAGCAAGGAACCGCTTACTTTTCCACTTAAAGCTCCAACTCTGTATGAGGCTGACTTTCTCTGGCTTTCAGGATAAAGAAATAATTTTTAAAAATGGGACAAAAATACCTCTCTTTACATACTTCCCTGGTGTCACAAGCTTCACTTCTCCCTTGTGCGCCAATTAATCACCCTTCAGTTAAGCACAGTCTAAGCTTTGGTTTGTCACTGAGGAAATCACCTCAGCCTGAAATATGAATTAAAATCTTGGTGTCACCTGACCATCTATTTTTCTACAAGCCAAGCCACAAATCTGCACCTTTTGAGACTACTCATAAAATTAAGAATCAAGGGATGAACAAGTTTTACAGGAAACTTGTTACCAACTGAAACACAATATAAATCTACTTTGAATTGTATAGATGCTATTAAGGCTGCACACAATTTGTTGTAACTCTGTTTCTGTAGGTTGGCTAAATATGCACCATGGCAGGATGATTTTGCTATGAAAAACGAAATACGCCCTTCTCATCTACCTTGCAATATCTGATACTCTTCTGAGGGAGCCACAACTGACAGTTTTACATTTAAATCATAGTACAATAACTGTGATTTGTGGCATTTTGCCTCAGCATAAGTGACACCACAATTTAGTGCTATCGGTTAATTCTCAAAATACTATAGCTCCCTTGATTTTAGGGTTTTCTCTTTAATATTTCTTTAAATATTTTTGGATAGTTCACATTTACATAATGAGTGTCATTTGCCCCTTTCCTACAACCTCGAAACCATAAGATATACCGTTTAGACAATGATGCTTTTCTAAAAGAGAAGAGTACCGCTAACGAGGTTGTTGTTTTCACTAGCTTTCCCCCATCCCCCAAGAGCAGAAAGTAATTAAAAAATGTACTTGTTCCTTTACTTCATCTTTATTCTGGCTGTATTATAAATATTTCATTTGTTAGCTAGTGTTTTCTTGTGTCAATATTTGGGGTTGGAGCAATATTTAGAAAATACCTCTCATTATATCTGGACTGTGGTTGGCTCTGCAGTCTCTAACAACCAAAGATCATGAGCAGAATTCGCCAAGAGGTAAGGTGAAAAGTCATGAGGCATTCTCCTGCACCTCACCGTTTAACCTTTAATCAACTCTCAGGGAAATAAATAATAAAGCAGGAGTTGGCTAGGATTTGAATTTGACAAGGCAGATTTGAATGACAAGGTGCTGCAACTTGAATGCCACGGGGTTGGGAAAATGTCAGATTCTTCCCTGATATTGCTCCATCAAACAGCCATCTGTCCTTTCCAGTTCAAGCTTTTCAAGTTAAAATAGATCTGAAATGAAATCTCACAAAGGTTAAGGCTAACCAAATTGGAGTTACTTTATTCCAGACAAAGAGATGAAATGCCTGGTTTCCTATTGTATGTTTGTGTTGCCTCTGTTGACAAAAAGTGCACTGATTTCGGAAGAGTTTGATTCACCTGACTTCTGTTAGCTCTCTTTCTGGGTCACATTGATATATACCATTACCCATTTTCATTTTCAGCTTTTGGTATTTACAGACATTACAATTTTTGATATTTCTTAACAACCAGGGAAATACATAAATCACTTTTGGTTTTTGTAAAAGAATCAGTTTCTGAACATAAGACATCACCAATTTTTCCACAGCAAGGCAGCAAAGAATAAAGTTATAAACATTAAATAAAGGTCTAGATTTTTGTTTCTTCAGGTTCAAAATCTGCTCAGAGCAAAATGGGAGTTCTGGGTTTCTTCTTTTCCTTAAAATTCATTAAAGGACAATTTTGCACTTCAAAAAAAATGAAAAAAATAAAGCACTGAGGGAAGCTGTATCTCCTTAAAGGAATGATTTACAAAGAGCCACCTCCAGCTTTCACCTCACCTCACTGGGATTAATGAGTGTTTTGCCACTTCCATAGCAACTTCAGACTTTCTGTATTTGAGCAGTGTGCATGCAAGGTAGAGGCAGAGACAAGACTTTGCCTTACAAAATACTCTACTGAACTGCATATCATTCTTTTCGTGTGCAAGTAACCAATAAAAATCAGTGGAGTGATGTGTCTCTAAAACCAATATAAGGATGAAGAAATCTGACTCTCTATGTTGTGACCCCAGTGTAATGGGAAGAGATAGCTCAATTCTTATTTGGACCTCCTCTTCACTGAATGCTAACTGCACTTGCTTTTCAAAATTTTTGAGATTTCTGAAATGAGCCTGTATTGTGCATAACAAGTACCAATCACATCATGTTTAAAATAAAATAGTTCCTGGGCTTTGGGATTAGCAAAACTCAGAGATACTGATTTGAAATGGAACTCATGCTTTTTTGCTTTTGCTCTTTCTCTCTCTCTTATCAGCAGACATCAGTGGGGGGTTGAAAACTCATTTCTGGGGCCACAGTAGGTGAAACAGTGAAGAAGAGGTGAACAGGACATGCTCACTCAGTTTGAAATAAATGTGGATTTATGATGAAAGTACTGCCTTTGGGCTCTGGATGCACATAAAGTTGTTGCTTTGGGTTCAAGTGCACAATTTAAGATTGACTGCAAAATACTTAAGTTACATCCGAAAGATGAGACCTCGGAACTCTTCTGAATGGCAAGTTCAGATGCTCACATGCCCTACATGCTGGACATAGAGTGAGTGCCTGATCTCCTCTGTGTCCTGGCATATGCAGGAGGGAAGCAGAGGCAGAAGGGAGCTGGACTATGCGCTCATGTAAAACCCTACCCAGAGCAAGAGTGACCAGGATCTTGAGGTATTCCCAAAAGTGTCCCCCAACATTCCTCCCACCACCCTGTGCTGGACTAAATATTGCTGGGCAGAACTAGGTCTTCCCTTTCTAATTGCAAACAACTAATAGCCACAGGCGCATTTTAACCACACTAATCTACAGAAAATTTGGATAGTCATGAAATAAACTATTATCCTGTAGAAGTTCAGCACAACTTCTTATGGAGTGATTTTTTGGGTGGTGTTTTTGATTTTCTGTTACAGTTCCTATGTAGCAGCCAAGAAAACTACATTATAAGAGTGATGCTGCTGGAGGTGTAGTGCTCCTGGCTCATTGACTGACTGTCTTGACAAGTGATTGTCCTTTTTTATGGCTCTAGGTAATATGAAGAAGGTGAGTGCAAGAACAGTTTTATAGAAGTTTTAACTTTTGTTAAGACAGTACTCAAAATCCATTGAGCTTTCTATTAATACCTTTACATTTGGAAATGATCAACTTCTATAAATTTCAGTTTACCTGTGTTTTCTCCATGATGTTTAACAGTGTCACTAGAAAATAATTTGAAACACCAAAGGGCTGAGTAAATAAAAATACTATTGTATTTAAGGTGAAATAATAGAATATAGTAACTTTATTTAATAAGGAAAACATTATATATTAGAATAATAGTGTTATGATGTAGAAACCATCCGAATGGGTTGCAGCATTGGTAATAATAGAATGTGGAGAAGCCTCCAGCTTAGCAGCCTTTGTGAAATCTCTCTTTCCTCCCCTCTTCCTTTCTCTGAAAAAATTCTGTGGCTTTCCTGAATCATGCAAGGGGAAAGTTGCTTTCAAGGAGAAAGACTAGCCCCATCTCTCTGCAAGGACAGCCACATGTAGCAACTTTGACATTTTCATATGCATCTGGCACTTTGAGCAGCCCAGCCTAGCTCCACAGTCTCTCTTAGTGGGCCAGTGAGTTATATGTCTACTTCAAACCTCTAAGCAACCCAACATAAGCTGCTTCATCTTCATTCAGAGCTGCTCCCCAGGCTGATTAATCAACTTCAGGACCACTAGCATTTGAGACTAGCATGCATGATTTACGTGTTTCGACATTCATCCTTATAATACTGAAGTCATGCAACTTGTTCAGTCCACGACAATACATATTTGTATAGTCAACTGACTTCACTCTGATTTATGTTTTTCCAGAGAAAAGTGCTCATTGTTTCAAATATGACAGGTGATTAAAAATGGACAAGTAATTTAAACAAGCAGATTAGCTTTTTGCGTGCTAAATCCCTGTGATTGGAAGGCAATCATTTGAAGCACAGTCCAGAGAATACCATGTAAGTTCTTACTGGTGATATAGAAAGGGACTGGAGGCATTAGTTTTCTCACTTGTGGATTTCTTGGATACATTTTGTCACTGGATTAACAGCACAGTAGCCAAACATATTAGAAAAAATTAGTGAAGTCTCAAAGAAATTATGTAAACTGATATTTGGCAATTTATAATAGTTGCAGGCAACAGCAGTGATTAGATTAAAAATATTTTAAACTCTGAGACACCAGGTTATTTCCAGTGGAGATACTCTGTGTTCACAGTAGTACAAACAAGATGGGAGGCTTTCTATGAAGCATGAAAGAAGTAATCTACATGCTGACATTCTTAAGCCAGCTTCAGGCTGAAGAAATATCATTGTCTAACCAAACATAGAGGCAGAGGGTATGGGATTCTCCAGTTCTCATCTCTGACTCAGTGTTACCCTTCTTATAGAAAGAGCACAAGAACCAAGTCTTTCAATCAGAAAAGGTTGCCTATCTTGCACCACTCAGAGATCCCAGGAGACAAAGATCTTGGAGGAACTTTCAATTTCACCAGGGACAGATCAGGGAATGACTTCCTCCTTTATCTCAAAGAGCAAGGCTCTTCATTCTGCCACAGGGACATAAGGAGCCTGTATTTTAGGGAGTGAGACTAACCTTTGAGTGGCACTTGAGCAAGCATTTTATCATTTTGACAACTGGTTAAATTTCATAGGAGGAAACCCCTAGGAAATCTTCTCTAGGAAGTATTTGGAATCTTTTTCTACACTTCAACCAAAAATCTTGGTATACAAATAGATAATCATGGTGGCTTTAAGGGATTTTTTTTTAACAACAACTATATTTTATATTTACCTCTGTATTTCTATCTAATTAGTAAAATTGTTAAGAGAGATGCTTCTGCCTGAATTAAGGTACAAACAATGCCAAAGTCAATAGTATGGATTTTATTTAACAGTAAGTATAAGGGAAAGAGAGAGAGAGAAAGAAATAGAAAAAAAAAGCAGGGGAGAGAGAGAGCGTGATGGAGAGACAGATTAATTAGAAAATATTACCGCTCCATGGATCCCAAGAGTGTCCTGTTGATCTTCTTCTTCTGGTCTTCTGGGTTGTGAGTGGCCCAAAAAAGACAGAGTTCAATGGGTTTACATACATTTGGGCCATGTGTGGATACATTCTTCTCCTTCAGCCTTGTTTACTTCCCCTAGACCTGAGATCATTGGAAAATAGTGTCACCTCCATATTATCTCAAGTTTGCTTAGGTGGCTTAACTCATAGTCCAAAGGTCCAGTCAGGAGGCATATTCAGGGAGGAGTGGGCTTCAGTGGTTGCAACTTCTCCATATAGGTTTGCCATAATGGGAAAAAATGTCCTTCATAACAATGTTTAACCATAACATTTCAGTCTCTCACACTCTGTCCTAAATATCTATATTATATCTGAAAGAAAGTCCAGTTTTTAAGTTTCAGGAATCTGTAGCATTTACATTGTTTAAATGAGATTGGCTGTCACACTATTTTTTCAGGGCAGGAATATATCAATTAATACCACATTTTTATGCATCCTTTGGAGGTCACAGTCATTTTGTGCACTATGGAAACTGAAAAAATTTGCATGAGAATTTATAGCATGATCAAATAAGTACTGATTTATTTGGGTTGAGTGCATATAGTGTCGTCAGTGCAATTTCTCCTTAGATTGCAAAGATTATAACTCAAACATTACAGCTGAAACAATCCCAGTGTTATTTTTGAAATATGTCAGTAGTTTGGTAACTCTTATTTTTCAACTATGGAAATATGCTGTTTATTAGGTCTAAAAAAATAAATCTCTAGGCCAATTTAAAAATACATATAAGCTCAAAACTGAATGTATTTGTTGATTCAGATACATTCTGAATATGATTCTGCAAAATAGAAATATTTTTGAAATATTGTTTCACTGATGAGTTACCACAGATACCAAGCTGTTAGTCAGCTTAAAAAATCATTAGTAGATAGGGAAACATATTTGAAATACAGCCTGGGCAATGTTAAAGCACACTGGTGGCCCTTTTCCTCTCCGTGATATACAAGAGAACAACCAACAGTAGTTGAGCAAGGACCAAAAAGAATAAAAAAAGAAAAAAATAAGTTTCATGCACAAAAAGATCATCCTCATCTTCTGGGACTGAAATGTTGCTGAGCAGTACTATCCCTCATTAGCACTTCATATGGGGTAGAATTGCTTCAATGTTCCTCAACATGCAAACACAAATGTTGAAAAATATTAGTAATTGTATTTCTCAATAGTAGAACTACCCATCCTAGATGTTTGTATTCTCACATTGCCATTCTCAGTCTGTGATGGGCTAACCTTGGCTTGGGGAGGATTGGAGAGGCACATTGATGTCATGCAAGGGCTGCACAACAGCAGCCAAAGCACCATTCTAGTTTCCAATACAAAACACAGCACTATGAGGGCTGCTGTGGGAAAAGCTAAATCCATCCCAGCCAGACATGATGCACAGTCTCACCAAAAAAATTTGGTTAGTGAATTAGGAATGTTTTCTTCTTCTGTTACAGAAAAATTGGTTGACTAGCGCAAGTAATTGCTACCTACTAATTAAAAATAGCAGGAGAGAGTCATCAGAGAATAGCTGGAGAGCTACAAGCACCTGTCTTATTACATACTGGACTTCAGCAGCTTTCTGGTCAGTCATAACCACTGTCTCCCCTTCAATAAATAGCACCATGAAACATGCACAGGTAACTTTTTACGTGACCTGGAAGTCTAGGAAAACTGAAGGAGAGAGACTTGTGCTTTTTCCTCAACAAAGTATTCAGAGCTGTAATTTGGCAGCGTTTACCCTTTTCCTTTCAATTCATCCTTATATGTGCTTATTTCTGAGATCAGCAGGCTGTATTGAGAAACAAACAGTCATTCCCATAGGTTGCTACTTGGCGCTTGGTATCAAGAATTTTTGATTCGGATTTTATCCTTGGGGAAAGTGCAAGGATAAAAATTACCAGCTGGGAAGGGGAGGATGCCTGATGGAGGAGTGCTCAGCTAGCCTGGAGATCTATGGAGCTCTAAATTCTGACCTATTTTTTGGTTGTTTGGGAGGTTTGTTTGTTTGTTTGTTTGTTTGTTTGTTTGTTTTTTAATTGGTGACATCTTCACCTCTTGGGAGGAACTGTTATCTTCCCTGGTCAAATATATACTATTCGTTTAAAGATCTTATGTTCAAACACACCTCTGGGACTAAATTATTTTGTAGTTTTCCTACCTTTTCCTTCTTAAAGACGCATCAAATTCTAACTGCAGCAAAGGTCATGCAAAGTGAACCAGTTTCATTCTCAGCTACATTAAGAGATTATCTTCTCTTTTCTGTTGCTGTTCCTGGTGATGTGTTCTTTAACTGATATGTTAAATATCTACAGAATATCTCTCTCCTGGCAGTTGCTTTGTTCTAAGTCCTTGGAGACAATATCAGTGTCTGCAAAGTCACTAGAACAGGAGCCTTCCATTTCAAATGGACCTCAAGTCCAAATGTGGACTTAAGGTCAATTCCCAAAGAAATCCTCACCAGCCCTAATCTTTTTCTTCCCACCCCTTTAGTTTATTCTATCATCTTGGTTCATGTTCTCTCCTTGTTGACTCCTTTTGACATCTGTTTTTATTTACTGTCCTAGTGTCAAAGAACATAAACCTTCTGTTCCCTTTCCTCCTATCACAGCAAAATAAGATGTATGTGCTATCTCATTAACAGAAGTAAACATAGAACTCTGACATGTAGATGGGCCTTCAAGTCGGTGACAAACCAAATCAAGCATTCACATAGCTCCCTTACAGAATGACTAGTGAAATCAGTGAGCTTTCAAGCCCTTATTCTGCAAGGCCATATAGTCATAAAAACAAGTGTTCAGAGGCCTGGCACAAAAATTAACCACAAATGGGATATAAAAGGTATTTTTGTGTACAAATTACACTCACTTCCATCACCACAGTATGAAAAGTTGATCAACTAGACTCCTTTCCAGAGCAGTGATCTAACAAACTCTAAAAGAGACCTTAAATTCATAGTAAAAAACAAGTCTAAGGATTCCATAATTGAGTATCACATGGGTTTTGGTCCAAAACTTGACTGTTATTTGATTTCACTGTTATTTAATGTCACCAAAAACCAATCTCAGAAAATGTAAAATACTCTCAGTTCTCTGAAAACAGCACAGTTACAATGCCAAAGCACATAGAACAGCTAGAGAATCCTTTTTGCCATAATTAAAATGCAAACTTCCCTCTTCCCTATCCTCCCCCGTCAAAAAAAGTAGCTTTTCCACTCTTTCCCTTTGAAATTAACTGGAATTAGTAATATCTTCTTTGTTAGACTTCTCCTTCATAAAGGGATTTTCTCATATTTTCTCTGAAAAGAGCTGAACAAATTATTGCAGAGACCTTTCCCATAGACATTGACAATGAACTTTAAGTCCATTGTTTAACCAAATGCTATATGAAGAGAGACTGTTCATTTTGAGTAACAATAACTACTGAAATTGTTCTTACAATGTGGTTGTAATTCATACTGTAAGATGAATCTGTGGTAGTAGCATGGTACTAGGTTTCTCTTGGTCCTCTGTCACAAAACCCCATTTAAACTCTTCATAAATAACAAGAACAGTTTTTCAAATATTAAAGGACTCAATCTAAAAGTTGGGTATTCAGGCTGGGCTACTGTGACATGCACTTAAACTGACATTTTATTTGATTTTCATATTTCTGCACAAACACAGTTCTCTCTCAGCCCATGGGAAGGGATAGGCAGTCATCTCAAGATATGGATACTATAGAGATCTTCAGTATTACTTGCATGATCAGGTTTCTATTTCCTTTGATCTGTTTTGTTTCCTAAAAGACAGAGTAAATATGACTGCCTAAAAGTAGTATCATGAGATTCTTCAGGGGAAGCTTTTTGTAATTTGCAGAATATTTTATGTACTTTGCATTATATAGACAGAGATTCACAAAAAATAAGACAAAGCCAGTAACAGCATTTTATATGAAAGCAAGCTTTTGCACTTATTTTACACTCAGTGGGAACCTAAATGTCATTTTGACATTTGCCACCACAATAATTTTCAGTATTAGATATTTGTTACATACGCACACAAGAGCCCAAAGAAACCATAGGCATTGGGTTTACATGGAAAGGTTTTGGTAGCAGGGGGCTACACGGGTGGCTTCTGAGGGAAGGTGCCAGGAGATTCCTCCATGTCCAGAAGAGCCAATCCCTGACAGTTCCAAAGATAGACGTACTCCTGGCCAAGGCTGGGACAATTAGAAATGGTGGCAACACCTCCATGATAACATATTTAAGAGGGGAAAAAAAATTATTGTGGAATTGAACTTGCAACCAGAGAAAAGTGGGGTGAGAACATGTGAGAGAGAGAATTCTGCAGACACCAAGGTCAGTGGAGAAGGAGGGGCAGGAGGTACCAGAGCTGAGATTCTCCAGGTACTAGAGCTGAGATTCCCCTGCAGCTCGTGGTGCAGACCATGGTGAAGCAGCTTGCCCCTGCAGCCCATGGAGGTCCATGGGAATGCAGAGATCCACCTGCAGCCTGGGCAGGATATCACACCAGAGCAGGTGGATGCCTGAGAGGAGGCTGTGACACTGTGGTAGGCCCATGCCAGGCAGGGTCCTGGCAGGGCCCTACAGACCCATGGAGAGAGGAACCCCAACTAAAACAGGTGTCTTGATAGGACTTGTGACTCTGTGGGAGTCCCATGCTGGAGCAGGCTGTTCTTGAAGGACTGCACCCCATGGAAGAGTGACCCAGGCTGCAGCAGTTAATGGAGAACTGTGGCCTGTGGGACAGACTCACATTGGAGAAGTTTCTGGAGAACTGTTTCCTGTGGGAGGGACCCCACACAGGAGCAGGGGAAGGACTCCTCTCCCTGAGCAGTGGCTGGAACAACATGTGATGAACTGACCATAACCCACACTCCCTGTCTCCCTGTGCTGCTGTGGGGCAGGAGGTAGAGTTGAGAAGGAGGGAGAAGATGTTTGGAGGTCTTTTTTTAATTCTCACTATACTTCTCTGATTTTGTTGGTAATAAATTCAATTAATATCCTCAAGCTGAATCTGTTTTGCCCTTGATGGTACTTGCTGAGTGATCTCTCCCAGCCCTTATCTCAACTCATGAACCCTTCTTTATATTTTCTCTCTGCTGTCCACTTGCAGAAGGAAGTGACAGTGGCTTTGGTGGGCACCTGGCATCCAGCCAGAATCAACCCACTACACCAAATAAAGGTAATTTCTATGTTTTTGTGATCAAGACTTGTAGCTATGATGTACAGATGATCCAAGCTCCATTTGATTCTGGTTTGCTGTTGCTAGGGCACATTTCACTATACAAACAAATATTATTGTCACAGAACTCATGTGCAGAATATAGGACCAAATTTATAGGCCTTGTTCTCACACCAGACTTTATCTAGTTAGTTCTAGTTTACTCCTTATGTCTTGCTTCCATCTTCCTTATTCTCACAAAAGTCTTCTCTTACTACTACCATCTCAAAATCTTTCACTCTCACTAGCTCTTAAGTTTGGGATTTTTTTTCTTTTTTTCTCCAAATTAACTTGTGTGCCATTGAAAAACATTACAATTTTCAAATTGGTGAACTATTTTGACTGCCATATTTTCAAAGACAGTCTCATGTAAATATCTTTCAATGAACATTTCAAATAAAATTGCTGACTTCTGATAAAATTATCAGCAATTAAAAATTGAACCTTTCAATGGGGACCAAGAGACAGTCCCATAAGATTAACTTTTTATTAGCTTTGACTAAAAACTTGGCAGTTCAAATAAACTGCAGTTTCTTTCTTCAGTTTCTTCTTTTTTTTTCCTTTTTTTTCCTGCACAGAAGAGATATACAGAGAAAGACACAATTAGTGTTAACTAGAAAATTACTATTTTTCAGAAGTTTTTTCAACATTATATAATTTTACATAAAATCCTTCTTTTTTCGCTGTAGAATATTAAGCATATGGTTAAAAAAATACAACAGATAGGATAGTACTTTGTATTCAGTCCTCCAGGTTAGTAAGAGTAATTTCTGTAGAATATTATAGGCTTAAGTCATGTTAAATCCTTTAGGGCTTTCCTGTAAGAGCTATTTGAGTTGTTTCACCAAGCAATTTGACTTTAGAAAGGTTTCCTTTTAGTAGGCAATTGCTTCTGTATTTTCCTCTTAGTCAGCTGTCCACATCTAATGCTGAGCTGAATGTAAATTTATACAGCCTATAAGACATTGATGCAGTGATTCCAAATTCAGTAAAATTTGGTCATCAGGTGGTCCAGTAAATTAAGTGAGACTCCTATTGTCTTGCATCAAGCTGAATACTTAATTAATCAAAGAAATCACTTGATAATCAAGCTAAAAACATTGTTAAAATTAATATTTGGGATCACAAACAAACAAAAAACTCAATTTTCACCAAAATCAGATACACTTCCTTAAGTACTTTCAGTATATTGCATACAATCAATTTTACCCTTCTCAATGCCTTGTACATTTGCTGTAAGAAATAACAAGCTTTTTTCTCGAAACAGGAGCCACAAAACAGTTTGAAACACTCCTCTTAATCCTGTTGCTTGGTGATCCCTATTTCAGCCCAGTCATATGGAAAGCAGTCAGCTCAGGCAGCAGGCGGAGGTGGGCTTCACTATTTGCCCAGCTGGTCACAGAGGAAAGAGGACCTGCTGCTGTCAGGGGCTGTAATTTGCAACAGCAGCACAAGCTCGTGATGGTGGCACCAATAGCTACAGGGCCACTCCCACTGAGGAGCTAAATTTCAACTTGAGAGAGGGGGTGGGGGGGGGAGAGAAAACTCCCGAGCCTGGCTTCTTCTCTGAGCCCAGGGCTGGATGAAATCATTGTTAAAGAGATATGTGAAGCTCCAGGAGTACTCCCACACACTGGCAGGTCTCTGCCTCCTGAAACCCCATCCACGTAACTATTGCTATAAAGTGGTCACCCTCCCTACAGAGCAGGATTTAGGGGTCACTAAGATCAGCATAAATAATGTGCACACTCTTTAACCTGTAGTTGTATACTCAGGAATTCCTCAGTGCCAACAGATGTTTTAAATTAACAGTTTTCTTTCATTTTGATCTATATCACTTCCTTACCCAACTACAAATCAAGTACTTAACCTGGATGAATGGAAATGTCTTGTAAATTATAGAATAGCTGAAGGTAATTATGTTTTCTGCTGCTTCTTACACAAGGTGGTGGAGAGACAAGAAGGGCAGGAAAAATATCCTGTACCACTGTTACAGTAATTGATTCTCACATGTATAATTTGTCAGGGAAAACAGAACCATATTTGTGGTTTAAATGATGCATGCCACTTACAATATAGGAGCTGAAACAAAATGTCTGGGTGGTGTTTGGCTTTTTAGAAAAAGCAAGGCTGTAAGTATGTAAAATATGGAAAAGAATTTGTAATTATTAATAACTATTTGCATTTTGCTAAGTGTTCCACAGCCAGAAATCTCACCACAGTTTTAAGGAAGGTGTCTTTTTTTTTTCAGTCTCCTTTCAGTCTCTTTGAATCATAACTTATTATTTTAACCATTTATCTAGATTATACTAAGAATCTATTAGTAATGCTTAGTGGCTGAAACAAACTGCTGGTGAAATGGAGATCGAATGAGCTCTTCTGAACCTTCATCATTCTGCATGTGTGATGTCTCTTTATTGCAGCCATTTGTCATTTTTTACCTTTCCGACAGTATTAGAGGATAATTATACGGCAGTTAAATTGCTAGAAATTAATACATTTCTCCTTCCAAGAAAGGTTCTTTTCTATTTTGAATCTACTATACTCGGTAAAACACAAGCAACTATGTGACAAATTGTAGTATATGCAATAAGTGATTAACACCATGAACACAGACTGTCTTCATTTTCATACAGATGTAGAAAAATTTCATACACTAGGTGTTGAATACTGTAGGATTCTCATATTGACTAATTTGAATGCCTTTGGAGTTTCATTTTGTATTCCAAATTTTAGTGATTAAAATATTCTTGGAATAGTCTCCTTGATATTAATTGAGCATTTCTCATGACAAAACAAGGAAAATGATTACTGCTACTGAGATTCTATTTCATTCTTCAGTTCCAGCAGTTTCTAATATAAAGATCTCTATGCAGGAGACAAAATGCACAATAGTTTCTAAAACACAGAGTTCTGTTAATGTACCAGAAAGAAGAAAAAAAAAATTAAAAATGGTAACGAATTTTCATCTTACTTTGGCTAAATTCTAAGTCAGAAACTATCATTGAAATGGCTGCTAATTCTGATTTTTAAATACTTCCTCTTACACAATACTCCAGTGTTGGCATAATACAACACAAACAACATTCTTTAGTTTGAAGGCAAATGATCTCATTTGCAATTCTAATCACATTGGGAAGGAGTTTTGATTCCTGATCCTGAGGACAAAATTAGTTTCCACTTTTTTTGAGAAAAATCTGTGCATTTTATAAGACTGATTTCTAAGAGAACTTTAATGTAAACACAAGATATTTTCAAAGCCTTTTGATGGGATACCTAAGGAATGGAATCTCAATGAAATCTCAACACAGAAACTATTAACAGAACACTTTGATACTCCAAAAGAATGACCATTTAAGAAAATAATTCAGGGGAAGGAAGCTTTGAGTCTATGATGGTTGCTCACTGTAGTAAGACTGTGACATTTCATTCAATTTCCACATCATACATGGATTGGACTGGAAGAACTAGAAAATCTTTTCATTAATATGCAATATAAAAATGAGTGAAATTGTTTTCATTCAAACAGAAAAGATATAAATGCAATCTTATGACTATATTAGTAGAATGCAGGTAAATGTAGGGAAGTATAATGAATATCAGTAGTAGTTTTGATTCTCTCTTTTAGATTTTACAGCACCAGGCATGAATAATTCCAGCTTTTGTTACTAATTTATCTAATACATCCACTGAACTATTTTAACAATTATATTGAAAACAAAAACCACAAATGCATTACAAAAATATTTTGAGGAAAATCCAAGGGCATCCCCTTTCTACTTCTAGCAGTAAACCTGTTAAGAATAATCCATCAGTGGTCATACGGAAGATGAAAGAGCTTTAATCTTCTCTAGAAAACCTTATGGAGTTTTTTCATTCTTACATATCCATTCCAGTTAGTGAAATAGTAGGTAGTGTAGAGGGTAAGGTTGTAAAAGTGCCTAGCAATTTAGAAGACTTATCTACAAATGGAATCAATAAACTAGATTTTGAACTAAGCCCTTAGAGAACAATAAAAATCAATAATGGAATACCTTGCAAATGTGAGGAAAATAACAGCAAAAGGAGGACCATGACAGTACCAACAGCAGTAAGGGTTTAGTTCTGGGAGACCTAGGTTTGTGTCAATTATCATCAAAGCCCTGATATTTGAAGTTCTAAGGGAAAATGTAAATGTAAAATAAAATGTAAATAATAAAAAGTAAAATGTAAATTTCCCCCATTGCAAACTACACTCACTGGACTGAATTTTATTTGCCTTACTGAAAATCTTATTCTGAAAAAATTACTAAGGCTAGTAGCAGGACTTATGATTTCTTAAAATACAGTTTTGGAGGAGAATTCCGCATGCTTCTGCAAAGAAAAACTGCACAGAATTATAAAGGACTGTGTTAGAAAAATTGGCACTGTTCATTGCTGTGTTCAAGCACAGAAAGGAGATGTGAAATATGAAGTAACAAAGGCATAGACTTGACTTTCCACCTGAAAATTGGCACCTCTAAAAGAAACTTTCCAGATTGTCAGAATCAACTGGGAAAACAGAAGGCTGACAAACCCTCATAACTCTTTCTTTGTTTTCTGGTAATACAATGAAATGCTTCACTAAACACATATATTAATCTTTGTACATTTGCTAAAGATTGTTTTAGAATGTTTAGTGGAATGAAGAATATCAGACTAAAGAAATGCTGATGTCTAGGAAGCTGTTTATGACTAAGCCCTAAATAAATAGATATTTCTAAGCTCTTTTTTAAAATTACTGATATTTCAAAGTTGAAGACCTCATTATGCAGTGATGTAGCTATATGTATGCAGTTATGATTGTATATACAAAATCATACTTAACTAGTTTGTAAATTGTTCTTGATTTGTATACCATTTTCTTGCATTTTTTGAGTTATAAATAGACTACTGAGGATGAGTAAGGTAACCTCCTGAAAGAATTCAGTAGTTTTGTTTCTGCTTCACTTCTACATTTTAGTTCTTGGATTGAGGAAAAAAATCCAATTTTGTGAGATCTTGTTTACTTTATTAGGAGCAGTTTGCTAACCTTGCAGGAAAAGTTCATTTTTCTCTATGCAAAGGTAGTAGCTATTACTTTGTTTTTCAAGTAAATAGAATGTCCTAAGGTCAATCCCTGTTTTGTGATTTGTGGATTTTTTTTTTTTAACTCCAGTTCATGATGAACTTTTTTATACTATGCACTTCCATTTCCCAGCTTACTCCACAGTGTCTACCAGAATTTTTGTTTCTGCAAAGATAGTTGTTTTGCTTACTCTACTGTTTTTGCTGTGAAGTCTGTCCATGTCTTAAAATGAACTATTGTATTTTGTTATTTGTGAATGCTCCTCACTACAAGAGCATTGAGGAACTAGAGCATGTCCAGAAAAGGGCAATGAAACCAAAGAAGTGTCTACAGAGTAAGTCTGGTAGGCAGCTGAGAGAGCTGTGCTTGTTTATCCAGGAGAAAAGGAGATTCAGGGGGGACCTTATCACTCTCTACAATTGCCTGAAAGGAGGTTTTAGAGAGGTGGAGGTCAGTCTCTTCTACCAAATAAAAAGCAATAGCACAAGCGAAATTACTTCAACTTATGCCAGTGGAGGTTTAGACTGCATATTATGAAAAAATTCGCTTTGGAAAAGCTTATTCAAGCATTGGCACAGAGTCCCCAGGGAAATGGCTGAGTCACCATTCCTAGAGGTATTTAAAAGACATGTAGATGTGGCGCTTGAAGATATGGTTTAGGTATGGACTTAGTAGTGTTAAGTTCATTGGTTGGACTTACTGATGTTAAAGGTCTTTTCCAACCTAAATAATTCTATGATTCTAAAACTAAAGGGAATTAAGGTATGCATATGTGTATTTATTTATATATTTTCATTGACTAACATTTTTTCCAAAACACAATGATGAGAGTAATGGATTTTGTAGTGGCAAAATCCCAAAATTAATTAAGTAATCTTATTTTCTTTTTCTCTTGCTCATAAAAAAACCAACAAAAAATAAAAAAACAAACAAAAAAACCCACAAAAAACCAACAAAAAAAACCCCAAAAAAACCAAACCAAACCAAACCAAAACAAAAAAAAAAAAAAACCAAGCACACTACATCTCTTTTGTTTTACGTTTAGAAATAGTCTAGACAGGACCTATTTCTCAAGCAAAATGCTGTAATTTTCTTCTGTGTCCAAAGTTTGTTTCTTTTACCTCAACAAAACTATAAACATAAAGGACATTTCGACTCAATAGGTTTTGGAAAGATAAGCCTTTTCACTTGCTAGCAATGCCCCCTTTTGACATAGATCAATTCTCCCTTCCATTTCTAAAGGTGAAGGAACTGCAGCACTGCAGCAATTCTCCCCAAAGCTAGATTTTTATGGCTTCACATGGCAGACCACTTCCATTTTCACTGAGCAAAAGAGAGTAAATGAAAACTTCCCCTACCCAAAATGCCTTATCTCTAACCTTTCCTGTTGGAGAAGCCCAAACTCTGACTCAGACCCGAACAGACTGGGGAAGATGAACTAGCACACCATGAACAAAAATAACTAAGCAGAAAGACTTGGGAATTATGTTGCAAAATAAAAACTAAATGACTGACCCAAACCTGCTGGTATTTTTTTCTTCTTTAACCACAGTAAGTGCTCACTACTGATCTGGTTAAGCTAGCCTCTCTTTCTAAAATGTGAACGTCCCTTGCTAAATGAAAATATAAAGGCAGCAATTGATAATGTAGGAAAGGAAAAACAGCTAGGCATGAGAATGGAAGTAAAGAAAAGGTTCATGACCCCCCGAGAAGCCTGAACATATATAAGGCTATGTGACCCAATGAGATGCATCTCAGAGTCCTGAGGGAACTGCTTGGCATAGTTGTCAAGCCACTATCCATGATATTTGGAAAGTCATGGCAGTCAGGTGAAAAACCCATGAAGAGACATTTCAGCCCCTGGTATCAACACTGGCTGGGGGTTGTACAGATCATGAGCAGCCCAGCCAAGAAGGACTTGGGAGTGTTGGGGGATGAGAGGAAGGACAAGACCCAGCCATGTGCACTCACAGCCCAGAAAGCCAAACGTGTCCTGGGCTGCATCCAAAGCAGCACAGCCAGCACGGTTCTGCCCCTCTGTTCTGCTCTTGTGAGAACCCAGATGGAGCTCTGGGGCCTCAGCACAGGAAAGACATGGACCTGTTTGAATGAGTCCAGAGGAGGGACACCAGGATGGTTAGAGGGATGGAGCACCTCTCATATGAAGAAAGGCTGAGAAAAATTGGTTTGTTTAGCCTAGAAAAGAGAAGGGTTCAGGGTGACCCAATTTCAGCCTTCCAGTACCTGAAGGGAGCTTCCAAGAAAGATGAAGAGGGACTTTTTCAGGAGCATGTAGTGACATGACAAGAGGGAGTGATTTCAAACTGAGAGTAGGTTTAGATCAGATCTTAGGAAAAGATTCTTTGCTGTGAGGGTGCTGAGATACTGGAACAGGCTGCCCAGAGACATTGTGAATGCCATATCCCAGAAGTGCTCAAAGCCAGACTGGAAGGAGCTCTGAGCAACCTTGTCTAGTGAAAGTTGTCCCTGCTCATGTCAGGGGAGTTGGAACTAGATGATCTGCAAGGTCCCTTCCAAACCAAACCATTTTGTGATTCTATGAGAATGCAAAGGTCAGAAATTAAAAAGAGCCTACCAAGTTAAATAATTAATTCAAAATTCTCCAGGGTTTCATTCTGATTCAATATTCAATTCTGATTGAATTAAGCTATCACTGAAATGCTCCTATATCTTACAGGAACAGAATTATTTACCAATGAAACAATCAATTTAAATTGTACTGGAGGTGGACATTTCATTATGCTGTTCATTTCTGTTAACTCCCACTATGAATGACTATATATATATATATATATGTACATATTCATGTATACCATGAAAATATATATATATATATATTTTCATGGTAGCTATCTGCCATCTTTTGTCCCAGTGATATAAAGAAAATGAAGCAGGGAAGCTTCCTCAAAAAAAAAAAAAAAAAAAAAAGAAAAAAAAAAAGAAAAAGACAAAAATATTTTTGTTACTTACGTAATATTTTACTCCAAGAAATCTTTCATAACATCTTCTGGTTTTTTTTGTCCTCTCTTTCAAAATGTAGATGGTAAATCTTGGTCATGACTGAATTGCAGTCAAACTATAAGTTTCTCTTCATATTATATCTTTGGATCGGATATTCTGTTTTATTCAGAGGAACTTAAATCAGACATTTCTGTTGGATTCTTGCAGGTTAGTTAAAATTTAATCCTATAAATCACACAAACATATAATCTCTGTTCCTTTTTGCTCTACAGTGATAAGATGTCTTGAAATATTTTATATATGATTAGGGTGTTTATGTGTTAACCTTGGTCCTATTAGGATCTGGTTTTAGTTCAAGGAAGGAAGAAAAATGATAAAGAGTATCCTAAATGACACTGCATTTTTTTTTAATCACAAGGACCAACCCATTCATTAACATGTTAGCTAATTAGCATTTTTTTTTGTCTGCTTTCCTAAAAAATAGAGACTTCCACTTAAGTGTGAAATTCTAGGCAAAACTATCTTATCCTTGAAGTGACAATATCTGCTTTTGTCTGCACAGAGGTAATTGTACTCTCCCATGCTCCCACAACTGCCAGGGCATAACCATTTTAAGTAACTGAAGAATAAAGTCTATTAAATTTATAGGACAGGTTATTAGCTCTTATCTCAAAGCTGTGATGTAGCATCATTAGGTCAGTCACTGCATATTTAAGTTAATTTAAAAAATGTACTGTTCTCTTTTTTCTAGCATGGCTTCTTTTGCTGTGGAGAATACAGAAAAGTTGGGGTTTCCTTGGTTTTTAGATCAAATAGTCAATGTTGCATTAAATTAAACCAAAGAACATGCACTACTCATTTTTTTTAAAAAATGTAAAACAGAATAGAGAAGCAAACAAAAAGAGCTGAAAAAAGTGAAATAATATATTGGTTGACACTAAATACTTTTAACATTTGCAAATTGTGTAGACTTTTTTGCTCTGTCTCTGCTGTATTTACAATGTAGAACAATACATGTTATCTTCAGGTGACAGAAAATTTATGCTGCCTTTGCAAGTTAGTCAATCAATTAAAAATTTCAAATCTCACTTCTCTTCATCAGTCTGTTTTATAGAAATCAGAATTCTCTTGCTGATTTCAATTAACTTTGGTTTCCAATCAAGAGAGACAAATTTTAATGTCATTTAAAAGCAGTATTGTAATAGAAAGTCACATTGTCTAGTTTGATATGACTTCAACATGTAGTTAAGACATTTTATGAAAGAAAAATGTCACTTTCATATATGAGATAATTCTTATAAAAATAGCTAAGTATTTAACTTCAAATTTCTGTTGGAAACACAAGGTGATTAGCAATTTTCTCAAATAAAAATTTAAAACAATTTTAAATTTGCTGAAATACCCCATATCATAGTGTAGGGTTTTCTTCCTTGTCTCCAATCCTATTTTTCAGTGGTGCTGAATCTATTCCTAAAATGTATTTTTCTAACACATTCTTGCTTATAAGACATCCCCAACAAAGCTACAGGTTGAGGTGTGGTCAGACTTTCCCAAACAAAGCAGTTAAGTACAGTGGGTTACTGCTTGGTGAGAGTATCTTCTTTTCCCTTTGTGTGGAATATTCCATTGCTATGGCAAGCAAGAACAGGAAATGTGAGACTGCAGTGAAATTTTTTAGGATGTTAAGAGAGCTCTTCATCTTAAGGGTCTTTTTAGATGTGTGAGAGTGTGTGTATTGATAAATCCATCCTTTTTAAAAAAAAATGGTGCAATGGAGTTCGTAAAGTCACTGTGGCTTGTAAAATATCTAGGCAGGGAAGCATAAGATAAAAACATTCTCATGGAAATATAAACAGGTGTTGGAAAATATCCAGTGGACATGTAAATACAGTGTTATTTGTGTCCTGTAAAGGTAAAGCCATCAACATTTGATGAGAGAATATACAGGAAACCAAACGGCATCTTCCTTCACTTAAGTTGACCTCTTTAAAAAAAGAAATAATTGTAATGGCAGCTGAGGTTCCATACTGTTAGAAACTGGAACAAATATCACGTGACTTTTGATTAGACAGAAATTATTCTTAGTGTAATTTTATTTTAAAAGACATGACTTTCACCAGGCAAATAATTTAAACTAGAAGGTTAAGTATTGTTTTCCAAGCAATGTAGCAATTGTCAGGGTATCGAAAACCTATTTTAAGGTAACAATGGATGAAGACAAAAGGCATAGGATCACTTTCCTTTATCTACCTGTGTACCTGACATCTTTTACCCAAAACACGTATTCTTTAAAAATAATAAATCTCAATAAAATATAATGACTTTTGCTTTTGCTATTTAACATTTGTGTTTCTCACTCTGTTAGGTGACTTCTACTAAAAAACAGTCCAGAAATAAACCACAGCACTATTACATGCTTTTGGTAACTAACTAATACAGTAATGAAGTATCGGTTCTCATTCACAGTACAAAACAAACTAATTGCAATTTAAGAACTATTCACCTGAAAATTCACTAGAAGTAGGGGAACAGATTTAAAAAATTATAAATGGTATCTTAGTAGTGTTGAGCACAATTAATGCAAAGCACTATATCTTAAAACTCCAGTTCCATATAAAATAGAACTGCTTTCTTTGGAAGAAAATCTCTAATAGTTTTTTATTTGGGGGGAGGGAGTTGCTGGTTTTGTTTGGCTTTGGGAGAGAGAGGTGAGGGAGAGTATGGAATCAGGCTCAGTGTGTAAGGTGCAGTAGTGAAGTTTTCATGGGTAACAGAAGTAAAGTGGGAGGTAAAGCTTTGCAGTGAATAATCTCAGTGGCCTTTCACCTCTGGGAACCTATACTCATGCAAGGCCAAACAGAAAATTAGTTTTGTGATCTCTTCACGGTCCCAATCTAGAGTTAGAAAAATCCATGACCAAAATAGCAACTGGCTTGCAGTTAAATGCTGAGCTGCCAGCACAAGGTTTTCACTTCCATGCTCCAGCCTCCGGCATCCTATGAATCCTCACCACAGTGCTTAATGTGAGGTTATTGACCTGTGTAAGGCGAAGCACACCCATCTTTCAAGAATTGATGTCTTGGCCTGTACAGTTACTGTCTTATCAGGAACAGTCTTTCTCATCCCTTGGTTTTGGAAAGGTTAATGGAAAATGCAGTCAATTACTTGCCACACCCTATAATCATAAAGAAACTACATAAACTTGATTATGCACTCTTAAATTAAAGGACGCTATAGTACTTTAGAAATTACAAAACACAGTTTTAGATCACTCATGCAAGTTTTGCAACGGTTTTGGTGAAGAAACTAATAGAAATTAGGGCAATGTGCATTAATGAAATTAAAGAAAATGTTGTGTCTAAGTGATATTTACGTTTGATTTTGTGACCTCTCTTTGAACCTGACAGAAGACAGGCAGAGACTAGAGCATGCTGGCTTTATTTCATTCCTTACCACCACCTTCAGTGGTATCATATGGTGTGACAAAAGAGATTAGATATCAAATGACTGAAACATATTATTGTTCTGCATACACTTTTCCTTTCTTACATTTTTATGCTTCCATAACTACAACAATATTTCTTTTAGAACACAATTCAAATGCATTTCCTATTCTCACATTTTTCTGCAATATTTATCATCCAGAGTAATTCATAATAATTTCAATGTGGATTTCAGACTTTCAGGTCTCAATTTACCAGCCACATTTTAAAAAATGGTACTGCATATGAAAAATAAAAAGCTGTTTACAAAATTAAGCAACAAAAAAGTTTCAGTGTGACTTGTCATTACTGTCTCCTGCCTATTTAAATGTTTCAGTGAAGTTTAGTTCCATGGTAATTGAGCAACATTCCAAGACTTTTAAATATAAAAAAGATGTATTATCATCTCTCTTTTTGCTAAGTCCTGAGGAGAAATAGCTTGATTGAATGGAGGTGGAATGTGGGTGTGTTGTGTAGGTGGACCTGTTCCATGTGTGAGGAATAATTACAGGGGAGAAAGAAATTATTTTAGTTTTAGTTCTTATAATGATGTAATTTGTGATCACTTTCTGGTGGTAAAGCTTCTGAAAACAGTATTTCCAACACCTGTATGACCCCGATATGAATCAAGAGAAAAGTGTTTAGAAATAAGTGTTTAGAAAAATCAAGAGAAAGTGTTTTTCAAAATCCTATCCCATAAATTATTTGGCTTTTTATATCACTGAGTAACAAGCCACACACAGTAATGTTACTTATCAACTTTTGGAAATAATGTGTTGAAATATTTAGTATATTCTGCTGTAAATAATGAAATTCATAAAACAAATATTGTTGCCTTACTGGAAGATCTAACATTTGTTACTGCAGCTTTTACATGTTAAAAATTCTCAGTCATGGTAGGAAAAAAATCAGAAATTACTGTTGTTCTAATATTTCTCTTGACATTTAATTTTTTTTAATTGTTAGCTGTCTCTATAACAAAATTATGACCATTTACTTGAATTGTCCAGTAGAAAATCTGCAACTGAGAGCACCAGTTCAGCCTTTCCAATGGTCCTTCTAACCTTGTGTCCTCTCTCCAAGCATAATTAAGAGTTCATGCCCAGGGAAAAAGTAAAAAAAGTAATGTTTCACTCACTACTTATTTTCAACTTTTGGCAGGAGCTACCTTGAACACAGTTGTAGTTTCAGAACCCTCAAGATATTCTTTAGGAGTGAGTTAATTGAAGTTAAGAGCTAGTCTCCATACTTTCTCCTGTTGACTACATGCTACTGAATAGTGAACAGCATGTAAACTTGACAGTTTGCTCTCCAGTGAGATTAAATGCCAGCGTGTGTCAAAGACTTTCTGGCTCCTCCAATGATGTTGAATTTTAGTCTCTGAGTTTTGTTCAATACTTACAACCTTTCCAGTTAAAATGTCAGGCAGACTTCATGAAATACTCAGAAGTAAATCAGAAGTTGTTTTTCCTTTATGTCTTAAAAAAAAAAAATAAAACTATATTCAGTGTATCAAAACCTGACAAAAAGGATAAGATATTTTCATCACAAAAGTGTTTCATTTGAAATTTGAGCCTATTATCTTCAGTGTTGACTCAGTGCCTTCTTCAATTTTACTTGGATCTAAAAGATGGCTTTGGTGAAATTCAAATTATCATCTGCCCAGAAAATAACCAATTAAAGTATAAATTTTGAAGAAATTCTTTTTCACATGCTTTGTCTTTCAAGCCCTGAGATACGGAATGCAATGTATTTTTTTAAAATTCAAATGAGGGACATTCTTTCCTGCACTCTGTCACCCAGAAGTTAAGAAGGAACACAACATACATTTCCTCTCCTCCATAAATATGGGGCAACAAATTAATATCCTGCAACATCAAATATCATCAAATTCAAAGTCAATTCTGCATGACAACAAACAGCATTTTGCCTGAATAACTCGTGAAATATAGGAGGGGTCTGCTCCCCTGTGAGCTTGTATTGTATTTCACAAGAGCTCTTAATACAGAGTTTCCCTGTGAAAATGGGAAACAGCAAGCATGCAAAACTTTCTGCCAGTTGCACTCTCCCTGGAAAAAATGAACCCTGTTGTCCTAGCTTCAGCTGAGCACAGTTTTAATTTTTTGCAGTACTTGTGAGAGAGCAGAGCCTGGAGGCATGTGGACATGGCCAAGACATTTTGTTATTTGCCACCATCTTAGGTCATGGCCATCAAAGTCCTGTTTTCCCTGGTCATGGGAAAACACGGCAGATGTGGGGTCCACCTGTTCATTGTGCATTGTCTCAGCTTGGTGAGTGTTTTGCATATGTTGTTACTAGTATTATTTCGGTTACCATTCATTTTCTTATGGCATTGCTGTTTCCAGTAAATCATTCTTATCTCAACCCATAATCTCTGATTTTTATATCTGCCACTCAAGTGGGAAGAGAAGCAAGCAGGTGGAGTCTGGTTTGGGAGAGTCTTGGTGGGGTGAGGCACTTAATAGGGGAATGCTGTTTCCAAACCACAACACCACTGTTAAGAGCAAAAGGGGAGCCAGTAAAGAGCTGTAAAGGGTCCTTGAGTTGTGTAGGTTACACCAATTTTTACTAAATTCCCTCTGCTAAATTTTCCAGGGACAAGAGATTTGGGATCAAGAAGCCACAATTAACAGCTGTTACCCATATCATATCACTTGTAGTGAGATTTCGTTCTGTACTAAGGAAGGATTCATTAGGGTTCACAGAGAGTTTGACAGTTCTGAACAACATGGACCCATTCACATCTCTTACCTTTCCTGAGTCAGGATTTGAAGACACCAGTAAAAGTTTGAAATGCCCACTCTGTAAATCTTTGTTCCCTACCTCCTCTTCGTTGTTAAGGTAATTTGGTATTATCACAATTATCTCTTCATTGGAAAGGTTTATTTTGGACTCATCTGTAGGTAAATCCTAAAAACATTACATCCTCTGCATTCACCATAAAGCCTCTACTGAAGTAATTAAAAGAGATAATTTTTCCCTTTTGGTTCATTGTTTGTTTGCTTGGTTTTTTTCATAATTTGCCCCATAAAAAAACATAATTTACTTTCAAAAGAATCATGAAATAGGCAATGGCAACTAATAAGAATGAACCATATGTTGGAAAAGAATGAAATAATAATCACTTAAAAAGGAAGAACAATATGTCCAAATTAAAATGCTGGTCAACAGAACACAAACCTGACATTTACAAAGGTTATGTTTGACTGTAATAAAATAAATGGCAGCTCTTTGTGTACACAGTTGTCAATTAGCATTGCATATGTGTCTCTTGAATGCATTTATTTTTGCCAATGATTCCTTATTCAAGATGCAAATATCTATTATTAATGTTCAGTAAGTACTCCTGACTGAGGGAAATAACTAAGAATAATAGTTGCCTCTTTTTATTAGCATTTTCTTTTCATGGGAATGTCACTAAAATGAAAAAATAATGTAACATCTAAAATCAACAGAATTGTTTGGAAACAGAAGAATTAAATACAGTAGAAATGAAAGAGCTATAAGAAAATCCCTCTTGCTGTAAATTCAAGTGAGACAAGAAGTATTCTTTTTTTGAAGGTTAAATTAAAGCAAGTATATCTGTTATTTCTGGACTTTAAACTCATCATCTATAATAGGGCTGCTAATGCAGACATGATTTATCTTGAATAATACTTTTTAGTAACTGAAGGCAAATTTGCAAAAACATTCTTATTTACTGCAGTGCAACTGTGTGGTTCCCTAAATGCTCAAACTTTGTGAGTGATTTATCTATAATGAAAATTTTATTTCCATTTTTTGCCCTTCATCAAGAAAAGAAGCTCTCCAGCTGAAACTCAGAAGGGATAGAGTATATTCTTCTGGCATCAGCATGGAGTGCCCCTCTGCCTCAAGAGGAAATGCAAAGGAAACTCACTGCATCACTCATTAAGCCTGAGCTTTGCTGGATGCTGCACAAACCCCTGGGTGGCACACAAAGGCGCTCATTGCCAGAATCACATCTCAGTGTCAATTTAAGTCAGATTTTCATGATTTTGCGGCAAGCAGTAAAACCCCTTATTTTCTCTCCTAAAGAAGAATCTGTATAAAAAAGCACTGAGGACTTTTTTCAAGACAAAGAATTATTCCATAGTCTAATGTCCATGACACCAGAAAGGGCAGCTAAGGATATCCCGGTTCTAGCCCTTGCTCAGAATAATTTGTGAATTTTACATTTAAACAGTCTTTGAACAATCCTAGCACAATGGATTTGAAACTAGATGTGGTGGGTGGACTCGTGCCACAAGCTAAACCCCTATCCAGCCTCTTGCTCACTCACTTCCTCTTACGGGATGAGGCAAAAACGGAAGGCAAGAAAACTTCAAGTCAAAATAATGACAGCTTAATAAAGAAAGCAAAAGCTGCTTGCAGAAGGAAAACACTCCCCACTGGCAGGTGGATGTGCAGTCTCTTCCTGAAAATCAGACAATAGTTGTGTAATAGTTGCTTGGTAAGACCAGTGTCATAATCACAAAAATCTCCTGCTTCCTCCTCCTTTCCTCGAGCTTTTACTGATAACCATGACATCATATGGTATGGAATATCCTTTGGTCAGTTTGTTAGCTGTCCAGGCTCTGTCCTCTTCCAACTCCTGCTCACCTGGAGCCTAACTCCAGTGAGGAAAAGCCTTGATGATGTGCAAATGCTGCTCAGTGACAGCCACAACACTGGTGTCTTATCAACACTCTGATTATATGTCTACCATGAGAAATATCTGTTTCCCAGACAGTTCCATTATGAAATGCAAAAGGGGATCCGAATACTTTGAAATTAAGGGGTTCAGTCCCTAAGCATGGGAACATTTTGGGATCCTGCATATACACAGATAACCAAAAAAAAAAAAAAAAAATGGACATAGCTTCAGACACATTCTGCATTTCCATGTTTCCTGCCAGTAAGCCCAAGCCAACTTTTGTGGTGGATACTGATCTATAGAGCATGCTGTCAAACGAAAATATCTCTTCAGGATGTAACATGATTTCCACCAAAATCAATGGCAATTTCTTCCTTTTATGCCATCATGATTACCTCTGTCTTTTTTTTTTTTTTTTACATATTAATATTTATGTCTTGTTGAAAAACTTGTTCAGACAAAAAAAATCCATAAACATTTTTTAAAGGTCAGTTTCAGTTACAAGGGTTTTTTTAGAAAAGGCCTTGATATTCTGCCCGTCAGTAGATTCAATCCACAAGGCAAAAGGGGATTTAAAGGTGGTCTATTATTTTCCTAGCTCCTGTTTTGAAATTCTCCACAGTTATTTATACTAAGTACTTTATCTAAGCAAATATATGTTTCATTTTAATATGTTGAAAATGAGGCAGTTTATATGATAATGATTTAAGCCTTTGGTATCTCCTATATATAATGAATATTTCATTGGTACTTATTTACATCTAAAACACTAAAAAAATGTTTAAACTTATTTCCAGATGAACTTGCTGATAATTTAAATGTAATAACATCTATAATAAATATACTGGTACCAAGGAACAATTCATCGAAAAGTGTTCAATAATAGCCTGATAAAGATCAAAGGCTTCACTCATCTTAGTAAGAAGAGAGTTCAGGATTTATCCATGAAAAAAACCAGAAAATTGTGTCTTTTCATTTTTTTTTAGTAAATGATAATGTAATGTTGTGTGCATGTAATATTTATCTGAGATATCCTACTTATGACTACAACAGAGCATTCCATTGTGAATTTTTACCTCCAATTTAAACCAAGATAAATGCAATCATTCAACAGAAACCACATAGAAGCCCTAAATGAATAAATTTATGTTCCCAAAATGTATTATATAAATAGAAATATCTTCTACAGACATGCAGATCTTTTAAAAACAATATTTTTAGAGAAGTGAATGCACAGTCAGACCAGAGATACATAAAGAGAGGTTTCATATCATTAGTGGTAGCTCAGCAGGAACTGTCAATATGCAGTCCTTCCTGTCAAGATTTAAACCCCTTAACATTTAACTCAGAACCTAGTTTGGAAAGTAGCTCAAGAACTTAAAAACTATTTAAGCATAGATACCATCTGCCTACATAGCATCATCACCACTGTATTCCGCAACAGCAGGGTGTTCTCCCTCAAGTTGCTTCTTTTTCGACTTAAGCTGCATTTTTGTAATACTATGTCTAACTTACAAGTAACCAGGGAACTGTATTGACTGACTGTTGACGTACAGCTTGACCATATAGAACTACCACTGAAAAAAGATTCTTTCCATTTTCTTCCAGCACTTCCATATATACCACCAGTGAGAGATTAGGAACACCTGAGTTTGTGCAGAATTCTTCACACCTATGAAAACACGCTGTGTTCCACATCCAGGCCTCCCTGCATGCTCTCATTCTAAGAGTGAATACACAAAACTTCTCAGCTGATGTGATACATCCTAGCTAGTTACTTTGCATACCTTCTCCAGAAAGGTAATTTGCTATTTACAGAGCAATGATTACAAAGTAGACAATCCTGAAAGCTGGAAAGTGGTTTGCTAACCAGATGATAGATTTCATATTTGCCACCATTCCCATTGACTCCATTACTTAAATACTTTTATTATTCATGTCATTAGTTTTAGCATGACTAGGCAACTCTGAGCGGCTCTGCAAGTCAATTAGCTCCATATTTGACAATATCAAAAGTAGATCTGAAAGCAGCACGACAGGACACATTCCAGTGGGATTATCTCTTCTCTTCCCATGTATAAAGACTGGGTCAAACCATAAACTCAATGGTGCACATCCCTTCCTTGCACACAGAACAATTAGGAAAGAACTTTATCTCCTGTGTTGTCTTCATCATCACTTACTTTGAAGAAGAAACTATTGGCCAGATGTACTTTCACTTAGCACTAGGTCCCACTTTTGAGGCTCAAAGATTTTCCTTGCTGAAAGAATTGTCCGTAATTATTCTCAAATTTTTCCCACCTGTGTTTTTTATTCACAGCATATTTGTCAAATCCATACTTTCTCTATAATGCTTTGAACACTCTAGTGCTCACCTTTCTTCCCTGGGCCCTCTGAACTGTTTTCCAGCACTTCTAGAGGACTGTAGTTTACCCTGAGGTAATTTTTAAAGCCAAGAACAACAGCCATACACCCTGTGCTGTCATGTTACTCTTATGAAAACAGTGACTTCAGTGACACTGATTAAAGGAATCTATGGGTAATAAATCTCCCTTTGAGATTTCCTTGGGGTGGTGGAGGAGAGGGGTGGAAAAAAACAAACTCCATCTTACCATTCAGTATTTACTTCTCAAGATAAAATTGAAGAGAAAAAGAAGCAGAAGATACCTAGAAAATATAAGAATTAGTTATTAGGTACAAAATAATCTTTCTATTTCATAGGTTGATGGTAGTGTAGCCCAATAATATCAATTCCCTGGGTAAGACAAATTAACTAACTCATTCCAAAGTATCATATATTAATCACACATTTAAACCACATTCTATTTATCTTTGTTTATATAACAAGTGCTCATCTAGATAACATACAGGAAAATCACAAGGCCATGTCACTATTACTCAGGCAAATTCCCTATGTAAAATAACAACCAATGCTGAAACATTCCATGTTATTTTCAATCTTAAATTCATGGAACAGGAGAAAGTAAAGATATCAAGGAAAAATGAAATGTCATGCATACTTAGCCATAAGATACTAATATTAGTGAAAAAAACTCAAAACCCCCAGTTCATCTACCAAATATGTATTAGGTCATGGGTGCTCTGGAAGTTTCACACTTTATGCTGCAAGCGCATGCTATTTCGTTCCTTGGTCTTATCCTTTACAACCCCTCTATTAATTCTAGCTAGTTTTCTTAATCTGGTGTCCCAAGGAAATGAGCTGTAGGACCTTCATATATCTATCTCTCAAATCTCCACATTCAATCAAAACTGATGAAAAGAACTAAAGTATCAAAATTATTGAGTGTTTGAAACTTACATGGAAAAGACATCTAGGTAGAAGACACTAATTCTTTCAGAGGAGGGAAATATTGAAGAATTAGCTCAGCTGGGTAATTAGGTACCAAGGACTTGTAGAGTTGTAGGAAATCAACCGTCATCAATTCTGCTTTTCATAGAGATGTCTGTTTCAATTCCAAAATGAAAGTGGCCTTGTAGAAAAGAACATGATTTTCCTCCATGCACAGACAAATCTGAAGTAGCAATAATCAATATGTATATCACAGTAGTATAAAACAATGGTTGTGGACAGTTCATCAGAAATCTTAATATTCAGTCTTCTGGGCTATTTCTCTTTAAAATCAATCTAAAGCATGAGACTTTCACAGTCTGCAAAGATGTTATGCTGCATTTTCAAAAGCTCCCTTAACTCCTTTCAAGAGGATCTTAATTTCCTTTACTCTCATTGAGAACTGAATGCCTAATTCTCTTAGGCACTTTTGAAATTTCACTTGAAAAAGAATACAAACTGAGCATACCTAGTGTGCTTATTATAGTTCATCCCACATTCATAAGTGGCATTAATTATATAAAAGTTAAAAGCAGACTGGAACTTCTGACATATTTTTCAATTTTACAATATGGAGGAAACATTTATCTCCCTCAAAATAATGCAAAACCCCTACTTTTCTGTTAATACCATCTCACAGATGATGTGCCAGTCATTTAGAATTGCCAGATGAAAGCTCTTTAAGGGAAGGAAGGTACTTTCTGAGTATGGAGAAAATATGAGAAAATAACCCATATTTTTCAGCAGAATACAATTTTTCTGGTACATGGAATATCTTTCCTCTGTATGTACTTTCAAATAGCATTTTAATACATGAGGAAATATCATTTTGCTTCAGTATTAAAACCACCAATAAATTCTATGTAAAAGAATGCAAAAACCCCCACAAATTATCAGAGTAATATTGAAGGGTTTTCTTTTCATTCCTGAAATAAATTAAAGAAATTGCACACAGAGAAGACGAGGTTCAATCCAGAGCTCACAATACAGATTTATGTCCTGATGCCTAACTACGTAGAGGCTGTCCAGTGAAAGAAAGGACCTAAATTTTCTCCCCATCAATGGCATGACTCGAGTGATTGGCAAAGCCATATCCTGACTTGGATGATGCTGCAGCACACAGCAGTCACCTGAGATTGCAGTAATTCAGCAGCTGTGTAGCAGCATGCGCCAACAGGCATCCCACATGCTGAAAGCAGCACTGAAGAAGTCTTTGTCAGCACAGAACAACTGAATTTAGTGACCAGAAAAATTATTATCCATTCCTAGACACCAGATTAGATTATTTTTGTATTAAGCAACCACGTGTAAATAGATGCATATACAGATGCAAATGAATCTTTATAAACAAAAGCTTCAAAGCATGGCAAGGTTTCCAACCACAACTGTAAATTCTACTATAGAGACAATTAAGAAAGATTTAAAAAGAAATTGCTCTTCCTTGCCATCATTGGTTATTTTTGCAGGGAGCACTATGAATAGGTATTGAACCCGAAACGCACTGAATTGCAGTGCTTAGCTGAAGGAGGGCCTGTTCAAAATACATTCTTGCTAAAACACCTCTTCACCACCACATTTAGGAAACTAACCCTTAGCTTTTCCATTTTATTGGAAATGCTAAAGATATGAAATTTTAAAAAAAGTTTGTTATTCCTTCCTTGGTAGGAAAACAACTTATTCTGTGAGCAGCTGTAGTAAACCAACACATTTCTGTTTTCTTTCCAATGTGAATTCTCTGATGTATGATAAGGACTACATTTTTTACTGAGAGAAAATTAATTTACCTGAGAATCTATTGTAATGACATTAATGGAAATAAAAGGGACTGGCCATTTCTACCCCAGGTCAAATTGGTAATCACGTTCTACAGTCACTGAGGAGAGAAATAGTGAAGACAGCCGTAGTCACAGAGCACAGACCAAGAAGGAGACGCTGGAGGGACAGGACAGACACACAAAAACCCTCACCCCAAATAGATTCCATGAAGCTAATCAATATTAACAGTTTTCCTCTCTCTCTCTTTTTTTTTTTTTCTTTTTTTTTTTTGGTTTTTTTTTTTGTTTTTTGTTTTTAACCAGAATTCCTATGAGGACTTTTTATCTGATTATGCTCCATGTCTGTCTCTTAATAGTTTTATAACTATTTAACAAGCCCAATCTGAATGAACAAAAAAAGAGACTAAACACAAATTATGTCACTCAAATTCCGAAGTTAAAAAAACTGACCCTTTCTCTCAGTCTTCCACTGAGTCTTCCACTCTTAACAGAAAACTTTGGGTATAAGCAGAAATGTGCAAGGTATCAGAGACTCTGGATGTTATAAATGCCATAAATGTGGAGAAAAATCAAACAGCATTTAGATCTTCTTAGGAATCAGTGTTGCTCAGACAAGAGTCAGATTTGCAGAAGAAAAGTCTCCCGTAATGCTTACAGAATTGTCTGGCATAAAGTTGAAACACAGCTCAAGAAACAACAATATTGAAACCTGCCGTATCCCCCTAACCCCCATCATTTCCAGTCTATCCACCAGGGATGCTTGCAGGCTTCTGCAGCAGCTTCAGAAATCAAGTTTATGTCAGATTTTAAACTCTGAAGTAGTGAAATTTGGACCACTCAGCTAAAGCAAAATAAGAGCTTTATCAACCACAAGAAAAAAAAAGATGAAGCAACCTAAAGTTAGAGATAAAACAAGTCCTTTTATCCTGATGATCATAACTGAAACATAGTCTGCATTGGATTATTGTCTAGTTAGAATATATTTTCTGGCATTTTACAACACTTAGGAAGCTATACTTTCCCCTCCACCCCCTCTGCAGATGCAGAGCACTTCAAACTTGGGCATGTTTCATGGCAGTTTGAATTTTCTTGTATTTTTTTGAGCTATCTCCTGTGCCAGCCTTTCAGATGGCCAAAAACTCCATGGATTCCCAGATGGCCAATTAACTTTCTCAGACACTCACTAAGATTTTCTTTAATTCAGTAACAACTAAGAAAACTCTTAGGGATATGTATGGTATCATATATCACACATCACTTTGTTCTAATTTCAGCAGCTGTTCCAGAATTGCAAAGAAAATGGACTGGCTTTTTCCCTATAGCACTGGTGGGGTGACTGACATCACATTTATTATCAGGCCCATTTTAAGTTGAGCCAATTTTATAATAAGCTTACAGCTGACATGCTGGGTATTAAAGTGAACCTATGTTATTCAGAAATATTTGGTAAGTTTCAAACAAAGCTATGCTGGAAGGCCCAGTCCAGTGCAGCCATTAATTATTAATTGTGTTATTATTATTGCATGCACTCCTAAGGCACTCTCCACAGTCCATCTGGTGCGCCCCTTGCATAATTTAGAATTACAACTGTTCTTTACTGAAAAGAAGGAAAGCAGGACTTTTCCTCTCCTTCTTTTGCCTGGAAAGGTTTCCTTTGCAAAAACAACAAATCCAAATGACAAACGCACGTAGTGTTCAGGATACAACATCAGGAACACTCCAGCATCCAGTGACAAGATGACAATCATAAAGGGATAATTTTGACAAACTGCCATGAGGAATAACTCTTAGCTCAGCCTTGTTTTCTTTTTTTCCCTGAGAGTAGAAAATTCTTACAGAGGCAGTTATGCTAAAGCAAACAAACAAAAACCAACCAAACAAAAAACACCAAAAAACCCCCCAAGCCTAAACATATCTCTTGCTACAGGGTGAAGTTACATTACCCTGCTCATTACAGCTCCCAGTCTGCATTTGGGAAAAGAAGCAAGCCATAAGCAACAGGGTCCCGTGCTACTAAGAGTTAGCAGAGGAGGACCCATGACTAATTTGGAAACCACAGAATAAAGCAAGAACACAGAAAAATATAAATCATCTCTTCTGTGTTACAGGGAATAATTTTGACTTTTCTTCAGAAATAAGGTAATTATGAAGGACAGAAAACATAAATTATTTTCCTAATTTATGCAGTGTTAGAAACTGAAAAAGAAACATTTATGGAGACTTTTAAAATAAAACTGGAAAAAAATAAGATTCTTTGCCAATTTAACTCTAGTGCAACATTTATATTCTTCCACTTTAGTGTCTACTCCTTGTGATAACGCTTGCATCAAGCAGAGTTTTTAGGCAAAGAGAGATTAAAGTCCCTGGCTGATGGAGTAAAAAGACTGTAGGGAAAGAATCAATGGATCACAAGAGGCAAAAAGATGGATGGTACTTCAAGAAAGGGCAGGAATGGGAGTAAGTTGTCATGTGCAGGCAGACACTATGTCTTGTCATTTGTTGGCACTTGGACTCTCACAGTAAAATACTTCTTTCTTGAAATGAAGACTTTCCTTTCTACGTGGTTCTCTGACTCTTGCCTCCCCTCCAGAATTCCAGTTAATACACAGATTTTGTAGTTATAGTACATCTACACAGGAATAGACCAGTATTATAGAATGTATAATAACTAACATAGTAAAGGAACTGGCATGAAAGTTATCCTATGCTTCATTTAAGAAGCAAAGTCCAATTGATGATATACATATATTCACAACATAAGCATATTTTCTTTCCTTTGTTGCACAGTATGTGAACATTCTCACACTTCTCCCTGTTCTAAACGAGATAATGTAAATCTGTTTCAGACTCTGAAATGCAACTTAATGCAGCATAATCTTCCCTGGTATCAGTTGTTTTGGTTTCTGGTCAACAGATGACTCTTGCCAGGTGACTCTGGACTTCTAAAAATTACTGTTGAAGATTCTCATGCAAATAAAAAAAATTAATTACTATGTAGTACACATAATGAATTATACACTCTGGCAACATATTCATGGAAGGCATCATCACCACAGAGGGGTAGACATATAATTTAGAAAAATGAGTTGCCTTGAATATTGTAATACCAAAAATAATGTGAAATTAAAAGAGTTGAGGCAAAAAGCAGATTTAAAACAAGAATTTCTTTAATCATCACGCTGCACAGAAAGAAGAATAAAACACTTTGGAAGTAGGACTCAGATTAATTAATCACCTGTGAGTTGTAAGTCATCAGTGTGATGTAACCTGGAAAAAAAGAGATATACAATTATGAAATGAATAAATATGGAAAGCTATTAATACCATCAAATAAAATATTGGTTAGACCTCACCTAAAATATTAGATGCAGGTCGACTCACACATATATAAGATTAATTCAAAATTAACTAGCTATTGGGAAGGGCAAAAGAAGGGTTAACCAAAGAAGAAAAGTGATGTCTAAAAATTGATGTCCAGAAGTTGCCTGAGTTATTTGAGCCTGAAAAGAAGATTCAGAGGAGATATGATTACTGACTAGAGATATATCAAATAGGTAAGTATGAGAAAATGGAGAAAGCAGAGTTACTTATATCGAGAGACAGTATTACTACGTGAAAAAATTTATATACCCTGACTACAAATCAGGAGTTAGAAAAGAGTATCTAACCACCAGGAAATGCAGTTTCTCGGAAGAGAAATAGAGCAGGAGCAATGGAGGTAAAATTGGATCCTGATAAGTGAGTGAAGGTGTTAAATAATTTTAATAGTTCAGCATTTAGTAGTTTTTATTAGCTTAGTATGAGCCCTGTTTTTCACATGGTCTTTTCCAATTTGTTAGCCTGGTTTTCTGGGAAACTTCTCTTTGATGAATGATCTCTCCCAGCAAAAAACAGCTATGTCTATTTCAGTGAGAGAACACTTAAATCAACATCCCTTTATTATTAGCTTTGTGCTCTCTTGCAAGAGCAAAGTTATAAGACACAGGAAGAAAGCAAAACAAGGGTGTCTCACTGAGATCTCACCATGTGCAATGAACACAGATTTCCCATTTTCCACGTGGAGTAAGGTATAATAACTGAGGTATGATTAATCACAATGAGATCTGTATTCAAAATGAAAAAACGTCAACAAGTCCAGTGGTCCAACTGGTCACATTCTGAGTGCATAAAAGTGTCCAGAGCTCTTAGACTTGTAAGAATCATCCTGTTTTAAGCCTCCACTGCTGAGACATCACATGTGTGGTCATTTAAAATCCATGGAATTGAATCATTCGAGTACATCTGGATCCACAAAAAAGGGTCTATAATAGTTCAAAGTTAGGGAAAGACTGTGCAGGTAAAACTAACTGATATGCCTCTTGCAAGCACTCCATCAAATTCAAAATGACTGACGGTTCATGTCATAAATAAAATCCCAAGGCCATCTAAACCGAACTTCTGGGCACCCCATATTCATACCGAGCTGCACCTTCATTGTCCCAGCTGTTATTAACTCTGCAGGAAGAGATTGATTGTCCTAGTCACTCTGAAAAACAAGTCCAGTGCCATTTCAGAGTTCCAAGCTCTAAGTCAGAGGGGTTTTTTTCTGGGTTCAGACAAGTTTGCTTTTAACTGCTCAGATTTACTGTGAGTTGGTGTAATAGCATCATATTGCATTGTCTCCTGAGTAAATTAATGTCCCTCCTGTTTTTGTTCACTGGTTCTGCCAAGATCTTTAAAAATCTGTTATGATATTGTAATGTTACTAAATGAAAAGTCTGGTTAACAGGCTCTTTGGGGCTGCACTAAAATAATATTGGCTAAAACTCTGTACCAAAAAGCACAGTACTTTTCAGCAGTAATGCTGCTTTGAAGCTACAAAATTTTGCAACATTACCATCAAGTTCTGTAACCTTTTTATAATGTCAACTGACCTTAATCCAAGTAGTCTATATGATTATCTAATGTGCTTAGGCTGGGTGAAAAATAAGATGAACATTTGAAGCTCACTCTCCTTTCTCTGTGGACCTTTGCTGGACTGTGCTAGAGGCAGATTGAGGCAACAAAGAGGAACTTGAGAAAAAGAAATTAGGAAAAGACAGCTACAGTAGAAGATGATGGTTGTAAGAATTCATAAAGGATGAACACTAGTCAAGATAGATAAGGATTGTCTCAGAAGAAAAGAACAAATGTAAAAGAAAGGATCTTCAGGAAGAAAACGAGAAAATACAAACATTTTCTAGGTTTATCTCTCTAGTAGCTAGTATTCTGCATACTAAGAACTATCTTTTATTACTTTTCTGGTGTAAGTACAGATACAGAAAAAAATACCTAAATTTACTTCCTAGAAAGAAACAACAATTTCAGCGAGTAATGATCTGAATGAAGTACAAATAGAATCATAGAAAATCGTTTAAGTTTGAAAAGACCTTTAAGAGGCTCAAGTCCAACTGGATATATATTGTAGGCATGGATTAAAAACAAAAACATCAGAAAGCAAAACTGCATAATCCATAAAGGAAAGTAAAATCTATTTACTCAGAGAAACTAAAATAAGACAATATTTCAGCTAAGCTAAAGCAAAGTATTACCAAAACCAATTGTTAAGCTAACTGTGAGCTTTCACAGACATGGAATTCTGACAGTGAATTTTCATCAATTGAAGTACAGTGAAGACATACTGAACTTAAATATATTTAATAATCTCTTGAGAATAAGCTATTCAAAACCATGTGCTCTTCAAAATACCTCTTCAACTTCTTTAGTTTTGATGTACAGCCAGCTGTTCTAGATAACATTAAAAACAACAGAACAAATAGGAGCCTTCAATGATAAATTAATCAAAAGCAAAGAAAATAAAGCAAATGCAAAAGGGGGGAGGTGTTTCTGCAAAAGTTTTAGAAATATCTGTATGTAAATAAATGTAATTCCCAGAGGCACAAGTATGTATTTACAGAAAGTGGATTCACATAGTCAGGATGTAGCCTAAAGTCAGCCCATTAATTCGAACTGAAAGTAACCCAAGAACATATTTTTATGGGTCTCTAATTGCCATATATGCTGTCTCATCATAAACCTATTCAATGCATAAATAAAAGTGAATGAAGGGAAGCAAGGATACAAAAAAAAAAGTTAACCACTCACAGTACCTAGAGGCAGAGATAGCACCTGGAATGAAAAAATTAGTAAGCTACAATTTTACTTCTGCTTGAATATTTGCTTAGACAAGCCGGTGTGAATGACTGTCCTTTGAAACAAACAAAAGGTGCTAATTAGATGCAGGATCAAAACACCTTTTTGAAAATTTTTATTTATGAAACCAAGCAAGTTGCCTGTAGGAAAGAAGAAGCTTAAGGGCAGAAAAAAATGCTTTTAAACTAGTGAATACTGAACACAATTATGTAAGAATGAATATACTTGAAATTAAAAAAAGGAAATAATTCCTAATAGATATTTCTCAAACTTCAGGGCTGTGGTTTGTCATATACCATCTGCCTTCTTAACTTTATGTAATCTGCCATGAGTAATGGCATAATGTCTGCAATTATATTTTATGGCGTTAAGTAATTGCTTACAAAGGTGACCAGCAGCATGATGCTATGTTCTAATTAATTTCATTACACCAGAATTCATGAAGATATGTGCAACTTCATTTCACCAGCAGGGTCTTTATGAGACAGAGATCAGAGAACTTCTGATTCCAAATAAAAATAATTAAGAAAGGGAGCTGAACAAGGTAGAACTTGTCAAATGATTACTCAGGGCCCTGATTTCCCAGATGCTTCTGATCAAATAGCACATACCACCACCTCCATGTGTTATTGTCATCATACTTATTTCCACTAACTGATAACCCTGTTACATGCCCTGGAAACACAAAAGCAAATGTTTGCCCTAGATAGTGGTTCAAATATATGCTACATTTTCACAGTTGGAATTCATTAATTCCTGATGCTTACTATTAGGAGATTCATTCCAGCAATGCATATAAAAATCCTGTACCTGTTAAATTCTTAATCTATGATACTCTAATCAACTGAACCTACTTTTACTGTAGGCTACCTTGAAAATGAATCAATAATTCTCACTTAGACAAAAGCCACTGAGGATAGGGGGACAAAATAAAAAACAAAGGAACAACTATGTAACATTGCTCAGACCTTAAGAACATTATGTAAATCCATTCAGTCTTGATTCTTAGTGTGAATTTCTTCCTGAGACTGGAGAGAGGGCAACTAGAGCAAAAGCATTTTTAAAATCCTAAAGCATTTCTAACCAGGCCTTACACAGCTCATAGATGGCAGTTTCACTGAATATAAAACACTTGCTGAGTGCTGAGTAGACTCACACTCATAAGAATGTGCTAATATTTCTTGCACCCAAAATTATGAAAATAGTTTCCTTGATTACTAATTCCCTCAGAGAAGAGGGATTCAGGAAACACATTAAAGAAATGCACTCTCTTGGCTCTATCTTTGAGGTGTTGAACACTAAAATTTGTTTTCTTTGCCATGTCATTTTTTGAGTAGAATGTCGTTTCAAACAGTCTATCAACATCTCCCCTCAGGAAGTAACACAGTGTGACACAGTGGCTAACCACAGATATGCAGTGTTTTTTTCCAGAAGCCAAGGGTATCCAGAACACAAGATCTGAGCAAGGAACTACAGGAGATCTACATTCTTCTGATGAGGTAGATGAAATCTGAGCAGCAATTGAAACAGTTAAAATAGCACTAGATATTTAGTATAAGAATCTGAATCATTCTTTCAGAATCTGAGATCCTAGAAACTCAAGCAAAACAAATTGAGCAATAGCTGCCTCTGAAATTATCTTCCTCCCTGATCGGGATCATATATGGCACCAATATTTCGTTACAAAATTGATCCCATGATACAGAAATGGTAAATTTAACAGAAACAGGTAAAGACTCTTCAAAGAAGCTACACTATATTAAATATACATTTTACAAAGAATTTTTTTTTGCTACTAAGATTCCCTGCATCCATTAGAAAAGTCATAAACAATGAAAAATAAACACAAACAACTGACAAATCACCAAACAATACTTACACTAATATTTCAAATTTTCTTGTATTTGAAAAGAGGAAACAAGAATACCTTGAGGACAGTGACTAGACAGGACTAGTTCATGTAAACTTTCATGTAGAAAATTCAGTACCTGACCCATTTTTAACCTTCATAATGCCTGTAATACAATTTAGCATATTCAAATTATTTGACTGAATGGAAAGGACCTTGTTGACAACTGAGAGCCCAAAGACAAAACCGGTAGTGTTACATTTGAAATAACATGTTCCAATCACTGCCAAGGCCATATACACAGGCAGATTTACAATACCTGCTTCTCAAATTCGATTATTCCCTTGGCTCAAAAAAGTTTCCTCTTTTCTTCTCTTTCTTTTGATCAGTGAAAGTTAGCAACCTCTGACTCTTAATGGGTTTTGACTTTTTTGTGTTGTTTTTCAAGACTTAGAAGCACAGCAGGGAGCCACATAAAACACTTTACATTTCTGAAAAAATGGTTTAAGAATCACTTAGGAGTTCACAAGTATTAGCAGAAGTGAGAGAGCTTAATTCAATCAAGAGAAGTGGACTCCTAAATTAAGTGCAAGATTCAATTTCTTCTCTTTCCCTTCATCTTTGAAATTAATAGGAGTCTGTTCATATACATCAACAGGTTTGAAATAACTGCCTGGAATCCAAACCGGGGGAGAGCCAACCAAATATGACGCGGTCATCTTGAGTTACACGATCTACATGAAGATGACATTCTTAAAAAAACTTCCAGGGCATATCTGGCCTCCTTATTTTCTGATGGACAGATTTTTGCCAAAAAGTACAGTTTCTCTGAAGAAACACCTTACAGGAAAATGAGATTTTTAGATTACATTTTCAGGGGAAAATTTAAACTATTTTGGATCAGACATGACAAAATGTTTCATTTTGATGTTATCTTCTAATTGTTTTATCATATTAGTTCCATTATTTTTATATTAAGATAATTTAATGCTGCAAACAGAATAAAATTAACAGGAACAGATTATTTTTGCTCTAGCCTCATTATAATGCATTATTATATAATTTTATATATTTTTTTTTATATTTCTTAAAAGGATCTGGCACAAATTTTCAATTCTTCACATATCTACCTCTCTAAATAGCGTAAGAATGAAAAGAGAGAGGGGAAGGACTATATTTAAACTGCTCTATCAGTTGACCAACAATGCAAAAATTTTCAACAGGAATGGATCCCTGACTGGAGACAGCTGGTCTAATGAAACAAGCAAAAGGGTAAAAGAAGATTGAGGAGAATAGGTTTGGAGGACTAAAGGAAGGAGAGAATGGCCCTGTCCAGATGTTGCCAACAGTGAAACCAAAGAAAATTCCAAACTTCCATTGAAGATTTCAAGCTCTCTCTTCCACAGAAATCTTGACTAATAAACCTGTTTATTTTTGTGGGAGTATAGATAAGCTGGTATTTAGAAATGGAGAGGGATATTTAAAGATACAAATTATCAACACCAGCTGTTGTGTGAACCCTATTAAAATTTTTTAAATCTTTTCAATTTGAGTTTAAAACCATAATAAGTCAGAAAGATTCTTGTAGACAACTTCACTTGAGGAAAAAAGTTGGTCGAAAATTCTCTCTCTGAATACAATTTTCAAATTAATTTTGTTCTGTACTTGCGCAGCAAATTGAATGTGTCTCTGATATAGGTTAATAAATTCACTCTATCATTAATCTAATCATGAGGAATAACAATAATGGGGGGGGGAGGAAAAAAAGTAAGAAAGGTGGCAATGTGACATCTAGTACCTTACTCCAAACACACTCAGGACCTAACACGGCCATTTGGGCCCCAAATCCCAAGACGCTATATTTATTGTTTCTACATTCTGTTAGCTGTATTATAAGCAGCAAGGAAACCCATCCACGTGTCATTCTTTCCATTTTCTACCTAAACAAAATCTAACAGTTTTGCTTTGATACTGCTCAAGTCGGAAAATGTATACTTGATGTATTTGAGTAGAGACTGAACACCAAAACAAGGAAGAATGTGTGGGTGTGAACTGTCCCTAAAAAGAGGTCTTCAGAGTATGGAGTGGCCTTTACATCCTTTGGGTATCCAAGAGTGCTAAGCAAGCTGAAGACTCCGTTGTGCAATTCCAGAGCAGAATAGCCAACTCCTATTAAAAAATGAACACCACCTTTGACCGCTATAGCAGAAAATGAGTATATCGACATTACACACCAAGGCAATGGCCAAAGCAGATGCAGGACTGAGCAAGTGCAGTTACCTAGCTGAGAAACAGGCTAAAGAGTAGTAGCTGCACACAACCATGTGGACTGGTTTACCATACTGACTCTAAATCACTTTGCAGCCTTACGCAAAATCTGGAACCTCTATCACAAGATTATTTTGCCTCCCATTCTCTCCCTGTGAAGGCAATAGTTGACTTCGTGTTCTTCACATAAAATGCTCTTTTCTTTGTGTGCAAAGACCACTAGGAGCTAACTAGATACATTTGTTTCCCCCAACATATACACACAAACTCTGTTTTTCCTGCTTCTTTTCCTTAAAGAAAAGCCCTGAAAATTCCAAAGAATTCAACCCTGTCAAAACTGCATTTTCACCATAGTTTAGCACATGTGAAATTGTGAAATTGAGTTCCTTACAAATGCTGGCAATATGCCAGAGTTTCGTGCCAGGTTCCATGGCCTTCCTGGTAACTACAGCAATCTAATAAATTATGCTGGAACAATGGGTCCCAGAAGAGATGGATAAAACTTTTTAATAAATATAAAATTAATCAAGAAGTTCAGCTTTGGAAAGACTAAGCCTATTTGTGAATTCAGCTTTAAAATACAGAGACTAAGGTTATGAAGATAAAGAAACATTTCTTTCTGAGTGTTGAGAAAAACAAAATTATTATTTTTAGCTTCTTTCAAACAGAATTACAGAAAAAGTGTTCTAGTGAAGTGTTAACATTAAAGAGCCAGGCTTCCCTAAATATAATTTCAAATATCAAAAGATCTTTGTTTAAGGGAAAACCACCCCACCTTTCTGATCTCAATTTTAAATAATTACCATTAAGAATCTCCTGAGTCCTAATATGTTACTGATTGGTATCTGACTACCAAACTGAAAAATGCATTATTCAAGGAACTCTCAGGATTTTCTGAGGTATTTTGCAAGCTGGATATTGTTCCACAAAAAAACAAAGCAAAACAAAACAAACAAAAAAACCCCAAAACACACAAAAAAAACTTCACTGCACTCACTGAAGGGAAGATTAATACTGAAGAAAAAATATTCAAAAGTCCACTCCAATCGCTGAAGGAAAGATTAATACTGACAATAAAATATTCAAGCCATAAATAAAAGAAAACCTGGACTATTAGATAATAAAACTAAATTTTCAAGAGAAATAGGCAAGTGCACCAAGATCACCACTTTTTACCTTCTTTTACTCTCCCATATGTATTTATCAAGTATGCCATCTTATACAGTGACAAAAGGCATACCTGGTAAAAAAATAGTAGCTACCATATACCATTTTCAAACTCACTCAGGCTGAGTTGTTTTTCTCTAAATTATACTTGCAATATGCATTAACTGCTTACCTTAGACTGAACCTTCATTTTTCACCTCTTGAGTCCATTACTTTTAAGGTCAGAAAGGAACATGAGTGTCCAGTGTGACCCTCTCACCTGGAAAGGTCAGAGAGCTCCAAACATCTGGTGGAAGATCCAGATATCAATTTGCAGTTGTCATTCTGAGGGAGTAGAGGAGTGCTTTTGACACACTTCCCATTGGCAGCATTTTTAAATAAATCTCTACTGTCCAAAGCAGTGTCATGTAATAAGATCTCAATCTGGCCTTGGGAGCTGGCCAGCTGCACAGGCTGCCAAGGATGGGTATGTTCTGCCTCTCTGAACCTGAAAACACCGTATTGTCAGCAGTGTTGCCCACACCACCCCCAGCTGTTGAGATGCACAGCTGTTCATATGGTGTTCAAAACACACGTGTGTAGAAAGTAAACATTTTTCTTGAACTACTTCTAAGAATTACTTACTGGATCCTGCTCATTTCCTCCCAGCAAATGGGGCCTTAAGTCTAACTTGCAATGTGTGCCTATGGCTGCTGTGCCCTCTTAGGGGACAAAATAAGACCTTTTGTGCATAGATGAAAGCAGAAATTTTACTTGGAAGACAAAAAAGTACCTAACATGAAAATAAGAAAAAAAACCCCTATGTCTGATTAACAAGATAATTATGTTACTTATTTTTAAGAATGGTCCTTATGCAGTATAAGTACATAATCTTCCAGGTACTTGAAAAGCAATTTGAAGAAAAGTAAGCACAATGAGAGGACTAAAAATTTCCTTTCCTGTAGAGAGATTGTAATCCTTTCCGAGAGTGAAGCTCTTATAGGGAATTCAGAGGAAACTAAATCTTATGTTTGCTGTAAATACTGATAGCTGTGTTGAAGCCAGTGGTACTAAACCTAAGCTTTGGGCTCTCAGTGGATTGTACCTGGTTCAAAAAGGTGCCACAACAGTACTTCATGTTTGTTTAGCTAATAAAATATAAAAGATACCGCTGGTTCTCAGTGTTTCTGAACTGATAAATTCAACTGACACTAAAAGTCTGCTCACCCAAACCCAGAAAAGTGGGTGCATTCCTAAACTATAAAGATGTTTATTATAACTTGGATATTAATCTAAAAAATTCAATATTGCCTGTCAAGTTTGTCACTTAGCATGAAGTTTTCTCCTTTGTTTTGGAAAGACTGCAGAAATACCATCCATTGGGATTTTTGAAGATACCAACTTGAAGACACACTTGAAGACAAAACATGTCTTGTTTTCACAGAGACAGAAACTGTATGATAAATAGTAGAAATGCTCTGCTACTGTCTTTCATATTGCAAAAAAAGTCTTTGTTTAGTTTAATCCCCATAGGTTTGTAGTATAAGAATTATGTGTTTTCATGTATGTACATCTCCATACACATGAAATCAGAAAAAAATTAAAATAGAATCAAGCCCTCCACTTCAGCAAGTTAAAAAATCAGATTTGTGGTTTTTATTTTCCTCCTTTTTTTGAATACTATCAATTAATTGCTACCGTACTATAAAACTTACAAGAGCAGGCAGATTCTGGTGAGAGAATTCTTCAGAGACATTAAGGAATTTTCCACATTGAAAGTAAATAAGTCCAAAGTATAGAAAATGAAACATGAAGTTTAAGAGACCTTCCAAACCCCCACTGTAGGCATACAGGTGCCTGCAATGCCACAGATCATGCCAATCTGGCAGAATAATTTCCTTCTATGAATATAATTAGTTATAGGAAGGTTGCAAAGGGATTACATTGTAGATAACCAATAACTGGAGGAATCATTAAAAAAAGAAAAATCAGTTTACCATACTAGTCTTTTGTAGACAAACAGGCAACCAGAGAATTGCTGACCATGTAGGAGCAGTTAACCTATCCAATCTTTAAAATTACATAGTAAAAAATAGCACCAAGACTTTTAAGTATCAAGTTCACAAAATGAAGCATTCACTCCACATTTTCTGACATGGTTAGCAGTGCAAAACGGAACCTGCCATCTTGTGCACAAAGAAACAGAGCTAGATATACCAAAACAACTGCCATGAGTTACCCTCTTTTCAGGCATTGACGCTGTACTTTGCAGGATGACATGATCTGTTTTTTCCGTAAAAGAAATGGCTTATGGAAGCAGTCTGTCATCTTAAGAGCATACCCTTCTTCTGTATTTGTGAGACTGTGGACTCGTGAAATGTGCTGAATGAAATGCTGTAAATGGACTAAACCAAAAATATGACTTCAGCTTTAGCTCAAAACATAAAAATAAAAGTTACAGACAACAAATTCTTAGTACAACTGCAAATGTATACAACACTTCATTTTACTGTAAGAGTTCCTCTTGCTCTTAACAATAATTAAGTTAACAGTGAATGTGTTTCCAAGCATCTAGGTGAAGTAACATGAGATTCTAATCTGCTTTAGAACACAGCCACTCTAAATTATTAGCATGCAGATTTGACTTATATATCTCATAATAATTTAGATATTAGCATGACAAATGATCTTGTTAAACAGTACCTCACGAAATATGAAAAGGTCAGGTGCTCATCTCATATAGGTCAGAATAAGCATGGGCATGAAATTGACAACACTGATTGAAGTAGTAAGAACATACAAGATAATTCTGCTGTAACTGGACAACTTTTTACTTTTTTATTTTAAACCAAAGTAATCTTAATCTCCAAAGATGTATAAACATCGTTGAAGATCTCGTTCCATTGCTCCAAATTCAAAAATGCAATTTAGTATTGAGATGTCTGCTGTTTAACAAGTCATCTAAACTAATAGAGTCTGTGATTTATGGGCAGGCACTTTTTAAAAATTCTGAAGGTCTGTTTTTTAAAGAGATAACTAAATAGGAGAGTGAAAATTTTAGAGAGGGTATACCAAAACAAAAAGTTGTTCCAGAAATAGCCAACTAAAACAGAAAAACAACTGGTGACTTTGATGTAAGATAGTGTGAAATAAGAACTATATATTTGCCCATATCATTATGCAATTATATTAGCTATTTATAAAAACATTAAAGTTTGTGAATTTGTTTTGGTTTTTTCCCCTGGATTTGGCTCAGGTAATTTACTTAATGAACACTGAATGAATCTTACAGATATAGCACAGTCATCACAACATAAAACATAAAATCTACTGTAAGACCCAAGAGAGAGCCTTAGCACTGTAAAAAAATACTAAAGAATTTCATGTGTGCACAACTTCCCTTAATCTCCTTTTTCTAGGCAACATGTCTTGAAGAGAAGCAAAAATTGCTCTAAAAATGGCAGGGGACTGCCTAAACCACACAAAGTCCCAAAGCCAGTAAAAACAGGACATTAGTTAATTGCCTTGTGAGTTATAAACAAAAATATTTTGTCAAAGTGAACTACAAAGCCATTTTTAGTTAAAAAAAAAAAAAAAAAAAAAAAGGTAAAAAAATATGTGTTTTGGTAAAAAATTCCACTTGCCTTAAGCATGTAACCAGAAGGCAGGGAGCACTGTCACATGAAATGCCTCCACTTTTCTTTTCCTTTCAGAATATCTAGTTATTTTTTTTGCATCTAACCGGGGTCTAATTGCTGTATTGAGAGTAGCAGATTTCCAGAACTACTGCATTCCCTCACAGCTGCCCCCATGGAAGAGGTCAGATACAGCTTATCAGCCTGGCCCCAAAAATTCATCTGCAACATGGTTAGGTCTCACCAGTAAGACCTGGGACTATTAGCTGGAGACCATTGTACAGAGGATAGAGCAAACTAGAAAAATCCCTGGTGATCCACGTCCAACTTCCAGCTCAGTTACTAAGACAATATAAATAAATAATACAGCAGTAAGAGAGTGCAATTTAGGAGTTATTTAAATGATCAAATCAAGATTGGGAAACACTAGTCATACATTATGCTGCACCGTGTTTTTTGAGACCCACATGAGCTGCAATGCTCTACTACAGCTAAGGTACACAATACCATCCAAGTACTGCTCCTTGTGATAACTAGAAACTCAAAAAAGTAAAGGAACTCATTATTTGTGACTTATGGTGGCAATAAAAAAAACCAAAACCAACAAACAGACAACCAAAAAAGCCCTGCATGTGGTGAATGGATTCTTTATTTCCCTTCCTGCATAGACACTTAGCCTCTTTTGGGAGGATGTCAAATACGATTCAACCTCTAGAATGTCTGAAAAACCATGTACATATTAAGAACATCCAGTCAGATAGCTTAACAACAGTGTTTTCCTCACAATACCTATCTCTTTGTATTTCTGACCCTCATTGCAGTCTGGAATTAAACACATATAGACAGTTAGCTCAGTTGGACAGCAAGCTTTGCTGCCACCCTAAATGTATGAACAATATTTATCAAGTGATAATTGGCTTTTTTTTTTTTTTTAGCTTAATACCTTTTTCCACTATATATTCTCTCACATTGATTTTGTTGGCTCTAATCACAAGGGTAAAATAAGTAGGACTGAAGTCTGCATGCTGTGTTCCCATCTGTAAATGCTTAATCTTTTTCTAGAAAATTTAGTATCAAAAAGTATACCCTCAATATCAAAGTGTTTTAGGGAAATGCAGAAATGTATGGTGTCTCCACGGCAGAAAGAAATAGTTTTGTTTAAGGTATCATTTAAATGCATGTTCCACAGACAGTGTGCTGTTTTCCTATAAAGAAGGCCTATTTTAATTTATTCAAGCCACTTAATTAGCACTATCCACAAGTAAACAGTACAGAACGTGTTTTGATGTTCATAATTTGAAAATTTTCAAGTGGAAATTCTACATGGAAACTCCAACATGCAGCTTAACATAAGTGCTTCTAAATGTAATTTAGATCTGCTATTCATTTTCATTTTCTCTTTTTTTTTTCAAAATATGGTAGTACAACTAAACACAAGACTCAATGCTCTGCAGAGTAAAAAATGTATGCAACTCCCTGCTCTTAACAGCAAAGAGACTTCATTAATTGTTTATGGCAATACAGTACCTGCCATTACCTCTCTCTGTGCATAGTGGTGTGTCCCAGATCATTATGATCCTGGAAATGAGATGACAAGGGCCCTGCCCTGTGAGACGTGAGAGTTTTCTATTCTGATGAACATCAGTTTCAGCTCAAGGTACTTAGTAACTGCTTGTGACACCCAACAACTCACAGAATCAGACCTCAGATCAGACTTAATACATTTTTAAATGAACTCTGCTCCTGATATCAACAGGAATGTCTTCTCAGAAACACTTCAGAAAGCTACAAATTTTCAGAAATTCTCAGAAGGCAATTATATTTTAACCAATGTAAATGTCATCCTGTGCTGTAATTTCTCACCTCCATATGTTGTGGATTCATGACTTTTCCATGGAAAGAGGCTTCTCTCTTTAGTGTAAGCTTTAGAGAGACATACAGTTTTCACGAGGTCCCTAGGTCAGATTTCTCATGTTGGTAACAACATGATTTTCCATAGTTACTAAAAACTGGGCTGTTGGGATATGCACAGCATATGCTAAGTAACATACTCTATAGCAGTCAATTGAAACCATGATTCCCATTGACACATTTAGAGATCTTATATACGCAAATAAGAAAAGCCTTATCCATGTTTCCCATATTACATCCAGAGTACAAAGAGCTGCTCACTAGCATTCTGATTGTGGACATAGTATATTCAAAGATTTTGTGCCATCATACAAGTATATCTTATGTAATTTTGAAAATGTCATTTCTTTTTACTCTATTCGAATGATCGCTGTTGAAGGCAACCATGACTTCATGGTATTTCGCAATGATCAGTAATTTTTTTTTTTTTTCTTTTTTAAATCCAGATACAGAAACAACCGTAAACTAAAACTGAGGATCAAGGTAGATAGAAAAATGGCTAATAATTGGCAAAGGAAATAGGCTGTTGATAGTCTAGAGAAGCATATCTCCTTCAGAAAGTGTAGCGGCATCTTTAATGCATCTAGAGAATGTCCTAGGTCACCTAATGTACCCCACTGTCAACATTGTACAGAAGATAAGGCAGAGGAGAGCTTGAAGGTTTTCAAAAGCAATTGCAGAAGCAAGCTGAAAGAACGTAGATTTCTGGATAAAACTCCTCCAGGTTTTATGTCAACAAAGCCTTCCTTAACCTGTGAATCTCATCTTTTCTCATGTCATGATGAAATGTAAAGATTTCCATCCATTCTGATGGCTAGTTTTGTTTATCCATTTTTTCATATATGTAAGAGTTTGTACACAAGCTCTCTGCTGCTGTTATTACCAAAAAATAACTGTCTCTCATTCTTCTCACCAGGCTTTACAAGGTCTAGTGCTGACACACTGCCAGACACCGTTCTGAATTGCCTTTTGGATGGCTTTGTGAGAATGAATGAATTCTGTGTCCTATAAAGATTCATACTTCCACTTTGACTTTAAATGATGGCATCCAACCTCACTTGCAGCATGAGGTATCTCTATGAGAAGAAATTGATCTGATTTATTTATTCATGAAATTAAATTGCTTTGACTATAATGTACAGGCTTTAAAGTATCAGTTCTCTCTCATCCCATTATTACACAATTTCCTAATTACCTCTCTAATCACACTACCTAATATTGTAAAGTGCCTTGGAGTGTGTAGAGAAGTTGTTGCACATTAAGAACCAAATTAGCAGATTTGGAGAGGAAAGAAGTTACTTCTTTGTATTTTTTCCATAGCCATGTGGAAAGTAGAATCTGCTTTTCATCCTTTTGCTGACACTACATCTCTGAAAGTCCAGGTGGCAGAATATGATCAGACCATATGCTTCAGAGAAAAGTATTTTTCAGAATATCACTTTGAACTTATAGTTCATTAAACTTTACCGTCCTACTCATGCCTTTTCAGCATCTGATTTTGGTGAACTACTGTGAAGCATACCAAAAGGGAACCTATGGAAACAGATGACAAAGCCTGAGGCTGCAATTGAGATCTGGCCCTCAGGCAAGAATCTCATCAACTTCCCTATTTTAGAAATGTCTTCTTGTAACATTTGATTGTGTTCATGCTATAATGTAAAATGTTTAATTAATTAAATAAAAAAGTAAAACATAATTCAATTCTGAAGGTGTATTGCATCACCTACCCTGGTTCATTGTAAGGTGTGTCTTGGCTGAGACTTTTTCTCAAACTATTACTTTTCATAGAAAGGCTCAAAAACTGTGTGTATATGCCCCAAATATATCAATTGCCTACCTCAAATTCTTGTGCTAAGAATTTGCTGCATACTTTAAAAGGTATGTAATTTCTTCACTAATATTTAATCAGGCCATCCATTTGTAAAGAACTACAGAAGTTAGTATTCAATTAGAAACTCTCAGTTCAGTCTATTAGCTCTCTTCGATTTCACTATGTTCTTGACATCTTTAATGCCGTGAAAAGATTTCAGTCTTGATGTTGCTTCTTTCTTTAAAACTTAAATGGCATAAAAAACAAACAAACAGTAACAAAACAGAACAAAACTAAACACAACCAAACCAAGCCATTTTCTGTCTATCTGAAAGATGTTTCCTGGAACATCGTTCATTCTTGACTGCGTGTTTTCAAAAGTTTTAATTCTGACACAATTTTGAGTCCATATTGGCTTATTGCTTTTCCCAAATTCTTCTTGTAAATTCTCATTCTCAACTCTTTTGGAAGATTTACTGTGCTACATGAAGTCATCAGAGAAAGACATTTGTCCTCACACTTGTGTTGTCTATACTTCTTATCTTCCTCAGTCAACAACGTCAGCCAGGAAAGGGATGCACAGCAGGTTCCACATCAAATTATTCTGTGGCTCGGTTGTTAAAATTTTATGTATCTCCACCCTGGCATTATTTTCATAACATCCTATGGAAAGTTCCCCAATAAAAGAGGATGCTGTTGGTCAGGCTGCCTTTGAAAGGTGTGAAACTGCCCCGGTATGCATACTTGACCTTTTATTTTATAGATGTATACCATACTAAACAAGTTTTTCTACAACAAGGGGTTACATGGAACCTTATTCATTACAGACATCTTTTTCAGAAATCTGTCTTTTTAAGGAGTTTGACAAAGATTCAATTTTTATGTACATTTTGATCTCTTTCCTTGGCAAGAAATATCACACTTAACAGAAAGATCAAATCCACCACCAGAGATCTTTAATGCATGCCAACAGTCTTCCTTTGTAAAGCAGGACTAGTCTATTACCTCTCTATTTTATTTAGATGTGGATCTCTACCTATTTTCTTTAACCGATTTGCTCAATTCTTTGTTCTATTCGTTCTCCCTGTTAAAATCTACCTCAACTTTTTTTGTTTGTTTTAGGGTTTTTTTGTTTTTTTTTTTAATTTATGTTTTTTTACATATTAAAAAAATACAAATGAGGAGTAAGTAAAAGTCTTAAATGTCTCAAATATCACTGTTCTCAGTCCTCCTGTAGCCTGCAGAGAGAATCAAAACAAAACAGGTGATACTACTTTGAGATCATAATATTAAGTGAGACCAGGTAAATTGTATGCTTACACAACACAGAATTTAAGTTAAAGAAAGCAGTTAGGATTTTCAGTAGGAAATTAGGAAACCTAGTCTATCAAGACACTTAGTTTCTACTTCATAATTTCTTACTGTCCTAACAAAATAAGCTAAAATAAGGAGGAGGATGGAGCAGAAAAGCTGCTATCAACAGAGGTGCACAGATCAGATGGTGTGGATTAAAGGATTTCCCAAACTGTTCTCACTCATGATTGTACAGAAACCAGCACTGAACAATTGTTAAAATCAAATAGCCATCATAGTTTCCATAACAGGTCTGGCTCAGAGAGCAAGAACATGAGGCTATCCTGTTCAGCCAAGCCAGCAAATCTGCAGCTGCATATGCTTCCATCTTTCAGGAACCTCTCTGAACACAACATTTTCTGTATATGACTTCACACATTCAAACAGCCTTTTCTCGGCAGATCACCAGTCAATACTCCACAGGGCACACATAATTACTCACTAATCTTACTTGTTTTCTCTCCCCTTATCCCTCCCCTACACTGCTACTATTGTCAGGTAAAGCAAAAGTGTAGCAAGGGACAACACTATTAAAGGTATTGTAAATATAGGTTGTTACTTATATGGGTGTGCCTTTAAATACCTATAGAGAAGTCCATTATGTCTTAATACATGGAAAACAAGTCCATGCCAGTGACTTTGCAAATGCAAATGTTTAAGAATGTAATGAGCTGAAGTGTCTTGGTAGCTCCATCCTTGGACACATGCCTTCATGTCTACGTGAGATGTTGCTGGAGAGCATTTTCTGAGCTACACAAACTTCTCATCTGAACCGCCACACACACTCTTGATTTCTAAGTGAGCAAGTCCAAGATCCATGCATATGTACAAAAAAAATCAGACACTACAAATTTGTCTCTGAGGTTTAGACTGTGGGATGGGTTAAAACTCTTCCATAAATAAAAGATATTTTGATTTTAACAATTAGTTAAAATCATAATATTATTTTTAATTATTCTATCTTACCAGTAAAATGATAGTGGCCTTAATGTTTTCACAATGCAACTTTAATAAAAAATGTTTGAAAACAGCCTATCAAACCAAAAAACCAACAACCTATGCTACTTTGCAATGTCACAAAAAAACTTCAACTGACAGCTATATTTAAAGAAAAACATGTATTTAAAGGCACTTTTTAAGAAACAGAAGAGAACATGCCAGGAAGGAAAGGAAGAGAAACAACAAAGGAACTTCTGTTTCAACTGTTTGCGTTCCTTGTCCATGTTGTACAGTGCCTACGAAAAAGTTAACTCATTTCTGGTAAAATGGACATTCCATCACCTTTTTGGCTAACCATCCAGTGAGTAAGGTGTGATGAAGAGATGGTCTCTCTCAATTGCACTCAGCATTGTGGGCACCTCTGGGTTGGAACATCAGCCAAAGTTTCGCAATACACAGACTTGAACATTAAACAAATTAGAGAACTTTATGTGTACAAGTGAGCTGCAGCAAATCCCTTTCAGCATTTAGTATCTCACAGATATAGCAATAAAACACTATTTTATATCATAAGTATCCAGAAGGACTATTTATCTCTCTATTAATTAGTAAAATAATACTAGAAAACAATCAGTGCATTACCTATAAATAGATCTGGGAATCTGAGAAGAAAATCTCAATGTGCTCTTTAACATAAAGGACACAAAGCAAATGGGTATAAACTACCCATGAAAGAAATAAAGTTGGATATTATAGAAAGATTTCTAAACATCCTTGAAGTGTTAGGAAGAGCTTCCCAAGAGCATCAGCAAAATAAAAAAAAAAATCCCAACTAACCCAATTGTTTCATACTGAAATTTGGCTTGTTAATGAATGTAATTATACTCTACCATTATCTTCAATATGAGGACGTTGGTATTAGCTATCTAATCTACCTTATACTACTTTTTTGCTTACTGAGAAAGGTGTTAATGCCCAATATGTTAACATAAATTTCTGGAAACCATTTTTTAGAAGGGCACTGAGCAACTCTTCTGGCCAAAATGTTTGGAACATCTTCTCCCTTGAAACCAGACACTGGGAGCAAAAGACAACAGATTTTTAGTCAGCATCCAGTGACAGAGAGGTTGATCTAGATTGATTTTCCTGATTTTACAGCTACTGAGCAGACACATCTTGAATTGGAGGTGCAGAACAGGGCTGTACTATGAGAACCTGCTGGTTCTCAGTGATTTTATGTATTCTTCATGGCAAGTTTAACGTTGACCTTTGTTTTAGGCATAAAGAGTCCTCACAAACCTGGCTCAATTCAAGGTTGCTGAATCTGATTTCATTAACAGAACTACACCTACCTCAGGCAAGATTTAAGATTGCTATATTCTGACTTACAGGTGGGATGAGCTGTTCTGTCAGAGAAAAGTAAAGAAGTTTCATCTGTCTTCCACCTTTACAGAATTCTCCTTTATCTGTTATTTACAAGTTTCATAGACATTAAACAGAGATAATTTATTTAATAAGAGAAATTTGTAGTTATTGATACACCATACTTCTTTGGCTGCCTGCAGAAGTCAATAAAACACCCAAACTACCAGGACAAATTGGCTGCAACAGAGCTAGTATTTTAAAGGTCTTTAAAAAAAAAGTACAAAAGGACAAATCCCATGAGAGCTGGGTACTTAGAAGAAATGATCATTGCAGAATGTCTTTCTCAGAAAGGCAATAGGGAATCAGCACAAAGGAACTGAAGTACTCTGTTACATCCAGAGGTGGGCTGGTGGGCTGCCTTTGCCTTCAGCTCAACCAAATAAACATTTTCCCAATCTTAGTCTATTTAAAAGAGAAAACCATTATTTTTTTCCCTCATATTCCATAGTGCCTGTACTCAGACTTTTTTTACGCTTTGCATTGTTGGTAAGCTACATTTTTGCATTCAGTCTTTTAATGTGTTAGATTGTCTTGAGTTCTAATTCAGGCAATAAGAACCTACTGACTTTTTTCATTTAGTTAATATTTTTCCCTAGAGAAACAGATTCCTATGGACAGGTCTCACTGTGGTATCTCATACAAATGGGGTCATATAGTCATGGGCAAGACAGCAGACAAGGCAAACTATTGTGCTCTGCTTTAGCAGTTCCTGTGTTCCCCTGAGCCACAATTACTATCTATACTATCCAATCTGTAATACCTTTTGTGTATCTGGAGATGCTTATGAATAATATTCTGTTGTATGATATACTGTCTCTATCATTGCCCCATTTCATTTTTCCAAGTGCTACAGCAAAATAAACATTTATATTCACAAATACTTTAGCAGTATTCACCCATATGTATCTACTCAGACTTTCTAAACCAAATAACTGTTCTTGCATTTTCCCCTTTTCATTATATTTTCAGAGACTTCAGCCTGTATCTCTCGAATGTTATCCTCCATTTTTCTCTTCTCTAGATTTCTAACTTTAAAAATAATACTGTTCCTCAAATGAAATCCCTTTGGAGATAACATGACATCCAATTAAACCCCACCTGTTAGCTGCAGTAAATGAAACTTCCGTATTTAAAATTGGATGTGCAACCATTTTTAGAAGAGTAATATCTAACTAGAGAAATATTGTGCAATTACCAGCTACAGGAATGTACATCTCTTCCAGTCATTTTCCCTTGGAAATAAATTCTTCCTTAACTCTAATTCATTATGTTGAAAATAGGTATTAATTTGTTTGTTATTTTGCTCTCTTCAGGATCTGCTCTTTAAAGAACAAAAAAAAATTGAGGAACAACTTATTTACTTTTCTTTTTAGAGCCCACATTATTCATTATTTATGGACATTCAGGTGACTGCTAGACATTCATGGAGATATTTGTGAATCCCAAGAGTTCAATAGATTGTTGCACAAATGATGATTCATCTGGAAGTTTGCATTGCAACTGGATTATCCTCCACTATTTACTACTGGTAATTCTTCATCTTAAAGATACCCATCACAGAAAATGCCAAATCAATATTATCTAATGTATGTGACCAATAATCACTTTCACCAAAGAAATATCATGTTTAAACACCAGGTTCCAAGATAACTTTTCCTTGACTTTTATAGTCTTTGAAAGAAACAAAAATGGATAGCATATGCTCTAAATAAAGGGGGGGGTGTTTTTTGCTTCCTTCCTTTCTTTCTTTCTTTCAGTGGTACCCCTTCTTCTTTTTTATTTTATTTTATGTGAGGTGGTGTCAACAAAGGAATTTCCCTACATGTGGTAGCTGGAAGAATAGCAAAGCTGTTCTGTCTTCATTACACTGTGTTTTTTAGTGCTTTCAGGTTTTAAGTACGTTTTTCTAGTATTTCTCAGGTTGTTTAGGGGCAGGATGCGTATGGAATCAACGGACTATGATCCTGTTTAGAAGAATCAGCTCCAGCATAGCTCTCTGAAATTGCCAGCACTGGCCACAATAATCAACTACCAACTTTCTACAATGCAGAAGTACCTTCGCAGAAAATATTCCTTATCTTTAAAATCAATATTTATCTGAGGCAAATAATTTTCTCATATTCCATACTCCCTGCTTATAGACATATCTTGAAAGCTAAATGTGTCTAGCCATGAAAATAGATAAGCCTTAATGTCACATGGACAACACTGGTAAATTCCCAAGGATAGGAGTTTTATTTTGTAGCATTTTGAACCAGGACAGTTAACAGCTACAATCCCTGCTGGCAACTTTTCAGTTTGGCATTTTTATTTCAAAGCCACATATGGTTCCCAAGTACAAAATAAACATTAATTATGTCTTTCTGTGCCTTTTTGTTATGTACTGTAGTCTTCTCTGGGGTCTAGGGTGTGTTTGTTTATTTTACTATAACCAGAGTATCAACCATTCCCATCTCTGCAGAAATCTGTTACTGGCTCCTGTGGTGTTGGGGTTTTGTGAAGGGTTTTTTTGCTGGTTTGGGGTATTTTTTTGTTGTTTCAGGTTTTGTTTTTCCTGTTATTTTGTTTTTTCTTGGGTTTTGGGGTCTTTTTAGACAAGCAATTATAGTCTTACTTTGCAATATTGAAGTTAAGTAGGATATGTATATGCATGAAAATATATAAATATAGGTGTATCATTAGATATTCAGATTGCTTCTTTTGGGTAATTAGTATAGGAACTCCATCAAATGTATATGCAAGACTTTATATTTTTAAAGCTCTGCACACCCATATTAACTAATTAATGTTAATTAATACAGCAAGAAAACAATGCAGACACTTCTTATTAAAATTTAAACTGAGGTTACAGTTTTCTTGGTTTACCTCATCCCTAGCGGCAATAACACAAGCTAGACAGTAACTTTTATAGCCAAAGGTCTGTAGTCTAAAATTCTATTACATTTGCATTTAGACTCTTAATATGTTTTAGGCATATTTATTCCCTTTGGACTTTGAAAGGGTTCTGGACTGCAAAGTGCATTTCAATCTTTTTTATTTTTCTGAATGCTTTTTGGTATAGTGATTAAAAAGCTAAAAATACTCTTCCAAGAATGTGCCATTATTATTCAAATGTAGTTAAGTCAAAGACATAAACAAAACCAGGATCATTAAATATGTCAATAGTCTATTTTCCCGCCTATTTTTCCTCATTAGAGTGTTTCTAATTTTTCCGACTTGGTACCTCATGGCCTAATGAAATGAGTGTAGGGAAAAGAAAAGAAAGATTGTGAGGGAGAAAGTATTTTCCTGTATAGAGAGAATATGAAATGTTACTGAATACTGCGGCATGGTGCCATTTTCATTTCACTCTTTTTACTGTTCAGCTTTTTAGGAAGCACAGCTGATTTATTATTTCTGTCTCACAGGCACTGGTCAAGACAAACCTGGAATATAAATATAACCTCCCTGGTCTAGACAGTGCTTCACAACCTTCTTAGCCCATAATTCAATTTCAGCAATTTGGAATTTTTTCTGGCATTTCCCCACCTCTTTTATTGCTTGTAGAGCCTGGTGGGTACAAGTACTTTACAGGTTGGGCAGTACTGCTCTAGCAGAGAGACCCTGAGCAGAGGGTCAGCAGACACATTTCCCCAGATATAGCATTTCTTACTATGAAATCTCATGCAGCTGAATTCTGTGTTTTTCTGTCTCCACTTCTTTCCTCTGCAAGCCCTTTGGGCCATATCCTTTTTACAACATTGATTTAGCAGAATAGCACCCTGTGGTGGTTTTGCTTGGCCCAGTTTTTGCTAGTGAGTAGAGTGGGGTACAAAGATGGCTCCTGTGTGTCCTGTGTGAAGATTCTGGAAGTTTTTCACCATTGCCAGCAGAGCCAATCTCTGATGGTTCTGAAAATGATGGACATGCTGTTGGCCAAGCCTGAGCCAATTAGAGATGTTAGTTATGCCTCTGTGAAAACGTATTTAAGAAGAAATCAAAACAATGTGAGCACACACTTCTTTTTAGCCAGAGGAAGAGGAGGAGGCAAAAATATGTGAGGGAGAACAACATGGAGGCACCAAGGTCAGTGGAGAAGGTGGGGGAGGAGGTGCTCCAGGAGCCGGAGCTGAAAACCCTCTGCCGACCATGGTGAAGACTATGGGGGGAGCAGGTGGTCCCCCTGCAGCCCATGGAGTCCAGGGGGATGCAGAGAACCACCCACAGCCTGTGGGGAGGTGCCCACACCAGAGGAGCAGGTGATGCCTGCAGGAAGCTGTGATCCAGTGGGAGTCCCAGGAGAGACTGAGAGTTGCAAAGGCCTTGCAGGAGAGAGAAAGGCCTTGCTTCTGGGATGGAAACAGCCTGGCCTCAGCTTGCAAGTCTGTACCCTATGGAAAAGAACTCGTGCTGCAGCAAAATTTGGGCGGGTTGCTGCTCGTGAGATTGGACCCACACCAAAGAAGTTCGCAGAAGACTGTCTTTCATGGGTGGGACCCCATGGCTAAGTAGAGCACTCTTTCCCCTGATGGACTGACCCTGACCAAAGGAAATCCTCATACCCTGCCCCCACCCCAAGCTGTTGGTTAGAAGGAGGGAGGGGGTGAGCCGAGAAGCAGTGCCTTGAGAGGGAAAGGGGGTGATTGAAGAAACGGTGTCTTAAGAGCTTATTTTTACCTCTGATTTATCCTCTGACTCTGTTATGTTAATAGATCACTTTGCAACTTTAAGTTTGGCTGTCTGCTTTTGCCCTGTGTCTGTGTGTTCTCCCACCAGTGGTTTATCTCAACTCATGAGTCTGGTGTGTTTGTGTTAGGTTTTTTTTTCTCTCCTCTGCATAGCTGTGGCAGGAGAGAGCATAGAGAGCAGATGTTGTAGGTGCCTGGCATTTAGCCAGGGTCAAACCTCGACACACCCTAATCTCTACGAAGACTAGAGCAAGAAGCAAATAATATGGTTAGATACCATTGCGTTATTTACAACTCATTATTAACATCACTTGTGGCACTCATCGTTTGCTCTGTGCCTTACTCGTGATTAGCTCATTCCAATGGCAGTGCACACTGCAAATCTTTGTTACCTTTACTGAAAAGGGTCTACAACTTCATTTGCTTACACAATAAAAAGGCATAGAGCAAGGGAGAAGAAATAAAAACTCCTGTTTACAAAGGATCAAGGCTAACCATGTAACCCTGTCCAAGTTACAGCATCAAACACACATGTCCTCCACACAGAGTATCTTAAGAAAAGGGCCCTGTGCAGGCATCAGTTCTCCAAGTGAATTGGAAAACATGGGTCACAGTGTCAGCTTTCTAGCCTTACAGCCAACAAACATGGCTCTCACCCAGAGCCCTCAATCACTCACGTATTCAGGCTAGGATTTACAGAGAACTGATTAATTGAACAGATTAAGCACTAAACTCTTCTGTGTTAAATTTGTTTTGCAAACATTATAAACACGCTGTTAGTTTTGTCATTTGCTATCTAACTTTCACTTGGTATTATTATAGAGGCAACAACTCGACCTCCCAGGCTTCTCTAAGGGAATTTAAAGCATTTCAGCAAAGTACCCCTGTGGGAATTCCCAAGATCACACTGAATGAACAAACTGAGGGATCCAAAATAACTACTTTAGGTCCAGTACTTCATAGCACTGCCACAAAACCTGCACAAAAGTACTATTGGGAAAAGTAAATTATATACCCACAGTGCTGTTGCATAAAAGTTAAGGAGAAAAGGCAAGAGTTATAAATTACATAGATGAGATTTCAGAATCACAATTTTTTGTTTTCCTTTGTTTCTAATCCCCAACTTTGTACATTAAGCATTAGCATGGAATTTGGCCAGCTTAAAAACACAGTGGTTAAGGCAGTTAGATGAGTCAGTGGCATTTCTTAAACCATGAATCTATCTTCCCTTATTTCCTAATAAAAAATAAAATTAATCTGTATTCATTAAGAAATATCATGCATTGAATCCCTGTGTTGATTCATACTCTGAGACACTACAGACTTTGAGGGACTAATCACACATGAGCAATTTGTCTGTCAATTTAAGGTTGTGATTTAATATCTTACCCTGTTGAAAACAATGTATTATCACTGGATTTGACCTAATCCCTTACAAAGCATCTGCCATTTGGACACATAAGACATAATCATATTTTGGGTTCTAATATAGCATTAAAAGTATGTTGTTATTATAGTATTTTTTATCTGTTTCTCTGTTACAACCTTATTTCTCATGCCTGCATTTACAATAATTGTATCTCCAAAGGTTTAACAAGGAATAAAAAACAACAGCAAACCACAGGACAAAAACAGATTTGAAGGTATTGGGTAAAGAGAATACACCACTGCTGAGCATAATAAGGCAATAGTTTCTGAATTTCTGAGGATGTCAGTTACAGATGTCAGATTAAGATCACAATGCTTCATGATCTCCTCCTCCACCCAACTCAACTGCTAGATATAGCAAACTACACACACTACTTTGAAATTCCCATGTTCTCTAGCCCCTTGTGGATGGCTATCCACAAGGCAGAAGCTGAGTTGTCCTGTCTCCCCCAACACACCCAATCTCCCAGGAAAGTAATGCCCTTCTGTGTTTTCACTTCTCACTAATCACTGCGGTTTGGTTTGTTCTTAAACCAAAAAAACCTGACTATCCTGACAAATATCCTTGTATATAACTCGGAGAGGTATGTTCAGTTGAGACTGGACCAGTTCAAGATCATATCCCAAACTAAACAGGGCCAGATAGACCAAAGGGGGCTAAGAACAAGTAAATGAGGTATGAAGTACCCCAACCGGATTTGTATTCTTAAGCAAATCATGGTAAACTACTCCTTCAAAAAATTAACAGCAGCTCTGTTAACTCAGTCCAAAAGGTTTATTTCTGCTGTAAATCCAGACAGATTAATTCTTCAGTCTGAAGAGTGCACCACTCCCCAAATACAGTGACAAAAATAGATTAAGGAACGTCAATTAACTGTTGCATTTTAAATCTCATTGAAATGTATGACTTAGCTTTTCTTCATACAAATGCTCATCTTTTTCTTTCTGTTGGTAATACTGTTTTTTCTTCATGTTCTCTGGGTTGTAGATACAAAAATCAAATAATGAACTAACATAGCTGGCATATAAAAATAGATGCAAGTGGCTGGATTCCTCAAGAGTATGCAAAGGCTGTCTACAGCTTAAAAACAAAGGGGCTTCCTGAAATTCTAGTGTAACACTTCTACAGCATTTACATATACAGAATACTCTGGTTGTTGACCAGTAAAAATGCAATTCTTCTTCTATACGTACTAAGTAAATTTTATGTATTCCTTAGGAAAACAATGGGGGATGCTTTAATAACAGCATTTGATTGTATTTCCATCAAAACAGACTAGTACATTACATCTGTGTGCACTCTGAAGTAACGCAGTATTTTCTGGATTCATTTTTTGATATACCCACATGCACTTTATTTTCAGTGTGTAAAATGCACACACACAAAAAAAAATTGATACAAAAAATTCAATCAATATTTTTCTCAAATTACATGTCACTGGAGGTACTTTAAGACATCATTACTCTGAAAGCTGAGATCTTTATTTAGCCTACCTCTCCCAGTTCTGCCAACTACAGCGAAAGTTTTAATGAAACAAAATGTAAAGGTTGTTATTAATTTCTTTCCTAGCTATCTGGCTTCCTGTATATATAACTTTGCTATACTACCATGGGTACTTTCCTTCAGATCAGTCTATAGCATGTCTCCTGAGGTGACTTGGATTCTTGTCAGTTCAGGCAAACACCTGAATTTCTGCTCCTATTTAACACAAATATCTATTTTTCTCCTTTCTTCTTTCAGGTTACTGAACTCGAAATTGCTCAGTACAGATTTGTCCTTAAAGTAACTTGTTCCATAATTACGTTGCTTTTTACTACTCAGTAAAATGAAGCATGGGATTAATGAAAAGCTGCCTCAGGATATTTACCATTTTCCACACTTAAGAATCAATACCTGTTTGTGCTCAAGAAGCACAAATCAATGATATCCACCAAATCAGCAACATTATCTATGAAACTGTAAGAAGATCAAACTTTAAAGTTATGTCCCTCTATAAAGGAAAAAAAGCTATTTTTCTCTAGTTTTGTCAGTCTCCTCACAAATTCAAACAAAAGCAATTATATACATAGCAACCACAGGGAAGCCACCATGCAGGTAGAAAATTCTATAAATAGAATTTATTTTCTAACTAATGTATGCTATCCTCTTTCTTCCTAGGACACATGTATTCCCCTGGATTTAATATAGTCAACAATCCACGTAAAATCAACAGTCCTAAGAGGATTGACTACTTGGAGATACAGAGGAAAAACAAAATCCTAGATTTGCCATTCAGAATGTGCTGGAGTCTGTTTAGGTCAATGAAATAAAACAAGGTTTCTCTATTACTGTTCTTAAAATATTTATGTAGTTATCTGAATGCCTAATATCGACCTTATTATGCATTATATAAGACAATTCCAAAATCATTGCATAATCTTCTGTACCTTTGGGTATCCAGAAGTTCTATATGTATAGCTCTACAGAGTATCATTAAAGTGACGTAGTTCAATCCACATTAAGTTACGTAGAGCTCAGACTTTACCCCATTGCAATAATACATTCATGATTACCATCTGAAACGTATCAGGATCCAAAATATGGGAGAGGATACAAAACAAGGACTGCAGTGTTTCCTCAACCAAAAATTTTGCTATCTTTTGCAAGTTTATACAACATACAGTGCATAAATCAAAAATGAGAAGGTCCCTCTGCTTGGCCTGGAGAAGTTGAACCCTGGGTCCAAAAAATAAAGAAGGATCTACAGAACTAGTCAGTATTTCAACTCTACTGTTTTATTATATTTTTACTAGAGTACTTGTTTAGATACTCTAGTATTTTTGTTAGAGTATGTAAACAAATCTGCATTTTATAAATAAGTTCATCCTTCAAAGTTTATTTCCTGCAAACATTACATGAAAATATAGCTTTGTACAAATAAGCACAAGATGAAGCTAAGTTCCAAATTTAGTTATTGATGTTGCCAGTGACTAGATCACCTTGTTATAGGCAGAGAGTAGATATAGTCAAAATGTACGGTACAGGGTAAGTGCTGAGATAACCAAATTTGCCAAGCCCTACTATAATCTTTGTAAATTTTATTGTTCATCTAAATGAAAGCAGAATTTGATTAATTTCCTGAGATCCAGCCAGCTGTGAAACATGGCCCACTGTGTTAAATGGCTTATGAAGCTATATTGTACAATAAAAATAGTTGGTGCTGTGCTCAAAGGATTTATTTAAAAGCTCTAAATGACAAATATTCTGAAAAAAAATGAAAACAGAAATAGAAAAAGAATATACAGATGTGCACATCTTAGTTGTAAAGAACTTGCTCAAAGATTTTGGGATCACGTAGTTCAAAAGTAATAAAAAACCATTTTTATTAACACCTTCCAATGGTGCTTCATGAAGTTTCATCTCAACTGGGATATTCATATATGTTTCTGTTTCCCTTAGCTCGTACTTGTGCATTCAGGCACAAGCTGAATCAGTGCAAAACTGAAATAAACACTGGGGAATATTTCAGACCTAAACCTGCTACAGCCACCACTGCTGGCCCTGCTTTCTACAAGACAAGACCTCGCAATGTACTCCAAAGAGCTTACTGGCAAGGAGATGTGGATGGGTTCACAGCTACAGATGATACTGATTTCAACCTCACAGTGGTACATATGTAGGTTTCTGGTACAGCTGCATCCCTGCAAAATCCAGTGATGGGATCTGTAATGGATTTTACTAGCCACAGCCACAGAGGCTGGGCAGCCCTAGTGCAGCTTGCCTGATGTAACACCTCCAGAATGCTTTTCTAGAGATAGGAACATATCATGACCGACAGGTTGCCCATTCCTGCACAGGAGTTCAAGTGGGCAGTTCAGAAACCAAGTATGATTTTGAAGAAAACAAGAGCCACAACATAACTATTTTAAACCTTTCATTATCAGGAAAAAAAAAAGCACTTTTTTGGGAAATACGTAGTTCTCATGACTCTCATTTTGTGATTCAGATTACACATTCAAATTTATTTCCTTTGATGTATCATATGCTGCTATAATAAAAATATTTTTACTATTTTAAAACTCCACTTACGATCAAAAAAGGGCCTTGGTAATTTCTTTAGATCACAGTCCTTTTAGACCTTTTCACCTTGATGTAAAAACGAAACACTTCTCATGCTGTTTTTAATATTTACAGTTGACTCTTATCACATTTACAGTGGGGCAAGGTTCATACTTAATTCCCTTTTTTTTCCCCAAAGACTGCAACAGTAGTTAGATCAGATGCCACAGCACCTAATTTCCCTCCTTCATTTCATCCAGATCTTCAGTGCACATGGAGACTGTGGATATATTAGACTGGCTACAGGGAGACAATCTCCTTCCCCTCCTCCCCCCGTGCACATGACTCACTGTGTATGCACACATAAAACAGGAGAAACTTCACCTTCTCAACCTCCACTCAAGGCAGGGATATGGCTACTGCTACCTGTCCTACCATTTGGAGAGACAAGAAGCAATCATTTCTGCCTCACTGTATAACTCAGCAAAGAGTGCTTATCATATCACTAACAAATTGGTTCTGGTCTGCCCAAGGGTTATTTTACATATCTTCCAGTGTACGTGGAGATCTAGATATAAAATTGAGCAATCTGCTCATGTATCTGCAGCGCACTCCAGAGTACTCCAAGTTTTTAAAACAATTAATTACCCACCAAGTTACTTATACTTAGAAACATAGCAACACAACCCTAGTAATTGTTTTACAATGTTATGTCAAGGGGTAAATGCTTTAAACTGAAGGAGGGTAGGTTTGGATTAGGTATCAGGAAGAAATCCTTTGCTGTGAAGGTGCTGAGATACTAGAACAGGTTGCCTAGAGAAGTTGTGGGTGCTTTATTCATGGAAGTATTTAAAGCCATGTTGTTTGGGCTCAGAGCAAGCTGGCCTAGTGGAAGGTGTCCCTGCCCATGGCAAGGGGGCTGGAACTAAGTGATCTTTAAGGTCCCTTACAACCAAAACTATTTGAGACCTCAAGAATTTAATAAAAACAATTTTAAAAAAAGAAGCCAAGACAAAATAATTTATTACACACATTCTCTCCCTTCCCTCAGCACATTTAGTTTTGGATAGATGAGGCTATATGAGGAAGCATTGCCTTTGACATTTAAAAATAATTGTTTTCCAGTTTCTCAGTATCAGCTACCCAATGTAAATTCACATGTGAAGAGAGAGCTAAGACATTATGCAGAAATTAGAAGAAAACTAAGTCCCCAGCTACACTTTTTAAGGGAAAACCACTTTGGCAGGCTAAAATAATGTTGCACAACACCTGACTTAGCAAGTTCCATCAACTACACCTAGTGTGCTTTTAATGAGCAATCCCACTCAATTTCTATACATTTAGATGAGAAACAAAGGTAATCTTTTCTTCCCTCACTTCTTTAAATTTTCCAAGTGATAACAAAAAATCTTCTGTATTTGAAACTGATACGCAAGTAAAACAGCTCCATCACACGCAGCATGGCTTAAAACAACAGTGTGGTTTGAACTCCCTGTTGTTTCAGAGCACACAGAGGCAGCTTTGATAAACAGGAATTCTGATGAGCTGTGCAGGTCAGGCACATTTCAGTTTTTTATTTTTTCTTCAAAATGTCATTCAGCAAATAGTTTTGATTGTGTCTAAGAAACAGTGTTTTCTCTTCTGTATAGTGCAACACTATCATTTCTTCAAAGGAAGGTTAGAAAGGAGTGACAGGAAAGCAATAAAATCCCTACAGGTGGGATTAGCATTCTGGGAGGGGCAAGGATACAAAAAAAAAAAAAAAAAAAAAATCGTTATTTAACATAATTAACATTGTTATTTAGTTTGACATTTTCTCATCCTTTCATGTTTTCAGAATAATTGTCTCTAACTTCTGCTACAATGTCAACAAGTCCAAAAATAGTCTCGGAAAACAGGTAGCTAATCTCAATAATATCTTCCTTATGGTTGCCCCCCACTTATCTAATTGTCGTGAGTATGACTGCTTGTACTCCTGACAGCCCCAAGGAGAATTTGAATTTCACGGCATCCAATTTGACCCTCTTTTTTCTCCCCATACACAGGATGAAGATGCTTCCTCTGACTTGCTCAGGGAAACCCTTTACTAGAAACATGATGCATGACATTAAGAAAAACACCCACAAAACAAATGTGAGATACTGGGGCACAAGGAGAGGTTTTGTTCCTTTGTTCAAACGGGTCCAAAAGAATCAAAATGAGACAAATATAAGTAATTTTTTTTCTAATTATAAAAGTGACACAGACAGGAACCTAAGGAAGTTTCCACATCACCAGGTTTTTACGAACATTCTGCACCAGTTACCATTCCAGATTTCAACCATTTCAGATGAAGAAGAATTCAGATTTTGTGCGTAGAGGGCTAATGAAGAAAGATCTATTAATAATTAAAATATGTAATGATCTTACAGTACTTACACATAACACAGCATACATGCAAAAATGTATTCATTTTTATTCAAGAAAGAAGCTGCATAAAATGTCCACAATTTTGTCTTGAATGAGAAAATAGAGAACCAGTTATGGGTCATTATTTAGATGATCCACTTGTGATCATTATGCAACATTTCCCAGCAGTACAAAATTACTAAAATGACTGAGGGAATAGGGTTAGTTTGTGGTAACTCCATTCAAATTTACACAAACTCTGTTTCTTCTGTGTCTGAGATGCAGTAGCATTAACATGCCCCAGCAAATAGGCACTGTGTTGCAGTTCAGGGAGTCTGTACTCTGCTGGCGGGGATCTGCTGCAAACCATCCTTCACACGTCACCGTGCCACTGTTGCCCTTTCTTCTTCTTTCATCTTAACAGTGACAGATGTTTGGGACTAGAATAGCATATTATACTGTATTTCTATTTCCCAAATGTTTCCAGGCCTGGCTTCACTTGAGGCCTTTAGGTGCTAATGAAATATAAATGATAATGCAGACACTGAGCTCTTAGTGCTTCCTAAAAGCGTAGCTGAAGAATACATTTGAAATAATACAGGATTCATTTGTCCTACAGGATTTTTTAATGTCTTGCACAGACTTCATATTTTTAGATGAGTATGCTTTGAGGTCAGGGCAAGAATTCTTATCACATAAGCAACTCAGCTGAAAGTAATTTATTTGAGAGGCTTAATCAATTCTCCTTTTGAATGCATCCAACTTTGCAGCAAAGCTGCATTTGATGGAGTACATGTGATGGAGTACAAAAAAACATACTGGAAAGGTTCCTTTCAATTATAGCATTTTAATTTGACAGAACAAAGTTTGTCTTTTGCAGACTACAGTGTGTTAGCTAGAAATACATTAACTTTCGAGAGAAGGAATTTCTGTCACATCATTCTAATACGTCTGTCAACCACCTGATGTCTCTACTGGGATAATATAAACTTTTCTGAATTGTTATCTTCACTTAAATTGTTGGTTATCCTTTAGAAACTGAAAATACCCAGAGGACCCATCCTTAACAAGAAGGATAACAGAGTGATTATTGAGTCAGGCCCCAAGTTCTTCGGTCTGCACAACAGCAGCTGATACACATTTATTCTTTCCACTTCCACAAGCTATTTAATGCACTATTTAATGCAATCTCTGTATCCTGCATTAGATAAAATATCCTTTCCCAAGCAAAGATTAGAATTTGAATTGGATCTTGATCCTCTCACCACCATTTTCCACATTCCACTGAAATTATTAGCATTTTGGACACAATGAAGATGGAAGAATTTGGTCTGCCACATGTGCCGCTGAAAGTTCCTACTTTGGAATTAAATGCAGATTATTGCAGAAGCCAGGAACTGCCATATGTTCAGAGTAGTCAATGGCTTTTTATCCGCTAATGGCTACCCAAAGCTTTTATGTATGTAGGTGTTATTTGTGTATGGCTTTAGGCAGGTATCTAATAATGCATACCTACTAGATAGATAGATATAACCAGACAATAAAGCTGACAGAGAGAAGAGGTCTTAACCAACACAGTATCTCGAGAGAAGTACCATGGACCACAAATCAACTATAGTATTAAAATATATTATATTAGACTACACCTTCAGTTAAAAAAATTATCAAATACAAATTTACAATAGATGAGATTCAGATAGGAAGTATAATGAACAATTATTTACTTCATTGTCACAACAAAAATAAATGAATGTCATTTATTTCTGCATAGACTTCATGGACATTCATGAAGCGTCTAATAGAGTTTATGGAAGAAATTTAGATAAATTCCTGGACTATTAGGGAAGGCGACAAAAAAAATTTAAAACAGTTGATTATATTAATAATTAGGAAATTAATTTTTTATATATTTAAGCCAATTTCAAGTACCAGCAGAAATACTTTATACCAGGTGTGCTGGACTGGGAACAGCAAACAACAAAAAATGCCAAACCGAAACATTAAAAATCAGCCCTCCCTATCCCCATCTGATAGCCGTCCCTTAAACATTGAACACTGGTATTCTCTGATGAAAAAAAACCAAAAAACTGAGCAAGGAGGGAAAAAAACCAAAGAAACTCAGTACTTCAGGTGTCTTGGGAAGAAAAAATAATGAAATGGTTGCAATTGGCAAGAAAATTAAGGTCAGAATAGCAATGAACAGATTGCTTTTGTAATCCTGAATCTAGCTAGACAAAAACAAAACCTCTGGATATTAAAGTATGAATATTCAATAAAATATAAAGACAAATTCACTATGTAGAACTTCAAACTGAGGACTTAATAGGATTCTCCAAAGAGCCCTTCACAAGCCACTGTTTTAAAGAAACTTTCAGTATCTGATTGCCGGGACAAATGCTACAAGAAAAGGCAGAAATAAAGCTATTTGGGAGCAGAAATAGCTGATCAAAAGTTGCAGTATTTTGAATGCCTATGAGTAGTAATAAGACTCACCTGTGACAAGAATATTAAACAAAGAAAACTGAAGGGGAAATAATCCACTTTTAATATTTAAAATAGAGGCTTCTTAGAAAACAATTAAGATGACAGAGATGATTATAAAAGACAAAGATAAAATGGCACAACAGTCTCAATTGAACTCCAAAGTTATTTTAGAAGACTAAATGGACAAATAAACAGATTTTTCTGCTGCATTTTTAGGTAGACCTTCTGGTAGGTGTTTTCAACACAATAACAATTCCTTCCTGATCCCGCAATGGGTCTTGATGGATGCAAAATCACCTCAAAAACATATTTCTATTGCCAGATTAACTACATAAAAATAAACTATTTCAAAATCACAATGGTGTCTCCTTGAGCATGAGAAATAAGGAAGTTTAAAATATGAGAAATTTAAAAGAAAAGGACAAGGTGTCTTGAGGTCTACCAAAAGTAAGATACAGTAAGAGGTTTGAACATGCTACTTTTCAAGGGACATAACATAAAAAATACACACGCTTTGCCATTAAGGCACACTAGATTTCCAGCAGATTTGCCTGTGAGGCAACACAAGTATTTCAGAATGACTCTTCATTATCAATTATTTGGTGGACCAGAATGTATCACATTATTTTATGCTACATCTTAAATGCAGTTGAGACAAGAGCTGTGTCTCAAAGCGAAAGTGTTCATCCCACCCCCAGTAAGCAACATTAATCAATGCTCCTGTGTACTTCCAGGGCCTTAATGCTCTTATACTGGCAAAACTACAATTTTTTTATCATTTTGATATGTTTCTCACCTTATTGGGATTACACCAAGTTCCAGAAAGTTCTCCATACAGACCAGTCAGCAATATCTATCAGAAACTCTGGAACTATCTATAAATAAATGTTCGTAATTTATCTTTCGCTCTTTTTTTTTTTTTTTTTTTTTTTTTTTTTCTTCCAAGAAGCACAAACCTGTACTGATCATAGGATCATAGAACACTTTGTCTTGGAAGGAACCTTAAAGATCACCTAGTTCCAACCCCTCAAGCACAAGTAGGGACAATTTCCAGTACATCAGGTTGCTCAAAGCCCCATTCAACCCAGCCCTGAACACTTAAAAAGGGTAGGATACTCACAACTTCTCTGGGAAACTTGTTCCAGTGTCTCGCCACCATCACAGTAAAGAATCTCTTCCTAATATGTAGTATAAATCTACCGTCTTTCAGTTTAAAACCATTATCCCTTATCCTCTCACTCCACGGCCTTGTAAAAAGTCCCTCTTCAGCATTCTTGTAGGCCTGTTTTGATAGCAGAAGGCTGGTCTGAGGTCACCCTGGAGCCTTCTTATCCCAACTCTCTCAGCCTATCTCCATAGCAGAGATGGTCCAGCCCTCTGATCATCTTCATGGCTCTCCCTCAGGCTCATTTCAACAGGTCCATTTTCTTCTACTTCTCATTTTTGGGGTCCCAAAACTAAACACAGAAGTGGAGAATTGCCTCCCTCAAAGTGCTGGCCACATTGCTTTCCATGCTGCCCAGGACATGGTTGGCTTTCAGGGCTGCCAGCACAGACATTGCTGGGTCACGCTGAGCTTCTTGTCAACCAACACACCCAAGTCCTTCTCCCCAGGGCTGCTCTCAATCCATTCTCCACCCAGACTGTATTTGTGCTTGGCATCGTCCAGACCCAGGTGCAGGACCTTGCACTTGGCCTTGATGGACTTCATTAAGCCCTCAAGGGGCCACCTCCAAAGCCTGTCCCCAGATCCCTCTGGACGGCGTCTCTTCCCTCCAGTGTGTCAACCACACCACACAGCTTGGTGTCATCAGCAAATTTAATAAGGGTGCACTTTCTCACTAGTTGAAGGGAAAAATACCTTCATTCAAACCTGGATGCATTTTTACATAAAAATGTCAGCATTAATAATCAGAAAAGATTAATTTTGACAATAAAAGTTGCAAAATACGGTATTTAAATACTACAAGGCAAAATCCTCATTCATCTTAAAGCCAATGGATTATTTTCAGTTTGCTTTCATTCTTGCAAAATTGATAATCCACATTCACTAAGAGCAACACAGCATTCATGTTATTTTAATTTCAGTGGATATGCACCAAGGTGCTGAAATTTGCCTTATTTGTATAGAGGGAGTGTGAGGGGAGAACTGTTTGCTTAAAAAACAAAACAAGCAAACAAACCAAAACCCAAAAAACAAAGCACAAACAAAAATCTCACCACCCCAAAGCAACCAATATCCCCCCGACCTCATATGATTAGACAATTTCAAAATATCTAATGTTTAACAACTGGTAGTTGCTGCTAAATTGAGATTAAAACAAATCATTACTTATGGAGTGAGCATGTTGATCACAAGGCAGTTTTCTAATTTTTGATCTAAGTTTTCAAATTTTCTGAGTAATGAATTCACTTTTTAAGGCTCCAACCTCTTAAGAGACAGAAGAATTGAACCCAAACTTCCCTCATGATAGGAACAGAATCAGTAGCAAAAATGTTAACTGGAGGGCCAAAAATAATCACAGAATCATTAAGGTTGGGAAATACCATTAAGATTATTGAGTCCAACCATTAACCCAATACCGCTGTGTCCACCACTAAACCATGTCCTCTAGCACCACATCTGCATGTTTTTATGAACACTTCCAGGAATGATGATTCCACCATTTCTCTCGGTAGCTACTTCCATTGTCTGAGTGCTTTTCGGTGAAGAATCTTTTTCTGAACATCCAGTATTATCCTCCCCTGTAATCAACCATGTTGCAAAATGTTTGTCCCCTTGCTACTGCAGGGCAGTATTTATGATCCCACATCCCATTTGCTGTCAGTGAGTCCTCAGCTGTGTCTGCACAATAGGAGAATTGCCTCGGTACTGCAATCAAAGGCTCTTGGGAATGACTTTGTAAAGCATCATTTTAATAAGTCAAGTAATGTACAGTTTGGTAGCAAAAAAGTAATAAAAAATAACCTGATGTCAATTCTAGTCAGTAGCTCTCTCCGCTCTGGCAGCATGGATCTGAGAATTCAATCTGATGCTTTGTTTTTCAAGTTCTTCCTTTGTGTAATCAGTGTCTGCACCCAGTATATTTATGATTGATTTTTTTCCTCTGTTCCACTTCACTAGACGTGTTGCAGACACATTTCAGTTATTCTGTCATCTTTTAACAGCATCTCTGTGTCCCCTGTTCCATTTTTTTTCAAATTAAGTTCCTGCTCATTCTAGCAAAGGGTGAGCTTCTGATATATAACTGCGCTTAACCTGAGCATCATCATTTTAAACTTCTTGAATAGCTCTTTCAGAGAAAAAGGGAGACCAATGTGACACTGGAATGCTGGTTCACTGCAGGTCGGGATGACAATATTACCTACACTATGCTTCTGTATAATAATTTCTTATTACTGCCAGAGTTATTGATGCATGCAGAACAAAAATAAAAATATGATGAATTAATAAGACTGATGGATCTTAGACAACAGCAAGCAGATTCCACCTGCTAGTCTTAACTAGATTTGTTTCTGAGACAAAACGTAGGAGAAAAACACTCAGACACTGAGCTAGCTGCCACCATTAGCACTGGTTTTTCAATTGTTGAAAAAGAAAGGGGAGAGATAGCTAGTTTTTAGCACTGCTCAAAGCAATACTATTCCTTCCTTCCCGTTCTCATTTTCCAGCAGCAGATTAATTTGCTCTGTACAGTGTTATCTACTTTGTTGGTATATTCAGGGAGTAATTCCCATACTGTCCAAAGCATGTTTGGGAAAAAGATGAAGCCTTCCCCCTTGTGCACCCAGAAGAAGCTGCAGATGTCCATATGCAGGATCTACTTTCTCCTTTATTTCACCAGTTTCTCCTGCTTGGACACACCAGGCAGTACCAACCCTGGATTTCTACTTCTTTCCCAGCAAGTCTCCCCCATGGGAGAAACAGAGGACATGTTTGCTCGGCCACAATCTCTCCTGATGTGCACTGATGACATGTTTGTGGTGAAGGCTCAGCTGACAGTGACAAAGGCAAATGTAACAGTCCTTTCAGCCAAATCAAAGAATCTATTAGACAGAGACACATTTCTCAACAGTGAAGTAAACCACAGCTTACCAAAGGCATTTCTGCAGAAATGCAGGAAGGAGTTTCAGGGAGACAACTTCTCAGAGAAACTTGCACTTGAATTTGGGGATCCATCTCTTCACAGCTAGATGGGAAGTGAGCAGAGGCAGTATCAATCTCTCCAATAAGTAAACAGGATACACAATGGATAAGCCAGCAAGCTCCAGCTCAATCAAACAAGGCCATGCAGGGAGTCTGTGGTATAATAAGCTGCACTAATAACCCACTGGCAAACACTCTATAATAGGTTCCTCTAGTACTAAAGTTTAACTCTTCTCTCGGTTCCTACAGGTTAAAAAACAAACAAACAAACAAACCAAAACCCTTATATTTTGCTGTTTATTATTTTCTTTTTCTTATCTTTTTTATACTACATCATTATACAGCTTCTAACATGGAAAGCAAAACCAAAAGTCTCTTTCTGATTTCATGAATACCAAGAGGAATGTTTTCCTAAGCAATTAGTAATCATCCTAAGACACAGTTCCACTCATAGTTGTACAAAGTCAGGATAAGAAAATATTTGAAATGCAAAGTATATCCACTACTACATTATCAAAAAGACATAATAGCAGGATAGTGAATGTGTGGTATGTATATTTAGTATTTATTATAGAAATTTACTGCATATCAATTATAAGGAAGTGCCAGATGCATCTAATAAACATGAAAGAGGAAGGTTTCATACCCTCAGAGCTATATACAATGCTGTCTTATAGCTCTCTGCTTGAAAACATTGTATGAAAATCACTTCACCTTGTTTAATTGGAATTGGATCCTCTAAGTCTTCTATCCTGCATTAACCAACTAGTCTGAAACAAGCTTCTATGGACCTATTCTCCACATAAGAAGAAAAATGCAGTTTTTACTAAATAGTTAGTATTCCGAAGAAAAAAAGTACATTTTCAACAGCATATTTACTAACTGTAATTTTCCACTACAGAAACACATCATAATGGATACATTTTCCCTTAAGTATTATTTTTAAATTCTCCCCTTAATTTTTAATATTAAAAGGAAAAAAAATATGTTCATCATCCTCAGTCTACCAGAACTTAGAAAGGTGAAAGTGGAATGTTACCTAGGAAAAAAAATAATAGCTCCCCAAGCCATATTATATGCATGAGGAAGGAAGTAAAAATAATGTTTTCGTTTCCCCCTTATCACACAAATAGATTTTGTAAAAGGATAACCAATAGTCTTTCATGAAGAGGGAAACAAACTTCAAGGAAAAGTGCTACAGGATTAGCACAAAGTTTAGTCATTGTTGCTAACCACTGAGAAACAGTGGGCAAAAACACATAGATTTCCTTGGGCACTTGACAGGGAATTTTTAGGTCAAGCCATGTATTTGAGCCAATAAACAGCGTTGTTATATTTCCAAATTTTCCCCTTATTTCTTCCGTGTTTTTTTTCCCCAAGCATTTCAGAAAGTTTACTTTCAGTAGGTTTTTCACTGAAATAAATAGTCACCAAAAGAAATAGACATTTATGCAAACAGTTCATAGACAAGATAACACCAACTCATCCTCTAGCTAGCTTTTATCTTCTAAAGACAATGACAGCTTAGCATTATATTCACAAATGAAATAAAGCCAGCTCTACTCACCAATTTATGACTACTTTTAGCAATTTCAGCCACTACTTTGACTGAATTCCATTTGTCACATATCAAGACATATTTCTGACATTCACACTTACTTAAAGGGAAAATAAGTTTCCCACGCCCATTCACTTTTCAGGCTGGGTAATAGCTTAGATTGCTTGTCAAAATGTAAAGTTCCTTCTGAACCTTTCTTTGGTGTTGATGGCAAGAAGGCAGCATGAAAGTGAGAAAAATGCTAAAACTGGAGTCACTGAACTGTTTTTGTTTAGGATGCACAAAGCACTTGTACTGCTTACTTCAAGTCAGCTTCATGATGCTGATTTTAAAGTGAACAGTGGTTCAACATAAAGAGGTAAATGAATACATAAATGAAAGTTATTGAAAACAAATATTGCCACAAGTCTGTTTATATTTTTATGATACTATTGCACGACCAAGCATCAATTTTTGGCTTCACTCCCTTTAACTTCCTTCATGATGGTGAAAGGTGGAACTTAAGAAGGTCCAGGATCTAGCAGAGTCACTAACTTCTTTCAAAAATTTAAATGAAATAAAAACAAACCATAGAAAAATACTGGATTTGCTACCTGAGCTTTTTTTCGTTCAATCTCGTCTGGAAACTTTCCACTGACAACCTCTTTTTTAATTTCCCTGGGAATCACTTAAGTTACAGTCAGGGTAGAATTTCCAGCCACGCCTGTTTCAGGGTGGGCTTTTCAGAAGTCCCCACTGCTGTAAGTGCTTAGTCCTCACCACAAAAATGTAGGGGACAGCTGGCCTTTTTTGAAGATTCCTTGACCCTGCAGCTGATGCTCATTGGAACCAAATGTGCAACTAAATATCGATAACAAAAGAGTTGTCTGCTCATTGGATCCACCACTAAAGGGATTCTAGCTGGGAGCTGGTTGATAGGTGAAGCACAGAAATGGAGTTTGACATTCACAAAGTCATGCATAGAGTGTCATCAGGTATCTTATCTGCTCATTTTGAGCGAGCAAAGGATAAATGCAAACACCATGTGAAAAATAGCAAGCTCATGCAACAAACAGTGCAAGTTTTGGCACAAAGCATGAGCTAGGCACATGCTAGGCTATGCTCATGAGAAACTTGCAGACTTTCACAGACCCTCCTCTTCCCTATCAACCCTCAAATATCTCACGTATAAATCCTAACTAAAACAAGAACACACTGCACATCAAAAAGTTATGCATACTGCAGCTGCATCCCATTCTTCCAGGCCGACTTGAAGTCATTATCTCTAGCTAATTAGCTCTCCAAAAGCCTGTGAAGTCCAAAGATACTCAGGTGATATTGTTGATCGCATGCCAATTATGATGTAAATTACAAAGACATGAGGTTAGGAACTGGAATGAAATGGACTTACTTCGTCCTTATTAAAATGGGTTATTATTAAAGAGCTGACTTAAATATGACAGATTGCATTTCACTTCCCACAAGTCTTCTGAGATGAGCATCTTATCTTGAGATACAATGTCAGGGATGTTAATTGCTGTGAAGTACAGAAGCACAGAGGTTCAGCTAGGAGCACTGCACATTCTGATTCATGAATATGAAAGCAGAGACTGAACAAATGATAAACGACCCATCTACAGCTAAATGCTGGTATTCATATTGATGCAAGAACCTGCCTAGAACCTGAAATTCGAGATCTAGGAGCTAAAGGCTCATATTATTGTTCCTGACTTTGTTACTTGTTTTAAACTGCGTAGAAACAAGGGTCCTGAAAGCATGATTCACATCCCAGCTGGAAAACACATAGCTGCCTAATGCATTTTCTGTTTCTCAGTACAGATTCTGGGGACATTGTGGGCAGGCAGTATCAAACATGCATTCTCTAAATGGCTGATCTCAGAGCATAACAACTGACTGTGCAACAAATACTTCACTGGCTATACAAGCACAATTGATTTGTAATAATTTCCTGGTCAAATTCTTCCTTGCAAATACTTAGAAGCAAAAAGGATTGCTTTTCTGATGTTTGGGGGTTTTATCTCTTTAGTAAAACCACATCAGGAATAACACTGTCTGCAGTTTAGGAATCTGGAGTGCACTGTTTTTCATACTGTTAGAATTTAAGCTCCTTTCTCTCATGTCCAGAAACAGAATTTTTTTTGTCTTAAAGTTGTCATTACTAGAAAACCCAACCACCGTAAAATACTTTAAATGTGTTTTATTTGCAGCTGGGACCCATTCTGGACGGACTTGGGGCATAAGTCTGTGAAGAGGCAATTCCTGTCCTGATAGTTTTATCTTTCAGGCAGGTAAGGTGATTAATAGATTAGAATTAGAATTTGTATCCTTTTTGTAACAGGCTGAAAGTCAAGCAAGTAAGAGATTAAATCGCGTCTTATAAAAAAGTCATGTTTTGTTTGAGTCTCTCACCAAGTAAGATTCTGGAAAGCAAACTCATGTTAAAAATATTTATACAGAGAAGAATTAATGGAAAAATTGGTGATTCCCAGTGCTCTAGGGAGGACTATCTGCTTCCAAAACTCTCTCAGAGGCCCTTTATCCCCTTCAGCTGAAATCACCCCTCTGTAACAGATGATGGGGTAACAGTGATATGGTCACATTTCTCTACAGAATTTGCAACCCAGGTTACTGGAGTGAGGGATTTTGTCCAACTCAACTATAAACAAGCTTACCCTTATTTAATAAAATTCACTAATTTTTAGGTAACTTCATCTGTGCATTTCACTCCCCATTTCTTGTGTCATGTAGCTTTTCTATATTTCATATTACTAGCTAAAACCAAAACCTACTGTATATTCATAAATTCAAACATAGGACCTGGGACAAACTCCCTGAATTTTGTGATGGTGATAGTCTTGGGTTAAACCTCTAGATTTCAACTGAATGAAATACAAAAAATAGTATTGCCTCCAACAATATTCATTCTAACAGTCATCTTGATACTCAATTTTGAATTTATTGTGTTCTTGCCCTTTAAAATTTTTAGTGTTTTATGGAACTTCATACAGAAAATACACCCTAAATGTAGGTAGAAGACATTCAGAAATTTTAACAGATGTATAGAGCCAGCTAGTACTTCACACACAGAAAAGTGCAGAGGGGACCATAGAGCACACTGGTTGCTGATTTCTACATCCATATGCAGTAAAACAGGTCATCATTGTGATTTTGAAATCATTAATATTTGTTAAAGAGCTAATATTTTTTGAAGTAGGATGGACAAACTTGACATTCCTCAGAAGAACATTCAGAATAAGACAACACTAAGTAGCTTCTTGTTCTGGTCTTATTCACAAGCTTACATTTTCAAGGAATAAGCCTTGCTTCAGGTTGTATTGGCTTTTTTTTTTTTTTTGTTTGTTTGTTTTCTTTTTTTTAAGAGTCCGTCTAAGCTGTGGTGTCCATTCCAAGAAAAGTTCTTGAAATTAAGCGTAAATGGAAGCCACTTAAAATGTAATAGAATTTATTTAGGTTAGACATTATGATGGAATTCCTTAAGCAGTAAAGAGACTGAAGCACTAGGTTACTAGTAAAGATTGTAAAATCTCTCACTGGAAGTGTTTACAAATACCCATCAGGTATGATTTAGGTAGTTCTGATACCTATATTGAGGTAAGGAGATGTCCAAGACAACCTTCTGATCTCTTCCAGCCCTATTATTTTTTTTAATACACCTGAATAGAGCTGTAAATTGATGACTGTACTTGAAGAATGACCTATACGTAACACTGATTTACTGTACTCAACTAGACCTACGATAAGACATATTCAAGAGACAGTTCTGATTTTGTTTAGCTATAGGTTTCTGGATTTTTTTTCATCTACTATATAAGGAAAAGACTGATAAATTTTTACTTACTCCTTCTCCTTTTAATACCAACTCCTTTCTTTTCCTTCTGCATTCATTCTTCCACTATTACAGAAAGAAGTAAATTTTCTCTACTATCCTCCAATTTTGAATCTTAAAAAGATTAAGAATCCAGATATTCTTAGACCCGAAAAAATTTTAGAGGTGATATTGTCAGAAAAGGATTGAAGATGATATGATATGAAGTAGCCCATCTTCATCAACAATCATGTTTTCCACATTTTCCATGCTTTCTAGCTTATAGTAAACCACACAAGAATGCAGAGTAGAATATACTGTGCATGAGAAAACTTCTTAAACACATTACCTAGTGTACCTCTGTGTCCAAAAGCAAAAATGTTTCTATTCTCTCAACTATTTTCACCAGCATTTTGAATACCAGTTGTTCTTATCTCTGTGAAAGTATTTTGTCAATTCTAGCTCTACTAAGATTTTTTTCCTAGCAGTAGACATTATAACACCAAGTTCCTTGGGTTAATTATACATTGTATTAAATTATTTCTTCTTAAGTAGTTTTATATGTATTATAATTATTTTTGGTCTCCTATTAAAAGGGAGTGAATATAAGTATCTGCCTGAACCCTTTTTCTGCAACTGCTATTAATTCTTGTCCCTAACTCCATTTTCCAGCATTCCTTCCTCTGACCTAAACAAAATTTCAAAGTATTTCATCTCATCCAGGTTTTAGTTTACATGATTCCACCTTCTACAAGAATTGTATTCTCCACTGTATTCTCCTTCCCTAGATGTGATGGCACTTTCATACACATTGTTAAACACTGCATAGATGTTTCCATTGAGCCATCCCTAATGCCAGCTAGACCTATATGTTTATTTTGGTTTATGTTATATGAAATTAGCGTTAACATAGATGGACAGTTCATATTTGTTCTCTCAATATGAATGGTAATGCAATAATTACTTCCATGCTTTATTCTTGTATCATCTACTATTTTTGCATTTCCTAACCCCTTTTTCAGACCATTGTAAGATTTAAACTACATACAGAGCCATTCTTTTGCTAAAAAGCTTTTACATTGTAAAGGTACAGTGATTATTTACTTTTACTGCAGTAATACCAAAGCATCCCAGGCACTGACTGAATTAGCTGTGCGGTCAAGGAAATCAATCACTTTTATGCAATTTGGTATTCTCGACTGTAAATAAATAAGAACAAATCTACTATAGGTGTAGATATTAATGCAGCTGAGGTGACTTAAAGCATGCTCCCAAAAACTTTTTATTACAACCTATATTCTCAACTCCCCTTTCTCTACTGTTCAGTGCTTCCTGGAGAACTAATTACATCCTACCTAAACTACTGCACTGTGAATTTTATGCAACAGATGGTATTTATATGTAAATAAAGGTTTTCATTAATTCTTCTTTGTCAAGTTTTCATATTTAGAGTCATACTTGGTCAGGTTCAGAATGCAATTTGAGAGTTTTGATTTTGACTTGAGTGCATCCTGGGTTTAAGGATCTGAGCTTTCATTAAAAAGAAAAAAAAAAGCTGTGCTCCTCACAGACATAATTAAAGCCACCAACATATGAAAAGAGAAGTTGATGCAAAGCTGATATTCGTGCCTTTTTGTTTCAAAGGGAAGACACATTGTTATTCAAACTAGAAGATTGCTGATATAAAATATCAGCATTTGAACTTTACTTTAAAATTTTATTTTTTTAGCACAAGCTCACTGGTCTACACAGAATTTCAAGAGTTGTTTTGGTTTCTTTGCCACAAATAGGAAAAAGTGAAGGTGGTCCTAGAAATCACTCTGTCTCACCAACAGACAGAGCTCCAACTCTACCAGAACAGATTACACTTGAAGAGAGAACCAACCTGTACCTCCTGTCACAGCAATGTCATTGCTTAACAAGAATTTAATAGCCAAGGAATAGAATTAGAAAGATGGAATCTATTCTTCTGTATTCAGTGTACCATTGGCAAATCAAGTGGTCGAAAACTCTAATCCTTGTTCAAGGCATTGCTTATGAACTTGCATCGAAGAGATATACTGAAACTAAAGAAAACTAAAATAAAACTTGCAGAATAAACTCCTGGCTCTACATTCTGTTCAAAATGCTGCTAGACTTATTTTAGTGATATATTCACTTCTAATTATACTTGTTATGAAAAAATAATTGTTTCTCTTTATTTACTACATATAATTTTAAAGAAAGATTCATATTAAGACAAAAATTTTTATGCTTGTAATGAAAGAAATATGATCTGGACTCCCCAGTCAAGGAGAATATGTGATTAAAAAAGCAGTATGTAATGAGCCTAGACAATTTTTGAATCATGAGAAAAACTTGGCGCAGCTAATTATAATATTTTTTACTTCTTTTAATAAACTTTTACGGAAGTGTCAGGAAATATATCTGACTTTACTGATAAAAAAGTGTAGACTTGTGGATAATTCTACTTTTTCTTTTTTTTTTTTTTTTTTTTTTTTTTTTTTTTTTTTTTTTTTCTGGAGAGGGAGAATTTCAGAAGTTTAAAGAAAGCTATATTGTCACTGGCGTAGAGTGTATGAATATTTTAATCTGATGCAATAATGCTCCTAGCTGTCTATAGTACCTTTCCTTCATTCCTTTTGGGTCCATGCAGGAACATTATGTTGAGTTTATCTGCCTTCTTCTGAGATTTTATTTGCACTAGGTTTAGGGCTATAGCAGAAATACTCTTTTAACTGTCTTTGCACTGCTCAGCATCCTCTATGTTCACCAAGCTCTGACTAAAGGTCCATTGTATTAATCTGTGGTCTCTCAACGGGAAGGAGCTTAACCCACTCCTTCTCAGCAGCACTTCAGGAGTCTGATTTTTAACTACTGAAAGAGTGGCTTTAAATCACTATGTTCACTGTACAGACAGCACTCTTTGGTTTAAAATTGGGCTAAGTGTACAAATCGGGGTTTACACACAAGTAAATCAGTATATCGAGAAACACAAGAGTGCTTCTACATTTGGGCAGACAAGTGGGTTGTAAACTCATGCTTGCCGTGAGGGCACAAGGGAAGGACTACTTTCACATGGGAACTTTTCAGAGTGACTCAAGTCTTCTCACTACTCTTCTTCAGTATTTCCTAAAATATTATTTGTTTCTAAAAAAATCACCTTTAAATTATTTTTTTCAAATGAGGATAAAGCTTCAATTACCCATAGTGTTATCCAAGTTTGTTATTCTGTTCTTTATAATATCTTATTTTTAAGTGTGTAATCCCATTTTATTTTTCTCAGATAAAAAGCATAATTTTTTGCCAGAGTACTGCCACACAAAACACAGTTTTTAACTATCAGGGAAATACCAGAGTCACAAAGACACTAGACCTAATTATGTAATATTTATAAAGGAAATTTGAGGATCATATTGTGAAGGATATTATGGGAATTCTCCAAGAGTGGTAAAATAATAAGATCACTCTGGAGCACTATAATGTCTGTTATTTTAAAGCATGGTAAAGATAAGGGGAGAAACACAGTACCTACAAGCTCATATTTATAATTAACCTAGCCTGTAAAATCCTTACAATAGTGTTAACTAAGATATTACTGTCTACTTTGCTCAGATTAATTTGTCCAAATCAAATGGGCTTTATTAAAATAAGGCTATCAAAAAATAACATCAGTTTTTAATAGACTTAATAAACATTGAACAACATTAGAATAACCATTCAATGCTATTTTACTCAGTGTAGAAATGTGGCCTGGGTGAATACACTGAATTACCATTTTAATGTGAAAAAGAAATTTAGAACTGGGGATAACTTCTGTACTCAAAAAATTAGTTACCTTCAGTATTTCCTGTCTATAAAAGGGTTGGTAACTGTGTTGTTGCCTTTTGCTGTTTCATTTTCCCTATACAGGGAAATGCATTACAGGCATTTCAAACTACTGATTTCATTTACTGTGAAGTGATAAAATGCAGCCATCAAGCAAATAATTTGCCATAACATTCAGTGTTTCACTGTAAGTTCTGTCATTAGAGTACCATGTCTCTACATCTCTTTTATTTCCCATGAAGGGGAAAGGCCATAACCTCTCATTTTCCTAATGATGCCAAACAAGCCAGCCCTGCAGAGGAAAAGAGTAATTTCTGTCATCTTGCCTTGTAGTCCTTCTACAAAATGGATTCTGAGGAGGAGTAGGAAGGAGGTTTAAGGACAGCAGCTTTGAACTACAAAGCTGCATCACAAGACTCGAACAGATACAACACTTCCAACTTAGAAGTTAAGACTCATACAAGCAGGACACTGGACCAGTCAGCCACCAAAATGGGGACCCTCACTGACTCCCAGTCCTTCTAGCTTTGCTGCATCTCTGTCCAGGCTGCCTGCTGAGGAGATGCTTCCGCAATTGCAAGTAGGGTAGAAAACTTACTGAGCGTCTCACTTCTTACTGCCCACACATGCACGTACATGCTAAGAATATGTCCTTCTGTGGGGCAAAGATGGCTGCCTCTGTGCACAGCTGGGACAGGTAGTTTCATGGCAAATATCAAAAAGTAATATCTACGTATATTAGAGAATCCAACATTTCAGTCAGCAGTATATATATATATATGTATATATATATATATATACAGATTATATATAACCTCAAGTTATATGAGAGATTCGAAATCTGCATTAGCTTAGCTCTGCTGACTGCACAGGCCAGCTTTTCAGACACATTGGGCATCACTTATTTGCTTTCTTTCTTCATTGCTAAACACCACACATGAAAGATAAACCAAAACAATTACCTGAAGATGTACCATTGAATTTAACACTACAGATTTCAGCCATCTCTCAGATTCCCATTTTCACTGGAATTGTTGAGTGGTGCTTTGTCAGCAATGACTTTACTGCAGTGCAGGAAACTGCCAGAAAAGAAAGAGCTGACGAAAAGTAACTTGAAATGGAAAAGTACCTGCACAACTCCCATACATGTTCATATTACCAAGAACCAATAAGTATGTATTCAGCCTTAATAACCAAATAGTGTAATTTACAAATAAAACATTGCAAAATAAATTTCTATAGAAATGGAACTTCCTGTGTGAAGAGAAACCCTCATAAATGAATATCAAGCAGTACATAAAGTGCTGAGAGAATACATTCTCCATGCACTAAGAGTATGCATTTAACAGCTTTTATCTGTCCTCATGCATGCAGCTGATAGTCATTACAGTAGCATTAGAACTGCAGCAGATTTATCACATTTGCAATGTAAATTTATCACCATTCAAGTAATCCTAGCACCTGTGCCTTACCACTAATAGACATTTCGTTACATTTGCAGTTTCCCCCCATCATTCACAGTTGAATGAACCTATAAGTGAAGCTGAAATGTGAATTTAAAACCACTCTTTCAGAAGTTTTGCCCTTAAAATCTGTTCAGGGGAGTCTCTCCCACTGCAATGGAAAATAACTCATGTTCTAATGTTTCCTGTGTAGATCAAAAAATGATTCAGGGTGGTAAAACAGTCACATGAGCAGTGTTCACATCATATTTATTCTACAGATGGCATCAGGCATTCATTTTCACCTAAAATGCCAGGGAAGTAAGAATTTAGACTACCTCGCTTCTTTCAGTGGAGCAGAGCAGGTTAAAGTGCCTGCTGTGTAACAGAGGACTGGACCTACAGTCTGGTCATACTGCAAGCTGCAGGTCCCTGAGAACACTGATAGGTCACTGCAATATTTACAAAGGCTTCCATACAGACACCTATTCCTAAAAAGACCCCATGAAGAACGAGCTAGAACAACCTGAGGATCCCTCCTCACGCCTGCCCATAGACTGCAAAAAGCAAAGATGTGTTTTATTGTCTTGTGCAAATGGTACAACTGCTCTGCTCCCCAATGTGGAGAACCACTGGCAAGCGTTCACAGAGCTGTTATCTCCTAAAGTTACCCTAGAATATATTCCAGGTGAGATTCATAGTTATGGTACCAAGAATAATTCAATTTAAAATCCCGTCCCCCACATAAATTCAATAGAAGGATTTATGACAAAAAATAATTAAATCTGCTTAATATGAGCAGGATGGACTAATTTTAATCAAACATTTTTATGATGGCACAAGCATACTTATGTTGCAGATTCATATGTGGTTCCTCAATAAGAAACATAGAGCACATGTTAAAAATAAATTTCCTTTTATAATTAATACAGTGAATATTAAAGTAAATTCTTCCAGGAAGTCAGGCTACCTAAATAAAACTTTTAAAAAACCCAAAAACCACCACACTGGTTTTTGGGGTTTTCTTACTGAAAATATAAATCATTCAAGTGCAAGAAAAAAAGACCCTTTAAACTGAAAAAAGCAAAAAACACACTATCATTCATATTTTTTAAAAGAAATAATACTTATTTACATTTTAACACTTCAAACTTCTAGAATATACTTTATTCATATTTTTAAATCTTTTCCTATGTAAAGATTAATCACTCCTCTTTATTGCTCATAATGTTGCAGGAAGGGAAGAAAGGAAAGAATATGCACAACACTGAACATCTTTTTAGGAAAAAAAAAAGCGAGAGGGCAATCTTTTTCTTCTTTTGTGTAAATTTTTAAAAATCTGGTTATATTATCATGAAAACAGAAACTTTTGATGGTATAATTCTTCTTCATTAAGCTCTTATTGCAGCCAAATAACTTCATCATGAAATCCATATAAATTCATTCTTCTTAAAAAGCTTGATTTGCATAAACCTTTAATTGTGTAGTATAACTAGTATAGTATTGTATAAAATTAAAACTAGACTCTACATTTATGAAGGCAGGAGGTGAATTTTCTGCAAGTTGTACAACGAGAAACCAAGTCTAGCAGTAATACAAGCTGATATAGTGGTTCAGACACACAATCTAGTTTGATAATAATTTCAGAAAAACACATGATCCTTCTCCATTATTTTATTGAGCTTTTAAAATTATTTTAAAGTAATATATTGGTATAAACATTAAAAGTTTCCTCTCACAAGTTGAAACAATTTCAGATTTACCTTTACCTGACTTTGCTTGATGTGTACGCTTGTTCTTATTGTCTAAATGTCTTTGTGTCTCATAATTGATAGGTTTGATCTTAAAAGAATCCATAAAAACATAAGGGCAATTACACCTCCAGGTATCATTCTCACACCATTGAAAATAGTATGACACAATGCTTACTAGAGCAGGCTCTAATTACCCATCCCACCACTGCAACATAAAAATTACCTTACAAAAGGGTTTGAAGTCAACGTTATAGATGCTGTGAATAGGTACACTAAATGACTTCCAGAAAATGTAGCTCAGTTATAATTAGATTAGCTTGGCATTAATAGAATAAAACCTTTAACAAGGTACAGCTGAAAATACCATGGAGTAGACTGATTTTATGATTGCACTAAAGACTCAGTAACATATCTGCAAAACATTATATTTTCAGTCATAAACTACTTGATTTCTTAGCTGGGAAAATAAAGATTCTGTCATTTTGCCATTTCTCTTTGTGGCTGTTAAATTCTAAAATAAATTTGGTCATAAATGGGATGCAATATTTACTCTCATATCACAAAGGCCAGTCTGTTTAAATGAAGACCAGTATAGCTGAAGAATGAATTATTTTCTTATGTACACTTGATATACAGCAGTAGCACCGTATGCAAAGCTACTTGAGGAATATATCTATTGTTGGTTCAATGGTTTAAACCTTTTTTTTTTTTTTTTAGAAATTGGGTAAAAAACACTCGTAGGGGAAATAAAATTATTTCCTTATTCTCTCCCATGCACACTTTCTGAATGTCACTTTACAATAAAGTGTGAGAGAAAGTGTAAGTTGTCTCTAAATACATTCATACTTTCCTAGTAAGTTTGAGAACACAGATGAACCATAGCTTGAACTGCATTAACATAATAATAAAAATGGGGAATTTTCAAAGAGAGTTTACAGTAGCAAGTGGTCACAATATTGATTTTATTTTCACTCTAAAAACTGTATGTAAAATCCAGCAAATGCAGCTTTGTTTTACTTGGAAATATTCATTGCTGCAATGCATGCCTTCTACAAATTCAAGGAACTTTAACAGAGGACACAGAGATACCAAACAGGAAACTTTACCAAGCAATAAACAAACTAAAATGTTACTGAAACTATCTTCTTCTTATTCCTATCTGTTTCTCAACAGAAAATGAACCAGTGAAATATTTTAAAATTGCTGAAAGTTTCTGTAAGAAGCTGTAAGTTCATTTAAAGACCTAGATGGGCAGAAAACCCTCCCTAGTGGCACAAAAAGCTTCACATGATGAATGCTGGCTTGAGGAATAATTCCACAAATTGATAAGGACAGCTTCAGAAATCACCTTCCTGGGCTGGTCACCTCAGTTGTGCACAGGCTATGGAAGGAGGACAGGGTTTTCTTCATTAGAACTTCTCCTCTTCTTTGGTTTGAAGGAAAGGAGAGAATGATTCTTAATTGTTATGCCCAGTTGCCCCATACTTCACCCTGACAGACAGCAGGAGGCACAGCAAGGCTGCCATCTGACTATGACTTGCATTGTCCTCCAAGATTTTTTTCCCTCTTTCATTTTCCAGCTTTAGATCACTACTTCAAACTAATTTCCCTGATCATGATTTTCTAGTATGAAAGGTAAGAAACACTCACCATGGCACAAGAAAGCAAATTTACAGTGATTTTAAGATGCTAAATTGTAGCCTACTAAGTATGAGGATAACCTCAATGTTAAGACTTTGGAAAATAAAGTATTTCTTTCACCAGGAACTGAAGTGCAGAAATAGTCATAATTCCTTGTAAAAGTAAATAACCTGCTCAAGTAATTTGCCAGCCACTGAATACCCTAGAGTGCATATGTAGCAATATATACTGCAGGATGCCATACTGCACAGAGTCATGCAGGGATGCAGAATGATTAGACACAGATTTCTCTACAGGAGATCGTTAATGCCATCAAAAAATTACCCTCTGGGAAACACTGAAATCCCAGACAGCTTTCCAGTATAATTCTTTAAATCTTTTCTGCATATTGTATGCCAGCTTTTAATGGATACATTTAGTGGGAAGTTTGCTGAGGGCTACTCTCTGGAGATGTAATGTTTTCATTAATCATTTCAATTCTCAGCAAAGGAAGGGGATCCTGTTCTGTATATAATAGCAGCAGACTTGGACTTTTGCTACCGCCATTAGCTTGTGGAAAACAACTAAGTTCAATTCTTTGAGAACTCTGACTGAAAAAGAGCTATTTCACTATTATTCCACTAACACTGTAGGCATAAAAACAGATTAAACAATGTAGTGTGTAATTCAGTATGGTTATGATCATGTATATTTACTGACAAGCACCAATATTTAATGTTAATTTCAGCTGTTGAAAATTTTTTAATCAATCTATTTGGATATTAAATCAAAAGCATATTTATAGATATTTAGCTCTTGCTGAATCCAGAAGGCACAGTCATTAAGATTTCATAACTGACATGAGTGACTGGGGCTGGGTTATTTTATATATATAAAATGTAAGATCCATTTTATTTATGCATATATAAAAATGATACACATAATGCATATATGCACACACACCCCAGCTTTTTTGACCTGTTACAATTTGATTACCTTTTCCTTTGAAGATCAACTCTTAGTTTCATTATAAATTATCAAAAATCCACTGAAGTCTCCTTTCTCTCTCCATTTACCTCAAGAGAAAATATAGGTTTCCCTTTTATAGTACAAATAATGTACATGAACATCTGTAAAACAATTACCAAGAAAACCTGAGAATAACTTACACAGAAGTAAAGCTTAACAACAACGTCTCACAAAATCTGAAGATCTTAAATTACAGATAATGCCAACATCTTGTAAAAGGGGTTATTGATTACATCATTCACTGAAAGCTAAAATCCCAATTCCAGGAAAATCAGCACATGCCTTGAGACTGATGTTAACGGACTCACAACTTCATTCTTTCCCAGTGTCTCCTAGAATTATTAGTCGTTACTAATTTCCTAGCACATTCTTCCAGGTACTTAGGGAAGAGCATAACGATAGATAGGAAGGTTTATTATGACTGGTCTGAAATGGGTCTATTTTATTGCATTCAGTTATGCATATTTCTATGTAATTGAAGCTAAATGAGTAGACAGACTATCATGACATTTTATTATAAGTTTAAATTATATGCAAGTATTCAGGGACTGGAATGAGAAGCTTTTTATGCTTTAAAAATAAAAATATACTAATTAATGCAATTAATAAAAATTTTATGGAGAGAGAGAGAACTACATTCACTGCGCACTAAGGTGTCATTATAATAACCTCCTGCTGAATAAAACATCAAGTACATATTTTTTCTGTTGCCCTAGATGACACAGTTATCACTGATGATTTACAATTGTTGTATAATAGATGCATTTCACTAATTTATAGATGCCAAATGGTCTGCATGTGGGACATTCAGAGGAACATTTTGCCATCTTTTAACAGAATGGAAACAGCTAATAAGCAAAGATCTGGCTGTGCTAATTACGCTTCTGAGAAGGTCTATTACTTTTTTTTTCCCTGACACTTAGAGTCACATTTGAGAGCCTGCAATATCCAGAAAGAAGCAGTGGAGGATCTTCCATCAAAAGAAAAAATGCAACTTTCAACAACTGTCTTTCAAACAATTTTCATTGTCATTTATTTCCCTGACAAGAAAAAAAATGCACACATATAGAAACATTGCCCTGCTATATGGTTCCGTTTAACCCTTTTGCAAAGTGAAACACTTGGAAATATTCAGCTGACCCAAAGTACCTTGCTTCAGGTGAGGATCACTTGGCTTCAACAGCAGTGTGAACTACAACCAGGGTGGCTGCTGCTTGCCATTGAGCAGATTCCCCTTGGAAGGGATGGACAGGAAGCGGTCTCCTGAAGGAGCCCATCTTATCTGAAGTGTGAGTACTCCAGACTCCCAGAGCCCAGTCACTGTCACCCAACGCTCTACAATGCAGATGAGAAACACTATTCAGTTTGAACAAATTTAAAGGAAAATTTTTCTGAACCAACACCCCTGGACACAGACACTTCTAAATAGGATTAGAAGTAGTTCTGGGTATCTTTTTTTTTTTTTTTTTTTTTTTTTAATATATTGATATTTTCATCATAAGCCAAATCTTTTCTTTTATCCTCCTGTTTCAATTCAAATCCATTGCAATCAGTGGGAGCCTTTATATAAAACATGAGTGTTTAAGACAACCCATCTCAGTGGATGCTAACCAGTCCTAGTCTCCTCACTCTTTGATATAGTCTAATATCCATGGCAGATGTTTCAGGAATAAATGAATAAAACTTTATGAGTATTCCTTTAAGACCACCTGCCAAGTAGATTTCTAATGAAAACTTTACATTAATTGAATAATTTGATATATTAAGTAATGCTTTGGCACCTATATGAACTATTCAGAGAATACTGTTGACCTCTAAATTAGATTATGAATGGTCCAAAACAAGTCTACAACACAATTCAAAGCTGTATTTTTGTTGCTACCTATATTTTTGTTGCCTACTCAAGACAACTTTTTTTTGATCAGGTGTTATTTTATCTAATAATGTTCTGAAACATAGCATCCTTTTGTTCACTTACTAAAGTTATTTTCACAAACCATACATGAGGCCTTCATCCCTTCTATGTTTGCCTCTACTCATATCTTGCCAGTTTTCACCCAAATCTCATTCTAATAGTCTGTTTTATACTTATTAAATATTCTGGTTACTATGAAAGGTAAGGCCTTAAAAAGCATAGTCATTGAACAAATAAATTAGGTATTTCTTGGTCTGCATGAAAGCAGAGTAGGGTAATGTTTGGCAAGATTTCTTTTACAGACAATGTATTTTGAAGGCAGTGACAGCAATGCTGGAATCCAGTCCTCAGTTCCACCAGCTCATTTATTATTTTTTCCAATTCAAATGCAAAATTAAAATCTGGCAAGTTATAAGGTGCATACCCAGGATATATCTTACTACTGAACTTCTGAACCAGTGAATAGTCATAAATTTTCCAGAGGTCATTTTGTCTGGTTTACCTGTATTGTTCAGGAGTGCTGACAGCATGCAATTATTCCTATTGGAAGAAACTACCATTATACCAGGTGTTTTGATTGTTTTTTTTTACCATAGTGTAGGTTTATGCCCACTGTGTGCAGATGCCCAACAATATGTACTTTGCCTTGGCAAACAACTAGCAAAGAAAACAACAAATAACCAGCCAAATGTCAGCCACTGTGCCCAGTCCATTTTGAGATTTTTTGCTGCTCAGATGTGAGAATGATTTCCATCTGTTCCTATGTGAGATAAAGATTTAGAGCTGCTGGCAATGGGGAGCCTTTAAAAAAGCCAGCCCATGCCAGGGCAACTTGTCATTGTGCATAGATGCAAGTGATCCCAAACCTGAATAATGAGCACAGTGGAAGCTGTCTGTTATAAACCAACAGGCTTCTCATTTCTATCGCAACTCATTTTCTGCATTGAAATTTAAGCCCTTTGAATCTTCATGACGCAGTGTGATGCCCTGGGTCAGGATGGCAGTGTCTGCCAGCTGGGGACCAGACAGCTGTGCCAGCATAAGCAATTACAGGAGTCCCCCTATGTCCAGCGCTGTTGTTCACACACACTGAACGTGAGCTTTCCTAAGACTCAAGCTTGGATCCCTGGGGTGAAACAGGAACAAATCTCTCTGATAAACCAAGTAAGATTTTGCTAGTGCCTAATTGAGGAGATGTTGCAGCAAGCTCCCTACAGACCAAAACTTTGTTTTCACAGAATCACAGTATCAGTTAGGTTGGAAAAGACCTCTGAGATCATTGAGTCCAACCTTTGACCAACTTTTGTCAACTAGACCATGTCACCAAGTGCCACATACACTCATTTCTTGAACACTTCCAGAGATGCTGACTCCCTGGAAGTCCATTCCAATGTTTAACCACCATTTCCATGAAGACATTCCTCCTGATGTCTGACTTGAATACATGCATAGTTGAGGCTGTGTCCTCTCATCCTGTTGCTGGTTGCCTGAGAGAAGAGGCCAACCCTCACCTGGCTACATCCTCCTTTCAGGTGGTTGTAGAGAGTGATAAGGTTTCTCCTGAGCCTATTTTTCTCTAGACTAAACAACCCCAGCTCCCTCAGCTGCTCCTCACAGGACTTATTCTCCAGACTTTCACCAGCTCCACTGCTGTTCTCTGGAGTCGCTCCAGCACACTAATTCCCTTCCTTAACTGAGGGACCCAGAACTTGGTGTGGCCTTACCAGTGCTGAATACAGGGGCACAATCACTGTCCTGGTCCTTCTGTCCACACTATTTCAAATACAAGCCAGAATGCCATTGGATCTAGAGTAAGAAGAGTAGTTTCTTCTAATTCCACCAGTCTCATTCCTTTTTGCATCACAACTTGAAAATTAACTGTGATTTTCTAACATCAAGTGTCAGAAACCAAAGAAGAGACCATGGACTTACCACATGAATTCCTAAGACATGCAGTTAAAACCTTCAACAAAAATATCAAGGAAATAAAAATCTGAAAATATAGAAAATTATGAACAAAATCCCCATCATCACCACCAAGCTGATGCATGTGGAAGATTACTTTGATGAGGCCAAGTACTTCTCAACTCCACAGTGACATTTGAAATCTGTTTTGACTGTAAAAGGGTTTTACTGGCTTAAAGAACATTACCAGTTTAAGATTACCTCTGACATTACTACTACACCTGCAAATCCGCATGAGTTTCTAGGCATCCCCTTGCTCTCCTGGTTCTCTAGAGACAGCGCTACAAACAGTTGTATTGAAATAGAGCTTGCCAGCACTTAGAGGACAAGCAGTCCTCCAGACTGCCAGAACCAGCACAGACATTCTGGGAGCAACACCAAATAGTCATATCCCCTCAGAACACACCATGGAATCTAAACATGTATTGCTTCATGGTAAGTAGATATTTGTGAGCACATAACTAGTATGCTATCCATGTTCTGCTTAAATAATGTGCCGTGCTCTCTGAGAACTTAGAGATAATAAAGAAACAATCACATATGTACAAAAATGAAAAATACTGATTTCTTTCACATGCCGCTAGCACCCTCCTCCTATAAATCATTTGCTGGCAGTTTTGCAATTGTCATTTAATAACTCTAGTGGCATGTAGACATGAGAAAAGGAGCAGGAATAACTGGGAAAATCGATTTGGAGGGTGGGATATTTTGTCCATCTCAACCATTTTAATCTTGCTGTTTGCCTGAGTTGAGTCCAAAGGTATCTCTTGTTTCATTGATCCACAAGCCTTTCCTGGAAAATGAAGGTTGGCTGTTTTTTGACTACAAGCTTCACAGTTGCTTGCAGAGCTGCCCCTCCCCTGCCTGGAACACACTGATTGCTCCATTTCCCCATTATTCCTCAGGCATCTTTAAATGGACAGGGTTGAACTGATGCCTCATCTCTTCTTTTGAGATGCAGATCAACTCCAAACACTGTTGGTTATCTTGTCTACAAACCTAAACTTTCAGAAGCAGCTCTGAAAATTAAAACTTTACTTCCCAAAAACAACATTCAAACCTGTGTCACTCTGAGCTAGCACACTGCAAAAACGGTTTACTGCAGTGTAGAAATTTTAGTGATGGAGTTTTTCAGAAGCTTGCGTGCCTTCCTCCTATTCCCACCAGGGGAATTTCTCCCTCCCAAATCAGGGAGAAAAATGAAGGATGAACCCAACAGTGCAGTGCCAGGAGATTCAAGGAGGAAAGGTTCAAGATTTTCTTGTCTTTTAGTGCTCCATCAATGTCCAGTGCAGCTCATACTGGCGACATTTCCCACCTGCTATGGGAGGATGACAAAATTGAGATTTCTGTTCTGGCTATGCATCACCTTATGGATTATCATACATTTACTCTGGCATATCGAAAAAAACCACCACTCAACACACCACGTTATCATAAAATAACATGTTCCTGAACTTCGGACAGCTTCAGACACCAGTGTGTGTTCTTCACAGTCTGCCTAAACTGTATCCAAATTGTTGTTGCTCCCCTGCTGCACTCAAAGTCATTGTCACAGCTGCAGCATTAAATAGCCTCAGGACCTGTAAAATCCCAGTAATGTTTTAGGCCTCAGCCAAAAGTTTGAGGTCAGGGAGGTTTGCTGTCAGGATGCCAGGATTCCCTTGGAGAAAAAAAAAAAGAAAATGAGATATTAAAGAAAGAGGATTAAAGGAGAGATTCCAAAGGCTTGGAGAACAAATATGAAGGCAGAAAGGGCTCATTCTGAGGAGATGAAAAAGAAGAAAGTGGGAAAGGAAGAAAAAGAAACACCATTAAGAAAGAAACACCATTAAGATTGCTGAGTTTGGAGAACCGGACCTCAAGCAAACTGCAATGCAGCAGGTTTGTGGCCTAGATCCTACGGTGTCACATGAAAGAGGAGACTTTCTCAAAGCCTTTGCGTATGATTAGTCTGCCAGCACCCCAAAAAAGCCAAGACCCCTGTGCCTGACCAATCTGCCAGTGGCCTACTCTGGGGACCCTTCCCTGAGCAGTCCTGCGGAAATGGAGGGTGGCTCATCTGACTTATTCATGGACACACATCAACAGCAGGAGAGACATCCCCTTCTGGGTCTCCACAGTTGAGTACCTGGGGGTTTGATTCCAACGGAGCCTGGCTGTAGTGTTTCCACTCCTCTCCACCCTCTGTTTCATCCTCCTTAGGATGTACTGTGTGGGGGAAATCACACAGGCTGACTGTAGCCCTTCCAGGGAGTAACAACTGCATTTCACCCCATAACATCCATACTGCCTGTCTTCTGTTGGAATGGGAATATAGCTTCCCAGTTCGCTCTAATTTTTTTACCCTGTCATTCTCCCACATTACAGTAGGAAAAATATCTGGGTCACAGTCTCCAAGGGATAAGAGGAATAAGAAAAGCAAAGCATTGCAACAAGACCATGCTGTTTTTACGAGCACAGCAATGGTCGGGCAGAGGGGAGAGAAGATTTTTAAATGTCAGAAAAGATAAATTTTCCTATGTGCTTCCCCTTTCTTTTAACACTACAGATAGCTCTCTCCTTCCCTGTCTTTACTCTGCCAAACTTCAAGGTAGTTATAAGGTCTGGCAGCAGTTATTTTTAGAAGATCCCAGTTAAAAGAGTCAAGAGTTACTAAATAAGAAGGATGAGTACAAAATGTGTTCCTCCTAACTGTACACCTTGGAGATGGGCAAGACCACATTATGATGATATTAAGCTTGACAACAAGTTGGAAGTGCTCACATTCATGTGTGGGGTATTTTTCTGTAAAATATTTCATAATTTCTAGCATTATATTCATGTTTCACCGTAAAAGAGACAAAACCCAAAATATCAGTCTCTTCAATTTTTGTATAAGCCACAATCTCCAGACTGGAGAAACATTAAGTACGTTTTTGCAAACCTTTCCCCCACCACCCTGCACACATTTGATGATATAAATTCAGTCATAGTTGAAGGTATTAATCAATTTTTCCACCCTGTCAGTGATCTCAAGTCTTCCACTTCTGACGCGCTCTGAAGAAAATGCGAAGCTGAAGCCGTAAGTAGGAAGGTTCATATTTAGTGAACCTTGATCCAGCTCCAACACTTCAGGGATTCATACCCCACTCACAGCCTCCTGCATGTAGCACTCCCGTGTTTGAAACCATTTTCACCTTTGCTGTTTCTGACCTGGCAGAGTTTATCAGTCCTCTTATACCAGCGCGGGTTAGCATGGAAAGTATATTTCCACGGCTACTAGATAATTGCTGCCGTAGTTACTCACTTGGAGAGCATCATCAAGGGTTGTGATAAATGAATCCTTTATACTGCAGTCTTTCAAAAATTTGGAGTGTTTTGGTTTTGTCCTCAGATGAGGCAGGCTTCTATTCTAAACATACCATAGTTATTTCAGAAAATATTTACTATGAAAACCACAGCATTTTAAGTTTCTTACATCTGTGGAAGACATTGTACTTGTTATGGACATCAAGCAAAGGACTAGATATTGCACCTGTGACAAGCTCAGGAATTTATTTGTCTTTGCCAAATAAATGAATTAGTAGCAGGCATTAGTAGCGAGCTCAGGTGCTTAAAGACACACAAACAATGAGCCCTGGGCTGGCCAAACAACCGATGAGGGACAGAAGAGGCAGTTCAAATGATTTCATTGAAAATTATGAGAGGAATTCAGATGGCTGACATTTTTCATTTACTGGTCCACAAGTGCCTTACAATGACTATAGTGGATTTTTTTCAAGATAAAATGGCACATTACTAATCATACATTTAAATTGCTATTGCAATTTTTTTTCTTTTTTTTGTGTTCAAAATACCTTGTTGACAAATAAACATCCACTTCTTGAGCAGCATAAAAAAATATATTAATCACAGAAAGAGACTATCATTGATATTATAATCATCCTTACTGAGATGCTGATCAGTGACAGTTGTCATAGCAAAACAATTTCTAAACACTTAGATGGTTACAGAAAGAATTACTGGAACTTGCTACCAAACAGATTCAACACTTGAAATTTCTGTGATTCACTGACTCCTTTAATCATGTTCTTTTTTCTATCCATGCAAGTCACTAAGATAATTTCATGGCATTAAAATAGCATAAATCACAGGTTTTCTGTCAGAAGCATCTGAATTACAGTTGCTTAAGATAAGCTTTGCTTTTTTTCTAAACATATTAGTCCAAAAGTGCTATGATGGTCAAATATAACCAGTGTTCGAAGGTAAAACTTTTCCCCACCATTCTGCATGCCAGCCAATATATCAGTTTTGATGGAATGCCACAACCTTCCAACTTCCCTTTCTTTTTTTTTCTTCTCACCACAGTGATCCAGAGACACTTTCCAGCATATCCTTCAGAGCCAATCTACCTCTGTGTATATCCCTAAAAAGCAGATGGTTGATGCTTTTTCTAATCTTGTTTCAAAGTGGTCATACAGTCAAAATAATAGTAACACTGATTCACTGCCAAATGAAGGTAATGTAAGAGTTCTTGTTAGTTTCAATAATCATCAATGCTCTGTAGTCCTAACATTTCTCAAGAAGTCTGAAACTCATCATGTACTTCTAAAATGGTATTTTATCTTCCTTTCTCCCTACTTGTATTTTTGTGTCACTGAAAATAACAGCACAAAATGCAGATCAGTAACCTGAAATTAGGACTAACTGGCTCAAGGCTATATGCCTTTAATTAGCCAGCATATAAAAGGCTGGTTTATGCCTGCTTTCATTAGTGCTACTAATCAGGGATAGTGCTGCTCATTGCTGCAAAGAGAATTCTGAACGTGAACAATTTTTGAGCTGAGATTGAACAGATAAGAAATTATCCACACCTCTATCAATGTCTGGATGCATCCTGTCCTTCGAGGAAAAAAATAAATTATGTTGATTAGCTAAAATGGAGATACTTATTGCTCTGTTTCCTAAGAACAGAAACCGTCTTAAAACATGATGATCTAATCAAGATTCTGTAACCCACATAAGCACATACACCTCCATCAACATTTTTGTGGACTGAATAGCAATACACCAGGTTTGCAAAATATATATGTGCATTGTCTTCTCAACTGTGCATTTTGCAAATGCATCAGTGTTGCCAAGTCCCACTACAAAGGCGATCCTCAAACTGAGGTATTTTTAAGCCTGATAGTAGACTTCAATACTTGGATGTTGTAATTTTATTAAGGTAAATACATAAATAAACATTACTTTTTACCTCCTACAAACAACAACAAAACCCCAAACAGCTGACCAAAATCTGTATCTACAAGTAGAAAAACTTGGCCTTAGTCAGAACAGATTCGCATTAAAGGGCTCTCCGGAACTCTTTCTGAGATATTTTCTTCCTTCATTTGAAGCCACTCCAAATGAAAGACACATTTACTGCCAATGCCCCCAAAGTTCTAAAAATGCATGGATAAAAGATTTCAGCTCAAGAGTGCTTTATACTCTGTTATCCAGTCAAAATGGGCTGTAATCCTTACTCTTCATCAATGCCAAATACTTGGTCCAGGCCCTGAATACAGAGCTAAAATACTAAAAAGGCTGTTCTTTCTTCTGAAATAAAACAAAACAAACACCTTCAAAGAAAATAAAACTACTAAACGCTGTTGTCAATGATGTTTAAAAAAGATGAAAACAAACACACAAATAAACTTTAAATAAAAAAATATTTTAGCTGTCCCAAAATTTAAAATCATTGCTACTGATATATGTCATTATTCCATTCTCTCATTATCATAGTCAACTTTTGGTTAAAAAAATTCTGTGGAAAGATGTCCTTAAGTTCAGTGTCTGATGTGATGCTCCTTTAGTCTTATTTTAATATAAAAATAAAATTGCTGGCTTCAGCAAGCTTTTTTACATACTTACTGAGAGGTTTCTTTGTGTGTGGGTAGAGTCTATTTCTGAATTCCATGTTTCCTTGTTTGTGGTCAGAAAAAGAAATTTTGAAGGGACTCCAATCTTAAGACTAGAGAAATCTAAATTGAGGCTGTAAGACCGTCCTTTGACTATATGTTTGAATATTGAAGGCTTGTAACTGTTAGAAGGATCAAGTCCTAGCTTGTTTGAAGAGTTTATCATAATTATAACATCAATTAAGAACTACCAAGTTAAGGAATACTGATTTGTCCAGACAAGGACCTCAGAGGTGATTGTATCTGACATTTGTTTCACACTACAACCATGACTTTGAAACAACATAATAGCTTTTACAGAAATTGAACTGGAGGGAACAGATACAGAGATATATATTCTCACAAATTTAATTTAAATTGGTGTCTCAACAAAAAAGAAGATCACAATTGTGCAATCAAGTCTCCTACCCTCCTAAAGACACATGAGAAAGTAGAGTAACCTGAAATTTTCATTAAGGCAAAGATGATGTAAAAGACGTAATTTTTACACCAATGTACAGCTTCAGGATGCCTTTGATCAATTTCATATCCTTAGATTTTGTTCAGTTTATAGTTATTCCTTAAATATAATTTGTGAATTTATTTTTGTGACATTATTGCGGAACTTTTTCTCACCTCTAACTAATGAATAAATGAAATCTCCAAAATTTTCACACAGACACAAAAAAAGGAGGATCACTCCTCAACACCCCATTCATATTACTTTGATTTCAACATATAAACTCAATTGCATTAGTAAGCTTTTCTCAGTATGTTATCTTTATTGATGATAACAATTCAATATATGAACAGCACTCATGCATTCCTGAGTGGGTTTTTGTATGAATGAAAACGACATGGGTTTTTCGGATGCATGTTCAACAGCAATGAACAGCAACCTCAGAGCTTCCCTTCCTAGAACCTTTTTCATCTGTAGAATTTCCACAAGAAATATATATAAAGGCATTATTATATGGGAAAAAAATTAACACTTGAACACTGAACAAGTGGTTTGCCACAAGTTTTTCTTCATTGCAAGACTCCTAAGATCTATCTTTTAATGGTTTGGTTAGATTTAGAATGTTTTCTGCTCTCCTCTTCACTGTAAGCCTCTATCTAGAAACTGAATGAAGGTTTTAAATTATGTCCACAGTTATCTAAAGAAGGAAGACAGGAAAAAGTTTCCCAAGGGGAACCTTCCTGCTACAAAGCAAAATTAAGTATGTCAAACTCTCATCAAGAGCTTGGGACATACAGACCAAATATGTATGGATATTTAATTATGATTTCAGATCCCAAGGAACTAAATACTGGAAGTCAGCCCTACATGCAAGACGGTTTTATTTCATTTGGTTGTTGTTCAGGTTTTGTTGGGGTTTTTTGGGGTTTTTTTTTGCCCCCTCCCCCCAGTTTTTCTACCTGGGAGTCAATAACTTTTGGGATATAAAAATTTTCTGCAGTTGAAAAGGGAATAAAGTCCATGTAGTCTGTGGAATTCTTTGGTTCCACAGTCTGTTAGTTAGTTCAAAGCTTGGGGGTAGTATATATGTAAAATGTGACAGTCAAGATGTAAAAGTGACAGTCAAGTCACCGGTAAACCCAGCTCATGGGGCTGCTGAATATCCAACAGAGTGAACCAAATTAAGACTAAAATTGGTTTAAATGTAATGAGCGACACACATGTAAAGCTTCTCCAGCAACACCTCAAGGTACTAAATCATCTATTAAGTGTTAATTTATTTATTATCAGAAGATATCTCTAATAAAAGTAAACAACCACATGTCAGAAGACAGTTGAGATTGCAAATGAATTTGTAACTCAAAGTCTACAGTAAAGCTTCCTTTTTAGAGATTCAGCGTGCTCCTTCTCCTGAGATTTACAAGGTTAACCTAAAAATGACATGTTGACAGCAGCATTTGAATCCAACATTCTCACACTGACATGTGGCAATGAGGATAATCCAGATGCTGCAGTCAGCCTATATGTTAAGAATGCAATTTCCCATGAGAAGGTAAAGTTGTCTGGTGGTTTTTTTTCCCAAAAAAGTGAACATTGCACGCATGCAGTCAGAAGGGAAAAGCCTTTTGGTCAATCTGAAAAAAATACAGTTCTCCATAATGTTTGCTTGTTTGTTTTGGAAAAAAATCCAAGTGGAAACAGCAAATATAAGATGTTGGTCACCAGCTGTCAAACACAGCCCCTGGAACTTGGTGATGTTAGTGCCTATATGTGTCTGCATGCATAAGTGGTCACATTACTCACAATGAGAGAGTATTTTGTAACTGAGAGAACAGATTCTGTTTGGTAGAAGGAAATGTGAGAGCTTTTTCAAAATGAATACAGTTTTAAACTCTTTTGGTACTGTCCAAATCTAAGAAGCGTCCAGATCTATGTAAGACCGACTCCACCCTTCCCTTCATAGCCTTGTCAGCTAGGCAGAAGGTATAGCTCCTGTTCTCTTCCCAACACTTCTCCCTTAACTTAGTTTTGCATCAGCTGATAGAGCTGATCCAGCTCTATCTGGACTGTCCATCCCTCTATAAGGGATAAGCATGGACCCAAACACTATCTCCTAAATATTTTTATATATATTCACATCCACTGATGCACTTTGCTTTTCAGTGCCTCCATGTTTATGCCTTCAGTGAGAAAGCGTCTCTTCTAGAAGATAGCTCGTCAATAAACTGAAGCATATAAATGGAAATATAATTTAAAGAACTCTTAATGTGGAACTTTCTCAGAAAAACATAATCCAAAAAATCATACTTTCACCTATGCCAAAATGGAGTGGTGGTTTATTCAGCAAACTTTATATATGCACCTGCAAAGGAAAGTCAACAGTGCATATTTTAACATCTGTAAATGTTTAGTCTAAGTCGAATTAATTAGGAATCGTTTTTCTTCATTGAATCCTTTTTAACAAGCAATTTGAGATTTAAAGTGTGTTTATTTTTGAAATGTCATGAGCTATCTAAAATGGTTACGAGAAACCATTCACAGGCATTCCTATTTAGGGTCAAATTTGAAGTGACAAGTAAAGTGCTACAAAATAAACTTATTTAAAGACACAGAGATAAATCATTCACAATCATAGCTACTGTCATAGCAAAAAGACACAGAGATAAATCATTCACAATCATAGCTACTGTCATAGCAAAAGTGCTAAAAGAGATGATACAAACTTTCAAGGGATAGTTTTCCATGAAGAGGAATCAAAAGTTAATTCCTTCCTTCCTTCCTTCCTTCCTTTCTTCCTTCCTTCCTTCCTTCCTTCCTTCCTTCCTTCCTTCCTTCCTTCCTTCCTTCCTTCCTTCCTTCCTTCCTTCCTTCCTCCCTTCCTCCCTTCCTCCCTCCCTCCCTTTTTGGACCCTTCAGCAATTCTACCATGCAAGAGAAGATGAGCTGGAGAATGGGACTTACATCTTGACAAACAAACCTAAGTATAAATACTTTGTTTAAAGCAATCTGCAGAGATTTTTACTAAGTGCAGCTGATCTTTTGGGATGGCACAGGAAGCTGTATGTTGAACTGATTTAGAATCCCTCTGGTATCCCAGGCTGCATTACTCATCTCCAAATATGGCTCAAAGTCCCCACAGAGTAGCAGCATGACTCAGGCCACATACAGAAGTTGCTAAAAAAGGGTAAAATTAAGACTGCAAATCAAAGAGAGGTAGGAGGGTAGGAAGGGGAAAAAAAGAAAAAAAGACCAAAACAAGACACACCACTGCACTCATTTCTCCTGTGGGGAAGGAATAAGAAAACTGCATGACAGATTAGTCATGTTGCTTAACCTAATACTAAGAGAGAGAAAAAGTGACAAAGGTGTTATGAAAACCTGAACAAAAGAACAACACATCAGAAGTGTACCATAAGCTAATACTGCCATCTAACTCCCAGGAATTCAGATTTTTTATTTAATCAGCATAGCCTTTGACTTTGACTTGCTGTGCTTATCCACACAGCAAAAGAAATTATGCTCTATATGCATTCTCATTGTCTTCAAAATAATAATTTGTCTTGAATGCAGGTTGAAACCTCCACCTCTGTTCACCTACTGAGATTAGTGAGGTATAATTAATGACAGCAAGAAATATCTCTGAAGTGGTAGATACCTCTAAGTTAATGAAAAACCACAAGGTATTCCTGTATAGATCCTTCCATCATCTGCTTGCATTTGTACAAATACACAAAATGGGCATACAAAAACTCAGTGTCACTTAGGTTTTCTGTTCAGGCATATAGCTTGAAAGAGCAAAATCCTGGGGTTCAAAGTACCTTAAGAAATCTTCTCTATTTGGGCTTTCTCAGATTTATGTCACTCCCACTCATCGTATCACCATGTAGCAGGAAGAAGAGCTCAGCACCTCTCCCCATCCCCTCCTCAGGAAGCTCTAGAGAGCAAGAAGGTCACCCTTATCATAAAAGTATATATATCAGTGTAGTTAAACAGAATTTTCCTTTGTGAACCCATGTAAATGATGATTGCATTATTCTCTAAATGCCGTTAAAATTTCCTGAATGATCCACATAAGCTACAGCAGTTTACTATCTTTTAAATAGATTCATCTCCCTGAAGAGATGAGCAAAGATTTTTAATGATCCATTTTAACCAGAGACTTTCTTTTCTGCAAGTTTCTAAAGCTGCATTTGTCAATATTCACTATCCAGCTTTTAAAAGAGTAAACTCCTCTCCTATTAGAGCAAAATAACCTCAGTAAGTTAAACCAACTGAATGCATACTTTTTCCCATCTTTAGACAAATTAAAATAATGTTTTTCCTCTGATTATAAAAAACTGGAAATGCCAATAGATTTAGGAGAGCCTTCTGTTTGACATACCCTGCACTGGGCTACTGAGAAAATAGAATACAAATATATTTCTCATTTCTGTCTGACTGCTTGCACATTTCATGGGAGTATACAACATTTCAGGGTAGTGAGACATGAATGTCTTCAGTGAGCTAAGTCAGAAGAATATGTAAGTAAACAAAAGATACATTCATGTCCTCCCTAACTTCAGGCTTAATCTCAGCAAATTAAATTGAGATGCTGAAATCTCTACTTAATTATTTTTTTTATTTACACCTTCTTATTAATTAATGGTGTTTTAGCACAATTTATTTGTAGATTATAAAAATATGTCAATATTTTCCTGCAGTCTACCAGGACAAACAATAAAGGTGTGCTATGCTGTCTATTTTCCAGGGGAAAAAATTAGATCTGTCATCCTACTAGCAATGCTGGATGCCCTTTTCCTCAAGCGCTGCATAGGAAACAAATATAATATTTACCTTGGAAAGGCCAATTAATAGTTACTTAGTAACTTTGGTATACACAAGACAAAAGGTGAATCTGCTAACATGCAGCGAGCTGGTATTTGAATAGCATTTGGAGTAATATAATTTCTGTACCAATGTAAGATCAGCCCTCCTTTCCCCCCACCCCCCACTGGACATCACTACCAGCTCAATGTGCACACTTTAAAAGGACATTTAGAACTTGGTTCATGCCATAACCTACATATATGGACAGCAGGAAAAAGGGAAAAAGCAATAAAAATACTAAAAAAAAAAAAAAAAAAAAAAAAAAAAAAAAAAAAAAAAAAAATTTATATGAGGATTAGTACACAGAAAACACTTTGACAATAAGACTTGCACTTTCATACAGAAGAAGAGAGGAGTGATTTTGAATACAGATTCAACATGTTCCTGGCACTAAAACAGTCTTGGTCTAAGATGGTTCATTCCAGGAACTGACAGTGACAAGAGACAATGCTAGAGAAAACTGAACCTTAGAATTATAGAATTTTGAGAATTGGAAGTCACATTAAAGACCGTCTAGTTCCAATATGCCATGGGCAGGGACACCTTCCACTAGAGAAGATCACTCTAAGTCCCATCCAACCTGATCTTGAACATTTCCAGGGATGGGTCCCCATCTCTTTTGAAAATGGTGCCCAGAATGGTGCTGGATTTTTGAACAATAATTAAGACAGTACTAACATTATAAATCATTGTTGCAGTTTAAAAGCTAAATGTTAGAGTCCACTTAGCCATAGATAAATTGTAACTTTAAAGCCATCCAGAACACTTCTTAAATTTTTATAGCCATCTGTAAAAGGTCATTGTCTGTTAATGTTCACAACATCCGCCCTTCATTTTTTAAACTTTTCTAGTAATAAAGGAGCATGCATTAAATAACACAAAATTTCACTCTAATTAAAAATACCCGACACGATTTAAACTTGTAATTACTTAAATTTTCTTTTGAAAAGAGACACAAACGGTAAATGCAATTAGGTCATTCCATGATGGTCATAGCAAACCTTCTCCTTATCATGACCTGTAGCAGTAATTGCTACACTTGGCAATATTCACTGTTAATTGCCTTAGGTACTGCACAACAGATTAAGTAGACCACATTCTCCTGGATGCCACAGTTAACTTCTCTTGCTTAACTACCCTCTTAAAAATGTTTAGCTAGCAATTTTATCAAACATTACTTGTTTCTCTCTTATTTTATTTCACCACAACATCCTACAGTTGTATGCAGGAAAGAGTTATACCTTTATCTATCTGTTATTTTTTTTATCTAAACCTCACAATATTATGTATATAAAACACGATCCATTTTGCCAATATAGGTTACAGTATCCAAGCAGGAAAGAAACAGCCAGTATATTCTCAGAAGCCCATGTCACTGTGTTATATTGAAATACACAAATGAGCTGAGATGCTAGAAAATTAATCAGAAACTGCAAAGGCAGCAGGTGCAGTGTTGGAAGAAAAGCAATCGATGGAAAAGTTGCCACGTTTCATAAAAAAAAGAGAGAAGACTATTGATTCTTCAAATTATTACCCAAAGAAGCTATTGTGACAGCACATTGGACAAACAGCTTGGACGATGAAGCAGTCGATGGTAGAAATTACCATTCCCAACTTGTTTAGGATATAAAATATTTTTATTTTACTATCAGCAGCCAAAATAAGAACCACTATAGCAAATTACCTTGGTATTTTGAGGCTGGGAAAAATGGTTCTGAAACTCCACAATTCTTGTAAGAAAAAAAACAAGCTTTCTATATTTTTTCCTAAAACAAACCAAGGCTCTAGTTTGTCCACTAGGATGTAATACAAAAAATTATTCCCTGAAACATTCATTCTTCATTATTTTGGCATGCACCTTGGTAGTTCTGTTGATTGTTTATTAGCTGATTTATTTTTTATTTTCCTATTTAGAAAAAAAAAGATTTTGAGCTAATAGTTTGACAATCCATTTATCAATTAAACAATCAACTTCTGAAAAGATGAAGACAGGCTCTTCCTTGAACTGCAACACTGGGCACCATCATGCTCAGAGCTCAAGGTAAACCATGAGCATCGAGAAGATAAGGCTTGATGAGAATCAATGGCAGTATTATTCAGAATGTGAGGTTCAGTAATAATGAACAATTTCAATTACCCAAACATCTGCTCAAAAAAGATTACACCAAAAAAGTAAAGAGCATTATACAGCTCACTGAGCTATAGCAACCTAAGTTGTTATTAATCAAAAACTATTCCAGTAATCTAAATACTGTATCTATGGAGAATATAACAGAAGATCTTTTTTTCAGAGAATATTTCATTCCTTATCTTCAAATTATCATCATAATCTGCAGAGGCTTATTAATCTTCATTAATTATAGAAGAAGCCCAGCTGTCTAGCTTTGGCAGGTAAGATGTCCACCATATTCCTGGAGTGCTGTGTGAATGTTTCTTGATGCAGAAGTCAGAGATGGCTTTAAGCTATAATTCTGAACAGCAAGGATGAAGTGGCTGAGTAAAATGTCACAGGACGAAATAATTCCAATTAAACATATAAGTAAACAGGAGAGGCAATAGCCCTCAGAAATCAAAGGAGAAGCAACAGCATAAATGTTTCCTGTCTTCAAGGAGGTATTTCAAGCAAATCATTCTCTCAAGAAAGGTGAGAAACATATCAAAAGATCAATAAGGTTACTAAGAATTTCTGCATTTACTTCAAATGTAAGAAGAAAACATACAAGAAATGGCAAAAGCAGATTCTAAGGGCATGCACAAACAGAGCTTAAATATGAAGGTACAGTTTAGGAAAGGACAAGGCAAGGAGTTTCTCCATAAGAATACAGTTAAAAGTCATTGAAAAAAAACCTTCTCGTGTTGGTTCCTGAATCACCAGCATCAAAGGCTGACCTTGAAAAAGCAGAAACATCTAACTAGACCTGTTGCATCAATGGAAAAACTAGTTCGATAAATTACCTGGTCCAATTAACAAAATGGGAATGGCTTAGGAAAGAAGGGGACGGCTGATTAATTTCCTCTGTTAGCTCTGCTTGGTGAGGTTCCTCAAGTATACTTAAGAGTTATACTTGCTGATGAAAATTATGGAGAAAGGGTCATAAAACCAAGAAGAGTCTCATACTCAGCTGGAATCTCTGATCCAGATTTGGGTGCTGAACTTCAGTGAGAATGTACACTAACCAGAGAAGTCAAGAAGAGAAGAAAATGAATTATCAGAGGTCTACAAAAGCGCTACTAACTGAAATTACTGAATTAAACTAATTTATCTTAAAGGGAGAAGGGACAATACAAAGATGGTTTAAATAAATAAATGGCTTCTGCAAAGGACCCATTCTGTTTTCCTTACCTAGGATGGTTATGAAAGAATGGGTTCACATTACAGCATAAAAGACTCAAAATAAAAATTAAGAAAAACTCTTGGGGTAAAGAGTGAAGCATTAGAATAGATTGCCTGGAGAGGTCATGTAATCTGTCTATTTAAAGGTTTTTAATAAAAAGCTTGATAAATATTTATCAGGAAAAGATATTCATGCTTGGAGGCAGAGGAACAGGTTACACAAATTAAAGTTGCTCTGGGATGAAATTCTTCAAGTCTGTGTCACCATCTGAACTAGTATAATAATCATAAGGCATTGGAAATTTTCATTAATGAGAAGAAATGCATTATATAGTCAGCTTTCAAGTATCCTAAAAACAGGGCTAACTGAGGACACCTTGCCAAGGTATGTTTTGGATAAATCTAATAACTCTGGGATATTTCAGAAGCAGAATAGTCGAGGTAACTTAACAAGCCAAATTCAGCTTCATCAAAGACTTGGATTTAGCTCATTGGAAGCATAAATAATATTAGTCAACTTGAAAATTGACCAAATAGGATACTATTCTGTGTTGTAAGTCTTCATTAAGTAAGTCTATATTGATATGTCAGTCCAAGCTCATGCCTAGGTAAACAAATGCAGCTTTCTCATTGAAACATGTACATAGACCAAATATTTCACTTAGTGCCACAAAGTAACATGAATTTTTTAAAATTACTACACAATATCAAAACACCCTAACTGATGAAAAATTATTAGCCTGATCTCAAAAAAAAAAAAAAAAAAAAAAAAAAAAATCAAGGAGCCTGCTTTTATTAATTAAAATCACCATTCATGAAGCTTACTATATAATAACAAAGCAATTAAGTTATATGGCTCTTATATATAAAATTCCCAGAATGCCAAGAATCATTAAGGAACTGAAATAAGAGGGAAGGTATAGATAACAGTTAAAAAAGCATTCTAAGAGGGACCTATAATATATAATGTTTTTATAAAGTGGTGAAATTTAGCTTTGTACATATAAAACTAAATAAAACAAAGCTATGAGGAAGAAGAGTGGGTCTGTCCTTTGAGAAGCTGCCACTGAAGAAGAAACCCTTGGGCCACAGTGAACACAGTCTCATTTGGGCTGCATGTGAGGAAACAAAATCAGCCAAACAAAACAGGGGACAGAAAGCTTTTCCCAAAATAGAAATTAAGTCCAAAGAGATTAAGGGAGGTGTTTCTAGATGAACAATATCCTCTCTTGACATCAGTCAGCACTTTGCCAGTTATAGTGCTGAGATTTCACCCTCTGTTTTTAAGCCAGAATTTTGCATATTGCTTCACAAACAAAGCCACAGAACTTGTAAAGCTGTACATGAGTACCAACCCAAGAGCAGCTCACTAGAAGTTTGCTTCTCTAGCCCACTCTGCTGTCTGGCAACAGGCAGATGGGAAAAAAATTGCTAGTTCTTACATTCAAGATAATTCATCTTCTTTGACAGCTTCTGCAGCAGCTTTTGGAAGTTCTAACAAAATACTGCATTAGGACTCAGACAGTAGGTGGCAGATAAGAAACTTGATATCAATGATTATGTATCTTTTCAGCCTGAAATATTTAGAGACTCTTTCACACAAAGATGAGCTGGTTAAGGTTTTCAGGAATAAAGAGGAACCACCCAGTACTAAGATAACTAACTGATACAGCAAGTGAAAAGTATAAAGAGACAGAAATGGTGGTTGTCCGTGTGGAAACAAATCAATGGATACAGTATATTCTTTTCTGTAATAAATTTGCTGTCCTGGAAGCAAAAATTTTAGAATCAAATAGGTCACAAAAAACCCACAGAGTGATGATCTCTATAATATATATTAGTTCTAAGATCTCACAATGAAACAATTTAGCACTTTCATATGAATGAATGAATGAATGAGTGGATTCCCTTCAGCTTTATAGAATGTTTACACTCATCTGCTTCTTCCCCTTTCACATTAAAGAATACTTGCAAATTAACTGTGTGAATAGCAGCAACATACACACCTCTCTCTGCCATCCAAACACCTTTATATAGGAATATGTACACACTGGTCAATTTTGAAAAGGAATGTCCCCATCATTTCCAAAAAACAATTCATATCTCTTGACCTATTCTTCCTTTTCAAAGATTAGTTTCAAACTCTAGTCTAGTATCCACTAATTTCATTCTGATACAAGCTTCAATTTTTTTTGTCACTAATGCCTTGTTGCTCAGTGATGTCATCTGTGCAATGGCACTGAAACTGCAGCGGCCACTCTGCTCATAAGTGCTGCTGTACTTTTCTTAATCCAGACATCCAGCTCCTAAGCTGCATCATGAAAAAGTTATTAGTTGTTGACAAGGGATATAGAGTGCTGCAGCAGAAATGAAAAATATTAGAAGTTACTGATATGGAAAGAATAAATTAATTTTCCATTAGTAATAGATTGAAAAAGGATTTTCCTCAATGTACACTTAAGACCACAAAACTAGTGCTGAGAAAATACTGAAAAATACTGTAAAATCTGAACACTTTTAGTTTTCTTTAAACACCTGTTGGAATTTTTTAGGGACTTATTTTCTTTAATGAAACCCAAAATCACAAATTATTTTATTTTGTTGAATTCCATAGACAAAGTTTTTTTTCCTTCTCCCCCTCTGTTTTGCTTTAAAACAGTCAGAAACTGAAATTCTTTCAACCTGATACTTTTAATGCTATACCTGGACAATTCAGAAGTCCGTTTTTATCAATCTTATACTCTTCCTCCATATTTAATTTTGAAACTTACTCTCATTTCCCTTCAATGGGTGCTGCTCATGTTTCTGAGACTGTGCCACTAGCCACATTGGGTCTTATTGTATAACAAAGAGCTCTCAACCACAGCAAAGACTCCCTTGAATTTTGAACAATGGATTTTCTTGATTCATTTACCTATATTTTAATTGTCTTTATGTAACTCCTTACAGAAAAACTAGAAATAAATCTGAATATAAGTTCTTAGTAAGTTCATCTGTAAAGAAGCCTTAAAACACTTTTTCTTAGCGGTCTTAAAATACTGAAAAAGTATGGATGAAGTTCAACTTGGAAAAGCACATGCTGCCACACTCCCTGGATCCATGAGCACGTTCTCAGATGCCCTGAACATCACCTGGAGCAATCTCTTCCCATTCAACACCCATGCCTTCACACTGACCTCCTCCAGCTCTTTGCCAGCTATCCCAGTTTGATATTTGCTAACAAATAGGCACGAGCACCTCACAGTTTCACAGCATCCAAAATACGCCTACCCCAAGTTAGGTCCTTCTGCTCAAAATCTAGTCCAGCCTTGGATTTGCTACCAAATTGCACACACACAACCCCCATGCACACCAAGACTGAAGAAAACCACAAACACCCCAGCCCTCCATTTGCTCCCATCCGAATCTTACACTCCATACTCCCACACAGGTGGCTGACACTGAGGCCCACACTTGCTCTAGTTGAGCAAGATAAGCCCAGGTGCACATTCACCCCAGTCTGACTACCTGCTGACTCCACAGCCCCTTGTGTCCATCCCCCCAGAGCCTGCAATCAGTCCCTATGCTGCTCCCAGATAGGGTGGCACTGTGCAGAGATCAGAAAAGATTTAACAAAACAGGACAGACTGCAGTGACCAGCACAGGCCAGACAGGTGTAGAAACTAGCAATGGTTTATATGCTATCAGCCCTTTTAATGCCCCGCTCCTATCTATTCCCTCCTTCTGTTTTCCTCCCTGACACCCTTCTTCTAAGGATTTCTTACATTTTGCACAGACTTGCATCTCTGTCACCTATCCCAAACCCTCATAATCTTTGTCTCCATATCAATTACAAAGTCCAGGCCAGACCTCTCCACAGTTCTGCCTTTGTTTCTTAATGGTTGTCATTCTCCTCCTTCTTTAATTTGCCAGGTCCTATTTCTGCAGCATGCTTAGGCACACACTTAAACTAGTGTTTATTCCAAAATTTCCCCTACTTTTACAAATGGCCAACACCACCTCAAAATGACCACAGAATCATGGAGTATCTCAAGTTGGAAGGCACACACAAGGATTGTCGTGTCTACTTTCATTCCAAACCACCACAGAATTTACATCTCTGAGTCAGATACATGGCACATACAGTCAACTGTATGAATTTTAAGGATTTCCAGAAATACTTACTTCAGAAAGTGACTTTGTTTTATTTTTAAAGAAGTCTCTATTAATACAATCTGATTTCTCAGCCCTTCAGAGTGTTGGTAATAATAACCAAGAAGTCTCAATAAACATTATTATGTGGAAGAACACAGGGCAGGGACAGAAATTACAGAAATTACAGGCAGGGACAGAAAAAGCTGATGGTATTGAAAATCCATGTCTGAAATACTATCTCTATCCTAACATTTTTAAGTTAGGAAAGTGAAACAAAAAACAGAAGACAGCTCATTGTTTTTCTTTGGGGTTGGTCATCCCATGTTCCCCTGTCCCTCTGCCCCCTGACCATATTAAGGAATTTAATTCTCTCATAACAGCATTTTTGGGTTAAAATTTTTAAGTTCTCAATTAACCCATAAATAAGTCCATTTCTTACTCAAAATCCACAAAAATGTATTCAAAATTAAGTCTGCATTTATCTCATCAATGTTTTTTTTAACTGTTCTGGCTTTTATTCCTTTTTTTGGGGGGGGGGGAGTGGGGGACGGCAGAAGAATTAATTTTGCAATGCTTCATTATCCCAGTGTCATAGTGAAAAATCACCTTTCCAGAAGAGATGATATAATTTTTGTGACATTTCAGACTTGTTTGAAAGCCACAGGTAAGGATTGGCAAATAAATCTAACTTTGCAAATGTTAGTCAATATCCCAAATGTTATGCTTCTGTTTTATCTTTTTTAGAAACTGATTTTTCAGAGAACATGTTGAGCCTCATCACTTATGTCAATTTTACAACACTGTTACTTTATTGATTTTCCTGAAATTTAATTTTACAAAGCTGTAAAAGCAGTGTCACATCCGTGGTATTCCAGCAGAAGGGAATCTACCATGAGTCTTTCATATTGGCTACATGTGAATCACAAGAAGCCACAACCTAAAAAAACACCCAAATACTCATCTTTGAGAAGAAAAAAAAAAAAAAAAAAGTATGTTCTTTTAGCTTTGTTATGGCCTTTAATTGCATTAGCACACAGTTTTTTTAATGTGAGAAGATACACAAGGCAAGTGTTCTTACTCTGTGAAGGGGAGGAAAGGTTGAAGTACACTGGCTGTTAAAAAAAAAACACTTCCCAGCAAATGGAATTTTAATAAACTAGTTGATTTGAGTAGTAGTTACAATATTTTTAATTGTATTCAACTTATCATTAAGTGATTTTCAAGACTGTTAATCTTCACATAATTTAAGTGGTTGAAAAAAAGGATGCTCAATGGGCAGGTTTTTTTCCTTAGTTTCAAGAGTAGAGTCAAGGATGCAGGGCAGGATGCAGGCTGTAATGGGTGAAACCTCTTCCCACAAAAGCAATCTAAAGGTTTCTTTGATGACAGTGACTTGCTTCCTTTGAAACAATTTTCAAGGCAATATGAGGAGAATAAGCAACAAACCTGTGAAATACTAAACTTGAACTTTTGTTGTTTGCTTATCTGCTTGTTCTCATTATGCAGCCTACAGACAAATTCCTCCAAAATATGGCACACTAAATAAAGTGAATTCATGACATATAAATCTGACTTTTAAAAAAAAGATTTATCAGTAGCCACACTGTATCTTAACCTTGGCACCTATCTAATGTTGCACCTCTGTATGGACATAAACATCTGTTCACACAGGATTCATTACCAGATGAAGATTCTACATTGCAAGTAAGACTCCCTCAAAAGTAAAATATATTTCTTTTAGATAAGAAAATCACATTCAAGCCTTCAATAGATATATTTCATGATTTTAGTACTGAACATATTTTAGCAGTGCAGGTAGGAGTAAAAAAGCTAGATTTATTCATTAAATCTTGGCCGTTTTAGAGGAAGAGCAGAGAATTAAGTTCAGTATTATATGAACACTCAGGAAAATAAGAGAAGCACCAGATCTTGGAACTGGCTGGATTTTAGAATACATTTCAGACTAGAATAAATTTTGGATTACATAAATCAGATTTAAACAAGGCCTAATTATTAAACGTAATACATAGCTAGGTGACTATATTATTAGTCTCAACTTTTTGTCATTTTTCTTTACATTTCCTTATCCATTTTACTAGCAAATAGCCTAAAGTAGAATTATATTCCTCTGTTTTTTGGTATTTAGCTTCTGACACTCCAATTAACATTGACAGTTAAAAAAAAAAATAAATTTAGCAAATACAAAATGTATTGTTTCTATTAGAGGCAACAGTGTAAATAATAGAATACAGGAAATCACTAGCAATATATTACCTGTCTTTTATCATCACTGAAATGTGGAGGGAGGAGTGGGAGGCACCCAGGAATAAAGTCTATTAGTGGTTCCATCAAGTAAATAAACCTAGGGAATAAATGAACACAAGTTTCAATTAATTTGCTATCTCTTGGGCTTACATGATTGAAATATCATTGAATCTGTCAGGATAGTATTTGATTCCCAAAGCGAACAGAATATAAAGTTGTATAATGGGTGTAAGGCATATATCTATAAATGTACTGCATTGTGTTCTGAATTCAATCCCTTCTACCAAGCTTCTCTGTGGTTCCACTCAAATGCTTCATTGATTTTTACATATCTGGTGTGGAAATTGGAAGGTTTTTTGTAATTGCACAGAATTTCGAGGTAGATGGGAAAAATAACAACCAGGCAAGATATCTAGAAGTAACCCAAGCTTCAAAAATCTAGACACGAAACTGCCTAATCTAACAATAGAAAGCGTCATGTTTTAGTTTCGATTTTGACAGAACATTATGTAAGTTTGGCTCTGTATCTCCAGAAATATTCAAATCTTGAGCCTGTTAGAGTCAAATATGTTCAGCACTTGCTTATATGCACTCTCACCCCACCAACCCACACTAATCAGAACCTAATCAGAAAAGCATGTCTCCAAAGTTTAACTGCAAGTCAATTTCTTTTCCAAAGTTAATTTCATTCTGATATTTATTTTTATTTATTTTTTTAAATCATAGTATCAAACAGTAACTTTGGTCTTATATCACTGCCATCAACTGGGATTTTTCAACTGATCTGCAATTATGCAGGATCAGAACACATCAGGAAATTAATTATGCTAGGATAATCCACTCCAACAATGCCTCAAAAATTAGTGCAGATAGACTCAAAGGAGAGCAGAACAAAAGATTAGAAAGTTTTTGTATTGGGACTGGTATGGAAATTCTAATATTCTTCTACCTCACTGGTCTGGAGCTGCTCTTGGTCTATGAACAAGGTGACTTAGCAAGAGCTTCTCTCTGAGAAAAAGCAGAAGGTATCACAGGTATCACAATGAGGGTCAAAGATCACTAGAATATGCTCTTTAATATTGGTTCCTATGACACCCAGTGTCCTTCTATTCGTCTTGCAGTAACTAGTGCAGAACACATTTATAAGATTAACTAAAGAAAACCACCAGTGAAAAAGAAAAATCAATTCCCATTTACAGAAACATTTTTATTCACATATGCACTAACTCTCATTGAGCTGAACCAAATTTATGAGCTTTCTTTATGAGAACCTTTAATGACTTGGAATCTTGTGTATATTCAGAAAACATTACTCAGTTCAGAAGCAGCTCTAATTCAGCACTATTAAAAGGAAACACTCCATGAGGTAGGTTTTTCATTATTTCTGCTGTTCATTGGGGATGATTGAGCTCTGACCCTCATTTAAATTTAAATTAAAGGGGAAAAAATCTTAATAGCTTTTAAGTATTAGTTTTTCTTTGAGAGAGGGTAAGGAATTGTAAAGAGGTCCCTGTTAGAGAGTAGAAAACATCTCTAAACACAGAGAAGAAATGAAAGAACTATAACAGGTCTAATCATCTGTCTTTAATAGAGAAACCATCTCAGGATCGAAAATCAGAACTCAATTCCCCTTGAAAATATTAATGTTCTCCTGACATTGTGCTTCCAGATCAACCTGTGATAAACAGCAAATTAGGCAACAAAAGTTTCTAACAGTAATGTTTTTGTGGAGCAACTCCACTCCATTTATCCCTCGGTAATCTTAGAAGTCAACATTGATGTGCATTGAAATGAATGGGTGAGGTTGGTGAAATCCAATGCTCAAAGCTGAACAATCAAGCAACTGCAGTTTTCCTGGTTTTCCAACAGATTGTTGCATCCTAAAGAGTTATTCCTTATCCCCTTGAAGAAACACAAGGTCCTGAGCTAGTCATACATGAAGTGCACCTCTAGCACAATAAATAGTAATGCTGCCTAAATTGCGTTAGATAAAGGTCTTAATATTATTCCAGTAGAGACAAAATGATTAAGTAAGCGATGACTATAAACTTTCTTCCAGAGATAATTTTTTTTTTTTTTTTGGTTAGAGGACTGAACTGAGGGGTAAACATAAATTTACCTTCTCCCAGCAGAGCTCTCAGTAAGAGATTAAAGAAGCCAATCAACAAGGATAAAAGCCAAGATAAATCCTTTCTTTCTAATTATTTTATACCTTACAGGAAAGTCCAAGCTATGAGATAGTATTCCCAATGACTGTCTCCTTTATATCGAAGCTTAGGACCTTCTTACAGCAAAGACCACAGCTTAGCATGACCTTCTGGACATGCATCCTAATCCTGCAAAACATGCTTCTTTCCACATGCTCTGCTTTTCTTTGCAGTGAAACTCTCAAAAATATTTTCTGTACAGTAGAAGATGAAGGGTGAGAATAGCACAGACCCTCCAGGTCCTACCACAACATGGTAGCGGGACATGCTCTGGAAGAAGAGATTTGCATTTCACTTTCTTCAGTCAGGGGAGGGAAATTAAAAAAAAAGAAACTGCTTGTTTTCTCAGCTGTTGCTTAACAATAAATAAATAAACAAATAAAATAAACCATCATCGGCTCTTCTTCCTCTGCTCTTAAAGAGAAACAGTAATACTTGATGTATTTTGTAGAAAGTCTAATTCTGTCAGTACATGGTAGATATGCTCAGAGAAAGTTTGTATTCTAGTTTTCAGGTCACAGTTAGATCAGGGTGAAAGCCACTGAGGAATTAAGTCTATCTAGCCAAGATTAGAAATGTCATGAACATACACTGAAGTAGAATATTACAACATTTAGAATCCTCAAGATAAATTGTTTATGTAGAGATGAGATCTACAGAGTTACGTAGTAAAGAGATTTTTTGAAACTGCAAATTTAGAGGCAAATTCCACTAACTTCCTGCTTCATTATATATGCTCTTTTCCAGATCAGGATCTTTTTTCTAATCATTAATGGTATCTCTCTGAATAGAGAAAAATACTATTTTCAGATATGATCTCTCAGTTTAACTAGAGCCTTTGTTACCTACTTACCCCACAGCTATCTTTTACCAAAATAAGGAAACACTTACAATCCTTGTCTCTCTTGACCTATCACATATTATTTTCTTTCCATTATAAGCTATATTCATCAAGAATTAATTCTTAATGTAACATTAAGTGGCCAAATGGCTCATGTTCCACCTCTGAGACAGCCTCTCAGAGCTGAGCAGTCCCTTTTGTTGGGTCATCAAATTAGTCAACTTTGTTCAGTAGCTTGAGGGAGATTTTTCAATGCATACTCTTCTTCTCATCAGACCATGGCCAGAGTACGACTGATAATGGGTTCATCACCTAATTGTGCTTTGAGTGGAATTTCAAGATACTTTTTTCCTGTAATGAATACTTTCATTTATGACAGGCCTTTCTGAGTGCAGCAATTACAGCAATAGTTATAGTCAAACTAACTTTTTTGAACACTGAATGCATTTCCACTGCTAAAGAGAAATATTCACTCTCAGATTTAAAATGCCTTTAGCTTTAAAACTTTCAGCCAATGCACAGAGAGTAAGATGTGTAAGTGGATCTACAATGTCCTGACTAGTGGTTGCACAAGCAGCTATTTGGAATTGCCATTATGTGCTCTCCTTGAACAAGTTTCTCTTTAAGATGCAAGTTATTTACACCAGACTTCCCTTGTGCAGAATGACATGGATAGCAACACCACCCTTCTTCTGCCCTCAAAGACTTCTAAGCTGGAAGACTTACAGCTACTGTTCAGAAAACAAGAAATAAGATCCAGAATTGTAAACGTAAACTATTCTGAAGACAAACTAAGTTTATGTTTGCATAATAATTTATGAGTGCAGAAACAGTCTTAAATCTATTTATAATTCTGTTAGAATAGCTCAGCCTGTTCCAAATCACATTTTGTCAGGCAATCCAGATTTCAAGTTGTCTGACTAAATCTGGCTGCACTGAGAAGTAAAAAAATTGACGTGAAGAGGCTTGTATGTAACATGACACTATTGCATTTGGAGGAGGACAGGGAGAGCACATGCCCCTTAGCACTGGCTTATGTAATAGATATCTAGAAACACTGTGTTCTCTGATCTTAAGTAGCCCGAAAAAACTGATGATGCACCAAAAGGAATTTCGATCCAAGCCTAGCCATTTACAGAACCCCTGTATGGTCCAGTTCTGTGTTAAAAGAGCCAAATCATAAATTGATAAAGGACATCAGTAGCATATGTTATAATAATAAAACATAAGAATAAATTAAGTGAAGAAATTGAAAAAATGCACTTATCACTTCTGGTGCACTGATCTTGGACAGCTGCCAACCCAGCAATACTTTAAACCTTCCTCTTGCCTGACAGAAGAACACAAGGGAGAAAATTAAGTAAAAATGCACAGGGGTCAGGATAAAAGCAATGTTATTACTCACAAATTACCTTTGCAGGCAAAATAGACTCAGCTTGAGGAACATTTAGTTTTCTGGAAACCACAACAGAGTTAGGAGTGAGTCCTGAAACCTTCTAGTCTTGGTGATCAAGGAGGTAGACTTCTAACACCCTTACAGGGCTGTCAAATGTTCAAGAACCAGTGTAAGCCAGAAAGTGTGCAGACCACCAATTCTGCCAAACTAAGGAAGAGCACTTCCCATACCTTGCAAACCAAATTTTCATACCGAGAAGAAAAAAGTATTAATAGCTCAGTTCCACACACTACTATAATATTGAGGATATCAATGGCAATTCTTTTAAGTGTATAAATAAGTACCTCTGCATATGCAGTGGGACCACTAAAACAGTTATTTATTGTACATGTCCCAAAGAAAACACATGGACAATGAATTCAGACATTATCCATAGACTTTTTAGGAAAGACTATTTCAGTACTCAAGAGGAGTTTCTCCCTTGCAGGCAGTCTTCTTCCTCAGTACATCTGTCCATCCTGAATGATGGTTTCAGGTTGAGATATGTCCAAAAGGGAGAAGAAAAGACAGAGAACAAGGCTTACAGACTTTGTACAAAATTATACTATCCCTTATCAGACAGACAACATAGAATAATGAAACATACAATACAAAATAAATACATAGCAATAGAGAAGGTGCAAGGATATACCTTTAAAAAAGAAAAGGCAATTTAAAAATTAAAAATAAAAATGCTAAAAATAGTGTAACACACAGTTTAAATACAGAGATGTTTAAGTAGATACAGAGGAGAAAATCCATTTTTCACATACTTGGGCCAAATCCAAGGGAATTACACCCACTTAACACAAGAAGTGATTTGATCTGTAATCTTTAATTAGCCCAGCAGAAGTAATTTGCCTCATGCAACTGCCACATGTTTTTATTCAACCCGACCTTTAAAGTCACAGGCTAAACGTAACTGCTATTTAACATCCAAAGCTGCTTGGGAAGAAGTGGCATATAGCCAAGACAAAGGAACAATTGAAAGTGACAGGCAGAAGAAAAAAGTCACCAAAATTCCTCATCATAAGATTATATATGTCATTTGATGTTGTCTAAAGGAACTGATCTTACTGAGGGGAAGAGGAAAGAAATGGAGGATATGCACTGTTCACATGTACAGCAATCCCTGGAGACAGCAATATTCTACTTGTGAATCAAGGACGGGTCATGGTCATGACTTTCCAGCAGTGCAGAAGATGCTGTCAAATTATATCTGCTACTGCGTACTCTCTGCAGCCTATTCAAACCATCTTTCCCCGAGAGGCCCTTCGTGATTTCCTTTGGCTTTTACGAGGTGAAACAAGCTTCCAGCTTCCCTTCTGGGCACAGGCACTGCCTTCATACACAGTCTTTTATATCACACTGCATGTCACTCACCAGGATATAAGCAAGTAGTTAAAAACTAGAATTTTAAGTACTATTTTAACTATTTTAACAAAATGCTTTATTGCTATTATTCATAGAATCATAGAATGGCCTGGGCTGGAACAGACCTTGCCATCTAGTTCTGACCCCCCCTCCATGAACAGTGTCACCTTTCACTAGGCCAGGTGACTCAGAGCTCTGTCCAACCTGACCTTGAATTCTTCCAGGGACGGTGCATCCCCAACTTCTCTGGGCAATCTGTTCCAGCACCTCTTCACCCTCACAGTAAAGAATTTTTTTCTTAATATCTGATTTAAACCTACTCTCTTTCAGTTTGAAGCCATTCCCCCTTGTCCTGTCACTACATGCCCTTGTAAATAGTTTCTCTCCATCTTTCTTGGAGGCTCCCTTCAGGCACTGAAAAGTTACAATTAGGTTACCTCAAACCTTTCTCTTTCCCAGGCTGAAAGGAGGTGCTCCTTCCTTAGGAGCACCTAAGGTGCTCATAGGAGAGGTGCTCCATCCCTCTAAACAGCTGGATGTTCCTCCTCTGGACTAGCTTCAACATGTCCTTCCAGTTCTGGTGACCCCAGATCTGGATGCAGCACTCTAAATGGGGTCTCACCAAAGCAAAGTAGAGGGGCAGAATCACCTCCCTTAACTTGAGACTGTTAAGATCCGATTATTGAAACATGCCTCTGCCTAAATATAGGTGCAAATGAGACCATATGCTGAAGTCAATAATATGGATTTTATTTAACAGTAAATTTGAAATAGAGAGATAGGAAGAACAGAAAAGAAATGTGTGTGGGGGAGAGAGAGAAGATAATCACTACACATTGATCCAGCTGTGTCCCATTGGTCCTACTTTACCCTGGGCTTCTTGGTGGTGGGGGTTTCAGAGCTGTTCTTCTGGGTGTACCACCTTTATACATCCAGGTTGCAGGTATCCATGGAGCTCAGATAACTTGGGGTAATCTGTGGGAGAGCAGTTGCCTCCTTTCCCACAGTTTACCGCCATGGGATTTTTTTGTCTGGATGTGTTAACCACAATGGTCCGTAAGAAAATCTCACCTCGCCAGGACCAGAATTACTACCTTCTTGTCATAATTTCTTATCTCATGGCAAGTTTCTTCTGTGGTCTTGACGGTGTTTTGAGACAGGTAACTCTGCTCTTTAAGTCCTTAGAGTTGCTTTTGAGACACTCAAAAACACAGTTGACTTTCTGGGCTGCAAACACACTTTGCCAGCTCATGTCCAGCCTCTCATCCACCAGCACCCACAAGTCCTTCTCATCAGGGCTACTCTCACTCTGTTCATGCCCCAACCTGTGCTCATATTGGGGGGTTGCCCAAACCCAGGCGCAGCACCAGTACTTGGTCTGGTTAAACTTTACGAGATTCTCATGGGCCCAATTTTTTAGCTTGTCCAGGTCCCTCTGGCATCCCATCCTACAGGTGTGTCAACTACACCACTCAGCTTAGTGTCATCGACAAATCTGCATTCAATCCTTTTGTCTAAGTAATTAGTGAAGACTAAGTGATTAATAAATAACGCTGGTCCCAATATGGACACCTGAGGGACACCACTCATCACTGATGTCCATTGGGAATCTGAGCTGTTTACCGCTACCCTCTGGATGTGACTGTCTGACTTTATTATCCATCTAACAATCCACTCATCAAATCCATCTCTCTCTGATTTACAGAGAAGGATGTTGTAGGGGACCACATCAAAGGTTTTTACAGAAATCCAGATAAATGACATCTGCAACCCTTCCATTGCCCACTGATGTAGTCACTCTGTCATAGAAAGCCACTGAGCTGGTCAGGCAGGACTTACTCCAGGTGAAGCTGAGCTGGCTGTCCTGAATCATCTGCCTGTTTTCCCTGTGCCTTAGCACAGCTTCTAGGAGGATCTGTTCCATGATCTTCCCCGGCGCAGAGGAGAGGCTGACAGGTAGGTTGTTCTTTCCACCCCTTTTAAAGATGACAACAATATTCCTCTTTTTCCAGTCACCTGGGACTTTACCAAATTGCCATGACTTTTGAAATATCATGGAGAGTGGCTTGGCCACTACATCACCCAAGCCACTGAGGACACTAGGATGCATTTCATCAGGTCCCATAGACTTATGTACATTCAGGTTTCTCAAGTGGTCATGAACTTGATCTTTACTTACAGTGGGAAGCTCTTTGCTTCCCCAGTCCACATTCTGCTCTCCACCACTCAAGAGTTATGGGAAGAGATGTTGCCAGTGAAGACTGAAGAAAAAAGTTGTTGAGTACCTCAGCCTCCTCCTCATCTCTTGTTACCAATTTGCCAGCACTGTTTGTTGGAGGGGTTGCACCTTCTTTGACCTTTCTTTTCTGGTTATCATACCTGTAGAAACCCTTCCTGTTGTTTTGCATCACTTGCCTGGTTAAGTTCCATTTTTGCCTTGGCCTTCCTTACGCCATCCCTACACAACTGGACTTCATCTCTATACTCTTCCCTGGTTACCTGCCCTTGTTTCCACTGCTTTTATATTTGTTTCTTTCCTTTTAGTTTGACCAACAATTCCCTACCCAGCCATGCCTGTCTCTTGCTTTCCTTGCCCAATTTTTTGCTTCTCTTATACTTTATGGAAGATTTCCTTAATGACCTGCCAGCTCTGTTCCTGAGACTGTCCTGACTCCTGTCCCCAAGAGCAGTCTCTCAGGGAATCTCATTGACTATCTCCCTGAAGAGCTGCAAATCAGCTTTCTAAAGTTCAGGGGACTAATTTCACTCCTTACATTACCCATATCTCTCAGGGCTGCAAACTCCACCAATGTATGATCGATGCAACCCAGGCTGCTCCCAGTCTTGACATTCCCAATTAGATCACTTGCATTTATGACCAAAAGATCTGGTAACATATCCTCTCTGACAGGGCTGTTTATTGCAAAACAAATTACCTTTATTTTGAAAATGCTGGCTCTCATATTACTGGCAACAGAAATCAGTGTGTTGTAATAATGATATTAAAGAAAGTATTGAATATCTTTATAATACCTAAGGGTTATGTAATGGTATTCCATCAATTAATAAAATATACTCTATTGATTTCTAGGTGAAAATAAAAAAATCAATATGAATTGAGAAATCGTGTTCTCAGTCTTACTTAGTCCAATATGTGTTTGTTTTTTGTAGAAAATGCTCTGATGACAAAACAGAATATCATTTCAAAATAGAGGTTATCATAACAAATAAAATAGTTTAGATATTTTAGGCCAAGCTTCCAGGACTGTTTTTAAAGCCACATTTGCTGGGTTATCATTAAATATATAAAGTGATACGAAAGCAGTAAACAGAGAACTTGGAGATTTTAAATTACTTTTCATTTGTAATTCAGAAACCTTGTTTGTGAGAATTTTAAGACATTTAAGAAGCAAACTTTATGGCATGAAACCCTTTTTTAAATAACAGAGGAATAAAAGCTTATCTCATCAAAGAGCATTTAGAAGGACCAGTCCTTGGAATTCAGAGAGCACACACAAGGTTACAATCCACTTGAGAGATCCTGGAAATGTCATAAGCCAGCAGAGAGCAGCTCAAGCAGCTTATGAATGACAAAAAAGCCAAGGGAGATGATTATAACCTTGCACTCATTCAGCAATCAAGCATCATCATTATCAAATACAGAGAAGCTTAAAATACTTATGCATTTTAAGGTTGCTGAGGTCTGTCAACCCATTCAACAAAATGTCATATGAAAGTAAAGCAGGGGTGGAGGGTGGTGGAGATTGTGAGGTTTCATATTTCCTTAATTATTCATATAATAGGTAAGAGAATTAAATAGACTATTTTTGTGAAGACTGGGTCTTACGTGAAGGATGGTTTCACTTCTGACCACTTCAAAAACCAGCTAAAAATACCTGTAAGCTTTTAGCCCTTCTTTTACTAGTTAGCAACGGATTTAATTTATTCAGCTGTATAGGTCAAACTGTTTTTTATGTATTTAATAGTGCATTTGTGCATACCATGTGCATACATACCAAAATGAATTATCTCTGCATGAAGAACAAATTTTTCAGTATTAAAATGAAAAAGCTCATGTCAACAGAACTATTCTAAATTGCTTATTCCTGTTTGTATCTCTAAAGAAGAAAAATTACCAAAGCAAGTTAAAAAAGAAAGCCATCTTAAACAACACAGAACTATTAATTTAAATAACTGCTATTATTTTAGGTGGGTTGTAAGACTATTTTAGTCAGAGATGATCATTCAAATTTGGAATTCAACTGCACATTTTCCTTCCACTAAATAAAAGTGCTTAGGGCTTCAACAGCCTTGCAACAGCAGGTTATAATTACAGTATTAAATTTTCACTGTTCTAACTTTTGGACTATTACATCTTTATTCTAATGTAGTAAAAATAAATTGGACAGAAGCAAAACAGACTCCTCTGCATGAAGGCATGACTGCTTCACTGCCTGTGAGGAGGGGCCTAAATAGAAAGGGAGCAGACACATCACATCCTTCAGTTTTTCAAGGATTACTTGGACCAGTTACAGCTTCTTAAAAAAACTTATCTCAGTATTTCCTTCTCAAAGATGATGGAAGAAGTGTCAACTTATGTATTTACAGTGAAAACGGTAAAGGAAGGAAAAAATCTTACTCTTTTAGAAGAACATTGTCAACTTAGACAGTTAGCAAGCTTTCCATAACCTTAACTATACTGAGTTCATAAATTGCTTTTTACTGCAAATAGTTACTTCCAAACCTAAAAAGTTAAATGAGTCAAGCTCCAAAGGAAAGAAGAAAGCAAACAAACAAACAAACAAACAAATTAAATATACGCTAGTAAGTTTTGGGGGCTGAATTTTGAACTCGTGGGGTGGCTAACCTGAGAAACATTAGGAAACATAAAGAATGACAGTTATGCTTTCACATAAAGTCTGAGCACTACTCACAGTCTGAAAAGAATTGGTATATTCTCTCTAAGCATTGAAAAGAGAAGAGATACAAGTACAGATTCTATATGAAATACAGATAAAGTGAAACATATAGAAAACTAATGTATGTAATTTAATTCAGCTTTAGATAGTCTTTCCTGAGATAAAAAACACCCCCATTAACTGTAAAAACCAAGCAAAGCTTCACATTTTCTCTGCAATCAAACATATAACTATAACTCATAGGTAGAAAGTTAAAGTATGGAAGGTTGGTTTTATAAGAGGTATAACTGGCTAGCTTCCTTCTAGCCTGGTCAGCCTAGCTGGAACTACCACAGGTTTTCACGTTTCCCCTCTGTCCCCAGGCTTGTATAACCACCCAATGTCAAAGCTGTGGGAAACACCTGCTCAAAGCAGGATGAGTGCCAGCATCAGATCCATGGCGCTCTCTAACCAAGACCTGGAAATCCTACGGGGTGGAAGGATCTGGGTCCAGTGCTTCTCTGTCTTCCCAATATAGCAGTTTAACCTGATATCTAATCCAAACCTTAAACACACAGATGGCTTTTATGCTCTAAAACTAATTCATTTTAACAACAGTAGCAGCTTTGTTTCTCCATGTCTCTAGATGAAATGTGCTCTTGTGAGGGAAGATTCTCAGATCATCTGGATAAAACAGGAAAGATCATCTCCTGTGCCCTCTCTTCTAGCAGGATTGGTCCTCTCCTGCTAACTTTGTTAGCAAGAATGTGGCTCAGTGGCAGCAGATGCAGCATGAAGAGTTTGTTGCTGCTGAAGAGCCAGGAAATGCACAGTATGCATTTCAGGAAGTTTGCACTTATATTAGGTCAAATCTGGTGTCATGCATTGAATATTCACTAGAAGAAGAAGAATATCAAGTTATTCCTGGAGCAGATCTTCTGGTTTTGAGTCTTCAAAGGAATTTGGTTCAGAGAGTATGAGAAAGCTTCATAACCTGAGACTAATTTCAGTAAGTGGGTACCATCAGGAGGTTAACTTCAAAAGGACACTGATGATCTGAACTACAACTCACTGCCAGCAGTCCCTGCCTTTCAAATAGAGACACTCACAGCAAATCTTAGATTGAATGTATTCTCTGCCTTCTGCTCTGGGGCGCTGTAAAGGACTCCTTTCTGTCACGTCCACAGCTGCAGGGTCACAATGAACTTCAATTAATACCAACTGGAAAAAAAAAGACAAAGGCAATCCTGACTTCTAACCCATCAGCTGGAGTACACACAGTATGTACTGAACACTTATGCTGTGATGATGGATGCCACATAGATCCTGACATCATGGAGGATTTCTCTTTCCCAATAATTAGCATAATTAACCATTCAGTACCCAGGCTGCTTATATAGGGGCCTAAACCTAAGAGATTTTTAATGTTATGTTCCCCTCTGGAGCTATAATAACTAGGTACTAAAACCTCACTGGGATGAGACTCATTCTCTAAGAGAACAGATCCTGGAGGCACTCTCAGATTATGATTGACATTGGAAAACAATTACTTCACTGCAGAGAGTACCAACTTTGCCCCAGAGACATTCTTCACAGAAATGAGTTGCATTTTCAAGCTTTTCAAGAAAGAGAGGCATCCAAGCCCTGTGGTTGCACTGTTTTAGAATCTTTCTGTTCTTTCTCACGGAGAACATAGATAAGTTGCATTCTTTTACTTTTCTAATCTCTGTGTTTGGCATCGGATGTCATTTAGTTGTGACCAATGGGTTTAGGAGGTGGACTTTTCACTGGCCAGTAGTTGTTAGAGTATGTTAGAGTATAAAAACTCTTTTCTGTAAATAAACTGCCCTTCTCCGCCATACTTGGTCTGCTTGGTTTCTCTCAGCAAGCTTCTGCGCCAGGGGGAGTCGAAAACCACAAAGCCCTACATTTTCACCATGAAAGAAATAACTAGTAGTCTAGAAGGAACATTGCCCACAATATTGCAGAAGAGCAAGCACTGCTCTTTTAGAGAGGGACCGCTCACCCACTGGGCAGGACTGGTGAGCATTCAGAAAACATGATAGCCTTGCCATTTCAAGTGCACTAAAAGCACTATTAAAACAACCTTCTCACAGCATAAGTACCAAGACGAATTAACTGTAATGTCAGGGAAATATATGTAGAGGTTAGTGACACTACGGCTCCTTATAAACTGTTCTCAACAGGCAAGACATAAATATTAGACTCTTTTACACGTATATGCTCTGACAACACATTTCTGTGTACACATGTAAAAATTGATTCAATAATTAGAAAAGCCAGAGCTCACTAAACAAGGTATTTGTACAGATATATAAAGAGGAAACACTTTAAAATACAGTCATATTCATATTTTCTTTTCATGTCTTCATCTTGGGCTGATCAAACTTAGAATAAGCTTTTGTGGTTTTTAATTATTCCCCAAGTTTTTCTTTTTAATTGAAAGTAAGTGACACAAACATCATTTTTCAAGGGCTTTTCTCTCACCTTGTGCCTATTCTCAAAATGCCACTAATGCCTTAAAAGTAAATATTCTCAAAATTAAAGCTTTTTTGACAATGCTATTTAGCAATCCTTCTGTGAAAGATCACCTTGCTAAATGCTCATTAAAACAGGGAAAAAGATCCTCTCAATCTTTTTCTTTGATTTGCAGAGCAACCCTCTTCCTACTCATACAAAAAATACAAGTGTCAGGAAGAGCTAGAAGTAATGGCCTCATTTAAATCAAAACCAGTGAAAATTCAGAATCTAAGTAAATCAATGACTCAGCTGACCTCTGTGGACAGATTCTGACAGCAAATTTTTACACCAGATCTAACTAAAAGAAAAATTCTTTTGGTTTTTTTTTTTTGAGAGATATGAAGCCATGTTCACATGGTTAAAATTAATCAGCTCAATGAACATTTGGAAAATAAAAGACTTCTTTTCTCTTTTATTTTAATTAAGTTCCATAGGTTTTTTTCTTCCTAAGAAAGCAAGTATTAATTTATTGCTTTTTTTGAATTTGCCAACTGCAGTTACAAACAGAGATGCCACACAGATCTCCAGTATGTGTAGAAAACTGGAAGCAAACATCATCACTGTGTCCTAGTGTATAAGTTTAAAGAACAAAAATGCTAAAGGCAATGGCAAAGTCTCGAGTTTCCTCCTTTTATATGGTTATCTGGGTCCAAAAATTTTCCTTCAATATGAAGACAAATAAGAGCAGGATATTTCAGGACTGAAGACTTAGGTCCAGATTCATATACTTGTATAAGTGCCATTTAAATCATCCTTGATATCTTTGAAGACCAAAGCCAAAAATTCCAAGTATGTCCTGAGGAGAATTTGAAATACATACCTGGAAAAGCGCAGAATCCCTGGCCCTGATATATAAAGAATAACTGCCTATGTTCTTCCTGCAAATAATCTCTCTACTTATTGTCCTTCACCCAGGATTCATGTTCACAATAGAAGAGTTAAAAACTGGAGTCTTCATGACACAATCACGATTGTTCTGCAGAAAAGCATCTACACTACTTCTTGTCAAATGCTATGTAAAACACTTTTTTAAATATTTTTTGTTCAAGTCTCCCAAAAATTGTAATTGCATTACTAGTTCAGCAGCATGTTTTCCCGTAGCAGACATTTTTAACAAGTGAATACATCAGAGCAATGAAGGAAAAGGATTCGGTCTGGAACGATCTTGCTCAGATGAAGCTGTTAAGCCACAAAGGCCATAACACATGCAAGCAGGGTTTAACTCTCATGACCAGCTGTGACCAGCATGCTTCATAAGGGCAGTTAAAGCTGCCCTTATAACCACTCAACTAATGGTGGCAATAAGGACAAAAACATTTTCACATTCAAGTCATTTCTCTCAAAATGAAAGTATTGAAAGCTTTGAAAAGGCCCAGCCTTTGCTTTTATACTTAGTTAAGGAATGAAGCTTCCTATAATATGGGCTCGTTATACAGCAAAAGGGAGGAATAATCTCTCAGGCTTTACATGCTAAAATCCTTATCAGTAATCTACGAGGTCAGAAACTCTGTTGAAATTTTGAAGCCTGTCCAGGCTTCAAAGTCACTAATGTTTTCTTAAATTAGTCCTCCAATATATAAGAGGTTAGGAATGAGGTCAGAGTCACTAAAACACATAATCTTTCATTTTAAACAAACCCATCCCCAGTCTATGACAGTGATCCCACTGGACACATGTACAGCTATCCTATTTACAAGTGACCTGAGCATTAATATGGCACATCTACAGTTACCATTTTCTGCTTCTGAAATGCAGAAATCTGACCCAGAGATCGGAAGTCTAACACTTGCATGCCACTGGATGTGGAGTAAAGTTCCATATACTGAATACAAATTTTAAAGAGTTCATTGCAGACTTACCACTGGTCCTTCTATATTTTCACAGTGTTTTCATTTTCTTGTATGTCAAACAGGGGTTTTCCTGTTCCATTGCACTAGAGGTAATTATTTACTTCATATCCTATGGTCTGTAATTTATCACATGACTTTGTTCTTCTTAAGAAAAATATACATGTGTAACAGTAGATTAGGTAGTTTATCAAGCTCTTTTTGGTGAAGAAAAAGAACAATAGAAATCAGAAAGGCAGCTTTGGATTTCTCTCCTTGTTCTTCCCCACATCCTTTTAAAAAAAATAAACCAAATCACAACCAGGGGAGGGGAGGGGAGGGGAGGGGAGGGGAGGGGAGGGGAGGGGAGGGGAGGGGAGGGGAGGGGAGGGGAGGGGAGGGGAGGGGAGGGGAGGGGAGGGGAGGGGAGGGGAGGGGAGGGGAGGGGAGGGGAGGGGAGGGGAGGGGAGGGGAGGGGAGGGGAGGGGAGGGGAGGGGAGGGGAGGGGAGGGGATATTTCATGCACCTATAACAGACAGTCATCCAAATAAAAACCTGAATAGCAATCTACTATACAACCAATGACAAATTCCTTTCCATTTCTCTACATACCACTGTCCTACGAGGAACTACTGAAAATGATGGCAGAGAACAATAATTACTTAATTTAGGATATAAGTCAGCTGCAAGAAAAATTGGAGACAGAAGATCGAGACAGAAGTTTCATCAAACAAGTTCCAAAATAATTTATCTTGCTTGAAATATCATTGGCCCAGTTCTAGACATAGCACCATAAACTACTGTCACTTTGAACCTTTTGTGTTTGCTCTGTATCTACACAAATGAATCACTCTTCTAGATTGTATGTAAGAAGAGTGAAACCATGAGTGTGAGTTACTGTATGGACAAGAGGAAAAAAAATTAGTAAACAATCCCTTAGGCTCCTTATCTCTCACTTTGTGGCTCTTCCAAATCTTAGATTCAAGCAACAAGTAGAAGTAATCTGCAACACAGTTACCTATAGCATTATTACTATTATTTGCTAATAAGCAGTAATTATATGCATTACAGTGGTTTTAAGCAAGCAATCCTATGAATTTTATTTGACCTAGCCTCAAATTCAATGAAGCATGTCTAATAACTTGCATGTTCAAAGATGGAGTTTAACCCAGCAGAAAGCAGAACAGAAATACGTAGTCAGCCCAAATATCAGCACAGGTCAAGTTCTGCCACACATGCTGACACTGGACCTGACCACGCAAGCTCTCCTAGTTTGCATTAGTGGAACAACATTTTTTGAAATAATTATATTCTAATAAATGCCCACAGGAAGGGATTCTATGTTGTTCAGTGCAGTACAAAAGTAAGCAACCAAAATTACTTTTTGTTGCTGCGCTCAGTCACACCACACCTACACAAAAGCTCTGGGGCTGCATCTCACCCAACACAAGGCTATGCAGCCTTTACCATCACACAAGTATTAATCCTCGTAACATCCACTCACCCTTTGTCCCTTGACCTCACATCCGACTACAAGAAACAAGTTTCCTTGCTGTTCACAGTGATGTCTCATTAAATTGTTTCACCTTTAAGCTGATTCTTCAAGCACTTTGTTAGAAACAAGCCAAGTTCTGCTGCTGCGAACAAGATTAAGTAGGCACTATAAATCCCTCTTGCCAGAAGTATTATACATTTTATTTTCCTTCTGCATTGCTAGTAGTTTGCAGTGGTAAATGTAGTACAAGGTTGCAGCACAAATTATCAACAAGGTGTGTAGGGAGGTAGAATTAGAAGGGACAAGTAAAGCTACATTATATTGCTTCAAAATATCCATTCACATCTTTCTGCATAAAAATAAGGAGCTTCTCTGCAATATCTAAACTGTGGGGTATTGTTGTGCTAATGGTATCATATGTAAAGCATGAAAAATTGAGCAAATGCCTATTGATATTATATCAGATGATAAATAATTTAATGGATGAGCTTTATAAAATGTAAACATTCTCAAATTACTTTGCTATGAATTAGTAATCAAAAGCTAAATTATTTAAATTTCTGCCGCAAAGGGGAAACCTAATGAGATCATAAAGATTCCTTGTAAGAGATTTCCAGACTAAAAGTGTGTTTTCCAAGAAGGTAATTTACAGTCTAATAATTTATAGCTATAAAACAGTGTTTCTGGAGTCAGGATGATTTATTTTCTGCACTTACCATGATGAATGTTTGAAGTACAATGATAACCTCCTTTTGCAACTGTGCAATATCATAAACACTGAGAAGGTCTTTTCGTAAACTAGAATTACTTTCAGTCTAATTTTCTAGAAGCTACCTTCAGGTAATCGGTATCTGAGAATATAGTCATTACTTTATTTTAAAATATTTACATTGTAATCAATCTTCAAGAGAAATGCCCCTAAGAGTGTCAGCACAAAAAGAGGACAGATAAATATATCAAGATGTAACTGTCCAAGAGTTTAGTCTCTATGAGAGTCTTTCATAGTAAAGAGAAAATTGCAAGTTTTTCTATTTATTTTTACTCCAAAATCCTGAACTACTGATCACTGAAATTTGTTTCTATTCTTATGGGAATATAATTTAATTTCAACTCAGCACAAGAAAGACACACTGAAACAGATCAAACATTACAAAGCTGATTGATAGATTCCTGTCAAATTTGCCAATGACTGAGATACCTGTGACACACTTCCTATAACATAGGAAATATAGCAAAAAGAGATGGAGATCCTTTCTCAGTCAGGCACACAAGCAGGCAGCTGGAGAGATGGCTGTTACACCGAGACAAGCTGGGCTCATGAACAGAAGGGGAGAATCATGCCTTTGCTGAGCCTCTACAAAATCTGAGATTTGCAAGATGGTTCAAGCAGGGGCTCAAGACTGCAAACTGTTTGGCTCAAATTCCTAGGGAACATAGGTCATAATTAAAACAAATTTAAACATTATTTTCTGCTTTATCAACAAAGAATCAAAGTAAGAAAGATGCAATATAGCTTTGAAGCACTGTTCTGGATTATATACTTAATTTTATTTAAAAAATTAGTTGGTTATCTTTTCTATTCTGAGTAGCCCTGGAAGATTCTAATTTTCTTAATGACTTATGACAGTCATAAACAGCTTATAAATTACAGAAAATAAATTAATCTTTACTATTTTTATGCTGCATTGGTATCCAGGACAAGAAAATTTAGAGGAAACCTACAGGGTGAGCTTTGGTGAAGTAATAGTGACAGAATAGCCATGCAAATAAAGAGTAGAGGGAGATGGTATTGTGCCATTCAATAGGGGCACAAAGTTACTCTCTGAAAATCAAGGGCCGGAACATAACAATGAAAATATGATGGGCTTGGAAGTCTGTATTTTGGAAAATATGCAACAGCAATTGCTTACATCCGTTAAAGTACTCAGGTATAAGCAAAGGGTTCATATCAGGAGTAACAACACCACTAGCTCAGAGCAATTCTTCACAGGGACAATAGACAACACTGCAGATGAAGATGAATGGGCTATTAGTTTGGAAGTACACTCAATATTTATTTTTGAGTTTACAGGCTTATCAGCTCCTGTCAATTACATTACCACAGAAAAGAAATCAACAAAACAATAAAACTTGCAGTGCTGATCTAATCTCTTAAACAAGTTCATGAAGCAAATATGATTCTGAAGCTGTCAAAAATACAATTTGTAAAAGTACTGTGGAAAAAGTATTTTTAAAAGTTATTGGATTAAAACTAAGCCCATGTTCTATTGCTTTTGAGATGATGTAATTTTTGAAAAAGGCAAAGGGACAAAAACATCCCAAGGAGAAACTGAGAAGTGGCTCTGTAAGAAGTGGAACTTCTTGACACAGTCAGAAGAAAGCTCAGCTTGGCCAGCTTGTTTCCCTGGGAAGGAAAAAAAAAAAAAAGAGTTACTTAATTCTTCAAGCAGAGTTCTAATGGTAAAAAGTTTTAAAAAAAGAATCTACATTTTCATATAAATACCTATATATCCATCTTTTCTCTGAAGTGCCATTTAGATTGTGCATTCAGGCATTTGAGAAAATCCACAGTGGAAAAACCAAAAGATACTAACCTCCATAAGGACTACAGTCCAGTGGTATAAGTGAAAAAGAGAAATAGAGTGAGCACAATGAGCCACACTTGAAAAGTTCACACACTGAACATGGCTCAAAAGGGTCATCATCTTTATATCATCTGTATACTGTCCTTCCATTCTTCCAAATTATGGCATTTCACAGTCCTGAGGCTAGCAGAATGCAATTTAGCTGTTTACTCTGGGAAAAAACAAAACAAAACCAAAACCAAACCACAGAGAAGACAATACCTGTTCAGGATGCTGCTCCAGAGCTGAGCAAATTAAAACACAGCATTTCTCTGAGAAGAAACCATCAAATTTGAATATTAACTTCTTTTTTTTTTTTTTTTTTTTTTTTTTTCCCCCAGAGAGGAAAGATGTGGTGAATTAGGGTCATATTTTGAATCTCCGTTTTTCTATGTGCATCATTGTTATATGAAGAACTTCAGGCCACTGAATTCAAACTGATCTGCTCTGCTACTTCTAAAGGACAAAGTAACAGAACTCTTATACAAGCATGAGAAGCTTTGGACTGAAAATAAATAGATTTATTTCCTTAGCTGTAATAGCCTAAGTTAAATTTATTTTGCAATTCTTGTAAATTATGTTTTTTTCTAAATTTCTTTCCTAGCTCATACATTTTAGAGTCACAACAAAAAATAAAACTGTTCTCAATATTTTCTTCTCATCAAACACAATTAAGACAAATTGTGACAATACTTAAACTCTTTAATTAAGCAAGCTCAGAGAGAAGTACCATTGCAGCCACAGCAGCTGAGGTAGGTTATCAATGCACTGTAGACTAGTGAACTACTTAGTGACAGTCTACCCGAGCTCATGAACTAACTCTAGTGAAGGAAATCTGGTGCCTCTAAACAACTCAAGCTTCATGAGAATGAAATACAGTTACATCAGAGCAGCATGGAGTGACAGAGTGATGATACCCCCATTTGACAGTCATTCCCAATTTGACAGTCTAGGAGTCCATGAAAGCTGCTCAGTCACACAGCACACTGCCAGCCAGAGATACTTCGAGTGCTTGTAGTTTATGACCCACTGACTTTGCATTGTTTGCCTCCCCTATTACTCCTTTTATATTGCTCTTATTCCTTGTCTTGTCACTACCCTTTCTCTTAGACCTCTTTCAAAATATATCTTCTTCTTTCATGTTCCCACTCTCCCGTAAGATTCATGTATCTTGCATTATTTGTACATTTCCTTATCTCCCCAGCCCAGAAAATCCCCTGATATCCATTCCTTAAATACCACTTCCTGTCCAATTCGTCATTATTCCTTGTAAAGCTCCTCTCTCAAATTCACCCCTTGATCCCTTATTCCCTTTTTCCACTTTCTGTTTAACCTATACATCTCTTTGTCCATTTCTTTCCCATTATATATTATGTATTATATATTATACATTATACTTTATATTTTATATTTTATATTTTATATTTTTTCCATTTCCAGTGATAAATCTATTCTTTCTTCCCTGGAACTACTGCTTTTGTCCCCAAGCCTTTTGCTGTGATTTGACTCCCCCTATTACATATCTCTCTTGAGAAAAAGTCACCATTCCTAAAAGTCAGAGGGTACTACAGGAACAGTAAGGAAGCACAAGATCCCCATCTTCCCTATGCTGTCTCTTGCTTAATTTCAATGTTCACAGAGCCTTATTCCTTTTTTTACTCTCTATTTCTGTAACGTAGGGTGTCCCATAGAGTTCAGACTTTCTGTCTCCTTCCTGCGGTAGCTACCCCTAAAACCCAAGCCTTTTTCCCCTTAGACCACCTATTTTGAGTGGCATACCTCCTTACTCAAGTCCCCAAACCTGGGTAAAGATTACTTATCTCTTCTGCTTTTGTCACTGAAGTGTTATTGTTCTCTTCTGCAATATAAAGTTTTACACTGTCCATTTTGGACACATATCAAGCAAGATGCTCAAAAGAGATTTTCTTTCTAAAAATTCTGAGCATTAAAACATGCTTTTGTATGGCTTTATCTAAAAGCTCCTTCACACATTTCCAATGATAGATCAGTAATAGGAGGCTTCAAACTTCTTTTAAAACCAAATGAACTAGTTAGGCACCTATTGAAGGAGAATAAAGGTACAGGCCAAGGGCAGCCTTAGTCTGTTAATCTCTCACAAGGACTCTGCCAATAGTCCTGAGTTGATAAAAATGTGATTGTGAAGGGTAAGATACTCCTCGTGGTGCAACCATTCTTTAAAAGGAAAGACACATTTTGTCTTGACCTCTAAATACAAGAGTGACAAATTCAAATCTCAAATGTTAGAGTGAGACTTTAAAATCTGTTCACATACACACAGTGCTGAATGTAGAGCAAGCTGGCACGTAACCCAGAAAAGGAAATGGAGTTCTTTAGGTTAATTAACCTCAACAGGCATGGATCAGGCCTGAGGGGTACAAAAGCTGCCATTGAGGAAAATGACGCTTGCAAATGTCCAGCCTGTATCTCACATCTCCAAATTTGAAGCATGCTTAAACATGGTGATTTCATCAGGTTTTATCTCAGTCCTGGATTTTCTGCATAATTTGGGCTGAATTATTGTTAGTAGTAGCATAGAAGATTGGAAGAACCTACTTTGCTGGAGGAAATAAAATATGCCCACATTTGTGAAGTGGAAATTATTAAGGGACTAAGTATGAATTCCACAGTGGCAATTTTTTACTGTAAAATGAAAGGAATGCTTAATGCTGGTAAGAGTATGGCTCTACAGGGACTTGAAATTCACTGTGTGAGGTTAAAGAATATATCCAGAAAGAAGAGCAGCTTAAGGTAACTGTAAGGTAAAAAAGGTTTCTACCAGAGAAGGCATTTTTAAGCCAACATATTTTTTCTATATAAAAAGGAATTCTTCATTGATTATAGCATGCAATATATGAAAGGCATGGCAGAACATGGGTGTTCTCTTGATTCATTGCATCAGTGTTGCCATTGCTTTGTCCATGTTTAGTTAACATACTGAGTTGAGTCACAACTGTAAACTACTCTAGCTGCATTTGAACAGTGGGTATTGAAAATTCTGTTTTCAAGAAAGAAAATATCAGTTAAAAGGGTAACAGAACCATGCAAATGTCTGTGTGGAGAGAGTATGTGCAGAGCATGTGCAAGGTGGCACGTAGGAACTCTCAAATGGAACAGCAGTACTGAGATACACTTATCATTAATGTATTCATTTCCTAGAAATTAGTATTGTAGTTCTAAGTTATTCCACTTCTGCCTCCTAGGTGAATCAAAATATCTCTTGCCCTGGAAAAAGGTATGACTAATCTAACAGAAATGTAGGGTTTGCTGGAAGTAACACTTTTCCTTCATACACCTCCTGCCTCGCTACAGTATAAATCACATTTTCTACTACATGGCTCCTTGAATCCTTTGTGAACAAGTCCATGGAGCCCTTGTAATTAGCATCATATCACCATCAGCAGTTCCCCACACAGTGCTTCAACCTTCCCTCAGCTATTTACCCACTTGGATTTTGCAGTAGCAGAAAGGTTTTGGTGTATGTTAAGCCCCAAGGCTTTTACAAAAGGAAGGTAGCTACCAGACCCATTTTACCCTTCAGCAAATTTTCTCAGAAATTTTGTTTGTCTTTTTGCCAGGCACTCTAAATGTTGGCTTGAAATTAGTTGACCTGAACATAAAGTAATATTTAAGGATTTTTTTAACATGTAAATCTAATGTAAGTTCTATTAATTATGTTGAAAAAAATGTTTTTTCCCTGATGTACCAAGATACACACTTAAAAACCATGTTCAGTCTGCTTTGTTTTGTGAGAGAAAAGGGAATAGTTCCTATGCAATGATAATAATCTCATTTACTGCTTCTGTCAGGCACATTTCTTTCTTTGAAGAATGTATTCTAAGTCCTCTCTGAACCCCACCAGCAAGAACAATTTTTCCTAAGACAATGCAGAGTTACTTCAGCAAAACAAGTGCATTAAAATATCGCATGAGAGATGCTCATGCACACAAACCACAAATAGTTTGCTTCATTTTTTCTTTCTAATTTAGCTGCTTTTTTAAAAAAGTGACTCACTAAAAAAAAAAAAAAAAAAAAAAAACCACCCCAAAAAACCTTTAATACTCAGATATATTCAGAAAAAGGCTGACTACTTTCTAGCATTATTAAAACATACAGTCTCCTCACCATTGCTGTGTTCTACAGAGGTTTGTGTCGCACCATCCTCACCAGGCTCTTAGAGTTACTTGGAAATGCCATTGCTCAGACACAGAAGGAAGTAAGCTTCTGGACTCTTTGGCTCTGAGTGGTTTATGACACTGTAATTCCCAAAGGCAAGCCGTCAAAAGAAATGTTAATTGTTAAATGTTAATTGTTGAAATATAAAGCTAAAACTCTGGTAATGGTACAAAGAATACTCACTCTGCATGTGCAGGGAACAGGTGAGTAATAGAAGGCACAAGCTGTGAAATGGTTTATGTTTTTACAATGAGAGGAACCCAGCAGTGAGACTAAATCACAGAAATGTAATACTACACTCAAGATAAAACTGTAATAATGAGGTCTGTTTAATCAGTAAGAAAAATAAGAAAGCATGAAGAATCTATCATTGATAAGATTCTGGTGAGCTATTCTCATATTTTTCAAAACTAATTGGATTCCTCGTATGCAATAATATGATTGGTGCCTGTACGTGAAAAAAGGGAATTCTCAGAAGTGTGCTGGATGCCCTGGAATAAACTCTAGGCGAAGCAACAGACCCTGTCGAAGAAAAGAAGTTGTCATATTCATATGGATGTTTATGAAGGACAACATTCTGCTAACACTTGTGGAAAAGTACTAAAGAAACCCTAGAGTTTATGGAGCTTGCAGTCAAAGTCTCCTCACAAAGAATATGTGGACTGAAATACATTAGAAGTTGAAGGAACCATATTAATCCCATGTAACAGGCATTTCTGGGAGAAAAAGTTAACATAAAAAAATTAGCATTAGTAAATTAGTACCTCTACCATTAGTACATTAGTAGTACCATTAGTACTAAACATGACAGTGTTTTTAGACTGCAGAGGTGCACAGGTAGGTGCCAAGATATCTTTCTGATTGAGACTGTAGTTGCAGATTTTGAAGAATGAAGTTGTTGACACCATAAGTATGCTCCTCCCTAATGAATAAAATCTAAAAAGTCATAGAAAGAACTATCTACCTTTAAAGCAGGGAAAACACAGGAGTATCTCTTTCCTCTTGCAATGATCACAACACCCCATGACACAGCATTATCTAATAAATCTCTTAAAGTTACGTGAGCTTCAGTTTCCTCTATGTTTATGCCAAAGATCAACCATTATCCAGATGTTCCTGTGTACTAGATTATTCTTTTTTAGGACTTAGTCTGTAAACGGTATTTGTTCTACCAATCTGGGTTAGCTGTGAATACAAATAGAGTTATTTCCTACCCATATTGCAATAATTATGACAATGTACAGGTAGATCAACGTTACTTGAGGAAGAGGAGGAGCATACAGAAATGAAACATGTGACTAGCAAATCCATTATACACAAATCTGTGAATCAAGGCAGAAGGTCAAACAATACATTCCACATAATTAGGAGAAAGTAGCAGTGACAAAAGCAGGAATATTGGCATTTCAAGAGAGTTAAATTGAGTATCTAAAATGAAAGTGGAAGAATTAAAAACAGAAAAGAAAAAGTGGGAATTTGGGTTGATGCAATACAACATGGCATCTTTCCCTTTGAATTGATCAACTAATGTCCTTTTTGTGGGCTAGAGTTAAATAGATCTCTGAAGTGAAACTTTTCAGTTGTCATTTTTATTTTGTGACAAAGCAGAAAGAAACAAATGTAAGTATTCCCATAATCTGCTTGCAACAAAAAGTTCATCTCATCAAAAGAAGTGGTAAAATTTTTTTTAAAAAATTCAATTTCTGAATCTTTATATTATCTGCTTTTTTAAAAAAAATAATACTCTTACTTTGTGGTGTCTGAATTGTTATAATTCCATAAAGCAAATATATATTCTTTTTCATTTCTGTAATTTATATTTAAGGAAAAAATATTGTTCAGCCTGAATGCAATTTCAACAGACTAAGGTCTGACTTTTTCATCATGTTAAAACTGCCACAAATCCAGTCAACACAGTTATCATTTAGTTTTCTAAGAGAAATTTAAAAAGCAGTAACAGTGACAACAAAACCCACCAAAAAACCCACAACCCACAAGTTTTCACATTCTAAGACTTTATTTTCTAATTGTTTTTCTATAGTCCTAAAAAATGCAATTACACTCATGTTTCACCAAAAAAAAAACCCACAACAACAACAACAACGAAAACAACCGTAACAAAAAAAACACCCCACAATCTTTCATTTGATTTGTCAGAATAATGTTTCCACAACAGCTGGCTTTACCCACAACAAAAAGGGACTGATTCTGCCGTGAACAAGTAAACTGAATTGACTAATCTATTTTGTCTCTGATTTGTTCTTCTAAGTAGTTCAACAAGCAGCAGAACTAGTCTCCCTTTACTGTGGATTTGTGTCTCAGGACCAAGCTTCCATGAGATTTATCAGTTTCATATTAAATGGGTCTCTCTCAGAACCACAGCATTTGTAGGATATCAACATCCATGACTCCTCTGGCAGTTCTGCTTCAAATTGGCCAAGAGGTTTAAAAAGTTCCAACTGAGAATGAACTTCTTATGATGTGTGATTTTAACCTCCCGAGATTTTCATGGCACTTACTATGAAGAATTAGGAGTTGTTAAAATAGAGCCGTTCCTGACGGAGACATGACATGAGTTTCATGGGATGAAATAGCATCTCTTGAATATAACAATGAAGATCTGAACAACAGTCACCACAAAGGAAACTAAATATAATCAGACACTAATTTTTCCATAGTCATGATGTGATGGAATCCCTTTCTGTTACAGACAGGGAAAATCAAATATTTTCTCAAACTCAAATATTTAACAGAAGTTGTGTGCCTTTTTGATTAATTCAGTTGGTGTTCCTCTTGTATCAGTCATTAGCAACTCTTCAGATACTGCCTGCTCCAGTTAGAGCTGACAGCCCAGGACACATAACATAGACTCTCTAAATAGCCTCTTCTTTGCCCATAGCTGATGGATTCAAAGAAAGAGGGGAAAAGCACAGTTCTGGGAGGATAATTTGGAAACACTCCTCTTTGAAGAATTTGTTGTGAATGCTCAGAAATAATTCTTTAACAGAAAAAAATGAAAGAAATCTTGTGGGACATTAAAAAGAACATGGGACTAAGCACTAGCTTTTCTCTGATGAGACTCCACAATTCATGTAAATCAGATACTAATATAAAATAGTACAAGGACAAACTAGCAATATAGATGTTCACATGAAAAAGTGATAGCAGCTTGAAAATTAAGAAAATTAGTCTTAAATACCAGACAAAATTTATTGTAGAATTTGCCACTTAACCATTAACCATTTTGTTAGAGGTGTTAATTTTAGCAGCCATACAATTGCCTTGGACAAAACCTTGATAACTGGTTTCATTACTTTTTAAAATTTAAAGGTGTAAGTCAGTTTGCAATGTAAATCCTGAGGAAGAAATATTAAACTACTAAGTTTAATGCATTTTGACTTTTTTGGAAGATGAGGGACTCACAGAAGAGTCAAGTGCATAGAAAAAACGCACTATAGATCTTCTCTTTGAGTAATAAAATATATTATGAGTGTAAATGGGAATGAAGTCTCAAATTTTTAAGCTCTGAAGGTGAAAGTTAAAAATTGTTAATTTAGCAATATGCTGGCAAAGACGGAAGATTACTTAACAGAGAACTGAAAGCTGTAATTAACACTGAAATTCATAAAATTACACTGTAGTTTTAGCAGATCTTGTAGGTTACAAAAAAATAAATAAATAAATAAAATCGAGCTTAAAAATAGTTTAAACAAGCCATATAGGAATTTGACAAGAGTGGTAGTATTGAGTGAGGATTTTGTTAGTAGGTGGTGTTGGGTGATGATTTCTATCAAGTGAGATGGAGAAGATCTGACTGAATTATCCTAATTTTTCCACTTTTTCTGTGCCTTAAAAATCAATTACTCTATGAGATTCGATAGTGAAAGAAGAGCTAACACCTCACATGACCTTGCTCCCCTAAGTAGTCGATCAAATTATGAGTGCAGTTATTTTGCAGCAGACTTAACCCTAAGTTTTCCTTTTCATCATGACATATTTCTTGTTCTTCCTTTTCTGTGCAATTTTAAGTTTTTCCTACAGTTTTTATGAGTGATCAAGAGTGATGGACACAGGAACACCATGTACTTCTACAGTAAATGTCAGTCTCCTATTTAAATGTTTTTCATTTAACAATAAAACTCAGATTTGCAAAGCTTGCATTTTGAACATCTGACCAAACAAATGGAAATAAGATGAGCAAACACCTTCTGTCTGAGGATATCATTATCTACTCATTTTCACTGTTTGTACATCTCTTGTGGGTTCATTGGGATGGTACCTCACGAGTGATGCTTCGATCTGGTATCACAGTTTAGATAACAATGCCTTATATGATGCTGAGAACAGCTGATTTGTTTATATTCCTTGCATCCTTTGTGGCCTAGTGCTGACAAAAAATTAGGGGTCGCAAAATATACCTCTCTTTTGCTTAACCAGAATTAGTTTTTCTGCTGACTGCTCAAACTGTGAGTGACCCCTGGTGCAATTTTGGTGGCACACCTTAAGGTGAGTTCATTGCAGGTGACAAACCCATTGCAAAGGGCTCTGGTTTGAAACTCTGCAAAATGGAATGCATTGAGAAGGGAAGAGCACTCTAAATGATCATCAAATTTGCACAATAGGTTTCTCTCAGTCCCTGTAACATTTGTTCTTTACGTTCTGAGGCTGGAAGCATCTGTCATAATCTCAATTGCTGCAGAAGGAAAGATGTGCAGTGAGAAACCTCATGATCTGTATACCAACTCCAGTCTTTTCAAGAACAGCCAGAGGACTTTGAAAATCAGTGACTTGGAAATTTAGAATTTAGTCTAGTGATTGTGATTCATCTTTACAGTTATAATTTGGCCTTCAAAATTGCTGGTTAAATTCCTGGTGGCTGTCTAGAACATCAAAATTGTCCTGATTTGTTTGGCTGTGTTTCCACTGCCATTCACTGAGCTAATGCTTTCCATCTCTGTAATCTAACCACAGGTAGTATCCATATAAATGATTAAAACAAAATACTCAGGATCTTTTCAAAGCATTTTGGCTGTCTTAAATTTCTTTACTCTGACTGCACCAGGTACCTCAGTTTCTATGGCTTTTATCAGTCAAGCCCAAGTTTGATTCCCTACATTCAATTACCAATTTACTTTTTATCATTGGTATATACTCCCTTGCTTATGAGATTGTGCAGCTATCAGATGTGCCACAATTAAATTAAAAAAAAAAAGTTCCTAGGTGCATATACATGTCCTACATTTTGGATTAAAATCATGTAACTCATATTTACTCTAGGTATTTCTTCATGTTTTCCATGCTCCTTCTTTTTCATTCTTACCAGAGTATGAGATCATCAATTTAGCATTTATGTCACTTATGTTCTTGTTTGTGACTATCCAGATGCTTGCTCTTCTCACAGGCATTTTTCAGTATTTTCATTAGCTCCTAAGGCATGCTGTGCATTCACTCTGTTCTATTTTCCTTCTCTAGGGTCAGGCCATCTACAGTTAATAGGTTTTCATCTGTCTCTGAGGTATGATCCCATTAAAATTCTGTTTTAACTTGTCATCTTCATCTACAAATGCACAGTTTTATGAGCAGCAGATGAGGTTCCAATTCATCTTTGGTGTCTGGTGAGCCTTGAGTCCTCTCATGAAAGTTTTTAGTTTGAATGGGAGTGCTTTCAGATGGCTCGCACACTTCAAATAAGTTGGAGACTTATGATCATCAAGGGTTATTTCTCCATTGAATTCTTATTCTCTTTCTTTTTTGTCCTACGTATGTTTGAAAGTATTCAACATTTTAAGTTGCTGACCATCTGTCTCCTTCAGGTCCTGCAGACATCAACATCATGCAGCTCCTTCCATCTGGCTATCCTTTCAGAAATGCTCCATTTTGAAATGTTCCATTTCAAAATCTCTCAGAGATATTTTTCTAACTTTAGCAGACATCTGACTTTTCCTTTGACACTTTGCCTTCTAACCGGAACAAGTCTTTAATTTAACTTCCAAAAATTAAAATACTTGTTTAATTCTCCCATGTGTTTTCTGTCATTTAGATTGTGTACACACACAGAAGATGGTAGGTCACTCTTTTGAACAGTATTTATGGTATTTATTGCAGTTCCTTCAGTCAAAATAAGAGCCTGGCTACATCAGGCATCATGCAAACACACTAGAATGACAGCCCTTGCAGCCAAATTGTTTCCATCCATATTCTCACTTAGAGATCACAGACTCGACACCTATCAATAGAAGTCATGTCACCTATCAAGAGAAATCAATATAGAAACTCCAGAAAGAGGACCTTTATATATGGAACCTTTTATGTTACAAAGAAGGTGACCAAATAATAGCACAGCACATAATTTTCATAGTTAATTTCCTATTTAATGGTCACATAATTGGCTGTCATTTCTAGCTGCAGTATAATCTCTTTGTTTAAGCACAAAATAGCACCATTAAGCATTTATTTTTGCTGCACTCTCCCTGTTATTTCCAAGTCTAAGATATCAGATAAACACTATGGTTGATTTAATTACTATGAAGAGATAATGCCCAGTTTTTTTTAATGATATCCACTATATGTTTCTCTCATCAACAGATGAGAAAGGTTAAAAAGTAACTACTCTAATTTGTATTTTCTTTTGTCCCTCAGAATGTATTACCTGCCAACTTAAAATATATAGCAATGCCTTTGTGCTTCATCAAAGTTGAACGTATTCAATAAAACACTGTGAGGGCATTCAATTTCCCATTTTCTCCACTTTTCTTTCATCTCTATTGTGAAACACTTTTTCTTTTCCTTAGAACTGCTCTCCTGTTTTAAAAACACTGGAAATTAATCTCTTTTGCTCTTCACAGGATTGTTTCAATAAATTAAGGAGGAACAAGTGGGAGGTTGAAATGAAAAAAATATTTTCATTTTATGATCTCAGTAATTTACTGATAGAAAGAAAAATCACACATCAACAAATCACATTGTAATGCAATAAATCTTCTCTAACTTATGAGCATCAGTGTCACATCAACAGGTTGAAAGTCAACAAATGCCATAAAACAGATTAGAAGTTAAGTAGGAGAGGGGGAGGAGGAAGCAGAGCAATCTCTCAAGTGTCCAAGTTTCTTTCACTCAGAAAAGCAGAAATGCCTGACACAGCAAACAGGCCAGATCAGTCAAAACTTGCTACACAGGGAAAAGCTAAGATGGTACCCAAACTCCAATTCTAAAAATCCATGTGTCACACCCTTTCTTTGCCTTCTTCTGTGCGTAGCTGTTTTATACCTGGATACATGTCAAAACGCAAATGCTTCAAAAACTTTAATGCTACTATGTTTTCACATACTGTATTATGTGAGTGAGTATATTTACTTGCTTTCCACACAACTCCACTCTGATTTTTTTCAAAAGGAATCACACTATCTCCCTAAAGGCTTAATTTTCAATGCTTTGGTGGAGAACAGGGAGAAACGAAGCAAGGATGAGTGAGAGAGCGGCATCTCACATAGAGTGTACCAGGTGACTTGTAGGGGAAAAGAGCATTTGAGAATAATTGCAGCAGGTGTTATTCCAAAAATCATTTACTCTGGAAGACCATTACCCACTCTGTATCTCACATAAAACTAAGGACAAGAGCCACCCTCAGCGTTGAAGGGCAAAGTTGTAAGTCAAGTCCTTTCACATTAGCTAAGTGAACATGGAAGTCTTTCCTCAGGTTCTGAGGGTCTGGATGAAAGAGGGGCTCTTCAGTCTTGAAAAAGAAGGAGTGTTTTTCCTTGGAGTACAGATGAAAACCTGACCTCTACTGGACATTAGCTATACTATCGAAGCACACCAAATGCTGGCAGAAGCATTTTCATTGACCAATGGGGAAGAAATTATAATTTCCTCATTGAGACTGGGAAATATACTTCTGTTATGACATTCTCATTACTCAGTTGTTTGCAGTAAATACTGTTAAGAGTGGGAAGAGTGAATGAATTTAAGTCAACAGCCAGAAAGAAATGAAATTAATAATTGCTGTCAAACTGTTACACATTGATGAGGTTGTACAATAAATATACCACAGCAGGGTGATATTTGCATTGAAAAATTGCAGCAACATGTAATGAACTGAGTATCAAACAGAGGACATTCTGAAATGTCAAAACCTTGAGATACAGTCCTAAAATATACTTGTGATATTTGTCGTATTGTTCAATTATTTTCAGTCTAAATGTATGACACTTATGACTGTTTATCACAAAGTGATTTCTGCAACCAGATTGTGATCTCCCTGTACAAAGTAGCTATCCAAACTTTTAACATGTACCACTTTCTACGTCTTCAGCTGATTGCACCTACCTTAGCAAAAGTTATAGCTATACTGAAAATCTAAATGTTCTCATTGACATGAAAAATGCTGAAAAACTGTCCTTCTGAATATGTTTAAACATGCCAGAAAATACGGAAATAAATACTGTTTTATAGAGATTTTTCCAGTTGAGAAAAAAAAAAAAAATCAGTTGCTGATGTCCAAGTAACTTGTGGTTCCTATATGTCATTTCACTTCATTTTTATTATTTCATGCATGTGTAACTCTCTCGAGTTCTTCAGATTTACTCCTGTTTCACAGTCCTCTGAGCAAGCAGATGAGGCCCATCAGGTTAATATATTCTTATTATGTACTCATGTATTTTAGTGTTCTTGCTTTTCAGACATAAGACTTTATTTATTTAAATGTGGCATTCACCCTTTAGTGCATTTATTACAAGGCTGACATTTTACAATTTTTTTCCATCAGAATCAACCAGGAGCATTAACTTTTATTGAGGCCTTTATCAGCATTTATTTGAGTTAAAAGTTTTACAGGTTATTTATCATTTAAGTGTTGTGTTGACTTGTATAATTTTACTTTATTCTCCTTTCGGAAGTCACATGCTTTTTGAGGTGCAACAGAAGAGTCCCAAACAACAGCACTGCTTTGTGACTCCAAAAAGGGAAAGCAGAAGAGTGCTTTGGACAAATGGGGGGTGGGGCGTTGTTGTTGGGGTTTTTCATGGATTTTGGGCCAGAAAAGAAAATCCTGATTTCACTCAGAGTGAGAAGAAGTCAGAAATCCTTCTTATCCCATATTGATCTGTTCAAGAAGACCTCTCTGTTCTGCCACTCCATGTAGTAAAAGACAAGTTGAAGAGAAGGAATTGGGTGCAGGAGCAAGACAAGGAGTCAGAAAGGGATAAACTGTCCTTGTTTGTTTTTTAATTTGCCCAGCTATGTCTTCCCTGAGAAACGGTCTCAGAAAAAATGTAATCCATGTGTTCCTTGTGTTGTTGATACCACTCTTTCCTGATACTTACACAGCAGCATGTTACCCTGAAAGTTTTCTCCTTCTGGTCAGAGCTGTTACCTCCAATGGAATTAGTTATCAATGAAATTAGTTTTGCTGTTACAAAGGATTCAGTCCATAATACAAAGCAGGAAAATTTGGAGCACCCATTGCTTAGTCTTCTAAAAGGAAAAATAATCAGGAAGTTGACTTTGCATAACCAACGATCTTGTTCCATTTCATGTTTTCGCATGTAGTAGTCACTTCAGCAGAGATGCCTAAGATGATATTTACCTGTCACTGGGTTTCCCTTATTATAAACTCCTAAGTACTAGAGAAGTTATTCATATTTAACAGGAAGTTTAAATAAAGTTACAAAATTTGGAGCCATTAGGTAACTATTAATTGCGTGATGAAACAATTCATTGGAGCTATACTGGAATTAAGAATGCCAAAGGATATATTATTTGCTTATTTTTCCAGTTACACAAACTCTACAACTTCCTTCTTAAAAGAACCCCAAAGTTTTCTTTGTAGCACAAACTGTTGCATAACCTTCAGGTGTTCTTGTCATTCACTCAATAGTCAGGAACAAACCTCAGGCACAAAGTCCCCGCTGAACAGGCAAGACAAAATACTCAGGAGGAGCAGAGCAGCTTCCTTTTCTGGACATAGGACAGCAGCTTGCTATCTGAATGTTAAGGAACACCTTCCCCCTGGCAATTCCCTGTGCCACTGACTCCCCTGAAGCACAGTCTTTTCCACCCAGACAAATCCTGGGGTTCTTGGGGGCTTGTGCCTGCAGGGCTCTCTCTCTTCCCCAGTCACCAACAGTCACTCCTGCCCCACTCAAATTTCAGAACACAAGTGTTAAACAACCAGGAGGATTTTTTAAGTCATCAGGGAGATATCTAAAGGTCTTTCTTGTGTGTCTTCTTTTCCAGGCTTTTTTTCTTTACTACAGTTTCTATTCTATATTACTTCCCAGTCCCTTTGCTACTATCATGTTTATTAGCGGCCCCATCACAGCAAGAAATGTTTAATTTTAATATTGGCTTGTTCCTTTAATCATCTGATCACAAAGCACTTTATGAAAAGGTTAGTGTTACATTTCCCATCTGTTAAATATGAACAGAGGATCTGAACCTGAAATTCAACTCCTTTAAAACAGCTCAATGGGAATAGTGTATGCTGTTTCCCTATTTAAGCATAACCATAACATTCCCTATGTAATTATAACTAAACACAACCCAAAACCCAAACAAACCAGGCTTTTCTAGGCTTGATAAGATATTTCGCTTATGCATTTTAAATGTCAGACCAAGCATCATTTGAAAATATTCCTTCAAGCTACTTTCACCAGACAGATATTTGTGGAGATCTGCTGTAAGAAAGACAGTTGTCTTTTCTCCACGTCCAGAACATCCCTTCTGATCCTGACCCTGTCAATTTTTTTTTTTTTATCCAAACTGATCTTGCATGAAAGTAGAAAAAAATTGATTAAAAAAATTCTCTGCAGTATTATTTCTGTGGATGTGACAAACGTATTTGAGAGAGACAAAATAAAGGATTTCTAAGTTGATTACAATATATTTCTGTCTTTATATAGATTTATAGTTTCTCTATATGAAAGTGCTAGATAGTGCAAAATTTAATTACAAAATTACTTTTACAGAAATTGCTAGTCTGGAAAGTAATCCTGCAACTGATATTAATCTTTTATGTTCAAGAGCTACATTTTTGGAGAGTACAGTTTGTAGAATAAAAGAGATTCTTCATACTGTCACCATGATTATTTTTAACAATTTGAATTGATTCTATATTAAACTCTTTCCACAACTAAGAAAAAAGGCTATATGAACTTCCAATCTTACACTAACAGAAAGATGATATAAAAATTAAGAAACTCTGGCCTTCTATACACCAAGGAAACTTTGAAAACTTGTTTTGCTTTTTTATTTGTTCTCAGTTTTGTTGTGGGAGAGTAGACTCATTTTTTCAGCTGAGGATTAATTCACAGTCTGCTTAAAACTACACTTCTACTTTAAACCTGAAGAAGCAGTGCTTCTACATTACTTCAAAATTATCACAAAAATTAAAGCTAAATTTCTAGATTTATGTCCTGAGCTCCATGATTTGGAAAGCCCTGATAAGCTTATCAAAGCTACTCTTTGTTTTCAAAAACCAAAAGTTCTCAGCACAGTTAGTGCTATAATGTTTATTTTCCTAATAGTGTTTACAGTATAGAGGTATATTGTAATTTTCTTTATGGTGTATTTACATTGGTGGCAAAGAGAAATCAAGCTTGAATGCTGCTTTTTTCTTTTATTATTAAACCTTGATCATCCAGTATGATTTAATCTCTTGCTAACATTTGTTAATAAAAAAAACAAACCAGTAACAATAAGGAAGGGAAAACAGGTGCGGCAGAGGTATAGCTCTTAAAAGGGTAAACCAATGTCCAGTCTCCCAGCAAACAGACATTGTAAAGGTTGTAGTTAGGACTGGACACTGGCAAGACTGAAATGGGAATGAATTGCAAGTGGAATACCTGAAATTTCCAGTGTTATAGAAGTAAAAATAATAAAGCCACAATCAATTAAAGCCACTTTATAATGACAGGATGCAAAAAAATAAAAATCCCAAAGCCAATATAAATTAATTTTTAAAAAATTCCAAGCATAATATATATACAAAAAATTCAAGTAGTACACACAACTTTTCTAAACATTAGAGAGTTGGATATTTCTAAACACTCAGTGCCTGAAGAGGAAATAAAAGAAGGCTGGAGAGGACATTTTTAAGTGGGGATGGAGTGATAGGACAAGGTGGAATGGCCTTAAAGTGAAAGAGGCTAGATTTAGATTAGATATTAGGAAATAATTCTCTACTGTGAAGATCGTGAGACACTGGCGCAGGTTGTTCAGAGAAGCTGTAGATATCCCATCCCTGGAAGGGTGTTCAAGGCCAGGTTGGATGGGGCTTTCAGCAACTTTGTCTACTGGAAGGTGTCACTGCCCATGTCAGAAGGGACCCAAACTAGGTTTGAGTTTTATTGTTGATTTTGACTGAATTTTCTCCCTGGCATGGGAATTACCCTCTTCCTCATTTACATGACATAAAATACTATTAATATGAAACTGGGAAATTAATCTAAAATTACATAAAAATTAAAAATTATCTGAAATTGTGACTAGCTGCCTTTGCCAACTAGGAAGGACATATTTGTTAATTTCCAAAATATCCTGACTAAAATTCTAAAACACCAGTACAACACCTTACTTCAGCTAGTTCAGAGTTTAATAAAGGCCTTCAGATTATCTCATTTAATTTGAAAATGATGTCTCAGATATATGTTAGGACTTTCTGTGACTACTGGTCCTCATCTGCCTCATCTCTGTGGGGTCATAACAACCTGATCACAACCCAGCCACTCTGTAAGCACCAAGGTGTTGACAACCCTCTGTCCGAGCCTACGGCTGTTTTACATGAATGACATGTGAGCATACCTTTTAATGACAGAGAGAGGGCCTGGAACTCTGATCATAGGACACGAGCAGGCAGAAGGTTTTGCATCCGCAGGACTTGAGCAAAGAGAGCTCATTTTGAAAAGATGTGCTACAATAGTGTTAATCTGTGGAGATGTCGACAAGGACACTCAAGGACAGAAAACTGTGAATAATAAACTACTTATGAAGACTTTTAAAACTCACTGTCAGTCTTTCAAAAGATACTCAGCACATCAGTGTGGATATGTGCCATGATAAAGGGAGCGAGTTGCACAATAAAGAGCAGCTCATCCTCAGAAAATAAAGCAGGTAAGACTTGAACCCAACCAAAATAAAATGATAATGTATTAAGTAAGCCACTCACATGCCAGTCTTCAAGGCATAGACTAGAAAGCAACTGAAAACAAACTGTGAAAGGGAGAGACCCAGGTTCTTACATCAAACAGTCCCTCAGGTGTGTCAGACACCAGGGCTGAAACCTTCACCTCTCTTCTATGCACATTCAAACTGTTCCAGTGAAATGAGTCTCAGGACAGCATTACACATAAAAAAAAAATGTATTCTTTAGTAGCCAGGCACTGGAAAATGGAAATTCTCTCAAGAATATGCTGAGAGTGAGAATAACTATAGACCAGGTGTGACTGAAGGCAAATAAGAGATCAGATAAGCAGTTGCAATACCAGCAGGAGGCAGGAAACGGTAAAGGCTGAACACCAAGAAAAATAATGCTCTCCATCTCTCAATCCCTCATTTAAGTGTAGACTAATTTGTCTCATTTAAGTCTAGACAATTAGCACTTTATGAGAATGTAAGAAATACAGGCTTAACTTCCTTCAGGCCAAAGTGTTATTTGAACTGAGGTACCTCATTTCCTGCCCAATTGTTCTAGGATTTGTAGGAAAAAACCTATTAAACCCTACTGCTTCATTTGCTTTGCAGTCATCTTGCTGCTTTTCAAAGAAGAAAGTAAGCTAAAAAGGACTGTTTCTACAACTGGTTTGGAGTTCCTTTGAGTCTATTTTTGTCTTCCTACAAAACACATAGCTGCTAGAGCTCTGCAGGAACAGAGATTTAGCTTAGACTGAATTCCATTACTCAAAGTAGAAGTAGATTCCACTGCAGACACCGAGGAAATTTTTGGGAACATCAAAGAGGTGTCTGCAAGGTCAGCAGGATATGAGTGCATGGCAAGTGCTGGACTCTACTTTTGTATTACAAGTTTCCTGATTCCACCTATGTAGTTCTTTACCATCAAAATCCTCTATTGGCTTTGGCCTTTAGTTTGATATTTTAAGATTTTAAGATATTTTGTGAAAGGTAGTTTTGCTATTGTTTCTTTTAACTGACTTTAATAGAAACATTTCAGTGTGCCACCCATGGCTTTTTATCTATCCTGTGTCTACTACTGTGATGGCATGAGCCCAGAAGACAGTTAGGTACTCTCACTTGCTCGCTTCTCCACAGGGGGCTGGGATAAAGAATCAGGAGAGTAAAAGTGAGGAATCTTGTGGGTTGAGATAAAGGCTGTTCAACAGGTGAACAAAAGCCGCACACACAAGCAAAACAAAACAAAATAGGGTATTCATGTAGTACTTCCCATCGTGGTATTGCATAAATCTCTCTCTAGTCACTTCCTGGAAAGGAAGGCTTCATCACGTGTAATAGTCACTTGGGAAGACAAATGCCATTACCACAGGTATTCCCCCCTTCCTCCTTTCCCCAAGTTTTTATGGCTGAGCACAACATCATTATGGTTTGAATGTCCCTCTGATCAGTTGATATCACCTGTCACTGCTGTGTTCCCTCTCTACTTCTTGCCCTCTGTCACCCTAATTGCTGTGGGGAAGAGTGAGGAAAAGAGAAAATGCTGTGGAAGTACTGTTCAGCAGTAGCTAAAACATTGACCAACTGCTTTAGCCACAAATCCAAAACAGAGCACCATAGGGGCTGCTATGAACAAAGTTAACACCATTCCAGCCAGACCCAATACGGTAATTTACTTTGGATTATTGGTTGAGCTTCCATACTGTTTCAATATGAAAAAAAAAAAAAAAAGTTCCTGTTAAAGTGGTTTAGAATGGGCTAATACACAGGCTAAAACACCAAATGTACACAGTTCTCAAAGTTCTCAAATCAAGAGAAACAAAACTCTCCTCAGTGCGGAACATAACTATACAAGTTCTGAAACACATACATGAAAGAAGAAGATAAAAAAGGCAACTCTACAATTGTTTTCTTATGTGTTAATAGATGCTTTTAGACAGGTGTGAATCTCACTTATTTTTTGTTCTGCATTCTCCCTGGAATTTACTACTAGAACCTTGGCTGGACCTTATTTCAAAGGGAGGTTGATATATGATTCATTAAGAATGAAAATATGTGCCTGCTTTAACCAGGTATGGATAATGCAAGGCTTTAGTTTTTGCTCTTACAGCTGCTTGCACATTTTTACATTAGGAATACCTGCCAGTTCCATTTACCCCAATGGAATTATGTGCTGACTGAGTCACTGTAATTGATGAGTTCATTATTAGTCAATACAGAAAACAAAGCAAGAGGAAAACAGACATCCAGCATTGCGTTACAGGCTCAGCGTAAGGACTCCTTTATTCACCTACATTTAGAGAGAATCTCTATGGACTTTCAGAGCTCCTTACATATTTACATCTTATCTAAAAGAGGAGCAGGAGGAGAACAAAGTGAGAGAATGCATTACAATTTAGTGGCCTATAAGAGCACTAAATTGCCTGGCACATTTTAAGGAATGGAATGAGGATTTCCCGTTCTACACGACAGATGATTACCACAATCCTGTGGCAAGGCTTACACTCTGAGAGGATACAAATAAGGAACACTTTTCTGTAGGCTCTGAAAGACCCAAGGCTGAAGTGGTAGAAGGAGGAAACTGTAACATTTCTTTGTTGTCTCTTTTTATTGTGACTTTGAGGTCTCTACAATTCTTTTCTAATAAAACAAAATTCATCTATAAACAGATGGAGTTGTTTCATCTTTTTGTTCCTTCTGGGCATACCATAATGATAACAGAGGGAATGTTTATCTCAGCTAGTCTTTATCACATTGTTTTAGTGGTAAAGAACACTTGACTTGCTAGATTCCATACTTTTTGTTAAAACTTATTTTATTGTTAGCTGTGTTATCTGAATCACTAGAGCTACAGTGAGGACAGAAAGGACAGAAGCTTTTAATTAGAGGAGTCTGGATAAAATAATTAACAAACAGTAAATTGCAAGCAATAATTGCATTTCTCAAAACATCTACAGTAAAAATTTTCTGTAACTATTTGTAATGAGCTAAATACTTTAGAGAGAAATAAAAAGAGTGTGCATTTTATTAAGAGCTTAGTTTTCTGTCTTGATGACATTTTCCTCTAAGATAGTCAAATGTCCCAAAATACAAGAGGACCAGAGCCTTGCCTTAGTACCTCAAGAAATGAATATCTAGACAGATCCAAGGTGGGGTGGTGATGAAATAGCAGATGTTTGTAAATATGTGAGATCCCAAATCCAAACACTTTCTATTTCAACTTGCAGAGGAAAAACATGGTCTCTTCTTCAGAGCCTTCATCCCAAACAAAATTAGAACTCCACTGGGGCACTATAACTTAAGTCACTAAAATTAACTTTCTAAAGGACCAAAGTGTTGAACCCACTTATTTCCAGGTCCTCCCCATTTTTCAGTCTGCTTGCTTTCTGCTTTCAGTCTGTTTGTTCTGGAAAGTTCCTCTGCATAGAGGGGGTTCTTTTTTACTTTTTAATCTGTTCATACCACGAAGGTCACCTTTTAGTGAATATAGAACTTTGAGTCACACATATTTAAAGAAAGTAGGAATGTAGTCCTGGGGGCAGGACATGAAAAGCTCTGTAACAGTGAGCAACAAGAGTTTGAAACGTGTCTCTCTTGCTCTGACTCATATGAATATGTGTGTCAGCTCCCCTATGTGTGAGCAGCAGACCACGCTCTGCAACAGGGACCTCTCCTTCCACAGCAACCACAACAGAGCAAGCTTTGCCTGCTTCTGTATGCTGTGCATGCTTCTGGGAGCATTGCTTTACTTCCTTTCCTTCACAAACATCTATACTCTAACCCCAGGTAAACACCAAAAGGTATATTTACTCCTTTATAACATTATTGTCAGGAGCTACTGTTCTAGAAGTTGTCAAAAAGAAAAGTTCACAAGGTTCCCTAGACTTTGCATAATACATATTTGACTATCCTGTCATTCACACACATTAAAAGATGTGCTCGTGCACTTTAATCACAGTTCATGGAGTTACAACTCAGAAGGAAATATGCTGGCTGTGGTCACCTAAAAGCATATGAAAAACTATAGTAGAAGCGAACCCATGGCCTTATCTGTGCCCACACACTGGGCTTTTCTTTTTTTTATATCTCAAACAAATAGGTTAGACATAATTTCTATTCCCTTTATACTTTTTAAAGTATTTAAATTCATATACAGGGAAACAATCACTGTAAATGGCAGGTCATATATCAGAAAACACTTTAGAAACACTGTCATGCACTATTCCAATAAAACCTTTACAAATATTTCCTCTTTTTCATATTCATTTAAATGTGGAGGGGAGAAAACATGGTGCACAGGTCCATGGGTTTCTAATACTTTTTAAAACAAACTTGCTAAATGCTTTTTCAGATGCTTAATACATTAATCTGCTTCATAGATAGGTCTTTCAGCTCTACACTTGTATACTATTCTTCTAGGTGAGATCAGGGAAATGATGTTGTTTTAATCCTCAAATTCCATCTGTAACCTCAGTTGATTCAGGCTGGCAATATAGTTAGTAATGATTATGTCATTACGGATTATATTTCAGTCCCACCAACAAGAAACCTGACATGTAGGGTATGTTCTCTTTGCCACCCCAGCTCACCATGTGACTGTTTTCCCCAATGCCCCAAATATCTCACTTGAGTGTAATTTCTTAAAAGAGATTCCAGATGTAAACAAATAAATTTGTCAATATTTTCAAATCTTTAATCTTATTAGCAGTTTAACCATATGTTCTTATTTATTTTCATATACTCCTTATGCTGGAGATTCACAAAACAGAATTATGAGTCTGTCTTGCTCATCTGCATACTTTTAATATACAGTAATGATTAGCAATGCAGCAAATATGTTTCTACCCCTAATTTGCTGCATCTTATGACAACTGCTTTCCAGTGCTATACACCTACCAAGGGCAATAATAACCTTAGGTGCAAATACAATACCTGAAACCTTATGTTCATGTCACAGAGCAAAATGACAGGAGCTCACATCAGTCAAATCCTCAAAGATCAGAAGACTTTGAAACTTGAAAAAAAATCCAGGTCTTATGTGAATACAAACTAGAACACTTAACTTCTTAAGCGGAGAAAGTTCAAAGTGACCGAAAGACTGAATAGATGTAAAAGATGGATACACTGTTACTTTTTTTCATTGTCCTTCAAGACATTGCTTCAATTCTTCATTTTCGTGACTTCAAACACATTCTAAGCTGTAGCAAGCTCTGCTCCATCCCCCCAGTCCTCAGGCCATTCCCATCACCAGGGCCTCCTTGCACTCCTGAGTTCAGCACTTGACCATAGATCTCTCTGCTGAAATCTCTGTCTCTCCCTCTGGCCCCCAAGGAAAAAACATCTCCTTCCACACTGGTCCTCTGGACATCCCCATTCTATTCAAATAAAAAGATGAATAACAATGAAATCAAATACATTGGGTGCCACCAGGAGGAAGTTACAAGTCGCAAATGTGTGGCTCCCAGTAAAACCACGCTGCTGAACTCCGAAGAGGTGAGGCAGTAGCTGCCCCAGTTCCTCTGTATGGCACCAGGGCCCTTCCCAGGGACACAGGTGATGGCTCCATGCTCTGCACCTCTTGGTTCTGCACCCATGAACGATAGACAGTGTTTTATTGGGAGGCCACACTCTGCTTTCCTGGGGTCACATCCTATCACAAAAAGCACTTGAGCTACTCCCTCCTCCATCACTGCATGGGAACATGAATAAATGCACATTTGTTGCATGCACAAACTCACATCTCAGATAATGCACATCTCTTAAATTAAATCAAGGCAATTTAAACTTAATTACATTTTCATAAGCCTCAACTGCAGCAGGCACCTCAAGACAGTGGGTAAATTGTTTTCTTTCCACTAGTTTCTGGAATGTAACCTTTACAAACTCTTCTGTAGTACAGCAAAACAAAAACAACTGCATGTGGGAGAGGAAGATAATGATCAGGTCACCTCTTCAGGTGGCTGCATAGTTGCCTTCTAGGGCATTTCCTCCGGGGAACTGCAGTGGAAAAACAGAACTGCTTGTGACAGCTGTGGGGGGACACTGGAGGCAGAGGACTATGGAGACAGAAAAGGACACCTTGATTGAAGTTCCTGAAAAAAAGGCTGCCATCGCACCTTTACTGATTCAGAAATGTTGTCCTGCAACCATTATGCAAATGTGCAATTTATGATGAAAGAACTGATTCAATCCCATGGCATTCAAAGGGCTGACCACAACTAAGGTCTCATTGCAGGTGATCCAAGGAGTTCACCTTCGGTGTCTCAAGGGAGCCTTGTTTTCCTACAGGGAACACAGACTAGATCTAAAAGGCATCAATCTTAGTGTATAACTTTTTAAATTTTTTTTAAAATAATATAGATGGAAAGAGTTATTTCCTTTTATTAATCCCAGACACCCTGAAATATTTATGAGTATACAAATCTGTTCTCATTTAGTCTTGCCTTATCGAAAATGTGAATTAAGAGATTAGTCAGAAGTCATTAACTCATTTTACTATTAAGACCACAATCTTTTCAATAAGAATCAAACCATAAATTTAATTTGATAATCTATGACCCTTCTTTTTTCTCCCTGGACATATTAGTATCATTACTATGGAGATAATTTTCACCTTTTGCTGGGATCAGTATTTTACTACAAAAATATTTCTTTCTCGAGTGGGAAAGAAAGGTGTTTATAACTCGCAATGTAGTAAAACTCAAGGCTGAAGATTCCTGTATGTCATGGTCTTGACCTATTTTACGATTGGAGAGTAGGATCATCCATTAAAGGAGAACATAGAGAATCATAACTTCCAACCAAATAAACCTCAGGTATTCATATGCAGCCATCAACACTATCTCTGTGGCACTGCTAATGCCTGAACACAATTTTCTTAATTAAAAGCAAACCAAAAACCAAACTGAGTGTCAGAAGTTATTAAATCAAAACTTCAACATGCTTAGTTCCTACAGATGACTGAGACCCTCTGTAGAAAATTTTCCTATTTCCTGAAAACTGGGATGTCTTTCTCAAGGCTGGATTCCTATAATAGTACAGAGCAAAAGGCCACCAAGGAGTTCTTGCTGATATTTGCAATGTCAGTGTGCTGGTGTGCTCACACCTTCAGGAGCACTGTGTTCATATTCCCAGCTGGGAATAGATAGGAACTTACAAGCAGCTTATAAAGAAGAGGAGCCGAGGAGCAGCCACATTATCTACCTTACATGGACTTCACGAAAGCCTCAATTTTGTCACCAAATGCAGATGAAGCTGCCATCAGCATAATATTCAAAAATAGCGACAGAAAACGTGCACAAGCCAGTAAATATACTTAGGCAGGGAAGAGGACAAAGGAGCCTGGTAACAGATCTGAAATCTTATCTTTACCTTACATGTGCATTTTCACAGTAAAACCAAGAAACACAGAAAAACCAAGGAGGTTTTGCCCTTCCCCTATGGATCATGAAGCAACTTGAACAAATGATTTAGATATAGATGTGGTTAGACCTGATTAGAAAGTATTTCCCCCCTCGCAAATATTTTTTTTTCCCCAATAAAATTTTTAAAGTAATATTTTACTCTGCACTATGTAGGGGACATAGCTAGACATGCTAAGTAACAACTTCTCTACAAGAAGGGATTAAATATAAAATGCATTTTCTGCAAGGAAAACTTAAGCATAAAGATACTTAAAGCATATAGAATAAAATAAATATTTTGCTTCTTCATAAGTAAAATAAAAAATAACTGGTAATACAAGCAAAGCTTGGAATTGCATAGTTGTTCTCATGGGAAAGTTTCCTATGCATGCAGCTATTTTCAAGGATTATTACTCATAGTCAGTTGAAAGCAACAGGAATATTTTGGCCTAAAAATACTTTTTTTTCTTACATATGTAAATCAATGCCTTGCTTATGATTGTGATGGTTGAGTGACAAAGCTGAAGAGAATGAACAGAGCAAGCAGATCTTGGGGAGCTTTTCCACCACCCTTTACTCCTGTCTGTTAACTTTTGTTAACTACTGGTCATCAAAGCCCTTTCAGCATTTAATTATTTAGAGACGGGGTCCCAAAAATCATCCAGAGGAATGCCAAATACAATTTATATTTTGTGCTTTTTAGAAACCATTCTCAAATTATTAAACAACTTGAACACTTGTATCAGCAGTAATACTCAGAGACAACACTGAGCTACTTTGAGTGACATTTAGACACTCAGTATCACATTTAGGTATATCCTTGTAGAAGTCTCCATGGTAAAATTAGCAGCTATGCATAGGTTTTGCAGCTTTGGAAGTGCACTCTGTCATTTCACTCTACCTATTCTGCTTGGGAAGCATTTATGTTAGTACCTGTCCAATCCAAACAAACCTTAAATAAAATGCAGACATCAAAAGTCCCAAAGTGAGGAAGATTTAAATAGTATCCAGACCTCTCCACTTTGCTTCCTGGAACTGACCAGACCCAAATCCCTGCTTGAAATGCTGCATAGTTTATGTAATGTTCTACTTCAGGTGCAGGTTTGAGTTTTGCACCTGAAATCCAAGACTACAGCCTCAAAAGTTATTTAATGAAATTGTTTAGTAAGACAAACTAAACACAGAGTCCACTAGCGATACTAAAGTACATGTTAGTTCCCCATTCCTCCACAGAACATGCCCCCTTTTTTCACCAAAGAATTGTCTGCTTATTTCCCCAGAAACATTTTATATTGCAAGGAGTGCTTTCTATGCTATGGGATTGTGAAGAATTTGCCAAATGGTTGTTCCAGATTCCTGACTGAATTAATTTCTCATTAATATTTCCCAAAGTTCAAATATGCCTGAACAGCAAAACAGGGAAAGAATGTCAAGTGGTGTTAAAAGCTTTTCTTGATAAACTGCTATACAACCTTTTTTTTTAACTTTTTTTTGCAATAGCTGTTGATTGATGTTTACCAAAAAAACCCAAAAAAAACAGCCAGTTAAAGCATACATCTCACTTACTCTTTCTTATAAAATTATCAGCACTTTTCTCCAATGCTAAGAATTGCTCCTGCTTACACAAAGAGCTCACAAAACTCTTCTGAGCTGTAGTATTTCTTTAAAGAAATAAAATGTCTGCTTAAACTGTTAACTTTTATGTTTCATCAAGAGTTACAGCAGACATCAAAGTTAAAAGTACTTTATGTTATCCCTAGACTTCTAATGGGGCAAATTCAGTTTTATATAATTAAATTTAATACTGCAAAATGAAGCTTGTCAATCCACATTGCCATATTGGATTTTTTAATAGTCATTCTCCAAATAAAGAAACATACCACACCATAAAAACAAAAAATAAAATTTTCTTATGGCTATAATGGTGATAACAGCTTATGGTTTAGATCATTGCATCAAAGAGGCTAGTAAAATCGGACAGCTCCTCCAATCTCAAATGACACAGCTTTTATGCTTTTTATTGATTTAAGGTTTAAATACAATAAAATGAAAGAAGCATACTAAAAATTAATATAACATAATGAAAACAGGGGCCAACACATTAATAAAAACTATACCTAAATGACAGTTTGGACTTCTCAGAAATTATGGTGTTAAGAGCTACATTATTAGGAAAGTAAAAGATATAAAGTTGCTACGTAAATCCTGACAGAGAGGACAGATGGTCTAAAAAAACTGCTAAGTTTTATCTCATAGATAAAACCAATTTTTACCAATGAAGTGTGGTCCTGGAGCCACCAAAGCTCTCAGCCTCTGAAAACTCATAAGCTAAAGAATTCTTGTCCTGTGGAAAACCTTTCTTTGTTACAATTCAGGTGTCCGTTCTCCATACCTTTGCAGTGTATTCTCAAAAACTCACAAAAACATTTTAAAAAAACCCTCCCAGCACAAGGTGAAATCTCAGACCTTGAGATCAATGCAGGTAAAGAGATTTTCTCTAGGCAGAGCAGGCATATACCTTCACCTCTGGGAATACAGAAAGTCTGGTTTCTAGTGAACAGCTTTTCCTACATCCACAAAACAAAATAAATTCCAAATACACTGACAAAAAACACTCGTAACATCACAGGTATTTCACCTCTACTAAGGATGCTGTTCATCTCACTTGAACTTTAAAGATTATGCTCAGCCTAAGCTAATTGTCCAGGCACTCTCTGTAGGCAGTGGGAGAAAGAGACATGTCCACACAGAAATTCATCCTACTCTGTATAAGTGTCTATCAGCAGTGTGGAATTAACAGAGATTCCCTTTTTACCATAGGGATAAATAAATTAGGTGACAGATCTAACTTATTAGGTAGGTAAAGTGTAAAGAATCCTACTGTGAGCTGGTTGCAGTGATGCAGAACTTTTGACAACCGTGATTTAAAGTGCCAAAAGTGCATGTATTGAGAAATGCAAAAATAATCCACAGCCACTGTAAAATGTAATATTGGTTAAATACATTCTACAACAGTGGACTAAAAAACAGTGACAGAATCCATCAGTTCAATGTTCCTCCTCCAGTGCTCTTATCAATGACAGCCCGTGTAACACGTAACAGCTCTGCTACTTTTTGCTTGTTATCCCACATTTTTATATAGTTTTTATATGGTTGGAATATTTCCATCTGTATTACATCTTAAGCTCTACAGGTAAGCAGGGTAAACAGGTTATGCATCCATATTTGTGAAATAACTCCCTGTAAAGTCATTTAAAATCAAACCTTGAAAAATTTTGCTTTCTGGTAGAGCAAGAGGTGGCCTTTGCACTCAAGAAGTTAAAAGGAGCAAAAATAAATGTACAGCAGCAAGCCCACTCCGCTAATGAAACAATTTGTGTTACTTCCTTATTAAAGTCTCTAGTGCTGTTATACTATTATGCTTTGAAAAAAAATCAGAAAATCAATTAATTTGTCACTGGAAAGTAATGTGGCTGTCCTGACACTGTTGCTCTTGTTCCTGATAATAACCACTATTTATTTGTAAGCCCTTATGCTATTTCCTGAAGAGGTTTAATTAATTGCCTGAGTCTCTTTAGGAGAAAAGCTCTTCTTTCTTATTTTTTTCCCCTTTTTGGAGAATGACTTTCAAATAACACTTTATTTCAATTGCAAATGAGTTCAAACTTACTGGACCTTTAAAGAATTCATAAATCTGAGTGTGCATCAGTCAGGTTTAACTTGAATCTACCCACTGAAGAGAGCTTTGCTACATTATTTCAGGGTATGTCAGGACTCTTTTGCTGTACCGACATTTTGCAGCGAACTGTTCTCCTTGCAGGTATCTTTTGCAACTGCATACCTTTTCTTTTTTCTGTTCTAACATGCCGCTCTAAGCAGCTCCAGCATGCCCCACAGAGAACTGTCTGACAATTAGACCAGCAGGGACTTAATTACAACAATGTTACACTGAGATTGCTACTTCATGCATTAAAAAGAGGGATATGGTTACACTTATGCAATCAGTTATGTATCAAGCTGTTTATGAGAATACCAAATGTACTGGGTTTGCATTAAAATCTTCTATTTGTTCACTATAAGCAGATAATGTACACACACATTTATGGGTCAAGTAGTTGATTTCCCCTAGCTGAAGCTCCTGAAATATTTCGTAAATGTCTTATTGTTAAAAGAGAGCTTTGAACTGATAAAAAAATTGAAAGAGGAATATTATGTGAATGCCCATAAGTGTCCATGTGTTGGTATGGTGCTGACAAAGCTAAAAAACCCCAACTTGCTTTTGTTCAGAGATTATTTTTCTCTCTCTTTTAGCAAAAACATATCTATTATGAATTCCAGTCACATCTGATGAAAAGCAGAGACCTTTCCCAGCTGCTCCTAAGCCAATGTCCTAAGCTACCGCAGTAGATTCTCTTAGTAGAGAAATCAGCATATCATTCAAATTCTTGAAGGGCAGTGTGGCAAAAGGGAACCTTAAGTAAGAAAGGTTACAAGTAGCTTGGAAAGGAAATCTATTTTATCATTATATTATTATTCCTTTTACTGCAATAGTCCCATCCAGCCAACACAATGGGAATATAAACAGCTCTTAATAAGGAAAGCTGTTTACATTTAATTTAAAACTCAGTCAAGTTATTGTGGCAAATGTTGTTGTGTATGCTCTTAAAAATGTAAGATAATTAAATTTAACTTAGCCTATAGTGAAAGCTACAGCCCAGGAAATCAAAACTACTTAGTATATCTAATAGATTGGCTATGAATAACTGAAATGTAATTATGTTTCTTTTTTGTCATTGACATATTTGGATGGGAAATAAATGTACAGAATTGCACCTTTGAGCAGCTCTGTCATAAACCATCTCAGTTATATGTCACATCGTGTGTTAGAAAGAGGAGTGCCCTGCATAGAAAACAAATACTTCATGAAGCAGGTGTCTGTCAGGGTCCTGAACAGTTCTCTTATTATGCAATGTTGTTTTCCAGGCTTCCCCAGAAAACAGTAGGTCCTTGCTAAATTTCTCCATTATTTTATGTACATTCTTCACAGAAGCATACTGTTTAGTAAAGATCTATGTAAGCAACTTAACTGTTCATGAAGCACCTGAAAATTTGAGAACACATGTATTTTAAAATCAGTACTAAGTACTGTCAGCCTTTCCAGCAGAGTTCTTGGTGCTTTCCTCTCCCCAGGGGAATGAGAGACAAAGAACTATTACCGGCAAGTTGCTCAGCAGGCTTCAATGTCACACCACAGCCCCTGCATGCAGCGGTCAATGCCCCTGTTTTCTTCCTTAGATGTTGTGTGCTTGTAGATTAAAATTGAGATATTTATTCCATGTTGAAATTTATAGCCAAATACAGAGTATATAGCAAAAAACTGAAATGTATAATTTTATAAATTGGGAATTTATTTATGGTGACCAATTTTGCCAGAGTATCTTCACCAACAATTCATCCCCTTCTGAAATCCCATGGGTCTATTGCTAGGAGATATATCTCAGCAGAATTACATTCCAATAAGGTTCAAACCAAACTGCCCAACATCCTACCTGTCCAAATGCTTGTCAGATTCACTGACTCTCTCTGATAGGATAACTAGGCTGGGACTTCTTACCATGTTTGTTTGTTGTTTAGTTTTTTTTAAAGCTGACACCTATGACAATTTAGTCATAAATGCTACATCATATATCACACTGAAATCATATAGCTACACCAAATCTCTTATTTAATAGAGTACACAGAATACAGCTGAAAACTTTTGACCTAAAAGTAGAAGGAGTTTATGCTCGGGTCTTGAAGCAGTTATCATTTGAGTCATAGATGAATTATAGAGTTTTTTAGTGGGATGGCAATTTCTACCTGAGAACCCACCAATTGCTCTTAATAGTTTATTCTCTCCATCTATGTTATTTAAAATAAACTTACTTTTTGTGTATGTCTGTCTTTGTAATTCTTGTATTTTGAATGGTATAAGAATTATGAATTCCATTAAGAAAGCTTCTAAATTCTTTTACAATATCAGCAGACCAAGTGCTATCTATCATCTATCTATATACTTTGTGAATGGAGGGGGAAGCAATATCAGCGTCTCTGGAATGTGGCTGACATGCAAAGGACTGCTGGTTTGTAAAGCTTAGGTGAGTGTCTGCATGTGATGTATAGCCAAATGTATAGATCTGAGACAAGGTCAATTTTCATTTTCATTTTGGTTTCAGATCATTTGCACTAGGGAGGATATAATTTACTGTCCTGTAGGTCTATAATTTTCCTCTTCATTTCTTCTCCCTTTCTTGATTCACTTTCCTGGTAACTTTTGACAATTTCTATCCCACATGGATCTATAGCTGTTGCAAATATTTGGTAGTAATTTATATCAGCCTAGTATCTAGTCCAAAGCAATATAAACAATAGAACTTCAAATACCCTAATTAGTGATGTAAAACAGAACAATTTTGATTACAATAGTAACTGTTTCCAAACTGTTTTGTTTTGGTTATAAATCCCACCGTTTCTTGGGGTTTTTTTGTTTTGTTTGTTTTGTTTGTTTTGTTTGTTTTGTTTGTTTTGTTTGTTTTGTTTTGTTGTGGTTGTGTTTGGTTTTGGTTTTCATTTTGTTCAAAGCTTTTTTTTTCCTTTTCCATTAGGAATCTAATGATTAATTTTCTTTTGTTCCACCTCATATATATGGAGAGAGACACATGGAAAATCCACTTTGTTCAGAAATCCTCAGTAAGCTAAATGTGCAGGTCCTTTGAGATTCTCAGTCAAAATCTACTCAATATCCAGATTAGAGCAATCCAATCCATGATAAAGGAGTATACTTGATTTACACCAATGCATGTTCAAGAAAACATTCTTCTTAACTTCCAATCTTATGCAATTTATTTATTTAAGCTTTGCAGTAGCTGAATTTGGTGTTCTTTCTCTTCTATTTTTTTAAGAACCATTTGAGTAATCGTAAATTCTGAATTAATTTTTTCTATTAAGAATGTTTCTCTGAGCATATTCTCTCTAAGCCACTTGTAAAATTGTATTTACCATATGTGCCAGGCTTGATCAGCTATGTAAGAGACATCATTTTTGGGTTTTTAACTCTTAATTTTGGAAGGCAAATGGAATAGTTTTTTGTAATCAGCACAAAGAAAAAAAAAACAAACCTGAAGCAAACAAGAAAATAGGCTCTTATCTTACTGCATGGTTCATTGTACTTTATTTGTGCTTTGTTTTCTCGTCACCAAATAAAAAGGAAAACATCCATGTAAATTAATTTTTCAAATACTCCTATAACTCAAGTATGCATATAAACCTCCTAAAAAAAAAGCTGTATCTGACACTGTCACTTTTATGCAGAAGTCATCTTGCATATGTGTGCACCTACTGAAAGAACCATAGCGACTGCTCTATGAGATAGGGGACAATTGGCAGATTGTTCTTTATTCCAAAGCTTGTTTATTTCTTTTTTTATAAATTTTGAAATACTGCCTCTAGTTTGAAATTCCTCAATTTCATTTTCCTTCCAGAGAAGGAACTAATCTCAAGAATTTCACCCATTTCTTAGTGGTCTGGGTTTTTTTGGGAGTTTGTTGTTGTTGTTATTATTGTTATCATCATCATAATTATTATTGTTATTATTTTCTTGCTGTTGTCTCCCAACCTGAGACTCTGACTCTGAAGCACCCCTAACTCTACTCCACCAATACCCACACTAAAGGATTTCAAGAAAATAAATTTTACAGAACAGACAGCAAAAAGGAACCATGGTTTCTAAACCATCCTTTCCACAGGCTGTCCCCTCAATGGACTGTGTATGTCCCTAGCTCTCAAAGGTGTGGAGTGTCCATTTGCTTCACTTGAAGATTACTGGATGTGCTTCCCATCAGGCAACGAGCAGAAAATATTTCAGGCATCACCATGTCTGCTATGTCCTACAGTTATTCACAAAAATGAGATGCAGCAGAGACACCAAGTATTTACACTGCTTGGGTCTGCATATGAGACATAACTGGTTTATTTTCAATTGCGTATGCTTGTGCCATATCTGTCAGCTTTTATATCTCTAAAAACTCTCAGCCTTGCAGGCAGCACTTCACATGCTCCTCCAAAGCCTGGCTTTCTGACTGCTGCTGTCTGACAAAACTGACACAAACAAGCCCTGAGTGAAACATGTTGGAGGTGTGTTTCCATAAACTAGGTATGACATATGTTCCTGCCAGAAAGATACCACTAGTATAAGCAGATCATTTATTCTCCCGCATTCACATAAAACTAGCTACTCCATCATTCTCCCACTGGGCAAGGCATTCATTTTAGCGACATTCACCACAACTATTTTGGAGTTCTCCCCACTCACTGCTTCTCAGGTTTATTTTTTTCCAAGGTTGCTCAATCTGCATGGAAGGTGTACAGCATGAAACAATAATTTATTGTTTTAAAAAAAAATTATGCTCCTGTGATCCCAGAAACAGCAGAATTAACAAGACAGGTAGGAAGATGGTCAGTATTCATGCTGAAGACTCCAAAGACTGACACTGAGCTGACTACCATAAGAATAAGAATGAGTTAAAAATTTTATTTGTAAAGTATAGATGCCAGTGTAAAGGGTAAAGGGTTATGGTATTATCAAGGAGATATGCAGGGAGATTAAAAAACTTTTCTTAAATATGTATTTTCTCTAAAATTGTCATAAAATAATATTATTTTTAATCTTGCCACAGCAAATTGTTAAAATTTAATCTCATAAAAGCTATAACTCCAAGTCAAAAGATGAACACCTTTATTTGACTTTCCCTCCTTCTCTTATTCTTCTTTGAGCCTCTGTGCTTGAATAAAAATGAAGACAAGATCTTACTCATCTCTCATTTTATTTTTACAAAACCTCACCTGAACTGATAGGGCTTTACAAAGTGCAAACCTAGCCTCCTATGTTGAACTGCAGCAATTTCACTTCACTTAAAAAGGATAGAGTGAAAAACTTTCACAGATCAGTTATTTGCAGGCATCTGGATTGAAACGAGCCTTTATACGGGGCGTTAATTAAGCCTGTGTGTGATGGAGCAGGCGTCCCGTTACTGAAGGAGCGGGACATAACATTGCAGGCTTTTTGCAAAAGCAGCAGCACATCTCTAGAATTCCTCCCACAAGGCTGGGTGTTTTGGACAGACCAGCCTGTCACAATGTGCTAGTGAAGGATGCTCTCAAGGGGGTACTTGAGGCCGTTGTTGAACTCGCAGAGAAAAAAGAGCTGCGCATTACTTAAGGTTGGTACTGAGATAAATAAAGAACTCAGAATAATCTTTTTAACAAAATCCTCACACCAGAAGCCAGACTGATTTATGTCCTATCATTAATGGGCTCAATTTATTTCAAGCATTCTTATAAACTGCCATGAATATTAAATGGCAATGAACATTTACCATTAAACCTGCAAACTAGTGTTTGCTTTGAACCCAGGAATGTTAACCACCATCATACTAATGCAGTCTTTTTGACCTGCTAGGTGACTGCATTTTCTTTGGAAACAAAATAACACGTTATGCTTAAAATCACCTAAACCTGACCACCTCTTCATATATTTTTGTACTAAGCATAGATGTTTTCAATGTTAAACAAACTATTGGATTAAAAATTAACTGCTCCTGGGGGAAAGTAAGGAAATAAAAAAACTTATGACAATGGCTATTTTTGTTCTTTCCAACTCCGGAAGCGATAAAAAAATTAATATTGGCGGGTTCTGGCTTTCTCATTCTGCTTTATATTAACTCATTTCAACTTCATTAATGGAAGATAAAATTTCAAGCCTTGTTTACACATGAGCAAACAGTAATGCTACACTTCACACCAGAAAATACAATATGATTGTGAATGACATCCCCTCACAAACTGAAGCTATCAAGACATTTGAGAGCTAGAGGCACAACCTTCTTATGGAGTAATAAACTCTTCCATCTGAAAAGAATACATTTAGGGCAATTCAAACCTAAAACATAACTATTAGTCCCAAGACTAAGAGTGATCAAGAAGGAGACTCAAAAATGTGTTTCATTGACCAAAATATTTGTATGTCCCTTTGCATGGATCTGTGCATCTGTATATATAGTTGCATCTAGAAACACACACATGCCTAGAGATTTTTTCCAATTTTTCACAAAGACATATCTATAATGCACATAAACACACACATATCTGAGGATGATACATTTAAAAATTTATTCAGCTTGCTGCAGAATCACCAGATTTTAAAGTGTTTGTCAAAACATAACTGTTTTGCAAGGAGCACATACACTAATTCTATCACTGAAAATAATATATGTGCTCTTGTAGATAAAGTTGCTTGGTATTGTGGTTTGGGGACAGATTGCATTTTTACTTCCCTTAATGCTGCACTTATCTGGCTCATACAGTAGTCACATAGGCTAAACATTAAAATCCTGGAAATCCCAAATGAGATAGCTAAGTACATTTGTGTGCCTTCAAAACCCCGGTTTAGTCATTCAGTTTCCACACTTTTCCCAGAGGTTAGGTGTGCATGGTAAGCTTCCTTTCAAGCCACATTTTTTGTGGAAAATAGTTCCTAAGTTGCTAGCACTACTACTGCCACAACAATAAAAGGAGTAATTCATACTTTCTAGATCTTAAAACAAGCATCTCACAGTGTGTATCCCATGATTAATGGTTCACCTCATGACGACTTCTTCGCCCACAAGGGAGACTCTAAGGTAGGAACCTCTATCCACCTAACTCACAGCTCTCCTTGTTTGCAATTTTGTTGTTACTGAATTGAATCACCTTCTAAGTTAGCATCCACAGTTCAATTTCCTGCCTGCTGCCTGTATATGATCCTGGGAGCCATATACAGAATCCAGATATCATCTCCATTACACAACAGAACAGAGGAAACTTCTGGATGCTCAAACTGACCAGAGGAGTTATAGTTATATTTTGTGTATGTGTCTGTTTTAAGTACATTGTATGAATTTACTTAATATTTTTCTCAGAAATTCAGGGAGACAGGATGTGCTAGGCAAAGTTTACCTGTGCAATAACTTAACTAAATGTCATCTGTCAATGACAAAACCTCATTCCACGCAGAAGAATTCTATTCCTTCTTGTATTGTCACATTTTTAAAGCTATTATCACACACACAAATTCCTCAATTTTTGCAAGTATCATCCAATCTAGTGTTACTACATTCTCTGTATAGAAAATAAGAGCAAGAGACCTAAGGAAAAAATACTGATTTAGGCCACAAACCCCAAGAATAAATACAGGACAAAGACATGTGGCTTTTACTAAAAAATTGAAATAGGTTCATTAAACCACTTTTGTGTGATCTCTTTAGAAAATGGCATGAGAGACCATCAACTTGACAAATGTTATGAAGAATAGATGTTTTCCACATGTATTATTGTAACACTGTAAACTTAAAAAGGAAAAGTGTACAGTGGAAGAAAGTACACAAGAACATGTAGGCATGCAAAAAATCAGAAGTTAAAGCATGAAGACATCCAGCAAGGCAGGTGTATCAAGAAGGCAGAGTGAAAACAGCTAGAATGTATCTCCTTCTGACTATTACCCTTTTGCCTTCAATATTCTATTTGCAGTGAATCAAGACGAAACTGAGTGTAGTGTCTCCAGGAGGAAAACAGAAAATTATTCAGTACTCAGAGAACAGAATATATGCAAGAGACCGAGATGGACATTAGCTCCAACCACTAACGTCAAGAACTGCAATCCCAGTGAAATATGTCAGAGCAACTGAAAAGGCATAGAGAAAAAACACCCACTAAAATTGTTTTATTTGTAACCTTTTGCTTTCAACCCTTTATCTTCATGTAAGCAAAACAATCTGTATGTTTTATTGTTCTAGCTGTCTCTTGCCATAGCATGTGGTGAACTCAGCAAACTTTTGGACATGCTCTCCTCTTGGCAGCAGGAGATAAGCACAAAATGCTATGGGCAAAGAGACTGAGCTGTGCTCCATGATGAGCTAAGGGTACACTGTGCTAGGCTGCACGGGAGAAGTGTTGGTCTTTGTGCTTCTTAGGAGTGCTCTCAGCCATGCATGAACATATAATTCTTGCCTAAGAGGGGAGGACATCAAAGGTCGGGGTAAGAATTTGGACTGAGATCTTAAAATGGTGTTAAAAGTCAACTGAGAGCCAGTGCGAAAAACAATCCTGATTTCATCAGGACATATTGGCAGGAGTGGGTTTAGGTTTTTTCAGGAACTTGCACTGCACTTAGATGTGCATCCTTAATGACTTCTAGAATTCATCTTTTGGGGGCTAGTTCAATATTTGCAGTTTATCTTGATCCTCCACAGTGTTTTCTTATATAGGATCAGTAAAATACTAATCTTTTAATCCATTTTGAAGAGACAAACACAGAAAATAAATCCTCCAAGTCTCAACAAGGCTACACATATAGAAACCTATGTACATTTTGCATTTCCTTGGCACCAAGCTTTTTATTTTAATGCACTCATTAGGATCTGACTTCATAGTGAAGGTTATGTAATTATTAAATAAAGACAACAGAGAGGTCTCTAGCTTGGTCTGGGTGATTCCATTTCATGCCATCTCAAGGAGAAAATTTCACCCAGGATTTCTGGCCAATGAGAAAAAAATCAATTCAGCATTTCACAAAATATCATTGATGTCAAATTATCAGCCTGTGAGGATGCAAGTATCTGGCTCTGCTTTGACACATCAGCTTGCACTTCCATTTGGAGAACAATGAAATTACTGAATAAATATCAGAGATGTCCCTTTTTTATGATTAACAAAACAAGAAATAAGGCCAAGTGGCAGGATAATTTTCAAGCCTGTTAGAAAACATGCAACTTTATTTTGTAGGCACCTGCACCCTGCAGAGCTGGACTTCCTTCAGCTGAGACTTTTCTGCTGTCTATATCCACCACTTATCAGAGATACTATTCATTGCAAATACAACCCTGCTTATTTCTTCCTTCACATAATGAACTCACTCAAAATATAAAAGTGCATTTTCCATATTAATGATGATTTATTATTTTCAGTGTTTATCTTTGATATGTAAGGCTGCACCAGAAGTGCAAAATTTTCCCTGGTTGACACGGACCGGATTAATGCTGCCTGCCTTGGTCTCTGTGTCTTATGAGAGAAAGGGATCTTTCAATTGACACAAGGCCAGCAGCACTGCTGGCATCCTTCCAGTCTGGGGATCCCACCTGGGGCCACCAAGGCAGCTCCTGATTCTGTACTCGTCCCTCCTTAGATGGAGAAGGAGGCTCATCTCCCCTCTCTCTGCGTTGGTTCTCTGCATTTTTATCATAGATCTGGAGAAAAGGATGTCATCCTTACTGCCAGGAGGATACTGAGCTTTGAACCTGCAGGAGTCTTCTATTGAGCAAACAGAAAATGGGAAGGTAAGGACTACCAAAACAAAGCCAGCACACAAAATTTACATAGTAATCAAGCGTAAAAGAGGTTGAATATATGTTCATATGTGTATACATGCACAGCACTAATTTTTATCAGCTGCCATTATTCAGCTCTTTCTTCCCATACCTGATTTGGTAGCTGAATCCTGGGACCCACCATCCCATGGCATGGTTTAACTCATCACAGAGCTGTGTGCAGCTCTCCCTCCCCAGTCAGCTTTGGTACACACACAGCATCTGGAAATGCTCCCAGCCAGCTCAGGCCTTCGAGCAATGCGGAGTCAGGAGCACCACCGTGTGGCACCTGGGAAATAGGAATTAAAAGCGGCTGCAACCCAAACAGCAACTGCAGGGACATAGATAACACTGGCGAGGCAGAGTAAATATGAAAAGGCCCAAAACTTTTTGGGCACCTATTTGTCTTATTTTTAAAAAAGTTTAAAAAAAGTTAAATATCGAATAATGCCGGTAGCCAGCTAGCAGATGATATAGTGTGTAGCATGTGTAGGTGTGGAACCAAGGAGGGAAGATGTTGCATGGGTTCTGTGGTCTCTCTCAAAACAAAGATTTTGTTATCATCTGGAGATCACGATTTAGTTTGCTATAGTGACATTTTGTAAAACGTTCAGAATACTGATAAATTTGGCTTCTGGAGCTCCTATGACAAAATACTGTTTGTCATAAGAGCACAGCACATTGTCATCTGGAGGTAACTGTTCATCCTTGGAACATGCTGAATAAGGTACTATTGCCAGATGAGCCTTGTGTGTACAAGTTCCTAAGGAAAACTATAACATATAGCATCGATTTTTCACTTGCAGAAAGAAGCCTATCCTTTCAAAATTATTGACTTTTGATTTTGATTAAGAGAAAAAAGAGAAAAAAAAAACAAATAGAAAGCTGAGCCGCAGCTAAACCTTTGTGCCAGAGAGGACAGCACTGGGGTGATCCATAAGATGTTGTGCTGCTGCAGAACAGCCATTTTCCATAAAACACAGTCAAGGGAGCCCTAGGAAGTGCAGGAAACAAATTGCATGAATTAAGCTTACTTAGCTAGATACAGCATAGGTGTGTAACAACAATTTTCCTTTAAATTTCTGCTCCTTCACCTCTACCTTCTCCCCCTCTCCCCCCTCCAATATCTTGAAGAAGATACCGTCTGTTTCTTTGGCTAATTTGCTTTTATTGGGTTTTTTCTATATTTCTACTTCTCCTGTGGGTAGAAAGATATTCTATATGTCCTACAGATGTTTGTTATAAAGTGACACAATTTGGACAGCATCTGGAGGCTGCAGAAGGAGACAGCATAGCAACTGCTCCTTTAGATAACAAGTTCCTCCCATTCTGCTTCATCAAAAATGAATAGGATGGCTGGGCAGTACTGAACTCCCGCCAGCCCCCATTGAACCCTCCTTCATTTTTAAAACAATCACCTTTGTGCTCCACTGCATTCCCCTTTCTAGCATCTCAGAAACATCTGCAACCTGTTTTATTGCTGTTTTCCAAATCTCCATAGAGCACTGCCTTTCCTGATGCATGTAAAACACAGTGACAGTCACACTTCTGCTGTGCTGAGGCTCCTGACTATCATTTTAACTACTATCATTTTAACTAACACCATGGTCACTTGCATTTCCCATCTGCCTACATCTGCCAGCTGTACCTTACACTCAAATGCAATCCCTGAGTGATGATTTCTTATTCTCATTCTGCATTTGGATGACTTCTCTAGCCAACAATAAGATCCTGCACAGATACAATATTTTGGTATTTGGGGTGCACCATATGCAGCTTGTTGGGACAACAAGAAGAGATAGAGTAAAACCATTATTTGTTTTAAACACATGTAGGCAGAAATACAATGCAAGCAATTAGTTCCAAAGATATAGAGATGAAAGAAGTTCTGTGTCTCTAAGAAAATAGTTTATACTAGTGATAAGAAATATTCAGTTTTCCTATATTTTCTAAACTTAAGGAAAACAAAACAATTGACATAACTAAATGCAGTGTTTTAGACAACTACCAAAATCCTGTATTTCACAAACCAAATTTTCTAGCATAAGAGTGCAGTACTCAAATGCTGAATTCTATCCTTCATTCAGGCTACTAGTAAATTTTACTGAAAACTGGCCCAGGTCTCAGCCATATGACATAGTCCTGTGGGACCCTGTATTTCCATCTTTCTCCCATGTTTGTGAAATGTTAAGGTGAATTCCACTAAGGAAACCAAGACCCAATGCTGGCAGACAGCAATGATATATCATTGCTGGTCCCAGCATTAACAGAACAATGCATTTTCTTCCTCTGTGGCCAGCCAGACTGTCACCAACAAGCAGACAGGCCTGACCTCCTTGTGCAGGAGACTAATGTCTCCACGCAGGAGTCTCTCTTCCAGCAAGCAAAAGAAATCTTCTTCTCTGGTGAAAATATGTATCTCAGTTTGCAAAAACAACAAAATGCCTTAGGCAGCTTTTATGCTGTAAATATTAGAGTTAATGCAAGAAATTCTGATGGCTGAAAATAAAACTATAGAAGAAAGCCTACAAGTAAAGCTGCAAGGAAGGAGTTCTAGTGGAAATAAAATACATTCTCCTGTAGAACAGAATTGCAATATAGGTGTACCTATATGCATGCTTTACTACACCAGAAACTACATGTAAAAATTTGACTGGTTTTCAAAATATGGTCTCCAAAGACATAGATTTTGATAAAATTTAAGTAGGTCTACCTAGTTTTTCACTTTTATCATGTGCAAAATAGAAGTACTATGCCCAAAGTATCAGGATCTGGTCTGAATACAGTAGTGAAAGTCAAAAAAATCCCAGACCGAGTCAGAAACTCAAAATAGGAATCCCAGAATTTCTACAGAAAGCATCTTTATGGTTATTGTTTACAATAGTTAAATATCTGAGTGATTATTTGAATTCTGATTGAGCCGAGACATCAATTTAGATCTTGACTACTTTCTACTATACACTCATAGAAATACACACTCAGAATCAGTCACTGGTCCAAGAAGAAAAAGAGAAAGCAGCAGTGAAGTGGTTGCTGGAGGTGTGCCAGCATTGCCAGACTCTGTGGAGCTGAGAGTAAACTCCAGGACGTTTAGCCGAGGTTCTGCGAAATGACTGCTGCTGCGGTCTGACACCTGCAGCTTTGTACCACTACAACTTCCTGCTTATCAGTGGGAATCACACAAAACCAGAATTTCTCAGGAGATTTCTGGAATTCCAGCCAGAGATAGGACTCCATGAGTTTTTTCTTCTCATCTTTTAAGTGCTCATAGAATCACAGAATGATTTGGGTTGCAAGAGGCCTTAAAGATCATCTGGTTCCAACCCCCCCCCCCTTTGATTTTTTTTTTCTTTCAGGAGCAGCTTGCTTTTGGAAGTGCAGAGGTTTGCAGCAATAACAAATAATCAGAAGAATATCAGCTAACAGAACATTTGTGACCCTTCAGAATTGTTTGATTCAGGTGTTTAATTCAAGGCACAAGGGAAACATTCCTGCCTGTACATTCATGGCAAACATTTCGATCACAGCTCAAAATGTTTTACTGCATGGCTATATATTGCCATCACTAAACTGGTCTCACCAGAGTCCTGAAGCCTCCCATATCAGCCAAACATTTAGCTGTTGCTCTTTACCATTTCCACAACGTTGCAAGAGACAGGAAGAGAAAAACTGGATATATATATATATATACACACACAACCTACTGCATCTATTTTAATGCCTTTGGGGAAATATGTCTTCAGTGTGCATATGGAAGATGGTGGCAGGTTCTCTTTCCCACATGGAAGTTCCGTTCTACCCTATCTTTCTCTCTGAACAGTAAATCCTGGCAATATGAACAGTTAAAAAGATAATAAGAACATACGGAACTTTCTAATTGCTGCCTTGCTGATGCTTATTAAAATAATAATATACTTTATTTATGTAGCACCTGTCTGTGAAAGCACCCCAGGCACTTTAAACACAGAGAAAAACTCACAATAAAAATAAGTATGCACAAGAGGAAAGCAGAAATCATTAAACATAATTCAAAATACTAAATACAACCAGTGCCTTAAAAGCCACATTGTGATTAAAATCATCCTATGAAGCTAACTTCTTAAAAGAGCCTTTTTCAATCATCTTTTCAGTCCCAGGAGAAAACTTCATCCAACACACCAAAGCCAGGAGAACAAAGATACAGACAATCTTGTCAGCTTTTGCAGAGTTAAAGCAACACATTTTTCAGCTTTCAGAGGAAAAGACCCTGTGATTGCTATTTACATTACCTTAGGAGGTGAGAGCAGCCAGGATCAGATCTCCATCAAACACTGTGTGTGTGTAACACCTGATGAGAGCCACAGCACCAGTCCCATGCTGGGAGGGGAGCCATTCCTGCCACACCCCACAAGCCTTTCACCTAAGCCTTGGCATCTCACACCTCCACACCCAGAGCTCCTTCCCTGGGGGAACCTCCCATGCCAGGCAGAAACACCCACTGCAAAGAGTAGAATGGCACAGGTAACTTGCAAAACACATAAAGATGGGAGGGAAGGGAAACCAGAGAGACAGAAGGCTAGTTTCATAATTTTAGTTTCCAAGGCACTGCCAAAGACTGAAATAAAACTGAGAACTCTCATGTCTAAGCCTAAATCTCTGTTCCTTGGACTTAACAATAGTCACGACAACTGACTGCACACGAGCACAACATGAGAATCAACCTGCTACTAAACTGCTTGACCTACATAAAAGATTTAATGTGATGAATTATTGCACTGATAGTGAAAAACATGAATCAAGCAGTTAATCCAGAGCAGAGTCTCATATTCCCTTCTCAGGTTGCATAGTTATAATTCCGTGATTCTATGAATCTATTCTATAATAATTGCTGCATGTTGGACAAGTTGGCCAAATACTTAAGTAGTTCAGCAAAACCATATTGTTACAGTCTGGCGTTAAGGTCAAGCCAGTGAACATACCATGAATATACAATATGGTGAGGGCCAAGCAATCTTCCTGAGAGGGGTAGCCCCAGACATGAACATTAAGTTCACCGAGATTAAATCTTGGTCCTTTTGAAAACACCAGTATTTTTTTCCTGTATGTTCTTGATAATGTCATCTCCCACTCAAGAAGCAGCCTGGATTTCTCCTGCAGGCTGGATAGTAGATGTTCTGCTGTGCAGAAAATCACTCGGAAGCCAGCAGTTGATGAGGGAGATGACTGCTTTGCTCAGCTCCACTACCAAGCCAGGTACAAGTCCAACAGCAGAGATAGCTAAACAACTCTTGTAAAATACCCTTAAAATATAACCGGGTGCATTAAATATTGATGCATTAAATAGAATGGGCTTCTGAATACACTGTCATACACAAAGCAAAATAATTTCTGTTATATCTCAACTATGTATCTTTGAGTGTGTTCCTCCCCTATATAGAGAATCATACTGAAAATTAATTCCTTAACATTCCCTGCACAGCCTTCCTACTGGCCAGACCTGTCACCCCTGAGTGACCTCGATTTTGACAACACAAGTGAACAGATCTGTGACATGTCACTCCTGCTCTGGTTGCAAAGAGCATGAGAGGAACATCGCTGCCTATTATCGGCTGCATCAGGGACCAAATTTTAGCAAGACATCTTTAAATGGCAACGCTGAGGAAAAAGATGAAGTGCATTGAGGTTATCAGTGACCATTAGATCTCTGTCTGTAACCAGAGTGGGGCCCCATGAGAACTCCCTGATTGATTTGAGCATCTCCAACCTGCTTGGATGAGAAACACTCCAGAAGAACCAAGATGACAGCAGAACCACCCAGAAGAGGCAGTGCTGGCTGGTGACCCACAGTACCAGAGGCTACTGTTATCTGAAAATACTGACAAGGGCTCTTCTGGTCCTCGGTGATAAGAAAGTCATTACTGAGTGACAAGAAGAGTTTACAACATGACTGAAGCTGGCTGAAATTCTTGGTATAAATCAATGCTTCTCATATACAAACACGAATCTGGAAACATAGCAAGACACAGCTGTTTCACCAGTTTTTCAGCTTTCAAGTCACTGTCTCTGACTGAAACAAAGTTCATAAAAATGGATTAAATTATCAATATCTATGTATTATATCTCCACTGACCTTTCATTTTTCAAAACTACAACTTTTCAGGAATAATAACAGTTTCGTAATCTTTTGGCAGCAGCAGCTCCTTACTATTTATTGTATCACAGCAACTATTAGGCATAAGGTAGCTCACAATCTCAGAGGTCTATAAAAAGATGGATTAAGAGCTCAAAAAAATAGAAATAAGTATCTTTTTCACCCATGCAGGGTATATCTATATCCAGTTATGCGCAGCAGTCCATACAGCACATTTGCAGAGGTGGTTATTCAATACAAGGCATGTAACATGGGGGCCTTGCACAGAAATACAGCTGCCCAGGGAACCACTTGCAAGAAGAATCCTTTAGCAGAGCACCCAGGTTGAGAACGGCTGTGTAACTAAGCCCAATTCTTGAATTTCATTCATTGATTTAGCCCATCTTCTTTAAATTCAACTCAAATCACTGTGCATCTGAGAGGCAAGGACTGTTCAAACATAAAGTAATAACAGGATATAAACTTAATCTGCTTTATTAACTTCATCAGCAATGCATGAACCCTGGCCAGAATGACCATTTCCTCACATTGCCCTGAAGTGGGGTGCAAAGCACAACACAGGATGGCCACGGGGAATGTGATCTTGCCCTGGAAGAGCTGAACTGAGGGCTGATTTTCTATCATCCTTCTAACACTATCACTGTGGCAGAGGGGAAAGATTGTGTCTCGTGTCCCACTTGCCCTGGGAACAAGACATTATAGCAGCAGTAACTTTGTCCCACCTATTAAACTGTTTTTACTTCAATCCAGGAGTTTTCTCATATTTATTCTGATTTTCTTCCTCAACCAGCTGGGACAGAGTGAGTGAGTGAGTGGCTGTGTGAGGCTGAGTTGCCCACAGGGGTTAAACAGTGGAAGCTTTCCAAAGTCCCCATCATTCATGTTCCAGAAACTATTAATTCTGAAAGATTATGTGTCCATGCTCAACAATATACTGAAGTTTGCTTCACTTTCCAACTATTTATATTTACCAAAAGGAGTATGTACTGTGGCAGTTTTACAGAAATCTATCACTCTCATGACGCAAATATTATACTTCTAACCCTCAGACAAGCAAAAAAGAATTGAGAAATTAATTTGGTTTGATTTAGTCTGCATGATTTTCAGATTTAAGGTACAGCTAAACCTGTCAGTCCTAATCAATAAAACTGATTGTACATTACGAAAAGAAAATTAACACAAATTCAAACAGCAAGTCAGAAGGTGTAGTTCTCAACTGGATTATCAAGTCCCCAAATGCCAAACATTTTCTAGCACTAAATAAGGTAAAACCAAATCCTCAGCTAATGTATGTACAAGACATTTTACAAACGCATCCATTTTCATAAGTAGGGTCCTGAACTGGCCGTGCTTCAGGATATTTCCAAGCAGAATTTCCTGAGTCCAGGGGAACAGAGGTCTCACTCACTGACAGAGAAACTCCATTCCTATGCCTCATAACATCTGGAATACAAAGGGAAAAAACATCTCTAGGAACACAAAGTGGTTCCTGTTCCCTTGCAATTCTTCCCCTCTCTACTGAGTAATATTTTGGAGATGCTGCATGTTCACAGCCTGGTTCTTGGCAGTCATGAATTTTAAAAAGTAAAATCCTTAACACCCTGTTGGAGGTTGGGAGAGTTTTCTCCATTCTGTTACTAGGAACCCATAACAACCAGCTACTTAAGGACCACTTACTCTTTTGTAAGAGACAAAAGATGTAGCCAGGGTGTGGTGAGGGGAGTGGAGAACCTGGCCTGAAGTCAGTGACTTCACTTGCTTGCTGGGCATCCAAGGGGGAACCGTGAAGCTGCTGTGTTCCTTTTCCCTGCAACCATGGAAAAGCCCAGCTCTGCATTGCCTTCTCTTCCTTGCCAGGTGAGCTTTCGTTTGGAAAAGCATGGGATTCCAACCCCCTTTTCCCCTCCTGGAGTGCACACTTTCCCGGCTGCGCTCACAGCTGCTGTGGGGAGGGTCCAGCTGTTGCTGCCCCGCACCCCGCCTGCCAGAACGCACTGCCACAACTGTGGAGTTTCTCCCACCTTTCGCTGGCTAGTCCAGGTGAGTCAGTCCTGGCGCTGCAGCTCCCTGCTCTGAGCTTCCTGCTGCGCCCTGTCCTGCTGCACACCATCCCTGCCCAGCCTGTCCTGCTGCACACCATCCCTGCCCAGCCCTATCCTGCTGCACACCATCCCTGCCCATCCCATCCTGCTGCACGCCATCCCTGCCCAGCCCATCCTGCTGCACACTATCCCTGCCCAGCCCATCCTGCTCACGCCATCGCTGCCCAGCCTGTCCACCATTACTCACGTGACACAGACCTGACCTCGCGCCACAGCGCCACCTGCAGCTGCGCAGGAGTCATCACACCTGCCCTGCCCAGCCGGGAGCCAACAGCGCCCCTGCTGGCTGTGACCATAACTGCAGCAAACGGGAAAGAGCCTGGCAGCCCAGGGACATCTGCCACCGGGTTTTTGGTTACTATTGTCATTATTGATTGTTTGCCTCGTTATAGATACTAGTAAAGACCTGTTATTCCTTTTCCCATATCTTTGCCTGAAAGTCCTTGATTTCAAAGTTATAATAATTCGGAGGAAAGGGGGGGGGGGGTCACATTCTCTATTCTAAGGGAGGTTCCCACCTTGCTTAGCAGACACCTATCTTTCAAACCAAGAAAGACCCAAACCAATAACTACCTTGCAACACCTTTATTTTTGATTCTTTTGTGTTCCAGTGCAAATAAACCAAAGCAGCACAGACATGGAAATAATACTGTCACCCAGGAAAACGCTTCTGCAAAGAAGAAAACCCCACTCTTAAAGCAACCAAAACTTCTCCTGCACACAGACTTCCAGAACAGGGGATGACTTGCAGACCAAATTCCCTGAAGAATGCAGGGAAGGCACTTCATGGTAGCCTCATGATCACAAAGAAGCACAATATGGTGTAAATTTATCACAGTTAATTGTTAAAAGCAGAAGAAAAAATGGGGACACTAATTTCTATACATAATTTATAATTTTAATCAAAAATAAAGACCTACTGCTGCTTTATTTCCAAGGAAGATTGACAGTAAGGACTCATCTGCCACATATTTGGAGTACAGCAGTCTAGGGGCTAAGATCAGTGTAAACATTTTGTGCAGAGACAGGACAACAGTTAGAAAGAGATAAAAAATAGAAAGGTAAAAAAATAAGAGAATTAAATACCTTAGAGCCAATATATGTTTTCATTCTGCCCCAAAGCTACACAGCTCAGACTGGGACCTGTTCCAGGTCATGATCCAGAGAATCACAAAGGGATTGCTATGCTTTCACTGCTGACACATTCTCCTTTAAATTCATCCTTTGATGCATCTAACCACAAGTTGAGACTTGAGGTACATCAGGCCATGGAGCTTCACCAATATAACTCCATTCTAGAAGAAAGACCTCAGATCCCTTCAAACCCTGATGCTTTCTCACCATTTTCCTCATTCCTTCTGGGTTTCATTTATGTGTGGGCTATATTCCTGTGGTAACTTTTAAAGTAATGTCACAAATAATGCAGAGAGCATGCTGGTATGTCTTATGTTCTCTCACATAAGCTGGGAAAAAAAAATAAAGCAGTCATGAATGCTTCTTTTCTTAGCCAAAATTGCACAAAGTACTCCCAGCCTATCAGTGAATCTAGCCCACTGCATGTGCAGATAATTCTATAAGAGCTGCCAGCTAATTCACAATCTATTTTCTACAAAGGAAAATCTCAGTTACCAGTGTCCCTTTCTTAAATTCCTAAAAGAAAGAAATCATATTCTAGAAAGGCTTCCAGCTCTGCCTTAAAATTCTAACATAGCAGGAAGTGCTCAAAAATTAGCATTCTCCAGTTCCAGGAAATGCAGAGATGCACACCAGACAATAAGAAATACTCTGTCTCCCATTTCAAAGATTCTCATCTAAGATTTTATCTTAACTTACTCTAATTACTTCATTAGATTAATCTCCACTTGTAAAATGACTATAAAGTAATCTCTTCCTCTGGTATGGACAGCAACAAAGAACACAAAGAATGGTCGTATTTTATTTTCTCATCAGATCTTGAAAGAAACTATTATAAAGTGTAAAGATCAATGGCAGAGAGGCTCTGTGGAATTAGCACAGATGCAATATGAATTCTCTTTTTAATCTTCCATTTCATCTGTAAATACAAGCACATAATCTAGGTGTGCATCTCATATTTTGCAGCTCAGTGCTAATAAAAATATGCCAGAGAGCGATATAATGATAACAAATTCCTTTCGAAAGGTGCAAAATGACACAGAAGAATCATAATGAGTTTTTACACTGCAGAGTCTTTCTTCAATTACTCAGGAGATAAGGATGATTTGAGGACTTTGTCATTCAATTGCAAATTAAAGCATCACTTCACATGCAGCAGGATCAGGCACTGAAATCACTTGTCAAGAGTATGACACTTTTAAGAGCTTCAGTGTCTGGAACTCATCCTATCTTTTCCTGCAGACTCGTGTGCCTGGATGAGGCTGCTCTCTACATTCAGCCATTAACGACAGTAAAACTGTTTGTCCAGTCCAAAACGTTCTCAATAAAATGGAGGAATGAGGAAAAGGAAAGGAGGGGGCATAGTTTCATCCCTATTTCCTAGCTTGGGAACCAGAATTTTACATGAAACCAAAATTAGTTAAAGAACTATGCTTTCTTATGGTGATCAGCTCTGCTTATTAACAAAATATTTTATGTCTACACAGAGCATTTTTAACATCAAAGACCAGTTAAGACAAATGTCATCACTCAAGATATATGAACCAGTTTGATTGGTGTGGTTTGCTCTCTGGGATAATGCCCTAGTGGCTAAAGCAATTTCCACAGTTCTGAGGTACTTTCACATCTTTCTCTCTCATGGTGGGTTATTTCTCCAATATTCAAGTCAAGTCACATGGCTGTAAACAGGTCTGGAGATTGAGATACATTCCTCCATCTCACCGGCTGCTTTATCTACATGGTCTACAGAAAGATTTAAAGTGATCTGAAACAGAGAACAGAAACCAAGGTCTCCTTCATTATGGAATAAGCATCCCACATACCCTAACTACCAAAGTACCCATTCTATTTTCACTCTGAAAACAAATATGCAATATTTTTCATGTGACCTGCAACGGTTTCAGTAACAGAGCCTGAGAGAATGCCAACCATGAAATACCACATTACTTGGAATTAAGGGCACTAAAGTGAAAAACATGACCCAATCTTTATGTCCCCTCAAGCACTTTTGTCATTTCATTATTTGTCCCCCATATTCCAGGTGACTTCTCTAGCCATGGAAGAATGAACAAAGGACATTCCTGTCCTCCTTTGTTTTAGGCCCGATGGACAAAATAGGTGGTGAAATTCATAGCCATGTCACAACTCTCAGTGCAAGTCCTGAGTTATTCTTAAGAGGGAAACAATACTGCTTTGTTTCGTTTTTTTAGATGTGACATTTACATCCAAACACTAAGAGATCAGACAGCTTTTGAAGTTTATGTTTTACGGGCTGATATCTAATTCACTGCATGTATCTTTCACTTCTGATGGCTTCTGGAATCGAGACAAAAATTACAGAACTACATTTAAAAACTGTGGAATATAGCCATGCATTGGAGCATAAATAGGGGCAGAAAAATTGTAGCCAACTGTATAAGAATTATGACTACAGTAACATTTTTTCAATGTCAATATTAAAAGAAAGCTTTGAAGATTAGATCTGTAGGCTATGGCAGAAAAATACATTACTCTGAAATAGTAGAAACTGCTTACAGATCAATTAGGAAAAGAGTAAATAGTATACACGAAAGGTGTGACGGTATCTACTCCTAATTCCAGAGATACTAGGGGCCGCTGACTGCAAGCATGACATGCAAGAAATACAGGGTTTGAGTTTTAACAAAGATGTGTAGTAAATTTCCTACATGGGCCCACTGACAGGTGACTTGAATCACAATCCATCATTAAACTGGCAACACACCCCCACTGGAAGAATGGCTAGAAGAAATACCTTTTAGAAAACTTTTTTTTTTTTTTTTTTTTTTTTTTTTTTTTTTTTAAACCCATTATGCTTTATTTATTATTAGGAAGTGCTTCTTCATGTGAATTATGAAGAGTTCTGCACCTCACAGTCTTAAATACTCATGGCTGCTGTAGTCCATTTGTTCTAATACAGTGGACTTAGGCTCAGGCAAGCAAAGAATTACAAAGAGAATAAAGCAACAAGGCATAGCTACCAGCCTCTTCCCATCATCTCACGAAAATAAGATTAACACATCGCCTTTGACCAGATATCTCAGTGCATGCCCTACTAAACATTTTATGACAGCCACAAGTCATTTTTAAAACAGTTCTTATTGAGAAAGAGAAAAATCTGTTCAAAGAAGCATTCAGTTTCTCAACATGTCAATTGACTTCATCAAAATATTTTCTGTCTGGCATTTTATGAGGTTTGACATTTTACAAAAAGCTGAATTTTATTCCAAAATGGCAGAAACCTAGTCCCTTGGCACAAGTCATCATGTCTTTAAATTCTCAGAAGCCTCCGATCTGCAGTACCCTTTAGGCATGGAAGCAAAGCTCAAAAATTCACTGTACCACTCACACAGGTCAGACTTTATAGAAAGTGGGAGCTTTTATCAGCAAAGACTTTTGAAACCACTAAGTGCCTAAAGTTTTGAGAGTTGTCATAAATTATGAGAATTCTTGCTTCCAGACAATACTTTTTCTCCCAGAGCTACACTAACCATTTAACTGTCCATTGAGGCTGAGTAAGGGAGAAGAAAGGGAGGAGTTGCACACCCTGGTGTGAGCAGCGAGGAAAAAAGAACTGGAGAACAGACAGGGCAAGGAAACTCTTAATATCAAGCAAGTGAGTAAAAATTCATGAGACAGGTTCAGAGTTTTGCTAGAAGGAAGGCAGGCCTTCTTTTCTTATTCCTCCTGTGATGTTTGCATTTATGAACCTTTTTCAGAGAAGCAGCCAGTAGTACTCCTAACAGTGCATCACTTTGAGGAAAATCAATTACCTGCTTTAGGATGTAGTGAACCAGCCACTGAGACATCCAGCTCAGAAATGTGAGAAAGATGCTACAATTGCAATCCAGCATGGTTTTTTTTTTTTGGTTTTTTTTTTTTTACTGTTTATTCTTGTACTTCTCTTTCCCTTACTGAACACACCATACCAAGCAGGATTCTAGTAGAGAATTATATTTAATCACAGTAAATATATTCCTTCACCCACAGGAAAAATCTTTCCTCCATGTGACTTCACGGATGAAAGGAAATACCTGATTCTCTTCATGGGTTCTCCTTGAAGATGTAAGAAGAAGGGAGAGAAAATTAAGGAAATGTCTGTCATTCATGGGAAAAAATCAAAGTAATGAAAGAAAATGGAGGGATGATCAAGAGGGCTGACTCCTGTTCTTAAATTTCAGTGCCTGATTGAAGGTGTTACCTGACAAAATTGTTTTTCTCTTCCCCAACACTTTTCTGCTCTGGTGCTTTACAGAGGATTCTTGCCTTGTGTCTAGCCAACCAGAGGAACAAATCAAGAAAAAAAAAAAATCAATTTGAAGGTAGTTTTGAATCTCAACAAAAGAACCAGAAACATGAAATGAGTGCAGACAACAGGTATTATCAACTTTTTTTTCAGGAAATAGTCTTGATATTGTTCCAAAAGATAACTTTGGAGCACCTAACAACCTGTGGATGTTTAGGATTAGAAGGCTCAATCAGAGATTGAGTGAGAATTTCAGATAGCAGAGGTTAAAAATTGCAAATTAGGCACAGGAAAAAATACATATAACTGGTTAAATTTCACAATAGCCTGCATCATAGACAAAGTTATAATCATTCTTCTTAGAAGATAAAAAGATGCAATTTTGAGAGCTGTGTGGGTTATAAAATCAATACTATTATTATCAGTTATGGAAAAAAACCCCAACATTTTATTGTAACTTGCTCTTAAAAAAATCTGACTCTTAGGTAACACCTAATGAAATATTTGAAAGCATGAAAACTGAATTTGTCTTTCTATATGTCTGTATATGAGGTTTTTTTCATTTACGTATATTCACAGATTATCTTGTCACAAATACTGTCCAGACTTCTCTATCTGTTGGAGTTTAGGTCTCTTTAAAAATAATAATTTCCCAATCTATATAGTGGAACTTCTATGGCATTATTAAAAGAAACTATTTTTTTAAAATGAAAAATCCATAACTAGGCAAAGGGCTAACACAGCCTGAGGATTTCTGAGCAAGGCAGTTAATTGTAGTCAGTTGTGGCTGTGACTGACTGTTTTGCAGTGGTCCAGGAAGAACAATGGGAAGTTTTTTGGCAAAGGCGGTTTGAAGCAGAAGGGAAAAGTGGCAGCCAGAGAAGCAGGTAGGTTGCAGGGAAGAGAGCAGGCACCAAAATAGCTTGTTGCATTTGGTACTGTATGTGAATAAAATTTTATACACAAAATGTAATTAAGAATAAGACAAGACGTGAGAATTTTTATCTTTAAAACTATTTAGATATTCTATAAAAAATACTTTGATTGCATAATTGATCATGCATATTCCAAGAAAAACACATTTGCATAATTCCTTCTGCATCTGTTTAACTGAAAATAAACATACTTCCAGACTTAAATGACACTGTAGAGGTTAGTATCAATTAGCAAGCATCTTCTTAGTTTCTAAACCCTTAGTCTTGCTTTCTGATAGGTTTCTTGATCAGATGACAGATTCAGTGTTTTACCTCTTTTCTCTTAACCAATCATTTCACTCAATTTTTGCCCTCTTTTCACATGCAGTATGAATAAACAGCATTTTTCTGAATTTGTTGCTTGGATATGAATGTATATGAAAGGTCACAAATATAGCAGAAATGTTTGTGGAGACTGAACTATTTTTAATGTCATTTTAGACAACTTTAGATTTAGGTTTCAGTTTGATGATACTACACTCAGCCCTGCCCTAAAGACAGAAAATAAAAAAGATGCAAAAATTCAGAAAAATACACATTGAGACAGAAATTAGTAATGGAAATTTAAAAAAAAAAAAAAAAAAAAAAAAAAAAAAAAAAGAGAATAAACAACTTCCTCAGGAATAAACATAGAATCTAGCCCAGCATTACAGGACTGGATTTAATTAACCTTTTCAGATTTTCCTTAGAGATTCCTTTGAGTTTACTTTTGGTTTAGCTTTTTGTCCATTTTTACTGAGTTGCTATTTTTCCATATAATAATAATGAAAATAAAAAAAAAAAAAAAAAAAGGAGAGAAAAGCCGATAATTCAGATAATTTTGGCTGTCTTGGGTCTTTGCCACTCAGTCACATGAAGTTGGACTTGTTCAAAGAGAGTTTAATCACAGATACCATATAGATATTTACAGCCTAGACTAATTACTTCAGTAATTCTTTAGCCCTCAAAACATCTACCTGGTTCTTACCCTTTCTTTCACAAGAGCACAGTTGAAACTATAAGAACTGATTGACATTTTTGGTCAATAGTATATAAGTTATAAAAGTACAACCTAATCCTTACCCTGTAAATCATTGATTAGTCCCTGGACACCAAATTTCAGTATGCAAAACAGCTGCAAAATATAAAGCACAACAAGGAAAATCTAAGAAACAAATATTTAAATTTACTCTTCCCTGTATTGTGTTAGGTTGTCCTCAGGCTCTTTGCTTCTGTTTTCCAGAAAGGTTAGAAAATCTTTCAGTTCTACATAGCTGGGAAACAGTGCCTGAGGTATATATGCCAGTTTTTATCATTCCAAATAAATTCTGCAATAATCCCCACTAAAACTATTCAAACCAGCATTGATTTCCCCATGCTGTCCTATAGCTCCTCCACAGGGCCCCAAAATTACGCCAAAGGAAGTACAAGTGATGGAAGAATGTGCAAAGCTCTGAATAAAGCACTACTCCTGCTTTTACCCTGAGAGACATATGTCAAATTTCTACAAACTCCCAAAAACCTTTACTAAAGTTTGGAACAGATTGAATTACATAGAGTAGTGTTCTGGCCATAAAAAGGGTCTGTGCAAGTCTGACTTTAGTTACGTTGCTGTCAAGAAAAAAAAAAACAGAGGAAAAAACCAAAACAAAAACATATTCTGCAACAGGCTATATGTACATTGCATTTTGACTTCTAGAGTTAGAATTTCTCTTTTGTACTAGAGTTACTCAAAACAATAAATGTTTCAAATACTGGTGTATGCAAAGATTTAATTTGATTTTTTTCATATAAGTCCCAATACTAACTAATTAAGCATAGAAGTAGTGCTTCCAGCGTTTCAAGATTCACTTGCAGCTTTTACTTGCATCTTCTTCAAACTAAAAAGAAATCTCTTCCTTTTATTCCTATTCCTTTTTTAAAAAATTTTATTCCTGGTTTTTAGGGTTTTTTTAATGAGAAGAAAGCAAAGGTTACAGGTATTATAAAGTTTGGTTTTTTTCATTTGGGTAATTGTTTTTTTTAAGGAAATGTGAGAAACATGAAGATGTGCTTTCATTTTTGCTTAAGACTTTGTTTCACCAAAGTGAAAATGCATCAAGCAAATCGAGTGATTTAATACCATTATCTTGGTTACTAGTCATGTTCTGTTAAGAAATTGCAAAGAAAAATACTACATTTGTTCACAGTATTTTTAGGATATTTCGTTAAACATATAATCCGTAAATACATTAATTACATGTTTTCATGAAAACTTCGTAAAGGTAAAATTATAGTGAACTTCATTTCAAAATAAATTATCCAATAACAGGATTACAACAAATAAAATGTTCTTATTCTTTAAAAAAAAAAAACCCAAACAACCCCAAAATTAAGGTCATAGTAGTGATTAATGCTAAGACCACTGCAGTCAATAGTCTCCTACAGTCCTGCCCAAAGCTAAGAATTGCACTTACTTGCAGATAACTGCAGCTACTTTGGAAACTGATGCCATCCAACCTTAATAACTCCAGCAGCAAGCAACATAACTACTTGTTCTTTTCCCAGAGCTGTTACACATCAGTCCTTCACTCTGGTGTATTTGAAGGGAAATAGCTACTGCATCCTACATTTCCATATTTCAATAGGGAAACTAAAGTTGTGTCAAACAGATAGGGCTCTCTGTGCTTCACACGTGGTGGTGCGTGCAATATCCTGAGACAAGTAAGGGAGCTTAGGCACCCAGCTCCCTAAACCCCTACTAAAATATTCAGTCTAAAATCTTCCATAGCATAATTGTCTGGCTTTTTCCACTTAATAGAGCTTGCTTCCTTATTAGAATTGGAAAATCAGTAATCAGAGCTCTCAGCACGGATTTACAGCAATGTTTTCGTTTTGCCCTGGAGCAGAACTTCCCTCAAGGTAGGAGCTACCTTCAGCTCTCATTAAATAGCAGTATGAACTGGGACTGTATGGCATTCTGCATACAGCAAATCTGAGCAACAGTCAGACTGCCATTTATTTTTTTTTATTATAATTTCACAGTAGACTGTTAGAATGCTAATAAACACATGGAAAACCCATATTTCTCTTGAGACAGCACTGGAGAGCATACAAACAGAGAAATTAAAGTGTGTGAGGCTTTTGCAGAGACAGAAGTAATTACATCTGAGCTTGGAATGTTTTGACATCTAAGAAGGACTTAAGTGTAAAAAGGTATTGCGGAAGGAAATACTTTAAAAAACATTCTTGAAAGTTGATTTGGGTTTTGGCTTTGTTTGTTTTGGTTTTGTTTTGCCTTTTTTTTTTCAAAAAAATAAAAACACTAGGGGTGTTTGATTAAAAGTGCATTTAGCCAAAATAAGAGAATTTTCTAATGAACTTTCTAGAACTTAGAGTCTGCATGCACAGAAAACAATGAGGGATAAATCATTTTGAGCAAACAATATTTTATAAGGTGTGTCTCCTGTAAGTATGAATATTCCTATGAAAGTGGAATAGCTGATACACAGACCATCTTGTCCATCAAGACCCAGTTCAACGAAGCCCACCAAAGCCTCTCCACAAAACTTAATGTACTAGAGCCAGTAGCAGTGCCAAAAAGGGAAACATTCATCCAGGCAAGCCCTGTTCACCCCTTTCACTTACGAGAACCCTCTGCTGAACCTAGGAGTAAATCAGGAGACATATACTGGTTATTAGCCAGAACATGCTACCTTATCTGTCATTTTATTGAGTTAAATATTATGTTGTACAGCTGAATTCCGCTGTTTCAGCCAGTGCTTTTTTTGGGGTTGTGAGAAAAATGTATCTACAAATGGTGAGTATATAGAAGCTTTCTATAACTCTGTAGAGTTCATGCAAATACACAGGCAGCCTAGGATTTCAAAGGCTATAGCAGACATTTACAAAGTAGGTCTCCTGAGCAAAATGCAGTTGCTATGTTTAATATGTAACAGTATCAATTCATAGGACATTTCAGTGATTAGAAACATTTTCTTTGTTTTATTTCATCAAGCACTGTAGGTTACCAAAAGGAGAATGCTTGAGTTAATTAACAGTTAATGAATTTTTACATATTGAACTGCAGCATGTGAACAGTTTCTAAATCAAGCAAGGTTACTGACACTCAACACCTTACAATGCTTTGAAAAATGTTTTACTTTACCGTGTTGTGAGTTCTGGCTCTCAGAGATAAACTGATTCCACAGAAAAAGGACCAAACCATGGTCAGGGCTGAAAAGATTTTGAGTGCTGCACACGGCTTTTGCTGAAACCTCCACATGAAAAATCATGTTGCTTTTTTCCTTCCCATTGGGCCTAGGTGACTAAAATATTGATTTATATACCAAAAGATAGTATTTGTGAGCAGGAAATCTAGGACTTTAAACATTTAACAAACTAAAATCCAGGTCCAGACTCCACTATATGATCTATTTGAAAATTATAAAATTATATCATTTATAACGGATAACACCTAGCTTTAAAACTTCTAGATTTAGCTGAAAAAACAGAACATTCTCTCTCTCAAAAACCTCATGAACAAACCATTCCAACTGCTTCTCTAGAGTTCCAAATTAAATTACAAAATATCTTAAAATATATAGTGAGCTCCTATGTACACTGGTAGTTGCAGATGTAACTGGAGGTAAATCATGATTAACAGTGTAAATTAATTTCCAAGTAAAAATAGTTATACAGTAATAATCATAATAGCACAATCTGAAGAAGTCCAAAATCCTTATTGGTTTTACAACTTCTAAGGAAAAATCTCTTCTCTAAAAATTTTTGTTTTATTAATATTTACATATTTACATATACTTTATTTTAATGTTATCTGATCAGTCAAACAAATGTACATGACTAAACTTTCATGCCAATATCACCTTAGAAATACATTCTACAGACTCTACAGCATTAACTGCATTCTTGCTACCCTTTGCTTTCTTAGTCAATTTCAATGGGAAGAAAAAGAATACCACTTTTATCATGCTTCAAAGCTTTCATGAAAATTTCCTGTTAGACTGCAAGAAAGTTGATAAGTATGTAAGAAAACCACAGGTCAATACCCTTCACAGCTGTAATGGAGAAAACCAGACCATATGAGCTGCCTTTCCCAAAGGACGGTGCTGATAGGCTCTCCACTGATGGAAACAGAGAGAGCTTGACAAAGCTGTAGGAAAGGCAAGATGTGTCTGAAGGAGGTAAAGATCACACTTTTCTGTGTAATTTTAGGGTCTGCCATTCCCATTGTGAATTCCACAAGACCTCCTCTAGGTTTTTTAGCTTTCTTCTTGCTATTCTTTTAACCTCCCAGTGACTGATACTGACCTAAAGAAAACCCAAAAATAAATGATTTTGATAATATGATTTTCAAATTAATCTTTAACCATAAAGCTTTTCTGAGTTAAAGACTGTATTTGGAGGATGATCCATATTCTACAGTTGCCAAAAGTTGTGTGCAAAAGCAGACCATGAATAAGACAAAATGCGTAGGACATTTTCTCTTTGCCTTTCTGTTCCATGCTAGAACTCAGCAGAAGATTTTTGCGCCCGTAGCACAAAAACAAAATCCAGGGAAAAAAAGATGTGGTGTCTGCCTTTATACATGAATGAGTATTAGACTATGGACCTTCTTTGTACCCATGCTGTGCTGAACTGATCATGCTGCTGTCCATTCCTCAAAATGGTTCTTGGCTTACTGTAAACATCAGGAAATACATCCAGGGTGATGGGGAATTTGATGGAAGTTACTGACACTAAGAATGAGACTCAAGCTCCCCTTGCATGTTCCCTTTTTTCTCTTTTGACTTCCCTTTCTTGACTTCTTCTGTGTTGGCAGTGTCTTACTTCTGTTGTTTGCTAAAATACCACAATAAAAAATGAAAACCCCTCTTTACAGAACTAGCATATTGCCAGTTTCCTGGATGCTCTTAGCTTCTGTCCATGTTCAACATACATATGTTTAGGAGAGTTGTCAAACATTAGAAAAAATCCACCTCTTTCTTCTTCCCCAGTCTAGAGCTTCACCATCTTTCAGAGATTTCTTTACTGGAAGAACCATTACTGTGTGATGCAGGAGGCACAGGGCTAACAAAGTTGCTCTTATTCTCCATCATTTATAGACTGGAAAAGGATTGACAGACAAAAACTCTGATGCCCTGAGGGCAGAACCATTATGTGGACTCTGACATAGTCTGTATTTACTGTAGTTCAGGAAAAATGTGGTGGGCTTATTTCTGTCAAGATCTTTTCTATTCCATTTCTCTCAGGAAAATAATAACTATCGGCATGCATGTTTAGCCTCCTCTTCATTTTCCCACTCCTGCAAATCAGCTCAGCTATTCTGACTGATACCTAGAAAGATTTTCTCACATAAGAAAAGGTCTACTAGTTATTCATTACTACTGCATTTGAACTTGAGACACTTTATGAGAGTGTGACAGAAATTAACATTATTTTTCTGTTGACCCCCGTCTATCTGGACAGGGGTTTTGAGGGGAAGCTGTTTGAGAAGTGGTTGAGGTCACTTGGTCTGTTCAGCCTGGAAGAGACTGAGGGGAGACCTCACGCAGTTACAGCTTCCTCATGAGGGGAAGAGGAGGGGCAGACTCATTCTCTCCGGTGTCCGGTGACAGGACCCAAAGGAATAGCCTGAAGCTGTGTCAGGGGAGGTTAAGGTTGGATATTAGGAAAAGGTTTTACACACAGTGTTGGGCACTCTCCAGGGAAGTGGTCACAGCACCAAGACTGACAGAGTTCCAGAAGCATTTGGACAATGCTCTTGGGCACATGGTGGATGGTCATGTCCAGGGTGAGGAGTTGGACTTCATGATTCTTGTGAGTCCTTTCCAACTCAGCTTATTCTGTGAAAGCATCAGAAACTGTGCCGCATAACATTCTTCTCTCTAAACTGGAGCTAGATGGATTTGATTGACAGACCACTCAGTGGATAAGGAATTGGCTATATGGTCACACTCAAAGAGTGTGGCCACAAATGGCAACAATTTAGCTCGATGTCCAAGTGGAAAGCAGTGACAAGTGGTGCTCTTCGTGGATTCCTTTTGGGACTGTCACTGCTTAGCATCTTTTCTTATGACATGGACAGTAGGACTGAGCGCATTATCAACAAGATTTTATGGGTGGTGCAATTGATATGCTGGAGGGAATGGATGCCATTCAGAGTGACCTCAAGAGGCTCAAGAGGTGAGGCTATGTGAACGTCACAAAGTTAAATGAGGCCAAGATCAAGGCTCTGCACCTGGGTCTGGGCAGTACCAAGCACAAATACAGGCTGGGCAGAGAATTGATTGAGAGAAAACCTGGGGAGAAGGACTTGGAGTGGTGGATGGACAAGTACCTCGGCATGAGCCAGAAAGGTTCATTCACAGTCCAGAGACCCAACCGCGCCCCGTGCTGCATCCAAAACAGCGTGGCCAGCAGTGCAAGGGCAGGAATTCTGCTCCCCTGCTCTGCTCCGCTCTGGTGAGACACCACCTGGAGTGGTGCATCCAGCTCTGGTTCCTCCAGCACAAGAAAAATGTGAAGCTACTGAAGTGAGTCCAGAGGGCTGGAGGACCTGTCCTATGCAGAAAGGCTGAGACAGCAGGAGTTGTTCAGCCTAGAGAAGAGAAGGTTCCAGGGAGACCTAGAGCACCTAGAACGGGTCTTCAAGAGAACTGGAAAGGAACTTTTTACAAGGACATGTAGCGATATGACACATCATAATAGATTTAAATTGAAAGAGGGCAGATTTAGATTAGATATTAGGCAGAAATTCTTTGCTGTAAGGGTGATGAGACACTGGAACAGGTTGCCCAGAGAAACTGTGGATGCCACATCCCTCAAAGTGTTTAAGGACATATTTGAAGGGGTCCTGAGCAACCTGGTCTAGTGGAAAGTGTCTCTGCCCATGGCAGGGATTGCAGCTACACAGTCTTTAAAGGACCCTCCCAATGCAAACCGCTCTATGATTCTATGATAATATTTGGGCTATTTTCTGTAAAATAAATTAAAATACCTAAATTATACAGAAATAATAATTCTCCTGGAAATACTGATTTTTAATTGATACTAAAGCTTGTTCACAAAAATACAGCTCAGCTAAATACTTTCCATAGTCAAAGCTCATTTATTTCCTTTCTTTCTGCTGCTCATCTGCTCATTTGCTCTTGGTACTTCTCCGTGACTGAGCACCACAGGCCACTGTCTATCGAGAAGCTGTTGAGTGGCAAAAGCTTTCAGCAGAAAGGACTGCAGAGATCTAATGACTCTCACACAGCTGACCTCAGGTCAAGCAACTACTCTGGAAGCACTGTGAACAGGATTTTATTTAGAACAGATTAAAAAAAAAGAAACCCACAGAAAAAAAACCACTAAAACTCCTTTTCATTTTAGAAGTTACTTAAGGGTACACTTGGTTAAATGCATCAATTCCCAACCAAAATAAAGTTGAGATCCATTACCCCCTGAGTCTCCTGAAAGATCCACACTTATCACAATGGAGCAGTGAAGCCCTTGGTCTCATCTCAGCATAAAGTGGGTGCAGAAAGCAGAGGGAAGGGTTATGGTTGCAGCAATGATAATACCTCTGTCAGCATGCCTGCCAATTCAGCCGTGATGCTTGAAGGAGCTCAGCTTGAATAGCTTCCATGCAGATCATACACACGCACTAGAATACAGCAGAGGTAGATGCAGAAAGATTTCAGCTGTTGTCCAAATCCTGTCCTTGGACTCATCTGAGTATAAACCAGAGCCACAAATTAATCATTTTTAAATAAAGATATTGCTAGTTTATTATAATTAATTAAAAAGGAAAAATCAAACATATTTGAATAGCAGGAATTTCCAGTGCATGACTTCAGCAATTACCCCCTTTGCTGCTTAATTTGTTTTTCCATACTGTTTCTCTAGTCAAAACTAACACATTTTTACAGACTGCAATGTTAGCACTCATTATCCTAATCCCTAATGCAATTGCAAAGGAAAAGACTGCAAAGTGTCACCTTTATTGTTCCCAGGGAGAGGAGAGTGCACAGATAATTCGAAGCCTTTTTCTAGGATTTGGTACCCATTTAAGTCAGTATTGATTTTAGATGCAATGCATTCTTAATAGTTTAAGACAGAGCAAAAAAAAAAAAAATCTGTGCAAAGGAATAGTATATGAAATATTATTTCTGACAATTTTTTCTATCAATTAAAGCTAGAAGAAAACAAATAAAAAAAGTATGCCAAATTGCCAACAAATGTTGCAACACTGATGTTTCAAATTTCAGTAGAAACTTCTTACTCTGGTGAGCTCATAGTCATATAGTTTTGAGGAAAAAAGATAATTAATTTTGAGAGTATCTGTTTAGAATTACTCTTCTCATTTTTTTGAAACGTAGATCTGTCAAGCAAATCTACGCATTTAAAGTTTAACTTTCTGGGTATGTTTATATGGTAGGTTTGAATTGGGCCCAAGTGCAAAGAGCTGGCTTAGGCAATGATTTCATCCCCACTGCTGTATCCAGATTAGAAAGTACACTAAAACTGAGGTATTACAGCCAAACGGCTTTCTGAGGCAGCTGCAATTTCTTGCCTGACAGCAGCCTGGACTATGTGAAAACTACTTTACTGCTCCAGTTTGCAGGAAAACAGAGTTGGCTTTCACACAGTTGTCTCAGGGAATGAATACTCAGATTCCTCTGACCGTCTATGAGCACTAAATTACACCAAAGTGCAGTGTTTGTGACCTAGCTGAGATTACTGATACACTTCTTTTCAGTTTCAAACTAATCAGGCCATGGGGGACTTAAGCTGACTTGTCTTTCTGTATACTGGACGTGTGGACAAGAGCTGCTTTCCCAGGCAAGCACAAGTTGCATCTGTGAGGTATCAGCATCATGCCTGAGGCTCTTGTATTCCTGTGTCTGCCCCTGCACACACTTGCTGGAGGAAGCTGATGCTCCCAAAGAAGTTTCACTCTTCTCTAAGCTTTTCTTCTAGTCATGATCAGAAAAGCAAAGAGAAATGGGCAGCAGCAAAGGCTTGAAAATTTCTTTGACCAATCAGCTAGTTAGGGTTAACAATCTAGTGTGAAAGGAGAACTAACAATAATAAACTTCTGTATACATCAGTATACACTTGCGTTGTGTGGTGGCTGCCCTTATGGTGAGTTTCTGGCTGCCCTTATGGTGAGTTTCTGGCTACTGCTAATGCCATCTACTCCAGAGGGTCAGAAATCTACCTGGAATGTTTCTATATGAATTTTCAGAGAACACAGTGTACAAATGCACAAATCCTACTGAACCTCAGCAAGGAAAGAAACAAACCAATGCAAAATTCTCCAAAGAATCCTAACCTTTTTTTCCCCCAGACCAGATATTTGTTTGGAGGGTTTACAAAGCGACATGCTATAATTGCACTTCTTTTCTCAATTACACCAGTATAAATCAGGAGCAAGTTAACTGAACTGTTTAAAATGAAATAATAATAAGTAATAAAAATTATATTGGGATACCATGTAAGGCAAAATGAGTGGTTAAATGCAAAGATAGCACTGTAGTGGCTCAGAGAGCACTGAATAAGCTCTTGGATATAACACTTCTTTAATACCCATAAAATACTACAAGGATACTTTCAAAACTGAAATAAGACAGCTGGAAGACAACCAGGCAGTCAGAAGCATAACCCAAAAAGGCAATTAAAATAATTCAAGATAGTCAGTGAAGGAGGACTAAAAAAAAAAAAAAAGAGCCAAAAATATATAGGCAGCTCAAACCAATGAAAAGCAGCAGCTATCCAGAATGAGCAGAAAACACACCAAGTGGCCAATGTCAGGCAGCCACAGCAGAAGTTGCTCCATCTTTCATTTTCAGATTGGAGACTCCTTTTTTGTTTGCACAAACATTTGGACAATGACCATTTCTCCTGCCACAATTCCGATTTACATGTAACAAGGCTACTTATACACAATCAGGTGTATATATTATTTAGAATCCACTGTGAGCCAGGCAACACTTGCCAGTGATTAGTCTGCAGTTGGAGAGGCTTCTGCTGCCAATAAATTTATTGACATGTAAATTAAGTAACCAAGCACAGAGCACAATTAAGAAAGAGCAAACAACCTACATAAGTCAACCCACAGGTAAACTGTACAATCAGATTTGGTCTTGATCTTTTTAGTACACACATCTACAAAATTAAGAAACCAATATAAAGGGGAACTGAATGACCTTCTTATATATGTTGTCTTACAAACAAGGAATTTTATTATCCTCCCAACTTCATAACCACTGCTGTAAAAACAGAAATTGTCTCTTAATTCAGTCAGACAGACTTGAACAATCACACACAACAATATTTAGTTGTTACCTGGGTGGTACTGTGTGGGAGGGTGCTTGCTTAAGAGCCCTGGCCTTCTGTTCTTACAACAAGCTTCGTAGCAGTGAGTTCACATTTGAACAGAATTACTTGGCTTTATCGCTGGTACAGAAATATTCAAATAAACAAATGGTCCCTTATCAATACAGACAAAGAACCATTCTGGTATCTAAATATGAATGTTGAGTGACATTGAATATGTCCTAAAGCCTTCAAGTCATTGACACAGGGCTTTCAGTCATCCTACAGAACCTACAAGAGACCTGTACCCTTTAGGAATAACATCTGTAGGTCAGGAGAGATATATCAGGCTATTTGAAATGGTGCCAGAAGCCTGTATTAAGGCATCCAAAAAATCACTTTGACATGCTATTTTAGGGAGAGAAGAATGTGACATGCTGAAGTATGCCATGCATAGCCTACATACCCTTAAAAATAAGAAATAAGAAGCTGTCGACACAGAGGAACAAGACAGAAACTCTAGTTTCTGCTCCCTGCCCCACTTCAGCTCTTCTCTGAACTCCCAAGGAGTGCGTGCCAACACAGCATCCCGCAGGTGCACTCTGCCCTGCAGGTGGGTGTCTCCTCCTGCAAGGCTAACAATGACATAAGACCCAAGGCACTCCAGGGCTTTGGCAGGCTTCCAAGCTGTGAGCCATGCCTTCCAGCAGCACTGCAGCTCTCTGAGGCAGGAGGCCTGACCAGGGCTGTCCTTCATCCCCTGCCTCCATTCCCATGGGACAGCTGCATCTTAGCGCGGGAGGTTAGCATTGACTAGGGAATTAAGGGAGCAGGAAAGGCAGTTATGTTTGCTAACTGCTCAATCTAAATCTAGCTGAAATTACCCACTGAGGATTATATCTTGGAGGTATTCTACAAGCCAACAAATCTGGGTAGTGACAGAAAAGCTGGATTTCACTTCTGTTGCTGCTTCTAGCTGCTTCTGTTTCAGACCCAAAGAAATCACTGCATGGCATCTGGTCTGTTGATCCATTAACATGCACTTGTCTAGCAGAAGCTAATATTTCTGCTCCAACCTCTTTTCTTCATATTCTCACAACCCTGCCTCACCATACCTACAGCATAAAATATCTACCATTCCAGGTGGCAAAAGAGCCAAGTCCACAACACAGGGTGTTTGTAAAGCCTCTTGCTATGGTTAGTCAATGCAGGTGGACAGCAAGTAAAAACCCAAGTGCGGATCTTACCTGTTTCTGAGTTTTCGAGCGAACAAAAAGCAGTACAAAGAACCAGGACCCTCATACAATTTTGTTTCAGGCCCTGGCCTCCCTGGTAACCTCCTCTTCTCTGTGCCTCACTTTGGGAAAAACAATCCTGATCTCCATTATACAACACTGTCAGATCTATTGATGAAAGCCACCCGCCATGGCTTTCTTGATTCTACAGAAAAGGCTCGATTTATGACATTCTAACAGAAGTTGAGATAGTGGAAAGTATTTCCTGAATCAGAACTTCAGGCTTTTTGAGAACATGCACCAAAAGAAAGGCAGAGGGAGAACAAACAAGTCCCCAAACCTTCCTACTGTAAAAGCAAAAATGGAGGTACATTTTCCAACAAAGGTAAAGGAGCACTCGTGTCTCAGTTTGGGGCTGTTTACTTGAAGATAGGAGGTTACTTTAATAAGATTGTTATATTTTACAGCTTTCATTATATTGCAGTGCAATTTTGCTTTATGTTCTTAAGCCACATAGCCGCAATTCATATTAAAGATGTTGCCCTGACATCCGCAGTATAATTGTCTCACAAAAGACATGAATGGATTGTCATCAGGCAAAATCAGAAATCCACGTTATTTCGATTAGGTGAGCCATTAAGATAATGTATCTATTAACATCCATATGAAGAAACCGATGAAATTGAACTGCATAGTTCTAGCTTTGTTGGTTCATATTATGTACACATCACTATGAACATAAGTGTCTGGATTTTTTAAAACACACCTTCCAATTTATCATTGGGGATCGGGCAAGGAAAGACCAACTAGCCTTTAAGCAAATTTATAACCCAATTAGACTGCTCTTTCATAGTTTTATTGTTTGTTTCTTTGTAATTCAGCTCTCTTTAATTGGATGTCATCCAATTTAGAAACATCTATGAAACACAGACATGTTTTAAAGAGGGCTTGGGTTTATTTAGAACTCAACTATTTTTCTTTATAAATGTATAAAAGACTCTTTCTTTGACATCTGTAGACTTAAGAGGCATTTGCAAGACTGTTTAATTAACTACTATGCCATTAAAAGATGAAATAAATTAAGAGTTTAGTTAAAATCATGCTTCTGTAATAGGTATCAATTTTACAACTTAAGTTTGTAGAGGGTTATCATGTCAATATTGTCTTAAAATAAAAATATTATTTATATTCTTATTAATTAATAAAAACCAGAAATATATTTTATAATTAATGATAATTAAGTGATATATAAGTGATAATTAATCAGATTCTTAGTGCAATAGCATTTAAATAATCATTAAATATATGCAACTTTTACATCTTAAATTCCTGCCGTTTTTTTCCTCTTCTATATGTGTTTGCCAACAAAAATTGTGCATTAGATGATACTTAAAGGACAGCCTGGAAGATTTAACATATGTGCTCTCTGTCATTTCTTTTCTCACTTTTGCAGTCCTCCTTATCTTTTTTTCCTAACGTTCATTTACTTCCCAGCATAAAATTGAGAATCAGAACCCTTATCTTTCACACTTTTAAGCTTTCATGTATGTCGCACTACTAAGCAAAGCTGCTGATTTACCTTTAACCACAGAATAGGTAGTGAGAGTCAGAGGTGCTGGGAAAAAATGTGAGTAGGTGGAATCAATGAGGAGGAGAATGAGGTTACCTGGCTCAGTTGAATCTTGCACATTAGAGCACCACACAGTGATCCTTGGACACATACTAATATGGTAAGAGTTCTTCACATCTCCTCTAGGATGTTTTTGAGCCACAGCTAATCTGTCTTCTTAGCATATTTGGTCTCTCTACATTATGACCTTTTTGTTTTCCAGAAATACTGAGCCATGGCTGGGCAAAGAGTCAGTTTCTCATACATCACAAGAGTAAAACAGACATTTGATTTACTTTCAGATTTCTTCCACCTTATGAGGAATGGCAACACTGAAATAAGAACCCACAACCAGGACCTTGTACCTACAAAACTAACAACTGTTCCTACTACACCATACTGAGCAAAATGCGTGTGCTACAACATACTGCATGATCAGGAGTAGCAGATCTGAATTTGCAGATTTGCTGAGTGACACCTATAAAACCACTGGAGAAAAATACTCTGTGCATCTTTTAGTCATGCTAGGGAGAGAATGCTAGGCTTTCTCAATGTCACAGTCTGCTTACATTTTAAAGCTTTCAGAAGGGATATTATTGATACAGTAGAAGTAGATAACACCCAACATTACCACGAAGGCCATCCCAATTCGAAAGCTTAAGAAAGAATGTCTCCATTTAGAGAAAACTGTGCATTTGCCTCCTTGCCCCTGAGATAACAGCACATGTCTCATTGTAGAGGTAGAGATAATTCAAACTGCAAATATACCTTTAATGAACCATTTGTTATTGATTTGTCCATAGAGATGGAATTATCAGAGGTCCACTCTTGCTGCATTGGGAAGTCTCAAGAGGAGGCTGGACAAAAAGAAGGAAAGGGTGAAGCTCAATTACCTGAGCTTGGCCCAGGTAATTTTTTAGCTGGTGGTTTTGCTAGGCCCAGTTTTTGCTAGTGAGTAGGGTGGGGTACAAAGATGGCTCCTGTGTGTCCTGTGTGAAGATTCTGGAAGTTTTTCACCATGTCCAGCAGAACCAATCTCTGATGGCTCTGAAGATGATGGACATGCTGCTGGCCAAGCCTGGGCCAATTAGAGATGTTAGTTACGCCTCTGTGAAAATATATTTAACAAGAAATCAAAACAATGTGAGCATGCACTTCTTTTTAGTCAGAGGAGGAGGAGGAGGAGGAGGTGGTAAAAATATGTAAGGGAAACAACATGGAAGCACCAAGGTCAGTGGAGAACGTGGGGGAGAAGGTGCTCCAGGCACCGGAGCTGAAAACCCTCTGCCAGCCATGGTGAAGACCATGGGGGGAGCAGGTGGTCCCACTGCAGCCCATGGAGTCCAGGGGAGTGCAGAGAACCACCCACAGCCCGTGGAGAGGTACCCATGCCAGAGGAGCAGGTGGATGCCTGGAGGAAGCTGTGATCCAGTGGGAGTCCCAGAGACTGAGAGTTGCAAAGGCCTTGCAGGAGAGAGAGACGCCTTGCTCCCGGGGTGGAAACAGCCTGACCTCGGCTCAGAAGTCTGCACCCTATGGACTCAAAAAAAACCTCATGCTGCAGCAGATTTCAGGCTGGATGCTGCTCGTGAGATTGGACCTGCACCAAAGAAGTTCACAGAGGACTGTCTCTTGTGGGAGAGACCCCATGGCTAAGTAGAGGACTCTTCTCCCTAATGGACTGACCTTGACTAAAGAAAACCCCCATACCCTGCCCCCACCACAGAGCTGTTGATTAGAAAGCAGGAAGAAGGGGGTGAGCTGAGAAACGGTGTCTTACTAGGGAGGGGCGTGAGTAGAGAAACAGTATTTGTAGCAGAAGAATTGTGGTGATGGACTGACTAAGAGAAAAAATCCCATACCCTGCCCCTGCCCCGGAGCTGTTGGTTGGAAGGAGGGAGGGGGGTGAGCCAAGAAACAGTGGCTTAAGAGGGAATGGGGGTGAGAGAAGAAATGGTGTCTTAAGAGCTTATTTTTACCTCTGATTTATCCTCCGACTCTGTTAGGTTAATAAATCACTTTTGCCGCTTTAAGTTTGGCTGTCTGCTTTTGCCCTGTGCCTGTGCATCCTCCCACCAGTGGTTTATCTCAACTCATGAGTCTGGTGTGTTTGTGTTAGTTTTTTTTCTTTTTTTTTCTTTCTCTCCTCTACATAGCTGTGGCAGGAAAGAGCATAGGGAGCAGACGTCGTAGGTCCCTGGCGTTTAGCTAGGGTCAAACCTCAACAACCTCTATGCTTCTTACAGTGTGAAATAATACAATGCAAAAAAGCTCTCATTATATTCATAGGAGAAGTTCATGACTGAGAAACATAAGATGCAGATTGACTGAAAAATTTCAAACAAAAAAACTAGTCATGAAAAGCACTAAATGCCTTGGGAGAAAATATGAAGAAAATGAAAAACCTTCATACCTAAACATAAAAATCTGAAGAAGCTCTGCCATAGAGCTATGCAATGACAGGGGTACCAGGCATGTCAGCCTTGTTACATACACCCTATTTTCAAAAACAGCAATAACACACCGCTCAGATATGGTTTTGTTATTTAATTCTGATCTTAGGTTCTCTTTCTTAACCTTTTAAGATGGTGGAGAAGGTGTTAATAGCTATGGAGAACATGCAGTGGTAAACTGCAATGGAGGAACCTAGTGTCTCCAAAAGAAAGCTTCTCACATAACCACTTTCTGCTACACCATGTGACTTAATCTCCCAGTCATTTGAGGGGAAGACAGGGAATGGTGACATGTGAGCAGTCCTCTGCTCTTACTTGTTCTCTTTTCACTTTTGAATAGAAAAGTAGAGCCCTGCAGAGATTCCTTGCCATTGCTTTGTGGATGGAAGTAAAGGAATTTCTCCCAAGGAGAGAATACATCAATTGTGAGTTACATTAACACCAAAAACTATTACTGATCTTTTTCAAAACATGGATTACCATAACTGCATTTTTTACAGTGTTCCCTAACTTATATTAACATATCAAACATCCCTAACTTATATTAGCATATCAAACATTTTCATTTCTGAATAGGAGACATTGTGTAATTTTTCCTTATTCTCTAATGCCCCATGCACTCTACTGACTCCGCACTCTTGGCCTTATTTTTTCACTTAAGGTAGCCCCATATTGCAAAGAGACCTTCTGCCAGTGCCAGAGATTTGTGCCAAAGGAAATCCACTTTATGTTCAAGAAATTATATTATTAATCACAGTTTGTTTACTAGCCAAACCTAGTATTTGGCAGAATGGTCAAGTTATAGTTGACACTGATTTAAAAAAAAAAAAATTAATATTCACAGACTATAACAACTTCGATACTCTGAAGATAAAAGGATCCCTAGACTTCCACTCTGGAAAGATATATATTTTTCCATAAGAAACTCTGCTTTTATCAAACTTAGAGAAGCCAGAATCTTACTTGAGATGGCATTTGCAAACAATTATCTAATGCTGGTTTTTATTTGTCCAAAAGCAGATGGCCCAAACAAATAACTGCATTGCATTCTTTTGCCAGGTGTACATTTAACAAATGTTAGAGCACTTCATTGGCTTCATTTTCTGTGCATTTTCACTGCTGTCTCTCAACAGGAGAGAAGCAACTGTTATTTCTATCCAGCTTTGTGCCAGCAGAGAAATGCCTGCTCTGGTTTATGCACGCAACCCTTTTAACAGGCAGCTGCCTAATTTTACATGTCTCTCAGTAGTCTTTCTATCTGCTGTTGACTATAGCTCAGAAAGGAAGAGCTCCAAGGAATACTGATTTTCCTTAACTTTTTATTTCTGAGCTGTTGAGGATCTCCTTAGCCTCTTGAAATACCTGAAGCCATTTTTTTTCTACTTATTTTCAGGTCAGTCATTCTTGGCCATCTCCTCTCTGGAAAAGTATTTCTCTGTGTCTTTCAGGAAATACAGTTATTCTGGGATTCTTGAGGTTAGAAAGACACACAGCCTTCAGTTTACAAGGCCAGCCATTTATGTGCTCCTAAAGAATATTTCATTAAAGGGATTCATTCAGATCTGACACTACAGAGTTATGCCACTGACAAACAGTGACTGTAGTCTTGTCCAAGCTCTCATGACAGAAAGTCAAAATACCTAAGATTGTACATCAAGGCCAGGCAGACCTTTGTAAATGAAAGCTGTCATCAAGTAATTTCACAAAACCACTTCTTTAAGAAGCATAGGGGAAAGAAAGGAGGTGAGAATGGACATGAAGCTGACAGTTGAACTGTTAAAAGCTGAACATGCTTTCAAACATGATCAAGTGGCAGCATATGCAGAATCACTGATCAAATGTGTGATTCAGTTTGCAATTTTGCTCTGGATAAATATTTAATTATAGATTAATATTTAAGCAAAACACCAACAGCATAGGCAGTATGGCAAACTGAACCGTGTCAGTTTAAAAAAAAAATTTATCATGGAAGCAGGACCCTTTCTCTAATCTTGCAGATGAGTTCCCAAGTCCCTCTGCCATTTTGTGTGCTGTTGGAATTCAAATACAGGGTAAAGTCATAAACAATGAAGTAGCATTTCTGTCCTGCTTGAGGTTGCTAAAAAGTTGATCATGGCCTTATGTACTGGTGACAATTTGAAAAAGCTCTTGGGTTTTTCCTTTAGCCTATGACAAACTCATGAACATGTATGGATGGAATGTCCTCAGGTTTCACTAAATATCTGTTGCAATTTATTTTTTTATATTGTCTTTGCCCTTTTGCATCTCATACAAAAAAGGCTACTCATTTACTCAGTATTCATTAAATTTTCGAATCTGACTGCCTAGACTTCAATTCATTTTTAGACACTGCAAATAGACTCTGATTTTCAAAGATAATCCATCCCTAAGTGATACCCTCACTGTGCTGCTCAGAAGCATTGCAGTGGTAGAACTATCCAGTAACCGAAGCCAACACACAGGGAAGCAGCAAGGGATTTTTAATTTGGGAAAACCACTTAGGTCAGTATGGTCATACCAGATTTAATGTGCTATCAGATATGAATGGAAATACAGGAGCAGTATTTTACCATCAATAATACTGAATATAGGAGAGTGGGAAAAGGCTTTCCTTGTCTCCTTAGACAAACTACAGCAGACGTCATGGTGAGGCCATACCTCAAATTCTGTATTAAGTTTTGGAGCCGTCACTACAAGAAAGACACTGAGGTGTTGGAATGTGTCCAAAGAGCAACAAAGCTGGCAGAGGATCTACAGAAAATGTCTGAGTGGTTGAGGGAACTCAGGTTCTTTAGTCTGTAGTAGAGAAGTCTAAGTGGGAACCTTGTCAGTGTCTACAACAACCTGAAAGAGTGTAGTACTGAGGTGTGGCTGAGTGTCTTTCCCAAGAAATCAGCAAGAACAACAGGACAAGAGGAAACAACCTCAAAATGCACTGGGGAGGTTTAGATTGCATATTAAAAATTTCTTCATGGAAAGGGTAGTCAGGCACTGGAAGAAGTTATCCAGGGAAGGGTTTAAATCAACACCCTGTATGTATTTAAAAGACTTGTAGCTGTGGCACTGAGGGATATGGTTTAGTGGTGAGCATGGCAGTGTTGGGTCAATGGTTGTACTCAATGATCTCATGGGTATTTTCCAATCTAGATGATTTTATGATTTTAAAGGTTTTTATGATCATTTTAAACATAATTTCCTTGTTCAGATGTTGCAGCCATTGGTGAAGGGTGATGTCTTGATAGCAGTGTAACCATCTACTGACTTCAGGAGGTCACCATTGCATGATTCTCTTTCCAGAGGGTCAGCCAAAAGATGTGGAACTTCCTTTTAAGGAACCCCTCAGGAAAAAGTTGATTTTACATTCTCTAAATAATCTGTAATATTCCCAACCTATTCCTCCACACAGAAGACTGAAATTTTGAGAATGATCTTCCACTGCGTTTTCTTGTGACAGTGCTTAGCAAGGTTCCACTCCTCCACCTGACTGAGTCCTTAAGTGTTCATAAGAAATAATTTGCTTCCAGACTGTTGCCTCCCTCTCTTGCAAGTGTAGGACTGTCCAAGAGTTCCCAAGGTTATGTGAGCCTGGGATACTGAGGTAACAATATGCAGTGAATAAGCAACCAGGTCACAAATCAAGGGACAAGGCTGATAAATTCAAACCTTATATGAAAGTTTCTGTCATTCTTTTCCTTTTTAATACTCTGCTGCTTTGTATAAGTAGTTTATCTCTTCTAAGTCTTTTTATTTTATTCAGAAGCTACATAGCTTACCAGACGTGAGCTTAATGGAAGACTGGAACACAGATAGACTGCTTCAGAAACATGCATTTATCAAGTAATTTTCAAACTAGGTTTCTGTAAGGAATATAAAATGGAATAAAATCTATCATTCTTTAGTTCTGCCTTAAGAATAGGGATACAGTGGGTAAAGAAAAAGGTTCTAGTGAATAGCGAAATACATCAGAAATCAAGAAATCTGATTTTAGGGCCCTTTCACCTAAAACTGCCTCTATTACCCCTAGCATTTGTATTTTGTAAGAATGCCACTTGATCTATGCCATGTCAATTTTCTGTAAGAGAGTAGGAAATACTTCTTAGCCTCTCACGCACATTTTAGTTACAATTCATCCAGAATTGCAAGATATTCCACTATTGTAACGGTGAGAGCAAAACAGGAAAAACTATCCAGTTATTTATACCAGCACTCTAAGACATTCAAGGATATTTAGGCAAAAATTATGACACTATCATGGATGGGAAAGAGAATAGAATTTCTTTTAACCAGTTCTTAGCATTTCTGTAATTGTTGTACTATTTTAGGTATTATTTTCAAAGTCCTTAAATCCCCTTTTCAGAAAAACACATACTAAAAGAAGGTCTCCAACTTACAAAACTCTTGCTATTGTATCAAAAAGTGCTAAAGCATGATATTCGTTCATTGAAAAATATTTTACATCAAAAGTTGTAAGACAGGAAAAGTACACAGGAAAATTATTTTCTGGAAAACAGGGTCTTGTCCTACTGATCAGACAACCTAACATATGAACAGGCTAAATCCCTCGTCCCTATTTGTTCCAAGCCAGTAAAATATCCTTGCACATTCTCAAGAAAACCAACCAAAACAGTCATATTAAAATAAATATAGTGGTGATATTTGTATTCTCTGACTGCAATTTCATGTCTCCCTCTCAGTGGTCCAGAAAATTAAAACCACCTGTCAAGTCTTATATTACCAAATTAATTAGATAGCTGGAAGCTAGGAACAGGGAGCAGTAAAAGAAGCTATAATGTATGTGAAAGGATGTTCATGAGCACATTAATTACCACCTATTGGAGGGAATTATGCTGACTCTTTCCATGAAATACATTAAGATGATTGGGTATTGTCCTGAATCATAATGGAATATTTACCTTTTTGGCAAGAGGTATAAATTAGCTTATGAAACTATTTTTTTAATCCACATATTTTTTAAAGGAATGGGAAATGAGAAACAAGATAGGTAAATAGTTGATATTTTTAAAAAATTGTTGTCTTTAAACCTTAATTGTCAGTAAGATTTATTCTCAGTCAAGAAAAGCTTTTTGAAAGTTTTGAATTAATGAAAAAAGGAAGAAGAAGAAGAAGAAGAAGAAGAAGAAGAAGAAGAAGAAGAAGAAAAAAAGAAAAAGAAGAAAAAAAAAGAAAAAGAAAAAGAAAAAGAAAAAAGAAAAAGAAAAAGAAAAAGAAAAAGAAAAAGAAAAAGAAAAAGAAAAAGAAAAAGAAAAAGAAAAAGAAAAAGAAAAAGAAAAAGAAAAAGAAAAAAAAAGAAAGAAAAAGAAAAAGAAAAAAAGAAAAAGAAAAAGAAAAAGAAAAAGAAAAAGAAAAAGAAAAAGAAAAAGAAAAAGAAAAATAAAAAGAAAAATAAAAAGAAAAAGAAAAAGAAAAAGAAAAAGAAAAAGAAAAAGAAAAAGAAAAAGAAAAAGAAAAAGAAAAAGGAAAAAAAAGAAAAAAGAAAAAGAAAAAGAAAAAAAAGAAAAAGAAAAAGAAAAAGAAAAGAAAAAGAAAAAGAAAAAGAAAAGGAAAAAGAAAAAGAAAAAGAAAAAGAAGAAAAAGAAAAAGAAAAAGAAAAAGGAAAAGGAAAAGAAAAAGAAAAAGAAAAAGAATAAGAAAAAGAAAAAGAAAAAGAAAAAGAAAAAGAAAAGGAAAAAAAAAGAAAAAGAAAAAAAAAGAAAAAGAAAAAGAAAAAGAAAAAGAAAAAGAAAAAGAAAAAAAAGAAAAAGAAAAAGAAAAAGAAAAAGAAAAAGAAAAAGAAAAAGAAAAAGAAAAAGAAAAAGAAAAAGAAAAAGAAAAAGAAAAAGAAAAAGGAAAGAAAACATCAAGAATGAGAAATACCAGCTGTTAGCAAAAGAAAGATAATCAATAATGATACTACCAGTTATGGTGATATAAATGTTAAATCCAGTGGAGCCATTATGATTAGTTAATATGAACTTCAGTATAGAAGAGAGAACAAATGCAATCAAAATAACATTTTTTTAGCATGTGATTAATCATATTATTTGAAAAACAGTACACACAGAGATGAAAACATCAGTGGGGTATAAAAATACAGAAGGAAATGTATGCAAATTTTTTTGAGCTTATTTAGTAAAGTAATTCTAAATTAAGCTCATTCTAATACAATTATAAATGTTTTCCAAACAAGTACAATTTTAAAGTAGAAAGATATTTTGTGGCACATCGTTCTGGCCATAAACGGTGGGATAAGGATGATTTGAAGATTTTGAGTAGCACATTTTTAAAAGGTAACAGTTGTCAGATTTGAACACTGATGTAAAGAATGTATAAAAAGGAATAGTGAAATAAAAGAGCAGGCAATCAAGAGTTCATTCCCAAAATTACTAGAAGTCCTAGAGCTACAAGTCAGTGATGGTGAATTTCCACAGTGTAACAAACTTACATATAATAAAGAGAAATTTCTGAAATTTTAAACTGATAATCAGAAGTTTCCTCTGATTTTATAAAAATTGGATGGAAATATTCCAACACTGTTAGTTCATTGCCAAATCAAATCCTTTTTTGCACTGCAACAACAACAACAAAAACAACATCAAGTTTCTTTAACAACCTTATTTAAGGGCTGGCTAATATTGAAGGTAGAGATAAAGAATGATTTATGTTTTATCTCTGGTACTTTCAAACACATGCACATTCTTCTTTTAGAATGAGAGGTTTCTGTTGCTAACTCACATAAACTCCTACAAAATTATCATCTTCATTAAATATTTCTGCATTTTATTGATCTATATATTTTAAGGAGTATCAACATGCCTCTCAGGGGAAATGATATTAAAATGTGGCAGAATTAGAAAGAAACCCTGTGGAAATATTATTCTCTTCCAGTTTTAAAATAATGCAACTCCTTACTTATATCCTCTCAATATGATATTAACCAATCCAGTGCCCAGTGGACATTACCTATTTGATCTAAATCTTTTCTGATTCTTTTGGGGGTTTTCTGTTTGGGTTTTTTTAGGACAGGGACACCTTTTACTAGAATAAGTTGCTGAAATCCCCATCTAACCTGGCCTTGAACATTTCCAGGGAATTATTATAAATACAAATTTCTTCCACTGCATATTCCATTTTCCAGCCAAAACAGTAACTCTTCTCCTTCTACAGCTTTTCACAACTCCACTGAGTGAAACCAGAGAATTTTGATGTACCTCATACTTTCTAGCTCATAAAACCCAAGATCCAAAGGTAACTTAGAGCAGACTGGTGGGAGTAGTGGTCAGAACAGCAGGTCCCCACATGAAAGACCAATGAAATTACTTTCTTCTTGCTTGATGATCAGTCAAAATCCTTTCTATAGGAGTTGAAATATCTTAAAATATTGTGGCATATATGCCCCCTCCTGAGACCTTTTAAATTTCCAATTATAATGGCTACACCATAAACGTGACCGCTTAAAGAAAAACCCATCACATTTTCAAGGACATGTATGGGATTGAATCAAGATCATGACACAATTTTACACATTGGTTCCATGGTGAAATTTTCATGACATTAAATGAGAGTCAGAAAAGTTGTATTTACTTTCTTCTTTTTCTGACATCTTTCAAAAGAAGAACGTAATTCTGTTCAGCTCAAATTTGAAAATATTTGATTTTAAGATAGGACCAACTATATGAGAAAAACTAATGTTTCAGGTCCCCTGTCCAATAAAATCAAGAGAAAAAAGTACAAAATGGCTTTGACAGAGGTTAGGCTGGATCCATTTGCAGGTTAACATTCAACCACATTTTTCAAAATTACTTGCTATGAAAAAATTCCCAAAACCCTTGTAAGGTTTCAAATTAGTTAAGACTTCCAAGTGCTAAAGGTTAACTCTTTACTTAAAATACTGGAATATCAATTGAAAAATTTGCTGACCTTATCTTGGAGGGTCTTTAAAGTTGGAAGGTCTTTCAAAACAGACACATTTGTCAGAAATAATGGTGGTATAAAAAAATATACCTTAGGGAGGGTAATAGACCAAATGAATTTTCAATGTCCTTTTGCCCTCTTAGTTTTAGGGGAAAAGACATTTCAAATTCGTTTCAGATTTTCCTAAGATTACTCCTTCCCTATTCCTAATTTAAGTACAATTTAGAGCCAGGTTTTTTGACTTTAGCACTTAAAATCAACATACTAAATTGATAGTGAGACAACTAAACAAAATATTTGACTCAAAGTGCTTAAGTAACCAGGACTTACGCAGCACAGAGTTCTTTCCATGTTCTACAAACATTCATGCAAATAAGGACAGTACGGGTCAGCCTTAAACCAGAATTCATGACCGAGAATTAAATTGTATGTCAAACAAGTTTCATTGCCTCGTTCCTTGCACTGGAAAAGCACAGTTAAAATCTTCCAGTCACTCAAAATTCCTCCATTATGAAGTAAACAAGTGAAAACATTCCTCAAAATCAGTGCAGGCATCCACACTCAGTTGTTCACAGAATTGTGAATGGAAGGATATTCTGCAATGCCTCCTATTTATTACGCACGTTCTTTAAAGTAAAATAAACTTTAACCTAGGGAATTACATTTTTAAGAGACAAACATTGAGGCTTCTCCAGACCCTATCAATTCGTCTCACCTTACTCTGTTTTACTTTTACTATTTTACACAGTGGTCATGATCTATACACAATGATTGAACATTTCTGACCCTCAGGAGAAAGACATGCCCTCAAACAGGATTTGAATTGAGAGATGGGAAATGTTTCAAACAGGGAAAAGAGAGAATTTTCAAACTTATTCAAAATTATGGAAAAATTTCTTCAGCCACAGTTGGAAAAAAAGCACATAAAATCCTGAGGAGTGAAGACTAAGTAAATCAACAGAGGAGATAGAGAACAAAGAAGTCAAAGTTCATGTGGTGTTGTCAATAAAAAAGATAGACTCATTTCAACAGATTATTTTTACCTACTTAATCTACTCCTTTGAATTTGATAAGCCAACTAGATTAATGATTTTCTTAAGAATAATCAGCTTTGACCGTCCTTTTAATTCTAGCAATAAAATTAAGAAACAACATGTTAAAAAAAACCCCAAAAAAACCCCAAAAAAACCCCAAAACAGCCTTAAGCAAAAGCAGGTTAAGAATTTAAAGGAAAAAATATCCCAGTTCAGCTCAGGAAAATCTATGAATAAATCTCCAACAGATTTGGACTTGCACCAAGAGCCTCAAGTAGTCTGCAGTGTAGTATCACCCTGTCACTTGTCTAAAAAAATCAATGAGTATTGAAAGAAAACAATGAGTGAATTTCTTCAATAAAAACATTTCTAACTAGGATGTAACTTTTTAGAATGAATAATACAGAAAATCAACTACATTCAAAAACAATAATAACATTTGTATATATCTTTACAAATGGATAGTACAGATTACATAAAGATATATGGAAATACACAGGAAATGCAATAATTGCTAGCTATGAAACACATTGAAGACCAAGGTCTCTCATGTTTGTCATGATGTGTAATAAAGTACTAGGTAAAATACCCCAGAGAGATTCAAATTCTTGTTTGATGAAATAATGCAAAGAAATCTTTATGTGTATTCCAGCAGTACTCCCAAGCCTTAGCAGTTCACTTACAGTTTTTCAGTCAAGAAATGTGTGTTCCTTAGCAGGCAGGATAAAATTATGTAAATAGAAAGATATCATATGTGATACGCAGTTGGCAGTCTAAAATTAAAAATTGTGAGATCCTGGAAAGGGAAAAAAAAAAAAAGAAAAAAAAAAAAGAAAAAGAAAATGGTGGGACACTGGAGATTTAAGGAAGAATTAGGAATAAGAGACCAGCTGCCCTTCTAGTGTTTATGAACATCCCAGCAAAACTGAACACTTAGGGGTGATTTCCAGTTGACTGATGTATAATGCAATTTAGCACAAGGGAACAGCAAAGTCTGACAACTATCTCTGGGAAACACAATAAAATAATCACTTGGTGACCATCACAGTAACAATGATGGGTACCAAAACCCACTTTGTGGCCATTTTGGGCAAACATGTCTTGACAGAAGAAGAAAGTGATCAACAATCCATACCCTGGTGTTAAAGGAAATGCTCTGAATGAAGTAGGACATAGAAATTTATATCTCAATAACCTCAGCTGCTCTGGAGGGTGTGTTTTCTGTCATCCTTTCTCTATGTAATGAATCTTTCCAGACTTTGTGCATGCTGGGTGGTTAGAGGTCCTGATGTACAAATGTTCACTGATTCCTGCTTCCAATAGTCTCGCACAGACACTTTTCATGCCCTGAAGGTCCAGGAGGGACTTCTTTGAAGGGAAGGCCAATGAGGAGTAAGTCACAGCTGGAGTAAAATCCAAGCAAAGGGATTTAACTAAACACTTCTGGCTAATCTGGTAGTTCATGCATCCTGTATTTACCCCAAACTCAGAAAAGAAGGAACTAAGAAATCGTATTCCATCTCACATAGCATCCTGTATAGCACATACCCTTCCTCTTTCCTTTTCCCACTCCCCTGTATAAAATTCACAGTCCTACAAACCACATGGTAGAAATCTTTCTGCCACTCATTCTGAGTGTGAAGCTGCCTAGAATCCCAACCATCATCACAACCTAATGTCTCAGGGAATAAGGCACAGGAAACAGACTTAAGGCTCAGATAATTTTTTTTTTTTTTGCTATTCACTTACCATCAGTACAGAAAACTGCACAGCCCTGGGGCTCCCTGCTGAAGAGTTCAAAGCTCTTTTACATGTAAAAGGGAATTAAATCCTCATAACTACTTCCCATTTTATCCCCCACTACATAGGAGAAGAGATTCATTATACTGCTTCCTTAATTTGCTGCTCAAGGATGGTGTCTTCTTTGCCTGAGGTAATCTAGCCTTCTAGACTGTAAAGTACTGCTCCAAAATTGCTGTAGAGAGCACAGTCAAGAGTGTTTGGAGCAGACATACAGAGAAAAATTCAGGTGGAGCTTCCTGTCGATCTGTTTCTGCCCATTGCCTCTTGTCCTATTGCTTGGCACCACTGAGCAGAGCCCGGCTCCATCCTCTTTACACCCTCCCTTCAGATACTTACAGACATTCATGAGGTCCCCTCTCATTTGTCTCCTCTCAAGGCTGAACAGGCCCAGCTCCCTCAGCCTCTCCTCAAAAGAGAGGTGTTCTAGTCCCTTAATCACCTGTGTTGTCCTCTCCTGGATCTGCTTCAGAAGCCCCATGTCTCTTGTAGTGAGGAGCCCAGAACAGGACACAGCACTCCAGATGTGCCTCACTAGGGCTGAGTAGAGGGGCAGGTTCACCTCCCTCAACCTGCTGGCAATGTTCTTCCTAATGCATCTCAGGACACCATTGGCTCTCTTGGCCCCAGGACACACTGCTGGCTCATGGACAGCTTGTTGACCACCAGGACCCCCAGGTCCTTCTCTGCAGAGCTGCTTTCCAGCAGGTCAGTACCCAGCCTGTGCTGGTACTTGGGGTTATTTTCCTTTTATTTCTGGCAGAGTGTAAAAACTCAGAGGTTTATTGGTCAAAGTTTTAAGCCAGGTGAGCCATGAGGCAAAGGGTTTCACAGCAGTTGCTCAATAAATAATTTTTACCTGGACAACACTGATGTTTGAGTGTTTGAGGGCTGTTATTGAATGCCACTGATCAATTTCAGATTGTTTCTCATAAATACTCATTCATTTTCTCACAAATATTTATATGAATGAAACCTAGGCATATACTTAAAACTGATATGTAAAGTTGATATAAAAATCACTAATATCCATTCTTAATCAAAATTTATATCCATTCATCTCTATTCATCACCATTTCTTTGTGTATTTATTCACAATGATGTTTTTAGCAGATGTACAGACCATAAACATCCCAGTGATTCTGGAATTTATTATGAAAATGGAGAACATTGTTTCTTATAAAACATGGCATAGCAAAATAAACCTGAAGATCCCAGTGATCTGTGTGTTCTGAGCAATTTTTTGCTAGTAAGGTAAAAAAGCTTTTTTGGCTTTAAGCATCAGGTTAAGAAAGCACAAAAGCTCATGATTATTTTCATCTGCATTTAGGAAAACAGTTATTACTAGTCAAAATTTCGGTATCTTAAAAGGCTTGGAGGATTCTAGTGATAGTCATACGTTCTCTCCCTACCAGGAATATTTTCCTCAACTACAGTATCACTCTTTTATGAGTAAGTTTCCTTGACATAAAAGACCTGACTTTAGTAAGTCTTACTGAACTATGTTCAGTGTCGGTCTTAAAAATCCTCTAAATTAACCAGGCAGTTATGTTGTCTGCCTGTGCCTACGGCAGGTTTTTAGTCCCTCATAGACATGCACACACACACTCAGATATATATATGCGCACAGAGGACGCAGCAGTTCTATTCAACGTGAATTACCATTTGCTTGTCCTTGCTTATGCAGAAATGATTTATGGTGTGCTCTTTATCTCCCCTATCCTCATACAGAGCAGTATCTAGAGAGATACAGGAAAACCCCATTCATAGGGTAGCAACGACTGTATTGCTTACAATGAAGAAATTCAATTTACTTGTCGGTTGTTTTTCTGAGAACATACTTTGGGAGGAAAACTGAGCTGTGAGATGTTGTCTTCGTTTGATAGACAGGTGTCTGCTTAGGAAGGTGGGAACCTTCCTTAGAACAGAGAATGTGAATCCCCTTCCCTCCGAATTATTATAACTTTAGAATCACGGGCTCTCAGGCAAAGGTATGGGAAAAGGAATAAGAGTTTTTTACTAGTATCTATAATGAGGTAAACAATCAACAAACAAAGAAACAGTGAACAAGGTAAAAAACAGTAAACAAAACAAAACAAAACTTAGTGGCAAATGTCCCTGGGTTTGTCAGGCACTTTCCCGTTTGGTGCAGTCACGGTCACGGCCAGCAGGGGCGCTGTTGGGCTCCTAGACCAGCAGGGCAGGTGCGATGACTCCCGGGAAGCTGCAGATGGCGCTGTGCCGCGAGGTTGGATCTGTGCCACACGTGTAATGGCGGACGGGTTGGAGCCGGGTGGAGCCCAGATGGACAGGGACGCAGCAGAGAGCCCAGAGCCGGGAGATGGAGCAGCCGGGTCAGTCCACCGGGGCCAGCCAGCAGAGGAGGCGGCAGGAAACTCCGCAGTTGGGGCAGGCAGGGTACCGAGCAGCGGCAGGCAGGCTGCGGGGTGGTGGCAGGCAGGGGGGTCCCGCTCCGCGGCGGCGCGGCTGGTAGATGCCCTCCCGGAGGGGACGAGAGGATCGGAGTCCCGTGACCTTCCCCCCAAAGCAAGGACTCACCCAGCAGGCAGAGAAAACCTAGTGCAGAGCCAGGCTTTTCTTTTCCGGTGGTCCCAGCCAGAAACACAGAGACCTCTCTTCGACTGTTCTCTCCCCGAGAGCAGCGAGCGAGTGTCCCCTTATCAAATCCCATCATCTCTCGTTCCCCTGCCTGGAAAAGCCAAAGGCTTTGTCTCCTTTGTGAGCGTAGATGGCCCTTAAAGACCGGTCATTAGTTGCTTAGCAACAGAATGGGAAAAATTCCACTTGCCCCCTGCCCTCCCCCCAACCTTCCACAGATGTATGGAGTAAACACAGCACAAATAACAGGGGAGAAAATGTTCTGGCATTGCTGCTTATTCCCACTGTAGCATTGTTGCACAATCACAACATAAGAAACTGCAGACAATCAGGCTGTTAGTCCTGGTGCTCACAGGACGATTGTTTAGTACTATTTCTAACATACCTTCACTGTTCTTGTCATCACTGCAATACGTGTAGTACCTGGCTTGACTACAATGAGTGTCAGACCCAAAAAACCACTTCGACTTACCCTTAATTTTAAACATATATTACTTTAAATGTTTAAGCATAAATTGGTGCATAAGCATGTTTCTTGGAATGGAAGAATATTTTTTAACATGAGTATACTGAAGTGCTTATAGAAGACAGAATCTGTGCTTTATAAAGTCTAGTAAGTTTAAATGCTTTGGAAGCCTACATGCGTTTTAAAAATACCCACCCAAAACAGCCCTGACAGCTTTGCCATATGAAAGACTATTTGTAAAAGTTTGCATAAGTGTCTTTCTATTAAACTTAAGAAATATAAATAAATTGAAGAGAAAATCTTACGTAATTTTACTAATCATTGACTTCTAAGATGATTTAGGAGCTCTATTGTAGATGTATGTAATGGAAGGATATAAATGTTGTTCACATACAAAACTTGCCTTTTAAGGTCCCATTTAATCTCTCGTCTTCTAATGACAAGGGCAGAGCAAAGTCACTCCATATTCTTCCAAGCTGATGCACCACAACAGGAATTTGTACTTTCTTTATGCACAGTGGGGCCTTATAGCTATGGTGTCAGGAAGATTAACTATTTTCACACAAGGACAAAATACCTTTTCCCTCTCCTCCTACAACAGAGTTATAGGTCTATTATTCACACTTTCTTGTAAAGAAAACATTATTTCTTGTTTTAATCAGGTTTGAAAATCTGCAATAAAAGCATGCTCTAGGCTTCACAACTGGGTTTTCCTTAGGGATGAAAACCTCCATAATCAGCTTAAGGTAAATATTAATGTTATACCTTTTGGTTAAAGGAATGCTGGAATATGAGTATTTTATAAACTTGTTCTAAAATCTATAGCCTACATTCTCCCTCACAACACTCAGATTTTATTATTCATTATATTGCTTCATTTTATCTACACACTTCTCTTACCTAGTTAATATATGCGAGTGTCAATTCTTCAGCTTACTCCTTTAGATGCCTTCCGAAGAATTCACATTCCCCTCTCCATGACCAGCAACTTGAACAGGTGTCTTGTGGAACACACCCTGTGTAGTGAAGTACACAAGACAATCATTCATGTAGGCATGAAGCACCAGCCTGTCCTCTGGTTTCTAGCCTACTGACTTTCTATTTCAAGCAATGATACTGACAAGCATAAAAAGAGATAAAAATCACTTCCACAGTGAAAGAAAACTTGCTGCAACATTTGTGCAACCATATAGCAATGTTCAGTACAATCAGTTGTGGGCAGAGAAAACCATTTTATTTTAAAAGGATACCGGTGTTGCTCATACAGCCAAGCCCTCAAATGCTCTGAGATGCTTTCATCCAAGCAGAATGTGCAGCATACAGGCACAAGGTACATGTACCCAGTGGTTTGGCCAGAATTTCCTGCAATGACATAAGAATGCAAGGGGCTCTGTAATGAGCCTTCATTACAGCTTGCTGGGGTTTTTGACAGGAGACTGTGTGCTTTTTTTTATCTACTTATGGTTAAGAAAATTTGTGCATCTGTCCTCTTTAGTTTCTGTGAATTTTCTTTAGTCTCTTGATGTATGTTAGGTCTCCAACTCTGTTCTCTTTCTTTTTGTCATTATTTCTTAATGGCTTGAGGCTGTTCTGCTCTGGGCACAGGCTCTCTTTTCTCAGTTTCTTCTCCGCTTTCCCAGACTGGGTGCCCTGAGAACTGGCACGTTGGTATTCTGTGGTCTTGAAAACATGGGTAACCTAGTGTCACCTATGTCTGCCCCTCTGAATGCCTTCCTTCCTTTCTCTTGCTTCCAAATTTAGACATTCCCCTTCATTCACGATTCACACCAATTTTGGTGTATCTACATTTAATACCACTACAAATCTGAACAACAATATTTTCCCCTGCAGATTGAAAGAGGCATTTCAGAGCAACATCAGTGTCAGAGAAAGCCTTGAGAGAGGCTGGTGGTTTCAGAAGGATCTGAAAGAAGAACTGGATCCAGAGTATTCCCCAGAAGTGAAGAAATTCTGGAGGAACTGGGGGAAAAGGCTATGTCTGTGCACATAGGTCTCCCTGCTGATCACAGGCATGATGGAGATTAGATTTAACACATTTAAACTCTGCTTGGTTTGTTTCTGATCAATAGCACTAATACATGTTTGTTTTTTTAATCATAGATGTAGCTAAGCAGAAATTATGAGGGAAAGCAAACATTCGTTATTACTATAATCAAACAAGCATGCTTACAGAGAAAATGTTTGGTGATACTTTACTATCTCTTTCACATTTAAAACCTCTTTAGCTGGCATGACACGATGATCAATGGATATTCAATGATGTGTCCCTATATCACAGATACAATCTAAGAAACGTAATAACTCACAAATAAATATGGTGCAGCATAATTTTGTGGTACTTTTTTTAACTCTTCAAGTACACACATTTCATGAATCTTCCTAGCTTATGGACATTGTTTGAACCCCAGGGATCTCATAAATGGCATAAAATTTCAAACACTTCAAGCTTAAAAATAGTTTATATTTATCTCCCAACCTAACAAACTTCAAACTTACAAATTATCATGCCCTCATGCTTTAGTGTTTTACCACCTAGTATTTTAAATTAATGCCTTATTCTGCATTAAAGTCATCACAGATCATTTCCATTAGGTCAATTAACAAAGGTCTTGTCTAGATAGATATAGAGAGACCTTTCCACCTATTCTGCTACAGTCCTAAGAAACCTCAATATCACCAATAAGATTAAACTTCCTTATACTCTGGGTGAGAATCCTGTGACAATATAAAAAACCAGTAGATATCTTATTTATGTATATTTATATGTAAATAACAGGCACTCAGTAATCTTTTAAGTTTTACAGAATGCTCAGGTCAAAAAATATCCCCAAAATATTCTCTGTTATTAAAAAGCAGCAACATATTTTTCTGCTTTGAGTATCATCAGGTACCTTTGTCAGCAAAAAATACTTGCTCAGAAGTTTCTCAAAAATCTGACAAGTGTTGTGGAATTCATGTTGTTCAAACAGCTGTGCAAGTTTGTCTGATAGATCTGCTTTTTCTTTTTTTTTTTTTTTTTTTTACAAGACCACAGAATGCATAATACAATGATACTTGCATATTCCTGAAAAAGCACAGACACGTAGCAGGAAAAACACATAGGAAGTGTCATTGACAAGGGATACGAATCAGGTAAAAGGATTTTTGAAGCTTTATCATACTCTGTGTGCTTTAAGACACAAGGTGTTACTAACAGACACATACAGGTGATGTAAGAGCACAACAGAAACTGAGGTACCCTGACAGAATGAGGGAGGCTTCCTGTAAGATCCATCTGTTGCATATACTTTACATGCAATTAGTTTTTCTCTATTATCTCAATTGAGTCATTGCTTGACAATTATGATTTATCACTTAACAGTTTTTGATTAGTGGCAGGCATTTGTTTGTTTGTTTTGTTGCCAGGATTGCAGTCAGGAGGCAGCTATAGTCCTAAAATGGAGTGCTGTGGTAAAAATAAAATAAAAGAAAATAAAATATAAAATTTTAATTAATCATCTAACTACTAGGGATTTTACAAAAATCAATGATAATGTATTGATATTTTCATGTTACCAGTGTAGATTTTAATAAGATTTTTATCAGACAAGAAAGCATAAGCCTTCTGACAAGACACAGCAGGCTAAAGCGCAACTTAAAAATCATTAACTTCACAGTTAATTAATCTCTTTTAAATATTAACAGTGCAAAATACACTGTCTGACAAGTCTAAGATATGCTTTTATAAAACATTTAAATGCCCTTATCAAATAGAAGCAGTTCTCAAAAAAACAGGTAACTATTTAAAAAGTTACATCAACAACTAAATTGCTAATTGTCATCAAATAATACAAGGTTAAGACTCTTCTAATTAGGATCATTTAGAGACAAATATATTACTAATGTTATAACTAAAAATTGATCCTTTAAATGTACTTTTTTTTGGGGGGGGCGGGGGGAGATACAAGAAATTCCACTAAGAACTGGGACAAGCTCATCAGTTCATAAACAAACCCATCTCCCTTGATATCATCACATCCCCATGCACTCCTCAAAATCTCTTTGAAAAGTGCTTCTACATGTCCTTTCCAACCAGAAGCTCTATTTTGTAAGAGAAGACAACTGGAAAGGAGTTAGGATACAAACATTTTAAAGCACGGTCCAACAAATTTTATGACTGCTGCTAGATATTGTGAGTAGCCTGAGATTTCATTTTCTAAGAGAAAAGAAAGGGTAAGCTTTCACCTGCTATTCTTAACAGGGATATCTTACTAAAAGAACAGGCCTAAAAGAGCACTTAAGAATAGGCAAGGCAATAGAAAAAGTCTTTGGGTTTGGAAACAGCTGTTGTAATATAGAATCTATGTGTTTCTTCTAATTTTGAGGTCCTATCAGCAACCACACAAAACCCCATCCCCATCACTGAAGGTCTTTTTGTAAAGCCCTCAACTACATAGGTGTTAGCAGTTTTGAAACTTTTTAACTCATAGGATTCCTAAAAACTGAAACTTACTGTCTTTTAGAAACCAGATTTTCTTCATGTGCTCACAAAGAAGTTGCTTTTGAGTTACACAGAATAACTCATTTAAGTAATTTGCATGGAATTGTGGTATTTATTTGCCCCCTGACTTTTTTATTTGTTTGGTTTTTGTGGCTTTATTTTTTAATTTATCTTGCCTAAGAAGCATGTGTTGCGAGACTTCAAGGCAAATGTTTACAGTTTCAAGCTGTGTTCCAAGGTTGCATTCCAGATTTTCCAACAGAAATTTAAACACAGATAGTGTCCATTTTTTAATGGTGTTAATGTGCAGTAATAGTTTTCTTGTGACAAACCACATTAAACCAATGAAGGAAGTTGACAGATGCAAATTTTCATGGCCCTTTATATTTTTTACTAAAATAAAACATTCTTTTAAAAGATATGGGATTGATTGTTCCCACAGTAGTAAGAACTAACAGATGACAAAGTTTAAAAAAGCATTAAGAAACAATTTTTCCCAAATAATTTCCTTCTGTTCAGATAAAGAACACAAGAGCATAGGTTTAAATGAACTCATACTGTATTTTGTGCTCAAATTGCTTAAAAAAACTTATATGTTTGACTTGTTCAAGGACCTAGCTTTGAAATACTATAGCAGTGCAATATTCAGGACAGCATGCACATACTGGTTAACTGCTACCACTGCTGTAGAACTAGGTTATTGTACTGCCAATTCTATGTTAAATCTCCTGCTAAAATTGTATGAATAACTTAGTTCTTATGCTCAATTCCTTGAGTTTTCTCAAGATTCTTAAAAATCTATGCAAGATTCTTAAGAAGATAAATATTAACAAGTGATATTTCGCAGCATCTATCTTGATAAGAAATATTTTGCAGATTTAAATCTATGCAACAGCAAGAAACAGAAGGGTTTTCTTAATCCCCAAAAGGAAATAAATTTTAAAAATAAATAAATAAAATTACACTGTAAGGCAAGAAGTAGGTACCCTGAAAAAAAATCTCAGAAATAAAAAAGACCTCCTGCAGTAATGATTTATCATTCTTGTTATTACAGTAACCTCAAAGCAGGAGGGGATGGTTTAAACCTTATTCATAATTTTTGAGCTTTTGAGTTTGACAGCTGCAGTATCATATATCTTGATTTTGAGAAGTTAAAGGAAGCTTCCATACAAAGACTTCACAGTATTTCAAAAATAAGTTGTATGTGTGAAATAAATTAGTACTCAACCAGTTATAAAGCTACAGGTGACAGTTTACAAGAAAATAAAGCATATATCTCTTTCTGCAGACAAACTGTATATACTGACTTTCAATCTACACTTAAATCCAGCAAGAGCAATTCAGTGCTCAGGAACTGTGAACTTTTCCTCTTCATGCATTTTTGCACTGCCTGCCGTTCTGGAGAAAGCAATATAGATTGTGGCTGGAGGAATCTTCTCCCTCTTAGCAAGTACACAACTGCAGGACTGATAAGATGCAGTCACCTACCCACACAAAGGCCCTAAGTCATCACAATATATTAGTGCCTTCTCTCTTCTTGAATGAGCGCCTTTGGCTTTGAGAGGACCTGAAGTAAAACATGTTCGTACCAGTATACAGCAGTAGTGCATATCTGCCTTCCACTGGGCAAATCCAGATGCTCTCCCACTCATATGGTCCCACACCCTTTGTGCCATTGAGGACTCAATGAGTAGGAATACATGCAAGAAGCCTTTCAGTAAGAAAAGCAATTCTCATTTTTATGGCATGAAAAAGTGCCTTGTGTGAATGCAATTACACTGTGAGCAATGACAGAGGGAGACGGTGTATTTGCTGCAAGTTAGTGTGAGTTAACACATCCCTCTGAAACATGACACTGTTCTCTGGACACTGAAAACAGGAGGATGAAATTACACAAATAGGACTGAAAAACATCAAAAATACTGTATCTGACAGTGAAAGGGGTATGCAGTTTGGAACAATTACGTAGTGATGTGGTAGGTGCTTACCCTGGTCAACATCAGAGCTGTGCAGGTTATTGACTTCCAAGGTAGCTGTGGAGGACCAGGCACAAGCATGTTTTGTCTCAAACATTCCAACCGTTGCAACAGGAAAGTTGTGACTGGAAGAAAGGGTCCTGTGGAGGTGGGGCAGAGCTGCTCTGAGCCAACTTCCTTCTCAGTTTCTAGCTTGCAAGTCTGCCTCCTGTCTCAGTGCTCCTGTGTCAAGAGAAAGGTTGAGTCCCAGGCAGCTCAGTAGAAAGTGCTCCTGGACCCCCAACTTACCCCAGCTTATTTCTGGAAGGGCTCTGAGGGCTGACTGCACTCACAAAAAATAGGGCACAAATGGTGAGAAAAATTTATTTTGCATAAGAGGAATATATCAGGTAAAGTATAAAAGGATCAGTCTCTTGCTCTCTTCTGTCAACCTCAGACCCAGATCACCCACAGCAGCAAGACAAACACAGGATCTGAGGACTGGCATCCTTTTTCTTTCTTTCTCTCTTTACTGCCTTTATTCCACTCCTCTCTCATTTTATCTTGGCAAGTGCAGCAATCATAGCCTACCCCTTGCTCCGCACCTGAAGTTTGTTGTAGATTTGGGAGCTTGTTAAAGCTCTTTGTAAAAGTTGGGAGCTTAGTAATCCATACTTATTAGTCAACACTTCTATGACTAAATAACAGGTTAGTTGCTGGAATTAACTGTACAATAAAGCATAAAAGTTCCCTGACACATGGAGTGGTGTCTTTCATCAGCCCAACAAATATTTATAACAAACATCATGCTCGCTTCCAGGCCATGACACTAGTCCGCCAGGAAAACGTGAAGAGCTGGTTACTAGAGATGAAACATATTTTGGTTTGTTTCTTTTGAAGTTGGAGACACGATGTATGAAGTTTCACTCAGAGGATTTACTGCCAACACTGTCAGGTGCCTCAATGGTACCTAAGGTCCTTTGGTAAACAATTAAGATCTAAAAGAACATTGTAAATGGTAATAATTATCTCTTTAAAGAAAAAGTACTTTAAATCCTTGTTAATTGCTATGAGAACATGAATCTAGGCTCCCTACTGTTACTGTTATTATTTTGGCATTAACACGTCACATTAAGAAAAATAAGTTCCACACTTCAGGGGATTAGTGCCAGCTACGAAAGAGTCAAACACCTAGAGATGAATTAGAATAGCAATAATCATAAAGTTGATCTTTCAAGCTGAAAGAAACCTGAGGTGCAACAAAATTTATACAGAAATAGTATCATCTTAAAAAGCCAAATAGGAATCATCACTGTAGAATAACACAACAGTGCTTCATGTCTCAGGAGACACAGAATCTTAAATTACCTAAATATTGTATTTACTATTCCACCCTGTCAGTTTCACAGAGGCAGTAACACATATTTAAGCAACCTTCATTACAAACCACTGACAAGAAGCAGAAGAAAAGTATGGTGGCTTACAAGAAAATTAGAGAGTATCATCTTAGTTAAACCTGACATGACTTCTAACTAAATTCTTACAAAGAATTTCCAGGATATTTTCCCCATTCAATTGTTCATTAAAAAAATTAAATTGGATGTGTAATAAATTTAAACTCCATCTTAAGAACTTTACATATGTGCATTACTAAAGAATTTAAAGTTGGCATGTAAGAATACAAATGTGAATATTTTTGTGGGGGTCATTTAACAAAATTATTAAATATCACATTGGAAGAAAGGACTATCACTGGAATTAACACTTTCCAGTTACTAAGAAATGCAGCTGCAATAGCCTTTTCCTCCTTCAATCACTTCAAATATGCCAAATCCCTATATGGAAATAAATACATTTTTTACTCCATTGTTGCATTTCAGGTAAAGAAAAGGACAGCATGTTATGCATAATGTACATTGTATATATGGAAAATCTAATCCCACCCTCCCTGAATTTATGAAATAACTAATGCTCAGTGTTGATGCTAGTGCCATAAAGAGCTGATGTTCCTCTCGTGGAGTCTAATAGCACCAAAAGACATTTAACTAATTTGGTCATCCATTCAGGAAAATGGGATACTCTTTTAAGCCTGTGTGGAAAAAATTGCTTTTATTATTTTGAATCACAGTGGTAGTCACTGAAGTATCTATTTCATCATTTACATGACTATCAACAGCCTCTTAGTCTTTCACTTGAGAAGGAAATTTAGCAGCGTCGGATTTATCTGAGCCAGGAGAAACACTACTTGAACTGTTCTCTGCAAGAGAAACATTTTCTGAACCTGTTTTGAAAATGCTTGAATCAAATGCCAGCTGAGGTGAAAGGGCACCAGGGCAATGTGCAGCTTCAAGACATGAATATTGCCTACATAAACATGTTTTGGAACACAGTACAAATTTGTAGCAAAAGTTATGTCATGTCAACAGAAGCAAAAAAATCCTTAGCATATGAACTACCTTCTGTTCACTGAGTCGGAGTTGCTGGAGGCAACTTAATTTGGCATTCAGTAAATTTAATAGATCTCAAAATTAATGGTTTGTGCTTAATTTGTGTAAAAAGGAAAGAAGCAACTCCATGGAAGTCACATCTGTATCACGTTAATGTTGCATATTTTGTTCCATACAGACCAAGCTGATCCATTTCTCAACGAGAGAGATAATATATCACTGACCACATAGTAAATCTTCCTAATTTTCTATTAAATTATTGCATTAAATATGTTTGAATGAATTCTTTCAGAAAGTAATTAATATGACATGGATATGAAAAAGTGTGTTAACACTGGGATTACAATCTGTTTATCTGGGGCTGTTCTTGTTTATTTTATTATTTTCCTCAGACAAAGTATACAAATACTGTTTTAAGCAGCTAGTGTTACAGAGCATGGTAATACAGCTCCTTTTAAATGATATAGGCTGTTGGGAAATCTCAAGACATGCTGAAATGGACTATATTGTGCTATGTTTGCTTGTTATGATGGTTTGAGAAACCTTATCTGGGCTATTGCTTAATGCCATCTGAAAGAATATGACAAATGTCAAATAGCTGCATATATTACCCAGAAAAATGTATCCCAAGAATGTTGAAAAGGCAATTTGGTATTAGGGTATGTAGAAAACTCTCTAATGGCAAGAAAATTAATCACATGGAAACATTTGATTTAGAGAATGTAATAAAACAAGGAAAGTAATTTCCCTAAAAATCCATGCCAGTGTCAAAACCTTTCTTCACTGAGTAAAAAAAGGGAGAATGTGATACTTTCACATTTCCTTAAAATACCAAGCCAGTCCTCCACCCATTCTGTTTTTCTTCTTTTTACCTTTTGCCTCCCTGCTTTGCAGTTCATTTTACATCTGAAATAGCATCAGCTGCAGTGAGCAACAAAAACATGTCTCTTAAGAACAAAATAAAATGACTTTTTGGGCAAGGAAGACACACAGTCACTGACCTAGTAAAGCATTTTTTGTTGCTGCTCTTGGTTGGCATTCTCATAAGCTAAATGGGAAATGCAATCCTGCTGAAACTACTACACAGTAGATGTAAAGCTCAGTGGTAAACACAACCAGGAAGCTGCTTGCCTTTGAAAATTAAGAGATGCATTTAGCATATTTTCTGAGAGATTTGTTTTACGATGAGAGAGAGTGAGTACTTAGCTGAGAGAGGAATAGTCAATCACAAAACAGTAGATCTAGGATCAGTTACTTGCATAGAAATCTTTCAAAAAAAAAAGTAAACAATAGCATGAAGAGAAGATAAATGTCCTATTCAGGCATATAAACAGGCAGTTAGGAAAGAAAACCTGAAAGAATGGGGTTAGACTAAAGAAAAGACAAGGAGGCGCAGTGATTACAGATTCAAATACAAAAGGCAGCTGCAAAGAACAGAAAAATATTTTCTCTGTGCCTATGAACAATGAATTATGGATTTAAAGCACTGCATGACTGATTCACACTAAACATGAAATAAGGGTTCTGAGGTATAGACATGCACAGGGAGAGCATGTCTGGGGACCATCATGGACAGAACAAACTTTTCTCAGGAATCATATGCCTTCAATAGGGTCTGGATGTGCACACCATGACTGATCTCAATTTGAGCTTCAGACAAATTCAGCTAGGAAGGACTCTGAAAGCTGACATGGGGGGATGAGGAGACATCTTACAGAAGATCTCCTGACACTAAAAGTGCCCTAACACCATATCTCCAAAATTCATGATGGCCATATACTGAACTGCCTACAGAAAGGAGATTATGTTTCTGAGATATCAGGTCTAAAGGGAAACCCAAGGCTGAGAGGCTTCCTAAAAGATTAGAAGATTCTGAATGCACCCACAAGAAGTACAAACATTCTCACAATTCAATCCTGTGACACCAAAGCCATAAAGGTCCCTTGACAGCTTCTGATGAGATTTCTCATTTTCCTTTAAATCACCTATAACACATCTGGCTGTGTTCCAAGCATTTCCACTCAGCAGAAGTCCTAAGTCATGTATGACTAGAGCATAAAGGGATTGACAGATTTATATATCTTAAGGACAGAAAGAGACAGTGTTATAACCTAGTCTGATCCTCACCTACAGGAAGGAATCATAAACATTGTCGGAAAAAGCACGTGCCATTAATAGGACACAAAACTAAAGGTACCTGCTACATGATGCCAGCAATAAATGCTTATTTAGAAGAATTCTATAACCCCAACAAACCCACTTTTAATATGATTGTAGTTTAAAATTATTAAATGTAGATTGTTGTCCCTTGTGTAAAAAAGAAAAAGGTGTCCTGTTCTTCATTGTCTTTCATTGTAAGACACACCAAACCCCAAGTTCCATACAGATTTTCTGAGATACATGAAAATGATCTGCTGATCAACAATCTTTAGAACAAGCCTAAATGCACTCAACTTGCCTTCAGAAGATCAATACTAACATCAAATGAAACCGAGGCTATGCATTCTATATACATACTCACCTCACATGTTCTTGGGTCAGTAGAAGGTTGAGTTCATGGTATTACACAGTCACCCACTTCTCCCCACCAACCTGCAAACATTCAATACTCATTCAGTAAATAGCCTCAGGTAGTTCAATAGAAGGAAAGGCTTTAAAAATTGTTGGCAATCACTCTGGTAATTTTACTTTTTAATAACTTTTTACAAATAAAATAAAATCATCATCAAATTTCATCCTTTATTTATCACATTCTTATTGGGTCTTCTATATGCAACCATTTTTTTAAACAGGCCATCATTCCAAAGTATGCTATCAAATGTGAGACAAGGCAGAGAAAAAAAATCAAAAGATCATTCCAGCCAAGGCTGCTCTGTGGATCCCATTTCTTCATTGAAAATTAAAATTATTGCTTTCACCTACTGTCCCTACAAGCATGGACTTTATATGGAATAGTGGTTAGCAACAATAACAATAATCCAGAGTCAGAAAAAAGTAACTATATTTGGGAACAAAAAAATTACAGTTAAGAAAATGAGGGACATGACAGAAACAAACACATGGACTCATCTCCACATAACATGGGATCCCTAGGGACTCCTCAGTTTCATTGAGACTAAATATTGTCATATGCTTCATATCCATTCATGATGATTAAAACCTGGATCTTTAAAACGCTCTATAAGGTTAAAAAAGTCTGGGTTTTTTATATCCTATCTGCCATTATATGAGCCGGTTTCTTTCAGTAAGTTTTTTTCATGTATTTTAGTACTTTTGTTTCCCCAGTCCAACAAAGGCAGACAAAAGCATGCCTGGTTATTTTAGAAAGGCATGGCATTTCTCAGCATGCCTGCTGCCCAGCTGAAATTGCCTGTTTAACACTATTCATAGCCTTGCTTAGTGGGATGTTTGTATCTTTCCCCCCATTTCTTTATACATGCAGGTATAGGCAATGTTAAATCAATATATTCTTTTAAATTTTCCTCAGATTAAGGAATTAAAATAAAAACACAATAAAATTGCAATTTTCATCCAAGCATTCATTTTGAGGATATCTAATTCTCTATTCCTTTTTTTAAAGTGGACTACAAAAAATGTTTCCACTGAAAAAACTACATTCTTTCCAAGACAGTGGAGGCAAAGTTTCTCAAGGCAACTTACCTTTTTTAGGGACAGTATCTTCTAAAAGACAAAACACTAAAACTCACAATAACGTACAAGAAGTTTATAACAGAAATGCAGGCTTTCAGTAACAAAGCACCAAAATTTTTGACAAAATTTTACAAAGGAAAATTACAAGAACTTGCACCTTTGCAAGTGAAATATAAAACACGTAAAAGTGAATAAAGGCTTCTACTGACTTGAGTGTTTTAATCACCAGGTATTAAAACTTCAGGCTTCCAAAACCAGTACTGCAGGTAAATTTAAGAATATCTACATGACAAGAAGTCACGAGTTAGACTAATACTTCAAAAGTTCCATTTAATACCAATTTCAAACAATATTTTGGCTTGACAAAGAAACCCACAACAATATCATTACGTGCACATTCACATTGAGGCTCTGTCAAAGAGGGAGGTGATCGTCCCTCTACCAATTAGTTACAAAGGCTGTGTACAGCCACAAGACTTCTAAGATGGACATTTCCATTGTGTCAAAAATAAGACGAGGCATGTTTAGAGGTGGGTTACTGTTTTGGGTTTTTTAAGGTTTTTTTGTACTGCATCTAATATCAATTTAATGGATAGGTGGTCTTCTATACTGAAAGTTCTATATGTCTCTGAATTACTTACCTGTCCACCAGAAGCATCTTGAGATTTTAGACTTTAAATCCAGATTTAAGAAGAACTTACATAAAGAAAAGACAGCACCTTTCAACCCCAATTGTCTTTGAAGGATTGCCGCCACAAAAGAAATTGCTAGTGCATGAAACAGGCTGAAAGCTTGCAAAACTGACAGTGAAAATAGTAGACATTTGAATAAACACCATTGTTTCAGTAGAGATCAAGTAAATTGTGCAGCGTATTGGAAAAGATATATATTAATCAAAGTGCTTTGCTTAATTAGCATTTGACTGCCATATGCTTGGCACCTTAACACGGCAGGACAGTTGTGAAACTCAGTTAAGTAAACACTAGTACCAGTTGTAAGCCATTTGTTCTCATTCCATGTAAATCAGCAACAAAGCATCCTACAGAGAAAAAAGAAAAAAATTATTCCTTCCCTAAAAGGTGAGACAGTGCCTGAGGAATGTCCAATTTATATTATGCTTACACTGTTATCAAGGTCTTAAATGAGCAATGTCTAAAGTAATTAAAAATATTGTTATTATTTGAATAACCTAATGCCAATGGATGAGAAACATCTGGTTGCAAAACTTTATCATCCTTAGAAAGCATTAAATGCCCCAAGACGTTTCTCTCAGCAGTAGCTGATCTTAAACTGATAATACATTAATATGATCCATCTCCATCACATATGCGTAAATACAGCCCTCTGTTTTCCCAGGAATATCTCACACACACACATAAAGCATCCCATATAAAATAAGCCTTTCATAATTTTAAAACTAGGACTCTAGGGCACAGTTCTTCTCCAAAGAGCAATGGTTTATAGACGACATAACTTTTGTTATCCCTCAATTATTATTTTCCACCTACAAGTTGTAAGATCAGTTTTGATCTTGACTCATGACAGGGCACCACACTATCAGTAAATGGGAAAGCAAATAACATCTTCCACCACACCTTAAAACAGGTGTTATTCATACTAAAATCTCAGTTTTACCTATATGTATAGCTCTTTAGGTACACTGTATACCTACATTTGTAAGAAGTTGTGCTAGGGACTCAATCCTTAACATTATTCTACAATTGAGGTTCTTCCACAGAAGCAGTGCTTCCAAATTCTTCAGGACACACATCCAGGTGCCCAGTAATGGATTCACCAAGTATATTCTAGGTTTTTTTCTTCAATTTTGCTGAGAAAACTTCGTTAAGCAGCATTTATAAACAATCAACTGATATTCTGTACTTGAGTTTTCATAAAACTTTAAAATTCAAGTCACTAGTGTTTCTTTAAAATGTTAGCTGTCTGGGGATAAAGGAAAGGCCTCTTTTAATTTAATTTATTTTACAGATTATGGCAGGGTAGAATTATATATCTACTTTCCTGTGGAGGAAGAAGGGCAGTTACCAGGAGGACCATATATGAGCCTGCTCACTTCAACATCTTTATATATGATCTGCAAAAAAGGATGACTTGTGAAGATAGAAATTATTCAGAATCATCAAAATATAATCTTAAAGCGGTACCAGTGGGGCTGAGAGATAATACAGAGGTAAAAGTAGGAGCAGGTTAAATTAGATACAGAAAAGTACATATAACACACATGGAAAAATAACATTAACATCTGCACTGACCTACTCAGCTGATAATAACTAAAAAAGATTTCTTGTCATCCTGAGCCTTTTGAAAATTCAAAGTTACACCAAAGAAGGGCAAATAGAACATTTGCAACTGTTTTAAAAGAAATAACAATCACAATTGTCAATCTACTACTGCTGAAGCCACTGATATGCCTAATTCTGATCACCATGTACAAAGACTATGCAAAAGAACTAGAAGAGGAATGATAAACAGCAAAAATGTAAGAGTGATCAGATGTTTGGAAAACTATACACTTTAGTTCTGAAAAAAATTTTAAAAAAATTTTGAAAAGAGTATGTTAGAAGTTAATAAAGCATTGATTAATGTGGAGAAACTAAGCCAGGAATGATTTTTGCTGTTTCTTCTGAAAAAGGAACAGGTGAATGACCAAAGAAATCATCACGCAGCAAGTTTAAAGCAAACTAACAGAATTTCTTTTCCATCAAAAGGAAGGGTAACTACAATGCACACTCGTATGGAATGTGGACACCAAACACAAAAATTACCTTAAAAAGAAATTGACAAATCCCTTGAAAACAAGGCAATCCATATTTTTAAAATATGGTATTACAGACACACCACACAATTAAAGAGATTATTTTCTGATTATGTGAATTATATAAGGAATGTCTCAAGAAAATAAAACTTTTCCTTTTCCTCGTGTCACAGATTTCCTAGTCTAGAACTACACATGATGTTGAATGAAAGAAATTCTGCTCTTTAGAAGCAAAGATGGCTTTATACATTGCAAAAGTGTATGCATCTCCTTCCATTTTTTTCTCCCCTGCCCAGCGGAGGAGGGGAGTGATAGAGCAGCTTTGGTGGGCGCCTGGTATCCAGCCTAGGTCAATTCATCACAGTTTACAAAAACAGAATTCATACTTTTGGATGACTTAATCCAGTAGACCAATTTTAAGCATTTAAGTAGAAGCTTGAATATGCCCTGACTGGGGTCTGGTTTGCAGACACACACAAATTCACGTGATCCTGCAAACACAGGCGGATTCTTGTACAAGTAAAGTTTATAGGGGCATGCAAAACTGAGACGCAAATGCTAGGTTTGCCATTAAAAATCCAAATTAAATGCTTCTGAAATGAGTGCTGCTTTGGGTAGAACATGAGCAACCCGACCCTTCCCAACTGTTTACCTCAATTACATGAGAGGCTTCCCACAAACTTGAAAAGTAACATCATTTGTATCTAGAAATGAAAGGAATACAAGTCTTAAAATCAGAACTTTTAAAGGCCATCTTTGCAGATATTGAAATAATTAAGGAAAAAGCAGGATCTGCATGGTGCAGTTCATCAGGAATAATCAATAAGCACCAATGTATCCACAAGCTGACCTACTTATACACCTACACTTATATTTTTGATGTAAATATCTACAATACAAACAAAAAACTTGCCATTGCAAACATGTCTAGATTCAAGACAAATGAAAAATAACTTCAGCAAAAATCATTAACACCTTAAAACTCAGTGCTCAAAAGGAAAAAAAAAGAGGAGGAAAGAGATGAGTGAGGGGAAAAAAATCTGATAGATTTGAAAAAGAAGATAGAACAGTAGGAACAAGATGCATAAGTTGGGCTGCATGAATAGGCAGCAGTGTATTGTTGAGAAACAAACCCTAGCCTTTCCCTTTTGTCTCTACCCACTTACAGCCAGCAACTGGTTTTACAGCTGGGTAATAGAACTGCTGTTTGTCAGTACATGAACAGTTTACAGCTTTTCCACTCATGTACATGTGTGTAGCATTAGCCGGTCCTCGGCTGAACTCTATGTTAGCACGATAAAGGAGGTGGAAGGGTGGATTTCTGGAGAAATGGAGCATTAGGAAAAAAGTCACAATTGTTGATTATAATTACATATGCTCAAGAAAAGCCATATAGTAGTTTTAAAAGCTCTTTAGTTTCCCTTTGAGGTGAAAGTCACACAAAGAAGGGAATAATCTGGGCAGGTTTCCAAATTCATCTTGCAAATTGAAGTGTTGCTCACTCTGTTAAGAATGGTCATTCTGCCCATGACAACACAACTACAAGCACTGAGGATGTGTTTTGAGCACCTGCTGGTACTCAGCAAGTCATCTGGAGAACACCATGACTTGACAGCTACCTCACTGAATCAAAACAGGTGATGCTTACAGACATTTTGGAAACCCCTAGCAATCCATTTTATTTATTTAGCTATTTATGCAGGGCTGGAGACACAGCTGGTATTTGTTCCCATTGCCTACATTTTGAATGAATTTGTCTGGCCTAGACACACACACTGATGTTCCCAGCTAATATGTCACTTGAAATTTATTTTCATTAGCACAATTCTCACCCAGGAAACTGTTGATTAGTGTATTCAAGCTGTGTGCACAATATACCATTTTCTCCTTCACAGAGTAATGGATGAGAACATTGGAAATGTTTGGTTTAATCCCTAAACTTCCTGTTTAACTAACCTTGTTCCTCTTATTTTCATGTATTCCCCTGTCAGTTAATATTAAATCTAATTGATCTCTCTCCATAAGCATATGCCAGGATTCAAGGTGCCAAGGATATCAAGTTAGGATGAAATTCTCACAGTTCTCAAAATTGCTCTGCAGCTGGATTAAAATTTCATTGCTCATGAACTGCACAGTTCATGAAATACACTTCGGTAATAATTCTATCTCAATGCAATGAGGTGGTAGATTCAGCTGAAAATATTTTACTAGGAGATCCTTATGCTGGAACGCTGACTCTACAGTATCTGGATGCTCCACAGCACAATGCTGACTCCATAAAAAGCTTTGATATAAATAAGACAAATGATTTCCAGATGCCTCACAATTCCACAACCCCCTTGACTATGGAGCTAAGCAGCTTTGGCATTGAGCTTAATAAGCTCTCCAGTTACCAAGCTCCCATCTGGGCATATTCTGGAAAAGACAAAAATTCCTCCCAGTTTCCTATCTGTGGGCTGGAAATTCTGATGGTGAAACTCTCGGTTGACAACAACTCAGAAAAAAATCAATGGTAACCTGAAAGGTTAGTGATGTTAACAGTTAACAGCAATAAAATTTGAAGTACATAAATGGAGACTCAGAGGGGTAAAAGGAAGCAACGCTGTTTCTAGCAGTTATAGAGAAGAGCTTGTTCAGTAAAGAAGAAAATAATAGAAAATTTTGGTTATTCTCACTAAGACTTTTGCTATTGACCTTAAGAATGACAAGGTTTGATTGATTTCTTCCATGGTGAGAAAACCGACAAGCATACATCTGCAATGTGTCTGCTTTGAAAGTCTCCAGATATGCATAGATGGAAAGTCTTTGCAGAATCTCAACCTTGATAAATGACTAACAGAACAGGGACCAAGGAAAGAGGTCCTCCTCCTCATACAATAGTTTTCACTGTGATTGGTGACTGGTATTTACCTGGAGTAGCATTAGAGAACCCATTTTGGCAGGTTATCTTTTCCTCCTGCAACGCTGTTTGCTTTTATAGTTTTTCCTTTCACATATCCTACTTTCAAAATGTAAGCAAAAAAAGAAAATTGTATCCCTTAAGAAGGACCATCTAAATGCCATGCCATTCTAAAAAAACTGATTGGTATTAGTGCACTGAAACAAGTGACACAAAAGCATTTAAGTCATCAGATCATCTGATAGACGTGCTCAGAGTGAGGGAGCTGGGATTGTTTAACCTGGAGGATCACAGGGGATCTTACCAGTGTGTATAAATACCTGATGGTGGATAGTAAAAAAGATGAAGCCAGGCTCTCATCTCTGGTGCCCTTGACAAGACAAGAGTCTCTGAGCATAAATGAAAAAAAAAAAAAAAGAAAAAAAAAGAAAAAGGAGGGACAAAAACCCCAAGAAAATATTTAAATATAAGAAAAAAAGATCATTTACTGTAAGTATAATTGAGCAATGGAATAAGTTGCCAGAGGGAGCGGAGTGTCCATGTTTTGAGGTATGCAAAACTCAACTGGACACAATCCTGAGCAGCATGGCTTTGAACATATGAGGTGCATTAGAATACACCCTGGGCCCTTTCACCCTGTTATTCTATGGTTACTGATTCTGTGTAACAATGCACATTTTTCTTTGAATCAACCTAGGTGAAAAATTCTTATATGATCTACCCAAAAACACTCAAACTCCTTTCAAGTAGAAAAAGAAATTTTAGGGTAAAAACTAAGGAATAGTTTCTATACTCTATTGTTAGCACTGATTGGATTGAAACTTGAGTACATTAATTCCTTGTAAATACATTTCATGTATTTAGCTACTACAGGAGTGAGTGCTCCAGAAATAAATATGACATTTACAGTTACTTAAACTCCTTGCAGCGCAGGATTAAAATAGTCCAAATTCCAGCCCAGGAGGTTGTGTAAGAACTAAAACTGTGAAGAGTAGCATCTGATTTACAGCTAATTTAAAGTAAGAGATTTTATCCAAATTGCACTTTAAAAGCTGCGAGAATAGTGTAAGTGTTCCAATTATAATTCACGTGGGTCTATTAATTGTTTCTGTAAGTACAACATGCTTATGTAAAGTCTAGTCTGAGACATCTTCAGTTAGATACAGAATAAAGAGAAAAGCTGCCTTCAAGAAGTCAATTTATTTGGTCCCTGATAAGTGTTTTAAGAAAAGTATTTTCTACCCTCTGGTTTTTGGCACTTACTTTTTATTTACATTGTGTTTTCACAATCTTCCTGAAATTCCATTGCTGCATACAGTGTGGGAACCAAGAATTCCCTAAAGCACAGAACTTGCTTCATATCCTATTACCTGTCTTACTTCCACTTTGAATCTTATCAAAATTTTTTTAAAAATAAATTCAACTTTCCCAAGGAGCAACTTCTCCAAAAAACATAACAACTTACAAGTCCAGATAACCTTTCTTTATGAACTTTCAAGCATGAGAGTATTTTGAAAATTAGTCATGAAGTCTGTGACCAATAAGTACACTATATATAATTCACAGGTAAGTTATCACATGACACAGGCATTGAACATATGAACCAAGGGACCATCACTCCCTATCAAGCACTGACTTGACTGAACAGCCAAGTTTAAACTCATGAGACACCTTCAACATTTTCACTGAAGTCCATGATCTTGGAGCCGTACGATGGAAATACCGAGGGCAAGTTGGAAGCCATGGAAAGCAAACAGAAGAGGGCTGTCTACACAGCCTTTCTACTGATCCAGGTATGCACCAACAACAAAGGAATGGTCCAGCTGCTTTCTCATCTGATGTCCAGTGCCAGACAATTAAAAAAACCCAAAAATCATGGTTCCTCACTGAAGGGATCCCAGTGGGACTTGCTGAAAAGGCAGATAAGATCTGTGGGCCTGAATCTCACATGTCCCAAGGTGTAAAACTGACTATGCTGCTCCCTGATGCAGCACATCCATTCATGACAAATATGGCCAGCCACCAGTTTAATTATTATTTACTGAATGAGTAATATCAAAATACTTGTTTGTTTAGTGTCAGCAAAGATTGAAGTGTCACTTTTAAAAATATTGCTCAATAACATTATTTTAACATTTTTCTTTTGATAAGTCTGATTAATACCACATAAGTGCATCTTTCAGCAGAAGCACAGATCAGTATATTAAACAGATAAAAACTGGTTTCCTAAAATGCTCACTTCTTCAAGTAAGAGGGTATTAAATCAAAGGAACCTTAATTTGAGACAGTTTTGTGTTCATGCATTCTAATATGGTTCTTCAGCTTTAAAAATTAGGAGATTTTTACAGATGTTGAGATATTGATTTAAAGATTTAATTTTAGTCAGTCAGTTTTCAGGTTTTGTCCATTTTCACTTGTTCTCTATAGCTTGCAATGACCGTATTGAGGAAATGCAATTACTTACACAGAGACTGAAAGCACAGCAGCACAATTGCAGTCTTTTTTCAGCTAATACAGTCTTTTAATGTTAATAATTTATATAGAAGAGAATTTTTTCAGTTGTCATAGTACTGTGCATAATGAATTTAAAGATGGGTTTATAGAAAGATTAACCTGTATAAGAAAAAACATGATGTAAGAGACTACAAAAACATAAGGTGAGAGATTAAGGGAAATCCTGCAAAATAATCTTTAGACCATAATAATTATCAGAACATGAAGAAAAAAGAGGTCAGATAAACACATTAAAATGTTATTATATAAAAGGTTTAATGTAAATCTAGGAAGGTCAATTGTAATTTGGTAAAAGATGCCTGACTAAAGAAAACAAATCAAAGGAGGCTGAAAACAGTTCAGAAAGAGACAGGAGGATATTTTTTTTTTCCCCAGTATGACAAGCACCACCAAAAGCTACTATTTGGAGATATTTTTCTGAGGATGGCCCAGTTCAAATTCATATGAATAAAATTGATTGATCTGGAAGGTGAAAATAAAACCTCCATTAACTCTTCAAGAATATTAATAGGGTAAAGTAAAATAAACTTCCTTTCATTTGATTGTCAAGTACGTAAAAATGGTCTGGCTAACATACAAGAGTACTGCAGAAATGCACCTGCTGTTCTGAAAGTTAAAAATAACTTTTTAGTTTCTGTGAATTACTCTGAACTGCAAAAGAAATAAAATCCATCTTAAAAGAAAACAATAATAAAAAAAATTGCCTAGCAGATATTTCAGGAAAACTCTTCACATGGTGATTACAAAAGACAATCATTAGAAATGTTATTGCTAAAAATACTAATGCAGAACATGAAATAATATCTCATCATTATTAAATTGTCAGGCAGTTGCCTGGAGAGAAGCTTAAGAAAATGTAGAAGTAAATCCATTCTTTTCAACGAATATATTATCTTCTTTAAAGTAGTCTTGAAAACTTTGCTAAAAGACAACTCCATACAGTTACAGACAAATTGATTTCTTAGTAATAATTGTGCTACCATACTTAACCCACAAGGACAGGGAGATATAATGCTGTCTTGCACTCATGCATGTATCATTTGTTCCATATCAAACCTGATATTCAAGTAATTAGATGTATTTGCTATTCAAATGAATTAACTAAAGTGAGCAGGGGTGTTAAATCTATGGTTGGATGGTTTGTATCTTTGCACTATAACCACTGACATTCTGTTAATGCATGAGATTTAAAAAAAAAATTAATGAAAATTAAATTAATAGCCTTCATTCAAAATATTTTCTTTTGGATCATGACCTGAAGAACTGCATTTCTTACCCAGTATTCTGATTTTAGCCCAGATTTCTCTTTTCTTTCATATGGCACATCTCAGTTATAATACCTTATACATTGCAGTCACAAATGTTAGCCACTAGTCATGCAAAATACAGATCTCAGCATCTACTGCCTGAAAAAGATTATAAAAGTCTTTGGACTTTTAAACAAAGAGGATAAAAGTCCTAAAAGCAACACTGAGAGTCAACTGTAAGATCTATTGATTGGGCCACAATCATTTAAGCACAGCTGAAATTTGTTTGCCTAAATTTATCAGAGAATGAGACTCACTGCCATCATGCTTGTACTGTCACATAGAAATGTTTACCAAATTGTAGAATTAGCATCATTTTAGAAAAGGACACAAGAGTGTATTGTAAATCCTTGTCAGCTCAGACAGAAAAGCCTTTGCGGTCTTCATATATATTTTGTTTTACTGTGAGTGGAGTATTTTTTCTGTAAGAGGTGTTAGCTCGTACAAGAACTTTGCAGCTAGTACTTCTAGAAATACCTTGTCCATTGACGGACAGAACTGGCTGTACTCCAAACAGCTACATGTTGCAGCTGAGATGGAAATCCATAGCCAGAAACAGATTGCATGAGCAGAAAAATACTTGGACAGGCACTCAGAAAGTTGTCACATAAATAGGCATCTGTGAAGAAGCAGACAAACCCTGAAAAAAAGTGACTTCTGGTCTGGTCTGAAAACAGCTTTAATACTGGCAAAAAAAACAACAACAGAAAAGCTAAAGAAGAATGTGATCTTCACTGTGAAGCATGAGAGAATCGTTCAGTCAAAAAAGGATATCACAGAAATGTGACAATTTATATTTAGTCTAATTATTAATTTATTAGTTATGCAATTAGCCATGAGAAGCATAAAACAGGAATTGATGTTGAAGATACATTGAAGGCAGGAAATTTTTTCATGGCTAAGCAGTCCCTGGTTCCAGCAATACCATAACACTATTTTCAAACATTCATAAGTCCATTACCATTATACCATTAAGTGGTCTGGACAGACTTGGCATTAACATTTTTCAGTTTTCAGTTTTGATCTTCCCAGAAGCACTGAATCTTTCATCATGACATAGAATGTTTCTCATTCATGTCAGCGACAGCATCCTATTTGAGTCTAATTTTCCCAAATTACATGTTTTCAAGAGGATAACTACTGATCAGGTAGAAGATAATGCACTCAAAGTCAAAAATTGTTGTTATTTACATTTTACATCTATTTAAAGTCAGCATACCTATGCAGAAACATACATTATAAAAAATAGGAAAGCTTTTTTCACTTCTCATATTTCTATGTTGACAGATGGAATGTGAATCCTTTTTATTTTGGCCAGTTCTTCTTTTAAGCCTTCACTATAATGATCTTGAAGGGCTTCATGCATCATATAAAGGACACCACAAGTTGCTATTTTTACTATTCAAAAGACAGTTATTAAAAAAAAAGTTAAACTTTATTTTTTAAAACTTTCATTACTTTCACTCAAATTTCTTTACTGATTTTCCCTTTTTCCTACTTATTTTTCTGTTCATTACCTTTGGTTTTCAAAAGCTGATATTTCTAATCATCAGTCTCTCCTTCCCCCATTTTTTCCTCACTTTTTCTCAGTTCTCTTGCTAATTCCTAAAGTTTTCACCCTTACCCTCCATTAACACTCACTCTATTTGAAGCTTTTTGTCACAGCCTTTCAATTTTCCCAGTTTTCACAACTAATTTGTGTTTTCCTCTGCACACTCCTCTCACCCGTCTTAATCTGTCCCATCCCTGTCACTAGTTCTCCCTCTCTCCTATGTACTCAGTAATTGATCCCAAAATAGTTGACCCTCAGAGGAGTTCTCTCCTTACAGAACAGAAAGCACTGAGGAAACAGAGAATCTGTCAGGGAAACAGAGACTACTGAAGCTGTTTTTGGAACCTGGCATTGAAAATCACCTCTGAGTCCCAGTTACCTTGAACACAAAAACCATAGCTTTATTATCTTTCTCCTTCATTTCTCTCCCATTTCCTGTTTTCATCTTGTTTCTCCATATGTTCAAAGAACAAAAGCCCAACCCTTTCTTACATGGAAACCAAGAGGCAATTATTCAAACTATTAGCATTATTTCTTCTCAGCTAAAAACATATAGGACTGGAAGACCTTGTCACATCCTGTGAATGAGAATTATATTTCCTTTACTGACAGTATTATGGAAACTCCTTCTTTGAAGTCCAGTCACTGCTCATTCCAGCCCTTATTTTAAGACTAAGTAGTCTTTTGGTTTGGAATTGCATTGCTTGAAGTTCACAGAAACTTAGCCACGTGATAAGGCCAACATTTCGTTTTAAAATAACTGCCTAATAAAAGTCAGCATTCAGCTCCTGAGGGATATTGTTCAATCACAGTCTTAAACTCTCTTCTACACCAGTTATAGAGGTGGCCAAAGGACAGTATCTGTAAGGAGCATACACTTGTCTCAGATCTTGTTGTGACATGAAGTTTCCCTCTTTTTTTACACACCACTGTAAATCTGGAATAAGTAATTTCAAATTAGCAGTAATTTGAAAAAAACAGGCTACAGATAATCCACTCATTTTTGCCCACAGACATTTTGTAAATCTTCCAGGAACACATCTGTAAGCAAAACTTCAGAGTAAATTGGAGCAATTCCTCAGTTGTAGAGTGTTTATAATATTATGCTTGGTCCTGGCATTAAGAATTAGAAACGAAGGTCAGCAAAACATCTGCACATGGTGGTGGTTGTTACTGTTTTTCTTTGTAAGAACAAGCATACATATTTCTGCTGGCCCCAGACAGGTCTGAAATGTAGGAAAATTTTGGTTTCCATTTTGTCACTTTTTGTTCTATTTTGCCTTTGCAGGTGGTAGTCAGCAATTAGACAGGGACATAACACTGGAGACAGAATGCATTTTTTTTAATACTTCCACCTTAAGCAGATGTAGCCAATTCAAAGAACAACAAAAACTACAGAAATACCCCAAACCAACCACATACTTCTAAGGTCTCAAATAATAATAGATTTCACCTCAGGTTTAAGACTTCGTCTTAAACCCATAGTCTCACAACTTTGAAGGCAGAATCAGCTTGAATGCATCTGGCAACACAGGCAGAGCAAATTTGATTCTGTCCACAAATCCTTGTGCAGAGATGCCTTTGGACATCCCCATAGGAATAATCAGGAGCACAATTTGGCCTCGTGTGTCTTAATTCATCCTTTAATCATTGACTTGTCACTCAGGGGTCTCTGTCAGGCTGTTCCCAAAATCCTCGTGTCTGTGGAAGCATGGCAGTAAGCGAGATATATTTCCTAGACAGTGCTTTAATTTCTCAACCCTTCAATACACACTACTTCAGGACCAAACCCACTAGTACCCAGAGCTCCATTTATTTCTCAAAGACAATCAACTTCAGACAGGCCTCTGACTGAAAAAGCTTAAGCTATACTTTTCCAAATCACCTTTTGGTAGCCTCATACACAGCAGCTCTCATGACTATGATATATCCATTAAAGGAGATTTTCCCTCTGAAGTCTTCAGAAACATTCAGTACTCAATAAAATATCCGAGTTCATTTCAAGATATTAGCCTTTAAATACTAGTTAGTCTCACCCATAAAACAATACAAGCAGCTGCAGTAAAGTATTTCTTTTTTATTTTCTCAGACTTTTTCCTGGGTTGTTTTTTATTTTCTTCTATTTTCATACTCTCCACTTATCTCACAGAAGTCTACTTCTGAATAAAAAGATGTAAACTTCCCTTTTTGCTGTAGAAGAATAATATAGTCACACTTTACTGCTGCACAGTTAAACTGTGGGTTTTGTGATGAACGTGCATTTATTCTTAACTGAAAATATATCAATTGATGTGAGATGTATTTTTGTACTAATACAAATTTATTTGCTCACATTGGTACTCTTCACAGAATTAGAGGCATGATTCAGTACCTACAAAATTCAGTGCAAAGTCTCTCATCGATATTGGTGGATTTTGGCTCAAATCCAAACAGGTGTTGGCAAAATAGCTGGGTCTTCCCCCTCTTCAGAAAACCATAATGGAGTAAAAAGAAGAGAGAAAGAGGGGGAAGGATTAAAAAAACAAACAAACAAACAAATGAAACAAAACAAACAAAATATATTTGCAGATCAGTTTCCTGCAAAAAGAAGACTACTGAAAATACTTGGCAAATGTAAGCAAGCAAAAGGGAATAACTAGGAGATTTGCTAGAAATTTATTTTATTTCTGAAAGTTAATGCCTGAGTTTTCATGCAACATTTATCTTGTGTTTATTTGCAAAATCACTGCTTTGCCATTGCTTGGGTTGTGTAACTGGCCTGCCAACTAACACAGCTGTGCTACTGCTCAGTGCATGAGTTACTTTCCTGGCAGGAGAATCACTGAAAAATAAAAATTAGTACAAAAAATTCTGAAACAGATTCTTGGAAGTTTCTATGAACATAATTATTTGGATATTAAATAAGGTGTGTGTGTGTCTTACAATGATTATTTCTTTTGTTTCAGTTACAAAGTAATAAATGTCTCTTTTTATGCTCAGCCCTTCAAGCTGGAACTAAACAAAATAGCAGTAGGATATTCTATATATTTCTACTTCTTCAAAGTTCCCATTTCCGTATCTTGCCACCCTGCTGAAACAATAAAGCACTAAAATTTGCATTTAGCCTCAAATTTTGAGAATAAGCCCTTTCAACACTGAATTTCTGCTCAAAAGGGAGCTGATGCTAAAATACTGCATGACGACTTATGAGAAGCCTCCATAGGATTTCTGATGTTAATGGGCTCACTGAAATATATTTATGCCTAGTGGAAAAGTTTTGATTTTCAGAAATATTGCTTGGAAAAAAGAAAAATGTCACTCTTCTGAATGACCACAAATAAAAAGGATTGTAAAAACAGAAAAGTTAATTATCTGGTTTTATTTACAATATTTATTCTACTTTTGCGTAAGGATTTTATTCAGCAATTCTTAGCTCAGATTTCATGATAGACAGTAAGAATGAATGCAGTTCTACATATAAATGAAGTAATAAAAAGCAATCATAAAGGCTACTCAGACAATTATAAGCACTCTAGAAGAACTATAGCATGTATTAAATAATATGACTCAACAAGATGCAGAATCCTTGAGATTAAAAACAACTAACAACTTCATGCATCGTGAACAGAAGACTCTAGGAATTTCCAGTGTTATTTAACTTGAATTATTTTTTTCATAAAGTCTAATTGAATAATATTTTACGGAGAATTTACAGATTTCAGTGTTATAATTAATCAGATGTCAGCAAAAGCCACACCAGGAGAGGCTCCTGCACCCTGCTGTCCTAAATTGATGCAAGTTACCCAGACAGACCTTTTTCAGGGAATAAAGTGTAAATCAGGCATTGCCTTTTCCCTTGAGACTATCAACCATCTTAATAACGGAGGAGATGCATTATCCTATGGTAACAGACCAAAAGCACACTAAATTTTCATTGGAATTAGATGATCAAACAACATTTATTTTTTTGAAGCCACAATGAGAGGGTATTTCAGTGCAGAATAAAAGCTAGTCAACCTTAAGTCACTTTCTTCAGCCCAGAAATTGACTCATTTTGGTAGAGGAGACTGATAGCATGCATAAAATAGACATATTCTACTAAGACTTTGTGAAAAATTCACGTAATAAATTAGTTGACATTACTTATTTAAAAGAAAACCAAAAAAACTTTTCTCATACTCCAAAGTATTTATCACACTTTCAGATCTGCTGCTTTCTTTTCTTTGATTTTAATCCAGAAGCAGTTCCTTTTCCTAGAATCAGGACAACTTTAACAGCAAGAGAAGGGGGAAAAAACCCCCTATATTTTGACCTATCCATTTGTGTCCTGTCAAGAGGAATTCTATTGATCCTATTATGCTGTTGTTATGGCACACACTATACGACAGTCTTAAATATTATCTGAATGTAACGTAACCGGTTGAGGCATCTCAAGGCAGCAAATAAATATTTTTAAATCCCAACAGTCTGCTACTGTTCCCAGCATGCATGCCAGCAAACCCAGCACTGCAGAGAGCAGCACTGCCAGACAGCTCGGGAGGGGCGTTACCTGAGCATGGAGATCTGCTCCTGAGCGCAAGGATGAGCTAACCTGGATGATGAACTCCTCTGTTCTCCCCACAAAGTAACTACAGTGCAGGTCATGGCAGGAGGGGCTTCTGCATCGTGCTCTGCCAGAGAGGTCTTCTTCAGGGAAAAAATGTGTAAATCAGAACTTCCCCTTTTCCCTTGAGACTGCCAACAGCAGTGCTAGTCTCAGGAAAGATGTATTTCCTTTGTTCTGGCAACAGAACAAAAGCACACACATTTTCCAAGGAGGCCATTGTGTTTCTGTCAGGTGCCTTCTCTCCCATGAGACTGACCTTCAGAGCCTTTGGAGCCAAGGCTGAATTGTCAAGCTCTGAGTCTGAGTGACAATAAAGCTACTGTGAGGATATACTGTGTGGCATTTTCAGCTGATAGAAACCCACATTGCCCATTGAGATAGATATGCCAGTTTTATACCATTGAATGTATGACTATATTTACAGTCTTGGTAAAGAAAAATTAGTTTGTATATACTTCTTGAGCAGTATGTGCATGCTCCCTGAGCCTACACACACCAGTCTTGAACAGTCTGTACTGTTAGTGTTCACGCCATTGTTATAAATATTTAAGTTAAAAGATTATTATTTGACTTAAGGCAAAGGAAAATCAAGACAAAGATGTACATTGGATTCAGCCTTGAATTTTTATGCAATCCATGAAGAATTTTGGCGACTTCCCTTTCCCAAAGACATTGCAGTAATAGGAGAGCTCTTCAGTAATCACTTTACTAAGATGCTCCTCTAAGTAAAAATCTAAACACTGTCACATAAGAAAGTAGGCAGCTGCTACAGTGCCTGTATGGCATCAATAAAGATGCTGATCTTATATAAAATTGCATTAAGTCAGAATAGAAAGACCAGACTGGTTGATGGGCAAGAAACACATGAAAAGCCCTCCTGATGCATTTCTGGGAGAAGAATCCCCTCCAGTGCACATTAACAAAGAAGGATTGACCAACTGAATCTCCATGCCTGACCACACACTATATTGTCTTTTATAATTCCTTCACTATTTCCTACACTTCAGCAGAAGTAAAAAATCTCCTCCCAGAGGTACCCACATTTTGTACTGGAAATCTTTTGCTCTCCACTGCTGCAGCACTCACAATAACAGCCAAACTCAAAAAAATCCACAATAATATCTTGACTGATCATGAGCAAAGACTAACACCAAAGCCTCTTCCTCTGCCTCCTTGTTCCTCACTGAACAAGCCACAGGTACTTGGTGAGTTCACTGACATCAAGTAGAGGTCCTTCCACTGAGGACTCTTGTGAAATACTCATGAGGTTCCTGCCAGGGACTTCTTTAGTGTGTTGCTTTCTCAGTACAGTGGTGCTGTGGGAAGAATCTCACTCTGCCTCAGATTTCTCCTAATAACCACAAAGTAGGATTATTTAAATGATATCCATATCTACTTCACTGACCACATTTGAATCCTCAGTGTTCCACAGCCATGTCATTTGATCTGTAAAGAGGAAGTGGTGTAAGATGGCAGGAACTGACAAGCTGCTCCTACGGAACAGTGTAGTGATACTCTAATATCCATAGGTCTTTTAAGATATACTTGTATAATGTCTTCTTACCAAAAGGCGCTGCCTCTTACTTGTAGTTGTTTTAGGCAATGATTTGAGTTCAACCTCCCGTGTTTCCTGGCCCACCTTCCAACTATTCCAGCAAGGCCATGTTCTCAAAGCAGCACAGAGATTTGATACACCCAAAACTGTAAAGTAAGGTGTCTTATGTCATTACTTTGATTATAGCAGAAAGGAAACATATCTCAGGAAAGTGGGGACATATATAAAGCTGCCATTCTCTGTCCTTTGCAGGCAATGTCACTGCCTCAGGCTACATGTGACCATGTTTTGTCCTCTTCAGGTGTGCTCAGTGGGGACTGGAAATAAAATCATAGATCATATGTGGAATTAATTTCTTTACTTTCCAGCATGTAACAGTTTAGGTGCCTCCAGTCTCTCCTTATCTAAGCTTTGTATTTCCTACATCTCCTGTTTTCAGCGTGGGCTGCATCAGGGGCCATTCATTATCTAAGCTTTGTATTTCCTACATCTGTTTTCAGCGTGGGCTGCATCAGGGGCCATTCATTCCTACGTACCAGTGATTCTAAATACTATGCCCATTACCAAACCAGAAGTGAGTTATGTTCAGGCCCTTTGCAGAAGGAAAATGAGAATGATGACTGCCCTGATGAAGGTGTCCAGCAGACATGGAAGAAGCAAACTCTGTAAAGTGTTCAGGTACAGTCCAAGGTCAGTCACTACCAAATACTTTCCAGACTGACAGCATTAGCAAAACTTCATGGTAAGAGAAACTACCCTCCAGAGGGCAGTTCCCACATTAGCAGCATCCCAATAAGGTACTACAGCAACAACACCAGGCTAAGCAATTCCTCACTTCCCTCCCCACATCTGCTTCCCCTTCCTGCGGCTCTGACCAGCTGTGCTTCTGGGGCTGTGTCTCTTCCCATGGGACTACCTTCATCAAACATCAACTCTGTTCACACTTTCCTCATTCAGATGGCATTCACCTCACCGCCTGGCCCTCATCCTGCAAAAGCTTCACAGCTAATTCTTTCCCATGAGAAACAGAACTATCTTTTCTCCCCCCACCCTAAAGGAGTCCACTGAGGAAACTTACTTCAAAGTAACCTGCTGCTTCAGCCTGTGTCCAGTGCTGGATGTAAGGCCCATTTGCTGTGGCTTATCCTAGAGTTATCATTCAGATATTTTCTCTGACACTGTGGTTTAAAGATTCCTTTTTCATCTCAGAGAATAAATGGGGAGGGCTTCCTGCAGAGAAATAAATCAATAAATAATTACTGCTTGATATAGCAGGGCACCATGAACCACTAGCATAGCTACTCGGATGAGACAGATAAGTACCAATGATGTTGGAAGAATCCTGCCTTGATAGCTCTCAGCCTTCTAAATATCTGTCATCAATGAGCAAGAAGCATTTGTCTAGTGCTTCAAGCCAATTCACACTGAATAAGGGCACCTTGCAAAGAAATAAATGTTCATCCAAGGAAAGAGATGCAGAAAAATGGCAAAACAAGAATTATATTTACATAGAAAAATGCTATGTCAACAAAAATAACTAGTCAACCTAAAAATCTGTCTTCAGGCGCTTACTTGTTAGCTTTCTGCACAAAAAGCTCACACTCCCATATATTCGTTAGAGACCATTTTAACCCCAAAAAATTCCAAAATCTTGGGTCTGAGGCTGAACCATTCACCTGCAAAGAATTTGGAATTCATCCAATTGCTTCTGGACATTAGAGATTGATCAGGACAAACGCTTCAAGTTCCTATCACCAGGTACACATTCGGTATCATAAAATATGATCGTTCCAGTGTCAAATCAAAACAGAGGAATTTATAAAATAAGATTAAAACATGAAAGCACAAAGGAAAACCATATCTACTCCCACACTAAAGGCGGGATCAACAACATTCCTCACTGAAGACTGTAGGACCTATTCTTAAAGAAACTTTGCAGACAGAAGTTCAACAGCTTACCTATGCAAATCACATGAGTTTTGGCTTTCCTATCCATCAGGTAGTTTGGCCTAATACTTAAACTAAAAGTCCTTTACTGCGAGTACTTGAATCTGCACTACAGATTATTTCCCTCCCCTTTGTATTTCCTCTTACATACTAAAGTATGCTCTTTTCTTCTTTACTTCTCTTTTTACCCAGAAAACTCATTTTTTCACAGTTCTGAAAATTCTAATTGGATGTCTCTCAGGTTTCTCCAAACGTACTTGTCACAAATTGTAGAATCTGGTGGATCAATTCAGGCACCCCAGGCACAGCCAGCAGTGAGGTGTCTTGAGTGTACTCTGCATAGACACACAGAGCACACATACAGATTCACACAACTGCCCATACAGACACAGGAACATTGAGCACAGCACTCACACAAACAAAAAGACCACAAATGGCTTGATCTTGTTCTGTTATATGGGTGAAAGCCCCTTAGCAGAAAAGATATATATTTATGGACACATATATCTAAAATATGTATCTCTTCAGCAGCTGGCCTTAGACATTCAGTCTGTCTAGCTCCCACGGCCTTGATCCCTTGGCCTCCCAGCTGCCTCACTCACAGACACAAACATATGCAACCAGATCTCTCAGGCTGCTGACCCAGGTTTATGACCTTTCCTGAAGGCCAGGGTGACAGACCCCAGAGGCTGTGCTGTCTTCAACAGCTGGCTTGGACATCCTGCTCCCTCCGTTAGTCAGCTCACAGTCCACTCCAGTTTCTGGAGACTTGTGGCAAATCCTATCTGTGATTCTCAAGCTTCATCTTACTCACTGACAAGTCCAGTTTGGTGTTCACTGGTGATTATACACTGACACAGACATCCACACAGTATGGACATATTTGGGTCTCTTCAGCTACTGGCTCCAAAACCACACAGGCCCTTCATGGTCCAATTTAACTCTCTAGCATTCCAACCTCCATAGAGAGACGTGCACTGAAAATTGACAGCGTTTTTCCCCCTGGAAAATATTTAAAAACAGAGGAAGGACAGGAAGACAGTACAGAGTGCACTGATCAGGCTCAGGGCACAGCTAGGCAAGCACACTGCTCAGCAACTTGCTGACATACAACAGTCTCATTTTATTATCCCCTCAGTTTTCCCAAGCTTCTTCTTCCCCAAACCTCAAAGATTCCTTCATTTCTTCCATTTTTGGTTCTTTCTTTAAACATCCCTTAGTAAGACATATTTAATATTAAGATGCCCTTCCCCTTGCATCTGATATAAGGCCCATACCTCCTAAGCAATAGCTCCCTAGAATCCAAAAAGGTACTCAGAAGAACCTGTCCCATTGACTCATCATGATGCATTCCATGCTGGAACAAGGAACAGACCTGGAAAGAGCCAGGCAGAAACTCAAGCCTCTGTCAGGGTTACTGTGGTTGCCTATTGTAATATTTCTGTGCTTCTTTGTGCTCAGAAGAGTTGATGAGTCTTTAATTCAATGACCCAAGACACTTTCTTTGCACAGCAATACCTAAAACAGAAAGTAGTTCTGCAACTGTAGCTTTAGCAGTGGGTGGATGGATTCACATACCTGAAAATGAAAGTCTTATTAGCTCACTCTAACACAGTATCACTTTTACCTTTCTCTGTCTGCAACACCTTACCCACAGTTCAGCTCTGATGCATCCACTTTGGCAGAGTTGCTACCTAGCTATCCTGCATTTACACAATTGATTGGTCCTGCTTTAGCAGGAAATTTTGTGATGACCTTGATGGATTTAACTATATTTTTAGGACATTTCGGTAAATTGTCAATGTCGCCTTGAATTCTAGTGCTCTCTTCCAGCATTTTTCATTCAGAGAGGCATAATCTGTGCATTAATAAACAGGCTCTCCTTTCGAACATTGAACTTGTAAATGAAAGTATTAAATAACACCAGTGCTGCAAAAGACCACTGTGGAACTGAATGTATCCCTACCATTTAACAATGAGACTCCATAAAACTCATTTTCCCGACAGCCTGAATTCTCAGTTCCTCAGTCTTTCAGGGTTTGTTTCTGTGTTCCTACTTCCTGTATGTAGTTTATAATTTTACCTAGTTTCCCTTGCTGTGCATCACTTTTTCTTTACTCTGGAGTGCAAGAGTTTAAGTCAGCACCATTAATATGCTTTAGGGCAGTCCTAGCCACTCTGAATTCCATATACTCATGTTCTTGCTTCTCAGATGATTAATTTGTTGGGTTCTTTAAAAATTTGTTAAAGTCATCTTCTTTAAGTCTATTGGGTTGGGCTTTATTCTGTGGGTTTACATATTTATTTCATGTTCTTCTATTTGACTTTTCTAAAAACAGATTCAAATTGACCACTCGGAAAGGTAAGAGTAAAATCAGTCACGAGCCAATTACAGAAAGGCCTGGAGACTTTCTACCATTTCTATATGAGAAGACACTTGCAAGGAAATTGCAAAAATTTGCTGTAGGCTATATGCTTTCCAAATAGTTACTGCTCTAGCTGAAGTGCCCCATCACTACAAAATGTTGTGCTCTGGATAATTAGTCGAAAATATCACCTTCAGGTCTCCCTTGCTAAGTGCTTCATAATTTGCTCTAAATATGCCTTCTTTCTCGTTTTCCTCATCCCCTTTCACAAAGGAAGGAAGCCTTTCCTCTTCCTGCAACTCAGAGCAACTGGCATGGAATGCAGCACCTCCTCCTTCTACTCCCTTCCCCCTTCAAAAGAGCAAGCACTTTATACCTTACTTGAATTTAAAACTCTATGACAATCCAGATGAATTTTATAAAAACATGGATTTCAAAGAAGAGTCAAATGTAAAACCAGAAATTATAAATTTTAACTTCGCAGAAGATTTCATAGTGCTCCAAGTACTTTTGCTACACTAAAAATTTACAGAAAAAAAAGAACCAGAAAAATTTGCAATAATAGAAAGTTCATGGATTTGGCCAAAGTCAGCAGAAATCCCTAATTTAAGATCTTTTATTACTTGTATCTTGCCTACATATGCTTTGACCTAACCCAAATTAGCTCACAAAATATTCCCCAGAGTGTGAGCTGACCTCCTATTCATGGTACTATCATCTGTAAACATGTAAGCAAAATCCTTAAAATACAGAGCAAAGTGTAGGAGAGTAGCTCTCAAATGCTCCATTTCAGGTGTTGAACTATACCAGTGTGGAATATTTCAAATGGAACACCCACATTCCATGTGTCAATTCAGGTGTCCCTTCTAAGAAAAAGCAATTAAGTCTTACATGGAGTTTTGATCCAAAACCCTCTGAAAGCAAGGAGAATTGATGGAAATTCCACTTGCTTAAATGAAAACCTCACTGAAGGGGAAGAAAACGGGAAGGATTGGAAAGAGTTGAGGGTGAACATGGAACTTGCAATACTTGCTTGTATCATCTTGCTAATTATTTTGTATACTACTTCTCTGCTTCTATAATTTGAAAATCCCTATCTGTGAACAGAGATTGAACAAAAATAACCAAAAAGGGAAGCTTTGCAACATGGCAACAGATATTTCTTCAGAAGCTGTCAGTTATATGATGAAAAAGCAACTGTTTGAGCCATTTTTAAGTTTACATAAAATCAGATATTTTCAGGGACATTGATTAGAAGATGATAGTGCCATTCAGAATATTTTAAAAGTATCTATAAATTATTTCAGATAGATTTTATTTAGGGACTTAACTCTCCAGAATTAAAAATTAAACTCTCCAGAATTAAAAAACCCTAAGGCTAAAATTTCTGTATCATTCTTGCATGTAAGGACCTGGCTGACAATGAGCACAGTCCATTCTATCGAATAATTGCTCATGTGTACAATAATGTAAGATGATAATCAGCTTAAAAACATTTACTAATGTACTTCTCTTTACAAGGACTTCTAAATAGGACACCTACCATGATTCTTCTTGTGTTAAAGCAGAGTCCACACAATTAATGGTACGGGGAGAGCCACATCTGACTTAGACTTAGTGTCACCCACCCACCACAAAGTCTGCCTTCCTTGTTTCATCACTAAAAGAATTGATAAGAACACAAAATTTTTGCAAATAACAATGAAAAGGGTGTTAAGCACTTTGCTCATCTGAGGTTAAGTATTAAATATGGATTTCTCATTGCTTTGTGATTGATAGATGTCTAAATAAAAGTCTATCATTATACTATTAATGCCAACTATTCTGCATTTTTCTTTTGAGAAGACTGGGAACTTTTACTTTCATAAAGATAATTAACATATTTCTATGTGGTTCAGGAATATATTAAAGCACAACAGAGAAGAGGAAAAAAAAGCATTTTCTGTAGTTGTGTAAATGTTAAAACAGAAAATAAAACCAGCCACAATTCTCATTGGTTTTTGGCCAGAAAAATCATGCATCTGCAGTGTAAACTAGGAGGATCCCAAGAGATGTAAATGGATCCAAATATGATCAGACATTCTGGTAACCAAATTAAATATATCAGAATATAGGCAGTTATCTCAATCTACCTGACTGCATAAACAAAGGTCTCCATGTCTCAGGGCTGGCAGTGAGATATTCCCTGAGCTTTACTGAGGAAGAGAGAGGTTTATTTCACCCCATGTTCTAGGTAACATAGGTAAAGTTATTTGTATAATACAGTCTTATTAAAGCACACAGGAGTGAGGAGCAGAGGACACTGTGAGCATCTCATTATCTAAACTAGTGTCTGTATCAACACCCTGTCACTATCACATTTTTGTATCTTTCTTTCCACACAGTCACCTCTTCAGGCAGATAAAAAAGAACAAGGACACAAGGTGAGGTGAAAAAAGCATGTTCAGAAAGCTGGTGTTAAAAATAATAAAAAGGGATGATATGGCAAATAGAAATCTCTCACCTCTCAAAAACAACTGAATGATGTTAGAATGAGAGTAGGGCGTGATGTGCTCTCTCAGCAGACTTACATATATTTCCAGTCACGAAGTATTCACTGACCCATGAACACAGCTTGCTAGTTTATGGCTTATGCCATCAGCAACCTAGCTAAGAAAATCCATTCTCCTCCAAGTTCTGTGAATAATTCTTTTATTCAATAGAAAAAAATAGATTTAAGAATCATATATATATATTTTATAGAAAGGGGTTTTGTACGTTTGCAGTAGTAGACAGGAGAATATTGTAGTTTAGCTTAATACCAATAACAACAAGCTTTCCAAAGTTGTTCCCTCTGAAAAATAAGAAATTAGCCACTAAACAAATTATCTTCTTATATTTACTGCATGCACACTGGGATCCCTCAGCCAAGAGATGAGATGCAGGTAGAGATTTAAAAGTCAGTTTCCAGCCAAACACTGTTGTTAAAGGAGATGCATTTTCTTTCCAGACACCCAAGTTTGATATAATACATGGTTAAAGCCCTAATGAAGGCAAAAGAGCTGCTGCTGACATAATCACCTGAAGAATTTGACAAAGATGATGAGAGGTCTGATCTTTTGGGTCTAGATTATGCACAATGGGTGACTGATTTTTATTATTTGATGGCCAAAGCACTGCAAATGTGTTTCAGGCACAGCCAAAAGATTTGACATAATACTTTGCATTTGAAACCATAAGTTTCTATAAGTTTAGATAAAAAATAATGCATCACATTTTCAAGTTTTTTGGTTGAAGTACAGCACTAGGTGATACACAAAGAGAGACACCTGCAAACCCAAGAGACACATCTAAAAATTTCAGAGAGGAGAGTTATAATGCTCCCTCTACTTTATGAACATCTGGTTAGATAATTCCTCTGGAGACCGGGCTACAAATTCCCACTGTGCACCTTCAGAGCTCTTCCCCAAACTTTGAAATGTCATCTATTCTGGCGCACTTGTCTACATTTTCTCCAGTTTCACTTTATGGCATCTATCTAAATAATCTTCAAATAGGATCTGGAACTCAGATACTCCTGGACTCATGGATGGCCATTCTCATGTTATATCCTGAAGTGTAAGGGTATAATTATTAACACAGAACAGCTTCAGGAGGAAAGAACAGGAAAAATCCATTCAAAGTTCCTTTTAATTTTTATCCATCTTCTTAAACCTGGAAGAATTAGTAAATTCAGTGACTACAACGAGCTTCTGAAAAGGATCAGATAGCTCCTCCAACTGTTTTTATACAAGCTGCTATGTCCCCTGTGAATACAGAGAAATAAAAGAGAAGGCATCGGGAAGCTTATAAAAGATGAAATTAAGAACAGAGCAGATGGATTTCAAAAGTATTAAATTGTATAGTCAGAAAGCCATGCATAACACTCAAAAAAATCCCCCAAGCACTAAAACCCATCAGTCCAGAGTCAAGAGGAAAAAAAAATTTAAAAAAGACAGAAGACAAAACACAAAGGGAAGAAGAGGAGTCTAAGATAACAGAGGAGTATGAAACCCAAAAGGGAATAGCTTGATTTTGAAACAAAATCATGTTCTCAGCTGATCCATGGTTTCAGGTCATCTAATCTCCCAGTGTAAAGCAAAGAGTTGCAATTGGTAGACCGTATCAAAACCAAGTATTTAAAAAGAAAAACCTAAGTGAAAATCACTAAAACATGGGGAAAGACTTCGTTTTTACTCTTTCAGCTTTTTTATGCCTTTAAGGAAGTAAATGAAAGGACTTGTGACAGAAAGCATTTAGGATTACTTAACTGTTCAGTACCACAAGATGTCAATATCACTGCCGTGTAGTACTGTAACGAGAGAGAGCCATATTACACCATCTGCTCTGCTTGAAAAGCAACACCTGTGTGTGCAGGTGCCATTTTTCAAGTTGACAGAGCTTGCTGATATTTTGAATAAGAAATTGTGTTTTTCTTTACAAATTCTCAATATGTTTGATTGATTTTTTTTTTCACTGATACAATTGTTTAGGAAGTAGTCACTCCTGCAGCAATCAATGAGTCTCACCACAGTCCCAGCTTCTGCCTGTTCCCACATGGCAAAATACACAATCATTTTTAAATTACTGGAACACTACATTTAGAAAGAGCCCATTTTTAGTCTATGTCATTTATCTCACCTAAGACAAACTTCCTTTGCAGGAAGCCACATCAATACTCCAATAAATCCAGGCTGTAAATTTGTTTCTTTGAGAAAAACCAATTAACCACTGCCTAAGCAATGGAACAGGTCTCCTTTAAAGCTTTATTTGTGACTTCATAATCAAAATCTTTCTCTCACCAGAAAAGTTTTTTGCTTATCCATTCATTCAGCTGAATATTCTCTCCATGACATCTTGCTCCTTTGTAGTGATTTTTTCATGCTATTTGTTATTTTTTGCTAAATTTTTTTCTAGGTGTCATACATAAATTGTTCCAAAGCAATATATAAGATGCAAGCAATTCACTACTGGAATGGTGTATATCATTGGGATTCTGTTCACACTAATATTTGCAGAGCCTCTGGAAAGTCCAGTATCCTATGTGTTATTTTCCGCATGTGTTCTGTGTGAATTCTGTATGTTCTGTACAAGTTCAGGAAAGACACAGAAGAACTGCTCAGCAAAGTTGATATTTGCAGACACTCAAAATGGAAAGGCATACCAGAGTCCATTCCAAAGAAATTTTAGAAATCATATCAGGTGTTCATACCTTATTCACTTTTCCACAATTATTATTTTTGTTTTACCACCATATTTCTTCTCCGGTTTTTAGCTTAAAAATATTTTAACGCTTCATTTATGTTTATTTATCTCCTAAGTCTGTCATTTTGTCTAAGGAATTTTTCTTTCTTGGTAGTTGGTGCACTGACCAACTCAGAATATTCAGCATGCATTTTCTCCATCTTTATTCTACTAGATGCAAGCCAGATTTTTCTCTCATCCTTTCATAGAAGCACTGCCTTTCCCTTCTCCTGCTCAGCTTAGCACCTATATCAGTTTTAACCGTCTGTTCTCAAAGGTAATCAGTCAGGTTTTTACCCAGTGTTCCTCATATCTACTGGAAACACGTGTGCTATACTCAGAAACAAGAAGACGTAGTGGTTTTCTGGCAGCATAGTGGTCCACCTAGGAAAAGTACTCAAAAAACCACAACTGCCTGACATCAAGCCTCTCAACAAGAACTTTGAATAATGAAATGTGTGGTGTATCATTGTGCCGCAATTTGACCTTTAGAAAACCACTGCAGCAAAGGTAGTTATGAACCCACTCAACTAAAAACAGTTGACTTTTTTCCCTGTGATAAATCTTCACACATCAATTCAGATATGAAAACAGGCATTAAACAAAGGGACACTGAAATGAATATATTCAATAAAATTTCTAACTACAATATCTACCCATTTTTCAAACTCAGAGTATTATATTTAAACATCCTTAATCTACAGCTGAAGAAAAGAGCAACACCAAAGAAAGATACAGCTCTTAACACAAAACATGCATGCACATGCACACGTACCCACGTTAAGAAAATCAGGGATATTTTAGAATATCCAGGTTTTGAATCAGAGACATACTTTAAAGTAGGGCTGAAAGTACCAATATTTGCTAAAACATTATGAGTGTCTGCCATCATTATCCCCTATTCCAAACAGCTAACACAAAGTACCCTTACCATGCAAAAATGGTATTTTATCATTCAAAAGAATTCACACTTTCACTAAGTAGGAAAGGAAGAACGAAATAAAATCTGTTCCACCAGAAGTCCTTTTTAGAACACAAACTAAAATGCACCATAAATAGTATATGAATGGCATGTTACGTAGTTAAATAGTTCACCACAAAGTTTGCTTCATTAAAAAAATGAAATAATTGCTAGACTGCATCATTCAACCCTTGTAATAAATTCAAGGCCAAAATATTTTAAATACTTTGTTCCAGCAAAGAGTACTTAAGAATCATCATCCTCCTTTTTGAGCAGCCGAGAAAATGTGGATTAAATGAGAGGCATGTGGACTAGCACATAGCTGTAACAACCAAAATCTCAAGAAGAACAGCACACCATTACTATTGCCATCTTCATATATATCTCTCAAGGGATTTTTCCTTTACAAGGGGCTCCAGTAAACAGCAGCCTCCAGAAGAAATCACTGAAAATTTAATGCTGGGGTAAGTACATTTTTTGACCTTCTTAGAGTCTTTTGAAATTGAAAGGAAAAAAACCAAAACCTATAATGATCAGAAGTCTATAGTATAAGTAGAATTTAAGGAAGGAATTTAAGATGCTGTCATGGTTTTAAGCCCCGCTGATGCTGTCATGGTTCTAAGCCCAGCTGGAGATGAAACACCATGCAGCTACTTGCTCAACCTCCCCTCTTATCAATCCCACCCTGGTGGAATGGGGAGGAGAATCAAAGTAAAACTGGTATGTTGAGATAAGAGCAGTTTAATAATTGAAAACAATGTAAAATACAATAACAATGGTAAAATAATACTCATATAGATAATAAAAAGGAAAAAAAAACCCAAGTGGGTTTGCAATTGCTCACCACCCACTGGCTGATGCCAGACCCCTCTTCCTGAACCCAGATTGGTCACCCTTCCAGGTAACTCCCCATAGTTTATATACTGTATACTTTATAGGGCCTGATGTTCTGTGGTGCGGCATATCCCTTTGGTCAGTTCAGTTTACCTGTCCCAGCTATGCTCCCTTACCGTTTGCTTTTTGTTTTGCACACCTCCTCACTGGCAGAATACAAGACAAGGAAAAAAAGTCCTTGACTTAGGATAAACACAGCAAAAAAACCAAAATATCAGTGTGTTATCACCACCATTCTCATTCCAAATCCAAAACCCAGGACTGTCACTACTATTGAAAAGAAATGAACTCTACCCTACCTCATACCAGGACAGATGCTTTCAGTGTTATTTCTTCAGCTCTTAAAAGCAATATTCTCACTAACTTTATTGGTAGATAAATTTTGCATGCTTTTCAAGGGAATCCTTTATCACCTGCAAGGAACACAAGGCTCGCACTGAGGAATCTGTACTGAAGAAATAGATTATTTAATTCTTCCAGTTGGGCTTAGGCCACAGACTGTAAGTTTTATCACAAGCAACTAATGTTAAAAGCTACAAGGTTAGATCTGGAGCTGACTGATGTAACACAATGTATTGCAATCACAATTTTAGTTAGTTTATATTGACTGTAAGACACTCAGATTTTACTGAATTGTTTTATTCTATGCTTCCTCAACTGGACACTGAGTGCCAAATTGTTCTCTAAAGAGTCTGAAGATGTGTGAGAAAGGAAGATAGAGAAAACAATAAAAAAATTACCTGCAGTTCCTTTGAAAGAATAAAAATACCGTTTACAGCTTCTGCTGGATTAAGTAATTCTTATTCCTATATCAAGCTTCATTAATTTGTATATTCATCCTCATCATAATAGCTATGTTTGTATAAAAATAACAGCTTCAGAATCATTATTCAGGTGTCTGATTCACAAACAGTCTGCTTTTAATGCCAAACCATTCTTTATTGGGTTCTCGGGTGGGGGGGAGAGAGAGGGAGAAAATGTCCCTAATGAATATCCCCACAAAAGTAAGTGGTCTTCTTACAGGCTGAGCTTACAAGACCAGGGCTGTATACCAGCAGGTAGGATTTAAAAGCTTCACCCATTTTTCCCTTGACACAGCGAAGTCAACACACATCCATGACTTAAATTTGCCCATGCACAGATCAGAACTGAATGTGCTTTGTGTCCATCTGAACTGGTTATTTCTCTAAGGGGAAAGAACAACCATTAGCGAATTGCAATCCCTGATTGGGTGTTTGTTCTCTAACCCAATGTCTAAGGAGACAAATCTTACTCAGACCTACTTTCCGTACGTGTACACATCTATCATCTTGCGTGCAGTCAATAGTTCTCTAACAGGGAACTAAAAAAACCCAGGTATTCTGATGATATTAAATTCTGTCAGGGACTTCAGGACAAGCGCCTGAATCCAGAAAGGCTGGCTGTTGAACAAAAAAAAAAAAGAAAAAAAAAGAAAAAAAAAAAAAGAAAAAAAAAAAAAAAGGTGCCACAGTAAAAAAAAGCATACTGTGAAGTGAATTCTTATAAGACAGCAAAAAATCCACACATAGCAAAATAGAGTTTGAAGATGTTATAAATAAATAATCTAGTAGGCCAGTTGTGTTATTCCCTTTAATTGCCTCAAAACCAAGACCTGAACTAAATCAGTCCATGTTGAAATTCTATTAAAAACCCACCTCCATCTTTAGGATTCTGGGTGCTTCTGCCCACCTCCAGTTTTGCACTTTTTTTTCTGCAGCTCAATTCTGAGCTGGCAATGCAATTGCTTTTATACATGAAAAAAGGAGTAGTCAGTGAAAGTTCACCAGGTGTATCAATACAATACCTTTCCAAAATGCAAATGAGTGTTTTGAATGCCAGAGAAAAAAGCAAACAGAAAGAAAAAAGAAGAAACAGTCCAATGTATGTGTAATATGTGCAGCACGGAAGGCATGCTTATAGAAGTTAGTAGTGACAATAGCTGTGGAACTGTATAATTTAAAAGCCCACCACAAGAAACTATATCTTCACATTCAGTAATTAGATAAAAGCTATTGACCAGCAAATATGTCCATAGTAGAGCAGACATGAAAAACATCTGAAAAAATTTCCAAAACACATTAAATTATCTTGGAATACCAAGTGCATGGCATCTCTCAGAATTCGGCTTCAGTGATGGAACAATACAATAACCATTGTCTACTTTGCCGGAATTATGAAAAAAAAAAAATAAAAAGATCTGTTTTCTCAATTTGTTTCAAATTCAGGCAACTTTATTGAGAAATTTATTATATCTTGTTTCTAACTGCAACTCAAATCTTTGTGCTGAGGTTTGACCTTGTCACAGGCTGGCAGGCAAAACCAGAACAATTAGATGTAATGTGACAATATTCCCTTACTTCTATGGTGTGAACATTTTACAAGCTGTTAGACAAGATTGGGAACCATTTTAATCTAAATCCACATGTCAGAATGGGAAAGATACTACTTAAATAGAACTTTAATATTTAAAATTCAGGGAGCACCTTCATGGAAATTAGTTTTGGGTATCACACCTCCAAGGGGTGTTTAATAAACTTTGATTACTTTTTTTCTTAAAATAAAAGAAGAAAGGTGACATTAAAGATTCCTTTATTTCAGATGGAGAAACTATTCTTTGATTATTGATCATGTTTCCACCATCTACTCAACGTCAGCAACTAGAAGACATTCACTGTGAATACAAGTGTGCCCATTCTGAGAGTAGCATAAGTCAACACCTTTTGGCTTCACACATATATGTGGATTGCACATAAAAAGGATCCAAGTTCTAATATTTAAGCACAAAGTATTTGAGAAATGAAAAAAACTCCACCTTGGTTTAGCTCTTACACAGCTCTAAATCTTTTTCTTTAGAATAATGCTTTTACTAATAGAAAATTACCACACACTTCTTCACTGTGAAATTACTTTGATTAACTTCTGAACAGCCACTGCATGGAAAAACTGTAACAAAAGACTGTAGAATCTATTGTCTTTACTACTTGTGTCAAACTATATACTCATACTCCTGATATACCTCTGCTTGTGAGAAAAAAGGGAACAACTTTGAAGGAATTTAAGGAAGGCTTTGTGAAGACCTTATAAGAGCCTACTATAGGACCTAAAGAAGGCCTTCGAGAAAGGCAAAGAGGGACTTCTTACAAGGAAATGTAGTGACAGGGAAATGAGGAATGGCTTCAAACTGAGTGAGGGTAGGTATGGATTAGATATGAGGAAGATATTCTTTACTGTGGGGGTGGTGAGGTACTGGAACAGGTTTTCCAGAGAGGTTGTGGATGCCCCAACCTTGAAAGTGTTCAAGATAAGGTTGGATGAGGCTTTTGAGCAGCTTCCTTTAGTGGAACGTGTCCCCATGGCAGGGAAAATGAAACTAGATGATCTTTAATGTCCCTTCCAAACCAAATCATTCTATGACACTCATCCTACACAACACTGTGATTCTATTAGCTTTAAAAATGCACATCTCTACCTCTTTTTCAACTAAATCCATTTGTAGACTTTTTAGTGTTAACCTAAAAAGAGAACTTATATTTCATAATTTTAACACATTTGATTTGCATTCAATAAAGTAATTTTAAAATATTTTAAAATAAATTATTTGTGAACATCCTTTATGTTTTGGGATTTTTTAAAGTAAAGAACTGCACTGGGTGAACTTAGAATCACAGAACATTTTATTAAGTGACTTATGGCACAACCATTCACACATTTTTGCATTTAATGGTACTTGACTTCTAGCCCTATACTTCATAAGAATAAGTGTTCTATTGCATCATAATTCACACCCTGTCACATCCATGGCAGATTCAGAGAATTTGAATTTAAAGGCACTAGGAGACTGGGCAAAGAATGGCAGCTGAATTGGAACCTTTGAAAGGCATAAAGGAAACTATAATCTTGGAGTTTTTCTGTGATGTTCCTAGAAAAGACAACATAAGGAAAAGAGAGAGCAGAAAGTACAGGTTTCTAGGAGTAGGAAGTAAAGAAACAAAAGAAAGATTTATTTACAATAAGTATGATAATGCAGGCATTGAAAAGCAAACACAATCCTACCTAATTTACAGCTGGGACAACAATACAACCAAGACACAAGAAATACCAGATTTTCAGCTTCTATTCTTCATTACTGCTATGTAAGTGCAATATGCACCACGGGTCCAGACACTATGGTCTAACTATACTACTATCTTCACAGAACACAGGGCTGTCCCTACCTTCCCATCCTTCCACTTTTTGGAACAAAGAAATATATCTCTGTCTTTAAGCAACAGGCAGAAGAGCAGTCTGGCCAGTTTCACTGACATGAAATTAAGAAAGCATGAATCATCATAAAGCACAAGGACACAAAAGCACACACTCTGGTGTGAAGGAAAAATTGAATGGCAATAGTTATCACAACTGGAGCTTTGGAGCTCTTTTCATGTTGATAATGAGCAGGGCTGCTCATACGCCTCGTTTACACATACAGTATAACAATATGTATCACTTATATATACTTCATTATATCACTATATAATGGCTGGTTATTTATGAAACTTCATGCAGTTGTTTCATTTACTTTAATAAAGTACAAGGATGCATATACAAGAATGCCCACAAAAATTAAGTAATTTACAGTAAAAAGACTGAAAAACATTTTCATCAGAACTTGGAGCAAAGGGCAAGAATTGAAGATGCTCTATCCACAAAAAGGTTGATAAGTCATAAATCAATTACAGATAGGTATCAAGTTCTGAAAACCTCCATCTTGGAGGCAACAAATGTCAGCATTTCCTAGGATGTTGATAAAGATAACACACAGTTTCATAAAAACTCGATCAAGAACGAAATTGTTCAGAAAACAATGGAAAAATATTCATTGTAATATGTAATTCAGTTTGCGGCCAAAAGCTCAGTATACCAGTAAAAAATGAACAGACATTCAGCCACCCCTCTTCTTTGAATAAAGACACTACACACTAATTTAAGATAAAAATCCATAGTAAATACTTTTGGTTATTTTATGGTCTCATAATTCTAAAAATACATAATAAGCATGAGTGGATTCATACGCCCACTTAATCGATCATATGTGAGTTGGATGTCCCAAGTTAAAGAAAAAAAAAGAAAAAACCCACAACACAGAAAACCAACCAACTCCAAAAGCTCTGAAATGTGATGAAAAAAGAAAAAGAAATGGAATCTATAGCTATCTTTGCATAGGAGAATATTTTTACATTGAACAATTGTTTAAGGCACACAGACAATTCTACCTGCCCTACTCTTCTTATACTATATGGAACTGATGAATCTTTTAATGTATGTTTAAATTTCTACCTAAAACCATACAGAGTCATTGGTTTTAATTTAACAACGTGTTTTTTTAAAAGCCTTATTTTTCCTCTTCTGGTGACCTACTGTTCAAAATGCATATCATCTTTCTTGTGTGTGGTCCCATCAGAAATTGTCAAGTCATGACAACAAGCTGTTAGAAACACCAAGAGGCAGAATAACCGCTGAAGCAGAGGCAGACAGGAGGCAGCAGGACAGCTGAGGACAGTACCCAGCTACACTCAATGAGCCCACCTTGACCCACTTAATTTCTCTGTGTCCATGATGCCTTTTCCATGTCTGCACTCAGCAGCTGTGTCACCAGGAAAACAAAAAAGTAGTGAACTGAAAGCATTTCTCAGCTTTCCTTAACATATATAATAACAGATAAGACATCTGCCCCGTGCAGGTAATTTTGCCTGTTACAAATACAGGAATACCACCATACAATGTTTCTTTATTCCTGTGATCTGTCCCTTGTGCAGTCTGTCAGATTGAAAAAGGCCATGCTCAGTTACTAAAAATCTCAGATTGTGATGAGTAATGTCAAAAATTTCTCCATATAGATCTAAACAAATACATCTGCTTGCACATCTGGATCTGTCCAAGTCAGAAAGAACGCAAGAAAATTTCAATAGATTCAGGATTGGGCCTTAAGTGATTGTACATGTCACTGCTTAATGAAACACATAGACTGAGGCTTAAAAGAATACAATTCTATTTTTAAAGCACTAAAAAATTATATAAACCATACATTTTGTTTCCAATTTCCTTAAAGTTAAAAAACAAAACCAAAACAAACAAACAAACAAAAAAAAAAAAAACCAAAAACAACAAAAAAACCCACACCAAAAAACCAAAAACAGCCGTCTGCGAGAAAGAATTTGCTCATGGAAGTGTCAACACATCTCTTTCCAAAAGCAATAAAAATGCATATTGGATAATTTAAAGCATTACTTCTCTTCTAAATCACATCAACTTAGTTTTAAACATGTATCAAACTGAGTGGGCCAGGAACTATAAGGGAGTTAAATGACACTGTCTGTACCAGCACTGCATAAATGCAGAGTCACAAAAGCATTTGGTCAAAGGATCATCTAAGTTTATGAGGCTTATACAGACTGGGCTGGGCTCATTTAGCTTTTATTAAAGCAGACCAAAACTTTCAGAACCAGGAGATTTTTGAAAATGTACAAGTAAAAAATTTATAACAGGGTCAGGTGAAACCATGAAAAGAAGAATGTCACTCTGCATAAATTTTGAACACCTCAGGGAATCAAAAGCAATGATATATAAATATAAAAGAGCCAAACTAAACCATTGCCTATTGCTTGTGTGGTACTGTGATTGTTTATACCATGGGATTGCTGTTTGCTAGGAGACTGACTGGACACACTTTATGAATGTGATTTAACCATCATTTACTCCAACAGAAATGAAGCATTGGGATGTTACAGAAATTCAAATGTACCCTCTGCATTCATCATGCAAATCTTATTCTCTGAGAGTACAAAGTACAGGAAGTATTTGAAGGGATTTTTAAAGACACAGAATTCTGAATCATACAAGTTCTTATGTCAGTATATTAAATAAACTTCAAAGTCCCTAATATTAGTTGTATTATTTTTTACTTAAATGGAACTATTTTCATTCAGTCATATCCGCATCACACTTTCTAAAAAAATAAGATGTAGTGGGTCCTAATAAAACAAACAAATAAAAAAATTAGAACTTCCATCTCTAATGCATTCAACAGATGGTTTTTGGACATTTTTTTTCTGGTGTCTACTCCGTGTATTTGATACACTTGGACTAAATCATGAAGTTCTGAGTTTACCCTTGCCTTCAAACAGTTTCTTTAGAACTAACAAGAGAAGAGAAATCACCTATCTTTATTTCTATGTGAAAGCATGGGGGTGAAATAAAAAACATTTTGAGCTCCTTTCCGAAGACAGGACATTACTGTACTTGATTTGTGGCATATGGCAAGGTATTTAATTTTAAATAGTTTTCCAGTGGTTAATAGACAGGTGTGAGACTCTAGGAGACAGGCTGAAGAGACATAGTTGCACAGAACAGTAAACAGTACGTTCTTGCTAAGGCCATTCATACTAAGTCTTTAATTTCTACTTTGTAGATTATTTCCTTAGGACTCCTCTGCCCACCACACAAAGTTGTAGGTAAGGCTTAAATCACCTTTCCTTCATTTTTCCCTTCAGCTGACACCCTCATTATGGTGAGTTACAAGACCAAATAACCTGTTTCTTTCTCTATCTGAAGAGGATAGTCAGGGTACAGAAAATATCAGACAATGTCAGCATTAATTTAAACTTATCAAACCTGTATCATTCCCAGATCACATTTTCACTTCAGTGCAACTCCATAGGCAGTATTTTCTGTAGGTTGAATGTTTACCTTCTCCAAAGAACATGTGTGAATTTTGTAGCTCACCCTGCAACTTAAGGCCATGAACTGTTTTAGAGACAGGCAAAAGGCCAAAGGAATGATTATTCAGTGCTGCCCATGCTCCTCTCTGCTGATCTCCTCTGGAACTTGGGAAGACAACCTGCAAAGGAAAGAGGAGTCAATGGGGTGGGGAGCAGGCAAGAAGACAAACTGAGATACATGTATGAACAGGAAGAGTAGCTTGTGGTTTTAGTTCTTTCATTAAGAGAGGCTAGGACACTTTAGGTCAATTATCTAAGAAAACAGAATCTAGGCAGGAAAATGAAGTCATGTGCAGGTACTTGAGAGCGCTCACTGTGTTTGTAGACTGACTGACTCATTTCCACTTTCCATACCTATGATGTAAATATGTTACAATAGGAATAAATTCATAAGATGACCAATTTCCATTTCTCTTGATCATTCTACAAGTTGTATTGTCCAGCTGTTGGCTGGCATGTATGGGTGATGACAAAAAATAATGAAAATAAATAAAAACAATACTTCTTGAACAGGTTCTAACAGAAAATGGAGGACATGTGGTGTTTACCAATCCTCTGTGAATACAGAGTACAATTTCATAACACCTCAGAGAGTTAAGCATACACTTCTTTATATTTCCTTCCAGTTTCTCAATGTGTGTTGAAACTAAAGCGTACTCTCCAGCACAAGGAGTTGGTGAAGTTAGGGGCATCAGAAAAAATGCAGGAAAAACTAAGCAATGTATAGCTTTCATTGAGTAAAACATTATGGGTCATGTGTTTGCAAGTAATGAACGGTAACACTAAAAAAAAAAAAAATTAAAAACCCTTTTTAAAAAAAAAAGTTAAAAAACTTAAAATTCTTTCAAAAATTAAAAAAAAAAATTAAAAACCCTTTCCTTCAACTTTTTGTTGATAAATAAAGAACTTTGAGTTTCTTTGTACAAAAAAAAACCAAAACCCTTACGTCCATATTAATTTTCAAAGTATAGATTTTGTTATTGTATAGATTTCACTTCTCAAATCAGGTTTCCAGTTTTGCTTCATTTATATTTTCAAAACATGAAATGGCAGCGACCATTACCTTCTACTGAAAAGTGTCCCAATCATTGCAATGTCATCTTTAGGAAATCACAGGCTCACAGGACAGGCTTGTCCTTTCCACAGCAAAAGAATTCAAAACCTTTGCAGGGCAGAGGGAGACACACAAACCAGTATCAAGTTTTCCATAGTTACACACACACACACAAAAATTAGCTAAATATCATTTCAGGATTTGCAATAAAACAAAAGGTGCATATTTTTAAGGCAAGGCTTTCAATTTGGAATTACATCTTTGTGGGTTTTTTCCAGGCCAAAAGCATAAGCCCCCAATTTTCCATGTCCTTTGTGGCAAAGGAATTATTTGTTTGCTTTTCTGCTTACTCTGTATATTACCTCTCTAGCCTCAGCTTTATTCCTTTCCCTGTCATTTATCTGCTGCTGTTACTCCTGCCTTCCATGCAAAAGAAACAGCCTTTTCCTCCTACAGTGAATTGTGTTGTTCAGAGATAGGCATGTGTGTCTGTAAGACAAAAAGAATAAATGTTTTAGAGGATGAGTTCCATTATCTGCCAAATGGCCCTTGAAAGTTAATGAGGAGTCTTCAGATTGGTTCATTCTCCTTAAATGTAAAATCATCGATAGAATTTTTATACCTGTTCAAAAATAAATTTGTTTTTTATGACTTGCATTCTTTTCAGTTCCTTGAATTAAGCTTACAGAAAATTTCATTTCTTCTTTTCCACTGTAGTAAATTGCCAATTTAGCCTTATACAAATCAGGGGGTTATCTTTATTGTGGTAAACTACCATAAGTTATTTCCTTTACATTCTTGTGTCCTACAGTAATGAGAAGCCATGAGTGTGTGCATATCTTCCTTTTGAAGAAGAAATATGACCACTGTTCCAAATAATCAAAGCCAACTTATTCTTATTCATAGGCTTTTCTTTTTCACTAATTAAACATGCTTTACTCTGAGCAGACAGACTGATGAGCTGGTTGCCCAAGATTGTGTTCAGATGGTTTTTCAATTTCTCCAAGGATGGAGACTCCACAAAGTCTCCTGAGCAGCCTGTGCCAGTGCTCAGCCACTCTCACAGTGTAAAAGTGGGTCCTGTCCAGACAGAAGCTCTTGTGTTTCACTTCGTGCCCATTGCCTCTGGTCCTGTCACTGGTCCTCACTGAAAAGAGCCTGGCTCCACCCTCCTTGCACTCTTGCTTCAGATAGTCTTAGAAAAATTTCCCCTAACGCTTCTCTTCTCCAGTTTGAAGAGTCACATCTCTTGCAGCCTTTCCTTCTATGAGATATTTCAGTCCCTAAATCATCTTTGTGGCCCTCCACTGAACTCTTTCCAATATGTCCTGGTCTCTTTTGTACGTGGGAACTCAGAACCAGACCCGGAGCTTGAGGTGTGACCTCACCAGTGCTGAACAAAGGGGAAGGATCAGCACCCTCGACCTGCTGGCAGCGCTCCTCATACATCCCGGAACGGTCAGTGCCTTCCTTGATCCCAGGGCGTGTTGCTGCCTCATGTCCAGTTTGGTGTTGAGCAGGACTCCTAGGCTCTTTCACACAAAGCTGCAGCCCAGGAAGGGAGCCACAGCATTCCCTGGTGTCTGGGGCTCTTCCTCCCCAGGTGCAGCACTTACCCAGAGGAGTAACTTAGTAGGATTCCACAAGGTGATATAGGCTGGAAACACTTAACCACCTTCCACAAATGAACACAAACTCTTATTAGCATGTGTGTGTACATGTACATGACATTTATAATTTTATTTGTTTAAAATATGTTATGTATGCAGGAAAATGTTCTATACATTAAAAAAATTTACATTATTTACAGATGTAAGAACATAAAGATGCCTGCACATTAAGACATTTGTAAAAGACAGTGTAAGAATAGACACATCTCCTCCCAATGAAATTTATTTTAAATTCCTTACCTTCAATGTTATTTGGTCTGACAGCAAAGAGAAATGAACTCCAGAAATATTTTTAACTAAGGCCAAGAAAAACTCCATTTTATGAATGTATGATTGACAGTACAAATGCAGACAGTTGAACTCCACTTGACGCAATGGTACCTTGCTTTCACTTTGGGGGCAGGCAGACCTTAACAGCAGACTCCCAGAAGCCTTCCCACCAGCATATCACAGTTTTATCAGGAGTTCAACTGAGAATAATGGAATCATGGTAATAATTTTTATACAGCATGAAACATACACTTCACATAACCATTGATATAAGCACCCCCTTGGTATTTTTGGTGAGACTGGTCTGTATTTTTTGTTCTGTATTTGCCATTCATGTACCAAGGTGATATAATTTGCCTAAGGCTAGACCAGAGCTAAACTCAGACTTGCCAGGAAGAAATTCCTATTTCTTTGGCTGGTTTCCAAATCATATCCTCAGGCAGCAAAAATGAAATTGAATTATAAGGATGCATTTTGCTCATGATAAGCCTGCCTCTTACTTTTGTTTATTTGTTTTCAGGTTTCTGTCTCCTCACTACTATGACAAAACATAGAAAGAATAAAAAAATACCATTTCTGGTTGTCGTGGGTTTGACCCTGGCTAAATGCCAGGCACCTACGACATTTGCTCTCTATGCTCTCTCCTGCTGCGGCTATGCAGAGAAGAGAAAAAAAAAACCTAACACACTGGACTTATAAGGTGAGATAAGACCACTGGATAAAGAGGACGCACGACAGACAGGGCAAAAGCAGGCGGGAGACTTAAAGTTGCAAAAAAGGTGATTTATTAATCTAACAGAGTCGGAGGATAAATCAGAGGTAAAAATAAGCTCTCAAGACACCGTTTCTTCACTGATCCCCCTTCCCTCTTAAGGCACTGCTTCCCAGCTCACCCCCTCCCTCCTTTCCAACTAACCAACAACTCCGGGGCAGGGGCAGGGTGTGGGGGTTTTTTTAAGTCAGTCTATCAAAATTCTTTTACTGCAGACACTGTCTCTCTATTCGCCCCCTCTCTCCATTCAATTAACAGATCCGGGCCGGGGCAAGGGATGTGGCTTTTCTTAGTCAGTCTAATGCCACAATTCTTCTGCTACAAACACTGTTTCTCCACTCACCCCCCTCCCTATTAAGGCCATTTCTCAGCTCACCCCCTCCCTCCTTCCTTCTAACCAACAGCTCCGGGGTGGGGGCAGGGTATGGGGGTTTCCTTTGGTCAGGGTCAGTCCATCAGGGAGAGGAGTCTTCTACTTAGCCATGGGGGTCCCTCCCACGAGAGACAGTCCTCCAAGAACTTCTTTGGCATGGGTCCAATCTCACGAGCAGCACCCGCCCGATTGCTGCAGTTTGAGATTCTTCTGTCCAGGTCACAGAATTTCAAGCCGACGCCAGGCTGTTTCCATCTCAGGAGCAAGGCCTCTCTCTCTCCTGCAAGGCCTTTGCAACTCTCAGTCTCTGGGACTCCCACTGGATCACAGCTTCCTCCAGGCATCACCTGCTCCTCTGGCGTGACCACCTCCCCACAGGCTGTGGGGGGTTCTCTGCATCCTCTGGACCCCATGGGCTGCAGGGGGACCACCTGCTTCCCCACGGTTTTCACCACGGCTGGCAGAGGGTTTTCAGCTCCGGCGCCTGAGCACCTCCTCCCCCACCTTCTCCACTGACCTTGGGGCCTCCATGTTGTTCTCCCTCACCTATTTTTACCTCCTCCTCCTCCTTCCCTGACTAAAAAGAAGTGCGTGCACACATTGTTTTGATTTCTTCTTAAATATGTTTTCACAGAGGCGTAACTAACATCTCTAATTGGCCCAGGTTTGGCCAGCAGCATGTCCATCATCTTCAGAGCCATCAGAGACTGGCTCTGCTGGACATGGTGGAGAAATTTCCAGAATCTTTACTCAGGACATGCAGGAGCCATCTTTGTATCCCACCCTGTTCACTGGCAAAAACTGGACCAGGCAAAACTACCACACTGGTCATCACATGAAGCCATCTATTTCTGTGCCCTATTCCAACAACAGCTAGGACCAAAAACTTCAAGAAAAGCACAGAAAGGGATGTATATAGCACACAGTGATATGTATTACTGGATAGATCCTCTCAGTAATGCGGTGCTCATCAATCACAAGTGACACCTTGAGGTTGATGTCTTCTTATTGTGTTTTTGTTTCTTCACTACTCTCCCTTTCCCTCTTTTACATACCACATTTCCTTTTGCTCTTTTCCTTCCTTTCTTCCTTCCCCCCCACCATTATCATCTTACCAATTCTTTCCTAGATCCCTACATGTGAAATGCCTGCAGCCAGTTCACTCCTGCCTCCCTAATTGTTTCTCTTCAGACAAGGCCCTGTCTCGTACCTCATGCAGCTGATTGTGTCCCATGTTCTACAATCAAGGGGAGCAATAGCACCAGCACTTTTCCTCACTTACTTACAAGCAACTGTCATATTACACCAGTTCTCATTCCTCTTGACAGTCTCTCTTGGGATGGGACAGGTGATGTCAACTGTTAGTTTGGAAATGTGGACGTGTGAAAGTTTTAATAGACTCAGGAGCCATTTCAACGTCTCTAGTTCAGCCAAATTGATTCCCGTATTTCTCAAATTCATCTCTTTCATGACACAGATAGCAGCATGTCCAATACAATCACTATTTTCACAAAAAAAAAAAAAAAAAAAAAAAAAAAAAAAAAAAAAAGAGCAGGGCAAGAAGTTCAAATAATTTCTAAAAAACATTTGTTTCCCCTTTTCCTAACAGCCCTGTTCTAACATTAATTTTTCAAGTTTCTCTTGGTATTTTTCTAAAAATTCTCCTCAGGCTTAAATATGCCGTTTTTAACAGAGAAACACAAAATTTATTAGCATTAGAAATTTAAAATCCATTCTTCCATGAAACTGCAGTTACAGCTTCACTAAGGACTATAGTTTCTGCTGTTTTCCTTTCTTTTATAATTTAAATGCTGATGGAAAAGAATTCTTAGCAGAACAATACTTACCCCAAAAAGTTGCAAAGTTTCTGTCCTGCTCAAACATCCAGAAATACTTTTCCAAAATGTGTGACCGCACTAAAAGCGAGGTGAATTTCAGTAACAAGCCAAAAATTACCTATTTAAACAAAAGTATTTCATTCTGCTCCATTACACAGACCCACAATACTATTATGCATGAAATGTTCAGCTGATTATCACATATTGTAAAAGGAAGAGATTACCATATGGTCACAACCCATACAGAGGCACACACCAACCCCCCAGTATTTACATATGGGTTTGCCCAATAGAGTGTATGGGTGTTATCTTACGTCATTCAAAGGGGGAATTACTGCAAAAGAAGGGTCATTCTTGCATCAAATGAGGTAATAAGCCTGCAAATGGTTATTTTTCGAAAGTTAGAACTAGCTCAAACTTATATATGCATGACTTATTTTTTTACTGCTGCATTATGACAGTATTTGTATGTAAAGTACAGCTATAATCATTAGAGTGTAATAGTCTAATGTGGAAAAGCTTTTAGGAACAAGGTATTATTTAGACTAAATCAGCGATATGTGTCAGGTTTGAGTTTAAAGAAACCCCACAGTTACTCTAGGACGACATCCTGGATGTTGTTGCAAATTCTGTCTGTGCAATTGAATGAAAGATAAGAGGATTTACTATATAAAATAAATATGTTTTGTACCTGAAAACTCTTATTCACATCATCCAGCTGAAGGCTCTAAAACTGAAGAACATTTTACTCCCCTTAACTTGAACATAAACCCGTAAATCATGGATCAACACACAAACAACTAAATTAAATTAAAGGTCAGATTAAATCTAAGGTCAGATCTAGGTCTTTGACTAACCATTAAAAAGGCTGTTGCACAGACTTCCAGTAGGATGCATTTTCCAGAGGAAACTCAAACTTAAAATTTAACAGACATGTCTTCAGAGGAAACTCTCAGGTCTCACTGACTTGATTAGGTGTTGAAGGTTTTCATTCACTTTGGTAATAAAGTATTTTGCAGAAAGTCTTTTGAGGTGATTTGTGAGATTTATCGTCTCACATGGTTAGCCCTCTGTTTAATTTAGCATTATTTTATATTACAAAAAACCCCCCCAAAAAAAAGCCTGATAACAACCAATAGAAGTCATAATTGTTGTATCCATACAATCTAAGATGACATAAAATAAATCATAATATACTGCCAAACATTTCAAGCAGTAATTATGTGTCACACAGAAGTCCTTAAGTATGTCTTCCTTAAATCAGCTCTGATTCTCTCAAAATTCAGAATGAAACATAACATCAGTATTAAAAACAAAAAATAAAAAATACAGCCCTTCTGCATATGGAATTTTTATCTTTATCTGAATGACTGAAATTTAATCACATATGTTACACTGGTTTTTCAAATTAAAAATACTTGTTTCTGGCTTGAACCTGGTGGTTATGCTCTCGTAGGTGGAGGGACAACAAATGCCATGACACTACGTTTTTTTATATGATGATGAAAATCATTAGATATTGCTTCAGCTATGTGATTTTGTGTAGAAAAAAATGCAAAATAATTTGCTAAAAAAAATTTCCATTTTTTCAGTTAATTAGGGCAGACGTTTCTTTCCAGGTTTTAAAAATCACAGCATGTCTGCACATGCCTATTTCCATAAGTAAAATTCCCCAGAATCTTTCTTCAAAAGGACAAAGACATCTCAGAAAGACAAAAGAACAGAAGTCACAAGAGAGATTATTTGGCCCTTCAGACCTTCCATCTGCTTAAGCATGAAGCCATTACTTGCGGTTTGATGAGATCCCACAGACCAGTTTCCTAATGCAGCCTCAATGACTGGAGAAACTCACCAGGAGCTCCTGGCAAAGGCAAAATTGAGCAGCTCTTCTTCCCAAAGCGGTGGCATCCACATGCTTCCTCCCAATGCCACAAGCATTGATTATCAGTTCAATTCCCAAACCAGTCAGCCTGCTCTGCAATGTTGGTGGAAGTTCCAACCGCCTCTGCCTGCAGAGAAGCCAAAGGAAATGTGTTCTGGTCCTTGTCTCCCCAGAGTTCATGGCCTCACATTTTTTCCTACACTTCAGTGGTTCCTTGAAGGTCTCGCCTCTGTCACTGCCTCGGGACAGCAACATTATTCCACCTAAATGTAAATGAATTTCTGCTGATCTGCTCTGCAGTGCCTGTATCACCGTAATTTCTCTCTCTCTGTTATGTGACAGAAATGTAATTCAATAGGGAGAAAACATGCACATCATCATGTTGTTGAGTTTGTCCTTGACTCTTCAGTGAGTTGTCACACTAAAATCTTGTGTATCGCCAAGAAAAAGGATGGACTTCAGCAACATTTGATACAAACTTGCTCTACAACATTATCCAACATAGATAATTATCTTATTTCTGCAGGCATGCGTATTAAACACTCACATTAACAATGCTAATTATCTAATTTCTGCACTTGTATGGCTGGGCCATTAGGTCAGTCCAACATAAGAGTCACTTCGAAACAGAAGCCATTACCAGCATCACTGCTGTACAAATGGAAAGAAAAATCTTTCTGCAAGAAGCCGAAACAAAGCAGATCTAAATTCCATTAATATCTTATTTCAGAATATCAGTATAAATTTGAAGCAAATCTCTTGCTGTGCCTACTTGCTGTGCACTGGTTCAGCACTTTGGATGGATTGGGTGAGCACAAATTAGATTGCCTCTACAGGAAATCAAACTGGAAGCTCTGTTTCAGGAGTAAGCAAACCACTGTCTATTGCCTACTACTGAGTCAAATACATCATGATCACACACATGAGATGGATATTCAGTCCAGAAGCTGAGATTTAACCTAGTTCAAAGAAAAATCCTGAGTAATGTATACCATAGATGTAGGGGGCTCCGCTCCAGTCTAATGATCCTGTCCTAGTGCATGGAATTACATGCTGATGTAGACCTTGCCAAACCCTCTGTCCAACAGCCTGGTGAGTCCAAGCCTTACAGATGCAACTGTGCTGTAAAAGAGCATCCAGCCAAAGACATGCTTATCCCAGTGCTCAGTCGTCAGCAGTGGTCAGTAGAAGATGGCCAGGCAGCAGTTTGGAAACAAAGAAAGAAAGCAAGCATTGCTATTCCATATGAATACTTTCCAATTTGCAGCTCAGTGAAATCTTGAGCCAGGAGCAATGTGTTGGTCAGCATAGGAAGAAATCTTGTAGATTCCTTATTTTAGGAAATTATCTACCTGTTTTTCATAAGTCCTAAGTATCCACAACAAGCAAATAGTTGCAGAAGTTACTTAAAAGCTCTGTGTGAGTTAAAGAACAACTACTATCAGTTTGTTATGAACATTACACGTGCATCATCTGATGCTTTGTATTCTTTCTGCTGGAAAATATTTTACCTCTCTGTGAACTTTATGATTTTATTAGCCATTATTATATGAATCCTTTAGTAAAAAAATAGGTAGCTAGAATTTTTCAAAACACTGAGCAACACCAAAATAAAGAAAAAGGAAACATACAGAACTGTGAAACACCTGACCTGACACAGATGCTGTCAGCTCCCAGACACCTCCTGGGTGTGAGAATGAGTTTTCTGCCATCAGTAAAAGCTGTTAGAGTGCCTGTTTTATATCAGCAAGGCAGTTTTTCCTTCTTGATTTCCCAGTCACAAGAGAGATTACGGCATTTCCCAGCTTTGGGGTAAATCCATTAATCCATTATCATTCATACGGTGATGTTAACCTGCCACATTGAGGTAAAACTCCCAGCTGTATCTGCAGATAGCTTTACTTTTTTTGCCTGTCCTGCCATAAGTTCTAATGTATTGAGTTCATTAGGACTCTCAACCAGAAGGATCTGATTTAGAGTCATTTTGAAGGGGTTTCTCCCTCAAAGTTTTGTTTGTTTTGGTTGTTATTTTTTTTTTTTCTTTTTTTTAATTTCCTTGGCCTTGATTTTGAAAAAGTTTGGGACACAAGGAAAATGTTGAAGCATTTCCACACATACCAGGCTGGAAAATGATATGTTGTAAAAATAACAAAAACCAACTATGATTAGATCTGTAAAAACCTTAAAGTCCTTGGTAGTTTTGAGATGGCCGTGGGTTTTTTCAAAGTTTATTTATTTAGTTTATTAGTTTTCAAGCAAGACGGTGTGCTTCCACAGACATATGTTTCTACTGAAGATTAAATCATTGAAGAAAAATTGTTCTGGTATCTTATGTTTAAATTATGAGAAAGTCATCTCTTTAGATAAAGAAAGCCAACAAGAATAGCTGGAACTGATACAAAATTCTAAAGAAATAAAGATTCTTCTTGGATCTAAAGCAGTCTGTAATTTCTAATGGTGAAAATTGCCATGTTAAGATTTTTTGATCCACAGACATTCTTCTGCTTCATAAGTTTCACCTTGATCTGTAGGCAGATCTGGTAAAAAAAATTTGTCTCCTGACTACTGTCTTGTCTCTCTCCCTTCATGACACTTCCAAAATTCAAATAACGCATAAGAGGACTTTGTGAAGACATATTCTGATTTATCTAACACTTACGTAGGTAGCTGGGTGACCCTAATGCGCTAATGCATCTCACAGTCTGTGAGGGTAACAGAAAAGTGTTAAATCCATATTAAATAGGAGCTCAGAAACTAAGAATGAGGCAGAAGGTAGAAAGAACTCAGCCCAATTCCCATACTTCTAGTTAAGCTCATAGCCAAGTGAAACAACAGACAGTATAATCAAAATAAAATATTTTAGGAAAAAGTTGAGCCAATTAAAAAAAACAGTCAGTACAGCTCAATTTATAAAGTCATCTTCAGAAAATAAAAGTAATGAGTGCAAGGGCATTCACTGCCCTCTAAAGCTGTGTGACAAGATTCTTGGGTAACAGAATGAAATAAACCCTCTAAACACAAATAATTATAAATTCATTCAGAAAAACTAATGAAGGGGAAAGTTAGGTCCTCAGTGCAAGGTTGTCAAGGAATAAGTGCATGCACGCAACATTACCTTGCAAAAAAACAGATTTAAAATATTTGCATACTGTGATAAAAAACTCTTTCAGGTACCAAAGTTCATATACAAGGCAAGAACAAGTTCTCACAGCATACAAAAATTTATTTAGTGTGATATAATGTGGTTATTTAGTTATTTATCATCTATAATCTAGGATTTAAACAACTTCCCTATTAAAAATATTACCTTAAAACCTGAAAACTAATTCTGCTTTCAAAAGACACACTCAGAGAAAAGCGTCTCCAGAGAGAGCTGGGAGTGAAATCAGCTTCACAGATCCAGGCACAATGGTAGATCTGATGCTTCTGGAAGATCATTTTTCTGCAACTAATAATCTGTCCCACATTAGCACTGGTACAGGGCCTGCTGATCCAGAACTGAGCCAGAAGAAATGGAAACAAGACTTTCAAGAGCTGTAACAAGAAATCTGATCAGCATATTGGATGCGATGAGTGGAGTCCTCTCTATTCATATTGACATTTAGTAAAGCTGTCCAGATGTCAGCTCACACTTTGTGGATTCTTATAAATACAGATTACAGTCTGATTCTTACTGGCACTTATTTCACTCACTGCTATTACTAATTAAGTAAATTATTGGACATTTTCTTCCAAGTATTACCAAACTTCACTGAAAATATTCCTTCTACATTTAGCTATAGACAGGCTGTTTCCCTTGATCTGGGCACATTCGAAGGCAATCCATCTAGCAATGCATTTTCGATTACACCTTTTGTTCATAGTTTTAGTTCAGGCAGACAAAATTAACACCAATCCAGTATCCTGCTTGGTGAGGAAGCAATAATGGATTCCCAAATGACAAGAGGGATTCAGTGACTTCAAGTCCTAACACCTTATACATTACTCATTATAAGATATAGAGCTTCTGGAAATGTACTATTTGGAGTGACCTGCTTCCTACCAATTAGTTTTAAACAACGTAATAATCCAATGTAATAACCTTAAAATATCTGTATGGTTCTATTGCTACACAGAAACACACTTGTTAAGAGTGTGATAAAATTACAAAAATATTGTGCAAGTATAATCTCTAGCTTTCCATAACTGTGACCATGAATGACGAAATGACATGAAACTGAGTCAGGGGAGGTTTAGGTTGGAGGGCAGCAACAGGTCTTTTACACAGAGGGTGGTTGGGCACTGGAACAGCTCCCCAGGGAAGTGGTCATAGCTCCAGCCTGACAGAGCTCAAGAAGTATTTGGGCAATGCTCTCAGGCACATGGTGTCATTCTCAGGATGTTCTGTGCAGGGCCAGGAGTTGGACTCAATGATCCTGATGGGTCCCTTCCAACTTAGCATATTCTATGATTCTATTATAATCACTACCATGAGGGCTGGAACAGGCCTGTGAGGTGGTGGAATTAAAAGAGGGTTCCTTAGAAAACAAATTCCTTAGGGACCATATTATAATCAGTCCTTTACAAGAAAAATAAACCCCCACTGCTGCATCACCTGACATCATCTTAATCATTCTACATCATTCTTAAACCCATGCGATTGCAAAGGTGAACCTGTCTAATTCAACACATGCCATATTTCACTCAGCATATTTCCAATTCAGCACACAAAATACTAGCTAGGCTAAGAATATTTTTGGAAAAAAAATATACATGAGAAAATGACATATTTTTTAGAAATGAAAACAGACCCAGTGGCCAATTTGGAAACCTGAGTCAAGCAAAACCTCCAGTGGCTTTCAGCAGTGTTTTGCTTCATAGAGACAAAATAGTCTGATCCTAATGCGTGCTGAGCACATCTGCTAAGGTGCTGAGCACAGCCAATTACAGTCAGCTCTCCTGCCAAAGTCACTCTCTCTGCTGATATAAAAAAGGTTGGCTAAGGCCATGTGTATGCCCACCTCCACTTCAGCTGGGGAATACTTAAATAGATTACTGTACCACAGATAGAAGTTGTTTTAGCATAGCAGCTTTAACTACATAACACACAGCTCCACATGGCAGTCGTATTTGTCCAGAAGATTAGCATTAATTCTTCACACCTTCATTTTGTACTCAATTATCACATCTGATTCTTAGGATTTAGTCTCTGGATTTATATGTTATCGTGGTGTAAGCTTTGAAATAACAATGATCCCATTACTACCTAAATTACATTATAAAATTCTCCTCCATGCTCTTGTTGCCTTTACCAAGAGCTGTGATATATCTTGCAACTGCACTGCTTACTTGGGCTTGGGTTTGTTGGTTGGCTTGGGTTAGGTTTTTTTTTCCTTCCTAAAGGCACTGTTGCTTTGGAAAAGCACAACATAAAAGGCAAACAATTTTGAATATAGTTTTAACAGTGCATGGCATGCATCCGGTTCTAGTTAAACTGCTTAGATATGAGTGTTTGTGTAGTGTCTCTTCAGGCAGCACCACTACTCTGACAGATGGTAAGTCTGACACATTTGGCTGTGAGTAAAAACTCAGCTATGCCAAGAGGAGGGAAGGAAGAAGTGAGAGGGGAGTGAACTGAAATGAAACTTGTCAGCTCTGGAAGGCAAGCGATATCTTTTCCCATCTCAAATTAATTGCTTCATTATTAGGAATCTCTGATGAATTGATTAGAGCTCATACCCTAGGGTATCCATTTATATTTACATGATTTGATGCACATTATTAAAGCTACCTGCTGGCTTTTAACAGCAGTGTTTTATTTTAGTGCAAACAATTAAACCCTGTTGTTTAAGGAACAAAAAAAAATTTTTATAAACGGCACAGAAATTTTATGGTCTAATTTTAACAATAAAACAGGACTCATTTCTCTGTGTCCTCAGAGATCACAGCAATGCTCAGTGTACATATGCCAACCTGTATGCAGTGCTGGAGGACAACTGTCCCTGCTAACAATTTCTTCCTCACTGTGTCATCAACACAGCTCCCAGATGTCTGATATTAATCTACCATGATGTACCTCAGAGAGACATTAACAACATCAGCATCTACCTCCTCAGTAGATTAGCACCTTCAAAGCACTGCCACCATTTAATATACCTAAGTTGCTTGGTATCACAGAGAGCAGTAAATTTAAATTCCTCAAGAAGGAAAAGTAGTCTTATTTTTTGATGTTTAATGACACTTGTCACACAGCAGAGAGCAGGGATTAGTGCAAATATTAGCTATGGTACATTTCTAAGGGTTTAAAGAGCATTTTTTTTCTTTCAAATGATTTACAAATCTGATCTAATAAACTCACTGCATGGAGAGAGAAAGGAAAAAAATATTCTAGATACTCAGAAAAAGTCAATAATTGTAAGGCAAACAGATAAAATGATATTGCAGATGTTAGATTAGGACTGTGAGTCAATATTACTGATTTCCTGTGTTCTATTTTTCAGTTGATGGTTTGAAGGATCGGGAGGCCACTCCATGAAAAAATTGTGACTAATCCATGGAAAGAAGCAAAGAAAAGTCGGTTAATTTACATTATTCAGCAATGTGGGCACATGGCAAGGCTAGAAGAGGCCTCACTTTCCTGGAAAATGGTAGAACACTGGAGACTGAAACCAAAAATGTTGATTTCATATTATGAAACCTAACTGAAACCAAAAAGGTTGATTTCATGTTATGAAACCTAACAGCAGTTCCTTGATATAACAAAAACCAGCAGGAAATATGTGCTTATCTACACAATTAATTATCCTGTGTCTTTATACAAGTGATGTGCTCAAATCTAGCATCTTACATGTTCTGATCACTGCTTACATGACAATCTAGTGCTTGTGCTGACATGTTAATTACACCATCAGAGTAGTGCAGTGCCTCACTGGGTAAAAAAACAGTTGGATGGCCAGACCCAGAAAATGTTGATCTGATTGAGGGCAGGAAGGCTAAGCAGAGGGATCTGGACAAGCTGGAACAATGGGACAAGACCTGAGGTTCAGCAAGGCCAAGTGCCACATCTCACTTTCGGGTCACAACAACTACAGCACTACAGCCTCGGGGCAGAGTGGCTGGGAAGACGCCTGGTAGAAAAGGACCAGGGGGTGCTGGCTGAAAGCAGCTGAACATGAGCCAGTGTGTGCCCAGGTGGCCAAGAAGGCCAATGACAGCCTGGCTCATATAAGAAATAGTGTGGCCAGCAGGACCAGGGCAGTGATTGTCCTCTGTACTCAGCACTGGTGATGTCACACCTCAATTTCTGTGTTCAGTTCTCGGCCCCTCAATACAAGAATGGCATTGAGGTGCTGGAACATGTCCAGAGAAGGGCAATGGAGCTTGAGAAGGGTCTCAAGCACAAGTTTTATGAGGAGCAGCTGAGAAAGCTGTGATTGTTTAGCCTGGAGAAAAGGAGGCTCAGGGGAGACCTTGTCTCTCTCTACAACTTACTGAAAGGAGGTTCTAGTGAAATGGGGGTCAGATTCATTCCCTGATAACAAGTGATAGGACAAGAAGAAATGGCCTCAAGTTGTGCCAGGGAAGGTTTAGATTGGATACTGAGTTCTTTCACCAAAAGGGTTATCAATCATTGGAACAGGCTGCTCAGGGAAGTGGTAGAGTCACCATCACTTTCGAAATGTTAAAAAAACCTGCAGATATGACACTAATGGACATGGTTTAATGGTGAACATGATGGTGGTGGCATATTGATGGTTGTACTTGATGATCTCAAAGGCTTTTTCCATCCTAAACCACTCTATAATTCTATGAAAAACCCTGCCATAGAATTTATGGTAAGTAATTACCATTTATTAGTCAAATCTCGGGTCAGTTGCAAGAGCTGGAGATTAACTTATTATTTGGTTTCATATTTTTCTCACCTTTTTAAAGTTTAGGATCACAGAACATACCATATTTACTTTGAAGTACTCTGGCTCATGTAATTAAATCCGGATCTATTAATATACAGTAATCACTGGTATAAACCACAATGAAGGTGATTTACTGAATTGTAACTACAAGTATTACATTTAGTATGGTCGGCAAGTGATAAGGCACAATTATTAAATTATTAGATGATTGTGTGTAGATGATATTACTACTCTCTGTGCTACTATATCTCCGCCATGAAACTTCATTTTTCTATAAACTCCTTTTTTCCAGGGAAAGAGTATTTAGGGTTTTTTCCACCCTGCTTTCATTGCTGCCCATAAAAACAGCCAAACAGCAGTAACTAGAATTATTAGAACTGAACTGCATATTTTTAAAGACTCTTCTGTAAATCATACAGGCTAAAAGATATGAAGAAGAGTATTTGCCATGTTACTGGAAGAAGAGGTGGTCTAGAGTTAGGATTTACAGGGAACAGAAGAACAACTGGCTATTTGACAGGAACAAGCATCCAAAATTTCAAAAGAAAGCCAGGGCTGGCTTAGTTATACATTCAACTGGTCAAAACCAGTTAATGCACGAGGAGGAAAACAGACCCTGCACCCTTCATTGTTTGTAGGTAATCAAAGCACTGTAATCTAGGGACATATCAACACAAGTTTTCAGGAAGTCTGCTTTCCCTTTCCACAGTGATTGCCATGGCACTAACGTTATACAGCCTCTGTCTAGTTCTGCTTTCTGTTGTGGTGTTCTGGTGGGACAAATGAAACAAATGACAGTGTGCAAGTACCTGAATTCTTTCTCTTGGTGAGCTTTTCACTATAGAACAAATTCAGAATGAAAATTAATATGCAGTAATGCAAGAAGATTCTACATATCAAATCTCATATAGTTACCATCATTCACAATTGAGAGAAAACCAGTCAGGATTAGAACAATTTGTGATTTTTGTAAAGTAAATCTTCAGAACAAATCTGATTTAATATAAAAACCCCTTCTCTCCTATAGCACGTCAGAAGTGTGTATTTTCTTTTTATGCCAGATAACCAACTTCTTTGTGAAGCATCTAATTATTCTAAAAATAGATACAGTGACATGATTAATCATGAATATTAAATTCAAATAATCTCTATAAAGGAGTCCTCACTAATCTAGATATAATGAGTTACTAGTTACAATCACATAAAATTAATATAGCCTGAAACAATATACATTATCAGTTATACAGTGTGGCAATGTGCATTTAAATTCCTTTGACCTATTTAATGCAGGTATCTTGTTTGTGCACACATTATCCAAAGCGCTCTTACTTCTTACAGTTTTCATTCAAGCTTTTCTACTTCTGCAGCTAATGGAGCACAGGCCCATTTTGAAAGAATCCAGAGCATGCTTGCTGTCATTGAGACTAACTAGGAGGTATTAAATAAAACTTTTCAGAGCATGACTTTCAGCCCAGAGTTCTGGAATTTGGAAAACTCCCGATCTACTCTGATGTTACAGATGCAATATACAAGGATTCTTTAAAAGCAATGAAATAACAGAGTTTTACAGTTCACAGAGCATGTTACTTCTCTTTGTCTGTGTTGAACCTTCCAGCTGTTTACCCAGCTTATCTATTTCAACTGTCAGTTGGGGAGATAGGACAAGTTCATAACTAACCTTTTTATTTTAAAACCATTCATGAGGAACTAAAGAATTATCTGGATCCCAACTACAAACACAACAAATGTAAGTTGCAAAACAACAATTGTTCACATGCCTAAAAATCGTCTGTTGCTAAACAGATGACTGCAGATCAGGCTTTCATACATCGCCTCCCTATACAGTAGCCTACTGTATTGATTCTGGTTTTGTATATAAAGACATATTGCACATAAAATATGCGCAATGTGAGGAAATACACTAAACCTAAGACAAAGATTAGAGGTTTTTTCTTTTAGCTATTTCCCATGTCAGAAATGATCAAGACCTTTTTCTAAAACCAAAGCAACAAATAAAAAATTCATAAAGCCTTACTTTGACCACCTGCAGCATCATGTTGGTTACCTTCAGCCCCAGCACAGGACTTCTTTGACATATCTTATGGACTCTAATTTTAAATACATAAGATGGTTTTATTCCACTGCTTCCCATAGCTAATTCTTCAATCCAGGAGAGTGATTTGTTACTTAGACTGAACAGTGAATTATTTTAACTAGCAAGACACCTTTTCTTTTCCTTAACTACCTGCCTTCCTTGACATTTAAGCCAATGTAGGTGTGGTATCTGACTAGTCAGTACATATTTAATTCATCTAATCCTCTTTTTTAACTAGTCTTTCAGGTGTCCCTAATCTAATTATAATTAGCCAATTATTTTAATTGGGTAAATATCTTGATATCTTGTGTGGGGCTGTGTTTTAATTTCTTTTTAAAGCAAAGGCAGTGCTTATGTAAGTCATCACTGAGTCCAGGAGTCTGACAGCTTCTAACATTTGATACAAGAACTATATATAGAACAATTTCCGATGTAAAAATATTCTTGCAAATACGGTTTAGGAATTTATTTCAGGTGTGAATCCACAAATTCACATCTGCTGTCAAATACACTGCTGTTACCTACCTGCCAGCAATTGTTTCCAGACATTGGACAGAATCTCCCACCCAACCCTACACAAAATTATTTCAGTCACCCTTCAAAAATTACACGGGAGTGAAAGGTTTTCTAATTTTCCCTAAGACATCAAGTGTATACTGTTGCAATTTGGAGTTGTTTTTCTTGGGTACTGGAGCTCTGTTTTGCTCTCTATACATTCATTAAAACACTAAAAAAAAGCATTTCCAATATAATATTGTCAAAACTAGATTAGATGGCACAAACTCCAAGACTGTGTTTTTGCTGGTGGTGTTGGTTTGTGCCTGTTTGTTTTTTCTAAGATCCTTAACCGACGAAGAACATTTTGCATTGTCATAGGTCTGGAGATAAACCTGAAGTAATATCAGGACATTATATCAAACAAGCTGATACAAGTTCTATTGTTCTCTGACATCCTAACTTATTAAACTTTTATTGCTTCCAACCCACACAGAAAAATTCTGAAAGCCAGTGAAAAGACACTTTTTAACATTATTACCTTAGCCCTTACAGACCAGAAAACCTTGCACTATTTAAAGGGACAAATGCATTTCTTTTCAATTGATGATAAAATGCCTATCATGATAAAGAGAAGGAAGAAATTCTAATTATGAAAGTCGTGAGTAAAAAAGGCTGTCACATGATTAACAGCAACAGAAGAATGTTCAATACGTGTACTTTTCATTTCAATACAGTGACATTTCTGTGGTTTGGGAATGGTACTCCCCCAAATCACCACGCCCACCGAGGCTCTCCAAAAGCACACACCTCTTTTTCTTGCTCTCCTGTTTTCCCCTCCCCCTTCCTGGGAGGGTAGAAGTGGCTGGAGAGGAGAATCAAAGGCTAAAAAGGAAAAGATCATGGGTTAAGATACGAACAACATGCTGAAAAGAGCAATGAAATAAGAAAACAAACTATAACAACAACAATATTAATGACAGAGGGTATAAGAAAATTCACACAGAAAAAAACCACAAACAGTAGACAATATTGGATGGCTCCCTTTGCCAAGTTTTATCAACCAGAAGGAACCCATTCTCACTGGAAGAGAGCGTCTTCCCCTGCCCCTGCCAATGGCATGAGATGGTACAAGATAACCTAGCCATGGTTCCTCCTGGCTACTGAAAAAAATAACCCTGTCCTGGCCAGATTTGATTCTTTAATTCAGTATTGAAAAAGAACATTCTAGCTGAATTGCAAGTATGCAGCAACATACACAGCAGAATTTATGAATCATGATATCTGTAGAACTGTTAGCCTAGAAGAAATTTACAGGACAGGTGAAAGTTGTAATGCAGGACAATTTCCATTCTAAAGTATGCAGAGTATGTTTCTGTCTTCAAAATACACACTGCAATTCTTCACATCTCACAGCTGGGTAAGTCTCTCACCTACAAATAATTTATGAATTCACAATCAAACAGAATTTCCATTTTCTGTAACATTTAACTTTCTAACAAGACATGTTGCATTTTTCATATTATAGTGGAAATTCAAAACCTACATCGATGCCTTGAAAATTGTTTGGTTTATCTATCAATAAATGGGCTACCACCACTAACAACAGCAATCCCACTGATCTAAGATAAATGAGTATTAAATAGCTATTTAATTCTGGATGCAAAGATCAGAGACTCATACTTTTCTATGGGCAGAGCATAAGCTCTTTGATACCATAAAACTTTGATGCATAAACAGCTGTTTTCTAAGTAGTGCAAGATCAGAAACACAAAAAGTCATCCCATTTTCTGTTCTCAGACTGTTTTAAGGAAGAATATTCTGCAATGTAGAGATACAGAAATCTTTAGAGAATGATCTCTGTTATACTAAAATTAGTAGCTGGACTGGCAAGATGAAGCTGAATGTTCCTAGACAATATACAGACCATAATGATACCCTGTATAAAGAGTTTTAAAAACAGCTAAAAGAAACACAACATAAATTTCAGCTACCTATGTACAAAGAATGAAAAACAAAAATCACACGGAATATAATTACTAAATGAAAGCCAGCTCACTGAATTCATGCTGGTTATTCTTCTGTTTGAAAAACCATTTACAGCCAAATAAAGAGAGGAGCTAGTGATCACAATTACTCATGAAAATTATACACAATCAAAATAAGCAGCAACTAGTAGTTGTTCAGACACATATAGGCAAAAAAAACATTAGCAAACATATTAAAAATACATGAACATGAATGTGCAAAGCTGAACAGCAGTAGAGCAATTACAATGTTGAAGTTTTATATTGCTTTATAGAAATGTCCCCAGGAAATTAATTCTGAGGCTTAGTCATGGTAACTTTGGTATGTGAACCGTGCACTGCTGATTAGGAGATGGCAATAACAAACAGAAGTTTTAAGTTGCTGGTATTCAAAATTCCAGAAAATCTCGACAAAAAAATTTACAAAACATTCTGTAAATAGTTTACTAAATAAATTATTTTCCAACAGCACAATAGTACCAGTAAGAAACCTTCAGTGACATAAAAGCATACATATGAGTTTATGTTTACATTTATGTAGTCTAAATACAGAATATAATCAATTATTATATATATACTAAGGGCTAAGGGCCTTCCAAGTTAAACATTAAAGGATAAAACTGGGTCTTAAGAGAGTTGAAATTGATCTTACCGTGAATATATTTCTCCTTACTCTTACAACTGCATGAAAGGGCATTTTGACAACCAATAAAAATTGGAAGTTCAAAATAAATATAAACTAGTTCTCAAAGAAGCATTTCATATTTGACAGTCACCACATGAGAAACAATGCTCCAAAAATAATTAAGAGCAGTTTGAGCATCATCCAGGACTAATTTGCACCAATTTGTACATCTCGAAGTTGCGTGCAGACTTGAGCTTTCTTCAATAGGACAAGAGTACCTGAGCTTTAGGCAATTTGAGGAAACAAATGCAGGTAAACCTGGTAAAATAATGTAGTGGATGAACTAGAGGCACATGGAAACCAGAAGGAAAAACATCTTCTATTAAACACCTCACTGTTCTTAGCTACCCAGAATAAATGGGTAAATAATAGTAATGGAAAAAATAGCAATATTTTATCATAATCCAGTAAATTCACAGTTCAAAATCTACACATTCAAGATAATACAATGAAGAAAATTTAGAAAATTATCTGCATTGACATTTAAAAAAATATGAATACCATTCCAATATTATCTAAATTAATATTTAATTATTTTTGTCTTTTTTTCCTAAGAGCAATATAAAAATCAGTCTTAATTTTTTTTCTATCAAAACTAATCAGATCAAACATAAAAAAACCCTGGTTTTCTAGTTTCTAGTTAATTCTTAATATTTAATTATTCAAAAGATGCTCTTTCACACACACACAAGCAGGGGTTTATATTCAGTTAGCACATTCACACTGATGCGATCCTTCTGTCCTCAAACATTGTAGCAGTAAGCAGCTGCAAGAGCTAGCCATTTCCTTACATGTATTATACAATATTTATGTATTTCTTCTTTATTATGTCTCATTGCTTAAACATACTGATTTTCATACATTCCTTTATGCTTTTGTTAGCCCTGTAGCCAAATAGGCTAAGAAGGGAGAAGTGTCTTATGACTATGGAGAAAAATGAAACCAGCAAATTCCTTTTGGAAAAGTGTCATGTTTTAGGAATTGTATTCTCCAATTTAGTAATCTTGCTAATAAAAAAACCCATGCTGCTATTCACTTCCCCTCCCCCTCCAGCTGGAAGAAGAAAAGGCAAAAATCACGGGTTGAGATGAGAACAATTTACGGGAAACAGCAATGAGATAAGAAAACGATCAGCAATAATACGAATAATGAAAGGTGTAAGACAAATTATTTACACTGAAAGCCCACAACAAAATACCGACCAGGTCTTCCCCATCACACCAACCCTTCTCTCCACCAGAAATGAATACCTTCCTTCTTGGAAGCAATAGAGAGAGTCCCTTTTCCCCAACCCTGTTCAATAAGGTGGTATTGAACAACATCATATCTTGGCCACGCCCAGCCCCATCCCATCTGGGATGGAACACCAATGAAAAAAGGTTCCTCAGTAGAATCAAGACCGTAGTAAACAGAATTGAAGAGCTTGATCAGAAAAAAAAAAAAAAAAAACAAAAAACTGTGGAAGACATTTGAGAATATAAGAATTTTGTTGTACTACCTGTTCCATTCATCAAAGCAGTAGAAAGTAACAAATCTGATTAGAATGAAAAAGGGGCATATTTAGTGTCAATAAGAGAAATATAAGGAAACAAAGGCTCTGAAACATAGCCAGAAGATAAATTCTGGCTTTCATTTTTTATCACAAGCATGTGAGGACTTGCTGCAGGTTACTTGCCTGATAAGGTTTAATTACCTCTCTGTATTTACATAAATGTGTTTCTGGGCAGATTTATTAGTGCTTGTACAACACCACCAGCTGAATATGCTTGCTCAGAGACATGAAGAAATCATGACTACTCAAAGCCCTGATGCTCATGAGGCCTTCTTGCACCTCCTGTTTTCTAGGTTGATTTACAATGAAATCTTACGAACCATTACTGATGCAGAAAAAACCCATTTGTCTTTACAGCCAACTATCATCTGTTTAAGTGTGCACCAATATTCTCCCTGAACTTTCTTACTTTATGCAGGTCACAGGGTTTCAGAAATGCTGTTTTCTCTGTAAGGAGTAACACAAAGCACCACTCTATGAGTGGGCTACAGGTTGGATGGCTGTGTAGAACACACTAAATGATGTTCAAGCTTACAGAGTGAGATTTTTCATGTTTTGTATTTGCTCAGTTACCTGTTAAATTTGTATAGGATACTGCTGCAAAAAAATGGTATCAGAACAAATTTGGATCTCCTTACATTGTGCATGAAAAGGAAAATGTTATACAAAAATAAGCTAGCAAAATTAAATACTTGAACAGATGTGGAAGGTTGGGGGGAGGGCAGGGGGCAAGTGGAATTTTTCCCATTCTGTTGCTAAGCAACTAATGACCGGTCTTTAAGGGCCATCTACGCTCACAAAGGAGACAAAGCCTTTGGCTGCCAGGCAGGGGAACTACAGATTACCAGGTTTGATAACGGCACTAGCATTCGCTCGCTGCTCTCGGAGAGAGAACAGCGGAGGAGACGTCTCTCTGTTTCTGGTTGGCACCGCAGGAAAAGAAAAGCCTCGCTCTGCACTAGTTTTTCTCTGCCTGCTGGGTGAGTCCTTGCTTTGAGGGGAAGGTCACGGGACTCCGATCCTCTCGCCCCCTCCGGGAGGGTGCATCTGCCGGCCGCGCTGTACAGCGGAGCGGGGCCCCTGCCTGCCACCACCTGCACCCTGCCTGCCGCTGCCCCGCGCCCTGCCTGCCCCAACTGCGGAGTTTCCTGCCGCCTCCTCTGCTGGCTGGCCCCGGTGAGCTGACCCGGCTGCTCCATCTCCCGGCTCTGGGCTCTCTGCTGCGCCCCCGTCCATCTGCACTCCACCCGGCTCCAGCCATCCGCCATTACACGCGGCACAGATCCAACCTCGCGGCACAGCGCCATCTGCAGCTTCCCGGGAGTCATCGCACCTGCCCTGCGGGTCTGGGAGCCCAACAGCGCCCCTGCTGGACGTGACCGTGACTGCACCAAACGGGAAAGTACCTGACAGCCCCAGGGACATTTGCCACCGAGTTTTTTGGTTTTGTTTACTGTTTTTTTACCTTGTTTACTGTTTCTTTGTTACTGATTGTTTACCTCATTATAGATACTAGTAAAAAACTCTTATTCCTTTTCCCATACCTTTGCCTGAGAGCCCTTAATTTTAAAGTTATAATAATTCGGAGGGAAGGGGATTCACATTCTCTGTTCTAAGGAAGGTTCCCACCTTCCTTAGCAGACACCTGTCTATCAAACGAAGACAACAGAAATACATCAATAATAATGCAAACTGTAGAATTGAAAATTAAAAAGAGTTTTGCTTGTATTGGTGATAATCCATTTTTAAAAATAACCTCTAAAAGTTTCTAAGAAAGCTAAATGTATCACCAAGGAGAACAAAGTGGATAACCACAGTGGTTTTATGGCAACTGTACCAATGAACCCAAAAAGCAAGTGAAAGATGGTTTTCTTATACACGCATTGAAAGGTAACAGAGTGCCCTCTGGAATCCTCTTTGCTTAGTATTAACAAATCTACTCCAAACAAGCATTTGGGACAATAATCTATTCATAAGCCTTTTCATTTGATTAAGACTGAAATTAAGGCCTTGGACACAAGAGATCCCTCTATTTTTTTTATTCTTTCTTTTCAGTATTACTTGTTCTGCTGTAGAAGCTATCCATCTGACATGTCCACTTCCCAAACATGGCATAAGTTCTACAGAAACAAGAAAGAGAGAAACCATGAAGAAAGGCTCCCTATGGAGCATTGCTCCCCAAGAAATTTTAGGGTGTTTTCAAAATGCATGCTAGTTGACTACTATCAGTTTTAAAAAGAGTATCTCAACATTAAAAAAGAGAGAAGAGAGTAATATTATTCTCCAAGGGAAGAAAACAGGAGTAGGAAGAGCAAAGTATAAGCCACAATCTAAGAGAACTGGGGCAATCCAGTGGAGGCAAGTGGGAGACTTGAACACAATTATACAGAGGAGGGAAAAAATCAAATATGTTTGGCCAGACTGAGCAGAGGGAGAAGCACCAGCATACGGCCTGGTTTAACATTAACTGGGACTAAGACAGTAAGATACAAACTTCCAGGTCCTGTGTCAAAGCTCACAACTTTTGAAAGGAAATGGCTCCTTAAACTTTTCTTTGGCAAATGAATAGAGAAGCAAGGGAGACACACAAAAATACTGGTTAATTAAATAATTATGGGAAATGTACAAGTCTGTGACTGGTGACAGAAAAGCTTTTAACTCTCATAGTGTTCTTTAAGTCTTCCTTGGTTATTTCATTTCCGTGCTTCTCCAATTAAACAACATGAAGGTTAATTTATGTTCTGAAGACTGAGAAGTACATAGCAAAGCATTTCTATGCTTTCAAGCTGGTTGTGTTTTCAATATTTGAATGAATCCCATATTAAGACATCTTTATCTTAATCAGACTTGTAGATGTTGAAGAAAGTATATGAAATGTAATCTGAGTGTCTGGATTTTAAATGAATGCCCAGATATAATTATGATTATAACTACATATACAAATAGCAAGTAAAATTGCATTTTAAACTGCTATTCTCTTCTGAAAAGGTATTTTAAGAGATCTTTTATTATTTACATGTGGAGCAGGTGATATCACCAAAATTTTACCATCTAAAACCTAATCTTCAATGGTGTTATCTGAGAATTAAACTACAGCAACAAGTCATTTAAATTCCAGACATTAATTTATTCCATATTTCATTTATCCAGGGATTAAACAATTTCACAACAGAGGGTCCTCTTACTTTCAGGATCCCTACTGATATGGTATCAACTCCTGATGTGTTATTAGTGTTCTTCAACTGCATATTTACGTAATATCATAATTTGTTTCATCCAAGTATTGTAATGAAATTTGATTGCTACTCCAGTTATGGAATTCAAAGTACCACCTACAGCTGCACCAGGAAACCACTTTTGAGAAAAGTCAAATTCATCTTTTCCGTCTTCTTCCATTCTTTACTTTTGTCTTCAACCAAGCTAGAATTGCCTTTAGGATTTCTAGTCAACTTCTTGCACACTTTTATCCAATATATATTTTCCAGCTTCTTCCTTTCATGCTTTCTCTTTTTATTCATTCAGGTTTCTCATGGTTTTCTTTCTTTATAGTGTCATTTCAGTCAGTCTTTAAAAATTCCAACATCACCTTTTTTTTTTATAAAATAAATGACTTAATATTTCTTTCTTTTAAGCTTCTTTCGACAGTGTATTTTACGTTCTTTTTTTTTTCCCTAGCAATTTATTGTTCTTTCTTCAAACTACACCAGCCATACAATGTTCCAATTTACAAGCAAATAAAATTGAAAATCCTGGTTTCTTCCAAATTATTGTCTGGTAAAAAGAAATAATTTGTTCTTCTTTCCTGTGACTTGACGTGAAATTTTGCACAAATGGACGAACATAACTCTAAATTTGTAGCAGAATAAAACCAAGTATCTACAAATATCAGTAATTAAAGAGAAAAAGAAAACAAATGTGATTTAAAATAATCCCATCATATTCATCTGCATGCAGGGATCATTTAACCACCATTCAAATCCCCATCCAACATTTTTCGTTTTGTGACAGGCTGTACTGAAAAGACACTCGGACCTGCTTATTAATATTTCACTTATTTTGCAGGCAAGCTGCTTCTGATCACAAGACCAGACTGCTAACCACACCATGCAACCAAATCTTTTGGGTGCAAATTAAAGTTTTTCCCATTCTCCTCAGTTGTTTTCCTGCCTACAGGATAAGAATGTTTATCTCTAGTATTTCTCTTCTAACTACTTTACAACATATGCCACCAGTCAGAAGCACTGAACATTCTCCATTTACTACACTTTAATTTTGGGGTCTTAGTGGATTTTTATAGATATAACTCTGTTGGAAATAAATAGAATAGAATAGGATAGAATAGAATAGAATAGAATAGAATAGATTCCAGTATAATATCATATTACAAAATAACACAATATATTATAATGTATAAATCTAATGTCTGTTATGTGGAGATACCCTTCTCACATGTATATAATTCCATACCTAGTAATTTTCTCTCCCGCCATGAAACTCAAGAAAAAGAAAAACTTTTACATCCTTTATTGTCTTTTTCCACTTTCACCTTGCTCTCACCATTCTTACCAAACACTACAATGTCTTACAGTGTGGATCTTTCCTCTATCTTTTGACTTTATTGGAAGTTACTTCCTACTTTCTTTCTCCTCTTCTTCAAAAACTAGCCTAGAACTTCTGCCATATAACCACGGTGATACGTAGAAATTTATGACCTTTGAAAATCAAGACAATCCTTCGCCAGGTAAGGAATCCAAATATTAAGAACAAGATTAAACACAAACTTCCTCTATTTCTCAGAAATTACTCACTTTCCTCCCTGTACAAGCTCTCTAACAAGGTCAGATCCTAATTCTTGGAAAATTTAATTTTTTCTTTTTAAACTTAGTATATATTACAACTGTTTTTAATTGCTCTGATCTTTGGGAAATTCATTAGATCCATGTGAATCCAATGGTTTTTTCCTCCCCCAAGACATCCCAAAAGCTGACAAAACATCTTTTTAAAAATATTTAACAAAACATGATCTAAAATCTCAGCGTATTATTTACCATTTCCAGATACCAATAATATTGTCAATAGATAACAGGAAGCAAGGCATGAAAAGTCCCAGGTATTTTTTCCTTCCTTTTTGAAGTCCTGCAGAAACATTTTCCATTTTTCCTACTAAAATTGGTTTCCTACCATGCACACACAGATTACAGCAATTTTCCTTTCAATTTTTTTAATGAACATGGGAAATATGTAGAGTTCCAAATTGTGAGTGATGCAGTTTGCATCCGTTGCTGTGCATTTCTTCCTTCCTTTTTATTATTCCAAGTGCGTCACTCATCAAATGAATTAATCTAGTTTTTCATCTGTCTATCCATCTACCTATCCATCCACCTATTCATCCACCTGCCATTGACTTAGAGAGATGCGATTTTGCCTCTAAGCAAAACAATTAAATGTAAGTTATTGATGTACTATGTCCTACTAGAAGCATTTGTCTTTGCTAGTAACAGGAAAACAAACAATATATTATGTCCAGCAACTGCTCACTTTTTTATTGTCTAATGACTACAAATACGTGTCCTAAAGTTCTAATATTAATAATACACCTTGTATACTTACTGCTTAGGGAAAACATTACATTTAAAAATTACTTACACAGACACCACTTTTATGATGTAGAAAATACAGGCCAGGCAAGTCCAACTACCTTAAATTACCTCCAATTTTACATTCAAAGAAACATCGTAGTATTGAGTTTAGATGTGTTTGTTCCAGGCAAGCAGAAAAAAAGAAAAAAAAAAAAAAAAAAGAGAAGGGGGGGGGGGGGAAGAGAAAAGGAAAAAAAAAAAATTATAATGCAGCATATTTACTGAATGAAATAAAAAAATTCTGGACTAAGTAGGAATACACACTTCTAAATTAAGAAAAACACGGTTTTAAAACTCTTTTAGGCTGGCAGTCTGCATAGCACTGACCTAGACTAAAAATACATCAAAATGTGGCTATTTTCCCTGCCTAGGCAGTACAAAAACTGTCAGGAGTGGCCCTGCATTTTCATTCAGCTCTTCAGTCCTAAGAATCTCAATTCCAGCTATTCAAGTGAGTGTGGGAATGAAAGGGGAATCTCCAAGAGAGAGGATAAGACTCAAAAAGAGCTAGTCAGGACAGCAATCAATGTACTTCCTCTAGGACATGAAGAGGTGAGGCTCTCCCTCCCCTAAACTAATATTTCTTAAAAAAGTAGTATAACCATGGTAAGCACAAACTTGCTTTAAATTTTAATATTAATGATATATATGTTGTACTACCGAAGTAGTCCTTTATCATCACATTTATTTATGCTGTTGCTCAACATCATGCAAAATTAAATTGTATGTTTTAATGTAAAATCATGTTTAAATCACACAGGTAATCTACAAAGGATTTTAACTGTTCAGCTCCTATTTAAGCTTTTAATTTCTAATTACTTCAGTGGTATCAAGATTTTAATACATTTAGGGCTCTGGATCTTAGTCTCTCAGCGCCCCCATTATTTTCCAATTACAGAATGAGAATGCAGCCGAAACCAACAAAAGAGACACAAAAATTACTAGGCATCTATATTACACTTCCTTTAATAAAAACCTTTTTTCCCCAGATTTTCAAAACTGATGCACAGGAAGCTCCCCCTGAATAGGAGGAAAGGCTTAGTTACTGTGCAGGTGAGCATGCATTTGGACAGCACCCAGAGAGGTTCCCTCACTGGAGGCACTCGAGAACCATCTGGATGCAATTCTGTGCAATGTGCTTTGGGATGACCCTACTTGAGCAGGGAGGTCGGATCAGATGGCCCACTGAGGTCCTCCCAGCCTGACCAATTCTGTAATTCTGTGAAACCTGTCCCTTCATAACACTCTGAGGAGAACATCATCTCTGTTGACAGGTAACATTTGTACTTCTCCCAGGAAGCACACTGAGGCATGAATCCAAGTACATATTTGTTAGTAAACTTGCAGCTGTTGACTGACTATGGCTTCTCTGTCTCTGCAAACACACTGGAAACTGAGTCAACCATTTCTAAAATAAAAAATATATGACAAAGGTGGCATGAGTTCTCAAGTCCATTAGCAGTCCATATACACCACGAAATAGTGTGGATGAAGGGGTACATTCTGTGTGCCCACACCTGGCAAACACTTCATACAAAACAAAAATTATTTTGAAATACATCATGCCCTATTTTATATCTTTAAGAAGCAAAAGGGAAGCACCAACCTGTGAGAATGATGACAGGAGTTTCAGAGTCCTGCAACACCGAAGTCCCATGACAGCCCCAGATCTATTATAATGCAAAGTCCACCACTGAGAGAAGCGAAATTACCAACTACAGCCTGCAATTTTCACATACCTGGAGATTTCAAAAGGTTATTATATCCCTCAAAAAGAAAAAAGGTAAAAACAGGGCACATACTAGGGACACCTTTGCTTAAAAGCCTTATTCTGTTTGCTACTGGAAGATTTTACAAGAAGTAGTGACTTTTACTCTCATTGTTTCTACTCAGTCTGATCCTTAATTCATAGTGCTTTTCCTTCAGTTATTTCTTCTACTCAAGTCAAGTTTGACACCCATCCTCTTGCTCTGTGCCTGGGCAGTCACTTTGCAGCCAGACAACTTTAAGCCTTGGGTAATTGTACAACCTTAGATTGGCTCTTAGTCCATATTTGCACTTCTAACCCCTTTGAGGTCATTAAAATTCATTTTAATTAATTAATTTCAAGATAAAACTGAATCTGGACACGTCCCTTGAAGCTAAATAGCAACATTCCATACTGCTTGCTGCCAAGTGGTGAAAAGCACATGGCCTTCACATTTTCCTGTTCCGTACAGAACAATGACTATCTCACATGGAGAGCTAATCTATGTCACAGTGACTAGCAAGACATTTTGACCTTTTGGTACCATAAGTCACTGTGGGAAGAGCTGAGGCTCAAAGCAACAGGAAAGAAAGTGTCTGGACATGGTGTCCTTATAAATAAAAAATAAGGGAAAGATATCAGAGAAGTTCATTTTCCATTGAAACCAGGAGCGAGATTCTGATGCTGGTGAGACAGCACTTCAACAACCTGGTTCAGAGCATAATCTTTTGACTTTTTAAATGTAAGTACACTGCAAGAAATTTTACTGTTAATGTTTCATTTCAATTTATTCAAATATAGAATACTTCTTCCCATTTCTCTGCATGATTGTCTCAATAAAAATTGAAGAAGATTTAATTTTTTCTATGCTAGTGTTTTCTGTTAGCAAAGCCATCAACCAAGAAACTTGGCTGCTTCTTGAGTTGGGACCATCTTTACTGTGAGCTGATTAACTGGAAGAGAAGTCTATTTGGAAGGTCTACAAACCAATCAAAAAGTGAAGATAAGATTATGAAAGACCCATTCTTATAGGACCAGGGACGAGCAATTTTTGGTTGAATTCTAGCTCTAGGCCTAGAACAATCTTTTAGAATCTTTAAAAAAACCATCCAATACTTTAAGCAGGGTTAGATACAGGTTGGTGCAACCTTCATCTTTGCAAGATATTCACAAAATTGGATCTTTAGGTACAAAGCTTTAGAAGAACTTTTGACGTTTGAATGTTCATATACAATAGCCAAAATATCGTATCAAAAATGGATACTTTGACAGGTAACAATGACAAAGCCAGATGCAGGCCACTTTCTTTTCAGGACTACAGCTAGACCAACTGGATTGCATCAGTGCTTCTGGTATGCATTACACCAAGAGGCTTAACCCCTTATGACAGATGATCACTTTCGAAAAGTTTTAAAACAACTAAATCTGCTCTAAACCTCAGGAGTATAGAAAAATTTAGTACGTAAAAACAAACTTACAATTTAAAAATGTATAGAATACATGATAGAAATAAGAAAATTTTAATCACGCAATAAAATTTGCTGAAATACAAATGCTAGTATGATACTCTACTATATGTTTTTATATTGTATTTTATTCTATGTGGATTTTGCAATTCAGAGTCTAAAAATATTTTTAATTATACAATGTGATTAATTTAATATAATTTAATTAAAACTTAGTCTCTCTTTCTCACAATGCCAGATGTGTATATTAATATGTTGGCAGGCTGTAGGTCTGGAAGAGTAATATATGTCAAGACAAGCAAAAATGGAGGAACTCGAGATCAGTTTCAAAAACCACTAAAACTTAAATTCAGCAAGCCTTATTTTAGCAGGAAACAAAAAGACTCATTAACTTTGCTCATTTATAGGTTATCTCTTTACAAAGACTAATTAACTTAAATGTGTCTAACGTCCTAAAAAGAATCTCAGTCTATGATGCATCTTCCCATCCCTCACTCTTTTTTATCGATCCTCAAGAATCACTCATTTACTTAGAGACAGGAAAAGAGCTTCACACATGGAACAAAAACGCTCTTCTGCATTCAGTGCTGGGACTGGTAATACAGCCTCTGTGGTAAGTTTTTTTGTTTGGATGGTGGTATTTCTTCATTTGTTTGTGGGAAAGGAAAGGGTAGAAAGCACTGTTTTTTTCTACATCCATTCCTCTAAAACTTTATTTCTGGCAGATTGCCACATGTTATTCACTAACTATACAGCCAAAGAAATTAAAAAAGAACATTTTTTAAAAGATTTTAAGAATTTAAAAAATTTCTTTCTATAACTAAGAACAAAAGGGCACAGACATTCCTAGGAAGGGGCAGAAGAAGACCCTGATTCTTTCATTATCTTCTGGTCACCTAAAGAGCATTTTGAAAGTGGAAGAGCTTGAGTAGTCAATCCTTATCCTAACCATCAGATATTGATATACATGCCCCATATCAGCTGGTCTCCCAGGAGTTCTGTGAAAAGTAGTCAGCAAAAGTCCCAAAAGTGTTATAGTTCACAATGTTACAGTTCACAATGGTTATTTATAATCATACCAGATGTGAAGCAAAAAAAAAAAAAAATTGATTAAGGTGTAATTTCTATGATTTCGTAAAATATTTCATTCTCCACTAGTCAATGTAAAACAACAGGTTCAGCTGGTTGAGACACTAAATAAATATACCGAATATAGCCACACATTGTTTTGCTATAAAAAAAGTTTTACTTTGTCTCAGGTGAAGGCACCAATCAGCCTGTCTTCAACCAGGAATTACAACAGAACTGTTAAAACAGTATTGGCATTTCTAACAAATAAGAGCGATTCAAAAGATAAACAAAATCAGCAAGATTATTTCCTGTGAAGTTCTGAAGCAAAAGAGCTCTACTGGAGATAGAACAGATGTAAACAGAATTCCTGGAAACTCCAAGGAAGACTGGCCACAAAAACTATACTCTTCACCAGGTACTTGTTCTGTCTTACGAACTTGAGTAAACGGTGCTAAAATGTCCTGATTCCCTGATATTTGCAGCAACACAACAGAACACAGAGTGAAGAGAGGAACTCATTTAAGTTTGACCCCAAAAAGCAGATTGACATTCTCTCATTTCTTCTTTATATTTCATAACAAATGTGACATGGTTTATCAAGTGTTGTAAACAATTATTTTAAACTGGTATTTTATCAAATTGGTTTCACTTATAAATAGTCTGCTCCCAACAATTAAACATTATTGTATTTGTGACCTTCATACATGGTGATTCTTAACACAACCTGCATGCTCCCCAGCTAATTGGTGCAGAGAATGCAGAAGGTGACAAAACAGCTCTTTGCTCAAAACTACACCAGACTGAGAGCTTTAGTCAGAGGGGTCATAAGAAAATATACTCTTTCCAGAAATAACTGCAGAAGTACTTGTAATGTCTGAAATGTGGAAAATATACTAACAGGCATGGAACCATATCTTGCAGAAAACATGGAATTATTTCTGCTGGAGAGATCCAGGGCCAGGTGTACATTATTCTGTTAGAGTTTTGTATCGGACTAGGAAGAGCAAGAAGAAACGGGGAAAGTCACCTATTTCCAGGGTATGTTTTTCAATATATTACTAGCAGACTTGAACAGCATTGGAATAATATACTCCAATCTTCTCCAAATGCCCAAAACTCAGAGAATTCCCTTTTCTCATTTTTATGCTTCTTTATTATGACCTTGCAATTTAAACGTTGTTTTACAAACTTAATTTGAATGAAATCAACAGAACACTTGATTCACAGACTCAGAACTCTAACATATCAGCATCATGGTAGACCTCTTTCTGACTTTAGTTCAGACTAGTTCACCCAGCATGCATCTATATAATTTTAGATGATCAACACATTAAAGCTGATTTTATTCTATTACTTTGTAAGTGTAAGATGAATTGAGAAAAAAAATAATAAGCTTTCACATTCAGAGTGCATGACAGAGTAACTTGCCAAGTGTCATCACCACTGACTTTATTTCCCCTCAAGCCTCATTCATACTGACTGCTTGGATTTTATTCAGGTATAAAATTTGCATTTAGATTGCTCTCCCAGAGGTAAAAAAACCCAAACAAACCCACTCTGAAATCCTGTGCCTTCTTTTAACCTTATTTCAGCAACAATCACAATTATTGCATGTGGCTGGAAACATTTTAGCGTATCAAGCTGCATTTCAGCATTCCCCCTTTAACCAATCCAGAGTTATTACCATCAAGTGTTATTTTATCGCTTCCTTATTCAAACTACAAATAAAAAAACAATGGTCAAGAACACACTTGATGTTAGGAAAGGTTAGATAATATGTCCTTCTATGCTAAATAGGTACTAAAACCAAATAAACTTACACAGATAAAAATAAATGTGTGACACATAACAAGAGAATAATCTTAAAATTACTGATATTAATACAGTTTCAGGAGGAAGCAGACATAAATTTATAGTGGAAATAAACAACAGATTTACCATGTTTTCTTTTAATTTTTCAAATGTAGACATTTTATTTAAAAAGGCCAATAATGTGACCATACAATGTTACAAATGCAGTACATAATTCCATGTAGTACCTGTAAATTCAGTCTAACAAATCCTTACCCCACTTTTTTCAGTGAAGGAAATCTGACTATTGAGTGTTTTTTGAGTCATTAACTCAACATGAAATTTCTATCAGTTAATTCTTTCCATTACTTTTTAAAAACACAAATAAACCTCCTCTTAGAGAGTACTTCAGACATCATAAAAATAGGCAGCAGACTGTAATATCTTTTTTACCATTTTTAAAAACTCAGAGGCTATGAGACATCTATATACAAGAAAACATGAAACACTGAAAGAACTCCCAGAACTTCAGCACTTAATTACTTTACAGATTAAATTTCTAGTATTGCAAGCAATCTTTTGGAGGAGACGGCCTCCTTTAAAAAGAGATAAGGAATTAATAATCTATTAGCAGCCCAATCTAGGACTTCATACAAATGTAAATAAGCACAAATAAAATTCTATGAGGCAATGAAATGAACTAAAATTACAAGTTAAATGTAAAAATTGGCAACACACACATCTGTTGGCAGAAAGGGAGAAAAGAGACCTCCCTCTCCTACAGAAATGCTGGCCATTGAAGCTAACAAAGGGGTGGGTAGTGAGAAGGATAAGGTATTCTTTAAAAAGAGGGCTAAGTGAGCAAGAACAGCCACCTCTAACTGCCTTAAAGGCTGCTTCAAAATCTGCTAAATTCAACAGAAAATCTTAGCCCTGTATTCTGTGTTATCTAGATTAACTCCAAAGGCTCCACTGCCTTTTTGGGACCTGCCCATGCCAGCAGCCTCCAGTTGCCCTGGCCAGGCTGGAGCCCTCCTACTCTGCAACCACATCCCCCTAAACCATTCCTGAGAGCCAGAAGATCACTGTTGTACAACTGTTGTGTCTTGGGTAGACTTTGGATGGTCACAGGCTGGCCAGGACAGCTGGGGCCTGCTGGTGAGCCCAGAGGCTTGATGAGAACAACATGACTTTTACTTACCTCCTTGGTATACTCACCTCCCTTTTGTGCCCCATGATTTAAAACAATGCCCTGATACAAACATGTGTAGTAGAAATTTTTTAATCTTATCTAGAGTGATCTCGTTAACCAAATTCATATCCTGGACACATCAACAGAAAATGTTATTTTAATATTATTAGTTGTAGAACAAAATGCCAACAATAAGGAAGAAGCTACCAGTTAATCCTTGACTTCCACTTAATACCATAGCATTTGTTCAGGGCCGTTCAGCGTTCATTACTGCTTTTGTTCATTGTCATCAGCACATGGTTCTTGCGCTGGTGTTGGCTGAACACCTGCCTGCCCTTGGGAAGCAATTAATTCATTCCTTGTTTTGTTCTGCTTGCATGCATGGCTTTTCCTCCCGCTATTAAACTGTCTTTATCTCAGCTCATAAGTTTTCTCACTTTTCCAATTCTCTCACCCTTCCCCATTCTCTCCCCACTGGGATGGGGAGTGAGCGGGCATCTGAGTGGGGCTTTGTTGTTCACTGGGGTTAAAGCACCACACTTGGATAAGCCATTACTGCATACTGGACACCAAAATGAAAAGGAAAGTTGTGTAGAACCTAATCAGCCCATTCTCTGCATATACAATTCCCAAAGGTATGTAACAAGAGTTAAATATAACTCAGGCTAAATCTGACGGTAAGTAAAACAAATCTATTCAGAGTGGGATAAATCTGCTTAGAACGTGTGCCACATATTGCTTTTGGCACAGAGCATCCACGATTCAGCTTTCTAAAAGTACTTCTCACTCTCTCAAGAGGAAAGCGTTTATCAGAAGTAGCAGTCACAAACTCTGAAAGTTGTAAAGTTGTCAAGAAAATGTTAATTTTATCAAGTGCATATTTCCATATGGCAGAAATTCACCATGATCTCAATGTGAGTGCTTCAACAGTGTTAAGAACTAGACGTAGAATTATGTTGCAGATGAGGTGATGCTTTGCCACAGGTTCATCTTGCAGACAGTGCAACACTTTCTCTGTACAATAATTTTTAAAAAATTTTAAAAAAGAAGATGCAGAGAACAAATGGAGCCATGGATATCAATATAGTGCATATGACAGCTGATGGGTGACAATGACAAGTTTGCCCAATATTCTGAAATCTGATCTGGGCAACAAAGCTGATGAAGGGTCTGCAGCACAAGTCCTGTGAGGAGCAACTGAGAGAGCTGGGGTTGTTTACCTGGAGAAAAGAAGGCTCGGGGGGAACTTTGCTCTCTAAAACCACACGAAAAAAGGTTGTGGCCAGATGGAGCCACCCTCTTCCCCAAGGCAACTAGTGACAGGAAGAGAGGAAAGAGCCTCAAGCAGTACCAGAGGAGGTTTAGACCAGATCTGCATGCGAATATACCATGTGATAAAATTAATTTTCTTGCTGCAAGCTGTAATTAAAAGTATTAGACTAATTTAGATATTTGAAATAATATGTCAGTGAGTTACACTGACATTCTCCAGACTGCGGTTACGAATGTTGAATCTGCTTTTGGACCTTTTTCTTGGGTGCATGTGTAGTGTAGAAAAGTGGTATGAAATTACAATACTCTAATTGAAGATTGAAAGTTTCCTGGGACATATCTTGAGCAAGACTGTATTTCTCAATAAACCGGTAGCAGCATTAGGAATTAGTTCAATAAATATGGGCAGACTTAGACTCCATTTTTAGTGTTTCTTAATGCAAAGCATGACCTAAGTGTTTACTGAAGTTAATAGCATTGTTTTCATTGTCATCAGCAGATTTCCAATGAGATTCAAGGCACATTCATTTTCATTATTTAACAACATAAATGTATTTACATTTAAACTCCAACCTAATAATAAAAAGGAATAGATGCTGAAAATACTGAAATAATAGGTGGGGGGAGGGGGATTTGCCACATCTGATGTGCTGTTTGTAATCTGCAATTCTTTCATCAGCTCATGGCAGCTTCTATAGCATCTCAACAAGCAATTTTTTTTTCCCTCAGGATTATAATGATCATACAACCAAACACTTTTTGTGACTTCATACACAAACAAAGCTCTTAGAGCAGGAGTCAATAGTTTTACAAAACAGACATTGACAGCTATTTACACTTCTATGGGGCTAAAATTATTTTATACATATGTAACACAAATAACACAAATACATGTGTCTGCATACACCAATGCATATACTCTTGCAATATTCATCCCTGGTAAACTCTGGTATTCATAATTCTTACATTGATCTATTTTATTCTTCATTACTCGCTTCCTAATTTTCTACTACTGCTTCATATCAGATTACTAAACATGCAGAAAGTGCTCATGCACTGCAGCAAAAACCTGCAATCCATCACCTGAAGTTTCTTTTTACGAATTTCTATCTCCTGTTCATTCCAACCCTTAATCAAATCTGCAACTGCCACCTCCAATTTCTGATTAAATATTCCAATTACACAAACTTTTTAAAGTGCCCCAAAGAGCAAGTAATTCCTCCAGCGGCTGTTTTATTACTTTTTCTCACTTGACTCTCCCTCTGAGCTATTAATAAAATAGTCCATCATTTAATTAACTGGACTGATTGGCTGAAAATTTTCTTGCTTAATAAGCAGAGTGTTCTAGGTGAGCTGACACAAGATTCTCTTTCAAGTACTTCAGCCAGCTCCTATCCCCACATATGCTTACACACTCTGTCTCAGCACAGAACCTAAACATGCCAGCCTAAGTCCCACAGAGAGTGAGCTATTCCTACCTGTAAAATAGAGCCAGCTCTAAACAATTTGCACTCCAGAATTCTATGCAGGAAATTTTCATGCAACAGAGCTCTCCTAATCAGCCTGGCTGAGCAAGAGGAATGGGATACTGTTTCTACAGTATTTTTTTAAATGGCATTTTAAAAATACATAATGCTATTGACATTGGTTTTGCTTTTTTTTCCCCTTTGGGTATCCAATTTCAATTCAAATGAGGTGGAAAGCTGTGCTTAAAGACTTAAGTTTAAATACAAGTTCAGAAAAACACATAAGTCTTAAAACCTAAGAGGAAACTTCCAAATTAAATTTGTAAAGTTCAGCATTTTCTTAACACAACAACAAATTCAGATCTACCTTACCAGATGGTATAAAAAATCAGAAAAAAAGTACAAACAGTTAATGTTGAAAGCCTAAGCCCACATACTCAACGGGATAATGAAAAAAGGAAAAGGATGATCTATAGGGCCCTGAGCTTTATGCCAAAAAAATTAATTTTTAATTCTTCTGACATGAAATATACCCAAATTTACCCAGAGCAAAACCTTTTGTACTTACTGTTTAATGAAGTCATGTTCTGAACAATTATTTCCTTTAGAATCTGTAAATCTGTTTTTTTTCTTCCTAATATTGTGAAGAAAATATTTTACTTTCAACAGAACTTTGATTAAAGAATACAGAAGGATTGATTTTCAGATTTTCTTTTTTTTTTTTTTCTTTTTTTCTAATGTCTAAATAATCAACAGTCTTGGAATGCTTTAAAGTTCAGTGTCCTTCCAAGATTAACTTCCAAACATACCAAGTAGGTTAATACTAAAAGCACAGATAGGATATAAACAAGAAATGGTATTTATCTAGAAAAATACAAGGATGAACATATTAGTTTGCTGCAAAAGTTTTTATAAAAATTAGCACAAAGGACATCAACTCACATTTGAATTGGAAACAGCCTTAAACTAATCTTTTAGAAGAATTTTGTAAGACCCGCTATGTCTCAGTGTGGAATCTTCTAAATCTTGTAAATTAATGTGTCCCTTTAAAAATATATTTTTATATTTATTAGCTAGTACAATCTTGAATTTTCAGGACACATTTTAAAAAAGTTCTTATATTTCTTGTTTTACATTAAAGGACAAATATTTTAATTGGCTATGAATGATCACTTTGTATTAAATATTCTTATTCTGTCAGAGTATAGCATGTGAACTGATAAGTGTTTAACATAAAACCAGAACAAACTCTTAAGTATGGTTTATGAATATTTGCTTTTGATTTCTAGTCCTTGTTCCAAAATACAAAATGACCTACCCTTTAGCATCTGCAAAGGCATGTGGAGGAGAATTCCTATTGATTTCAACTAGACTTAATTAAATTGTCATTTACTTACTTATGAGATAATATATTTGTGTGTAGAAGTTGCTCATGGGACAAAATTTTCCAATAATACAGAAGGTAATGGACTTAGAGGGAAATTCCTAGAGGATCTGAAATCTGGAGGTCAGAACTCCTCATACTCAGAGCAGAAAGCAATTTTTGAGATTTCCGGTTTATGTAGGGAAATATAGCATCATTGAGGGAAAACAGCAGTAGTCCTGTAATGCGATGGGAGCCAATTAAAAGGGAAAGGACTGGAACAGCCCCTTCCAAAAAAAAAAAAAGCTCAAGTAAAGAGTAAGAACATCATTCTGTCATACAATAGCATTCAGTTATCCTAGATGAAAACTGAAGATGGAGGCTTAGTCAGGCCATGTTCCTTATCTTCTGAATGTCCAGGAGAAAATGTTCAGAAAAAATATATCAATTCTTGTTTCACACAAACCCAGTTGCATTTTAAAGAAGGGCTACAGAAGAATTTTTCTCCCAGAACATAAGAAAAAACTTACCTCCTTCCAACTCTCAGATTTTTCAAAAAGTTTCTCAGCATATTATCTCATTAATTCAACTATGCCTATGGAATACAAATTTGCCGCGGCATAGTTGAATCCTCTGTTACGCAGCATGATAACTCAAATAAACAATCCCCAAAATTATGAAAGAACAATTGCCATTTGAAGGGTAAAGAAAAAGGTACGATAAATGCAATGTTTTGCACTCCAGAACAGAAAACTCTAGAGATTTAAATGAGCCAGGGAATATAATCCTCCTCATTTTAAATAGAAGAAGAGAAAATGCAATATGTGGAAAACTTAATTAAAATATATTTTTTGTAAGTTTTAGATCAAGTTCCATTTTAATTTTTCATAGAGATTAGTCCACTGAATTGTATGAAATCTCTGTGGATTACTTACAAGTTTTATGGCCTCTAGTGATTTGCTTCGAAGGAGAACCTTAGAGTCAGGTGATATGCAGCTAATCAATAAACAGTGTTTTTTTTTCCATTGGAAAAGCAAATGCACAAAAACAAATTCTTGAATGTAGAGACAGGCTCTTCAGACAAACTAAGGCAAGGATGCCCAATCCTATCAAAAGCCATTGATGCCCCCTGAGAAAGGAGCATTCTTCAGGTGAGATCATAATTAGCTCTGCCTTTGGAGTTAATGTTTATCTTCCTGTGGCCAGAAGGATAGATACTTCTGTGTGCAGCCAACCATAAGCCTGGGGACTTGGGGAACTAAACTTGGGTTTCTGGTAGTCAGGAAGCTCATCAACACTCCCTTTTCCCTGTAATATTTTGGCATTCTTCTGCTTCTTAACCCTTCTTTAGGATGAGAAGCTGTTAGTTACAGTTTAGAAAACTGAAGTTCATGTGACACCACTTCAGACATCCTTCTTGAAAAAAGAGAAAACAATCACCCCCAAAACACAAGCAGTTCCATTTTAAGAGAGATGTCTAAAAAAAATAGGATTAATTGTTCCATAGATTTGCATTGCACACTGTCCTGGGGAAAGTCCAGGCAAATTAAATTAAGCAACATGGGCAATTTCTTGACAGAAACCCGCTCAAGACCAATCCCGTCCTTATTAAATTACTCTTTTCTTGCATGCTGCCTATCTGCTTTAATTTTTTTTCTTGCAGCTCATTCAAAACATTGGCACTAAAGGCCATCCCCCAATCACATTCGTCCTGGCTCACTCATGAGCTCCTATGATAGCTGTAAATGTTCTTTTGAACTGTACTCTTCAGAATACCATTTCACTCTGATTTTCCATACATACACTGCTTAATATGAAGTTATCTCCTCTGCAAACTCACTCCATATTTATACATCCCTCAATTATTGCCTTTATCTGTTCTTGGTCATGTGCCTTTCTGTGACAGTTGCTAAATTGTTCCACTTTCCACACATATGTGACTATCCTGAATACACTTAATCAGTACTCATACATTCATAGAATTGTTGAAGGTGGAAAAGACCTCCAAGATCCTTGACTCCACCTGTTAGCCCACCGCTGCCAAGTCCACCTCTAAACCATGTCCCGCAGTGCCACACCTACGTGTACGATCAGAAATACTCAGTTATTCATTTATGTGACAATGGTGACTAAGTGGACCTCAATCTAAGATCAAATCTTTAAATACAAAACTGACGGGGTGAATGACAAGCTGTTACTTATTTTCTAACTTTGACTAGGAAAACCAAGTTTTCGTTAATAGTTCAACATACCTTGGATGTGCTTTTATTCTCACTTCCCGTCCATTCAAGTACCAGTGCAACTGCCAGTTTAGTAAATCAAGATTCAGCTATTGGCAATCATGTTCAAAAATCATGAGGCTGAAATCCAAGTTGTTTAGCCTACAGTTTTTAAACTAGCATCTTCTGTAGAAGGCACTGCCTTTCCTTCTGCAGTACTGAGTAGGCTGGTACAACTCATTTATCATTCATGCTTTCAGAACAAAGTTGTGAGGGAAAGTTAAATTAAATCCCAAATCCACCTTCAACCCTTTCGAGCCTGGAAACATATCTAAATTATTCTGCACAATTTTCAGGGGTGTAAAACGGGCTGGGGATGGGAATTATGAAGGATTAAAACTGAAAGCAAGAATCTCTCCTTTGCCAACAGGAAATTTTATCCCCTTCTATGCCAAAAGAATGGACCGACAATCTTATCAAATGTAGCTGTACAGAAGAAGCTAGGATTTACAGACAAGAGGGAAAAAAAGAAAAGAAAAAAGCTGCATGTGGGGCCAACTTCAAAAATTGTCTTGGAAATTATGGATTTCATAGTACATTAAAATGGAAATACTCCTTCTGCCCAGTAATTTACCATTTTTCTTGTTTGTTTTATCCATCTTTTTTTTACTTACAGATTTTATTTTTTTTAATTTGAAAAACACAAAAAAAATTGTACGGTGATAAAACACTGAAGAAAACACCTCAGGAAGAAGAAATAAGATGCCAGAAATAACATTTTATTTAAAAAAAACCAACAAACAAATGTGCTATCTAGTAAGGTCACTCAGAAACTCTCCACAAAATCAATCAATTCACATAAATCTTCTTCCTTTTTGTAATCAGTGTTATTGAGCCCTTCATTTCATTCCTCCCCCTCACTGCTTTGTGAGACTCCTGCACATTTCTATTATTACAGGGTTATGGAGGGAAAGGAAAGGTCCTTTATATACCACACATCAGCAAATCAAATGACATCCTGCAGCCACTTCAGATATATCACCTCTTAATCCACTTCCCACTGGGTTTTGTTTTGGTTCTGGGTTGTGGCTTTTTCTTGGGTTTTTTTTTGTTGTTGTTTGTTTGTTTGTTTGTTTTGTTTTTAATTAAGGAACTAGATAGGTATAGAAAGAAAAAAAATTAAGTGATCAACAGCAAAAGAACACACCAAGTAAGTGGTGAATCTAGTATCATTACGGGTTTTTTTTAAAGGACACAAACAGATGTTCCAGTTCAAAAAAATGTGAATAAAACTTAAAAAAAAAAATTGCTCAAATGCATTTATACAAGGAATAATCATTATACAGTAATCATTAATGCAGCTTGTATGCATTCCTTGTATTCCACAAAGATATTTAGGAAATATGAGTTACATTTACCCATGTCAAAACTAAGAATGGAAGAAAATACCATAGTATGATAAAACAGCATTTCATTAAACTTTCATTAAGCTCTGTACTGTTTTAATTTATTGAACTTCATAAAGAAAATATCTTTGTACTTCATATAAAAAGTAAGTATTGAAAGACCTGAAGTTAATTATATAGTGAAATATTTTAATACTACATTGAATTGATTATCCTGCTTTCAAAGAGACAGTAAAAAATGCTTAAACTATAACAATAGAAAATTGAGAAACAAAACCTAAGCCATGAAAATCAGAATAAGATACATCTAAAAAATAGAATAGAACAAAGAAGTCCAAAAAGTGGCACAGAAAGCAATCCAGAGTTTGAGACTGTTCAATTGTTCACATTCACATTGAACTAAAGATTACTATTCAGATGAGGGATGATTTATTTAAATTGTGTGTTACACAAACATAACAGTAAGACTCAAAATTGTTGCGAAAACAAATCCATGGATTATATATCCCTTTTTAAAGAAAAACACTTCAGCTGGGGAGAGCTGAGGTGAGCAGCATTGGGGGTTTTTTACTTGAAATCAAACTGTGCAATTTCGAAGAATGCGCAAACCATTTCTTGCTGAAAGTTACTCTACATTTCTCCTACCACAAGAATACATGTTTTAATCATGAAGCCCTAGACAGGTTACATGACTTAGCCTCAAAATGAAGGAGGAACCTCTGTAGTGATAACTGTCTACTGTTCATTTTCCATTAAAATCTGGTCATGTCTCACTGTATTAGGTCACTTTTTGAATGTGTGGGAATCACTAAGTATTTTACCACTACTCAAACTACAAACAGCTAGAAAAATATACCACACTTCTACAACGCAGTGTCAGACCCCAAACCATGGTTAAGCATGGCACTAGCTTACATTTAAGCGAAAATCATGACTGCATTTTTCCTATTTTATTTGAATTGTATGCCTCTCACCAGTTTTCTTCATACTTGTCTTCTATGTCTTCTGCTAGACAATTAATTTGACAGAAGGTAGCCAATTGCAGACAATGTATTGAACATCTAAAACCACTAAACACTAAATTTGCATTTCTCTAATTACAAGAAGCAGACTTAAGAAACCATTGCGTATATTCTACATTACAGAAAGATGTGACTGGTTGGCAGTAAATGTTTAATATTTCATTTTATATAAGACTAAGTCTGTACAGTATTTGGATTATCTAGCTCCCAATTCATTCTGTCCTTTAAAGCTAGCAAATGCATACTATGGATTACTACTGAAAATTCAAATATTAGTCCAAATCCAAACTATTCTGTTTTGTCAGACAGAACATTAATGCAAATCTGTGTGTATGAAAAATCATACACATATTTGTTATATGTCAGATTTGCCCTCAGTTGTCTCTTTTATCAGTCTTTTATTAATTAAGCAGATAATTTTGTTCAGTTTCAGAGATCAGCTGCTGTTCTTCCTTTATGTCAATTCTTACTTTTGGTGTTGGTAGGTGCACTTCTGTGAGGCTACCAAGCCCTTAGAGAATGTGGCAACACTAATTACCCAAAGACCTGGCAGCACACTTTTAGCGTGGTAGGGCACACTTCAGCATGACACACAAATGAATGTTTGTAAGATGTTCTGTCATTCAGATTGACTTTATGATAAGAGACTGTACTCCCCTCTATCTCTTGAATTATTATCACATTTGAATACATTTGACAAAGGGAGCTGCCTTAAACACAGTAATTAAATTCTTATAGGTTTCATTAAAATACAGATAGTTGAGTAGATCATTAAAGGATAATTTATAAGTTAGGTTCTTGTGTAATCAAATGACAGCCCCCAGACATTAAGCCAGCATGTTGTGGTCGGTTTGCAGCTGTGCACATGTGCTGTTGTTTCTCCTCAGCCAATTATATCAGGTAAAAGTGTTACAGTGGGGTCAAGAAAGAAAAATTACAGGATGGGGATCAAGTCTATAGATAACCTAGGGATGTTAATTCTGTTACTCAAGCAACAGATTTGTTTGACTTCTAACAGCCAGCGCTAGAAGAAACCCAAAGTACCAATATCTCTCATTTGCGGTCAAGATGAAATTTGTCCTTCTATGAGTTTTGTGTTGGACTCTTACCTGTGCATTTGCTGTGCTGCACAAGTCTTCAGTTATAATTGTGACAGTGAGACACATGGTTCATGTGTGAGAGTGAGAAATTGTGGCAGTGAGAAATGGTTTATGATACCTGAATATATCTAGTTGTTTTTGTTTCCAGTTTTGCACCTGAGTTTGAATATTTGCTGTCTGCCTTGGCTGAGCTGATGCTTGGTTGTTCATTTTTTTCAGTAGCAGGAATGCTTAGCCTCTCCAGTTTTGATGAGAAGCTAGGTATGGTACTGGACTTCTGTGTCTTTGTTTCATTTAAACAAGACACAGGGTTGCTTTCTTTTTTTTTTTTTTCTTTCCCTCCAAAGATGCTGTCACCCCAGAGCTCACTGCAAGACCATGGAACTGTGTTTAGTGAGAGAGATGCTGATGAACAGGTTGAAGCTTATGTTGTTTGAATGACAAGTGACTTAGCAGTACTGATTAAAAAAAATGTAAGGATTAGAACCATCAACCTAATGCCTGCAAACAAAGGTGCATATTAAAAAATGGAAAGACATTATGCAAGTCCTAAAACCAATACAGATGAAACACTACAGAAGTACCGCTATCTAGTTTATTCCTCCCAGTAAAAAGCTTGTGAATCATAAAGCTGGAAGTTGTGCTGTTCCAGTGCAAGGACGGCAGTTGTTAGCACCAGGAACTGTAGCAGCAATAAACCAGCTTTATTAAGGTAATTCAGCCCTACTATTCAGCATGGTTTGCTCTCTGTGCCTTCCTTCCTACTTAGGTCTGCCGTACAGGTTGAGGAAACCCCATGCTTGAAGCTTTTCAAGGGTTTTCAACCACTTGCTGTGGCCACACGATCACAGCTGACCTAGTGCTGGAAATATTCACACGTCCGTTTGTCAAATCATACTGAAAAAAAGGTTTCATCATCCTAATTAGTTCTGGGTTAGTAGCAACAAGATAAAAAACTAAATCAGAAAATATTATTTTTGACTGTTCATTGAACCAGGACTTGTTCCGCCCTACACAATATTTTCAAGACTGTCATCTACAAATCTGACCCATATAACTTGTAGAAGACTTGAAGTCTTTTCTTCTTTGCATTTTCTCCAAAACATAAATTTTATCTCACCACATAAATCACAATAATGAATAATTGCATATAATCAAGTGATAAAACACTGAATTGAGCAGAGAGCAAGGCAAGAGAGTCCCAAATGAAGGCAAATTTGCTGCTGGTACTCTGGGACAGGGGCTGCTGGTCCAACACATCGGCAGGGAAGGGTTCTCATGAGGCCGAGAGCACAATGTCACTCTGGATGTCAAAGTACCTTGCTACAGTTTTGAAGCTAAAGGCTGCAGAATCCACTTGTGACAGGAAAATGCCTGTAAGAGGAATAAAAGGCTTTTTTGAAAGGGAGATAAGAGTCAGCTGAAGGACAAAAGTCCCCTTCAAGCAGTTAATGGGGCAAACTAAAGAGATCCTAATGAAACAAGAAAGAGCTCCTTTTTTAATTGTAAGTGCTAGACTTTCATGAAGAGCATGAGAAATGCAAGAGTAATAGCAGTGAGCCATGCAATGGAAGAACAGGAGAGGACAGGTCAGTGACAGACAAACATTGAGAGTGAAATGTAGACTCCAGAAATGCACATTCCAACAAAAATATATTTTCAGAGCCCAATGAATCACCGTCAAACTCATGCATGCATGCAGTGCACAGGCTCTGTCCTTTGCTTTTTGAAATGCTAAGAATGCAGATTGTTGATAAAGATACTGGTGGACACAGAACTGGCCCCAGCACTGAGCCTTGGGGAACATCACTTCTGACAAGATGCCAGGTGGATGTAACTCCATCCACTCTCTGGGCTCAGACATCCAGCCAGTGTTTTACCCAGAGAAGAGTGCACCTGTCCGTAGCGATCAGGAAGCTCATTGTAAACAAGCACTGCATAAAATAAACCATGTTAGTTCAATTCACATCTTTAAAAAATGACTGAAAAAAAATCACCAAAATGCTGAAGGAATGAGTGTCTTTAATACTTTCTACTTGTTAAAACCATCTATTTAATACCAGGGTTTATTTATTCTAAATTTTAAGAATACAGAGAAGCTTTAGGGAAAAAGCCAAGCCAGATCCATCAAGATAAGCACAACACTAACAGACTATATATTTCCACCCCTCAAATATGTCATACTGTTTGTGAGGAAAGGTAAACACCATGGCAAGCAGCAGCAAAGAAGCCCAGGCCTGAACCTTAGAGTATTTGAGAATAGCTTCACCCTTGCAAAATGCCTCTGCCACACATGATTAGGAACACCAGGAGAGAATAAATATAGATAGCAATTTCAGTCTGTTGGAGGTTGGGGGGGGAAATGGAATTTTTCCCATTCTGTTGCTAAGCAACTAATGACCGGTACTTAGGGGCCATTACACTCACAAAGGAGACAAAGCCTTTGGCTTTTCCAGGCAAGGGAACAAGAGATTACAAGATTTGATAACAGCACACTCGCTAGCTGCTCTCGGAGAGAGAACAGTGGAAGAAACGTCTCTCTGTTTCTGGCTGGAACTGCAGGAAAAGGAAAGCCTGGCTCTGCACTAGTTTTTCTCTGCCTGCTGGGTGAGTTCTTACTTTGAGGGGAAGGTCACGGGACTCCGATCCTCTCGTCCCCTCCGGGAGGGTGCATCTACCAGCAGCGCTGCAGAAGAGCGGGACCCCTGCCTGCCACCATCCCGCGGCCTGCCTGCCGCTGCTCGGCACCCTGCCTGCCCTAACTGCGGAGTTTCCTGCCGCCTCCTCTGCTGGCTGGCCCCGGTGGGCTGACCCGGCCGCTCCATCTCCCGGCTCTGGGCTCTCTGCTGCGCCCCATCCATCTGCACTCCACCCGGCTCCAACCCGTCCGCCATTACACGTGTGGCACAGATCCAACCGCGCCACAGCGCCATCTGCAGCTTCCCGGGAGTCATCGCACCTGCCCTGCGGGTCTGGGAGCCCAACAGCGCCCCTGCTGGCCGTGACCGTGACTGCACCAAACGGGAAAGTGCCTGACAGCCCAGGGACATTTTGCCACTGAGTTTTTTTTTTGTTTTGTTATTGGTTTTTTTAAATCTTGTTTACTGTTTTTATTATTGATTGTTTACCTCATTCTAGATACTAGTAAAAACTCCTATTCCTTTTCCCCTACCTTTGCCTGAGAGTCCTTGATTCCAAAGTTACAATAATTCAGAGGGAAGGGGGTTCACATTTTCTGCTCTAAGGAAGGTTCCCACCTTCCTTAGCAGACACCTGTCTATCAAACGAAGACACAGTCATCCATAGCTCTTGAGGTCTTGCCTTCACTGTTTTATCATAGAAGTGTGGGTGCACACGGGCTTTGCCCCATATCTACCTCTTGTCTATTCAAGCATGCCTTTGCAGCACTCATTTCACCATAACCAGTTTTGTAGATTTGCCTTCATCTCATTCTCCACCTCTGCAGGGAACTATTTTGTGTGTTCACAAAACACAGCAACAAAATGCACCTGTCACTTCTTGAATATTTTACTGAAGTCTATCCCTTATTCTCTCCACAAACAGAAATTTTTCCAGTAGCCTACAGGTTTTTTCACTTACATATGTTGTCTAAGGCACTACACAGTGTCACTATTTAAACAATTACCCTATATAAACAGCCCTTCAAACATCCAATATAAAATAGAAGGCTCCATCTCAGGAAGTTTACTGATTATTGTCTTTTTTATTTAGTGACTTTTTCTGGTACTCTATCTGTGAACATAAACACTGTCCAGTAAAATATATAGGAGCTTTGTAAGGATAAAGGGACAGATCTTGTCTTCCTTAGGGAGACTTTTTTTCTTTTTTTAGGTTTGCAAGTTTGTCCTTATTTCACAAAGAACACAATGAAAAATTAAAGATACAATGCTCTTCTGATGTGCTGTTGATACCACTTTGCCATTCCTGGTTATTTGCCCCACAGACAACTCCTGTGCTTCTATAATTAACAAAAAGCAACAGAAAGCAAGTTCTACTGCAAAAGAGACATGTCCATTTCCTACATGCACAGTAAAAACCTTTGAAAACATATTTTGACTGGAAACTTTTGTGTTTCAGATCCACTCTAGCTGGACAAAAATGTCTATTTTTGTTTGAGTACCTACATTAAGAGTTCAGCAGCTTCTGAGCTCTCTCATACTGAGAGTTCAGAAGATTTGAATACATCTGGGAAAACCTCTCCCTATTCATGGAATGAACCTCTCCTCCCGCAATAGAAGTTGTCTCTCATGGGTATTGTTCTATCAGGATTATTGCCTAGAGGGGAAGAATGCCATTTGTATTAAAAAGCATGGATCTTGCCCTCTAAACTGAGTATCTGGCACATTCTTATCCAGTCCCACAGAGAGAGAACCATGTGAGCTCAGCACGATGGTGATAAGAAATCTCTTAGGCAGGATCATGAGTGGTTCCCTTTTGTTCTAACAGCTGGAACTTCAAAATATCCTCCAGGTAAGCTGGCAAAGCAGCATTTTGTAACCTTTCCAAACTGAGCCCTACCTGCCTTTTTCTTAGAGAGAGAAATAGGTAGGGAAAACATAGAGAAAACAAAGTTCCGTTCAGAACACAATGATTATTTCCCATGCTCCCCCTCATTAAGAGGGTAAAGAGGAAGGGAGTTGACAGAAAATGTCTCAGATACTTCCTGCAAATATTTCCTGAGGTGGGGTTACCCTTGAAGATGAAATGACAAACCCAGTCTGAAACATGGCAACCATCTTGAAAACCATATTTTTGCTGAAAACTTTAGTGCTTACATAGCTAAAACAAAACCTGAAATGAGAACATGAGCAAATATGCTTTTTAAAGTAATATGGCCAACTCCAACTCCACTCCAAACTTCCAAACATGTCATGTTCTCTTTTCTTTTTTTCTTATCCTCTTCCAGTATTTGCAATAAAATCAAGCATTGCTGTAAAAGAATTTATCCTGGACTGGCCATATTATCAGGATTTACTTCTTACACAATTCAATCTATATTTATAGCTCTTTTTAGATCATCTGTTTACGTGTAAATACAAGACTTCGTGCTCAAGAATAAACAGGTAAAAATCAATTGGCAATACATTATCATGTAGCATTACATCCGATGGAGTGAGGAACAAGTCAATTATATATTGCTTTTTTCTCAGGTTAGAATGCTGTCTAGGTCTTATGCATTATCTTCAGGTAATGGGCTGCAGGTTAACACAAGCCTTTGGAACCTAGTGTTGCACTTCAGAGAAAATGGCAAAATCAGTTCACCATCAACAAGAATTCATTTGGAATTCTGCACCATTTGTCCTCTGAGTTACTTCTTTCTGTGTTTCCCAGCTAGTCTTACTCTTGCTTTATTTCCTAATCTACTTCCCATAGCTACTATATTCCACCCCTTCTGGCTGTCCTGCTTCCCCAGTGCCTTCTCTCCAGAGCTGCAGTTCCATACTCAATCAGCTATCCTGCCACCCTCTCACAATGTGTCCATGTGGTTCACACATGTCCATACACCCACAAATCCCCAGTTATCTGTGGCAGTCAGGCTAGAACTGTGCTGCTGATGTGCACAGATGTGCCTTCTACACCCACACATTGACACCACCGCCACCACCCCTCAGGACCCAGTGGCGGGGCAAGAATAAACATTACAAAAATTTGTGGCTTTCATGCCTAGCACCAGTTTGGATATTTAAGAACATAGTCCACACTATTCAGACAGAGGAATGTGAAACAGTATAACAAAACAGAGCATGTAACTTCAAGAAAAAAAGGGTTTTCCAAGGAATAATAGCAAATACCAGAGCCACCAAGCAAAGTAGCAAGCTTCACATCACAGAATCATAGAATGCTCTGTGTTAGAAGGTACCTTAAAGATCACCTAGTTCCAACCCCGCTGACATGAGAAGGGCTGCCACTCACCAGATCAGGTTACTCAGGGCCCCATCCAACCTGGCCTTGAACACTTCCAGGGGTGAGACATCCACAACCTCTCTGGGCAAGGTCCCCAGCTTCCCAGCTGTTTTGCTCCTGTGCTCAGAAAGAGCTCACCAGGTACTCTCCACACAGCTTGACCTCCAAGACAGCTAGTTTTATTCACACTGCTAGACGCAGCCCTAGAACTGATGATGCAGATTCAGATAAATAGGCTTGCTCATTACTTGTCTTTAAGCATTTTTAACACCTTTTTTCACCACAAAACACATCACAGAAAAGATTAGATGAAGCCTGCATGACTAAAACATGTCTTTAATTAATCTTACCCCTGTCTGGTTGAAAACAAAAGCAAATACTCCATTCAGTAAAAGCCATGTGTTGCCAGCAGCCTCCTCTTTTGAGAGCAAGGCCTTCTATCCTTCCTGAAAAACAGCTGCTGTTAGAACACAAGACAAGCTTTGTTGCACACATATGCTACTCTTCCATTTGCCATCACCTGCTTCCCGCTGAAGTTAAGTGTTGAGAACAAGCCTCCTGGCTCAGAGTGTGCTGATGTTCCATGGTGCAAAGAGGGTTCAAGTGAAAGCGGCAGGATAAGACTCTCAGCTTCTCATAGCAAAAACACAGAAATTGTATTTTGACAAAGTGTTTTGTCAAAACAGCAAAAAGATTTTTTAAAACTCTCTTTTCTTATTTTTTGGCTTGTTCATGTCATATTTTTAGAGGTGTCAAGGGCAGAAAGTATAGATCTTGGAGAAAAACAAACAAAGTGATCCCCAGCACTAAATTAATGTTGACAGTGGTAAGAAAATTAACAATAAAACCTGTTTGCTCATCAAGATCTGAGATATTTTAAAAAACCTGATTCAGATCTGATCCAGATTCTGATTTCAACATGCCAGAAGCAGATATCAATAAATACAGCTGATACTGCCTAATGGGGATTTCAGAGAAAAAAAGCTTCTAACCCAGACTTTTAATAACTGCACAATTTCCAGGAGGAAACTTCATTTTTATTTCCCTTTACACACAGCTATTTAAAGCACAGCATATATTAAAAAACTCTCAGCATAAATAACGTCTTAAACAAATACACACCAAAAAAACCCGTCATAGGAAAGATGTATTTTCTGATGTACTTCTTGTAGTAATATATAGAAAATATAAGAAATGTATAGAAAATTGAAGTCCAGGAACAACTTCAAATAATACAGCCATTGTCAAAATAATAATACATTTCTCCAGGTTATAATGGGCAAATAAAAACACCAGCTTTTCTTCTTTTTATACTGTGAATTATAAATTCTTCAGGACTTATCTAGGCCACTGTAAAATTACCCCTGGATAAAAACACACCGTAGTTAGAGACTACTCTTCCCCAGTTCTTTTGTTAGTTTGGTGAAGGAGCTGATTTGCATTGTTCAAGCTGCATTTGGAGAAGGTTGTTTTCACTGACAGCAAAGGGCCCACATTCCGTGCCTGACACAGGAATCTGCAATAGGAGTTTAAAATCAAATACTGGGACTGTCCCATGGTTATGCACAGAGTGAAAAACAAGGTCGTTTCCAAGAACCATGGTGAACACCCAGAGCAAGAAGTTTCAAAGCCTGTCATTTACTGATGTCAGCAACAAAGTAATTGTCCTGCCTACATAATACTAGTTCTGGAGTAAACCAGTTGTAGCAAAGGCATGAACCTTCCTCCCTTTTTTTCCATGCTGTAAATGTTTAGACAAATGACTTCATCACTTCAAACCTTGTTCTCTTCTGCTCAAGAAAGTTAGGGTAATGTATTCCTTTTTTAGTTTACTTTTTTTTACATAGAAAAAAGAACAAAATGATCCATCATCCCACGGAGACTGCCTCCCTGACAAAGAAACAAAAGCTAAGGATTAGTTTCTTGTAAAAGCTTGACTTTACATACCCACAAGTAACAATGGTTGAAAATTTTGCATTAAGTTGCTTAACAGACATTTTACAATAAATAGTATTTATACCACAAAAGCTGCCTACATACTACTTCTCAAAGGAAACATTGTTAAGAGAAGTATTCAAAAATACCCTGGTTGCATAATATTTTAGTCATTTACTCACCCAGCATACAATTGCTTTGTAGATGCTGCTTCCCATGCAGCCTAGGTTCCTTTAACAAACACCATGTGAAATACCAACCAGTTATGTTCTCATCTGTCAATAATGTTACAACTAGTTTGAAGTCTGGAGGGGAAAGAGAGTGTTATAAATAACTTTTTAACTTAAGTTATAAATAACTTTTTAACTCTAATGAATAAGTTTTTAAAATGATATCTTTCTTAAGTGTCTTTGTTACCATCATCATAACAGACCAGCACCTCCTGATGCCAATCCCCAAACTCTTCAAATGTCAAGTACAAGAAAAACAGATCAACTATCAAGTACAAGAGGTCAAGGTATCTCAATGAATCATCAAGGAAGTTGAGAAAAAAAGTATGGACATCAAAGACTAAACAAAATTTCCTACAGTAAAGGGCTGGAAATCAAATCAATTTATATAGGTTATTGACTTGAAGGTTTATTCAGATTTCCCACCTTTAATTGTTATCTTTCATCCTGAAGTGATCTTCTAATAACCTTCTCTTCCCAGGCACGTTCCATCAGCTTTATGTTTCTTGAGTCCTGTGTCTCCTGAAACTTTACTTCTATGTTTACAAAGTAAAGCAATTGTTTAAGTAAATCCACAGTGTGTTTTACTATGACATTATTACACCAAAATACCAATGACATTGATAAAATCAGTGTGCCCACTGCATCCTCCTGAACATATTCAAAGTCAATCAACTTGCCTTGCCTGTAATGGTTTCCTGTGCTGGATTCAAACCCAGTGTCCTGACACCTTCGCTTCCTTCTTTCCCTGACAACTTGCTCTTGACCAAATTTTGAATCACTTGAGAGATATGGAAACAGCGAACAGCCAATGGTTCTTGAATCTAAACAACTCAATTTGATGTGCTGATGCTTAAGCATCCTCAGTAAATATTACTATATTGATTATCCAGAACTGTTTTCAGTGCTGCACCAAATGAGCTCTCAGTACAAAAACAGAGAGCTCAAGGCAAACTGAAAGATGATTCCCAGCTTTCTTAACCTTTTTTAATTTCATCAGTCACTAGATTTTCCAGCAACAAATCCTTATAATAATTAAGCAATGATACCTTGCTAAGAAAGTGACTTTAACAAAAAATCACCTTTACCATTAAATCATCTTCAAATTTCACTTCCTCAGTGGCAGCTTAATGGGCATTTTTAATGATTTGAAGAGTACATTGCAATATGTTACTGTCATGCATCTTTACACAACTCTTCTGTTCCTGGTTCAAGGTTTGTTTTGCAAGCCTTTCTGAAAAAGCTTCTTTTGCAGATATCTGAGTTAGGGATAGAAAAGGATTAAAACTTCTTTCATTTAAAAAAAAAAACCAAAAAGCCACAAACCTTAACAAACAACAAACAAAACAACCTAACCACCAACAACCAAAATAATTTCATCTTTGTCTCACACGGTCGTTCAAGTGTTTTCTTTGATGATTATCTCCAACAAAAGATCATTTCTAATTAATTGAAGACACAATATAGAAACTATGAGAAAAAAAACAATAAAGAGTAGCAAAAATATCTAACTGGGTATTTTACTTTAATAGATAAATGTAGGAAAATTTCTCTCTTTCCCCCCAAAACATTATCAACTTTCTGAAGAAAATTTCTGCTTGAAATCCAACAAAGATTTTTTTCACTTGAATATGCACCCATGTGACTCAGGGGGAGGGCAGCCAAAGCCTTTATTTATTTTCATATTCTTAACTGGACTTTTTTTCCCAGCTCAGAGCTCAGGTGCTCTAGAATTTGTGAAGGCAGTGCCAGGGAAGAGTAAGCTTCAGTGTAAGACCTGAGAGCAAGAAAATAAAAACAAAAGAGCTTAAAATTTTGATGTCCCTTCATAACTTCAAGACGTGACAGCTCAAGGCAGATATCTATACTGACTTCATATAATCCCATCCTTCCACTTTTTCCTGTTGTTTCTTTTTTTCAAATGACCGATTAGACTATTTCTAAACTTTATACCAGATGGTTCTCTTGCTTTTTTGCTGTCCTTGTTATCTGCAGATTGATGATGTGATAGAAATGCCCTGTATAGGTAAACATCTGAAAAATAAAACCTGCACAGAATGTGATTTCATGCATAAAGGCATTACCTGGCAGTCAGGTAAAGAAGCCGTGTGCAAGGAATATATTCTTGTGCCTAGACTGTCAGAGTCTTTAAAATGCTTGGTTTCATAAAATGGCTCCAAAGTCTTTGTCATAATGCTAAGAAACAAATGCTTAGAAACAAAAGTATTAAAAATAAAGCTAAAGAGGGAAAAAAAATGTACTATCATAACTGCCAGTCATCCATATAGACTCATCCATCACTGCAGCACCAAACTGACTTTGCCATTGGAATAAAAGAACACCATTAATTTGTCCAGCTTTTGAAGCTGCACTGATCACTTATGGTTTCCAACAAACAAATCAAAAGTTAAACTTAATTAGTAGTTCTCCAGTATAAGTGCTGGAAGCTTCAGTAAAACTTTGATAAAAATAGGTTTAAGTTGCAGTAGGAGAGCCTTTCAAACTCAAAGTACATGAATAAAAAATATGGGCGGGAAAGAAATGGTTCAGATTCCAGTATTTTGCATAATCTTGTTACCTAAAACTACTCAGAATTTGGGTTTTTTTCCACTGCTGACTTGAAAAGTCTCAAAATCTGAAAATATGTCACAACACTACCATTTTTCCAGCCAGCTCTGATGTTGGTCTTCACCAAGTTGTACAGCACCAACATCCAGCTGACAGTGACATTCCTGTTATTTTGCTGGTATCTTTGGCACACCATATCTCTGCAAAAATGGAACGTTCTTATATTAGTGAGAGCAATTCAACTTGGCATAGCCAACCAGAATTAGTGGGATTATTCTGACATCTGTTATACATCCATGTCTATAGACACTGAAATTTCCCAATATATTTAATTACTAAATGTAGTCAAATCACTAATAATAAATAGTTTATGATAACTCAACATGATGGAAAACAGGCCTGGACTGAATTTCCTATGTGACAAATTTTCATTACATATAATATTGCAAATACATAAAAACAGGTGTATTCAGGTATATTCAGCTTCAGCTGTCATGCAATATTTAAAAGTCAGACTTTTGTACAGTCTGGAAAACAAGAATGCAAGTGAACAAACAGAGAAGAAATCTCTTCAGTTTTGACTTTAAATATAACTTTGTTAAAACAAAATAAATCCAGCAAAATACTTTTTCCTCTCATATTTTGTTAGGGGAAATCAGAAAAATTCAAAGGGTGTGTTCAATTATTCATGATCATTAAAAAGAGAATGAACAAGAAATCTCACAACATGAATACAAAGTTGTCAAAGTGAAAAGGGGAATAAAGCACAAATTGGCAAAGTGCAAGTAAGGTACACGTACTTGTCTGAAAGAACAGAATTCTGAACAGAAGGCAGAAAGACCAAGCAAAATGCAGAGGGAACTCTTAAGTAAGTCAGATCCTGTGGGTTTAACATCCTTAAAGAAGCAAAAGTCAGCAAAGGTATCCCTGAAATAATATCAACCAGGATTTCATTAAAACAAGAGAAAGGGAGAGAAAGCAATAAATTGTCAGAAGATGCTTCCTAAACAAGATTCATATTTAATAGTACATTCATACTTGAAGTACACTGCCATTTCAAACAATGCACATATGTGAGATCTTAACAGCACCTCATCTGGGACATTCTGGAGATCAGGAGTACATACCACAGAGTATACAACCAACATGTCATGAATGTAAACACTAAATTGCCCTCTCTGACAGCTACAGAGGTACTAAGAACAGATAGAAGCACTTTGAATAGCGAAAAATATATATACTTCCTTTACTGAGATACTTTTCAACCCACTGGTCCTTGTCTCAAACCCCCGAAACTGTATTAAGATTTTAGTTAAGGTTTAACAGTTGTTCTTATAAATTTGTCAGCCAAATATCCTTCACCAAAGCTTTCATGGAATTCCATAATGCCAAAAAGCACACTAATTTTGTAATATTTGTACCTTTAGTAAAACAGGAAATATTTATTAATGCTTTTCTGCAACTGCATCATCACCAGAAAAACTATCCCACTCCACAGCAAAAAATAAAAAAAAGGTGAATTCAACACAATACTCAGTATATCATGTTACTATTGGGTATAGCTGTGATAAACCTACCCAATTTAAGGTTACATTGTTAGGCTAAGAAAATGAAAACAGTCATGAAGTAAAAAAAACAATGAGTACTAAAAATAAATAGGGATTAATATGCAAAATCTCAATTTTGGGAGAAATTTGTTGTATCAAAGATTCCACAAAAACACCTAGAAAATTCATAAGAATCAAATCAGGAAAGAGTTATAATAGCATATCACAGAAATGTGGACATACAACACTTGGAACAATTATACAATTCTGTACAGTGCTGCATAAATATCCCTATGTACCCTGATACAGCACAGCCAGAAGTTCTCAAAGTGCAATGTCAACTAATGTTTACAGGAAGAGGGGTTAACAGGGTGGTTAACAGTGAGGGACTGTAACACCACTGCTGAAAGTGAGTGCATAAATTTCGAATGCCTGGTGCTGTCACAGACTTTGAAATTGGCTTGGAAAAATCCTAGTTCAGGTGAAGTCCACAGAATTGCACAGACTGCCAAAGGGAAACACAAGAGGTCAAGAAACAGCTTATGTACTAGAAGCAACTCCTAAAATATCCCCACTGAACAACAGGAAGAAAGGCATGATTTTTATGCCTTCATGTAATGGCTTATGGTGCTCTTAAATATTAAGTAAAGGAATGAAGAAAAATGAAGTTCTTTTTACCAATGCAAGCACCACACATTATCAACTGTAAGCATTTTTTTTTTTTTTTAATGGAGAGCAATTTATATTAACAAGAAAAACCCAAGATCATGATGGCCTGGAGGGAGGATATTACATTGCTGAAACCATTTTGCGTAAGTGACACACCAAATGATGGGAATGCAGGGAAATTGTGATTTCAGACACTAATTTTTCCTCTTGCAGAAGATGTATATGGGATTGCTAATGGAAGTAAGGAAGTTAAGAGCAGACTCTACATCTAACAGATGTATTTAAGTCAAGTTGCTGTGTTCAAAACTGAGATAACTAAAGTTTAACAACTAGTGATCTACAGGACATTACACCAAATTATCCTTCTGCCCTTAAACACATTGAACTCCGATATAGTCTGTGTTGCACATATACTTTATTGAATTTCCCCTCCATACAAGTGGAAAATTTGATTGGGTTTGTGTTACAGATTGCGATATCTCCCTAAAAGAAGAGAAGCTTATTTTACAAGTTTGGAGGAACACTTAAGTATTGATGGCATCAGCAAGAGCCATTCAACAAATTATTTTCCTGTTTCAGAATCAGCGTGAGTAAATGCAATTGATTCTATCATCACAGAAAACAAATTTGGGAATAGAGAAATACATCTCTGACTCACTGTTCACAGTTATCTGATCAAAGATAAATCCCTGAGCTGTTTCCACCAGAGATTGCTTTGCAGTCATCAGGATTTAGTACAGTAGGCAAATTACATAACCATGTGGCAAAACACGTAACTATAGCTTTTCATGTTTACATGTGACCACTCATGAAGAATGCAGGAAAAATGTAATTTTCTTCTTTTCTCTAGGACTCCAGCCCCTCCTCCCCATTCATGTTCAACCTAACCCTAGTTAAAAACACTGTTTTGAAAACCGGTAACTAACATCCGCTACAGGATGTTAAGATTAAGATTAAGATTCAGATTAAGAAATCTGCAGAAGACTTTAGGGTCTTGAATAGGTAATGCCTGCTCTACCTGTTCTTATATCTTGTGAGAAATCCGTATGTTTGCACTGCAGCTGTTGTAAGGGAGTCTGCCAGGGTGTCCTGTGCCAACTTGTGCGGCAGACTAGCAGACATTATTAAAAGATAACATTCACTCTCTCTGGAGAAGGTTCATGAAGGAAGCACAAGGGTATTTGTGAGAAGAAGCAACTCCCCATGAACACATTTTGTGCAGCATACTATGGAATAGTCCATCTGATGCTGCATGAAAATGCTGTTCCCAGAATCTGAAAGGATGTAAGATTTACTTGTTATCTGTGTTCCTCTTCTCACTCTATGTTATAAAAACAGCTGCTTTGTTACTCCGTTTGTTGTCAGGTCTTTCTTACTGAGTTCCAAAAGGACCCTGCAACACTTCTCTCTCCCTATCATCTTCCACCTCCTCACAGAGCAGAATAAGGGTGGAGACGTTTTTCACATACAGAAGTTCTACAAAAACAGGTATCTTACAACTATTCATCCTCTCAAGCTTCAGTATTACAACAGAGTACAATTTTGCTTACCCATAGAAGCCCAGTTAAACATAAGTGTGCACAGACACTGATATATATATAGATAGATAGATATAAATCTCTGTGTCTGCAAGAGTTTAAGATATCCCTTCTGACTGACCATTATGCCCCTCTGCCAGAGATGATTGCTTTGTAATAGGATAGATGGAAGTGCTGGCTAACCTGGGGATCATAACTTCTAAGTCTAGGGCAGCAATCATTGTTGCCATAGTATCCCAAACTGGTGTGATATTTATTTTAAGGAATGTAAATAACAGCTCTGAGAGATTGAGCTACTATAACATCTTCTATTTATATTAAACAATAATGGAAAACAAGGGGGGATATGCCACCCACAGATGAGTTTTTCAAATTGCTCATAAAGCACCCTAAGCAATGCTACTACTTTAGCTGTCCAGGAACACGGAAAACACAAAATGTTAGAGGTAATTTTAGAAGAGAAACATGATCTTATTTTTTAAACAGCCTGAGGGCTTTATAAATCACTCAACTTCCTTCAAATTTTAAAATTGCAAGAAACTAATGGGAGCAATGGTATATCAGTGGTTCTAGGTTTTACATTTGTATGTAACAATTTTAGCACCAACTGAATTTGTTTGTTTCTTATGGTTTAGAAAGAACCACTGAAAACATTAAAAAGAACTTTTACATATATACATAAATACCCACCAATTCCAGTTCCCCATAAGTTTTTCTTTCTATTTCAGAACAAAGGTTCCCCCAAAACTTCTAAATTTGCGGCTGCTTGTGTAATCTGAGTGAGAATGCTGCAGCTAGGTTTGCCCAGACTGAGCAGAGATGTGTTCCTTTGGTTAGTTTGTAAGCATACTCCACACACACAAAACAAACAAAAAAGAAGACAAAAGAGAAACCAGGTACAATATACAGCAAAGGTTTTTCAAAATGTGAAAGTTCACCTCTAATACCTTTCTCTTTCTATAATGGCTACAGGGCTGTGCCACCCAAGAACCCAAGACATTTTATCAAAACCACTTTTTCCCCCTGTTATAGAGACACTTTCTAAATAGAAAACTCAGGAGGCAAAAGGTGAGTCTTTGAAATAGAAACTGCAAACCACAATTGAATACAAATAATGAGTACAAATATACAAACATCAGTATTTTACCAGGATAGAAGGCCTTAACATTTCATTACTATTTAGTGCAAAGACAGAAAGAGGTTTAGGGATGGGAGAGGGGGTCTACTGATCCAGTCCACCTCTCTGTCAGAGTAAGTATCAGATATTTCTTTTAGTATGACTGGCAAAATGCTCCCTGGCTCTCCTCCCACAGAAGCTGTTCCTGAGCTACTCACGAGTCAGTGTAATTGCCAGTGGGGAGCTTTGAGACTGTAAAGCTGCAGGGCAGGAACAAGGAATGAACAGCTCAGACAACAGTGCCATGGGGGCAGAAGGGAGAGCTGGGGCTGGATCCCCATTTCCCCATCCCAGTCTAGGCTTTTGCCATGCATCATCCAGAACCCCTACCATGTCAGGTTTTTCTCTTTTTTCTTAATGTTTTTTAATTAATACTTTTTAGTCTGTTTGGAGAAAAGGCTTACAGCAAGAGAATTTCTATATGTTAAATTTTTAAAAATCTGCTTTTTACAAAAATCTTTTGAGTGCATTTATAGGACTGTTCAGAAAACTGTCAGTTTCCTATTTCCCTACTGACACACTGGCTTCTGTGATTTGTCACAAAGATTATCTCTGTCACATTGTACGACATAATATAAAGAAACTCCAAAAATGTGATGTGACATGCCAACTAATACACTGAGCCAGCAGGGAAATTTAAAAGCAGCACATGTTTTAAAACCTAGTCGACTTCTTTCTGCCCTACTCCATCCCTCCTCTCCCCCAAACCCAAATGGCTTCCCTTCAAAATTGTGAAAGTCCTTCAATACATATATTTAAGAAGAAAATTCTTCTTGTAAGAAATGTTATCTCATAAACCAAAGTGCAGACAAGCAATATGTATTTACTGCCGTCTAGAGTTTGAAATCACATGTACAAAGACTCTTCTTGAAGTGGGTAAAGAAATAAGCTACCAAGAACAAAGCGGTATTTGGAGAAGATCAATCAATAAAATTGCAGTGCATAAGCAGTCATCAAACAAGGTGAGACAAAGAAACCTGCAGCATCTGGGGACAACATGGTGCCATGAAATCAAAAAGGCATCCTAAGAAACAATTATTTCCTCTTTAAATAGCCATTACTTTCTGTTTCATGAACGGTTGTGTAATGCAGATGCATGCATGGTTCCACATGCCCACAGAGCCCGCTGAAAACAGGCTAGTCAGCAGAAATGTAAGAGCACGCTTGAAAGCGTAGATTCCGCTTTAAGGCTTGGAACTATAGGATATCTAGAATCACAGAATATGAGTGTCTTCCAAAACAATGCATAAGAAAAGGTATTGCAAAACTGCAATGCAGTGTGGTAGGGTCTCTCAATAGCAGAAAGTAATTTTATTATTTTATTCTGAATTGCAGTACTACAGTGGTATCTTTGTGTCCCTCCTTTATCAGCCTATTCCTGTTGCCTCTGTCATGCTAAGAGAAAAAAAAAACAACACCACATTTCCCATCCTCAATTGTGACCATTCCTGGAGTTAGAGACACCTATTCTCTCAAAAACTGACTCAGAGGTTAGTTTGTTGTAACACTATGATCAGAGAGTGTGTTTCTTTTTCATATAACCTCATTTACAGTGTCATTGCGGTGGATAATAAGAAAATTTTAGGATAGATATTCTATTATTATTCTATAGTAAAAATATTCTAAAGAGTAACTTCAACTAAATTTGAGGATTACATTTAAATGTGGACAGTTCCTGAATTTGACACATGAATTTAGTCAAGGTTCAAGAAAAAATTCTCAAAGCATTTAGGTGGTCAGCTGGAAAATTTAGTTATTGTACCTCAAGAACCCCAACATGAGTAATATCCTATTCATAATAGAAATTCTAAAAATACTTAGAATACAAGAATCAGTGTGCTCTCTGACCTAAATTCCATTTGCTGAGAATCATTTTATATTAAATGGATTATATAGAGGTTATATACAGGCTGTCTCATAATAATGTCATCACTTTCCTATTCTAACAAGTGGTAAAAACCCTGTGTACTTGGGGGACATATGCAGAATATAACATTTTAATCACTTTTTCTTTGCAGATTTTAAGAGTATAATCAAAAAATCATAGTTAAAAACCCCTCAAATCCCAAAGCACCCCAAGCAATATCATGATTGAAGTAATTTTAACCTATAATGTAATAAAATCAGCTTTAATAGTTTATATAAAAAGAATGAGGCAGTGCAAAGTATCATTTAATGTACAGTATATTTTAGGAGTTTCTACTTAGAAACATACTGTGTTTCTTTTTCTTTCTTATTGCAACTCTCGTTTAAAGTAGAGCTCACAAATAAGTATATAAACATTTCAGATTTTCTTAAGAAAACTTCCACAGAGGTGGAAAATAGCATCATTGTATAGCTGCTCTAAGAGGTGGCAGACTTTGGTAGCACCATGGAAATCATGTTTGAAATTCAGTACCAGAAGTCCTGCAACCCCAAGAGTGTCCAACACCATAGGGCTGGACTCCTCACACACACACACTATGCTCACAAACAGAGCACAAGCTGGCTACACACCCAGAGCTCAGGGACTGAAAAAAAAACCCCACAAAACCAAAAAAACAAACACACCCCCCCCCAAAAAAAAAAAAAAGAAAAAAAAAAAAAACCAAAAAACCAAAAACAACAACCAAAAAAAACCCCCCACAACCTGGGATGCCCAATTTTGGACAGAAGAAGTGTGAGGGAAGGTAGGACTGCAGTTTATAAAGTCAGAAAAGCAGTAGATAAACTGCCATTCAGCAAATGTTGCATCACAGGAATGGTGGCCACTTGACAAAAGCAGTGGGAAAGAGATAGCCCAAAACAGATAAAAGTGTTTCTTTGGACAGCAAGCAGAGACAAACTTTGCTGCCCCAGGAGGCTGTGAAGGCTGAGAGTATTAGAAGGCTTAATGAGAGATTAGCCAAATTCAGGAACTCTGCACGGCAAGTACTAAAAGGACTGGGCAAGGACGCACCCTCTCATGTGTCTGATAAAGCTGTAGATCCTGGAATACTACAAGGACAAAGGACCAGAGAACATGTACAGGTGTACAAAGCCTTCCCTAACCCACATCCCCTAGTGTCACCATTGGAGATGGAGTATGAGGGCTGACAGACCACTGCTCTGGGATGGGAGGGTTTTTCTTACACTTTCCAGTCATCAGCTGGGACCTCTCTCAATAGGAAGTAATTCTTCTTTTCAACAGCATGCCTCTCTGACCACTACAGTACTTGATATAGAAATGTCATTGACCTTCTTTTCACAAAGCAGAAAAAAATTCAGCAGCATCCATGATTATTTCATATAAAAACTGTAATGTTTACAAGATGTCTGCTTGCTCACTTACTTTACCTTAGAGCTGTTTTTAACCAGAAAAGATATTTCTGCCAGCAGAGTTTTCAGGTTAGGAATAAAGAGTGACACCCACTATAAAAAGGGAGGAAAAAAAAATTATCCTGTAAGAAAAACAAATCTTTTCTCAAATGGAAGGTGATGTGATGATGGTGATGACGATGGTCTCTTGATCTTTCAGCAATTAATTTTACACCGACCACTGACCACTGCAGAACTGTACATGTAACATGAAAACATCTTGCTTTCCACCCTGTGCCAAGTTGGTGTTCTGAAGACACAATTGAAGGCTACTGAGATCCAAATCTTTTCCACTGGATTTGCATTTGGTAGATAATTCTGCAGTCAGTTGTACCATGCAACCTTGTTAAACTGCACTGAGAGCGTAACTGAGGTTATATGCTACCCGAGGAGCAGCCACAAAAATTATACTTAAAAGACGTGTTGAATCCATATTTGCAAGTGAAATTACTTTTGCCATGCCACAATAACAATCTTTCAAACTAATCAATGAAAGATGCTTGTCACAACAAATTCCTTTCATTTTTATATCCCCATTTTCCTCAAAGGCAAATCAAAGGACAAGCATGACTTCACTAATTATGACTGAAAAATTGACTAGTGACTGCTTCATGTTTACACCATAAATAAAATATAAATATAGGAGATCTGAGTCAAACATACCAAAAGCTTAGAATTTGCGGCATTTGCAAGTAAGATTAAAGCGTGAAATTTTTCTTTTAAATAAAATTCATAAAGCATATATTCTAGTACAACATTAATTGCAGTAAAAATAGTATATGCAATATAACATTTGGACACAAATTTTCCCATTCTGGTTCTGACAACCTATCTTTTGTGTTGCCACGTACAATATGGTAAAAAGGCTTAACAACTTAATTTTAAAGTGTTTTTCTACAATGTTTCATACTCTTACAATTAAAGCACAGAGTACTAAATGACAAATCCTACATTTAAACTAAGAAGTATTGAACAGCTAACTTCACAATTGAATTACCAATTGAACTTGAAGGAAAAGAAAAGACGACCAAACTTTCTCATGCTTTTCCAATAATATATTAATATTTACAATCACTTCATTATTTCCTGGTTTAAAAGTAAACACTTTTAAAGTTATGTTTTTTCTCAGCTTATCTAATCATGTATATAGCTTACTAAGAAGCTAAAGTAGCTGAACATGTATTTGTTTTAAAGTGTTCAGATTCTATAAAAATTTCTGAAATTTGACAAAATGAATTTATTCTGCTGTACAATAAAGCTCAACAGAGAAAAGCATCATGAATGACCTCTTAATCTCTCTCTTTTTCTACAGGTGGAGTACTCAGCAGAGATTATTCACATCTAAGGAGAACAAGAATTCTTGGATAATGATGAAACAGTTAGCAAGGAAACAGACACACTTACGGGTAACACTGATTTCTAATATGCAACACTTCAGGCTTGAGAGATGGGTTCATGTGAAACTTATGAAGTTCACCAAGGCCAAGTGCAAGATCCTATATCTGGGTTGGGGCAGTCCCAATGCAGGCTGGACAAAGAATGGGTTGGGACAAGCCCTGAGGAGAAGGGCTTGGGAGTGTTGGTGGATGAGAAGCTCCGCATGATCCGGCAATGTGCACTGGCAGCCCAGAAAGCCAACCGTGTCCTGGGCCCCATCCAAAGCAGCGTGGCCAGCAGGGCAAGGAGGGGCTCTGCCCCTCTACTCTGCTCTTCTGAGACCCCAACTGGAGTCTGCATCCAGCTCCGGGGACAGAAGTGAGGGCATGGACCTGCTGGAGCAAGTCTAGAAGAAGGACACCAAGTCCACCAAAGACATCAAGAGGGATGAAACCCCTCTCCTATGAGGATAGGCTGAGAGAGCTGTGGTAGAATTACCACTGCTCTACTTGATTCAGCACCCTGAAGTGATTTTAATTGTCTCTTCTTTCATTTAACACTCAACACCTGTCTGTGTAGACAGTGAGGGAGTCTATCTGAATAAGTGGTATATAAGTATTAGACATTCCTTGATCAGAGAGATATATATTCTAGTAGAAAATTTTCCCTCTTTCCTTGGTTACATTGGTCTTTAGAGGCCACTCCTCTTCTTCCTGTAATAAAAAGAGGACAGGTATTATCATGTTCATCATACTTTGCTTTATTGAACAGATTTAACTTTTCATGTTAAAAGGGAAGATACAAATAGACTATAACACCATGTAGGCAAAGCAAGTTGGTTTTGTTTTGCTTTGTTTTGTTTTTAAGAAGAAAAATGTATTAAGTTTAATTACTTGGGGGGAAACATTTTAAATGTGAATGATCAGTTCAAAGTAGTTTAAAATGGCAGGCTACTTTCACATATTATATATGCATAAATAAAGGCTACAATTTCCATTAGTCCTTAATTGTGAAAAGAAGGGAGACCAAATTAAATTATATCTGTCATATAATAAAAAAAAGTAGAAAAAAGTAACAGACTTTTTCATTAGAGCTCAGAGAACACATCAGAGAACAGAAAATTAATCAGATGCCCTGTCTCAGAGAAAAACTAATCACATATGCAAGTCAAATTGGGCAAAGTAGCTTAGCCTTAATGAAAGAGGGAATTTGATAATATTGGCACATTTTATAGCAACATTTTCAAAATAGGGCATTTCAATTTGAAAAGTCAAAATGCTTCATTTTTGACATTTTCTAGATGAAACATTTCCACTTTTCCAAGGATATGTCAGCAGGTTGAATACTTCCTACAATCTTTTCAGAAGTCAGAGTCATATGAGAAGGAAAAAACTTTACCCAATCACTCATCCTATATTCAGTTCAAACCAAATGAACACTTACAGTGTGAGCATGAGGACAATAAAACCCTCCAAACACAGTTCTTACATTTTCACCAAAAGTAGCAATTCAGAGCCCTGTAGCCTTTTATGGAAGTCAATTCCCACTTTACAGTGTGTAGCGTTGGTTCAAGCCCAGAGAGTTTCTTCCCCCCTGAGGAACCTCTGGAGACCTAGAGAATAAGACCCCCCTGGAGCAGAGTAGAAGGTGGATTGCCCCAGAGAGGGGTCAAGGTTCCCCCCCTGTCCCTCAGTTCATAATGGTATTCGTATCTCCCTCTCTCCTCCCTTCCTCCTTCCCGATTGGTCCCAGTCCCTTTGTCCCTCCCTGATCCCTCCCCTGCGCGGTTCCAAGATTGGTTGTTACCCTCGGAATAAAAGTCTGATGCCCGGCTGGGTCGGGGTCTCCAGCCCCAGACGAAAGCCGCTGACCATCGCAGGACCCCGTGTCTGCTTTCTAGTCCGGGCGGGAGAACCCTCTCTCTTAGCAGCACTCCGGCTGACGCGGCGTGGCTGCTTCTGGGACGGTACGGCTCGCAGCCAGGAGATCTGTCTCTGACTGCCGCGAACTTGGACCCCAAGAACGCGAGCAGACGCCGCTGCCGGGCTGTGACCGATCCCAGGTGGCCAGCGAGACCAGCGCGCTCTCGCTGCGTCAACAGTGTACCTCCTACTAAAGTTATCACTTTTGTGATTAAAATCTTCTGGTGTTAGTAAAGAAGCATATAAATCTCAAATTATACATTGTAGAACGGAAAGGAAGAAAGCAAGCATATTTTTCTTACTATTTTGGAAGTACGTATGACAAACAACAAAAGAAGTAAATTTGCATTTTGGTTTACCTCCTGAACCAAAACATAGGTCTTGATAATTGTTGTCCTTAGTTTCTCAATGGAGTTTGCATCCATTTTGATTCAGACAAAACCAAGCCCAAAACACTCTACATTTGGGGAAGCAAAAAAAAACAGTGCGCTGTAATGAAGCTGAAAACTTTCATTCTCAGGAATTTGTAATAAAAGTCAATAGAAACCAAAATTTGGATTAACAAAACTGCCAGAAGCAGCAACAGCAGTGTTAACGGCTCTGTTCTTACCCTGCAGAGCCTGCTGGTTCACTCTGCATGGACAAGCTAAATACCACCCCCAACAGTAAAATACTGCCTGCAGATAATGACAGCAACACATCCTACAACACCTGTGCTGATCATACCCAAAAAACCACACATAACATCTACCACATGCTTAAAATTATACAGTACCACTCTGAAGGCATAGAACATCTGTTTGAAATTAAGCTTTACGGAGGAAAGGAAATATAGGACAAAACAACCCATGCATCAGATTCCTCACCAACAGGAATATAATAATTTTCAGCCACCAACACTCCCCTAGTGGAAAAATATATAACAAAACACAAGTTACTGCTAATCGCCTACTAAGCTGATGCTATAATTGTTTTGTGAGAAAGCGAATGAGGATATGTTTGCAACTCTCATGGAAAACACCGCTAAAAACATTTTCTTCAAATAAGTTCTGTTTGGAACCAGACCATGTTATTAAAGTCTCACTAAAGAGAAATCACTTTTTATTTAAGTGACAGCATATAATCTGATGGAAATGAGTCACAGGAGATCACACAGTGAAGCAAAGCACTGTTCAGGGAAAATAAAATGAACAGAAAAGAGATCATGTTTAAGATTATCCTCTGATATCACAGCACGAGGGACAAAATATACAAAGTGCATCATGAGTGGATGAAATGTTCCACTACATGGCCTATTAAATACTCCTATATCTTCAGAAAAGCAGAGCATTCCAACAAAAGATGGACATGTTAGTGTTTTTATAACTTCCAGTTAAATACTGACTTCTCTAATTTACAAACAGATATGGATATAGAACACAGATGTCACAGTTAGGATTTAGAAAGCCTTAATGAATTTTCTCCTTAAAAACACAGAGCTGTTATTATCTTTATGTTGTCAAAACCAAGCAAGTCAAAGCCTCCTTAACTTAAGAGACTCCTACCCATAAGAGAATTTAATTTAATTTTGTGAGTTCAAAAAAAATTTGAACTCACAAAATTTTTTAAAAAATGAAGACCCAAAACTTCCAGTAATCAAATGGAAAGATGGCATGGATAAGGAGGCTGCTCCAGTTGATAAGCCTCAGTTGCAAAAATTAAGGCACAGCCTTGAAAAATACCAAAGATGCAACTCCGCAGTTGAATGAAACCATATGTTCTGGCTTTGCTGGAATAGTGGAACAGGTGGCAATAATACAGGTGTTTCAGTGTACAGCCTTCAGGGGCTTCTTTGGCAGTTTCAATCAAAAGAACAACCGTTTGCTTACCCTTTTTAATGCCAAAATAAAAAACAAACCCAAGAGCAATGATACATGACTAGCAAAGAAAGGCAAAAAGTCTCCAACTTAATAAGCAGTTCTGACAGCAATGCTGCACTCTGATTTTGCATTGCCATCTTTATTAATAACACCAAAGACTACATTACTGCCAGGCATCAAGTATGGAAAATAACATGAGCTTACCATGAGCTTTACCAATACAAGTAAACTGAATACTGCAACCCCTCCTCAAAAAAACAAAAAAACCAAACAAAAAACAACAACAACAACAAAAAAAAAAACACACACACACAAAAAACCACCCAAACAAAACAAAACAAACAAAACAAACAAACAAAAAAAAAAACCCTACTATTTGTGGGAACAAAACTCTTCTCCTGAAACAAAAAACATAGGCAAACAAATCGTGGTGAAATTAAGCACAAGTCAAATAACGTTTTTTGTTGTTACCAAAGCCTTTACTGCTACGTATGTTATGATTGTTGTATTAAGGGAAATGCTTTTCACTCCTTGCTCTGAGATTCTGTCAATTGTATTTCTTTGGTCTAGTTAACCCCCACCAAGGACTTGCTTTTAAAACTCAATGCAACAATTTCACTTCATGATGTCATCATGACTAGAAAAAGTCTTCTGTAATGCACATGTTATGAGCAAAAGTTTTTGAAGTCTTCAAATCCAAAAACTTCAAAACACTAAGTCATACAGAAACTTAGAAACAAGACACACAAGGGCATTTTGGAAAACAAATTCGCAGGAACAATGGAAATTGGTTCTTTATCAAAGAGCTTTCTACATATCTCATTTTAAAAAGCCAGTGGAGAATACACCTATTAGAAATTCCAGCAGTTTTCTCTTAAAATTTTGCCAAAACTTTTTGATCTGTCTTACTACAATATACCGAAAAAAGATGGTTCTTCCAGGAAGAGAAAACAGACATTTCAGTGACTACTTTTAAAAAAGGAGGAAGGAAAAGTAATAATAAAAAAAGCTTATAAAAATTAATATGACTGCATATAATAAATATTTTATATAGTTTGGGGGGTTTAATATAGTTTTATAACTCCTAGATAGGAGGCTTTAAAGGATCCAATAGAAGAAGCATCACAGCAAACTGAAGATATTGGAAAGTACAAGGAGTATCTAAATTATGCAAACCTCCTTTAATTCACTGGACAAAAAGAGACAAGTTTAAATGAAAGTACACTAATTTTATCTCATTATGTTAGAAAAGACTTTGCAAGCTACACAGAAGAAGTGAGAATTTTCTTTCAACTTCTTCATGAATTTGCGATATAAGAAGACCGATACTATAAATCAGGATGAAATGGGTGTGCCATTCCATTTGTTGTGTGCTTTATTTTGTGATAGACTACTTGAGCATCATTCAACAAATCTGGAACAAGGTTACAACTTTAAAAAGCCACTGGAAGATCAAGATTAACATAAAGAAAGCAGTTTTCAGAAGTGTATATTAGACCATATTTGTAACTTCATGTTGAAGTTTCATCTGAACAAGCTAAAGATGTTCAGTAATATGACTATTTACATTTCTGCAAAACTATGCTTCTTTCCTATTTATTGGATATTTTTAAATTAAAAGGGTTTGTTTTCACGTGAGGGTTTTTGTTTGTTTGTTTTCCTTAAATTTGGAAATGCTAACCAGAAACAGGAGGTAAGAACTCACAGAAATCATTTGATGAAAAGACTTGAGTACTTGTCTTCTGAGGTCAAATCCACTTCAACACAAGTTCCAACAAAACATTCCATATTTCTTTAGATAAGTAAGAGAACACAAAACAGGAAAATTTCTTGTCAGCACAAGAAATTGTAAAACTAAAACATTGAGAACCCACTTCAGCTGCTTAAAATTTAAAATGAGTACATGTATAGTAAAGGCAAGCCAAGAATATTAATTATATGTGCATATGCATAAGATATACTATAAGTTTAAAAAGCATTTGAGGTAATATCTATTTCTTTTTGTTTTCCTTGGTATTCATTATGACATTGTCTTCAGCCTATTTTTGTTGACCAAGTCTCCCAGACCTCTCAGGATATATTCCAAAATAACACAGCATTTAGTTTTAAGAGTTGGTTTACCTTTTCGCTTTATTAAAATCTTTTTTAATATATATGTATCACCAGACTAAGCCAGAATGAAGGAAGGGAAATGGTACAGCTTATCTACTAAACTAGAAAAAAAAATTACTGTAATCCTGAAAAAGAGTGCTGCCAAACACCCAGTGTGAAACAAGGAGGAAAGTCTTCAAGAAGTGAACCTGATCCTGAAAAGACCTCCTAATCAAGAAAAGTTAAAAACCTTTTATAATTAATGTCTCTACACCTTTCTCAGCTTATCTCATTACTCACTTTTCTAATTCCTTGTTTTTACTCTACCACAGGAAGCTACTGATAGAAAAATAATGATGTTTCTCACATCTTTCCCCGTCTCTCATGTGGCCAAAGTCCTGGAAGAGCAGCAGCTTCACGCTGGAAACCTGCTTGCAGGCTCCAATTCAGAAGCTGTTTGCAGTTCTTCAAACACACCCAGAAAGTTTGTTTTCTGAACTTGTTAAGCAAGAAACCTAAAAGAGTGGTGAGTAGCTTTGTTCTTAAAGCTACCAGGTGAAGTTAGAGCAAACCAAGGGCTGTGGGGACAGATGGCAGAAGGGAATAGAGGCAGGGGTTGGCATGGAAGATGGGAAGGAGAGACATGTAACCTCACACGATGGGAAAGTCAGACTGCAAGTGAGCTGGCAGCCAGGATGGCTGTGGAGGGCTCTCTCCCTATGCAAAAGGGCCTGTCACCACAGAATGGTTCCAGCCAAGGGGGACTAGAGTCCCTTTAAGTGACCACCTGTCACCTACAGCAATCTGATGGCACAGCAGTTCCCTTTGTGCAGGCCTTGTGACCTGCAGGCTGTACACTCTGTCACAGCACCATGCAAAAACAAGGGAACCACTCCTTCCAGTGTCTGGAAGGGGTCATCACAGCGGCCTCCTGATGTCATAAGCCATCTCACTGCCTTCTGTTCCAGGCCCTATAAATACAGGGACCCCTGTATCTGGCTCTCAGTTTGCTGAGGTTTGAGGCCCTTTGATGCCAACCATCATTGGAGAGGACCTGGAATAGAGGGACCGCCCACCTTTGCGTGGTACACCAGAGTGATGGCTCCCAAAAGCACAGCTGAAGGTGGAAACGATATGGGAGGAGTCACATTGCCAAGAGGTCATGAGCGGACATAGCCAGAAAAGCTTACTCAAGTTTGCCAAAGACACGTTCCCTACCACATAACATCAGCTATAAAGCTGCCAGGTGACAGTTTTCCCAAGGCTTCCCAGAGATGGGCTGGGCATCAGTCTGCCAGTGGGAGGTGATGAGTGACAGCCTTTGTATCATTTGGTTTGGTTTTCCCCTTCATTTATTAAACTGCTTTTATCTCAACCCACAAGATTTTCCTACTTGCCCATCCTGCTGTGGGGGAGTGAGCACATTACTGGATGTGCTCAGCTCAGCTGCTGGCCATGGTCAGTCCATATTTTCAAACAGAGAGGATGTGGGTGTTTTTCCAGAGATCAAGGCTGTAGGACTTGATTTACTTGATGTAAATACCAGACTAAAAGACACTGAAAAAATCATACATCAGTATTTTTTGGTGTACATTTTTCTTTAACACCCTGGCCCAGATCTAGGGTAAAAATGCGAGTATTTCTTTTAGCAGACGCCTGATCTGCACAGCTGTCTACTGTAAATGTCAAAAACTACTGCTGTGACAAAGTCAGCAGAAAGACATCAAGCTCTAGAATAAGTGGGCCATAACACCAGCTATAATCTTTGGAGTTTCTTCTCCATTAAGTTAACAAATTTAATGAATTCTCACCTAAAGTCATGACATGTAATGCTACCATTGAAACAACTCGATCTGGATAAAGAAATCAGTTCAAGACTACTATCTGAGGCTTTGTGTTTAATAAAGTTTGGAGTTTTTTCTGTATTTTCTGTGCTATAAGTCTTCACTTCAAATGTGAATATTTGAGAAACACTTGCTATGCCATTTTTTAAACATTGAAAACAATAGGGTGATTATATCAATAGCAATTCTGTTTTCAAGTTAGCCTACATTAGTCATACAGGCTTTACTTCAATGAAAAGATGACTACTACATGCAGTGCTTGCCTTACTTATGATGCTTCCAAGAAAACAAGATATCAGCATGTATTCGGATAGAAAAAGACACAAATCCCATAATTGTCAGGTGAGTAGTGACTTCTTTTTTACTTCATCTTTGCACTCATCATACAAAAACATATAGAGCTTTCCATCAGAAACTGCATTCTTCTGGTCAGTGAAGAATTCACAAGTTTTTCATATTTATAGGCCATATTTATTTAGTGTTTTTCATACACCAAAACTCACCTGAGCAATCCCTTGTAGCAATATAGTTTTTGTGGCTTTTTTCCCTTAAGAAGCTACTCATAAATAAAAATGAATTACAGACATCTTTTTATTTATATTATTTTTACAACTCTGTTATTGATTATGAGAGAGGTGTTTAAGTTCACTTTTCTTCATCTAACACTAAGCTTTTATTCTGCTGCAAAATGAGAATGTTTCATGGGAATATATGGTTTACTGAATGATATATCTATAGCATAAGGAAAGGAATTATTTGGCAGTTATAGGCATATTTACCCTGGTAAGCCAAATGCATCTTGCCAGACCATCCATTACCACTTCTACTCCTGCCCACAGTGCAGAGATTGGTCTTCCTATTGCTCCATCTCCAGGTCACTAAACACTTCCTTTCCTGTAAAATAAAAAAAAAAAATTAAAAAGCCTTCAGATGGAAGCCATACTTTAAATGCAGTAAATTATGTTAGCTCCTTGTCATCTTTTGCAAAGTAAACACTCCGATTCTGTAATAAGAGCATTAATACTGCTGAACTATGTAAAAATTAATTTTGCATTTTAAAGTGTTGGTTTGAAACAAAACTACATAATGAACTATACTCCAACCTTTATTAGCTGATATGGAACAATTTCTGGCACTGAGGATAAACAAGCCAAACAGTACCTGCTTAATTACCTGTGATCCTGTTGGGTGCACATAGTTCATCCTTTATGTTAAAAAAAACATCCACAGATCAAATTAATTCTTGTTCATGATACACTGTCCAAGTTAAATATATAGAACATATGCACACACATATAAGTTGTTGTTTTATTGTTCCTCTATACATATATTTAAATACTCAGACATAGATGAAATATAAAAATGCAATATAGCTTTAAACTAGCAAATAACTCTGCTTTAATTAGCCTTTCCAGTAACTCCTAGTGGTTTAATATCACATAAATATTGTTCCATAGGGTTGTTTTTGAGAACTGGCAAAGCCTGACTGATTAAATTTCCCATAAAACCTCCCAGTATCAATTAAGTACAGAAAAATATGCTCAACTCATTTAGAATGAGAAAAGACTAATCTTAAGTGTGCTGTGTCACCCGACCTCCAGTGACTTTAAAAACATTTGCTTTTTTTTGCAACCATGACATATGGTTGCCTTATGCATGTCAATCATTTCCAACAGCCACACAGCTTTAAATCATAAAAATTTCAGAAAAGAAAAATCACACCAGAAGGTCACAAAGAGCATCTGACCAGTAACACCATGAGTCAGACTGAAGAATTTGTAAAGAGGCAGCAAGTCTCTCAAGAAAAAACAGCGAATGGCTTCTATGAGAATTTTTATGAAATCACAGATGGGTTGAAGCTAGAAGGGATCTCTGGAGGTCATGTGCTCCAAACTCCTGCTCCAGTGCAGTCAGCTAGAGCCAACTTCTCAGGACCACGTCCAGACGGCTTTGGAATATATCTCCAAGGACAGAGACTTCATAACAGCCCTGAGCAACGTGCGCCAGTGCTCAGTCATCTCCCCAGTGTAACATTATTTTCTGATGTTCGGGCGGAATGTTCCATGTTTCAGTTTGTGACCATTGCCTCTGGTCCTGTCCCTGGGCACCACTGAAAAGAACATGGCTCTCTCTTCCTTGCATCCTCCTTTCAGGTATTTTTATCTGCTGACAAGATTCCTCTGAGCCTCCTCTTCTCCAGGCTGAAAAGTCCCAGCTCTCTCAACCGTTCCTTATATGTGAGATGCTCCATCTCCTCAAACATTTTTGTGTACCTTCTTCGTACCTCTAATATGTCCACATCTCTCTTGTACTGAATCACTCAAAGCTGAACCAAGCACTCCAGGTGTGGACTCACCAGTGCTGAACAAAGTGGACGGATCAGTCTCCTTAACCTGCTGCCAGTGCTTTCCCAGAGTGTCATCAGCCATCTTTGCAGCAAGGACACATTGCTGGCTCATGTTCCAGCCAGTGTCCACCAAGGCCCCCAGGGTATTATCTGAAAAACTGCTTTCCAGCCAGGTGTCCAGGACTGCTCCTCCGCAAGTGCAGGACTTCATTCTTCTCCTTGATGAACCTCATGGAGCTCCTGTCAGCCCATTTCCCTAATCTGTCATCATCTCTCAAAAATTACCCTGGACTGGGGATTTTGTGCTTCTTAGATCAAAAATGCCCATGTAACAGAACTAGAGGGCAAGCCACACATACCCATGAATGCAGCAAATGCATGTGCCAGGCTACCTTTGAAGAATCAGTTCTTCCGAATTTCAGGCTAAATCTTTAAATGTGTTTTCACAACTAATCATCACAGGTTTCAAGGAAGATAAACACGTACACATTCAGTGATCTAAGACCTTAACCTGTTCTGATGTTTTTAGATAAGATAAAGCATTATATTCAACTTCCTTCTAAAAAGTGATGGAGTTATTTGCAGTAAGGCTATTGTAGGTTTATTGTAAATTTTATTATAGTCTGATACCTTAGAGCTTCTCACATACATTCTCTTCTAAATGAACATCTAAAGCAAGAATATATCAAATAATGGGAATCAGAACAAGACAAAAAACCCTTTGACTATCAGCATTCTGGTAGAGCACTCGCTGCAATAAACCTTAGAACAGTAATAGGAAGGGGAAAGCAACACCTACAGAGGAGTAGAAAAATTCACAACATATTCTCATAAAATATGCCAAGAAGCCACATTTAAGAATGTTCCTTAATTTGCACCCACAAACAAAGGTTCAAGTATTTGAAACCTGAGTGAGTATTTTAACCTGAATGTCTGAAAAAAAAACAAAATTCAGCCCTAAACACACATGCATATTCTAATGTCTGGTAATATTTTGAAATATAGTACTTGTCATTTTCTTAATTACATTAGACTGTTACATAATGTCATCCCAACAAATAACATTTTTTGCCAAGGAACATTAAGACCATCAATTCTTTCATGTGCAACTAGGGCCACGATATCTAGTCACTTAGTTGTATAAGTATTTTCACCCTTTTTCTATCATTGTATTAGGCAGACCATGCCACGCCAAATAGAGCAGTACTATTTTAGCTGAGAAGACTGGGCACGAAGGGAATATTTTAATGAAGTAATCCTTGCTTCCAAATCTACTAATGTTTTCTCAGGCATTTATTCTTGCTTATGCATCCAGAAAAGTTATACATTACAATTTAAGGTGACGGCCCAATATTACCACTTTTCCTTTTGGCACTAAGCAGGAATATTTCTAGTCTGTACAGAAAATGTTGGTCTAAATTTACAGCATTTCTTGCAACACATTTGCAAAACAGGGACCGTTTTCTGAATCCCTCTTCTGAAAAGCAATATCTCATCCTTGAGTGGGCTGAAGATATTAGTTTTCATCTCCTCTGTTAATTAAGCACTAATGAAAGTAAGTGGTAAAAAGCCAGATTTTGAGAGCTATTCAGGAGCAATCACACTTCGAACAGCTGATTAATGAAGCATAAATAATCTCTTTTCGTATAAAGCAGTAAGGAAAAAAAAAGCCACCAAAAAAAAAAAAAACCAACAAAAAACAAAACAACAGATACTATTATCCAAAATGTCAGCAGAACCAAAAAATGCAACCATACAGTTGCATATACATACTGAAATAAACAGTTTTGAGCCTTTGGAAACCAGAAAAGGCTTGAAATGATACCTAACAACATTTAAATGTCAAGCTGGAAATAAAGATAAATCTCCAGTGACTCCCTGTTGCAGATGAACAACAGCACTGGAGTGTTACATGTGGTAAAGCTATAAAGCGTAAGATGTGGAATTTGGTAAGCACAGAGGCTGTACACAGACAAAGCTTTTATGTAGTTTCCCTGTCATGCTGTCCATTAAAGGATTAACTGCAAGTATTTATCTGCTGCTACAACAGTTTCTCATCTCAAAATTGTCATGTTTCTGCTGTTGATTTTATGACTGTTAGGTCAGATTAACAGTACTAACTTCCTTTTTCTGCACATTATCAGCTTGTCCTGGAGGTTCACTCAGACAATTGTCCATCTAATTCACAGGAACGGATGAACCTGGCAGAGACACTGGCTCAGCCATAGAAACTAAACAATAATATTTAGCTTGGTCCAGGGATACCTACTTTAGCGGCAGAGTGGCAATTATGTTGGGCACTCAGGGACAAGTATATCATCTGTGTAGTGTCATGGTGCCTCCAAGCAGCTTTTTAAGGAAATTTTTTGTCACTTTCTTTTCATTCGTGTGCCTTAAATTATAACTGAAGGAGTCTATGCTCAACTGAACAATGGACAAATAATGTGCCTATGTATGCACAGAAGATGCACAACAACTTATGTTAGCATCTCTCTTGTTTTTTATATCAACTAGAAATGTTTAAATAGAGAGTTTCAGATCATGTTTGAATCATTAAGCACAGCTAACATTTATAGCAGGAAAATTGTTGCTAGCACTCTCTGGCTTAAAGGGGAGGAAAAGTGAAATTATGCTACTAGTGTGATCTTGTTTAAAAGGTGCAGCCTGGTGATCAAATTAAAGGGATATGGATGTATTTACAGAACTTCTCTTTCCTGTCTCACTTTCCTTGTACTAAAAAAAAAAAAAATTAAAGGCATATATAACAATATAGGTAACAAACGTGCTAAGACTACAAAAATGCAGTAATAGTGTACATAAACCATATTCAGAGATAAAGGTATTTGTAACAAGATATTTGTCTAGTAATTGTTTTTATTTTTTTTGTTAAACTAGTCCTTTACAGTAGATACCAACAACATTTTTGTCTTGCTACACAAATTCATAACAGCCTAAAATCCCAAGAACCTTTCAAGCTTAAGTAAGGAAGTAGGGCCAAGAAAAGAAAAGAAACATGAGCATCAAAAGGTGAATTGAATAGTTTGACGTGACATAATAAATGCAAGCTAACGATAGAAATTAGGCAACCCTCACCCACAGATCCACCAACTACACTACCTTAATGCCACCAAATTCTTTACTGAATTAAGTTAGCACACTCAAGCCTATCACAGGCAAAATAATAAAAAAAATTATAGCACGTATTTAAACAATCAGTCAAGCACTAGCAAGGGGGCAGTTTGAAAAACCAAGTTTCAAGAGTGCTTATGCACATAACAGTTATGCAATAGGTCAATAGGATTATTTCCACTGATATCAAAAGCCTGTGGATTATATCCCTTATGGAAAAGTAGGCTTTCCAGTAGATGAGCTGAAGGTCAGCTCTCTTTATTCTGTTAGCTACCAAACTGCACATACCAATGCCCAGCTTCTAACTTAACAATAGACAGGCTCATATCAGCTTGATAGTGATAGCAGAAAATAATTTGGCAGTAAACTGCATAGCTCATTTGTCATCAATAGTCTTATGTCAAGTATGTTCTAGGCAGGTATTGGTGATCTGTGGCAAAAAAAATGCTTCCTGAACCACTTAGTGCTATGTCCTGTGCTATAAAAACTCTCTATTCACAGAGAGTAGCACAGAGAGGCAATGGCAGATGTGGCAACCTGAATAATAAACACCCTGCCCCAGCTCCTCCCAGGCCCATCAGTGGTCCATCTCCACAAGTCTAGATATGCACAGAAGAGCAAGAACATGAATCCAATTGATATCCTCTCCAGGGTGTCCAGCCTGCCCCAGGGCTGTCCCAAGAAAGCCATCAGCCCCATAATGCAGATGTGAAACCCGAGATTAACAAACAGGAGGTAGCTCTCTGGAGCACCTTTTGGTCTGAGAGGGTCACTGTCTAAGGGTAGAGAACACATTATAAAATATAGGTAAAAAGCATTACATGCATATATATAGTGTATTCATATGTTTGTGTGCAGTACATTTTTTGTCTTGCTTTTGCTTGGACCTGAGGGTATAGAGCTGTTTCATCTCTATCAGGATGATGGATTATTCTCCCACAATAATTTAGTATTTTCCATGTAGCAATTTAGGCTCAGTACACTCCTATCCCTTTCTGCTCCCTTGTCTGCAACATCTGTGCAAACATTTTTATTTCTGCAAAGTTTGTTAACAGGCTTTAATGGAGAGCAGTACTTCCTCAAGACACTGTATACACAAAACATACAGTATTCGGTTGTTACTCTGCAAGATTTATACCTTAAGAAATAAGCAAGACAAACTCAGTGAAAACCTGCAGGTTTAGCTTTTGCAAAAGGCAAAATTATTCAGAGAGATGCCTATGAGGGATATTATATACAAGCCTCCACCTGGGCCCGAGAGCAAAAGAAATTTAAGATGGCAAAGAGTGAACAATATGTACATATCATTGAGCATTTGCCCACTTTTGACTAACAATACCTTGCCAAAATAAATTCAGTTGTTTTCAGAGAACTGCCAAGTTCATGTGCAACTATACAACTGCAACAATACAGTAAGGTGTAGCACAGGACCACACAAATTATTAATAATATAATAAGAGACAAGCTTTCTAAAAGAAAAATATCCTTTCACGGAACATTTGGTCAGTCTTTGTCATACAGAAGAATTTTCAAAAAAAATATAGCACAACACACAGTAGTGTTTTATGAAATGTTTTGTTTCTCTCTAAAGGTAAAAAAGTATCAAAGGACAAAAATAACAGAACTGATCTTTGTTTTCCAGTCAAACACAATACATGCAAAACAAAGGTGTAAAAAAAGAATCTACACATAGATCAGGAACTGATGGCAAATTATTCAATGTCATTACACTATTAAGTCACTGAGTTATTGCCATTTAAAAAAAAAATCTTTTTCTTCATTCATTTTTCTATTTTTAAATAATAGTTATCGGTTTCCAGGAAAAAGAGAACAATTTATGTGCTGAATATGTAATACAGATTGTCTCTGTTGCTTTACGCCACAGTCATTCTATGTTACAAAAGCCTGTTCCAATGGATTGATAATTTTGTGTAGAACAGCGTGATTTTTCCCACTGATTCCAATGAAGGAAATTACGGTCCATAAATGATCTAATGATCCTGGAAACTGTATTTTAAGGAGTCTCTCTCAACTGTGAATTAGTCAACAAGCCACAAAGAAATCTCTTTTATAATTTAGGACATAATAAAACTGATGAAAGGATTCCAGGAAGATCACATGCAAATAAACATCTTCTTTAACAAGTTTTGTATGATATTAAACCACAACCTCCACCTTCAGTTATTTCAAAGAACCACACAATTTAAACTTTATGAGAGTGAACAAGCCAGAAACAAGATACTTTCACTCCATAAACCCATATTTTTAAGGAAACCCAGAAAATGTAAGAGGTGCTTTACTGAAACACAAACCTGCTATAATAATTCTGCCATACTGGGTGTCTTCTTAACTGGCAACTTTGCAAAATCAAAGAACTTTGGCAAAAGGTTTAGTGCAACGTTCAATCAACATAAAACACTTCTCTATACAATAACTTGGCCCATTTGACTTAGCAAACTATAAGTCCATTCAATTTTAAGTTACTCAAAAATTCCTAGAAGAGGGAATTAGAAGGAGAAAGAGAAAAAGACAGAAGATATATACAAAAGCACATTTATAGCTAACAACTCCCGGACTCCAGCAGTGCTCAGCTAGAAATTACAAGAGGAGGTAGAGTCAAGACTTGTGCTTGCCATGTGCTTGACCTTAAATATCCCTTGATCTTCCCAGGCCCTTCCTGTAGTTAGGACCTCCGGTCATTTCGCCTCTCAGGAGCTGTGTTAAGGGCTCCAGAAGCAGGTGTGGAGCCAATCTTTGGTGTGCCAAGGATTGGCAGCCACTGCCACGTTGGGATACAGGCCTTAGTGGGGTGTGGTGTACAGGGCACTGCATTGCCTCACCACAGCAAGGGACCACTGCCCCCACCCCCACACACATGCACCCCAAAATATCTCAAGACATCAATCTTTCCAGCCTCTCACACCAGTGGGACTCACTTAATATTTGTCTTAAAATGGAATGCCTCAGTGGGTCACACTGCCTCTGCAATGGCTTAGGTGTCATTCATTTTTAGAGGAAGGGAAGTTAATAAAACAGGGGGAAAAAGATCCAGTCTAGTATAACGTTGCTGTAGCTGTCAGCCTTCATTACATTCCCAGTGAATTGTTTTAGCTATCAAAAAAGTATCCACTTATTGTGTTTAGTTGGTCAACTACAAGTGACACTCCAAAGTTTAGAGAGCTGAAATGGCCCCAAGACTGCCTCTGGAAATACCACCTATACAAAGTACAGGAAAGAAAACGTAGGATTCCATTTCTTTATCATCATTAGAAACAGAATATCTGAGATATGAGTACTCCTTTTCCTTTGTTTTTAGACATTTATTGAAATGATGATATTGATGCAAAACAGAAACAATAGATGCTTACCCCACTTTTCAGAAAACTGGGTGCTCTACTACAGCCAGATGGCGAAACCAATAATCATCTCTACTAAACCACTGTTTTACATTTTCAGAACCACCCATAAATCAACATTTCTGAACAGGAGACTAGTACATTTTCAAGGGTTAGTGATAATTTTTTGCCAACCCATAAATTTTTCATAGGTATCCACAGGTGGATAGTCTTAGAACACTCCAATCTTTTAAAAGCAACAACAGATTTACATCAAAGATAACAGAGTAGTTTTTAAAGTGAGTTATGCTTCACTTGACAATATAAAAGAAAAACAACAGTCTAGAATTCACAGGAGTAAGTGGTAGTATTCACTTCCATGAACAAAAACAATGACAGATCACTGGTTTTCCACATAACTATGAGGAAATTAGCCAAGACAGATGTTACTACTAGGAAAAAATGCACAAATCTTCACACCTACATCTGTTACCTGTCAAGCTGCTTCTAATTTTTGGCCTTGGATGTTAGGCTTTCAGGTTGGGTTTTCTTCAGAGCTTGGAGGAAAACCATTTAGGCACAGAGGGCAAAAGGACAGAATAGCTTGATACCTAACCATTTTCTTACATAAAACAGGGAGGGTGTGTTTTAACCAAAAAAAACTATATCATGAATTTAAAAAAATTTCACATTACACAATTCTTTTAGAATATTACACCTCTAATGAAATTCAGAAAAAGTATAAACTTGTTAGGAGCCAATACATGTTTTGCACATTGTAATCAAACAGGTATTTAGAATGGAAGCCTATTCAGTTTAAGAACTTACAGCTTAGAGAGAAGCTATAGAAACTCATGCAGCTCCAGTTTTGTAAATATCTGCTAAAAAGGCAACTACAAACAAAAACTCACTTAATAATTGAAGTACAATTAAAGTTTGCAGGAGAATGTCCAAGGGCTGGAACTTAAATATGAAAAGGAATATAAGCATGTAAGTGTACTAAATAAAAATTATTAAATAAAGAATAGAAAAATTAATTACACAAGGATTTCCTTGTTTGTTTCCCTCTGTCAACTACAAAATTAATGCATAATGTACTTACAAAGGTTGTAAACAATATCAACTTCCTCAAAGCCACTGCTTTGACAGCATTAGTCATTTCACTGAATCTCTCCAAGTCCTCATACTAGTCTCCACGATAATCCTGGAAAAGCATATTTTATTAAAAGAAAAAAAAGAAACTGTCCCAAGCCGATTGGAATCCATAAACAAATTTCATTCTTTCTCCTTGTCTCTAAGGCCCAGGATATAACAGTCTGATTCTGTCCACAGCAGAAAAAAGACACTGATACAAAATTCTATTCAAAATCCAAACAAAGATTTCTTTTAGCACATTAGTATCCATATTCCTTAGACACTAGAATGAACTCTCACTGATCAGGTATATGGCTTTTTAATTCAACAAATGCATGCACATACAAAACCAAAACAGATATCACTGTGAGTTTCCACTGTAAATTCAAGGGAATTCAAGCCTGGCCTTTAAAGACCTGAGATGTAGCCTTACCAGTAGACAGGATTGAGTTTTATGCAGTTAATGAATTTAGACAGTGGGTACATCAAAGCATTCCCTCCTCTCTAAGCATTCCTTCCACGGGCAGCTACTGACAAAGTTATTTCAGAGGTTAGAGCCATGAATTAATGAAGACATCATTACCTGATAACACAGTCATTAATATGTCTTACTGCTAATTATTTTTGTCATTAGAAAACAATGATCTATGGCTAAAAGTTTTAACAGAAAGATAGCAGCAAAAATTAGTCTGATCTTGTATTAAGCACACAACAAATGGAAACATTCCACATAATTTCACAGGGTTTAGACCTCATAACAGGATATTAGTAATGATTTTATAAATTTTAGAGATGTAGAACAAACAACCTATTGAATTTTAAAGACTAATTAATACAATTTCTCAAAGGAACTGCCATTTGCTTGGATTTTGTCACAATCAAAACATTGTATCATAGAATAAGGACTTCTAACGGAAAATTATTTTAGCAAGGTTTTTTTGTTTGTTCGTTTGTTTGTTTTGGTGGTACATAATGCAGTGTAGCAGCTGTGCTGAATGGGACCCTTTTCAGTGACTTCTTTGGACTTTGGAATAGATCCTTAATTTTTTTGCTGCTATAATTTTGGTTTTAATTCAATATGTCGCTGCTACGAGCCAAGCACATTAAGAACATGTACATGGAATTACACCACAGTGCAAACAGACATAGACAATAACCACAATTTAGGGTTTAATTCAAAGCTTGCCAAGCCAATAACAGAATCTCACCTTCACAAGAAGCAGTACTGACAAAATACAACACTCAGTAATTAGAGACAGAGAGGGAAAAGCCCTTCAATTTCTGTTTCTACAAGGTAATCGATACCATATCATCAAAATCACATGCTTTAGGCTTACTCTTACAGTAAGTCTGCAGACCACCACCAGCATTTGAATTTGGCTATACTGTGTAGCCTTGGGGTCCATAACTACTTTTGGAGACAAACATTCAGAATGCAAATTCCTATAACTAATCCAGCCCATACCCTGACACTAAAGTAACATTTATTTGTGGGCAAGAAAATGTCCAATATGCTCTTAATACATCTCCATTCATTTTTTCCCCCATCTGATTTGTGTACTTCTTTTCCAGGGTCTCCCCACTCCTTTTTGATTTTGTGTCAGCTCTAGAGCTCCTGCTTTTTTCCCCACAAGTCATCCATATATCAATACACCCATTCCCCAAGGTGCATCAGAAACATCCCTTCTGCAGGGGAAGCGTAAAATGGGCATTCTAATTGTCGAGCATCAGTCCCATAAGACAGATTTGACATAGCTTTGCACCCAAGGCATTCACTTGCTTCCAGGCACTATCAGCCTGAAACTCACTGGCATAATCTATTTGCCTGTCCCAGCCCATTTGAAAAGCTACAAATGAACATGAACAGATTAGAACAGACCTGATCAGTCTCTGGGATTTTAAAACAAGTCACAAATTCCTTATATTCACATCTTTAATGTAAGGTACAGGCCAAACTTAAGAATTTGGTGGGGGAGGCAGACCAGCTGTATCTTTTATCTAGAGGGCAGCATGTTTTTGACATCAATCACAAGGCTTTGCAGTCTGAACTTTAGAGGAAAGTGAAAGTAGAATCAACCAACCCGTGGTGCAGGATGGCAAAAGGGAATATACTGTATCTTCTCCTAGAAATACAAGCAGACTTGTTTTTATTTCCTTCTAAAGTGAAGCTTGGTAAAGAGAACTCCATAAAGACGAAAAAAAAACCAAGATAAGAAAGAAAGTGTAAAGAAAATAAAACAGACTTGAGATGGCAAGTCTTACTCCTAGTCTCTAAAGTAGGTACTAAGCACCAGGTTTTGACCAAAACTGTAAAATCACAGCCCTGGTCAGAGAAACATCATAGAAAGATTTTGCCTTGTCAATTCAACATGAAATTCTCTGTTCATTTAATATATATATCAAGTAAAAAAAAAAAAAAATCATGTCAAAACTATGTCAGTAACAAGTCTGCTTACCTGTGAAAACAAATATCACACTGCATTTCAGATATGTTATCAAGCTGTCACTTCTTAGCTGGAAAAAGTTGCTCCCACCTACTCTTACTATCTTATGTTTTCCCTCCTTTTCTCAAAATTAGGCTAGCCACTATTTTCAGAAGAATGTATTTTTTTTATTCTTTAAGAATGTAATGTTTGTTCACTATACTATCATGTATGTCATTGAAATTCAGGAAACATTAGTGCTCTTAAATATTTAAACAGCAAGAGCAATTTGTAAGCAGGGTTAAAGGTTCTATTTCAGGTGCTCAAAAACTGGAATAACCACTGTCAGTAAAACCGTAATTCTAGAGAGAGTAATGGGATATTTGTGTATCATCTGATATCTTACCCATCTTTCCTTTTCTTCCAACAAATCTTTATTCCAGCACACCTCGATCCACATGAATGTAGTCCAGTATACTGGAAGGGTACTCCTGTAAGGAATTAAAACACATTCTGAGCAGAATATACTTTTTTGACAGCATATTCCAGTCAATGGACAATATCAACACACTATAAAAAAGACGTTGCAAAATGAAGACTGAGTGCTTCAAAACACATCCGCTGCCTGTTCCTAAAAATTATTTGTCCCAGAAGAAATTGTTTTGGTTTATAGTATAACGTGTAAGTAGACTAATAGTGCATTGAAGGAGCCAACATACATTTTCCTAAACAGTAGGAGCGCTCAGCATACACTTCTGGGTTTGTACCTGGGGGATTCTGTTGGACTGTCTTCCAAATACCGGTGATTTACTCACATCCATTCTTCCAAGCACAGTAACAGATACTCACCATTACGCTTCTGGAGAAGAATGGATAAAGTCACTATGGAGAGGGGATTTCTTTTAACTGCAGCATTTGTATCCTTATATTTGAATGGAAAAAATTATCTCACTGAAAAACCCACAAGGCAAAAATACAGTTTTTCCAGTAGCAGCCATTAGGAACAGAGATTTCTTTTTACTTGCTCTGATTAAACAGTAAGAAAAAAAACTATAAAGAAATTAAAATTTTTTTTAAAAAATTTTTAAAAATGCCAAACCTGGAACACACATAGGTGAAAAATCACCTGAAAGCTCCCATGTCATGACCCAAATTCTTTTATCCCAGCATAGCAACATTTCAACTCTCCCAGTCCCCCAGAAAGAAACAAGAATGACTAAGAGCAGCCTTTCTATAGCATGGTTGCACTGGTTCTTCTCATGACAGGATTCAAATCCCTCCACTTAACATGAAGGAGTTCACACACAGCACTCGCTGGGACAGAGGTGATTCTGAATTGACTTCCTGCTAAATAGGGGATTATAACAAAAAGGACTAATCCAGGATTTATTATCTGCTACATCTATATGTTTCACAGAAGAAAATCGTGGACAAAACCAAACCCCTGACACATCCGTTTATCAGGAAGCAAGTCAGAGCCTCCTGTTTAAACATTCATATTAGAGGAGTCATTAAAAAGAAGGAAAAATAAAGGGGGTTTTATTACCTTTTCCTGGCTAAGATTTAAAATTTTATAAGGGTAAAAAAGGTGCCTAAACAGGAAGCAATTGCTTCCAGTCAGATGATTGAGCAAGTAAAGGAAACAAACAACACGATTTTTTTTAACCATAAAACTGCTATCAATTCTCATTATTTTGAAAACTGGAAACATTCTGTCATAAAAATTTAAGCATGTTCTCCTGTAAAATTTTACAAATTGGATATTGTACTTAGAAGTGGTCTTTAAAGGTTTGCCTTTTCAGTTTGCTTATTCTTTCACACCAGTGAGTGTGCCTCAGCAGAAGATGAGTATGGAGCTCCACCTAAAGGTACAAATCTAAAGCTCTCCTTGAGAAATGTGGTCAGCCAACTTACCAAAGTTTCACTTAAAGGAAAAAAAAGAGGTGGGGGGGGAGTTTATTGATTGTAGTGACGAGAGAGGAAAGTGAGAGAAAAATCACAGGAACCGCAGAGCCAGGAGCAGTATAGCTCTACCTCTACTGCTCTGCACTTCAGCTAATTATATCCTCAGAGTGATTACCTTGACTTTGGTGCTAGACTAACATGGCTACAGAGCTGTAGCCAGGGGATCTGGCTTTGTGCACTAGAAGAGTTAATGGTACGAACATTCCTTGGGTATCTCTCTGTGAAATCCCACTGCAGCCCAGCATCAACCTCAGATGTTTCCAAAAAGCAGGAGTACAAATGAGACATTTTTTCCTCTGCACTTCAGCTGTCTTTTTGGTTTTTATAACCCTGGAAGTCCAAAGAGTCAGATTTCAATGGCACAATTTTACCCTAGGCATTGAGCCTAGATCTTTTCAGTCCGGAGTGGAACATGTTAATCTGTGCACTCAGCTCCAATGCTGCAAACCTCAATATTATCATTCTGATGTTTGATGAAAAACTGGCCTTCTCATTCCTCAAATTACATCTGTTTGTATCAGTTTACTTCATATTCTTATTATATATGCAACAAACCTGCTCATTTTATTAATAAAGACAATTAAACAAAGAGGTAAGAAATAATTAGATACATAACACTTGCTCTGTTGAAAAGAAACAATAAAAACAAGCTGTGTTTTTACAATATTGGACTACTGTGATGCCTAAAAACAGATCTGACATCGCCTATCATCCTTTATTTGAATTTCCTGATGTTGTACTCATGGCAGGATGATAAGCCAGGTGCACGACACTGTTCACTCCTCATGGACTTGAGTAGTTGTAGTTTCAGAGTTCTGAGACTCACTGTGCATCATGAGCGATATCACTATTAACAAAGGTGTTAACCTTGCTCATGTGTTCGCTAATGAAATGCAATTAGCAAGAAAGGACATGGCAGCTAGATGTTGCCTTGGTTTATGGCATTTAACAAAACTTTAACACCTTTTTTATTTTACGCCTGTATTATATTACCAAAAAAATTGGCACTTTGGCCAAGACTGGCCTAGCAGCATTTGTAAGGTACTAATATCTGTATGCAGAGCCTCTTCGCCCTCCTAAGGCTTGCTCTACTCTCTTGCACCATTTCAAAAAGTGTCCACATGTACATGAAAAACACCCAGGTGAAAAGCAAGACATCTTGCCAGTTTGTCTCTCGCTGAACACATTTTATGTACAATTCACAGATATTAAATTCAAATGGGGTCATCTAGCTCTTAATGTTATGCTCTCTCTTTTGTTAACATCTTATGCTTTATAGTAGGAAGTTTCTAAACTTACAGACTTGAAAAGGGACAGAACGGTGAAAAGATGGAGAGAAGACAAAAGGAAATCTTTGGTCAAACCAAGATCTGTGGTCAAACACCAAACACAGTCACAAACTAATAGAAAGATTTCAGGTAGCTGTAGATTGTGGTTGGACAGATGAATTTTTAAAAGGTGTAATTTCACATTGCCATGGCAGGTGATGAGAGCAATGACTTCTGCTCACTGTGCTGTAAACAATGACACCAGAATCAACACTGACTTTTTCAATTCTGTACACTGCTGCTCAACCGGCAAAGGAAGAAAAAGAGTTAGGCACTCTACATCTTTCCCAAAGGAAACATACTTTTGAGTGAAAAATGTGAAATAGGCAGTGACTTCTCAGACAACTCATCGCACATCTATAGGGCTGCTTTTATTTACTTAAGCCAATAAATTAATGAGGCATTCAAAGATATGCCACTGAGTTGCAGCATCCTAGGGACACAACTCTGCACCTTCAATGTCAAAGAACTTTGACCACTGAGCATTGCTACTGAGTAAATATCACAAAAGGAATGAACAACAGAGATGGAAGACAAAAACCATGAGAAATTCTGAAAGCTGATGGAACCTCTGCAGGAAGAGTAAAATTCGAGTTAGGAGTATTCCCAATATCAAGTCAGAAATGTGACCACCACAGAAAGACCACAACACTTGGGACAAGACAAGGCCAGAATGCCCAGCTGTAAAATTAGGGAACTAGCAAAGAATAAAAGTGGCTAGAGGATCAGTGAAAACTCTTATACTGACAACTCAATGACTGTTGAAGAAAATTACACCCAAAAATAGAAAAGTCAGTCATGAAATTACAGCAAGGACAAAGCAAATGGAAGGATAGGCAATCAACAGCCCACTGGGAGCACAGTAGGCATTCAGTATGGGAGCAGGAAAAGCTGATAGCTGGGATAGGATGGACAAGTTGTAATGAAGTACAAGGCAGCAGCGGGAATAGATAGTTATGTAAGTAGGATTTAGAGCTGTAGTTGTCTTTAATTCGTACATTGTAAATTAAATACATTTAATTTAATAAATATATTTTATCAAATATGTACCATTTGGAACAAAATTTCTGTACAGAAGCTGGTCTTTATTTTTTCAAGTGATGGATATGAACTGCAGAACTAGAAGCAGAATTGCGCGTTGAGATAACTCCTCCTTTCCAATCTTTCCCTTTTTTCTCATTTAGTATACAGTACAGGTCCTCTTAATTAAAATTAATTAAAAACTGCTTCCTAAATTATTTCATGCATACTTTGCTGAAGGTAAGAGTAAAGTACTAAGATATTTAGCTGATATGCAGGAAAAAAAACAACTTGCATATCCTGGAATAACAGTTCTTTCTCTTCTGTTAAAATACAAATTCTTTCCAATTTAATACAGGAAGAGATTCAGTGTTCTGAAGACAAGTTGTAGGACAAGGTCCAGAGGAACTAGAACTGCAGATGACTTTCAGCCCCCATGTCAGAAAATGTCTGAAATTATTATCAAATAGGCTGCCTACTGCAACTATGGAACATCATTCAGATATCCCAAAGAGTCAACAAATACACCACAGCAATTCCAGAGCCAAATCAGGATACTGATGCATAGATTTCTCCATTGTTTCATCTCATCTTACAAGTTCCTTTAAATATTATTATTTAGACCTTCTTGGAATTTACACATATGCCATCTTGCTATCTATCCTCTCCTGCAAATGTACTATTAATTTACAATTACATCTTATTCAACATCTTTCAAAGTTGAATGACTTCCAAAATAGGCATTTAGCAGTTTTATTTATAAAAGTAATCACATTATACAAAGCACCATTTCTTAAAAATATGTTCTGTTGTAGAGATGAACATTTTCTTTTGAAATCTGTACAGATCCAACCTACCTGCTGTGCTTTATTACAGAACCTAAGATTATCATGAAAATAAACAAAAACCAAGTTGCCTTTTCAACTATGAGGAAGCTTTCAGCAAAAATTGCACCTTTGTTTTCAGGAATGTGGTTCAGTCCCCTTTTCTCCCCCCTTTGCAATATTCTGATCAGTTCACATATCGATCCTGAAGACTGATGTGACACTAAAGAAGTGTGTCATGTCTGCACAGTTTGAAAACTCTGCAGCTAACCAATGTAAGTAGTGGAATGTAGATGGCCCCGAGAAATTGTGGATGTCTTCTGCAACCTGGTCTGGTGGAATGTGCCCTTGCCCACAGTAAGGAGGTTGGAAGTGGATGGTCTTTAAGGCCTCTTCCAACCCAAACTATTGTACGGTTTATGATTACACACCATACTGAATAAAGACTGTGGATGATTGTGCCAAAGTTTAAACTACTCCATCTGAGCCCAACATAGTAGTCCAGCTGGGTCCACCAGATGCTCTCTGCTGGATTCACTGGAAACAGTACCACTGTTCTTCCACTGGTCAAAGCCTCCTTCTTATCTTACCCTTATTCATTTCTGATATAAATACTGAAATCATCTGAGGCATTGCCATGCAAAGGAGATATTCTGTACAGGTAAAATGTTCTCCAGACAAGCAAGTCTGAGAGAAACAATTTTATCCTGAATGAACACCAGATGCATCAAATTGGCAATCACAAAGTGACTATCACATACAGAGAAGAACCATAAACAAGGAACAACAAGGAGTAGTGGGTAACAGACTTGATGCCAGAATGCCATTTGGCAAGCCCTTTGTTCACAGACTTGTCAATGATATCAGACATCACTCATCCCAACAGAGCTTTATTCCTCACTCTGCTTCTGCACATGCAGTTAGTGAATGTGTTATAGTGAAACACCAACACAGCCATTTTCCCCAAGAAAGACAAAACTGTCTCCCTGCCAGTCCTGTGTGAGAACTGATGGTTGAACTGATTCCCAGTCTGCCCAGTGCAATAATGAAAGAGGATTTATTTTAATGTTAGAACAGCCTACATGCCCAGGCACAATGCATGGGAAGAAAATGCATTTACAGCTGTCACTAATTTGTATTTCAACAGAATCACAGAGTCATTAAGGTTGGAAAAGAACTCTAAGATCAAGGCCAACCATCAACCAACCATTACCATGTTCACCTCTCAACCATGCCCTCAGGTGCTGTATCCACATACTTTCTGAACACTTCCAAGATGGTGATGGCACCACCTCCCTAAGCAGCCTGTTCTAATGCTTGGTCACTGTTTCCATGAAGAAATTTTTCTTAATATCCAATGAAACCTTCTCTGACATAACTTAAGGTCACTTCCTCTCAACCTATCACTTATTACCTGGGAGAAGAGGCTGAATCCCACCTTGCTACAACTTCCTATCCAAGAGTTTTAGAGAACAATAAGGTCACCCCTTTCCTCCAGCCTAAACAACCCCAGCTTCCTCAGCCACTTCTCATCAGACTTGTGCTCTTCATCAGCTTCATTGCCCTTCTCTGGACACGCTCCAGCACCTCAATGGTTTTCATGTAGTGAGGGGTCCAAAACTAAAGAAAATACTTGAAGTGCAGCCTCAGCAATGCTTTATCCATGGGGACAATCACTTCCCTGGTCCTGCCATCCACACTATTTTCGATACAAACCAGGATGCCATTGGCCTTCTTGGTCACTTGGGCAGACTGCTCCGTCATGTTCCATCTGCTGTGGATCAGCACCACCGGGGTCCTTTTCCACTAGTCTGCTCTCCAGCCACTCTGACCGAGGTCTGGAGCACTGTAGGGGGTTGTTCTGACCCACGTGTAGGACACAACACTTTGCCTTATACAAGTTGTATGAACCTCATACAGCTAGCCCCTGACCATTGCTCCAGCCTGTCCAGATCCCTCTGCAGAGCCTTCCTACCCTCCAGCATTTTGGCACCCTGCACAAAAAAGGGTCCACTCATGGGGCAGCCCTATAGTTTATTTAAATTGAGCTCTTAACGCTAAATATATCACTGGCCCTCTTCAGGTACATGTGTTGCCTCCCCTTAGTAGTAAATCAAAGAACTGAAACCAACAACCTTTAGCTGGCAAGGAGACTCTTCACTGAAAGTTTTAAGGACTAAACATGAAGAGTTTATAGCCTTTTGGGACAATGCTTGAATAATGAACGTGATTGTCTTCCTCATCCCTGTTGGAAGCTTGTTTACTTCTTTAGTGGCAGCTTGTTTGCTTCATCTTATGGCACTATGTCTTGCTCTCACAGAAAGCCCCTTTGAATTCCATGTGCATCTGAACAGAGGCACAGCTGATGGACCCTCAGGCAGGACCAATGCCTGACAGCATAATTTTTAACTTTAATTTTTGTCTTCCATTCCCCTCGTTTAGTGAGGGGAAATGGCTAGAAATCACTGTTGATGTCTCTAAAATTCTCTGAGACTCAAGCACAGACGTTCTTATGCTGCATACAAAATATTGTGATTAAATACCTCACAGATAAATGTTGTTATGCATCATTTTCATAACACGTAAGATATTACATGTAAAATTATATAGCTTAAATTCACAAAAGGTAAGTGATAAGTAATAGGATCTAGAAGGGACAAAAGAAAGTCAATAAGGAGGTAAATATGAGGATGGGAATTTAAGTTAAATGTTTAGTGGTGATGTATACTAGCATATAATTACTTGAATTGATAATCCTATTTTACATATTTAGGTGTATACTAATGTTTTTTGCTTTCAGAATGAGACAATATAGCAATATTAGTACATATAAGCGCCTGGATCACACCAAATAATACTGACAGCTTGATTGGGAACAATAACTGAATAGCAGACCTGTGGGAGTGAGCTTCATGCTGTTAAAATGTGAATTTATACAATATGCTGCTGCTGGGCTTGCCTGGCATTCAGACAACTTTGCAGATGTCAATTTACCTGTGTAATCATAAGATAATTTAGTAAAATTAGCATGTGAAATACTTCAGTATCTCCATATAGTTAGCTCATAATTGTAAAGCAAATATGTACTTACCAAGGTGTTTTCTTGCCCTGTGGTCACATAGTGACTTTGTTTACCAGTTCATTATGAGTATGCAGAAGGTGTTGAAGCAGAGGTGTCACAGAAATGTTACTCAAAATACTGATGAAGCCAAGATAATATATTGTGGAAAGAGAAAAAAAAAGTGAGAACCATCCATATGCCTTCCTGTATTGTAGTAAATGAGCCTATTCTCTTTGGTAGAAAGGTAAGCATTAAAAAAAGAAACATAAACAAACCACCACTCTAATTAACATTATTTACAAACTGTACAAGGTTATGTTAAGTCCTCATGAAAGAAATACAACAACAACTAAGAGGAGCAGAGCTGATATATTCTTAATAATTGACAAATAGATTTAATTAAAAATCTTTTTGCAAACAGGCACTCACAGTTCTTGCCCCTCCCAAAATGCTGGTACATCCATCCTAAGAATTTTCAGCACACAAATTTTATCTCAGCTCTACCCTCATATCTTCTATTTGTATTTGACCTGTCTTACATAGGTTTTCCCAGATGTGCCCACAGTGGGCACACAGATGGGCTCACTGTGTTCTCCAGTGGGTCTGTTACAGAGATGGCTGGAACCAACGTGTCCAGCATGGAGCAACCCCTGGTATCTTCCTAGAGAGCCCGCCCCTGCAGCTCCCACCTCCACCACTATCAAAACCTTACTGCCTGCAGTCAACGCAGGAAAATATACTTCCTTCTGAAACTAGAAATTTCAATTTCTCTGTACTTCTATTAAAACAAATGTACAAACATATACACAACAAGGAAGCATAATCTTTTAAGTGAAAATATGAGAGATTTTCCTGTTTTTCCCAAACGGAAACACAGGCTTTAAAAAATTTTAAATGGGAACTAACATCATCGTTACCTCAGAATGGATAGTTTGTTTTTCAAAGCTGGATCTAACTGCTGCTGTAGAGTTTTGCAGCGTCTCCATTGTGGTGAGGTACCTCCCCACCTGCCTACCAATAAGAAAGGTAGGAAAATTCAGTCCACTCCAGCCACTGAAATATGCCACTACTAAGCCAAACCACACTCGTGGGGGGTGTATGGGGTCTCATATTGTCAGCATGATACCCTTGTTGCCACAGGAGACTTTCAGAGAGGTACTAATTTGCTTCCAACACAATTTAATTGCCAGTGACGTATTTATTCAACACTTCCTAATTCACTGCAAAAACGTGATTGTTTTCAGTTTACAACAGCGGAAATTGTGTAGCTATGACTTAGTTTCAGGTTAAAGAGTAAAGTTAAACAATATCTACAGGCATTAATAGGAACAGGAACCAGATATGAAGTGTGAGACTACAAAATTAGGATATCTGAAAAGAACCGGTTTTAGTTAGTTGTAGCTCCTCTGTAATTCCCACCTATATTGATTCAAGTAAACAACAAAAATAATAGAAGTTATGTACTGACAGATTCTATGCTCAAGACTGTTGGGAAGCCAGAAATATACCCCAGATGCTAACTCTTCATAAACAGGCATTATTAAGAAGGACATTTTCAGGTTAGGTATCCACCATGACGCAGCCCAGTACTAGGACATCTAAAACACCAGTGAGTTTATATTTCCTAGCTGTGTAAGCAACTAGCCCTGAATAGCACCTGACTGGCCTAAATTATGAAGTTCTCCATCTTTAGTTTCTTTCCTGTGAGTAGATGCTGCAAATGAAAGCATTTGAGGGAGGAATGAAATTAATTTATTTTACAGTGATAATTTTAACAGAATCACCTCTGCTAATACCTGACAAAAATGTTTCATTTGTCAAATGTTGAACAGGCATTTGTTAAAGCAGTGCCACAGACAGTTTAAAGATCTCATCAATAACTTTCTGTGATGTTTTCTGTATCTCTTTGCTGGCCAATGTTTGCGAGAAGTAAAGCAACACACACTGTGGCATTCCTAGTTCATCTTTTTGTCTTATTCTTTATATGCTTCTTCATTCACTTTTGTCCTTCACCTTTGGCAGTACTAAGACATATGAATATTCAACTACCTTAATGGGCATTTGGCATTTACTGTTTAAGTATAATATGTTATTTTAACAGACCAGTCTGAGACCTAGTTCTAAAAAATATTTCTCCCTAATATTGCTGTGAATTTATTTGACTTGGAGTTAAGTCTGAATTTCTATATTTTAGGGAGGATTATCAAGGTGGTACTTCCCTTTGGTAAATGGAGCCCATTTAGTATAATTTACCTACAGGTGTGTACAGAGAACTAGATAATGTCTTACAGCTCGCACCATATTGCAGCATTATGGTAGCAGAATTCTACAGGAGAATAGAGACTGAATATGTTTGATTTTTTTTACATGGTACGCTTTAAATTGGAGGTCTTTATCTCCCTGAATGCATATATTCTACTGAGACATGGTTGAAAATAAATTTCACTTATTCCAAACAAATGACTCAATTACATCCCCAGGAAAGGTGCCGTCTTAAAAAGTAAATAAATTACATTGGAACAACTGTAAAATTACAACCCAATGTGTAGCAAAATTATTTATTGCTAGGATAACAAAAGATGTACAACTTATCTTGGGAATGAAAAGAAGAGAAACATTCTTGGTGTAATTTGAACAAAATTGATATTCAGCATCGATTGCTAAACATTCAAATATCCTGTACTGATCATTAATAACAATCTCAGCCACTGTTCAAGCTCTGTCAGGGGACATTGCTTAGCATCACATAACAATCTAAAGAACAGCAAGCTGTGCACAACGGCTTTCTTCCATTTTCTGCTGCCTACCACCGCTTCTTTTTTCCACCTTTTATAAAAGAAACAAAAAGCATAAACAACTTGTTTCCATTTGCAGATTTCAGTGTCAGAAAATAGGGCTACTGTCAGCTGTCTCATGTCTCTGGAAAAAATTGTCTAGAGAAGTTTCTGGAAAACAACTGCTGCGACATCTGTACAGAACAGCCAAAGAAAGCTGGTATAATGGCTATTTTTTAATTTCTCTAGACTACCTTGCATCCTGGCAAAACTGCTCAGACATAGTCCTCCTTTCCTCCTCATGCAACATGTTTCTTCACAGTGGTCTTAGAGGAGGAAACTACAGAATAGTCCGTTATGCCGCGCTCTCAGATTACAATATCTCTTTTTTATCAGATGCAAGAAAAGGACAGCAATTTTCAAACATTAAGAGTATTTTTATGACAGACAACAGGATGGAGATTAGCCCTGAGTCTTATTTTCTATTCGCTGGACAGACAAGTCATGAACTTCTTGGTGTTTACTTCGTATAACCACAAAACCAACGCAAACCAAGTAAAATCCCAGCCAGTTTTGATGTCAGAGACAAAATGCTCATCAGCTTTCGCAGGCAGGCTTTTACTCATTAACAACAATCAGCACCAATCTGTTCAGCACACACAGTAGAAATAATTGTGATTTAGATGTTGCAGTGCATTACTTGAATTTTAGGATCCCTGTTGATCTACTGCTTTGTTTTTAGAACATGTCTTTAAGAAAGCTCATTGTTTCAAATTAATTAATTGTTGTGATTCAGCTCTTTTAAAATAGTTTGCTCTGATCAATATTAACCTTTAAACATTTATTGCACATAGTTTTTGTTTCACTCTTACGCCACTCTAAAAATCAGTTGATGAGTGTTAGGTGTGGGGAATGAAAGGAGGAAACGTGCAGTATGTGTGAAGGAAAATGTTACAAGGACAGAGATAAATGCCATCCAGTATCCCCAGTAGGAACACTTGCAATTCAAAACCAAACTAATCTGCATTACTTGGGAAAAAAAACACACACACATCCTAGACTTTAAAAAAGCCAAGGGAAACTGAATGATATTGCAACAGGAAATGCCGAATATAGCCCTCTGTAGCAGTTGGAGTAAGACACAAGCAAGATTTTACCTTTACTTTCAACAGCTAGAAAAAATCCTGTGCCTCCAAATTGCTACAGCATACAGGATGTGAACTCTTGAACAAACAGGCAGGTATTAATCTCTATTGTGTTAATAAGAAGAGATACCCTAACCACAAAATTAAATTTTAATTTTGTGAATAGTCTGAAACTTGAAGGTTGGTAGGGATTGAAAAGGGAGGAAGAGGTGGAGGAAAGAAAAGAAGCATGGAAGAAAAGAGAAAGGAAAATATGAATGAATTAACACCCTACATGACAGAGTTTGTGGGAAACTTTCAGTTCAAACAAAGAGTTAAAAATTATGGAAAACTCAAGAATAGAGAAACAGCTCTGAACTCAGCAGAAGTGCCATTCCCATATGCAGCAGTGAAATGATGCTTGATAGTATTATTTGTGGGTAGAACTGGTTTTAAACTGGAAATTCAGCTTGGTACTTTACTTGAAGCCTAAATTATGCACTAGAGCACCACACAGATATAAGCCTTCCCTACTTTCATGAATTCTTGCATGTTCAATTTCTTAGAACTGCTATTTAGAAACACAGTTTGCAAGGAGATAGCAAAGTTTAAAAAAATTAAAACTGTTTAAATTTCGAATTAGTTAGAAGCTACATTGAGCAACATGACTTTTCATCAATAGAAACACTCAGTGTTCAGGAAAGCACCATCTTCACAAGAACATAACACAAAAACTTCCTTAATTATATGTCTAAACTCTTAGTTAAGCATGTGTGTGCTACTGCCTCAACAAAAAAGCACATATAATCCTCTGTTTCAGCAGTTTCCCATATCCATATCTAAGGCTACATACTACCTTCCTTAGACCTTCTACAGAAGAGGAATCTGATTAATTTGACTTATTGATACCATGCAAACTGGGTGGAATGTGTCAAAAAATATACTGGTATTTATCAGCAACTTCACAAAATTATACTGTTTTCTTCTCCTTCCAATACCTGGCAGAATGTGGGTTGCTTTATCATATTGAGGTCTGGGGTGGGAGGGTGACAGAGGGAGGAAGACAGTAACAATGGGTGCCATATTTCAGGAAGTCCATGCATTTAGCACCAAAAAATCCCCAAAAAACAAACAAACCAAACCAACCCAACACCAAAAAAAAAAAAACCAAAAAAAAAAAAGAAAAAAAAAAAAAAGAAAAAACCAACCAAACAAACAAAAAAACCCAAACAAACAAACAAAAAACAACAACAAAAAAAAAGAAAAAAACACCAAAAAACAACCCACCAAACCACAGAAACCATGTTGGTACCCTTAGTTTTGTCCTAGCACCTTGATGTCCTCATGAGCAGGCTACAAGTTCCCTCTCTCATGTTTTCTCTGGTCCATAAACCTTGAAGTTATGGCTGAAAAACAGCACAGCTTTATACAGGAGACACAGATTCTTCCCCACACTAATTTATGTTTTCAAGCATTTTATTCAGACTAAAGCCAAATGGCTAGACAGCACAGACTGCCAATTCATTTTATATGTGGGCAGAGGGAAAACAACCAACCAAAGCCTAGACTCCTGCACCTTGAACTAGGGCCCCACACACTGAAGAGAAGAAGAGCCAGATGCATACCTCTTCATCCTTCCAACAGGCTTCACAAGGCAGGGAAAAAATAGCTGCCTATTGCCAAAGACATGACGGAGATACTCATAATGAGTTTGGGGCCATAAATAGACGACTTCACTGCTCACCTGCACCAAGTTCCCCTCTGCAGTATTTCCACCTGCCTGACTTGGTAACTTCTCTCTCTACATCCCCTTTTAATAACTGTCTGTTGTAAATCCAAAACTTTCCCTGTTCCTTGAAAAGTGATTTAAATCCAGAACACAGATATGTAAATGCCATTCTTTCTTTCAGTTTTATTTGAGATGTTTTGTTCTTACACTACAGCAAATTAAAATAAACTGGACAATGTAGTAAAAAGAAATAATTTATTTCTCCTAATGTTAATTATATTGCTCCCATATCAGACTTTTTAATGTGCTAATCTTACATTGCTACCAAGGACGAGTGGTATGGAAGACAGCAATCCGCCTATGGAATATGGAAATGGCTGGCTGGCTTCTGTCGCATTAATTCAAGGTCATGTGCCTGCTCAGTCACTGCTAAAACACTCAGTGATCCCAAAATACCTTTGTCCTTCATTCTGGCATAACTTGATGCTAACTATTGGCTGCCCTACATTCTTTCAGCATCTTGTTACAGACAGGTGTGGAAACCATCACTCCTTGCACACGTATTTTGGTGCACCTCTACAAAGCTGTATTAAACCTGAGAGGCCATTTTACACCAAAGCATGATACTCCCTCCTACCTCTTCACAGGTTTTCTGAAAGCTATTAGAAAAATTTTCTAGACAGCTTTTCCAGATCTTACACAGCAGTCTGCTTGTTGATTGTGCTTTGAGATTCAATATCTTTAGTCTCGCACTCTCTCTTCATGAAGATCAAGTCATGCCTCTTGCCATTCTACCATTATATACCACATCATCTCTCCTCCTGACAAACAATCTGTTTTCTGGACAAGACTCAAGAGCAAACACCTTGTCTTGAAAGCAGTAATATCAAATCTGACTTTCAGCTGTCTTAGTTATTACAATAAATTCTGCACTATTGAAGCAGGGATGACAGTTAGGAATGTCTGGACACTTGGAGACTGCAAGACAAAGTCAAAGGTGTTTGAATCCAGTGAACTTAATGGTTCACTACATTCTCAGTCAAGAAATCATCTCAGCAGCTACTACTAATTTCTAATGGCTAATTGACAAGTTTCTGAAGCTGCTCTACACAGCCTCAGCATTCATAAAACTAGTTTTATGAATAAATGAATATAATGTTCTTGGGTCTATTTGCATGTTTCTGACCCCCTTGTTAGGGATTAAAGAGATCCTCCTCTACTATAGCTTAAACTAAGGCACTAAGGTATGTATGCTGCCTAGATTTCACATAACACTTCTCGCTACAAAGTGGAGCAAGAACTACAAAGTAAATTCAACAGCAACATTAATTCAATCTGTACAAACGCTTGTGGAAGAACAGAGGGCAAACAATTTCTGCATTTCAGGCTCCAATTTGTAAGTTTTACTCTGTTAATTTAAAACCAGTGCACTGACTTTAAATTCCTCCATGTCAGAAGTTTCTTCTTTTTAAAACTTTTCCATTTCAAAAAGCCCAACTTTTGTTTTAAAAATGAGAGGTTTTTTAACTTCCCCACAATTATATCTCAGTTTCACCACAACCATGCAGAAAGATCAAACATTGAGAGCATTGTGGACATTATAATATAAGCAATATGCTAACAATTTATCCAATACTTCTGATCAAAAATCTTTTTTTTTTTTTCTTTTTTTTTTTTTTAAGAAAGGAAACATTAGTTTGAAACATTAAGATGCATAGGCAATGCAAACACCTAGTATGGCTTTGTGGAGAAATGTCTTCTCACCATTATCCCTTCCTAGCTACATTACACAGAGAATACTGAGGTTTGTATCTAATGATTGCAATGACTCCAAATCAGGGCTGGGTATTAAAATGACCTTTCATTTCCATTTCCTTCAATGTTTCAAAACCAGTATAAAATACATCCAAGTACTAATATAAACTTTTTGGCAGGACTACAAAAGTTAAAGTAAATCAGGCTAAAGATTTAAATTGCAGCCATCAAAACATACTTCTAGATATTCCTTACCTGCACCATGAAAGTAATTTTAAAGGACAAGATGTAGTTTTCTTTAAGCCAGCAAATCACAAGAGAAGTTACCATCATGTCAGAGTAGAAGGAAGGAGCATATAAGTCATCTGAGCCAATGCCATGGCTTCACAGATACTAAAGTATTTTCTGATAACAGATTTGGAACTAGGACTGCTCAGAACAAAGTATACCTTATTCCAGAAAACCAAAGACTTGTCATTAAAAGAGGGTTGCTCAAACATAAATGCCTGGGATTCTGAAGGTCTAATAATGGATATTACATTTACCATACAAAATAGAATTTTTACATGCACACATTATGCACACATCCACATGTATCTGGATGGGCTGGACATTTTGCAAAAAACAAAGCCAAAATATAACCATCAATAAAGCTTTTCACAATTACACAAATACTCTTCTGAAAGATAAAACATATCTTTCCCAATCATGCCAAAACAATTTTCACAGACTCTTCTGAGCTAGAAGGGGCCTACCACAAGGATCATCAAGTCCTAAGTGAGCTCTTAAGTGAATGGCCCATACAGGGATCAAACTCACAACCTTGGTGCTATTAGCACCATGCCCCAAACAGTTGAGCTAATCTTTATTTAATTTACTACATGAGACCTATATAGTCATAGAGTCATGAATCAAGAGTAAGACAGACATTGCATATTTCAACCAAAAAACAAAGCACACAACCATGAATGCTAATGGATTTTGGCCTATTAGATCTATACAGCACAAGAAAAAAAAATTACCTTGTTAATGGTAAATGCATTTTACCTTGAAAACTTTTTTTGAAAATTCTAGGCAGATTATCTACTAGTGAATTATTATTTCCCTGAGGCTTTGTTCTTCTCTCCACTTCTGTTTTCATTTGTTTTCTTTGGTTTTTATTTTACCTCTGAAAAGCCATGAGCTCTATGCACAATTTATTTTCATCATTTTGCTTAAACCATGCAAATACTGAGAAACCTATTTCCATTTAGAGAGAGTAGCCAAACACTATTGTATAATAATTCATTTCACATAGCTGGAGAGAAGGGACTTAATTCCAAACTCTATGCAGTGATTGTCCTGTTGGTCAACTTACATGGCATAGAGGTGTCTACTTTGAAGCCTTCAGCTAAAACCACTTTCAAAAACTCTCTCATTCATTATAACTGCGAGTAAATTTAGACCCTGGAATAAGTGCCATACATTTTAGCTGTTAATACAACCAATTAAAGCATCAATATTAACTGCAGTAGCAGTAATGAGGTACCATATTCTTCATGTGTTTCTCGCTAGGTGCTTATTTTTTCAGAAAACCCTCTTGTCCCCTCAGAAATTCTCATTCCCCCTGTAGCTACTTATATTGCCAATTAATTGGTAATTGGATCCAAGAAGTGCTGCTAATTACTCACATACCTAGAATATAGTTATCTAAAATTAAAACACAACTGGAAAAGCTTTAATTGCTGTATGCCCATTTTAATTAAGCTAAATCTTAGAAAATAAGGTGGATGCTTGACCAATAGGTTCTCCTCGACCAATAGGTTTCTCAGGAAATATTCTAGTTTTTTAGTCCTTTTAAAACAATATTATTTCTGTGATTTATGCTTCTCCTCTAAAAACACCTGCTCTCTATTCAGCATTAAAAAACTAGCACCTAGCTTTTTGAGTAATCCCAGGTAAAAGGTATTTTCTTGCTGCCCCACACAAAGGCACCTGCACAGAGCTGTGGACTGCTAGAAATAAGGATATGAAAATGCAAGAGCCCCTATACTCAAAAAGGAAAAATAAAACTTCTATCTCTTCCTCAGTGGCAGATCCAGTGGCTGTAAACTACTGCTGTTATTCTTAAAGCTTAAACCTATAATTTTAGTACTTCATCAGCTCCTGTTGTACATATTCCAAAGTGACCATATCTGTTGATTTTGAATGCCACACACAGCAAGAGAATAACGCATTTTAAAGAACTAAAGGGGTTACTGATAACATCTTGCCTTCAATGTGGCTGCTGCTGGTAACTTGGAATCATATCTTTGAAACAGATCGACACAATGAATATGTGGAAGTCTCCAGGATCTTTTGAATGCTAAATACATAAGTAACAAAGCTACGATTAACCAAACTTTCTAAATTTTGGATGAAATCCACTTGTCTAGCTCATCCTATCTGTCCAAATAAATTAACCCTGTGACTTCAGAATGTAAAAGAAGAATAATTCCACATCCTGCACTTTGCACAATTTTTGCACAATGTTGTTCCATCTTAAGAAGGAATATTACATATTATCATCTAATTTCTTTTTTTCATGCAAGAACACATAAAAACCAGAAAAATGTTCAAGCTACTGCGTGTATTTTGCATGTAGACACCCAGTCTATATTTTGACATGTAAACAATGTAACAAATTCAGGGAAGGAACACACCTTAATTTTTCTAGATAGCTTACTCTAGCCGATGAAACATCTCAACTAAAGTCCTACAAAGAAAATCTGTAGAAATCATTTACATTTTCAAAACACTTCCTGTACACTGGGGGAAAAAAAAAAAAGCATTTCTTTTGTGAATTGGTCTGCACATTCAAGATGAGTTTTGTTGTTTAATAATAAAATATTTCTCATCAAGCAGAAAAAATGTTTTTAAAAGATTGTGTTAATTGAATTAAGATCCATTGGGTAAAAAAATGAATAAATGAATGAATGATGGGTGTGATCAGGGATATGAAAATCACTGAATCATTGAGGTTAGAAGGTGCCCTCTCAAAATTTCATAGTTCTAACCCCAGGCTCAAGGGGAGCCAGCTGGGGTAGGTTGTCCAGGGCTTTGTCCGGCTGGCTCCTGAGTGTGTCCAAGATGGAGACTCCACAACCTCTCTGCACAAGCTGTTACTCTTCTTGGCTCCCCTCACAGCAGAACAGTGTTTGCTTGTGTTCATATGAAACTTTGTATGCATGAATATGTGCCCATTTCCTCTTGTCCCACCACCGGCACTGCTGAAAAGAGCCTGGCTCTGTCTTCATTCCCTCCCATCAGGTATTTATACATGTTAAACTCCCCCTGAGCCTTTTACAGGCTGAAGAGATGGGAAGATCACCTCCCATGACCTGCTGCTGACCTTCTTTGCTAAAAGGGAGCATTACCGGGTCAGCTTCTTGTCCACTAGGACCCAGAGACAACACATAATGAACTGACCACAGGCCCCATTCCCCATCCCTCTGAGCCTCTGAAGGGGAGGAGGTAGAGAAAATCAAGAGTGAAGTTGAGGCCAGAAGAAGGGAGGGGTGGAGTGAATGTGTTTTATTTCTCATTACCCTACTCTAATTTGATTGCCAATAAATTAAACTAATCTCCCCAAGTCAAGTCTGTTTTGCTTATGACAGTCACAGGTGACTGACCTCTCCCAGTCCTTATCTCAACCCATGGGTCTTTGATAGTTTCTCTCTCCTGTCCAGATGAGGAAGGGAGGGAGAAAGCAGCTTTGGTGGGCACTTGGCATCCAGCCAGGGGCAGCCCACCACACCTACTTAAAAGTGCAAATGGAAATCTTAATTTATTAATGTCTGCATTCCCCAAATACTCTTACGTTTTGCAGTACCACGGAAGGGTTGCTTTAATGGGTTGCTCTCTCAAAAATGTATGTCCTGAAAAACTCATCAAAAATACGCCTATCTTGATCCACAAACTGATGTAACTCAGATTTCCCCATAATGCAATGAACATTCTTTTCCTAAATAATTAATATGAATATTCCCATGTATTATACATTCATGACTACCGAGAAATAGAGTGGTCCCTCTGGAATGAGGAAGATTGAAAAGTTCCCACTGAATGAAATAACATGTTCGTATTGCAGCATTTCATCTCTGTCCCATAGGAACCAGGCACTTTTTAGTGGTCAGTTTGCATTGACTTGACGGAGATTAGAGGTTACACACATCATACATAGAGGATTCTTGCATCTAAATATTCTTAGAACCATTAAAATTAATTATTTACCCCTCTTGTGGCAGAAATTTTCTCAAGCCTATAAAAATAAAGCCTTGTCCCTATTATGAAAAGTGTCATATTTCTCCAAAACATATGTTCTTTATTTCTGGATCTTCCATGACCCCATGTAACATAAGCACATAGACATGTAGTATCTTTAAAAAAAAAAACAAACAAACAAAAAAAAAAACAAAAACAGTTTAGAGTTTCTAGGCAACCTGTTTAATCAATGTAGTAACTAGCCTGTATTTATATATTAGAAAAATAATCCATTCCTTTGTGAATCTACAGTGTCATGTTGTATTTTACTGTTTAGATGCAGACAGTCAAAGCTACATGAAGTGAGTGCTAAGTTTTACTATATATATTTATTTAATATTTAAAGATTTTTCATTATTACATCATGTACTCAACATTCCCAAGTGGACAATATTTCAAAAAAAGATCACAACGTGGAAGTAAAGCCTTAAGAGAACTGTTATAGCTGAACTGAAGCAATTAAAGTGTTGAAAACTAAACTGCTAGAAACATAATTAGTGACAAAATGTGCACACATTTTTTTTACCTCATTAAAAGTGAAAAAAAAACCATATTGATTGTTTTTCTGTAAATGAATAATTTGAAGGGAAATGGCCTATGAAGGAGCTCTTTATGCTAGAAACGGAGTCAAGTCTAACTTAAGTTCATAGGCAATAGTTGAGTAATTATTCTACTTCCAGCCTCAATAAAAACTACTTAAGAATAGTAAAGAAACTCTAGATTAAAGCAAATTCAGGGAAGATTTTGCCTCATCCCATTTTGCTGCTGAAAATCTGTTTGAAAGAGTATTACCTTCCTTTATCGCTCTGGTAGTTTCAGATACTTGAATTTAGGGAAGTAGATGATAGAGAGAGACAGAAAGTACCTGTTCCTGAATAGGCACCTGTGGAAATGCAAAGCCATACTGAAAAATAAATGTTCTTTTTCAGCTCTGAGGAAGTGGTGTATTCTGTATCAGGATAACATTTTTACATCACACATTTTTTGTGCAATATTCATATACCCAGGAATACATCAGTGGGGATTTTCTATAGTCAAGATCCAGAACTTAAAAATAAAATATTTTTTAAAAAAGGAAAACTGGATCTTCAGAAGCAGTTTCTGTCATATGGTACGTAAAGCTTACATGAAGATATGTCAGGCCATTAAAAAGATCTTGAGAACATAAGTTTTACAAACAAACTACAAAATTTCTCTAAACAAGCAAGGAAGTACAAATTTCAATAATAATTACAGGAAGATATTGAATGCCAAGCAATATCATACAATGCTACACAATTTAGATGAAGAGCATCCTCACATCTGTTGAAAGAAATTTGCTTACTTACTAAATGTCATGTAGATTTTTCATATTTTTAGAATAAATACATAATTATGTACTATTTTTAAACAAAATACTGATTTTTTGACTATTTACTCCAATTGTTCTCTCTCAATCCTCCTTCCTCAGCCTTCCCTTCACAACCAAAAGAGAAGTATCAAAAATTCCATGATTTCCTCTGAGACTAATTTTCTTAGTTTGTGTTCTGCTCAGGCTAACTTTGTGATGTATGAAACAGAACAATATCAGGGCCTAAATGGTACTTGGTTTAGAATTACCTGGATTTCTCAGCATACTAAATAATTCTCTCCCTGAAACCCAGAACCCATAAACCAAACCTGACGTATCAATACTGAACACTATACCAAGAAATGTGATCCAGATAATCTATTTCAATGTTGTTATTCAAAAGCCAGCACAAGGGCTTCACCAAGTGTAAGTCCTGTCTGACTAACCCAGTGGCTGTGACAGAGTGACTGCATCCAAGGGCTACAGAGGTAATTTCTCTGAACTTTGTAAAGCCTTTGACAGAGTCCCTGACAGCATTCTTCTCTCCAAATTGGAGAGAAATGGTTTCGATAACTGTTAGATGGATAAAGAAGTGGTTGGATGGTCACATCCAGAGGGTAGTGGTCAATGGCTCAGAGTCCCAATGGATAACAGTGACAAGTGGTGTCCCTCAGGGGTTGTGTCCCTCTGTGTTGAGACCCATATTATTTAATACTTTCATTAATGGCATAAACAAAGGGATTGAGTGCACCCCCAGGAAATCTGCAGATGACACCAAGCTGAGTGACGTGGCTGTCACATCTGCAGGATGGAATGCCATCCAGAGGGACTCAGACAAGCTCAAAAAGCAGGCCCATGGGAATCTTATGTGGTTTAATCAGACAAAGTGCAAGGTGCTGTACCTGGGTCAGGGCAACCCCTGGTACCAGCAGAGGCTGGAGGATGAACAGCTAGAGAGCAACCAAGCTGAGAAGGACTTGGGGCTGGACTTGAGCTGGCAAAGTGTGTTTGCAGCCCAGAAAGCCAAACGTGTCCTGGGCTGCATCCAAAGCAGTGTGGGCAGCAGGGCAAGGTCTCACCCTCTGCTCTGGTGAGACCCCATCTGCAGTGCTGCATCAGCTCGGGGGTCCTCAGCATAGGAAGGACAGGGACCTGCTGGAGTGAGTCCAGATGATCAGAGGGATGGAGCACCTCTCCTATGAGGAAAGGCTGACAGAATTGAGATTGTTCAACCTGGAAAAGAGAAGGCTTTGAAGTGACTGAAATTCAACCTTCCAGTGCCTGAAGGGAACCTACAAGAAAGATGAAGTGTGACTTTTTACAAGGGCATTAATGACAGAGCAGAGGGGACTCACTTCAAACTGAAAGAGAGAAGGTTTAGATTAGATACTGGAAAAAGAATTCTTTACTGTGAGAGTAGTGAGACACTGGAACAGGTTTCCCAGAGAAGTTGTGGATGTCTCATCCCTGGAAGGGTGGGGTAGTGCCAAAGTCATCTACCATTGTTCATTGTCTCGGGGTCCATGGTAAGCATTTTTACATGTGTATTATCCTCCCTTTTGTACACTTTTTTTATAATATTGTGGCTGTTACTGTTTGCTTTCTTATCTCATTGCTGTTTCCATTAAATTGTTCTTCTCTCAACCTGTGATCTCCTTTTGTGCCTCCAATTCTCAACTCCATCCCGCTGCTGTGGGAAGGAGAAGCGGAAGGCAGGGGTGGTGTGAGGGAGCAGTGCGAGGTTTGGGAGAGTCTCAGTGGGAGCACTGAATTTAGGAGTCCATTCCTAAACCATCACACGCCTATGGTATTTACTTGATACATCAAAGCGCAGATCAGATAGGTTCACATGGGAGATCTTCTTCAACAACTGCTTGAAATTAAGCCAAAACCTTTAGTATCATGCATAGAAGTGGACTCAAAAAGAAGGGGGAAAAAAAACCTTGTTAAGGTTACAGGCAGCTTATTCGTTCCTGTCTCCAGTGTCACCTAACTGAGCCAACTAAGGTAGGTAAATGGGTTACTTAATATGGGAAATTACTTGAGGTGACATAAGAAATTGCTGGATCTAAATGGATAACATCAAGCTCCTAACAGGTTCCTGGTAAGGACATTAAGGGATAGACAGATTTCACAGATGGTTAAGGGGGAGCCATGCAAGGTGTGCTTAAAATTCATTTGCTAGTTGAGGGGAAAGTAGGAGATCTTTTGGGAGACAGCTCTTCCAAGACCAGCAGTGCCCAGATAACCCCACTAATAATGCCAGTCTTACGAGCTCAGTGAGAATACGTGTGTGTGTTCCATGGGCACACATTACACCAAATTAGCTAAAGAGAAGAATCAGGGGAGGCCAGTAGATTTGTCAATGTTTTCTGGGGATGCCCCAAAAATGTTTTTTTCCCCAGGCTGTTTTAATGTGTGTACAACAATTTGTGTCTGTATTGTGTGGGTGCACCAACTGGAAGCACATGCTCTGCCTTACAGGATCTGGAAACTGCACAAAAAAAGGGAAGGAATACCCTCAGGTCTTGAAGCCAAGGTATTTGGCTACTCTTATCAATTTATATGGAGATTAGAGAGTGACAGAAAGAAAATTGTTTTCTATTTGTGAGTGGAAATAAGAATGTCAATAATAAACAGATGTCTGAAGTTCGTGGTTTATCAAATGACCTTTCCAATCAGTTATTGCCTACTCTTATGATGCCACTTTCACAAAAAGGTACTGCTCACCAGCAAGTGATTTATGTCAATATAAAGACAAAATTATCATCTTTTATGGCGCATATTATTGGTACACATACTTGAATAAAGTTCTGCTTTTTTTTCTGCAATACTTTTATGAGCAGATTCATGCTGTTACATTACTTTGGGAAAACTTAATTTGCAAAAACATCTGCTGTCATGTTTTGGCAAGCACATCCCCAATGCCTTCCCCTTGGACAGCGCAGATCTGACAAAAGCAAAAGGCAGGAGTCTGATGAAATCTATTTGTCATGAAACCAAATAACCTTCCTTATATATAATAAGAAAGATTTAGTAGCACTGAGCCCATGACTGCACATTGCTGGAAGCAAACATCGTGTTTTCTAAAAATAAATGCAGCATGTTGATAATACTCCCTGATAATCTATTTCTTTTATCCAAAAGGACTTTCATTTCCAGAGGCATTGGTTTTTTAAATATTTAAGGTTTAGGCAATCACGTCTTTTGAAAACTGACACACTTCTTCTCAAAAGTATCTCAAAAAGCCTAAATTGGACAGTCAATCTTTTGAAGGGATTAGAAAAATGCAGAAAGATAAGGAAGGGAAATGTCGACACACTTGGCTTTCTCGGTTCCAGATGCTGCCAAGTTACAAAGTGAGAGCTGAGTCCTTATGCTTTTGAGTCTCCAGTGAACTGAAGTATCTAGCAAGATTTTCTCAGCTATTGGTGGAACAGTTATAATTTTTCAGAGACATTTTTGTCACATAACCACCGTGTTGTCCTGGTCCATAAGAAACAGTGGGCTTCAGCATATTTGCATATTAGGTATCTACTCCTATGTTCTGTTCTCCTCTCTCACCATGCCTTTGCCCAGCTGCCAAAATAAGTTGATTAAAACAAACACCACATTTAAACAAATAATTCTGTTCTATTACAAAAGGAAAAAAAATTCTTCCTTTATAAATTGAGTTGTCCCTGTACCAAGTAGAGAAAACCTAATCAATCCTTTTTAAAACTATAATGTTCCATTGACTTGTTTAAACACTTTAGAGGTAAATTAGTGAATACACATGTATTTTCTGTTGGTCTACACACAGAATACCTGCAGTACAGAGAACCATTGCTCAAACAGCCTAAACCAGCATGACACAGGTCTGGCCTTGAGGAGAGCTACCTGGAACAACTACTTCCATGCTCCACAGGATAATGTCTCGGGTGAAAAAAGTGACCAAATGTAATCAGTTACAGTTATTTACAAGGCCACCTTGAATACTCTTTAAAGGCTTTGTAGGTGCAGCTGGGGCACTGGGAAGAGTACTTAATAAAAAAATACATACAAGTAGTTAGAGGGCACAAGTTCAACTTATGATCACGGGGCTAATAAATTCAAAAATACAAAAGTTAATATTACCCAAGGAGCAGTCCAGTTTAGCTCAGAATCATCACTCAAATGGCAGTGATGGCCCTGGCACAGGTTGCCCAGAGAAGCTGCGGATGCCCCATCCCTGAAAGTGTTCAACGTCAAGTTGGAAAAGGCCCTGAGCAACCTGCTCTAGTGTGTGGCATCTGCGCCCCTGGCAGGATGTTGGAATTATGTGATCATTAAGGTCCCTTCCAACTCAAGCTATTCTATGAGTCTATGATTCGTCACCATCAAAACATTTTTAGTTATTGAGGAAGGAAAAAAAAAAAAAAAACCAAAGAAAAAACAATGAAAAAATAAACCCCACAAGCAAAAATCAAACAAACTGCCACACCCAAAGAAAAGTAAGGTGAATTCATTGTTGTCTCAATTTTAGGAAACACGTATACATTACTGCAAACTTAATAAAATTTTGAGGGAAAACTTCAGAAATGGCTGTGGTTTCTGTGTTTGCTAGGCACTCATTGAACTGTAAAGTTTGTTACTTAAAATGCACCCTAAAAAGCTTTAAAAATTCTACTTCAACAGCCAAATTTAAAATTATTTCAATGTAAATATACCAATGAGAACAAGTCCTATTCTTGGGCTGCACAGAACCAAAAATTCTCCCAGAATTTCTGCTCAGTTCTCCTGGATGATCACGAACCAGCCTGATGTGAGGGTCTCTTTCTGAACTGAGCTTACAACTGCACTTGCTGGGGTATCTATGAAGTTCCGCAGCCCAATTGAATGTTAGGGCAGGGCACTGGGGCAGCCACAGCAATTCAGTTGAGCTGGAACAGCAAATTAAACCCTCTGTAAATGCTCTAACATGTATTTTATCCTTGGTTCCCCACTTCACCCTTATCTGGGCTGTGGCCTGCTTTAGAGCAGGGGGCAATGCTTACATCTGTTTGGAGCAATTATGTCCTGCAGAGAAAAGGGAGAAATCTTTCTTTTGTCAAATTCTCTCAAGATAGTAAGAGTTCACTTACTGCCACTGACAAGGGGATACAATTTATTTGCTGTACCTGTCACAGGGGTAGTTGGTACAGTGCCATACTTGCAGTCAATTATTACCTTGAAGAGAGGTTTTTTCCAGCCCTATATTGATACCAATATTGCACAGTGACAGAGAACAGTGCTTCCCACAGAAAACCATGCAAAAAGCTTTCCCCAAAGAAAGGCAGAAATTTCTTCTTCCTCTCCACCATAATGCACATTGCTCTCCCTAGCATGAGCTCACTTGCTCCTTACATCCCCCAGCTCAGATACAAACAAAATTAGTATGAGAGAAGTGCTCTACTCTCCCTTTCTAGGAGCAGAGTTACGAATCCAAGTGATTTTTGATGTTCTGAAGACTGTTCAAGATGGCCAGCTGTATGATGTTAAAACAGGACTCAGAATCATGTCTATGGGTTGAAATATTTAAGGTAAGCAGGGATCATTGAAAACCTGGAAAGAGGAAGCTGTCTGAAACCTTTCAAGGTCCAACAAAGTCACAGATTACATACTCCAAATGTATTCAGTGATGGACGAGTGCAAAGACACAAAGATGTTCAGGTTGTAGGTTAAAGTATGTTACAGCACTTCTGAATAAGCTTTCTTGAGATTTCTGTATTACACAGCAATGTTTAACAGATTTTGGCAGCTCTGGTACAATACATGCAGCTGCTGTTATAAAAAATAAAATCCATGGATACAAAGGAATAGAGAAGCACTGGTGAATGGAGAAAAACATTGTCTGGATGCATTGCCAGAAATACATTTTATAAGTAAACAGACACTTTCCCTTAAGATCTTTCAACACCTGTCCTTGCAGAAGACAGCTAAGTTACAGCTGTTTGAAAGAGTCAATGCGAGCCATCCAACAAAGCTATGGACTTTGGAACAGAGTTCCAAGCAACAAAATATTACCTGGCATTTTTATTGTGTAATTGGAAAAGCTGTTTGTTTGTTGTTATTTAGGAGCACTGTAGTAGCAAGTTGTGTAAAAGCAACACTTGCAAATCCCAAAAGTCTTATGAATTTTTAGAATGAATGTTTGTTCATTCTCATTAGTGAGATAGTGTAGCATTCCTCTTTTCTGCAAGAGACAAAATGACAACATAACAAAAACAGCACAGAGAATCACAAAAAAAACCCAACACTAACTAAGCCAGAATCTGATAATGACTCACACAGATTATGCTGGAGACATCTACTACTAAATGTATACACTGAAATCAAGAATTAGTTGTAAGAAAGACTATCTGTATCATGACATAGGATTATTCACTGAGTGAAATGGTATTATTCATCCCAATCTGTCTTCACAAAACACAGAAACAGTGATTGATTGTAAAATGTAATACAAGACAGTTCTTTAAAGCATCTTCTGAGCTAAACCATGCAGAAGATACAGAGCACACCCTACAAACAGCTTGGAAGTACACACAAAAGATAATAATTTAACTTGCTTAAGAGGCTACAGCCGAGGCAGTAAACAACAAACAAAAAAAAACCCCAACTTAAAATTGAACTGTTGCCTATTCAATGACAAATAAAGCACAGTTCAAAGGACCAGTGACTCAAGAAAATGCTTCTAATTATCCCTCAAGTTTTGTACAGCCTTAAGGTAAATCTTTAAGGTTAAAGTCATAAGACACAAACTGTTCTTCCTAGTAAGAAAACAAGACAAGATTTGTTCTTTGGAGACAGTAGAGCAGAGTAGTAAGATACTGAAGTGCCAGTCAGTTGCTTCATACCACGTTCAGAAGGCAAGAAAGATGTCCAAGCTTTCCATAGAGTCACATTACATATATCCTGCATTTTCTTCCTACAAAAGTCAAAGAAATAATGGTGCATAAAAACAATGGGGAAAGCAGAAAGAAAAAAGGAAGATTTTGGTTTAAGTGATTTCACCAATATAACTGAGTCTGAAAAAAGGTAAAATTTACAAACACTATCTACAAGTTATTTACATCCTCTCTCCTGTTTACCCACATACCCTTATTTGTAAGTGTTGATCCTTCCCAAAATGGTAGAAAAATCACAACTGGAATAACAAGTAAGACACTGTCACTGCCTCTAATCTCAAATTTGGATCACATATTTAACTATTTAAAGCCTCAATAATATTCTGATTTTTATTTTTCATGTTCATTTGCTTTCTCTTAAAAAATGGTCACCCATACATGACTTTTATTTTCCTAAGACCATTGGACATGTACTTACAGAGGAGTGTAAATCACAACTGCAAGGATGTGCTTTCACAACACTCCTTCCCCTTTACCACTTCCCAGCATATAGCCATTCAGGGTGAATTTAGAGTTATACACCAAAAAACTGCTTTCAGACTCATCAACTTGATCATCCTTGTAAAAATAAATACATAAGGGTTCACAAGTTAAGAGAAGCTGAAAACCACAGTTCCACATACTACAAAAACTTAGCTACAGAGGTGGCAGTTAAATATAAATTTTCCTAGATTGGCTTATTATTCCATCTCTCCTTCCTAAATTAAGCTATTATTTCAATAAAGATTTTTCAAGTTTGGTTTGTTAAATGTGCACACATCAACTTGCCAACAAATTAGCATAAATGGTAGACAGCACCAATGTACTGTAGCAATAAGTAAGGAAAGTAAAGATGCAGTCTTTTTAACTCCTGAAGAGAGAGCCTAGCTCTTTTTTCCCCTCACAATCAAGTTACAACACGATTCACTTCACAAGAAAAAGAATAAGACACCAGAGGATTTCTTACGCTTGATCATAATCAGACCAACAAATACATTCTACTTTAATCATTCAGGAATGGCTCTGTCCAAGTACATTCACGCACTGGAAATTATCTTTTTCTTCCCAAAGTCTTTCCCACCAACCTGACACATTTAACACACCAATGATCATTACTACTTGGATTTCATATTTCAAAAATTGATCTCTCAGCAAGACATAGGTACACTAAAAACAGAAGAATAATGAGTTATTGATTCCATGCAATAAGACCAACAATTTGAGCAGTAACACTGAACTCGGGGAATGAGAACTCAGAAATTGAGAATGCACAGAAACAAGTTTGAGGAAAAAAATAATGTTCAGATAAGTGGTATTACATTTTTATTGTTTATCATTTTCTTTTAGAAATCAAATGAACAAAGAAAAGCTTCCATTTTCTTACATCCAGACACAATAGAATGAAGCAGTAAAGGATTTTTTTCCTTCTGATGAAAAACATTGTGTCCATTTTAAATCTCCAGTTGAAAATTTACTTCTTCCTTCACTTACAATTTTAAGCTACAAATAGTTTAGAGGACCAGCTAAACTTCACCGTGAGTCCATTTATTGTGCATCCTTTTGTCGAAATCCCTTCCAAGGACAGCAAGAACTGCTATTATTGATTTACTTGCAGTATTAAGGACTTCTGAAAAGTAGCAAAGACATTTCTGCTGTAACGGTGTTTTACCCAGAGTTTATACAACCTCCAAAGAAGTGATAATGCTCTGTCTAAAAAATAACCTTCTAGAATAGGCTAACAGACTGAGCCAAACATGGTCCATAAACTTCCCAGGGCTTGCCCCTGTAGGAGGGCTGGCTAAGATTGCAGGTGTTGATGCCTTTTGAGATATGGAATCAATGGAATCAGGGAATCAATATGTCAGATACATGTGGCAAAGACAGCGTAAGTATTCATGAAGCAGAGAGCAAATGAATAAGAAATAACTAATTTACACCTAAAATTCTAGAAGACAACTGTTGTTTGCTTAATTCCCTTTAAGAAGAATAGGCTACCCTACCACATGCAATCTTTAAAGACCATGCTTGCTTACAGAGTAGTTAAATTCCTTTGAAGAGTCCATCATGTTCCTAGCATATATGCAAGATATAGTATTTATAGCAAAGATTTAATATTGACAAGGGCATCCATGACATTCAGTTCTAATATAGTAACACTTGCAATAATTCAGGCTGCTGAGTAAGAAATTCTTTTCTTTATATCACATCTAATTCATTAACATTCCTCACTTCATTTACTCATACTATTTCTTTTCTTTACCTGAAAAAAAATGCTGAAATTTTAAGTAAATGTGTTTTGCCATGCTTCAGCAGTTACCTCTGTCAGCAAGCATAAATCCTCCTACTACACACCAGAACTGGATATTCCAAAAACAAGGTTTCTCAAGCAGAAAAGTGACATTTCCAGGCTAAGCCTCCAAAAGTTTTGCTACACAAGTTAGAAAGTTGTGCAAGTAGAATTTCAGCCTTTGGAGCGCCTAGAGGAAAACTTACTGCTTCAGGGAGAGAAGATAGTCAGAGTGGGTAAGGATGGGGCAAACTAGTAGCCAAGTAATGCCTGTGAGTTCTGCCCATCTTTACAGCCAACTGGACTCTCAAGATGCTGCCAAACAACTTCAAAGAGAATGGGGAGTAGCACAATCACCACCTCATTTCAGCCATACTGACATGCTTTGGGAGACAGAGCACAGTGCTCATGTCATTCTGAGCCAGAAATCGGGTCTATCTCTTGTGCCAAAAAATTCTAAGAAATGTCATCACAATCTTCCTACAGGCCTCAGATACATTTCTCAAGCAAATGTCATGACTAGATTTACAATTTTCCAGGTGGCAGTAATGAATCTGGAGAACATGCACATATGTGGATGCCATATTCTTACACCTTATTTTTCATGGTCACAGTGCATAAGATCTTTCCCTTCCCAGGTACCACCACACACATCAAAAGCTACTTCTTCACCTTGGAATGAACCTGACCAGATGCTGTTTACACACTTACATAAAAATCTGATTATAGCATGGGGTTTTTGTGGGATTTTTTTCCCACACAGGTGAAATACTCTCAGGCTCCCCAAGGTTGAAAGTGGGGGTTAGTACAGATGAGGACAAGGCAAGGAAAGGCAAGGGAAAAAGTCCTTAATACAATGCCTGTTGTATGTTTTTAGTGCAGTTATTCTGAAGACACAGAGCCTAGCAAATCAAAGATTAAGTGATTTCTAGTAATAAATTGCAGGCTGCCTATTGAACATCTTACAGAGCTAGCAGCAGCAGTAGCTGGAACACTTTATGTTTAGCCTGCTATTTATATATGCGTAGGTACAAACTGCCTTCTACAACTGACTACATCCTACAACATTCAGAGTGGGCCAGTCTGTAGTAGGTTTTAACTACAGGTTCACATGCCTTCTTTTTAAAATCATTAAAAATGAGTCATTTTCATACAAGACCTCAAACAAGAAAGGTTGGGTACTCAGTTCCTTTGGCATAAATATGATTTAGCCTCTCAGGCCTTTCAATGAAGGTCCAAAACAAGATCAGATGACAAAAAAGCCACCACTATTTTCCTGATCACATCCACAGAAGTCTCTTTTAAAACATAAAATGATCTTTAAATCATTAGCTTTCTAGCCACTAAAGAATGTGTACAGACTACAAAGTAAGCTATCCTGACACAAGTGATAGTACCACTTTCAGAAGGTAATACAATGCCATAACATAGTTCCCACAGTCATCCAATATAATTCCTCATTAAAATGTCAGCAGAAAATACACAGCTGTTCTGCCTATGAAACTGATATGAAGGGCAGTAAAAAACCAGGCACATTATTTCATGAATGCTCTAGCACAGACACTGTTAAGTCCACACCCAAAAATTTTGCTCCATCTTCATGCATTGATGGAGCAGGTATACTGCATCCACTGTATTAGAAAAAAGGCTGAATTTGAAAAAATAATACTTGTGCTAGACCCTATCACCTGCTCTCTTGAAAGGAATTTACATTTGAGAAGAAAGTGAAACGCTCCTTGGCTCATGTTGGAGTCCTGGTCTGCACTGCTCAACAGAAGCCCATGGAAAACAGTATTTAAAGCACTGCCAGTGTAAATCAGTCACACTCATTTAAAGAATTTGCATCTGTCATGGTTTAACCCCAGTGGGCAGCAAAACACCACCTAATCCCTTGCTAACTCCTTCAGTGTGGGCTGAGGGAGAGAATCAGGATAAAAATGCAAGAACTCATGGGTTGAGATAAAGACAGTTTAAAAGGTACAAAAAAACAATGCACACAGGCAAAGCAAAACAAGTCCTTTGTTCACCACTTCCCAAGGTCAGGCATCTGTTCAGCCATTCCCCAAAAAGCAGGGCTCCATCACAGCTAACAGCAACTTGGGAAGACAAACACCGTCATTCCCAAGGTCACCCCCTCCTAATTTTTCCGCCCTCTTCCTTCTTCCCCTTGTGCCCCCTGGGAACAACATTATATAGTTTGGGTCATTTGGGGTCTGCTGGCCTGGCTGTGTCCCATCTCACCTTCTTGTGCACTCTCAGCCTCCTCCACTGCTGGTGGGACAGTTTGAGAGAGAAAAGACCATGATGCCGTGTAAGCACATCCAAGACATGGCACCATAAAAACTGCTCTGAAGAAAATTAACTTTATCCCAGCCACAACCAGTGGAGCCACTTTAAATAGTCTGAGACAACTATCAAAAAGATAGATAAAGAAAGATTTTTTTTTTTTTTTTTTTGCATAAGAGTGAAAGATCAGTCAAGCTTAGTCAAAACATAGATCTTCCTGTCAAAACATTCAAAGAAATGGCAAAAATACCACTCAGTTCAACAGAGTTCACTCATTCTTTCAGAGGTGAGGGGAGCACACGTAGCTCACTGTTTTAAAGAAAAACATGTCTGAAACAGACCTACCCAAGAAAGCACCTCTCTAGCAACTAATTTTGTCTTGGTGTAAATTTTTACCTGGTACAATCCCACTAAATATTCCTCAGAGATTATTCATTTATGAGCATATGTCTGAGCACACACAAACTGCACAAATTAAGTGCAGTTTAGTGAAGAAGACTCTCTAAGCTTCTTTCAAAGCTAAAGATATTTTGATAAAAATTAGAAAGGTTTCCTAAGATGTGACAAGTTTTATCACTTTCACAACATTCACTGAGGCATAATCCTTTGTCACTATTGAACTGGTGTATTACTACTTTCCAGACCTGGACTTGGTCCCTCTAGGCTACAGGCCTGCATTTCCACGTCAACATCTTCACAAGATCACCACAGTGATGGCTCAAAGTAGGACTTACTGGCATTACAATGCTACAATTGGAAAGGCTGCTGTAGAAAGAGCTTTTAAAATTCATTTTAAAAGTTGGCATAATTTCCTGGGGTGTCAAACTAAGACACCTGAACTTTAAAGACTTTTTGGGTAAGAAGGGTCAATGGGCAAGTACAAGACTAAGACTTCTAACAACACGTTAATTGTTGCATGTAGGAAGGTTTAGAAATACCCTTTGGGTTACAGCAGGTGAAACTTCTTCAGGAAAAGAGGAAACTGTGTACAATGCAGTGGGAACATTGGTTTGGAGGTTTTATGTTTAAGTATCTGGAACACTGGGATTGTGCCCCTCAGGAAAAAAAGATGAAAAAAGAAAGCAAAGATTAAAAACAGCATTATACCACTTCCCAACATAACTCCATCCACACTGAATGTTGCAGACACAGTAGAGCCCAGAGTTTGTGCCAGGATGAAGAATCAGTGAGGAAGAACTGTTCATTTAATTTAATATATAAAAAACCCACAAACAGAAAAGAAATCTTCAAAGCAGTCTGCAGACACCGAATGCCCTACTGCATGAAGAGATGAGAACACAGGTTAACGGTTAATTATGGAAACCACCAGCACAGTGAAGCAAAAAGTCCTTCCAGCATATCTGAAATTCATAACAAAAATGAGTAGACATTACTGCTGTTGTCAAGAGAGTCAAGTAGCAAGAAACATCTTCAGCCAAACAATACCCAAGCATTCTCCTGTTAAAGACAAGGCCAATTTGCTGGCTCTTACTTGGTAACAACTGGGAAAAATATGAAGCACCAGGGTCAGAGAGAAACAAAAGAAAAGGGAAAAAGAAGTGAGCCTAGCACCTTGCTCTTCAAAAGGGGTAGGGTTGGGTTTTTCTCAGTTAACTAAACCATCAAGCCAGACACATCACTTATAGCAAAGCTCTTTAATCAGTTCGGTTGTTTTAGTCTCACTTGCATTCTTGCCAAGATATAAGTTCATTAAATTCAGCTATTCTTGTTATAGCAAAATAAATTCTAAGCATAGGGCTGCTGTAAACTTGCTTAGAGAAAAGGAATAACTAGTAACCGTGAGACTCCTTAAAACCAAAAGTAACAAATAAAAAACATGAGGTTCAGTTTCAACTTTAACGTAAATGGAATGGTCCAGGATTAAATAGAAAGGAGTTTATACCATCTTAGTGGAGACCAAGCAGAAGACACTACAGCAAATAGTGTAAAAATACTAACCCCTTTGCAACAAAGTACATCAAATGTGAAATCCACTTCAACGAGTGTGTGAAAGGTGCCAAAACACTGTGTAGTGTTGTTTTTTTGGGTTTTGCCTGATTTTTTTTTCCAGTTTCAGTTTTGAGACACTGGGACTTGTTACACTTCCCAGAGCTTACTGAAATACTCTTCTGTTACTGAGTTTTTGTTCCCTGTGAAAATACTTTTAGAATGATCTTAACCTTTTCACAGCAACAGTAGCAGATGATAGTAAACTGCTGCAGGCAACATAACCACACACACACAAACACAAAACATTACGTATTTTCAGTGTAAGCAGACCTCAAGAGTGTTTAGCTGTCAAAATCATAAGGTTAGGAAATATTTCTTAACTTCAGTTTTGGATGAAAATAAAGTTTGACAGGACTTCTAAAATCCTATCCTAGAGAATCTAAACATATTTATGTTGTGGGAATTTAGTTCACTTTCCAGTATTAAAGAATGTAATGTCATTCCAATAGATCAATGTTTCTACAAGGACAACTCATATGACTTAGAACACTTACATTTTCACCTGTTCTAAATAAATTTTGTTTTCTCCGGATCAGCAGGACCAGAGTGTTCCATTTCATATGCAGTGCTATATAGCAAAGTCATCTATCTCACTGTGCTTTTACCTGATTTGAATTTTGAATCTTCTCCATCTTAAGCATCTTTATCTTCTTCTCCCTCCTGTCCCCCTCATAGATCCCTCTACCACCTTTATTATTTCTCTGTAGACCTTCACAATCACCCTGTATTACTGAAGTTGCAGTTCAAGAAGTATTAAAAGTGACATATTCATACCTTCAATCTATGCTACTACTTCAGTGCACCTAAAATAAGTGTAAGTGTTCTAGCTAAGCCCCCTATATCTGCTTTGGAATTAAGAAAAGTTCTTGAGTTGGAAAAGGCAATTTGGTCAGGAATGTTCTTCTGGCAAAGAGCTAATGATGAACATCTTGTCCTTATCTCTGTTATACTATCACACAGACATTTCAGCTTTACATCCTAAACATCAGGTTACTGTTTAGTTACTCCTTTGTGTCTCCTTTCTCATAAAATTATGGTCTGTCATAAACAGTTTTCTCCAATATCTAGAAAACTCCAAAGGGAACAGAGCAAAACCCACTCCAGAGAAACCCATGGGAATGCAGCATTCCATGAAACCAGAGTTCCCAGCACCAGCCTTAATTAGGTTGGTAATGCCTTTAACCACCAGAGGAACTCTATAGAATAGTTAGTCTATCGTTCAGAGCCCTTGTTGTCCAGATCTGCTGAATTCTGAAATATTTCTAATAAATTTCCACATACCTTACATGTTAATTACTCACAACTATAGCATTTTGAAGAGCTATAGCTGTAAGCATGATAGTAATTTATTTTACCAGCTTCTGCCCCAGAGCAAAGCCAGGACTACCTGTTAGAGGATTTCAGTGCCTCCTGCAACCCTAGGGGCTTGTGCTTCTGCAGGTCTGTGAGTTATCTTGAAAATAAAGTGAGAGGCTCTCATATTAGAAAAATAGTAGTGACAGACTTGACAGAAAACAACACATTTTCTAGGTCAACACTCACAACTCACAATAAATGCTTTTCACTATTTAAGACTAAAACAAACTCTGAGTACTCGCAAGGGCAGCTTCAACTGCCCATTGTGGCAGTAACAACAAACTTCAGGACCCACAGTGCGGTTTGTACTTATTATCCCAACATGAAGGAGTGCTTTATAACCCAGAGCCATCTAGCTAATCATTTCACTGAACAGTCAGATAACTGTGTTTTCATGTTGATGGCCTTTTTTTGTCCTGGAAATTTGGATTAAGAATCTCGGATGACCAGAGCTAAATTTAGAGGAGTTAATATTTTTCTATTATCTGGAATAGGCACTCTGTGAACTGACAGCTGCATTGGGGAAGGGATTCTTCTCTCTCTCTAGCATCATAGCACAGGGCTAGGGAGTACAGCTCTTCAGATAACTGCAGATCACAAATCTATCAGTTATCTGCTCATCTGGTTCTTCATGACCCTTTCGAGCAGTAAGAACAAATCTCTGGAAGTGAAGAGAATTCTAAAAACCTCATAGAAGCCAATTTCAACTAAGGAAAAGTGATTTGAAGAAAACACTTTGTTCCACTTCTTACTGTACCAAAAATACCTAGCATTGACCTGGGGACACTGAAAAAACACAACTTTTTTGTCCTGAAGAAAGGTCAAACAAATCCAAAAAACCTGTACAGATGAAGCACAATAATATTCTGCTCTGAAACAGTCTCATGTATGATAGATTCTCCATAATGAAAGGTTTTTCATCAGCTGTGCATAGAGAAAACACATACCTCAATTTAATCATCTAAATAGTGGATATAAAAGGATGGCCTAGGAATATATGTAGATTATTCAGTTTAAAATATATGGTTCAAATTGCATTCAAAGTAATTAAATAAAACATCTTTTGAGACAAAAACTAAAAACTATTAGCAAAAGAGAAGAGGATTTGTGTAAAGGAATGTATCAGGACTATAATTTTTCCTCATTTCACACATATCCCAAGAAAGGAAAAGAACAAAAATTTCCTCTGTCCATAAAGGAATATGCTTTGATCATTTCTACCCAAATAAAAATATTTCATAGAAACATAGAACAGTTTGGGTTGGGAAGGATCTTAAAGTTCATCTAGACCAGTGTATCACAGGTCTTGTACTATGCTCTGAGATACCTAAAGCGGAAACATGCTGAAATACCAATCAAGACCATATTAATTTTTTATTATTTGCTACCTTAGTATGGGTACAAAAACAACCTGAACATTTCTGAGGGTTCATATAATCCTGCATTATACTCTTAGGCTCAGTTGAAGGCATTAACATTAGTATGACTGCACTTCCTTTACTCTTTATGAAGAGACCTCACAAAAAAACCAGAATTTCTAAGGTATTAAACAAGACACCGTATACATGCATTCACAACAGATTCACCGGGAAGGAGAGACCATTATAACGTTAATTCCAGTCTGCAGAAAAATGGGTTGTAGAGCTGAATGTGAATTCCTACAGCAATACTGAGTGCACAGTTCCAATGCATATTTCAGCATGTTTTAAAGTAATTTTTCCCAAAATAACATTCCCATGCAAGTTGTTCTTGTTGAATGACACAGAACCATTTAAAGAGGCTTTTTTAATGTTATTAGAGATGTAGTACTTAGCAGTCCATCCCCCTTTTGAATTAGCAGTCTGCTTTTGTCACAGAGAAAATCTTCAGACATTGACATGTGTGTGTATTTTTAGGTGAAATCATGGTCCAGTACATATAAAGGAAAAAAATCCAGGAGACTTCAGCTTTAAATTATGATTTTATAACCACAACAAAATGCCACCTGTTTCATCAAACTAGAGAGACTGCTAAAAAAAAATCAAGGTGAACACTCTCACTGTAACAAGACAATAGAAGAGGCGTGCTTTCGTAGTCAGTTTAGATTTGTGCCAAACACAACTGCCTGCACCATCCATAACCATAGCTTCAGCTGCGATTTCAATGGTGTGATATGCTGCTGTTGCTGCACAGAGTAAAGAAATTCCAAAGCAGAGGAATCCTCATCATTAGTTACCTGACAGCAAACATGTTTTTCCTCATTTAAAAATATGGGATGAGGGTGATAAAACCTAGGAGAGTGAGTTACTTGAATTTCCTTCTACACAAATACAAAAGATGAATTCTTGTTTGTCCTTCACACTCCTGCAGATCTCTGAGCACCAGAAGAAATGCAGGTTATGTGATGCCACACACTAAAGAAGTCCTTTTAAGTTACTTGTTCAGACCCACCCTTTGTTCTCAGAAATCACTCCAGATCTGCCTTAAGTTGGTGATACGAATCACCTCCGTTAAGGAAAAGAGTGAACAACCAAGTAGGCTTTTTCTACAAAGCAGTGTCACAATCCATCAATGGGACAAGCGATGTTCAGGTGGTACAAAGACACCAGACCACGTGTCAGAGAACTTGTATGTTTTATTGTACAGTTGTTAAGGACATTTCCCTGTCCAACCATCCAGGAGCCACTCAGGCAGTCACACCCACACTGTCTGAGCTGGGGCCAAGGCCCCTGTGCAGTTACACACCCCACACTCACACAGTCAGACCAGGTTTCTTCACTAGCTCAGCCCCGGATTTCCCATAGCATAGCCAGGATCATTTCAATCCTTAAAATTAATCAGTCATGGTGCAATAACAAAATAACAGCTCCCAAAGCCAATGTCTCATTCCTGCCCTGGCATCCAACACCTCCCTCAATATTTTCTCCCATTCTGTAGCCAAACAGAGCTCAAAGTGCAACTGTCAGGCAAGGCCCTTTACTATGTGCAACAGAGTCTCCAACTTCACCCTCTCATTTTGCTCCCAATCTGAACATTTCTGTAACAAGGCTACCAAAACTTGCAAATGTTTTTATAAAGCGGCAGACAGATTTTGTAGAAATTTATCTCTCTCATTTTGTACCTGAACTAAACATTTTTCTAAAGAGTCATAAGTCTTTTTATTCTTTCAGGCTACCATCAGCATGATGCATAAGACACACTTCACATATGAGACACACTTCACTTATGAAGACAAAGATGAGGCAAGCATTCTCCACAAACAGAAAGGGTTCAAGGCGTGGATGGGCTCTTCCTGTACCTTCCAGACCCATCCTATTCCCCAGTCAGGGATAGAGAAAGCCAAGCCCATCCCAGCTATAAATATGTAAGGTGATGTTCCATCCCTTTCGACCTCTTTGAATCCTGTCCATGATGCCAATTTACTGTCACAACCCACTGGTAAGGGGTACAATGCTCATTATAAATTCTGGTCAGGCTGAACACTGCAGACATGTCAGGGAACCCTTTGTGTTTTCTTGTACCTTAACTCCAGAAACCAGCCCACTGCTTGGACTCGGTATTGGTTAACACACCTTTTAATTCTTGCAATACACTTCCACAAGGATGGTGGCTGACAAGCCCCTAATTTCATACAGTACACTTCAGTAAGTTGTCAACTCCCACAACAAACTCCTGAAAGCTGCTGGTTCACAAGCCACAACACATCAGTTCAAAGCTGTGATCAGAGCCATCACGATGATTTGCACAGGCTGACATACCCCAAATTTCAGGAGGATTAATCAATATACCCCACGTTTTTTATTACCTGTACTCTCTCACTCCTTTTTTGATGGCAGACAAAAAGGCTGATGCTCAAAGTGGTGGCAAGCATCAACTTCAGCTCCTTATCATCCTGCAGCACAGCCTTTTATACCCTCTTCGCCACACTCATAACAGGTGTTCCTTGTTACCTTACACTTGATTAGCAAACTATCTACACGTGCCTTTTCTACTTAGTTCCCTTATAAGGCTGTTTATTCCTCTTGTTTAGGGGCACAGCTGTAACTTATCAACATCCAGGCTGCCTGCAGCCTTTTCCTATCTTACCACACTTTTCCACACTATTTAAGTCAGAATTATAAATCAATATGCTTAAGTGTGTCATGTAGGCACAATATTGGGCATAAAATGCATGTCAACACCATGCAGAAGACAAAGTAGATATTTTTCCATTGAACTTATGTGGTTTTCAAGCTTTCAGTACAATGGACACCTCCAGTAAGCATCCATCTTTGCAGTTCCAGTCAACTATCTCTTAAATTGGAGACAGATTATAGAATTCTTTGACAAGGATATAGCTTATATCAAAAATTTACACAAGTCTAAGAAGACAGTGGACATATTCACCAAAAAAAAAAAAAAAAAAAAAAAGCAAGCAAGCATTAAGGGTCACCTAACTGTGGAGAAATCACAGGTTTTTCTGAAATGATCAGTAAAAATTGGACAAGAATCAGGAATATGTATTGTAGATACTTGCCATGTTCTTTTATTCTTAGCTTGTTTATACCTCCCAGCCATGTATTAGAGACAGGGTATGAATACACAATGACTTGGTTTGACTGAGTATATATGCTCCTGTGGTGTAGTTTCTTCAGGGCTCTTGGCATGGAAAAATCTTGTTTCCTTGTAATTGGTTGGTTCAAATAACTCATACGTTTGTAACAGCTAATAATTAGACTTCTACACATCAGCATTAGCTCTTGCATAGTAAAGATACCAGCCAGTAAAATATGACATTTTAAAATAAATAGTGGCACTGCAATTCACTGTTTAAAAAGCACTGTCTTTTATTGCTTTAAGAGTACAGTTTACATTCTCAAGTAATCCAATAAATAAATGCCTGAGAAAGTATCCCTGAGACAGTATCCCAAAATTTTCTGCCCACTTCATCTCAAATTAATGGAATTAAACTTTCACATCCCTTCTCCAAACATGCACCTGGCAGTTTCTGTTTTTCCTTCAGCTCTAATGATCACTGAAATTGATAACATGATCAGCTGTGGCTCACATGTTGTCTGCAGTAGTGTTTTGCTCAATCTCAGTCCATTAGTAAGACACATCCCTAGCTTGTTTGCAAACGACAGTCACTCTGTACACATGACATTATGGCTCTCTAATCCCTTCTGGAAACACAGCCTTTCTTTGACTTTATGCCTCTGAAATACAGCACCTACAACCAATATATTTACACCGCTGTTGGAATCATAGAGACCTTTATGAACTCACCTGTGATAAATCTGTCCATCATTCCCAGCCACCCATTCAAGCACAGCTGCTGGCAATACCTACTCTTTCTAGCTCTCTCATGTTTCTGCTAAGCCTGAAAACACTGTCCTGAGGTTTATCATTCCTGTCATTACCATGAGGCCCCAAAGTATCCTTGGACTACTTGCTCTTGAGGCAATATATATAAACAGATAGAGATATACACTGTACAGATGTGAATATACTCCATCTAACTCAGACTGCAAAAGTATACCGTTTTTACAGAAAATTATTGATTAGGAAACTACGCTTTTCACACATATCAGTAGCTTAAACATACATGGGCAACTAGGTTTTTATTCCACTTTTCTTATTCTACCTTCATCTCACTCAAACAGTTTAAGAGCACTGGTTTGTTTGCATATCCATTCTAAAATACAGACAAAATCAGTCAGCCCCTTTCAAAGCTCATTTCTGTACATCTGTTCAGATATCTGCAACCAAACACAAGCACTCACCACAAAGAAATTTAACTACTTCTAAGACATCCTTATAATCATTCAGTTTACTTCCAAAACATGCTTTAAAACTCATTCCCACCAAGTCTATTCCAACACTTCTGTGTTTAGAATTTCAATAACCTGGAAGTTTCTCGACCTTGGAGAAGTGGGAAAAATAAAGCCAAAGGCAGGTGTTCCAAAGTGTGTTGGAAGACCAGGGCAACAAAGAGCAGTTTCAACAGGAAGATGCAGAGGGCATGGGGGCAGCAAGAGAGGAACCCAGCTTCATTTTTTCTTTTTTCTGCGGTAGAACAAGCATAACTTCCCAGATGGTTGAATAACACAGACTGAGGAAAAAGTCTGCATTTCCTGTCACACACAAAGAAGCATTTTTGGTCCTCTGCCTACAAAAACTCAGAAGTGAGAAAAGCCAATAAATTATTTGTCCCTCTCTACCACAGAGGGCTCAGGAAGTTTCTCTATCCACAGCAGGAAACACAAAGTATGAGGTGGTTATCTACTGTGTAATTCATCAGCCACATAAAATTTATAAACCATGACAGTCCAGAAATACACTCTCACCACTCTGCAAGGCCATTTTCAAAGAAGTTGGTCTACGTTATTCACACTCTACACTTAGATATGTTAAAACATTTAAAAAATCTTCAACCTAAAAATGCAAAACCAGACATTTTTCTGCATACATCAAGGAAAAAGTAAAGAACTATGGCAAAGACATTGCTTACAGCCACTCAGTTATAACAATGCTCATACTCTGTCATCAGAGCAGGAGGAAGCTACTAGAGGCAGAAATGTGGCATGTAGTTTGCAGGAGATTTTTCTTTGTATCTTATCAAGGTCAGTTGAAAATCTTGAGCTGTCCACATGGAGCTGTCCACAGCTACCCACAAAATCAAGACTTTTTGTCCAGTTCAGGCATTTTTTATTTGTATGTAATATTTAACTAGCTCTTTAGAAAAATCTTAATCAAGAATCTTAGTGAGAAGCAGCATGGAATCTTGACTGCTGGGGAGAGTTTCAGGGAATAGAAATCAATGCAAACTTTGGAATATTAATCTTGAGACAGAGCCTCCTCCTGCTTGATTAGGCAAGACAGAAATACAAGGAAGGTGGTACTTACTAAAACCAGAACCTCAAACATCTGTGTCGTGATGGTTCCCTGCCCATTTTTTTTTGCCATTGCTGTCAAAGCCCTGTTGCACAAGGCCAAAAGCTTTAGAAAACCAGACCATTTTCTTCGCAAGGTACCAGTTCTGCTCTCATTTAAGTGTTCATATTATTTTAATTCAAGAACCTTAACTGCAGAGTAGAGCCTAAGGAAAGAATGATAATCTGCGCTTATTCTACTGCTTCAGCCTGAAAAACGTTTAAAAAAAAAATCCTTACACCCTGACTATAGAACACGACAAAGAATGGGAGAAATTAAGGCTGAGAGAAACAGCAAGAATGAAGGACTTGGTATTATAGTTCACTGGTACTTTATTCCAAACAAAAATAAGGGTTCATGATTAAGAAGAAATACAGGACAGACCCCAGATTTGCTTTGAAACCCCAAGTTAAATCTCCATGCTTTTAAAAATGGTATATTAAATTGAAAAGCAGAACCAGATGCACTCTCTTAAAAGCTGAGCACTACATGCTAGTTAAATAATAAACACATTTTACTCATAATTTATGTTCATGCTGCTGCACTCCTAACATAGCTGTGGGAATTCACACACGCAGATGGAAAAAAGAGTTCAATTTCCTTCCTCAATATTCAGTATTTCAACATTTATCTGTAAATTAAAATCTGTTCATAACCAATACATTGTCACCAGTGACATTTTGTACTAACAACTGATAAATTACATGATTACAGAGAGATGTGAAGGATGCAGAAATTAAACTGATCCCTCTTTCATATTAAACATCTGACTTATTCATTGCATCTCCAGGGTACTATTTGATAACAATAACTTTATCCCAGCTCTGTCTATTTCTTCCACTATTTCTCTTTATTTGATATGAATATTTAACACAACTAGAGCAGGAAAAACTCTTCTCAGAACTGAAATAAAATTTGAAGTCGAGGGGGTTCTTGAACTGAAGCAAAATAGAAGAAAACGTACAAGTGTAAAAAACTTGTTGGAAACTTGCCCCACATGAGAGCAGAGTTGATCTTTCTTAATAAAACTAAGTCATTATAAGTCCACATGAGTCCTGAAATAAAGAAAGGATACAATTTTGTCCATAAACAACAGGGGGAAAAATTAAACTACACTAGAGCTTTGAACATCACACAACTATTTTTAAAAACCTGGAAGCAGAGGGTTTTGTAAAAAGGTAAAAAAACTTCCCTATAGTGAGTGGCAAGTAAATAACCTAACAGGTTTCTGTTGAACTATGTCCTCTAAGATTCGTTCCTGCTCTCCTTCCACTCCGCAGCAGACCTTTGCGAAGATTTCGGCAGTTCATTTTCTAGAAAACAAAATCAGTGGTGCCCCACCATGACCAACACAATATGCTAGCAAACTGCAGTAACAATTAGTCCTCTGGTCTAATTCACCTCTACGTGAATTCTTTTTAGGACAAGATGAGCGAGTCCAGAAATCAAACTTTTTCTACATACACTTACCACCCACCCTCTATCATTGGAGGTTAGACCTAGACAGGTCACCTGCATGGAAGAAATGGATACAGCCCATCCCAAAAGCCCTGTTTGGTGCTCAGCACCAATGCAAAATTTTTTATCAGTGCAGAGGATGCAGAGGACAGACTTGGTCTGTTTGTTCCTTACAGCTGTCTTGCAGGGCAAAGTAATTGCCTGAGCAAAGAAAAATGGTGCACAGGTACAGATAGAGGTGATATAGGGAAAGATATCCCAGGTTTATAACCAACCAGGTAGGAAGGGACTGCCTTTACAGTGAATCAGATGGAAAATGCACAGGAAGACCACGCAAAGATGAAACTCCAAGTAATTGATTATCTATGGATTTGAGTTATGCCCATGTTACCTCTTAATTGAATAGAATGTACTAAGTATGACAGAAACTACTAGAAAAAGCATTTAAAAAATAAATAAATAAAAATCACTAAATACAGTATTTTCTCCTCTTATATTCATGATAAGGGCATTTCATTGTCCAGAAATTATAATTGCATAAAGAAAGTCGTATCTCAGCCCCTAGCTTGCACACCTATAGTTTAAATTCTAGAATTAGTCTGAATGTATTCAAAGTTGTGCCCTTAATAAGTGCAGATTTAGAGTTGCTTCACCCACACACAAAAATACCACTAGACTTTTGAAGAGAAAGAAAAGACTGAAATAAGACTATAAAAATAGCGGTATTAGCTGAAACAAACATGAAATGTCATTGATTGCACTTTCCTATGTGATTCCTGTGCAGTATAATGTGCTAATTCATTACCACAGAGTAATGTCTGACATGCACATTAAATACATGATTATACATTCATTCATGTAGAACCAACATAAAAAGCACCATGTTATACAGTCAGAGTTGGCAAAGTTTTGCATCTCCCCATGTCTTTCCTCAGGTCATTAGTCTTTTACCATTAATTCAAAAATTGCTATATAATCAGAAATACAAGAACATGTATATAGTTCTGTAGAAGAAATAAATCTTCATTATATAGCTTGTATTAATAAATATCTGTCATTGGGGGGGGGGAAGAAACTGTTAATAGGACGTTACAGACTAATCAAGGTGTCCTTGGCTGACTTATACAGCAGTATTTCACATAATGAGGACCATGACAAAGTTTGTGCTCCAAAACATTTTATGTCATTTTAACCTTCCCGTAGGCGCCAAGGTTAGTGCTAATCACTCCAGTCCAAGCCACTCACTTTAAAAAGCTAAAACCTCAAAAAGGATGTTAATGAGCTCAACAAGATAGCAGTGGTTAATACATAGACTCTTTAGCTGAATTAATTACTCAGGCACTGCACATCATGTGTCTCAGAGTAACAGCAGCAGTACAGGACACTGCATTCCACACAGGACACAAATTATTCAACTCTGAGACATGCCATGTGAAGCAAACTGGTAAACCACAGGAAAACTTCCATTCCCCCAAAACACCAACAATCTAGAGTGCTGTAGGACACTAAACAAGTGAAGGTATATGACCTAATCTCTATTTAGATCTTACCTCTCTTTAGATCTTATTGCTATGTCCATTCTTTAGATCAGCAGTTTCCAATTCTTTTTCTCATTTATGCCTATTAGTAAACAAATTTAAACATGCACTCCCAATACATCTTTAAAAATTATGTACATGTACTCTTTTAATACATTATGCACATTTTATAACAAAAACAAAAAAATAAAATAAAGTGAGGATTAAATAATCAATATTTCAACAGAATTTTATTTTATTTATTGTTCCATTAACAGAACAAAAAAAAAAAAAACCTGTTTGCTTTCTTCCAATAGCATAACTAATTTTTTCAATTTTTAAGGGAGAGATATGCGATCAAACATGGTCTATTATTTTTGCCAATTTGGTTTAACACTTTGTGATGCAGGAATTCAAGTCTGGTTCAAAGTTCAGTTTATTTCTATACCAATAATTTAATTTTTTTTTCCAAGTTCTTGTCAGATCTGGTGAGGACATCATTGTTTTCACCTCATAATGCAGCTGACACCTTCTACTACAGCTATGAGAAATGTCAGTTCTGCCATTTTCTTCTTTTTCACTTGTCTTCACATTATTAGGATTACATTTGATCCACAAGTTTCCTTGCAGGGATCTTTTTAAGAGACTTGTCTATTTTGTGAGGGTTAGTTTAGCTGAAAGTGGATCATATAACGTTTTAATTCACTTAACCAGACACACGTAAATTGTAATACATCACAAAATATTTCAAGTGAACGAACAAGCGAAGGTGCCATTGTCAACCTCTCTACATTTTGGAGCATTCACTATTCCCTGAGGACACCTTGACACCTGTGGACATCTGACATATGGACCAAGTGAGAGCACCAGGGTCAATCTATATATTAAGTACTAATAAACTCAATTGTGTTCTTTTTATCTGAAAAGGATAAAGGAGGTGCCAGTATTTTCTCCCACACCCCTTGGACCTTGGATCTTGCACACACCCTGGCATGCACATGATTCACTTTACAAACCATTTCTGTGTCCCTCTCCACACAAGATGACATATTATATTTTTTTAATAGAGGAACAATAACATAGTACACAATATACCTACTTCATGCTTGATGGGGTTAGTAGCTGCAAATTTATCTTTTTTGATGATTATTTTTTTCTCACCATGACTATTTGGGAAAAGTAGAATTCTAAGTTAATAAATAGGTAGGATTGTCCAAACTGTCTTTGGAAATACATGTTTAATTGGAGGCCAAAAGACAAGACTGCAATCCCACTTAAATGCCACATATTTTCAGTCTCCAAAAGGATTATGTTTTCCTCCAGTACCTGTTATGATCTAATTAATGAGAGGCGCCCCTGTTCAAATTAAGGTGCAAACAAGACCATATTCAAAGTCAATAATATGGATTTCATGTAACATTCAATGTGAAGTAGAGAGATAGAAAGAAATAGGGAGGGCAGAGGGGGCGAGAGAGAAGTGAAGCAGAAGGTGATCACCACCAGCAGCTCCAATAGCATCCCACACATCCTTCTTCACCTCAGACTTCTCAGTGGTGTGGGGGTCCCGAGATCATTCCAAATGTCTCTATTTATACATTTTCACAAACAAAGGAATTATTGTTCATTGGTTACACAGTTCTCTTATTCTATTGGTTAAAGGATTCCCTTGCTTCTCGTGCTAAGTAGTCCACATGCTCAGTCTTTCTTTTCTTTTGAGTCAGTGAGCCATAATTTGGTGGTTGCTACCTCCCCCTACTGAAATTACCTTTTACCAAGTAGGAGCTGATTTCAGCTCAGCTGCTGAGCTGACTTTCCTCGTGGCCCATAAATTTCACATTCTCTGTGTTCATTATCAGTGATACATCCTTGCCCCCCAGCTTTGTTCAACTCTCCTAGGTATAACACCCAGATAATAGTACCACCTTTATCTAATCTCAGGTTTCTGTCACGGTAACGTAACTTACAGTCCAAGTTCCAGGTCTTGGAGACATATCTGGGGGGAAGGGTCAGGGCAGAGACAGGGAATTGAGTGCTCACAGATGCCATCTGTCCCATAGCTTGGTGTGATCTTTCTTTGGACCAGTGATATATGTACAGGCAGCTGCTTCTTTGCAGTTTGCCACAGTGGGAATTTTTGTTTGGATGCATTATCCAGGATGTGCTAACCACATTTCACCTCTGCCAGGCCTGGAGTTGATGCCATCCTATTCCTCCCTTCTGTGCTAATCTCATGCAAAAGTCCTTCTGTGGCCTTTAAAAGTGTTTGGAACAGGCAATTGTGCTCTTTAAGTCCTTACAATGTCCCAACTCTCTACACCACACAGGTCATCTGTTCCATAAAACAATGAGAGTAAGGTGTCAGAGTTACAACTGTCTGTATCTTCCAAATATCATTAAACAGAATACATACTAACAGCAGAAACACACAACCATCAAGCCTGAGAAGTGAGAAACTTGCTTGCTCAGTTAGTGAATAGAATAAAATTTGGATGGGATCCAAACCATCCTCATTAAAAGCAATAACTGGAAATTTGACAGTCACATCCTTGAAAAACATTCACAGAACAGAATAAAAAAGAAAAAAGTCTAGACAGAAGTTTTTGATATTATCATTCATGGTCCACAGAGGCTGTCACCAAGATCCCTTTTTAGTAGTCTCTGGTATTCACTCCTTTGTTCATTAACATCTCTTGAGGCCTTTTTAGAAGTTTTGTTCAGCGACATCACAGATTTCCTGTCCCTTGTACTGCTGAACTCAAACTTTGCTCTACATAGACAATCTTCAAGCAAAGCATGCTGCTCCAGTATACAAATTAGTGGGACAATTTTCTTTTAATGTTTTAAATTATCATATGATCACTCCATCTTGACTTTGCATAGCAGTAGAATAAAACTAGTGATTATCTGAAATTTATATATGTCACCACTCCTAATTTTTTATTTCCAGCTTACAGAGGCATTGTGTATTTGATGAAGAAGTCCTATGTATCTACTAAATATGTAAATTTTCTCTCTTGCAAGAGGACCGTCTTGGCTACAAACATGTTTGATCTGTATTACTAATAAAACAATTGTATACAGCGCCATAGATTTTAAATATCAGAGAAGCCTCTAATGTGTTCGGTGCAATTTACACATCTTGTGCACCATCATGCTTCCAACAGTAATTGATACAAAATGCAAGTCATTATAAACTTGTGTATGTAATGACTTAATAGTTTTAAGCACAGCTGTTTAGTATAAATGAAGATATATGAAGCACAGAAAGAATAAAAACTGGTTTCTTCAGTTTTTCTTAAAAAGAGGACGTCGAATTTACAGCAAAGAGGCAACTTCTTAAAAAGCAGTGAGAAATCCATTTGCAAATCTCATCCACATACTGAGTCTGGTTTGAGGGAGCAGTGACATTTCTGCTGCAGCCAAAAGGCTCTAGTACTGTTCACAGAGTTACAAGAGCAGGATAAGGAGTAGCTCCCAACTTGGAAGACAGTCTCTCTCCTGCCTTCAAATGCCCTTTGTCTTTGTAACCTACATTCCATGAAATGTCACTGTACCAACCACTCTCCAGAGCCAAACAGTGCACATGGTACTCATGTGCAGCTGCCACAGACCCAACCAGAAAGTGCTCTCTCAGCTCAGCATCCTTCTGTCTGTGAGCTACTTTAAGCCTCTCTGGTGGCCTACAGGCATGCAGTAATGTCAATAACACCTCTTTGCTCATAGAGGTCTGTCCAAAAAGGCTTTTCCATAGTGTTTTTGTTCTCTATAAATATCTAATAAATAATCACTTTTAGAAAGTAGCCATTATATAAATGGCCAAGAATGATTCAGGATGAAGGACTAACCGAGGATGCAACTGCAAAATCTAAGCTTCCTATTTTAGTCTTCCTTGCTTTAAGAAACAACAAGCAAATTTCTAGGAATAACAACCAGATGTTGGGGTTGGGGGGATGGAGAAGCTACAGATGTGAAGAGATCTTGCCTCACAAAATTTAGGCTACATATTATTACCCTTAAATCTCAGACATTTAACCAGATTCCTGAATACGCAATTAGATAAATTAGGTCAGGCACAGACCGCAGAAACAGCAATCCTACTAAGTTTCACAAAAGCCATCCACAAATTCATTTATTGAAACATCAAAAATACCCTTATAATTCCATAGCTAAATTGTAAGCCATATGCAGGCAAGCTAATTTAAAGCTATCACACATGTACATCACATATCTACAGTATTAGAGTTAGAAAAACCCCATGTCAAACTCCTTTTAACTCAGGCCCAGTACATCAAAATTAGAGGGAGCATATTATGCAAGGGCACCATCTAAGTTAAACATTTACAAGTGCTGAGGATTCACATTAAATAACTGTCACAGCTTTGCAGATTACAAACTCACATGCATTTTTTTTCTGCTGTCACTAATGCATGTGGTGCTGTTTAAATTAACTTCTGAATTTAACTTTCTTACATTCATTTATTATTCATCTACACTGAACTCCACATTCTAGATATATATACAGGCAGCAGGACTCTAAATTAACTAACATGAAGCATATTCACTCTGCAAGACAAATTACCACTTAAGTTAGAATCTGAGCCTTAGTTTTCAGACCATTTCTCCCAGCCTTTCCAGAGTTTCTGCTCTCTTCCTACGACACCTGAAAACCTTCTTTGATTAGAATACGAAGGTTGTGTCAGGCTGGCATTGAAGAACTAGCTATTCCTTTGTGCAGCAGGAGCTGCAAACTGTACAGATACTTTGGCAACACACTGAGTGAATTGCTCTCTGTGCTTGCCTGAGCACTCCTCTGGTGTTTCACTGCAAAGCGAACCAAGTGATCTTCAGCATGGACTGGGAGGAGACAGCTACATACCGATTCCTTGAAAATACACAGGAATTATCAGCAGTAGTTTAACAAAAACATGATCTAGTTTAGAGACCTATGACTCAATAAAAGCAAATCTGAAGCTTAACCACATCAAATCTGTTTTTCACATAGAATTAGTGAGCCATATCTATGTTCCTTTAATACAAGAAGTAGTCAGTATGGTTCATTATCAGAGCAGGAAGAGTCAATCAGCTCTACAGACTCTGATCTATGACATTTAAACAAGGGTACCTCTCACACTTTTTAACATCAGACACTCTTTTTGTTCTTCCAAGTGAATGCCCCAACTATTAGGCTACCAAATCAGCCTCACCATCAATGTCTTGCAGAGCTGTGCGTCCCAAACCAGTATGATCCTTCCTTTCCATTTACAGCTAGCCAGGCTACTCTACAGAGCAGGAGGAATACCTTCCTCTCCAGACATACTGTGGCTTTAATAGGGAAGGGCTTCTACCATTTTTTCTTTTATCCACTGGGTCCATTCTATTATTCCTGGTGTCAGATGTATCTGGTAAGCCCCATTACCCTGCTCCCATAGGGATTTCTCAGTTTAAGGTTTATTACTTAACTGAAAAAAGAAAAAAAGGAATCATTATTTCAGTTATAACGTTCCCAGAGTGTTTTTGGGTGAACAGAGTATTTGTGAAATAATATTATTTTTAAAAAGAAAGGCAAGGAACTGTTTGTCCCTGTTCTATTTTCCCCTCAAAATACCACTGAGTATACTTTAGAAATCACAGTTAGCAGACCACATCTTCTCATCTCTACAGCCATCAAGTACTATACCAGTTCTAACAGTGAACTATCAGTCTTTCCTGATAAAATGACAACTTTCAAGAAATAGCAACACAGAGAGTTACAGTAAAATGGATTCTGCATCAAGCCAGCAGATAGGACTTTCAAAAGAGATGTCAAAAAAGGGACATTCTGTAGTGAAATTCCTTTATTAATGAACAATTAAAAAATAATTTGATTACACATATGTTTCCAGATATGGTAGATGGAGACTTTGTAGCAACAGGAGACTATTTGCTTTCTACATCAAACCCTCTTTTAACCTTCATTTATCAAGGTCTTCCTCATGAAAACAAATTAAGCACCTCAGCTTCCTGCCTTCTCCAAAGTAAATTCTCAGACAGCCCTTCCAGCCAGGCTTCATTCTAAACTCACCTCAGAGCTCCATCCAAAAGAGCCTCTATTTTCAACAAATTCAGCACAAACACATTGCCTGCTATTTTGCAGCCACAGCAACCTACACCACCCATACGCTGTTGCTCTTAACTAAATCTAACCCCACATGTGCAAGCACCAAGACTCAGTGCCTAGCGTTAAGCTGATAGGAGCTCTCACCCTCTTGAGGAGCCAGCAGTCCCATATTCCCATGCATATTCCCATTCCCAGCTGCAAAACACAGTGTAGTACAAGCACTGAAGCAGTCTGAACATTTAGCTGTACTTTCTCCCTCAGCAAAGCCAACCTTCAGTCCCTATGCAAGAGAATTATACAGTGTAAAGATAGCACCTGCTCATGGTTCAGACTTACTTTCCACATTCAGAGTCACCTTTGCTGAATTGACTCCCTGAAGAGTTTCCTGCTCCTGAACGCACTGCAAAGCCAGCACAGCCCCAAGTAAGGAAAGCAGGGCTTCCTTTTTTGAATATATAAAGCCTGACACATCAGCACATTGCCTTGGTTTCACCTGCTGAGCCAAACTACTCTCCATAAGCCCCAGTCCCACTGAAGATAATTAAGCACATCAGTGCAGACTCACAGTCAGAGTCACAGGTGTAACAGGGCACAATCTGAAAACAGGTTTTTCCAGCCTGCCAGGCCTTTCCATGTGTGAACAGTTAACAGCTGCCCTTCACAGGTGTATTTTACATATAGAGACCACTGAGGTATTTTTAAGGTCTTACTTTAAGCTCTAGTTCAAATAAATTATATTTAAATAAGAATTTCTTCTGTCTCCTCTGCACCCACACAGGACATAATGTAGGTCATGAGAGCTGAAGTCATCCACCTTGGTGCCCCACAATGAAACCCATAAGCCATTAGCACATTTTAACAACCCCTCAACTGCATTCAAGATGGCCTTTCAGCAGTAATTTAAACCTGGTAAGCACCTGAAGCAGCTACTTAAGTAATCAGAAGTCCCAGTTCAGGAACACAATATGCCTCCTCTTTGATCTCTGACTTTCTTTGCTCTGGGCTATGGGCAGCTAATTCTTTAAAATGTGAAAGGATAGTACACAGAATAAATAAACACCATGGATAAAGCCACCTATACTACATGGGTTAGGTTTTCATTTGTATAATCAAGGCTGTAAATGTGGAAGACAGGATAACTATATAACTTTGCCAGTGGAAATTTCTGGTGTTAGAAATGGTTCATAAATTAATGCAGCATTTTGGCCCCTGGGCCCCAAAGGGAGTACTTGGGATGACTGATTCATACATTTCCTTTCTCTTTGTTTTAAAACTAAGCACAATTTGTCTAAAATCAAACACAATAAATAAGGAAAGCATTATCTTTTTTACCACTTCCATTGTAAAGCTTCACTTTAAACCACTTTCCGTTTCTCGAATTTCAGTCCAGTGCTCCATCCATTAGCTAATGATTGCTGTCTAAAAATATTGCTACTCCAGCTCGTATTTATTGAAAAAGTACTTCCCTAGAACAGAAGATGCATATAAAGATGTACACAAACTGTGTATAGTAAAGGCTGCTGTGAAGGAAGGGATGGAGGAAAGGAGGGTGGCAAGGAAAAGGCTACTTTTTATCAGCTGCCTACCAAGCCTTGTTGAATCCTGAAGCACTTAAAAGCATTATAACATTCTAAAACTTAGACTGGGGTAAACAAACAACCTGCTGGCCTTAAAAGGAAATCCACATTTTCCAGGGTTTATGTTAACAAAATAGTGAAAGAACTACACATTAATTGTGTTACCCTATTAATAGCTCAAGTTATGCAACAATGACTAAACTCCATGATGAGATGATTGTGTTGTGAAAGGTGTAAAGAATCGTTTCAAAATGAGAAAAAAAAAAGGGATGACAAGATACACTAAGGGTATCTGAGGGAAATGCTTCATGACAGATACATGGCTACCACTAAGGTACAATTCACCATTTGTTTTATTATCCCCACTAGCAGTCAGGTGAAAGCATAAGCTTCCTTAGGAAAGAATGGTTTACCCTTCCCCAAGATGCTCCCCATGAGCAAAACTAAAATCCCCACTAGATTATGGTTTTCTCCACACATAGCATGTTATTTGGATGAGCTGCTTTGGCTAACAGTTTTTCAACAGGCTGTCTTCTCATAAAGAGAGGGCCCTGAGGAAAGGCTGAATTGACACGAATATCCACCAGCTTGTTATTCCATCAAGGACAATCCTTGCTAGGACAACTGCAGCTTCTAGTACAATTGGCAGGAGATGCTAAATCCTCCCAAGAGAAGCAAAAGGACCACAAATCCCCTCAAAGACCCACAGAGCTGCTGGCCATTTTAAAGTGTTTTGGTCAGACTCAAATCTCTGTGCTGCTTCAGTCAGCAAGAGAATTCCTGCTCAGACTGCTAATCCAAAACAGTCTGAAAATGGTAGAAGATTCAAGAGAATAGAAAACCTGAAATAAACGATCTCAGACATTTATATTCACAACCCTGCTTCCAAAATAGAGAACATTAGCAGCTATTCCAGTATCTTCCAAATGAAAGTCAGAATCACATAGGACAGACTTGGAAGTTTGTTGGGAAACACATGGCATCATTCCTGTTCTACACAGGGTGGCACAACCAATGTCTGCAGGACACCAAGGCACTCTGAGCATGTGACAGTCTTCATCATTCTCTGTGATTTAATTCCTCAGGGCTCTCCTCCTTCCCATTGCTCTCCATACCCTCTGCCTTTATGGAAATTTAAATTTAAACATCTATATCAAAAAACAGCTGGATTATAGGATCAAGGATATAAGAAGGTAAGCAAGTAAGCTAATGAGCACAACACAGAAAGAACACTGTGGTTCTTGAAACTTCGTTAAAAACATCAGTGTCTGGGAAAGAAACCTATAAAAAAACAACCAGAGCAGGAGGCCCACGTTATTCAGCTATACATCATACTGTTTATGAGAGGACAAAACTTCCAGGCAACCCTCAGTCCAGGATCTCAATCTACGTGGAAGAGCTACAACATTTTTGAAAAGTGAAATTTATAGTTGTATGCAATCAGCACATCACTTAATTGCTTTGACTTTCCCACTATCACACTGCTGGAAATCATCAGTTAAGCTACACTGACATAAGACTGTGGCTATAGTTGTGAACTAAGCACAGAAACTGCCAGAAAATATTATTTTGCTGTACTACAATTTGGTTTTGTCAAGAAAATTAAAATAAAAAAGCTACCTTAACTGCAGTGCCAAGGCTCTCTTTGTCTAGGCAAAGAGGGACTTCACTCTTCCTGTACTCCATCTGGCAAGGTTTCTCAAATGCAACCTCCTTTTTCATAAAATGAATAATTTTGCACATCTAGTTTAAGAATCCCTGGAAGATACTTTCTTAAAAAAGGTAATTAGTTCTGAGCCCTTTCTCCCCTCCTACAATCTGATGTTTCTGCTGTCATGTATCTGGGTCCAAAAACTCATGGCAATGGATCTTCCCTTTAGGCTTTTTGGAATGAAGTAGTGACTGCCATTCCTGGGAGGAAAAACTCTCTAAGTCACTGTAGAAGAAGAGCAAAACACACATAAATACACCCACTGAAAAGGCAGGTTAAAGTGTGTCTAAAGGAGCTTGCATTAAGAGATCAGAGGCCAAATGCAGCATTTATGTCATCACTTCCTTAAATAACTCTAGCAACTAATGGATTGTCTGTGGTATTACTTTGAAACAGCTTTCTAAATTTTATCCTCACACCATTTTGCCCATATGTCCTTTTGTGAATATATGTGTGTGTGACAGAAGACACGACTACATTACGCTTTCAGGTACTCACTCTACTTTCAGGTTAGAAGCAAGCCACCATCTGACAGCCCAGACACTCTAAACTACTAACGTTCTGCCTTCAGACACATTTATTCATATCTCCCCTACTAAAAGCACAAAATCCTTTCTGAATTAATATTGAAGTAGGCTTACTGTGAAATAGGCACAAATTCCAGCCACCACTAATGAAAGTGACAGTTTTAGATAGATTCAGAGGTTCCAAATACATAATTAAGAGTAGGTGCAAAGGCAATAATGACTTAAAACAGGGCAAACTGATTACCATCATCTATTTCTCTACAAAATAAACAAAAATAACATTGGATTATTTCCCCTGTAAAATGACAGCTTCTGTTCTGTCTATAATGCCTTTTTCTGCACTAGGCTGCCAAAAGGTCTTTTCTCAGGTTTATAGCTCCATTATTCTCATTATTTCATCTCCATATCAAAACAGTGCTCCAGTATCTCAGACAATAGTGACTGTAAGCTGCTACCTATTAGGGTTAGAAAGTATTCTGGGTTTTTCATCTGTTGTGATACAGTAGGAGATTGTGACTGGCACCACTATAGTCTGCAACAGTCCATAGAAAACTCATCCCATAACATCTGCTAACACAGGATAAGCATAAACATTTCAATGCCTGCCAAAAACAATAATACACTGTGACCTCAGAAAGGTGAAACTAACATGTATTTCTAATAACCTCGAAGTAAAGGTAACCAAAATAAACTGAACACATGAAATATATTGACTTTTCATGTTTTTCTCTTCCCTTTTGAACTGATTGGCACTGTCTGCTTCTTTAATCTTCTTTCAGACACCAACATATACCACCACCTTTAGCTCTCTCATCTTCCCTGACTAATCTTTCCTCTAGCATCTGTGCTGAATTCCCTTTTGTTAGCCTGGTTTCTCCCGAACATTTTGTATAGTTATACAGAGATTTTGCAATATTTCCTTTTAATTGACAAACTTTGGCATATTTACCAGCCAGAGGCTGCAAGTTTGGTTTTCCAGAAAGAGGTGTGTTCATTTCTTCTTCCTTTTGTTTTGTTTTTCCCTCCTTTTTTCACTTTTAATCTGTGAAACATAGACTTGACAAACACTCTCAAAATTCTCTATCTTTTATGGGGTCGGAGAATGACAGATTTCATGAGCTTGCTCAGAAACTATCATCACAACAGTCCCCAGTATCTTACCCTCCCTGTTTCTCTTCACTTTGTGATTTCCTTCCTTTCTGCAAAGACAGATTCTGAGTAGTCTGAACATCACTGGTTTAATTTTCTAATCAGAAGTCTTTAATAATAATAACCCACAAGAAAGCCTCCATGGAATCACTGCCATGGCTCGGCAGAGAACAGAGCTCAAAGCAACATTTGTTGTGTCAGATATCCACTTAGGCAGTCAGCTGTGAAACCACTGCAGTAGCAGGCTGGTTTCTGTGGGTTGCATTCCCTGCTACCCCTTCTTTTTAATTGTTCAGTTTTAATCATTTCAGCTCAGCCCCAGTAGTTATCCAGAAGATTCTGACAGCAAACAAAAATCTCCAAAGGAAGATTCAAAAAGCAATGCCTCGGCACCATCTGTGGTAGAAACTTGTCTGCAAGAGACACCCCAGCAAAAATTACTGATTGGAGGGGGTGTTCAGGTAGCCACAAGGGCGTGTCTAACACAAAAGGTGCATCCACTACAGTGCAGATTCTGGGAACTGCTGTTGCTATCTCTGCAGTATGTATGTGGAGAGGTACCTCCAGTAGCAGGAGGGACATCTGCAACGAGCTTGAAGGCTGTTTGACGCCCTTTTCAAGCCTCACTCTGCAACTCACATGTTTGAGAAGTTACATTACTTTCTAAAGCTGCATGCAAATCAAGCAAGCTATTGAGAAGGGCATATTAATCTAAGTGCTGCATTTATGGGGATCCCTTCAGGTTAGTGCTGATGATTCAAACTCTGAAAGGCATCAGGATGAGGAGTGTGCAGGAATGCTTTTGAGTTGCATTTACAATCCTTGCCCTCAGTCAGCTACCTGTGGCATTTCTTCATGTGTTTAAGGATCTAGTCTCCAGTTTGGTTCTTGCCATGACACTTGAAACAACTGAACTTCTCAGGAAAAAAGATAATAGGATTAAAGTAGTTATCTATACCAAGAGTAGCAAAAAAATGCTGCAGGCCTAAAACTCATTGCATTTTGAATCCTTGGAGTCTCCATATAGAGCAGCATAATTTTTTTTCACTAAGCAAATCAGAATTTGATTAAAGTTCATATCACTGCAAGCCCATTTCTAGACAACCTATTCAACTGAAAAGGGAAATGGGGAGATGCTAAAGCGGACCACTCGTATATTTACTTAGAGACTTATTCGGCATAAATACATGAGTATAAAAACACAGGATCTTAATCATAGAATGATTTCAGTTGGAAGGAACCTTAAAGAAACACCCTTTGCACTAGACCAGGTTGTGCAAAGCCGCCTCCAACCTGGCCTTGAATACTTTGAGGGATGGGTCAGCAACAACTTCTCTGTAACCCCATCACAGAAGGCCACCAAATTTGTCAGGTACAATTTGCCCTTAGTGAAGCCATGGTGGCTGTCACCAATCACCTCCTGATTTTCCATGTGTCTCAGCATAGTTTACAGGAGGATCTGCTCCATGATCTTGCCAGGCACCAAGGTGAAACTAACTGGCCTATGGCTCCCTTTTTAAAAATGAGTGTTATATTTCTCCTTTTCTAGTCAGTGGGAACTTCACCAAACTGCTATGACTTCTCAACGATGACGGATAGTGGCTTAGCCACTTCTTTCATCACTTTCCTCAGGATCCATGAATTTATGTTATTATCAGGTCCCTTGTGCACCTTCAGGTTCTTTAGATGGTCTTAAACCCAATGTTTTCCTACAGCAGCTAGTTCATTCTCCCTGTCCCTGCCTTTGCCTTTGAAAAGTAGGACGGTGTGGCTGGAACACTTGCCAGTGAACACTGAGGCAAAAAAGTAATTGAGTACTTCAGCCTTCTTCATGTCCTGAGCAACCAGGTCGTCCATTTCCTTCCAGATAAGGCCCACATTTTCTTTAGTCTTCATTCTATCACTGAAGAAGCTTTTCTTGTTGCCCCTGGTATCCCTAACCATATTTAATTCTATCAGTGCTTTAGCTTAACTAACCTGATCCCTGGCTGCTTGGACAATTTCTGTGTAAGCAGCCCTTGTAGGCTTCCTTTTTGAGGCAGAGCTTATTCAAGAGCTCCTTGTTCCTCCTGGCATTTTTGCCTGACTTCCACTTTGTTGTGAAACATCGCTCAGGAGTTTGGAGAATATTTGATGCCTTCAAGTCACTGAACTATGTCCAATTTAATACAACTTTCTCTCTAAGGGAGCCGAGTAAACTGTGCAGCTGGTATGTTGCCATAAATATTCATGAATTGCTAAGAAAGCCAATAGGATCAATAAGAGTGCAACCTAAAAGACTACATCACTCTTGGTAAGTAAGGATCCAATTCTGGTGACAGCCAAGTCAAGAAAACATTTTGTCATTGCCTCCCAAAGACTCAGGGCAGGGAATGAAACTGCACAGGACTACTCTGGAGCCTGTGTTGTGGTCTGGAAGGAGCACTCAGCTTGGGAATCACTTAGCAAATACCAACAATCCATTTGCCTAGTGAGAAAAAGTATCTTGTCGTCTAAAAACTGTAACAAAAATAATTTTTAAAAATTGCAGAAAGAAAACATAAGTATAGATTTGAGGGAAAGGTTCACATTCCCCCACTCCTTTTACTAATGGCTGTTTCCTTTTCATTCCACCAGACCTTTGAACTGAAGTGGCTGCATGCACAGTTCTCTGCATTGTGCTTCACCTTCTGTGCCTCAGTCTGCACCACTGCTGACCGAGGGCTCCACAGCTTCCCTTGTCATCTCCTCAGTTTTTGTCATATCACAGGAATGTCCTCCAGACCATGGAAGAGGAGACTCCTGTAGCTGCAGTGCCCAAGCCCCACTGGGCTCACCATCCCTCCAGTGATGAGTGTACCAGCGTTTGCTGCCAGCAGAGCACTGTCTGTATCCAGATCTCTGCTGTGGAACACCCCATGGCAGGGACAACAGAATACTCTCCAGACATTTGATTTGGGCTCTCCCCAGTCACCACGGGGTACCCAGGGGCAGGGGCTGGCTCTGTGCTGCCTTGTGCCTCCTGCAGATGGTTCTTTGGCTGATCAAACCCACTGCACACTGGAGACCCTCCGCCAGAGGGGCCAGGTAAGGCACATGGAGAGGAGTGTGAGGGGACAAGGTACCGTGTCCTGGGGCCAGAGCAGGCCAGAGGGGACAATAGGGCTAGGGCAGCCGCTTTCCCTAATATTCAATTTAAACCCTCCCTGGCGCAACTTGAGACCATCTCCTCTAGTCCTATTTCTTGTTACTTGGGAAAAGAGATCTATGTTGCCCCTGGACACAACCAAAGTGATGCTGCTGGGATAGAGATGATGGCTTTATTGATCTGCATAATCTGGGGGCTGTTCCCCTCATAAAAGCTGCCCTGCCACCTGCAAGATGACCTTGGCATCAATGACGGCCTGATCCTGCTGCTCCTGCAAAGGAGATACCCCCTAGGAGTGACAAAGTGTGGAATTTGTAATGCACGCGGAATGAAACTGCTGTAGTGTTCTTGGCTGAGAGTCTTGCACAGAGAAGGCCGTAAGTTTGTAATGCAAATTTGCATTGTTATGTAGCCTAGTGTGGAGAAAGAAAAGGTGGAGTTTGTAAGGGATATTTATTCAAACTGTTGTGACCTTACAGGCTCAGTGTTTTAAGTAAGGTGCATGGAATAGTGCAGGTGAAATAGAGTAAGGAGCAAGAAGGAGCAGAAAGAAACCATTATGCACTGATCCCAGCCTCCAGCACCACTTGTTGCCTCACAGAGGGAATTGCAATGGAACTGAACATAACTCATGGTAAAAACAGGAGGAATTGAAACTAGAAAGGGAGGAGGAGAGGTACTGGACTGAAACCGAGCTTGGGGAAGAAAGAAAGACATTTCAGCAAATGTTTAATTGTTTATCTTCTTAGGTATTTTCAGTTCCCAAATCAGTAAATTGAAGTTTGTTAATTGGCACTAAATTAAGTGAAACTCCTGAAATAAAGGCTATCCCACCCACAGCAATGGTGCTCAACCCTCTGCATAATCCTTGTAGTCCTGTGCTACAGGAAAATGTGGAGAGAGCACTTCCTCCCCACTCCAGATTTAAAGAAGTTAGCTCTGTTTTTCTTGGTTTTCTTTCAGCTCTCAGAGTTAGACTGGTACATTTCTAAGCACAATTTCAGTTTTGTTTTGTAGGATTCTACTTTTGGTTCTAATTGAATGGTCAAAGAGAAAAACAGTCACATAAACCTTTTTCTGTGCAGCTCTGGTGTAGAGGACATGTTTTCCATTCCTGTAGGAGCCCAGCTATATTTTGCAGTCTAAAGTTACAACACTAAATTTGCTCTTTGCACTTTCATTCAGATTGTTTCCAAAGCTGTTTTTAGTACAGCTGAAGGAAAGTTGTTTTACTTCTTACGTCAAAAACTCACAAAAGCAAGAAGAATTGGAAGAAAGGTATCCAAATAGATAAAATAAGTCTCTCTCGGAGGAGTGTTAAAACAGTGGTGGGGCAAGAATGCTGGGTACATAAAGCAGATGAGACCATAACATTGAGAGAGCACCATAATTAAAAGTACTGTAGGAACATAGAACATGATAGGGAAATCAGTTGCAGAAATCTGTTCCCCCTGGAATTTGACTGCTGTAGTTAGAGAATAACAAGTGCTATACTGAAAAACATATAGTTGGGGTTTAGGGAGATAAGTAAACCTTCCTGTGACAGCAAATAAGTTGGTTAAAATGTAAGAGACTCACTCTTTTCTGTTGAGTTGATACATCAAAGATAAACCAATAAGAGAGAGTCAAACCTCCCTTGCTTAGACTAATGAAAAGATCCTGATCACCAGCAAGGGATCAGGCCTGACGCATTTCAGCAGAATGTGTTAGGAAATATTCAGGCACAACTAAATGAAGTGTGGCCTCATACTCTGACCTGTTCCTATGACAGACCTTGAATAGTCTGTTCCAGCGTTAGAAAGCTGAGTAAATGAGTTTCCACTGAAAAAACTGTTTAAGTAGGAAGGGGCAGCAGCTTGAGAGGAATTCCTTGAGAGGAAGGAAATCAAAGGCTTGCTTCTTTGCCAAGATGTGTTTGCCAAAACAGATTGGCCTTTTGGCCCTGTTTGCCAGCATTGACAGAGATGGTGAAATGTTTTTTCTGTCTTTCCATAGGCAAGCTCCCAGCAAAATTGGTGAAGATTCATCTCATTAAAAATCTACTCTTTTCATGTCCTTTCTATGAGGCATATGAATATTATTTTGCTAACGGGTTTTAAATGCATCTCAGTAGGATATTAAATGTTGATTTGCATGGGCAACTTTAATGGTTTTGAAATGACAGTTAATCTCACATAACCACTCAGAATTCAGTGTCAGTGTCTGTGTGCATGCACATGGATGGCACCAGCATCTTGGACTAGCCTCATCTAATAGTCCTTTTAATTCTTTTGGGCCCTTTTTTTTTTCCTTTTTAATTGTCTTGTGTTCTTATTGAAACAGATGCAAACCATTTCCCTCTTAAATATTTCTGTTTATTGTATGTGCAGTAAAAAGGTCATTTTTCCCATTTCCTCTCCCTGGGCCCAGCACCTGAGAGATGTACCCAGACAGGAGATGTACCCAGTCTTTTAGATCTAATACCAGTGGGAGAGGGGACTCAAGACCCTCTGGCCAACATCCACTGATTTTAAGCGACTCCAGAGTGAACACTCTTCTGACTGACAAGCTGTTCCCCTTGCCATAATACAATAGCTTCATAAAGTTTTTCGTGGACAGAGAGAAAGATAATTTTTGAATAACAGAGGCCAAGAGCTAAAAATTAATTATTATTTCTGGGTGGCCTTGGTGGTAAGAAAACAGCAGGTCTTTGAAGGACTCAGTGGCTTTATAAAATCCCAGCTAACTGCTCAGAAGCCAATAGCTACTTCCAGAACTCCAGGCTATGTACCCATTCCCAAGGAGACCTGGCATATCTCTTCTCTACGGTGATCCTTTAATTGTGGTAGAACTGATGTCACTCATAACTGAATTCAGTCTGGAAAAATGTAGAAATTTCCACAATGGGACGTTACAACACAAAGCTCAATTCTATGAACTGGTTGTGAGCATTTTGAGAGCAAAGAAAATTATTTTTCTCCCACTGACCTTTCATACAACGCTGGCCATGCCTCTTCAACCTTTGTGCCCCAGCAGTAGTCCATAAAAACAGACGTACTTGAATTTGTAACTAAAAAACCCCTTAATTTAGAGAGCTTTCACTGCATTTCAGGATTCTGAATTGGATCATCTTTGCCAAGGTCAAGTCCAGAAAATGGGTGGACTGCGGAGGTTTTGTCCTCAATAATGTAGTAAATTTATGCATTTTAAAATTTGGCGTACTAAGATGGGATTCATTTAATTTTTTTGAACAAACATTGAGTATAGTTGGAAGTATGAATCTGTATCCCAGAAACTTACCCACAGCAGCACAGGGATAAGATTTAAAGTGGTAGGAACATAGTTTTGCAATGTTGGATAAGCAGAATAGGTGCAGAGAGGAAAGGAGATACATTCCAAACAAACCTTGCAATTTTTGCTGGAGAGAAGAGATGCAACCACAAATGGAGCTTACAAAAAGGTAAAAAAAAAAAAAAAAAAAAAAAGGAAAAAATAAAGGAAAGAAAAGATGAGGAGAGAAAAGTTGAAAACTATGGTAGAGAACTTCACAGCAGACAACACATGTATCTTGAAGGCAAGTGTCCTTGAAAGCACATGTCCTGAAGGCAAGTCCATCACAAAGAATTTCTGTCTTTCTCCAGATCGTAGTAAAACAGGAGTGACACCACCTCCCCCAAATTTTGATGGGAAACCACTGTATGTCATTGTAATAAAATACATTATTTAATCCCAATTTGTAAATTGATTAAAGTCTCTGTGGAGTTTGTTGTTCTTTGTTTATACCACTCCCACTGAAAAACTCTTCCAGAACTTATTATCCTTTATAAATTGCTTTCATAGTTAGTTTACACCTATTGGTCTTGTGCCAACATCACCTTCCTGACTACTTCACAGTTTACTCTTCCTGCTGCTTGTTTCCCAATGAAGGTATTGAGAGTATCCTCATTTCTTCTTAACCTCCATTAAGCCAGTGATAACATAATTTTAAGGCTTGCCTGTAAGTAAGAGTTTCCACTCTTCTCTCTAACCTTCTACCTCTTCTTTGGTTTGTTTGGAATATATCTTTCCCAAGAGCAGTAACAAAATCAACATGACTACATTATAAGGGATACAGATTTCCTAAATGTGACCAGTGGAAAAACATGTCTGGGTATAATTTAAAATTGCGTCCCAGAATCAGAATGATTTAATGAGTACCGACATAGCTCCTATTTAATAAATGCCTCCTGTATGGCAGAAATTCTTGTTCATGACCTTGTATTATATCCCCTTTTATCACTGTAAGTTCTTCTGGGTCATTTTAGCTCTTCTTTGTTTTAATCTCGTCTGTACTGACAGTAACTTACAGCTTCATTTCAATCCATTAAGTATATATTTAATGCATATGCTACTTACTTTAAATGGAGATCTGTCCCAGAATTAATCATTGAGGGTCTTCTTTACGGCTTGAGGACAGATTATATCTTGGAATTGTAATATGATTATTCACATAACACAAAGCACTGTCAATAATACTTGGAATGCCCTCACAGGAGGAGGGGTAAGGAGGGAAGACTGACCTTTTGAATATTATATTTAACATGTACCACTTATAGGAAGTTAATACACAACATATTACCCATAAACCTACCATAAAGGTTGTCTACTCTGATTATTACAGAGGCAAGCTCACATGTCAGAAACTGTCCAGCCATTCTAGCCTCATCCTGCACACTGACCAGTTAGACCTAAGGGAAACAATACACAGACAGCTGCACAGCTCCCAGATGCCTTCTGCTTCCTAGACACGTGTGCTCTGGTTTGCTTTCTACTGCACAAGCCATGCAGCCATTTTCTCCCGTCTCATTGAAACAAATAAGCCTGTAGCAGAACACCACTGAATTTCTCCATCTTTACTAAGCTGCAGAAATCAGCAACATGCTCATGCAGAGGCACACAATAGCTGCACACCTGCAGCTTTATTTAAAGTTTCGACTCCCTGCATGAAATGTTGAACACTTTACCCAGTTTGTTTTGGCAAATTGGTGTAATCTAAATAGACTGAAAAATATATTGACTAAGGTTAAAAGGAAAAAGTAGCATATGTTCCTAACTGTGCCTTTATATTACTCAAAGATTCTTATTTGTTACTTGAGAAAATGCCCTTTGTTGTTGAGCTGCTACAGTAGGAAGCAGATGGCTGTTTAAATCCCAGAATTCCCACCAGAAAATGTGAACAGATGTCTGTAAGCAGAAATAGGAAAAAAAAAATCTTTCTGTAAGTCCATACACTGGGAACAGAGCTATTTATGAGATTTTTACAAAAATCTGTCTGCTTCCAGAAGCCAATAAAACATTTTGTCTCCTTTTATCTTTTCCCCTTCTTCCCCCTCACTTTAAAAGTATACACCTCTAACATGGATGGGGCTTTGATAAAACAGCCCAACTTTTATGAGTGTAGGAATAGTCCTAGTAACACACCTGGCAACTTGATGTGTCTGTCTTCCTCAAAATGATAGCTTCTTTTCCATATCTGTTGACATTACTGGTACAAAATCTGTCATTTACACAAGAGCTATACTACAGAGCAAAGCTTAATGCAAAATAGACATAATTTCAGAAGGTCTAGCCATTAAAAAAGAGCAGAGATGTAGGTGGACAAGGTAGAATGGTCAGCAGAGGTTTTGCTAACATAGCATAGCCTAAATCCTGTGTCTGGTTCAAATATTCATTTGCCCTCCTTTCTTTTCAGAGTTTTGTATCCATTATACTAGAAAGGAAGACTGCTTTCTCTTAATGACACCATTTCACCTCTAAGAGTACATAAAACTTAATGCACAAACACGCAGCAAAAGATTGACAGCTGCCCATAGGCACCATTTAGTGTCACGGATGCATAACAGAAGTTCAGAGTTTTGAGAGGGGGAGAAACCCAAATGTAAAATACAGACTTTATAATATGATACCCCTTGGAGATTACAGAATATAAACCCAGTTTAAGCTCAGTTTTTGTGCCCTTAAGGATTCCTTTCTGATGTTCTCCTACAGTTGACTTTCAGCCCTTAGAACAAACAGAACCACATGTGAGATTTCTCATGAAGTTGCTGAGAAATAAAGTATCTTTATGACAGCTAAAACAATACGGAGAAAACAGTCCTATATTCACATACAGAGCAATGGGTTTCCAGGCATCAGAATGTGCTCTTGGGGTTACTATCAGCTCACTGCTCAGTAGAGATCAGAAAAGCAAATCGAGGCTAGGAATTACTAAGAAAGGAGTAAATAACAAAATGGATGCTATCATTCTCAAATTGTGCGTGATCACAGCTGAACAGCACAGACAACATTGGCCTTCTTTTTCCCTCCAGAGAGGGTTCAGAGAAGGTTTTAAAATATGCAATCACTTCTAAAAGAAAAAAACAAACAAACAAATGAATCCCAACAAATTAGGATATGACAGATGTCTGAAAAATCTGTTTATAATGACAGGAATTGATAGACAGGAACCGATTGCTCCCTGCTCCTCCCAACGTGGGGGCTGCATGTCTTCAATAAAGTTACCAGTTGCACAGGTCAGAATATGCAGAAAGGCCTAATTCTTCACACAGCAGGTACTGAAGATATAGAATGTACACATGTATAGAATGCATATGATGTACGTTAATGTTTTACATCAAATGTGAAAAAATGTCTGGGTAAGTTCATGGGCAAATCCACTGAGACAGTACAAATGCATAGAGCTCCTGTGCTAAAAATATTAGACTAGACTAGACTAGAATAGACTGTTTCACTTGGAAGGGCCCTACAGTGATCATCTAATCCAACTGCCTGACCAGCTGAGGGCTGACCAGAAGTCAAAGCATATTATTAAGGGCATAGAACACTGACAGGCTTGGGGCATCAACCACCTCTCTAGGAAGCCTTTTTGAGTGTTAGAAGTCCTGGTTAGTAGAGAAATGCTTTATAATGTACAGTCTAAACCTCTCTTGGCACAGCTTTGAATCATTCCCATGAATCCTGCTACTGGAACCCAGGGAGAAGAGCTCAGCATCTCTCTCTCTACTTCCCCCGCCTCAGATTGCTGCAGAGAGCAATGAGGTTGCCCCTCAGACCCCTTTTCTCCAAACCAAACAAAATCAAAGGTCACAGGTGCTCCGCACAGGACATTTCTTCCAGCCCTTTCACCACAGTTTTTCCCCTCCTCTGGATGCATTCATGGACTTTCACATCCTTCTTAAAGTGTGGGGTCCAGAAAGGGACCAGAAGCCAGCTCAGTTCAAGTAAACAGTACATGAGCCCAGAGCCCAAACCCAGAGCCCAAACTCATCCTGGGCTGCATCAAACATAGCGTGACCAGCCAGCCAAAAGATGTGATCATCCTGCTGCATTCAATGCTGCTGCTTGTAAAATGTTTGAAGGCTGAGCTTGTTCTGCTCTTGTTCTCTGACGTTTTAGCACTGCCAGGGACAGGATGCTGGACCAAACAAATCTTTGGCTGAGCTGAGGTTAGTTCTCTGCTGTGCTGCTCAGAAGCCCCCACAGCCTAGGCAGATATCTAATGCTACACAGATGGACTGTAGAAAAGTTTCTGTTCTGCCATGCAGTGAGGAGCTACAAACATCTCCCTAATGGAAAGAGGATCAAAGCGATGGTAAACATAAAAGGTGAATGTAATTCATATCATTTTTGGTAGGGAAATTCTGAAGGTTATTGGGTTCCAAATGTATCCTACCAGAACTCATAAATATAGTTTTTAGATTCACACATTCCATATAGCATGCATGAGAACTTTTGACAGCAACTGCATGCTTTCAGAGATAAAAGAAGAAATAAATGCAAAAATGGAATTATTTTCAAAAGCTCAGTTAGAAACAGGCACCCGATTAGATGGAGTATCTTGACATTTTTTAATAAAACTGGGGGAAATGTTGCAAAAACAACAGGTATCAAGCAAAATCATGTTTCAAAGCAACTAATTTTCTAGTAAAAGAACATGCAAAGAAGCATTCTCTTCTTATTAAATACTAAGATAACATATCAGCATGTTTGGCAAAGCTGATAATCTGAGCAGAAACCATTGACATTGGCAAACCCTCAAAAGATTATTGTTTCAAGAATTTTAGCTTTGTGCTCTTGATATCAGTCTTAGTTTGTGATTAAAAGCTGAAGTTTTGAATCACACAGATTAAGGGGTTTTTTTCTGTAAGATTAAATGAAGATAATGAATTCATAAATCCATACCGGTGGTAATCAGAAATCCATGATTCAGCTTAGAGCTATGAATTTCAGAGGGGTACGGTTTTCTAAACAAAGTTTTATCATATACACCCACAGTTCCAGAGTAGGTCTATTCCTGAAAAAAACCAAACCAGGAGGACACAGTCAAAATGTCCTGTTAATTCCGATTAACTCATAATCAATTTTCTATGCAACTCAGCTGGTCTGCTAGGTTTTTTTATCAACTATAAGCACTTCTAGGTTTTGGTTTTGATTAAGAAGTACTTATTTAATACTTATTTTTGCAGAAACTATGTTCCTCATTTCTTGCTAGGGAAAAGAAACACTCAAGTCATCCACAAAATGAAAGGGGTTTTTCTGCACCTTTCCAAGTCATTTTCCCCCAAGAATCTTTCAGTACTTACAGAGAGTTATTGGCAGCAGGGTTAACTTGACATAGACCCATCATTTCTTTTACTCCACAGTCAAGAGATGTCAGGATAATATTTATGAAGATGCACTAATTTCAAGCAGACTTAGCCTGTAATGCTTCTTCATGCAATTTTTTTGTAAAGCAAACTAACCATATGGAAAAGTATTCACTGGATCTGTGAGTGAGAGGGAAATGCCCAGGCTTTCTAATACAGAAACAGTTTGAAATAACCAACAGCATTGTTTACTAAATTGATACTACTTCCTAAGGAGTTTCTGACAGCTATATGTGCCTTTGTCAAGGGATCTAAGTGACACTCAGAGGAGTATAAGTAGTTCTTTATTACTAATTAGCCATGTGGTTGGCTTTGAGATGTTTCAGCAAGAGCTATTGCTCTCAGAATGTGGGATAATGTATAGAACCCAAATTTGCAGCGTTCATTGCAAGCCAGATATTCATACAAGGAAGAAATGTCATAGTAGGAACATATATCAAGTTGTGGAAATCATAAAGGGAAAGGAAACAGTCAGAAATTTCAGCAAATCTAGCACTCATGTTAAGTAGATGGTCTACAAAGCATTCAATTTTAAGGCTTCTGTAAAACTGAAACCAATAAAATAACAGCTCAGCTGGTCCATAATCTGATCCTTGTTTCCAGGCCATGGGCAGAACTGCTGATTAGAACCCCAGAATTAAAATTTCTGTCTTTTCCATAAATGGTGGAACAGGCCTTCTGTAGCCACCCAGTGAGCACTAGGTGAGAAAATTGAAAAAAAATTAAGTTGTTCCCATGATGAAATTAATTCCTAAAAAAATGTCAACAAACAAACAAAATAATTAATCCTATCATGCTTGAAGGAACTATCCTGTTTATTCAACACTGCAGCATTTTTCAGCTTTATGCAAAGTGCAAAATGTCTGGCAATTTGCTTTCTGCTGAACCCAAAATAAAAAGTTCAATTAGACTTTGCCAGATTTTTACAGTATTAGCATAAAGCAGAGAATTTCCATTGAATGAATGTTCTGGATGTCATTAGAGAAAGCATCCAAACTAGTTGAAGGCTCATACCGGTTCCAGAGTTATAGATCAGAAAGATGGCTCGAAATCTGAAGCGCCACTCCTTCAAATTTCTATTCCCTCCCCCTACCCTAACAGTGAAATAAACACAATTTACTCCTCTCCAACCTCCTCCCACTAGTTCCTCCCCATCTCCAACCTTTTCTCCCCAGCCTTTATTTTCACTTGAATGAAAAGAGGAGAGTTTTCCTCCCGGGTGTACCCGACAGGAGCTGGACAAGTCACAAACACAGATGCTGGGTGTCAATGGGTGCCAAAGACCACTTTGCTGTATGTGTAAAAAGGACATGTACACCATGTGCACTTGCAGGAGTAGACAGTAGTGTGACCTTCTTTTCTTTCTGAAGATACAGAAATGAGGCAAAGACAATGTTTTTGAGACAGTGAAAATAATGAAAGATGGGGTCCTGGCTACTTAGAGAGGCATAAGAGGAGTTTCCTTCATCTCTCCTCCTTCCTGAAAAGAGCTACATGGAAAGTAAAACAGAAGTCAACTGTTTCTTTCAGGATCTGTCTATGTTAGTTTTAGAATACAATGTTTTTTGTAACAGATGCCTTATCTAAGATGTAAAATCAGGTGAGCAGGAAGACCTGTGCAAAACATTTTTTTATTCTTAGCTTATGACCCAGCTGCATCCATCTCCAGACATTTTATGCTGATAGGGGCAGTAATTTCTTCATCCATCAAACTGCCTCTCTAACCTACCACGAGGACTTCCTCATTCTGACTTCAACCTCCCAGAAGTGACTCCCTCTGGGTAGCACATTCAGGGTTTTCCACAATAGCTAAGTGGTAAGTCATATTTGTGGAAAAGTTAAAGAATGTGGAAGAGCACAAAATTTTTCAAAGAAAAAAAATTCAAAACCTAGACTTGGCTAAGTTTGTTTGGGTTTTGGTTGTATTTTTCTTTGTTTGTTTGGTTTTTTCCCCCCGGTGTTTTTTGGTTTTTTGTTTGTTTGTTTGTTTTTTTTTTAAACCACTGTGAGAGTCTTTGTTGTGGGATATGTAGTGCCTAATGACCAGATTATTTTAAAAGAGCAACTATAACACGCAGTATCTAGTCCTTTTTCTCCTTTTTTTCCATAATACAGTGTCCATCACATACAGAAATTCACATCACTTAAGAAACTGGGCCACTGGTACTAGGTGTTTAATTTCTGCGACTGCTGTAATTTCTTGATACCTGTCTCCCTGAACTGCTAGTTGGTTTACCATCTGCTTCCATGTGTGCAAATCTGCACCTCACTGACAATCTTATACAGGTTTGTCAAACTGCCTGGAGTTCTGTGGGCATCACCAGAGCACAATAATAAAGAGGCTGTCAAAAGAACATTTAATTTATGACATAAACATAGTATACAAGATAGTTTTTGCAGGTTTTTTGTATAGGTCCCTATTGCATAGACCAAGACAGGCTTCAAACAACAGAAATCAAGACTTCCTTTTTGCATTTAAGACTGGAGGGAACAGGCAATAATGTAAGAAAAAGAATAAAATAATGTTTTAATTTTTCTTTAAATGAAATTACAGGTATGATCTGAGTCTTCAGAAGTACAATATCTGTATAAACAAGGAGATGTTTCATAGAGGCAAAGAAAGACATTTTTTGTGAGGATATAATGTCCGAGTGAGTTTTTACAACATAACTCTTAAGACCTGGGCAATACAGAATTGAAACATAAAGCTGTCTCACAGCTGATCATCAGAGGAGTTCTATGGAGCTATTCCATATGGCTTTAGAGCAGCCATTTGGGTGCTCTAGAGTTTGCTCACGCTCATTTTGTTTTGCACTTGAATTCAAAATTAGAGATAACAGTGTGAAGTAAAAGTAGTTCTCTGCACCCTATCCAAGTGGAAGTCAGTCACATTCCCATCTCTGGGCCAAGGCTGGAGATGGTAATAATGGGTCATGTGCATGGGAAGTAATAGTCTGTCCAGAGATGGAATATAGTTGTTTATTCTAAGTTCAGAGAGTGTCTTATTTAAAATACATTTCGGGCACACTGGGATTCAGGAAGTAATGTAAAGTGTACCTACAGCTGCAGCAAGCAATAAAACAAGGTGAATCAGGGTTGTCCTGGATGGCAATGTTGCATTTCACAGTGGTTTTCTCACTACTTCAGATCCATATGTAGAAAAATACTGAGTCATCTAAAAATTAAACTAGATCTTGTCTTTCAGTCATATTAAGTGCTCAGTTTATTCTCTTAGATGATGCTCTGCCAGGTATCTGCCACTTGCTACATCTTTGCTGCTTTAAAAGTATTTTCCATTTATGCAATGTTTTGCATATTGGATGAAATGCATGAATGACAGGAAAAAAAGAAGAGATAGTAAAAAGCTTCTGATAGGTTTTGCTCAAGAAGGGATAAAATGCAAAATTAACGAAGGTTAGGGGAAAAAGTGGAAAGAGAATATAGAGTGATCTACCCATATATTCTGGCCCATGCATTATTTTTACCTTTTTTTCTTACTTTGAAATCACTCCAGTAACCAGAACTGCCTCAGCATTAGATGCATAATAAATATTACATTTGGTTCTTCTTTAGCTTTACCATTACTTTTTATCCCAATCCTACAGCACTACAGCACATATATCACCACCTCGAACTCCTGTGCCTGAAATCAAAGTATAAACTGGCTATACTTTGCTTCTGTAGTGTGTTAATATTCTGGTTGCTAAGGTGATGCGCTTATCGAGTTAACTCTTGACGAGTAGTTTGCCTGAATAATGCGACAATATGAGTCAGTGCAGAGCACTGTACAATGACAGCTAGATAACTCCTGATTTTTCAAGCTTAGTCCTTTAAAATTAGTATAGACACCCCCAACCTTCACTGCATTCAGCTGCACAGCTTATACATAGGCCTAATTTTCTACAGTGCCACCAAAATAAAACAACGAAAAAATTCCCGCATTCCTCCTCCAAAATGACATCAATATTATAGCATTCTGGACACAGCTTTAAAGGAAGACAGAAACAAACAAGGACACTTTTCTATGTTCACTGGGTATCTATTTATGGTGGAATGATGTTAAACCCTCAGTAAGGAACCCACAAATTTTGGATGTTTGCGTTGGAATAAAGAAGGGACAGGAGACAGCCCTTTCGGGGAAAACAATCTGTTTGCCTCCTCCTGCCCTCATCTATCTTCACTTGTATCTTTACTCAGCCAGAAAACATTTCAGTGAACACCCATCCTTGCAATTTGGAAAAAACATTTAGTGACGCTATCATCTTCCTACTTTGTACTTTTAGCCACCTACACGTGACATTGTGTTTCTCTAATAGGCCATTATGTTGTCTGCTTGAAAGCGTTTGTTTGATACAACTCCTTGCAAAAGTACTAGAACTCGAATTTACTTCTATCTTTCTAAAAAGCATTTCAGATGTTTAATTTTTTTTTTTTTTTTTTTTTCTTTTAATGATGCTACTTTCAAATGAAAGCAGCTCTCTACCTGTAACTTCAGATCTGCTCTCCCATATTATGGTTGATCCTTCATAACAGCCAGGAAGGTTGCGGTTAAGTAATTTGGTTTGAACACTCTTCACTCTCCCTGCATTACCACACATAAAGCTCAGATTTAGGAATAAAATCCATCCAGCTCTCACTATCCCCAGAGATATCAGGCTAATTCCCACCGAATGAAGGGGAAGAAGTGCTAGGGGTCTGCTTTCAGAGCTGATAGCCTTTCAAGAACAGTTGTTAACCAGATTTAAATGACAAGTAAGGACATTCAGAGACAACCTGGAAGAGAATACTTCAGTTCTTTCCTTAAATTATAATCAATTACAATTTTTAAAAATAATTTTCTTATTCAATTATTAGTAGTCATTAAAATCAAAAGTGAAATTAAAACTCATCTGTCTTCTGGAAATAACAGTTACACATCCATGTTGAAAGCAGAGGGGCCTTTCATTTTATAATCTTATTTTGTAGGCATTCTGCTTGGAGATAGCCTGAAGATCAGCCAGAGGAGCCAGGTGATGCAGCCTGGGAACTGCAGACCACTCCAAGCATGTGACAGAGAGCAATCATCAAGGTGAATGTTATAGATGCAAATGAGCTCTAATACTGAAAGATGTGAACAGCCAGAGCACTGAGCTATCTGCATACACAAAAGTCACTCAGTGCCAGCACTAGGTGACATTGACGAAGATCACTGCGTATCAGTGAATAAAAAGTTGAGGGGAAATGGGAGTGCTTACTCTTCTACCCCTCCATTTTAACATTCAACCTGTGAGTGATTTTTGAAGGCAGAGATATCCAAAGCTTTCTTGTGTGTGTAGTGAGGAGTCTGTTGAACAGGAAACCACTCCCTACTCTTCCCTGCTGGTCTGAGACCTTAAAAATAGCAGATAGACAACACCTCTATGACACATTTGCATAGCCTTTTAACTCAAGTACTTAGATCAAGCAACTCCTGAAAGATGTGAATATCCCTTCCCTCCAGCCAGCACACTCCTGGTCTCCTGAAGGAAAAGAAAGAAGCAGAAATGGCAGGCAGATGTTCCTGACCCCTAGAAGAGCTCCATGCTGTGAAAACAGGAATGAGAATACATTTGTTCCTCCATAAGATCAGGCATTTCTTGATAGATTTTGATGCTAGGGTCAAGTCAGCATCTTTATACCCAAGCTGCAGTTCAAGTGATCTTTCTTTGTAAGTTTTCTATTCCTTGGCAATCACCATTTCCAAAAGTGAGTCAGTTCCATGATAATATCTCTTTGTGGCAGTCACCCCATGTAGCTCCCCAAAACCCAGACACAGATCAAGTATGGAGCATGTCCATGTGCCTTGCCACTGCTGAGAGTCTCCTACCCCAGGCAGAGCCACTTCTCCAATACTAATGCCAGCCCTATTATCTTATTTTTTTTTCTTTTACTCCTTTGGATACTCTATCCCTTGAATGTTTCTTAGGATGGGATTCCAGAGTTCTAAGATCCCTTGAAAGAAAAGGAAGAAATCCAGGGTCACTTTCCCAGACTACAGTGGTGGATTTCTGCCTCTGCCCAGCACTATGCAGTATTTATTTCATCTTCTGGCTTTCTTATTCTTTGCTCTAAAGTAATGAGAGTTTCTTGATTGGCAAGAGCACTGATCAGACCAGTAATAATCTGCTTACATGCTTCATCAATGAAACAGAGCTAGGCTACAGCAGGCTTGTACTGCACATCGTCACCAGACCCACTGGGGATTAGGATGATTACAGCAGTGACCAAGGCCATGGAAAGGATTTTGTCCTGATCATGCTTTTCCTGCTGACACGCTATCTGCGGCAGCCATTTCCTTAGTCAGGTTAATGAAACCCTCTTTTGTTTGTGTTTTCTCATTTAAGAAGACAACTGCTATAAAAAAAGATCACCTCTCTGACCTCAGCCATTATCTCTCACTGTGGTTTTTCATCACTGAATCTGTTAATTGAAACTACAGAGTCAGAAGAGCAGCACTCTACATAGTTTAGCTCCTAATCATGTGAAACCTGAATCCCAGCGAGGAATTTATGTATAACACCAATTATGACTGACATTCCCTGTTAGGGTGGGAGATAAAAATCACATCTCAGTGTAGCTGGAATGGTCTTGCAACCTCTCTGCAGCTGGCTTAATGTTTCTATACAAATACCTTGACCTTTAGAAAAGAGAGAGGAGAGGAAAAGCAGGAGATGTTTTTAGCATTAAATGATTCCCATTTGTAACTCTGTGAATGGCACATTTGGTCCAATTTCCAGTCTCTGGCATTTCTAAACTGCCATGTTACAAACAGGCAGCAAACTATAAACTTTCTCCCTAGAGGGAAGGCAGGCAATCAAGTCAGTTCTCCAGCCAGCAGGTCTGTGGTGCTTCTGTGTCAGAAATCCTGCACCCACAGACAGCGTGGGGCAGTTCTGTCTGGTTACAGTGCAGGGCCATAAGCAGCAAGGTAAACACAGCAACAAGGAACTAGCGATGTATCTGCATAGAGGGTACCTCTGCAAAGGCATAAGGGTGGTGGAGAATTGGGACTCAGCTCCTTTTACCCACTCTGCATTGCACTTAATTCACACAAGTACTGGAGAAGATGGTTCCGAGGCTAGTATTTATTCCTGTCATTCTCCAATGCTATAAAAGGGTCTGGGAAGAGAAAGAAAAAATAAAAGAAATAATCAATATGGAAAGGAATTGGAGGCATTGAATGAAAGTCACACAGGGTTTGTCATTCTGCAAGTCTTGCCTTTTTTCCAGCATCACTAGGAGATATTGCTTATATGCTGAATGTAAGGAGTAGTCACAAGTCACCAGCAACTTTATAATGTAAATAAGTATCTCAAATGGGGGATTTGTTTAGGAATCTGATCTGACCGTTTGTTACAGATTTAAATTTACTCTTGTTCCACCATAGCGTCACTGTGATCCAAGAAGTGTTGAAAATTAAGTAACAAATGGGTTCACACAAAGTAAAGACATCTGTGTTGTGGGGTGGTAGGGAAAGAAATTCATATTTGGCCCTTACCTCATCTCCTAAAAAGACCAGGAGAGAGTCAAATGGTGTTTTCACACAGCAGGTTAAAGAGGAAAGGACAAGGTTGAAAAAAACCAAGAAACAAACAAAGACCTCATATTTCAGACAGATGTTCTAAAGTTCCTTCTGTTTGTTTGCATGTTTTTCTATAATTTTCAACTCAAATACATTGCTTTATTTTTTTTTGTGTAATCTTAGCTTCAGCAGTTTCCATGTACTAGACCCAGTTGAGGGAACAATTTAAATATTGAGCAAAAAATATAAATTCCATGCCTAAAATGCTATTGAAGCAAAAGACATGTCATGTATTTGCTTAATTGCAGCTCTCATCAAACTCAAGTAAATTTTTTTGTTTACATGGATTTTGCCATATTGTTTCTAATAAGAGGAGGAAATAACACATTCAGATTTTTCAGCATCTGATAGTGATGACTTAGAGGGTAGCCTTGATAAAGCTTGCATTCTAACTCCCATTTGGCACCTTACAGCCCACAAAAGCTACAGCAGTGCCTTTATCATGAATTTGGGAGTAGAAGAGATACAAGACTGTCACACCCAGCAACCAGGAGGGTGCAAAAGAATCAGCCTGTCGATGGACAGCTCTGTTACTTTAGTGAAGCTCAGCAGGTACACACTGTATAACAAAGTTTGCTTTTTGAGATGTTCACATTTGTCACTGCTCCTAGCAGCATCCGCTGTTCTCAAGACAACTGTGGAATCTCCCCTTTTATCACCCCATCTTCATGCCAGTCATAAGCAGGAGCTGAATTCAGTCTCACATCTGCAACAAATTATTTACTGGCAGCTAGAGTGAAAAATGGGAAGTTGGGCAGATTTACAACTCTGTTAGACAGCTACACAAACATTTTCAGATGTTTAATATTTACAGGAGTGGATGAGATTGTGCATTAGGTTTCTCTATCGGTGAACATAGTTTGTAATCTTGAAATTGCAAGCTGTGTGGACATATGCTTTAGTTGGATTGCTGAACATTTACTCTGAGGAATCAAGACAGCAGCAGGAGTTTACATTTCTGCATATAACCTAAGGTATGCTCCGTGCATCATCATGTGTGTCGGTCCTCAGTGCTAAGAATTCAAAGCAAATGAGTTCAGCCACAGAGAACTGGGGTGATGGGGGAACAGACACCACATGGGGGGACCCATACATGACACCTCAAAAGCCTTTTTAAGTGCAGGGGTGCCAACAAAAGGATATATAGGAAATATACTTAAGTCTTGTGAGTTCAACTAGAGGCTGAGTTGTGGGGAAATAGACTGTGTGATGGAAGGGTGTCCTGGTTTCAGCCACAAACAAGGGGAATGTCCACACATGACAACATGTTTTGCTACTACTCTGGCAGCAGCTTCAATTTTTATCTCTAGTTCTGTAAGGCAAAAACACAGTCTCTCTGCTGTCTGATTTGAAAAACAGGTGGCAAACAGTCATCTCCAAGGGAGCAGTATGAAACTTGCATCCACAGATGCTGCTCTGAGGGGAAAGGAGTTATTAAATCAATGGTCAGAGAGACAAGGAGAGCTTAGATCAATGGTCTCAATTTAGCGACCTTCCTGGGCAACAGGACACTCATTTGCACCCTGAAGAGCAATCAGGAATTTTTTGCAGAAGTTGTTATAATGGCTTCCAAGTAGTTTTAATCGGGAGAACTGATAGCATCATCTCTACATCACTTCTGCTAACTGAAGAGCCCCAGAGGCAGAAGAGCCACAACCTTCCTCTCTGGACTGTGTGTGCCAGCCAGCCACACAGTGTTGCTCCCGGCCAGTGCAAGCTCCTGGAGCACAGTGGGATGGGCACTCTCCCACTGCTGAGTGCACACACATCTGGCTCCAGGCCTGGAGGAGCTCCTACAAGATGCCCAGACAGAGATCTTAAAGCACATAACATGGGAGTGCTGGTACAGTTGGTAACTCTCCCAGTCATGGTCAACAGCCTGGAGTAAAATTTCAGTGGGAAAGTGGCATAGAAGCTGAAGGGAAACATGCCATAACGAAGACTGTGTGCTGTGTCAGTGCTCCCTGCCCTTTCTGCAGCAGGAAAGTATCTTCCATGGTGGCCAGCAAGCCAAATTCAATGAGAATAACCTACAGCAGTGATCTGTCAGGTGGCAGCAAGAGGCTGAAGTTAATATTCTCACAGGAGCTGAAGACCCCAATAACAGCATGTGGTGCACTGAGGCTGCCAACATCCAACTCCCATGTGCTGCTCAGCCTTCCCAGGGTCTGGGCTGTAGGAAGGGCTTTGGGCAGTCTTCCTTGCCAGAGGGAGAGCAAATGCCTATGGCACATCACCATCCAAACGGGGCTACTGCTGGGTACATCCTCAAGTGCAACACCCTAGTTGCCATTTTTAAGAGCAGCTAGTGTTTTTCTGTTGTGCTGGGAAGGACAGCTCTGTTTCTGTGCTCCACTGGGCTGGGCACTGCAGGCAGGAGCAATGAGCTGACAGATACCTGCAAGATGCCTCTTCTGTAAGTATACTACCTCTCTCAAGCACCACACTATGTTTACATCAGTATCAAATGGAGACTAAGCTAAAGTTTGTTTTTTTCCTTCTTGACTTTGCTTTCCTGACCTTAAACATGAAATCTTCTCCCTGTTCCTTTGAGGCTGCTGGAAGTTTCCAGGAATGAGCGATTTCTCTGACACAGATCTTGCTAAAAGGAGTCCTAGACAAATACACAGCAGTGTCTAAAGACTGGCAAACTACTCCTAGTAAAATATCAAGTGCAAACATTTACAGGTTATAAGAAAAATTAATGTTTCAGAGCCTGGGATGAGCTTGTTTTCCACTCATAAACTGGCATTCTAGAACCCTCAGTTGAAATAGTACAAATGTGTTTATTAAAAACATATATTAAAATGCATGAGAAAGTAGGATTACAAAAAATAATCATCAAGAACAGATGACCCATTTGTAGTGGGCATTTGCCCACTACAAAAAAGGCAGGAAAAGGAAGAAGATGGCTGAAATCAGTTGTAAGAAAAAAAAAAACAGCAAAAACTATATTAAACTTTTCTATAGTTCCCAGCAAAAACTATATGAAACATTTCTATAGTTCCCATCAGCATAGGGTCTACGGTTCTTTAAAAAAACCAGTTATTTTTCTTGCCTTAAATCCAAAGTAGTCCTTGGCTGCTTGATTTTTGCTAAGGCAATTAGATTTTCTGAATTCCTTCTTCTTTCCCCATTGTGGGGAAAGTTTAAACACCTTAAAATCTTGCCTAAAGCTTTTTATATTACAAAGGCAGTCTCATAAACCTGCTTGAATTTAGGCTCAGCTGAGAGTATAAATTCGATATAGAATTATTTGGAATTTGTACTAGAAAAAAGGAAGCAAGGCTTTCAGAGGAAGCCAGTTCAGAAGTTCACTTTTTAAGAAAACCAAAAGTAGTGTACGTGGATAAAATCACTCTCTAAGCCCCTAGACACAGACTTGTAGTAGAATTGTTTAAAAAAAGGTTGAGCGAGCTGTTCTTTATACCTTTATCAAAAAGCAAAATAAAAATGAAGAAGTAATTCCACAGTTATTCCAACAGGGAAGGAAGAGATGGAGGGACCAGAGGGAATGCTCACTAAGCAAGAGACAATCAGCAAACTTTCACCTATTTGGCTTAAGCTGCACAGTGTGTCACATGCACCACTAGTACACTTGCACTTTGCATTGTAGTGCTTCTTTTTGCCCTTTACTTCAGATTGTTTTCCTCAAAACTGGTATGAAAGGGTTTCTTTCCTTTTCTAGTGGTCCCAGCAAACTTTAAACCATCTGAGTGGCATACAAGATATGTCCACAAAAGAGAAAATTAACACCTGAAGGATTCTGAAAACTCACTCCTTTGGAAATATGCTACCTTCAGAACATTGTTAGCCCTGTCCACACCCTCTTCTGTAATGAAAAGTTACTCATTCTGGAATTTGTGCCTGCAGGGACTGTGCTCAGACCAAAGGTCTTTATGTTAGGATGAAGCGCTATGTGTACTTGGGATGCATTGGGAACAATATCCACAGCAGGTGGCAGAAAAATGCCTCCTTGGAAGACAAGACAGAAGGCACTAATTACTTTCAGTATAAAGATTAAAATACAGACATTTGCATGGTGTTACACATCACTAGTCAACTCCCCCGTATCATTAGTCCTTCCACTGACTTCAAAGCAGAACAAATTTCTTTCATGGAGAAGCATACTTTCATTAGTGCCATAGTGAAAAGGTATAATCCTTCCTTCCCCCTCCCACCCTGCCATTCCCATTCTCCACTGAACAGGAAACTAAATCTCAAATCAGCTTTTCCTTTTACTTGCACAGGTGCTCAAGAAAGACCTCAAAGAATAGCTGTTTAGGAAACAGTGGGAGAAAGCAGACTTTGAAAACATGGAAGAACCCTACTGTGAGCATTTTTCTTGATGGATCCAGGACTGTATTTACAACAAGGAAATTAAAATAATCCTGTAAAATAAAATGCTCCTTTTCAGTACCTCACCTCTTGGCTGCATGTGGAACTTAAACAACTCCACTTGTACTACAGTATAATTAACAACTCCATTACAATTAGTATACAACTTCTGCATTTGGCTGAGACTCATTTCAAGGATAAAATCCTGTGTTCCAAACCTGGTGACCCAAAAAGTAAGTATTGAGCAAAACAGTAATTTGGTATCTGCATGCATCCATATTTGAGGCCACTTTAAATGATTTTACTAGGTTTGACACACAGCAAGATTGGTTCCTGAATCATATTTTCCCTTTTCCTTCTCCATTTAGCCCATTCGGAAATCCATTTTTGTTCTCAGCCGATGCAGGGCGGGAGGGGGAAAAAACCATAAAAGCAAGAGTCTCGTACTTCTTAAAAAGCATTCAGAAGAATGGGAGCTGGGGTTCAGGAAAATAGTTAGCTTGTTAACGCTGTCCAAAGCAACAAAAACCCAATCTTCCCCATCTGTACTTATAAATACTGCACTTAACAATTGAAACAACTTCCTGGCACTTTTGGCCTGACCTAGCAATTACTAGAAGCCAGTATTTCTTTCATTTAAACTTTATCTTTTAGACACAGGCTAGCTCAGTTCCAGTGTCACCACCTCTGCTTCTACAAAATGCTGAAGATTATATCATATGAAATGCTTACTGGATTGAAATTACACCCCCAAGTCATAAGCAAACAGGAGAAATAGGGACTGTAACCAGTACGGAAATGGAAAAGGCTGTACTTGCAGAAGACAGGCAAAATAACTTGGTTTGTACATACACTTCAGGTTTGATAGCAGTTTCTCCTGAAACTGCATTTGGATGTATTTTAGAGTTGAAATTACAGCTTTAGCTGCTTACTTTGTACAGCTATAACAACCTCTAAGACAGTGCTTAAATATTAATGAAAGAAATAGCTATTCCATCACTCAGGCTCCCCACCCGAATGCTCACAGCAAGGTCTCCTAGGCAGATTTCTATGGAATTTAGCCAACCTGTACCTCTGATCAGCAAATCAATTTGATACAAAAAGGACCATTGGTAATCAGATGCTAAACAGAAAGCAATTTGACAGAACATGTATTTGCACATTAGATCAGGAACAAGAGGACACATGAAATACGGAGACATGAAAGAATCAGTATTTACACTTGAGACAGGCTAGTTTGGACTAAATATTTAGTTGTGTTTTTCCTTGGACTTAAGATAAAACATTAAAAGACCAGTTCAGAAAAATTGTCTCAGCTTATAATAGTATGTCTCTTTTTCCTATTAACTTCTTGAAATACAGGCACCTATAAATGTATTTTACCAAACCTGCCACAAATTTTACTCACAGATAGGTCAGTTAAAGATTTACCATCTGTTGGTATTTTTTGCTGACAATTGCCTCAATACAGTAATCTCACCTAGACAGAAGTAAACTGAATTTATTTATTTCACTTTTCCCAAATACAGTAAGTTGTCATGGTATAACTTGGGGCCACAGGGATGTGAGGCCATGTAAGGGATAAGTGAGGGAAGATTACATTTAAAGGCTTACTGCTTTAAGTACAATACTACTTTTCTTAAGAACTAAGATTTGGGAGATTTTCAGGCTTTAGCATCTAGCAATATGATCTACACAAGGGAATATTTCTATCATTTACCAACATTTCTAAGTATTAGGCCAAGGAAACATTATGAATACTTTATTTAGATCTTAAAAGACTTGATTTTAGTAATAAAACAGATATTAACACATGAAGGATACAGCTTTAATACACATCATAATGCAGCCTGCTACTAAAAGTTTGGTTCTCCTTTTTTCCTGCTCCCCAGCTTAAAAAAAAACAAAAGGAACATAAAAGAAAACCAATAATGGTGTTTGTCTCTACTGAGAAAAGTATAATAAAGTTACACTCTCCTTTATATATCAAGATTTTAGACAGGACTGGAAGTGCTCCAGGCCAGCTCTGACAGATATGGTAAACACAATTTCAGACTTCCTACAAAAACAAAAAGCAGAATAATATGTTCTTAAAGAAATAATGCAAAAGAATGCAGACATAATGGACTGACATGAACATTGAAGGAATAATTTGTTTTGTGCTGACTATCAGATAATTTTAATTATTTGGAGTAATATTTTTGAAGGCTGTGAGGTGGGGCTTTTTAGCAAGTTCAACTTTTTCCTATCTTACTCCTGTTCTTCTACTGCAAAAATACCCTACAGAATTGTACATAACTGCTATGCAGTAGGAATATGTAGTACACATTCAAGTTCCCATAGCCGATTCAAGTATCTAACTCATCTCAATAGCTGACAGAATTTTTGTAGAAGGACCCATGTGGGAGAGCCTTCCCTGTCTCCATTTACTTTGGGCAGTGCTTTACAAGAAAACAGTTCAGGAAAACAGCTCATCTTCTGCAAATAGCCACTCCTTGGTGAAAAATGCAGCAGCACAAACTACATAGCAGTGGATGAGGAAAGAAGAACCAGAGAATATCTGTTTTCATGGTTTATCTTCTGCTACCTCATTCCTGCTTGGAATAGGGCAAAGGCATCTCTTTCTTCTACAGCTATCTAACTTAGTAGAGCTTGGTGCAAATTTTACCATAGATTTCATATTAATTCATACCATAGCATATGCATAATTCATATGCAATTATAATAAAAACATGAATTATAGCATACAGATTAGTATATTACATACTATATTTTATAATAATTCAGACAAAAACTATATATTTCCTCTTAATTTCATATTAATTCAAAACTGAATATTTATATCTGGGATTTTTAATTAAAAAATACTATTCTGAGAACCCAGATACTCATATATGTTCAGGTTCTTAATTCCTCTTGAATTCAGTGGTGTGGGATTCAAGCATTTTCATATTTCAGGGGCTCTTGAAAACAGTCATTATCCAATGATTCCCTACAGACCTCAGGGAGGGCAGATATAAAGAAAGCAAATATTCAGAAGTCCTTCCAGTAGGAGATACGGTCTCCATAGGCATCAAGCATGGAGAAAGGTTGTTAGTCTGGCTAACAATTATACTGTATCTAAAATACCACACAATTAGTTGCCCAAAATTTATAAGCTAAGAAGTGATTCTTTTCTTTTAACAGCATCCCACATTTCACTGCTGTTCAGGGTCACTAGAATAACTCCGTTCTCCATATTTATTAAGATTTTACTGTCCTAGGTTATCTGGCAGCGACCTAGCACACAGAAATTCCCTCCTTTGCAGCAGAGACCTACTGATGAACTATTTTCATAGAGTCATAAAGGCATTTATATCCATACATATTTCATTTCTACAGAGCAGAGCACAACTGATGACAAAGGATCCAGAGGGTGGCACCTGTGGGTGATACCAGTGTCAGCTCTCCCCACCAGGGTGGACCAGTTCCCCAAGCCAAGCATTTCCAAGATCAGTTGTAATCACAGTAGTAACAAGTGCACTAACTTACAGCCAGAGAAAGGCTCATTTTTTTTTCCAGAATTCATCTGACTGCATAGCAAATAAATTTCACAGGCTGATATTTCAGAACGATCATAACAACAGTGAGATTTAATTCCCACTGCACACCAAGCAGCTTCAAGGCTCTGAGAGGGAAACATATGAGAAGCCTAATTTTTAGCCACACAGATCAGCAGTTCCTCACAACAGGAGCAGAGTGGCAGCTTCCAGCTTTCAGGTCAGTCAGTGAAGCAAGACCTCTTTCCCCTAAATTCACCATAGGATTCAGAGTTCAAACGTGTTTGATGCGTGCAGCTGAGCATCAGCCATCCCAGCAGCATCGGCACGTGGGCTTTCTACACCCTCTGCAGACCCAGTAGCAAGAAGGGAATACAGAACACGTAGCCCGCTGAAAGCAGAGGTTCTCAAATATCTGAGGCAATGTTGGAGACTGCCCCTTGACTTTAGCCCAAAGCCAGGGGGTGCCTAGAAAAAAGATTCCAGTCATAATACAGAGGAAAAAAATCTATGCAGAATTTGAATGCCCAAATTCTTTGGGAAAGGAAAAAGAGGGTTTACCCAATATAGCTTTGTGTAGTAAACTAGAAGGGGAAGGAAACCAAGGCTGAGTTTTTTGCCTCAGTAGAAATAACAAAGGGGAGTTTTAACCCTGTCTGGGTGCTTTTGCTACCTGTCCACAAGGAGCACTCCTTACATCAGCCTGAGCAGGTAAGACCTGTGCTGCAAATCTTATTACTCATCTAAGTGATCTCAGTATGTAAGTAAATGATGACTTTCACTCTTTTGTACACAAAATTAATATTAGAAGATTCCAAGCCTTGTTTTTCCATAAATATCCCATTTCCTACAAATCAATGCTCTTTCATGTAATTTGAAAACTTTAAACACTTTCTGGAAGAGGAGAAAATTTAATCTAGATCTTTCCATATTCTAGGTCAGTGACCTAACTGCTGGTTTCCAGTCTAGGATCAGACCACCACCGTTCCTGTTCCATTGAAGTACTTTGTACTTAGGTGATTTCACCCACATGCTACCTCTGTTTCTATTGCTCCCATCAAACCTGGAAACCCTTAAGCAGATACAGCTAATTTTATTCATATTACTCGACTGAAAGTCTGACTCAATATGAGAACCCCTCTAGCAGAGGACAGCAGAGTGAGAGACAAGCACTACCCTGAAGACAGGCAAATTAAACTGCTATCTCCATCGTACAGGCTAAGCAGCAGAGGAGGAGATTAAGCAAGCTGCCAGAGGTCGCAGGAGAAAATATCTGCGGTAGCGTGAGGAGCTGAGCCACCTTGAACCCTGCTCAAAGCTGCAGACCATCACTTGCCTTTAGCCTATAACTAAAAGTGCAGGGGAAGCTTTACTTCTGTGAGCCTGGAGGGCAGGTTGTTTCTCAAGTGTTGCCAACTTTGTGAATAGTTTTGTTCATCTGCCTAGTGACATTTCCCTCTGCTGCTGCGTGCAAGGTCTCACACTGCAGCGGGGGAGAAGAGATTGCTGCTCGCAAAGGCAGCAAATATCAAACCTTAAGGAATCACCAGAAGAGCTGACAGGCAGGCAGAGCGTCCTAAACAACTTCAACTCATCCCTTAATCAATTGAATTGCTTTCCGCCTGATTGAGCCCCTTAGGCTTTCAAATCCCAGCATACAGACCAAGTATTAAAAACTACCTTTTGGTCTGCGTTTGTAACTGTAGGATTCAAGGTCAATTCCAAATAGGAGATCTTCACACAAATCTTCAAGATGATGACAAAAAAAAAAAAAAAAGGAAAAAAAAAAAGAAAAAAAAACCAAGAAAAAAAAAAAAAAAAGCTGAGTAGAAAATTAACCTCAGATGAAAGCTAGTAATAATCTTGACTCCTGACTCCTGATGCTCTCCGTGGCAAAAGAGTTTTATTATTCCCTCCCATCCCCTTAAAAGAGGAAATCCAGGCAAAAGCAAAAATATGAGAAACTGGGTTTTTTTGAGACGACACTGCCACCTATTGTCACTACTACATTTTCTCACTTTTTAATTAAGCCTTTTACAGTCCATCAAATGTCTGGTCAAAATCAAACCTTTCACCTTTTTCCTCAATCAAAAACTGTTTGAATTAACCCCAGCTCTCATCTTCTGCTGAAGATCCATCCCCAGAAACAACTCAGAATTTTGTTTCTTGCTTTCACAGCTACAACGAACCAATGAGAGAGTAAGCTCATTTCCCAATCCACGTACTGCAACTTAGACTACTCTTCATTTGGTAACTTCTGTCCTTTCCAATATTTAGTTTGTACAGTGAACAAATAACAGTTTCCCCTTACAATTGAACTCCAATGTTTTTGTTAATATCCTTGTACATATTCACACACATCTTATGTTCAGATCACGACTTTTAGCATAGGTCCAGAAAATACCCAAGGGCAGCAAATGGGCCCATATGGAGCCACTGTCAGTAAAACTGTACATCATTGCACTCCCATAGCAAAGCTGGCTTCCTCAGCAAAGCTGACCAGAGGGATCATGCAGCCCACACGTTTCTGCTCTGAAAACATTTGTGTGTTATCTTAAATTTATACATCAGTAATTCCAAACTGAAGTGAATATATTAATATTGCTAAGTGCAAGCAATGAATAGGCAAAACCCCGTGAAAGGTCAGGTACTTCATATAATTTCTGGAACCATTTCTTGCTTTCTTCAGTTACTTTTGGTGACTGGGTAATAGTACGTGGAATAATGCTTAGAGATGATAAAAATAATCACAAATCAGTTTAGACACAAATGGAAGTGTTTCTATATTAAAAGTTAATTTAATATGATTGCTGTCGCAATGAGAACAAGTAGCAAATCCTGGTACTATGCTAGAATTTTCCTTCTCAAAGGTAAGATGTTCCTTCCCACAGTAGTAGAAACCTTGCAGAATCATTTTAATCTATGCAACATTTTACATGTAGAAAAATCCCTCTAATACACGAATGAAAAGTTTCAGCATTTGATATCAAAAAAAGATGAGCTGAAAGAACATGCACATTTTTAAGGAAAAATAGGAAAACTTACTTGATTTTCTTTTAAAATTGTGGATGCTTTAGAGATTCTGTGGAGATGGGGGTGCTATGTTTAGCACCAGAAATTGTGCAAGAACAGCAAAAGCAAGCAGAAGACATTTGCCTTGTAAGGTATTTTAAAGTACCCCTGGGGAAGGATAGCAGTGATGAGCAGGGCTGTTATCCCTGCCTTGGTGACCTTCTTCAGGTGAACACATGTCATGGTCAGAGCTCACCAGATGCTTCAGGTGTATCTGGAGGGGGAAGGCCTGGGTGCTTCTGCCTTCTGTTACTCTTCTAGAATTAAGATAATTTGATTCAATTTTTTCCTGACCCATTCTTGATTGCTTACAACCAAGGTGATGATTACTTCTCTAGCTGGATCCAGCCCCATCTTTTCCTTAAAGGGGCTGAAAGTATCTCCTCTACCACCTTCAGTCCTTTAGGAGAACACAAGGCTGTTATCCTTCCCCTCCCATTGAAAAACAGACCTTTTTTGGTTTACACACTTTAATGATTTCAGAAGAATATTAACTATTTTCCTCACAGCAAATTTGCTAGAAGCATTATTAGAAGAGCAGTTTTGAAGGGTGTGATCATCTCTTGCAAGTTGTTTTTCTAACGTGTTTCAAGTAAAAAGAGTTCAGAGCCAAAGGAAGTTCTTCACAAGAGAGGATCATTTAAGCATGAAAACTCATTTGAGAAATAATTACCTCAAGTTTACTCAGTCCTACATATTCACCAGAAGCTGTTAAATCCTCCAAGTTAACAAAATAATATATAAACAAATAAATCAATGGGAGAGGGAGCAATAAAAATGGAAGTATTTTAACAAAGACCCAACAGCAAAGTGTGGTAAGGAGCTGTTTCTGCACAATTGAATATAATGATATTGTAATATGGGATCTGGGGAACCTTTTCCTCAGGTTTTGTAAGTGTTAGCGGCTTTAACTGTACTCTAAAGAAAAAAACATCAGATCAACAAGATATACAGCACAGTGCTGCTCTGTGTATACCCATTTTTTGGCAGGGAAAATAATTTGGCTTTCAGTCTTTGCTTTTTCTGGATTACTTCTTTCCAGAGAAAAAGATATTGTAATTTAGAAAACTCTTGTGGCAGATTTGAGGCTGAATCTTGGTGGTTATAGGCAACATTTACTGCATGGAGAAAAAGCATTTGGTGTAAGCAGAATGCACCAGATGTTTAAATTATTAAGTCTCTATAAACACGAGCCCCTTGGGGGCCTTTTTCTTTATTATAATCACTTCTGTTTATTTCTTCTCCCTATAATTCTGAATTCACACCCTTTGAGATGGCTGAGCTATGAAGGCTAGCAATAAAATGCACAGCCCTGGCAAATAAACAGGACTGTGTGGGATGGAAGGACACAGGGCTGTGAAGGCACCAGGTGATTGGACCTAGAATGGCTGGATGGCCTGTGCCTATCACTGAACACCACCTGGAGCAAGCGCAGTCAAGGACACAGTCACTTCTCTATACCTGGAAGTAACTAAACACCAAGGACGCTTATTTTCATTGTATTTTTCTCTTAACCTTTCTTCAGTGCTTTTTTGTCCCTTTTTGTATTGTCTGTTCAGGATTTGCTACAATTCCCTCCCATACATCACAACCTACTTTTCCTAATTATTCCTTCCATTTACGTTTGTTTTTCTAGCTTTTCCTACCATGAGATCAAATTCCCCTGCTGTCCTCCTATAGAGTGTGAGTCCAACAAGCTATGTAACTACATATCTATATCTCCAAGTAAATCCATTCTTTTCTAACAGGGTAATTAGTATTAAGCACAGTCTCATATTATTAACTTGGCAGGATTTATTTTTTGTGGAGCATTGACCCCCAGGATCTCATCTCATCTTTTTTCCATCCCACCAGGAGGATGGGAGCTGGCTATGCATAGTACATGCATAATCTGTGCTACAGATAACATGAAGGACTGATATTTGCTGCCTCTTATTGCCCTTATCTCAGTCTTAGGAGTTTTTAATCTCAGGACTCGGGTAGCCCCATGAAAAACTGAGTGAAAATAAATTGCATCTGATGAATCATATCATCACCAGCAGTTCCACATACAGGCTCTGGAAACTAATGCTATTTTAACATTGAATAATGCCCTCTTGTGGAGACTCTAATACTAGATTTTTCTTATTTTAAGACTTAGTCAAATCAGCTTTTCTCACAGGGATGATTTTTTTTCCCCTAGAGACCCAGCCAAAATCCCCTGCAGCAGCTCTGCCTGGGATTTCTGCCTTTCTCTCACACACTCCAGGGAACACCTTGTACCTCAGGTAATGTAAAAGGGAAGAGATGGGGAGACCACTGCTCATGAGTTGTGGGTTTGGGAACGCCACGTGGCATGAAGGTCAGTTATTCCCCATCTGCAGTGCACAGACCTAAGTGCTTAAGTTACCCAAGCCTGCCTTGCCAGTCATTAAACCATGCATGTGGAAACAAACCCCAAAAGTCTGCTGGGATTGTAGCCTATCACAGACTTATCACCTTTCCACGGAGTAAACTGGAATTTGGGACAAGTGTACAGTCATAGCACAGTCAAACCTAAATGATCAGAAATTTAGGTTTCTCTCTCTAAGGTCCTATGCGACAAAGGGGTCCCCCCTCCTTTTCCACCAGCAATATAGGAGATGGAACTATAACACTACTACAAGTTATTTAGATTTGAATATTTTATCTTAGACTTTCAAACTTTGCAGTTTCAAATTTCTTGACTATTACCCATCATAATGCAAGAATGAATATATACAAAAAAAATCAGCATTATGCTAGAATTGAAAGTACAGGAAAAGAAAATCAGTGAGTGTTTCAATCTTTCACTGCAATTCTGCCTTACTGCATAGTGGGAATTTTCACATTTAAAAACCACTAATAAGGGAACAGAAATGCAAGCTACTGCACTTTGTATTTGCTAAATATTTTGTATTCACTGAAAATCCACTCTTATGGTTTCAAACTTTTTTCAGAATGAGTAACAAAGTTATTTTCCTACTCTTTTCTTTGAGAAATATGACATCACCTCTTCAGATCCTTCATTAGGAACCTAAAAGGCTTCATTCTGTCCTTTAAGTAATTGAACTTGTAAAATGTGTTTCCACTCTTGCTAGCCACCTGAACCATGACTGGCTTATTTTGATTAAATTGGCTGTGCCTAATAAAGTTAAGATATAGAGGACATTTTTAGAAACGATCCATATGTCAGAAGTTGGTTATATTTCCATTTTACTTTTCCATTAGAGTTTTCAACTTTTTTTCCTCAACTTGGAAAAGTAAATTCCTAGTCAAAAGAACACTGATGTCTTCTGTGTCCTTTTGACTTATTCACAACACCTAGCTCCCAAGGTGTTCTTAATGACAGTGTTTTTCTCGGCTTAGATTTTGGGGGGTGTTGTTAGCCCACAAGCCAGCAGAAAGATTGGCAGGGGAGGGAAGTATTCTTTACTTTTAAAATCCTGCAAAGGGTATTTCATAAAAATGGAAACTTGTACAAGGTGTCACTCAGGCTACTAGATCACAACAAATATTTTTACAAACTTCATTCAATCTCAAAGCTGCAATTTTTCTCGGAAACTGAGTACTTCTGTGTGGTTTTGTATCATACCCCGCTTTTCATTTTTTTAACCTTTGAATACAGCAACAAAGTTGTTTTGCTAAAAAAAACAATATCTAATTCCATTCAGCCCTAAAAATACAGGCCAATTCCTTTGTCCTTGTACCTTGACAAGAAAATTTCCATTGGCCTTTAAACAACATTATCAGAAACTCAGGTTGGTGGTAACTAAAACGAAATTCTTAGAGGAATTCCCAAGGCTGCCAGGGTTTTTCAGGGTTAGCATGGTAGTTTCCTTGTACTGTTCTGTGCAAATCCTTAGAAATACATTGTCAGCATCTGGGAGTGCTGGCTCCAGCCCAGTGCACATACACTACATAAGTGCCTTTTCTTGCTTTCTTTTTTACATTCAAAGCCAGAGATAATGATGGTTACAAGGCACCAGTGAAAAGATGCCAGGGCTGCCACCACCATCTGCCTTTTCTTCTTTTCTTTTGCAGATTTCTTGTACTCCTGAGTTCTTTAAAGATCACCTTCCATCTGCAGATTACTTTAATGACTGCATGAACTACTCTGCTAAAGTGTAAAATATGTTTGAGATGTTTCCAAATTAATTAATAAATATTTTTAAAACAAGCTTTAGCACTTGGATCTGTAATAGGCTGTAATTTCCTCAGATTTCAAGTGTGTGGAAATATGGGATGGTAGTTTGTCCACATACAAACAACTGTGAAATCTGTTTAAAACCTCAGATCCCATCTAACTACTTAGGAATTAAGGAGTTTCCATACATTTCAGTGATGAATACTCACAGCATATTTTCAAATACACTTCTTAATTTAAAAGTAATCAAAGTGTAAGTTTCCAAGTCTTAAGGAATCTTAAAGGACTATTAAGGACTTCTTGAAATAAATGCAATTGCAATATATATTTGACATTTATTATGTCTTTTCACATATATTTCTGGATATATCCCACTTAAAAGTTAACAGTATATTTTCTGTCTAAATGATGAATAGACTTTATCAATTCATTTTGATAATTCATTAATTTCCTTATGTCCTTTTAAAGACAAATAAGAGTCACCTTGATTTGGTTTTTCTTTACATGTTCTTCAATTTCAATCCTGTGATTGTCCCTTACATTACTTAAATAATAATATTACATTCACTTCAGTTATGGCTATGGCTTTATTTACCTTATTTTCAGCTTCAAACTTCGTGCTGCAGGTGGCACCCTACACCTAGTAAAGAAATCAGTCACCTCCAACACAGTAAGGCCTCGCTGGTTCCCTTTCTTCCAACAGTAGCTGCAAAAAGCCTGTGTTTGAACCATTAAGTAGAAAATAATGATCCTTTTCTTAAAAAGAACTTATCACAGCCATCTTGCATGCACTGCTACCCTGTGTGCTTTACTGGTCTGAAGTAACCTGTATGAAAATCAGCCCTTGGTGGTGTACACCTCTTTTCTCTAGGTTAAGAAAGTTGTAGCTTCTATGCTTAGGACTTCAATCTTTGAGGGCACCTAAATCTTCATACATATCCAGTACTTTAAAATATTTTTCTGTATGTTTGGAAGGCGGAGGCACAAGCATTTGGAATGAGGAAGCTGCTTGGTAGGTCTCGTGGGTACACAGATTATTGCATCATACAACAGTTACCTGAGGATGCAACAGCTTCCCATTACTCCCTTTGCCATGTCTTCCCATGTTTACTGAGCTCCAGAAAGAGTATACGGTTATTTTTTTTTTCTTTCCATTTTGTGTCTATTTTAGCTATTATTTTTTAATCATTTTAGTAGAGACACTCTCATACATATCTGGAAAGAGCCTTACATCAGTGGGACCCCATTTCCCACTGATATCTTGGCCTTATAAAAGTAAGCATGAAAAGCTTATCAATAACAACAAAATTGGTAAAGAACATGTTTCCATAGCTTTGCTTTTTTTGCTGTTCTCAAAGATTAATATTTGATTCGTAATGGAGTCCATCTGAAGCTCTAAGTTACCATTCCATAGGCAAAATGAAATATTAGAAAATCAAAATCAAGATAAAAGAGATTTCATTCATACAACCTATTATTCTAAATACAGCTGGATCCAAAAAATCACCCAGGAAATAGGCAGTAAGTGTATTTACATGGATATAAGGCCTCCAGGATGCACAGCTACCTGATGACTAAAACTCAGATGCTGAATAAGAACATTGGTTGGGAATGAAGAAGTCTATAAGCTACACCCAAAGGCAAAAAGTCCCTTTTCCCTCTCTGAAAGAGGCATGTTTCAATGAAAAACAGCTATAAAACTAACAATGCCTAACAGCAAATATGTTCTAGGGAAAGGATGTGAAGGCTTTTGCATTTACTAATTTGATGTGATGAAAACATCAAGGAAGTAACATGATTTGGACAGTGTTAAAAAATTGCAAGGAAGCTGATTTCTCTGAATTTACAGAAAGAGCGATGGGCTCAAAAGTGGCAATGGGGAAGAATTTTCCAGATTAAACATACAGTCTTCTGCATGACAGCTTTAAAGAACAGCATCAGGTAACACTTTTCAGTTAATTTTCACAGAAAAGAAAAGCCATCAGCATTATTTAGCTTTTCCTTCATAATCATTATTTTACTCTGGGGAAGCCCAGAATCTTACCAATGCCCCAAAGGTCCTAATAAGCAATAATTGCCCCATCATTAAAGTTGGTGAGGCCCAAGCCAAAGACAGAAATTGGAAGAAACTCATGTGTCTTCTCCAAGTGTAAACTCCCCTGTCCTCATTGCACTATCCACAAACTCTGTTTCCCCTTAGAGATATTCAAAAGCCATCTGGACATGGGCCTGTGCTCCTGAGCAAGGCACTTTGGCAAGATGACTGCCAAAGGCCCAATCTCAGCTGTTCTGTGTGTTTGTGAAACCAGCAGGCAGGCAGACTGACTTCTACCCCATTGCTATTTCACTTACAAGGAGAGTGAATGAAATCCTGTAACAATCCTGTAATTTCTAGTATCACATGAGCTTTCTCCAAGATGGCTAGGTTACCTCCCCTCAACAGTCAGAGTTTTGCCTATGACAATAATATCCACATAACCATACCACAAGCTCCATCCTTTGTTCATTTCATTTTCTATGACCAAAATATTCCAGCCCCTTTCCACTTTACTTTAGCCTGCTTGCCCAATTTCACCAGGCTCATACTCTCCTCATAAATGAGTCCAGAAGAATTTGTGAGGGCCAGCAGGAATACATTTCTGGACATTTGCTACTAAAGTTAGCCAGGTTTAGCTTTCTAGAAAACACATTTGCCAAACCAGGCCATTTTTGTATGGAGCCTTTTCCCACTGCTGATCACATTAACCAAGTAACAAACTTCCTTGAGCACCCACAGTCCTTGCAAATCTATCTGCTTTTTTCCATGTTTCCCTGCTAAAGCTATATCACCCAGACATTTTCCATCACCAGCCCAGCTCACACACCCCGAAACCTTGGGTATAAGAAGCCAGACTATTAAATACAAGAGGGTTTTTCAGTTGAATTTATTTCAGCAGAAGCTTTGTTGCCTCAGCAGCCAGCAGGGCTGAAGATTTGACCAGTACCTCCTCTGACAGCAAGCCTTCTTTCAGCTCCTGGTCCTTCCAAGTTGCTGCTAGTTTTCCTGAGTTGGTCTTGGACCTGACTTTTTATTTCACCTCCTTGTGCTCAGTGGGGTCCTGATGAAGCCTGTAGCTCTCCCGTTCTCTGACCACCCTTGTTCAAAGGCTGTTTTTTGTTGGTGAAACTCTTGTCTGCGTTGTGGTCATCCTCAGCTCCCAGCTCGCTCTTCCTTGTGGAATGCACTTGCTCTTACTGCTGGTTGATGCATCCCACTGTATATCACAGTATTGCAGAATAGCTTCGCTTGGAAGGAACCTTAACGATCATCTAGTCCCAAATCCCCTGCCACACACAGGGACACATTCCACTAGACCAGGTTGCTCCAAGCCCCATCCAACCTGGCCTTGAACACTTCCAGGAATGAGGCATCCGGAACTTCTCTGGACAATATGTGCTTGTGCCTCACAACCATCTGAATTAAGAATTTTTTCCTAACATATAATTGAAACTTTCCCTCTTTCAGTTTAGAAGATTTCTCCCTTGTCCTCTCACTATCTGCCCGTGTATAAAGTCCCTCTCCCTTTTTTACCGGTCCTCCTTAAGTACTGGCAGGTAGCTGTCATCCTTTTTTTCACACATCTGATTTATTTGTTTGATTGTGAGTACAGGGATTTTCAGAGACAGTTTGCCTTGTGTACAGGACAGAGACAGAAAGGAATTATGGAAGCTGGCATCACAGGTGGGATCTTCCATGTGTGAGTTAGTCCACAGTAGGTCAGCCCAGACGTGAGGCAAGTTCTCTGATAGCCTCTTCTCCCAAACTGGTCATGGCACGTACTCTAAGCGTGGAGGAAGGCTCATGGTGGGCTCCCGTCCTACAGGCACAGTGTGGGATGGCAGCAGGAGGTACTGAGCCCCTTCGGTGTGGATGCTGAGGGGATTCTGCAAGCCCTGTGCTCAAAGGGCCTTTCTGAAAGGCCCACTCCCCAGAGAGCAGCATAATGTTAATTACTTCTCCTCTCTGAGACTCTGGGATTTACATGTCTGTGGAAAAGCCAAAGGCCAGACATCTGCCACTGCTTTTTCACATAACACAAGGAAACTAGGAGGTTTGCCTGTGGAAAGGCAGGGGATAAAATGTTAGGTGCAAACTGCAAATACCATGAGATATCCCACTTGGCTGGCAGCAGGGCTGTGGGAGGCTGCAACTAAGAACATAAATGTGCTGTGCATGGGGCAGGAACGGGCTTATCATTTGATCATAACACTTATTTCTGGAAGATGTCAGTCAAAGAAAATATTACATTGTTGTTTTTTATATTACTTTAATTGGAAAAGGTTGAGATGTGGAGCTGCTTGCTCCCACCCATGAAGAACAAAGATTTAAGAAGACAAAGGGGGGAGACTTAAAAGACAGGAAAAGCATAAGAATGTAAAAACTGAGCTTACATCAATATTTTAAAGTATGGAAAAAGGTAGTAAAGCAAATACTAGTTTTCTTCATTACATTCCTGGTGGTTTATGACTGTTAAGCTCAAGTTAATTAACATACCTAAGCAAAGATGTAATGTAAATACATTGTTAGAACTTTAAGTAACACACAGAAATTACAAACAAGAAAGTTGCTAATGTTTTTGTAGCTAAGTTTATTTTACCCAAAACATTTACATATTTATTACAACCTTATACTCTGAGATCAGTGAATTCTAACATGTCTACTGACCAGCTCCAAGTGACATGAAAGAATTAATTTTCTGTCAGTGGCAATCTGGAACACCAAATTTATTAGGTAATGTTAGTGCCAGCATTTTTAGTACCCTCTACCCTACAGTAATTAATTGCAATGCTAACTTGACCTAATAGCACAATTGCAAAGCTAGTCTGGATATTCCACACATTTTTTCTTTCAGAATTCAAATACTTGTGGTTTTTCTTCTGAATGTTCTGGAACAAACATTTGTGGCATGTCTAGACCAGCACTTAGTGTTGAATTCGGTTAACTCAAGTTAATTAGTAATCAATTAACTGGAGGTAAAATAGGACCAAAACCTCTATTCTGAGGATATTGCAATCCATCAGACAAGTCCTGCAGCCTGATGCTATGTGATCTTCATAATTTCTATTTAAGTGTAAGGTCCATTGAAAAATATTTGCACATGAAAATGGGTAGCTAAGGAGTTATTTGCATAGCAGTCCAGCAGCCTTCTGTCAGTGCTAAGTGTCCCTGAGGAGTGACTTTCTCCAGCTATAATGATCTCCAGGGTATAAAACTAGAGGGTGGTGGAGATGTACACGGGCCACAGCTTTATGGAAGGACACGGTATGGGACACAGTGCTTGAAGCCAGCGGTGACGTTCGGTGTCCTGGCTGGAGGCTGTGCTTCCCCAGGAGGCTGCCTGGTGTGGGAGCATCTGGTGTGCTCAGCAGACACAGGGGGAGCATCACCCACTGTCAGGTGGTTGCTGTTGGGGGCAGCTAGCCATAAACAAGGTTCAAAGATCTCACTGGAAATACATCTCAGTGCTTGTGCTGCCAGTCTTTGTTTAATCAAGACCAGCTGAAATTGTTCTTCAGAACTCTGACCAAGACCCCCAGCAGAGCGGCACATCCATTACCGTAACTGCACTAGTTTTTCCTTTTATAATGTTGTATTCTTTTCTGGTGTTTTGTCACATGCTCTTCAGTGGGTTCTCTGGCATTCAGGACAGAAAAACAGTATTATTTTTCAATTGAGAAGTGACTGTACTGCAGTGGTATTTTTGTTTGTGCTTACCAAGTGTGCTGAGGCACCAGATTCTTGTTTTCTCTCTTACTCTGAAAATGAGGTGAGCTAATCCTATTGACAAGATCTGCCTGATGATCTTGTGAAAATTGCTAATCCAAGGGCTGTGTTCACTTTAAGGGCAGCAGTGCTGTTTACACAATATACACAGAAATGTGCACAAATACAATGTCTAGGTGGACCTAGTACTACAAAAGGATTTTTTTTTTCAAGATTGCCAGTGGTCATTTCAGCAGAAGTGGAATAACTAGGCTGGTGTGAGTCTCCTCAATAACACTACAGCTGTATACACAGATCTATCTACTTATGCTGCTGCAATTATCTTGTTTAAAAACCAAATGGTCACATGAAAGCATTCCTGTGCATAATAATTCCATCTTTAGGGCTTAGAGACTACCTGGTTTATTTTAATCATAAAAATCTGTTCTCCAGTCACTTTTGCAGCTCCCTAACCAAATCAATGTTTACTAACAGAGACAAAGAGATGCATCCAGTACTGGAGAAATTCTATGAGTTTCCATGTTTGAGCTACGTAGTGCAGTTAGATTTTTATGCTTTGGTAGCCTAAACATGATGCAGCCACTAAAATAAGTGTGTTCAGCTCATTGTGCATTAGCTCTTTTAGTGGCAAGCTTCAGCCAGGCATCAGCTTTAGTGTTAAGTGATAACACGGTGGTTCCTCACGCTTCAGCTATTTGCCAAATCTCATTACATTATTTGTTAATTCATTCAGCTTTGCCTTTCTCTCTTCACAGAGAGAGCTGCAGTTGTCTTCCTGCTAGTTTTCTGACCCGTGGGATCCTTGAACTGCTTTTTGAATAACTGCTAGAGGTGCAATAGCAGTTTGTAGTAGCCAAGGTTGTCAAGTGTGAGGTTAAGCTCAGAGGACTATATTTAGGCATTTCAACAGGTGGCCTGATGCACAGAAGTGCTGAGCCTGCAAGCTCCTGCTCAGCTACTTAAACACTGAAATCCACAGACCAGCTGAGAGAGGTCAGGACTCCTGAACATCCAGACATGCACTAAGTGCCTGTATATGTTCACAGGAACACAGTGCAGGGTGTTTCCTTTTAACTCAGCTTAGTGTATATTTTGAGCTAGTAACAGTTTTATCTAGGTAATCATTATTTTCTTCATTGTTGCAGAAAAGCTGATGCCTGACATTTGCTATCAGTTCTCTCATACAAGTGTTGAGTCAGTTCCGTGGCCAGATCCTACTGTTAATACCCAAGGGACACTAGTTTATTTCACCTTTCCTTTAGAAAATAAATTCATAGTAAAATTCAGTGTTGGTTTCTTATCAGGCAGTATTTCATGGTTGAAAGATAAATGATACCTCAGTTTCCCTATGTGCAAAACAATTACTGCCCTGTAGGGATGACTTAGAGATCACTGCTCAGTTTCCTGACGGATTATGAAGTATGAGCATCTTTCTGCTCAGAGTGGGCTGAACACAAGTCTTTGGAAAAATGTCACAGAATAAAATTGCCTCCAGTCACACAAATTCTATATGATGAAACCAAATAATCTTTATTTTTTCAAAACCTTCCTATAGATATGAGAAAATACTCCATTTAAACTACTATTACCACTGACATTTTTGCATGAACTATTTCCACGTAGCCAAAATGGTGTATTTTAATGACATAAACATTCTTCAAAAAACAATAAGCAAAATTTTCACAGAATTCCTGAGTGTTTGAATGAATTTGATTTTAGTCTGTTATTGTTTTTCTTGTGACTGTTACATGTAAAAATGTTTTTTGATACATAATACAGCTGTTGAAAGTTTAGTGATCTTTTGGCATGTGTCAATTTAAGACATTGTACCTTGCAGACAGTTCGTAACTCCTAGGCAAAAGCTAAATACTACTTTATCCAGAGTTCTTAGATGTGGCCATTGCTTGGATCAGAAACTCCCTTGTTTGGTCTAGAGGCAGATCTGAATGGGGACCGATCCAGCACAAAATGGTGCTGCCCAGATTCTGAAATCAAATGAGCAACAGACTTTGCCTGTAGTGAATAATTAAACAAATGAGCCTAATGTTCCCGCCTGTGTTGATTTTGGCTTATTAATTGTGCGTGTGATCCCGTGACTCATATTTCACTGCAAAGAGTAACCCCCTCACCAGCAGTGTGCAGGGCTGCCTCCTGCTTTGTTCTCCACCACTGAGCAAACACACCATTTCTACTGTATTTAGTTTAACACCCCTATATAAGCAGGCTCAGGATTAGACCTTCTGTTTATAAGGCTAGGTTTAAAACAAGTTTGTTTTCTCTGCTTAATCCAGATTAATAAGAGATTTGCATTCTGTGTCATTCTTCATTAGCTATAAAGCCAATTAGGATATATTGCTTGCTGTATGACTGTACAATACTACAACAATACTCTCTGTTCTTGGGCTCAGCTGTAAGGACATTCTTTGTAATTAATTGTCATGGATCTTCTAATTGTTTTAATATGATGCCTCTGCTTTGTTATCCTTTTGAATTCAGTTGACAGATTGGCTCTTGGTTTTCAGAGTTATCAGCTGCATTTAACCTTGTTTTACTTTTAGAAACAGCAGATAGGGCAAGTGCAAAAACTTACCAATCATAAATCATAATTGCCAGTTTCAGATGAAGAAATTATATCCACATTCTGTTATTATTCTTGATGTTGCATCACTTTTTCATTAATGTTTAAGCTGTTGTCCTTTGTTTTTCTTGCTCTTTGTAACAAGGTAGCTCTCAGCAAATTTTCTGAAGGTCCTATTCTTTTTTTTTTTCAGGCTGTACTCTGCTGTCATAAGAATCTGACTGCAGATCTCCTCTGAAGATGCAACAGAGATAACACCCTGAAAGGATGACGAATCTATTACCTTTTAATGTTACAAAATCATATTCAAGTTTGGTTAGTCCTTTTCTGGAAGAAATATGAAGACATCAAAGAAAAGTACTCCAAACTGGTTTTGACTGTAAAAAGCCAAAAGATGGACTACCTATTAAATTGAATACCACAGAGCAAAACAGTGGTTCATGTTGCAGGTATGAAAGCCAGTCTCACAATCAAGAAGGAAACAAACTGTGTATTATTAGGAGTTTGCAACTTTTTACTCCACAGGTCTTTTGCAGTACTGTTCTTCATGGGTTTTGACTGTTGTTTTCATTTTTGCTACATAGCCAGTTCAAGTTAAGATGAGGCCAGAAAGACAAGGAGGATGACTGTGATAGCTCAGCAAATTTTTTAATCAACGAAAATCAATAATAAGTAAATACCAAGATTCAGAGCCAAGACCAAAAAAGGATGTCACTGTCCTGAATTCCAGAGTCCATGATCAGTCACTGGGCCAACACAATACTTTCCTCCAATGCAGCATTCACAATAAATTCGTATTAAATCTGTGCATTGTGCATGGGGTATATGATCATGCGGTATATCTGAGGGTATATCTGAGGATGTCACAACAGCAGCAGTGTGAGGCACTGAGAGTGCAGGTGTTGCGGTAGCTGTTATGGCTAATGCAGTGCTGACAATAGGCTGCTTCATGCTGACTGATAGACTGAGTGCATCAACCTAATTCCTGTATCCCACTGGGAATCAGGACTCTCACCACCTTTACTGAAGTCCTGGCTGAACTTCATTGCAGCCTCCCTATCCTTCTCTCCAACAGGAAAGCTGTCTGTGATCCTCCTCAGCCATCTGTGCTTCATCCACAGGCTTACATGTGACTTATTCCAGCTGCAGCCTCATTAACTTTCAGTGTCCACAGTCTCACACATACTCATTTGGGGGCTTGAAGGGAGAGGTAGGGCAAGGTCATTTTCTGAATCTTGGTTATAGAGGTTTGTAGAAGTGCCCAAGCTGGTGTGCTTGAACACAGTGGCCTTGAGCAAAAATTCCATTCACTACTCCTTATCTCAGCAGAGATCTACAGGTTATTTGCACTATTCAGCAGTTAAGGGAAAAAAATCCTGCAAACTAAAGAAAGTAAATCTAAAAGCTTTTCATACAGATAGCATTGAGAAGTGCCTTTCCACAGTAGAAAAATAACAAGACGAGAGGGCAGCACGATGATGCAAATGAGTTTCCAACCAGAGGACATTTTCAATACTACTAATAAAATATTTTGTGAAATTAATTTTACAAATTAATCATTTGTAAAATGATAAGATAAGAAAATGCTCTCTGTCCTCCTAAATCATTGTGTGTCATTTCTGCTCCTTGCCCCAGATCCTGGAAGATGGCAGATATGGGGTGAGGACTAGACCACCAGAATTACACATAGTGGGTTTGGTTTGGGGATGCTTTCAGAATGTGGAAAGGGGAAAACAGTATCACATTAAAATATAGGGTGTAGTGCCTTCTGACTTAACAGTTCAAGTGGCAAGCAAGACATGCTGGTACCCAGAGTTTTAGGGATAGTACAAAGTAAACAAAATAAACAGCTCCCTCAGGGAGTTCCTTTCTCTTGATTAAAAATACTGATAAAAATTGAATGGTATTCTCAAAAAGTGAAGTATTTGTCCGTACATATGAAGGGCTCACAGGAGATTTTGTTATCACTCTTTATGAGATTAATTTTGGCATCCTATAAACATTTGGCTGATCCTACAAACTATGCCTCTGTGTTTTAGGTGGAGTCTGATTAGTCCACTAGGATAAAAAAAAACTTCCCACATGACTAGAATAGTTCTGGGCCCAGAGCACATCAAGAGCTTTCTAACATCTAGTCCCTGCCCAAGCCATGTGCCCAACATGCAGACTGAGAAGTGAAGAGTCTGTTGGGGAGGAGCCTGGTGGTTGTGACGATCTGGCACTGCCAGTGCCTCTAAGGAAAGGGTTAGAGAAGTGTAACTGTTTTCCCTCTTAAGCAAACACAGTTCAAGGAGACAGACGAACAACTCTTCTGCAGGTTTGTTGGACTTTTCCTTAGCAGAAGTCCAAAGGACTGAATTGAAAAGTAATATCCAAAAAGGCAAGCTCCTTAGCTGGCTGGTATCAAGTGGCACAGGTCCAAGGATTAGGTCTGCAAGCTTTAACCAGCAGAACAGGTTTCAATCCATCCGGAATACATAGGGATCCCTTCATGTTTCTTCAAGGAAAGAAAAATGGACACTTACTGAGTTGCAAGTCACAGTCTTAGGCTACAGCACAGGTAGAAGATATTTCAGAGTAGCAAAACAGAAAGCAGTTCACCAGTCCAGAGGCAACAGAATTCTTGTGCCATTCAGCCCTCAAGAAGGAGATTTTAAATAAGAGTCCTAGCAAGGAATTATTTTCAAGTCTTCAAAAAGCCAGTGTTCAAAATGGCCACCTGCAACTCGAGAAAGATGTTTAATTGTTCCCATAAGTATGGGATATGCAGGAGTCTCTGTTTGCCTATGCATACAAATATTTATAATCAAATTTACAAGCAGATTGATGTACACAAGAGAGATGAGGTAAGAGGAGTCATTACAACAAATTATTCAGAAAACCTGAAATATTCAATGTGTTGCTGCTACACACTGGAAGAGCAGTATGCATCTGGTACAAAGTCTGACTAGATTCTATAGTAACTGTGCCCATTCCAGGAAAATAGCATTACTTTACTCTGAAAATAGCAATAGTTTACTCTGAAAAGATAGATGAAACTCTTGCTCTATGTACACCAGGGGCTGGAAAACTAAAAATTTAATAAATAAAACTACTCAGATGCATAAAGAATAGGATAAAAACTAATATAGAAAACATTACAATGGCTTTATGAAGATAGTTTCATTTTACTCTTACAATTCTCTGTCCAATTTTCAATTTTCCACTCCCCAAAATACAAGCCAAACATATAGCATGCTCAGAGACAGACTAAAAAATAGCACAGGAATGTAAAATTTTCATTTGAAGAGAGGAAGAAAATATTAGACATTTTTATTTTAAAAAAGGAATTGAATTTTTTAAAAAAGTGAAAAAACTATTTAAAACAATGAATGCTGTAAAAAAGAAAGTACTAGTATCTATGCAACTGTCTAATAATGCAAGCTTTAAAGAAAATTGAAAATAGGGGAATTCAAAAATGATGAAGAGGAAGGATTTAAAAAAATCCGTATCTAGCTTGTGGAACTTATAAATGTGAAACTGCGGTGAGGTCAAGTATATGCCTGCATTCAAGAAAGGAGGGATTGTTTATGCTTATAGGAACATACGAACCTAGAAAAGTGTATGAAAGAAGAATACTTGAAACCAAAACTGTTATGGAATATACAAAATCATCTGCTAAATAGTGTTTATCATTAAAAAGGTATGCATAAATTATCTAGCCGTTTCTTATGATGAAGTCTCCTGCTCTTCATCCTGAGGGAGGTGATATTGGTGACTAATATTCTCCTGTTTTAACTGCCCCCAGAAATTTGTTTATGATCTTCTGTTTACAAAACCAGTCACAAGTAATTTTGCATTGAGGATGTTTATATCAGCATAGGACTCTTTACGTCAAAATAAATAATGCTGGATTATCTACAGTCACTTCACTTGTTTATAAAAGCTCATACGAGCACTCCCCTGTGTTTTCATTAAACCACAAACATTTATTCTTGGTCCATTCCTGGAATACACTTGTTGGATGTGTACACACTGACTGGGGAAAATACTGTTTAAGTAGTATCTTAATTAGAAGCTAACTAACCTAAGGTGCAAATGTCCAACTATGAAGACAAGTTTTAAAGCTGCAGAAGTTAATTTTGTTGAAAAAAGGACTGAAAAACTGTCAAGCACACCAAGAATTTGTGGGGTTTTTCCATATATGCTTTTCCCCTTAAAATCTGTTTATTTTAACCTTCCCAGTTTCTAGAACAATTTGCATCCAATGACCACCCACAATACAAAGTGGAAACGCAAAATGTAAAATGAGGAATGTTTTTTCTCTTCCAAAGTTAATTTATACCAAAGCAAAACTCAGTATTACTTTATAAGATATAAAGTAATATGATAGCAATTAATTAGTGGGTTAATGCTGAATGTTAACAGACAAATTAAAGCAAATTTCAGATGCTCAGATTTCAAACTGAAATATACTGTTTTTCGCAAGGAGAGGATATTCTTATCTTAGAAAATACTTTTAAAAATGAACTGGGTCTTGACAGTTTTTCAGAAGTTCTCAGTTAATGGTCATGTGCCAGCAAATGGCCACCGCATTCCTGGCTGCTGTTAAATGTCTGCATGGCTTTTGTCTAGTACTTGTTTCTATTGGGTTGGAAATGCAAAAAAGGCTACCACAGCTACAGCATGTCTGTAAGCAGGTTACTTTATCCCTGTTTCCTTCTTCTTCTTAGTCCTGTAATGATAGAGAATTTCTCTACAAGTGTGTGTGAAACATGAGCTTTTCTACTTAGGAAAAGAAATTAAAAGAGCAGTAACACAAATTACACCTGAAAATATAATTCGCTTGATAAGTAATGTAATCCATGGCAGTGTCTTCCCATTTTCCAAGAAAGAATGGTTAGCTGAGTTTTATGGTAAGATCTCCTACTAGCAAGATATATTGGATAAAACCAATGTCAGCTTATTTCAAAGTTCATATGTCAAAGAACAAGAAGAACCTTAACAACTGTTCTCACTGCCACATGTGGGGTTTTTTTTCAGTTCACATGCTCTTCTATAATGGAGGAAAAAGACTGTGCTTTATTCTTTATCCTACTGAAAAGAACTAACCAACAACCATTGCTAAGCCCCCCACCCCAAATCATATTTTCAGCTAACTACTGGGCAGGGAATTACTGAAATTTTTTGGAGTCCTTATAGAATTTGCCATACTAGGACAGACAACTGGTCCATCATAGTCTCACCTTGCTTCTGGAACCTGCCTTTGCCTCATGTCCTCTCTGAAGGCAGGTTCAGGAACCCCTGTTACCACTCTCCTGTTCTGCTTCAGTGTACAGCATGCACCACAGAATGAGGAGGGAGATGAAGCGAGGCAAGCTCTGTCAAACCCCTTCCTTAAAGTGAACTTTCCATAGTGCATCAAATGACTTTTCCATTCAAAAGCCAGATTGTGTTAGAGTATAGGCTAGCATATTTCCAGTAAACTCAAAATGAGGAACCCAGAGCAAAAATAAAAAATGCTTGTAGCCAATTCCTCTTGCAATGCCCTTGCAGGGTTAAACAAGAGCTTGCTTCTGTTTTCTTTGCAGTCAATTTATTAACTTTCTAAGTAACAGCAAACTCTGTGGCTTCCCCTCTGTTCCCTAGCAGGTTTTTTTTCCAGTGTTTCTGTGGCCCAACTCAGCAACCTCTCCATCTACAGTCTCTGAGGTCTCTCCTGGGACCCTCAGTCTCTGCCTTGCCATACTCTTCAAGCTATGCAATCTCCTCCCCATCATCCTAATTAGCCAATTCCAGGAAAGGAGTAACATGAATGTCACCTGGAAGAATCCACACAGCCTCCGATTTTTTAAAGGAGGATAATGAAAAATGGACAGAAAATCAATAAAAGACATAACTCAGTGACAAAAGGAGGATTTTGATTTGAAGATTGTGGTTTTGTCTGATTTTGATGGTCAGCTCTGGAGAATCAGTCAGCATTTCAAAGATCACGTATGGTTACAGCCCTGTAACATTACGAATGATAAAAGTTCCCACAAGAAGATCAAGTGATTTTTCTTGTTTCTTCTCATTGTCTCACACTTTTGTCCTTATACACCTTAGGCATGTTTGTGACCTCACTGATACCCATGGGGCTTGAGAGCTTGAACAATTACAGCTAATTGGAATTTTACAAAGCAAGAAAGGTGCTTGGCTGGAGGTTTGATGTATAGAATTATTCAGAGCAAACAGTAGTGAACATTTTCTTTAGAATCTGAAAAAGTGGCTCTGTGCATGTATATACAGGCTTACACAGATGCAGAATAAAGTATTTTCAGAATAAATTTTACTTTACAACTTCATACGGTGTCTGTCTTTTCTTTCTGAGAAAGAATCATGGCTGTGTAGCAGAGAGGGCTGGTTTCTGCAAGCTCTCCCCCTCATTAGTGGAGGCACTTACAGCGAATGAATCCAGAGGCTTGAGGACTCAGGTAAGGGTATGTCACAATTAAGCCCCATAACTGCTGCCATGGTAAAATTCCAGTGCAAAGTTAAAGTCACTCGTAGTAAGTTTTTCAGCCTCACTGCATGAGTTTCCTCTTCCTCTGTGCAGCCTGGTGTTAGGTGTAGAACATCCCTCCAGCCTAAGTTGAGGTCACTCTCAATTGCACTTTCAAAACATAGTGTTCTTAGAAGTTTTGAAATCTGGTTGTAGGCAGCTCAGAACTGAAAAGTGGTTCTTTTGACTTCATTTTGTCTGGTAACGCTCCCACCACAAAATGGGGGAAAAATGACCTTCTCTCTGCAGAGGAGAGCCGTGAAAATAAATTAATAAATATTTGCTAAGCAATCATCTGTTCTACTACTGAGCACTGGAGCAAATCTCTTGAGGAAATTAGTTCTGTCATCAGAACAGGGTTTAAGTAGCATGCAATGGATATGGCAGGAGGCTTCGAGCATTAAACAGTGAAGGTGAAGTAAAATACCTCAATGCATGAATTAAGTCCCCTGGTCATTGTGCTGAAAGAGGCAGGAGTTCTGTAAGAGACCATGAGTGTACTTGTGTAACCAAAGACTGTATGAAATGGCACTGAGCAGTGTGCAGATCACAGAAACCTCACTTTTCAGCCCTTTCAGCAAGGGTTACATGTTTAAGACCTGGCTACTCTAGGAGAAGACCTTGCACAGATGGTGATCTGTAGGATTACTGCCAGAACATCTAACAGATTCTTTCCTGGGGTGCCATGATCTATGGATCCAGGGCTTGGTTTTTACAGATCTGTGCAGCATCTTTGAATATTGAGTGATTTTGGAATTGTGAACCTTGAGCTTCATTACCAGACTGCACTATTAGCCAGTGTTAATAGCACACAGTATTACTTCATATAAAATATTAGCCAGCCACCACAGAAGAATAATTTTCAGTACTACTCAACCGAATTGGAATGTGTGATGCTGCAATTCAAGCTTGCTGAAGACCACTAATAAACTTTGGGACTATTACAAGTCCATAGCTACCAAAGTAAAAGTTTTTGTAAAGGTGGGCTTTTCTGCAGATGTTTTCTGTGATCGGGTCATATCACACCCAGTTCAAATTCCACTGCAATCAGTAAAAAACCACTTTTTAAAAAAAAGAAAAAAATTTTTAAAAATCATATTAGTATTGTATCCTTGACCCGTCAGCTCCCCAGTTTCTGTATCTGCAAGGTGGGAATAAGCAGGCAACATTTAATGGTAGCTGAGCACTTTGAGATCCTTGGATGACGAAAGCCAAAATCCACAGTATTTTTTTTGGTCTTGTGACAGACTGGATTTCACTTACACACCATTATTTTGAGAAGTGTGTTAGGTTATTTGCCTGTCCATGCTAACAATGACAATAAATCACTCTCCACACTTCACTAAGGGAACGAAGCATTATTTACAGATTATAGTGTGGATAAGGCAGAAATACGGTTCCCATCACTACAGTAAAGGATCTGTCAGCACTTTCATTACCATACTTCAATTCCAGTGGCTTGCAAGCCCATTTTGATTACCATTACCAAATAGGCTTATTAATGTTAAGTGAATAAATCATGGAAGTTAAAATTGCTTTTGTTCTCCCATAACTAAAATTGGCTTGAAGTTCAAACAGTGAAATTTGGGAAGCAATTCAATTTGTCCAGAAGAAAATGATAAAGTCAAAGGACTAGCCACTTCACATACTTAGACTTCAATCTCACAATTGTGCATGTAGATCTGTATTGACATGATGATATACCAGAAAAACTAATACTCCTGTGGAGCTATTCCAATTGCTCTGATACCTAGTATCATTTTTTAAAACTGCTTAAGTACACATTTACATTGTGTCTGGGTGGTCTTTGGGTTAAAGAATATGTTTTCAATAACTTTCCCTCAAATATATATTTTTTATTTTTAATAAAAAAGAGGAAATTAAACACAAAAAAAGCTATGTTATTTTAACATTGAGGTTTCAACAATAATGAAATTCAAATTTAAGCTTGACACACCATCTTAACTCATTCAACAATGTATTTCTAAGAAATGCCAATAATGGGATGAGTTAAAATGAATAAATCAGCCCAAAATGAAAAGTCCTAAGTTATACTTCATTCCTGAGAAATGTGTGCACGTGAAGGATTTTCCCCTTATGATTTTGTGAACAAAACTTGGGAGCTTGAAATTGAACTCTACTTGATAGTGTGCAAGCTTTGTTTTCTTGGAAAGGGCATGTGAGATGGACTCAGGGACCCCAAGGTCAGCAAGGAACACAGCCCATCTCAGTTGCCTCCTCCAGGAATGGGACTCACTAGCCCATGATACTACTGAAGGACTTTGCTGATAAATCCTCAGAGCTCCTGAGCACTCATTTTGTTCAGCATGCCTGAAGAAAATGCTCTCTCTCTCTCTGAGAAGGCCTTACCTTCCCATGAGGAATGGGTTGAGGCAACCACTTATGCTGTTCTCCTTGTGTCTCTGCCTTGCCAGAGGCAATGCCCATGGTGCCTCACGCCACGTACTTCTGATAGGCGGTATCTGACTGTTTGTTTGCATTTGACTGTGTGTTAAGGTCTTTTAAAAGCCATCTCACATTCATTTGAAAGGCTGTAGTGGGACAGTGAGAAGGAAAGTCAGGCTGCTTGCCTTGGTTTAGCTGCTGCATTGAATAAATAAAACCTGGAGAGAGGAGAAGAGAAAGGAGAGAGGAGAGGGCACTTTCCTGCAGTCTGCAAAGCAGACAGTGCATGAGGAAAGGACTTTTGAAAGGTACAGCTTTGCAGCAGAAGCATAAACTGGAAGAGGAGGGAGTAAACTATACAGCCCTGGCTGAGGCTGATGGATAGAGACTGCAGAAGGCCTCTGAAGAATATGTAGAAAGGTGGGAAACCATTCAAATGTGGAATTTAGGTGTGTATCTCTACATCACACTCACTGACCTTGTAATGTTATTCTCTTTATCCACCAGATTTGTTTTCTTTTTCTACCTGTATTAATTGAATTAAAATTCAAATAAAATCCAGATTTTGAAATTCATAGGTTTATAGTGGTTTCGGGGTATTTACAATCAAGAAAAAGATGCACCTCAAAGCTCTAGCTAACTCAGGATCCTTTCATGGTTGTATTGCTCTATATTCTTTCCTTCTTGGTCATAAAATGTATCTCCACTAGCCACCTTGTATTTGGAAATCTAGCTGAGGATCAAAACATACAAGGTCTAATCCTTCCTTCCGGGATTTAGATGTTGAGCCTTAGAGCTATCCGATGTCCATTGGCTCCACAGATTGCACACATCCTTTGTTTTAATTTTTCAGTATTGGAGGAAAGATAAACTGATGCTGTCACATAGATTCTATACAAAATCTTGGCTTCCATGATTTATTTAAAACTGCACTCCAAGTATTAATGCCTCTTCAATGAGGTAAGTGCCATATACTAATTTAGCAAAAATCAGGATTAATTCAATGAATGGCAAGGATGACAACCTTATGCCACCTCATATTAATAATTGATTAGCAGCAAATATAGAAATTTGTTTTACACAAAATGGAAGTTGAATGGCAATTTAGTAAATTAGGATTTAGAAAACCAAAATACCCTGCTTAACCTTCACATGGTGACAAAAATACAATATAAATAAGCAGACAGATATATAGCATATACTCTTTCCTCTAAGAGACTGACTTCTTGGTACTAAAGGAGAAGAAAACATTTATTTCTTTGTAAAATAGGAATTTTAAATTAATTAGATGCAAAAAGTCACAACCAGGACTTCAGCATGTACAACTTCTCTTTTCTGAAAATATGCATAACTGCTGGGAAAACTGAACCATGCCAAGTTGGTCCCAAGAATAACAGAAACAGAAGGACAGACCACGTGTGGACAGAAATCCCCTTTTGTCTCAGTTCTGACAAATACTCCCAAGCCAGTAATCATTCTGGGAGGAAACTCTTGCTTCATGGAAACACTCTGATCTAGAGGTCATACTTTCTTGCCTAAGACACATTTCTGTGGTAAATCCCCCAGTTCTCACAGTGCTACAGGTCTTGCCCCACAGCCCTGCCTGTGAAGGACGAAATGTTATGAACCAGGGCTTTACAGTACGGCCCATCCCCTTGGGCAGATGCTCAGCCTGTGCGAATTCAGCCATTCTTCCAGTGCAGTGAGACCCTTCATTCTCTGTATTTCACCTGTGAGTTATCTCATGGCTCTTTTCCTGCACCCCGTGCCCCCAAGAGTGAAGACCAAGGTGTGCATCCTGAATCCCCACCGATGGGGCTGCAGCCAGGGTAACAGAGCACGGATTCACCTCCAAGAGGACAGTGCCCTGCTCTGTGCCCACCTGGCACTGGGCACTTTGTCCCCATTCTCCCCTGAAGAAGGAAAGGGCAGGCCCAAGGCAAGAGAGAGCTGAGATGCAAAGGCCCTATACTCTGGGAAGCCAAACGAATCCCGCGTATGCACCAAGCTAATGGCAGAAAGGGTTTTGTGCAAATGTAGAAAAACGATCATGTGTGGAATACCCAGCTTTCAGGTCAGTTTCTAAAGCTTTTTTTTCTTTTTTTGGTAAGCAAGTATTATCAAAAGCTTCTCTTTGGAACGGGGTAAATATTACACTGAAGATTCAGGACATCTGGGGTGTTTGTGACATCAAGACCGAGCTCAGTACACGCGCCCTTGTGCCGGGAGCCAAGGGTGGTGCCGCGGGCGCGGCTGGCAGGCCCGCTCGCCGCTCTCCCGCTACCTCTCCGTGTCTCCCCGTGTGCCCGGGCCCGGCCGGCGGGGCGGGGGCTACCCCATCCCATCCCATCCCGGCCGGTGGAGGCGGGGGCTATCCCATCCCATCCCGGCCGGTGGAGGCGGGCGCTATCCCATCCCATCCCATCCCGGCCGGCGGGGCGGGCGCTATCCCAACCCATCCCATCCCATCCCGGCCGCTCTCTTCCCGCGCCGGGCTCGGGGAGGTCTCCTCGGGTCGGCGGAGGAGGGGCGGCGGCGCGCGGCCGCGCGGGGGCGCTGTGGGCCCTGCGCGCGGCGCTGAGGGCTGCCCGTGCCGGCCGCGGCATTCCCGCTGCCCGCTCGGCGCGCAGCGGCCGGGAATGGGGGAGCTGCTGCCGCCGCCGCCGCTCTGCCCGCGCCCCGCGGCTCCGGCGCCGCCTCCTGCTTTCTCGGCCTGAAGCGCGCTCGCACTCGTGGATCCTTGCGGGGAAGGGGCTATGGGCCGCCTCCCCGAGGCGCGGCGGCTGTGAGGCGGCCGTTGCTCGCTCGGGGAGCCGCGGGGAGAGGCTGCCGGCCAGCCTGCGCCGGGGACGGGAGTGCCGCTCGCAGCCGGCGGCGGGCGCGCAGGCAGCACCTCGCTGCCGGTGACTTGGGGGTGCCGCTCCCCGCCCGCGCCCGGCCGCGGCCGTGGATGGATGCGCCATGGCCACGCTGGTGTGCCGGGTGCAGCTGCTGGATGACACCGACCCCTTCAACAGCACCAACTTCCCCGAGCCCACCCGGCCGCCGCTGTACACCTTCCGGGAGGACATCCCGCTCGCCACCCAGCTGGCCGGGGTGCACCGCCTCCTCCGCGCCCCGCAGAAGGTACCGGGGGAGGGCAGGGGGATGTGAGTGGGGGGTACCGGGCGAAGGGCAGCGGCCTCCCCGCAAGAGCCCGGCAGCGGGAGCAGAGGCCGGCGGGCGGCCCCCGGCCCGTGCGGGGCGGCAGCCCGGGCTCCGCTCCCAGCAGCGGGGCTGCCCCGCCGGCTCCCGTGCCCCGCCGGGCTGTGCCTCGCCCCGGCAGGATCGGCATCTCCCCAAATCCCGGGGAGAGGCCCCGAGGGACGGCAGAGGGCTTCCCTCTGCTGCTCTCCTGTGTTCCCAAACGCCCTCAAGGGCAGCTGTAGCCTCTACTTTAGCTGTGGCTGCTTCACGCTTTCGCCAGGAGAATTAAAACCTCATCAAACCGAAGCCCAAGTTGGGTATCAGGTACTCGGTGCCTGTCCTTCGCTAGCGTGCCTGGGTGTCTGGGGACACTGCGGGATAAGGTGGTGTATCGGGCCAGCCGGGCTGTGCCGGGCACGGTCGCGCTGGCAGGACCCGGGCTTTGCCGTGGTGAGGTTTAATGAGCCAGGCAGCTCCAGCCGGGGCTTTGGTAAAAATAGCAGCGTCTGCTGCCCTTGAAACAATCGGTGCTGTTAGTCCCTCTTGCGAAGAACTGCAGCATGGCCCTTTTCAAGTCTTACCTATCTCTTCTTGCATGCTTCTTCTAATGCATGTGCTGGCATCTGTAGCTCTGCCCTTGAAGTCGGGCACCCGAGCATTATCCTTGAATTTTTAGTTTTCAAAGCAATACCATTGATTGACATAATAATAATGTCCCTTCATTATTATCTTATATCTGCACATTAGTTCTGCAGAGTGCACAGAAGAAGAAAGAAAAAAGTGCCCACTTCTTTTTCCTACAAAGTAAAAGTTGTAAAACTTTTATTTGCTCTGTGATGAAGTGGGAGGAAAATACTCTCTTAACATCACTTGTTGTATTATGCTTATGGGAGCCTGCGGGAAGATGACAAAGGGCTGTGTGTCCCCTTAGATTTAAGGATATCCAAAACCCCATAAAAGTATTTCAGAGAAAAGCTCATGGAGCAGACAGAAGTTTTGCATTTGTAGAACGGTTTCCTCGCATAATAGTTGCCAAGGATACAGCATCCAGTGAACAGAGCTCTGCCTAAAGCACAAAAACTTTGGAAGCTCTTGGTGCGCTGGGTCAATTCTGTTTTCATGTGCTCAGTCATCCCCAATTCAGAGAGTGGTCCCATTGTTTTCAAGGGAGGCTTTTTTTTTGAGTTAGAGCTAATTAAAAGAAAGGCAGGATGGATTCTGACACCTAATGGAGTAAATAAAGAGATAGTTTAAAATCTGGATTTAGAGTTAATTCAACTTCATTTTCATGGGTATTTCACTGTGTTATGTTTTGCTTTACTTTGAATACTTTCCTGGAAATTTTTTATGCCTTTATATACTAACACCACCACCACTACCACCTTGGTTTAGTGTCTTAGGAGCCATCCAAAATCGATGGCCACTTTTATATGCTTAACTCCTGCCCAGTCTTTCTGCGTGCAGTGTTTCTCAAGTTTAATTAATGATTGGAAAGTGGACTTGCAGACTTTGGATGAGAGATGGCCTACGTCCCTAGAGGTGCTGTAAACCCAGCTATTGAAGGACAGCTGCTCTGCTAGTGGCAAATCCTGGCCCAGTGATTTGTTAATCTGAGTTTCTGGCTCTTCCAAATACTTTGTTTCTGTTGTGAGGGTGTAGGCAGGCTCATTGAAACCTGTTTACATGATTACTGTTACCTTTGTGTTTGCAGAGCCACAGCCTGTTTCTAGAGTGCCTTAGTTATGTCTCTTGGCTTTCTCTTGGCTTGTACAAGGTTAAAAAGAAAAAAAAAAAAAGTGTTGATTAGACTTGTTTGCCTTTATAATGAGAGCATAGTTCCTTGTTTGCACTTGCAGTTAGGACAGCATTTCTGCATTTGGCCTTACATCTTTGCACCTGTAATTCTGTAGAATAAACTGATTTGTGCTGCTTTTTTCTGCTCTCTTTTTGGGAGGTGGGCATATTCTTTCTGCAGGTTTTCCTCAAGGCTGTATTCACTGGTCAATAGAAGATCGCCACATTAGTTGACTGAGAAGAATTTTGCTCCATTTCACCCAGAGATTAGGGCAAACTCTGTGATCCCAGAGGAATGCAGCTGTCAAAGCAGAGCATAGGTTGAAATTCAGGTGTCGGTTCACATTGACACATCTGAAGTTTGATTGATTAATTACTTTGAAAATTAGTGAGCTAATGAACTGATGGTCCATTTGGTACCATCACGGTGACTAGTGCAAAATATCTTGAAACAAACCTAGGACCTTCTAGCTCAAATGGTGTCCCTGCCCGTGGCAGGAAAGTTGGAACTTTAAGGTCTCTTCCAGCCCAAGTTTTTCTATGATGATAATGAAATGCATGGGAGCACCAATGTCTAAATAATCTCTGAAGTCTTATAAACTGTTGGCTTTTTTGTCAGCAAGTTTGAATGATCAGTGCTAAGTTTTTTTCCAGTAGGTTTTAAATTGCCATCTCTTGACTTGAACATTCACTTACTCTCTGAACAGAGGTGCTGACTTGCTGCCTTCACATCATTGGATGATTTTTACATCTTGTAGATGATGTACTGCTGTGGGATGTACTTGAGAGGATGAAGTCAGTAGCAGGAATCCAGTTCACTTCAGTGGGATGAGATTTCGCCATTGCTGTCTTGAAATTAGCAATGACGACAGTGCAGTGACCATGGTATTTTTGTAGTTAGTAAAACAAATTGTATATTACAAGTCATTGTAAGTTAAACATTTTAAACAATTATTAAGAAAATGATTTAAGACGTAAACTAAAAATGCTTTGACATTCAGACTTGTCATCGTATGTCATTAGTAGCTTTTTTGTAACCAACAGATGTTCTAGCTTGACTCCAAAGGGCAGGATTTCTTCAATCTAGTTCTTTGAAAGTACAGCTCAATTTCACATGTTGGTTTTATGGCTTCTGTTCTTTAAACTTACAATTTTACTTGAGTCTGGGTGTGAGTCTAGACCTATACATTGCCTTCTAAGCAGCAATGTTTTTAGATCCTTATGGAAGTTCTCAGGGAAGTTAAGAAACTGAGTTCCAAGGATAATGTCTGGGATGGTCTTTACCACCCTGAATATTGTGGAGCATCTAAGCTGGTTGATAGGGAAAACTGATAAGAAGTGTGTCTGCAATCTTTCTTTCATTTGGAATTGGGTACCTAATTGTATCCTCCTCTCACTCTTCTTTTCACTGCTTCTCTCTGTGCACATACCTTTCTCTACATTCAGATCTCTGGATACAGGAGCTTTCTGTTCATTGGGTTGTGCTCAGTTCTGTCTGGCATGCACACTGAGCCTCATGGGGCAGGGCACTGCCATCAGGAATGCTTGTTTCAGCTATCCCCTGTGGTTTTGAGTGATTTGGTCCTAGATGATAACACACCATCCTAGTTGATGATGCAATGAAGTACCACAAATTCTTGTCACAGTATTTTTAGCCACATCTGCAAATTCTTGCTGAGTAACTACGCCACGTTGCAGAGCTTTTGCGGGTTGCCTATATTGATTTGGCTGCCTAAGGTGCCATTTTGAATTTGGTTTTTATTGTTTATGAGGATTTTAGGTCGCTTACTGGCTGTTGTATGAAGCAGAACTGGATCTGGTCAGGACTCTGACTTCAGATTTCCCTTTTGCCCATTTCTGTGAACCTTGGGAAAATCCAGAACTGGGTCTAAATTTGTGGCTCAGGCCCAATGCCAATAATGCTCTTTGAATCTAATTCGGTACATTGTGTTTATTGGTTTTGAATTGCTTTGAGTTATTTGATACTTATGACTTGCTGACATAGGGTCGCTCAGGAAAGTATCTATATATATATGGCCGATGTCAAGTGGTGTGCTTTTTTTAGAGATCTTCTTCATTATAACTTATTCACATAATTACAGCATGCTGAGTATGTTGCCATAGTCTGTTTTCACATGCCACAGTAGTGTTCAGTGCTGGGGCAGCTCTGTAAGAAATACATCTTTGCAATAATACAGGACATCACTCTGCCTAATTTATCAAGAAAACATAATTGAAATACTTTGTGTAACAATGGAAAACAAAAAAAAATCTCTCCCTGCATATGGTGTACTGGTGGCGATGGTGGAGAGTTATAGTGCCATAAGGATAATTGTTTTGACCTCCTGTTCCCTTTGAGAAAACTGGAGACAACTTCTGTGTTTAAATCCCTGCCAAGAATTTGTAATTAGGAACAGTGTCATTCAGAAAACAGTGGTATAAGCAAATAAATCCAGTGAGCGCTAGAGGGATTCAGGAGTTTCATTCATAAAGAAGCCATCCACATTTCCGTCTTCAGCTGCTGTGATTTAGCCCTACATTAAAGCCAGGGCTGACTCTGAGGCATGGTGTGATGTAAACTGATAGCAGGGGTTGTTCCACTGGTTGTGTCCTGGCATGGAGCTCAGCTCTGGCATTGAAATCTGTGCCAGACTGTATCCCGGCAGCAGCCTCAGGTTTTCTGAGAGCATTAAACCTACCAGCTGGCTCCTCTTCCCTGGGTTTCCTTGGCATTAAGTAATAATGCCTTGGTGCATAGAGGCTAGGCAGAAACAGAAGAAAGTATGGACTGGATCCTGATCCTGATGGAGATACTGGTAAATAGAGCAGCTGTTCTCTGAAGAGAGCATTTTTGGGTGTAGTCATTATGCTGTTAATGGGAGCTGAAGAATAGAAGATGAAAACTGGAGTAGTGTCATTTTCCCAGGGAAAATGAACCCACATGTAGGCTGATATCTTCTGCAAGTGTCACTGCTGAGGACTGGGAAATATTTTAGTTGAGGGCTGTCAAGACACATAGGTCTTCCATATTCTCCCTGAGACAGATGGACATCAACCTTTTTTCATCCTTTGAGAGAAGAGGGGATTTAACACAATTGTTGTTTCCAACAGGTTTCCAAAGTATTGTGACTCTAGTCAAGTATTTCTGGAGCTGACAAATTCTCGTGTTTCAAGAGATTGACCCTATAGCAGTCATGTGTGCTTGAATTTTATAGGGAATTATTTATGAGGGCAGAGGGGTGTAGGGATGCTGCTCTATCTCCAGACTTGACAGCACAAGCTGCATCAGAGTCCTGTGTGAAGCACACTTTTCTAGGGGAGTATAAACACCCACCCAAAAACACAACTGTGAAAAGCTTCTCAGTCTCCCAAGAGCTTACTGTCTTCTGCAAGAAATACCCGTAGAACAGATACAAAGTAATTGTCAAATGCTGGGCTTTACCTCTGGCAGTTTAAGGTAAGATGCCTTTGAAGTTCTTGCAAGGCTCTTCTGACAAGTTACGGTTTGGACAAGTTGTAGTTCAGTTCAGTTGTTTGATCTAGGCTTAAAAGCTGTGTTGTAAAAGCAGGGGCACAGATCTATCCCAGAGATTCAGTTCCTGACTTTGACACCTCTCTTGCAAGTCATTCAGGTTGGCTGATCATAGCTCAAGAGTCGTAGAGCTCTGTGTCAAGAATGATAGGAGCAAGTGTGCTAGCAGTTCTCAGGATTCCACTAAATTTTTAAATCACAGATTAGTCAGATGCAGCCTCTAGAAACTCGCATCGCCCTGTGTTTCCTGGAGGTGCTTAATCAAATAAAGGAGATTAATAGGAAGAAGTCCAACCTTGATGTAATCCTACCACAAATCTCATACTTGCAGTTACAAATTTTATTGTTTTCTCTTGAAAGCAGTTTGTAGATACCTCATTTCATCCAAATTCTTGTATGAAGATAACTAATTGATTCACTGAGCAAGAGTCTAAGATGACTGCAATTCATATCTATGTTGGTGGAGGAGTAGTCAGAGATGTGGGACTTGGCATGTTGCAGTCTCCTCTTCTTCCTGTGTTGTTCTAAATAAGAACAAAAGTTCTCACTACATTTAAGAAGAGTTTTCTCTTCCTAGTGCATCCACAACCATCCTACCTTGCCAGTAATTAGGGTCTAAATGAGAGTCCCTTTTCTTTCTGTCGGATCTCACTCACTGGGTTGCGATGATGAGCATTACAACCTTTGTGTAAATGCATGCAAGGCAGCCGGGCTGTAACTCACCCATCCATCACATTATCACTTATGACAACCCTCTTTGGTTTTACAGTCCACTTTTTTGGCTGGAATTCAGCCAGGACAGGTTGGTACCTCTACTCTTTCAAAATGTGTTTTGTGTTTTTAAGTGGGCTGGGCTGGGGCTATACAGCTCCTTTGGCAAATGCTGCTTCAGTAGGCTGTACCCCTGTGTTGAGATATTACTTCATTACCAGCTCAGAGGAAAGAGTGCCAGCTACTTACACCTCTGTCATCACTTTCCACACAACCTGGATTGCGTTATATTAATATTAACTTTATATTGTATTACAGTTATTAATAAGACAGCAAGGAATGTTGTTACATATTTTTAGCAGTGGAACAAGTTGGGACAATAGTAGCAGTGAGCTCTCTGGCAGGCCAAGCTACCTATAAACATCTGCAAGCATCTGGCATATGAAACTATCGAAGTAAAGGTGAGCAAGACTTGAAGGTTCACTTTCCATATGTCATCAGCTTAACACAAATATATGAAAAAAATGTGTTGCAGTTCCCAATTCCAAACAGTTAAAAAGAAGTAATTCTGTCATTCCCAGCATTTAAGGATGCTTAAAAAAAAAAAAAAAAAAGGCTTAGACCTTTTCTTTTACTTTCAGTATGACTATTTGACTTTAGTAGTCTTACTTCTCAACTGATCCTCTATCTGTTTTGTGAGGAGGCTATTCATTTGTTTTATTCTGCAAAGTCCTGGAAAATTTCTAATTTTCCTGCATGTCTATTTGCTATTTTTAAACATAGGCAATGCATTATTATTAATCTTTCGGTCATATGGATCATCATTTTACATGGTAGTGATCATTAGGCTGAACAGAAAGGGTGGGATGACTGTAAAAGCAGCTTCATCTTCTTGTAGTTCTAGAGTGGTTTTTTTGACAAAGCATATATACTCGGAAAAATGAAATTTGGACAGTGTCGGCTCACGTTTACTAAAAGTTGAACTTGTGTTTACTAACAATTAAACTCTTGCTATCAGGATGATAGGAAGAAGCTGTATAAATAAACAAGCTGCAATACAAAGTAAAGTCAGGTATTTGTGATTACATGCAGAAGTGGAGGGTTGTGTATGACTTGATGCTTTATGTTTGTGAGCCACAAAAGTTGCAAGCAGTTGTATTGCTTTAACTCTAGTGATACAGATAAAGCAATACACTTTTCTTCTTGTACACAGCATGCATGATTATGTTGAAATAAAATGCACTTACAGATAGCTTGTACTTCCCTATGTAGGAAAGAAAGTTTACCTTAATTTTGGTTTCTGTGTTGTCTTCTCTTTTAGAAGCTACAGACTATACCAGTTAAGAAGATAATTTTAAGCAACTTTGATATTGGTTACAAAATAAAAATGAGGGACGTTTCAGTGCTGTTCTTTGAAGATAGTTGCTTCAGATTTACTGATGAGCCCTTCAACCTCTGTAAGTGAAATTGAGAAAAGAAGTATTTTCTTTAGAATTGTAAATATACTATTGCAGCCACAACTAGCAGCATCAGAAGTAAAGCAACTGCTCCAGCTGCTGGTGAGATACCTGGAGGTTTTGTGTTTAGTTTTTTTTTGATGGCTGCATTACCGGCAAGGAGAACATGAAGTTCCTGGGCTCTGGTGGGGTTTCTCTGCATGTTCAGTGTGAACACTGAACCAGTTGGCATGATTTGGGGACTGGCAAAGAAGGCACTTGTAGTTGCCATAGTTGTGCCAGCCAGGTTGCCTATCTAAGGGTCATATGCCAGGTAAAGCTAGTTGAAAAAGAACATTGTGTCTGCTTTCTTACTTCATAACTGCAAGGCTTGCAAGAAAAGAACATAATAGTGGAGTGTGAAATCAGGAATCCTACAGGAATCTCATCCGTGCTAGTGAAATGCCAAATGGGGACTCATGCCTGTTTTTGGCAATGTGGAATGAAAGTTCTGAATTTTCTCCAAGCACCAGTGCTGAACCCATTCTAGCTATGGAGTAGACATAAATAGACTTCTAGTACTTGGAAAGACTTGGCATTTTATGGGAAGTGAAGAAATTGAAAAAACTACATATCTACCCCCTGTTTATTACCATACTGCAGCAGCTGGCCCTGGAGCATGACCTTTGACTCCACACACACAAAGGGTTGTTATTTTCCCCTTCAGCTCTAGCATTGTGAGGGACTGGGCTTGCAAAAATCTTGAGTCCTCTGCCTTCTTTATAGGAGGTCTTGGTTTCTCTGTTAGGGAAGACCCTTCCAGGTTTGCCAGGCAGAGAATTAAGCCCTGTTTCAGATTCCTAAAATTGTGAGGTTCATCTGTGCTGCCCTGCCTCAGAGGCAGGGAGGACCTCTTTGCCTGACTATTGTTTATAAAAATTGAGTGAATTTGCAGGATTTTCTTTGTGTTTGGTTTGGGTTTACTTATTTATTTTAAATTTGATCACCTTCAAAAGGGTGCAAGGACAGGGAAGCTTGATAGTGGTGAGTGCTAAGGAAGTGCAGATTCATCTGTGTCTGGTTATGAAAGTGTGATGGTCCTAAGGCTTTCTAAATTTCAGAATTCCCCCTCCTGAGGCACACTTCATCAAACTCCTTCCTTTAGACATCTTTATAGGAAATTTTTATGTGATTTGAAAATTGGTGTTTTTTGAAAAACTGTATTCCTGAGGAAGAAAAGGTACTGCTAAAGATACACTGTTTGTGCTTTTCAGTCTCTACATCTGTTCTTCTCATGTTTTCATCATTCTTTTTCAAGTACTCTACCATGCTACTACCTGATTCGAGCTTCAGTTATAAATGCAAGTGGCCTGTAACTCTCTGATGACTACAAGTAAGGCAGACAGGTTTCATTCACAAGTGGAAAAGCAGTGTATAAGTGAAAAATGGTATTTTATTTCAGACAGACATGACTGATTTATCCTGTATGAACATTCTAAATGATAAATGTATTGCAATGATCATTGCTGGTCACAGTTGAAGGACTCTTATCTTACTGTGAATTTTTTTGTTCTAGTTTGATTATAATACACGAGGCGCTTTTGTCTGTGACTATGCAAGGCAGAAAGAAATGCAACTCTTCTGGGTTAAGTATCCACAGTTTTGTTTGCCTGTGACCTGAGCATTCCAGTAGTGTCTTATATACAGCCTTCACTTTATACCGTACTATTCCTTGTTATTTTTGCTTTGTTTTGTCCCTTTTATTTTTGCACAGATGCGAGCTTGAAATACTGCAAGTAATATACTTAGATTTGTTATACTTGCCTTGTACACACTAATGTGTTCTTATTTAGATGCTGATTTCAATTGTTGCTTTTCAAAGCCTAATTAAAAAGTCAGTTTGTCTGCAGTATTGTTTCAGCTACTGTCTGGTGGGTTTACTGGATGTTATTCTGCCTTGTGCATGCATTACTGTAGTTATGCTTCTTCTAGACTGAACTTTGGGAAGAAAAATGAGTCATTTTTCTGACAAAGGTGAGAGTTGTGGGGGAAAGTGGTGGAAGAAAATCCTGATCTTTTAGAAGTTTAAGAAGCATAGTTTCTGAGACTTAAGATGGGTTTCTCAGTTCAGATGCTGCTGAATTGTGCTTTTAGGTTTTCTGTCTTCTTAATGGATTTTTTTTTGCTTAGTTTTGAAATGTGGATGAAAAAGCCACCAGTTATGAATGTGAATTTATAAGCCTAGGGTATGCTCATATCTATGAGTTTCTGGACTTATTATTCAGAGACTCTGAATTTGGTTTTTTTGGTGCCTTCATTTCACCTCGCTAAAGAGAAGTGATCAGCACTCAAAATGTGTGCTTGGAGAAATGACCACCTGTAGTAAGTTTGAAATCTGGAAGCTTGTTATAATGGGGAGAATTATCTCAAGATATAGAAATATTTCTTTGCTAATTAAATGTGCCCATAATTTATGTATGTGTTTAGCTTGAAAGTCTTCAGAATATGTACCTGTTCCTTGTAGTCTTTCTCTCTCTCTCTCTCCCTCATCAAGGGGCTTGAAGGAAGTACTTCCTGATGGTCATTTGTATAAAGATGAAGAGGATGCTGTTTAGGCTAGTTTTCAGAGGCTGTATCAAAAAAGATTTATGGTCCTGGGAAACTGGTAATGAAACACAGCCGTATCCTTCCTCACATCATTGATTAGTATTCAGCCATAGTTTTAGTGTATGAAAGCCATTACTGTTTGATCAATCATTTAACTATATCCTAGAGAATAAGTGATTGCCTTGTGGTGTCACCTTTTTTGTTTTGATAGTCTCAATGCATTAGATCCTATAGGTCCTAAGTCTGATGCTGTCTGTTACACAGCAAGATTCCTTTTTTCCCTTTTTTTCCTTTTTTTAAAAAAATGTCTGTATTGGACGGAAAAAGCCTGAAAATGTGACTCCGGAAGATTAAAAACACAGCAAGAGTGTAACATTTGTAATTAAGAGTTAGCACTTGAATGTGTAAATAAATATTGGCTTGAAAAATCTTAAATATCTTTTTTCGGTGTTATGAAAGAGGTATTTGAAAGCATCCTTGCAAATGTAGCTGCTACCTCAGCACAAGAGTTCAGGAGAGCACAGGATGAGGACAGAGTTGTCTCCTTGTTGGCAGCATTCTCAGGCAGAATTGAAGGGGGCTACTCAGTGTTGACAAAGCTAAAGGCATCTGAACAGCTGCCAATGAATGATAGATTTGATAAAATGATATTGATTTTCAAGGTTGCCAAAATGTTGTCTGTCTTTCACAAGCACTAAATCATATTGAAAGGAATTGGGGTAAAACTGTCATTTTAACATTTTCCTTTGTGGTCTGTTAACAAACATGGGCGAGATGGGAGTGTGTGCTGTGCCAGTGGAGCCATCAGCTGCCAAGGAGCAGCTGCCTGTCCAGTGCTGCTCCTCCCAACATTGACTCCAGTTTGCCACCTCCTTCTCTCAACATGTTTCAACATGTAATTGCATTGGCCTATATACGGCAACGTGCCTGTCTTGGACTTAATCCTTGCCATTGTGAGAGTGCTGATTGAATTGCAGGCTAAAAATAGGCTGTACTCAGACATGCTGTGTGCTATCAGTTGCACTCTGCTTTGGCAGTCTGCTGGTAACATGACATAATTGAACGTTGACAAAGGCCATAGGCAGAAGGCTGTCCCATGATTTCTAGGATTTAATGCTTGAAGAAGGTATTTTCTTAACTTGATGTATTTGACTCACATGGCTACAGCTCAGATAAATGGCCTACTATACTATTCTTCGATAGCTCTGGTAGGCTGTTGAAAGAATGTCCTTGCTTTAAACCCATTCTTTAGATTGATGTTGCTTCTGTGGGAAAGCCACTGGTAGTAGACCATAGCATTTGGAAATCATTAGAGCTAGGTGTGATTTGAGTGACAAAAAAGAGATTAGAAATATTCTTCAGTGCAGTGTAAGTTGAGCTATATTTACTTCCTTTATGTTATTACGGTTTGTCACTGATATACCAACAAATATTTCAGAAAGATATATGCAGCTGACAAGAGGGAAATAGCTTACTGTCTTGTGAATAGTCATCAGCTAGTGTTATTTTAAGAAGTTTCAAGGGAGATTGATTAAAATTATACTTTCATGTTCTTCATCCACCAAATTAGATTTCTTGGAATAAAAACAGTAATCAAAATGTCTGAGATAATTAAGCACCAATTCATAAAATATGGTTTGAACAACTACTCAAAAGGAAAAAAAAACCCAACCTCTTTCCTCAGTGAATTCCTGTGAAGGAGCTAGAATGGGATGAAGGCTGACAGGTACTCTGTCTCTGTGTTTAGTTGTTAAAATCAGGGAAGGGAAAATAAGCTACAAATAATTTCTGTAAAAAGATACTTTCTTGGATGTTTGTGTGTATATGCAGAGGCAATCAAAGTAATATTAATCCTACCTTTGTTTTCTCATGTTGATTATTTGTCCATTTCTTCAAAATAGGTCAAGACTGAAGTGTGTTCTGTAGGTGAATCATAGGAGGCTATTACTGAAGCCATGCCCCTGTGATACTTTTTAACAGGCTGGCTGTTTTACACTTTAAATAAAATGACTGATTTCATGCTGTATTTCCCTGTGGTTACTAATCGGTTGCATAGTTCAAGTTATTTCTGAGGGCAGATTTCTGAGACAGCCAAAGACTGATGGAGTAGGGTGATGGCACACAATAGGAAAGAAAAGAGAGCGAAAGTCTATAAAGCTTTCCTGGCCCAGACACAAGAATACAGTCAGGAGCAGGTTGCTACCCAAATTTAGTATCACTTGTAAGACTGCCTTTTTGTCACTTGTAACTTTGTGAATAGGTGTTATGTCAATATATTTTGTATGAGAATCTGTTCTAGCAAACCAAACCCCTTGTTTATTTTTGACATCTCTGTTAAATATTGATAGGATTTGTTGTGAAAAATTGTAATTAGCTGCTTGGGTGAGTCTGAGTGATTTGGCATGAATGTTCTTACCATAGCCTGTAACAGCATAGTTGTGTGAACTTGTGCCTGTCGTACCAGGGAATTTGGCTCATGTTTGCTGTTGCAGTGGAACCTGTTTTTGCTTGACAGTAAAGCTGTCACCACTGGGCTATGACCTGAGTGGTGCTCATATTAGTGTCTGCCTTTATGAGCTACTAATGGAAACGGAAAACCCTATTTGCTTAATCAGATGCTATTGAAGCTAATTACTGTGTTTAGTTTGTTTTTCTTGTGGAGAAGAGAGGTGAGTGCAAGTCCCCAACCACAGAATGTTTATACAAACACATGGAGGTGTTTGGGCAATTACAGGGGCCTGTGTAGCAAAGCAGGCTGTATGGTTTGCGCCATGTCTCATTCTTCCTACCCATCCCCTTTCTGCGTTTTGGTATTGCAGCCTGTACTTTATCAGGAGGCACAAACTCAGCTTAAAACTGATGTGGGTTTGCGGGTTGCTGTGAGTTAGCCTCATCCTGGAGGCAGATTTTGGCCATTGATGGTAACTACTTTGTTACTCCTGATGGGTGACGCCGTGGTGATGGGCATTTTGTGCATGGGACAACTGTCTTGAGTAACCAGGACCTGCTCCTTTCTTGCACTGCAGGTAACAGAGGAGGAAAACTAGCCTGGAGAAAATCTGTTCTTTCTCAGGAAAAAGGCTATTGAAAGCCCAGAAATAGCATTGTAATGGCTTGATTCTCAGAAACAATTTCTGGAGGGCCATCTGTGAAAAGGGTGTGGCTGTAACCTACAGTGCTAACAAAAAGATAAGCAAATAATGAAATTACTTTTGAACTGTGCAGTACAACGTAATATTGAAAGCCTTGTGTACTCCTGCCCATATTCCTGAGTTACAGATGGGAAACGCTTACTTTTACTTGCAGAGGTGCTTGCAGTGGTTCACATAAAGATGACTTGTTAATTTTTTGAGGTCACTGGGTGAAGAGCTCTGTTTGAAGTAGAGAAGAATTGAAGCTTTGAGGCACATTAGCATTGAAGGGCAGAACTGGTAGAGCTACTATGCTAGACCAAAAGGAAGAACCAAACAAAACCCTTGTAACATAGAGAAAGCCTGCCTCACCCTTGGATGCACGTGTATGTTTGTAGTGTAATGAAGAATACAAAACAAATTTTCTTTCCTGTATCAAGTCTTGGAAAATCGTCATTTCATCTTCCCAGAGACATGAGAGGTTTTGGAACACGGACCGTTGTCTCTCTGGGTGCAGGAGCAAGCGGGTTGGTAGAGGAGAGCAGTGCCTAGGATTCCAGGGGAAGCATTTCAGCTGAATGTCTCCTAATGGCAAAAACTGGCATGAGTTTAAATACCAACATTGCTGATGCAGATTATAGAGTTAAAGTTTTGTTTATGCAGTTTTCCTTTGAGTGTTAAGTTACGCCCTTAGCATAGTCTCCTAAAGTTGTACAAAACCAAGTACTAAGCTGATGAGCAATCTTTTATTGGCACCTTGCTTTGTTCTGGTTCAGGATAAAAAAGGTTTGTATTTAATCTATTATTTTATGATTTGGAGGCAGGGGAATTATTTTGCTGTCTTTAAACACTTCAGGCTTTTGTAAGTGAAAATAAGGTCAAGAATTATGTCTATTGACTGGGAAAAAACAAAAAGTCTATCCAACTTCCCTGAACTAACTGTTATACTTCAGCCAGCCCCTGAGATAACTTCCACAACTCATTTCACAAATGAGTTGGTATCCAGCTGTTTTATTTGTCTGGAGGAAAAATTATATTTATGTTATGGTCTCATCAGTGGCAGAGCAGCAAGTGTCTAAAGTTGCTGTGAGGAAAACTGACTGTATACTGTATATTAGGGGAAACATATTTAAGCTATGATTTTAATATACTAGTCCAATGTACTAGAAATGCCCACTTAGTGCAGTAAAATTGCATCTAGATGGACAATTTTGTCTCAAGTGTAAACCTCACGTGTTTGAAAGTAGTTAATTGGATGCTTATTGGAAAAGGTTTTGGGATGAAAAAGTTTTACAGAATTTGTCAGGATAGTCATGTTAGTACCTGCTTAAGTAGTTGATTTTGAACAGGGCTCTTACCAACGTTCAGTTTCCTTTGCTTGAAGGGATTTGTATCTCAATTCCTTACCTTTCAGGAAAGGGCTGTCACTGTTAAATGTGAACCATTCCACATTTGAATTAAAAATAGAAATCCAGCATATATAGGACAGTGGCGATGTTCGACAGTATGACACAGGCTGCAATCACCCTAGTTTTGACATGTTGCATTCTATCATTCACACAGGGGAGGTGTTAATGAGACTTCCCTTTGGGATGTACTTCTAACAGGCTTAAGAGTCTTCTAATTGTTGTGTTTCTTTTTAGAATGTTGTTGATAGTTGAAATTATATTAATGAGTAAGAACTCAGTTTAAAAAACAGTATATATCTTTGCTATTCAATTTAAGTGATTTAAATTGAAGAAAGTAAAGACAGAATGTATAAATGAGGACCTAAATAAAAATATCATACTAAATTAAACTTTTGATTTGAGAACAAGATTTTTTGAGCTACCTTCAGTTTTTGGGAGAGACCATAGAAAATGAATAATGGGAAGATATTTGTTCGGAAAATACTTGCTGTTGAGGGAACATCATGTTGGCATGTGTAGTGATGTCTCTCTAGATATGTAAGGTGCTCTCAGCACAAATATATTTTAGTTAATTTTAGTCTGTTTAACAGATTGTAACAGGACAATTGTCAAAGGTGGGGATATTTTCTCCATATTCTTGATTACACAATGCTGGCTAAAACTTTGACTCCAGCTCTTACAATAAATAGTTTTGTTATTTTCCCGTGTGTCTCCATAGCACAGTGGTAAATGACTGGTACTTGAAAGCCATTTTCCGACTTGCTTAGCTATCTCCACTGAGGTTTTCTAGATATGGGTCAGAGGAGATTTTTTCTTGGAAGTTTGAATCATGTTGAATTGGATGCAGTGGAGTAGTGGGCCATGAGTATGGCCTTAATATGCAGCTCAGCTGGACTCTCAAATGTTATTTTTCCAAGAGCTCTTTATAGTGAAATAATGGCTTAAACAGTAAGTTTCTGTGGTAACACTATCCTTGTGTAAATTACAGTAATTGTTTTACTATCCAAACCCAAGGTACTTTTTTCAAATATACTGTAGATATAATTTGGCTACTGAATGAACATTTAATGCGTGTATGCATGCTTTATTCTGCTTTTCTTGTGATTATGTACTTCTGTTGTCTGTTACCCCTTTGGTAGTGGCTTTTGATCATGCTGTCAAATTATTCAGTATTCATAATTTAAGAATAAGCAGCTTCTGGTTTATATTTGTCCATTGAACCTGATAGTTCTGCTTTTTCTTTTTCCTGGAAAAAGTAAATACCCCTATTTGGTATTGCAGTGGTTGTTTTGTCACAAGTCATCATTTAGGCTTATAATAACAGTCATCCAACAACTGCCACAGGCTTTACATGGAATTTGTTGCATTTTTTATATCATGTTAGGTTTGCAAACAAATGAAATGCTACCAAAGAATATAGAACTATGTGAAGCTGGACATGTTTAAGAATGATTTGTCAACCAAAAACCCTCCCAGCAGAGAAGATCAACCATAGCTAGTAACGAACATAGATTCCTTTCTCATCATATCCTGTTGAGATTTCAGCAACCACTGTGTCTATTTGAGCCAAAGCAGGGTCATCATGACACTGTTGTTTAGCAATCAGGGCTGATCTTTCTGGAGTGGAAATTACTGAATGATTTGATTACACTCTTTGAAAGATGATCACAGTGTACCAAAAGGGTCTATGACCAAGGAAAAGAATCTCTTGAATGTTTTATGTGAAATGTACCGCTGTTCTCAAGTTGACTTGTGTCACCTGAAGCTAAATTCCAGCCAAGGCTGTAGTGGGAGGGAAGCATGGATACCTGGGTTAGCCCTTGGCATGTTATGAATTTATATACTGAGGTTCTCTTTTATATATTTCTGCAATGGGACCCTCTATGCTTTGTAAGCCTTGTTGTTGTTATATGGAATCGGTTTTCTGGTTTGGTGTCTCACCAGACTGTGTGACTGAGAGATGTTTCTGTCACCCTTGCTTGTGTGGTTGCCTTTGCTCAGCAGGGAATCCTACTACCCCACAGCTCAGAGGCCCATTAATGTTTACAGGTATCTTTACAATTTAGATTATCTCAGTACTGAAAAAGTACTGATGAAAAAGTTACCGCTTATGCACAACAGCTGAAATCTTTAATGCACTGATGCTTTAGATTTCTGGGTGAGCCCTCGGTCTTGCTGGCTGAGGCATAGGCTGGCCTCTGACCACCTTTCCTGGAAGAACTGATAGAAGACCACTTGGGACCACAGCACATGTTTAAACCACGACTAAAGCTGGTGAAGCGAGTCTGCTAAAATTCAAATGAATAAAAAATCACCCAAACCGAAGCGTAGGTCTTGTTTAGCCTGATGTGGTGTTGGACCCTTGTCTTGTGGGTTGTTTCTTCCCCTTGCTGCCAGCTCTCTGGAGGAGTGGCGAGCTGTGCCTTTGTAGCTTGGCACTGTTTCTCACTCGGTTTGATCATCCCCTACAGGGGCTCAGGTGCTGCTCCAGCCTCTGACCAGGCAGCCTGTGATGAGACTGGAGATGTGAAAGTTGCATTTGGGATAGGGAGTGCTTGTGCCAGGACTTGCTAACCTCCACTTTTCTGGCACTTTGGGGACCTGTGGTAACAGGCCATGTTTCTGGGTTGAGTGGAGCAGAGGTAGGAGGAGGGAGGCGGGCAGAGACCAGGCAAGTTTCTGAAATTTATAATCCAGTGCCTGTTGTGGCCAAAATAACACTGTCTCTAAGAGGATTTTTTGCTCCCCTGGTCTATTACAGACAGGAGAAACAGTGCTGTCAAAACTAATGAGGGGAGCCTAATGCTGGGGTTGAGAGATCCAATGTAAGCATAAATTGCAAAGCTTCACTTGCAAGATTTCCATCATCTATTAGCAGCAATCTTAGCTTTTGTTTTCAATGATGGGCTTTGTGTCATGGTTCCCCTCAAGCGTAAGGACAAAGTTACCACTTATGTAATAATTGCAAAGTATAGTAGAAATTGACTGCAGATCTATACCCTAGGCTGTTTACAATCTCCCACCTCGATTATTTAATATGTGGTTTCTAAAGAAGGACTATTTATTTACTAGTAATCAATATTTTCATATGGTTCTGGAAGGGCAGTCAGGACAAATGAATTGTGTCTATTAACTTTTCTATTGGTGCATAGGGCTTGCAGTTACTCATGAGTGCAATTTCTGGCTATAGTGCAAATTCATATTATAAACACTATCTCTAATTTGAAAAGGAGAGAGTAAAAGAGAAATATCATAGATTTCATTGTCTTACTAAAAGTGTTTTGTGGCCCAATGAAGATAAAATCAAAATTAAAAATTTTTGCTAGTGCAGCTCAAGACAGAACTTCGTACATTTGGTCTTATAAAAATATAAATCAGTTAAATATTATCTTCTTTCTGTGTGTTCAGGAAAAACAGCTAATTGAGACAAGAAAAGACTGCTTTCAGGGCTCTAGCTCTGAAGATGCTCTAAGCAAGCCTTTGTAAACTGTGTTGCTAGAGGTTTCTGCTTTGCTCTGAGATATAGGTGGTACTGAAGATGATTCTGTGGAGATTTATGGAAGTGCTGTGCTTATGGTGAGAATGAGAAATTGGTGTATAACCACTATATGAGTATGATAGAGACCTGACTCCTGTTCCACTTAGAACATTTTTTTTTGCTTCCTGAAAATCAGGACCTTCATCTTTTCCTACTTGATATTTATCAATATATTTTTGTGGCTGCCTAAGAAATATGTGCGCAAAGTCTGTCTGTTCCTACAGGTGGCCATGTAGAGTCCTATTATCTTCTTTGGGAATTGTGCCTGTGTATCTATGAGGAGTAGGAGGTGCTGCTGCCAGAAAAATCCAACAAGAGTACATTAAATAAACCTGCAAACCTGGCCTTGTATAGTGCTTCCCAAGCTGACAGCTGACATATTTCCTGTTTAAAAAAAAAGCATGCAGTATTAATTTTTCTTTCCAGCATTGCTTATTTAGAATTCTTGTGCCACTGTCTGAGGCAAAAAAGACAAAGCTGCAAAGAGAAGTGTTCTTTTCTTAGATGGGTATGTGAGCCTTTCCTCAGGTCTGAAATAGAAGTAGGAGCTCTGAGGCCTGAATGTCAGAGCACTTTCTGATAGCTTAACTGGATCATGTTAATATGATAAACAATTTGAGAGGGAAGGTGACTGATTACTGGGGTACAGAGACATTGTTAGCAAAGGTGGGGAGAAGTGGCAGCACCTCCTGCCTTCAAGACCTCCAAAAGTTACCTATCAATGAGGAAAAGCAGAGAGAGACATGAATTCTGGTTACTGAAACAACATGGTCATCAAGGGCTCTGCATCTTTCTACCTGAAAGGTAATGTCTACGCATCATTAAAGCTAGAAGACTGTCCAAGGTTTATAGAAAAGTAAAACAGCCCTCATTTAGACCTACTTCATGGAATTACAAATAGAGATGATTTATTTTTAAATCAGATTCTTTCTGTCAAATTTGCTTGCCTTAGTATGCCAAACAAGGATACACATATGCAAAACACTTCTGAGAGGCCAGGACTAGGAAGACTTAATTGATGCTCGCTCTTTCAAATAATCCCAAATCCATCTGGTGCAGTCTGCACCTATAACCTATGGATACATTTATAATAATCTCATCAGCAATTTGTTGGAAAGAACATATTCATGCCTGTCATGAAGAAAAAATAAGTTTGGACTATTAGATATCTGAGACATCTGGAAGGGCCATGAATTTCCTGGTGGAAAATCTTCTCAGTGAAACATCTGGGGCTTATTTCTCTCTCTAAAACCAAATAACCTGAAAACTGTTTGAAGCATGTATTTAAACATAATAACTAGCAGGATGTTTGCTCTACCAGCAAAGAGCAATGAAATGCTTCAGAAAAAAAGGACACACAAAGCCCAACCTAAAATGCCTCTGCTGCAGAAATTAAAGTATCCTTTTCAAAATAAAGGAAGAATAGGGAAGTCTTGTGTGCACAGTTGCTTTTTGCACTGAGCTGGCCCTTACTAAAAATGTTTTCTGATTCTTTTTTGGTTGGATTTTTTTGGCTTTTTTTTTTTTTTTTTAAATGGAGGGAAAAACTGTATTTTTAATTTCTTACTTTGAACCTTCTTCATGTCTGACAAAAAGGTTTATTCCTCTCCTGTTTTAGGATGACTGAGTCAGCTATTCCTTGCTTGGCCAAACTGAGCAACCATAGCAGTTGTTTTCTTTTTAATTGGGGTTCACAATGGCTTCTGAATCATCAAAAACTTCCTGCTACTTAGGTTGTCAGCAGTTTTCCAATCTGTGGATCTTTGTTGGCTTGTGTTTTGTTTGGGTTTTTTTTCCTTTGGACCACTGCCAGGTTGGGTTTGAATGTTGCCTCTTGCCTTTTTTAATTTATTTTTTGCTCTGGAAGTAAAAGGTCGTCCAGAGGGACTGCAGGCAGGAGAAGAGTGAGTATCCAGGGCCACAGGAATGTCCCCGGGTGCCCAGGGTTTCCATGGCCATGCACCAACCAACTACAAGAGCAAAGCACCTGTGGAGAATTTCAAAACTGTCTCCCCTTTCACAGAGACTACCTTTTGAATGCATCCCAAATACTCAGTCCTTGTTTTGTCCCTTATAAATAGAGAAGGGCTAGTGTTTCAAGAGGGGACAGTGTGTGCACTGAAAAAAATAATGGGTAAACTGTCTGCGTGGTCGAGACCAGAGAGTGGTGGTAAATGGAGATACAAACCAGTAGGTAGCCAGTTACAAGTAGAGTTCCCTGGGGCTCATTATTTGAGCCAGTCCTGCTTAATATCTTTATTGATGATCTGGATGAGGGGATTGAGTGTGCCCTCAAGTAAGTTTGAAGACAGCACCAGGTTGGGCAGAAGTGTTGATCAGCAGGAAGGCTCTGCAGAGCCTTCAGATCTGAACTGAGGGGCCAAGGCCAACTGCATGAGGTTCAACAAGGACAAGTGCCAGGTCCTGCCCTTGAGTCACAACAACCTCAGGCAGCACTACAGGCTGGGGACAGAGTGGCTGGAAAACTGTCCAGTGGGAAAGGACCTGGGGCTTGACAGGGGCTGAACATGAGCCAGTGTGTACCCAGGTGGCCAAGAATGCCAATGACACCTTGCCTGTATCAGGAATAGTGCAGCCAGCAGGGCCAGGGCAGTGACTGTCCCCCTGTCCTCGGCCTTGGTGAAACCACACCTTGAGTTCTGTGTCTAGTTCTGGGCCCCTCACTGCAATAAAGACATTGAGGAGGTGGACTGTGTCCAGAGAAGGGCAGTGGAGCTGGTGAAGGGTCTGGAGCACAAGTCTTACGAGGAGCAGCTGAGGGAGCTGTGATTGTTTAGTCTGAAGAAAAGGAGGCTCAGGGGAGACCATGTCACTCTCTACAACTGCCTGAAAGCAGACTGTAGTGAGGTGGGTGTCAATCTCTTCTCCCAGGTAATAGGACGAGAGGAAATGGCCACAAATTGCATTAGGGAGGTTCAGGTTGGATATCAGGAATTTTCTTTATGGAAAGGGTGGTCAGGCACCGAAACAGGCTGCCAGGGGAGGTGGTGGAGTCATGATTCCTGGAGGTATTGAAAAGATATGAAAATGTGGCACTTGGGGACATGGCTTAGGGGTTGACTTGGCAGTGCTACAGTTAATGGTTAGACTTGATTATCTTAAAGGTCTTTTCCAACCTAAATGATTTTAGGACTCTATGAGAACCAAACAAAAGGATTGAGCCTTCTTGCTTGTTGAAAGAACCAGTTTCTTATTTCACTTACAAGCTCTTGGAGAAGATGACATCATCCCTGCAGAGCTGATAAAGTTACACCGGTGTATACATTGTGAGTATAGAATGGCACCAAAGGCTTTGATGCTTTGCAAACAGCAGTTGTTTATATGCTAATTTTTTTAGTTATATCGGGGTTATGCCTCTGTCCTTTTGCTGTGTAGTGTAAGAGGGCAGCTTAACCAAGCCATGCTACTCTTCCTACTGTAAAAATTGCTTTCAAATTAATTGGTAAACAGAAGCACCATGAATAAAACAGAGCTTTGTGCTTCGTATTTCAGAGTTTTTGATTGTAGCTAGCTCCCACTGGAGAGTGTGAGCTATGTGAGACATTTGCCTGTAGTGAATGAAACTGGAAGGATGAATAGCAACAGTTCCAAGGTAAAGCCCTGTTATGTTATTGCGGTATAATAGTGGTTAAGCTCACACTGAAAATAAACTAATGCAGTAATGCATGGTAAAATCAATTTTGAAGGGAGAGTCTAATGGCTGGTTTTTTTCCTTGAATGCGTTGTTTACTTGGTTTTTGTGTTTTATGGCTGTGCTACTGGTTTTTTAAAGTCATGGAAGAGTATTGTGCTTATAGAGGGAATATGTGAAGTGAGAGACATACCTGTCTCTCCCCATCATACTAGTTGCTCAAAATGAATGCTGTTTTTATCAGAGAGGAGAGTTTTCTGCTTTATTTGAGCCAGATACTTTTTAATGAGGTTAAGTGGCTTCATGGAAAGGAAATCAATTTTATTCATCATTACTAGCTAACATGATGCTTTTTATAGTGTAAGGTACTATATAATTAATTCCCGTGCTAGAAGAAAGCATATACTTTTGTTTTGAGACTTTTGAGTCTCAAAACAAGTACTAAAAGGCCATGTTTGGAAAGAGGGGATGGGCTTGTGATGAATGCCTTGATCTAAGGCTTGGGAGAACATTTGCTCTTTCTGAATGTGCCAGAAGCTTGCTGTGTGACTGTGGGTTAACCACCTTAGGGTTGCCTCTGCTGTGGGAAGTGTGATTCTTCCCAGTGTTTTAAATTTGCTCCTAGCTTTGTTCCAGACTTCAAGTATTGGGCATGTTTCTCTATGTGAAAACATTAAAACTCTTTTCAACTTTTAGTATTAAAGGTGTCTACATGCAGCTGTGTTCCCTTCATAAACCACATCCACATTCTCATTTAACTCAAAACCATAAATCAGTGTAATCAGAGTGGTTATTGAGGTTTAGGGGTTTTTTTTGTTTTTGTTGTTGTTGTTGTTATTGTTGTTGTTTTTTAAGAGAAGTCCTGCATCACAAAGGTGGGAAGTCCCTAGTTTTGTGAGGTGCAAGTATGATGCTCCTGCACTTTCTGGGAAATATTAAACCAGATAATCCATGCAGCCTCAGGGCATATTCTGTATGTAATAGGGTATTCCAGGTTATTTTGTTATAGGCAGCTGCAAGGAGCATCTGAACTCAACCACATGGGTATGAAGGCTTACCTGTGGTACAAAATGTTACATCAATTAATTTGGGAATGGAGAGCTGTGTGTAGTCTAGGCCAGCTGGTAAGAGCACACCCCTAAGGATCAGGCCCGTGCAATAGCCCTGGGCGTCTCTAAAATAATTTTGACAGTTTAATCTTCAAAATAACATCTTCCCCTTCCTCGCTGATTCTCAGCTATCTAAAGGAGAGTTCTTCCATGATACATGGATTTGGTGGCAGGTCTGCATCAGACACTTCCAAACAGCTGGTCCTGGGCTGTTTTGACAGCTTGATGCCCAGTTGCATTGTGAGAAAACCCAACCATTTGTTGTGAGTTAGATCTATGTTGCAAGTTGCAACTGCTGGGTGGGGGCTGGAGTACACACATGAGGCTGTTTGCTCTGAAGCTGAAAAGTTCCATTTTGCCTATCAGAACCACTGTTTATGCTTTATTTTGGTCATTCAGATTTGGCTTGCTTTTTTTTTTTTTTAATGTTGGCAGTAAGCACTGAAAACAAGGGCCCCAAGTGGATTGGTTTATACGAAGTTTTATGCTTATAGCAAAGTACAGGTACTTGGTAGTTCTTTTGTGCATAGAAGAAAGTGATAACTAACGTCAGTGATCTACAGTAGCTAATGCCTAAATACGAGGTTTAGAGGGATTACTGAGGTGATGCAGGCACATTCCACAGCAGAGTGGGGGAATCACAGCATACAGGGGCTTCCTGAGATGGAGAAATCCCAGGGGAATGCCAAGACCTGCCACGGGCTGGCCACTTGCGTGAGACATGGTGGGATGGGTCCTATGGCTAGAATGGATTGATACAGTCTCGTTATGAAGGACAGGCCCGGGACAACAGGAGAGGGTGTTGCCCTCTGGTCAATGACCAGCTGGAGAGCATGGAACTCTGGCTAGGAGTGGGTGAGGACACAACACAGAGTTCATGGGCCAGGATTAAAAGGAGGAAATTGTAGTGGGCGTCTGCTACAGGCTGCCTCAGCAGGAAGACCAAGTAGGTGAGGCCCTGTCTTGGTTTAAAAGATAGGTGTCTGCTAAGGATGGTGGGAACCTTCCTTAGAAAATGTGTCCCACCCTTCCCTCCAAATTATTATAACTTTGGAATCAAGGGCTTTCAGGCAAAGATATGGGAAAAGGAATGGGGCGCGGGGTGGTGGCAGCTGGGTCCCCTGGGTCCCTTTCCACATTCCCCAGCTGCAGCTCCAGCCTGGGAGGAATACAAGGAAATTGTCCAAGCAGCCAGGAATTCAGTTAGGAAAGCTAAGGCCCTGACAGAATTAAATCTGGCCAGGGATGTCATGGACAACAAAAGCTTCAGCAGGAAGATAAGGGAAAATGTTGCCCTTCTATGGAAGGAAACAGGAGACCTGAAGACTCAAGGTATGGAAAAGACTGAGGTACTCAATGACTTTTTTACCTTGGTCTTAAATGGCAAGTTCTCCAGCCATATCACCCGAGGTGCAGAAGGCAAAGGTAGGTACAGAGAGGAGATCAGGTTTGAGACCATCTAAAGAACTGGAAGGTGCACAAATCCATGGGACCTGATAAGATACATCCATGAGTCCTGATGGAACTGGCAATGAAGTTGCTAAACTACTATTCACTGTATTTGAGAAGTTGTGGCATTCTGGTGAAGTTTTCACTGTTTGAAAAAGGGGAAACATAATCCAGGGAACTACATACCAGTCAGTCTCACCTTGGTGCCCATTAAGATCATGGAGCAGATTCTCCTGGAGATTATGCAGAGGCACATGGAGAATCAGGAGGGCATTGAGGACAGCTGATGTGGCTTCACTAAGGGCAAATTGTGCCTGACAAATTTGGTAGCCTTCTGTGATGGAGTTCCAGTGTTGATGGGTGAGGGAAGAGAACATGTGGAGGGAATGCCATCCAGAGGGACCCTGTCAGGCTCTGCTACTGTGAGACCCCACCTGGAGTATGGCATCCAGCTCTGGGACCCCCAGTGTAAGAAGGTTATGGATGTGTTGGAGAGAGTCCAAAGGAGGGCCACAAAGATACTCAGAGGGCGAGAGCCCTCTCCTTTGTAGACAGACTGTGAGAGATGGGGTTGTTCAGGTTGGGGAAGAGAGGCCTGCAGGAAGACCTTATAGCACCTTCCAGTACCTAAAGGAGATGTAAGAGTCCTGGAGAGGGACTTTCTGCAAGGTCCTGCAGTGATAGGACAAGGAAGAATGGCTTTAAACTGAAAGAGGGTAGGTTTAGATTGGATATTAGGAAGAAATTCATTACAGTAACAGCGGTGAGGCAGTGGGACAGGTTGCCCAAAAAAGTTGTGGATATGCTATCCCTGGAAGTGTTCAACGCCAGGGCTTTGGGAAGCCTGGTGCAGTGGGAGGTGTCCCTGCCCGTGGTGGGGGGGTGGAACCAGATGATGTTTAAAGTCCTTTTTGATGCCACCATCCTATGATTCTATAATCTATACTGAGTACCACCTTAATGAACCAATTTAAATAATAGATATTGGATGGTTGGTGTCTTGAAACATAAGTATTTTATTTGCTCTTGAGTAAAAAAATTAGTCTGCCTATGCCTAGAAATATTTAATTGTATTTGATCTCTAAGCTTTGAACTTTAATTATGAGCTCTTTATTGGCCCATTATGTAATGTTTTGAATGTTCACTTTTAAACAGTTTTGCATTTTTTTCAGGCTAAAAGCATAATTAAATTTCTTTGTGTTGTTGTTCTTGAGTACTGTGATCCTCTCTTGCTATTTCCCCAAACTCTTTCAGTCTTTTTTTCCTCTCAGGGCATCACCTAGTCCTCTGTGGTACCATTTAGAGTCTGTCCGCTATAAAAGGAAAATAGATCAGGAGTTTATTATTAAAGCCATTTGTTTCTACTTATTTTCTTGATGGACTTTGAAACAGGGTGATCAGAGTGTAAGCAAGGAATGAGTATTGTTGAGATATGGCTGATAGTGTTGCATTCATTCTTTCCCCACAAACTTATTACTTTGCTTGTAATTGTATTGAAGAGTATGTTTTTTTGTTTTAGTGTTATTCAGAAATTATCCTAATGAATTCAGAGGTTTTTTTTTGTTTGCCTGTTCTAGTTCAGACAACTGTTTTAAAGCTGAGGGTTGAAACTTCTTGGCAGCTAATCAAACAAGGAAGAAATGACTGATTTAAAAGAAAAAAAAAAAAAAAGAAGCACTAGCGCCAAATAAATTCTGCTTAAGGGTAGAAACTGTGACTGGAGATCCTTTGTGCTTTTATAAAATCTCAAAGTTAAGAAGAGAGTCTGCAGGGTACATGTATTTTGACCACTTTTTCAGTATTCTTGTATTGGGTTTCATTCTCATAAACTTTAATCTTGCTCTTTTAATGACATCCCAATTGATGTTTGGTTTAGAAACCACAAAGCCTTTAAGAGGCAGTCTAAGTATTAGGAAGAGTTGATGACTGTATTCATTACAATATTGTTAGTAGAGCAGATCTTTCATTTGAACCTCCAAGGTTCAGGCTATGTCTGAAAAATGATTCTGTTGACAAATGTATGATGTTCTCTTTGATAGTGCTGCCATACTTAATTTTCTTCTGTATTTCACGTAAACCCTTTGTGTGAATATGTTTAGTGTATTTTCTTCTATCTAAACCTATGGGTTTGTGCTAGTGTTTGATTTTTTGTTGTTGGGGGCTTTTTAAGCTTTCAGACACCTGATCAGAAGCCTCTGAGTCAGTTTGATTATAGCAAGACACTTTATCCTGGGCTTCCTATATCCTTTACTGGCTCAGTCTTTGACTCTAATCAAGTACCCAGCTCTCCTACTTTGGCCCTCAAAAGTTTTTGAATTTTACTAGAACTACTGTTGTTTCAGAACCGTTCCCTATCGTCTCCCTCTGAAGCTGTCTTCCCCAGGACCTTCCTGCTCTAGGGAGTTTTCAAATGGCCTGGTATCTTGTCCCTACTTTCTCATTTTCCCTTAGTTTTGATTTTTCATAGAGAAGTGCTCATGGATGCAAGTAACCTATCAAATACTGATTTTAAGTACATCTTATCGCAGGAATGTCATTTCAGCTGCCCTGTTTTTGAAAGTGGCGACGTGGGTCATGTAGATGGAAATGCTGTCTGCACATTATGTTATTGATCGGTATTTTTATTTTTGTGCTATATTGTCTAGTAGGTGTTCAGCCACTTATGGCAATTGAAACCACCACAGCTGAAGATGGGTAATTGCTCACTGTGTGCTTTCCCTCACTGTCTGTAAATTGTGTTGGTGGTTCTGAAGTAGTCCAGTATTTTAGTTTTGTGACAGAGTAGTGAGCAATCTGCGGTGTCCCTAACACAGTTAGAATAGCAATGGCGTCATCCTTGGAACAACCTGTGTGTTTAACTGCTCAGGCAACGTGCGGGATACCAATGGAAAGCTTCTTCTCAGGATAATCTGTTAAGAATAAAAGGTGGCAAGTTATACGTTCATTCTGCTATATGACTTGAAAAGTCCTTTTCCAAATATGAAATACTTCAGTTTTTGGTTTAATAAGAGATGTACAAAAGACAGATGGAATTGTCATGGAGTAGTTATCAATTTTGCCTTCCTGGACTACTACTTACCTTTAAAATAGTGATTTCTGAGATTTTAACTCAGTGCTTCTCTTACACACAGATATATACACTCTGAACAAAAGATTCCTCAGATGATAAACTCCATTGACGCTAATCCTTTCCCTCCTCCTCCTCTCACTTTTCTTGACCTATCTCCTTCTTTGACATTATTTCCATTTCCTGGGACACCTTCACAGTAATTCCAGCCAGATTGTAATGAGAACTTGTCAGCTGTAGGCATCATCCCCTATGTATCAGCCAAAATGCTGTATATAGTTTCAAATAAAGAACCTTGTTTTTATGGCTTCTCTCCTTTCTGTTCAGCTGAAGATGTCCTTAACCATGAAGGTGAGGAGATCTAGCTCTGTCTTCTTAGTTAGGAAAAGCTGAACACAGATGGGGAAAGGGATCTGAAAAATCTAGATGCCAAAAAGTTTGCGAGGATGCAGAGGTTAGGTTATTCTCATGCTATAGATTTGTTATATTTACTGTGAAAAAAATAGGGTTTTTTGAGTTAAAGAGATGGAGATTTTTTGCTCTAAATTTGACTTTGTTGAATTCTGTTTGGTTGAATTGCCTGTTTGGTTTGCATGTAATCTCAAATTTAAGTAACTTAAAATTATAGAATTAGGTGTGTTAGTTCCCCATCCCACATGCTATTTGCAGTGTTTTTATGTAGAAATGCAATTATTTTTAATTTTTTCATTTAGCCTTTTTTTTTTTTTTTTTTAGGTTGATCTTAAACATTGCAGTAACACTAAATGAATTTAGCTTTCTTGTTCATGGCTATTGACATTTTGAGCAATCATACGCTTTCTAACAATGCCTGTGTGGCTGCTGTTGGAAGCCATGGTGTCACACTTGGACGCAGATACTCTAATAAATTCTAAATTGCTCCCTGGGGAGCACTGTGTTAAAGGGAATCACAAAGCAAAAGGTCTGAGAGTCAGTGCCAAAGCTGCCCAAGAATAGCAACAGGTAGACATCCACTGATTGCATGTTCGCTGTGGTGTGTTGTCTGTATTTCAGACCCCTGAAATAGCAGTTTCAGAATTTTGAACTCTGAACTTCCTTTTGTTATTCTTAAATCAAACCTATAATATTAATATAACAGCTTTCTGTGTTTGTTTTCAATGTCTTTGTTATTTCAGCAGAATATTTTTATTGGCAGTGTATTTTTCCAGTGGCTCTTGAGGATCTAATGTGGCATTTATGTTTCACTTCACGCGCTGTATTACCTGACCCCAGGAGTATTTTGTGGCGTCTACCAGACCAGAGATAAAAGCTGCTGTTTCAGACTAGGAGTGCAGGCCACGTTCAAAATACCACCATTTCCATATCAGAGTAGCAGTTCCTTTTAAAGTGATTGTGCTCCTACGGCTCTACGCCCAGTTGTGAAGCCTTTGGATTATCCTTTGTGTGGAGGCATCGCTCAGTCAATGCGACTGCACATAAGCTCTGCAAAGCAAACGTAGTTTATGAAGTAGTTTGACAATGGCAATTACTGTGCTAAAAATAAATCAGATGTGCATTAGCATTAGTAACTACTCCTACAAGATATGCTAATCACTCCTCAACGACTGAAAAATTTGGGAATGCTGTTGTACAGGCTGAATTATTCTTATAATCTAAAGTTTAAGATCTGTGAAGTTATTAGGGGTCTTTCTACCAACGTCTAAATGAGTATGGAAGAGAAAGTTTGCTAGAGGTCGGAAACCTACTGGCTTGTAAGAATTGATGACTGAAAGTGGCACAGCTGTCATCACCAAAAATGACCTTCTATATAAGCCTGTTCCTGACCTTACTTTTAAAACTCTGACCACACAGAAGTATTGGTTTAATTGCAATTTTAAAGGATAGATTTTCGGGGGTTTTTTAGAAAATACTTTGAGTTATAAAATCAGCTTTATAAAGAAGAAAGGTATGGGGGAAGGAGTATATCTTTGTTTCAAGTAATTGCAGTGAAGCTACTTGGCACACAGGGCTTTTAGATCAAGATAGTGGTGGTGTGGTGGGTTGCTGTCATACTTGAAAATGAGAGTAGTTTTTAGTGTACACTGCTCATTTTGGGCACTAACATGTGGCTTGCATACAGATTATTTGCTTTCCTTTTATCTCATTAATGTCAAGCTTTTTACCCGAGATGTGTTGTGTGACATCAGTCCTGGGCTAGATGCGTTGTTCTTTCTCCATCCTATTGCCCAAAATGACGGTGACATGACACAGACCAGATAGCACCTACTCACATGAGAAGGGAGAGACTTAGTCCCTTATCAAGAGAGTATTTGGTTGTAACGCTGAAGCCAGATAAATAATTATGTTGGCTTTGCTGTGATCTATGGGATGCAGCTAGACCATTCACATTTTTCATTAGTCTGTGACAGCTAACAGTGACAGCAACACTGTTATGTTTTAAAGGGCTACCAAAGGACCACTGGACATCTGCAGGTACAGAAAACCTGCATCTGCTGATCTGCAATAAAATTTGAAAAGCGTTAAAATATGGTGAAAATAGCATGGTGAAATATGGTGAAAAGCATTAACATATGGTGAAAATTTTCTGAAAATAGCATGTTCATTCTTACTATGAAGCTTGGCCTTGAATGAAACAGTATTAAATATTCATTTGCACCAATCATTTTGTACCAGTTTGCTTGAACATATGGAATACTTTTGGGCTAGTGGGTGGGAAGAGTTGCTTTTTCTGCTTTCTCCTGAGGAGTAATTGGTTTTATTAAAGAAGTGAGGTTATGGCAATGCAAAGGGGAAAGTGAGACTTGTTGGCCTTGGTAACAGGATTCCCATTGTGCTGGAAACAGCTGAACCAGAAGGGAGAGTGTTTAAGAACTGCATAGCTCAAGTGTGTGAATGTGTCAGACTTGTGATGTGTAAAGCCAAACAAGGCTTTGGATTTAGAAAGGGAAAACTGAGCGTAAAGAAACTTTGCTTTTCATCAACCCTACTCTGCAGAGCATGCTGTAGGTGAATAAGGAGCGCACCACCACTAATACAAACAATTGTAAGCCAATCATGTTTAAATGAAAGATGAGCTAAGACATTTGAGTAAGATAAGGGTTTTCAGAGGCTGTGCCAGAAGCTAGAATTGAAGAGGGATTTTTATTTCTGCAGCCTGATACTGGATTACTCTAATCTCTCCCTCTCTCATTTTCTTTCTCTGAAATTTTGGAAACAACCAAATGAACAAAATAAACTGTCCAGTGGGTCTAGCTCAAATTACTGGAAACTTGGTGAGAGCTGGCTGTGGTTCCAGCTAGTGACTGCAAAGCTGAGTTGTTTTGGTGATTTGTACTAATGCCAGTAAAGAAGAGTGCCCTCTAATGCCATAATGCAGGGCCCTTTGTCCTATGAATGTAATCCTTGATCACTGTTTGAACTGCATTGGTGAAGGGTGCCTACTTTTATTTAAATAGAAGGTAATATAAAGCGGATACTTGGGTATATCTTGGCACACACTGGCTGCCAGCTTGGTAATACTATTTTTGCATTTATCATAGATGATTTTGGGTTAGGAGGGATCTTAAAGATCATCTAGTTCCAACCCTTTTCCATGGGCAGTGATGCCACCCACTAGATCAGTTGCTTAAGGCCATCCAACCCGGCCTTGAACATTTTGATGGATGACACATCTACAGCTTCTCTGAGAAAGCTGTTGGAGTGCCTCACTACTCTGAGTAAAGAATTTCTTCCTAATATCTAATTTAAGTCTTTCCTCATTTAGTTTAAAACTGTTCCCCCTTGTCCTTTCACAATCTACTCATAAAACAGCTACTCTCCCTTTTATTTATAAGCACTCTTTAAGTACTGGGAGGCCTCAATGAGATTTCCCTGAAGCCTTCTCTTCCCCAGGCTGAACAACTCCAGCGCTCTCAGCCTGTCTTCATAGGAGGGGTGCTTCAGCCCTCTGGCCATCTTCATGGCCTTTGTCTGGAACTCTCCAGTAGGTCCACATCTTTCTTAGGCTGGGTATCCCAGAACTGGATGTGGTATTCCAGATGGGGTCTCTGATGGGCACAGGTGGACAATCACCTCCCTTGATCTGCTGGCCATGCCATTTAGAGAGATTTGCTCAAAATATGTTCTTCTGAATTAATTCTCAGAGCAAGGGATTGGAGGTGAGGAAAGAGCATTCCTCATGATTGTTTGTAAAAAAAAAATAATACAACTCTATGGTCTTTGAATAAACAGGGAAGAGGAGAATGGCTTGTGGCTCTGCTGTGCCTTTTTGAAAAGACAGGAGGGTGCATCCTCAGTTTCCCCCCACTTAACCTCTACCAACCTACTGCTGCCATGGGACAGAGATATTAAACCCAAGGAAAGTCCACTTTGAATGTATACTGACCTGTCAAAGCCTTCTGGAGGAAAAGAGATTTGTGTGAGTTTCTGTTGGCGCAGTAAAATATGTGTTGCCTTTGCACTGAATTATGTACCCAGTGGCTTCTTGAGTGAGGAGACTGGTGTATGCGTGGAGCCTCCCAAGGGTGCGTGAGGAGGAGCATGTGGCAGTCCTCAGGCTGTGTGAGGATATGGGGGTTGCTCTGTTCTTCTCACACCCCTCACCCTCGGTTTTAGGTATTTTCTCTTGGATTGTAAGAAGCTAAAAGCAGCAGATGAAAACAGTGACAGAAAGCACATTTATTTATTTAATTACTTTTATTTCTGTTATTTCAACTAGTTTCTGAAAGTGGCATCAGTCACTGGTTTCATCATCATCATCATCATCAGTCATTGGTTTCAGCTAACTGGCTGATCATCACCTTTTCTTGCTGCTCTTCTTTTTTCCCCTGCTGTTCTTTGATCCTTTTGGTGATGTACTTCAACTGTGAAATTCAAAGAAAAGATGAGCTTTCCTGTTGCACAGCAACAAGTACTTCTTTGTGAAGAAAAATGGGTGTTATCTCTTTCTGTGGGTCAGTGCTTGAAACAAGAAAAAAATCATCACTGGTGTACTACTGGCGATGTATTTTGAGTCTTCTTAAGCTTGATAGTCTTGTAATGTGAATTCTTCTGACTGCACAGGTTGAGGGACTAGCCACTACTAGCCAGATTTGGCTACCTGAGACAGAAGATGACAAACTGAGCTTCTGCCCTATGTTCTTGTAGCCTATAAGGAGCACCTGCATGAGTGGGTTGCTTAGCTTTCTCCAACCTGTGTGTGTTCACTTTGCAGATGAGTGCATTGCTGCTGAGGGCACTCCATGTGTCGGTGAGGTGGGGGTGACCCTTGAATCAGGGCCAGGATCAAGGTCTGTAGCTCTGACCTTGTTATGCTTGTTCCTGGTTGTAATTGAAGCCAGGACACCACTATCCTTTTGTGTGGAACAGTTTCACTCTCTAATGGGGTAAATGGCAAAGGATGAAGTAGTAGGAAACTCCGCTTTTAAATATTCTCATGTTTTAACTTTTTAATCAAATGTTTGTTTGCTTTTGCATAATAAATTGTGCTCAGCTTCTCCAATTGAAACTTAAACCAGTGTAGGTATAAATATTATTTGTAATCTTATGATCTTTTTATGTATTTCCTCTTCCTCTGTTTGGATGTGTCTGTCAAATTCAGGCAATTGTTACTTTCATTTAAAACTGCAGGGAAAAATATCTAAAATGGATGCAAAATATCTATCTATCTATCTATCTATCTATCTATCAATATATATGGAACTGTTGGGATGGTGATGTTTAGGTTTGTGTTCACGGTGCTTTTGTGGTTTTCCATTTGTGCCAGTTTTGGTTGCTGCATAAGTGCTGCAGTGTGTGGATGGTGTAGATCAGTTACCACTGTGTGGATACCACCTATGATCTGAAAAAGTTCAAACATCTCTCTGTTCTTCTTCTAGAACTCTTATTACAGAAAAACTGGTTTGATTTAGTAGCTCTACTTGCATTTCAGACTGTTTTATACAAGCATCTGGTTCTCTCACTGTTTCTATGTTTCTGGTCAGTTATGGAAAATCAGTGAGTAGCTAGTGAGGTCAGCGCTGCTTAAGAAGCCTTTTCCAGGTTCTCATCTTGTCCAAACAGACAGCTATAAATCAGTGAATCAGCACCTAAACAACTACTGGTTCTTGATACTGAACTTGTCATGACAGAGTACAGACCTTAATATTTCAGTGTGAAACTGAAAATGATAATTAGAACGTCAGTTACATTTTAAATGAGAAAGATCTGCATAAACACAGTCTTATTCTCCTTGCTTCCTTCGTGTAAACCCAGTGGATAGCTCTCACTATCTACAGCTGGTGATTCTGACTAAAGCACTTGTTTTGTTGACTGTTACATGTGTTTCTGTTTCTTCACTTTTGTGAAAGAGACTACTAGGTAGTCCCACTCCTTGTAGAGACAAGATATTTCAAAAATATCCATAGGGATTCAAAAATATACCAGGGATGTTTTCCAAAGAAACTGTTCATTTGAGAAGATGAAAATGTAATTGAAATGAACACATAGGTTTTTTTATAGCTTTATGGTATCATTTAATGCTTATGCTAAAATCAAAAAACTTGAAATCTTGCAGAAGACTGATGATGGAGTAACCCGGTGTTTGACTCGGAGAAGCAGCACTGCTTTTGTCCCATTCGTTGGTGCGTCTTTCTGTTTATGGTTCCATGATACATGTAGTATTCTTTTAATGTGACTATGGGAAAATATGGAAAATGGCTGTAAAGCCTATAGGATGAGTTCCATTTAAATTACTTCTATCAGCCTTCTGGGCAATACAGTAAAGTGTGATGCAAAAAATGTTCGAGAATTTGAAGGGACGGGTTAGAGATTTTTAGAACAAACGGTTTTATAAGATTTTGAAAAGATCTTGGAGAATCTCACCTTTCGGCAGTAGTATAAATTAATTATGTAGTTTAATAACAATAAAATGCAACTCAGAATTTTGGGGCTAGTAAGGAATACTGGACAGTTAAAGAAAGTTATGAAGAAAAAGGTTAAATAAATAAAATAATTTCTAAAAACCTGAATAGCAATCTTACTCATGATGATGTAAAGCAGCTAAGTTAAATGTTCTTTGAAAGATTGTCTGTATGAGTTCTGCCTTTTGATTTTTCTAAGAGAAGATGGTTTTTAATAAGGACTTTAATGTCAATTATGATCAATAGGAGAAGCATGTAATGAATGAACTAGATGGGGCTATTTGTAACAGTCTCCAGAGACAGGAGAAGTGATGTGTAGCAGATAAACATGGGATTAACGTTCAGCAGAGGGGAGGCACCAACATCCTGAATTGTTACTAATAAGCACTAATGAGAGAACATCAGCTGTCCTTTGTGTTGAAAAATGCAGGCAATTTACTAATTAAAAGTAATTCATGAAGTGGCTTCTCTTTTTGTATTCTGCCTGTAAATTATGTGTGCAAGTGAAGCTTGGAGGCAGAGTAGCAAAGTGATCCTATATAAGGATTATTTTAAGTGTTCATTGCCTTAATACTTATTTTCACTTTAAAAGTGCTGTTTTGATCCCTTCTGTCTTTGTGTGTACACATGAAAGAGAAGAAAAAAACCCCAACTTTTTGGCAAGACTCAGCATTAAGTAATGGAAATAAAAGATATTGCCATTTCTCCCATTACCATAACTCCTATTAACAAATACAGCATGCAATGTACAGTGCCTTAAAGCCTGAATGAGTACTATGTTCAGATGAAACTATGAAAATAAGATGAACATAGGTACAATGTACTATTCTCATTTATTTTGTCCATGAAGGATTTCCCTGTTCCCATAGTGCTTTTTGTACACTAAAGTCACAAGGTATTAGTAAAGCACAACTTCTTTACCCTAATTATGCAGTATAAATGGAAATTGTGGGCAAATTTCCTAATCTCCATAGAGACAGCACAACATTTTTCTAATTAGTAGTTTGCCTTTTGGCATTACGTTGAATAAATTAGCATTTCATTACATATCCTAACTACTTGGTAGTTGTTTCCCAGAGTAGTATTTAGTCTTTCTTCTCCAAAAAGTGTATTTTGAATTAGTATAGGTTAATGATATCCTTTGTAACTGGAAGGAGACAGAGTAACAATACTGTTGTATTTTAAATATCAGAGGGTTGTGCTTGCAGGTTCTTTGCTTTCTTTAATCCCCAGGAATCAGAGTAAAATCTCGTGTCACCTTATTTAATGACTTACTCCTTCACCAGGGAAGAATCCAAAAGAGAAAAGCAAAAAAACTGGAACAAGTTTGAAATACAACTTGACCTCCTCTCTCTACTCTTTCTCCAGTGGTTGAACTTTTCTTTCAAATTGCAGACAGTGCAGAGCATAGTGGTGTGGACTAATACAAAACTTGCACTCTATCATTAATTATAAATGAGCTTTACTACATAATTTCCAACACAACTAATTCAGAATACGCTATTTGTCTTCTTGTATATAAATCAGTAGCAGGAAACTGGGTGACTGTCTAGGTATTGACTGCCAGATAAGATGAGTGGCTGCTTATTATGTTTTTCCTGAACAGGTACTGGGAATCAAAGCTTGAATGAGAAATTAAAAGAGGCAATTAATCAAGGATAGATTTTAATTGATTTTCTTTTTAAGTGTTAAAAAGAGCAGAAAGCAAAATCCACTGCTGTGATAAAGGGTGGTAATTTTCTTTCCCTGAGTCACTGGCTGTTTCAGACCCCTGCCTACCTCTTCAGAGTAATTGGCTGCCACCTGTGGCAGAAGATTGGCATGAAGTATGGTGTCAAATATTCAACTCTTCTCAAAGTGGCCTTTGCAGCCGGGATGTGTGGTTACACCACCATTGCCATGGTTGCCTTTTGGTAGACAGAGGCATGCTAAGAACGTGTCAGTTTGTTTTTGCTAAATCCAGAGGAATGAAACATCTTCATTTTGGGTTCTTTGATCATGACACTGGGCCTGCTGGCAGGAGACAGGGTACATGTGTCTCAGAAGCGGAAAGGATCCTTGCACAGGAGTTGGCAGATCTCCCTCACTGACAGAGCTTTAAACAAGATTTGAAGGGATAAGGGGATAAAATCACAATCACTGAAGACAAACCTGGAAGCAGCATGCCACTGTTTGAGACAGTGTGCTAGTGAAGTCCTTTGGTCTGCTGTCTCATTAGTGCTAGGGGATGGAGATCCATGCAGCAGCAAGGGGTATTGATGTGCTAGAGCCTGCAGAAGCAGCTGGGAATGCTCATGCAGGAATTGGAGCTTCTTCCCCTGAAAAGGCAGTGGGATTGATCACCCAAATGAAGTGCATCTACACATATGAACACGGCATGGGCAACAAACAGGAGGAACCCATTGTGCAACAGGAAAACTATGACATGAGGGGTTGGAAGTAGGTGGTGTTTAAGGTCCCTTCCAACCCAAACCATTCTGTGACTCTATGACAAGAGGAAATGGCTTCAAGTTGCACCTGCGGATGTTTAGATTGGATATTAGGAAAATTTCTTCACTGAAAGAGTGGCCAGGTGTTGGAACAGGCTGTCCAGGGAAGTGGCAGAATCGCCATCTCTGCAATGTTCCAAAGGCATGTGGGTGTGGCATGGCGGAACATGATTCAGTGGGTGACATGGTGGTGCTCGGTTAGCAGTGAGACTCGGTGATCATAGAGGTATTTTCCAACATAAATGATTCCATGTTCTGTTTGGCTGTCAGACTGGATTTTGTACCTAGTAACACAACACACCTGTGGCTTACAATATTTGTGAGCTTGGAACCAGTTTGGTTTTGAAACCAAAAGACCCCTAGTACAGTACTGCACGTGAAGGTCCCAGCAGCCTGTTCAGCTGGACTCACAGGTGTCCACTTTTGTGCTTCTGGGCTGGACTCTCTGAGCAGATAGTCACTTACCTCCCTAGTTGCAAGCAGTTGTGAGGCAGGACAACCCTGTACGTTCACCTGCCCCTTCATAAATGTTGTCTTGTTTCTGGGAAGACTTTTTTCTTTATTCTCTGTTATTTGAAACTGGGTTATGTGATGGTGAGAGGAGCTCATGTTCCTTTCTAGCTCTTCCTCCAGCTTCTTCAGTTATCCCTCTCCGTCCAATAATTAGTTTCTGTTTCTGTTCAATGAGTTAGCCAGAGCTTTGGGATGATTGTTCCTAGATCTTCTAGTGTGATGAGCACCCTGCTCCCTCCCTCCCTCTTCAGCATCACTGCAGGCAGGTTTCTGCTTTCAGCTCTGGTCCTTGGTTACCTCAGTACCTTTGTAGGAATCTGGCACAGATTTCCAGTCCTCCCCACAATGAGTGCCTAGGAATGTTGTTCCTGCACCCTCTGAGGCTGGTTAGTGCCTCGCCCTAAAAGCAGAATGCCAGGGGAATCTGTGACTTGGTTGACTGTACTCCCCCTTGCAGCAGGACCCCAACTCTTGGCTACCACATTTTGCACTGTCCCTTGGCTATATCTGTCCTCATGGGGACCATTCAGTAGCTCACAAAACAGCTCCTTCTTCCTTCTGTCTTCATCCAGAGGCTCAGAAACTGTACTTATAACTACTGTAAGAACAGAGAACAGTCATTTATATTCTAGATTCACATTGAAATTAACTTCTCTTTCTGTATTACATTTCAAAGGCACTGTGCTAAAACCCCCAATCTTCTTCTGTATATTCAAATAAATTTCTCTTTGATTGTTAGTTGTGTTGATACTGTTGTGAGCAAGCGTGTGAGGGAATGTGGATTTGGGATTGCAAAAATTGCCAAACGGTACCCACTTTTCTTATCTTCCCTCAACATATAGTTTGTTTTCAGGAGATAGCGTCTGGGGACGTGGGAAATGGGAAGGCAATGTTAGAGGTATGTTAGAGAGAAGGACTGCTCTAATCAATGGTCTGAATTTTGTCCCACAGCTTGATGACTGCACCCTGCAACTGTCTCATAATGGTACCTATCTGGATCTAGAATCCACCCTAGCAGAGCAAAGAGATGAATTAGAAGGCTTCCAGGAAGATGCTGGGTAAGTAAAGGTTTACTAAAGTTTAACAAATAAGCATGTGGTTAACTTCATATGTTCAGGTAAGCATAGGAACAGAAAAGATAAAAATCTTTCCTTTGTATGCCTGTATGTCTGCCCCTTTGTATGAGTAAGAATTTTATGACTTCTCTCTCTATGTTCACTCTAATAAATGACATACTGTAAATCTATGAATATTAATATCTTGAATAGTCTAATAAGATTTTATAGTTCTTTGGAACTTGATAAATGTGCATTGTTTGTTTGCAGAACTCTTGAGATCTTTCTTATGATAGTAGTCACGTAGAGGATAATTGTGGGGTGGTGTTCCTGAAATTTTGCCTTGGTATTTAGGTCCTCCATTTATATTTTTGAAGAAAAGACCTGTATTGATTTCTCTTTTACCTCTGGAATTGATTTAGCCAGCCCAAGGGATGGGGGTGCATGTTGTTTTTTGAATATTCTCTTGCTTTATTTTTAATTTTTGTTATTTAGTTATTGCTGGCACACATGGATTGCTATGAGACAGCTTTCATAATCATCTCTTATGAGAACTGAAAGTGAAAGCAAAAGTTAGCATCAGTGTGTGTTTGTGTGGATTCACACACACAATTTGCTTTTTTGAATTTTCTTTTTCTGGGCCTTTCAGGTGATTGTCTTAGTTAAGATGTAAAATGAACAGAAAGTCTAGATCTATTTTTGTCTTTCTGGCTGCTACATTGGACTGGATAGTTGTGATTATTTTATGGGTGCATTTTGGCATGGACTTCATATGTGAATAATGTTGCTGTGCCAGAAGGACATTCACAGAATCACAGCACATGCTGAGTTGGAAGAGACCCATCAGCATCATCAAGTCCAACTTCTGCCTCCGCACAGGACACCCCAAGAGTCACACCATGTGCCTGAGAACACTGTCCAGACATTTCCAGAACTCTGTCAGGCTGGTGCTGTGACCACTTCCCTGGAAAGCCAGTTCCAGTGCCCAGCCACCCTCTGGGTGAAAAACTTTTCCCTAATAATTAACTGAATTTTGAATTGGTCACAGTTTGTTAAGAGTAGGAGATGCAGCCCTTTTGCTTATACTGCTCCCCTTTTTTCTGATAGCTGTCTTGCCTTTGATGAGTATGTCTTACAAATTTAAACTGTGCGTCTGAAGATTATTTTATGTGGAGAAGAATTTTAAATAAGATGTTCCAGATACTCATGTGTGTGCATTTGTGTATGTTTTATTCACACATATCAGTTTGGGCCATGTTTTATAACCATTACAAGATAAAAACTGTTCTGTTAGAAACCAGTTAAAAGAGAGTTCTTCAATAGACAGAGTAGCCAATATAAGCTAAACTGAATCTATTTTCCTATAAAATAGGGCTGTTTAATGTAGAAGTTGCTCTAGTCTTCAGTCTTATGCAAAGGTGATAAAAATCACTGCAAAGAACAGCAAGTTCCTATTTCCAATTAACTTTATAATGAGTTGAAAGCAAGTAATATGAGGGAAATTTTTTTTGTAGCAATATATTTTGAGTTTGTCACTTTTTTTCCTTTGCTGTCTCTGTGATAAATCCGGTAATTTTAACTTCACTACTTTTGACACCCCACAATCGCATTTTGGCACTGCCAAGCAATTTGGCAAGTGAGAGACCACTTAGTGCTTTTCCTGCCAGACTCTGCTCTTGAAATGGCAAGCTACTGTCCACCTTGTTTTATCTTTATGCTTCTGTTGGGCGTGTAAAATCAATGATATGAATTGTTCCTGAAATGTGATTCTAGTTTTCTCTGTGGTGGCTATTCTAGGAAAAAAAACCAACAAAACAAAAAACATGGAGCTGCTGCTTGGAGTTTTGTACTGGTGGGGATTCAGGTGGATTCCTGTGTCTTATTTTTGTCCATGTTTCGTGAGAGAAGAAATGATAAACAAGAACAACCAGAACTTTAGAAATGTGTGGGATAAGCTTCTCTGTAGGACTTAGCTTTGTTCAGGGTAAATGCGACTTATGTGATGTTATTCAGAAAGATGGAATATTCTAGACATAGGGTGGCAAATGCAGTCAGTAATGTCTTCCTCTATCCTGTGTTTCTAGCAACTTAAACTCCATTTTTGGGCCTTGCAGTTCTGAGACCAATGCACTGAGCTGGAGTGCTCCTGAGCTGGAGCTTCTGGCTGCAGACCTTGGGAGCTTAGCAGCAGCCTGCTGTCTGGGAGGGACTGGCTGCAGAAACCATTTAGTCTCTCTCTTTTTCTGTCTGGGTCATTTCAAGGTCCTGCTCTTAATCTTCAAAGCTTTTAATTTTCTGAGATTAGGCTACCTCAGGACCTGCCTTTCTGCCATGCCAAAGCTGCTGTGCTCATCAGGGTCACTGAAGCTTGCTGAACTCTGAGTGAAGGCTTTAGTAGTTAGATATTCGTGGCATTTTTAAAATTTTAGAACATCAGCTGTGGAAATTCCTATTCAAAGTGACCAGAATGTCCTGTAATCTGTCTGTTTTCAGCATCTTTTTGCCAAAATTCCTGTTTGTCTAGGGAAAAATTATGAAGGTTCTTTTTTTTAAACACTGTTGAAAGGAGACTTGTAAATAAAACAAGCAGAAAGCAAAGTCTTAAAAATTTGGACTGGTTTGAGAGGCTGTAGATATTTGTTTTCTCTGGGAGGGATTGGATGAGCATAGTGGAAAACATGAAAAATTTTTCTTCAAAAGGAAAGAAGAGGATGGTAGCAGTTGCTGGGGGTTTATAATGCATATCTTTAAACAACCTGTATAAGAAACATATGCACTCATGCAATTTCAAATGAATGCTCATCTGTTACTGAATAGAGTGAAAAGAGGCTTTTGGTAGTTGCTGTCCACTCCAGCAGAATCGAAACTTCTGTCTAGGAAGGAGAAAAGCCAACACGTGTGCCCTTGTACACTGGAGAGCAAACAGAGCAAAATACAGATGGGGTTTGGAATGCTTTCCTGTCCCCACAACTTTACCTGCTGTCATTTGCACCCTTGGGAATAGCTGTGGGATTCAGGAGAATCAGACTGTATTTAAATGGGGGCTGGTTTTGGAAGAGCCAGGATGAACATCTGTTCAAGTAAGGAGGCTGGCCCTGCAACCAGCAAAAGGGTCCGTGGGAGCACGTAGGAAAACTACCTGTCTTTTCTAGTCTGGAATGTGTTCATGACTCGCTTGTTGGGTTGCTTAGTTGTTTTTTTAATTTTCTCTTGCTTCCAACACGAGTTACTTTTTGGATGCTTAATTGTAGGGTGGTAATGTGGAGGTTGTTTAGGCGGGCTGGCTGCTTTAAGGAGTAGGCGACACGTAAAGCTCCTTTCCTTGGCTTTCTTGAGATTTTACAGAGCAAGCAGGAAGTGTCAAGAAGCTGATGTGTTTCAATTACCATATAATTGCTCAAGTTCTCTTTATGGATATGTCTTAACAGGCCCTTATGGTAGCCTACAGGGTAACACTGTCCTAAAATGCAGAACATGAGTTTCTTCAGACAGTGTGCTGTGAGCAAAGAAAATTTTTTCAGGGAATATGTTTTCAAGACTTCTGTTCAGCAGGGATTGTTTTAAAGTACTTCTGACAAATGGCTTCAGCACTAATGTTTTTCATTCCTTCTAGTCACCCTATCTGAAGCCATTTTGGCTAGGTGAGCTGCCCCATGACAGACCTTTTCCCTCTTGATGGTGCTGTTCATTCTGGGCTTCATTGAGAATCTGTTGGAGGCAATGGATTCTGGCAGGGATATGTAACATTCTTTTTCTGCCTGATAACTGTATTTTTTTCCCACTTAGACTTTGCAAATAGCACAATTGTGAGAATGAAAACTTTTTATCATTTGTTTACATAAGGAAGTTGGAGATGCATTTGAAAATTGATTTAGTTTTCATCTTACAAAAATGGTGTGGCTCATTACTTGAAGCAGTACTGAAAACTAGCAGATTCTATGCTGATTTTATATTAGTTTAAACAGAATACATTTGTGTTTGCTTATGGGTGAAAAATGCCCTCAACTCATGATAGCTTTCTCTCCATGTTTTGTCTTGATGTCATTTCTATGTTTCTCAGTTCCAACAGCAAAAAAAATAAGGGAGGTGCCGGTGAAAGATTGTCATTGTGTTGCTACAAACAGGAGACCGTGACTGCTTTATGACATTATTTACTCATGTTGTGAAGAATATATTAGTCCAACAAAATATTTTTATTTCTGTGATGTTTAGCTCTTAGGTCTGATGAAATGCTGAATCTGAAAAATGTAATTGATGCTCGCAATAAAAAGCATGCAAAAACGCAAGAAAAATACCAAACAACAAAATCACAAGAAAAACGGCTCCCTCAAAAACATCAAACTAAAAAAATTGGGATGAGAGTTTAGGATAATTTTCGGAAGGTGGAAGAATTTCTACGGAGTAGCAGTATTCCAGTCTAAAATGTATCAGACTGAGATGTTGAACCACATTTTGAAGTGGATGCTTAGCTTAAACTTTACTGTTGCAGCATAAATGGTGTTAGAGATTAAGATGCTGCATTCCTAAAGGAATACATTGGTTTTTATGGATGAGTAAGTTGATGCTATTTCTAATTACCACACAAAGATTGAGGGCAATAACTATTACTACCTATATTTTCAAAACTTTGTGCAGCTTTTTTACTTCTTAATCCTAATACAATTTCTTTGTTTATATTAAAAAACCCTCAGTAGGTAAAATATTGAAATTAGGTGGAACTGTAATAATTAATTTTAATAGTTATCTTGCTATAACCATTGACAGCAAAATGAAATAAAATTACTGGTCCCACATGGTTTCCCTGCTACAGAACAATAGGCAAGACAACTCTGAGCATTCCTGCTTCCAGAGCATGTAATCAAAATAATTACACAAATGTACATATATTTTGTAAGCCTGACAAATGAGACATGCAATTTTGAAGGATGTGCTCTGAAAGCAGGATGGAGGCAATTAACAGTTGAAAGTTCCACCGTGGAAATTATTCACCAGTTGTGAGATAAGGATTTCTTGTCAGTGGATCTCCTTGACACAGTGTCTTGTAAAGAAGTTATTGTCAAATTAAGGTCCCTACTAGTAGTAAAATGCTACTACTTTTGTAGCTAAAAAATGAATACTGATTTGTGAATATAAAATGTATTTAGAAAACAAACATCTGCAAAATAATGGCAAACTTGAATAAATTTTACTGCAGGCCAAAGCTTGTCTTCTTACATAGCTGCAGCTTTAAAGCTGGCCTGATGGTGTAGAAGTAAATCTCTTCTGCATATATTGGGGTTAGAGACTGCAAGCCACTTTGCTAGCACCAAAAGACAAAATGCAAGGTCTGTGTGAGTTTTTGAAAAGAACCTGTGGTCCCCTGTTTTGGTGTGTGCCGTCTAGGAGGGACTGGGAGTGCAACAGCACAGAAACTGCAGGGATCAGAACTTATCTTGCGGTGTGCAGTAGAACTCTAGGGATGTCAGATGGGGGTGCAGTCTGTGCGCCTTACGACTTCATTCCAGTCTAGATGGAGAACCTGCAGGCAAGTAGCCTACGAATAGAAAGTTGCAACACTGGATAGGGTTAACTTTCACTGATGTGCTGAATATGTCCTTCAAAGGGAGGCAGAGTTGGTTTTACTCTTCTCCAAGTGCCCTAGTCTTGGAAACTGTACCACACTCGTTCCAACTAAGAAGGAGCCAGTATCCATAGTAGTGGCTCCCCTGGCTTGGACAAGGGAACTTCATGAGCGCGGTACCCTCTGTGTGATTTTGGTTTGGGGTGAGGAGGAGCCTGGGATTGGTAGATTTGGGGCAGGTCATGGGCAGCTCTTGGGAGTTGACATGTATGAAATGTGAAGGGACACAGAGCTCTTAATCCATGTGCCTGAGAGTAGAGCCAAGAGCTCATGGTGGCTTTTGGGGTGTAAGACAGCACCGCGAATACCAAGTACTGAAGTGTTCTGTGGTCTGGTTTTGTCCTATGGGGTTTTTTTGTGGGTGTTTCTTTTGGTGAGGGTATTTAAACATTGGGTTTCTTTGAAGAGCTTGACTCATGATATTACAGCTTTTGTTTGTCAATACTGCAGCAGCTGTGTCTCTTTCTCTCCAACTTTGCCCCAGAATTTGCTCAGTTGTGAAGGGAAAAATCTACATCTGTACCAAGGTACCTGTAGAAACATTTGAAGATTAGCTATTTTTGAATTTAGTGATTACTGTTGGCAAATGAATGCAATAAGAGTGCTTTTATTAAAAAATAATTTCCATTGCAAAATGTAATGCAAAAATGCTGTTTTGCTTAGCTCTCTCCCAGCCCGTTGCATACCAAATAAAGTGCCAAACCAAAAAGCGTGCGAATAATTCTTACAGCTTTTCCTATGACAACTTTTTTTAAAGATCGCCTAATTTGGCATTCAAGTTTACATGTGAAAATAGCTGAGAAGTCCAGTATTTTATGGTGGAAACTTAAATAAAAACAGCTTATGGAAACAGCTGATGCCAGATGTTCTATTTAAAACCATTTAATTTTATTAACATTGAAGCTGCTTAATAGCTGTGTTTGCACTCTGCCCTCCTGCTTGATGACGAGGCTATAAGTTAAGTGAGTGGCTCTTGAGGCTTGGAAATGTGTTTCTCTTCAATTTGTGAGGAGGAAATCCCTTCCTCTCTCCATAAACAGATCATCTGTGGGGCTTCAGGTAGGGCTGCCAGGAAGTGCTGCAGGGCTGCTCTGAGCTCAACTCTTGTTGTGAGTAGAACCACTGATTTGAGAATCCCAACCGGGAACAGCCCCAGCACTGTGGGCACTCACCGTCTGCCTGGGCAAACCAGTGTAGTATCGCCCAGAGCATGTGGGCAGCCGAGGGAGTTTGTTCTGGGTAATTAATAAAAGCTGTGAATTAGCTACACTTCCTATTCCATGGCAACTGTTCCTGTGCGTGCTCTGAGCCGGTGGTAAACGCAGAGGTTTGTGTAAGCAAGCTCACACTGTTTTGTCCTATGGGAATCCGTTTGTCTGTGCGCTCGGTGTGTGGTGCGGGTTTGTTTGGTTTACCCCTGAGTAAACTAAGGTGGTAATCTGCTTCTGATAAAAATAAGTGTCTCCAATTTAACCTCCAGTTGTGAGCTAACAGCTTAAACTGCTGCAAATCTGTGACTAGCCCAGGATCTCCGGTAATGAAGCCATGAAAATTAGTAAATACTGCCAGGGTTAAGACCACAGCAATACAGCAAAACAGTAGTTTATTTCACATTTACTGCTCAGTAATTGTGCTTGCAAGCAGAAGCATTGATGGCCCAGCAATAAATATAAAGCCCATTTCTGAAGTGGAATTAATTTGGAGAAATAAATGTCCTGAGAGCTGTATTTTATATTTATGAATTTGTATGTCAGGTTAGGAAGAAGCCCTTGCCAGGTACAATGCTAATGGAAAACTTCCAAAAGCAGAAATAGACACAAAGTAGTATGTTGATCAGTGTAAAGTAGACTTTAGTTTTATGTACTTACACACACGCATGCATGTTCTACTGCAAGGTTAGGACAGCTTTAAAATAGCTGTTGCTGAGTCTGGTTAAAATGATCACATTCTGAGAGAGCAGAAATGGCCAATTAAATGAGTGGGACACTGCTTTGAAATGAGTTGTGCCACTTTGAATAATATCTTTTTCACATTATTTTTTTAGTATCATAATTTAAATTGAAAAACCATAAAAGATAGGGGTTATTCCCTTAAGGTAGTAGAGAATGATTTCTAGTAACAGGGAAATGTTTATCAAAATTTCTTAAAACTATTTTTAACAAACTAAGTCAGTTTTGTTTTTTTTTTTTTTTTCTTTTTTAATTATAAAAAAAAATTAGATGCTTCTTTTGGAACTGTGAGTTAGGTCAGGTAGCAGAGGCCTTTGTGAGAAAGAAAATTATTATGCAGGTGCTGTTTGTTTCTGGTCTGTAACTGTGGAACTTCTAATGAAATTGGTCACAAAATCACCAAATGGGTCAGGTTAGAAGGGACCACAGTGGAACTTCTGGTCCAACCTCCCTGCTCAAGGAGGTCATGCCAGAGCATGTTGCACAGGATTGTGTCCAGATGGTTCTTGAGTATCTCCAGTGAGGGAGACTCCACAACTTCTCTGGGCAACCTGTTGCAGTGCTCGGTCACACACACAGTAAAGAAGTTCTTTCTCATGTCCAGGTGGAACTTCCTGTCCCTCAGTTTCTGCCCATTGCCTCTTGTTCTATTGCTCAGCATCACTGAGAAGAGCCTGGATCCACACTCTTGGCACACTCCCTTCAGATAACTTACAGCTATTGATGAGATCCCCTCTCAGTTGTCTCCTCTCGAGGCTGAACAGGCCCAGCTCCCTCAGCCTTTCCTCATAAGAGAGATGTTTCAGTCCCTTAATCATCTTCGTAGCCCTCTGTTCTACTTGCTCCAGGAGCTTCGTGTCTCTTGTACTGAGGAGCCCAGAACTGGACACTGCACTCCAGATGTGCCTCACCAGGGCTGAGCAGAGGGGCAGGATCACCTCCCTCAACCTGCTGGCAGTGCTTGTCCTAATGCACCCCAGGGCACCCAAAGTGGTCCTGGCACTTTGTTCCCCGGAACCAAAACTCTGGGTCCCTTAGTGTGGCTGGGAGCATTAGAGGGACCTTTTCCCTGAAGAGGTGGAAACATTAAGTGACCCAGCTATTGGAGATTAATTTATTTTACTTTCCTCCTTGCCCTTGTCCTGTAGGTTTCCAGTTCTTCTAATAGATTTTTCCCCAAAAATCCAGATATTTCAAGGCATCTGTTTCTCCAAGTGTGAAGAGGTTTTAGATGAAAATCCTCATGTAACATGAACTTCAAAGTACAGGTGATAGTAAAACCACATGACCAGAAATTACCTGGTGCAAAGATTCCTGAGAGGAATGTGCAGCCAGAGCTTGAGAGTTACTGACAGCAGTGGGAAATACATAACCTAAGAATTGGAAAACATTGGTCAAGTGATGTGTCATCTCAGGAAGAACATGATGCGAGGTTGACAAGAAGTGTGGAAACAACACTTTTGGTTTTGTGTTCTATCCAGAAGCAATATTATTGTTAAGATAGCTATTCTAATGCAATTCTCTTCACAATTTTCCAACTCATAAAGTCTGTGTTTTCCTTAATACAAAAATATAGATTGGGGATTTAACTGATCATGCTATTAGTGTTTCACAAAATGACAGGATAAACATCCTGCTGAAAACAGTTATAAATGAGTTGAGCTTTTGGGTTGGGAAGGGACATAGTTTTGTTCATGAACGACAGCTCTTAAAAAATGGTAATTTTGTGACTGTGAAGACAGCAGTCAATCCTCAAATATTTGAGGGGCTGTTGGAAGGTTTTAGTTTTAATGTGTAGAAATTTAGCCATTAACAACTGACAAATAGCATGATGATTCAGAAAGTGGGGGGAGGGGGAAGTGGGGAGGGGATTCTCACTTTGCAGCTTCTGAAGTTTGTTTGTACATAAACTACTAAAAAGGACAAATGGAACAAATGTTTCCCCCATTTTGAACTCATTGCATTTTACAGAGTGTAAAAGTGATTCATTATCTTTTGGCAAAAATCATCGCCTTGTGGTGAGGTACACAGAAGACTCCAGGTTTTACCGACATATACTCAGAATGCATTAGTAATAAATAATTTGGTGCTATTCATGTGGCTTATAATGCATTCTTGGTGAATCTCTTGATTGTTTCACTTCATACTTTTGAGTTTCTCATTTTCTGTGTTCTTCTCCCTCTATTCCATTTTGTTTCCATTCAAAAAGAGGGGAAAAAAAAAATGACAACCCTGCCTAGTAAATGTACTTGTGAAGAGTTAGGGGGACATAAAAACTCAGCGCCTCATAGTGACAGTCTGTAGGTAGTCCTTATTTGCACAGTTGTGCAGACAATGGAGTGTCAGCCAGGATGCTCTTCCACTCACTGGCATTCAGATGTAAGTTTTTTGGGTAGCTTACAAGTTTTTAGTAGGGAATGAGGCAGTTACTTGTTAAAATCATGTTGACAAACACAGAACATAATATTAGATAAGTCTGCAGGGGGAAAAACATGTCAAAATCTCTTTTTTATACTGTTGCTTGCACTAATAATTGGCAAGATTTTGCCTGCCCAATTTTTGCTTAGGGAATATGCTGGGATTATTTCTACTTGCATTAGTAAGGTCTTAATTGTTTTTATGTTTTGTTTTTTAATGAAGAGTGAAGAGACATGTGAATAATTGCTGTCTGTTTACTTATGTTTGTCCACTCTTTTCAAATGATTGTTACTTGAGTAAATGTGTCATGATCCAGGAATGCTCTGAATAAAGCCACTCTGCTAAATAATTAGATGACTTATAAGCATATTGCAAGAACAGGATGCAGACACATTCTGACTTCACACTAAGTTTTTAGATGGAAAAAATGAGGTAAGAAAGAAAAGCCCACTGTCTTCCTATGAGGATGAGTGTGTGTTTGCCTCCAACAGCCTCTCATGTACCAGAATAGTTGCTAGTGCTGTCATGCATTGGGAGAGTATTAGTATGTAAAAGACTTATTTTTAATTATTGGTGTTATTTCCTGAGCTCCTCTGCTTCCATTATTCAATGGCAATAACATGCCATTGAACATGATGGTTGGATCTTTTGGTAATAATCACCGAAGAATTTCAAAAAGGTTATTTGTTTGGATAAGATTTTCGGATGAATTTCAGAGAGATTTTTAATTCTGCTCTCCATGGACATGTGCACTCTCTCACTTTCAAAAGACTTGGCTTTTATACAATGCTTTTTTAGAAGTATCAGAATTTTTTTTTTCAATCTCTTGAATCTGCAGTTGAATGGAGAAGAATATCATAGTGAAACTGCAGTCAAACTGTATCTTAACAGCTTTGAAATAAAAACCTAGGATTTATGCTGTCTGATTAATAGCAGGTTAAAAAACACTTTCCTTATTGTGTGTGTTGGCTTGCAGATCTTTTTCAGGGAAAACCTGATAGACTCAAGTGCTTGAATTCTGGCAAAAATGTCATCCTTTATGCATTCAACAAGGAACAGTTTGTTTTCCATTGCTGCTGTGGAGTACCTTAAACTATGAAGCAACTGACTGTGAGGCAATACCCCATTGCAGAAGCATTTCCCTAAAAGGTGCAAGTGAAGATGGAAATGCATGGGTTCTGAAAGAAAAAGCAGAAGCCGTTTGCAAAAGTAATGCACTCTAGAGCAGGTCTGTTACCGTGTGTTTTCTTCTGGTGGCATCCTGTAGTCTAGGTTTCTTTTGTGGGAGTCAGTGGTACTTTCTTGAGCTTGGGAGTTGCTGGATGCTGTTCTCATTAAGCTACTTCTGTTGGAAAACCTGGATGTGAATATTGGAGATGGTTAATGGTCCATGAAGAAATCTGAGTGCTGTGAGAGGCTGTAACAAAATGTCAAGCATGTGTTGTGCATGTGTACTTTGAAAGCAGCATCTGTGTTAGATAGGTTTTCATAATGGTTAGATTGTTACATCAGGCAGAATTAGGTGCAGAATTGTTATAGGGTAAGTTGTCAGGTTAGGCTGATGTTAAATGATGTCCAAGTCTGGAAATATTTTCAGTATTACCAGGCTGAAGTTAGTTTTCATCCAACCTCTGCCCTCTTTTGGATAACCAGGCAGCAGACCATGGTGCTAGTTTAGCTTGGTTCAGTAACCTGTTGTGTTTGCTTTGGTAGTGGTTCTGAAGGACTATGAAAAAGCCATCTGATTATTTCAAGAGAGGCTTGGGGTCACATAAATGTAGGCCTGGCTGATCTGATACCCACTGCCTCAGAGCTGGCCTTGCTGTGAGTGATTGACTGATACTGCACCTCATAGCAGAGTGAAAAACTGATTATGAGGGAGATGGAGGTTGGGGGAGCAGCAAACCTTCCCATCTAATAACAACTGAATAGTAAAAATTCAAGGTACCTATACTGCTTGCCAGTATATGATTTTATTTTCCTTTATTTTCCCTGATTTTCCTTGATTTGGTGAAACTTAGGAGGGCAAACCTTATGCAATCTGTAGGTTTTGTGTCGTTCCACAAGTTACATGCAGGCTGCAGCTGTAAACTGCTTGCTCTTTACAGCACTCCTCTAAAGTAGGATGAGGAAGGTCATCAGCTGTGCTGTTAGCCCAGTGCAGTGGGAAAGGTAAATTCCATCCTCTGGACCCCCATTCTTACAATCCCTTTACTGCTATGGTCAGTTTGAATTGAAACGCTCATTTTCTACCACATCTAGGCTATCTTTCCAGAATCTTGGCTGGGATCTGAGGGGAAGGATGCTCATTAGTTTAAATATCTACTCATTAGTTTAATTATCCAAACTCATATGTGCACAAACAAACTACTGTAGTTTTCAAAGGTTTTGTGTAATTGTCCTTTTGAGCACAGCAAATGATTTTTCTCTCCGCGTTATCCTCAAGAATTATCCCTGTCTACAACTGACTGATAACGCTAATCTTAATGGATGAAATCCCTGCTTGGAACAGAGTAAAATGAGATTAATGGGAATATGCTACTTGAAAAGTGCTCTGAGGGTAGGATATGATTGCTTATTATAATCCATTTATTTATTAAAGAAACCCCAAAAACCAGTCACCCCAACAAGATGCATCACAGTTGCTATGTTGCCATATGAATGTGTGTAGCACTTCATGAAAGGTTCGGATCTAAGTTGGCCATTATGGGCTAACGTTCTCTTATGTACTTTAATTATTTCATAATTAGAAGAGTGTACAGACCCTAGCTAAGAGCAGAGCTCAGACACTCTCTTATCTACATTAACTGAAATGATCTAAGTTGTTTGTGAGCTAAAATCATGGCTTTGGACTCAGCTTCTGCTTATGATGGACTTTTGATGATTCTGATGTCTGCTACAGATTTTATTTCTTGAGGAAATACAATGAAGAATACTAACGTTGCTTGTCTGTGCTACTGTAAAGTGTTACTAAAACAATTGCAATTTATCTGCTGCTGTAGCTTTTTTCCATGGTTATCAAGAATTGTGTAGAAGCAGAACAGGAGGAGCCCAGAAGGATGCAGCATGGCCTTTTGTAGAATTAACACCTTTCATCTAATGAATTTTCTTAATTGAGTTATTAAACAATCACTAAGAAAGTTTGAAAAAGGAATTTTATACTTTGGTTTTACATTATAAAATAATGTGCTTTCAGAAGCAGGAGATTGTTTTAAAAGAGGCTAAATTTATTGAATTGAAATATCTAGGCCTTCGGAAGAATATCAGGAAGTCTGAATAGTTGCCTGTCCTGAAAGAAAGAAAACATTGAAATAGAAAATGTATGTTAATTGATGCATTCTCCTATTTTACAAAGATGAGCTTTGTCAGGGAAATGGTTCTGCCTTGCTAATAATGTCAATGAATCTTAATTGGATATTTGCATAAAAATCCCATTTTTGATACCAGCAGGTCTTTAGTATAGGTCTGAGGAGGAAGAATGTCATGTCTTAATAAAATAGACTCTCTTAAAATTTCCTTTCAAAGTTTCCTTGAAACATTAAAAGGAAAACTGTGTGTAGGTTTCTTTTAATGTGTGATTTGTTTGTTTGTTTGTTTTGGGGTTAAACTATTATTATTTTATTTATTAATAATTTTTCTACTCTGTACCTCTAACAATATTCTCGGTATTTTTCTTCTGGTCAAGGGATTGCTTGGCTCAGACGTCAAAATAAGTAACTGTTTAAGACAGCCAATTAGGGTACTATTTTCAAAATGTCATTTAAATCAAGTCTTGGAAATGTATAATTGAGTGAAACTATTTGTAATGTGGTACATAAACAATGACAAAACAAAGCATCTATATTCCATAAGACAGGCACTCAGTGAACTATTAGCATTTGTTTATTTACTTTAATTTATTAAAGAAGTTGAGTATAGAAAAAGTGTTTTGTCTTGTGAAGTGCAAAGACTAGAAGTCAATCTTGTGATAATGATTCTGATCTCAACATAGATGAACAGAATGCTGTGTCAGCACAATAGGTGAAATTTACCTATTCTACTACTGCTAAATTGCAGATATTAAATTAACTCTATTAAATACTTCTTGGCTTTTTTTTTTTTTTTTTTTTTAAATAAATAGTAGCCAGTTGCACTCACTAAAACTTTTTTTTAGAAAAGTTGTATCAATAAAAATACAAGCCTTAGAGTAGATTAGAGGCTTTGTTTTTAATAAATGAAGTTTGTTTGATGGAAATACTCTATTCTGTAGTGTATTTTTGAACCTATTTTGCAATTATGTGAAATGGTCTGTCTTTCCCATGGCAGCCCCCCTTCCCTGCCCTGGTATCATGACAAGCTTGCCTACAGGCATACATTTTAATACTATGTGGCCAGTAGTTCATGAGGCTGTGAAATCATGGATGGATTTCAAGTTACCCTTTTTGGGGGGTGTTTATTGTTGTAACATGCTTTCCAGGAAATCGGTACGTGTAGAATCATGGATGTAGTAATTTTCAGGGTGATCTTCATTTTGCAAAAAGTGTTATTCATGCTGCATGAGAGTCAAAAGTATTCAGGAGGAAATTGCATAATTTTTAGTATTTTACATTGGACTGGTCTTATCATAATTAGCTGCTGTGTGTTAAATCTAGTCTGTGTAAACCCCACAAAATGCCTCTGTAGTGATGATCATGGTGTGACCTGGGGAGAAGGCGGGGAATGCATCATCATAAGTGAGTCTTCATCTTTGGAATTTTTGGGGCTTGAGTCATACTGATATTTGTAGACTGGAAAAATTACCAGTGCGACCAGTGGGAGATAAAAATGAATCTTTGTGTGCATGAGAATTTTCTGTCCTGGCAGGTATACAGCTGTGATGATAGTGTAGAACAGCTTGCTGTAAGTTTTGCTTGAAGTTTTCAGGGTCCTTGGTAAGGAGGTGAGGTAGAGGTGGAAACAGCGCCACTGTTGAAGCTTGGAGAACTACCAAATAAAAGGGTAGGTTTATATTGAGAAACATCATGCATTAGATTTTTAGAAAAGAGGAAAAAACTATATTAAATTGTGATGGACCTGAGTCTCTAAGGCCTTAAAATGGTGCTGATTTGTTAGGTCCTTGTGTTCATTTGCTCTCTGATGGCTGAGCACTACCTGCTGCCAGCAAATCACGGCAGACCTGTAGATTTCAGTAGAGAGCTGGTGAAGTGATTGTACCCTACAGACTGCTGAAATACTAGAGACTGACATGATAATAATGTCCATTATTTCTTACATTAGCAGTTTCATTTAGTTGATTACTTTTTCAGGATGGGAAGAATAATATTATGTAAAATAATATTATGAAGATTACGTAGGTTTCCTTTTTCTTTGCTAAGTCTGGGTTATCCCTTTGCAATTCTGAAATAAACAATCTTTATTCATTTCTTCCATTTTCTGATTTTGTTATCTTGGAGGATTTGTGTATGTCAGATGTATCAACAAGTCCATCAAGAAAGGGAGAGCAGGAGAGGCTATTTCTGTACAGAATCAGATGTTGGGAAGGGCAAGAGGTTTGGTCAAAGATTCCTCACTAACCTGGAAAATTAAATATTCCAGAGGATTCCTGGCACTCCTGTGGGAAGGGGCAGCTTTTAAAAATTTGCAGGATATGAGCGCAGGCAAAGACTGTCCAACCAGAACAACAGGAGGAGTTTAGGTGGGCAGAGAATCAGTCCTAAACCTGGAACTGCTTCAGGAAATTTCACAGTCCAAACTATAGCCAGCTTTTGTGGGGGCAGTAGCATTTGCTGCTTGGCTCTTCAAATGTTTTTAAGAGGAGGGTCACGCTTCGCCTACTTTGTCCTAATGATGTCCAAGCAGACCCATTAAAGAGTAATTTTCATTAAAGGTTTTGTTGTTGTTTTTTTTTTTTTTAATCTGTGGGGTTTTTTTGTTTTGTTTTTAATCTACAGAGAAATGTTGCAATTCTGAAACTGAAACTAAGTCCTCTATTTGCAGACACATAGGTCCACATTAACCACTTTTTTTCAGGTCCTTGCTTTTCTTTGTTTTCCTGTATGTTTTCCTAGTGGCAATATTTTTCTGAAAATACCTGCCACTACTTCCCTTTCTTCCTTTTCCTTCCTTCCCCTGCAGATCTTTCAGAGAAATAATATAAAACGTTTGGCTTTTTTCTTTTTAAATGAAAATAATTAAAAATATTTCTGTTCTGTAAAATAACTGTGGGCAGGAAAACATTAAGGTGGGGAAGAACTTTTGCTGTTACCAGAAAACTGTTTTCAGTTACAGCCAGTAGAAGATTCTGCTGAGTGTCTGTGTAAAGGGTTTGGCCCTGAAGCCTCTCAGCAGAGTTACATAAGTGATTGCTGGTTTGTGCTCTAACTTGAATGTAGAAGTGAGGCTAGGGTTTGCATGACACCAACTAAGCTGCATCTGATTGTGTTCTAAAAACAGTTTGCCTTCATGTGTGTTTTCCCACAGTAAATTCACTGAATCATAGAACGGCTGAGGTTGGAAGGGACCTCTGGAGGTCATCTGAGCCACCTAGAGCCACATGTGCGGGAATTGCATGTTTAGTTTCAGAGAAAAGAGGGAGAGTATGCTGCTGTACAAGCAGAAAAGACATTTGGCTTTTCTTACCTTCCATCAGGTGAGCAGATTTAGGTGCAGAGACAAGGCGATGTCTGTGCCACTTTGCAGGTGTAGCCCCCAGACATCAAGAACACTGCTCTTGTCCAAGTCGAAGAAACGTGACTAATAGTAATTGGACTTAAAAACAGATGAGATGTGTAGCAGCTAATTAAATAGTCTTTCCATTTAAGACCAGCATGGGACTGAGAGCCAAGAGTGAGAAAGGACTCAGTTTTGCCTCTTTGCATGGAAAACACAGCTACCTTTGTGCTTTAAACAACCGTTAGGCTACATGAGCAGATCTGTGAAAGTGTCAGCAACCTCTTGTTTTACCTCAGATTTTCTTTTGATGCTTAATTATACCTAGCATTAAAGTATTTCTGTGAAAATTAAAATGTGCAGTCATCACTTGATACTTCTCTGGTACAGTTTTCATGGTGGTGGGCTGTCCTTGGCAAGTGTCCAGAGGCCGACCCAGCTGTTCTCTTGCTCCCTGTCCCCAGCAGAAGGGAGGGGAAACAAGGTAAAAAAAATTTTGATTGAGATAAAGATGGAGAGACCACTTAACAATTACTATGACAGACAAAAAAGTCTTGACTTGAGGAAAATTAATTTATTGCAAATTAAAATGGAAGTGGATTATGAGAAACAAAGACAAAAGTTCTAATATCTTCCCTTCCCTCCCACCCCTTAGGTTCAACTTGACTTGTTTATTTCCGGTTCCTCTTCTTCCTCACTACATCTTCACATATTTTTCTTCTCTTTTTAGGAGGGGCAAGAAGCACAGCATAATTCTGAGGACCCAGCTGTCAGTGAGAGTCCATGCCTGCATTGGTAAGTTAAGTTCCACATGTCTGAAAGAGAACAAATGAACAGAATCGATTTCCAAGAAGCAAATCTGGGGAGTATGAATCAGACTCGGCTGTGTTCCAAGTTGACAATAATGGCCAATAAATTGATTTTATTATTTTGCTTGTTGCATGCTGAAATTAGGTTGTATTAGGTACACTACCCTAAAGCATGTCAAACATCCCAGGGAAGTATAGCATTTGACAGTGAAGTGAGATGTTTGGGTGGTGCTTTGAAGAATCTTTGATTATCTGTCTTGTCACAGCCTTTGTGTGCGCCCGAAAAAGACTGTGCTCTGGATTGGGAATGGGATCTGAAGAATTGTTGGCTGACAGCTAACTGCTATATTTTAATAGCATATAAAGTTTATTACTTCACATTGTGCAGATCTTGGACACATATTTGTCATTATCACTGTGTCAATGTCTTAAAAACCCCGGTTTAAACAATGCTGTCACAAGGAAAAGTCTAATGAAAGTCATAAAGTACGTGTCAAAATAGCTTTAAGATTGCATGAATGGAGGCTGATGTTTTGGGATAGCATTAATATGTTCTCCAGCATTTTACAGAGCAGAATGTTTCCCTGAGTGTAAGTGACAAAGCTAATGCTCATGTCCTGGTGATACTTTTATGGGAGCTGGTTTAAAAAAAATACATTAAAAAATCCTTTGTGTCTGTGCCACAGTTGTTTTCAGCTTCTCCATAGTAGATTCAGCACACTAACATGTTTAACTTGTTGTTGGTCTTGCTTCAAGAGATCATAGCTGAAGCCTTGAAATATAGATATCTTCCTTAAAAGGATGAGAAAGTCAAAGTTTTGTGTCATTTCTACAGTGACACTGCTTTTGGAGGATTCAGGCTTTAAATACAGCTAAACATTTTCCCCTGGCCCCAGGATATGTTATGAAATGGCATTTCTGAGAATTTGAACTGAGTATAAGCAACCTACAGAATTCCTCAAATACCTCTGACAGAGAACAATCTCTAGGCTGCCTTGTGCAGGAGCAGTTTCTCGTCTACTACCATTGACTTGAGGAAGAGCAGTGGAGCAAGCCTACATGTTAAGTATTAGAGGAGGAACAGAGATGATGCAAAGTCTAAACTGATTTTATAAATGTGAGTGAAATTAAGAACAGCTTGGAGAAGATTGTTCTTGTTAGGTCTGGAAATGTATTTGGCAAAGCAGACCGATGTAGCAAGACAAGATTTGATAAGTTTCCCGGATTGAGGTTTTATAAAAAGAATTTTCATGTAATTTTTTTTTCTCCAGAGTGCAGCCATCGAGGAGTTGGAGCACATCAGGTTCTGAGCTTCCACGTGTGGTTGCATTGTTGTTATCTGTTTTCATTCAAGCTTACTGTGGGCAATTAGGCATATTACGGTGCATGTATCTTAATTGTTCCTGTATGAAAGTGTATTCCCTTGTCAGGTGCTGCTGCTCTCTGGCAGCAGTGATGCATTCAGCAGTGAGTACAGAGGAAGCCAGGCTGAAAAACTTGAGTCCAGATTTCAGACTCCTAGAGAAGAGGTGTGTTTGGATATGGGCTTTTGGCTTCGTTCATTATAGGCAGAAAAGCCAAATGCAAGTTCTGGTTCTAATTTCCATCCCCCCTGCTGAAGTTTAGATTTTTGGGGTAAGTTTTTGTTTCAGCCCATAGCTTGATGTAATGTAGTTTCTTTTATCTTATTTTCTTTTTCATTTTTGCATATCAAGCTTGTCTTATTTTTTGGTATGGGATAGTTTGAAATAGTCAGGGAACATTCTGTGTTTCTCACTGCTGGCGCTGTTTGGAGAGCTGTGCCTGGCAGCCAAACCTGTCACAGGATAAGAGGGTTGTTTCACTGGCACAGTGGGTGCTGCTTCTCTTCATCTTGTGTGTGTGTGCACATCAGCTGCCTGTTAACATCTCTTTTGAAATGTAAGCGTTAGGTTTAGAGATTAAAAGATGTGTTACGTATTTGGAGTAGAAGCCAGGAGCTCGAGGAATCTGAGATGGCATTATGTGGAGTAAAACTTCATGCTTTGGGTATTTTCTCTCAATCTTTACAGTATCCATGGAAAGCATTGTGGTTAGCAATGTTACTGATTCTGCAAAGTCCCCCACAGGTAGCTAGGGCTGCTTTCTGTGAAGATGTGGTTTGTTATGTAGTGACCATAATGCAGAGCCTCCTGTCATCTTTGTATTCAGTGTTTTACTTTGCTCTTAAGAGCTGATAGGTGTAAAGAAGTAGCTTTCCTGCCATAAACTCTCCCATTTTGAAGTTGGATCAATATTTTTTTCCTTCTTCCTAACTCATTGTACTTTTAAATTGTGGGAAATAACAAAAGTGTTTATGTTCAGATGTCCAGATAAAGTTTTCCATCGTTAGTGACTTCACATCTCTGGAGAATTCACTGGGCTTCAGTGTCAGAGGATGTATTGACTACAGGCCAATATTTTTGGAGACTTAGGAAGACTTAGCAAGTCCCATGTCAAGTGTGGTAGGGGTTTTTTTTGTTTGTTTTAAACAGAGCAGGGAAGGAATAATACTTAATAATCTGAAGGCAAAAGTTGTGGTATTTTCTACCCTGTTAAATATGAGTCCCTCTTAAGTATCTTAATTCATTAATACTTTCTTTTCCTCTCAATTTGAGTTCTTTTCTTATGTTCATACTAAGGACTTTCAGCCTGAAGGAACAAAATTTCTTTTAAATATTACTGTATTTATTTTCCCATTTTGGCTTCATTGTGATTAAATTATCAGGATTAATTAAAAGCTAATACATTTAAGTGGTTTTAATACAAACTTCAATATTTAGAATTTTTTTTATATCAAAAGAGGATTGTGGAAGCCAGTTCTGTTCAGAGAATATAACTAATTGAAAATTATAGATGTATTTTTGTACTAGTTGATGTCCAAGGACTTTAGTGGAGGATTTATAGAATCATAGAATAGATAGGATTAAAAATTATCTCGTTCTAACCCCTTGTCATGGACGGTGATGCCACCCACTAGGACAGGTTTCTCAGGGCCTCATCCAAGCTGGCCTTCAACACTTCCAGAGACGGAGCATCTACAGCTTCTCTGGGCAGCCTGCTCCAGTGCCTCACCGTGTTCACAATAAAGAATTTCTTCCTAATATCCAATTTAAATCTGCCCTCTCTCAGTTTAAAACCATTCCCACTTGTCCTACCTGTAGTTGCCCACATAAAACGTTACCCTTCCTCTTTTTTACTGGAAGGCTGCTATAAAGTCTCCTTGAAGCCTTGTATTCTCCAGGCTGAATAGCCCCAGTTCTCTCAGTCTTCACAGAAGAGGTGACCAGAGGGCTGGAGCATCTTTGTGCGCTCTAGACCCACTTTACCACATCCACGTCCTTCCTGTGCAGGGGAGCCCAGAACTGGATGCAGCATCCAGGTGGGGTCTCACAAGGGCAGAGTAGAGGGGCTGAATCCCCAGAATATGGTTGGCTTTCCAGTCTCCAAGTGCTCCTTAAATCAGATAGTGTCAACTGTAGGGTTTTTTCCCACAAGCTTTCAAGTTTGACCTTTTATTCAAATCACGTTTATTATGAGTTACTACCCTTGTGGGAAAAGTCTTTTTAGTATTTTGGCAGCCATATGACTTTGTATTTAGTTGTGTCTCAACATTATTTTAGTTTGTATATATTTCACAATTACAGGGCTCAGCTGAAGCCTTAATAAAGTCTAATGTAGATGAGAATGTAGCTATAGAGAGTGAACACCAACAGTGTCAAAAGTTTTAGCCCCTGAAACTAAATGGAAGGTTTCAGTCAGAGCAACATTATGACAAAGAAGTTTTAAAGATCTTTACCAGCTCCACTTTTCCTGCAGCGGGACTCGGTTTAGCCATTAGGTCCTTGGCTGAACAGCTCTTTTTGTGGCTCCTGCTTCATTCGTTTGTTCATTGCTTCATAGTTTTTTTTCTCAAAATCTGATATGATCTCTGAGAGAAAATGTGCCATTTGTTCTTACAGATCTGGACACTGTATTTAGCCCAAGAGAGGCCCATGTCCTCTTCTAAAATGCTTATGCCTGTGATGCTAAACCAGGAGTGTTGCAATCAATGCTGAGAATGATGTTTGGACAGGGATCCATGACAATGACTTAGAATGATTCTGCCAAAAGAAGTTTGATATAAGCTTTAGTTGTTAATAAAATGTAATACAAGAAGAATGCAAATAACAAAATTGATGTGATCCTGAGTGCATGTATTGACCTGGGATTACTTAGAGTACTGTGGCTTGGAAGGTCAGCAAATGTTGCAAGGAATGTTTTAAATTTTACTACCTTTTTGTGTCAGTTTATTATTAAAAAAACCAAAAAAACCCAAACCAAATAAACCAACAAAACCAACCAAAACACAGACCCAGTACCCCTAGTTGGTTATTTAAAATGTTTTTGTACTATAAAATTACTTTTTTTTGTATGGTTATATCTCTCTCCTATATTTATGCAAAGTCTTTCTTTTATCTGCCAATAGATTAAAAATAATTTGCATAGATATTTTTGTATATTGTATTTCATAGCTTGATCCAGGGAGGGCCCTAAACAGAGAGCAAGTGTATTGTTGCAAGAGTCTTGCTAAATGTATAATATAGCTTCGGTATTAGTTGTTATAACCATTTTATAATCCAGATCCATTGGCTCTTGCACGTGAGCAGATGCAGAGTTACCTCAGCAGTGGATTATTCCCAACTCTGGGACACAAGGGCTGCCGTGCTGCACAGCGGCTCTTTCTAGCCCCATTATCAGGGCATCTGTGTTAACCAGCAGTGTTAGCACCAATAACCCAACCTTTCCACAGAGCTCTTGGGATTATCTTTTTGATATCCCCTTGCTCTTGATATAATTTATGAAATGTAGCCATAAATATCTTCTTGAGCCTGTATTGTTCTGGGATACCTGAGGGAAGCTGTAAGATGGTTGTACTAGGGGCTTAGTAGAAGCCAGCTGTTTTTATTTGTCCTGTAATAGCTGAACTATGCAGCTAGCCCTTTTTTCCATGTACAGTTTTCCCTTCTGTTATCCATTATGTGGACTTGTTGCATGTGTTAGACCAGATATGATTAGATTCTGCAACTATTTCTGCATCTATTGAACCTTCTGGTAGGACTTAGACCTCAAGCACGTTGCAGGGACAAGTTCCTCCCAAGTGGAACCACAGTGCTTTCACAAAAACAAAATTCTATCTTGAATCTGTACCTGGCCCTTTGTTGCAGACAAGTTGAGCTACATGGACTGAAGGAGAGAAAAAAACATGGTTTTCCCTCTTAAGAATATAGCATTGAAGTGTTGAAAAGTCACTGTTGTTATGGTTAAGGAAAAGTGAAACCATGTTGTATTTCATTCTCTGAGAGCCATGCTAAGCTTGTGCCTACAGCCCATGTTCTTGGTACTGTCTCACATGAGAGTCTTCTCCCTGCACATATCATTATCCTATTTCATCTGTCTGGCAAATGTGAGTTTGCTGTGTGCTGAGTGCTGGAGTAGGTATTTCATGGTCATGGACAATGTGAAGTTCCTCTAGCTCATGCTTTAAAATCTTGTTGTTTTGTTTTGTTTTTTTAAAGGAAATAACTTAGGGATTTTATAATAAACAGCTTTCTTTTGGTAAGGGAGTTTCTGAACACATAAACAAAGGGAGTCTTATTAAAAAGCTTTCCTAAAGAAAGCTTAATGGTGGGACTGTGAGCTCTTCATTTGTGCAAGTAGTGATACATTCCAAAGAAAGAGAGGAACTTTGGGTTGTTTGAAGGACATTTTACAGTTTTATGTTCAGTGTTAGGCTTTCCTAATAGAAAACATTTTCAGTTTGAGAGAGGGAACATGTGGAGAGCATTAGCAGTTCAGTAAAACGTGCAACCAATTCGGATTTAATTTAAAGGGAACAAAAGAGGTGCCTTGAGAATTTGTCGGAAGCGCTGTGGTTTTGCCTTCTTTGCACTGATGGTAACAGGAGAGAGAGAGAGAGAGGTGAGTTGAAATTGCTTTATCAAATATCTTCTTAGCATAATTGGGACCAAAAAGACTGTGATTAATGGATTTAACGGTGCTACACAGGGATCTTGCATGCATTATGGATTTGTAATCGTGATATGCTTCCTGTGACTTGCTGTAACTTGGTAAAAGTCCTGACTTAAATGAAGATAATAAACAACATGCTTATTAGATGTAAACTGACATCACACAAATTGAAAAAATGTGAGGAGGAATGCCAGAACTCGGGGGGAGTTTTTTAAGGGTTAGGCTTTTTTAAATAGAATAATTTGAGCTCTAGTTAAGACAGTGCACACAGTACTTACTGGGGCTTGCATCCAGATGTGATTGGAGATATCTGGTTCAGCTCTCTTTCAGTTTGAGTGAAATGTGAAAGAGCTGCAAAGGCTGTGATAAAAATACCTTTTTCAGCTTTTAGGATTATTTAAATTTTCTTTCCTGAGAATGTGGAACACAGATGCTCTAAGTAAAATCCCATGGTTCCCAGATCAGATTACTTTGTGAAAAATCTATCCATATAAATAACTTGCGGTTTTGCTTTAAAAATGTACACCTCTTTAAATTGAAATGTTAGATTTCTGTGTTACTCCTTGTGCATGTGTTTTAGTCAGCCTCCTTTGTGGGGTTAAACCATGGTACTTCCCCATACCCTGTGATTTACCTTCTGTTATCTCACTGAGAAAGCTCTGGGCCAGTCCTGTAGGAAAGAAGAGATGTTGTTTGATACAAAGGTACATTTCCAAGGCTTGTCCCTGCATATTTAATTTAAATTATGACATTTAAAATATATTTTGTAGCAAGAAGAACCAAGAGGCTGTAGTGCAGGTAAAGTCCCCGTTAGCAGTGGCATTTTCACATTAAAGTGGTAGATTCTTGCATTAGATGGGCTTGTTCCAGATTTGAAAGGACATCTGTGGAGCATACTAGTGGGATACATTTCTTGTTTTGGGAAACATCGTTTTAGAATGTGAATGCTTATCTGACTCAACTCAAACTGGGAAGTACTGCAGAAATCAAGTGAAATGTATTTGAATTGGGATATCCTCTTTCTGACCTTTTTTTTTTTCCCTGACAACTTTCCCCCTTTTTCGGAATGGAATCTACCTTTGAGTCTGAAAACATAGTGAGATTTAAAGCAAGTCTTATTTCTAAACAAAATAAAAACAACAACAAAAATTCCCCAATCATCTTCAATGGTACCATAAAGGAAACCATCTCCTCATAAAGCCAGAAAGGAAAATTAGTATGATACTTTGCTTCCTACTCCCCAACAGAAGTCCATTTAGACTTGTTTCAGATCTTTTTCCTGAAGTAATTATAAAGTACCATATTATTGATATGTGAAATTTTTTTAAGTCAATTTTTTTCCTGCAATCTAAACACATGTCTTTTTTAAGATTAAAAAAAATCAGTATAAAAAATTAAATTGTTAGCTGCTTATAATGAAATCCTCTCAAAATAACCAGAGGTAACAACAGTTGTATCCACGTCAATGAGATCAGTGCTGTTGATAGCACATCACTAGCTGTTGATAGTTTTCATATAGTTTCCCTTTTTAGCTATTTGCACTTCCCATATACTTTATAGATATTTGTATTGACAGACAAAGCAGTTCTTCCTCTTATGGTCAGTGTTCAGACTATTGAACTCATTTTGCTGTAGACTGAAGTACAGCATGTTTAAGCCCTTAATTAATGGGAAAAAAGTTCATATTAAATATCTTCAAATAAATTAGCATTACACTTGGAAAAGAATGGAATTATTTGTTTCCTGCCTCCAGGTAAACCTATACAGCTCTGTACAGAAGATATGAACCAAACAAGTCAATTGGATTTGGATTATTACTCTTGAAACAGTCCAACACTCTGTTGTGTTTTAAGCTTTATCCTGCAGAACTTATGACAGTAAAACAAAATTAAGGATCTAAACTATGGAAGAGAAGTTAGAAGCTCCTACTTAAAAGCTGTGGGTTTGGAATAGGAAATGTTGGTATTTCTATGTTGTTGTTCTCATCCTGACCTCTCATTTAGCGCTGCTTGTAAGGAAGGCAGAGGGGTGCTGATTTTGCTGAAGTGGAATTAGGCTAAATATAGTTCCAACCTCTCTGAGGTTTTTTAAGATGTATGGACCTGTACATGTAGTGTAATAAAAAGGAAAAAAAAAAGTGTTAGCTCATAAAACAGGGAATCATGCTATTATGGAAAGAAATCTTCACTTCTTTTTAAAATTAATCATGACATGTAAGGTTTTGATGACTTATGATGGTTGATTTCATATTAGCTTAAAAAAGAAAATGTATGGATGTCATTGAAACACAAGGTCAAGAGATGCATGTTTGAATGTTGTCAGGCTGATTATCTTTAAAAATGGTGTAAGTAAAATCAGCAAATTCACTGTCAATGATGCTTCAAACAAATGCCACTTGCCAGCTTTTTTGAACTTGCTGCGAACATATTTCAGACCAGGGCTATGTTGTTTCAGTCCTTATACTTAGTGAAAGGAAGGTTTTGTTACCATTGGAAGATCTCACTTTGGAAGATGATATAAAATACATGTGGTTTCATAATGCTATTTGACTGATTTTTTGTATGGTTTAATAACTTTTTTCCACACAATGATATGTAATGATAAATGCATTATCTCATAATTCATCTGTCAAGAAATAGTTATTCTCTGTTGTTGATTTTCATTATAGCATTCAAATAGTGTATACTGTTCTTTCCTTGCCTTCAGCTATTCTATTCCTCTTTCTTTTATATTCTTTTCATCTTTTTCATGTGCAGCTGCTTTTATTTCTGTGGAAATTAAGATGATTTAATTTGTAAATTGTGTGCTTCTCAATTTATTTCTTTCATGAAAGAAATATGTCAAAGACTGAGAAGCTTTATTTAAATAGGTGGCAGAGCCCCCTTATATGATATTTTCTCTAAGACTGTCAATTGAGATATCTGCCAAATCTACCCAGTTTCAAGAATAAAGTATTTACTATCATGCAAAATATTGTGACAGTACCTCTGGAAGCATTTAGATGATGTTCTCATCTTCGACTCAGAACATGCCATGGTCAGATGTTGTGAGTGGTGGAAGAACCACCAGTCATTTTCATTATGCTTTTGTACTTGTATGAACTTGATGAAATCAGGAAATCATGGTATTTCTGTCTGGAAAAGGGGAAGAGAGAGATGGAAATATTTAATTGGCAATATAATGTAATGCAGAAAACTTGCTTTATTTCACATCTTCTTATGTCTTCAAGTGTTTTTAGTTATGAGCAGTCCTTTTCTGGGTGTGGGGGTTTTGCTTGGAGGGAAGACGGGAGGGTTTGTTTGGTTTTGTTGTTGTTTTTTGGTTGGTTGGTTGCGTTTTTTGTGTCTTTTATGTGCAGCATCTGTATTTTAATAATGATAACAGCTTCTTTAAAATTTCTTTTCCTGCTTATGACTCAATAAGGCACATGAAAATTTAGGCTCCAAAGAGGTAACATTACTGCTGGGGGTCTTTATTTAGACCCCCAGCAGTTAGTGTGGCTGAGCAGCATGCTATTGAAAGATGCAGGATGTCATAAGCCATGTCGATTCATATTTAGCAGTTCAAGATAAGTCTGGTATGTATGAAGTTATATATCAGGTTTCTTTTAACCTTTCAGACATTAAATATTTAGCTCTGGTCTTACTATTAAAACATGAAGAGGAGCACATTTGTAAACCCTTTGCTTAAAAAAAACCACCTGTTTCTGCAGGTTTATTTCTCCTTGTGGCCGTCCACAAGGTTTACACTTCAGCTTTAAGGGACAGTTATAACTTCAGAAGGTGTAAAACTGGTGTATCAACTTAACTTGTTTCTGTGCTGGGGAGTTAAATATAAAATGTTGCATGTCTTCCTTACTTCTTCCCATAATCCTAATTTTGGGCTCAATGGACACTTGAAAGCCTATTCAGAATCAAATACCTCTGGAGACATTTGCTTTTTTTGACTTTGTGTGAAACGGGGACAGCTCAGAGCATGGAAAGCTTCTTGTCAGGTTGTGCACAGGAGGAGGCCTGGGGTTGATCTCACCCATGCCCAGGGGCCGGGGTTTTCCTCAGCCCTTTTAGCAGTAGAGCTTATTCTGCAGTGTGTGGGGGCTGTTCTGGGCAAGGAGGATGGTGATGATGCCGGCTAGATGGCAGCCAGCTGGGACTGCCTTTCTTCTTCTTGCTGCTCAGAGCACGCATGAGCAGTTCCTTGTAACTGCATCAGAAATACATCAGGAGTCTTCCTTATCTTTTTTTCCCCCTCATGCTGTTGTGGTGAAATTCTTGCTGTTATGCTTAGGAAAAACTTGCTTAGAAGACATGGGTTGGTTTGCATGGAAGGTCCAACACCATAGGTAACTAACCAGGAAACCTTTATCAAAACCCTCACAAAGGAGTTCTACCATGTTACTCTCTTCAGCAACAGTATATTACAACTTACTAATTTTTACTTATACCAGCATGTTAAAATTCACAGTATATTAAAAATACTTTACATCCAGAAAGAGTGGGTGAGGAAATAGAATCCACCCTATATATTTGCTGGAATAGCCAGGTACTACTGCAGTATTCTCAGGGATGGTGTTAGCTGGGAAAAGGGAGCTACAAGAATACTCTGAACAGCTCCTTCAAGCCCTGGATGTGAGCACATGCTGTGCTTTTGACACAAGGTTAGTACAAGAGATGAATAACAAGCACCTATAGTTACCCTGGACAGCACGCTGTGGGCACTCTGGTAGCAGTGACAGGGTCTCCTGGATTTTCACCCTGAGGTTAGTGGTCTGCACATTGCTGTCACCATGGTCTTCCTGTTTTACATTGTATACTGCAGGTGTTGTGTGTGGTCTTCACTTCTGTACAGTGCATGTTTCAGGCTGACATTCAGTCATTTGCAGATCTTTACTAGGACTTTGGGAAGAGTGTTTCTCACCCGACAGCTGTGAGATTGAATCTCTTTGTTTTAAAACCACTAAAATGCATTTTATTTAGTTCCAACTAGCAGGACGTAAAGGACCGTCTGTGAGTTGGCAGTACCTGTTACCTTGGGATGCTGGGTACTGTTTCCAGCTGGCTCCTGGGGATGTTTGTCAGGAAGGCAGGAAGTGGGAGCAATTCAGACACAGAAATGCCTAAACAGTTTCTAAATTTCTCAGTAGGAAAAGACAAAACAAAAGGCTAAACAGAAAAACAGCAGATGCTATGCAGAAGAAGTATTTTTGCAATTGTATCTGTGTTGTGAAGACTGAGAACCCCTAGTCTTACTCTTGAAAAAACCCCAAAAAACCCCAAAAAATGAATATCCAGGCCTCAAGAGAACCCTCCAATGCAAAAAACCCCCTCCAAACGCAACAAGAAAACAGCATGGACTTAGTTATTCCCTCATTTATTTGTTGCAGGAAAGTGGTAAGACCCTCGCAAGCCCTTTTTTCAGCTGCTGGGTTGCTTCAAGTCATCAGGCAGTTATTCTTTCTCATATTGCTTAAATTGCTTTTAACTACGTGGGAAAGAACTGTTTCTAGGTGAAGGTTTACTGCTGTACCCCTGCCAGGAGTGCTCTTGTCACTCTCTCAGTGAAGCCAGGCATGCTGCTCAGCCGCTGCCTCAGCCACAGGGAGCAGAGCCAGCCTAGAGGGCACATCGGAGCATCCCAGTTATGTTCCTGCCCCGAATTGCTCTTGCTCCAGTGACCATAAAGGGAACAGATTAGGGAGAGGAATTGCCTGGTTGAGAGGTCCGCATCCAGTCCATTGTCCATTTCTGGTTTCTGTCTTCAGAGTCCTGATAGTCACTCTCGAATGACAGCAGCTCTTTATTGAAGTTTGGATCCTTGCCAAGCTCTGAATATATTTGCACTGATTTCTTTTTCCTAGTTCCTACCATGATCTAATACATAATTTGTACATGTAAATTTGCTTACTAGAATAACTCCCCTGAAGTTATGCTGTGATGAAGTTTGGTAAGAGCAAGTTTTGGTGAGAGCAAGGCATCCAGGCTGTGAGTTACCTCCTTTGGCTCTACAGCCCATCATATAGGCAGAAGCAAATGAAGTCTGCTCTGCACATGTACTGAAGGCTTTAATAATACTGAGACACAAATTATCAACATTGGAACACAAGAATTTTTGGGCAAACCCTTGCCCTAAGAGATGGTTTGGGGTGAGAATTGTTCCATTCTACCCTTATAAAACACCAGCCTTGTACCAAATGAGATGGTGCTTTTTGCTAACCGGTACCAGCCAGTTTCCTGGGGATGACATGTGCAGGTACCTGCCTTCCCAGGAGAGGAGGAAAGTTAAAGAGTTTTACGCTGGTCTTTCTGGCGCGACCACCCTCAGAGGAAGCAGGGAGCTTCCCGTGTTGCCCAGCGTGTTGTGTTATATGCCAAGCTGCAACCACTGAAGGGGGGATTTCTTTTCATTTTGTGTCTCTCCCATTGCTGCTGTTATTTTCTGGCATTGCCTACTCCTCTTGTGAGCCTGCTGCCCTGCAGCTGGCAGCTTCTGGAGGCGGCTGCCGCCTGCCTGTGCTGCCTGCTGACGGATGGGTTGGTGTCAGGCGGTCAGGCAGCCCAGGCACTGCGCACACACGCTGCTGCCTGTCCCTCCCTTTGAGGGTCGAGTCAGCTGTACTTTGGCATTCAGCTCCCAGCTGGAAAGATCTTTTCTGCGTTTCCTAAGAATAACAAGGAAAAGAAGGAGAAAGTCACCTTGGGGGCTCTAGCTGTACCTGCTTTCTCCCCACTGAGAAAAGAAGGGATCTGTTTTCAGGGCAGCTGAATGCCCTGGGCATCTAAATAAGATACCTTATCAGAGGTGGCAGTGGCACATGTCAGCATTCACCCCTTTTGCCCTGTCTTGTTGTTAGATAGTGAAATTGTGACTAACACCTGTCAATTCTGCCTTCTTGATATGACAGCCATCAGTGACCCAAGTACATCCAGGTGACCTCTCCATATCTGTCAGTACTGCTGCTGTTTATGTGCTTGCCCATGCATGTCAACACAACTTTTAATTTTTCTGCTTTTCTTACCTCATTGATAGTACATGAAATGTATTACAACCTTAGTACTTCTTATCAGGGTTAGCTTGTTTTCTTCAGGAAGAAAAACAGTAGCACAGTTTGGACGAAGAACCCAATTTCCTATCTGCCCACCCTTTCTTTTCATTAATACCTTGGGGTTATGTAACACCAGAATTATGCAGGGAACCTCTTATATTTACTTTCTTCAACTTCTCATTTCAGAATAAGAGTAGCTGTTGTAGATGGAACATTTGCTTGCAGATGTGTGTTTGTCATTTTGAGCACTATATCTGATTTGGAAGTTGAGTGTCTTAGTGTTAAAAGGAAATTTCTTAGCCAATTTAAATTGGTGTGGATCCCCACCTTCAGCATTCACCCCTGCCCTTGTCTGTCCAAAGCACTGGCCTGAGCAGCTGTGCCCATCTCTTTCTGTTGGTCTAGTGCTTTTTCAGTAATCCCATGGTCCTCATGGGGCAGTGGGAAGTGTGTGCAACTGAGAACTTGGCATCTTCCCCTGAACCCGAAGGTCCTGAAGTGCTGTCTCATGCCTGAAAAAGCAGGCAGCTTGCTTGAGGCTTTCAGGGGTTTTAATCAGACTCAACAAAACACATGCTGGGGAACAAGGTGGTGTTCATGTTCTGTGGATTTTTCACATGTGCCCCAAGTGACTGGATTAGTTTTTCCCTTGTGTGGTAATTAGGATTATGTTTCTCAAGCTCACTTCTTTGACAGTCTTGGTCAAATATAAGGAGATTAAATTTCTTGGAAAAATGGGTTTTCCTGAGAATGGGCATTTATTTTCCGTTTTGATTTGTAATACTTTCATTAAAGACCTGTTAGTGACTAGCCCAGCTTCCTCAATCTTATGTTTATTGTTCCATGTTCTCTTGATTTGCGTAGCTGCCTGGTACTTTGCCTGCTCTGAACTGCACAAGTAGGAAGGCCATATTGTGTTGCTTATGTTCACAGAAAATGAATGAACACCTCTGGACAGCTGCAAAACGAATGCTGGTTAGAGGCACTTGGTTCTCTGCTTTCAGCTCTGGAAAATTCCAGCCTGGATTTTTTTTTTTTAGGTATTGCCTTTCTTTAAGTGTACTTGCTCTCTGATCATCTCCTGAAACCTGAATACTGTTCCTTTTTGCAGCTGAATCACATGGGCAGTAGGAAAAATTTAGTGTCTCTTGCCTGGGGACAACTGTGCAGGTAGAAAACAGAGAGTCTACAGGCAGGATCTGTGGGAGCATTCCTTGCTAGCAAGTGAGGTAAAAGCCTAAGAACTTACTCAGTTTTCTAAAAGGAAACCATTTTCTAATTCCTAGCAACCAAGTAGAAAGAATATTACTATACCCACCCCTTGCAGCATGGGTTTGCATATTTGGAAAACTAAGCAGCTAATAATGTAGTGGTAAATAACTCCAGCATCCTCAGGAAGCAGTTATTTGTAGGAAAGGTATAAATACATGGTCTTGCTGTTGTGCTCTGATGAAATAAAATAGATTTGCAAGCGCATACAGTGTACAGGTATAGTGCCAGTATGTGCAGAACTGACTTATGTTATCCTGAATGATCAAAAGAAACTATGGAAGTGATTTCTTTATTTTGTACAGGATTATTTTACAGAAATTTATTTGTTTATTCACAATGGATAACTTTTGACTGATTTTCAGCTTCCCCCTTAAAAAGAATGGGCAAGCATAAAGTGATTCACAAATGGGCTGTGTAACAAAATGGCTTTAGCTGGATCACATCAAAGGTTCATCTAGGCCAGTTCTCCAATCCTTCTGCTTCTGTTTGCAACAGCTAGTTTGAGTTGCTGAAGTGAAGAATATAAAGAAGAGTGACAGTATTTCACCTGAGTGTTCTCCATCCTCTGGCAGTTTTGTGCTTCAGGGACTCAAAGGTGGTGTCTTCACAGTTTGTCATCCTCTCTAGATTTTCTTTCTGGGAACCTGCCTGGCTATGTTTGAGACACCCTTTAAACTTTTAGTGTATAGAAAATATTACAAGATGAGTTCCAACACTTCAACTGCATCTGGGTGAGGAAGAGGCTTTTCTTTTTTTTTTTTTTTCCCTCTCTTTATTTTTATTTTGGACTTGGAACTTTAATTTTATTCCCCGTAGCTGTATTGGAAAAGGAATTCCCTGTCAGTAGCCATCTCTCACAGTTCCCCTCCCACAGTCTCACCAGACCATCTCTTTAAGGGGTGGAAATCCCCATAAAGGATGGGAAATACCTGTAAAGTGTTTAGGAATGGCCTAGGTGGCCATTCCTCCTGTGCAAACAGGACTGTATTCACTGTATTGTGCTTCCTTAAAATATGTCAGCAGTTATCTGCTGTGACATGGTTGATTAATGGCAAAACTGGAAGAGCTAGAGAATTATGTATGGTGTTCAAGACGCAGGGTCTCACTTGTACTTGCTATGAAAATGTGGGTACACAGTTTCTTTAAACAGTATTTTAATGATGCTTTCTTCTTTGTGCTGTGTTCCTTTTAAAATAATTCCAAGGATCATTTTGCTCTGGAGCAGCTAAAAAGCAGAACTGTGTCACCTGAGCAGCTTCTGAGTGATAAAATTCAATTCAATGCCATCATTATATGGAGGGTTTGTAGGATTTAAGAAACCCACCAAAATACCCACAAAACCCCCAACCAAGCAACGCAAAAACAAAAAACTCCACACCAAATATGTAATACTGCTCTGCACTGAATTTCATCTGTCTCTTCTATTACCCAGTAATATTGGGTGTTCCTTTTTCATTTCTTCACAGCTGAAACTCTTACCTCCCTTGTTCATTCCACTCACACTTTTCTCCCTTTCCATGTAAGGTTTTTGTTCACACTTTTTATGATTTTGGTGTTCAGCACAGGGCCTGTTCATCAGATCAGTTTGCTAGACCCTGAATTAAAATTTTGTAAGTATAAATTGGATATAATTTTAGGTCTGGACTTTCTGAGGAGTTAATGAAGGTCTGAGTTTGCCCTAATACATCTCTTCTGATGTGAAAATGAAGGTGTTCCCTGATGCATGTTCAGGTGTATTGAAGGAGCCAGAACCAACCTTAGTGTTCATTGTACAAGAATGGGCTTGTCTTAACTTGAATGTGATTAATCACTACACATCTGTTTTTCATTCTAATCAAAATGTAACTAATACTTCTTTTTGCTTGCTCGTCACTGATTTTCCATGGATCCTAACAGACTCAAAAAAAATATTTGCTATGTTTGGGTGAAATTTGAGATCGAGTAAAATTACTTGAATATCACCAGTAAATTTCAATTACTGTTACTTAGTAAGAATAATGACTATAATTTGACAGAAAACAGGTCTTTGCTTTATGAGCTCATTACCTTATCAGAAGTAACACTGCTCCTCTGTCACTGCACTTTCCCCTCCGCTTGTTGAACTGCCGAAGATACGACAGTTCTAGGGGTGATTTTCTCTTCTTCCTCATGATAGTCCTTTCATAATGCTTGAATGAAGGAATTTTCTGCAGACATTTGCTGAGGAGGTTTTTGTGTTTGGAAAGATCTAGCAATTCGTTGAGCCTGTTGATGAGTTTTAATAATTTGGGTTTAAGAAGGGTCAGTGTGTGTCCCAGCCACTAATGTCTTGCCTTGTACGCATATGGGAAGCAGAATGAATTACAATAGTAGTTTTCTACCCCCTGGTCAGTTTGGTGATTTGGGGGAGCTGGAGGACCTTGTGTGTGTTGAGGATTAGCTAAATTCAGATTATGGTTTCCAAGGGGGACTTGCTGAGTGCTGCCTCCTACCCCTCCACCATATTTTGCCATCCTCTCAGTCACACATGTGCCTTTGCTAGAGTGTGCTTCTTGCTGGATCACCAGAATTTAGTGGAATTAGTGGGAGTAATCACAGTCTGTATCCTGGCACAGGACGGGGATGGACTCCAAGCAGAGTGCTAGAAGATGTTTTATACATTCCTCAGTTTTAACCACAAAAAATTAGCATTCTGTTAAAAAAAAAAGAAAAGAAAAAAGAATGTTTTTCAGGTAGGTGCTAAATTTCAGAGGACTATTTCCACTATCTGAACAGATTTTTCCCATTTCAAGCCAGAAACAGTTGCATTTTCTGCTGAAGCTATGGGAGCTTAGCTTATCTTGAAATCAGTCCTTTTATTTGTTAAATACTCATATTTTGAAGATTTGCCTCTTTTCCCAACCCCTTTCTGCTTCTCAGTGTGTTAGAGCTGTGCACTTCAGCCACTGGTACTTCTCCACCAGAAGGCAATGTGCTGATGACTTCAGTTTTGTTACTTGGTTGCTCAGTGATTGTGAACTCCCATTTGATAAGGGTTGAAAAATCCCAAAGCTGCACAGTCTGTTTTCATGTGTAAACCTGTCCCACAGTGGCAAAGAAAAGCATGAGGGTGCTGAGGGCAATTACTGATGAGCAGGGAGGGCAACTGTGTACAGAGTAGATCAGTTTACCATGGAAACTCACAAGAAGTCTCTGCAAATCTGCTGCATATATCAGAAATATAAAGCTACTCGTGAGGTATAAGCATTGCTTTCCACAACGAGAAAAAGAATCCTCTGCAGCTTTCGTTTTTATGCACAAGGGTGTTTATGGATGTTAATTTGAAAACTCGTGCATGCTTTCAAAACTGTGTGCTGTAAAGAATGTGCTCTGGGAAATCAATGCTATTTTGCACTCTTCTGTATTAAAGTTAGTTTGCTACATCACATCTAGTAAAAATCACTTTAGACAAGTATTTATTTTCTGCTAGTCTCTATGAAGAGATTTAAGGCTGACAAGGACATCCTCTGAGAGCAGTCCTCCCCTATCCCACAATACGTAATCTCCTCGATAATATTCCTACTTAATATACATGAACACTGCAACAACCACTCTTTTTGCTTTCAGTCACATCTACAAATGGCTAAGTTCACTCTGTCGATCCTGGACAAAATTGAATTGCTGCTAGACCTGCAGCCCAAGATTTAATTACTGCTGACCCAACTTGGCATCCAAAGTTTGGGAACAGCTGAGTGTGCTGAATCAGATCTTCAGCCCATGCAAACTAATGCTTTTGTAAGTCAGCTGAGAAGCTGGTACAGCCTGCATGTAATTTCTGTCATGTATAGATGTGAAATACTTATGCTGACCTTTCTTGTTGCTCTGTAGATTTTGGGTTCAAAGCAGCAAGGAGCTTCCAAGGTGGAATCTGAGAGTGCAATAAAATTAAGATAAACACAGTTGGGGTAGAGATCAACAGTCAAAGATTAATTGAGGTCTCATGCTCAAATTTCAGATTGAATATTTCTGTTCAGCAGCAGTTCTCCTTAAGGGATTCTGCAGAACTAATTTTATGCTCTGTACATTCTCACTGCATTGATTTTAATCAGCAGAGTGTTGTATGTGGCATGCGTTCATTGGGTATCGACAACTTAGAAGCACTGGAAAAATGTCTGGAGTGGAGGGAAGGAAAGGACTACAAGTTTGTCTATGAGTCTTGAATTTCCAAATTGGAGCAATTTATCTTGAGCAAATTATGATACAGATTGGTTCTGGATGCTGCTGTGTTGCATACCCTGCAGATTTCGAAAGGTGCAGCTGTGAAGGCAGTTAAATTTGCTGAAGATTTTCCCTGGTATTACAGTAGGGTATTTGGCACCAAAAATGAAATCTGAGGATACAGAAATACTGTCGAGGCTACTAAGCTAGCTCAAGGGGAAAAATACCAACCAACTCACTCTTGCCTGCCTTCCTGAGGGAATGCCTGCTTCTGAGGATGAGGAATGTCTAAGTGGTGTATATATATATTACAGTCGTCCTGGTCACCTTCATATCCAAATTGAGCACTTGGGTTTCCTCATTGCTTTAAGGAAAAAAAAAATTGGTGTTACTGGGGAAGCCTTCAGTGCTGCTGTAAAAAGATACCTGGGTTGAAATGAAGCTGAGTTAATTCAATACAGGCTCACTCCTTGAGGACAGGTCAGTTGAGCAGAGGTAAAATACTGCTGCAACAGACAGACAACTGCTTGGGAAAGAGATTGAAACAGAGTAAGGTAATTAGGGCAGGAGACAAATGTATTGCATGACACTACATCCATGACTAGGGCTGGAATCAACAGCAACCTTCCTGGAGGTCTTTGGCTATGACACCAAAAGGAAGGAATACAAAAGTGGACACAAAGCATTATTTCTGTTATGATTTCTTTTATATGCTTACATGCAAGGTACTTTCCAAATACTTGAAAAGGATAATCTCTGCTTCAAAGGACTCATTTTTCAACTACAGAAATTTAGAAAGGTACATGTAGTTTAAATGCCTAATTGCCTATCCAGAAAGTATTTAAAACAGTTAAGGTTAAGAGTTAAACTTTCAAAAGTCAGGAACAGTGGAATTACAGTAGACTTCAAAGCTTTTATTATGGTATATTTTAGAACTTTTTATCTCTATATCTTTTCTTGGCCATGCCTACTGTAGAAGAAGAAAAGGCTGGATGGGGATAATTGCTTATGGATTTCAGTTCCTGCTACTTCAGACACCTGTGTGCATTAGATGCTGAGTAAGAAGGACCTATGCAGCACATACCATGGGCCATGGCACACTTCTCACCATCCTGCAGCCAATTAAAGGGCCAAGTGAGGTACTGGCAGATGTAATCATGGCCTACAAGTGATGGTGGACAGTACAATTCCCGTATGTGATGTTATATGTTCCTTAATTAAGCATGGCATAGAAGTCTTAGAGTTGTGTTCAGCTTGCAAAGTTTTCGAAAAAGGCTGTTGTCAAATCCTGCAGTGTGCCATCCAGGGCTGAGTGCAGGGTTTCTAGGGAGACTTAAGTGAATCTGTGTCGTGGACTTCTTGGCACAGCTGGGACTGCCCTTATGGATGGCATGGGAAGGCTGAAGTTGTCTGTGGGAACTCCTATTTTTTTCCAGTGGTTTTCTCAGTTACTTGCAGGCATCAAAAGTATGTTGAAATTGACAAATTCAGATTTAACTTCAGGTGCTAGAGAGAATATGTGCTAGAAAACACATTTTTCTGTTTTGGTAGCTAGATTTTCTAGCTACTGGTAGAGGAGAAAAAGGACAAAGCAAAGTTTCTCTTTTCTGTGACTGAACCATTTTTTTCTTTTCTTATCTTTTACTGACTGCCTCCTTGCCTCCCAGGAGGGAGAGAGGAGGGAACAGACAGTAGACCAGATGGCTAAAGTTCGGCAAAAAAAAAAAATAAACAGTGAAGAGTAGGGTCTTACCATAACAAGCATTAGGTGACATTAACAAGAGGCAAAGCTACCAGACTGACTTGTAGCTAACCTACTGATGATATTCTAGGACAGAAGTGTCACTCAGAGGTTGCTAAGGATGACTGATAAAACAGCTGCTTCTTCCATCAACATGTAGGTCTAGGGAGAAAATCTTCATAAAATAAGAATTAAACAAATGTAATTTTAACTTTCTTACATTTCTGTAACTGAAAAGAAGATGGTTGGCACAGTGCACCATCAAACCCTTCCTCTCCTCTCCTTTATTTTTAGGACAGTAGTTACGAAAAGATGTAAATTATCCCACTGGGTATAAACACTGTGCAAGAAAAACTTTAGCATGAGCATACACATTTGAGTTTTTTCTGAGTCAGCTTTCAAGACCATATCCAACTGTTTGAATATCTTTCCAAAAAGAGGTTATTGCCAAGGACTTCTTGTGGAGATAAGCCATGCATGACTGCCAGTACCTCCAGCAGACAATTTATTGCAGGAAAAGTGCCACATCAAAATATAAGTATCTCAGTTGCCAAACACTGGATTGTGGACTTAATTGTTCTGTTTTCAGCTCCAGGTGGCCATTGTATAGGTTGTGTGTTATCTCAGAGTTTCAATTCAGTAACCTCATTTATTTTTTTTCTTCTCTATTCCCCATCATTTCCCCACTGTTAGATTCACAATCTAAAGGAGTATTCAAATCTGTTTCTTCCTTGTATTGATATACAAAAAAAATGGCAGTCAAAATACTCTACAGTTCATTTAAATAAATAAAATTGTCTCCTGTATAGAAATACAGCCATAAGTGGAAATACAGTATATTTAAAATATAATTTGCATGTTTGTTCCTGCGCTTTTCTAGACATGGCTTCAACATTGGAATGGTGAGAGGCTTTGTTATTACTTGAAGCAAAAATGAGTGGAATTGTGTATGTGATCCTAGAATTAAATGTAAATGGATAATATTGCTAAGTATTTTGCAATCTAAATTTTATCTAGTTGCATTACTTTAATTCTTTTTGTCACATGATGACTTTATGTATTCAGGTATTAGGAGCTCACTGAATTATTGCTATCTCGTTGTATCTCTTCAGCTATTGCCCCTTTTCAGAAGATGTGTTCATCTATTCCATTTTTGCCTCTATTTCAACTGAAATGCCTTAAGAAGCCTTTCAAAGAACTGGTTTCTGTGGAAGTCTTACATAAGAGGCAGAGAGATGTGCAAAATACAGCATTGTAACCTGATGGTTACAGGCATTTCAAGGACCATTTACTCCTCCAAAGCTTGATTTTCACTGTTAAGGCCAACTTGTTACGGCTGTCCTGCCATCCCTGTGTTCTGCAGCCTCCTTTAGGCTGGCTCCTTGCTTCTGCCATGGGCTGCCTTTCTATGGAAAATGCTCTGGAAGGGCAGTTATCCTCCAGAATGCGGTGAGTAAAGATTTTTTTAAAGAGCTAGAGTGGAGCTTTGAATCATTTCTGTGACCAGACTGGCAACCTGTTGGAGGTTGCTTTTGTGTGTGGCAGGTGCTGTGTGCTGAGCTACCACTTGCTCATGTTTGGATTAATCCATACCCCAGAGGCAGAGTGTGTTACACCACATTACACTACGTTGTCCTCTTGGACCACCTTGACAGCACAAGTACAGTCAATCTGGCTGGCACAAGTTTCTGCTGTTGTCTCCAAGCAGCTATGTTTCCCTGCTCATGCTATTTCCGTCTTAACAGCTTAAAGAAAAACAAATAAAAAATTCAAGCTCCACAGGACAGGGGATCCCCAGGCTCTATTTATAAAAGCTTCACATTGCACTGAGGCAACTGCATACTGAAGCTGCTATGCTAAACACACTTCAACTACAGTATTGTAAATCCGGTTCCTTTGGCTGTAGGATACAGTGGTGTTGGATCATGGTTTGGGTATCTGATAGAAAATACAAAGTCACGAGTCAAAGTAGCATTTTTTTAATCCACCTCCAGGAAGGATTGTGACATTTAAAAAGAGATGGCCTCTTAAAAAGAGAGACCTCTAGATCTGTGTACATACACAGTAATGTGTACTTCCATGTTCAGCATTATGAGAAGTACTGTACTCCTGTTTGCAGAAGGAGACAGCAATGAAATAAGTCAGTAAGTGAGGACATCAATTAAATATCAGTATTTGGAGAAGAAATGGTCCTTGCCTCCTTTTCAATTTTTTGTCATTCTCTAAATGCAGGGGACACTTGAGCTTTTTCCCTTGAGCTGAGCAGGTTCAGCTCCTTGAGAGGTTCTTCCAGAAGAAACAGCAAGGCAGTGACATTACTGTTTGATTTTACTGCTCTATTTGTTTAGGTTGTTTTTTTAAAAACGTTTAATGCATATAAATTAAAAACCTCAATTTTTTTACTGTAAGAGGATCTGTTAGCTAAAAGCAAGGAATAAGTAACTACTATGGAATAACTACTGTGTTCTAAAATCTGTGTTGGTACTTGCGAACTCTGATTTACTTGTACATTATATTTTATAAAATCTGTTGATTTATTTTTCTCATAACTTTGACAAACTTTATTGTAGGTCTTTAAACTGTTATGCCAGGTGAAGATTTGTCTTTATTTTCTGAAATAGTTTGTTCTTTTTTAAAGAGACCAAAGAGTTTGTTGCTCGTTCAAAATCAACAAGCTTCTGAATTCGCAGTGGCTGTATAGTGGTGTACCACAGCAATGCAACAGCTCTGTAAATATTCAACAGGTAAATTCTCTAAAGCTTTGTAGAAATATCTCTTTTTGTTGATCCACACATCAGACACCCTAATTATTGGCTAATTATATTATTGAAGTTCAAGAGAGTCCTGTTACAGCTAAATTGCTTCTTCCCTTACTAGCTTTTCAGACTAGTGAAATACATCCAGGATTAGAGTGAGGGGAAATAAATAGTTAAATTAATATGATGTTTTTTCCTTTGAACTCCTTTTACTTTCTTAGAGTTTGGATAGCGAATGTAGGTAATCAGATTTTGTTCCTTGCTGAAGCAATTAGCTGGGTACTAGTGGGCTGATGTGTCCGTCAAAGGAAATCAGATCTCTTGTGTAAATAGAGACACGTTAAGATGGAGAAGAGTTCAGTTACAGTTAAAGTTGGATGCAGCACTGATGTCGTCTTATATCTTCTTTTGTAATAGACTTGTTCTTTGTGACCAGTCGCAAGCTTGTACATAGAGCAGCTGCCATGAGGGTTAACAGGTTCTACAGGTGGTCAGCACACAAAAGGGAATTGTTTTCTTCTGTGGTATTAACAGTCCCTGAAACCTGCCACGTTCTCTCAAAGCTCAAAAGGATATGGAACATCTGATAAGAGAGGTTGTACTTAGCAGTCATATCTAAAGGAATTGAATAAAGGTAGAACAAGATTTAAAACCCAGCACCGACATTTGTCCTTGCCTTCCTGAGCTGAAGTCAGCACAGCCCTGTGGTGTCCCACTGCTCCATTTTCAGGAGCAGAGCTCTGCCCAAACTTCAGTTTTGAATGTCAGGTCTCTTGGGGCAAAGAGACCTTCAGGTGTTGCCAGTGATGGTTGGAAACAGACTATGTGGTGGCTGAGACTGTGCATAGACTCTTGGCAGTTGTGAGGACAGTCTGCATCCCTAAATCTCCCTCTGTCCTGTGGCTCAGGCTATGTGCAGGAGATGTGCAGGCTGAAATCTGACTGTGGGAGTGAAGCAGGGTCAGGAGGTCTGAAAGGATTTTTTCAAATAGGAAGTGGGAATGATTCTTTTTTTTTCTGATACGCAGTGAGTAGTGACAGGGAAAGGTCCCACTCCTGGTGGGTTGACAAGCACTTGTCTACCAGCACCTTTTGCCTGAGCACAGGAGAGGTGCATGGGCAGCCCTCAACAACAGGAGTTTTTTTATGTAGTTTTCTTTCTTTAAGTCAATATGTTGGGCTGTATCCTTCAGTTGTTAATTTCTGTGTTGAAATCTTGAAAATATTAATTTCCTGTAGTGTCAGCATTGCACTTAGCCACATTACTTATTCCATAATACACATTTTGTTCTTTGTCTTTACATTGGTAAGTAAGAAAGTGTAGCTTAAGTTTTAAGCTATTACTGAATGCTACAGTTTTGTCAGAGGGGTGGCAGTGGCATTACAGCTCTGGGTAGTATAGAGTACAAAATTGGCCTCGCTGAGACGTGTTCTCTCTGTTGCAGAGACTGATCTCTCTTGGACTGGGTCTCCTCTGGTTGCACTGCTGAAAATGGGAATGGGCATAGCATTCTGCAGTATGGGGAAACACGTAATCCATGCTGCTTTACTTCTGAGACCTAGACAGGTTTGGTGCAAAAAGACATCTGTAGGCTTTCTGTAGTGCAACTTTTAATCCTCTGTTGTTTAGGGATTAATGAGGTTGTGCACATTATTGAAGCACATTTAAACACTAATACTACCCCTCTTCATTGTTTGTAATGATTGTTTCATCAGTTGCTTATATTTTTAATATCAGAAACAGTCATATTCATGAAATGATAGCAGAGTTTGGACAGTGGATTTTTTTCTGCATACTGCAGTAGAATTAGTTTTGATTTGTCATGTAACTGGTGCAAGAGTAGATTCTTTCACTGATTCTGACAGTACTAGTAGTTTGATAGATTTATTTAAAATGTAAGATCATGATTTTGTAAACTCTGAGGCAAAGCTTGGCCTATTGTATTTTGAGATCTGTCCATAATTCTGGAGAGTATTTAGGCAGGAGTTTTTGTTTTCAGTATGTATATAACATACCTTAAGATGTCCTTTTAAAAGGTAGGGTTTTTTAGTCCTGACTCTCACTTGAGCATAAGTAGATCTCCAGAATCAAGATTCTAGTTACGTGCAAATCAGTGAGTAATGTGGTGAGATATGATCAGATGTGGCACTGATATATATGCAACTCAGAGTCTTCAAATTGTATTTAGTTGGTCCCCTGGACTTTCTCACCCTAGTACATGTGTCACTCACAGCTGTATAAAAGATTTGGACTTTCACTTTGTGCTTAGGATCCAGAACATATTTGTTGTGCGTCTGGATCATGACTTCTGGTTTAATTTATCTCCAAAAGAAGGAATATGCTAGCATACACTAAAACTGCTCTGTAAACCAAAGCAACGAATGATTAGTGGGAGCAAGCTGGGAATTTTTTTCTTTCAAAACAACTCCAGCTGCTATCAAAGGCAAATTTAGCTGTCAAGAGGGGTTCCAGAAATTCAACTGATGGAAATACTTTCCTGTAGTTTTCCATCTAGCCTGTCACATCTAGCAGTGTCGCTTATGCAACAAATTAAAAAGAAATGCTGTTCAGCAAAGTACTGCCATTGATGTCTTTCATTCTGGGGGTATGGTAATGATTTGCCATTGGGCAGAAAATGTTCTATTGCTGTTTTCAAGGTGGTACCATTGGTCCAATGAAACAGAGAAGTCCTGCTCATTTACATTTCTGGCTATGGCTGTTGTCAGGCTCTGGGCCAAAGGGAGATCCTGCACCTTTCCATGCCAGGCTGTTATTTCTAGTGATTGTGGCAGTGGGTAGTTTGCTGGTTAGGCAGGATGACTGGGAATGCAAGTACATGAACTGGAGTGTTATTTCAGAATGGGTGTTTCCCAAATGTGTAATGTGCTCTGTAAAAGCAACCTGGGTGTGTGTAAACACCCACCCTCTACAAGCAGATTTTCATCCCTTTTTTTTGTTAAGTTTTTATGTATCCAATAGAGTGTATATATATAACTATGTGTATTTTTCTGTGTTAATATAAGAGTTGCAGCAAAAATCTCTCAAAATAGCACACTAGATTTATTTTATATGTTTCTATTTTTGCATCAACTTCATTATTAAAGCATTAAAAAATTGGAGCAAGATGTGAGATACTTGTTTTCAGTTTAACGTCAGAAGACAAAAGTGGATGTTGGTTAATTATAGTGAACATGCCCAAAAGTTTCTATGTTCCAAGTGAACTAGTTGTCATCATTTCACTATATAATTACCCAGAGGGACTGCAAATGATCTATGTTGTGAGTCTAATCCCCAGGGTGCTGGTGCATGTAAATAACCCTAAGCATATGAACAGACTTCAGCAGTTGTGCTCAGTGCACCCTTGTGCTGTAATTGCTGTTCTTTGGACCAGGGTCTCAGTGTAGTTGATATGCCACCAAACTGCAGTAATTTTGCACCTTGCAAGAGAGAAGTGTTGCTTTGTAGGACAGAAAAATGCCTAAAACTGAATGGCGAGTGGGATACTTTTTCATAATGAAGTATACACTTTTCATACTTCTCTGTTTTCTTCCTTCTTTTTGTAGTAATTTGTGTATTTATTAAATGTTTCCAATATGTGCATTAGAATGCTTTCTGTACTGCCCATTCAACTCTTAATTATGCTGTGGCTTTTTGTCTTCAGAAACTTGAGAGAATCAAAGATTTGTGCTTGACTCCATGGAATTTTTCTTTACACTGTGTGCAACAATACAAACAGAGGTTTGGGGCTTTATTGAATTAAGCACTCCTGTAATTTCAAATGAGTATGTATAATATGGAGTGGGAGTCTGTCATGTGGGAAAAACATGTACCAGCTATTTCACAACTACTGTGTCTTTTATTCTGAAAAATACCACTATTGCATCTCTTCAGTGTCTTAATTTTTAGGTTGTGTGGTTTGCTCCGTCTATAAATGTGCAACTGTAAGTTCTATTGAAATGAGTTAGATGTTGCAACTAAAAGGACTACGCCCCTAAATTCTGGACCTGCTTTGTTCTTGCACACTTCAATTTTAAATTTACTGGGGTGGGTTGTTGTTTGTTTTTTCTGGATTCTGTTTGGCCTTTTTTGGTGACTAAAAAGATAGAGTGAGTTCAGATTCACATCAAGTATTCCTTTCAGGAATATACACAAATGGTGATGCCTAGACAGTATGTCAGGGTCTTTGAATTCTCATTTTTGGTAAGCTTACTTGTAGCTTTAAAATACTACTTTTAAGTGTTGCCTTGACAGTGCTAATATGATGACCAAGTCCAGCAGTCTAGAAGGTTGTGGAAGGCTAGAAGCTGAAATGTGATGCCAAAAAAGATAAAGAGAAAACGCTTAGCCAACCTACATTTGCTTCATTCAAGCTGAATAAATGATACAAGTTCCATAGTGGTCTTTTCAAAGACACGGCCAAGCAAACTGTATATATAGTCCATAACCATGCTGAAATTCAGGGTGAGGGGAAAAAAAATAAATTATTTTATGACTAACTTCTGAATTTAAGATGGGAATTCTTTGTGCATTCTTCTTAAAACAATGCCCTCAGTTACTATCCATAACTATCATCCAGATTGTGAAAATTACTTTGGGAACATATCAAGTTGTTCACCAAATCAGTACAGATCTTTTCATGATGTTGCAATAAGTATTTAGAAATGCAGACACAGAGAGTGGTTTGCAAGGAAGTAAGATTAGCTGGTAAGGGAGACTTTAGGCCACTTGTTAGCCCTTTTTGTGAGTGTTGTAAAGTAAAAATACCACATTTATTTCTTTCATTAATGTGTTTTTTATGAGGCGATCAGATGCCATTGGATCAAGTCTGTTGTGAGGTTTTATCAATCACTTTATATCTAGTTCTGTGTGTGTCTCCAATGTGTTAATCTTTTCCTTAGCCCTCTACATATCTTTACTCTTACCAATACCACTGAGATGAAGATTACAATTTTTCTCTCAAGATGTGCAGGGAGCAAGGAAGAAATGTGTTCTCTGAAAGCTGCTTAGTCTTTTATCCCAAGAAATTGGTCACATTTTGTTTTGCCATCTGATTTTGACATTAATGTTACTTAGTAGCATGTCATATTCTGTTCAGTGACAGAAAAATGATGAACAAGATGTGAAAGTAATAAATGAATACACAAATAAGGCACACTTTAAAAAAATAGATTTACTTCAAAGTGTGGAAAATAGGAATAGCTGAAAGCTCTTTTTCCATTAGATACTATGGTAGCTAGGATCTGTTCATGCACTCTGTTTCTGCTCCCACCATTCTTTCTGTTTCATGCTCATATTTTCCAAAGGTTTTTCCAACTGTCAGAGTTTAGTTAACTTAGATTCTCTCCTATGTATTCCTGTATTACTGAAGGTAGTCTTCAAGACATAATTATTTAACATATTGATATCATTATTTAGTAACCTAAGGAGAAGAGCCTTAACTTACAGACAAGGATCAGCTGGTGCTCTTTTGATTAAATTCAGGGGAACACATTCCTGTGTTTTGAGGGTGTCTGAAAATTACTCAACTTTTATTTCAGTAATGGTTAAATTTTCAGCCTCCAGTTTGACAAGTTGCCTGTAGATGGTCATATTGAACTGGAAGGTAAAATGCATTTTGATTTTGGGTGTGTTTATTATAAAAGGGATATAAAAATTGTTGGGGTCGAAGATAAGAGTAGAAGCTCTAAAAATGTCATAGGCTACCTTGTGGGATGACTTCGGCATCTGTGAAACTGCATAGCTTTACAGTGCTTGATTTCCACTGAAACTTGTTGGAAAATGCTGGCACATGAAGCTGAACTGATACTAGAAGCAATTGGAGCCTGTAATTCAGACTTGAATTTTACCATTTGTGTTGGTTCTCTAAATAAAATGGAAATACTGGAATTATCAAATGTGTGCTTATATATAAGTAGATAAGAGTGAAGTTTTTAAGATACTCTGTTGTTATGCTTGAGGAGAATTGCAGCTTGAAGTACTCTTCTTTAATTCCCCTCAGTTGCTTTCTTTAAGTCCTTCACATAACCTCAAGGATGATTTCTTTGTGCACCACAGTGCCAGCATCCTAAAGAGATGAAGGGATGCTGCTCTGGGAGGAGAGCTCCTCTGGGAACTGCTGCCTTTATCTTCTGTCCTTGAGGTGGGATTGAAAGATCTTTGATGCTATTTGCATGTCAAACAGCAGCTGGGAGTCCCAGGGCACCCCCTGAAAGGCCTTTGCCACCCCTGGCACGGGGGCTGTGGGAAAGCAGCAAGAGCAGTCAGGGCTTTGTGCTGCTGGCTTTGTTCAAGCCCAAGCCCCAGGAGCAGCCACCTAACTGTACCAGGGACAAAGGGCAGCAACCTGAGAAATACTGCACTGGGATCAGCATGCAGGCTATGCAGGCTGCATTTCTTCGTGCTGAAGTTACACCGTCACTGAAAACACATGAGTGTAAAACCAGTTGAAAGTAGAACAGTATAATTGTTTCCTCGAAGTTCATTTGACTTATTAATGGTTGGGTTCATAAAAATTTCTGTTTGCAAGTGGCCTACTGCTCTTTTGTGAGCCTACGTGTAGATGTTATAGAGACAAGCCCGAAACAATAATTTCAGTTATTTTGAAATTGAGAGAGAAAAATAATGGGCAGTGACTTAATTTCATAAGTCTTTCTTGTTCATTGCTTTGGTGTTAGTGCTGAACAAAAATGAATAAAGAAGAACAAGTACTCATAACTCTCTCTGATAAAAGATGTAGTAAGAAAGTGTTTCTTGGGACTACAGTTCCTGCTGGTGGTCTATTAGATTACTTCTGTGTAAAATATTTGCATGAAGGAAGGGGATCAATGGTGTCATATTTACAGCTGTGTGTGGTGGGATAAAGTCTAAGTGTTACACCTCTTGATTTCTTTGGAAGGAGGGAAAGACCGGTTTAGCCCATGCTTTTTAAAAAGAGTATTTTTTTTAGCTGCAGGTGGAAAAGTCTTTAAGAGGAATATTTCTCTAGGCTGTAGCAACTTAAATGAGGTTTTGGCAATACTGCCGTCTTGTAATAATATATTTCTGACAGGTTGTTTTTGACCGTTTGATGCTTAAGAGCATAGTTTGCAATTCTCCAGAAAAGGTGGAAGAAATTTAACTTTATGAGTGGTTTTAAATATTGCCCTCTCTATGTTTTAAGACCTTACCTTGCCTTCAATTAATATGAGTTTTGGAAAGTACAGTATTGACTTCTTCATAATGCTCAAGGTCATTTAAATTAATAAGTTTTTTGGTGGAAGGGTAGGTGTTTTTTTTTAAGAAGTAGTAGTAAGAGGAGATGTTTGCCAAAGAAGAAAAGCAAAGGAGTAAAGGAAAAAAGAATATATTTTATATTTTTGAATGTTTTAAAAGTCAAATGAAGGATGCAACTGAGTAGCAGTTTTGTCTTAAGGTCTTCGATTGTGTCATTTTGATCAGTAAGATTTTACCTGCTTCTTATGACTTGTGTTTTATTTAATGAAAAACCTGAAGAATAGCTCTTGCAGCTGCAGGACCAAATCCAGAGGCTACTGAAGTTAATTGGAGTCTTTCTACTTCTTCCCTGAGCATTGGATCAGACCCTTGAAAATCAGCTTTCAGAAAGGCTAAACCTGAGAAAGCTTTGAAATTCAAGAAATTGCATTTCTGAGTCCTGTAAGAAATAGTCAAGGAGACCATGCTGTCAGAGGAGAAAGCCATTTCGGAACCCTTTGTCAGCAGTGGGTCAAATTCAGCCCTGAGATGAGATCTCAGATGGCACTGTAGTCCCCCTTGGATGCCCAGTTGAAGTCTTCACAGTAAATTGTGTATAAAAGGTACACAAGCCTGCTCAGGCATATTTCACAGGAGCTGGATGATTGGTATGTTGCACATAATCAGAAGGAGATAACACATCTTCAGTCTCCGAGCTTCAGAGATTGAGGTGATTTTATTTATTTATTTATTTTTATTTTACTTTATTTAACTTATAAAGCTAAAATTCATGTGCAGTGTCTGGATTGCAGGAACGGGAACTTCAAGTAAATAAGATTCTCTCAAAAGTGAAGTACTGTTCCAAGGGGTTGTCATGTTGCGCTGTTAGTTTTAGCTACATTGTCATCTTGCCTAAGGCTGCAGTTGTCTGTATGTAAAACCTTATCTATTTTTTATTCCAAATTTTTGTTTTTAGTAAACCTGGGTTCCCAACACATTTAAGCCTCTGTGTTACCTTATGCTAAATTCATACATTTATTTTATTTCATAGTTAGTGTGTATGCATATATATATATGTATATATATAATCTAAACTTAGCTGGATTGCCTGCAAAGCATGCTACATAATTTCTAATGAGGAACTGGCCATGCCACAACTGTGTGCACAGGGTTCACTTTCTGTGGATGCTGCAGAGCCCAGAGCAGCAATCTGCACCATGAGTTAAAGCTTGTCAGTAGCCTTGCTTTTCCTAACTCTTGTTTGCAAACGCCTTTCAAATGGTCCATGGACCAAGGCTTAAAAGTTGTCAGTATAATGCAGAAAAAATGTTTAAAATCCGATATATATCTGCCTCGGAGCTCTTGCCATAGGGTGTAGATACAAGGGAGTGCAGCAGAGCTGTGCTGACCCAGCGAGCGCTGGCTGGAGCTGGCTGAGGTAGAGCAGGCATCGTGCAGCGTAACGCGGAGATGCGCTTCGGATGCTGGCGGTGACGAAGTTTGGTTTCTATTTACAGCTGCGTATTGTATAGTCTGCATTCCTGCCCAAATCCCTCCGTTTCGCTGGTGTGCAGCTCTTGGGCTGAAGTCATTAGAGAGCTGCTTGAAGAGTTCACTTGTACATTCTCTATATAATTTTAGCTGCCTGCTCACAGGCTTAGTTATGCCAGGCACGATACTGAAGAGCATTTATTATCTTTGGAAACCGTTGACATGACAAAAACACATGGGTTGTTCTCTAAGCTCATATTGTAACCGGTCGAACTCAGCTTCAGATAAATACATTCTCTCTGTTTTCTTAGTAGTCTTATTTCATTCATAAGTATCGTGACACAATAGTACATTCAGAGGGAAAAATGGAAGACAATTAAATCACACATTTTACTTTATTTCCATTAGGTGATTAATTGGTAATCAAAAAGAAGAAAAAAGTTGCAACAGATTGTAGGTGTCAGCCCTGGAATATTACTTGCTGCTTTTAATTCCTAATTCTCTGTTGAGTCTCGCTTTGCAAAGACTGAATGATGAAAAACATTATTTGTGCTGAATGTTCTTTGAGTGCTGACCAATAATGGTCATTTAAGTTGACTGTGGAGCTGAAGTCATGGTGATGCTAAAGGTAGGAATGTTTCAAGTTGTATGTATTAGTCAGAAAGGAGTTAAATGTCTTTAGTTCCCAAAAAAAATAAAATCTCCTTAGGTGATTTCCAACTGAAATCATGACCTTTTTGGATGCCAGTGTAAAATTAGCATCAGTCAGATAAGGGTGGGGATTGAAATGTTAGGTCATGAGCATTATTTGATTGAGTAGCAGCAGGTTTGATTTCACAGTTTAAGAGCTCTTTGAATTCCCAGATCAGTCTGTTACTTAGTTCAGTTCCTTTATTTGACAAACTTAAGTAGGATATACAAAAAAAGGGAGGGATATGTATATGGATGGATGTACTCATGTTTAATATGTGTATAAATCTGTTAAAGACAATGAAAAAGCCAGAGTCTTGGAAAGATTAAACATGTACTTCAGTGTAGTGTTGAAAGAAGAAGCTATTAGAATTACAACACCAAGTGGGATTTGAAAATTCCTTTCTTGCCAGGAACAAGAACAAATTCAGTTTTATTTTTCTGCTCCTATTTCAATAAGAAGGGTTTCTTCTCACTCCTGTGGGAATGGTCACGCTTTTGAGCGGATTGGTCTCTCTTTAATTAAGATCTTGGATATATCACTAACCAAAGTTTCCATGTAATAAATTCTTCTTAGAAAAATGCAGATGCTGTTTATGTGTTTTTATTTTAGTGTGAGCTTGTGAGAGGAGGTTACAGTGAAGACACAAGGTCAATGATGAAGCGTAGGATGTAGTTTGTGTTCACAGGGAAGGGAAAGGTATTGAAATAAGTAATTTTAGATCTGTTTATGTATCCTGGTTTGGTTTATATTTTCCCTTTCATAAATGCATGATCAAGTCTGTGTCTTCAGAGCTTCTAGTCTTCCACGTGGTTTTACACAAAGAGGTTCTGAAGTTGAATGGATGCTTAATGGAAAAAGCACCTGTTTTCACAGTTCCATTAGCTGGTGGAATGCAGACTGCACATTGCTGTTATTTTTCATGTACCATGAGCATTGCTCCAGTCTCTGGTCCTGTATGCATAACCTTCATGGTATTTTCACATAGGTCTTTTTATCTTCCTCTTATCATTTTTACCCCATATTTGCTTTAAAAAATCCAATAGCAACAACAAAAAAAACCAAACCCTAAATTCGGGAAGCTTCTGTATAATAATAGGCAATAATCATTAGTGGTAGGTGTATTGCACAAGCCTAGTGCACAAGGATGGGGTTTTGTTGCTGCTGGCTTATTCCAGTAATCAGTGAAGCAGTGCTTGTGTTGACAGTAAAGAAAGTGTCTTTGCCCTACTTGTCTGCCATGAGAGCCATGGGGTGCGAGTTTCAGGTTTGTCTCTAAGTAGCTTGTGGATATCTCATTTCATTTATTCCTGCTTTGCATATATTGGGGCCCATTATGGAGCACGTTTGGCTTTTGGGTCAGCATCGTGTGTGCATGCTCTTGCAGAATGTCGACCGGAGTGATTCCAAGCAGACTTTCTCAGAGATTACTCATCCTTGGTGGTGCTGCACACGTAAGGCACTTCCACAGTAGAATCCTGCTTCAGAGGCTGTTGTACCTCCACAATATACAGTGCTTGCCAGGGTGAAACTTAATATTTAGAATCATAGTCGTACACATGACAAGCCATTTCAAACAAAAAAATCCATCTCCCCGTTTTTCTTAGTGTTGGATGAAGTCAGACCCTGACAGAGGCCCATGGTTATATGTTTGTTACAGTCTGGTAAATATATGGCTCATCTTCACTTTCCTTAGCTTTGAAGATTCCACATGTAGTATAACCTTCTCTATATCCTTTAACATTTTTAAAGGTAAATTTTAAGTAGGTAATAAGCATTTTGTCACACAACTTCTATTCATGTTGTTTACAGACCTTCAGAGTTCAGCCAGCCTAATCAGTAGTGTGTCCTTGTAGTGGTGTAGCTAATACCACTGCAGAGGTTCCTGAAATGCCCCATGAATTTCTGTGAAGAGAAATTCACAAGCAGAAGACTGTCTTGACTTGCAGGAAGCTGCATTGTGATGGCATCCTCTGGCATGTGCTATTTCCCAAGTGAAAATTGTTGCTGAGATTTTGCACTGAACAGTGAACGTAGCTCATCTGTCTTTGCCTTGGAGTTGGTTCAAAGCTCTAACCCTTTTTTTAATTCAAGGATCACAGTGTTGTTTCAGAGACCATCTCTTACACATTTCTTGTTTATACAAACATGAGTCACCTTGAGAGCCAGAGCCATAACCAGACTGTGAATGAAAAACCTCTCTCTGTGTGATGGATGGTTGTTCTATGAATACAATCCAACTCTGATCTAGTTTTCTGTAGTCTGGGCTTTTATGTTATTAGAATGTCATGATAAAATGTTAATAATACTTTTCTATTGGTTTGCATTTGGATTCCGCTTCTTTTGGTCATCACAAAATACTAAGAACATTAAAAATATTTGAATATTATAGAATATTTCAGTTGGAAGAGACTAGCCCTTTGCAAACCCATGTTGACTATGCCTGATAGTTGCTTTATTCTCTAAATACCTTATAAAGATTTTCAAAATATGTTTCAGAACATTTGCATAAAGAAGCAGAAGTTGTGCTATCTTGAATATCCAGGAAAGAATGTGACAATCTGGATAAAGATTTTTGTCTCTTTGAGACACTGTTAGATGTATACAATTTCTCTTCCCAATTATGTTAACTGCAATTAATGCATGGTGTTTGTTGTAACAGAAGCTGTGCTTCGATCTTCCTTGCGTCTCTTCCAACTATCCACAGAGGATATTCTATGATTCTATGAACACTTAAAAGTTCTTCTCCAAAATGCAGTTTAACATATTCTGCAAGCTGGTCGTCTGTTGTTTGCTCTGTATGTGTTTGTGTAAATACACCATCTTCAGGACAAGCAAAATGTTGGGGAAGTGGCTGTCAAGCCTTTGAATGGGCTGTGTAACCTTTTAATAAGATAGCACATGGAACATTTAAGTGGCCATTTCTTTTCTTGGTCTGTTTACAGATAGCAAAGGGTTGCTTAAAGGACTTCTGAAATATGGTGCCTAGGCTCACTTGTGCAAAGTATCTTGGTAGAGCCTTTTGTTTGCTTGTTTGCTTTCAGGAGTTAATTATATTTTTATTTATTTATTTATTTAGTGTGAATGCCAGGAATAGTTAATTCTTTGGTTTACAAGAAGATTTCTGGGAAGATAATTAGGAGTCGCTGCTTCAGGTGTCCTTTTAGTTCTCCTGCTTTAGTGGAAAGAGAAATAACCCTGACCAATTTGTATTTTCTTTTGAATGTGTTGTTAGCTGGTAGAAATTATGTGGAAAGTACTGAAACTTCATAATCCTGGGGAAAAAGGTCTTCTGTTCTTAGTTGTTCGGTTTTATCATCTGTTATTGTACCCACATTTTGCTGCCTCCTATTTATCAGAATGTCCCTTATGTTAGGGGACCTTAAATTCCAAGGGTGGTTAGAGGCAGAGACTAGTTAGTAGTGATCCTGCAGTGATTGTCCTGAACCTTCAATGGGCCTCAAGTGCAGTTTTATCCACTTGGCTTCTCTCTAAGTGCATTTTTGAAAAGAGGAAGGGGTTTATGTTTTAATAATAAAAACTCAAGTCATTTTGTTCACATGCAGTGACTTAGTCAAAGCTTGGAAGTCTTTCCTCCCTTTATTTCTGTGGTGCCAGAAACTTAGAATACCCACTTTGTTAGCTGATCGTGGCATCTTCCTGCCTGCAGTAATTCCGTGTGGGAAAGGGAACAGTTTTAAGTGTGCTCATCCAACTGGACTTGTAGAAACTGCAGTGTCTGCTTGTCATGCAGAAAGAAAGATGCAAATCCTAACATAGATAAAACAATAGGAACAATAGGGGTGTTTTACATTTTCAAGCAGTTCTGGAAAATAAAATATTATGTGCCAAGATTTGACACATCATAACTCTGCCACTATTGTTCTTGCTCCCTGGCAAGGAGAGGAATAAAATGGGGTAACGTGATTAACCTGCCATATAGCTGATGAGAAATATTGTGAAAGCAGAGAGAAGAGACAGAATTTGGGAAGGGAATTCAACTTTGCGGGTGTGTCCTTTCCCCTCTGCATGGCTGCATATCAAGGAGGTTGATGAGTGTTTGCACCTCTCTTTTCATGATAAAGAAAGGTGTATGAGAAGTCCTGCTTACGTGGTACCTGCTGCTGTTTAAGAACTGATCAGAAAAAGAATTGTCCTGAAAAAACTAGTTGGAATTTATAATCTATTACAGATGAACCGTTCCTGAAATTACATTTTTCAAACAGCAGCTCTGCTACACTACTATGCTCTAACATCTTTCTAGAGACTAGAGGTCCAAACACAAGCACTAAACTCATCCACAGATAACATGAGTTACTCACTAAAATGAGTGTGAGAGAGAGTGAATGAGCTATTGAGTGGGTTTAGCCTCTGTTGCAGTGTATTTAAGAAATTGCACGATGTGTTGTGCTTCTTCCTATTATTTCTCTAACAGCAGATACTTAAAAGGAGAAGGAAGGAGCCACTGTGCACAAGCTGGACATTCACCTATCCCAGTTACTGATGTGCTGGTGTAGAGGTGTTTAGGTGGGGTGGCACAGCTCAGGTCTGGGCTTTCTGTGCAGGCTGTCTTGTTGCCGTGATAAGTGTTTTGAGAATCTTGGGCTGACACTGATTCGACAGTAACTTGAAGTGAAAAATTTAATGAGCAAGTCACAGTGCTATCAGGACTTTGCCTTTGGACAAGCTCACCTTTCTTGTTGATGCATTTGAAGCCACTCTTCCTAGGGAAGCATGTGAATTTTGCAAGATTCATTCTCTGTGGAATTTCTTTTGTAGGATCCATTTAGTATTTGTTGAAAAAGTCTTTAGCTATTCCCCATCAGCCAACTTTGCTTCAAGTTTCTGTGGCTTCAGGGTGCTCCTGGTGCAGCTGGCTTTCCTGTGGTCTGCAGAAATGTCCTTGCTATCTGCTACAATTCCTTTTATCTTTCATATGTCTCGCTTTTTCTGGGAAGACAAATGATCATGTTGGTTTTCCGTAAATCTGTCTGGGGTTGATAAAGGAGCCCTTAGCTTGGCCCTTGCGTTAGTATCAGAGTGACAAAGTGGGTCTACCAGGAGGTTCCCAATTGTGCCAGGTACACACACTCCTGCTGAACAGCTTGTAGCTCTCATTCCAAACATTTGTGTAAGGTCCTAAGGAAACATACGTGCCATCCTTTGACTCTGCTTGTGTTTATGGAAAGAGGCTCAGGGCCCTACCATGTATTTTGCTCTTGTTCTTTGTTATTTGAAACACATGACTATAATTCAGTTTAAAACTTTGTGGTAGCACTTTCCATGCCTCTTATGCTAACATAAATGTGCTAGTTTGAAACATGACTTTTGGATCTGTATAAAACCCGGAAAGGCAAGGGGCAAGAGGGGTGGGATTGAAAGGGAGGAAATCGGGCATAAAGACAGCAGGTGGAATATGTTTTTGTCTACTTCATTAGATAACCTTGAAAAATAACAAGAGGTTTAGGGGGTTTATTGGCTGAGTGCCTGCTGCAAATAGAGATGTATTTCTATAACCTGAAGGTGAGTTATGTGCTTTGCCACAAAGCTGTTCATGTTCCTAGGATAAGGCTAGTATTTCTTTGCTCCTAATTGTTTCCTTCCCTCCCCTGATGCTTGCTTGAATTGAGATGGTCTTACAGAGCCAGAATTTGCTTTCATAAGGTGTTTTGTGCTTTACTATTGCTGTGATATGCTGAGCCACTCCCTCCCTCCCTCCCTCCTTCCCTCCCTTCCTTCCTTCCTTCCTTCCTTCCTTCCTTCCTTCCTTCCTTCCTTCCTTCCTTCCTTCCTTCCTTCCTTCCTTCCTTCCTTCCTTCCTTCCTTCCTTCCTTCCTTCCTTCCTTCCTTCCTTCCTTCCTTCCTTCCTTCTCCTTTTTTTTTTTTTTTTTTTTTTATATTTTTATTCTACTGGTGAGAAAGGGATTTGGTTTGCTGATTTATGTTGGGGCCTTATTTCCCTTGGGGACATTTATTTCTTCTGTCTGATTTCTCCCTCACTCAAGTGCCGAGACATAATGAATTAAAGAGGAAACAGCATTTCTGCTAAAATCAGACAGTAATACAATGTGGTAAAATTTGAACGTTTGTGAAACATTTTTTAATATCACGAGTTTATAGCTTTGTCCAATTCACTGGTGATTCAGGTTATTTTTAAGAGTCTTAAAATGACAAAACTGTGCTACAGAATTAAAAAGAGAAGAACAAAATGCAAAAAAACCAAGACAGCCTCAGAGCTACTTGGCCACAGTAGCATCTTGAAATACAAATGAGAAGGTGGTGCGACTGTTTATTGAGATTAATCTTTTTGCCTGGATCTTTTAACATAACATCCTGTGTTAGAATTCTGAATGAATTCTTCCTTTGTCTACCTTACTTTGATAGGTACTGGACAGCATCACCATTTTAATTTCTTTAATGTTCTCCTTTACCAAAAAAATCCCATGATTTTGCAAAAGAGTTTAGATACTCCAAAGTAAGGGTGAGGCTTGCACTGCTGGTGCTTATCTATTGCCTGCAGAACAGTGCAAAAAAAAAAAAAAAAATCTAAACCAAATCCCAGACCACTGATATATGTTTCTTTATTGTATTCATGATGTTAATTTAGAAAAAAGGAAAGACATGTTGGTCCATAACAGAAATACAGAAATAAAATAATTTGTTTTTTTCTGTTTATCCTCTCTGTTTCCTTTCCTTTCAAAAAGATGCTATAACAGTTCTTAAGAAACTAATGCTTTTGTAACTTCACCCAGCAAAACCAGGACAGTGTGCGTCCTTGACTCACATTTTCACCTGTGTGAGGCAGGACAGCTCGTGTATATGGAACCTGACAGGGGTAAAGCATTTGGCACAGGACAGTGGCATAAATCAGGTGCCTGCTGTATTAAATGCCCTCGGTAATGCTGCCTCTGGGTATTGGCTGCAAGAGAAATTTCTTTGATGGGTTAGTTTCAAAGCGATAAATTCTCTCAAATCATACTTGTTAAAATTTGCCATTTCATGGAAGTTTTTATGAAATCTTTGGGAGTAGTTTCCATTGGGAATCTGTGCAGTATTGATGGATCATGCTGCCACTTCGAGGAAAACTGAAAAAAAAAAAAAAATTCAAATCTTTTTACCACTATAAAACTTTAGTAATATTTCCTAAAGAAATCTTTTTTTTTGTAAGTAATTAAGCCAAATTTCTGAAAATAACTGCAGAATGGACATCTAGAAAGTGCTGTGACTTTGCTAAACACACTTATCAGTTAATTTCTTTTGCATACAAAGAGAAAAGGAGTACTCTGTGTGGCTGGTTTCTCAGTTTTCCCTGAGCTCAGCCTAGAAAGCAAACAGGCAGTCTGTGATGTATCTTCATTTGTGAGAATGATTTAATACCAAGAAATGTCAGTATTAGCAGAGGAGCACGTGAATATAGAGCAAATGTACACTAAATGCCTCCAGTGAAATTGTTTGTGAATATTCAATAGAATGTTCAGAACATTTAAATAAAAAATAAAGGAAGCCAGTTGTGTCAGCACTGTCATGTGTTATGTCAGTTTTCTCCCCTGCCCCCTCAAGTTTAAGAAATCCACTCTCTTGACTTCCTAAGTGAGATACTGTTCTGCTTTATGTTTAAGAAAGCTAGGTTTGGGTGTAAACCAGTAGACTCTGTGCAGCCCTGCCATGTGCAGCAAATGGCGTGAGCAAGTGTTAAAAGGACTTTTGTTTGCTGCTTCCTGTGTGCTATTGTATTTGTTTGCTGCTCAGTGAATAGTAGTAAGGCATAGAGGAGAAGAATAAGCTGAAGTAATGAACAGCAGAGATGTCCCAAAGAAATTGATTAACGTCTTAAGTTGCTGAATGGCTAAAAAAATGCAGGCTTGCTATTGTCAGTTTTAATTTTCTCTGGGTGTATTTCACATGTTACTTGCATCAGTCATCATACAGAATAGGGTACTGGGTGTGCCTTAATTCTTTGTGACAGTGCTATTTCTACTTCTGTTTATTCTTTGTACTTTCACTTATTTGTCTTCTGAGGTCTAGGCAACAAAGAAAGATACCCAACCTCATCACAACTTAAGAAATGTCATTATTCAGATCCCTTCTTTGTACTTTGTCTAAATTATCATGGACCTTTTTGCATGATCCCAGATGATGATGTACTTTGGTTCTTCTTTGGTAAAATTTACTGTGAGAGTTTTTGGGTGTTCAGTAGTAGATACATAGACAGAGACGGAAATCTGATGGCACAAATTTTTTAAAATTATATTTAAATAAAAGTGCCCATACTCTTGTACACCTAAACACTACCCAAATCCTACTGCAGCTTTGCACCAGCCTCTTTGGGCTGGGCTGTAATTATTTTCATAGCTAATGATGAACTCTCCTCTATATAATGAAACTTTGTGCTCCTCTGTCTTCTGTCTGAGGTATGTTTCCGGCTGAGGCTGCCAACAAGCTGATGGTACATCTTGAATCTCTGTACTTGAGATGGTTTCATATCGTCACAAACTCCAGGAAATCACGGTATTTTGAGAAACAGAGAAGATGCAGTGTAAATGTTCACTCTCATTGTCAGTGCCATCATTGGTAGCGGTATTGATCTTGAATGGGGAACAGGCCTTTCCCAGGTCTTCTCTTATGTTATTAGCAGGCAGCTAGTTTGAGTTGCACCATGGCTGAACTGTTCACCTTGTAATGTTTTCGTATTAATTTTCTGAACATACGACAAGTTTTTGTCTGGTTCAGGTCTGAAGGAAATACAAATTTTGTAATTGATAGTCAATGATTTAACAGTATCAACAGAACTCACCTGGGGTTAACTGAGTTTTGATGTATTGAGAAAAACATACTGGAGAATAATGGGATTTTTAAAAGTAAGGATATAAGTTTAAGAAATGAAACACATGGCAGAGGAACTTTCAGCTTAGCATTAAAACACTGAGTGATTAATTAGGTTTAATATAATTATGCTGAAGATGACACGTAGGCTGCAAGCTGCAGGAGCTTCATATGGAGAAAGGGAGGGTTGACTTCACGAGTCTGCAGCAGTGGATATACAAAACTTAAGTCTCAAAAACTCACTCTCAAAATGCAGAGTTTTATTAATACATACTGCATTTAATGCAGTTCAGTATCTCTGTAAAGTCATTTCTATGTATTCTACTGACCACATTTTGCTAATTACTGCTGAAGTGACATAGGGGATCTAAGACAGAATGTAGAGTGTAGTATTAGGGACTCTTGCCTTGTTTTTACTTCATTATTTATAATGTTAAATACCAGGAAGGTTTCTTATGAGAGGCTCAGATTTTCCTTGTTTCCAGATATCTCCAGTGCCATCGAACTGCTGAGAATTATAAAGTAATTTTGTAATGTTGTTTATTAAATTAAACTTGAAGCAGTTACTCGCAAGCTGTTTATCTTGGAAGTTTGTTACTTCTATTTTAGGCCTGAAAAAACATTTGGATTTCCTTTGTGTTTCCTTCCATCTCCTAATTGAGTCCATTGCTGTACTATCATTCTCTTTAAACCTTGATTTGAACAATATAGCCCATTTAAAGGAAAAGCAATAGCAAAATCACTAATAATTGAGTGTATCAGAAATGTCTTGAAATCGCAGATATTTAATTTTAAGAAAGTTTAAATATTTTGCTATTGAAAGCCAGATTCCAGTGAGATTTGTCCCTAAAACTGAGGTGCCTAAAATTTCACTTTATTTTCCAGCTCTGTCACATCTGGGCCAGTTAAAACAAATTTTAAAACAGAAAATAAAATACCTTTGTGTAAAGTGAACACCAGTCTAGCTTCAGACATCCAAGGTGATTGCTCTCAACTACCTTCCGGATGTACCTGTGTTGCCCAGTAAGTATGTAGGATGCATACATAAGGACTAATATTTGAGTCCTTCTCTAGCACCAGTCTCCTCTTTTCTGTCAGCAATTTAAAGATCCCCACAGCATGCCCATGTAAGTGCCTAAGTGTGGTAAAACCTTGCCAAATGCAGCCACACTTTTATTTCAATAATGTCATCCTGTGAGCAGACCAGCCTCAGTCTCTGTGGCATGACTGTGACTGTGCCCATGGTGTAAGGGCTGTACCAAAAGAGAATTTTACTAATTTAAGAAAAAAACTGAAACAAAAAATAGTCTAGATACACCACCCATTCAAAAATAAAGTCATAAGGAATAGATTGAATATAAGAATTTGAATTTCTGACAAAAAGTTTCCATTGTCGTTCTAATCCTCTGAATAACAGTTGAGCTTTAATTTTTAAGTAACCAAATTTTGCGAAGAAGCCTGAAGAATTCCTATGTGATTGATTATAGCTTGGATGCAAATTACTGTCTTCGTTGTCATCTAGCAATTCAGTTTTCATTTCTCTCTGCTAATCAGTCTTCAACTTAGTTTTGAGCTTTCTAATTATTTTTTATCTTTTAGTGGTGCTGAACATGCCTTTCTGCCAGGGTTTTATTAGCATACTAATAAATCTCAGAAGTATTTATTTAATAAGAAAACAGTTCATTCTGCAAGAAATCTTCAGTTTTTAAAATTATATTAATCTTCAGTTATTTACTGTGAGAAAGATCTGCATAATTCTTTCAGGTAGTGCTTGTTCTCCAGCTTGTTTGTGAGAAATCTATTGCAAAGAGCACTATTTCAAATCCCAAGCTGTGTTGTTGACCTCTGTTATAAAGCCCATGGATTAGGTGGTACTCTGATCTGTTCCCCAAAGTAAGAGCCACAAGATTAAAGTGCATTTATAGTGTAAATATTTGTATTTGGTCTCAAAACTCTCCCTGAAGAAGCTCTCATAATAATCCTTAATGTGCATTTTTTCAGAAAATCCCACCAAAATCTTCACTAGCAGCTCTGTGGAACACAACAGATGAAAGCTCATCTTTCTTAAAATTGTCTGAATCGACCTCCTCCACCATAACCTCTTAGGATTTAAAACTAAGCATACCTGTTTTCAGTATTATGTTAAATGCTTGATGCTTCAAAAATTGTTGATTCTGGGTTTAGTCATCTTGTAAAGGACAGTTTGTTTAAGAAAAGTTTCAGGTATTTTTACTTGATGAAATCAAATTGCAGACTTTGAAAGATAGCTGAAACATGGGGAATTTTCTAGTGTGGTGTTCGTGGAACAGTTCAACAGAAGCTGTAGGAAGCATTCAGTACTACTGCCCGGTCAATGACATCACCACTGTTATTTTAACTTAAGGCTCACCAAGATTTTGTCAAAGATATCTGCGTTTACACAGGATTTACAAATGTCTCTAGAACAAGGAAATCATTCATTCAGTTTCCCTTTAACCACCTCCAGGCTATCCGGCGGAAAATAGTAGTTGACCTGCAGTCGTCCTCCACCTAGATGCTGTTGGCATCCCAGTTCTCTCTTCTAAGAATATCTTGAACTTTGCTGTTCTTCCCTGAACAGATGATTCCTCATTGTTGCGACAGATGAAAGCCTGAACATCAAAGAGAAGCAGATACTTAAGGAAGAATAAGGAAACACAGCTATCTAGGGAAGCATGTGTGGATAGGCAGCAACAAGCATAGATGCTTGGCTGAGAGTGAGTGGCCTTATAGTCTCGAAGGAGTGAAAAGGTGGTGTTTGAGCTGACGCTCCTGTGCAGAGCATCGCTGCCATTCGTGTGTTAAGTGGGGATCCTGGCAGCAGCATGTGCTACAAGGCCAGCCCGAGACTGAGGTTGTGCAGTTTCTTTGGACATCTGTGTATGAGCACACATGTGCTTGCACTCGGCCCGGAGGAGCGTTCGAAACCAGATGGAAGGTCTGGGTAATGTTCACATCACCTCATAGCGTTTCACATGTGGCTTCTTCAAAGCAGGCAACAGCAGCAGTGCAGTGCAGGCAAAGATCTTAGCTCAGTCACAGCCATAGCTTTGATTACTACCTGAATTGGATGGTGCAGATGTCTTCTGTCAGTAAATACATGACAGTGACACACTGTGTAGGATTTGCTGTATTTACCACAGCAGTGCCATAAATCACTTACTTCCAACAAGTTTAAAGGCAAAGCATTATGATGTCTATTTCTGCATGTACAAGTAGGAGCAATTTTACTTACTACTGGAAGTAAGGCTGAATTAAGATGATTTTGGGGAGAGGGGGCAGGGAATTGGGAGAAACTAGCTTAAGTACCTACTAGAGTACTTTGATACAGAACCTTTTGTGCCTACATCAACAATTTAAAGGGAATCTTGCTTAACTAGTTGACATACATAGCTATACTCAAATCTGAATGAACCTCTTTACCTCCCTGCCAGCCTCTGAGACCTGAGGAACCCAAGAGTAATTGTTTCATTCCCACAGTCTGGTTCCATTGTTGTGAGAAAATTCCTAGCATGGACTCGGCATCAGCTGCATGAACCTGGCACAGAGTCTGAAAGTTGATTTGTCTTCTCTATGGGATTTACATTTAGTGGTGTCTAGGAATTTGTTTTAAAATGGAGATTCTAGAAATCCCACCTGTTTTGAACCCACTGACTTCAGGCACATGCGCACAGACACATGTAATTGGAAATGCACAACATCTGGAAGACGGCTGTAAATGCCATTGGCTTTTCTGAATGGTAAAAAGATTGGATAATGTTTTATGTGAGCTTCTGATAATATCACTTCTAAGGAATATTATTCACATCTGAATCATCCATTTGTTTTCATGCTGTTCACTGTCACTACAGCTACTTCAGGACTTTCTCACATGATCTGCCAAAGATTAGTCACTGTCCTGGTGACATTGCGTACAGCCTCCTCTTCTCCCAAGGGCCAAGGGTTTTATTCCAGTTGTATTGTGGTGGTAGTTTGGGTCAGTGCTTTTGTTGTGGCTCTTTGGAGATGGGTCTCTGATTTTGGCTGCTGTTTACTTTAGGAATTGTGAGGGTATAAAAAGATCCCGTTGTGGTAAAACAGCAGAAACATCTGCTGAAGAGTGGGAGGAGGAGGAGGCTGCTAACCAAATGCAGCAGCAGGGAGCTTGCAGTTCCTCCTCCTCTGCTCTCACCGCTAGATGTGAACCTGCTGTAGTAAAAGGGCTGGCACCACAACACAGGCTCCAGGGGGAAACAGGTCTCAGGTCAGCCAGCTAGAGAAACCTCAAAAGAAAACATTAAAACTGAATAAACATTGGAAATAGTTTTGGTAGATTAATTCACTCCATTCTGTCCCTAATGCTGTTCGGAAATCGTGTGTAAAATCCAGGGAAAGAGGAAGCAAGGCAAACTTGTGCAGCCTGCGGCTTCTGAAAGTAATGTCAGCCTTTGCACATCAAACTTTTGATTCCTTTATTGAAAAATGAGAGAAATAGGTGGAAATCACATCACCAGAGGTCTGTGTCGAATCGTACTCTACAGTAACCACCTGAAGCATGTGTACTTCTTGTTTGCTGCAAATGAGTGTGTGCAGCCTGCCCTCTGTTTGGCTGGCTTGAGCAGTGAGAACAGCTTGCAATTCTTTTATGTGCAGCATGCAGAACGTTTCATCATCCTCTCGAAAGCAAGCTGCTGATGAAATTACTGGTGATTTCTTGCTTTTATTAGGATCAGAAGGCAGAAAATTCTGGGAAGTAGTAAAGAAGATAGGGAGGTAGGTTTCTTGTGAAATATAATCTCAGGAGTGGTGGTTGTGAGCTTCCTATGAGAACAAAACAAATACACACTAGAAATTTTGTAAGCAAATATTAGATCATCTTACTGAGAAGATGTAAAAAAATGGGTGAAAGTTTTAAGGTACTACCATCTAACTTCGAGGTCAAATTGTTAGCTTTCATAGCTTTACCACATCCTTTTAACTTACTGATTTAAATCACTGTTCACACTGTCAGGACAAGGTGTGGAGAGCCAGCACAGAAATCAAATAGCAGTCTGTGTTTGATCTCTGTTCTGAAAACCATGTTTTCCCCTAGATCTGGAGAGCTCTCTGCTTCAAACTCTTTCATATGGGATCAAAAGATGATGAGATGGGTAAGATTGAAACAGAGCAGTTGTTCTGCCCATCTCACCTGGTACTGCTCTGTGTTGGGAGCAGGGGAGTTGGGAGGAGTAGAGCAGTGTCAGGTGTCACGTGCCCTGGCTGAGAGCAGCCCCGGTCCTTTGGGATGTCAGTCTTAAGAGGTGGCAGGACCTGCCCTCACCCCATGATCCCCAGCCTGCAGAGGAAAGGTCAGGACTTTCAAACTGGTTTTGAAGCCATTTTTTATCTCTGCTTTCTAACTGCTGCTGCTGCCCAGGGGTCAAGGATGATGGTGTTTGGCTCTGATGCTCTGCCGAACATACTCAAGAGAGACTGCTTGCAGTGTCTACACAGCAGTAGCTACAGTGAAGCATCTACCAATAACATGTTTGTATTCTAAATACGTGTGGATAACACTTGAGTTTGCATATGCTGTTATTCTGCAGTGGGCTCCACAGAATAAGCCTTGGAGTGACTGATTTCTGCCTTTATTCAGAAAGCATGGTCCTTCTGTAGTTGTCTTGTGTAGTTGCTGTCAAGGAAAGATGTGGTTGTGTCTTATGGGAAAAGCTCTTGTGAGGATCAGTGTCTTAAGTCTGTGATTTGTAATAACATAAACATTTGCAGTAGTGGGTAATTATACTTTATTCTGGTCTTGTAAGTTTTTATACAGTTCTAGTAATACACATTTTGGATCAAAAATGGCTTACAGTCTTTCATGTTGCCTATCAAAATAGCACACTGGATTGCTACCAGATATGGATTTGGTGAGTTTTATCTTTAAGTGATGCCAATAGGGAGTTTATAATTGAATGACACCGTGTTTCTTCGTAGCATCTCAGTAACTGGGCCCATGCTTGGAGCAAAGTGGAAAGCTGTAAGGGCTAGAAAGCATATGTACCTGTCATGCCTGAACATTATTGTGCCTCAGCTTTGATGGACAGGAAGGAGAAGGGTCATCCTTTGTCTCCGGTGATTCATTTGTGTGCCAGAGGAGGTCAATGGCAATGAGCATTTCAGCATTGCACCCTTTCAGTTTTTTAGTATATTTAAAGTAATGGGAAGAGGTTTTGTGTGTGGAACTTCTCTTATTGTCACTCTATATATTTGTTTGTAAAAGGTCCCTGCATTTTACAGTAGAGGTGAATCCAGTCTGAATGGAGAAGGAGCTTGGAAGTAATATATTTCATCCTATGTATCTGTTGACTTTCTTTGCTTTAAAAAAAGTCAACATGAAACATGTGGTTTAACTTCTCTTTTAAACCAGTTGAAATTACAGGTTATCTTTTGTTTATGAAGGCATTGTTTAGTTTGAAAAGGAAAGAATAGGAACAGTAATTTGTGACCCAGGTCAATCAAGCCCTCTTGCATTTTGAAATCTCAGTTCCTGTAATTTCCTGACAAGTTTGGTTGCAATTTTCCTTTGTGTTTTCTGGTTTGTTTTAATTTTTTTTCCAACTTTAAAAACTTTCCTCCTCCTTTTTCTTGTCATTCAGTCAGAAATGTTGAGGAACTGAAGTTTTTAAAACCCCAGCTCATGGAATCGTGGGGTCCTATTGGAGATCTCAGCTTTGGGTGGGAGCGTAAGTTCATATATTGCTTTTTGTTTGCTTTTTAAAATAAGCAGCTTCAAGTTTTGATCTTCCTGAACTGAGCAAGTACCTCAAAAAAAAAAAAGCCGAAATAATCCACAGTGCTGCATATATAGTGGAAAATTGTTAATATTTTAGCTTGAGTTTTAATGTGACCTTTTTTTTTTTTTATCATGCAACCTAATTGATTTTTTAATTTAGTTTTGGGTTCCAGTTCTTTGTATGAAGACATAGGTACTGACAATAATTATGAAATACTGTCTGGTACTTTGTGGAGCATCAGTCTTTCCTTTCTCATCACATGTCATGAGGTAAAAGTCCATTTCCTTTTGCAGACTTCTGATGCCTCTACCCAAACGTGGTGGTGGTGAATGTTCATCCATGATGAATATTCTCCTCAAAGCTTTCTAGCATTAGAAATGAAACTTCTTCAGCGGAGTGACTAAAAATTCCATCTGAAGTCCAGCTGACTCAGAAAATGTTGTACTTGTCATCTAATGCTACGGGATGTTTTTACTTGGTTTGTCTTCATTTTTGGTTATGTTTTATACTGTGTTGGCACTGAAGTATGGGTTCACTCTGTGTGGACTAGTGTGACATAGATAATTTTGTTGGTGACTCAAAAGGGCAATTTAGTCTCTAACTAGTCCCTGATCTCTCAAACAGGAGATAACATAAAGAATGAGAGAACATGTTGGTAAAACACTGACCTTTTTATTGTGTTGTTTTCCTGGTTATTATTTTGTGATAGCGTATAAAGTAGAGGAACAAACTAATTCTCTGGAACTGAGCAATATTGAGTAAACTGGTTGTATTTAATCATTGTAGATCTACCTGGTGTTAAACAATGCTTTATTTTGGTAGCTGGTGGTCTTCTGTGAACACACGGTGCTTTCAAAGTGCCATCACCCAGCGCCCGCCGCCAGGCCTGTCAGCACTTTCATCTGAGCTGTCCTTACTCTTTCCTGCTGTGAGAAAGGATGACAGCTCATTTTATCTGCCTTGCAAGCAAACACAAAAGCTGGATTTCCTGCATGTTTTTTTAGTTCTCCTCCGTGGGGATGAAGGCTTGTGTATGAAGAGACACTGATGAATGCCAGCTGTTTGATTTGCAGCTGAGAATGGGTCCCAGCTGAAACACTGGAGACATTTGTCACCACGAGAACCAGTGCCCAGTTCAGAGACCTGAAACTGCTTCCCTTCCCTTTTTCAAGCATCTTAGACATAGAAATGGTAAATCTAGATCTTAATCTTGAGACTTGGTCTTCTGGGTCTGTGTTATCTAATCTGTATTCTGCACCTAATCTTTGTAAGGTTTATTAAGCTGTTATAACACTCAGTAGTAAACTGTTTGGTGCAAGTTTTGAAAAAAGGAAGGGGCTATGCAGCTGGAGGTCTGAGAATGGAGATGATTGCTGAACAAATGGCTGATATTAGGCTTTTTATACAAGAGTTGAGTGGAAGATTTTAGTGGGTAGTTTTGCACCAGGGCCATTTTCCCATTCTGCTCCCTTTTATTTCTACCCCTTCTAATTGTACTCCATCTCATCCCACTACTTCCTAAAAGAAGCTGTGACCAGTTTGTAGAGAAGCAACAAAATACTGGTAGTAGAACTGATTTTAAAGAAACTGTTATGAGCAGGGCATCTTTCTAGACAAACCTGACATATTTTACATATCCTTTCCCAGAAGGGGAATGGACTCTGAAGAGTGCACTAAAATCGGTTTGTAAACTTATTACTATGGGAAGGTCAGGACAGAGGAGACAGATTAGGGGCAGGAGAAAGAGGATTAAATGTCCAACAAATATTTATATAATAGTAAAGCCTATCAAATCTAGCTTGAACCTACTGGGATATATCTATTTATGTGCTTTTCTTTGGGGCTTTTTCATAATTTGTATTCTAGAAATTTTCGTGGCATATGTATGTTACTTGGAGCATGAAATTCTTTCTCCAGCTTTGCTGACAGGTGGTTATTGGTAACCCATGGGTTACTGCCATGTACTGTAGACCAGGAGCAGGGAATTGACTCCTTTGCTGGGAGCCAGTGAAGCCTTTTGGACGCCCTTCTGCAGGCCATGTATTAATGCAGATCTTTATGGTGTTTGCTGATAGCATACAGAAAGTCAGCCATTGTCATATGAACTTAGGCTGCAGACTGTATATATACTAAAAAGTGCTGGCTTCTGACTTCTGTCTGTCTAATTTCTTTCTTAATTTGGTTCAAAAAGTTTAACTCAGTGCTGTATATGACTCTCATGGTACACAGCTAAAATATACAGTGCACTGTTTATCCTTTCAGCCTGGCTCTGCACCATAAACTGCTTTCAAAAAATAAAGAAAATTTCTTCATGTTTGTATTGATTTCTGTGTTTCTGATGTAATTGAGGATGCTGGATTGGAAGTAGCAGGAGAGGGAACTGTAGAGTTCCTTTGTGCTGTATGTGTTTGGTTCTCCACCTCCAGGTGACTGCACTCGGGACTTTCTGAAGACCTGTCATGCTAAAAGATCATGTTCAGGTTGGCATATTGTCATTAAATATTATTCTTTTTGCTGTAAGGTTGAAATTTGACTTTAGACATTTTTATATGTTTCCAGCATTGAAAAAAAGAGTACAGTCCTCTTTCATTTTTTGCTGTAACATTTAACATTCATGTGGTATATATTTTGAATTCCAGAAGATAATACTTCTTTTTACAATGAAACTTCTAACTTATTTTCATGAGAATCCCATGCTGCTCTTTCTGCTTTCCAATAGTTACTTGGCAAACTTCACAAAGAAGTTGAGTATCGTTGAGAAAAATGTATTTTGCAATGTGGCAATTACAGCTGGCATGGAAGTGGCTCAGAATTATTGGTTGTATGGATAGCTTGTTTGGTCTGACTTCTTTTAAGAGGGGCTCTGATTACTCTTTATTTTTACACATGATGTTTACTGTGATCTATAATTTTCTTTCATTCAGATGCTAAGCCAGCTGGATTCATGTTTCAAAACAAATTGCCGCCTCTTCTTGTTTTAAAACTTTTTTTAAAATCCTGTTCTTTTTAGAAATCTTATAACTTGGCAGACACTTCTGATTTAGTAAAACTCTTTGTTCTTTTGGGGGTGTTGTGGCCAAATAGTTTTTTTTCCTTTCCTTTCGCCATGCAAATAGAATACTTTTCTTAATTTTTTTTTTTTTCATTGTGTACCTTATTAAACTATAGATAAATTTTGCAAGGTTTGTTTCCTGGACAAGTTTCTCAAAGATGATCTTGCTTTGCAGGCAGCTGCATGCTGTGTCCAGCTACCTGCTTTCGTGCTGCTCTTGCACATTGTTTGACTTCCTCTTGCATCTTTCTCTGTGAATCTGCTCTTATTTTCCTTTTCTTTATAACTTCCTGCAGCCAGTTCGATTGCAGATGAAGATTTTTCAACAATGTTTTCTGCTTTCTGATATAATGTAGAGCATTGTAGCTGAGGTGGTCTGTTTCTCTTACATGCAGAGCTTGTTCATGGCAGCCTCTGCAGAATGAGGATAGAGTTTGGGGCAGAGGAATGTAGATTTTGTTATCAAGAGCTGTGAAAGGTGCAGTGGAAATGAGTACACAGTGGTTTTAGAGTGAGTTATAAAACTTGCAAATATGTTCCTCTTTGAAAGCATAGCTGAGCCTCTAAATCACTGATATCAGCATGTGCTGGTTTTAGTGGCTCGAGGAACCTTTAAGTCAGAGTGTAAGGGAAGGGTGGCAGGAGAGCGCTGAAGGTTGTATGGATGAGGATGAGGTGAAGCAAGGAACAACACCGCAGCTGTAAGAGGGACTGAGTGTCGATGGGGCTGCCCATGGCAGGAAGCCGAAGCTCTGTTTCCTGTTGGCTACACCCCTTGGCATGGCATGGCCATCAGTGCCTCTCAGGCACTTCCCTCAGTGCCTGTGCAGAGCCAGCAGCAGCAAACTGCACAGCCAGGAGAGGATCAGGAATAGAGAAGGCAAGGGAGAGCAAATACAGAATAGGAAAAGCATTAGTAAATCCTAAGACAGCGCATTGTGCTGATGTTGCTGAATTGTCATGCATTTACACATGTTGATTTTGGCTTTCCTTATTTGTTAGATGGATCTGATGCTGTTTGTAAAAGCATTTGAAGATGAAACATGAATTTCCTGATATGTATTGATGTGATCATTCCAGGCAAAGCTCAAGGCAGGAGCAAATGAGGTGACTGCAATAAAGTTGCTGCTTATGTTTGTATAAACCATCCTCTCTGACGTATTTATAACTAAGAGGTCTTAAAATCATTTCACTCAAAGACCATTTTATCTGATTTTTTTCTTTCAATCATACTCCATTGAAATAACATGCTTCTGTAACTAACCTTCCCCAATAAGAGGCCAAAAAGAAGTATCTGTTACATTCAATTTCTGTATAATCTCTGGCAAAATGTAAGGTTAAGGTTGAAAAGCAAAAGTATTAATGGAGATTGGATCCAGAACTGCATGCAATGGCAGACTTTCTGAATCACTTATAAAATTGTAGCAATGAATAACTTTTAAGGTGCTGTAGCATCCAAAAATACTTCTTGCTTAGTGTGGGGGAGTAATATGCTCCTTTGAGACAAGAAACCACCATTGGGGATGTGGTACCAACCTGCAAAATACAGGTAGTTCAGGATTCTCTAAAGAAAAATAAGCTGTCCAGCAAAACACCTGAAATAGAAAATAGCTAGATATTTGGACATATCTATTCTAATAAACATTATGTATTATTGATGATTGTTTTGTTCCATGAAGCAGAAATAAGTATTACTGTTTGCAAGGTGAGACTGAGAAAGAAGCTTGATGCCCCCCTCTCATCTGATTTTAGTTTGAGGGAAAGTTTTGTAAAATATGATTCAAGGCTCTTTCCAGTTTCCATGACTGATGACTGAGTGCTTGAAAAAATATGTATCATGGCATAGATGTTATTTTGGGTCCCCGTCTCTGCTCTGATCTTTGGTATCAGCTTCGGCAGTCCCTCGTGGGTGGTAGCACAGCCAGCTCCCTGGGATCCTTCCAGTCTGCTTTACAGCAGATTTATTTTGGAGAACGGATTTTAGGGCAATTGCCTCCAAAAGAAACGAATAGTCTTTGGTCTTCTTTGGTAAGTGTAAATGTTGGCCAGACTTAGGCTCCTTGAGGAAGAAGAAAGTTGAGTTCTGACTGGCACTGTAAAGTAGCATCTTTTGTGTGGGAGGCCCTCGGCGCCTCTGCAAGCGTCTTGTCTTTGGAGAAGCTCTGCCCAGTCAGTCAGCGGCTGCTGCCAGCCCAAATAGCTCCAGCAAGGAGTCAATGAGTGCTCTGTTGCCTTCCCTTTGTCTAGCCATATTTTAACAAAGCGCCTGTGTTAGCGGGGTGGTGGAAATGCCATGCCTTGCCACAATAACCTGAGTGGGGGCTACATGAAAAGTTTCCATTTTTAGCTTTTCTTAAAATAATGAAAGGCATTGTCTAGGGCAATGTTGATATGAAATGCAACTTTGAACTATTGAGTAAATAAAACCACTGAATGTATGTGATTTGAAATTTTGAAGAAGCCACTGTGAAATGGTCAACTTGTTCTTGTGTCTAAGTGGAGTGAGAGGTGAAGTTGACTAAAAAAAACAAAAACAATTTTAAAAAAAGCAGAATCTTTTTTATTCTTTTCTTTAAGATAACAAAAGTGACATTGCATCTGACATTTAAGAACCAAAGCTTCTGTAAGGGCAGATTGGCAGAGGGCAGCCTTCCAGGTGAGCAACAGGCTTCAGGCTGCCAGGGCTTACAAGCCCCCTGCCTCTACCCCTGCCTGGCTGGAGGCTCCAGTCAGCTCCTGGGGCTCCCACCCTGCTCCAGCCTACAGCTGCTGCCTGTGCCACCTCCTTGCAGCTCTCCTGGGGTGACAGCAGGGGGAGGTGGGCTCCCTGCAGCCCGTGGCTCCACCTGTGTCAAGGCAGCGCCCGTGCTCAGTGTGTCCCTCAGGCAGGAACCTCCCAAGGGATGGGAAACGAGGGATGAGAAACCTTTAGTTGGCCCCAGTTACATTAATTTTTTGGCAGATTTAGGCTGTTTATAGTAGCAATTTCCTGACATTACAAAATGTGGGAGCTTGGGAAATTTGCAACCTGGAGAAGGCTAATAAATATTTTACTTGATATTTCCTTGCAAAAGCTTTTTCTCTTCCTGGAATGAGCCAAGTATGTGTATCAGAATGCCATTTAATGAAAATCCTCAGGGTTTGCTGGTTGTTTGGGGATTTTCTGAGGTTATAGTTTTGTTTGTTTGTTTTTGTGGGTTGTTATATATATAAAGCTATGATAATGTATGAAAAGTTGTTTTCCTAGCAGACTTTACTTTCCATTTAAATAATATAAAAGAGATTATTTCTTAGACCTCTTTTAGTTGTCTCTTAGTAGAGCTAATGTAGATTAAATTAGTATAGATTATGGAGAAATAGCTGTTCTTGTGTCAGGTTGACTTTTAGTGGTATGCATTGACATTTCAGCCAAAGCAGATAGACCAGTGGTCACCGTTGGCCTGTTGCCCACTATGGCATGAAGGTTAGTAAGAAAGGATAGGAACAAAAGAAACATTAAACCTGGGGAAAACTGCTTTTTCACTGAAGTCACATAAATTTGGAATACTTTTTCCTTGAAGACAAAACTGATGGCATTCATAGTGCATTATTTTATTATTGTAGTTTCTAGTAAAGCTTACTTCTTTATGCCTTCCTGAATATTTGCTTGCGAGCAGGTTATATGGTATTTATGGGCTTATTATTTTGTGGTATTTATGAGCTCCATGTCATGCAGCTCAGTGTTAATTTCCATATTCTTTCCCCTTTAGTTGTAACCATCTTCCCTGTCCTTCAACTTCCATTGTTGGCTGCTGACAGCCTTCTTGTCATACACCATTTCATTTGAGCATATATGTTGTTTTCTTGTTATATGAAAAGGTGTTTGAAGGAGGGCTAGGCTGCCACTTCTGAGCAGTGGCTGGTCAAGCCAGAAGTCTATTGGCAGCTGTCAATCAGGCTGTGAATCCACTTGGGAAGATTTTCCTTACATACAGTAATTTTGCGGCTGCTGTGAATCAATATATTGTGGCTTCAGTTCTGGGTTGTCGGCTTGGTTTCCTTTGTTTTCTTTGTGTTGTGCATATATATTCTTCACATACCGTGATTTGTTTTCTGATGTGTTGGAATTTATTTTTGGCTGGGTGATACCTGGTTTTCACTCTCACTGTTCAATGTAGTGGGTGGGCTCTTCCTCTTGACCAGCTGCTAAAGGTGGATATTTTTCTGCTGTTGTTTAAGACTGAGTTTTGCATTCGGAAGTCTCTTGTGTCATTGGCTAAGTAGTCAAGACACTTAGAGCAAGATTTGCTGCCATTTCTTCTGGAGTAATTAACCAGAATTTGCATTGACTTTATTCACACTAGACTTTCAAGGGAGTGAGTGAAATCTGAATCTATCTCGTCTTTTTTGACTTTCTGACTTTTCTGGAAATCACTGTGAACAGAATGAATAACTTCACAGAGCTTATTGATTTAAACTCTGCAAACTGATGTCATGATTATCTGACTCAGTTTTAGCATCTGTTCCTAGGTTGAAGTATTATTGATGGAAGCAAATCAGGATAGAGTCCTTGTCTTGGCCCGGGAGTGTTCACATGTAGCTGCGATTGTCCCGATTCATTTGCAGTGGTCCAGGAACAGGTGATAGAAGTCTTGTTTTTTGGGGAAGACAAGGAGCTGTGGTTGCATGTGTACCATCACCACACTGAGTAGGAATTATTGTACATTCCTTGGAATGCAAGTAGCTTTGTGTAATATAGACTACATAATGCCAATAGAAAGTACTTTCTGCTACAGATGATTCTATCTCATCAGCTGGGAAGTGTGCTGAATAATACTTAGCATAATCCATGGAAAAATAAACATTTATCAGGAGCAACCAACACACTTTTGGCAATTTTTGTTCTGTTTTGGTTTTGTTTTTTTTTTTGTTTTTTTTTTTGTTTTTTTTTTTTTAATTATTTCTCCCCTCAGGCTATGCTCTGTGGGGGAAGCTTGTTTCTAAAAATCAAAAATGCTGCTACAATACTGAAGAGCAGTGCAAAACTCAACACTGAAACTGCTCAACTAATTGTGAAGTCTCAGGAGCATTCAGTGCTTCCAATTAAATAAGCTCTTTCGCACTTGGTTGCAACTTCCTACAGACTTGCTGCCCTTTCACTAGGAGAAGTGTTTTTAATGATCAATAAAGTTGTTCAAATCCATGCTTGAGACCCTAAGTCAACCCATTGTTCATTTAAACCAAAAGGAAAAGGTGGTGGATAGAACTCCAAGTGTTGCATCAGTGCCACAGACCTTGCACCTTGCCCCCTGTGAGTTGCTGCTTCTCCCAGCCTGAGGGAGGGTGTGCGAGCCAGGCGTGACTGGGATCTGGCTGGCACCCGATTTCTTTTATTATTTTATAAAATCAGCCTCACAAGCAAAGTGGTTGGGTGAAAATTCAGGATAAATTTTTATTAGAAGAAAATTTTTGACTATCAGAGTCTCGGAATGTCATGTGAAAGTGTTTGCAAATATGTCCTAAAACCTGAAATCAAATGGGAATTAAAATTACATCAAATTTAATAATTTGAAGATGATCCAATCTTTTTTAAAAACAATCTTAAGATTTCTGAGTAGCAGAGTTTGACAGCCTTGGGCACTGGGAAGATTTGAAGATGTCAAATACTTTCACTGTCATGTATTTGTAGCCAAAACAAGGCTGCAGCCCATGGTGTGTCTCAGAGCACACAATCAGAGAGAAAGCAGGGTCTGTTTATGTGGGAATGTTCTTCTGACAACTTGATGTTGTGTGGTTGAGCCACAGCAGTGCCAGATCTAGCAGCAGCTTTATTAATCTATGATAAATCTTATGCTCCCTTGAGTCTAGACAGGCAGAAACCTCTAAACTGTACATTGTAGGTTTGGGGCAGCATTATTCTTCTGCTGAAGTTAATCACTCACTTCTACAGCTGTTGGTGTTGCTCTGCATTTGATGCTTATCAAGACAAAGATGGAAGAGAGAGGAGTGTTCTTTGTCACTCACAGATTTATGTTATGATTTTGTCAGATGCTTTTGGACAAGTGTGATTTTCTTCTGTTGCTGCAATGTAGGACCAGCTTTAAGTGAATCTGTTCTTCTCATATTTCAAAGCAGAAAATTTGATTCAACTTCCAGGGGTCGAATCAATCCCTGCTATTTCTTTCTAACTACATTTCAAAATTGTCTTCCCCCCCCAGCTGAGATGCAGCCAAAGCAGTCTCTTCTTCATTCCTGCCATTCAACATCTCATTGAATTTTGACTGCAATAAAACTAAAATTTATCTCTGAGTTTGCCTTCAAGGCTGTTTCTAAGTTCAGTTTCATTCGTGTCCAGATATTGTCTTCTGAAACTAATATACTTGAATTGCTTAAGTGGCAGAAATACTGTTTAATTATGCATGTTTTCTCTTGGACTTGCTGCTTATTGGGATTTAATGTAGTCTTAGAAAACAAGGAAGGCAACCATATCAAAGGCTTGTATAGATGCCAGAAAATATTTAAAAAATCCCATATCTACTTAGTATTGAAAATGTATCAAACACACTGGGAGCATTTTCTGTTGATTTGTGTGGGATGCTTAACATTTCCACTCAGTCTCCAGAGGCAGGAGCAAGTGAAGAAGTGCTGGGACTGGTATGGCCACTTGGCTATCAAAAACCAACTGGTTTTGCAATAACTGCATATAAAAGAAAATGCAGTTAAGAAATCAAAAGAAAATGAACAAATAAAGCTGTGTAAAATTGGTGAATTATAAGGGTCTGATGAAGCTATAAAGTAACTGCCAATTCCTCTCAGAAATTTCATGCAACTCCACTTCTGAGTCAGAGGGATAAAAAAGAATCCAGTTCCTTTTAGGCATGGGGGGAGAAGTAGTTGGCTAGAATAGAAAATGGAAGGAAAAAGAGATTTAAATTAAGCTAAGGCTTAGTCTTTGAGAAGTGCACAGGCAAACCAGGTGAGCAGTCCAGGAGAGTCTGAGGTTGCTGACCATGAGCCAGAAGGCCACCAGGCATTTTGGAAGGGGCCAGGAGAGTGACAGGAGAAGGTAATATTGGAGGTCTGTGTGTTTGGGGAAATGTTAGAGGGGTCTCAGATTAGTTTTTATTTTTAGTTTATTTTTTTTTAATCAGCCCAGGACTGAATCCAAGTTTCTAGTCAAGTGTCAAACCTGCAGATAAAGACCTACACAGAAACCTGGCTTGTAGCTGCTCTTTCCATTTAAGCTTGTATAGGTGCCACATTTCAGCCATTTCATTATCATTTTCTGGTCTAGAGCTGAAAAACGAACACTGCAAATCTCCTAAATGTTGCTGTGTACCTTAAAAGAGCAAAAGTAAAGCCAAATACAGGTGGGTTGGGCAGGGTGGGAAGCACTGATCCTTCAACTCTCCAGTAGCAGCCACAGGGGCTGTGAAGGATGACCTTTATCCCAGGCATCACCAGTTAATTTTAATAATAAGTGAAAAGAAATTTAGGTTGGTATAACACCGTTGAGTGTCAAATCTAGACAAATTTTTTGTTAGTGGTATTCCAGCCACCAAAACCATATGCTTCCCCCATGTCTGTTGTGTTTGAAGGGTAGGAAGATGTTGTGGGGCTAACCAGATTTAGACAGGAGTCACCGATATCACTGGTATCACAAGATTGACCTTGACTATTGATTTTTCACAGACCAAGGGTCCTTTACACCTGCAGTGTCAAACAGAGAAGCCAGAGAAATTTTTTTCTTCACCGTGTGAGGACCAAGGTGACTGAGATATTTGTCCAGTAGTGCTAACAAAAGTTTACTTAATGCAAAGTGGAATTCTGATCTGCAATTGCCTTAATCCGCATTCCTCAGTTTTCACCTGACCACAGCCAGCCACATACCAACCCTACAATAACACACTCTGATTATGGTAGTGCACCTGTGCTGGGTAGGCTTCCTGGCCAACTTTTTGTTAGGATTTTCCACTGATTTTATCTTTAAACTGCAATGATTTTATTTCTTGCAAAGACTTTCAAGCAAGTTAACAAGTTTGTTTTGGAAAATTACTTTATCTAGATATATTCAAAACTAATCTCTTTTAAAAATAACTTGCTGTTAGACAGTTTAAGTTCCTCCTAAGAAGTTTGGTTAGGTAATGTGTCTGGAAATAACAATCCTTTCAATTTTCATGGTTGTAGTATTATCATTAAGAAATAATAAAGGAAACAGAATTGCCAAACGAACTAACAGGTTATCAAAATGTGTGCTGGTGTTCTGACCAGAAACCACCAATTCTGCTGCTTGAATACATTTTATGTCGTGAGGACTTTGAAATATGAGCAGTAAAAGAAAGCACATTTTATTGAAGAATATATGTAAGGTCTGCTAAAAATAAAGCCAAATCCTTACTGCTAGAATTGCCGTGGAGCTGGATGCAATATCTTGTGTCTTAATAAAGGAATAATGTCTATGTTGGCAAATAATGAATGTGAAATAAACTCTTTTTTCCTCTTTTTTTATGCTTTATATCAATGTCTGTGTTTTAAATTATAAGCATGCTTGCAGAAACTGGTGTAGGTTTCATTCATTTTGTTAATCATTACAACTTTCCACTTCAGCTGCTTCTGAGTGAACTCAGCTGCCATCCCACTCAGTTCTTGAGTGTAGCCAAGCTGTTCTTACTTGTCATTGATTTTTAATGTATGGTGGCATAAGTGTCCAGTAGCAGCTGAATAAGCTTTTTAGGAGTAGTTGGAGTAAATGGTCTGATACTACACAAGAGCTTTTACTATTTTATTTGACTTTCGTTTGGTAAACAGATGATTTTAATTTTGCTGTTACTCTGTAAATAATTACACTACAACACAAAGCCAAACTAAGGAATTGTTCAGCAACAAAAAAAAATCCATGAATTCCCATACCTATTTGAGTCCTTCTGAAGTGGAGCACACAGCTGGTTTTCGGCTCCAGTAGACACTGCTTGCACAGGTCTTTCTGCAGTACACATACCTGCTGTGTTTGGCACTCAATGACTGCTTTCTGGCTTGTAATGTTACCTGCCTTGTGGAAGGTCAAGCAAACACCATCCTTTTCCACACCTGGTACGGTAGTTAATTCAGAAAATGCAAGGGTTTCTTACATCTGTCACTTATGGACAGCCTGGTGGTGTTGGTTCGCTTGGTTTTGGTCAAGATTTGTTTTAAATTTATTTGGTGAGAACGATTTTAGACTTACACTGTACAGATTTATGTTGTTTTGTTTTTGTTGTTCTGGACTCATCCCATGTTTGACCTTTCTTCACACTTTCCCTGTACACTTAAAAATCACGGATATCAATTTTTGTAAGTAATAAATTTCTATGTATAAGTTAAGCCTGAAGTACGACACAAATCAGAAATTCAGGCTAAAACAGAAAGAACTGGGATGTATTGTACCACCACAAGCCCCAAAAAGCATCTCCACATTGAATGAGAGACATTGAATTTTACTGCTTGTGGAAATCCCCCAAAGCACAATTAGCCTGAATAATTATCTGTGTATTGATATTTAAGTGTTGTAAGCAAGTGTAGTCACATGCTCGATCTTCATCAAAATCTGAATCGTGCTTACTACCCTAAGCATTAAAAAAAAAAAAAAAAAGAAAAGAAAAGCAAAAAAAACCAAAATGTGATGCATTAACTCCAGTATATGGAAAAAAAGATTTTATTAATAAAGGTCTAGAGAATCAGATGCAGCTTAGACATAGATCACTGACTGCACAGCAAAGATTTCTTTTGCAGGAATGTCAAAATTTTATGTATTGTTTTCCTCAGTAAGAAGCCATCAAAATGTGCTTTAAAGCTAGATAGATGTACCGCTTGGAGTGAAAAAGATTAGTAACATCAATTATGTCTTTAGGCTATCAGAAATTTTACTGAATTGAATGAATTTCTCAGAAAGAGATACTTAAATTGGTACCATAATGAGATATATTACAAGACCTGCAAAATAAGGACTTTCTTAAAGACAATATTTAAAATATTGTGACCTATTTTCATCTTTTGTTCCATGTTTGACGAGGTGATATAGTTCCTAGAATTCCAGGGTTTTTTCTCTTTTTGTTATTAGCTGATAAGATCATCTAAATCCTTCTTGTTCACAGATTTACATAGATGTTCATAGTATTCTTACATCAGCAGTTTGCTGCTTAAACATCGTGCTTACAACTAAGAAAAAAAAATGCAGTAAAATAATGAATAGCTGGCAAATTCCAGTAGAAACATTTGCATTAAAGCACTTCAGCTGAGAAGAAGGGAGAGTTTATGTCCCATTAGGGAATCTCATTTTGTTTGTATGGTTAAGTTCAGCATATATTATACAGAGTTTTTGGAGATTATTTTTTATATTGTGAAAGCATTCACTGGTGTTTTATGTGGTTTATTATGTATGAGGTATTTCATTCCTGGGTATTCCCGTCATGGCTATGTGCAATATGCTGCTATCTCTTTTAAAAATCAGAAGCAAGGAACCAACTCCCTTTAAAAACGCCAAACCAGCATCCCCACAGACACACACACATAAACAAACTTGAATTTTTTTACTCTAAACTATGTATGATTTGTATATGATCCTAACAAAATGTGTGTGCATGCACATATCTTCATGAGTAGACCACACCCTATGTAATTTCATATACATGTACACAGAAGCACATGCTTCACATTCATAGAATGTGAAGTTTTTGCACTCAGGTAAATTCTGTATATAAATTGAGTTTCAGTAGCAGCCACTCTGTTTTTGTCTGATTTCTAGAACTGTTTGTTAGGTATCACGGAAGAACCTATCATTTGTTAAGTGAAACTATCATTTTCTAACACAAACACACACGCTTGCCTTTGTGGTCTTTTGACATGTTACTTGAAAGATTGAACTCATGGATAAGAGATTCCTCAAATAAAAGTGTTTCCTTAACACCCTCTAAATCTTAACCTTATGGTGTTCTCAGAGCTTCATATAATGCTGAATTTATCATCTTCTATTAATGAGTAGGAACCCAAAAATGAGCATTTGTATATTTTAAAGCACTGTTGTGTATTTTGCAATGTAAAAACCTAATACCCCTCTGGAAGGTTGGTATTAATGAAACTTTCCAGAGTGGAAGACTGTTTTGCTGGAAGCAAAATGTATGGGTTAATCATATCATATATAAGCTATACTTTATTTTTCTGTCTTCCTCCAGCCAATCTCTTTGAGTCCCCTACTTCTGTGTCACTAAATTCTTAACTTTCAATTTTTTGTATACAGTGTTCTCATGGTCCTGGTGAGGATTCAGTGGAAGTAAGTAAGAAAAATTGCCTGTCAAATACTTATTTATTTATACCACATTTATGTGCAGTGAATGCATAAAGGGAGCTATATTTAAACATCTGACTCTTTTGGGAGCTGACAGAAGATTTCTAGCAGTGTAAATGCTATGAGTTCAAACAGCAACATGTAGCCCTGCCGAATAGGGATGCAAAACTTCGACACTGGCTTTGGTGGAGTTATGGAGAAGACATTGATAGAAATTCAGCTCTTAATTACTAATTCAAGGAACCATTAAGTTTTTTCATTGTCGTCTTATAATATAAACAGTGGGGAGGGGGTTGATAATGATTAAGATACAGTGCATAGTCTCTAGAACTTCATGTCTTTTCTCAACATATGAAAATATCTAGGATGATAATCATTATATGCTTAGGAAAGGGATTTATTTTTTATCTCTTTGGATTGCTATGTGTAACATGTTTCAGACTTGGAGACAGAGTTACACAGTGCTTGGCTCCAGGAGGACCAAATACATAAAAGACAAGTAGCATGCTCTTGAGACTTATATTTTGTGCATCAACTGGATTGCCTTCCTGAAATCTGGTACTGTGGCCAGGATTGGGATGTTTCATTTTTGTGTTCAAGATGGTTGAATATATCCTGCAGGTCCTTTCAGGCAGAGAAAATGAAGCTTCTTTCAGCAGTAGGCTTCGTTTAGATGGCTTGAGTACAAAAATTCACTTGATTTTCTCTACTTGTTTACTAGCCTGAATAAATTAAGTCTGTATGTGAGAATTAATTTTTGCTCTGGTGCTTGGTCCCAGACTGGGGGAACTAGGGGACATGGTTTTGCTCATCTCTATTCTAAGACTCCCCAAAATAAATTTGACTAAAAAGTTAAATTTCAGACCAGTAACATGCTGAATCACTGGAGACAAAGCTTTTTTCACAGATGAATGGTACACCTGGCTAGTTCAGATTTCTTTATCCAGCAACAGTTCTGTTCCCTTAGCTGACCTGAGAGAGGCCTTACAGCTCTAATTTTTTTGGGAGGAGAGAGTTACTAGTAAAATATTTATGTACAAAACCCACAAACCAAACAACCAACAAAAAAATGCAAGCAACCAAAGCAACTTGTGTGATTTAGTCCCATTCAGTGAATTTCCTGTGATGTTTGAAGGCAGAGTTATAGCCGTCTAGTTTTATTTCATTAAACCAAATTTTGCTTTTTCCCCTAGGATGCCTTAAAGAAGATGATCGTGAATTTGCAGTAAAGCAACTCTAAATATCTCTGATTTAGGAATTTCAGAAGGTTAAGCTAGTTAAATTGAACAACTCAGAGCCATTCCAGTTTGCATATCATATAATAAATTTATATTTATTTTACAGTATTATAGTTAACTTTGATAGTATATTTGTTAATTTTGGACCATAGAAAAGACTCTAATACACTTCAGTGTTTTGAAATAAATTCCTATACATTTTGTTTGTAAGGTTACAAATTATTAGATACCTAGCAGAAAAGAGAATCCTCAGTTTTCTCCAGGAATTTATAAAGTCTTCTTTTTTTCTTTTTTTTTTTTTTTTTTTGGTCACTTTGTATTTTCTAAAGAATCGTCTGCTAAAAGTCCTAAAGAAGAGCCACAACTCTCCTAGAGATTTACTGATAATTATCACAAGAATGGTAAAGGTCTGCTTGTATCATGACTGCCCTTTTATTTGATGTTGAGTGCTTATTGGCATAGACCCCAGATACTGACTGAAACTCTGCATATGAAACCAAATAATTACTCCTGATAGGGATAATATATCAGCATTAGGACACTGAGAGTGGTAATTTTCCATGTCATTTAGATAGTAGATAACAGCACTACAGCGACTGATAAATGATTAGCTTAAATCATGAAATGAGGCACATGTGTGTTTTCCTAGTTAGGTATGTGAGAATTGCATTTAATTTTTATTTATGCAGGCATGTAATGTAGACAATTATTTCAGATAATGGATATTTAGCAAGACAGGAAGGGAAGCATGTGTTTTTCAGCTCACTGCTGAGATACCCTTCTTTTTCCTTCAGTATTTCAGAGCATGTGTAGAGAAGAGGAAAACTCTACAGGTCCTGCAGATATGTCCCTGAGTGAGATAGTAGTACATACTCTCTCTTTAGTCTGTAGTGAGTTTCCAGACATCCTCACATTCATAGGATGCTCTCTCTTCTTCTGCACCATCTAAATCTGAATTGGATGGGAGGGGGAAGGAAACGCCTGGCTTTTCTTCTTGCTTTTGCTAAGCTTTTGGACATACAAAAATACCAAAGGAATGGGATTAGAGCTCTCCCCTCTATGTGAATCCTCCTCATTTGCCTGTAAATCTGTGTCTGGTTACTGTTCATGAAGATATAGTAAACCATTATCTGTCATAATCCAGTTTCTTATCTGTTAGAGATCAAGATGTGCCTCAGGACGCTGGCTGATTATCCCACATCTGTCTGTGATGGAGGTCTTGCAGCTGTCTCTCCAGCAGCTGGGCTGCACAGCTGTCAAGCGCTAGTGCCTCCACTCTGATTTAATATGGCAATTCCTGGCTTCAGTTTCACTTTTGACTTCCATTGTGAATCGATTTTCACTTATTTCTGAAATGATGAGCAAAATCATGTATAAAATATTCATCATGCTTTCCTTAGTGGAGCCAGATGTGCTTACTTAATGAAAGCAATGAGCCAGAGGTAATGAATTTGTTAACAAAATAGAAAATATGTCTTTTGCCACACAAACTACCTACTTACCATACAGTTTGAGCATGGAAGCTGAGTATTTTGTATGCCTTTTGCTCCCTGTTAAATTATTTATTTTGCTGATAGTCACTGATTTTTCCTGTGAATTTGAAGGGGTTTATATGAGGAGAGTGATAAAACGCACATGATAAACGTTGGAATTGAGCCATGAATGGATGTTGTTAACAGGGGTTTTACCTTCATACTACTTTTTGATATATATTTTCTTCTAAAGTTCGGCTGGTCAGGCTTTAGCAATGCAGTCTGAAAGTCTATCCTTGTTTGATGAAAAACAGGATATCCTGTAAGATGTACAAAAATTGCAGTGAAAGAAGCAATATGGAAGAAAAAGCAGATTCAAACAATTCTTTCACCCACCCACACCGTCACAGCAAAGCTTCTGAAGGGAAAGAGATGTTTTGGATTGAATGGAGTTTTGCTCAGACCATGAGAAAAAACCACACAGATTGTATTTTAAGGCCTATGTAGGCTCCTGTGGGCCTAACAATGCTGCCTTTACCTGCCCTGAGTAGTTCCTTTCTCCCCCCCTAAGGTACTGGTACTACTTCAACAGTGCAGCACCCTTGAATGCATTTATGAGTATTAAAGTTGTAATTTTGGCTGCAGAGGTGGTTTTTGACAGACATGCAAATTGAACAATTAGGGGAGAGATGTGTAAAAATGGTGTGCTTAGTCCAAGCCACCCAAAAGTGTAGTTAGAGCTGAAGCAGAGACGAGCAGTCAGAATAGACTCTATAGTCACTCCTTACACATCTTTTGGCTGCTGGGAATGTGCTCTGTCGCCATAAATCCTGTTTTATATAAAGATAGAACGTTACAGCTTTTTGGCTGTTTATGTTTCACTGCTGGCTATCGATACATGACAAGGCAATATTAATCTTGTCTCTCAGGGAGCCAGAAGCAGCAGACTGCACATGGGCATCCAGAGGCTGCAGAGGAAGCACAGAAATACACACACTGGAAAAGGTGGAGAGGTCAAGTTTAGCATTCAATCCCTGCTCATGACTAACTTAAAATATTACCCTTCCACTGCAAAAAGATTGGATTTCAGCAGCAAATTTGACCAGACAGACCACACAATGAAGTCATCAGTGCTGAGACCCACCAGCTTGAAAAAACAACAACCCCTGGTGTTAAGACAAATGCTTTGAAGAGTGGCTGATATTAATCAGGTGGTGCTACTGGTTTGGAGTTCGTTAGTCATTCTGTATGGATAAAAATGCTGATAAAGGACACAATAACAGTGCAGAGCCAAGGCAGTTTTGTAACACAAGAAGCCACAGATCTGAAATCTACTTAGGCAGAATTGGTTAGGGTCCATTTCAAAATTCCTTAAGCCAAACTCATCTCTGGGCTAGCTCCTTTGAAGTCACTGGGGTTACACAAGGAATTAATTTGGTCCTTCGGCTCTACATTAGCAGTGATCCTGCTCACCGTGTTGGAGGTTTACTGTTTCAATGTGGTTTCCTCAGAGGAACTTCTTAGGCAGCCCATTGTTTTCTCACTGTGGGCAGCCCTCATATTCCACACCCTTTCTTCCCATCAGTTTTTTAATTGCTGTAGCAGTTTAACAATATTTTAATTTTTTAACAGTCATGTACTATGAAAATATCTCAATTTTGTATTGAGTGTTTGCCTACAGCTGTATTTGGTAACCTGAAACAAATTTCTAATATGCCAGCACTGGATATGGCCTTGGTTCACTGAGAGAAGTCAAAATTCGGTGTGCCTGGCTGCGCTTGAGCTGCAGGCACAGCTGAATCCTGGTAATGTGGGGTTGGATCCAGAATTCCTTCAGCCTGATGGAAATGCAGTGTCTGTCCCTGTCCTCTTCCTCCTCCCAGCAAGCAGTATTTGTCTATATAGTAAGCTGGATCAGGGAACCAAATTGAATAAAAATTAATCCAGAAATGTCATGTTCAGCTAAATCTGTTACGTGCCTCGTAGCATAAGAGAATGCGATAGCAGAAGTGGATGGCTCAGAATTGGCTGTAGGTGACTGTCTGTGCTATATCCCTGTGACTGTGCTGATCTAAATCCTTTAAGCAGTACTCTCCTGACCTGATGCATGTCCAAAGAAGATATCCATACCCATGGATACGTGCACGGCACTGACCCCTACCAAGGCTCTTCACCTGCATGAAATGTACCTTATGTACATGTGCCCTCTGAAGTGTTAGCAAAGCTCGAGTCTAGCTCCCTTCTCCCTGGGAGATGAGTGGGATATCAGTGAGGAGCAAGTACCTTTATCATCTACAGGATTTTTCTGTGTGTGAAAGAGAGATGTGAGCTGGAAAGGGAACAGTGCCAGTATCTAGCATTTCTATTCAAATCCTCCTAGAGATTCAAGACTTGTGAATACGTAACAGCATATTTTTTTCTTTGCTTATTGATGCATAAAGCAGCAGGGGAAAAATAAAACGTTTTGTGGAGGTATATTTTGAAAATGAGAAAAAGCATCTATGAATACTGGATTACATATTTTTTCACCTTTTTTTCTCTAGCTCTCTCTCTTCTCTTCCTGTTTTGTGGAGAAGGTTGTTACTCAGTGCCCAGGTCAATGAGTCTGACAATCCGTCTGCTGAGGGACTGCTTTTGTAGAACTAGACCTAAAGTCTGGCCTGTAAATTATTCCCATATTTAACATGACAGGCTGGGTGGTTGGGTTGTCTGAGAGTAAGATAATATGATACTTTGAGGAGCTGAAATACCCGCTGCTTTGCAAGTTAAAAGTTGGAGATTTGTTGTTTTGTCGTGGTTTTTTTCCCCTATAGCAGAACATTTTAAAATATAACAGACTGCTACATAAATATTGTTTCTCAAAACATGTTTTGTTGTGTTACACTTGCTTCTGAAAAAGGATACTTTGCATTACAGTCTTGGTGCTCTGTGAGGCTGCCCCTGAGAAATCTGTGTGTTCTCCCTTCAAGGAAATATGCACAGGTTTTCCAGGATGTCAAGCAATGATGCTTGAAAATGTAACTTCTTTTCTTAATAAACAAGCAGACAACTACACACAGCATCACAGGGAATTATGAGATGAAAGTCCACTCTTTAATCAAAAATTCATTGCAAAAGTTTTAACATCTTATTTCAATTATAAATTTTATTTCAATCTGGTTTTCACTGGACTATGGCAAGCAGGTATCCATCTGCTTTGAATTCTTTTTTTGGTGAGTTATTAATGTGTATCATTCAAATAGAATGGGTGAAAGGAATAGGAAGCTGAAAAAGTGAAGGCCATCAGGACTTTCTGGAACAAATAACACAATCTGTTCCAATTATTGAATCATCAGAACCCTTTTTTTCCATTTCTTTTTTTACTCCAGAAGAAATTGGTTGGGCTCAATCACTCATTGATATAGATATATCAATAGCAGTAAGGCATGCTTTCACTTGCATACTGGTGCACCATGAAAGTAAAAAAGACAATCTGTTTTGTGAGTGTTGAAGGGACAATGCAGCATGATTAGGAGATGGATAGTTTTAGGTTGCTGACTGGGTTGGTGGCTTTCACAGTGACAGTCTGAATTTTCTCCCAATGAACCCTCTCCTCAGCCCCTGAGGCCTCTGATGGAAGAAGCTTCTTGCTGCCCTGCCTGACAGCAGCTGCACACCGCAGGCTGTCTCCTCTGCAGGACAGCCCTGGTCCCATGCCTGGAAACGGTGACCTTCTGGCTTAGTATCCTAAAACTACAGTTTAATTCATACATCTGCATCCTAGATTTTCATGTTCTAATCTTCCAACTTCATAGCGTATGCGATGTTCTTGACACAGAGCTGAAGAACATTTTCAACCACACTGCTGCCCAGTCATTACTGCTCAGTCATTTCTTTCAGCATTTCAACTGCTATATTGCAGAGGATAGCAGGTAGGTGACTCTTCCAGCTTTTAGAATTCAGATAATGTGTTTTTTTTTAAAGCAGAGCACACTTCTAGGATGTCTAAATAGTACAGCAGATGTTACTGGAGTATTTTGAAAGTAGAGGACAGCCACTAAAAGATGAGATAAAATACCTGCTGACCAGAGTGTCTCAGGATAACAGCTCAATTGTCATGGTTGACAAGCTGCGCCTTGCAGCGCTGGCTCTTGGAGCTCATTCTTCCTGTACTGTTCAGAGCCTGGACCCAATGGATGCCTTCTCCAAGGAGCTGAGCTGGCTGTGGTTCAGTGACTGCTGCCCATGGGATTCGGAGCACTTGAAACCACAGCTATTGTTGACTGCACCAGTAATTGCTGAGGTTTCAGTGTGTCTCGGGGTCAAACATTTAGGTACCTGCCAAGGCATGGGCTCTGCAGACTTTGCTTTCCAGGTAGGAGCTGGTGTCCCCCCATTTGTACGTAAACTATGCAGACAGCAGCATTCCTTACATTGTATGAGGCATTAGTGCGCTCTGTCTCACAGCTCCGGGATAAATACATACCCCAGATTCAAGTTGCAGCAGGTATTAAAAAAATTAAATAAGGTCCCTGAAATCATATTTATTAATTTCCATTTTCACGTGGTCTTTAGAAGAGCGTATGAAAGTTAAGTTAAAGGCTCACGTTCTCAGGTTTTTTTAATAATGAAAAACAAAAGGGAATGAAAATTAGTCTTGCATTGCCATTTCTGATTTTAGTGTTGCTAATGTGGTTTGTCAAGTTTGTGTGGAAGTTACACTAAGCTGTTCTTTTATTTTGCATGCATGTTCTGCAGAATGCTTTTAATTTATCTTTTATTAGACAAATGATGGAAGGAACTTGTATGTAAAATAAACATACATAAATTAGGATAACTTTCATCGGAGCAGAGTAATGGTGAGGAGAAAATCACTGTTATTACCTCAGCTAGACAGGCATAGAAGTGTAATGTAGTGGAACTGATGTATGCAAACCTGTGGGTATTGGACTGAGACTCAGTGGACCTGGATTAACATTCATGAAATACTTCCCTCACTGTGTCTCATTTCAGACCGTACTGGAACAATGTCTGTCCATGAGAAGTGTTTTAATATATGGTGCTGTCCTTCCTGGGTAACAGTTATTTTTATTTTTAGCCAGTCAAAATCTGTACTTGAGAAAACAAAAGCAATCAAAGCAATAACAGCTGAATTAACAAATGAGTACTTACTTTTCCAGAGAAGCCAAGGGGGATTCAGCCTGTGTGCATTCCCTGCCAGGGCACCTTGTCAGTGCATGAAACTCCATTAGCAGAACTGCAAGGTTAAATCCAGTTCTCAAAATGTAATCTTATTTATATATGGTGTCTTGATGCAAAACCCTCTTGAAATGTGGAGTGTTCTGGTTTTCTGAAATCACCCTTTGTTCATGAAACATTTAGAAATTCATTTAGCGAAGCATTTTGCCCATATCCTGCTCTCGCCTTAGATGGCTCTTTTGCAACTATGTGCTTGATTGAAATCTTAGACTAAGCTTTGATTGTAACCAAAAAGCAATAGCTTCTTATCTTTTCTGGAACTGACATTCTGTTCTGTAGGTTATTATGTAGTTTTTTGGAGAAGCTGTTAATCTTCCTTCTGTGCTCTTTTTATTTTTTCTCCCCACTTGCACAGTGGCTTTTCCTGGATGCAGTCTCAAGTTCAGCTGCTGACGCACAATCCCTGCCCTCTTCAGTGAGAGTTTTTCAGGCCCAGACAGGGTGTTAAACATTAAAAGCTTTTTGTTTCTTTGCTGTTGTTTTTATACGGTTTTTACAGTCATTTTCTTACTGTAGAACTGAGAAACTTTTTCTTATAATTTATTTTTATGTTTTAATAAAAATTTTAACTGTCTGACATAAGCCAAAACTTGCAGGAGGATGGTAAGAAATGTCTTTTAAGAGGGTAGTAGTTTCAAAGCTATACTACAGCATAGTATGCTCTATAACATATTAATATATGATAGTATGCTATAGCACAGTATATTTCCTTTGGCTGTGAAAACCTAATGCAACTACAGAGTCAATGGCATAGTAACCCTTGTAACAATTAAAAACAGGAGAAAACATGTTGAAGTAATCAGCTGATTTTGCAACACTGTACACTAGAATGACCAGTTTTTGTATTCAGTGTGACAATTTGATTAAATTATCATTCCTAAATAATTCTAGCTGGGTGGTTCATGTCTCATTTTGGTGTTTTAGGTATGTACTCTAAATGAGGATGACATTTAAGATGCAGGTAAATCTTGTGATGTTTTAATAATTTTTTTTTAATTCCTGTTATCATTAGGTTTATCTACTGAAATATAACATCTCAGAAGATTTAATTTTCTGTTGTTATTAAATAAAATCTTGTGCAACTTTAGCTTACCTGAGTGGGAAAGAAGACACTTCCACCCCACCTTGGGTCCTAAAAAAAATAAGTTTATTTTTGCAAATTCTGAGTGCAGCTTGTCTCTCCTAAATAAGATATTTTTTCCATAGGATACTCTTTTTCTGCCCCTTTCATTTTCTTCCCCTCCCCACTAGGAATTGTAATTCCTCCTGAGAGTTTTTGCCACAGCAATTTTGAAGTAATTTCATTCAAGGTGGCTGTTGCCCCTGCCACAGCCTTCTAACAAAACTTGGTGTCCCAATTTGTTTGCCTTCTGAGGCCCTTAAACATATTGCCAGTAGGTATGCACCATCTTCCAAGGTCTTTCTGTAGCCTGTTCCAGAACGTGGCCAAATTGATCAAATCTGTCCTTGTAATGGAAAAAAAAACAACCAAAAAACAAACAACCAACAAGTAAACAAACAAAAATATCCCTCCTTTGATCTAAAAACAAATGTTAGAAAGATGGAAATAGTTCGGATGTGCATGAGGTGTTCCCATCTCAGCTGCCTTCAGTCCTCCCCATGCAGTGAGGGATGCATGGAATACAGCCACACGAAGCACGAGGAGAATTGGGTGCCAAGCAGATGCTCCAGTGCTGCCAACCGCTCCTCTATTTCTTTGGTGACTTTAGAAATGGGTGCTGGCACTGTTGCTCTTTCCTTACCCTTTGTTAGTTACATCCATTTGTATTGTCAGCTGGTTGAGGATCCCTGCTGGAAACTCTATGGTGCCCATCAGTAGGAGGGAAATAGGGCTTGGTGGCTTGGGTTCATCCCCAGTCAGCCCCACAGGGAGATGATCCATCAGATGGATGCTGGAATGGGATCAGGACCTGAGGGCATGCCAGCTTCCACTGCCCCCGCCTCCATGTCACTGCATCAACTGTGGCTGTTGTCATCTGGCGCTACTTTTGTCTCAAGAGGAAAGGAGGTGCTTACAAGAAAGGCTTTCTGGAACTAGGATAGGAAAAAATGCTCAGTTCCCTTCACATCAGGCTGAAAAAAGATTTTGGCCATAGCAGCTTGAAGTATCTCAGAGATTTCTGAAAATGAATGTGTTTCACAGGTGTTACAAACCCCCTTCATCCAGCAAATACTCACAACTGAGAGTTTGCAGAAGGCAACACCTTGGCCATAATTAACTGGACCTAGTCCATAGTCTTCACATCACTTGGCCTTATTAAATATTTATATGCATCTGTGAAAATTCCCCATATTAATTCCTCATTCTATCCAGCATCTAAGTATTTCAGACAGAACAAATAATAAATGAAGCTGAGGAACCAGTAATGACTGAGGAGTTAAGGATTAAATTGCCTGTGCTTGGTGATGAGTGAATTACAATTCACAGGATGGTGTGGCTGGCTTGATGGTGAAAAATGAAATTACTGCTAAGTGAAGAAAAAAACTTTAAAAAGAATCTTGTAATCATTGACCAAACAACTTTCATGTGTAAAGACATTCTCTTATTATCATGCTGCAAAACAAGACCAGTGTAAATATCTGTATTTGGCCAGAATGAGTTTAGAGAAGAACAGCTCACTCAGCAGAGCAGAAAATAAGTTCAGTGAACTTTCAGATGACAGTTTTTCTTTTCCATTGCCTTCCAGTGCTAGGAGTTGGTCCTCTCAAAATTGAATCCCACCGCTGCCTTGGTGGCTCTCACACCTAAACGTGTGCATTTTGAGCATTCACCCCAAATTGGTTAATTACCTGTGTTGCTCTCTAGTCCTTTTAGATTTAAGTGGTAATCTGTTACATTTAATACATACCAGTGTTACCAAGCCTTTCAGCTAGCTGCTTGCATTTTCTTTTCTTGGCCGCATTCATGCAAGCTTTTGTATTCTTTTGTTGCCACCGTTTTGAAGGTTTTTGAAGACTGAAATAAAGGCTGAAGTTGAATGTTTTCAGCTTCACAGAAGGTGGAAGTTTCTCTTATTTTGAAAAAAAGAAAATATATGAGAGGAACTTAACAAAAATCACTACAGGGGTCTGTCTGTGCTCATTGCATTCTATATAACTTCAGCTTAGAAGGTCTTTTATATCTAGATACTTTCTTGAAAATTTCTGTATGTTGGGGTGGAGGTCAGGAAGAAATAAAACTGTTCTCTGGAGGAAGACTTGTTAAATCCTGAGTAAAATGGGCGTTTAATTTTGTGGTGCCTCTGTTTACTCTTTCACAACTCCAGGTGTGAAAGTAGAGGCTCCAGTACAGGTCTGAGTACAGCCTTCTTCATGGTGCAGCCTGGGTGAGGCAGGTCCAGAGCCCAGTGTCAGCCACCATGACATTTTCTGTCTTTTTTGCTGTGCCTTTTAAAAATTTCTTCACTGTAGCAAGCACTTGGAAACTTCTTGCGAGATAAATGAACTGCAATGGTGAAGGGAAGCTGAACGCTTTCCAGGATTTAAGAAGAGATGTAGTATTTCAGATTTAAACAACACTTTCTGAGAGAGAAAAATGTGTGTTTTGAAAGATTGTTGACTAAAAGACTTCATGTGTGTTGGTGCTATATTGCCTGAAGTCCAGTTAGAAGGTTTATGTTTAATTTGCAGAGGAAATCAGGGGTGTTTTAATGTGTAAGTCTGCAGGGGCACAAAGTTTGCAGTACACAGCCTAGAGTGATAGGTCAACAGAGGTTATTTGAAGGATGGGAACAACCAGATAGATCAATTAAAAATGTTTGCTAACTCTATAATATTGAGTGACAGGGTGGAAAAATCCCATTGGACCTCATTTAGAAAGCAGCATTTAAAAAGTCTGCTCTCTATCTAGTTGTGGTGGTAAAACCCATGCCCTTGGAAATGCATCCCTCAATGTCCTCAGGGTTTACTCTGTGATCTGTAACTGCTGCACTCCTGACTGTAGTGATGTCGTCCTGATGCTTTGCCAACTTGCAAAATTCTTTGCTTCCTGTGATTTGCAAAGGAACCTGAGTTCTGAAATTGTGCTGACGTAGTGTTTTTTCTCAAAATTCACTGCAAGAGCACAGCAGGCCAAACAGTATAGCATCCAGGTTACCTTGTGCTGTTTCCAAAAGCAACGCTGTTAGAAAAGCTGAGGGAAGCAATCTCTGTGAACTGGAAAAGGACAGTGGGAATGCGTAAAAATTGATTATACCCAAAAATAAGAATATATTGCAAAAAAAATTGCTTTGTTTAGTTTTAGCACACATGGTAGTACAAGTTCTTTATGCTCAAAGCAGCAGCAGAATAGACAGTGACTATTAGGCTGAATGATTTCTTTCTGGCTTTCTTTGTCCCCCCACCAAGGGCAAAGCATCTGACCAGAACAGGGAACCATAGCTGAGGGTCAATGCCTGCTCTACCTAAATTGCCATCCCCCTTTTCTCAAATCTGCTCCCTGCCCCATCCCACCCTCCTGATACCTTCTTACTTGCACTCAGGTAGATGATGCTGCATCTCATCTCTTTGTGTGAGGTGCTGATGGACTCTATGGCTGGTGCATGGGTACTGATTTAGGCATATTAAGTATTTCTCATTGTTTTAACAGAAGCAGCTTTAATCATTTGGATGGCTTTCATTTAGAAGTCCTTAATTTGGTCATCAGGAATTTTGCTGTCAGAAAAATCAGGTCTGGCTGATCATGGCAAAGCAGAAGTCTGATTCTGTCAGATCTCTTTGGGAATGCAGAAAAGAGGACAGCAAGCACTGTCTGCCTCAGTGAATTGCTGATTCATTAGAAGGATGAAAAGGGATATACTGGATTCATTAAACTGGTGCTAAATTAATTATTTCTCCTTTTCCTAGTATTTATAAAAATATTGTTTAAAATTATCATGTTCATCAAAAAAGCGTGGTAGTATTAGTGTGTGCAGATAAAAATACGAGACCTGTAACAAACTATTTTCTGGAATATCAGGGACCTGAGAGCACAAAAGTGAGACCAGGACTGTTAGATCACATTTATTTGAAATTTCTCAATAGCATAGTTTCGTGCCTACATATCATTTTATGTCTTTGAATGTTTGAGGGTTTTTTTTAATTCTAAACATCAAAAAATTGGAAGAAACAAGCTAACAAAGACAAGACAAAAAAAAAAAAAACAAAACAAAACAAAACAAAACAAAAAAACCAAAAAAACCAAAACCACTGATGGGAATATGCATTGTGTGACAGAGGTTCACTGATAAACCGGAATAAGAGACTATGAATGCAAACAGATTGTTACCGCAAATAGTAATATGCAACATATGTCTGTGGTTAACAGAATGGCTTAGATGCCATGAGAGGTTGTGGTAAATGTTTACGGTAAAGAAAGCAGTCATTGCTAGTATGAACATGAAATTTCTGACCATATCAGAAACTTTGTAAATGCTGAACTTAGAAACCCGTGAATACTTGGGAGAATTCACTTCTAAATCTGGTCTAAAATGGATGACAATGATCTTTCATTTCCCACATGACATCCTTATCTCCAAACTAGAGAGACATAGATTTGAGGGGTGGATTATTTAGTGGATAAGGACTTGGCTGGATGGACACAGCTGGACAGTTGTGGTCAATGGCTCCATGTCCAGGTTGAGCTGGTGACGAGTGCTGTCCCACAGGGCTCTGTCTGGAGACCATTGCTCTTCAGTGTCTTCATCAAAGACACAGACAGAGGGATCGAGTGCACCTTTACAAGTTTGCAGATGACAGGAAGCTGAGTGGGGCAATTGGCCAAGGATAGGATGCCATCCGGAGGGACCTGGACAAACATGAGAAGTGGGCCCATGAGAACCTCATGAGGGTCAATAAGTCCAAGGGCAAGGTGCTGCCACCTGGGTCAGGGTAATCCTGGACATGAGCACAGACTGGGAGAAGAAATCATTGAGAGCAGCCCTGTGAAGAAGGACTTAGGGGCTCTTGTGGATGAAGAGTGGGACATGAGCCAGCAATGTGCATTTGCAGCCCAGAGAGCCAACTGTTTCCTGGGCAGCATTCAAAGCAGCGTGGCCAGCAGGGAGAGGGAGGGGATTCTGCTCCTCTGCTCTCTTCTGGTGAGACCCCACCTGCAGTCCTGCATCCACATCTGAGGTCCTCAGCACAGGAAGAACACAGAACTGTTGGGGCAGGTGCAGAGGAGGGACACCAAGATGATCAGAGGGCTGGAGCACCCCTCCTATGAAGACAGGCTGAGAGAGCTGGAGTTGTTCAGCCTGAGGAAGAGAAGGCTATGGGGACACCTCATCAAAGCCTCCCAGTACCTAAAGAGAGCTTATAAAAAAGGAGGGTGACTTTTTACATGGGCAGGTAGTGATAGGACAGAAGGGAATGGTTTTAAACTAAGAAGAGAGATTTAGATTGCATGTTAGGATGAAATTCTTTAGTGTGAGGGTGGTGAAGCATTAGAACAGGTTGCCCAGAGAAGTTGTAGATGCCCCATCCCTGCGAGTGTTAAAGGCCATGTTGGATAGGATTCTGAGCAGTCTAGTCTAGTGGAAGGTGTCCCTGCCCATGGCAGGGGGATTGGAACTGGATGATCTTTAAGATCCCATTGCATGTTTCCATTATTGCATTTTTGATATAGCTGGAAATCTCCTAACGAAGATGAGTCACCTCGCGAAACTCTGTGATTGTTTCACGATTTGACCTCCTAAGTTTAGCTTGTTAGCTTTTACTGCATGTTTTTCAGGCAAAAGATTACGGCACATTCTAGAACATGGTGAACTTTGTGTGGTCACGGTCATGAAAAACCATCTGTAATTCCATTCTTGACTATTCCTGCTCCTACTACAAAGATAATGGAAGCTGAATCTGTTGATTTTAAGATGTATTCTCCATTCATTCCTTGGAAATATGAAATTATATTAATCTTTAGAAGGTTTTCAGACTATTTTGCAAGCAGCTGCTGAACAGATGGTAGAATATTAATATATTTTAGCATACCGTTATCTTCTCTGGGTTTTTGTTTTTCTACACATTTGAAGTACTTTTGTTTAAAGGATACTTGTATTGACTTCCAGGCTGACAACTTTCTTCATGCTAGTGTTTGTTAAATGATGCACTAACTGTTTTCTCATAAGCTTTTTGTTCATTAACAGCTTAACCTGTTTTTTTAAAGAGAAAATATACTGGGTTTAATGCTTTAGGTGTAGTAAGCAGGAAGCCTCAAAAACATCTTACTAGATCAGGAGTTTGCATTGTAGTATCCTAGAAAAAAAATTTAAAAATCACTGTAATTATTCAAGTCATTGGAAGATACAGTCCTACATACAGAAAAATGGATGCCTCATGTCCTGCTGGCAAATGGCAGGCAGAGAAGTTTGAAGACGTGGTTTTGGATATTTTGTGAGCAGCTGTGTCACTGTTGCATATGACAGCATTCTGACAGCATTCTTACTGTGTAGCAACTTCTTAAACGAGCTGTAAATCTTCAAAGGCATTGCATCGCCAGTAGAATAACATCTGCATTTAACCATGCCTCTCTGCGTAAGCCCAGTCTTGGACGATGATGTCTGTCCATGGCTCAGAAAAGCTGTGTTTTGGGATCTCCATTACTGACTGAACTGCATCTGGTTCCAAATAGTTTGATGTTTTTGCTGGAGAATGGAGAAATCGTGGTGGAAACCACAGAGCTGGTTGGGATACAAGAAGTAGGATGTGTCAAGTTTTGGAATTTAGTTTCCTCTGAGTCAGTCTTTTGAGTTAATAAGCACTCATGCTGCTTTCTGTGGGATAGCTTTCTAATCCTTCCTTCTGTACTGTTTGTTGACCGCAGGAAAACATTGCCTGGAAATAAAGGGGAAAAGGAATTTTATTATTAGCTAATTGTAGACCTAGGATACAGCTAAGGATGCAGTAAGTGGTTATGTTGATACTATTTTCATAATTGATCAGTTATTTTTTCATTATTAATTTATTTGACTAAGAATGACGCTAAGTAGTCTGGGTTTTTTATTACTATACTGTGGTGTAATTTTCACAAATGTTTCAAATTTAGAGATTTGCACTTATATGGGCATAAGATGTATAAATTCGTAAAGATGAGTACTAGATGGAAGATTTAACCATAAAAAATCCCAAACAACCATTATGTTCCTCGGAAGAGACTGTTCAAGCATTTTTTTGAGTGGCAGTTCAGGAATCGGAGAGACCTATCACTTTTAACAAAAAATGGCCTTAAAAGGCCAACATTGCAGAAAACAAATTAAAATCAAGGACAATTTTAACATCAAACCAAATTTTCATCTTTTGGTAATTTGACACTGGCAGAATAGAAGAACTTTTAGAAGGCATGACAGCCCTTTTTGCCTCTGAAATTGCTCTCACCGAACTTCTCTGGTTTTGGCTTTGTGATAAATTTGCTGATCATCAGAATCCATCACAGGACAGCTGCCACACCACTTCTTTTATTTGATTTATGTTAATATATTACATTAGGAAAAGCAGAAAACTAAAAGTCATTGCGAGGTCTTTCAAAGACATTAGTTCAGGAAGCAAGGTGCAGTTTTGCACCTTTAAATACACATGAAGAAGAAAAACTAATACAGATTAAGACTTCCTAAAAGAGAGGACACTTGAGAAGTTGCAGCAGGCATGGCTAAGTCAGATGTATGGGCAGTAGAATTTGATTTATAGACCGCAAGGGAACGGTAATAGATGTTCATGTTTAAGTTGCAACTTGAGATTTTTCTGCTTATTTTCTTTAGGGTGCTGGCAAAATAAGTACTTTATACAAATACTTGGCCCAAATTGTTTTACTTTTTCTCCTGTGGGTCTCAGAGTAGATACTTGAATTGAGCAAACTATTTGGCCCCTAAAGCTATTGTATGACAGACTGCTAACATATCTGTTAATCTGAAATACAGTAAGCATATAACTGAAGTGTTTATTGCCATTACAAATACGGCCTTGAATCTTTTTTTGGAAAGAATAACCCTTGAGTGATTGCAGTCTTTGTTTCTTTAAGGTTTTTGCTTTCCTTTTCCTTTCTGTTCCCCTTCCTCTTAAGATACCTTACAGCAAGGCTATACATGAATTCTTTCTTTGGTAATGACTTGCCAGTGGTTCATCTTCACAGAATTGTATAGACACAGCAAAAAATCCTTCTACTCCTACCAAAAAGGTTTGCAAGAAAACTTTTGTTCCTGGATTGCTCTTGAACCCCTTTAGAGGAGAGGACAGCATGTCTTGCACAGTGCCAGGAGTTGGACTCGATGATCCTGATGGGTCCCTTCCAACTCAGTATATTCTGTGATTCTGTGATTCTCTAATCTTCCGTGTGCTGTGTGTTGTGGGTGGGAGGCTTGATGCACTGAAGCCATGGCCCCATTGCTGCATGCTTTTGGGAAATTTACATGATGCAGTGTGTGTAACAGGGTTTGCAACTGAGAGAGCATTTTTCTTCAAGTTCCTAAGGTAACTGCTGTCTTGGCTGGTTGGGACATTGTTTTTATGTTGAGCTTTTGGTCACCTTAGGGGATGGATCCTTCAGCTCTTCATTAATGGACCATGGCTGTTCAGCTGCAGAGCCCTGCAGGTCTATGTAATTGCTTCAACAAGCTGGGCTGTGGCTCAGTGATTCCTATCCTGTATTTCTTGGTGGTTGAAATAGAATTGCCCAATAAGCATCTTTTACAGCACAAGAGGATAGTTTGTGCGCCAGGTTTTTGCAGTAAGTGTACATTTATACAAGTTTTGTGGTGTGCTTTTAGTAAGCCTTGTAAACTCAAACTTTCAGAATTTCTCATTATTCTGCTCATGTCTCAGCCCCCACTCACCACTTGGTCTGTGAGCCTCGCGTCAGCCAGTTCTTAACTGGAGTTCCCTTAGTCTGAATCACAGTATTAATTTTTATACATTTTAGGTCATCTTTTTTTTCTGTTTCACAAAGTCTGACTTATATCCTCTTTCACATCAGAACAACAGTGGTCTATTACATTAATTTTTACGTTGTAAGGGAATTATATTAACTCTTGCACTTTGGCCTGGGCCCTAGTCCAAACTTGAGAAATGAAGCCTTGTACCAAAGTATCAGTGCGTGCTTCTGTTTTCATCCATGTATTCACAGGCTCAGCCTTAGAGCGGAAATATATCCAGCAACTGCATTTCTGGTGCTTAGTCTTCATCTACCATTGTCTTAATTTTGGCAGGAAGCTAACCATCAGTGTGTCTGGAAGGGTATACACAGAATACACAGGGAAATGCAAGTGACAGAATTACAGAATGGTTGAGGTTGGAAGGGACCACTTAAGGTCACCTGCTTAAGCAGGGACGCCTAGAGCCTGTTTGCCAGGACTCTGTCCAAATGGCCTTTGAGCATCTCCAGGGATGGGGACTCTGCAGCCTCCCGGGGCAATCTGGGCCTGTGCTTGGTCATACTCAGAGGTTCCTGATGTTTGGACAGAGCCTCCTTGGTTTCCATTTCTGCCCATTGCCTCTTATCCTGCCACTGAAAATAGCCTGGCTGATGGAGACGAATTATTCTTCATGCATTCCATGACTCTCTTGAATTGGTTTCCATCACTCCTCCATGCTATGTAGGTTATCATCCTCTTCCTGTTAGAGCTCAAAATGCTGGTTTCCATCTTTACAGTCCTGGGCCACACAAGGGTTTGGGTTTTTTAGTTTTCCTGTGTAGTATCAGCGCTGAAGCCACCCTTAAATATGATGAGTATTCAGAGGTGTATCTGGAAAACACCGATGTCAGCCTAGCTACCCCTCCATCATAACCTGAGCAACCAATCCACAAGTATGTAATGCAAAGTGTGGCATACAAGGGGCTGCATGCCCTGCACCTCCTTTTGGTGGCTGAAATAGCTTTTAGAGGGTACAGTTGCCAAGCATGACCTGCCAAAGTGACGTCATGAGCTCTGCTGTTGTAAGTCAGTTTAGTCTTGATTAAAATTTCACGTTACTTTCATCTGAGGCATTTAATCAGCTATTGAAATATAAAAGAAATATTGATGTTATGTTTTTGTCCTGCAGTAAGGTCTGTGAGTCTGTTATGTGTCTCAAAGCAAATACGACAACACTGTGCAAAAGGGAAAAGAGATTTTTACCGTGTTTTGTTTATCTCTAAAGAGAAGTATAATTGAATGATAATATTTCTGTTAGCGTGAAGCAACAATGGAGAAAGGTGGTGAAGAAATAAACCTCCTGTTCTTATTTAGTAGAAGATTTTATTGGATACTGGGGAAAAAAAAAAAAAAAAAAAAAAAAAAACAAAAAAACACTGAAGGTGGACAACATACCAAAATAAGACCTAGGCTTAATTGCATAGAAAGTGAGAATTTCCTAATCCATTCGGTGAAGACCTGAGCTGAGATCAAGAGAAGTCACCCTTTCTGTTCCTGTTTGCAAGTCAGTGGGTATTGCAGCAGTACAAAGAAAAATCTGGTTTGTAAACTGAGCAGCATTCCTTGAGTAAGTTCAGTTCTCCACAATTTTCTGTAAGTATTGTTTTTTTTCAAAGATTCAAGTGCCAGAAAATTAGTTTAACAATAGCTGAAACACAATTAGAAAATGCACGGACATGTTCTTCACCTCTTTTCTTCCTTGTATGGTCTTTTTTGCAGAACTTCTGTGCTCATCTCACTTGACATGGAAGTAAAATGATTATTTTTTTTCAACACTAGCTGTAAGTCAGAGGGCTGAGTCTTTTTAAGTAGTATTGGAAAACAGTGTTTTGTGAGTTCCAGAGGTAGAAAATAGAGATATGTCCCATACGCTCTGTTTTTTCATTGTTGGTATTGACGTTTGTTTGGCAAAATACTGTGTTTATGCATCTAAGGTTCTCTTATTCTCAAACTCAAAATTTTTAGGTTCTTGTATTTGCATCTGTTGCAGCCCTGTCTGATTCTTTTCAGAGCAAGAGTTTTGTTTAAGTGTTAGTGTATTAGCAAATAATTTGCTGACTGGAATTAACTACACGTGCAATCTACTCAAGTTGGCATTTCCTGTGGGAATGGAGCAGCTCCGTTCTCTACATCGAGCTAAGGTCTGGGAAGTCCTGTCTCTTAGGTGAAGGGCTGCTGATCCAGCAGCCCAGTGTATGAGTGTGTGTCTTTGTGTGTAGAGTGAAAAAGATGAGATATACCAACCATTTTTAAGGATTGTCATTCATATCTTGACTTTGGAAGGACATATTTTCTTGAATTTTGAAGTGCAGGAGTTTCAGGCACATTCCTTGCTTTCTTCAATGTTTGTTTGAAAACTACCTTGACTTGCTTCTCTGGAGACAAACAAGAAAAAGAAAATACCTATAAACCTTGTTATTCAAGAATATTTGTATATTACTCAGTAGTCCTTGAGGCTATATGTTCACATCATTTTAGTGAAACTGGATAATAAGTGCAAAGCATAACTGAAACTATTTATGATAATTTTTCTTAAAATTATTAACAGGCACCCAAATTAGAATGTTGTATATTATATTTTGGGAGGCTTTTTGTTTGTCATTTCTACTTTTCACATAGTAATAACCTGTATAAACTGCATTTTTTTTCTGTATGGTGTCTTCTTTTTTCACCCCCAATTGCAATGTGACTTTTTATCTCCACCCTGAGTTTTGTATATGGACCTGTATAGCTTCTGGGGAGGGCTGTGGGTGCTGCATCTCCCTCCTTACTAATCTGACATGAAGAACTCTGTTGATTGTTTTATCTCCATCTGTGCTGCATAATCCTCTGTGGAATGTAATGCAAATATGTTTCAGATAAACTCCCTGAAAAACTTGTTATTGTTTGTTTCAACTGTGTAGTGTCACTGAAGAAGCACTTTCTAAACCAGGAATGCACAAGAGCAGGAGTTTGGAAAGTGGACAGTCAAATCAAGGGCCCTGATAATGTCTCTGGAGCACAGCAGGATTGTACTGGAGGTCTCCTGTCCAGCAGGAGGGAGTGTGGGAGCTTATTCCTGGGACTGGGTCTGGATTCAGGGGTGCCTACTTTGAGGAAAGGAGGTGTTGAGTGTATGTGCCTTTTGTCTCTGACAACTCAAAGCATCAATGAATTAGTGACAGATTGCTGTCTGAAAGCGGTAAAGTTCCATGAACTCAAGAGTCTCCATTTCTCCCCGCAGACGTGCCCAAAGCTGGTACCCACCAGCTGGCACGGGCAGTGGTGCATGGGCGGATGCTGTGTGGCTCAGCAGGTCCAGCACTGCCCGGGAGCAGTCGCACCTGGAGAGAGGTGTCAGCTCCAGGAACTGACTCAGCTTCTGCTGAGTTCCTATCAGCATGCTCTACCACTGGCTTGGAAAAGAAAAATTACCTCTTTCATACTGCCACTTAAGCATTTATGGTCTGTATCCTAGATCACTTTTTCAGGGTTTGACCCTGGCTGTTAAATCACTGCTCTGCTTTTGAAAGTTGTGCTGAAGCCGACAGCCAGTTTTTATTATACCACTTGGCTTTGGTAAATCCTGGAAATTGCAAGTTAGCTGTCAGTTTTGCTTTTATTAGGTAAGAGAAAGAAGTAGGATTTTGAGAAGTACATGGTTAAGACGTTTATACCTGTTTGAGCTTTTTACTCATTCGTTGACGAAATCTGGTCTGTGTATAGGGAATTTATAAATGAAGATCTGTTTGAAAATTGAAGTAGCTTGTCATATTCCTGGACTTGTTGGCTCAGGAAATGAAGTGCTTGTCCCCAGAATATTGAATGCTGTGTATCAGGGGAATCAGGATTCCCCAGGTCATCATGGCAGTGGGATTCAGTGGTCAGCTTTCAGCTCAAGAGGTAGCTGCTGGCCCTTGGTGTAGGCATCTCTTTCTCCATGGGCACTGCAACTTCCTTGACCGGTACTCTGAGAGCACTGACCAGGTGGGTACTTCTTGTCACTTGTGGTGGTTGCCTGGTTGGTACATGGCTGATCTGTAAAATAGCCTGTTCCCCTCTGTCCCTCACAGTCTGTGCTGAGTTGACACAGGTAACTCTTTACCCTGTGGGCTTTTGGACAGCACAACTCCTTGTTCTTTTCTATTAAGTTTAGCTCAATGTACTGTTAATCTCGGAGCTGAAAAAGATGTGAGAATGTTGAGCTGAAAATACTTGTCTTTTTCTAAATCCCCCCACCCTCAGACCCTGCCTTGGCTGTGTTCTCATTTCTCATTTTCACAACACTGGAGGAAGCACTGCCAGTTTGAAGTGTTTTTCTCAGGCTGTGCAAAATCTCTTTTCATAATTTATAGCCTTGAGGTAAAACTTTTCAATGTATTCTCATATTTTACTAAATAAGACATGCCTGTTTTTTTTATTTCCATACCTGGAGAGCACAGGAATATGATCACATAGATCAGATCTTGAGATACCTAGCCACTTTACTGGTACATGCATTTCTGTGAATGTTTCAGGCTGATGCTTTTTGCCCTTTTTCAGATGTTAAGCTTTAATGGAGGCTAGAAGATGGGTTTCTCCCAACAGTGAGCCAATTGTAGGAGCAGCTTTCCCCAGGCCCTCTTCCAGGGAAGGCAGCTGAAATGTGCATGGGTTTTGTTCTGCTGCGGGCAGTGGAGAAGACAAAAGGTTGTGTGTAACTGATGGCTGAAAGGAACAAGTTGGAAACAAGGAGAAGATTGATTACCTTCCAATACAGTTTTGTGCCTGGGTAGTTTCCCAGTATTTTCCTGTCAGTCTCTTGCATCTGAGTGGAATTTCAGACATATTTCAAACCTAAGGCCACTTACAGGTACACGGTTATTTTAGAGAAGACTGTAAGTAAAAACTGAATCTGATGCAACAGATAACTCTTGGAGCTTAAAAGGTGATGAGAACAAATGTTATGCTTAGCCCTGCTGTGGAATTTCTCTAAACAATATAGAATAAGCCAAGATTAAAGAAATAACACAAAAATGTTTGCTGTAATTTCATATTGAGTCTTCAGGCTGCAATTCTAGATCAAACTACAAAAAAAAAAAAAAAAAGAAAAAAAGAAAAAAAAAAGTTACATTCTGTCTAGGATATTTGCCCAAAAAGATAGCATTACACCCACAATATATTTTGCCTGTTTGGACAGTACGTGTAGAACAGCCTGGCCTGTGAGCAGAAGTAACTTTTTATGAGACACAGAAAGCATTGCCAACTGCTAAGCTATTTGTGGTACCGTGTTATGGCTAGCAGAGGAGAGCACTAAGGCTCTCAACAGTCCTAAAAATATGTCATTAGGGGTGTGTGCCAAATGCTGACCAGTCTTAGCAGAGCTTCAGGCGTGAAAACTGCATACAGCCTTGCGCGCATTCACACAGAGTTACTCAGATATCAGCAGAAATGCATGGGCAGATGCAATGGGTGTCTCAGCATTGTGGACAAGTGCTGAACCACCTGAGATTTCCATATGACATTCACAGCTTGCTAAGGAGGCGCAGTTTGTCTCCTCAGCTGTAAGATGCCCATTCTCTTCAGCATCTCCTGTTCCGAGCGAAGAATTGAGGCAGAGAGGAAGTTTAAACATTTGTGAAAACTTGGGTTTGGGGAGCTGTGCCTTTCAATCTGAATTATTGCTCTAATTACTGATGTTTTTGAAAACATTTTTCAAAATAGCTTCTAAATTCTCTGTAGAGAATGTAACTGGGCATGCATGCATCATTGCTGCAGAAGCTGTAAGGACTTGGGACAGGGTGGGAGAAGCTTCAATAATTCAAACGTATGGGAGAGAGAGTTGAACTACAGGAAAATCCACAGGCTTCTGTGGTTACAGGATTTTATGCAGGCTTAGAAATTGTATTAACAGCTTCAACTGTTGAGTGCACACAAGCAATTTCAGAGTTGGCAAAGTTGTAATCCCAAATTGTGTTGCATTTATGGCAGTAATATGACAATAATTATACCTTTAAGAACTGGAATCAAACTGTTGTCATGGTAAAGCCATTGTACATCAATCTTGAGTACCCACTTAACAGACTATTTTATTTATATGTCTGAATAAAAGAAAAATCCTTTGAAGGATTTCAGATTCTCAGGAAATGTGATAATTTCATGGACAAATTTTCATCAATGGAGTTTGAGTAATAGTTTGATCTAAAATTGGTACATAACAGGTAAATATCATTTTGTCTTTGTAAAAGCTTGATTATGGATATGTTCTGATGTGAGATGTTTATTTTATGGCATTAATCTTCACTGCTTAAAAAGAAAAAATGCCGTAAATATAACAGGTCGTGATATTTGCAAGGTTCTAAATTCAAATGCTTTACTTCAGTGTGACTTCTGAGTATTTTTTTAACCTTTAACATGGATCCAGACATGCCTACTCAAAGGGTTTCTCAGAGGAACCAGAAATTTTCTTCATGGGTTACTCGCAGTTAAATGACATCCTTCCTTACTGAAAAGGGGAAGTATCAGCTGCACGATGGGACTCATGGTTATGTATAAAAATCTAACCTCAGACAGGCACATTTCTTTTCTTGTCTGTCCAAACTGCAACCTCATTGTCAGACACTTGATCTCCCCTTATCAAGCCATGAGGAGACCTTTCAAAAGTGGGTGTTTTAAATGCATGACATTTTAAACAATACCTAAATAGCAGCATTCTGTTTTAGTGCTTAATTATGGCTGAATGTACACTTTCACCAAAGGTGCTGCTGCAGCATTTGTGGTTTTTCTTCATCTGACGGTGCTGAGGTTCCAATGTGATGCGATAACATTCACTATTTCGTGCTCTGCAGGAGCACTGGGTTATTTTTGCTGCAGTGGCAGCTGTTTGATGGGGCTAAATCTGAGTGGCCAGAGGCTTATTTTCTATAAGGAATTGCACAATTGGCATATTGGGTTTAAGTGTGAAATATCCTGCCCTTCTGGCTGGAGACCACAGGGTCCATAAGCAGAACAGGTGGACGTGGGTGTTTTTGTTTTGGTTCCGGCCCCTCTCACCCCCTGGTTGCAAGTCACCCCCCAGCCCTTCATGCCAGGGTGTATTCCCTGTGGTAAACCAGCCCTTAGCTGAAGGTCTGCTGCTGCCAGTAGAGCAAACACTTAAATGATGAGAGAGACATCAGGAAATAAGCCTGGGCTGTGGAAGAGTAAAGAATTAGTATAATTACAGAGTTTATCTGAGGGATACCTTAGGAAAGCAGCTGTAACAGGAAATCACGAAGTCTGGTTGGTGTAATAAGCAAGGGATATAGATTCATTTCTGTAAAGCTATTTTGAGATCCAAAAAGCTTTATGCTTTATGCAGCAGTTGGCAATACAGTAAAGAAATAACTAACAAGATTCAGGCAGAACTCAAATACTCTTAAAGGACACAGAGGGGAAAACTTTAAAGCAAAAAAACTGTTTCAAACAAGTCAGGTAAGCAGACCAGTAAAGCAACCTGATATTCATGGCCACATACAGCCTCTTGGAGCAAACAGGAAGCTATCCATTGATTTTCAGTAAAAGTAGGGTTATATCACTTGTTCTGCTAATTGTTCACACATTGTGTGCTTTCAGAAGGCTTGCATGGAAAACTTCAAAAGTGAATTGAATAAACTTTGCAAACTGTTGGAGATACACACTTGACAGAGCAATGTGAGGAAGTCCCTCAAGTCCCTACCTTTTATATATAGTACTGAGAACCACTGCCATTTTAAACTCATGCAGTGAGAGAGACAGAGATGGGATAAAAATTTATCTCTAAAGCACCCTTGTCTTTTAGTATTTATTCAAATGCTTTCAAAGTCTGAAAACAAGAAAAGTGCAATCATTAATGATATTTTTGTCTTTTTCTTCTTTCTTGTTCTTCACCCATAATTTGATCACTGTCTACATTAATTCTCTCATTTGCAGAAATTTATTTCTGATTCCTTTCTTGTCGGCTCTCTTTTGCAGCTTAAATGTATGTATTTTTTTACCTCTCATGTTTAAGTTTGGGCTCCCTTTTAACCACCCTGTAGAGTCTCACCCTTTGCTTCTGAGTAGCCAGACAGCTATTTCAGTGTAGGAGCCTAAGCAATTTTAACAGCTGCAGATTCTTGGGTGTAATGGATGTCTTTGGTTAGAAAAAACAGCCATTGAAATGATATGTTCCTTGCATTTGAGAACCGTTCAGTGGAAGAAAGCAGGTCTGATAGGTTTTTTTGGGACAATGGAGACTTCACAACTAGATGTACCCAATGGTGGTCTCACTAAAGGGAATGCTGGAATTGGGTATTTTGATGTCTTCTGGTTTTATTGCATACAGTGCAGCAGCTAGCTCATACCTAGATTTTCGGTGCCTTGCTTTGAGTGGGTGGTTGGACCAGGCGTCCTTGACTTCCCTTGCAGCCTAAATTGTTTTTGATTCTGTAACTTTATCCTTTTTTTTGCTGAGTTGGGTGTAAAAATATGTTTGCACCTTGATTGCTCTTAGCAGGTATGGCAAACTGAAACCATGGCACTTCATAATAAAGGTAGTTCAAGATTTATACCAGGGATGCATGTTGCCATGGTGATGATTAGAGGAGCTCTTGGTTGACACAGTTGGTCTGCTGTTATGAGAGAAAGTCCGCTCCTCTCTGCATAGCATAAATGGAGAACTGCTGCTCTCATGTTTTCCTTCGCCCTTCAGCAGGACCTGCTGCTTTTGCATCTGCAGCAGCACAGGAACAAATGCAAGAGAGACCCCTGTGAAGGACTGAGCTCCGGTTTCCTGGCTCTTAGTGCAGGTAGCCAGCTTAGTCATCTTTCAGTTGTCAAGGAGGCAGGTCCCTCAGTATTTGGAAGTTGCCTAGAGATGCTTTGAACTTATTTAGGTATCTGAATAAGTCTAAAAAGCTGACATCTGCCTATAAATATTTATTGCGAAAACCAGTAAAGTCACCTTGGATTTGTTATAAGGAAACTAACCAGATTGTGTTACCAGCTTGGAGATCCCGCAATTGTCTCTGTGTAGGCTGGCTTCAGTCAAGTGGTACACAGTAGCCCAGGCATCAGATATTGCTGTTTTCTCTTGTTACCTTGACACTGAACACAGTGGTGAGTGCAGCATGAAGCCATCTGAGCTTGGTTCTCTGAGATGGAGTTTGGAAAGCAGTAACATTATCCATACTTGTTCTTGAACAAGAAAATCAGCATCTCTCTCCTTCCACACTAGGACAATTAATGGAGAGCTGGCTCCAGAAAAATGTATTAATTAAACACAAATTCCCAACTTCTGAGGTCTAAAACCACTCCAAAACCTGTATACTAACAATGTTTTTGTTTAGTGCATGTGATTTCCATGTGTTCTTTTTTTTTTTTTTTAATGGTGTCTGAAATTTTGCAACCTATGGATTTGAAAGGGGGGTGCTGTGGGTTTAAGTTTGAGGAAAGAATCACCACAGATCCATTGCGAGTGTCTGGTTTTGATGAAAGACAGAGCTTGATAAAGAAGAGCAGTTGATCAGTCATCAGTAATTTTATTATACGTTATGGGAGTCATTTATCCAAGAGTTAATGAGACATTCCAAGGAATATGATACACTGAAGACCAGACAAAAGACTTGTGATATCCTCCTGAATGTCTCTTCCTCTTTAATGATGTTCTAGTAGTGCCCACAGGAGAGCAGTGTTCTCTTCACTGGCATTTGTAACCAGTCCAGGCTCAGAGCGCTTACACTCCAAGAAGATAAATGATGGGAGAAAGCTGAAAAGATTATTAAAAAATCCTTATTCAGTCAAAACATGTTGTTCAGAATGTAACCTCCAAACCTGGACGGTATTAGTGAGCTAACTATTTTAGGCACCATAGCACAGTAGGGTTTTGGTGAGAGTGTCATTCCTTAGCTAGAAATATAATATAAGTCTTTAAAGAATTTCTGGTCTGAGTAACAAAATGAGATACATTTTCGTCACAGAGGGACACAAGGTGAAAAGTTCAGGTCTGGATCCACTTTGGGTTTGGTCTATTTATATGGATAAATCTGATAAAATGCAGCTGCGAGCTTCAGATTCGTGTTTTTCTAATGTTTAGGAGATCTTGGAGTCAGTTGGGTTTTGCACCTTCTGCCGTTTCCAAGCGTCTGCTGCTAGGGAAGGAGCGGTGCCACTGAACAACAGAGCTCGACTTCTCATGCTGGACTTGTGTGGGAATCATGCTGTTTCAAAAGTAGATTGAAATCCTAGATCATAGCCATCAGAGCTAAAGCATCTTGACAACTCCCCTCGCACCCCCCTTGCTACTCTAAAATTATTTTCAAGTCTAAAATCTGCTGAGTAATAAAGCAAGATGCCGTTCAGGTCTCTGATCAGGGTCTGAGCAGCGAATAAATTGCTGGCCATGCAGCTAAGTGAAGTTCCAAGTGCAACAAAATTTGTGAAGGCATTTGGCTCCACTACCCAGCTATTTGAAAACCCAGGTGTAAGCAGTGCATAGCAGCAAATCACATACCTCTCCAGCTGGAGATTGGCATTTTATGGGGCGGTGTGTGATGTGGCAGCTTTGCCTCTGCTCCTCTTAAATTAAAACTAATCTGTTCTGAATGTAACAAATGTCTGGTGCCATTCTGCATCCATTAAGAAATCTATTTATGTTTGACTTGTGCTTACAGATAAATCTATCATGAAACAACTTAAAGTAGCCTGCTCCAAAGCCATATCCGAATTTCTATTAAGTATGAAAATACTCTTCTGCCCATTTTAAATATGAGAAAAAACAAACAAAAAATAGCTAAGCAAGACTAATACTTAATCTTTGCACACAAGTGATGTTTTTTGCTTTGGGCATTTGTTCACAATTACAAGTGCTGAGGAATTTAATGGTTGAGGCATAGCATGCTTGCCGGGGTAAGATTGTGTTGGGGTTGTCCAAGTGTACATCAGTTCTTCACCTCCCAGATCACTTTCTTTGTAATTAAGTCTGGTCCAGGAGAAAGGATTGTGAAGATGCTTATGGTATAAATGTAAGAGCCAGTGAGGCACTAGCTGATATTTAAAGAGAAACCTGTTCATGCAGCCAGATGCAGCTCCTACTTCTCTCACTTGAGAGCTGCAGCAAGGGCTTACCTCAAAGGGATTAACTTGCAGCTGGCAGAATCTATCCATTGGAATACTTAATAGGAAGGTCCCAATGAGACTTAGCAAGCTCTTTAGTGAGAAATTAAAACTTATCCAGAGTTCACTGGCATGCTTGAGAGTTGGCAGAGCCTCAGCTGCTGTCTTTCATGCGGTGTTGTTTTGTCATGCAAAGCACAGATTGCGCCAGAGTGGAGAAAAATGTTCCTGACTGTAAATGCTCTATTCTCCCATCTTTCCAGCACAAGGAGTGCTGTCTAGGGAGGTGTGATCAAATTTTCTGCCAGTACAATGATGTGAAACACAGCATTGAGTTTGTAGACCCAACAGTTCTTTGCATGACATGAAGAGGAGGGGGTGCTGGAGGAGACAGACTTTTGATTCTACTCACCAGTTTAAGGGCAGTCAGTGCCACTGAATTCAGCCTATCAAAAAACTTGAATTGCCCCTAAGATCATTCACAATTATCCTTGAGAAAAGCTCAAATCTTTTGAGGCAGCCTGCCAAGAAAAAGTAATCCCTATACATATTTATTTGCAAAGTTGCCTTTTTGGTCCATTTGGGCAGGGAGGGCAGGGAAAGAAGGTCGAGAGATGCCCCTGCATGTTACCTGTTACCCTGTGCCAGGGGTATTTTGAGACTTAACATGGGTTTTTACTCTCACCAGATGCTCAGTGTGCTGCAGAGCCTCCTGGAGCCCTGCTAGCATACAGATCCCAAACACTCTAAGCTATAGAGGTGGCTGAGCAGGAGCTGTCCCGTTTGTCTCTCATGTTAGAGAGACAGAGATCCTGAGGCAGACGGGCAGGAGGACCAGCAGGCTGTGCATGCTGCAGTACAGCAAAAATGGACCAGGCCATCTAGTTTGTTACTAGTGTTCGATTAAAAAAGCATACTTTTTTATCTGATTTTGTAGCACCTTAGTTATTTGTAGGAAAGATCTGGGATTTTATCTGATAATTTTATCTACTTTTATTGTTCCTCATGAGTATACTGCAGGAGGCCATGCCGAGCATGAAATCAGCCTTGTAAAGAAAACAGCTTGTTCCCATTATGACAGTAAATGAACGCTAAAAATGGGTTCGTTAGTTACAACAGATGAATCCCAGCATTCCCTGAAGTTATATTCAGATAATAATACAAGATTTCACATTTCCACTTGGCATAGGAAATGAATGTGTGATTGGAAGTCAGCACCACAGAGCCTGCAGTAATAGGTGATATTTATAAAATGTATTTTCTTGGTAGTCAGCTCCTCAAGATTTTGTTGTAACAATGCCAGGTCCCAGACAGCATCATATACCAAGTCTTCTTTGCAAATTACATCACCGGAAGAGTTTCACGCATTATACCCATTCTCATCTGATAGATGAAATCTGTGCCTCCACAAGCATAGGATAATCAGATTCTGCTGTACATGGATGTCTAATACAAGTTTATTGAAGATGTCTTGGTCTCAGCTGATCAGTAATTCCTTTCCATTTAATGCACTGATGTTTGTGTGAGTTACTAATTTAAAACCATACTTGCAATTTCAGGGAAATGCTTAGTCTGTAAATTGTACCCATAATTTTCTGATGACCTAACATTTATACTGGTACTAACAGGCCTTGGTTGTAATAATGATTATGGATGGAGCTGATAGAAGATCAGATGCCCCAGCACTGGGTTCAGTGCAGATGAAAGCAAAACTGATGGTCAGAATGGGGGGGTTGGTGTCAGATGAAAGGCAGTCAGTGAATCGGACCAATAATCTGTACTGAACCAGAGGAAAACAAACAAAACTAAGCAGATGGCAGGAAGCAATTCACAGGTTGAGTTTCCACAGCCAGGGCTCGGTAGCAGTGATCTGAATATATCAGTGAGTCATTTTCAGGGTATTTGTTTCTTCTCTCAGAAGCGTTTTTCTAGATACATGAAATAAAGAAATCTACCAAGGCTGTTGGTTGTGTTGAATGACAGAGAATGTCTGTCTCCAGAAATATGCAAAATAGAAGGGAAATTCTGCTTTCTAAAAGATTTTAAAAATACATAAAAGACAGTGTGAAGGTTTCATTATAGATCCTGCAATTGCATTAAGTGCTAAGAAAATGTCACTTTTCTTTCTCAACAAGGTATGTAACCATTCAGACACTTTTCAGTTGGGGAAATGAGGATCCTGAAAAAAAACAGTGGTTTAGAGAATCATTTTTATGATCACCATATGGGGAAAGAGTCTACATTTTAATATTTGTGTATGTCTAATCCCACCACTGTCAATGGGATTTAAAATGCCTCCTTAATCAATGTGATACATATGGTAGATGTCATGGAGTGATTAATGCAGTGTAATGCAGTAGCCACTGTATACAGGGAAGCCTCCCATGTGGCTGTAAACATCTGCTTTTGTTATCAATGACTCTGGAGTCATCATAGTTGGCAAAGGGGAAAAACAAAACAAAGACAGGTTTGTAAAACAGACTTTCAGCTTTCATCTATGTGGGGGCCCCTGAAGTGAAGTGCCCTTCTGGGAGCAAATGGATCTATGGATGTCCTCTCTCTCTAGGTATCAAGGAGATCCCTCTGCCTCCATCAAATGGTTATTCTTAGTTGAAGGATCCCAGCGTCTACACAGAAATTATTTTTGTTGAACCTCTGGTGAATAGCAAGTTTTTGTGCATGTGTGTGTGAGTGAGAGGAGAGATTTACAATACAAAGGTATACTGTTTTGCTTTAAACTAATACTTCTGCTCCTGCTGATGAAGTTCTTTATTGCTGGCCCAAATAACCACAGCTCTGTTAGTCTGTTGAGAGTGGTGGCTATGTGTGGTGTGGGTGTTCAAGATGCCAGCTCCAAAGGAGAGGCTCCTAATGTTGTTTGACATGTTGCAGCATAACCCAGAGCACTGTCTTTCCCAAGGGGGGAGGTGTCAGGGCATTGATTTCAGTATCACTTGGGTGTGTGTGTCTTCACTTGTCATCTCAAATCTGCAATGCCTGTGTCCCAAAGGTGAAACATCTTACCTTTGAGATTTGACAAAATGCCATTTTCAAGCACAGTGTGTGTACTGTGGCACCATGGTGGCCTTTCTGAAACAGCAGGTGACATTTTCATAATTTTTCACTTGCAAAGTGGATCTTTCAGAGGTGTGGTGGCCCTGTCCAACTGTGCTGTGGTGTCCCATGCAGTCGCATTGGGGGGACAGAAATGAGCCCACCTTGATTTTTGTCCTGATAGCCTTTTGTTGGGACAGGCATATGAATACACTGCTGCTGTATGTGAACACACTGGCTTCAGCAGCTGGAACAGTACAAGGAGAGAATCTAGGCTCTGGGAACTTACAGCTCCTGGTGCCTGGAAGCCTGTCAAATGTTTTAAACTGATGCTGCAATCAAAATATTCACCCGTCATAAACTCCATTTGCAATCTCCGGCACAGGCAGTGATTTGCCCCTGTAATCTTCATCTGTTTCACTTCTGTTTAAAATTAGGCTTTCTATTATTTTGGTAGTACATGCTGACAAGAATTTTGTGGGTGTGATATTTAATGTTTGCTGCTTTCCGTTGCTTAAACAGCAAAATCACTCCAAATCCAATGGAATGGAGTATAGAGATGGAAAGAATGATCTAAACTTTAACCACCTCATTGACATTTTTATTCACTTACCCCATGGACCTTGTTATTCCACGTTAGTTTGTAGATGCATGAGATGTCTCATTTGAATACAGACCCTTTTTGAGTGTTTTGCCCCATTACTAGCTCAAGTAACTCTTCTCATTTTTATGATACAGCAGTGATAGTGTAACGCAGTCAGAAAGCTCTTTAAAAAATACTTTCCATGGAAATAGTTACAGCTGCAAGTGGATACAACATTCTTCAGTATCTTTTTGTTGTTTGTTTTTAGTTTTTTAGCTGCACCATTACCCTTTTCCCCCTGCTTTCCCTGAGCCTGTGTGTATGCATGTCTCTTCCTCATCTTCATTTCTGTTGGATATAATTCTTTCTGGGTAAATGCTGTCTCTTGTGAGCTTTTTTTGATATATAGGCTCTTTGTTTTAAGACAGCTGTAGTGTCAGGCCCACCCACACTGTTCTGTCCCTATTGCTTTGAAGCCAATATTTCAAACATAAAATAGCCGTCAAGTCTTTGCTTTGGTTCCGCTTGCTGGGGATGGCATGAAAACAAAAGTTTTTGTGTTTTGGGCTTTCATCTAAGTGAGCCAAATGAGTAAAAGTTTCAAGGATTTCAACCAAGGACTTGTCATGAAAGCTACTTTTGACTAAGACTAAAAAGTTTATCAAAAGGGAGGAAAGTACAAACCAAATGTGTGCATACCATATCTCTGTAACTTTTTGGTGGTTTTTTTGTGCTTGTCTTGTGGGTGAAAAAAAGAAGTTCATTTTTGCCCTCACTTAATCTCTTCAGATTTAGACAGAACTGTGTCTGTGGATTCTGCAGGTTTGATCTATAGGAAGGGGGAGCAGTTTGTCTCCAGACAGAGCAAACTGGTGTGATGTCAGTTTGTGCTGCTGGACCAGCACTGTCCTACCCCATCTGGGTGGTATGGAAATGCTGCTGTCTGAAGTCATTCCCATGCCAAAGCACTCACACAACTCTGTTCACAGTCTTTTGATTTGTCCTTTGGAAAGCAGTCTGAGAGAAAACAAAAACATGACCAAGCGACACACGAACATGTTTATCTAGTGGCAAAAGTCTTTGGTGGGTAGATAGTGCAGTGGTGTTCTGAAGGCTGTAGCCTGGGAAGTAATTTCCACCCACCTGCAAAAGATTTCTTTTAGTTAGGATTTTCATAGGACAGTATCTCAAAAAGAGAAGGAAAAGGAAACATGCCTGCCGGTGTACTGATTCACTGTAGCTGAGTGCTAAGAAAGTAACTGCAAGGGAAAATTGAAGGCACATACTAGGCATTTAGGATTCCCAAATGATTTAACCTGCCTCCTACAGCACATGTAGCATGGCTAGAGTGCTCCAGCTCCAGAAGTGTTGATTTCTTTAGGCAAATTCTTATGTAATGACAGAAAAATGATGCTTGATTCTAATTGGATGATAAAGTCTCATTTATTTTGATAGTCTTTAGAGAGAGCTATCTCTATTGCTGCATTCAGGCTCATCTATGAATCTAGGGCTTAGGGAGTAATTGAATCTGAAGTTCAGATCCTGAGTTGCTTCTCACAGGAACTTTGATTCTTTTATTATTATTTTTTTCATTACTGTTTTCTAGTGTCAGAGATTTTGAAGTGAGATGATTTTCTGATCACTTAGAGCTAGCAATCTTGTTCATCCAGGGTATTTTACTTACAATCTGTAAACTATAATCTGTCTGTTGTCACAGTTCATGATGGGGGGAAGGCCGGCATGCCAAAGGAAAAGCAGTTGCGGTGGGTGTTGCTTTACATCTTTCAGGGCATGTAATTTTCCAGTGAAATGTCTCTCTTGGTATTCATATATTTGATAAATTACCAGCCATATTATGGGTAGAGGAAAACAACAGTGTATTTTGATCAAAAGTGTGACTAAAACAAGGTACCAAAAAGATTCAAATGGCACAATATACTTTGGTCATATGTACATTTGTATATGTGCATATGTTTCTTGCAAATTCATTGTATATGATTGTTTAGTATTGATGATGGATGTGATATAACACAGAGGACAAATCCGGGTAGTTTCTGGCTATCCATAGCATTTGATGTCTTGTGGACTTCTGTAAAGTATGTTAATGCTCTTGAAAGAAATGGGATGTATGGACTTACTTAAAAATCTGACTACCTTTGTCACTGTAAGCACTGTAACTAACCCAGCCCCACAGCAGCTAAAAGATCTGTGTAAAAACACACTGCTGGGCTGTGGAAGTGACCTTGTACGAACATCATCTCTAATTCCACTTCTTGTCCTTCATTAATTTCTGCTCTCATTGGAACAGGGTTTGGCTCTGGTTTAGCTGTGTTGCATGTCTAGTCACAAGCAAGCTTTGCTGAGGATTGCTGAAGCACCCCAGAAACCCCAGAATGATTAGTAGCTCCCAAATTCAGTAGTAGACATTTTAATGGATAGCACCTCTCACTCTCACAGCCCCAGCGGATGCTTGGCTTTTCTTCCTGCCTTGGGAGCACAAGGTGAGCAGGTCCCTGCAGTCCCCCGTGGGCACAGGAGGGGAGAGGGCAGGTGTCTCACACAGGACTGTGTCCTCTCTGAAATGTCTGCCTCTGTGAGGAGGGTGCTACAGGGTCTGCCCAGGGCTAATGTCTGTGCTTTGCAAACAGAACCAGAAAAGCAAGTGACTTTTGCAGGTCTTCATCTCTCTGAAATGTTGAGGGATTGTTCCAGCCAAAGTTTAAAGTGCTTTATCCTTGCTTGTAGGTGAGGAGAGATCTTCTAACTCCCCTCTCAGTTGTTTCTCCTACAAAAATTTCCTGGATGTTGTTATGCCACAGGAAAAGGGCCGTTTTCTCTGTATGATTTATTTAGTTTGATTAGCTGTTATCTCTGTTAATTAGCTATGAAATATTGCAAGACCAGTGCTATCTGACCCTCCAGGACATGTATGACAGAGTGAAAGAAAAAATAGCTGTCCTGTACTGACTCATGGCCTCTGAAAGAAAAGAGGAGAAGATGTAAATAACACAGATATGCTTTATAAAGACAGCAGTCAGAGTAAGCCAAAGTTGCCTCCCATATTTTTCTTTAACTGTGTTATAGGAAATGGTTTTGAATTGTTTTATTTCCTAATAGTCACATCCTTATTAGCCTTGTGTTTTTCCTTCCCTTACCCCTCCTGTGGGCTGTGTTGTACGTGGGAATTTCTAGCCTGTAAAACTTAAAAACTCGTGATAGAAAAAGAGTTTATAATTTACAGAATCATTAGTCTGTGTCCTTGTCCGCTCGTCTACGTGCACATGCTGGAGTATCCCATGTTTTGCTGTTGATATGGACAACGTTAGGATTATGCAGACTTTTTAACTGGCTATTTATGATTTTATTGGTCTTCATAAATTAAATGTCGCCTTTATTTTAGGAAGGACATGTCAAAATGCCAGAATGAAGGGATTGAGGGGAAAACTCCATTGTTCCCTTCAAATGCAAATTCTTTTCTTCCTCTTTCTCCTCTGCACTTCATGGAGTGATTGGCGTAGCACAGCTTGCCTGAAGTTTGAGCTCCCTGTTGCAGGGAACCCTCTGACGTTAACTTTGTACTTAAATGTGCAAATTCCTTCTTTTTCTTTTTGCCGTTTTCAGAAACTAATGAAATCATAGCTGATTTTTCTCACTTGAACCGTGGTTTAAGTTTTGGAAAAAAGACCTCTACTGCCTTTTTTTTTTTTTTTTCCTTTCTCCACAACTGTATACATTTTCAGTTAAAAGCTATCATCTCTGTGCACTCAGAGATTATTTGTATTCGTTTTGTTTTCCCATTTTATTAGCTTTATTCCTAAATGTTATCAGTGAGTTAGAGCTGAGCCCTTTTAATTCAAATGGCATAATGCCCAATCCTCTGAGATTAGCTGGCAAGCAATTCTGGGCATGGTGCCACCTGGCATTTCTCAGAAAGGGGCTGCTAATGAAACACCGGAAAAAAATAAGATTGTTCCAGACATGCAAAACCCTGAAGTTGCAGGGAGTGAGGAGTGACAGAGCTTTCACAAACACACCCAATATTCTGTGGCATGACTCGGAAACTACTCAGGAAATGCCATCCTAATACCTCTGCAGAAAATTGATATTGAAGTGAACAAGTCTGAGTACAAATGAATTTTTCTTTTCTGAAATTTGTGACTGATTTTTGGCATTTGCACTCAGGATTGGGCTCTCTTGGTTGTCTGCAGTGCAGCTTGGGCTCTGAGAGCTCTCAGATTTTTAGGACCTGCAGTTTTGCTCTCCTCTGATTTGCCTCATCATGGTGCAAGCCCCAATTTGCCACAGCACCAATCTTAGGGCTGAAGACCATATCCTTCCTGGGTCCTCAGTTACAATGAACATGGGCAAACTTGTTTGGAATCCTGTCTTGGATCTAAAGAAAGTTTGTTGGCTGCAAGAGACTTCGAATGCAGCGTTTCCAATTTAGTGACTGACATTTTCTGATTATAACTTTTGTTGCATCAGAAAACCTCCAAAAAAAGCTCAATGCCTGGATAAATAGGTCCCAAGACATTTAGGGCTTTATAGGTCTAGACTAACATCTTAAAACTAGCAGCCTGCCCAAGCAGATTATGCATCATGGATTTAATATGCTCATGAACTAAAGTGCCACTTAACAAGCAAGTTGCCAAATTCTACATCAGCTGAAGTTTTCTGTACACACTGGAGAGGTTGTCTCATGTACAGCATATGACAGTAGGCTGTAGGGCACTTATTTGCATAAAAAGTCTTGCCAAGAGCAATAAGAAAGAAGTATACAGTAAGAAAGCGTTCCTCAGTCAAAAGAATAAGGATATTGTTGGGCTTTTTTCTTAAAGACTTTTGTCCCTTCAGCCTCGTTGCCTGCTTTCTGTATGAAAGATTAGTAGTGATTGCAGACCAGGAGCACCACTGAGGCAACCTTGAGCAACTGGTTATTTCTTCATGGTTTTCCTTCTGTAGATGACAGTAAAAATATGTCCTGCATTTATTCTAAGAAGCCACATTTTCCTGTTTTCTGAATGTAATAGAATATAATTGGATGTGTAAACCCTCTTGTTTTCTTGCTGTACTCATCCCTTGCCATCATCCTTATTTTCCAGTGTCTCTGTGTAGGCTTTAGAAATAATAATAGGGTGAGAATTGAGGGAGACAAAGAGGTCAGATCCATACTAGCCCTTGGAACATAGAGGTTCTCAAAGGAAATGGCACGACACCATTGATTTAAGAGAAGCAGAGATTTTTCATTCTCAGTTTACTGCCCCAGCTTTTACCTTGGCCCCACCCTCCCAGAACACTTCTGATTCCTGAAGTGAGAAAGGACAAGGACTTACTTACTCTGAGGTCTGCACTACCCAGATTGTTCTGTCAAGTGAAAGTGTAATGATGTAGTTCATAATGGTTTTTTACACCGTTTTCCAAAAAAGTAACCTATGAGAGAGCCAAATGATGCAGCAAACAGTTGTTTGTCAAGAGCGGTGAACAGATCTTGAATTCCTGCAGCACATATGACACTTTTTGAACTATATTTTTTTTACTCTGGGAAGCCTAAATAGAAGATAGGATTTGGTCCTTTTAATGTTCGTGCAGGTCTTAGCTATCAACTTGCTTCTAGTTTCATAGTTACAGACTTCTGTCAGTGTGATTAATGAGCACTGCAAAGTATGCAAAGAAAAAAAAAAGAGGAACAGTGAAAGATCTTTCTTTTGCAAGAGACAAGAAGTAAAAAGGCAATAAATACAGTGCTTGTGCTCAGTAATCACAGAAAGAACAATTTTTACTTTCTGGTTTCAGGATCTGATTCAAAACTCCATTGACTTAGTGTGCTTATACTAAGTGAATTTGTGAATTCATGGATTTTAATCTACTATGTTTTTTCTATGACTGGGAATTTAAAAAGGTCACATTAAGTAGCTGAATGTGTATAATGTGTGTTGTAGTGTGTGCATTTTGCATGGGGAAGCACTTTGCATAGCAGCTGGCTGTGTTTATAGTACAAATGACAGTTCAATCCATGTAACAATTAAGCTTTTTTATCACATGGAGCCTCCTAGAAAGAAACTATTGCATTTATATGTGTAGAATATGTATATGATATATATAAAAACATATAATTTATATAACGTGTGTATATGTCTGTTAATATATATCATACACATGTGTATATAGATATTCTTCTGATTAATTAGATAAGTAGAGAGATAGAGCTCTTTACAGCCAGTGACCGAGTCAATAACAAACAGAGAAAGATTTAGTATAGCTGAATGCTTTCGTGTGGCTTTGGTCAAATTACTTAGAGGTGGAAATAATCAGTGGTTGAATTAAGCGAGAGGCCTGATACACACTGGAAAAGCTCCATCGTCTGTCAGATGTTTTACAACTGTGATGAATGAGTTTGGATAAATAACGCAAACATGTGTTAAACAAGTTCAGGCCAAGTTCCTTATGGTATGGTAAACAGAAATTGTGCTTGAGGAATGTTTGAAAATGTAAATGTCTGGTAGGGTGGTATGGTTGGAGCACTGTGAGGATAGCCTTTCCTTTTACCCTGGAAACTTGCAAACTTTCCTGGAAGCTGCTCTGACCCAGCACAGGATGGGGCCATATGGAAAGGAACCCAATAGCCTGAGTGACTTTCCATTTAAATTATTTGTTGTAAAAACCATTGATGTGGAGAGGTTGAGGGGGGAACGTAGGCAAGAAATCATTCAAAGTGAAGGTAGGAATGCTCCAAGGTCTCTCTCAGTCTCTGCAGACAGTGAGAGGTGAAGATCTGGTGCCCCAATGGGCAGCACACCATTGCTTGGAGAGACATCAGCCAGCTTTTGTTTCAAAAGGGAAGATGTGTTTCTGGAGCAGTGGGTGGATTTATATACCAGCTTCTCTCCGGCTCCTAATGCACTTAACCAAACTCACTGATTTCCAGATAAAACTCAGAGAAGCATCTAGCATAGAGGAGTATAGTTGTTGTGTTTGCTAATGGGGGTGAAATAATTGTCCCGATATTTGCTTTGTATTCTCTCTCAGAAATCCAACCATACTGTTCGGGACCCTACAAGCATCATACATCTTGTTTCTGGAAAATCTAGGATATTTTTCAGCTATGAAAATGGGGGACAATTTCCAAAAGCGAAATTTCTACCTGATGAACACAGTCTTTTGTCAGTAATTTCCTGATTTTAATACATGTAACTTTGGACACATCCCTTCACCCTAATCACGGTACTTGGAAAGTGGAGACATACCCTACTTTTACATCATTTTTATATGGATTTGAAACGCCTAAGTACTTCCCCTGTTAAATCTTTTCAGTCTGATGTACAAGTCCTTAAGAGAGTATGAAGGTGTGTCTGCACTTCCGAAAAAGCCTGTGTATTCCCAACAGTCTGAGTGGTAATAAAAGATAGTAGCTGAAGGACAAATAGATTGCTCTGGAGTGCAGGACAGCAGCAGCGCTCTCGTGCAGGGCTGCTGTGTGCAGCATGTGAAGCTTGAGACTCTTGGCTGCCCCAGGGTGTCACCTTCCTCCCTCGTGTGCTAAGCTTGTCAGGGTGCCTGTGCCACATTAGTGGGATGCCTGTTCTTGTCCCTCTTGCTGTAAGATGTGGGACAGCAGATGGAGCAGCGATGTGGCAGCCATCCACACCCGCTGTGTGCCAGTGTGCCCCAGGAGATGGCGAGGCACAGGGTGCAGCAGCAGGAGGAATGCTGGGCAGTGAGTGGTCCAGCAGAGAGCAGGGATCTCCAAGCCTCCCCAGCCTACCACAGGAGGACTGGCCATGTGCTTGATCTGGCGTCTGCATGAGATGAGAGTCATGCACTGGCATGGATTTAGCCTGAGATCTTAGTGGTTCTATTCCAGTTTATTTGTGGGGTTTGCTTTTCAGTTGCCAAAACGGTGCATTTTTCATGTGTCCCAGCAATTTCAGAGTGATGGGAAACTTGCTGACCCTGAATTACTTTGACATCTGCTGAAACCATTTGTGTTGAAGTCTTTCTTTCTGCACATCTGATATTTCTTCATTCTCCCTCTGTTGCAAATCCATCTCTGTTAATTTAATTTCTGTTAATTTAACTATATCCTTCAAGTATTCTAAAAAAGCATCCTTCCAAGAACCCTGAAATGCATCAGGACACATGGGAAAAGGCAGTTTAAGTTATTAGAACAAAGCTGCTTAATGAGCTTATTGTTTTTCACTGAGATCACGTCTGCTAGGAACTATGAGACTGTTGCTTAAGGAATTGTTCTTTGTTGTGTGACTGTAATACTAAAGCAAAACCAAACCTTTGTCTGTTGAAAAGTTCTTTCTCCTTTTTACCTAAAATTGCCGTGTCTGGGTTTACACATTTAAAGATGTGAATTGATTAGAGGATGTACACAAGAACAAGAAGGTGTAGAAAAGATGAGCTACAAGTAAAGTTCTCAGCATAAGGAAGAGGCTGTTATATGGAGATAACTGCAAGAGTATCAGACTGAGAAGGTCTGTAATTGAATTTAAATTATTAAAAATTGTTTTAGAAAACAATATTATCATCCCTAAATGTAATGAAAAATTGAAATAAATATCCTGAAGGTGTTGAGGCATTTGCATTGGAATTCTTTGCTTATTCTGTTTTTTAATTAATTTTGGGATAAAAAATCCTAAAGATGAAGCTCCACTGGACTCAGGTGCCACCTCTAGAAGCTTTCCAGAAGGGGTCTTCATGATTGTGTGCCTGACCTTTCTGGGGGTTGCTGAAGTACAAGTAAATACTAATCCTTAATAGTGATAGTGTGTCTCAGTCACAGGCACATCTACTGGTTTTTGTATGTGAGGATTTTGTGGTGGATTCTTGGTCTTGGCCACTTCAAATGGTCAAAAAAAAAACCCAACACTGAGTTGGAACCTGTTACCTCCAGCAGTGCGGCTGTGAGACTGGGAAGTCTCACATGCACACAGGCAATTCAGGCTTAGGTATTTAACGATGCACACACCATTGTGATCGCTAGCAGCAATCTGAGGAGAAGCAGCTTTATCAGGTTTTCACCATCAGCTGCTGCTGCTGCTGTTTTACCTGTTGCCTTGCTATCGGATGGTTCATCCTTGCTTTCCAAATTTTCAAACAAACTGATGTTTCAAGGCATGCAGTTAATTAGGAGGCTGCATCCTCTGAAGTGCAAGGGGTAGCTAAGTTCTGATGCGCTTCCTGAGGCTGGATTTAGGATCACTGGAACAACTTGGTCTTGCAGATAGCATCTGACATGTTTTGTTATGTATTGTGCAACAGAAAAACTTGATATGAGTTTCAAGCTCAGGAACTCATTCAGGTTCTTGGCACAAACCTGTGATGTCTTTGCGCTGAGATGTTTTGCCTTTGGCCAAACTATCAGCACAGATGAGGCATCCATAATTCAAGGGATAGTGAGGGTGTGCCTAAATTTTTTGTCTTTTTTTGGTGATGGGTTGCTCTAATTTGCTTGTTGCTCTTTCTTTACTAATACTGACAGAACATGTGGGGCAGCATGTTGGCACTGTGTTTAAAAGAGAATAAAACCAGAATACTCAAATCATGACTAGCACTTTCTTATTAAATATTTCTAATCTAAGAGGCAGTGGTTGATGTGCTTGTTCAAGCACAAATACACAGGTCAACAGCTCAGAGGCCAAGATGTAAACTGAAACAAACATTAAAGATTGGCCTTCTCATACTGTTTAAAATTCTTTTTTAGCCTCAGTTTTGCTGCAGTAATCTCTAAAGAAGCAATAAGTTCTTCTATATTATTTTCTTTTCTAGCAATTTTCCCCAGCCCCATTCTCTTGAATTATATAACCTATATTTTAGTATAACAACTACTTTCCTGCTGTATTACTCTCTAGGGAACAATTTTGCATTAGCTGGGGGATGAACAAGATGACCTCTCAAGTCTTTTCCATCACCACTTGCTCTAATATGGTGCTGTGATATTTGACCTTGTTACGCAGCCTTTTCCCTTTTGTAACCCTTTGACTTTTACAGAAGAGCAGTCACCGCATTTTTTGGACATGCAGAAGTGCCTTCCTTTGAAGCTGTCAACCCGAAGTACTGTTTCCTGCACTTCAGAACTAAAGAGCATATTAGTGCCTTTTGCATTCAAGTGGAGAGGACCCATATAAATAAATCATTGTACACTGTGGTGCCTGCTCCATAGCCTGAATAAGTAGGCTGATGAGGCATGGGCTCCTTATTTTGTTAATATGTTGGAAAGGCTGTAACTTTTGAATATGGCTTTTTATTTCAAGGAAGGCAGGAAGACTGAGCTGATAGAGCAGTTTGTTCAATGTTCAAACCTATGCTTGACCTACATAGTGTCCCTGTAGGTTCAAAGTTTTCAGTAGACATCACACTCACTGGGAAATGTAACTGTAACTATAAAGTGGAATTCTGTATTCTAGCTTACAAAATCAGAAAGGAAACATGAGAGAAGTAATTTGGAACTGGAAATAAAAGCTGTGGTGATAACCAGATGGGAGGTAGATTCCGTGCTGCCTTGCTGTGCCAGTCACAGTTTTTGGCTCATAGAGGGCAGGAAAAGCTTTTTGTGGCACTGGCCTGCAATATTTTCCCCAGCCAGACCCTGAAAGCCAGTTCTAAAAAAGATTTTTTGGCAGTGAGCACCCCTTGCATTTTCTTTATCTCTTCAGATACAACTAATTTTAAGAGCCTGGGGGTTTTAATCATGGAAACTCGTAGGCTATTCAAGTTTCTTGGGATTGTTGCTCTTGCTTTCTGTGCAGTTAAGTGATTCCTTGTTGACACTGAGTTTTGATGTCCCAGTCTGATTTTTACTTCATAAGTTAGGTAAAACCTGCTGTTGTGCTCTCCTACTGTTGGGCTTTCTTATTGCATATGTCCTTTTTCCACAGCAGCAATCAAAGACAACTGAGAGACATTTCTGCAGTAGAGGATTGGGAAAACAGTAGTGAGCAGAGAGATATAAAACTAAGAGGAAAAATACTAGCCCTTTTTGTCAGGCAGCTTCACCCTGCTCTCAGCCCACATCACCTTATATGTCCTTTCTTTTGTTTATGAGCAAGTAGGGCTTTAATATGCTAAGTAATTTAGAAATGGAAACAGAGAAAGTTTTGACACCATCAGTTTTGAAGATCTTAACATAATGCAGTGCAACATATAGAGAGAGCAGCATCTTCCACAGCTGTAAATGCCTGGATCCAGCAGATGAAGACTACAGTTTCCTTTTGCACTTAACTACATAAACACTTGTCGTGTTTTAACATCTCCCTACAGTGTAAACCACTGGCATTTGTTTGCCATAATGTGTGCAGATAGCACGACAAATGTTCTTCCTAGCTCCGTGCACATGTGGATGGGTCTACAGGAGCAAAAGGATAATAATTTAGAGCTCTGTGAAGGGGAAACCATGGCAAATGGTTTATCCATGACATGTGGCTTGCTTGAAACCAAGCAGCATATGCAGAAGTTTGGTAGAAATGGTTGAGATCAGTATAGTCCTATTAGGTTGCCAGAGGGGATGTGCTGGTTTTGGCTGGGGTTGAGTTGATGTTCTTCATAGCAGCTAGCTTGGGACTGTGTTTTGGATTTCTGCTGAAGACAGTGTTGATAATCCAGGGATGTGTTTGTTATCGCTTAGGAGCACTTACACAGAGCCAAGGCCTTTTCTGCTTCTCTTACCACCCCACCAGCGAGGGGGCTGGGGTACACGAGGACTGACCCCAGCGTACCAAAAAGGGGCATTCCATGTCATAATGGTGTCATGTTCAGCATATAAAGCTGGGGAAAAAGGGAGGAAGGGGGAACTTTGGGAATTAAGGTGTTTGTCTTCCCAAGTCACTGTTAGGCATGATGGCGCCCTGCTCTCCTGGACGTGTCTGAACACCTGCCTGCCCATGGGAAGTGGTGAATGAATTCTTTCTTTGGCTTTGCTTGTGTGGGTGGCTTTTGCTTTTACTATTGAACTGTCTTTATCTCAACCCACAGGTTTTCTCACTTTTACACTTTTTATTCCCTCCCTCATCCCGCTTGTGGGGGAGTGAGTGAGTGGCTGCATGGGGCTGCCAGCTGGGGTTAAACCATGACAGTGGAGTATGATAAAGACTGGAAAGTCCCTTTTACCAGATATCTGCATAAAAACCTCCTTCTTTTAAATCTCATGGAATTATTTAGATGTTGCTGTTGTTTATGCTGAACCTCCAGCACTGACTAATACATAGAACCAAGGGTTGGGAATCACCAGGACATTCAGGAATGATGTGTTCAGAATGCAAAGGACCTGTTGCTGCATGTCTCTAGTTCCTCATCCTCAGGGTCATCATCTTTCTTCTCGATCCTCTGGACTTTTCTTATATATTACTCATTTCCCATAACTGGTTGAATCTCATTTCATATCTCTTGGCAACAGAGGAGCAAGAAGTAAGGGAGGACAATTGCACGAGGCGAGGGTACTTTTTTCAGTGAATTTAAATGTATAATCATTCTTGTGCTGACAGTTTCATGTTAATTCCCTTGTGATAGAAGTTTAAATATTTGTCATTTCAGAGAAATGTTCAAAAAAGGTTAGCTCCAACCCGTCTTCCCAAAGTGGGTTTTTTGCCCTGTGTACTCTCCCTGTGGAAATCCAGGGACTCTTTTTGCTGGGTACTTCTTGTAGTGTCAGGAAAGCAGCCTTCTGCTCTCAAAGAGGCAGGAAAATCCCTGAGCATGAGTGTATAGAATTGCACTGAAGTGCTGACCGAATGGGGTATTTTTCATTCCCAGGGGAGATGCTGCTCTGGAGTTCTCCCTGCTTGTCTGTCCAACCCGCAGGCTCCCTGGGGTTTGCAGGTGGCTCTTTGCACTGTCTGCTTTGAGCCTCTGCCAGCATGGCTTTAGGGTATGGGATAGGAAAGGGTGTCCAAGGCTGTTTTGTCTTTCCCTCCTCCCACTCCCCACCTGCAGGTCCTTTACAGAGAAAGGGAATAAGGATGCAGGCTTGAAGCTGAGCTCTTCTCATATGCAGGCGTAATAGGATCCTTTCCCGACAAAGGATCCCCCTTTCCCAGTGGGGGCAAAGGACCCTGCTCACTGAGGGGACCCACTGTCCCAGATAATTAGCTAAGCAGCTGCTGTGTGTCTGAATGAAAAGGAGAGTAGGGAGGTTTTTTCTCTGCCGGGGAGCTGGGGCGGCATTCCTTGGAGGCAGCCTGCACATTCCTCCAAAGCAGTCGGTGCTGACAGTGATGTGGGCTCAGCTTCCCGAAATTTGTAGGCAGCCACTTGTTTGGCCTAAGGTCCTTTATTGTGAGAAAGCTCCTTTCCTGCGCTAAGTGCTAATCATTTATCCCTGGATCAGTGGGAGAATATGTAGCTTGAGTTCACATGTGACATGTTCCACTAATTAATGCATAACTATTTATACAGACAAAATAAGATCAGATTCAGTGGGGAAAAAAAGAAATTTGTAATATGCAAAACGAAGTAATCTCAGCAGAAGCAGCAATTGTGTTAATGCAATAGTGGGCAATATGCCTGTGAATTAATCCCTTCTTCGTGCATTTTCTAGGGGGTCTGGGAAGAAAAGGAGAGTGCCTTGTCTGGCCAACACATTTATGACTAACTTTCGTGGACAAAAGCAAAACTAAGAAAAGAGCCTATTCTTGGCACATGACCAGGTCTTTTCTTAGAGAACTGCTTTAATTTGTTTGACATACAGTGAAAGACTGGCACACTACGCTAATTAGTTTTATATACAGTTGTTTTATAGATCTGCAGCACTATATGTACCTGTGGGCCTGCTCGAGTGAAGTCTACCAGGCTGCTTCCTGATGCCTGTTCGCGGGAGTGGACCTGTGTGCCTGACTTCTTGCTGTGTTGCTCAAATTTTTCCCTAGTTTTACAATTGTATACATTCATTCAGATAAAATAACATGCATTTAAAATTGGAGTAGTGCAGTAATAAATTTAGAAGTGTAGCATTGGCATTCACAGAAAGAGTGAATGCCAAAATTTCTTACCATTATAAACACTTTCCTTTGTTCTTTCAAGCTTTTTTCCCATCAGTGTTGCCAGAAAGGTAGGCAGTTCACTTAAATTCTGAAAGCCTTTTAATTTTATCACTAATACTTCTTCCTAGTGAACATTTAAAATAATGCTTTCTTCCTCGTTGTAGGGAGAGAAATTAAATTTTTTTAGTTTCTAAGTACTGGCTAATTTGCAAGTGGCTACTGGAAGCCAGAGAATATTGCTACTTCTGTCCCATGCAAGGTAAAAATGAATGGCAGGAAATGTTTCAAATGTCATTTAAGTGGATCTGCACCAGGTATCCTGCTAATGTAATCAAATGTGGAGTTAATCTCCCTTTTATGTTTTTGTAAGGAAAGGAGCTTCATCTTGAAATTATAAAGAAAAGAGGCATGGATGGGAGACATGGAGGTCATTCAGGCAGCAGCAAGTGAAGCAGAGCAACTCCCATTTGTGCTCAGCCAGATGTTCACAAGCCTTTGCCAACAGCTCAAAAGGCTGATGCTGTATAAATTACTATATCCCAGGGACTAATTCAATGGGTGTGATGGAAGAGGAAGGGAGGAGGATGGTACCCTGCCGGTCAGAGGTCAGGTGTAACACGTGGGACTGAACCAAGCAATGTTCAGCTAGTTCCACTTTTTCTTTTTTTACTGTGGATTAAAAAACACTAATTTTTTCCCATAGAAGGCAGAAGAAAAGTCAGTACTTTAATTAAGAATATTAGGACAAATTATTATTTTCTTCTAAAAGTCCCTTTTCCCACATAGTCAAAAGAGGTGAATACCCAGTGTAATTTGATCCTCTGACAGTTATCCTTGAAAATATAGAATCCCTTTAAAGCTGCAAGTTGTCTGATAAAAGATCTTTAAAGACTTCCTTTCTGAAAAGATGGTGATTGCAAACCAAACCACCTTCCCTCCACTGCTACATTTGTACCAAATTCACCTATAGGAATCCCTTTTCAATTAGCCTGAGCAGTTTTTCACAAAAGTAAAGGCAAATAAAGACACAGAATAATAAATAATAATTTTCTTTTAGAGCATGAAGGCTTCTCTTGACCAAAGTTCTGCTGTTGCAGGAAAATAGTCACTTGCAGGTCACTACCTGTCGCATGCGTCTGTTCCTACCACAAGCCTGCTTATCTTCCGATCTCTGCCTCTAGAAGCAAGTGCTGAGCTAAGGGAATCTCTTTGTCTTTCAAGGATATACACCTACCCTCTATGATGTGAAGGATAATTTAATAAATGTGACTCTTGCTTCTTGCAGAAAGGTGAATAAAACTCAGGCCTTACCAATACCTGGTTTTCTATCAGTTTCAAAAGAGTTGACTCTGATTTTGAACATTTGAGATTGGCAGTGCTTATATTTTTTTAATCCTGTAGGATGTCCTAGAGTCTACAGATTAAAAACAGGGTTTCAAGGTTAATGAAGAACCAACTCTGCATCCCAAATAGTATTGCTCTATCAGTGGGAAGCCCTTGGAGGGACAGTGCCTTTTCTTTCATAAAATAAGGAAATAAGCAGTGCCCTCTAGTGTTAGTTAACATCAGAGGGAACCACAAAGAGAATTTTGTCATCTGTGTATAGGCAATTAAAACTATTTCACGACCTCAGATGCAGCTCTTTATTTCCTAAAGAAAAGTAGTAAAAGTGACTGCAATAGCATCGCTTATCAGGACACAGCTGTCAGAAACACCATCATTAGTACGTAACTAAAGTCAGATATCACAAACTCCCTGACCTCCGAACTTACTGACCTGTTTTATCTTCTCTTATCTTGAAGTATATGAATTTATGTCTCCAGCCTGCACCAGGCCTGTGGAAGGACAGGAAATGTCTTTTCCCAAAGAGACAGAGAAGTTTCAGGGAGAGGTATAGCAGCATATGTTCCTGCTTGAAGTTCAGAGGTTTGGTTTCTGGCATTAAGCAGTCTTGGTGTATATATTCAAGCTTGTCTGACACCTTATAACAAAGCAGTGAGCATGAGTCTTTTGGACTGTCTTTGGAACACCTCAGAATTTTCTGGTTTTGGTAGCAGGCTGGACTCCTGTTTCAAAGCTGTAGGCATCATTTGTTTCAGTTACAGACAACTCTGCCAGGGATGTACCATGGGAATTAGTTACCTCTGTGCTTTGACACTGAAAGTTATTTCTCAGTTGGCTTCAGAGGGCAACACTTTAAACTGCTTATGTAAAGCAAGCATTAAAAAGCATTTGCTGTCTTGTTTCTGAATTGTCTGCGGTGTGAAACATGTAAGCAAATATGGCTTTTCCTCTCTCTCTCTCTTTCTTTTTTTCTGTCCAGTTTTTTCTACCACAGGAGAAGAGTTCAGACGCGATTTTTGCCTTTCAGTTTCTGCTGATGCCTTTTTGTAGCTTCAATTACAGTCTAGGGCTTTTGGGATGAGCCTGAGATCCCTGGGGTGTTAAAGTTACTGTTAACAAATTGGAATTCTCTAAGACCTTGAAAGCATCTCAGCAAGTGTCCCCCAGCTGGAATCTGAAAAGCAGCATGCACAGTAAAAGTACAGCTTTTTTAAGGGTCCATGCAGTACCTTGGCTTAATCAGGCTTTCCTGCCCTGGGTGAGGTTTGTCCTGAAATGAGGTTTTCTAAACCAAAACATCTTCTGATGTAGCATGGCCATCTCACTTGCCTCCTTGGCAAGTGCTCAGTGAATGTTTCTGATTGCTGCCAGTGCTGTAAGTGTGTGTCAAGACTTATGCAGACTGTGCCCATGTGTAAGAGCAAGGGGTGAAGGGGCTGGGGACTTGTGTATTTGAGCTGATTGAACAAGGTTAGCCTTTCAGGAAGAGGGACCTGTAAGTGTGCATTGTCTCTGGTAGAAGGTGTTGGAAATGAGATGACTTACCTGGACTGTCTCTCCTCAGAAGGACTTTCAACCCATCTCAAGCATTTGCGATGTGCCACAGTTGTTGTCAAACTTGATACTTGGAGTAGTTATTGATTCTTAGCTCTAGTGATAGACTCTGTTTTGAGCTGCAGTCAGTAACTTCTGTCCTCTTTGCTACAGACAAGCAGGGAGAGCATTGTTTGTGCTGATTGCCAAGGATGATGTTATGCTCTGTGAAAAGACCAAGGAGAAAAAATGTTCAGCATTGTTCATCTGAGATGTACCAAAAATCTTCACGCACCAATGAAACAACCAGTGTTATGGTATCATAACAATGGTTTGTTAGGATTTTACCCAGGGCTGGGATGATGATTTCTGTTTAAGACCAAGACCAACAGATGGCATTTGTTAGGACATTGATATTTATGTACAAAGTTGCCAGGATTTTAAGAAGTGGTGCCTCTCTTAATTAAGATGATAATGCACTGCCTTGTTTGGAGACATTCTGCTCATAATGATGCTGGTGAATTATGAATAGAAGGAAATTAGTAATAACAAATGCCAGATGGAGGTAACTTTCAAAAAGGAATATTTTGTGTAATGTGGCATGTAAAGTTGACAGACCGGGTCTTAGAAGATCTTTATTATTCTTTAGGCTTTCCTGACAAAATTGCTCTTTATCCTGCCAAGAAATGTAGTCCCACATGCCAGTGCATTTTTAAGTGAGAGTAATTAAAGTGTGCCTCTAAGTTTATGGCTTGAAGTAAAATCCATTCCTCCAATGTTTTGTCAAGAATCTGTAAAAAGTGCAAGAAAGGAGACAACTTATAACAACAATAGTTTTGCCAATTCTGTACATTCTGCCTTTGAAATCAGAGGCAATTAGGGATGAACAAAACTACTTTCAAAGTTTTTTTTAAAAAAAGTGTCAGTTTTGCTGGCATTTTACTTCATATTTTTCCTTTGGTTGAAGATGACTGTTGGGAATAATAAATGTTTTTCTAAAATTAAACCCCACCTTCCTGGGTTAAGTAAAAATTATTACTGAGTTATAAATGCCTTGAATCCCCAAATGCTAGGCCCTTTTTGCAACTTCCTGACAGAAGGAAATAAAATTTAATTTGGTTTTGTCATGTAAAGTGATAATTGAAAGAGAAATAGACAAGGAAAAGTAAGAAATGAATTGTTGGGGTTTGATGCTTCTTTTTCTCATAAGAATATTATCACTCCATGGGCATTCCAGCTTTGATCCCAGGACCTGCTGGCCACTGTCCATTGCAGAGAGGGTGCTTTCATGATGATCTGTGGGTGAGGCAAAATGGGTCGTGTGAGGTGAAGATTTGATTTTCCTTTATCATTGCCCTTAGATTGCAATAGTGTAATAAAATTAAATTTAGGACTGTAGAAGTGTTGCATAAAGTCTCTGTCAGATACAGTAAGTGTAGTAGACCAGGGAGATTTGAAGAGCTCGCCTTCTGCTCTGTCCCTGCATAGTCACAAATCCCTTCCAAATTTGCAACAATAGACTTGAGATATACAGTCCAAGACTTCTTTCAAAGGCACAAACATTGTAGCAGGGTTCAGAAAGACAGCAGAGGAGTTGCTTTTGTCTTCTTTAAATTATTTCTGTAAGGATGCATTAGTAAGGGAATAAATGAAGTAATACATTTCAGTATTGGATGATGAAAAGAAGGCTTCTGCTTCATTTAGAAAAAGGTCAAGATCAGTTTTCATGAGAATAAAACACTGTTTTGAATTATGCTTAGAACAGACTGTCCGACTATTTCTGGTATTAACGTTCATTGCTATTGGAGAAAGGATTTAACAATAGAAAGATGAGAACATGAGAAAAGAATGTCTAGAGGGAAGGCAGTCAAGGATGGGATTCAGTGGCTCTAGCTTTGATAACAAAGGCAAAGAGTGGTCTCAGCTGAGTCTTTTGAGATTAATCTGGTACTTTCAGTAAACTCTAAATTCACGTTAATGCAGAAAGAACAGTATTTCTAAGCATTTTCAAAAACCCCATAGAGAATCGTTTCTCACTGATCTCGTTGAAGCTATTGTGAATTTACCTGGGAGATGCCATCTGAAGTTACAGACAACTAAATCCTGGTCTACATGCACACTTAATGAATAAGTCCTATATCTATATTTTTAAAAAGCCAATTTCTATAAGAGCGGTCTGCTGAATGGGAAGTGGGTGCTATGACTCTTTAAAAAGCTGTGCTACATTCTTGCTGTGTTGTTGGTTTTGTTTATGCTGAAGTTTTTTCTGTTGTCTTTTTTTGTTTTCCCAGAAAAACTTTACAATTCCAATGGACGGGAGCTGAGACGGGCACTTTTTTCCTTGAAACAAATCTTTCAGGTGAGCAAATAATAGTTATCTCTTCTGTGATTTGAGCATAAATTTAATGTCTTTTTTTTTAATATAGAGAATATCTTACAGCTTCTGGCAAAAGAGACTTACAAGACTTCATTTGTAATTTGCAATTAGCTAATTGCTTCTTAGGGCCTTTTATTTTTATGGTCCACACACCTTCCTGTGTTTGTTCAGTCTGTCAGAAGGCAGGACCAGGTGTGGCGTAATGTCAGAGTGAATCATGATAGACCCGCCAGGAGAGGAGAGAAGAAAATTTAAACTCTTAGATGGAAACTTAGACTGCTCTTTGGACAGTGGCATAGCTTGCTATTGGGAAGACTGGGAGGGTAATTTGAAAAGGTGGGCCAGGAAACCATGAGTTCGGGTGATGGCCCAGTGTTGGCCTGATAATGGAGAAATAGTTTGGGTTTAAGACACATCAAAAACTGAAGAGACTTGTGGAAGAAGTGACAGCTCTGATGAGGAACCGAAATGTACTTGGAGATCTCTGAAGGTGTTTGAATTTAGACTGAGTTTAGAGGAAAAGATTTACTGATAAGCCAAAAAGATGCTTTGTAGAGCTGAGGAGGATGTGGTAGTGGCTGATCATTTTAAGGAAAGGCATAGATTTGAATGTGGATGTTCATTATGGAGGAGATCTGAAATCAGGAGCATTTTGCGTCCTGTGGGGAAGTAGACAATGTGATAGAGAAGTGGTGTGATTGATAAGAAATTTCCTTGAATTAAAAGCTTGGATTTCAGATTGGTTGACTGGATGAGGAGAAGGACTTGGGAAAAGTGCAGGACTGCAAGGAAACTTGTTGGAGAGAACAGGTCAGGAAAAGTAAAAAAAAAAAAATCTGTGAAAATTAGAGCATACTATCAATGTGATTCTAAAATGGAATTCAGTTTGAGACATTCAATTTTCAGTAAATATAAGTGAATCAATAAGAGGAGCACTTCTCCTCCTTTACCAATGGATCCAGTTGGAGGATGACAACCTATAATTCTTTGTTTCAGCTAAAATAAGTAGGTGGAAAGATTTCAAACTCTTTGTTTATAGTTTTGCTTTGTTTTAAATGGACATCTATTCTAAGAAGAATAAAAACATTAATGAAATCCACAAGACTGCAGAATTGTAAATTTTCTAAACACATAATCCTTTTTACAGGTTTCAAAATTAAGCATTTAGAATTTAGAAAATGCCAGAATTAAAATTTTCTGAACAATGTGAGTGAATGGTGAAGGGTGGACCATTTAATGTTAAATCTTGGTAGTTGAAGATGTGTTCTGGGTCAGAAAAATGTCCCTGAATTTCAAAATTTTTGGACAAAGAAGGAGTTCCAGTTCAAAACAATCTAGTCATCTCATGGCTGCAGATTGGGAAGACTGTTGGCTCTTCAAGAGACATTGTCCCTCATCCCCAGGGGCAGATTGTTTGAGAGTCACAAGGATGCAAGTTGGGTTTCCCTGTGAGCTTGCCAAGCATGTGGACTGTGTGCTCAGAGGAAATTAGGCAGGTTTCCAAGAGTCTTCTCTGGTTTCTTCTCTTTTTGTGTACCTCAGCTGTTTCTGGGAAGTATTTGTATTTCTCTAAATTTATGTATTCCTCAGGTTAGTCTGGGCACTCACACATGTTTAGCAATGAGTGCTAAGCCTCTCTTCCCACCCATCCTGTACCTCCCACGCCTTTCTATCGTGAGTTCTCCCAGTCTGGGTCTCCGTAAATGTCCTCTTCCCTCTATGGGTTATTTGAAGTCTAGTAGGTATTTCTGAGCACAAGTGCTCAGTGCTTTCAGAGAACACACCAGTGGGATCTCTCTCTTCCAGCTGATCAGCTGTCCTACTGAAAATGATGTTTAAATATTTATCCTAGTTAATTTAATTGGAGTTGACTCCATTAAAGAGTAATGAGAGTAGGGAAAAGCAATATGTACAACCCATATCTGTATGTGAATTTAGTTTTAAGTGAAACTTCTCTGACCGTTTCAGGACCTAATTTTCCTTGAAGTATTCAACTTTCTTGTTTTCTAAGGTACTTGGTATGGAAAGGAATTTGGGAATTATCAGTTGCCACATAAAGAAGCTCTTTCTGGTAGAACTGTCGCTATTTGTCGAGTAAACATACCCTTTAAAAAATCTACTTTTACTCTTAAAATACAGGTTCTCTTAGGGGAAAATTGAAAAGTGTTCCTCAGGCTGGAGAGTATTCATATAATATGCTCAAGTATTTGAGGTAGTACACTTTCAACTGGAAAACAAGCCCTGGTCAACCCCAGGTTACCTGCCAGCTTTGCTGTCCTTAACAACACCATTGCTAAGGGCATCCTCTGAGTATGGTTGTAGTTTATCTCATAATGAACCATGAGAGAGAATGTAAAGTACTTCTTATATCAGTTTTAGACAGAAAAGCTGTTCCAGATCTTTAGTGGAGAAAAATACAAGTAAATAAAGTTATATTATAAATGAAACATTATTGTCCAAAATGTCATACCTAAATTTTTTTTTTGTATATGACATGAAAGTATGTCAGCATTAGAAATTTATCATTGTGGTAAAAGCTTTTTAAAGTGTGTTTTTCAATATAATTTTTTTTTAAAATTTTGTCTATCATTATAGTATTTTAAATTCCTTGAGAGTGTAATATTTTGGAAATAAAATGTTGACTTAAAAAATAGTGTTTTCATAATAACAAATTTTCAGAGTGTTATGGAGACTTCATCATGTCTTTAAGTGCCAGGACAGTTTATAACACCATTTTTTTTATAATTTCATCATTGCTGACTTAATTTGGCACATGATATGTCAGGATCATTTTTAATCTAAAGACCTTCAAGGTAATGTGCAGTCTCTCATTTGCATTAATTGGGAATAAGCCCAAGTTTTACATTGAATATGAATTCCAAGTAGTTGGAGCTCTTGACTTTTCACGTGAGGCCTCAGCAAAGCTTAGCAATGTTTGGCAAGAGCAACGTCTTTGTTTCAAAATTTAGATGAAAGATTCGTTTGGCAAGTCCAAACTTGGAATTTCTCTTTGATTTCTTCTGGTGGGCTGGTTTTGGCAAAATTATAAAGGTTATGTGGAGCGTTTTTCTTTGACAGTGCTGCCCTTCTGTTCCAGTCATTCATTCTGAAGGGCTGAGAGAGCCACAGTCATCATCTTTTTCTGGATTGTACTGCAGTTTTCTTCTTCTGTTTACCAGTATGCTTTTTGACAAACTTACAGAGTAAGATATAATTGGCAACCAGTACAGTTTCTCTCCCTTTGAATGGATTTTCTGACGGAATTCTGAATTTCCTGGTTCTTGTGTTTATCAAAGATTCATGATTTTTGTACAAAGTGCTAAACTTCTAAATGGATTGAGCAGAATCCAGTCAAACATGGCACTTAGAAAATCAGGCTCAAAAAACATCCTTCATTTTGTAAGAGAGTTAAAAATACATCTGCTTAAAACATTTAATTCAATATCAATCTTAAAAGAAAAAAAAAAAAAAAAAAGAGGAAAAGCCCCATAATAAATGTAAATAGTGCTGTGAGATTTAAGTGGTATTTTAAAAAGTTTATTTAACATGGCCTGTGATACATCTGGATGTAATATAAAGTATGCATATTTTAGAACCTATAAGCAAGTTTACCTTGTAGTTAAAAAGCATAGTTTCAAATCATGTTGATTGCATCATTTCAAAATAGGAAATAATTGGATAAGAATATGGTGTTATAAGAAAAATAAGAAAGCTATAAAGCACGTTTCAAGTCTGTTGAAATCTATAACCTTGTGTAAACCTGCTTATTAAAATTTTGGAAAATATTTTTAATCAATACCAATCAATGCATTAGGTTTTCTGGAAAGCAGACCTAAAGTGTATATTTTAAAGTCTTCAGGAAAAAAAAAAACAAACCAGTTCTCTTTTAGGACTCTTTTGCCTACAAGTATCATTTGACAGGTGCAGGAGAGCTCCCATTAGTTTTCTTGAGGAACCCAGATTCCTGTTTTGTGTTGTGATCAGAGTATCAAGGCACACAGTTACAAAATTCTCTTACAGAATTTTCTTCTATTGTTGAGAAATTCATTAATCATTGAACAATTGAGCTTTGTGTAAAAAATGTCACAAAGAACAGCTATGTGGGGGCCCTGGAAACATTAACTAGAAGGTGTTTGGATAGACACAATCTTATCACTGAGTGAAATCAAATGTCACACACTTCAGCTGCTAAGGAGTCATCAATCATCCTTAGGAGTGCAGAAGGAGTATTTTGTGTTTGCCTCATTGATCTCAAGGAAGGAGCCTGCTCCTTCCCCTCCTGCAGGCATGACCGATGACTCCTTAGGGTTTGAAGCGGTGTGACACTTGATTTAGGGGCTGCTGTCATCACTTGTGAGGCAGGCTGCCTGCCACCTCTCCCCTTTAACAGCCTCTTGGAAGGGTTCTTGGTTAAGTCATGAAAAAGAGAAACCTTCATTTCCTTCCCAAATCAAATTCACCAGAGTTCAACGTAGCAGTTTACAGATCTGTTTAATCCTGTTTTACAAAGAAGATGTCTCTTTACTGTTTAGGGATTATAACTAAAATAGATATGATACATTAAATGTCAAAATGAGCTTCTCAGTTTCATTAGCAAGTAGAGTGCCTTCGTGACAATGTTACAGGCTGAGATCTAAGCAGTGCTTAATGAGAGAAAAAATGTGAACTGCTTGTATCATAAAGATAGCCAAAAAATGGGAAGCCACCAGTATTCATTCTCTAATCAATGCAAATATTTGAATTTAAATAGAAAATGTTGTTTAGTATGATGCCCCTGTCTATTTTAGCCTCCTCAGGTATGTAACACAATGCCTAAACGTTGTTTGATCTGTTGCCTATCTGCCATGAAGAGTTCTTCTGGTAGGGTCTGCTCTAGGTGACTGTTCTAGGAATTTTTAATTCTGCTATTAACGGGGAGGACAAACACACCATGTGTTGATGCATCTGCTGTCTTCGAAAGGTGCAAAAAATTAATTTCTGTCCCCATCAAGTCAGTGGCATAAAATGTCTTTAGTTTCAGTGTTATTTTTACCTGGTGGTTGAGTGTATACAGGGAGATAGACTGTGGTAAACAGAGATAGGTACAGCAGGACTTTTCTGTTCATTTCCTGATAAATGCCATTATAGAGGGGAGGCAATCAAAGATTTTCTGCCTAATAATTGGATAGGTTGATGTGAGACTGGATGAGGTGTGACTTATTTTTGCTTGCTTGCTTCTTGCACTCACAGGGGAAAGAAAGGTTAGCTGGGGAAAAAAGACTCTCTAATTATCTGGGCCTTCATTAACTGAGTAAAATGAAATATTGAAAGCAGAAAGGTGCTTAGAAATTGTTCAACATGTTTAAATAGGAGTACAGTTTCTTTTCTGTGTTCTTTTTTCAGCCTTTTTAAAGAATTGTGGTACGGTTGAGTTCCCTCTCCTGAATGGCAGAATGCATCAGTGTATCGTGGTGTACAAACCAAAAAGACAGCCCAACATTTTCAGTGGCAGAACTTGATGATAACTCTGGGATTTTTCTCAGGTGAACGTGGCATCATCCCAGCTACAAGGTTAAGTGCAGTGGGAGCACTAGAAGTAAACATTACATCATCACAGTAAGATGGCTTTCTACCTGCAGCTCCCTCATCAATTGCAGGAATCAGCTAGATTATGTAAGAGTAGTGAAGTTAATGACCAAAGTCACAGAAGAAGCAAAGCACCATGTTCAAAGGAGAAACAGGACTTCCTTGAAGAAGATAGTGGTGAAGATCAGGCAAGATCACAATAATTCAATCTTGGTAACTGAAGAAAGCAAAGTTAAAGTAAGAATATAAGTGTGACATGGGAGCAGCTTTGCTGTGCAGGCTAAGGACCCTTTCCTCTCTAAATTTTGTCTTTAATTAACATAAGACAATGGTAATTCTTTGGGTTTTGTCAGTTACATCCAGTGAAGGTATCTTTGTTTTTGTCTTAGTGGTGCAAATCTCTATTTCCTTCCCTACGTGTTAGGTGCCAATATGTGCGTTTTACTACCTTGTTATCTATTAGAAAAATTTAAACATGAAAGTCTTTAGGCAGATTTTTCTCCTTGGTCTAACCTAAGTTCCCCTCTTTCATTTTGTACCCATTAGTCCTTGTCCTATCACTACAGTTCCTGACGAAGAGTCCCTCTCTGACTTCCCTGTAGCACTCCTTCAGAAACTGTTATGGGGTCTCCATGCAGCCTTCTCTTCTCCAGGCTCACCAGCACCACCTTTCTCAGTCTGGTTTGGTGGGGAAGGTGCTCCAGTCCTCTGATCTGCTTTGTGGCCCTCCTCTGGACTTGTTCCAAAGGTTCCATGTTCTTCTTATGTTGGGGAGACCAGAACTGTGTGCAGCACTGCAGGTGGGGTCTCACCAGAGCAGAGCAGAGGAGCAGAATTCCCTCACTCGCCCTGCTGGCCATGCTGCTTTGGATGTAGCCCAGGATACAATTGGTTTTCTGGGCTGCCAGTGCACATTGCCAGCTCATGTTGAGTTTTTCTTCAACCAACACCCCTAAGTTTTCTCCGCAGGGCTGCTCTCAGTTTATTCTCTGCCCCACCTCAGTTGTGTCTGCAGTTGCCATGACCCAGGTGACTGCACTTTGTTGAACTTCATGAGATTTGCATTGGGTCTACCTCTCAAACCTGTCAGGGTCCCTCTGGACAGCATCCCTTCCCTCTAGCAGCGCAACTGGGGATGAATTTTCATTGTTGTCATCCCCAGAAGCCAAAATTTACATTGCAGGCTGCCTAAGTATATTGCCTCACTGAAGGTAAAAGGGAATGGTAATTTCTGTGCATGCTGATGTGAAGTGTTGTTCCATGAAAACAGATGAGAGAATAGGAAAAAAGGAAACAATATAAAAATACTGATGTCTTTGTGTCATGTTATGGCCGTGCTTCTACACAGATGTACATGAATTCCTTTTTTCAAGGAGTTATTATTCTAGGTGTGCAGGTGGGAATTTGACGGAAGGAAGACAGCAAGTGAACTTGCCTAGCACCTGTCTTGGGGTAGTTACTGGATTACCAAGTATCAGGGAGTGGAAATACTTGTCTGAGAGAAATGGACTCTTTGTGACAGCAGAGGACTCTTAGATCTGCGTTTGGCTCATCTTCTCAAAGCAGTGCCCTGGTGCAAAGTGGAGCTGAGGTTTCATGTTTAATACAAGACTTGCCTACGCAACCATTGGCTCATCTGGTCCATACATAGAATTGTTTTGTAGCTTCGTAAATAATTGAGGTTGAAATGGCAACACAGTCTTGATAGACTCGTAGGACTTCAGTTTATACATGCATCTGTGTATATACGTGCGTTTGTGTGTGTATGTATTTGGAATGATTTCTTTCCAGATTTGTTTGCAATAGATGACTTGGCTTTTAAAATGGACTGGAATAAATAGTGACAATTGAATTAGATAATATCAGGCACTTCTGGATTGGCAATCTAGTATTTTAATTATCTCAATAATTTTGGAGTCCAAAGGACAGAACTATAGTTTGAAGTGTGGGAAAGTAACTATAAATTATATCTTGGAGATCCGTGCTCCTTCAATCACTTCCTGACTGTGTTTACTCAGTTTTCAAGCCAGAGTGAACTTTTCTAATTGCAAACATTGCAAGCCAATCTTGATCTGTAAAATGCAACCTGTCGCTTAGCCAATAAAAAAGCTGGACTATGGAAATGCTTTGGGATTTCTGTTTCTAATAGACCACGACATAACTCTTTTATTACTACATCATTTTAGTCTTGTCAATGGGAGTAATTATTTTGCTGGTAACTTCAGCAGATGTGATGCATACTGAAGGCAGGTAGCAACAGTGAAAAATATTATTGTGGAGGTTTGATTGTGATGCATTTCTGATGTAGTCACGAAGGTTGCAGAGCTAGGCAGCCGAAAGAGTGTCTGTGAGGAATTGCATGTTAATTTTCCATTGCTATGGGGACGGTGCATCGTATAAGCATTTGAAATTATATAGGGAGCCTCTGGATATGAAGGCTCTCAGGTCATGGAAGTGTGTTCTGGTCATAGCCCTGTGCTGCCACATTGCTACTGCTGCCCAGGGCAGTCAAATTAGGAGCAAACTATGGGGTTGTTTTGGGTTTGGCTTTTTTTTTTTTTTTGGTATGTGAGAGTCTGCCAGAGCCAGAGGAATGCTTAGAAAAAAAGATCTATTTCTATTCTTCTTGCACCATTAAGTATAGGAGGGCTGGAACAAGGACCTACCCATCACTGATACTGTTGCTAATAGAAGCCTGAATTTTATCATCCTGCCTTTATGCACTTAGTATCAGAAAGATTTTGAAGTATATTGGGCAATATTCCTTTATTTTACTTTCTTGTGGTGGAGTCCCAGATACATTGTCATTTGAGATTTATGCCAGCGAAAGCCTGCAGTTGTGCATGGTTTGCTCTTTGACCTGCCTCCTCCTTCCTCCCTTTCCTCACCAGTCAGCTGCTGTCCCTCTGCCGCTAATTTACATCCCCAAATGAATGAAGCTTAATCCCTAAACCTTAATCCTCCTAAAACCAGCTGAACTTTGTGATCCTATCTTGACTTTGCAGGAGATTTAAAAAAAAAAAGGGGGGGGGGGGGGGCGGCGTTTGAAAAAATGTGCTTTAACTTCTAAAGAATGCAGCCATCTTTTATGTTTTTCGTAGGACTAAAATACACTGGCATTGTATTGATCGATGTATTTTTCCTTGTTATTTTATTTTTTCACATTGAGCATAATAATTTGGGATTTCTGTTTCAGTTCTGCTTCCTCGCTGTGCAGTGTGTACTCTTGGCAGGGGAATCTGAGGAAGAGGTCTTTCCAAGGAGACCTTGCTCTGACATAATAATGTGGACTGGGGACAGTGCGCTCTGCCAGCATATTATTTACTAGATGAACATAGCAATGAGTGAAAATTTCACTAGCTCTCCCTCTTGAAAAGTAGGGATGTTTACTTCAGGGACCAGGCAGTGTCTGAATGAGCCGTGCCCTTTCTGCCTGTAGGGTTCTGTATTGATATGCTGCCAGCATCTTGTCCCAAAAGATTTCAGGCAGCAGAGGAGGATGCTCCTCCACTTTTAAGCTGGGTATATATTTCTCCTCATATGCATAGTGCACAGTGAATTGGCAATATTCATCTTACCTTTTGCCTAGGTGGGTTATCACAATGTTGAAATGTGAATGCAGTATATCTTTGTGAAGTTACAGTTTTTGGTCTACAGACAAAATCAGAGCTGACCTGACAATCAGAGTTTAAATCTCTCTTAATAGGGATGTTGTAGTGCAGCAGAGCAGAGAGGGAAGCTCTTCCTCAAGCAGACGGTAAAGTGCATCAACCACCGCAGCTCAGCGTGAATGCAATCCCCTCTTGTAAACCCTTAGGCAAAGCTTAGCAAGGCGATTCTCCTCTCCGTGACTGCTACCCTGTCTGCCTGTGCTGCTCTCACTTTCAGGCTGGGTCAAAGCAATTTTTGAATTTTGGAAGGTTTGGGCAGTACAGAATGTGATTGCTGGCTCACTCAGTAATGTGTCATGTGGAGAGAACGGGCTGGGGATCCCCATGGCTTTCCTTATTTAAAGAAATTAACATTATAAAATGTGCAGTCTTTAAATTTGTAGCAGAAAGAGGAGAGAATTGTACAAGATAGAATTAAATATGGGAATGCTTAAGCACCCAGAAACAATGGGATAGCTTGTTAAAGGAAAGGGGGGGAAACCCCCAAAACTTAAAAATTAAATTCTTCTTTGTGGAAATCTTACAGACAAGCAGCTTGTTTTGTGTTATGATTCCTTGGAAAGACAGTACTCTGCACAGCTGTTAGCCACGTAAGAAAGAAATACATATGTGCATATCCAAGTGTGAATATTCACTTACTAATCCAGTTTCCCCAAATACTTGGAATGGAGCTTTCAGCAGTGCTTGTTAGATTAAAAAAAAAAAAAAAAATCCCCTTGAGAAACTGTTCCAAAACCTCAATTCTTATTAGGAAATGAAGCAACTTTCTTGTGACATAAAAATAATCATGCTTTGGGTAAAAGCCTTCAAACATATGGCCCACAGAAATAACAGACTTCAGAAAGATTTATCTTAAACAGTATATAAACATTTTATCTTTGCACATGTAAGCTGCACATCAGATAAAATGTGTTCTTGCAAAGTGCCGTTCCTTACAAAAATGTCTTCAGTCTCCATCTTCAGGTAAGATCTGGTGAAACCACATTAGAAAATATATCAAATGGTACAAACATGTCGGAAAGAAGACAATGCCTCCCACACACACACTTCTGCCAGTGGCACAGTAGCCTATGGTACAGACTGCTTGATCACCACGTTTATAGGGTCCTTTTAGTTGCTAGGCTGAGTTATGGAGGTGAAAGTATGGTTGGTGCATTTTGTCAACCACATAAGCAAGCTTTAAAGGCACCAGTTCATTTAGTGTCTTTTTCATTATACTTTGGACAAAAATAGACATCTGTTGCACAGACATACATTATCTTGTTTTTTCTTCCTCTGAAATGCCTAAAAAAAGGAAGAGACATGATCTATTTCAAGTCTGTGAATAAACAAGCAAAATATAGTTATCTGACGAGGCCAATGGTATCTTTTCATGAAGACTTTAAGTAGCCAGCCTTTGTGTCACTGCACAATCTTTATGGTTGCAGGAGCTTAGCAGGAAGCTTAGAGAGCTTTGCCTGTATTTTGCTGCTTTTCTCATCAGTGCCTTAATGCCTGCTGATTAAGGGCTCATAAATCTTTGGAATATTAGCAGAGGAGTCCATTTCCATAGCAAATGACAACATTTCCCTGCCTCCTTCTTTCTAGCTGTTATCACACACATGTGGCATATACTTGTAGGTATCATTGTCACACTCATGCCATATATTATGTGCAATGAATGCTCTCTTCCTGGAAACCTAAACCTCTTATCCACTGCTAGAGAGCAGCCTTTACTCTTGAGGTCACCTAGCTTGGCAAGTCAGTGAGTTAATGGGTCTGAAAAGATTATCCTAGACCAAAATTGATGTAAACATTCTCCTTTCAATGTAGAACGTATGGGCTTGCATGCCTTTCATCTTTCGCTGCACATTCCAGATGTTTGCTTCTTTCCTCTCATCGTATATACATGATGGGATAGATAATGTACTGAGTTGAGATTTATGTCTGAGGCATGATGTGTTTGTACTCTGCTTGATTACACCTTCTTTTTCCCTTTTATTTTGGAAAGGAGAAGTACCTTAAAAGCCTTTTTAAAATTCAGGTTTGATTTGTTTATTCAGTGCTTCCAAAAGCAGTCTGGTTGGAGTTCCTCATCCTCTCCATTTCCTCTGCTGTCCCCCTGCAATATATCTCCTTTCAGTTAAGGGTGACTCTATGACTTGGTTGCTTTGAAAAAATTCCAGAAGACAGATCTCAGAATTTGTTTTGGAAAGGTCCTTGTTAAAAAATAACTAACTAACTGAATAAATAAACAAATAAATAAATATCATCAACATAAACCCAGATTTTTAGCTTGTTTTATTTTGACAATCAAATGCTAATTTCTAATTTTTTCCCCAGGTGATGGGCAAATATGCATCCACTATTTAAGATTATTGAGAATATCCTAAAGTTACAGTGGGTGTTTCAGGTTTTATCTTTCACTGAATGTCAGCAACCCTTAATGGCTAAATGTTATTAAAATTTTTGTTTTGTTTTTTGGGTTCAACGTGAAGGACTCTGAAACTAAGCTACTCTTAACTTGTCTGCTATATGGACGATTTTTTTTTCTTGAACATCCAAAAGTCATTTATTTTTTCCAAACAGGCATGGTAGGTCTATTAATAAATGTCAGAATCCACAGACCACAGTTATTCCTACTTTTTCCTGTTTTTCCAGTGCTCTTTATTTCATTGTGTGTCAATCAACAATAGATTCCTTTATTCCTCAATTCAAGGAGGATTGCAAACACACTTGACACAAAATCAAAATGTATACTCAAGTATCAAGAAAAGGTATTTAAAGAAAAAGGAAATGTTTTTGAACTAGGATAGCATTACCACCTGGAAAAATTGTGATTATTTTAGTCAATGATTAGATTTGTTAGATATATTGTTTCTCTTAAATTAGACAACTCTGTTGTCTAACTATGCATCTGTTTCTCAACTGATTTTTATAAGTACTATTTTGGAGGATGATTTCCCCACAGCTTTCTTGATTCTGCACAACTCCTCCAGTTTCTGTTAATTTTCCTAAATTCTACGTAACTCCTGTCTTTTCTGTCCCTTGCCTTTACTCCCACTGCTGCCTACTCTGGGTAGGGCAAATTTGGCAGCTTCTCTCTTTCGTAGCAGGGAATTTTTAATCACTGATCTTGGCACACAGAGTAACTTTCTAGGCATGCAAAGTCCTTGTGAAAGTCCTTGTTACCATGACACATAGCCTTAGTTTACCTGAACCCTTAATACACTTTACATTAAGCTTAGCTGAGACATTCCATGGATCTGTTTCCTCTCTTGAGTTTTAGGAGAATCAAGATTCAAAATTCTTGAAGAACAAGAAATTATTCAGGTATCTTTGAGTTAAAAACACCATATAACAAAGAGATATATGGGAGGGAGCACTCACCTGGTGGTGAAAATTCATAGAGGAAATTCATTGTCCTCATATAATTGTGTGCTTGCAACTGTAGTGCCTTGGACTGAGTGCGAGTTTGTAAATTTCCTAGCTTTTCACAAAATGCTATTGAAGCTTTTATATAGCTGCTGAAAAAAAAATGGCACTCTTAAAAGATAAAACATCGAGGCTAAGAAATAAAAAGATTCCTAGCTCAAGGGTGCATATGCAGAGGTGGGTTTTATCTTATGTATTTTGGGCTTCTATGATATGCTTTCACCAAGATATGGGGTATAATTGTATACTTCCTCTTTATATGCTTATATACTTTATAAAAAGGATAAATCACCTTTATCATGGAATAAATTTGCATATCTATACATGACTGTGTAATATTTTTCAAATTGTTTTAACAAATTTGACCAGCTAAAATATGAAATTGATTTTTTTTCTCATAATTTTTAAATTTCTCACAAAATACTAGATCACCTTCCAATTCTAAATATCCCATTTGGTAAGACTGTAAGAATTATGTAAATTATCTCTGGTGAAAGAAGGAAATTCATAATAAATAAATTATCCAGCTGAAAGAAACTCACAGTAAGTGAATTGTCACATTAAAAGGGACTTGATTATTTTATTTTTCTTGTCAGTTTTCTAAGTGTTTGCCATGAATTCAAAAATCTCTCTCAAAAAATTTAATGTATGGATCCTGGCTTCTTGGGGCTGCCTTATTGGAAAGCTGAAATTTATATTTGTTACACTGTTGTGTATGGAAGTATAAATTAAAATTGTTTAAAAGAAGGCACTCAGCAAGAGTGCAGAGTAATTCTCTCCCATTAATATCTTAAATTAGTCTTGTGCTTAATTTGCATGGCTAATTCATTAAGGGCTTAGTTGTAGGTAGCTTCTTGTTTGTCTGCATGAGCCTTCTGTAAGAGGAGTAGACAAGTTTCAGAGGTGGTGCTCTGTAGTCCCTTGGCATAGCAGTTGTGGCTGTAAGGCCCAGGAAACTCCTCCTCTTCCTGGTGCCACATCCACCTGTGATTTGGGATCATTCTGCTGCCCAGAGGAAATGACTGATGGTGAAAACATAGTGAATCACTTCAACAGGTACAAACTCCCATGACATTTTCTCTTGTATTTGCTGTGTTTTCCATCACGGTATGGGCATATTATCAGCTAGTGCTCTTATCTTTAACACTTTACTTTCCCTTTTTAAATATAATTAATTAATATTATGTTAATACATATAATATTACATTGTAATAAAACCAGTTTTAAAGTTTTGCTGTACACACTTAAAATACTGAAACTGGAATTATGCTGAGGAATAGAGATGGTGTTCTCCTGTTGATCCTGACACTTTAGGGCTTCAAGGATGTTTGTCTATGTGATGTGAAGAGATTATAATATTGTGGAGAATGTCTACTAGCCTTCAATGAAAAAAAATCAAAAGTCATATTTTGCAGATTTTAATTTTCTCTAGTTGATTGAAGGGCTAAAATTTGTTTTTTCTTGCTTTGCACTGACATATTTAATTCTGATTTTAAAACTCAGAATTCTGCTTTTTCTCTTCTGTATAACAACTTTCATATCAACTTGCTTACATCATGTGAAAAATAAAATCAGTGTTGCAGGTGTGCACTTGTTTTTACATTATGATATAATCTGTTTCTTTGTCTTCCAAAATTCTAATTCAGCTTTTCCTTTCTCCTGTGACAGGATGACAAGGACTTGGTCCATGAGTTTGTTGTTGCTGAAGGTCTGACATGCTTAATCAAAGTGGGAGCAGAAGCTGACCAGAATTATCAGAACTACATCCTCAGAGGTAAAGGAAATGCATCCAAAGGTTGTTTTTATTGCTTGGAAGCTCTCAGAGGTCTGTGGCAACTTACTGTGTGAAGCGTCTTTGAACTTGCTTTTCAGTTTGGTCCTGATTCTTTCATGTTATGCAAGAAAATTAAGGGAAGGTTAGTACTCACCACTGAGCAGACTGAATTGGAATATTTGGAATCTTGATAGTCACCTCATGGTCCACCTTTTCTTGTAGATTACACCTCAAATCTCTAATTCTAAGACAGAAAAGGCATTCTAAAGGCTCTACTGGATAACTGTGTCAGAGGGTACAGAACAAAACTTCTTGGAGTGTGGTCATTTTTTACAGAGAAGCTGCTGCAAGCAGGTTGGACGCAGTAGGAGTGGTTTTGTGAGCTGTGATTCTCTCCTTTCTTGCAGTGATGGGTGGCTATTGACCAACCAAGTATGAGAGTTTTCTCCATGCTCTTTAGACAGTTCCAAAGTACCCAGGAAACAGAGAGGGGCAGCACCCAGCCTGCTCCATCAGCCTCTTGGGAGATGTATTTTCATATTGCCTCTTTCTGTTGTGGTGCAGCAGAATGTAGCATCGTCAGTGTCTATGGATATCATGCAGTATCTCTGGAATAAACAGGGAGAAAGTCATACCTTAAGGGGTCAGTTGGCTGGAAACAATTTTTTGCTGTCTGACATTTTAGAGTTAAACAGGTAATGAGAGGTTTATATTCTGTTCTTTGCACTTAAAAGGTAACTGGCAAAGATGTGGAGAGTGATTTGGAAAAGATGTGCTGCATGATTAGAAAGCTGATTTCCTCTATTGTGACCCAAATGGATGTGTGTGTTTTTCATCTAACCAGGAAACCTAGGCTGTAAATTCAGAGAGTTTCTTCAGTGTTTTGAGGGGCGAACAGTCACTCCAAGGGATCTTTGCTGCTGGATGATCTCGTAGTACATCGAGACTGCTTATGAATGCATAGTTGTGGTAGATTGCTCATTTGAGTTTTCCTAGACTGACGTATATAGCTGCATTTAAAAATGTCACTTTGATGTATTTAACTGCTAAAACTCAAACTACACAAGGAGCAAAAAGAAAACCCCTAAAAATAAGTAGAAGGATTTTGTAAGAACCGGAAATGCTGAATTATAGGAAGCAAGGATTCAAATAGTAAGTGTGGCTTCATGCAAAGATGTTGAAGATAAGACTAGCTTTTGGAGGTGTAAAAGAAACAAACCAGTACTACAGAAATTATGTTCTATGTCAGTAGCTGTGCAGTCACATAAAAGTACTTGAATAATAGACAAGGACACAGAAACATGCAATTGGAAGTTTCTGAGAGAAAACTAGCCATAGATGCTCTCAGAAAATTCAGACTGGAAGCAAAATAAAAATGCTGTATGGGACAGTTTGGCCTTCAGTCTAGGAACCTTTCCCTTCTCCTTCCCTTCCCATATCCTAATGCATCCAGCATTCAAGGAGATATAATGGTCTCTTTTTTTGTTGTGACTCTCAAGAGCTTGGTTTCCATGATCTAAAGTTAGAAATTTTCAAGTGGATTTAGTGAATGCTAAAACAGAGCCTTAGTGCCAATGGCCATGGCATCACACAGATGAAACTGCAAACTCATCTTGCTGCTTTGTCATTAACAAGTGATTACAGCTCATTCAAAATGAATACAACAAACAAACAAACAAAACAACAATAACAAAATCTAACTATATCGAAGGATGCCATAAAGCTAAAAATATTATTTTAGGAAGGTGCTTTTAGGGATTGGTACCTTCTGAAATCAGGTCTTTTTTCCCTTACATTGCTGCTGTGTGAAGCTGAAGTTTCTCTCTCTGTAGTGTATCCTATCATCTTTTACAAGAATACAATTTTTCTGTGTGATGTGGGCTTCATTTCAGAACCTAAATTGGTCTTGATTGTCCTTCAGGAAGTTCAAAGCTTGTAACAGCTCCAAAATTATGTCAGCTTGTTTGCAGTTCCAGGAGCTAGCATGTACTTTCTGAATAGGTCTGCGTGTGCAATGAGATAAAGATAGGTTTGGAAGTAGAGTATAGCCAAACAATCTTATCCGAATACATTGAGGAGGGTGCTGAAAAGAAGCTTTAAATACGTCATATAAGAGTGTTGCTGGTATATTATTTTTGGAAGATCATCATGACTAGTTAGGGGCTTTATTGTGGCAGTTGTGTGTACTTATTGCAGTGCTGTGTTTTACTAAACCCAGAGTACTGGTAAATAGGTGAATAAATTTTGCTGAAGGTACATCACAGTTAGCATGGAGGCAGTCCCATAAGCTCTAAGCTTAGTGTTAAGTAGTGGACATTTGAGAAGTAAAAAGTAGTCTTTTTTTAGAGATTTTGTGTCTCCATGCTGTGGTGTCCTTGTTCTGCAGATCCTTTTGGAGTGGAATATATTCTCCTTATTTTCATTGCATTTATCCTAAATCATAAATGGATGGGATTTCTCCTAAATTCCATATTCTGGCTGCATTTCTCCTGCACCTTTGGTGTCATTCACACTTTTCATCTGGCAATTCTAACTCAGCTTGCAGGGCTTGTGACAGTAAGTGGCAGCTTTAGGCATGGCATTGCCTCCTTTGCTTTGAGTACTCACCCACATGAGGCTGTCCATCATCTTGACAGAGCAATTTCCCAGTGTTTCACATGAGCTTGTTTGCCTGCACTCATCAAGAAATAACTTTGCACCTTGGAGGGAAAACAGGCTGGAAATATATGTATACTTTAGGGCTGTAGGTGCTTCTGTGAGTTCCAGGTACAAGTTGTTTCTTGAGGACATTACTTTCTTTTTTCCAAAAGTCTACGCTGTTTCACTCTAATGTTTCTTGGTTGTGAATTTCTGCTTAGGGGCTTTGATTTGGTTCAACACAGACCAAGCTGCCAAAAAATTATTAAATATGAGTCACAAAAATTTTAGTTACTTTAATGGGTGATTGAAGAGAAAGTGAGTGTGGCTTTTACATACAACCCTGAGAAATCCAGACAGTTTCTTGTTGAGTGATAAGGAATGATCGTTTATTTCTGCTCAGGTCCCCTGAACTAGAGCTGTTTGATGGTACCTTTCCCAAAGTGTTCCTTTTTGTCAGTGTATAGCCTGTAGACTGCAAACCAACAGTAGCCAGGACTTCTTTGGAGAGTTACTCTTTTAAAAGACTAACTTAGAAAACAGCCTTTGATCCTCCCCATTTAAGAGTTCTTAAAACTAAATTTGTTCTCCAATGTTCCTTTTAATTATTATGGACATCTAAAGAAACCGTATTTTGAGGGACTTTTCCCCCCCATGGAAACAAGTTTATTTTCCTTTTGTTATTTCCTCCCTCTTCCTTTTTTTCCACAAGAATCCATAAGGATTCAGAACTTCACTGATAGCACTGAAGTTAAAATTTTCTGTCCCAGTTACAAGATTGCAGTATGGTGGATGTTACCTAAATATTTAAAAACAGATAGGAATGGGTTAAAGGTAATGGAAATGTCCATAACTGATGAGGATTAATAGAAATCTTAGTGTAACTTTTAAGATTTTTTTGGATATAATTTTGATGTCATCTGTTCCTTGTACAGAATGAGAAAGCAACTCATGAAAAGCCATGGTAGCCTTAATGTTTTCTGATAATTTAGTCAATGCTGTTGGGAAGGTGAGAAAAAAAAGCAGCTTGTGTAGACCAAGGCTTAATTATTTTAAACATATACTGAATAAGTAAGCTACGAGGGTTCAGGGATGACTGCTGCCACTGTGGCATGAGGAGTGCAGCCTGGTGGGATCCTGTACTGTCCGCCCCTCAGATCAAATGAGAAGTCTGTCAAAAGGTCATCCAACCTTGTTTGTAGAGTGTAATTGTGCACTTGGATCCCTATTTGCCTGCTTATGGATTCAGATTGGTATTTAGAGGTGTCCATAATTAGATGAAAGCTAGATCCTGTTTTTGTGGTCTGAAAGCACCAGCCATGTGTCCAGTCCTAGCAGGCAAAGGCCTCGACCTTGCTACAAGGTCTAAAGAGCTGAGGCTGAGGAAAAAATAGGACAGCAGTCAGTGCTCATACTAGACTATGCTTGAATCAAATTCAGCTTTTGGATGCAGCTCTCTGATTAAGTGAGAGCTGTGTGCTTATATGGAGAATAAGGATTTGAGTTTCAAGTCTGGATTAGAGGTGGTTTCAATTTTGTTTGGAGGTTTTGAATTTCTAGTGTTGGCGTTTTTTTTTAAGAAGAAATAAAGAAAAACAGGTGCTTAGAGGAGCCTAGGAGTTATGATTTCAGATAATATTTGTGCTTTAAGTTAACCCCTCTCCTGTAAACCCACAAACCATTACTATAACCCAAATTAAATATATGTAGAACCACAGAAACATTTAGGTTGGAAAAGACCCTTAGTAACATAGAGTTCAACCATTAACCTAACACTGCCAAATCCACCATGAAACCATGTCCCTAAGCACCATGTCTACACATCCTTTAAATATCTCCAAGGACCGTATAGTCAAAACTTCAATAATTTATTCTTAATTCAATAATCTGGGCAGAACACTAATGCAACACTGGTTGCAGTAGAACCAGTAGACCATTTTCCTGTCACAGGCCCACTGCGCTTCTGATAGAGTGTTAAAGCCCTGTGTGTTTCTACAGATATTGTTGCAAACACAGAAGATGAAGGTAATGGTCCTGGATAAGGGATCTGACATACTCTGAGGGACAATGACATATCATTTAAGAGGATTAACGGTTGATAAGTTCCTACACAAAGTCAACAGTATCTTCAGCCTGATAGAACAGCATCTTTATTATTATGCCATGTATTTTTTCCTTATAAATAGTAATTGTAGTTTGTTTGGAATTGCATTTGTACAAGCATACTTTTATCTTCTTGAAGATAGAGTGAATATATAATAATGCTCTTTTTTTTTTTTTTTTTGTACTGGTTTTGCAAGGCCTTTCAGGACTTTTAAGTAGTTTTCTGAGAGACTTTTACCAGAAAAGTCCTATATGAGTTCTAAAGTGTAAATAAGAAATAACCGTGTCTTAAAACACTAAAATCACATGTGAAACATAACTCCAAGGTGCAGTTTGATCTTTGATATACACCTAAATTAAGAGAGATCCATTAAAACAATTTCCTTCAGGCCTGGTAGCTGCAATTTGCACAGTTCTGAACTACCAGATGGAGAAGTTCCCAAAAGGAGCAGTGACTTCCCAAGGTAGAGCAGTGAAAACTGAGGAGCCTGAAACTTTCCAGTTCCCCACTGAGGCATGAGAATGGGGCAATATTTTGGTTCCTCGCCTGTCTGGCTGGTAAATGGGAGCCAATCTTTGCAATGGAGAGAAAAGATGTACCTGTACCTGGGTAGTTACCCATTTAGTAACCTCAGCTTCCCATTGCAGCAAGGTAATTCTAAATCTGTATTGTGCATATGCTTTTAATTACACAGTACAGCGTAGTTGACAACAGTAAAAAATGGAAAGAAATTGCCGTAAGAGCTACTAGTTGTAAAGCAGAAAGTGACTTTGCTGTTGGGATTAGGAAACACTGAGCTGTTTGACAGGGTGGCTGGACATACACAGGAGCCACCAGAGTCAGTCAGAACCACAGATGAATGCCCAGGCAGGGGTCAGGCTTTCCAAACTAACAGGCAGACAGCTCAAACACTGACATGTACCAAAGCCACCAACAGTTACGCCTATTTATAAAGCCGGAGGCACGCGGTCCCACCTGCATGCCAAGTTTGGAACCACGGGCTGCACTGCATATTCTGGGAAATCAGATTAAATTCCTGAAACGACTCAGTGCTGGATGGTAAGAGACCATCTGGTTACTGTCTGTCACCAGGACACTGTGTGTGCCCCAAGATGTCAAGGAGGTAGAGGAAGTCGAAGGTGAGGGTGAGGTTTTGCAAGCAGGCAGTGGAAGCTGCTGCTGATAACCCTCTCGTTCTGAAAGCCAGACATGAAGTTATCAGTGAGCTGGTGGCATTTCTGCATTGAGCCAACTGCTACTAGGAATGCTTGGGGTCTGTAAGTGTGCTCTCAGTAATGGGGGGGATGATCCACTTCCAGGAATTGGCTGGTTGTTTTTATCAAAAAGACCCCTCGTTATTTGCAAGCACGTGAATGCTTCCAGTGCTCTTGAACTTTCCTCCCTCGACCTGATAAATTATGTGGCTTTGGCCTTTTGCATTAAAGGTTTGGTATTACAAAGCATTTAGCACAGAAAAGCATGTTCTTCTGCAGTAAATGTATATATGGGAAGCAGGGTTTGTGTAAATAACAAAAAACTTGAAATAAAGTCTGTGAGAGGCTATTTCTATCCTAAATAGACATTTCTTGCTGGTTGGTACTGCAGCAGTAAAACAAGTGGTAGTAATGAAAGTTTAGTAGTGAAAAGGGAGCTAATACTGAACACTGTGCATGCCTTTGCAATATTCCTGCTTTATTGTGAACTGGAGCACTGTTTAAAGTTTCCCAGTTGTAGATAAGTATCCCAGCCCCAAGTAAATAGGAACAGACACCACTGGATTAGGCTTACCTTTGGGTTTCTTTCTTTTCTTGAAGTCCTTTGACATTTCAGAAAGCGTATCAGAGTTGGACACTTGTCCTGTGGGGATTTCAAAGTTCATATCCTTCATTTTTATGCTGGACATCAGACCACAGTTCCCATGGAACCATACCAACAGATGGCAACTCCATGTGGAAGTTCTTTCTCCTACATAATACAGGGCAGCTCCACGTGGAGATACAAACTAGGTTCCCTACCACCACTACAAAAAGCCCGCAAAATAAACTCACCAAACCAAGCCACAGTTGTGTTAGCAAGTTAGTAGCAGATTAGTGTAGATGTGCTAACAGGAGCTGTTAATGAGCAGCCCTGCTGAGCTGAGGTAGAGCCTGACAGGGATGCAGCCATGACATCTCCCTTTGTGAACTGGACTACACTGCCAGTTTTCAATCATTGAACTTTATAGGTACCATCTCTTGTACTTCAGGTCAAAAGCAACAGTCCCAGAGAAATCAGAGCTATACCTGATGGCTCAGTACCTCTTTGTGCTACATGTGCAGAAACCTCAAGATGTGCCTCTTCTTGAAAAGCCACAGAATGAAAAAATACAAGTGATTCATGAACCCTTTAGATTAGAAATAATGAGGTTACAATATGTTATATCAGAAAAAAAGGCACTTTATACTATCTCCATGCTTAACAACAGAAACAATAAACCTCCTTCTCTCAGTAGGTGAATCCTTTCACTTCTGCAAATATCTCTCTAAGTCTAAATTCATTTGTTTACATGTGCAAGGGTAGGTGGGAGAGCTTGGCATTGGAAGCCATGCAGTTTAAAAAGAGAGAAAACATCCTCTTTGCTTTCCACTCTACACTTTCAGCATTTCCTTTGTCCGTTTCTCATCTGCATATTTTAAAATTGCATTTATTAAACTTGTTCTGTGCATGCATTACACTGAGTTCCCTACTGAATACAACCTTAGGCATTCCCATAACTGTTGGAGCAAGCACTGCCCTGTCCTTTGTCCTCCTCCTCCTCCCTCCCTTCTCCCTGGATGTGATTGTGTTGCATGATCCATCTGGAAGCAGAGCCAGATGGTCCTCACACAGAGTATACAGGACAAGCCCTCCCAGTCTGGGATGGGAATTGGCATTGGAGCAAATTTGAGTTCAAAAGTTTAACCACCCTATAGTAATTTACACATCTACAAAAAAACCCTGAGTTGTACTTGCTCCGTGCATTCTGTGAAATGGCCTTTCATGTTGGGACTGTTCATGAGGAGGATATACGGTCTACGTGGAATTCAGTAATAACACCACCATAAAATTATGGATTTCCCTTGTTTTTAAAGCTGACAGAGGCTGGGAGCCTTTGAGTTGCATTCTGTCTCTATGAAAATGAATCTTCAGGTTCTGAGTAATTTTTTTTTTATGCTTTGTGAAATTCCCATGAAATGTGACACCTCAGGCTATGCAGAGTCCATGTAGAATGAGGAACTGAACATGAAAAATGCACATCCTTAGCTACTAAGCAAAGAGTAAGTACTTGGGAAGTACTCCCAGGGGCCTTTAAAACCCTTGTAGATGTTTTATGCTTTAACTACTCAAACTTCATGAGCAAACCCTGAAAACAATATACTGATTCCAACCAGTTACAAGTATATTACAGAGTATTTCTGCCTTTTTGTAGTAGCCTGAGAGATTCTCATTAGCGAAGGAGAAAATGTGTACAAAAGTAAAGAAATTCGTAAGCCAGCTCAGACATGAATAATTGGGCAAAGTATGCGGCTGCTGGTAATTTTACTATAAATTACTTGCATTGAATACATGCAAATAAAACATGTTAAAATATGGTTGGGAAATAGAGTTTGATTATTCTCATTTCGAGATTAGAGGCTTCCACAGCTATTTGTGATGGTAGTTGCTAGGGTGCCACACAGTGTTCCATCCTGATACAGAATCAGGAAAAATTAAGGACTTTGAAGGAGAATTGGAAGAGGTAGTGTCAAACGTGTAAGATAATTGGGGGGGTGCTGGCTGCTGTTCCATGAAGGTGATTATTGTCTGATATGAGGGCATGACAAAAATTAGGTCCTTCAAATATCTTCAGAGTTAATTTCCATATCCAGATGCATTAAGTCCCATATTAGCTCTGTCTGTCTGGAATCCTTGCAAATGTGCATGCATATGGATTTCTATCAATCGTGTTCTCAGAGGTGCAGTCAGAAAACTGGAGCAGTGAACTGTAAACTCTTAAAATACTTATTTTCATTACCATAAGGCAGTGACCTACTTTTAAGTCTCTGATCACTACTGCATCAAATACTAAGAAATTGTAGATGATTGAAGAACTTAAAAGCTAAGCCATAGGACTTGCACTTATTAGCACAGTATTAATTATTAACTGACCATGAATGCTGTGTTCATACATATGTGTCTAAGAAAAACTGTAGAATACTCATAGGCTGATGACAGTGACAGATTATCTTAGCGAACACTTGGGAATATTAATGTTTCTGTTTCTGCCATGGAGGGTTTCTGCTTGCCTGTTCTTCTGTGCAGCCCTAAGGAACACCGATGGAGCAGCACATGCCCCTCAGGAAAGCAGAATTACCAAATGGGTGCCCCTGTAAGTGGATTGAATGAGAAAAGAGGGAAACTCTTTTTTCTGCTTTGTAATCAAGTGTAACGACCAGCTTGCCTTCTGCTAGTGCTGGTTCCTACCCTCCTCTGCCCTCTCCACCTCCTTCCATACACGACTGGAGACACTGATGGTGGTGTTGGAGTGATGAGAGGCGATTGGGGTCTGGCATCCCCCCACTCCCCACGTGTGTGTGGAGGTTGTCAGTGGTTGCACAGGCAGGAGCTGAGCACACTTGGTAAAGCAAAAAATTCAAGGTGTCCTGTAAAGGCAGACAGGACATTGTGTCTTCCCTTTGCTAGCCAGAGGGAGAGGACTTGTACTTGAGGCTCCCTGCCTGCAGTGGAGGGAAGCAGAACTTTATCCCATTCCTGCAGGTTTAGAAAAAGTGGGGTTTGATACACAATTTAGTAATTGTAACATGATTTCTTTCTCTCCATATTGTCAGACAATAAAGAATTTTTTTTTTCTGTTTTCAGTGTATGAGGCATTTCCAGCTTTTTCCATTTAAATTCTTGGCACTAAAGCTTGTGCTGTCAAGCCCAGAGAGGATACTATGCCTACCTCCTGTACCTGAGCAATGCAGGATCACTGGCCTGCACTAGCTGCTAAAAATAGAGTACCTCTGCTGTTTAGGGTGTGTTTCTAAATAATTTATCACTTTAAAGTTTCTTCCCAGACAATTCAGAAGAGAGTTTACTGATGTAGGTGCTATGCAAAATAAGCCCTTTTTGTTTTTCCTTTTCCTCTTTAATTTCTTTACAGTTAGAAAACAAATATTCTTCTGTCCTATGGCCTTATAAGTGCTTTGGGTTCCCTGAAGTGATGGAACACTAAAAATGCTGTCATGTGCTGTGAGGAGTACCATCAAAAGGCTCTGCTGTTACAGCACATTGCCTTGAGTCCCTAAAGTGCTACTCAGGATATGCTCTATCTATTGTGTGTTTTAAGTAGGTTTATTTAAATGACAGGTGGGGTCTTAAAGAACTTCTGCCAATACTGGGCAATATCCTGCTTCCTCTTACTTACCCTTCCTCCTTCTATATGTTATCACCAGCCTAGACAAGGGTCTCGACTTCCTCTTGTCTCCTCTGTCCCTTCCCCTCCCTCCCAGCAGTTCCCTTCTTCAGAGACACCTCTGTGATTTTTAAACTTATGCCCCCAATTGCTTTGGGCACAGCAGGCTTTGCATGCCACTTACTCCTGATGAGCATCACATATCTGTAGTAACAAGGGTCCCTGTCTGCTGACTTTCACCCCTGGTGTTCCCAATCTCAGTACCTGCCCCAGCGTGCAGTCTTCGGAGCAGACAGTTTTTCATTCAGGCAAAATCCACTCAGTGGGCAAAAATTCTGCTTTTAAAGCTGCGGCTTCTGAATACGGTTTCCACATTCCCAAAATTTGGTAGTGGGTCACCATAAGCTTGCTTTAGTATGGAAACATTGACTGTCTTTTGTATAAACTATATGTACTGGTTGCTGAAGATACTCTTTTTTATGTGCTTGTGATAAATGTTTCTTGTTTTGTCTAGGATGATTATGGACAAATGCACTAGGAATACTGTTAAGGCTGATGAACAAAATTCTTGAAAATTAAACAAACCTGTCTGTGCTTACTTTGCAAACATGCTTGCCCCCTTTGTGTGGCAGCTGATGCAGCCTTTGATGGCACACTGGTACAGCTTTTTCCTCAGCTGCTCTGATTCAGCCAGTGAGCACCATCGCACCTGTGCACTTACTGAACACCTTGTAAATAGCTGCTCTTATCAGCAGTCCTTCCCCGGGCTTTGCCATTTATTTCATGCTATACAAACTCTTTTATAAAATGTTTGTTTTCCTCATGGATTTTTCTCTGGTTTGTCACTAAGTGTTGTCCAAGAGCTCAAAGGGCAGCATTATCTCTGTGTGGCAGATAAGGAAATGAGGCACTTGAAAACACATTCTGAATTCAGAAAGATTCAGTAACTGTTAGTTCTGGCTTGGAGCTTGTCCTTGGGCTGGTTTTTCAAACTCAATATGGTACTTTCTGTTTATTCATTTTTAATCTTTTCTCTTAGGGCTTCTTTTCCTATTCAGACTCCTGCCCAGTCTGTCCTGGTTTTTTTTCTCTGATCTGTCTATATTTCTTGTTTTGTACATCATCTTCCTTTACATCAGTCTATAAGTTTATTTACATCATCATCCCACTCAACGGTATTCATAAATTCATTTACATTAATTTCTTCACCAGTTTAAGCTGTCTTAAATGCTTTTTCTTCCCATCACATCTTCCCACTTCTGCACTGTCTGTTCTGGGTTCTGACACCACAGCTGTGTTTGTGTGATGGCGTAATGAACTTGACAGCGGAATGTGTTAATCTAAAAAATGGATATGAAAAGGTTGATATTTTGCTTTTTTTTAATTTTAATTTTTATTTTTGGTATTGTTGAGTTACTCATTGTAATTCTTAATGGTAGGACAGAAACTCCTGTGTCAGCAAAACCCTGATTTTGATCTGCGACAAACAAGGGAGAGTGTTGCAGTGCCACTATCAGGGATTTAGTCACAGCTTCGGTATCTTATCTTCTGTACATTTCTTTCCTCAACATCACTCACATCAGCTCTAATCTGTATGTTCCCTCCAGCCAAATAACTGTTAGTCTTTCCCATTACTTCCCTAATTTATCCCAGTCACTTCATCTCTTTTCATAGCTCTCAGACACTCATCAGGTTTTCTGTCAGAGTTCCTCCCTCTTTCATTTCCTTGAACATCTCTAGGTTTAAATTTTGTTTTGTTCAGCTTTCAGATTAGAATTCCTCTTCTCACCATCTGAGTAACAGGTTAGTTCTTTAAAACAAAACCAAGAAACCCTTACAAGCTGCTGGTCTTACTTTGAGTGCCATGGCCTTCCTTGGAGGGCAGCAGCTGGGAGCATTATGGGGATATTTTGAGCTTCAAGAATGGACTATTCAGAGGTTTCAGCTGATTGCATAAGTTCAGTAGAGGCTATTATAAGTATTAAACAACAGCTATTTTAAAACATTATAGTCACATGAAGTTTGGGCACATTTTAATGTTGTCTGTATGAACTTTTTCACTGACATGAGGTTATTACTTTTCTGAGTATTCCAAAGAGCTCAAATTCCCAAAATATTCCTCTTTCCAAAAATATTCTCAGCAGTATTTTCAATTGCAGTGAGAAGTTCTCTTCCTCCTTCTTCCTCTGCCTTCCAGAAACCTAATAATGTGTTAGAAATTTTCCTTGAAAAAAGGTGTCGTGTTTCAAACACCACAGAAAGTTTCAGTTCAGACTTAAAACTTGAGGAAATTATGGACAACTAAACCCTGGAGTGTTTTCATGAGAACTAACAGTCTATTTTAGAAACAAGCAGACTGTCTCATGTGAAGGGAGCCTTCAGTTTCAGTGTTGTGAGGCTGAGGGCTCACTTTAAATGCTGAAAATGCATAGGAAACTAGCTCTTTAGTGTAATTGTTTGGGTTTTATATACCAAGAACTGACCTAGGTTTTTGTTTGTTTGTTTGTTAGTTTTAATTTAGTGTTTTAATGTTGACTTCATATGTAACACCTTTATCATTAATTAGTAGAGCAAGACCTGATGCAGAAGTAAATGGTTATCAAAAATGTCTGTTGGAATCTTGCCTTTGTATCAATCCTTTGGAATATATAATGAAAGTTAAAGATGTAGGAAGTATCAAATAATCCCTTTTAGCTAGATTACGGTGCAGAATTTGTCTCACCTAATTCCAGTTACCTTGTCTCAGGTAATTAGGTGGACTCCTTGAGCGGGAGAAAACACAATACACCCTTGTGATTGAACCGTATTTGCTCCCTTATTAGCAGTTTGTTTCATATCTCCTGTTATCTTTTGTTTCTCGATTTTTTTCATATGAGGTCATGAGTGTGTGTCTGAATTTACCTCTTAATACGGAGTGGCTTGAGTATCTGGTGTAGTTTACTTAATTTTAATTGGAACTCTTCCTCAAGGCCAGTTGAGGGAACTTGGCAGAAACTGCTTTGGACCTGTACGCTTCCTCGGTTCTGACAAGAAACCCGTTAGTGATGGAGAGTCTCAATCTGCCTATCAGAGGTCATTTCACTCAAACAATGAGCCTCATCTATCTCTCCTTGAAGAGGTTGAATAAACTGGTTTATAGTTAGCTTTAAGAAAAGTATTTGTCCTTCTGTGACTTCCATTGCATTTGGCATGTATTTGGAGGTGGGATGAGATGAGGAAAGAGACATAAACACTCATCATTCTGCCCCAGAGCTCAAAAGTCAGAGAGCATAAACTCCTGGATTTCACATTTTCAGACTTTAGAAATTATGATGATGTGACATGATTATTGTTGTAGTTGACAGGCATAGTCAGTGCTTATAGTCAAAAGCCATGGCACCATTTTGTGTTTTGGGGGTGTAATGGTTCCCTGAATTCCCTAGTAAAAGGGCAAGACTATCCCTTTGATTTTAAGGGCATCTCAGGAAGACTGAGCTCCTGTATTTGGTGTCCAAAGTTATGTACAGTGAATGTCACCTTTCTCTAGGTCTCTATAGACAAGTAGAAAATGAAATGCGTGAAAGAGCATAAGACTAGGAACCAGCTTTGTGGTGTTTTATACTAATTGGACACATACTATAGAAACAATCACCCCGTCTAAAATCACCCCATCTAATACCTTTAGCCATGCTGATTCTGAAAGAACAAGTTGGGAAGGATCTAAAAGAACAAGTTGGAAAAGACAGTTGGACCACCTGCAAAATCAGAGATCTGCTCTACTCCAATGAGTACATGCCACTGTTCTTGCAGACTTGGGACTACCAGGCTGGTCAGGACAGGGGTCTGCCTGCCCCACAGTTCTCAGTCAAAGAAAGTCCTCTGTTCTGTACTGTGTTCCACTGGAACTGAATGATACCCAAAGCCATGCATTGTCACAAGCTGGGCTTGGTCGCTTTCCATGACTGGCATTCATGGATGGCAGAATTGTCAGTTCAAGGGGTTTTTAGCCTCACCTCCTCAGTTGAAGGAAGACCTGAGTAGGTCTTTCAGGAGACCAAGCCCAAATCCATACCACACCGGCAAAGCCAGCTTTTTGCCAACAAAACCATAGCGTGTGTCCTTCCGAACCTGGCAACCAGGATGTGCAACTGTCTTCGTTTGATAGACAGGTGTCTGCTAAGGAAGGTGGGAACCTTCCTTAGAGCAGAAAATGTGAACCCCCTTCCCTCCGAATTATTGTAACTTTGGAATCAAGGGCTCTCAGGCAGAGGTATGGGAAAAGGAATAAGAGTTTTTACTAGTATCTAGAATGAGGTAAACAATCAGTAATAAAAAACAGTAAACAAGATAAGAAAAAAAACAATAACAAAACCAAAAACTCGGTGGCAAATGTCCCTGGTTTGTCAGGCACTTTCCCGTTTGGTGCAGTCACGGTCACGGCCAGCAGGGGCGCTGTTGGGCTCCCAGACCCGCAGGGCAGGTGCGATGACTCCCGGGAAGCTGCAGATGGCGCTGTGGCGCGGTTGGATCTGTGCCACACGTGTAATGGCGGACGGGTATGGAGCAGGGTGGAGTGCAGATGGACGGGGGCGCAGCAGAGAGCCCAGAGCCGGGAGATGGGGCAGCCGGGTCAGCCCACCGGGGCCAGCCAGCAGAGGAGGCGGCAGGAAACTCCGCAGTTGGGGCAGGCAGAGTGCCGAGCAGCGGCAGGCAGGCCGCAGGGTGGTGGCAGGCAGGGGTTCCCCTCCGCTGCGGCGCGGCTGGTAGATGCCCTCCCAGAGTGGACGAGAGGATCGGAGTCCCGTGACCTTCCCCTCAAAGCGAGAAACTCACCCAGCAGGCAAAGAAAACTAGTGCAGAGCCAGGCTTTTCTTTTCCTGCGGTCGCAGCCAGAAACAGAGAGATGTCTCTTCCCCTGTTCTCTCCTCGAGAGCAGCGAGCGAGTGTTCCCTTATCAAATCCCGTCATCTCTCGTTCCCCTGCCTGGAAAAGCTAAAGGCTTTGTCTCCTTTGTGAGCGTAGATGGCCCTTAAAGACCGGTCATTAGTTGCTTAGCAACAGAATGGGAAAAATTCCACTTGCCCCCTGCCCTCCCCCCAACCTTCCACATTATCCACCCCGAATTTTTTCCATTCCAACATATTACATTGAACTTAAACTGTTAAACTATATACATACAAGCATTACTCTGATTATATACATACAGATATGCATACAGGCACAGTGTTATGGACAGTTCAACCCCAACTGAGGTCCCCCTGAGGTATGCATCGTGTCTCTCCATCCTCTTGCATCACCCACCAGGTACACCCTGGTCCTTGAGCAAAGACAACCCCACGGGTGGGTCTATCTTTGCTCAAGGCGGAATGAATCCAAACAGTTTTTCCCAGCATGCCTCTCATTTGCACCACTGGAACCTTATCCCCGTCTGCTGTTTGCAAGGGTTCAGATTGGGCAGGGCCAGCCCTGTTGGTGGAGCCTCGGGTGTTAACTAGCCAGGTGGCCTTGGCTAGATGGTGTTCCCAATTTTTTAAAGTCCCCCCACCTAGAGCCTTCAAGGTGGTTTTGAGCAGGCCATTGCATCGCTCTACTTTACCAGCAGCAGGTGCGTGATAAGGAATGTGGTACACCCACTCGATGCCATGTTCCCTAGCCCAGGTGTTTACAAGGCTATTTTTGAAATGAGTCCCATTGTCCGACTCAATTCTCTCAGGGGTAGCATGCCTCCAAAGGACTTGCCTTTCAAGGCCCAGGATGGTGTTGCGGGCAGTGGCATGAGGCACAGGGTAGGTCTCCAGCCACCCTGTGGTGGCTTCTACCATTGTGAGCACGTAGCGCTTGCCGTGGCGGGTTTGAGGCAGTGTGATGTAATCGATCTGCCAGGCCTCACCATACTTGTATTTGGACCACCTACCCCCATACCACAGGGGTTTCACCCGCTTGGCTTGCTTGATGGCAGCGCATGTCTCACAGTTATGGATCACCTGAGAGATACAGTCCATGGTTAGATCCACCCCTCGGTCTCGTGCCCACTTATAGGTGGCATCTCTGCCCTGATGGCCTGAGGCATCATGGGCCCATCGGGCTAGGAACAACTCTCCTTTGTGCTGCCAATCTAAATCTACCTGTGACACCTTTATTTTTACAGCCTGATCTACCTGTTCATTGTTTCGGTGTTCTTCATTAGCTCGGCTCTTGGGGACATGGGCATCCACATGACGAACTTTCACAGGTAGCTTCTCTACCCGAGTGGCAATGTCTCGCCATTCATCAGCAGCCCAGATTGGTCTTCCTCTACGTTGCCAGTTGGCCTTTTTCCACCTTTCCAACCAACCCCACAGAGCATTGGCTACCATCCATGAATCGGTGTACAGGTATAGCTTTGGCCACTTCTCTCTTTCAGCAATGTCCAGGGCCAGCTGAACGGCTTTGAGTTCGGCGAGTTGGCTTGATCCACCTTCTCCTTCTGTAGCCTCTGCAACTTGCCGTGTGGGGCTCCATACAGCTGCTTTCCATTTTCGGTTCGCCCCCACAATACGACAGGAACCATCAGTGAAGAGAGCGTAGCGTGTTTCATCTTGTGGCAGTTGGTTGTACGGTGGAGCTTCCTCTGCACGAGTCACCTGTTCCTGCTCCTCTTCATCGGTGAGGCCAAAGTTTTCACCTTCTGGCCAATTTGTGATTATTTCCAAGATCCCAGGGCGATTCGGGTTTCCAATACGGGCGCGCTGCGTGATGAGGGCAATCCATTTACTCCACGTGGCATCGGTGGCGTGGTGGGTAGAGGGAACCTTTCCCTTGAACATCCACCCCAGCACCGGTAGTCGGGGTGCGAGGAGAAGTTGTGCTTCCATGCCAATAACTTCTGAAGCGGCTTGGACACCTTCATAGGCTGCCAGAATTTCCTTCTCTGTGGGAGTGTAGTTGGCTTCAGACCCTCTGTAGCTTCGGCTCCAGAATCCCAGTGGACGACCTCGAGTCTCACCAGGCACCTTCTGCCAAAGGCTCCAGGACAGACCATTGCCCCCGGCTGCAGAGTAGAGCACGTTCTTCACTTCTGGTCCTGTCCTGACTGGGCCAAGGGCTACCGCATGGGCAATCTCCTGCTTGATCTGGGCGAATGCTTGTTGTTGTTCAGGGCCCCAGTGGAAATCATTCTTCTTGCGTGTCACCAGGTAGAGAGGGCTCACAATCTGGCTGTACTCAGGGATGTGCATCCTCCAGAAGCCTATGGCGCCTAGGAAAGCTTGTGTCTCCTTCTTGTTGGTTGGTGGGGACATCGCTGTGATTTTATTGATGACCTCGGTGGGGATCTGACGCCGTCCATCTTGCCACTTCACGCCCAGGAACTGGATCTCTTTGGCAGGCCCCTTGACTTTGCTCCTTTTGATGGCGAGACCGGCTTCCAGAAGAATCTGGATGATTTTCTCTCCTTTCTCAAACACTTCTTCTGCTGTGTCCCCCCACACAATGATGTCATCGATGTACTGCAGATGTTCCGGAGCCTCACCCTTTTCCAGTGCAGCCTGGATCAGTCCATGGCAGATGGTGGGACTGTGTTTCCACCCCTGGGGCAGTCGGTTCCAGGTGTACTGCACGCCCCTCCAGGTGAAAGCAAACTGAGGCCTGCACTCTGCTGCCAGAGGAATGGAGAAAAATGCATTTGCAATGTCAATAGTGGCGTACCACTTTGCTGCTTTGGACTCCAGTTCATACTGGAGCTCCAGCATGTCTGGCACGGCAGCGCTCAGCGGTGGAGTCACCTCGTTCAAGGCACGATAGTCCACAGTCAATCTCCAATCTCCATCAGATCTGCGCACAGGCCAGATGGGGCTGTTGAAGGGTGAGTGGGCCTTGCTGACCACCCCTTGGCTCTCCAGCTCACGGATCAGCTTGTGGATGGGAATCACAGCATCTCGATTTGTTCGATACTGCCGGCGGTGCACTGTCGAGGTGGCAATTGGTACCTGTTGTTCCTCCTCCTTCAAGAGTCCAACTGCAGAAGGGTTCTCTGATAGTCCAGGCAAGGTGTTCAATTGCCTAATACCCTCTGCCTCAACAGCAGCTATTCCAAAAGCCCACCGGAGTCCTTTCGGGTCTTTGAAATAGCCATTCCGGAGGAAATCTATGCCCAGAATACACGGGGCCTTTGGACCAGTCACGATGGGATGTTTCTGCCACTCCTTCCCAGTCAGGCTCACCTCGGCTTCCACCAGCGTCAACTCTTGTGATCCCCCTGTCACCCCAGCAATAGAAATGGGTTCTGCCCCAACATGTCCCGGTGGCATTAGGGTACACTGCGCACCTGTATCAACCAATGCTTCGTATTTTTGTGGCTCTGATGTACCAGGCCATCGAATCCACACAGTCCAAAAGACACGGTTTTCCCATGCCTCTACCTGGCTAGAGGCAGGGCCCCTCTAGCCCTGGTTATCATTCCCTTCCTGAGCATGCATTCCACCGTCAAGGGAATCTGACACAACACTCTCCCTTCTGCTGTACTCAGCAGGTTGGCTACGGGAAGCTGAGGCTACCTTGGCTCTGGCAGAACCCCCTCGGCTAGCGTTGCCCTCCTTAAGCTGGCGCACCCGTTCTGCCAGGACAGAGGTGGGCTTCCCATCCCACCTATTCATGTCTTCCCCATGGTCATTCAGAAAGAACCACAACTCAGCTCGTGGGGTATACCCTCTCTCTCTAGCTGGGGGACGTCGGGCTCTGGTGTTGGGGCCTGTGACTCTCACTGGTGCTACACTGTTTTTCTTCATCTCCTCCATCATCTCCTTCCTCATCTCCCTCATCTCCTCCACCACAGCAGAGATCTGAGCCTGCATTGGGCCATTGATCACACTTGCATAATGCCTGAGCTTGTCAGCTACAGAGCCCACTGTCTCACGGTTGTCATCAGGATTAATCATTGCAATGTAGGTGACATATTGGGTTGGTCCTAGACTTGCCAGGTTCCACAACATTTGCCCTGTGCACCTGACCTTGTCAGGATCATTTTCATGCTGTCCGTCCCTCCCAAAAAGCACCTCCTGTACTGCCACTTCTCTCAGCCGTTGGATCGCTTCCTCAACGGTCTTCCAGGGTAATCTACGGTAGTTCTCCTGCATTCTGTCTTTGTGAACAAACCTTTCTCTTACACTCATTAAAAGCCTCTCCCAGAGAGAAATGGGTCCTGCCTCCCTCACGAACACCTTGTCAACACCCGCGTCCAGGGCCACGGATCCCAAATTCCTGGCCTCGCCACCATCCACCTGCATGCCTGGGCCCATGCGGTCCCAAACCCGAAGCAACCAGGTTGAGAAAGCCTCGCCCTTCCGCCGCACAATGTCATTGTGCAGACTACGGATAGTGTCGTATGACAGGGACTCGGTGATGATTATAGGCTCAGGCTCCCCTACCGGTTGTGAGGGCCCTGGTTCCCCATCATCATTAACTGGGCGTACTGATTTGGTCTTATACTTCCTCCGCTGTACAGGGGCAACTGCTGCTGGCTGTGACTGCCCTTGCGATTCAGCTGGAACCTGGACGGTTGTAATGTCCGTGGGTTCCGCTGCTGCACCATCCACCTCTTCCCCTGTAGGGCAAGGAGAGGGCTTCTCACCAGTTGAGGAAGTGTATTCCCTCAACACCTGACGTATCTTTTCCTCCATTACCTCCATCCAATTTGGTTGGTTCATTTCTGGGGCAGGCTGTTGGACTGGGTCAGACCGTGGGGCAGGGTCAGGCTCAGGGACAGGGTCAGGTTTGGGCGTACTCTCAGGCTCTGGGACAGCCTCGGTCTCTGTAGCAACATCCCTAGTCTCTGTGGCAACATCCCTAGTCTCTGGAGCCGCATTCCTATTCCCTGGGGCAGCTGTTAGAGTGGTTTCCCAGGGCAGTCTCCCCCTTTCTCGGAATATAAAGAGGACTAGACCTATCAGCAGCGCCAACCACTGTACAATGTCATTAGCATTCAGAGAGTATATGAACCCTCTGAGCCCTGGTAGGGTAGGCCCAAAGAAAGGGGTGAAGGATTGAGAAAAAGTTCCCCCTGGTGTCATCTCCTCACAAAAGGTACCATTACCAAACAGACTCCAAAAGCATGTACTCACGGTGTTAAAGCCCTGTAACCAAGTGCCCGCCGTCCAAAGGACGTGAAAAATCCATAAATTTCTCATCTTATTGACCCATTGTGAGAACTGGATAACAACCACCACGACCTTAGTCGTAAGACCCATCTTTAGACAGGGAGCTGCAAATGGGAAAAATGTGGCCACGAGAATGTGCCAGCCAAACCAAGGTATCTTAGACCACATGGTGCCACTTAATGAGGTTTCTATGTTCGGCGCACTAAAAATGGGTCTCCCAGAAACTTTTATTCCTTTTGCACCTTTTTCTCTATGCCCTCGGGCCCCACGTTGGGCGCCAAAATCTGTCTTCGTTTGATAGACAGGTGTCTGCTAAGGAAGGTGGGAACCTTCCTTAGAGCAGAAAATGTGAACCCCCTTCCCTCCGAATTATTGTAACTTTGGAATCAAGGGCTCTCAGGCAGAGGTATGGGAAAAGGAATAAGAGTTTTTACTAGTATCTAGAATGAGGTAAACAATCAGTAATAAAAAACAGTAAACAAGATAAGAAAAAAAACAATAACAAAACCAAAAACTCGGTGGCAAATGTCCCTGGTTTGTCAGGCACTTTCCCGTTTGGTGCAGTCACGGTCACAGCCAGCAGGGGCGCTGTTGGGCTCCCAGACCCGCAGGGCAGGTGCGATGACTCCCGGGAAGCTGCAGATGGCGCTGTGGCGCGGTTGGATCTGTGCCACACGTGTAATGGCGGACGGGTATGGAGCAGGGTGGAGTGCAGATGGACAGGAGCGCAGCAGAGAGCCCAGAGCCAGGAGATGGAGCAGCCGGGTCAGCCCACCGGGGCGAGCCGGCAGAGGAGGCGGCAGGAAACTCCGCAGTTGGGGCAGGCAGAGTGCCGAGCAGCGGCAGGCAGGCCGCGGGGTGGTGGCAGGCAGGGGTTCCCCTCCGCTGCGGCGCGGCTGGTAGATGCCCTCCCGGAGGGGACGAGAGGATCGGAGTCCCGTGACCTTCCCCTCAAAGCGAGAAACTCACCCAGCAGGCAAAGAAAACTAGTGCAGAGCCAGGCTTTTCTTTTCCTGCGGTCGCAGCCAGAAACAGAGAGATGTCTCTTCCCCTGTTCTCTCCTCGAGAGCAGCGAGCGAGTGTTCCCTTATCAAATCCCGTCATCTCTCGTTCCCCTGCCTGGAAAAGCTAAAGGCTTTGTCTCCTTTGTGAGCGTAGATGGCCCTTAAAGACCGGTCATTAGTTGCTTAGCAACAGAATGGGAAAAATTCCACTTGCCCCCTGCCCTCCCCCCAACCTTCCACAGCAACCTAAAGCCAAAGTCATTGCACACAGTGACCCGTGTTGACCCAGAGCTGGTGGGTTGAGTACCATGGACAGGGGCAGCTCAGCCACAGCCTGCTCAGGGCTTGGGACTTAACAGCCTTGTTGGAAAACATCTTGTAAGCCTGCACAGCTGGGGCCAAATCGTTTACTATTGACTGCATGTAAAAGAGCTAAACCCTCCTGAGCTTTTTCTCACAGACATTCCAGATTTTGCACCTCCTGTGCAATAGTGTTTGGTCCAGCGCTATTCAAGGCTCTTAAAATGCTGACTGATAGATTAAAAAAGCCTACTCCTGCCTGTACCTTTGAGAACGTACTACAGGTGTTCATGGAGTCCTCTCTTGTACTGTTTCCCAGATGGGACTGAGAAAACCCTTTTTGAATGCCTGTTTGAAGGAACTTCTAAAAGTCATGCCCTGGACTCTTAATATGATACTTCATTTGACCACAGCAATCCACCCCTGATCTTAAGCAACCTCTGTCCCCAGTGGTGCTAGAACTTCATGTGAGCTAACTTGCAGTGGAAGTAATGGCAGGCTTCTTCCAGATGGATATCAGAATATATTGCTTGGTTACAATCAGACAGATGTTTGGCTATGGTTAGCCACAAAGGGCTGTTCTTAGATGTGTGCCCTTGCAAAGGTTGTGACAGAAAAAAAAAAAAATGCTGGGGCTTTAGTTTTAGTTTTTTTCTGTCCTAAAATATTTCACCACTGGTGTTTGATATCATGTGCTTCTTTCAGACAAGACAAGGTACAATAGGCAGAGATAGATAGATAGATAAGATAGATAAGATACATAAGATACATAAGATACATAAGATACATAGATGGATATGATCTGTTTGGGCCAGGAAAGCAGTGTGAACTTGAGAGACTGAAACTCCTTATTCCTAATAAACTGTAAGGATACTGAAATATCAAATGCTCAAGTACCCCATGAATACTCGAAGAATAACTAATGATTACTTCCAAGAATCCAAAATTTCTTGGTATGTGGTCCATGTGAATAAGGCAACCCATATTCTGTCTTCGATTTATGAGTTCTTCCCCCATTCTGCACTTGTAATTGTCAGGGAATCAGAAGAGTGTTATGGCTACTCTAGCCTTTGGGCATGGCATTGTGAAGAGCCATGCACCAAATCATAGTGGATCCAGGGGGAATGATCCATGCTTGAGCACTTCGTCAGCACTGTAATCAATACAGGAGCTCTGACACAGTGCCTTCAAATTTTATTTCTCCTGAAGCCTGTGGAGGAGCATGGCAGTGACGCTGACCTTTGATTTAAACGCGTATGAATTAGGGTGAAAGTAAACTCCTGAGGTGGTTATTTATAGCTAGGTTGCTGTTTTTCCCAACATATGTTTTCAGCAGCAGTTTTTGCTGGCATAACTGAGGGAGAGCATGGTGAAAACCAATGCTTTAAGTTGTAAGATATGCTTACATAACATTGAATTATTAGAAATAAAACGTACTGGGTTCTCTGCATTTTCAGAATGATTTCTGCATCGAAGAGGTATAATATTTCTTAGTTTTACTCTGCAGTCAGAAGACCAAGAAGCATGGAGGAGATTGTCTGCTAATGACATCACTCCAAACCTGAGCTTGTAGTTAAAACATAAACAGTTTGTTGTGGAGTTACAGAACGTGCTCCTTATAAGATGATGGTGCAAGAAATACTGTTTCTTCTGACTGCAAATGTCCCTTGAAAGAGCTGCTGCAGCCTACAGACACGAGAAGTGTGCATCATGACCAAGCCCCACAGTTCTGCCTTTAAATGTTGTAAACCAGGATGGTTCTTACCAGAAGTAATTTACAAAGTCTTGTTTCAAACTATATTAAGATCTGATGGGCTTGATTGTGCTTTTGTTTATTGTACTGACGTGAATAGGAGTTAACTCTTGACATGTGTGTGAAACACAAATTTGGTCCAGAATCTTAAATAATACAAAAAAAAAAAAAGTCTTCCAAGTCTTCCGTGTTTATTTGCCTGTCACTTGTAATGTTCAAGCAAACAAAAACACAGCAATCTTGATAAATATGTTCATATTGAAAAAGTAGTCTTTATTTTCCCTGCATTTTATATTGACATTTACTGGCCATTTTTCTTTCCAAAAGAAACCATGAAACACAAGAGCTTTTTTATGTAAATGCTCTGAAGTTTGTTAAAAATAATTAGGAATAATGCACTGCTGTTTTAGCTGAAAAGCTCATTTTTCAATAGTGTTCTTTCATGTTTATTTAAAAGTTTTTTTTTAAAGTCTTTAGATTTAAACAGCTGATTGCTGGGTTATCCTGTGAGAACACAAACACATTACCGTACATAATGAAATGCCAGTAGATGTCTTGCTATATACTTTATATACAATACATAAATGTGATTTCTCTAAATAGAGTGATTGATTTTATTTTGGTTTGGCATTTCTGCTTTTCCCCCAACACTTGTGTTCATGACAAGAAACACATTGCATTTGAGGCCTTTTTTATGTGTGCTAATAACTTGAAAGAATTTTAAATCTATATTCTTCTTGCTGCTAACAAAGAACATTGCATGCTATATTTTTGGAAATTCTTTCTTTTTTTTTTAACTTATTTTTCCAGTCAAATGAGATTCAGAGAACTTTTAGTCAAAGAAAAGAAAATTTCAGTTTTTAATTTCCTCTCCTTGATGATTCACATCTTCTTTACATCACCACTACAGCCAGCAGTATCCAGCAAATCAAAATCATAGAGACAGCACTTTCCAGTGCCTAAAAAGGGTCTACAAGAGAGCTGGAGAGGGATTTTTTATGGGGACATGTAGCAATAGGACAAGGGGGTGAATTGCTTCCAGCTGAAAACGGGTAGATTTAGATTAGGTATCAGGAAGATATTCTTTAATGAGGGTGGTGAGGCACTGGAACAGGTTTCCCAGACTGTGGTTGCCTCATTCCTCGAAGTGTTGATGGGCAGGTTAGATGGGGCTTTGAGTAACCTGGTCTAGTGGAAGGTGCCACTGCCCATGCCAGTGGGATTGGAAGACGATCTTTAAATTCCTTTCCAACTCAAACCATTTAGTATTTCTAACACTTCAGGCTTCTTCCTCATTGTGACCAGAATTGGTTTATGCTGCTTGAGGGCAGAACCACCAGGGCCCTATCCGTCGTTGGATGAAGAGGAGGAGATCACGGTGGCACAAATGGGAAGCTCAGCTGGGAAGTGACTCAGAGAGCTCTCTTTGCAGGTGCTCCAAAAGAGAAGGAGCAGAGCAGAGGTTGGTTACCACAGCTCAAACACCTCTCCAGTAACAGCTATCAGTCTTTCAGCCTTGTCTCTTCATTTTGTTGCCACAGTCTGACCCAACCTGTCTTTTTTAGCACAGGGAAGCAACAGTGTGGCTGTTTAACTCCTCTACTAGACTGCTGCCTTAGGGAAGTGCTCATATTATGGGTGTGTGGGCTGTCACTGTGTTTCTGGAGTTATTTCTCAGAAGATGTCACTAGTTTTATTGCAGACTGGGTAGAGAAAGGGAGGAGAGTGTCTTAGTTAAAGCATTTCTTTTCTTCTTCAGAAAAAGGAATAGAGATGAATTATGCTTTTCAACACTGCACACTTAACTCAGCTAAATGAAGAAGGTTAAGTTCCCTAGGGTGACTGGGTGATTGACAGAGGCAGACTACTTAAGAAAACCCTACAGAGAAAAGCCCCATTTTTATTCATATATTTTAGGAGAGTAGCCAGGTAATCACTTAGGTACCTAAAGCCAGCTGATAGGACTGCTGGGAAGAAAGTGTGGAATTCCTCTAAAGCAAGCCAGTGAACTTTCAAATGCCTTCAAAATAATGGCACAATGCATTGTATTAGAGGGTGTCAGTGAAGGGGGGATAGATATCTGCAGGAATTCATACACCTTTTTCTAAGTACTCATATGTGTAGCAGGATTAAGGTTGTTACAGGATTGCTTTCCTTTATCAGTCTAAGTTATTAGCCTCTGCTATGAGACAGATTACAGCTAGGTTCCATTTTATTTGACATGTAATTCTTTTCAGGAGAAACTGTATTGAATAGAGTCTCATTGCTGAAGGTCAAGGAAAATTGACATCCAGTTTTTTAATCCAGTTTTACTCAAGTTTTTGAGATGCAAAATCCAAGGAGAGTACATTACAGATGTTGACTGGGATAGAAGAAGGCAAAATGCTCTTCCTGCCATCCTTATTGCCATGGCTAACCCATTTTGCCCCTTTAAGTTTGAACTGTTCCAAGTTTGTCTCCTATTAATCAGAGATGTTATCCTGTGGGTGTTCCTAATACAGTGGGGAGTCCATTGGTTCGTACTTCTTTTCAGTGTGGTTTTGTTTCACAGCATGGTGCAGTTAACACTGTACTGGCTGGAGAGTTGTGGACAGTTTCTCCAGGGTTATATGTGTGATTGGTGTTCTCTGTGTCAGAACTACTAAATTTTTGGTCTCAAAATAAAGTTCTTGTCTAGCAGTCTTGGGTCCCCTTAAGCAAAAAGTGACATGTAAAAATGGCAGCTAACTCTCAAACTCCGGCCTTTCTATTGCACTTAAAAAAAAAAAAAAAAAAAAAAAAGAAAAAGAGTCCCAGACTAAATTACCACGAAATTAAAATTGTGTTATTTGTGCTGTGTTCATAATGCCCTCTGTTCTGCTCGGCTTCCTACTTCTAAAGAGACAGGTCACGTAACACAAAATCCTGCTTTCCAGCACTGAGTGCTGATAAGTCATGCAGACTGCAACAAGCAACCATTACTTGTTATCTCATGTTATCTCATTTAGGCCTCCTTAAAGGGAGAAATTAGTGGTGTTGCTCACCTGTTTTCATATGCCTTCATTTGGTTTTAGAAACTTTTTGTGGCAATTCCTCTTTTGTTTCCTTTCTAAGAGTCACAGTAGTTATTACTTCGATTGGATTGACTTTTTGCTGTTCAAAATTCAGGCTATAAAGATACCTGTCATGGAAGCTCTGCAAATGAAAGCAGCAGAAGCACTGTTCTTTCACTAAATACTGTGAAATTGTTGTAAGGAGTGAGTGATTTCAAATTTAACTTTGATAAACTTCATTGAAGTGGGAAGGAAAAAAAAGGAAAATATTTCTGCTTTTGTGAGGAGAGGCTAGACTTAGTAATTTTCTTAAGTTTTCTGGGTTCTCCCTCTGCAGGCACGGAAATTATATTCTAGTAGGAACTGGTCATGAAAGTGGTGTGAAACATCTACTCTTCTTTCCACGTACATCATTATCTTGGACCTTAAACAAGGCAATGTCATCTGTTGTTTGTACCGTGCGTTTTGTTGTAAAAATAGAATTCTGAAACCACTGTGAAAGTCTGGGCTTTTAAACATTATTTGAAAGATCTTGTACAAATAAACAGCAATCCTTTTTTAAACTAATTATACACATATGAAAGCATTTATCATGAGGTGGCCAATTTTTTATAATATTGTAAGAATTTTGAAAGAGGGATATGTAAATTAAGATACATGCAGTTAAATATTTTTATCTGCAGATATGCATCTGTAAACATGTTGTATATTTAAAAGCAAGGATATGTGCACAAAAATACCCAAACATATGTTACTGCACAATGCAGGGAGGAAAAAAGAGCATTGTTGGACTGTAGAAGTGACCTGGAAGAAATAATTTACACTACAGTAATACATTTAATCTGTATTTGAATACTTCCTAATCTTCTAGATCTCTGAAATTTATTTGCTTAATCATAATTGTAGATCCTAATGTAGGTGAGTTTGGAAAACCAAAGGGAAAATATTACCCTGTTTGGAAGGCACAATTCTTTACATGAGTCCTGACTGATCTTGCTAGATCTGGAGTGTTTGTGACTGGTTGTGCAAGGAAACACAGTGCAAAATCTACAACAGGAAAGCACCGTGGCAGCTCTACACACGGAGAATATAATACACAGCTAGTCTTTGAGTTCTTCCTTCTGCAAACTCCATATTCTTCATGTCAATTAGATGAGGAATGTGTATGGTGTGTGATGCACATAGAAGGCTTGTTAAAGTTGGCAGTCTAGATTTAAGAAAAAAAGGTGGTGAAAGAAGACAGGAGGTAAATGAAGCAGTATCTGATTTCAGCTTTATAGCTCTCAAGGGCTCTGAGGGCAGGCAAGCTTGGTGTGACCTTGGAAATCCACCTGGGACTCTGGTGCCTTGCTCTGTCTCTGGTTTACATTTTACTCTCCAGCTTTATGAAATGTCATGTAATTAAACCCTCATAGAAATGAAAGGAGACTATTGAATCTCATGAGTTTAGAACATTTTTTTTTCCTTTTCCTTGAATTTCACTTTTTTAGTGAAAAATAGATAGTTCGATAGACAGACAGCAGAGATAGATAGATAGATAGATAGATAGACAGACAGACAGACAGACAGATAGATAGATAGATAGATAGATAGATAGATAGATAGATAGATAGATAGGATCTACAATTCTCCATGTGCATTTATGAATAAGGATTGTTAAGGAGATAGTAAACACACCTCAGGTTGAACAGTCAGCTCTACAGGTGCTGATTCCATGAAGTGGCCACCTTTTCATGGAGCATGTGAAATGCAGGGAAAGGTTTTCCTTGTTTTATTAGTTGGATCATTTCCTTCAAGTGTGTTCTTAAAGCCCTTTGACTAATGAGAAAACTAAAAAGTGTTTCTTTTGGCAACAGATAAATAAAATATTGTGTTGGAAATCATCCCAAGAAAAGAAAACATTCTTAATGTTAGAGAAAATCCTATCTGTCCCCTTTTGAAAATTTCTGTTCAGATGAATGAAAATTCCTCCTTATGTTTCCTTCTAGAAGGTGAGGGAAGGAAGGGAGGAAAGTAAAATGAGAGGGAAATATGCATGTGATCATCCCAAAATTAATTGCTTTGCTAATGCTACCATTCCTCCGATTGACCTTTCCAAGGTGTTACCATGTTTACATTATAAGCTGGACCAGCTGCCTGAAATAGATTGTGTGGTGGTAAATGGCATTCCCTCCCTTTGACCCCACTCAGGAATTCAGAAAGGGAATAAGGGAATTAATTGGGTCTTTCTCAGAGGCAGCCTCAGCAGCAGTGTGGGGTACCCAGTTGCTGTAGGGTTCACTTTGGGTTTGGGGGCTTGTTTCCATTTCCATTTCATTTAATAAACATAGTGCAAGGAAGGATATTTCATTCTTCTAAGGAGTGATGTGGTAGGAAAAGATTGATCGAAGATTTGGTGGGAAAAGGTAGCTCTCTAGTAGACTTTCCTGCTGAAAAGCACCATTAGGAAGAACTGCAAGGTTTTATAGGGACAGGACCATATAGTCTGGAGAGTTCGTCTAGAGATTTATGTAGTTTGGATAAGCATTCTGGCTCTGAGCCTTTCTGTATGTTAAATTTGAAATGAGATTAAGGAAGGCGGGAAAGAATAGACTTTATTTTTTTAGTGCTTGTACCAGCAATGTTGATTCTTTCTCTCACCACTTCATATTTTATTTCTTTTTGTAAGGTCATTTGGATTGGATGCATTATAGGCAACCTATTTATGTAATCAAGTTAGAAGCATTTTCCCAAGTTGCTATGCAAAAATGGAGCTCTCAGAGATTCACACAGAGCAGTACTTTGGAGTCTGAACACTTTATTGCGAAGATGTCAAACAATTTAGTGCCATTTATTATGTAGCGGTTGAGAAATAATTTTTTACACGTTTATATCAGCTATAGTACTGCAGTTTTGATTTTGTAAAGCTCTGAGTTTTTCTTGCACAGTAGCAAGTAGCTGTCCTCGTTTAGCTGATAACTATTGTTTACATTTATTTGTTCTGTTATTTGACTGCAAAATGTGAATTACTGGCTTTCAAGCTTTTCTGTTCCTTTTACACTTTGTGCTAACATAAATTTCTGTAGATCGAGCAGTGAATCAAAATGAGTATGTTTTAGTTCCACTTTATCTTCTACACCAATAAACCAACTCAGGTGTTTTATTTATTTTTTCCCTTTTCCATTATTTGTACTGTATGAAAAGGGAAAGAATACCCTCTGGCCTTGAGCAGTCAGAAGGGATGAGATTAATTAAAACTAATTCTCAGCTGCAACTATGAAATAAAAGCAACAATTCTAGAGATACTAGGAATCATTTTATGAAGAGCAGGAAGGCTGAAGACTGCATAAACCCATTTCATTTCACAAGGAAGTAATTACCCCACTTTGTTTAACAACCTTTTGTTTTACAGGCAGAGGTTGTTCCGGATGGTAACAATGATCAATTTTTAGCAGCATTCTCCCAGACATAAGGATACCAGCCCCAAACAAGATAAGATGTATTTTGAATAGATGCTTGGAGCTAAAGGTACCCATCCAGGACAAGTGGGAGGTCATAGGAGCAGCAGCCTGGAGGAACAGTGGCCTAGAGCAGATTGGAGGTCTGTTGTCTCTCCCCATCTCAGAATCTGCACTTGCCAGAATTTGAGAGCAGCAGGATGCTCATCACTCTCTTAGAGTTCCATAGGGTATTGAGAAAGTTTTGGCGTCTTGTGATATTTTATCTGTGCTGCTATTGAGGAAACATGGATAAAGAGAGAAGTTGTCCCAAATCCAGAGAACAGATTGGAGGATGACCAAGCTGTGCTTGATGGATGGTAGGTGGTGTTTTGTGGAAGCTCAGGGATATCAAAGCTGCTCTGCCAAATACCTTTAGGTATGTCAACCTGAATTCTTGTCCATCTGAAATAACTCTTGCTTCTTCAAGCCCCAAGTAATGTTGCAATGATGTCCTGAACTTTTAAAATCATATCTAGTGAAGCAACTTCTGACAATGTGACTTCTATCATAAACTAGAAATGGCTTGTGGACTTGTTTGTTGCTTTAGGGTGTGTAAACAGTTAATAGGAGAAGTATTTATTCTGCTAAATTAAATGGCAAAACCCAGTATGAAAAACCTTGCAGTTTCATTCCACTTATACATGATGAGCATGATGAGGAATTTTTGGACACACCTTTTCCTTTTTTTTTTTCTTTTTTTTTTTTAAATAAGACAAGGATATCAGCTCAAAACCAAAACAAACTGATCTAACAAAAAAAGTAATTACAGATCACACAGAATATTCTTAGCTGAAAGGAACCCACAAGGATCATTGAATCCAACTCTTAAAGGATTAGAATGTTTATAACGTCAAGTTTTCCAGATATTGGAAATAAGGCTGCCAGTCCTCAAAGTTCAAGGAGAAAAAGGGGATGGAGGTGCTACACATTTTAAGGTTCCTGACATAGGGGAAGAGAGATTTTAACTGAACCTCTGCCACAGTATTAGTATGTATTGTACTTGCTAGACAAGTAATTTCAGTTCAATTTGTCAGAAAGTATGGCTGTGTTCCCTCTCAAAGTGTTTATTGTATTCTGGGGGGCCAATCTGAGACTGTACTGCACAGAGCTGAACCTAAACTTGAAGTACTATTATGTCAAAAGGTATTCTCAAATACAAATCAGATTGTGAGGTGTCTCAGATGTCACATCCAGAGTTAGTGGAAGCCCCAACTTTTCTGCAGAACAGAATAGTTTCTTTACCTCATCAATGTGCTATGCAGAAAAAGCATTCAGACCCGTGAAGCACTCACTATATTGATGAACATCATCCTGCAGGAAATGAAATATTCTGTCTTCACAGGAGGTTTGCACTAAAAAATTCCTGGGACCACACACTGAGAGAGTGCTTTCTAGACAGTACTTTCCAGCACTTGCTTTGAATGAGGAAGTACTCCCAAGCTCAGAAATAATGTTTCTTGAAATTGATTTTGATGTAGTTAAGTTTGTGCACAGAGTAGGCTGAACAAAGTTTTCTGTAGGAATCTTAATTCTGGCATTTCTGAAAGCTCCAAGTGCTCGCATTTTGTGCACCTAATGTTCTTTTAACTTCTTTCTAAGTACCCAGAAACAGCTAATTGCCCATGACGGATTTGTCTTGTTTGTGGACTAATTATTCCATAGACGCATAGCCTTCTACACCAGTTATGCACAGATGGTTTGGGTTCAGTCCACATCACTTACGGGAGAAGTGTTGTGCAGAAGTGTCCGTGATACTTCTAGGACTGGTTTAGGTCTGGAAGTAATTTAGCTGCTTCCATGTGAAGCCTGATGTTATTGCTCATAGGACAGAGCTCAGCAGCCTTGCTCCAAACTAATACAAGGAGCTGTAAAACACCCCTGTCTCCAAATTGTCTCTGCACCATCTTCTTCTGTGTTAGTGTTAGCCTGGGGTCCTGTAGCCATACAGTCTTATGTAACTCCTGCTAACGGGGTACTGCCCAATAATAAAGTCATAGAAACATTCTTGGTTCCTATGAGGATTACCAATAATGCTGTCATCACTGAATCATAGAATAATCAGCCAAACTAATAAAATCACCCACAAATATTCTTTATAAATAAAATTGTTCGACTGCATTTCTCATTTGCATGATTACTGATAAATAAGAGATGTGGATGGTCAAACCTGAATAAATCCACCGCCTTCATCTTCATATTCAGCCATTACATGCTTGTCTCTTCCTGCCACCACATAGATGACAACCGGTTACCGATGACAGACCTTACATTCTTAGGTCAAATGAAGCTTATGCCCCCAAATATTTGCCTTTTGTTATTGAATCTATTTTATTAATGTTTTTATATGGTAAGAAAACGAAGTTAAAAACAGAGATTCCCTATTCTGTATTTCCATCAATCAGAAATTAGGATTTAAAAATTTTTGTAAATGTCAGCTGTGGATTTTGAGAAGGTGAACAAATAGGACTGGTGTGCATTCTGCTTAGCCGTACACCTATTGAGTCAGAGAGGAGAAAAGTCTGACCATGACACTTCATTTTCATTATGTTTCTCTTTAAGAATTGCTGTAATAAGGTGGGATTCAGAATTCAAAGGACTTCTCACTATCACCGTGCTGAAGGGGAAAAAAAAAAAAGAATAGAGGGATTAGAAGAGAATTACAGTTAATTTGGAAGGAATCTTTGCTCATTATCTGAGATGAATGAGCAGAGACACAAAACAGCATTTTCAGTCAATATTTTGGAAGAGTGTGAGCTCTGTACTTAAAGGGATTTGTAATTATGTCTCTTCCCTGCACCTTTCTCATGGGAAGTCCACTTCAAATGGGAGATATGAACTTGTGACTTGAGCACATTCTTTACTGTGAGCTTTGAAAGGAGACTGTATAACCCTAAATTTCACATAGCAGCCGACATACTTGAAACAAAAAGAAATAAAAAGCACATTTAATGAAGTGTTGTATTGGTTTGCTTTCTAGTGCTGACTTTGGCTTTGTTTAGCCAGTACTTAAAGAATAGAGTCTTTCATTAATTTGCCTTAACAAGCATAAATTCAAGAGATGAAAGTGAATTCTTTAATGGCATGCACATTACTGCAGGGTGGAGTCTATCTGAAACGTTAGAGACAGGCTGAACATGCTGAAGAGCAATAAATATCTGAAAAGTATATCAGGAATTTAGTTTCAGCATCTGTCATGGTGTAATTACAATGAAGAAAATTAGGAAGATAGACCCACTGTTGTTTTTAAGACAGGTAAATGAATAAAAAGTGACAGATGCATTCTTTTTCATAAAATCATTGGATGTTGGGATCCGTCCCTCAGTAGATAAAAGACACAGGTCTTGATTTAAACAGCTTTTATTTTCAGGCTGTTTGATTCATTTTTAGCCAACACACAATGGTGAGGAGGCTGGGACACTGTGAGAAAGCCTTACTTCCAGTCTTGTCTTTGCTTTGAACAGACATTTTCTTCTCCCACTTTGCTTAGGAACTATTTTAATTTAATTGCTGAATTTAGAGCATAGTGAGTTCTTATTTATCCTAGTTATTTATCCCCTTGAGTCAGCCCTTCTTGAGCAGGGGAAGAATCTTTTATTCAAGGATTTTGGATGGTTTGGAACACAGTTAAGGAAAATTACTTTCTGTGCTGCTCTACAGTGCTCTTTAAATCAGTTGATTTCAAAATTATAAAAGCATTGACGAAATCTCACATTTATATTAAAAAGCATAGTTTTAAAAAGCAGAGCTTCTTTACCTTTTTTTGACACTAACATTTCAAATGCTACTCAAGTGCCCGAGAATGATCTTAATACATCTGTGCTGTGTGTACACTTGTTGCATTCCTGTCTGCTGAGATGATGAAAGCCAATGCATCCTTTTAGAGGAACTTTTGGATAGTCCGAAATCATGTAGCTGTTGTCACTTAGCAACAAGAAATTATAACAGTGATATCTACTTAAAGTGTTTTGTAGTGCTTCTTAAAACAATCTTCCATTGTACTTTTCACATGTGGTACCTCGCTTTGGAAGAAGAAAGAACAGGGTTTGGAATATATTGCCAGGTGAAGGAGCTATGTGAGAGTTAAGAAAACAGCTTTATACTGAAGTAAAATAGCTGGAGAAATTTACTTATACTTTTGTTCTCAGTGCATCTCTTCCCTGGTGTCCCCCAAACATACCTTATGCTAATGGCTCGAATAAACAGTGTTTGAATTTGTCTCAAAATTTGATGGCTTCCTAAGGGTCACATTTGACAGCCTGATTTGTTTCCTGCAAAACCTCTGTGAGAAGTGTTGTAAAACACCAGTTGTAGCATTACTGTTTCCAGTGACTTTCATACATCTTTCTTTTGTTGCTTTTCTGTTCTTCAGGAATATAGTGTATATCATTTTTAGAGGTCCAGACTTATTGAGTGAATGGCACAATACAAGAGTTTTGGAGATTGGTTTTTGGCTTGGCAGTAGGAGAAGTAAATTTACATGCCCCTGGAAATCATTACAACTCTCTGTGAGCCTCTGCCAAACACTGGTTTAAGTCTGCTCAGCTACCATACCAATTGCAGTGCTGTTATCCCAGGACACCAAACTGAACCCATGTTTACCTGCCCAGGGTTGGACCCTGGAGAATGAACTTTAGCTTAGGAAACAAGGAACTGCTATCTGGGGAAATACTTGCTCTCATGATCGCAACAGCTTGTTGCTACATGGCAGCGAGAAATCATTGATCCATGTTGTGCTTGACAAAGACTGTGCTGGTGGAGCTGGGCAATGTTTGATGTTTCAACTGGCACAGTTGTTTATCTTCTTTTTTTCTTCTATTCCTCTAATAAGAAGAATACAATGCAATAATATATTCCTCTAATAAGAGGAATTTCATGGAAATATAAATACTATATATTATTAAATTATAGGAATGTATTAAGATATTCCTATAAGAGGAATACGATAATTCTTGGAATTTTTGGTTTTCCTCTTTTTGCTTCCCTGAGAATATTCTTTATTTTCAGGAAAAGCATAAACATTAGGAAATGTGGCTTACCCCCCAAGGGAAATGGGGGAAAAAAAAAGCTGTCAGTGAGAATCTATCCCTTGCTCACTTCAAAACCACAGGTTTCATTTTGGAAAGATTTGCAGTTGCATTTCTGCAAGAAACACTGTTGATGACTAAAAGTGTTCGGTATGTGAACACTTTTACCCTACCATATGTCTTTTTTCTGCTCTAGTGTTGGTCCATTTGTTAAACAGCCCAGCTGTGCCACACTTCTTTACTTGCCAGAGAGGGCAGGAACCCCAAGACTGTGTGCTTTTTTCCATAGTCACTGGCAAAAGAGCCTGCTTGCAGTCAGCAAAGATCCTGCTGATGTATAATACAAAAAAAAAAAAGCCATGATTCCCTCATACTTTTATTTGCCCCAGGTGCAATGGCACACAGAGTCCGACAATCAAAATAAGCTGGGCTTTTTTGCTGAGTCTGAGTCCTGATTTCATTTTCGTCCGAGCCCACTTTTGACTCCATGGTGTTTCCCAGTCCAAAAGCTGAGTTCATTCTCAAAGCTTAGCTTTTCGGCATGTAAAGCAGATGCTGGAATTCCAAACTGATGTGCTGTATGTAATTGATAATGATTGATAAAAGACAGCTTGCACCTGCAGGACCTTTCTTTGTGCAGGGTAAATAGGTGTCTGAAGAGCTCAAGAAGGGGAGCTGCAGAAATTATCTTTGCCATTCTGCAAAGGTTGGTTTGTGTTTCCCTCTTTGTACCTTCAAAGTCAGGATTAGTATTGTTTACACAGACAGAAGGCTTATGTTCATGATGATTAATGGAGAGGGAAAGGCCTTGAAATCCATCACATCTAGCACATTGCCAGACTAAATTACTCAATCAGCTCCCAAATAGAAGGGCTAAGGTATCACTTCTTAACTTGGGAGGCTCACTAAATTTTCCTAGTTTAATCCTAAATTGAAGTTACTTTTTTTTGAGACTTCTAGCTTAGTGTGTAGTTTTTGTTTCTTTACTGTGTATTATTCTTCAGCTTAAATTCAGTTTTAAAACTTTAAATATTATGAAAGGGACTGAGTATATGATTGGGAGAGTAAAAACGGAGCCAGACTTCAGAGATGCACAATAAAAGGACAAGAGGGCTGCCATGGGCACTAGCTGAAATACAAGAAATGTTATTTAAATTTTAAAAACAAATAAAAAGTCCTGTGAGGGTGTCTGAGCACTGACAGAGATTGTCCAGAGAGGTTGTGCAGCTACCTGGAGCTATATTCAACACCCACCTGGACAGCATCATGGCCAACCTGCTCTGGATTTCCCTAGGTTGAGCAAGGAGTTGGACTAGGCAGCCTCTAGCGTGATAAATCCAGTATAAAAAGTTTAAATTACATTTTAAGATAACAAGAGACACCTAATCCTGAAACAGATCCTAATTTCTGCCCTTAAAGCAAACCACTTCTCATTGGCTGCAGCATCAGCACTCAGTGCAAGAATTCATATCTGGGACTTGGGATAAGTCCATTGGAGATAAATCTTCAATATTTCCATGGGCAATGTCCTGCACTGGAGTGATGCTTTTGCAGAATAGCTCACCTTCCCAAGAAAATCTGGCATTCTCATCATCATGTTCTGCTCCCTCAGAATTTAAGTTCTGAAGGCCAGTGAAGAAGTCTCCTTGGAAAATCCTTTAAAACTGCAAAAATCTCAATTCTTAAGAAAAATATGTAATTTCATACATATATTGGAAGAACATAATTCAGTCTTACAGCCACTATTGGCACAATTAAGAATCGGCTGCCTTAATTCAGCTCTATATATGCATATCTGTCATCTTAATTACAGGCTACCACACATCTCTTTCTCCAAATGACTTTTGCTTCATGAAGCACTGAGGATGAATGTTTTTATCTTCCAGATGTCATTACATATGCCTACAACAGGAGTAAAGAAATGGGAATAGTTGTATAAACAGCAGATTTTGCACTGAAGCTAAAACCAACCCATACAAATTGTAAAGAAGGAAAACCAACCCCCAAATGTACAAATTTTTGCTGGTTCTAGCCCTGCAGAGTTAGTGTAAGTCATGGGGTTTGTCACAGTGTTGCTTTGTAAGATAATTTTCAGAAGCAGTGGAGAGTCCAGGTCACCTGTTTTATCTGAGGTCACCTCTTAGAAGAAGGAGATCTGCTGTGATTTTGCTAATTTTCAAGTAGCTGGATGGTACGGAAATCATATTTAATAATGATTTCTCATCAGGAAAATTCAATATCCTTGGATATTATGGAGACAATAAGCTCTGCTCTGAGGGTATGCATGCAAGCGTGGTGGGAATGTGCTACAAGCAAAAGTAGAAGCTCCTGACATCCAGCATGTCTGGGCTGAGCTGAGTTGGAGATTTTGTCTTCAACATGGTCCCACTTGGTAGCTGGGATCTTGCCTCTCTCTAATGAAGAAACACCAAGAATGAAGTTTGAAGTATGGTTGTTTTCTTCAGAATTACCACCTAGTGCTTTGTAGTACTATATTAGGTAACTGTATTATCTCCTTCCTGGGATCCCTCACTAGACATATATGGAGCTTTTCTTGATCAGAATGTTTACTTTGATGGAATATGCCTTTTTTGTGCCCAGGATAGCATACCCAAACTAGTAATCAGTTTTCAAATGGAATGAATGCAATCACACAGACCCTTGATTTCTCATTGATGATAAGATTTTAGCTAGCAATGAAAAGATGAATTTTAGCACCTGGTTCTTCCCCATTAGTTTCATCACCATTCTGTCTGCTGTGCACAGCCGCCTGTAGCTGAACGCAGAGCATGATGTGCACCGCAGCTGCTGGGTATGAACTTGGGCCAGAAGCTTCTTTGGAAGCTGAAACCTGCAGTGACAAGGTTTGCCTTTGGCCTTTTGTCTTTTGCCTTTAGCCCTGTACATTTGCTTATTCTCATGGAAACAAATGCAATCACAAGATGCATCCCTGCTGTAATTCTTGACATGATGAGTAGGGGTTTGACTCATTGGAAACTGTAAGGAAATAGTTTTTCTGCTCATTCAGTGATGTTGTTTTCTCTAAGTCAGTCTTGTGGTAAAATGGAAGCAGAGCAGACTAGAGAAGCAGGTGCATGCATGGGCAAGGAACAGCTTTGAAAGTTTTTCTGGTCTGGGTGGGAAAAACAAACTTTAACTTAAAGTGATGTTCATTGTGATGATGTTTTGTGCTAGAGCTTTTTCTCTTTGGTCCTGTTAACTTTATATCCCAAGAGAGTATAAGTGCCAATACTGGCAAGTTTTTAGAGGCTTTCTTAAACCTCTTATTTCACAGAAATCTCTAAACTTTCTGGCTGGTCTGTCCTTTTCTAGGCTAAGCCTTTCCTAAGAAATCCAGCAATTTTCCACTTGAAAATAGCTATGGGTAAAGTCACACACTACTTTCACATAAGATTAAGGGTTTGACAAGGGTAGTGGGAACAAAGAAATTCCAAATTAGGTCTGCTTCGTATTTAAACCCCCCTCTCCCAGCCCCTTGTTGCACAATAGTAAACTTTCCTAATGCAAGTAGGTTGTTGATATACTTCCAAAAAGAATTCCAGTTAGCTGAGGGATGGGATTAAATGGATTAAATAGCCTCCTCGTTTTTCAGTTTAAAAAAAAAAAAAAAAAAAAAAGTTTGGTTAAAGGCACATACAAACGTGAATTTAAATTATTTTGGACTAGACTGGTGTTCCAAACTGTCTTGCAAATGAGGCTGCCCTCCCTTGGCGAGGCCCTGCATGTTGGTGACGGCTGTGTGGCACGCTGGGTGCGCAGAGCTTGTGCTTCAGCCACAGCCATTTCAGCAGAGTACGGTTGTGGGCTGGGAGGTGAGATAGCAGGTGGGTAGAAAAGCTTCAAAGAATGTAAAATGTCCTCTGTCAGTCTCCATTTAGTGCCAAACTGCTGTGTCTTACTCAGCCAGACCCGAGCCCTGGGAGGGCCCAAGGACATGAAGTGCGCCAGCCTGCTCCTACACTGGTGTTTTTGGTGGTGTCTTCCATTTTCGCTGTGTAGTGTGGTTATGGTGAAGGAATTACCTTTCCTTCCTCAGCACAGACACTTGGTGTGGCATGAAAACCAGCATTCTCCTTCTTTTAGGTCTTTTTGTGGCCTTCTTTTCCTAATGATTTATGGGGCATCAGCTTTGTACAAAGTATACAGATTCTCCTTATCTTACTCTGCCTCTTAGTGAAAACAGATTTCTCCTCGACCCTACCCATCCTGTCTTTCATTTTTTTGACCCCTGAAGACAGGAAATAGCAGTATGAAGGTCCACACCAAGGTCTTGGCAGCAGCTGAGAGCTTCATATGTGGCAGATACCTACTGGAGATGCAACTTGGATGTGGACCTGTTTTCATCTTGGTCATTTCATGGTGTCGTTTGTAATTCCTCCCTGTGAAACTTACTGGCCACCAGTTCAAGCAGCAATAGTAGTGGGTTTTTTCTTGCGTTTTCAAGAACCTCTAAAATGTTTTTTGCATCTTTCTAAGGTCTAGTAATTTGCCTTAATATATTGCTATTATGAAGAGTCATATCTGAGACGCTGAAGACAAATGCGTGCCAGATCTCACTTAGGCATCCTGTCTAATTAGTCTTAAGTATAAGCAGTGGCGTAGTTTTGTATTGTGTACATGTTTTTAAAAACAGACTTCTGGCTGTCTTTGATTTCTATATTAATTTAGCAAGCATGTGCCAAGAGCAAAATTTCTTTCACATTTGTTTCAAATTCAAATTGAAACCCCTTCACCCCCAACCAAAGAATTTGCTAAGGGAAAAAAAAATGGGTTTGTTGACCTTATCATGACTGGATCTGATCCTGATCCAGTGCCAAATCTTTTTAGCAATGAAAGGAAGTAAAAACAAGAATTAAGAACTTTCTCTGATTACTGTTGGGATAGCAGCATTTCCTCTACCTGCAATGAAATGCTTCAAAGCAGCCATTTATTCAAGCAGTGTAATTCATATCTCTTTTTACTGGCTGACTTACATCTTTTATTTTGCCATAACACTTGGGCCTGTGTCCCTCCCACGTGATTTTTTTTTCACCTGAGAGTCACGTCTCCAGAGGGTGGTGACTGATTGCTTCCTGGACAGGAGGAGCAGAGAGTGCCTGGCATACCCCAGTGGCAGTGTCTGCCCAAGAGACGTGTTATCTCTGTGCCAGAGCTTTCTTGCTTGCATTTTCTCAGTCTTCATTGATTGTGAGGCATTCCTTGAGTGTGGCTTTCCTTCTAGCTTGGTGTGACAGATTAGATAAAGAATATAAGTATGTAAAATTAGTACCTCTGGTTTTTAACTGTAAATTGACCAACTAGACCAAAAGAAAAATGAGGAGATGGTGTAAAAATGACTGTTAGCTGCTTAGCTGTAGGGGTACTTCAGTGCTTGCCTGGAATTCATGTCCTTGAAAATCTGCCCTCAAGGTAAATGACGCTGCACTGTGCACAACCTGTGCAAAAGTTAGCAAACATTCAGAATGTGTTTGGAAGATTAATAGTGTCATAATTTTCCTCACCCTGTGTGTTGGGTTTTTTTTCCTTTTCTCCCCCATAAAGCGGTGTACTAGGGGCTCATCAGGCTGTGCATTAGATAATTGAGTTGTTATGCCAACAGGCTGTGTTAAAAGGTGTTACATCAGTGATTTCTTTTTCATCCCACTGTGCTTTGATCTCCTGCTATAAAGCAGAAGATCTAACAGTGAAAACTCTTGAAGATGATAGATGAATTGTACTAAATCACTTTTCATAATCCTTACAAAAAATGTCTGTCCTTATCAGTCAGAAATGATTTAATAGCTGTTGTCTCTTGAAAGTCTCATATTATCAGGATTGCAAACTATGGAATTACTGTTATGAAATATTTTACTAGCATATTTTGAAATGCTTTAGGATAAATTAGTAAAGATGTTTCTTTGTTATAACTATGCTTTGTTTTTGTATTTTCTTACTAAAATACTAAAATACTAAAAGAGAGCACTGTGCAGTCGTGAATAGTTGATGCCCTTATTAGTGTTAATTAAATGCCCTTATTAGTGTTAAAGCCTGGCTTTAATTTCATATCATTGCAATTCACTGAAACTGTCAATCCAAATATACTAATTCCAAACATTATATGGTACTGAAACAAATAGTAAAAGTCTTGGCTCACAATATTTAAAGCACTGCAGCTGATGGAACCATTGTGACAGTAAGCAGTGTGTAGAGTACTGTTTTCAGATTTTGGGACCATAAAATGTGGCATATTTTAGGAAGGAACAAGTATTTGGGGTTGTCTCTGGATGAAATTCACTCTTATCTTGTCCAGATTAGGTCAGTAAAGTTAGTGCAGTTTCCCAGGATTTCATCCAGCGCAATCTTGTCCAATATACCTTTCATTAGTTGAGCTCCCCACGTCTCTGGTAAACTCTGCTTAAAGAAAATTGTCAGCAATTCTTAGAATTATAAAAAGTGTTCACAAGCTCTGATTATATTTTCTCTCTTTTCTTTGCAATAGCTTTGGGCCAGATAATGCTTTATGTCGATGGCATGAATGGAGTGATAAATCATAATGAGACCATCCAATGGCTGTACACACTTATTGGCTCAAAGGTAAGACTCTCAGAAATTCTCATTTTATATGGTTTTGATGTTCTTTTAATGCATTTTATTTGTTTTATGCTTTTAGAGTATAAATAGACTGCATGTTAAGTTCTAAAATATTTCATAATATTCTGCGTGGAAACCAGGTCGCACTAAGCTGTTCCGTCTTTTCTACTGTTTTTATAGTCTTTTGTTTGCACATACTCTGCTCTTGAAAGCAAAGATGCCCCCATTACTGTCTGTGCTGCCATTGCACTTGACCATGCAGAAGATTTTTTGGTCTTGTAGTTGCAGTTCCCAAGGCATTCTTTGAGACCACTTTTTGGGTTGTGTTTTTTCCCCTTTTCCACACTATGAATGTAAATCCTTTTCTATTCACCATTCGACACTGCTGGGCTTTGCTAAGCACTGGGGGAGGACAATTCAGAGTGACTTCCTCCTTGGACTAAAATACACAAGCTCGATTGGAAGTTACCTACATCATCTAGACCAAATGCCCGACAGCTTCACTTTGTGAATGTCATTGTCCAAATGCCTCTGAAACACTGACAGGTTTGGGACATTGCCAATCTCTCCAGTAAGGCTCTTCCAGTGTTTGTCCACCCTCTCAGCAAAGTGCTTCCTAATGTCAAGTCTACTTTTGCCTGGAGAGCCCTAGAAGGCAAAGACTGGTACCTGCCTACAGGGTATTTTGTGTTGTTCTCTACGTATTTAGACAATAGCTGAAAGCCGGAATATATGCTGCTTGGGTAGGTCTTCTCCAGTGGAATAGTGATTTATGTAGTGCACAATCCACCTTTAAGGCCATCTTTGCTGGAATTTGGAAAGGAAGCAGGACACAGATTCTACTGGCATGCCATCCTGAGGGGCCATAGGGTAGATAAACCTACCCTGTTGGCTCTCTTAATAAGATTTAGGAAGCTTATTAAGGCCTGCCAGGGGCTGCTGCTGATCTTGCCATGCAGACCTGTACATAGATAGATCTGTATAGCACAATAGCTGGAACAGGGTATGGTAGTTGTTGTTAACAACTCAAAAGTTGTTGTAATTAGTGGAGTTGAGTCCATAGTTATAGTTACTAAGAAATTTCCAGGAATGTTTCAAGTGTCTGAGTACCCAAAGTTGCTGTTGGGTAGTGTAGTGACATAGAGAGGCTCCTTCTCTCTCCTTTTCCTCTGATAGCTCTCATAACACAAGGAGAAAGAGCTCGATGTCCCAGGGGTCTTTTTCTAACTAGAATTGTTCTACAATGTGCAAACTTCACTGCTGCAGCAGATTATCAAGTCAAAGAACAGATGCTGCAGTATTGAAAGAACTGATTTATCTTGGGTTGACAAACCTATATTGGTAGACAAGTAAAAGTAAGATAATTACAGTTATCAAATCTCAGGCTTAAAGGGCAGGCTTCATGATTAGGAAAAGATAAGGAGAAACTTTTCCCCAGTGTAAAATGTTCCACTGTTGTCTAGGCATTATACTGCCCCATTTGTCCTCTTGAAATAGGATGTTTGCTACAGTTGGAAAAGCAGTGCAAGATGAGAGTGAAACTGTTTGCTTCCTCATTTTCTGTGGAGCAGATAAAAAAGCAAAACAGGAACAAAAATACTGCCATGTCTGTGACTATTTTAATTTTCTAATGCACATAATGGGAGTGGAATGGGAGAGAAACATGACTGTATTGCTACCTTACAGATTAAACTGTCTAGTTTTTCTTGCTCTGAGTACTTCAACTCTTGGGTCCTTAAGCTCCTTTCTCCCTCCCCCATCTCCAGCCTGAATGATTATCTCCATGTCCTGGCTCAGTGCCTGCAGCTGAGGAATGCAGACAATGTGCTTTGAATAGTTTGGTTTCAGGTAGCATCAAAGTTGCTTTTTCATTATTCTTCGACTGTCTTGGAAGAGATCTAAGTCCCTGCCTGTGTGCCAGAAGTTGACCGAAGGTATGGCAGGCTTACTGTCAGTGCGGTGGGACAGCTGCTTTATTCAATTAAAGGTGGTTTTGACTTTCTGTGAAAAATGAAGCCCTGGAATTTGCAATGCACCTACAGTCTAATTTCCAGTCCTGCTATGCTGGTGCCTTCTCCACAGCAAAGATGATGAAACATACGTTAGCATTGCTGAACAAAAAAGGAATAGTGAAACTGCCAATTAAGTCTTGGGACAAATCCCTCTAAGAGGATGCAGGAGGAATATAGTTATTCAGTTGCCACAGCTGTGACACATGGTTTCTTGCCTTCTCAAAAGCTCTGACTGGGTTTAATATACTTAGCAGTGGAGGTTGTTGAATGTGTTTCACAGATATTTTTAATTGTTTTTATCAAATTCTGTATTGGTTTTGCCTTTTCACTGTTGCTTGCTCTGCTCTGTTTGCAAGGGGCTGCTGGCTCTGCCGCCCTTGCTCACTCTGAGCAGTGGATTGTTGCATGTGCTGCTCCACTGCAGCACACAGGTTCAGGAGAGGACCTCAGGCTCTGGCACACTCAGCACTGCAACAGCTCTGGTTTTGGTACCCAGCTCCAAGATCGCTTGATGCACCCAGCAATACTTCTGTATAGGAATGGGGGAAAAAGGTGGGAAATAAAAGTTTAAATTAGTGCAAAAGAAGGACTATAAGCAATTTACTGAAAGCCTCCTTAGATTGTTGCCATTGTATTCCTTGCTGTTGCTAATGCTGCTGCAGTTTTACCCCTCTGAGCATCAATGGATGCTTATATTGATGGATTATCAGAAGTTGTGGATTACTTTAGTGCTGTTATCTAAGTTTGCATAAACTTTTTTTGAATAAAGTTATTAGGGAGGTGGTTAGAATTCCAACAGTGTGACTCCACTGGTACTGTTGCCATTGTGCCAGTTCAGAGGCACCAGTTGTGTCAGGGTGAAGAACTGAAAAGCAGGAAGAAAATTAATCTTGGATGACTTGTTTGCTATGGCACAGAAAGAACTTTCTGTTGCAGATTGGTATTATGTAGGCACCAGATTGGAGGTTTGATGGTACCAGTACCATTCTTTAGTGACATTATTTGGAGATAAGAGCATTATTGGCACATCCCAGACTCTCAGGACCACTGCTGCTCCTTTGCAAGATGCATCCAACCTTAAGTGACCACACCAGTGTGTGGCAGCGGGCTTTCACAGGCTGGCTATAGACTGCTTCCAATCATCAGTGGCTGATACACCCCTGGTATAAAACATTGGCAGCATAATCCCAATGTAAATGTACATTACTACTATTTCATCGTTAGTTATATGGGCAGCGGTTCATCAGTGCTTCCCTGTTTGACAAAGCATTCAAGTATGTACTCAATTATGGGTGTATGGTTACATGCTGTTGGCTTTCAGATAGCTTTAATACATAACTGAGGTCAGCAGTGAGCTGCTGTAGGCATGCAGAAGAGGGCTAGAGCAGGGCCAAAGCTCTAACCATCTTATATAAGCTACAAGTTACATAAATAGAAAATATCAGTGTCAACCAAGTTTTCTTTAAGCATTTGGTGCTAGCATGGGACATTTGTGCAAGAGAGTTTGATTTTTAGAAGACAAAACTAGGAGTCAATTGAATGTTAGTTAAGAGTGCTTTCAGAGTTGCTCCTCAATTTTTATCTTTTTTTTTAACCTGTCAAGGGTGATGCCTTAACTGGCCATGCGCTGTAGCACACATGTTTCAACTTCATGGTGCCTGGGAAATGATATTTCACCACTTTCTCAGTGTTTCTGCCACCTCTGCATTACTACTGCTGCAGTTGGAATTAAGCTTTTGTATTGTATTGCAAATATATTTAGGCTGGATGCAAATGGACTTGAGGCATTGTTTATGCTGGCAGCTGGCACTGGAGCTCTGTGGTGGATTCCCAACAGGTAAATGGTGACGGCTCTTGGAAAACTTTTCTTACTCAAAAGAAGAGACACCAGGTGAAAGACATGAATGTATTATTATATGTATATATAATATAAAAACTTTCATATGTGTTGGTAATTCCTCTGACCTAGTAAGAGAAAGTACGATACTTTTAGTGTATCATCAGTGCTTTAAGTTCTCCAGGACTAGCTACTGACTGTTTACAAAAAGTACATTTCTGAACCAAACATCTGGGAAAAAACACAGAGTTTATATCTAGAGAAGCAAATGTTCCTTTGCATCACAAACCCACAGGCTTTTGCCAATCCACTGTGGTCTTCGAAGCCACTTCTAAGGCATAAAGTGGTCTAAAACCTGAGTCTAGTTTCACCTTTTCTTTCCCCTGTTTCTGACTGCTGCTGATAATGATTATTTTTTCCCATTTGATGATCCAGGCTGTTCTAATTTCCCCCAGGGGAGCTAAAGCCCCTTTTTGGCATTGTTTTCAGTGGAAAATAATCCATTTTCAAAGTGGTGCTGGGTAACCTCAGAAGACAGGGTGGAATGCTGGGCCCAGGCTGATACAACAAGGTTGATTAAAGATTCCTATCTCACATCTTGTTTTAATTTTTTTTTCTACTTTGCTTCTGTCTGGGTCCTAAATTGCAAAGTGAACTGCAAATTTTAACTAGCAAGTTGTTCCCTATGCCTTGTGTGAACTTTTTGCTTCCTTTGGTATTGAAGAAAGGACTTCTTGAATGTTTAAAATGTAATTCTATAAGAAAGAAGCAAAAAAGCCACAAAAACTATATCAAAGCAAAAGGAAAAACAAAACTCACCACATTCAGATAGAGCAACGTAGTTGGAGTGGGTGAATTCATTGATTTCAAAAGGAAAATCATAAAATCATAGGACCATAGAATTGGTTTGCATTTGGAGGGTTCTTAAAGATCATGTAGTTCTAGGCCCCTCCTGCCACATGCAGGGACAGCTTCCGCTAGACCAGGTTTCTCAGAGCATGTTGAATGAAATCACTGCCAACCTGGATGGAATATCCTATTGTTGAGAGTCTTAGAAATACCAAGCATTTGGATCTCATTCATTTTTCTGGCCATATACTTTGAAAAATAATTGTGTGTATAGATGGTCTATTCTGAGTTCACTTTTCCTGGATGATGAGGATGAATACATATAGGCATATGCCTGATTTTTGTGAGCAGGAGATTGTGCCATAGAACTGTCCTGCCTTTATTCTCAATGTGTTTGGAAGGTGATCTAGGAAAGCTGGCTAGCTAAATGAATTAAGAATCCAGGAAAAATCACATAGCTGGGGGACCTGCTGTGATTAATTTTACATGTTTCCTTCCCAATCTGCTGCCTTGATGGTTAACAAACCTTCCTGTAGCTTCTGACAAATGAAATGCCACATACAACTTAAATGCAAGCTATTTAGAGTGAATTGTCTCTTACCTCCAGCCACAGTTCTGGAAAAACTATAGTTTTGTTCTGTTTCCAGGCATATACCAGGTAGAAATGTCATCTGAGAATCAGTTTTGCAGGTTTTCTACCTCCTTTGCTTCCTGGAAGGAAAGAGCAAAACTGAGATCTCCCCTCAAGCCCTAAAATGATGCAGTCTCACCCACGGACTGCCTTACACTCAAGATCTGAGGCTGTGGTGAACAGGTACAACTGCTTTGCGTTCACTGAAACTCTGAACATTCATCTCAGCTTAGCAGCTGCCTCTTATGGTTAATCTACTGCGCATTTGGCCATTGAACTATTGTTCTGAAAATGGTTGTGTGGGGGAGAAACTAAATCCTGGCTTTACAGGAACTTTCCCGTTTCCTACCTCTCGAGGACTTGAGCCTATGCTCCCCCAGGCTGCCAGAGAGCTTTCTTCCTCTTTCACTTAGAAACTATATCAGCACTGTTGCATGAACTGAGTTTATTTTGAATTGTATTTAATTAGTGCTTTGAAGATAAGGATCAGGATGCTTCAATAAACTTGGAGTAGGATACGCTAGCCAGCGCAGACTGTGTTAAGTGCTTGCTTTGGTCTCTCCAACTCAGCAGACAGACTGCTGTGAGTGCTGCTGCCCTTTACCAAACATATTTGTAGGTAGATTTCAAAGTCCTTCCATCAAACATGAGAGTTTGCAGCAGTCAGGTCCTGCTGCACTAACTATTCCTGTAGCTCCATCTGTTGCATTCACTTCTGAGTATTCTGAAGGGATGAATACACATTTTTCTGTGTTCAAAATGAACTCTTGTAGATTAAGGAGATATTAGAAAACACACAGTTCCCTCAGCAGACATCAGAGATCTGATTTCAACTCGTTTGAAGTGGGGAATGAGAAAATGTAATGATTAACTGCCAACAATGTGGGAAATGTTCAGACCCGACTTTTCACTCAATCTCATCTATTCAAAACTGTGTAAGAAAGTGTTGGGTTAGAGATGAGTGAAATATGTCCCAACTATTCCCAGAAAATACTGTGCATCTGTGCAGATGTACAAATTTCTTGTTGCAAAGGAAAGGCATGAAAAAAGAAAAAAGCAAGAGTTACACTAGAATTAGGTGGGATAAAAACTGAAAAACAATCCTAAAGACAGTGCTAGTTGTTAGAATTACCTTGATCTCTCTCAGTACAGTAGTTCAGTGTCACAGGCGTGCTCCCATTCATTTTGTGAGCAAAGTACTGTACTTCATGCCGTAGCTATTAATATTTGGTATTAGCACCTAGTGTTTTCCAACAGGAGCTGTTGGAAGAAGGTGCAGTTGGAAAGTTTGTCTCCATCGAGGGCTAAGATTGAAGAAAGTGGTGCCTACTTTTTCCAGCATGCTTGGAGTGTAAATATCTTTGACAATAAAAATCAATTTCCTGACCAAAATAATAGAAAATTTTCAAACATAAGTTGTCAGATGAAACAGAATGAAGAAATGTAAGAGAGTTGCTCTAGGGATAAAAAGAAACTAGTTATAATTCAGGCTTATGGTATAATATGCATGTAAGATTTTCATGCATATCTAAATGCAGAAGTCAACTTGGCCAGTATAAAGCACATTGTGGTCATTATGCCAAATCTTTTGGGATATCTATGTTATCATTTTGCAAGGTAGAAATATCAATAGTCCTAAATCAGGAGTTTAATAAGCTGCATTTTCAGAAGTGTTTTAAAATTAAAATAAGCAGTTGCATCTGCATCTTTTCTGGGAGCACTCTTTTATGAGCTCTGCTGCATAATGCATCCATTTGCAGGGTTGCCCATTTTCTGGTCTTGTAACTCTTAAGTGTTATAGTGATATAACTTTTCTGACACCGGCTGTGGTGCTTGGCTGTGATGCAGAGGCATGTGGGCTGTTAGAAAGTTTAGCTGGAGAGCAGGGAAACCTCTTCTGGTGCACAGTCATTGAAATGTCACCAAACTCAAATTTGTTAGCTCAAAGCTTTAGTGAAGGTCAAGTGATAAAATTTTCTTAATTTATTTAGCAGTTAAAATAAGTGTTTTAACTTATTATATTAGTGGAAAGTCCAGTAAAGCTGGCAAATACCCTCTGTGCTCAATCCTTCTTTCTTGCCTTCACTCACAGGACCATGTCAGTGCAGGAGACAGATCGCTATGAAACACAAGAAAATTCCCTGAGATTGGCTCAGATGGTTACAGCAGGGTTCTAATAGCACCAAGATGGTGGCTTCAATCCCTGTACAGACATTTCATTTAGGAGTTGGATCCCATGATCTTGGTGGTTCCCTTCCAATTCAGAGTATTCTGTGATTCTATGGTTAAAACACACCACAGTGAATGGGTACATTTCCACAAAACACCAGTATCTCATCTGTGGTATAGGAAACATCTGACCTGTATAGGAAACAAACCTGGCATCCACGTCTCCTGAGACTTAATTAAGTGTCTTGAATTTTAGGCAGAGCTTTTGGTTATTCTGTCAGCAGAAAGCAGCATATGGAGGTGGAGGATTGCGGTGGTGGTGCTGAGAAGACTCCTCCATTTCTATAGGAGAAAGGAGTTGGCCAACCTTTTGCATTCCTCAGATTTAACATCCTGGGAATTTATGACTGTTAAAGTGAGGGCATTATGGTTAATTTTTACTTATTCCATCAGGTTTGAAGAATATAGGTATTCCTTGCTTATTTTAATACAGCTTTGGGGTCACTTTACATATTTATCACGATACACTGTGATATTTATTCTGTGACAAGCAGAGTTCAATTAATTCATAGGATATGGGTAGGATGTTTTTATTAATCACTAAATTTTTCTTGCTGTTTATAGGAAACTTTGTACCTTTGTTACCAAGTTTCTTCTTCCTCTCACCTTTATTTTGATGATTATTTAATTACTATTAAAGATTTTTGAAAACCACACAATTGGTGTGGCTCCTTTTTACAGAATTTTGCAGAAATGCAAGGACAGTTTGCATGGAAGTAGCAGAAATTCCATGCAAAGTCTCTTCAAGTGTTTGTCTGTGCAAGGCTCTCTAAAAGTATGACTTGAATCTGCTGTGTGCTCTGTGGCTGCTGCTATGAGGCATATAGGATCCATCTTCTTCTGCAGAGCTGTGCTGCTTTATCCTCTCTCACAGTTATTTTCCCAAATGTCCTCTTTTTGGAACAGAAACTGAATTAGCATATACTTCATTGCCTTTATTTTCCCTCTTAAATTCATCCTAATTTTCTTCTTAAATCAGTATCTGTCCTCGTTCCCATATATATATAATGCAGTAGTGGAATTCTGCCTCCAGGAAAGAAAGTGGTATCCAACATTTTTTGCAGTGTCATGTAAACCAGATCCGAGACAGTTCAGCCAACACAGCAGTTAATATACCAGTGTTTTGCTTGTAGCTTAGCCTGGAAGAATGGCCCAGCTTGGGAGGGAGGTTTTACATTGGGAGACCCAGGCTGAATCCAGCTTCCAGGCACATTCTTGAATCGGTTTTCAAATCCCTTTTTGCCTTGGTCCCTCATCTGGAAAATTGGTATTTGGTTTTTAGAGCCCTGGAGGAAGAACATAAGGGAGTAGAAGAACAGATTATATGTGAAGACAGATACGTAGGTGAAAGTTGAACCTGATACTAATTGTTACCATATCTGTTCTTTTGGCATCACTCAAAATTGTTTGTCATTCTTTTATTTAGATAAAGTTGTTCTTCAAAGCAACGGCTACTAACTGAATATACTTGGATAACAGGAAAAAGACGCTGTATCAAAAATGGAAACTACCAAAACACACATGATGGCTTTGTATTCAGCATGTAGTGCACCCCAAGGAGCCTCTGAGGTGCAACCAGCTCAGGTCCCTCACCAGGTTGTTGCCCAGGACTCATCAGAGTTACCTCACAGATTTGATGTTGGTCTCCTCAGTTACGGGACTTGCCCATAGGAAGGAAGAGGTCTGGACCTCACTTACCTTTCATAAGATCAAGATCAAAAGGATGGTTCTTTTATGGTTTTCTTTCTTCTTTTTTTTTTTTCCCCTCCACAGTCCTCTAGTAGCAGTTTATACCATATAAAGACTTTTCAGAATAATTTCCAGCATACCAGCAGGTTCTCTAGCTGGCTTCCATGATACAATGAAATGAGTCTCATCTGGGCATGCTGTGTACTCTCTTCCCATATTCTGACCCTCTTTGATCACAGCAACTGAACAAGGAGTTCAGATGCTTCCTGGTTTGCCCCCCTCTATCTCTCCACTATTTTCCTTTTTGAAGACCACATTAATAAAAAACAAGAATGTGATGTTCAATATAAAAAAATACTGTTAATACCTCAGCCAGCATGGAATTTTTGTCGATTGGCCCCTTTTATTTTTGAATTTCCTCTTCTTATTAGAAGACACAGAACTGTGGTAAATGTATGCTTTGTCTTTTTTATTTCCAGCAGCGTGTAACTGCTTCCTTCCTTAGCTCAGTAATAAAATTAAAGCAACCTCTCAGAAGACATTTTTCTCCACTGCACTTCAAATGTCACTGCGTAGTTGTCTAAGCATCTTATTGTTATGATTTTGGAGGGAAATACAACACTTTGCTGACTTGCAGTTTGAATGCTTCTGCTTCCCCAATTAAGCTTTGCATATGACACAGGCTTTCTTGTAGAAAAGAAAGAGTAAAGTGGGACAAGAGACTCCCACAGGTATTAATGTATGGAGTTGCCTCTAAATTTATTCCCTGGGGACTGTGTTTCAGTTCACTGTGTTTTCCTAAATATATTAAATATATTGAAAATATATTTAATATGTAATATATTATATATACATTAAATTTAGTAAAACATTTTACTATATTTATTAAATAGAGAAGATAGAATTCCACTTCATAATTTTTGCTCCTCTGTGTCACTACCACTCTCTGTGGTTTTCAGTGCTCTCTGTTCAGGTAATTTTTTCATTTTGGCTTTCTCACCTGCAGTCTGGCTTCCCCAAATACACACTCTTCTCATGTTTGGTGTCTCTCGGGCCACTCTTCCATGCACAAGGGAACTGTAGCACCCTCTGCAGTAAGGGTTCTGCATGGCTGTAGGGGAAAAGATGTGATAGACCACCTGAAAGCAGGTTTGCTTCCAGGTCTGCTGCCTAGTGATTTGCTAAGATGGACATCTGTAATAGCTGTGGATCCAGCAGTGAGATTTATGCAAACTTTCTTAGAATCATGATATACTTGAACTTCTGTCACTGGCCTGCAAAATTTTCCCTTCTTCTTTCCTTGTCATCCCCTTCTGATGCAGGGATGCAACGTGAATGCCCAAGTTCAGTTTTTGGCAGTGGGAGATGATTCACAGCAGAGCATCAGACAGAAAATGTCAATTCGCTACACAGAAATTGAAGTCTGTGTTAAAGAAACAGTCTTGTCATTTACTTGGGTGGCTTTTGTATAGGAACAGCAAGGGCTCCTAGGGTGTCCCAAGGCGTTGGACCATGGGACAGGATCTGAAAACTGAGCACAAGATTTTCCTGATGTCATCATATGATGTATTACTGCAGTTACTCATCTTGGAGGTTGTTTTGTTTTATTTCCCTTCTGCTCAGAAGGGTGGGTTAGGATTATTCATCATCTTTGGCTGAACCGACATGAAGTTATGTGGAACAGATGGACATCACCAGATTTACTTTACCTACAGGTCTGAATAGTTCAGTCCCAGTCTGCACCATTTATAATACTGTGGATGTTATAGCACTGATAGTATCCTGCCACTGGAGTTATTGGTTAGTTCCAGAAAAAAAATTAAGCCTAAACTAACATCCTTCCCATTACCACCCTTTTCAGAGGCTTGTCTTCTGAAGTTTTTGCAGTAGGTTGCTTTTCCTCATAGAAGTGAGTTGCAGTCTGAGAGGGAAAAAGGGAGACATTTCACTCATTGGACCTCCAGGACATTTTAGTTTTTCCTATGAAACCATGCTTTTAATTAGTGTGTCTGATTTAATTTTAAATCCTTCTTTGTCAATAAAAACAATTTGTTTAGATGTCCTGTATCTTTAGAACCAAAGGAAAATGAAAATTTGAAAAATTTTAGACTAGATATTAATGCCTCCTGCCTCCATCTGAGGTTCCAGCTTTCCTGCCTGGGTATGGACACATGCAGATGAAAGCTGATGCACTCATTTTCTCAGACTGCTTTCTAGAAGCAGCATCCTCAGTGGTTGCCACCGTGTGCTTGACAAGAGACCCGATGGGACACATCCCGTACAGCCAAGATACAGAAAACACTGCAGCTGTTCTCATGTAGAAGGAGAAAAATATCAGTGAGGGCAATGAAAAAAGCAAGCTTGCCTTTGCTGCCTTAGAAAAGCCATCCCACAGCACCACCTAGCAGGCACAGATGGATATGAATAAACAGTGTGAGGACAGGACTGGAGCAAAACGCTCCTGGGAGAGTACAATGTTGAGCAGGACTACGTGCCTTAAGACACCTATTCCATCTAGTACCTAGCACAGGTTATTGGCATAAACTGATTTGTGCTGTCCTTTCCTCAGGCAGCTGGTATCCTTTAGTACAGGATATCTGTAGCTTCATACAACCAGTTAATCTCTCTGCATGTCTAAAGAAATAAATCTTCAGTTTTGGGGTATTTTTTGTAATCTGGTGTTCTTCTCTTTAACTCCATGTATTTCTAACACGCCTAGCTTAATCAGAGTGATGGCATTACTTACCATGGAATTTTATGTTTTTGTCTGCAATTAGTCCAAGGTGCCGGGGAGGAATTGTCCAGCTGCCTGCTGAGGAATACTGCCAGAGCACAGATTTTGAAGAGGCCAGCAAGCACATCCTTGTCCCACTCCCATGGCTGGGAAATATGTATTATAAAATAGTTAAGCTGTAACTGCTGGCTGTCTCTGGTTTTAAAAGTAGTTGCTTTGCATGTTTGTTTTTCTAGGGGGCTCAGAACACTGAGCTTTCTTTTGAGCTGCAAATGGGAAGTATTTATTTGTGAATCTGTAGCAGCCTATTGCCTCGACTTTGTTATTTGGTTAATTTTGTTCATCTCCATAGCTTACACAGGCTTTTAGCCTTCACCCTGCCATCCTACACAGGCAGAAGTGAAAGGCTCTGACAATACCCCCTTGTGGGAAGCTGTCTAGGAGCTCGAAGGAAAAAGTCAGGGCTGCAATTAAAGACATGATTTCAGAGCATGAGTTGTAGCTGGTCATGCTGAGCTAGAGCAGCAGTGATTCTCCTATGAATTGTGCTGTGAATATATGGGTTCAAAAAAACATGACTCAATAATTAGGGAGGGGGGGTAGGGCTTTCAGCTTGCAAAGATTTTGAGTTTGTCATTACACATTTAGGCTGATCTGCCGTACTACTCACGGACAGTACAGAGAGATCTGTAGCAGCAAGATTGACATCCAATCCGTTCCAGGTTCTGAGATCTTGTTTTCCTGGTTAAAGCAAGCGACTGTCTATCCAGAGCTCTTAATTTGCTCTGTAGCATTGACAAAACTGATATTTTGTGTTATTGTTGTTATTATTAGTAATGATAAGAAGAAGAATATTAAAGAACTGTACAACTAAATCCCTAAGTGGAAACCGAAAATAATTACTTCAAATATTGCGAGACATTTTGCACTTAAAAAAAGGAAATGTGCTTATGTAGTAACTTGGGGGGGGGGGGGGTGGGGATTGGAAACACCACCAAAAAACCCGAAATTTTTTTTCTGGTGTTTCCGTGGTTACTGTGGTAATATCTTTCATGCCATTCACACGGTTGTTCCATGATATTTCTCATCTCTTTTATGGACTCTTTAGATGCTTAAGTAAGTGTTCCTCATTAAATGCTTTGAGAGCCTACCATGAAAAACTTTCTAAAATCAAGCCAAATAACACCAAAAGTAAGAGTTCAGTGTGATTTTAGTACTCTCAATAAGGTCACCTCCTCAAAACTTGTACTCTACTGCGATGAAAGGGTCAAATCTCAATTTCATTTGCTTTTGGCTAAATCTATAGGAACTATTCCCATCAGACATTACACAGCTACCGCAGTGCATTTCAGTTGAGCTTTCTTGGATACAAAGGATCATGTTCTGGAGCAGTTTATTTTACTGCTTTTGTGAACTGCTGCCCCTCATTAGGGCATCACTGTAGTTACTGATTTTGCCTGCAGTTACTCTTTGACTTCAGAAGAAAGTGGAAGTAATCTGTTGTGGTTAGTTCAGAAAAAAGAAAGGGTTGTTTTTTTTGTGTTGGGTTCCCTCCCCACCCCCCGTCTCCTCACTATCCCGCTTTCTGTCTGTACTGCTCCCAAAGAACTGAAACAACAGCTCAAAATTGATCTATGATGCAAGTCAAATCACTGCTGATTATGATCTCATGCTTCTGTGGGTTCAGCTCTTTGAATGACCATGGCAATTACTTGGCTAAAAACTATACAAGTCCCAGATGCTGAATAATTCTTAAATACTGCATCTGAAAAATGTTTCATTCTGACAAAACAAAACTGAAATATGCATTAAATGATGCCACAATAAAGGCACCTCTCACTGCGCAGTGGCTTGGTCAAATGTGCTTAGTCTTTAGGTTCCGCACAGTGCACTAAGGGTCAAATGAAGAGAAATACGGACTCTGGAATCTGATCCCTTGTCCTGGTCACCTCCGCTGCAAACCTACCTATAGCTTCATAGCTACAGCCTCCTAGGAATATGCAGGCACATACTTGACTTCACTTATTACATTGCTGTTTGGCGTTTTTAGGCTTGTGGTCACATCTCGGGTGGTTTCAGAGGATGCTCTATTGCACTTCTGAGGCTCTTTCAACCTCAGTTGGGAGATAGGAAGCTAGTCCAGGCTTGTCTTTCAGCTGCACATCCAGATTTCCAAAAAGGTAGGCTGTAGGGAGACTACACATGCAGATGGGTTTGCTCAGAAACCCTGCTGGACCTATCAGTTTTGAATATGAGTTTCCAAGTCTTGAATACCTCCCTTTCCCTTTCCCTGAATACCTATCCTTTTCTGTCTGCTGTCAAACTAGACACAGAGTGAGCATTGCCATTCCTGTGGTACTGCTGAGGAACTGAAACACAAATTGTGTGAGTCTTTGGAGGTTCCTCAGCAAACCACTGAGTATTCTCTTTGGTGCTTGAGAAAATGTAGTTCATTTAAACTACAATATCACAGATTTTTACTGTAATCCCAGACCACACCTGGTGTCCAGAGAACTGCTTGAAGCTCATTGCATAAAAGGTCTTGTCTTCACATGATTTGTGAACTGAAAAGTACATTTTGGGCATATGTCTGGACATTTGAATCTTAACATATGTGGAACTGCTTTTTTATACTGAAATTGAGTAATCACTGTGATCTGGTGAAAATAAGTGTTATGGATTTTTTGTCCCTTTCAGCATATGTGTTTGGGGGATGGTATGGGTGTGTGAGAGAGAGGCAGAAAATAAGTTGCAGGCACTATGCTTTGAAAAATAAAGGGTGTTTTAAAATAAATTTCTAAGAACCACCGTTTTTTTAATTCATGCTTTTTATATAGCTGTTTTAGCCACATTGAATAAATTAGACACAGTCCTGGACAACTAACTGTAGGTGGCTTTGCAGGGAGTTGGACAAGATGATCTCCAGAGAGATCCCTTCCAACTTCAACCCTAAAGTGATTCACCTGAACTTCCTCCTCCTTTTTCTGCTGTAATGGTACCCACATACATTTGCTTTATACTTGGAAGAAAACTGTAAAAGCCAGATCTTTTTTATGAGCTGTAACAAAGGAATTTGCTTTTTTTCAAACTACAGTTGGGATCTGGACATGGAGGTCAATGAAGATGAAGTTAACTTCATCTAATCTGCAGACCTCTGGAACACAAGTGAACATGAGTGGGATTAGAGTTAACCCCATCTTGGGAAGCCTTTGCCACGTTACCAAAAGGGCTGTATGGAAACACTTCCATTTCTCTTATCCAAGCAAGAGTCTGAGGAGTCTTTTTTTCGTCTCTTTCACCTTTCTGTGATTCAAAACCAAGCATACATCTTTTCAGTTTGTATGTTTGTTTGATTTGCTGTAAATTTGAGGATGGATGTGATGAGTTTGGTTGATACAAGTCAGAGGAAGGAGGTAGCTTAAGATAGAGGAATTATATTGTCTCTTAGAGCACTTTTGTAACTCTTAAAAAGTAGTTATCACTGTAATATGAGAGTACTTTCGAGAGAAGCCTACAATATCATATATTCTTGCAGTTGTCCAGCTGTATGCAGAAGCTGCATACTTGCTAGCATTTATGAAAAACAAAATTGAAAACATCTCCATCCCTGTCCTCTTTCAGCAGAGGAGGGTGTTAGAATAATGTGACACTGCTAGGGCTATGTAATTAAGCAGTGCCTTAGCTGATACGCAGTGATGTGTGTCCCCATAAATCAGGTTTCTAAATGGTTTTATTAAATATTCTGCCATGCTCTTCAGACACCCACCACATGGGAAGCTGGAAATGTGTCTGGGCTGTTACATTGTTGTTTTCGTCATTAAGTTCTTTGGATTTATAAAAAAGCATCTGGATTAGACTGATGATGGGAACTGGATTTGAGGATAGTGACCTCTTCCAGATTTGGGGGCAGACAAACAGATGACTGCTGGAGAAATGGGACTGCTTCTGTTGTATTCAGATGTCCCTCAGAAAGTATCTTTACTCATTAACTTTATTTGGCAAATTGTCCAAAAGTAAATAAGTTTGTCTGGTTTTGCAGTCAAACCTCTGCTTCTGAGTTACTTTTTGTGCCTGATAATACTCAGAAGTTTGAGAACAATCTTCAGTCTATACATACAGTGAAATACTAGTATTTTTATCATTGTACTAATAAGTGCAATATATAGATATATCTCTTTCTATAGATATAGATATAGATATCCTTTCTCTAGATTTACTTTATTAGGTATTCTTTCAAGAAGAGTTTGTGGTGGGTTTGTTCCATGGTTTGACATGTGATATTTGTTCTTTCAGTAGTTTTATCATTTCACTTGTTCAAACCACTAGTACATTGTTTTTTAGGATGCTTAAAAAGAATGACCTGTTAACAATGAATTGCTTAAAAAAGATTTTCCAATAGGCAATATTTTATAATTTGGAGTCTTAGTTGACATACTGTCTTCAACAATTTCCACACATTTTATCCATAGGTTGTTATGATTTTGTGTTTTTGCTGTTGAAATGTTGTCTATGAGATTGTACAGTGTCAGGAAAGGACTGCTAACCATATCATTAAACTTACAGGGGTTTTCAGGTAAAGTTATTTAAACACAGCCATAGTTTGGGTATTTAATGTAAGTACTTTTTAATGAAACTGTTGAAAGAACAAATTTCACGTGCATAAAACCACAGAATAATAATAGAGTAGTTTTCCACTGTACTTGCAAACTCAAATAGTTTTTTCCCCTAGAGTCCTTGAACTCAACCTTGGTATTATTTAAACAGGACATTGCCAAGGCCACTAACTCTAGCAAGTTGTTTCATAAGCAGTAGAACTAATGAAGCAATTTGTTATCTTTGTTTTCCTTCTTCCTTGCTTTTTCCTTGCCATCCCACATACTCTTGGTGGCTCAGTCCTGCTGTGTGCCCTGTGCCTGTTGTCTTTGGTGCAAATGGCAGCCTGTAGCATGGCTGGTGCAAGGCTGTATGAGGAATAATTTTCCATCTGTGTCCCTTTCAAAATGACTGGAAACTTCCCTTTCTCTAATGAGAATGCCGACTTGGGGTCTTTTGTAATGCCATTTTCAGCTTGAGTAGGAACACAGCTCTGTTGCTGTCAAGTACAACAATGCAGTGGGCAGATAGATCCCACAGTTACAGGAAAGAGTCCAGAAGCAGGCAGTGGGAGGCACAGCTGCCTAAGGAAACAAGGGGGAAAATGCTGTGCTCCTCATGGCTGTTGTGTGTTTGAGTGGGTTTTATTTTGTAAGGAAGCTCCAAGACAAGGTACTGTAACAGTTTCCTTATTTCTGTTTTCCTCTGGCTTTGACCATAGTTCATTCATTGTGTTGGTGATGACTATCACAATCAGCGACTGGGTGACCTCTGAGCTCCACTTGAGCCACTCTGTGCATTGGCCAGGAGGAAAATTAACATCTTGAAGACACTGAAGTTTTGATATGTTGCTTTGTACACAGCTCCCATATCAAACATACTGCAGGCCTGAAGCTTGAGAAGCACTCTCTAATGCTGTCATGAGGAAATTTCTGGTCACCAGCCTATATAAATCAGAGGTCTGACTATGATAAGGAGTGGGTCTTGGAAGAAAGCAGTTTGGTATGGAAAATTGGACTTGTGGAGCAAGTGAACTTCCTTCTACGTAATTTCTAATTATTCAAGAAAATGATACAGTAGTTATTTGATTTAAAGACTGCATTTGGAATTTAAAAGTTTTCTGAAAACACACATTAGTCAAATATTTACTTGGAGGATAAAAAAAAGAAATAAGATGCAACATTGCATCTTCTGTTTGCCTTTTAAATGTACAGTACTTCTGCTTTTCTGGACATAAGATGTGATCAATCACATCATGCATCATAGAACTGTTGCATTAATTGTAGATGACTTTCAGATCCTTAAATGCTTTGCATGAGATACCTTATTTGCATGAGATACAGGTTATTGAATCCCTTCTCTCTTTAAAATTAATTTCTTTTTGTCTTGAGTAAGGTGACTTTATATTGCATTAGATGTTTTGCCAAACCAAGATATCATTCAGGAGTATAACAAAAGCTAAGAGTGTGATATGAAGGGGATTTCAGAGCAGGGAGTGAAGATAAAGTCCTATCTGTAATGAAGTTCATAAAAAATCTTTTCCTCTCCCATTTTTTTTTTCAACACAGTTAAGGAAATATCAACTTGGCCCTGCCCAAGGAAAAGAAGTTGCTGAAACTGCCAATCTCTCAAACTTTTCCGGTTACCAGAGGTTCAGCCCAATGACCATCTGTTGAGGACAGCGTAGTTCAAGGCTAACATCATACATCAATTTAGGGGGCTAGTGGGAAAGCTCAGCATGTAACTCCTCAGGCATAAGAAAAGAAAAAAGGGGTGCCAAATGGCCTTAATCATATTTCCCCTATGAAGGCACACAAACCTTGTCACATTCTTGTGACGGATTTTAGTTTGCAATCTCATTTCTATCAAACGGGATTCTGATTCTGTGTGGTTTCAAGTCTTGTTGCTTATTATCTACTTACCTTACTATTACCAAAACATGAAATCTCACTGTTGCATCCATCGCTGAACAGATCATCAGGGTAATGTTCCAGAGGAACAAGGTTATTTTTCATTTATTCTGCTGATCAGAAACACACATTTTATTTAATAGACATATGACTAATTGCTAAAGACCCGTCATGTTTAAACTGGTTTGACTGTGACCTGTAGACCTTAGGGTCATGCATTTGCAGGAACTACTTTAAAATGGCCTAGACAGGCAGTATGTTTCCAGATGCTAAGTTGTATTAGAATGACATTATACATTTCATAATATTTTGTTGGCGGTGGTTTTGCATAAAGCTAGTTCAGTATGTGCCCAATCATGATTTTGCTATCTAATGAAAAGAACAGACTTTCCTAGACAGTCTTTCTCTATGATCCGTAACAGGAAAACACTAGAAAACTGGTACTATATATAAATAAGGTGCATATTTGTGGAGGACAAAAAGAATAAAGAGGTCTGTTCCTTATCATGTTTGATAGCACATTACACACAAGCATGAGTTTAACCAGAAATTGGTTCTCATGTTACTGTGGTTTCTCTCAAGCTAAGTGTTTTATACCTCATTTAAGATAATTCAATCACAATCTTTATCCAGACAGAGAAGACAATTCTAGAGGTACTGATAGTGTTTATTTGCCTGGAGTCCTAAAAGATACCAGTGTTTGGGGATGATTAATAAAAGAATCAACATATTTAATACAATGAAACTGCACAATTTGAAGAGAGAAAGAAAATAAAATCTGAGTGTAAATCTTTACAAGCAAAGCATAATTCCTGGTCTGGACACAGGCTGATGGCAAATTTCCAGTGAAATATTTTTGGTTTGTGTTTTGCAATGGAAAAAACTAAAACTTTAATTGAAACCAAACCATTTTGTTTCAGCAATATCTGAAAGAGCAAAATAGAAAGGCGCTCAAAATGCCTAATAGGCCTGTGGTTGGGCCCCTGCCAAAGGTGCAAGGACACCAACTCAGGAGTCACTTGAGAATAAAGAAGTTTAATCCTTTTATGTCCTATAATCTTCAAGTCCTACCCTGTCCTGCTTTCTCAATAATTACATTAATTTCTATGCAATGAACAGTTCTCATGGGAGACACTGCAGGGATTGGTCTGGTTGCAGGGGAGAAAAGCAGAACAAGATTGCTCTCACTTTGCGTGTTGTCCTGGAGAGCTGTGAATGGTCTTTCATTCATCCTGTCATAAAACAAAGAAAAATGTCATTTTAAACTACTTCATGGGTGGAGAAAATCACTTCTCCAAATCTTCAAGATTGTCATTGATATTCCAAAAGGAGGAAAGGGAATGCTCAGAAAAACCCTGTAGCATCTTTTGTCGCATTCCAAGCACTGCAGCCTTAGGTTAATTCAGAGTCTGTATGATGTGGCAATTGCTTCAAGAGAAATGCAGCTACATCAGTAGTTCATTAGAAATTACTTAACACAGGCCTGATTTCTACCCCGAGCATACTCTTTCAAAGCTCCCATCAGAATTACATGTATTCATCTGACAGCACTTTGGCCTGCAGTATGCTTTGATTTGTTGAATGAATTGCCTGCTTCTGTGTACAGATTTTTTTTTTTCATATTTCCCCCTTCTTCTTCTGGACCATGACTGATGGTGTAAATAATAATTTCCAGACATGAGCCTTTTTTTTTTCCTGTTGACCATTCACTAATCACTATTTGCTCATCCCCATGTTTTGTTGGTAGGCCAGATGAATTTCTTTTTAATGGCCTTCTTTCTCTTCATGTCAGAAGTCTCATCACAGATAAATGACAGATGCACACCACCATATATGTAACAGTGTACAGAACTTATAATTATTACCCAACAGATTTGCAAAGTTCGGAGAAACTTCGTTTTCAGAATAGTAAATTCATGTGTTTTCCTGCCATTCCTAGCGTTACACATTCTGTGGAGGAAAAAATATAACATTCAGAATAAAAAGACTGGTGTTTAGCTGATGATTTTGGAACATCTTACATCTAAGCTTATAGGGGTTTTCATCTCAATCTAACTCCTTTCACACCTTCAGCCCTGGGCTTGCAAAGCACTTAACAACAGTTCATTTGCCTTATTTAAACATCCCTCTTTGAAGATTTGAGAAAAAATGGCTGAATATTAAAATGGGATCTAGCATTGCTCTAATATACTCCAGCTTACAGAAGTCTCATTGCTTAAAATATAAGATATGTATCACATGCATTCTTATTTGTTCTGTTGGTACACCAGCCCCAGAAACATATATTGCTTAATAGTTACATCCCTAATGATATAAAATGCCCAGGTGTACACAATATTCAGTACCTAGAATGGGGTTATTCACATACTTCGTTCATGCTGTATTTAACCATTGCTTCCCAGCTTTGTGACCCTCCCTGTGCCGTGACTTGGGCAGATGCTGCCTCTCTGAAAATAAAGTGGAGGAATTGGCATACGTTCATTGCAGTCCATAAAGCAGCTTTTAGGGCTCCAGCACAAGTGAACTCTTTCTTTTTTCTGGTAAAAGAAGGTTACACTCATTTTAGAAAGTTTTGTTTGATATTCTGTAGATTATTTGAATTTCTAAATTTTTCCTCCTTAAAGGATGCTGCCTTAAAGTTCTGAAGGAAAATAAGGCTGATTAGAAACGCTTGGCTTAGGTAACACAGAAGAAGCTCATTCTTTTGATCATTCCTGCCTTCAGGAACTATAAATAAAAAACAACTGAATTACTAAACAGGCTTATCACCTGTTTTTGGAGTGAAGTAACTGACCTCAAATGTCAGTTTTGGAGAAGAGAGAGACTAGAAAGAACTTGGATGGTTTCTGTGTTCTGTAAGGCTCTTGCAAGTCCTAGTATTAGGGAGTTTCAAATGCCTTACCTCCTAATGTCTTTCCCTGTGCTTGTTTGACACCCAAGCCCCAGTTTTGTCTGGGTTAGGTAAGCACTCTGTGGAGCACATTTCCAAAGCTCCTGCTGTAGGTGTTAAGGCTCTTTCCAATGTTTAGCCAGCCGTGCATGCTTCTGAGATAGCTGGGCTCTGGTCATCACATCAGAGGTGGCTCTTCCTCTTGTGCGCCCAGTGCTGGAGCTCTTGGCTGGCATTCTGCAGGGCAGATGTGGGAAAGGCTCAGTAAGGTGCTGGATGCAGTGAAGACATCCTTTTACATAAACACAGGTGAACAGCTTGTGAAATACCAAAATGACATTGTTCCAGAGATTTGAGAAAGAATAATATTTATTTTAAAATAGTGGGATGTCATAGAATCATACGATAGAATGGTTTGGGTTGGGAAAAGATCAGCTAGTTCCAGCCCCTCTGCCACTGGGTTTGCTTCCACTAGACCAGTTTGCTCAAATCCCCATCAAACCTGGCCCATCAAACCTGGCCCTGAAAACTTCCAGGAATGGAGCATCCACAAGCTCTCTGGGCAACCTGTTCCAGTGCTTCACCACCCTCACAGTGAAGAATTTCTTCCTAAGCATATAAGTTTAAAGCCATTACCCCTTCTCTTCTTAAAATAAGGGAAAATTACAGGTATTACACCTTTTGATTCTGTCTGCTCCTTCTGAATAAGAGAATATGAACTGGAACAGGAGTTGGTAGTGGGCTCTTGTGTGAATGAAGGTCAAACGCCTCCCGGGCTGGGCTGGTGGCAGTGTAGCCACTGAGCTGAAGGAAGTGCCTCTCCCTGTTTGGTGCTGGTAAGACTGCATCAGGAGCTCAGGAGTCCAGTGCTGGGCTCCTCAGTATGAGGTAGATATTTACCTACTAGAGCGAGTCCCGTGGAGGTTCACCGTGATGGTGAGATGGGGTAGAGCACGTGGTATATGAGGAAGGGAATTGGATTTTTTCACCTAAGAAGGAAAATCATATTAGGGCCATTCCAACTTAAATTATTACTCTGAGATTCTCTCAAGCTCAATATTTATGTTTCCTTTTTCTTGATTATTAGAAAGGAAAACAATGTATTATAATATTATATATTATAAGATTATGATACAATATTAATACAATATTTATTTTATACATTACATCTGATGTTTATTATAATAGATAGTGGCTTTATATATAGATACACTATATATATATAATGTATTTTATTTAAATATGTATATAAAACCTTCCATTCCAGGAAGATCTTTCCTCCTTTTGTGAACAGATGGTGATTTTATCCCCTTGTGAAACATGACATTGAGCCGCATTGCAGGTGCTGGTGGGATGCCAATGGGCTCTTCCTGCAGCTCTAGGTCTGAAGTTGGGGGTGTCTTTGCACCCCACGAGACAGAAGGGTTCCAGCTTCCCTGTGCACCTCTCCCCTGCAGGCTGAGCAGTGGTTGCATCAGGTGTTTCTGGAGCTGCAGCTCTGCCTGGCTGCATCCTACCAAGAGGATGAGTACATGGCCTACAGTAAGTCCATGTCTGCACGTGGATTAGATTGCAGAGGATTTGGCTGTAGGAAATCTTTCTTTAAAAATCCAATGCCCATTTCTCCTTTAAATCTGAATAGCATAAATCGAAAGCAGCTACATCTCCCCAAGTAAAATATTTTGATTCAATTTTATTTTTACTTTCTTCCTTTTTAAAAAGAAAAATAATTGGATCTTGAATGTTTCAATCTGAACTCTGCAAATACTTCTTTGGTCTCTAAGTCAATGAACTTTGTGACAACATCCCTTGTAAAGGCTAAAGCATTTCCAGACAAGTGATTAACAACTGGGATAAGCCCTTCCATGAGACATGAGTTTTGCAGCCTGTTGTGTGGTATCCTTGGCTGAGTCTGTAATTGTCTAAATATAAAGAGATAAAAAGGAAAGGGATTACCAAACTGCACTGTATAACGTAAAGCGAGGCAGAGAGAAAGGGTTTATAATTTTTCTTCTTCCTTTTACGTTGCTGGCTTGTTCTTGTCTTTAGCCAGAAGATGCTAACATCATTTCCTCTCTATAACTTGGCTTGTACATGATGCAAAAACACAACATGAACTTTCTTTTCTAGCATAATAGAGGTTTTGATGCTTCAGTGTTTGGATATTCAAGAATCCTGATTTAATCTCAAAACTGTTAAAGCATGACTTTACCAAGCCAGTGAGTATGCAGATTACCTCAATGGGCCTTCTTTTTTAACTAAGCATCAATATTTAGGATGGAAATTTGGATTTCATTGGAACAACCAATGTTTGCAAAGTGATGATAACAGGATTTTTTTTGAGCTAGCATGTCTACCTCTTTTGTTGCCCTTCGAGCCGTTTGAAGTAGAAGTGTGATGGGCCCACGGATTTTAACAAAACTATTGAAGCTGATTCAGAAAGCAGTTGTTCCCCTCTTCAATGCTAAATGAGTAACATAAAATAATCCCAGAAACAGTCCTAAAAGCTTTCATGAAGATTTTAACAGTAATTCAAATTACTAGTGATTCACCTACTCATGAATGAAATATGAAACTTGTTTCTATTTCTCACACTGCTGTGCCATCTGGATACATCATGTGAAACAAAATGATAGTGACTGGCAAAAACTACCATGGCTTCACTAAGGGAAGCAAGAAAGTCAACGAGTTGCTGCTGGGTTTTTTTTGCTGTTAAGCAATCTCCCAGTTTTGAGATTTAGTTATTTTATTTGCAATGTAGCTATCTAATTAATTTAAACGGTGTTCCCTGCAAACACATTTTAGAACTCACTCAGGAAGCTGGGAGGATCTCCCACTTTGACAGTCAAATAGGTAATCACAAATGGGAACTTCAGGCCCACAGGTGGTCATGAAGTGAGCATTTAACAGATAGGACATTGTATTGGGGGGCACATAAAAAAATTCACTGCGCTTCACATGGGTTCTGGCACCAGGTATCCCTGAACAGACCTTTCAGAGACTTCTTGGTGCCACGGTGGATAATGAGAGCTGATTTTAGTGTGAGCATGTCAGGCTCTGGACTGTTTTTGTGTTTGGGTGGGACAGGCTATCAGATGTCTTGGAGGGGTTTTGGCTGGCTGAAGACTTCACTTTCCTAGGGGCAGTGCAGCTGCTCAGTGATTGCCCGCTCCTGCCAAGAAGCACTGCTAAAGCAGTTTTGAAAAGCACTGCAGGATGAGCACGAAGATTGTGTGGGTCATGGGTAGCTGGGTAAGTCCCCAGTAGAGGCATTGTGCAGCTTAGTCTGGGATGGCACTGTTTTGCTTTTGTCTTTGCCCAAAGTGTCTAAAGCAGCAGGCAGGCTTAAAAGCACCCACATGAGTCCCAAATGCCATTTTCTATTAAGCAGGAAACAGCATTGTTTTAAATGTAGGTTTTCTCAGAGCTAGTGTTTGTGCTGGTGCAAGCAGAAAGCAGCCATGGTATGCACCTTCAGTAGAAAACACCTCCACTTCCAGGGCTGATTGACTATTTTGGATAAAATAGTGAGGAGTTGGATAAGCCCTGAAAATTTGCAGATTGACGAACTCAACTTACAGTGTCCTTCTAGGACCTAAATGGCAAGCAAAACACAGCTTTTCTAATAGTTCCTTTTCTCTGTAACTGCTTCTGAGTGGCATTTATTCCTTAAAAAAACACCTGTTAGCTTGTTAAGCACAGGAGGCTGATACCTGCAGACGGCACCCAAAATCAGCCAGCTTGAGCCTTGGTCTGGTGCAATTGCAGTGAGCTGCCCTGAGGCTTCACAGGATTTGCATCATGGCAGGTGCAAAGGAGCCAGCTCCCTATTGCAGCAGCTGCCATGCCCAGCAGGCAATAATTTGAGCAAAGGTGCTGCCAAAGGTTCTTCTTCCGGGAAGAAAAAGAGATTTGCAAAAATAGAGTTAAGCCTGGTGTGTCCCTCACTGATTGCTGTCAAATGGAAACATATGGGAACTTTGCCATGCAGCACTTAAGTGTAAATGCATCCCATTGTCACCATGTGGCCAAGAGCTGAGGTTTTAAGAACCATCAAAAATAAGCTTTCCTTTCCAAGGAAAGAATCCTGATCAGATTAGAAGGTAGTATGTAAATGGTTATTTGGGAAGTATGTTAATGCTAAAATAGTTTAGAGTAACCTGGTATAATTCCTATTTTACAAAGTAGCTTTCAAAAAAAGGTGGAGACTTTTCTGAAATACTTTCAATATGTTTATTAAACAATTGAACTTGATTCCTAAGGGATATGTCATTGCAGACCAGAAACACCGTGGTATTGGCCCAACAGGCAAATACGCAGATTTACAGTGCAATTGTGGGGAAGTGATTTGTTGTGTTATTTGGTTTCAATTTCCTTTAATTTGCCTACCCCATGTATCTATGAAGTATCACTGCAGCAGTACAACTGCAAATAAGACCAGCCAAGGGTCTTAAGGGACCTGGTCAGGTTTGTCGCTGGAATTTCCTGGCTGTCAGCCTTAAAATTAAACCATTTGATAACACATCAAGCCTGAAAGAGTCTAGATTCAACAGCAGAATGTTTTACATTGCTTATAGTGCTATTGCATGCATTAAGCTCAATTTTGCATAAGTGGGTAAACCCCAAGAAACAAGGGAAATAGCTGGATCACTGTTGACACTAAACTGTGTGTTAATAGCAGCAAGTTGCCTTTTAGCTCATTACCTTCAAGGGAGCTCCAGGACATCTCTCTGAGTGGCTATGTTAACGCAGGAGCTTGAGTCTATTCCTGTTACACTTGTAGTCTTTTTTTAGAATATAGACACAGTTGCTGTCTTCTGACCTATGAAATTATCTATAGAATTATTAATAAACCTGAAATTATGAAATTATTAATAATGATTTTTGTCATTCTTAGGATAGTTGTGTTGAGAGGACTTGAAAAAAAATGTGGTAATGGGAATTAGCCAATATTGACAGCAACTGCATAATAATCCATTATTTAGATTGAGAGTATGGCAGATTTGACCTGGAATCAATTCTCACAGTAAAAGCCCTCTCAGCATGTAGAGACCTGCCTGTTGAAAAATCCTTCCCTCAAGTAAAGAGCTTTTTTTCCACATACTTGATCATGCCAAGTTGTCATACTTGATTATCCCTAAAAATTCTTACTCAGCTCTTTTAGTCAAATGACCCTCTCTGGAAATGGGAGCTCTGTGGTGAAATTGATAGAGTTTGGCTATTGATTTCCAGTAGATCCATTTTACCAAGGCTGAGTCTTTGATCAACGCTCACTCCTAAAGATGTACAAAAAACTTGAGTTTGAAAACTTGTGGGCAGAATTCTCAGTTCCAGTAAATCATGCGTTTTGTGACAGGGTTGAGTAGTTGGAGATTAAACACACTGCCTCCCAAGTTGTGTTTAATAGTGAAAAATAGAAAGGAGGACCCTAATAGTGAAGATCAGTCTATTTAATAATTTAGGTATCAAACAGTAGCATTATAAGAAGAGAAGAAAGCATAAGGACGAAATCATCCCATCATACAGCATTTGACAGGATTAAAGGCTCAGTGTGAAAGGAGGAAATAAATATGTTCAGAAATAAAGAAATATACATTTTCTTAGCTCAGTAGGTTCTGTGTACATCAAGCTTGGGGCAGCAGTGTTGGGCATAGGCAGAGGTGGGGTGTTTAACCTTTTGTTACATGTGGCAGTATTAAGCTTTCATTTGGATTCATTCACTACTGGGACTTTCCTAGGAGAGCACTGTCCAGTGAATGAAATTCTCAGCCAGCTGACTACCTTTCAGTTTCTCAGTGCTGTCACAGCTTAATCTCTTCCATTCATGTGTTATTACCAGATGTGGGCTGCTGCGCTTGCCTCTTGCCCAGTGTCATTTCACACATCTGGCAGTGCTGTGGTTTGCAGAATGACAAGTCGCACTCTTTCCTTGCAGTTTCGCCTCGTGGTAAAGACAGCCCTGAAGCTGCTGCTGGTGTTTGTGGAGTACACGGAATCCAACGCACCGCTTTTGATCCAGGCAGTATCTACTGTGGATGAAAAGAGAGGTGAGTAGCCATACCAGGGGATTGCAAATCCCAGCACCCCTGAGATCAAGGTGGCATTTCATCACTGCTTTCAGTGGTTCTAGAGTTGCTGTCGTTGATGCCTGCTTTGTACAATACACCCTTCATTTCTTAGAAGCATATTTTAAGTATTCATATACTCTAAGGTTGTTTGAAGAATTAATTAAAATGGGAAAGCGAAGAGTGAAAAGGTGAGGAGCTTGATTGCCTTCTGGGGCACCAGAGTCATTTCCCCTTCCTTGCACCCACATGGAAAGGAAACCTCCCCTGTATCTTCTGACCTCAGAGGCTCCTTTGGGCAAGGCCATCTTTTGACTTCCTTCTGGGAAGCAGCAGTCTGATTTAGAAGAGAAAATGATATCTAATCAGAGTAATCCCTTTGAAGAGAAAGACGAGGTCAGTAATAGTACAGGCTTTATAGTAAAAGCAAAACCATCTGTTGTTACATTAAAATAAAGCCCTTGAGCAGGTATTATACCATGAAATCTGTTACCCTTCAGGCTCATGAAAAATAGTTGAATATGTATACTGTATTTTTTACAAATAAATCTAACAAAAATGGTTCTTTCTTGTTCTTCCCACAAAGCCATCACTAAGCTCCTGGGGCATTCTCTCTTGATGCAAAACATTCCTTTGCCTCAAGGAGAGTTTTTGAGGTTAGGGGATCCATTGTTGTGGTCTCAAACATGGAGGTTGAAAGCAAGGTTCTCTCTGTAGAGCAACCGCCTCCCTACTGAACTGGTCTGAGAGACTTGATATGGTCAAAGTAAAACAAGAAAATGTTGGGGGCTGGGGAGAAAGGTGGTGCCAGAAATAGGAAAAAGGAGCCAGATTTTGCTTGCAGTTATCAGAATGTGTTGAAAAAATCCAAATTGTTTCTTACAGCAGGAAGTAGGCAGGGGCAATTCAAAACCAGTGAACTCTGCAGGTTGGCTTTCTGTTTTGAGTTAAAACCAGTAAACTTTACAATGCCATAAGCATAAATGTAATTACAATATTCATGTACTTGTGAGCACTGTGACTCATTTTTTCAGTCATTCTTAGTATTTCCTCAGCTTTCTGAACTCACTGGTATTCTCAATATGTTCAAACTGCCATATATCTACTAACATTAGTAGACCTCATTAAAGAAAAAAGAGAAAGGAGGACCCTAAACAAAGTATTCCCTTCCGTTTCTGTAGAACAGCCTTAGGTAGTCATTTGTATGCCCCAAAGTAATAAAACAACTTAAGTAGCAACATAAGACTTGAGAAAACTGATGATTGTAGTTTGATGAGCATATATTAGGAGTATGATGAGAGGTTTTATGGGAATTCTCATACCTGTGCTTCAGTGGATTATTTCATGAACTCTTGCAAATAACTTAGCCCAAATACCCAGTTTTTCCTTCTCCCTATTTTTTATAATTATTTTCATTAAGCAGTAGTACTTAGCTCCTTAAGAATTTTTTTTCTGGTTTTATATTTAGTTCCCTTTTTAGGTCATAAGCACAATAGAGTCAGAGAGTCATTTTGGTTAGAAAAGACTTTTAGGACCACTGATTCCAACCATTAACACAGCACTGCCAAGTTCATCACTAAACCATGTCCCTCAGTGCTACAGCTACACACCTTTGAAATACCTCTGGAGATGGTGACTCCATCGCTTCCCTGGGCTACCTGTTCCAAAACCTGAATACCCTTTTGGTGAAAAAATTCTTCCTAATATCCAACCTAAACCTCCCTTGATGCAGCTTGGGGTTATTTCCTCTCATCATGTCGCTTGTTAAGTGGGAGAAGAGGCCAACCCTCATCTGGGTACAGCCTCCTTTCAGGAGTTGTAAGGTCTCCCCTGAGCGTCCTTTTCTCCAGGCTAAAGAACCCTGAGCTCCCTCAGCTGCTCCTCATAAGCCCTGTACTCCAGACCCTTCAGCAGCTTCATTGCCCTTCTCTGAACATGCTCCAGCTCCTCAATGTCCTTCTTGTAATGAGAGGCCCAGAACTGGACACAGGATTCAAGAGCAGACCTCACCAGTGCTTAGTACATGGGGACAATAAATTCCATGGTCCTGCTGGCCACATTATTCCTGATTCAGGCCAGGCTGCCATTGGCCTTCTTGGCCACCTGGGCACTGCTGGCTCATGTTTAGCTGCTTCTGACCAGCACCCCCAGGTCCTTTTCCTCTGGGCAGCTTTCCAGCCGCTCTGCCCCTGTAGTGCTGCACAGGGCTGTGGTGACCCTGGCACCAGGACCTTGCTGGTCCTCATACAATCGGCCGTGTCCCATTGATCCACCCTGTCCAGATCCCTCTGTAGAGCTTTCCTGCCCTCCAGCAGATCAACACTCCCATCTAACTTGGTGTCACCTGCAAACTGACTGAGGGTGCCGTCAATCTCTTCATCCAGGTTGTTGATAACAGTATTAAACAGGAGTGGCCCCAGCACTGTGCCTTGGGGAACCCTACTAGTGATCATCTGCCATGGGGAACCCTACTAGTGATCATCTGCCATGGCGAGCCCTACTAGTGATCGTCTGCCAGCTGCACTTAACTCCACTCACCATCACTATCTGGGCCCGGACATCCAGCCAGTTTTCTACCCAGTGAACAGTGCACCCACCCTAGCCATGAGCAGCCTGTTTCTCCAGAAGAATGCTGTGAGAGACAGAGTCAAAGCCCTTCACTTTTAGCAGTGGATATGCTATGTTTTAATTTGTAATTTTTAACTAGTGGCTTGTAACTGAGAAGTACCTGCATTTAATGACTGATGTAGCAAAACAGAAAAACAGCAGAAACAAAAAGCAATATGCCTTTTCTTGAACCATTGTCATAAATCTTGCAGGTATGTAATTAAGCTTAGCACTGCTTTGATAAAAGTTCAGTGTTTCATGTACATACAAGGTGATGAGATATGACATAATTCTTCAACATGTGTACTACACATGATTAGCATAAAGAATCCCATATTAACTCAGCCCAGTTTCAAGCGATCCCATCTGTGGTTTCTGTGTGTGGATACATCCATATGCAACTGAAGTACAGAGATTCACAGAAGTACTGGCTTTACTCTGGGATACAAGCAGACCATCAGTGAATAACTGCATGGCCCTCATCATGTAGGAATTAGCTTCTACTTACACTTCCTTTTAGCTCCCCCCTTCTCCCAGCCTTTCTTGTTTCAGAACCCCAGAGGAATTTGGTCTCTTCTCAGTTTAAGCATACCGGACCACACAGGCTCTGGAAAGTGGAGCTGGCATTGCACTCTGCTGTCTAGGGCTTCTTTATCACAAGCATATTTTAGGACAGAGATTAAAGCCAAATGGCCCTCATTATCAGTTCTGTGCTTTTCCTGCCATTTCATTCATAGCTAGATTCCACTAAATTAGTGCACATACTGTAGGTACAGTGGAAGGATGTAAGTTTATTCATGTATAAATATCCAGGAGTACAAGATGTCAAGGTCTTTCCAAAAGTGCCTTTCCATCCTATAGCTACTGGAGACAGGCACTCTCTAAGCTGGTGGCAGTTCTCATGCAAGGTTCTGCCCTTGTGCAAGCTATTTCATGCTTTATACAAACTGTGCAGATCCTTTGTAGTTTTGATGTCAAGATTTCATGTATGACATGAACGATAGCATTAAAATAAATATGTAAAAAACATTTAAAGAGGAGACTGAGAAAAGACTGGAACTTAAAACAAGGGGCAATATTATTCAGAAAACAGACTGTATTAATTTAATATCAGCTTAATTGTTGCAACCTCATAGTTCTTTTCTCGTCTATGCACCATGCATGGTTACTCATAACACTGTAAGTAGCATTGGATTTGAGGCTCCAGTCTTCCTATCAGAATAGCTGTGACAAAGGGCTCTTCCCAGTGACAAGCCTCTAAAGGGCAGTCAAACAGTTCTCATTTTACCCTTTAGAAGGCCGGAGAACACACACAAAACTTGATCTCTGCTGTTTCACTTCACCAAGCCTGTTTCATCACTCCCATCAATTTTGCCATAATCCTGCGTAAAAGTTGTAACCTTATGGAAACATCCGCATCTGCTCCCAGAAAAATTGCTGGGATGCTGCATCATCATTCTTCTACATCATCATTCCTCTACACCAGGATCTGGTGAAGGACAAAATTCATTTATTCCCTAACTAGAATCAAGAGGAGGCAGTGCTAATGACTTTGGCAGAGCTGCTCCAATACCTACCAGATGAAACCTTTCTTTTCAAATGCTATTTTCCTCATCATGATCTCAGTCCGAACAGGTTTCTTTTCACTGTAAGCGTACTGGATTGCCCAGGCTCTGGACAGGGGGAGCTGAGAGTGGAAGTGGGAGCTCTGAGAGTGGGAGCTGAGCTGGATTTGCACGTGTCCCATGCTATATGGATCATCGGCTGGAAACTATAGGTTCTCGTTATATATATTCAAGAAATATTAACCCAAGGACAGCAATACAGTCATGGTGCAATTTCTACAGCAGAAATGCCTTACCCGTGATGGGTAGATGGCCTTAGGGCTATATCCGTGTCCACTTCTTGGTTGTTCAGACTGAGATCATAATGAGGAAAATAGCATTTGCAAAGAAATGGAGCAGCTCTGTCAAAGTCATTGATAGTACTGCCTCCTCTTGACTGTAGTTAGGGAATAGATGAAGAAGTTGGAATTTAAGCCTAGATTTTGGAAGTTTAGTAGCAGGAGCATAAAGCAAGCCTTTGAAAGATAGATGAGCTATTACAGGGCTGCCTTACTAGTAAGTGTGCCTGATCAACAATTTTTAAAACTTGTTTTAAAAAAGCAGCATTGGTAGAAGAAAATTATATCTCATCCTTGAAGGAAAACAGCAAGGTGACCATGAAATTATTCTTTTATGATAATGAAGAAGTATTGAGACATTCAGGGAAAAATCCAAATCACATGGATGTTGTCTACGGGTTGTTCCAATAAGAGTAGAACCTGCCTGCAAAAATAAATTACTCTCACTGAATAATGCAGTGGATTAAATAATTTTTTTATGTTGTTATCAACTCACTTTTTTTCCAAATAACATTGTTACAAGTCAGCATTTCATGGTTTCCCCATTTTGTTTCTCTTTCCTATTTCCTTCCATTTTTCATTTTTTTTACTGGGAACCACAGGAAGACCATTTTGTAGTTAGAAAATCATTCCTGCTGATCATATATCATTTGCAAGCTGAGTAAATTTGTTCCACGTGACTATTAAACATATACTGCACAAAATGTCTGGCAATATAGAGAATCTGGTAAAGAGGTGTCTAGTGTATTCTCATTACAGACATGTATTTGAATTAGCATTTAATTAGTCATGCCCATAAATACATCCGGAGACCTGAGAGTGAATCCCCTTCCTCCTTTGATTTTGCTTGAGATAAAGCCCTGATTTATTATTCAGTAGTAAAGATCAGAGACTGTCTGAGGGGGTAGAAAATAGGAGAAATGCTGCTGTCTGTGCGTTCATTTGTAGACAGGTTTTTCCACACAGTGCACTGCCATTGCCTTGAAAATGCAGATCCTTGGTTAGCAGAGGTTTGCTCTCTGTGTAGCAAGGTATATGTATGATATCATCTTAATAAACAAGGGCTGTTATAGAGTAATGCAGACCTTAGACCTCAGGGTGACTGCTCAGTCAGTGACAGGTGGCTGTGATGGCACTACTGCATTTTGCTGCCTGTTTATACTTAAACTCTCATTATCCCTATAGTGTTCAGGGGATGTGGATTATTGGAATACTCTGCATGTGTTTCCCTCTGAAGTTGAGAGACTGTCACAGTTATATTTGTGTAGTTGAATTGAGTACTTCTCTAGGCTGAGGTTAGCTCTCTGCTTAGTCCTCCTCACCTTTAACTTTACTCCAGACAAAACACTGAATTGCAGTCTTCCATTACTTATTTCAGTTTTCCTAGATAAAATTTGGTAAATGCAACCATCTTGCCATTCAGTCAAGTGAAATAGGATGGTTTTACAAGGTACCTTCCACACAAGAGGCTGAGTCTGGATGGCGTGTTGCTTGCCTGATGTTTTAGCACAATACCTCACTAAACCATTAGAATTTTGGTATAAGAGAAATATGCAAATTCAAGTCAACATGCAAATCAAGCAAAAAACTAAAAGCACAAATTTTGACCTTTCTTAGTGGAAAATGAGATAATCATATTTGAAATTTCTGTGGGCAGGTTTCCTATTAAAATAATTTGAGAAAGAGCCACAGCAAAAATCTTTTCCCCTTATTGATCATTTCTTTTATCCAAGACACATAGCCTGTAATTTGAGAAAACTGTTTCTCTGCCACAATGTTTTGTTAACCTGACTTACCTTAATGCAGCACAACTCAGCAATAGCACCAGAAATGGGAGCAGCAGGTGCACTGAAATCACAGTATGTAGGTCTCTGCTGAAGATTTATCAAAGCCTATGTGAACCTATGATAGGCTGGGTAAAATTCCTCTCACTTGATTTTTAGAATTTTGGTGTCAATCACTGTACTAACAAAGCTTCCTTTGTCATTGAGGGAGAGAAGTTGGTACCTTTGGAGAGAGTCCACCTGCCATATTTTATATCCCTGCAATAGACTGGACTGTAGTTTTCACTGTCTACATTCACTTCAGGGAAGCAGGAGAGCCTGCAGACAAGCTGGATTTTTCCACTTGAACTTTCACCTGGCCACATATTCCAACTTGTGCTGTGTCTTGGATGAATGTTGCTGCTGTAGCTTTCCATTTTGGTCACCTTAACCAATAGTTTCTGCTTTTCCTCTAGGAGCCAAGCCATGGTCCAACATCATGGAGATACTGGAGGAGAAGGATGGGGTCGACACGGAACTATTGGTTTATGCAATGACCTTGGTTAACAAGGTTTGTTTCCTTTGTTAGCATGACTGGTACAGATAATATCAGTGTTTTCAGTTGTATAATGAACTTCCCTGTTTGAGAGTGCATGACGGAGCAGACCTGGCATGGAGAAGCTTCAGGACAGGCTGTAATCGATCAGCACACTCCTGTTGCTGCTGCTGCAGTCACCCTGAGGCAGCGGCTAGGAGCAGAATTGTTATTTTGGTAGATGTTGTGTGGAATTGTGGCTGGACATGGCTCCTCTCCCCGCGCTGATAATGCAGTGCTAAAGGAAAACGTGACAAACTAACACAACAAATTATACAAGGGGAGAAGGAAAGCAAGTGCTGGTGAAAAAGCTTCACAACGGCTTGTGTTGTGCGCAATTTTCTAGTTCAGATAGTTTGGGGTTTTTTTTCTGCAAACTACATATGGTGAATTTAAGAGGTCTGAGTGCTAGTAAGAGTGTTTCCGCTTAAAAAAGTTACGTTACGTTTTTCTTATTTCCTTTTATTCTCTGGTGACTAGATTTTCAAGTCATACTTTTGCAGTAAAGTCAAATGCTTCCTGAAATATTCACTTATGCTATTGGAGGGAGAAAATGGAAAGTCCTTGAAAGTTAGAAATTTATTAGTGTAAATTCCTTAAAAATCAGCATCTAGTCCTAGACAAATTGTAGAAGGGGGGACTAAAATTAAAGATTCATTTTTTCAAAGAGCACAGAGAGCCAGCATACTTTTGGCAAATAAAATAACTGTGTGGTTTATGCTTATAGTTAATAGGGCAGAGTATTAGGAAATATTATTATTACTCATTATATTCACTTGAAGATCCTGAGTTTGTTCGTGGAGGTCATACACCAAGCTGCCAGCTTCTTGGGCTCTTGGCAACATGATTGGAATCGTGGGTTGCTTTTTTTTTTGTTGGTTTGTTTTTTTTCCAGGTTTTTTTATGATTTTTTAATGGCAGATATTTTCCAGCAAACATGCTGAAGAGAGACTAACCTCTCCTGGTGACATTTCGGATCTTACTGTAGTTTTGCTTAGAGAAACCCTTGCTACTACCTGCTTCCATGGTAGTAAGGTTCCTCTTAAGTTTGTAAGATCACCTGAACTTACTGCTGTTTTCTTTCTGAAAGGCATCACTGCTTCTGTCTGTAGCTGCTATTAAAGCCAAGGTGACTAGTCATTAATGTCTCTTATTTACACCTTGTTTTGTGCACTGATTCCTCTTTCTGAGATAGTTGTCTTCGTCATTGTGCAGTTATAACTTACCTGGCGTTTGACTTCCTTGTAGATTTTGTTCCTTGCTGACTCTTTTATTATCCTGAAGTTGATCCCTTTAGTCTGAGTTTTTCTATTTTTAGGAGGAGTTAGTTCTTTAAAAACACAAAAACAGAAAAAGCATCTCACAGTCAAAGGAGCAAGGCAGTTATGAAGATCAAGGAAGAGAGGAATCCCACAAATCCACACTTATAATTATGATCTGGCTTATGGGCAGCTTTATGATGTTTTTAATGGGATATTTTTCATTATTATAGAGAAAACAGCAAGCAGCATGTAATGGTTGTAATTTTTTCCCCCACAGAGAATACAAAGAACACTCAGATGGTTACAGCTTCTCTAGGCAAGGAAATGTCAAAGTTTTCAGTGCAGGCAGAGTCCTCATGAAGGATTTGTCTTAAGGAAGCATGCTTGTACTTCTTTTTCTTTCTCCATGTATCCATTTACAGACTGTTTTGCTTCCTGCTCCAGAACAGAAAATGCATCTACCCAGACATAAGAATTGCTCCAGTCCTTTTATCCTCTCCCTCTCTTTTGTTATGTTTAACCAATTCACTTATGCTAATATTTTATTAACCCTCTCTAAATCTGTGAGGATTTAGGCATTAATGAATCTCTTAGATGAGAGTGATCCCAATGCAGATACTTCTGGTTACGTATAGTCCCAGTATAACCTTTGTTATCTTTCTTGGATTAGTTAGAAATTGAATTTGATATGCTTTATGCCCTGACAGTGGATCTGTGAATTTAATGACAAACTGTGCAAAGCATTTTGCTTCTATACTTGGGAGTTCAATTGCCCAGTTCCGGTCAATAACATGCAGTGAAAATTGGATTTACACTGCTGTGTAATTAAAAATTATAATAACCAGTAAAAGGATGCTGACAAAAGCAGTTACCAGTAAATACTACCTTATGGTGCTGTTTTTCCTGTCTTGCCTTACCTTGGTTTTTGAAAGAGCTATATTTGAAGGTGGGTGATCTGCATATCAACATTAAGACAGTTTCTTGTTATTTTTGGAAGTAAATGCTCAAAAGATCTGACTGTTCCTCCACCCTTTTACAGATAAAACATCAAATCCTACTGTGCATGAAGGCACTCAGGTCAGAGTAGTTGCTGTCTATGTCTTTCATTTGCAACTGAAAGCCTCATAGTTGAGCACTTTTCTATTTTAAAATTTCCACAGCCAAGTTAAAACTCCATTGAATGTGCAATGTGATAACTTCATTTACTGAATCCTCAGATTTTTACTAAATGTTAGGTGTCAGCTTAGGAAAGAACAAAATAAATGTGGCATCTGTTTTCAGCACTGTTCAGGATGTTTTAGTTTCATTGTCTTCAGTGGATTCTAAACAGAGGCTTAAATACTGTCCCAGAAAGAGACAAATTCCTAATTAAAGCCTGAACATAGAACCTTAACACTTAACTGATGTTTGTGCTAAGAATTCCTGTTGGGGTGGATTTCACCAGTCCATAGTCCTGTAATGACTAAAGAAGAAAATATTGCTGTGTTGTATTTAGTTAGAAAAAAATTAAGAAGTACCTTGTTGAGGCACATGTTTCAGTGCCTCACATGACACGAAAGAGGTGCTTTAACAAGACAGCCATGTCAGCTGTCCATTTCTCTCTCAGCCATGCAATACACACCCATTCTTTTGAATGTAAAGCTTCTTGGTGTAGGGAGGCAAATCAGAGTGGCTCCTCTTTTCTTCACTCCGTTGCTCAGAGCCACTTTGGAAAAGACAGGCTTCAGAAAAACAGCATTCACAGCGCGCAGTTCATCCCATCCCAGGCATGACAAGATGTAACTCTCTTTGGAGAGGGCCTGGGTTTTGCATCTCTTTCCCTTGCTCTTTCTCTCCTCTGCTGGGAATATAGATAAATTACTTAGCTAATTGGATGGGAGACAGGAAATTACTTCAGAGTAAACTTCTCTCTGGTGAGCTAATCCAGAAAAACTGTGTTGCTTCCAGCCTGCGCTCTCAGGTATTTTGCAGAAGCATCTCTGCATAGACTGGTGTCTGTGGCAAGGTTTGTGTTGCTCTGCAAATAGGTTGCATGGTGTGTTCAGTAGTTTCTGCTCAACATGTGCAGGATTAAACTAGTTTTTCTGCATTGTGCATAAAGAGCAGTAAAAAATCAGCACAAATTGAATATAAATCAGTAGCAAGCCAGAGTAGGAGCTAAGGAGTCAGTGTACCTTTAATAAGGCTTTTTAATTTGAAGGGGAGGAGCGGATTCACTCTGTAACACAAAACAATTTATGCTCAGGAAAGATTACTGCTGCTGCAGGTGTGGAGGACAGTAGGCTCATGATGCAGGATATTTCCTGCTATCCTGATGTCACACAGCTGTGCATTGGACTTTTTATTCTTAAGGCTAAACTTAGAGGAATCAGTAGGAACTGAGCTTTACTCTTTTTAGCTAAACCTTTTTTTTTCTCCCTCTTTGCTTTTATCCCTGTGTTTGATGGTTTAACATTCTCTGTTCTTTAAGTCTATACTTGAATGAAGCCAGGAAGAATCCAACTGTGTATTTTAAAGACCCACATTTTCCATACCTTTTTGTATGAAATAACAACATTGATTTGTTTTGCCAATTAATCATTTTTCTACGCAGTGCACAAAGTTGTTTGTTAAAAGTTGTGCCACTTGTTTTTTATTATCTATTGGTGTCTGTAATCCCACATCATGGATTTTGCTTTATTGAAATCATACATAGCACCACTTGCCACCCGCTTTTAAAATCCTTTGTTTAATTCTTTTCAAAACAAAGAGATTTAAATGTTTTTCCTTTGATTCTTAGACGCTGTCAGGATTGCCAGATCAAGACTCTTTCTACGATGTGGTGGACTGTCTGGAAGAGCTAGGCATTGAAGCTATTTCACAGAGACACTTGAACAAGAAAGGAACAGACTTGGACTTAGTTGAGCAATTTAACATTTATGAGGTAACATAACATGCCCTGTTTTATGCATCTTACAGCTTGTGCAAACTTCAAAGCTGGGAGGAGTGGGGGGAATGTAACCTAGGTGAAATTTGGTTATCTCTTCTATTTTAAAAGAAAAACATCTGGTTGCTGGAAGCATTATACATGTTTGTATATGTGACCTGCTATGGGACGTAGCTGCATTTAATGCAAAGACATTTCATATGAAAGTTGGGGCATAGTCCAAGGCAAACCAGCACATTTAGTAGCCTCCTTTCTGCAACTGCTAGTTACACATTCTGAAGCAAGTAGAAGTTCTTTCCATGTGCAAAAGTATTCAGCTCATGAAAAAGGTTCGGCTGAGCTCAACTTCACAAATCCCACTTGTTCTGCAAGTGAATATCCAGCGAGTCCATGTTTATGAGTTTACACTGGACCAGCTCCTATGCAGTTTGCAGCAATGGAGTAATGAGTGACTCCACATTTACCACCTAGGTATAAAATAACTACTTCTGAAGCATTTATATATAGGGACAGGATATCCAGTTTCTTAATAATTAGCCTCTTTTCAGACTTTGGGAAGTGTTGGAGCAAGGAGGTTTAGGCTGAAGTTGTAATGTAAATGTGAATTAGTGTTCTAATGTGATGAAATTAAATTACTTCATCTCTGCCTAAGTCCAGCGAAGGATTTGATAGATTTGATTCTCCATTTTCTCCATCAACTCTACACCCATGCCACTTCACTAACAGCAAAGTTAAGCTTTATATACAGCAATTTTCAGGAAGAACCAGGCCAAAATAGAAACAAGAGAGGGCTCAAAAATCTTCTTTCTTTTTCTATCATCAGAGGCATCACCTTATAAAGCCCTTTTTAAAATATGGTGATTAATCTTAAAAGCATGGATTGTTTTTTTGTGCCTGCTGCGCCTACTGAAAGACTTAATTGCAGAATTGGCAGTTGACTTAGTTGGGTGCCAGCTTTTTTTTCATGACCAAACTAAATTTAAACATGTCTATTCAGGTTCTTTCTTTTTTCTGCCAATCTCATTTTTTACCCGAAAAATCTCTTTTTCCTCACAGAAACCAATTTTACACCCTAGGCAGAGATATCCCACTTCTCCCTTTGGTTTTTGTTTGTTTGTTTGTTTGTTTGTTTGTTTGGGGTTTTGTTTGTTTGTTTGTTTGTTTTACATCATTTCTGGTAAGAATTACCGGAGTAACAAGACTAATAGAAATGAGAAGACAGGCATTCTGATCACACACATCGCCCTTTCTGTGCCTCTGCCTTTTTGAGTGGATCTTTCTCATATAATGATTACTTGAATGTTAGGCTGCATTTCAAATGAGATCCCCTGGTAACTGTTTTTTCTGCTAGGGATATCTCTCCTCATGTACCATAAGATAACAGTTTGTTTCTGTTAGAGGTATGTCACACTGGCACATCAAGGGCATGCAGTAGTTCAAGGTACTTGGTGTTGCACCCATGCTTTAGTCCTCTGCTGTTTCCACCACTCTGGACAGTAACTTTCACTTAGTCACCCCAAGTGGCATGTCTGAACATGAGGAAATGTTGAATCAGTTAATGCACGGAGTTTTTTGCTGCTGAATTCACTAAAGCCCAGTCTTTACTAAAGTATTCTGGAAAGAAATAAAGAGAAATAGTTGTCCAAGACTGCTCAGCTTCCTTGAAAATTCACTCCTACACTGAAAAGAAAACAAACAGATAGGAGATACATAAATGTGTTGCTACAGGCCCTGTAGTGCTGTATGCAAGGTATCAGTATATAATTCCAGTATTAGAGCTACCATGCTGCACTAATGGATAGACAGCAGCTTTCAGGGATAACTGTAAGTAATGATGCTGCTAGGAGTTAGCCATGTTGAGATCAGTAAATTTTTAAGCCTAGATGTGAAAACCTGTGGTAGCTGAAGTGACTTCGTCAGCAGCCTCAGCCTTCTTCCTTTCTTTCTCAGGTGACCCTGAGGCATGAAGATGGAGATGAGAGTGCTGAGCCGCCTCCCAGCGGGCGCAAGGACCGGAGGAGAGCCAGCCTTGGTGCTGGGGAGCGCCGGGGGCTGGAGCGCCGGCGGAGCCGCAGACACTCGGCACAGAACGTCAAGAGCACTTTATCAGCCCCTGCCAGCCCCTGCGGGCAGTCGAGCTTCGGGCTGAGCCATGGGCAGCGCGTGGAGGAGCTCAGTGAGAGGTGAGAGCAGGAGCTGAGGGGTGCTCCTTTCTTCTCCCGATACTTTCTGTTCATTGTGCTGCATTAATATGACAGGCTTTCTTTATCTTCCTCTTTTCATTGAAATAAAGATGAAAAAGCAAAAGCATATTCAGAGTTGAAGCAACAGCACAAAAAAGAAATGGATTTGTAGGTGACTTACCTATGTAGTTAAGTTCTTTGGCGCCATCCATCCTAAGTAAGTAGACCCAAACCACATGAGGTAGAGCATTTGGTATGGGAACTCAGCTTAATTTCATCCATTGACAGATTTTATATTCACTGTGTCCACATAACAGGAGATTGTAACAAGAGCATGGTAACATTAATTCAGAGCTATTTGTCCTGTGTACCTTACAGTTCATTGGGTTTTTTTCCCTCCTTTTCATTCCAGCATAAGTATTTGCCTTTGAGACTACACTGTAGTACTGAATATATCTAATGTTTTATAATTAGCAAAAGAGAGGCAGTAATGGCTAGCAGCAATCTGCAGCAGTGGAGTCAGTCAAAGATGGTGTCTTTGCCAGTCCTATGATGGTTGGCTTGGGCTATGTGTGCTTAGGAAAAAAAGGAGCTGCAGAGCCTCAGCGTGTCTGACTGCTGCACAAGAGGGCTGGAATTAATTTCGCCAAAGTTAGATGTCAGATCAGCTCTTCTCTCTTTGATGTCAGAGGAGTGCAGCAAGCACTGGTGGCCCTTCCGTTATCTAATGTGTTCTACACGCCTGAAATTTCAACCAAGATGAATCTTGCTCTGAACCTGGCTGTTTGTTGGGTGAGGGGAATCTGCCTGACTAGCTCAGGTGGGGATACATAATGTGCAGAGAGCAAAAGCTGGACACTGTCATCTCATTGCTGAAGATGCAATTTGAAAACCTGAAGTGTGGTCTGTACAATAGCATATCTTGTATTAATTATAACATTTGGGAAGTTCATTGAAGGTTTCTGTTGGTTAGCATGGTATGGGAACTTAGAGCCTTAGAATCCTATGTTACATGTAAAGCAGTCCTTGCAAAGAGAGCTGAGTTTACTAAAGTGTAATGGATTCTGGCAATATGAAAATATAAGACTCCAGAAAACTGAAACAATAGTTGCATGTTGTATGCCACATTATAGCACTTTATTTCCTTTCTTTTATTTTCTCTTTTTGCATTGAACAACACATTCATACTTGTTTTCCATCACCTTCTGTGGCCTGGTCTTTAGCGGGCTGACAGCTGAGAGCCCCATGGTCTTACATGCTGATAACAAGGATGACAGTGCATTTGAGGATGAATTTAAAGCATCTTCAGTGTGAGTACAGCTGAGGGCTTCAGCTGCTCTGCATGGGATGCCTTGTGCATGACCTTGGGCCCTGCTTCAGGACTTAACAATGTGACTGGAAATCTGTATCCATGGATGTGAAGCAGATAGTTATGATTTATATCATATATATGATTTTTTTTGTTAGACTGATGAATTTGGATTGGAAATGAGGAGATGCTTCAGCTCTACAGAAATAGTTAATTCCCTTACTGTTAATTAATTAAACAAATAGAAGCCATCTAGGACAGCAGCTTCTACCAGTATGTTTTCTCACTATTTATATGTGTGCTTGCTAGCTTTATTTTGCAGTCTTCAGTAACTCCTAATAAGTTTGTGTTTGGGCTTATTTTTAGTAGGAATAGAAAAGAGGGAATAAAAACATAACAGATTAGTTTCAGAAGCTCTTTGAAATATTTTTTCACCAACATATTTCAATAGTCATGCTATTTTTTTGAAAAAAAAATTATCCAGTTCTGCTCCACACACTCTTTGACATATTTTAAAGCATAATTTAAGTTTAAATACAAGAAAGAAGTCTTTATCTAAGCAGTCAAATTTAATTTCATGTTGCAGTTATCATCTGTAAGAAAATAAATCACTTCTCTTCAATTCCATTTGGAATGTCCAACTTGCTAACCCGGCTCTGTAAGGAAACAGGCATTCAATTATGAATGTGTGTAACTCTGATCTTTACTTTGCATGTTAGTTAAAAATCCTACCTCAACCCTCATCCCCATTCTCCAGTCCTCTTAGCAGGTAAAGACAGGGAGTATTACTTGTAGCTGGCAAGTCAGATTTTTTCCCATTGGACATCACAGAATACAAACTATGTTCTGGATTTGAAGATGCAAGTTCTATGCTCAGTGAAATTTTTTATGTTACTGTAAACAGAAGTTAGTCAGCTGTTGGATTTTCTGTAATTCCCATTTTTCTGGTAAAGTCTTTCTGGTAAACAAGCATTTCAGATAAGCAGATTCTGCCTTTCACATCATTAGATTCATTATCTGCCCAAATCTGTAGTTGTGGTAGGAAGAGGAAAAACAGCCTTCCTGTTTCATCCTATTCCAGCAAGTCTCAGCTTTCAGAGAAATAGTCCAGATGTGTGCAACAGTATCTCTACACCTGATAGCTAAACTGAGACCAAAAAAAAAAAAAAAATAAAAAATAAAAATAAAAAAAGCCTTATGGCTTCTATTCATTAATGTTTAGGCAGAAAAATATTGAAGTTGAATGAGTCCTATAAGGTTTTTACACGTTTATAGAATTGGAATTAAACTTATAGTGGAAAGATGTTTTTTTGAATCAACTTTTTAAATTTGAGCACATGATCTCCAGTGCAGGATATTTATTAATTTAAAGGACTTGAATAGAGCATTGATTGTAAGTTTATATCTTGATGCAATTTGTATTGAAATTTAAAAATCCTATGTTAAAGTATGATGCAGGCATCACCTGATTTTGTCAAAAGAAATGCTCATTATGACCTTCTGCTTCCATTGTTAATCTAGAGAAGAATCTATACAAATAGATAAAAATTACTTATTACCTCTATTAACTGAAAGTGACTTCTGTTCACCCATGAAATAATTGTCTCCTTCTAATGACATTTTGGTTCATAACCCTGGTCCATCTTGAGAAAGGAAAATAGTTGGCAGTAATTTTTTGTAGTGCTGTATTTTTAAAAAATAGACTACAGCATGGATTTCAGTCTTTATCCCTTCATTACATATTCTTTCCCAACAGAAATTGTAACAATACTAACGATAATCTTATTGTGTTGTTCCTGCTGAAAGTTCTAAACTTTGTGTGTGGCTGCAGATGTCTTGTGTCTGGTTTTGCACTAGATTAGACCCAGCAGAATTGCTTCTTGTGGACACGGTTAGAGATCGAAGTCACACTCTTACACTGTACTAAATTTTATTTTGGGCAACATTCTAGGTTATTTTTGGACTTCTGTACCAAAATCAGTAGAAGATTCAAGTTCTTTCTCATCATTCTCCTTCCCACAATGTTCATGTTTCTTTTCTTTCTAGCTCATCAGCTGTTTTGGCAATTGCTTTGCTTTTGTTTACCACATCAAACAGGTTGTCCACAGTCATCTGCTCTGTGTCAACCGATAAGTCTTCCAAAAAAAGAATAATCCATGGTGCCGGTAAAACAAAAAACAAAAAAACAAAAAAAAAAAAAAGAGGCAGTATTGGCCAAATTCTGTTCTTTCTCACAATGCTCTATATCCAGAAAAGCTGTCTGAAGTCAATGGAGTTGCTCTGATCTACACCAGGCTAATTGAGAGCAGACTTTGTGTTTTGAGCTGGGAAAAGTTGACCATAAATGCTAAGGACGACCAAAAGGAAAACTTGCAGGCCTTTTTCATCCACTTGGCAGCCTTTTTCCAAACTAAATGTATTGCTTCTTCGCCTGTGGTTCAAAACAAATAAGGATCCAAATCTGCTTTGTGTTAAAATAGTTTTCATGGAGAGTGAAGCCCAGCCTGATGTGCCTGTTACTAAATAAACAAGTAAAGAAGTTGATAACAGCTACTAAGAAAGGCTGAAGGTTGATTTAGAGGTCTGTGCCTACTGCAGCATGATTTAAGATGACTGTCCTGACCACCAGCAGGTCTGCTTTGCTAAAACTTCTTTCTGTTACCATGATGGCATAGAGCCCCAAGAAGCCTGGAGGGAACCTCGGTCCTGTTAACATGATGTTTTAAATGCTGTGCTGGAGGTACCTCCTAAGGTTTTCTGCCCTGGTCCAAACTGAGTGCTCGCAGTCTGTGGTCTAGCATGCTGTTTCTTATGCAGTAGACTTTTAAATGCTTTCTTCCATGGGTTGTATGGTTTGTTGGGTTTTTTTTTTTCCCCTTTTTAAAGTAAAGCTAGTTTTTTCCAGCCACACAATGGATAGAGTCAGGCAAAAATGTAAGGAATGACATGGAATTTGCACTATATTTCTGTTGTTATTGTATGCAGTGATTTCTGCCTAAATAAGCATTAAAAGGCAACTTTCTGTCTGTCTTTCAGTCTTGTCCTGACTGGCTTTGAGAGAGTAAAAGTCAGGTCATTCAAAAGTTCTGTTCTGTCTTGAGCACTGCACAGCTTCTCTGAGTTCTATACATACAAATCAGAAATAAGTGTTTCTCCCAGTTCTTCAAACTAATGTTTCACATTTTGCTGTGCATCTCCCTTTTTTCAGTACTGCACAGAGACCATACTTATCTCTCTCCCTGGGTGTCCCACCAGAGCTGTGTCAGCCAGGCCTTAGCAAACATACTCAAGAGAGCTTCTGGGAGATTTACACTGACACCTCTTACCAGCGTTTGAGTGAATGGTCCATCACTATGGAATCAGTTACAGTCAAAGACAGAGGTTTATGAAATTGTGAATAGCTAGGATTAGGTATTTACCTCTCTTTCCTAGGCTCTCTGCTTTTTATTTCCATAGCTTTGATTTATGTCATCGAAAATCACCGAAGAATTGCTAAGATCAATCTTACAACACTGAATATGTTCAGCTAGAGATAACCAGGCTGTGGTTTGAACTTTCTTGTCAGTATTCCTGTGTTAGACACTTGACAAGTGAAAGAACTGACTATCATCTCAGGAGCTTACCCAAGTGGAGCCTGCATTTTGAATCAGTGACCAAAGCTGGCTTTAGCAAGCTATCTTTTTTAAGACCATGAGCCTGAAAAGATATGAGGAAGACCAACTGTTCAGGTTCACCTGAGGCTTCCAGATTTTTCAATCTGAGGAAACCTGGCCTTCAGGAGAGCTATATTAATAAGATGAAACCAACAGAGAAGCAAACAGGGAAGGAATTATGTATTTATAAACTTTGCTTTTGTTAGGGTCCTGCCTGGAAGCCTGTTAGAACTCTTTGAGCAAAGAGTAGCACAGGGAATTCCAAAGTTTCCCACAAATTTCCAGGCTAGCTGAACACAGCTCCATTGCACAGGGCATCCTGCATAGGAAAGAACCTAAATATCTTTCATACTCTTTATGGTCCTAGAAAAAAAAAAGGGAAATAGTTGTCTAAATAAAGAAAAGCTATGCAGAGAAGTCATAAGGATCTGTTTGTTAGAAAATGCATGTTTCTGATGTTTGAGGATTGCCAAGATGCAGGCAGAGATCGTGACGCTATTTTGGTTTTACCAGAAAACAATGAGTACAGCTGAGCCTCTGATGCTAAGCATTTTTTCTGCTCAAGTTTGGATTCCTGTCGAGTTTCTAACCAACAGCACAGACCTTAGTTTGCTTATTAGTCCCTATTAACTGATTGTTCAAATTGCTTCATGTAGAGCCAGGACTGCAGGGTTGGTTTGTCCAAAATACAGCTGAGACTTCTTTTTTTATTATCGTGATTTTGCATGTTTTCAGACATCCCAAACCATAACTAATCTTTTATTTTTCTCTAGCATTTACTATGGAAAAATTCTAGTTTTTGTAATGATGTTTCAAGTTCTGGTGACTTTCCACAGCACTATAAGAAAAGTTTTGATTGTATAAACACTTAATGGCTATAGATCAAAGATGTAGTGGTGGGTGGGGTTTATTTTATTTTATTTAGGATGGTTCTTTCCACACCTCTTGCTGTGTCAAATACGATGAATGGTATGAGAGCTATGGAACAGCAAAGTGGGAAGACTCAACATCATCGTTTGATGTAAGACTCAGGTTGTGGTATGGATTGCTAAAGGCCCAGATGAGAGAAGTTAATTTCTCTTTTATTGCCGTAATAGAAAGAAGCACATGTTGCTTTTGGATATTTAAAACAACTGAGGCATGAAATTAGACAAAGAAAACATCTCCAGGATAAACATGCAGTCACATATCTTTGGATATGAATCTCTTTAATACATATATATATACACACAGGCATACACATATACTTATGAGCTGATTTGGGTGTGCTTTGATATAGAATGGCACATGATCAGTTATGAGAGAGGTAATAACTTATTTCACAATTTGGTTGGTATGGGTGAAAATGGAAATGGGATATAAAAAAGAAGAGGTTTTGGAAGGACTTATCTATGAAATTAAATGGCTTGGTAGGGTAATGTCTGTTCATACCATCAGATGTTTATTAGTCTTTGACAACAATAACATACAAAATCTGATCTGCTATTTTAGGTTTTGAGCAGGAGAACACGTTTATTTCTTCTGTGCAGGTAGAAGTTGAAGCATGAAGTCAAGCAAATTTGAAAGGCGAACCTTAAAAGTGGGAAATTCGTAATCTTACTCTTTGTAACAATTTCTTGGATGGTTCTATGAGGAATGCAGTCAAGAAAGAGGCATGAGATAGGTTAAGAAAATTTTTCTTTTGAAGCCATACTGTAAGAGTATTGCATAAGTAATAACACAAAAATTTAAAAGTCACAGCTTGATGAATATCTCAGGTCCAGGTCCTACTGTTGTTTCAGGTTGATTCCAGCCCTTTTTACCTGAATTAAAATATCTCTGTAGGTGTGTCAAGTTTCCAAGCAGGGATACTCCTTGCTGACTGCAGGTCTCACTTAAAGGAAATGTTCTATGCTTGGTATACAGGCAGAGTCCAGTTGACAGCACTGCACTTTGCTGTAAAGGCAGTGGTAGATTTTTCCTATTTGAACTTCAGGAGAGGTGAAGAAAGCACTGAAGTTTAAATAGATAATAGCTGCATGGCAAATGAAATCACAGCGTGACTTAGCCTACTTATTTTTTGGGGTTTTTTTCCACTGTGTGTTTAGCTTTGGTGAACTACCTGAGGAAATGCAATCCCAAACCAGGGTGTGAATGCATTTCTCTGGATCCCTATGGTAATGTCTTATGCACATGCCTTAGACAGTTCACCTCTCCAGTGTGTTCCCAGTGTTTGTAAACATGATCCTCTGAGGATAGGAAAGGTTTTTCACACATAGGATTTGATGTCGGGGGGAAAAAAAAGACAGCAGTTTGGCAGGATGCCATTTCTCTCTGAAATAAGGGTCAAAAACAGTGACCTTCAAGTGTTAACCAATATGCATTTCCAAGCTCTGAAAAAAGCATTTCTTCTCTCTTTCTGTATATATCTCAGTATATATTGCTCCAAAAGTCTATCTGTGTCCTTATTCTGTTTCTTTACCTCTCTGCTCTTAGAAATGTAAAAACAGCAATGCTGTTCAATGATCAGAGAGTTGTGACTCTTCAAGTCTTTGCAAAGCCTTGTCAGTATCTTGAGCAATGCTCGGCTGTCTTGTTCTGTTTTGAAGTGTCCTATATAAACTGCAGCAATTAAACAAGTATGGAGGTATTGCCTATGTATTATTTAGGTGTGAAAAGCTGCTGCTGATTGTATTTTAGGAATAAGAAAGTAACAGGAACCTAAAGATAAGGAACAGATATGAAGGCATAGTGAGTGCATGTACTTCACATCATTTGTCATTTCCTCAACTTTTTATATTAACTGTTTTCTTTATTTAGGGCAGAAATACCAGGATCATTTTCCTTTTGATCTCTGTAATTATTCACCTTAGTTTTCCTGTGTGCAGAAGGTCAAATTTCAAGGCTTTTTAAGTACACTGTTATCCATATAATTTCATATATTTTCATCTTCACATAGTTGCACCAACTGCAGTGGAATGGAAATGGGAAATGGGGTTAATAGGTGGTTTCTTTCATTTTAATGAAGGAGGAAAGCATATTGTCGAATCCTTACAGTCAGTAATAAATGTTGAATTTAAACTATTACCACTTTTAGCTTTCACATGAAGGACTAGTTGAATCTGTATTGGCAGCTAGGATATAAGAAAGGAAGAAGAACAGAAGTATACCAAAGCATTTGTTTATTTTACAAGCATTTAGGAATTCAGCTATGAATTGTGCCATCAAAGCTATGAAAGTGGAATTTAACTCATAAATTGAAGAAAATGGAAAGCAATGGCAAGAGAAAATAAAATTACATCCACTGTGACTTGTAAATATCTTTCCTTGATGGAACATTTTTCATTTTCTCTTTGTTCACCTAGGGTTCAGAGGTGCAGCTGTGCAAGAGGTAAAACAGGTCATAGGTTTGCAGGAAGAGAGTGGAAAACAACCTTGAAAGGAAAATTTGTGAGATCAGCTGTAGTATTCAACTTAAACTAATATTGTGAAATGGCTAACGGTGGTCTTATTTCACTGAATGTGACTTGTAGTCCTGGTCATAGAATCATAGAATGGTTTGGGTTGGAAGGGACCTAAAGATTGTCTACTAGATCTCATGAATGAACTTTTATGTGCATTGTTAAGTGCAGACCAAAACCTTGGTAGCCTAATTATGGCAAGATCATCATTTTTTCTATTGTTGTATATTCTGGTTCATTACTGGTTAAATTCATCCTGAATTAAAATGATTTGAAGCATATCTTACCTATTCAAAATTTCCTTTGATACCAAGCAAAGCAGAATGTGTTTCTGTGCTCATGCTTATTTTGTTGGTGTGGGTTTTGTTTGATTTGGTTGGGTTTGTTTGTTTGTTGGGGGGCTTTTTGTTCCTTCAGCACAGCCTTTGATTTTCCTTTTCGCTCTACCTTTGGGATTTTTTTGGAGGAGGGTAGTGAGAAACTTGTGTTTCTGGGCTACAAGCTAAAACAAAGGAATCTGAAGTTCTTTCAAGCTGTCTTCATCAAAACTGTGCCAACAAAGAGGTCAGGGAGAGCCTGGAGAGGACAAACTACACTCAGCCTTATACGCATTGCTGAGCTGTAGGGTCCAGTGGGACAGAGAGTGAGTTTTGGTGCTTTGAGTTCTCATGGACTAAGAGCCATTGTCTTCAGTGTGGTGTCTTCATTTTAAAATCATCCAGCTGTGAGTAGGTTAGGTGTGTGTGAGGTGCAATGCCTGGCATCTCAAGGACTCTGCCCCTGCCTTCAGCTGAACTTGTGGATGAGTCCCTTTATTATAATTTCCTTTCATCAGCTTGTGTTTATTAGTGCTTTTCTCTTTGCATCTTTGAATGGCTATTTAATAGCAGCAGGACAAGTTTGACTGACACTCCTTTTTTTTCTTTTTTTTTAAATTTATTTGTTGTAAAAAAGAGAAAAGTTAATCCTTTAGATCTGACCCATTTGTCTAGATATTTTTTTTGCTGCCTTAGTGGTTCTCTCTCCATAAACTGCACTTTCATAGTGTTTTTTTAACATGTACATTATATTAAGGGGCTATGAATACTTTCATGTCAAATTTTAGTTGAAACAACTGAGCAAACCTGTGCCCTAGAAGATGTTTGTTATTGCCATGACCGATGATATACTTTATAAAGATTTGTGGGTGTTTGGGGTTTTGTTTGTTTAGTGGGGGTAGCAGTAATCCATTCTAAAGATTAAAATAAACACAGTGATTATTTTGAAATTTGTTTCCAGTGCTATAAAGCTTTTGTTTAAATATTTCTAATCTGTACTTTTATCATGGAACTGAAGTAACCCAGAAATAGCCTTAAGGTTAGCTGAATATATCAGATCCTTCAGCATTAGCTGAAGGCCTTCTTCTCTGCCACTGGATAAATATTTGCCTTTTTTTAAACAGGAGACATTCTTCTGCACAACTGAAAAACATGCTGGCTTCTGCAACCTCATTTAATTGGAAACCTCCCTATGCATCCTTTTTCTGAATTTAATTCTACTATTGCATCGACTCCAAATTTGCATCTGTACGTGGGAGGGACAATGAGCTTTTCCACATCATCCCTTCTCCACTGCACACAAAAATGAACACATAACCCTGAGCAGTTCAGATGAATTCACAAATCTCTCTGCTGTTGTGTTTGAGCATCTGACTCTAGTGGGTGTTTCCCTCTTTTAATAAATATTCACACAGAATTTTCCTTTTCTACTTTCTAGGAAAGATGTAGTTAGCAGGTACTGTCTGTTTTGATGGACAGAATATCTGTCCTCAAACAAGAATGAAATAATTGCCACTATTGCTTTGGTTAAAAGAAGAGCACACATCATTCCTGCCTGTGAGCTTGCCCCTCTCCTCTGACCTGTATCTGTTCCCCCTTCTGGGGATACTCGAGGACTCCGAAACTGTGAGTTTAGTTGCTGAAAGAGGACATTCAGAGTATTGAGCATCTCTTCTGTGCACACACATTTCCTTTGTGCAAGTTTCCCCTGACCAAACTGGCTCCCCCAGACTGGAGAGTGTGCCTGCCTCTGTGCACACCAATCATCTCTGCTACCAAGTCACACAGAGCCAGCTCCTTCCTCTGGCTTTCCCAACCAATTGCCATGCAGTTGCTGCCCTCCTGCACTTAATATTAGCAAAGGAAAAGAGCTTTCCAATCAAGGTTTCTTCGAAGTTTTTGACCTAGAACTCAAGGAAGGAGTCATTGGCCTGACAGAAGAATGATCTCTCTGGAAGCTCTAAAAATTTTTTTCATCTTCTTTCTCCATACAGTATAAACCCCTGCTCTTTCAGCCATGCCCTCATATGGAAGAATAAATTTTAAAAAAACTCGTTCAAATTTATGAGATCCACCATATCAGATGAGTATTTCACTTATGATTTTGGGCATTTTGATACAGTTGAGGAGAGGAGAAATTTTGACATCACCTATCTGGAATCCTGGTGGGAATTTTAAATACAGCAATAATCGGAATACTCTTGTTCATATAAGCAATAGCTTTGCTGCCAGCATTATAGGATACATTGTGCTCTAATCAAAGAACCATGTTCCCAAAGAGTTTCATGAGTTATTTCCCAACTGTGAGTGCTGTAGGACTAGCAGGTGCAGAAGTTTCCCTTCACAGGAAATAGCGAAGCTTGAGCTAGTAAGGAGACGGGATTATATGATCGTTCCCTCATTAAATCCTTGTTTTCTTTTTTCCAGTAAATGAGTAAATGTGTGAAAGTTGAGAGGTGTCTCTGTAAGGGAGGTATGTGTTTCTGGAGATGCAGGGAGATGAAGAGATGACAACTGAGATGGTTATGTCACTAAGCCACCTTAAGAATGTTTGAAAGTTTACTTTGTAAATGTTTGCCAGAGTATTGGAAAAGTTCCAGGTGCTGCCATTTTCGTGGTTATTCTGTAACTGACTCCATATAAATGCAACAAATTTTGGATTGACCCTTTGCATTGCACTCAATGAGTTCATGATCTCACACTGTAAATATTCATTATTCTTGTAACATGGAAACTAATTCTAAATGGAAAAAAATCCACAGAGCATCCCTTCAGAATTAGAGGAAAGAAAACAAGCTTTCAGGAAAATGCAAGGAATATGAGTGTCTTACAAACTTCATTACTGATTGTATATTTTCATTTTTGCATGGACCATTACCTAATGGTATATACATCATTAAATCAAATGGAGAACTGTATCTTCCATGAGTCTGTTGGTTTGGAGAGGTGAAAAGTATAGATAGGAGGGAGAAGAGGCAGACAATGTACCCTTTCTCATTATGTTTAATATAGTTTTCCTATTTTCCTTATGTGGTTTGTAGGTTATGGAGGCTTTATGCATGACTTACACTTCTCTTCTGCCAGAATTACTGCTGAACTGAAGTCTGCTTTGACCATACTAATGACTCTACTGAAATAATTCATGTACTGGCATCTGATAACTTAAATATTGCTATTTGCAAATAGTCCTGAACTGATTTGGTCTCTCTGTTATTTCTAACTCAATGGTTCACCCTGTTCTATTTTCAAGCTGAGCTATTGGTTACTTAGCAGGAATGTTTTATTTGGGTTAATTTAGAAAGTGTGATGTCCAGTGCCAGCTGTCCCATGCCAGCACAGCATGTACTGTCCTTTAAGCCAAGAAGACACAACTTAATGACTAATGAGTTGGTATTGTCATGAATGTTTTCCATTAATGCCTCTGCAGGTAGAGCAGCCGCAAATGGAAAGCCAAGCTCGAGAAAAGGCAATGACAGCTTTGAATTTTAAAAATTAGTATTAAAAATGTGAATAGGGGAGAGGATAGCAGTTCTATGTTGGTAGCTGGCCTTGTGCAAACACATACTTAGCAGGAAGGTTTAGGTGGCTTTTTGTCTAACACAGGAGGGCCATATCTCCCTCTTCATCAGTGTTTTCCTTCCATTTCTAACTTCATTGCATTTCTTTTTCTGGGGACTCATGTTGTTTTCTCTTCCACCTTCTTTCTTTCCATCCCATTGCATGCCTCTTTCCTTGGTCTGACCTCAGAGAGGACGAGTATGAAGAGGAGGAAGAAGAACAGCCAGTCACAGAGCCCAATACCGAGGATGAGGGGGAGGAAGAGGCCAATAGGCAGGTTAAAGCCAGGTACCAGGATTCAGCATTGTCCCTCCACCTTTTCCTCAGGCTCTGGCATGAACTCACCAGCACAGTGTGCAGCAGCATCCACCTTTTCACTCACATTCCTTGATCACCTGTTAAAGCCACGCCCTAAGGATCACCTGTTAAAGCCACACCCTTTTTTTTGCATTTAAATGCTTTGGGGAGGGGGCTGGGGTTTGACAGTGCTAATGGGACCGTTTACTTCTATAGGTTCAGTGCACTACAGATGACTGTCTACGCTCACTCCCTTTCTGTAATACTCACAAATCATAAAAGCTTTAGTGGAAACAAAACCTTCTAAGCATGGTTTGGTTTAACTTCTTAGTTAAGGCGATGATGAAACACTACAATGCTTATCTGAGGATGTTGCTTGGTTTCTTAGGTTTTCTTCCCTATCTTCATAATACTACCTTATTAGGGATATCTCTTGCTATGCACTAAATTGACATTTTTTGAATGCTGCCTATGATTTCTTGTAAGTTTTCTTCATGTTTTAATAGCAAAGAACTACTTTGAAGCAAAACTGATATATATGTGTATATATATATAATTTTATAAATACTTGCCTATCTGTGTATATAGAGATATCAGCAATTCACCTATCAATATTCTTGTGCAAAACTTTGCACTTATTTCTGAGATATATATGTATTTGGCATTTGGAAACTTGATCCTAATAAATTGGAAGCAAGAAAATACATTCTTTGTTCCAGACCGCCATTTGATTTAGGTTAAATTATTTGGCTTTGCGACTCAGCAAATGAGATTGGATTTTTCTTTTTTTTTACATAAACCACATTCATGCAGACACTGTACAGCACAGAAGGAAGAAAGGAAACTGTTTAATGTATGAATTCCAAAGAAAATACTATACTGTTGTTATTATTATCTTCCAGTCTGCAAATCTTGCCAATGGCTGCCTGAAATTTCAAAATTAAGTGATAATTTCCTCAAATCTGATTCTTAAAATTCAAAGCTAAGACACAAGTTATTGGTAAATTTCATGAATATACTAAAATACTGCTTTAAAAAGTGAGAAGAGCCATTGCAAGACCATAATGTGTTTTTAGGTCATCAGTCTTTTAAGATAATAATCACTTTAATATAATTGTGTGATATTCCCATGACTTTTCTAACTACTGTCTTTCACTGTAGCATAAGAAAAGTGATCTGTACCTTGCTATTCATGTTAGATGCTGTCAGGACAGGTAGGACTAGCCTGGCTTCAGTGTCTCCTGTCAAGCACAGCAGGTGCAATAGATGAAGATTTCCAGATTTTCCATTGTGAGACCAATTACCTGGTATACACCTGATGATTAACTTTATATGATCCCAACATAAATAACATGTACAGTGTTTTTGTTGAATATGCTGTGTCAAGCCCACAGTCCTCAGATAAGGGCTGTGCCTTCCATGCCTGTTGGGAGATTGCAGAAGTGCTCTTGGAGAATGGAATCAGCCACTTGCCAAGCGATCAGCCCCAAGCCCATGCACAGTGTTTATGCTGGAGTTACTAGTAAAAACAGACACCCTGGAGTGCAGATCCCATGGCTTTTCACCTGCCTTATGCCTTCTGTCACTCACCAACATCTGCCTTCAGTAGAGCAAAGCAGATGTGTTTGCTGTTCCCTTTGATGCAAACTCTGCAAGTCTCTATGTAACACCAGTGTGGAATGCCGACACTCAGAGAAATCAGATATTAGTGCCTTCATACCTAGACAAATATGTGGTAAGGTGTTGCTCTTGAGATCATTCTAAATGTGAATTTTGGTAGAACAGTGCTAATTGAGTACTTTTTAATTTTCATCTTTGTTAGATGAACATTTTTAGTAAAAGGATCAGATTCCCAGGGAGGATGATAGTCAGATATCTGGACTTGGAGAAGCAGTCCTGCAGACTGCGCCTTGAAACATCTGTGCTCCATGGAACATTTTCCTGTGTGCTGAGTCTGCTTTGTACTACTCTGACAATGCTTACAACCTAACTTGAAATACGTGAAAATTGGTCTGACAATAATTGTGAAAAGGCTCATGAAAATGAGGTTAAATCCCTTCTTTTCCTTTAGAATGAGTTGCTTCCTTTCCCCAGTATTTCCAACCCCAAGAAGAATCTCACTGAGATACAAAGATGAGAGTTCTCTTTATTTTAAAAGATGTGATGATTGTCTAAATTTTGGGAGTTTTTGTTTGTGTGACTCTATTTGGGTTTTTTTCCCTACAAGTGTTACTATCTATTATCTGCCTTTGCCCCATTTTTCTCTCCTCTTCCCTTTCTAATGATTTTTTCCTCCTGCAGTGAGGTTCCAGATGCATGTGAAGCTGTAAAGGAAAACTTTTCACAGTGTTCTGACTCTTCAGCTGTCTCCAGTGCCATTTCTGCAGCTGAGAGGCCTCTTGCCTGCTCTAGAGCAAAGAGCTTTTCTAGCAACTCCTCTTCTGTGCCTGACTCATCTGTCTCTCATCATAATCCTGTCTTTTCATCACCATCTTCACCTGCAACAGCATTGCTGAGCTCTCCCCAGAATTCCTCAGCATCCATTACTCCAAAGGCATCTCCAACAGTGGAGAAATTACCTTATGTACCACATACTCCTTTTCACCTCTTCTCGTATGACTTTGAAGAGTCTCCAGCATCTGTGAAAGAGAAGGAAGCAGAAATGATGAGGGAAAACAGGTAGATTTTATATAGCTGACATTAATTTTTAGATAAATGAATAACACCTTTGAAGATTTTTACAGTGGTAATAATGCTACTCTATATGTTGTATTATTTCCTGAACATACTGTATTAGTTTTAGCCCTGTAAGCCTGTATTTTGATTTGATATTTTCCCCTTGCCTTTGTTGCCTTCATTTCATCTTACTCTTCTTCCAGGTCTGTAGCTAATAAGTATCCCCGCCTTCCCTATAGAGCAGTGGATAAATAACCCATGATTTTGGAGATCACAGAAAGGAGCACCATTTTGCTCTCATTTACAACAATGTAATTTGCAGACACGATTTCATGAAAATTAATGGAGCTCTTCTGCTGTAAAACCAAGAGAGGTCAGATCAGCACTTGAAATTCAGGCCTGAACTCCTGGCTTCAAAGGCTGAACTGCCAAATCCTGAATTTGTTGTTTGATTACAGTTCACGTCCGCCTCATGTGCAATTTCAGCTCATGCTTGTACTAAGGATCTATAAAGATAACATAGCACTCAGAACAGACAGTTTTATCTCCACAACATCTGCTGAGTTCAGTTATTCCTCATGCATTTCTCTTACTTTTTCATTTCCCTGTCCCAACCATTTAAAATTTAAAAAAAAAAAAGTTTTGTCTCAGTCTGTTTTCAAGTAAAACAGACTGACAGTAAGTAGCACTAAAAATGATGATAATCACCTTGAAAAGAGGTTGATGTTTTTTTGCTGTCTCTCACAGTAATCAGTGTTCTTTGAATTAGGTGCTGAAAATGTACGTTTATATTGTTCGCATATTTATTTCTTCCTTTCTCCAGCAATCCTTCTGAATTTCTGCATGTGAACAAATGTTTTGATTCCTTTGATCCTTTTAATTTTCAGTCTTTCTCTTCTAATAGGTGGGTGTGTTTTGTCGCTTTTTCATTTTGCTGGAAAGCCTGTAAATCCAAGTAGTTGTTGACAAGCAACTTAGTTCACATATTTTTCCTTTACCTGCAACTTGAACACTGGAATTCCTCTACATTTACATTTTCCTTAATAGGTGCATTTTTCCCTTAGACATCTCACACTCATTTATTGGTCTCCCATTGCTGCTGCTGTTATACTTTAGAGAGTAGATTCCTAAATACCTCCTGTTCCTGCAATATTTAGTATATCAGCAGTGATTTTTTTTTTCCCTCTGACCATCTTTTCTGCATCTAGTGACTACACAGGATCATGGGTGTGGCATGTGGTTGGGGATTCTTCTGGGTTTATGTGGAGAAAAAGGAGGGCAAAGCTTGCACAATTTAGTCAGTAATGTGCCCATGAAAGAGGCAAATGTCTTGGGGGTGAAGGCTCCTGGATAAGACTATTGCATCTACACGGGTGTATATGAGACAAGAAGGGAAAATGGAAGCAATAGCCAGTAGTGGAGAAGATTAAAAAGATAAACTTTGTGTACAGGATACAGGCTTATCCTGGTGTTCTGGTTTTGCCTTGCTACTATTCCAGCATCATAGTGTCCCTCTAAATTTGATACATAGGGTTGTAGTGTGCAGACCAGTCCCTCTGAATTTGATTTTCTTAATAGTTTTTTTGATAGTAGGTCTGAGTCCATAGGAGGTGCATTCCCTCCATTTTCATGAGAATTACCTGTGGACTAATTGAAATCCCTTGGTCTGAGAAAGGGTTCTGCACAATGTCAGCTTTTTCATGGGGCAGGGGAGAAGAAAAGTGCATGTAATGGTTGATAAGAAGGTCTCCTTGCAGTTGATCAAAATGGAAATTGAGGTTTCTGTGTCAGGAATGTACCAAATGAGCTCTGAGTTCTTATCAGGACAATGGAGTTTTCTCATTGCTCACTCAGTACAGGCAGGGTCAGAACATTTTCTGGGCTGACCCTGTCGCAGAGAAAACCCAAGCTAGGTCTTGCTTCCCAAGCTAGGGAAGCTCCACACTGTCCAGTAACACAGCCTCCAGCAGACCACTGTCTCCACTTTCTAGTTAGTTTTCTTCTAGGGCAAGAAGGCTCAGACAACAATTATTTCCTGCAAAAGTCTTTTTGCAGCTCAGAAATATGCATGTTAGAACTTTTTTCCAAAAGTAATGCCCTGTTGCTGGACAGTCATATTGTGTCTCAAAAATAGATGAGGGAGGAAGGGTGTTTTCTAAAGCATAAACCTTGAATTGTTGTCCAAGAGGATATGTTCTCTAAAGCATGATCCCTTCCATTATAAAACAACCTAGCTGAAATCTATTCTGGTTTTCACATGGGCCTTGCCAGCCAGCAATTCTGTTGAACCCTAAGGAATGAAGCTTGAAACTTTGAATGAAATTGTGTGTGGCTAGATGAGTGTGTGAAAAGGAGCTGAATGAAACCAACCAGCCTTTTCAAATAAAATTGCTAAGTGAAATTACTGAGGTGCTGATGTATGTGAGGGAAGAAGCAGCAGAGAAAAGATATGGTGAAGGAGGTTATATTGTATCTTATGAATTATAATAAGGAAAATGATGTTACTCTATTTCCTGAAATGAATTTTGTCATTTGGATGAGTTGGCCTTGCAGAGTACTGATCTTCAGAGCAACATATGCTTTCCATGTGGGAAAATGGCATTGTCTGTGAACAGTATTAGAGACAGAAACATTAACATTTTCCCAAATCAGGAATCTTTCCTTGACATGCTGTTTAAGTACTATGGTTAAAAGGCACAGCAAAGCAACACAACTGCCTTTTCTATTCAGTGCAGGAGCCAGGATGAAAACATTGATAGAAGGGACTCTGGGGAGGTGGCCCTTTCAGGAGTCCTGGAAACAATTTCTCTTTGATCAGCAAGCTCACATTGAAGTGAAGCGAGTTTATGGGGTTTTTTAATGGAGAGAAGGGCTGATAGAAATTTCTAAAGCCATGCTTCCGGAGACATGTCTTTTTAACCATGGTGATGATTTTTTACAGACATTGTAAGAAATGGCACATAAGCTATTACTTATGTTGGGGGAGGGGAAAGAAAATACTGCTGGCTTTAATTGAAAAGAATGTGGTTGCTTTCCATTTAAAATGCAAGCATTTGCAAGTCATGGATGTCCATGTTCAGATCATGTCTCAGGAGCGCTGCTTTTTTAATTTTACTAGATATGAATAATGCTGTCTTGGGCTGGTTTGATCCCTTTTCTAATGGCTGGATATCAGCTCCCAAAACAGCTAATAATTCTGAGTAACTGCGCAGTAATTCAAGTATTCCCATTCTGAGTTGTCGCTTGGGAGGACCATTCAAATCTCTCATTATTTTCCTTACCAATAGCTCACTGTTTCTGTCATGTATGTTCATGCCATGGTTGATACTAAGAGTATCAACTATGATTGGTTGCATATTTGGAAGCTGGAAATAGAGAAACATTTTCAGAAGGTGAAGGTTTGAGAAGTTCTGGGGTATGGGATCACTACCATGCCATAAACAAGAGGGTTTACTGTTGCATGCCTGTTTGCTGATGGATTCTTTCTGTGTCTCCCTTTCTCCTGCTTTTCTTCCCATTTCTTCAGATACAATAGCTATGGCAGCAGCTCTTACTCTTCTCCACGACCTTACGCTGGTGTGAGTGCCCCTACAACACCCACTACTCGTTATGGGACAACTCTCTCACCGCCTCAGGAGACCAAATCTGACAGGTTTGTAAATTAATCACTGTTTTGACAGCTATTCCTTTGCAGACAGGATGAAGGAGATAAATGTAAGCTGTTCTGAATGAGTACTGGAAATAGCTTCTAGACAGATTTTTTCTAATGTTGGAAAGAAAATGGACAAAGATCTAAATGTGTTCATTTCCCACTTATTCTCAAGCCTTTCTGTCTGACTTGGTGTTAAAGGCTGGGTGTATTTCCATCCCACTTATGCTTCTTCCACTTAAATGGATAAAGCAGAGTTGCTTCACACGTATGCTATTCTAAGTATTAAAAGGTGAATTAAAACACATTTTCTTTTTTTCCATTTTTAAAAATAAATTCCGATAGGTCTATTTTCACTTCTATCATCTTAAATCAACTGCAAAATCTTGGAAACCTTCTTAGCTCAGGATTTCCTAGGCCATAATTTTGTTCTTTCTTAGAAATATGTGATATATCTCATTGTATTTCATCAAAAGCAAAACATTTCTTGCTGTAGCTAAAGCAAACTCCTAATAACCTACCAGTTATCACCTTGCTTATAAAAAAAAAAAAAAGGGGAAAAAACCCCAAACCAGCAACAAAAAAAAAAATATTTTGAGCAATCAAAATACTCTTTTGAATTATGTAAGGTACTAGGGGAAGAAAAAAGATTGGAAAATGTTATGGATACATGAAAGAAATCCTTGGCAAGAGATTTAGACCACCAGAAATTAACTGTCTCTTACAACCTTAGAGTAAATGACAGCTTCAAAGGATGTCATGCTGACTTTAAGAAGGAAAGGTAAAAGTTTTTAATTAATTTAATTCAATAATTTAATATAATAATTTAATTATATAATATCCAATTAAGCCATATGGGGTTTGGATTGCTTGTTTCCAAACTGGCCTCTAATTCATAAAAATTGCATCTCACATCCTCTTTTCTGGACTGAAGGTTTTTTACAGGATCCTTTGTCTGTATTCCAGTTAATTTTTGTTAATGATTTTTTGCCATATTTCTATATGTGTATGTCTGTTTGTGTGTGTATGTTTATATGTTTGAACCTTCCTAATGCCTCACATCCTTTCCAGGCTACTACTCAGAATGGTTCAAGTTAGGTTCTTCCAGCATACATGTATTTCTAGCCATGAGGTATTGATTTAATCCTTTTTTTCAAGTGAGTAATTACATTAAGTTTCTCTTTGGAGAAAGGCATCGTTTTTCATTTACTCATCTTCCTAGAGTACCTTGCCCCGATTTGTCTTTCCTGATCTCAATTAAATTATTGCCAAGTGAAATGATAGCAAAAAATGCTACACCAGCATTTTCACCCCATTTTACCTCAGCAAAATAGATGCAAGATAAGCAAGAGTTAAAAGTATCCCACTGCTTTGGAAGTTTAGGATTTCCAAGCCCCTGCTCTTGCAAGCCTCTGAATGCTACTCCAGCAAAGAAACCCCAAAGTGGTCAAACGCTGAGATGGCTAAAGATGGTTGGGCTTGTCCTGCAAGAGGCTGATGGCGCTGGCGCTGCTCCAGCGAAGAAAGCCAGCTTTCATTTCTGCATGTGCCTAAGTGCCTCGCTGGTTTGGAGCCAAAATGCCTTGGCCCCACAGGATGAAGCTGTAAAATTTGCAGATTCATGGAGAGTCAGGCCAGAGGGGAGCTGTGCAATCATCTGTTGTGACCTGTAATGGGTCTCACAGAAGCTAAACGAAAGACCCCCGTACTCTCACGTGTTTTTGAGTGGCAGCGCAGGATTTCTCCTGGAAAACATTCCAATATTTGTCTTCACTGCTAGGAAAATACTTTATATTTTGAAACCAGTTTTTCTAGCAGCATTTTCCAGCCATCACACCTCATCTTTCTTTTTTCTGTGAAACTGCAAAGTGCTCTACCTTCAGCTGTCAAGTCTTTCTTACATGTTCTAAGTGACTGAACACAGTGCTCAGAGTCACATCTCTGTCTTTCCTTCAGATTTGCCGCTTTCCACCTCACATGATAAAAATCTCTGTATTCCTGTTTAAATTTGCAGCTTGCTCTTCATGGTAGTTCGTGAACTCACCAGGGTTTCTGCATTTTTACATTTGAGGGACGTTACAGCCTGATGCTTCCTGTATATAAGTCTCTGAGAAGTGTGAAAAATGTGTGTACACCACAGCTGCGTGTTGCCTGCAGAATAGATGCAGTTATTTCTTGAAAGATAATTAAGTTTACAGTTTCTGATGCTATTTTGCATTCTCTTGTTCTTTTTGAGAGTGCTGGCACTGCAGATGTATAGTTCTGCAAGCTCTCCAGAAGTGACTGCTTTGAAGAAGGGCAGAAGCCTTCTTTTATTTCATTGTCCTGAAGGATATGCATTGCAGAAATGCCCGTGTAGAGATCGATGGACAGAATTTGCTTATTGAAGAGTAGGCTGTGCAGTACATGACGCAATGCTTGGCACTAATTGGTTAATGGAAAGTATTGTGGAAGTTTTCACAGTCTTCTATGAATGGTGTTTGCCTTAGATTGTGTAAGCATTATTTCCTACCTCCTGATGGTAAAAACTTACATGGATTCAAACACCCAAAAAAAGTTAAAAGATGGGGGGGGGGGGAGAGGAGGACACTTGATAAGAAGCAGATGCATATCTATGGTTAGCTCTAAGGTGAGTTTTCTGGTTTCAGCTTATGACTACAGTTATGCAAAGCCTTCACAGAAAGATTCCTGTCTTTTATCATGCAGGGAAGAGCTTCAGATGCAGTTCCTGGTACCGTTTATCTGACCTTCGAGAATGAGGAGGAAGGAAGAAGCAGCATTTAGAGCAGTGCCCAGCACAATGATTCATGCTCCATTCAATTGCCCTGACAGGCCTTTCAAACCCTTGGCTGCATATTGCTTATGTAAACAAGAGCTCCAACTTAGGTGGAAAGAAGCAGTGCGGTTGACATTTTGACATTCATATTTTTAAAACCCTCTTTGACTGAGATCAGTAGGAAATCATAAGAGCAGCATAAGTCAGTGCAAAAGTAGCTGGGTTTTGTTCTTTGAAATCCACATCATCTATATATTTCTGATTGTACAGCAGAAGAAAAGGCTTACTTTACTGTTTCTAAATTCAGCTGTGGCCTTTTGGCAACTTCTTGCCATGCTGTTGTTCTCTCTCATTTCCCTGGCTCCCCTGTGGAGAGCCATGTTTCTGAAGTGCATATTGCAGCCATGGGAATCCTGCTGAAGGAGGGCAAATTGCAGGGCACTTTCTGTTCAGCCCTTCATTGCGAGAGAAGAAGGGGTGTGTCGCTCCCCTTGTATCTCTCTGCTTGTGAGAGCTGCTGCTAATGCGTAAGAAGTATAATCCAGTCTGCCTGTTTTCAAATGCCAGAGTGCTCTGTTCCATAAATACACTGCTCCTGCTCTTCACGACTTAAATCACCAATTAACTCTCTCTTCCCAGTTAATTTTTAAAAAAATCATTCTCATAACCTCATAAATTTTAGGAGCAAAGGGGAAGAGCAGTGCAGGACTGAAACACGTCAGGGAGAAAAGCATTTTTCTGTCCCTCTGAGTTGGCCCTTTGCCTGAGGGCAGAAGGTGTAAGACTAGTCTGTATTTCCATGCCCGATGCTCACACCTAGGATATTTCTGTCTAGCCAAAGACTGCCTTCTCAGACTCTGAATATCAAAGACAGTCACTTAAATTGAAACTGTGGCCTGGAATCTGCAGCTGGACATCAAACTTGTTACTTGCAAACCTTCACACACACACCCTCTCTCCCCTTAGTGTCCTTTTGGTGGTGGAGTGTTTGCATTGTTGATTGTGGCTATCCTTAGAGCAGATCACAAAGGGGCATAACTTCTAAGGGAAGAGCTCCTAAAATCAGTACCAGCTTTAATTCATTCCACTACCAGAAAAATCTCCTGCTGGTGTGTTTTCCAGGGTGGGTTTTTTCTGATGCATTTGCCAGGAGATGGTTCCCCCTGGGCCTGACAGCCCAACAGTAGTGCAGTTAGCCGAGCTCAGAAAGCCTTCTCGGGGCACTGCTTGCCAGAGGAGCAGGAGGTCATGGTCTCACCTCTCTCTGTTAAATCAAATGCCAGAAAGTTCAGCTTGCAAACCTCCACTTCTTGAGCCTCTTGGCCAGTCACTGTGAACTTAGTCTCCACCTCTGGCTGGTCCCTCAGAAGTTCTTCCAAATCTCCAAGCTTGGTAAAGGCCTGCTATGGCGTTTGCAGATTATTGCTGTTTGAAGCATCTCCAGCTTTTCCAGAGTGTTAGAAAATAGGCTTAGAAATATGAAATACATTTCACATTCTTTAATATGTTTTCCATCTTACTTGCTTTGTGATCTACAGCAGTATGTTACCTAGGGCTCCTGTGATGCAGGGCCTTCAATGTCGAATGTTCATTTCCGTGTTTTTCTATATCTTTTAAAGGAAACGTACCTTCAAACATTTCTTTCTAAACCAGGTCACGGACAGTGAGATTAGCATGCCTAATTATAGGTGGTTTTTTTCTCCTCTGACACTTAAACACCATACCTGAAGCATAAGCATAAAGTGAAGCAAAAGTCTGCAAATTCTCTTTGAGTTTTATTCCCTTTCCAGGTGCCTGAAACAGTGATTTGCTGGAAATGTGTTGCTTTCTTCCAAATTTCTCTCTCTTTAAAGCAAAACAAAACAAAACAAAAAACCTGCTTGAGATGCCAAACAGCTTTTCAGTTAGATTTTCTACTAAAATTAAAGGTCTCAGTAATTGACAACATCAGGGAGATGCTGCTGGATGAAGTGATGAAGCTTCTTGGCAGGTTTTCCTTGTTAGTTTCGGGGTTTTTTTGTTCATTTGTTTGTTTTGTTTTGTTGGTTTGGAGTGGGGTTTTGTTGTTGTTGTTGGGGTTGGGTTTTTTGGTTGTTGTTGTTGGGTTTTGGGGGTGGTTTTTTTGTTTGTTTGTTTGTTTTGTTAGCCATGTAACACTAATCTGTGCTCTGCAGTTCCCTTACTCCAGCTGTACCTGGAATAAGGGAATTGCAGGGACCTTTTACCTTAAGCCCTAAGGTAAAACAGAAACCTATGAAACAAAACCTGCTATACAGCCTGCAAAGCTGCTGCTCTATCAAGAACAGCTCCACTTTCCTTGGCTTTCTGTTCTTTCTGTGTGTACTTCTGGGCTCTCAGACTAGGGATCGTGACGATTTTTCCTTGTGGTAAATGCCAAGCACATCTCTCACTCTGAGTAACATAATGAGGAGGGGATAGCTTGGTAGCTGGTAATAGTGGCCCAGGGCAAAAGCCTCAACCTTATTGTTGAGATTTTAAGAGGAAAAATGACCTTCGGAATTACTTGATGATTTACAGTTTGGGAAGCAGTGGTGGCTTCCCCTGGCCTAGCTGCTTGTCAAACTACTGTGTAAGCAACATTCTTGATTGCAGCTTTGTAGACTTCATCACAGGGCATATGTTTAAACAGAAGCAGGAGCTGGTTATGGTTTCAGACTGGCAGCTGAGCACGCCATGTGCGGTGCTGGTGCTCAGGGCACACCCACCTTAGCCTGGATCTACACAGGGGCTCTGCAAGTCACTTCCAGGCAAGTTGTAACTCCCATGAGGATGGGAGGCTGCAGATTGGAGAAAGGCAGAAGCACAGTATAAAACCTGCACAGGTCAGCTGGAAGAGGAGAATGTATGTAGAAAGTCCTCGTGTATTTCCTGGGCTTTGTGCAGCTCTGTCGCACTGTAACTTTAATTTGGGTAGCCCTCTGTGCCACATAAAAGTCTAACATTAATCAGTTCTCTCGGTCATTCTCAAGTGTCTTTCTTGAAGGAAGCATTAGTCAGTAGTTTTATCTCTCAATTTTCTGTTTATTTTTGAGAGAAGTTTCGTAAAGATTCCTTAAGTAATGTTTAGTCTGTTTGCAAAGTCTTATATCAACATGCTTTTGAATTTGCCGTGTCATGTAGGGAGACATAACACACAGGGAGTTTCTTTAACTGTGAAAAGCAATATGGCTCTTGGCAGCGTTGCCTCCCCTTTTGTCTCTTTCTAAGCTGGAAAGCAGATTTATTTTGTTAAAGCCAAGAGACATTTAGAGTTACTTAAGGCCTGAGTAGGAGCTGCTGACTGTTGTACCCTCCCTGTAGCATTCCCATGGCTGCCGGAACAGGAGCACTTTGCAAAATTAGGTAATTAGTGCTTCCTTATTAAAGTTATTAATGACTCTGACCCATGTTGTATTAAAGACAATCCTGAATATTAACCTTATGACCTAGAGGGATTTCCTCTCATAAGTCATCTGTTAATTTTTTTTAGCTCCTAAAAATACACATTTGTATTCTGTATTCTTCCTATACATAGCCATATCTATTTAACAAATTTTAAAAATTCAACTAAACAGAGGGAAAGACAGCCACAGAAGAGTATTTCAGAGCTTATGTGAATGAAGAACGTTTGAAGTTCAGAATTTCAGTTTTGCTGCAACAAAGCGGCTTAGAGTATTTCCTTCAGTTTTCAACAAGTTTAGAGTAATTCAGGGCACATATTCACCTTCACAATATATAGTCCATGATGGAGTATTTTCAGAAAACTGCAAGACTTTGCAAAAAAAGTGTGTGAGAAATTCTTGCCTGAATTTCTGTTTATAATAATGATTGCTAATTCGCTGCTGTATTAAATGCTGTGGGTCAGGCTAGCTGAATTTTTATTCAGAAGAACTTTGGCCTACAGTCAACATTTTGGTTTTGTATTCTCTGGTCTGTGTATATTTTTTTTGCCTTCTTTTTCTTTTCTTCTTTTTTTTTTTTTTCCTTCTGTATTCTAGCCTTTGCCTATCTCTTCTTCCAGTAAGATAAGTAACCAGGTCTTGATGCTGTGGTGAGGAGCTCCATTCACAGATCTGCAGACCTAGACATTTTCTTGTTGTGCATTTTCGTTCTGGAATGTTTAGCTTTTACTGGTTTTAACAGCAGGCATAAGAAAGCTTTTCTTAACATTTTTTATATTAACAGTCCATTCTTAATAGCCTTGCATTCTCTACAAGACTAAAAATAGTAGTCAGAGTTAGCATCCTTCTGGATCGTATTTGTGGAATTGAACAAATGGTTGATATTACCAGCTGGTAGCATATGACACCAGCACTAAAATGCTGGCATGTATTAGCTACAACCCCATTTTGCAGTGATCACTCTATTATGCTTTCATTGAGTGTTCACATTCTCTTTTCTGTTAAAATTCTTATCACCTTTGATTCACTGCCAGAAGTTTTTTAGCCTTTTTCTTGCTTGTCCATTTTTAAAATGCAGCCTACAGCAATAAGACTCAAAAATTCCTGAGGCCTGAAGGCACTGTCACCCTTCAAACAGCATCAAAGCAACAATATTACCCAAAAGCTCGGCCCAAGCCTTCCCACCAGCTGGTTTGGCCAGTCATGCTGCCATTTGCAATTCAAGTATGTGTTGACTGAAAGGGAACATTTACTTTAAGCGTTATTGCCAGAGAATTACAGAAATGAAAATAAGATTTTGTAGACAAACTGTACATACAAATCCCTTTTCAAATTCTTTAGAATGTTTGAGGAACACCTCTTAACACTTGCTTTTCCTCTGGTTGCTTCTCAGGTTTGTACACCCTGAAAGTAACATGCTTACCCCATGTTTAGTTTATGTACATGCAGAAAATTACCAATAGAGTTTACTAAATAGTAAATTCTGCACATTTACATTTGCAGTTCACATTAAAGAGTATTGGTGCACCCAAACACCAGCTGAGCTACAGTGTTTGATAGCAGCAGGGAAGCTGTGCGTTTATGAGGCTTCATAAGGCAAATGGTGTCAGCATTTGGTGTGAGGTGTGGTCCCCAGCGAGGGCAGATGCGTGTGGTTGAGTGGGCTGGCCACCGCAGGGTGTAACCACTCAGCGAGCGCTAACTCAGCCATAGCAGTGCTGTTTGTTTGCCCGCCCTTTTCTAAATGTCACTGAAGACCCAAAACCTTGACGATTTGTGCTTTAAGAAGTAAGTACCTCACAAGGAGTCAGCTGACCATGTTCCTGTCTGTTTAATGACCTCTATGAACAGAACCTTCTGGCGGCTTGGACTGCCAGATTTGACCATTTCATGCATCAAACTGTTGTACACAATATGGCTGTGTTTGGGGCAAAGGAATTGAATCAGGGATGTGTATGCACACTACACTGTAGCTTGTAATTCAGCTGAAGTATGCACTCATAACCAGTGGGAAATACGGAAATGCCAAGTTTTGAGTAGTTATTGTTGATTAGTTTTGAAGAGATTGCAAGCAACCTTTTCAGTTCTTTGGGCTTTTCTGCTGGACATATAGCTGTGGACCTTCTATTTAGATTGTGAGGTTGCTGTTCATACATCTGCAAATTTTAGCCCAGTGAGCAATGCTAGCCAAACTCTGCTAGATCAAACCTCCAAACAAGGTGTTTTAGCATGTTAGAGGTATTTTACTACCAGGGTTAGCTTAGAATCCTGTCTGCAGGACTAGGCTGTGCATCTCCATGTGATTTCCCTGTAATCCCTTGAATAAGAATGTGCATTTATTGTAGGGCCTCAAAGAGCTCAGTCAGAGCTGAAGGTTTCCAACCTGCTAGATGATGTGCAGACCTACAATCACTCTTTTGGTCTCTCAGCATCACCCCATCCTTCCCCTTAATTTTCCTTCAGTCTTTTTTTAAGCCATACTTTCCTTTGACTCTAAATGGAGTTTGCAGACTTCATGGCAGCTGAGCAGGGTGAGATATCAAGCTGAATACACAAAACAGATAAAAGCACAGCCTTGATAGGGAGCCTCTTTTGCCATCTCTCCTAGTTTATTTCCATATATCTTCACGTGGAGGCACTGTTCATTTTTCCCCTTCCAAGAGTAATTTCGGATGTTGTATCCAACCATGTAGCCATGGTTTTTCATGCTACCACAGGGATGGAGCTCTAGCTTTTGAATTTTAGTACAGTGGTGCTACTGTTTCTGCTAAGAGCTTTCTCTTGCAACATGCACTAAGAGGTCAAAAGTTAAAATAAACTTAAAATATGCTCAAGGGAAAATTCACCACACGTACTTGACTGTCAGGGTTTGATGATTTTTTCCCCCTTTTCTTAGTGCTGAGGCATATTAGAGATTTTTATGGGTTTGAGTGTGATCCAGCATTGATACTGTAGCTTTGGAGGAGTGCCAGCAGGGACGCTTACAGAATATCGAGTTTTATACCATCTTATGTATTGTTTATCTGGGTGGGATATGACATATTGAAATTCAATTTATCGAAATTATTGACATTATATTCATACTGCCCTTTTACCAGTGGGGCTGAAATGTCTGTGTTTTGTGGTGTTGCTGCTTGTACAGACACAGACACTTGGGGAAGATAGGTTTGCATTGGTATTTTTGTCTTCTCCTGCCTATTTTCACTAGTGAACTGATGCCATTATGTTAAATGCCTACACTGTGCAGCCATAGGCAAGTAAATAAATAAGGGAAAGGGTCTGAGTTCTTAAAAATAAGGAAAATTTATTCAGGTTTGCATTACTGGTTAAAGAACCTTCCTCTAGGCAGGGTTTAGTTTCTTTTCACAAAAGGCAGTATCTATTTCTCTCATTAATCCTTTCATTGCAAAACTCATGTTACAACAATGCACAGAAACCGCTCTACATGAGTTATGTCTTTTTGATTTTATCAGTCTAATTCAATCAGTGTGGATCTGTATAAAGCTACCCTGTACAATACAGACTTTTTTCCTGTCAAAGAAAAAGACATGTTTACTCTGAGGTCACTCTGTTGCTGTGCGAGAGGTTGGTGGTACCAATACCACCATGTTTGGGGAAGGTTGTGTAAGAGGACCCACTCTCCCAGACAAAGTACTACTTACAGTAAAACCAATAAAAAATCTATGTCAACACCAAACTATAAGCGACTATAAATGTAGCTTTATGTATTTGAAAAGTCTTTGCTGTAGAGGCCATCATTTCTGATAGTTTTCAAGAATGGTTTGAGAAGACTGTCCCTGTGTGTTTTACTGATAGGTTGTTGTGATTCATTTTGCTCTTACAGCACATGCAGCAGGGAAATCATGATAACTAAATTTATTAATGTATAGAGGAAAAAATATACCTGATACTTAAGAGAGCATTCAAATTCTATAGGGCAGTTCTGATGTCTTCCTTTACTTTTGTTTTTCTGTATAGAGGATTCTCATGTGTTTGTGACACATCTGTTTTTAACATCATTGCATAACATGTTTGGAAAGTAGAGAAAAAATATTGCAGTTTTTTTTCTTTAAAATTTCAAAAATCTTCTATGGAATTCAGCTTTTCCATTAGCAGGATTATAAAGTTTAAAAAAATATTTAGACAATATTGCAGTTGAAATAGACTGAAGAATTTTTATGCACACTTTATTTGTGCTTCAGAAATTTGGCAATTTAAGAAGCCTATCCTAATTGTTTTTCTAAAGCTCATCACAGAATCTATAATCAATTTAGCAAGAGGACATGTAGCCAATGCTTTGAAAGATCCATACATAAATATTGCCATGTCATTCTGCTGGTTGGGATTATGTTACTTGCTGAATGATTGCTACTCATTTTTTGCCAGTATAATCAATAAAAGTGACACTGAGAAATCTGATCTTCCTTTTCTGCAGGCCAGCTTTGGGTGGTCTCCTTACATCATCTTTTCGGCAGCACCAGGAGTCTTTGGCAGCAGAAAGAGAAAGACGGCGTCAGGAGAGAGAAGAAAGGTTGCAAAGGATAGAACGTGAAGAAAGAAACAAATTCAAGTAGGACCCAAATTTGTTCTCGGTCTCTTGTTTTAATGTGTGATAGATTAGTCAATCATTGAGACGTTCAACAGCAAAATAATTTAACTGATGAATAGTTTGTCTCTTTAGATACTTTTCTTGATCTAAGTATCTTAAAAACTGATAGATTAAACACATCACTAATTCTGGCATTTAATACACAAGCAATTTTTTTAAATGCAGCTAGTTATACTGCCTGGGCATCTACAGAGGCTCAGTTTTATTAGCTAATATACTCACCAAATTATAATCTCAGTGAGGCATAGGGTTTGAAGGTGAAACAGTGGAACAAAGGTTTCAAGAAGGGAGGAAGGGACAGTACTGAAACATCTTTTTGCTTTTATGCAAAGTAGAAGTGGTTTGATGTGTGATAGTGGTTATTAACTACTTTTTCCTGCTTTTCTGAACGTGTGTCTGTTCTTCCTGGAAACAAGTGACAGAAAGTAATTAACAAAATTACTGTTCAAACCTTGGCCAGACAAACGTCATAACTGAATGTAGGACTTTGCATTTTCACATCTGAGAAAATGTTGTGTGCTATGGGACCCCAGGGTGTGCTGCCTGAGGATAGAAGAGACAAGCCCCCTCATCCTCTTAAATCCATGCCTTGAAATCCCAGCACAGACTTTAACAAAGACTTCAGTGGGCCAAGGATGGATATGGAATCTGTACCTGAAATTGTTTGCCTGCAGTCTGAAGAGTGTACACCAAGAAACAAATTTGTTTCTTCATAGACAGGAGTGAAAAATAAACATATTTTTAGTAGTTAGAAGACATAATGTAATAACTTAAAGAATGGTAATGTAAATGTTTTGTAGCCTTAGAATTGGTAGTTATGGAAAAGATGGCACGGGATTTCATGTGAGGTTGTTTATTAGTATGCAGGACTGTTTTCACTGTAATCATCTCTTTAGTAAGAAGTGGAAACAGGCTGTGATTCTGTGAATTTGGAAAGAGGAGTAACTTACGAGTGGTTGATTGATATTCTCCTGGCTCCAGAAGATAGCTAGTTTAGAAGGAAATGAGAGGCAGAAGGAAGGTGGAAGAGCACCATAATAGGATCTTTGGCAGCCAACAGCTGCCCAAGTTCTCCTGAAACAGAAACAATAAGGTCTCAGTCTTCCAGCCTCTTCCAAAACTCTCCCTCTAAGTGGTATCATCAGGCTGCAGCAGGCTGCCATGGACAGCCAACATGAGCTTTCAGAAAGGAAACTCCCAGACCGAAAAAGCCAACAGGGCATTTGGCAGATTGACCTGTGTGAATAACAGATCTGCACATTTCAGTAGAGGTTGGCTACAGTAGTTGTTCTTTCACTAAAAGCAGTTTCTTAAAGTCAGAGAAAAAAATCAAAATATACGTTTTCACCCCTTTATTTCAGAGTCAGAATCTGATTAACTGAACACCATGACTGTGTTACATATTTAATGTGATTTTTCAATGCCTAGTGTTTTCATCTTTTGGATCTGAGTTCTGTGATCATACAAAAATTACAATTTTTTTTGAGCAGAGGGTCTCCAAAGCCACCAGACTTTGCAGACAGACAGCATCCCACAGTTGATTAGACAGTCTGGCAGGAGGAGGACAAAGTCACAGCAAGCAGTCATGGACAGTTTCATAAGAGTTCCTGGGATTGCATTATCATATCATCAGTCTGGCTAGAAACCCAGTCTCTGAAGATGTATTTTTGATTAAAAATAGCACTTGCAATTCAGTCTTTAAACTCGTGAGCAGTACTGGATTTACCATCGTGACTCATTTGTTATCTCATTCTTTCCAACTCTGCTTCAAGAACATTGCACTAGGTTCTGGCACCGTTATTGACAAATTGATGATAATTTAAAGGAGAGCATCACTAGTTGTGAAAGAGCTGGAGGATAGGAGAGCTGGAGGATTAGGAGAGGAGCTACAAAGCTTCATAAGCTATTGCTAAATAAAGGAATGCTTTACAGAACATTCTTCTCAGTAGGACTATTGTAGCCATTGCATATGTAGAACAATATATCCTAAAATACAGTGGTTATTCTTCAGCTGTAGGAAAGAGTGAAAGTTGTCAAAGAGGAAAGAGATCTGCTGACGATTTCCTAGAATACTCTTAAAATGTTGCACAAGTATAACCAGTTCAGACTTCAAAGCCTGTGGAGATGGCCTGAAACACTAATATGTATTTCCTGTTAAAGGACTTTTGAAGAGCATTTGCAAGCAGATGTCTGATAGCTATTGGTATAATGGATGATAAGTAATTCATTTAATGGCACAATATAAATAGCAAAAATAGTGGCTAGTAATAAAAGGAGTAGTTCTGAAAATCTGTCTGGTACTCACAGGTTATGCTGTGAAAATAATCTGGCGGATAAGGTGAAGTCAGTTTTGTCTACCAAATTCAACAAAATGTTAAAAATATATTGTAAGGAACCATCTTGCTGTGATACTGAGACAGGCTGAACATTCACTGGGTTCTGCTGTGCTCTGAGTTAAATTTGCATCCATGTTTGTGGATGTGGCAGGCCTGTCTGAAATCACAGTACTCAGACATCCAGCAAAGTTGACTTGGCAAAAGCTAAATACATGGGTCACTTGAGGAGCTCTGGGAGTGGCAGCTGAGATAGAAGGAGTTTTGTATCTAAAACTCAGGGTGAAAAATAAGGAAGTGAAAGGTTGTTATCTGTCCAATGATCCTGCACACACCCTCTTGGAATGCAGAATTATCCTTCTCAGTAAAGCCAGCCTTGTTTCCAGGTGTGGCAACTAAAACTCACTGAGGAAAAGTGCCTTGGAAAGAAGGCTGATAGGTTTGCTCACTGCCTCGGTCTGTCCTGCCAAGGGCTGCAGTCACTATCTTGAGGCACTCTGAGATGAAGGAAGTGAGGGATGATTTAGTAGCCACTCATGTGCCTGCTCACTATGGATAAGTGCAGTATCTCATTTCAGATGCCAGGTTTCATAGCATGCTTCAAGTTTTTCATTTTTTTCAGATTTCTCTATTATTATTTTTAATGATCTTCCAAACTACATGTTTGATGGTGTATGCATGGAAAAGTGTACGCTTTTCAGCGATTTTTGCAAAAACAATTTTTGTCAACAACAGCCTTCATTGTCTCTGACCAGTTTGTTTGTTCCACTCTTGGTTTCTCCTACTGTGCTTATACTTCTACTACTTACCTTTTTCTTCTGGTTTCTGCTGCAATTTATTGTAATTCTCTTTTTAGCCGTGATTATTTAGACAAAAGAGAAGAACTAAGACAAGCAAGAGAAGAGAGGTTTGTATATCATGCATCCATCCTTCCCCCTGGTTGTTTGCACTTCCTATATTCTTTACTGTGGAGCTGTCATGTGTTTGCATTTTTAACTCTGCTTGCGCAAAACGCTTCTATTCCAAAAGACTTCTATAAGAAAGAAGCTGTTAAATTAAAGAGGAGAATGAAGTCCAGCTGTAAGCACAGCAATAAATGAAGAGCAGTGAGAATGCTTAAGAATGATTGATGACCTTTTATCTATTTGTGTGGGAAATAAGCTTACCCCATTTGCCTCAGAAATTTGCCCAAATTTAGTAGAGTTATAAATTGAATAAGCTTGTCTTTTTCACCCAGGGGGTCCCAAGCTTTCTGAAGGGTCAGAAAAGGCAACTGAGGATAAAGGAAATTGGGGTCACAAGCATTGCAAAACTGCAGTGACAGGCTGATGGCAACAGTTCTGACCCACTCTCAGCATATTTTTATCTTTCAGAGCCAATTTTTCTTTGCCAATCTCTCTAAACATCAGCAAGTAAATTACAAAGCTTAGCAGTGTTTATCATTGTGACATTGTTTTAGTTTTATTGAAATAGCATATTTAAATGGACTGAGATTTCGGGATTTTTTTTCCTATTTTTTTTTTTTAATTCAGTGAAATAGTTTAGAAGCTCTGGGCTAGGCTGGGTGGTGTGTGTTTATGAAAGCATATTTTTCAAGGCATACTCAACTAAAGACCTTTGTCTTTCAGTAGCTTCATCTCTACCTCCACTAGTTATTGCAGCCTGGAGGGAGCGCTTGTTTTTACCTGGAAAATATGCAAGTTACTGTACAAATAGATGAAAAATCACCCAGAATGCTTCAGTTCTGCTTTTTTGGTCCTCTAGAGATTACTCTCTGGAGATACTTTTGGATTGTCAAGAACTGGAATTACATTATCAAAATAAGAGAGTAACCATCTCAGAAATCATTATGATGCTGTGTTTTTACTTGGGGGGTTTTGTGGGGTTTTTTTCACAAAATTGTCATAGAGGAGACAGTTTCTTTCTGCAGACTGAAGTCTTAGGTGTTGTGGCTGAAGTAGCTAATATTAAAAAATTATTTTAGCATCTCTACGAGTAAGAAAATGTGGATGGGCTTTCCTTTGTCGTTCCAGTCAAAACAATTACAAGTACTTTAACGCATTTTCTGAAATGAAATGCATCTGAGCGCATAAGCATCATACACTCTTCTGAGTGGAGAAAAAGCTTTTTCAGTGAGCATGCTCATCTGCAAGTTTTAAAACTAATTAAAAGTGAGTTGTCCAAAACTGTCAAGTTGTAAGGGAAAATGCCAAGTAAAGTATTTCTGGGGAAATGTTTGCCGTCACTGCTGCGCAATCTGAAACTATTTCACTGTTCATCAGGAATTTTTTTTATCCTTAGGGCGCTTTTGAACTGAGATGTTAAACTATCAGTTCTTACACATAAAGAGTAAAGACATGTTTGCTTTGACAACACATAAATATTAGAGAAAACTTCTGTAAATGAAATCTTGCACCAATAGTCCATTACATTGGCATTCTGTAACTACTTTTTTAACAAACACCTTTACACAAAGGCAATTTTATTTCCTATAGGAAATTTCATGTTGACTTGTTTTAGGAGAATGCATAGACTGTAAGAAAATCCTATAGTCAAGATGCCTAAAATCCTAGTTAAAACTGATTTGTATGTTTCCTCCATATCAGTTCTTGCTGTTCTATGGTTTGAGACCTTTTTCCCTTTGCTTGGTTGGGTTTTTCCAGTGGTAGTTAAAGAATAAAACTGTGAAAGGTGAGCTCCCAAACCCTCTCTGGTGTGAGGTACAGCTCAAATGCTCTCCACACTCCATTACTTTGTTGGTACATTAACATTTTAAGTTGCCCTCAGGGCATTACTCAGATACCTAGAGAACTCACAATGCTAATTTCATCTACTTGAAGATAAGTCTGGTGTTATATTCATGAGGAATACCAAATGGATAGCCACAAACTTTGGGCTCATTGTCTATAGAGAAGAGTCAGCATAAGTGTGAGGATATCTGCATGTTTCCATTATTTAAAAGAATATGGCAGCATATACATTATCAGTCCTGTAGTGGAAGTATGGTAGCTCATCCTTTCAACTCCTTCAGATTTCGGTCTTCACAAAACTTTGTGTATTTGCTGCTGACATTCATTCATTCATTATTAAGATATTTGGTCAGAAACAAAAAAATAAATGAAGTCATTTATCAAATGTGAAACATTAATAACTTATTCTTGATTTTTTTTTTTTATATTTCTCAGTTATGTCTGTTTATTAGGCTTCCCATTTGACAACTAGTTATGCTGATGTGCTGCCACTGGAGTTGCTGTTCTGTTTCCCTTATTTGCTTCAGTAGAATAATCAGATACATTTTGAGAAGTCACCGCTTGATGATAGTCTCTGCTTTGCTAGTTGGCAGTGCAGCACATAACTACAGAAAATGTTAAAGCACTTGAAACAGAACTGAGGTCAATAAAACACAGTAGCTCCCCCCATTACAGAAGGATCCATCCAGATCTTTGTTGCAGTCTGCTGGCAAACTGCAAAACCCCCTTGGCAGCAGCCAGCTGGGCTGTACCTGTTTGTGCCAAAGGATCAATTTGAATGGCTCTTTATGAGTCTGGAGTCCCATCTGCTCTGCTTGTGAGGAGGCGGAAGGCACAGTACGTAAGTGACCAACGTTCAAAGAAAGAGTGGCTTCATGGACTGTAGCAAAATATCATACTGATGCCAGAGAAAGGCTTTCCCCCCTATTGAAAAGGCAAGATTCAGTCTCGAGAATTGGCTTCATGTTAGAACTGTAAACAGTTCCTATTTTATAACCATGCAAGTATGTAGCTTGTTATATTTTCATCCAGAGTCTGTAGGGGTTCTTTTTCTTGCAGAATTTGTTCAAAGCCTGTGCATACCTCTGGAGGAATAAAAGAAAATGAGTTTGTTCTTCATTATTGCTGTTTGCAATAAGGCAAATTGCCTCTGAAAACACAAGGACTGCTCTTCAAAGAGACATTTCTGTGCTCTATATGGATGTTTGCAAATGTGCATGCGTGTGTGGCTACCATATGTACTAAGCGTGTTTGTTACCACATATGGCTGACTTCTTTACCCTGCCTGCTTTTAGTGCACCCTCATACACTAATATGGGCTGTCAGTGATGCAGAAGGGGGGAGGAGAGGTGTTCCCTGTTACGAAGTGTTTACAACAGTGTGTTATAGGGAATGACCAGAGTGTTTCAGGGACATAAGCAGTAGTCTCGATTAACCTGTTTAACAGCTCACTTGTGGATAAGGCAAACACTCTAAAGCCCGATCCAGCTGTATTCATGAATTTATTCCTCAGCAAATAATGGTGGATAAAATTAGCAGACATCTGGAACAGGCACATATTTAAAAGTTATTTTGGTCGAAATGTATAAAGCATACTATGCAGAATATGATTGGTAGCTGGTCTTAATAAACAGTTAGTGAGTTCTGCCTGCCTAAAATGCAAAACAGATGTATCTTTGTTCTTTTAAAGTGACTTTGATGAATAAACTACATGTGACGTCAGGTACAAGCTATTGGATGTCTGAGTCCGGCAGAGAAATTTTTTAGAATAAAAAAAAAAGAAACTTTCCATTGTGGACTCTGGAGAGAACAAAGTGAATTCCAGTGCATTGCTCTCAGAGCAAATAGAAGCAGGTTCAGAGTCTTTAGATAGTCAGTCCAAACGTTTATTATTGGTATTATTTTCAGGGAGATCTGTTTTTGTCTGCTGCATTTTCCTCTCCTTAAAGCAAGTCTCAGATTTTGGCAATTTGCATCAGTACTAAGGGGCTCTGGGTTTGGAAGGTTTTTTATTCTTCTTTTCTGTTTTTTTTCCCCCTCCCGTTTTAGTTTTGGGAGAGGGAGGGCTGAGAAGAGGAGGAGGAGGAAGAGGAGGAGGAGGAGTAGGTGAAGGAGGAGGGTGAAAAAGAGGACAGACAAATGCTTCCAAAAGGAAGCATTTGGAAGCATTTGTGCAGACAAAATACTGTATCTAAAGGTTCTTTAACTCTCCTGGTTTTTGCTTTTGTATTGTAATGAGTAATTTAACATTTTTCAGGGCAATAGTCTTTACTTTGGTGTGCACTTTTTGGCAGACTGAGCAAGCAGGCAGTTCAGTGCTGTACCCCTTGTGTCAGGAAGTCAGCTCATTTTCGGCAGGTGTTTCATCCATAAACAAGCATCAGCCACAGGCTTCTTTTTCTTTACGGAAACCCTCTGGAATTTAACTTTCAGATACAAATACTTGGAGAAGTTGGCAGCAGAGGAGTATGAGAAGGAGCTGAAGAGTCGGAGTCTCAGCCGAGGCAGAAGTGAGCTGTCCTTGAACCTGAGATCTCCTTCAGCGCCATCCTCACCTGTACCCAAGTGTGGCAGCCCAGCATCCATAGAGTCCCAGGAAGAGCTGAAGACCCCTTCTATCCCTTGTGGAACTCCTCAGCCCTCAGAAGGTAAGTGAAAAGGAGGGCAGGGGAAAGAATGCTGGGTTTATCAGAGTTTCTCTTGGGATAGTGGTGATTTTTCATGCATGAGTGCAAGAATATAATCTATTGGGTGCCAAAGTAAAGGGTCTTACATTGTTCCATGCTGTCTTCCTAAATTTTGTATTTTTTGCATTGATTTGGATATCATGTAATCTGTTCAATAATAGGTTACACTACTAATTGTTGGTATGATTTATACTATCATTGTCTGTTGCTCTTCGAATGGAATAATTAGAAAATAGAGAATACAGAAGGTCCTAATTTTAATGTCGTGTTCCTTATATATGAGAAGTTACTGAATGCTAGACAAACAGTATTCCTGCCAACAGATTTTTCATATGTGGATTCTCTGAAAGAAATGCAACAGACGAATGCCAAGATTATAATAACCTTCCAGTAGAGCACAGGCTGAATGTGACAAACAGAAAAGGTCTTGAATTAAAGGCAGGGGGCAGTTGATTATTTTTAATACCAAGAAAAACTCTTAAAATTGTAGCACAAGTCATAAAGGACTTAAAAGAGATCACAGACAATTAGTGAAAAGGAAAGTATAACTAGTGTTTGCACGGTTGGTTTGCTGTCATATAATTTATTGGTGTACAGAGCAATGCTTTTTGTGTGTGTGTGTGTCATTCTGCCACTTGCATCATGTACCTCTCCCTCAAAAAACACACGCCATACAGATTTATATTTGCACCACAAGATGTTGCATTAACATTGGGAGCTAGAATGCATGTTGAGGGCAAATTATCGCCATCACTCATTTTTATTTTATTTTATTTCCTGCTACATACTACTGGTGATTAATGCATTTGTAACTTGCACTGCTTGGTTTTATGGAGTGTTATGGCTGGTAGCATGCTATAAAGCAAGGCAATTTCAGTAAAAAGTTACAAACACTGAACACTGCATATGTTTATCCTCACCGTATTAAGTAGGTAAAGTTTATTTTATTCAGTTTTATGTATTTTCCCAATTATATTCCTCAGTTTCCTTGTTTGGAACCTTAAGAGTCTCAGTGGAATCATTTGAACTTAAAAAACCACAGATATTTTCCTCCAATACTGATAGTCAGAAACATCCAAACACCCATTTTATTTAGTACTATATTGCTTTTAGAGCAAATAAGGTGGATTTTTCCACCATTAGGATTTCAGAGCTGGGTAGGGAGCAAGTGTCTCTTATGATGATTATTTTAACATACTTCTCCTGGAAGCATTAAAAAAAATTGCAGCATGAAATGGAGCAGCACAATCAATTTGGAGAATACATTTAGAGCAGGTGTACAGGGCAGCTCCAGACAGCCAGAATATGGCAAAGCTATCAACATGTGGGTAGACAGCACATCTTTACTAAAACCCCTGGCAATATCATAGGCATTGGAGGGCAGCACCTGGAAGTCTGGCAAATGGACCACGAGGAGAGAGCATATGGATGGGGCAGGGTAGGTTTCCAGCCAAGGGCAGCTGCAGGCAGATGGCCAGGACAGAACCTGAACAAGGGCCTGAAATCTGCATGCTTCAGTGGGGTCTGGGCATGGGCAATGACTGCTTTTTCAGACCTACCAAAAGCATTGGAAAGGTCATAGGAAGTCATGAGCATGTGGGCCAGGACACACCATCTGGAAGTGCCCGTATTATTGGATACCTGCCAACAGGGGACAGGCTTAATATAGACAGTGTGCCATGTTCTTTATACTATTACCTGACTTTCTTATGCTCCATAATGAATTAAAATCTCAATTTTACTGCTCTTAGGAAGGGTTATGAATCCCAGTTAACAGGTAGAGAAACTGAAGCATTAACTTGTTTAAGCCAGTTATAGAAAAGCTGAAATAGAGCCATGGACAGAGCTCAGGTTACTTGCACCCCAAGCCATTGCTTTGAACAGGGCATCACCATCTTCCCAAGCAGGAATGAAACTGCAGAAGGAAAACACTTGGTTCTATGCACAGGATGCTCTAAAGACTCTACAAGGATGGTGTTAACAAATGTGTGATATTCATCTGCAGAACTCAGAACCTGAAGTCAAAGGGAAAGAGTGTTCATCTACTAGCAAAACAATAAGGGATTTTTGAAGTCAGATTTATTTTATTCCTTTTATGCTGAAATATCCTTTAGCCATCCAGTATCTACTGGTATTAAGAAGGAGACAGATTCTGTCTGTAGAACTTTATCTCACACCAAGAAATGTGTCAGTATCATTACCCAATATAAAACTCTGGACTTATGGAGCTGAAGTGTTTTCCTATATAAAACAATTGGTTCCACTGAAGTAATCAAGTCTTGTAGGACTTACTCTTGTAAAACTTGTGTTATAACATTTGGAGGAAATGAAGGCAGTCCCATAACTGCAAAAAGGAACTTAATTTTTTTTTTCTCAGCGCAGCTACTTACTGTTTTGTAATTTCACTGGAGAATATTTTGTGAAGTTCGAGTATGCAGTACAGGAGGAGAAACAATAACTGAGACATCTCTGAAGTCGATCTACAAAGGAATTGCATGTGAACCCTTCTCTGAAAGAAGCAGCTTTTTTAGCACTTGAGGAAGCAAGCAGGCCAACCTGAGTGCCCGCTGTGGAAAGGAGGAGGCTTTCTGAACATAGTGGTGGTTGAGCAGGGTTCAAACACTGCCCAAAGCATGGCTGATGAGAGCACCTCAGCAGATGGGGAAGCCCAGAGCATGAACGTGCAATGAGGCCAATGCAGCCCCAGCTGCAGAGCTAAAGGAACCATGATACAGAAAGTCAGAGTAGGAACTGGGTTGGGGGGGACAAAAAGGGATCATTTTTCTTCAACTTCATGAAGAAAGAGCCAGTTCACTTGGCATTAGCTCTTACCCTCACAGGAAATGGGACGAAAAGATTGGAGTGGGAGTGGGGAGAGATAGGGAATCCCTGCAAAATTCAGAGGAAGAGGAATCCTATGCTGGAGGAACTGAAAGAGAGGTAACAGCCAAGACTTTGAGTGATGCCTGAACAATTGAACCAAGAGGTCTTGGGCAGACACAGACATTTTCAGACTTACCGTATGCATCCACAAGACACACTCAGCATATGTATCTCACACTTCCAAGTAGAAAGCAGAGAAAATAGATAAGGATGTGGTTGCCTAATCAATTAGCCTGACAGGGTTGGGGTCAGAGGGATGTTTGTTCTCTCTGAAGGCTTATAGGACTGTAGGGTTCAGTTCTTATCAGCAAGATACAGTATCTTGTGTCTGCTTCAGGGTTGATTTACAGTTGAGTATTAAAGGAAATGTCCATATCCCCCTATTGCATTTTAAGTTCTTAGCCAGGCTTTTCGGAAGGGATTAGCTTATAAAGGTACCATGCTTAACATCTCAGGCACAGCTTCTTTGCTGTTGATGCTTTTTTATATGTCCAGGCTTGCTTTCCTGAGTCTTTGCACTCTCCAGCAGTAGCAGTCTGAAGACAGGGGCAGAGCCTGGTCTGTTATTTCTCTTGCCACCTGTAAGGTTGTTATTTAGAGTAGCGTTTTTTCTGGTGTGAAAATGGACCCAGTAGATGTGGGACTGAAAGTTTCAGCTTATTTCAAATAGGCCACTACCAAGCATTCACTGAGAATTGTGGTTTTTAACATCTTCAGAAGTTCTCACTAATATCACTGCAATGGATTACGTGATGGAAATCCAAGTGATGGACACACGTCTAGCTTGCTTATTTTGTTCTCTTGACAGTGTTTCCTGGCAGATTTGATTTTTATATGGCTTTTTAATGGAAGTGCTGCAGGACTTATCTCACTGTTTTAAAGTGATTTGAGTTGCAGGTGGACTGTTTGATGTTATCCCTAAAGAGAGAGAGAGAAAGAGAGGCTGTCAAAATGTGTGTCAACATATCCTTTTTTTGTTCTAGAAGTGCTTAGATTTTGTTATTTACTGAACTCAAAAGAGCAGCCTATGTCAGTATATTGCTCTTTACTCTTTGTTATGTGTTGGGTTATGCTATGTTACTGCATATTTCTGGTATGTGTGGAATATTTCTTGTTAGAAGAGTATCTGGAATTCTTTTGAACATTCACATTTTCTCAAGCATTTTTTACATCTCCCCTGACTTTTTCCTGTTCAATCTTCGGTGTAGCTTCATGATGACAAAAGTGCAATAAGCATTAGGAGTCCTGACCATGTCTTAATCAGCTTCTTTCTCCATCTGAGCTGTTGGAGTTGACTTTTTTGGTTACTGCATGACAGCTTTTGTTTTTAGAGAGAAATATCTAAAATTCATATGAAATTATGATTATTCATGGATGAATTGATGACATTTGTATGTATGGACCATTGTATCATGGCAAGCTGAGAATCTTTCATGCTAAAGGACCACATTACCACATTGGTTCCAGGAACTCCTGAAGGATTCCTAAGCTTCTATCTCAGTTATATTCAAATCTTGGCTTGACTTTAAAATGCTCTCATGCTATACCTACTCACTGACAGCTGTGGTGAGAAATGCATCACTGGAATTTGGAGTGTCTCCCAGCTTCTTGACAGCCCTCTGTAATTTTGATTCTCTCCTAGGCAGTGTCCAGGATACAGTCATAGGTAAGGCACATTTAGAGAAGCAAGGCATGTGCAGAGGTGTTTGCATATCTAGTGTTAGACTTTTAGGTGCTCTCAGTGTAGAAGAATGTGATCTTCATTATTTTGGCTTATATTTACTTAGGATAAATCTACTTACCTGCTCACTAGAGGAGTGAAATATTTGGATTGCATTACAATATTTCAGTGTGATACTTTTTTTTTTTCCTTCAAAGGTTCATGTAGTTCCTGAAGAAATTTTCATTGTATTTCATGTAATCCAAACACAGCGAAAAGTCCAGAAGACTCTTTTGCAATCTTGTAATGAAAAATAGTTAACAGAGGGACAAAAGAAGTATGACTTGGTCATTGTAGGTCAGCCACCCAACACAAGATTTAGTACAGAGGGAATTTGGGAAGTATGCAGAACTAACGTGCATGCCCATTTTTGCCACTCTTTGCATGGCCATTTCAGGTTTCGCAGAACTGTGAGCTGCTTGATGTGAATATGTGTGGATGCTCTTCAGTTTCTTTGCAGCATGCAGAGAATATTTGCATGTGAAAATCTGCTGTTACTGCAAAAAACCCTAAAGGTGAATGAATTATTTTCACTGGGAAAACAGGGCAGAAGAAACCAAGTGTACTATCAACAGTGTTTGTTGTGTGCCAACTGATAAAAAAGCTCATCGTGTGCCATATGCCAACCAATTGGAAACTAAATATATGCCATATGCCAAGCAGTTGGAAACTTTGCTCAGTTTTGATGTGGCTATTCTGAAGTAAATGTGCATGAAACAACATATGGTTTTTGTCAGCCAAATGTGTGACAGTGCCATTTTTCAGACTGTGCCATTCAACTGTGTTATTAAAACTAATATTTGTATTTTTTTTGTTGAAGTGTTCCTCATCAGGTGAAAAAAGAATTCTTCCAGAACCCAAAGAAAATTCAACCAAAAGCCACACCCTCCTTTTTGCTTTTTGTTTTTGTTTTTGTTTTTAAATCTCTCCTTTCCTGGCTCTGTCTAGGCACTGAGTTGTCAATGCTCAGGTGAGATGCCCATTTTCTACTGGTTCGTTCAAATCCTTGTGCGAGTCCAACACTGCAGCTGTGGAAGTATGTATAAAAATAGTGGGCTGGCTCCAGACAGCAACGGAGGGGCCTTGCCAGGCCACTCTCACGTGCAGCGCTGTCGTCGCACAACATCCATCAGTCTGTTGCTCCTAATGTTCCTGAGCATGCCATGGACTTGCGTTTTATTTTCTTTCCATAAGGCACTTGTACAACTCTCACGTTGCTCTCGTTTAGAGGGGTGAACCTGAGACGGCTCTGTTGTTAAGTGAATCTCTTTCTCCCATTGTTCTCTCCACCAGTGAGTGCCAGTGAACCCGAACCAGAGACAGAGACAGAACCAGAACCAGAACCAGAGCAGGAGGCTGAGGCTGAGGCCAAACAGGGAACGGAGACACCCAAGGAAATAGAGGCTACAGAAGTGGGACCAGAGAGTGAGGTGGAGCAAGGACCAGAGAGAGAGCCAGAAGAAAGTGCAATACTCAGTGAAAAAGAGAGGCAGAATGAGGAAGTGAATGAAAAAGACAACTGCTCTGCATCCAGTATATCCTCAGCAAGCAGCACTTTAGAGAGGGAAGAGAGAGAGGACAAGTTAACCAGTGACAATGAAACTGGTAAAGTGAAGCTTTTTCAATAATGAAGGGTTTCTGGTGGAAAAAGAAATGTTCAATTAGCAGCTCTGATATTGTGTTAATTAGCTAACAAATCCTTTGCACCTATCTAAGACTTTCTTCACCATGGCCAAGTCTTATCTACTCTCTGCTTGGACATCCAGACTTTATTGGGGTTTCTATGTTTGAGGGACAGAAGGGCCTTGATGAAATGAAGTTTCATTTGATTTGAGATCATTTTCTTCCCCTAAGATTAATATATTAACTATTGAATCACCATGTTGCAGAGACTTGCATCTCTAGCTCCTGGAGAATTTGTTTTATTATTATGTTCTCTGTACATGGGTAAATGAGACAAGGGGCTGTGCTGAAGTTCATTCATCATGAACTTCCAGATACCTTTTCTCATCCTTTTAGTGGAAAAGGAAGAGCAGTGAGGGCTGAGATGTTGGTTCCTTCCCTTCAGTTCTTCCATCTTGGTCAGGCTTCAGAGAGCAGAGAGGGGTACATAGGGACTGCTGAAGATTGGTCTGGACTGTGGCTATCTTTAGCTCATGTGGAGGAGTCGCATGAAATACATCTTGTCTGGAAAAGACCAGCTTTGTGGTGCTGAGTGATTCTAGTCAAATACACCACCAGGTACCAGCCTGGAAAGGCCTAGCCTGGGAAACACCTAAAATACCAAGTCTATGCCCAGAGAAATAATGATAACCAGAGTTTGTCATGCAGTCCAAGCAGGGAAGGGAATAAAAGGCAGATTTTGACTGTCGATTACTCTTTTCCCTTTGTTATAGGGAGGTAAAGGAATGTAATATACTTAGAGCATTTGATTCCCAAGTTTTCTTTGATCTTAGCCATGGAATGCATAGTCCTACGTTTTCTAAATTCTAGATAAAAAACCAAGATGTGCTTCACAGTGTGAAATAGTCCTGCTCTGTCCCAAAAGAAGAGAGATAGCTCTGAATCCCAACAATTACCTCATAGACAGAAACTTTCAGATTGAACTGTTCAAGTTTAAATCTGTCACTTTTTTTCTGGGAAGCATTACATAAATTATATCCTAAATTTAAGGGCTAGTTTCTCTTCAGTCAGCACCAGGATTAAGTTACTTAGAATGCTATTGTACTCATGAAGAAGGTAGATGGATGTATCTGTAGGAAAGGCAGGGGAGGTATCATAGATGAAGGATGTTCTTACACTGTAGCATAGTCCAAGATAGTCCAAGTGCAAATAAAAGAGAACAGTTGCAAGTTTTTACTCCTTATCTTGTCTGTAACCAAGCTGTTACCACTCTAATTTAAAGTCCCTGTGTACTTTTGTTGAAAGCTAAGAAATGTACTCTTATTAAAATCAACATCTTAAAATTGTCCTACACTACCAGTAGACCAAAGATTTATTTGGTAGTGCTGTGTAAGAGGTCTCATGTGTGCTCTCTAGTCGGTGAAGAGTTTTAGAAAGCAAACAAGAGCCCTTTCTCCAGCAGTTCTGACATTCCCAACAAGCATTTTGCCAGTTATGAGATGGCCCATTGATTCTGCCTAGGTGCATTGAGGACAGAGGATGTCCTCTTCATTACATTCTTCATTAGCCACCCTGCCAAATTTGGCTTCCAGGAAGTCTTGTTTCTCCAATGGTATTTCAAAGCTTTACATGTAGAAAGGAGGGTAGAAGAGGCCACCAAGGTAGCAAAAGTCTTCACAGCAATGATCTTTGATCATCTTGGACAATTGGAGGCGGACTTGGGGAACCCAAATTAGAGATTGTTTCTGGGGAAATTTTGGTGAGCAGTTTTTCAAAGGGATTAAACACTGCAGGATTCCATCTGGTGAAACTGAGAGCAGGTGGATCATGTGGGGTTTGTGGGACGGATCTTGGGAGCAATCTTGAACTTCTTTGAAGGAAAGGCTTAGGGTAGGGAGAAATCCTCTGCCGGGGCACAGCTGGGTAAACTCTATGGTGTGGGGAAGGAGGTGTCTAGCAACATTGTCCAGTGAAACTATCTCAGAGAGAAATCTAAGAGACTGCCTCAGGTGATAACTGTTGGTAAGAAAGCAATCCCATGGATCCAGGCTGAGGAAAAATGAGCAGATAATGGAAGCAGTCAAGCCACCTGCAGGAAAGTAGGTTGTATCCATTTCTGAAAAAAGTCATTCTTTTGTCTAGGGTTAAACCACTGGACTGATTTTAAAACCTAGTTTAGAGCTCAATCTAAATAGAGGCAAGAGTCATTGCTGTCTATACACTCTGTGCTGCAAGGCCCTACACTTTATTACAGTGTTATTTTAAGGGTGGGGAGGCAGGGAGTTGTGGGGCCCTGGATGTAGATCTCACCAAGAGGACACCTTCTCAGAGCACAGGACTGGATTTTGTGGTAAGAAAGCAACTCCATTGACAAAAGAAGCCATAAAAGATATTTAAAGTATTGAAAAAGGTGGGAGCATAAGTGAAGAAACAAAGATAAAATGGGAGTTGAAGAAAAAGGGCAACTGACAGGTATAAAAGAAAACCTTTAACCACAAGGACCCAAAGAAAAGGCAGACTAGTGATCAAAATAAGTTGATGAAATAAAGGAAGCAGTGTTTATGAGAAATGTATTAATAAAATGTGCAAGGACTATGGCGAACAGAAGGAATTCCATACAGGAAATACAGTAAGTGTGAAGAATTATCATTGTTGCATGTTTAATCACTTCATCTGACGCCCACTGGAAAAAGGAGCACCATAATTTTTAGACACATTATCCACATTGGTTAGCACTATTAAATTCAGGGAAATGGAGTCACAGAGATGCTTACATCATATATTTTTACAGTTTGACCGCTATAATTTGTTATTTATGGTACTGTCTCAAACATGGTATTTTGCATATTGTTGGTGAGAAAAGCAATAGTCAGAAAGATGAAGCTTCATTACAGTGACATATTAAATGATTGCGATGTGGGAAGGCCAATAGTCTTTCAACACCATCATACAGCAGGGAGGGTAACAGTGGTTGATGAGCAGCATGGTCAAAAATATTTTGTGAAGGTTCTCATACCATAAACAACTTTTAAAATCTTGCTTATGCTCACACTCACTGAGTTGCCCTGAGACCCGTACCCTGGGTGTGCTGCCTACTTTGGAATTCCAATAGTCTGTGTTGTGAAGATGGCCCAGATATCCAGCCAGGGGGTCTGAAGAACAGCCAGGTCTGAAAGCTGTCCTTCCCTAAGGTGGGAGGAGGGGAAGTAAACAGCTACATGTTGACCTTGACAACCGGCAGGGGAGATCGCTTTCATATGGAAATTTTCCTGAGGTTGTTCCAGTATACGGCCAGGTGAAGAGTATGATGATAACGTATTTTGTGTCATCATCACAATATTTAAGCCCCATTCTGGAATACTAAAGGTTATGAGAATTCACACACTGTATAAAATGAGCTGAGGTAGTAAGTACAGAGCGAAATGTGACAAATTTCAGGAGAAGCCTGAGCATTCAAATCCTGGAAGTTATATAGTCTTTCCCATGCTACATATTATTCTCTTCTTCCCTTCCTTTTTTGAGAATTACTCCCAACCCATCAAGATCGTGCCCTGTATCAGCGCTGTACCTTATTTCAAAATTTTCACAGTAACTGCTTGCCCAGTTTCAGACTAGTTGTACACGAGCCCCCCAAATGTTTTTTTCTGGTGGGTTGAAGGGTGTTCTTGGTGCTCTGACTGCCCTCCCTTGAGTCTTCCCATCTCTGTGTGTGTGATTGCAGGTCCATGGTCACAGACCATTCAGGATGCTGGTGTGAATGAGCAGTGCAGCAACATCCTCAACAACAAGCGGTTTATGCTGGACATGTTGTATGCGCATAACAAAAAGCCCAAAGATGAAGAGGAGAAGGAGCTGGAGGCGAAGGAGGAAAAGAAGGAGACGGAGGAAAGCGAGGAGTCACTCACTAGCCTAGCCAGCAGGATCTCTATTCTCCAGGCCACAAAACAGGCCAAAGATGAAAGTGTCAAAAAGATGGAGATTGGAAATCTGGACAACCAAGGCAGTGTGAAAGCCTTTGCAGAAAAATTTAACAGTGGTGAGCTGGCTAAGGGGACAGCAGTGCCTGAAGACGAAATCAGTGAACAGGTCCCCGAGAAAACACCAGCACAGACAAAGAAGGAGTCTGATTACATCTGGGACCAGCTCATGGCTAATCCTCGAGAACTTAAAATCAAAGACATGGATTTTACAGACTTGGGGGAGGAGGATGATGTAGATGTGTTGGACATGGATATGGGTCCTGGGGACTCCCTTGTTCCCCCTCCTCCACCTCCACCTTCTTTTCTGGGTTTGCCTCCTCCACCACCTCCCCCATTGTTTGGATGTCCGCCTCCACCTCCGCCCTCTGCTAATTTATTGGCTCCTCCTCCACTGTTCAGCACTCCTCAGGGTTTAGGGTCACCCCAGGTTTCTAGGGGTCAGCCAGCATTTATAAAGAAGAAGAAAACTATCCGTCTGTTTTGGAATGAGGTACGGCCATTTGAGTGGCAGTGTAAAAACAACAAACGCTGCAGAGAATTCCTGTGGTCGAAACTGGAACCCATTAAGGTGGACACTTCCAAACTGGAGCATCTCTTTGAGTCTAAATCCAAGGAACTGCCTGTCACAAAGGTACAGCTTGTATTCAGCTTGTTATTTTTCTGCTATTGTATTGATATTCATTCTAAATTAGCTCTAGGTGATTTATGTTGTTTATATCAAACCAGTGGAAATTAATGGATGTGTTTCTAGCTTGGCCTATGACAGAAGATATTCCATAGCCTGACACTAGAGATGAACCTAGAGTGGTATACATGGCAAGTTGCCCTCCTGTCTCAGGTCTGCCAGTTGTGGGATATCACCCCAGGTGGCAAATACCAACAAATTTTACATCAGATTGTCTGTAGCTGAGTGCCAAACTAGGTATTGGAGTCTGCAATGTTTTCTGTTGCATTCATGAAAAGGTCACAGCGTGGTGATTCATATCTGTGTATTTGACAGTTCTTCACTTGGTAATATTTTCCTAATCATTATGTGGAAAGGTTGGAATATCAGACTGGATCGGCTGCAGAGTCTACACATGTGCTTTGTTCTGGAGGATTGAATTATCAGCTGGACCAAGTTTACAGCTGCACTCTGCAGGGGTGTTGGGGTTTTGTGTTATACTGGTGAACAGGCCTATTTTAAATCCTTAATTTCTGCAGTGTGGCAATTTTAGGATAAAAGCTGGCACAGGAAATACCTCTGTAGCTAGGATTCCCTCTTCCTCAGTATTGTTATAAAATAAACTCACAAAGGCTCGTGACATGGCTGTTTAACATTAGAATCAACAACAAAAGGAAGTTTTTTATAGTTACATTTAGTAGGAATTTGAAGTAGCATTAAAAAAGTTACTAGCCTGAACATTTGTTTTTCATGGCTACATAAACTCTTTTTCTTCTAAGCAGCATAACTGGTATCAGGGAAACAATGGGTTTTTTTCCAGTTAAAATGCTAGTAAAAAATGTCCATCTCTCTTAAAATAAATTAATCACTTGTGTATTCTCTCTGTATATCTATATGTCTTATAGTAACATAAAAAACAGTCAGAACCTTGAATATTTTACCTTTCTTTAGCTAGAGAAAGTTGTCTATTATAGATATAATTGTTTGCTCTTACTCTGAGGAGTCTGGATATCTCACAGTGAAGGTTCTCTGTTGTCACTTGTCCAGTTTATTAACTCAAAATATTCTAATAGTCATTCTTGATCTTCTTTACCCAGTGGAAACATTGCAGTTTCTATAATCAAGCCCCCAAGTACCTAGCAAGCAACAGGTACACGGAGAGATGACTCGTGTGGATCCTGCCGTCACTGTTCTTAGCTGAATTTTTTTGTGACACAGATACATGTAGATCTGAAACATATGGTGTAGCACCTTTAAAAACACATTCAGCTGATTGTTCATCTGGCCAATGCTGAGATTAATTTCTCTCTCTAATTCCTTTTCTGCTGAGGAAGGAATGCTGGTGACGTCGTGGCGTGCTACTCCTCATCTCTCTCCCCGTAAATACAAATCTGCCACAGATGGTTCATAGCTGGAAGGAATGAGAGCATTTTCTTAGATCCATAAAATATTTAATTCCTCGAATTGAATGTAGAATGATGACATATTTGCCATGTCCAAAATTTAGCTTTGTGCTGAGTGCCAGCATTGTAATGGATCACGCTGGCTGATTCTTAATCTTTTATTCTCATATGAAATTTTGATAAAATGTTAAATTGTTGGAATTATGACTTGTTTACTTTTCCAGTCAATCATCGTGCATGTTCCCAAACTACCCTTGGCCATGTTCCCTCCCTCACACTTGCTTCTCGAACCTGCCTGATGCTTTGGCACAGCTTTTGGCTTCTGGCTGGAAGATGAGGGAGCAGGTTTCTTTGAAATTAGTGCAAGTCTGAGGAATGATTTAGGTGACTGCTTTCCCCTTGGCGACTCATAACTGCTCTCTGCATGAGACATTGTACTTTTGGCTCTCTTTTCCCCTGTCCCATAACACAGACATCGAAGTCTCATTGTCTCATTGCAGAGAAGACAATGGGGACTGAGGAGTACTGCAGTAGAACTCTGTGCAGACTTTTGAAACTCCTGCCTGATTTTTGTTAACACCAGCAAATCTTCCAGAGTAGGAGATGGTCCTTAGATCATTAAGCAGACCACCAAATCCGTAAAAGACTTGAGATTTGGTACGCAGATTGCACTCAAATTAGGATAGCTCTCGCTTTTTCCAGACTACTTGGTTTATTTCCAGAGAGCACATTCCCCGTTGTGTCTAGTTTCTCCTGTCCAATGGCTGCAATCCAAAACAGGTTTATTCTATAATATCGTAAAGTCTGACTCACAGCTCAGTTGGTTCAGCTGAAAAAAAGGAGAGTGCAGAGCAACAAATCAAAAGTCAGATCTCCAGATTTCATAGCAAGAGATGGAAGTAGGTGCATGCAAAAGGAACAGTCCAGAAGGATGAGAGGAAAAGCAAAGTCAGGGTGCATGGGGGGGGGGGGTTGGCTCTGTCTTGTGCATATGCTCTCTCATACAGCTGTAACCAATTTTACTCCAGTTTCTAATCCTTCACTGTGATTTCCACAACACACAGCTATAAACAGCTACTTCCTGGCTCATGAGAAGTTTTTCATTAAATACAATAGACTGTAATAAAATAAAGTGGATTTTAAATTGTAGGATATAATATGGGATTTTTGGGGCTGGGACTGGGAGAGGAGATTCTTGATTTTAGGAGAACTTATGCCACATTGAGCAACTTGCACATTGATTTTAGTTAGTGCATCTTCAGTTGCAGATGGTTTATTTTTTAGAATAGAGCACCACTACATTATATTTGTGAATAGAAAGAGTGAACAGGTATCCCCTCCAATCCAGTCTAGTATTTCTTTCCTTCTCACTCCACCAAACAAAGCAGGTATTTTGGCAAAGTATTTCAAAGTGTTTATTTTTCTGTGAAGAGAAATGAAAACAGCAGACACTCCTAAATCAAATGCTTTTATTCAGCCCTTTTGCCATCCACTTGTTTCTTCATGAAAGTATTATTTTGCTGATTCATATGTACCCTGTGGGATATAGTGATCCATCATGTGCCCACAGACATCAAAATTAGTAGGAGAGAAAAATTAAGGAAGCCATTTTCACGTACACATGTATATACATGCTTAGGCACATGTTCCTTTTGAAAGGATTTGTTGCAATTTCAATAAATGCCAAGACAAGTCATAAACATGGACCTGAACTTCTGAAAAAGATTACATACATATATCCTCGAAAAAGTCAGTGGCAGCTGAGTAATTCCATTTTAAATCTCCTGTATTAAATCCTTTTTAATTGAGATGGAAATTTAAAAAAAAAAAAAAAAAAAAAAAAAGGCCATCTCACTATTAAGGGAGATTTTTCTGTACTACTGATGCAGACTTCTGCAACTTTAAAGGCAGGAGATATTTCTGAGTTGATGCTCAAATATAATTATTTATTTATATGACCACTTGAAAACGTATTTAAATTTTTCTGCTTCCCATATTAATTAAAGCAAAGAGACATGTTTAAGTCTATTTTCTCATCAGACTGCAAATCATCTTCTGTGGGATGGTAACAGTTTTTAAATAATCCATCTGGACTACCTAGTCTTCAACAGAGGCAAGAGAATGTGGCCAGTTAGGTCTTGTAAAGGTCTAAATTCACTGTAATTGTTAATACATTGCAGAAATGTTTGTTTCCCTCAAATTATACCACTTGATATGTTTGTATTTTATAGTTACTTTTGTGTTTACATTTAATAATATGGGGTATATAGTATTCAGAAGTTCAGGGATTACACTTCATACTGACACATTAAAATATAAAATCAAGTGCACTAGTTCACTGTTCCCTCAAGCATTTGAAGTCATTCTCTGTTAATGAATTTATAAAGCATAGAATGAAGTCACCAAATATTATATTAGAAATTAATAGTTGTAGCTTGTTTTAACAGTCAGACACTTCCACATGTGCAACTTCATTGCAGACAAAAAGCAATTCTTTTCCTAGCGGTAAGGTAGTAAACTTCATAGTAGTAAAATCTTTCTCTCTTCTTCATCCTTTTATTTATTTGGAAGGAATTTCTTTGGAACTCAGATGTCGTCCCCAGAATGGATTTAAAATCTCTTCAGCCCCTGTTCTTGAAAAGGGTTACTCACCCCAACATTTTATATCCCATATGCAGTTATAGCTCTGGAAAATACCTCCATGCACACATGCCCATGAAGCTCATCTGTCTTTCATAACTCTTTGTCAGGGAGCGTGTGCACAGTTGGGATCACAATGATCCCGGCCGTGAGCGTCCTGTGTCCCCCAAATGAATATGTCTCTCTTGTCAGACTTGGGAGCCTAAAAACAGAGCTGCAGATTTGAGGCTTGCTTACCCATACCACATGTGGGAAGCCTAAATTTAACTCCTTTCCCCTGGCCTTTTCCCTTCTGCATAAATTCTTTGGAGCTGTGTAATTCTGGGCTCCAAAGGACAAGGTAAAAAGTCGTGGTTTAAAAAAGGCTTAGTGCAATACAAACGCAAGAGGAAGCAGTCTCTGGTGAACCCTGTTTCATTTTAATGTGGTCTTGGCCACTAACTGTGGTCCTGAAAATGTGATTAGTGGCTCGGGAAGTAAAAGTTACTGCTTTAAAGGAGAAACTGCATCTCACATCCTTCAGGTAGTTCCCCAAGAAAAAGAGGAGTCTCTTACTCAAAGAAGAGAAAGCTCAGGAAGGCTTTGGAGATACTTTTAAGGAATTAAGAAGAGATCAGTTCTGACAAAACTGATATAAAAACACTGAAAATAAATGTTATTTTTGCTCTCCTAAAATTAATCCTGTGTACTGCAAAATTGTTGTTTCAAGTTTAAAAAAACTACCCTCTTATTACTTTCACAGATCATACACATGTGGTATTCCCCAGCTCCTGTAAACAGCACTTGCCTTCAGTCTCATGTGCCCACAGAAGTTGCATCATACCATGTTTCTCCTGCTGGTATGATGAAAGGTCTGTGGTACCACACAGGTGCTGGGCAGGCTGCAGGAACTGGTGGGCAAACCTCTTGCTGTGCAAGCAAGGTTCTGAGCCGTGCCAGAAGAAGTTATCTTTGTAGTGACACAGCTGCATTTCCCATTGTGGGATGTCCACAGCTGGAGGTGCTTTGCTGAAATCATATTTACTAATTTCCAATTCAGAAGCAGCACGTAGGTCTGGCAGTGGGGTATTTTTTGTCTCGGTGGCTGTGGTGCAGACCCAAAGAAAGTGAAGGATAATGCTCCGTAGTCTAAAAAACAATCCTGAATACAGATTGAGACTCAAGCAGTAAGTCTCCTCCTGGGCTTTCCCCAAATCCACAAGAGATGCAAGACTGATACATCAGTGTGCAGGACTTCTCCCTACACTCCTGTGCTTGACAGAGTTCCTCAGCCTGTCTCTGATAGGGCAAAGGAAGAAGAACCAGAGAAAACATGTTTACATTGTTGACATATATGCACGGGGAGGAAAAAACCCTGAGTATGAGGAGCAGAGTCCTCTCACCTTTCAGCTACCCAGTGCATGACATACATGGTTACCAAAGAGACACCTTCCAGCATGGGATAATGAGAAGAGGCGTGCTGAGGTGTAAAAGCAAAGGCCACATTCAACACTACATTATGCCATATAAGTGGGTTTTGAGTCACCTTGTATAGTTGGTTCCCATTTTACCACTATAAGGATGGGGAGAAAGAAAAAGAAATTCATTTGGTCTACTCTAGAATGAAATTTAAAGTATATGTTGCCAGTTCTGTGTGATTTTATTATTATTTGCACTGGAGGTAAGGTCCAAGGATATGGATAGTCTCAAATAAAACTTTGAAAAAAGCATGAGGGTTGAAATTTTTCTGCATCTGTGAAGGACTTGATGGACATATCATGAGTGGCAAGGTAGAATAACTTTCCCCTGGCAGCCAGAGGTCAGAAAACCATGCCAATGCCTCCAGAGAAGCACCTACAACTCCTTTTCCAGTGCCCAAGGTGGATTTATAACACAGGAGAATGCTGGCAGGGAAGTGAGACCTACTCTTTTTCCCAGTCAGCCACACAGGTGAGAGAGAGTCCAGACTAATGCATCCAACAGGGAATTGAGCCCTGGAGCCCCTTGGCTGCCCAACTGCTGCCCCACCACTCCTTCTGCACAGCAGAGCTCTGGGCTGGCAGAGACTGTTTCAAGTGGTTTTGAGACTGGCTCCTGCCCCAAGCTTCCCTTGTGGGGACTGTCTCAGGCTAGCTCTGCTTTGCATGGCAGCATTCAGAACTCTGTTTGAATCCTGGCAGCTCATGTTGATATCAGCAAGGATGTGCTGGAAGAATTCTGCTTGTTTTGATGCCTACAAATAAATTCAATTTACATTCAGTGTCAGCTTTCTTGAGTGGGGGAAGTCATTAGTGAAAGGAGTGGCTTTTCCTTTATAAAACAGATCAGAGGAATAATGACTTTGTTGTCTTCTTTCCCAAGAAAACTGCTGCGGATGGGAAGCGACAGGAGATCATTGTGTTGGACTCAAAGCGAAGCAACACCATTAATATTGGCCTGACTGTGCTGCCCCCTCCCCGCACCATCAAGACTGCTATTTTGAACTTCGATGAATATGCCTTAAACAAGGAAGGAATAGAGGTAAGGAAGAACAGTCGATGTCTTCAAGTCTGCATTTTCAATACCTTTTTTCCCGTGTTGCATATGGTACAGGCCAGACTGGTCATGAAAGAGGGAGAAGGGGTTGTATTATGTAACGTCTGAGTGTCGAAATTTGTGAAATCAGTGCAGGGGACTCAGCAGCATGAAGTATCGTGAGGCTGGGCACGCTCAGTGATCATGGATTATCTGCTTTGTTTGAGTAGCAATGGTGTTAATTCCTGTCAGGTTTTTCAGAGTATTATCTGAAGTTTGACTGAAATACTGTGAGCAGCAAAAACAGGCAGTGAGTTACTAGGGCTGATGCAACTGGTACAGGGCTTAATAAATTTCATGCCCAGCTAGCTGTTGGAGTCATTCTAGATTGTATATCTAATGGAAAACAAATACAGTGACTAGCTCTGCCCAGAATAGCATTTCTGTGTTACTGTTGTTTGAAGAAAAGCAGTTGGTATAAAGATTACAGATGATGTAATTTTTACCACTGCATGTTTGACTTTGCAGATATTCTTAACAAGATCCAAGATGAGCTCTGTTTATTATTTTTTTTATCAAAATATTTTTCTTCTATGAAGTGTAAAAGAAGCTTGCAGCTCCACTGTTTTTTTCATTATGGTTGTAGTATTTTCAATTTATTTTTTCTTTTTCAATAAGCCTATATCATCCAGTAAGAGTAATCTGCACAACTACAAATCTCAACCAATGGCTATCAGAGGTCGTATTCACAGTCACCTTTTAGTGGTTTGGCACTGTGTTCCATGATTTCCGCCTTTCCACCTTCACCTTGCTGACTACAAAAGAAAATGAGAAAAGCTTCCTGGAATGAAAATGGAGTTGCCAACAGTTACATGCAAAAGGAATGCTTAAGGCAAAAAGATCCTTTTAGCTGGAAGGCAAGGCCTGATTTATCCCTATAGTTTCTTCCCAAAGCTGTATTACTTATTTTCTATATGCATACTTTATTCATATTGTGAAGGTGAGAGATCATTCTAAAAAAGTAATTTTTCATGACCCAGCCATGTACCCACCACTGCAGTCTGCAATGCTGGAGAGAAGTACTCCTCCAACCAAGCCCACCCCACAGACAGCCAGTTAGATCTCAGTGCTGTAGGCAGTGTTTCCATACAAAGTCCAACATAAAATGGCTGACAAAGAAAGGCACAGCTTCATTAACTTCCGTGTATCATCTCCTTCGAACTGTGTCCTTCTCTGGCTTCAGGTGCTCTGCACAGCCCACCCTTTCCACTGCCAACATTTGTCTCTGGTCTGTCCATCTGCCAACCACCTGTTGTGGTGCCCACAGCTGTGCTTTGTACCACCACACCCTCCTTTGGGTGGCCTTTAGTGAGCTGCCAGGAACCCATAATTTCATTTAAAATATATTTGAAGGTGGATTTCAATTTGAAGAATTTAAGAAACCAGGAAATTGTACACTGTTAATATACTTACCCAGTGCTAAAGTAAAGGTCTCTGAGGTCTGTGTCCACAACTTGAAGCTGAGGATGTGAGTAATCCTGATGTGATCATTCAGGTATTTGAAACCTTCATTGGTTGGGAAGGATGATGTCCATGGACAAAAGAGCTTTTTGTCCCCAATTACATATATTTATTTACTTATCAGGTAAAACCCTACATTGAATTCAGATTCCCCTGCCCAATCCCAAACTACAGATTTTTCTTATAGCATGTTACAGAGTCAGCCCTTTACAGTGATAGAAAGGGCTGTGTTAAGCTTTGCAGAATTGGCCAAGTAGCACTCAGGTTGATACAAAAATGCATTGTTGTGGGTCCCACTGTTTTCAGTAGATCCCTGCCTCAGTTCTGCATAGTGCCCCTTTGGTCTACAATGTAGACAAGCTTTGTTTCCTGCGTCTGTCTGTTCATTGGCTTTAGCCCTAAATTTAGCATAGAGGGAAGAGAGGTTGTCATTTCAGTCTAGATTTTAGAAAGTTATCTGGTTGATATCTACCTAAATATAAGGAAATAATTGGTAGCCGCTTTGACTCAGTAATAGTGTAAGAATCCGCTTCATTTATTAAAAAACCCACAGATAATAAAGCAATTTGCTATACAATGTAATTGATAGCTTATCTATGGGTTGATTGAGCCAGGACTGGTATGGAAAACAAATTATGCAATTTTCCTAATTAAAAAATTGTATCACAGTGGATACGCAAAAGCCTTCTGCACAGTAATTGTCTAGGAGAGATGTTACATCCAGTAAGCAGGAGAGAGAGATGTAAAGAGAGCAGGAAAAGAGATGTGATGACAGCATAGCATTTGCTGCTAAAATTTCAGAGAAGCTATAATTTAGCACCATCTTCAGCTTTTGTCAGATCCAACACAGAGCAGAGCACCAAGAGTGTAAAAAGTCACCTGAGCCATCCTTTGCCTTGGCAGTGAGCTATGTGACATGTCCCTTGCTGAGGAGCATTGCCACTGTCATGTGAGTGTGTGTGTGTGGCTTTAGTTCTGCACCTTGGTGGATTAAATATTACCTAAAAACTGACCTTTTAAGGACAGTGGACTAAAGCAGTGCTGACAGTAGTGCTAGCAACAAGGCAGGGATGCAGTGGGCTGCAGGCTATAAGTTTGTGATAGCCCAGTTCATCACCAAGTCCACCAAGTTAGCCCAGTAGGTCCAGTAGAGCCTCCACTGCTGCCCTACATCCTGCTGAATGCTGCTTTGCTTTTGGCATTGAACTCTTGTTAGTAATCCATACTTTGCTTTTTAACTTTGAGGATTTACAGCTAAGTGGAAAAAATCCTCCAGTTATTTTACAGCCCTCTATTCCGAAGTATGTTGTGTATTTTTAAACGATGTGCTTAAAGCGGTTAGGTACCCCTCTAGGTACCCCTGAGGTGTGAAAAAAGACAGAAAGTGGGGCCATGACTCTAGAAAAGCAGATGTAGTCCACTTAATATGCAAAGCAGGCACTGTTTAAGACGTATTTTCAGAGGAATGCACATTGTGTGTTTGCAAGCACGAGCAAGTCCAGCTAAAAAAAAAATTTTGCCACCTTACATTTGCCAAAGTGTTTGTGTTTTCCTTTCTTTGAAAGCTTGGCATTCATTGTGTTCAAACTTGGAGCTCGCTGCAGAATAAAGAACTGCCTTCTTAGCATGGATGAGGTCTTGCTGTGAGAGAAGCAAAAGAAGAGAGCTTAAAATCCTGGCACGTAATTTTTATGTTCCAGGGCAACTGCAAGAATGGAGTCCAACAAACCAGTCCTTGGTGCTTGTCTTTACTGAAGGAAATTAGTGGATCCCTCTGTAAAGGGCTGCTCAGTAAGGAAACGTGAATCAAAATCAAATTATACTAAAGATTGTGATTAATTTAGCAGAGTAAAATTAGGGTAATGCTGTGAGCAAACTAGTATGGGTTGTTTTCTGCTTTACAATAGAGTTTTGTCATACTACACAATGTTGATTGCATTAGTAGGTTTAGCTTTTAGTAAATCTTTGAAATTAAAAAATCTCTCTAGGTGTGCTACACCCTCCTTACCCTTAATAAGTAGTTTGAAATCTAGGCCTGGAGTGGCTAGATAGCCCTGAGATGTAAAAAGGGGTAAGAAATGAGAGCTTGGCGTTAAAAAGCCGGATGGTGACATGCATAAACAGAAATCAAATTTTGATTTTTGGAAACAAGTAAGGTATTTACATTTTTATTGTGATCGTTGACATCGTACATCGACATTTGCAGTTTCCGAATTGTTAGCTAATGCTTTGTAAGAGTGTGATGGGATGTTTCAAATGATGCCAGCTCATGTGACCTGAAAGAACACCTTTTTCACAAGTCTAGACATAAGAGAGAATGGCCTCAGTGGTGCCTTGCTGGCCAGACACCCACAGTCAGCATATCACAGCCCTAATCTGTTTCAGACTTTATTTAAAGAAAAAATGCCACACTTTCCCTCCTTGCAGCAAACCAAAACATCTTCTACAGTTTCTGTGACCAGCAGAATATACATGTTCATGTATTTCAATAGAGAGCTGAGGAAGCCGAGTGGTGTGAGGCAATGGTGTCTGTTCCTGATTTACAGGGATGGCCATCAGCATTTTGGATGTAGTTCCTTCTCAGAATTGGATCATTTTTGGAAGGGGTGTAATAAAATTAGTGCAGGCAGCCTCCCTTACTGTGAAGTTCTGACCTTCATATGCTGTTATATTTTCTGAGAGTTTCTACAGGTAATGGAAACCAGCAATGGGTCTTGTTAACAGCTGCCTGGGAAGCTGAAATGTGAGAGATCCATTTAGGGGTTGGATTGTCTTCTGAGGCCTGTCAAATATCTGGTGAAATATCCACTGATGTGTATTTAGTTATGCAGCTTATGTGTTTGTGGTCCTCAAGCCACCTAAAGCTTTGGACACAACAACAACAAACAGATATTTGAGTTACTAATTTTTTTCTGGCTGCTGTTCACCTGGTAAGATCAGTTGAAACCAAGCACAAAAGGCAAGACACCCCTGCAACCACATCATTACTGAGAAGCCCCAGTATGTCATGAAAGAGAAAACTTAAGCACCTAATTTCCTCAGAGGCTCTGGGCTATTTGCCGGCACTGGTTAGGTTCTTCTTTGCCTCCCACACTGAGTCCTATGACCCTCAGCCATGTGTTGCTTTTGTAAGTCTTTCCTCTTAGGAACTTCTGGAGATTATAATTCAGGATGGCAGAGTCCAGGAAATAGGCACTTTGATCCCTTTGCTGAAAGTACAAGCAGGTGCCTGGGTCCAGCAGTCCAGCAGCAGGTTAGGATCCATTATCTCATGCAAAAATGGCTTACTTTCCTCCATTATTGTGCACTGGTTTTCCTCAGAACATAAGAGTCTAGCCCAAAGAGCTGTGTGAGAATGCGTGAAGGTGAAATACATGTGTCATACATACTAGAAAATATGAGCATGGGGTTTGCTAATAACCAGTTATTCTTTAATTGACCTGAAGGCTGCTGGCACCACCTCAGTTATAAGAAAAGACCAAGGGAGCTGGGCCTGTTCAGCCTGGAGAAGAGCAAACTGAGAGTATCAATGTATTGAAGTATCTTAAGGGAGGGTGTCAAGAGGATGGGCACCACTCCTCTCAGTGGTGCCCAGCAACAGGACGAGAGGTAACAGTGAGAAACTGAGGGACAGAAATTCCACCTGCATATGAGGAAGAACTTTTTTACTGTGCAGGTGACTGTGCCCTGGTACAGATTGCCCAGAGAGGCTGTGGAGTCTCCGTTACTGAAGATATTCACAAACCATTTGGTTGCAATCCTGTGCCATGTGCTCTGGGATGGGCCTGCTTGAGCAGGGAGGTGGGACCAGATGACCCAATGTGGGTCCCTCTCGGGGATTTTGTGTACTGGGGAGAGCAATATGAACAAATGATTGGACTCAAAGTTATTTGTGATCTAATGGTCACATCAGGTGCCAGTAACCTGCTGCCCTGCTGTGACTTTATGCTATTTTTACTGCTAGTGTTGTTTCAAAAAATAATAGTAATAAAAATTAAAATAATAATGAAGTGTACTCATCAGTTTCCAGCATTGAACAAATGGCTCAAATTAGTCATAGAGTGGAAATCAGGAAGAGGAGCATTTCACTACTTGCTCGGGGCACACCAAAGATGATGACCAGCAGGATCAGAATTATTTGCCCAAGCAGATCAAAAGTGCTAGCGTAGGCCGTTGTTATGGGGGCACTTGCACCCTGGATGGTGTGAGACCTGCCAGCAGCTCTGGCCCTACCCAGGCACGGCTTTCAGCAGCAGGGCTGATCCTCAGCAGCTGGCACCACCAGCATGGGCTCTTTTGCTTGGCATTCTCTGTTTCACACAGCACGGTACGCAGCACAGCAGCCTCGCAGAACTTGGACTTGAATGCTTTTTGTCAGCTCCATCTGTCTTGTGATGTTTATATAAAGCTCAAGGAGGAGGAGAGTCCCTTTGGAAATAAAGCTCGCTGTTTCTTTGCTCGCTTTGAAATGCCCCAAAGCAGTGCAAATTCTCTGGGGTGAAGGCACTGCCCCACCACAAAATACTTGTGGGATCTCTGGGTAGCTGCCAGAAGTCCTAGTTATTTGCAGGAGGCAATTGAGAATACTGCTGAAGTGTTAGCCTTCAAAAATGCATCAGGAGCATTTTTACATCTACCACACGGCTACTGCTAAACTCTCCATGTATGGATGTTCAATATGATCCTCTTTGCAAGCTGCCCTGTCTCAGCGGAGGGCCTGTTGGCTTCCTCTTGCTGTGGAAGAGAGGAGTAGGCACTAAGATGCCTGAATCCTTCAGGGGACACTGCAAAACACCTTTTTTTATGAGCTTCAGGCTCAGTCTGGGTTTTTTATGGACTTTTTTAGATGAGCATCGGTTCAACACTGAGAAATGCCATGAAGCAGCTACGTATAAATCTAGTTTTATGTTAGGTATGACCCAAATGACAGATTTCAGCCTGTGTGGATGGATGGATGGATGGATGGATGGATGGATGGATAGATGGATGGATGGATGGATAACACATCTCAAAATCAATACACAAATGCTGTCAATTGGAACAGGTGTACATCAGAATATTTTCCAAGCAGTCCTTTTCAGCCTAAGGAAAGGCACCAGACTGTGTGAGGGATTTTCCTCCTCTTCTATTTTTCTACTTCAGGTGTTAATTTATTAAGGTAGAATCTTGCAGTGTCCAAGCAAGGAGGCTTTTGCTGTTGTCATTGTTGTTTACAACAACAAAGAGAAAGAGAGAGAGAAATGAAAGAAAGAAAGAAATGCTTATTTTTTTATGTTAATGGGAGTCAGCAGAAGAAAATGAACAGCAATACAAATGCTGTGGCCTAAATTAAATAAGTCCCAGTTGAACAAACTGAGCATTACTTGCCTGCTTAACTCCTGTTCTTTGCCTGATTGACCGGGAAAAGTCCCTTGCTCTCCATCCACGCTTAGCTCTAGTGCTGTACAGTTAGGGGAACTATCGGTGCTGGAAGGGGCAGTTGTGCTGATTTGATGAATTGGCTATGTCCAGTGTTGGAACAAGGCTGTGGTTTGGATTGGCAGGTCTGATAGCTCTTTGGCTGTATTTTTATTATTCTCTCCTCCCCTTTAAAACAGCCTCCATCATTATAGACAGCTACAGCAAAAACATGTCGTTCCTCAGATGAATAAACATAAGTTGTGTTAGAAATCTGCTTTGCTTTAAGGAGGCATTGATCAGTAGGGTAGAGACCTCAACTTATCTGATGCCTTTATGTTGTTTTGCTTTTTCTTTTTTGTTTTGAAATGCATTTATTGTGTTAAAAACTGATTAAGAAGCAATACCTTAGAGAGCAATACTTTCAGAAGAAAAGCTGCCACATTTAAACAAGCCTGTAAAATCCATGAATTAAAGGGAAAATTTGAATATTTTGAGCCACACTGACAGCAGAAACTGAAAATATTGAGATCCTTTTTCAGATCTAAAGAAAAAAATTCCATATATTATGCAATGCATAATTCAGCTTTAAATTCAATGTGTGTTCCTTGGGAAGTTGTCAGTTAGGGTGAAATCTTTAGGCGTGACCTAGTAAGCTGCAACAGTTTCCACGTTCCATAAGAAAAACAAAACAGACTGAACAAAAAGTAAGAAATTATGGAAACATCAAGGGACAGGAGTCCTCAATTCATTCTTGCATACTTGCAAGTGTGCTGGAAGGTTTGTAGATATTGGGACTAAAAAGGACCTTAGCATCTAGTCTGACTTGCTGTAAATCACTGGCCACAAAACTGTTCTCCTTCTACCCTTAATTCCATATGTAATTTGCAAAAAGATGTTAAGTTCTGACTTAAATATATGAAAGTTGATGAGATCAGTCCTAAGCAATCTCCTTTCGTCTCCTTCAGCATTTCATCCCATGATTAGCCCCATCTACTGAATACAGGTTTTTTAAAAATTAAAAGGCATTTTAATCCAGATACATTTTTAAACAAACTGCAGGTGTGTGAGATAGCAGTCCTCATTTTTCTTCCCTGTGCAGTGAGTTAGTTGTTATTTACTACAGTGCTGTCTTAATTGAACAGCCAAGGACTTGTGGCTGCCCTCACTCTCAGCCCCACCAGTCATGCCTGCCTTTTCTCTCCCTGTACAGAAAATCCTGACCATGATCCCAACTGAGGAGGAGAAGCAAAAGATCCAGGAGGCACAGCTGGCGAATCCCGATGTCCCCCTGGGCAGCGCTGAGCAGTTCCTTCTCACCCTCTCCTCCATCAGCGAACTCTCCGCCAGGCTCCAGCTCTGGGCTTTCAAGTTGGACTACGAGATAGTGGAAAAGGTGAGGGAAAGCAGGGAGATGGGTGGAGGCTCTTCTGCGGCTTTGCTTAATCTTTCCCTGACCTTGGTATTATATGGACATCATGAGGAAATGGTAAATGGGTCGCTTTTGTTTTGGTGGCCAACCAGGAAACAGCGAAAATAATCCTTCATAATCTCTTCCTTCTATAAAAGAAAATTAAGAGATTATGTCTTCCTTCCTTTAATTAGTTGGTAATGATATTGAAACAAAGAAGAGGGCTAAATCTTTGCCACATCTTCTCCAGATGTTGTTATTCAGGAAATTCTTACTTCAGAGCAATGAAAATTTTTCTCTGTTAAAGACTGAGTGAGGACTACTATTATTCACTCTTACATCATGAGAGTATTGATCTTATATCCATTTGAACTAAGGAAAACACCATCCATTAAAGTTTTTTTTTTTTTTAAATAGCTCTAAAAATTCTAAACAAAAGATAGGACAGTTCAGCTCAGTCACAGATGGTTGTTGCCACATTCTCCATGGATAGCATTCATTCAAAAAACACTATAATTGGGATGTCTGTCAAGAAAGATGAATCACAGGCAAAAAATGTTTTAAAAGAGGTAGAATTTTAGTGCATAGATGAAACAGAATGAAACTGTGTAGGGGATGTCAGGTCCTTGCTGCCTTTCTCAAGGTCTTTCAGGAATCTCTGCACAGGATCTTCCTTCTGGTGCATACCCCAGGCGTTGCCCTTAAAGCAGCTCTCTCCTCTACATATTAGTTTTGTATGTGCATCTGTGCACATCGGTGTGTGTTGAAAAATCAGTGTAACTTTGTGTGATATGGATTCTATGTGCTTGTGAAAATGCCTTCTGTTTACCTAGCAATAGTTATTTCATGAGTTGTACAACAGTGGATTGATTTGCAGATGATACTGTCACGATTACTCAACCTTTGCTTAATTTTCTTAGATGTTAGGAAATGCCATCACACTACTCAAGGTTTTTAATTTGAATGTTTTAATCTTAGCCATTTACATTTCTGACTTGTATAACAAAATACTTGTATCTGGCATGAAAACTTTTTGCCAGGTTTTTGGATATTTTTTTCCACTCTGGTACAGCTATTTACTCTGCTTTGAAGTAAAGAGAGCAGAGTAAGGCTAAATTGTGTCTTTCACCTAGGCTGAGTTAGCTGTAGCTGTTAATCTCCACATATACCTAGAATTTCTGGAGTCCTCTCAATCAAAAAGCAACATTTGAAGCACTGCTAAAAGCTAAAGAAATTCTGATAGTTTTCCTGATGCTTTCCCACAAAGTTAATTTATTACCAGCTAAAATCCATGTAGAATGGATACCAGTACAAAATGTCTCAAGTACTTAAACTACTCAAAGAACCAATAGCCGTAGTGAAGATAAAACCAACATTTTTCTCCCTGTTTGAAGATAGATAGGACTAAGCACAGCACTTACCATGAAATGGTAGAGGAAGTAACATGTGATAACAGTGATGAAGCAAGAGGAGAATGTGATAAGCTTGGCAGACAAGTACAGATGGGACAGACAGCTTGGGTCTTAGTTGAGTGAGGAGGAAGAAACAAGATCAGACATCAGGGGTACAAGAATAGTAGTGAGCACCTGCGTGGCTCCAGTAAGAAAAGGTTAAGGCCAGAGTTTAAGTTCCAGGTAACCACTAAACATACTTGTTATTTAGACTGAGGTAAGATACTGTGAGCATATTTAATTTTTTAAAATGAAGTAGTTTGCATTAATGATTACAATAATAAAATAGTTCCATGAGCTTCTAACATCCCTCTGTTCTTGAAACAATGTTTTTGCACAGGATCCATCTGCAAAAGGACAAACCCTTCATAAAACTTAGGTCCCAAAATCACTTATCTCCATAGGTTTTGCCATTTTTTTTAGTCTGGCATTTGCTTGATCTTTTCTTTTTAAATCTTCTTTTGTAATAAGGAAAATTTATAGTAGTTCAGAATGTATTCATATTATTTACCAAGTCACACATATATTTTATGTAAGATATGAATGCTATTATTTCCATGAGGCTTTGGATCATCCCTGATATCAACAGTGTGAAATACCCGAGTTATTGGTAAGACCAAGGGTTCTTATACCTGAGACTCTTCTGCTAACCTGCCAAGAACAGAGTTTTGCCTAAGTAGGTCTTAGTTGCATCTCTGACAATCTGAAAGAAAAAAATGTGAATTGTTCAAGAAATGGGTTAAGTAATGTACTGTTTATGTTCATGAGAAGCTTGCCAGGCATAATGAGAGAAATCATCTTTCTTAGCTTGAATTTAACTAAAGCAAGTCAGGGTACATTTGTAGGGAGCATCCTCAGACTGTGAGAGGCTGAACTGGATGAATGCATACTCACTCCTTGCTCTTTATAGAAAAGAAAAAAAGAAAAAGCCCTTTCCAAATTTGCTTGATGAATTGTATACTGCTTTGAAATGTTAACTTAAATGCCTACTGAAGGGCATTAGCAGAACAATAATTTTTCTCACCTTTCTTTTGGTATCATAGCTTAAAGGCATAGACAAAAGAGGTAAAAAAAGTTACACTGTGTTCATTCCTTGTATGGAACTACTTATGATGCAGATGTTGTCAAATTTTATTATCTCAAAGGGAATTTAAAGGTCTTAGGAAAAGGAATAGAAACTTTTGTTGTCCTAAATAAGATCATTTCTTTATTAAGATCACTGCAGCAAATATATCCTTATTGCTGACAGCTTTAAAAGATCAAAAAACTAATATAAGCAGGTGTAGAAATGAGAAAAGTACGATTGGTTGAGTTAATTTGTACATGTGTGTCAAACATTTATCAGGCGTTATCAGATGTCTCACAGACAGAAGTTCTGAGCCAATCTTCAAATTTCATTCAAGGATAATTTTTAGCTGAAAAATAGAAATGTGGTATCCAAGGTTATGAGGTAGCTCTGCCTTATCTATCTGCCCTCTTTAGGTAGAAGGTGAGTTTTATAGGAAGCAAGTATGGGTAAATTTGAAAAAATCAGAAATTTGTCTGATTATTCAGTATCTTGCACACTCTTTTTTATTGTTTTTTAATCCTACAATAAAATAAGAAATAAAGAGTAACTATAAATGTGTACTATATTCAAGAAAGTCTAAGCTCAGATAACTTGCCTGTAAATACCTAAATGAAGGGCTCAGTATGACCTGCTTTGGGAGCCTTTTTTGCCACCTTTTTATTCACCTTGAGAATGTTTTAAACTAATCTTTTAGAAATGTTTTTTTGACAGGTTGAAAATTGATCCAAAATAGTTCAGAAGCCCATGTTTACCATAGATGCAGAGCAGTTTGATTCATCCCATAATACATCAAAACAAACTAAATCAACCCTGACTTTAAAGCAACTCAAAGAATACTGTGCAGCAGTTTCTTGATTTTAGTTCAACGATAAAGTCTTGGATTATTTAGCACCTCTCCTCTGACGTATTAACAACTTAGCTCACTGTCTCATCTTTTAATTTGCCTTGAATTTGCCATGTTCTTTTCAAGAGACAATTTTTTCTGTAGTAACTAGAAATGTGTTTCATTCATCTTTTATGGTAAAATATCACTGCAGTTATTGAAGGAACCATTGTATGTCTCCAAGAAAGTGAAGTTCTCAGTTACTTTGCGTCTTGGTCTAAAATAGCAGCTTAATTTTTGCTTCTTGGCTCATAAAGAGTATAACAATTTGGGAAATTAGGAAAAATGTCTCCCTGCCCATGGCAGGGGGGTTGGAACTAGATGATCTTCAGGTCTTTTCCAACACAAACCATTCTATGATTCTGTGAAAAGAATGCTGCTCACAGATGCTTAGAATGGCATTTGAAGATAGAAACAATGTGAACTGTTACTGTGCATACAAAATAAATAACCCCGGGCCTCACACAGAGACACAGAAATAAGCTCTGTCAACTCAATTACCCTCACTCTCTTCCTTTGAACTCTCTGGTGTAGTTCACTTCCTGAGGTAATGGAACAGAATTTATGATATCAGCCCTTATCAGTATGCATATCTATACTCAGATAACATGTGTGGATGGAAGATGCATTAAATTAAAAGGCTAAAATGAGAATATTTGTAACGCTTGATGTTTATAGCAGATTTTTTTTTTCCAGTTTTAAATTCTCACAGGCATAAAACCATATCTAAAACACAGAAGTGGCCATCATTTGAAGAAAGCTGTAGGGTCAAGTGACAAATGTCAAGTCAGAAAGGTTTCTAACTTTTTTCATTTCTTTTTCAAAGATTAGAAAAATGTACTTTTAAGAAGCTTTTTTATCAGTTGGGGCATGGGGGTGTTCATGCATCTGCCTGAAATGCAGCAGCATTCTCCTGTTTGGAATCACGGTACAGTCCCCAGGACAAGTAAGGCAATTGCATACATAAAGGAACAACAGTAGGAAAATATTTTACGTATTTTTTTGCTGTCCTTGCATGTGATTTATTAGCTGGAGCATGGAAGAAAGCCAGCACACATGGCCAGTTTACACTCTGCAAGACGCCAGTTCAGGAACTTCTTGCAGTAATTAGTCTAAACCATAGAATTAAAAACTAACCTTCACTTTTGTGTTTCTTTCCTTATGGTAGGAAGTTGCAGAGCCACTGCTAGACCTGAAGGAAGGAATGGACCAACTGGAGCACAATAAAACTTTGGGATTTATCCTTTCTACTCTACTAGCCATTGGGAACTTTCTGAACGGAACCAACGTAAGCCTGATGTCCCAGCATTTCCCCTGCAGCTTTTTCCTTCCAAAATCAGAAGTCAAAACCGTTACAAAAATTGCAACCCACTATTTATTTTGTACGAGAAAAGTAATTTGGGGAACAGAACCTGCTATTTTATTGTGTGTTAGGGTGCTCTTTCCCTCTTTCAGCATAACCTGAAGGAAATACAGAGCTAAGCACTCTCCTAGTGTAACTCTCTTAAGAGTAATGTTGATGCTTCCCATTCCAATTGTGAGAACTGTGCCGTGGGTCATTTTACTGCAGATGGACTGACTTTAGGCCTAGTCTTCAGCAAGTTAAAAATGAATAAACTCAGTAAGTTTCTTCTCCTGTAGGAGTCTTTTTCTTTCCCCTCTGCCCCTTCTTCATCATCATTTTTACCTACTAATCTGCATGGGAAGTAGTAAGCATTTTTATCTTTAATTTCTTCCCTTTTTTTTTCCCTTTACAGGCCAAAGCTTTTGAGTTGAGCTACCTCGAGAAAGTTCCAGAAGTGAAGGACACAGTGCACAAACAGTCCCTCCTGCACCACGTCTGCACTATGGTGGTAGAAAAGTTCCCAGACAGCACTGATCTTTATTCAGAGATCGGGGCCATCACTAGGTCAGCCAAGGTATGTCCAGTAGGTAAATACGTCTACATGTACATTTTTATAATACCTCTTTGAAGTTAAATATATAAGATTTTATTCTATTGATTTTTTTGTTCCTCCTTGGTTGCAGCACTATTTATTCATTGTGTTCATTGTGTCATTTGCACTGAATTTCAAAAATGCCAGTACTTCCCCTTCTGAGCTTTATTTCTGTCTGTCAGGGGTTGTCTCATCAGTGCTCTCTTAGGCAGCCACTAGTTATGACAGCCATTTTAATGTAATGTACATTATTAATGTATATAACTACTAGGAATTATTTTCAGGTTAAAACTTTATTTGACCAGTATCTTCAAATACATTAATTCTGTGGTTTGGAGGAATCTCTTTTTTAAGGCACATGCCTGATTGTATTTTAAATCCAATTGAAGGAATTAATCTTTTAAATCCAATGGAAGGAATTATACTTTTACTAGTAAAATTATTTCTCCTTAAAGTGTCCCTTAAATACTTGGTTAAACTCACAGAATCACTGAGTGGTTGGGGTTGGACAGAACCTCAGCATCACTTAGTCCAACCCCCTACTAAAGCAGATTAATCTAGAGCATGTTGCAGAAGAACAAGTCCAGGTGGGTTTTGAGTATCTCCAGAGGAGGGGACTCCACAGCCTCTCTCGGCAGCCAGTCGCAGTGCTCTGTCATCCTCAAAGTAAAGTTTCCTACGTTTTAGTATTTCTTTTCTGTCCTCCTGAAAATAATGTTGATGGTTAGGAGTTAGGGAACATAAACTGAAATAAAGGAAAGTTGTGGCAGCACCTCTTGTCAAAAAATGGTAATCCCGCTGTTAGTGCATAGGTCTGGTCAATGGCTTAATGTGGTGTGGAGATTATTTGTTACTGCTGCCAGCAGGCATGAGAGAAACACTATAAACTCACTCTTGAATCTCTCGGAGTGTGAGATTTCATGGATAACCCTTAAGAACATTGCTTGATTAATGGAGTAAACATGGGAGATAGCAAACACAAAAATTCTGTTCAGGAGACATGTCTGTGTGAAACTGGTAATAATTACAGCAGATAATTACAATATCCATCTAGTCCAGTGTCTTGATTCAGACAGTGGCCAATACTAGCTGCTTGAACAAAGAGCACAAGAAGCTTTTAAGGAGAGGAAAAAATTCTCCTAGAAAAATGTAATTTCATAAACCATATGTGCATCAAACAGAGGAATGATTTCTTTTCTAGAGGCCACCTTATTTGGATGTTGGGAGAGGAGCTGGAGGAGATGGGGGCAAACAACCCTGTACAATACAATTTTTATTTTTTTTTAACAGCAAAAATCAAATCTTATTTTGGCTCCTAGTGCAGTTCTTGTGATAATGAATTCATAATCTAATTTTTTCTGCTGTTTAATTTGCCAGTTTCAGGATTTACTCTCGGAATATACTGAACACTCAAAATATTTTTTCTGTTTAACAGAATGACTTAGGTTGGAAAGGATCTCTGAAGGTTATCTGATCAATCATCCATTTCAGTGCAAGACCAGATTAAACTAGGCTGCTCAGATCCTTGTCTGTCTTAAATGATCCTTTTACATCTTTTTTTTTATGAGACTGTTTCCACACATTTCCTCCATCATACTTTTTTAGGATGTGTTAAACAATAGTAAGCACAGTATTCCAGCCTCTCCTTATAAATGTTATATCCTACTGTGTTTGTCCTTCTGCTTCTGCTGCCTTTTGTTAGACATCCCGAGGTTTTCTATGTGTTCTTTGACTGCTGCTACCCTTTGGACTTCCATTGTCCCAGGGCAATTCACAAGGACATCCAGGCAGGCTCCTGAGCTGATGGAGCATTCAGAACTCAGCGGGATGCACAAAGGACTCGGATGCTGCAGTGCACTGTGCACTTCATTGCAGTCTACAGCAGTGACCATGATCTCATGAAGAAGATTTACTGCTTATCTCTCAAACCCCTAATAATCTTCAGTCAGGCCTAATCTGAATAATTTCCTGCCATCTGTAGGTTTTCCCATCTAGATGTGCTTCCTTGTTTCCGGATAATTTTGAAATACAAAGTACAAATCATGAGACGCCTGCTCTTAGCCCTGTCAACAAATGAGAATCAACGTGTATTCCTTCTTTTCTTTTGCCCTCTTAACCTCACATTTTATAGGTGACCTCCTTTAACACTCCTGTAAAGATTTTGAAATCTAATTTTCGTTACTTACTTCTATCTATTCACTATTTTATAAACATTCAGAATATAGTGGGGTTTTTTGTCTATTAAATTTCCTGTCACTCATCCTTTCAGCCAGGTTAACAAATGCAGTAATAAAACCTGGAACTCTGCATCAACTTTGCTGATTTCCTAGGGATAGGTGAAATTTCTGCTATCCTCTGATTCTCTAAGTTACCGAGTACAGTTTCATTCATATTCATACTCATTTTAGCCAATGGCTCAATTTCTTTATTATTCAGAATTATTGTGCTCTACTTGTTTACTTCTTTGGAAGATATTATCTCTCTCCAACGTGTTTCTGCTAGGAAGTTTTCAAACCTTGCTATTAGTTCACATCTCTGAAAAATATAATACAGAAAAGTGAAAGGAGGTATCAGAGTAAGTGTCTTCCAACATCCTCTGTAGTGAAGTTGGATGAAGTCGTCTTACTTCTCTAATTTTTGTCTTCCTCAGTTTCTTTCATCCCCAGTGATCCAGGACCTTCTACATATTTTCTTTTCTTTTTTTTATTCCATAAAGGAATTTGTGGCTTTTGTTTTATATCCTTAGATATTTTCTCTTTAGATTCCACTTCTTTTCTCCTAGTTTTCCTCTTGTACAGCCTATGTTTAGGCTCTGGTTTATTGCCTTCAGTGAGTTTGGTTTCTCATGTTTGGAAGATTTTAACTTGCCCTTATGTTTTTGTTTTTGTTTTTAATTTGAGTGATTCTTCCTTTCTTAACATTTAGATATATTGTTTTCTCATTTCCTGCTTCTTCTCATTGTTAAGAAGTTATTTCCCTTTTTTCTTAGATTGGGATCAAGTTAATCACTAAAAAGAAAAATCACCACAAAAGAGAAGAGCCTTTGTTTTCCAAAATCCTCACCACCATGTATGGTGTACTCTCAAGTGGATCTTCTATTTTTCAGCCATAGAAAGTGGAAGAAAGTTTAACCTACTGCTGTCACTTAAAAAAAACTAGGTCTAAGAGTGTGCAGAATTGAGCACAGCCTTTCAGTCTGTGGTTTGCTGATCCAGTGGCCCTGCCCAAAGTGGACAAAAATCTAAGAAGGCCAGACAAAATCACATTAAGAGAAATTATAGCGTTAACCTTCCCCGTGTCACCCAAGGTCTCCCTCCTTGGGATGTTGCTGCATGTGTTAAACCACTGATGGATTACTGTAACAAGCTCTATTCCCACTTGATCGTAGCTGCCACAAATCAAAGAGTTAGGACATGGAAGCCATCCAAGCTGCCCTCTTCAAGGGAATGTTCACAGACAAGGCGAAATCTTGGTTTAGGAAAGCTGACAGGAAGGGAGGACTAATATTTCACTGTGGATTAGCCCGTATTTTGAGCTCCATTTTGCCTACAAACATCTTTCAAAAACCACAAAGGCTAAACAATTTCCATCCTGTAGATAAACAGAGATGCCCCTTCCCCTGAAATGCGCATCATATAAGAATTTCCTGAGCCTTAGTTCATGAAAAAACCAAAAACATAAATAAAACAGGCTGCCTCACCAAAAAGGAGTTAGAAAGATCAGAAACAAAATGGTATAGTTATTGCAAAACTTGTGGCTTTTTACTGAAGGACTGAAGGCATAAATTGAAGCTAAAAAAACAGACACAAGTGAAAAAATTAAAGAAAAATTAGAATTAAAAATAAATTAAAGCATTTATAAAATCATGCACAGCACTGTTTAGTGTCCCATGATTAAAATCACTTGCCCTTTTTATTTTCTTACATATTTTAAGTTGTTTTTTTTCACTGAAGTTGTACCAGTTGTACCTCAGTTGAGCTGATATTCCTAATACCAAAGCAGATGCTCATAATTCTGCAGTTAAACTCAGTGTTTTTCCTAAAAATTTCCTTAAGGAGGGGTTGCCTTAGCCCCAGTATCTTCTCTCTTAGTGAATAAAAACTGTGTCCTTATTAAAAATGTTCATCTTCTCTTTCTAACCCATAAATATTTCCCCTTTGCATCTGAAAGCTGACCTGCTCCACAGAGTAAACTATAATTGTCATTTTCTTCCCCTGATTTGAATTTACTTGCAAGATGTCAAACTTCTGTCTGGTTTTTAACCCCTGGAGCAAGATACTTGCATTAGTTGCAGATACTAGGCAGTGGAGAAGCAGGCAGCTTTTAAAAGTAAGAAATAGGAAATGTTAGCAGCACAAGAGGGGACAAGGATTGCTGATAGGAAAGAACTTAGGACAAGACTAAGGCATACACAGGGAGCAGGAATCCTGCAGCTGCCTGCCCTCCAAGGAACTTGGCTGCTAGGCATGAGGAGAAAGGTGCTGGCTGGAACAGAAGTGCCATTTGACATGCTATAGCTTCTGCCTGATACATTGGAAAGCAGAGAAAGAATTAAAAAAATAATAAGGAAAAAGGGAAGATCATGCTGCCTTCTGTACTCTTTGAGTGGGGTTTCTTGTGTCTCACTTGACAGAAAGTATATGTGTGCAGTTATCATTCAAGTATGTCTTCCCTGCATTATTTCAAACAAAAATAAATGCCAAAAGTCAAATTATTTTCCATGGGAAAAAAGAAGTCCAGGAATGCAAGGTTCCCGGCAGTCATTCTGTGTGATGCCAGCAGCTGCCCCATGTCCTGGCATGGGCTAGCAGGAGCAGAGGTGAAAGCAGAGCAGGGAAAGGCAGATCCTGTTGGCTGCAGGGCACACTAGGGCCAGGGGGAAGGAGCTTCCATGGCAAATGAGACTTTGAGGTTCTGTCTCAGAAAGAGCAGGTGAAGTTTAGCACAAGTGCCTGAGAGCACTGTGGTGTTTCAGTAACATTCCAGGTGAAATGACTGCGGGAGTTGTTGCAGGTGACATGACACCATCTGAAGGGACCTACGTCACCACTGTGTGGTATTGCTCCCCTTTGTCCCAGGTGGTGGGAACTGCCATACAGCATTTGCAAAAAGATCCCATGTAGTTAGGGTATTGTTTAATGAAGTAAAATGCAGCAGAGATATGTATATAATTGGGCAGACTCACCTGGTCATACCTCAATAAGCACCTCTGCCACTTCTGTCCTTTAATTTTTCATTAGTGGGTTTATTCAGGTGTTCTCAATTCCAAAATTATTTTCACAGGATGCCACCTCTTACCCCAGAATTAGAAATGTCTGGGCAAAACCTTCGTTATTGCTTCCTCTTGAGAGCTGGCATCTATCTCAATTAAAATGTTTGCTCTCAGCGTGCAAGTCGGACTAACGGTGGTCTTGGGATAATTCTTGTGACACTTGGTGAAGGAAGCCAGTCTGGAAATATTAGAGGAGACAGAGTTTTGAACATATGCCACAGAAGGTCACCACTCTCAGATGACTGTGTGTTTGCAAGGAGCAATTCTCAGAATTTCCTTTGGCACTGAACCAACTCAGGAAAAGAGGAAGATTCCATGTTCTCTGCCAGAATGCATCCCTGTAATAATGTGAGAATGGATGGTCTGACCCTAAATTATAAACAGCTCAGACTAGACTGTGGTCTGCTGCAGAAACTATCTTGAACTTTGAAAAGAGAAAACTTGTGTGTGGTTATGTATATCTTTCTATGAGGTACAATAAAATAGTTGTCATTTAATTGTGAATTTAAGACAACAATTGTCATTGTGAAAGCATTAATCTTCTTTTTCATGCACATTGTGACCATGATAAAAAAGCAGACATCCAGGTCTGCCTTAGAAAATAACTGGATTTTAGTTCACCACTAAAAGAAACAAGCTGTAGCAATAAACAATAGAGTATCAAACAATAGAAATCTTACACAAGCATGCTGAAGCTATGTAATAAGTTATTCACTGGCATTCAGAATAAAACTTTGGATACGTTGATTTTGAGAAGAAGTGCTTCATCAGTTTCCATTCATTTACTTGTTTTGGGGCTCTTTGCTTCAATCCAGTTGTGACATCTTTGACCCTATTAAAGAGCTGAATGTTAACATAGGAGGCAGGAAACGTGAGTGTATTTAGGTGCAGCATCTTTGACTTTAGTATGGTTTTGTACTTGCCGTGGTAGGGAAGCTCAGCCCAAAGACTAGAGGAGATTTAGCTGGAAGAGGAAACGTGTTTGTAAAGCACATTCTAGCTAAGGGAATGCTGAAGAAAAATGACCTCTTATCTCACAGGGGCTGCAGTTGTTTACAGTGCATGGCAGTGCGTACCTGGAGTTGTATATGCTGCCCTGGAGAATATATAGTGGAAGGCACTTTAGGTTTGAGCTACTGCATTTAATTCCCAAAGTTACTTCAAAGCTGCCATTCCTCTCTCTCCCAACAAATAATAAAGTGTGCAGTTCCTGTGTTGCCGTGGGATATTTGTGGCCACACAGAGAAATAACATCCCAACCCAAAGAGCAGAAAGGCTCCTTGATTCATGTCCTGCCTGAATGATTGGAGCATAGTCTAGTATTTCATGAATGAGAAAGTTTTAAACTTTTATACATGGCTTGTGATATTGGATGGAGTTGAACTTGAAAAAAACAGGCCTTGTAAGGACCAATGTTCAGGGAACTTGAACGAGCAGGGAAGTAAATGCTGAGCCATTTGATGGTGGTAGCCCTTTTTGAGTCAGGTGAAAACCAGTGAGAACAGAAGCTGTTTGGGCAGTGGGTGTGTCATGAGGTACTGGATTCTCAGCCCAGTGGAGTAAGAAGCTTGGTAGAGTTATTTTTATTTTTGTTGTTCATTGGTAAAGTCATCTACTTCTATGGTAACAAGCAGTTAATAGTGATATAAAGTGATTAAAGTGAGTGCTTTTGTTTCTGGCATGTGGTTGGAAGGTTTTATTCTTTGTTCTGAGTCATTTGTGCAAACTATGGTGGTATGTTAAATTGAAAAATAATTTTTTAATTCTAAAGTTGCCCATTAGTGATTTAGGGCAGTAGTTTGCTGAGGCTGACTCTGCAGGGTTTTTGTCACATAGATTAGTCTTTACATCTTGTTTGCATATTCTGTCTCTGGCTACTCCACTCTGATGCAACAGTGTCTACAAAGGCACTTCTCAGAAGACTGAGCACTGGGCCTAGCAAGAGATTCCACAGATACTAATAGTTCTGAATATATCTTAGCTAGTGTGATTGTGAATGGAAAGGAACCTGGCAGGAGAAAGGAGGGACATACCAAATATAAACCAGAACCATTTAGAAAGTTGCTTTTTCTAAATTAGTTTACAAATTAAAATAAACATTTCATAGTGTTGGAAAGAAAGGACATTCTTATTTTGTGTAAGAGCCTAAGACCACTCATTCTTTTTCCTGCAGAGAAAAAAAAAGTATTAATTTTTAAAATTTTAGCAGAAGGTAACAGCAAGCAGAACCAGCAAGCTGCATATGTTTTGCACATATATGTACTAAGGAGGAAGAAGAAGAATGTATGTTCCACCTTCCTCCAAATCTTTGGGCCAGGTACGACATCTGTACACTACTGTCCAGCAAGAAAGCTGTAATGACTATTTCAGATTACTGCTTCCTTTTATTCAAAATAGGAATTCAATTATTTAAAATAATGCCACAGCAATTCTTGTTTGAATACCTCCTATGCTGAGTCTCCTGGAGCCACAACTCATCTGAATTCCTTCTTAGTCCCAGCATGACCATCCAGCTGCAGGCAAGAATTAGTGCATTTTTCCTTTCAAGAAAGAAGGAACAAAAAAGAGGAATCATGTTTCTCTAGTATTGTACATCATTAATTCTCTTATTAAAGTGTTGGAAATAAGCACATAAATCAGAAGGTGAAATCCATGCTCCCTTGGCAATGCTGTTTGAACTGACAAGGAGATATTATGGTATTATATATGCCTTTTTATGTTTTCTTTATGCATACTATATTGAATAATAGTCATTATTACTCCACACAAGTTTTTGTTCTCCTTATCATATGACCACATAACTGGGGATCTCCTGTAGCTGGGATTTCTCATCACTATTACAGAGATATGCACTCTTTTATTTGTATTTAACACCCTAAGCAGAACAACAGACCTGGAGCAGACTGAAATGTAATGGATTCTGTGTCTACACACAAAATTGGCGCTGGTGAAATAGCACTTGACAGAGTATCAGGTGAGGTACCTGATTGTCTCTGAGATGTTTTTCTGCAGGTATAGTCCTTTCTGTCCACAAGCAAGTGACCAAACACTAGAGAGCTGGCAGGCAGAGATTTCATGAAGGTTTGGCACATTCCTTCAGGTGCTGTACAGTTTCCCTGTGGGAATACACAGGTGCATTATCCTATATTGGAGTTCCTGCTTTACTCCTTCCAGGAGTTTACAACTTATGCTTGAGCACACCTGTGCTCCACAGAGGTTTATTCCATGAGAGCTCAGGTGGCATTCTCCCTACTGCAGTCCCCTTAGGACTTCCCCAGAGGACTGAATTTTTGTTTGTGCTCAAAAAAGTCGTGAGTATTTCTTACCCCAACCTGCCATCCCCCATCCCTGCTGGGTCTTCCCACTCTTGTGAATGTGCTGATTGTGAATGTTGGCAGATTTCTAGGGGCTAGGAATTCACCACATTCCCCCCAGATTTGTTGTTCTCCAGAGATGTTGCTTGAACCCCTACAGGCCTGAACCTCAGAGCTTTTTGGTAGATTAAAACTCATTCTGTCATCAAATGTCATTAATTTAAATTTCTCATCTGTAGAGGCTGAGAGGCTTCCTCAGCTAGGTTGGATAATTCTTACTAAGAAGACCTAAACCTTGCATTTTTTTTTTTTTCTTAACAGGAATGCTAGTATTTTTCCCCATGTGTGTTTTAGATATACCATCTGTGGAGAGCAGCAATGTGTTTATCATCAACAGTGAAAATACTGACCTGGAAAGGACTTTTTTTTTTTAAACATATGCATTGATATGGATATAAGGAAAGCAAATACCCCACAGCTGCTCCGCCTGCAGGGCTTTTCTGAATAGCAGAGTGGATCAAAGGATGTTTTTATTTCCTTGTGAAGAGGAAAAATTCATCACTTTATAAATCACAGCAAAAACAAATCAAATCAATACCAGGAGCTTTTTAATAACAACGTATTTCTTATGGCTATCCTCAGCATAGGTCTCAGCAGTGGATGCTGCACACAGCTAAGAAGAATTAAATAAAACCTGTCCCTGACACTGGTTTTCATCTAGCATTAAGGAATTAACTGGAGTACGAGACTGTAACATCCCAAGCACTGATGTGTTTAGAATCTAACAGAGCTAAGTCTGTATTTTATAGCTTGAGTTCATCTGAACTGTGAAGTGGTATTATAAAATATTTTTTTTCTTTTCTTCAGAATTCCAGAACATGTTGGGTAGCTTTATTTTTGTCATCTGTTGTGTGCCATGGCTGGGTCATTGATGCACTTTGTTCAGTTGTTAGCAACACATCCTGAGTGTCTTCTGTAGAGTATTGCAATTTGAACACCTTTTTTGGTTGATAAATAAAGGAGAAGCTCTCCCTCACCTTCTGTGGAATGTGTTGGCTTCTATCCTGATGAACGTTACTGTAAGGTGCAATCATTTATTTTAACTGTGTTGAGAGACTTTCAAAGCCGTTATATGATCTTGTTACAAGCCAGTAAATTCGTATTGTATATCAAGGGATGAAAGTCAGTGCTGAGATCACTAAATAACACATACTTTCAATAGAGCTTTAAAAAATTCTGGCCCATGAATTCTGTGATTAGAACTAGATCATCTATTAGCAAGTCAGTGCATGACTAGGGAATAGATCCAAGTGCTTCCTAAAATGGAGAAGTGTTGGCGGCGTAAAACAGTGAGCAGTAAACAGGGTATAAAAAGCTATGAGTAGTAGAGAAAAGGATTAAGAAAAAGAGAAAGTTTTGTATTACCTCAGAAAGAACTGAGTCATGCAGTTGCTTGGTGCAGACATGAAGTTATTAGCAAGAGAAAAAACACATCACAATATTTTATTGTCCCTTCTTTTGCTATTAGGCCTCCAAGACTAAAACCAAATATATGTGTATGGTTATTTCTTTGTTTTCCTTACTAACATTACATGCCTAGACATAGTGTGATAGAGAAAGCTATTTTTTATTGTTTTAGTAATAATTAATAATGTGAATTGATGTCGTGCTGCCACTACCCTGACGCTTTCATGCACACAGATTGCATAGTTCGGATATCCAAGTATAAAACCGCAGTGTTTTCACTTCAAGTGTTACCTTTTCTTTTCCTTTCTCTTTTTTCAGGTTGACTTTGAACAACTCCAGGAAAACTTGTGTCAGATGGAAAGACGGTGCAAAGCATCATGGGATCACCTTAAGGCTATAGCAAAGCATGAAATGAAGCCAAGTCTAAAGCAAAAAATGTCTGAGTTCCTTAAAGACTGTGCAGAAAGAATCATAATCCTGAAGATTGTTCATAGAAGAATAATTAACAGGTACAGAGTTATATTGGTGGCAGCAATACCTTGATAATAAATGACTTGATAAATATAACCTATGACATCATAAATACGTGTTTTATAAGTGCTTAATGCACATTCCTGCAAGGAATGTTGCCAGGTTGTATGTGGTGCATACTTCATTATGGTCTCCACTGAAGAAAGATCCCCACTCCAAAAATGTCTATATTTTTGATCAGAAAAAGCAATCATCCAGGCAATCATTTATTCTCAAGGTGCAATAACTGGGTCTTTTACCTCCTAATCCCCAAAAGCTAGCAACTTTACAGTTAAGTTGATAGATTTTCTGTTTATCCCTGGATATTTTTGAGGGGTCTTCGCTTACTGTCTGATAAACAAGAACAGACTGTAGCAAAAAAAAAAAAAGAAGTTTTATTGACAAATTTGTCATGTGCAGAAACTGAAACTAGTCTTGTACAATGAGTTCCTTTGTAGGCAGCACCACTCCTATTTGCAAGGGCTACAACTATGTGTTTTATGCTTATACAGCTGAAGGCAGAATTAAGATTCCTTTCCTTAGGATTTGCAGTTGGGTTTAATGAAATTGTGAGAGATTTTTCAACTTCTGGATAATTTCCAAATTGTTGTGGTCAAAATTAAGAACTGGATTCCAAATTATTCCAAATTTATGGATATGCACTTGAGAAGTTGATTCTGCTCTTCTTTTGTTTTTGTAATGACTTGGGGTTTATGCCTTAAGTAAGCAGAAATCCCAATTGTAGTGGGAGGGAAGTGAATTCATTAGTTTCCTGTTGTGTTTATCATATGCATTGTACAAGTAAGAAAAATACCAACTTTCCCCTCTAATGCCCTGCAACTGCTACTATAGTTCTTAAAAATGTTTTCATATACTCGCATCTTTCTAGGGTTGGGAAGACTTTTTGTCCACAGGGATCTATGTGTAGTTTAAAGGAATTCCCATACATTTTTACACATTCAGTGTGCTGTCATAAATCCTGCAATATAGTAGCAATAGTAAAAATTGCAAATAGTGCAAAAGCTCTGAATGCCACAGAAGCAGTAAACCTATGAATTGAGAGTGTCCCAAACTAACGTACTTGGTAGATAATATAATTTTATGGTCAGTTTTGTGAACCAGAAATTCTTTCCTTCTTCTGTTTGCTAGCCTGTAAATCTGCATTCTTCTTGTCTAGACTTTGCCCAACATCCTAACAGCCTCTTTGAAGTTGCTTAATACAAATAAATAGAATTGAAACTTAATAAATATTTTTTCTATAGCTGAGATGAAATTGGTCATTCACGTGCCAAATTAGTCATATAAAGTGATGGAGTTCCATAAACATCTTATCTCCTGCATCAGCCTGGGAAAGTAGACTGGGATGAAGTTATCATAGGCTAGACTTTCATGGTTTTAATTATAAAACATACCAGTGTTATGCAAAGCATCCATGAAAATTCTGTAGCATAAAGGAAATGATGGGAGCTAGTAAAGTAATAAATGGATTCAGTGAAATATGGGGTTGTTGGTTTTTTTCCCTTTACATTTATAAACTCATTGTTTTCCAGGTTTCACTCATTTTTGTTATTTATGGGCCATCCTCCCTACGCAATACGTGAAGTCAACATCAATAAGTTCTGCAAAATTATTAGTGAATTTGCTCTGGAATACCGCACCACCAGGGAACGAGTTTTGCAGCAAAAACAGAAGCGAGCTAACCACAGGGAAAGAAACAAGACCAGAGGGAAAATGATAACAGATGTAAGTAGCAAATGGTATCTCTCATAGCATGGATTTTTAAAACTTTCTTTCATTGAATGTGGTCTATGAAGTGTTGTTACTCTATTTTTATTATTAGAGGTCCTACTGCAAATAATGAACTCTCTTCTATTTGAACACGAAACATGCAAGTCCTTGATTGTGTATATTTTCTGCTTCATACAAATGTATAGGATGAGAACAAACTGAAATGAATCATCTGAAAAGAGCTTCTCTGTGTGTTGCACATACAGTGTCCAGAATATCTAGAAGACATCAGATGCTGTGTGTACCTAATCAGCCAAGAATATAAAAAACAAAAAAACCCTTGAAATTAGACTCCTAATTGAGAATACAAATTAAATCATGAATCATTGTAGTGATTTAAATGATTGGAACCAAATTTTAATGGATTTTTTTACTCCATCTTTGAATATTCTGGTATAGTCTTTAGTCTTGATATTTTATCTATTTTTATATCTGTATACATCTATATATATATGGATATATAGCATGTGCACACACAGCAGTTTTCTTCTTAACTTTAAAGCACAGAACAGCCAATTTTATGGCAACAGACTGCTTTGGGATTCTGAAAGGATGGACAAATTTATGTTCACAGTAGAAATTACTCTGCAAACTTTTTGACAGTGAGATTTCATATCCAGAATAAATTAAAATAAGATTCATTTTCTCAGCATAGTAAGTTTTAAAATCCTCTTGATTTTTTTTCTATCCTTTTTTTTTTTTAAGTTGATGTAGTTTGACTCAATCCAAATAAAGTTTTAAGAAGTGCCAGTACTTAATAAAAGTTTCCAGCTGTCTCAAAATCCAAATCTGGAGTCTCAATTAGATGCAAGTGTTTCATTGCATATGAAGCTACCCCTGCCTTTGGCATGAAAAGTCCTAAGCTGATTACAGTTTTATGGCTCAGGCAACATGGGTCAATATAAATATATATATATATGTATTGACACTGACATGAACTGAGATTGTATTTAAGTCATTGATTCATTATCATTTGTAGATCTTTCCTGGCAATATCCTCTTTACATTTGGAAATCTGCCCCATCTAGAGAAAATGGTAAACATGTATTATTATCAAAGGATTATTTTCTGTTGGTCTAGTCTCAGGTTAAGGAAGAGGCTCTGATTTTATACAAGGGGTCTAACAGAGTCATACAAATTTTCAAAACTACCACTGGAGAACTGAGATCACTTTCTGCAATTGCTTCTTGATTTTCCTGATGTATTCTAAAGGAGCAAAAAGACAGCATTAACCAAAGGATTTGGTAAATCAAAATTTTTGTTCCCTCACATATCTTTGATACTTTTTACTAGCTTAAGCAATACTGACATGCAAAGGAGTTACTGTTTTCCTAGCATATAATGTAGTGTTTCTGTATTATTTGTCCAGAATAACTGGCAGTGGCAGGACAGAAAGGTTCTCTATATTCTATTCCTGCAGAAAATGCCGGAGGGTAAGGAGTTCTGCTCACTGGCAGCTGGGTTCAGGAAGCAGAGAAATAGGACCCTTTCAAACCAGAAAAATGTTCAGGCTTGACAGCAAGTCAGTGAGAAGCAGAACCAGGGACAATGGCCATTTCCCAGAAATGGAGGAAAGGAGGCATCAAGGCCTTTCCAGAACTTTATTGGAAGAAGGTCTCTTGTAAAGCTTAAGATGGTGTTGAGATTTGGCAAGAATTCAATGCCATCTGACATTTCGTGTTACACCAATAATTATCTTGCAGGTCTTAAGAAAGGGAGCATTTTTTTGTCTATCATTAATTTACAATTATAGAACAGTCTTATTAGTTTAAAACCAAAAAGCCTGCAGGAGTAAAAACCAACATACTTTAAAATTGCCCTTACAGGAATGTTCTTTAACAGAGTTATTCATGTGGCCATATAGTTATTTCAGAGCTTGCTAAATCTCTTTGATCATAGCCCAGTAATATGGCCTCATTTACCTTTTATTTGAACTGCAGTATATGGTAAAACAGAATTAAAGTTGCATCAGACTATTTGTCACGACTTCCTCTGACAACTTCAAAGTTAGATCTACCTCAAAACAAGTTTCCAAGTCAGCAGGATGGAAGATATTTATGTGTGAAGAATGATGAAAACGTGGAATTTTATTGTAGTTTTGTTTTGGCTGTGGTTTGTATCTGGTCTTGATTTTCTTAGTGTCTTATATTTGAAGCATTTGGAAAGGGAAGACAGATCAGTAATGCATTGACAGTGATTCACTGCTTACAAAATACTGATAGAAGAAAGTCAAGATCTTGACACTGTAGAGAAATTCTTTGTAGAAAGTGATTATAATATGCAGTAGTCATATGGAATTTTACTTTCTACTTTTGGTGACCTAAAATTATTGTGCAGTAATCTGAAATTTACCTTCCTGTCCTTTTGGAAATTTCCTCCGGATCTCATTTTTATCACCTTACAGTATTCTGCTTTTAGGCAGATGCGAGGGGATTTTAGCAAAAGCAGGAAAGGAATAAGCCAGAACCAGCTCAGTTCTAAGGGAGAAGGGCAGTAATTCTTAAAGTTTGTCCTCCCTGCAGATTTGGAAGGCAGAGGGATGCTGGCTCATTGCGTGGAGAGTCTGCTGGCTCTTTGCACGGAGAACTTGCATCAGCTTCAACAACTACTCAATGCAATAGGGCTGAGGAACACAATGGGGGATATTTCCAGTCTTTCTTTCAGCCTTTTACCACAGATATCTTTGTGTTTATATGTTCTTTAATAGCTGAAGCAGACTGGGCACGGTCAGTTTAAATCTTGGTGAATGTTGTCTGGAGGGGAGGGGTAAGGAATAAAAAAAAGAACAGTGTGTCGCCACACTTTCACAGGGAAAATTGCCTAGTCTCTGTAACCTTATAGCTGGCTTTAGCCAATGAGAGCACTCATTTCAGGCACTCTAAAAATAACAAGCAAGCAAAACAGGGAAGAAATGCAATTTTACATACAAGTCTGAGCTTTTAAATTATTTTTAATAATAGTAGGTAATATAAGCATCTGTCTCCCAGATTTATGAAGCTCTGCTTTTCATGATACTTAGGAGTTTCAATTCCAAAATTGCTATGTAATAGACATAATATTTTGAAACAGCAAATCCTCTGCACAGAAATGCTAGCCTAAAGGAAAAATGTGAGGGCAGGAGAAAGGGAATGAGGGAGATCTCAGACTGTCCTGCAACATCCAATATTGAATGACAGAAGAATCAAGTCGCCATTTTTCCTTAAAATTAGCATCTTGTGTCTGCAAGTGGTATTCAGTATAGCAGTATTCTTTCCCTGCTTTTTGGTAATATTACATGTGAAAAAGTTCCTAATTTATTGCTATTTCTCAATGATGAAATGAAGATGGAAATACAAGGCGGAATGCACATACCGGGGTGAGAGCAGGTTTCCTTTGAAACATAAGGTTGATTTATTTATTTTGCTGCTTTTACTCTTGTTGTCAGTATTTGCTAGAGGCAAATGGCTCTCCAGACATGGAAATATGAAGGAGGTGGTGAATTATTCTTCCTGTGCACTGGAGTAGCTTTGGGTTTAGGACAGTGGTTTTAGGAGTGAGTGCTCTCCTTATGAAGCAGGAGGGAGAGAAATGGTGATGCCCAGGTACTGGAGATGAGCAAAGCCAAGCAGAGAAGTGTACATTGCCCTTAAAGTGAGTCCACAGCAAATCACTTCTAGCTCGATTAAATGGGCAGGAAGGCCAGCAGCTGGGACTTTACCCTGGAAAAATCAATCTTGATATAAAGTAATAATGTAATACACTCTCGTTTGGAGCAGTCTTTGTAATTGGTGTTCTTTGCTATTTTACCTTGCCCTGACTGCCTTTTTTCTATTGTTTAGCTTAATTTGCTCTCCTACTGCCCTTTACTTATTAGCTGGATGTACAGAATGATGTATTGAATTAGATAGATAGACAGATGGAATTAGAATACAAGAATGTTTGTACTTCCTATTCTTCTTTCTGTTTCTTACTCATGCCGAAAAGGGAACAGTGGTCCTCTTCCAAAGAATTGCTTTATTGAGTGACTCCCTGCCCCCCAGGGGATAGAAGAAAGGCAAACAGATAATTTTAATGCAAAGGGAACATACCTGCCACAGTCCCTCTGCAAAATACACTGTCTGTGTTTCTGTCAGTCCCACTGTGTCCAAATTAAAATAAGCATCTCGCTCTTTGAATAAAACATACCCTTAAAAAGTAATGTTAACGTGGTGCTCAGCAGTCACAGCTAATCTTCTTATGGAGATTGTGCTGAAACTAAACTGAGGGCCAAAGTAAATCAGGCTTTCATTTTTAATGATGGATGTTTCTGGAACAGAATGTATCAATCCCAGACAGAAATCAGAGCTGAGATGGAGATAAGGTCAAAAATATGTATTAGTAACACTAGGGAGGGAAATACTATTGGTGGAATGCTTCTTCTAAATAAACAAAACCCACAAATTAAAAAAAAACCATAAAATTTCTGGGCTATGTTTGCACTTTATAAACAATCAAACTGAAAATTATGGACACAAGGAGCCCACTTGAGAAGCCATGTTTTACTTTAGGAAACTTCCATGTGGGGCATCTTCTAACCCAATGAAGAATTCTGTGTTTGGGAACACAGATCTAAATAGTTTTCTAATTCCCTGTAAATCCCCAAATTTAAGAATACTCCATATCCCACTATATTTTTGTATGTCCATGCATTTAATGTAGTGCAACTGTCAAGAGAGTTTTACATTTACATTCTGTCACAGAGGGTGAAAGTCCTGAATGACAGTGGATAATGGCAACTCTCTGATTTCCAGTATCAGGTACCAGGCAGCTACTGAAGAACTTTAAGCAATTATTCAAAGACTACCCAACATTGGATTTGAGTGCTCCATTGAATTGGAAATTGAAAAGCTCCAGTTTAAAAAAGGAATTAAAACAAACACTTAAGTGTAGAGAAAAGGAATTGCCAAGAAGTCGACCTCTGCACTGAGAGAAACATCAGCCAGGACCTCCCTGTGCTGCACAGAGCTGGAAAAAGGAGAGGGAGTCCTTCCTGAGTGTTCTCAGTTTCCATGGGGCAAAAAGTGGGCAAACAACTGCATGACTCAAGGGAGAGAAATAGGATGGGTTAGGGGGAGTTTCAGTTCATCATTTCTGTGAGAAAAATTAGGAAATTTCTACATGCCCTGCTGACAGTGACAGTCTGCTCTACATACAATCAGCGTGGGGGAAAAAAAAAAAAAAGAGGAAGCTGATTGTCTAAGGAATGAATTCCTTATATGTCTTGTATTTTTATGTCCTCCTATTGCATAAACAGTACCATGGTTACCTCTTACTCTCTCATGGTTTGATGGTGCTGTCTTTCCTAAATCTTGCTGTTTGTCCTTCTCCACCTTGTCCTTTGTTTCCAGTGGCAGACCGATGAAGAAGAGGATGTTGAGGTATGGTTCTCTGAAAAAGCATGTCATCCCATGTCTCCTGTGTGCTGTGACATCTAATTTCTAACTCAGATAGTATGGACTTCTCAACTCCATCTGCTCAGCTGGAACTATGAACCATGACATTTTTCTCATACCTTTTTGTCTCAATCATAAGAATGCATTTTTACAGTCAGCTTTAATCATATGCATACCTGTCCTCTTGAATAAGGATATCCTGGATATCTGAGGCCTCAATCATTTTAAGTTTCCTCATTTCTTTTCCTTATTGTCTGTAATGTACTGCAAAATATCCCCAGTACCCTAAACATCAGTGGTCTAAATGTTATTGGGATCATAAGTTACCTTGGGCTATGGATTACGAGGAAAATTTCATACTCATTAAGCTGTGTAACTACACATGGTGTTATTTTATAAAGTGTTCAAAAGCATCAGGATATAGGGATGTTAAGCAAATTGTAATTGTTTGCCTTGCTGAATAAATTGAGAATGAGACACTTCAGTCATCACAGCGGGGAGCCATGGAGTAGTTCATGTGTGTATAAGAAAGTGCTCCTGAAGGTGATGTTCTAGCTATATTAATAATAAAATAGTTTATTGGTTTGAGGAGCATCTATTTTGCAGTGCATTTTTTGTTCAGCATTAGGGCTTTCTTCAATTTGCTGAACATAAACAATGTGGCTTAATGCTCACTGTTTCATAGTGGTGGTCATTTGCTCAGCAGGCTGGGGTTTGGGCAGCAATTTATGGCAACATCTGAAAATTAAGGAAATGAAATAAAACTTTTGGCCCTAGAGCTTTGCCCCCAGTGATGGTTTGTGCTGTATAACTTGGGGCACAGAAAGAAAACTACATGAATTTGCCTGTTTAATGCCAACATGTAACTAACCTGTGTGATTAGGAACTAACAGTTATGTGAAGGCTTTATCTTTTGGGGGTTTTTTGACATGATATTGATTAGCTGAACAACCCACTTGGTATAAGAGAATAGTCTTAATGCAAAAATGGCATGCACTTTCATAGAAGTTTTTCTCTAATATTACTCTGTCTCTTAATTTCACATGTGAAACTCTAGTACTTGCATACTTTTCACATCAAAATGTTGCAAGCTAATTCTTTAACAAGAAAACAAACTTCTTACTATCAAAAATAGGTCTCATACTGGTATATTTAGCTCAGTGCCTTGTAGGGATTATTGTTTTTCTGCTCAGTTAAGTTGCTATCTTACCCCAAAAAGTCCCTATGTTAAAATAGAATCATCTTATCAGATTTCCAGATTAAACATTTTCATTTTGCAGTCTTGACATGGGGACTTGATCAAAGCTCTGAAAGTAGGGCCCAGTCTTTCCTTTCAATTTACCGTTCTCTGACAGAAAGGCTTTGCAGGTTTGCATCCCTTTAACAGACTGGCTTGATATCACCAAGTGAATAATTAATGTTGTTTATTATGCAAAGGAGGAAGAGAATGCAGCACTTGTCCTTTCATCTGCACTGAATTAGTCAGAGGAAGAAAGATTAAAAGGAAAAACAAAACATATTTCGGTGTCTGATGCTGGGCTGATATGACTGAGAGTACTGAGGTTTATTATTATCTGTTGATGCCTGTTTGCTGTCAACAGGGTCGGTATTTCCTGCAGCCAGGGCTGTATTTTCAGTGTGCTTTGACCTTTCTGCAGATAGGAACATAGTGGCAAATCGCAGCATCCAAGCCCTTTGTCGGCAGAGTCTGGGAAGGGAGAGCAGCCCAGCAATGCAAGCCCTTGTCCTTAGAAAGTCCCCAGCAGTGTCTGCTGCTCCCACCCGTTCCTGGATGGTTGTTTTGGTAACTGGAGGGCAGTGCATCCCCACACTGTGCCTGCCCAGCTCGTGTAGCTGCTGTTGTTCATGTAGTCGTGGTGACAGGGAAGCAGAGGGCAGATTCCTCAATCTCTTGTAAGGTTTTGTTTGTTCTTCTAGCTTCTGGCTGCAATTTTTGTGTTTCGGCCATGAAGTAATTTGGCTGGGTGTTTTGGGACCAGGGATTTTTTCAGCGTTACTGGTAATGTGTTTTAAGGTTATTCGTAGATAATTGTGTTTTAGAGCAGCTTGAGAGTTTTCTGCACAGCAAGGCAGAGAGGCAAGAGGGAAAGGTGTTTCTTCCTAAACCACTGTCCCCATTTTGCCTTGCTACTGAGAGTTGATTGTACAGAAAAAAAAAGCAATTCCTTTTTTATGTTGGGTCTCATGCTGTTCCTCTCAGCATTATGCCTGACCCCAGATCAGGCCCAGTCTGGATCGAAGGTTTCAAAGCAAGTCCTTGCTTTGTACCTTTTACTCTCAGCCATAAGGTCAAAATTACAAAGCTCGAGCTAATGCATCTGTTTTATCTCTGACTCTGTCTGCTCCCTGCTGTCACCCCGTTTCAGGTTTATTTCTGGTCAGAGTGAATGCTCTGGGAGAGGAGCAACTGTTGCTGGGCTCTTTTAGGAATAGCTGCACTCCAAACCAAGCCTGGGAGGACACTTTTCTCCTTGCAATTTGCAGTCGAGACTGTGGCCTGTTGTCCATGCTGTTCTCAGTTGAAACAACAAACCCTTTTCCTCCCGCAGTCCGGCAAGTTCTGCAGCAGCTCCCCACCCTGCCAGAGCCAGCCCCAGGGCCTGCAGTACGCCGAGGACGCTGCCGAGCACGAGAACATGAAGGCTGTGCTGAAGACCTCCGGCGGTGGGGAAAGCACCATGGCGCTCGGCGTCCGCACCCGGAGCCGGGCCAGCCGAGGTAGGCATCGAGGTTTCCTCCCGGCCACGTTTCTTGGGCTGGAGTAGCCACACAGTGGCCCAAACATGGGTCACGTCCCCCTTGCGTAGCACTCACAGCTGAAAAGGTGGAAGGGGAAGGAGAACATCCCAGCCGTGTTTTCATGGGGATTAAGAAGAATTTGTCTGAAGTTTCAACACAAAGGTCACAGCCAGAGTAGGGGCATCAGGAGTCCAAGCCTGCAGAAATTCTCAGTTCTCCCTGCATGATGGTGGTGACTGCCCACTGTCACCCCAATTCCTGTTCTCATCATGAAAGCAAAGAGGGCCATCTGGAGAATCCAGGATATGGCTTTCTTTTTATTTTAAATAGAAGCAAGTAGAAAGTGGCAATTTAAATTCAAGTGAAAAGACCTTGCAGCATTTTGTGGATGACTGAGGAGAGGAAAATGGGTAGGAAAAAGATGATGTGTCTTTTAACCAGCTCCCTGCTAAACTGCAAAGGTAATGGTGAAAAGTTAAAGGTCAAAAACTGCAAAAGCAACTGCAACTTGCTTTTGTCTTCCCCTCACCACTCCCATACATGTGATACATGGAAGATCATTTTGGAGTAAAGGTGATACATCAAAATTCAAGTATTTTTTTCTTTCATTTTCCTACTCTGGTATTTCTTCTTCCTCATATCTGGATATCTCACACTTCCTTTTTGATACAACTGATAGCGCATCCAGAGCATCCACCTCTAAGTCCGTGTGTGTGTAGTTTATTAAGGCTTGAAACCACGATCCTGTCTAAATCAGAGGTTTCACAGCCCCAATGTAAGAAGCCAATCAGCTAACTAAAGTACAAAGTTTAAATAATTCAAGTTGCACTGCAGTAAGCTGAACAGCTGAAGTAATCCCCTGAATGCTAACGAGGAGAGTGTCCTGATTGTGAGAGTCAGCTTGTGTTCCCCAGAAGAACAGCAGAGGAGGAAGATGGGTGAGCCAGACAGGAGCTTGTCAGGAGCACTGTTGTAACACAACTGCTGCTGACAAGAGCCAGGAGACAAGGCAGCAGAGCAAAGGCCTAATCAAAGCTGTTGTTTACTGACTTCGGGGATGTGATATAGAGTGTCCTTGTTGGTGATTTTTTAGCTGCTTGCAATTCTGCCACACCCGCTCTTTTGCAAAGCTCCCTGTCAGTGTTCACACTGCCTTCAAATTTTTTAAAAACAAAATGCACACAGAACAGTAGTCAGTAGTGGAGGAACCCAAAGATGTGTTACACAATGCTCTGTGGAGTAAGTAGTGCCAGAGCCTTGGATTCGGAAACATGGCTCACTTGTTTGTTTGTGGTTTTAACCAAAATTGCTTTCAGCTTTTCAGCTTGCCAACAACTCTTCCACTCGTAACAGAGCACACACAGTCATGCCAGGACACATACAGCTCTGTGATAAGAAGGTGGATTCTTCACTGTGAAGGGGATGAGACCTGTCAAACCAGTCTTTATGCCATTTTCTTGTCTCCTTTGCACTAGTTTGTGATACAGATGCTCAGAGATTGTTTTCTTTTTTTTTCTTTCTTTCTTTCTCTCTCTCTCTCTCTTTCTCTCTCTTTCTCTCTTTCTCTCTCTCTCTCTTTCTCTCTTTCTCTCTCTCTTTCTCTCTCTCTCTTTCTCTCTTTCCTTCAGTACAAGGGACCTGTGTTTCTGATTTCCATCAATCTCTAGGATGTGCCATGTCTCCTAGTGTTTGTGTAATAGGAGCAGAGAGAAACATGTTCACACAACACCATCCATCCTTGGCTTATAGGCAGCCTCCAGCAGGCATTTGCCAGTTGTATGGTCAAGAGCAAGACACTGAGGCTGAAAGGAAGAAAAAGTGTATATATATGTATATTGTAATTACGTTTGAGCTCTTGGCTCTCTGCTGATGCAGCAAATAGTCTAGGGTATTATTTAGAAATATTCTCCATTAGGCATAGTCTTCTCCTTTGGTTGAATTGAAGTCAGGATGACTGAGCTGCCTGCTGTAATTTCCCAAAAAACCCAATTGCAAAACCAAAGTGACGCAAGAGACTCTCTGTGTTCTTTTCCCCGAATTCACTTGCTGGACTTTTCCAGGCCGTATCGGTTCGTGGAACGCTGGCAACGACGATTCACCAAACGCAACGGACGACGCCGCGGATGAGATCATGGATCGCATTGTCAAGTCTGCCACCCAAGTGCCAAGCCAGCGAGTGGTGCCTAGAGAGAGGAAGCGGTCACGAGCAAATAGGAAGTCATGTGAGTATAAGGCTATTAAGTTGCTCAAAATAGGGAACATGCAAATATTTATGTGTATTGGTGTAGGAACCAGGCCTTTGGTAGGCAGACATGTGTTGGTAGTGGCTTGAGTGTGTGCTGATTGGCTTATGTTCCTCTTACTATTGTTTAAACAGTGTTGTATGCTGTGGGTGACTCTGTCTTCTACAGAGCTTGAAATGTCCTTAGCAGAATGAGGAGAATGGTTTATGGTGCTTTATGACAGTACTTATGCATAACTAGAGAAGTCAGATCAGGACCTCAGATGGAGACTGCTTAAAATGCTGTAACCTACTGTGAACTGGCATAAAGATTAATAGTAGTATCTGTAGCTGAATTTATTCATAAAGCAAAAAGTAGTTTGAGATATTTCGCCTTTTAAAATCTTTCTCTCTCGTGCTGTGTGCTATCTTTCCGCAGCCCTGAAAACAAAATGTCTACTGCTGCTTGGCTGCAAAGTGGTTATAGAGGAGTTTAACTTCCACTGGGAAGAAAAGGTAGCACATTTATAAGGTGGTCTTTCAATGGTGTAGTGTGGCCTTGGGGCTGAGCTGCGGCACCCAAGCTTGAGGAGTTTGGTTTCATGACTTAGTAAATCCATTATTTAAGAGGTGATGAACTTTCTGGGTTTGGGTTTTTTCCTCATGTGCAGAAACTAGTGCAAATACTATGAGAAGGATAACTACCCAAAGAACTTAAGATTTTAGTGTTTGATGTCATTGACCATATGTGGCTTTTTGACTACTTTTCCATCCATTTTTTTAGCATTTCTGGGAAGTTAGGACAAAGAGGAGACAACAACAGTGAGTGAAAAATGACACAGATTTTCCTTTTTGTGGAGTTGTTCTAATGCAATGGGTGATCAAAAACATTTGGTATTTGCTATAAGCTAGCATGTGCTGAAAGCATATTCACTTTCTGCAACATGCTAAGAAAGGAACTTCTGCATGTGGCAAGAGCAGAGGCAAAGTGGACACTCTGGTTAGATGAGCCAATCTCAAAACAAAGAAAATGGGCTGACACTGGATTGTCTGTCTTACTTTCTGTCATACACTGTGCCTTACCTCTTTGTGGCATCACCTGCTGCTACCCACTTCCCCACACAGTTGTGGTGTTCTGCACGTGCTGACTGCTGCAGTTGGCTTGTGCCTATCAAAGAAATCTCCTGTGTGTTTGCCTATTTCTGTGGTTTATCCCTATTTCCATGGTTTATCCCATGCTAAAATATTTCCTCTGTTAGCAACACTGTCTTCATAGACACATTACACCAAAACCTCTTATTCCTAATTTTTGCCAGATATCTTTTTCCCAAGGAATCTCTTGCTGCAGAAACAACAAAACAGGACAATGATAATAAAAATACTAGATATTTTTCAATGGAACTGTCTTTTATACTCAGTAAAAACACTAACAGGGATTAAACATTCAGTAAATGTTTAGGCTGGGGCTGATTTCCATTGTAATTAATCATGATAGAATCCAGCTCTTGTGCTTGTTTGTTCTTCGAGATCTGGATGAGACTCTTAAGTGGGTTAAAAGGCAGTTTCAAAACAAACATAAAGTTCAGTAGTTTAGTGTCCCTTTCAGCTGACATGTGCAAAAGCGTGGAAGGAAAATACCCTAACTGAATTGTTTCACTGTGATAGATAGTCTATATACCTGGATGATGAATTAATGAAGTTGTTTAAAATACATTCAGCTGGACTGATAATGTGACATCTCCAGGAAATGTAGAGAGATCAGCCCTTGTTAATGCACAATGTGAGCTAAATGAGCAGAAGATATTCCAGTTAGAAACACATAAACACATTAAAAAGTAGATTTTTTGGCATTTCTCAATTATTACCTGCAAAGCAAAGAGACCCTATTATCTGACAGGTTTGATTCACCACCTTCAGTCTTCCGACTCCCATACACATCTTTTGGCTTTTGCCATGAGCTTGGTATTCAATCCATTCATGGACATCAAAGAGAAACTCACTTGAAAGGAATTATTTTCTCTGTGCATCATGTTGCATACATCTCATTGCTTTCAGTGGAGGACTGGAAATCTTGTCAGGCTGACAGCATTCAGAAAAGATTTTAGTGAGCATGAACTGAGATACATGTTTTTAGCAAAATCAGAAACCCAGAAGATTTATATGCGGTTGCACTGTAAATATTTGCTGTGGTTCCGGCAGAAGGTTCTCATGGGCAAGGGATTTTTTCCCATAAAAAAGACAGTGAAATGTGAAATAAATTTTAAAAGATTTTTAAAATAATTACTCAAGTCATTTATAGCTGGGGGAAAGCAGAAGTAGGCTTGTGGGAAAAGTTACGTTAAATTCAAGAAGTGGTTGCAATGGGAAAACGAGACATCTTGATGTGTTCCTTTGAAGCATTTTACATTTTGTGGTTGTTGAGCAGTGTGACCATATCTGGTATGCAGAGACCTTGGTTAGGTCATAATGATGTAGTAGAGTTTGAAAGCTCAGGGTAATCATCAGAGCTATAAAATGGGAGGAGGAATAAGGCAGGGAGTCACCCAACAAAAGACAGATGGAGATGTCTGTATCTGTTAGTTGAAGATAGGAAGGGTTACTGATAAATCAAGATATTACTAGTAGGAAGGAATTTGTTCAGTGGGAGCTGAAGTGAATTACAGAAATCTAAGGTACATGGTAAGTGCGTAACAACTGAGTTCCTGTGATGATCTGAAGAAAGAGATTCTGTGGAAGATTTTCAGGATAAAATGTGTCATTTAGAAGTACCGCAACCAACTGGAAGTCCAACTGGAAGTTACTGCCTTACGACAGGTGTTCAGTGACCTGTCTACAGATATACTGGAGTGTATTTGTTCATTAGAAAGCCACAGGATCGAATGAGACACAGAAACTGAAATGCTCTGTCACCCCCTCGAGGTAATCATTCAAAGACAGCCTTAAAGCAAGTTGCCATGGGAAGCTTCTGCTAGTTTTGTTTTTCTCCTTTGTTTATATTCTGTGTGTAAAAAACAGACCCCAGTCACTAGAGATGACAGTTCAGCATGTTTTAAAAGCATAAAATTAAACATTAAATTAAGTTGAAAATACACAGTTTCTGTTCTTGAAGTCTGAGGGCAGCTTTCTGTGAGAAGCTTTTCTGTAACATCATTGGGAACTGTTCAACGAAATAAAGATAATATAATTAGGATTGTCTGGTTTTCCTATCAGTTTAGGAAAGCCTTCACAAATGATGCCATAACAAACAATGAGAGCAAGGGAAAGTTGGGATAAGGACATTTTAAGAATCACTCTACTTGCTATTCTAAATTTCATAAAGACTAGAGGTATCATCCATAAGATACAATTTTTACTTAACTATATTTAATTTAAGAGGCCCCCCCAAAAAAAAAATTAAAAAATCATAATAGAAAACAAGAAGATACTACTCTTTCCTGTCCTGGCTGTCTATTTAAATATAGATCCCTTAACAGAAAATCTGTCTTCCCAGGATTAGACTCTTGCTGAGGTGCCACCTCTGTGGTCTCATTGGACTGGATGGATCTGTGTCAGGAGAATGATACAATTCCTGTGAGTCAGCATCAGGAAAAATCATATTCCAGTTTATTAAACATGAATAAGCATATGGAAGATATTTGCACTAATTCTGGCATACGCAGGGCCACACTTGTGAATGCTGAGCCAAACAGAGTTATATATTCCTAAGGAAATAGCTCTTTAAAGGTTCAGCACTGTTTGCATCTAGATCTTCTTCTGAGCCTGGATGAACTCTAATGTAGGGCCTGGGTGTGACTGGTATTTGATGCTGAGTAGCTCAGTGATGGTTTTATCAGATGCTGCTGCAGACACTGCAAGGGGATGCCACAATGAGAGACTTGTTTTCCCGCACATGGTTTTATCTCAGAGTGTCTCTGTGTGTGTGCACACTCCTAGAACTCTTAGATTTCATTAAAATTGAAAATCTGCTTTAGATTTGAGTTAGAGAGGAGGGTTTGGAACACATAATAATTGAATCACAAGTTAATTTAATATTCGAGTGAGATAACTTGATCAAACTGATTTGTGATGTTTAAAAAAGACAGAGACATGATAATGCCTTGTTCTTCTATCAGGCCTTGAAATCATGTGCTAGCCTAATAATATACCCCATGACAGACCCTCGAGTTATGGAAACATCTCATAAGGATTTATTGATTTATTTGTATAATGGCTTGCAGGGAGTAAAAAATTCTTACAGTCGTGATGCAGAAATGGGTCTGAGGCACCACGTGAGTGGGTGGAGATAGGAATTGAGTCAAGTTTACCTGAATCCCAGACAAATAAACTCAGGGCTGGTGGATTAAATTTAACGACAGAACATCCTAGGTCAGGTGTTTCACACTGTAACAGTGAAATAGGAATCAGTTTGCTGTCATCAGGTGCTAAAATGTGGGAAAGAGCTCTGCCAAAGCACCAGGCATGGAGACCAGCTTTTGACAGGTTTTAGTACCACATGCAGTGCTGCTTTGGAATAAACATGTTTGTAAGCAAACAAAATACTACATGAGACACTTTTTGAACCCAAAGGTGCATGTTTTTTGTTGAGTATTCATAGGATGTATTATTTAACTTTTTCTTCATATTTTTGTTATTTTCATTATTTTTCAGTTTCATGTCTCTCCGCTTACTTTTTCTAGCTTTGAAAATGAACAGAAGTGCCAAAATACCAGGAGGGAGACTGTTCTTCTGGTATAGTCTGACTAATAGCAGGAGTTAATGGAAATTATACTTTTTAAAAAAATGAAAACCTTGCAAGAAGAAAGACTATATAAAATGCTTTAAAGGCAAACAACTGCACTTAGAATTTGCAATTAATTATTTAGGATTTGAGTAGCTGGATCCTATCAGGAGTTAGAGTACAGGGCAGAGTAATCTAGTTAGTGATGCATATTTAGGAACCATTCTTGCAGTCAGAAAAAGTAAATGTATGTTTGATGGTATTCAGTACCAAAGTCTGTCCCTACACAAAGTACTGAGCCTTCAAAGGTCAATACCTGGTTAATAAAAAGGTAATTACTGAATGAAAACAGAATGTGAGATAAAGCACTTAGAACTCTTGCAGCTGGAAGGTTATCTCCATCGGAAGCCAAGCTAGCTTGTGTCTTGGATGCCTTTTATGTAATGCATTCTTTCATCCTTAGGATGGCAAGATCTTTTCAAAAATAAGAGAACTAAACTCCATGAACTACAGTAAATAAAAACACAAACAGTAAATTAAAATTATTAATAACAGTTAAAGAATTAATAATAAATGCAGTTGACCACAGTAAGCTGTAGAAATGTATCAGATGTATCTGATCAGGGTGAGGTCTCTGTAGCCCCATATTTTCATCAGTGCCAGAGGCCAATATCAACAGCTGTAGAACAAACAGAAGTAGAATCATAAAAGCACAGAATCATTCAGGTTGGAAAAGACCTCCAAGTTCATCAAGTCCAACCTTTGACCGAGTACCACCATACCTGCCATTAAGTTGCATAACCATTAGCCATTAGCCATTAGCTGTGTAACCCAAAGAACCTGTCATGAATTTTCATAGTTATAAGTCCGTGTATTAATTTAAATATTGAGGCTGAATAGCTGGTTCCATGATTTCAGTTTTGTTCATTGTAATTGACAACATATAGAATTGTGATTGTTGATATTAATACCATTTCTAAGTTGGCACAGAATTATTTATAAGCGTTCAGTTCCTGCTTTACAATGTGTATCATGGGTTTTTTTATAGCTTTCTTTTAAGTTATCTGATCTTGACGGACAGGGTTAGACATTCTACTTTTTGAGTGTTGAAATGTATAGTACCTAATATATTTTGTTGGCAATCTCCATGAGTTTCAGACTGTATCTCTCATACCTCAGGGTTTGTTCAAGAGTGTTTGCCTGGTCCTAGCACTGTAGAGCCAACTTGCAATTGTCCTATACAGTTCTACATCATGTAGCCTTCAAAACAAAAGGGTTTTTGAAAGGCTGCTTTAAAAATCTAGTTTAAAAAATTGCTTGTAAAAGACTCTTAAATTCATTTTCCACTCACTATCTTAGAGGAATCTGTGAGTCATTTCTAGAATGAGTTTTATTCTGATAGAAATTAGTTCTTTTGGGGCTCCTAGCCTCAAGCTTTCTGCTTGAAACAGCTTCTTTTTTTTTTTTTTTTTTTTAATAAAAGACAGATATCAAATTAACCCAGCCTGCACCAATGTGTACCTTCCTTAACTTTACATTGGATTCCTGTACCGATATTAGAGATACTATGGATTTTAGTATTTGCTCCAAACTGGGCAGTGTTGTTGCAATACAGCAGCAACAATTGATCTGGGAAGTCAGAATTAAATCTGCAATGTTTACAAAAAATACCTATCTTTTTTCTCTGTTTATTTCACTTCACAGGGAGAAGAGAGATGCAAACACTACACAAACATTCACATGTACATGTACATTACAACACCCAAGCACAAAGGGCGTCATGTGGGAACAAGGAGAAAACTGGTGCTGTGATGGGTAGTCCGGGGTGGTTTTAGAGTGACTTTCACCTCAAGGGACTAAATTCCCGTCCAGGTGAAGCCAGTGTCCCCCCAGGATCTGACAGCATAGACAGACCATCCTTGTGCTGTGTCCCTGACACTGGGAGAACCAAATGCAACTTCCCATGGGCTTCTAGACAAGGACTTAAAAGTGTTCGAATCTCTCTGGTCATCTCTTCTTGGCCAAAAGGCACTTTCTTAATTTCAGGAGAGAGCAAGCTGAGGGTAATGCAGGAGAAACTGGCAGGAGATGAGCAGCCAATAAAGATGATGTCAGTATTATATGTTGGAAATAAAGCTGTTCCTGTTCCCTGATCACAGCATATTGACATTTTCTATATAAATACTTCCATTATGGTACACAGTTTTGCTACTTTTTCAACTGTAGTTCTGTAGGGGGAAAAAAAACTTTCCTCCATTTGTTTGCATCTTACAGGTGATAGAAATTGTTTTCACTTTTGCCAGTTTCCCATTTACTGCATCAGTGAATTCATCTACGTTACCCTCTGGTTTTTTTTTCATTTTAATTGATGTCTTTTAAAGGTAAAGGCTTTTGAATTCTTGTCACAGGATTCATTCCCGAAAGTAGTTTTAAATAAGTTAAAAATAGTTTAAAAATATGGATAGTAGAGTTGCACACCATTAGTCCAAAGTTGATAGGATATGTATTTTGTTTGCTTTCTTTCTGTATTAAAGTAACTTCTAAACTTATCTCCAGTCAGTAATTTATTCCTTATTTGCATCATCCTTCTCTCCTGAAAGATGATGATTTTCAGCATCCTAGTAAGAGCTCTGCAGCAATGAGTTGCTGGCTGACAAAATCGCTGAGTTCTCCTGGAAAGCACTGCATCTGAGAACAAGAGAAAGCAGAGAGGCACAGGGTAGCTTTTCACGCTGCCTTACGAAAGAAATGCGGTAACAAATACCATCAATCTCCTGTGCTGCTTTCCCGAGCATGGCACTGCCACAGCTGCCAAAGGGAGCCCTCTGCTGCCACCGAGGAGATTAGCAGCAGGAGCTGGGAAGGCAGGGATTTGCTGGGATGTGAGTGTCAGAAGTGTCTGGAGGGAAATCTCTCTTAGAAGATGAACACAAATGTTTCACAAAGAGCTATTTTGCATTTGTCTTGCCCCAGCACTACGGCCAAGAAATATTTTTGTGTGTGTGTGTGTGTGTGTGTGTGTGTGTGTGTGTGTGTGTGTATTTATATATATGGTTTTCTCTAGGCAGAAAAACACCACCTGATTAGTGTAATTACGAGATTGTTTTGATCACAGTTATTTTACATCTGATGGGCTCATAGAGATGATGCTTTTTGCTGTTTTATTTCCCAGCATGGATGCCTAATGGGGATAATTAATTTGCGTTGCACAGAGCCTGGGTGCTCAAGTTCCTCTGCCAAGTCACTCTCCAAGAGACATCTCCATGTTCAGAGCCTGATAAAGCCCCTTGTGGATCATTCTAAAATTCCTAATGAAATGTGAAGGCTGCAGGCCTGAAACACTTAACTTGAGATGGTTTGCTTTTTGTGTCCCATCTCCTGTCTTTGCCCAACCTGTGCATAGTTAATGCATGGTCTGGTCTTGAAAATAGTGTGTAGTGACTCAGTCATGACTCTCTAGATCCTCAGTCATGCAGACTCGTTTGTTGGTGAGTTTTATGCTCTTGATGCTTTACCTGTTATCAGTGGAATGACTTCTGACTGGTGAAGTTAAGTGGGAGAAATTATGAAAGAGGCGGCAGCAGGATTGGTTTTAGTAGTTAACTCTTTATAGTGGAATTTAAGTAAGTCCTGAAAATTAAGTGGATTTTGTCACAGAAGGATTTCAAGGAAAGAGTTAAATCTTCCTTTCTGCTCTACTGTTGGGACTGTGTAAATGATGACTTGTGAAATACATAAAGTTGGAAACTTTAACAGTTTCAACTACATGTTAAATATTACTTTGAAAATCTGTATGCTCTTCATGCAGCCCAGGTTCTCTAAAGCAATGTTACTTTTTGTTCCCTATAACATAAGCCACCTGGAGATGAAAAACAAGTTTAGCTTTCTTTATGAAGGGCCTGTTTTCCTTTCACACCACTAGACTCCTCTTTATGTCACAGCCACCATAAGTTACACCCAGAGGTGATTGTGAACTACAAAATTGCTTGTTAGGAGAGACTTGTGCCATCTGTGAAGTGTTGACAGGACTCAATGCAAAGCTGCAGGATCATAATAATACATAATAATGTGTTGGTTCCAAGAGCTTTCTATGTGGCTGACCCAGACAAAGACCACACTTCAGTTGTCTCTACTTCTTTAGAGAAGTATGTGATATACTCCAAAAAATTGCCTACAAATCTCTGTAAGAAAACCTCTACACATAATGTTATGGTATTTCTATTAAGCATTTAGGCCTACTCATATTAAGCAATGATATATACATAATTAAACACAACATATAGACAGTGGCATAAAAACATGACAAGGAATAAAATAAGAAAATATGAGCAAGATTGTCTGGATTGAGCTTTTGAGTTGCAAATTAACATTGCCGGACTCATCGTAGTAAAGTCCAAGATAATATATTAAGTGTAAATATATGAGAACATAGACCAAGTGTGCAAGCTGCATGTGAGAGGTAACAGAAAAAGAAACCTAAGATATATTAAATGAAATTAGATGATGGAGCTGGCCTGTATTGTCTTATAATCTGCCCTTCCTGCTGTCCTCACTGTGTAATTTACAGCCACGTGGAATTTTCTTTGTTCCAAATGAGCAAATTGAAGCTGCATTACCTTTGCAGATGGGACTGAAGGAAACTTCTGTGGCTGCCACGTCTTTGTAGCAGGAGTGGCACTCATTCTGTGACTGCCTGGGCAGGAGAATGGTCATATCTATTCTGCCTTGCAAGTGACTCACACAAATGTAGACGCACATGCCAAAAGCCATTGCAAATGCAAGAATAAATGGCGCCAGCCCGACTGATCTTTACTGTTTGTTGAATCTTAAAAAAAAAAAAGGTGAGGAGAGAGGAAATTAGAAGTGCTATTTCCTCTTTAAAAAAACAACCAAATGCTAGATAATTATATTCTCTGACAAAGCTATGCTTAGGGAATTACTCTTATTTAAAACTTTTCCAGTGTAGTGTGAGGGGGCTATGTATCTGTGTAGATTTTGATCCAACAGGCAGAGTCAAATTCATTGAGTTCATCATAAGCACACTGCATTCTGCCAGGATATCAAATAAAATTCTAGATTTCACGATTAACAAAGAATATCATACCCTCTAACCCCAGAAAAACAACATTTAGTTTCTTGGTTATGGATCTCAGCAGGCCTTGCTTGTGACAAGAGTAAAAGTTATTTTCTCTCTATGTTATGTTTCTTTAGCAAATGTTTTAAAAATTGCTTGAAGAACCTAAAAGGTCATTTGAAAGTCTTATTTTTATTGTCACTGCCTCCAAAATACATTCCATAACTCGGTTTAATGTGATCTGCAGCAGGCCAAGAGTTTTACAAGCCAAGATATTATGTCTAGTCCACTTAAGAGACACGACAAAGTTCAGTGAAGCAGGGAGAGTGAAGATCTGGGTTGAGAAATGTAATTTTGCATTGCCTGTAAAACAAGGAAGGAAAAAATCTCCCTGCATTCAGTTTTGATGACTTTCCTAAGGTAGAGGAACCCTACCAAGCGTTTTATGAGGAAACAAACAAATGACTGAGGACATCTGTTTAACAGAATGTCAAGATAAGGTTCACCCACCTCCCAGAGCAATTTTTGCTCTTGGAGATAACTCAGCTTTCTCCTGGTTTCATCAGCCACAAGTCTCCATATTTAACAAGTCAATGCAGAGAATAGTGAGGCTGGAACTTGTGTTACTGTGGATCCTGCACCCATCCACTGTATCTTCAGATGAGAAAATGCACTGTAATTTGTGCATATTAGATACAATTTTTATATGAAGAGGTCCTTTATCAGACCACTTTCATCTCCCAAGTACGTAATACTTCAAACACTAAGTGGCTTAATTCGTGTCAGACTGGCCTGTTGCATTTTAGGGTTAAGAATTCCCTCGTTTGAGTCTGGACCATGGCACTGTCAGCTGTTATCCTTCCGGTTGCCTGTTGCTTTCATCTTGCCAGTAGCCACAGTACTTTGCAGTATTTGGCCCCACACACTTAGTTTATACAAGTCAGCAGCCATTAGTTTTTATGGGAATCATTCTGTCACTGAAAAGATTCTTCACATCTTTGCTTTTTATTATTTTCTTGACAATCTCTTAATGACCACCAAAGTTGTGCATTGTTTGGAGCTCTTTTTTTCTAACTGCTGGCCTTAATACCGTACGTAGCTAGAATACCTTAAACCCAGGTTATCATTGTCTGTATTAAAGGAGAGCCAAGTTAGAACAGAGGGATGTTTTGTTTAATTACAGCTGTGTATGTCCCAACAATTTGTTGAGTATTGTCATTCCTACTTCTTTTGCAGTGGCATAAAAAATACAAGTCTGGGATTGGTCTCCAGACTTCTTATGTGAATCATTCAGCAAGCCCAGAAAAGACAATTGTCTTTACCACCTGATACATACAGGATTTCTTTTCTTCAGTCATCAAAGGGTTAATACAAAAGGATCTCGGTCTAATACTTTAATATGTTTGATAGGTAGGCATCTGGAGATTCAGAGACTTGACTTTAATGTGAAAAAGACTACTTGTTTTTCTATGAAGATGGTTTCTACCATGGTATTTTTAACTCCTGATTATGATTTCTGAATATAAACTTGTGTTGTTTTCTTCAAAGAGACCTATATGTTATTGTAAATGCATTTGGCTTTTCCTAGTAAACTAGTAATTCTGTCACTCAGGCTGATGGAGGAATTTAAGCAACTGTGTTCTGCTTGGAGGAAGTTACAAATGCACATATTTCCCTTTCAGTTGTTAGAGTCTCAGCTCAGTTATTTTTGCAATAGCAATTGTACTGACCTAAAGAAGGTTGTTCTAGATTTATCTTGTCATAAATAAGAGCAGGATTTAGCTTAGTCCAGTACATAAGCAGTGCTAGCAGAGTACATAAGTTCCTATGAAATGTTTACAAACAGGAATAACTATTTGTTCCCTTCCTGTCTGACAAGAAAAAATGGCTTTGTTTTACGGTAGTTACTGTGTTCAGTTTGCAAATGTGAGTGAGTGAGTGAGTGAGTGAGTGAGTGAGTGAGTGAGTGAGTGAGTGAGCCTGGTCTGAGAGACTCAGGGATGTGTGAGACCAGTCATGAACACATTTAGTTTGACACTTCTGCAGAAGTGTCTAAAACATGGAAATTGGTTCTACATTTGGTTTTCCAGTTCACTTTTGCATCAGTGGGAAGATGTAATGTCATCTAGACAGTCCCCTTGGGAACATTTGGTCTCCTGAATGCATATTTTTTAGCATGATACTGCTGTCTGGTGGCCAAGCAAGCTACAGTCCATGTTTGGCTGTTGATGTTACAGAGGGTACAGAAAAAAGCATTCAGGGGAGAAGCAGTGCAGGCAGATAAGCAGGTGAAATGCACAGGGAAGTCTTTGGGTTTAATATGACAGAAATGTTTCTTCTGCACCTTTCTTGGATTTGTTCTTCCACTTCTGATTCAGTTCATTTTGGTACAGAAATAAGCATTGAGTAATTCACTGAAACCTTAAGATCTTAAGGTATTCCACAGCATATGTCTAGAAATTAACATTTGTCACCATGGACATTATGGATATCAAATCTGAGAAGCCAAAAAGAGTGCCAGTGATGAGAACTGATGCAAAAGTCCGATCGGGTATCCTTCAACAAGGAGACCAGAGCATTTTCTGATGTTTATTTCCCTTCTGGTAGTACTTTTTTTGTCTTTCTTAACTTTATCAGTTTCATTTAACCTTGTAGTGTTTTAAGCTAAGTATTGTTAAATTTGGGAGATGTTACTGATCAGTATTGTAGGAAAAACTGAGTATCCTCAAAGGCTGTCATGCAGACCCCTGGTGGTGTTTAATAATACAAATAATGTAGGAGAAAGGAGTGAGCCTTGAAAAAAGGTTCTCAAGTAAGGGTTTGATAATGGAGGAGCTACGCACATGGCGTTCCCAGCTCATTGGATGAACCTCAGTAAGTGATGAAAGTGGTTTGACTATCAAACACAGATCCCATTTGTTCGACCTGCATGGTACCAAATGTTCAACTATGCCATATTCTTCCTTTATCTTATCCCCTTGTTCTCTATGCCAATCCATTCCCTCCTCTCACTCCTGCTCGACCCTTGAGTGTGACCACCCAGTTTCAGTTACATGGACTGAGTATCTCAATAAATTAGAGACGTTCATTGTGTTAAATGATGCAAGAACTCCTTGGCCACTATTTGCAATTGGTTTCTCTAAGATTAGTTTCTTCTAGAGTTCACTATTTCGAGGCTCCAACTATATTCTGTTCAACATGAAGTCACTGTTTATGCTCTGCATGCAGCTTGAACTTCTCAATGTGCATTTTGTACTTGAGGAACATCAAAGTGTGAACACCCCACCTGTGTCTTGAATTAAAGCCCATCCACCTGAAAATCACAGCACCAGTGAAACTAGGAGGACAGACACTGATGCTCAGTGTGTGCAGTCACACAGTCACTTGTTTCTGAATGAAAAAGGCAATCACAAATTTTGAAAGTCTTGTCAGGGCTAGTGTTCAGAACACTTCATGGACAATTAAGAAACAAGATTTTGGCTTAGATTTATAATTTAAATTCAGCTAAAATCCTGCAGACTACCAATGGCAAAGATGACACAAATGGTGCTAGGATGGGGGAACATTACAAAAGAAAGGGGAGCATGTATGAAAACAGTAGTTTTAATTATTTGGATCAACTATAAAGAGGTCAGTTTTACAGTCTTCTAACTTTGGGGGGGAGGGTTTTACACATTTTAAGGGTCTCAAAGGATTTAATAGTCATAAATTCAATAGAGCCCTATAAAGATCCCAAAGCACTTTTAAAAAATTCTTATGAAATTATAAAATAATAGGGCAGATGATACTTTCTACAGACTGAAAATCAACTGATATAATTTCAGAGAAAAAAAAAAAGAAGTCTTAAAAAGCTGGGGTATTTTTTCTTAAAACTTTTTGTTGACTAAATGTAAAATGACAAATGTATTTTTTCCTGACTGTTTAGAGTTGCTGAGTAATTGATGCTCCCATGAATTTGCCATAGGGCATTACTCAGTGTTTCTGAACTTAAGGCCCTGAGTAGATAGCAACTTTTGATTTGATTGAGCTTGCATGTTAACAGGGTTTTTTGCAGCTAAAAGTCTTATGTAATTATTGATTCTAATTGTTTGCATTTTCTTTGTTGTTTTTGTTTTCTTTGTTTTCTTTGGGGTTTTTTTTTTGTTTGTTTTGCCTGCTTTTGGAATTCATGACAATCCAGTGAGAAGGACACTAAAGAGTGGGCTAACACCAGAAGAAGCCAAAGCACTGGGCCTCATCAGCACTTCTGAGATGCAGGTTTGACATCCCAGAGGTGGCAACAAGAAGAGCTGTTCATCTGAAGCACACAGGCTGACAACCCTTCAGTGTGGCATTGAACTGCCAGCCTCCTCTGCTGCTCCCAACATCCTGTCCTCTGGTAGTTCTCTTTTAATAAGCAACAGAAAGCAAAACCTCACATCCAGGGCAGAAGAAGGGTGTGCCACAGCTCAGCATGACATCCAGATGGTAACTGAGGAAGCATTTGAGTGTTCCTAGGTGAAAGCACATGGCTTCTTCTTCTCATGGTGTGTTGGTGTGGGTAGGAGGGGGCTCTCTGAGTTATCTGTCATTATGTGAGCTGTGTTTACGCTGGCTTTCCTTGTGCCCTGTTTTAGTCATTGTAAATGTATGGCGTTTTGTCAATGCAAGGAACAGTCCTTAAAGAGGCAAAATAACTCCTGTTACAGCAACCCCAATTTTCCTGAAGCAGATTCATTAAGCAAAGATGCACAGTCTGTGCAACCCTGTGGTTTGTTGGGTTTTTTTTAATTATTTTGCCACCAAAGAATGTAAAAATGTATGTGTACCTTTGTATATGTACAGAATGAATGTGTGGACATGTGTGCATGTGTCTGTACATATACAGTCATGGTGTGAAATCATGCTCTTGCTGAAGCCAGCTGGACCATGATTTTCACTGTGGGGCCTTACTGTTCCACCTGGACAGGAGGAAAAGAATGTCTTTTTTGCAGGAACTCAGTGTTGTTCAGCGATTCACCCTGTGGGGCAGGCCACAGCCTGCAACACAGGTGGAGAGTTTAGGATGGTGAATTCACATGCATTAATGCACACCTGTGCTGTACATAGCAGCATGCACACAGAGGAGAGAGCACAATCCCTCCCTCTTGCTGAGCTACGGTTGTGCTCTGCATTTGTACAGTTTCAGAGAGATCTATGTCAACAATTTCGCATACTCGATAAATGCATTTGGATGCTAAGATCAAGAAGTTTTGTTCACTTGCCTGTGCCCTTCATGCTGCTTTTCTCTGCTGCAAGATAATGTGGTGGTGATTTTATTTCAATATAATGAATCAATAGCCCTGCTAAAAAGCCTGCTGTGTTTTCGCTGTTCTTTACTGGGTTTTTTTGTGATTATCCTTGATACAAGTGGAGTGGCTACCACAGTAAACAACTCCAATATATTTGCCCTTATCTCACTGTTTTATAACTGACTTTTATAACTGCCCTCAGCATGTTTGAAGAACCTTTAGTCAACTCATCTGCCTTTAAGTGGAGGACATATACAGCAGCAAAGATTAATTGAACACAGTCACCCCAGCCAGTGCTGAAGTATTTTGAAGAGAACTGCAAACAACAATAACATAAAAGGGAACTTTTTAAGCCAAAGTCTGTATATGGCCAATTGATCCTCAAGGATGCACAAGATTGTCTCTTTCCATTGCCTTAGCCTCTAAGATTAAGGGTATGTCTGCACAGCAGTAACAGCTGAGACTTCCTTCAAGCTGCTTAAATGAGGAACTGCAGCAGTTTAGTCATGGGAACAGGGTTTGATTTTGGCTGCAAAACACACACTTGGAAATTAGAGTTAAATAGTCTGTGCTGGGGTCCTAATGCCATAGCTATGTTGCTGCTGGCACCCAGGCTAGGTCAGGTACTTCACGCTGTTCTACTCTAGTCTCTTTAAGGACGGGATAATTGCTGAAGATTGTTCAGGAGAGTTGAACCAAACACAATAAACCTTTGAAACCTTGGTCATCCGTCCCATCACATTGAGCACAGCATCCAAGTGATGAGAGAGCCAGGCAGCTGACAACACTGCAGTGAGGCCTGTGGCTGAACATCCTACCTGTGCTGTCCACCCTCTTGATTGTAACATTTCATTCTTTGTCTGCCAATGCCTTGGATCTCCCATGGAGTAAAAAGTCACTAATGAGCCAGGCTTCTTAAGAACAGCATTGAGTTTGATGTGGTTTTCCCCTCAACTTGTCAAAAAGCTAATTTTACAAGTAGACAGAAGGCAGTCGTTGGGTAATCAATATAATACGTTGTGTATTTGAAGGCTGTGGAAAGGAGGAAGATAGTTAGGAAACAGAAGTGGCATATAACTATTTTCACTGTAAAATATGCAAGACCTACATGAATCTGGATTTTAAAGTGGATCTTTATGTGCTGCTCACCATTATGGACTTTTAAAATCTCGCTTAAGGATGCTTAGAACAAAGAAATGAAGGTAATGGGGGTTCGTGGAGGTGTTTGAAGTCTGAAACAAGAGGAAGACACCCTGAATGTAATGGTCATGTTGAACTGTGCTACTTGCTAAGTGATAAAAGAAGAAAAATGCAACAAACTGCATTTATGCTGACAGAGTTCTTAAATTTGATTGGAGAGAGAAAATCAAACGAGTCTTTAAAAATTAATATTTTAATTAAAATATGCTGAATGTGCAAAATTGGTGACCACTTGGCTGTTGATGGCCACTTGCTAACAGGGAACAAATTTGTGTTTCATTTAAACATAGTACAGCATCTGTCTATGAAACATAACATGCCTGATGAATTACTAATAGTTGGGCATATGGATTTTCCAAATCGGCAAAATTTTATATTCTCCTTTTCAAGGAGATCATTAAATATGGGGAATAATATGGGTTAGAATAAGTTCAGTGGAAACGAAAGGTAGTTTCTTTCAGATTCTCTGGATGCAAGTGTCTTACATGTGAAGCATATTCTTCCTTTTCTGTTTTCCCATTGCATTTGTTTTTCTGTTTTTACCCTCTACCTGTTAAACTGATACCAACTTTTCTGAAGAATAGCTTGGTCTTGTTTATTCTGACTATGTATGTAGTCAGATAAATTCCACTGTCCTCAGTATTTATTGCAACAAGATCATCAGACACAGTGTAGTGCAGTAACTACAGAAAGATTTCCTTTCTGGTCAATGGTAAAAGTGACCAACTAATCTGTAAGGTGGCAGTATTTCCTCCAGAGTCTGCCAGCATGTCCTGACTGTGGGAATATCTTTTTGTACCCCTTCATCTAACTAGTGGATTCCAGAGGGATTCATTATATCTGTATGCCTCTCTCTGTCTGTCTAGTGAGGCTGTAACCTTCAGGTTTTGAGCTGCTGCCTGCCCTTCCATCAATGGAAGAGCCCACCATCAGGATGTGACACTTGTTTTGAGACAAGCTTTGTGTGAGATATGGATTGGTTTGTGACAAATATATAAGTCTTGGACACACACTGTAGTAACACGTGTTCCATTTCTCACTTAGAAATCCATGAAGGCTGTTTTTAAACGTGCAGCCATAGTAACTACCTCTCTTCCCTTTCCCATCGAACCAGTCAGCAGCAAATGCAGTGCCCCAAGCTTTTTATCTCAAAGATACAAAGCTCTCAGAGTCACTGCTGGTGTTCATTTCAGCACCTATCTCCTGCCAATAACTTGTCTGTCTGACTGCCACCATAACGCCTTCCTGACCTGCATGCTGAGGTAAACTTTAGCACATGAAATAGCCTCCAAAGGGAGGCTATGCTAATTTTCTTTCATCTCACTGGGTGTTTAAAAGCAGACTGCATACAAATACTTTCTATAATCTCACTCCGAAGCAAAGATAAGGCTCAGTAGCAGTTGTGTGGCTGCAGTGAAGAAACCTTCAGGGAATTCTTGTGTGCCACACTCGAGAGTAAAAGATCCCTCACAAAAGTTAAACTCATCACTCTTCACCTTTCAGTCAGGCCAGGCATCAGGCTTATGGATTCCAGATGTTTTATAGCCCCTTGGCTGTTACATCTGACCTTTCTGTTTGATAGCTCCTTGTCCATAATCCAAAATAAACCAAGGAAAAAAAAAAGAAAAAAGAAAAAAAGGTTGTTTAATAAGGGTCCTTCTTTCTCCCTTAAATACTGGAAGCAGCATCAAACATGGTTTTCAAAATACATTTCTTTTTCTCTTTTGACACCCTTTTTTGGTAAATCTTTGCAGTGTCAGCAAAGTAAGGCATCAGTTTTGTAGATAGACAAGACTTTGGCTTTAGCATAATATATAATCACATGTGACCATCAAGACAAGGGTTAATTTCCCATTTTAGCAGAAATTTGGAGTCAGAGTCTTGATGTGAGTAAAATCCAAGGGCGTCCTGCAAGGTTTTGCAGGACAGCACCTTAAATCCCTGGCATGCTGTGCTCTAAATGTACCCTGGCCAACACTAAAAACTATTGAGAAGTTACTTTTGAGGACTTCAACAACCACTGCAACCCTGAGGGGTGCGATGCCACTGTAGGTGCCGTAAATGATTTCTTTTGTCAGGCACCTGCCCTGCAGCAGGCTCCCTGGGGATGCAACAACAGCAAGTGACTGTCCAAAATGCTTTGGAAACCTTGTGGCTGATGGCAGAAGTCTGGGCTCAGGCTCACTGTGCAGCTCTGGTTATTGCAACGCTTTGATTTCACAGAGGTGAAATGGGAACAAGGTGTCAGCCCACGAGTTTCACATCCTTCGTCCTTCCACTGCAGCTCACAGGTGCCTGTGCTGCCTGCCTCTGTCCAAAGGATGCACAGGGACATGGTGTTAGGCAGAAGCAGGAGCATATTCCTCTCTCCTTTTCACTCCTGTAGCTCACTGCACACGTTCCAATCCTCCCATTGCCATCAGGGTGGGCTGTGTGTGCCCTGGAGGGGAGCCTGACCCCAGGGCACAGTCAGGTGGTGGCTCTGTGCTTCCAGCAGCAGGATGCCAGAAACACTAGTCTAAGCTGGAATGGGTATGACTGTTGATGTTACTCTGGAGGAAAACCTGCCAGGTACCTACAGGCTCTGAAAGAAAATAAACTGAAGTGTTTTTGAAAGAGAAAATGTTTGGTTGTAGGCAACTATGGAAAATCATTCACAAACACTTGAACAGCATGTAAAGCCCACCTTCCTTTGCTTCAAGTGGGGCAGTAACTGGCTCAATTGGCATTTCAGATGTGACCCCAAGAAGTTTTTGGCAAGCAGTTTAATAGTTATGTAGCGAGTAATGCAAAGAGTTTCAGAGATGTTGTATAGTTTTATGTTTACGCCAAAAGAAAAAACTTCTAATTAGTCCATTTCACATTGAGTGGCAGATAGAGATATATTTTGTTTAATCACTATCTAATACAGAGGCTTCTGTGAAAGAAAAGGTTTATTTGTAGCATTGGATGCATTTCTCCTTTTTAAAGACTGTCTTTGCGCATATAGTGTCCTTTTTTTGTGAGCTGGGAATTGTAAAAAAATGTAAAGTAGAAAAGGACGTGTTTCTTAGACGAAGGAGAAATACTGTAAAATTGTGTAAATGTCACTACTCATGTTTTTCCATGTAGCATAGTGTAAAATAGGCTCTCCAGCAGTGTTATTCTGTGAATTGTAATTTAAAAAACAAGCCATGCATGGTCAGAGTTATTATCTACAGGTCCTCTTGGTTGAGTTTTTGGTTTTGTTTGTTGTTTTCTCATTTTAGGTGAATTCATTCTATGTTAAATTTAATTGTCCATGAAAATGCATTTTTGTTTCTGTTTTATTTCATAAAGAACTTGAATTACTCTTTTAAGATTTTATTACACACGAAGCTCACCTACCGTTTGTATTGATCCTTCAGAAGCTGTGTCACATTTAGTAAAAACTAAGGGGGATTTTATCTGCCTCTTCTCCCCCCACTCTTCCCACTTTACTGTCTGGAAAGATCCAATCACACCCTATTTCTTTTTTTTTTTTTTCTGTGCCATGCAGGGTCAATATGGAAAACTGACCGCAGACCAGTGTCCAAAATTTCTTGATATAAGTAGTTAAAAAGCTCACCTCTACAGCATTATGTAAACACATCTTGCAATAAAGCTTTATAAAGCACTGACCAGGCTGGTTCTGGTTTTGTTGATGAAGCCAATCATGGGAGCTTGGGTGGAAAATGGGTGGGAAGGGGGGATCATGAATTGTTTTTCTCATATGCTCTATGTACCTGCAATGCCATCATGTGGACATCAAAACAGCTGCCATTAAGCCATCTGGGTGGCCTGATCATAAAAAGCTGGTCTTTTACACCTAGTTTCACAGTTTGAGCCTAATTCCTAATCTTGAGTGAAGAAAGTGAAAATGTGTCTCTCTTTCTCGAGGCTTTCAATAATCCAGCCATAGAAATCCTCACTAAACATAAATGGGCACTTCTTGCTGTCGTCGGCTTGGAGTTGGATCCCACCTAAAAAATCCTCTGCGCACAGAGCATATTGTGTAAAGGGATGAGATTTGTAGAAGCAAACATCAATAAAATGAAAGACAACCTGTATGTGGGGAAGCTTTTCACATTGCCTCTGCATCAAGACATGAAATTGTCCCTGCCAGAGCTTCAGAGCCATAAATGTGGGCTGTAAACAAGGCTTGCCTATAACTTGGCTGAAATACATTCCATGCATCATCGTGGAATGTAATTTTCTGGTGGCCAGCTATGAGCATGCCTGGACAGGCAGTGGGCTTGCACTTTTCTCTCTTTGCTGCTCTGTGATTCTTTCTTTCACTGCTATTTCCCAGCACTTGAGAGAGGCTGAACTGACAAACCCTACAGAAGGTGAGCCGTGCCACAGGGACTCTGGCATGTGCTCTGCCCGTGGGTTCAATGACTGTGGTGACAAGGGGGTTCAAAGTGACTTGTAGGAACTCAAAATGCTCAGAATGCTGCTGCTAGTCCTGCCAAAAGCTACTCACAGTTGCTCTTTAGAGTTTCATATGTAATGAAGTCAAAAGACATTATTCAAAGACAGCTGCACGTGTTCATAGCAGCACCCTGGAAAATAAAGTAGGTTGACAGAGAGTCTGAGAGAGAATTTTCACCTGTGGTTTCTGAGATTGTAGGAGCTGATATACAAGGCTAGGTATGTAAGCCTTCCTCCTTTTTAATTAGTTTTTAAAGTTATTTCAAATAAAAAAGGTGCCTTTTGGGATATGGCTGCATCCCTGAAAGAGCTGCTTAGCATTCCAGATGCACTGGTGTAAAGTCTAGGGGATGAAAGGCTACTAGCCAGAAATGTGGTAATGCTTTTTAAAATAAATATATAAACCAAGTTTATTGGCCAGACACTTTTCTTTTCTATCACAGCATATCCATTAGCAGTTCTAAATTCCAGATGTGGAATGACAATGCGTACATCTATTTTTCAGACCTGGTGCCCAGTCAGAACTCATATGTTGTCACAGAGAAGCCTCTGGCCTGTAGTCAGGGAACGAGTAAGTATGCAGATTATCCACTGCACAGCTGCATGCCCTGCTTTATAAACCCTTCAGAACAGTTTGAAAACACACAACTAAAAAGAAAAAGAATACATTTTTTCCTATTGTAACTTCTCTGAGTTTTCTAATGGGAATGCAGTTTGAAAAAGGGAGAGGGCTGTTCTCAAAGCTTCATCTCTAGCAAGTTTCTTTGCAGGAAATGAAGAATGATGCCTGTGCTGGCATCTATCTAATGAGATGACCTCTGCTGGGAAATCCCAAAAGGAGCACAGCCTACATGATGTGTCATGCCAGTGAGGGCCTCTCCACAGCTTTTCCTGAGTGAATTTTGAGTAGGAGCAGGACTCACCTGTCTGAGGAGGTATTCTGCTCAAAAATATTGACTTTCAGTTTCCAGGATCCAGAGTCCATTTCCCTCCAGCCCCAACCCCTCTCCCACTGTTCCACCAAGCTTGCTCTCCTGCCTGAGCCAAGTCCAGGGCCTGTAATTTGTTACGTAGCTGGAAAACACCACGGAGAATCTCAATGTACAGAAGACGTGTACCCTCCCTGGGGAGGGTGAGACTCTTTCAGTGTCCCAGGGCACATCCCTGGGCATATCCTGCTCTGTTATTGGTGTTACAATGAGCAGAGATGCTTTAAGCATATGCCAACATCTTGCAAATAAGTTTGTAGCCCTCTCTTGATGAGTGTTCAGATCTCTTTGCCTAGACAGTAGACAAAATGACTGCTCTTGACTTTCATGTGTATTTTCCATTCTTCATTCCGTACTTAACACGGGAAGAACGGCAGTTAACAAGCAACAAAGAAAATTAGCTGTCAGTGAAATTCACAGCACTTGAAACTGGACAGACTTGAAGGCAAAGGTGAGTCAAAGCCATGTCATAGCCTCCAGTAAACTTTCTGCTCGGTCCATCTGAAGGCAGCATTAGCCAAGCCTCTCTCGGAAGAGCTCTGCATTTGCTTAACAGCAGTGCTTGGAAATCTTATCTCTGGTGCAAGGAGCACAAAGCTCTGCCAGAGCCTGGCAGGGCTCACATGAGGAGCCAGCAGGTGACAAAGGGTCTGGGGTATATCCACCATTGCAAAGGAGTGTGCCATGGCTGCTTGTTGGATGTAAGTGTGTGTACTATGGACCTTGGAGTAACCTGTGAAAACACATTTCACACAGGAATCCAAAAGCTACAGCAGGGTGAAAATTCTCCTTTTTAATAAAGCAATGAAATGCTGAGACTCTTGAACGAGATCTCAAAAAAAAAATGAATCCTCCTTCCATCCTTGTCCAGGCTTCCTATAAATATGCACTGGGAGGCTTAAATAATCTTGGCAAGATATAGCAAAGGAAAATTATTGTTAAAAAGAGGCCCTGGATATCGTTTCAACAAACTTTTTCCCCACATAAACTTACGGAAAATTATTGACCTCATTGCAAAGTCAAGAAAAAAGAAACCTCTTCTTGTAAAATGGCAATATACCTATTTGAATGTGGACTGGACTGCCTTCACATAGGTCTGTCTGGAACACCTCCCAGATGTACTGCATTAATTATGGGGAGCAACGGCTGTGCAGGTTAATAAATAAAAAATCTAAATAATCCCAGTATCAACAGTTCTGATCTAAATAAAACTAGCTGTGTGTCTAATGATAAAGAAAGTATATTAAAAATCAGGCAGTAATGACCGAAGCCAAATGAAAATTTGATGCTATTGGCTCTGTGAGGAGTGGAAAGAGCCTGATAGACTTCAGCAAGCTTGAATCAAGCCCCCAAAGATAATTATTAGAATGCTAAACTAGATGGAAAATGAAATTTCTTCTCTGGCAAAAAAGGCCCTAAATCATTTTAACCTCACCAGCTACACTGGGGAATTCTCTTTCAAGAATGGACAGCACACCATAGCCTGAAAACCAAGAGTGAATCCTTGTTTCCAGAGAAATTATCTCAAATGTGTTCAGATTACAAGCATGTGGGACAAAACGCAGTTAGCATCCAATATTATATAGTCTGGAAATTCTACATCTTTTTAGAAGCCAAAACACTGCAAAGTTTGAAAACAAAACAACCTGAAGCAGTCAATTGCAATTTTTATATATTTTTTTACTTTGGAATGTGACGACCATTAAATTTCTTCATAGGAAAATAAAATTTCAGTAGAATCTGTCCCTGTTACAAAATTTTTACTCTTTCTTTACAGAAAGACACTGGTAGAAAGGTTACTAGAAACTAGTTTGCTTAAGTTTAAAGCTGGTCTTAAAAACTCCAAGAGGTTCCTTGCCATGCAATTTTCCTTAATGTAAATAGTTACTTCTCCAAATCTGCATCTTCCACAGAAAGTTAACTTGCACCATCTTTAAGGTTTTTTGCTTTCCTATAATGGGAATGACTTCATTGACACATACAATGATGTGCTAATCACTTATGATTTGATAATATCCTTTAAATTTTTCTAGAGGTAATCAGGGTATTTATAAAGTTGTGATTACTTGATATTAGTTAATCTGAGAGTGGACCTTACATCATGGTATGTAAAGGATAAATATCCATATTTTTAAATACCTCTCAACAGCATTATATAATTTATGCTTATGTCACACCACAAGAGGATTTTTGAATATGCAAGTGGATTCTATAATCTGGTAACTTCTTGTTTTGACTTCAGAACACATTTTTTCAAGGTGGGAAGTAAAATGAGATGGTTATATGAGTGGTTTAACTTTGGAAAAATATTTATTGGTAAGGGTAGCAGGGTTTATCTTTCAGAGCACTATAATGAAATCCTGACTGGAGTATATGGGATAACCTGTGGTTCTGCTGGTGTTGCACCTCTGTCTGTGTCAGAAGGAGTTTGTATTCCTCAGGCTCTGAGAGGCCAGACTCTTGCTGGGGTGAGCATCATCACCTTTGTGGCCTGTGACTCCTGTTGTCATTACCTGTGTAGGAGTGGACACAGAAATAGTCAGCAATTCTCCTTGGTAACAGATGCTCTACCCTTTTCCTTACACCGGGTAGCCTTAGGGCTCCTTCAGGTAACATTCTGTACCCTTAGCATGGCTGAAAAAATGATACAGTGCTGCTGGAATTGGTGAGAACAAGTTGTAGGCTGCAGGTAAGATGCCAAAGAGCATTCTAGCCCCAGCAAGAGGGCACAGGGAGCCCTCCCAGCTCAGGTGGGGATTGAATATTGTGGAGATGGCTGCAGTATGCTTTATATTTATATTGTCAAGTATCACTGACAGAACCTTCGGTCAAACCTGGGGTTGCTGTCTATGTCAGTCACTCTTTGTCCCCTGATGAAGTTATTCTCTCTTAGTAAACCATTTGGGTCAGCAGATACAGGCAAAGTTTAGTGCAATGCATCCCCAGCTGCCAAATCTGAGCGGAAGAAATAAGAAGATGAGAGTCAAAAAGCTCTGTGGTCTCCTCAGTCAGACTGTTAGTAGCTTAATTTTCTCCTTGGCAGTGAAAAGGGTGTAATTGTGGAGAGAAAGCTGGCTTGCTTGCAGAAAATATATGTTTTCTGCATATAAGGACCACAATTTGCAGGAAATTCTAAAAACATCTTTACTGGAGGTATACTGTTTCTGAAAACATTGCCATCTCTGCAGTACTTAGGGGTAGTTTTCTTGCAAAGTCAGAGTACAAAGAGAATAAAAGTCCTTGAAAAGTGTTTCTAACTCCAGGTAGGAAATCGTTGGTTTTCACTTTCATCAGCTTAAAGGTTCCAGTTACTCACTGTCGTAGGTTACTGTTTCTCTCATTTTTTTATTATTTTTTTGGCAATAGGTTCAAGGAATTCATTGCACGCGATCTATAAATTTCCTTGTACGGTCCCTGACGCCAGAGTGCTGACCCAGGCGCAAGAAGAAGCTCCTCAGAGCAGAACCCTGACCACACCCCATTTGCCAACTAATTCTCCTGTGCTCCTTTTCTCTCTTTCCTTCCTGGGGTCCAGAAACAAGTAATGACACACAGTGTGAAATACTCATTTCCTAATGTCAGATTCATATCTAATAGAGACGCTAATGCTAACAAGTGAGGGAGACAAGCTCATGCTCTCCTCTAGTTCATGCCAAAAATTTTCTGACTTTATGACTACTGACACAGACAAATGTAGAGACTTTGAAAAGAAGTTCAACGTGAAAGTTGTAAGAAAACTCAGAATGTCAGAGGGAAGAAGATAAAATTTAGAGTGGTGGACAGGACATGACAACACACACATGATGACACATTACAGAATCCAGTCTGCAAAATCAAAGTAACTAGAACTGAATTGGAATTTCTTGAGGAAAATAAAACCAGCGCTGTTTGGAAAGGTGATCAGTCTTGGTGAACCTCCTGGAAAAAAAAAAAAAAAAGGAAAATTAACTTTTTTCAAGTTATGGAGGTGATAGATTGGAAAGCTAAGCCAATCTTGATATAAGGAATAGAATTTGCTCTTGTAAAGGAATAATTACTTATTATGTACAGCTTGCTTATTGTAATATCTTCACTGGAAATTTGAGACCTAGAAAACTGAAGCTGAAATAATAATGGTCAAATTTGCAAGTCTGTCTACTAGAGTGAGGCTGTTAAAATCCAGTAAAAAAAAATCAAGACAATATGGAAAATTATAGGAAACACTTGTGCTTCAAAAAGATTATAAGGTGCTACTGTTAATATCAATACTCACGATAAGAGTTCAAAAACTCTCTCAGTAAAAGAGAATTTAAAACAGATTGTTTTGATGTGGTGCTTTTGGACTATGTAAGTGGATGTTTGACTTTTGAATAGGTGTTGGATTAAATTTTGTAGGCAATTATATCTGCTCATTTCTGTGGACTTGGCAGATAAGCAGAAAACAGAATTTTAACTTCAATTGGTACATCTTTATTCTGATATCATGATATTGTGTTACTTCTATGAGCTACAGGTGTTAAGGTGAAATTTGACCTCACAGCACAAACTGAAGGAGAAGAGAATTTCTCAGTACTACTAGAGGATAAAATAGCACTTTGCCACTGCCACGAGCTAAAGATGCAATCTTTTCTTGTTCCCATTATAAAATGCAAATGCAATCTTGAGTGCACCAATGTCAGAAAATTTCTGGCTGCCAGTAAAGCCTGTGTTATTCTTAAGTGGGTTTTCAACTACAGATGCTTTTTCTGCGATGCTTTGACTTTGTAGCACATGATAGCAAATGACTTCTTGAAAAATACATGATCCTTAAGAGCAGCCTTGTCAATATTTTAAATGTTGCAACCACCCAATTCAAGCCTCTTAACTGAGAGGACTGTGGTTGCAGGATAACTGCTTTGTAGCAGTTTGTGTTTTCAAAGTCTTTACTTTTACTTGGCAGAAATTGCATTATCCACAGTTTTGGAAAGAACTTTTGGCTGAAGTTTCTGGCTGTGATAAACCTTGAGCATATAGTTATGCCCGGAGGGTAATTGGCATTGACATAGACCACGAGTTCTGGGAGAGTTTTTTTAAAAAAATGATGATAGTATTCTCTCTGTGTCACCTCTGAAGTTTTAAAGTTGGTGTGTGAGGCTACAAAATATCACTGCCAACTAAAATGCATGTCTTTTACATTATAATGGACTGATCTGTGCTGACCTGTCAGGTGGAGTAGTTGCAACTCCTGTGGTTTCATTGTGTGTGTAAACAAGGAGTTTAGTATTTATTTATAGTCCGGTTACATCTCAGTATGATGTGCCAATGACTGTTTGCCCAGATGTTCATACAGTGCAGCAGAAATAGAAAAAGAAAGCAAAAAATCAAAACAAAGGACCAAACCCAACCCAGCCTGACCAAGCCCAGTAATTCTAGACAGCAATCCTGAAAATTTCCCCAGGGACTTTGTGTGGGGAGTTTCATGCTGCAGTATACTGCACATTGGATGAGCTTCTCAGCAAGGAGGCTTCTGAAATGGTGAGCCGATGGCACCCCTCACACAGGTGGCAGGAGATCTCAAATCACCCAAACATGGCCCGGCAGAGATGTTCAAGAGCACTTAGAGAAGGCTTATGAAGCTGAAAGGATCTGTCACTGAGTGTGTGCTGCTCTCTGTCTCTGTCGCAGATCATGTCTCGGCCAGGACAAGCAGGGAAGCAAGTTTTGCTCTGCTTTATGTGAGTAGCTCCCAAAAATCTGAGGAAAGCAGAGAACGTGTGTCTGAAGGAAGTGCTTAACCAGTGCCTTTAGAGCATGAAAAGCCCAGCTCAGAGCAGGTAATCATCATTAGCATGAGTGAATAGTGTTCTGTTCACCTCCTCCACCTCTAACGTTTGTCAGCAGATGATCTGCATGCATAAAAACAGCCTTGTAAACAGGCATCAGCCACATGGGGCTTGTTTAAATGAACTTATTTCCTACCAATGGACTTAATTCCTACAGCACACATTAATTATATCACTGTCCTTGAATACCTCCAGCTGGGGCAATACCATACTAATTTTTCCATTTAGTTTGTGGGGGATTAACAGAAGTAGTTAATAACCTGCTGTAGTCCAGAGGGTTATGCCCCTTACCCTCCCTGACTCCTGCACACTGTCTGGAGTCCTGCCGGTATTTAAAGTATTATTAAAAGTTAATTCCCCTGGACTAAAGATCCCCCAGCAAAAAAAATTCAGAACTTTAGCATTCAAGATATTTCGGACTAATGATTTTTTCCTAGTTTCTCTCGTACTGAATACTCCTTAGCAAAGTGGTTACAAGCTTACTTTTCTCTTATAAATATTTTGTTCTGTTTCTTTTCAAATGCAGAACAGAAATATTAATGTCATACTTCTGTCTTTTCTCCATCAACATTCCTACATTAACAGCCTCCCTACTGCAAAAATTAATGACTAGTATATTCAAATTTCTTCTTAATATTAATTGCTCTGCCAGTCATCATTTCTGTTTCTACCATCATCTTATTTTTCATTTCACATTTGTCACCTTACAAATTTCACTTTACCACTAAAAAATTATGAGCTTTTAGCCAAAGTTATCTTCTTTCCTCGTTGGAAAATCAGGAAACCAAATTATCTAATCAGCAGCTCTCACAGAACTCTTTAAGTTTTCATTCACAGTTTTGTCTCTCAATTTTCCATTTCTCTTTATTTCTCTTCCACATTTTTTAGACTTAAATACCAAAAGTAATCTTACATGGAGTATTCTCCCTGCATATATAAGCAGGTTATGATCACAGTGATTTTATATATTTTCATCTGCCATTAAAACCTTCAAAACTTAGAAAGTGTTAGAGTTATAGAGGCAAACAGGGATTCAGTTACAGAGAGCATCCAAAAAAATCACAATTGTAAAAAATGTACATAGCAGTGCTCTTTGACAAATTCCCGTACTGTCCTCCACGAGATTTATTGGGCAAAATTTAAATTGTTAAAATGTCAATAATCACCGTGCACTTTTTCTGAATACAGCTCTACATACATACTGTGTATCATAAACACTGTAAATACCCTTTTTAAAGTCCAGTAAATTTGTGAGCATGCCAGTTATGTTCATGTATGTTGTTACCCTATTGACTTGGGGAGAAGGTGAATTAGAAAATAAAAATTAAATAAATATATATATATATTTATAATACATATATATATATAAATAAATAAATAAATAATGAAAATAGAAAAATTGGAGAAATAAAAGCTTAAAAAATGTATGGAGTATCAATGTGTCCTCACAGAACAGCAAAATTGTCTTTAATAGTCCTTACTTGCTGACAGAAGAAGGCATGGTTAAAATCATGATAAAAGAAAGTTTCTATTTCTGTATACCAGAGCTGCCTGTGCTTGATGCTCTTGCCTTTACTTGAAAATGCCATTGCAGAGCTCATCACCAAGGTAAAACTTTTGCTTCTGTGCTCTGGATGAGAGAGCTCCTTGTTGAATCCAACCTGCTGGGTGTGGCCCAGGTTTGCCCATGCAGAAATTCGCGTGTTCCAGGGAAGGTGATTCTCATTGCTCTGCCCAGGGACCTCCAGACAAGATAAAGGCCTCGTGTTGGAGCTCTATACCTACCTAACGCAGACCCTGGAGTTTAACTTTGGATTTTTCACATTTAAGCCAAAATGCTTTTATTTTTATCACTTGTTCTTCATAGTGACTTCAATACAACTTCTTATCAGTATTTCTGTTGATAAGCCCTTTAATTGTGAATTACAAAAAGGGATGAAAAAGCCTTTTGGAAGTTTTCTCCTCATGATGTGGATATCTAGCAATTTTAGATAGGTTACAGATCTCAGGAGATGGATGCTCCAGAAGACAGAATGAATAGTATTTCCAATCTGTGGCAGACTTTTGAGATCTTCCTTGGTTGTTGTATTAATATTACCTTAATTTTACTGAAATATTAGCTAGCTCTGCCACTTAGTACATTTAGCCATGGCTGAGGGTGGATTCTCATCCATTCCTTTACTCTGGATGAAGTGACAAGTGAAGCAGGAGGGTGCTGTGTTTTGCCTTCCTCCCTCTATTTTTCTCTTTGTTATCTTGGAGACCTGCATTGCAAGAACAGCAAACTGTGACCTGAACTAAAGAGTGTCACTATAAGCGGTGTCATTCTGTCTCTTCTCATTTTAGCACTTCCCAGTGCACTGTGCACTGATGATTGTATTCTGAGCCTTGGCCAAGGATATTCCAGTCTAGCAAATGGAATGAAGCTTGAGCCTTCTGTATCTACAAGCCTTGAGTATTTGAGGAAATAGCCTTTCATCTTGAAAGCTAGAGAGACTAAATAAACTTCCTTAAGCCACTTAATCAGCAGAGAGGGGATGTGGGGGATTAGTGGGGCTACACAGAACTGCGTCTTATTTGGAAGGGGCAGCTTTAGGACAGGAGTGAGTAATATTAGTGCACTCAAGAGTTGATGTTGAAACCAGATTCAGTGAAGATGATCTCCAGGGTATTCTTCCTGATCCTTTTTATTACTTTGTTGTTGAAATTGTTTTCTAATATTATTTATTGTCTCAAATATCACATTCCCATCTCTTGAAGAAAAAAGGTTGCCCAGTCTTTCATCTTCTTCTGGTTATATTTCTTTGCCCCATTACACATTTGTTTTTATGAAGTATTTGATCATATTTTCCAAAAATTATTTAAGCTTTGGGTCTCTTTCTAAAAGATATTTTTTAGTTCAGCCAAGAAGCTATGGGCCTAAGGCCCATCTCTACAGTGACAGAAATCTCTCAAGTTAACTATTGTGAAGGATGGTGAGTGGGCAATAAAAGTGTATAAAAACACTGATGCTCTTATTATAGGGCAGTCACTGTATGAGTACATTGATTAAGTCTAAGAAGAGGCCATAAGGAAACAGTGACTCAAGATAAGCCATTCCACAGGAATAGGATAATAGGAGCCCAACTGGCTCCAACAGCTCTGGCTGTGATTTCCTGCTGAGACTATTGGACTGGTTTTGTCTAGAAGGGCAGCAGCCCAAGAACTGACAAAAACAAAAGGAATCCCTCTTTCCAGAGAGGTGCTGGCTATTGGAAAGGGAAATCATGCTGATTTCAAGACCCACAAGACCCCATATGTAGAAAGGAGCAGATGGCAAGGTCAACATCAACATGGTGTGAAACATTTCAAATCAATGTACATGCACTTGTTGCTGGTTTTAAAACAATTCAAGGGATTTCTTTTCATTCTGTCACAGCTAAGGGAGGATTATTCAGGCCTCTAATTTGGTGTGACCTATAAGCAAATTCTTCGGGTTTATATAATTTTTTTATCCCCACCTGTAACAAATCTTGCATGTAATGAATTTGCTGGGGATATTATCTGCAGCACACCAGCAAATGGAAGGAGCTCTGGAACAGCAGAGCTATGATGTGTCTCCCATGTGGTTATTTGTGGATCCACTCCCTCTCCTGCCACTGAAGAAGGTATTTCCTGGGAAATTTTTCACCTCTCTTTCATGATTGCAGAGATATGCGCACTTAAAATTGTTCACATACACCACTTGCAAAATCCTGTTTATCAACTATTAGGGAATTTAACCCGCAAGGCCCATGTGTTTCTGAGCTGCTGTTGTCTCTTGTGTACGTTTGCATCAACACTTAGTCACATAACAAGTATCAGAAATAGTGTGGCCAGCAGGACCAGAGGAATGATTCTTCTCCTATACTCTGCACTGGTCAGGCCACACCTTGAATGCTGTGTCCAGTTCTGGGGCCCCCAATTTAGGAAGGATGTTGACATGCTGGGATGTGTCCAGAGAAGGGCAACAAAGCTGGTGAAGGGTCTGGGGCACAAGTCCTGTGAGGAGCAGCTGAGGGAGCTGGGGTTGTTCAGCCTGGAGAAAAGGAGGCTCAGGGGGGACCTTACCACTCTCTACAACTGCCTGAAAGGAGACTGTAGCCAGGTGCTCTGTTGATCAGACAGCTCCAGGATCCTGGAGTTCAGAACAGGCTTTTGTTTAGAGCAGGTGCTAAGGTACGTGTGTAGATGCAAATGTACACACACACACATCAGTGTTATTATCCTGCTATATCCTTCCAGTGAGATAAATATTGTAGACTTTTACTGACAGAATTCTTTCCTATTTCTACCATGACCAAATCCAACCTTAAAAACATTCTGTAAGACAGACATTACACTGTGCCTGTTATTAAGATGAAGGTTAGTCTGCTGCATTTTTAGGCTGTCTCAAGGAAAACCATAAACCTATGTTTCTGCATAGCTGATACCATGTACTGTCCTCTAACTCGTCTACAAGGGCCCTACCTGAAGCCAAATTTTTGCCTTTCTATAATTTTATTTTATTCTAAAGCACTCTTGTATGCAAAGGAGCCTTATTATAGTTTTTTCTCATGATAAGATAGAAAGGAGGGTCTCATATCATCAACCATCTTTGTCAAATACCTTTTTGGAATATGACATTTTCCCTTTTGGGGAAATGGGTCTTGAAGAGATTTAGGAAAACCTGGTCACAGACACACACACACACACACACACACACACACATGGTCTGACTATGGTGCTCAAGGATTGCCAGCTATACACCTGCAGAATGGAGAAACAGGCTCTGTAGTCACCGCTTTCAACCTATACCAGGATGTGCCAGGTAGGTAGCCAAGAATTCCTTGAAGGAGAAGATTTTTAAAGTCTGCATAAACTAAAGCTTTTCTGAGCTCTTCTTGATTTTACACTGATTTCCTAGTGCAATGGACTTTCCCCTTGGGTTCACCTGCAGGTTCATCTTGGCGGCACAGATGTGTTTCATCAGGTATGTGGTTTTCATGGTTGCCTTGTAAATTTGTGAACAAGAAACTTCAGCCAGGCTAATTATGCCTGCTGGTGTCAGTCCCCCTATCCTCACTTCTAAAACATAGATGGGCCCACTTCTCATGTCTGTCCAGGTCCCTCTGGATGGCATCCCACTCTTGTGTTGTGCCAATTGCCCCACTCAGCTTCCTGGCATTTGCAAACTTGCAAAGGTGCATTCAGTCCCTCTGTCTGTGTCTGATGAAGACACTGAAGCGCACTGGCGCTAAGACAGAGCCCTGAGGGACAGCACTCGTCACCAGCCTCAGCCTGGACACGGAGCCATTGTCCACAACTCTCTGGCTTTGTCCATCCAGCTAATTCCTTATCCACCAAATAGCCCACCCTTTGAACACATCTCCCCTACCTGAAGTTAAGGATGTCGTGTGGAGCGCTGTTGAAGGCCTTACAGAAGTCTAGGTAGAAGACATTGTTTGGTCTTCCCATGCTGACAGTGTTAGAACGAATGTTGCAGGCAGATATTTCTGGAATCACAGGAGAGGTTTCATAAACTAAACAGTTCCATATTCACAGTAGCCAGCACATTATGAAAGGAATCTTCATAATGTACTTAAAGTAATTAGAATGCATGGTTTTATGTGACTGCTAATGGATACTATGCTGTAAATGTTATTTTTTCTGTTTCTCTATAGAAGGCAATATTAAGAAGATAGTTAAAGTCAGATTTCAAACCTATTGATACTTTTTTGTGGCTTAAAAAGAAAGGAATATAACTACCTGTAATTTTATTGTATGGATTGCAGAACATCTGGTGAACAGCTGCTTTCTAAGGACAAAGTTATTCAGATAATCTCACTGAATAGTTTTAGGGTTCTATGTAGCAACAAATGGCAGAAACAACCTTATTATGGCTCACACCTAACGACAGCCAACATGTATTTTCTTTTTGTTGGTTTGGTTTTTTTTTAAGTACTTAACACCCAAAACTATGCAGTGGGCATGTTTCCTGGGCATCCTCACTGTATTATCAGTTGCAATCCTGCTGCCTCTTAAAGCTGCTCTGAGGTCCATTTGCAAAATGAATTGTTTCTTATTAAGGGCCTACGCTCCCTTTGGTTGCTTGCCATGGAGAGAAACAGCAGATCACAAGTTATGTGCAAAATCAGTAATAAGCCCATGCAAAGGAAATAAATACACAGGAGATGGTGCCAGCAGTTTCTGGAACATTGCTCAGCACTTGCCTATCACGTCTTCAGAGCTCTGAGGAAAAAAACATTGGGTGAGGGATGCTTAAGAGCACCCATTAAATGACAATTTTTCTGTCATTTACACCACTTCTTTAAAACAAATGAAAATCTGAGAAATACTCTCAAAAGATCTCTCTCCCATTTAAACCTCCTGTATACTTTATCCTGACTTTGAAGACAGACAAGAGTTCCTTTTCCTAGAAAACTTTGGTATAGGAGACATGAGCACTTGGCAACCTCTCGCCTCGTCAATGCTTTCATCACAGATATGAGAGCAGCAGTAGTTTCCTTCAACGGATAGTTGAAGTGGGGAGAAAAAAGATGAAGGTGTAGTTTGAATTGCATCTGAAGCACTGTTTTGTGGAAATAAGACACCAGATGAGCAGTTGATTAGCAAAGCAAACTTGTCAAGTTTAATCTCAATATTTTGTGTGTGTGTGTACCCCCAGGCTGGTGGCATGAACTAAATCAGGACACAGCAGAAGTAACTCAGATATTTTTATGCTGCCATACAGAAAATTGATTAGGTTTATGGAAACATGAGACACAGTCTTACAAAATAGGAAAAAAACCTCCAGAGCCATCCTGTCCGTTTCTCCACCCCAGAGCAGGACCAGTCTTTCCTGAACCATGGCAGAACCATATCTAGCCTGCTCTCATGTCTCCCAGAGATGTTGCAGCCTCACAAACAAGTCTTTATGAAGGCTTTGTGTGCCTCACATGCAGAGTTGTGCAATGGCCACCAGACATTGTTATATTTTTATTTAATGTAGAGATGCAAACAGTGCATGCCCCTAAGTATTTGAAGAGTACTCTCCTAAGACTAAGAAACCTTAATTACTTTTTCTTGGGCCGCGCCATCAAGGAAAACCACACAAGAAAGAAGCTATACTTCACTAAATGAGACCTGATATTTTGTGCTGTAAATCAGCTATATTCTGCACTTGATGAAGTGAAGACTCATTTGAAGTCTGTTTCACATATAATCTGGCGTGTATTGGCTCTTCATGTAAACTTCTCCTTAAACAGGTTCATATCCTTATGTACAGATGACCTGTAGGTCTACTGCAGTTTAGGTTAGGATATGTTAAAAAAATGGGCAGAGTTTGTCTTATAAAGTAGAAAGCAGAAAAAGTACAAGTAGCTTTATATAAGTGTCAGACCACCAAAGGTAGGGAAGTGCTTTAAATACTTCATTGACTCTGTGCCAGATTCTTGTGTTGCATCTTCCTGCATGTAGCAATGTGATAAGTCCAAAAGAACTTCAGATTCAGTTGTTTTAAAATGTTTTTCTTTTGAAGGATACCTTTAGAAATTAAAGCAATTTGACATCAGAAGAAACAATCAATTAATAGAAAAACTACAAAATGCACACACAAAATCACAGTCTCTTTCGATTATCTAGACAGTGTTCCAATCAAGTGCGTATTTTAAGTGCCTTCATCCTAAAGTATGAACTGCATGAGGAAGAACGAAGATCACTTGCACAGAAGGCTATTAATGCCAAATGACAATCAAAATTTTCCCTATTACCTTTGATATACTTAAGCCTGAAGAACTGATGTAAAGTATCACCTCCAATTTTTCTCATTTCTCTTAGGAATCAGACTCCATAGTTATACAACAAATGTTTTGGTTTTTCTCCAGTGGTTTAAATTCCCTTTTAGCTCTCTGGTGAAAGATTATTGTGAATCAAGAGATGTCAATGTATATGAGGGATACAGATAAATAAGTCTTCACTTAGAGTATTAGAGGCTGTGGCTGAAGAGGTTTGAGGAAAAATGGCATGAGATATTATGAGGGAAATATTTCCTTTTTTACTGTAATTCTGAGTGGATGTAACATTAAAAGTATTTTCTGAGATGGACTAGATTTTTATTTTTGTTTTACTTTTGGATGAAGTAAATAGGGGATGGAGATCAGCACTGGAAACAACCTCAGTACACTACTAGACTAAAAAGAAGAAAGGTCCTACTGGCTTTCCGTTTGGCCTTGGAGAATTATATTTAAATTAGTATTAAATAAGATTACACAGAAGAGGAATATTTTCACTCTACTGAAGGGAATTTTTTCAAGCACATTAGCCTGCTTGAGGGCTCAGCCACTTGTATGTACTGTTTCCTCTGCCATCCCACTAACAGCAGAGCTGGAATAACAACATTTTGGGGTCATAGCCATGTGTTTTTGTTGCTATGGCAAGCCCCATTTGGAAAGTCAGTTGCACAGCAAAACATAACAAAGGAAGTATTTGCAAGAAGTATTCATCCAGAAGAGAACTCTTTTCAGAGTTGTTTTGATCAAATTTTGGGCCATAGGGCTGCTCCACTTCCTTGGCACCTAAAGATTCTCATTTTAAAAGTGCTAAAAAAATCCATCTGCAAATCCTGATTTTTATGTGTTAAGAGTAACACAATGAGAAAAAGAGTATTTGTTGAGTCTCATAAGCAATTAAATTAACGTCAATAAAGATTTATGCTCCTCAAGTGGCTCTGGACACTTCTGTCGCCATACAGAAGACAGCCCAGATGCTCCTCACCACTCCATTGCATGGTGGTATCTTTGATAAAAACTTGAAATGATGGGAACACTCCTACTATATTTTGTTGAAATTGTCATTCTTGAAGGAGTAAAACAACAAATCTTCTTTAAGAACATATTTGCTTTGGTAAAATGTATGTTTTCTTCTGTCATTATATAGTTTATTTTAAAAGACTTTATAGTCTTCCTTCACATGTGTGAAAAAGGGGTGAAAAACATCAGCAGCCACCACCAAAACCTGACAGATAATCCTTGTGTTTTTCCATTCATTCAGAATGTATGAGAAGCTCAAGTGTGCTCTGCCATTAGACAGACTGATGTCCAAAGTCATCATTTACCAGGTGTCACATTCATCAGTTTCTATCACGGTCTTTATATTTTTTGCACTCATGATTAAAAAAAAATCTTTTAAATAGCAAAGCTTACATTTCCCTTGCATTATCTCTTTCTTCCTGGAAATGAAAAGACTAGCATGACACAAAGAACAAGATTCCATACTTGGGAGAGTTAGGGATGTTTTAATAGCTTTAAAACTCTTCAAACTTTTGAAGTTTGATATGTAAGCCCTGACTCTACTGAAGGAGAAGAAAGGGCTTGCACAGTGCCAATGGCAGGACTTTCATTTTCACCTCCCTGCCTCCCTTCCCTGGGTATGTTTCGAAGGGGCTGCTTTAACAGCTGATGCCAACAGTATATTGTGGTTGTATCACCTTTCCTGGCAGTCTCCTCTCCATGGACTCAGCTCTTTCTGTGGAGGAGAATGCACCGCTGAAGAGCAGATCAAACACATGACATTCATTTTCGTGATTTACACAACCAGCTTCACTGCAGCAGAGATGCAGACAGATGTCTGCAGGAGGAAAATGTCTGCTAGGGTGCAGTATGGATTTGGATGCCAGAAAGCTTGGGCCAAGGAAAGAGATGGATAGGCTTCATTTTGAAATGTGTTGAGGAGTGCATATCTCACATATTGTAAGTTGCCCATCCCAAGGACATTTGGATGGGGAAGATAAATTTTCAACTGAAGTATTCCAGTGAAGTGCTGAATTGAAAAAAGTTTAACATACTAAATGTATTATTCTGTTTTTTAAAAAATCCAATTTTTTTTTTCTCTGCTACAGCTTCAAGGTGGCTTTAGGCTAAGGAGGGAAATTAAAGAGCATTGTTATCCTTATGATATGGAACGTTTTTTTCAAATGATCTTTTCTAGACACCCTGACCATGTTTGAGTGTTAGCAAAGCCTAGAACTAGGATTCAAAAGGGCACAGTGTAGTGCCTTTGTAGTCACACAGTGTAGCCCCTGTAGTGAACATAGCATCTGTCATGAAATGCGTGTTTTCTGGGGTACCTTAAATGATATGCAGCTGAATTCATACTCTTGCTAGGAGGAGAAAATAAATGTTTCTTTGGGTTTGTTTAGACCCATATTTTTGTCCAGAGCAGACAAAAATCTGGCACCTGGCCTGTGGTTAAAACATAAAATTTTTCCCATTACTTCTTTGATAACATATCAAGAAAACACTTCTTGTTACAAGGAATTCAGAGTTGTGACTTACACAAAATAAATGAAACCCCCAAAAGTGCAAAACTGAAAATTATAAAACCACAGAGAACAAACCAAAAATTCTGTGAAACATAACTTTTCCCTAGGGACAGACACCCATAAGGATAGCAATTACTCATCTAGAGTGTGTGTATATATATTAAAAGATGCTTATACCTTAACACAAGGAAGCAAGTCAGATTTATATTTGTTGGGTTGTTTATTTTTTTACTTTTAGCATTTATCTGCCTCACTCATTTTCACTACAGTAAAACTTCTGGACTTCTGGATCAGTCAGCGTAATTTTGCATTGCTGTTTTCAGCATCTTTGAGCCCACCATATTTCTCTCTCTGTGGACTTCCAGGTGAAAAAAAATGGAACTGGAAATCTCTTGTCTTTCCTTTATTTCAAACATGATTTTTTTCCTCCCTGGAGGAAACAGATTCAAAATATAGAAGATGCCTGCATTCCCTGAATCTACTGAGTAGACATATCTTTAGGAATTCTTCTTTCTCATCTGAAAGAGTTGAATTGGCAGGGTGATGGCAGGCCAGGTCCAATGAGCTACTCTAACCTTTCAGGCTCTACTGCTTTTGTTCAACATCATCTCATTCTGACCCTAGGCCAAGGGATCTGCTTCAGCACTGCAGCTGGCAGCAAGGCTGCAGGTTATCTGTGTCAGCAGCCATCCAAAGATAAGGATAACCTTTGGGTTCAGTTGAAGTTCAGTCACACTTTTTCCGTCTGTTTCTCTACTCTTCATTTTCTCAATGGGTGATTTTTTTTCATTCTATATTTTACCATAATGCCACAGAGAAATATTTATCCCATTTTTTCAACTCAGAAAGTATGGAGTGTATTTGCTCCCTGTAACACATCACATTTGTGACAGAACCAAGCACTGAATGTAGAAATCTGGAATCCCAAGGCAGCCTTGAATCTACATTTCTTTGTTGTGCTTGGAAGGAGACCACAGAGCTGATACTGTCTCTGCTGCACTATCACAGGGAATTACAGGTAGCCATAACCTTTATCATTCACCCTGAGTACACGGGAAGTGTGGCATAGAATAAGAAATGCCACATGGGGGTTCTTTTTTCTGCCATAATTCTTATCTATATTGCTTCACTGAAATAGAAACAGATGAAAATTAATATTAATACTTCATGTTTCCAATATACAGGCTTATTACTGCTGTGATGATAAGATGTTCCCACTCTTTACTAGAAGGTATGACTTTAACAGTTGACAGTCAAGAATTCCAGGAGTTTGTCCTTTAAAATAATTTTTTTTAATTACAGTAATCCTATAACTATTCAATTTTACATCATGCTCATTTCATTGCTAAAGCTGAGAACAATATTACAATATGACTTTTTATTTTTCCTCCCCTCTTTGAGGTACTTCAGGATGATTTGAGACATACATACATATATATTTCTCCTCCCCAGGCATTTTATATAGTCTTTGCAATAAAAGCCATAAGACTTTCAAAATATTACACCAAAAGACATTTCTGGAAAAAGAACTTGACTTATGTCCTGTATTATATACTCTCACAGTATTCAGCAGAGAGAAACTGATCTTTGATCATACTTCCAGATGAAATATTTTTGTTACTCTTTTTTTTAACCATATAAAGTATTAATTGAACAATGATGCTGTAAAAATGTGCATATGGAGACAGTTAGATCCTCCCATGTTATTGTAAAGCAACTTGTTTGATGTTTCATATTGTTCAGCAGAAGAACATCATTAGAATATCCTGTCTGGCAAGAAAGGCTATCATGTTGAAAAGGAACCTTGGCCTCAGATTTTTTTTTTTTTTTTTAAATTTTCTCTTTATTTTCAGTCTAAATCTGAAATTCCCCAGATATGCTGCCTAACTGTGCATCAGGCTGGATTCAGGGATCTCCGCAGCTTCATCAGACCAGACTTTCTGTGCCCAGAGGGCAATGCAGGCTCTGCTTCCACTTTTCCCCAGGGCTCCCCCTGTCCTGCCCAGGGCCAGGTCAGCCCCTGTGGCACCAGCCCTTGCCCCAGAGATGCTGCAGCAGGGCTGGTCCTCAGCACCCCACAGCCCTGCTGCTCTTCCTCAGGGCAGATCACTTTGTACAGTGATTGCCTTTCAATCACTTTTTGATTTGATGCTTTGATTGCCTTTCACACAGCAAGGAACTACTGCTCTATTCACTTCTTAGCTGATTTGCCTCACTCTGGAAAAAACAATAAAATTTTATGCTGTAAAATTTTAATTGTTCTTTTGGGGTTTTTTTTTGCCTGATTATTCAATGTAATTTAAAATAGACGTTTTACATCAACTATACCACATGTTTATTAACCATTTTTACCTCCAATGAACAGTTTGCTGGGTGATTGTATTAGACCAATATTATGGCAGAAGATAAGTCTTGTGGAAACATCCAGAGGAGGCATTAATCAACAGTGCACTATGCTCCACTTGCAAATCAGCTCCCATGTTTTGGCATTATCTTGCTGGAAACTGCACCCTGAATATGAAAAACGCATCATGACTTGTTATTCAAATGTGGAATCTCAAACTGATTTTTTTTAAAGACAATTACTTTTTTAATGTAATATTATAATCCTGTTTACAAAGCGGGTTTCAAAAAAGGAAGAGGAGGGGGTAGAGGCAAGGGAGGTTGAAGCCCATGTTGCAGCTTTTCCAAAGGTTTTTATAGGCTGTGGTGGTTCTCTATTATTATATTCGCAGCACTTGGGAAGGCTGTCTTGGCTGTTACTTATACAAATCAAATAATTCAGTTTAATAAACTGAGGGTAGCTATTGAGATGGCTTAACAACATACTCAACAATGGTGTTTGACAGATATCTTAATATTTATCCAGTTCCCTCAAAGGCCTCTTAATTTGGGGAAAGCACACAGGCTTGGTATGCTGAGCTAGAATATATCCAATTTTGCCTGTCAGCAGCAGAAACACCAACAAGTGACGGTTAGTAACAGCTCACAGAATTTTTATTGTTGATGATGACTAGAGATGCTTGAATGTCACCTTTCCCACTGGGCTTGTGCAGCTCTGTGTCTGCACCATCTTCATGGCCACGGTGAGGCTGTTTTAGCTCTCAGCTTGAGGCAAGGCTGTGTGACAAAACAAGCGAAATGGCTGCGTGACAAAACAAGTAAAATGCCTGTTTGTCAAGGGAGAAGGATGGCAACTGGCACTGACCACAGAAATAGTTCTGTTACTGGGCTTGTGACAGACCCATTTCCTCTTTAAATGGGGGGCGTTGACTGGGAAGCTATATTTCATGGTTGATGGTTAGAGGGTTGGTTAGAGCTTTGAGTAAGAAAATGGAAAATATTTTAATCAGAAGGAAATGAAGGGCAATAAAAAAGAAATCCCACCACACCTTTCATTTGGGTAGCTGCTCACAGTACAACTGTACATGAAGGAGACTCTCTTCCAAGTGAAAAATCCAGTGTATTTCTTTCATAAAACCGCCAATCCTTAATAAGGCCTTACCCTGGCCTCCTTCAATGCAGGAATAGATTTGGGGGTATAAACAGGAGCTAAAGCAAACCATCTGGTGAAAAGGAGGTGCACTGCCTCAAATGACAGCAGCAGCCCTGTCTTTTGAAGGCAAACAAGGTGGCTGGGTTGCCAAAAAGATCACATGCCCATGAATTAAGCAGCAGCTTTTGTCCCACTCAGCCACATGTGAAAGGCTGAAAGTCCTTGTTTTTTAAGAATAAGCAATGCTTAATAGCCTACAAACACATTATTTTGCCCTACAAATCACTTTGATTCCTAAGTCGTCATTATTACAATGGCACTGTTACTACAGCAGGGTATCAAAAGTAAAACTCCTGCCACTTTTAAACAGGAAATTCACACCCAGCTCCTCACCCATCAGTTTAATAATTCACCATTTTTTGTTCTAAAATTTTCAATATTACTTTAGGATTGAGGAGATCACTTTCTAATAAGTTGGTCGGTGACTGCCCCACTTGAGAGACATCACTGTTAATGTGAACTACGTGGCTAAATGTTTTACCTACAATTCTGTAAACTTATTCCAGATCTTGGAATGCTTCCTCGTTGCTGCCTAGATAATGCAATGATGATGGAGTTTTTCCTTTGTAAAGATAGATTTCCCAATAAAACTGGTGTTTGCTCCCCTTTTATAGTGGTCTTTAAAAACATGCTTTGATGCAAAATCTTGTAGACACTACACATCATCTCAATAAATGGTTCTTGTTCTGAGACTTCTTTGAAGACTCTCAGTGGCCTCTTCTGATGTTGAAGTATGCCACTAGGAATATTAAATTACTGTCCCACCTGTTTCCTATACTGTGTTATGTACTCTAAAATCTCTGCCAGAAACATGAACAGAGTTACTGCACTATCAATAAAAGGCCTTGAAATTATATTGCATTGTATACACAGATATTGTTTTGATATGTTTACAGATGCCTTTTTCTAGGCTATTATTAGAGATTTTTTTGCTTGTTAAAGCAGAACCATGGTACAGCTGCATATATCCGTGTCTTACAAACGCTGAAAATATACACAGGTAAAACTTACACTATTTCTCTGTTCTAGGTGAAAGCTAAGCCTTCTCAGTATGGAAGGGAAGCTTGTTGCAGACACCATGGACAAATTGTTTCCATAAACATCATCTCAGGGGCAAATGGTTATTCCCTGGGTTAATCACCAAGTTCTGCCCAGTATTATCTGGTGTTTCCCAATTTGCTTGATTAGACTTCTGAACATCAGTGAGTTCTAATCCACAAAGCAGTGAACATGATAACATCTAATCATTATACCAGAGTATTTTCAATCAAATATTGATAAACTACTTTCTATTCTGCAAAGAAGAGAGAGCAAGTACAAGCTTTACACTTACTGAGACAAACTTGTTTTCTGGAAAAGCTAAAGAACTTTTTCTTTTTATCTCTCTGATGATGATTATTTCCAAAAGCTTGCAAGGTAAGGGCTTGTCCTCTCTAGAGATTTTCCCAATATATTTTAGACAGGCCAAGTTTTGCTACTGTTCCCGTTATGAAATTCTTCAGCTGAGAACAAGTTTACACCTCTATAAACATGAACAGAATCTGTCCCAATACTTAATTTTCGTTGCTATTAACAAGACAAAATGAAGGGAAAAAACCCCAAATAACCCATCCAAAATGCTGTCAGCTATTAAAGTCTGAATGTCAAAAGGAACACGAATAAGTACTGCTGTTGCTATAGTAACACATTAACTGTAAAAAAATGTCTAGCCCTCTAAAAGCTTAAATACATCCATATGCAACAGCTTATACATACATATGTGATTTAAAGAATTCTTGGTCTTTTCCCTGGTAAAATTATATGTCTCCAATTGGAGGTCTTTCAGTGTCTCTTAGTTTCACTAATGAAAAGCAAACATGAATGCTAGGAAATGGCAAATAAATTGCTTTCACCACATTATACCACTAAGAAGAGTATAACTGAGTACTAATTTAGGTCACATAAGGTAAAAGGGAGACAGAAGAGATGTCTAGTCAGCTTTCCTGCAAATATTTTGACTAGAGCAAAGAGAGCCTGGGAAAATCTGTGTGGTGAGCATTCAAGATTTTGTAGAAGATAAAGCTTGTCAGGCTCAAGAGCTTAGAGAATGAACAGTTATCTGCAGAGAAAGCAGGAGAGAGGATAACTCTTAATCAGAAACCAAGGATGGGAGATAGAGCAGGAAGAAAAAAAGCACACAGTACTCTCTGATCTAACACATTGGTTAGTTCCTCCAAGACTCCTCTTCCAGACAATCCAGCAAATGGGTTAATCTACCTGGGATGTTTTTCAAAGGCAGAATGGCAGTGGCTCATATACAAACATGCATGTGTGTTATGAGATTATCTAACTTTTGAGTAACTGAAAATGAAGGTTACCAACAGAATAAAACTTTTTTTTCCCCCTACAAAATAAATACAGGCTGTAACAGCCCTATTCCACAGGAAGCTCTATTCTTGGTCCAAAACAACTGTTTTCTATACTTAGTCCTCTCTGGGTCAGGAATAGATTCTCTGAACTTTTCTACAGCTGAAAATAAATGGGACTAGATGCTACTTTCATTTTCTCATAAATTTTCAAAACACCTGATGCTCTGTAGTGCTCATTATACAGGTCCTTTCCAGTCAGTTCAGGATGGCCTGTCTGTGAGCCTGGATTCACTCAATGGTAATTACACAAGTGGTCAGGGTGCTCAGTCAGGGCAAACAGGCAACAGGCTCATGGCAGGCCTGGCATGTGGCATATGGAAATGCAGACTTGGCACACAGCACCACAGCAGGCACTCCAAGGTTGTGGAGATGGATAAAAAGTGTCTTGTGTTCCACGCCTGCAATAGGATGTGATTATATGCCACCTGCCCACATTGTCATCATATGCTCTATTTGCTGTGCTCTGCAGTGCATTGATCTCTCATCTCTGCCCCATCTGCTATTCTCTCCTTTGCTACAAAAGTTCTGCTCAGTAGTTTGCTTCTTTGTGTCACACTATTTCCACATCTGCTTCTTCTTCCTCTATCCCTCTCCTATTCACTCCTCATCTGCTCCCCTCTGCGTCATTTCCCCACTTCTCAGCCTTTCACACACCCTCTGTGGAGGGGCGAGCCCAAAGCAAGGTGAACACAACTCAGCTGGCACCAAACCTGGGCCCAAAACTGTTCCCTAGGCCCTGTGCTTCTGTAAACACATCCCACACAAACAGCACTTCCCAAGAGTACTGTTTTCCAAAGTTGACCACAGATACAGATTTCAAAGTCTATATCTTACATAAGTATGAATGGGATGTATTGAACTTGAAAAAAAGTTCATTAACTAGGTCTTTGTTCGCTGGAGAGCTCTCAATGTTATACAACACAATATCATACAAAATGTCATGCATATCTTCCAAAGAGTATTTTGGCATGGGTTTGCATTCTTCTTGTACTGAACAAAGACTTTGTGCAGCTTGGCCTTTTGCCTGTCTGTGTGCCATGATTCCGTGGTGTGATTGGATTCCCATTCACAGGTAAACTGCACAAGTTCACTGGAATTAGAAACCTGGCACCTACTTACTGCTGTAAATTTTTACATTACTTGGGAGCTACAAATTGTTCTTAATTATTCTCTGCTCAGTTCTCCCACCTAAAAGAGACCCCACACCTACAGGGAATAATCAGGGCTTCTCCCCTCTCCCTGCCATGCCTCAATGGCACTGCTGGGAGGGACTGAACTAAAGAGATTAGTCAAAAGGGAATAACACCTTTAAATCTATGAGAATTCCAGATGGGGCATTGCAATCTGTAGTGACACGGTGCCTGGGATCCTCTGCAGAGAAAGGCTTGCTTTATTACTTAATAAACTTCCTCCAAATGGAAGGCTGGTGGATCACAACTACCCAACAAGGGTTTGAAGCTAGTGGCGAACAAAGGCAAAGAGCCTGCTGCCTCTCACATCCCACCCACAAAGCATCGAGGGTAACACAGTCCCCAGACCCATAAAGGCAAAAAAAATAATACAGTGCATGAGCCCATTTTGTCCAGGTTTTTCTTGTGCAACTCTCAGAGGGAGGGAGGGAGGACACAATCCAGGCTGCTCCCAGCCTTTCCCTACCAGCACCCTCAACCTGATGCTGCAGTTCCTGCTGCTTACCCAGGAAAGCACTGCTACAGCAGTCCTCCAGCTACTTTGAACCGAATAGGCTTGAAATTATGATATTTGAGATGAGAAAAGGTAGGCCAAGCTTAGAACAGTTTTGTTCTCATGGAAGTCCTCACCAGGCCTGTATGTAAGAGGAAAAGAATTTACAGTCATGAAATACCCTTGAGCTTTCACTTTGGAAGCAAATCATTCTGTCCTCAGTCACCTGTTCTTGCCTGATTTGATGCTTTTCTTCAAGCTCCTTGGCCCCAAAAATGAGAGACATCATAATGGAAGAGGGTTTTGGTGCAGAGGGTTGGTGTGTTTTAAGCAGCTACTTCAGAGGAAAAACAGAAAAATCCAGCCTGGAGATGGTATGATGCTATTTAATGTTTTCAGAATAGTTTCAAGACTCTCTGGTCTAGGATTTTTTTATTCTTTTTTTTTTCTTCTTTCTAGCTGTGCAAGTGTCTTATGATTTTTTGGCAGGTGCTCTGGGCTTGTTCTTTAGCACAAACTCTGGACAATGAGCTAGTGAGTTCAGAAGCGTTTGCTTGTCTTAGCTGGGATCTCTGGCTTGCACCTCATTCCAGCACTAATTTTGGTGCCATACAGAACTTGCTGGCTGGTTTGAAGTGATGACACAGAAAACACTGTGTTCTCAGAGGAGAGTCATTCCAAGTGTCCAGGCAGGAAAATTAGGCTGCAAAACTGACAAAACCAGATGTAACCTGTGGCTAAATGCTCAGGGCCAGATCCTCGGATAGATTAAATCATCATTAGGTCATTCATGTTAATGGAAGAATGTGCTGATTGACCTCCACTGAAGATTTTAGCTGGCCTGTGTATATGCCTATTGAAATTAAGAGGGCTTTCCAACAAGTGATGTGATTTTGAGTCACTTGTTTGGTACATTTTTTCTTTTATTCCATTTTACTGTCTGTCAGTTACCAGGGCACAATTGCCCTCACCACTGGCCCTCTCAGGGTTTATAACTTTACCCTTTTGGAGTCATGGATAACTATTAAACAGTCACTGACACCAGGAAAGTATATAGATAATTTAGCAACAAAGAGTAACCCTTTCTAGAGCAGCTCTCAGCACTGTTCGGTAAACAATGTGAAGTTTAGGTCCCTTTGCCCCAGCCACAGTCTGGGCAGTTTAAGATCTTAACCACACAAGATTTCAGTTCAGAAGACAACCAAACACATTATTGCTATTCAGGATATATGTTTTGGCTTCTTTTCGCAAAACAAGTGTGAAGATAAAAGAGCTCCAGGAGGTAATTCTTATAAACAATTTAGAAAATAATGAAAGCTCTCTGTGAATCGGAGGCCCCCAGCTTCCTTTTGTCATCGTGAGAAGGTAAAGAAAGGCATGGAACGGGAAAGCAACTTTGACAAAAACCACATCATCTTCACAATGCCTGATTAACCGTGGGAAGTTACTGCTGTAAGATACTACTAAGAAATAGTATGGTTTCAGTATTATAACCAGAAAGAATGAAAATACTCCTTAGTACTCTGTACTTCAGTGGAGCATTGAGCAGGCCTTTCTGCCTGCTTCATCTGAAATTTATTTCTGTCTAAAGCATTTGGTAGGGGCCTTCTCAAGAAATTAGTTTCATGCTATGATTCAGCCTGCCATAGAAATTTTTATATTTCTATATTTTGATACCCTTATATAATGTGCCTTTGCCAACTAAGTAGCAGAACAGTATTCAGTCTTCATGTAAGACTTTTTATTCGTATATCAAAATACTTTCCATATAAAATTTATGGATGTAGAAACTAAGAATGAAAGGAACAACTCAATTTTTTGGTGTTACAGATCACAAATAAAACACAGGTTTCTTAAATTAATCTAATTATTTTTTTGTCATGCTTGAAGATTCATGTAATTCATGTGTACTCTTAATTAACTTTGCTTTGAAAAATCAAACTCAATTTAAGACAGAAGAAGTCTAACTAATATTCTTTCATACTGCTAATGGTAGCTAATACATTATTACATAACTGGAATGCCTTTTGGAAATGTGAATAGCTCCAATGTAAAGGTCTGGCAGTGTAATAAGAGGTCTCTTTGAGAAAACTGTATGGTAGACTAACAACTTTTTTCTAAGAGAGGTCATAGGGACATTAGAGAGTAAAACTAGGGGTTAGCAGACTTCTGGGAATCCACAGACTATTGGTAAAGAAGGCAGAAGCTGTAACTAAGAACAATAAGTGAATCAGTAGTAGGATTATTTTTGCTATACAACAAAATCCAGATCCACTGAGAAATGAGGAAGGACCTGCACGTCAAACAGGACTGAAAGGCACTGCTCTAATCAGATAGCACGTTCCTGCTCCACAGCAGGCACAGAACCTGGGAGAGCCCTGATTTCAAAATCCAAATCCTGGTTGCCAAAGGATCTATGAGTTTGAAAATATACACTAATAAACTTGTGTCAGAAGATCCCCTGAAAGGCATAGAGTAGAAAGGAAGCAGCACTCAGCTGTAAACCAGTGGAGGCAGAGAAGTTGTGCTGGCAAATAGCATCGCATGGTTGTCCCATCCTCATGCTCCTTTCTCTAGGCATCCCCTGAATGCCAATGCCAGGCATGGGGTACTGGAAGAGAAAGATTTCTCATCTGCCCTGATAGAGCTGTTCTTACATTACCTGCCTTCACAGATGGGTACCACCACAGCAGAGTCTTACTGCACAAGGAAGTTGTACTGCCAGCTGCAGGCTCTGTCTTCTATGCTGGGTTCTGGTTTGCTTTTTTGTAATTTCGTGTCCTGCCCCATTTATTTCAAAGACTGGAGAAACAATCAATGCTGTCTGTTTGTGGATCAGTACCATCTCTTTGCCTCCATTAATTTCAAAGTACTGAGAGCCTGAACAGTGGAATAGAAGCAACATTTCTGATAAAGAGTTTTCAAATGATTCTGCATACAGTAATCAAAAACTGGGAAAACTGGCTGCAGTCAGAAATTTGTTTGGCATTACAGTACATGAATGGCCTCTGAGAAAAAAAATCTCAGAGCTGACAGATGACAACTGACTTTCTCATCTGAGGTAACCCATTTTGTCACTGAAGCTGTTCCTCCACACTGGCCAATAAGTCAGAAAGTCACTGTCTCTGGACTGTTTGCTGAGCTTTAGTCTAGACTTAGAATCAAAAGTCTCTAATTTCTGTGCAGCTCTCATAAAAGTCATTTCCTAGAACAATAAATAACTAGACCGGGGTCTCAGATACTTTAAAAGCTACATTTATAGTTATAGTTCAACAAATACTGCACATTTTTAATGTAAATAACCCTATAAAGTTTTAAATGGTGCATGGGTCAATCTCACACTCCTTTTACATTTATTTCTTTGGAAACATAAAAGTGATGGAGTTCTAGAAGCACTTACGTTTGTGGGAACAAATTTTTAAGGTCATATATACTAACATATTAGTATTCATGAAAACTAGGCTTCATATGTAGCTACTCAGATCAGAAGGGCCCTTGGTTCACATTTCTACTCCAACTGCACATTTGTTTGTACATCCCAACATCCCAGAACAGCAAAAGTCTTGTGTTACTCTAAGATATACATAACCACGCATTAAGAACTTCAAAGCTTTAGGAAATTTTAAAAAAATATCACTTAGGTTCAGGTCATTAAAGGACTCAGACATATTAAGATTGGCTAAGACACTTAAGTCTAAAATATGGACTCTAAAAATCCTCACTGGGTGTATATGTGCTAAAATCTGTCTGTGCTCAGGCTTCTGATATAAAGCATCACCACAGGTGCCCACCTGCTGAATTAGTAACCGGTTTCTGAAAAAACAGAGTGACCCTCCTCTGTTTCTCAGAAGTGTGGCCTCACACAGCAGTCTTCAAGAGACCCCAGTTCATTACAGCAATCAAAAGAGAAAAGATCAGCCCATCAAAGGGAGGACTTAAGGCTTGCTGCTGCCTGCCTTGCAGTCACCTTTTAATTGATGTTTCATTATTTTCTTCACCTGAAGCTTCTGCATCTGACAATTTTGAAAAGTGTCTTTCTGAATCTTTAAGCACCTCATTATCTCGGAAAATATAATTTGCAATCTTGCTTGTATTTGATACCCACAAATAATAGGTCTAAGGGATCATCCTCCTACCTCACAGAGTTCTTTCATTTCTTCATTATTTTAACAAAACACTAAATTAAATTTCTGATGAGAAGAGGAGGTGAACTGACAAATACTGAATTGAACAGACATATAATGTGTTGCAGCAAAAAAAAAAAAAATTATTATGCTGATCAGGTATATTTGTTATAAACTATTCCTCAATTATTCCTTGTTGACAAATGCACAACTTCATAGTCCCTCTGCAATTCCCATCTTGCCTATTGGATGCTTCAGCACAATAATAATAGAAGCAAAGGATGATAAGATTACATGCCAGTGATGAAATATCTCAAGTAAAGTCTTGCATTAGCATTAATTGAGATGTTAGTTTCCCTTCCAGACTTAAATCTTGAGTTTTTGGGGTCTTGTCTTAAATACAGGATCCAAAATTTTCCGACTGAAAGGACACCAAAATGGCAAGGTATAATGGCTATGCTGTCTGCAGGGTCCTGTGAAGAGCAAAGTGAATCAGGCATACGCATGAAAAGCAATGGGAATAAGGATCAAAGTGCAGTTTTTGTAAGGTTTTCTAAACGTGCTGCAGACATTCTTGGCTGCCTGCAAACATCAGATAAGAGTCTACATAAGGCTGATGAAAAGAAGAATAATTGCCACATTTAGTGGATTTGCACGCCCAGATTAGTAACTCATGTCTAGGAGTTGATCTGTAAGTGAGCAATATTTAGTAGGTGTGAGAAAGAAATTCCAATCATGTCTTGAGCTGGAACATAGTTCAAATCCATGAAAAGGAATCAATGATTCAGTACCATCAGCTTAGAAATGAAAGCACTGAAGTTCAAAGAGATGTTCAGGCCATATTGAAGAGATCAGACAGAGCCAGAAATAGGAAATAAAGCCTTGAAGGAACTTCATTGTAAACAGGTGAGCCACAGCTATCGTCTGACTTTCTGAAGATAGGACAGTGAAGTAGCAGACATTCTCACCAAAGTGAGAATAAATGTATGTTTTTGTTCAATTTGAAGTTGCACTTGGTTCCATGAAAAAATAACATCAAACTCAAATAGATGCTAAAGGTACATACAGCTGGATTTACCACATACAACTTTTCAGAACATCTATAGCAAAATGCCTGCTGACAGGAAGAAAAATCATTGTTAAAGACAAGAAAATTATCAGATGTGCCACAATAATAGAAAGATTGTAGAGTTCTTGTTATTTAACCATGTAGGGACAGCTACCACTATTTGGGAAATATTTGTAAAAGAAATAAATTAGCATTATTATTTCCATTCAGCTGATGTATAAACTCAGGCATAGATGGGTTTGTCTAGTTCCTCTTATCAGTAATGCTGGCTCCTGATACCCATGGCTCAATGAAACAGGCTTTTTGTGGGAGCTTGTTAGTAAATTACTAGCAGGAAAACACTGATTTGATGCTGGTTATTCAATGGTTATCATGAACCATGAACTGCTCTGGGATATGCAAACTAATATTACCTTCCCTAATCTTATTTGGCCTCAGCATCAGGCACCTAAGCCAACAGCTATTCTTTTCGGTCAGAAGAGATTGATTGTGATGACAAATTGCAAATAAAGTTTACAGATCTTTCCTTTTAAACAGGACCGAACCAAGTGCTGTGGGGGGATTTTCCCTTTGATCTATTGAAATAGTCACGTGAAAGAAAAGCACAACACTCCAAACTGTACATGTTGCTTCAAATCTCCATAACAATGTGAGAGAGATATTGGCAGAACCTGTTTCACTTCTGTAAAACAGCACTAAAAGAGTGAAATCCTGACAATATCTGTTTACATTTGTCAGTAGAAATTTGATTTGCCAAAAATTGCACCGCAGAAGAAAAGGCCTCAGTAACTGAAAATTTAAGCTTGGATTCATTTAATGATTTCTCCTGTTGTCCAGATGCCATTTTAAATGACCTCCATTCCTTATATATTTAAGTAATTTCTTGGAACATTTTACAATCCTAATCATTTAACTGGTTAGTGTAAGGAAAAAAATAAAGCCAGAAAGGGCAATGAAACTAAGTTTGCTAACTGATTTTCTGCAAATGCATCAGTGTCCAAGCTCTTACTGAAGCTGGCTGACTGAATGGAAGCTTGATTAAAACCAGACTGGAAGACAAGTGGCAAGAAGCAGGAGAGGGGTAGAGGAGCAATAAAGAGCACGAAGGTTGTAAGGTAGATGGCTTACACTTTGTATAGAGTGCAAGAGTATAGAGTGGGATTAAAGGCAGCCTCACTTGGAAATACCCATGGACTATAGGAGGAGAGTATAGGAGAGTATAGGAGGAGATGTCTTCCTACTCACACGGACACACCCCCCTATGTGCGGACAAAAATAGGTTTTCATGGTGCAGCACAGTGGCATTCACCTCTGATAGCAATTGCATAAAGCAAACTTCAGACTTCTCCTCACAGGGTTTGCAAATCATTTGCAGGACCTCACTAAAGAGATCTTTGTTAAGCACAGAACACTAAGAAAGCATTGCCACTAGATGAGAGCATGATAGAGCTACAGCGAGCCACTGGAATCAGGTATCACTTTTTCCATGCGCAATGCAAGAATTTCCAAGTCAATGTCTAGAATTCAAACCCAAATACGTCTGAATCTCAGATGAGGCTTTTATCTGGAGAAAAAAATACTCCCAAGAAGCAAGTTTTCAGACTAAGAAGGGCAGAGACATAAAAATCAGGAATGATTTACCTTCAGTCTCATGCCCATATTGGCTTGTTTGCCAGGATGGCAGAGCCCGCAGCGTATCAGTGCAAGCTCTCCCCAACAATGAAAAACTGCCATGAAAATACTGAACACACAAGATATTTTTAGCACCTGTGCCTGTTCTTTTGCAGCTTTCTGTGGTTGAATTCCATAAAGAACTGTTGGCCCCAATCATCGTAAGCCCTAAAGCCTGACAGCTGACTGGCATTGTTACAGGACTTCAGCGTTTGGAAGGTGATCAGCACAGCACAGAACGCACGCTAGAGCTCAACCTGCTCAAACAGCCTTTCTCAAGGGCTTGAGAGAGCTTCCCAGAGAGGGACTGCAGCATGGAAAACTCCTGCACAGTGACCTCAGGCATTTTGGTCAGGAGATATTAGAAGGGAGAAAGCACTGTATTCCCTGAAAATTTGCTGCAAGGCTTTTTAAGGAAACAACAAAGGCTGCAAATGTTCTGCTGAGCCTTTCCCAGCATTTCTCATTTTCCACAATAAACTGGAAAGAGACTCTCCAAAATGTTTTTTCCTTCCCTACAAAGATGTAAGAAAACTACATGGACAATGGAAAAGTCCAAAGTTGTCAGAAGCCCTTGGTAGAATGAAATGAGAATGAGCTGAAAAGTGATTCCCAAATTCCAGATGCAATGTGAAACTGTAAAACACCTCAAGCTCCTGCTTTCTTGATGTTTGAGGTCTTGTAGATAAGAATTAGGGCAAGAGCTTAGTACAGGGGGGTAAAGCTCCTTCATTTTCTCCAATGTATGAGGGAAATAGGGAGAGACTTTTTGGAGCCTGTTAGTGGTGCCAGACAGCAGGGTTCATCCTCTGGCACCCATTTAGACCATGTAAACCAATCAATTCAAAAAAGGAAAAAAATTTAATGCTGTCTTCCAGAGGAGAAAAAGCAGTTCTTAGAAACACAGCAGGGAAGAGGCCACCTGGGGCATCACAAACAGACCCAGTCCCATCAATGTTCCCAGTCTCCAAGAGATAAATCATTCTTGGCTATAATCACACCTCCCTGCTTCAGGGATATTAGATGCCAAAATCAGTAGTCCAGGGATGTTTTAGGTGTCTACAATCGATGAGGAAAAGAGGTTCCCAGAGGGCATAAAATGAGCTTCTCCTCTGCTGCCTTTCTCTGGAAGGCTTTTCACCTTTCTCTGTTGACTACAGAAGGATCATAGATGATGATTTGATTGCCTTCCTCTTCTGAGCTTGGACTTGCTGCTCTTCTCCTGCTGCTCTGTGCAATGAAGACTAGAAAGAAATTCCAACAGAATGAAATGAATATGCAGTTTCATAAACATTTCCACACACTTAACACCTTCTTCCTTCCCCACCCCTCAATTTCTCAAGGGACACCTTTTTTTTTTTTTTTTTTTAAAGAAAGAATATAAATTTTCTCTTCCATCAGACTGTCCTGACTTAACACCTTCTTTTGCAGGCCTTGGGGTGGAAAATGCAGAGATTTCTCAAAATGTCACTTTTTCTGACTGAAGAGCTTTTGCTCACAGCTGAGCACAGCTGTTGCCTGCAAAATTGCTGTTTGTGAGATTCTATAAACAATTCCAGGTTGCAGGAAACTGTGAGGCTTATTATTTGATATATTATTTTAAAACACGTAATGCATAGCTTTACTTAAATGCATAAATACAAGGGTTGGAATTAAAGCACAATTTTCAAACTCTGTTCTGCGTTTTTTGCCTGCTTAACAGTTTTTCCTTTGCTTTAGTGTTCATTTTGTTTAGAATAGAAAGTGCTGTATCCTGTTTTTAGCCCCAGATTCTGAGTTAACATCTCTTTCTCTCTACTTAAAAATGCCATCAGATTAGTTTAAAATCAAAAGACTTTAAAAAAACTCCATTACATCACCTTATCCTTTTATCTGCCTTCTTAATTTCCAAGCACTTAATGAGCCTTTCTCAGTTGGACAGGTGGCAAATTCCCAAGCCCGTTCTATGCTGGCTGTACTCTCAGGTGTCTGGGGTGCTGGGATTCAGAAAGACACAGCAAGCACAGGCTGATGGGTAGGAATATAGTGAAATTGAAAAAAGGGTTTCTAGGATGCTGTGGACTAAATGTTGGCTAGAAACACATTCTACATCTTTCATATGTCAAAATATAAATGTGAGTTTCTGAAAGCTTCTACATGCTTAGGACAACATCAGATTTTTTATGATCAGTATCTGTTGGTCTTGAAAAAAATGGTGCATAAAGGGAAAAACAAATTTCAGAAACCAAATGGCTGCTGAGGGAAATTGATAGCAAACCTATCTGAACTTGGATACTTTTTTTTTTGGGTTGCGTGCTTGGTGAGATGAATAAGGACATTACTGCCACCTCTTGTTATGTCATTTAGGCACAAAAGAATGTTCTCTAAGACATCCATAAAAAGAGGTGAAGAGTGTAGATGATCATTTGGCATCCTTTTTGTGCACTGTGTGTCTCATTTCAGAAGATGAAACTGTTGGCTGCTTCACCCAAATTGCTGATCTTCAGCAATCTGGTACAGAGCATACATGGGCTGAGCCTCAGAGAAGACCCAGGTAGACAAGAACAGCCAGAAGTAAGTGAACTCATCCCTAGATTTTAGAGACTTCTATTAATCACTTCATTTGACAACTCAGCCTCTCTTATAAGTGTCAAGGCAAGTTGGTGGCAGTTTGTGTGTAGAATTGAAAAGCAATCATACATTTGGCAGCGAAATGCTCAGACCCCAGAGTCAGCACTATTGAGAGTGCTTTGTAGCATCCATACTTAGGGTGAGACTGAATGAGAAGAACGCAATCCATCCTCTCCAATCTTGCAACAGATGTCTGCAAGGCATTCCCAAGATTTAGAAAGACAGCCTAAAATTATATGAAAGTAAATAACAATGGGTTATTTTAAGAAAGTTACCATCCTCTTCTTTTTTAATCTCTTTTTTCAACAACTGTCACTTTCAAACTGTCAGTAGTGTTACTGTCATGGACCTGACCACTTCTCCTTCTTCCCAAGGGTTTGGCACACTGGGCTCAGGACCAATTTTGATAACAGAGATGTTCAGCCTTAACCAGTGCTGTGAGAAGCTGCAGTGGGGGCCTGCCTCTCCTTCACCTGGTACTTGCAAAATGTCTCAGGCTCCTGCTCTCTGCCTGAGCTACACTGCTGGTTCACCAGTGCCCAGCCTTGTACTATGCTGATCTTGGCCCTTATCCTTACCCACTGGCTTGATTTTTTTACCTTGAAGCTGTCCCATCCCTATGGACTTTCCTGGCAATTTGGACTGTTAGTTGAGGCTGGTTGTCATTGAAAGGCTACTCTATGAGATGAGAGGAGATGGAAGCCAAGACTCACACCAAGGCACCTACACAGGTGCAGATCCACATCAGCCAAGCAGGAGGACCAGAGCAGGCCCTGTGTTGGCAAGATTACTACTCAGCATCTATTTTTATTTAAAATATGACCATCTTTGCCTTCTGGCTTACTCTATGGCTAATGAAATACAACATCTAATGGATGATGCTGATAAAGAGGGACCTGTCTCATGTAAAATCTCACCTGTATCCAGCACTGGTCCTTAGATAAGATCATTGACCAGACTTTTGACCTGCTGGACTATTTGAACTATCATATGAGAACATGTCTTGCGAAGAGGCAAAAATAATGGTGATAATTTACAAAAGAGCCAGACATTGCATCATTTCCGACTGGGGTCAGAACTAGCCATAATGATTCATGGTTACTATGAAGCCCTAGAAACTCAGGAAGACCCATATGTTATATGAGATATGGCAGCCAACTTGGTAGCATAACAGATTGCTTGGAAAATTTCATATTACTGCTTTCTCCCACATGAAGCCCCCATACATTTAAGATATCTGTCCCAAAGACATACAATTTTCTATCAATTGAGATGTAGATGCTTCAGGTGTTATCTCTCCTTGTATGACTACCAGTTTCCAAGGTAGTTCTGTTCCCCTGGAATTATAAAGCCATTTGTCTTGTGACATAGAGCAGAAAGTGCATGCTGAAGCTACTTTCTGCAGCTTATTCCCATGAAGAAAAAGACACCCTCACTGTAGTCATTTGACTTCACTTGGGACACTTAGGAAGTGTCCTGGAAAACACTTGAGCACTCTTTTCACACTCTCAGTTAGGTTTGGGCCCAGTAACAGATTTTGTTTCACTGGGATGAAGCAATTCTTCCTTCTCCCAACACAAGACTTTGTACTAAATGGACAAAATTACCCTCTGTCATCAGAAGAATATGATGGGAATGTTCTGTAGTACTCTACAGTGCTCCTTCTGGGCCTCAAAATAATATTGGAGAGTATCTTTGAGTTGATTCTTAGAAGAATGTTATAAAAAGATAAATCATGAGGACAGCATTTCTCTACTCCATTTATTTTTAAACTGAATGTTTATGATCCAGCCAGGACAAAGAACTTCATTTCCATGCTAAATGCAAACACTTTTTTGGTACTGTCTGGCTTCCATACACCTTTTGGTCTAGAGAGCTTGTTTTTCCTTTGCAGAATGTAAAGAACAACCTAAAATGTCAACTTGATGAGCACAGTGAAATAGATTGTTACCTGTGTTATTTTAATATATCTATGTCTGTGCTAAGCTAGCTCTGGTAGACCAAAATATGATTTTGCTATTGGTATATCCCCATTTTCCTGTCTGCAGCATGTGCAGGATTGCGTCTTTTTCTAAAAAACTGAAGGAGTCAGAAAAGCTGTAACAGTCTTTGACCATCAATATTATTTCATTATTAACTTGGCCCTGTCCGATCTTTACAGCCGTGGTGTTGAGCTTGATTCTTTTTTCATCCTTCTTTATTTACTTCTCCAACTGTAGTTACTCATTGCCAGAAATTACATATGCTGGGCAGATGTAAAATCCAGATATTATTGTGAGTTTTATTTCTCCAGGACTGATATCTGATTTTACCTTTTGCTCCTCTCCTTGTTCATTTGAAAGCCCTTCTAAAATGCTTTTTTGCTGGTATTGTGGCTTTGCAACAGCAGTTTCACATGCAGTGCCAGCTTCTGGGGGCAGCTGAAAAGAATCTGAATGCTGTGTCATAAGCCCATCTCTGAAAAAATAGCTGAACTCTCTGATTAGAGACTTCAGGAGCAACCATTTTTGGACCTGCTCTTATTCAGACTACAGTTAAGAGAGAATTTTGCTGCTAATTTTTGGGAAGCAAGATGATCTCTGTACAATCTTGTTTCAAAACTTGGGGAAAGCATTTACTTTCTGATTTAATGAAAATTCAGAGGAGCCTAATTATGAAGAATGGGCATAGAGGAACTTCATCAACAATCATAGTAATTTCCCATTCTGTTATTTCTTTTATGGGCTCCGAAACAGCAAGATACATCAATATTTTGTCATATAGCATTCACGTATGTATTGCAAGGCTATCATTTCTGTCAAACAAATTAATGCCTCATATTACATTCTGGAGGGCATCTGAGACAATAAATCATCTTATTTGGATTTGTATGTGCTTGCAAACAGCTTGCTTGCTGTTTACTAAGCAGTACTGATTACTTATTAATTGATAATACTTCCTCCCAAGGAGTGAGTACTGGTACAGCCGGCTTATACTTCAATATTATTTGTTCCATCCCTCCTCCTTTCTGAGTTTTGATGGCATTGCTGCAAGATGCATCCATGCTTTTCCAGAGTAAGAGCAATTCTGCAATGATCCTTAAGTCCCAGCAATTCTGACAGAGCTATTTCTACTTATGCTGTGCACATGCCTGAGTATCTTGCTAAATTAATACTTCAAGTCACTAAATTAACCTGTTGCTTCCTCTTATTCCTGCATAAAAATATAAAACCACTTAAATCTGCTATTTGAGAATAATTTTTTAAACAGGCATCTGGGACAGCTTCTATTATGATTGTAATGTGAAGTAATTCAGTGACTGGAGTATTATGCAATTATCCTACGCAGTTAATAGGTTTGCTCGGCGGGTACAACAACCTGCCCATTACTCTGTACTAACTTCACTGCTGCTGAGTGACTGTCATAAATCATTCATCTACCACTGCCTAAATGATAAACAACTCATCTCCAAGGTAATGTTCTGAAGAAGGAGAGAGAAGCTGGAATTCCTCACTACATTCCAGGTGTATCTGGAAAAAGTTAGAGCAAGGTATGCCTGGAAAGAGGTTCTACAGAGAGGTGTGAGGAATGACTAATGTAACTATTGCATTGCCTAATCCTTCTAATGCAATCTGATAAGTATGCATAAACTATTTGAACAATAAGGCCTTGAAAATTGTTATTACTAATGACATATTCAGAATGTTGGCAAAACAATAAGAACGTAATTAAAAACAGATTTTTTTTAACACAGTAATGGGTGTAGCCACAGGTAAGTGCTATTGAATTTGTCTTATGATGAGTGAATCCAATATACATAGAGATCAACTTGTACCCAAACATGATGTTAGTTTTCCTGATTCCCAGTACAATCACTGCATATTGAAACAGACCTTCTGTGTTCCCAAGTGGGGATCAAAGCAGAAAAATGTGTGCCTGGAGGAGCACCTGGCTCTCTTCCAAACAACAAGGAATCTTGGAGATATGGTTTGGTTAGAAGTCTTCTGATTCCTAACAAGGCAATCATTTCTGGATGTTTTGCCTTTGCGTAGGTGTCACCTATTGCCTTGTTATAGTGGAAAATACCTTATCCCCAAATTAAACTCGTACAATTTATTTTAGTTTATGTAAATTACCTAAGATAGCTGATGTACAGCTTTGGTTTGGGTTCTGGTAGCTCTGTCTAGTGACACTGAGTCATCACCAGCAGACCCAAGAACAAGGCTATCGAACCTTTCATTGCAATATCTTTTTTTTAATCAAAAATTTATTTCACTTTTATTTTCAATTTTCTATTAATCTTCCGAGAACTAAACTTGATTTGAATTTCTCTTTTTTCTCCCCTTGTTTTCCCCCTCTTTCTGCTCACATAAGAAATTGTTATCTACCATCTTCCCTCTACTCCTTTATTTTTAGACACTCTTCTTTGTGCCAGCAATTTTTCAGCAGTTCCATACCTTTGAAAAAATATGGGAGTGCAGATCTGATAACTGTTTCAGAATTGGAGCAATTTTGAATAGTTGTAGAATAGCAAAGAAGAAAAGTAGTTGGAAAAAAAAAGCAACCCAAAATAAACCTTGAACTTTGTTCATTTTTTTACACTCAAAGGAAAAAAGTAGGAACAGGAAAAAATAACTATTTGAATAGTCTCTTCTGAAAGGTCACAAACATGTGGGTGGAAAAAAAAATCTCTGCTTTTAAGCCTTCAGAATCAAAGAAACTTAAGTAAGACAATACATTTTACAAAATTATTTTTCCATTATTTGAACCAGGTCAGGACTAAATATTCAATTCCGGACAAAACTCACTTCAGCCACTGTAGCAGCGTTTAATGGTTAGAGAACTTGTATGAGTCATGCTATGATTTATACCTCATTATGTGTAGAGAGGTTCATAGGATGATGGGGCAACTGTCAGGGAACTGCTACGGCATCTTTTGTGTCCGGATTTTAGAGTTTGGGAGAGGCGTTAAAACACTCTTACTTTAAATCATAGAGGTAAAGCAGCTAGCTAAATAGTCCCTATAAAATAAAAAGCCCTGTCCAAACAAACATTAATGATTAATATTGTTTGTATTCAGTGCCAAAATGTCTTTTTTTAAATGAGTACAGGTTCACACAAGATGGGCAATTGTTAAACCTGGGATTTAGATTCTCTCAAATTTTGCAGTGTTTGAAATTCAGAACCAGATCTGAATTGCACAGTTCAAGCCTAATAAAATAAACACAGGTGAAGTCCATGAAACTTACAGGAATCAGTGGAAGCTTTATTATGTGCTCCAGAGGAGAAAGGATTTCTCATCAAGAAGCACTTGGAATTAGAGAGCTTCATTATATTAAAGTTGCACAAAAATATAGCTGTGCATGACTGTGAATTTGTCCACAGTCAGAGAAATGGATGAAGCATGAAAAATCCCATTAACTTTGTCATTAAAATCCAAAGAATATGTGTGTAGACTACAGTTTTTACACCCAGGCTTTTTCTAGATGAATGAACACCAGGATTAAATCAAGCTAAATTTCAGAGAGCTACAAGTATATGTGATGGCAGGGATGCCTCTAATCATGCATTTTCATTGCCGAAAGGATTTTGGAGTTCTGTCGTTTCAGAAGGGTCACCAGGTAGTAGCATCTGGTAAGGATGGAACAAATAGGACAAACTCAAAACTCATATAAATAAATTATAATAATACTTTAGCAGTTATCTATTATTATTGCTGTTAGAAATTCACAAAAAAAATTCCATGGAAATATGTGAACAACACGGTCTAGAAATCAAAACAAGCCGAGTCTGGCTTTTGGTGCAAATAACTTTGTCTGAAATCTTCTTTCTGTCTTGTAAATAACAAACGTATTTCTATCACTTGCAGGATTTGGATTCCTGTTGATACAGAGCTATAACAGCAAGCCATGTGTGACTCCAATAAGACATGATAATATTCTGTCAGATCATCGGTTGGACCTTTACACTGGAAATACCTGGCTCTGTCACTAAGTGAGAAATCATGCCAAGGCATGAAAATAATGTGATTCTTTTAAAGAGAACAGTTGTTTAAAATATCCCATCCTGGTTTAAAGGCCAACCATCCAAAAATAATTATAATATTTTGGAGCTATTGGAAGACTGATAAGCTGAAAGCATGTTTATTTTTAAATGGTATACTATATAAAAAACATTACACGTATCAGTGACTTTGACACATTCCTGTTTATTTTGAGTAATGTCTTCTGCAAATTGCTTTGTAAACACTAATCTATGTGATGTTTTGAAATCAGTCAGAGCCAGTGAACCTGGCAGACAGCTTCAAACAGTCTGAGTGTCCATTTAACATTTCGTGACAAGACACCTTGTGCCAGAGCATTTTTTTGGGAACACAATGATTCATCCAATTTACCTAGCTCAGTGTAATAGCTAACAACCCATAGTACCACTGTGCAGAACTGCAGCTGTTGTAAGCATGTGACAGAACCCTGACTCTGACAGAGTGGAGGTGTGACACTGCCTCATCCCGGCTCTATCCCATTAGGCAATTCTGGTTTGCACAGGAAAAACAAGGTGAGAGAGAATGAAATGTTAAAGGTTAATGACTCAAACAATTGGCCATTTGTAAAAGCAGCGAGTGCTTTCCTCAGGCAGGTGTGCACCCCCAAACCGAAGGGCAGGAGGAGAGTTTGTTTACTCAACATCATTACCCAATTATATATTTTCATCTGAGAGCTAATGCAGAATTTGTTTACCAAGAATAAAGTACTCCTGCAAAAGGTCTTTGTGTCACACTTTGATCCATCCAGGTGCGCAAAGTCTTAGGGTCAAGGACAGAATATATCTCTCAAACTGACAAGTCTGGAACAGCAGTAGTGTACAATCTATCCCTTTGTGTTTCAAGCTGACACATATATCTTGTAGTGTACATCACACAGACCTTGGGTACCACTAGTAGCAATAGAGGAGCAAGTGTGAGCATTTAAAATTATGCTATTATTCAGAAATTAACGACAGGCGTCAATAATGTTGGCATCAATAACTTTTTTAACAGAAGAGGTCATATTCTGAGGGGTTAAATAACTGCAGATGTTAAGGGAGTGACTTATTTTAAATTACTTAGGGTCTCAAGTGTAAATGAGTGGGAATTAGTCTTCCAGGTGGTTTGTGCAATGTGAGTTATTTATGTTACAGAGGTTTAGTATCGTTTCAGTTTTTACGGCAAAACCTGCTGTACCACGTGCATTTAGGCTAGGATTTGCCAGCCTTGAAAAGTGATGACAGAGTGGTGATAACAGAATTCAGTGAGTCACAGGAGAAAGAGAGACAATGAGTAGGAAGTCTTTACTTACGGTTTGTTGTAACACAAAAAAATAGGAGGGATTAACTAAAGTTATCAGCAACTCAAAAAGGAAGTAAATTTTAACAGAGTAAAATTAAACCCTGGAATTCAATGTTACAGGATAATTGTGAGCATCAAAGTAAAATTGGATTTAGAAAGGAATTAGAAAAATTCAAGGAGAAAATCCATTGAAGGCAATCACTAACTTCAGGCAAGAAATATTTTGTTAATAAAATGGTACTTGCATATAGACTTTTAAAAAAGAAAATATATTTTCTATTTTTAACAAGATTATAGCTGTTCCTAAAATTGTTTCACACCAGATACAGATATTCTTGTGTCATATATTTATATAGATAACTATTTTTTAATATTTAATAGAAAATATTTCTTAAAATTGCCTTTTGGGGACAGCTTATTTTTCCTTTCTTCTTTTTTCCGTTTTTGCTACTGAATGTAAAGAGAAAAATATTTCTGCACCCTGATTTTTTTTCTTTTTATTCTCTGCTTTCTTAGTTTAGGTTTGGTTTAAATTTTTTAAGGATGTCTTTTTGGCAATTTGGTTTTTTTTCCTAAATAATTCCAACTGGGTAAGAGCTACCACAACCAAGGGAACAGGGATGGATTGGTTCTGTTTTTAGAACTGATGTCAGGGGAAAACCCTAGAGGACCATTCCTAACTTCAGTTGGAAGAGAGGTGCCCAAATTATAACTCAGTCAGTTGTTGACAGAGGAGAGGAGAGACAGACACTGTCAAAAAAGAATTCCCAGAGAAGATGATAAAAGCCTCTGGCTTGTCGGGGTCCTGATCTCAGCCTCTCAGCCTTTAAACCTCTCACACTGGAGCTCTCATTAGTAAACAGATTGCTCAGAAGAAGCAGAGGAGGCCTAGGACAAGAACAGGGCTGTGGGAGCCAGAAACACCATGATTAATGATGTTCTGCAGACATGCAAAAGCAAACGCACTCTGCATTCACAGCATCAAACTCGGCTACAGTCTAACAGTGATTCCTTAATTGTTCTCTTGGCATGCAGCACATGGCCCTTCTTCTGAAAATAATTTTGTATTAAAATTCCTGGTAAACCTTTTATCCAAACCAGAGTGAACAAAGCAGTGAAGCTTGTGCTGGGGAAAGAAAGGAATAGCTTTGAACAAAATGGTAGGAGAAGCGGCGCAGGAGCAGGCTCTCTCTGTAACAAAGAGCAAATACCATGCTGTAGCCAAGCCATGCTTGCCACCAAGCCTGCTGACAGGTGCTGTTCATGGCAGAAAAGGAAATTTCCTATTTACAGGTCACGACCTTTGCTAGCATGGCTATCTCACTGCAGCTTTATGGTATCTGGGTGGTTCCTTTTGGAAGACTGAACTGATAGCCTTATCATGCAGCCTTCAAATTAGGAGCCACTTTTACCTTCCACTAGCCTAGCTCTTGGAGCAATTGCAAGCAAAAATTAAAACCTATAAATGAGTATTTGCAGAACGAAGTGAAATACCAACCAGTCCTGCTATAGACATTGACTTTCCATCCAGCACTCCTTAATGAAAATAAAATACAGTGGCTACACCTATCTTATCAAATGATAAATGGGAGCTGCAATCAGAGGTTCTGTCTGGGTAACTAACACTTGGTGGCACACAAAGCATTTAGCTGAGAGGTATCATCAGAACATCTCATTTACCACACACACACAGACACACACACACACACAGAGTGAAAAACATTTTTTTAAAAAAAGAGTAGAAATAGGAAGATTTATTCTGGAGACTGTTGAAAGTCTAATGGGAAAGCAGATTTTATTCTTATCAGCTGGGAAAACAATTGCAAAATAATAATCTTGTTTAGCCTGGCTTGCATTTTACTCTCTTTCTTTTCATTTTTAAGATGATACCAGCTCTGACTTCTGTGCAACATTTTTTATTTGTTTCACATTCTACTTTTTTCCCTAGAAATCTTTTCACTGGCAGCTACCTTTATGTCACTTTTAATTTCAAAGTTGGCATTTAAAATCTGTTCTGTGGCACTGATACAGTTAGTGGTTTGTTGACTGCTGTTTCTTCTGTTTTTTTGTACTCTATCAGATAAATTCTACAGTCCAAACAGAAAATATGGAACTAAGTTGACCTTTGTACAGCAGAGTGGAAGAAATACATTGCTAACAATGTTACTGTGACAATATGTATACTGTAATGTTAAGGCTATATTTTAGACTGAGATTTGCTTGTGATCAAGTCCAAAGGTAAATGTAAGAAATAATGGACTTAGTGGACGTTAATTGTATGTAATTTGAACCTCTGGAAAGTCTTTCCTAGATTATGCACAATGCAATTGCAAAATAGAAAATACATCCACTCAAATCAATAAGGGCCTATTTAAAAAATGGGTCCTACTCCCTTGGCAAGCATTGCCATCAGCAAAAGCCAAAGCAGGACCCAGAGTCCCTGAATGTGTAGTTCATTGCGCTGCACTGCTCACGGCATTGTGTCCCTATTCACATCCAGATCAGAATAATAACCTTGAGTGTAGGGAAAGCTCCAGCAACATGGGTTGAATTCCATTTTACCTTAAATCCAGTGGGTGAGGATATGCATTTAATCTTGCCAGAGGCTGCACACTGATACTAGTGAGAGAGGCCTGGGCTGTGCAAACTGAAGGTGAGCTCCAAACATGGCTGTAGGACTGCTTCACACCGATGCTGTTGCGCTGAGGTCACGGGTGATATACTTGCACCAGCAGAAGAAAGATGAGAATCTCCTTTGCTTTAGACAAGAAACACAGATCATGAATTTACAAGTTTAAAAAATGAAGGAAAAAGGACTAGAGACCTCAGTCTTGCCTTGCCACGCTGGGAATGGATTAAAATTTCACTTACAGTGAGGGCATTCTACATTCTGACACAAGCTGTTTGTGGCAAGGATACCTTTTTCATTTTTTTACTAACCTTCAAAGCATACTAACACTGAAATCACTTGGCTATGCATCTGAACATCACACAGATCTATAAAATTTCCATCCTTTTTTGACTGTTATCTAATTCCTCTGTGTTAGGTTGAAAATAGACCCTCAAGACATGTTTCAATAACTGAGTGATTCCCAGTCCAACCAGGAAATTGGTCTTTTGCTGGTAAACTTTCTGGTCTATAAGGTCAAAGTTTGAGGATATAGAGGTCAGGATTGATTTTCTGCTATTTTTCATGCTGAATGGGAGATGACCCTTAGGAATTTTCATCTGGCCCTTTTAAGTCTGGAGACTTAAAGACAGGTGGAGAACGGTAAGGAGTAAATGCCACGATGGCTGAAGCAAAGACAGACACATCAAAATAAACCCATTTGGCAGCCATGCACTGAATCCTGGGAGGGATGCCTGCAGTGAAATGAGGTGTTTGCCATACAGGTATAGCAGAGGTTAACTCAGGACAATTGTCTATGGTGTGTGTTTAGCCCCAGTGCACACAGCAAACTTCAGATTAAAAACAAACAAAACACAAGTTTGCAGTCATTGGGAGGGTGGGATTTTGGGTAATTTTCAGTACAAATCATATACTAATTGGAAGCATGCATTGACTGCTTGGGTCGAGCAAAATTTCTTGATGATATCATATGAAGTCTGTTGGCATAGTCCTGGTACCTTATGAGACCAATGGAACTGACAGAACTCCAGCTCCTTCCTTATAAAAGCAGCACTACAGGCAGTTCTGGCAACCAACATCTCCCTGTCCTGCCAAATTCTTCTGACTCTTTTTCATATTCATGATGCCCAGATGACTTTCTTGAGCATTTTGGAATATACAGGGTTGGAAGGGATAATGAAAAGACAGTCTGTTGAGTACAAGCAAAATAATATCTGTATCAACATGGAGAAATTACTGGGTTTATGTGATTAATTTTTGTGTTTTGAAAACAATATAACTCTGAAGCATTGTTTCATGTTATTAGGATATGTATTTATTTGCAGGAAATCTCATCTACCTGTGCCATGAGGACTGTGTTCAAACATCCAACTGATCATCCTTCTTTCTTAAAATGCTTTGAGTGATTCCTAGGTCAGACAGTTGGGTTATTTCATTCATTTATTCATGAAACAAGAATGACTTTGATCACAACTAAATAGGTCTGATTCAACATACCAGGCAGTATCCAAGAACTATACAATGAGGAATTGCTTCTCCATTATTTATACATGCTTTTTTTATTAATCTTTTTTTTTTTTTTTCCCATCTCAGCCCTGAACAGACAATGGGAGGATGATTAGTTCTGAATTGCTGATGATCAGTACCATCATTGTATGCAAACTGAAAATGTCAGGAACTGCTAAATTTACATCACTGATATAAAGTTTCCCTTGGGGGACATCTTTCTGCCATTTTCTGCCTGGACTACAGTGCATTACTATGGCCAGGTGATAGCAGAAGTAGTTGGCAGGTACAGAAGTTTGCTTCAGGCATTTCATAGCAGTGGAGTTCCTTTCTGCAAAGAAAAACAGCCTGTATGTATCTTAACAGTGTGAATCATACATGCACACCCATCCCATGATCATACAGAAGAATTCTCCAGACCATAGCACTGTTATGAACACTTTATTGGCTCTGTATATTTTCTTTGAGGAGTGTTTAAAAAATTAATTTCTACCTATGCTATGAAACTTAGTGAAAAAATTCTAGTACATAATGGTTACATAACAATTTTCTTACTTAAAAGGACTATGCAGGTCTTGGATTTCTTCCACTCTGATTTTCAAGCAATCTTTGATAAACCACCTTGAAAATGTATTTTATGACACTTTTTATTTTCAGCACCATATAGTACTGTTATTGTTGGGTATCCACTGTAAGGTCAACACAGTAGGGTGCAAGAATTCAGGAAATTTATGGAATTTAGATGCAACTCTAATACAGCTTCTGGATGCATCAGGCACTGGAGGTGCCTCTGCTGGATTCCTTACTCATGGATAAGGAAATAGTGGTTCAAGATGTGATACTCAGTGACAATATTGGCTGAGATTACCATGAGATGATAGGAATTAGGATCCCTTCAAGATTGGTAAGAAGGGGGAAACCATGGGTTACCTGCTAGTCAGCCTAACCTCAGTCTCCAGGTAATTTATGGAGTGAATTCTCCTGGAAAATGCATCCAGGAACATGAAGACCTAGCACACAGTATACCACAGTATCCCACAGTATCTTTCTAGAGAGTCAGCGAGACATAGGACTCTGCAATGCAGGTGCTGTGGACTGCTGGGGCTGTGGAGCGCTGGCTGAGGAGAAGCTCTGCAGGAAAGCACTTTCAGGTGCTAGAGGCAGACAATAGAACAGGCATAAATAAGGAGGATGGAGGATAATCCCATACTGGACAGTATTACTGCACCATGGCCAGGCCAAGGGAAGAGCCTTCTGCTTGGCACTTGTGAGACCATGCCTAGAGAACTGCCTGGCTTTGGGTCCCACAGTAGAAAGAGAAAAGCAAAAAATTGGGGGAGTTTCACAAAGGTACACCAGGATGATTAAGGTGAGATACAGAGACAAGGGACTTGTCTTTGGCTTGATGAGAAGAAGGTTAGAGAAGGATCTAATTTCAGTCTTCATTTACAAAGAAGGCAGCACCATGCTCTTTTGGAGGTGCGCAGGGAGAGGCGGAGAGGTTATAAATGAGTTGCAGTAAAAACAAGCACATAGGAATGAAACTGTGTCTGCTATTTCTAAACCACTAGTGACACCTAGTTTCCAAGGAAAATACCAGGAGCTACATTAGCACTGCAACTTGGAAAAATGCATCCGATTGCACTTAAAACACTACGGGGCTTGGTAATTCGAAAGCTCTGTACAGCATAACCCCACAAAAATAGACTTTGACAATAAAAATATGTGCATTAAATCTGCGCTTCAACAAGGGACACAGAGCTTGCAGATGTGGCCTCTCAGCGAAAGGCACTGATGCTATAACATATCAGACATTTTGCCATGTCTGTGTCTGCGCTGTCTGGCTACATCATTGGCTTTTCATTGAGAACTGACTCCTTGATTGTCCACACGGTGTAAATATTGATGTGCACTCAGAAAAGCTCTGGGGTGATACCATCTGGCTCCTCAGGTGGGAAGCCTTGGACCTGTGGAAGCAGCTTATTCACACACAAGTCCTATTCTCACAGGCAGGAGACATGCAGTTGAGCCAGGTCTGGTGTGACCTGCCCTGCTTACAGCAGACACTGGACTTCTGGGAAAACCATGAGCCTTCTTTCCCTCACACTGTCCCCAGTTCAAGTTAAAACAAAAGCAAAGCAAATGAACACTATGAATGCTGGAGAACTGAGCAGCAAAAGATCAGATTCCCCTTTCTGGGACAACAGCAAACACCTGCCAAACATGTTGGTTTGAAAATTATTGTTTCTTGGGGACGTAAAGGCGTAAGTATGTGACACAGCTCACAGGTTGTGACAGCCAGAAGAGGAGAAACAGCAGACACTGCCTGTGGGCAGCCACAGTTTCCCAGCATTGCTGCAGTACTCTCAGCTACAGCATCCTTATCTACCTTCCAAACTTTCCTGTCCCTTGCTCCCCATTTGCCAAGAGTAATAAGAATCCCACTTCCATAGAAATGAGGGGCTTTAATTAGGCAGCAATGCCAGCTGTGACAGGGTAGGAGAGTTGCCTAGCAAAAAAAGCATATGGTGGCCTTGGACCACTACCAGACAATGACAGCCCCTCTGGTCACCACTTTACAAACCACAGCTGTCTGAAGAAACATGGACTTTCTGTTGAATTTACTGCTGACTCCTGGACACAGCAGCTTATCCATCACCACCTCTGACTTGGTTTTGAGTCAGATATAGCAACACAATGGCACAGAGACCAAGTACCATGTCAATAACAATGGCATCAAAATTTCCTCACTAATGACTGGCAACATTACTGTGCTTGAGTCATGTTCCTGAAGCTGTTGCAAGAGCAAACTAAGAGCTCCTACTGCCTGCACAATCTTTCTTCATTAACTCCATTTATTGTTCTTTCCTCAAAACATGGGCTCAAAAATACAGTTTTAGGGTGAACAAATAAACATCCATTGGGAGCCTAGCACTCTGGCAGTGCTCAAGTGTCTTTTCAGTTTAAGGAAAAGAATAAGTATGCATGAAAAAATATATGGATTTTATTTATGTCCCCACACACATTTGAGAAAACTATGTCTACTAAAGTAATTGATGTTTTTGACAACATAATTGATGGCTAGCATGTAGTATATATAGCTGATGGCTGTGTAGTAACAATTCTAATAGCAGACCTTTCCATCCCACTCCACCTGCTCACTGACCAGTAGGAGTTTGAGGGTAAGCACATTCCAGAAGACAATGAATACCCTTTGTACTGAAGGATCATACTGACATTCAAGTTAACCTGAGGTTGGGCTCTGCATGATAGGAGAGTAACACTGTGCAGCTGCACAGCCTATTGTGCTATGTAGCTCCAACTGATGAAAGCCCAGCAAGCTTGAACTTGAATTTGTACAAGTACAAACCAAGCTGTGCACCTGTGTCACAAATGTGAATAGTGGAGCATAGAGACATAGTCTGGAGCATCGTTCCACCATTCTCCTGCTCAAAGCAGTTACCACCCTGTGATCAGACCACAGTGATAAGAATTTTATCCAGTCTAGTCTTGAAAATACTCAAGCATGCAAAACTTTTCTAGGCAACCTGTTCCATTGTCTGTCTGTCCCTGTGGTGAAAGAACTTTTTTGTTCTATCTAGTTGGAACTTCCATTTCAATTTCTCACCATTGTTTGTCAACCTCTCATCATGTATGTCCATGAATCACTCAATTTTCTCGGTTTACCTCCTCGTAAGTACTGGAAAGCTGCCATTAGGTTGCACCAAAGTCTTCACTACTCCAGGCTAAAACGAGCCAAATTTCTGCTGTCTCCCCATCTGGTTTCTGTGTTACAACCATCTTGGTGGGCTTTGGCTGGACTTACACAAGCTTATAAATATTTTTCCAATACTAAGGGAGGCCAAAACTGAACGCACTATTCCAGATGTGGTTGAATGAGTGTGGAGTGAAGGTAAGTGCTTTCCTCAGCCCTCTGGCAGTGCTTGTGGTAGTACAGCACAGGATGCTGGTAGCAACCACCTCCACAACCATGAGCTGAGTACACAGTAACAAAAATCCAGCGTCTGCTTCCTACAGCTAAATGGCTTCTGGAACATTGTGTCCTCTACTGTATCACAAAGGTGAACCAGCCCATCTCCTGTGATTTAAAGTCAAATTTAAATTTGCATTTTTTGTAATTTCAAGTTGGTTCTTCACACAGTATGTAAATATATTGCAGTGTTTTCCATTTCCTTGAAAGATAACATTATTTATTGTCAAGAATATGCTTTTTTACTTTTCTGCTGCGACTAAGAGCTATATGCACTCTAGGGCACATATTAATGATCCATTAGTATATTGCTCAGATGTTTAAAATTACTCAGCCTAATGTTTTGTGCCTTTCTGCACACCTGAGTTAATACATACCCTGGAGTGCTTTCCTGCTTAGTTACAGCACTCTCTACTGCAAAAAACTGGGACTTGATTGCATCCATATATTAATCACAGTGGATGTTTACATAGTATGACTTCACTTAATAGCGTAATGATGAAGAAGCCGGATGTACATAACTGTCTGGCTGAATGCCTGACTTCGGGAAAAAGGAAGGCTTTCCACAAACATTTTTACATCTCCACAGAGGGCCAAAGAAATCACAGAAACCCTGGACATATATATATATATATATTTTTTTTTAGATTGTTCAATCTATCTTTCTCTGCAATATATGGGAATGCTTTACTGGATCATATACACATATCTCCAAGAGTGGTTTTTGTTAATCTCCTAAGTAGCAAATAATTTCTGTCTTTAATGAATTACATTAAAAGGTGAAGTGCTCAGTGGCAGGAACTCATGTAAAAGCACAATTAATCACCCTGAGGTTTTTTGCTCCAGTAGGCAGCTCTTTAAAGTTACTTCCCTCCATTTAAGCTTTCTTTTGTTCTCCTCCTGCAGGACTTCACAATGTTCATTTCTGGGTGGTTTTGTTTTCTGAGGTTTTTTGCGGGTTTTGTATTTGTTTGCTTGGGGTTTTTTGTTTGTCATTGGTTTTTTGGTTTTTAAATAAATGGATTAATTTATTTATAATTTCTGTCAGGGATATGCCCTCTTGTTATTCAGATAAAAAATGGGGTTTAGTGTTTCTGTATAAATTACCCAGATGAATTACCAACGCTCAGTCAAGAATCACTTTACAGCTATACTTCAGGGTCTTCTTTTCGTGTATCTCCATTTTTCATGTTTTTATTGGGGCAAGAAAGTAGGATCATTTACACAGAATTAGGTTGTGAGATGCACAAACATATTGTGAAAGATGGAAAAATATTTTCAGGTATGAAACTTCAGAAGCTGTTACATTTGATGGACCAGACACTTGGAAGAATAAAAAAGAACTGCTCTGCCAGTGTTGTATTTTTGAGATCTCAGGTAGTGATTGGTGTGCTGACTAATACAAATTCTCAGGCAGGAAACACAACTAGAGAAATCTCATTTTTCCTTTAACATTATTACATCTCCTGGGTGAGACTATTTGAGAAAGGATACAAAACAAAGTGTAAAATGAGAAAATGCCAGACTCATACAGAGAAAGATCTGAACTGTTCTGGTGCAAGAGCTGGTTTTAACTCAAAGCCCACATAGCTGATGAGCAATGTTCAGTAAAATGTTTAGTAAAAAAGTATATACGCAGATTGTTGTACTGCTCTATGTGGCAGTGTAAAATAAGGGTTCCTAGAAAATTCCAGTGAAGCACAGAATATTACTGAGGATAAGAAACAAAAAACGTGCAACCTGCACATAAAATAAGAATGCTGTACAGCCTCTTGGTGACTGTAATTACGTCTTTGAACTACCTAGAGCCTCCCAGTCCCATGTTCTACAAAAAACATCAAACAAGTAATTTATTCACAATCATTGTCTTACACTTGTATGTAGCTCCTTTCTCCCAGAGCGGGAGAGCACAGCAGACTACCCAGACAGAAGGGAAGCAGTACAGAACTTTGTTCTTAGGAATTCAGAGGGAAGATGCTATTACAGTTTGAACACAGGAATGGGCGGAAGAAAACTTGCCATCTGTTGACAGCTCCGCCCCTGTGGGTGTGCGTGAATTTTTTAAAGGCAGGTGAATAATGTATGAATTGTTTCTGAATGAAAGCTGAGGTTTTCCAAGCTCTACAACAAATGAACCCTCCATTGTTCATGCTTCCTGTCTGAGAGTCACTTTGCTTTGAGGAAGTCTTGTGGCAAATTTCTATTCACTGACTGGATAAAGCATAGCTTTTAAATTAGATTATTGATGTAAGCACTAATTATTACAAATTTAAAATGTGCTATAAAGATTTATGGGAAAAGTGAAATCTCTATTTTGCTGTATAGTCTATTATACAGTATATAACACAAAAGATAAATATCTCAGTATTCAAATATATTTATTTACCCAAAAAACCCTCAATCTCAGAGGATTTATTCTTTTTTTGTAAAATGTTCTGATAATCTGGGATGGAAGATGCAGAGGAAGGAGTAATAAACATTTTTATAAACATTACTAAAATTCTCTACCAATTTCCTTGTTTTCTTCCTCTTCTTATTGGATTTACCATGTAAATTTTACTGTTTGTTGCTACATACTTTATAGTCTAGTCTTGGGTGTGAGAGAAATATTTATTTTTCCATAGTTGCTCAGAAGTTTCACCTACTAAGATCAGAATATATATGACTCCAATAAACGCTATTTGGATGCTGACTACAAGATTACCATTCATATTTCATTTTTCTAATGGGTACATTCATGTTTGCTAGCTTTGGCTTCATTTTACTTCGCTGGTCAGTTCTATTTAATGCCAGAGTGTCCTCTGCTGTACATAGCAAAAATAGCAGTGTGTTACAGGTTCTTTCATTCATGGTGATCAAAAGGGGATGAATAAGACACTCTGTGGGGATCTGTACAACTTCTTATTTAAATTTCTCTGTTAAAAGCATTTTTGCAAAATCCTTTCTAGTTCCCCCCAAATCACTTATGCTACAGATGATTTTGTAAATAGAATTCACATTAAAACTTCCTACCACTCCCACCTTGCCCTCACTAAAGTTCTGTGTTTAAAGGGAAGATTTACTGAGAACAAATATTAGGAAAATTGCCCCAAAAAAATCCTCTGGGACACCTTCTCTGAATGCCAGATATGAAATAAGCATAAACCTTTATGAAGTTTTAAAAAATAAAAGCTGAAAGGAGTGGCTGATACCCCAGAGTGTTGTTCAGCCCTGCAGAAGGATTTCAAGAGGTTGGAGAGATGGGCAGAGAACTGTCTGAAATTCAACTAAGGCAACTGCAGGCTCCTGCACTTGGGGAGGAATAACCCCAGGCACCAGGATAGGCTGGGTACTGACCTGCTGGAAAGCAGCTCTGCAGAGAAGGACCAGTGGATCCTGGTGGACAACAAGCTGTCCATGAGCCAGCAGTGTGTCCTGGGGCTAAGAGGGCCAATGGTGTCCTGAGGTGCATTAGGAAGAACATTGCCAGTAGGTTGAGGGAGGTGATCCTGCCCCTCTACTCAGCCCTAGTGAGGCACATCTGGAGTGCTGTGTCCTGTTCTGGGCTCCTCAGTACAAGAGACATGGGGCTTCTGCAGCAGATCCAGGAGAGGACAACAAAGGACTGAAACATCTCTCTTATGAGGAGAAGCTGAGGGAACTTGGCCTATTCAGCCTTGAGAAGAGATCACTGAGAGTGGACCTCAGGTCTGTAAGTTATCTGAAGGGAGTGTGCCAAGAGTGTGGATCCAGGCTCTTTTCAGTGGTGCTGAGCAACAGGAAAAGAGGGAACTGGCAGAAACTGAACACAGGAAGTTCCACCTAGATATGAGGAAGAACTTCTTTACTGTGCAGTGACCGAGCACTGGAACAGGTTGTCCAGAGAGGTTGTGGAGCCTCCCTCACTGGAGATACTCAAGAACTGTCTGGACACAATCCGGTGCAATGTGCTTCTGGGATGACCCTGCTTGAGCTGGGAGGTGGGACCAGACGATCCACTGCGGTCCCTTCAATCTGACCCATTCTGTAAAATACTCTACAAATATTTTTGTTCATAAACCAGCATTCTGCTCTTTGGTGAAGACAAACTGGGTATATAAAAGGTTATAGGAATACTCCATTTTAAGGGTGGATAGTTAGCCATTGTAAGGATGTCCCAAGAATACGGTATATGCATATTTTTCTAATTAATACACATGCAACTTTATAGAAAAATTAAAAATACTGGCAACTGCAGTCCTAATTATTAGCTAAAGAAATAGGTTTCAGGATAGACCTGTAGGATTTAAGGAAGATAGCTCTCTGAAAATGTCAGTCAGTTAGTAATGTTTAAAGCAAGAAACAATGTCAGGTGCTTCTCAGAAGGGCAGCAGGGAAGGTTAGAAACGCTCACATCAGGACTAGAAATGCTACTTATGTTAAGTAGCACAGAGCACCTTCCCTGTTCAGAGAATGCCTGAAAAATGATCAAAGATGATATGAGAGAAAATCTAGGAAAGAATGAAAAGGCAAGCAGACAACAATTTTTATTCATAATTTCCAAAATAGCAGAAGTAGGAAGAATTCAATAAAGTTTTAAGGAACAGGTTTGAAACAACTAAGAGGAAGCATTTTTTGCATGTAATCCTGTCAGAGAACAGTGGAATTTTGTCACATTATACTGTCGATACCAGAAATTGAAAGAGACAGCTTTTAGAAATGAGGCCAGATACTTCTGTGGGGTATATGTCTACCTGCAAATATGAAAAACCATACACTCAGTGTCACAGCAAGTGCCTGTGGAGGAATAACCCCAAGTACCAGCACTGGAGAGCAGCTCTGCGGGGAAGGACCTGGGAGTCTTGGTGGGTGACAAGTTGACCATGAGCCAGCAGTGCCCTTGTGGCCAGGAGGGCCAATGGATCCTGGGGTGCATTGGGAAGAGTGTGGCCAGCAGGTGGAGGGAGGTGATCCTGCCCCTCTGCTCAGCCCTCACAGGGCCACACCTGCAGTGCTGTGTCCAGTTCTGGGCTACTCAGCACGAGAAAGACAAGGAGCTACTGGAGAGAGTCCAGTGGAGGACCCAGAGTTGATGAGGGGTCTGGAGCATCTCTCTGATGAGGTGAGACTGAGGGAACTGGGGATGTTTCATCAGGACAAGAGAACACTGAGAGGGGATCTCATCAATACAAATATCTCAGAAGCACGTGCCAAGAAGATGATGTCAACAGTCTTTTCGGTGGCAGCCAGTGACAGGACAAGGAGCAATGGCCATAAACTAAAACACAAGAAGATCCACCTCAACCTGAAGAAGAATTCCTTTACATTGAGTGTGTCAGAGCACTGAACAGGCTGCCCAGGGCCATTATGGAGTCTGCCTCTGGAGACGTTCCAAACCCACCTGGACATATGTCTGTGTAATCTGCTCTAGGTGACCCTGCCTAGGCAGCGGGGTTGGAATGGATGATCTCCAGAGGTCCCTTCCGACCATAACGATTCCGTGATTCTGTTAAACCTGCTGGGCCAAAGAAACCGTTGGGCCCGCGTTGCCTTGGGGGGGGGGGGGTCTTATTTGCATTTGAGTTTTAATGTTATTTCCCAGGGCACAATATCGAAGGACCCAGGGCTGACGGATCCCAGCCACGAGGAACCCCATCCTTGAGAAGCCCCATTCCCTGAGGATCGCATTCCTTGGGGATCCCATTCCGGGCGGGCCCGCCCCAGCGCCCGCCCCAGCGCCCGCCCCCGGCTCGCGCTCGGCCGGAAGTGAGGGCAGGAGGGGAAGGGGGCGGGGCCTCGCCGCTCCCCACGGGCCTCGGCCGCCGCCATTTTGTTGGCGCCGGGCGCTGCTGGCGGGGCGGGAAGGGCCGGGAATCGCTCGTCGGCTCCTCCCTCGTCGGGGCCGAGAGGCGGGGACTGAGCGCGGCCCGGCCGGGACGGGACGGGCGGCGGGGCCAACGCGGCGCAGCGATGTCGGCATTCTCGGAGGCGGCGCTGGAGCGGAAGCTGTCGGAGCTGAGCAACTCGCAGCAGAGCGTGCAGACCCTGAGCCTGTGGCTCATCCACCACCGCAAGCACTCGGCGCTCATCGTCAGCGTGTGGGAGCGGGAGCTGCGCAAAGGTGAGGCCGGGGCCGAGCAGGGCCCGCTGGAGGCGCCCCGGGGCGGCGGGGCTGGGGAGGGGGTGGAGGCGGCAGCCCCTGCTCCGGAGTGCGGCTGCCGGGGGGAGGCAGGATGGCGGCGGGGGCTGCCCGGCCTGCGGGGCCGGGGAGGCAGGCGGGGAGAGCGGGAGGATGGGCCTCAGCGCCTGCGGAGAGCGGAACTGTTGGGGCCAGCGTTAAACATCGGGTCTCAGTTTCTCGATGACCATGGGCTGGCAGGTGCTTCTCCTCTTTTTTTTTCTCCCACTCCCGTCGCTCCTCTCTTTTCCCTCCCATTCTCCCTTCTGCCCTTAATGAGGTGCCTCTGAAGAGGCTGCACCTTGTGTTTTATCTCCGTTTTGTTTTGTGAAGGAGAAAGGAAAGTGGGAAACGGGAAGGCATCCGGCGAGACACGGGTTTAGGGCTTTTCGTTGTTAGTATTAATTACAGTTCTTTCAAGACGGAGCCTTTTTACATATTGTCTTTCACAGTCTGTAGTGATGGTTAGCTGTAATACTGTTTGAATTTCTTATTCACTCAAGTTTTCTTGCCAGAAACTGTTCTCGAAGGGCAGATGAGGACGGGAATATACTGAGGGAAGAGCAATTTAATGTGTCCAAAGCGGTTTTCACTTCCTGGTTTTGCCAGATGGGTAATACCAATGTTAGGATAATAAAATCGTGAGTTTCTTTAGCTGTGTTCAGTGTGTAGACTTAAATGCTAATGTGGCTTTCCGTTTAACAGGAAAGAACTTGCTGCTATAGGCAGTGGTTCAGGGAGTGAAAGGGAGAAATGGCATGTGAAGGCTTATTTGACCTAACTGGAAAATAACTTGATCTTAAGTTGGTTCATTTAAGAAAAAGAAGACTCACTTGCTAGCACTCTGCTTTGCTCCAGGAAATGATACTGTTTTCCAGTAGCTTCCTTTGGAGCCTCTCTAATATGTGGATCTTTAATGGGAAAAATAGAAGACTCTATCTTTCAGATTGAGAAGAAAAATAGCACTAAGCCATTACAGGACTTACGAAAGAGGAAGGAACCACTGAGTTTTGTGTAATATGGCTACAGTGTTCGTGGTTAATATATTCTTTTTGTGTGAAATGTTAACTTCTGAACATTCAGGCATGAGTTGAATTCTTTTTTGTATTGACTGAAGAAAGACTGACTTGATGGCATATTTAATCTTAGGAAATAAACACATTTTCACTGTATGCTAGTTGCAAGCTTGCTTTCTTGTTCCAGTAGATGGATCTCCCATCTGTGTCTGAAACATTTCACATTTCTGGGCCTTCTCATTAAACATGAATATTTGGGGTTTTGAATTATACCAGAAAGGTATCTTAAACTAATTGAAATAGAGACAGAGTTTTGGTTGCTCATCTTAATTAACATGCACATTACTAGTTCATAGTAATCTGTGATATTAATGGTCAGTCCTTAACTTTAATTTTCCTGTTGTGCTGGTTGACTAACTGGAGAAATTAAATCTTTGGAACCTGGCCTAAGTGTCCAAAAGTGGCATTGAGACGCAAGGATAACAACCTTCTTTTTGAACTTTTGGTGAGAATAACTGCCATAACTGGGTTTGTTTTGTTTGTTGAAGTTGTTGTCCAGCTTTTGCTGCTTCAGAGTAAGATTTTTCTGTGACCTCTCTTTGCATGCCAACCTTCAGGGGTCTCTGGAAAGCCTGTGATACTTTACCTCTGGTAGGAGTAGCTTAGTTGCTTTCGAGGTCCTGACCCTTTTCTTCTGGGCTTTCAGGCATATGTGAAATGTTTCATATTTGAAAATAAGAAGCTTCATTTTGAAGCTGGCATAGTTAATATACACAGGATGTATTTTAATTTTCCATCTCCGATAATACCCGAGCTTCATAAATGTTAGCTTGCATTCACCTGATACTAACTTCTGGCTAATTGCAACACAGAATTGTAAGATGGTCTCTAATCCTCAAAGGTGGATATGGTGATCTAAGCCGACAGCATGGGAAAGAAGAGAGGAAAACCAATCTCCTGTGGTGAAGCGAGGGCATAAAACACCACAAAGTAGAATATTGGCAATGAGGCTGTAACTAGAGTAAGTTTAAGGCTCCTGACTTGCCTTCCATACTATCATAGAAATATGATTTCTCTCCTACCTGAGAGGAAAATTACCTCTATTTGGGGAATACGGATACAAAAATTGTTGGCATCATTAGCTGCTATTGCCAGTCAGTAGTGTCCTGGAACTGAAAATTGAATCTTACCTTTCTAGATGTTATTTCCTTTCATTGTATCCCCTCTTTCATTGTTACCCTCATCTTCAGACCTTCCTTCCAGCCTACTGCCTTTCAGGAAAATTGTATAACCAGTTGGGTTGAACACAATACAGTGTGATATTACCTTTTTTCTGGGTGCTTTCAGTTTTGGTAAAAGATCACTTGTGTCAGATGAGCTTGCATGAGCCTTTCTGAACATGTCTCTAGTTATTCATAAAGACAAATGCTAAGATCAGAGTTCTTTTTTCCCTAAATGTTTGATTATTATTATTTTATTTTTAAAGTTGTCTTTTTCTTTATACTACATTGGAGGAGTGGTGAAGAGGCAGCTTTTCAAATCTGCATGTAATTTATGCAACACAGGATCCTAGTGCCTTTCTGTTTACTTGAATTAATTGGTAGTGATCAGGTCCCATATTCTGGCATCTCTACAGATCATCAGTTCAATACACCTTCATATACAGGTTTTCTTGAAAAGTGTGTGCTGATGAAAATGATCCTGCTTCAGCTAGATTTCAGATGTATGAAATATAACACTTGAAGTTAAATAGTTAATTACATGGTAGTCATAAGCTTATGCAGTATTTAAGTAGTTAAGTTGTGCTAATTAATTGACTTGTGATTTCATCAGTCATTTCAAAATGGCAACTGGTGGGCCCATTTAAACTATGTAATTTTATGTATCCATAAAGGGAATCAGTTACAGGGTTTCTTTTTAAACTGAGTAGTGGCACAACAGGTACAAATTTGTTGTGTAAGTCTGCAGTCGCTGAGTGGCTGCTGGGAAGCCCCTTAGGACCACCTTTGGATAGGCTCATCTGGGATGGAGTCTGTTGAGAATTATTTTTTGTTATTTGGAAGTCAGGTATGTTTTCTTGCATACATCTCTTGCTCCCTGGTTTCAGGATGCACAGCAGCTGTAGATGTTTGTTACTTGGTTTTTTTTGTTTCGAAATGAAAAAAATCGATTCCATAATTCAAAGCATCTGCTTTCAACAGTGAGCAGTAACTGCTTGTTCAGTAGGCTTGATTTGCAATTTGCTATACCTGCTTAAAATGTGTTCTTTTTCAAAGGAAGAAAACCCAAATTGCTTAAAGTTTATAATATGGGACTTGTTATTTGGAGTTCCAGTTAGTTGTCCATAATAGTCTTTTCCTGTCATCTCATTTTCTGTTAGCTTTCCCAGGTCCAGCTCTGTCACTAGCTAAGTATTTATTTCCTAGTGATATATTAGTAACCGCCGAAGCACAGAATATTCTGAGTTAGATGGGACCCACAAGGATCATCATGTCCAAGTCTTGGCTCCGCACAGGACATTGCTGTGATGTATCTTTAAACCTAATTTTAGGTTCGAGTATCTGTTTCCTCAGAGCCCAACATGGCATCTCATTGATAAGTCAGTAACAGAAACTGATGTTGATCATCCCCCTTAATCACTTGACCTCTTGTTTTGGCTGTCATCTGTCACCCCCACCTGTGTCACACTGATCATTGTCTTCCCTGCACAGCTTATGTAGGTCAGTAGAGCCATTGTGTATTGCTTTTAAGACAGCCACGGTTGTGTAAGTACATCCAGGCTCCTACAGAGAGATGTATTTGTAGTGCTTGACTCTGCCAGTTCACTTGCTCTTCCAGTTTATTATGCTTCTTTTGTTTTGTGGTGTTGAAGTCGTTCAGTGGTATAAGAAGCTACCTTTTTTTTTTTTGCTTATTTATGGTTTGTCTACAGCTTCTGCTACTGGGATGTGTGTTGGTGCTTGGGTCCTCATCCAGTATAGCTTGTTGGCATTGATGCAATATATTCTTCTGAAGCTACAGGCTGTTATGGCAGCTGCTGAGATTCGGAGGATAGGGGATTTTAGTAAGTAAATTGAGAAGGTCTGGCAACACTGAAAATAGATTTGAAAGGTGTATTACATCTGAATTACTCTAATACTTAATCAGCTCATTTGGAACACAGTTACAGCCAAAAGTGGTTGCAATATATTGCCTTGCAGATGGGAAGTGGATCCCGGGAAACACGTTCCCGGTTTAATGAAATTATTTTTTGTACCATGTAGTGTAGTTTTTTTCTGCCAGGAGAAGGAATCTTTCTCTACTGATGGTTGTAAGATTATTTTACTTAATGGTGGGATAGTGTCATTGGCTAGTGTGAGAGAATAAGATTTTGATTTCTTTTATTTAAAAGAAGCAAAATTGTGGCTTCCTGATTTCACTGGTTACGCCCGCATGAATCTTCTCGTCTATGCCAAAAGGTTTGGAGAGCAACAAACAGGCAAATCTTCGGGTGTATGGTAATTGTTGAGTCAAGTTAGGGAAACCTATTTGCTATGTACATGATTTACAAAAATGACCTGCAGTTTTGAGCCACAGATTAGCCATATAAGAGCCTTTAATGTAAAACAGTTACATTTGAATTGTGTAGTCCAAACCTGCATGTCACCTATACCTGCCTGTCTTTCACCATTCTGGTTCTGAATACTTAAGTGTAGGGTCTTTTTCCTAACCCTAACCCTGAAACTTCTTTTGCTGTCGATTCTTATCCATCTTGGCATTTTACCAGTCAGGCAAGGCAATGAAAGTAATTGGTTTGTTTCATATGTTCAGGTAATTCAAGATGCACTAAGTGCAGTGGGAAGCTTCTGCAGAGTAATTGTACTGGAATGGTTTCCTTGGTCTGTGACCAGCTTTCTGGCATTCCCGTGGTAATTTGATGCTGATGGCCTTTTTCCCAGCAGTGGCTGTGTGCTGTGTTCCCTTTGTTACTAGTTTCCAAACACAGAGTCAAAATATATGGACCCTCAAGCCTGGAACACATTCAGTGGGCAGTCATATTCTTCTCCTTCAAAAGAAAACTTTGGTTAAGTTCACCAGGTGACTGTGCCAGGTTGAACACTTAGTTTAACCTTTTCTTAGAAGAAGGTTAATGAATTTTGAGGTTAAGTGCTTATACAATATACATTTCATGGATTATGTTATCTTTGAATTGTTCTTTCTGGTGGCAGCCTCTCAAGTGGCTTTTTTGCAGTCATACTACCAAAGATACTCTGCTTAATCAGCTTGCATAAAAACGCAGGTTAGCTCTCTGCAGTGTGAGGGATCAGTGATGTTGCACTCACGTTTCAGTGCTGCTTGACTTAACTATATTTGGTCTTGTAATAAAAAGCTTGAAAGCTTGTCAGGTGTTTGCAGAGATGTCATGAACTCCTCTTGCAAAGGTGTGGAGCATGCTGTAAGACAGAAAGTGTCCCAGAGATTTTGGGAGAAGTGTTGACACTCATATACTCTCCTGCATATATGTAGACTAAAGTAATTCAGAAGTTATTGAGCGAAGTCTATTTGAATCCATACTAGAAGACTGTAGTATGCTAATGAAATGTTTAGTGCTGATAACTGTTGCCGGATTTTAACATAGTGATGTTATTGTCTCAAACCCTTTTGTTAGGTAGTATTTTCTTTCAAGGTCAGTTGAGGCAGCAGAGCTGGCCTGTAGAAGGTTAAAGCCTGATGTAACATTTTTGGATGGCTCAGTCAGTCTATACACTTGTAGTGGGATGTAAATGAAATTTCCTATGCTTGTGTGTTTTTCTGTAGTTTCCTCCAGTATATCTAAGACAGCAAATATCTCTTGGCTCTCGGGAAGAGGTGTAAAGCCAGCATGAAACTAATGGGCATGTTTCTAGCAATCTTCATGGGAGCTCAGTTTCAAATGCAGGAGGTAAACCTGGAGAAGACAAATACAGGTGATTATGCTGACTTTGATTGCCAGGGCTAACCTCTGTGAAAATGACTGGCTTACTGCCTTTCAGGATAAAATACTGGTTTCTTGCACTAAAGTGGTGGCTTATCAGTGTTAAGAGTTCTCTAAGTATTATGGACTAAAGCATGTAATGTCAGGGCTTCTGTATTGGACTGTTAGAGAACCAGGCATACCTAGGCAGGGTTAACAAGAATGTGTTCCTGAGAAAGATGGATTCCCAAAAACTGACTTGATAATGTAGTCTCCACAGCAGATATCTCAGTACACTTATTGTTGGTGAAATATTATCTGAAGAATATTCTTTGGCATTTGAACGTGTCAGATGCATTTTTGGGATAGACGGTTTCATTTGCAAGGTGCCAATCCCCCATAGTCTCATTGTGGATGCTGTAGGAGTAATCTGCTTCGTATGGCTCTTATACCAACCAGCACTGTTGACATGTTAAAATACTTCAGAATCCAGTGCTTCAGGGAGCTACTTTGGTGGTTAAATGGTGACTCTAACTGCAACAAGCGGAGGAGTTATATGAGCACTGCACAGAGCTTCTGAAAAGATGACTCTGTCCAACACGGATAATTTCTTGGCAGTTTTGTGTTTGCAGACTGTACTGTTGGTATACCAGAGATGCTATGGGTTGGCTACTTCTAACACTGTATGTTCTGGCAGTGTGTTCTTTCAGATCCTTCTTCAAGCTAAGTTCTTAGGGTTTTTTTCCCCTTCATTTTCTTCTGATGGTAAGAATGCTTTTGCTAATAACCTTGCCATGCGTTGAGGACCTTCTGTGTGATCCATTTTGATGTTCTGAGGTTTATCAATGCCCAGGGCTGGAAAGTTAGTGTCACTGCTACTGAAGAGAGATGCTTTAGACATAGTTCTTTTTCCAGAACAGTTCTATTTGGTCCTGAATTTGATTCTGTATTTCAGACATCACTAGTTAATTTATAGTTGTGCTAGCAATAGAATGTTTTCAGCTCAGGTGTCAGCCTCAGTTGCCCAAGGTTACGTTGCACTTCAGTCTCATGTGTAAGGCAGAGTGCTAGTAGACCAGTATGTAAGTCTTGAAAATTTGTGAAGGGAAAGGGAATACTTCTCAAGACTAGATATAACTCTTACCTTTGGAATTTTGTGCAGCACATTCTTACAGGAAGAGGAATTAAATTTTACTTCACAGTTTTCCTTGTGAACCTAAGGGTAGAATATTAGTTGAATTTTCAACCAAAGCCACAGATAGCTTAATAGCATGTTTAGGATTTTTGTTCATTCTGCACAGCTTTGTTTATGTTGAATTGTAGTAGGAAGCTGAAAAGGGAATACTAGGGGAAATAAGCCTGAAAGTGACTTTCTGGGGTTTAGGATGCTTTTAACAAACATGATACATCAATCTTTTACTGTAGTGAAAAGATAAAGATGCTGTGAGAATCAGCATCACCTGACTTGATGTCACTGTGTATCTGTCTCCTGTCTTTGTCAGCCCATTGATTTGGCTCTTTATTGGAAGGAAGGAAGTTGAGGTCTCTCACAAATGAGTTGTATCACTGGGGATTAAAGCATGAGGGATTTTTTTTGCTGTGGAATGGATGGACAGGGGGCCACCTGCATGCAGTTCCAGAGGATGTAGGATGGGGAACAGCCTGCTGCATTAGATTTTGAGTTCTAATTCTGGGCTTAAATTTAAGAAATGGGAGAAGGGGCAGGGCCGTCTTTGGTAAACGCTAGTTACTATTTGATACGCTATGAGACAATATGTGTTTTCTGAGGTTCTCTCTTTGAATAATTCAAAACTTGATAGGTGTCAGAACTCTGATTTACCTGAAACATAGGTAGGAGATGTGTTGTTTTATCATCAGTCAGGCTTTGATGTAGAAATTGAGCATCACAAGTTTATAAAACCTACATTTTAGTTTAGCCAGATTTTGATCCAAATAGATTAATTTCCTGGGTGCTTGTATGTAGTGACTTCATTGTTTGGAGCAGACTCTTAATAGAGTCTACCTTGTGTCCAGCACTTACAAGTTTTTTTTTTTTTTTTTGGGGCTACTCTTTAGTTTGCCTTGATTGTAAGAGAAGTGCATTTTTACATTTAACAGTAGGTTTTTTTCCCAGTCAGTCCAGAACTCCCAACTTGTTAGATATGTCTGTTCAAGAGGGTGGAAAGAATTCGGTCCTTCAAGGAGAAATCCTTCAGAGGAGTCTTTCTGTAGTGCAAAATTTTTTCTCAAAAACATTTCCCTAGAGTGAAAGCATATTAACATTGAATTATCTCTTTATATGTGAGGGCGGTGCTTCTGCATTTTTGAGAGGATAGAGTAGAAAGAAACAAAATCAAATCATACTTGCTTGCACAAATTATAAGAAATTCTAGATTGTCTTCACCACAGTGCTGCTTTCCTTGAGAGAACAGAAAAAACTTGTCTTTCAAGAGAAGCCTTTCTTTTTTTAAATCAGAGTGCACATACTGAGATTATGTGGTGGTAATGTTATTCTGGTGTTAACAAAGAGTACAAGTGTTACAATATGAGTTTCAACTCCAAGAAACTTACAGACTAGTGAAGATTAGATAAAATGTGATTATAAATGAAAATACCCAGGTAGGAGCACTTAGAAAATATGAAATAGGTTTTGGAAAGCAACTCGTAAATTGAAAGCTTGTAATCTGTTGCACATTAAGAGAGATGGGGTAAGATTGCTTAAGGTGCTTGGAGAAGAGATACACCACAGGAACTTGAAAGTGGTTTTTGAAAATGTTTTTGTGACATTACATCTGCTGGCACATGAGTATTTTAACAATTTGGAGATAAGGAAGGGGAGTTTCACAGTGATACAGGAAGACTGACTAGGGATTGACTTATTGTTCAGTTTGCTTCAATGTGAGAATGAGGAGTGGTTATGTAAGACTGAGTGAAATTCAGACTGAAAAGGAGGAGGTTCTTCACATGAATGATTGTGGATCTGTGAAGTGCCTTGTCAGAAGACTTCATGAGTGTAAGAAATTTATGCTGGCTTGAAGGAAGGCTGCAATACTTGGAAGAACTCCACCAAACAGGAATCATATAAGGCTCAGGAAAACATGTGAAAATAGTTTGGGGATGAAGAACACTTTGGAATATCTGGGGGTTTTTTCTGTTTGTTTTTTGAGATAGTGCTAAAGGGAAGTTGTGTCATGCTATGAAGGAAGAAGAACTTGAACAAAGAGATTAGAAGGGAGAGAAGACCAAATGGGTGGCCAAATTTTTTTCACAGGAAAATACTGAAAATGTGAAATAGTGTAAACAGTAATGAAAATGGGAAAAACACACTTGATTTTGTAGGGGGGGAGGTGTGGGGTGGTGCTATTTGTATTCAGTATAAACCTGGATCCATAGGTATTAGTTGAAGGAAGTAAAATTTCTAATTATTCTTTTTCTTTCCTTTTTATTAGCAAAACCAAATAGGAAGCTGACATTCTTGTACTTGGCCAATGATGTCATACAGAACAGCAAAAGGAAAGGACCAGAATTTACAAAAGACTTTGCTCCAATAATAGTGGAGGCTTTTAAGCATGTTTCAAGGTACAGTAAACTTGTATGTATGGTGTCCATCATCATACTGTATTTAAGGGGCATTTAGAGAAGTCCTGAGTTCATCTCTTCTGGCCTAGCTAGTCTTTGTGTGCTATTTCTATACTTGAAGTTTTGTTAGTTTAATTTATTCAGTGTTCTTTTCATCTTGGGTAGTCTTAGTGCTGTTGGGTGAAGTTTGACAGTAAATTCATCAGCATTCAGTCCCATTTTGCCTCAAAAGGGTGTTAGCTATTCCTGAAACTACGACTTTCTTACTGTCTCTGTTTATGTGCTGCAACAGGTTGACATTTTCATTACTGGTGTTGCGTGATTTATTTTTCCCCAGCAGCCATTAATCTCATTGCATGAGGAAGCTAGAGTCTTGATACAGGATTATTTTCACAATGATACACAGCTGTTGAAGCAACACAAACCTATGTGTAATGTTTACATAAAAGGGTTACAGACCTACAGATTTATGGGTTGAGAAGAAAAGAGAGTTGGGTGTTGGCCCCCCTTCTTTTTTATCTGCTTGCTATGACACCTTGAACTGGTCTTTGCTTTCTTTTCTTTGAAATGTGAATTTGTTATTTTGAGATTATTTGGCTTCTGATGCTTGGATATTGCTAAAAACTGTTAAGGTCCTTCTGTGAAAAATAATCATACAGCAGTGCTGTACTTCTACCTAGTGCTGATATTTTGCTTTTTTGTCTTGTAACAGTGAGTCTGATGAGAGTTGTAAGAAACACCTTGGCCGAGTGCTGTCTATCTGGGAAGAAAGGTCTGTTTATGAAAATGATGTATTAGAACAGCTTAGGCAAGCTTTGTGTAAGTATTTTGTGAGTGTATAAAGGTTCAGAGTTTTGTTTGATGTAGTATTTCCCTGACTGCTGTGTTTGTTTTCATTTAGATGGAGACAGAAAGGTGAGGAAACGCACATATGATCAGATAAAAGTTGATGAAAATAACTGTTCACCTCGTAGTTCACCCACTGACCCTCCTCAGGTAAAAGCATGTTTATTAAATTCTGTGTTTACGTATGGAATTTTTCAGCTAGTCTTGTTTTTCAATGGTCTCTGTTTTTCATTTTAGTGAGGTACTGTTTCTGGGCAAAGGTGGCTACACCTGAAACTTTTCATAGTACTTCAGTGGGGTATGCTGTAACTTTAAGTATTTGACACTAGACCCAAATGTATGAACTGTATGTTCAGCTTTGTTCATGTCAGGATTTCAGCAATAGTTTCTACAATGTATTGAGTTCTCATTCTGTTTCCAGGGTAGTAGAGAGTTAACAGGTGTATTACAGTAAGATTGTTATGAATTTATCAATATAAGATTTCTCAGTGTTTCAGTCATGATGGTTGGGAAAAATTCTTGTCTGCCTTGCGCTGTTAGCGCTTTTCTAATTCTTGTAGGTTTTTGTTACAGTATTGCCCTATCACAGCAAAGAATGACTGTGCTCAAGTAATCACGATTTAGTATGTTTCTCTGTAGCAGATATCTGGGCTTCTGTGAACATCAGCTCTACTTTCAAAAGAAGTGCACTGATAGTCTTTTGCATAGTAAAGCAAAACAACAAGAAAAATAATTTTTAAAATGTATAATAAAAGGAAAGGTACTGTAAAATCACTACTGCCAAGAAGAAAAGATTTATAGGTATTCCCATACCAAGAATTTAAATGAAAAAGCTCTTGTAGAAAGGTGACCTTTAAAACTAGGAACACTGCAATGTTGTGCTGAGAATTAAAGGCTTTGTTTTGTTTTGACTTTAAAAGCTGATACTGTAAATGCTGTTAAAATTACCATCAAATCAATTCCATAAGCTTGTTGCAAAATACTTCTGTTTTGTTCTAGGATATGTTTATTTAAACTAGTTCTCAATCTTGCATGCTTTTTTCAGACCACAGATCTCATTAGAGCATTACAAGAACTAGAAAACGCTGCCTCTGGGGATGCAGCAGTTCACCAGAGAATAGCTTCCTTGCCTATAGAGGTCCAGGATGTGTCCCTGTTAGACAGAATAACAGGTGAGGGTTGAGGGCCTGGTAACCTAAATACTGTCCTAAGAATGTAATGGTACATAATCAAATCACGCTTTACTTGTTTTTCTCTGCTTGCTTTTTAGATAAGGAATCTGGAGAGCAACTTTCCAAAATGGTAGATGATGCATGTATGTTGCTGGCGGATTACAATGGCAGGTTGGCAGCTGAAATAGATGATAGAAAACAGCTAACTCGAATGTTATCAGACTTTCTCCGATGTCAAAAAGAGTTCCTTGCTGAGAAAGAACATAAGCTGGAAGTGCGTAATGTTTTGTTTTAGTCCCTTCTTCACTAAAGCTTGTTCTTGAAAATATGTTTAGTTAGCCTAAACAACCTTTCTCTCCAAAGATAAATACTTAATTGCCACTGTTACGTCTTTGCTTCCAGCACATTATTAACATATTGTTTGATTCTAATGTTCTAAACCTACTAAACCAGCTCTTTCTGTTTTTTTAGCTGTTCAGTCTTTGTTATATGTACAGACTTAGTAGTGCAGATAGAAAGTCTTATCCTCAGTGTTACAAACGTAATTCTTCATAGTGTAATTTTCTTTCCATGTTCTTTTCATTCATTGTTTTAAGTCTTAGTTATGTATTTGCTAAAGGATAAGAATTTAATTCCTGGTTTTAGCACAACCTTTTTACCTGACTCAAGCATCCATTAAACCCAGTAAAAGGTAGTTGTAGCTTCTACAGCCTCTAAGACAGCTGGTTATCAGCACTAGCACCAGCAGGACCAGACCGATCATAATAACAGAAGGATGCAGACTGAGCAGCTCATTATGAGCAAATGATCCCTTAAGTTTCTCTGTTGTTTGCTGTTACCAATCATCTGTTTTCCTTTCCTACCATGTATTACTGTAAAGCCTCCTATTGAACATTCCACATATTTAGAATATGTCCATAATTTCATGTCAATTGCTTCTCAGTGCTAATTTGGGTATTACAGTAATGAACTGAAGCTGCATCATTTTGCAAGGGGAGATACTTGGACAATCATGGTGCCCTTTAACTGCGGCCTATGCATATATGGTCCCAAAATTAATTACTCTTCTGGTTTCATTATGTATACCTGTCAAGAACACTTTCTTTCCTTAGTGGTTTCATTACTTTTTTATAACTTCATAACTTGAGTTCAGATTTTGTGGTCCCTTTGTTCAGGAAAATGCTGCTCACAATGGATTTGAAGTCATCATTCAGATGAGTTGTATCATTCCTAGCCTACTCTTATTTCCTGACTTACTTCCTTTCCTCTGTGCCTCACAGAAAAGCAGTTGATGAAGGTTCTTCCTGTCAACTTTACTGTGTTTATCCTGTGGGAAGAGTATCAACCAACTTCATGTAAGATAGATGGTAATGCACAGTAGTGCTGATTGCAATAGCAACTGACCCTACCGCATAATGGAACCTGGAAGATTAAAGAACAGGAAGCCTTAAGCTTTTCATCATGTGCCCTGCCTTCCCTCTGTGTGTGTAATGGGTTTGAAGGATAAGTTCCCACAGTTTCAGTGAAGGGCTGATTGTGGAGAGACACTGACTCGTTTTTGTAGCTCATTACCAGCAGTTATACCCTGTTTAGTTATAGTAGACTGCTGGGATCGTGAGTTGCTCAAAAGGCAGTGACTTAGTCCTTCAGACAGATTTACACTTCTGTAAAACAACAGAGCTCAGTTTAAAAGAAATTAAAAATGGTAGCACAGCTGTGAACAGATTCCACCCTTATTGGTTGTTTTCAACAAATATAAAGCAGTTTAATTTCCCAGTATTACTAGATTAGAGAATTCATAATTCTGAGAGAAAGCAATTGCCTGTTACTGGGGTGTTATCGTCCTTCAAATGGATTCTAGCCTAAATTGTTGAAACTGCTAAAGAATTTAATCCTAATACAGCACAGTTCCATTTTTGGACTAGTTTGAGGTCTTTCTTTAAAAAGTAGGAGATATTCATTCTTCAGTATCTGTAGGCAGTCTGTTTTAAACAGGTGAAGTCCTAGGATGTTAAAGTACACTTTAAGGATGTTTTTAGGCTGATTAGTGTGGCATAAATATGAGTTCCTAATAAAGAACTATGAGTGAAAACAGTGTCAACCCAGGTTACTAATAAAGGCCTGTGAGCCAAGGGATTTTAAAAAACAAGAACCTTAAAATGAAGTTTCTAAACTAGCATTGAATAAAATGACTTCATGCTCACTACCAGTAGTGCTTTTTGAGTTGGGAAGTGGAGGCTGATAAACACTGTGAAGTTTTGAAAAGTAAGATTAGGATGTCTTAGTGATAATGTCTGTAGGACTTGCTGACTTAGCACATGTAGGGGTTTTTTGGTGATTAGGAAATGGAGATGAAGTAAGGACTTTGTTTTTACTGACTTGGGAAATTCCATGCCTCAAATTGAACCTGGCTTACTGGCTTCTCATTTGAAATAAGACTGGGAGAGGGCCTGTCACCTAATTCTTTGAGAATGTATTTCCCTGAACTATCTGTCCCTAGGTTTTGCTGCTCAAGTTTCATTCCTGATGAAATTAATTTGTTCTAGACAAGCTTGTTTCTTGTGTTAGACTCCTGGCTATTGACACTTGAGTATAACATGGTCTCTCAGTTGTAACAGAAAGTCTTTATGTCTTCCTGAATTAGTGTCACCAATCTGAGTATAATGCTGAGATCCTAGCTTACTGATTCCTTACCACACCTGTTTGGTGTGGTAAGGAATCAGTAAGGAACAAGTGGATGTATTCTTAGTTGAGTCTAGAAATGTTACCTACTGTTAACCTGGTTTAACAGAATAGGAACTCCCAAAGAATTGTCAGTAGCTTTCAACTTTAGATAGGAGCTTTAGACCTAAATTTGCAGATGTTTTATCTTCTAAAGATAATTTACAGGTAAGTAATTTTGAATAACCAATCTTTCCATGAGTAATTTTTTAAGAATAAGAGTTTCTCTAACAGAAACATTTCAGAAACAGAAGTGCATGATTCCCATCAAAAGCAAGGTAATGTGCGCACTAAATCTTGACAAGAAATTTTGATAATACATAAATAATACCATGTCTGCATCAAAAACTAGCTGTACTGCTTAGTAGGTGACTTTCCTAGGTGTGTTTGGGGTAAGTAGTGTCGTCTTTAACTCTTAAATTGTTTTCTTTAACATCTGTCTAGCTTCTGTTGCAGGTGGTGGACATGGACCTATCTTCTAATGATGTCACCATCCATTAGTACACACATCCTGCTAAAAATAAATTTAAGAATCAAAATCTTGTATTGTCTGTTGTTTTTGAAAACTTGAAGAGGAGGAATTCTAGAACTACTCGTACCAAACCTGTGCTATTTTCATCTATATTCTCACAAACATTACTGAGTTTATGCCTGAGATGGATAGGTATTTATCCAGTGTCATTCCTTTCTCTTGAAGACTAAAATTTTCACATGGTTGTTCTTAAAACTCTCACATTCTTTCAGTGAATAAATTCAAAATTCCCCAATGCAGAAGTATGGGGGTTGCTTGCATTGAAGCTGCCATTTCCAAAAGGAGAAAGCTGAGAAAACAAGACTTTTTCAGACTTTATCTTTTTAATTTACACTGTTGGGTTTACATGATCAGAAATGAGAAGTGATGAATATAGGACTCATCCTTCACAAACATAATAAAAAACTTTCACTTTATTAGGTAACAGAGAAGGTGTGCTTTATAATTGCACTTAGACCCCTTTAGAATCCCCGTCAAATTTAGGATTATGCAAAGCAGTATTTTCATTCCACTTTTGGTAGTTTTAAAGTAGTATAAAAATTTAAGGTTCAGTGTACTGTAGCTCCAGCTGGGATTTCTAGCTAGATATGATTCTGTCTTTTGGAGAAAAAGGAAATTTTTGCCGAAATATTTTTCTGGAACGCTTTTTTTCCTGAAGCTTTTGAGTGCTAATACCACTCCTGTTTTCTACTACTTTGGTTGACTTTTCCCCTCTTTGCTTCCTTGTATCTCCCTCCTATCTCCCTGCCCATCCCCTAGTTTTTGAACAGAGCTATTGGTTGGTCTCTTGGTCTGACTGAAGGCTGTTAAAAAGAGATGTTTATGTTATACGGGAGCAAGGAACTGGGTGTACATAAATTGATACCACGATGGTTCATATCCTTTTGATAAGACTGTCCTTTTATTCTAGAATTAATATGGCCTTAAAAATGATATGAATAAGAAAAGTACTTGATTTACTGTTCTCTCATGTTGCTTTGCTTTGCCTCTCCCTCCCACAGACTCCTTGATTATAGAGTAAATACTCTCTTACTAAATTGCAAATAAAGGGCTTGGATAGTTGGAAATCTTACATGATTCATGAACCAGTGTTAAGTAGGGGATCACAAGATACCCTCTCACCTTCATTTTGACCTTACAGAAAAATGTAGTATTGCTACACTTAGCGTATGCTGGATATACAGTTTCTTGCATATGTTTCTATAAACTTACCACTTTAAATTTGGGAATATCTTGTCACTAGATCCAAAATTTTATGAAGGAAATGCTACTCTGGGAAACGTGCTGTGTTTCAGCAGCTTGCATTTAATTAAAACACTTAATGGTGCTATCTTGCATTTCTGATTTTCTGCAGCTCTGTAAGTAGTATTCTTACACTCACACATCTGGTTCTAGTTGTAGTTTCTTAGCATGTTGAGAGAATACTATAAGTTCAGTGCACTTTTACGTCATGACTGAGCTTTTATGGCTCAGTATAGCTTGACTTGTCTTCCTAAAGGTTTTAATTTTGTCTTTGGATTTTACAGATAAACAGTGAGCAGTTAGTCAGCCTTGACTTCAGCTCTGGATTCAAAAGACTTTTTACCCTGCTCTGTTCACACGTGATGGTTTCAAATGCAGACAAAAATGTTAAGCAAACAGTGTAGGGATGGCAGTGGTATAACAGGCCTCTTATCCTTGGGTTTGGTTTTGTGATACCGGACTGGATTGGTACTGCTGTCTACTGTTGCCCTTCCCCATAGCCTTCATATTATCACAGGGTGTGATAATATGTGTGTTTGCTTGCTGGCTGTTTTCTTTATACCCCTTGTTCTTCCAGAGTATGTCTGTACGTCAGCTTTTTTTGTTCAGTGGCAGATAATGTAGGGTAATATATTCCATTATGCTTTGTACTTTCAAGTCCACTTCAGATAATTTGGATTTATTTCTGTATAACCTTGCAGCTGAGCAGCTAAATTATTCTGCTGAGCGTTGGTTGAAGAGTGATTTGTATGATGAGCCCCAGATTGCCTTTTGTTACGGGATGTAGTTTGCAGCATTGTAGGTGATCTACCACTCCATGAATGTGGCAGCAGCACAGTAAGTCAAGTTAATCTGGAGTTGGAGCCAAGCAGCTAGCAGTGCAGTTATTGCAGAACTGGTAGCAGGGAGGTATCAGGAAGTGGAGAGTAAGGTCCATCCGAACTCACTATGACTGTTTTGAGTGTTTAAGATCTGATACATGCTTGGTAACAGATATAGTGGTACAAACCATATTGTGTGATCTCTTGACATTATGAACTGTTGTATTCATTTTTGTTCAAGATTGCAGCTTCAAAAATTGAAGCCGACTTGGCAGTGCTTGCAGTTCAGGGAGTAGATGACTTCTATTGAAAGAGAACTTTTGAGTCAAGGCAGATATTCTTGGGCTGAGGGCAACACGACTCTTTTTTATAATAAAGGAGGGAGAGCCTTCACCAAAATTACTTTTCTTTCTCTGTTTCTAGTGGCCCAGTTTCAAGTAACTTGCAGTGTTTTCAGAGAAATGTATGTAGCTTGTAACCAGGAAAGAAATGTAGGCTAAAGATCTCTAATGTGTGTATTCTTTACATTCTAGTACTCCTTGTCCTGCCCTTACGAAATGCAATGTAATTCAGGAACAGGTCACAATGCTTAGGTATTTGTTTAGATTGATTGAAATCCCTTGCTCATAGGTTGGCTTTGAATGGCCATTTGAGAGGCTTTGTGTAGTGTGAATACTTTATTATAGAGTTACACAGTCCCAGTCCCTTAGTGAATATTGGCACTGGGGTTGTTGTGTTTCTTTAAAAACCAAAACTAAATTTCACTGAGCTCAGTAGTTTGGATTATCTACCTGAAGGTGACTGGGAAGAATTAGGTGATCACTGAAATAGTCATCTCTCCTTAAGGTTTGTTTAGTTAGAAGCTAAGGTGAGGGAATGTTTAATGTAAGATATAGGTTGCATCTCTTACCTTCAGGGAAGTTGGCTTGCTAAGTATTTTTACAGGTTGCTGACCTGTCTTTTAGATGTGGTTGCTTTGTTTCCATGAGCACTTTCTTCACTGACAAGAGATAAAGTTGTAGAGTTTTGTAGAAATAATTTGCAAGACTAGAGTGGAGAGCAGCAGCCCCTACATCAAACACAGTCAAATGGTCAGTGCATTCTGTTCCACTATGTTGTCCCTTTTTTACGAGAGTGATGCTTATTTGACCCATTTTCATAACAAACTTACAAGCTCTCTGTACTTGAGCAGTAAATACACCTCTTTCATATAGTGACTGATTGACTGCAGCCTCAGATACCGTAGTATGGAGTTACTCAGTTTGTACCTGAAAGAATATTAGACTTCACAGCTCAGTGTTGTCATCCAGAGCAGTAGAAACACTTGAAGGCTTCCACCTTTTAAATTGACTTACCAGATATTTGAATATAAATCCTGACTTTTCTAACAGATTGAACAGGTTGTAAGTTATACTTTGCTTATCCTTGTAAAATAAAGATAACCTTTTCCTTCATCGTTTAAAGCATTGTCATTGCAGATACTCGGGTTTTGAAATAAGGTAATAAAAATACTACACCATTTTTTTATCCATTTCACCCTTACTGTTTGTGAAGGGTGGGGGTTTTTAGCTTTCACTCTGCAACTTGCCCATTACTTTTTATTTGAAAGGGGGGGGAAGGTACATATGTACAAGATACTGCAAGATAACCAGGTACTTTAATACCCTTTAGGTGCCTTTTGAATTCCTCATTATAAGAATACTGAGAGAAGATACTGGTCTTGCCTAGGTAGGACTTGCCATTATTTGTGAGACTTTTAGCCAGAATGTTCCTGGCTATTGCCAGCCAAAAACTTCGTACTGTTAACCAAAATGAATGGATCTATGTAATCCTCAGAAGACCAAGTTTTGCAGGTATGTAAAACCTTGCACAAACATCTGAGAGGATGGGACATTGTAAAGGGAATAATCAGTGCTCTAATTTGAACTTAATTATTTGAAGGACAGCTGTAGATTGGCATGTAACTTTTTTGTAGTGCATTCTGCAGTAGATACTTCCTTTGCTTTGATCAGGTATTTGGTGGAAGAAAAAACGTCGATGTAAGAAATTGATGTAGGAAATACTGAAACTGTAGTGCCTGTTTATGTCAGTAGTAGCAGTGAGGTTTTTCTAGTTCAAACTACCTTTTCTGCAAGCCCTAATTTCCAACAGTAATACTGTTATTAAGTTATTAAGATTTTTTTAAAAATCTGATATTTGTGTCACTAAACTTAGTAAATTTAAAGATTTTTTTTAATCTGTATTTTGAATACGAAGTCAGCAGAACTGTAAGCTCTCTGTGTATCCCTTCCACAATTAGAAGCTTGCTTTTGGAATTACTTGTTGAAGCAGCTGTAAACTCTAAATAGGAACATAAGGCCACACTGAACGAGAGGTAGTAACTAGGCAGACTAAACATCAGTCTCTCTGTTTGGGAGTTAGTAAGAAAACATTTATAATCTAGTTTCAAAAAAACCCCAGTGTTATGGATGGAAAGGAGGAGGGAACGGGGAGGATATTTGAAAGTTCTGTTCCACAGTTTGAGATGATGTGTATAAAGAAGCTGAATCAAAATACGTTGCTTTAGCTAATGTCTTCTGGTTGTTTCGTTTAACAGGAAAATAAGCCCGTGTGTATTTGAAGATAATTGCAGTTGATTCAAAAGCTGTGCTCCTTAGAGTTCTCTTTAAATAGTTTCCAAATTAAAGCCTTTGTTGTTAGGCTGATAACTCAGAAATTGGTTTACAACTTCTACAGTTTTAAACTATTTAATTTTTTCTGCTATCACTAAGATCTAGAAACTTTATTATGAATAAGGGAGTTTTTGTCTAATGAGCTTCTACATGAAGTTAAAAGGAAGCACCATGCTCAAGTTACTCTTCACTGTGGCCTATAACAGTAGTTACATTTTTTCTGCATTTCTGGAAATGGTTAGTGTGGCTGGTTGGAAGAGCCGATGAGAATTGCTTCTAGAAATCTTTGACAGAAGAAAGAAGAGAAATTGCTAGAACATCAGCTTGCTTTTTCTCTCAGCCTTGCTGAAACAACAGAAACCAGATTTTATTCTATGGCAGACTTCTGATGTTTTCACTCAAAACCACTCCAGTGTTACACAGAAGAAGCAATTTGTGTAAAATCTGATGTAGAACATAGATTGTGGACATGCTGTTGTGGACAGAGCTGATACCTTTTTGGAGCATTTGAATGTACGCAGCAAGGAAACAGTCTTCAGGTGAACATCAAGTAGCTTTGAGATGGCATTTAAAGAAAATGTGCATCCAGTTCCTGTAGATCTTGGGCAGAGTACTTGAATTTATCCCTGTTCTTACAGCTACATAGGAAAATAATTAATCAGCTTTTGTAGTGATCTGAGGCAGCAAGTATTTTCAGAGCCTGTTAATGAAATAATATATGACCTTTTGTTACGTTGTATTTTAATGTCAGCATAAGGGAAAGTAAAAATTTGTTAATTCGCGCAAGCTAGTAAGTACAGGTGCTCTCTTTATGAGAAAAACCTGTTTGCACTTAAAGAGGAGTGAAATATTCCTGTTCCAGAATTGACATTTTGTAGTGTGTAAGAACAGTGCACTTTCCATGTGGGTTTTTTTGTTTGTTTCAGTTTTTTGGTTTGTTTTTTTTTTCTTTAAACCCAGAGCTTAAATTGAAATTTGTTTCCTACTAAGTCCATCAGTTATGGGTAAAATATCACTGGAAATAAAAACATACAAGAATATATACGAATCTTGCATGACAGATCAGAATAATTTTTAGTTTTAAAAATTTTGTCAAAATTGAGCTTACGAATCAAAATAAAGGAGTTCATAGTTGAACTGCTTTAATCAGGGGCCAAAGCTACTCTGTTTTCCTGGTTTAAATTCATTTTGATCTTCTGTAATGGTCCTACTAAACCAGTCACGGGGTTTATTGTGATTGTTGCAGACAACTTCCATCTCTTCAGCTAAGGTTTAATGTAGAGGGGAGAAGTACTCTTCGGCAGGACTCAAAGTGAAACTGAATTTTACAAATCAAAACCACACCACCACAGTTACACTAATGTCCTAGTCAGTACAGTAAACCTGGGCAATTTACTTCAAAATATCCAGACTTTTAAAATAAAATCAGCTAATCGTCATTCCTAAAAAACTTAGAGAATAGTTGGCCGCTTCATGGTGCAATAGGTCAAGAGCCCCAGCTGAGAAAAGATAAAAACTGCTAGGGAATGTAATTCATAGCTGGACTGTGCTGAAAAATCCAGTTCTTAAAAGCTCTTTTATCTTTCTGTTAAAGCTCATCGATGAAAGACAGAACTTTGAGTAATGTTTCCTTTCAGCTAGTAACAACTTTATTTTAGTTAATATGGGCCTGATTCTGAAAATTAATCTCCAAGATTAATGATGGCCTTTTTTCCTTGAGAATCCAGTCTGTAAGGTTTGCCTCCATACTGAAACACACGATGTGAGTGCTCTGAATCAAAAGAGGGGGGAATGGGAGGAGAACTCCAGGACTTTCACATGATGGTACCGCTGCCTTGCAGAAGTGTTTATTCTTGCATTGTTTGGAAGCTGATACGGGCATGTATATGTTTAGACACATGCCCACTCGTTTTTTTTTTAGTGTTGGTTTGTTGTTTGTTGTTTATTTTTTCTTTTTTTGCCTGGCACCTTATTTGAAAATGTGTTGTGTTAGAAGCTGGATGATTTTCTTCATACCTGGACTTACCTTATTGAGTGGGGTATGGTACATGTGTCTGCAGAGTGGGGAGAAAAACTTGGAAAGTGTGAGTTGAGGTTGAGGACAATGTTGAAACACCAGGCCTCTTTGACTGTCCTTTGAAGCTGTATCAGTAGTTATTCTGGGGGTGTAATGTAAGAGCAGTTGAATGCCATTTTAGCAGCAGTGAGAAAACAATATATGCCACAGCTGTTGTGCTTGCTGAGAATTTGTTTCTTAGCCAGGAAGACAGGGAAGTTGTCACAGGCATGCTCACCACTACCTGATAAGTGTGTAAAGTGGTCCTTACATTTGCCTTAAAGCTTTATTCTAAACCAAAGAAATAGCCAGAGTGCATTTACTTTTGCATTCAGACTGAAGCGGTTGTAATGTTTTTCAGTTCTGCCAAAAGTAAAGAATATTGTATTGGTCTAGTTTGGAGTTAGTAAAGTTTTTCCACTGCCGAAGTTTGGAATGCTGTGGACTAAAGTTGATGGAAATAAGGAGAAGCAGAATGCAGGGAAACAACTCAGGATGATGCATAAATCCTGTAAATGAACTCTGTGTTGTCTTGGAATTTCATTTCTATAGTATGAAGATCTATCTCTGAGATAAAATGTGCATTAAGTTGACTTCATTAGAGAGGGTAGAACATTTTTCTGATATTTCTCAGTTACTGCTGGCAGTGATTGGCAGAAGAGGAGAGAGTGAATTGCTGTTACATGAGGCTTACAGGGATTGTCCAATTTCCTTGGAGACTTAACTGTTGCAGTTGTGCTGCCAGTCATATCAGTTCTTTCCTTTGGCAGAGAAACAATCTTAATTATTTAGCTCTTCAAAGTTTGATAAAATTACTTCTGTGAATACCTAAGAAGAGAGGCCCAGAGGAATGCTTCAGTAGCTCTTTTCCCTTCAGTCTGCGGGGCATGGAACCAGCCATAACTTCCACTGTTCTTTGCCAGAACAATAGATGATGTAGAAGACATCAAGGGATATTGGGGTGAAAAGCAGAGAGTTGGAGGGCGCACACTGGCTGGGAGCTACTGTGGGATGGAGAATTGGACTAACTGGGATGGAGCTAGGGTATTTGGCTGTTGGTTTAGAGGAATCAAATAACATCATAATTCATGGAATGAGCTTGCACCATTGTGCTGCCCTATCTTAAATAAATGGTACTACTGCGAGTGTAGAATAGTTGCCTGTAATAGTACCGTTGAAACTGTTTCTCTGAAAGTAAGTAGTCTAAGGAGCCAGTGTTTGCGATGTTCTCTCCAATATCACTAGCTGTTTTATTTTTTTGCCTGATCCAGTATTAAATTCTTTGTTTTTTTCACAAAAGCATCTTTGTTTCATTTTCATCATCTGTGAAACTGACATCACAACAGGTTCTCAAATTCTGATTGGGTTGGTAATTTAGAAAAATATTATGAATTCAAATTGATTATAAAACCCCCCAACCTTATTTATGCACACTAGGATGATGGCCCTTTAATAGAGTACATCTCTCCATAAGTAAAAGAAGAAAAATCTGCTGTTGCAACTTTTTGAAATTGAAGATCTTCAGAATTTGAAATGAGATGCTACCTATTTAAATGGAAATGTTTGTAACATTTTGTTAGTGCCAAATAGGAAATTTTGTTACTTGTTTTTCTGTGCTTCTACACTACTAAAGTGACTTTAAGTTAATGCAATCAGGATGGTATTTTTGAGGAGCATAGGTAGGAGAGGAATGTACTGCGAAGTTTTAGGCAGCGACAAGTATGTTACATTTTGGTTAGTGGAGGACATAAGGACTCTGGTGCGATAAAGTACTTTTAAGAGCATTACCTGGCCCAGGCCCTCTCTCCCTGAATCAGGCTTATTTCTCAGTGCAAATGAGATGCTCTCTCTCCATAGTTGGGTTTGTTTTCCATAATATACACATAATTTTTAAATGGAGGTGAGAGAGGAAGCTGAGAAGTGCCACATACTTTCTAAAATAATTGTAGATGTTACTGTAGCTGTGCACCAGAGGGCTGGGATATTAATCAGTATTTTGAGATTTAGCATAAATCCGGAAGTATTTAAAGCTATTCTGTGAGTCTCTGATTCAAGTGTGGGCTGGTGTTAACAAATAGTTAGAAATCACTGTAAAATTAAGCTTTTGATCTTCCCGAAGTTAGAAATTTCCCTCTGTGTTTTGGTGGGATTTTTTTTCCTTCCTCCCCATGCATATAAACCAGAATTTTTATGTTGCCCCATAAAGGTGTAGAGAATCAATTTTGTAGTCAGCACATGCAACAGTTTTAAAGCTTGGCTGCCAGCAGAATTTGGGGTAGAAAATGTGTGGTGGCTGCGTAGTTACTTACCACATTGCAAGACAGAGTCAAGTTTTGAAAAATAGAATTGAAAGTTGAAGATAAGCATTGAGCTTTGAGTTCCACTCTTCAATAGACTTTTATTTTGAGATCAGTTTTGGAAATAGGACTTCAACAGCATGTCAAAAATAGCAGTAAAATAATGTGAAGAGGGCTGGAGAATCAAGATTTACATCTGACTGAGGTCCTAGAGATTAAGTAGATGTTTACTGGGCTCTATTTCCTCAACTCTTAGGTTCTTATGACCACCTTCCATTCCTAATTATGTATTTCTTCGTTTCTCTTCAGTTAGTGTCAAAGGTTCATTTTATTCCAACCCAAATACTTCATTGGACAGCAGAGGAGGTAGAGGGACGTCATTGTTTGTTTTTACCACAGTTATTTATGCCTTTAAACAGTTCTCAGATTTTATGTGGAACACTGTGCTCCTTATAACTTCTTTAAAGACAAGCCTCAGAACTGTCATGTTCTCAGTAAATGTGAGCCCTTTGATCCTGAAGAAGGTAGAAGGCAGGAGACAGCAGACGGTGTAACTCCCCCGAGTGTTACACTTGGCAGTGTTTCAAACACACAAAGTTTTGATGTAATTTATTTCTAGGTTGCTAGTAGCTACCAGAGTAGGAGGAATGATTGTGCAAAAGCAGTAGATACAAAATCAGTAATGTTCTGCATCACATCCCTATTTGCTATTTGTAATGACCCATCACTTTATTTCTTCTTTTGTGCACTGTCATTTATTCTGCATTTTCCTCAAACCATGGTCACTACGAGACCACTGAGAACATTGCATTCATAGAGAATCTCCTTTTTCTTTGTATCCCTCCACCTTGTCTTTGCTGCCCTACACATACAGACTCAACAGTGAAAGCTGGTGCTTTTCATTGCCCAAGATTTTAGAGTATCAAGGTGAAGCCAAGTCTAAATTCTAGATGTGTTCTAGAAAAATAAAATTTCCCATGTTAAGTTACCTGTTTTCTGAGGGAGATAATTGACATCCTTCAGCTGTAGTGAACCATGGCCAAAAGGTGGTGGCTCATAAGACCAGCATATTTGATAGATAAATTTGGCAAGCTGTGCCATCATCAACTTTATTTTGGAGTATTTGTCATCCAGAGGAAATTGGGGGTATGTTGAACTGATATTCAGTGCATAGCTTCCAGACATATCTGCTTGGTCTTACTCATCTACAATTCCATAATAACCAATATAAGTGAGAGATGCTGGATAAGTGCCAGCAGATCATGGTTTCCTCTTCTCTCATTTTCTGTCTTCTGCCCTAGGTAATCTGTTGTGGCAATTTTCATTGCTGCTGCTGTTTTTTAAAATGGTGGTAGATTAAGCAATCTTTAGTTTTACATTATTTAAATCTAGAAGCTGTACTACTGTAATTAGTACTGTATACACTGACTGTTTAAACAAAACAATTTAGCATGCCATCCTAAAAGCCAGGCATTTCTTGTGTTTGCTGTCACAGGTCATGTGTAGGGAATAGAGTGACTTTTCCAGTAGAGAACCACGTCGTTTGTCATAGGATGATATTAGATGCAACCTCTGTAGAGAGAATTAAATTCTTTCTGCATGTTTACCTATTGTTTGCTCTCTTGGTAATGGCACAACTACTGTGCTTAGCTTATCTGAAGATGTTGGAGTGGAAAGTCCCTATTTATAATATTCGTATCTGTGAAAGACATCAAGCATTCTTGCTCAAGCAGTGTTATCTCAAAGACTTTTTATGCTCAGGCTGAAAGATTGTGAAATAAAGCAGTGAAGCAGGTGCACACCCAAAGCAGAAAGTACAGTCACTACACACAGGTTTGCTTTTGAGAACCTGCCTGAACTTTTTCAGACAACACATTCTTCTCAAGAACCAGTAATTCCTGGTTTTCTGGATTTCTTCTTGTACAATAGTGCTGTCTTAGAAAACAGCAGCAAGAAATTTGACATGACTAGACTGTCCTGCAGACAGTGGTTTTTACAATACTACTCCTTTGATTTCCTGGCTAATTTCTGACCTGCAGTTTATATGGATTGTTAATGTGTTCCCTTGCTGCAGTGCCTGTAAGTGGAAGTCATCCGAATGTCAATGAAAATGTCATGGACAGTTACTTCTGCAACTGTTTTGTTCTCAGCATTTCTAGAAAGGAGCACCTTGAAACTTCATTATATTCTGGCTCATTAGTGTCTTCTGCTTTATGCAAAGAGAAGACTCCAGGCCGGTTTTCTGGAACACCAAGATCTTCCTTTTTTTTGCCAACCCACACTCCAGTAGAGGTGTTATGCTTTGTGCTTGGTCCTTGGGTCCTAGAAAGATTCTGCTTTATTGTTTGGCTAATCAAATGTTATGAATATTGGATCATGCAGCTGCTTTTAAGCCAGTTGAAAATTATTGTGTTGATCCATATGTAAAACACAAAATTATTAGCATAATATTTTTCAAATTTAACAGTTCAAGATAGAAAAGATTCCTGTCACTGCTGACTAGGAGCATCTCACTTATTCCATTTATGTCCTGTGCGCTCTATGTGTGCATGTACAGCTCAGCAAATATCCTAGCCCCAAGTCCTTTTAGCCATACTGAATAGCAGCCACTGTAGTCAGTGGAAAATTAATGTTCTTCTCATACAGCATGATAAGAAAAATGCTCAATGGCAGCTGTAGGTTTCAGCCTTGTGTTTCTGTTAAACAGTAAGCAATAATTCTTAGGCTTCTGAGGGTAAATCCATATGTGGGCTATAGAATAATCTTGGTCACTTGAACTTCAGGTTTGGATTTACCTGAAAGTGTTCATTGTCTTCTAGAGTCTGAATAGTTAACATTCAGTTAGGTATATAATTAAAGAGCAAGAGAGTTTATGGAAGCTACTCTTAAAGATACCAAAAAGTAATAAAGACTGAGGTTCATAATGTTTTTACAATCCTCAGTTATAAAATGGTGAGCATAAACTCCATATTTGCATCTTTCAATGTAATTGATAAGGGCTTAGCATTTAAATGTATATTTTCTAATTTAAGAAATCACAATTGTATTATGTGATTTAAGATTTAGAGCAAATTTTTTTTCTGTATGTGAGCCAGTGGCCGGGTTTCAGTATGAAGGAGGTTGCTGGAATATACTGAATTTCATTAGAGCTCCAGTAAAAACAAAGCTACTTGTGAAAAACATACACGCACAAACTGTTGTGAGGGTCAGCAGGCAGGCTCTTAATGCTACAGTGGGGGAAAGCATGCTGTACAATTCTGAGAATGCTGAGAGGTTCAGTATCTCACTGAAATAATTTCCTCAGGAGATATGTTCTTCATGTCCCGCAAAATGTTTAAGTGCAGACAAGCTTTCTCTTATGCTGTTGCATACAGACTTACTTGCTAAATCATGTTGCTCACTTTTTTGTGGCACATGTGTGGTTAACAATGTTTTTTTTTTCCAACATTGGGATATCTAGCATGCTTTTATGTAATGTCACACAGCTTTTGCCATGTTGCACAATGAACTTTCTTCTCTAAACTTCAATTCATTTGGAAACAATTAAATATGCCCTACACAGTCGCAGCTTTCCACCTGCACATGAATGACTGTGGGAATGGGTTTTTTTGCTGGTTTTTTTTGGTTCTGGTGTCTTGACTGTTCTTGATAACATACCTATGAGCACGTCACTTTGCCTGAATAGCAGCAAAAACATTATTTTGTTCTTTTTAGCTGTGAAAGGGGGGACAGATGTGTCCTCTCTGCACCATCACCAGGTGGTGCAGAGAGGACCCTCTCAGCAGAGGGGCTCTTGCTATGCTATTGCACCATCGATGACCTGCTAGAGATGGTTGGGAGTCACTGAGGGACTCATTTGGGCTGCTCAGCCTTTCAGCTTGTGGTGCCTGGTTAGCCTGGGTTTCAGGGATGTCTGCCTTTTACTTTACAAGGCAAGCCCCTTAAAAAGAAATTCAAAAATTTGCAATGTGTGGTGACTTGTATGGTTACTCTTTAAGGTGGTATCTTAAGTTTGGGTGCAAGTTTTTATGTTTTATTGTAAGTCATGGCTAAGTCATAAGTAATTTACCATATGTGTATCTTGGATTTAGTACTATTTGTTGTCATGTTTCCCACCCTACATGGTGGAAATGCCCACTGCATGACATTGCATTGCAGAGTGACGGAAAAGTGGCACACCCAGGCCTAATACTCGATTCCTCTACCTCATGGCAGGCTAGAAGCATATACCCAGAGGGCATTTGTGTAGTTCTTCATAAACACACACTCTAGCCTGCCACAAATCTTGTCCAGTACGCCAGAAATCTTAAAACAGGTCCTGGCAGGCAGGTTTTGCTATGCCAGCCAGTCAGTTCAGCTCTTGCCTGAATGTCAGCTGCAGGTTCAGACCTGCTGGTTTAGTTTCTCTTGATGGAAGCCCCAGTCATCAGTACACCTGTGGTCAGTATTTTATTTTTATTTTTCTTTCAGACTTCACGTTTACAAGAGATCCAGAAGCATGAGTCTATGGACAGACTAGCCTTAAAGGTTTATTGAGCAAGTAGGGATAGACAATTAATAAAAAAGTTCTCAAATTCCTCTACTAGCCGTGTGTACTGGATTTGTATTCCATTCAGTTTGCTACCATGGTGAACTTTTCTGCAGCAAGAGTGCTGTTTCAATTGCTACTTCAGGTCTTGTTTTCTGAGGGAATTTGATGCCATTATTTTGCAATTTTGACATCAAATCTGCTAAAACCCTGCTTTTTGAAGGAAAATCAACTTTTTAAGAGAGGTTGTACAGGTTGTTCTTTTGGGCTGTACAAATGGAAGAAGAGACTGAGATTTTCTCTAGAGCCCTTGCTACAAATTTAGAGCAGTATCAAGTTTGTGGGAGCAGATTTAGTGTGAATAAGAGAGAAGATTGGAGCGTCTGTCATACAAGAAATCCAGGGTAATGTACTTGGTGAAAATATGCCTAAGTGACTTCCATTCTGACATGCAAGAAGCACATGGCAAAAAAGGGAATTTACATTATTTACTACTTTGTATAATATATTTAACACTGTGTAAACATGAAAAATGAAGGAATTTTTTTACATTATTTGCTTTCTTCTCCCCAGTAACAAGTCTACTGAATTGCTCATGATTTCATTTGCAAATTTCTTAGTAGTAAATTACTGTAACAACATTCAGCTTACTATGTTTGCCTCATGACCTGATCTTCCAAGGTCATTTCATCCACAACTGGGTAGGAATACAGACATACAAAATGGAAGACCCCACAGATACTCCTAGAGCTTCTATATAAACCAGGATAACGATTTTAAAGATCATTTTAGTGAACTATAGATGGCTTGAATGGATGAAAGATGCTTTAAAAAACTAAGACAGATTGAAATCACGTCACAGCACCAAGCCTGACGAGTTCAAAAAGTGTTTGGACAATACTCTCAGGCACATGGTGTGACTCTTGAGCATGGTGCTGTGCAGGGGCAGGAGTTGGACTCAGTGATCCTTTTTCTGGGTCCCTTCCAACTCAGCATATTTTGTAATTCTGTGGTTGCTAACCTCTGATACATGCTTTATCAGTAGATGACAGAAAGATGTGCATTAGTAGGGTTATTGCAATCTATAGGCCTTTGGGAGCAAAATAGTTCATAATAGGAAAGAAAAGTTGAGAAAAACATTGTAAATGTCTTTCCTTGTTCTTTTTAATGTTGTTTACTTGTTCTATGTTCTGCTTTCTCTCCAGCCTTTATTTTTCTCTGGATGCTCATAATTTCTTCCCTGACAACCTCTCTTTACATCTTTCTTATTATAAAATAGAACCAGCTATTTGAGCAGTTTGGAATTGGGTAAACAATGTAAAAAAGCATGTGGGTGTGCCAAATTTGCTGCCTGAAATTGGTTGATTGATAAGGGACTTTTTCATTGTGAATTTTTCTGGGAATTGTTCTATGTTCTCTATTGGTATCACTTTGCTAAGGCATATTTTTCTCATCATAATGCTTTAATACTAAAGCTTGAGGGTAAGCGCTTTTTTCAAAGCACTGTTTTCTATAATTTCTTTAATGATAGGATTTGTATCTATGTGCATTTTTTTGAAAATTTAGATTATGATTCTTTCTTGTTGGTCATGGAAGAGGTGCAGTTATTTGCTTGCTTTGTGCATAGTAGAGTTTTCACTGGAGATATTCCTGAGGCAGGTAAATCAGAATATCTACTGCTGCTGTGTAGTTCTGCTTTCCAACTTTACCTTTCTTATGCTTCCATCCCCATTGCTGAACACTGCATTTGAAGTATCTATTTCACATGAAGTGAGATAAACACAAAAATCACCATGTTGCATATCAACAATTTGTCTTACAGAATTATTCTCATTAGTCATGTAAACTGTGGCTTCTATTATCAATTGACTTTGAGCATATTCAACTACTATTAAGCAAATCAGGCTTGTGAATGCTTATCTTTGAGCTATAACTTAATGCTTCTCTTGAGAATCCATGTATCTAAAATGGATGGTTCAACCTACTTAATGAAACTGTGAGAATGAGTTGACAAATGTAATATGAAACTGTCTAGCTGATAAAAGTCATTAGAGTGTACACATATTGAATGGCCTATGGCATTTCTTGACATCTTTTGCGAACTATTCTTTAAAAATCTTTAAAAACCACATGGTCTTCAAATCAGACTCTTCTGAAATTGTAAGATGTCTGTCTTTCGTAGCTCTTTCTTTGGGTTGGGTGGAAATAATTTATGATCTTGGAAAATAAAAGACAGACATGAATCATTAAAAAAAAAAAAAAAATTGGAAGAGCTTCTTCAAAATGTCCAAGACCAGTTTTGCACAGACAGAGTCTACACTGAGAGATTATTTAAATGAAAAAGATCACCAGTGTGGGCTTACCTGTAATAGAAATTTGGGGTCCCATATCTGCATTGCCTTTATGTATTTCACCCTAAGTTAAGCTAATACCCAGTCTCAGGTCACTAGAATGCTTTGAATCAAACAATTCTCATTCTCTTTCTTGCCTGAAGTTTAACACTGAGTGGTTCTATTCTGCAGTTTTAATGTTACCCTGCTTTAAGGTCTCTGCTGCTTGGATTAGACTGCTACTAGTGCTTAGCCTTGCTACAATTAAACTAGGTTTTATGCTTACATTATGTAGATGTCTTTCACAAAAGAAAAGGATCTGAGACTGTTATAGAGTGGGTAGCAATAGATAAATCCTTACCTAGTGACCTGCGGTGTTAAGTTTCATTCTCAGATTCACTTTCATCTTCAAAATGAGTACAAGTAGTCTTGGCTTTACAGCAGTTTCATACTTTAAGATGTCCACTTGTGTCTGCTAAGTAATGAACTTCACAGTCCATGTTTTTGTGGTTCAACATTTACAGTACTAGATTGAGAAAGACGAGTTGCATGTGAAATCTGAAGTTGGAATTGAGACTGTTGTAATGACCTACAGGCAAGGGATGCATGAAATGAGGAATGTGCATCTGACACACACAATTTTTACAATTCAGCTGTTAGATACAGTAAATATTTGAGCCTGAAGACTTTACACAACTGTTCTTAAATGCATTGCTGAAGGCATGCTTTAATAGACCATGAAAATTTTTCATTCATAGATTCCTTTAAAATTAAACAGGTAGCCTTTAATTTGGATTTTCTATATATCATTCATGAATAGGTGAAACTTCAAGAAACTATCTGTGAGCCTTCAGCTATTTTTTTTATTTCCTTGTTTTCAAAACTGTTCTGCTTTATCCCTTGTGTGTCTGTATAGAGTAGCAACTTGACTATTTGAGCAAAATTGCTCAGAATTGTTCAAGTACTTGATCACTTATCATCAGAAGTTCTTCAAAGCTTCATTCAGTCAACCAGTGTTTGAAACTTAAGAATTCAGTGTAATTTAAGCTTCTCTAAGAAGTGTGTAGCTTTGAGTTTATTATAATGGCTAAGTTTTCAATTGGATAAAAATGGTGTATCAGATAATAAAACACAAAGAAACCAAGTTTAATCTCAAGCAGGCATCTTTCATTTGAGCTGCTGCTCATATCTGCCATCCTGGAATGCTTTAAATCATACTCCCATAGAGACTGTGTAATTAAATCAATGTCTTTATATAGTAATTTATTTTATAAATTAATATTCATCACCCTGGACCTTATATGATTGAGTGGAGATAAATATAAGTTAAGTCAGCCTAGTAATATCCCTGCTAATTAAGCTTAATCATAGAACCATTAAGGTTGGAAGAGACCTTCAAGACCATCCAGCCCAAATGCCCACCCAGCACTACCACTGTAACCCCTAAACCACATCACCCACTGCCAGATCCAGGTGCCTCTTGAATGCTTCCAGGTGCCTCTTGAATGCTTCCAGGCATGGTGACTCCACCACCTCCCTGAAGGCTTTCAAGTTCTCTTTTCTCCTTTTTTTTCTTTTTTCTTTTTTCTTTTTTCTTTTTTCTTTTTTCTTTTTTCTTTTTTCTTTTTTCTTTTTTCTTTTTTCTTTTTTCTTTTTTCTTTTTTCTTTTTTCTTTTTTCTTTTTTCTTTTTTCTTTTTTCTTTTTTCTTTTTTCTTTTTTCTTTTTTCTTTTTTCTTTTTTCTTTTTTCTTTTTTCTTTTTTTTTTCTTTTTCCTCTCCTCTTTCCTTTCTCCTCTCCTTTCTCCTCTCCTTTCTCCTCTCCTTTTTCCTTCCCTTTTTCCTTCCCTTTTTCCTTCCCTTTTTCCTTCCCTTTTCCCTTCCCTTTTCCCTTCCCTTTTCCCTTCCCTTTTCCCTTCCCTTTTCCCTTCCCTTTTCCCTTCCCTTTTCCCTTCCCTTTTCCCTTCCCTTTTCCCTTCCCTTTTCCCTTCCCTTTTCCCTTCCCTTTTCCCTTCCCTTTTCCCTTCCCTTTTCCCTTCCCTTTTCCCTTTCTTTTCTTTTTAGTTTCTTTTTTCCTTTCTTTTCCTTTTGCTTTTCCAAACATTGAACAACTTTTTGACAACACAATCTTCAGCAGTAAGGCTCACAAGTTTATAATAAAAAAAATCTTTAAAAATTACCTTTGAGATTAAGTAACTCATGTTATTTCTCAAATTATGAAATGGGGAAATCCTTTCTGAGGGGACGTGCATTTTAATATACTAATGAAAAGCAACCTGAACATAATGAAATTATGAGCCTTTGGAAAAATCTTACTTTTAATATGCTCATCAGAAAATACTTAAAACATTGCTAACTCTCTGCCGGAGAGTTTTCCAGCTTGGGCTAAAGAGGACTTTTCCTGCAATTACAACCATGTACAGTTGTTCTCTAGGCTGACCGTGGGCTGCATGGCCACTTGGTCTCTGTGATGTGAGAGCGAAGACCTTCTTCCATGGGTGGGTTGTCCATGGCTTCCATGAGTCTAAGTAATGGGGATGTGGCAGCTGACGGGTTTGAATGTGAAACTTGGACAAGTTCATACGGAACTTGGTGCCAGAGGCTGTGGAAATTAAGAAGGGGTTCAGGACTAGACATTACAGTAAAGAATGGAATAGGAGATCAGCTGGCTGAGAAGGGAGTGACCAGCCAGAAGGGTGTAATACCAGTAGGACTGAAATGAAAGGAACTGGAATTCCTTTGGACTAAGAGAATGGAAGCAAAAACTGATGTGAGGTAATAGAGAGATCTGATGAAGATAATATGTAGGTGGAGAATAGGGACAGGCCAAGTATAGAACTGGGGAGAAATGGGTGTAACTGGAACCAGAACTGTAGACAGAATGATAAATGGAGACTAGGATTGACGAGGGAGAAATTTAGATACAGAATGAGAAAAGCTAAAAATGGGAAGAGGTAGACAAAAGCCAGTTGCAAGTGTTTGTATTGTATTTGAATACAGCTGTGATAGGAGTCTGAGAGGCATTGAACATCCTTGCTGGACAAAGGTTGGTGCTAGGAACAGTGTTCCAGGAAAGGAGATGGAGACAAGAATTCAAGATGGCAATGAATGACATTTGAAATGCTGTTTAAGGCTGGAAGGATGTGGACAAATAAATTGCATTTTCAAGAAACGAGAAGAATAATTTGTGGCCACTGTGAAGGACTTTGCATTTCTGATAATCACCCTTCAGATGGGAAATGTCTTAGTAAAATGTTTTGTTTCTATTTGCTACTATTCCAGTCAGGAATTTGCGATTTAAAGGTCTGCAGTGTATTCCCATCTGTGCCACAGCATAACAGTTGATGGTAGACAAAGTAATTTAATCAAGCTTTCCCCAGATGGTCACTAATTTACTTCGTGGGTTTCAGACTTCTGAGTTCATTGCTTCCTATTGCTTCCTTTGCAGATCAGCTGAGGAGTCTCTAATACGTTAATTTAGAAAATTTGCTTCAAAGCGTTAAGTTTTTGGGAATTGTAAGTACTAAGAAAGAACAGGACACCCAAAAATAGAGGATGCATTTAATTTTCATCTGTCAGCTCAAAGAAGGTTTCTGAAGAATAAATTGTGTTTTGTGATGGTGAAGTTTGCCATCAGAAAACCTCTGAGAATATTAGTAAATCCGTACACAGAATAATGCATACAGTAAGTAATGCATAGAGCAGTGCATAGAACAAAAAGCAATAAACAAAGCAGTCACTAGGTAGTTACTCATTGCTTTAGTGCTATTTACTTAGTTCAAAACATGGCAAGACCAAATGCAAAACAATTAGATGTTAACATATCTAAAAAGTTGAAGCTTTCTTTCAGAAATCAGTTTTCTAGGAAGTAGGCAATGTGCAATGGAAGGTTAGCCAAGGCAGTCCTTTCCTAAGCTTGTCCTTAGTTCTTCTACTTTGTGTGTGAAGCTTTTGGATGTTGGTTCAGTCTCTTAAATTGAAGTTATTTCAGGGTTTTATTTATCCTAAACACTGATAGGTGGAGCTTTTAATTGTACTGCTGATGAATGTGAGCCATGCCAAATTTTTAAAGGCAGCACAAAATTTAACCCTGCTCATCTGTTTTCCATGGTGATAGAGAGACTTACCTGAATCCTCTAAGTCTACCTGTCAGTCTTTCTTGCAGAAAAATACCCAGACTGTGTGAGGCATGTGATTTTAGAGTCTATAAACAAATATTGTGATTCTGAACTTCTGAATCTAGATACCAGGCTATCACATGACATTTACTTTCATCTGAACCTTTGATTTCTAGTAGTTTCTGCACTGTTGGACCCAGAAGCCTTTGTTGTGTGATGCAGCTCTGACATCTGCATGTGAAACTGGAAGGCTGGAACAGACCTAGAAAGTCAGATATCTCAGTTTTAAATACTGTGTACATACAGGCCATGGATGCTGATGTACCCACATGCCCTCAGCACCTTAACAGCCTTTTAAGCCTTTTGGGTTTTGTTATTCTGTATTCAATTATTGATTTCCATCTTACCTTTCTGTAGCTAACAAGGGTGCAGATTAAATACTGGTCTTTCCTGCAAACCTTTTATTCTTGTTTTGCTATACATTTTCTCCCACACAGTATTTTGGTGCATTCCTTAGCCTCAGTGGTCAGATGAAGGTTCAAAGTCATATCAATGTTGTAAACGGAAAACATATCCATGAAGTTTTTTATCGGTACCGTCTTCCTATTGCAGAAACTCTCTATAAAGATCTATTTTAGTTGTAAAGGAATATATTCTCTGCAGTGCACAGCCTGTTTGACTCGCCCACATTTTTATTATTTATGATGTCTGTAGTGTCTAATCAAAAATTATTTGGCTTTTTTGCCTGGTACTTATTTAGTGGATAATCACTATTAATCTAGATGCAGAATCCATATGTTGTTAGCATTACTTTCACAAAATATCCATCTACACTGTCAAGTAATGGAAACTGTAGTAATCGGTGGGAGTCTAATGAGCAGAATAAGTTCTTCTAATTACCTCATAAACCTGCTTTTATGACTGGAAGTACAAAAAAATACTGCCTGAAAGTAGTGTTAGCTTAAGCCAGTGGAGAAATTGAAGAGATTTTAATTCCATACATCATATGGTTGCCCATATATCCCAAGAGTAAGGTTCTCCACAGGTAGGAAGAAATGCAAATTATGCTCAGTGTAACAAAAGAAAGCATCATACTTCCACCTGTCCTTGATTCTTTGAAATAAATAGCTCAAATCTTGCCTCAGTGATACAATGGTAATTTGAAGTTTATCTTAAAATGAGCATAGTGAAAATTAAATTCTCCATGAGTATTTCCACATTTAAAAGTGTAAAAAATAGGATTAAATTGTTACTTGATTGTATAACGTCCAGCATTTCTAATGGAGCAACAATATTAGAAATAACACCTGGATATCCCAATTCCCACTCCTCTGCTTTGATTAAGTCACATTCAGACACTGAGGAAAAAGGTTGTAGGTACATGCTATTATGATAAAATAATAAAGGCTGTACATACAGTGAGTGTTGTTGATGATGAGTACTTAATACTTGTATTCCAGCAGTCCAGGACTACTTAGGTAATGCCAGGACTATAATAGCAGCCTTCAAAGTACACAAGGAAACCCTTTCAGAAGAGACTAGTGGTTTTAAATAGAATCAAACTGTGAACAGCAGCTGCCTTGAAAATACCTCACAACTGCTGAGTCACTGTACTTGAAAATCAGCTCTCTTTTGAGCTTGCTCACCAGTCATAAAAACTGGACATCTCCAGTGATTTCTGGAATGGTTTCAGGAGTGTCATGGGAAATGAGGTGCTCTGGATGGGTGAATAATTTTTTTACTTGTAGGGGAGGATTGCTGTGAACATCTAACCTGCAGTTTTAGATCCCACATAACCTTTGCATTACCAAAATTGGATTAAAATTGCATTCTGTACCTTATACTGCATCAATAATAGAATCAACTATAAAACCTTTTATTTTTTTTTTTTTTTACTCTAGCTTTGCAGTAAAAACTTTGAGCAAATTTTCTCCGAGTTCCATATTTCTGAGAAGGCATAAGGAACAAATTTTGACTCCCAAGAGTACATTATGCCAGAGATGTTGGTGAGAGGAAGATCACTGTTTTATGTGGGAGACAGAATTTATGAGAACATTTTCCATAGTGAGAAGAAGGAACCTACTGTTAGTAGTATTGATCAAGCTGATAGTCACTAGGCAACGAGTCCCAGGCAGAATTTATATGGAAAATGCTGGATGTCAGAAATGCAGTGTTGTTATGGAAATGATTTATTAACAGCTAAAGGGAACTTTAAGGGAATCAAGCAGCTGACAATCTAATATAAGGCACATTTCAGGTTTTGGAGTAAAGTCTAGCGAGAATATAGCTGCTAAGTATGTCACTAAGTGACTGTGTATTTGCGTAGCTTCAGGCTTCAAGCTTATGAAGGGATACTGATTGGGTGCTTTACATTCCTCATTGACAAAGAATAAACTTGGACAGGATTCAGCTCTTTACAAGAATTAACTGTAGGAGGGATTTTATATCTTCTGTGGATTTTAGGCCTCTTGAGTGTATTGATTTTGCTTACAGTTCTGCTCATCCCCTTCTGTACAGCAGTACATCTTTCACAGCAGAGGCCAGGTCTCCTAGCTTCTTCAAAACCCTCGTTGCCCAGTGATCAATCTCCAGGCATCCTCCTTCCGAAAACAGGGATTCTGGTTGACTAGTATTCTGTACAGCACCAAATTTGTTGTTTTAGTAAACAATGTAACCTGGAACTGGTCTTTGGCATTAAAATCTATTCCATAAAATAACAGGAGTCTCTGCAACCTGGACTACAATACACAGTGAGAATGCCTGTGATTGGCCTTTTATGTGCTGACAAAAGGCGACAGGTCTTGCACAGAGTCTGCTCACTAAGGCCTCTGGATTCTGCTGTGAAATCAGATGTGAAACAGTAAGGTATTTGCGACCTTTGGGCATTACTGTAGGGATACAAAGTCAGGATACAGGCTTTCACTTCCACAGCCATGTCCTAAAATCACTTGCACCAAAGACAACATTTTGTGCAAGTGTGAGTAAGTGATGATTTTCATAGGACCAAGGGACTCACAGTTTCAGACTCCTTTGGCCATCTTTATCCTAAAAGAAATGCTGCTTTATCCCGTGTACTGTTGTCAAGTGTTTATAGTTCCATTGACTGGGCATCTGTAGTATTTTTGCTCCTAAGAATCTGCATGTAATATTTGATTTTGAAATATAAATGATACCAAGGAACTGATGATCCTAATTCAGGGGCACTTCTTTCTTCTGTGTAAAAATCTGATTTTTTAAATTTTTTTTTTAGCTACTCATTGCCTTCTCATTAAGAATTTAAGGTATCTCATGGTTCTCTTACTGCCCTTGGTAAGAAGGTCCTGCTGCTGCTAGTAGTTGCAACCTTTTTTTTTAATCTGTTGGACCTTGTCCAATAATCTTGATCATGTCCCAGTTATTTAATGTTCTTTACTACATTTTTCTACTGTATTGGGTGCTACTACCAAAAGGTCTTTTCACTGTTCTTCCTTATTACTCCATGTTATTAACAGTATAGTAACATGTTTAAAACTATGTTTAGAGCTTGTAAACAAACAGCATGATTGTTACATCTTAGAGACATTTGCACAATGTTTTCATACTTGTTGGAACTTTCAAGTGTTTATATTTGTCGCTGTTGGAGGATGATGTAGCATTTTTTCCCCACTGTTATTTAAAAGTGCTTATAATCATGAGATTTTGGTTATCCATGGGCTGATTATCCAAGTTGTAGATTAACCATGTGTTGTTATTTCCAGCCGTACCCAGGCTGCAGCAAAACATGCAGCCACCCTAGAAAGCATCTGCATTTGATGTATTGTAATTGTGGTATTTTTTTCATTAAGCACTGCTTTGCCTGCTTAATTTCTTCTGCTTTCCAGTTCTAAGTATTTGAAATTTAAATGTTCCTGTGAATTATACCTTAATCTTCTTATATTTTGGAATAACTGTTTTCATTTTATAAAACCTGGTATTCTTCTTATGTCTGGTGTTCTTAATAGGTGACCACTAACTATATTTTACTGCACTGATTTAGTGTTAAACTTCGTTTATATAATGTTGTTTCAAGTGAAAAGTGACTCATAATCATTAAATATATCCATTGTGAGTGGTTTGACCTGCATTCCAACACAATATGAAATCCTAAATTCCCAATTCAAAAAGTTCCTGAAAACCCAGGGTTAAATCCATAATGTACTGAGGAAATATGGCTTTTATTATAAAAATTAATACAAAATACTTACCATTGGTCAGCTTGGTGGGGGTGATTAGGCCTGGTTAGGGAGTATTTGGTTGGTTTTTATTATTTCAACAGTGTGAGATGAAAGTAATTTCTTTGACATAAGTTTGTCCTCCCAGCCTCTGTTAATGACAGTTGAGTATGTGCATCAACTATCCTTAATTAAGTTTTAAGAATAATCCCGTTCTACTAGTTACATGGAGAAAAGCCTGTGGTTATTTTAGCTGGATTGTCTTCCTTGTTTAGCATTTATGTTCTTAGAAGTCAAAGCAAAGTAATCCCATGGCTATGCTTTTGAAGTCCATTGCTGGGAAAATGCTAGAGCTGATACCTCTGCCTTCAAAATACCCAGTTCTCTGGGTCCTCACCTGTTAAAGGCTGTTTATTTAAATTGCAGAAGGAATATTTTGTTTGGAAAATGTCAAATGGAGTAAGTAGTCAGAGGGTAATAGCAAAAGAACCTCATACTGAATTCTTCTGCATTCCAGGAGTACAAACGCAAGTTAGCCAGAGTGTCCCAAGTACGGAAAGAACTCAGGTCACGGATCCAGAACCTGCCTGATCTCTCTCGACTTCCCAATGTCACGGGCAGCCACGTACACTTACCGTTTGCAGGAGACATCTACAGCGATGATTGATTACCAGAACATCTCCCCATAACCTCTGCTTTTCTGTGAAATGAGGGGTAGGCCAGACCGATCGGTACTCTTGTAGTATTATTTTTGTATATTGTTGCAGAGTGTCAGTAAAAATACTTTAATAATTTATAAAAAATGGTTTAAAAAGTTGATTTGTTTACTATTTTATTGGCGAGTGAACATAAGGGTACATTTATAAAAGTGGCATCTGTGTCTGTTACATTGAAGAATGAATAATTATCTTTTGTAAAGATTTTAGTTGGGTGCCCTGTAAAAAAACATGGTAAGATTTTTCTTATGTACCCTGTATTTAATGTAGATCAACATATAATCAAAACACGATTTTAACTTGAGACATTTCCGTTGCTAGTGAGGGAGTGAAATGTGGAAATCACAGGCTTATATTTGCAAGAAGGTTGATGCAATTTAATGCAAAGTTGAAAGTGATCTTATTGTCCATCACATTTAAATTGCCCACTCCCAAAACAACGTGGGTTTTTTTGAAGTAAATGTTAATAACCAATTTTCTGTTGGAAAATATAAATCACACTACACCAGGCAGATCTTCAGATGACTCAAAATACTGCAATATTTTTGTATAATTTAGAAGTCAGCATGTAGAAACTATACAATTGACCAGTTTAATTATGTTTCGAAATGGTAGCTTTTTACAGCTGCTTAGTTTCTAAATCGAGGGACCATTCATTTGTGATCTAATCCTTTTCTGGAACATCTGTTTCCATCTAAAAAGGTTAATCCCAGAAATGTGAAGCCATTTTACAGTTTTAATTAAATTGAAAGGTCATTCTCTAAACTGTCTCAATTGCTAAATGCCCATTATTAAAATTTGACAATGTACCATCCATACATGCAGCAAGATGATGATACAGCTGTACTGTACATCCTCTTCCCCTGAGAAACCCTGGAGGCCAGCATGGGCCACCACCTCCTTACCTTCACCTGCTCCAGCAAGTATTTCTAGATCTTGATCATCTTTTTGTTACACAACAGGAGTAGACAGCTCAGACCAGTGTATAAGTCACACAGCAGAAAATTACTGCCCAGTTAGAAAGCTCTTTTGCATGGCATAAATGTGGTATATGTCTGGAAACAGCTGAATTTGTGAAGAATCTTTGTTTCCATATTACTCCTCAGCTTTTAAGTTCACTTAAATACTTAAAGATACAGACAGGCATTTAGCACATTGCCAGGAAGTTTAGACTTTTCAATCCATCAGAATATGAACCATGTAATTGTTGAGTGATTTTAAAAATGCCTACCTGTACCTTTGGCATTTAGATGACCTTAAATACCTGGCCTGCAAGGGTTTTGAGTTGGATGTATCGTAGGAGTATTTAACGACTGCATTTTGTTCATGGTTTTGCACTTGTCAGGCATTGTTTTGTACTACTTAAGTTCACAGTTTACAAGTTTAATGCATCTCATATGAAAGCATAATTTTACAAAAATACTTTCTTTTCAAAACCCACAACAATTCAAAGTAGTCCTGGAGTGAAATTGTTGAAGATCGGTCTTCACTTGCTATTGGTTTCTACAGGGCTAATCACTAGAATACTTGTTGGATGCGAATGGAGAGTAATAATTCTCTTTAAAATAGGTCCACTTGGCCATAAGCATCTCAGTCCAGTTATCATTTCTCATGGAAGGTGCCACTAATTAGACCTCTCAGTTAAGTAGGGAAAAAAACCTGTTGACATAGCAGTCCATAGCATGCAATGTAGAATACTGATTTCTTAAAAAAATCTGACTGACAAATAGGAGTGCTCAAAATAGTTCATCAGAGCTCACTAGCTGTCCAATGATTTCTAAGTTTTGAGTGGTAATTTTTCACTCCATAGGGAAAAAAGAACTGACTATATTGAATCCAGAGGATTTAGTTTCTTAAAGTGTAATCTGCAAAATTAAGTGACACTTAATGACATATTTTCAATGTAGATTCTTGATAAGAAAATGTTCTGGTACAATTTTACTGTTTTAAATATTTGTGTTCTAGTATGTTAAACTCATACATTCTTACACACACATATATGTGCATTGCAATTGCAGTTAAAGCTCAGTTTTGCTAAAGAATAGCACCAAATTTGTGATAAATATTAAACCAGCTCAATCTATTAAGGATTATAAAACAAATCATAAAACAAGGAGCATTAATAGTGAGTTCACGGTTGAATTCCATCCGTAGAAAACTTAATTTGTACCCAGAGGTGATTATAAGCGCAGTGACAAGGCTTATTAGACTGCACTGAGAGATCTGTCTTGGATACTCAGAATCATAGGGAATTAAGCTTAAACAACCTTTTGCTGCCTGAATTGAAAATAGTTTATTATGAAGTTGAGCGCTGAATTTTTTTGATCTCTCAAAGCTTTTAAAAAAGGCATGACACTTATTTCACTGGATTTGTTTTTCCTAGTCATAACTCCTAGTGGTAATACTGCTTACCTGCAGATAATGGAGAACTGATAAAAGAACGAGGAAAAAAACTCAACTTTTTCTTGATGTATATAAGTTTTCATTTTGAGAGAGTGTTATTTTCCGGATATATTTTTCTTTATTTTATTGTGAAATTGTTTACTTCAAGGAGTTTTTCATAGCTGGGGTTTTGGAAATGATCCCTCAATATTTGTTTGGAAAAGAGGACTTTTGAAAAGCAAAGGTCACTCTTACCGCAAGCGTCATATATTAGTGGCTGAATGGTATGTTGTTTGGTTTTTTTATTTATATGGGAAAGGTATCAGGTATCAAGTAGTTAGGAGATTTATATTGTAACTGTAATAGTATAGCAGGAGATAACATGGTACGGTACAAATGCAGCCCTGTAGTGTCAAAAAATACCTCCAAAATCTCAGGTTCCAAAGCTTAATGTATGTACTTGTGACGTCTCAGGAAGAGAAGAGGCTGGATGGGGAGGGTAGGACGCTGAGGAGACGAAAGGGAGAACATGCCTGGGTGGAAAGATAAAGAAACCACATGTCAGCTTTTGTCAAAACAGAAACAACTGAGACTGGGCAGCACAATGTTGTATCTGTAGGTAGGACTGTACCACAGAACTTCTCTGGGGCGTTGCCACCCTGGGGAAGAAAATGCGTGGGTATACCCTGCCTACCTCTTCTAACGTGGTCTGACTCTAAGCAAACCAGAATGACTGCCCTACAAAAGGCACAATTATAAAATATCTGAACATTTTCTTCTAATAATAAAAAGCATAATAATTAGATTATTTGCTTCACTATATTGCACTTTTATTGAGCATTCTCTGAAAAAAGCAAAGAGATTCCTGCAGCACTCTGCCATATGAGAATGCTTACCTTGGAGGTCACTGGGACTGCTTGTATATTCTAGTGTTTGCAGGCTCAAGCTGTGTTTTTTGCAGAATGTTTTGAAAGATATCAGGAATATTACCACACTTCTGTGGTTTCAAAAATAAATTGGAAGCCCTTAGTTAAAAAATTACCATTCTTAGAAATTATGTTTCATTATTTCTTTTTGAAAATTAGACTACAGCCTGCAGTAATATTAGATTGGCTGATTTACTCTTTTAATGTTTGTATTAATATATTAAGGCACCTCTGTTAATCCTTAGCAACACAACCCAAACTACATGCTTATTATGAATTTTATCCGAGTAGTCTTCCGAGTGTCAAACTGAGAGCTTTTATTATGATGAAATTACATTCCTGTTTACCTGAAGTTTAAAAAGACTGTGTGTTAGGACTTGCACAGATTAATGCTGCTCTCACAAGTCAATGGAAACTCAGTCTGGTATTTTGATGATGACCCGAAATACACATGTAGGATACAGTAGCCAGCAGTGCAGATGACCATGGAGGATGTGGAAATCATACATAGGCTTGGTTGGCCCTCTGCAGAAGAGCCTTTTGAAACGCAAGGAAATAGATCTGTGGGTGTGGGGTTTTTCCAGTGGGAAAATCAGTGAAAACCAGCACGACTAAAATTTAATGGTTACATTTACAAATATTTAGGCCAGTTCTGCTCATTACATATAATCACAGTGACTATACCTGCAAGTAAAGAAAGCAGACTCAAACATAGTGTCTGAAGTGGAATTTTTTTTTTTCTAATGAATGACCAATTTTGTCTCGGCTCCTATTTCAGTGTGTCATTTATCTTGATTAAGTAGTAAATCTCTTCCATCGTGTTATTTAGGAATCTAATTCTGATTTCGTATTTACAATAGTTAAAAGTATCCTACTAAGCATGATGTTTTCGTGGGAATTTGCAGAAGTTCAATAGCACTCATTACTTGTTTGCAACAGAAATAGACTCATTTGTTAAAAGCTAACCAGAAGAGTTTGAAATGTAAAGATGTTTCATTATTGTGCTTTTCTGACAGAGCCTGTAATCCTTGTGTAATTTATGTCCTCAGAATAACACCTGTATGTACACTCTTTCATATTTAATAAAACATTGTTGTAAAAACATCTTTGAAAATTATTGTTCACCTCATGATGGGAAATGGCTTTCATGTAAACTCCTCCGTATACTCAGGAGTCAACCAAGATCTCACAGTGATGATGCTGAGGAAATGGTTGATACTAATTTTGAGGTTTATTACTCTCTGTTTTGCATGACAGTTTTTGGTGAGGAAGCAGTGCATTAATGGGTCTGAGGTCCTATGTCTAGAACTGTAAATTTAGTTGAGCCGGTTATTTTAACACACATTTTGTAACATTTTCAGCGTGGTATGACACAATTACTGCCAATGATGCACATACCATTGCTGAGTAGAACCTGTGTGAGCTGGGAAATAACTCTCACTCTCTTATCAAATGCCTCTTTGCAGGGCTGTATGCTTAACAGAGACCTTCTTGCTCTTGCTTTACAAATTCTGGCTAAAGTTCTGCCCTCTGCAGTGAGGGCATTTCCTCTCTCGAGTTGCTCTTCCAGCTCTTCAAACACAAGCCAGTAACGTGGCAGTGGTCTGGAGGGGAGCTCAGCAAGTCTCTCACAGCCAACAGTTACCCCTCAGTGTTTCATCAGGTACAGGAAGGTAATTTGTCCTGAATGGAAGAGTGCGTGATATGCGTATATGTGTGTAATACACGTCTACATATAAGCTGCTGATGTGTGGGTATGTATGTATATACCTATATAGATTATGTATAGAGATATATTTATACATATGTGTGTCTATGCTTTTCAATACACTGATTCTCTGAAAGTCTAGTAACAGAATAAAGGCTTAGGAATAATATAAAAGCACTGGAGATTATTTCTACCCAGCATTTTGAGGCTTGCTTGTAAAACAACGAAAGGTACATATTGAATGACTTTTTTTCCTTTGTTCCCAGAATAAAGTATTATTAGCTTACGATAACAATCCCTTTTAACAACACATCTGGACATATCTGACAATTCTGGTAATTCCAAAGAAAAAAATATGTTGTTTGGAGCATGACAAGGGTTTGTCTCTTAACAAATAGCGTGCTGCAATGGCAGCACACTTAGCATGCAGAACACCTGTAGCTCAGTGCCTACCACCTGCAAAACACTTTTTGAAGGCATGTAGTTTAGAGCAGCTCTCTTGTGATCCTGTGAATAGATCGCCCATTAGCTTTCTCAGCACGCTGGTTGTGCTCCCCCCTTCATGTCTTTAATCCCTTATCTGTAGTTTTATCCAAAAGGAATGCACTCTTGGGACCACAAGGTGTTCTGTAAGAAGCACTGTAAACAGGGACAGCAGGGAAATGTACTTTGATCGAATAAACACATTAATGTTGGGGCACCTTAAAACACAGCAGATGCCTGTGCTGGTTTCACGTAAGCCTCGTGGGAAGCACAGCAGTACCTAATGTGTACTTTTAATACGAAGATTTATTGCAAAATTTGTTTTTTCAAATACTTTTGTGCAATGCACATTTTCCATCAACAAAATGAGGTATTTTTCCAGAGGACTGATTGTAAATACAGCAATAGGTGAATTAATGCCAAATTCTACACTGGAAAAGGCAACACTCCAAGGTTTGTATTTTGATTAAAGAATGGCAGTTCATTTGATCCTACATGTACATAAAGAGACAAAGAGCAGTGAACCCTTCAGTTATTGTGCAAGTGTACAGAAGATATAAAAAGGTTACATGCCAATCTCTGAGACTCTTAAGTACAATTTACAACAAACTGTTCTCCTCTGTCCTGGACTGCTTCCCACTCTGCCAAGTTATTTGCTAGTCCTAATTTCTTAAGCAGTGTTCACTGAGTCTGAAGGCACTTAAAGGAAACTATTCATTAAACGAGCAAAAAAAAAAAAGGAAAATACAGACCTTTAAATCCAAGAATGTAAATATTTTTAACTAATTGGCTCTTTGTCAGAGGGGAAGTGTGAAGCAGCATTTGCAGAACTACCAGTGCAGTTTGTATGCAGGACAGGCTATAAACTTAGTCCTGAATGGTGACTTTATACTGTCCTCTCTCATTTCTGTGCCAAAGTTAAATGGAAAATCTTTAATCCTGACAATTAAATGGTCCTGGTGGGACCATCATCAGCCTCCTCAAAGGATAAATTCCAGCTTTTAATTCCTGGGCCATCAGAAACTGCAAAACGTTCAAGATTCCCAAAAATATAGAATTCGCTATCATCTCATCTCCCTCTGGCAGACAATCACTCCCCTTAGAAACAGAGCTTGCTTCTAAAAAGTATGGCTTATGCTTTCACAAGGTACAGGTTCTTAGCTTGAGTTTTTAAAAAATCACTTTGTTGACTTACTAAAACTGGAACAATATTTATTGCTGTAATCTTTATTACTTTGAAATAATATATAACTAAAGTAAAGTCAAGAAGGTTTTGAAATCTGCCTTCTGGCTTTTCTCTTTTTCTTCTAGGTCGAGCATCCGTTTTAGCTTAGAAAAGTGAAATTTGGAGTTTCGGGGAGTCTTGGAAGCAGAGTTGGTTGTTGCCTGTCCAGATTCACGTGTCCTGAAAAACAAAAGACTCAAATGTCTTAAAGAAGAGAAATCAGAATTAACACAAAGTAACTGCGAAAGCACATGTACATGCTTGAAAAATTTTCAAAAGAAAGAGTGTATTTTCATGTGTAAGTGAGCAGTCAGAACTATAACTTTGTTACGCAAATTTTAAGACCTATTTCAGATTAATGACACAAACATAACTGGGCATTCTTTGCACACAGTGGCTTTTCATAAGAATCTTTGACTTTAAAGGATGGAAAGTTAAAACTGATCTCAACCATACCAGTGAAAAATACCCTTAGTTATCAATTTAAAGTATATTAAATGACTGATCTAAAATCAAGAAGATGTAATACACTCTACTTGGCAAAGTGCTGCTTTAAATAGGAAAGAAACAGGTACCTGGAAAGTGATGAGGGACTGTTCCCCTTAGATCCCAGCCTACCGCAGCTTACAGGTGTCATTTTCTTTGCAGACTGAATTTTTACGTCTGGTGTCTTCAGGCTAGACTTGATACTCGGAGTGCCAGAATTTGGTGTTTTGCTTGCCAGAAAATCCCTGCTTTTACCATAGTGTCTTGTTGTTTTGTTGCAAGATTTGCAAGTAACCAACTATGGAGAGAAGAAAGGAAATATCAAGCTGCCTTTCAGTCTTTCCACCTTTGTGTTATCCAAGCTGTTCTCCAAATACCATGACACAAATTAAATATTTGCTTAAGTAAAACATGAGATACTAGAAAGTAACATACACTTCAGTATTTTAATTCAGGCTTCTTAAGCCAAACACATCCCTTGGGTTTATCTAGAAATTACTCCAATTCCCTACCAACTAATGTCAGGAGACCCATACCTGTGACTGTAATGTTGTACAGTGAAATACTGAGAACAACCCTGTCAAGACAGAGAGATGAAACAGCACCTGAACTGGGTATATCATATTTTGACTGTACAAGATACACTGAGTATACAAGAGTACCCCTATACCTTACGTATTTGGCTAAAACCCATGACATTCTGTGTCGTCTAAAGTCATTAGCATATTCCACCCCAAATGAAGTTATGTTGCACACTTTTCATGGAGCCTTGAGACAAAATATTTAACCTACTGAACTCTCAAACCCAGATCCATTTAACTAATAACAGCAAGTCTCAGAGAACAAAGACAAGGCTGTGTATTAGGGCAAAAGTACCTACTACAATAAGGAAGACATCCTAAACAAAGGGCACTTTCTCTTCTCTGTGTACCTCTAGGCTGCAGGGAACTTCAACAGCACAGTAAGCTGAGAGGTGCATCAGAACAGATCATGTCACACAGTCAGAGACTGTCAGATATTCCTGATATCCCGTACTGCCATGGCAACTACCCATATTAAGAGATATGAGAGTAATACAGCCAGACAACCTTCTGAGGCACCAATTAGACTGACGGAAAACAGTTACACGATGCTTCTGGTTAAAAAAACATACTCAAAAGATTGTCACAAAAATATCTAAGCAGTTTTGAAAACATCTACATGAAATCATTCTTCATTTCAAAGTGTGTAAATTTAACTAAATTCAGATTGTTTAGTAAAAATTACATTTAGAGATGCCGACATGAAACGTTTTTAGCTAAGTGTTTTGACTTCCTCTAGACATTATTTTGTCAGCCTAATGAACTAAAAAAAAAAGCACTAACTTCTAGTGCTCAGGAACTGATGTATTTTTAGTTCTTCCAAAAGAAATTCAGGTGGAAAAGAATCACATGGTGACTTAGCACTGCACGGAATATAAATGGAGGTGACCACCTTACAATGCAGGAATTACTGGATTAATCATAGCACTTCACAACTAATTTCCATTCCCCGAACTGGATCAGCGGGTAACTCCGAAAAAGTTTAAAGCCCTGAAACAGTCCCTATATTATATGCCTTTTTAGGGCAGAAGCAGTCTAAAATCAAGTTCTACTTGCTAAGAAAGGTCTCAGAGGTACAGCCTGTCACATTGTTGCTCGCTTTAATTTCCAATCACACTGGAATTTTCATTTTCACAAGTCTCAGGTATTAGATTACAGGGATCTACATTGCTAATTTTGAAAGCTGCCAGTTGCTGACAAGCATTTTAAAGACTTAAGACAAGAAGCACTTAAATCATAATCCACAGGACAAATTCAAACTGAATGGAACACAAGTACAGCAAACTGTAATTACATACCACGATCAAAATATTATCCAGAGTTTAAACTGGACTTATTTAAACTGAATTTTAAACTACTAATATGAATGCATAGTGTGTCCCTACAAACACTCTCCAGCTACACAGTAAGTCTAAGAGCCCATCACCGTTTCATAAAACATTGCTCATTTCATCAGTTGCTTAAAGATATAGTACTTAACATACTCTAAACATGTGTGATCCCAGAAAAATAAGGCAAATATTTCAGCTTGCAGAATCACAGAGTATCTTGAGTCAGAAGGGACCCATAAGCATCATCAAAGTCCAACTCCTGGCTCTGCAAAGGATACCCCCAGAGTCACACCATGTGCCTGAGAGCATTGTCCAAATGCTTCTTGAACTCTGTCAGGCTGGTACTGTGACCGCTTCCCTGGGGATCCTGTTCCAGTGCCAACTACCCTCTGGGGGAAGAAACTTTTCAGATGTCCTTTCCATAGCTCAGTATGATCTACAATTTGGGGACGAAGCATTCTGCTCTGTGAGCCAAGAACCTTGGTGATATTTCCTCAATTTAATTTTGTTTCATTGACTCTTTAGTAATTTTTGGTTTCACAAAATTTACTCCTGAAATGATGAGACTCTCATCCAAGAAAATACTAAATGTGCCAGCAACTGCTGAGCACAATAGGTGCTGTGCTGTCTCATCTACTACAACAACCATTCACATAACGTGTTTTAAAAACAGTACATACCTTGGCAACACTACATTAAATATATACTATTATTCTTCCAATAGTTATTAAATGTCACATTCCTGAGTACTTTTAGGAAAAATAACTGAAGCCCCAAGAAAAACATCAACTTTTTTAAATAACCTCTGTGGTTTAGTTTTGAAAGACTTCCTACATAATATTCAGACAAATGTAACAATAACAAGGGTAACAATAATCTGATGTAACCATAAGTCTAGTGAAATACATTAAGTAAAGCTTGTGTCAAAACCTATCTACTCAACAACTGATAAAACTGAAACAAAGGCAGTAAATGAGCTGTTTGTGTAGCTTCTCTGATGTGGGGTCATGAGTTTTTTTGGAGAGAAAAGTTATTGGTCTTGTCATTGTGGTTGTGATCTGTCTGTTGCGGAGGACAGATTTTAAAAATGTTGTTTACGAATAGAAGTTATTCCATAAAGAAAGGAAGAGTCTTATGAAAAAAAAAAGAGTGCTCATGAAAAACAAAGGTGCAGGCTCCTCTCCTAAGAGAAAGGTTTCTGTGTCTTCTTTTTTATGCCCCTGAAATAGGGACATGAAATTTAGGTAAATACCATGTACTCGGCAGTTCCAAATGAATGTCCTTACCAGAATGCTTCTTGACTCCCTGTACTTTCTCAAAAGCTTTGTCTGTTTCATGTTAAGTTTATGGTTCTTTGCCTCTCGTTTAAGAACTTTCTCTATTTGTGGAGTCACTTTCATCTTTGGTTTGAGGCGCACCCGGTAGCTGTCAGGAACCAGGAACTGGAAGCAGTAAGGACATACCCTTTCTAATCCACGTTCATTGCCTACAGTTAAATAAAGGCAAAAGGGTGAAATAATAATGTTTTATAAGCAAACTTTAAAATGGTGTGTTTCAATTTTAACATTACCTAGGTACATGTTCTTATGTTTACGATAACGCTAGAAGACAAGAGGAAGCTGAGCACAAGTTAGGCTAAGTTTATGCAGGGCACAAGGTTACACAATATGTAATTGTAGATTTTCCTGAAAAAATGCAATTCCTTGCTAAAAATCTTTAACAAGAGGCTTGAAATTCTGCAAGGAACTCCATGTAGGCACAATCTTCTACCAGATCAGGGACATCAAAGCCTTGTAAAGCTCTTTTCCCATTTTAAGTGTGAGATGACAGAACCGCAGGCTGGGATGAAGAAACGCTTTGAGATAAATTTCAGCCCTAGTAAGAGGCCCGCTCCTGCATCTGCCTCATTAGCTCCTGCTGCCAGAGCTGGACTCGGGCGCCTCTCCCTAAAGCCCCGAGGAACACCTGGCCCTTCTCCCTGGCAAGCTCGCCGTTCCCGCCGGCAGCCCCGACACACAGCCCCGCGGGGCAGTGCAGGGGGAAGGGGAAAGCGGAGGAAAAGGGCAAGCCGAGGTTCCCACGCTCCTGTCCTTCCGCAGCCTCGGTGCGCCGCTGTCCCGCGGCAGGAGCTCCGCTGGAGCGCTCCGGGCTCACGGGGCGCCCGGCTCCGGAGCCCTCTCCTCCGGCCGCGCTAGCACCGCCTGCGCCAGGGGCCCCTCACTCGCCTCGGGCGTTGTGGAGCCTCCACCTGCGCGGGAGAGAGGGAGAGCGTCACGGCGCGGCCGCGGCACCGGGCGGGAACACCCGCGCGTCACCGCCGGGCTCTCCCACCGCCCGTGCCCGCCCCGCCGCGCTTCCTTACAGCAGGAATCGCGCCTGTCCCGGGCAGGCCTCGGCCAGCCGCTCCACCGCCGCCAGCAGCCGCCGCCGCCCCATGGCCGCCCCGCCGGAAGGGAAGGGACGGGAAGGCACGGGAAGGCGGGCGATGTGCAGCGCTCGGCCGAGCCCCGGCGGCGCCGCGGCCGCAGCAGCAGGGTACCGGGCTGGGGCGGGCCCGGGCGAGGGGCAGGGCCGGGCAGCGCCGGAGGGCGGCGGGGCCCCGCCTGTGGGCCCGGGCAGCGGCGGGCGCGGCCGGAGCGGCAGGGATCGCCGAGCCCGCGCCGAGCCCGCTCGGAGCGCGACAGCCGCCCTGGGCAGCCGCCTGTGCCCCCAGCCGGGTGAAGAGTGCTGCCCGTAGGAAAGGAAACTTTTACCTTGGGGAAAATAAACCGAGGAAGAACTGCTTCACGTTGAGGGTGGCAGAGCACTGGAACAGGCTGGCCCAGGGCGGTCATGGCATCTCCCTCCTGGAGACATTCCAAAGCCACCTGGATGCGTTCCTGTGTCACTTGCTCCAGGGGACCCTTCCTTGGCAGCCAGGTTGGAATGGATGATCTCCAGAGGTCCTTTCAAACCTTAACAACTCTGTGATTCTGTGGGAAAAAAAAAAAACGCTCAAACCCCACAGATGTCTCTGTGAGGAGTTGTTAGGTGAAAGATCTGCAGCAGCAGCTCCAGAAATGTGCCTGATGCTCAGCAGTGCTGAACTTCATCTGTCACCCTATCTACAAGGTGCCTTGTCCGTGAATTTTGGCAACTGCTTTATTTTGCTTTATTACTGTGCAAATGTGCTCCCATAAAGAAGAAAACACAAACGAAAAACCAAACAGAAAAAAGAAACAACCTCCCTTCCCCCCCCCCAAAAAAAAAAGCCCCAAAACCAAACCCTCAGCTTTTCACTCTGATGTGTGTTTTATTAACTCCCTTGGCCTCGTTCATTTGCTAGACGTTTTTATCCTTTGATCTGTTGGTAATGGTGTTCATTTAGGAGAGGTATTCAGCTGAGCAGGCTTCGATATTCTATCAAGGAATTTGAATAAATATAATTATTTCTTTTTTTTTTTTTTTTTAACATGGAGTAGCCGAGGGCTTTAGGAATAGAAAAGCAAGGGGAAAAAAAGAATTTCAAGGCTTCCTTTAAGAGAGCTTACAGCACAGTCAATAAATCTGGGCTTGTTAATGAAATGTTCATAATAGCTACAATTAGGGCCTCTGCTGACTCTATTTTTTAACTGAAACTAATTTTTTCAACGAACCTTTCAATATTAAATTTTTGTTGCCAGTTGCTGGCTTTTTTGATTCTAGTTTTTGAGTGAACTCTTACCTTTGCTGAGTGGAAGAGCAGGGCTATCACATAATATCTATTCTAAACACAATCAGTGTTCATCAGTCAACAGATTTTTTGGCAAATGAAATATTCCCATTTATTAATGCTGGAAGGGAAAAATGAAAGTACTTTCTGAACACAGATAAGCAAAAATAATTCGGACACTTTTTTGAGGGGTGGGTCCGTTTTTATAATTTTTAAGCACCTTTGTTCCCTAGGGAAGTTGGTTGCGGAGGAAGAACGGTGAGGTAAGATAGTGCTGTGTTCTTTCCCAGCTTCTGCCTAGCAAAAGGGAAATGTGCTGGGGATTTCTTCTTTTGCCTGGAGCTGGGACCTGACTCCTCCCTACCCTGGAGTGGTGCAGGTGGGCCAGGGCATCTGCACCAGCACTGTGGATTACCTTCTTGTGAGAACAAGTGCCTGAGTGACCTGATTAACAAGAATGTGCTGTACTTATTAAGCAGTGACTAACACAATGCAAAGGATTCATTTATGTTTCCCTCCCCCCTCCACCTTCACTTTTACACTCTTTTTATCCCTGCTTTTTTCTCCCTCAGTCTCTTCCAGTCTGGCTGAAATGCTTGTACACTTTTTTGCTTCTGCTCCTGCTACAACACTGGGCCATTCATATTTTTTTTTCTTAGTTTCCTGGATTCTCTTTGCGTTATAGATCATCTTTGTCCGAAAAGCAGGGCAAACAGCCACTCCCAGTGCCATTCATACAGAGAGTGATATGCCTCGTTCCGGGTCCCGTCACATGAGGCTTTCCCATGTTAGGTGTGATGCTAAATGTGCTAAACAAAGCTCTAGAGACAAAGGGGAAATGGCCAAAAAACCATGGCCTCAAATTCATGGCTCCCTACCAGCCCCCTCCTGCTGAACTCCCATTAAAAGGCAGTATTTCTGTACATCCAATGCTGGCAGGACCAAACCCTTAAAACCAGATAACCCTCAGATCCCTGGCACAGTATTTATGGCATCAGTGGGATGAATTCATACGCATTTCAAGGCAGAACGCATTCGTCTCTACTTTTTCCTGGCTTTTGTTCACCAAAAAAAAAAAAAGCCCACGTTCGCAGAGCCATGTTACGAACTGCTTCCTGCTTCTGCTGTTTAGTGTTTTGTAGCTGCCACGGCTGGCCAACAGGCTGTAAATCTTGCCTGGTGTTCTGTAACAAAGGAAAAAATAGAATGATTTGTGTTGACTTTTGGTCACCGTGTATCATTATCGATCCGGGGGAGGGCGGCGGGGAGCGCGTACCGCGTATCTGTTGCTCGCCACTTCTCGGCGAAGGCGGCGTGAGGCAGCAGTCAGTAGAGGGCAATAGAGAAATACAGTTTGTGATGCCTAAAGGATTTGAAGCCCTGATTATGTGTTTACAGAAAAGAAAAAGAAGAAAAGAAGAGCCAGGAGGATAGGTTGTTCAGTTTACTACCGGAGACCTGACTGTGACAGACCACCAAGAAAACAAAATTTTCAAAGAGAGTAAAGAAGACCTTCTGCAGCATCTGCAAGTCTCTCCTTTTTTCTTCAGAGTTACGTAGGATAACTTAGCCAGAACTTATTGATGTCTGCATGTTCAGTGGACTCGGGAATGGACTGGGAGATGCGGAAACGTACTCTTTGGAAGAAACAGAAGAGGAGGCATTTCAAAGATCCTGCAGGTGACCAAGGTGAGTAAACTCACAGCTTCTCTTTCAGGTGAGATAATAAATGTTCAGTCAGCTGTATAAAAGTCATGAACAAACTGAATGAGTGATTGAAAATGTATTACAATTTTGCTTTTTCAGGCATGCTTGTGCACGATTCATTTTCTCTTAGAAAAAAGAGGATAGTGATGTTACAAGGATAAGCATTTCCAAGCATATGTTATTTTGGAGACATGCTAAAACCGGTGACCTGTTTTATGTGTCATATTTTGTGTTAGAACTGTTTGAAACATGCTCATCATTTTACAACGTTTATGTGCTGTAATTCCTAGAGTCTGGTTTACAGAGAAATGTATAAACAAGATGTGACTATTGTTGTTCCTTTTAGAGGGGATTTTTGCTCAGCTTTTGGACAAATGTGACTTGGAGGTTTGGAGAAATTTATTACGAGATTTTTGGATGCATGATGGGAATGCCCTCAGGTTTTTCAAAGGCTTTGTAATCAGAAAGATATTGAGAAGTGATAACAAAGAATACAGTAATAATAAAAAGCGATAAGCCATAGAAATCAAGGGGGTGGCAGAGGGTTGGGAAAGCAGAAAAACCACAAGAGACTAAGTTAGAAAATAAACATATGAAACACTTTTCTATTGCCAAGATCTCAGCTGGTGTCACCATAACACTTGGAAAATATCCTCAGGATGCCGGGATCCATTAAAGCAATACAGATTATCAGAGGATAAACTTCCACTTCAGCTGCCACCACTACCAGAAGTGACCAATAAGAAATGTTTGGGAAATGAAAGATGAAGAATCAAAGCATTGACATTCTGGGGCTATCACAGAGCAAATGCAAGGGTATCTAGAGGTCAGTCAGACAGTACCCATGTGAAACAAGGCAGGCTGATAAATAAAAGAAATAAATCATATTCTGAAACAAACCACCAGCTTTTAAAAGCTAATTAAAGGACAAGTTATCTGATGCTCCTCCTGAGCCTGTATTTATTTTGTAAGTGGTATGATAGGTAAGGCTATGACACAGTGATTTTTCTGTGCCTTGAGTGCCAAAACATGTAAAAGATTAGTGTGTTTATTGTTAGTTTATACATTGTTTAGAACACAGCTTCCTTGCAGTATGTACCGGTGGGAGATGAAAGATAACATATACAAAGCATGGCACTATTGCCCGTGGGTTGACAGCATCCATCTGATAGGGAATGGTCCCAATGAATATCAGAATCCACCTGATCTTGAAAGCTACAAGTTCCAGATTCCAATTTTTTATTCCTTTCATTTAATTTCCAATACTCTACATCTTCTTGTATACTTGTAAATCCGTTCTCTCAAAAGAGAATAGAAATTAAAGATGGTATTAAACAAAAACCCCAGAGAGAAATAGTAATGCAGTTTAATCGTGCCAACTCTTCTTTAAAGCGGTCTCTGGTAGAAATTATTAAGTCTGTATCTAAGATGTGAAGCTCTAGGGCAGTAAACATGCTCTTACAGCTGATACCTATTTTCAGTGAAATTGGCAGGGTTGCTTTTTACTGTTATGTCTCTACAAATACAGTCAAAAGGATTTTTGTAGTGGGGAGCTACACAGGACAGCAGCTGGGAATGAGGAATGGGAGCTACTGCTCCTTAAAGTCCAGGCCTTGCTTTGTCCCTGTGTGACTCTGTGGTACATTAGGCTTGTTTATGGTCAGCTCATGAAATGGCCAGCCTGGCACCTTCCCCATGCCAAGGCTGGGCTTTGAATGGCAGGGTGCAGATTGTACAAGGAGCCCCTCCTTCCGTGGAAGTTATGGCAAAGGCCATCGCCAGGTTGCCGTGTCCTTCAGTACACAGACAAACATACTTCTGTGCCAGTTCTGCCCATGAGTCCTTGTCACCTTGAGTCATAATAAACTATTCCTTCATTTTCACTCACAGAACAGTTGTCTAAAAATGTTGAAATCTCAAGCCAAAGTTTCACCTGTGAAAAAGATGCCGCTAATTAATGTGTTAATTGTCATGTAAACCTCTTTGCTTAATGAGATGTGAAATAGCCCCTACTGTTAGGAATATCAGTGTGCACAGGAATTTGTCCCAGGCACTTAGGGTCATTTATTGCTGTGCTGCAGAACAACCCAGGGCTGCTATTTCAGCCTCTTGCCAAAATAGAAACGTTTTACTTTCTGATGAGTCATCTGGCTTTCACTGAGCTCTTGCAAGGTTCCTCCACCCTGTCCTTCTTTGCTCCGGAGTCCAGGCCCTGCCCTGGAGGCTTTGCTTTCCCTGGGAAAGATGGGGTGGAACCCGCTTCAGCAGCTGTCCGCTCCGTTCCTTAATGAACTTGGAACGGACTGCTAATGAACGATATGGAGCTTTTTCCCTGTCGCTGGAGCTGAACATGCAGCATTCCTAGCCTTTTCTGGCTGGCAGTGTGGCAGAGCAGTCCTGGCAACTGAGTCGGAGTTTGCCACACGTTGTGCTAGGTGTTACCTGCATCAAGGCAGAAAGGGAACTAGGTCAACCAAAGCTGGCAGCTTGAATCTCTTTTCCACGTTGGTCATATTTGCTTACAAACAACACAGAAGAGCTGTGTGTTTCAAGAAAATATTTCCTTGCATTTTTTCCCTTCTGGTGACAAGGGGTAGAGGAAGACTTTTTTTTTTTTTTTTTTTTTTTCTTTTTGTTGTAAATTATTTCCTTTCCCTTTTAAATCTGTATGACCTGTGCGAAGGTGGCACTGGTTTGAGCATGAGTGAGGCTGGACTAGATGACCTCTAGAGGTTTCCACCTTACCCTGTAATTTTCAACAATCATGCTGTTATTTTGGATTCCTCCTGACTCCAAATTACCTAGGAGAGAAAAAACCCCTCACGACTATTTTAAGATAATTTTCTTTCCCCTGAAGTTATTATTTTAATTCATTTGAAAATGCACCAGGGAGAATAAAAGCCAGGTACTTCTAATAAATAACTGTGTTATGGAATAGTTCTTTACAGTTGTTGGTTTCTGAGTTTTGTCATATAAAATGCTTTGATTAAAATGTTCAGGCTGCTTTACAGAATTGCTATTAGGCAGAAATGTAGACAGCTGAGGGATAAACTGTTTGAGGGCTGTACTCCCTGCTGCAGTCGAAAAGTGACTTTTCACACCTGTTTATAGTATCCAAAGTTGGTCTTGTGTTTGAGAAGCTGATGTCATTGCTGATTCTTCCAGCTTTATGCCTGGTGACTCAGATGTAAGAAGGGGTGAAATATTTACTGCTAAAGTATGTGAAATCATATGAATTTGAAAAATCCATATTGCTTTTTCAGTAATCCATTTTAGCTAAATTCATTCCAAATTAAACTGTTTGCCCAGCTGACATTCTTAATTCATCACCCTGGCTGAAACCGAGATCTTCAAAGCCATTTACAACAGCTAAACAAACATGTCTTTCATTAGCTTCGATTATAAGGCCTGATGAAGTGCACAGAGGATCTGAATCTTTAGACATGACAGTGATGGATATAATTTAGGTACAGGAGAGGTAACAGAGTCAGACTGATGCTTAGAGTGAGCTTTAATCCAGAGTTTCACAGTCAAATATAGGTGGGTGGTGCAGTGCTTCTTACCTACTTCAAAACTGCTGCTGCTGCTGAGGCACAGTGGTAGCAAAATATATTGTACTTGCCCTAGGAAGTGAGCACTTGAGTTTTCATTGCTGGTAATGGGGTCTTGTCCCCAAAACTTACTCCTCTTTTAAAGGATAAACTGGATGTAACAACCTCCTCAGTGTGAAGCAGCTACAGTAAAGAGGAAGAACTCCACGTGACACCAATTTAATTAGAATGCAGTATCATTGTCTTGATTAGTGATGGAAAACAGGAAACTTCTTCAGCGAGGGTTGTATTATAGCTGCACAATCCCCCAGTACTGAAAGGATCTAACCTTTGTCAAGTTGGCCTGCATACAAGGCCCTCTGCTTTCCTGTGCCCCTCAGAGACTCTATACAGAAAACAAAACAGCAAGGGGTAGATGATTCAACAGGCGATTTCTTTTTATAAAATCCGGAGGCCTCTGCTTAAGCATCCCAAGCCAGAAAAAGCTCACACTAGTTATATGCATTTATGTTAAACAAACATCATCAGAGTTGTGTTAACTTCTTGCTTATTTGTGGTGTGGAGAGGGGCTGATGGAATCTCTGGTCTTTTTCAAGAAGGCACATAGCCATATGTTTTTATTTATTCTTTTCATTATTATTAAATAAAGCTAACAGTAGTGTTCAAGTGTGGTCTGCATATTTGAACTGCAAGTCTCTTGAAAGGTCATTTTGTTTAGAAGGTTTGTTTTTGTTTTCCATCTTCAGAAAAGTAATTTTAAGGGCTAGGTTGATAGCAGACATAACAAAGTATGTCAATTCATAATCAATTTATGGAAATGAAAAGTATTTTTTTCCTTACTGTGTCCTTAAGCAATGTTTTCCTGATGAAAATATTTGTGTATGTTTGTTTGTTTGTTTGTTTGTTGTTGGGGTTTTTTTAATCTCCTCCTTTCTCTGAAGCCAGTCTGAGATCTCTGTATCCCTTTAGCACTGTTGGGAAAAAAAAAAAAGATCTGGTTATTATAAGAGCAGGGAAGATAGACAGTGGAAAGCCTGAAGGAGTAGAAGTCCAGAGAGAGATGCAGTGGCATACATAAGGTCTGTGAAGAGCTTGTCCCAGTGCCTTTTGGCTCTCAGCTTCTGTTTCATTTGCTCTGCTGGTTAATCATTGGCTTGAGTGCTCAGGTACCATGGTGATCGAAACACTACCAGTGCCACAAACCCAGCATGATGCATATTCATTGAAACACTATTTTTGAAAGAAAACCAAAAATAAATGCAACTTTTGAAAATCCTCAGCGTAGCTAACATTGCCATGTACCTTCCTCTCTAACAATATAAATTAGCATGGTAGGATATAGGCTTCTTCCTCCCATTTTAGATTTTTCCTTCTGCTGTTGATACCCACAGCTTTCTCATTAAGTGGTTTGAAAGGCTTCAGGCTTCTTCCATATGTTGAGTATAGCACATTTGTGCATTGGCCTTTCTGTGCAGCTATTGAGATGTTTGTTCCACTGTCATCAATATTAACATCAAGGAAAGGGCCTTGGAATAAAGAGCCAAATGCATCCTTGGTCTGTTAAGCCCTAACAGTTTGCTAAGTGTGACCTTTGTGAAGCTACGGGTATAAAGTTCAACCTTGAAAATCTTGGCCAGCAACTAACTGCTGGAATGCCAATTGGCAAGCTCTTCTTCCTTCTCCAAATGTGGAGCCTTCTGCCTGAATAGCTCCAATGCAGCATCTCTTCCGCAGTGTCACGTTTTGAGGCCTGATCCTTACACAGACCTCTGGTGCTGTTGTTAATTTTTATAACACTGTGCTATTTATATCTCTATTTGAATATGTAAGGTGGCCAACACTGGGAAGTTAGCACTGAGCAGTAGTTTCCCACTGAGGGCATTACTGCGCCAGCATCCCTCTGAGATAACTGCAGGGAATATAAAAAAAATGTTACCTCTTTATCTTGAGTACCTTATGATTTTGCTCCTGGTTTTGGTGTCTTGAATTGCTTCACAGTGCTGCTCTCTGAGCACTGGTGCCCGGAGCAGATTGATAGCATGCTGTCAGTCAGTGAGCCCCCAGCACGTGGCATGCCCACGAGGCAAATAAACCACAGAGGAGGGAATTAGATGGAACTAGATGCAAGGTATGCATCCACTGGAGCTGGGTAATTGTGCCTCAAACTCCACTGATCATAAAAGCTTGCTTTAACTTTTGTTTCAGCCCTCGGAAAATGGAAAAGACATCCTTTTCCTCTTGCATTCCCCTCACATGAGATAAAGATATCAATTTTTTTTTCGGGCCTGTCTTACCATTTGCTTGAACAACAATTAGCTCACCGATTGGTGTGGGACAAGTTCCATTAATATATGGTAAAAGCATGCAAAAACCCTCAAAACTCAAAGAGCAATGCAGGGATGCTGTTTATGTCTCCCTGGCATGAGGTAGGAAGGGCTTGTGATGCAGTGCTTTGCAGGAGTTGGAGACACTTAAAAGAAGTGTGAAGATAAACCAACACCCCATATTGAGTCCCCCATATTACTGTTTTGGTTTGTTTTTTTTAAAGTATAGTAAAGACACTAAATATGGCAATCCTATTAATATTCCTGAGCCATAGAGTGAGTGAGATTTATAGGATTTGTGGATCAGGACAGTGGACTCCTTCCTAGCCTGCTTCCTGTGAGATCTGAGCTGATGCTGTTGCAGGGGTGGTGGGAGAGAAGCCTCTAGGGATTTAATTTGGAAGGCATTGTAATTGGGATGCCCTCCTCTCTATCTATCCTGCTGCAGTGTGGGGCTTTCCAGTTTGGCACTATCCAGTCCTTGAACTCACTAGGATCCACTGATCCTTGTAAAATACAGGGGCACTGCTGCTCTGCTCTGGTGTTTTAGTGCAGAGAAAGAACAACCCTTGAGGAAAGTGAAAAATGAGCTTTGCTTGCTTCCTCTACCTGTCCTGACTCCAGGGCCAGTGCAGGTAGAGTCACTCCCCTCTCCCAGGTGGACGATGGGCCAGACTGCAGAGGAAGGCGCCAAGCAGGGTGCTGGGCTGGTGTTGTGGGGTGTGGGAGTAATACCTGTACAATCCTGGTGCCTGTAGCATGATTGCACAACTGGGCTGTGGCGTCAGAATATGAGGTGTCCTGTAAAATGATTTTGTTACCGTAATATTGCCAGTCCTACTGGCAACCCTGTCTGACAACCATTTTCTCCTTTTCATTCATATTCAGTAATTTTTTGGTTGCTTTTTTGGTTACTTTGAATACTTTTGGTTACTTTAATTACTTTGAATTATTTTATCGTATTCCTTTGCATTAAAGCTGAGGGGTATTCAAGGCATTCACAGGTATGGTTCAATTAATTCCGTCATCCTTCTTTTCCCAAGGTTGATCCATTTTTGAGAACCACCCTAGAACACGTGCAAATTGAGCATGGATAGAGGCATCCCTTGCCAGCAAATCTGTGCACTTGGTTTTTTCCATGGGCTGTAGTCTGGAACTTGGCAAGCCTTTGGAATCTTTCCTGGATGAGCAGTTCTGGATTATTCACCAATTTTTTTTTGGAGCTGGAGTGAAAATAAACATGAGCTTGGAATGTTGGGCTCAAACTCAAACCCAGACTTCCCCAATGTGAGCCCAGAACTGAGAGATTTAATTTGGCCCCTTTTGGATTGTGATCCTGTGTCAGAGCGAGGTTTTGAGTCTGAATGGCATGCAGTGTCTGTGATACTCACATAAATATAAATATACCAGCATAGTGCTTGCAGTATATTTACAGCCTCCTATTCATTTCTAACTAGTGGCATTTTCCTTTTCGGCTCCAGTGGGAGAAGCCATGGGCTTTACCGTTGGAACTGGGTTTGGCTCCTTCTGATGGCAACAAAACCTGCAGATATAGAAGCATGATAAATGCTCAGACATGAGGGTCAGAAATGAGTCCATTTCTAAGCAATCTTAACATCTGCTGGAATGAACAGAGACAGAGTTTATGTAGGTTGCACAACTGCAACCATTGACTGTTCACTTTCATAGAAGCAGATCCATGATTTTTCTGTCCTCAAATACTTGATAGTTTTGGCTAAAAATGGTAGGCCCAGTGCCAAACAGCATTCAAGTATTCAAAGTGTCTAATTAGCAAGAGGGATTGGTATGCCGGGAATGAAAAGTATGCAAGGCAAGGAAAGCAGTCACCTGGTCTAGTGCTGAAAAGGTTAATGAGGAATTAAGGAGAAGAAAAAAATAAAGGCTTCTAGAATTGTGTTTAATTTTTCAGTCTCCTTGCTGTCTGCCAGCCCTTTCGTGAATGCTAAAAATTTCATTAAAAAAATTAAAAATGTATTTTAAAGACCAATTTAAGAAACCGAACATGCAATGCTAACTTTGGAAAATTGCAGCTCTATTTTCTGACAGAGTCTTACATTCGTGACTAAGGGAAAACTTGATTATTTCAGTGGATTGCTGGAGAAGTAGATGTGAATCTCACTTTATCCATTCTCACCCTGACAGATTGACTTGGAAACCTTCAGTTTCAAAGAAGGTAAAGGTATCAGATGAGTTCATATGCAACAGATGGGTTTTCTGGAAAAAGCCTCACATTTGATAAACTTCAGAAAAATTTCGCATGACTTGCTGGAGACAAAGTACCTTTGTTGTGAACATTTGCTGGTCCCACCAAAGTTGATGCTGCTTTGGGAGTTCACTTCAGTTGAGACTAGGGATTTGTTTATAGACCAGTGTGAGTGCTGAAGATGAAGACACTGATCATTAAATCTGTGTCAGCATCTCAGCAATGAATTTATATTCTTTTTGGCTTAAGTTCAATATTCTTTGAATGAAATCCCTTGATTTACATTTCTCAGCTATTCTTGTGGGGCTGTTAAGCTGATGTCTTGCTGCTGCTTGTGGAGCCACTGAAGAAACAAGCAAAAAGGAAAAAAATGGCCATCCAAACAAACCCCCACAGAAAATAGTGATTTAAGTTTGGTGACTGCTGTTGGATGTGCTTGTCCTTCCCTCATGCAGCCACAGAACACATTGGCATTGCAGACAGGTTGTCCGGCATCTTCCCTTTCAAAGCATTGCCAAACCTGCTTTGTGGATTAGTCAACAACTGCCTCCTGAATTGTGCTTGCACCTGTTTCCTCTTCTTCTGGAATAAACAGTTTCGTCTGAAAAAAGGGTTGACAAAGGCCAAAGTTGCACCCTCAGCCTGGCCCACTGATATAAAGGAAATTACATTTTTTGGTGTTTGTAGAATGAAAGTGGCAGCTGTTACCATGGGAATAGTCAATTTATGAAAGAAGAAGTTTTGAGGCGGCTGAACATTACCACTAATCGAAGTGATTGCAGTCAAGACAAAAGGTTAATGTTCAAGATCTGCTAATTAGGAGTGAGCTACTTTTCTGGTAATGTGAGGATGGATACAAATGAATTCTGTTTGATAAAAATGCTGATGTCCTGGCTAATCCCTTGAATTTATTATTTTGGATACAAGGATTAGATTCATTTCTAGTATAGTATCCACTGATTTGTTTTCCAATAAGTGTAAACTTAATGTGTATAAATAGGCACTATTTCCTGGAAAGGTTCTTTCAAAAGCTTTTTTGCAATGTATTTTAAGGATTACTACTTCGCATTCCCTTTTTGGAGACATTTTTCTGTGTTGTGCTTTGTGTTTTGCAGCTACGTATGTCCTCTCTGTCCTTTTCTCTCTGCTCAACACATTTTCTGGGGTGTAGAAATTACTATGATTCTTCAGATTTCTCCTTAAATGTGCTAAAAATGTTATCAGCAAATAGAGAAAAGGCTTTGTTATTCTGCTGCGCTCCCTCTGTTGATTGACTGTGCCAAGACAAAGTGAATAATATAGTAGTCATCATCTGCAGACAAGAATGTTTGGGCCAGATCATCTCTGCTCCTATGAAGTGCCAAATCTTCACTCTCTTCGGGAGAAATACATCTCTCCACAACTTCTGAAAGTACAGTTTCTATTAAATTTCTCTTTAGAGCACCCATTTGACAAACTTCTTCTAAGCAGCTAACAATTTAAAAACAATTCTGCAGTTTGCCTGGGATAATTTCACAAAATAATTATTATTATTAATTAAAACTGCTCTTGTATTTGTTTGAGCCCTAGCTGTTCAAATAATCTCAGACTCTATATACTTCTATTTATTTTCATTTGCAAGTAGCCTGCATTATCACAAAAGCTTTTATCTGTGTAATTAGTTTTACATGGATTTTGTAATGAAAAGTGTATGGGAAAAATGGAATGGTAAGTGTGTTGGATATGTCCCCCAAAATGACACCAGTAACATCAAAGCAGTAATAATACCAGCACCACACTGTTAATGGAAGAGCTAAAGGACGCTCTGTGACCAGGGGATACAAGCGATGGGTCCAGGCCATTGCAAAGGGTGTTACAGCATGTGATACTTCCAACTCTGTGCCAACCTCCAACTCCAAGCTTGTAATTTTGCCCTTACTCTTCTATCTGGGAGACTATTTGAGAAACTTGTAGGCTTATTGCTTCCTCCCTCTGGACAGCCTAGATGAATGATACACTGCCTTCACCAGCTGTGCTCTTCTTGCTCCTCGAATTGGATAACACTTCTCCCTGGAGGTATTTTCCTCAAGGCATTTCTAGGCAGCAGTTCTGTGCTTAGTTAGCTCCTCTCTTGCTGGGCTAAGCACCGCAGCTCTGGTAGTATCTTAGGATGGGGAATCTCCTTGTCTCCCAGGTTCTACTGGAAATCCCTGAGCTCGTGTCTCACTTGCCTTTTCATCATGTTCCCTGTTTGGTCACTCTCTCATTGACAACTGTAGTCCTCATTTGTCACTGCTGGGTCATCTCCAGGTTACATTTTCATTTTCTGCCCAGGGCCTTGTTGCTTACCCCATGTCTTTGGCTCCCATCTTCAAGATGCTCCATTTGTATAGTTTTACTACTCTGCTGACATTAGAGTGTGCAGGTGCTCTTCTACCTGGGTCACAGTGATCAAGAGCTATAAAAGGACAACAGAAGCCCCAGATTGGATCCTGAAGACTCACTGCTAATCTCAATTGATTCAATGCATCCTTTCTTACTGGCACTTACTTGCTATTATTTCTCCTTTCACTGTTTTTTAACCACACAAAAAGGCTTTGTCCCCAGATTCCTTAAGAGTGCATAACACGATGTCTAATGCATTGCTGAAGTCCTGAAAGATGAGATGTATTACACTTCATCTGTTCACATAATCTTTTACCTCATCTATGAAAACTATATGAATGATTTGTATGGTGTCCTCTTGCTAAATTGCTGTTGCATTTGATCCCATTTTTCATTTACCTCTGTGTCTTTATGTATTGTCTCTCTGAAAATGTATTTTAAAGCCTTTCATACTAATGAGGTCCAATGAAATAGCTTGTAATTTCCCAGCTACCATCTTCTCTTTTTTTTTTACAGATTTTTTGTAAGTAAAGAAACCATAGCTACTGTTTTTCAGCTTCACTCCCAGCTAGATGGTGCTATTAAAAATATTTGTCACTGGAGCAGCATTACACGTGAGAGAAATTTTTAGAAGTGTGAGATGGTGATTAATCAGACTTCAAGCATTTAACTTTTTGAATCGAGTTTTTTGCTCGCTGTGGTAGTTTCTATTTGCATATCCACATTCTCATTATTCACCCTATCTTTGTCTCTAAATGTAACCAAAAAATTTCTTATTGAAAACTCTGGGAAAATACTTAGTTAAGGCTTTCCTTGTGTTGTCTTTAATCTCTCTTCCATCCTTCCTCCACAGTGGCACAGCATTTTTCCTTGGTTTCTTTTATTCTTTTTTTTTCTGTTTATACTACCAACGTGCCTTTTACTATATGCTTTCATATTCTTTTCAGGACAGAAGTCAGTTAAGTTCATAGGATTTCAAACTTTATCTTTGTACTTCCTGACTTCTCAGATGTTTCTAGCTTGTGGACAAGCTTTTGGCATTCTGTGTGAGCTCTGCTTATTTCCAGTACCTTCATTTTAAAGGTCCTGCTTGGTTGCTGTCTGCAGCTTTGTAAAAGCTACTTGTTCGATTTACTGTCCCTTTTCTGTACTACAGAATAGGCACAACTCGAGAGAGTTTAAATGCTATTTTTATTGTCATTTTACAATGCTTTACTATGTTAGTGCAATTCCTAAGTTCCCATGCCTACCTTTCTTCTCTCTTATATGAATAATCCTACTCATGTCAGAATCAAAGCTATGAAGATTATCTGTGTGAGAAAAGGGTTGCAGATTAGGGTCTACATTCCTTGAAGTACTTTCACCAGGTGCAGCATTTTTTCACAGCGGTGGCTTTTTTAGCTGTGCTGTAAAAGCTGTTTAAGAGATACACATGCAGTATCAAAAGAAATGCAAAATATTTTGGAATATGAAACTGCTTGGATCCTGAAGAATGCAGGGATTTGTTCAGGTGCCCGGTATTTCTCTAATAGCCTTTTTGCCAATCAACTCATGTTTTATTTCTGTCTTTTAAGTATTATTAGATATTCTTTTTGGCACCCTGGTGATTTGCAAATGTGCAAGTCCTGTACTGAATTCTTGGGAAAATGATCTTTCACAGAACTAAATTGTTGCATGGAAAAAGTTTCTTGGTAACTACTTATTACTTGGATTTTTGTTAGGTCTCAAGATGTGTCATAGCTGTGTTGGACTAACACTAGAAAAGCATATTTAGCAGCTGACTGTGCCCCAAGAGCTTGCAACTGAAATATGTAAAATATATTCTGCGCCAAAGGAAGCAAACATCCTTTTCATGGTTGCTGTGAAATGTGGGAAGCAAGCCAGTGTCACTCATCTGGGGCATGACCAGTAGCTGCTCCCAGTCCCCTTGACTTTTCAATCTCTGTCTCAGCTGCAGGAAGGTTTTTCCTATTTTCGTCCACTACAGACATTAGTAGGAGTAGGAAATTTCAGTAGGATACTGGGAATGAAAGGAGACGAAATTTCATTTATCTTCCTGTTGTTTCACTTTAATAATCTGCCACTATACACAAAGGAATTGGTAAAAGGAGAGAGTGTGGTACGTTCTCTGCTGCAGCCGTTGCATTTTATAGCCAGTCCTGTAGGATTATGCATTGGTCATTAATCTGTTACAGGGAAGAGGCAGTGGATGGGGCAAAACCCAATTTGTCTGTTAATTTACCAACTCTGTTCAGTCTGTTCATCTCTTTTGCTCAAAGTAGATGACAATGCAGAAAATATTTTTTGGTATTTAAAAAGCTTTCTTTTGAATTGAGTCTATTCATAAGTAATATGACACACAGTTCTGAGAAGATATCAGAAAGTCTCAGTAGATTTAGATTTTCAGATTAGCTGGTGAGCTGCACAAATGTGACCTGAATTATGACTCTCCTGTGGTTTCTACTTACAAATCCTTTTCCCACTACAAATAAATTATGAAATACATTTAAAATAATGAGTTAATGAAAAAAAAAGATTATTTTTTTTCTAATGGACACAACTACTTTGAATAGTGTAACTTTTTGTTGTGAGAATGAAAAAAACCCTCTTCAAATATATTTCATGTTTAACTACATCCATTTACTTCAGCAGCATCAGTGAATCTAAGTTCGGCCAATACAAGTCAGCTGGAATGTCACTTCTGAGCGTGTCAGAAAAATTCAGGAGAGGTTAGCGAGGAATCTGTATGTGTTTCAGTGCTTACCTGCTATGTCATCTTCGCATCAAAGCAGGATCCTGGGTCACAGGAAAGAAATGGAAGCAGAGTTCTGTTTTAAAGTGTGTCATCTTATGTATGTACAGAGCTATTACTTCCCTCTCAGGCAGTGAAACTAGGTACTCTATTTAGAAAGAAATAGTTCTTAATACTAACTGTAATTATGAAGAAATTCCTTACTGTCAGGGTGGAATAGTATATATCAGGGTGGTGAGACACTGGAACAGGTTGTCCAGGGAGGTACAAATCTGGAAGTGTTCAAGGCCTTCAGCAATCTGATCTAGTGAGAGGTGTCCCTGTGTAGGGCAGGGGCTCCTGGGACTAGATGATCTTTAAGATCCCTTCCAACACAAAGCATTCTATGATTCATTCTATGTATCTATGACTTATGAAAGGAAGAAGAACAAATTTCGTAGAAGTGCTTGCATAATGTTATATTAGGGAATTTCCAAGAAAATCTGATCAAGATGGTACTCAGACTATGAATCGAATTTCATGTACCAGCACAGTGTTGCAAAGAGCACTACAAGAAGATCTCCCCTGGCACCAGTGTTGCAGTTGTTCACCCAGCAAATCTTGTGCTCAGTAATCCATTTCAACAGCAACAAAAAATCCAAATAATTTTATCACTGATATGTTTTTTCCTCTTTTTTTTTCCCAAAACAGTCGACACAAATCTTGGATCTCTTATTTGGATTGTTTTGTTGTTTTTTGTTTGTTTGTTTTCAGGGAAGAAGGAAGTATTCAAACAATTAGAAACCTTTCCATCAAGAATGTGGAGATAATAGGTTAAATAGGGCTGATAAACCATGGTAAGGGAAATCTGCCCCTTCCTGTATCTAAGCTGGATTTCTGAGCAAGATTTTCAGAAAACAGGATCTTAGCCTTAGGATTTGTAGTCCTGCATGAACTTTTCAGGAAAACAATTTTGCTACATCAGGGACAATCCCTTTGTTAACAGGCTGTTAAAATGATGGGTGTTGATTTAAAGTCCAGAGACACAAAAATAACTGGTGTAATTTTTAGATGTGTAAAATGTACAGGTTGCTAGTTGAAAAAACCATACCATTTATTTCAATGCTTATCTGTTAAAAATAAAGTACATTTTTGACTTGGCTTATATGTCTATGTTGATTTTTCTTAGTTCTGGAGCAAGAGCTGCAATACAAATAGAACGGCATAGCTATTTACCCAGCAGTGGTCCAGAAAAACTGACCTGATTAAGGTGAAAATTTTTCATTGCAGTAGTTTTCTGTTGGTGTGTTAGGATATTTGTTGTGAAAGGACATTGTTTTTGCAAGTTTATTTTAATAACCCCCCCCTCAAAACCCAAGTATTCAGCTTAAAATTTAATACATTTTTAAATTTAAATAATTCTCTGTAATGCCTTCTGAGTATTACAATTTAGATGCTTCTTGCTAGTGTTCTACTGAGGAGCCTAAGTTCCTGTTTGGACCTAGTCTTCCATGACATGCCACTCTCTCTGCTTTATGGCTGTGGACATAGCCTATTCTCTGATGAATTGAGGATAATACAGTCTAGTAATGTAGCTACACAAGGGAATGAGAATATGAGTCACTCTAATATCTGTGAGTGCGAAAAGATTGTATTTAAAGCTCCCCTGGAAAATTTAATTCTTTTCTGCAAGAGGAAAAGAAGCCACAAATATTTTTAATTACCTCTAGACACCTAGTTTTTTATTTACTGGTGAATATGAAAGGTGACTTCCGTAAAATTATTTCACAGGATATGAGTTTAGAGTTTTATCTGTGCAGAAACTTAATATTGTGAGTGAAAACCTCAGTCTGAGTTTTTGTACAAATTATTTCATCTGACAGGTGGAAGAGAAAGGTGATTTTGAGTCAGGAGCATGTTGGGCTATTGGTATTCTTCAGCCATACTCTATTTGTACTGAGAACTTTTTTGTTGAAGTCTCTATTAATCTTTCTCTCAGTTCGTAGCATTTGAGACAGAAAGCATTTTTTCACACAAGTGTTGTGCGTGTGGCATGGCCCACACAACTGAAATTCATCTGTGAACTACAGTGTCAGCTTGACATCAATTACTGTCTGTGGCTCCAGGATAGGTATCTTTAAGCATCGAGCAACAAGCAGAAGTTGTATTTCAAAGCCTTGAAACCTGGTCTGAAGCTGCTGGTCTGAAAGCTCTCATCCAATTTGGATGGAATTTTCTCAGCTTGGATTGCTTAATCAATGTTCTGTTTTCACTTCATTGGCAAAAAATAATACAAAAAGAAAAAACTTCTCTATTAACAAATCATTTGTCATTTCCAAGCTGGCAGCAGAGGTCTGTGCAGTCATGTCTACTGAGTCGCTAAATCTTTATGCCTTCTCTTTGGAGAGTCATTAAGTTTAGAAGCACTAGCCTCTACAGGGCTGATCAGGATGGCTTGTTTTAAAACATGTCAAAAATGTTGGACAGCAGCTTCTTAAAAACTTCTGCATTATGAATCATTCTGATTGACTGGGCATAATTTAATGCCAGTTCTGTTATTATTTTTAACACAAAGATGCTTGCAAAGATGCTTACACATTGTAATTGAGACTTCAGGCTGGGGTTGGCACAAGGATGTAGTACATCTAAGCTCTTCCAATTTTTCTTCATGTTAATCCAAAATACTTTTATTGTCTGCCTGTTAATTAGAAATCTGAGTAACTGTTGCTCAGTGCTATTACAAGACCTTGCCCAGAGAAGTTCTGAGTGCCCCATCCCTGGAAGTGTTCAAAGCCAGGTTAGAGGAGCATAGAGCAACCTGGTCTAGTGGAAGATGTTTTTGCCCATGTCACTTTGGTGACTACAGGGTGATCAGGAGATGGAGAAGAGGGAAGCCACCCTTGTTCTTTCCTCCTTTGTATTTCAGGGGAGTTAGTCTCTATTGGGGAGAAAGAAGGGCAGTCTCTCTCTGCAGGAAGAGTTTTTGGGTCTCTGCCTTTGTATGCACCATGTGATGGTGTGAACTATGGTTTTCCTCTCATCCCCTCCGTTATACCACCAAGACAGACTCTCCTCTCCTCCTATAACTAGGTTTTCAGAGCTCAGCAGTGAAAGTGCGGACTGTGTTCTTCCAGAAAATGACATGACATTTTGTTAGTGCCAGAGAGCTTTGGACTCTGGTATCCAAAGTCTGAATTTAGGTCTTTTTTTGTACACTACATTTCAAGTTAAATCATTTTCGTTTCTGACCAATTCATAGTGAAGACTACATCTCTGTTTCCTGTCTTGTATGCTATAAATGCAATTTGATTGGATTATATTTATTGTACTTTGAACTTCAAGTATTTCGTGCAGTTTCCAGGAAGACTAAGAAAAGTAGGAGGAAAATCCTGAGATAAATTACATCATATAATTCACTTTGGTCTCATTTGTGACTTCCAGTTTTTGAGCATATCTTAATTTGATTTGCAGGTGATAATCTGCTGACAGAATAAATAAATCGTAGAAAGTGCCGAGAGTGCTCAGCCATTTGCTGTGGTATCACTCCCACATCAGGAACCTTCATCACAGTCTTTTTTCCAGTATGTTCTCTGCTGTGGTAAGTTTTTCAGACCTATAATCTTCTTCTGTGTCAGGAGTTTCAAGCAGATGGAGTGAGATGAGTTCTGAAAAGTCCAGCCCTGGTCCTAGATTTTGTCGTCAGAACTGGAAGCTGTAGTCAGTAAACCCAATTGTACTCTCATAGAGCACGTGTGTAAGGTTTGTTAAGGCTGTAGAATGTAGTAAATACCACAGATTTACAGGAGTCACTAACTTTAGTTTGTCTTTCCTTTGTCCCCATGAAGTAGACCATGTTTGCACAGTGTGTAAATTCTTTTTACTTGTTTGTTTACCTGAAATTCAATTTTTTAATACTGGCACCTGTATTTGCAATTTACGACTTTCCAAATTATGTCAGTTCCTCTAAATAATTAAAAAAGACTCTATTTTCCAATATTAAAAACAAACAAACAAAAATCCATTAATAATTCTGACAACTAACCTTTGGAATGGAGACCTAATTAGTTCTTATTGAGCTTAGTCCAAAGATCATTGAAGTAATTTGGAGTCTTTCCATTAAAGTTAATTGACTTTAGAGCAAAATCCTCAGACACACTGGTTTAGCAACATAGGATAGCAAGCACTCTCTCTTGTCACCCATCAGCAACCTCACCTCCACACAGGCTGTGTTAGCCGTTCTATTTGATGTTTCTGGCAAAGATGTTGTCTAAGTTGGATTATGCCCCTGTGGGCAAATGGAGGACCTAGAAAAACTTTGTGCCCTGGGTACCTGTTTATGTGGCAGTCACTAAAGCCTGCAGGTTTCACTCGTTCCAGTGTCAATGTGGAGCTTTCGTCAGAAGTGTCAACATTAACAAGATTTTAAACTGCAGGCGAATATAGAGCATCATTTGATCCTGGCAAGGAACTGTTTGCCTCAGCACTTGTGGGATAATGTAGAGTAAGCAGCAAATCATTGATGAATCTGTAATGCAACACCAGTCCCAGGAGTGCTCAGGCAAAATTGCTGCAAAGAAGAAGGAAAGACACCAAAAGTGATTAAATGCAGTAAAAGATTCAGACCTTGGGAGACCTTTAGGGAGACTCTTCTTATTTTAAGCATAAATGAAAAGATGGTGCAAAATTATGTTCATAAACCTTTCATTCTGGCTTAATAAAAACCATAAGGAACCCACAGATGCTGAATGTTTACTGAACCTTAATTGGCCTGGAATCATCCTTGCAGTTACTCTAGTTTTATGCTTGTGGTAATGTTGACTTCTGGACATTAGCCACGAATTTCTAGTGAGCCTTTTGCACATTCTACCAGGCCATTAATTCTCATCACTGTTAAACACCTTACATGCTTTTGGTGCCGATAGAGATAATTAATAAAAATAGGTAAAAATTTGCATTGATTGAGGAAGGTGCTTAATCATTCTTTGTACATTTAAAACGTGGAAAATTCACAAACAGTATCCAACAATACTTAAATGGGGATTACAGAATTGCGTTGTGAAAATAGTAGGTCACATCTGTCAACACAGACAGGTGTTCCTTAGCCTCGCATTTCAGTGGATGCCTACTTGCTCCCCGTCTCTGTTTGGTCTTGTTTCTGGCTGCCATAGTTCTAAGAGATCCAGTGGGGTCAGTGCAGGTTCTTCCATAGTAATGGCTGGGACTTGTACCACCTCTCTGGTTTTTTTGCTCTGGGAAGACAGTTCAGTCACTCTGACCAATCTTAATAGGGTTGACAGAACTGCCTTCTTATGCTTGCGTAGTCTAATTCGTGACATAACTTTGTTTCCTACTTTATTGTTGTACCTTGGAACTAGGGTTCAAATTCCATTTGGTGCCCAAGGTTGCTTAATATAACAAATCTAATTTAGTCATTTCAAATAATGACACCAAGATTAAAAAAACACTCCCTATCACATTAATTATCCTCAGAGTAATCCCCGCCCTTTGCAAATTTACTTTGGAAACTAAGCAAGGTAATACTGCAGTATTAAATACAGTCATCTGTTTGGATGAAAGCAGTTGCAAAGCTCTGGCTAATACTCTTACAAAGTTTAGATTAAAGTATGCATTCCACCTACTGATACCAAAAATACTGACTTAATGTACCAAAAATAAACATTCATTTAAAGAAAACAAAGACGCTTTTAAGTGATCATTCTGAAAATTTCAATGCCATTTTGCAATAATTTGTGTTGCTTGATTCGTGCTTGAAATACTGTTTTCTACTTTCTCTTAAATACGCTTCTCTATTATTGGAAATAAAGACACTTTGCACTAGCTGATAATTTTGGAGGCAGATGAAGATGGTTGTTAATCTTTCATCAGCTGCAGCAGTGGGGATGTCCCTTCAGACTATATTGGCCTAAAATGATGTAAGGATCTTTAGCTTCGTGTTTATATCCAGGCCAGTGGACATCCAAAGGAATTTGTCTCTTAGGTACCATCAGAAAAGTGGCAGGCAGTGTAGATGGGCTTGGCAATGAAGACCCTGCCTGTACCATGACAAAAGGGCCCCACAAGGCTTTTCAAGCCTTTATCTGCAATAAAGCACATGCTCAAGGGGTTAGGCAGGAGGGAAGAAGAGAATCTACTCTTTTTTTTAATCTGAACTCACAAAAAAAAAAACAAACCAAAAAACCCCCCATTTTCTCTCAGGCATAACCAAGATGGAAGACAATGTCTTACTGACAGAGGAACATATATTTAGCACCATGATTTATTGAGAGTGTTTGTGCTTGTTTCCTGAGAAATACATAGAGCCTTTTGATAACGCTAGATGATAGCAATCTGCTCTGTGGGCAGATGTGCACATAATAGATGGTGCCTGAAGCATATTTGCCCACATCTGGTGAATCCTCTTCTTGTTTATCATACTAGATGGTTTAGTTTTATGATATTGACTGTTGAGAACAGTATCTCCTTCATGACGGAAATCACTACCTTGTTTATAAGTACGTGGATTTTAATAATGCAGTAACAGTAATGATTTTTTTCTAAGTGTGTGATAAAAATAGTGTCAATATTTTCCTGTGGTTGGAGATACTTTAAAATTGGTGGACTGGTCATACTGATTTTGAAATAATCTATTTTTGCTGTTGTTCCAGATGATGTAAATTAATGGAAAATGGTCTCAGAAACTGGCTAGACAATGCTTTTGCTTTTTTGAGAGTCTTTGCACTATGTTTAGGAGTCTTGCTCTATGCTCTCAGCTGGGATTTAGATGGGATCATTTTCTTTGAAGTTTTGTTGTTAAGGTTCCAGATCAATATGAAATTTATGTTTGCATGTTTTCAAGTACACACGGAGTCCTTCTGAAATCAGTGAAAAAAGTTCTGACTTAATTGATGTCAATGCCAGAACTCCCACTCATTTCAGAAAGGCCAAACCTAATCACATTTTTCAATCGAGTTGTTTTGGGGCCGGAAAAGGGACGATTGTTCTGTTTAATACCAGTGAATGAAAGGTATTCATATGTTAAGATTTCATAACATACAGTGCAGATATGCATGGAGAACTGTCAGAAATAATTATTTCAGTTTTGTAAAAATCTTCTGGTTTAGTAATTCCAGTTCTTTATTTTGTCCTGCCTTTTACATTATATATTGTTAACCATATTACTATGGTGACATCAAATGTAATCTAAAATGGTTTAGACAGCATTTAGATACAATTGATGCAAAGCTTCTTACCATATCAAACTAAGACCATTAATCATATCAAAATAAATTGTTTTGTCATTACCAAAATGCTTTTGTTTTAGGTTCCTGAATCTCTTTTCTTCAAGCCATTTGTTTAATGGGAAATTCTGAAGTAGTGACATTCTTTCTGATTTAGAGCATAATCAAATTTTGAAGGGTCAGAGTTTCCTGCAGAACAGAAATTTCAATTTTGACCATCTCTCGGTGCAGTGAGTACTTAATTCACTCTGACTGTTTGCCAACTCAATGAAAAGCTGGGTACTAAAGTGCTGTTCAAATTTGGAGCTTAGCTGGCTAATGTTGCTGCTGATCAAAATAACACGAACATATGATCATACTGCTGGACAAATACATCGTCTGCGATACCCTGTTTTTTCAAAAGACAGTGTTCTTACTCAGATACTCCATTTCTGGTTAACAATATTTTTAAACAGAACCCAAGCTTTTGTATAACACAGAATGTTTATTTTACCTTCCTTCTGCACTTGGAAAACAACTTCACGACCTGCAGTCAAAAATAAGCCATAGTCACAAATAAGTCACAGTTTTACTGTTGAAAGCTTTTACAATAGATTGATATGCAATATAGTCACTTTTATTGAGCCTTTTATTAATTTACACTTATTTCTTAACTTCTTGTTAGTTATAATTTCTTGGCAGACCACTAATAATAACTCTTTATCCACTTACCTGGTAACTTTATCTACAGAACCACATGTTGTTTTTCTTTTACTGTAATGTTGATGGGCTGGGATGGAGGCTCTCTTCACACTATTTTATACAAATACAGCGTCCTCTGTTTAAGTAGAATGGATCCCATTCTATACATGTGGCTGCAAAAAAAGTCCTTTTTGACATTTCATCACATATTGAAAGTGCTGAACTCTTGATATGAGTGCCTAGCTTGTGGTAATATCCTCAAAATGTTTCTGCTTGTTTCCTAAAATATCTGCATTGTCAGAAGTTTTGTTCACACAGAGTCATGGAGTCCTTTGTTCAAACGGTGCTGACTATGGTGTAATAAATGTCCCCAGCTGTTTTATGGGAACCTTTCACATACTGGCTGAGTGACAAGTAGTCACATAAACCTTCTTCCACTGTTGTAATGGACCTTGAAAATCTGCTAAGCCCTGGAGGACAAGAGCGGTCAAAGAAAGGCAGGATATAAAAAATAGTATTAACACATCGTAAGTGTAAGCAAACATAATGAGATTTTGCATTTAAATGAAATTTTATATACTCACAGGAAGCATAATCTAGTGGTTAAAGTATAGAACTGGGAACTGAATGATGCTGCTTCTATTCTTGGCCATGCTGCTGCAGGTTTTGTTCCAAATAGAGAAGAGCAGAGGTCAAAAATATACCTGTATAAGAGAGCTTTCCGTTTTTAATAATGGCATGAGATAAGGCCACAGCCCAAAGCATTACGGAGAAACACAGCTTTGATTTTAGATAAGATTTCTATGAAAACCAGCTCAGAATTTCAAAAAAGGGACAGATCAGAGTTAAATGAAAATGGATATGAGAGGAAAGTCAAACTCAGTCTGAAATCATGTGAAGAGAGGTATGTAAGTTTAGTCTGAGGTCAGCAAATGTAGAAAGCACCAAGGGTAGTAATGGCACAATAATTAGTTAAAGGGTCATGAAATGTGTCTGTCTCATACACCCATGAAATTTTGGTAGCTGTCTGGCAAAGGACATTAAAAGCTTCCATTTGTATGAATGTAAAATTACTCATATAGAGAGATTCGTGCAAAGTCCAGGATAGATTTCATGGTCTTCACAGGGTTTGTGTCTGCAGTTTGAATGGGAATGGATTCAAATAAAGTCATGCCCAGCTGTGCTCAGCTGCACAGATAATGTGCACATGTGAAACTGCCAGATGAAAAAAATGAAACTTAACTGAGACAGCTTGGAAAGTTTGACCCCAGGTATGCAGAGCTTCCTCCCTATTTTCTTTGTCCTAGCACATCTTCATGCCATCACCAGTTTTCTGTATCCAGGATCTTACTGAGCAGGTCAGCTATTAATTTACAAAGCTAGACCTAATGTACTGTAGATGTCTCTTCTGTTCATAGTCTGCTGCTCTGTGTTCTAGATTTGGAAGGTGGTGGTGCTTGGACATTCTTAAAGTGTGAAGGCATTTTCTTCCAAGATAGGGAAATATACAGGTCTTTCAATCACATATGGGCAGAACCACTTGTCTCTGGGTATCAGGTGTAGTCTAAGCATCTAATGTGATGTTCCTGTTATGATTTATATCTTGCTCCTTGACATGCCCAGTGTGTCTCCAGCCTGTCAGCATGTCTTGCACCTCAGACCTGTCAGGATTTCAGACTTAGAAATGGATGCAAGATTCAATGTCATGGCGTTGACATACTCAGTCTGGTCTAGTGGCATTCATCCCACTTCAAATCCATCTCTGCGCAGGTGGATGTGAATTGGCATTTTCTGCATCTCAGGGGAAGCAGCTTAAACAACAGGCTCAGAGTAAGCTTTGAGAAAGGGTGATGGGACAGGGAGTCAAGGTTGTCCTTCCTTTGGTTCAAGCTGTTCCACCTTCTGTGAAGTGATAAATGGTCGTTGGACTGGGAGGAGGGCAAGAGGAGAATGAGTGAACTGTACCAAGAGGCAGAGGAGAAGGGGCCAAACATTTTCAGATATTTAAAAGGATTTGAAGCTAGAATTTGATATTCCAAATGAAAGCTCGAAGGAGGCTGGAGAGCGCATTGTCTATATTTTGTGAGTAAGGGATGGCTAAGTATCCATCTTCAGGAGATGGTTCTTAACGACAAATTGTGGAACTCCTGGCTCAGGATAGCACCTGTGTTGGGGAGGAAGGGTAAAAGAGAAGGGCACCTCCATCTCCAGCAGCGTCACTCAACCAGCTTCATCAGATTGGCCTTCCAGATACTCCATGCTGAAGCACCTGGCTGTCCCCATCTAATGACACCCCATCAGTGTCTAAATCTGGACTGTAAAGTGTCAAAGTGCCAAGGAGCATCCCTGAGGATGGTAGTCCATGCTACTTCATGCATCAAGAATCCCAGTGGTACCTGTAAACCTCTCTGTAAGGCTCTTTAAAATCTCCAATGAAAATGAAATAGCACTATGTTTTCTAATCAGAACTGATTAAAAATCTAAGACAGGCAAGGTTTTAGAGGAGATGCTATCTTTTATTAGATCAACTGCTATACTTGAAAGAAGCAGGCCAGCTTTCAGGCATGAATCTCTTCTTTGTAATCTCAATCACTGCTCATTACCACGAGGTGTTGCAAAGTCAACTTCCCAGTTTGTCTCTGTCTTTGAGTGTCTTTCTAATTTTATTGCAGAAGTTGTATTTTCCTTTATATTGCTGATTCTGTGATTATTCCTATTAGTCATCTTGCCTGAAGTGTAGTTTACAGAAGCTGGACTGCATTACATTTTACAGCTCCAGAGACTTCTTTGCAGCAGCAGAATACCCATCTGCCATGTTCCATCTGCTTTCCACTTCTGCCTCTACCACCTGAATGTAGAAAGCCATAAAAGTGGGTCCAGCGTTTTGCAATCCAGCAGGCACACATTCAGGAACTATAGTTAATAATGAAATGTTTAATAGTTAATTAATGAATTTTTACAACTGGAGCTCTATAAAGAACAGCTGTTGCTTAATTTATTGAAGTTACTCCAATGCACTTGGATTCATGGTTAAAAAGAAGTTAGTTCCTTGGCGCTTAAAAAGAAGAAAGAAGCTGGGGGCAGAGAGGAAAAATAATTACTTTTTTCCCCCTGTATTTCCAAAATGACTGTCAGTTTTCTGTGGAAAGTCAGTCTTTTTGTCCGTTCCCCTGCTCTTCTTCAACTTAAAAGTATGTAGTCTCATGTCCAATAGTTTCTGCAAATGTTCTGCAAAAGGGATTGAACCTGTTTGGGTTTTTTTTTTCTCTTTGATTTCCTCTTTAAAATCTTTGTTAGGCTTTCACAATTTATACATTGATATGCATTAACAAGAAAGCAGAAGCTGGGTGAAAAGATGAAGTAGGTTTTCAATGAAATTCATCTGTAACACTTCCCCCCAGTAAACTGAATACTCTGTTATGCTCTATTTAAAGATGTCTCCAGGAACCTGTTCAGTTTTGCATCTGTCCAAATTCACGGCATTCTGAAATGAGATTTTGTCTCAAGCTGGGTCCTGAGGCTGGAGTTCAGCTACTGAAGCACTAATGTAACTATGTGTTTTTTCATTGTAAACAGTTTTCATAAAATTTTGGTTGATTTTTGTTATTTTCAGCTTCAAATGACAAGCAAGTCTTCTCCCAGTCCCCAAATACCCATGCATATATTGTTTATATCCATATGAGGCTAAACTGTGGCAAACTAACACCTGTACCATATGCTATGAGTTCAGTGCATTATTTGTGGAGCAAAGCATTATTCATAGATATGAATAAGGGTAGTGACACCCTGGCCTTTTGTTTTCCACCTTTTTTCTTGGTTCTTTTAATTAACCCACACAATATAAGGAGGACTTCAGGAAACTTTACTTTACGGGAGGAGTCAAGGTTAAGAATTGTGATAAAGAAACGATAATTTTAAGAATAACAGGGCATAAAAAGTCAATTGCTTGCAGGGTGTTGGGAGCTTGGCAAGAAAGTATCAAAACTATTGCCTAATGTCTTCATCATAAGACTACAGATACTGTGCAGAGCAACATTAATAAGCTCCTCTAAAACTTTGGGGAAGGTTAAACCAGTCTAAACTTAGTTGCTGCTTTAATTTAGGCATACATTAATGTCTCTACAGTCACTTCAAGCTGAAGAGTAGAAGGAAATCTGCTATAATCCACTAAATATGCTGTCATGTTGTGTTAGCAAAACTATCAGAATTAATAAAACACTTCAAATATATCACAAAATTAGTTAAAATTGGAAAATAAGTTATGATGCAGTAAAGCAAAATAAGAGCAAATGCAAATGAGGAAATAATAACGTGAAATATTATATTTAATAGTAAAAGATACTGAAACATTAACATTGGGCTGCCTGTTAGAAATTACTAAAATGATGATTTAGGATTTGATGCAAAATTTATTGGCCAAGAATTGTTTCTGGAGCAAGGCAGCACTATTTGTTCTAATACTGGTGAATTCATTACAAAGAAGCATGAATGTACAAAATTTCCCTCTCCACCCATTCTTCCATCTCAACTCCTTTCAGAATTGTAGATATACTTCTGCATGTCACCAGGACATATTGAAATATAGCACATTTCTTGAAAGCTGTTCAGTTCCTTCTCTTTTGTGCAGGTGCATAAAAAATTCTTTTGTTGGCTCAGGCATTGATAAAGTAATAGCAATTTCTGCAAAGCATAACGATTCAACTTCATTATTTATTTGGAGAAGTTCCATGGAATGGAGCAGGAGGAGTGAAATAGAGAGAATTTATTGCCATTTAAAGTAAAAAATAATTTTTAATTATAAAATAAGAAAGAGAAAACAAAACTTTCCTGTATTTAGTTGCTGTTGAGGTTTTGGGATTTTTTTACATGAATGTCCTTTCCTTCCCCTTAGCAGATGTTTCCAAAGCATGACCCATACCAATCTGAGAGTATGAGAACCACCCTTAAGGTGTCTGTAGAACTTGGCTAAGAAAATCAAGTCTATTGTGTAAATTTTAAGGAGCTGCAAGCAAAATAAGGTTGAAAACTGATGATATATGATAGTACCAATACAGAACTAGATAATTTTCTCTCCAGTATCATTACTAAGCTCTGAAGATCTTCTCTTAAAAAACTTGGAGTCAACAGGAAAACTATTACTGACTTTCAGGGACTTAGAATCCCAGTTTATTGGAGCTTTGTTTGTCTTTAGTGTCTTTAATCTACATAAGAAAATGCTCAAATAGCAGTGACTGGAATTTCCTAGCTTGGTCATTTGGCAGTCAAGGGTAGGCTGCTAGAGATTGGTGCTACTGAGTGTTGTATTGATGCTTCTCCACTGACTGGCTGGATGACCTTTGCACACTGACTTGCCTATTCAGCCCACAGTTAATTTATTGTGAAGAGCCAGAAAATAGGAAGAACCCATTTTTTTCCTTTCAGAATCCAGCAGCTGTGAAATTCAAAATAACGCATCTTCAGCGATTCTTGGACAGGGAAAGAGGCAAAATGCTTGAAGGCAGCAAAGCAGAGGTTTCTGTGCCTGCAGACAGATACACATTGGCTGGTAGCCAAATAGGGGAAAAAATTGCTTGTGAACATACTTACACAAAAAGATTTCTCCTCATAATAATAGTTTATTCTTTTCAGTACAATGGAATATAGAATAATTCCATGAAAGATGATGCTGTTAGTGCAGGAACAGAGCTGAGTTTGGCCCATGAGGAGCAGAAATCTTTTGCCTTTTCCCTAGTGGAAACTGGAAGAAAGAAGTATGATATTAAGGAAAAAGAAAATTATAAGAGTGGGAGACTGCTGTGGTGGTGACCAATCTTCCACTTCTTTAAGTCCTGATGCTTATTATATTGTGTGTTCTGGGTTTAATTACGGATCTGGAGTGTAGTGCTAATAAGGCTGCACAGTTTTGTCTTCTTCCTCTCTCTGAGGCAGAGCTAATTAAAATAAGCATTAATTAATATGTGCTTTGAGGTCCCTGAATTTTAGGTGATTAAAATATTCTAAGTAATATATTATAACTTATAGCACATGGATCACTATCAAATAGTTTAATGTCACTGACTGTCATGTCACTGACTGTAAAATGTGACCTATCTTAAATGCCGCACATGATAGGGAACAGAGCAGTCTGAATTGACCAGCTCTGTGTCCCTGGAAGAGATCTGCTTCGCTGTCAGTCCCTGGACTCCCTTCTCGAGCCAGCCATAGAGGGACATGAATGGCATAAACTTTGGATCTTTGGTCTCAGTACCTTTGTCTGATGCAAAGACTTTACCTTTTAGTCAGGTATTAACAGCCTACTTCTGGTTTTACATCTGCTGTAGAAAAGTTGCAGATTCAAGTAAGGCCTTTTTTTAATGTCTTTGTGCTTTTAGGCCTCTAATTAACCCACAACACCTTTGTCCTCTTGTTGTGGGTAATGCATAGGAGATAATTAATTTAATATTGAAAACATATTTACTAGCTTCACAATTTCTCTTTGCGTCCATTACTGACATTTTATGATGGTTAAGATCAAGGCATATGCACTGTCAGCAAAGAAGACAGGTAGACCTTTTGGTCTAGAATACTTATTTAGAATATGAATTCAGTGAGCAGTAAATGTGGCAGTGAATGTTAATAAATGCTAGAGTCAAGACTACCTTAGTGCTAAAAAGGGAAGTTCCCTATCAAACGGGACAGCTTTTAAAAGATCAGCACAGGGGTGCCACCCTTAGAGCCACCTCAGGGATGGTGATGCCTTCTTGTTCACACCCCTGCTGAGAGGAGGACATTCATCTCCCTGCTATGATGTCCTTCAGATCTCCTTCAGGCATATGATTAAGTTAGACAGTCCTCTGCTTTCGGGAAAAGGGTTAAAGATCTGCTTTTCAAAATGACCTCTCTGCTCCAGTCTTCCACCCCCATCCCCCTCATACACACAGTAAAAGCTTCCTGTTAGAAAGGATTCAACCCAAATACCCTGGCTTCTGAGAATTTTGAATTTGTATCTAGATTTCTAGGCTACTTTTTGATGCTGATTTCTTCTTATAATCACCATGGCAGCAATACTTAACTCATTTTATTAAAAAAAGAAGGTTTCTCAACACTTTGTCTATGAAGAACTATGCAAAAAAAAAAAAAAAAAAGAAGATAATTTTTGTAATTTATTACATGACAACACAAAATTGGAAGCCTGCAATCAGTGGGAAGTAAAAGCTTTCAAAAATAAAGCTACAAGGTGATAAGTTAAAATTGCTGGTTGTCACATCCATCCTACTGCTTTTATCCATAACTGCTCTGTTCCTTTTATAAAAGCCTGGATTTATTAGCAACTGCTGGATGCCTTCAGACACTGCAAGCCCTTGTAGCTTCCGGGTTAATGACTGGTGTTAATTACTACCAATGTACAAATTCCTAAGGCCCCGTACCAGTTGCTATGCTTTTGTTTCAGATGCATCTCAAAAGCCAGTCTCTAGCTTCGTTTAATGTCACTATCTTCAGCACTGAGTGTTACTTTAAGATGAAACTATTTACAGGTCTCATGAATAGCCATATTTGTATTTGACTGTAAAAAGGGGCAGTTTATTGCAGCAAAAGGAGCCTTCACACAGGTTCCAAGGGGAAAAGGGGAGCAGGTGCTTTAGTCTAGCCTCCCCTCTGAATGCACAGCCATTCCACGTGAAGAATGAAGGACCTCTATGATTGATCACTTATATAAAGGTTAAGGAACAAAGATACAACTGTCCTGACTTCTTCCTGGCCTAGTAATATCTGTCTTGTCTTGTATTTTAAATAGATCCTGATTCTGTATTGCTCTCCTAAGCTCTTCTTCAGCACTCTGTTCACAGAACCACCCATTCTGGGAAAGTCTGAGGCTGCCAGGAGTACCATCTCCCTCCAGGTAGCCCATTAGGTTGGTCCTTCCTACAGGCCACCTAAGGTTTGCAAGCAGCCCCTTTCATGCTTTCTCCTCTGATGTCTCTCACGCTGAGGGACTGCCCTCTGCAAATATCCATCAACATCTACTTCATCATCACACTTCAAAACTATTTTGCTCTGTAGATCCATTTATGAGTTCCCAACAGAGTACATGACAACACTGACAGCCAGTGGGCTGACACTGTGACTTCCCACCGGCTAGGGCTGTCTCATTCCATTCTTCCCATGACAGGTAGATCACTTGTGAAAGTCCCCACCAAAGGATATGGTAGATTCTAAAAAATTTACAAGGGAAGACTGAAGCTCATGAAAATAGATCCACTGAGCATTGAAAAATACTTGAAGCCCACATTCAGAGAAATAAGGTCCTGAGCTAAAATCATTAAAGGCAGAGAGATTATTAGCAAGTTTCACATAGGGTTGTCCTGTTCTTATGATTCAATAATGATCCACTTATGGCCATACTTTGTGGAGTTTTTTAATAGAAACACCCGAATAAGAGATTGTCAGCAGTCCCAGGAGCAAGAACTGTGCTCAGAGATCTCTTAATGTCAATTCAGTAGAAACAGGATGCTCTGCTGGAGTGGACAGACCTTTGGTCTACCCTCCTGTAGTCATTCTTAAGTTTTGCTGTTACGTATCTAAAATGGGAATCAAAACCAGAGTATTTCACTCTTTGTAACTATTTTTATTGTTTTTCCTGTAGCACAACTGAATTAGTTACACACGCACGCGCGCACACACACACACAAAATTAGAGCAGTGGCACCTATGGCAAAACCCTCCAAACCTTAAGCTTTGCCCCCACATCCCAGTAAAACAGAGATGCTCTGATAAAATGCATGTTGGGGGATGTCAGTGATGTCTTGAGCCACAATCTTCTCTTGGAGAGCTGTTTTTTCAATCAGAGGCAGGTAAAGCAGGTGCTAGTGCATCTTTTGCAAAGAATTTTGTGGTGGTTTCCCTGTGATTTATCCAGTGTCACAGTGTGAGAGGCTACAACCCACCATGGGTTTTAGATATTTTGTTAGTGCATTTTCTACCAGTAGAAATTTAATAGGATCATTTTCTGCCTTTGAAATACCAGATGCCATATTGATCTTTCTCTTATAAATGCTGTTATTATGGATTTTGATACCTCCTTGCTTATAACAAGACACAGAGATTTGTTGTAGAGCATGTTCTCTGTATATGTTTTGTAAATTAGCATAATTTGGAGTGACGGAGATTGCTTTTCTTTTTTTTGGCATAGACTTGAGCTACAAAAACCATATTTACAAGATGAAAAAAATTTGAACATTTGAACCGCAGAAAAGGTTTTTATTCAATAGTTAATTTCTCCTTTACCTGCATTCTTTTATGCAGGACTACAAAGGTAATTTGTGTGTCTGAATACTAAAATAGCTACAGGGGCTAATTTTACTTGTCTGTGGCCTCTTAAGGAGAAATAAAAGTCCTCGTTTACTGAATACTAGCATTGCCTTTATTTTAATTTTTTTTGTTGCTTATACAAATATATTCTTTTACAAATTTCCCAGACTTCCACATTCTCCCACCTCTGTTAATCAGTATTTTCCAAGCTGGAGATGAAGAATTCTCTGGGTGGATTGACAGATGACAGCAGTAATACCATTTGATACACAAATCCTCAAAGATAATTTAAGCACATATTCTTTTGCTGAAGCTGACAGGAGCTTGGTGCTTGGTGGATTTTAGCACTGGCGTGCTGGCAAAAACAGAGCCAGTGAACTCTCTACCAGCTCTATCTCAAGGATCAGCCCTGAGCTCTGCATTCCCCTCCTGCACCGTACGTACCACAACCTGCATTGTGCTCCTCGTGCTGCTTCCCGCACACAGAGACTCCAGACTGGTGCAAATACTTCACTGAAAACTACCAGGGACTCTCACTGTCTGTCATATGTGCATACATTTAAACCTTCTCCAGCTCTGTCCTCTCACCTGACTAACTTTAGAAACTGTTCAGAGCACCAAGTTCATGCCATGTCCCACCAAAAACTGCTCTGCTGTCCCTTGGCATCCAGCTTAATTGTGTTTGTTGTCACTGGACAGCTTCTGCTCGGAAACTCAACCCACACTGGACCAAGCATCCTTAGCATGCCCTGATCACCATTTATTGTATTGAAATTAATTTATAGACAATCCACTTGAATTAAAATCGGACCACAAGCTCTAATCTAGATTTACTTAGAGGCACTTTACCCAGAGGGCACATGCGCTTCGTATAAATGCATGTTACTGATCAATCTAAGCCATTTTAATTAAATACAAAGTCCAGCCAAAGTATTTTTTGTGTGCTGCTTTTTATGAATGACATTGCAGAAGAGCTAATGGCATCTGGAGCAATCAAAAGCTATACTACCAAATGATTCCTGTAAGGCATGTATAGATGCGTGATTCTTTCGTTTTCTGTTTGCCTCTTCCTATTTGCACTCCTGCAGCTATCTTTGGGAACCTTCTGTTCTCTCTTCATTACATTTCCAGTGCTGAAGACTATGTCTCTGAAGTTGCCCAAGATTTGCGGTTTTCTTAAAGCACCTTTGCCCCTGGGGAAACAGGAGAAGCATTAAATCATAGTCAAGTCCAGTGTCTTGGATCTGTGTAGAGCCCTTTGGAGGGGTTGTCTCCAGAGCAGGTGCAAGGGTAATGTGCTTTGCCTCCTCTTCATGTCCTTAAGGCAGCTGCCTTGGAGGCGGGCAGTGGATGGTGTGTGTCAGCAGGCTGTGAAAGCCACGCACGGATGTGCTGGTCTTGCCAGGGCACGTGCTCTGGAGGGTGTTCCTCAGCTGTACCAGCTAATGTGCTTTCAGGCTCACCCCTGAACAGCAGACATGTTTAGTTTTGAGAATACTGAAGCTTTGATCCTACCCTTGCCAGACACTGTAGCCATGGTTTGTGTGACCTCAGTCTAGTTACTATTTTTGCGCGTCTGTCCTTTCTCTTTTGCAGTTAGCGGCAAGAATAGTCATTGAAGTGTATGAAGTGCTCAAAAACTGTACTTCAATAGTCTGGACTTCAAAAATGCCTTGCATGTTTTTCCTTCCTTAAGTGAAAGCACTTGTTCTCCGTGGGGGCTGGGTAGCAGAAGGGCATCTGTGGACAGGATGGTAACATAGTCTTTTATGTTCTTTCATGTTCTTAAGAACTAGAATGGACGTACATATGCTTGTTCAGAGTCAGAAGGACTTTGCACAAAATTTTCCAAGAATTAAAGAGTATTCGAAGACACAGAGAACACACCAGGATGATTCCCTTGTAGCTGGTTTTCATCAGGCTCTCTCTGCCTACCTCCTTCACTACCAGGCAGATGCAGTGAGAGCAGGAAGTGCTGTGCAGACAGGCACCAGACATGGTGAGTGCAGTTTCTTACTGGCTTTGCTCCTTCACCAATGTGGTACAGTGGGACCCATTCAAAAGCTAACACTGTAGCGTAGATGCTTTAGTAAATGTCTGTGCCTGAGTGCATGACTCAGTACAGTCACAGCTACAGCCTAGCTTGCCTTAGCAGCAACCAATCTAGAGCTAACATGTGCCTAACAGGTGCAGTATTTGTACAGTGCAATAATTTAGTATAATTTTGTATGATCCATAGTTTGGCGTATTCCCACACAATTCAGCACAGCTGGCACTAACAGACAGAGGGGCATGAGCTAGCGGTGTTAGAAGCTGTTGCACTGAATGCAGTAGCAGGTGTCCACATGATTTTGCAAAAGTTGCCACTGGGTGTGTTTTTCTTGAGTGTATCGATTGGTGAATGGCTGAACACACAGCTTCAGTCAGAGCTGTAGCTGTACTGCTGCAGGGGAAGAGACTGGGAACACACCCACAGCAGACCCCCACCTGGGTGAGGTGTTTCCACCTGATATATGCTTCATATCCTAATTTTACTTTCCAGACTGGTGAATGAAGCAAAGCTTAGAAAATGGAATAAGCTTTCTTTTAATTTTTTTTAAAAAATAAATCTTGTCTTTTCACCTTATTTGGGAGATTCTGCAAGAAAAGCAATTGCAGTCAACTTTTGGAATGCATCCAGCTATCAAAGTTCAATGATGTAGTGACAACTAAGTACTTTAATTCAGTTTGAAGTTAGAGTAATTCACCAAGAAGGGAACGTATTGCAAAGTACTATTCAATCCCACACATACATTAGACAGCAAATGGACTGCACATTATTATTATTTCATTTCAAATTTCTGTCAGTTGTGCTGTGGGAAAATTTTTTTCATATACAGTATTTAAATCTGGAAGCAATAGTCAGTTCTTAGTACTGGAAGGAAGTAGCAGTGGACAAAACCACCTACAGACTGGCAAATTTAGAGCATCTCTAAATCCATCATCAGCTCCATTCTTCAGCATGTTTCAGTTACATACCACAGGCAACACTGACAGCGGCTTAACAGTAAATATGGAAATCAGTTTCTGCAAAGTTGAAGTTACAGGCTTTCCATAGGCTGGCTGGGAGGAGCTACGTGCTGCATGTGCCTGACAGTATCGGGGAGGCTCGTTTCTGTGTCAGTGTGACACGCCAGTCACGCTGTGTCCAAGCCTATTTTCTGGTGCCCTCTGGACGCCAGCTCTAAACCTGCCAGGGATTTTTACATACATCAGCAGATGGCTGTTCAGTTCCACCTTTAAAATCTTATTTTCACTGTTAATTCTGGCCCACACTTTCCATATAACTGTACATAAGTTAGGCTGTGGCAGGGCTCCCAGATATGAAATACCTGCAATAGCTGCTCAGTTCTTCAGGAAGCAGCATTCAGTGGCATTGTCTTCAGCCCATGGAGACATTGGTCTGAGGGTCACTGTGTCCGTGAAGGGTACCACTAGATGAAAATTTTATATTAGTACATGTGTATAGCCACATGCCTTCCCTTGGTGCTATTTCATTTAATTAATTAGGTCAGTTTTAATAGTGGCCTGACTCTGCTTTGTAAATTGGTACCCAAAAAGCAGTGAGAAGATGGTGTTAAGTGTGCACAAGCAGGACACGAATGCTGTTACACAAGCGCATTTCTGTGGGAAAAGGACAGCTCAAATCACAGCTGAATAAGAAGTGGAAAAAAATTATGGCCTGTCATAGTGACAATGACAGTCTCCTTTTGCATCCTTACCCTGCAGGAACAGGGAGGCAAAGGAGCCTGAACCATGCAAGCCACAGCGTTCCTGCTGCAGGTACATGCCAGTGTGCCATCTCCAGCAAGGAGAGCATGGCCATGCAGGCCATGGGAGGACAGCACTGCCTGACAAGACAGAGCTTGTGCTGATGGCTTTTCTCCCAAACTGATGCCAGTCCTGTGGTGAAAGTAGGTTTTCTTATGTGCTGAGTGGAAGTGCTGGGCCAGCTCTTTTCCTTGATTTAGGAAAAACACACTTTTTCTTTAGGAATTAATGCCTGACTCAGTTTTGGTTTTTCCTGTGGAGATGGGTTTTCTCTGTGCTGCCCAAGCTTCTAGATAATGAACTGCAGCCCCCTCACAGCATGAACTAGCTCTGCCCAAGGAGGGGATGCTTGCACAGGGGCGGGGTTGCTAAAAACTGATGCCAGAGAATCATGGCACAAACATTTTCACCTTGATCCAGTGCTCCATCCTTTTGAGCTCCTGAAATAGCTGTGATCTTGATTGATTCACACATTGTATGCATGTTTGCTGTACAGCTGGAAAACAAGCAACAGAGCTTTAGACTTTTCAGACTTTCTTTGGAGATTGATGCAGAATTTGGACAGATTATCCAGAAGCACAGTGGCCAGGGTGATTGAATCTGTCAAGCATAACAACATGAGGAGCTATCATGGGGATATGATACAAACTTTCTCAGTTCAGTGATGAGGACAGGCAGCAGAAGCCTCAAAATAAATGCTCGATTTGTTGAGATTGTGTGCTTTTTTGGGCCACCTTCCAGAACTGAACATGTATAATGGAAAAAGTTAAGCAACCTCCAAAACTTTACAAAGTCACACTGTACGAACTGATAAAGAAAGTGAAGGCTGACTAATAGAAGACAAATTAAAATGTTTGGAGAATTCACAGTGGATATAGGGATACCACAGTCTGTATGCTCTGCTAGGAACAGGCACAGTATCTCCAAGTTACACAACTCTGGAGTAATCTCAGTGTTCACAGAGAGACATTGAGTATGAAGAATGAAGGGAAGCTCCTTAAAATAAAGGCCAGATGAGGCACTTAGCCTAAAGCTGCAAGAGCCATTGAAATAATTGCTAGCTCCTTAACCTTTCAAGAAAAAAATTAGCTGAACTGTAAAAAATGAAGGATTAAAAAGTGGGGAGGGGGGAGATAGAGAAAACTACTAAGAGGAAGACACTTTTAATTTGCAACCTGCTCTTTTCATCAGAATTACTTTAGGATAATCAGGCAGATGCGGATGTTTCTTGGAAGGTAATGCTTGAGTGGTGAAGGTAGAATACGATGGTTGGATAAAACATCCTTGCAAATTTGACAGGTTACATTATCTTTTATTGACATTCAAACAGAACTGCCAGGCTCTGGAGGCTTTATTTTTGCATCAACCTCTTTTTTATGACATCTGCCATCTTTAGAAATTAAACAAACTTTTTATTGCTGAGTTTTAGTGGATTATCTCAAGCAGCCTTGACTGTTTCTTGGTAAATTGTGTGATATGTGATGTGTTTCTGACTTCAACCTGCATTTTTTTTCTCCTTTCCTTTTTTTTCTCTAAAATCATTCAAAATAATTTATGAAATTCACTCTGTGTTATAATCTAACTTTGATCTGGGGAGACAATAGCAAGGGGAAATAGAAAAAGATGGATTATAGTTCCTACATTAATAGACTTGCAGAAAAAAAAAAAACCCATACACTTTATGAAATGAAAAAGATAAGAGCATGAATTAATAATACTTTAACAGCAGTGGCACAAAATCCTTGAACAGTAATGCTCCAAAACTACTCATATTGATTTAAAATCTATATTTAAGACAGTTAGGTTTAGAAGTCCCTCTTCAGCCACATCAGATATAGATTTTCAATTTACAGGATTATTTTAAATTGTGGTCTTTAATTCAGAAAATATCATATAAAGCTTTCCATGTTTAAAAGTAAATTCCTTTCTTCTTCTCTCTCAAATTGTGCTAGTTAAAGTTTAACAGTCATCACTGATAAATGCCTCTGTCTGACCATGTCAAAGCAGAGCTGCTACATGACCCAGAGAGGTCTTGTCCCAAGATGCATGCTTATAGACTTTGGAGTCTGGAATGAGGGAAAACCCCCTGTGGATACAGATCAGAAGATGAGGCTCGTGGAGCACTTAAGGTCACTGAGGGCCAAATTCTGCCTGAGGTGATGTGTACCTATTGAGTACCACAAGGGTTTGTGTTCATGCAAGGGCAGAGTTTGTCAAAATCATTTTACTACTAATAAATAGAGATTGATCTACTTAAAAATAGAGTTAGCCAGTTCTTTGCTTTATATTGAAGTAGCAGAGTAAGAGAATTGATTATTGCTTTCTTGAATTCCAAAACAGTTCTTGAGGACTTTGCTGGAAGCATGTACTGTTCATTCAAAAGGAAATGATTACAGCCTGCAGCTACATTAATGTGCTGATATGTAATTAGTACAGTGTCACTTTAAACAGCAAATTAATTCACAGTGGTTAGGTAAATTGTAAATTTGTTTTTCTATAAAATTACTGAAATTTGTAGTGTGCCTAAGCAAAACTGTCCTCTCCAAATAAAACTGTGAACTGGTGTGGAAGAGATGTGAAGTTTAATTAGGAGAACTAAAGGGTATTTCTCACTAATTCAAAAATTGTTACAAAGTATGGGGGCTGGGAGAAAAATTGATTCCAACAGTGGCAAGAAATTTCTCCCTTAACTAATGATAGTAATGGGCAGAGAAGACAGTATCCAGATCCAAAGGAAAGTGCTAGTTTACGTCTAATGGCTTGAAGATGAGGAAAAATCACCCTGGCTTGAGTTCAAATTCATATTCTGTGGCTTCAGTATTCCTGTAATGTGTTTCTGAAGCTGGAAAATAATTCCCTTCTCACTTTGGGTCCAGCGACACCACCAAATTTTATGTGTGGGCTTGGTGGTGGAAGTCAGAATTCCTCTAAGACCTCCAGTTTAGAGGTTTGATTTGATTACCAGGCTGGAATGGCATCTCCTCATCCTGGAGAAAGAACCCCTTGGACACCTCTGAGGTCATATGACCACATTATGTCCTTGCTCCTTATGCAAACCACAGAAGTAATAACTGTCTGGCTAAGGATATCTGCCAGTGATTGTTTTTGAATGACTCACTGTGAGGATTACACCAGCCAGCTTAGCTGAGAGGCCAGATTTCAATGATCACTCCCTGCAGCTTCCAGCTTCCAGCTTCCACTCACGCTGGGGAAGAGGGGAGTGAAACACCAGGCAAGAGGTGATTTGCAAATCTCTGCCTCCGTTCCATCAGTATTCATCATGACTCAAAGTTTATAGCCGTGGAGTGAAAGATGATTGCACTGTCAGACTAGGGAAATGAATCCTGAGGAATGAGAAGGTTTCCCATTTATCCATAAATCAGCTTAGCCTTGTTGGTGGTATAAAACAGGTAAAAAGATGCACTGTACACAGCAGGTTGCTGTGCTAACACATCCTGCTTCCTGTTTGAGGTGTTGCACGGAGGAGACAATGGGATACTTCCCAGAGCCTTGTGGGCTCAGACTAACTTCTCTCAGAAATACCTTCGGTGAACAAAAACGAGGAGACACAAAAGGGGGAAGCACAGAATAATTAAGTAGAATCTTCACTAACTCAAATGATTTTCATGCTTTTTCCACAGGGCATCAGCAAATCTTTAAGTATGCAATTTCAGCTCTAACCTTGAATTTCCTTGCTGTGGAAACGGGATGGAGTGAATCATTTAGTTTTATCTGAACATATTTTTTCTGTAAAAAGCAGATTAATTCTGGGTCCCAAGTTTCTAGTACTCTGTGTTTTGATTTCCTTTTAGTGCCTATATAGGCACAGTTTAGGGAATTGGTAAGACAGATGGAGCTTGGTTAGCATGATTTTTTTTCACACTGAATGTAAAAGTGGCTGGGTTTTTTTTTTTTTTTTTTTACTATGCAGCTGAGATATGAAAGGCAGGTGGCTGGAAATAACTAATTTCTAGATAAACTATATAATTCATAGCAAAAATACCAGAATACATGCATTTAAAGATCTGGGGATTCTTCAAGTTGCAGACTAATGTCTAAAAATGTTGTTGCACTAGGCAACCTTAAGAGCCATGTTACTGTCACAAGTACGGATGGCATTCCTTTTGATGCCCTCATAGGGAAAGACCTTTTAATTCATAGCTTTGTCCTTTGCCTAGTCTGAGGTCCAACCAGTTGAACTGTACTTTATTCCACACGAGATAAATCTAGAAATGAACAAACTGATAGCTGTATGTTTTATTTGAGGTAGATAGGAAAGCTTAAAAAAATTAAAATCTTTTGAACAGAAGTTTGACATTTTAGAGCAAACAGCTTATGTAATTTGCTCAATTCTGTTAATGTGAGTACTTATCAACAGAGTGCCTGAACAGGCATTCTGTTGGTCATCTTCATAAAAATAGCAGCTAAGTACACTTTATTTCCTCACCCGTTTCTTCAAGTTTGTTTGGAGAAGCAAAAGTACCAAACAAAGTAGTGACAGCATAAAAGTAATATGTGGAGAGTCAGAGACAAAAAACCAATAAATCTGCCAAAGATTTTTTGAACAGAGATAGCAATAATCTTGTCTTGTGTACCTGACTTCAAAGTGCTGATCTTTATTATAATGCCCAGCAATATACTGTACTGGATTGACATAAATATATAAATGTATGAAGGGATTTTCAAGCTCTGCTTTTCAAACCATTTCAGTTGGGAATGAAATGTAAGTCCACAGGGAAAAGAACACATAGAAGTAAATACTGTGCTCATAAGAAATTCAACGACAGCCTGAATATTTTCGTTAGCATTAATTTATGACTTGAGTTGAGCAAACAGTAAAAAAATATGCTGTCCTGTGAATATCCACTTGGATTCACAAGTGAATTTCAATTTAACTCTTTTCAAGGAGTTGTTTTCTGTGGATATTTGGTACAGAGCTTTATTTGCAGAAACTGCTCTCAGCAATACCCCTTTTAAATTCGTAAGTTTGGATGTTCACCAAAAGTGATTTCTTGAGCTGTGTATGCACAGTGTCAGTTAGTTACTTAGACAACTAACCTCATCAGGAATAAGTTTTACATGGCTTATATAAATAAGAAATGCAGTGTGATTTACAATGTTCACAACTCCTTATGAGTGGTCTACAGACCTGGAATTATTAATTACAAAGGCATTCATAAATAATTCTGCATAGCAAATTTGGAAATGTTGTAATCCATGTAAGGCCAATTTGCAAACAAGAAACAAAAGGCAGCATTTGCTTTTACATTATTAGCTGCTAATTATTTGCTTAGCTTTATCTACTATTGAAAGAACGGGTACTGGCAAAGTTGCCAAAGAAATGTTTTTAGCCTTCAAGATCTGGACATCACGCTGGAAAGTCAGTAGGGCTGATTCAAATTGCTGTGAGCTGGTGTGTCTCTGCTGAGGTCAACTGAATGGCAGCTTTTGATTCCAGGTCAGAACTTGGCTTTTCTGCCCCAGGTTGGCAGCTACTCAGGTCCTTTTTCCATTTGCTGTGTTGACAGTGCCAACAGCACACAGTGTTATCTGTGCACCTGATTTCCATTCTTCTCCACTTCTATTTCACAGATTGACACATAGGTTGAATTGGAAAGTGCAGGAAAAGAGCTTTGGCTGCGAAAGGAACCTGCACACCAGAGGGTTTGCTCTAAACTATTGTGAGACCTCCGGCTACAACACAGGACATGGGAGCTTTTCTGAACCCTCGTGTCTTGTGTTGCAGCCAGAGGGGCACATCTTTTCAACAGAGTCTGAGATAAGTAGAAGAAACCAACGTGAAAGAGATGTAAAGAGAAAGTGAGAGACGGGTACAGGCATGGATCTTCATTGAACTTCTAAAGAAACAGACTCAGGAATGTGACCCTTGGCGTTAGCCTTTGAAGCTTTCTCCTAGATCCAGAGGAGATGTCAGATTTCTTCCTGCTCTTGGATGCAGATTGAAAGTTCTGAATCAGGTAGTAAACGTTACTGTACTTGCACTACCATTGGCATTGCTATTTTGGGAGGTTTCTGCAAATTTGACTAGGATCGCTGAATTAAACACAAAATGGTTTGCAATTGTCTCATGATCTGTCCTTTTGAAAATCAGCTATTTTGTTTCTGTACTTCAGCAGTTGTAGGTATGAGATTTCCACAGAAATAGAACTAGAACTAAGTATCCTCACATGTTTTAAGCAGAGAGCATGCCTATGATTAGCATTGAGTTTTTTGTCTCTTACTGGGACAAATTTTTCACTTTTTTCAGCAGCTGACTTCAGGGTGTGCCTCATCTTGGATAGGAGCTGCAACACAATTTCTTTGTTTTGGCTTAACTTTGCCACTTGCCTAAAACATTGCATGACTTTTTGTCCCATCGAATAAAGTGTACTCAACTGATATCTTCCTTTTTAATGCTGCATTATACTGGATATACTGGGATATAATGTTTTAAATATATGGATTAAAAATATATTGAAATACTGAAATATGCGGAAGAGGATTATGGATTTGTATTTTGAGTTGTTAAAATAACGTAATAAGGGTGATAAAAATGTTGATGTTCCAGTCCTTCCGTTCTGACATCTTTTAGGAAGCTACAAAGACATGTCTCATGTGTCAATAGACACTTTTAGATTTTGGTGTAAAAGCTGAATAATTTAGAATATGTTTCCAGACTGTCTCTGATCACTCAGACTTTGCCCCATTCTGTATTGATTGATTTCAGTGGCAACATACACAAAGCAAAGCTCTGATCAAGGGGTTAATAATAGCAGGATGATCTTGGGTCATCACAAGTTTGGGTTTTTGAAGATTGCTTTACCAGATAAATACTCTATTTTTGTAGTCCATTTTGGATTACTGTTTTCCATGGGAGAAAAGGTACTTTTAAGAAATGTAAATAAATATTCTCACCTTCACTTCTCTGGTCAGGCTTGGTGTTTTCTGCACACTTCGTGTAGTTACCATTTAAAAGAGAGAGACTGCTTTCATTAAGAAAGTGGCCTCCTGGGGGTCACTGACTGACTTTTCAATGCCATTTATACTCTTCTGTTTGATCTCCTGAGCTTTGGTGCAAGTCAGCAGAATGAATTAGCAAAATAACCCACCTGAGACTGATTGTCCAATCCCATCTATTACCCCATTAATTTCCACTGATTTGAACAGCGCAGTTGTTGCATCTCTGTGTGTGCATGTGCCTCCAGCACTTCTTTCAGTCCTGGAAGCATAAAACCTGATAATCTGAAAAATTTTGCTAGAGGAGCTTCATCTCTCAGCATTCTCAAATATAAGTCATGTTCAGACACCTTCTGAGGGGAAAGGGAGAGAGAAAAACTTTCCCATCCCAATGGAAGGCCTTGGAGGTGTCAATACTTCAGGAGAAAACAGGGACGCCTCCACTTGGATAGAAAAGCAGAACTCTGGGTATAAATTTCTGCGATTGCAAAGTTTACTACTAAGCATTTTACCTAGTCATTTTTCCCTTTCTGAAATATCCCATATGGGCTAGCAAAAACTCCAAGAGCTTCCTAAAATATTCAAATTTAAGGATGTACTTCAGGGTTTTTTCAGTGATCGTTATTCAAATGCTTTGCTTCCTATTGAATACATTATGTTTTGTACTTGAATTACAAAGCAAATGTCTTGACAGAAAAATATGCCTATACTGTGGGAGAGGTGTAGTTTTTTACTCTGGAATCTACCAGCTAGACTGTACCAGTTGAGAAGAGTTTCGTAAGTAGTTAGCCGTCAAGCTTTAGCCAAACCCCGAGTTTAAAGAAAAAAACCCAGCAGTTAAGTATAGTTTAAATTTTTTTCCCCAGGTAGTATTGTTATTATAAACTGTAATTAGTGGTTTTAACTCGACAATATTTCATTTCTCTTACAGGAGAAAAAGCTTCCTAGCTGAGCATCTTTGTTAGATCTGTCAGTGTCTGCATTCAGAAAAGAGCTGTGACCGAAAATGGGTAATTTCTTGGCAGTTTAGATGCACACCCCGCCAATCAAGAAAGCTGAGGCCTCCTAATGATATCAAAATAACAGAAAAAGAAATTTTGTCAAATATTCAGGTGTTTTTCAGAGAACCTATTTGCTCAAGTGAGAAGTTTATTTGTTGGCAGTGGCTGAATGCTTAATTACAGTAGCTGTGCTAAATATCACTGCTGGTGCTTGAGATATATTTAGCTTCAGCTCCCTCTGTCTCAGAAAACCCAGCAATTAAAATGCAGCACTGTAAAATAACGTAACTGATAATAGGTATAGGGCTGAGGAAGCTTTGAGATGTTGCCAAATCTGCTATGGAAACCATGGATGAGGCATGAAAATGGTGAGAGCTATTTTTTCCTGTACTAGTCAGAGCCCATACTCAGTTCCGTCAGTGCATGCAGCAGTACAGGGATTTTCCAGGGAATCTGAAGGGGTTAGGTGCCTTTGACAGAAATAATCACTACAGCATTAGTCTTACTGTCTGTAATTTGTCTGCTTCACAAGATTTGCTTCAAATAATGAAGCAAAGTTAGTCCTGAAAAGACCTAAAGTATTCCTTTTGAAAGCCTCTCCTCTCCTCTCCTCTCCTCTCCTCTCCTCTCCTCTCCTCTCCTCTCCTCTCCTCTCCTCTCCTCTCCTCTCCTCTCCTCTCCTCTCCTCTCCTCTCCTCTCCTCTCCTCTCCTCTCCTCTCCTCTCCTCTCCTCTCCTCTCCTCTCCTCTCCTCTCCTCTCCTCTCCTCTCCTCTCCTCTCCTCTCCTCTCCTCTCCTCTCCTCTCCTCTCCTCTCCTCTCCTCTCCTCTCCTCTCCTCTCCCTCTCCTCTCCCTCTCCTCTCCCATGAGGTTTATCCATCTTTTGAGTTCTGAATCACTGCATGTGATTCCCATCTGGTCTGACTTCTTGCACAGATGAGCACAAGTCAACGTGATCATCCCAGTTCTCCCCATAGGGGCTTGGATTTCGTCTTGTGTTCTCAGGCAGTGAGAGAGAAGGAGACCAAGGGTGGGGCATAAAACCTAAAGGTTTATCATATCCTATCCATCCCTGAACCTTTTGTGATTTCATTTGTTATCTGCTTCCTGTTCTCCTCCTCCCCCTTCTCTGAATACTCTCAGCCCTCTCTGGTTTAATGAGCACTAAAGTCATTAAGCTCTATTAAGGCTCAGACCCTCAGACAGTCCCAGGACAGAGGACATAGCTGAATGCAAGCTCTAGTGCATAATTCTTGGCTGTATTTTTAACTGTCATCCATGTGCAGGAAATCCAGCACAGTACATCTTGAAGGACAAAGTGGGAAGGCATTGTCTCCTTGGCACGTACTGTTTGACTTTGCTGGCAGAAATCTGCTTTGCAACATATATGGAAAAGCTCTTACGGGCTCTGAACTTTCCAGGAGTTGCATTTACTGGGAAAAAGAGAGGTAATAAAGAACCATCCTTGTCCCCATTTGAGTTCTACTTCTGCTTTGAAAGTCCCATGCAGTTCACTGAAAGACTTTCTCCCTCCATCTTCAAAACATGGAACTTAGCGATTGTCAGAGCTCCATACTGACAGGATAAGGAACTGACCTAGTCTGTTTATCCATAAAACAGTGGCACTATAGAAGTTACTTTAGTCAGTGAGTTTCCTGGAAAGCAAAGGAGCTGTTTATATTTGCAGGCTGAATCAGTCTGTGATCACTATATAGAGCATGAGAACAAAACTGGCAATTCACTCAAACCACAAAAAAAAAAATCTTATCTGTCATTTACAGTGCTATTCTTTAAAGCTCCTTTCAGTATTTTTAAATTGAATTATCATATGTATAGTCTACATGTCTTTGATTCACTGAGTATTTAATTGACAAAAACCTCATTTTCAACCGAAAAAGGCAGCTTTGCTGGAAACATAATAATCCATGCACCATTAGCCTTGGTTATAGTCAAAAAGGAACAGTAAAAATGTCACCTTCTAGCTCAGGTCAGCTTCCTGAGTGGATCACAGGTGGTGTTTGTTCACTTTACTGACTAAAATAAATCTTATTTCTCTCGGCTGCAAGAACAATGCAGCTAATGGAGATTGAGGTGGGCTTCAGGCTGCATCACATATATTCAACAGAGATTAATTTAGTACTTTAATGAAGAATGTTTATCAGTAGTCATGATTCAGGGGAAGCATCCATTAAGAGCCTTGGGTGAACTTGCAGTACTCAGAAAAGAGATTGTCCCTGTAAATTAAGCCTCTTCAAAGAGGCAGTGTGATCATGTGGGTCCCCATAGTGCTCCTTGAATGGGGCCAGGCTGGGCAAGGCAGGCCACTTGTCGGGAAATGCCTCCTTCCTGCAGGCAAAGGAAGGGAGCAGGGCAAGATCTGGCAGAGCAATCCCCTAAATCTGGCAGAGGGTCGACACAGAATCCCAGTGGGAGTGATGGGGTGAGTCAGATGAGGCCCTGTGGCAGCAGGAAAATGAGGAAGGGTTTTTTTCCGTCTTCACATGGGTCTGCAAAGCTAATTAGCTGTGAGAAGACATTTTTCAAAGCTGTCTACCTCTTTAAAGGCAGAGTGACTTTGGTGGCAGTACAGGCCCTGTCCTGACCCCTTGTGCATCCTGCTGCTGGCTGACACAGGGACAGTCTGGCAGCATTGCTGATATTCATGCACATACCTGTGCCACTCGTTGGGTGCTCTCACCTCAAGCGCAGGTTCCTGTCTGCCCCCACTGCACTTCTGATGCTTTTCTCCCTTGTTTCTGCTCTCCAAGGATGAGGCGGAGCCAGCAGCAGAAGAGACATCAGTTGGATTTTCTACCCAATGCCACTGGTACGTTTTCCTCACCATCGCTGTGCCAGGAAGAGCTCTGAGCTATACGGACCCAGAGGGGTTCTGTAGGTCACGTGGTGTAGCTGGAGCAGTTGGGAATCAGGCTGGGGTTAGGGTATCCCATTAGGAGCCCATGGGAGTGGGCAAAGGTTGCCAGCATCAGTCATTCTGCTCTAAGGGAGCTAGGAGGGAGGGAGGAAGAGCTGGAGCTGAGGGAGAGAGGAAGAGGAGGAGGTCCAGACCCACATCCTGCAGGACTGCACTGCCTCCTCCCCCAGGAGCTTTTGCAGTGTGTACTTGCACTGATGTACTATTTCAGTATCAACTTTGTAGTTGTTTGGAATGCCATTGGCCCTCAACATTTGACACAGAAATGCAAAGCCACAATCTCTGCTTTAATTGCAGAAGGAGGCTGGGACTATTTTGAATTTTGAAGCCATGACAATCAAAAAAGGCTTGGAATTGAGAGTGGTGCAGAAAAGGAGACAAAAACAGAGCATGTGTGGGTGGGTGCAGGTGTACTCTCCAGATCATGGGCTAAGAAGAGAAGAGGTGCAAACGTTTGAGAGCCGATGTTAGAGACGCCTGTTTCCCTTGTGTTCATCCAGAGCAACTCCATCAACTTCAGCTGAGCCACCTGGCTTCCCTTTAAAGTGAAACTTTGCTCACAGTTTTCGCTGCATGAGCCATTCCAGTTTTTCAGAAGAGCTGCAAACCAGCAAGCTGAACCTGAATGTCATTCACAAAAGCTGTTCCTTTACCTCTCCCCCCTGCGTGGGCATGTCACACCAGGTTACTCAGGCAGTGCTACAGTTCAGCGTTCTCTGTTTGAATTTGATAATAAACATTGCAAAAGCCAAACACATTTCCTTCTACTCTGCTAGCAGGGGAAAAGCAAGGAGTAGAAAAGGCACTGAGATGAAAGACATAACTCCAGGTGGAATGCATCCACCAGCTGCGGAACAAACAATACCCAGAATAGACAGAAAATACTTTCAGCACTGTGGCAGGGCAGGGCAGGGCAGGCTTCCCTGTTCCCACACAGGGTGCGCAGCTACAACTGTGGCTGTCATGGACATCCTAAAGAAACACCAAATCCAGCTGGCAGAACGTTCCAAACTTTCCATGGTGTCATCCTCCCCAGTATGCCTCCATTGTGTACTGGGGCAGTGCCAGGCGGGGAGCTGCAGGGTTCCCGTGGCAGCCCTCCAGCTGCATGGATGCTGGAACTGAGCTGAGTCTCCATCAGGGACTGACTCACTGCAGCACACGGACCTGCAAGGCAGCAGATTTCAGGGCACAGTTGGTGGTGGCAATGTCCTCCCTTCTCACTCCCTGCCAGTAGAAGCCCCCTGTGTGCTGGGGATTGCAGCTTAGCCACTCTGCAACCTTCATCCTTCTTCCTCTGCTGGTGCAGGATAGGGGAAAGGGGAGAAGTTTGGTATCACCACCTGAAACACTGCTCCCAGAGGGCTGCACTTCTGTGTTGGTGCCTGTGCCCTCTGTGAGGAGTGGGAATCACACTGAGGCTGGCGAGGCTGAGTGGAATTATCTGCCTTTGAAAGGTTCATGGGAAATTTAACTGCTGGGTGTCTCTGCTAGGCTGTCTTCAAAGGCTTTTTTACTCATCCTCCTCCAAAAGTATGTTTGTTCAAACAAGAAAAATTAACATTAATGAGGCCATTGTTAACCTAATCTCTTCCTTTTGCTTAATTTTGCCAATGTTATAAAAAGAAAATCAAAATTCTCTTTTTTTCTGGCCTCATATGGTCTCTGTCCATAGCAGAGGCCAGCGCTGAGGGTGCATCTGGGGCATTCCAGGTCTTTTGCTCTTTTTTCAGCAGTGGACTTCAATATAACCAAGTTAATTGGCCAAAACCTTTTATTAGCAGTGCACAGGCTAGGTGATATAGTAAGGGCTGAATATAGTAAGGGCTAAGAGAGTCCTTGCAAACTATTTAAAGGGAGAGTCAATAATTCTTATGTGCTGCCTTCTTCTCTGCAACAGATCCATCCGCATGTATTATAAGAAGAGCTGAATCACCGCATTATAAATAGATTCACTACGTATTTTTTCTCCCTGAAAATAATTTCGAATCGAACATGCCTACTCTATTCACTTTGAATTACTGCTCCTAAGAAAAGAGAAGATGATGACATTTTCTAACTCTTTCTACTTTCCCCATTAGTAGTCTGACTGTTAAAAGCCTTGACTGTTAGCCTTTGGGATGCAAACCTGCTCCCATTTAAGTCAATGTGAGTTTTATCATTGACTTAATTGGAAGTGAGATTGAGCCATTGGGCATGTGAGTGGCTTTGTATAGAACTTTGAAAAAAATAATAAAGGAGACTGAGGCAAAATGTAGTGCCAGTTTTTTCATCACAGTGATAACCCAGCTTTGCCCAGCCTGCCAAGAGTCATGCTAAGAGGAAAGCCTAGCCTCAAAGTGAAGTGCTCATAATATTATAGCTTAATTAGTTTGTGGGGGGAAAATGCTGAAGGGGAGAGCCGCTCCCGTTGTTAAATATTTCAGCATTGCAACGCTGACTAATGTTGTCTGCTCAACACTAAGTTAGCTAGAGTCCTTGCCCTGTTCCACTGCTACCTGTCTAGAATTCTGTGCTCCCTCCTCAAGCCTTGGTTTTGGTTTAATGACGGTCATGCTGGGTATCTCTGAAAGCACAGAAAACATTGTTTTCCTGTGTATCTAATTTGCCCATTATTAATATTATCCCCAATCTTTTAAGTAGGTGATTATTAAGCAAAGAAATAGCAATGAAGCAAGGAAAGAATGTGATAGGGAGATTTACTGTGTGGGAGGCAGAGATAAAATTAGATTTCTTTAAGCTATGTAGTACAGTTATTAGGAAGTTAGGCTAATTTTTCAAGGAGCTGTCGCTTAAATAACCTCATCTTATTATTCATGCTGAGGTATTTACTACAAAAATTCCTTCCCCCAGGTCATCATTTTTTCCAGCAGCAGAAGTTGGGAACTCAACAATTGTTTGCAGACCTGAATAATGCAATGACATGTTACGGTAATGCGAATGGTAGATTATTAAAGGACATGATTTAAAACCACTCTGCTGGTTCTAGAGGAATTTGTTTGTTTGGCCTCTTTCAGTATTTTCACCAGCTCTCTCCAAGTTTTCCATTTACAGTCTCAGTGGAGACAGCAGTAAATTTTACCCACCTCAATTTGTTCTTAATGCTGTTTCTTATTATCTGTAGACTTTTCTAAAGGTGCCCCAGCATCAATCCCACTGACTGTTAATAGCACCCAGTATCTCCACCACCATAGAACTCCCAAGTGTATTTTCCCTTAATTAGTTTCTTTTTTATCCCAGCTCTATTCTGTTGCTCCCGCCTAGCCTATGTATGAATTAATCAGACTGACTTTTAGGCTAAACTATGGGCTCTTAGGAGCACATGTAGCTCTTAACACAGAATACATTTTCCAAGCCATGAAGTGGGAGGCAATCTCAAATCATTTGTGGGTTTGGCAGTCTCACACTGCTTGGTGAATATTTCCACTTACACTTCTTTCAAGAGTGACTCCAGCCCTGCTCCTGTTTTGTATTGCTTTACAGGATTGTTTACAGGACTACCTCAGCATGTACTTCTCAGCTCCAGCTTGCTGGCACACCACCCTGAGCCACATGGGTTTATGCAGACCTCTCCTCGTGACCTTCCCAGTGAGCCAGGAGAGGTCTGCATAAACCCCTACGGCTCTTTACTGCAGAGCCAACCTCTCAGAACTCAGAGGAGAACTCTAGGTCTTCTATAAATAAGGATAGTGCTGGAAGGAGGCAGATTATCATTTTTATACCAGGAAACATAATAAAGGGATCAAGAGGGGGAAACACATGCTTTTGGCATGCTTTCATTATTTGCAGTGTAAACCGAATCTCTTGCTGCTAGTGATTTGCCAATGAAATAGGTCCTTTTTTTAGAGAGGATACTTTTGAATCATTGATCTCTGCTAAGTTGTTGGATGAGTGAGACCTCACATGCCAAAGGCTCCAGGTTCAGAAAAAGTCAGCACACCATGGAGAGCTCTGCGAGTTGCGTTAGGCTGCTCAACACATGTGATTTAATTTGAGGGCAGAGATATTGAAATGAAGATTATTTAAAGTCCCTCAAAAATGACCAAGAATGGGGAGCCTCCTTAGAGTTGCAAATCCATGAATGCACAAGACCTCTTCAGGTTAGGCAGTGAAGAGACACTTTCACTTGCACAATTATTGGCTGCTGATCTCCTGTGTCAGAGTGCATGTAGCTGTTCCTCTAGGACAAATTCAGGCAGGTTGGGACTACCACAAATTTCATTTTTTTTCAAAAGAAATGTTTGCTTGTTTAAAATGAAGCATATATGAACATGAAGGTGAGAGAAATGTGTCCTTAAAACATGGATTCGATTCTAATATGTGAAAGGGAAACTCCTAACCAGCTCCTGAGGTTGCCTCCAAAGCAGCAGCGTATGGGAATAATCAGTTTTGAAAGCAACCACTTTGATTCATGTAAATAAGTATGAAAAAGGCTGAGGAAGCTCTGAAGTAAGCCGGAAAAAGGTTAATATGGCTGGTTTGGCTGGGGTGGGAGGTGGTGCATTTTTGAAAATGCTGAGAATATAATAGGGTTATTGGGAGATGCATTTGTCTCTGAAACTTCAGCAACTGCAGTAATTAAGCAGCACCAAGAAATGTATTTTCAAGGCAGGACTGACATAATGCTCTGGCAGAACAGAGACAGTGTACTTGTGATGTACAAACAGCGCTTCTCTGCCACTAACTCCTTATCCTGCTCTAGGTCCACATATTTCCTTCCCTCCTCCTTCCTCTCTCCATGTTTCTGTTTCTCTCATTTCCTTCTCTTTTCTTCTTTCTTCAAACAAGGCTAATGCACATCCTTTTTATTAGCACTGATAAGGAAGGGAACAGAGGCTGAATCTGCCTGGAAAATTTGCATGCCAAATTCATAAGGCCGTCAGGCTCCTCTCATTCCCAGAAGTATCTGTCCTTAAAAACACTTGTAACAGAAGTGACATTGTAAACAAGACAAGTGTCCCCAATGAGCAAATGAAGCTTTTCAGAATTAAGTTTTCAGTAATATACGTCAGCATTCAGTCAATTGTTTTCTTAACCTGATTATGGCATTGCACTCCTTATAACAATAAACATTACATTTGTCTTTTATGGGAAAAGAAAATTGGAGGTAAGGAATTATAACTTTTAAGTGTGCGGACAGTCAGGAATACTGTAACTGGGACATGGATTCAAGGCAGGATGCCTTGAAAACCTCTTTCAGATTTGTTTTTCTCTTTTGGTGACCTTGTCCTGTTCTTTTAGGTTTCATTTGCTGCAGTATATGCGACTGTAGGAAAGCAGGACAAGCTCCCTTCTCCATCCTGTAAGAACAGGAGACAGTTCCCCGCAGTCTCCAGTGTTCACATGCATGCATCCCTTCACTGGGCTCCCTGTTGCACTGTCACCAACAGATTGGCACGCATGAGAAGCACAGGCCACTTGTCACTTGTTTTCCTCACTGCGTGCAGGTGACACGGGTTGTGTTTGCACATAGGGTTTCCATGGGGCTTTGCACTGTGACTGCCCTGCCAGAGGTGACACACGCTGATGGGTGTGAACTCTCGTTTTGGTTTTTTTTTTCCTTAAGAGGAAAGCAGGACCTGAAAATGGATCAGAAACGATCCTTACTATCACAGTGTCCCAGAGCCCTTGGCTCTCTGGGCTCTCCCAGCTGCAGGGTGGGGTGGCTGTGCTTTTTCTGCAGCCAACCCCAGCCCCCAGAACCTTTGAAGAGCACCAAGAACTTGGTGCAGCACACAAATGGGTGTTTCATGCAAGAATTCTTTTCTGGTCACCTTTTCCTCCTTTGTCCAGCTCCCATGGTCCCACGGGTGCTGTGGAATTCATTCTCCTGACCAGGATTTTCCTTAGGGTCCTTACACAGCTCCCAAGGCCAGACATTCAAAACTTCTTAGCTGCTCTGCCTTTGAACTGTTCTGTGAAATGCAATTAGCACATATTTACCTAGCTGAGAGGCACATTGTAAGGCCTAATGAATAGCCTCACAGTACCTGGTGTGGTGTTAAAGCCTAGAAGAGCCTGATAAGGAGGTGAGCTTTACTTAATTAAGTTAACCTTCAGATTAATTGAGCTGCATGTTAAAAGAAAAGCAACGTGAGAGCACATAGCTCCTGCAGGTCTGTAGCCTTGTTTCTGCGGCTGCCCTCATTAGATAGAGCCAAACACAGTATCTGTCAGAGGATATGTACATTGCTGGGGTGCACGCTGATCCTCCCTGCTTATTTATGCTTTACAAAGTGTAAATTTCAGAAATAAATTGTTGATCTACTCTGCATGCAGTGAAACTTTGCCCAAGGCTGGACTGGTGATTTTTTTTTCTGTGTGTCTGCTTGCTCCTTTGGATGATGCCCACATGCTGCTATTTCAGTGCCTAACCAAGCAATTAGCCAGCTACATGTATGTGCAGCAAGCACACCGAGCACAGCTGCCTCCCCGGTGACTTCAAGGAAACTCAGGTGTCTCTTCCACTCCTTTTATTGAATTGACCCTTTGTACATTATCCTGTAGCTCTTCTTCTTTAGCGATTTATGGCTATAAAGGTATATTCTTTTAAAGCCCTCGTTCCTCTCTTGACAGATTGCAATTCTTTTTCTTTTCTTTTTTTTTTTTAATTTTTAATTTTATTTTTTAATGACTAATTACCTAGGGGCATCGTGGATAGGCTGTTAGTTTTAGTGCCTCACTGCAGGGCCCCTTCCTGCTCAAGTGTAAAAGACAGAGAGGTCGCAGTAGCAGTGCTCAGCATAATTTCTCCCCTCCTCCATTGGAAATCTGTCACCCACTTCTTTAGTTCTTGACACGAGAAAAGGAAGAAAGAAGCAATATGTGGGAGAATCTCTGTGGTGTGTTGTCTGGCAGTCTGACATGCTAATGTTTCTTTAGCTGGGAAACAGCTGAAAAGGGAAAGGGCTTGCTGACTGGCTTCTCTTGCCATCCACGGTCAAGCAGAAGAAGACGCTGAGTGGGAAACCAGAGCTGGTACAGAGAGAAAGTCATGCAGAAGCAGCCATAAATCCCCTGTCAATGTGCAGATGAAACCCAGCAGAAAGCCCTCTGATGCTGGATACAAGTTCTTGGATACAAACCTAGGTGGAAGAAGACAGAGGACAGTGTCCCCCGGTGGAGCTGTGGCAGAGGGGAAGAGAAGACAGAGGATAAAAAGTGTCACTCAGTGGAGCTGCACTCAGTGATGGGAGGTGTGATGCAGGGCCCCAAAAGGCCTCAGCACAAGCCCAAGAGAGCTCCTGAACAGGGGACTGTACCAACAAAGGCCTCTCTGCTGAGTCTCTGCTAACTGTGCCTGACAGGAAATCTTTCCAATTGAGTAGCAGTGTCTCTTGGCGGTGCTTATTTTGTCTTCCTGGGGTTAAAAAGGTGAACAGAGCCAGCATGGCTCTAGACAGTGGTACCTGGTGTCATCAGGAGCTTCTTCGTGTCTAGTGGAATCTTAGCTGGGTAAACCTCTTGGGTAATCAATAGTTTAAACATAGTTGAACACAGGAGGCAAAAACTACTCATTTGGTTTTTTTCTTAGGAAAAAGCAGAATTCCAAGGAACGATGAAGACTTGTTTGAAAGTTGATGTGAGTATCTGTGGCTTTGATTGATCTATCAAATCTCAGAAAATATACTGTATTGTATAATGTAAAATGGAAAAGTAAATGGTTTACATCTAATGGAAAGATCTGTAGTCTAATCTAGCATAGGACTAATTTATACATGCATTTCTTTATTAATTTAAAGCTGATATCTTCAAGTTCATACTCATCATGCTTGTAAAATATGTTTCAGGAGACAGAAAACCTGTAAGCAAGGAAGTAAACTTAAGGCATGTCTCATTTGTTGCTTTTGATTGTGTCAGCTTGGAGGAAGAATCCTCAGAAAGAGATCTAACAGAAATATTTACTGTGACATAGATTGACACTACACCCCCTGGGCTTTGGCTCAGGCAAGTGAGATATCCAGGCAAATCACTTCTTCTTACTGGAGAAGAGAAAAAGTGCATTAAAAAGTGTCATTTAATGCATGCCATAGTTGTATAAAAGTGTTTTTAATATGGGAACCACTGATGTATTTCCTTTCAGACCGTATACATCACTGTAAGCCAGACTGCCTGTTTTATTTTGTGTATCTGCCTATATAGACACTTCCTATTCTAATTTAATTTCAAGAAACTGAACTCCCATGAAGAGATTTATTATGGGTGTGATTATTTCAGACGTTAAAAGTGAGCCACAGGTGATTTTAAAAGATGATATCAACTTTCAAATACATCATATGTCTCCTTGGATGAAAGATTAAGATGAGCTTGATTTTATCTGGATTATCTTTAAATGCCCAAATTAGTTTTCACACTGTCTAAAGGGATGCAGAGATCTGGCTTTGTGTTTGTGAATCTGGAGGCTGGGGCTGACTCTCACCTGGTGTCTGAATGGGAAACTGGATTTTTTTGTCTTTGGATATAACCTGCATTTCTCTAAGATATATGCTCTTTGTCCATTTGGAAGCTTTATCCAGACACAGCTTGAAGACTTTGACTGTTTGTCCAGAGTTTCTGAGTGCTAAACAAAGCTTGCCAGGAGGCTGACACTGTACCTGGTAGCGTTTCACAGGTACCCAGGTCTGGGTCTGTGTCTTGGCTTTTTGCTGCACGTGTGCCCAGGCTGCAATGAGCCCCAGCATAACCTCTGCTTAGAAACTGTCTCCTGAAGCCATGATAGCTGAGGCTGGATCCAGCTTCCCACTGCCTCTTCAAATCTGTGGATGGCTGAGAATGCCTGCATGGGACCTATCCATGCTCCCCACAAAAAGAGAAGCCATCAGTTCCCATTTCTAGTCAAGATTAAATGACAGCATCACATGCAGCTACAAAAGGAAAGCATCCACGAGGGAGTATGTGATCTGTCCTCCCACGTCCGTTCTCTGCTGCTAGATGAAAGCTACCAGGAACTTAAAGGGGCAGGTCCAGGGTAAACCTAATCCCCCACTTGTTAGTGCTTGCTGTTCAGTGGTGAGGTTTGTGATAGCTGATGTTTTCCCCAATGCCCCAGTTCTTTGAGTCACACTGCTTGGTGAGAATTGTTTTCTTAAATGGTAATTTCTAGCAAAAAAGCCTGAAGACATGACCAAAGTCCTCCTTTGTCAATGAGAAGTGAAAAGAAAAAGGGCCAAACTTATTGTTTTAAGCAGTACATTTTAAGCTTTTCTGTGATCCAGCTTGTGAGGTTTTTTTCAGCATAGCTGTGACAACACTGTGTTACGATTATGCAGCACAGTATCTATACTGCCATCAAGACCTCTTCACTTTGCTAATCCTTTCTGTTTCTCCGTTTCCTCCTTCCTGGGGTTTCTCCAGCCCAAATCTCCCCTCTTTATTGCCTTTCTCAGATTTTCCTCCCTTCTCACCGCCTTCCTGTGCTCCTCCTGGTCATGCAAGCACCCAGGGAGCACCAGAAGGGCTTTAGTCCCTTGGTCCCATTCTCATGTTCCTTCCATCAGTGGCATTTTTTCACCCCCACGCTCTTGGTGGCTTTAAGGGACACAATCACCCAGAGCTTGCTGCCTCCTTCTACACCTGTCAGAGGACAGTTTTGGTGCTGATTTTCCTAGGGCTCCCTGGCACTTCTGTAGCAGCTGAGGTTTACCACTGCAGGAGGTGTGCAGCTGCAGCAAGAGGTAGCAGAGGGTCGCAGCTCCCAAGACTGATCTTCTCAAAGTGAAGACACCTCATGTGACCTACCTTAGCAAGGAGAAAGATACAGGAGAAACAGATGATGGTGGTAGCTGTATAAAAGGAGCAGAAATGGGGGAGGGAGAGAAAGGTTGGATTTCAGACTAATGTTTTAGTGCTTTACAGTTTAGGCTTTGTTTTTATCCAGTTGAAGTCTAGTCCATGGGGCTGTGATTGCTGCCTGTGGAAGGGAAGGCAAGGGAGGCAGCTGAACAAGAAAACTTCTGTCCATGGTGTCCTCTCTCCCTGGGCTCCCCTGACACCCACTGGAAAAAGCTAAACTCCTCTGCAGGGCAATTCAAAGCAGAAGATTAACTCCATGCTCTCCTTTTTCCGTCCAAGGCAAAAGTTCCCTTTCTGAATAATGCCTTCCCTGCTTTTCTTAATACATTGCTTTGTTGAATTAATTGGGGCTCAGTGTGTGAGCTGACCTGGACAACCATTAGAAAACACATACAAAAGCTACACCTGTGAGAAGCAATTGCAGGAAGGGCTGCCATGCAGCTCCACAGGCTGCTCTGGCTCGGAGCAGAGGAGAATTGGCAGTAAAGAATGATGGCTTTATTTGTACACCAGTTTCAGGTGTAAACAACAACTGCTTCATGCAAACCCTTCTGTTCATAGAGCTTTTCGCTTGATGATGGAGCCATTTAGCAATCACTAAACCCTGTTCAAGTGCCGACGCTTGTTTTTCATTCTGAAAAGATATGTATGTGTGTTTCCTTTTGATAACTTAGTGTTGCTAGCTACCAACATCTATCACCAACATCTGCTTGAAATAACTCTTCTGGCCCATTTCTCTCCCCTGCTATATGTGTTCTCAGTCCTACTGAATTTTCGTGTAACCACGGGCAGTGTTGGCTTGTGGCAGTGGTCTAACTGTGAGTCAAGTGTGAAAATGTGCCCGTACACAGCAAGTGACAGTCACATGTGCCACTGGGTACAGCTGTACAGGAAAATGAGCTCTGTGTGTCGCCACTGCAGGACAGTGCTGGTCGTCAGGTGTAAGTCCCAGAGGTTGCTGAGAAAAGGTGCTGATCATCTTCAGTTCCCAGGAATTAGAGTTGCTGGTGAGACCAGGAGGCTTCATTCCCTCTGGAGGCTTTGGCCCTTGTAGGACCCTACCCTTGTCCCTCAAATGACTTCTTTGTAACTTCTGCAAATGCTCGCTGGATGTGCAAGCACTGCAGGACTTAATGGTGCTATTATAGTTGGCAGGACTTTGCATTTCCTTGATGCATGCAGAAAGTGCCACCTCCGCCAAGGCCCCTTAAGGTCTTCCTGTCCCCAGCTGATGCTAAATATACTGTTTAGAGTCCTTATGACCCTCTCAAAAATACAGCTTACCTCCTGAGCAATTTCCACAAGTATCCAGGACTCAACAGAGATAAATTCTCACCGGCAGCATGAAGCCTTGGAAGCACAGATGCAGAGTTGCCTGCAAATCTAGCTCAGAGCAAAACATAAGAAGCCCAGGCGGAAGATGCCCAAGCTCTGCAGAGGTATGCCTATGCCTGCATTTCCAAATTACATCAAAACCAGGCTCAGGCTACGTGAATGACTGTGGGAGAATGAGAGCAACTTGGCTGAGTGAGAGGAGCCCTGCGTTCAGCTACCAATTCAGAGAGATGAGTTCAGTTTGCTTTGGAGGAGGATCTGAACCTACCTCCAGAGCAAGACATCTCACCCACCAGCCTATTTGAGAAGCTCCAGCTCACATTGATTCACACTGTGTTCCTTTGAGCGCATGAGGAAAAGCTTGCCAGAGCATTTCTACTTTTCCAGGGTGTGAGATGGTTGTCCAATTGGCTTTTATTTCCAGCTGTCCCAGGGAAGCAGAGGGAGGGTCTGGGCTCATTTATCTCTGAGCAGCAGGGTTTTGAGGTCCCTTCCCCATGGCACCTCACTGTCCCTTGAGTTAGAGGTCTAACCCAGAGCTTTGCATTCCCACACACTGGCTGATCATGTAAGAGTTGGACTCTGATCCTTATGGGTCCCTTCCAACTCAGAATATTCTGTGATTCTGTGTCATCTCTGTGCATCATCAGTGGCCACTGCACGGAGTGGAGCCCTGTCCAAACAGTGATGCCAGAGACTCATTCAGAAAACCCTCACAGTGAGAAGCCATTACCATCCTTCTCCCCCTCCTGCTTTCTCCTCCTGGCCCTGCTCCCAAAGCCATTTGCTATTATCGGGCTGCTGTTGTGCCTGCAGCAAAAGCAGCATGATGCACCTGAGCACTTCTCAGGGCCAGGGTGGCTCCTTGTGAGCTGCAGTGCTTAAGCTGTGGTGTAAGCACCAATGTGGGTGAGTAGTGGGTGCCCCACTTCACCCTTGTGTTGGTGAAGGTGAAGGTAACCACCAGCTGGAGCTGGATGGAGGAAAATTCCATCTTACATCAACACAGCCCTAAACTAAGTGAATTGGAGGCAAAGCCCTACATATCTGTCAGGCTTGAGCTTAAAGCACTTCACAGGCTCCTGAGAAAGAAATTTCATGGTGCTGTTGGCAAGTTGTTTAGGTGTTTAATCCTTGTTCTGTTAATAAGGCAGCTAATGCAGAATCTTTTCCTCCGTCGTACAATGTACCATCAACCATGTAAAATGTCTCCAGACCAGAATGGCAGGGTCTTGTCTGCACCTCTGGCTGTGACACACGCACAGCAGGACACCTGTGAAGGGTGCAAAGCCTCCAGGGATCACAGGAACTCTGGCTGATTTTGTTTGGCATGGGGTGCATTCAGGAGCGATCTGCCTGGGGCCACAGCGCAGTCTGTGTAACTCTGTCTGAAAGCCACAGCCTGAACTCTGAGCCCTCCCTGCCTCTGCACTTGGGCTGGGCTCTGCTTCCCTTGGCACAAACAAGGGAGCTCAACAGGCTCCCTCATTTCCCTAAGAACCAAAAAAAGGGAATGCTGGAAATGCTCTTTTTGGAAACATTAGTATTTGACAGCTCCTGCCAAGCATTAGCAGGCCAGTAGAATCTCTCCACATAAATTGCGTTGTAATTAGTGTGATTTGTTTAATGTCACCTTGTCTGGCTGTCTGAGAAACTGTCTCAAAATATAAAAACACCGCGCATCTCAGTTGAGAGAGTGGACTCTGACTGCACTGAGACATTTTTATTTCTCTCTATTTTTTTGCCATGGCCTTTTCAAATCACTCAGGTTGGAGAGCCTAAGCCAAGTTAGGTAAGAGTTCTCAGATGAGGAAAATAAGATGTAGTAACAACAAGCATGAAAATTTTCTTAATAAAAGTAATACGATAATAATTAATGGCTGTTGTATTTCGTAGGCAGGACAACACAGCAAAAACATTCTGATAGCCAAAAAAGACTTTGTATGTGTGCAAACAAGCCATTTCAGGGGAAGCAATAGAGAGGGGAGAGGCAAAAGTAATTAGCTCACTGGAAAGGGGTGTGAGGGTGTGCCCGACCTCCCTGATGTCCCCCAGCTCCTGTGCTGGTCTCCCTGAGCTGCACAGCCAGATCTGGGGGGCCAACACCAGTGAATGATGGCAATTTTTCCACCAGGTGGCAACAAGGAGAGTAACAGGAAAGCAGTGGAGGGGTGCTGGAAAGACTAGAGAGGAGGTGAGTAGCAGAGACGTGGCTTCCCAGTGGACTCTAATACTTTAAGAAAGCCCCAGCTTGCATGTGGTCCCATCAATCAGAGCCCAGAAAAAGCTCATGACAGACACAACAGGAGGAAAAATGGTCAGGTCTTAGCCTTGGTTGTTGAAACCTGATAAAATAACTCTTATCTTCCCCATCCCATGAGCATCACCAGCAATCTGAGAAACAGAGAGAGGAAAAAAAAGAGATTGGGGAGCCTTTTCAAGCATGAGAAGTATTTGGGGATGAGAAAGGTGCAGAAGGAGCACTGGATACCCAGCTCAGCAACAGCATTTTTCAACCTTAATCTTTCTTCCAAATGTTTTGCTTTTATTCCAACTAATTGAACAAATGTCTTAAAATTCACAACACAAACTGAATTTGATTAAATCTAGCTTGGTTCATATGATAAAGCACTGCAGTTAGAATGCAGCTAGAAAAATACATTATGCTAGGACAAATAAGTACGGTTAACTTCAATAAGAGCTGAGGTAAATTGCTTTTTGCGTGAGATGTGCAATTTTACCTCAGTACAGCTTTAATCAAAGTAAAATATTATAGGGCAAGGGAAAAAAAAACCCCTCACAATGTAATGTTTTGTCTACCAACCACTCAGTAACATGTTAGTTTAAGTTGCTAAATAAAGCCTAGGCCACACATTATCTGTCCCCAGTTGGTATGTAAACAATTAAGGCAATATCTGGCTATGAAATAATTTATAACAGATAAAAAAAACCCCACAGATGTGTATGCAAACTGTCCATCAGATGTTTGCCACCAAAACTTTTACTGCAAGGGGAAGAATGAAAACAAATACAGGTATTTAAATGGAGTTTGCATTCACACTTATGCAAGTGTTTTCACAGCCAAATGAAAAAGAATGTAAATTAAGCATAGCCAATACATTGGATAAAAAGTATTAACCTTGCATTTGAGGGAAGGAATGTTGCTGTTTGCTCTCCGGTAGTCTGTAGTTGATGTTATCTATAATTATTATGTGGAAATTACGTGGGCGCTTCAAATTCCCACTTATGGCTCATCCTAGGCTGCCTTCCCTTTGGGAGTCCTGCCCTTTTTTGAGGGCACTAACACTGTTGTGCTGCTGCCGTTCCCTGCTTTGGCTCTGTGGATGCCTGCTTGGGGCAGAGCAGGACCACCTGCAGCCCCTTTCCACAGGGCCATGGCTGGAGCTGTACCTCCAGGTGGGACACAGCAGGAGGCTGGGGTAGCACAGCCCGGATGCTGAGAAAAACCTTGACCTTTGATTCCATCTGGGACCACAATCCCTGTGGCCAGGACGGGATGGCACTGACAAGCAGCTTCCAACAGAGCCTCAGAAGGGTTTCACACTCCCATATTTCTGCGTGCCACAGGAATATCCTGCCTAACATGCAGCTGTGGGAGACACAGGCTCTCCAAGGGGATGCCTGGCAATATTAAAAGCGGATGATACACAAGGCACACACTTTTCTGTTCACTGCAAGAGCCCTTTGGCTCGCACACCCTCTCTTTGCAGGTTTCCCCTCAGCTTGCCAGCTGGGCACCACCACCAGCCAGTGTAACAGCAGAGCAGGAAACAGCACTGGAGGGTAGGAGTCATCAAAGCTTGTGCTGGTGAATCATCAAGCTGCAGGCTTTTGAGACCAAAAAAACCCCACCTACACATCTGTCTGCCATGGAGAAAATGTAAGGAAGTTTTCTGACAGTTCATGATCCATATTGTGCTGCCCATAAGCTTCATGACTGCATAGGGAGAGCTGCACTCACTGCAAACCTGAACCTGAGGATGAGAGGGGCCTGCTGCCTTTGTCACGGTGGTCAGAGTAACCCCCTGGTCCCCATCCCTCAATCCAACCGAGGGAGGGCACGAAAGTTGTGTTTAAGCCACCAGTTCTGGGAGGATCTGCATGGAGGGTGTTTTAGCAACCTGGAGAGCCACCAGGAATGCCTCAAGAGAACTGGTAAGGCAATTCTCACCTCACTGTCATGTGGAGTAAGAATAGACTGAAGCAAATGTGTAAAGCCTTGATTACAGTTGAATGTTTGGTAGAGGCAAGATAAGGGTTCATTAGATAGCAGACTGTCTGGGCAGTCTAGCACTAAGGACCACATACAGTCATTTCTCAGAGACATAAAGGATTTGTTGTCTCACCATTCAGCACGCTTTTTCACTAGGTATCCCACCAAAACAATCTTCATTTGAATTTCATGTGAGAATCTTAGCTTCTGGGAGGCAAGGCAAAGGAGGGACATGACACCCTCAAGTGTCTGCAAGTACAAAACTGTTCTGCAAAGAAACTAATTCTGGCATGATGGAAAGGTGACATGTTCCCTCAGGCATCCTTTGCACTCAGCTCAAGGGAGACCTGTGCATGGCAGCCTAGCTTTGAGCACCAAGCTTTGACCCTGAGGTGTAAGGCTGCTTTGGCTGGGGGACCGGGGAGCAGAGAAGAGAGACAGGCACTTCCTTCCACAGCAGACAGGTCAGGGTCCTGTGTTGGGCCATTTGGCCAGGCAGAAATTCTGCCCTGGGAATCAGGCATCCTGCTCAGAAGACATAGAAATTCTGCCCTGGGAATCAGGCATCCTGCTCAGAGGACATAGAAGTTCCACCCTGGGAATCAGGCATGCTGCTCAGGCAGAGGACATGGAGGTGTGCACATTCTGGTGCCTCCCAGTGCACAGAGAGGTCCTCAGGAGCTGATGCAAAGCATGGTTTGCAGCCTTGCCAGCAGACTGCTCAATCTCCTTTATGGCTGTCTCTGGAAAGAAAAGGTGTAGGGGAAAGGTGACTGAGCAGCCTCTTTGCAGAAGTCAGTGAAGAGTTCCAGCTGCCTTTTACTGTCCTCCAAACTGTGGGGACCCTGGAAGCCAAAACCACTCCAGGGATAGCCTGAGATGAGACCATAGCATGTCTGAGAAGATATGGGAGCACCAAAGGGAAATACAGACGATTTCTGCTTTGGAGGAGGCTTTCTCCCTCCTTTGGGATGATCCCAGTGCCTCTCCATATGACCATATGCTCCCTGATTCCACAGGGAGCCCTGGATCAGTTCTCAGGAGGAAAATGGCTTGTTAAAGACTGAGAACCAACTAGTTTTCCCTGCTTTCCTTCTCTCCTTCCCTGGGTCCTCATTCCTGGCACACTGCAAAGCACAGCCCTTGGCTCCTCGTGCCTGCAGCCCAGTACAGAAGGGATGCAGGAGCTGTGGGAAAAGCAGGGTCTTCTGGTGCTCCCAGGACAGGCTGAGCACATCCGACTGACTGTGGCCCCCTGGGCGTGGTCTCTGCTACCCTTACCTTGCCATGCCTTATCCTGAGGTAGAAATGCCTCCCGTGCCAAGGGAAGTGTTTTCACACAGGACTTGGACTCAGGCTTTAACAGCCCACCTTGCTCCTCCTAGTTTTGGAGACTGTCTAAAGGAGTGAAGCATGTGCATTTGACTCCAGCTGAAATTCACCAAATTTCACTTCTTCAGAAAATGTATCTGTGCCTACAGAATAATTTTTAATCCACCACATCCAATGACCCGTATACTGCTCATTTCAAGACCAGGAAGTCTTGAGGACAGAGGGTGTTCCCTTCTCTGTAGCACCTCCTCTTCTCCTCAGCTGCCTTCCTTCAACAAACAATCTGCCATCTCTGTCACTTGGGTATTCACCAAACTTTTCTGCTCCATGTTTTCAGCTGTGATTTATTCACATCGTTCCTATTAGACCTAGAGAGAATTTTTTTCTCTTTCCAGCCCCTCAGTTTTATTAGTGCACAAGTGTGTTGGTTGCACAGAGGCTGTCACGTGATGGGATTTAACTGGGAGGATTTCACCCGGCCAGATCAGAATCTACCTCCTCTTGACTGCACACATATCACTGCCTCAAAATGCAGTACTTCATGTAATTTTGATTCTGACAGTAAAGGCTACACTGAAATCTCATCTGGGCTTGTTAGTGATATATTGACTTAAAATACCCTGCTTTAAAGGAGCCTAGGAGAGCAAAGCAAGAAAAACTCAAATCTCCCACTGAAAGCTAGTCCTTTCAAGGGAGAATGAGCAATTTGTGGAATAGAAACATTTTCAGTCCAAGGCAGACAGATACTGTGTATTTCAACAGTGCCAAAATATTTCTGTGTTATGTAGTCTTAATAATTCATGTTTTAGTAAGTGTAGCTCGTGCCACAGTCTGAAGCCACACCGGTAAAAACCGATCACTCACCTCACGCTGTCTATAACCAGGTCCTTGCTGCAGCCTCCGAACAGTTTAAGCTATGCTGGCTGTAAAACAACTTAGAAAATTGCCCCAGTGCAGGCAGGCTTGAAGAAGAAACCAGTTTATTGCAATTCATGTAAGTGAAAAATACATGGCATTAAGTTGCTTCCCAGAGGCATTGCTAAATGAATAATGGATAAACAATGTCAGTGACCCCCCTGTCCATAACTGAGGCACGAAAAAAGAACAGCAGTGGTTGAAGGTTTCATTCAGCCTGGTGGGAAACTTCCCAATAGAAGGAGTCCCAGACAGAAAGAGGTATCTGCCACTGCTTTATATGGAGATTACTTTCCCCATGACCACTCACTTCGCTATAAATTTCTTCTGCTCTGTGGATTTACACACTAAAAATATGTAATAAGGAGGGAATATAAACTCCCTCTTTGTGGTATCGCTGGCTCACATATTGCAGCTCAGCAGTCATGGACAGCATCCAGCATTAACGCTCAAAGGGACCTGCCATATTTATGACTTCTCCAGCCTCACAAGAGCAAGAAAGGCTGGCAGAGAGTGATTGAAGCACAGCTGAATGAAATGCATAATACAAAGAGGGCAAAAATAAAATATTTTGTGAGTCTGAATTCCTTAAGAAATGAGGTCTGTGCAATGCAGCTTGTCTGGGTGAGGATGTGTGTGTGGTAAGTTGCTTTCCACAAACCCCACACCATAGTTTGATCCTGCTCAGCTGCTGCCAATGACTTTTAAGGGGGGAGGGTCAGCGGTCTTGGAGGCAATTCAGTTTGTCCATCATGGATGGAAACAGATGCTTATGCCTAATAAGCTTATGCTTATTAGCCTTACGGAAAGGCTAATAAATTCACTATCATTAGGCATCAGACTACAAAAAGAGGGTAGAGGCTTTGAAACTGCACTCACCTATTCTGTAGCCCACAGAACTTCCCCTCCATGGCTTAAACAGGCTGAAAAATATCCCTGTGTGTGTTTCAAATGCTTTTGCCAGCTTCTCCAGGAAAAAACCCCCAAAAAACGATTTCTGATGTGCAGGTCACCTGGGAAGAGATGGCTTCAGTCACAGAGTCTTAATCTTCTGCCACCTTCTGGTTTCTCTAAAACCATCTGCAGATGCAGATGCTCCTCCATGGGGGCAAGGCTGCCATCACCCAGCCCAGGCTTTGCTGAGGGCACAGCATGTGCTGCTGCTCATGAATTACACCTGTGCATGTGCAATGTGAAGTGGGTGCTTGAATTTATAGTATCTGTTCAGGCTTCTGGGTGAGCAGGGAAAGTGAACATCACCCTATCTGCAAAGTGGGCAAAGAGCATTAGGGAGGTTTTCCAAGCAGTGCTTTGCCACACAATGAATGATGTTTTTATTTCACAGACCCATAAGTGGCAAAATTTGGTTTGGGGAGGAGGGAGAATTCAAAAATCTAAAGTCAGACACTGTTTTGCAAAATCAACAATTTTATACCTATCCAAATGGAACTGCTACCATTAGGAAGATCCCCAAATATCCTGATTTCCACAGCAGGCAAAGAAATCATAATAATGAATGCAATGACATCAAAGACAGACCATTACCTGTGTTCATAATTAATGTGATCATGGTGAAGCAGTGATGCTAAGATATTCACTGCTTCTTTTTGCAAAAAATAGCTGTACCCAGGTTGTTGCACCCATATTCATAACACATAGGAAGAGGCAGAAAATTGCAAAACAGTAGCTAATATCAACTGCTTCCATCCAGAGAAAGCTGTGAACACACTGTCTGATGTTCAGAGGTGAAAATGCACCAACAGTTTCCATTTCATCACTTTTAAAATCAGATCACTTGCTCAGGTGCTGCTGTGATTGATAATGCCAGTGTTTGCTTCAGAAATGTCCAGGCTCGCACCTCTGTGAAGAATATCCAGGACTAGGAAAGAAATTTTGGCCTACACTGCATGTGAATGAAGTGGAGCTCACACTGTGGTACTGATTATTTCAGGTCTGTGGAACTGAAGAAAGCTCTCTCTCGCCACACGCAGTATCAGCTTTCACTCAAAACCCTCCCAAACAGTAAAAATTTTGACTTGATTGCAGCTGCTAAAGCAGGATTAAATGTACAACCAGTGTACGAATTGAGATCCCTTTGACTCTGAAGAGAGCCTCGAGCAATGATTCAAAACTACATGAACTTTCAACTTCAGTTCACTTAGGGCTGTGGGGCCTTCAGTTGTAAGCTGTGTTTTTCCAAGCCTTTTTTTTTTTTCCTTTTCTCTTGCTACAGGGTTCATTATTTTGCAGAGGATGGGTCTTTCTGCCCTGCAGGGATCTATCTATCACTGCTGACTCTCCGCGTCTTCTCCACATGGAAGAAGTAATTGGATTGTATTTTCTGCACATGACCAAGACAGCAGGGAAACCCAGAGCTGTAAGCCAGACAGCCAAACTGTCTAGAGGGTAAGGAAGTACCTGATGCCCAAGAAAACTAAATGTGTGAGTCTAACCACAGGATCTTTCCTTTCTTTCCGTGGAGGAGCTGGGACATGCTGAACTGCCTTCAGCAGACTGCTCAGGAAGGTGAAGTCTTCAGGGAGCAGTGAAAAACATAAACAGCCAAATAATCCCTGCAAAAATGCAGGCCAGGGGCATTAAATCCTGTGAATATACGAAACAGTATGTATGCTGTGGGATGCTAACAGTTAGGACATTTCTTAAAGCTACAGTGCAATTACTGCAAAATAGAGTCGCTTTTTTCCATGCCAGGGCCTCCATGTGCTACCACGTGGCTGGTGCATATGGTTATGTAGGAGCACCTGCAACAACTCAGCCCAGAAAAAAAGGCAAAAAACCAAAAAAAGGCCCTTATTTATTATATTTCCAGGTAGGGTTGTATTTATTGTTATTATAATGCTGCGAAATGCGATGTTGTAGTCTTAGGCCTTGTGCTGTGTCTTTATTTTCTAATGACACCAAAATCCTGACAATATTGTATTTGGGGAAAGTGTTGGGATTGCCAAGACTTTATGCTGTAAGTCTTTAAGAATTTAGTCGATGTATTACTTTCCCTCAAATGAATGCCTGCTTGTCATTGTCAGCCTTCCACTGCTTGTCCCCCCCTCCACCTCCTGAGATCCAAGCCTAAAAAAAGAATCTCTTTGGAGCTTGATGTGTTGCTCGTAGCTATGTTAGAGAAACTGTACTATTCTGGGAACACTCAGACTTCTCCAAACAGCTCTTCCAGCAGTAACATCGTGCATGGTTTTCATCTCAGCCAAGAGAACTTTCGTTGGTCTCCTATCAAGCCCTACCAGCCAAACCCCAAGTGCAACAGGGAAGGGACTGCCTTACACCCGAATGTCGCCCTCAAACTTGCACTCATCATCATCATCATCAGGTTTCCTGCACAGGCTGATTTGTGCATTTGTCTTCAAGAAATATTTTGTCAACCTTGACTGAAATAAAAGCACTGACACAGGGGGAAGAGTGTCTACAATTATTTTCCACTTATAAAGAACACAAATCTGCATGATGAGCCAAATTGTCCGATTGCAAAGATTATTTGTTACATGAAATAGCTAAAACAGCAGAAAGAAGCCATTCCTGGAATTTATGAGGAAAAAATTCTTCTTTAGAGCAGCAAAACACAGCCGTTGTCCCACTCAGCATATTAACACTCACAGTAAAATATGGCAGTTGCAAAAATGTGGGGGAGTACAATTAAATCAGTATTTCTTAAATAGGTTTGGAGTGTGCAAGCTGATATTTTGGAACAATAATGGAGAACATACAATGTTCTGAGCTGTCAGAGTTTCTGAGGGGGCAGATTCAAAGGTTTTGCGTCACTTAATGCCTCTCAATCTGCAGATTAATGGAAGAGGAACAAATGGGACACAGTGTTGTACATGCAAGTTGGATGAGTTATGATTTGTTTTATTTTTTCCTTATTTTGAAGAAAGTCCAAATTTTAAATGCTGCTGTCATGGAAAACTAAAATTACACAGTACCATACACAGATCCCCTATGAATAGTTTGAGCCGATGCATATATGTGTGCAGGTATTTGTGGTGTAATTTAAAACAACGTCACCCCAAGCTAAAAAAAGTTAAGGAAACTTCTCTGAGAGAAATTCTTTTCCTCAGGAAGAGGATCTACGGTAATGAAAATCAATGTGACAGATAGAAATAGCATTTAAACCTTTACCAGCAAGAAATGACACATCAAAGAAGTTAAATTGATCTTCCAGCCTTCTGTCCCAAATATCGCTGCTGCAAGATGAGCCTCCCTTTCTTTGTGCTGACAACTACACAATGTTCCTGTCCCCATCAGTGTACATTGCATGCTGTCTTTGCCACCACCCTCTCTCTCCATCTCTAGACATCTGAGCTACAGTCGAAGATTTGGATTAAAGAGGAGCAGAGTTTTGCATGGGCAGTGATGCTGTCAAATCAGTGAAGCACAAGAAATGTGGACCCATAACTTGTGAGCAGCCACAGACACTGGGATTTCAGCAAGCAGCATGACTGAGGCTAAACTTGGTATCATAACAAAGCGTGGGTCTAAATAAAAGCTGCCTTAAACTCCCTGGAGGTTTGCCGCTTCTACATGAGGACTTGTCAGAGAGTAGCTCTCCTACAGAAGCAACCATACCAAATATAGCATGCTGGAGTAAATGCAAGAGGCAATGCTCAAAGAACACTAAAAATGTTTTGCTTTCTTCTTTCCTTTTTATTTTTTTTTGTCATGGATGCCATATCTTGGGGCATTTGTGTATTTGTCCCTCTAGCTCTGTGTTTCCCTCAATTATTGGTACAACACAGCCATTTTCAGAGCTCCAGGTCTTTCCTGAGGCCATGTTTTGGTTGGAGATACTCCGTCGTACACCAGCTCCAGAGAAGCTGGTGAGCAATTTTCTCTCTCAGCTGACTGTCAGCCACCAGGAGACCCCAATTATAGCACCTTATCTGCTGGTCTGCTGTTGATCAGTTGCACAGTTACTCTTGATTTAGCTGAGCATTCAGGCAGGCAGCAAGGTGCAGCTAGAACAGGGAGCAGCCAGACACAGTAATACAGACATTTGCCCACTTTAACAAAATGGTGTCTTGTTATAGAGTGATTGAATGGCTTGGGTTGGAAGGGACCTCAAAGATCATCTGGTTTGAACACCCAGGGACATCATCTGGTTCCATGGGCAGGACACCTTCCACTAGACCATTTCCTGCCAATTTCCCAGCTGCCCCTTCCCTCCCCGCTCCGTTCAGGATGGCACGTGTTCCTCACACAGCTGCTGTGACCGGCAGGAACTTCTGCAGGGCCTGTAAAGACAGCAAAGTAGTGACCTTACCTGGAAGCCTAGGTACACCAAAGCTGAAGGCAAAGCTCTCCTGGTACACAGAATGCCTGGATTTTCACCTGTGGGTTTCAAAGCACAGCAGGCAGTGGCACTTGTAAGGAAGCTTATGGGAAGTTTCATTCTGTGGCCTTTTTATTCCACACAAGCTTCCTCCTCTGCATCTTCTTTTTGTAAATTTTAAAAAAAATTTATTTTGTTTCAAGTTGCTCAAACTTCAACACACAAAGCAGAACACAGTGAACCCCTTGTATGTCAGTACAAAACCCTTACTGGAAATGGTTTTGACTGAAGCTGGGCCAGCTCTCCCCTTCCCCTATCCATGACCCTTTCAGCTCCCTGAGGAGTGGCCTTGCTGGAAAATGCTGCAAGCAGCTGAGTCTGGTGTGGCTCCTTGGCAAGCCAGAATAAAGCACAGCCACACTCCTAAATTCTGCTCTGGGCTGAGAGAGGGATAAGATGTCCCAGGATTTTTTTCATCCCTACAGAGTACGTTTCCACGCTGCAGAATGTGGGCCTGCTTGCTATGGGGAGGGACAGAAACTGAGCGACACCTTCCCTAGTGACCCTTGCTGTGACACACCCCTGTGGGTGCCAGGGGGGGTTTGCCTAAAAAAAACCAAGGCTTTGGACTGCTACAAAATGGGAGATGTCCTAGGAGAGTGTGCATGCCTCTGAATGATGGCTGAGCCATCTGTGTCCACCAGCACGGTGGAGGTCCCCTGACGCTTCAAACATCAAAAATCTCAGTTATAAGTCCACACCTTTTCATTTTAAAATTAAAATAGTTTTTGGAGTAAGAGAAGTACATTCATGCTTGCGAACAGTAGAGCACTTAGAATCTTTTTCTCTTTCAGTGCTAGAAGAGAGAAGGGGTCAAAGCACCAGGAATTATTGTTTCTTGGCTAAACTCTTGTAGACTGAGTTTTGGTCCAGAGTGGTGTTTTTTGCATGACCCAGTGGTAAATTTCTGAACAAAAAATTTTGCTGAACAGAAGCAATACTTGTGAGAAGCATTTAACTCTGGATGTGCTGGAGGTGGTTTTGAAAACTTCTGGTATCTTTTCTTTCCTTCTCAAAACAGTGCTTGCAAATGGATTGAAACCTTCCTTGGGGATTTCTGTAACAAAGTGGGTAAAAATTTAAGTGGTTCATAATCTCTATGGGAAGAGATAGTATCAGGTAGAGTAGGCAATTTGAATTACTTAGAGCAATGATGCTTTTGAAAGCCTGACTTCATTCCAGTGAAAACTAGTTGGTAGCAAAATTACATCCCAAAAGCTCCTCTGCATACTCCCCTAATGAACTTCTGATTTACATGCAGTTTGTAGATATGACTTCTTTCTCCTAATGTCATTTTCTTCCTTTTATTCAAGGCAGATTTCTGTTTTCGGGGGAAATATTGTGTAGTGCGCATAGCCGCTGTGGAGGAATTATTGCAAATACCTCATTTGTAATCCTTTTGTTCTTCCACTCTGAAACCCCACGTCTCACTTCTCCATGGAGGAGAGGATATTGTGTGACTTATTACAAAGCCTAAAGCATTCTTAGGATTAACTTCAGCTAATCACTAAAAATATGCCTTCTCATTTTGGAGCTGTTGTGACTCTCCAGCATGGGAGAAGTACTTCCTACTTCAAAATCCATTTCACTTCTAATTTCTGTTTCCCTCCCAAAGGCTGGGCCTGGGCCTCACCAGCATACCTAATAATGGCATCAGGACTAAGGACATGAGGAGGATGAGGTGTCACCCAGCAGTGAAAGCATGCCAGTACAAGGATCGAAACCAGAAGTTACTGGGCTTCAGCCAAAGGAGGAGCAGGGAAGTTGCTGAGGTCTCCACACAGGTGTCTGATAACAGTTCCACCAAGGTGGATTTGAAGCTGTGTCACAACTCAGCCTCTTCTCCCCAGTGCCTGTGGGGGCAGCTTCCAGCATGACACATCCCATCTTTGACTCACCAGGTAAGGCTGGGCAAATATTGGCTTCTTTTGACATACAGTAACTTTGTTGTATCTATGACACAATATATTTATGTAATGTTTTCAGATTATACATGACTATGGGCTGGAATTAGTAGTTTGTTGAAGGATAATGCTGAAGAAAGGGATGTCAGATACTGTGCTGGGGTTTAGAAAAGTGATTACTAATCCTATGTTTTCCAATAAGCCACTCTGATTTACGGCATGGAATAAAAGTTGTCTCAAAAAATAGGTGAAATAAACTTGTGTTTCGAGGCATAAACAAGCTTCATGAAAGGTTGGGATAGGAACAATATCCCCTTCTGACACATTACTTTATAATTGCAGAATATGAAACTGCTTGCATCGTTCTCTGAAGGGTCTAGTCCTGGCACTTTTAGACACTAGGTAAGTAATTTTTGAAATTTATAGGTTCTTCAGCATCTTTCAATGGAAATATAGTTTTTCAAGGATATTTTGCACAGGTCAATTGCTATGTAGAGACCAAGAACTTCATTTCCTCAATCACACTTCATGATCACATTAGAGGGAGTTCACAGATGCCCAGGGACTGATGAGCCACATGAGGAAAACCATGAGACAGCTCAGACCAAGAATCAGATTCTGTCTGACAGTTTTCTAACACCTGATGTCTTTAAATCAATGCTTGGTTTTTTTTATTTTTTTTTTTTTATTGCAGAAGACATGCTTCAATTCAGCTAGAAAATAGGAACTTAAGGAAAGAGTTTAAAAGTCTGTGGCAAGCCTATAGGGACTGATGTACGACATGATTGTAATGTTTAATTCTAGACTGAAAATCAATGATAGACAAAGATTCATATTTCTAAGAAAACAAAGACATAAATCTACAGCCATTTTGGCAGACGATGTGCAGATTTCTCCTGGGGAATGTGCAAAGAAGGCCCACACCTACAGAAAGGCTGTCCCAAGATTTTGTCACCTACATGTATCGTGAAGGAATTTTCTTCTTGGCTGCTCAGAGGAGGATTTTTAACGTTTGCCTCCCATTTACTCCACAACATTTCATTGCTGAGTAACTTGTACTTCTTCACACCATTTTAATTTGATGGCATGTACGAGTAATGCAGAGACCTTTCTTTCCTAGGGGAAATTAAGAAAATAATTCATTATTTCACTCAGTAGCTCAACCGAATTCAATTTGGGCTCATTCTTTTAGGAAAGGTGTTTACCTAGTTCTGCCAAATTAAAATATGAAAGGAAAAATGTCAATGATACTGACTATCTGGTCATCGCAATTCTTAGTTCTTTCATGCCATACTTCCTCCACTGAAAATTTTATTTTGCAGAGGGAAAAACTAACATAAAGTCTTAGAAGGGTTAAGTCACATCTGTAATTTCTGCATGCTACTAAATACTAACATACACATATGTGCATGGAACAAAACTTTGGCAATGAAGTTTTCATATTGATTTAGTTTTTTGGTTTCATTTATGAGATTTTATTTTTAATTTTTTCCTTACATTTACTTCAATGTGTATTTACCACAGAAAAAGGTGTAATGACAGGGCAGGAGTGTCAGCTGCATTCTGTGTCCCTAAGAGACAGAGAAAAAACATTATTTGGAAATTTCTATGGCACAGAGCCCTGCTGGCAGCTGCTGGTCTCATTCCTATCCCTTACATGTGGTTGTTAACACAAGAACGCATAAGGGAATGGCCGAGGACTGGAGAGGCCATGACCAACGTGAATATTGATTCTCTTTTTCCTCGGTGTGACTGCCTGCACAGAAAACATTGATCACCAGTGCAGCCTTGAGAGAAGGCTGGATGAATTCGTGGAAGAGAAAACCCTCTGAGAGCTACTGAATACCCTGAAAATCAGTCTGGCTCGGGATGTATCTGGGCTGCAAAAGGCTGCAAAGTACTTGGAGGGGAGAGGAGAGGCTGCTTGCACTTCTCTGGTCTCACGCTCCTCGTTCCAGCATCAGCTTTGGGCGTTAGCATTAGCTGTTCTTATTTCATTATGCTTTTATTTGCTGCTGGCAGGAGCTGAGGACTGGAAGCTGCCCAGGATGCTGGCTGCAGCCACCGAGACACCTCTCTTTCCCCAGGGCTGGCTGCAGCGCTGAATTGACCAGCGCTGCAGCTGGCCACTAAGAGTGTTTCATGTCCAGAGCAAATTTTCCAGAGTACCTAAATGGCTTGGAACTGCAGGTTCTGTTGGCCAAGATCAAACAACTTGTGCATATTGGGAAGCTGCTTCCAGTTAGCTTTCTCTCTTTTTATCTCTCTCCCTGTGTTTGTGCATTTTCAATCATGCAGAAATACATAATTTAGCTCCACTTCTCTTTATTTAAGCAGACAAGGAATGGCGAGCTTCAAAACTGCAGAATACCTTGAAATCTTTTCAATTCAACCATTCTTTTTCTTGTAGAAAAACATGTATTTCCTTTTTAATTTTCAATCACGTTACCTGGTGCTGGTAACAGTACCCACAAGCACAGCACACTAGATGGATAGACTGCAGCAAAACGAGTTACATGTTGTATTTAGAAACAAGTACCTTTAAAAAATTTACCTGTCTGCCAAGACTTGGAAAAACGAGAAAGTAAGTTCAGCTCAGTACACAGAGCAGTTCCTCACTGCCTGACTCTCCTTATGGCTGCTGGGAATGCCTGGCGTGTCAGGTAACACATGCTGTGCAAGAGTCAAAAAGCCCTTTGTTGCTTGTAAAAATGAAACAAACTCCTTATTGGGAAAAAACCTCTTGTCAGAGGTATTGCAGCTGCAGATGATGCTGTAGCCATGCTTCTCAGCCATCAGGCAGAGTGCCTGCCAGGGACCAGCTTTCAGCAGTGTCGGCAGGTAAGATGTGCAACAGGGACTCTGCAATCCCAAAGAGACAGATCCACTTGTTTTGCGCCAGAGCATCCTACCTTTCTTTATGCCTTCATTGCCCAAACAACACACACTAACAGCAAACATTTTTTTCCATTAACATTAAAAAAGCAATAATTGAACAATAATTAAATATACCTATTTAATTGTTTACAGTCTGTTAAGTCAGGAGAGCCCCTGCACTGTTTTGACCTCCACTTCTCTCCTGACTCATTTGCAGCTCTGCTGTTTCATGTTGAGAGATCTTTCAGTTTTGGCTTTGCCCTGCTGGTAGCATCTCGTGCCGTTCTCTCCTGGTGTGACTGCAGCTGACTGCCTCTTCCTGAGGAAAAGCAATGATTTTGTGAGGCTGTGGTGATCTGGTGTGGCAGGTGCTGTACAGCCTCAGACAGGAGGTCTCGACTAGCAGAGTCTCCCCACTGTCTAAGACCTTACAAGCTGAATGCCTTAGAAACCTCCTCTTGGGCTGGAGGGTGGCATCAGATGCTGGGGCTCTATCCCACTGCAGCGTTTGTAACATCTGGCTGATGCCATGAGTTATAGCAATAAATGACACCACTTCCAACAAACATCTCCAGGGCTTTCTCAGACTTCAGTCTCTAATCTCTCAGGCTTCCTGTGCCCTGTATCTGTCTATAATGCTTTAGAAATGAAAATCCTAGAGATTTTGACATCAAGGATTCATGTGAAGCTGGTGCAGAGGCTGGTAAGAGGCAGCCCTGACTCTCTGGGCCCTGGAGCATCACATTCTCTCTGTTTTTTGAACTGAAAGTGAGAGGCTATGGAAGGGTCAGACAGACATGCATATGGTCCCGCTGTCCTCTGTGTCCTGGGACTTGGTGCACAACTGGAGATTACAGATGCAGCCCTGAAACTCACACCAAGCTTCTGACCTGTTGTCACCCATTATTTTATGCAGCATAGCATGTCCAACATGACTGTAATGTTTTCTGTCTTACTCACATCCAGCTCTGTCTCCTGCTTTTTTTAACTTCTCTCCCAGGAATTTCTCTTAGGCAGACGTTTTCTTCCATTATTTACACTCAAATCACATTTCAGCACTGTTTTGCTACACGTCAAAAACTCTAACCTCACTCCCTTTGCACTTACGGCTCCCAAAAGCCGAGGAAGCTGCTCCGAGGAAGCTGGTCTCTGTGGAGCTGGGGCAATGAGCTGGGGTGGCTGTGCATGTTCCTGTTATTGAAAGCAAACAGACCTGTCCAGGCTGTTTGACCTTTTTCCCCAGGGATCAGGCTGGGCAATCTCCCTGCCAGCTCAGTGTTTTCCCTGTCTGAGAGTGTTTGCTGTGGGCACTCATGCTTGGCCAGAGGATATGCTCCATGGCTCTGTCTCCCAGATGCTCAGCGTATGTTGCATAAACAGTGTCAGACCTTTGCTGGAGCTGCTGGGGGGCTGCTTGAGAGAAATGCTGGGAATTAGCACAGGCACATGCCACAGTGCCCACTGTGGGCAGTGCATTATGGTGATTGCCAGAGCCTCCCTTTTGGGCTCTAAAGGTTTTGCAAACAGCCCTCCTGTGTGGCACTCAGTGCAGCATGCCCGGCTTGCTGTATTCCAGACATTGCTGGCACTGCCCTCTCCTTACCTGCGAGCTTTGGAGGCCCAGTGACATGTGTTATTCTTGTCTGAGCATTCAGCAGTGACCTCTTTGTGATGCTGGCTGATCTCTCCAGGGCTGGATCCGTTTCTCTCAATAATTTCACTTGCATTCTCGAATCCCACAAGTAGCTCTTGTTTTTAATTAGGGGCTCCATAATGTCGTCAAAGATATGTGTAGTGTCAGAGATCTTACATCTGAAACATAAGGCTCCCTTGCCCATCATTCTTATTTTTGGTTTTGAGCACAATTACTGAGTCCCTCTACAGTCTTATTCTGTCCAGGTCAAGCCTTCAGATAACTTTCTTGATGGTTCAATTGTTCCAAGTATTATTTTGAAAATAATTAGTGACTCTCTCAGGTCATTTGTCCTCCTTGCTCAGTGAGACAGTAAAAAGTTTACTTCCATGTTTTCTCACTCTCTTTCAGGACCAACTCCATGTATCAATTCCCTGCTCACATGAACATTTCAAACTGGCTTTTTGAGCTCTCAGTGACCCAAGCCCCTTCTGGCAGTTTGCCTGCTTCATTTCCAGGCTGTCTTTCTGTGTCTACTGCACTGGCTGATGACATAAGCTCTGTCCCACCTCTCAGAAAGGGACAGTTTATCTCCAGCAGCAGTTCATCCCTTTGGAGTAGCACTGCTACTGATGTTAATAAGAGAGAAGTTCTGTCAGGGCCTGTAGCAAACACCCCTCAGGTAGCTGCAGCAATGAGGAAATATTTAAAGGTGAGCTATGTCCTAATATCATCTGTTGGAAAGGACTTTATGTTTCATGTACTTCATGTTATTGCTCTGAAAGACTAAACGAGGGTGCACACTACCAATTGAAGTGCTTTTGGAAATTAAATCCATGTTTAAATGAATTTGAAACTTCTAATGCAAAATTGAGCACTTAGAAATTTTGCATCAACTCCTACTTAATTAAAATTAATAAGGTTTCAGAGAGTTTTAGTTGGGATAGATGAGGAAGGAATTTGGCCTTAAATGTGTAATTAAAATACAATTACATTGGAAGGAAGTAATTACTGAGGTTGTACCTCAAAAGCATACCTAATGGGCTATCAGGAGAAAAGGTTTATGCGTTTGGTTCACCAGCTATATAAGATATAAAAGGATGTAGTCACTGAAAGAAAGAGATATTAGCAAGATCATTTAGGGAGATAGTAGCAGCTCTTTTATGGTCAAATCACTCTGGCTACATTTAGCGAAGGGACTGTTTCATCTTAGTTTGGGGTGTACAAGCACCCCCACAAGTTTTCCTTCTGACACATTTAGTTGTTTCCCAGCTGTCTCATGGGGCTGTGGGAGAGGGAAACATGGTTCAACCGGTGTCAGACATCTCTGGATGAGGGAAATGTTAGCACTGAAAGAGAACAGCTGTCTGATATTAGGAACTATTTGACAAAGGAATACTCAAAATGGAGGGCCTAATCTAACCCTGGTTAAAACCGTGGAGGGAATGCTCATCGTGGTCCCTGTACCAGTCTGCATGGAGCCCTGAGCATAGAACCAGAACTGTGGTGCCAGTTATGCACAAACCTACACGTGAGGGTTTTGTTTTTACATTATTGCCCTGGCATGCCTATGAAAAATGGTTTAATAAATATGACATTCCACAACGTGCACAGAACAGACAGGTTTGGGAGGCAAAGTTGACTTGTGAACATTAAAACTGAAGCCACTTTGTGCTCTGTGGAGACAGAACAATCCATCATTCATTTGATTATTTTTGTTTGTTTTGTTTTGCTTGGCTTTTTTTCTATTTTTTGGGTAATGCGATAGGGTTTGGTTTTGAAGTCAGTGGTGAGATTTCTGTTGACTGTACTGGAGTTTAAATCAGGTTCATAGAAATAAATGGATTATATTTTATAATAAACTATATAGGTAGTCAATGATGCAAGGTTCGTAGTCCCATTTGGATAAGTTCCTTTTCAAAAGTTCAGGGTCATGGATTGCATTGAATGGCCTGGAACACCTGAATGTAACCCTGAGTTTAAATCACATCAGGCCGATTTGATTGTAAGATTTTGATTTAACCTTGTTTCTTCACATAACTTTCTGAGGTTTTTAACTGTGATTTTTGCAAGTACAGTGCGATTTGTAAAAGAAGGGTGGGAGAGGAAATGTGCATGTCCTGACTGTGCAGCGTCCGCTTTGGTACCATGTCATGGTTTGACCCTGGCCAAACGCCAGGCACCCACGACAGCCACTCATTCCCTCTCTTCTGCCACAGCTGGGTAGAGGAGAAGGGAGGAAAAAAAATATTGATGAAGGGGTCATGAGTTGAGGTAAGGATCGGGAGGAAACACATTCAAGGGCAAAAGAGGCTCAACTTAGAGTTACAAAGTGAATTTATTACTAACAAAAGCAGGGGAGGACAATGAGAAGTAAAATAAGCCCTTCAAACACCATTCTTCCCCCCAACCCCTCTCTCCTTCCTACTGACAGCACAGGGAGCAGGGCATGGGGGGTTTGGTCAGTTCATCACCGAGATCTTCTGCTGCTGCTCAGGGAGAGGGGTCCCTCCCCTTCTGCACTGTGGGGTCCCGAGGAGACAGGGAATGGCTCTGCTGGACACGGTGGAAGCATCCAGCAGCTTCTCACAGAAGCCACCTCTGTGGCCCCCCTGCTACCCAAAAACCAGGCCAAGCAAAACTAACACATACAGTATGAGACCCAGTGTAAGTAGCCTGATGTTTTAATCAACAGATACATGTTCTTGGCACGGAAGCGAATTTAGCACTTAGTGAAATACACTCTGCTGAACTGTTGACATTCGGTTCGTAGTCAAACTTTTATTGTTAAAGAGAAGCTGTGGTCACACCCTTTGTATTGAAGATTTAGCTCAGTAAAATAAAATTCTGTGACAGTAATTTCTCTCTACCCTTACATTCCCTGCAGCAATGTTTGTTACATGGATATGAAACACGTAGAGCTTGACTTAGCCATTCTCACACCAAAACCAGATGTCTTCAGTCATACTCAGCCAGGATGTTTTCAAGCTTTTTTTTTTTTTTTTTCCATTTTGAATGCAATACTTAAGATGTGGGATTAGCAATGTTGTGGTACTTCATCATCTAAAATGGTTCCCGCATTAGAGCTCCTGAGGAAGCCTGAGAAGGGGTGTTCCATGTACAACATTATCTGCACTTGGTAACAGGGCAGGACTGAGTAGAGTCAGCCTCCTGTGGCTGTAATAACACAAATGTTTTCTTCCCTTCAATAGTTTCTTTCTTTTCCTCCAGGGTCTTGTAGCAACTCACACCTGAAAAAAGCAGCCTTTATGTCTTCCTCAAGCTAATTAAACACAGATTCGAGCAGAGGAGCAATATTGCTAAGTGTCCATTTGTTAACTTGCTGGTCTCTGAAGATTCTCACGTTTCAGTCGTGACCGACGTAAGTGGCAGCAGAGTTCTCAGGCATGGAAACCACATCTGGAGAATTCCCACCTCTCAAAATCACAAAACTCTTAAGGATTGACATGGGGTGACATTAACTACCGGATCAAATAAATGCAGCAAAACCAGGCTCCCAATCACAAAGGTCACTGAAAAGACATACAAGTTTGGCTTATGCTGAGTTTTGCCTTTTGTACCCACATGAAACATTTTTTAATGCTTCCAGAGTGGGTGGAAAAACTTGCCAGAGAAACTAATGGCCTGAAGTACACAGCTGAGATGGGCAAAGACTACTGTTTGCATCCACACAGCATCAATACCAGCGTATTTTCAGTGTGACTTACCTCCTGCAAGCTTTGGCTTCCCTCCAAACAGAGGCACTAGTGGAGCAGGTGCTGTCCAACAGAGAGCACCATGATGGCTGAGCCCTGTCAGCTGCGTTCAGAGGTTGGATGGAGGCCCTTCAAGCTTTTCCACCTGTATTTTGCACCAAGTTCAGAACAATGTGATTTAGTTGATGCGGTGGTGTTTGGTCAGAGGTTGGACTCGATGATCTTGGACGTCTTTTCCAACCTTCATGACTCTATGAATATAAGTATTCACTGACTGACATCTATGCTGTTCAATTTACAGGATTGTGCAGGTCCTTAGGATTAGTATTTTATATCCTTTACATGGATTAAAAGACATATTTTCAGTCTAGGCTTTTAATTTGTAAGCCATGTATCTTGGACATAAACCCATGTGTATGAGGGGTTTATGTCCAAGAATATCAGGATTTAGCATCAGTTTTGCATAGGGCTATAGGATAGTGCCTACTTCCTTTTTTCCTTTTTTCTTTTACTCATTAAAGGCAGAACACAAATCTGTGCATTTTAAAGCAGCTCTCTGAAATTTCATAGCCAGATAATTGCAATCTATTGGACTAAAAATTAAATCTAAAATTAGATGTAAAAATCACAACATTACCAGTCCTGGATTTAAGGCTTATATTGCTGCGAATTTCTGCAAAAATATTTAAGAATCTATTTAAATGCTAATGGCCTTGTTTGCCATAAAACTGGGTAGTAGTCATACTCAATAGCTGCTTCAGAGCCATAATATTGGTCTTTCTTTCGTTGGACTTCACTTGTGACATTAAATTTAGAAATATTGCTGTGTATCACAGACCTATGCAAAACGGGGAGGCGTCCCTGAAATCCTGCAGAAAGCAGCTTCTCAAAACCTGAAATTGTTCATGTGGACTTTGAAAATCTGATTGTAGAGCCAGACAAGAACTTGTGGAACCCTGAGGAAGAGTTAAAGACAGAAGAACTTGTCTCTTCCTGCCCCGTACCTGGTGACTTGCTGTGGTCCCCAGCTCTGCCTGTGGGTTGTCCTCTATAGTTCAGACACATCAAAACTGGATCCCTCTGCCACCTTGGTGCAGTCCCTTTGGGGTGTGCTTTTCGGGGACCACAGGCACTTCCCAGTCTGGGTGCTGGTGGGGTTACAGCCCACTAGAAGCTCTCTCCATTTGAACCAGGAGCAGCTGCATCATTGCTTCTGAACGGCACGTTCTGTGACCTCTATCTCACCACCCAGGGCTGGGTCCGAGGCCATGTGATAGAGGGGACAGTGAGGTGGCTCCTTTGCTCAGCACACAGCCAGGGACCTTGTTAAACTTTGGATGTGAGTGTCTGGGAATAGCACTTTCCCACGCGTTTTCTGAAGCAGTCATGAGCAGTGCTGTACAAGGAAATGGCCCTGGGTCAGGCCATCCACTCAGACCTGGAGCATGTCCATTCACAGTCACTACCAACTCATTCCTGAGCTGATGAAATCCAGTTTGGTGTCAGGCTGTGTCCTCTGTCCAGGTTCTGCAGTGTCCAGAGACAATTGGTGTAGATTTCTGGCTCTCTGCTCTCCAGCTTTCATGCTGTTTGATTTTCAGGCATATCCATTTGTTACACCCATCCTAGAAAACTAAGATGTGACCATGGACACACTGTCATGTATACAGCACAAGATAATTGTGATCCCTTACCCCATTTTGGCCTGTGCTGACCAGCAATTCCTGGACATGATATAAGAGTCAAGCCCAGGACCATTCCAAATACACAGTGTAAGGAAAAAGTTGTTCAATCACGTGGGCAAGAAAGAACTGTTCTGTTCCAGGGAACAACTCCAGACATATTTAATTAATTGTTATTTTTGTAGCATTTGAAGCCACTTTCATTTGATCAAAATTGTTTGGAAACTGCCTAGCAAATCCCAAGGTCATTTGGGAGAACTGGCAGGGAAAAAAAGAGGGAGTGAAAAAGCAAATAAACACATTTGCCAGTAGCAGTTTTTGCTAAATAGCTGTGCTGGAAAATATAAAAGGTGAAGAAATCTTCCCTCCTGGCACTTGTGGATTGGGTCAAAATAGGGCAACCATAGGCAACCACAAGAATGTTCACGATCTGCAAAATATGTATGCAAGGAAATGAAAGATCTGGGAATGGCAAGTTGAAGGAGAGTGAGAAAGTTGCTCCAGTGGAGCTGTTGATGGAGGAAGGCTGTTCCTGGTGTGTCCCCACACAGGAAAGTGCACTCACCGAGACTGCTGAAACGCCTTTGGGCTTTCTATCAGAAGGGGAAACATGATTTTGCAGTGCAGTCCAGCCTGAAAGAGGATGGAAAGGCAGGACGGCGAGTCAAGCCCTTGTTAACCTGATGGTAATTTAACCTGTAAGACAGAGAGATAGGGCAGTTCTGCAGAACCACACACTCGACAAACCCAGCAGCTGCACAGCGCATGGTGCCATCTTGTTTGTACTGTATTTTGGCTGTGGTTGTACCCAAGAGAGTCATGTCATGGGTGTGGCTTCCCCCTGCTGGGTGTCAGGCACCCCAAAGCAGCAGAGGAATGTGGCCCCTGCCAGCAGACACTCACACCAGAGAGCAGAGACACCTTCACTCCCTTTCTGCAGGCAGAGGGAGGGATGGGCACCATGGCATTCCTCCCTTCAATGTCTCAGTGAGCTCCACAGCCTCGGATGGGACCAAGGTGTGGGAACATCTGCCTGCATCACTTCTGAACAATTGGAGTCTCATTTTCATTCTGTTGATTGTTCATCATGTTGATTGTTAGTGGGTTTGGAATTTAAATATTAAAGGACAGCTTCAGAATTAAGCAGGCAGAAACCTTAGTCCTTTTTCATTAAGAAAACATCTGGAGGCTTTTTTGCCCTCCTGAACAAGGTTTGAAAAGACAAGTTATCCTCATAAAATCTTACAAACGCCCACAGGACAATTTTACTTTGAAGTATCAATGTGACAGGGCAAAAGCAGAACAATTTGATACTAATGATTTCAGTCACCATCCTAATGCTTCATGTTTTAAAGATCATTTTGCAATAAAGACATCATGATTTTACAGTCACATTAGAATAATAAACCGTAGCACTTACTGAGTACTTTTCCTCTAAGACATGAAATAAATTGGAACAATAAGCGTTTTTCTCATTTTAGAGTTGGAGAAACTGAGGCCCGAGGACGTGACCTTCTCTTAGCACAGTCTGGGATAACCTCACCTGCCTCCTTGTTCCAGGGCTGCCCTTTGGGTCACACTGTCCCTCACCTGCTAGACCAGACAAGATGACTGATGACAACTCTCTGCAGGAGAGAGCAGATGCAGATTGATGTTCTCTCTCCCTTCTTTGTAACTTCAGGCACTTCACCAAGACATCTCAGATAGGAGTATTGAAAGTGTCATTAGGAAAAAAAATAACAGCAGAAAGAAGAAGTGTCAAGATCTATTCAGAATAGACAAGCTGAATACAATTCACCAGACCTGCTGATAATCTCTGGAGGGAGGCGGGGTGGCCACTGAGTCACATTTTCCCATCATTTTTGCTGGCACAGTCTCTGTCCTTTTGTCTTCATGACAGAAGCAGCAGTGTTGTCCCCAGATGGGGTGGCTGCATCTCACCTGGTCCCACAGCAGGCTCCCTCACTGGCATTGCAGTCACCAAGGGGTGGGGGACACACAGAGGGGCAGCTGGTGCTGAGCATCCCTTTGAGTGCAGGGAGCACAAAGGCAGGAGGCTGATGATATGTCAGATTTCTAATTAAGATTCACCAGTCTCCAACCTGGCTCAATTCATTATTCATCTGGAAATTTTCCTCCCAAACTTCCTTTTCTTTTGCTGTCATCCACTAAGCAAAGCTATTCTTTTCCCTCCCAGAAGCTCCATCCACATCTCTGCTAATATGTCGCCCTCAGATTGTGACAGAAGGGAAAGAAATGGTTACAAACCAGGTCCCAGAGCAGTCATCAATATTTACAGGAGTCTGACAATGACTTATCTTAGACCATTTACATTTAAACCACAGAAATGCAAATGAGCTGTTGTTTGCATTGTGAGCAGCAAAGATGGGATATTCTTTCACTAGCAGAGATCTGTTGCTCTTCCAGAAATACTTATTTTTGGTGCTGCCCTGGCATCTCACTGAAACATATAGTCAGGAAGTCAGTTAGGAAAAGCAATACAAAAGACAGAGTGGGTTTCCTAGCTCAGAAACAGGTGTAGGTTGCTTGAAGTTTTGGCAAAGAAAGGAGGAAAAACTCTTCGCAGCGGTTGTTCACCATCAGAGCCTCTGCTGAGTTCTTTCATGGCAGTTGCCCAGTGAGCCAGCGAGTGCTGAACTGATATAAAAGATTGATCCAGATAAAATATTTAGGGGTTGACATGATTAAATATGCAGGGTTTAAAATGAACATTTCTCTCTCCACTGTTCTTCTCCAAAACACAATCCCATATATTGCACACTGTGGGTAAGATGGCATGGGGAACAAAGGAGAGAGAAGGAAAATCTATATAAACTGGGGGCTCTCATTTTGGGCCTTCAGAGAAAAGAGAGTTCTTACTGATGGGGGTGTAATCCTCAAGATGAGGTTTCAATGCAGGGTGCCCACAGGGAGGAGGAGTGCTGCCTGCCTCCCTGCTGCCCAGGGAAGGACCCTCAGGTGCTCTCGCTGTGATGGTCATGCTCACTCACCGCAGCATCCTGGCCCTGGGACACTTGTTGAAAGCTGTCCAGAGCATCAGATGGCACATCAGAGAGCAGAAAGCAATTTTAGCCACGGGATTGCTTCTGGTAGCAGCGCTCATTACCAGTTCAAAGTTGTCAGCCGCCCAAACTGACTTTTATTCTCAGATAGGGTTGTTGCTGGTTTTTGTTTTTTTCCTTAACACAGCAATCTTTATGCTAGGCGTCATTTGCAGAATTGGCTGGAAAGATATAGATCATCATCCCATCAAGTTCCCTTGATCTGAATCTTCATGTTTATTTGTCTTTGCATGACTGAGGAATGCACTCAGAGCTGCTCTGGGAGTAGAGGCTACCCTCAGGAATAAGGAAAAGTCCCATGAGTGAAGAGATAATTTCACTACATCTTGGATGTGTGAGATGTGGGAGGACAACCCCCCTTTTTTTACTGCTTGCTTATGTTGCTGTGTATGAGTTATTTCCAAATGATGAAAGTGTTTGCCAGGAGTAGACAGGTTGTTATGAATGGCATAGCTTTTGAATTCTGCTGATAATTACCCTTCTTTCCTGTACATTTGTTCCTTCCTTTTATTTATTTTTTTTTAAATTTTTATTTTTAGGGCCCCTATCTAGTACATTTCTTCCCTTATGTGAAAGACTTAATAGTCCATTGCTTGATTTCCATGCTAATTAGGCACGTGGCTTCTCTAAATAACTACCACATCCTCACTTACTTAATATGTACTTTTATACCCTTAGCAATGATCTGATAACATTGTCAGAGCAAAATACAGAACAAGAAACTGCGGGGATTCGATATCAAGGAGGACACTATAGGGACTGTGTTAATTGAGGCAATCAGCAAGATTAAGATAAGTCTTGCTGCTTCCTCATATTGGTCTTAATGACACAACACAGACCCCAAAGCACTTTACCTGCTGTACAATGTGGTTAAGTCGCTCTCTTCCCCAGGGTGTGTAATCTAATCTGCTAGATAAAACACTTAGCAGACTCAAACCAGCTGGTGTTAAAAGCTGTATTTCTAAGATACGGCACCTGTGTAAGGTTTTAAAGACTACTAAAAATAGTGAAGGCCGATAAAAGTTGTCCTTTGGTGTGGATGTGCGTGTGTTTGTGGTGTGTGTGAGCGCACAGGCTGGGCTGACCTGGGCTGATGCTGCCCCAGCTTCAAGAACCAGGCTTGCCCAAGTGATCCCCAGGGGTCTCTCTAAATAACGTTTCCTTGAATTTCTGATGGATTCCATGGGTGTGGATGAGACACAATTTAATGTTATAATTTTTTTAAAAGACTGTTCCTGCTTAAAAAATATTGGCACTCCCCCCCCCACCCCAAGGCTTCTTTCTACAATTAAAATGGAAATATCTGTGCAACAAATGACTTTGCATAAATAGGCTTTGAATAATGGAGCTGTTGACAAGTAAAAAAAAGGCACTACCCAAACCTTTTTCAAATCAACTCTTGACAGAGTTCTTCAAACAGAGATAAACATTGCTCGTGTAATGATTTGCCACACGACCTTGCACTTGAAGTGCCAAGCAAAGTGAAAAATAGCACATTCAAACAAGAAAAAAGTGCTGATTTTGATTCCCAAAATAATGTTTTTGTAGATGGAACTATTTCTGCTATGGACTAGCCTGCACATACAGAGAGAAAGTTGAGATTTTCCTTCAGCAGTATATGACATTTCCCTCTCAGCTAGATAACTGAGAGGCTATTTGGGCTCACTAAAAACACTTCTGCACATCTGGGAGCAATACAGCTCAAAAGCAATTTGGGAGGAAGGATAAGTCTTGCAGTCGAGGTGGAGGATTAAAAAGGAGAGCTCAGTTCAACCCTGCCCTGACCTCTGAGCAAGCCTCTAAGATTCCCATTCCCATGAGTCTCTGTGGGTCAGGGATTCCTATTTGACCAGAGACACATTCCATCTTCTGTGTCATCGGAGTCCTTGTTTTCCATGCATTTATAGACAAATAAGAGGAGTTTGGGAAACAAGCAGGAGGAACTGAAAGTAATCCCTGATGGGAAGAAATCCAATATAAGTGGCCGGCTGAAACCACCTGGGGGGCTCTGTATGATGGCAGTGTTAAAAGCGCTGGGTAAAACCTGCCCAGGCTGCAGGAGGGAAGGTGGCAGGTTCCTCTCCATTGCTGGTTTGGGGATGGTGGGCACCTCAAAGGCAGCAAACCTGCTCTGCCCATGGGAATGGCTTTGTGCACACACCTATGAAATCAAAATTGTGTCCTTTAGGGAGGAGAGAGCCTTTGCAGCCCCAGTCTTGGTGCAGACTGGTGTCTTCCTTCAGCACTGTACTGTGTGACAAGGAAAACTCTGGTGAAGCTTAGGGACAGCTGCCATCACTGCCCTGATGAGCTCTGTACCTCCAAGTGCCACATACACTCAATAGTTAAAGACATGAGTTTCCCAAACTGGAAAAGTTACAAGTGAAACTGAGTGTAAAAAATTGTTAGGCAGAAGCACATATTAAATGGCCAAAAAGCCATTACTTCACAGTAAAGGAGCTGAATAATATTGGTGAAAAGCACATTCTCTTTCAGTGGAAGAATGAAGGCAAGAATAATGAATTAAAAAGCAATATGCAACATATGGCAAAAAGGGGGAGGTAATAAAAATCCATATAAATAAGAGTTTATGAGGTGTAGAAAATTGATAAAGGATACTAAAGAAGTCAGAAAAAACTTCATGTCTGGTCAGACTTTGTTTAAGAAGAAGGATTTTCTTGAAAACATATAAATAATAGTAGAAAAACTATCAATGCCATAGAGTCATTACTAGCTGAAGACAGCCCAGTCATTAATAACAATGAAGAAACCCCCAAAACTGTTCAACAATTGTTTCTGCTCTCTATTTGGAATAATGTATTTTCTGACACATTACTAATTAAGAAAGATTTTGAACAATTTTCGCTAGGGTTAACCCATTTTTTAAGTTGGAAAGTCCACAAAAATGGCCCACAAGAGTCAATGCAGGATATTTTTAGCTTGTGTATGTAAATTTTTAATATTAATATTAATATTTTTTATAATGGTGACATTCTCATAGTGCAATGTCAATACTGTGTAAAAATTCAGAGATAAATGAAACCATGCAGGTAAATATAGTCCAGTTTACTTGATATCAATATCAGGCAGAGTATTGGAGAAATTAATGGAAACATTTAATTAATAAGGAGTGAGAAGAGAGGCATATAATCAACATGGCCATGCTGAGAAGGAGTTCGTGATTTCAGCCTGACCACCTGGGATGGGAAATGTGGTTACTGGAGGGTGACCAGGCAGGACCAATCTGTTCAATGCTCAAGGCTCGAGCGTCCAGGACCAGCACAGCAAAGACCAAGGTGCTGCTCTCCTTCATCCAAGACAGATTCTGTAATTCCCCTCTCCAGCTGTCCCCTAACCCTGCAAGGGGTGGGTAGTTCCCCCTGCTGGGGGTCATGCAGTGATGGGCAGCAGGGGGGAAAAGCCACAGGAGCCAGGGACAGAGTCTGAAAGCGGAAGGTAGAGGAGCCTGGTGGCTCCTGGTGGCAGGGGTAGCCTAGATGGGCAGGGCAGTGGATGCAAGAGGGCTGGGGCCGTAAAAAAATGCAGGACACTGAGATAGGGGCAGGGGTCAGGGGGCCGGAGGCAGGAGTGAAGGCAGCAGAAAGGCAGGGGGGGTTGTGGGAAGGAATGCAGAAAGTCTGAATTTGTCAATAAGAGAGCATTTTGTGAAAGAGCTTCATCCTAGGCAAAAGATGAGACAGGCACCTGTGGAGAGAACAGTCAGGTCTTGTGCCATGGTCCACATCACTGTCACATGCATGGTCTTCATCTGAAAGGCAAGCATTCAACATTGGCCAGTGAATCTCAAATGGCTTTTCTGTTTTAATTTGTCATTCTTTAACACAGAAAAGTCATTCAGGTAGATAAATAAGGTGTTTGTGCAGAAACCTGTGAAGACATAAATGAAATAGGGGCAGGAAACAGGGCAGCATACGTTCTTCAGGAAGTAAGGGGAGCAAATGGGCCATGGGATGCTCAGTTGGCAAAAAAAAAATAAAAAGAGGAAAAGAAGGAAAGAGGCATGTGATATAGACTTTAGGGGCTTCATCAAATGCCCTCAACCAGCTTTCATGAAATGATGAGTGTGTGGCTGAACTACCCTTCAATAGGAGTGCTCCAGCAGATTGGCGGGGAATAGAATGAAATGTCATTTTTCTCTTGGAGCTCTTTAATTCCTTCCTTTTGTTGAATCAGTGAATTGCAGATTTCGCTTATCAAAGGTCCAGGTTCCTTTGGAGCTGTTTGATAGTGAGCCATATTCTGCCTTGACTTCCATCCCAGGCAACCCACCAAGTTCAATGGCATCTTGTGGAGAGTAAAGGAGAGCAGACTTTAGCTTGATGATCTTAACAGAGTCGTGGCTGCTAATGAACGATGATCTGATCTGGTACATGTTCAGACACTGCTGCCAGAGTCTGCAGTGGAATAGACCGTCTTTAATGTGAAGATGCAAGTGATTTGTCAGTACATCATGCATACAGAAAAGTAGAACAAGTTTTCTCTTTTGTTTGGTTTTGTTCCCATTGAAGAGTCACTTGGACAAAACACACAACAAATAATTTGAGCATTTTAAGCAGTGGAAAGGTTTCTTTCCCCCCTGCTCCTGCCCCACCCCACTTGTTAGATAACATGGACAAGTTTTAAGACTCCTCTTATAAAATAAAGGATGGGAATGTTGCTTTTATAAGAAGAATTGCAAAACTGGAAATGATCCATATTTGGGACATGAATGCAAGCTGTTATGCAGATCAAAGTATCTATTTGAAGCTGAATTACTCAACAGCATCTATCTATGCCTCTTCAACACCTGCAGATTAGCAATGTAATCATGTGGAGGTTGCTATAGCTACATCTCTAGAGCAGGTGGAGTTCTCCGTCTCTTGGAGCATTATGTTCGTTCTTCGCAAATAAACTGTGTAAGAGTATATTTAAAATGCCACCTTAGTGGTATCAGCTCCTGTCTCTTGCTGACAGTGTCATGTCTGATCTGCCCTTACCCTATTAGTCCCGATTGTTTTCTCTAGAAGCAATGCCACTTCCATCTGAGCATCAAGCCTTCCCGGCAAATACACGTGAACAAGCACCAGGGCCTTGCCAGCCCAGACCTAGGAAGGTCATAAAGCAAGTGCTTGAGCTCAAGCTGAGGAGGACTGCTCAAGCACATCTAGCAGATATGTAGTCTTGCCATGGGGCTGATGGCATGTAAGACTTCAAGCTGGAGCTAAATACAGCACATAGCAAAACTACCAGCCTTCAGCAACAACACTTTCCAGGGTCTGACAAATGCTCAAACAGCAGGAGTGCTGGTTGTGATGGTTTTCAGCTGGTTGTTTGCCTAGGTCTCTTTCAAAACAAGGGCTCTACTCACTTTTTCTTTTTTTCTTTTTTTTTCTTTTTCTTTTTTTTCCCCGTTTTTTGCATTGAATACTTCAACCTTCTTGTTTGGGTTCCTCTACTGTTTACTATAACAAAGGGCTGTCCAGACGACCTTTCCTTCCAGCTGTCTGTCTGCAGTGACTGGCATGTGCTGTGACCCTTAACCCTCTGTCAGTCAAGACCACAACATGCTAACCTGCTTGAAAACTCAAAAGCAATCCCTGTGCAAAAAGCTGATAGTCTAAAAGAGCCCTGACAAGTAAAAAAAGAGGCAAGAAGCTAAGAAGAGAAAGTACCAAAGAGTAGATAAAAAACAAATCATGGGGCTTTGACTTGTCTAATTTTGTCATTCTCCTTGTTTGTCTTTTGCTCTAGCTCTGCATCAAATGCAAGCTTTTCATTCCCTAGTGAAGGTAGGGAAGGAGAGATTTCTTACTGAAAATTGACAACAGCAACAACAACAACAGAGGATGCTCTCTCTCCGTAGCAAATTTTAATTACTAGACTAGAAAGCTGAATATCAGAAAATGCTCCAAACATAACATTACTTCAATAGCTTTTCAATACAAAGCACAAGTTTTCCCCAGAAAGCCAGTGCTGTTGAAAGGATATTTAGCAAAAAAGTAGAAATTTTTGCCAATTTTTGCTCAACTTCATTCTCAGCACTGGGCTGTTTCTCTTTACTCCTTTTCCCTCCAGTTGTCCCTTAAGTCATGTCTTCGATACACTGACTCTTTAAATTTTTACAAATTACTGAAATATGGATGCTCCTCAAAGCCTGCTAACTTTTGCTTGCCCAAAAAGCAGTGCTGTAAAATTTATTTCTGTAAGTACAGGCAGATAAAAATATGCCATGCTGCTTTAAGAGAAATCCATCTTCAGGTCAATTGGTGCATTACATGTCATAGAATCATAGAATCATAGAATCATAGACTTGTTTAGGTCAGAAAAAGCCTTTGTTTCTCTCTCTATCTTCAGGCTGTTTCCTTTCAGGCAGTTTCTCCTAAATGTTCTCCAGACTGCAGGTACTGATGACAATAACGAAGAGGGCACTCATTAGGAGAGAGGCTGTTTAGTGATGGCCTTTCCATTTATTTCAGGAATGGCTGTTGAAAAAGGCGAGCCAGACAAAGGCAGCACAGAGAAAATCACATCAGCCTTGCCTTTCTTTTCTTCTGCTGCTCTCATGGTCGTAACCAGCAATCAAAACATTGCCAAACGCAGCAATGTGCATTCTGGCTTTGAAAAGGACATGGCTTTAAAGCACAGAAGTGAAGCCAGCGACAGCACCTGTGCTGTGAGAAATGGCTCCTCCTATCTAAGTGCTGAATTCCCATCAGGATTGAGCCATTGCAGAGCAGGAATTAAGCATTGGTAAATGTAAGACTTGGGAGAGGTGTGCCCAGTGGACAGCTATGAAAATTGATTAATTTGTTTTTTAAAGCTCCAAATCCAGGATTAGGGCTTTTTTTTTCTCTCTTTGAGCTGTTTTTTCTCTAAGGTCTATTAAAATTTGTAAACTGTTAATTTTGTACTACACCAAATTAGGAGTAACATTTGTTCATGATTTAGCTGCCAGGAACTTGATTTTGCTTTTTGTGGCCTGCCTGACAAACAAAAGGCACACACAAACTTGCATGACCAAGGTTTTCAAAAGCAGCTGGCAATGTGGGTGGCTGTGTTTCCCCACCCTGAGACTCCTGCAGTGAACTTCCTTCCCTGAAATCGGGTCTTCCTTAAGATATCGCCAATCAAGCAAATAAAAGACATCCCCCGTATCATTAGTCAATTTTAATGCAAGCTACATTAACCATCAAAAACGAAGAACATGGTTTCAATAATTGCCGCTGTGCCCCAATTGCCATGGGCACCTGCAGAACTTTTTCTGAAAGGGGAAAAACTCCTGCTGGGAAGTCTCCTGGATGACTTTGTTACAGAGAAAATAAAAGAGAGTCAGTCCGTTTGAAGTGCTAGCAATCAGTACTTGAGCTGAGGCAGAATCTTGGTTTTATCCCGAAAGAAATGCAAAGGGAAGAGCAAAGCGCACAAAACGTGGCACCTGTTTCTTTTGAGGGGGAGCAGAGTGGGAGGAGGAAGTGAAACGCCATTTCTGGGTATGGCACTGTGCTCACAGCCCCCTAAGTGGGCTGGCCATGGACACAGCCTGTGCCATGTCCTGCTCTGGGGTCCATCAGCATGAGCGTGGTCCCGTGCTAACGTGGTGCATCCACACCTTGCTGTGAGTGCAATCCAGAGGCCAAAGAGCGACTGTGGGTCGCCCACAATCTGCAGAGCAGCTTCCTTTCTATTCCCATTGCTATGGAAATTGTTTCTGGAGGCAACCCTAATTTTCTTTTCATCAATCAATTAGGGGCAGGCTTTGCACTGGGCTGTTTGTTTCCCCAGCACTGCTCCATTTGATATTATTTTCTCCATGACAAATTAACCACAGCTGGACCTGTCTGAAATTGCTAAGAATTCTCTTATATAAAGTGAAGAAAAAAAGGGAGAAGAAGACCGAATAAGCATGAGAAGCAGAAATAAATTGATATTTCATAGGGGAAGGAGTGGGAATAGCAGGGATCTGACAGCTGCTGAGAGAAGAGGATGTCCTCTGATTGCCTGTCTGGTCAGGTCCCACCATCTCCCAGGGTCAGGCAGCCTAACAGTGTGGTGCCAAATCCGTAGCTCCTGGGTGTATTAGTGGTGACACTTCTTGTTATGCTGAGCTATGTAACCAGCCAGGAAAACTTTCTGGAAAAGTCCAGTTGTGAGGTGGTCCCTAATCCCTTTATCACAAACTCAGTCAAGCCAAGACTCCCATGTTCTACACAGGAACATGTTCTCTCAAGGAGTAAGAAAAGGAGAGAAAAAAAAGTTCTTTTTTTTGCTACTATAGAAGTCGGGTACAAGGAGCTTTGAAATTCTCACATCATGTGCTCCCTTAGTTCAAACATATTTCATATTTTCCCTCTGCCTTCCCCGTCTTCTATGCTTCCTTGCCGCAACAGTCTCCCATAACACATTAACAGATTAAAAATAACCTTCTGCCACCCTTCATCTCCTTTGGCCAATTTAAAACTAGACAAACTGCCCCAGGCACTGTGGAGTAGAGGAAGCAAAGTGTGCACATGTGCGTGCATATGGGCTCTGACCTAAAGGGAACAACTTTAATAGCAAGAGGCAAGAGGTTATTTTTATTTCCAAGATGTCTGATTTTGCACCCTCCCTTTTCTGCTATTTTTTTTTTCTTCTGCTAAGACAATCAGCCAAAGGTCTAGAAAAGCAGTAATTATACTTACTGTGTGACAGGAACAATGATTCATGAGCAACAGGATGCAAAAAGACCCCATCAATGCATTCATCTTTGCTGAAGCGATCAGGTCCTCATGATTAGAGCTGAGTGAGCAGCAGAGAGAGACGCCTGGAAAGGCAGAGCTGTGTTTTGAGCTGGCCTTGGGTGCAGATATTTCTCAAAGAGTTGTGTGAAAATGGCTATTAGCTGCCATCCTGCACCCTCCGCCTCCGTATGAAGTATTTTGAGGGGACCTTTTGTTCAGAAGTGTCAGCAGGGGAGTGAGCACAGCATCACCACGTGCAGAAGCAGTTACAGTCCTAAAGCAATTGTCTGTGTGTGCTTGCAAGGGAAAGATGTATGGAATCCAAGAAATACAGGGGTTTGGAACTACATCTTAATATCACAGCTGTTCTTGCGAAATTATAGTACCTGCAATGCCTGTATGAGCAGGATGAGCCTGGACAGGAGCAAAAAACCTGTGTGGTTTGGGGGAAAGAAATGCTGTGATCTGTGTCCTCTGTCCACCCAGCAGCTGAGTGGCTCAGGACACCTGAGGTCCGGTTGTGTGGAAGACAGAGTGGGAAACTGGACAAGAACAGCCCCAGCACCCTGTTGGCACATGACACCGACCTGCAGAAAGGGATGTCTGGGCCATGTAGGTGGGCAATTGCCATCCCAGCTGATCATCACCGCTGTTTTTCTCCTGTGATAGAGCTCAGAATTCTTTTCAACGTGTCTCTTCAACATCTCCATAAACCTGGACATGGGACTTGGAGGCATACCAAGTATGTTTGCTGATGAAAGTAAATTGGGAGGAGCTGTTGAGTACCTCAGAGAGGCTCTGCAGAGAGACCTCAACAAATGAAAGGGCTGGGCAATCACCATTTGTATGAAGTTTAACAAATACAAGTGCTGGATTCTGCACCTGGGATGGAGCAATCCCCAATGAATGTACAGACTGGGGAATGAGATGCTGGGAAGCAGTGCTGCAGAAAAGGACCTGGGGGTCCTGGTTGGTAGCAAGTTGAACATGAGACGGCAGTGTCCTGGCAGCCAGGAGGGCCAACCCTGTCCTGGGGGGCATCAGGCACAGCATTGCCAGCCAGGCAAGGGAGGGGATTGTCCTGCTCTGCTCTGCACTGGGGCAGCCTCACCTCGAGTGCTGGGGGCAGCTTTGGGTATAAAAATATAATAAAGACATTAAACTATTAGAGAGTGTCCAAAGGAGGGTAGCAAAATGGTGAAGGGCCTCGAGGTGAAGCTGAATGAGGAGCGGCTGAGACCAGCCTGGACCGGGAGCGGCTGGTCTGCTCAGCCTGGAGAAGAGGAGACTCAGGGGAGAGCTCACTGCAGTCTACAACTTCCTCGTGAGTGGAAGAGGAAGGGTAGACACTGATCTCTTCTCTGTGGTGACACAGGATCCAAGGGAATGGCATGAAGCTGTGTCAGGGGAGGTTTAGGTTGGATATTAGAAAAAGGTTCTTCGCTCAGAGGGTGGCTGGGCACTGGAACAGCTCCCCAGGGAAATGGTCACAGCACCAAGGCTGACAGAGTTGAAGAAGCATTTGGACAATGTTCACAGGCACAGGGTGTGATTCTTGGGGTGTCCTGTGCAAGGCCATGAGTTGGACTTCAATGATCCTTGTGGGTCCTTTCCAACTAAGGATATTCTACGATTCACACAAGATGTTTTATGTAGCAACTTAAGATACACAAATCCTTGAGCAAGGATTTGGAACAGATTTTCTAAAACATTTAATAATTTGCTTCAGAGATCATTTGTGCTGGTTATTAAGCAGTGTTAATCAGGTTCAATCAATCTATAAATTGGGCTGGATGGCAGATTATAGAAATTTCTGGGTAACCAGGGTAGACACAAAATCTGTTTTCCCCATTGTGCTCCCTTGGGAATATGCAAAAATCAATCGCTCAGAAAGCTCTTCAATGCCTCTGTCCCCACATGAACTCTATTTTTTCCCAGCTGCTACTCATTTACCTACCAAGGCAAACAGATGCTTGCTGAGGTTTGCTGCCAATATTGTGCCATCAAAGGTGAGCTGGTGTCAAGACACAGCAGAGCATGTGCTGAGAGACTGAGCTTGTTCAGAAGCCGTGGTTTGCTTCCCCCGATCTTCCCACACATCTGTACTTATTCATCCATGCACACACAGCTAAAAGAGCACCTGTTGTCAGGAGAACCAAACTGGTGCGTCCTGTCTGCATCCCTCAGTCCACAGCTTCAGCCTCCCTTCCTCTGTGAGGTGCATCAAATTTCAGGGTAGACCAAAAAATGCTATTAATTTGGACCTATCCAAAAACTGAACTTCATCACAAAAGCATCTCTGCCCAACCTGTAAAGTGAGGAGGCTTTGGAGGATTGCTTTCCTCTCTGACTTTGAATAGAGCTGTTCATTGCATGTGGAAAAATATGACATCTTGTTATGCTCGTCTCTCTCATACTGCTGCACATCTACATCCCTGGCATAAATCAAGGACTCTAAGGTCCTGGTGACCTAATGTCTGTCTTATTTGCTACATAAAACTTTTAATGATGTATTTAGGATTATTTTTATTTTTGTTCCCTTCATCTGAATTTGAAAACATTTCCTGGCAATGCAGTATGGAATAAAAACTTTGAGACTGATGGACTTGGTTGCTTTTATGGGGGGAAGTAAGGACATTTAAGATCTGATAATTGTTCCTCAGATCCCGTATTTAGTTAACTGGTAATTTTCTTTCAGATTTAAATACTCTTCAGGATGGAATTAAAATAGTACTTTTCAAATTTAGTGCACATTAGGACTTGTAAATTCTCCACTGGTACACTAGCTGGGGGAAGATGCTCATTAATATCTGTTCTTTTCTTACTAACAATAATTCTTAAGGTCTGTTCCACAAATACTTTTTGCAAAATGCTTAGTGGTAATTTCCTCTGAGCACTAAGGATTATTAGGGTGATGAGAGAAAACAGTTATAGCCTTGGCTTTCTTTTGTTTGCTCTGCCAAATCACTCAGCAAAAAATATCAGCATCAAGATGGTAGCAGTCATCTCCCATTCCCCCACTCTGCAGCCCTGAACCAATAACTCCCATCTTTCCTGTGTAGGGACCAATTATCCCATGCTACTATAAATTCTTTCAAAATCAAGCCTTTCCCTTTGTGCATGAAAATGTTGACAGCATTGCTGAGCAACAGTGAGAGCTCCCAGCAGCACTGCTTTGGACTGCCCTGCTCGTGGGCAGAAGGTGGGGAGGAGCTCCCTACCTGGATACCTGGGATGGGAGGTGACCACTCTGGGAGGGACAATCCCACCCAGCATCCCACGGCTTTCCCTCAGCTTGACTGGAGTCAGAGGAAACCTCATGTCTGCGCCCACACCAGCCACGCTGCAGTCTTGGGGATCAATTCTCCTGGATAGTGTGGAGATTTCCGCCTGGTGGGCACTGTCATATTCTCTTTCTCTAGCAAGCAGCCTCAATTCAGGAAACGTTTCCCACCGATTGGGTATCAGCTGATTGGTACCGGAGTCCTGGGGCACTGGAGAGTCGGATGATGAAATGCCTAACCCTTAGCTGCTCACAGTCTCACGCTGCTTCCTCTCTGCAATAATGCTCCCACACTGACATCCATTTACTTATCTAACCACGGGATAACTTTTTGTCTGTTTTTTTCCTAAGCTGTTGTGGGATTTGTTTCCAGTAGGCGTATTACTTGATTAATGATCTTTCTGTTAACACTTGCTCATATTCCATATGGGATCTTCTTGGGTTATCTAAATGTACAAATACTTAAAACAATATGTTTTTTCTCAGCTCATCTTTGTTTTTAATAACACAATTTATTTCTCCCTCCTCCAAAGAAAAAAAGAGCATTTTTTAGCTTGCCCAAACTCACATTGAATGTTATTCGTCATTCGTGTTATCACCTTGTGCACTATTCTAAGAAAACAGAGCATGGACAGGCTCTGTCAGGAAGGGTTTTGTAATGTATTTGCCATTTCTTTTCTGTATAGACTAAAGACTAAATTTTGTGATGGCACATGAATTTGTAGACCCCATCTCTTTGAAATCACATCAGCTATTCAAAAGAGAGAAGCTGCTTTTCTTTCAACCAATGATAGTAGCACTTTCCTGGATACAAGTCGAAAAATATTTACATCAGTATAAATGAGCAATGTGTAACTATAAATAAAGAACACAGGTAATAAAGTGTTATCATTGAAGTTGAAATTAAAATTGAATCCTGCCAAACCCTAAACATGGATCGTGACAGAAAAATCCAGTATGGTTTGGGTTTTTATTTTTGTTTGGAGGTGCTGTAATTATAGACTAGGTAAAGGAAAAAAAGATTATACAGCAGGCATAATTTGCAGTGATTTCAGTAACATTCCTGATGCAATGCCCTGAAAAGAATAACTACCTGTGCATGGCATCTTTACATGCATCTACATCCCACCTCAGTAAAGTGCCACAGGCAGCACTTGCCTCTTAACCTGAGTGATGTCACTGGCTGTGTGACCATGGGCTGTGTGACCGTGGGCTGTGTGACCACAGCCCCTGTGACCATGCGCTGTGTGACCGTGGGCTGTGTGAGCATGGGCTGTGACCATGGGCTGTGTGACCGTGGGCTGTGTGACCATGCCTGTGTGACCATGACTGTGTGACCATGGGCTGGGTGACCATGGGCCTGTTTCCAAAGTGGATGCACTGGTGTCTGGTGGGTGACTCCTAATAGGATTGTCCCTGACCCTGGCTCCCTGCAGCTTGATGCCCCCACCCATGGGAGCCCCTGATGTAAGAGAAATTAGGAAACCCTAGGGCTGAGGGATGTGTTCACTGCTCCTAAACCCACAACATTCATCTCAGAGTAAGTTCCTTTATTGATGGGGCTTGGTCTGAGCACTGTGCTCTCCACTGGCAGAGCAGGAAAAGATTTGCAGCCATTGGAAATGCAGACCATGGTGGAAAAGTGCAGGTGGGCTCAGAAAGGCCCTCAGAGATGTTCACACCAAAATGGAAAGCGTTCCCTTTTAGTCCCCAGGAGTGAAGTCTCTTGTTGCCTTTCTGGAAAGCAAGGCTCCAGGCAACTTCTTGTACTTCAACAGCTGAAAATAAAGCCTTAAAAAAGAACATGTCAGGGAATTAAATGAGAACCACAAATTTAGCAGGGCTAGTGATTGCCCAGGAGAATATTGAGGTGAAATGTATAGAAAAGAGGGGTTTTGTGACAGAGTTAAGTGAATTACTGGTCCCATCCGTAACATCTGTTAGAGTCTTGGCTGCTGGCTATTTACTTTCAAAGAAATCAGCTTCCATTGCTGTCTGCTGAGGAGCCCTAAATCAGGTGTGCAGGCACAATTACCGAAAATTAATCTGTCAGCAAATCTCAGGTAATCAAGGAATCCTGAATGGGCTCCCCTTCCATACCCTTCTTTGCCTTAGGGATAACCTCAACCAATGGTTCTCAAACCTGATGGGAATAAGCAAGACAGGTACAGAGCAGACTTACTAAAAAGGTTAATGACACTTTAAAACATTGCCCACATGCTGGTAATGGCATCTGGGAGTCAGCATTCACACGGCATGTCAAATGGGGCTGTCTTTGCCTCGCCATTAACAGGATCAGGGTTATTTTAGTGCCAAACATAACCTGATGCCATTTTCAGAAGCACCAGCAGCCCCTCATGGGCAACACATGCCCAGAACTTCTTACACCTTCATGCAATAGCATGCAACCTTCATGTTCTGACAGGGCTTCAGTGCACAGAGCATGAGAGATGATTTGTGCAGTGTGTGTTCCTGAGGAATGGGCATGAGATGTTTGGTTGCTCCTTTGAGCTCAGTCCATTGTCTTGGGTCTCTGAGAAAATATGTCTTTTTTCATTAACTAGACCACTGTTTAGCTATGCCTTCTTTATTATAGATGGGATTCCCTCGAGCTTGTCCTTGCTCCTTCATCTATGCAAGTTTCTGTGGGAAATTGCTCATGAATATATAAAAGGCTATGAACAGGGTCAAGAAATGAGTATATAAACATTTCTGGGTTTCAGACTTATTTTGGGTGGTTTTGGTTTTTTTGTTATGGTGATCTTGCTTGTTTGTTTGAATAAAATTTTGCTCAAGGGATTGCTGCTGACTGAGGTTCGGTAGCATGTTCTTGCTTCAGTCCCTGCTCCGCACAGCAAAGACACATGGATGCCCATTGAGCCACGGCTCCTGATTAACTGCAGGGAAATGTTTCAGAGCTTTCCTGAAAGGGGACAAACTGTTACTCAGAGCAATGATTTCTGTACTGTCCCTTCTGTGAAACACGCAGGAAATAAAGCAGGTATTTCCTTCTCACAGCCTCTGTCAGAATTACTCAGAACACCTTTGCTCCCAGTGGATGCATATCTCAGATGAAAATGGCAACATAGAAGTTTAGGTCTGGCAAATATTTTTCAACTTTTTTTAAAAAAGAAGATATTAGGGTTTTGGGTTTTTCTTTTTCTTCATCTTCTCTGTTTTTATTCAAGTTTGGATAAGAGGGAAAAATTAAAATCCAATGGTTATATTTCATGAGAAAAGAGTATATTTTTCTTGTTTTTTAAAAAAAAATCCTGATTTCAGCTTCCAATTATTTATCCAAATTTTTTTATTCCCCTCTGTACCCAGGTCACTTGATTTATACTAGGCAATACGAGGCTTAACCTTACTAGCACTGAAAGCAATAAAATATAAAATGAATAGGTGAAAAGGGATAGCAAATCCCAATTGCAGAATTACCTGGAGTGTTCTGAGTCATGGGAAGATGTCAACAAAATAAAATTTACTTAATATTGATGAATGTGGCCATATTGTACCTGGAGAGAAATAACAATAATCAGCACAAATATTTAGAAAACATTAATAAAGGAAAATACCTTGGAGTTATAGTAGGTAATGAAAAGAGCTCCCATTGTGAGGAAAGCAATCACCTTCCTGGGGTGTATAAAGGAAATCTGCCATGTGACAAAAAGGGACTGATGGGTGCAACATTATGTGGTCTGAGTAAGGCTGGAGCACAGCACATGTTTTTAAGTCTCACTTTCCAGAAAGGACAGTGAAAAGTGACAGAGGACCCAAGGATAGGCAGCAGGAATGGTGAAGGGAACTGCAGGTGGGGGGTGTGGCAGAAGGCAATTCACAGGGCAGGAGGGAGCCCCAGCTCACACTGGGATCAGCACTCGGACTTTGTGTGCTGTCGGGATGGACCTTCCCTGCAGCAGAGATGGCAGAAGGAATTAAAAGTGGAACAATCCCATTTAGACACAAGAGAAATGACTTCATAATAAGGGCTATTACACCCGCAATAGAATAAGCTGACTGATGAGCAACTGAACATGAGTCACTATGGGCAGAAGGTTTCCAAGGCAAGACTGGGAAATGCAGCAGAGGGATTATTGTAGAAGAGGCCTCTCAGCATCATCCGAGCACAGCTGATCTAAAAGCTCCTCTGCTGTAATTTCCATTTGCGTTTCTGGGATCTCATAGGCTGCAAAAACATGACTCCACGCACAACAGAAGAGCTTTATTAATTAAATCCATCTGCCATATGTGATAAGCCTCGACTGTGATTGGGACAAAAGGCCCAGCCCTGCAAGCCTCACCATCACTGTCCCATCTGCTTTACAAGCATTTGCAAGTGCAGGTCCAGGAGCTGGAGACACTGCGTTTGAAGTCATCCGCAGAGGTGGCTTTTACCACACGCATTTCCAGAGAAGGCTGGCACAGCTCCTGCCTATTTTAAAATGTTTGCTTCTGGAATTCGCAATGCTTGTACCAGTTAAATACTAAATTATCATAAATGTAATTTACATGTTTCCCAAATAAGGGAATGCAAGCGGAGAAGAGCTTTTCTGAATGTTCATATTTCCAAATTAAAGGAATGTAAATGAGCCTGCTGTTCAATTCAGTGTGTAATGTGTTATTTCACGGTTGTCTCCTTGATATTACAGTCCCCCTTTACATTAGGCAATGTCATATCCCACCCAAATCACCATGAGATAAAGATGTTCCCCTTTAATGTAATAAAGGACAATGACAATATTCCAACACAGAAAATAGTATGCATTCTGATTTAGTACAAATGCACCATCTCCCACTGGAAATACTCCACCTTGTCCCCTCCACCACAACACACAGTGTTGCGTAGCACCTTTCAACAAAAAGCCCTTTGTGGAGAGATTCCCACTGCCTCCTCATCCTTCCCTCAGCACCCCACACCTCACGGAGGGAGCAGCTGCTTCAGAGCTTCCACGGAGCGCTCCGGCTCCTGGCAGCACAGGCGCGCTGCCGTGCTCAGGAGCTCAGACTGGTTCTTGCCAGAGCATTTCTGCTCTGCTTGTTTTCCTCCTGCTCTTATAGCCAAGCAGAGGGAAATGATAGGATGGCTCAAAATTCATTCATTCATTAGGTGCTGGTGACAGCTGTTCCCTCCCTCCCTCCCCCGTTATCTTTAAAGGAAAAGCTGGCACTCTGTGTAGCGTGGTTGAAGGGACAGTGGGAGGAGATTGATTTGTTAGACTTTAAAGGAATGATTTGTTAGACTTTAAGTCAATCATAGCTTAGTCTGGACAACCATAAAACATCTTTACTTCTACCAATAGGTGAAATTTATAGTGCTGCTAGCTGGAAAGTGAAATGCTCCCAGAGGGTGAGGGGAAATCCTGAGAGTTTCTTATTCAAGGAGGAATATGTTGCTCCTTGCTCTTCTCTGCCCAGCTTTACTTCCAGCAGCCAGCCATGTGTATCTGTTTTGGTGACAGCCCTTTGGTGGTGTAGGGACGCAGAGAGCACATTCCCAAGTCACAGTGGTTTGGGAATAGGCAGATCTTACCCCTTGCTCTTCCTGCAGGGCTGCTTCTGTCCCTGCCATAGCCTCAAGGTTTTCCTGGGTGGCTGAGGACAGCCCAGGCAGCTGCTCTGGCCAGTTCCTCGCCTCCCTGAGCTGCTGGATCTCTTGGGGTGCACACAGCACCAGGGCATTGCTGCCTGCCACCAGCGTGCCATGGTCACATCTCTGCAGGGCCCTGAGCAAAAGCAGCAGAGGAGCCTCAGGTGCCCCCTGAGTTACAGCCACAGACTTCTTCCTGCGGCCATCACTATGCCTCAGGCAGAGATTTCTCCCTCTGGATCCACCACCCTCCTCTCTCCGCTGGGTAAGGAGCTCCCAGCTGGGCAAGGACGCACATGTCCTTCTCAAAAGGTGACCCAGAGCTCTGGCTCCTTGTGCCCTCTGGAGTGCTGCCAGAGGCCATGTTTTGGGAAGAAGGGTGACTTCCTCACCAATATTACAAACAGCATCCAAGGCATGAAATCTTAGGGAAGTCCTACATTATTTCCTTCACCTCCTGACACCATAGGTAAGCTGTAAAAACCATTTTCTTGGACGAAGATAGGTGACCTACTAGAGTCTTCCAGCTGGACAATAGCCTATTGCTGTCCCCAGGAGCTTTTAAACTGAGCTGGTGTAGGAGTGGCTCAGTGTGGGCGAGCTGACCCTTTCCCATGTCTCAGAAGGAGCAGGCTCAGGACAAAGTGATCCCATTACACTGGATCCCTTTAACTTTCTAATATTTGCTTTGCCTACACAAGTATTACTTTATCTAAACACCACTCCTTCATGTGATTTGGCCACAGCCTGTGTAGACACAAAATTGCTCCACACACTGCTACCAAATTCTGACTGGGTTACCCAGATGTAATTGCAGCCCCCTGATGCTTAAATTCATGTAGTCATCCAGATTCACAGCTTTGGATCTGAAAACACTCACTGCTTTTAATACTGCAATTGTTCTCCACAGCCAAGTCCAAGGCAATGTGCTGAATGTGCAAAACACTGGGAGTTTATGTCTTACACTCAGCTCTGCCACAGGTTTCGTGCTGGCTGATGATATCTTGTCTTTCTTCTCTGAGAAGATGATGCTATGGTGGTGACTTGGGGTTTGGCAAGTTGGTAAAATATTTTTTTCTGGCTGTAAAACTGTGATATTCCTAGGAAAACAAGCCTTTCCTAGGAATATATCTGTCATAACAATTTCTGTGTGGCAGGCAAGTTTCTCTGGTCCAGGGGGAGATGTCCCATTTCATCAGAGAAAATGCTCTACCTCAGCTGTGGAGGAGGAAATGGAAAACAACTTCTTAGTGCTCCATGTAAGGCAACAGGGAGTTGGTGCAAGTTGTAATTCACAAAGGAGAAAAGATGAAAATCTTCTGCCCTGCACCATGCCACTGGGACAGATGAAGGGGTAGCATATCCTCCTGCAGAGGGTGGCAGACCCAAACCAAACCTGCATGAACCAAGAGGGAGATTTGGAAGTGCTATTTCCACCTTCCAGCCAGCTGCTTTGACACAAACCCATGGAGCCTGGCTCATCCCTCAGTGTGAACATCTCCCTCCACAGGAGCAAAATGACTGCAAGCAGCACAGTTGTTAGGGCACATTTAAATGCAAGGCCTACTCTGGGCTTGAAGGCAAATCCCCCTCAGCTTGGATGTGCTTAACATATGGTGTGCTAACGGTCTCATGGTTTTTATTAGCATTTTTGAAAGGCTGGATTTGCTTCTACTTCAGAACGGAAAAACCCTGGATTTTTTTTTTTAAATGAAAAAAACTCTATCTGGTTAGCCCTTATTCTGATCAGCATGAAATGCTTTTGAGAGTTATCAATGAAGAGCACTATATAAGAGGTATTATTCCTCAAGTGTCCTGGAAGATTTAAGATTTACTCCATGTGCTCTAAAATTGTCATTAGTTTGCAAATTCAAAACACCAAATATTTCAGACAGAACAAAGGCAGTGCTCTTCAGCAAGTACTAATTTCACAGGAAGTTTTAACTTCCAAGATTTATCCATATTTTAGCATAAGTCTCATTTGCAGTTATTTCATGCAGTTTTATGCTTGAAAAAACAGTCTTAGCTTTAGGAGATAGTATATCTTGTCAGCCTTCATAATGCAAAAACTGTTAAAGCTATTACTTGGCTTAAATGCCTTGGAAGAGAATTTCTCCCCAAAGAAGTTTTGCAAAACTTAAAAGAAAAATGGGAACTGAAGTTCAGAATGGAAATAATTTTGCAGCTGGAATTGCAGTGGAGGTGAACAGTATGGGCTAGAACATAAAATCCTTATTTCTTCTATTGCAATGCTGGAAGGCAAACGTTATTCACCAGAAAAGACGAAGATCATAAGCTCCAGCCAGTCAAATAATAAAAAGACTGGTTTCTAAAGGAGGTTTTCTTTCATAAACGGCACTGTAATGGCCAAGTTATTCCATAGTGCTGACTGACTGAGGCTCTCAATTGTTGCATTCCCTATGGCAGCACGAATGGACAATCAGGTTAGAGTGAGGAATTGTAAGTCTAACCCACGAGCCACCATTAGCAGCAGCGCGTCCCAACTGCAGCAGAGCCACCTTGAAAGTTGTCCTCCTACTCCTGTGAAGTGGCTGCAGGCCAAAAAGGATTAAATCTGCTGCCCCTCATTTTTCTGACAAAATGGAAATAAAGGTATCAAAACAGAAGTGTCCCAGGATCAATGCCTCCTGCTTTGATAATAAACATTCCAGCTTCCCTTCTGTATTTACTGCATTTACCATTTATGCAGCAGCAGGAGACCATTATTGTGTGACAATGTTCTGCTCTACTGACATTACCTCTTAATTATATCTTCATTAAAACCAAATTAGAAAGCGGTCAGGAAAGTTAAGCCAACTGAATTGCTCATTTGGCTGAACATCCCGACACTTTTTTTAGAAAAGTGATGCTGGCTCATGCAACAAAATGCTTAATGATCTGCCTCACTGCTGGGAAGTGTTGATTTTCACTTTAAATGGTGATCTTGCTGCTCAGTCACACTGCATTCATTCTGAATGGACCCTGCTTAGTTAAATACTGGCATGGCAGCACAGCTGGTTTAGCCCGTACCTGCGAGGTGATGATGCTAGATTGGGTTTGCTTCTGCCGTCTCTGACACCGTTTCTTCATTAAAGCTGCAGGCAGAGATAATCTGTGCCGTGATGAGTACAGAAAGAACCAGGGAATTTCATTCCCCAGCAGCAGAGTTGGTACCTCCCCTCCGCTCTTCCCTCCCCCGCACTATGATGAGGACAGTGACAGAGGGATGCTGGGACAGACAGCGGCTCTGCCAACCCTCTGTCCTCCATCTGTGCAGACGCCCTCTCTGTGCCTTGTGTACTGTGGGAGTTGAGTGGGAGACACCCCTGCTTCATGTCCATGTCTGGTCACATTTGTGCCACCAACATCAGAGCAGAGCTCAGGCATCCAGTGCTTCGGTTCCTGAGTATTTCTCCTATCCCCAGGCTGCAGCACCTCCTAACTAAAGTTGCTCTGTCGCCTGCAGCAGTCAGGTTCTTTGGGAATGAGTTGTAGCATCCAGACCTATCAGCTCAGGCATTACCTGTCAGGTCTATCCACAAGCCACCTGACAAATATCACCAGCCAGAGGAACCGGGGAGGCAGAGACAACCTACATGAACCTATAGACATAGAAAAGGTGCCACAATTGCCACTGCTTAGCAGCACACAGACACACTCCCTATTACACACTGTTCCTGTCATCTCAGTTAGCTGATTTCTAGGGAACCATCAATTAATGGCTAGGTATAGTACAAGGAAAAAAACTTGGAGAGGAATGTGATTTTTGAGGAACTATTCTACATAAAGCTGTGTAGGAGAGAAAAAAATACTCATTTTGAGCAGATAATAGAAATAGAAATCTAGAAATAGAATCAGACCTTATAGCACAGGTCCTCAAGCAGAGGGTTTGTAGTGTCTTAAGGGAGGAAAGCCAGAGGCGAAGTTTACCTGCAAACCTGGACAGCTCAGTATCATTCATGCTTAGCAGCTTTGACAGCCAGAAGCACATGGGGAAATGGGAATACTAGAATCATGGATCCCTTGGTTCCAGTGATCTGATATGCACTTGCAGCTGCAGTTTAAATAAGGGAAAAGATATATTTTTGGTCGGAAAATTGAGAGCAAAAGAAGGAAAGATGTGTTAAACACGTCTGGCTGCTCCTTGTTCAGAGTTTAGAGTAAGGGAATTTGTAATGGTATTACATGGATGCTACAGGGCAGAGCAGGGAGGAAAAAGAAACCTTGCCCTGTCAGAAATAGTCACCAGCTCTCCATTATGCCTTTGAAAAGCAATTTAATATGGAATTTCCAAAGAGAATCAATGCTGGCACTAACGCTGGGAGTCAGTGAGTGTGCCACATATTTAAAATGTCTGACATAAAGAGAAACCCCTGCAGTTTGGAGCCCTCAGTCCAATCTCTCTTGTCCCGCCCCCCCTCCCAGATGTATAGATGCAAGGAAATGACTCCACCTGTCACTAAGTAGGGAAGTCATCCTTCGAAGATGATGGTCTGCCCAGGATGCAATGGATGGATTGTGTAGCATCAGGGGTGGGGAAAATAACCAGGAGAAAAATGAGCCCAAGGAGGAGGACACAAACCTTTTAATCAAGGCGTTACAATGAATCTCTTTGGTTTGGGTACTCTAACAGAGAGGAGAAACAGTCTGTGTTCAGCCAGGCTGTTGTTCCTCTAAGGGCTATACCTTACGTTTAGTAGCTGTATTTTATAGATAATCTGTGATGCTTCATTTTCAGTTCAAAACAAACATGAATTAGAAGGTAAAAAGGCAGAGAGACAGAAAGCGAGAACATGTAGCAGAAATGAAGTTGATGCAACCATTTCCAGTCCTAAAACAGAGCAAGTAAGATGAAGAGGCAGCTGGTTTAGTGATCACTGTAATCAGCACGATTGACTGCTTGCAGATGACTAATTTTCAGTTCTAGGGATGTAGATTGAGGCTTACACAGCTCAGCTTTGTGCTAGCACTACAGGTAATGTAAGACAAATGGTCCGTGAATTCCTAATACCAAAGAGATTTGTGGATTGTAAGAGAGCATGGAATGTAGACTTGGGGTAAAGTTACAGAAATACAGATTTGGAATCAGATGAGGTTTTAAACAAGCCTTGAAGTGAGTTTTCTTTCATTTTAATTATTCCTCAGATCCATTCAGGCCCATCTGTATTTTAATCAAAAGTGATCATAACACTTTCATGGATAAATGGAAAATAGATCTTGATAGATGGTCATTATATCTCATTTTGTTAGCAGTTGAATAACCAACAAGAAGAATTAACTTAATACAGTAAGAAGTGAGGTTCTGAGAGAGAGGAACGAAGAGCAAGATGAAAGATTATTAAATTAAATGAGCTAAAGCTGCACTGGACGTCCTAATTATAACATAAAGAGGAACAGTGAAGCAGGGGACACATGAGTATCGACAGATGCGGATAAATAGCACAGAGGAGGAGGAGAGTGTGGGAAGATCTGAAGTCATTGTAGGAGAAGAGAGGTAAGACAGCACACAATGACAAGGTGCCTGGACAAAATATACTTCTCCTGTTCAGGAAGAATAAGGATGCAGGGAGCAGAAAGGCATAGGGCTGGGTACAAGCTCTGGGAGTGTGACCCCAGGAGCACTTGGAATGAGGCAGGATGGAGGTAGCACCATGCAGTGGCAGCACCTTGCAGAGTCCTCTGACTAAAATAAAACATTGCTGCTGTTTTGCTCTCATTCCACACTGGCATTACAAGCCCCTGACTGGGAGGGGTTATGAGGTACATCCTAACGAAAGGAAGACATTCAGTTCTGTGCAGGGTAGAAGCACATCACAGGAAAATACACCAATGTATTTTTTTTGCACTTTTCCTGAAAAAAACCCCAACATGAGTGCCAAGCACAACTCTGCTAAAGCGTAACAGGAGCATCTCCTAGAGAAACCTGAGCCACCTTGCTGCTGGGCACTGACAGCCCCAGTAAAGGTGCATCTATGTTGGTCTTCCACCTGGCTGTGTCAAGGAAAATCACCAATGAGTGCTGTTATTTACAGTCCCTCTCTCACTAGCCAAGTCTGGTCTTAACCAAAGACGCTTCTTACCAAAGGTGAGATTACAAGAAAAGGGGACTGCCCTCCAGCCCTTCCCAGGTCCTCTCTGGCACAGGTCCTTGGCAGTGGACAGTTGGCTGGGCTTTGTCACTGGTGAGCTACAGAGGCACAAAAAATACAGTGGTTTTGACATCTAAAAACTCCCTTCCAAACAGAGAAGGCATTGTGTGCTGCAACAACCACAGTGATGGCCTGAAAGGGAGCCCTGAAATAGTCAGGGAGAAGCAGGACTGATACACAGAGGAGGTCAAGGGTAGGGGACAGGACTGGGACCGACAGAAGGAGACTACCATGCCTTTGCCATAGAGCTGTTGTCTTTATCATGACATGCTGAGGGAAAATGGGCAAGAAGTTACAGAGGAAAATGAGTTGAATGAGTGATCTGAATGAGCCCATGCTGAACTTCCAGTTTTATGAGGAGCACTTCAGGAGTAGAGACAAAATCCATAGAAGAGAAGGGATGCAGAGAAGTGGAAAAGCAGAGGAAACAACACATAATAGTTACAGGTGAGACAAACTAAAACAAATAAGTGAAAATGAAAAATGGAACAAGGTGGTGTTTAATGACTCTACCTTTGAAGCTAAAAGGGCAATAGAGTCTATATTCAGCTGGTAAGTAAATAAACGGGAATTTTTAGCACATCTTTATTATGGGATGGCTCAACAAAGTGTTGGGTTTTTTTTTTTCCTCTACTGACTTCCTTCAAATCATAAGCATGTCTCTAAGCCCTAGTCCCCAGGAAAAATAATTAGGGTGCACATGTCTAAATTTTAGCTGTTGTTAGCAACTGACATCGCTGAAGTCAAAGGACCTTTTCCTGCGAAGCATCCAATTCTTCATGAAGAGCAGCTTCCTTCCTGCACTGGTTCTCTTCTGTTTTCACATGAGGTGTTTGAAATATCACCATTTTAAATCAAAACCATTAGTATGTTAGTACCTTCGCAGTGACAAATGTCTACATTATCCTCTTTCTTGAGTAAGGCATTGCAGCCACGAATTTTTCATGTCAAACCTAATAAAGTCACCCATGGATTACATTACACTGTTGACAAAAAAACTAGATTAAAGGAAAAGTATTTTTAGCTTTTTTAAAAACAAGGTTATCTTAAAAAGCATGGTGAAGCTGAGTGGTGGAGTGATGGGACACCATCACAAGCAATTCTCCACACAGTGGGTGACTGAGATAACCGCAGTTACTATTTATTTTACTTATCTACACTGAGCATTTCACCTTTAAATAACTTCATGAGGAGAGCAGTGGCAGTGCATTCCTCACCCATGTGGATGGTACATATCACAGCCACATCTGTGTGTCCACAGGATCTCTGCTGCTTTCAAAGCTCAGCAGGGTGGCCTGCAGACTGTGGGCAGCTGAGAGCTGGGGCAGAAAAGGGACTGTCCTTGGTACCTATCTTGTTTCAAGTGTGTGAATGAACCCAGTTTCACTGGGAATAGAAAGCCAGGATTTAGGGCAAATCCACAAAGGAACTCTCTGTGCCTTGCTCCGTATCAGCTTTGTTTAACTCACGTGGGCAGAGTGAAGTCAACAGCAGAGCAGACCCTATGGTGACATTATATGTGCAAGGGACAAGCAGTCCTGAGTCCTTGGCTTATGATTGGAAGAGTAACTGAAGAAACAGAATCCCACAACCTGTCTGTGAATGGGAACAGCACAAATTTCTGCTTCTTAGCCATACTTTATGCTTACGAAGACTGCTTACCTAAAATTTGGGTGAGGTTAACACTTTTTGCTCACTATCCAACACGGATCAATTTATGAGCTACAATAATAAGCTATGATTTGCATATACGTCACTTCTAGGCCTTCTTTTTCCTCTTTCCACATCTTCCTATATCTCCAAACAGCAACTGTTCCTATGACATTCCCATCCAATCCTTCCCATTTTTCAAATTTACTGCACGCTGACCTCATGCCTTGGTCCTTCACATCATAAGGATGCAAACCCTACTGGGTTCCTGTAGGCTCATTGATAAAAGAACCTCTGCATAAGCTCAAGGCAGGACACAAAACCCCAAATGGTTGCTGCCAATTTCCTCCTTTGATGCTGCTTCACAGGGCTTGAAGGAATTCAGCAGGACCTAGGCATTCAGATATGGGCTGTGTTTTTCCTCTGTGATAGGCAGAGACTTTTGGCTGTTAACAAATACGCTTGAAAATTAATCCAACGCTTTACATTTGAGTAAATATGATGTATTTTTAGCCTTGCTGGAACCCAACATCACTGCTTGCAGACGGAAGGATCTGTCACATTCCTGCAAGCATTTTTATTCCTACAGAATTAATTACAGCATCAAATCGAATTTGACTCTCCTCTGGCACCTGATTTGCAGCTGTAAGCCAGCAACTAGACACGATAACCCAAGTGAAGGGACAGAAGCCCAAGTACAGCTTGAGCCGATAAACAGAAACCTATGTTTTTGAGACTGTGTATCGCAGACAGCAGCACTGAGCTCCCTTTGGCAAAGAAAATCATCCTGAGGAAGAATTTATCTAGTGACTGACAGGAAGCAGTGGGCTATGAGCCTAGAAGATAATATTTTGGCTGGCTCATTTCTTCTCCTCAGAAACTCTCTCCTGTAGAGCTCTGTGCCGCACAGCACTTACCAGGGTAACTGGTAATGAGGCTGCATTTTGATCTTGTTTATACTTTGTAGAGGTTTTCCCTGTATATAAATTTACTTTTATAGACTACAGAAGATGAGTACTCTCTGATCATTCAGCTAAAAAGGGTTTGCTTTCAATAAAGAGCCTTCCTGTGCTGCTTACGCCATATCTGGTCAGGACCCAAACTTTTATCTGGTTGCCTCAGAACTTTTATACTTTAAATATCCCCTCACCATTGTGTTTGTTACACTTAGAGCGTTGTAGGTTCACCCTGAAAACAGAGGTGGACATCTTCCCACCTGCACATTTTGAAATGTTTTTATCAGAGATCAGATGTTATGACCATGTTTGTGCCATGATGAGCCAGGAGAAAGGAATGAGGTATGGAAGTGAACCCAATCCAGGACTCCTGACAGAAAAGCACCCACTGTCATTGTTCTGACCTTGCCCTTATTGAGAAGCAAGGCTGGGCACTGTTCTACTCTTGCAGGGCAGTACTGTCAGAGGGACATGACCTTTTCACTACTGATGAACGGTTGTTGACCAGAAAACAACTCTGCACAAAACTCCCACCACTTCCTAAATAAAACAGAGAGGTGGAAGTAAGCAGATATTCCTTGGCTGGCCCATTACATAAGTCCAGGCTGATGAGAAAGCCATTGCCAGCACAGCCAAACCAAGATCTGGGCATATGTTTCCACACAAGGGTTACACACCTGCTCAACCATGCTTTCCTTTCCCTGCTCAAGGTGAGGACTGAGCAGAATATAGAGGTTGCTGCACTCTGTCCTGTGACCAAAGAGGAATTAGGTTGATGGTGCCTGGAGGAGCTGTCTCTTTGCTTTCAGTCAAAGCTCTGAATTATTAGTGCTGTGTTAATAAAATCCATTAAGGTTATCTGAACACATCTTTCTGTAATTTCATAAATCACTTAACAAATATGTGAACTCAGCTGTGCTATTCCTTAGTTAAAACACATAACAGCTGACTGATATGCAGGCAAGTAACACTGCTGGTTAATGTAGTTTAAACTCAAAGGGCACATGGGTAAAGAAGAAGTCATCTAAGGACCAAAGTAATTAGAACAAATGATGCCCATCAGCTGTCGTGAATTTATGAGGGTGTGGGATTGGATTAAGAAAGGGATTTACCCCCTTCAGAATATCTTTCATTAGCAGAAAGTAAAGCCTTTGTGAGAGGGCACCACAGCAGCATCCAAATTGCCTGATCTGAAAGCACTGCTTCCTGTTAGCTGTCGATGTTTCCTCCAGCTTTTCCTAGGCAGCAAGCCAGCAACAAGCACATCCCCACAGCCAGCCCCGAGCTCAGCTGTCTGTGTGTGTGCATGGGCATTTATCATGTGTAGCCTTCAATTTGCTCCCACCAGACTGCCATTTTGGGACAGGGAGTAGAAGAGGAGGAACATTTAACAACATTTAGGTTCCCACTATTTGGGACTACTGTTTTCCCCGCTGGGTTGTGGTGTATTGTTGTTTCTTTGTGGTCATTCTAGCTGCTCCTCAAGAACAGCTTTTCCAACATAAAGCAACTTGGCCTGTAGGCTATGGCAGGTAGCTCCTCGGGCTCTGGGCTGGGCTCAGCAGGAAGGGATTTTCCTGGAACCTCGGCCCACAGGATTCACAAGAGGGCAGACCAAAGAGCAGTCAGAATATCTTCACCTGTCCCTTCACCATTTCCTCTGCGCCTCTCCCCAGATGACAGAAAGCTCCACGCTGGGGTGATGGACCACAGGAAATGGAAACATTGGATGGACAATGCCACACTGAGAATTTCTCATGCCTTATCTGGTCACCAGCCTCTCCCCACAGTCAGAGCATTATCTCAGAGATGAACTCTGTTGTGACAGCACGTAAAAGAGAGCTCACTGTGTTCCCCTGATAAAAGGGAAAAACCTTTCCTTCTGAGTTCTGTCATCCAGAACAGTGTCAAGTCAAGGGGAGAGGAGATGCCACTGTCCCCATGTATACACAGGAACTGTGGAACAGCAGGTTCAGTGATTTTCCAAATCTCACTCCAAGATGCTGTGAATGAGCCAAGGGAGCAGTGCCCAGGTACACAAGCATAACACGGTGTGCCCAGGGCACAGCCAGAGAGCTGATCTCCTGTCTGGGAAGGTCACTGAACTGGCTAGAATGGAGTGACAAGAAGAAAGATACTTTAGCAGCTGGCAAAGGGAAGATAGGAAGGCAGACCCCAAACAGCAATGCCTCAATGACAAGATGGTTCTTGGCTGGCATCGAAAAGAGCAATATGCTCACATCTCTCCTACACCTTTCTACAGCCAAGAAACTGCCTCATAGAATTATTATTGTACACCTGCATAGAAATGATTTGGGATATTATTAAGAGGCTGACTTAATCATCAGGATTTAGGGCATGGCTAGGACTTCTCCAAGGTGATAAGTCAGAGTGTACCAATTAGAAAGAATCAAGTGCAGCACCAGCTTTGATTTAAAGATCATCCTAAGTGAATCAGAAAGCAGATATGCCTTTAGTTGATAACAGTGAGGAAATGAAGTCTCTAAGATCTGTCTGGGAGGAGGGGTGGAGGAGAAATAGATTTAACTAGCAGCATCACCTTGTGGCAAACCGCTAGGGCAAAATCTGTTCTTTCATAAGTACATTCAGTTGCCAGGAATTGAGACTAAAGTCTGGGGCAAGTCCATGTGGGACCTGAGCAGAGGCTGAGACAGCAGGGACTGTTCAGCTTGGAGAACAGATGGGCCACAGAGACCTTGTCACTGCACATATGCACCTGATGGGAGGCAGTAAAGAAGATGGAAACAGGCTCTTTGTGGTGCCTGGTGGTAGCACAAGAAGCAATGAGGACTAATTGAAATGTAAAAAAAAAAAATTAAACATAAAAAATAAAAACATTTTTACTGTTAGGCTGGTCAAACATTGGGAGAAGTTGTCCAAAGACATTGTGAAGTCTTTTTTCCTGGAGGTGTTCAAAATCTATCTGGACACAGTCTGGAGCAGCCAGCTAACAGTCCTGAACCCGAGAAACCTGTCTAGCAGATAATGGGGGATTGGACTGGATGATCTCCAGGGGCTTCTTCCAACCTCAGACGTGCTGCTCCTGTTTCCTCAGAGCCTTGGTAGTGGGAAAGCTGAGAGAGCCCTGCAAAGGAGAGAGGCTTAAGGGTAAAAAAAAAATGCTTGTTTCTTGCAGCATACTTCCAAGTGGCACTCCCAGCTGAGTTATTACACTGGTGGCCTAATTAAACCATATCCTTTCCATCTTGGTGTTTTCCCTCCGTGGTTATCAAAGACAATGTTCTCATCTGCGTGGTACCATTCTAGCTCTAAATCTGCTCCTATATCCCTTCCAGCGCTACGTACAATATTCCCTGCTGCCAGAGGCAGCCACATGAAAACAGGACTTTAATTAGCAGAGAACATTTCCTAGTCTCCTCACCTCCCTCGAGCCTGTCCTGCATCTCTAAGGGCATCTGTCTATCCATTATTTACCACCATGAAGGCTCAGAGACCTCCAGCAAGGATCACGTTTTCAATGAATCGGGGTGTTCCCAAAACCTTTGATGGTGGATTATAGGGCTCCAGAGAAAGAATCCCGCTTCAGCTGAGAGCTTCAGGGCCTGCCTTTCAAAACAGGAATGTCAACAGTGTGAAAACAGAACACATGCCTGGAAGAGCCCCATTCCTATGAGTCTGGATCCTCACTCACGGAATGCCTGTGCAACTGCCCCGAGGGCAATAGACCTGTGATGACACACAGGAATGTGCTTGTTTGCCTGTATAATTTATGTCATTGTTAGGGGCTGTACCTGCTTTTACAGATTTCAGTTCTACTGAGAAGCCGAAAGATAAGCTGTAGCCCCTCTGTAAAATATGACTTTGGACTTGACCAACTGCAAAACAAGTAATAGAAAATGCACGATCTAAGCAACTATTTCTCATCTGTGTAAAGGCAGTGACACTGTGTGTCAGGCCATGGCCTTGGCCCTGGAAAAGTTATGCTGAACTTCCCTGCAGAGTTTCACAGAGGATGTTTTTTATTTTTTCTTGAAGTATTCTAGGTAGATATGACGAGGTTTCCTGCTGCACAACATTTCCTCTGAATGCATGTAAGCAGTATCCTCCTCTTCTGCTGAGCAGGGTACTTAAGTAGCATTTGCCAGCCAACATGAAAACTCCAGGAGCCTTTTGCTTTGCAGGCATTGTTTCTTCAGTTCATTATCTATTTATAGTTCTTGCCTTTGATCGATGTTTGTATTTAACCTTGTATTTCTTAATTTGTAGGTCAGTCTGCATTTACCATGGTTAATTTATTAGGGCAGATTCTTCTCCTCAGTCAGCTCATTGGGGGAGGAAAGTGTGTTTAGGAGCTGTAAATCATTCCAAACAGATCTCATCTAGTAACCTTAGTAACCGAGTTTTGTACTGGAGCAAGTAATATTTTTATGGTGATATTTTTTCAGTGTGAATAATAGAAAAGTAATGATAAAACAACACATTTGAGGATGAACTTGCCAATAAAAATTGCCATAAAAGCAGCAGCATTGTTTCAGAGCAAAATTATAGCCAATCCTTTTGCAGAACCTCTGTAAATTGTCTCAGAGCAAAGCTTTTCTCCTGTGTACACTAGAAGCTAATTCCTCTATTACTGGATCTTGTAATGCAGGCTCTTAGCATATTTTATAGAACCCCAAGTCACAAGCTTCGTTAAACAGCAATGCTTGCTGCTTTGATCGAAAGGATCATGTGGACTGTCACTTTCATCAAATATCACTTTCTATGATAAAGAAAGGCAAAGGCTTCAAAAGACATCTGAAAACTTCATATCAAGGTAATCCTGAAAGTCTGGATAAGCACTAGTTCTCTGCATGGCACTGCATCTAAAAGTGCCATTGGAAAAATCCTCATCTGGGCAGAGGGCACCCAGACTGCTGACTTACAAGATGTGATTCTTGCCCACTCAGGTGTCTCAGATGTCTAGAGCTACGTTTTTGCAAATACTTCTTCCTTGAGCTTCACACTTGGTCTATGTCCAACTATGATCATAGAATCATAGAATGGTTTAGATTGGAAGGAACCTGAAAGATCATCTAATTGTAACCCCGTCATGGGCGGGGACATCTCCCACTAGACCAGGTTGCTCAAAGTCCCCTCCAGCCTGGCCTTGAACCCTTCCAGGGATGGGGCATCCACAGCGTCTCTGGGCAACCTGTGCCATGGCCTCACCGCCCTCACAGTAAAGAATTTTTTTTTTAATATCAAATTTAAACCTGCTCTCTTTTAGTTTGAATCCTTTCCCCTTTGTCCTGTCACTAAATGCTCTTACAAATAGTCTCTCTCCATCTCTCTTGGAGGCTCCCTTCAAGTACTAGAAAGCCCGAATTAAGTCACCCTGAAGCCTTCTCTCTTCCTGCCTGAACAATCCCAATTCTCTCAGCCTTTCCAGGAGAGGTGCTCTATCCCTCTGATAATTTTGGTGGTCTCCTCTGGACCTGCTCCAGCAAGTCGACGTCCTCCCTGTCCTGGGGACCCCAGAGCTGAATGCAGCACTGCAGGTGGGGTCTAACCAGAGCAGAGACGAGGAGAGGAGCAGAATCCCCTCCCTTGTCCTGCTGCCCACACTGCTTTGGATGCAGCCCAGGATCCCACTGGCTTTCTATGCTGCCAGTGCACATTGCTGGCTCATGGAAAGTGGGAATTTAGCTGTGATCCACAAGACAGCTGATCTGAGAGGTGGTTTCAGAACACGCTTAACTCATGTCATGTCCTCAGACGTCACTCTCTCTTCAAACCAAGTTACGAGAGGAAGACAGGAACTTCTCTTACAATGGCCAGAGCCCATCTTCCCCTCAGCACTGCCCTGCGAGGGAGGAGACCTCAGCTGAGAGGGAGGCAGGCCCACACAGACCACATCTCACCTCTAGTCTACACCTCCTAATTTGTGTGGATTCAGTTCTTTCCAGACAAATGAGGGAGTGAAATCTTTCTGTCTTGCTTTTTGGGGAAACAGCTCTAGCCATTGCCTCCAGGACCTCTGCTCATTGCTTTTTAAGGAAAACGCAGAGAAGCAGCTTCTGGCCCAAGAACGCTGATATTCCTGAAGGATGAAATTACCATCCTATTGCACAAACACATCCCTAGGCTAGGCTGCTCCTCTGGTCAGCACAGGCCACGTGCTCAGTGTGCTGGCCTGGAAGCCCTGGCAGAAGCATGGGACTTCCCGGGCACACAGGTACCCAATGCAGAGCTCCAGGTCCTGGATTGTTCATCTCAGCATCGCGTGTTGCAGCCTCTGACTTTCAGACATACTGGTACCTTTTCAGGTCTAGCCTGATGGAGCCTTTCTCAGCCTGCTGTGACGCTTTGAATACGAACCACAGCCATGTTGGTTCCTCACAGACACAAGGACTTTGTTAAGTCAGCACTAAGTTCAGTTTTGTTGCAGGTCTTGTCATGCCACTATGTATGGGCTGAAGCCATTTGCTATTCAGTACAAGAACTGAACAATTACTTGGGCCAAGAACAGCAAAATGCCATGGAAACTGAAATGGGACATTATGTATTCACACAGGACAAGAGTCCTTCACTCTCTCTGTGCAGAAAGTGCCATCAGCTCTTGAAGAAATACAAGCAGTCAGAACTTCATCTTCTGTTTTATCAGAAAAATAGACCCTCCAGCCATGTCAGCCTCCTGGTACCATGCTCACCCAGGAAGGCTGAAAGGCCATCAGGACGGCATGGAGAGAGGCTCTAATCTTCTTTTGATGGCCTGGGTACTCCACACAGACTTCAGGATTACTCCCTGTGTGAAGATTGAGTCACCTGTGACTTGTGCAGCAAGATACTCACCCATGCCTTTTCTGGGACACCTGCTTTTCCTTTTGAGCCCATTTCTGTGCCACCTCCAGCAGCTGACCTGCTTGAGAAAGATACTCAACCCCACTTAGCTTCTCTGAGAGGAGCTAGCATCTTCTGCGAGTCACTACAGCATAAAGTCTTTTCCAGCTGGGGAGGTTCAGTGCCTTGGCTGGAGGATGGAGCAAAGCTGCCTCATGCTCCCATCACTTTCTGGTTTGTACATCTGTCATCATCAGCGTGAGAGCATAATAATGCCCCAGGCACCATTTCCAGCAAAGGACATCATCAACCCCTGCCAGGACTTTTTTTTATGCCACTGCGGATTTACAGAATGGACTTTTAATCATTTTTTATTGCTAATTTCACTTTTTATCACTCTGCTCATCTACTCAGACCATCTTTTTGGCCTTCTCTGGGCATGAGATGAGCATCCTATTTGAAACCTGAAGCAGCAGCAGGATCTGTGCCCTGTCTCTGCAAAGAGCAGGCAAGATTGAAGAAGGCACTCAGCACAAGAGGCAAGGCAAGAAGGAAGCAAGGGAGGAAGGGTAGCCTTAGAGCTAACACAGCTATTCTAGCTGGAATACTTGGTGGCAGAAATACTCAGAAGCACGTCTACCATTTCTTAGGTGCTGTATAATGTCAGACAGAAACAGCAGGAGCTGAGGGCATTGAGCATCCAGAAGTATTTGATCTTTTGAGATTCAAAGAGATTCAACTATATATATCTTTCTTTGCACAAAAGGGGAATCCAAGAACCTTTCTCAGAGTCCCAAAGGAGAAATGAGGGTGATCAGGGTAACTTTTAAATTTTGGCCATCATCCTTGAAGCTTTCCTAAGAGATTTTCTTGTTCTGACTACTTTTTCTTCCTTTAAATATAGGACTGAGTTCTATTTTACCATATAAATGTCACAAAAGCCTTACATCAGACCACTTGAAGTATAGTTCTCCCATGATATCAAGACTGTGAACTGAAGTTCGCTTTTGGCAAACTCACGGAGAGTCTTGGTCACTATCTGCTAAACATGTTAGGTTTCCAAATAATTCCACAAGCTGTTCCAGATAATCACACAGTATGTAGGTGAGGCAAATAGACTTATGACTTCTGTTTTTTTCCCAGCCAAGTTTTTAATCTCAGAAGTCATAACACCAAATCGCTTGGACATTTCTGTTAGTCGTGACTTCTAGACTGTGCTGACCTAACAACAAATTACTGAAGAAGGACACAGCAGCACTGATTTGGCCACAGTGCCGCGGAAGCCAACATAACCTCGCACCATATAGAGCATGGATTTTGTGAATGGGACTTTGGAAACATTCATGGTCTTATTGTTGTTCTCAAAGCTCACAAAGTCAGGCTGGAGTGCTTGTGCTGGTTGAGTTTCTACAAGTGGGTAGTGAGAGTGGGGGGAGAATGAAGGTGAGAGTCCTGTCTGTGTTTGAGCTGACCACCGCTGCTGGTGCTTTTGTCTAGCCTCTGTCAGAGAGTGCTAACAGCAGGGAAAGAGACTGCAGCTTGGAAATTTAAGTTCTTAAATTCATTCACTCGTGATCAGCCCTGAGAGCACAGAGGTTACATTTATATTAGTTTAATATTTATGAGCCATGAAACAAGATGTTTCTGGTGAATAAAAGGTGAACTTCTACGTGAGCATGTAAAACTGAACTCTGTTTGGCCTTGATAGTTTGAGGATAAAGTGTTGAACTTGAACCTAGAAGAGGAATTTGTGCAGACCCTCCTGACCAGAAAGGTGACACACGCTTGCCCATGTGAATTAAATTGCTGTCTTTAACCTCTCGGTGCTGCTACTGACACTGACATTACCACTTTGCTGCAAACAGTCCACCCCCTTTGTCAAGGAACTCCAGCTCCTGTCATCAAGGGCTTCATTAGTTTGAAATGAGGAGCTCTGACACAGTTTGGACTTCTTCGTAACCCTGACCTCACTGTACACTGTGAAGCAATCACATTACTTTAAGTGCTCCCCTCTTGTCAAGTTGCCTCCCCGTTACACTGATGTTCCTGTTTTCAAGCATGTCCTCCGTGTAAGGAGACAAATCATTTCTGTTAAATTAACTTACTATCATCTCCCCTTTTCTTTCACATCTCCCAGGAAAATCAAAACCAAAGAACAACAAAATCTTTTCCATCTGGCACATGGATCTGCCCCGCGGTGCACCAACCCCCAGTGAGAGAGACTGTGACTTTTCCTGCTGTTTGCAGGCGGAAGCAGGGGAGCACAGTTCCTCCCACCTCAAATTTCACAGCACTGGTGCAACTGAAGGTTCCAGTCACCCCCTGTAGCACAGCACCATTTCCAGTGTGCCTGCACTGAGTTTGCCTTCCTGAGAGGAGCCAGTGACAAAATGTAAAGTATACATAAGCCCAATCTTATTAAGAATGGCTTCCTGATTGCTGCCGGGTTCTCCTGGCATCTAATCCCAAGGCTGCCATCCTCTATTCCCCAATAACACACCCTCAAGTAGGTGTGGGTCTCCCACTGAGCCCATTGTCACCAGCTGTCAGGGACTGCCTGTACCTCTGTGCCCAGCCAGTGCAGCAATTGCACACAGCATTTGCACTCAGAGCTTCACACCTAATAATACTTCAGCGCCTCTTTAACTGCTTTATCCATTTTTGCCCATTTGCGAGCCTCAGGCTCCCGATAAGTAGATTGTAAGTGGAGCTTGTAAATTAAAAACCTACATGCTTCGGGCTTTTAGCATTAAAAGACCCCAAAGTTCCCCTAGTTCATACCATTTGCCATTAACATCAACTCCACTGTCAGCAGGTAAATCTGGTGGTAATATTTGCCTATTAAAAAGTCTATTGCCGGCTTCAATTCACTGGCATTATCGTTTTCCAGTGTTAGAGAGCAAGTTCAGAGGATTGCAAATACCTGAAAGTGTTCTGCCCAAGGAAGATAAATGTCCATTTTTAAATCAATGTTTGGTGACAGAGAACTAGAAAGGACTTAAAAGAAAGAAGGAATTAAATCTGTGTGTCCTGGTACAAACGAGTTGCTCTTAATGGGCTTTTCTGATAACGCACAAGAGGCAGTTGTGTTCAACCACAGCCCCAGGAGGTAAGAGCTGTATTCTCATCTCGACTCAGATATTGATCTGCTGGGTAGCCTGGGGCTTGCTGACTTCTCTTACTCCTCTCAGCTCATGGCAGGATGAGGAGCCAGAATAAACCCAGTGTGTTTGAACAGCAAGGACAGTCATCCTCGTGGCTCACCTTTAAAACACATATCAAACCCTTTTTTCTTTTGTTCTTCCAGAACATGGCCTATGTTCTTCTCTGGGAGATTGTTTTCACTGTAAGTTTTAACCAAATAAGTTCCTGACTGTGAACAAGATGGTGACCATTCTCTTTCATTCTCAGCCACGTGTTTGAGAAAAATGGAGAGAGCACATGCAAGCTTTGAAACTGAAAAACTGAGGTCATCTTGAATGCATGATATGAAAACATTTTGAATCCTTGTGATGTAAATCTCAAAATTTCTGACCTGCTCCATGGGAATACTACATATCCTACAGGAATGTTGTGAAGAGTGGCTCGAGCATCACTGGGACAGTCAGTCATTTTTGCAGGGAATGAATTTGGGCCATGTTCTCTTAGGCGACTTTGGAGATCTCAATTACCATGTAAGAACAGAATGCTGTTGAAATGTCAGACGTGTGGCAAGCCTAGCAGAGTGGGCTGATTCAAAGGCACAGGGCAGAACACTTCTGGAGCACTGAAGTTATGTTCGGTGCTTTAGGACATATGAAAAGCACAGAATAAAACCCAGATCAGATAAATAAGATCAACTTTTTTATGAAAGAGAAAGTTATATTTAATATTTCTCCCTCAAGGTTATAAACAGCTGCCACTCAGGCAGAATAGATAATACAACTCTCAGAATAATCCATGAAATCAGGAATTGGAACACAAACCTTTCCAAGCGTCATTTTTCCTTCTGGCTACCATGACTGCTCAGGGCTGCTGAAAAAGGGGGCTGCTGGCCCTCTGCAAGATGTGTTCACAAATTGCAGAGGAAGAGCCTGCCTGGAATGGAAAGGCAGACGGATATGTTAGAAAGATAGAGATATGCCTCCACAAATCACACAGGATCAGTTTATGAATATGTTCTGGTGTTATTAAACTCTCCTCAGATATTAATGGCATCCCACACTAAAAGCAGGGAGATTTTATCTTTGTTGGCAGGGATCAAATTCAGATTCTGAGCAAATTCAGAGGCTTGAAAAACCATTCAGATCTTTGCTAACTACTGTTTTCTCTCAGTAGCTCCACAAATTGACTGGAACTTGCCAGAATTCTGCAACTGTGGTTAATGTGTATACCCTCATGCTCCTCCTGAGCATGGAACCCTCACATCAGAGTAGTAGTCCCTTCCTGTTCTCACCTGCCCTCTGCTTATCCTGCTCCTCAGACTTCCTGGCTGCAGCCTCCCTGGAATACGGAGCAAACCCCATGCACACCCAGGCTGGGAACGTGAGTGCCTCAACGCCAGGCAATGGCAGGGATGTACACAGGGAGCTCTGCATTACTCCAAATTGTGAAGAACTGTTTCCCAAGGTCTTCTGCAGCTTTTAAGGTTTGGGTGGGATCAAGGAGGGAAGATGACAAAGCTTATGTTTCAACTGTTTGTGTGTGGAGAATCATTGCAACAGGGATGGCTGGCAGCACTGTGATGCTCATGTTATCACTCCGGCATCCGAATTCTGGCTGCAGATTTGTTCACTCTCTGTCACAGAAAAAGGCACAAGCACTGAAGAGCAGAAAACAGCTAATTAACTTTCTCAGTTGGCCAGGGAACCAAACTGATATGTTTCAGAGAGAATCACAGCCTTCAGGCGGAGACCGTGGGTGAGACGGATAAAAAAGTGGTGAAGTAAGGTTTTCCATAAGAAAACTAACTTGCTAGTGTACTGTGTAAAGTTGATAATGAGTATTGTCATGGCAGCATTCAGCTGAATCACTTCCCAACAAGCTCTAGAGCAAGCAAGCAGAAAGAGGCTGAACCTCCATTTTCTCTCCTGCGTTTCTTCCTTGGTCAGAAGTGGAGAATAGGATTAGAGCACAATGGGAGTGAACTCAATGAATTCTTCAGCTTCCTGCAACTTTCTCTCTACTCTACAGCAGTCCCCGATCGATTGAGCTTTGGCATATGGATGTTAGGAGAGGTTTGAGCTGTTTTTTGCAAATCCTGCATTTCTGTAGGAGCCAGAATACTTGTGCATGGGAAGTACCTTTCCCTACAGAATTATCCTTTATAACACCATCAAAACCAGCCATCACCCATTCAGCAATCTGAGACCACACAGTGAAACTTAAATGACCCCTCAGGACCATGCTCAGCATGAAGAGTGAGTCAATGAAGTCTGCAGAAAACCTGTTCAGGAATATTTGATTTGGCTTCCCAGCAAAGAAAGACTAAAGATTGCTAGAGAATACATATTACTTCATAAACATAGGTCTGTGAACAAGTCATAAGCAAGAAGAGAAGTGAGTAATTCATCATTATTTGCAGGGAAATATCTAATTTTTTTTTTTTTTTGCAAGATAAGCAAATTAAATCCAGGAATTATGGGGAGATTAGGAGAAATATTCAAGATTAGAGTTGTACTTTACATATAAAGTTCTAGAACTTGAACATTTTTCTTTAATTTCATTTTTATAGAAAGTTTGGCTGGGAACTTTTTATTACCTGCAGCTTTGTATTTGACAGCCAGCAGAGAATCTCTGCAGCAAATTTCCAAGATATTCCTCAGAATGTGTTCCTGTAAATAAAATGAGAATTAGTTAGAAATGTGAATTACCAAGACCTGAGTCCTGTGGTGGTCTTAAAAAAAGAAAAGAAAGAAAAGAAAAAGTTAGTAATAATTTATTGAACACTAGTTTCTGGTGACTTTAGGTAATATCCATTTTTATCCTTGAACGTCCAGATTTCAGTGCCCACTCTTTATCTAAATTTCTAATTGCTACAGGAACGGAGCCTAGATCAGAGGTGAGAGCATGATAACTCAGTGAGTTTCTTTTTGCCGACTTAAGACTGACCTGGAATGTTGCTATATCATAGTTTGTCTTTCCTATCTCATGTGTACTTTCTTCATGCTAAAGTTTTCTGGGGCACATTCCTTAGAAACAGAGAGTTTTAGAGATGAAGAGCTCTCTGCTGGGCATATTGGAAACTGCTAGGCCAAGAAATAAAATAACTGGGACTGCTTATTCATTGGGTCTCTTGGCAAGTGGATGCTAGAAGTTGTCATGCTGCTTAAACAAAAACATAGAGCTTGTCCCAGGCCTGGAAGACTGGGTTTCTGATGAGGTCTATATGTTTTGGTTATGTAAGTAGGATCCCAAACATAGCCATCTGATTTTGATAAATTAAAAAGCAATAAATTTCAACCATTGGAAGCTGTGTCTCTAATATCTGGTGTTTTAAGCATCTAAAATTACATCCTAGCAGATCCCGTACTCTTGGTAACACTCTTATTTTTTACTCTTCTGATGTGTCCAAATTCCAAGATAAAATCATAAAATCACTAACTGGCATTTAGAAAAGCCTAAATTTCTTATCTCGTTATGCAGGGAAGATTACCTCAGAATGTCATGTCATCTCAAAACTGGATTTTTATATAGCTTGAAAATTAAAACTGTATTATACTTGATTATATCACATTTGACCAGCACATTGTCACAGATTCTATTTTAAACATTCAGAAGTGTCATTATCACTATTATTATTGCTCGTTACCTAGACCAATAGGAACCCCAAGCTCCTGCCAAGGTTCTAGAGCCAGTAGAGAAGGAACTTTACAGTGGACATTTTCCTATATAGTCCAAAACCTGCAAACTGTTTCAAAACCATCTTTAAAAGAAGACAGACAACTTTCTTCAAATTCTACTCAGGGGGTTTTTGCTTTGCTTGAAAAGAACAAAGCAAAAAATAAACCATATTTTAGAACTGCAATCAGACCAAGACTGAAAACAAATGCAGGCATATAATCTTCTGTGAGACAGAAAGTATAAGAGATTCTTTTCTGAACAGTGTTGCAGCAGAAAACAATTTTTGAGCAGATAAAGAGGACCCTTCTCATTAAATAATTTAAGAATTTAAGAGCCCTCTGCTATCAGCCTTGTCCTCAAATAGTTATTTAAAGGACCGTGTTCAAGACACCTCCTAACCTTCTCTTGGATAACTGAACTCTTGGAGGATGATGTCTTTTGTATTCATATTGTCCTTTTTTCTTGGTTTGTTTTAAAATTTCTCTGCATCTTTTCATCATCCTTTCAGCATCAAAGACACTAGAACTAGAAACAAATGCCAGGGGTGCCTTCAGCAGTTCTGCACACAGAGGTGAACCTCAGCCTCCATGACAATGCTGTGCATCCTCCTAGGCATTTACCCAAAGCCAGTGCTTGCTTGTTCTCCGTTTGCCATTAGCTTTTGAGGACCTACCCTTCCCTCGGCCACCCTCCACAGCATCTCGTACATTTCAAGTGGGAGTGCCTAAAGAATGCGCAGATTTCAAGCCTAACCGATGGCTGAGCGTGAGGCGACACAGCAAATATTAATTGGGACTCTATTCTTGATGCGACGAGACAGCAGGGAATAAAGAACAGAGTCATAGTGAGCAAATCGCCTGCAAGAAAAAGATGCTGCCACTGATTACAGCAAGTCACCTACTGTGTTAACAAGCTGGACCTTCATTAGTTTTTTTAGGGTTTAGTGCGCATTTCCTCCGCACATAAAAATATCGTCAATCATGCAAGGGAGAAGAGGCCAACTTCATCCACTTTTTTGTCAGGGCCATGCAGATGCCCACTTAATGTGAATAGAGCCCTGCTCACAAAAGAGCTGAAGAGCAGAGACTGGGCAGCATGACCAGGGACAGTCACTGCGATCCCTTTATCAGGGTCCTGGAATGCTCAGCTCCCTCTTTTGAGCAATGATGAAATATAAACAACGTGAGATGAAACATCTGTGAGCATGGAAAGGTTTAGCTGGGGACATGAACTGCTTCTGTCAGAGCAAGATGCACAGCCTGCCTTACACAGAAATATGGTGAGGGAGGCATGAGGCTCCTGAAGCAGCAGGGCCATAGGGGTTACACAGAAAAATCAAGATACTCTACAAATTAAATGGTGAGGGGTCCCTTTCCTTTTTTTTTATTTTAAATTAAGCACCTTGTTTCTAACTACACCATCTGTGGTATCATGTTTGGTCTTTATAAGGTACTCTCAAAAGAAGCATAATTATGAATTTAGTAACAAGATAGTACTTTTAATATTTCCTGTAATATGTTTCTAAAGTCTTACCCATATGTTTTCAGAAGACTGTATCATAGACAATCAGTGGGAAGCCAGGAACAGGGTAATAAATGCCTGTGGTAAAAAAGCTAAGAAAGAAAATAATGGTGGTGCCCCTCAGACATATTTCCTGCACTCTCTCTAAGACAATGGATGGTAACATATTTTCATGTCCAAGTGACCAGTCGCTGGAGCAAAGAATGCAGCCTGCACCTTGAGGAAAATGGACAAAATAGAGGTGTATGAACATGAAACAACATCAAAGAAGAGAATAAACAATTTTTCTTCTTAAAATCATAGTTTTAGGGTAGCAGCAGCTTCAAATGAGAAAGAGGTTGTGTGAGCTGCCTGACACTCTACATTACATTACATTACATTACTCCGAGCACAACATGACGACCTGCTCTAAAAGCTGCAGAGACGAGTTTGAGAGCTGGTACCACAACGACAGGAAAAATTCTGCCCTAAATCTGGGAGCTGGTACCACAACGACAGGAAAAAATCTGCCCTAAATCTGGGAGCTGGTACCACAACGACAGGAAAAAAAATCTGCCCTAAATCTGGGAAGATTTTTTGACAATTATCTATTCAGAAACACTTCAAGCACAACAGGAATAGTGTCCAAAGCACAGCTTGTAAACTGCCAGCATTTATTAAAGTGAGGACATTTTGAGACCTGGGAGGTATAAAACTGAGCCTCTGGGAAAAGAAACTACCAAGAAATGAAAGAGTCAGAGAGTGCTGCTGCAAAAGGTAAACAATTTCCAAAAGTTAAAGATGGAAAGGTCCTGCTAGGTCATGTAAGTCAGTGCCCTTACAAGTGCACGAGAGAGAGAGACAACAACAAAAGCGCTCTGGGCTTGAACATCACATGCTGGCTGAGGTTGCAGTGACAAATTACAGAGAAAATGGCCAGCCACCTCCAGGGAGGGTCTCTGCTGTGACCTCAGGGGAGCCAGAAACACAGGGCTTGCTTAATGTTGGCACCTGCCTATTACCTCTCTCTTGGAAAAAGAGAAGTATCTTAGAAAGATAGCCATAAATATCCCCCTAAAGCTATTCCTTTTCCATTGCTGATAAATGAAAAATGGTGAGAAAGTCCAGGTATGAGAGGACACCAGGTCAGCGAGGGAGAAATGGGAGAGAATTCGGTAATGGATTGGATCCTTCTGGCCCAGCTAGGTTTCCAATTATTTGTAGGAATAGGTCAGTGACAGCAGTGCAAGCTGCTTCGCTCAGAGGTAACAGAAACCCAGAAATGAGCAGCAGCAAATAGAAAAGAAATTGGAGAAAATAGGGGAAAAGAGAAATGACAAGGACAGGAGAAACCTAGCTGAATTTATGCTAACCCAAGCAGTACTGGGGAATAAGAATGGCTTTCACAAATGTCCTGTAGGGGAAAGGAAAGACAGCCAAAAAGTAGTTTCATCAATAAGTGAGAAGAAGATTAAAAAAACCAGTGTTTCTTCCAAGGCCAAATTACCCCCTATATTTTCCCCAAATAAAATAGGGGGGAAAGGATGTAAAAATTGGGAAATAATGAAAATACTATCTAAATAGCCATTATTGTAGTGCAGGTTGCAGGAATGGTTGGAAATTTTGAATATCCACTGTACCAATCAGCTGGTCTGGTTGCACTCATCCTCAGGTGATGAGGGAATTAGCCAGTTAATTTACTGAACCATTGGCAATTATTTTTGAAAGTCATGGAGAACTATGGAAGTCCCAAAGGCTGGAAATAAAGCAAATATAGTATTGATTTACACAGAAGGAAGAATGATCTTGGCAATTACTGCCCAGCACTTTTATCTTCAATCTCCAGTAAAATAATCGACCAAGCAGTACAAAAAGAGCTATTAGAAAACTTCAAGAGGGCATTGGAAACAAGAGCAACAAGTGATGTGGGATAAAGAAAGAATCCATTCTGGAGGGAGTTATTGATGTTTTATACATAGAAGACTAGAATCAAAAGGTAAGGGATAAAAGTAATTAAATCGGAACAGAAGTCTCCCTTCAGCAACACTTAAGCACATGCTTAAATCTTCCCAGGTCAGTTTTGAGCAACCACTGCATGAAAGGACAGGCTTGTTTGCATTCTCAAAGCTCACCAACGAGCACAAACAATTTGGTTCATGAAGACCTACAGGAAGAGTAACAGCAGAAGGGAGACTGATAAGGAGCCCTGCACAAAACTGCAGCAGAGAGACGGATGAGGTAGCAGGAGCAAGATGTTCACAGGGCTCCCTCCAGTTCTGACTCTGAGTAATATCTTCATTAGAAATGCAAAAGATGTTGCAAAGTGCGCACTCAGGAACAGAAGAGAAAGGGCAAAAATACAGCAATACATATGTTTCTGGAGAATTACAAGTGAGAAGTAACAAAAGGAAATCCACTGTCAAACAAAACTGGCACTAACCCTTACTAACACAATCCGAGCAAAGTGTTTCAACGGGAGAAACCCAAAATAAACAATTTCAGGCACTCAGGAAGAACAAAACCAGACAGCAAATTGTTCACTGCTTGTAAATTATGGATAAAGCCAGTTGATCATGGTGAAGAGGGGTGATGGACTTTCTCACCTGCTCCGTGCTGGGGCAGGGGAACCCACACTGAGAACCCTCATTAGGTACCAGGCAACCTAATTAGAAAACTGGAGAGGGTCCAAAGAAAAAAAAGCAAAATTTATTAAGGCATCAAGGTATAGCATTTAAGGAGAGACTATGACATTAAAGTTTCATTATACAGCTTTGCTCTCTTATAAGACTTCAATCGTGCCATCCACTGCTTGTCCTACAGAGGGAAAATTGCAGAACGGTGTCTGGGAGCTGGTCACATACAATCACTTTTTCTGATGCCTGTAGCTCCATTACTGGCACGGAGACAAAAATAATGAGTTTACTACAGCCCAGATACCTCCACACAAAATGAGAAGGGCGAGGAGTGCGATTTTGTAGTGCTCCTTGCAAAAGCAAAGGGGAGCTTTTTCAGACTTCAGAGCTTAGAGAAAAGGGGAGAGATACATTTAAGCCACGCATTCCTGCTTCTAAACCTGAATGACTCCAACATTTTCTATAAATAAAACAAAGCTACCTTTGAGACTGCCCTATGGACAATACAATCTCCACAGCCCCACCTGAGACAGATGTAAACTGCACATGAGACATATGCCTGGTATCAGGGTTCAGGGTCAGGGGCCCTCAAGAATATTAAGCACAGCTTCTGCAATTATTTTCTTACTTTACTTTTTCTTACTGATGGTAATAGAATTTTTTCCCCTTAAATTATTTCCTTTATTTCTTGCTGTCTCTCATTCAGATCATCCCAATTATTTATCATTACTCCTTGCTATTTTTAATGCTTAACATCTGTTTGAAGAATGCATACTCAAGCCTTGAAAAAGAGCGACATAGTAATTTTGCCAGTTTATTGAAGAAAATTATAGGTAGACAATGGTGAGAAAATAGTGTCAGAATAACATAGAAATGAGAGAACATATACAGCTGGAAAAATCTGATATATTAAATACTGATATAACTGCTTGGCAGAAGGTCATGTAGGTTGTCAGCTATCATTTCTAAACCCCTGATTTAAATCAGACACAGGTCAGAGTTGACATAAAACTTAATAACCATTAATGACCTCGTGCTGTCAGCTCGGGTCTGGCTATTAGCAGGTAACTGTCCAAAAGAGGTGTGGGCTCACATACGCGCACAGAGCAGCAGGTTGCCTGATTACCTGCAGCTAAACAGGTCGAGACAGGTATGAGATATCCTTTTGATGGCTAAACACCAGCTCTGAATTCAGGACTGAGAGCTGTGCCTGAATGACGTTGAGAAAGAGAGCTCTAGCTGCATTCCCTCTCTGGCATTTCCCTTTGGAAAAGGATTTACCAGGGAGAATACAAAAGACACAAAAGCACTTCCTTTTGCCTGCCTGCTGCTGCACAGCCGTATCCTGGCATGGAGGTGGAAAAGCAGCTGTGCTTCCTCGGGATCCGCTGTCCTTATCACAACTCCTATCCCCATTTCAGTCTTCCAGTAGTAATATCAGCCCCCCAGCTTTTCTAGATATCTGACTGTGTCTTGCCATGTAATAATTAAAACCACCGTAGCGATGCGTAGTTATGGCTGCTGTAAGATTTTGTTTCCGAGATCTTATTTTCACTTTCTCAGGAATATCTGTATCTTGAGCCAAAACTCCCCAAGACTGCTCTATGCCTGAGGGAAAATTTTGTTTTGTCTTTTTGAAAGCTTGATCAAATGCTGTACAGCCAGGGGTTTAGAATAAGGAGACAAAAGGAAAAGGATGTGGCTTTTTTTATAGCAAAAATAGTTGCGACTTTATTTGAGCTATCTTTATAGTTTCAGCCACAAAGAGATCAACTGCAAAAATGTTTGACAGGATGGTAGCTTTTACAGAAGATATTATGAGGTTTTGAAAGTCATATTTAGTGACGCAGGGAATTTTGTGCACGCGCTCTCCTCTCTCAGCTCCAGCACCTCTAATAATACTAGTTCCAAACAGCATTCTCTGAGAGGGCTGCTTGCTGTCCCAGTCTTTCTGACTTAGCCTTTTTTTAAATTTTGAAATGCTTCATTTTAGATTCAGAAAGCTTTTGTGAGTTAAAGCAAAGCTCACGTAACGTATCTGCATTCAAAACAGAGGAGTGAGAATGGGAAGAAATACAAAAACGACATCTCACGAAATATATTCAAATCCTTCAACAATATTAAGGTAACATTATCCCAGTGGGTTAGCTATTTACTTTTGACACTTTTTTGGCTTAATCTCTGCCTAGATGAAACACTAGCTTGTGACCAGTTATAGTTCCAGCCTCTTAGGAAAAAAAAAAAATCAGGCAATGGTTAATAAAAGCAAGCAATAGGTTATTTTCCATCAACTCAGCTGCAGAATTTCTTCAACCAAAATGCCTGACACAGCAGCCATCACATTTCTGAGGACTCTCCAAAGATTTACAGCAATTTATTCTCAAAAAAAATTAAAATGAAATCTGATTTTAGGAGCAAAGAGATGCGGGAATTATTGCCTGGAGGATTAAAAGAAAAAAAAACCTCACTGAAAGTCTGGGTAATAAAGTCAGAGTCTTTCAGCTTTGGCCATTCACCGGTGGCATTTTTCAAATACACATATATTAAAATATATTAATATTTCTACTGGTCTGTGAGGTATTACTGACTCTGCCACAGTCTGCCGTTCCTGAGGAAGCAGTCTCAGGTGCCAGTGACAGGCTTTAGCAGCTACTCAAGGAAGCCTTCCAACTCACCAAGGTGAATTAGAAGCCTAGCAGCACTGTGTTTAATATCCCCCTTGGAAAGGTACAATTCTGTCAGCAATATAGCGCTCAGGCACACCTTCAGAGTCCTAGCCTGGAAATCCCCAGGCCATCCTATTTCTTCATGCCTTTCTGAGTTGGCTGCTCCCTTCCCTCAGACGTCCTGAGGCAAGAATGCCCTCTCCCCAAAATAGCTCGGAGCTGACATCTTTACCTGCGATCCTTGCCCAGCCCCATGGTCTCTGATGCACAAATGAACCAGCAGTGCTGAAATGAAAGATAAGAATTTTTTAATTGCAGTCGATGAGCTACTATGATTTTGAATCCTTTTTACATCTTCAGCAATTTTTTGCTAGTATCACTGTGAGGAAGGTTTAAAAAAAAAAAAGTAGTTCATGGATTCTTTTGGGCTTCACTCTGATTTCAGGGTAGAGCTAAATGTTAAATCACAAAGGACTAAAAATATTTCCTACTAGAGCTTCTTTAAATTTAGAATGGTGAATAACAATGCAATTTCATTCCTCTTTACTTGGCACTGGTCAGGCTACATGGCAATTATTCTGTCCTGTTTTGTGTCCCCAGACACAAGAATTTTGACTAACACAGTGAACTAAGCAGAGGACCACCAAGATCCTTCTTGCTATGTGAGATAAGGCTGAGGAAACAAGGCTTGTTCACTCCAAAGGCAAAAAAACAACAACTTACCAGCAGCCTGCCAGTACTTACAAAGAGGTTATTGAGAAGATGGAAGCAGGCTCTTCACTGAGATGTGTGATCATAGAACAGGACAGTGGCCATAAAATGAGTAAGTGTGTGTCCAGACAGGATATAAGGAGAAACCTTTCCACCATGAGACAGCCAGACTTTGGAGCTGATTATCCAAACAGGTTGTGCAGGCTCCATCCTGGAAGGTTTCAAGTGCCTGACTGGATAAAGCCCAGAGAAGCCAGGTCTGGCTTCAGCAGGCTCTGCTTGGAGGTAAGATCTCCCTAGAGCCCTTCCCCCAGACCATGTGGTGCTGCAGTTCTGCCAGGCACTGTACCTACTGATTGATCACCGTTGCGGCCACTGTGAGTGGTGGGTGTACTCAGTGATTATCTTGGTGGAGCTCCAGGACCTGGGGGAGGCATTGAAGACCTCCCTCCTCTTTGGCTGCACACCTGGGGGTTTCAGGAAACATTACCTTCAAGCTCTCAAGCATTCCTGTAACACCTAGTGTTAATGTCTTAGTGCACTAACACTGCATTCAAGCCCATCCTTTAGATATCCTGGATGAGTCTGAATTACTTTGGTCCTCAGATTGTGTTTGGTATATCAGAAACACCCATAGAAAGAAGCACAAAACTTTCAGGGTGTTTTGTGCCTTGCTACAGAAGGCTCTTTGTCCTCCTTTCCACTAGCACAGCTCCTGGAGGCACAGTGTGTCCTGGGAATAGGCAGCTGGGGCATTAGCTGGGCTCATAAACACGGCTGTTTCCCCAAGTATTTGTTGATGTGCTTTATTGCTCTGTTTGGAACCATGGGCCATTTAAAAATACTATTATCACAAGGAGCTGCTTATGCAGTTGCAGTGATCTAGTTCTGCAAAAGGTGCTTCTCCAGCCATGACTACTCTGTATTGAAATGTCTAATGATTTGCACAAACCATTTTTGTGGTTACTATGCAGACACACACAGCCCCACACCTGTCAGAAGCAGCACGCTGAGAAGGCAGAGATTTCCCCTCACTTGACTTGTTCCTCTCGTGCCTGCTTTCTGAGAGTAAGGGGAAACACCAGAGACTTCTCTGTCTAAATTGGGAAAGTTATTTTCAGCATGACTACTCTCTGCCATACTAGGGAGTGGAGGTGGAGGTGTTCAGGGCTTAGGGACTGAGCTCCTCCATCTTCCCACTGCCGGATGGGACCCAAATGTTTTATCATCCTGGCCTCCTTATCCATCCAAGCAACCATTTCTCCACATAGCACCACACAGCACTCTGCTAGAAAATTAATATAAGTCCCAGAGCTGTGGAGACAATCCTGAGGACTTCAAAAATTGCCCCAGATTGTAGGCAGAGCATGTTTTAAACAGGTGCTCTCCCTGACCAAGCTCCTGCTCCTATTTTATCTGTGTGTGCAGCCACAGGCTGCCTGCCTGGACTGCCTAGGACAGAGCTGGGATGTACACCAGACTCTGCCAACAAACCCATCTACAAGGAATGGGGTGACAGCAAGGGAGGCTCCAGTGCCAGCTCTGGCCCAAATTCATGGCATTTTCTGCTGCAACAGCCTCCCTGCCAGAACCCAGTGTGGGACTTGGTTTGGATTACCTTACTGCAAAGTTTCAGAGCAGAAGGGACCACGACATTGTTTAATGGAACCTTCCATGTATCAAAATTACACCTTTTGTACAAAATACAGAGTAGACTGGATTTGATTAAAGACACCTGCTAGACAGGGATTCATGGCAAAGAAACCTCTGCCTGGAGCGCAGACTTTGGCATCAGGAGCTGCACTGCTGTTTGCCTGGGACAGAAAACCATCTGCAGTATCTGAAGGAGAAGAGAATAATAGCAGCCTTTTCTTTCCCTCTGCTGGCAGAAAGGAGAGGAGCACCACAGCTTTGTGCTCATCCTGAGCCTGCAGATCTGAGTGCCTCATACTGCCTTCAGTAAAGGACATGTAACTAAAAACAACAATATGGATTTTTCTCTTCTTTTTTCCCCTTTCTTTAAATTTAACTCATTTATCAGACTCGTTCTGTGCATTTTTTTTTTAGATTAGAACAAGTGTTTACAGCCTGGTTATATACTCTTGACAATAGTGTTTTATAATGAATAGACTTCACAGCCTTCTAACTATTGACTCTCACATTAAAAAAAAATGGATTGAGATTTCCAGCAGAATAATTATACACATGTAAACTCAGTGATTGATGAGCTTTTTAAGGGGAGCTAAAACCACTGAATCAAAACATGCAACTTTCATATCAAGGGTAACAATCACGGCATCAGGAGTTTGTAGCCTTGTATAAAAACAAAAGCCCAAAATCTGTATTGTTTTTACAATCCATGCAGGCCATTAATTTCTCTGAAGTGGCATGGGATGTATGTCAGGGGGAATTTATCCTGCACAGTTTCACATTAGCTTTTATCCTGATATCACCTCTGCATTGTGAGGCTTCCAGCTGATCTGGTGGGCCTCATACAAATCAGCCTGCTCATGTAAAATAATTATTCACTTCTGCATACTCCCTCTCCCAACCTCCAAAAACATTCTTGTAAAGCTTAAAAAAGACACTGTGGTTGGCTGGGCATTTTTTTGTTTGCAGGCTGGGCCCTTAAACATGTTGATGACAAAGGACAGAGGATGGGGAAACGGGGAGCCTGCCCCCGCATACCAAAACCTAAAATGTGTTTCTGCCACTTCTCTTTTGCTCTGGACAGGAAGGCAAAACACAGAAACAGTGCAGGAAAGGTCACTCTCAAGTTACTTCAAACCCAGCTGAAGCTCTGATCTGCCAGATGTCTTACAAGCAAGTCAAGGTTTTTCATGAAATTCTATATCAATTTCCACACCAAAGAGGTTCAAGATAAGCTTACACCTCTGCCTGAACCTTCAAACCTTTTGAAGTTTGCCATCACTGCCGTTTTTCTCCCATACTGCTGTTTTCTCTCACTCTGACTGAGCTCTTACAGAACTACCCACCCCTGATAACCATGAAGAAAATGATAGGAAAGAGGACTTAAAATAGAAGCAAAAGTAGTGTTTTCAGAAATTACAGGCTGGCACATGGAGAATTACGGCCAGTGATCCAGGGAAGTCCTAACACAGGATATCTGTGACGTATGACTTCGAGCACACATCAGTAAACCTAACACAGACATTTGCTTGCGCTGTTTTATGCCTCTGCTCATGCTGACCTGCCGTGCTCAACCATTTAATCTGAGGCAACAGAAGAAACACCTACATGCAGAAAGCTGTGGGCCTGGAGGTCAGGAAGAGGGTTTCAATTTCTGGTCCTATTGCCTGCTGCCCTGGGCAGGTCACCTCACCTCTTGCTCTCCTGACTGTACACAGAGGAGTCAGAGGACCTCTCTCCTTCCTGGGTCATAGTGAGGTCATTCATCTTGCACTGAGGATGGTTCTTCTGTGAACTGCTAGCATGTTTGGCTAACATGAAAGTGGGCTAATTTTTGGTGCTCTTATTCATATTGGGACAGGCGAAGCCTCATTTACCCTCTGAAAAGCTGGGATCCTTAATAAGAGGGATCAATGCCTTCTTCTTTGGGACTGTAGACGGTAGAGAAAACTGAGAGGGCATAGGTGAAGTTATGAATATGGAAAATAAATTAGGAAATTGAACTGTTGCCTGCAAACCAGAGACACAATTCCCTCCAGTGCCTTTTCTTGGGGCCACAAGCACAATGGCTATTTGTTATCAGCAGAGGTGTAATGCTGCCACGGTAATTGAAACAGACTGCTCCCTCCAGGATACACCAAGCAGCAATGCTTTTGCTGCGAGGGAGGGCTAGACAAGTGGGGGAACAGAGGAGAAAACATTTAAAATATGGGTAAAAATGCCCACTAATAGCTGAAAGCATGCCCTCATTGAGTTCAGCATCTCACCAAGCCAAACAATGCCACAGGTGGCAGATCAGCAATACCTATTTACCTGCAAGCCAGCTGCAGCTTTCCTTCCAGGAGAGCAGTTCTTGCCTTTCACTCACACAGCTCTCTCTCAGGCTCACAAGTTGACAATTGCTGCTTGATCGCTGGAATATTTTATGCAATAGGAATCTCCTGCAGGGATGTGGCAATGCAGTCCTGGGGTCTCCCTTGGTTTCTCCAGCTGTCCCATGCCCAGCTGTATCTTTGAGCATTGTAAAGTGTTAGCTGTGGATCATGATCAAAACATCTGTGGTGGGAAGAAAAGAGACAGATTTGCTTCACTTCTCTATGGTCAGGACAAAGACGGACAGTATTTTGTTGGTAATAGGGTTTTGTTCTGTTTTATGTTCTTTTAATGTACTGCCCAGGCTTATTCTCTGTAATTTCTCACTTTGTAGAAAAAGAACTGTGGGTTTCCTTCAGCTCTGTGCCAATACCTACATAAAACCCCTGGATACATAAAAAGATGTGGACAGAGCACCAAAATAAGCACTCTTGACTCTTTTCCTTGCTGTTAGCCATTGGGAGCTTTGTTGCTGCTCAGTATCACAGAGGCACTCAAAATGTGCTGGAAGCTGTCAGGAGAGATTCAAGAGCACAGCTCCAGCCCTGGGTGAGCACGGCCTGGCACACTGCAACAGCCAGAGAAGAGACTCAGAACTGGGCTTTGATAAATGCTGTCCTTGGGTCCTACTCACTGAAGCCTAGATTCAGATGTAGACCTCATGTCTCAAATTGTCCCTCTTAAAAATAACATTCCTAGTGTTGTTTGGACCAACGAAACAGTAGCAATAACAAAGCTCTGAGCTTCTGTTTCATGGTGTTTCCAAATGAACAGCACTTGTTTTGCAACCACTAAGCTGGAGATTTGCTGCCTCATGCTGTTCTGGGAGCTCACCAAGAGGTTGAGAATCACTCTGGACTTTTTCTTCCCCTTCCATCTTTACTAGTAATAAAAGTTCTACAGGCCAGATTCTGGAGCAGAAGATTCCCTGCCACCACTCCACCTGTTAGTCATAAGCAAGTCCACTTCTTCCGTACAGAATTGTGGGATCTGTGATGCTAAGGTGAACAGGAAGCAGCAAAAGCTGTTTTAATTACCAACGATAGAGCACATTTGGAGTACAGATCTAAAATCCACTGATCTCAGTGGAAGTCTTTTTTCACTGAACTGAGCAGGCTTTTGATCAGATCCCCAGTTAAGGAAAATGGTGTTGCTGTTATTTAGCTGCTTTTCACTGTAGGCTGATCAACCTCTGCTTTTCTCACTCATCTCAGAGCTGGCCCTCTGACCAGCCTGGAAAGAAACACTGGCTCCTCAACTTGACTGGTCATGCTGCTTTTTACTTCACCCCTCCATTTCCCCTGCTGCCCTTCCTGGTTGCTCTATGCTCTTTTTGCTGACTCCCAGGAGAAGAGACAAAGTTTTACAGGGGAGCAGTGAAGCTGAATGGCTGCTACCAAAAAAAGAATTCCCTGGGTCTTCACAGCCCTGCAGAGCCACTGAAAAGTACAATAAAGATGAGAGTGGTGAAAAATGTATAAGAATGGAAATTGCTGTAAAGGGTCCACAAGATTGATATTGCTCACGAACCATGAGACACCACCTCTCTAAGTGGCAGGGACAGTTTCTTTACTCTCTAAGGGATCCTTATCCTCCCCAGGACATCTGCAGGAGACCATTTCTGTAAATTGTAATTCGAAAGCCTGTCACCAGATGTGGCTCCTGGGGCCAAAAGCAGCATCACTTCAATGCAATCCCAGCATGAAAAAGTTAATAAAATATATGTCACTGAGAAACCTATTGTACCTGCAGGGTAAGAAAAGGTCACACAGGAATGCACAAAAACTGGACATGCTGCATAAACTGTTGATTGAAATCTCCTTTTCACTCATGTGAACACATTGAGTGCAAACAGGATCAGCACACAAAGAGAAATAAGACTGACAATTTTTCAGATTAATGAACTTTGCCTGGATTTTCTTTCATTTTCTTTTTCCCACAGTACACTGATTATTTAGATGTTAGGTGGACTGGACATACTTTCTCCTTCCTCTGGTAATTAAAATAGTGAGACCAATATTATGTACAGAAGAAATAAAATAATGGGGGCTACTGGTTCCTTCTTTCATGAGTGAAATTCTGGAAGAACTTGATGGCTTCTCCACTGAATTTCAAAACAGATGTTACTTGGTGCCAGCAGTTGGGTCAGTCTGTGGTGTAAATGATCGTGAGCACAGAGACAGTGCCGTTGATTTCATTAGGGCAGCTCCTATAGCACTGTGTCGTGCTTTATGGTCTTAAAAATAACAATTGCATAAGCACAGTCTGCAGTGCCAGCAGTTATATTATCTCCAGGACAAAGAGAGATGCATATGGACTTAATGAAGAGAAAGTGAAGCGTTCGTTAGGACTGTAAATGAAATAGGAAATTATTTCATCTAGAGGAGCATATTGGGTACCATTGCTTTGTTATCTGATTTCCTGTAGCACTAGTAGAGACAGCGTGTTTTAATTAAGGTTTTATAAAGACTTCATTGAGAAAAGATTTATGGAACCATATTCTCTTCATGCGGTTCTATCAAAACCAATGGGTTGTGTGGAATTGCCTAAAATTTTCCAGAATTTCCTTTCAAAAGCAAGCTGTGGAGAAGCTATGATTAAAATATGCAGACATAGCCTTTCCATATAGTCATATGACACTTCCATCATTCTGTTATCCTGTTTTGAAATAAATTTTTCTAACTTTTTAACAAATTTCCTGTTGTATAATATAGGAGTTTGCACATAGTCAGAAGCACATTCACAGCACTCCAATTTACCCTTTGTATGTTTTGCATTTTATACAGTGTAATATAATGCAAAATGAGAAGTCAAATAGGCAAGGAAACAGATATAACTGCTTTAAAAGCACTTGTTTCTGTGGATAATTCAAACATCTTTCAACATAGTTCTTATTCACAGGAGCGATGCTCTCCAGCAAGTCAGACGTTCATCTTCCTTCATAGCTTAGATCCAAATCAGATGAAAAATGAAGAATGGAGAGTCAGAAAAGCCATTTCAGACAACAGGAAAGATAGAGAAAGTGTTTTTACCTTGACACTAACAAAGCTGGAAGGGGACAGCAAAGGTTACTAGAGCGACAGTGTGCACATGAATACATGCACACCCTCACAGACCTGAGCAGTATGGGATAATCCTTGCTCGGTCTCTGTCTATTTGGTCCCTGGCTCCATTTTGGCAATAGATGAAATGAAATGCACTGAAAGTGCTTTTTGTCCAAAGCTTGCAATTGCAATACACAGGATATGAGGGAAGCATCATCACCTGGTGGAAACCAGACCCAGAAAGACAAAGCCCACACAAATCAGTGAAGCCCCTTTTAATCCCATGAGAGCGGTGTGCCTAAATGTCTTTGTAGACTCACCCCTAAACAGCACCTCCAAGGACCCACACAAAGCATAGAGCTGAGGGACATACATAAGCCAGATATTTTTCATGTCCTAATTGAATGCTTTACCCGCAAAAATCGCTGTTTCCTCCCCGCCTGCATGAGGCTGCTGCTCATGTGGCATTCATTGCCTTATGTTCTCCTGCGATAACGGGTTGTAACCGTATGCACAGTAGTCTAAGCTGCTCTCAAATAACAAAATTATCAAAAACCAAATAATGTTCACTGCCACAGCTTGCTTCAATAGTCATAATTGTAGGAACAAAAGAAATCCTCTTTCATTTCTTATTAAATGCTTTGATGGTGTTAGAAGGAATGTCCTGATTTTCTTTATTTATTATGTTACAGTAATAAAGCAAAGAATTCTAGGGAACTGAAAAGCTTTGAAGAAATGTCTTTCAATCCCAAACTGGAAAAGATTATCAGGGGTAAGCCTAAACTCTTCACAAAAAAAAGCAATTTAAAATGACCAGAGTAGAGTCAATGTCCACTCTTAGGTGCTGCATCATTCATAGAGCACAAGGCAACCGCTGAATAACCCAGAGCTGTTAAGGACCAGATTTTGCTCAGAGTATGGTCTTTATCAGAACTGGCAGTAGAGAAATGTGCAAATGCCTGAAAAGCACATAGAGATGGTGCCACGATAGCAAAAGGCCCTGGAATATTTCTCTTTCTAAAGTACATGCCATTTTATTTGAAGGTCAGACTACTTTCAGCTAACAGCAGCTAAAAGGTGTAGTTCCTGTAACAGAAGAATTAATTAAGATCCAAATGAGAGGTGAGTTTTTATTAATCACTCTGAAACTGCTAACTTTTCCTGAACCGTCCTATTGGTACGTGAAAAGGTTGTTAGCCATTTCTTAAGTCAAAATTGCTTAAATTGCCTTCACATTGGCATTGCCAAGACCATCCTAAAGTCTCCTTTCACTAAAGCACACTGCTCTTTCTCATTGAGTTAGTGCCAAGAGTGCATGGAGTCCTGCCCAGACAAATTAAACAGGGAAAGAGGGGAAGCCTTGGCCCCTTCAAAATCAATTGAAGCACCTGCACAGGCATCAGTGTGCTCAGGCTGGTCTTTTGCTCAAGAAAGCTACTGGTGGAAGCTATATTTATCCTTTATCACAATCCCATCACGGTTGCAGTTAAACTTTGATTGCAAACCGAACAAGTTTTCTTAGTAGGGAAAACATTTCTGTTTCAGAGAGTGGAGTCAAGCTGCAACAGAGGGAGGATATTAAGTGATGCAAAAGTATTCTAGGCATAGGAGAAGTGCTGTGACCCTCAGGGGGGGACATTGCAGCTTGTTCCTGTTCGCCAGTGAGTCATGCTACCATTTTCAGCTGTGTGGGAATAGGGTACAGCATTATACAGAGGAGTTTCAACTCACATCAGGGGCAGAAAGATGGGAGAAAAATTATTTTAGCTCCTAGAAAAGTTCCAATTAAAATTAGATTTTAATGTTGAGTTATTAATTAATCAAAAATCTGTGTAGATAGTAAAAATATAATCTTGTTTCATGCAACCAAATGTAGGAAGCAGGATAAAACCTTAGAAACCTTCATGTTTAAGGATATTTGCCACATGCTGATGACCACCATGCAGAAAGCACATTCCTCACTGCTGCTGTCACCCTTCCACCATCTGCTAACCTCCCATAGGCCCCAGCAAGCAAAGTGCCACAGCACCAATCCACCACTGAGACATAGAGAAAGCAAGTTTTCTTTCTTCTTCCTGTGTGTATATATATATATATATAAATATATATATATATAAAAAATATAAATACATATATATATAAACATATATACATATATACATATATACACATACAGACATACAGACATACAGACATACATACATACATACATACATACATACATATATATATATATGTTTTAATTTACCATGCACATCCCACCTCATTGGACGTAGCCCAGTAGTGCTGGGGGGAACTGGAGAATGAAGACTGGGAGTGCTCCTTACCCCCACAGCTGGGCTCACCCTGGGGGTGACTTTCCACTACTGTGAGGGACAAGCTTGAGGGAGGTTTTCCTGTGCAATGAAGGAAGGGAGCAGGGACAGTCTGTCCAAAAACCACCCCACACTTGAAAGCAAAACAAAGAGTCTAGTGGACAGATGTGCAGAAACTGGCTTGGGTAAAGTCAGTTTAAACATTGAAAAACACTACTGTCTCCCTTTCAAAAAAACCCACCTTTTGCTCATTCAGGAATTACAACAAGCAAAATGAAATATAAAATCTTTCCAGAACTGATATATTAAAAAAAAAAAACCGCTCCTTCTTCCATTTTTACTGACAGCAAAAACACCTGTGAATGGCTTTAGGGCAGAAACTTTCCTTGAAACATTCTGGGATGTTGTTGGAAGCTAGGACTTAGAATGTAATTTAATAGTCACATAAGAAAATAATCTGGAAGGCTGAGATCATCCAATCAGAGAATAAACAGGGGCTATGTATCTTATGAATGCAAATAAAATTCAAGAAAATTTGAATATCAAATGCGTCCCATGACTTGTTTTTGAACACCCACCGATAGCTTGAGACTCTCTTACATATTATTTTTCTTATATGTAAAAATAGCAATGAAAACAGCAAATGTCAAAATAGAAATTATTTCAAGCACCTGTGGTTTGCAGATAATAGTCTCCTTTTTGCAAGAAGCAGTCCAAGAATATCTACATCCTATGGTACTATAAAATTCCCTTTCAAATTCTGTATTGTAATAACATATTCTGTTAAATTTAATATTTTTTTCCTGATCAGATAGTTTACAGAAATTATTAGTAAAATATTTCAAACAACTAAATTAGCCACAATGTATTGATAGACAAACTGGTAAAGAGAAAACAGAAGAGAAATTAATTGAATAAATTATTCATTACAATTTATTCAGTCAGCTTTGATTTAAATGCTTGTTAATCCTTTGAGGGTTAATGTAGTACAATATTGCAGTAGCTCTGGTCAGGAATTCCAATAGATGAAGTGTGACTTCTTTTTTTTTCTGAAAAGCTGCACTATCAGATTTTCCATGCAATGCCAAAGCTGAATAAAAAATTATTTTGAAGCTCTAAGAACATTTTGTTTCACTAGTTGTTTTCTCCAGCGAGAAAAGAATAATTTGTTTCAATAATGTCAAAACATTACAGTATAAAGTACTAATATAAAACAATAATATAATGCAGTATCATAAACCCCAGAAGTATAATAAATAAGCCAGATTTCCTCCAATAAAAAAAAATTATTAAATTTATAGCTGTTCTGTGGAAGACTTGGAGAGATTGAACTCCTTCCCGACCTTTCTGGACTGTGCCAAAAGTTCATGCTCTCTTTCCATGTCCATACTCTATGGTAAGAACCCCTATTCAACACTAATCATAATTAAGGAATTACGATTTCTAAATTTAACTGTGAAGCTTTGTCAAGAAACCTCTTCACAGGCACAGTGTTCAGCACCCTAGAATATGGTGTTGGCTTGGGTGGACAGGCATAGGAACAGTCAAATATCTTGTTTCTGCAAGGGCTGCCTCACATCTACACATGCAGCTCTTAGCTGTAGGTCCATTACCATGACACCATCTCATAGCAAAAAATCAATTGTTCAAATAGAAATAAAGATAGATTCACATTACGCAGATTTAAATACAGATCACACATTTTAAAGACCAAAAACAGGTGTCAGAAAGAGCACAGACCCAAGTTTACTCATCCACCTGGGCTTTTAATGAGCCACAAAAGGGCTCACACTCTCTGTGTTTCCTGCTGTTAACAAGCTGTCTGAACACCTGTAAAGCCTCGCTGCAAGGATTCAGCTCCTAAGCACAGTGACCTTTCCCGAGGATGCTCCTGATGTGGAAATATATGGTGACTGTGCACATGAACATTGCCTTGGCTGCAGTCAATCAAACCTCCTGCCTCTCCCTCCAGCCTATAACGTGAGCAAGACATAAGTTTTAACTCTCCTTCCAGAGGCCTATTGACTGCCCTCACCTAAAAATGAGCAATGCTCTCTCCTCTGGGGTCTGCCCGCGTGGAATCACCTCCTGTCAAAATGACGAAGGGCTGAACTAACTGCAGGCACACCAGTGCCTTGCCAGGGGGTTAAACACTGCCCCTGACCCGTGGAGGCCCAGCTTTGCTCCTTCAGACCAGCACGTCAACTAGACATGGAGAAATGAGGCTTGCAGCAGTCCCTAAAGGGCAGTAATGGGTGGTGTCCACAGCCAGCCTCTGGATGCTGAGCAAACACCTGAAGGGGATGTGTGGCACAGCTCCAGGTGGGAGTCTGTAGGGACTCTGGCAGAAAATTGCCCCATCCCTCCAGAAGAAGAAAGTCTCTCAGCTACTCGAACCCTATAGAGAAGGATACTAGACAAATCTCAGGGGCAGACAGGATTTCTCTAAAAAGCTGTACAGGATGGGAAATAACACTGCTTTTCAAAGAAAAAAACATTTCTCTCTCCTTCTCATCCCCTTCTGGGCCTGCCCATGGGGTCCAACAAGGATGGTGCAGGATGACAATAAAAGAAGGATAAGCTGGCCAAGCTGTCATGTGCACATGTAACCTGCACCAGCTCAGACTGTGACACAAAGTGCTGCCTGCTGGGCTGAGATCAGGGTGGAGGCAGTGCCCAGTCCCCAGCACAGACAGGGGGGCAGAGGTGCTCAAGCTCTTGTGTGCGCACAATGTTTAATTAGGACTTAGCAAAGTCTGCTGTTTGAAAGCTTGCTCATACTGTTCAGTTAATTATAAGAGGTAATTTATATCTTTTATTGTTCTGTGAACTTGAAACTTCCATTTCAGTGAGACCGGAGCGACAGCTGATGTAAAATGTGCTCTTGTAAATAAACATGGGTTGCGGCAACTGGAGGGAGGATGTTCTACTGCAACAATCATTCTCGGTTAGAATATTGGGGGGAAAATTGCAGCACATTAAGAAAGCAATAACACTCAACAGGGTGTGCCTTCATCAGGCAATCTGTATGCACAGGGAGCATGCAGGAGCACGGAGAGCAGCCAGCCATGCAGGCTTAGGTAACAATGGCTCTGGTGAGGTGAGCCGGGCACTGCTGATCGATCGCACAAACCGGTGCCAAAGAGAAACATCCACGAGCTCGGCTCTCGCAGCCTCCAAGTGTCCCTAAGGATTTGCCACACCAACCTGGGCAAGTCACACGCCGCCTCTGGGGTCCTGTTTTCCTTAAGGATGAAATGGATTAAATTGACTGACTTTCCCAGGGGAGTTGCGGTTCCGTACCAGGAAAGACTGGCAGCACTGCTGCTGCTGCTGCCCATAAAATAAGGATATTTTGTCTCTGCAGATGATGGTGGGGAACCTCCTTGCTAGCACAAGTGAGTCACTCACTGTGCAGGGCTGGTAGGAAGGGGGAGCAAGCCACTCCATTCATTAAGAGTGGTGTTAACTCCCAGAAAGGTCCTTGCAAAGAAGACAGAGCAAGCCACCAATATCTACTTAATATCTACCCCTGCTGGGTCTGACGTCTCCTGTAGTTACCCAGGACCGTGCTTCTCCTGGTTACCCACAGAGCTCAGCTCCACAACCACATGGCTCCTCGGGATGAACTATTCTGCAACTGTAAGGAAGACCTTTGAGACACAGACAGCCCTCTCCACATTCAAAAACAGTATCAGACCTGGAAAAAATTAATTTTGAGGTCCATTCCCCCCTCCTCCCCACGCTGCATTTCCAATTGTGCTTTTTTAGGAAAAAAATGTATTTCATATGTGCTAGGTTTTCTCTTTTTGAGCAACCAAAGCAATAAAAAAAGAAAATTATTCTTTCAAAAAGAGAACAGAATTAGCAAGGCACACCTCAGGGAATTGGGCAGGCAATCCACAAAACAGCCTTCAAATGCTCCAGCTGATTGTTTCTCACACTCATGATGTATGTGCACATGACAGGCATAAATCCACTTGCCTCACACAGAGAAAACAGAAAGGGAGCAGTTCATGGGCTGCTTTTCATTCACTCACCATACACATGTTTCATTGCTGGGCATATGTATGCACGGCACATACACAAAGAGCAGCAACAGTTACATATGGTGCCTACTGCTGTTAAGAGCCTGTCACAATGCACTTCCCAGCGTTTGAACCAGGGTAGGCTCATTTGAAAGGATTTTGCAAAGCACTCAGACTTACATTTTGGAGGAGATGGATAGGAGAGGGTTATAGGACAGCTTTAATGTTATTTTTATGCACAATCATGAAGCTAAATTCCCTTCCTTTCTCTCTCTCCCCTCTAGCTGACATCCCAGCATCTACTTGAGAGCACAAATTGACCAGGAGTCTGCATCTGCCAAATAACTCTCCTTCTTAAGCTGTATTCATTAGCCATCCCTTTTCCCTCTCTCCCTCTGCCCTTCAGGAATTAATTCAGTGTATTCCTTACAATATATTCCTTTCCACAAACCACATTTCTTTAATCTAAAAGTAAGCCAATATCTCGAACCAGGGAAAAGAAATTCCTCCTTCTACTGACCTACCAACATTCCGGCACAAGTAGACCGAATACACAGCATTGTGTCTGGATAGAGATACAATTACAATAATTAGTGGACTGCCAGGTCAGAGTATTAGAGTGCAGTCTTCATGTGCTCACCCATTTCAGTGCTCTATTCTTTCTCCTTCCAACCTAGCTTGTCAGTCCACTTGGACCCTGTTTTTTTTTCCACTGGCCACTTTTCCATCTCCTCTTTTGTGACATTGGACATGACCCAAGCTCATGACAAGGTGAACTTACCTGTGATACAGCAAGGTCCTGCACCCATCTCTAAAGGGCTAACTCAACAGAGAGTGAGCTGTTTGCTTCCCACCCCTTGTGTATCCCCACAGAAAGAGTGCTGATGCACTACAGCAGGCATCAGGATTGGCCCTGAAGTTCCTGTCCTGTTCTCACCTCCAAACGACAAGCAGGTAAATTCCCACCAGCTCTATTCATTTATCAGATATATGACACAAAATTGGAGGGATGGAATACCTCTTCTATGAAGACAGGCTGAGAGATCTGGTTGTATCCAGTCTGGAGAAGAGAAAGCTCTGGGGAGACCATCGAGCAGCCTCCCAGAACCTAAAGGGGGCCAGCAAGAAAGATGGGACCAAACTTCTGATTGGACAAGGAGTAATGGTTTTAAACTAGAAGAGGGTTGATTTAGATTACGACAATTAGAGTTGTGAGATACTAGCACAGCTGGCTCAGAGGGAGGGTAGATACTCCATCCTTGGAAACATTCAAGGACAGGTAGGATGGGGCTCTGAGAAACCAGTTCTAGTTGAAGATTTCCGTGATCATTGCAGAGAGATTGTACTATATGACTTTTAAAAGTCCCTTCCAACCCAAACGATTCTATGAATGCAACAAATTTTTATTAATTTGCAAACAGATGTAGCTATTGCCTTTTATTAAAATAAATAAATGCAAGCAGTGACTGCAGAGTCAGCACATATAGAAGGAACATAATATCACCATAGTTAAGTAGAAAATATCCTGTCATTATAAGCCTAATCTTGTCTCCGTATCACTATTTAGCCTTGCAAAAGTTAAACCCATCTTCTTCAAATTTCACAGGCCAGATTTGACAATAATATGCAATATTGCTGGAAAGTCTGGAGGTAAATAGAATAAGATATTCAGATGAGACAGCACTTACATTACTTCCTCTCTTTTCCTTGGCCATCTTCAGTTGCCTTAGCATGCTGTGAAGAACCACCATTTTCCCTTTTCCCTGGAACACCTAGTTTCTCTCCCAAGAAAAGGAAAAGATGCTGATCCCATGCTCTGCAAAAAGCTTATCACTTGGCCCACCCTTAGCAGCTCCTGTTCAGGACAAGCACCAGATGAAAAAGAAACATTATTTAGATGCAGAGACAGGCATTCATTAGCCAAGAGGTCAGCAGCCACTCCAAATCTCAACAGCTCCAATCCACGCACAGCTTCAGAGGACAAGGCTGGTGTGGGTGGAACAGGAGATGGAAAGGCACATGCAGAGAGGAAGCAGACCCTTGGAGGGGTGCAACTCAGTTCCCCCTCCTGTGTGTACAGAGCAACAGGATCCCTTGATCTCTTTTAGCTTTGGATAAGCTTGAGCTCAGATTTCTATTGCTGCAGGTCTTGCCCTTGCTTTCTGCTTCTGAATGCAATAAAGCACAATGTTCTACGACTCTGTAAGCATTTTAAATTACTTCACATATGGTTTTGAATGTTTGACAGATTTATATTAAATATAAATGGTTTTATGAAATAACTGTGTGAAAGTGTTTCTCTGCAAATCACTGTGTCGGCTGTGAGCAGAACTTAAACCCAGGATTTAAATATACAAATCATAGCTTCAATTTTGTGTTAGGCTGTCTGAAAAGCCTCTGGGAAATAAAAAACAAATCCACAAACATTTCAGCTTATGGTCCACCAAGGGGTTAAGCTGAAGGACAAGAACAGAAACATAATTTTAATTTTGCATATTTTTCCTAGTTACTCCATTAGCTTCTGCCTCATAAATTCTCATGACAATTGCATAATTCCAAACTTATCTGCTGGGAATCCCAAAGGAAAGGCTTAACCCTTTTACTTTCTTGAAGTTTGCTAATTAATTCTATTTCTTTCAGCGAGAGGAGACAACTTACCCAAATGACCAGTCCCGGAACAAACACTGACGTAGGTACTGTACTGTACTGTACGTGTTCTGTACTTTCAATTTCCCTGCCTGGGTCACTGAGGAATAAGCAAACTCATTCAGGTAAAATTAGAATTGGCACAAATCTTGCTATTTAAATAGGTTTTTAAAACACGGGGGCCTATTAACTATTGCTTTGTAGGGCGGATTCAGGGGCTTGTGTTTAAGCTAATGTCCCACTGAAGTCACTATGGAAAGGGAGGAATTAGGCCCTGGATAGATTGTTTTCCCCAGCAGTGGCTGCCTGCTAATTGCAACTGTTGAATGCATGCATATTCATTACACCATGGAGCTTAGGAAGCTGCAGCTAATGTGCTGAATCAGATAGTAAATCAGACTGATTAAGATACACTTTGGTTTAAAAGACACACTAATCACACGGCCTTATCTTTGGAGCTGACTTTCAAATCACAACACAAGGGATGCTGTAGGGAAAACAGGGACCTGAACAGGTGTCTAATGTCAGCCTCCAGGAGCAGTGGGGCCGTGGGGGGATCCAGGTGTCTCCAGCAGGACTGACAACCAGTCAGCAACAACAAGGCTTTTACCACACTCCAGAATGGCACAGGTCCCCCCATCCTAGTAGCAGAAAGTCTTGGGAGACTCCAGCAGGACCCCAACTGCAATCTTTCCTACTCAGGAGCTGATCCAGCCCAGCGTTTGCTGCTCCTGTTATTTTTAACATTACTCACCAGGGTTCTGGATGTGATAAAGCCTTGCTTTGGTAAGCCAGAGCAGTCAGCTGGAAAACGCTTAACCCTATTACAGAATAACTACCTCGGAATGCATACACGTAGCTGACTCTGCAAGCCATGCCTCATTTTGGGAAGTGTGTGCAGGCACAGGTATGCTGGGATCTGTTTCTGCTCCTCTCATCCTTGTTCTGTGCTGCAGAAGACAACATGCACAAAGCTGCCCTGCTGTGTGCACACTGGGGCTCCTGTTCATCTTAATACACCTTTCCTTACTTGGCTCTCAGATACACTGTGGGAGTAAATGCACTCTTAAGAGATGACTGTGGAGAATAATTGTGGATTCATTGCAGCGCACCTCTGCAACAATATCTGCTTTCAGTGTTAGCCATTTCATGTCTCTCTGTCCTATAGGAAAGGAGCTCATCCTTGCACAAGCAGTTCTGCATCTGCCTGGAAGCCAAGCGTGGGAGAAGAACGAGACCTCCATAAATGTGCTCAGTGAGCTAAGTTGTTTGTTTTGTGATAAATAGCATGCTATGCTGATACCTTCAAGTCTTTAGCATTCATGACTCACAATTTAAAGCCTGAAGCACATAGTGGTGTTTGCTTCCAGATTTAACCTTCTGAAGCCCCCTTTTCTTGTGCTCCATACTCGTTTAGCTTGACAGTTATGTGAATTCCAGCCATTGGACTGAAATTTCCATCCTGGCTCGAATGAGCAATGCCTCCCCTTCACACAACAACCATGTCTGAAAAGGCGCATGCACATAAAAAAAGGCATTCTCTGGTTTCAAAGCCTTCCAAGTGTTTGCAAACACATCTCATTTTTGTCTGGTTCCCTCTCAGACTTCTCTGTACAGAAGTGAAAGTAGTGGGAGGAAACCTTCCTCCCCACTTCATCTCTCTAGCTATGCCACTCTCAGCAGCAACATACACAATGGCACTGCAGTCTGTAAGGTGTGATTCGAAGGATGTGTTGGACTTGCCTATTCTGCCACAAATTTTGTCAGATCTGACAGCTCTGTTACCTTCCTCTGGCTCCCTGTCACACAGATACCCAACACAGGAGCATTTCTACTGTGTTTGTGCAAAAGACACACATGCTAGTGTAAATGGTGACAAAAGCCATTTCCAGGAGAGATCTCCAAAGTACCACCAAAGCCCTAAAAACCACTGTGAATTAAGCCCTAGATCAAGGGACTCTGCATCAGGGGTGAACTTGTATCTCATTCTGAGCATTAAGTGTCTTCTTCATCTTAGTTATCTGACACCAAACGCAGCTCTTAGCCATCCTTGAAATCTGCAAGTATTCAGAGCCGTACCTTAGCTTCTCAAGTCTGTGTTTAGCAAGTTCTAATGCTTCTGGAATACACCATCTTCCATCTCCAAATAGTCACCATGCTCACTGCCTCTGCATTATTCACCTTCACTTAAATTACCCATAGAGTGAGGCTGGGAAGACAGAAGAGATGGAAGAAACAGATGCAATATATTAGTCACCCTAATAATAATAACCAAAGGAAGAAGTGGTGAATTAGGAAGCAGAAGTGAGGAAATATTTCAGCTGAGGTTTGAATGCACACAACACAGGTTGGCATAAATTTGAGAGAAGACAGATCTCTCACCAGCCAAATTTAGCTGTATGGCAGGTCAGAAACAGAGCAAGACTGAGAAGTTAGCCTGGAGCAATTCACAGAGAGTTTTGTAAAGGAGAGTAACTTACAAGTAAAACACAGCCTGGGCAGTGCTGTGTAAAACACAGAGTGGGCAGTGCTGTTGTGGTCAATCCCAAATTAGCAGAGAACTCAGCATGGAAAAGTGTGATTATGCCTTGAAATAATACTGGCAAAAATGTCCAAAAAATGGCAAACAGCAGCATTTGGCACATCTTTCAGTAGCTGCAGAGCAGGCAGCAGGGGCAGTCAGAGAGGAAGGACTACTGCAAATTATTCCTATGCGATGGAGTGGCAGAGTTGCACGCAGGAAAGGAAGGAAATCTAAATCTCTGATTTTTTGTGAACCTGCCTGTGCTGCTAAGTGAGCAAAAACCCATGCCAGGGTGGGGATAAGAGTGGTAAGTACAAAGGATGACTGACTATTTTAATTACCTCTTGACCACTGTGGTGCTACAGACTCTTTGTATCGACTCAAGGCACCCACCCAGTAGCCCAACCTACCATCTCTGCCACCTACCTACCACCAGAGAGGATCACTCTATCAACCACAAGATATTTTCCTGTGCTGGCAGTTCAAACAACTGTTTCTTCTTTAAAAGGCACCTTGAGGCTAATGTCCTGAAAAGCTCCTCTTCTGCAGGTCTCACACCTTGAACTGCAGTCAGAGCAGTAGGGACAAAAAGCACCACAAGAGGAGCATTCAAGAGAGACAAAACAGATAAAGGACACCCTTTGTGCTTTTAAAGCCTCTCCTATCTAGTTCAGCAGGTTTCTAACAGTCACTGCCAGAAAAACTCACATGGCAGGGAAACTCTCCCCATCCCTTGCTTGGCAGTAGGCTCTGCCTCCAAAGCAGATTCTTGCACTTTCTTGTCTGTCTCCCCTTTACAAATTGATGTTGCTGCACAATGGATCACATTTAGGATACTATTATATTAAACCATGAAACTTCACTGCCTTGTGCAAAGCATGTTAGGTATCTGTAGGAGGAAAATATATCTCTTTAAGGAATCTAAAGAGCATGGTATCAAATTGGCAAATGCCACTTCCTTTTTAAGATGAAAACAAACAAGTGCTTCAGAGGAAATGGCTTTCAATATATAATTTTCAAAAGTAGATTTTATAGGCTGATGTAGCTAGACTGTGTCAGGAAGAAGATATCATCTTAAGCCTGGGGCAAGGGAAGAGGAAGCAGCAGCATGCTGCATAGGCAGACCTTTTGCCAATAGCAGAGATTAACTAGCACGCAGATATACTTTATACGGGTCCAAATGGATGTTGAGCCACGAAGAGAGACTGCAGTTAAGTGGAAATAAGCTTTGCTGAATACATGAAATGCCAAAGGATCTGCAGAGGAACTCTTAGCAGAAAGAGCCATTAATCACTGTAGCCAGCTGCATCCCATATACAGTGCTCACCTTGTGAACCTGAAAAATATTACAGTAATAAGAAAAAAGACGTCCTTCAAAAGCTTCTTCAGGTGCCCTATGCAGAGACTGCAGTAACTCTTTGGGACAGATTATTTTCTGGCTGTATTTCTTAGTAGGCGGATTCCTCGGCTCCATTTCCAACAGCAACTGACATAACTAACATCACTTTCATCTGTCGCAGTCACCTTCCCCTATCTTTTCCCTACAAAAAGAGCTCAGACAAGTGTGGGAATGGCAAGGGGGGAGCTGAGGGGGAAGGAAATGAATTGGCTCACCTAGCTGTAAACTTTACCACCTCCCCCCTGCCACAGGTAAGAGCTAAAATTCCCAACGGCCTTTCATGAAGGGCAAATACCATGCCTTCTTTTTTTTCTCCAATTCTTTTGATGTGGCTGTGATCCTAATCAAACAATGAAAAATAAAACCCCATGCATGGAAACAAGATCACCTCTGGCTTCAATCTGGCTTACATTTCCATCCCCTGGAGTTGAGTCAGCATCAGGCGTTCCAGCTGCTTAAAGAAGAAAAAGGTGAGCTGCAAATATTACTCACAGGCGGAGGCAGCAGCAGGCAGGGACAAGTGAGTCAATTCCCAGTTGGCTTCAAGAGCTCCCATCATCCTCTCTACATCAGCACATTTTAAAGTAGGTTCAATATGACCTTGTAAATTCCCCCCTACGTCACCACAGGGGCCTTCAGGACCTCCTCCTTCTTTACAATTCGGCTTTCATCTCTCTCCCTTTCTCATGAATATTGCATTTTATAAGTCACTTGTCCTAAAAAAGGCACAAAAAGTTGCCTGTGCTTGTAAAGTTGCCTACAGAGAAGGGACTTTTCTTAGCCAAGGCTCTCCAGCTGGGACATTCATGTTAAATTGGAAGCTAACTCCTGAGGATACCAGGATTGCTGCCTGGAACACACACTTAATTTTCTAAAAATAAATTGGTGCTATTCATAGAATACCAGGTTGAAAGGGGACCTCAAGGATTATCTCATCCAACCTTTCTTGGCGAAATGGTGGCAGCAACATGATCTAGATAAGACAGCTCAGCATCCTGTGCAGCCAAATCTTAAAAGTACCCAATGCTGGGGAATCTGCCACCCTGGGGAGGTTATTCCAGTGGCTGACGGTTTTCATTGTGAAAAATATTTCTCTTGTGTCTGATCAGAACATCCCCAAAAGTTACTTATATCCATTATCCCTCATCTTTTCTGTGTGACTCTTTGTAAAAAGAGATTCTCCATCTTCTTTGTAGCCTTTATATGCTGAAACACGGTGACCAGGTCTCCCTAAGCCTTCTTTTCTCAGAGCTGAAAAAACCCAGTTCTCTCAGCCTTTCCTCATATGTCAGACTCTCCTCTATTTGGATCATGTTTGTGTCTTTTCCTCTTACACCCCTTCTAGGGAATCCAGTTACTTGATCACCCCTCTGAGGTGCTTGTATACAAACACACACAGCATGAAGAATAAACAGAACTAGAAATCTATGTGTGGTCACAGAGCCTGTGGTCTCATTGTAAGTACAGAGATATGGTGGGACAGCTCACATGACTGGAATGCTGTCATGGATGGCTATGTACTTTTAAGAAAGGAAAGGTCAGCGAGGGGAGGTGGTGGAGTTGCTCTTTATGTGAGAGAGCAACTGGAATATATTGAGCTCTATGCAGGGCCAGATGAATGATCTGAGAGTTTATAGATAAGAATTAAGAGACAGGCTAATATGGATGAGGCTGTTGTGGGTGTTTAATGTGAGTATGATCTACTGATCAAGGAGAAAGAAGTTGATAAGGCTTTCTATGCACAGCTGGAAGTAGCCTCAGGGTCACAGACCCTGGTTCTCCAGGGGCCTTCAACCACATTGATATTTGTTGGATAGAAAATGGCCTGGCACAGACAGTGCAGGAAGTTCCTGAGGATCATTGGTGACAACTTTTTAATGCAAGTGGTGGAGAAGCCAGCGAAGAAAGGTGTGTTGCTGGACCTTGTACTAACAAACCAGGAGGGACTGGTTGAAGATGTAAAGGTTGGAGGCAGCCTTGGCTGTAGTGACCGTGAGATGGTGGAAATCAGGATCCTGCATGGAGGAAGCCAAGCAGTAAGCAGGACTAGAGCCCTGAACTTTCAGAGAGCCAACTTTGGCCTTTTCTAAGACTGCTTATAGGAATCCCATGGGTTAGGACTCTAGAAGAGAAGGGGATCCAAGAGAGATAGTCAATATTCAAGCATCAGTTCCTCCAGGCTCAAGACCAATGTATCCCCATGCACAAGAAATCAAGCAAAGGGGTCAGAAGGCTTGCATGGAAGAGCAGGGAGCTTCTAGTAAATCTCAAAAGGAAGAAGTATTTTTATGGAATGTGGAAAAAGAGACAAGCTGCATGGGAGGACTAGAAGAATATCATCAGAGTATGCAAGGACGAGATGTGGAAAGCCAAAGCCCACTTAGAATTGAGCCTGGCGAGGGATATCAAGGACAACAAGAAGGGCTTCTACAATTGCATGAACAGCAAAAAGAAGATTGCGAAAATATGAGGCTGCTGCTGAATCAGATGGGTGTGCTGGTGATGGAAGACACAGAGAAGGCAGAATTACCAAATGCCTTCTCTTTTTCAGTCTTTGCTGCTGGTGTCAGCTGTCAAGCGTTACAGACCTTTGGAAGAAAAGAAGACTGGAGAAAGGAAGATTTCCCCTTGGCTGTAGAGGTTTAGAGATTGGGTAGACAGATTTAACATTCATACATCCATGGGCCCTAATGAGATACAGCCATGGTTGCTGAGGGAGATTTTGTTGCTAAGCCACCCTCCATGATCTTTGAAAAATCATGGAGAACAGGAGAGACACCTGAACACTAGAGGAAAGCCAGTGTTACTCATGTCTTCAAAAAGGTCAAGAAGGATGACCTGGGAAACTACTGGCCAGTCAGACTTACCTCCACCCCTGGAAAGGTGATGGAACAGATCATTCTGGAGGTCATCAACAAATATGTAAAAGAAACTATTCAGAAGTAGTCAGCATGGATTCACCAAGGGAAAATCATGCTTGACCAATCTGATAGCCCTATACAATGGCATGGCAGGATGGCCATGAGAGGAGAGCAGAGAATATTATGTACCTCGACTTCAGCAAGGCTTTTGGTACTGTCTCCTATGCCATCCCTGTAGGTAAGTTCGGGAAATGTCTGTTAGATGAATGGACAGTGAGGTGGATCAAGAATGGCCAAATGGCAGAGCTCAGAGGCTAATCATCAGCAGAGCAGAATCCAGTTGGGGGCCTGCAGACAGTGGCGTTCCCCAGGGATCCACCCTGGGTCCAGCCTTATTCACCATTTTTATCAACAGCCTGGACAAAGGGGTAGAATATACCCTGAGCAAGTTTGCTGATAATACCAAACTGGGGGGAGTGGCTGATACCCCTGAAGGCTGAGCTGCCATTCATAGGCTGGAGAATTGGGCAGAGAGAAACCTAATGAAGTTCAACAAGGGAAAGCGTAGGGTCCTGCACCTGGGGGGGAATAACCCCAACCACCAGCACAGGCTGGGGGCTGACCTATTGAAAAGCAGCTCTGCGGAGGACCTGGGAGTCGTGGTCAATGACAAGCTGACAATGAGCCAGCAGTGCCCTTGTGGTCAGGAGGACCAATGGGATCCTGGGGTGCTTTTGGAAGAGTGTGGCCAGCAGGTGGAGGGAGGTGATCCTGCCCCTCTGCTCAGCCCTCACAGGGCCACACCTGCAGTGCTGTGTCCTGTTCTGGGCTACTCAGCACAGGAAAGACAAGGAGCTACTGGAGAGAGTCCAGTGGAGGCCCCAGAGTTGATGAAGGGTCTGGAGATCTCTCTGATGAAGTGAGACTGAGGGAACTGGGGATGCTTAGTCTGGACAAGAGAACACTGAAAGGGGATCTCATCAATGCATATAAATATCTCAAAGGTGAGTGGCATGAGGATGGTGATAGACTCTTTATGATCGTGCCCAGCAAAAGGGTAAGGAACAATGGCCGTAAACTAAAACTCCTTTACATTGAGGGTGGCAGAGCACTGGAACAGGCTGCCCAGGGATGTTGTGGAATCTTCCTCTCTGGAGACATTCCAAACCCACCTGGACACATTCCGGTGTCACCTGCTCTTCGTGACCCTGCCTTGGCAAGGGCTTGGGCTGGAGGATCTCCAGAGGTGCCTTCCAACCCTAACAATTCCATGATTTTGTGATTCATTCCATAACTCTCCCAGGGACTCAAGTAAGACTGATGGACCTGTTGATGCCTGGGTCCTCCTTTATAACTGTCTTGTAGATGGAGGTGACATCAGCCTTCCTCCAGATTTCTGTGACATCCCCCAGTCTCCAGATTTCTCAACGATTATTGAGAGTGGCCTCGCAATGATGTCAATCAGCTCCCTGGCTGGATAACACCCTTGGATGGATAACGTCAGGGCCCATCATCTTGTGAGGGTCAAGCTCCTGTGAGTCACCAGCTCTTCTTTCACTGGCGGTGCATCTGTGTTTGCACCAACCTGGATTTTTGTTATCAAAACAATAGCACTGGTAAAGCCAGAGACAGAGAATATGTTGAGAACCTCTACCTTTTCAGCACTATTGGGAACTTATTCACTTCTCCTGTTTGACAACTGGCCAATATTTTCCATCCGCTTCTTTTTCTTCTTCTTGTTTACATACCTCAAGAACTCATTCTTGTAGGTTTTGACACCTCCGGCCAAGTTCAAGTGAAGAAGAGCTTTTACTTTTCTTATTGCATCTCTGCCTCTCTTGGCAATGCCCTTATATTTCTCAACTACAACTACTTTGTGACTTTCATGTGAAGTATGTCTGGTACACTGATTCTGACAGACCACACAGGGCAGGGCTCACCTGGTTGCACTATTGCCTTGTGATAATCTCATTTACTGAGATGTCTCTTGTAAAACACCTGGGGCACGGGAAAAGTTGAAAAGCTGGAGTACCTCATCCAGCTCACATTCAGACTAGCCAAAGGAGGTGTGGGTCAGGGTCACTAATACTCCAGTGTATTCCACAGACTCACAGCCCTTGCAGGAAGAGGTGAAAACTGCTGACAGTTTTTATTCTTGCCATGAGAGGTACTGTGAGGTTGTTTTCTTATTTAAAACACAGTTCCTCAGCCTTTGCAAATTGTTTGAGACCCTCTGGCTTTCACAGAACAACTCCACTTTATAGCAAGTGAAAACTGAGATGAGTTTCCACACTTTTCACAAAAGGAAAATAGAGATCAACAGCTTGCTGAGTGGCAGACACTTAAAAATTATAATGCTTAGGATGTCTCTCTGTAAATGTATTTATCTCTTTTTTTATGGCTTATGTAATACCTCTCAAACTATCTATCTAGCATTGTCCTCTGTCTAAGAGAGTCCTTGAAATGTCTTCTCCCTCTTGTCAAGTCTCCTAGAGAGATTTCGCTCTAAATGTGCTCTACAGCTGTACAAGCTCTGTAACACGAGACCAGACCCTATCTTTCTCACACAGGTATTGGTAAAATTGCTCATACTTCAGAAATGGGATAATACAGTGAATGTAGACACCTGGGTCTCATTTCCCTTATTGACAGCTACTCTGTCAGTTCATTAATCAGTTGCTAATTTCCCTTCCTCCTATACAGAGTGCCAATCCTTAAGGGCATGTGCCCTGTTATATTGTGAGTTTGTTGGCCCTCCTACACCTCTTTATAGCAAGCAGCAACAGATCAGAAAGATTACCCTGTGTCCACTGAGTTTATGGTGATGACTTTGGTAGTAGCACCCAAAGGAAAGTAATGAATGTTTTATGCACAAGAATTATTTCACACCTACCAGTGATGGATTTGCATCACCTCATTGATGTACAATTCCGTCAGCCAAATCCTCCCCAGTGACTTAATAACCAAGGTGATTGCCTCAAGCAATTAAAAACTCCAGGATCTGTTCCAAACTCATTTTGTTGCCAAGTTAACAATAAAGTGGCGAAGATAATTTAGAAGCATTAAGTGTTCTTCACTTACTATTTTCCTCTCTGTTTTCGCAGCACTCTGAGGACACCGTGTCCAAAAATGGGAGCTAAAATAACAACTTGAAGGAAGGGGTGGAAGAGATCTTCCCTCGTGGAGCCACCCAGGGGCAAGTGCAGGTGGGACGCAGCTGCAGGCTTCCGTTTGGCACATTTCCCTTCCATCCTTCACGTCCTTCTGCCATTTAGGGTTGTAATCTTCTGATTTCACATTGCAAGATTAGAACTAACATATCCTGACCCAGTCTCTGACATTCAATTGGTCATTTTCTCTCACACTTACACACATACACACATACACACACACACACACACACACACACACACACACACACACACACACACACACACACACACAGACTTTTTAAGGAAAAAAAACCCCATGAGTATCTAATGTGCTTCATAGGTCTACAGAAGACAAATCTTCCCCCAGGTGGAAAAAGTACTGTTGTGCAAATCTGCTGACCAACACACAGAACCGTGGCTTCTGAGATGTTTTTCTACAGCCTTTGAAGTAAAGCTGACTTGCAAATAAAAAACATGCTTTTGCACAGAAAAATTCAAAAGGAACTTTTGAAATGGGGTGCGGAAACAGTGTTTTTGTTGAAATTTGCAATTTTGGAGGGGAGGTTAATCAAAAACTGGGGGAAGTTTCAGTCTTGAGAAATTTCCATCTTGTTTTGAAATAAAACATATCTGGGAAAAGTTTAAAAACCGATTCAAGCAGGCCTACTTTTAACTACTTGGAAAAAGTCATTTTAGTCTGGCAAGTTAACACAGAGACCTGCAAGCTGATTGTGAAGGTAAGAATTAGAAGTATTCAGACTTAAAATTTTCAATTAAATTTCCACATCACATCGATAAAAGGAGGATATTAATTCTTTAAATAAACACACCACCTTCAATCAGGTGTGGAAGATGCTGAAAAATTCTCAAGCTTTTATAAAAATGTTATACAAAATACTATATTTAATAAGGAAAAGGGATGCAATCTTTTGTAATTCCAAACTGTCCAAGCTTTGCTGAGAAAAAATGCATGTTCTGAAAGACCAAATACACAGCTTTGTCAAATCAGAAAAAAAATTACCTGAAATGTCTGTCACTTCTGTAAATTAATTATATTTTTAACACTCCATGGCCTCCAGCCCTCACCCTTTTTCACCCATCTCACTTCCACCAGGTTTTTAAAGGTGGTAAACATCTAGTCAGCCTGATTTAAGCTCAGTATTATGGCAAAGGATTTCCAGATAAAAATAATGGCATAGCTAGGCAGCTCTGCTCACATTCATAAAGCACTTTGATATTTCTTTTAGGGCAATAGTAACACAAAGTGGACATGGGACACATATAAATGCAGACAAAAGTTCACTTGTTTGTCTGTATTTATCACCCACTTTCAGTTTCATTTACTTTTTAAGCCACTCCATGGCTTTGTTCTTTAAGTTGCTTGAATCAGAGCAAACAAGCACATATATTTTCCAACAGTGAGACAAGATATTTGGACCATGCTATAGGAAGATAGGGAATAGGGTAGTAATTGCCATCCCCAACTCCCGTTCTGGCCATTTAAAAAAACACAAGCTGTCTATTGCCCTGCTATAATTGAGATGAGCTTTTACCGAATGTTTCATGCACCAATCTAACACAGAACAGTGTAATAGTCTTTGACACCTTCTTGCTTTGTGGCTTGATGAAGGCGAGATTTACAATAATTTGCAATTAAAGGAAGGATGACTTTATGCCAAATATACACTTTTGAACCCCAGTCATGTCAATACTACAGATGTTCAAATAAAGTTAAATATCCCTAATAATTGAAAAAGTGTTTTTAGAAATATTCTAATGGAGAAATGTCTTCACTGTAGGCTTGGGACTACTTAGACTATAAATGAGTTAATTAGTAAAAAAAATCCTCCTAACAGAGAGCAAAGCTGTGCAGCTGATCACGTAGATCATACATGTGGATCAAAATATGAAGAGCGTCAACAACGACAGGTTAAATATTCCAAGGTAGAAGCCAGCGCTGGTGAGATGCCTGGATTCCCATGAGTTCAGCCAGCCCTCCACTTTTCCAGAAAACAGAGAAAATAGCCTGGTGAAAGGGTATCTACAACAGAGGAGTGATTTGTGTTTGTTAAATGGATAAACAAATTCTGTCCAAAGCAAATGTAAATGCAAATGTATGTTGTATACAGCAGGAAGAAAAAAGAGCCAAATTCTTCTGCCAGTTGGACACTCTCCTGTTTGTAGTAGTGTCCAGTGACAGTCAGGTGCTTTATCATTTGTAATGTGGTTTTCACAGAAAAAAAGTTCTGGAGCATTTCTGATACAGACACCATCTTCTGGCTAGAGGAATTGGGGTCATGGTCTGTGAGGGGAGCTTGCTCTGGAGGGAGAGACAGAGTTTGCTGCCACTTCTCAGACTTTCCAAAAGTAAGTCAGTGTTTCATAGAACCATAAAATAGTTTGGGTTGGAAGGGACCTTAAAGATAATTTAGTTCCAACCCCTCCACTGTGGGCAGAGACAACTTTCACTACACCAGGTTGCTCAAAGCCCCCTTTAAGCTGACTTTGAATACTTCCAGGGATGGGACATCCACATTTTCTTCAGGTAACTTGTTCCAATGTTTACCACCCTCAACAGTAAGGAGTTTCTTCTTAATTTCAAGTCCAAACCTACCCTCTTTCAATTTAAAGCCATTCCCCCCTGTTCTATCACTACACGCCCTTGTGAAAAGTCCCTCTCCAGCTTTCTTGCAGGCCCTGTTTAGGTACTGGAAGGCTGCTGTAAAGTGTCCCTGAGGCAGTCTGCTCTTCCCCAAGCTGAACAAGCCCAACTCTCTCAGTTCAGCTTTGTAAGTGAGATGCTCCATCCCTCTGATCATCTTTGCAGCCTCATCTGGATTTTCTCCAACAGGTCCATGTCCTCCTTATCCTGGTGACCCCAAAGCTGGACACAGCACTGGAGGTGGTGTGCAGAGCACACCAGAGGGGCAGAATGCCCTCCCTCACCCTGCTGGTCATGCTGCTTTGGATACTGCCTAGGATGCTGTTGGCCTTCTGGACTGCAAATGCACATTGCCAGGTGCTCTACAGAGCTGATCCACCAACACCTCCAAGTCTTTCTCCTCAAGACTGCTCTCAGTCCATTCTCTGTCTAGCCTGAATTTTTACCTGGGATTACCCTAACCCAGGTATAGGATCTATATAGAATTCAACTGAGGTACTTATTTTTCATAGAGTCTCCTAATTTGTAGTACAGCTGTTCTTTGCCTTAAATATCTAAAAGATAACTTTTTGGAGTATAGATGTTCAATATTTTTCTTCAGGTACTCATGCGAAAAATCATTAGATGCGTTTTAATATCAGGCTATCCATATCGACTCTTTCAGACCAAAAACTGAAGTGTTCAGAAATTTTTATCCACATGTAAACATGGAGTAGTATGAGGCCATCCACCTCTAAACTCACAGCTGAGAACGTGGATGGAGGGCATTTCCCCTCAGTGGGCAGAAAACAGAAATGAGACCAAGTTATTCAGCACCATGGAGCAATAAATGGCCTTGTGCTAGTGTCCCGTGTGGGTGTTAGAAAATAATCAGCCAAAATTCAGCTTGTGATGCCTTAGATGTAGAAAACCATTGCACAAGCATGCTGGGAGGAGAAAAAATGTAAGAAAAGGAAAATAAAAAATCCTGCACCAGTCCTCTCATTTCTTCTTTCCTGATAATTGAGCTTGTCCCACAGCTGCTCCTTATGGGTGTTCATCTTTCTGCCACATGTTTCTGAAAAACCTAAAGACTGCAGGTCATGAATTACTAGTCTTCCAGTCAGAAAGTAAGAAAGTAAGGAAGGCATGAAAACGCTGCTGGCAGCAGAGGGAGGTAGGCAAGGACTAAAAGAAAAAACCAGTTTACAGGCTTTCCAATCAGTCTCTCCTACTTCATCAATCATCTGCTGAGAAGGCATTTGAGAGAGAGAGTCTTTATGTGCCCTGTGCCCTCTAATCCACTACTCAAATCCACTATTGACATGAGCTGCTACCAAGGTAAGCATGCACAATAGTTCATTTAAGAAGAAATCAACCTGAATGGCTTTCTCCTGGCACAGGTGCACAGGAATGGCTGCAAGGCACCTTCCATGAGGCAGAAAAATGCAAATGGCAAATAATCCTGGCTTCAGGCAAATGCTGTGGAGAGCCACACAGCTAGCATGGTGTGACAGCTCTGCACAGCGCAGAGCCAAGGCCCTGGGTGTGAGCACCATCCCTTCCCTCCACAGCGAGAGCAACAGGCAGCAACAGCGCAGCACAGCTGAGGTATTTGCTCCATCACTTACAGAAAGGAATATAATGCATCATACTCATTTCCAGCTCAGCTGTACTGACACCAGTCAAGTTACACCAGGATAAGCTACTCCATGTATTCATTTCTGGCACAAAAGATACCTTAGCAACTTCCATGGTACCATGTACCTAAACACAAAGGGATGTAATGGAACACAAAGGAAATGTCATTTCCAATGCCAGTTAATTTGTCTTGAAGCTGAGTCTTGGCATAGTTGTGCCTACTCTCTGACTAGGCAAGAAACAGCTCTAACAACCATTCTAAGGAGGAGTTCATAATGATACATATTCTATCTCAAACAACTTGACATTTTCTCTAGTGCCCCAAATATGTCTATAGTTTAGGAATAAGCTACCTGTAAGCTTAAAAATATCCCGTAGCTAAACATAGAAGACTAGAAGGGTAAATTCTCAGAAAGGGCAACTTTCCAAAATAGAGTCTGAAGGTCAAGAAAAGCAACGTGCTGCTTCAACTCCTGTAATTCAACGAGGTTCCTACAGAACATTCAACTTAAATGGGAACATTTAAGCAGATTAATTTAATATTTTTAAGTGAAGTGTGTTACCAGGTAGACTCTAGCAAAGTTTGCAGTTTTTCCTGTTAATTGCTTTCAAATCTGTACCACAGAGATGTGATAAGAAAATATACAATGTTTTTTGACGCCAGAACAATGGCCTCCATCAGCAATCATCAAGGAAACCCCTGACAAGGTGCATGATGCAGGCTTTGCCATGTTTTATGCTGTGAAACATACCTGAAAGGTTACATCTGCTCAAACTGTAAAGTGCACAGAACACTATTTTAGAGGTAATTTACAGTACAAGATAACCTCAGGTAGATTTGCTCACTCACAGAAACCTGCACAGGTTCAAAAGCCTTCAAAGTTCAGGACCCAAATTGGAGGTTTGATTACTTGCTGAAATTCTAATACTTGCAAAAAGAGTTTTGACTCCAATGTAACTGTGCAGTCCTCCCCTCCTGCTTTTCTGCTTCTCACTTCCACCACCCCTCCACAGTTTAAAATAATGCTGATAACAGCAATTAATTTTTTCACTAGCAATTAACCCTTGCAGAACAAAGACAGAAGGCTGACCCTGAAATAATAATCACCCTTTCTTGCTTTTTTGCCTATACATCCAGTGGCCAGTATGTAAGCACAGATTTTTCCCTTGCTTATTTCTTAAATGCTTTGTCTTTGTAATGCTGCAAATGTAATACTTGTACAAATACAAATATAATGTTGATGTATGTGAAAAGTCTTCATCACAGAACTTTTTGTTGTCATTCAATTCAAATGAGACACTTACCCATCCCCATGCAGTATAATATTTCCTGCTACCATCCATTTAGTTCCACAACCCAAAACCTGGAACACTAAGAGTAGACTGTGGCTTTATATTTTAATTCTGTATGTAAAAAGTTAATGAATGTCATGATCTAGCAACACTTGAATGGCCTGACACAGAGGCTGTTTGTCAAATGTTTTGAAATCATAAGGGCTACAGCGAGAGAAACACATAGAAAGGTGTCAAAGGTATTTGTTATAAGAGCCCAAGGAGTGTTTCTATGTTCCTGGAAACCTCTCTTCAACTAAGTTCTGGAAGAATTGTTAACCATATTTTGGGCATTGTCAGTTTCTGTAAGAATAGAGATTATTGATTACTTCAGAAAAAAAAAGCTTTGATGCACCTCAGTGTGAGTTCTTTAGGTTTTCCCACTTACCTACATTTACAAGCAAGAAAAGAAGGAAAGTGGGACAAGACTGTTCAGGAGCAGATCAGCAGTGAGTCCTTCAGCACCACCCTGAGGTTCAGCCAGTCCCTGTCTCCCTTAGGTGATCCACAAATGCAGCAGAAGAAACCGCTCAAGCCTCAAAGAATCCAATTGGTGCTGGGGACCACTGAGGCCAAAAACAATCTCAGGGAACATCTCAGCAGGGAATATCTCATACACAGACAGGTGTTCCACCATGCTGACACAGCTTTGTTAGAGGAGGGAAAGGCCCCAGCACCCTCACTCCTTCCCTAACCCTACCCCATCTCTATTCAGTAGGGCGGCATCCACCCCAGTGCAATGGCCCATCTGCTCAACGTGGCTCAGCTCATCTGTCCATGCCTTAAAAGCAGCTGCAATAGGTGGGATCAAAAGTCCATTTAGCCTAGTACTATAACTCTGGCCAAAAGTTTACATCTAGAGAAGAGTTTAGGAGCTGCCCTCAAGAGTTTCCCTGCGCACTCTCCTATGCACTATATGTGGTTAAGGAATTTCCTGAGCCAGGCACATTTCTAGGTTTTTAGATGTTCATTGCAACTTACCAATATTTCTGTGTCTTTTGGCATTCCTCCCTCATCTCTGTAAAAAAGAAGTCCTTTCCTGAGGCAGGTTAGCACAGTTTTGCTGACTGACTTCACTTGTCCTCCAGAAGCTGAAAAGAGAAAGTAGAATAAGTGCCTTGCTTACCCAATACTACTCTGGGCTGGCTTATATTAAAAAAGGAGTTTCTAGGAGTCTCTAAAATGGTAGGAGACAACCTCCTCTGCTTCAAAAGAACTCAAGTGAAGAATAAGGAGCTTCTGAAAGGTAGGTGTGCAGCCAGCTAAGATCAGGACAACCATATTTAGATGGGGGTTGTGGGAAGGGAAATGCTGGTGTGAGTGGGAATGGCCACTATCCATCAGATGGAAGCAGCTCTGAGAAGAAATGGATTTGAATTTCAGCTATTCCTTGCTTACCACGGGGAGAACTGAAAGGCCCTGTTGTGATGAGCCAGAGAAGAGGACATGGTACACGAAGTACAGTTTTTCAGCTTGGAAATAAACTAGCTCAGCGCCTTAACGAGCAGTCTGGAGAAGGTGAACAAGGGACTGTTATTCAATTTCATAATATATCACCATGGAAGGAGTAGGAGGGAACTGGGGAAATTATCAGGTGGCAGGTCTAAAAAGAGACACAAGGAATTGCTCTTTCACACATGTATACATAAGTGTGAAACTCACTGATCTGAGACATTGCTGACACCAAAAATAAAACCAGGTTAAAAATAAAATGGTTAGACAAATAAAAAAATAGGTTCAACACGGGCTCTTAAATACCAGATGAAAATTCATGAAGTCCATAAACCACAGACTGCTAGAAGGTAGGACAAGATCAAGGAAAAATCACCCTGTGCTCCCTCATTTCTCATGCTTTTCTTAAACTTCTGCCACTAGCCATTATAGAGAGAAAATACTGAGTGAGATGAACTTTTAGACTGACCCTGAATTGCTGTTCTTATTCTCAAAATTCAATAGAGTTTTTCAGCAACTACTTGTAAAAGCATTTGCTACTGCTGTCACTGTTCTAATGGAGTGTGCCAAGATGTATGGAAATTAATTATCCTTTTTTATTTCTGGAATGTAGGCTGTGGGGATCTGACATTTAATGCATCAAATGCTCTGCATACATTCTATATCTGGTAAGTGCACTTCTCACAACTTCATCAACAAGTTATGGTTCACAGTCCTGATATGATTATAACATTAATTCCTACTGTCAGAGTGTGTTTACTGCACCAGCTTCATGAAGATGGCTCAGAGCCACTGAGTGCAGAGAAGTTCTGTTTCCTCTAATCAGTGACAAACCACAATCTAAACTCGGAGGAGAAAGTCCTACTTTTTCACTATCTCACACGTCAAGGCAAAAAATAACACATTCGTCTGAAACGACTGCATTTAAGAAATCCTCCATCAGGATTTAATAATGGAAGATGATATCATCTTTTATCTTCCTGCTGTGCTCTGGTCCCAAATCATTGGACAAATGTTATCTGGCAGGCTGGCAGGTTGGGAGAAAGCTGTGCTTTTCTCTAGACCAAGCTCTTTGCAAGACAAAGTACATTGGCTCTCCTTAGGGCACATTTTTTGTCTGTCCCTGTTCCCTGCCACTTCAGAGCCTCTCAACCACTCCCCATTGTGACCCCCAGGCCTTGCATCACATGTCCCTTTCTGCCCTCATCCTCACCTCTCCTCTCACCATCTGCCCATGAACATGGCACTGTCTCTGCCCCCACTGCCCTGCTGCTGGCTGGGTTCCCTTTCCCTCTGCCCCACGCAAGCGTAATTGGGACTCCTCTTCCACCCAAGGCCAGCAGGAGAACTGGGACAGAGCAGAGGTCAGGGTGTTCAGCCCATGAGGCCCAGAGCAACCTCCAGCACTAGCCAGTGCCTCGCCGAGTTGAGTGCTGTATTGCTTGGGTTTGAGTTCCAGAGAGAACCAGGCACACTGTGAAGCATCTTTCTCTCTGTCAGCTGTGGAAATATGCCTGCTGCAAGAACATGTGCCCTCCATGTGTCCCTGAGCCTAGGCTTCAGGGACGCTTGAATTCAATCCTGTATCAGGGGTTTTGTAGTCTCCATCCTTCCTTCCTGTTCCATGAACTTTGCATACCATTTTCTTGCCTCCTCTCCCACTTTCCCTCAGCAAAATTATTTTCTGTTACCCTCTGAGGTGGCATGTTATGTTATATATTGTTCAATAGATGTTAGATAAGATAGGAGTAGCAGTCAGGGTGTTAACTAGGGTAGCTTCCCACTTCCTGCCTTGTTTTTTAAACTCCAGAAAATACTCAAGAGGCTTGAAGAAATGTGTCTACTATTAGGTTTAATCTTTTTTCTTTTTTCCCACTTAGTTCTGCCCCTCAGCACCCAGCCTGTCCCTGGAATTCTTGGAGTTAGTCAGGTGCAACATTTAAAGGATATCACCACCACCATGCTTTGCCACTTCAGTCTAATGAGCCCTCACTGGGGTTCTCCTAGTAGCAAGGTGCAATGAAAATAAGTTCAATGGAAATAATTCAGTGTTCTATGGGGACCCTCATCGAAGATGAGACAAACTCTTTTCTTCCAGGTCTGTGTTCAGCTAATGCCACCTGCTCCATCTATTTTCAAAAGCTGGACCATTTTGCTGATGAAATAGCTATAGACATTTTGTGCCCATTTCATATTTATCAGCAGGTTGCTAACAATGCAGAAATGAGCAGAACAGCAATTTGTAGCTGTGCCGTAATACAGCAGCCCTCCTCCTCTTGATTTATGATCTTTTTTTCTGTATGGATCTGTCTTAATGACACTCATTTATTGACAAAATTCTGCCTTTTATAGACTTGGAATTATTTAGAGGTCAAAAGAATAATTCTTTTAATAATACAGTTTCTGCTTCCTCAGCAATAGTATTTATGAAACCATCTTTCTTTTGCTAGGTTATTTCCCTATCTTTAGAATAGCCCATTTCCCTTTTGCTCTGTTAGGCATATTTTAGCAGAAGCAAATGGATTATTCTCTCATCACACTTCATCGTTCCTCTTGACCTCATCTCTGAAAATAACAAAGTGATGAGCAAGAAGCCACTGAGAGTTTAACTGATAATCCTTGATAGAATGTCATTTTTACCTGCTCAGGGCTTGGACAGTTTAGTTAAACCCTCCACAAGCCCTTGAAGACACATGGACTGTGCCCACACTGGAGTAAGCTGTTCCTGTCTCAGCACAGAGGCCTGGGCTGGCTGTCCCCAGAGCTTTGTGCTACCAAGACTGGTTGCACCTACACTTGGAGAAAGCTCATTTCAGGCCAACCCACACCTTTATCCACCAACATATGATACATTTATGACCCAAATTCATCAAGGTGAATGCTATCAGCTGCATGAGATAGAACAGAGATTTTATGCTAAAACATAAAATTAAATGCAAATTTTAAATAAAATTTTTATCCATAGGAAAAAGTACTTTTCCTTCAGTTCAGTCAGTTCAGGATTTATCTACTCACTGGAGCAATGTGACAATAAATGTCACATGTGACAATAAATGCTGTGCCCAAAAGGCACAGCTCATTTTGCTCAGCTGCTGACACTGATCCACAACGCTGGCTCCAGCCAAGGGCTTCACCTCTCAGGGCTGCCCCTTCCTTGGTCCTGCCTGTCTGGATCATGGACTTTGCATAACCACCCCATCCTCTACATGCTCACACTTGCAGGAGTTGAGCTAAGAGATCTCAGATCCAAGTTTTATAGCAGCTAATGCCATGCAAATAATATTGTCATACAAAGGGCAATATGGCTACCTAATAAAAAACTCTACATCACACTGAAAATAATACACCTATTCCTAACAGAAATAAAAGGAAGAAAGATTCCAAGGAAAATGAAAGTCTAAAAAAATTCCAATAGCCTCCATAGAGTCTAATAAAACAAAAAGACAGAACCAGCCATCAAGCATGCAGCAAACAAACCACCCTTGAAAAAAGCATTTTTATTCCCAGCTTTGGACTAACAAAAACTATTTCAAGCTGCAGGCTAGAATAGCTAAACTTTTAATATTTTTTTAAGACCCTCATGACTTCTGCACATAGATCATTATTCCATCTCTAAGATTTTAATTTATCAAATGGCAATGTGACTTTCCACCCCTATTTCAAGCCTATCATACCAGAAAATAGGCTTATACCAGCAGACTCCATCTTTAAAGGAGTTGATGAAAATTAAAGCTTTTGCCAAATGTACATTTTAAAGTAATAAAGATTATTTTCTAGGCAGGTGGAGGGCTTGGCTGCTTTTTGGATTTTTTTTCTTCAGAAAAGATATAGCAAAACAACAGTAGTAGTATTCTCTCTTATCTGTTGAATTTTCTTCAAGTGCTATCCTGAGCTGGGGAAGAAAATAACCCAAACACCCAAGAAAACCTGAAGTTACCTAAGCTCAATCTGAATTCAGCTCTAGTCACGCAGCTCTGTAAATTTTCTTCTCTCCATTCTCTGAAAACCCCTTCCTTCCCTCTCAACATGAAACAGTCTAATAAACGCATTGTTCATGGATTCTTTTCTGTTATTTCTTTCCTGTTAAACTCCACCACTTCACACCTGACACCTTCTGACTGAATGGCCCTTCTTAGGCTACAAGTTAGAAAAGGAATCAGGGAAAGAAAAGGACGAGGTGGGGGTGGACCTCAAGCACTGCATTTATGCTAATGCGACATGAAGCCACAATCAGGAGCTGCCAGGGAAGGCATGATTAATAATGAGAGGAATATAAGTCTTAATTTCGCAAATGCACATTATTTCTCACACAGATTTAAAATTTCAGGCTCAGGGCTGGAGAGCAGCAGTTAAGGGAGCAGAGCAATCCGTACAACAGGCAGAGGTTATAGCCAGGTATTGACAGCACAATCATCATATACCATAATAAAGCAACTGAACACAGCCATAAAAACTCCTCTGCCATGCACCCAAGGCCACAGACTCTGTGTTAGGATTATATTGAAGGTGAGATATGATGATGCCACAGTGTTTCCAATTTTTATTGACATCCTGGCCTTGAGAATTAGGAGGTGTCAGAATGCATCTGTGTATTCAGGGGAGACAATGATAACCCCTGCCCTATCTCAGTTAAATGTAGCAGTTTACTTGGACTGCGGTGCAGGTGAAAATGAGAAAAAGCAAAGGAATGCCGTATCAGAGTAGTGGCAGCCCAAATAAGACCAGGCAGTCCAGAGCCATCCACCAGAGCACGGACCAGAAAACCAATTATTAACTACATGACAGTACAGTACAACCTCAATACACAGTAGCAGGTGCTGCACATGGACATAACATGAGCTGACTTTGACACGGAAGGTTTGAAGTACAAAGATTAGAGGACAAACAACAGGTGAACATAAAAAATAAATTACTTGGGTCAAGATGATGTATCTCTGCTAAAAATCATTATCTCCAAGTATTGCTGAATGCATTTGATTTTTAATATTTTTCACGTTTAGTTTCCCTCAGGAACAGTTTGCAATTCTCAAAGGCTCATCTTCTGCTGTCTTTCACTAGAGCACACCTCCAAAAAGAGAGGGAGATCAGAGTCCAGTACCCATTCACTCCAGAGACCACACCTGCTACATGCCCTCCTCAAAGAGATAAAAGTACAGATCTAAATCACTTGCCCCCAGCCATTAGCAGGACCAGGCTCTGATCTATGAGCCCTGCCCACCAGTTCAGAGTTAAATCATTAGACCACATTGCCTCTTGGAGGCTGGAGCTAGCTAATTATTTCCTGCTTGTAATTACTTCTAGCCTCCTGCTTCTTTACACATTATCCCGGCCCATGCGGGCAGAGTAAGTTGCAACACTTTTCTTGGGGCTCTCATTGCCAAACAGACTTGGGTAACAACACTCATAAGATTTTGTCTGATGTCACAGCTGATGAATGCCTTTTCCTCTTGGAAAAATGTAATGAGCATAGAAAGCACAACAGCATAAATCTGCGGCAGTGACAGTGACTGTGGCCGGAATCAGCAGCAGCTCATGCATAACCAAAGTCTGAATGAGCGCTTGGGATCATTCCTTGAAACTCACTGACTGCTGCTGATGGGGACCCGTGCACTTCCCATCTCCCATCACCATCCTCTGGTTATCCAACAAGATGAAAAATAACTTTATTGACTCCAATGACCTCTTAGTGTCAGAAAAGGAAAAAAAAAAAACCAGCAGCAAGTTTAACTGTGCATTGGGACATTAATTTTAAAAAGACTACTTCAAAGGCATGCAAGCACACTGCATGACCCAGAGCAGTCAGTTTTCTTCTGTTCTTTGAGGAAATTGCTAACCCAATTTCAATCCTACAGATAAAAGTATTTTATGGTTCCAAAAGTCTCTCTTTCAAGTGGGGCTTAAGCAAAAACATGGAGAAGGCTGCATCATATGTTTGTGACCACCGAATTCATTCAGTGCCTCTTTTATCTCTGAGTTTGGGCAGTAAAAAAACGGAATGAAAATTATTTAATCTTGTCATTAACTGTCTTGTTAATCTCAAAATGGAGGTTAAATAAAGTTAAGCCCCAGTGACACAAGTCCCTGAGGTTTGGATGGAAAAGTCTAACACAGGACAAGGAAGGAGCTGTTTCTGGCTAGAAATCTGACTGCTGAGGTAACATTTCTGCAACTCTGCTTATACAAAGCAGCCTTCCCACAGTAATTGTCTAGTGTGCAGTACATGAAATGCCGTGTTACGCATTGGCAGTTTTTGAGGCCAAGTTGCTGCTGTAAGAAATCCACAGGCGGCTCTGGGGCGGAATAGTGACTATAAACTAAATTTTTGTTCCCTGAGATATCTGGAGTATTGCCCAGGCCCTGTGCTGGGATAGGGCTTGTCACATCACAGGGGCATGGGTACACATCCTCCTCCTCCTCGGAGCTGTTTGCTCCAGGAGGAAAGGTCAGCTTTAGGGCCTCAGGGACAAGCACGTTCCTGCATAGATGATTGCTCACAGCTTTTGTGGCCCAGAGCTGGCTTGAACCTCTCAGCAAAATGGTTTGTGAGCTGGGGCGTATCCTGTGAGTTGTGAAAGGGCAGAGCTGCTGGGAAAATCTCAATGTAGAGCAGCTCCAGAGGCAGAAAGGGGTTACTAGAGCCTTGGGCCAAGCTCCTAGCCCAGATTATTTTCTCCTCTATTCTTGCATGAAGGAAAGCCAAAGCCATTCATCTTCTTGTGGAAAAGATGTCCCCAAGAAAAGCCGTGGAACAGAGAACAGTGCTGTATAAGCTGCCTTAGCCATGCCAGGACTTTGTTTTTGTTTGCCATCTCCTTGAGGCAAGAATGGGGAGCCTCCACAGCCATCAACCTCTTAAAAGAACCACTCAGTGCCCATCAGGTCACCAGGGATTCTTGTTACTTGCATAATGGTGTGTAGGGTTTTAATGTAACATATTCACCGGGCATCCTGGCAGGTGATATGGGGTTGGAGCAGATACTTACAGAAAAAGTGGAAGCCAAGCAGCCATCCTTGCTGCCAACATGTAAGTATTTCTACAACAGCAAAGTGGAGGATTCAGAAGGAACCACTTTGCCTTTAAACCCTTTCTCTTCGTACCAGTGCCAGCTCCATTTCCAAAATTACGTGTCGCTGTCTAAAGTGGTCCATACAGTTCTGCCACAGTCCTGTTACTAACTGCTGTCTCAATCGCCACTTTTGATTCATAGCTTTGTGCTGACAAAATAAAATGACTGCTGCAATGTAGATCACTATATATGGAATTTTGCTGAGATGGTCACATCAGAGATATTGGTTCCCATCAATACCTTCCTTTGTCTTTAAATTTCAATAGCACGGACTGCAAAGTACTTCCTGAAAACATACTGTTGTCACTATGGATTACTATCTGAAATTAATACTGGCTTTTGCCTGCAAACTCACAATATTTCCCAGGAACTCTCATACACACATTTGTATATCTGACAATTGCACCAACCATAGTGGTTTTTAATATTTTTCTGAAAATTTGGAACCAAATCAGCAAATCAGCAATTCAACTTCAACTTGGTCCATCTTCCAAATTGTCTCACCTCTGAAATGACTGAATTACCTTTTAGAGCCAAAGGAAGGGCGTCCCTGTGTCCAGCCTACTCAGAGAAAACCTCCAAGATGCTCTTTTTTGAATACACAGTTTAGAGCTCATCTGCACTTATGAAGGGATTTTACATTTTCAGTTTACCTGAAACTGAGATCTGCTAGCTCTCTTCTGAAGCTTTTCCTCCTTCATGGACTCCCATTAAAAAGATACCAAGATAATTGTATCTACAGCCCTGCTTTTCATATCACATTTCCAGAGCAGCCAGCACAAAACTAACTAGAAAACTTCCAATCCCTTCTAGACCCTTCTGGTTCCTTCGGATGGTACCACAATATGCCACACACCTTATTCCTCAGCCAGGTGTTTTGGTTCTCTCAAAACAGGTCTTTTCCCCAGACTCTCCCCCTGCAAAATGCTCCCCTGCCCTGTTTTCCTGCCCCCATGACAGCACAGCTGCTGGCACCACCAAGTGCCTGCTGGCATCCCGGGGCTGTCTGGCTGTCTGTCAGCATCCTGCATCCCTCAGGAATGTAGCAGGGTGCCACAGCTTGCAGGCGAGAGCAGTTATTCACTTCACTTCCCTTAGCCCCATTTACCTCAATTCCCCCATCTGTAAAACACAGATAACATTTCTCTCGCTCGCAGGAGACGATGATCACATTATTTATATCCAGACTCACGTTCAGACTACGCAGCTGTAAACACCCAGTGATATTACATAAATGTCATTAGTGTAACCATTCACGGGAACGTGGGAGGATTTGTGTAAAGGCACAAACAGGGACTTTCAGCAGAGGAGGAACGCGTTTCTATTCTGCATGAATCTGAACACAAATATATATGACAAAAATTAATACTACTCTGTCTTTTTTAGGTCCCTCGTGGCAACTATTGCAGGAAATTATTTCTGTTGGAAAGTTTAACATTTGCGTTAGTCTTTGATTTAAATGAAAGACAGAAAAAAGGCAGGGAGGAAGGCAAACACTTCTCTAGTATTTGCCACTTCTTGTTCCTAAAGTCTGCTCTTGCTTACAACAGGAAAATAAGCACATTTTTTTCCTCTCCTTCCGAAACTCCCTTCAATCCCCTTAAAACCGTAGTGGTGACTGGTGAAGGTTTGAGTCATGGACTGATGCTTGTCCCAAATCTCTGGGCTTTTGAAGCTGCTCAGCCATAGCCAGGTCAATAGACACACTAGGTCGCGCCAAATTGACTCCGAAGGCTTTCTGCACAGACTCCAGAAAGACGGGAGTTGCTCTATTGGATCAAACTAAAGGGGCATGCAGTCCAGGATCCTGTTTCCAATGCTGGACAATACCAGATACTTCAGAGGTTAGATGCCGTTTAAGCCCCAGCGACTTCTTTGTACAATAAATTTGAACGGTGTGGAGTTATATTGCAACCTGCTGAGAAGAAAATTGAAGATATGGAAATTGCAGTTTGTGGCTGAAATGCAATTCAGACCAAAGATATTGTGAACTAGAGAGCTGAGAGAAATGGTCTGAAGGTCTGGAAAAGCAGAGCTGTGAAATCCTGTGCGGTAGTGTAGCCATCTAGTGATCGTTTCAAGAAGACTCTCTTTTTCTGGGGAAATGTGATGTGGCTCATTGACAGACAGGGATGATGATGCTGTTTGAAATGAAAGAGTAAGGGCGAAGATCTGAGAGTAACAAGATGCTGGGAAGGGGGTGGGTAACTTTACAAAGCTGGAAAACACGATTACAAGAGGTTGGTGATTCTGAAGGATCAAAAGGTTTATCTGCAGCATGCCTGCCACCTGCGAGAGCATTTGCACAGTACGAGGATTCAAAATATTCATCCAGAGAAGAGAGGGCTCACATGACGGAAGGTATTCAGAAGTGCTTGCAAATTGCAAGTGAGCACCTGAAAAGTAAGACTGGTACAGCAGGACCAAAATTCTCTACCTGGTTTCTCACAGGATGCCTATTCGAGTTCAGCTTAAAATGAGAAATCCAACTAGAAAGAAACAGCTTTTCCCTAGATCTCAGGTGGAAGAGTTTATTTTCTTTTCAAGATGGAATAAAAAGAGGGATTCCTCCAAGTGCAAACTCCCAGGGTATCAGGAAAAAGTGTTGTATGTTTGACTGATGCAGCAGGGATAATTATCATATTGACATGTTTATGTCTAGGCAAAGCATAGTGTCAATCAGCAACATGCTGCTGAAACCAAAAGCCCTTTGCTGCTTTACACCACATGAGGAATCAAAAATCAGCAAGGCAAGTCCAAAACTAAGAACTGAAGTCACTAAACCAGAACCGAGATGAAATGATCCCATACCTTCACCACAGCTTTCCTGTGAGCCATGCTCTGTCCCACACCAGCTCTGGTAGCTGAGTCTAGTTTAAGCTCTGAAGCAGGAGGCTTAAGAGATCTGTCCACCCTTCAGTGTTTTTAACAATGGTCATTATTATGATTGCTCTGGGTGTTCTTGATAGGCAGACATAAGGATATCAAAAGAATGTGGCACAAATTACAGTAATTAGCATAATAATTCAAACTAAAGGCTTAATAAAGTATTTCAATATTCATACTATGGCAATCTGCTCTATAGCTCAGTTAGAAGCAGGCACTGAAAGTATTTGATTTTTTCAGTACTGAATTCCACATCCTTAGTCTTATTCTCACTTCATGAAACAGGGAAAATAGAAGCACTATCCTGACTTATATCTGGGCTATTCTTCATTATATTACTTTTATTCTTCATTACTCTTAATAAAAACCATTTTTATTCATCGTCTTTCTTAGGGACATACAGACCCTGTCCCATTTGTGCCACTTCCCCCATGCCCTTTAGTGACCACAGAAGTCATTCTTTCCCTTGCTCTGCATTTGAGCACTTCATACAGACCAAACTTCTCTGGGGCTTAGCATCACAATCTGTACTGGTCCTACACTGAGGGCATTGTTGCTGTACCAGACCTCTCCTCATCAAGACGGCATCACAAGTCACCAGTGGGTTGTAAGGATGCTCAGGTCTAGCTGCAGCTCTGATTTTTCTTGCTTATTCCTAGACTACTCTGGGTTCGGGCCATATATAACGAAAGCACCGAAGTGACAATAATTGTGTCGTTTCCACTGCACAGTCACAGCGTTCAAAAAGCAGCTGCACCCGTGGAGGTCTCTGAGGCTCAGCTGGATGTTGCATCCTTTCTCTTTCTGTCCTGCCTCTAGTTCTTGTGATCCAGTAGAGACTTTGTGAAGCAAAGCTCCTCAGCAGGTTATGACAGGCATGGAGACTCCTGCTGGTTACTTGGGAGGGTTTGGACTTTCAGCTACTCTAGCGCAGATAGCGACATCTGGGCCCAGTCTTAGAAAAGAGTGGTAAAGTAAGTATTACAGAGAGGCTGGAGATAAAAAGAATAATTGTGTGTACAGTCGTGGAGGCTTACTTAGAATTAGATATAGGAATTGTATTTATCCATTGCTGAACAACAAAGAAACTAGCAATGTTAAACCTGAGATTAATTTCCTCCTGTCCTCTGCCCAAGAGCTACATTAAATAAGCAGACCAAAAAGATGAAATAACAAAAGAAAAACAATAACTGAGTATAATCCAAGTTTTAAGCCAGTCCTTGTCATTTTCTTTATAAATCACTCCTGCTCCACCAGAGTTTTCCAGGAATTGTTTGTAGATATCCTCCATCATTCTGGTCCTGCACGTGACACTAGAAATAGGGAACAGGTCTCTCTTTCTCAGTCAAAGCAGCTTTCAGCAAGAGGATCCCAACAGGGGCTGATGGGTTATCTACCATGTGTCTTCTTCACACTTGCTATCTGTCAGGAAGCAGCCTCTAATCCTGTAAGCGTGATCTAAATTCTCCAGTTCTGGATGCATGACCTTGAATCTGGATGTATTGAAAAGGATTTAGCTCAGCAAAGTCCAGCCTTATCAAGTAATTCAATTCAGTCTGTAGAACTAGACTGTCCTTATTTTTCACCTTTATGTCACCCACAAACTTTATTAGCAATGACTTTACGTATTCTTATGAAAAACTGGGCGAATACAAAAGGAACTAAGCCAAGAAGTGACCTCTGGGGAACGCTTGAGGGTTACTACTTGAGATGTATTGGTGAGATGACTTTAATCCATTTAAAATGTGCTACTCTTAGTTTACCTAGTGCTAACCTTTAATTAGAGTCTTCTGTGACACTAAGTCTGATACCTGACATGTGATGCACATCATGTGGGCATCATCAATGAAGTTATTATCACATCAAAAAGCTGTCTAAGTTCCACAAGACAGGTTTTCCACAAAAATAATATTGTGAGGCATCAGTTGTCTTCCTGTTTCTCTTATTCTCTAATTCTATCTTTTTCTTTTTAGACCATGTTTATTGCTAGGCAAATCAAACTTTATTCACCCGTGGTTTCAAAGTTCCCTTTTAAAAAATTGGTACAATTTTATGCAATCAAGTTCATGTCTGTGCACACCCTGCTCTGATGTGCTCTTCACAGTTTGCTGACAAACAATGTGTGATCTTCTTGTGTAAATATTTTCTGAAGTCCTGGGTGAAACTTATTTGGTCATGTAAATTTTAAGATGCTCAATGTCAGCAATGGCTCTCTAGCATTTTCATTAGTTACTTTCAAAACAGAATTTCATTCTCACTGTGCCTCCCAAATGTATGACAAAGCACCTTCCCTTATTCATAATGAATATTCATTTAACAGTTCATTTTTTTCTGCAGTAATGCCAATTGTTCCAAGTAATGAACCTATGTTTTCTTAAGGGATGACTTTCATTTCAGTATCTGAATTCTTATTGTCCTCAACCTCCTTGGCATATGTACATAGAAATGTTAATTATTCTGCACCAATTTTGATTGAAGTGGCTGTATATAATCCAGACAATTCTGAAACTGAAGTAAAATTCAAAGTCAAAAGGTACATGTTTCTTTTCAGCCTTCACAGTAATTTTTTTCATTGCACTCAAAATACCTTATATTCTACCTATTTTCATTTCAAAGTACTATATGCACTAGAAATATTTTGCTAGCATCTCCACAGAAATGATGTCATCCTAGCAGGAAAATTAAGTGTACCTTTGCTATTTTATGGCAAGCAGCAAATTTATTTATTTGATTTGACTCACTCACGGGAAATATTTTTCATGGAGAATATCCCCTAAGCATTCATTCTACTAAAATAACCATAAAGAACATCTAATACATGGCCCTATAAATAGTTGAAAGTAAATATTCATAGGATCATGTCATTATTCTAGCTAACCTGACAGGCATGCTTGCTGCCATGCCACGCCCTGACATTTCCCTTCCCAGCCCCCTGAAATTCCAACTTCACTCTCCGGCACACCTGCCTCGGAGCCAGCAGCACTCTTGGGCTCTCAAGAACAGAGTTGGCCTTAGCTCTAAGTCCCACAGGCACCACTTTGCTCAGAGTGCTGGAATAACCTTCAGGCTGGCAGGGCTGGAGGCATGACCTTCCCCAGGAGCAAGCCCTCCTCTTGCTGCTGCTGTCCTTCTTTCTGCCTTTCACACTTCTACCCCTTTGCATCACCATTTGACTGCCCACAAAACAGGCAAGGATGGCTAATGAAGATTCACCCTAAACACTGACATGCATAACCCCAGGTTATAAAGATGGTGAATATGGACATCCAACACCCCAGAGCAGAGAAGTGAAAACACAAGGAGATGCAGGAGTGCAACACAAGGTACCAAAACCACAATAAACCAACACAGCACAGCTCCAACATAACTGACAATGCACTGATACCATTTTTTGGATGAACTCTTTGTCTATGGACAGCAGTTTCGTTTCTCAGGGTGCGCTAGGGAATAATAAGGCAACAAGGATTGCATAGGAGTCACATCACAGCCAGCAAGAAACTCAGAGAAAATTGTTGGAAGTGGAAGTCTGCCAAATGCTGGCAATAAATAACCACTTCCAGTGAGGATCACGTCTTTTCCACTACTTTCTGCACCTTCTAGGGGACTTCTTACAGGCTGCAGAACTGAAGGTTAAGTTTCTGTGTTTCCCGACCTGCTAGCAGGTGCCACTGCCTTGAAAGTTAACGAAGGCAATTCCAGTTAAACTCCTTGCCACCAGTCTCCATCTAAGCCACACTTCCCCAGAGAGAAATGACACTTTCTGGTCCACAAACCCATTTGTCAGCAGTGAGTGACTCAAGGTAATGTTTGTCATGGGCACAACTCTCCCTTTTCATCTCCAGCAGAAATATTAATCTCTTCTCTCTTCCCTTGACTGCTTAAAACCCTTTTCTCCACTCTTCACCTTTAATATCTCTGTCTTGGCAGAGCAGGGCATGAAAACCAAAGTGGTGCTGAACAGAAAATGTTACTTCTATACTCCCACTGCAATGATAGCTGCAAAAACAATCAGTTCTGTTACATTGACCATGATCACATCAATCACTGAATATATCAAGTTATGCTATTCCTTGTCTTGAGCTGTGATATATACAGTCCTGGGAAGCTAGTATTCAATTTTTTATTCCTGTATTGGGTACTAGAAATGGTCCTGAATGGCAAATTCAGATGCAGACCCTTAGCTGCCCTGCAGATTAAGGTATTTGATTTCCAAGTTCTGGTCAGGATACCTCTCCTGTACAGTAGGATACCAAACCCAGCAGGTTGTTAACAGCCACTCTGCTTTCTATATAATACACAGAAACCTATCCATTGCCCCCCTCTGGCCACCCCCCACCAAAAAAAAATAAAGGTGAGAAAGGAAAATCAATGTGATAATTTATCTACACTGCCTGAAAACTCACTATAAACACACACCACAAATAACCAAGTGAAACAGAGAGAGAACTTAATAGTGACAAAGAAACTCATGTGCAATTTAGTACAGTCTACACCCCTGTTTCCCTCTGCAGCACAAAGCAACATGCCTCCTCAGTCTGGCCATATTTCCTCATGAAGAATGCTTCATTTTTTAAAAAAACCCAAACCTTTCTCCTCCCTTCCTTCTCTCTCTGTTGCATTTGCCTTTCTCTTGATTTTCTGTGTGCTCATCTGCATTCATTTCTCTCCCTGATTTGCCTTTTTTTAAAAAAAAGTGAACCTCTGAGCCAAGGCATATCGGTTAATCTAACCCATCTATCAACAGTTTCTGAGCCACCTCTTCAACCTATGCAGCCGGGGATTTTAGCCAGGCTTTTATCATTTTTATGTGCACTGCTGCCACCCGCTGTCACAAGGTCACCCTCAGAAATGATACTATGCCTCAGTGGGCACTTTTTCACCTAATAAAATATACAGCACACTGTATATCAATCAGATCATCTAGGGACCAAATACTGAACAGTCAAAGGGGGGTAAATGCTTCCCTCTGGATCAATTTTTGACTGCATAGCAAGGGTAACCTCTTTGCCAATGAGAGAGACAAAAAGTCCAGCATTAGACTGTGAGGATCATCTTCAGTAATTTTGGAAGCACAATCTCTCTTTGCTCTCACACATTCCAGGATTCGAACTCAAAGAGGTTATGAACAAGGCATGTGATAGACCCAAATGTCCCAGCAAATTCCGCCCCCAGCACTCAGGCACTGTTTGGGCCATCAGCCCCCCTTGCACATGGGACAGCATTTGGACTGAGCTCTGCAGGGTTTGGAGCTGATGCATGCTGAGATCAGGAGTGAAAACTCGCTGAATAGCACGTACCTGGGGAGACAGCCTGCTCCAAGGAAACGCATTTTGGAGCTCCTACTGCACAGTTCTGGAGTTGGCCCCTGGTTTTTATGAGCAAACAAACAGCAATTAAGGGAAAATTTGCTTTAGCCATTCCGTTTGTAGTAGAGACCCCATGGACACAGAAAAAGCACCCAGTAGATGTACAGTCACGTTTCTGGTGACCTCTTTTTCCTGTAAATTAATGTCTGTTTCTCCTTTTCTTTCTATTTTGGCTGTAATGTAGCTCCAAAAGCCCTAAAGACAGAAAAAAAGAACACCAAGAAGATATACCTCCCAATTCATATAATTCACAGTGATATAAAATCCTTTAGAGTGACAGAATATTTTTTAAAAAAAGGTTGATATCTTTACAGAAGTTTTGGTTTGAACTCTAGTGAAGGGCCCCACTAGGAGGAGAAGACAAGAATGGAACTTTTGCTGCTGCTGTTTGTAGCATCAAGTCTCAGCTCACAGCAGCACCAGGACCAGCAAGGCTGGTAACAGTGCATCAGTGGGCAGAAACAAGCCCAGCCCAGGGGTCCCACAGAGCTCACCCACACCTGCACTACTATTTCTGCCAACTGGGCAGACACTGGACTTGAGCTGTCTTTGGAGCATCAGGTCTGGACACGTAGCCCAAATGGTGGCTCTGGGTGGTGGTGGCTCTAAATTCTGTGTGTGCCCAGCCCCTGCCAGCATCTACCCCAATCCTCCCATCCCTTCATCCACACCAATAACCCAAGAGGATCTAGGAGTCCGTACACAAGACTTTTGTCTCTGTCTGGCTGCCAACTCACCTCTGCTGTAACTTCCCTACTCCAGAAAAGCAATGAGATTCCCTGCCTCCCAGAGCCAGCAGAATTAATCCCTTCCCAGCAGGACCAGTGCCTGCTAACAGCACGAGATGTTTGTCACAAGCACTGCTAGCCAGTTCCACGCTGTTTTAAATGAAACACTTCCATTAATGCTACAGGTGGGCTCCAAATACAAAGTTAGCTGCTGGATCAGAACGTGACCCGAATTTGGGAGCAGCTTGTTACAAAGGTGGGCCCAATATGCCTTTCACCTAAAAGGACACAAACCCCTTCCTCTCCATTTGTGGGGGAGGAAAGGACTTTGTAAAGCAGGGAAGCCAAGTGCAGGTTCATTCCAGCATGATTGCTCTGCAGTCACATCTGGGGGTCTTGCTAGCTCAGTGCTGCCGAGGACCTTAGCGTTCAGCCACGGTCTCTGAATAGCGCAGGGACCATCCAAGCAGGAGGCAGCCTAGGGCCACATCCTTACAAAGGCTAAAAAAACCAGTGCTTGAAGTTCAGCCAGTGCCAGGTCTTTGTTTTCTTGAGGATGGCAAAATTGAATCCTGTAGAGCACATCTGCTGGGTCCTGTCCTCCCTGCTCGGCCCCAGCAAAGGTTTGCCATGGTGCTCAGCCAAAGCTTGCACTCCAGCACTGCTGGCCAGCAGGGAGGAGAGAGGATGAGCAGCCCTTTCCTACAGCTGGAAGGAGGGACACACAGCAGAACAGCAGGTGGGAGGGCAGGCATGAGGGCTGGACACTGGATAAGCTCCTCGGTGCCAAACTTCCCAGCCAGCAGCCTTTGCATCCCAGGGGATGCACATCCAGGACTGCCGTAAGGAAAAGCTGAGGCCCACCTCACATCCCTGATCTTCTCTCCACCACCGGAATACCCAGGCAGGCAACATCCAGAGGCTGGGCGCACAGAGGTGTTGGAGATGTTCCTCTTAATCTGAGTCAGAACAAGAAGGAGGTCCAAGTCCAAGAGGGAAACTGAGCAAGCGGCAGATGTTTCTCTCAGATGAGGTACTTACAAGAAGCACGCAGACAAGAAAAGGCACTTCTGTGTGCAGCAAAGAAATTAATTACTTGACCTGCTGGTCAGACACAGCAGGGGTCTATTCCAGCAACAGCACAGTTTCTTGCACAAAAAAAAATCGTGACAAAAGTGAGAAAGCAAACAAAAAAGTCAGCTTTTTAGTCAGGCACACAAGCAAATAAGCACAATGCTTCAAATTCACCTCATGTAGCTGTAAAATCACTTCTAAGGACAGGGTTAGATGATTCCCATCTCACCACTGTTCCACTCCAAATAATTAATTGAGTTTATTCAATGGATTTTCTATGAAAGACTTAGAGGGTAAGGAACACAGCTAGGTTTGCAAAGCAGTGTGTAAATCCACAGTACTATAATAAGCTTTTATTAATACAAACAAATAATTTGTCCCTCTCCCCACAGATCTCCTAAGACACAAACTAAAGAAATAGCACAGGGCAATGCGGGTCAGCTCTCTGGAATTTTATCAGTGTGTACTGAGCAGCACTGTCTGATCTATTCAGCCCCTTATGCCAGTCATTAACCATCAGTCTCGTTCCAGCGAGCACCTCCCCTCCAGCACCAGCGCCACAATTCTTCATCCCTGGGCTGCAGCTCTCCTCTCCACTTGCTCTTCCTGTGACTCAAAATGAGAGGGGCTGGGACTTTCAATCAGCACTTACCTGTTTTTCTCTCTGGCACCAAACCTTATTCTATCATCCTCTTCATCGTGTCACTTAAAGCAACTGCAGAGGTTGGCTTATCCAGGCATCAGCCAACGTGGAAATGGAGAAGGAAAGGGTCTAGGACTGGCATACCACGGTGGGGGTTGCACTGTGTCTCTGCCTCCATGGGCTGGAGAAACCACTGTGGACTGCATGTAGAACCAATACTTGACAGCACTGCAATATTTTAAATCTCCTGCTTCTCCCTAAAAAACATCAGGGAGTCCTTTTCCTCACTCCCACACTGCCCCTATGAATCTTAAAAAGGGAAATTGAATAACTGGATAACCCTAAAACTGGCTTCAGCTCTGCCAAAGGAGAGGAGGGGATCTGGACCACTATACAGAGCTTTTCAGGAGAGCAACACTACCAGCACAGCTCTGGACATTAAGGGGTAAATTTTTTTCATTTTCTCCTCCTGCTGGAATTGATATCATTTCCACAAAGACTAAAACATTCAATGAGGCAGATCAGTTGTCATCTGGTGAGGGCACTCGGCTCAGAGGAGAAACCCTTATGTTCCAGACTTTGTTCCAATAAACATTAAACTGCTTTACAGATACTGGAAACCATTAGCTGGAGAGATGGCATTTCTCCATCCCAGGATACTGTCTGATTTGTGGTGTTTGCTAGGGGAGTCTCCAGGGACCTGAGTGTGCAAATGATCTCCCACAAAAGATAAGGTTAACCTGGGCACTCCAAGTGTTCCAGGCAGCAGGAGAGGCAACTTCATATTCAGTTTTATGGGTGAAGAGGCGATAATAATCCACTACAACCTGCAAGATGTGTCTAAACACAGCATTTGCTGCATTTGTCGTGTTTTTGCCAAGGGATGCTCAGAATAGAAATAAAATTAAATTATTTGAAAGAGCAATTCTTTTGTTCCAAGCTACAATCAATGGTCTTCAGTTCATTAGGAGTAAAATAGAAGAGTCATTCTGGATCAAACTGGGTATTTTTCCCTCCCCATTCCAAAGGAAAAATGTTTCACTACTCACTCATGAGAGGGAATGTCTCCTACAGAGGCTGCATCCTCATCAGTTTTTGTAAAGATGCAACATAAAATACAGTATACTATGGATGCTTAAGCAAACCAGACAAGATTTCTCAACAAAATAGACAGATTTTTCTTCTTTTTTTTTTTTTTTTTAATTAAGATATTTTAAAAGGAGCATTACCTTCAAATAAGTTTGAGAAAGAGGAAACTTGGATGGGGAGTGGGGAGCAGCTTCAAGTACCACAGTTTGTTTAGGTGATATTTAAATATATAATTTTGGCTTCATCAGATTATTGGGCTACATTCTGCCTGCTGTGATATTTTAAAATTGTGCAGAACCATTTTATAAAACATTATGCCATTTAGCGTTTGGACACGACCAAAAAAGGAAAAAATATTGAACAACTTGAGTTTATCAGAATGCATGGGTATTTCCAAACTGCTTTTTCTTTAATTTGCATTCTGCAGAAATAGTCACAATTTTCTACTTTTCTGTCCATTTTGAGAGAAAATAAATTTGGAACTATTTCCTAAGGGATAGGATTGCTATAATCCATAATGCTGCGGTAGAAATGTGGCAGTAATGCTTCTCATCTTGCGGCTTATGATCCATTCTAACTGCTGGAGTGATGGGGAGTACTCTTGGGGCAGGCTGATGGCCAGGAATTATATTTGTGGACACGGCAGAGTGCCGTGCAAGCGCAGATCTGGGGCTGTGACAAGAAGAACGCACCTGTGGGCAAACAGAACCCCTGTCCATGAATTCCTGTGCTGCCTGCTGTCCTGGTGGCTTGGGGAGCCTCCTGTGCCCACAGGAGAGACACCTGCAAGCAGCAATCCCCAGTGTTCACCCTCCCAAGCAAGTGGAAACACACATCTGCCATGGGAAAGAGAAAGCCTCGCTATAAGGCTTATTTTTAAAAGGAGCCATATGATGGGGTGATCCTTTGGCTGCTATTTCGTCATTCCCCAAGAAATTTCAATAAGTTCACAACAGCAGCCTCAGCTCTAGACCCATTTACCAAGCTTTTCTGAGCAGTTATACTTTCTCCCTTCAGAAAAAGCTAGGACCTCATGCTATGGCAACACTGAATGCAGCCTAAATGCTTTTCAAGGGCTTGTTTGTTAAAGCACATTAGCTGCTTTCCCAGTTTTTGGCTTCCAGCAGAGCTTCCTACTGAAGGCTAGCCTGGGATCAGCCTTCAGTCACTAGGAGTTCCCTGATACCGTTTTCAGTTAAAAAAAAAAAAAAAAAAAAAAAACAACAACAAAATAAGCATCCCCAATTTGGCCCTCAGTTTACAGAGAGGCTCTGGAGAGACTCTCCAGAGAGGCTTTTGTCACTCAGCGCCACTTCAGCCATGGCACAGCCACTCCTTGAGTTCAAGGCAGTCGTTATCTTAATATAAAATACACCACAACAGATTTTGTGTTGGGACTGGAGCTACAGCAGGAGGGTGGGTTGTTCTGCTTTGTTGGGTTTTTTCCCCTCAAGACAGGTTCGGTCTGTAAAATAATCTGCAAATGGCAATGATTATAAAAATGCACATAGGAAATAATAACACATACCATTTTTTATGTCTAGAGATGAGACATGAACTGAGAATGCAGCTGTATTGGCCTCAAATTTATATTATTTTCTATTTCCCTCTCAGCTGCTAGTCTGATACTGCTTGTGAAAACACAAATCCAAGCATGAGTTGATGCCCAAAAGGCTGGGATACAATCTGGGAAAGGGCATAGTGTGCAGCTGAGAGATCTGGCAGAGCAAGAAGCATTCTAAATAAGAAAAAAAAAAATTAAGAAAGGAAAAGGAAAAAGGTAATTGCTGGGAAGAAAACCTCTTCATTTTAAGTAGCCAGCAAGCAAAACAAGGGGAAAACAAACAATCAAATATGACAGGGGAATTCCTGAGAGTTCAAAGTTTTAAAATATTCACCAAGAAGAGAATTAATTTTATAAGGTGAGGCAGGGATTGTTCTCTACCTAAACTGGATAGGGGGTATACAAAGGGCTTCCAGTTTCATCTAAAAATGAATTTTATGCCCCATTTACATTTTCATTATTTATGGAGTTTTACCTGATAATCCCTCCTGCTGGGAAGGAGATGACCATAGTCCCACATCTGTTTACCTTTGTTTACAGCTGGGAACACAGCCATGGATTTGTTCTGCTTCAGCGAGAAGGCAGACTGATTTGATTATTGCTTTCTAACATACCAAAAGGTTGTTGCTAAGAGTCTCACTTAGGAAAAAAATGAGAGAAAGCTGTTTTTAGCAAGTTATGGGAAAGGCAGAGATGTGAAAGCTAAGGGTCAAGATGGCTCTCTCACCCTTTGGTCCCCAGGTTCCACCACTGAGCTTGGTCACACAAGGTGAGACCAGGGCTGACCTAATTGCTCTGAATGAGACTCCAGGCTCCACCACTGCAGGAATGTTTGCTCTGATTTCAGCAGAGCTGAGACCTGCACATGCACTCACCTCTCCGTGAGGTGTCATGCTGCTTGTGGAGATGATCCAGAGGTATGGAGGCAGGTAAGGCTCTTGCCTGGTGTATCCAAAGAAGCTAAGGGCAAGACTCTCCAATGAAGAGAATCCCCTTCAGAGCTGCACATGCAGGTGTAGGCAACCTCCAAATGAAGGACTTTCAGCTTGTCATCATCCTTAAATAGATGACTCTTCTCTAAATTATTCTCTCAGTCTCCCTCAGTCCTTTTTCTAACCCCTATCCTTGTGGGGTAGTTTCTGTTTCTGAAGGAAGCCCAGTGGCTCACCCAGGAGTTACCCCAAACTGAAGCTGAGAAATTACACTGGGATTTCTTTAGCTTTAAGAAAAGAGTATGGTCTTTCCAAAGACATCTGGGAAGCAATTCAGCTTTTCCAGTGAAGGCTTCTTTGAATAATCAAGAGAGAGAGGAAAGAAATTTTAAGCACTCCCAGTTCAGCTATCATCTGCTACCCACTTACGTTGCCAGGACAAGCTGTAGATCAAAACCTGCTGAAGGGTTTCTGACAAACTGACAGGACTTTTCATAAAAGCTCCTGATTACCCTGGGAAGCAGGGGCACTGATCCACATCCTGCAGCTGGGGCTGATTCTCCTCTGCTCCCCCTCCTCCTTGCCCTGCCCGCATTCCACCCAGCCGTGTCTCTGCTGCAGACCCTGATGAAGGTCAGGCATGTAAGAGCAGCTTGCCTGAGGATGGAACACTGCGCCAGGAAAGGGCAGGCACCAGCAGACCAGAGCAAGTCAGAAACATCGTCAGAGCGCAGTTCATCTGTAATGGCAATTTCTCTGATGCTCGTTTGCTTTACTTTTCTTTACCTTCGCATGATACAACAGTAGTTTTAGGTAGATCACAGCACGAAGCAGGTTTTCTGTAAAGAACGAGATGTGTACTACTCTAAGGTAAAGATGCCCCAGAGGTCTTGAGTGGGGTGACACTGGAGGGGCTAGAGAAGAGAGCTGGCATGGGCTGATGGCACTAGGGACACAGACCTGGCCTGGAGATCCCACAGCTATAAACAACTCACCAAGAGCCAGTTAAAGAAGTGAAGACCTGGAGCTGGAGTGAACTCCTTCTAGGGGTAAGGAAGAGAACAAGACACAGTGTCTAACATACATAAAAGGCAACATATATGGTGAGTTTCAAAGTAATGTGGGGCTGCAGACAGTGAGAAATGAGTAAGGTCTAAAAGGGTGTTAAGAGTCAAAAGGAAAACTTAAATGTGGAGGGGGACAAAAAAGGAAGGAAGGAGGAGTGTGGAAGAAACAATTGATACATTCCTCCCAGTGAAGGAAACTGGGCGAACAAAGGTTTTCTTTCTTTCATGATTTACAGCATCAAAATTGGAGTTCAAATATTATGTAAGCTAAAAACATTGAAACTTTCCTGAAAAAAACACAAACATAAAACTTTCTATAATCTTGAAAAATTTCAAATTTTGCCAAATTGGACCTGAAATCACAAAACGGCTTCAGCTGAACTGAGCCAGAAAGTTGAAAATAAATACACGGTGAAAAACCCTCAAAATCCAGTCAAAGCCAAGGACAAGACAACAGTGGGGGGTACTAGGCAAGAGTCAAAAAGTCCACAGGACTTTGTCTGGGGGTTTTGGATTGGAAGGGGAGTTGATGAACTCTTTGTTTAGAGAAAGTAGAGGTTTTTTTGGTTTTTTTTTTAAGTAGCTCAGGAAGTTTATGAGTTTATCTAGAACATTTACTATCCTAGAGCCTTACACAGACTGGGCTGGACACTAAATAACTGCAGGAATTCAGGCGAAGGATGGATGAAAAAAAACCTGATAAATACACAGACTAATTACATGGTCTAATAAACACATTATTAAACACATAAAAAAACATATCTGACTCTAAAAAAATAAATATTTTGAGAGTCTTTGGGGGAAATAACACACACACACACACACACACACACACTTGTCCTTTACCATTTCCTAGTCATCCACCTGAGGCTGTTGCCAGAGCTTATCACAAGCAGTGGGGCTCTGTGCACTTCTGGCCTGGCCGAGGACATTCACCCCTACATTGTGTGTGACATCTTGGGCAGATGAAAAGAGTTGTTTCCCTGCCTCACTGAGATGGGGTGCGAGAAGCAAAGCCACACAGCAGGTTTGCGGCAACCTGGGATTACAAACATCCTATCAAAATTCCATCCAAGGACCTAGAATCTCTCAATGGAGCACACAAAATGGATTTCAGGCAAGGGGAGTCTCCAGAAACACACAACCTCGGGAGACACTGAAATCTTTAATGAGAGTGAGCGAAGCATCACTCTCGGAGCAATCCCACTGCAGTTTGTTTACTCAGAGGTATTTACCGCCAGCCCCAGGTCTTTGCACACCAGTTGCTGCTGCTCCTTCAGGCAGTTAGTCACTTGCCTGCTCTCCAAATACTATTTATTACCAACTTGTTCCCAAGGTGATTCAATTAAGAAGTCAGAGAAACAGCCACATTGCTCACAAAGCAGTAAAGAATTTCTTTTACGGTATACTTTGTCATGTGTTCTTCTCTCCTGTATGTAAAGGGAATAATAGGATGCAATAAACTGCACTAGGCAATAAACATCTGTTACAATTATTTAAATGCCTCAGACTGGCTTCATTGTTTAATTGCCTGAAAAGAAAGCAATTTAATGCCCTTATATATTTTTTCTCCTGCCAGAAACACTGTCCTTTTAACATAAGATAAAACATTTTAAAATGCAAACATTTCTTAGGATCCTGCGTTTTAAGTGCCATGCTGTAAAACATATCCTGGCTTCAGGTCTCCTGCATTCAGCACCGTTCCCTTCTGCAGGTGCACAACTCCGTGGCCTTGAAAAGTACAATAGTGGGGTGGTGGTGAGTGGCCAGCATTGTTTCCTCATCATCCCTTATTCCCTGCAAGGGAAATAAAGAGAAATCACGTATCATTGTAACAAACCACAGCCGGACAAATGGAATGCATGACAGGAAAGCTGCACAAAATAAACACAAATTCCAGTTCAAGCGGGATTAAACGGGAGGATTCAGGAGCACTGGATGTAAAGCAAAAATAAAATAATAAAATAATCAATGCCATTACTCAGTACTGGATTGATAGACACTGAGTTCAGCAAAGACATGCCAGTGCAACCCTTGGATATCGTGGAGGCTTCAAAAGCGAGGGAGAGAGCAGGGCTGGCAGCTGAAGTGTCGGCTCTGAAGGTGCCAGCTGGCATTTATTGTGAGGAGTGGTGCAGCTCCAAAGGCAGCGAGGGGAGCCTGAAGCACCAGGTCACTGCTGTTGGATAAACCTGCGGCAAACCCACGACACTGGCCCACGTGTGCTGTCCCAGAGAGCACAGGGGTGACAGCCAGAGAAATGGATGCAGAAAGGAGATGAATGTCAGTGAGGGAAGTGGATTATTTTGTTTACTGAGCTGCATAAAGTAAGATGTGTGCTTTTAATACGATGTAAAGCTTATGTTATGGAAGTTATTACCATGCCATTACAAAAACAACTACATCTGAAAAGCTACCTATTAAAGCAGAAAATCCGTGACTAAGAAATATCCAAGCTAAAACCACCCACACAGTTTCCTTACTTCAGCTTCGAGTTAAAATACAGCCTTTAATTACTGTCTTCCTCAGTGAGGGGCTAAATATTTCTATTTATTTCTACTCTGCTACTATAATACACATTCCTTATCCCTATTTACTTTACATCATCTAAATCCTGTCTAAGAAAAGATTTGTGCTTTCGTTCCAATTATTCCTACTACAGCATCTTGTACTCCATAAATACTAAGAATTCCTTGCAATTTGCTTAGGATATCTAAGAATAAGTTAACCTCAGTTTACCAACAGAGGACTAAGAGATGGGAAAATTTAAGTATAGGCCTAACAAAGCATCTGCAAATTTTGATTAATGAGGCTAAGACCCCCATTTTCCAGAGTACTGAGCTTTCTTATACCTCAGCATCCAGACAAAGCTCCCACCAACTACCTCTGCAGATAACTCTTCTAAAAAATAAAATTTAAAAAAAAAATGTCCTGTAGGCCTTACCTTGGACAAAGAGAAAATGAGAATCATGCACTTTGTGGTCAATTTTTCTGTTTATGGGAGAGAGACAAAGTTTGTGGCTGAGCAAGCTGTAGAACCCAGTTCTCCACAAAGGCGTCGAGCATCCCCTCTGAGACCATTTTATGTCTTTCTGCAGCATCCTGCCTCATTCATTATGCATATGCAGCCTTCTCCAGCAAGCTAAGCCAGAGTTCTCCAGACAGAAAGTGCTTCCACTACACAGTCCTGCTCCGTTTCATTAGTTTCTTCTGCACTTCTGTTAGGCACCTACCGAGGCAGCCTTCTGCAGAAAAAATAACAGAACGTGATATTTTAATTAAAGCCTAATTACTGTGCATACAAAGGGCCAAGTTACAGTTATATTACATTGTTCTGACCTAACTCCCAGGAGTTCATATTTGAACCTAAAACATTCTTCCCATCCTCATTTGTGCACAGGTAGAGGGAGATCCTCGGGATTTTTAAAAGAGTCACCAGGAGTGTGGATATGCAGAAAGGTTTTGGGGCATGCATGAAGCTGCTTTGAGCAGAAAGGGTTTTGTGCCGGAGCTAGGGGGCACTTCCCACACCTGACAGTGAGTACCTGGTGTTGTTGGTACCAGCTAGATATTGGCAGTGGATCTCGGATTCTTTTGCTGTCAAGCACATAAGTCCAGGCAATGAATGTCCCCACGTTCAGAAAACAAGGCATATGCTCGCATGCATGTGTAAATATATGTAAATTTATGCAATGATGGTTTTCAAGTGCATGAAAAAACTGCAGTGTAGGCAGGATGGCTGTGTCTGAAGCTACTAAATGAGCAATATATGGTTGTGGAACTGCTGTGACCTGCTCCCCAGGTTCAGCAGTGCTGTAGCTCTCACTGTTCACATGCATGGCTCCAATCCCTGGAGAAAATCTGCTCTTCAGCCACCAGCCTTTTGCCTTGGTTTCTATGTTGGGAGCACTTCAGAGGAGAAAGGTGCTATCTGGAATATGTGGAGTGGAAAACTGCTGAAAAAAATTCTGCTTTGCTTGACTTTTCTAACAACTTTTAACCTTAATTACCCAGAAAACTAAATAACAAACAGAATAATTCAGATTTTTTGCAAAAGAAAACAACTGACCAAATACCCTAACTGTTCTGTGAGCAGCGGAAATCATGAAACTTTCTTTCCCATGGATTTGTGACATATCCCATAAAGTCTCTTTTCCTTCTGGAGGCGGTAACTCCTTCTCTCTACTCTCATTTGCCTTTGGTAGCACCAGAAAGGGAAACATCTGTGGCAGCCAGTTTGAAAACACCTCTTGGCCAGCAATCATACACACTGAGGCCCTACTGAAGCCTTCTTGATTTTTTTCATTGGCTGGTCCCAGACCTTCAACAGGGACTTTGCTATCTGGGGATTTTTATGTCCCTTTAAAATGAGACTGACACCAGCCAACAGAAAGGGCAGACAGGCAGAGACATGTATCACACAACGCTTGGGAGGTCTGGCCAGATGGGTTCCCAAAACCATTCCTTTGGTTCAACACTCCATGTGGATATCTACATGGAGTAGCTGGGAAAATGCTGATATTGCAACTATTAACATAATATAAAATTAGTAAACCCGGGTCAATTCCCCTGTCTTCTCTCTTGTAAGGTTAGGTCAGCACAACATGCTTGAGAAAGGAGACCCGTAACGCTGGAATTATGCTGTAATTGGAACTCATATTTAAGACAACAGACCATTTTCAATAAGGCAATCCTCAGACATTTCAGATGGACTTGGCACGAGCCCTTTTATGGTGCCACACTTAAATATGCACAAAGGACATTGTTGTCTAGCCTGACTGCCTTTGCATCTCTCATAGGCATCATGATCCGTTCCTCTGCTTAATGGACCTCCTGCTTTTTTTTCCATCCTTAGGAAGTCTTGAGCTTTCAAGGGGAACAGACTAAATCAGTCTCCCTGCTCGTTGCAGGACCTTGGCAGCCATGCAAGAGCTGTAATCAGAGCTTGTCTGTTCGTGCAGTCAATACCCCAACAAAACACATTAAAGACAGATTCAAATCAGAGGGAAAATAACTTGTCAACTGAAGCAAACTCTGTGAAAGATACTGCTTTCAAAAACACAAAGGAATTACTGCTGTGCTCCCCATCTGGTAGAAACGATGAATCAATAGATATTCAATTTTCCCTAAAAAAGGGAAGAGAGGTTTCCAGCATGGACGTGTCTATTATTTCATCAGCTATTCTGTTTGCACATTTCAGACAGAAACTTGGCCAGAGAAGTCTGGGAGCTCTGGGCACTGTCAGTTTTGCGAGAATGCATTTAGGAAAAAAAAAAAAAATCAACAAGAAAAAATCAACAAAGCAACAATAACAAAAAAGCACTGACAAAGCAGGATCCTAGTCAGCTAATTAAATCAAGTTGCCATGTTTAGAATAGCTGCAGCCCCCAAAATGAGCAAAACCTCACTCAGACAGACAGAGGCTCTAGACCAAATGTTGTTTTTCTCTCCCATCTGTTAAAAATAAAACCTGCAGAATGGCGTGCCAGTTTATCAAAGTCCATTCCACTGGAATATTAATTAGTGCATTGTATTTGATAGTTATCTGCCTATAAACATTGCTTAATATTTTTCCTGCCTTCATGCATTTTCTGCTGTTGGAAGAACTCTTACTCTGCAGTCTCATCACCTACTTGCAAAAATTATCTTTGCTATGCTAAGTAAACACAGAGCTTTATAGCTTTAAGCAATATGGTCTGTGCTCCTAGATGGAATAGAGTTGAAGTTTCATTGATGTGGTTTAACTGACCATGAAGAGAGGGAAAGAGGGTAAAAGGAAAAGATAGCAGACCACATCATACTATGTAGAGAGCAAAACAGCTTTGTGTAGATATTCATTGGCAGAATAGGGGAATAAAAACAGAGCAGGGTGCATCCTGCTGGATGACAAATGAAACAGGAATGTGGAAAAGGAAAAAAAAATTGAGCATTTAGGAAAATGATCTTTACTTATGAAGCAGCAGCAAAAGAAAGATGAGGAGAAAATTTAGGGTTGGTGCAGTGGCAGCACCCAGAGGTGGAAGTGAGCATGAGTTTTTGGTAGCAGAAGAGGTCTTTGAGGGTGTCAGAGGGGAACCAACCACTGAGCAAAATCAGCAGCCAGCTAAGCAAAAAACACAGAGGTTGGATCAATCCAAGCTGGAACAATTGGTGGTGTAAGCAGCACAAGGGACAGAGAGTGAGTGACAGATTGTAGAAGCTCGGGAGGAAAAGCAAAACATCTCAGTGCAGTTCAGCAATGGGTGCAAAAGGAGGAACCATTTATTTTCGGCATGACTGAAAGCTCAACAACAGGGAGACCAATAGATTTATCAGCAGCCACAAGTGGAGATGTCAGAGAAATGTGGAGACACCAGGTTACTCCATGTTCAGCCTGCTCCATGAAGCCCTGACGGGTAAGAAAACAAACAGTGGGAGAGAACAGAGTAGAGAGGAATCCTGGCTGGAAAGATGGCAGGACTTGGGCAGCACAGCCAAGTTGGGATTTGTGTAGGATCCCTGCCAGGTCAACACTAACCCACAGGAAGCTGCTTTGCTTCAAAACAGAGCACCCTCCACCTGAGGAGTGTGGCTTTATTGCCAGCTTCCCCACCACATGGTCACCTCCTCTAATGTTCTTTTAATTAACATGCTAACCATTGTATCAAGAAATAACCACAGTTACACTAAGGACCAAATAGCACACAAATATCACACATCTGGGACTGTGCCAGTGCCTCATGCCCTGGATGCTCACCTCCCTCACACATCAGGGTGCTACCAGCACAAAACCCTGACACACTGACCTCAAGAGCGTGACCCATCTGTGCTCATCAACTACGCCCTCGAGGAGTTCGGAGTTTTTTATTTATGTAAGTCCCACACTGAATGGACAGATAGACAGACAGACAGACCAGCTTCCCTGGGGCCCAGCAACCCATTCAGCCTATTCAGCCCATTCTCCCATTGCCTGTAATGATGCAGGCAATGAGAGTGATTTCCTGATGTATCTGTCAGGGTTGAGTGGATCTGCAGGTCCACCTCAGCCCCTGAACACCTCCTCATACTACACCAGCTAGCCCAGGAATATTCTACCATCTTCCAAGTTTGAATCATCTCAGAGCTTAGCTGAGACAGTGGGGGAAACTTCATTGTATTTCTATTTTACTTTCAAATGTTGACAGCACTTATGCAGCGCTCTCAAAACACTGAGACCCTTGACCCCCACTTGGGCTGCATGGCCCTGCAGGCTCACCAGTTTTAACAACACTTGGAAGAGCTTGGCTGGGACTTTGCAAGTCATATGGATCCAGGAACAGGGTGAATTTCACCTGGTTGCCTCCCAATTTACTTTTTTTGTCATTTTTGTCCCAATGACTTTTTTTGTCATTAGCGTTTAATCAGGATTTATATCATACACTGAGCAAGCACCACTAAATATCAGGGGAAAAAAAGCTGTATCATAGAATGGTTTGGGTTGAAGGGACCTTAAAGATTCCAATCCATTTGCCACAGACAGGGACACCTTCAACTAGATCAGGTTGCTCAGAACCCTATCCAACCAGACCTGGAACATGTCCAGGGACAGAACATCAACAACTTCTCTGGGCAAGCTGTTCCAGTGCCTCACCACCCTCCCAGTAAAGAATTTCTTCCTAGCATCTAATCTAAACCTACACTCTTTCAGCTTTAATCTCTTCCCCCTTGTCCTGTCACTACATGGTCTTGTAAATACTCTTGCCCCATCTTTCCTGAAAGCTCCCTTCAGCTACTGGAAGGCCACAATTAGGTCACCCCAAAGCCTTGTCTTATCCAGATTCAACAACACCAATTGTCCCAGTCTTTCTTCCTAGGAGAGGTGCTCCATCCCTCTGATCAGCTTGGTGTCCCTCCTCTGGACTCACTCCAACAGATCCATGTCCTTCCTGTGCTGGAGACCCCAGAGCTGGAGCAGCACTGCAGGTGGGGTCTCACCAGAGGGGACAAGAGGAGCAGAATCACCTCCCTCACCTGCTGACTGTGCTGCTTTTAATGCAGCCCAGGACACGTTTGGCTTTCTGGGCTGCAAACACACTTTGACAGCTCATGTCCAGCCTCTCATCCACCAGCACCCACAAGTCCTTCTCAGCAGGGCTGCTCTCCATCTGTTCATCCCCAGCCTGCGTGGGTACCAGGGGTTGCCCTGACCCAGGCGCAGCACCTTGAACTTGATCTTGTTAAACCTCCTGAGACTTCCATGGTCTCACATCTTGTGCCTGTCCAGGTCCCTCTGGATGCTATCCCATCCTTCAGGTGTGACAACCGCACCACTCAGCTTGATGGGATCTGCAAATTTGCTGGGGTTGCACTGGATCCCTCTATGTCACCAATTAAGATATTAAATAACCCTGGCCCCAATATGGACCACTGAAGGACGCCACTCATATTTCATAAAGCAGCCTTCCCATTCCTGTCAATATCAATGAGAATGTGTTTAAGAAGCCTGCTTCAAACAAACATAATTGTCAAGATTCCTCTGACAAGGAAACAGTCATGAAAGAAGAGTCTTGTACCTGAAAGATCTGAAAGACTTTTACAGAAGCAAAAGTCTGCAGGGGTCTCCCTCCTTCCTGCTCCTCCACTGTGCCAGGAAGGATCAAAGAGCTGAGGATTTCCATAGCCAGATGGAAAGAATTTTGGTGAGCACCTAGGTTAGAAATAAGGTGACATTTGATCAGCTCAGACTAGTCCCGAGTCAGAAGTACAGCACCAGCAGTTTTAATAAAAAGCACTAGATGGGAGTAAAACATCGAGCAGAGTGTGCCTGAGGAGCGGTAGGAAGGTTTTTACAGACAGGGCAAGTAAGCAGGAGGTGCTGCTGTGAAGATGTGCCTTATTCTGATGCAGCACCAGAGTGGTCGAAGCTAACTTAAAATAAATGTGTCTGGAAGTGCTGTAATAAAGTTTGGTGCACAGACAAATGAGCAGAACTTCCCTGACATGATGCAGAGACCTGGCCATCTGTCCAACACAGAGCTGCTGCAATTAAAAGAAAATAGAAGAGCTACTTCACAGACTAAACAATTTCCTTCCTTAGGTAAGTGTCTAGCTGGTGGTGGGTAGTGCATGTTCCCAAATGTAGGGGGTACCTATCATTCAGCTGGCAGTGGAAATTGATGGCCAGAAGTCACACACCTTGGTCAGGAGGCTAGAAACTCAGAAATATGGGAATTTTGCAGGTTTTGCTTTAAGAAAGAAACAGCATTTACACACCAGAGAGATGTTTACACACTTGCAGCACATTAGCAATGCAGCTTCCTCCTCCTCTAAGCCCATTACCAGGAGAAAGCAGCGCTTTCTTTACCTTTCAGAAAAGACTAATTGAATTTATTTTTTTTCATGGACCCTCTCGATTCCCATTTGCACAGAAGAGGATGAGCTCATCTCCCAGATATGTAAATGGTGTTTGCAGCACTCCCCCTCTTTTTCCCCTTTCCTTTCTGACAGCCTTCAGGAGGAAGCTGTGTTTCCCCAGAGCACACAGCCATTCTGAGGATGTGAGAGCTTGTCACATACCATAGCCATCAGTCCATTCAAAATCGTGCACCTGGGCAGACCACAGCAAGTGTTGGCAGGGAGACATTATTTCTGCTTTGATTTTTATTTTACCCCCCCCCCCTTAGAAAAAAAAAACCCAACACCTTCAAATAACTTTAGGGCTGTTGGTGTGACTTAAGAGTTGATGAGAAATACCCAGGACACTTTTGACAAATAAATCTCCCAAATCCAGGAGCGTGGCACCTCTTCCATGCAGGTACTCTTATCTGAGCACTGAAATCAACCAAGAATGAAGCCCCACTACTTGTCTGAGCCTTGTGCAGTTCATGGCCTGGGGGATCAGGCAAGAGTTCCAGTGGGTATTTCATCTTCATTTTCCTCACCAGTTCAGTGCAGAAAGTCTCTTCCCTGGGGTGTAAAGTTAAGCAGAACCTCCCACTGACTTTCCAGACTGACCTAACCTGGTGAAAGGCTCCTAGGTGCCCCCTATTGCTCCACTGCTTCAGAAACAGCCAACCCCTCCACCATTTCCAGATAGGAAACACCACTGCATTTCAGACCCACGAGGGAAAAACAGGGGGAATGATGAGAGGCACGTATGAAAAGGAGACAGAAAAGCAAGTTGGGGGACACTGTTATGCCCCACCGTGCACCAAGGCCCCCTCCCTTTCCCCCTGGCCCAGACTAGGAGCCCTTAGGCAAACCCCAGCACCAGGGAAGGTTAGGAGCAGGGCCTGTTCATGGCCAAGTCAGGAAAAGGTTTTGCAAGAACAAGCCGAGGCACAACATCAGTGTTCTTGTGCAGGATTTGCAGCTGTCACACAGGGCAGGCAGGGTGGAAGGGGGAAGGTCTCCAGCCACACCAAAAAGCTACCAATGGTGAAATGAATGCCAAATCATCCTCCAAGAAGGACACAGCACAGCCCTGCCTCCACACCTTCCTCTTGGGGTGCCTGGATTCATGTGGGTGCCAAGGCTGGGTACTCCATGCTGTTGGGAGGTTGATTGAGATCATGGAAGGTTACTCATTCTTCCCTACTTGCTGCCTTAGCTGTTGCTTCTTCCTCTCTGTGCCTGCACATTCCCATGGCTTCATCTCCGTCTCTTTGCTCACATTTCTCTTTCTCTCTTGTAACTTGACCTTTTCCCTGTAATTTATCCTCTGCAGTGAAAGCCTTTGGTTCACCTGCCAGCGCCACTGTTCCTGGAGAGGGCATCATGCCACACTCCAGCACAGAGCCCAGCAAGCTATGAGATCCACACTCACCTACAGCTCTGCACCTGCAGCTCTGACAGCACTGTCTCCCTTTCCCTCTGCTGAAATAAAAGCAGAACCTGCTTCACCTGAAAGCCAGCAGCTGCTTAAGCAACAGATCCTGTCCAATTGATAACAAAGGCCACTCCAACACCCTCTGAAGGGCACTTTTGCTGCACAGGTTCTCCCTCTCTCACAAGTAAGCAACAGGCACATCAGGCAGAGAACAATCTGTCATTGAGAGGCACCATTGGACTAAGGGGTGGGGGGGGAGGAGTACAGCAATAACTCACAGGAGAGGGAATTAAAACCACTGTAATTAAATAAACCTTCAACAGCAAAATTACATAATCAAAATTGCATACATCAAACAGGACCAATCTGTTTTGATTGAATGGGGACCAGCCTTTCCCAAAGAGAAGGGCTGGTAGGTAGTTAATTCTCTTTGTTTACTCAAACTTCAGTTGTGTTCCACTGGTATTAAGTATTTATTTAATTTCTCTGTGCATAAATGATGGGACATACCAGCGCAAAACACTGACACTAGAAGCTATATCCATTAACCGATGTTTTGTGTGAAGAGGAAAAATGCTACCATGGATCTTGCATTATCATATAACGTAGGAAATAGAGAGGAAATGGCCTTTTCAATTCTCCAAAGCATGCAATTTGACAATTCTCAGCAGTCTTATCTTGTGCAGAGATTAGAACTAGGCAAATAAATTAAAGCAGTGTAATCAATGAATGCATTCCTTTTTCCTGTCTGTGAAGAGGGGAGGGAGGCTGGGGTAACATCAGGCAGTCAGGTTAATGAATGCGTTCACAGGCCAGAATTACTAAATGAGTATTTGTGCGCACACACATACACTGAGCTATTGATTACTCATAACCCTATTTGCAAAGAAAACTCCTCTGAATAGTTTGTAGTTCTGATTAGACGTTGGAACTGTGAGGCTGTCTGTAGGGAGTGCAATTAAAAATATCTGTACCAGCCTAACTTACCAAGTTTATTGATTTAACTGCACCAGCATAAAAATCTCTCAGTTGCAGGATATTGAACGTGCATTACAGGTTAGAGCTTGTATCGTTACACCAGGTTAGCTGAACACAGGCAATATTGTTCTGCCTGTGATCTGCCTGAATGACCCAGCTTCAAGGGTGACTTGAGACCTGAGCAAAAATCACGAGAGGATTGGTCTCAGCTACAAGATCAAACACTGCAGTTAAAAATAATCTAAAAAATGTACAAATGTTGTTCTGAAAATAAGGTGATAGGAAGCATTTCTAGATCAGAAACTCAGGGCTGAGACCTTAAATTTTCCTGCACTGCTCCAGGCTCCCTCAGGGTCAGGGTCCTACGGTATTTTCTCATCGGGAAGCTGAGAGAAGCACACAGACCTGCCCCACCTCCAGCACATTGCAAGCAGCAGAGTTTGAGAGTCAGACTGCACCAGCAGAAAAGTCAGTACCCATCCCAAAAACGCACACAGTAATCCAGATAGACAGCAAAGGGATTTACTGTCATAGCTGAACCCTCTGATCTGGCTAGCCTGTGTGCTATCCCTTGGGGAGTGCAGATTATCTCCTCTCTAATCTCCTCTCCCCTCTCCCTAACCTGCAGACTGCTACCTGCAAACACACACTGTTTGGTCTAGCCTTAAACTGTTAGCTGTTAGCCTCAGGGCCCTACCTTCTATTTGCTCTCACAGCCCCTGGCACCTTTTGTCATGGCATAAAGAAGAGGAGAGAGCCCATTCCATTTGCTCCTCCTTGTCAGCTGCAGCTTCCTCAGGTTACCTCTTTGTCTGGGAATAATAGCGCTTTTCATACCTTGGATAAATACAGTCAATCCTCTTATAATATTTCCCCCATGTCTGCACATTCACTTCATCTCTTTGTCCTGGGATGCTTCCAGCTATTTTCAGTGTCTTCCTATGGGCATTCAAAGGCAGGTCTTTGTCTCCTGCAGCAGGATGCCTAATGCCGATGCTGTAATGCCCAGTGGTGTCCAACTGCCCCGGTCTGGGAAGTGCCAGGAAGGGCTGGGGGCAGGAGGAGTCACCATAAGATTACTGCAGGACCATTTCTTTCCTTCTGAGGGCACTGCTGGAGAAGATAGGAAACAAACTGCTAAAAGATCCACCCTCCCCTCCCTATTTTCAGGTTTCCTTCTCCAAGATACCAGCTGAGTGAAGCCACCCAGAGCCTGCTGCATTCCCCATCAGTCCCTTCTGCTCCCCACCACCCCCAGAGCCCAGACCTCCTTCCCTGCTTTCTTGCCCTTCTCTGCAGGCTTCTTGCCCTTCTCTGCAGGTGGGATCTGCTGACCTGGGCTCCCCCACCACCACTGTCCGGCTTTTCAACAAGAATATGAATTAGCTGAATTTGTTACCAGGGCTGTGCGAAGCTTCAATTCACAAGTGCAAGTGCTGCCATTCAATTTGTAATAACATCCAATGCATTACTAGAGGGAGCCATTACAGTAGCACTGAAAACTGAACAGTTTCTGCCCCCAGCACATATGATGCACAAGAACAAAACCATCAGGAACTGTTTGGTCGTAATCCAATTCTTTCTTTTTCACTTTGCATTGCAGTTAAGCGTAGCTGAAAACCACTTTATCCTGATACAAGCTTTTCAGAACATTGTGGTGACATCAAGAGTTCCTTGCTGGAATTTGCCAAGCCCTCAATTGCATTGCCATGCAGACAGCTAGAAAACAGTCCCACAGAAGGGTAATATCTGCTGGTATAACTTAGTATAGCATAACAGAGGAAAAAAACCACAGTGCTTTTCAAGTGAATCATAGTGTTTTATAATGTTTTTTTTTAATGGGGAAAAAAATGCAGGAATAAAGTAAAAAAAGGAAATCAAAAGCACACCACAGTGTGCAAACCTCCTCCATTCAGTCACTCCAAAGCAGCAAGAACAGCTCATATTTGTATGAGTCGGAAAGTAAAGTCTGCCAAACCCTTTCCCAGGAAATTATTTGAGGGAACGCTACTGAATTCGGAACAGCAGTAGCACTGATATTTAACTTAAACACTGAGCTGATATTTTGGTTTTGATTTTGCCCTTTGCATCTCAGATCCACCAAAAAGCAGCCATCCCTGCAAGGGGAAGGGGCAGTGCTTGACAGCACACTAGAGAGCCCTGGGAAAACTTTGGTTAATGATTCACATGCAAAGCTCTGCCCTTGGAAGAAGAGCTTTAAAATACCATTAGACCTTTACTAGAGCAGACAGTCTGTGATTAATAAGGTCTCATCCAAAAGAATGTTAGCTATTAGACCTGCTAATAACAGAGACCAAAGATAAAAGCACAAGTACACCTGAGGTCTGCCTCTGTGAGATCCTTAAGTGGGGGGAGAAAAACAATGGGGAGCTGTGCAGCTGAGGGAGATACAAGACCTGCTCCTGCTCAGACTTGAAAGCAACACTTATTCTCTGTAGCAGGGATAGGAATAGGCCACAAATCATCTTCATTGCTTCATGTATCCTTCTGAATAGGAGAGAAAGCAGGGAGAAGCATGCAACTACCAAAACCTTCTGCTGAGATGTTGCACGAGGCTTGCTGTTAATGCTGACCTGCCCTATTGCTTTCTTTTGCAGTACCAACTTCCCTGAATATATTATGGCTCTGGGTCTTCTAAACCTGAATTGGTTCTTCAGCACCATTTGACTGGGCTTCTCTCTTTGGGAGTAAAGTGCCCACGGTGATGACAGTCCAAATCACCTCCTGTCAGCTCTCCACCCTCTCTCTGTGCTTGAGGGGCACAGGGACCCCTGCCCAGCCACCCTCTGACAGGGCAGCTGGTAACCACTGCCCAGGCTCAACCAAGTGCTCTCTACCAGCCTCACCTCAAGGCTGTCAGACACAGTGGCTGCTGCAGAAACTAACACCAACAACTGAGAGCACAGCCTCACTTGCCTGTGGACCTGTGCTTGCATGTGTGCTTTATTCTAACTCTTCCCCAGCACAGCCTGATGGGGGATGCCTTTAGATGTGATGGTTCACTGACTAGAAACAGCACCAAACAAAAAAGCATCCAAAACCCCAACCAAACTTCAAAAAACCCCAAATATACGTTCAAATACAGATTAAGAAGATATTGGCCAGAAATCTTTAAATCTCACTATAGGACATCTTTCTCTAAAATTCCCAGCAATAGAGTGAAGTTATTTCTTTTTTCCTTCTTTCAAAAAAGCTTTTAAAGCTGTCTCCCAGATGTATGGTGAAGACATGAAGGTGAGGAAAAAAATGCAAGAGAGATTAGTGTTTTGTTGTTTTCCTTGGATGCTCCAAGGCATGGTTTTTCTTATGCTTACTGTACATGAAGCATTATTTTAAAAAAAGTTAGGAAATTGTGATCAAAATCACTGGAGTTTACAGACAGAAATCAGCATATCTGTTTCATGAAGCCTTTAAGAATGTTGGTAGGAGAGTTTCCTATAAAATCATATGCATAGCAACATTACTAAAAACGTAATATGTCTTACTAATGCATTTAATGTATATAATATTATGTGCATAATATTATACTGTATCCATTATCTGACAGCTGTCTGACTGCAGTGTCTCGTATCACCCCTTTTACTCCATATAGCCCCAGCAAGTAAAGCATGCAAAACCCATATTAACCTCTTTTTAAAGTTCCTCCTTGCAGAAGTTTTGAGATGAGGAGGAGCACAGTGAGGCCACTGAGAAATTCTGTCTAATCGAAATCAGAGCGCTCTTCTTGTCTTCTTGATGGGTAATTCCTCCACAGCGCTGTCATCTTCTCCTTTCAGGAGAAAAGAGGATTTTTTCACTCGGGTAAACCTCAAAGCAAACCTTGTCCTAGTCCTCTTCCCCTCCCCAGGCATGCAGTGGGCTCAATGGCCCACGAGGTCCTTGTGTCTCTGCATGCAGCAGGAGGTTTCTTGGTGTTTCCAGACAAAAGCTTACACTAAATTAGAGAGAGAGAGAAGCTGCAGGTCATCCGAAGGACAATTCTTCTGCAAGTGCTGAGGACAACATCAAGGGGCCCAGAGGACACAGCCCAGTGGTGCTCTCTGCCTGTGAAGGATAATGATGAGGAAGAAAGGGCCAAAGTGCTTTCAAGATGACTTATTCCCAGACAAGAATGGCAGACAGGGAATTTAGAAGGACAAAACTCAATATTAGTAAACAAGAGCAGAAATGGTGGTCAAAAATCCTGGTTTTTTTACACACATTTCAAATTTTAGAAAAAAACCTCCAACATTGGAACAGGAAAATCATAATGGACAGCTGGAGAGATCAGAGTTGTGGATAATGTGGTCTGCAGGTCACCAGCAAAGAGCATGCAGAAGAAATTCAAGCCTACTTATGAACCCTGCCAGGATACAGAGCACGTCTCCCTGTGCTGGCATGGCTGCTATTTTCCAGGCACAGGATCCGAGCTGGTTGCTGCACTCGTTTCCTCAGTAGTTATTTTCTTGGAACTCAGCATAGTACTTCTTCCTTTTTTTTCTCCCCAATAGAAAAACATGTGATGTTATTTAACGTGACATGTCAGCTTTCCCATCATTTTAATTTCTTTCAAGGAGGAGCACCCCACACAGAAATACACAATGCTACACAATAGCGTGCCAAAAGGTCTGAGTGGAGAGCACAGAGCTCTTTCAGACTGTGTGTAAGAGGGTGACATGTAATGCAGGTTTTTTTCTTCATTTTCTTTTATTTCCCCCTCTTTTCAAGGCCTCCAGTCAAGTGACATTTTGTTTGATATTCACATCATTTCCCAATTACAGTTCTTCTAAAATTCTTGTGAACAGCTGAATAACTCCTGGTGTGGCTTTGTTACAGCTCATTTCACTGCATTAGCTTCCACTACCTCTCCTCTTCAGAGGCTGAACCTGGAGATGCGGTTCAAATCTCCCCCTCGCATCACTCCCTCTCCACTTTCACTTTTACTGAAGCACGGCTCTCTTATCTCGACTTCCATTTCACAACATTTCTATTATGACCTGGTTTAGTGTAATTCTCCCAGTGTATGATCGCTAAAAGAAAGGTTAAAAGGCATCCCAGTGATATAATTGCCCCAGCAGCTCAGCACTACTTACCTGAGGCATTCCTGAGCAGGCAGGGAACTCGTGGATGAGAAGGATCAAGAGCTGTAACATGACTCTTATGTTCAAGACTCTCCAGCACACTTTCACCGTTGAAGGAGAGCAGTACATTCAGGGTAGGATATTTAGAAGCAATAAAATAAAATATAAAAAAAAGAAAAAAGGAGCAATCCATTTTTTATGCCTTTGAAAAGATGGATGTTAGTTGAACTCCTTTCCTGCAAATATTTGTATTCACCAGCATCTTCACAGATTTAACATAGCCCACTGAACGCCACTGACAGGGCTCTCTCAGGTGAGACTATTCACACAGGGAACACTTTTTTCCCCAGGCACAGCAGTGTAAAGTCTGGCCCAGAGGCCATCCGAAATGGATAGTGCAGTCCTGGCCTGCAGATAAAGTGCTTAGTGATCCGGTTTTTCTCCTCTCCCTCCGCCCAAATTAAAATAGTTGTGCAAAAGCAGAATGGAAAATGACACACTCAGAGAGAAGCTCATGATAATTAGTGAGTTCACCTGCAATTATAAGAGCTGAGCATGGATTCTGGTGGTAGCTAGCCACTAGTCTGAAGGATTTTTCTAATGCCCATGCAGACCACTTTCTCTTGCTATGACACCACAGACACTCAGCAGGGCTGGAGGGGAGCTTCCCAAAACACATGAGATTTATTTAAAATGGCTTAATGCCTAGAGAGAGACTGAGGAAACACTTCAGTGCAGGCTATTGATGTGTGCACTTTGGGGATTTACAAATTTTTTTTCCTGTAGAGCTTGCAGGTAGAGCTTCAGCTGCTGCCAGGGCTCAGTAGAAAAAGCACCAGGGTGGGGAATCAGGAGCCTTCCACTGCTGTCTCAGTTACGCTGTTGATGTTATGCAACGATGAGTATTGCAATGACCTTGTGCAAAGAGAATCCTGCATCCACAGGCTGGTCTCAGCACTGAGGTTAACATCATTTTTTTCACACTTCCCTTTCACCTTCCTTATGCTCAGGGAACAAATTTCTCCTCCACCCAGAGCCCATTCCCAGCTCACACCTGTGCCCAGAGGTTGAGATGTCCTTCTTTCCCCTGCCCAGAAGCCGAGCAAAGATTATGTTGAGGTCACCTTTGCAGCAAGAGGCATATTTCTGAGAACATTCCTGACCACAGAGTACCCACCATGCTCTGCTTCTGCTGCATGAGCCAAGAGTCTATAGATTTCCTGCTCTTAAAATACATTAATGTAATAAAAGTCAGAATTACACAGCCTGGTATTCGTGATTTACGGTTCTGGGCCAAACAAAACAAGTAAGAAATAAGAACATCCTGTGGCAACTCAAACAACCCAAGAGTGTTACGCAGGAAGGTGAACTTTTTACCTGCAGTGAGCTACCGTGTCCATTACAGCCAAAACAAAAGCGACAGAGAAACATCTGCAATACCTTTTTTCTGGTTTTCAAGTGAGTATTTCAACATTACTAATGACTGGCCTTGGCAGCTGTCCTGCCTAATTACTAGCTGCGCTCCAACATTATCATTTAATATTAATACCACTGGAAACCCTTGTTATATTCAGTTTATCATGATGTCATGTCTGGCTGCTTGTCTGTCTTCTCCAAGTCTGCATGGTTAACCTAGGCCTGTATCATTCGCTGCTTCCAGACAGAGCGGGAATTCTCAGACCCTCTTTGTTGAGGATGGGTTTTAAGAAAAACATCACAAGACAAGGAAATCACTGTGTTAGACATTCAGTTTTTGCTCTACAGCCAGCTTTAATCTGTCCAGAGGCACTTTATTTCCATATCCACACCAGTGGATTTAGTCTTTGTGCATAAGAACAACCCCAGTAACCAACTAATGAGGCTGAATTTTAATTTTAAAATGTGTTCTGACCTGAAAAAAGTGCTGTTCCTGGCACTGACTGAAAGACTTCAGTGAAGAGCAGCAGCACTGCAGCACTGCACCTGCAGCACCCAAGAGGAGTAACCCAGAGACAAGACCTTTGCCTTTCAAGCCTGTGCATCAATAGCAGAGCCATGCTTTCTGCTAGCTTCCACAAGCAAAAAGGGAGAATGGTCTCTTTGCATTTAAATTAATTACCTTAGCGACATTTCTGAAGGGAGACCAAGGACCAGACCAATTCAGGAGAAAACTCAGGCTGAGGATACACTGCACTCTGTGTTCGGGGCTCTGCAGAATCAAAACACCAGGAAAGGATGCATTGGAGCTCCAGCTCAGGGTCTGCACACTCTTCTGAGGGCGAGGTAGGCTCTGAATGTCACGTTGAGAGCACAGAAAACCAAGGTATTGTATTGATCTCTGGATTAAACTTGTGGCAGAAAATAGGAGCTTGTTCTTCCTTGCTAGCACACTTCATCAGCCAGACACCCAGAGCAGCACAGCTGCAGGGGGGCAGACTGATCGTGCCTTTGAAGCTGAGATCTTTTGGCTTCCTCTTGATACCAGCTTCTAGGAAATGGGCCCTGCCTCCACAAAGATGGATATAAACTGGACATTTTCCCCCAGCTGGTCAGCTTGTTGCTACCTATGAGCTGTTTTTCCCCCTCTTGCCAGACCCCTGTGGAGATGAGCCCCAATTCCTTCAGCCTTGCCTCCTCATCCCCTTCATCCTGCAGGCAGCAGCTGCTGTGGCATTGCTTCAGAAACCAGGTGCTGCCAGGGGGTACAGACTGCATGACCCCACTCTGTATAAAAGGGTCACATTAGTCATGGAAAGTGCTTCCAGGAAGGCTAATGAAAGGAAATGGACCCAGACACTGATGCTCTGCATACTAAGTGTGTCTTACTGCAAGGATCTTCTCTGCTCTTCAATTAAATAATATTAAAAGGAAGCACTGGTCACAAACCTTTTCCACTACCATCCTTAATAGCTGGTAAAACAGTTACTTTGACCCCTTGATGATGTTCCATGACCACAAAAGCTGTGGAAGAGTGGATGCTGTCATCAGGCTCAGTAAGTCAGAAAGGACTGCACACACGAGGTGGGAGTTTTCCCACAGACGTCTGCTTTGAGGTGCTTGGCTCCCATCCACCCCCGGCTGCCCTCCGGCACCTCCGTGCTATTCACCTGCCAGAAAACCAGCAGTGCTTTTAGTGAAGAGAACCTAACTTAGGTTATTATTAATATTAAATTATGATCATGCCACTAACTTATGCAGGTCTCCTCTTTCCAGGAGGGGAAACCCAAGTCCTGAGCCATCACACACAAATTTAGGCACGAGTCTAATATAAAGGAAAAATTTGCCTTTTTAGCATGTCATTAAACACATTAACAAGTCTGAATCTGAATCTAATTACCTCAGGCTTAAAAGGGAATAAATTACTAGTGAGCATTGAATGATTCTATACTGAGGATCCTTCAAAAATCACAAATAGAGCTACTGCATCTGTAATATGCATATGCATACATACAATGTCTGGCTCATCATCAACAGGAAGACCTTTTCCGACACTTCTCCTTCTGTAAGTTTTGCCTTTTTTTCACTAGCATTTGGTTTTCCTTTTTCTCTTCAGTGCAAATGGCAAGAAATAGGGTAATTACATTTTTGAGTATTTACACTGTTTTGGTTGGAGTTTTTTAATTGGATTAAGGACTATCAGAATATATATGCCATAAGCAAGGAACAGCTGAGCACTGGGGCTAGATGTGATCAAAGGGCATATGGATCTGGAAGCATCTGGATGTGCTTCCTCTGTGTTTTTCTTGCACAGTCAGTATTAGGATCTGTGTCTATAATATAAACAATACAGAGCATGGGAATGACAGACAGCAAAGTGGAAAAGACAAATAGAAATTGTTTGATATAAAACCTCACACTTGAGCTTGTCTTAGAAAACATAATAATGCTCCCGAAAACAAAAGGTAGAGGGTTTGCATAGCATTAAACACTATTTGCTGAAGTGTGGTACCTAGACAAAAAAAATCTCTGCCTGGTAGCAAAAGAGAAATAAACCATGGAGCTGGTAGAATCCAGGAAATTCAAACAGTCAAGTAAGGGTGTCAGTTGGGTAAAACTCAAAGGGACTTAAGTAAATACAAACCTGCTGCGTCTCCAGCCAGTGCATGGCAGCAGCTTGGGGCTCCAGCACCACCCTGCCCGTGTAACAGGGCATGCCAGGTTCCTGTCATCATTCTCATGCTGGTTGGTAATCCTCCATGCATCTACCAAAGGGTACCAAAATGGTTTTAATGTTACCGCCTGCTAAAGTCACTTCAGGAGTTAAAAAAAAAAAAAGAAATTATTTTTCTGCTTCCAATGAGGTATGATTTTCTTTAAGCTTCTGAGCTCAGGAGAGCAGCTGTAGTGCAAGGTGAGGATGATTGATTATTTTCTTGCAGAGCAAGCAAGAGCCCTAAACCTCTCTGGAATTACTTTAGACACCATCAATGGTGCTTTCCATTAATTTCATTCAAGCAGATTTTTTTCAGGTGAATGTTCTTATTGCTTCTGGGTACATTTTCTCAGGACTGGCAAACGCAGACCTTTGTCAGAAACCTCAAAAAACTGAAGCACTCACTCCCAGCTGGTTGCTTGCTCCCTTGAGATGCACATGTATGCCTCCTGTCAAGAAAGCCATTCTCAGTCCACCTGTGAGGAGGAATTGTTACTTTCTCATTTGAATGTTGAAGTGACACCAGGTGAGACAACAAACCATGCCAGATGGAAGAGGTCAAGGCAGCCCAGTCTCATTTACAGGACTCCAAACTCCATCAGTTTTTTGTCTCTTCCAGCACACGGGGCCCAGCTGTGAAGCATTTACTGGTGACAGAAGATAGCACCAGTGAGAAGGGGGAAGATAGCAGGGGGGATCAGTCATTTCCCCCTCCCCCTTGGCCAGGTGACTCTGGCCAAGACAAAGGTAGTCCCAGCATGTCTCAGGTGGCGAGGGAGAGTAGGTTCCCCTCTGAAGTTTGGGGCTCTCACTGATCCCCTTCCCCATCCCCAAACCAGCAGGGTGAAGGGAGCCTCTCTCCCCCCACCCCAGCACTGCAGGCATCTCTTCTGCTGTTGTTCAGACCACCAGCCCCTCATATTAGCCCAAGACATGAAACTCCAAATGAGATCATGAAAAGCAGCGGTGTGTGTGGAGTACAGCTAAAGGTCACTGCTGCATGTGAATTCACTTTTAAAAATAATTAATTGAACAACAGCCTGACATTTACCCTGCAAAGGGATTTTTCAGAGTTTGCTTGCTGAACCCTGATGTTCACAGGCTGCAATGTTTACTGTTGGGGGAGCAGAGGATCATTGTTATTCTACAGCAAATAAAAGAAAATGGATCAAATTCAACTCTGAATAAAAGAGGAAAAAAAACCCTATAGGCAAAACTCACATTGGATTCGCTCAGCTTTGCTCTTTCTCCTTGCTTTGTTTCATGGGATCGGTGAATACCATTAAGTCTGAACAAACATTTCCAATGCAAAAAGTAATTTCCGCTTGCACGTAACATCTTTCCTCGGGGCTGAAGTTTCGTACACACCTTTTCCTACCTCAGAAATATTTTTATTAATGCTATTTGGAGGAATGAGAGTCTGAATAATGGCCAAGCAGGGGTTTCTTTTAGGATATAGTGGAAGGAGAAATAAAAGAAAGGAAACTGTGTTCTCCTTGCATCTTTTTAACTGATAGCTCCGTTGCAGTGTCTCATCCCTCTGTTTCACAGATGGACTGGGTGGCATGATCAGCATCAGCTGTGAGGGGCCAACAACCTAAGCCCATTCATTTTATGTACTTGGCTTCTGCATGTCCATGGGCCATCAATTTCCTTCTGACTACACAGGCCCTTTAAGTCCTGGAATGAACAGGCCACAGACTCATCGCTGATGACATTGAACACAGTGGTTGTTCACCCAAAAACCTGTTCCACACGATGTTCATTAAGGATTTTGTCTCACAGGGAAGGTAAAATGTGAATTTTCATTGTGGCCTTGGACTGGACTCTACTTCATTTTCAAAGCATCTGAAATTTGAATGGAGAGCATCTCATCCTCTAAGCAGCTTTCTGTCTATTAAAAAAAAAAAAATTGAACAAGTCTTTCCTCCAGTCCCACAGCAACTTAGGTTTTTACTAACCTCTGGTGTGAACCCTTGCCTGATGCTGTTTGAAAATCCACTTACAACCCCTTCCTGGGCCCTTCCTATTGACACACTTAGTGACACCCCTACTAGGAGGTTACAATAGGACACAGGAGGCTACACGGGTAGGGCTGCCCTTTAAAACAGCCATGCTGCTTCCCACAGGCTCTGTTTATATCTACCTGCCCTGTGCTTTTATGCCTTACTATCTCCTCTATCACTCTGCAGCTGCTGGGAGTCAGACTCACTGCCCTGTGGCTCCTAGGTTACCCTCTACAGCTTCATCTAGAAAGGGAGTTTGCAATTCGGGATTTCAAAATGCCTTTAAAGAAATGAGCTCCTTGTGTGCCATGATATTGGTTTTAAGTTTTTGCAAATCTCAGTCTGGAGTCTGTATGTTCTTCTACCCCCAGCCAAGCCTGTGATTCTCAGCATTACAGCAACTGCAAACAAAAGCTTGATTCTTCTTTACACATCACAAGTCTTGCCTAATCACCTGCTATTTATTAAGACACAATTTAAAGGAAATCTCATACACTAGCACATTGCAGCACCTGGCATTAGAATGCATAGAGACAGCACGTACATCTCTCCTGAATCCCCAATATTGGTCCACAATATCAACCAAACATTTTCCTTTAAACAATAAATGTTTTCTAACATATTTGCAAAAGCTAGATCTTGTTTGATTTATCCCAATCACAACGAGCTTTCTGAGGACACATTAATAGGCACAGCATCACACTGCAGGCTGTGTGCAATGCAGAGATACCAAAGGCAGAATTTCAGCTCTGCTCTTGTATAGACCCTAGGGAGAGTAAGAAAGCTGGCTGCTGTGTCAGGGTGGTCCCTGCAGTCACTTGAGACCAGCTGGGTAATTTACCTCATTAGTTTACTGCTAGCTCTGAAATTAATGGTGCAGCCGTAACAGCCCAAGCTTAAGAAGCAGGTAGATGTTCAGATTTACTGCAAGTGCATTTAGGTCAATTATTTTTAAAAATCATTTTAATTTCTAGGAAGTACATTATGAAGCCAGTTAATTTTATGATTGGCAGCTAGATGTGGCTTGGGAATTCTTGGACACCTTGGCTCTGGATCTCAGCTCCCCATGTCTGCTGGGCAGGGTTATTTATGCTTGACCTCTGTGACAAACCCAGATGTGGTACCCAAGCACCAGGGCTGGGGTCCTTTACAGGCCACTTGCTCCTCAAGTACAGCTGATGCACAGACGCAATTGGCATGTTTGTCAATACCCAGAACTAATATTTTGCAATTCCTATATCTGCACACTTCATCAGCAGTTTCTCCTGTTTACAGGCTCTGGTCCACATGCCAATTTGAACTTTATCAGCTCAGGATAGCTGAGCAGGCAGAAAGATGGCAGGTCAGATTTGGTATCAAGGAAGGCAAGGAAATACACCTAAAGAAAAATAGCCTACCTGTGCCTATGTGATGTGAAGTTTGGAAAAAGCAGTTACAACAAAGAAAAGAGATCGTGGGGTAATCACTGACAGCTCTCAGGCTCCAAGTCACCATACAGGATCAGAAAGAAGGAAAACAACATGTTGGTCATCGTCAGGAAGGCTAACAAGAACAAGACAGGAAGGAACATTTTACTACCACCTAAGAAGTTGTCAGCCTATATCCTGAAAATGGTGTGTGGCTTGAGTCTCTGCATCTCCAGAAAGACATAGTGAAATTAAACAAAGTACAGAGAAGGATGACTGAAGTGATTGAGGGGGCAGTGCAATTGCCCAAAAAGTAGAGATTGTAAGAGACTAGGACTCTTCAACTTGCAAAGGGAAAAGCTGGGGGATATCATGCAATGCAATATCAATATCATGACATGATTTGACAGCTGGTGGCCATGCTGACTGCCAAACCATTGTTCACCAAATCCCATACTGTAGGAACTAGGAAACAAGGAAACTGTCTGGAAACCAGCTTAAAAAAGCTGAAAGGAGATTATTCCTTACACAGAAGACAGTGAGCTTCTGTGACTCACTGCCACAGGAGATTGTGGATGTCAATAGTATCAACCAGCTAAAAAAGTAATGAAAGAATTCACGGACAATATATAAATGATTTCTGAAAGGACTGGGCAAAGCTGTGTTCTGTATAATTTTTACGATGGAGATTTTGGATGACAGAGAACCACAAAGAGCATAGACCAACACCAGAGGAAGGGTTTGCATAATGTCCTTTAACAGTCCCTCCTGCCATCATTAAAGTCTATGGGCTTTGCAATCATGTTCAAATGAGGCCACTATGCCACAGAGCCAGCACAAGCTCCCACGTATCATGAACGGGGCTTGTTAGTAACGCAGCAGCTAAAGTCTGTGATGGATTAAAATCTGCTTGGTAAGGAGGTTCACTCTCAGGCCTAAAAGACTTCTGGGAACTTCTATAATTTTGATTGGATAATCCAGTTCCACCATACATGGTGCAGAGTGGACTTCATCAGATCTTAAGAAAAATCTGAATACAAACATTATCACATACTGCTTACCAAAATACAAGGAATACGTTGTTAATGCTCCACAGTGCACTTCATAGTAGTTGAATAGTGTGGAGCTGCAGCTATTTCTGTCAACCTCCTAAAGATACAGCATCTTAACCTTCACATTTTAGGACAGAGACAAGCAAAACAACACATCATTTGGGAAAGAGCCATCAACAAACTGGGATTCAATTCACTGGGCCATATCAAGGTTTATCTGTGTTTTTTGTTTTCTTGATTTAGAGAACTGCTTGGGAGAGCTGCATAGAGACACTCTCAAGAGCAACGCTCCCTCTTATAAGTATCTACAAAATATTTTCTAAATTCCCTGCCTTTATATCACATATTTTTAAACAGCAGGAAATCCAGACTACAATAAAAACTCCTGCATATTCAGCTCCTCCAGCAAAATGTTAAAATCACGTGGTAACTTATTCATCTGGTTTGCATTGAGTCTGTAACAGAGAATGAGCAAAACTGAAGGAAGGGGCTACTTGCAGTCGTTTATTAAAACTCTCCCATGCCAATTCTCAGTTGGAAGGGTAATTCTAGTCACAACAAAGAACCTAACCATGCATGCCCTGTATGTCAGCTGATAACATCAAAGAGAGCACACACGGGAAACATTGATCCTTGCAACTACTGGAAGGCAGAAGTCCTGGGTTACTCATGGGAAAAGGGATGTCTGGCAGTGAGAAGACACTAACGCTGCAGGTAAAACCTTCAGGAGCTTCTTGGTAACTCCATACCTAAGGATCATTCTACATTACACTCTGATCACTAAGTTGATCAGTCTCAGACACCTGGTAGGCAACTCAGGCTTCTATAATTGAGGGAGGTGAAGTGGAAACTCCTGGCCTTGGTTTTCTGTCCCAGAGACTATGAGGGCTGCAAAAATTTTCTGGGTGTAATTTAAGCGTGCCAACCTACAATCTGTTACCAACATATATCAGTAAGGAAATTTGAGAGGAGTCTGGCAAGAAAGCACATGAGCATTAAATCTCAAGAATCAGAGCTAAAATTGCACACATAACCCATTTACAAAGCCTGTTACTCATTGCAACACAAGTAATCACCCCTGTGGTTCTGCTAAATTGACAGGTGGGTCCCAGGTAACGTCTTGCACCACCAGGTCTGTTAGATTCCTATAGATTAACTTCAGTTTAGAGAGTCAGAGATGGCCACAGTTACTCCTGGGCCATCTGAAACAGTACCCACAGGTACTGGGTGCACACAAAGTTGTATGGATCAGTCCAGAAGCTATGAAGCTATGACCTTTTACCAAGACACACTGACACCTTTCACTCCATATGAACTTGTGACTTTGGGGAAGAGGAGGGGCAGCAGAGAAAAAAACAACAAAAAACCCCACAAACAAACAAAACCCCACCAAGGTCTTTTGCTTCATTCCAAAAATAAATCTTTTCATAAGTTAATGATTACCTAAGACCCACTGCGCCTCCTTACCACAATGATGCATTTGTGTGGGAGCAATATCATCATTCCACTTTCAGGTTCACGTTACACAAACTCCCCTTTACTCAGCAGCCAAGTTACTTTCTGAGGAATTTCTTAGGAGATGAATGAAGGAACAGGTCAAAACAGGCTGGTGCCCAGTGTCATCCGAGATAAACCCTGGAAAATACTTACCTAGAAGCCTAGATAGAAATGATCTGTTAATACCATCACAGCTTTTTGATGTGGTTGTGCACTGCAACATCCTGACAGCTCATTTGCTATTTCAAAGCCTCAGCAGCAGTGAGGCTGAGCCACAACTTTCTACTGCTTTGATCCATGGATTTTGTTGGGGGAGAGGGGTGGGGGTAAAAGTGTGTGAATTGCTAAATTAGAAAAGAGAGCTACATCTGCGGTAACAGACATTTTCCATCCACAAGCCAAGGGTATTTTCATCATTTCACTTCCTTAAACAGACTAGGTCTGATTAACAACTATTTTTAAAAGCCTGTGTTGTAATACCAGCTCCTCCCAGATTTTTTGGTTATTCCTCTCCTCTTCACCTACAAAAATATGAGCTCATGTCTGGTGCTTGCTTCTAACCTTTGCTCCTGTCTTGATCAGAGAAGAGATCTGATAAATGCCTTCACGCCCTCAGAGGTGCCAGCTGAAGCTCTGGAGCACATCTCCATCTTCTCCCGTGAAACTGAGCAAACTTCAAACTTCACAAAACTTTCTGTCTCTCCATCACACCACACCAGGGCAGTTGGGTGTTAGACATTCTCTTAATGCAATTCTGTCCACGTGAACGCAGGGTGTCCCTTCCTGATAACTGTATTTCCACAGATAAAGTGTCCCCGTTAGACACCACTTACAAGATGGGTGCACAAATGGAGAAACAGAGAGGCTATTCCTCTGATCCTCAAATAGATGAAGGCAGGAAGCAAGGGATTGTACCCACACAAATTGACACTGCTCCTGACCTCTGGAGCTTTTTTGGTTGGGTTTGTTTTTAACAACAGCTAATCAGTAGACTACAGGCATGAAGGGTGCACAGTGTGTCACTGCTTCTGTGTGCTCTCCTGTGCTCTTCCACCACCCACGACTTCTGGAGAAATGGGATTGCTCCAAACTAAGTTCTGAACTACTTCAAAAAAAAAAGGGGAAAAAAAGCCAGTGTGAACTAATTCCACCCATGGATGACAAATGTCACTTTTATCCATAACCATGAGTGCAATACTGACTGGTGCAGATATGGTGTGATGCATGGATATTGAGTTACTTCCAGCGTGCTGCACATTACTGGTTCAAAAGACATGAACTTAAAATCTGGCTGGTTTAAATAAAACCGAACTAAAAGTACAGCACTGTACCTGCTCCTGATATGTCTATCTTCTTTTTCTATTCCTACAGGCCCTTTTTCCCAGTTTAAGCTTCCTTTCCCCTTTTATGCCTCTTTCCCTCTGAAGGACTTGTGCTAATATTTGGCAGGTTGCACGAGCATGCACTTCAAGCCAAGTGAAAGAACACCCAGGCAAGGCGAAGAATTTGCAAATTGCAAATTAAGGCCTGAGAGAGCAGAACATAAAGAGAAATGGACAAAGAAATAACTTTTTTGTTTTTCCACCTATAACTTACTCTTACCAACATTTGGAGAACAAAAATCATGGATGTTGTTTAGGGAGGAGGAAAGGAGAGAAAATGTGGGGGCTGCACAATAGCTAAACAGAAATGTGCACTGATGGGCACATCCATCCATCCATCCATCCATCCATCCATCCATCCATCCATCCATCCATCCATCCATCCATCCATCCATCTTTGCATAAAGCAGACGATTTGAAACAATCACCTACCTCACCTGCTGACATATTTTGACAGGTTTTGACTCCTCCATCTGGACCTTGTCTTGATAGAAGCAATATAATCCAAACTATGCTTTAATAATACTATGGCACTTTCAAAAAACTGTGGCTATTTTTGAGTGTTGTTATTATTCAAACTCCTTTCCATCTCTGGACGTTTTCATTCAATGTGAAACCAGAGCTGATTTTCAACTGAGTTCCTTCTCTTCATGTGAGGCCAATATGCCTTATCTAGTCAGAAGCAGCTCTGCCTCCAGGATTAGACACCTGATTTCATTAAGACTTCTGAAAGCTTTTAATTAAGGATCCTTCCTCTTTACACATTCCTGCAATCACGCAGTATTGAAGACACCAGGTGATTTTCTCATTTTAATTCTTTCCCCAATAGGTTTCAGTAGCTGCCCCTTCAGCTGCAAGTGTTTCTGCTGGGCCCTGGCGACAGCCCCTGAATCACAATAACACCATGTATGACATGTGCACTTGCCTCTGGCAATTAACCAGAAGGAACTGCAGCTTCAGGGCACAATAAGGAAGACAACAGCATCCAGGGACAGTGCCTACCTCCAGGTGACTGTGTCTTCTGAGGTTGTGATTCAGGCAGCAAAAGAAAGGTGTGATTTTAGTTCAAACCAGTAAACATCTGAATATGTAGAAAAAGAGAACAAACACTGAGAAACTAATATAAAAACAAACCTGATTTAAGGCAGGATTTTGCTTTTCTCACTTTTTAAGAGCCATTTATAATCCAGAGAAAATTACAGCACCATTCCTGACTTGGCATTTTTTCTACAGAAACAGAGAAAACAAAAAGTGTTCTGAGGTCCAAGACAAGCAAAGTGTTAAGCCTGTTGGACATCCCTCTGCCTCTACTTCAGAGTATTCCCAATTCCTGACTCCTTGTTTCCCACCAAAAAATCAATTGCATGGTAGCAGCTGCAAACGCCAGAGTATGGAGAAGGAGAGCAAGGCAGAAAGAACGGTAATGGAACATGGAGGTGCTTGAACCCTTTACTGACAGGGAATACCGAGAGAGATTGCCAAGAGACCATATTTATCCCTTGGTAAAGCAATTCCTTTACTGCAAATTGTACACAACCTGAAACAAAGCTCAGGCTACAGAAACAGGGCTTCAATGCTGCAAATTAATCTGTTCATAGATAGAATCCTTTATTGCTGCTCGACCCCAGAGAACCTGTCAAGTTCCTTCATCTCTTTTTCCCTCAGTGTCCCTATGCAAAATAGGAGCATTTTCCCTTTCCGAACAGTGATGATCTTTCGCAGCTCCCCACTGATATCACCCTGTCCTAACCCAAACTTTGAGATGTGAAGTTCCTGCCTTGTATTGTTCAGGTATGATAACCCAAAATTTATTAATCTCTTATCTTCTTGAAAAACCTCACATCTCCCTTGACAGACAAAAAAAAAAATCCGACCAAGCTTGGTGGATAAATACACTCCTAGAGAAAAAGGTCTGTGATGAGTGAGTTTCAGCTGCTGAAAGACAGAGGTTGATGGAAAAAGATCCCAGCCCCCAAGCAGAGGCTGTTTTCTGCACGTCCTGGCTGCTGCCTTGGTGCCCAGCTGGACCCTGCAGCGCCCAGCACAGATCACAGCTGGGCCAGCAAGACACAGAGGACAGCTGGCTCTTCAAAACAATGCACCTCGCTCTGCCAAACACATCAAATGTCACTGCTGAACTCCACAGATGAATCAAATACACACAGAGTGTTGATTAACAGCAAATTAGCAAAGTAAATGACAAAGGTATTATACTCAATCTGCTTCTATGCATGTGTGTGCAGCAGCAACTCAACACAAAGGTGTCCATTTAAAGACACCAACATGTAGAAATGGACTAACAAAGACTGCACCTAAACACGCCCACACATAGCAGTTTGCCTATCTGGATATACTTCATTTTGCAGGCCATTTATCAATACACTTAAAATAACTTCACCTACCAGCACGCAATTCTCATTAATAAATATGGACGGTGACTTGTCTTTCTCTAACTGTAAAATATGGTCCACAGACCATAATGCCTCTGTAAAATACCCCACCAAAAATACCATATAGGCACACATTAATATATTGTCACTATTTTTTACATGCATATAGGCATATTTAATATGCATACGGAAGCTTAGACTGAAAAAGACTACTCCAGCTATTTTCCACTGTAACTACTTGTTACACTTTATTGCACACAAAAATGGTTTTGGAGCTTGCAAAACAAATACTGTCCCAACCATATTTCTCCCAAAGGGTACCAGCTGAATCCATGCGTGTGCAGGGGCCAGAAGGCAGGGGTGAGTCCCCCAGCAGGTGGTTTGGCTGCCAGAGGCCTGATTTGAGTGCGGGGGTCCATAAGGCAGAGATGCATTTTCAGCCACTCCATTTTCAGCCCTGGGGCAGGCTCTCTGGACACCAAAGGGATGTGCCCAAGCACTTTCTGCCCCATGCAGCTCTCAAACATCAGACCCTTAGAAGAACAGATGGAAGTAATAGTTTGGGTTTACACACACCTGGAAGACTGAAGGAGTTGAATGTTATGGTATTGAGTACATAGAGACCCACTGGAATGGAAACATTTAAGCAGCAAATGAGGTGAAAACTTGCTAGCAGCAATGAAGAGGACCTGGGTGATTTGGCAAAGCGATGTACATGGTACCCTTAGCAACTGCCAGATGAGTCAGGCAGAGGTAATAAGAAGGGTCTGGGATGAGATGAGAAGTACAACGCAGTTTTGAGTTCGTGACAGATCCGGGAATGATCTTGACCAGCCTCCCTGACACTGTCAGGGCCTGAAAAGAAATCAGACTGCAGTGGGAGCCCAAAGCGGCAGGCCTAGTGAAACTACTAGGAGACCTGTACTTATCCCTGGATAAATCAATTCAATCTCTGAAGATTGCACACAACCTGGAGCTCAGACTCTGATGCTGCAGTCAGGGCTGTCTGTCTCCAAAATCCTGCAGCAGGAAGCCATGCTGAGCTTAAAACCAGTCAAGCAAGCTGTGCTAAGCTCCACAGGTCAAGACAATATTAGTACATAGAGGGGAAAAAAAAAGAAAAAGGCATGCGATGGATTGTTTCATCTTTGGCAAACACGCAGTGGACAGAAATGATCACCACAAGCACTGCTAGCTAAGAGGAACTGACAATCTGTCCATAGCCTGCTGCAAAGCACTCTGAAAAGCAAATGAGATTATTAACTTTCAACTGGACACCATAAAACAGTTACTAGTCTGTTGCCAGAAACAACAGTATTAAATGGGAAAAGAAGTTCTAAGCTCTGAAAATTTGTCAGGGAGTCAGGGTTTATTGTGAAGAGTCTGTCCTGTAACAGGAAAAAAGAAACTTGATGCTGATGACTGAACCACCATCAATATTAATGAAGAAGAGAATATTTGCACCAGTGCTCAGGAAAACTGTGCCTTACCTTTACAGGATAAAGGATGGGAATATTTGCTTATTGCTGCAGCATGGAAGAAAAATTCCAACTGTTTAAATATATAAACCCTGAAGACCTGGTTAAGACAGTACAAAATTACATCTTACAAAGCTTCACCCTCCAAATAATTTCCTTATAGAGTGAACACTTCACTCAGTTAAAATATCAGGAAGTATAACCAGTGGCACCTCAGGAAAAAGCCAGAGCAAACACAAACCAAGGCAAGTTTCCTAACATGGGAACTGTATTAAATAATGAAGCAGCAACTGGTAATGGATGGTAGGCTGCAGTGTGTTTAGGACAGATCTAAATTTAGAGCAGATCCACAATATAACAGATTTCTGGCAAAAAAGGTGTTTTAATGTCAAGAAAGGGTGGCTGTGATGCTGAAAGCTGGTATCAGAGCAGTTGGCTTTTTATGGATATATATATAAGGGACAGATAAATCTTCATAGAAAACTCTACAATTTGAGGTTCAAGGTCCCACGTCCACTTTCTGCAACAGAAACCTACACCTGCTGGGGACACCAGGGACTTCAGACAGCAGCCATCCCACCAGCCTGGCACTCAGAGGAGTGTGCATTGGGAGATAACAGCCACCCTCTGTTTCAGGGCGGGAGGATGCCAAGAGAGGGTGAGGACAGAGCTCCTGCTCCCCCAAAAGGCCTCAGGCAACAACCACAGCAGATTAAACAAGTGCCTTGAGAGTGCTACAATAAACAGATAAGGATGTTTCAGCTGCAAGCCCAGGCAGCCACCTGAAGCAACTTGCAAATTATGTGAACACCAATAGTAAAGCCAGGTGCAATCGTGGGGGCTCGTATTGTATCACAGCAGTCTGCAAAGTAGGGTTTGTCTGGGAAAAGATGGATGTGTTGCGGGGACCACCACCCTCAGGAGCCTACCTACCCTTCCTTCAAGGCCCTGAGACAACAATTCTGTTCACACTTTACCTTCATGTTGTGCAATGCCTTTTTCCTTGTAAGAAAAGACAGGAGATAGGGCAAGGAGAAGAAAAGAGCTGGATGATCCATCCTGCCTACTCAGAGGCAGCACTGACACACTCCCTTGCCAAACCCCTTATGCAAAACCATCTGTGGTGTGATGGAAACATTGCCTGACAGAGCTCAGGAGGCTCTCAGGGAGAAAACTGCTGGTATCAGCACAGTGCAGATAAATGAAGGCAAAGTCCACAGGAAATGCTGCTTAAACAGAGGAACAATAATGCAAGTTCATTTGGTAGCTGGTGGTCAGGCTTTCACTGGAAGTCAGCTACACTATGGGTGCCTCCTGACGATGAAATAGCCCAAATGCTACTACTACTGTAATCCCTATATTTTTCTTTTTAGACAGAAGCACATCCAAATAAGAACACAGCCATTGCACTCTGGATTATTTCCATATGAAGCCCTAATTTCAAACAGATGATGACCATTGTGTGACAGGAACAGAATAAAAAATACTGAGTAATGGTCTCTGAAATGTAATTACTTTAAACAACCCACTTAAACCATAGCTAACATACTAAACCCATGTGTCCACAGTTAAGAAAGTGGAAGCACAAAGAAGAATCACTTGTGCTACTTGTCGCGGCCCTGAATGCACTCAGGCTGATGGCACAGCCACATGCTCAGCGCCTTCCTCCTCACTTTTCCCTTCTGAACTCTGCTGTCACCCAAACCCAGCTCAGCAACTTCCTGCAAATGCCTGATCTAAGTTTAAAAAAAGTCAGACTTGTCGTCTGAAACAGTTTCACCACCTTAAGTCTTCAGCACATGGCACAGTTGCAGAGGATGGCATTTATAGCCCAGAGAAGCTTTTCTGGTAGAGCTGTGCATCAGGAAATGAGTCCTGTTGTGTCATAGTAGAAAACCAATGTCCTCTTCTGAGGGTCTTCTTTAACCTTCACTTACAGGTTCAGAGCAGCACTGATATTTCTAAGTTAAAAGCAGAACATGCTATTTTATTCAGATCTTCTTCTCTCTCTTTTCAGCATTCTCATTTTATTGGAAATAATTGAAAACTTACTTGACATATTCAGCTGAGTGAAATTAAAGTTCAAGTCAATTCTAGGCCCATTCTTGAAGCACAGTAAACAATAAGCACAGAAAGGAAAATTCCCAGGAACCACCACCATTTTCATCCTGAAAATCAGGGTGGAAATCACATAAGATTCTGCAAATTTCTTATTTGGCTTTAAAACAAATGACTGAGAGTTAAAGCATAATACTGGTACTCACCCTGACCTTCAGGACTGAAGTTCAGCCCTATGTAGCTAAGCTGAAAACCAAAGAAGCAGATTAGTATTTTTTTAAATCACAGGGAAATTCTTACATTCCTAAGCCTCAGCTGGGGAAAGAAAAACAAAAAAAAAAAGGAGAAAATAGAAAAATTATGATAGATATTTTCAATTTACTTAACCAGTCAAGCACAGGAGAGGTTATGCACAGCTGTAGTTAAAATTTTAACCATTGTGCACTGAATCAAAATGTGGTGCCAATAGCAGGCTGGGTTTACATGGACAGCTGCAAATATTTCAGTGACAGCTAGAAAGATGTTTGATACGAGCAGGAAAGATTTGCTTTCTCATTCTTTGTACCGTCAGCTTTTTGGAAAGGCCCTAAAGAGGACTGCTTTGGCCAGGTGTAATTCCATGCTTCCCCCTGCATCTAAAGCCAGCTATGACAAAGTTTGACAGGACAGCTGGTTACTACTGCTAAGCCTACAAGTTCCTAAAATTTCGGATCACAGAATTTACAGAGCTATTAGGCACAGGAAAGAGGTTTTCATTTCTTTCGCATGATTTAACAGCTGCCTGTGGCCTTGCACAGTTGTATTCATAGTAACTGATGCTCCTGGCTTTAAGAAGAAATAGAGGAGGTGCCAAAAAGTGGTCCAACACAAACACTTCAAATCTGTTTAAAACAATTGTTTAATGGTTTTCTCTAAGACTTAATCCGTTGCTGCTACACAGAAGATTTTCTTGCAGTGCCCAGAAGTTTCCTGAAAGGTTTTTATTACACAGAGGGGAAAAAACGATTGCACATCTTGGGAGAAACTCAAAATTCAGCTCAAAAGCAAGGAGGTTGCTATTGAAGGAGACATTGTTTTGGCTGGTCAGTGTTCCCTGATTTTAAGTCAGCTTTTCATAGGTACTTCTAGCTTTACAAAAACCTTGCTGATGGTTGACAGCCTCTGGCCAGCTCCCTGGTACCCTTCATAGCAGAAAACCAAAGAAGCACCTGTTGGTTTTTGGGGTTTTTTTTGTTTTTGCACATTTAAAACATCATCAAAAACCAAAATGCTTGCAGGCACTTTATATGCCATGTGGAACCAATCCTGGCACCAACCAATTTTGGCTTTGCCATGGCTTTAAGCTGCCACTTCGGAAAGGGTTGTGCCTTACGGGTGAGTGCAGCAAAATCCATTCATGCCAAGAGCAGTCGAGTGATCAGCGAAAATGTGTGTCACTTGAGGATGGTGGCAAGGATGGCAGGAGCTGAGTGGCCAGTGGCAGCCACAGCAGCCCAGGCTTTAGCTGTGCCTGCCACAGTGATTCAGTCAGAAACGAAGTCAAATGAGGCCACGGGTGTGGATCTCCCCTCTTAGCAGGGCTCTGACTCTAGATGCAAAATACTTTTGCAACAGGAAGGGAAAGCAGGGAGGAAATAAAGCCAGTGAGATATACTCTGTGCAGGGAAGGTTCTGAATTTGATGCTGTCTTATGTACCTGGTTTGAGTTCAGAAAGAGAAGGGTGGGTGGTTGCTCTGGTTTGGTGAGAGAAAAGCCACAAAAAGCAGTGGAAATGGAGGGAGGCACAATTGCAAGAATAATTACAGCCCAGAAGAGCACAGAGCAACCCAAGAGCAGCAAGACACCTGCCTGCCTGCCTCCTGCTCTGCTCCAGCATTACCCCTCAGATGTAATCTCAGAGTTACATTTTCGGCCTTCAAGACAAGGGAGAAGGGGAAAAACAAAATTTAAAATTTTGCAATGTCAAGGAAAGGAGAATAGACTTCCCCCCCAAAAGGCAAAAGTGAGCTCATTTAGCTGTCATCATCAAAATACTTTGCCAGTTCTTTGCAAAATGAGGGCAAAATGGTGTGTCATGTATTCTTCCTTAAGGGTAAAGATTTCAAAATACTCAGCCAACTCAACACCAGAAGTGTTGGTTTGTTTGTTGGGTATTTTCTTTAAAAAAATTGCTTTATGTATTATTTTTTTCCCTGTGAACTAGATACTCATGCTGACAGTTGCAGAATCCTGACTGGCGGGGCTTTCCACTCAATTCACCAGAGACATTTAAGTCTAAACACATTATCTTAATATTCTCTGCTTCCCCATACCTGCACCCTCCCTCTCCATGAAAAGGGAATATAACTACTGTTTTTCCTTTGCCTGTTAAGCAAAGGCTCCTTTTCTTTAAAAAAAACAACTGTATTCTACACATGCACAGGAAAAGGGACAGGGAGACGGGCACCATCTTTTAAAGGAGAAGGATGGCTTTTGTGGGCTAACCCTTTTGTGAAGGAAAATGGAACAGGGCATGGAGCAACTGCACTGTTGTGCTTCAGAGGAAGTCCCTGCCACCAAAACGCCAGTCCTGGAGCTGGTGCTGTTCTGACCCTTAGAAATACACTGCCCCAGCCTCAGCACGCCCACCTCTTCCAGCATATCTAGAAATCCCTCCTGTGAAGCAGACACAAGTGATTCCATGCGAGTGACAAGGAGTCAGGGTGAGCAAATCTTCAGAGGGAGTCTCTTCAGTTCACAGTGTTTCATGTTCATTTCCAGTTGTCATCACCTTTTAATAGACCTCTTATCTCTTAATAACCTGTCTCTGTGCCTTACCACAAAACTCCAGGGGAGTCCAGGCCTATGGGCTGTGCTCTGGAGCCCAAAGCAAAAGTTTCCTGTGCATCTGCTCTAGGGCATGCAGAGCTGGCCTTTGTCACTGAGCTGGTAGTTCCTCATAGAGGTGACAGGCATTAGTATCCTGCCTGTAAGAAGCACGTGAGCTTGAGCTCAGTCACTTGTTTCAGAGAAAGGATTGTAAAATAATGGTTTAAGTTTGGCTCAAACTTGTGAAGACATTCTCTCTTTCCACTAGCTACCAGATACACTTTTTGGCTCTCCTAACTTTAAGAAAAATAATTTGCTTTTTCCTAGGACTCAGCTGTATGTATCTATTGTAAGCTACTTAAACCAACACAATGACTCCTGGGAAAGCATAGCTTGCCCCTGTGCTGACCCAAAACATTTCTCATTTGCTGTGGTTGCACAGACAGCAAAAACTGGTTAAGAAGATACAGTAACTTGGACTTTATAAGAGAAAATTCCTGCTTTCAGTAAGTAGAGAAGCATTAGACATTAATCTTTCAGGAAATCAGAGAAGCAATTGTTCTCTGAGTTTTTTTACTATTCCCATAACTGCCAAAAATTAAAGCACAGTATGGCAACTAGCAGGGCTGGCAGTTTTTTTGTGTTTTTTAAACAATTTTTATGTGCCAGTAAGGAACAAATCTGTTCCAAGTCACATTTACCCCATTACCTTTTAATCCGAACACTATCAGGTAGAATATGAGCTTCCACTTATTCTCGCCCTGATTATATGCAGCTGTATTAAATCTATTTTAGCTAGTTAACATTCCTAGTCCAGGCACGTCCGAAAAAAATTGAGCTGAACTTTACAGTCATCAAGCTACATCCACAGGATGCAGGAACAATCACTTCATTAGCCTTTTGCAACAGCTTAGCTTTCAATAAGTTTCATGCTCTGAATAATCAAGACAGTCAGAAGTCAAAGCTCACTGCATCAGTTAAAAAAAAAATCATACAAAAGTTTGCATACAGTAAGATTACCTCTAAGTGGGTTTTTTCAAGCTGCAGTTTGCATCTTGGTTGTACATATACCACAGTTCTTTATTTCCAGTATCCATGGTGCAAAAAGGAACTCTTCTTCTCCTCCGATTTGGGGTACAGTTGTGCCCAGCACCACCTAAGTTCCTTCTTAGCCACGAATTGTAAGGATTCTCATGGAATGGGAAAAGAAGGAGGAAAATGATCACAGACATATGGATTAATTCCATTTGTGGGTTTTACACTGCTATGTTTTCACAAGAAAGGTGTATGGAGCCACCCGCAGTGCTCATGTGAAGTGCTCAACACATCGACAGCTGCTCGTCAAAGGTCACTTCTCACAAACACCTGACTGATGTGTCAGCCCCACGTCCCCACCATCACCTGCTGAGAAGGGGCAGGAAGAACACAGCAAAACCCTAGTGATATAATATAACTGCAGTGTAGAGCTCAGTGAAGGAGGAGAACACTGAAGGGGCTGTGCCCCCTGCTTTGACAGCTAATACTACAGACAACATTGGGTGGACTTGTCAGAAGAACCTCACATTAACTGAGGCAAAACTGTCTGTGGTAATACTTTGAAGCACAGCTTTTGTGGTGTGGGGTTTAATGGAAAAAAACAGGCACCTTTATGTAACAATTAGAGTGAGTGGACCTCAAATGACTACAGGAAGAAATTTATAACGAACTACCTCACTGCACATCTCAAAAAGAGCTGGGATGAATGTTGGTGCAGGGCAGGAGGGTTGCTATCTGTAAGTGCAATTATCTTTTCTGTGTTTCTAGTAGAATTTGTCCTTCTTGCAGACGCCTTCAGACAAGTTCCATCAGGAGATGCACAGGACTCATGTAACCTCCTTACGGAGCTGTAATATCGTGGAGCGTGAGCGCAGCGAAGTGTGACAATGTACAAAAAGCCCAAACCCCACAAAACAAACCCCAAACTCCTTACATTAATGATGTCCCCAAAACAGGACAAACCACAGCCTCCTCCAGTTCCTACGGCTCAAACCATCAATATTAAGGACTGTAACAACAACCCACTAAAAATCACACATAGCTATGGGCGGTACAATAGTTTCTGCTGTTGAGACAGGATCTTGCAGGGCAGAAGAGATGTTTGGTCCCAAGAGTTGTCTTACATCCATACCTGAGATAAAGCACAGGGGAACTCTTTGGCACAGTGTTCCGTCAAAAGGTCTGGGAGAAGGGACAGCATCATTGAAAAGCTTTGGGATAAAGGCATTCCCACTCTCACCAGAGTCCCCATCAAACCACATTATTACCACACTGCCATCATTACTATGACTCTAGTTCTGTCATCTCTTTGAAAAATGAAGGAACCCTGTACATCAGCCTTTCCTGTCCTTCAGCCAGAATCACATCTAATGGATGTCTTTTCTAATTTCCCACACATGACTGACAGGATGAGGACAATTATTGTGTCTTGTTGATGTCCAAGTCAAACACACAATTAATGGGCAGACTCAAATAGCCCCATGTCTGGAAGAAAGTCCATTACACATTCCTCTGGTATTTCCCACACAAGATATGGTGACTTGAACCAGAATATTCAGAGTATGCAGGAAGATGAATCAGAAGAAAATCTGAGGCTCAGAGCACCAATGCAGCAGCAATCAACTGTTCCTACACCAAAACACAAGGGCTTGCTGTGCTGTGGGTATTACACCAGCTGCTTGTGCCGTGCTGTCAGCTGCACCACGCAAAAGGCATTGCCTGTTTACTGCTCTGAATAATCTGGCCTGTCCATGATGCCCACGGTGCCCAGTAGTGGCACCACACTGGCAGGGGCAGAGAGCAGCTCTCAGGCAGGTGGCTTCGTGCACCAACTGCAGAGCAGAGCAGGTGTGCTGAACTGCAGTGAACTGGGAGCTCTAAAATGCCAATGCCTGAGCATAATTGAAGATTCATCTCCAGTCAGTGGCCTGACAAAGGCAAAAAAATCCCTTCTATGCTGACCAAGTGTTGCAGGGTGGGGTGGGATTTTTGGGAACCTGAAGAAAACAATTTCTTTTTAATGATGTCAGTGATCATTTAAGATCACTCCAGATATATTTGTCATAAATTTGACTTCAGGAACCAAGAGAGTTAATAGATTATACTCAAACCACTTCTGAAGCTTTCATAAGGCTGGATGATCATTGATCCAATTGGATTGAAGTGTCCAGGAACAAAGCACATCTTAGGAAACTGATCTCTACACATTCAGGAGACCCAGCCCTGGCAAGTCCGTAGCCAGAAAAAACCCAGACCTTATGGTTCTGGTTTTCACAAAAGCCATGACTCAGAATAAGATACAATTTCCTCCAAGACACATTTCAGCACTGTTGCATAGGGCTGAAATGCATTTTCCAAGGCAAAATTACAATGCAGAAAAGTGGAAATGGCACAAGCTGCCTTGTGGCAGCCCAGAGCCAGGGAAAGGAACGAGAACAAAGACACATTTCCTCACACCGGGGACCTGACTGAGCAGGGTTGAGATGGCACTGACCAATTCATGTAGCAAACAAGGCAGGCAGGGCTAAGCGTGCCTACAACATTTAACAAAGTTGTACAACAGCCTCCTGAGTGTAGATGGGGTGTACATGCTCCTGCTGCCAGGTTCAACTCTCAGTTCTAATTGAAGTAGTTTAATGCGCTTTGTCTGAACTACTTCACAAAAATACGTACATATGCACAATCTGTAATTGAATAATTCTCTGTTTTCATTCAGTAATTCACATTCAAGATCACAAAAAACCAGGCCGGATCCGAATAATGATTGGCTTTGACTACAAAGGGTAATTCTGAGAGCTACTACATTCAAGCAAGCCCTAAGTATGAGTAATACAGTTGGTTCCTGTGGTTTTCAGCATCTGGGAATGTAAGGGAGGATTTTGGGGTTTGAGATTTGTTTCCAGTTCATTCACCATGCAAGTAGAGCCACATTTAAATGGAATTATATGTGCAACTTGATCTCACTGCCTCAAGCATACATTTCTTTCATCATTTCACACAGGGAGAGGTTCTTTACTCTTGGTAATGGAAATGACACTTTCCACTCCCAGCACTTCCCTGACTCGAAAGAGTACAGGAGAAAGCGCAAGCAAAGGGTCATTGGCATTCAACAAGCCATCACTTACCATATTACAGCAATCATCTGTAGTGACAGCTGTTATATCCTGAGATCCTCGAATACTCACCACCAGAACTGGTCATTTGAACCGTGTGTATCTAACTGGCATAGACTGAAAATGCTCTTTTGCTAATCTGGTTAGCTACCTGAAAACATTTTCAGACCAAAAAGATCCATTAGAGACTAACAGTCTGATCAATCAATTCATAAACATCAAAACCAGGAGAAAAAACAGCAGCTAGAAAATTCTTCCTGTTTTCACTGAACTTGAAACAAGGTTTTTGCGCTGAAACAACACAGATCTCCTCATCGTGCAGCCAAGGCAACTACAAAATTTACTCTCAAGTTCTTTGGTCTGAGTATTTCCAATGCTGAAGTCGCCACAGCAATAAAGGCTGGGCTTCTTTCCCGCTTCCTGTGGACTGGACATGGACCTAGCAGTTTTTCTTGGACCACTTCACAGGATAGGTGCTTCCCTTTGCCAAAGTCAAGTTTGTAGGAAAGGCATATTTCTAGAATTTAAAGGAAGTAGTGGTGAAGTCTCTTAAAACACTGGTTTAACCTCTGCTCTATTAGCAGTTCCCTCTCAGTATGTGAACTCTCTACGGCCAACTGGTTATAGTCCCAGAAGCAGGAAAATGACAGAGCACAGTATCTGCAAAAAAAAGACTTATGATTAACTTTGAAATGCACAGTGAAAGGCACAGAAAAGTTGCAGGAAAGGAAATTCTGATTAGGTACTGGTGGGGAGGTGGGGGATTCTTCACCATGAGAGGTGCCAGACACAAACAGGTTGGCCAGAAAATTGTATCCTTCAAGCCATGGAGAAGATGACCGGGCGAGGTCCTGAGCTACTTGATCTAACCTGGAATTCAGCCTTGCTTTTACAAAGGTTTGGACCAATGACCTGCAGAGGTCTGTTCCAACCCAAGAGAAAAGCAAAAGTGGGAATGTCCAAGAATGTGTGACTGAAGCAGTATCATTAACTACTGAGAAAGGAGTCCCAGGTTCTGTAAGACAGCAAATAACCAACCTTAGGTGACCCAACAGCTTACATGGAAAGAAAGCAAGTTCAACTTGATGCAAAATGGAACAAAGAATTACTTCTATAGTCCTGTATAATCAGCTAAATGTTCAGAAGACTAAAATGCCACTGAGGATCACTTCCTGAAAACATTTACTTAATGCACTATTGCCTAACAAATGACACAGAAATAATGCACATCTCTAAGGCAATATATATGCCCTCATCACCATCCTAAACACCACAATCCAATCATGGAAAATTAAAAAAAGAAAGAAAAAAAGAAGACTCGGAGAAAGGTGATGAAAATGAGACAGGAGTTAACAAGAGGTGAGGCCAAAAGGCTTTTCTGAAGAATACAAAGATGAACAACATCAAAGTTATCAGAACTCCTAATGACATCCATCCACTGAAAGATAAGATGCATTTAAAAGTGAAGGAAGTTCTATGTGTCTTACTATTTACTCCAGGGGCAGGGAAACCAGTCCTGATTGTTTCAGAGGCAGGCTGCTACCTATGCCCTGAACTAGTGCTGTGACAATTACTTGGTTTGTTGTCAGAAGTAGCAGTTTGCTTTCTTCTTAGAATTTGATTCTGACATGGAGCAGCATCACCAAGCTAAATGGCCTGGCAAGGTAAGGATCAGCTGAGATTGCATGAAATGCAAGCAGAATGCTACAGAAACATCTTTCAAGATTCATAAAGAAAATAAGTGAACAATGCAGTGAATTAGTTTTCATCTCAATGTCATTATTTGTAGTCTTTAGATATCCTACTAGTTATGTGCCAGTTTTGTTTTCTGCATTAGCAACTTACCACAGAAAATTACTATTTTGTTTTTCAAAGTATCATACACCATGCTCACCACCTTCACACATCACAACTGTGCTTAGCTGAACAATTCTCAATTATCAGTGGTTAGAGTAAGGTGCAAATGTGAGAACTATTTGCTTTAAAATGACTGTAAGAAATGCTATAATAGACCTGAGAACAAACAGCACTCTGACACTGTGCAAGTTTTAAATTTGGCACATTCCCATCTTACCCTAAATTTCTACTGTTTACAATTCAGTTCAAATCAGATACAAGGCTCCTAAAGCTATCAAAATTTATTCTGTAGCACTTATGTTTTCCCACATTTCTTCATTTGAAAGCATGAAGGAACAGTTAACGTAGTGAAGGAAAGCTTTGAGTTACTATTTCTTAGTTAATCTTCTGAAGCACATTTGCATCTCCTTACTTACCTTGAAGGGGAAATATAGCAGAATAAATCTGGCAGGGTTTTGCTCATCTCTCTGAATGTGCTATGTTCTTGAACAAGCAAGAATTAAAAAGGATTATCTTAATTTTGATTCTAACTTGTAACACAGATTCTCTTTTTTGTTTACAGTACATATCTCAGATGAGGACCATTGCTGTGATAAAATGCAAAGTGACTGCGAAGCCCCTTTGAATGGAAATACCATAAAAATAAAGCTACTAAAATACAACTTAATTTAATACTGATAAAACAAACTGACAGATTGAGACAACAGTCATAGTCATACATACACACAGATAACTTTTGTGACTTTCAGTATCTGAAGAGACTGAAGATGACCTAATCAGACTTGGCACAGTGTCGTTATCTAAAGTTTGTACCATAATATGTAATCTACTTCAACTCAGTTAAAAGGCACTGGTGTTTCTCAATAAATGTCTTTGCACAGACAAATGAAAAGAGATGGAGAACAGAACACTGCCTTTAGAACATGCCTAGGAAATTTATGCTAAATACACTGAGCACAGGACAAAGGACGACAAGGGGACTTACCAATTCTCTTCAAAATATAGCTACTGATTTTTTTCACTATCCTGCATCTATTTGCTTCCCCTCCCCATACCCAGAAGGTAAGAACTGGCAATGTATGGGCTGGAAATCTGATTGCTCCTTCAGCTTGCTGACAACTTGATACATGCATTTTAAGTTGTTGCAATTATTCATGCTGCAGTTTTATGTGACAACCATATAAAATGACTTGTTGAACTACGAAGGGTAAAATCACAGTGGCACTGAGGCCTCCCTGCAAATTTAGTTACCACAAGCCATGGCACTTCAGTTTTGTTAACAGGGTATCACAGCAGGAATCAGAAGAGTTGGAAATACAAAATGAAAATGTGTTTGTTTTGTGTGTTCAGTGATGTGCTGTGTGCATATAAAATCTGAAACAAATTAAGAAATTTTGAAAACTTACAGGACTTTCGCACTGCATTTCTGATTCTCCTGCTTCTCATTCCATGAAAGCTTAATCAACTCTGACTTAGAGCCTCTTTGCTAGAAATGTTTTTAAAAGAGTGGTTTGTGTTTGGGAAATTGTTTCTGAAGTAAAAGATACCACATTTTTAGGCACCACCACACACACATGTCCTAAAAATTGCTATTTTGCAAAGATAAAAAAAATTATGACACTGTCACCCACCTCATCCTTTTCAGTGACCATAACCAAGGAATAATTCTTCTCACATTTCTCACATAACTACTAAGATGGACTTTTTCCTTTTTTTTTTTTAAAGTCATCTTGGCACACTTCAATATATTTCTGATAAATTACTTTCAAAATCTACTTCAATCTCATAAGATTTGCAGGGCTATCCAAACAAAGAGGTCAATAAAAGATAGTTAGATACTTGGATGTTTTATCTGATATTAATCCCACATCATCTCATCCTATGTATTTTTAAAGTTGCAATGTAATAGTAGAATTCATTAACCTTTCCCCTGCCTTCTGTATGAAAACTCTTGTGTACTGCTGCAGAAATAATGGAGATAACACTGACTACAGCAACTTGGGAGAGTAAATCTAAAATGGCCTCAACAGCCAAATATAATTCCACACAACTTTTGCATGAGTCTAGGTTTAATTTGCTTTACAGGACAGTTGGCCAAACAATGACATTTATCATAAAAATATCTTCTCCATTAAACAAATCTCATTTTTCTTTCCAAAAGAAAATTCAATGTATACTCTGAGTGTTCAGTGGCTCATTTTCAAGATCAGCCCACACAGATTTTTCTTAACAAAACAAAGCAATTCAGTTAAAAAATGCAGACCAATGTAATGACATAGTCATATTGCTTTTGGCTATGTTAACTTTAAAAACCATGCCAATTTCACTATTTTTCTTTAGGTTTTATTAGAAAAAAGCAGCAGATCAACATTACAATTCAGAGTCTAATCTAAATATGCACTTGACAATGAAGCACATGTGAATATGAAGTGAAAAAGGATTCCAGAAAACCTTCAGTTTTGCCAATATTTTGCTACCCAAATCATGTATCTTGTCTTCTGGCTTTCTGATGACTGAAATCAAACAAGGAACAAAAGATTTATTGCTATGAAAACAAAACTGTAGTACAGTAGTACAAGTCTTGGGCGCTAAGCATACTCAAGTTAATTTCAAAGTGTACTTAAATCTTTTGTTTGGCCATGAAAGTCCATAAGCTGACTGACCCAAGTATAAATTGAAATGGCAGGTCTGGGGAAAAAAAAAAGTTAGACAGCATGTTAACCTCCAGTTTTCAGACAGTAATAAAAAGATACAATTCCAACAGCCAAGAAATTAAAATATAAAAAAAAGTTGATCTGACATTCAAGAGCTCAGTTTATTCTTACGCTCATTTTGTTTGCGCCCAAAATAATTTTAGACTCACCAGGAAAAAAAAGGTATTTATGGACTATCACACAATTGAAAAAGAGAAACAATTGCCTTTTGACTTGGTTATTTTCCCCCACTGAGGTATAAAATCTACATATAAATTTGATACTTCACTATAACAAATTGTACTTTTCATAGTTCTGATTTAGTTTCATTAAACCCTGTTTACTTTTTGTTTTTAAACCACAGAATTCTTATGTCATGATACTGAATCTGGTCTCCAGCTCTCTCTCTCATTTATTTGTGGATCTATATTTAGTAGTCTGGTTACCACTGCTAACCAGGAGAAAAAGAATTCTTGAAACTTTCTTCATTACAACAGCACTTTCAGCAGAGGTTACTGATGTGCAAGCAAACTAAAACGATATGTAGCTCTTCAGAGAGACTATTTCATTGATTATGTTTCCACTGTCCAAACGTTCTCTAAATTATTTGCTGGAAGAAACTCTTTCGGTCTTGTAAACATCAGTGGGCACAGTTTCACTGCTATGTGTGGTAGTTTCACATCCTTATACAGGAAGGCTGGTTCACAGATACTGAGACGCTGCAGGAGTTCTAACAGCTGAGGAACTGTGGATTCTGCTGAGCAGAAGTTTCTTCTGTTGCTACTTAACAGTGTAGCCAAAGTATCAGCCGAGGTAGCCCAGTCAATCTTTGCTTTTCTTTAGAACCTCTCAGAATATTTCTGGAAGGGTGACGTTGCGGAGCAGCCACTGCTGGGAGCGGCTGCCGCTGCAGTCTCTGATGCTGGGTACCTGGCTGTCCTCCTCAGTGGCTTTGTCCAGGCACTGGTTACTGTTCACATGCAACAGGGTTAATTTCTTGAAGACAAAATAAAAAGAAATTAGCTTTATAAAAATCACCAGGCATAAGGTAAGCAAAAAATTTCTAGCTGCCATCAAAACGTTTCCATAGGTAAGTAGGAACTAGATGAGACCCTGTGGTTACTGACTCCAGATCCCAGTCCTAAAAAACATCTAAATATGCTAGCTAACATTGTAGATACTAAAAGCAGTGCTTTATGAAAAACAAAACAGTCTGAACTTGTAAATGATGTTCTTTATCAAGCCACATCCACCATGCCTTAAATAGGACTATACAGCTAGGGATCTTTGAGGAGTAAGAAATTACAGGTTGGTAAAATACACAACTTCAATTATTAGTTATAATGGTAGCTTGTGTGAGATTAGAATAAATGTATTGAATATGTTTTCAAAAGTACTTTTTCTTCCTCAGTTGGGGACACAATACCGACTTTATGTTCTTTTAGTACTTTTTTAGCTCTTTTTAAAAAGTATGTTCTTTTATAAAAAGTATGCGTAATTTCACATAAGTATATACCTTTTCCAATACCTCCTAATCTCACTTAGGCATATCTTTGGTATACCAATCCATCTACACCTCAGCACTATCCTCATGGAGAAGAGGTCTTCAGAAGCTGCATTTCCCACCACTGTACTATGGATATCCCTCAGTGCACCAGCTTGCCTATGGTACCACAGGCCTTACTATCAGTATTTCTTCTCTCGTTCAGCAGCTCAACCAGGACACTGGAATGATTGAAAAGTCGTGGCCTTATGTGCACAAGCAGCAAAGGGTAATAAAAAAATTTTGAAAAAATCAAAAACCTGAGCACATCAATCTCCTGCACTCACACAGGTGCTGAAGAACAAAGGAGGGAGTCGAACAGAGGCAGAAAGAAAAAAAGACTACAGAAGAAAGAAATCACTCAACTATATAGGCAGGAGTTCTTTTTAAGTACCCTATAACTTTTTTTTTGTGCTTTATTAGGTAGCTTTCAGTAATGTTCTGAAGATTATGCCTAGATTTTCTACTGAGAAAATGAAGAGAAAAAACACATATAACCAAATTTATGGCTGAGGGTCAACATAGGAGAAGTCTGTGGCAATCACTGCAAGACAGACTGTTGCAATTAGGTGTCTAAAGACACATTTTTCTCATCACTGATAAGGTAGAAACCTAACAAAAATCACTTGCCCTTTGGTAAATCACTGTAGGTGGTAATATTATTCGTATTATTTGCTTAAGTCAGGTAAATTGACTACAATAAAAAAGAGAATGAATGGTTCCCGAGACTAATTTAATCCTGCAAGCCTTCAGCTTTCTTCAGTGTCCTGTCAACAGCTGCCAGCAATGTGCAGAAATCCTAGCAGAGATCCATTGTCTTCCACATTAACTGGTATCCTAATCACAAACTCATCATTCATATATATTTGCTCTTAGTCTAAAAGGCTGCAGGCTTTGTTAACACCTTGGCTACTGAAGTCTATAGGAAGCATATTTAGTCAGAAATAACCCCCACCTTGCTTTTTAATTAGTGAAGTGACTTTTTAGTAGCTAAATATCTAGAATTTCTTTTTAAAAACAGTCATTGCAAATATACTGGCAAGATTCTTCATTCACAAACAGTCTCACAACTGCTTTTGTAATAACTGATCTTAAATTAACAAGCTTGAGAACTTTTTTCTAACTATCCATGAAGTAAGAGTTCTTGACTGCATTACTCAATCACAAAATAGTTTCTAGAGCTTGCAAATCAAATTAATGATGAACTGATCAATGGACAATGATTTCTAGATCTGGCAGTTCAACACATGAACTTCAAAATATATTTGAAAATTATGTACAAGAAAGAGCATGATTAAAGTAAAGCTGTTTTAAGCATCTGTACCTCAGACAAGCCATGATTAGAAACATAAAATGATCTTTATAAGTTTGCAATGCTCATTTTTTTAATTACACAAGTATTTCCTTTTAACTTTGTGCAAGACAAGACACCAAGTGCTTAATTTGTCACCACATCATTAGCATTACCTTTCATTGGTCCAAAAGATACCTGGAATACTCCTCCATTTTTCATCTGATTCTGACACAACACAACACTATCAGACCATATTTCTCCAGAGGATCCAAAAGCACATTCAAAATGTCTTTCCAAAAGCTCCCCCAAAGCTCACCAGGTAATTAAATCAACACAGATGTCCACTGAATGACTACGTGGTGAATTAATAACAGAGGGAAAATAATCCTGACTTTGTTTCCTGTTTTGTCTGTCAAAGAGTGGTCCCACATTGGAATAGGTTGCTCTGTAGGCTCATGTAAAAGCCCAAGTTGTCTCATTTTACAGTCAAAAGTCATTAGAAAACTTACCACGGGATCATATTCCCAAAGCTGATTTCCTTTTAGATGGTGGCACTTGAGCATCGTTACTGGGCCGTTAAGTTTGGATACATCTAAACACAAATCATCTGTTCGAATTTCTTTGTTGGCAGTATATGAGAAAACCTAGACAGAAAAAGAACGAGAGGAACTGAAAAAGAACTGCTTCAACCAAAAGATTTCAGGAGTGAGGGGAAAGGGGAACATTTGTGCATTACTTCATTGATTCCCACTAATATTTTATTTTGTTCTTCTGTTCCCTTCATAATAAGGAGGCATAGAATAATTTTTTTCTTCTTTTTTTGGGGGGGAACAAATACAAACACCATCAGAAGGTGCTCAGTCAAAGCAGACTTTTTTTGAATGGAAGGTTGCTTGCTGTGAAGGAGCAGGAGAATCCCCAAACACAGGTAATCTCTGTATATATGAAGACATTTCATCAAGAATCATTAAGAAAGTAGAACAAGAAAATAGATGATAAATAAATCCCACAACTGATGCCCAGAAAAAGATACATTAAAAATAGTATTTCAGGCACAGGCATGTTTGGTTTGGTTTTTTTTTTTTTAAAGTAACAACGCCAATCAGGAGGTCTAACCAGAATGCAGTTCCAGAGAACCTACAGGAGGTGGAGTCTAGCTCACAGGAGTATTCTCCTCCCATGATTTTGTTTTTGGCTTTAAAGTTGATCTAAAATGTATTGCAATCAGGCCTCAAAGGCATTCAAGTACAAACCACCACCAAATCTTCTCACTCATTTCCTCTTAAAGGCACGTTCTTTAATGAGGGCTTCCTAAACTACAACTTAGGTATATTTTGAGGATAAATTACTGAAAACATCCAAGAATTGTCCCAATGAGCCATAGTATTCCAAATAATTCAATACATTAAGAAAATTCCTTTTAAAAAATTGTCACCTGATTGCCACCCATTCCATGGCAGTTAAAGATTCCAACTTTCTCATTTTCTTTTCTTGCCATGTTATCCAGACATTGATTTGTCTCCACATTTCTTATCTAGGAGTGAAAAAGAGCACATCACCAAAAGCTGATACTTTCAGAAGAGGACTGAGTCCATACCAAACCCCACTGGCACCAGTTCTCTCCATACAGCAGAAGTTATGAGAAGTAAATGAATCATATCAACAATGATGCATCACTGTCCAAGACTCAAACACTCCCAAGCAAATGTTCAAGCTACCAGGTTACAGAACCATGATTGTTTCTTTGCTTTCTTTGGGGGATCCTTCCATCTTGGGGACACTTTTTGTTCCAAGACTCAGCTACAATAGAATGGACACAATTGAGTCTCCAGCCCAAAACCTTCGAAAGTATTAATCCCTGTATCACTATATTGTAAGCAGGAAGAGATATCAAGTCTCCTGAGAGTCATGCAGAAGCATGAATGCCTGCTCCACTTTGCTAAAAGTGTTTCTTTTATAACCCAACAGTACAAAATCACTCTACAGCAAACTTGATATTTAGTTCAACATGACCTGTAGAGGAGAGGGTGCCTACTTATTAGGACAGCATCATCTGTACTATTTCTACAGTCACTTAAAAATGCTAAAGAAAAAATCAAAGTGCCCAGCAAGGCTTAGGCATCCCTAGAATTTGATGGTCACTGGTGAGGGTTCTGGGGGTAAAATTCAAAACAGCTTTTAGGCAAAGACCTTGCTTGACCTAGTGTAGCTTTTAAGGAAAACTTCACTCATACTGTATGTAGAGAATGTTATAGACTAAGTTATCCATAACTACTTTCTGAAGGAATATTTCTAAAGCCATTTATATGTCTTTTTTTACTGTAGTAGAAAAAAAGGAAAACATTCAAATTACAGCATTGCATACCGAAGTTCAGTTGTCTGCCCCACTTAAAAGCCAGATGTGTCATTTTACAGGTGACAGGAACACAGGTGCAAGACACTTCACTTTTTCTGGAGGCAACTTGCTTGCACTACTCAGTTCAAAATACAAATAACTTACTGCACAATGGACTTTACATAGGGAAGACAAACATGAAAGAAAAAATCTTACCTCTCCCAGAGAAAAGTAATGGCGTGGAATTTGGGAATCAGGATAAACATTCTCCAGGTACCAGGAGAAAGGCTTGCACTGGAGCTTGCGCCTTAGCCCAAGTCGTGATGATATGTCCCCATAATCAACTTTAGTAACTCCTGTAGAAACAAAGGAAGTTTTATTCAGTGACTGCCAATAAATGTCATTTAATTCCACTTCATAAGAAAACCCATCAGTATAACACACTACTTCCATGAAAGACTTTCTCTTACTAAAGTTCCCTCTATACAAAGAAGTTTTTGTTTAATACAGCATTATGCTGTTTATACTCAGAGAGGACATGTCAGTCAAGACCAGTGACTTCTTTTTCCAGCTAATTATACGAAAGATAGAATCACTACAGCTGTGCTGTGCATGACAACTCCTTACCTGTGGTTTGTGGAACAATTTGAATGTAGTTGCTTACTAAGTTAACAGAGGAGAAAGGCTGAAAGCTTTATACTCACTAATGCCATTCTATCCCCAGTGGTAAATGGGGTGCATATCTATGCAGCATAACACAGCAGTTTCCTTCTGGGGAGCAAGGAGAATTCCAATTTAATTTATTTCTGTAAGCCAGGTACCACCTGCTGGACTCTTCATCATCTATCTAACTGCACAAAGAAGCAGGCAGAAAGCAGCCTTCATACAGAGCACTAAACCTTTAATAATTCAGCATTTGTTCAATAGAACCGCAGCGTTTGCAGGAATTATGTTCACCACTTCGACTGTTACCATTTTTTTGTGGTATTTTGCTTGCCTTTTTATTCCTTTTCTCCTCATTTATCAAAGTGCTCCTTCTTCCTGTATCCTCCCACTGCTTTATGGTTGCTCTAATTCCTTCTGAAAATTAATTTGTGCAAGTCCCATCTGCAGATGGGTTGAGGATAGTATGCACGAACAGTAGATATTTTTGCTTCATCCAAATTAAGCACTATTATTATTAATATTCTAATATTAAATAATGATTAATAACAGTAGGATAATTTCTAGTTTTCAAGCATCATTTACTGTTTCCCACACCACACTCCATATCACACAGGTCAAATGCAATACACTACCAAAAAACCCAAACCAAAAAAAGAACAAAAACTAGCCCTGGTAATTTAAATTCCCCTAACAGACTACAAATATGGCTCAGCTGGCCACAACAATCACAGACCTCCAGCTGCACACGTTTCAGAAATTTCTCCACTTGGAGGACTGCAAGTTACCTCTAAAATTCTTGACCTTGGAAACAGAGTTTGAGGCATTTCTAAGCTGGCATGCTGTGTATTAAATCAACTTGCCAGCAGATGGTGTCTTTCTACTCAATTGAGACAGATAATTGGACCAAACTTTAGCTAACTGTCTGTAAATGTCAATGAAAAACACAATTTCAATATTCCAGGAAGAAAAAATGTTAGCCAGGCTTTCAGGCTTTTTTTTTTTTTTTTTTTTTAATTAAAGACTTTATTTTAATAAATATATCGGAAAGCTATACTGGTAAGGGAATGAAAGCAAAGGAAATACAGAATCCCCGAAAATTTCACAACTTCACTGTGGGCTTTCGAGTCACAAAAGAAATCCCAAAACCAAGAAACACAAAACAGATTAAAAAAAGAAAAAAACAACCAACAGCCACAGAATGCTGCCCTATCTTCACGAAAGCAAATATTTGCTCTACACCAAAAGCAACGCTCTCAAAAGCTGATGTAAGTAAGAACAGAAAGGTTCCATCTACAGCTAAGTATACAGGATTCTTCCTTTTTCAGTAGTAAAAGGGCAGCTGGCAGATGAAACTGTTATCATGCCACTCTCACAACAGCCCTACAACACTCAAAACTTATTCAGTTTCCTACACTGACCTCCAGAAAACAACACTGTTAATGGCAATAAGAATTAAAGTCGCAGCCATAAATAATTAAATGTAAAGTGAGACTTAATAGCATACAAGCATGCTCTTTCTTAGAGTAGCTTTAAATGTCACCACACAAAAAGTGCCAGCTGATTTTTTTCTCTGCTACAATGCATTCCATTAAACCATTTTTATTCAGAAAGTTCTTTTAAAAAAACCTCTCTGAAGTCAGGTCTGCACCAAACCATACACAGACCATCAGGTCAGCAGATGGACTGAAGAGCAGAACAGGTACAGTTGCCTTAGGGGTGTCCTCTAGCAAGGCTGAATTATTCTGTTTCCAAGATTTCTGGTACTTTATCAATATTACTCTAAACAAGCTTGAGTTTTTCCATCCAGCACAGTGCCAGTTACTTATGTGGATTCCTTTTGGGGGGAAAAAAATGGAGGAAAACAAGGAAAACTGCAGCAAAGTATGAAGCATACCAAAAATTAAGTACAGGTTTAAATCATTATTTCTTCCATAGACCAGTAACATACATATCTATCTATCTATCTATCTATCTATCTACCTACCTACCTACCTACCTACCTATCTATATCTAAAACAGTGACATATGACCTTCTAGGGGTTTTGGACATACTTTAAAAGGTTCAGCTAAAAAAACTAAACAAAAAACAAACCACAAAACATGAATTAGCTCAAATTTCCTCCCTGGAGATGATCATGCCAGATTCTAAAGGTATGAGTATCATGAGGAAGACAGGCATGTCCACTTGTTGTTTTTTCAAATTTTGGTTCATTTAAAAAAAAAAAAAAAAAAAAAAAAAAAAGGTTTGGGTGGTAAGGGACTTAAGGATCATCTCATTCCCACCCCTCTGCCATGGGCAGGGACACCTTCCTCCACACCAGGCTGCTCAAGGACACATCTAACCTGACCTTGGACACTTCCAAGGTTGGGGCATCCACATCACACAAATCAGAAAGAGTATCTAAGAAACATTGCTACTTTGCTGTCTTTATTTGACCATAAAAATTATATTTCTTCCTCAATCCCCCTGCCCCCAACCTTAATAGCTTTAAAAAGTTTGGGCCTCCCTGATGATTCTATTTGTCACACAACTTGATGTTTGCTGTGGCACAATCATGCTTTGGGACATGCTGTTTCTCACACATATCCTTAAAGACATACACAAAACATAAATATTGGTAATGCAAAAAAACCCCACATCAAATCATCCAGTCACACCAGCATCAGTTCTTTTGTACAAATGTTAAGACTGCACTTGCTTGTACTGTCACTATTCTTGAAGAAGTTTGGTATGCAGAACCAGATCACTCTGATTATTAAACATAATTGTCTTTCCTTATATTTTTATAAAAACATATATGTAATGATGCCTATCAGTAGAATACTCCTTTAATTTTAGTTTTCTTTGGCACCTTATATTTTAGCTTCCCATCAGCCATGTTGCAACAGTTGTGCCATCCTCAAAATTTCAAAAGCTGAGGATTTGCTTGCCCAAGTTTAATGTGTGGCAATATATCTATGCTAAACTCCTTTGAAAAAAAATAACATGTTGTTATCATCATGATTATAAATCGCTCAATCATTTTCAAAGGCAGAGTATGAAAACTGTTTCATCTAAATCTAGTCTTCTGATAAAAATAATGTAAGTTGTTTTTATTTAATATTATGATACTCTATAAGCAATAATAATTTAAAACCAATTTGAATAGCTACATTCTTTGCATTCCCAATTAATACTAATAGGGAATGGTAGCTGCATACAGAACCAGATGGAAACACTCAGTATGTAGTTTGAACATAGGCTCAGGTACACTACAGGATGTGGACTCAGTCCCTCCTCTCTCCTCCCTATCAACCATAAATAATGTTTTCCATTTCCAGTCTGTACATACTGAACCTTGACTTACCGTGCCTGGCTAGAGACCAGTGAAGGCAGTGATTGGATATGAGGCCCACAGATCCCATTTTCAGGATAACACACCTATGTCTCTGTCTAGATGACTCCTGCTTAGGGAATTCCACAGTGCTGTCTTTCCAGGCTCTCCGCCGGCCCACTCAGTCCTAGGGCAATACACCCCCTGGGTACACCCCAGAATGTACTTCTGGGGCAAACCTTTGGTCAGCAATGAAATTAACTTCCATATAAGCTAAATAAGGCTGTACCCAAGCTCTCTGGAGCTGCTTTTGGGTATGTCTTCAGCTCACCAGCCCAATGCTTTGCAGCTGCTGCGGCCCAAAGGGGCAGCTTTCCCTTGCTCAGCTCCAGACTCCTGCTGCACCTCCTGTGGTGACACAGGTTCCAACTTAACCCCTGTGGAGCCAGCCCACAGGAGAAATAATCCTGACACATCCTGCAAGTCAGAGAAGCAGCTGATGCAGGAGAAGGCTCAGCAAGTGAGGGGACCTGACGCCCTATTGCCTGCCCTAGCAGCACACCTGCCAGGAAAAGCAAGGCACTCTCCTCACAGCAAGCTGTGAAAGCAGCATTGCCAACTCATGAAGCCTCCTCACCTTGGACAATATAGCCCTAATTAGCCTGGATAAAGTGAGGAGAGAGCAGCAACAGAAATAAAGAAGTGGCAGAGTCCACAGAAAGAACGCCTGGAGCCAGGAAACAGACTATTCACATGCTGGACTTGTTTTCTGAACGCCAAAGAGAAAATGGTCTGGGAAACAGGGCCCTGCTGTAACTCATGACTGTGAGAAAAACTCCCAGCTAATGAGAAAGGGCTGCAGCCAGTGCCTGTACTGCTGGGGAGAAGAGCTGCTGCCTGCAAAGAGACAACCTTGATTTTGGCTGAGCAGCAGCTGCAACAAGTTCCTGCCTAACCTCCATCTGCACCTAACCACTCCTGAGCAGAGAGATGGCTTCTAAAATGCACACAAGCTTAAAACAGACAAGTAGCAGTTTCTACTGGGCTATACTTACAAAAGAAGAAAAGGATTACAGGCTTACTTTTCAAGAGGGCAGCTTTCCATTTAACTACATTACATCAATAGTAAAAAAGTCTCTTGAGTTCCTATCATTCAAGCAGCAAGTCTTTTTTTCCCAGACAACACAGATTACATGAAGTGGGAAAGCTACCTGAGAATCTTACATTTGCCTTCCTGGATGAATCCCTCTGCGATTCACTATCTTAGGGGAAAAGAAAGTATATAAAGGAGGAAACAAGTGTCTTGTTAGCTAGGCTCAATGATGCTTGTCAGTATATTATCTCCAATATCCTGACAAAATCCAATTTTTTCATCCATATCAACTAATGAGAAAAATCCTGGGTGCACAGAGGATTGCATGTTTTCCTCACTCATCTCCACCCAAGGCTTGCAAACCAGCATCATCTTAAGAATCCTCAACTCACTTCTTGCAAGAACTTGTGACACTGGCACAGTAATACTGAAAGTACACATTGTTTCACAGGCTGCAAGACCTCTACATTTAAATTTTTATAGTAGAAAGATATCTGGAAAAGCTAAGTGAGCCAAGCTGGCAGAGGTTCACTGAGTTCCTAAACAACTAATGCCCACAAGAGACTTACTGAAACTTGTCCTGATGCTATTTGTTTTCAATGGGTAAAATCACAGTCTGCAACACTCAGCTAAGATTGGAGATACCAGAAAAACAAGAATAAGATGTCTGTGAACTTCCCAAAATAGTAATCCTTGTTAGTTAATATCTACTGGCTCTCACAACTTACGTGGATTTGGGGGGTGAGAGGCATGAGTGGCACAGAGCACGTTTGTGTGTTCATTCTCTGAACAACAGGTATTCATCAGAGCTAAAGAACGACCCACAGTACTAGGCATTCTCCTCACAGCCCCAGCCAGCAAATCAATTTCAGAATAACCCAACTTATTCAGATACTATATGATCCTATTCTCGAGACACTTGAAAATTCTGGCATCAAACGTCGGTGCACGGTCAATACGGTCACGGGGACACAAACGAGAGCGTGTGACAGGCGGCAGGTGCAGATGCTCTAAGAGGAGCTTGGCAAGTGCACATCCCTATCCAACAATCACTCGGGCTATTAGCATACAAATTATGCAGACATGCATCTTTTGGAAGGAAAGAAAAGATACAGTGCAGCTACAGATAATTGCTTAAGTTACTCTCACCATTTCTGAATTTTTACTGTCTTCGGAGAATGCATGCTAATTCTACAGTGCTGCAATGCTATGAAAGTCCTATCAAAAAAACCCAATCCCATAAAATTCAAACAGTGTAGCTGCTTTTGTAGCTCACACTTACCACACAAAGTGGAAGGACTATAGAGAATATATATAAAGTAACAGAGCCTTATCATGGCTTATCAGTAATTTACATTTTTTAAAGAATTTAATTATTTTTTATTATTAGGTCTTCCTGCTACTTTGTACATTTTAAAATCCAGCTTGACATGGATGCATAAGAGCAATCTTAACCAAAAAAACCTGCACCTATTTATATACAACTTTTCTGAATATTTATGTGTTCATGTTTGAATTCATAATGCTGTATTAATCACAAAACAGGGCAATAACAATAAGCTGTTAGCTTCTGACTTCACTTAAAAAGCTTTGAATAGCAGCAAGACTTTTTTTAAATTAAAAGTCTTATACAATCTCATTTGAGTAGATCATTCTTTTAAGACAAAACCACCATAAATCGCACTGTCAGTTGCTTTCACAAGAATCTGTAAAAACCATAATCTAAGATTTGACACAGTTCAGACTCATATTGCATTGCATTACAGCTTCTAAATGTCAATAGTAATGCAGGTTTAATAAGCAGACCATAAAGAAATACTAGTATTCAAGAAATTTCTTTAAAAGAAAAAAGCAGATTTGGCATGTAAAACTACCAGTTAGGATATAAATTCTAATGTCTCAAGTATTTAGAAAGGTTGCCTGTTGCCACCCGAAGTTTGTTTCCTTTTGTCTTTTTATACAATAACAAAAATATCCTCTTGTAGAAAGCAATAATTCAGTATTTCCCAGGCTTACTTTCTTTTTTCTCCTGATTTTTTTTTTTTTTCAGAAAATCTGAGTTCATGGGAAATTTGCTCTCATATTTTACATTCTCTTGTTTTGTTAACATCCACATAAAAAAACATAATAAATATCATCACAGTCAATTATATTGGCAACTTGCCCCTATCCTCTAGATAGTGAAGTGCAAATTCTATCAAGACAGAAGATACTAACTTTTGCCACTCCTACTTCTGGGTTTCACTTAAATTACTTCTGATGTATTCAATGTGGAATGCCTACAACACAGAAGCCAGAGCCCAAATTCCAGCACGTTATGATATCTATTTGGTGGCTAGTTTTCAGCACTACAGCTGATCTCTTTGATATTCCACTGAGCTTTAATTCTATTGCACAGGAAGCTCATTCATAAATCATGCTCATGTTAAGAAACAAACAAACAAAAAACCCTTTAGGGCACATCTCTGGCTAACAAAATTATTCTTTAATTAAGACCTTACTTTTTGTACACCTTAAGTGAGTTCTGTCTTAACAAACTTCAAAGCAATAACATTCTTATGTAAATACTGATGTTATTTCCCAGTAGCAACAGTATTTTAATTCTTAATAAGTATTTCTCATAACCAAAGACCTGCTCACCTGGGGAAATAATGTAGAAAAAGTTTTTGAATTCATCCATCCAGACTTCTGCGAGCCGCCTGTTATTTTTGTTGATTATCTGCCCTGTACCTCCTGGGAAAGTGTACGGTGTTGCTTTTCTGAACACGTGCCCAACATGTGAACAAGTTACAATTTCCAAAGTGCCACCACACTGCCAGATCTGGAAGTGATAGAATAATTACTGCATAATTGCAAGTTGTTAAAAAAATTTCAAGAACATTAATCACATGCTTCTGTTCAAGGTGGGGGAAGAGCATTAGTTGAGGTCAGAACAAATGCATACTGCTTGGAAGAGAACTGTTTTTTCCTGCTCAACAGCTTAAGATGCTCACAAACCTCAGCAAGACAGCATACGAAAGTACTTCAGCCCCCAGAGCAATACCACATCAGCCAGAGATTACTTTAAAAAACTGGGCAAGCTGACCACAAAGGAAGGAAAAGGCTCTCATGAATCACAGGAACTAACAGGTGTCTAAAATAGTCCATTATAAAACAGAATCTCCACGTAAAAGAACCCATGCACTTCCCAAGTCTCTGAAAATATTGTCAGTTTTATTTTGGACCTCGAAAAATGGCAGATTCAGAAAGCTGAAGTACTTCAGAAGAATTCACCTATGTATTTTTTGCTGACAAGTAGAACGAAAGGAAACGGTGCTATTTGGTAGGAACAAAAATGAGAATAACACTGGTTAGGTCCACAACCAAATGAACACATGAAGTCATGAAGTCAGTAAAGAGTAAGAAGAGGGTGTGCAACAGAGGTGCTCACATTTCATTGACACATTAAATGATGCACTGATGACATCACCCTGAACTGGGGCTCCCCCACCAGCTTTTCCAACTGAATTCCTTTTAACATACAAACATTCATTCTTCAGAACAACCATCTTAATCTTTTAATCACAGAGCTCTACCAACTATTCACCATGCACTTTTCACTGGCAGATACAGTCTCTGTGTATTTCTGCTGGAGGAACTTAATGGGGAAGGGACATTGGTGAGGCAGTGCAGGCAGGACACTCATGCAGGCACTGTGTTCATGTGTTCATTTGGTGGTTCATTTTGTTCATGTGGACCTAACCAGCGCTATTCTCATTTTTGTTCCTAACAAACAGCAATAGAAAAGGACACTGGTGCAGGCAGCAGATCTGTATTTTACAGAACTCAAGATGTGCTTTCCTGATTAATAAATTAATCATTAATAAAACACTGCAGAGTTTTACCTACCCTGAAGGAAATTTCTAAGTTTTCTCCACCCCAAATATCCATTCCAGCATCATATGTTCCAATTTCCTGAAAGTAATCTCTGTCTATTGAAAAAAGGCCTCCTGCCATTGTAGGTGTCCTGGGGAGGAAAAAAAAAAAGCACATCAGTCACTATAAAAACATACTTAGATACATTTCACACTTACACTGACAAATTAACTGTTTATTTCCCAAATTCCTAACATATTCCTTCTCAGTAAGCTTCCATTCAAACTCTGTTACTGTTAGTGTACTTACTAGCTCAAAATTTTCCAGAGATTGAATGAGGGAGTGGCAGCTGTTCTTTTCTCACTTCAAACTGACATCTGGATAGAGAAACAGTCCCTAGAAAGCTGCTGTCATTCCTGAGAAAGGCTTCTGCCTCCAGTGCTGGTAACTCATAAAAAAGAAACCAGTTTCATACAGGAAAATTATATTTCTGGCTACTGTTCTTGAAACAGTTGTGGAAGGCCATTAAGCAGCCTGCTTGCTTTCACTTTTATTGCTTCATACAAGAAAATTGTACAGTCAGGGTTACATCCAGGTTTTCCTTAGAGATTCCTTACTGGCAGAAAAAAAATAAAACTCTGCTAGTAGTTTCTCAGAGCTTTAGAAACATCTCCCAAATGTCAGCTTTTTAAGACAACAAATATACAACAAGTAAATTATATTTTAGGCTGACAACAGAACTTTGTAGTTCAATTATTTACACCATTAGCATAAATTACTTTATTTCACTAGCTATTTCCTGAGATGCTTTTGGCTTTTTCTGAAAGACACATAAAATATAAACTAGGTCACAATCTAACAAAAAATTTATATGTCTTTTCCCCCACTAAAAAGGAAATTAGGGGAAGGGAGGAATACAATTAGCCATATCCTGAGAAGACCTCTTAATTTCTTAAATTAAAGAAAAACAAAAACCAGCAAAGGCCAGATCCTCAACCTTATGGTAAGTACATATTGTCCAGTTTTCAGAAAAGTACGGACAAAAAAATGTATGTTTACAATTGTTTAAAGGTACATATTACACACAAGCTATCTTCCTCATTACCTTTCTCATAAACCTACATGAAATCCAAGTGTAAATTCACCTCCCATCTGTGCCCTTTTAAGACTTTAAGTTTGCATATGAATCCACATACACAAATATATGTACATATACTAAAAATCAATGCATCTTTACAAAATACAGTTTACTTTGCTAGAATAAAAGATAAAAATAAGATTCAATTAAAAAAAATTAAACTTTGTTAAAAACTCGTGCATCATTTTAAGTGCTCTCTGAAAGTTAGCAATTCTGCAGTAATTAACATAAAACTGAAAAATACTTCCAAAGTGACAAATTGATTGATTCCTTTATTGCTACCAAGAGTTAGAGATAACCGATCCATGCAAGAACTTTTATGTCGTTCCTTCAACCACACAAAAAAGATGCTACAATGCTTAATGAAGTACTTAACAACCTTAAGTATTTACTTTCAACTTTAACATGGAAAGATTATCAGCAAGCATCAGACAAACATTTTAACTCATTTAACAACTGCTCATTACCTAACAGGGAGGGTTCGGTCTCCTTTCCGTCGATCCATCTCTCTCTGAGGAACAGGGTACCAACGAAAATTCAGCTTCCAGTTGAATCCACCATATGTCATGTCAGAACCTGCCATATATTCGAAGGTGTCATCACTGATTACATCAATGATGGGACATACTACTGTCCTCCTAGGAAGAGGAAAGAAGCAATATCTATTAATCAAAAGTGTCAAAAAAGATGTTTGGGGTTTTTTAAAATATTGTTTTTAATACATACAGTTGAAATTTTTATAATGCCATCTCTTAACAACATTATTCAATAAATAATTAACAGGAAACACACTCAAATTCTGTCCTGCTAATTATAATTCTGTTACAATTTTGGCAATGCCAGATCTTTTTTTAAATGTATTTGCATTATTACCATTAATAAATATTCATTCCTCTGCAGATGAAAATAATGATCCCAACTTTCTCATTGCTACATAGTGATTAGATAGAAAACAAGAGGTTCTTGTTTCTAGTTGAGTGGTCAAAGTAACTTGTGTGTTTTGAAATTAAAACTTGGACATTAACTCTAGGTAAGCACTTTTATATACACTCAAGACAAAGAGATTATAGTCATTGTTAACAAAGTACAACTACTGCATCACAGTTGACAGACAGTGGCCTCACTGTCCACCGTCCTGACATTATTCATACATATATTCACAGAAACCAATTCTAATAATCTTAAAGACACTTAAGTAACCATGATCAAGCAGGCTTCCTCTCATGGGAAGCTCCATAAAAAGATTAAGAGGTTGCTTTCAACTGAATTCAAAGGACTTAAGTTGAGGCATTCGCACAAATTCTAACAACGCATGTATTGTAGTCTCACAAAACCTGATTAATGACAACAATTTACTTTGTCTTTGCACAGTGCTGAACAAAGATTCTTCATTATTTGCAGCTTATTCATCATGTAACACTGTATTTTGTAACATCAAATTTTAAGTGTGATTTTTATCTATAACAATAAAAACTAGGGATCTTTAACGCCATACTTAATATCTGTTCTATTTAATATGTTGTCTACTAACAGACTAGTGTGAAACTAGTGTGCAGATGTACAAACATTTTGTAAAGCAGTCCATTCTCTCACTTTCTCCCCCAGTACCATTTCCATCATGGATGTAAGTGTAGATCATCACAATTCCAGTAATTATTCTGACTTTAGAAAATACATCCCAGAAGACCAAGACACAGCACAGATTTCCACAATCAAAACCATTATGTAATAAAGAAATCACAATGAGAGCCTGAAAACAGTAAACCTGAGAGTTCTTGCTCATAATGTTGGTGCTACATGAGATTAGGGCACTATTTCTTTCTCAAGAATATCTTAGCAAATTCGTGAAGGCATAGGCCAGGCTGAAGACTGAAGACTTTAAATTCCCCTAATTCCTCAATCTCATTCATTGTTCAGGACTCCTGCTATTTAACACATTATTCCATGCACCCCAATACAGACTTCACTTGAAACAGAGTTTTACTTTTAAATGTTTAACCAAATTAGCCTTTTATCCTTATATGAATGAGAACTTATTCAGCCCTTCAGAAAGTAGATATTTTTTGTAGTCTATTTTGTATCACTTGGAAAATTTCTTAATAACTGAAATAACCCAACATGGGGAAATAGGTGGATAATTACCTGTCAGCTTTGATCCTTGCCAGCAGAGGTTCAAGCCAGCCTACTGTACATTCACAATGAGCATCTAGGAAGGTGATGACCTGGCCTTTAGAAGCAGCAGCCCCCTTTAATCTTGCTCGAATCAATCCAGAACGCTGTTCCATTCGAATCACATGAACAGGTACTTTTAATTTTTTCACATAACTCTCCAGTGGTCTTTTCAAGAAGTCTGTAAAGAATGATTAAAACCATGAAAACGGTTAGTTTCGTAGTTCAGCCTTTTTTTTTTTTTTTTTAAGTAAAGAGACTTGAATTAAGATACATTTCCTCTTTTCTTGTCTATCCTTTTCTTACTTTCTCAGCTAGTTTACTGCTTATTCTACACTTCACAATACTCCTTTCCACATCTCCAAGTGTTTCACTCGATAGCACAGAAAATTCTTCCTCCTCTTTATTCCTTCATTATGGGAAACACAAAAGAGAAGAGAGGGTAGTATACTTACACAAAACCTAGATCAGGCAGGCAAGTTTTTAGGGCAGAGAAGATGTGATTCTTACTTTCAAAAATATGCATAAATGCTCTTGGACATAACACTTCTCTACCAAGAAAATACAGAAATGGTTTGACTAGCTGAACACAATGAATTGCCACCTACAGTAATGCAACTTACTGTTAATTTATTTGTGAGAAGTTTAAAAAACAATCAAACCAATTTTTCAATTGTGCTTTCTCTAGGGTTCTCTAGCTAATATTCTTTTTATTAGATTATGGCTATAACACCTAAGAACAAAAAAGATAATGAGCTATACATAAATGAGAATCTGTAACACCAACAAATCTCAGTGCAGCATGAATTATGAACAAGTTATTCAGAATACAACAGTTGATTACCATACACCTAGAGACCCAAAATTACCTGCACTGCAAAAAGCTGTTGGATTATGATGAATGACGCCAAAGGAAGAACAAAGAAATGAGGGAGAATGCAATGGATAGCCACAGAAACAGACTTCTGTAATAACTTGCAGATTCCAAATGTGTAAAGAAGGCAGAATGGTCTTATTGCCCAGCTATGGAATATATTAAATTGTACTCTAAAAACACACAGGAGTTGAAAGTTGTACTACAACACTGCAAAGCTTTCACATAAGGTAGTAAGCACCTCATACAAGAATAAGTGTGACACTGCAGGAGGGGGGGAAAAGCTCAGCATGAACACCTAGTGGCTCTTTTGTAAATCTTGAGAGGCAGGGCTGACTTGAAGGTGATTACCATTCCTTACCACTTCTCTGGATGAATGAGCTCTAATTACCTTCTCATTTTTTTCTGTGCATTATTGGACTGCCACTAAAACACACAGAAATAAGTTCTGACATGTCTTGAAAGCTAAACCATGCTAAAAATACATAAGAGTTTGATACATCTAAATATTTGTCTCCAGAGAAACTCAAAGCAAGTTAATTCTTATTTTGCATATGAACAGAGACTCAAATTAATAAATTTGTGCAAATGAAGTGTACATATCTGAACACTTTGCAAGGCTTTTGGAGTTGAGCACAGAGGTCATTTGGCTGACTGAGTCTGTAACAAATATAGCCTCCTGTCTTTACAGTGTAGCTTTCCAAAGCCACTAATTTAAAAGAACTAGTATCACGGCAGTGTTTATAGATTTAATGTATACAGCTTCTGTGATATATACAGAAATTGTGCAGCATTTCTCTCTGTGCTCCCCATCTGATGAGCAAGTCATACAAATCAACATATTTCTCTGCACATTTCAGGTGTAGTACTGATAAGCTCTTAAAGTAGTTCCATCCATTTTAAACTTAAATGAATGAATATGGGCTGTGACATTGGTTGTTGAATGTAGTTACATTAACAGAATGGTAAAATTCTGGCAGGGGGAAGAAAGATTTCAATAATTCAACTGCAGCCAGTCAAGAACTAGCATAAAACACAAGCTTTCATTATAGAAAGTCATGCTCGACATATTGAATATAAAAATCTTGAGTCCTACCTACATTTTTCTCTGTAAAGTATTTAAAATTTCAATTTATCAAGTACTTTTCAACATTCTTTCTCTACTAAGGAATCACAGATGTGTGGAGTGTTTTCACTGTGGAGGGAATAAGGTTAAGAACAGTCCTTCTCCCATGTTTAACCACGTCCATAAGAATATTCTTGTGAACTACCACCTTGTTCAAAACTTCAGAAGGAACTGTTCCCAGAAACAAAACATTGTGACAGACCTTCAGTAACTGTGTCCTTGAAATAGTACTAGAGCTTCAGCAAAATAAGAAGAAAGGATAAAGCTTGATGTCTCATCCCTATAAAAGCATAGTAAATAATTCAGGCATCAAGATTTCAGAAGTTCCTCTGCTACCAGCAGTTAGGGCAAAATGCTCAAATCTAAGCAGCTATTTTTCCTCCAGAACACCCTCTCTAAGAGCAATACACATCCTTTACAAATAGCTTCCTTTGTTCAAGTAGCAGGAATCTAGTTTTTTTTATTGGTCTCACATCCAGAAACTAGTAATAGCTTCTTGTAAGGCAAGACTTGGTTTTTTCCCTTAAAGGAAAAAGCAGATATTTGAATAGTCTTTTAATGCATGTAATACATTTTAGCCTACAAGAAACATCAGGATCAAGCTGTGGAGATGATTTTCTATACAAACCTATTGGTCGTATTTATACTAAATTCTATATTGAACAGTGAGATGAGAAGTTTTATACAGTACAGAGGCAGTTGCTTACGAGTGACCCAGGATTAGAGCTGACTGATTTTTCAGCATTGCTTTGTACACTTCCAACGGAGTGAGGTTTGATAATATTTAAAAAAAAAAAAAGCAAACATCCCCCCAATACTTCTAATTTGGAACAATGATAATTCATGTAGTTTCATGGGTATAACTGTGGTGGATATTTTCATCAAGCCTTTTTTTCTGTCAAAAGGGCACATAGTTTTATCTAGGACTGAGCATCTTCTGTGGCAGTAGCAGAACTAAGGAGGCCAAAAGAGCAAACATATTTCGTTCAAGTCAACTAAATGTATTAGATGAAAAATACCTTGCCAATTCTATTACTGACTCACATTGATATGAATATAAATGAAAAATTAAGTTTCAAACCTTTCTTTTATTAAACTACAATAAAATACAGATTTGTCTTTTTTATAAGCACGCAAACATGTCTTTTTTTTTTTTTTTAAAGAAGTGTGAATACTTCTATAAGTATTGCTGTCAGGATGTAGTTGTGGTCACATGACTTTGACTTGTCTCCCTGTAACCAAATTCTGTGGATGTGGTCTATCCTGATGTAATCTGCCTACCACATTTGGCTATTGGGTGCTGACCTAGTTTGGAGTACTGGCTAATCCTGATTTCTCCTGTTAACTGTTTTGAACAAGTTACCAAAGATCAATACTTAAAACCTCAAGCTGCAATTCTGATCGGTAAGTAGAGAACAATGTTACAGACATGTCTTGTTTCTCCAATGCTTTTCTCTTGGGTGTAAATAAATGCACGATATTATGCAAATTAACTCTTCTAAGAGCATGACACTAGCAGGTACAACGTGTGCTTCAGGCAGACTGAATGCTTACTTTATTCCAATTAAAATGACTCGGCTGTTAGAATTCAATATACACTACTCAGGCTGAACACTGTCTTTTTCTGGAAAAGTATGCTGGTTTAACTCAACACAAACAGAATGCTTAAGTAGCAAACATAAACCCTTCACATCTTCAGGCATCATACCCTTCTGTTTTGTTTAATGTAAAAGCATGCTTGATGGAACCATAACAAGTTCTCGGAAAACAGAACAACAAAAAAAAAGCCTCTCAGTAATTGTTGAAAATAACAACAAATAAAAATAAAAGATGCCTAAGTGATCTGAAATGAAGATCACAGGCTTCAAAAAGAAATACTGGAACAGGTTCAGTTACACCATCAAAAAAAGTATGAAATGCTCTATCTTTCAGCCTGGATTTAAGTTAATTTGTTTTTATTACCAAACCCAGAAACAGAAAATTTATCTAGAGAAAGCCACATGCTTTTTTAAGTGAACTATAATTCTATGATTCATAGTGAGGACATCTCTATTGCTACATTGAAATTGATTTTTCTCTAAAACAGAAATTGAAGAGGCAAAACATAAATAATATAATGTCTACATCATTCTAATATTAGCTTGCTCTTTATTTCTAGGTCATACTGAAAGCTGACCTCTCACAAATAATAATTAGTACTGATTTGAATTACTGCCAAGAACTGTTTTGATAAACAAAATGTGGAATTCTTATATAAAGGTTAAAAAACTACAACAAATCAAGAGGTATAATTACAAATTACCCACAAGTGCAAAAAGCAAAAATTTGATGTTGTGCCTTTCTAAAAGCAAAAGTTCATCATGCCTCTCATCTCATCTGGAACACGTTTATGTGGCGCTTTGCATAGGCATTTCTCTTCTGCTGCCAGAATGTAATTGTATTTAATGTTTCTGTCCCTTCTTCCAAATTGCACTGGAATTAGCTGAAGCACTTAGGTAAAAAAGGAAAAGCAAAAGCAAGTGAGAGTGCCCAAGAGAGGAAAGGAGCAGAGACAAGCACAAGCACAACCCGAGTGCATGAGCTGTGCTTGCTCAGGCAAACATGGGTGAGAGCAGAGGTGGGCAATGGGATCTCTGCTCAGCTCCTCCGCAAGTGGCTGCACTCAGCATCTCCAGGTGGAACAGGCCAGGGAACACGCCAGGCACCACACACACCCAGCCTGGAGAAAGAACTCCCTATATTTCCTAATACCTCAGTGCAAAAATCCACTTCTAATGCTCTTCAGCTACACAAGCTCCTGTTAACCATGGAAATGGTTACTAACCACCCTAAAACCTCCTGGTAGCCACTGTAACTTGTGTATCACAGTGCAACTTCGAACAAATCCAGTGTCTCTCTTCATACGTGCAGATCTTGGGCAGATTTTGTTCTCTGGACAACAGTCAGACATCTCACTTTGAAGCTGGGATTATCATAAGCAGAAAACATGAATTTTGCATCACTGGAATCAGAAGCAACAGGCTGAGATGTCAGCATGCTGTGTGTAAAACTCTTCATTGTGTGACACATGGGAATTCCTTCTGATATAGGTAACAGCCTACAACTGGTGACTCTCAAGACTTCCTCGAGGCCTACTAGCCATTAGCTCTAGTAGGAAACTTTAAAAATAGAAATACATTAAAAAACACCATGGTTAAATATAAAAATGTAGACATATTTTAGATGAAAAAACCAGTAATATCCTCTCACCTTCATTTACCAACACAAGGAAAAAAAAATACTTCATAATCCATACCACCAAGACACATTAAGCAAACAACGTGCCAAATATCAACTATTAATGAAAATTAAACGTTAAGTATTGTCTAGAATATTACTTTAATTTCTAATATACTCTAATTTAAAAATATTATGAAGAGTAAACTCTAAATAATACTATTATATTTTAAGAAAAAAGAATCAGCTTCAAGTTTTGCTTACTACACATGGCAAGTTTCATTCTGTAGCATGGAATTTTCATCTGGAGCACTATTTATTAAGTGGAACCTCTAGCAGCATAGAAACTGAATTTTAACTTCCCATGAACTGAATAATCAAAATTGATTCCTCTGAACACCAAGCCTAAGGGTGGCAGAGATAGTAAATTTGAACATTTGCAACAAACAAGAGTTGCCCTTGCTATTATTCACCAGGTGATTCAAGTATTAAATGCCCTCAAGCTGTATGAATGTGCTAAAACTCTAAATGCAAAACATGGAAACTGTAATAGGATAAACCCACTAGCAAACACAAAGTCCATGCTGTCAACAGAAAAATAACCAGACAGACAAACTTACAGCAGCTCAGTGCAGAATGATCCATCTGTATTTCAAAATGGGCATTGCTCCCTCTGCTTTCCCCCACCCCTGGTGTTGCGTTTTGCTAAGGAGGGCTAAGCCCACATCGAGTCAGCACAGTTTTTGAAATACAAAGAGCAGCAAGCTGAAGCATGGACTTGGTCCCTACCTCTTTCACTGGCATCATCGACGAGGACGATCTCTTCCAGCATGTGCCGCGGGGAGCGGTTTATCACACTGTGCACAGTCCGCAGCAGCGTGCTCCAAGCCTCATTGTGAAACACAATGACCACGCTTGTCGTGGGAAGGTTGTCTGAGTACACCTTCGTTTTACACCTATAAACCAAATTAAAGCATATATTTGTAAAGGTCAAGCCTTCAGTTAGAGCTCCAAGTCTGAGGTTTATCTCTTGAGTGTCGATACTAACATTCCTGGTATATCAATTGTATGCAGAGTGTGACAAAGCAGAACACAGGGCACATTGTGTACGTGTTCAAAGTGCTATAAAATTAGTCAAATTAAAAGAGAATTATATTCACGTTTCAAAGTTAGCAAGGAAACCATAGGCTGAGCTCTCCTAATAGCATATATAGGGCATTTATGTAAACCATGACACACACATCAAGTAACCCCACATGCAGCCAAAAGTTTTACATTCCGCAATGCTATTTTAAAAAGATGATGTTTTCATTATCTTCTAGAGAAATCAATATACTGTACACAAAGTACTGATCACAATTCTGAAAAAAATTCCACCCCGCTTTAAAAAATAACCACACAGATCTGTTCCTCCTGCACATTTCAAAATGTCAGAGTTACTTATGTAAGATTTGATGGTATTAATCCTTTAAGAATCAAAGTTAAAGAGATACATGCAGATCTCAAACACAAGGAATATACCGAGGTGGAAAAGAAAATATATTCAATGGAGCTCCATTCCAACAAAAAAGCTTTTATTAGATCCCAAATTGTTGAGTCAGTTCACTGTACTGTAACCTGATCTAAATGCTACAAAAATACATTAACAAGTATTCATGACAATCATCCTAACAGCAGCACTGTCCAAGGGCTTGAGAAGTATATAGTGCATATCCTCTACCCTAAATACACAAAAACAAGGCTCAAGGAACCGCCTGCTGATACAGGATCACTGTCAGTATCCAACACCATGCCAAACAGTGGCACCAGGAATGTCAGCCAGAGCTAGGCTCCCAACATTAATATTTTATTTGCTGGATAATTGAGTTAGCCATAGCTCTTCTCAGAGAGAGAAGCTCTCACAGCAAACTGACATTTCAGCTCTGAGGTGGTGACAAAAGCCCAGCATGCACAGACATCTCAGTAAGGATCAGTAAGCCTGGGTGCAAATTAAGAAATACCTGGAAGAATTGCTGTGAAATAATTTCTGAGAACTGAAGCAGTAGGATCAGGCAGTATCTGCCTTTAATATTATACCTACTTATTATACAACTATGCCAAATTTAATTATTCATCACACTGAACATTATAAAATCTTTATGGAAAGTTTCCATATATGCCTATGTTATCCTGATTTATTTCACATATTAAAAAAACTTGCAAAGCATGCCAACTGAAGAAGTTACTTCTTCGGTATCCCCTGAAAAATAAGATAGCTTTTCACAAAAATGCTATGAATTTCAAATGAAAAATTCAATCATAAACCAAGTAATTTTATCCCATGTTTGCTACTTTTTCAGTCTACCAAATGTTTTATTCTTTCTGCTGCACTGCTTGCTAGACCACAAAATAAGTCTCTGACTGTAGACCTTCAGCTACAATAGTAATACAAATCCACCAATTGCTCCTCTACTTTTTGGAAGAATATTTGTAAAAACATGGAGAGAAGCCTGTTAGCAGTTCTCTATGAAAACCAGTTACAATGTGTCATTCACCAGGAATATCATGCTGGGATAGCCACAGGATCTACTATTGTAGTATGAAATCTCTCATCTTCAGCCTTGCCTTTTATCATGGTTTTACAGAAGATTTTATTTTACTGAGCTCAAATCCATGAACTGGTATAAACGTCAGCCGAGTGATCAGGGACTACAATGTTTATACAGCATTACACTGTCTGCAGTATAAATATATCAAAACATTTGAGATCTGCCTTTGAAGGGGAAATTTTTAGCACCCACAGGAAGGCTTACAGGAACTTTTTGGGGACACCCCTCCCCACTGAAAGACATTCCTTCTGCTCTGTGCTGCAGAAGGTGCATATCTGCCTTGCCACAATGAGACGTGTCTATTCTCAGCCCCAGAGATCAGCCCTTCCTGGGGTGACAGTTTAGGGGTGACCCTGCACTGGCACTCAGCTGCTGGCTGGGTTTAACCCATGACAGGTGTTCACCAACACGTAAAAAGTTGCCAGGTGTAACACAAGGGTGTTTCACAACAAAACTGGCTCAGCATTTTTGAATGCTATTCTTAATAAAGTGTTTGGTATTAAATTATTCTGGAAAGATTCATTGATACAGGCAAGAAAAATGAACGAATTGATAGTATGAGACCTGTTTTTTAATATTTCTTTTACCTGCCCTTTGACATATACCTTTTAGCTACATTTTTACAAATTGTTATGAATAAATACAAATAAAACCTCCTGGTTTTAATTTTGAAAACACTGGTAACTCCTCCCCCCCAGGAATATATCACTGCAGAACATAACACAAATAAAATAGAACACTGGACGCCCATGATTAGACATTAGCCTTCTAAGGAAGCCTCATGTTTTATTCTATTAACAAACATTTAAATTAAGAATTCTTTTTGTCTTTCATTTGAAAACAAATTACCCCAGAAAGGAGTACTATAGAATTTAAAACAAAGCATTAGCTTCAACCAAGTTATGCAACATTAGAAGCAGAATAAAACCATGAGGGGTATGACACACAGGCTATGAATTAAGGACAATTTGAATTTTAATGAGCTACTAATACATTATGTTCCTTTTGTTGGATCATGCCTCAAACAGTTTTAAAATTGAGTGCATAATATTAGGAAGGCATACCATCTAGAGTAATTTAATGAAGACTCCAAACAGGAGCTGAGAACGTCTACTCCACAAGGGATGCATCATCCTTTCCTTAATCTATGGCATTCACTATGCAAACTCTCAGCTAATGTGACTCCATATATTATTTAGATTTTGGAAACTCCCCAAAAAGTCATACATTTTAAATATGAACAGAGACTTACTGTCCTATTACCTAAAGACACAGAAAAAGAATAGGCTAGATTGTTAAAATATGATCAGAGTGATGGTGTTTGTCTTCCCAAGTCACTGTTGCAGGTGATGGTGCCCTGCTCTCCTGGAGAGGCTGAACACCTGCCTGCCCACGGGAAGTGGTGAATGAATTCCTTGTGTGTGTGGCTTTTGCTTTCCTGATTAAACAGTCTATCTTAACCCATGAGTTTTCTCACTTCTACCCTTCTGATTCTCTCCCCCAGCCCACTGTGGGGGCAGTGAGCAAGTGGCTGCATGGGGCTTAGTTGCTGGCTGGGGTTAAACCACAACAAATAAAGTGGAAAATTATATAGGAAAAGAACCGAAATCAGATGTGAGAAAAAACAGGTTAGTACCTAGACGTTTTAAAGCTGTTTTACAAACACATGACTATAAAGACATGACTCTACTCTGACCTCTGTAAGATGCTCATGCACATTCTTCACTGAATTTCATCCTTTTTCCATCTTGCATCATATATTCAGAATGTTGAGTACTGCACTCTGGCCTGGGGCCTTCAACATAGGAAGGACATACATTTGTTGGAGCAAATCCAGAGGAAAGCCACAAAGATGATCAGAGAGCACCTCTCCTATAAAGACAGGCTGAGAGAGATGGAGTTGTTCAGCCTGGAGAAGAGAAGGCTCTGGAGAGACCTTACAGCACCTAAAGGGTGTATAAAAGAACTGGGGAGGGACTTTTTACAAGGGCCTCTAGTGACAGGACAAGAGAGAATGTCTTTAAAATAAAGCAGGGTCAGTTTAGATTAGATATTAGGAAGAAACATTTACAGTGAGGGTGATGAGACACTGGAACAGGCTGCCCAGGTCATGGATGACCCTGGAAGTGTTCACAGCTAGGCTGGATGAGACTTTCAGCAACCTGGTCTAGAGGAAAGTGCTCCTCTAGAGGGGTTGGAACTAGATGATCTTTAAGGTCCCTTCCAACCCAAACCATTCTGTGATTCCGTGAGAATGGTTTGGTCCAGTTCATTACACACAGTTAGTCCTAGGTTCACCTCAAGAACACAGGGCAATGTAACAAGTCAGAATACTTTATAACTTGAAATCACATTTAATGGACAAAAAACAAAGAAAGGTGGAGAGATCCTAGCATATATTTGTAACACTGCTAAAGAAGAATAGTGACAGCAAAATAAATACATATTGTTGTCCCTTATACCCTGTAGCCAGAATTCAAAGTTTTAAATCCATTACAATAAGTTTTTTAAATGAAAGGTTAAAAGCAATTATGTTGTTTTGTTTTGCTTCTCCATTATTGTGACTCTCTGTGAAGGTATAAGTTGAATATTTTATAGAATCTCTGCATGTTTTACACAGGAAGATGTTCAGAAAAAAAATCTCAGAGATTTTTATTCAATGGATTAAGTATAACCTCTTGAAAACTACCTGATGCTACTTCAAATGCATCTGAAGAGCCTCTGAATAAACTGCTTTCTTACATTCTCTTTCAGCCCAGAGTACAAATAGTCCACAGGAGACATTACAAAAATAACCAGAAGAGACAAGTAAGGCAATTATGTCCAAATAAAATTAAGCCATTAAATCTCAGAGTTTAATTGCTGCTTCAGCACAAACTTGCAGGGAAAGAAGACAACTTATAATTTTGCACTTTCTACAATACCAAAAGCATACACATTCAATCCTTCTCCACATCTGACAGAACTGGAAGCCTCCCTTCTCTCACATCAGTGAGGGAATAAGGAAATAAATGTACTTTGCCACTGCAGGGGCAGAAGAAAGCTACCAGGTGATCCTACAGGATGCTTCAATTGAATTCATCAGAAGGTGAAATTCTTCTGATACCTATCTGATCTGCTCAGTGTCCAACTCTAGCCAGAGCCAGGTATGCAGAGACTCCAGGAACTCAGGACATCACCTGCACTGTCCTCATGCTGCCTCTCCCAGTTTATTCCTAGGTCTTTGACAAACACTCCAGCCATTACCTTAGAAAAAACCCACAACTGTGCAGCCATCTTGTTACAGAATAGCACTCGGCATTTTATCAATATTATGAAATTGCATTCATGGATCAATTTACTTAGAAATTATTCCTGAGACCCGAGATTGAGCGCTACATGTGTAATGTTGGGAAATCTTGAAAGATACATATTTACAATGTTAGTAGTGATCTGCCTGCACACCCTTCAAAGGTATGGTAAATCATTTCTGAAAGTGAAAAACAAGGATTTACTATTTGGATAGCTCTTAAATACCTTTTCATAGGCGAAAAAAATCATACCCCAAACAAAGCTAGAAGCAAGGAAAAGGTCTTGTAGGAAATCAGTTATACACTACCATTATGCTTATGCAGTGAGACGCAATGAGGAAAACCTCATTCACTAAGGCAAAAAAAAAAAATAGGTCATTTTCTAGAAAGATGAGATCATAATTATAGTCTGCATTAGAAATAAATGTTAAATTTCTAAGTACTACAGGGCAGATTTCTACCCCTTCTGGTGCTGCCAACATGCTATTCTCCACAGAGGAGAAATGAGAGAACAAGTTACACATTGGAATGTTTTTTTAATATGGATTTTTCAAAACAAAGCCACTGATGCTTACCTAATCATGAAAATTAATAGACTCCAACACTACCTGAGCCATGATTTGCTCTACTTGTTTCCAGTTTTATTCCCATATTCCACCAGCCTTTCAAAGGAACAAGTCATGAGCAATAATTTACAGCGGCTCAAAAACATTAACAGCAGTAAAACATGTATGCAATCCTTGTTTTCTAGCCCAGTGCACACAGCCCAGAGCACTCTGATAAAGGACAGAGATGGAATACAAGTAAAAGTGTCTCCTGTGCACTGAGCAGCTCAGTTGGGAAATCCCAGTGGAGCTCAGCTTGGTGCTCGTACATGCAGTACAATAACAGTGCCAATGCATTTTTGAAAGCTGAACTAGCAACAGATTGGGATGGGAAGAGAAGCACGTTTAGTCATCTTACAAATTTAGTACAATTTTTTATCTTGCGTATTACAAACGACAGTTATAAATAAAAACTGCAGTTATAAATAAACTGCATCTCAGGATTTAAATTTGACAATGACACATAGGAACAATCCAAGTCTTGCTGAAAATCAGGTTAGATCTGAAGTTTTGAGGAAATACTACACAGCACAGCCTCTGTAATAAATTTGTTTAATATCACTGATGCAGTACAAGCAACACACATTTCAGTATTAAAATATATTGAGAGTCTCTGGAAAGTAAGCATCAGTATCCTTTGACTTGAAAACACACATTTATTTTCCTCTGAGGTTACAAAAGTTAATTCCAGATCGATAGAAAACAAAATCAGAAAATGTGAACCCCTCTCATGAAACCTCAGGTTTAATTACTGATATCTGATGAATATCACTGCAGTGCTATAAAATGTCAGTATTTCATTGCTTACCTGTTCATATGCCTTAAGTTATAGCCTGCAATAAAGTTAATGTAACGGAGCTGAGGCACAGCTATGCCCAACAAAAAACCTCCTCTCTACTTAAATCACAGGTGTTAAATCACCCAAATTTTGAAATAAAACCCTGAGAGTCTCCCCGAAGCTGCTGAGACTGACCTACATTTCCATCAAGGGAGAACGCCCTGTAGCAGGGTGACAGAGAAAGTATCAAAACACTGCATCGAGAACTACCAGGACTCAAGTCACGCAGTGTTTTTCTGGTAAACACTGACTTAGTCTTTCCTGGATCACAGAATCATAGAATATGCTGAGTTGGAAGAGACCGACAAGAATCGAGTATAAACAGCAGCCTTATCACTTAAGAGGAGGTGTTAATGAACCTGCTTTTTACATAAATTTTAAGAATGCTCCAAGCTCCTAAATTAAAGGCAATCAAGGTGGATAAAGATCTGATTTTCACACAGAAGCAATACAGCTAAAAGGACTAAAAACAATTCTTCTGAGAAAGATGGGATCGCTGGCGGTTGTAACACACCAAACCACATTTCACTACTCAGACTTTGCATACAACCACGGCTTTAACTTGCAACTGCACAAAGAGAAAGCACTGCAGATGAGGTTGCAACAAAACTTCACACTACCCTGAAGCTGCTTCTTCCAATCAAATCAGAACAATTCATTTTAGGAAGAAGCCTCCTTTTCTATGATTCATATCACAACTTCAATTAATCTTTCTGAACAGGTGCCCTGAATGCAGGCAAATCCTCTATTTAAACATTTCAATGCAGCCTGCTTAATATCTGCCTTCAATAGTATTACATAATTTACCTGACATCAAGAGTATGAAATTTTCCTTTCTTCTGATCTCAAAGATTTGGATATAAGAAAGGTCGCATTATCTCATGAGTCAAGTAGAAATCTTCTTTAAACCCTGAAAACAAAATCCAAAATGGTTCTTAAAACCATTGTGGTTACAGAATTCAAGCAGAACTTCACAAAAATAATAGTACCTGCAATTGACTATTTTCCTTGTCCTGAAAGTGATCACAGAAAAGTATCTCTTGACAGAAGCAAAACCAATTCTGTCCTCAAGAGACTGAAATTGAACCTTAAGATATCTAGACCAATTATTTTCCATGCCTGACCTAACAATGTGAATAAATTTCAGGACATGGCAGCTCATCCAAAATGGATGAGCATGAATAAGAAGATTGCAACTAAGAATGAGATTGCCAAGTGTTTGTGCACATATACATCTGTGTATATATCTGTATGTGTGTGTGTGTGTGTGTGTGTATATAGCATAACCCCCCCTCAAAAAACAGTTTACAGGAAGGAAGCTGATTTTTAATGCTTTTTTTTTCCCTCCAGGCTTTCTCTAGGAAAAAGGTTTATAGGCAATTTCTTTCAGCTAACTCACTAAATAAACGTGAACAAGAACAATTCCAAACATTGATTCTACAGGGGGCCAGTAACAAGTTAAAGGCACCACAAAAGCCAGATGAAAAAACATTCCTGCTTGAAAGAATGGTAAAGTCTTTAATACCTCACATGCTTTCAGACTTCCATGACATTGCTGAAAGTTACATTGCTGGTGATGAGGTCAGCAGATTTTCTTTACAGATGCCAGGTTAATTAACAGCCTGGATTTCTAGCTTGTGTCAAAAGCTCCTGAATCTTCCACCACTTATGTTGACAACTTTGCTCTTTTTTTATTATCTTTACATCACTAGGACCTGAGATAAATGAATACCCAAAGTTCCCCAAAGTATATCACAATTTATGGAGCTATTTAAATCCCTTTGGCCTTATGGGGATTTTAATACACAGGTTCTGTAAGAAAGCTTTTTTCCCCACCATATTCCATCTAATCCAGTGTGACTGAGGGCTGCTGCCAAAAATCAATAAAACCACCTTTCACTACTACAGTTTTGTCCCATCCCCTTCTTTCCACCAGATCTGTTAGTCATCTGGCTGCTGTGTGTGTGTTGCTTCAGTTTGCTGAATCAACAAACTATACTTTTTTTTCCATTTTTTGGTGCCCATCCAGTCAGTGAATGTCCAGGCCACACAAACATCAGATTAGTACCAATGGAAGTGAAGAGAAAACTTCCTTCATCTGCAGTCCATACTCATACCAAATTACATGTTGTATAAAACTACCCCCTCAGCTATTCTCCTGAATTAAAATAACACTAAGTAGAGAGCACACTTTCACAAGCCTCCTAGAGAAGCAAATACCTTGAGTGCTGTCACTTAAAAAACCCGTGAAATATCACATTTGAGTTCCAAGAGCACGCTCCAGCATGTGTGCCCTTCGCTAGTTTTACTATGAATAGTTCGACTCAAGCTATTTTCCTCATGTTGAGATTGTGTTAGCTTTATGGATGTGTTATATTTTGATTCAATTGTAGTATCTTAAAGTATAGAGCAAATAAATTTGCTTTAAGAATTTAAAAATCCAAATTCCAGGGTATTCTCACATATTTCGAACTTAAAATCAACCTTCCATCTTTAAAGCACAGACATGAAAACCTGACTGTGGGTAACTGAAGAGCATTATATTGCATCATCTAATTAACAGTGCCTAAAGCTAAATTCTGTTCTTTTTAATCAAAGATATGACAGAATCAGTCAGAATTACTATTTTACTAGATTTACTCAGAAAGAAGCCAAACATAATTACCACAAACTCCACAACACACATGTAACTTAGACTTAGAAAAATGGCTTTTAACCCAGAAAATTGTCTACTTCCTTCCAGTTGTGAAAGTAAGCTTGGCAGCAGGAAGTGAACAGGGTAGTTCGATTCAGAAAAAAAGGCTTCAATAATAACAATCTGACAACATTAATATACCAGTTAGACATGAAGATCTCAGAGATATGCACCTTTCTTTTTTCCATTAAGTGGCTGAAGTCATAGTTTGTATGGATTTAAACACAGTTCACTCACTCAAATACAAAGGGCCATCTGGCTAAAAACTCTGATTATACCCTAGCATGATCTATACCACTCAAAACACCAGCATACCTACCTTCCTGAATACAGACAGATTGAGAAAATGATAGTTAAAACATCTCAGACTTTATGCAGAGCTAACTGAGGTATAATAGGATGTCTGATATCCTTAATTCTGGCAAAATTACACCAGCTAGGGAAAAATGATGAGGAAGATCTTTTATGCCAAATTGCATAGAACTTGTAGCCTTGGAGAAAGGGTTGCTGAGGGATCAGCAAGGAGCATGGATACTCCTCCTTGCTGCAGGTCTGCTTGGGGAAGCCCATCACCTTTCCAAGAAATGTCAAGCTGCAAAATACAATGCCCTGCTAACACTGCATCACAAGCTCCAGTGGGGACCGAAGCCTACATGAACACAAAATCATTCTGTCCCAGCTATGCATTCATTGTTTGAAGCCTTGATTGCTTGTGCCTGAAAAAGAAGAGTGTTTTAAGCAGCTCTTTCCAAGCGTAAAACCCTCGGAATTCGGTTTAAACTCTCACAACAGGGAACAAATGTCTACTTTAACGTTTTATATATTCCACAAATTGTTAAATAATGAATTCAGGCTGGAAAGCTCAGTCTTAGAACACAATACTCATTCTTCATTTTGTAAAGCAGTTTCTGAAGTCACCTCCAACTGCATAGAGAGCCAAACCAAGTCATATAACATGTGCAAATTTCCTGCTTTCAACCCCCCTACTTTCCAGCCTGAACACCAACCTAAGGCACGCAGGCACAGCTGAACATGTACTTTAGTCATTGGCACCAATTTTATTCATTGCCTCGCTCATCTTCAGCAAAATCAAGGCAAGACTCCAGTGTTCCTGATCATCCATCTTTTACTCTTTGCTGTCATGTCAAGCCCACAGCTGCATATTTTCCTGGCAACTGTGAATCAACTCCCACTTTGATGATTGATTCACAGACTAGAATAAGACATGCTTGCAAGAATTATTCTATTAACAACTTAAAACCAATCTGGTATGCACAGCTGCTTATTCCCCTGCAACAACTTTCCTCCAGAGGCTGTAGCCTTGTCCATTATATTCATTTGTTACACTAACATGTCCCAGTCCAGGTTCAGGGAAGTATCCAGGCTAAAAAAATTACTTCTGGTTTAGTTTTCTTCTGTTGAGCAAATCACATTCAGCTGGAATAAAGACAAGAATAAGTAGAACAATGCTCCTGGTTACAGACACAAAGTGACCAGCAATTCAGGCAGATGTCAATGATTTTATGGGTGTCTATGTGTACCAGTAATTTTGTGCCAAATAATAAACATAAACCTGTAAATGCAACTGGGGTGCACTTAGCGGAATGGAGATGTCAGCTTCCGCAGATGTTTTATACTGAGGAGTTCCCTTAGCTGGAGAAGTGCCTAGAAGTTATTAAAGAAGCTCATATTTTTGTTCTTCTAGTAAGGGAAAAAAATTTCTTGGCCAAAACATAAACAGGATGCCCAGAGTGGGTGATCTGCAGAGCTTAACCTGTGAGCACTCCAGGACCAACACACTTGTCTTTGCACAGGTGACAGGGGTTTGGCAGAACTAGAAATTAATTGAAGGATAATGTAGTCTACTTCAAAAGCTGCTCTCCAGCTGACAGGTCATGCCATTCCCATTAAATACGTGTGGCAAATTGGTCCTGGCACTCTTAATTCCACCAGCTTTCCAATGATTAACCGCTAGGCAAAACCTCTGCAGGCTTTTGTACTTCAGAAAAACTGACATGCTGGAGAATTAGAGGACTTGAAATAATCACTTCTTCCCGCCATACCACATTAAAGGAAGCAACCCACAAAACTTGTGAAGAAAATAATTACATGGTTGAACAGCTAAGTGTGTCTTTGAACATATCCTGCTTTTTCAAAACCTTGATTGAAAGTGCTACTGGCAGCTGTGCTGTAGGCACATAAATGTGGTAAGGAATGTTTAAAAATTACCCATTCTCCTTCTCCACAAACTATTTCCATATTACCAGGGACACAGATAGAACAAGTTATAACAGAAGTAATTCCACTAATGCAGCACAGAGTGTTTCTGACTTTGGAGTGTTTTGACTAATCAGATAAATAGTTTCATAAGACATACACAAAACACCAGAGTATATTTATAGTTTTCACAATTCTGAAAATGGTTACAGTGTTCTGGAAGAGTAATACTAATCCACATACAGAGATTAAGATACCCTTGCATTGTAAACACAGTAGTGTTCTCTAATTTTCCAGAGAAATGTTAATATAATCCATGACTTCTTAATTAGCATAACCTTATATAGTACATGTAGAAAAGATGACAGAAGAGATTTTTGGGAAGCAATTTTCTCTCAAAAACTACCAAAAATGCACACATACATAAATGTTAAAATTTTGGCAGGAATTTACAAGAACAGAAAAATCCAACACTGTCCTGAGACTATACCTAAAATTTTGTACTAGGATTCCACTTTCACACACAGAGTACAGTGACAGTATTGTATCCAGAAAAAATAGAAAAGAGAAGCATTTACAACATTACAAAATTTAAAGCACAGGTCTTACTGTGAAACACAATAACTGCAGAGCATAGCCGATGTAAAACACAAAAAATTCTATATAGCTAAACTGGATTTTGAAATTGCAATTTCACTTGCCTGCAAGCTTGAGTGATGCCTAGGTAATAATTTTTTAATAATTCATAACAATTTCTCTCCATTTTTGGCTAATTCTAACTCTAGACCTCAAAAAGGTTACAATTGAGTCAACTTCCTCAAATGTATGTTTTTACATTTGAAAATAGATTGAAAACCTACATTATTTCAAACTTGCAAAATCATGTTTTGAAAAACATGCCTCAATTATCAAGAACATCAGCACTACCAGGAACTCACAAGCTACACAGAATCACTTTCATCACAACAGATGAAGGCACCTACAAACCAGCTCTTTATCACTCATTAAAAATGAAAAGCAGCGAGAGCTTCATCTCACTCTGCTAATATTTTCTTCTGAGGTAGGAGATAAAAACAAATTCATCCAGAAGCTAGGCCTTGTATATACAGCAGCAGAGCAGAGCTTCTAAAGAAATGGGGTCTCTTTAGCATCTGATTCTTGCAAGAGAATGTAGACAATTAGGGAAAAATTTGTTTCATAAGTTTTATACATCTTGAATGTCCCTTTCACAAAGAAGAGGGGTTGAGGTGGGGGGAATCATCATCCATCATGCCAGAGTAGTCCCAGGAGAGTAAAGCAATCTTATTTTTCTTTAAAACAAGGCTACAATTTTCTTTTTAATTACTTATGTCTGAAATAGCTCTGAAAGGATCAATATTCCAGAGGCAAGATCAAAACCAAACCAGATGGATATTAGAAAACATTATAATGCAATCTAAATGAGGCTTTGCACATTTCATTAGGTAAGAAAATTTTTGAAGTATTTCTCTCATCACCCAATCTCTTCTATTTTATGTAATGCAGAATTTTAGTCTGCCTCATTACAAGCAGTGCATGAATTTTTCAAACAAGTGATTTTTTTCCTGAAATGCCAATGCTTTAGTTAACTTTCCTCCAACCACATTAATTTCTATTCCCTGAACAGGCTTCATACTTGTAATCAGATTCAAAGTTAAATAACACTGAAGAAAACTGGTTTCTGCTGGTCCATCTTATTTTGCAAATAAGTATTTTACATATAGGAAATTCTTGTACTGTTTGCTTGAACACTAATATCTTACAGAACTGAACTGTTGTTTTGGATTAGTCTTTTCACATTCTTCATTTAAATAAAGTACATTTTTAAGACAACATAAAGTACTTACCCTTCTAACCTGACATCAGGTAAAGATCTGTTGAGTGCAATCATTTCACTTGCCATTAAATTAAATTGATTTATTTTAAACATTTCTTTCATTTTCTCTTGCTCCTCTTTTGGGATGACCACAGGCTTCCCCATCTCTCCAGGTCCTTCATGTGGTTTTTGTACAGGTTCTGGAACTTAAAATAAATAAAATGTTACTAACTCCTTTTAGGCTTGTTTTTGTTTGTTTATACATTAACTTACACTGTTGCAGTGCTCACATTTAGAACAGTTCTAAACTCACCAGGTTTTGAAAGTGAAAACCAATATCAACATTTGGGAGTTTAACAGAAATAGTTAAGTACTATTCTTAGACACCACAATTCATGTGAAAAAACCAATAAGGATTTATTTCTATCCACCATTACATCATAATTGACTTTAGTAAAGTTCCTGTAAAGGAAAACTCAACTTTTCCAGGAAAGCCTGCATGTGCAAGAAAAATCTGGGATATAAATGACTGAAGACCTCATTGCAGTTACAACTTCCTCGTGAGGGGAAGAGGAGGGGCAGACACTGATCTCTTCTCTGTGGTGTCCAGAGATAGGACCCGAGGGAATGGCCTGAAGTTATGTCAGGGAGGTTTAGGTTGGATATTAGAAAAAAGGTTCTTCACCCAGAGGGTGGTTGGGCACTGGAACAGTTCCCCAGGGAAGTGGTCACAGCTCCAGCCTGACAGAGTTCAAAATGCATTTGGGCAACCCTGTCAAGCACGTGGTGTGACTCTTGGGGTGTCCTGTGCAAGGCCAGGAGTTGGACTCTGATCCTGATGGGTCCCTTCCAACTAAGCAGATTCTGTGATTCTGTGATAAATGATGTTCCAGAAAAGTAAAGGCTCGACTGAAGTAAAAGCGTAACTTTACATTTATTTCCACATTTTTATTTTGACAGAATGACATTGGCAGCAACAGATCACAAATAATTTCCCCTGTTTGCACTAATGTTATTTTTATGCAACAAAACTACTTTTTGGAGTTTAACATTAGTAGTCAAAACAGTACCACTACACATGTTAAACACAACAAAATCTTAGATATCAAATATCTGATCAAAGTGAAGAGTAAGAAAGGGAGAAAAGGAATTCAGAGACTTGAATTATTTAGGGTTTTAAACAAAATAAGTAAAAAAACCCCAGAATTGTTTTTAAAAAGTTACACTTCTCTTTACAAGTACCATTCATTTTTTTCCCAAACAGAAATGCTCAAATACTGAATTTGACGTATATTACTACTTTAAAACTTTTGCTGAATTTGTAATTTAAAAAAATTGTAATTTAAGATTCAAACAGAGGAATAGAAGTATTTTAAAATAAAGGCACAAATCCCTGAGAAATAAGCCTAGCTTCAAATTATCTTTAATTTGCATCTGGGATAGCACAGTGTAATTAAACCTTAGGCAAAGAGTAAATAGCCATATAAAGAATAAAAGTAAAAAATTTTTTAAAAAAAGCCTGAGCCTTCCACCCTTGCTGAAACACTAAGACATAAAATATATATTACTAATAAATGAGTCTTTTTGCTGGTCTGCACTTAGTGTTAACTGGTAACAGCATGCTCCTTGAGAAACTTTCATTTTCAAGTGAAGCGATGGCACTAGTTGCATTCACACAGCAGCATTTAGCAGAGCAAATCCTCCCATCACGAGGGTGCTTTCTTTTTACCAAACTCTCCTTGGCTGCCTGTTGAGCTGCAAAACTCTGCAGCCAGCCACTCATCCACTGAAAATCGATGGAGTCACTATGTTCAAGCAAATCCTGAACAGATGGGCCGAGGTGCTCGCTCCAGCCAAGGGCTAAGCTGAGCAAGCAGTTTGCTTTGCATCTTTGCCTCTTAAGAAGGTATGGTTGGAACCTGCAAGAAACTTGCTGACTTGCAGTTGCATAACCTTTTAAACTAGAATTTGTGCCTTCTGGGGAGTAATTAACTTAAAATTATGGTATACAATAAAGTAATTATTTGGGCTTAATTTTATATATTCAGCTTGGTGTTATTACTATCACAACAATTTTTATTAAGTGTATAGCAATGAGTACATAGGTTCACTTAGAACATGATTAAACAATGGGTGTTCCACATCCCTAAAACAATTTAAAAAACCCGAACAGAATATAGTTATATGCACCACGTATTTCAGAGTTCTGAAGAGTGAATGTCTTATCCTACCAAATTACCCATTTAGAAGAAAAAAAAAATTTCCTATTTCATTTACACTTCCAGTTCTTTCTAAACTTTCACTAAACCAGTTAAACTGAATAGCTAAATCAGCCAAAAACTCATCTCTCCCATTTGCAGATCTTGCTGTTAAGATGAGAGTTTAACACATCAGTGACTTGGATCCAGGTGTACAAACTGCACTAATTCATCAGTTGAATTTTTAAATTTCATTAATAAATACATACTGCTTGATTACACATTTTACCTCAGTAATGTACTCCATTCTTGCAGAAAAATCTAGCAAAAACTAACTAGACTCAGATATTTTGTGCAACTCACTAAATAAACAGTCAAGCTGGGGCACAGGCAGGGCAATGACTTTCCAAGAAAAGTTAACCATCTTTCCTCAAGCTTCTGAGAAACATCTTCGCTTGTTTTTTTTTTAATGGTTATCTGTTTTTCCACAAAAGCACATTGCTTTCACATAAACACAAACCAACAGTCTCCCCAAATGACTAATAAACGCATTGTTAAGAATTCAAACCACAGTGCTCTTTTGTCAGTTAAATAAAAAAAAAATTTCTTTGAAGGACTCTATGTACTGATGACATACTTCTAACAAACAGAAATTTAATTTACAACTACAGGTTTCAGAACTAAATGAATGACTGAATCACCACCTGATCAAATAAGAAATCTACTCATGTATTTCCAGATATTTCTCATTTGTATCAGTAAACCATTAGTTTCAAAGAGGGCTTGATCTCTTCCAGATCTTCATTATAAAATCAGGAACTCTTTGTGGACCACAAATATCTTTTTACCAGGCAATATGCCTGATGAAAACCAGATACTTCAAAACCTAAGACCATCTAAAGCCAGGAAAAAGGGGCAGATTCTTCTAATGAGATGTCTTTAGGGCCCACGTAAGCTGACCAAGGCAAAGTCCAGTCACTTTTGGGGGCATCAGCATAATTACAAGAAAGCTGTCTGAACAGGTAAAAGTTCAGAGAAGTTCTGCCACTTACACACACCTCAGCCTTAATAGAACAAGGCAGATTTGTGGTGAACGGTTCACACTTTCAAAAATTAAACTTGTGTTTTATATCTTGAAATTGCTTGCTTTTCTTCTTAGTATTTTTTAATGGAGATGGGATCATCCAGAACCAAGACACAATTTAGAAATTGCTACCTGGGCATATTTTGTTTACAGGAATGGTCCCTTACTGTATTTTTAGCTTGAACTGTTTCTTTAAGTCTGGAACTTGCTGACACTTTATTACTAAGTTCTATTTCAGGCTGTGAAATCTAAATTGTAATGCCAATCCGCATCTGAAAGCCGTAACACTCAGTTAGCTGTCCTATGAATTTGTGGTTTGAAAAAAAAATCCTATGTAACATGGAGGTTAAATGATCTGGATTTTCTTTCCAATTCATAGCAATCTTGAAACTTATAGAAACAGCCTTCCATAGACAACAATTAATTACTGTTTGTGAATTTGACTGATGAATCATCAGGAATTACAGAAAGGGAAACACCACTCAGAAGATGTGGCAAGAGGAAGAACATGTGTGGCATTTTGGGTAAGGGGTGTGAACCATGCAGGTCAGCTGGGCGGCTCAGAGCAGGAGAGGTGACCTCAGAGCTGAGCACCGGGAGAGAGCCTCCAGCCCTTGGCCTACTCCCAGCCTCTCCGGGGGGGCACAGCAGGGAGAAGGAGCAGAGATATCAGTCAGGACAAGCACAGGTTCCCTCACAGCTCCCATGGATTGCTGCTGGAAACAACACTGCTGAGTGTTCTGACTCCAGCTCCCCAGGCTGCCTCGTGAAGCTGCTGCAGATGTCTTCTGCCATGGTGGAGAGGGTGGGCAAAAGCTTAAGTCCACAGCCAAATCATCCCATGCAATCACAGCCGCTAGATTCCAACTCTCTCTCCCTCTGGTATAATCTTAGCTGCCCAGTCTCGTACTAGCCAGAGCCCACGCCAGGGCCCCTTTTCCCAAGGCATCTCCAGCTCAGCTGTCCTACTGCCTGGCTAGTGGCCTGTCCCTATTCTCCCCAACTCCACACTTGTGTCATTTCATCTCCCAGCCCTCAATCTCTGTGACAGGGGGCACAAAGACTTCCATCTCACTCATCTTACAGTTCCCCAAAATCACGTACACTGAGTTTCCCACCGTTGTACATTCCTTTACCATTCCTTATTTTGAGCAATTTTTAAAAAATAACATGAGTAGACCCAAAATCCAATATTAGACACATAAGCTAAAGTTCCTGATTTAAGATGGTAGTATCTTATGCCATCAATATCAGGGAGAAAGATTTTTCCCAAAGGCAATTTTGACTATGGCTCTTACCTATTTCTAAAAAAGAAAATTCCTCTATTTTCCGTATTAAAGACCTATAGAAAACATCCTCCTAACTTCATGAAAGCCCAGACTGTCCAAAATTATCCTCAAAATCCTTTGCTCCTTCTGAAATAGCTAAAGACTGATTTTTCCAACTAGACAAGAACAACCTAAAATAAACCTAAACTCTCAGAAGAACTTACTCACATGTTGAGTAGGTTCATTAAATGCCATGGAATTCTTCCATGAATTGCAAAAAGAAGCTATGTACCAGAGTGACATGGACAAGAGGCTATTAAATTCAGAACACTTGCATAATTTATGCTGAATCAAGAAAACTAATTCAATTATGGAAATTAAAAGCAGAGGAAAAAGTGAAGTGCAAAAGCAGATTTTGATAAAAGCTTCACGGACAAAATAGTCTCAATGTTATCTGAGAAGACTCCAGGCATTCTGAGCAAGAAAAAATCCACTATGGATTCCAAGTCAGTAAACTACTGGAACAAGTAAAAATATCTATGATCAGGCATGCAGCGTGGTTAAAAGGAAATGTCACAGGGTCAACCAAGGTTTCCAGCAGACCTATTTCTGCACAAACCTTACTACACATCAGCTGTTTAAAAAAAAAAAACCCAAGAAAATGTCCAAAACTATGCACAAGAGTTTGTTTGGGTGGTTTTTCATTTGTTTGTTTACCAGTCAACTATAAGATATCAAAAATATATCAAGAATTTTAACACACATGGGTTTGGGTAAAGGTCAGAATGAAGACTGTACTCAACTAAGTAAAACTATTGTTGCATAGGGAAAGTCATAATACTAATCTTTCAAAAATGAAGACTTTCCCTCACCCAAAAGTTCCCCTAATGACTTCATGTATAAAGTCATCTGAAATTTCAACATCAGCAATGTATCACACTAAGCTGATAGATATTGACTTCACCTGCTATTTGCTGGTGTAAGTTATCTGCTTTATGGGAATCCAAAACGTGGATCTATTCCTACATAACAACACATCAGTCATTGTCTTACCATCATAAGAATTCCCAAACTTCTGGGGAAAAAAAAAAAGAAAAAGAGGACAAAAAAGAATGAGTTCCTGTAGAAGACATACTTCCTACATGAGCCTAATTAATTTTCTCACCACTTTCTGCTTACTGAAAAAGAAACCAAAAGGTGAAATGCAAGCAATGGAAAATTTATGTTACTTCTGTAAAATTCAGGTGGATTAGAACCTATTTAAAATGTCTGCATGCAGTTGTGGAAACAACAGTCCAGAGGCGCTGAGCACAGAAATTCTGCATTCTATGCAGTGCTCTCTGTGGAGATTTATTGGTTTGTTTTCAACACAGGGAAAGAAAACAAGTAAACCAGATCTGACATTTCTTAAATATCTCCCCAGTGTTACTCTGTAACAGAGCAGCATTATTCTTAAAATACTTCAGAAAATTTCTCAGGAAGGTCAAGGTTCATACCAGATGTCAACTGGTGAAAAAAATTTTCGTGATGGAAAGCAATAATCTTGAGTGCAGTTGGCTGATTGGACTTAACAATTAGCATCACTGCATAGGTTTCCAATATCAGCAGTGAAACACAGACACAGCCTTTTCGGTGGGAGAGACACCAAACTACAAAATCAGATGTTTCACAAACAAACTGGAGGCGGCAGCTGCCTGCAGCTCTAAGTGCATATGCTGAGACATTGCAGGGATGAGAAATCTCCCTGCACCAATCCTTCCTCCCATGTGATCAACTATGCTAACTTCCTAAAAATAAAGTTGGCAATATCAATAGTAATGCTGTCAAAAACCAAACAAAAACAAAACAAAACAACCCCACCAATTGGTACTCAAAAACTAAGATGGCAATAACAAAACTGAAAGCTTAACTGAAGATTGTACTAAATAACACAGCTCTCACTTGAAAGTTATGTACAAAAGCATATGCTTGTATTTGCCACTTTTACATCCAAGTTCATTCTATTATCACAAACCTTTTCAGCACAGTATTCACCTTATTGTGATAGCCATTGTCCCATTTTTGGATTAGGGGGGGTTGTGGGGCGGGGGTGTTTTTTGGTTTGGTTGGTTGAAGTCTTTTTTGCAGGGGCAGGCAGACAAGTGAGCCTGGCTGTTGGTTAGGTTTGTTTTACTGGCAAGTCTAGTGAAGTTAATAGTGCCTTTGCTTCCTCACTCGTGGAAACTGAAAATATTCTTTAGACTGCATTAACATGGCTTATACTACTGAACTTCTTGTTGCATAGCTTTTGGGGTTTTTTTATATACATTAGTGCTTAAAGTTCTACATCTTAAGCGTTTTAAGTCTGCAACATACATCTCAGGCAATGTGGTTATTCCCTAGTCATTCAAAGAAACATGGAACATCCTGTAACACCTAAATGCTGACATAATGCTACATGGTTGGGGAAAATAAAAATCCCAAATATTTTAAAAGAGTGCAATTTTAAAGGAGCGTAATTTAAAGAAGACTCAGACAGAAAACTTACCATCTCCAGCTGGCAGGCCTCGTTCCTTTTTCTCATCACATTTATTGCATTCACTGAAGTACAGCAATAGAAACATATCCAGAAGGACCCAAACCAAAGAGGTGGCAAGGACCACCTTGCAATATGCAAATTTTTTCATGGCACTTTAAGTCAAATACAAAAATAAAAAAGTATAAATAAAAATATCAGTAAGTTGTTTTAATCCAGTTTGAGAGACCACGTTCTATATCTGGAAAAAAAAAAGAAAAAGAAAAAGAAGTCAAAAAATTTACCTGAGGACAGATGTTACAAGCAGAAAATTTAACTCAGTTTTAAAGGTAACAATTTAGTTACCAAAAGACATATGAAGGAAAATGAACGCTCTATGCATTTCAGTGAGATTAAGGGAACAGGGTTAATTACAGCAACATTACTCCAGTCCTTTATTATGTTAACAGTCATCACCTGAAATGTTAAAATGAGTGACCAAAACAGAGTCCTCTGCTGAGCCACTGGCCAAGCAGCTAGGCACATCTAATGACATCAGAAAAAACCCTCTGGATCCTCTGGAGACCAGAATAACCTAAAGGAATGAAAAACAGGAACATCTTGGGAAGTAGGGTTATCAGTCTCTACTGTGTGAATCCCATGGCTAATGTTTTTCATGCTTGTCCCCTGTAGCACAGGCTGATGTTCTGGGTCCATCACTAGGAATGCTAGCCTCCAAATGCCAGCATTTTACACAGGGTCTAAAGGCATATTACACATTCATCACAAAGACAAATGTTTTACTTCCAGCAAACCAAAAATAAACATCCCTTTTGGTAAAGTTAAACAGCAGGCAAGGTTAACAAAGCACCCATAAGCCACCATGATCACTTACTAGGTATTCAAAGCTAAAGTTAGTAATTCTGACAATTAAAGTGGCTTTAATAGCTTAATGTTTGATTACAGAGCAAACCTTTATATATTTTTCAACAGGTATACATTACAATTTTAGAATGCCAACCTTTGAAATTCTCTTTTGCCCTACTCAAATTGCAGACTTCATTACAAAGACCGCATATTTGCATGACTGGTAGAGCAGGATCAAGAACAGCCTTGAGCTTCCTTACACTAAAATATGAAGGGGTTTAATTTTTAAATTCTTTTTTTTTACTAACAGGTTTTCTACCACTGATGACATTTTTCAACTCAAAGTACTCCTGAAATGTTTACTAGTGGGAACAGCTTACCAGCTAAGACCAGAACTGCAGATACTCTTAACTTAGAAAATGAAGGGAATAAAATAAAGAGACACTAGGATTTTACAAATTATATGCACACAGTTTTTCTTACATGCTTTCAATGAAAACTAAAGAATTTATTCAAAAAGAGAACTTTAATCACAAGCCATTGTGCTGATTCAGGCTGGGGTAGAGTCAATTTCCTCCACTGCAACCAGTAGGGAGGTTTCGGAATTGTGTTGGACACAGCGTTGATAATTCAGGGATGTTTTAGTCACTGCTGAGCAGGGCTTACACAGAGCCGAGGCCTTTTCTGCTCTTCACCCCACCCCACCAGTGAGGAGGCTGGGGGTGCACAGGAAGCTGGGAGAGAACACAGCCAGGACAGCTGACGCCAACCGACTCAAGGGATATTCCATAACATATGGAATCATATAAAGCTCAGCATATAAAGCTGGGGGAAGAAAAAAAAGGAGGGGATGTTTGGAGTGATGTCCTTTGTCTTCCAAAGCCATCGATACATGTGATGGAGCCTTGCTTTCCTGAGGATGGCTGAACACCTGTTTGCCCATAGGAAGTGGTGAATGAATTCCATGTTTTGCTTTGCTTGTTTGTGCAGCTTTTGCTTTAACTCAACTCATTTTTCATTTTCATTCTTCTCATGCTTTCCTCCATCCCACCTGGGTGGTGAGGACTGAGTGAGTGGCTGCTGCAAGGGGCTTGGCTGCCAGCTGGGGTTAAAGCACATCTGCTGTGACTGTGCACAAACCTCATAAAAAGCCTGCATCATTAAGACTGCCCTTCCTTTAGTATTTCATTGTCATAATTTGACCCCTGCCTCCCCCCACGCTTATTAAGGGAAAATACCATGAAATCCCTCTTCTAAATACAGCTTATTTCTTCTTACTTGCCGCAGACACATTTGTATCTCCCTGCATCCCTATACCCTGAAGTCACACAGGTTTGGGTGGCGCAGCAACAGGGGAGCCTGTGGCCTTGCACTTTTACAAGGCTAGAAGGGTGTATATCTCCCTGCTTCCTGCACAGGTGCACATCAAATGCCAAGAATGAATTTAGTCCGGAATCTCAGTTTGCATCTATATAGCTTTGGTGTACAGGGATGACTGCATAAAATTAAGAACTGCAAAAGTATCTGTAACGAGTAACTTGATGATCAAGTACCAGATGAAATTACCACAATGAAACAATAAGAAAAATCCTAGTTATTGTTGTTTGGGGGTGTTGTTGTTTTTTTGTTGTTGTTGTTGTTGTTGGGGTTTTTTTTGTTTGTTTTGTTTTGTTTTGGGGGTTTGTTTTTTTTTTTTTAAATAGACATGAGGATAGACCTGAACTCTAGATCTTGGGAGCTGAACTATAAAGTTCTGTAAAACCATCAGCAGCAGTGAAAGACAAATAAATTTGTAACAGACTGCAATGTAGAAAACAGAAACCAAACCATCACTATGCCATTACACGGTATTTGCTTTCTCATCTTGAGTGCTGTGTGAACATCCAGTCTTGTCATTTCAAAAGGGATACAGAAGGATTAGAAGGAACAAGTGAGAAGTGCAAAAGGATGAATACAACAAAGAACAGCTTCATTATAAGATGAAAGTAGCATTTTTCCTGGCTGGAAAGATGTAACCTAAATCAAGTGGCAGGTCTATAAAATCAAAAGCTGTACAGAGATGGTAAATAGAGATCAACTGTTGCCTTTCACTTCTTCTTCTTCTATTGGCAGAAATCAAGTGAATTTAGCAGCAAGAGGTTAAAACCCAAAAAAGAATGTATTCCCTACAATATGTAGTCATCCATGGGAACTGCCTGCCACCGTCCCCTGCCAGTGCTTCAAGTCTCTTCATCAACTATTAAATACCAAATCCTCACCCCTAATTCAGGCAGCCCCTGACTGTGAACTTCAAGTCACTGCATTCCAGGAGAGTACAATTTTAACTGTATCATTACAATTCCCCTCATTCTCTGCCCTAGATATGCATATCAACCACTGGCAGAATCAAATACTCTATACAGACAAAATTTGTCTGACATTGTGCATGACTGCACTTAAACTTCATAAAATAGGTTTCTTTTGCTCCAAATTGGGACACCATAGAAATGATTTGGCAAAAAATCAAGCCATATCACCACCCTGCTCATAATAAAGAGCACAAATGCAGACAATACACTGAAAGACTATGCAGGAATGGATCTGGTGGCCGATTCAAGGGACATCAAAAGGCTAGAAAAACAGGCAGGTTAAAACCTCAAAACTTCAATAACTAAAAAGTACAAATTCCTGTACCCAAAGGCCAAGCTGGATGGGCCCCTGAGCAACCTGATTTAGCCGGTGGCATCCCTGCTGTAGGCAGGGAGATTGATCTTTGAGGTCCCTTCCAACCCCAACCATTCTATGATTCGATGAGTATTATCAATATAGGCTGGGTATTACCCTTAGGAAGCTGGTCTGCAGAGAGAAAATTTTGGAGCCTGAAAGCAAATTTAAAATGAATCAGCAGTGTCCTTACAAAAAAGAAAGTCAACTGCTTCTATAAACCAGTCCAGCAACCACAGAAATAATCCCCAAATGCATATGTTTAATAACTGCATTTGCCTACAGAGTAATGTAATAAAACTGAAGATTTCTGCAAAGCCAAGTATTTTTCATCCCTTCAAAATACTGGATTATAGATGACAAAATTCTTGTACCATGGAAGAAAAAGGAGTATTAAAAACACCTTGGAAAGGGTAGAAACAAAAGCTGTACTATATCAAGAATAAAATGAAAAGAGGAAAAATGGGTACATTCAAGTCTTGTTACTTCTGAAGGTCAAGTGAATTTTTTCTCCCTGTGACAAAATCCGTGATACGTTTGACACTACAGAAAAAGGTCATCCTTAAAATTACTGCTCATATAAAGAGCACTGTTTCACTTAACCACCTCTTTTACAAGCACAGTTGGCATGGGAGAAAAAACTTATTCTTTTTCAGTATGGCATACAACTACTCAGTCATTTTTATCTTTGGATCAACTTTATCTTTGTTTATAGCAGTGATCAGTCTTCAATACAACTTTGTAGCAGACTTGACAAAGGACTTCATTGCCATTATTCAGCTAAATCAGGATTCTACACTGTTCGCAGCACGTAACCAAACAAAGCTGATGTAAAGTTTGTTTTCCAGCCTTTCAGATATGAATAAACAGAAGCTGGCACAAAGTAAGGGCTCATCAAAATCCTGCCACAACATTTGCTATGTTTAAGCTATTAATACCAATTTAAACCAAATGGAAAATGATTAACTGAACAGTATCTAAGGAAAGATGGATGGCCTACACAAAATTGTAGCTTTCAGCTTCTCAGTCTACTTTGTAATGTGGAAGACTGGCATACTGTAATGTAACATATTAGGCATATGTATGGATTTTTGAGCAAACTTCTAAAAAACGGAGCCAATGCAAATTGTTGTAAGCACTGTTCACAACTCCAAGTCTCTGAACTATTAATGAGGCCTACCCCATTTGTTACACCTGTATTTGAAAACAGAAGTGATGCCAATGCCATAGTCAGATTTCAGAACTATTTTTGCTGCTGTGCTGATGTGGGGTATTTTTGTTCTTTTTTACTGGCCCGTGCTCTAAAATGGTTTTAGTGCTTGTTTGCAGAGAACTCATTACCATCAGAACATTAGTAAACAGGTCAGGCTGAGGATAAACAAAGTACTACCTTTCAAAGCTATAAAAAAAAGTGTAAAAAAACCATTTAAATCAGAAGGTCATCCCATCACCTGTGGAAAACGTTATTCTCCATCTTCTTCACAGAATCACAAATGCATCCAGTGAATTTCAACAGGCAAAAATAATACAGAAGAGTTTGAGGATGCCAGTACTCTTCTGCTCAGAAGTTACATAAGACAAGTACATTTCATGGGGCTAGGCTTGTTTGATGGATTTTGAAAGGCTTTAGTATTCATCTGTTCAGTACAATTCAGTAAGTAAGTCTCCAAGAAAAAGCAGATCATACTAGTCTGAACAGTATGAAAACAATTCATTAAAAGCAAACCTGCTCTTCAGAAAAATCGGGGAAATGTAGGTCAGTAAAATAAATTTCTATTCTTGCTTTGTGTAGGAAGACTACATTTTTAATTAATCAGAAACAACTTTTCAATTCATAAGTCATTTTTTAATTGACCTTTTGAAAAAAAAAAATCATTATGTTTCTAAAACTGGTAGGCCTTGGAAAAAAGGCAGAATAACACAAACACAGAAGTAGCTGACTAGAGTTGAAAAACAGGGATGAACTCCATACACAAAGGCAGAAACTATTGGATAACACACCTCCTTTCCTACAAATAAATAGAATGCATCATTATGCTTATAAAAGTAGAACCTCTCGTGAGGTTAAAAATCTATTTCATCACATAGAAAAGCAATACCAAAAATGGAACAACAGGTTCCAACTCCAACTATAATTTTGTTAAACTCTTTATAACAGTATGGAATTAAGTCACTGTGTACTTGAACCTCTTATTCTCCCTATTTAGAATCATAGAATGGTTTGGAAGGGACCTTCTTACCCAAGTTGTCTTTACTTAACCTATAAACTTTCATGATTACTTCTAAATACTTCTACATAGTAAGGAAATAATGTTTCTGACTTGACAAAAAAAAAAAAAGACTTTTATAAAATCTGACTTTTAAAACAAGTTCTTTCAGTTAATGTAAGAAAGTTAATTGAAAATACAATGCTATTTTGGTACCCATAGTTTTCAGAAACAACTATAGCCATTGAACTTCTGAAAACAGTTTATAATTTTGCAAATCAGTGCTTAATGGTTTCTCAAATGAGTTTGTAAGCACACCAAATTCCCTCAATAGAGCATTTTTGAGAATGGAATGAAAGATTATTTAGACAACTGCTCAAACGAAAACCTTTGAAATCACTTAAATTACACTTTTTCCCAGTCACAGTCAGACCTTTTTAGACTGACTTTAAGAAAGCCCTGTCTTCCTTCCACAAAGAGACTGCAATGGGCAAGGTTTCAAAGGACGAGATGAACAATATTTTAATCAAATAATAAAAGTTCAAACCAATTCAATCCACAGATTTTGGATTTACATTCTTTTTTTACAACAATTTTTGCGATGCAAGAAAAGGAATAAATTGATCCAGGAGGGAGATGAAATAGTCCCTATCAGAATATCACTGTAAATATTGCAAGAGCTCAAGAGGATAGCTAAAATTTGGAAATTAAGAATACAATAAAAGTACAAAGACTACTGCTGTCATATAACCAGCTGAGATTCACTAGATGTCTATTCCATGACTTTGAAGTAGATTTCAAATGTCTGATGCAACAACTTCATTTCTCTGTTGTTCTACAGGTTGAATAAAAATTATCTAAAACCAGACATCTCATTCAGGGATTCTTCACGCATTTCCATTCTCTCCACTGCTCTAAAATTTAAGATATACTTCTCTTATGTCCAGTGAGAAAGCAGAATAGATTACTTAATATTGCCAATCCTATAACAAAAAACAACTCTACATCTTTTTACATTACTGCTTCAAATATTTGGAGTACATCTTTAGCCCAGGTTAACTGCAACACAACAGGATGAATACACAGACATATATAACACCCTGAAGCAAAGACAAGTAGGTGCTTGCATGGGCATTAACTTATTGGGTATTCCAGTATTGGCAGCTAAGTTCAAACCACTACTATTCAAATCTTTTCCCTCTTATATTGAACAGCAGAATTGCCTCTCCTGACGGATGCAGAATAGGCAATCCTTTTAGGAAAACAGATTTATAAGCCCAGAGACAGTTATTTATTTTCCTGAAACAACTGCAGCCTTAAATTGGGTTACTGACACCTCAGGTGCTGACAGAGAGCAAACATTCCTCTTCAAAGCCATAGCTTCTTCACATGCCCACTCTGGGAAGGCTGCTGAGAGTGTTTGACTAAGAGTAACAGCCAGCTAGAGAATACAGGCAGTATTTTCATCACTGAGTATCAGAGGCAGCATGAAGACAATGAGCAATTCATGAGTGAAAAGCTTTTGTTGTTAACAGCAGCAAGAGCTGATTTAAACACCGAGCTCATAAACCCTTGACATGCAATAATTAATGGCTGAAGATGCATCAATGAGACCTATTTGAGCCTTCTGCTACCCTTCACAGTAGCCTAGAAGGGTGGACTAGAACCACTGAAATCGTTTTTCTTTTTGGAAGAATCACAGATGGTGACCCAGCACTTAGCTTTTTCAGCTCAGCAACACTCCTGCCGATCAGCATCCCAGAGCTATAAACTGACTCCAGTCTTTAATAAATCCCTGAAGAGCTGTGTTAGCTGGTCTTTCAACCCCAGCACTACAGGACTTTTAGAGGAAAATCGAGGTCACATCAACACAGGTGTTCTAGGTGAGGAACTCCATTTCCTCAAGAAAAACAATTTGTCATGTGAACTACAGACCTCGAAAGTTCACCATTGCTCAGAAGAAACAGCTTAAAACTAAGTAATTTTATGCTCCCTATCGGACCTAAATGGGCTTTTAAGAAATTAAAAGCTGAGCTACTCAAAATTTATATTGCAGCAGAATAGTGTCACAGCAGCAGAGATCAGGCTATTACTATACTATTTGCTGTCTGCATGGAAAAGCTGTAAACACCTCCACGTGTTTTGGGTACTCAGTCTTGTGACAGGATGCAAGACAGCGTGAAGGCTTCTAGCCAAAAGCAGCATCACTTGGCCTTACAAGGCATACATTCACTAAGAAACAAAACATGCAAGTAGTCAAGAATTTCTAATGATCAAGAATCCATACATTTCCAAAGATTATTCGAAATAATTTGGCAGGTGCCAGATGAGCTGTAAGTAGAATAGGATTTTTTTTAAAGTTTTAAAGTTCTTTCTGAAAAAAATTGAATTTAGTGCTGTGAGCAAGCTTCTTTAAGAAATCATATGCACTAGATTAGACTATGTGGAAGTAAAACCACAGTAAGCTGTTTCAGATTCTCAATGCTCATATTTTCCATCTTCCTTTATAATGTTTCTGCATGGTTAAGAAAACCAAACTGACTTCCGAAATGTTTTAGAAGTTCTACATTTAAGTGGTCAACAGCAAACTCAGAATTTACTAGCTGAGACTGAACTAAAATGGATATTCTTCTTATCAATAGGTTACTTTCCAAACAAATGTGTTAAATAATAGAATTTTCTGCAGATTATACTTGCTTCAGTCTGCACGTCAACACTCACAAATGTCAGGTAGCATTTGCTTTTGAAGTATTTTGAGGAAATTAGCAAATTCTTCTTGAAAACACTGCCGAACACAGTCAAAAGGGTTTCAAATTTACTCTCTATTCTGCTATTAAGTTAGAGGAGAAGAAAACTAGAAACTCAGGTGTGTGTATGAAAGAATTACAAACTTCAAGGAGAAATCTTTGACTACTTGAAGGTCAGGTGAATTCACCATCACAAAACTGTCTACACATTTTTCATAGACAAAAACCTATGCAGGCTCTGAACAATCAAGTGAATAAATCTTATATAAGACATTCTGGACACCTTCCTTACATGCTGTGAGAAATTGTTAAAGCTTTTGAGCTAAGTCTCAAATGTTCTAAAATATCAAACCTCCATAAAGCTTCTGATTATTTTTTAGGTATGCATCAAAGCCACAAGCTAGAGTGGAATAAAATTGTTCATTAATTCTTCTAACACCTATAAAGATGACAGAAAATTACATAGGCAAATAGCCATCATTAAGGACGAATCACTAATGGGCAAGAATTTGATTTAAAGAAAAGCAGAGTCAGCTAATTGGAGAAAAAAATATTATAGAGGAGACTTCTGGAAACATTGGGTAAATTGCAGTCAATAGATTCAATCATCCTTACGTGAGTAACTGCAGAAACCTCTATTCCTGAAAACTTTCTACTGTAGATTAAAAATCCAGAAGGGAAAACTGAAGAAATACCAAAAAGTTTGAAGAACACTCTTTCTCTGCCTTCAGTATATGTGGAAAATATTCAAAATAGCATTTTAGAAGCAAAGCTTTGAAAAACCACAAGTAAAGAAAAATTTATGATACATGCTGGGGCTACAGGGTGTTTATCCTAGAGAAGCTGGCTGAATTCTACCTAGAGTAATAACAGAACATGCTGACAAATCAAATACAGGCAGATATCTAATTAAAAACTTTTGATAGATAATGCATGTGACTGATCGTGAAGACTTAAAGAATTCGGATATACAATTTAAAAATATAAGGGCAACAATCATTTAACATGCTGGGTTCTACTATTGCAAGTAAAATGAAGAATGGCAAAGAATTCAAACAAGTTAGCAAGTTTTACTTCCCATTCCTTTAAAAGTGGTACCGCAGACAGTTAAAAATAAAAATTGAGACGTACCACACCTCATCATGTATAGGGAAACACCAAAGTTCTAGCAGAAATAGATCAGCAGTTTTGCAGGACTAAATACTTTTTGAAATACAGAGAAAACATCAGATCTCCGTCCACAAAAGTCTAGCAGCAACAACAACAACAACAACAACAAGTCAGAACATATGTGTGTTTCTCTAGAAAGAAAAGACTGATCAGATATGGAGAAAAAAAAGCTAGCATTGTCAAATTTTGTGACACACTCATTAAATTTTTGCAGTGTTTCTCACAAAAGCTTGAGTTCCTTTGCTTTATACCCATAGGCAAATAAAAAGTCAACCTAGAAAGCAAAAGGCTGTATTTATACAGAAAAGTCATACAGCTTTTAAGCACACATTCCCAGATAAGCCTTTTCCAACAACATAAAGCTGTGTGCTCAGCAGGTAACTTCTGCTGCTAACAACTGTTTTGTACTTAATTAACGCACACAGTATTGCACTGAGAAGATTCTTCACATCCATCCTTCCCTTTCCCCCTCAGACTCACTTGTTTTAGATGCAGTTTTTCTTAATTCTGTCTTTCCAGAGATCGCTGACAACACAAGTTTGAGAAATACCACACTTTAAAGTTCTTTGTTTTGATTGTTAATCCATGCAAATGTACAGAGGGTATAAAAAGAACAACCATGAGATCTTCTTCAAGGACCCATAAATTTCTCCATGTAAAGTTTATTTCTAAAATAGGCAACATCCATATTTTTGGTTCTACTCTGAAAAGTTGAACAAGAAGAAAAGAACTGTCACATAAAAAGCTAAAATGGCAGAGTAATAAATGCAGAGTTCTGGGAATCCTTTAGAACTTGGGAACATTTCCCACAACTGGACAAGGCAAGGAGAAACTGATAGGGAGAAGCTGCTAGAATAGTTTGCAAACAGACCAATATAGCAATGGCTCTGCTTCAGGCCTAGAGTCCTGGATCTTTGTCCCTGTAGCATCTTGGTCTTCAGCAGTGGTATTACTTCCACAGGAACCAGGGTAAAACTCTAGAATTCAGACTTCAGGTGAGCTACAGAGGTTTGTATGCTGACCTGTGATGCCTGATACTACAAGAGAATTTACAGAGGCATCAGTATTGCCTGTTTTGAACAAAGGCTGACAAAGGCTGGTTCCACACTGAGACATTCTCACCACAGAGTTATACTCTTCCTTTCCTTTTCAGTGCCTTTTCCCCTTTGCTGTTCAAGCAAGGAAACTATCCCTAACTCTGACAGGGAACAGCCATGACCAATTCAGGTCCATGCAAGCAGATGCCCTCTCCTACCCCTCTGCCCTTACAGCTACATCTCCTAGCTTGCTACCATAGCAACAAAAATTAAGATAACAGGTAAGGTAGAAATGGAATGCAAAACTGATCTGCTACTGCTGGACTCAAGACTGTAGAACAAGAGGAGGAGGAAAGCAGCAGAAGAACTCACCTATCTAAGAAACACGAAGCAGCCCATCTAATTCAAATAGCCTGGGGCACACAGTATCCCCTACCCATGTAATATCTTTCTGTAACTGTAAAAGCAGACAATTATTAATAACGGACCAAATCAAAGAGATTTTAATTGGCCATGCAGATACTTCTTCTCAAATTTCAACTTAATTGAAAAATATAAAAATTTACATTCACGTTCACATTCGGTCAAAAACAGCAATATGGACAAGATGAGTTCTATAGAAACAACAGCTCTATTTTGTTAACAGTTTTTAAAATCTGCATTTAGAAAAAAAAAACCTATCATGCTTTGAGTTAACTTGTGAAAGAAAATGCTAGAAAAGCAAAAAATCAATAAATCTAAAAAAAAAAAAAGTTGTCACTTAGGCCATGGAAATTTAAACAAATTCATTTTCAAAAGAAAATGCTACATTATCATTATTCTGTAATAAATCCTTTTCAAATGCTGCTGAATTTTATTTCTTAATACTGTAGAAGAAAAATGGCAAATTCACTCACACACTGAATTTCAAGACTATACTCTTAAAGCTAGTGATTCCAAAACATGTTTTCCATGTGGCCTAACTTGTAAATTCTCAACCTCGTATGAGAAAGGTTTGACAAATTTAAATAAAATAGCCATATCAAGATATAGAGAATGCATCAGTAAGATAAAAAAGAAAATAAAATTTAGAATTTCTTGTTTGTTGCACTGTACTGCGGTCCAAAGAAAACTGAAGAGCGTGATATGCAATTTGAAGCAGAAAGATTATTTCATGGAAGAGTTCACTTGTTTCCCCAGTTACCTATAGGTGCAATGATAACAATTTTCTGCATAGTTGCATAGAGAAAACAATCAGCAGAGCATTTGGTGTGGCAGGTATGTATCAGACTTCAGTAAATTACATAAATTTCTTCAAATACTTAGGTGCTTATTACTATGCCATTTTTTTTCCCAGAAACTGTCAGGCACTTTATGAAAAAACAGCTAGCGTATTTAATTTGACTCATGATTTTTGAAGGTATAAAGCTTGTAGCAACTTAAGCTTTTTTACAATTCAAAATTAATTCCTGACTAGAAGCCAAGAGACAAACAGGTCACCATAAAAAAGGTTAATCTGTCAGAAAACATTAAAGAAAGGAATATGATGGAACTGTTTTGGAAATTCAGCTATATAATAATTGGAAATCACAAAATTTGAGTAATAAAATCACTGTTAAAATTTAAATTATATCAGATCAAAAATCAGATAATTTTAAAAACGTATTTTAGAATTCTGTGCTCCAAGACATTTAAAATTACTTTTCAGTATCTTTTCTGAAAGATTTTCATCTTTTCTGAAAGCACTAGGATCTTTACAAGAAGAGAGAGTAGACATGTCTGAGAAGCCAGACCATGGTTAAAGATTTATCAACACACTATTACTGCGTAAGTAGCTGCATCTCCAACATGCCAGCCTTCTGCTCTGCCAGCAAAAATCTGCGCAGCAACGAAGAAACTTAATCAGAGAACTGACACAACTGAAAAATAACCAAGGACAGTTGTGTTTATTCAGCCACATCAGTCCCTCAGTGCAGACGCAGAACAATCAGGTATTCTCCCCAACAGAAGTAATTTCTACTCAAATCTGTTATCTCATTAAACACATCATCAGAGTCAACAGCCACAGAAGAGGTGATGGGGTACCACAAAAGAAATATCAGTTAAGCTACAGCTTGAGCAGCCATAAGAAGTAAACCCAGAAGTAAAAATTTTGGTCTATTTTTTTTTAACCCTAGATTTTTTTCTCCTTAGCTTCTACTATTAATAAACAGTATTAGGCAGCAGTTTTGGATATCTTTTTCCCTGTCCTCTAAACTGATAATTGCTCCTATTAGACTTTTTAAACACTGAATTTAACAGTACATGTTAGATCTTTTGAAGTTGACTGGAAAAGGAACCACTCAAACATGAAACAGACTTTACCCATTTTATACCCTGCTGACCTTGAACTTCAGAATTGGACCCAGAGTCCTTCAAAATTCATTCTGTGAAAACTAATCTATGAAAACTGCTAACAGGTTTCAGGAAAGAAAAAAAAAACATCAAGATGAAAAATTAGCACAACATGTCAATACCAAAGATTCCAAGTGCAGGACACCATTTAACACCAGTTATATTTTCCTGCCAAAGGAAATGGACTTGTCATATCAAGTCTTTGGCTGTCCCTCCCAATAAACTTTGGTTCTTCATCTTGCTTCAATCAAGCTTAATAAAAAGAGTGGGAGATGCACACGCAGAGGACGCTTCACAAGAACTCAGTTGTTAAACACCTCACTGCACAGCCAGTGACTACACAGTGGTAGTTTAATAAATCAGCTTTTGTCTGACAAGGATGCTTTAAGAGTACTGTGTTTATTGTTGAAACACACAAAACTCATGCTTTCTTAGGTCATCTGGATGGAAAGTTGAGCTGAATTCCAGCCCACTGACCTAGATAACTCTTTTCAAGATATCATACTGAGAGGGTAAAGGTAAATTTCAGAAAACTAATAAGGGGGTCCTTTATCTACTTGAATACTATACTTCCCAATACTCAGAGGCCATAATAACCATAATAACAACTTAATTAGGTCTGCAGTAATACCTAAAAGGATTCTTATGGAAACTTATTTAACAGCTGCAGACAACTGAACTGGTCCAACAGGATGCTGAAGGAACAGTACGATATGGAATACACATCTGGAGTATTGACTCTGGCTAGATGCCAAGTGCCCACCAAAGTCACTCTGCCCCTCCCCTCCTCAGCTGGACACAGAAAATATAAAAAAGGCTTCGTGGGTCAAGATAAGGGCAGGGAGATCTCTCACCAGAGACCATCAGCGGCCAAACAGACTCAAGGTGGGGAAATCAGTTCAATTTATTACCAATCAATTCAGAGTTGGATGAGAAATAAAACCACACCTTGAAAAAACCTTCCTCCCACCCCTCCCTTCTTCACGGGCTCAGCTTCACTCCCAGTTTTCTCTACCTTCTCCTCCCCCTAGCAGCACAGGGGATCAGGGAATGGGGGTTACAGTCAGTTCATCACATCCTGGCTCAGCCTCTCCTTCCTCCACAGAGGGAGGATTACTCACACTTCTCCCCTGCTCCCACAGGAAACAGCCCTCGATAAACTTCTCCAACATGGGTCCTTCCCATGGACTGCAGTTCTTCATGAATTGCTCCAGCATGGCTCCCTTCCATAGGGTGCAGTCCTTCAGGGACAGACTGGTCTAGCACGGGGTTCCTATACAGCACCCCAGAGATTGATTCTACCACTCTAAATGTTGGGCTTGGCCTTGGCCAGTGGGGCCATGTCCTCTGGGACACGGCTGGCATTGGTTCTGTTGGGCACAAGAGAAGTGTCCAGCAGCTTCTCAGAGAAGACACTTCTAGCTCACTAGCAAAACCTTGCCACACAAACCCAGAACAATCACTGTGCAGTCAATGAGTACTCCCTTCGCTCTGAGATACACCCACAGCAGACAGACCTGACCAAAGTGTCAAAAATTCCTGCAACACGTGCTGTACTCACCTCCTCTGCAGGTTTACAGCCATCTGGATGGTCCACTAGCACTGGTGACAAAATCCCAACACATTGCTGCAGAGCACCTGTGGCAGGAACCATAGAGCAACAGATTGGCCTAGGCCATCCCGACATGAACGTAGAAGCAAAAGAGGTCTTCCACCAGCAAGGTCTTAAGGCTGTCCTAGAGGAAAAACAGAAATTCAGATAAGTTCCTAGCTCAGTTCTGGCAGAGTTTAAGGTGGAAGGGGAGGAAAGTTTCCCATTTAAGATTTCAAAATCTAAAATTCCATGCAAGGGAGAAGGAGTCAAAGATTGTTTCTAAAAAGAGGCAGTGAACTGAGCTTGTGAGGAAAACAACATATGCAGGGAGAGCGGAGAGGTGGAACAAGTCATCAACATTTTTTAGCCTTCCAGATGATATGATTTAAGTGGGAGGACTGCCTGTCCTCCCAAATAAGCCGTTATCTATTTTTGAGTTCTATATATGTCGTCCTCTATCCAATCATGAATACTTAGCACAACAAACTATGAATTGTTCTCAATACGGCAAGAAAACAGCCTCCTCCACAAACAGCACACATTCACATGAGCAGCTCCCCAGATGATCACTCTTTTGGACTAAAGCTTTCTATACATATTCTAGTTTATAGATGTAGGGGTTTTTACATTCTTTCATCTCTCACCCACAAGTTAAACATTAGCATTTATAACGACAGCTTTTGCAAAAAAAAAAAAAAAAGCAAAACAAAAAACAGATATTATTACACTAACACAGACTTGACACTTAAGAAGCAATGTTTTTTCACTTCTAGAAAAAAAAAGTGGCACCTGAAAATGATGCCTGAGCCTTTCCAAGTCTTATCTGTTAAAACTTTAGCAATATTGAATGAATTCCTTCAAATCTCTGCCTTTGCTCAGTTAGCGCAACAATGTCTGAAGGAAATTCTAAGCAGCTGAAAAGTAAAGAATGCATCTTCAGATTCAAGAGAGGTTTCTTCAATTTTAAATGCAGCTATAATCTGTCTACACTTAGGTAATATTTGCCATATATTATATAAGCTTGTATCTTGCACTTGCCACATTTGCCATATTATACCTGAACTTATTCAGTTACTCAAGTTTTTTGCTCTGCTTGTTTAAACTGTTACCTCTATGTGTCTGTCCAGATGAAAAATTTTGTACAAAGGAGAAAAAAAAAAGGTGCTGACATTATGGTAACATGACAATATGGAGCAAGTACACAGTAAGGAAAGCTATGATTGGCAGTGATAGAAAAGGTGTTTGTCAACCACCTAATTATTAATTAGTACCCTAGTACTGAAGCAGGTGAAATAAGTATAAAACTTGGCAGTTCCCCATTTTTTGCATACCAAAGTAGAAGGGGAAGATATCTTGGTTTAAAGTCTGATTATTAAAAGAACTGGCTAAAGATCTCCTAGAAATGATACCAATTTTTACCAAATCTGAGAAAAATACATAAGTTTCAAAGGGCCAGAAAAATATGATCCAAGACATAACCAGCACCACACCTAACATAAATAATGCTTTTTCCTTTCTGAACATGTTAATATAAGAGATCATGACATAATTCTGAAGAGACCAAACCGCCTTTATCAAAGCAAATTAGCTGATGCCTCCAAGAGGTTAAACAGACTTCCATGATGTATCTGACTAGGCTCTACACATCGCACTGTAACATGTAATACACACACACGAAGCTCAATGTTCCTTATGTTAAATTAACATTTTGTGCAGCACTTTTCTTCACTAAAACTCACGTGCCTTACAGAGGCAGAGAACACAATCCATTTTAACCAATGGGGAAACTCCTCTGTTACTGGCTAAGTGGCTGGCAAGTCTGGGAGCAAATTTTCTTCTATCTGCTCTAGAGTTTAAACTGAAGTATCTCTCTGTCTGGTTTGATAAAGATCCTTATTGCAATGATTTTGCTAATTTATATTTCTTCAAAGGATCCTAATATTCAGGCTCTTTGTTCAGTGCTGTCCAGACACTGACTGGAAATAGCCCTTAAAACACAAAACCAAACACCAAATGGTGAGAGCAAGACACACAGAGAATGGTCCATGTTGCCATTAGTAAGCAAGGCACAGCTACCAAGGGCAGATGTTCCCTTATTTGTAGAGAGCTTCCACACACTTAAAAGCTTATGTATTCCCTTGATCTTTTCTTTGGGTTACAGAAATGCCAATTCGATCATTCCTTCTGCACATACCAGCTTTTCTAAATCATCAGTCATTACCCTCCTGAGGCAAATTAACTGTGCCCACATCTTTCTTGAAGTGCAATGGCCAAAACGGATACAATACTTGACCTTCACAAAATAGAAGAGAGCAAAAAGTCCAACTCCATATCCTCCAGATTATACTATCAATTAGTCATGCCAATACATACATACACCTCTTCTTTGTCAACAATACTTCAGTGTTAGCTCTCATTTTATAATCCATGGTGAGGAATGGGGTGGCAGGAGGAACTTATCAGATGCTCCCCATATTTTATGTTATTTTGACCTAAATACAAAGCATTTCACTTATTCTTCTAAATGAAATCCTATTCTTCCAAGCCATCTTTCCACCATTTAAGATTTTTCTGAATTGTCATCCCACTTTTGTGTAACTGCATTTATTCCCAAACACATCTTGTCTCCAGATTTCACAACCATATGCTAATTAGTCAGTATGAACAGGAACAGTTAGCTGAAACAACTATACAAAATCCCATACAATATGCTTTCCTTGATGAAAGTGAACTACAGAAAAAAAACCTCTGGCTACTGTTAACCTAATGAGTTTACACACATCCTAAAATAGCTTTTTTTATCTAGGCCATATTTCCTTAGTTTGCTCTGTAACAGTATCACATTTGGCTTTCTCCAGTCCGCAAGTTTCCTGTTATAGAGGATGTTACATTGGCTTGATTATGCATTTCTGATCTTCACAGAATCATAGATGGGTTTGGTTTGGAAGGAACCTTAAAGACCACCCAGCTCCAACCCCCCTGCCATGGGCAGGGACACCTTCCACTAGACCAGGTTGCTGAAAGCCCCATCCAAGCTGGCCTTGAACACTTCCAGGGATTGGGCACCCTTAACAACTCGGGACAATCTGTCCCAGTGCATCACCACCCTCACAGTAAAGAAGTTCTTTCTTGTATCTAATCTATTTACCCTCTTTCAGTTAAAAGCCATTACCCCTTGTCCTACCACTATCTGTCCCTGCAAAAAGTCCCTCTCCAGCTCTTTCGTATCACCTTTAGGTACTGGAAGGCCTAAGGTCTCCCTAGAGCCTTCTTTTCTCCAGGGTCTTCTCCCAGCCTGTCTGCATAGGAGATGTGCTCAGCACTCTGATCACCTCGGTGTCCCTCCTCTGGGCTCACTCCAGCCCAGCATGTGCCTCCTTTGCTGGAGGCCCCAGAGCTGGACACAAGATTCCAGGGGGGGTCTCACCAGAGCAGAGCAGAGGGGCAGAATTGCCTCCCTTGCCCTGCTGCCCACGCAGCTTTGGGTGAATCCCAGGACATGGTTGGCTTTCTGGGCTGTGAATGCACATTGCTGTGCCATGCTGAGCTTCTCATCAATCAACAAAACCACTCCCCACCCAACCTGCATTTGTATCCCAGGCCAATTCCCCATCCTCCCTACTTCCTGCTTATATACTGGGCATGAGGTTGGATGGTATGGAATACCCCTTTGGCCAGTTTGGGTCAGCTGTCCTGGCCATGCTCCCTCCCAGCTTTTTGCACACCTCCTCACTGTCAAGAAAATGAGGCACTAAAATTTCCATGACTTGGAGTAAGCCCTACTTAGCAACAACTAAAACATTGGTGTCTTATCAATGTTGTTCTCATACTGAATCCAAAACACAGCTCTGTACCAGTTACTAAGAATAAAATGAATTCTATCCCAGCCAAAACCAGGACATCACTTAAAAATGAAGAAAAGCTTATTTGAAACTTATTTAAACCTAAACAAATTTTAGCCATTCACTGTAATATGTTGACCAGATTCAGAGCCACAATGTTTGCAGAGGGCAAAGTATAACTGTCTCATATTCAAGCAAGTGTCCATATTGAATAGTCTCAATATTTATGTTCTTATCATGCAGAGAACTTCCTTCTGATAAATTTTGTGTTAAAAACAGCAACAATCATGCAGAGCTATCTATGCCCAATGAAGTATCTATCCTTACTTGTCACACCCCACTTACCACTTTCACCTCTTCCTAAATATAATACAGATTGACTGTATGATTTTTTAGTCATGCATTACCTTTCTAGTCTGTGCAGTCAACTTCTTCTGTATTCAGTGAAACACCTCCTCACAAACACAACATCATGCAGCTGCCATAAAGTATGGACCCAAACCCATTGTGTCAACTAACTTTTCTACCAGCTCAGTATATTGGTATGACTCTGCACGAGGTCAGAAAAATCCGTACAAGAGAGTAAACAGAAACGCATTAAATTATTAGGCTGCCATTAAACTCTGGAGAAAACAGATTTGTAACACTGAGAAAACCACATCTTCTTCCTGTTGCTCCTGAAGTGACCAAAAATTCATAAAAAACCAAAGCGCACAGCAAAAAAACCACAGTTTTGTTCCATAAGTCTCCACAGTTTTGTCGTATACAGAAAGACAGCAACGGAAAAAAAAAACAACATTTAAATAAATCTTTCTTAATGGAGACAACCCAAAGATTTTTTTCCTTCATGTAATTTGTCTGAAAAAAAAAAAATCATAGGCATAATTTATAATAGAATCAGCAAAACCATAAAGACAGGTATTAACACGTGTTAAGCACACATTGCTATCATAGTATCACCCCAAAACTTAAGAAAAAAACTGTCAAGATAACAGTTGCTTTGATCAGACTGACATCTAAAGTGAATGTCATTACTGTTCTTGGCCTTCACTAACAGGCTGCTCACCAACCAAGCAATGATTCTGGCACACGCAGCCATGCAACCAATGCAGCAGCATCTTCCTCTCACAGACCTCCTGCTGCCCATGGGGACAGTGACTCAAAGCAACACAAGCCAACGCAAGCAGTGTATGAAAGGGACAAATACCCCCATACAGGTATTTTTAAGTAAATATGATTCTTAGAAGTCAACTATAAAATGCACCCCAACCCCTACCCCCATATCAAGGCTACTGCAAAACTCATTTTCATATTGCTTGAGAGTACTACACTGCTGGAAAGCACCAGAAAAAATAAAAGTACAAGACAGTCTACTGCTCTCACCAGTGAAGTGTCTACTGTCATATTCAGCATCGTTAGTAAATCTGTTTATACTGTAAGAAATAGTTTTTTCATAATTCAAAGTACCTGCACAAACTTGTTCAACAAAAAAAAAGAAAATAAAAAGGCTATCTTTCATAAACTCGCAACTGCTCTGCACAAAGACAAAACCCCAAATTATTGACAAATCAGGAGAAGCACTGCAGGCTTGTAAAGATGATAGAAATCTTTCTTAACTATCATGATTCAAACACATTAGTAAGGCAATCAGCAAAAGCAGTTTATTTTGATAGCATTAACTTACATCAGCTTTAAGTAGGAGCACAGAGCATCAATCCAGGCACGCTTGCCTCCAGTGGGACTATCAACAAAGAGTTGTGTGTTGACTGCCGCGAGCTGGCAGACACCCTCTGCACCTTCTCTTCAGCCACCAGGAAACACTAACCTCATTGTTTCACAAGTATGCAAAGCAACCAGCACTGGTGTGTATGGAGGATGTGAGCCACAGTGCAAAATGCATTAGACACCTCTCAGCTCCTTCAATTGACAAAACATTCACTATGAAGGAACCCACAAGTCAAAAAACCTAATTTTTGTGTCAACTAAAGTTTTTTGTTTGCGTTGTTTGTTTATAAAGAGTGGGTAGTGCAGTTTTCCAGTAATGTTTCTATTGTAATAGGCTATGAAAACAAAGACTGAGCTGTACTTTGCTCTAAAAATTCCAGTCTTGTCCTCTCACCCCTTGCTTGCATGAGCTCAGGTGGGACCAGCAGCAGAGGCACATCTCTGACACTACAGACAACACATTTCCTGTGTAAAGTGCACTGACTTTGGACCTCACCAGCAGCTCTTCACCACAAGTGACGTGAAGCTCAGGAGACGTTAGATGGTTATTGCTTACTCTAACACATCAAGTAGTCATCTTCCTCCAAAAACACAGGTATGGCAACAGCCTTAGAGCAAGCAGAAGCAACCAGGCAGAATCATCAGCCCCTCCAGGGTGCAAACATGCAGCAACCCCAACTACATCAATATATACGTGTGTGCATGTGCATAGCCATGTACACAGGACAAGTTTCTTCACTTAGTTTTTATAAATGTGGCTCGGTTTCCATTTTCAGAACACCACTCTTTGCTAGAAAAAAGTGTACATAATATTAGTGCTGGCAAACAAACAGAGGATCCCTTCAGCTGAGAAAGATGGTGCTTTCTGTTTAACATTTCCTAGTCTTCCCTAACTCACCAGAAAAGAGTAAAAGTTGCCAGACCTACTGAGTAAAAACATCCCATTTAATAATAAATACAAAATAGTTAAATACATAACTACATTAAAATCAATGACAGCTGCCCTCATAAATGTTACATTCTGCAAAATTGCATGCCCTATGATCAATGTGACCTTGAACAGCACACAGAGGGCTTCAGGAAAGCTGCCTGCTATATTCTCAGGTATAATACTCAAATGAATAATCTGTGACCTCCCTTTCTCTGATCTGATGCAAAACACCCAGATAACAGTAAAGCTTACAGGTGTGGATGGCACGGGAGAGTGGTGTTCAGGGGAAAAAAATGTACATGAGTTATTGCCATACCCAGTTTCTTCATTTCCACTGATAATTACTAATGGAACTATAGAGTGAAATAACTACAAATATTTCCCATTACCTCAGAGATGATCTGAGGGATGTAAAATTACAGGCATCCAAATATACTGCTTTAATGCTGCTTAAAAGATCACAATCTCTGCCCTGCTTTCCATGGGCCAAGAAATCAGTTTGCAAGTGTTAACAACTGTGGGATAATAAAGCTACAGCAACTCTGTCCTACAGGAAGAGAAAGAGAACTACAGAATTGTTCTACTTCCAATCAAAGGCTTAGAGTTTTTGAGTTCACACACATGGAGTATTATAGTGGGAACTATAGCACATTACTTAGGAGTGAGAAAAGTGGGAGGGAGAGGTAACTGAGCAAGATCCTAAGACTTGCGATTCACAAGAGGCAGCACTTGAAAGAAATCAACCAGTAAATTTGTAAAAGCAAATGTCACATTTACACAATGCTTCTCAACATTTACAAAGGACCTCAATGATATTAATATTTTCTCACAAAGATAATAAACAAAGTGCTAAGTGGTAGGAAATCCCCAAAGTAAAACCACTGCTCCACACATGCAATTATGTCTCTTTAGACACTGAGAAATCATTTCTTGCAGCACTCCGGCATGAGACAGACTACTGTCTATTCAGCTCTATAGCTTCATTATGAAAGAAATATAAATATTAGAGTTCTAAACAAAATAATTTGTGGCTGTATACAGAGCTAAAAAAAGGCTGTTTATATATTTACTAACTTAGGAACCAAATGGAACCATAAAAAGCCCTCACAAATCAAACAGGAAGTAGTCTCTTGCACTATGTAATTAGCACTTGTTAATCAAGGATGGAAATGAGAAAATTGTATTCTTATCCACAAGCTTTTACAAAGTCTTATATCATCACACATGACAATATTAGCCCTGAGTAAGTAATGGAAGTCTTAGAGACAGCTGTTTAAGAGGTGAACAAGTATATCATAACTCCAAAGTCCAAAATAACACATTGCTTATTAGGAGGACTTTAACTCAGGGAATAGTTACGTTTACAGTACACAAAAGTAAACCTTTAGAAAAAAGTTACCCTAGGGCACAGAAGTAATACATAGAACCTTCCCTAGGAGGAGAAGAAAAAAAAAAAAAAAAAGTCTGGCCTAGGGACTCAGTTCTTTGAAAATATTAATGTTCTATTTAAAACCAAAATTTTGTGGTGAGGGAAATAAATAATCCCCTGAAGAGGGAATGGTTTTCTGCCTTCTGCCAGTTTTAAAGCTTTTCAGTAAGACTGTCTGTCAGTGTCAACAGGAGAAAACATACCCAAACCAACAAACTGCTTCGCTGAGCATATGTCTTCATGCACAAATACTAACCCTCCCACAGAAATTCTAGTTTCGGATATATGCATCTGCCTCCAGGCAAAGCTCTGCTGCTTGCAACAGTATCTGAAATTTGGCTGAGCTGACAAATGACTATCATTTCTCACTTGCAAGAGTAGGAAGATCACTTTAAACAAAAACAGCAACAAAATATTCCATTCTTCGATGTAAAATAAAGCAGGCAAACTTTTTCTGGCTTCAGGTGAGATAATGGTCCCTAATTCAGGAAGTTTTGTTTACCATGGAGGAACACAGGAAACATTACGTTATCAAGTTTCCAAAACAATGGATTCAGCTAGTAATGCAGATCCTAATTTTTTTCTTGTCCCTTTTTTGTAAAGTCAGTAACTACTTTCAGGTAGTTGAAACAGAATCCTGAGAGCTATTAACACTGTCAAAACAAGGATGAGGAAACTGCGACAATAACCCAATGAATTAGCTTTTCTAAAAAAAGCACTGCTGTTTTAATGCAGCCTTTGGCAATGCAGCAATCCAGCCCACAGTTTCCCAAGTCATGCTGCAAACCTTAAGGTTTCTTCCTAGAAATATCCCATTTCACTTGATTTACTAATTGCTGAGTCAGTCAGCTGTTTGCAGCATCTTTCTTTTTACAAGCACAAACCCAAAAGATACTTCAGGATGCAGGAAATAAGGTATGCAGTTTACATATACTTCATCCTTTAAACAAGGGGGAAAAAAAATACTGAAAATCAGCACTGCAGCTCAAGGACTGCATAATAAGATCCCCTAGTCCCTAGGCATTTGCTCGATCCCCACACTCCTTTCTGACAACATCACAGTTGGGTACAGATTAGAGCTAATTCAGCACAGAAATATACTGCAATTGAGAAATTTTTGCAATCTATTTCACAATACTTGCCTAAGGAAGGGAAAGAATGGCCAGGAAAAGACTTTACTTCAGCAGCAGGGGCAGACTCATGAAACTAACAACCTCATTCTTAAATTGTGAGAGTTGCCACTGTTCTTACATCAAATCTCGACATACCTATTATGTGGTAATTATATCGTCTATTTTCTCAAATTCTGCAGTGTTTTTCAGTTATTCTGTACCAGTTTTCCACCTCAATTTAACCAGCTCTTTAGCAGCTGGGCCAGAAACATTGTTAATTACATCATAACATCATGAGGAAAGGATTATTAATCTGATATTTGGCAGAATGCTTCAGGGTCTGAGAAATTTTCATTACTGGAAATCTCCATCAGTTATTCAGATATGAATTTGACCATTTAGCATTTCTAATAACTGGAAAGACATGAGTTGCTTCCCTAAACACCTGACTGATTCAGGGTTGAGGAAAAAATCTTGCTTGAATATTCTAGAAAGATGAAACAGAAATCTTCCATATAGAAGCACATCCTAGTGTACATCAAAAGCTAGGCAGCAATATGAAAACATGCATAATGCTTAAGTTTCTAATCAGCCCCTAAAAACAAAATTGCTAAAGATAAAATAGTGAAACAAGTAGGCTAGGCACCTTCTATGCTGAAAGGAAGGTCAGGATATTGAGAACTGTGATTTACAGAAGAATAAAATCTGAACTTTTTATTTGATAAGTGGGTATGCTATACCATAGAGCATTTCATCAAACATCAAAATAAAAGAAGGCACCTTTTAAAAATACAGTTAAATAAAAAGAAATTTTAAAAAATTAATTTACTGCTTTTGTTCAATCAACACTGGATTATTTTTATTTCTTTAGACAGATGGGAAAAGGCTTTGGACGTACTACACTGTCTTAAACCACTGATCCCAAAATGTTTAAGTTGTCATGCAGCAAAGCAAGCAGGGAGCTCTCAACACCTCTGTCCACCTCATGACAGGCCAAAACAAAGTCTCCCAACTCATTCAGCTCTCAGCTCAACTGTTTGACAAAGTTATATGCTTTGCAAATGACTTCTTAACGTTTGCTCAGGTGGAAAGTATCAAATAACTTTTTTGTATAGGTTAGGAAATGTACTATGATATTTAAAGACTCAAATTCAACTCATCGCTAGTAACTGAACTAGAGAAAGCAGTGCCAGCTCAAAAAGCATTTCTAAAACCTTCCTTTGCAACTGAAAACCTGGGGCCTGCCACTTCCTCCCTGTGAGGCTCCCACCAAAACAAAAGACCATCCATTTATCAAAATACCTGAGCTGGACTTCCATGATGGTAGATGAACATTTAGTTTCAGATTACTTTGATATAACATTAAGAAGAACCAACTGATAGTAGTAGCTTAAGTGCCTCATCAGCTTCAAAAGAACAGCAAATGCTGAGAATGGATATTTGCTTTGCAAGCTGAAGTCTTCTACAGACCAAGAATACTCAAATCAGTGATTTGCCAGCATTGCTCTTAGATTTGTAGCAGAAAGGGTTGCACACTTCCAGAAAGCAAGTCCTAAATAAACACTAAATAAAAATACGATGACTTAAATATGATGCTTTCAGCAAAAGCCTTATCAACCTTCCATATTAATGGGAAAATTACATACAGAATGGAAAACTAAATTTGATTTTCCAAACCATAATGACATTTTGCTTATTCATCACAAATCAATATGGCAAAAAGAGTTTGTAAAATACTTATAGGTCAGTGTTATCATCAGCACATGAATGTAAAAGAAAATTACAAGTATTTAAAGAACACACATACATAACTTCTAATATATGGTTCATGGTTTGGGATGAACCATGTTTCTTTTTGCTCAACAGATATCATGTCTTACCCAAACACATAAACTGTCTTTCCCACCACCCCAACAATTATTCCAACACACTCCAGGACTACATTGGTGTGCCCTATGCTGTAAATGAAAGCAGATAATGTGCCTATTCTATATTCTACAGGGATATATAAACCTATCCCAGATCTTGCAAAGATCCCACTGATATTGAAACTAAATCCTATGTCAAGAGTGAATTTTGCTTTTGTCAGAGTCAAGAGAGGCAGGAAGGAGGAAGGTCAAACTGATTTTTTTCCTATGTGAAATCGGCTAGACAGGCAAACCATGTTAGTCAAAACTTTTACCAATAGGTAAATCATCCCCAGCCAAAGCTTCCACATTCTCTTAACAGTTCTGGATTTGCCATTTCTTTTACTAATTACCTTGCGATACCTCTGTAACATCACTACTTGACCAAAGAAATAGTGAAATACTATTTAGCCATTTAAATATTTTGTTTATCGTCTAGAGCAAAACATTTACATTTCATTCTCTCTTGCCAACTTTTCTGTTCCCTTTTCCTACAGGTTTTACTTTGCCCAGTTCCTGTCTGCCTTTATTTTGAGTCCCTCAAAGAACACCTGCCAAAGCCTCTAATTCTGACACAATGCAAACTATTTTGTCCACTAAAAAGATGCTTGGTAGCATCACTCATAGCATCCAATCCCAATTTTCCTCAATCTCAAATATTTGCTCTTTGAGGCAATTTACTTCTGCTATAGTTTTCCTCAAAGCAATGTCTCGTTATCAGATTTTGGGTTATTTTTTTCAAAGCAGAGGCCTAGCTTTCGACTATTTACAAGTTACATACTTACTGAAATAATTCCAAGCTGAGGAGCCAATAGAACAGATATTTCACAACAGAACAGTATTTCAATATCGTGACCCAGTGATTTACGTATAATGCTTTGAAAAGTATGCCAGTGACTCATGAACATCACCAGAATGACAAGAAGTTTGAGTATAACACGATGTTTTACATGCAATTTGGAATTTTTTTGCTAATATGCAGTGCAATCCGTGTTAGAAAGATCAACATAAACATGTAATTCAGGTACCATTACCAAGAAAAGATAGCTACAATGCACCTCAAGACAACCGATACTTTTTCTGAGGATTTACTAATTTCAAGGCTTGAAGCAATTTCATGATTACACTGATTTATGCCAAGACAGTTGTTATAATATTACATATTACATGTACAAAAAGCAGATAATTCAGCTAAAAACTAGAATGAAGGTATAAGTTATGACAATGTTAAAAATATATCCATTCTTAGATTAACATTTCACTTTAATAACTGTCAAATCTTTAAAATTATATAATCTAGTAGTATTCATTCAGAAAAGTGAAGATTATGTTTATATTATTGCAATGTAAGAAGTCTTTCTTAATAGTTTCTATGACATTACAGTGTAGAACACATGTCCACCCAAGAAACAAAACCATATAACCAAATATCCAACAAGTGAATTTGAAAGTTCCTTTACTAAATTTCTGAACTGCAGAAAGCTGCTTTATTAATGTTCTCATACCACTCTTCTGTGCAAGTAGCTGTCACAGTTAAGAAAGAAATCTCAATTTTCCCAATACAGTAAGGTATCCAGTTTAATTTTAATGCAGGAAATATTAGCACAAAGACAGTAAATTGAGATTCTTTCCTTCCTTTTCCTCATGCGATGCAGAAAGCAAATAACCAAGGTTATCACTCTCCTTTATTATGTCACCTTACATACTTAACGTGTATGAACAATACATTAATATTCTCCTCACCTTGTCTATAGCTCGCTCTCCCATGCTCCTCTGGTTTTCCAACAGAGGAACAGGAGATGTCATAGGTACAAAATAGCCTTTATCAGCTAATTACCTCGCCTATGAGCAGCTTTCAACCATTCCCATTAGAAGAAAAAATTAAGAAAATAACTCTTTCCATAAATTCAGACGGAACAGTTCCTAAGCAAACCATGGAAACTTTGTTTCAGGGAGAAGAAACATGATCAACCATTCATTAATGCAAGAAAAGTGGTTTAACTTTTACCACTATGCTCCTCCAAAAAACTACCCTGTAGCAGCAGCTGGATACGTTTTTATAATTTAAAAGGACCAGCTGCAGTACCAGCCGCAGCACACTGGAAAAAAAAGAAAAAGTCTGACGGAATGTTGATGCTTAGAAATAAATTACAGTCTATCTGCAAACAGACCTTGTTAAAACAATTTATCCTGCCTTGTGGAAAGCAGAACTTTTGGGTTTATCTCCCACAGACAGCAATAACCTCAGCACATTGCTGCTGCTGCCCCTTACAAGCTCTCCTTTATTCCTCCACCTCCAAAATATCCATTCCCCTCACAGTACTACAACATCTTCCCTTTGTCTCTTAATTACGAAATCATCAAGAGCTATCAGGTACTAGGGTTTGTTCCAAGGTTTAGGCATTCCATCTGGCCAGTCAAAAGCATGGCTCACTGCTGAACTGTCAGAGTAGAAACGAACAGGTAACTGTTGAGTTGTCTTTCTTCAATTTTCTCCAAAATTGCACAAATTTAACGTTTTGGGGATTTTTGCCCATCAGGTATGACTAAAAGCCCTCTACGAATTGGAGCAGGAGGGTGGTGGGGGCACAGGGTAAGAATGATGGAGGGCTAAGAGTGAACAGAGCAAGAGATCAAACTGTCTCCAAAAGGCAACTCTTCCTCTCCAGCCAAAATCATTTTTGATGCCTGACTGGCTCAAGTTCAAGTAAAAACACTATTAACTTTTTGTAAAAGGACTACCATAGGGCACGATGCCACCATATCTGACATCAGAAACCAGACAGACAAACTGTGGGCAGGGAACAGAGCCCCAGACAGCAGTGGTACACCCAGGAAAAAGCCCCTCCCATCATTTAAGTCTGGACATATGATCCATACATATGCAGGCAAAGCCCATAGCTTTCAAGTTTTGCATATTCACTTTTTGTCTATTAAAGTTTTGTCCTTAACTTTACTCACTCCTGATGGAGCAATGTAAAAAAAAATATTATTTATACATCTTAAGCTTTCTTTTCGAAGCAGAACAGAAAACAGTATTTCCTCCATAAACCTTCATTTACAGTGGACACAAAGATTTTCAGACATACACACAGATTTAACACAGAAGTGTCTTAAAATTTCCCTAGCCTATACACAGTTGACTTCATAGGCTTGGAGGCTTTTCAGTAATGTTCCTCCATAAACATTCAAGCTTTTATAAATATTTTTTGCCTTTTTACCCTTCCATCTGAAATAAATCCTTTCTGGAAAAGGAAGATAATTTTTTAACAAGTATGCGTAAGACTGGCTAAACTAATCCAGTTCCAGACACCACCAAAGCGCCAGACTCAATTCCTCAAAACCTACGACTTGGATATGGAAATTTTAAACACAGTGTTTGTCAGTTGGGCCATTGTGATCATTTCCTTTTCAATATGCCTGACCATAACTAGATTTCAATTTACTGGAAATACAACAATCTTCACTTTTCTCTTAAAGAAGTCTTCTCTCTCTCCCCTGACATATCCTAGTTTACCTTTTATGTAATAGTTTAACAAGTTGTTAAAACATAAAGAAACTCATTAAGTTATTCAAACTGCATTGAAATATCTTTATTAAATTAAATTATGTCAAAAACTCACATGCAAAGGAAAATACAGGAAAAGACCTTACTTCTTTTCTAGATACTCTCCAAGCACCAGTACAGTAAAATGAACATTCTCAGCTGACATTGAGGTAATTTCCTCTTTTTTTAGATTTAAATTCTTGAGTTACACAAAAAGTGACAATTTTCTGAAAAACACTGAGCTTCACTTTCAGACAGCCAGATCTCTGAGACATGTGAAACTATGTATCAAAAACCCCAAATTACTAGCAATTTCTATTATTTTGACTTCCTTTGGATACACTTCTCCACTCTCATTCTTGAATCATTACCACATTCTTCTGAATAAAATTAATGATACACCCAACCACTCATTACATACCCAAACAAATGGAAGAAATGGAGAAATCACGAATTATGGAAACTTAAGGTGGTATGCTATAACAATAATTGATAGGAGCTGTTTTAAACTAACAATTAGCCAGCATTTTACAAGTGACAGACAGGGAACCAAACAGTCTCTTAGAATAATAAGAAATTCTTCTTGGGTTTGTTCCATAGAAATATACCATACAGCTCATCCCTGCAGACGGAAGCGGTAGTGAATCATAATTTCATTTGCCTCTGCAATAAAAGATGGGTTGGTTGTAAGAAAGTTGGTTTCCAATGTTTTTACAGCCGCAGAGTTGAAGATTTAGCTATGAAAATTGCAAGGTCAAACTTTTGATTTGGAAAAAAGTGCCTGATGTGCATGGTATTTAACTCTTCTGCACAGAAGTGATCATAAAGGAAGTTTGTTCACCTTAAGAACCACTCCATTGTGGATTCTTTAATTAAAATGTTAGTGATCCAAACTAGCAGATTAGCGCAAACTAGTGACCACAACTCACTGCTATCCAACTCTACTGCAAATAACATGAGGTATGCAATAAAAAAACAAATAAAGGCATTGTTTTCCTGGCAGAAGCCAAAATGTTTTATGAAGTTTCCCATACAGAAGAAAATGTGGTCAAAAAAGGAGCCCTTAGATGCCTCTCAAATATACATAACACTGGCGAAATATAGAGAAACCATTGTTTCAAGCTCTTAGAAGTTCTTACTGTGTTTGGGAAAGCACAATTTGGGGGAAAGAATGAATAGTCGTGATAGTCTAAAACTGCATAAGAAAGCTTTGATATGATCCAAAGCAAGAAAATTACATATTGTTTTACTTTCATGAATCAGATTCCAGCTGAGATTGGGTCAATTGGTTTCTTGCACACAGCAGATTTCAAGCATTAACTGCTTGCAGAAGAGTGATTAGTTTTCCTGGACATAGAGAGACAGAATAAAAGATGTGATTTGACAGCTCTGCAAGATCCAAAGGCAACTAAAAGAAAGAAACATGAGAAAGAAAGGAAAGAAAATAAATAATGTGTATTAACAAGGGGTTTGGTTTAAATGGTTTTTATAGGGTTTCTTTTTTAAAAGATTTAACAAATTCAATATACAAGATTACTTTGTTTCCTTTGGGCATTGGTTACCGATTTCTTTTTTTTAAATTAACTACTGCAGGTATAAAGATTTTATGATTTAGAACTGCAGTGCAAAACTAGAAATAGAATCTGACAAGTATATTTTGCAAGAGAAAAAAAGTTTTGTGCTGAGTCTGCATACATAATGTATTCATTGCTTTAAAATGTTTTAACCAGCTCTGGTTGCTCACTAGTCTTCTAGAATTCTTCATGGTTTTTAAACACTCTTTTTCATTTGATGACATGACACTATAGCAGAACAATGTGAATAATATTATGAAATTGCATTTGACTTTGTAATAGCAAAAGAAAAGAAAAAAAGAAAAAAAAAGGCAGTACCACATGCCTCTCAAATATCCAAGTTAAGATTTTCTTCAGGTCCTCCAATGTACCACATTTAAGTGTCCATCTTCGAACTGCACTTTTACAAGAGTTGATGAATTGCTTAATATTTTCTGCAGGAGTCTGTTAGTGCTACTGGACAGTCATGGTACCAATGCTTTTCTCCTCTTTAATATTTTGTACAACCAAGTAGTATTTTAACTACCAAGACACAACTTTAGACTTGATAAAATATTAATGCAGCTCCGAGCAATTCAATGAATCTATTCACAGCCAAATATCAAATAGAAATTTTAGAGCACACAAAACCTATAATGAACACTATTTTTTCTAAAGCAATACTAGGAATATTTTTAAGCTCTCAGCACATTAGTTGTTTTGAAGGGTAGGTTATCAGCCATTTATTTCTGGAACTGTGTAGCTTAAGCTGTCCTTAATGATGATGTTGATCTATACAATTTGAAACTATTTTATCCCAATGTTCATAAAACCTGTGATACCATAGGTAAAATCAACTTGATGCTGAAAAAAATCCAAAACAACAAACTAAAACATTTTTTATGAGTATGCCATCTAACATAGCAGCAGCTGCCCCACTCAGCCCTGTTTTAGCAGGGAACTTGACAAAGAATGAAGAATACCTGAGCATCCTTCCTGTCACATTATTCTCCCTGCTCACTTCAGTGCCGAATTAAACCACAGCAGAACCTGAAGGAAAGGAACCACTGAGCAGCTTGGAGTTGTTTTCTCACAGCTATCTCAGACCACCTTTCCAAAAGGTTGCCAGGCTGTTCTTCAAAGAAGCCAGATAATAAGATTAAAGCTAAGTCTCAAGCAAATGTACATTTAACTTACCAGACTTTCCTATCATATCTGCAGCCCTTCTTACACACACAGCACTGGAGCAAGGAGCAAGTCACGATAAGAATCTAAAGGCCTTTCAAAGACTGTAAGAAGGTACAAAGAGTGAGTTTTTGACCTGCATTAAGGCTCCTGGAGGTGGCTTTTCTACTCCCTAAAGTTACTGAACAACTTCATATTTTTCATGCCACTTCTGAGACTTTCAGTTCACAAAAAATAAAACACAAAATCAAATATTTAGAAATGTCAGCCTGAAAAAGTACCTCACCTTTATAACCATTCTTTGCAGGCAGAAGGCCTTAAGGGGTGAGTTTCTTTTTTCTTGAAATATGAAATATTTGAAATATGTATTTCAAATAAATGTATTTAAATCACAGCACCTCTGCTGCACATTAGGAAGCTTAATATTTGTTACGTGATGTATACATGTCCACACTATCTTCAGAATTTGAAAACTGAAAACAAAACAAGTTTACTAAACTATTACTAATATAAGTACCTATATTTCTTAAACTGCTGATCAGCAAGTCCTGAAGAAAAAATTGCAAGAGTATATTGGAAAAGGGGTGAACAAAGTTACACACTGCTAGCAGGGGTAGGGGTTGTCTTAGCTCTTTTAAGTAGAGCTGTTATTCAAGTATCCCTGTGGATCAGGACTGCTCTGGTGCACTGTCTTCAACCACTTCTCAAAGATAAAGAAAAAGATTTGTTTCATTCACATGACACTATAGACTTTAAAACCACAAAGTGATCTAAAAAAAACCAAGTTATGTGAAAATTCACACTTAACTTCTTTATGGCAAACTCACAAACTGGATATCCAAAGTGATATTCCAATAAGCAGAAACTGAAATAATTCCTTAACAGAAGTATTGTCTGGAAACAATAGTCAAAGCTGAATTTGGGACCTAAAATTAGGATTCTGCTTCTGTGTTTGAAAAGTGTATCAATCCCAATTACCCTGAGTACATAATGAACAGAAAATTAAATAAATCCATTAGTTTAATTTTAACTTAAATGAGTCCTTAAAGATACTTTAAAAGTGCTCCATCAGTGAATGTTCTCAATTGAATGTATTTAACGCAGAAACATAATGAACAGGATATGCACATAAGAGCCTGGTCTGTTCTTAATGCTAAATTATTCATAGTGGTAATCAAACTGATGAATGTCACTGAGTGGAAAGACAACTCTGATCAATCTTATTTTTTTGCCCACAGCTAATATGCATTTGGACCATCAGAAGATTTGGAAACCTATTGTACGTGTGCTTTGCTTTCTTAGTTTTTAAAAAAGTAACACCTAGCAAAATTAAGAACTGGCCTCATCAAATTACATCTACTTTTGGTTGGGGTGAGAGACAGTTTTATGCTTGATCTTAGCCCTTGCTCACCCTGGCCATGGTAGTTAAACTCATTTTTGAAAACCGTTGCAGAGACATCTGATCAAGAGAGGGGATTGTCCTGCTCTTTGCTGCACTGGGGTGGCCTCACCTTGAAATTGTGTGCAGTTTTGGGTGCCACAATACAAAAAAGACATTAAACTATTAGAGAAAGTCCAAAGGAGGGCGACAAAGATGGTGAAGGGCCTTGAGGGGAAGTCGTATGAGGAGCAGCTGAGGTCACTTGGTCTGTTCAGCCTGGAGGAGACTGAGGGGAGAGCTCATTGCAGTTACGACTTCTTCATGAGGGGAAGAGGAGGGGCAGGCACTGATCTCTTCTCTGTGGTGTCCAGAGACAGGACCTGAGGGAATTACATGAAGTTGTGTCAGGGAAGGTTTGGGTTGGATATCAGGAAAAGGTTTGTCACACAGAGAGTGGTCAGGAGCTGGAGTGCCCGGGCAAGGAGTGGTCAACCAGCCTGACAGAGCTCAGAAGTGTTTGGACAATGCTCCCTCAGGCACATGGTGTGATTCTTGGCGATGGTGCTGTGCAGGGGCAGGAGCTGGACTCGAAGATCCTTGTGGGTCCCTTCCAACTCAGCATGTTCTGTGACTCAGACCAGTACTAAATACCTCTTTGTCTTTATAGACATCCATGGTCATTTAATCAATTTTTCATTCTGCTTTTCAGTCAGCTTCTCCATTAAGTTACGTAATGAGCACTTTCAAATCTCTCTCTACATACTGACAATTGATTCCAACCTGTTACCAGTCTTCCCATCCTCTCGTTTACTCCTCACAGACACAATGAACAAAAAACCTCAAACTGAAACAAACAACAACAACAACATCAACAACAGCAACAAAAAACCCAACTTAAAAAAAACCCAACCCAAAGTCAAAAAGCAAAACTGAAAGCCCAACCCCAAAATTTGTTTCCCTCTCCCTGGAAGAATCCTGGCATTATCACTTTCCCCTTAATTTTCAGCATAATTCTGGTTATCATTCACAATTTGCACTAAAGCACTGCTAGCATACTGAGTGCAGGCTTAAAAGGCATGAAAAAGAGATAAGACAACAATGACCCGTGGCTATGGAAAAGTAAACAGATTGGGATTCAAGTTCTTCAGGTTCTGTTGCCCTTCGTCATGTGGTGCCTGTAAAATCAGACCAGTATTCCTGCCTCCTGCCGAACTACTTATTGTGAGATATTTATGCTCTGTGTTATTCTCATCATTCCTGTGGCTCACAGGAAGCACCAGCTGAAACTCTGGAGTCTATTCTAATGCACTGTAAAAATAAGAAGTCAAAGAACATGACACATACCCTCTTGCTTGCCTGTAACAAGTTTTCACAAGCAACTTAGATGCTGAATATCATCCTGACTCAATTGTTCCACATAACCAGGATGACAAATTTTGTCGTATGACTTCATTTACACATCAGGAGCTCTCTTACAGGAAGATATGTTGGAACTCAACATGAAAATGGTTCTGCATCCCATTACAAAGAAATACTATTTGTACAAAAAATGATAAGAATTCACCTACAGTAAGAAATCCCATCAAAAAAATATAATTCCTAGAGATTCTACCACTTGCACAGCTTAACTAATATTAGTACTAGTGAAAACAAACTAAACTTTACAAAAAATTTACATTGCACTGGCTTGTAATTTACAGGACAAAGTCTTACAAAGCAAGATGAGAATTAAGGCACAAAAGAGCAGTTCTCGTGTTCTGCCTCCAAAGGATGCTAACGTTCTTTCAGCTAGGCAGCAAAACACTGAACTGGCTTATCTTTTGGATAAGTTTTCTAACAAAGTTTCTTAAAGTTGATACCAGCATGGCACAAGAAAAGAAAAAGAAAAAAAAAAGTATGAAAACACTTCCCTCCTTAATTAAGAATGAATTTCAGAGCAGCTGTACATGAGCTGGTCCCAGAGTCAGCAAACTGCTGCTGCTCTATGCTCTTCTTCTCTAGCAGTACCTTCTTACTGGAGAACTAACACAAATGTCTTGAGGATCATCATATTACACAGAACAGCAACAACACAACACAAGTAGTGATCAAATCCCTACCTTTATACTTCTCTTAAATGCTGAAAAAGGTCTGACAATAGCGGAGAAATTCATGAGCTGAAACTATCAATGAGAGTTGCTGTGGTCGTTAAACGCCTATTCCAATGAAATGGCACCATTATAAATCTCTTACTGTTGAGGATAACTTTTTAATTCCAAAGAAATGAAACTGACCAATACCAAATTATATACTCTGACAAAAACAAAAAAAAGACCGTTTTGAGGTCAATTCATAATCAAGCACCATACCACAGTTACCTACCACTTCAAGGGAGGAGAAAGAAAAAAAAATTATGCTGTAGCAGGGTTTTTTAATAATTGAAAATAAAGCCCTGGATCACAAAAACAAGGTTGGTAAATGGTATCAAAAGACAGTCTAGGGAGACTATCTTGCCTAGGGTACCTTTTCTTAACTAACCAAGTCTCCAAGCACATCTGCTTCCAGTGACAACTGAGGCTATGAGTCAAACACACCTTTTCAATACTGACTGTTCAGTTGCATTGGTCAAAGACAGGAGGAATCGAAATCACTTTTCCTACAAGCACCGACAAACCACCACTCAGTAATGTGCATAGTCCAGGGCTTTAGAATTCAAGCTAATTCTCTTTTGTGGTTATAAAAAGACCTTTATGCAAACAAGATGGTAAGAATGCCTCCATGAGCTGAGAGTTACTACAACAGCACATGCATGAGGTAATTTATGCAGTGCTCAAAGTCACAAGCTTCCAATTTAGCAGAAAGTAAATGCCCCTAAAGAACCTTCATATTTCATAGTGCAAAACCGTATTGAAGTAATCAAAAAGTGAATAATAGAGCAGTTAGCCAGCTCTTTAATACATTAGCTAAAAGTATATCAATTCCATTGATTTTTACAATGGGCTGATTTCACATAATGGATTAAGCTCGCTAGAAAGACTGTAAAGGGGGAAAAACGCTTTGCCAGAATTAGTGGAAGATGGTGTCAAAATGCTTTTATGACAAGCATGCAGTTAAAACATTTTATTTGGGGATGCTAAATTTAGAGAACTTCTGTCAGGAATAGACCTGGTGCTAACAGTTGAGTAAAAGCCATGATTTCAACACTGCAAATATATTTTCAAGATTTCAGTTATATTTTCCTTTAAATATTTTATTCCTAGCTAGAAAGTTGGAACTAGGACTACGTAATCAAATTTCAACAGGGCAAAAGGTTAACAGCAGGATGCTTCAAGGATCCATAAAGCTAGCAATGTTTAAAGGAACTAATTAATGAGCTGAAAAATAAAGTAGAAAAGTTAATAGTTATATGGGTTAGTCAAGTATATAAGACAAAAAATGTAACCAACTGGAAGCTGATCCACCATGATGTACAGGTAATACATTGGCAGATAAAGTCAGTGTTAATAAATGCAGAAGAAGTGTCACTGAAAGTTAAATAATTCCTAGTATGGTCAGCAACCTTCTAAATTAAGTAGGCCTAGTATAAACAAGAGGATTACAAGCATCCCTGTGGAACTCAGGGAAGATCTCTGCTCAATATGAGAACATTGCTGCTGATAATTAAAAGTATCAAGATGCAAAAGCAGCAGTGGCAAGCACTAGCAAAATTGCCTTCATATAAAACTAGTGCTTCATTCTTAATGATGACCTGAAAAAGGCTGCTGCAGTATCAGATTAGGTAAAGAATGAGAAATCAAACAGAAAGATTCAGAAGACAAAGCATGAAAAAACACAGCTATGAGAAGACTAAACGTAAACAGAAGGGAAATAATTTACACCTGAAAAATTAATATGCTGCTCAATGAAAACAGGAAGTATACCGTCCAGAGATACATATTTTTGATACAATGCATAAATGAATATTCACTTATCACTAATGCATCTTTATAATAAAGAATCTGTCAGTATTCAAAGGAGGACAGGAAAGACTGACTGGGATGAATAACAACCCATGTAATGATCCAAGACTACTTCTATTAAGCATTGGTGCAAGACCCACACCAGAAGTATCCAACATTTGCCTTCTTTAACATTTCTTATATCTGTCATGAGCTATTCATTGAGATAAACTCCAGATAAACTCCAGTGTTACAATTTCAATACTAAAATCAACATGGTGACCCCGCAAAGGAGGAGGGGGCACTAACACCACCTCCTTCCAAACAAACTTCAAAAATCAAGATCCTGAAGAGCAACACTGGAATGCAAAAGTTGCACCATAACTTGGCCTGACGGACAGCACCACATACTTTCAGATTTTGTTTATAATTTAAGATAGATAAAAGAACTCAAAAACTCTTGATAAAGTGATTGGTTAAGCATGAAACAGCACCATTTTTAACAGCACCATTACAACTATTAAAAGGTATTTTAGTGCATCTTACACACATACACACAAAGAATTTTATTTGAACTTCCAGGCTATTCCTTTTCTTTATAAGCACTGACAGCTCCTGATACAGCTCAACTTGCTTCCGTGAGAAGACACCTAAAGACACAGGCTGGGGAAGACTGCAGAGCCAAAGACCATACGATTTTGGTTCTGTGAATCAAACTTTTGTGCTATGTGGACAGTCTGACACCATGTGACTTAAATTAAAAAAAAAAAAAAAACAAACACTAAAAATAGAAAATGTAAAATCAATAAGAATCTCTTGTCACTTGAACAAAACATGATGTAAATTGCATTCAAAAGATTTAAGTATTTGGAAGTACCTTATTTTTAGATGAGTGTCCCTGGAGCTACTTTTTGTTCCCTGCCCAAAGACAAAGATTACACTCTTTTTGTGATAGAAAAAAGAAAAAGATTTAACAAGTTTACAGCTAACATATAGCTTATCAACACATGTGCAACAAAGGAAGGACAGCAGGATACTATTTCCTTAAAGCAGCAATTTGGCATTGAATTTTTTTCTAAATTACCTCCATTCTTTTTCTGTATAGCTTATTCCTGAACTCATTTGAACAAATCCACTTTGAGATGATGAGGGGGGAGGAATAAATCTTTGTATAAAAGTGAAACAGTACCACCTCACCACTAGGCTATGAAATGACTGTCACATGGCATTTTCAAAGCATTTTCATGACTTTCATTAGTGTCTTTGAATTGCCCTATTCCTGCAAGAACAAGGTACATGAGGAATAAGGTATACTCATTCATGCAGTTCACAATTCTGAACAGATATCATCCAGTAATAGTTCACGTGCTGTCCTTATCACCTTGATCTCAAGGGTGGCTGCTATGTGTTGTCCTTGCCAGGACATTTGCATCATTTTTCTAAAGATGACCACGTTGCCACAATTTCCCTACTGACAATAATTGTCTCAGGTTTACATTTGTATTTCGCAGGTAAGTCTGAAAAAATGCAGCAAACAAATTCAAAGTGCTACCAATACCACTTAAAAAAAAAAGCCAGCATCACAGGAGGACACAGACACAATTCCAAGTCACAGAAAATGATGAAGCTGGCACTAGAAAGTGAAGTGCTTTCTTCAAGATAAGTAACCCTTTGTATTTACAAGCAAAACGAGTTCCGTGGTGTTCCAAGTGTTCAGTGTAGCATGATCTTCAGTGTCTTTGCAAAGGAGTGAAGTAGAGAGCAACAATGTATAATAATACATGGTTAGTTACATAGTTTTCGTTTGCACAGCTGTTGGCCATGTTCGTTTACAGTTCATGTAGTGCCAACATCATTTATATAAACAGAAGAGGCTGGTTCACTCCTGTTCATCACCATAAAAGTTATTTCTTTCAGCAGCTGCTGCACAAAAATTAGTTTCTATTTCAGTATCTCACACTGTAAGTTCACAAAGTGGCAGGTTCCAGAATCTACTAAAAACAAGTGGGAGCTAAAGAAACTTGCCCACGCTTAATAATATAAAACGGGTGGAGATGGAGGGGGTAGACGACAAACACTTCTGCTTTCCTAGAGTGGAAGGAGGTAGTAACCCTCTGTTAACACGGCTAAAGTCACATGAGAACCAAGTTCCATTAGGCAACCACTTAGAATGAGAGCTTCCCCGACTCTCTTCAGCTTTATGAATTAAAATGAAACAACACAAGGTTGATCCGGAGCCCAGCGGATAAGATAAACTCTAAAATATTAGTCACATGTTACGTAATAAACATCAGCTGAACGAACTTGATGTGACAGCGGTGAAGAGGTAGAGCCGGGGATGCTGCCCTGGTACTCCCCCCTGCACACACACACACACACACACGCACGCATACACAGACACGCTGCCGGAGGCTGCTGACACACCGCAGCTCCCGACCCCTGGCAGCAGCAACAGGACGTCCCTAGCCCCACGACCCTCTGCCCGTCAGGAGCACCTCGGGGAGACGCCGGAAGGCAGCCGCAGGCTGTGTGCGCCCGTTCCCCCCGGCGGCTGCCCCCGAGCGGGCACCGCGGCCGGGCCGCCCCGCTCGGAGGAAGCGGCGGTCGGCCGGCCGAGGCAGCGGCTCCCCCGCAGGCGGCCGGAGAGGGAAGAAGCCCGGCGCTGCCTGAACTTGGCGCTTCCCTTCCCCCGAGACCCAGCGCGGCCGGGAGCGAGGCGGGGGGAAGCGGAACCCGAGGCGCCCGGAGCCCGCACTCACCTCGGCCCTCCTCTCCGTCGCTGCCGGGCGGACGTCGGGGCGAGGCGAGGGGCGCCGCCAGCCCCGCCGCTGCCGCGCCTGTCACCGGGCGCCCGAGCAGGAGAGTCCCGCAGGGTAAATCCTCCGGGCGGCGGCGGCGGGGACGAGGACGAGCCGCGCTCCGCCCGCTCTTCGCGGCGGCCGCTGCCTCGTACCAAGTTGAGGCGCGGCCGCCGCTGCCGCTGCGCTGCCGGGCTGCCGGCGGCGGCCGCTACGGTCACGGGGAGCCGGCGCCGCCGCTCGCCGCCTCGCTCCGCGGCCGGGGAAGCAGCCTCGGCCCCCCTCTTCCTGCGGCTGCCGGGAGCCGCGCTCCGGGCGCAGCGGCGCGGTCACACGGAGCCCCGCGGAGGAGCCGCCGCCGCCGCCTCCCTGGGCGCCTCGGAGCCCGCAGCTGCAGCCCCCCGGCGGCGCCCGCTCCGCATGCCCCGCGCTCCGCCGCTCCCGCTGCTGCCGCCGGCGGCGGCGCCCCCGCCCGCTCTCCCGCGCACCACCGCTGCCGCCCGAGCCCCGCTCAGCGCCGCGTCTCCATCGCCGGCGGCAGCGGCGGCGGCGGCGCGGGGAGGCGGGACCAGGGAAGGGGCGGTGACCGCCCCGCGCGGCCCCGCTCCGCCCCGCCGCTGCCCCGGATGTGCGGGGGTCGCCGTGGCGGGGATGTCGGTACCCGGGGCGGGGGTCGCTGGCGCGGGCGGGAACCGCCGCCCATCGCGGTGCGGCAAAGCCGGCGGGCGCCGGTGCCCTCGGTGCCCGCCTATCCCCGAGCGAGGGCGGCTGCCGCTTTGGCGGACTCTAGTGCAACACGTATCGACCCGAGGGTCCCTGGCTGAGGGGGCTGTGCGGCGCTACGAGCGCGGCCCTGCGGGCTGCGGGTGCGTGGCTGCCGGCCGGCTTGCGGCTCTCCGCGGTGTGCAGGGTTTGTAGCCGGCGAGCAGGTGTGGTGTTTTCCTGTGTCATCCCTGCTGCGCTGGCACCTGCTGCACCCGCGCTTACGTGTGCTTTAAAAGTAGGTCTGGTCCGTGAGGACGTGCGAGAAGCGCGTGGCACCGGCTTGTCCTTCCTACGCCTTGTGGTGGGGGTCAGCAGCAGCTCCCAGCTCCTTGCTGGGCCACGGGTGGCTTTGGCACAGCTTGTGAGCTGTCAACGCGGTGCGCGATGTTGGGACGCATGGCTGAAACTAATGTTGCATTGGGTCATTAGGCTGCAACAAGCCTCTTCTTAGCAGCGGCCCCTGGGCAAGGAAGCATCAAAATGTCACACGTGTGCCCTAGAACCACGTTTGTGTACTAAGATTATTCAATACAGCTAGAAAATTACTTAATGCACACACCAAGATATATTCTGACAGTTGAATTCTGGGAAGTGTTTTATCTTCTCCCTAATCTTAAATTCAGCTTTTTAAAGTTTATAGATCAAAGTTTGTATGCCCCCTTTAGAAAGTCTAACTTGCAAAGTTTCAGTGAAGAAAACACTGGGTTTCCTTGACGAGTGAATCTTAAGTCTCTGAAATGATGTATAACTTTAAAGAGGTATTTGTTTACAGAACCCTAAAACCACGCTGTGCTCATTATAAACATTTTTAACAAGTTTCTTGGCAGAAACCCTATATTCAAAATTGAACTTAAACAGGGAAAGAAAAAGAAAGTGTGCAGACAAAGTTAGGTGAATGGTGAACATATGTCATACCAATGCCTCACAATTCTCTGGCTTTGCTGGTGCTTCCATTTATTTCTCTCTTCAAAGATCTTTGTGTTCAGACACTGACTGGTCCTAGCCCTTTACCCACAACACACTTAAAGTTGCCCAATGATGTTTTTATTTTGTGTAATCCGAAGAGTGATTTTTTATTCTCTTTGCAACATCTGCCAGTGCTACTTGCTCTTGCTGCCCTCCAAAGTAACTCAGGCCTTTTTAAAGGAACTTAGGTTTCTAACCATTTGTTTGGGATGCTTTTTCTTCAGACAAAACCAGCAAGTTCAGAATCCTCATGTTACCACACAGATCTATTGAGAATGTGTACATAGTTTGTGAGGCAGCATACAGGACCCTGCTTCTCCATATATTTTGATGTATATTTTGAAACTATTTCAGGACCAGCCTCTTTAAGCAGGAAAGTGAAGGCAACAGCACAGTGGTTGCGCTTGAAATCCATCTGCCTTTTCTCCCCTTACTGGGGAAGAGTCAAAAGAGCAGGATGGATTCCTGAGAAGACATCTAGCCAGGGTGTACTGAGGGTTAGACTAAAAGGGGATTTGACTAATATTGACTGAAATAGTTTGAATTTAAAAAAGAAAAAAAAAAAAAAAGAAAAATGCCTAAAGGTGTAATCAGATGACAGAGTAAACATTCCTGTGAAAATACCAGGGTAGCCAATGCATAAACAGTAGGACAAGGAGGCATTCTTTGCCCAGCGGAGAGCTCTCACACATGTTCACCTTCAGTCAGCTGAATGGGACTCCTTGTGCGCTTAAACAACCTAAACGTTTGACCTTTGCTCTATTGCTCAGCTGATATATCCACTAGGGAGTGTGTACTGCAACAGGTAACTTCCCTGTGAGAGGTAATGCACACAGGAACTGACGAGCTGCCTTCATTTAGCATTTATAGGCTGGGGACTAAATATGTGTGTGCTTATATACAAGCAGATAATACAACGAGTATCAGACTCCTTTATGCAAAAAAAAAAAAAAAAAAAAAAAGTGTGTTTTCAATTTACACTGAAAAATTTATCAAGAATGATCTATTGTATGCAAGCAGCTTAACGCTTGTTCTGTTATGATTGATGATGCCACAGGATGTATCCCAAGTCCCTCTGGTGGAATGTCTTTATGACACCTCAATTATCTATTCTATTGCACTGCAGCCAAGTCCAGGGAACCCACTTAGCAAAAATGTTATTAATTTCATGAAAAGAAAAAGTCAATGTGAGATGTCTAGATACAGCCAAAGACACTTTCAGAAGTGATGTGAATTCACTAAACTCTGTAAATAAAAAGACATAATTTTGGAGTAAGTGAACATTCAAAAATTTAGTTATAATTTAAGGACTAAGTTTATAGCATTTGTATTTAGAGAATTATACTGAGATTCAGGTTTATGGATTGTGGAGCACTACTAAGTCAACTTTGTAAAATTACTATTGGAGGCATCTTTTACAACGCTTAAATCTCTAAGTCATGAGAACAAATAAATTCTTTTAAAAAATCTGTGTGATGGTTTGTAATTGTAGTCACTGCTAGCCTTTTGATTTCACAAGAGTCTCAAATTCCTCCAACATACATACCGCAGAATTGCGTGGAGGGAAACAAGAAAAAACTTCCAGTACTTTTCTTGCTTTCTTTCATTTTTGCCCAAGATGAACCACTCCTCTGATGTGCTCAGACCCCCACAAAATACCAGGTCTAAGGAAAACAGCAGAGGAGAATCCCCTGTGTAATTTGCACTACAGCAGGCGCTAATGGACACAGTTCCCTGCATAGGTCTCCACCCTACATCTGCAGCCCACCTACAGCTGCAGAGTTGTGAATTGGCCATGACAAATGCCAAAGCTGCCAGATGAGGAACTGAAGTTCAGGATAGCTACAAGGTAAGTGGAATCATCAGTGACCAGATCCTACAGGCCAAGGTATGTGTTACCATAATTCACATCAGCATGTGACTTGTGTCCTGAGTGTCCTGAGGACAACAGCCAGGAGTAGCCTTGCCAAAGAATCCTCACAGACTGGGTTTTAAATACTCCCCAGCTGAAGGAGGTCACAGTGTCAGGGTTTGGCAGTTTGCTGCCTCTGAGGCAGCACCCCATTTGAACTGAATGCAAACAGGCAGCACCTTAGTGGAGGTCATTTTGCACTCATTCAGTATTTAGATGGTGCTTAGAAACCTTAGAAATAAAGAGTATAATTACGTGCCAGATACTGTCCTCTTTGTCAAAAGAAATAAATATGTACATACTGTCTTCACATCAAATTTTGGGAAGTGTTTGTCTCACCAGAGCTAATTACCTGAGGAAATTGGCATTTGTTGTTGAGGTTGTTATAAAGGGTATCATAAACTAACTTTATTATAGTAAAAGTTGAACTATATTTGCATTATTTCCATCACATTGTCTTTGCTTTACAAGCTGTCTGAAATAGCTGTTCTTGGAAGGTCTCCAACAAAGCATTCTCTTTGGGGCTACTAACTGCAAATAAGATTAAAGTTTAATATGTCTGGTAATCAGTTTTCTTTTAAAGAGTGCAATTTGATTTCTTATGGTCAGCTGGGATCCCACATATCCTCATCTCCTCTGTTTTTCAACTCGCTGCTTTCAATAACCCAAAAAGGCACTTTGCCAAGAGATGTCCTTTCACCACTTTTCCTGAAATGGAGCACCATCTGAGAGGCAGTCATACACTCCAGATTCCCTGACTTCTGACTTTTAAATGCAACCTTTTTTTTTTTTCCCCCTTAAGCCTGGACAAGAACAAAGTGCTTTATGTCCTCCATTTGTTCCCATGACATGCAGTGAATAAAGGTGGGTAAAACTCCTTTGCTCAAAACCAAACAGGAGCAGGTAATTTCTATACTCCTCACTCAGATCATTGATTTGCTCCAAAAGAACTGTGGCTGTACTGAGAGGATTTTCCTTGATAACAATTAAAACACCCTTTGCGGCAAATGGCAAAAAGAAAGAGAGCACCACAAGAACTTATTTATCTCTCAAAAACCCAGTCCTACCGCCCAGCTGATCTGATCTCACCTGACTTTTAAGGATGGGAGCAGGGAGCAGCTGGGATTTGTGCTGAAACCCAGAGGGGGGGTAAGAACACTTCTCACCTCCCAAGGTGAGGAGTACAAAGGTCCCAGCACTCTCACTTCCCATGAATGCTCCCTGAGCCCACGAGTGCACAGCCCTTGTCTGCTTTGCTCCTTTGCTGGGAAGGACTAGAGGAGGAACAGGTCTTCTTCACAGCACTCCTTCCCCTATATTGGACTGGAACTAGGATGCTGTCCTGCATCTGGGGAGAAAATTAAGGACAGAAAAACAGTGAAACTGGACCTGCAAAACTGGGCTGCATAAGCCTAGCCCTTTAAATATCACGTGGGTTTGACAGGCTAATAATTATTAAATTATTTGGCATCTTGTGCAAGCTGCATAGCAGCCACACGGTGCTACTGGCATCTATGCTGTAATATTGTACCAGTGAAGGGTCATGAGTTAGAGGAGACCACGAATCATTAAGCAAAGCTTTTGATAAAAGAGCACACTGTTCGTGACTTCTGCAATTTTTTTTTTCAATATTCCTAAAATTCACCTTGACTGATACTATACTTTTCCTATTGGGCCTATTGGAGGAAACCACCAGAGGACAACATCTTTAGACTGTTAGTTCTTCACTGGGGGATAGTTTCTCAAATCCCAGTCCTTAAATTTTTTTTTTTTTTTTTTAACCCTCCTATTGAACAGGTTGCCCAGAGAGGTTGTGGAGTCTCCCTTACTGGAGATATTCAAGAACCATTTGGACACACTCCTGTGCAGTGTGCTCTAGGATGGCCCTGCTCGAGTGGGGAGGTCAGACCAGACAGCTCCCTGTGATCCTTTCCAACCAAATCTATTCTGAGGTGAAAACAAGCTTTCACATATCAGAGCATGTCAGTATATTCATCAGTTTGGTTGTCAGAGGTCCAAGAGGAACAAGTTTGCCAAAGTAGAAGGTTGCTTCTAGATATAAACATTTCAAAGAATGTAAACACCAGTTTTCAAAACATTGTTAAAAGGTTTTGGCAGGTATGGAAGTACTTCCATTTCCATCTACATTAAACCTGGAACATATTCATCACTCTTACACAGCCTGTTGTTATTCCATATGTCATAATTTGTTTTGATACTTATTTCTAAGTTCTATAACATGAAAAAAAGGCGAGTCCTGTGTTTCTAGGCCATTTCTGTCACAGCAATGACATGTTTCAATATATTACAAAACCCTTAATCCACAGCTATAAAACTTGGATGTTCAAAAGACAAAAGAAAAATAACTATTGCATTTCATTCAAATATACATACGACCAAAAGGACAGAAGATTTATCACAAACAGCTCCAGCCTTTACAAAGCGGTCCCATTCTGGAAGAAATATGAATGCGCTTTCTCCCAAGAAAAATAGAGGCAGCCTGAGGGCAACATAAAGGTATAGTAAACTTCTAAGAGATGAAGTCTCTATTTTATTTTTTACCACAATAACTTTATGTTATGGATAAACAAAGACAAGATATAATTTTATGCAGCCATTTGAAAGTTCATAAGCCTGGCTGAAGCAACTTTTCATGAGCAGCCTTAAAAAACAACAGTAAAACTAGCAACTGTTTGCCTGATACACTCTCGGGTCTACAGGATAGTAAGGTCTGTCTAACACCACCAGCTCTCCCTGCAGATGGGATCCCAGTGTTCCTATTTCAGCAGGATGTTTTTGTCACTGACTTAAAAATAATAAGAGATTAAAGCGAGAGCAGATACTAAATATTTTCACATAAAAGCCTGTCACAGATTTCTCACCCAAATGCTTCCATCTATCCTTCACTATTTACCATCGTTGTTCACACAGTGGGTCAGCGGTATAATTTTTTGCCAAAAGTGAAACAAGGCAATTTTGTAGGAGATACTGGAGGCCACTTGGAGACCAATTGCTTGAAGGAGTAGGTACCTTCTGAAAAGGGACTGTAAAAGTGGCACCCGAGGCTTCTACTTTGTCCCTCGATGGCTTTTTTAATAAATAGGCTCTGTTTATCACATACAGAAGAGCAAAGGAGAGGAAATGGGCTTCCCACAGACAGGTCTACAAAGCGAAGTTACCGTCTGCTTCACACATCATAGATTAAGCAGAATAAAAAGGCTGAATTCACCAATGTAGAGATACACTGCATCATTAAATTATGCCTTCAGTGACAACTGAATAGTCCATTTGCCTTCAGCAGGTTTCTAGTGGAGGCAATGATTGGAACTTAATAAACAGTTGTGTTAGAAAAACGCTATTTGTTATATATATGGCTTGTTAAGCACAAGCAGCAGAAGAAACCAGGAACGTTTTTTTGTTACAAGCATCAGAAGAAATTACTGGCAGATAAAGGAACTGGACTGATATGACAAAAAATACACTACTTACCACTCAGTTTTCAGGTAGAATTAGCCCTTAAGATGTATTTGGTAAGCTTTCCATTAGACTGGTATTCCTAAAGTATGCATTGAGTAGCACTCCAACATGTTATTTCAGTCTAAGGGCTCCACCCCTAATCTAGATTCCAGTTTGATTTCCCATCTGGGTTTTAAAAATTATTAACACCCACAACAATTCAATTGTTTAATTATATTTGCCATTTACCTAAATGACATTGCAAGTGAGCTACACCTGCACCAATGGATGCTTTGGGACAGACCAAAGGTGTGTCTAACTTCATATCCTTTCTCTGACATCACTCAAAATGAGTACCCAGGAAAATATTACAAGGGCCGCTACAAACACATGGTGACACCTCCCCAGCTTCCAGCTGCACTTGTGTTTCCCTTTTCAATGCAAAGGTGATTTGAAGTTCACTTGTTTTCTACAGCTTGTAGGAGTCTGCAGAGGCAATAACACTGAAGATGATCCTTAGCTACGTCTCTCCTAAGTACATGCCTAATTGAAATGTACTGACAATATGCAATTGCTGCAGGTGAGCTTTGTAGACAAGCAAGCTGCTGGCAGAAGCAAAAGGCAAACATCACCTCTATGTTTTAATTCAGTTTCTTCATTATGATCATTCCTAAACCATGGGAATCCACATACCTTCCCTAGGGGTTTGATTTTGGGAAACAGTGAATGATGTGTATGTGGGTCAAATCATTTATCCAAAGTATAAAGATGCTTTTCTGTAAAACCAAGGAATAACCCATCACTCAGATTTCTTAGTTAATAATTTTCAAGAATTAGAAAGGTGTCTAAATTTTTACAACGCCATTCTTATTATTAAATCCTTCTACCCCACAATATCAAAGTATATACAAGTATAAAATATTTGACTCAGGATATGTTTAAGTGATAAAGGCACTCTAACAACTTTCCTTCTGTCTTGCTGCATAGCAATGATCTTTGATCTTACTGTATTCACTGCTTTCCTTCCAGGCTTGCACTCATTTCAGACAAGGTGGATGAAAATCCCTCCACCTGGAGCTATTTCAACGCTTACTGCCCAATTCCTAAATCCTGTACAGGAACAGAGTGCACTGTGGCTGAGCACAAACCCAGGATGGAGGGATTAGAGAAAAAAAAATCCAGCACCTCAAGGCAGTACTTGGCAGCTGCTGTTTCAGCCCTAGAGCTACAGCAGCTGCCACAGCCAAAGCAGAACTGCTTGGCACAGACAAAATAAGCAAGGTTTGCCTGACGTGCTTCTTCCCACCTTGTGGCTTGCCTGCATTTTTTAACTCTTCCTTTATGTGACGCAAATAGTTCTACCTGGAGAGTAATCTTGTGGATACAAAACATAGACTATCTTCATCCCTATTACACAATACAGCCACAGAAACCTCCCCTATATTTCCCCCAGCCAAATATTATTCTAAATTAAAAATAAACCACATTATTTTCATAAATTATATATTAAATAATTATATATTCTTATACATTACAATTATATATCAGAAATCCTAGCACAGGTGGACAGTAAGAAAGATCCTTTCCTCAAATGTGACAAACATGGAGACTGTGTAAGCAATGAGCTATACTTTTAGGAAAAGATGAGAAAAAGATTGAGCATATAGTCTAGAACCAACAGAGCAGCATTAATGTATTTAATTCTAAATGAATCTATTTTCATACCTTTCTTTTCCTCCAGTCTTTTCCAGAAAAAGGTTTAACTCTCCAGAGTGCCATTTCTGAGACGGTTTCCCATAATGCAAAAGGGAAAAGTCTATGAGCTTTCCAATATAATAATCGAGCAGCAGATGTGTGTGAGTACAGCTCAGTAAGTAGGTATTTCCAGAGAGCTTAGATAAAGTGCTTAATACAATGCCCAAATACCACAAGTCCCAGTGGGATCTTGAGGCTTGCTATGGAAAAGAGACAATGGAAGAAAGTCAAAGACAGTGCAGGAATATGATCTTTCCTTTTTGAACCGTTTCAAAGTCCAACAGCCTTTGTGTGAACTTGTCAGTCTGATGCAGTCAACAGAAAGATGCAGCATGGGCTGCGGCCATGGAAGGTAAAATAGTACCTGCTCAAGATTATTAACTGCTTTCCAGTTGTCCTGTACTAATTCTGGGGCTAATCATCAGAGTCAGGAGTAAACACAATATTATAATTTCTAAAATACTGTTTTAAGGTTACACCTTTGCATCTCAAAAAAAATTAGCTTTTTGCTAGTCATCTCAACTTACACAAGATCTGACTTTTATTAAATATTGGGAGCATTGGCATTAGTTAGTGCAAGTATTATGTGAGTAAACACGTACATCCCCCACATTTTTAACCTGAGGTTCTCATAGCTTTTGCAGATGCAACTGCCTCAGTCCCATTCCTTTTAGACAGACAGCTAAGCTCGTGTCAAGGCCAGGAAACACTGCACTGAATCCTAACTACACTGCATGTGACCCTGTAATGCAGGGTGCAACCCTGTGACCTCCCTCACTGCTTCTCGGGAGGCAAACTGGGGTCTTGCCTCAGGCTGTGAAGCAAGTCAATGACATAGTACCAAAAGGATTCAAGGTCTGACCTCCCGCCCATTCCTGGGCTACGTTATTAAGCAATGCTTCTATTTTGTTACATGCAGCTCACTTTTCATTACAATGTATCACTGTGTAGCAGAGTTTTAACAAAAAAACTTACTTTATGATTTTAAGTATCCTTCTTTGGATAAAGAGAAAGGCATTTTCTTTGAAAATACACTCCCATCTTGCAATGTAAGTGTTAAATCTCTAGCTGAAAGACTATTTATGATCTGCATAGTTATTCTTTCAGGGTATGACATCATCCTCAGCACATGCATAGCCCAGAACACAGTAAATTATTCTTCCTGAAAATTCCTTGCATTACTCTCAGATTGTTAAACATCACCCAGTGGCAAATTAGTAACTGATGTCTCTTGTCTGAAATTGATTTACATGCTTATTTCTTTTGTTAACTCACTGGGGTCTCTTACCTTTTGTGTCTATAATAGAACTAAGGATGTAAATATTTTAGGATTGAGAGAATAAATTACTCTAGCCTATTTGCTGTTTTCTAAACCTGTACTTATTTACTTCTTAAAAATTACTTTTTTATCACAAACAATACTCTTTCACACAGTTACACATCCTCCGGTATTACCTCAGATGCAAAATACAATTTTCTACCCAACCTTTGATGAAGGACCAACTTCTGTCCATGGCCACTCTCCCTGACTTTGAGAAAGAGTGACCTTTAGAAGTTAATACTGTTTTATTCATCCAGTATCACTACTCCAAGCAGTTGAACATTATCAGGATGATCTGAGGCCTCTGAAAGCAGAAGGTTTAATCAGAGCCCCTCATTCAGTCTTTGGAAGTATTCTTCAGAAAGACAATACAGGCTTAAAATTGATTTCTTGCAGGACCTGTGAGAGAGAATAAGGAGAGCTGTAGAGAATAAGGAGATGGCACAGATAGGAGTCCCATGAGGAAAATCACTTTAACCTGAAGAACACTGGAATTCCCGAAAGCTGAACGGTGATGAAAGCAATTACCTGAAAGCATAGGCAGTGTTTTGATGTTTTTGCTATTGCCTTTTCTCCCTAGCTTTTGGAGTTGTCTTTCTCTTAGTTCCAGTAGTAAAGCCAGCACCTGCAGTTTGCTGTTATCTATCAGCTAAGCAAGTGGCCAGTATTACCCTTTTGTTATGGTGGATCATGCTTTTAGTCTGAACTGTACTGTCTGTAATGAATCAAACAACCTCGAGGGCAGAGTCCTGCATATGGCAGAGTTATTTACTTCCATGTAAAACATGCCTTTTTAGGCACAAGTGCTGTGTGCTGCTTCTAATATCTGAACAGTGAGGAACTCCTTGTCACGCACTCAAACAGAGCAGGTAATACCTCCCTTTTAAAATTTCTTTCAGCTATGCTGTCGGTTAACCAGAGTTTCTATTAAATAGGCAGATTTGCCTTCCCTCCTGTGTCCAGCAAAAGTAACCTGCTCTAGTGGAAGGTGTCTCTGCCCATGGCATGGGGCTTGGAACTCACCGATCTTTAATGTCCCTTCCAACCCAAACCAGTCTGTGACTCTATTTTTTTGTTTGGGCTCTCACAGTTAATCACCTTGCTACCAAACAAAACACCCCAATGTTCTGAACAGAGCCTTTAAGAGGATTGCTGTTCTAGAGACACTTCTCTATTTAAATTTGAATGAATTTTTGGACATACACAGACACAGAGGTAAAGAAAGGAAATGGACAAAACCAATCATTTTTCTATTTGAAAACAAGTTTTCCTGCTGTTCTAGACAGATGGAGAGGAAAAAATACAGTACTTAATGAGGTGGGACATATTGTATGCCTTGACAGCACTGCTGAGCCAGAATACAATTTTTTAACATGAAAACCAATGCAGTAGATAATGTGCCCTTCACATACAGATTTAAAGTGAAAACCACTACACAAATCAACACATCTCACCTAATTTTCTCATAACATAATGGTTTTATTGCCTACATTTGTATTTATTACTGCTCCCTCTTCCTCCCATTTCCTACCCCACTCTTTTTTCTCAAAAGAGAAGATAACAGATACTAGCAGAGTAACCCTCAAGATAAAAACACTTAAGAAACCATGCACAATTTCCCATTAATTCTTTCCAAGCATGCTCCTAAAGGAATATGGTCAGGCACTGTAGCTTCATAACTGAGCTCTGGTCAGTGTGAGACATTGTTTTTACACTGCTAGAATAGAAATGCTGCTCTAACTGTACCAAAAAGCTTACAAAGTTTATAAACTTTCAAAGTTTAGAAATTCTCTGCTGTCAAGGTTAAATTACCCCCTGCTCTGAAAGCAAAGATTGAAACCATCTGGGAAGCAAAAAAAAATGACTTTTCAATTATCTAGAATGAGCTTGTGCTTTACATACAGCTTATTAATAAATATATAACCAGACCACAGCAATTCTACTGAGCCAACCCAGGCTGCAGAACATTTATTTTAGGCATGTGATTTGGGAAGCATGAAGAAAAGAAGGCTCATCCAGGGCCAGTGCAGTCACTTGGAAGAATGTTGTTAACTTGAATGGAGTTCAAAGGACTCTGATGGGTAAGAGCAGATACCTGTGGCTGCCAGCATCAGAGTTAACAAAAGCTGTGATCTTCCTTACTTACTCCCAGCTGCAGGGAAGCCAAAGTTACCTTGACTATCAATGCTCACCAGCAGGATGGAATCTTACTGTCCAAGATTCCTTCCTCTCTCAAAAACCCCAAAGAAGACAAAATCAGATGATCCCTGGAGCAGCACTCAAAAATGTAGCTTTTGAAATTTCAGAAAGCCAACTGAGATTCTTTAAATGTAATTTTGGAATAACTCTAATTTAATTGTTGTGTTTTGCCTCAGCGTTTTTGTGCCTATGTGTTTCAATTAACATTTTCAAGCCAAAACCTAAAAGCCTTTTGCTGTAAGTAACAGTAGAAGCTAATGTAAAAGCTAATGGAGACTGTTCTTACCATTGAATAAGGCACAAAGGAAAATAAGAGCCCCAAAGAATTTACCATCTAAGGGCTCATTAAATTCAGTGGGACTACTTCCAAGATTAAATGAACACTTCTGGGCTGAGTATTTGTGAGATCAGTTTCATATTGCAGATGTAAGATACAAAACTTCCCCTTGAGACTGGGAGAATAATTATGCATAACAGGGAGGCATGTACTCACTTACTGTACTCTATAGCAAAGCTTTAATGATAATAAGAGAGCCCTCTGAAGTCTTCTTACACACACTCATACTTCTGCATGTGTATATATAGATGTTTTATCTTTTTATACATATATTTGTGTCTGGGTATGTGGCTGCCTGTCAAATAATATTGAAATCTCAATATATTCACATATACATATTTATTTATTTGAATCCAAATTATCACTGCTGTATGGCATATAGTGTAATAAGAATACATAAGCAAACAAAGCAAGGGGGCAGTTAGATACAAAGTCTTTCACACAGGTGAATTCTCAATTCCCATAAGACATCAGAGGCCCCACTTCCAGTTTTAGAGAAATATGATCTCCTTAAGTACATGAAGTAATTCCTCTTTCTGCAGGAATTCTAGCTCCTGCTACGGTCAGTGGAGAGTTTTCCTCTGCTTTCAAGAGGAATCAGCCTGGGCCTTGCTCCACCCAAACAGAAATCACTCAGACAAGACTATGGTGCCCTGCTGATGCAGGAGTTACATATTTTAAAGCAGTAGATAATTCATGATCACCAACAAAGGAAAAAAGCTCAAACAACACAAAAACCACACTCAACCAAGCTTATTTCTGCTATGGATTGTTTCAGATGTAGCAAAATTCCCTCTCTGCAATCTCATGTATAATTTCAAACAATCAGTTAAACTCTTATGAAAGAGGGAAAGTGGGTATTGGCCACTGCTTTGGGATTAGGCAGTTTAACATTCTGGCAAAATATAAGGATTTAAAACTTAAAATTACACAGGATTATGATCTGCAGGAAAACCCTTACATCCTGCCATGCTGTTCAACCTAGTTTCTGGTATTCATATTGAGCTCCTACCAGGTGGGGTATTCTGGTTTTTTGAACAAAAATTTGGGATTTACGCAAACATTCCTGAAGTACAAAGAATTTTTATCTTTTTTAACAGGAGACTGAAAAGTGTCTACTTGTCTGCAAATTCACCATTGCTTCAACAGTTAAAATCACATCCCATATTGCCCTCATTTAATCAAAAGCCACTCTTAAGTAAGTAAAAAGAAGTGGCTTATTGGTGTTAGCTAAAAACAACATTAAACAAATAAAAATAAATTAACAGTTCATTCAAAATTTAATATAATTGGAGTAGACTCTTTTCTCTAGACTCTCTTTTCTCCAAGAAACATAAAGAAAATACCATCAATTTTCAACAAGCATTGGCAGAGCACACATTTAGAAAATCACTTAAGATTTCATCATGGCAAAAGCTAGATAGCATCAATATTTTAGATTCTGTAACATCTGTTTACAGTCGGGAATTTTTTCTGAAGTACTATAAATTGGCAATTGTTTATCTACAGTAATGGACTCAATTACTCCTACCCCAGATTATGCAATAAGCATATTCAGTAACTGAGATAATTAAGCAACACACATATACTTTGAGCTACAGCAAAGCCTTGCCAGCATTAATTCTGCCAAATCAGAAGACATGCACACATTGCAATGTCATTTATTCACACTTCATTTTTCAGTACTGTGTCCTTCACTGTTTGCTTCTGTAATGCTAATGTACTATTGCTTTGCAAATAATTAAAATTATGGTCTGACCACATGCAGTTTGAAGAAATTAATGCATGACCTTCAACACCACACAGAAACACATACATGCTAGAAAACAAGGTTATGTGGCATTAGGGAAACCACTACACAAACTTACACACATTATAAAAGTCAGCACTCTAATCAAAATTCTAAAAGACACCTTTTAATTGCACAAAGCTCTGTTTGTTACAACCTTACATTGCCGAAATGTTTGTTTTTTGTTATTTTAAAGTCACCCTCAAAGTCTCAATTTAACCACCATAATTTGTCTCCAGGCTTTAAGTCTGTCAGAAATAGTCTCTATTTCCATTAATTTTTCTTTTTTTTTTTTTTTTTTTTTGCAGGCCCAACACTTAAGTTGCTGATAGCTGCCTTTGAAGGCCTAAACCTCCTTAAATTTACTAAATCCATGGCAGAACAAAAATGCTTCACATCACCAAACTCACATTATCTAACATCTCTTAGAACTTACTAATTGGGAGAGACTGAACGTCACTGCAGATTAATGCACCTCCTTTCAGTTTGAGCACCTGAGTTGAATCTAATCTGCACAAAAGTGACTAAAAATCAATCTAATCTGACAGTGGTGAAATTATTAGGTATAATTATATGCATTCTCAGATCCTTAGCCGGAGAAGACAAATTCCTTGAAACACTTCAAGAGAGGAATTTAAATATTTGTAGGTTTGTTGGTTTGGGGTTTTTGTTGTTGTTGTTGTTGTTTTTGTTGTTGTTGTGGTTGTTGTTGTTTTTTAATTAAAAACATGCCGATAACATTTTCAATCATAAAAGATGAAAGGTGATCAAGACAGTATCTCCTGTTCATATCAGCCCTCAATATTTGCTACAGGAAACAACATATCTCTGTGCCAGAAGTGTGTTGGAGGAAGGAAGGAATTGGGGGAAGGGAAAAACCTTGAAAAGTACTCAGATGCATCGTTTTTAATTACCTGAAAATGTGCATTACATTTGTAATGATGGGCTCTTTTCCATTAAAGTGAAAGAGATCTTAGCTTGCTCATATAATGACATAATCTGCAACATTTCTTGTTTGCAAAGGGTTGTATATATCCACCTAATACAGGCAAGTAAACTCAGCCTTTTTACCAAATTCAGAGTAATGGACACAACCTGAAGAGCATAACCCTGACTTGAGGCTATTTTTTCTTCTTCCTCACTCAGTTTGCTGAGTGATATTCAACTACAAATTAGAAAATATAAAAGACAATACACCTATTTTTGTCAATAATCTCAGCAATAACACAACACTAAACAGTACCGAGAAAAAAAAATTTAGTTTGCTTCAATAGGCATGATTAGTACTGAAAAGATACAAATAATTTTGCAAATTTTTTATTGTACAACATGACATACTCAACAGCACACAGTTAACAATGTTCCTCATCAAAATCTTTCTTCAAGCAGTAAAATCCATCCAATTAAAATGCCAGAATTACAAAAACTAAGACAGAAATGATGAAATAATTGTATTCTGGGCATTAAAAAGAACAGCAAGGCCGTGTGTCAGAACTTGGAATGCGACAGTGGGATTAAACCAACAAATTCGTATTTGGTGAAGAGAATAGTTTCTCATGTCAGAGTTAATCATATTGTTTGCTACTACTGTCTTATTTTTATTCCCAGATGTACATGGGCAGTGGAAATACAGATGATACAATCTATCAGGATTTCCAGAAGGCTTAAGGAAGTAAAGGACCTACCAAAAAATAATGAAGGCTCTTGTACAGATAGAGAATTTTTCAAAAATAAAATAAAATCACCTACAAGAATTGGGGAAGTAAACAGTCCTCACAGAAGCCTATCCTGGGACTCACGCTGCTCATTGTATTTATAAGAAAGCCAAAAAAGGAGATCTAGCAAGGTGGCAAAAGTTGCAGATGCCACTTCATTATTTAGGGTAGTGAAGGTGAGGGCTTATAATGAAGAGCCACATACAGACCTTATGTGACTTAGAAATTCAGCAATAATCCAGCACAGGAAATTAGCTATAGACAAACAGTTAAAGATACACAGGAGAAAAAAGGTGTTCAAATTTCAAATATGCAATAAGTTGACCAATATTACTCAGGAAGAGAGGCCTTGAGTTTAGGACAGCAGATTATTACATAAGCTTAAAGCTCAACAGCATTACAAAAGAAAAAGAAATCACTTATTTGAAAAGGAATTGAGAATAAAACAGAGGAACATCTTTTTGCTACCTATACAGTGCCTGCATCTTAACTTCTGTAGGCATTTTGTTCTCTGCACCTGAAAGGATGTAGAGCTCAAAATGTTCCAAACAGGGCAACAAGGAGAATCCAAGCATCAATTACCACATAATAAATAGCTAAATAAGCTAGAACTTTTGAGTCTAGACACTGAAATGGTTAAGAATGAATAGGGCAAATATTTATAAAGTCTTTAGCTGCAATGGAGAGGGTGGGTCTCTAATGTCTGTCTAAAAGAACAAGAGCCAAGAAGCACTAAATGAAGCTAAAAGGGGGTCACATTCAAAACCAAGAGAAAGTTTTTCACACAGATGATGGAGATGCAAGAGCTTCTGGTTATGGACTACCATGAACACGAAAAGCTCAGACTTGTTCAAGGGGCACCAGATAAATCTGTGTAACTGGAATCTAACAAAAGCTACTAAATACACAGAAACCATCTACAGAAAAGGTATCATTCTGTGTAGTCACCCCGTTTGTACAGTATTCCCTGCACATCTGCTTTCAGCTCCCACTGGGAGGGTGCACTGGGTTAAACAGTCTGACCCCGTCCAGCCAGCCTCACATTCTCACCGCTCTGTGTGAAAGCACATGCCTTTAACAAATAACCATGGAATTGACAGAATCACAGAAAACAGAACTGCAAAAATTCTTGAGAGGTCATCTAATCTACTCTCCTGTCTCTGGGTAGAATCAGTTGTGCATGATCTTTTGTGGCAGACGTCTAACCTGTTTTTCAAAACCTTCAAAAGCAAGCTATTCTAGTGTGAAGCAGGCCTTCTCTGAAAAAAAGCTCTTTGTAATACAACCTGAATCTTCCTTGCTGCAAAGTTAATCCCTTTATTTCTTCATTGTTACAGACACACAGAGAGACGGTCCCTCCCCTTTTGCAGTGGCCTTTCATATCCTTGGACTTGTCTACCAAAACCTAGAAAGAAAACCCAAGCCCTCTCAAACTGCCTGTAATAACTGAAAGAAAAAACCAAGAATCATTCCTTGCAAATACCAAAATTCCTCCACATATTCCCATGTGAGTGCATCACAGAAAGTAACAGATTGTTCTAGTAGGCACATAATTAGTAAAATAAACCAAACCCAAATAAAAACCACAAACACACAAACCCAAAAATGTGTGAAGTCTGGTTAGTATACAGAGAATGGCCTATAGCACATAATAAACTGAGTCCATCTACAACAGGCACAGAGAACAGGTCTTCCTTTTCTGCAGGAATCTCCTCCAGTCCCCTTCTCCTCCTTATGCCACATGGGTAACCCAAATTTGCAATCACTCTTCACAGACTACACTCCCTAGACCTCAGAGCATTCTCTTTTTCCCTTCAAGAAAGACAGCAAAGATTTGGATAGAGTCCAGAGGTGTAATGCCCAAAGCTAGACACAGCATCCAAATTGAGCCTAACCAAAGCTTTGACAAGTGAAAGGAATACAGCGTGTGCCTTGCAGGCTTCCTGCTTGTGTGACGTGTGTGTTTCAGGGCACTGCAATCCCGCTGATTCATAGCCAGCTCATAAATCACCCAGGCTCTGCAATGCCTTCTACTGCAACTGTTATCCACTCATTTTTACCCCAGCCCATGATTTATGTAGGTCCAATGATTTTCTTTTTTTTTTCTTTTGTACAGAACAGTTTCTGCTTAAGAGGAGATGATATTTTCAGGAATTTTAGCTTTGCACTGATGCTAAGCAATATCAATTTGCTCCTCTTAGTCACTTCACATGAACTGTAAGGATTTCCCAAGATCAAGAGGTGAGACTTCTAGAAATCACCGGCTGTAGAAATTAAGTGTGAATTTGTTTTTGTCTGGGCCGATTTATTTACATATGTATATATATGTAAATAAATAAATAAATAAATAAATAAATAAATTTTTAAAAAAAAAAAAAAAAACCAGAAACATTTTCTCTAAATTTTAATCATATGTTCCAACTGGGGTCCTCTTGAGCATCTGCACACTTAGTTAAGGCTTTCTTGTCTATCCAGTCACCCAGTTTGCACAGTAGCAACTCAGAGCAGACACCTTGGCTAAGTCACTGGGTGCAGCCTGACTAGTTCAGCATATACCAGAGTGTTTTATCTACCATTTGAAGTCCTAGTTAGCATTTAGGACAAAAACAAGTGAGACTGACAAACAACCACCTAAGTCAAGATGTCATCAAGTAGATGTCAAATCTTGGTTGAATTCTGCATCTTCACCTTTTGAGGTTTTTTCTTGCATTGAGAATTAATAGTGAGCAAAGCAAATAACATCCACAAATTGCCCACTAACAGTTAGAAACATCGTTGGCATTACTGACTTCCTCAAATTTTTATCCCAATTGCAATAAAAATACCACAGGCTTAATGTACAGGCAAATGCAAAACTACTACAGAATTAAGAGTGCTATAGCACCAGAAGACTTGCTCTAACAAGCAGAGATGCATGAGCTAATCCCTCTGACCAATTTATTCAGTGACTTCAACCCCTCTTCTGTTAATGAATTCAATGGGACGTTTTTATTTCTGTGAATTTATTCCTTAGAATTATTAATAAATTAATTATATAACCACGCTCAGTCTCCACATTGCTTGAAAACTAATAGCCATCCTACCAAGATCTTATGTTCATAAATCAGATTACTTATTCAGCTAATCCACATTTTTTTTCAGTCTACAAACACACAGCATTTTCAAGGTGGTTACTACATTAAAGATTATGCAACTGAGTATCATGACATTTTTATCTTTCTTAGCTGAGCATTTTGGAAGTCAAGAACTCATTCACATGAATAACTGCAGAAAACATTCATCAGACTCTGAATGCAAACTAAAGAGGGAAATTCTTAACCCATTTTCACTTGCAAAAAAAAAAGATTAAATTTAATATGATAAACTAATTCATAAATCTTTGAGACAGTACCTAAATATGCTAAATATTGCATAATAATTCATTATCAGGGATATACAGAATACAGGATTCCATTAACTTGCACAATGGCCAGTTTCTTCCTTTCATACTGTATGCAAGCAGAATAATGTTTAACATTGAAGTCAAATACTATATGTAGTTTGTTTTTTTTTCCAGCACAAAACTCCATTTTACCATAGTGAAACCTCTATTAAACAAAACCTTTTGGGTTGGATTTCCCTTGCCTACACAGTATTTTGGTAAAACCTGCCAGGCACAGCAGGAATATGATTTTTGGTCAGTAGTTTACACTTCAAGTAACAACACTGATAAGTGGCAGGTGTCCTACCAACATAACTTTACTTGAGTTTGCAGCAAAAATTCAAGTAAAGTACAACTAAACTGCAAATAGAACAGCACTTTGACTCTTATTGCTCATTTCTGACATGTCAAATTTGTCACATTTTAAAATAAACTTTGAGAAGGAGAGGCTACAAGGAAAATGACAAAAGGCATTTCTAAAGACCTTGCTTCTCTTTTTGTGTTACTAAGAATATAGAAACAGCTTCAGGAAGATTGCATTGAACGTTAGATATTTGATGTGTGCAGTAAAAAGACCTTTAATATTACCCAAGTAGTCTCCTTAATCCACAGTTCAAATACCTATTTTAAAGGCATTTGGCATTATATTTAAACAAAGCTAGTGCAGTGCCTGCAGCTGCAAATTGCAGGGAACAAATGCAAATCACAAGAGTTCACACTGCAGGCTCTGAAGTCATCAAAGCCTCCAAGTACTTTTAAAGAATAAGGTACAAAACACCATCAAGACCCCACAAGCTACCCTGCAGGAATCCATTGCTTTTTACCTGACAGAGCAGTGAAGATAAGAACTTCAATCCTTCCTTTTTCCAGAGCCTCTATGAAAATTCAAATGACACCCAGTAGACACACACACAAACAAAAGGGAAAAAACAGTTGTTGTTTTTATTTTTAATACAACTTGAGTCTTTTTAAAGAGTTAAAACCTTAAAATTATAGCACAAATTGCACCTGTGCAACGCTGCTAAAAATGGCTAAATTAACAGAAAACTTGTCTAAGTGTGTTGGATACCGTTGCCAGGAAATTGTAATGGTACAAATCACTATGTAACTATCACTAGGAGCTATTTCTTAACTGCCACAACTCCCTATCTTCATTTCAAGCTACTGTCGAGTAAAAAGTTATCCCCATTTTGTAGATACAAAAAAAAAATCCCCCAAAACCCAAGAAGAGGTTATGTAAGAATTCTAACCCCTTCATTTTAATTCAGTGATATATAGAGGAATTATACATATTCTCTTCATTTTAGCTACCTGATAATCTTACAAACTGCAATATAGCCAATCAGTAAAGCCACAGACAATTTCATTTTTAATCCACCCATTTTTCTGTGGTACAGAAGCAAGAATTGCAAGAATATTGAAAGCTAAACGGCCAGGCAGAATGTAAGTCGGATACTCAGAGAGTTTTAAGTTCAAAGCTCAAAATAGAATAAATACACAGTTGCAGATACTAGCCTTTTCCTTTTGATGGAGCAGAAGAATACCCATGCATTTGGTCTGAAAGCATCCAACACATTTGCTCCCAGGCAGCCTGAATGTGTCAGTCAGAAAGCCTCCCACCAGAAACAGACACTCCACTGGGCCAGCTCACCGGTAGGAAGCGAGCTGGCACAGCTCTCTATTTGCTGGGAAGCTGAGCTTGGGGCTGGGGCAGGGAGCAGCTCTGACTCACACGGCTCCTGGGGACCTTGCTCTCTCCACTCTGCTTATCCTAACTCATGCTAAAGATACTTCTGTTGGCTTTCCAAACATTCTTTTTTTTTTTTCCTCCCAGCACTTTCTTCCTCCATTAAAAAATCGTGAGGCACCCACCACCCTTCATATGCCTCAAAAAGCTTCATGCTGTAGTAATCCCCTCTGCATGATGAGAAAATTAACACAGTCAATTTCCATCCAGACAAAGAGCAAAAAAAGCCCCACTATCCTAACCAAATGAGAAAACCATAACCCCACCTCACAAACCTGGGATAGGAGCCTAGATCTTCCTCCCTTATTCAGGAGATTCCTGCATTTCCCCCCAAATATTACTGAAAAAAGTACCAGGGGCCTTTCTCGCTCACTGAGACTATTACAAACAGGCACGTGGGCGACTAGTCACATCAAAGAGCACACAAAGTTGTTGCTGAGCTGTATTGCATTTTCTTACTAGCAAGGTAGCATATAAAAAATGTACCTTGCATACCAGTAAGGGAAAGGTATTCAGCTCAAGTCAGGTTCAAAATAAACAGCAGGAAGAGCCAGGTTAGAGATTGCAATTTGCACTTCTTCAGATGAGCCCTTATCTGTATCACAAAGCAACTGCTTATTTAAGTGTGCAACAGGAACCCAGCAAGATACATATGGCACTTACTCAGCAGAAAAAAAACCTCTTCTTTTTTAGCAGGGCTGGCTGTGGACAGCCACTCAAGGAGCGGGGAGAAGACGTCATGCAACTCCACAGCCCAGTTTTTCATCCCTAATGCTATTACTCATCCCCTGCAGACATCCTCACTATTTACATTGCCATTGTTCCTATTGCTCAATGAGTTATGAGTCTTCTGGGATTGTAAGTGAGGTGGACTGAGAACTGACCGGACAGTAGATCCCAGAGGGTCATAATCAGTGGCACAGGGTCCAGTTGGAGGTCTGTCACTAATTGTGTTCCCCAAGGTTAAACACTGGGCCCAGTATTGTTTAACTTATTCATCAATGACTCAGGTGAAGGAGCAGATGCCTCCACAGCAAGATCACTGATGACACAGAGCTGTGAGGAGAGGCCAATACCCCAGAGAGCTGTGCAGCCCTTCAGAAGGACCTCAACAGGGTGGAGAGATGGGCTGAGAACTGTCTGAAATTCAACAAGGGTAAGTGAAGGGTCATGCACCTGGAGAGGAACAACCCCAAGTACCTGCACAGGCTGGGCAGTGACCTGCTGAAAAGGTCAGCCAAAGCTCTGCGGTGAAGGACCTTGGGGTCTTGGGTGACAACAAGCTGTCCATGAGCCAGCAGTGTGTCCTGAGGTGCATTAGGAAGAGCATTGCCAGTAGGTTGAGGGAGGTGATCCTGCCCCTCTACTCAGCCCTAGTGAGGCCATATCTGGAGTGCTGTGTCCAGTTCTGGGCTCCTCACTACAAGAGACATGGGGCTTCTGGAGCAGGTCCAGGAGAGGACAACAAAGATGATTAAAGGCCTGGAGCATCTGTCTTTCCTTGAGGAAAAGCTAAGGGATCTTGGCCTATTTGTCGTTGAGAAGAGACAACTGAGAGGGGACCTCATCGATGTCCATCGGAATCTGAAGGGAGGGATTGAGAATGGAGCCAGGCTCTGCTCAGCGATCCCAAGCAATAGGATAAGTGGCAACGGGCAGAAACTGATGGACAGGAAGTTCCACCTGAATATGAGGAAGAACTTTACTGTGCAGGCAACCAAGCATGGAAAAGATTGCTCAGAGAGGTTGTAGAGTCTCCTTCACTGGAGAAGTTCACGAACTGTCTGGACACAACCCTGTGCCATGTGCTCTGGGATGACCCAGCTTTAGCAGGGGCTTTCACCAGATGACCCAGTGTGGTCCCTTCCAACCTGACCTATTCTGTGATTCTGTAAAGCATTTAGTACTCAGTAAAATTCCATTGTACTTAATATTGCTACATAGGCCTTGTGATTTTTTAGTAAACCAATTGATAAGAATGGGTACAGATAAGAACATGCCTGGCTAAGTGCTATTTAAAAACTTTCACTGATGCAGCACGTTAATTCTCTGCATGATTCACTTGCATTAAAGAAGCTCCTCTCAGTAAAAACATCCCTGTGATAAGGTATGCTTCCTATTTAATTGGGCATGCCCGGGAGCTGAGCACACAGCATGTGCGTGGGAAAGGGATGGGACCCAGCCCTGGGAACGAGAAAAGGCTGAGTAAGACAAGATCAACATTTTGAGCACACAGCAAAGCAGATCTGGATTTGTCAAGGGACAGCTCCTCTGAGATTCCCAGTGCCCCTGCTAATTCCACACTCAGGTCACCATTTTGAGCCTGTGAGGGGAGGCTGTCAATTGAAGCGAGAAGAAACATGAACTGCAGAGCACACACAAGCCTGAAACAACTACTAAGGGCAAATGCAATCCAGTTTACCAGTTGGCTTTGTGGTGCTGCTGGCAGCCTGCATGCTCAGACAGAAAGACAGCAGCTACAGTTGGGAAGGAGAATATGGGACTTGGATGTTTGTACAAGACCCTGCTTATGCCCCTGGAAAGCAAATCTTGTCCCGCTTTTCTGCTACATACACAGGTGCCTGGAACACAGCCTGGAAGTCCAGGCTTTTGTCTTCAACTCTCTTTCAGGCCACCTTCAAAGCTTTTGTTTTACACAGCACTGCCTGGCACCCCTACTGTGCCCACGCTCAGTCCTCATTACAGCACCGTCTATAAACGTGACCTAATTTTTATGCCTGAATACCAACTTCTTGGACCTCTGCCTCTCCGCAAGGCATGTGCTGGGACAGGATCTCATGCAGCTGCAGCTGGAAACCTAGAAGACTTGCACTGCATAGAAGTAGCTCAGGCAAACATGGCAGTAAGTTGACCAGCATGTTGAATGCAGGTGCATGCAAGCATAAAGCTCAGAAGTTTTCTCAGTCATCAAGAAGCTTAAGAACTCTGCAACATCACATCATCACCAACCAGTTCTCTTGGGCATGGTGTGAAACAGCACAGGCAGTAAGAGGACTGTGAAAACTCTTTAGAGCACAGTCCAAATCACCTCAAATCTATTCTGGTATGTTTCTCCAGTGCAAAATTATTCCAGGTACCAAGAAGAGGAAAAATCACTGGACAAGGTCATTATCCATGCCAAAACATTGCAGAAGCAAACAAATCTGTACTACGAATTACGCAGACAAGCAATCAACATCAGCTAGCTGTAGTTATAGCCTGAAATTTTTAACACTAACAGTAATAACTTGCAACTTGTATTTTGAAAAGTTACACAGTTGGAATAATAGAATTGTCAAGGCTGGAAGACACCTTTAATATCATTAAGTCCAACTGTCAACCAGGCATTATCTCTATAACCCCTAAACCACTAAACCGTATCACCCAGCGCCAGATCCAACTGCCCCCAGGGAAGGTAACTCCACTACCTCCCTGAGAAGCCTATTCCAATGCCTAAGCACCCAAACAGTGATTTTTTTTTTTTTAAATATCTAATCTGAATCTCCCCTGTCTCATCTTAAGGCCGCTTCCTCTGATCCTCTCACTGCAGTCATGGTGGAAAAGATGGGCCCCAGCTGACTACAGCCCCTTTCAGGGAGCTGTTTCAGTTCAGTGTGGCCAGTCACACTGAGCACTGGTTCAGCTTGACAGAGCTCACCATCTGAGAGCTGAAGGGAGCAGTTAAACCCCTCTGCGTGTTTTATCGAGGCAACTGGGAAAAAACCTGACACATTTGAGCCTCGCACAGCATTCTCATCGTATAAGGGCCTTTTGAATAAACTTTATCTCACTTTGGGCAGGCCTAAGACAGCGACTGCCCACACAAACACAGCGCAGTGTTCGCACGGAGGACTCCACTGCTGGCGCCGCGCGGGAACAGGGCCCCATGTCCCAAACCACAGCCTGTGCTCAGCCGCTCCCACACAGCTCCTTACTGCTCATCTCCCAAACGACTGCAAAGGCCTCTACGCTATAAATGACTCAGACCCAGCATCCTTTCCAGTCCCACTCACCCTCTGCGGCGAGAAACCCCACACCTTGACACAATTTACCACCTCCCACGCACGTGGGCTACCCCGGGGACAAGTCTGCCACCGCAGCGAGGTCTCTGAGAAGGGGCCCGCACCACCACAGGGTAACGAGGAGGCGGCAGAGCTGCTTCCTACGAGACTCGCCCCAGGCGCGGTCGCTCCGGGCTCGAAGTCTCACAAGCGCCGGCCAAGCCCTCTCGCCCTCGGACACCCCGAGCAGGCCCAGCCCGGGCTGGCGGGGCCGCACCGTCGCCATTGCGCATGCGCGGCTGCAGCGCCGCCACTGCGGCCGGGGAGGGGGAGCGCTCCCGGCCCGGGCGCGGAGCGGGGCGGCATGGCGAGCCTGGCCCCCGCCGCCGCCTCATCTCCTGCCGGCGCCGCGTCCCGCAGCAAGAAGCGCCCGGCGAGCCCGGGCACCGGCGGCGGCTCCGCCAAGAAAAAGAAGGCGACGGCGCCTGGCGGCTCGCAGGTAATGGTGAGAGCGGGGCGGCCAGCGCGCATGCGCGGCAGTGACCTGCCTTTCCCCGCCCCTTCCCGCCGTGGTGGGAGCGTGTCCTGCAGCTCCCGGCCGGAGCTGTCCCCGATCCCGGTACCCGCGGCTATCCCGGGACACGCCGCCGCCTCCCGCCTGGCCTCCCACGGCCCCCCTGCCTCCTCTTCGCCCGTCCTGCCCATGGCCGCTCTGGAAGCCGCCGAGCCCCAGGGGAAGGCCGGCCGCTCGGTGCCCGCTGCGGTGTCCCCCGGGCAGGCGGGGCCTTTCAGGCTTCGGGACGCCGACTGTCGGGCCTTCCTTCACCCTTCTGTAGCGTGGAGGTTGTGTCTGCTCCCCGCCCTGTGTACAGCTGTACCGCTAGTGTCGTTCTTCCCCCTTCCCCGGCCGGGCGTGCGGCCGGATGAGGCAAAGCTTAACTGGGATGCCGTGGAAGCTGCGTTTGTGACCAGCGAGATACCGTGTGTGATGACACCGGTGTGTGGTGACACTTTGTGACCAAGCCTCCCCGCAGTTGTTCATTGTTCCCTGCGCTCGCCTCCAGTAGCAGCTCTGTGCGTGAGGTTGTTCTTGAGTTCCGTGCACACCCCACAGGCACAAACCTCTGACCCTGCGTGATGCTGATTTTAGCGTGAGGCAGCTGAGCTGTCGCGGAGGAGGGACCAGTGCTGGACGGAACACAACTCAACAGCTGCTAGGTCTGCCGTGTGCCGCACACGTGGCCTTCTCTCAGTTGGACTAGGTGGATAGAAGACTTGTATGTGAAATGAAAATGTAACCTCAGAGCCTAAGTTTTGGGGAACAGGGTCAATCAGGGAGGGAGAAGGGCAACTAATTTGAGTTTCTCCTAAACTCCAACCCTCCTTCCCGGGGGTGGTGCATCTTCAGTTTCTGCATCGTGCCACACCAGCACCCATCCCCAGCTGATGTCATCTGCCTCTTGATGGCAAGCTATAGGCCACACCACTATACAAATAAGCAATCACTCAAGTCGTTCTGGTTTTCATCTGCCTCTTGATGATGAGGTAGCATCTCATGCTCCAAAATTAAGTCCTAGAAGATGTTCAGAGTCAGTGTGTATGTGACATCTGTATAGACTTTAGATGGTGTTATGTCTTGGATTACTTCTGGAAAGATTGTGGTAGCTAAAGTCGTGAAAAGAGTTTTGGAAAAAATGGCTGTCTCCTTCCTTCCCCCTAGAAATGATTCTTCTCAGTAATATTTCATGAACTATAACAGTAGCATAGCTACAAAGTCTGCCTTACTGCCAGTTAGGTTGCCTGTTTTCACATGAGCCATCAGATCAGGGGAGCATTTATGCATTTTTCAGCAGATATGCTCTCCAGGCAAATAAAAGCCATTGTGCACACACGAGAGCACAGACACAAACTCTTCCTCATTTGAATGATGCTCTTGTTTTCACCCTGTAGCAGCTGCATGGTTTCTTTTCTGATGGGCTTATCCCTAGAACAGGGAGTACACACCATAGTGCTTAAAGTTGCTAACAAACTGCACCACAACTGTGAAAAATTACTGCCTGACATGATCATATTTGACAACTTTTTCAAGGTGTCATGGAGATAATGATCTGGATTTTCCAGCGTGGAGCGATCTGCTCTATGCATGTGTGTGTGTGTATGTGTATGCCAATGTAAAGCATTGTATATTTATATATAATTTAAACATGTGTAGAATTATTTATACTTAAAAAACTTCCCCACACCCTTCAGCCTCTAAAACTGTTTTCCAAAGTTCACACCAAACTTAAGCTTGTGGACAGCTTCCAGTGTTATGAGACAATCCATGATTTCTTACCCAAACTGTGTTTCAATAGTGTGCGAAATAAACAGTTTTTGTAATTCCTCTCACAAGTGATTTCAGTGGAGGAAGAAGCAATTTCTCAACACTACATCTAAGTCATCATACACATTCATTGACTTCAGCAGTGCAGATCAATCCCACAAGGAAAAGAAAAAAATGAGTCTCAGAAAATGTGTAACCTCGGGAATGGGACAAGAAACAGCTCGTTTTGGCAATCTCATTCAATATTGCTGACTAGCTCTGGAGCAAGCCAGTTCAAACAGAAATGAAACAAGGGCTTTGCATTTTTTGAGTTAGAAACATGCATCATTGGGCATCTTCTGCAATACCTTTTTTAACTATAATCTCCAGAAGTCTTTAAAAGCCGACAGTTAATTGCTGAGTAATATACTTTTTCTGAGTAAGGAAACCTGTGACACTGTGAAACACTGATTCAAGTCTGATGAGATATTCAGAATATAGCCAGTCAACAAGCACATAATGCTCTATTTTTTTATTACTTACCCAGTCTTTAAGTGGCCCAGTCAGTCAGGGACTAGGTCATCCAAGAATTTTAAATAATTTTTTTCTAAGTACATTATATACTGACTATCCAACCACTGAGATTTTTATTTTAATTTTTTAACTCCAAACAAGTAACATCCCTCTGGCAGTCTCATAGTTACACACTTTTCATACCCACCACAGGTTTGGAGGTCACTTTAGTTACTCCTTTGATCATTCACTTTCCTATTTAACCCCTTTGATATTTTTACAGCCTTTTACAGCCTATTTTCAGCCTTTTAGAAGCAAAATATATCATGCCATAGCTCACCATTAAACGGTTTCAATTTTAAATAAACTGACATCTTGAAACCAATGGAGAAATAGTGAATTATTTCCTTGGTTAAGTAGCAAACTGCAGGTAAGAGTATCCCTACTAGGAGGTCTAAAACTACCTGCAGGGGTCAGTTTAGCATCTGGGGACCCCCCACTGTATTAAATAGTAACTTCTGTTGAGAACCTTGTACTGGCCTGTGTGAAAATACACTTCACATTGTGCCAACTGTGAACATCCTCAAGTCTCTGATTCCATCTTTGTGAAATTAAACAAAATGAGATTTTTGTAAGTTCTGCAAATCACATACTTAGTTTTTCTCTTATGTGCTCTATGTCACAAGCAGCTATCACAATGCTCACCCTGAAAGACACGCTGGTCTGGTAAAACTAAATTTAAAAAATGTGTATATTTTTTATATAATAAATTTGCTTAAGCACAGCAATGTAATCAACTAGATTGAGTAACTGTGTATATCCTACAAGAAGACACAATTATCACACAGCATACAGATTTTTATAAACCCCATTTTGATTACGTTTCTCCAACATGTGAATTGCTATTTCTCTAAGATATGCCCTAGGAACATTACCAAAAACCATTCTTCATCTTTTTTCTAGAGCATGGTGCTAATAACACCGAGGTTGTGGGTTCAATCCCCATATGGGCCATTCATTCAAGAGCTGGAATTGATGATCCTTGTTGGTCCCTTCCAACTCAGAACATTCTGTGTGATTTGTGTGAGTTACCGACCCAAAGGTATTGAGTCATGCTTGTTTTGGAAGCACATTGCTCATAGGGCTTGTCAGTCATGTCTACAGAAGGAGACACATGGTTTTTTGGATATAATGCCTGTATTTACCAAATGTAATATTAAAAGTGAGTTTACAGGGAAGCGTGATTGCAAATTGATTACTTCACTTTCATTACCATTGCACAATTATTCCTCCCATGCTGTTGTGCCACTGAAAAATACCTCAGTCTTTGCTGTAGCCATGTTGAGGATTATTATGTATATTAAATGGTAACATTAATGTGTCAAAACCAATGCTGTGTAATGATTTACACAGCACCATTCCCTTAGATGTCCCTGCCCAGTGGTTCCCAATAGCTGCTCTACTGATTCAGCTCCATTTCTGGCTCTTGTGCAGACTTGTCTCCAGGTCTCCTGTCTCATTAATTACTATCACTTAGCCTGGGATGGAGTCTTTGATACTGATCTTAAAATGCCACCAGTTGCTCTACCTTAATGTTCAGACCATTATTTTTATAAATTATACTGCAATGGGAAGCTTTTAGAACAGTATATTCTAGATCAAGATGTAAGTAATGAAATAAAATGCTTGCCCATGACAGCTAACAATCTTTAAAGATAAAATTTGCAGTGACATAGGAGACTGATTTGGAAAAAAAGTCTCTGGTTTTGTCATGGGACAAGTAAAGAGAGAAAATATTCTAAATATTATGGTAAATCTAGATTTGCTTACATTACTTGTGAAACAACTTCAGACTTAACCTGGTGAAATATATATATTGATTTTATCTATAATTATTAATATTGCAGCAGTACTACTGGTATGTATGCTTAATACTTTCTGTGTTTCTCATTCTATGCTTAAAAGCAAAAACTATACAACAACGTTAGAAGATGAAATCAAAATGGTTTAAAGTTACCGTCCTCTTAAATGAACTCCTCTAATGCACAACACGAAAATAAATGGAGTGACTCTAAGATACAATTAGAATTTCATTTTTATTTTAGATGTATCTATATTATGATGCTTTTATATAATAAACTGAAGCTCATCAGATTTCACAATTCTGATGCGCAAGCTGTTCACTTGTTCAACAAGTGAACTTAAATGTATACATATTAACATGGTTAATGTTATGTACTCAAAAGCTGCCCACTAAAGGCAGAGAGGGCTTATCCTTGTACATAAACAGCACAGAATCTGACCCTAAACATCAGTAAATTTAATCAATTCTTCTGTTACGCTATTTTACCAAGCCTAGCATTCTTAGTAGGAAACAGTCAAATCAATTTAAAAATAACTTTGTTTTAAAGAGCCCATTTGATGTGGCTGCACTTTCTGAAAAACAAGTTTAGGGTGAATGAGTTTAACTATAGAATAAGCAAGTACTGCTACAGCTCCTGAGCTGAGCTGCTGCTCTCACCATGTTCTGGGACAACCTCCTAGAGGACCTTCTCCAGTGTGGCACAGTATAACAACTTTCTGAGCTGAAATTCAAAATTACCTGCTTACCACTTTAGATCTTGTTTACTCCAATCAGTATAATACTAAACTTATTCTAATTATTTTAATACTATTCCATATTTGGCTTTCTGCTACAGAAAAGCATGATTCTCCTTTGTAGCTGGAAATTTAATAAACAAGTAGCATTTCTCACCAATCCAGCTGCCCTGAAGGACAGAAGGAACCTGACACAGCATGATAATAAGGAGATATAGGTACATATCTATTTGCCTTTATTAAAAAGGTATCATGTCATTATGCTCTAGACTACACTTTTTGTTTTAAAACATCTCTCATCCTGTAAGGTTATGACAGTAATTGAAAATGTATGAATTTAACTAATGAAGCAGTTCCAGTCTGAAGCTACTGCTTGCCTGGAATTATCTTAAAAATACATTGTGTTCCCACAGGATGTTGATTCAAACCTAATTAAATTGATTTAAATGACACTTCCATTGGATAAAATATAGATACCATGATACATTGCAGGTGATTGCTAGCTACTGATAAAAACTGCTAAGGTGAGCTCTTCAAGTTCAGCCACTTGCACAATTACACCAAACCCTACCCAAGAGTTTTGGCTCTTACAAAACTAGCAGCCAGTTCAAAACAAATTGCCATGTCCTAACAAGAGTTTTAGCAGGCAGCATGTCAATTGGCAGAGCTATCCCACACATATTAACATACTCTGGCATCACAGTGCTTGTCATCAGACCACAGAGCGCTGAAAATCCCCCAGACCTGCAGTTCTCTGAATGAAGCTCTCAGAGGGTCACCGCTTACGTCTCCTAATCCTTTCACACTCTGCTCCACAAAGATACTTTCTGCAACAAAGCCGATAGTGAATAGCTGGAATACTCTTCCCAAAATACGTCTTATTTTCAGGCAGTCCACTGAGGAGAACACGGATTCTCCCGAAGCACCAGTTTTTGTCACTTGCACGTTTGAAGTTAAATCTGTTAAAAAACCAGAATCCCTTCAGTCCCTGATGGGGAAAAATGGTAATTAAAAGACAATAAGCAGGTTTTCTACAGAAATCTGGCAAAATTTATGTGTGTTTTAAGCTTAGCTTTATATTAAAAAAGGAATTGCTTTTACAGAGCAATCTAGGTTAAAATGGAAACTGTCAAAACAGAGCTAAGAATTAACTTTGCTTGACATTTATCACATTTTGAAGGCTTCAGATGATCTGTAATCATAAAAGTATGTGAATTTCTAAACCAGACTATGCCAATCTTCGAGCATTACCTACTTCCCCCAACCAAATGTGAATAGATTTTAGATTTAGAGTAAACGCAGATGTGTTATAGTGTAGAAAGGGAAAAGCATATGTGTATTGGCTTTTACTATGGGCATCAGTATGATGGTGTCATGATGTTTTTCCTCCACTTATCCTAGTAGACAATTTTAATCTGTCCTTTAATAAACAGAAAATAGAGTCTTTCTATGATCGCACCTAATTTCAGAATTCATAATAAACATGCAGGAAACTTAGAAAAATTAATAAAGATGGTTCACCACTTCTATCATGAGGAGATAAAATCAGATGGGTTATTTTTCTGAAAGAGAAAGAGCAGTCTAAAACACCTCATGCACATTCTTTAGCAAGACATTTTTTCTGGAAGGTAGTACTCCTTAAAAGTGATCTCAGAATCCAGTTAGTCCTATAAAAGATTCAGATTAAAAAAAGAAAATGTGCAATAACTTAACTGTCTAGATATTGCAGATTTGAAGAGGTGTCAGACTGTTTTTCACATTTTCCTAACATGCAATAATTGTGTCTGGTAGTAACTTCAATTCTTGCTGTAGCAAGGCATTGGTAGTTGTATAAATTATGTATTATATCCATTTATATCAATGTATTAATTTTTTATTAGGCTAATAGAAATATTCATTTATTAGCCAGGGAGGGTGGTGTACGCATTTTTCAAATATTCCAAGAAAACAGAATGGCGAGATTGGCTGTTTATTTAAACCTGTAGGAAGCCATAAAAGCTGTGACACTCCATGTTGAGAAGTATGCCTGGCCCTGACACAAGTATTCATATCCATGAACAGCATGTCTTGCCTCACTGCAAAGCACACCTGCAACTTCAAGAGGCTCAATTAGGCAAATATATTAGTTTCTCATTATCAGAGTTCCAGTCTCCTCCTATCTTCTTCCCTCTTATCCACCTCCACAAGTATCGGCTGCATGCTCCTGCTGCCTGCACCATGCCAGTTTTGGCTCTCCCCAGACCCATTCCCACTGACAAAGGTCAGCAGTCAGGACTTGCCAAGCATTCCCCCTCTCCTGGAATTTGCATTGTCTCCTGCTGCACTGGTGAGCTGCACTGAATCACAGGGAGCCCAGTAGCTGGGAGGTGTAGCACAAGGAAGAGGCATGACCATGTGGCGAGAAAAACCACTTTTCCACTACAAGCAACCTATTTCATGGGCTTTATGTACTCTTAATTCCGAATTTCATTAGTTGACTGTAACAGACTAAATGAAATGCTCGATCCAGTGTCCCTGCCTGCGGGAAGGCCTGGAAAGTAACAGCTTCGGCTGTCATATTGCTTGTCTGTCAGTCTCTAAGTCCCTTAGCTGATTCTGCTAACTGTGAGATGCCACCAAAATAAGCTATCAGGAAATACGTACTAGTCCTAATTCTACTTCTCCCTGAAGATTTAGGCAACTCATTTTACTTGGGATTCAGAACCATGAACGTCTGCCTTTTTGAAAGCAGATATTAAATCCTTCCTTCCAAAAGTAAGCACACGTATGCACTGATACTTGCTTTTTCTATCATCTGTCCTTACAAGTGCGTAATCTGTCCTCCACTTGAAGTTACCTGTTCCTGCCAGTGCCTGAGGGTATTCAAGCCCTCTTTTTGCCAAGCACACCCTAACCATGAGGCTGAAAGCAAGTCTGGAAAGGTCTTCTCCTCTATAGCCAAGGATGGAGTTTTTCTCTCTGTTCCAAAGAGAACAAATCCATAGTCTGGTAATGAACATGGTTATCAGAATGGTCTGCTCATGTATTTTAGATATTTGTTTGTCACATGTTTTGTCTTACAATAATTTTAATACAAAATACACAGTTGTGCAAACAGGGATCAAAAATAATTTCTAAACTCTTTCTAAACTCTAGACAAAAAGTGAAATAGTCATGCCATTTAATAACTTGTTCATGTTGTAGTAAAAAGGCAATACTGTTAATTCAAGAAACAAATTCAAAATGGATAGAAGGAAACTCTTTTGTGAGTAATACATACTTATGCTGCAGCAGAGTACATAATTTTGGGAGGGGTGAATATCTGTGGCTACAAGTCTTGTAATTGTCCTGTCCCAGTACTGGCTGACTTGGGAAGAAAAGCTGTCCTTGCTGATTAAAAGACCCTGCTTTTAAGGAGCATTTCAGAGAATTAAAAGAAAGTTACTTCTATAAAGCGTTGCAGGCCATTGCTGGGATTTACCACATGAAAAGAGACCCTTAGTATCATATGGGGCTTTTTATAATTTATTAAACAGAAAAATACGATTTGTTGGATATCACGTGTCCCTAATTTTCAATTCAACACACAAAATTCCGTGCTTCCGTGTGCAGCCTGCCTAATATGTCTATTACATAAAACTTGATATAATTAAAAAAGATAGCTCATTTTGCAAACATCTGCAGGCCTAGAGGTGAAACCCTCTACACAGAAGAAGGGCAAGAAAGGCTGAGATACTTATGATAGACAAGGTTTACAAGTATGGCTAGTGTCACTTAAATTGTACAGCTGGAAAACTCAAATCAAATTTCAGGCATTTAAATTTTTTTTTCACATTTGAAAGTGACAGCAACTCCCCAAGCTAAATACAGAACTACTGCTTAGAGTTTAGTTAGTTATGAATCAAGTAGACCATATTTGAAGAAAAGGTTATTGACATCTCAGGAGTATAGGGGATGTCCATCAGACAAGGGAGAAAGTATTGTGAAAATACTCATCATTTAGGATAAAGGAGGAGGGAACTAAAACCCCCTAGGAAACTGTGCAAAGGTTATTTGCCATAAAAAGTCTTTCTGTTGAGTCTGTGGTATATTGGTATGCAGTCCATCTAGAAGCTTGTCTTAATTTTCCAGATAAACAGGTACATTTAATAAAAGATGACTCCTCTGTCTAAAAACTTTGTTACATAAATGCCCTGAAACCAACAGGACTACAGCAAAATACTGCTGAATTGTAACATGCAGAAATTAGGGCAGTAATTAATGTGAGTTATATGACTGCTCTTGACCAAAAGAGCTTTTTGTTAATAAAACCAGTATTTTCTATTTTATACGATATTGATTTCTAGCCAAGGAGATGGAGAGCTGCACAGAGAGCTGTGCAATCTCTGCCCTCGGAAGTGTTCAGGATTTGCTGGGGCAAAGTCCCAAAAATCTAGTCCAAGGTCAGCTTTGACTGCTTTGAGCAGGAGGTGAGTTGGTGACCTCCTGAGACCCCTTCCAGCTTCTGTGATTCAGTGTTAGCATCAATTTTCAGATGTCTGATTATGTGACTAAGATGGGTGTGTCCTCTCCCTAAACAAACAGTCCTACTCTCCTTTCATAGGCAGGTTCAAACATGAAAATTACCACAAAAATCAATGACTACATTTAGACAGTATTCATTCTCCCTACACTGTAACAATGGTTATGTTTTAGTAGAACTGCTCTTCCCTTGAAAGGACAGGACAATGTTCTGACAGCAAAATTAACTGGTAAAGTCAACAAACTGGAATAGAACGCCATTTTTTCTTGATGTATGCACAGTGTGTTCAGGCTCCTCAAACCAACGTAGTAATCCTTAAGTTCATTGTTTTATTTGCATAGTCTAGAACTAGAAGTGCTTGTTTGAGTCTCACATTAATGACCTTGAGTTTTCTCAAGTCAGAAATTCCATTTTCACCTGAATTTTTGTTAGTAGGTTTTGTTAGTAGGTTTTGTTAAACCTACTTATTGCAGCCAGAATTGCATTTTGTTACAGCTATAGAATTGCCCTTTTTATCCTCATTCTTTTTTATCTGTCCAAAAGGTTTTTGTTTTTTTTTTAATTTGCTGAATAATTCATTGTGGGAAGTGTCTTAAAATAGGATCCTGTTCAACCAACCACAAAACATTAAATATTATGTTTCCTTCTCACCTACAATTGTGGATGTGATAGCAAAACTTCACTAATTCTAATGTAGTGGAAAAGTCAACTCTTTTAATAGTTCTGTTCTGTTTCAAGCAAAAAAGGCAGTCGGGATAGAAGTGTGTGAAGACTGAACTGTCTGGCACTTTTCAGATCTGCTGCAGTTCCTCAACTTCAATGTATGGTATCAGGGTGAAGTGCCACAGAACTTGCTTAGCTGAGTAAACAACCACCTACTTGTACAAATGTTTCTGCAGAAATATTTCAGAAATTTGCCTTGAAATTAGCTCTACCATACAACTCTCTTTTCCCTTTTCCTCATGAGCTGCCTCAAAATAGCCTCCAATAGATAGTAGTATTACCTTATTTTCATTTATATTAGAATTTGCCATATGTTTATTTTGGTTCAGTTGTCACGGGTTTCTTTCATTATCCAGTTAAATGTAGGTATCCACAGGATAATGCACCTACAGTTTTGCTGAGTATGGGAGACTGGTGTGCTATCCAAATCTGGAATGGTTGGCATTGAGTTTACTAGATAAAGGGAAGTTAATGCAGTATTCAGGGCATGTGCAACCAGTTTTTTGTTGGTTTTTTTTTTTTTGCCCCATAATATGAGAAAAACAATAAAGATAACAAATTTAGTTTGAAGAATTTTAAAGTCTCAGGTATAGCTTCTTTTCTTTTTTAAAAGACCTTTGGAGCATTTGATACAATTATTGCTCTCTGATACATTATGCCTTTGATAACTTTTTGAAGGTTTGTAGAAAGAATGTTTCTATTCTCAGCTCCTGTGGAAGTGCAATGCTTCATAGATCAGTGTACCTAACCTTTGTCTTTCTGTCATGGCGTCTCAGTATGGCAGCATTAGGTACCTGTACACTAATGGAAAAGCCTTTTTCCAAGTAACTTTAGACTGCAATGTACCATGGCAGAAGTAGTGTGGTTAGCAGAAATGAAATACAGCTAAAATTTTTATCTACTGAAAGTGACAAGAAAGACAGAAGCAAGTTCTAAAATGTGCAAAAAATGGGGAAAATGATAAAGTAAAGCTTTGTTTTCTGTCTTGGTTTACCAGCTAGTCCATAACATTTTGAAGGTAAAATTTAACTATTCTGATTCAAGTGTGTTTTTTTCCTAAGCAAAATTGATAGAATAGGAGCTCTGAAAGAAAGATACACCCTGTTTTCACTTTAAACTAATTAATTGCTTTTCTTTGAAGAAATGTTGTTTTGTTTTTCTTTGTTACTCAAATGTTATTTCCCATCAGAATGGATAATGTTTTACAGAATAAACTACAATTAGGAAACTTAGTGTCTTTTTGGGTTTTTCAGAATGAAATTTCTCATCAGTCATAGGAGCCAATAACCTTTTGCTTTCCTTGTCCTTGATTCAGTCACATGTAGATGAATGGACTTGGACCCTTCTCCTACCTTGGCTGAAGCCTTTTATTCAGCACAGGGATTGTGGTGTGCTTCCTGAGCAGCATTACAATGTTAAAGGCACATGAGCATATTGTAATCCTCCACTCTTTTCTCCAGAACTACTTTGACCTTAACTGTTCTGTATCAAATGATGTATTTTAAACTTTAAGATGCAGTTTAGCCAAAGTCCTTGACTGAACTGAATTTTTCTGATAAAGAAAGGAACACACTGGCAGTTTTTTTATAAAAATTCAATTGTGATTTACTGTAGCCTTTTTTGCTAGTATGCGTCCATCCATTTTCAGTCTTAAAATCCATCAATTTAGGAGACTTTTTTTTCTCTAGAGGGATCAAAATATTCTGTTAGCCAAGTCACTTTTACCCTTGATGAAAGTATGACCCAACACATGCTTTTGGATTTTATACATACTGAAGGTTTTAGCTCTAGGGCCACTTTGGCAATGCCATTCAGCTTATGCTTATGAATTTGTCCAAGTTGCAATTTTCTTAATAAAGAAAACTGTCAAACTTTATAAACAAGAGTAGTCCCAATCCACCAAATGAAATCTAAAAGTGAGAGATCCCTTGCAATTATTTAAGCCGAAGGGAGCTTTGTGGCAAATGCAAATTAAACCAGGCTTTTCTGGGATAGTGTGAAGCTATTCGCAGTTGTGTCCCAATTACATTTTATTTGAGGCTTTTCCCCACAGGAAATAGTATTTTTTTCCTTTAAATATCTGTAAGTTATAGAACTTCGCCTGTCATAGTACTTGAAAGTTTTTAAATGGGAAAACATATTTAGCATCTGAAATCTCTTGAGAAAAAATCCAAGCTTTTTACTGAGGCTTGTTCATCTTTTTCTGTGTTTGACTATTTAATAGTTTTGAAAAGAAGAAAGTAAACTTGAGTTTTTCTTGATTTTTTTTTCTTAAGTGAGCAGAACCATTATGAAAGGAGACCTTGTGTCATGAAATTTGCTATGTCTTTTTCCCCTAGGTTTTTAAGAAATGCTTGAGAGGTGGGGAATGTAATTAAAATCTTATTCTCCCTTTGGTTGCATTTTTAATTTTGAATTCAAACCCTCACACACCATAATAGAGCTTTGCATTAGGGTGTTTTATACCTCTATCAAAGTGACTAAAGTAATTAGTATTTTATACATTTTGGTAAGTATTTTGTCACTGGAAGCACCAGTGCAGGTGAATGATAATGGTTTGAAGCTCAGGCACTGACAGGACCCTAAATGAGAATGTCGCCTTTTAATCAAGAGCACTTGGAGTCTATGGTATTGAAATGCCCTACAGAGAGCATAGAAAAGCCATCCATCACTTTCTGACAGTCCAATCTTTTAGTGCATGAGTAAAATTTTATTCAGCCTTTCTGAGGCAGTTGGAATGTGAGATGTTTAACTCGCTTAAGACCAGCAGAAGTTTGAAAGCATAACATCCAGATTGCTATCTGGGCAGTGTGTGTGTCTTTATGTATTATCTTTATTTATTTAAACTGCAATTGAAACACTTTCCATGTCCTACTTCAAACACCTTCCCCCATACTCTTATATATTCAACAGCAGAGATTATATCTAAATGTTAGTCATATGTTTGGAGTTAATTTGCACAGTTGATTAACTCTTGATACTCAGTGGAAATACTCAGAAAGTCAGAGGAAAAGAATCACTGCTTTAGGAAAGGTAGGGTTTGTAAGTCTTGCACAGATAGCTTGACACGTGACTCAGAAGTCCTCTGGGGAATGGTTAGAAGAAGTGCATTTAGTGACACGTACTTGGAATTACACACTATTATTGTAATAGTCCAACAATGTAATTTCAAGCTTTGTGTTGTTATGTTTGTTTTTAACAGCCCTCTTTCAGCTTTCTTTATAAGTGAAAACAGCAGTAGCATCTGAGGACAATGTGGTAATTTAAGCAAAAATATTTTTGTTGTCAGGCCTTTGGGATATTTACTTTTGATAGCAGTGGAAGCAGAAACCTAAACCAGGACTCTTGTCTTTTAAGATGAGTTGACAGTGATGAAACCCACTGACTTAGATGGATTTACTCCCAATTTACACTGTATGCATGAATGACTTGCCAACTCTACTAGCTGCTTGAAGTCAAGGACAATGATCTACACTGTACTTAATAGCTAGTTACAGCTGGCTACTAAGAATCTCTCTTCTGTGTTTTTTTTAGCAAGTTCAGTTTTTTCAGTGCTCCATGGAACAATATTTGCCATAAATATGCAAAATTAAGATTTTTTTTCCTCTCTGGCATTTGAATCTCTCCAAGCTGAACTATTTGTTGTTCTATCCCAAAATAAGGTAGGACCTTCTGTGAAGGGAGAACATTCCTAAAGTACTGCCTTGTACTAGAAGGCTGAGAGAGAAAAAGTTGGGGAAATGGTACTGGGCTTCTTTTTAGTGAGTGGAAAGGAAGAGGGAAAGAGTTTTTCCTGCTGAATCCAAGAACAAGTAAAATGCAACCAGATGAGGAAGACATGTTTATACATCTTACTGAGTAAGTCTTTCCAGCAAACCCTTCTGTTACAGACGTGGATAGAGTTAATCTTGTTCCAGAGAGTGCTGTTTCTTCAGTTCTACATTGTTACTGAGTCTTCAGTGAGTTTGCTTTCAGAAATATACTATAGTAATAATGTTGGCAGTGAGAAATTATTTAGCCATCATTTTAACTTGAGCTTAAGCACATCTAATTCTGACACCTTTCTCTGTGAATTATTCCCAGCAATGTAAAGAGCTGAATTTTTGTCTGCCAGAGGGTACGTGTTCAAGTTTTAATGGCCCCTGTCATGTCATCATGCAAAGTTAAATGATTTAAATATTCAGAATGTGCAAGAGCCTGGGCCAGCCTTGTTATAGTGAGAGCTAATATATTAATCAAACAGCTTAATATATGTTCCAGTATGAGCAGTATTAGCTGGCACTCGGTTAAATAGCTGACATTCAGGATCTACTCCCAATTTTAAAAAGTCTGGTCATATCATCGCTTCTGTCATCTAGTGACATTCGTGCTCTGTTTCCACATGGCATTCTCACTCACTGTAATTGTCTGCTAGTGAAAATACAGGTATTATCCATCGATTTTATAAATTACCATTTTCTTCCCTGGCTGCATGCCACAGTTCTGTCAGGATATCACAGAACTTACACACAACTAAAAACCAAGTAAGTTTCTACAAGTTGGATATTGCTGCTTTAGAAGTAACTTACTACAGGAATAATTAGACATGAACCACTATAGAAGCTGAGTCAAAGCAACCTTGTAGTAGTATTGTGATTATGAAAATCAGCTGCCAGAAGTAAGTAGAAGTAATTTAAACTATTCATTGAATTTCACATACAAAGGTTGAAGACAAGTGGGTTCCTCAGTAAACTGGGTGCTTGGGGCCAGACCCCCCTTACTGCTTATTTTTCAAGTGACATACAGCACCCTCATCATCACTGTAAGACAGAGCCAGCATTTCAGAAATACTGAATGCAGAAATGAAACAAAACCAAATCAAAACCCAACATATGTAATCACCTTCATCTACAGTTCCCATACTCACTATATCGTTAACACTAGCAAATTAATGATTTGCAGAAAACAGAATCAATGTTTTCAGTATTGTTTTTGCATCCTTAAACTAGAAACTCCCTTTCCAATTCTTACAGAATTTATTTATGCATTTAAGTTTTGATTTACCAACACACTGTTCCATTACCTTCTGGTTTTAAATTTTGTTTTAGCACATAAAACTGTAATACCTAGTGAAACTGGCCACTGATGGTCATGGTATACATTCAGTGATGTGCAAATCCGTTCCTAAGCCATGACATGCGTGGTATGCAGTGACAGGATGCCAGAAATGCACGTATTTACATATTTGACTTTATGTTTCATATTTTCATGGAGGTTTTTACACATAGTGAAATCCTGTTAGTGTAAAATAATAAAAAATGTTATAGAATATAATCCAAAACTAAATAGGTAAGAAGTTTTACTTCAGTGTGTATCAGCTATTCTGTTGTGCAGTTTTAATCCTTGCTGGGGGCAGAAAAAAAAATTATGAGTGAAACAAGCACTTTCATAATAAGCTAATAAGGTATTATACTAAGGTATTTAATAGGTTTTTAGTACCATCACAGACACTCATACCAAACCCCACAATGCTGATTCCACCTAGAAATAGCCAAAACAAAGAATTCAGCTTCCATGGTCTACAGGTTTTGCTTGTCCTCTCTAAATAAAACCAGACAGATGGCGTGATCTTTGGAAGTTATGTGAAAACATCTGCGGTAGGGAATTTGGAACAAAATATATACAAAAAAATTAATAGATCTACCAAAACCTAATATTGAAAGTAGTATGTGAATAGGCAGCCTCCCAGTGTGTTTTCTTCCAGTACAGACAGCATATACAGCAGGGTCCAAACTAGGCTCATTCCTGGGGTTTGGCTTTACTCAAAAGAAACCAGTGTTAAGGTAGCAAAGCTTAGCTGAGGTCTCTTCCCCAGACTTGGCTGCTCCTAAAACAAACTTACTAGGACTCCCAAGTGTTTTCTGCAGGTTTTCAGTCTCTCTGAAATTTTTGCTGTCTACCAAGTCCTCTGCCATCTTTCTCCCTTGGGTGACTGTAACCCAGTCCTAGGACATAACAGGGAGGACAGTGTCCCACCCAGCAGGGATGCTCTCAATACTTGATAGATGGTCTTGTGAAAAGAAATGCAAAATAGAAGCTGATCCCCTCACTATTTCTTTCTGCTTTCCCAGGAGGGATAGAGGTTGCCAACCTGTCATACTGTGGTTGTAGTTAAAATTCAGCTAAAGCACACAAACACAACTTTACAGAGGGAATAAAATTGCACAAGTGATCCTGTAAGAAGTATTTGACCTGCTGCCTATGACTTTTAATATATGCCATTCCAGTCAAGGTTGCTCAGTGCCTGGGGGATGCTGGGAGGAGGAGGAGGAGAATGGAGAGGGGTAACATGAGAAGAAGTGGCAATATGGACTTCAGTGGGGATTAACAGCCACAGAAAGAGTTGCTGGGAGAGGATGAACATTGTTACTGGTGGCATAGCTGCAGTCTTTACTGCAGTGTTTTTATCCTAATTTGAGGTAAAACTAGCATAAGCATGTTCAGCTGTACTAAAATCACACCTTCATTTTCCCATGCAGGTATACCCTGTAAATGTAAAGCCACTCCAAAGTCTTTTCGCTATAATCTTCAACAGACAATGGAGAAAAAAATACTGCTTAGTGACTAATGTAGCACAAATTCCCTGTAGCTCTAGTTACATAAACCGCCATTTAAAAGACACAATTTAGTTATAAAGTGCATGTTAAAAGCTGCTCTCTCCTTGAAGTATATATTGAATTCCCCATAAAGATTGTTTACAAGATCAGTTAAAAAGAAGCTTTAAAGAAGCTTTTGAGCATTTCAGCCCATGGTTCCATCTTCTTTCTAGCGCCACAGCAAAGCATTTGGGATTATCCCAGGAGTCTGGGGGTGATGGAGTTAGCTAAGAGAGTGGCATGGTAGGGAAAATGTGCCGGAGACGGCTGTGGATCGGGCAGGAAGGGGAAACTGCCCCACACGTGACAGGGGGTTACAGCACACATTGAGCAGTGCATGTTCCCTGGTGACAGGCACTTCCTCACTGTGCTCATGACACCACCGTCACTTCACAGAACTACAAAGGGCATTTGAATTCTTCCTGTTTGTTTGTCCCAACACATGACAGTGAAGAATGAACTGTCTTCCAATCTAAACGACCAAGAAAACAAGCACATTTGGGAGAGATTTGTTCAACTGATGTTAAAAGTTAAAGATTACCTTTACTCCGCAGTAATTGTTCACTGAGGAATCTCTTTTCAGGCTGTAAATAATGGTTTGTATTATCACTGTATTATTCACTTTCAGGAAACATGTGTTTTGCAGAACAAAGGTAGATCCATATCCCCTGCCTTTAAAAAACTTTCAGAAAACAAACCTGAAAAATTACATTGTGTTTCCTGTGCTTTAAATCCTGATGTTTAAAACATAGGCCAGAGGGATTTGTAGATTCTAGAGGCACTTGCAGTTTGTGGCTATAAAGCTGCAGAGGGTATCAGCTGAGACTTCTGCAGGCTGCACAGGAAGAGCATTTCAAAGCTCTGTACTGCCAGAATTCACGCCTCTGTGCAATAGCACATCATTCTGGAAGCAGTGCTTCTGCTCAACTCTTTAATGTTTTTCCAGAAAGAAAAGCACATTAGCTGAGTGTCTCTCTGCATAGACCCACAGCTAAAAGTCAGAATTTTCACACAAGCAGTGCTGAGTGAGGGAACTGGCATACCTCTACAGTGTTTCTTTATCTCAGTTCCCAGTATTTAACTGGGATCATCGTACTCAGCCTTATTTGCTTCCCAGTCTGTCACAGGGCTCTGAGATCATGCTATCAGCTGCATACCTCAGTGGTATGAAAGCTGCTTTACAGCCCTGCGCACCAGTCTGTACCCTTTGCCTGGAAGAGGAAACCACTGCTCTCAAATTGTCCATGACAGATCTGGAGGCCACTGCTGGCATTATGTCTCACCAGCACTGGAGGATGACTTGGGTGATCCCATGAACAAAAAAGCAGCAGTTGTGCTCCATATCCTGCTGCCTGTGCCACCGTGCATCAACAAAATCCGGCATCAACACCGGATCAACACCGGCATCAACGAAATCAACGTCTCGCTGTAATGAGAGCTAGCCCAACTCTTAGCAGCTCTAATACCTGAAATCCTTTAGAGGTTGGTACGGAAAAGAAACAACATGTAATATTTGCATTCAGGAATTGTCCTGCCAGGAACAATTCCTTCCTTTCCTTCCCAATGCACCAAAAAGATTAGCACTGAATCCGCACAGAGAAAAACACTGAAGACAGTGAATGTAATATATAAATTCATCCAACTGCAGAAATTAAGGACTATATGTATAAGGAAGTTTCATCTCCTTTACTATTTAACTATTTTTAGTTACTAGTCACTGTTTTGAGATATTGTTGAAATTCTACTCCAAGCCTCTTTCATAGAAACCAGAATACTTAGGAGAAGATCACTGAAGGGACAAAAGTGATAAAGTAATTATCTGGAGGACTGGATTTAAAACCAACCAGATGGTACCAAAGAAAAGGCAAGAATGCTTTGAAGAATAAATCTGAGTGCTGATTCTTCCACTTAAGAGAATTTACACTGATAATGAGGAGTATCAGAGATAATGAATTCATGAAAAATAATCTTGTATCTCAAGCCTTGTCTTTCTCAAGACAGACTAATGTTTGCTGCTGAAATCTGAAGTGCTGGAAGCGTGCATGTGCAAGAATATACTTTGAAACCTACGAGCTCAGTGTATAAAGCCACTTTACTCAGGATTGATGAAGATATTTTCTCTGCTCACTGCTACATAATGTACATGTTTCTAAACATCCATCTGCATTTCTTCTGTTTCTCTGACAGTCACTGCTTTTTAATGTTGTCTGTCCTCTTAATGGAAGAATCAAGTTTAAGCTACAGACTTCAGTGTTGCTTCTGCTGATATTATTATGCCTTATCCCCTGTAATATGAACTTACAGAGGACTGAATATTGTTTTGAAAATAGATTATACTTATTAATATATTTTATTTTAGTAAGGCACTAGAAACATTGCTTTTTTACTTTATACTTTCAATATTTAAGACCTCTCTTTGCTATGTTGAAAACAGGCACTGTATAATGACTGAGGTATTTCCCCTAAGAAGGGTTCAACTTGCCTAGTCCCTAATCCTGTAATTACTTTTGCATGTATTAAGAGTAAAAGCACTTCCCTTGTAGTCACATGGAGAAGGATATGCTGAATCATGGCCTTTGCTATATAGTCTCAGTTTGTAAAGGTATTCCCATAAGCCACAAATAATAACAATCCTTTTTTCTCCTACTTAAATGAGTCTTGTATCAACACAAAAGGTTTTGAATGCAGATTTTTACAGGAAAACATTTTTTTTTCTTCAAAGTATTATTTCTCTGTAGTAATGTAAAAGAACATTTTAACCATCCACTCAGTAAATATTGACTTAGCTTTTAGCCTAGCTTTTAGTTCTCCAGGTAAAAAAAAAAAATCAAGGTATGAATTCATATTGACTAAACTGCCAAACTCAGTGGCAAAATTTGCATTGGCTTCACTGTAGATGAGGATTTCAAAGAAACATTTATGTATATAGCATGGGCTAGTTCTGGAAATGTGGAGATTTACAGCTCACTAACAAATTAAAAAAAAAACAATGTAAACTCAGCCATGCAGAATTACCAGAAATTGGTTAGACTCCACACAACTTTTTTAGCTTTCCAGTCACACATATCTTCTCCAACTGCTCTTCCTGCTAAATAAATAAACCATTAAGAAAACAGAGAAAACACCAACTAGCACCCATGTAGATTTTGTGAGGCTTGCATATAAAAATAATATATAATAAATTTTTTTTTCAGGCCTCACTTAAGCACAGCTGGCATCAAGGATGAATAAAATGATTAATCAATTTTTCTTTAGAAACTTGATGAAAAACCTTTTTATAAATTTTATATATTCCAGTGAATACTTTCTACAGAACATTCTAAAACAGATGCAGTGTACATTTCTGCTGTTTTGGGTTGCACATTCTATCTTGCACTTTGCAAAGTGAGATGAGATGGCTTTCATTAATACTGCAATAAACCCTATGCGGTTTTTACTCAGTAGGCTTTGGCCACTCTATTCCCCTCCTCCCTTTCGTGTGTCACTTACAAATTGATTGACAAATACTCTGTTTCATGCTTCTCCACTCTTGGCATGCAACATCTTTAAAGATTCAAAAGATATAGCAAAGCTAGAAAGGCAACAGGTAGGTAATACAGCAGATGGCTCCGTCTCCAGTTAAACTCGCTCAGAGTAACAAGCAGTAAGATTGTATTTTTTCTGCAGAGTGCAGGTGGAGAGGCTGTGAATGAAAATAAATTTCTGAACACAGACTCCAGCACAGGATCAGTGGAAACTACTGCCAAGCCATTACCATTTAAAGATCCAAACTTCATCGTAAGTATATTATTTTAACCATTTGAAATTCCAAACTTTTCCCATAAAACGCTAGCTAGGATTCTATTTAACTACGTTTCTAGTGTAAATATTAAGAAAATCAGCTTAACAGCGAAATAAAAAGTTGACAATTTTAAAGAAATTCACCTCAGTCCATGCCATGCCATAGTCCAAAGTGCACACACTGTTATAGCATGAAAGTGGCACTGGTCCAGAGGCAGAACTGTTATATTAAATTCTGGAACAGAGTCAGAAAACCTGTTAGGTCCAGGTAAGTGTGGAAGTTTTATGCTATGGTATCTCACAAACTACCAGAGCTAGAGAGGAGCAATTAATACCACAAATATAGGAATCCTGTGTTCCAGTTCCTAGTCAAGGCAGGCTGCAAAGCAATTGAGGTAGAAATTAGCCAGAGAGTCATTAGCAAATGGCATTTTGCTCCTCTTCTGGTCCCTGAAACTCTTAACAGATTTGTGTTTTTTTCTTCCAGTCATTGCTAGATTTAGAAGCAAAATGCTCTGTGCTCTCCAAAAGTCTGGCCTGCCAGCATTCAGAGTCATGTAAACACTGACAGCTGATGAAATACAGGCTCCTAAACACTCTGAGGGTTAAACTGGGAGAGAAGGTGAAGAACATTAAGTTAGTAATGCTGTGTTTGTTTTTGATATCTTTTTATCTTCCTGTGCCAAGGCCAACTCATTGGCACACTGTACAAATGCTTTCTAGACAAGCAAACTTCTCAGACTGCTGGTCCTAAGCCAGTACTTAAAAAGAAGGATTTTATCCCAGATTTCATTCTGTATGAACAAGATACCATATCCCACAGCATATAACTTGAGTAATCGGGCAACACACAGCTCACTAAGCGCAGGTTTGGCAGGGAGTATGAAATTAATCTCTGACATGCGAGACGCTCTACATCTGCTTTGCAGACAACTTCAGTCATGAGAGGGGCATTCAAACAACCATATACTTTACTCACTAATCCTCCAGCAAGCATCAGCATCTTTGAGAAATGGGGCTTATTGCAAAAGCTCCTTTTGTGCCCAGAGGCATCCCATGTAGCTTCCACATAGGATTTAAATATCCATGAGGCCTTGAGCTGATCCTTCAGTTCTTAGAGGATGTCACCATTTCCAAAGAAGCAATACTAATGTCTGTATGCTTGAAATAATAATGAATGTACAGGGTCTTTGGCAACTGCTGCAGAAATAATAGGCAGTTATAATAAAAACCATGAAATTGTCCTCTCCAATACAGTAACTAATTTGAGAAGAAATGCATTGAGTTTTAACTAGCATTTCATTGGTATGACCTGGTAGTAACAATTTGGATGGATTTTTGCTTCTTTTCTGCCTAATTTGCCTTAAAAGGAAGAAAATAAATCAAATCGTGTCTATCTCTCATATGTATGCCCAAGTTTGAGCCATTAGGCTGCTGCAGAGGATAGACTTAAGAGCGAAGAAGGAAGAAGTTACCTTTTCCTAAATTTTCTGAATAGAATTTACATCCCTTGGCAATAAGGAAGGGGAAAAAGATTTTCTGACAGCTGTGTAGAGCAATAGATACTGCAGAGCAGTAGCCCTACCTGTCCTAGCTCCTGCGTTCTCTGAACTTTGCTTTGTTCATTTGTGCTTGGCAATCATTGCCTTTTCATTGTAGGTGTGTGAGGTGATGCTCAGCCTCATTCCTAGGAGGCATAAGTTCATAAAAAAACAAAAGTTGCTTTTAAGATTACTGAATAAAATACCATTAGGCAGTGATTTGGGGGGAAATTAATGCAATAAATTTGAATTAGTAGTATGGTAGTACATGTAGTTTCATCTCATGTTGTAGCAGTCTCTGTTATACTGCAATCTTTAAATTACTAAGGCGTTACCCTAAGAGCAAATATTTGCTTCTATGTTTTAAATCAGATATCCATCACCAAAACCCAATGTATCATCAGCTCATAAACATATTTTCTGAATATATCTTACGTCTACAAAAAAAGCTTTCTCATTGAATCCTTCCTCCTATCATCCTCATCAATTTAACAGGTTAATTTATAAACATTCACATCAGCAGTGTGTTTGCAGAACTTTGCTGAGTTTCAATAAGACTCATGGGACAAAGAGTAATTATTAACAGAAATAACAACTCCTCCATTGTAAGAACATTTTCTTTTTCTGAAGTTAAGCTGTAAATCTGTATCCTTTGATCATTTAGAAGTAGTACAGTATGTTGTGCAGCTTCTCTCTCTGGAGGGACATAAATAAATTACTCTGTAGCAATCGCATTTGATAACTGAAACTGCCATTATAGTACCTGTGGCAAGTCTTCCATTAGTGTGCCTTTCAAAATGCAAAATTGTCTTGGCAGCCAACATTCTATTTATTATTCTTTTTCTATTATTCTGTCTCCTAGCCTTTGAAAGAAAAATAAAATTTCCAGAAAGTTTCTCATAGTATTCATTACATTTTGTGAGATCAGTTGTGTTTTCTACAGTAATGGATAACTTGTAAAAGAGCTAGAGCTGCACCTGTAATATGCCATAAAAAGCAGAGAGAAAATTTAGCTGTATAATCACAATTTTAGAAACAACTTCATAGTAATAAGTTCTAATGCGATAGGAAGTACATACAGAATCCTGTAATCTCAGGCTAAGCCTAACCACATTGATTTTCTATTTCCATGTAAAAAGCAGATTTTAATTTCCTTCAGTTAATCGGAAACATAGAAGCTTTGACACAGCCCAAAAAGCTTTGTTTTTGCTTGCAGCCAAGATTAAAGTGTACAGTATAGTAGCCTGCTGATGAAATAAGTGAGAATAACAAATGGCTCATGACAAGATGAGACATATCAGAAAGACTATGAAATAGAAGTGTCATGCTCTGAAATCGTATTCTTTATTTATTTTTTCTCTAAACACCGTATTTTTAATTCTAGCACTCCGGCATTGGTGGAGCAGCAGCTGGCAAGAAGAACAGAACTTGGAAGAACCTAAAACAAATTCTTGCTTCTGAAAGGGCATTGCCATGGCAACTAAATGATCCTAGCTGTAAGCTGCTTAGATGCTTTGCATGTATTTATAAATAATAGAATCCACACAAATAACTTTCTTTAAAACTAACCTAAATTATTTCATCAGTGCATGCAGTATCCTGCTTGAACAGGGTCCAGTAGTTCATGTAAGATTAGTCCAATCACACTTGTCAGCCCTAAGTGAAAAGTAGGGGAAACAAATAATTTGGAGTATTGTAGCAAAGTTCAAATACATTTGGGGAGAGAGTTTAATAAGGAAAAAGTATTTATCCAAACCAGGTCAGAAACCCTTATTCCCATGAAGTTTTGGTCACCTTTTCGCTGGTTATGAGTGAAAACTCTACACACTGGACTGTGTACAGTCCAGAGGTCTTCTGATGGATGGCTGCTGCTTGATTAGCTGTATTTGAGCAATTTTCAAATAGATTCTGCTAAGCCACATACCTGCAGTAGCTTAGACCTCAGCCCAAGCTTCCTATCCAGCTCCTTATCCTAGATTCTTGGGAGATTTAAATCCTACATCCCCTCTTTAGTAGCACAGCTGAAACTACACTATTAGCAGTGCTGATTAGCAGTCCTAGATGGTGTACTTCCACGGGAGCAGAGTTGTAGCCGTGGTGTTAATCTAGATATACTTCAAGTCTACTTGTAAAGTAGGATACTATTGAATGTAGCTGTAGGCAGAATGCAATCCTCAGATTGTATTTAAGCAAGTGGAGGCATTTCAAAACTGAACATATGCATATACTTTTTGTCAGACTTGGTGCTTTATCCAAAAATAGCTTGCCATTTTTTGAAGTGTTTTAGACGCAACTGTTAACAGAAAAATGCAGACTACTGTGTGTTCCTGGCTATTGTAACTGACAATCTGCTGATATTGCTATTTCCACTATGCTCTGTTTGCAACCACAAATTTACAGGATTTTTTACAAGAAGGAGGGAAAAGAAATTCAGTTTCATATTTAAAACCAGCTATCTGTGGCATTAGGGTCTTCTGAATTATGAGATGATGAGTTAGAAATTTGATATGGATGGAGTGTTTGAACTGAACGTTGCATCTGAATGAGTTGCAAGTGAGATCAAGAAAGAAGAAAGAAATTAGTCAGGTACAAGACATTTTTGTAAACATCCAAAATTGAGGATTTAAATGCTTAAGTGTACCAACTGTATCTTAAAAAATGTTTATGAATGATAATTGGTATCTAAAGGGCACCAAAGAACAGCAATTTCCAAGCCTCAGTTTAAACATTCAGACAATTTTCTAGGTCATTGACTGGGCTTAAAGTGGTACATGCTTAAAGATTTAACTGATTTAAAAGATTACTTTGCTTTTCTGGATTATAGTATTTCAGAGCTGCAGTCTTGAGCAATGTTTCATGGTCTTAACATCCAGCATGCATATGATAATGGCTATTTGCATGTGACTGCAAGGGAATTCATTAAGACTTGGAAGAAATGGACACATTTCAAATCGCTCTCGCATTTTGCTTTTGGGAAGGGCTTGCTGAACTCTATTAAAAGTGAGCGGGATCAGGCTGTGAGTTACAATGCTAAGAGGGTAAATGTTTTCAGAGGCAATTCTACCTCATATTTCTTTGCCTTAGTGTTGCTAGTTAATAGAGACCTCAGAGAGCAGGTTTATGTTGTAGAATATATATGACACTGAGTTTATGCCTTTGTTTCTCTCTAGATTTTAATATTGATGCTCCTCCTTCCTTTAAGCCTGCCAAGAAATATTCAGACATTTCAGGACTTCCAGTAAGTATTTTTTTCATCTTCAAAATTGGCATCTCACTTTCCACAATGAAATAGTGCTGGTGCCTTGTTTTGTGAAAGATGTATGTGCTGAGGTACTATTCAGAATTGGGTATAATAATTATCCAGTGATTTAGGACCAAACCCCAAATACTGTCACTGCATCACAAAGTCCTTAGGTTGGTAATAGATGTCAGGACAGACTAAGTACCTTATCCTGCCAAGTAGCTCCTATGACACCACTTTCTCACCTGTAGAATCTATATTGGTCCCCATAATTTCTAATTCTTAGGACAGCTGCCGTGAAAGCTGGTAGTCCATAGTCTCCATGGCTGTTAACTTTGCCAAGGTATGCCCACACTGACTGAAACTTTCCATGCTGTTTGCCTGAGGCTAATTTATTTCATTGTACTGTAGAGAGGAAGTTTTAAAAAGATGGCTCAGCAATTTTCAATAATGAGATTAGGCAAAATTTTATTGTTTGGCCCAGGTTAAAAAAAACCCCTTGTTATCATTGCTCTCAAACTTTTCCTCAAACAAATCAGCCTAAAACAGACACTTGGCATAGACTGTTCAGAATTTCAGATACCCCTATGCTTCAGAGCTGGAAGTTGGATTTTGGCAGATGTATAGCCTGTGTGTCACAGATGGGCTCTTTTACGTGTTTTTGTTAAAGAAAAAGGAGAAAGGGAAAAAAAAAACCAACCCCAAACTACATTTGACATAGATACGGTTTGCATATGCTCCAGAAAGACTTGATGGTTACAATTTGGTGCCTGAATTCCCCAAAGATTCTGTTGGCACAAAACAGGAGTAAAGTCATTGAATTCTGCCCAACAAAAATTTTGTATCTGCTGCTGAAACTGTTCCTATGTTACATGAATAATTTTACTTAAAACAAAACAGGTGTTAGTAACAGCGTATCTTTTCCCTTTTCACCTTCAGCCCCCAGTGATTTATTTTGCAGAAGCCTGTGTATTTATTAGAACTCAAATGAATGGGAATGTTGTATTTTGCAGTGAAAAAACACTTATGTAATTGTTGCACTAAGTAGTTACAATAATGAAAACTTGTAATGCCAAAGAGCCTAGCACAGAATTTCTGTGTCACTTACCCCAGTTTAATCTGTTTCTCACCCATAGGGCACTTGCCTACCTTCACAGGCTTGATAGCACCTGCAAAGTACATATTTGCTATGCTGATGCAGGTTAGCATACCATCTTGCATTCTGTACACTGAATTAGGCAAAAAGTCCTCATTAGGACACAAAATGGGTGAGCACTTAACTAAGAGCTGCCTTATAGTGGATACTCAGTGTAAGGCATCAAAGAACAGCTATAGCACCAACTGTAATCCTGCACATCCTAGCATTTGATCTTGATTTGGTAGCATATGTTTTCTTAAACTTTATTTTTTAAGTAACACATTTAAATAAGGCACCTAGGAGGTGGCATGTGTCCAGCCTGTGCCTCTCTAAATGTGGTATGGAAGGCAGAGAGTTGCTCAGATAAAGGTTGGTAACTCTTGGTGTTCAAGAGGGAGTGGGAAAGCAACATCTCCCTCACAGCTGAACTGGCAGACAGCAAATGAAAGAGGCTGCTCACAAACCCAGGGAAGATAATTCCCTCCAGCCAGACAGACTCCTGCCCCATTTCCAAGGAACCAAATAATACTTTCCAGCACTAACCTTTGTTGTATTTCAAAACTAATCAGTCATTGCACCTATAGTGAGCTGATGATGCAGGATATAGATGTGAGTGGAGACGGCGTCCCTGCCAGCTAAGGGCCAGTTAAGCCGTAGGAAATTCTCTCAGTTCCTCAGCTTTTCTTTACCAGTACCTCTTTTCCATCAGTGATTTATGTACTATAACTATTCTAGCTCAGTGTACATACTCTCTATACAAATTCATTCAGTGCTGCTTTTCTTCTTTCTTTTCTCTCTTTTTTCTTTTCCTTTTCCTCTTCTCTTCTCTTCTCTTCTCTTCTCTTCTCTTCTCTTCTCTTCTCTTCTCTTCTCTTCTCTTCTCTTCTCTTCTCTTCTCTTCTTTTCTCTTCTCTTCTCTTCTCTTTTTTCTTTTCTCTTCTCTTTTCTCTTTTGTCTTTCCTTTTTCTTTCCACTTTTTTCTCCTTAATTTTCCATCCTCTAATTGCATTGTGAGTCAAGTTTCCTATTTTACCTAGCCTGCAAGGTTTCTCCAGACTATGATAAAATTACCAGGTTTAAAAAAATCCTTTTTTATTAAAATAGCTGAGACAGTGTGTCCTTTAAATTGCTAGGCTAGAAATGTTTCGTAAGAAGCACTAAATATGCTTTCAAGATCATTTCCTAGTTGGAGGATATGTGGGACAATAGAATATTGTAGAAATCTAGTATTAGAAAAACGTCCCTGTATTTTCTGTGTAAAATACAAAAGCATTTGTGTAAGAATATATTTTCTATGGGAATGCTGGATTCTTCACAGGGGAAAATAAATAAATTCCTTAGCATTACCCATTTAGGGAAGAATTAAATTGTCTAGTAGGTACAAAAAGAGAAGTGTATTAAAACATTCTCAATCAGCATACTTCCTCTGATATTAGATGCCGCAATTAAATTCTACTGATCCTCTTCTCTTTCTGTGTGTAACACAAATGAAATTAAATTTACCAGTGGTCTCAGCAGAGCAGCCAATTTATGTTTGTAAGGCAGAATTCTAAAGCTATTTTCTACTATATTGACACTGAAAAATAAACCTAAGATTTCCACACTTGCAAGATGAGTATTTCGATATTTTAACATGCAAAACAGAGTAATTTACTGTAAAGCAGATTAAAAAAAAAAACAAAACAAACCTTCAAATGTTTATATTTCCCTTCCTTTCCTGAAAATGGATCAGCCCTGTTACTATAGAAACAGATTGAGATAGCTAGTTTATTGTATTTTAAGAGCATATGTCTGTGGCCTTTGACTTAGTTTTTAAACACAACAGATTTTTCTTTGCAAAATCATCCTAATTTAATATTCTAATCTCTTTAATTATTGTTGAAGTATTGGTAAAGTTTATTTTCAGGCTGAAGCCATGGCATGAATGACTGCTTACCATACTTTCGTGTCTGCAAACAGTACACCCCAATACAAATTACCAGAATGGTGAAGAACTGCCATAATATTTTTAACCTAGATCAGTTCACAATACAAATTACAGATATTGCTTGGTTATTTTATTACAGAATCATGTACATTTGAAATGCAGTCTAATTGCTTAGCTGTTTCTTACATGAGGCCAGATGTAAAGTGTGAAATAAAAGTAAATTTATACCTGCTGTAACCATGAAGTTACCACCAGGGATAAATTTACTCCTAATGTTCTAACTTTGCCATTTGTTTGAAACGTAATTGATGGCTTGAACTGTTAGCTTACTATATTTAATTAACCTGGTGTCATTTCTTTGTGAAGAAAATCAAGCTACAAATAACGCTAAATTTTCTAGGTCATATCAGACCAAATGATTAGCTGGATTGTTACCATGGTCAACATAAAAATGTAGAGAGCTCTGCACTATAACTGTGTGGCAATACTCCAGCTCTTCCTGGCCTTTTCTATTTTTAGTAGCAATATCTTGAGGGATCTCAACTGCCTGTGCCTTGCAGCCTGCCACCATCTCGTGTTAAAGAAAGGCACAAAAGACACTTTTGGAGCCTTGGCAGTCACTTGGTAATCCAATGCTGAGCAGGCAGGGATTCTCCTGGAGGCTGAAGATGGAGAGGCAATGCCCTGCTGCCTGCCTTCTCCCACTGCTGCCTCCTGGCCTAGCCCTGAGCTCAGCTGAGCTCCAGGTTTCTGTAGCAACAAGGAAGGGGAGAGGATAGAAAGAAACTGGCGCTGCTCCCAGGCACCCAGGGTCCAAATATAGCAGAGGCTACAAGCGTAGCCCAGGGTGAGCTGGCCAGGCTGCTATCCTGAAAGCAGGCATCTGGAGCAAAACACAACGCTGGGTTCAAATCTCTTATCAGTTCAGTCACAGAACCATAAGCTGAGACTCCCTAGCTTTAACAACCACTTTAAAGTAAATTAAAAGTTAAGTTGTATGCAGCAAGAGAAAGGCAGTCCAAAGCTATCAGAGCACCCATAATTCAGCCTCTTTGTGGGTAATTTATTGGCAGCAGTCTGACTCTTTGGAGAGCTGCCTTGAGAGAGACTGCACAAGGCACAGAGTTGCTAGGGTGAGTTTAGACAGTTGAGGAATTTCTTTTGCACTGTGTTTTATAGGAGACTTATTTCAGCCTTCTGTTTTGTTTAATGCATTTCTAATGTGATTTTATAGGGGTCTGTTACCTTATCATAAGTTCTGACATGAGGAGAAAGAAAAAAAGACAGACTGGTGGCCACATGGTAGAACAGCAGTGCCGTTACTAGGAAGAGAAACTTGCTGTTTTGTGGTCTTGTAATTAAGACACTTATTTTACTATAATGGTTAGAAATTTTATTTTAATAGTGTCTCTACCACTGTTTCTTTTTCAGGCAAATTACACAGATCCACAGAGCAAGCTAAGGTTTAGTACTATCGAAGAATTTGCCTATATTCGGATGCTCCCTTCAGATGTGGTTACAGGATACCTGGCTCTAAGGAAAGCAACGAGTATTGTTTCCTGAAGAGACTAAATATTGTTGTATATATCGCTTGTGAACAGTGCTCATTTGAAGTATCATGATGGAAACTGACTGTGGGACTGAGGTTCTTTAAAACTATCCATGGATTTTTACATCTGGAAGTAGTTGATGATACATGCATTTGAAGAACATATGGATTTAATTTTCATAAATGCTGATATTTGTTAGTTTGCCAATTTGTTAGCAATTTGGTTTGGTGAACAGAATAACTTAGACCTTAAGGATATGTATCTGTACCATAACGTCTCATTTATGTTAATTTCTGTAAAGACAGGATTTCATCTCCACCCTGTATATTTTATGTACTACCCTGGCTCAGAAGAAACCATCATTTGAATTAAGGAAAAGGTAACAAGATACCAAATGTCTAAACCTACCTTACCAGATGTGCTTGCCACTTGACTATGAAGTTTGTCCCATCTGTAAAATGAAGCTAAAGTATCCAGCAAGTGATGCTGTTGCAATGACTTTTTAGGGTTCTGTAGCACTGTGGAAATGAATACCTTCACACAAATGTTTGTATTAAAATAACTGCCAACATAAATAAAGTTGGACTCAAATTTGCTTGTAAAATATCCTGATGAGTATGTGTAATGAGTATGTGTGAGGGTCCAATCAAATCACTGGGTAACTCTTAATCATGACACTTTGCAGTTTTTGAGTGCTTCATTTCACAGCCTGACTATTCTTCTGCCTTTTCTAGTTACTACATTTGTACTAATTAGTCTGAAAAAAGCACTAATTTTCCAGATGTTTAAAAAAGATGCTAAAAAGCAGGAGTTCCACTGTCCATTGACATTCTGACACCCAGATGACCTTCAACAAGGCAAGACCTTCTACATTAGAACACTGAATGAGACAGACCATGAACACCATGAGACACCAAAAGAATAATTGAGAGAAACTGATCATTGTCACACTTTAGAGGAAGGAGACTGGAAGAGAGTTTGGACTCTTGCTGGGGGCGTGGCTGACAAGTCCATGCCAACATGCCAAAGTCCATGCCAAAATGCCAGTGTAAGAATGACCATGACTTCCGGAAACTAAGTCCAGGGGAAAAGGGGCAGAGAGTTTTCCACCCATTCTTTCTTCCTGTCCTCTTTCTTGTGACAAGCTGCTGATGTCTTCCCACTTCTGAGTCTTTGTCCCAGCCTTAAACTCTTGCTAGCTTTTAATCTGGACTCAGGCTCAAACTGTGTTCCTAACCCCCAGTCACACAGCCTTCACTCCCACACTCCATCAACTGTCCTGTAGTGGTGACACTAGAATTGGCTGCTGCACAAGTTACCACTTGCTGTGGGAATGCTCTTTTCCTGTGTGCAAAACTGCCAAGTGGAAGACTTGAGCCATAGCGTGTTAGTGCAGGGCTCCCCAGGTCACTGGGGAGGTGAGGTGCTGATCATGGGACAGCACTCCTGACTCAGCAGGCTCCACCATGGACATCAGGATCTTGTGCAAGGCACACTCTTCTCCCTGCCTCTACAAGCAGCACACAGCAGTGACTAATGAGTGTCTAAGCTGTGCTTTGAATGCATATTTCTATAGACATGATAATAATTAAGATAATTTTTTTCTGATTGAAAGGAAAAATATGCAGTGTTATTAATGCTAGTTTAATTTCAACTCCAAAACAGGAAAAACAATAATGGGATACATTGTTTAATGAAAGTCAGTGAGGCTCATTCCTCAGTTTTTATGTTCTAATATTGCCAAAAACAAATTTAAAAGTCTTTGACATGCTTACAATAGATCCTTCAAAGCCCTAGATGTCTGATAATGCTACAACTGTATCATAGTACAAACAAGAGTGAGACAGGATGTCTCTCTGCATACCAGCAAGCATCCAAGCCACATTCTCTTTGCATCGAGTTTTATAATGGATATTTTTAACTTACATTACATACTGAACATGTGTTTATAAGATAAGCTTAACACTGATATGAAAAGGAAACATAGAACTGCTGTAAGATCATTTTTGTTTTAAATAAGCAGACAGCAGCTCAGAAAATCAATTTCACAAGCTTGTTCTCTCCCACAAATATTTTTAACATTCTTTGGGAATGACTGTGTAGGAGCCCAGACTCCTCCACTGTCGGTAGTGCTCCATGCACTCCTGCACTCTATATTAAGATGTTGCTGCTCAGCTAATTTCTCCCATGCAAGAGAAGAAATTAGCTTATGTTTTCATTATGTTTATGCATTATGTTTTCAAAATCTAAGTGTCTTGCTGAATAAATCAGCATCAGAAAAGCCAATATATCTTAAATTTGGCAAAAACATTAGCAACTCTTCTCTCAGTGTTCTGTATCCATATGATGGCTACTAGATTCCCTTTTCTTCCCTTCCTTGTTTCTTCCTTTATTGACCTTTTTTTCCTAGTCAGTAGTACCTCCCTTTTCCTCATTAAGCTGTGCGGTGGTCAAGCCAAGAGTGATGAATCAGGCACCAGCAGCATTCAGCATTACATCAATCAACAACAGTTTACTATGTGGAACAATCAAACCAGATTTGTTTTAGCAGGAAGCTGAGGACAGAACAGATCTAGTGGCCAACATGTGCAATGGTGTTCAGTCCCGCTGAGTTCCTTTTCAAAACAGCGCGTGAACCTGCTGCTCTCATCAGTGCCTTCTATGAGAGAACTGAGCAGAGAAACTATGGATAAGTGAAAAGCTTATCTGTGCCCCAGAGCAGTTTTAAAATGTTTAATTGACAGCTTTAGAAGAAGTGAAAATTGAGAAGTACATTTATGTGTAAAAGTACTTACGGGATATTATCTAGATAAACATACATATGCTGAATTTAAATTGAAAAGTGTACAAAAGAAAAGCATTTGAAAAGAGAAGCAGCAATGAATACCATTTCAGACTCTGGGAGAATGTGTTTTGGCTAGTAGTGCTGCCATATCTCTAAAACAGAAAGCCAGCAGTCAGGGTGAGGACTAATCTGTTAGAGTACAACCATTACTATCTGGAAAGTATCACCCGAGTGCATTACTTTACACAGACCATGGACGGCTTCTGTCTCACATGCATTTGCACTGTGATGTTCCCCTACCATCCCCCTGTCAGGACTTACATCACACCAGTTGCTAAGCGCCCACAGAAATCCCACTGACATTAATGAGATGTGAGCTTGTCCAGCAACTCTCAAGGTGTGGTCCAACTGGCAAAGCTTCACTCTTAGTCTTTTTGGCAGGTGGAAAGCACATTTTCCATGCCTCATTTGCCCTATCCCAGAGGCCAAGCTCCTGTTTTCCTGTGCAGCTACCTGCCCAACACACACCATTTGTCCAGCAAACACTGGAGATGGGGGGTTGTCTCCAGCCTGCTGTGGGGTTTTCTGCTTTTATTTAGGACTGCAGTAGCTGGTAGTTACACTATTCTTTGGGGATCTGCTTGCTCCCAAAGGCCAGGACAAAGCAGACAATGTCTGCCCCAGCGCAGCAGAAGCAGTGTAGCTGAAGTGCCTGGCATAGCCTAAACTCTGGTGCTGCGAGGATGCTGTGCTGAGCTGGGGCAGGGGCTGGGCCATGTGGGGTCAGGGACTGCGGAACCAGCTGCTCCCAAGGGAAGGGGTCTGCTGGGAACCATGAGAGGAATGAAGCAATCAACAGCTGCAGTTGCTGCCTCCATGCTCTTTAGTGGATGGGAAAGCAGAGTGCTGGAGCTCCAGGGTTCTTCCCTTGATTATTCACTGCTGCTTCGAACAGCAGGTGTGTGCCTGTGGAAACTTCCTGCCCCAGCCCTTCCCTCTGCTGCATCTGAAGTAGGAGTGACCTTGGCCCCACATCCTGGAAAGCTGCAAAATTCAATGCAGAGAGGCCTTGGGCCAGCTGATTTTGGAGCCTCTCCATTTCACTGTCCTGTATTGCCTGGCTTTCTCCCATCAGTGCATTCTGGATCCTTATGGAATTGCTATATATGGGCTTCCATGGAGGTCAGGAGTCACTCAGGAAATGTGCCTTAATCTCCTTTGACAGAGGAAAATGAAGGTGAGCAAAGGGGAGAGTTTTTACTGGTGAGAAATGTCAAACTAAAAATTGACTAGTATAAGCTTAAAAAGGTTTTTTCAAGTCCACTCTGTTAAGAAAAAATACTTGGAAAGCTTGAATACAATCATTTTCCTGAAGGGCTAAGTAATAAATTTTTAATAAATACAACAATAATTTTTTACTAGAAAACATCCCAATGGATTTTAAGGGCTCTGTGTGTCTTACATTCTCAAATAGCACATAATTTTACTAAATCATTTCAAGGAAGAAGGCTTTCATGGGCTTGGTGTCAGGTTCTGGGAGGAAAACCCTGACTTACTGTTCTTTTAAACAAGAAGAGCAAAGTGGTAGTTGTATTGTTACTGAACATTCAGTCACACTATGGTGGTCATGCGTCTAATATTACAAGTCACAGAAATTCCTTTCTATTTCTCTCATTTTAGTATGGATCTACCCATGAAAGACCACTTTGTCTGTTGGCGAGTGGGTGGCTGGAACGTAGTAAAATAATGCATCTTCAGGCAAGAAAATCACATGTTTAAGTCCATTTGGTATCTGTAAGTATTGCTTGACTCCTTTTTGTATTACCTGAGAAGCTTAACAAACCCAGTATTTTTAGGTGATTACAGTACTGTAAATCACAGCCTACAGACAGCAATATCACTGAGCTCTTGGGAGAGATAATAACAACAACTAACAAACACTGTTTGAACTACTGTAGTAGTTTAGTAGTGCCTCTGTAATTGCACACAGTTTATGACCTATGAGGTCACATGTGAACAGACCATTGCTGTCTCTGATGCTGCAGTCTAAAATCAATAATCTGTACACAAAAAACGTAGTACTAGTGGGCTAGACAGTAAGTTGGTTCTGGGGCTGGCTGTGACTACTATCCACCAGCGTGTTCTCCTCTGGGCAAGAACTCCCCTCAGTTATTGCATGCTGGCTGCTGTCGCTCTGCTACTTGATTCCAGTGCACCCAGCACTGTATCCCACAAAACTGCATCTGGCTCATGGACTACCTCAAGTCTTCTCTAATGTCCCTAATCTGAGATGTAAGAACTACTCTTCTCTCAAATGAAGAAATTGTTTACAAGTCAGAGCCTATGTGAATAGTGTCCCTTTACTCTACAAGTCTTGAATCCAAATCATAGTGTTGGTACTTCTGTTTCAGCACAGATCACAGACAAGCAAGTTCTCAGCATCAGGTTTTGGAATTTCTGAAGACAGCTGCCTACCCGGGCATGGGAAAGAAAGTGTTTCCTGCCTCATCATAGTGAAATAAATGTGGTATGTGTGCATCCAGTGCCACTGTATAGATGTGATAAATGTACAGCAATGAACCCTTGTGAGCAGAGAGGTAACCCTGGTCTGCTTGGCTGATAGTTGATGTGAGTTGGGCACTGAGCTAGCAAGGGTAATAGGAAGTTCTGAATTTTTGCTGTGATCCCACCTTCCCAGCAGGAAGAGATGCCTCTAAAAGGACACCATAAACATACACACATTGCCTACATACTGTGTGTCTATTCATTAGTTCCATGACTAATAGATAAAGACAATGAAGAGGGGACAGAATCTTTTAATAAATTGTCTGTGGGCCCAAATCTCATTCTTGCCACAGAGACAGTGTGAGATCTGATAATAACCTTAAGAAAGAAGAATATCAGGAATTTCAGCAAGAGCTGGACTTAGACTGAAGTGGAAGGACTGGAAGCGGGGCCGTAAAAGCAATTGCCCTGACAATATAAGGCTATGTTGAAGAGAAATCATTTATAAAACACTCTGTGGTGTGATCTGTAATCCTCTGAAGTAATGCATATGGCATTATGGTAGCCTTATATTTGAAATAAAGAGTATAAATAGAGCTTTAATGACTACTTTAAACTGTACCTTTCAAGAAGGGGTACATATGTCATAGCTGGTGATGTGGAGTCAATGGCTGCCATCAGTCTCATGTGCACAAGTGACAGCAGCTGATAGGCACAAGCCTTGTTCTCCTCCTATTAAAGGGGTCTATGTTACTGAAACTGATGGTGAAGAACAATCAACCAAACGTTTCTGGCCCCTAACAACCAAGAATTTGTTTGTTATGCTTCATCTCTTCTACCAGGCTGTGCAAAATCAGAGAGCTAGGAAATAAATACCAGCAACTCCTTTCCAGTGTTAAGTGAGCACTTCTCATGAGCTTTGTAAACTGAGAATTCCTATTGTCATTTTAGTGAGGTACAAGGTGTTCCACATCAGTACCTGGGTTTGGCCCCTGCTTTCTGAACCCTTGGGAAACAGCCCATCAAACCCCACTGTGAAACACACCCCTGCAACAGTTTATTTCAGCAGCTTTCTCCACATGAGTATAGTTTACCTAATGATGAATTGGAAGCCAAATTCTCTGTGGACCTTGAAATGTCCTTCTGAAGCACCACACTGGGACAGAGTGCAAATGCCATTCTTCCTGTACATTCCCTGTATACAATGCCTGGGACACAGAAACCTCTCCAGAGGATTTAGGTAGTGACTGTCACACCAAGGTCTGTTTATATCTTTCAAAAAAAGTAGGCATAAGCCACAGGGATGATTTCTGGCAGAAGCAGTGGAATCCTGCTCTTCCATCTTTCATACACATGCCTTGTTTACTACACTTAACAAATTCTTGATCAATCCCTTCAACTCTATAAATCACGGGATTGCACCCACTTCAAAACAGTTATATACAGCCCTGAAAGTTCAGATATTCTCCAGAGAATGGGAGAGCTTCTTTGAATCCATTAGCTGAAAGAAGGCTCTGAGACCATGTGAGACGACTAGGCTGGGTGCAGGGAAGCATCCTCACCCTGGGTGGTGGTATAAGGGGAACAGGAACTGTAGCAGCTGCAGCAGCATCCCTGCTGTACTTCAAACAATGGCAATAGCCTACAACAGCATTTTTGCAGATGCAATCTGGAAGAGCTGCATTTGCTGTTGGGGGACAGACCCTTGCACTGAGCTGCTCAGTTCTGCTGAGGCTGACAGGGGTCTGCATGCTCAAAGGCATAGCTTCAGATACCTTAATAACCACCCAGGATCCAGTCAGCAGCTGTGTGAAGATAGAGAAATGCAGGTTTGGGCATAGACTGTCTAAACCCAGCCCAGATCCTGTTGGGGACCTCAACTCTCTTAAGACTTGGAAATGAGTCTAACCAATTCAGTGGATTTTGACTCAACACCTTTACCATCTGACCAGCTCACACAGCACACACTTCTTGCCACCAGAAGGCAGCTGGTATTGCTCACAGCATTGCATCTGAAGTGGTTAAAATATGAACTTTAGAGGAGGAAAGAAAATAATCAAGGTCAGACAGGGGCCCTCTTGTCATTCTCCCAGAACTTCTCTGCCTTTGGGGCCATGTCCCCATTAACTTCATGATCTGGGCTTCATTACCCTCTACCTCCAGCTTTTGCCAACTTGAGTAAGACATGGACAAGGTTAAAAATCCTGTTCTACGACATACACTTCTAAGAAGTTCTCAAAAGACAACCAGAATTCAGCAGTGTCGTAAAAGTGCTCCTTTGCACCTCTGTATCGCTGTAAGTGGCAAAGTCTTGGTAAGAGGAGAGCTGCAGGTGTGGCAGCTTTGGGAAGGGGTTTGGGGGATACTAGTACACATAAGAATTATAGATGCAGTTTCCTGAACCCCTACAAATGAATATTTGAAGTTACAGCTGGCTTTTTGGGTCATACAGAAAGTGAGGCTTTCTTATGTCCTAAATAGCACATTGATCAAGTAGTAATTATATCTGAGCCATTAAGTCATAATCTCCAAGGCACAATTAGTAACAGCATCTTCCCTGGGAGATGTGATTCCCTCCACCTCTCACTTCTCCTCCCCGCTCCGAAAAAACCAATAAACAACCAACCAGAACCCTTCACAAACCACCACATCTCGGTGATGTTCGTCTTAAGAATGAGAACTGAAATACACACAACCAATTTAATAAAAGGAAGGTGTTTTTAGAGAATGAGTAGAATTCACCTGCAGAAACTGCTTGCTGAAAAGAGAAAAAACCACTAGAAGAAGAAAATTCCCAAGTGAAAAGCAAGAAGGAAAGCTGAAACCACAAGAGGAAAGCTAATGGCCCACGTTGCCAAAAAAGACAGACTTCTACAGAGGATAAACAAAATGCCAGGGTAGGCCAAAGCCAGAAGCTTCACCTGGAAATAAAAAATGGCTTGCCATGGGAACAGCCAGCTGTCCTAATATAGGACAAACATACTTCAGCAAGCGTATTTCTGCTGCCCAAGGCTTGCAGTTACCACTGGAGAAACTTACACCAACTTAAGTAAATTTAAAAAAAGACACACGGGCATGCTGAAACCCTCCAGACTTCACTCAAGAAGGCACATGGGCACTTATTCTGTTCTTTTATTGTCTCTTTCCTGCCAGCTTGTCTAGATAGGGATATTTGTCACACCTTAACTATATCTACAAACCCTGAGTGTAAATGTATGTACAAACCCTGCATGTAAATATGTGCATTGTAAAGATTTTGCCAGGAACTTAATAGTGCATGAGCACTTCAGGCTTATCTCTAGGTAAGGACTTCCATTTGGTTCTGCTTAAACTAATTCTCCACTAGACCAGCCCACATCCAGAGCCATGCACCTGGCAGGTACCAACTTCCAGCCTTGGCCTCAGGCTCCTGGAGGAAGCAGTGCTGGGGATGGTAGAGTGATCACAGTCACAAGAGTGCCAGGGTTTACTGGGAGATTTATTTTTCTTGGCTCCAAATTTATACACATCTCCATACAGAACCCCATCTACATGACATTTTTAATGGCACTGTGTTATATAAACAACACGATTGGAAAAAGCATCTGCATGACATAGAGTTGCACCTTATAAAAATTTTATTTTAGTTAAGCAAAAGCTAGGGGATAATCTTTGATTTCATTTGCTAAAATATAATACCTGAAGTTGCTAATAAGCCAATAAGAGCTATTCAAGAGTCTGATTATTACAAGAATTCTTGCCAGGACCAGGACACTCAAGCAGTTTATGGCCATCACAGTCATCTGGGGAAAGGTGAAATGGGTCTAATGTTTTTGAAGTTTTGTGTGGTTTGGAGAAATCTAGATGTGTATATTAATACTTGGAAAATCCTGAGATCAGCAAGATTATCATCTGCAGGATTTAACCGCGAGTTGGACCTACCTCTTAGCAAGTCTAAAAGTCTTACAATTGCTGTAAAAACAAAAAAGAAACCAACCAAACAACAACAAAAAAAAGATGAACCAAAACCACAAAAAACCCATGAACAAAAAAAAAGCCCACAAAACAAAACAAAACCCCCCCCCAACCACCCCAAACCAACCAACAAAAAAAAAATCCCCACCAAAGAAAAGCAACCAACCAACCAAAAAAACCCAAACCAAAACACAATCTTTCTTTTTAATATATAGACATAATGATGGGGTTTGTGCTGTAAAACATTTATCTTTAAATGACAGAGTAGAATATAATAATTCACGCTCTCTTCATAAGCAAGCTAACTGTATGTGTCTCAGTGACTGATTTAAGGAACTTGCAGCTTTTTGCCTGCTTCTCTGTCTGCAATCTGTGAGAGAGGTGAGGGTATCTCAAAGGCTTTGCAAGACTCATAGACTCACCAAGCTCTCCTCCTGCCTTCCAGGTGGTCCTGGTACCCAGCTACCATCACATCTACATCTCATGGTGGGCTGTTTTTTAAGCATGAGGTAGTAGGTGGTTCAACCAAGAGGTGCTGCATGTACACACCAGCACATTTTGCTGACAGGCACAGTTTTCAAAGTTTAGCATTTCCTCTCTTGTTGCTTGTCCTTCCATATTTTAAATTCAGGAAATATCGGAATGCAGGCCCAACTCTTCACAATATTTGAGATTTTTAATTGATTGGGACATTGAAATTGCTCCAAGGCTGTCAGCAGGGACTTCCAACTAAAAACATAATAACACAATGACTTCCCTTCCGATGTAAGAACCAATCATGTCAAGCATGCAGATATACACATCCCTTCATATGTACTAATCTACACCACCATAACTGCTTTACACATTGCTAGTATTTACTTTGGCTTCCTACATCCTCTGTTAATCAAATCTAATTTTTCCATGACACAGGCAGCTGTCATGAACTTTTCTAGAAGCTGATATGACACACTCTCCTTTGGAAACTATGATGAAGCATGGATGCACAGCTAATGCAATAGCTACAGTAGAATCACTGATCATTGAAAAGTGTAAATAGGTGGATGGTGCTGTGTGGTGCACCAGTGCTGTAGCAGCAATACAGCACTGCTCCATAAATGAGAGAAAAAATCCTCAAATGTTAAAGCCATTTATGGCACTTATCTCCAACAAAGACACTAATTTCAGGTATTTGGAACAAAGAACACAGTGTACTTTACTCTTTTTTCATCTCTCTGCTTCTAGACTGGGCAAATTAACATTGTTTTCTTACCACAAACCTCTGGAGATATCATGGTTTAAGAATGTTTTTCTAAACTCTCACTCTAAAAAGCAATCAAGCAGCTACTGAGCTTCGCAAGAAGGAGGTGGCATCTTTGTTTATAAATCCACCTTAAAACAAGTTATCCTGCAGGGAGCCAGGCTGGGTGAACTGAGGCTAGGCAGAAGCACTGCAAAATCTTTTCCCTTCTGTCCAGAGCCAGTGTAGCTCACTAAAGCCAATATTTCATACACACCATACTGATGATCTTAGATTAAAAGACATACACACATTTTCAGTGTGCCTTATTATCTAAATCACCAGCTATATGCTGACAAGAGAAGTAGAGAGGCATGTTGTCCCTCTCTTCTCCCTTTCCATACAGGGGGGATGCTTCTATCCTGCTGCCAGCTGTCCTAGACCAGCCCTAGCACAGCACCATGTGATGGAGGTTGCCTAAAACTGCAGTGATAGGAACCCTACCACAGAAAAAATGTATGTGCCTGGCTAAGAGGGAGAAAAACAGAAAAAGGAAAGAAGCATGACTGTCATCCAATCTGCAACATATTTCTCTAGAGAATAGCCATTTTGTTATATTAACCATTATACTTTATTGCTTTAGTTAGTTTCTGAGAAAGGAACCAGAGGTTTGTTGCCTAGGCAGGGGTGTGGAAGGGGGAAGAAATGAGAAAACACCCTTTTAACTTTTCCAATAGGCTCACGCAGGACTATCTGCCAAACCCACCCCATGCCAGGCAGCTGGGGAGCCCAGGGGCTGAATCAGTGGTGTGACATGTCCATCTGAACCTCCCAGAACACACGGATACTGGGCTTGGTATCTGCCAGACAGATAAGTTTCCGGGGAAAAACCATCCCTTCCCCTGTTTCCGCACCTCTCCCCTGCCATGGAGCACAGGCCTGAGCCATCTGCTGCTGTGAGCTCCCAGGAGCATCCCTGCATCCCAGCCGCTCAGCGCAGGCAGCGCGCACAGCACCATCCGCTTTCCGCTCCAAGCCGTGACGCACCGCGACATTCCCCTGGCCGGGGACTCCAGGAAGCAAGCTGTTTGACTTGGACACAGCCACGGTGACACACACACACAGGTGGCTCCAGCAACACAGGGTCAGACTTGCTGCAAACGCTACTACTTTCCCCAGTGGTTTCTCTGGGGGTCAGGAAATGGGGTGAAAAGCAGACCCCTCGCTGGAATTAAATTCTAGTGAAGTTCACTCAGTGAAGTGCACTTCAGTGCAGCTCCCTGGCATTCCTTGAGAAATCAGGCCCAGGGCCCCAACAACATTTTTCGTAGTGAAATCTCATTTCTGTATGACATTTGGGGAAAATTACAACTCAGACTTGGAAGCTACTTTGTGGCGACATGAATTTCCACTGCAGGCTTGGCCAAAATCCCGCTGCCTGCTCGCTCCTGTTGCAGGACATTTTAGTCTGGCATGGAGCTGGACGGGTACCTGTGCCCAGCAGTAGGAACTCCCTGACTGAAAGATATACTTGTTAAGATATGGGACACCTCTGAATGTGTGCAGTTTTGACTGTGGACTCCTCTTTCTCAGCTGTTTTTAACCTCTTCTTGATTTTTGGTGTACCACCAACTTTAACACGTTTGCTGCCATCTTTTACCTGGTGGTATTTTCCTCCAGTGGGAGAAAGTGTCAATGTTTTAAATGTTTTTGAGGAAAAAGCAGAAACTGAGAGTTAAGCTCTCTCTCAGCAACAGGGGCTCTTTCCTTTTCTGGATGGTCTACACATGCTTCATTGCTGTTAATAAAATTATTCTGAATAAAATTAAACAGAGACCCCTACCTGCCAGGCCTGAGGCAAGCAATTCACAACTTGAATTGGCCAGCACATTAGACATCACTCTTAATACTGACTCTGCTTTGCCAGCACTTTTGATTAGGATGCAGGAGGGAGATGCTCCAATTAATGATGGCAAATGCTGTATGAGAAGGCATATTGCAGAGAGGGAAACAAAGCACAATTCTTCCAAGTGGAAGAATTTCATCAGGGAAAGTAAGGCTACAGAGCTCAGCCTCAGTGGTCGCTTCCCTCCTATTTCCATCTGTGGCCTCTTTGGCCAACACAAGGGGTGATTCACAACTTGGAACTTGTGCCCCCCTCACCCCCTGTCTCTTTTTCATCACTGGTCTGGCAGAGGAAAGGCTTACCACACGATCCCCGAGCCAAATCCTGCTGGAACTGCAGTTGTCTCATGGTGGTTTCATCCCAAATGGCTTAGCTGCTATGCTGGCTTCTGTAGTTAGGAACTGCTCAAATGTTTTTTGTCTTAATGGAATGTATTTCATGGTAGGCACAGTGAATCTGGGACTGGGAGCAGGACTATGCCATGAGGTACAAAAAGTCCAGTATTGCACAACCAGTTCACATCTCTTCTAAGGATTTTGTTTGAAATGCTCTCCTGGAGTTAAAGCAAATTCACTGCCAAGTGCAGTAGCTGAAGTATTCAGTAAGTGTAATTTGCTGTACTTGATACTTCTGACCACAAACGGATGACATTTTTTGCAGTCTTTTCTTATAACCATGTAGTGAAGGGGTTCAATAAAAGCATTTTTTGCCTATGGGTTGCTGAATGGTACTAGTATCTCCAAGCATATTTTTTCAGGATTCAAATATGCCATGTGACTGGTCACTCAAGTTAAACAATATGGTTTCTATTCCTTACCCAGGTTCTTACAGAGGTCAAGACTCTCTGGAAAATTCAAAAAGGCATTGAAAGGGGATACAGGGAGAGAGTAATTTTAAAAAAGTCACCAGTCTTCCCTCCTCTTGCAAAAGAAAGTACCTGATATAACACTGGACATGCGCAGTTCAGACTTGAAAATACCCACATTCTTTCTCTGCTTGCAGATACACCTACCAAGATGGTGTTTTGCTCAAGACGTCTACTCCAAGTCCTGCCTTGTAAATGTATGCCTTGAGGTTTTATTGCAAAAGGCACAAACAGGTCGGTTTTCCACTTTGAAATATAAATGCCAGCTGGAAGGTTCATAGAGATGCTTACTTTCATATTTTACATATTTACTGGTTCTATGAATGGGTTGTCTGCTTTATATAATGGTGTGGGTGGCTAAGTACAGCACTTCAGGTGTGTAAGGGGCAAAAGAGGGTCCAGGATCCCAGGGATCTTCTTGGTTCCTGGGAACTTCAGGCCTCACCTAGCTCCAAGCTCTCTCGCTCACTTTTTGCCACCACAAAGACCCATGATGAGATGGAAGCAACTGAGGCCCTTTGAGAAGTCTCAAAACTGGTGTCAAACAGGCGTAGACTGCTATCTCCTGAGATTTCTGTGTTTTGCTGCTAAAGAATGTGTGCTTAATGCTTGAAGGATAGGAGACATACCATGTGCTTTTAGGCAGAGGATCTCTCCTTCTTCTGTGCCACCCATCCCTTTATCCTGCTTTGGTACACCCTGGTATTCAGGCTATCAAGTTCTAAAACACATCCTAAGATGTATCCATTAGAAACAAGATTAACGCCCAAACTCGAGCAAGAGTAAAGTCAATGAACTAAACTGTCAGCCTGTCCCAAACACCTTATCAAAACAAACTGCTTGCTGCCTGTGGCTTGAGGCAACTTTATATTTCATTTTGTAGTACAAGCTCTCTGACTTCTCATGCTAGAGACTGCCTAGGATACTAAAACTCACAGCTTCCATTAGGGTGTTATTTCTAAATCCACCAGTCAATGTAACAAAAACAAAACAGAAACCAAACCAAACCAAACCAAAATAAAAATTACCTATATTTTGAATGTTGAGGCCTGCAGTCTGCATTTATGACTGGTATGTTGTTTCTTAACCTTGATGCAATGCAAGTACTCTGCTTTCAAGCAATTTCATAGAATCATAGAATCATTAAGATTGGAAAAGTTCTCCAAGATCATCAAGTCCAACCTTCAAATGAACCCACCATGTCCACTAAACCATATCACCACATCTACTTGTTTTTTGAATACCTCCACCATTTCCCTGGGGAGCCTGTTCCAATACCTAACCACTCTTTCAGTGAGGAAATTTTTTCCAACCTGAACGTTGCCTGGTATAAAAAGATTTGAAAATTTCTGCAGCGTGTATGCAAACAGCCAGCACTGTTGTATACGATAGATTTCCATAGCTTCACGGAACAGATAAGGAGCAGTTCATTTTGATAAAACATCTAGAAACACAGTACTGTTGATATTGGTCTTCAAATTATAGTTGGCTCTGAGTCCTGACTATCTATAGCAATACTGCATCAATCTCAGTGAATATGGATAAAGTCTAAAAGTCTGTGTTTCATTTATTTAAACTTGCAAAAGCATACTTAAAATATAAACCACTCTTCGCTTTGTCTTTTTTATCATGAAAACATATTTATGCTTCAAATAAATATTTTCCTCAAAATGTACATGCTGCTGCAGAACTTCAGCTGTAAGGATGATACACACAAGCCCTCAAAAAGTGAGGCAAATAACAAACGAGAAATATGCAGCTCTGAGAGTCAAGTACTGAAAAAATATAACCTCGACAAACCTTGCTTTACATAACCAGCTGTTGGAAAAGCATTTCGTATGTTGAAAAGAGATTGAATAACAAAAGCTGAATCCTGTCTGCCTTTGCTACTTATACAGGTAATCTTCTGGGGGCTCAGACGACTTAAATACTGTGTTATATAAATGCAATTGGAAGTAAAAACACCCTACATGTGTTTCACAGCCTCTACAATATTCTAAATGCTTTCTCAGATAAATCATTTGGTCAACCTAGAATATTATATCATCAAAATTATATATTTCAAATGAAGATATGGTTAAAAACCCCAACAAAATCTCTTCTGCATATCAGGTAATAGAGTAAATAAATTAAACTCTTTGAAAATTGGAAAAGAAGGAGAAACTAGTAAGCATATTATCTGTGCCATAAATTAGATGACAATACAAAGTGTGATATGAATGGAATCTATTATCAAAATGCATTTACTGGGCACCAAAGCAGAAAATAAGTTATCATTTGCTGGAACCAGCCTAAAGAAGTATCTGCCAAAGATTAAAACAATCTACAAGGAGACCTTCCTGTGTCTAATGGGACTATGTATTTAACAATTTTTCTTTCTTCATCTTGGTATTTGAACTGGGTCACTTACGTTCCTCTTAAGGTGACAGTTTAGAACCTATTTATAGACACTTATCCTGTCTAACACATCTTGTTTCAATTAAAATTTGATCTTGAAACAGACAGAAGGATGGAAGTGGGGGGGAAACTGTTGTACCAGCTACTGATGATCTATTAAAAGCTTATTCTGCCCTTTGAATGGAAGGGAAGGCTTACAGGAAAACACCAGCACAGAAACGCTGCCCTGAAAACCTGCAAAGCCTCCTTCTGTGGCAGGAGAAGGACAGTCCCAGACGCCTCCTCCCCTTCTGCTGGCACACCATGCTGCTCTGAGCCTTTTTTGAAGTAAGTTTTTGCTCTGCGGGCCCTGTTCACATGCCTTTTGCCTTTTTATAAATGTTTTTTCGCCCCACTTCTCTGGGTGAGACTACTGTATAGTTTAGAACAAGCTTTTGCATTTCAGTCTTTTATTTATCAATGGTCTTTGTGGATTTCTGTTTCAAATGTGCTTCTGGGACATAGACAGGCTCTTCTGAGTGTTGCTGATCTTGGGAATCCTGGCTAGTTTCGGATAATTAATCAACTCCTGCATCCCTCCTTTCTACCCCAGCAACTCCAGTTCACTTCTCCCACTCACAGTGAACTTAACATTCCCAATATTTACTGCCACTTCTCCTTTCCCTGGGTCCCCTGCCTGCAACATTACCTCTGGCTGACTCCCAAGTCCCCTGGGTCCCCCTTGAGGAGGACTGAGATCTCCACATTTCTGTCTGGTGGAGACTGATGCATGCGGACATGAGCAGGGTCAGGGATGAGGTAACACAGGAGGAGGAAAAATGGATAGAAACAGCAAAAGGCCTAAAAAGATAATCTGTACATTTATAGCAGTGGCACCCCCTTTGCAAGAGAAAACACCTTACTTCAGGCTGCATATGGTGCAGTTCACACTTTAAAGTAGTTGTGCTCTTTTGAAAAAGGCAGAGAGATCTGCCTTGGGGCATCTGGAAACTCCCTCTGATCGAACTCCATTTCCACACAGGCAGACAGTACTTTAATATCTAGTGACCCTCTGCCCTCTCAAGTGAGGCTGAAATCAGCCAGCTGGTTCAAAACCCACGGGAGAAATGGTGGAGAAAACTTGCACAGTACAAATGTAAAATAAACCCCTCACACTGCTGCTGCCAGTGCCTTCACCCAGCATTGTTGGTGGGGAGCAAGAGGATTTGGGAGCACTGCCCTGGGCTGCCGAGCACAAGTCCGGTCTTGAAACCACAGCTGCACCGCATGACAACAGGCACTCAGAGCTGCCAGAACACATAACACACATTTCATATCTGGCCTGAAGAATGGAGAGACACTTGGGCATCTCCACCCTCACTCCTGGGGCTCCTGCTGCCCCAGGCCCCACACCTGTCCTTGGCTTGTGCTGCCCTCCAAGGCCACAGCAGCCCCCAGCTGACCTCACAGCTCCTGCATCCCACAGGTGTGGGGTCTCACCATCCTGGTCCTCCTTGGCAATTGCACCCATCCCATGCTGACCCAAGCCCCCTTGTCTCCTCCTTCTGCCTCTTACATTACCCCAGACTGCAGTATTCCCTCCTGAATGCACACACAGACACACTCTCACATTTCCTTCCTCCATTCTTCTGTCTCTGAAGTTAGACAAATTTAATGTTTTTATGTTAATTGCTTTTGAATAACAGCCTTTCTGGAAAACAAAAGGTTTCCCAGAGTATTGGTTTCTTTGGAAACTTTCCCATGGCCAGCCACAAGCTGAAATAATAACAGTAATAGGAAAATTTCCACATAAGTATATAAGACTTTTTTTTCAACAACTGGTGAAAAAGGTTGTGGAGTTCTCTTTGGTTGTTTGGGACTTGGGATTGTTGCAGTTTTTTGACATTTTCAAGCCAGTTTTCCTCTCTAGCCTCCCAGTCCCCCACTCCTGCCAGGAGAAGGGCACAAAGCAGAGTCTTGTAGCAGTTTCCTTCAAGACAGGGAGAGGCAGTGACCTTGTTTACCGAGAGCAACCTCAGTGTGTATGAGCAAAGGGCTGCGTGGAGAGGCTGCCTGCCTTGGCTGGCATTCCTCTGTTGTTAAAGAGCACAGGAAATGATGGACATTTCTAAACCGGAAAAATTTGCAAGCAAGCTTGGGCTAACCACAAGAAAATAAAGCACACAGCAAGAATCACAAGGCTCATGGCAGAAGAGGAAAACCTGACAACTTTTGATTCATGTGCTGTTAAAGGCTATGATGCTGCCATCTAACACTATGGAAATGAAGCCACTGTTTTGAACACTAAGCAGGTAGCTGCTTCAGCAAAAAAATGCAGCGTTTGCTCGTTTTCATGTATTTGTATGTGAGCTGGTGGTGAAGTTGTGCTGGTCTCAAAGAGGCAGTGACACAAGGGTGGAGAAAGGGGTTGTGAGGGCCAACTCACATGTAGAGCAGTACAAGCCCTCACTTACTTGCCTGGACCCAAACCGTTTGGAGTACAAACCTGTTAAAGTCTGCCTTAGTCTGGCTTCCATCTCCCTGAACTTCTAGAGCTTTCTAATGTGCCCTTCCATCTCTACAAAGTGCAGGTCCAATAGGCAGTGGCACAGACTGAGCCAGCAGTCCCATTGTAGTCAATGCAAGTGGCTGAAAGGTTAACAACCGCATCGATGCATTCCTACCTTTTTGCCTTTTGCTCTGTTAGCCACAAACTTGAAGATTTTCCTTTCAGTTGGTTCTTGTCAGCTTGCCCTGTCTTCCCCTTATGCTCCAGTTTCACAGACTTCTTTAAAAAAAAAAGTCATTAAAAGGTGTTGTAAGGGAAGGCGTACATTAAGCACCATCTCATTTCTGGGTAAGGTTTTTCTCATCACACGCGTATAATGTTTGTTAACGACTAAAATATCACGAAGAGTACCACCATCTCATATGTTGTGTTGGCAGAAAGAAAGGAAAAGCATTTCAAAACTTAGCTCCCACCAGTGACTGGCACGCTTCGGGGCTTGGCAAGGAAAGGCACTACTGAACGACCTTCTGCCAGCACAGAGATTTCCCCTGAGCTGGCACTGGTGTGGCTGTGCTGGGGGTTGTCTGCACATGAGGCTGCCAGCATGGAGGGGACAAATCACAGAATCACAGAAGGAACAAACCCTTAAGATGATCCAGTCCCATTCCCCTGCCATGGGCAGAGACATCTTCCACTAGACCAGGTTGCTCAGAGGGAAGAAGGTTTTGTTCATGGACCCACCTTTATACCAGTGACTGCATGGCACTCATAGGACAGAGGAAGATAAAGCAGAGAAGCATGGTGGTACTTGGTATTTTACAAATTTTTACCTTCTTACAGGGCTGAAGGGCTTCACAAAAGTTTCCCAGCACACTGCTACATATGGGTGCTGGAAAGAAAGTTGCTGAGTCCTTCACCAAACTTTTCTCATGACCAATTCTCTTAAATCACAGAAGACATGAAAAGGAAAGAAGAAACAAGCTCAAAGGAGGAAAAAAGGAAAGGAATACTTGCAAGATGAGAGGGAGAGCACACTGGCAAGCAGCAGCTGTTACCAAATAAGCCCCAAAAGGCTGCAGCTGCTCATTTTTTCTCTAGGTTTAAAGCAACAGCTTGCAGGAAGGCTGCTGGAGCTTTGCAGGTGGCCTAGGAGCCAGGCAGGGGCTATCAGCTGTTCTCAGTGTGGAATATCAGCACAAGCACAAAAACCAGAAGACATCAAAGAATGATTTGGGTTGGAAGGAACCTTAAAGATCAGCTAGTTCCACCTCCCTAGCCATGGGCAGAGACACCTTCCACTAGACCGGGTTGCTCAGGGCTCCAACAACCTGGCCTCGAACACTTCCAGAGATGGGGCATCCACAGCTTCTCTGTTCCAGTGCCTCATCTCACAGTGTTTTCACTCCTTTCAAAAAGTATTTTCTGTGTTCAGCGATAGCCTTGGTCTGCCTGCTGAGTAAAACTTTCATGAGGTTTGTGAAGCTGCCTGTCTTGATTCCACCTACAGTGAAAATGCAGACTTCCCCGTGAGCCAGGTGAAAATAAGGTTTCTAAAATGGGGATCCATACAAATAGTATTTTGAGATGAAGCCATTTCTTAGAAAGGAGTTTCCACTTCCTTAGACATCCAGTGTTTGCACCATGTTAAAAAGGAGACAAACAGCTTGCCATGAGACCACAATACCTGTTTGACTTCCACTGCCTGTGTGCGCATCCAGACTGGAGTGCTGACAGAATGGTGAGGCACAGGAGGATTGCCTGTGTCCTACCAGCACCTGCTGCTGGGAATTGTGTTAGAACAGCATCCAAAAGCTGCCTTCAGGAGCCCTCAGCAAAAAATTCCTTTTCCATACCTACTGATCTATATAGCCTCTGGTTATTCTGCTAGAAACTGGGCATGGATAGTACACAGAGATGCCATAGACCCTGGTACTGTTTTTACAACATACTATTTACACAAACATCAGGGTCTAAATTCCAAAGATATTCAGACATCTTGTACACGCTGCAGTCACAGGGGTCAGCTTCCAATCTGCTACAGATTGGAAGCTGTAGCAGATTGGAATAGGGGCTTTCTCCTTTCAGATGCCAAGAAACAGGGGGTTGATATCAATATATATCTTACATTTTACGTCTCTGAGTATCATTTACAAAAAAGATAGATGCTCAAGATATGAGACAGGTAGGTGAAAGTTGGAGGAAAGAGTCGACTGAAATGACAAATATTTGTGAGTCTGAGGTTATAAGCATACAGCTGCTGTGTAAAAAAAGCTTTATTCATTCAGAGTTGGAAAAAAAAAACCCAGAAAAATCAATACACTGTCCCTCTATGGTGCACACACACAGATTAAAATAATTAGAATGCATCTCTCTGCCTCCTGTGCAGATTTAACAAAACATAAATGGACTGTGCTCCTCTACTTCTCTGGTGGCATGGAGGAGGGATGAATTAGTGTCAGACGCTGAAATGGGTGAAGTAGCCACTTCAGCTTTTTGCAAGCTAGCATGAAGCAGTGTGAGATAACCACCAGCTGTGTGCAAGTACCACAGTGCAGCACAGGCTACCTCCTGGCTGAGTCAAGTTCCAGCATGCAGAGGGCACGGAGGGACAGTGCTGCTGCAGATGAAGCTGCAGAACAGACGCACACTCAGTGCAAGGCAGGAAAGTGCTGGTAGTGCCTGGAGATGAGGAGAGGTGGAAAGCAGAGAGGGACTTCTGCTTTCATAAGCATAACAATCTTCATCAGTGCAGGATTTTGCCCTTAATCTCCCTCACTTGCCAAGAGAAGCTACAGCCAACTCAAGTTATTTCAGTTGGGGCTGTCTACGTGCTGTCAGCAAACTGTTCGGAGATCTTGCACTTGAGAGATAAGCAGCTTTTATGCAGAAAAAGCTGGCACTTCAAAACTTTTAAAAATTCAGACATCACACAAGGAAGTCTTTAAAAGCTGCCACTGATAGAGATTTTGTGTAAAGAACAACTGACTTTCCCTCAAACGGCAGGGAGGTAAAGAAATGGCACTCTCCCCTCCTGGTGTGCTGAAAGCAGCTATGGGCTAAATGTGTAATTTAAAACAAAAACTGGATGTAAATGCAAAAATCCCAAAATGTGTTGGATGGCATACATATAAAAAAAGGTTGACAATAATTTCTACTAATTACTATTGTTTATGGCAAGTAATGAATGCTTAGCCCTCTGAGACTGAGTTAATGAATGGTCCCAGCTTCGGACATCCACACAACAGTGTGTTACTAACTACTGGTTACAAGCAGCTTGAAGAGTGCCACAGTACAGATAACCCTGACCAGCTCTCCTGCAAGCTCTCAAAGGTGGGGAGCAAGCAGTGTCTGTTTTCTGCCCTTACCTTACCAGAAATCAGTCCTTTATTCATCTGGGGAAAGCCCAAATCTTTTCAAGGACACACATGAATCATGCTCCACCTGTGTGCTATATATCTATTCTGCTGTTTCGTTTACTGCACTTTCACTTACTATCAACAGTATTCACATACTGCAAACAGGAAAACTGAGTCAGGAAGTTTGGGAACTTCTTTTATGTCATGGATTTTAAAAAAAAAATACTTAAAACAGCACATCAGTTACTGTATTGAACAACAGACTAATAAATTCTCGTATTGCATATGCTATATAGTAAAATTTAACAATCCCTTATTCTTTAGATTAAGTGTCTCCTCACACAAAGCACACCCTGAAGCACTCAGCAACAGTATTTTTATCATCTATCCTGGTACTTATATGGCTCCCATCACTGCGGCACCTGCTTTTATGGTAGCTGTGAAATTCGGAGCCATAGAATCTAATATGGAATCAGAACCAGGAAACATTGTTTGTCCAGCTACTATATAAGCCAACAAAGGAAACTAAGTAAGAATTCCAATGAGCTCCAAGCTCTTTTTATGATGCTGGATCAGTTGACTTTTACCTTATTGATCACAAATTGCTATTGTTAAGATTAAGTATAAGAATCATCTGGAAGAAAGCTACCATTTCCTGAGAGACTGTGATGCGGTCTACAGAGAAGGAGGGAAGAGTGTGATTCCCATTGCTTCTCCTACAAAACCCTCAAAACAGAGAATATTTGTCTTGCTGACAACCATCAATTGGAATGAGTCACTCCTAACTTTGCTTCTGCAAAAAACAGGAAAGGAGAAATGAGAAGCACGCACAAGAAAGTAACTGCACATACATCCCATCTGTTATGACCTGCCTCTCAGAACAAAATGGTATTATCTCCTCAGGGAAGGACCACTTCATTTCACTCCCACAGTCATTAACATCTTCACAACGTAAATACAAGAGACAGCACTGGGCATTGTTTTGTACTCTGCTGGGATATGATTGATGGTACAAGACCATGGAAGAATTAAGACTGTGAGAATATAAAGCTTTCATTTGCCCTTTTCTCTTGTAAATGTGGCATACTTTTACTAATGAACATGCTCAGGTATTCTGATCTCAGACAGAAACAGGGGTTTTACTTCTGAGGAATCATTCATGTGAACGGGATGAAGCAGCCAATGTGCAGGGCTAAATTGCAGCTGTGCCTGCAGCTGTAGCACAGCAGACAGGAATCCACCAGCAAGAATCGAGGTGCACAGGGATCCTGTGGAAAGAACCCTCAGAGCTGAGAACAAAGTGGATGAGAGGTAAAGCGGGGTGGTGGTGTCCCTTCAGCAACAGGGAGCTGTAGGGAGCAGTATGTGCAAGAGGGACGGCAGGTTGGGAGTAAAATGGACATGACATAAAATCAGCTTGGGAACACTGATTGCCTAGAGAAGAGCAGCTGCCGTGCATATGGAGATGCATTAACCCCTAGGAAAGGCTCCCCAGGAACCTCCAAGGCAGACAGGCTGCAGCAGTCAACCATCTGACCAGGAGGCCAATAGAAACATAGAAAGTTCCCCTTCCAGATTCACCTCACTCAGCCGTGGACAATTCGCACAAGAAACATTACTTAGTCAAGATCTGTCTCGGCTTTCAGGAGTCTCAGCTTGTCTCAGACAAACTTTTAGTCCACAAAACACAGGCAGTCTAGACAGCAAGACAGAGCAAGAGCCACCCACCAGAGCAAATGTGAGTTCTGAGCCAGGAGGTGTTTAGCAGGCAACATTATGACAGGCCAGAAAACATGCAGCAGTAAACATGGGGCTTGAGACAGAAACAGTGTTTGTGCAGGAAGTGCTGGGTTTAGGTTTGTGTTTCAGACAAGACATCTCTCATATACTGTAGTGAGCTCTAGGGCAATCAGCCTGTACGTGAAATCTGTATCACTTGATTAAAATAGAGGCCAGAATCTTCTTAGTTCATCTGCTGAAATGTCAAGGAGCAAGTGGGAAAGGAGGTGTTCCTTCACAGGAAAGATATCTCTCTCACACTGTCACTTCACAGAGATGTCAAAATGAGACAGGTAAAACACCTGCAGCGGTGTCTGTTCTCTGTTTCTGGGACAGGGGAAAAAGGAAGCGAAAGGGCTGACAGATGCCATTTTGAAAGCAGCTTTTCTGTGTCTGATGTTACCAGGCCACCCATGGATGTAGGTGACGCCCATGCTGACAGACATTGCCGAAGGGTGAAGCCAGGGAAGGAGGCACAAGTTCTGCAGCACCCAGGATCACCCAGAATCAAGCACTCAGGGTGCAAGCACGTAACAGAAGCCCAGACCCACTGTGGCTGCCAGAGTTCCCTTGTCTAGGGAATTAGGTCCCACCTCTGCTGCAGAGCTGCGGAGGGTTACACCTAGAAACAGCCCTGCACAGGCAAGGAGGTGATCCACACAGTTCACACAGGCACAAAAATTAACACTTGCTATTCCTTAGCTTGTTTTTGAGGCTTTATTGTGGCACCCTAAGTGGCTGTAGGGGTGGCTTCCTCTAAGACCCTGCATGCTCACCCTGTGTACCCCCAGCTCTGACAGGGCAGCTGCTGCATGGGTGCTTTGGGGAGGGAGAAGCTGGGGAATTACATCTCCACTGCAAGGTGACTGCACAGTGGGGAGAAAGAACATGAGAGTGAGGGTCATGGGACTTCAGGAACTCTGAAACTTGTATGGTGTGGGTCACTGCTGTTTCAGAAGCTGTGACACGAACTCTCTCCTGCCCCTCGCTGGGTCTAGTCACTGTCTCAGCCACATCAACTGGGAACAGTCTTTTTCTGACCTCAGGTCTCAGCCTAAATGACAGAGAGAACATCAAGTGATAGAAGTTCCTACTACTTCCAGAGCTCATCTCAGAAAGAAAAAAATAATTAGAATCCCTGGGTTTCTCTCCTGTCCTCTGATGCTGGCACCTCTCCTCCCTGGAGAATTCAGGGAGGAAAAAAGAGATGAAAATAGTCTGGCTAAGCCTTGTGTCTTTTTACCACAAACACCTTCTGTTCTGGCCTATGCAGTTACTTTCACAGCTGGAAAGGGAATATTTTTTTACCTTAAATAAAAAGAAAAAAATGGCTGGACTGTTTTCAGTGTGCTCTAGGGAGCTTCAGGAAGCCACATGAAACTAAAATGCTCTCCATCACACCCCTGGCACCTCTCCACAGCTCCCTGGGTGTCACTGTGAATTAAGTTATGTTGGCTACACTTACAATTTTTTGCTGGACATAACTCATCAAAGGTAAACACATGGAAAACCTCTGGCTTTGGTAGTAATTAACAGAGACATCTTGATGGTGAAACCACATGTTCCCCCAGGCCTGGCCCGAGGTATTCTGCCTCAGTGTGCCTGCACCATGCTCTGAATTTTGACGTGACCCTTGAGAGACACTTTCTGCCTGCCTCAAAGGCTGGATGAGAAGGTCTAAGAGGAAGCTGGAACCTGTTACAACTGAGGTTCTGCTTTCAGAGCAGGAGATGTCAGGTTCAGAGCCCTACAAGGACACAGGCAGGAGGGAACAGAAAGCATGTGCCCACTCTCTGCAAAACACCCCTCAGCTATCAAGAATTTCCTGTGATGTTCCCCATCAGTAAAGCCAATCCCTCCAGCACCTGAGTGACCATTATGGTCCTTGCAGCTTCTCCTCACTGGCTCTTCCACACAGAGCCCATCTCCTTAGTCTGCCTTCCTTCAGGGGCACTGTGCAGTGTCCAGTTTCTTTGGGTTTTGTTTTCTTTCCTTCCAGCCTCCCCTCATGACAGTGGCTTGGGCTGTAAGCCACCCCAGCCCCTGGAGCTGCCAGCATGGACAAGGCTCTTTTGCAAGGACTAAACACTGAAACCAAGGGCTCTGAAGAATTTATGTGGCTTATTCCTGAAGAAAGGTGAGGAGGGGAGAAATGTGACCATGGCTGATCTCTTTCCATGTGGGTATTCAAATAGAGAAGGTTTTCTTCCCCGTGCAGATTGGTGGATGGGGTGGTTAGCATGGTTTTCACTAAGACAAGGCTGGGGGACTGACCACCTTACATTTTCTCCTTTTTTTGATTGCATGATTTTTAAGAGAAAAGTGTTTCATACACTGGGACTGACCATGACCTTATACCAGTACAACTTGGACTTCACTGACGTGTATTTCTATTTATACTGAAAGAAGAAAAAACAGAATCAGTTTCTACTTGTAGCAGCACTACAAAGATGAGAAGAAAAAGGACTGTGAGTGCTCTAAGACTAAGTTGTCATAGCAGCATAATTACATTTGAGTCTACTTTGTACAAAAGCAGACTGCCAGAACCTCATTTTGGAGGGAGAATTGCTGTCAGGAGAAAAAGGGAGGGCTGTGCTGCTCTGACTAAATTGTGTTAGACAGCAAACAGCAAACTGGATCTGCATCTCCCTACAAATGAACCTCCTTGTATGAAACCAAGCAGGCCATTTTCATCTGTTGTGAATTCAGAAAGAGATCACATGAAACACTTCTTCACAGAGTTTGAGGGAAGTATATCAAATTTTAAACTACAGAGCATAACAATCCATAAATTATAGATGCAAGCAGTGTTTTCCAGAGGTTACATTGTCACTGAATTAAAATTTAAACAATGATGAATTGGTGAGATAAGTAACTGTTGAATAAGTAATTTCGGTAATCATGTAAATTATGGCTTCCCTGACCATCAGCATAAAATCCCTTTTTTAGATGCTCTGATTGTGTTAAAAAAACCCAAACAGAATATCCAGAAAAAGACAAATTAAAACATAATGCATCCTAATTGCTTATTCTCTGATATGCACATAAGCTGGCTGCTCAGTGCAGGTTTTCATGGCATACCTCAAAGTGAGATTTCTCATGGATACCAGCTCTGGCAATTCTGTGCACCACTTTGCATCTTGGCAAACTATCCTAAGGAGGGATTTTCCCATTGTAACATGGCCATATTCACACCACATGTGCAGTGTTTCTTGCAGTGTTAGTCTCCAGTGTTAGGAGACTACCTTTGTTCCACACACCTAAAATGAGCATCTCAAAACCCTCTGGCAGTGGCTGCTGGGGTGGAGGATGCAGGCAGTGTGTCCCCCTTCCTTCTAAGGGCCTCACACCCTTCTGCACTGGTAACCCTGAGTCAGCAGAGCAGGACAATGGATACTTAGTGCTGTCAGGGCAATTTCTTTCAACAACTTTAAAATCAGAGAACCACAGAATGAGAATCATAGAATGGTTTGGGTAGGAAGGGACACTGAAGATCAACTGGTTCCAACCCCACTGCTGTGGGTAGGGATCCCACCCACTAGACCAAGTTGCTCAAAGTCCCATCCAACCTGGCCTTGAGCACTTCCAGGGATGGGGCATCCACAGCTTCTCTGGGCAACCTGTTCCAGAGTGTAACCATGCTCACAGTAAAGAATTTCTTCCTGATATCCAATCTCAACCTACTCTCTTTCAGCTTGAAGCCATTCCTGCTTGTCCTAGCACTGCACGTCCTTGCTAAAAATCCCTCTCTATCTCTCTTTATACCCCCTTTAGGTACTGAAAGGTGCTATAGACTCTCACCACAACCTTCTTGTCTCCAGACTGAGCACCCCCAACTCTCTCAGCCCATCTGCATAGGAGAGATGCTCCTGCCCTATGATCATCTCCTTGGCCCTCCTCTGGACTCACTCAGAGTTTAAGTTTTGTATGACTAACTTGCAAATTGCCTTTCTAATAAAGAAACAGACAATGAGACATAAAACAAAAACCAAAACATGCTCCAGATGGCACATGATTACTAAACAGAAATAAGCAGACACACAATTTCTGCAACAACCCAGAGCAGAAGAAAACAAAACCATACAGAAAAAAGTCTAAAATTGAAGGTTAGAGAAGTAAATCAAGGAAGACAATGTCAGCAGGAAAGCAGAGAGAATATATTTGCTAGAAGAGCAATTATTATAGCTAACCAAAACTTCATCCAAAGTAAAATAAAACTCCTCAGTAAACTTTTTTCTTTCATTTGACACCATTATTTCTTTTTCAGAATACAAAGACCTTCTTTTTGGTTGATGGTTTGTGTAACCTTTATAGTTTGCTTGTGAGCAAAATCTTTATCGTGAAAAAAGGTGTAATTGATGTGGTGTCTGAAAACAGCACCTATCATATGCTGAAATAATATTTCTGAATCATAAGCAGCTTCATTCATCTCCACAAGACATTCATGCTGAAGCTTCACTGTGACCATCTGAATGTCAACATCATTAAAAATTTTGCAGCTACTCAAAGCTCACTTTCAAGAAAGGAGAAGTGTCCTACCAATCTTCCTATATTGATGGCTGCATCTATATATCTGAACAGTCAACATTGTCTGTGCTATATTTTATTTTTGTGGTAAACACTAGACAAAATGAAAATGCTATTAGCTTTCTCTTGAATTTTACCAGTCTGGGAAAATACACTCATTTTCCAGATAAACAGTCACCTTACAATATATTTTATGGGCTTCTACTTTGTTATTCTTGTCATTGTGCAGTCATTAGCATTATCTACCTCTGAGTTAAACTTTTTCTTTTTTTTAAGGAGTGGCATTCAAAAAAATCTTTAAAATTTTAATTTGGTTGGTTAGTTGTCTTTTTACAAAACATGGAGCTGGAGCTTCCTGATTGTTAGGCTGGATTTTGTGCTGGGGTGGAGTAGAGTGACATTAAGAGGACAGCACCAGCACCCAGCACAGCTGCCAAAAGAAGGCAAGACCTAGTTTTCAGCAATTTGGTTCCTTTTTCAAAAGTGCTTTAAGCCCAAGTTCCTCATAAGGGCTGATATAAACCTTGGGATGTCCTTGGGGAACCAAGACTGTGTGAGACACACACCAGTGCTGCCCCACAGAGCCCTGGAGGCAGAGGGGAGGTGGTGGATCCACATCAGACCTTAATGATAGATATAAACTCCTTCCTCAGTCAAAGCATTTGCTCCCATCTGGAGCAGAGATTGTTCCTATACCTTCCTTATGTTTTCTAAACCTTTATCTGATCATGTACCCTCTCTCTCCCACCTGCTTTGCAGCATAAGAAAACACACTGAAACCAACAGCTGTGTGCCCAAGCAAGGAACAGCAGCTCCCCATCACATTCTGGGCACAGCAGAAAAACCTCTGTCTAAACACAGCTGGGAGCCACGGCATGGCCTCCCCCCTTGCAGGAGTCCTAATACATCTAATTCCCCAATCCCACAGCTGCTGTGACAGGGAGACAAGGAGGTGTTATTTAGAGCTCTTCATTGACATCACCAGCTCCCTGTTTGTATCCAGAGCTGTTCTGAAGACCCAGTGTCCAAGCGTTGGGTCTCTCAGAGAGATCTGTGTCTGCTCAAAGAGCCGCTGTGGGAGAGTCCCTTCTCGTCCCAGGATGAGCCAGAACTGTCGCAATGCCCTACTTTCCCCCGCAGCCCAGATCGGCCTATAGCTCCAAGGACACAGCTCAACCCACTTGTCTTCAGGTTCACTTTGTCCTTTTCTCTAATGATTTCATTCTTGCCCCTGTCCCGTGTTCTTCCTCTAAGTGTACCTTCTCTGCAGCTCAGCACATCAGATCAAGAAACTGTTTCAGCTGGGAGAAAAATGCATTATGTTTCCCTGTTTGTTCTTCAGCTGGATCAGTTTTCCAACGTGGTCGACTGGATGGACGCAGAAATACTTCTGCTAGCATGAGCATGGGGCTACTCTGGGGTCAGGAACAAGCAGTTGGGGGCCAGTGATTTGTTTTGAGACAGATCAGCTCCTTGAACCAGGTCTCAAAATGCCTGTCCCTGCACCAGTGCCTGCCCAGTGGAAGAAGCAGGAATAAGGGGCAGGGTAAGAGGAGTCTGGCCAGCAGCTTGGTCTTGGATTGACTTAATTAAACCAACTTCAATTACTAAGGGAAAACTGAAAAAAAGAGACTCACCAGTTGCTTACATTTATTCTATTTTCCAGGAAAATCACTTAAAAAGATTGGGTAGCTGGACACCCTCCAATGATCATGACCTTGTAAATCTTTGGATTTTTTTTTTACTGTTGCTTTGTCAGACTTGATAAACATCCCATGGCTTGTCTGTCTTTCCCATTTATATTACCAAATGTAACAGAAGATGCTACACCTTTATGCAAAGGCGGTCTCTGTGTTACTGTTCACACTGATGAAGAACACAGTGAGCCCAGTTATTCCTGTGGGCAGAGGGGCAGTTCCTGGCTTAAGGAATTCAGGACCTGAATAGACTGTGAGGGAGGAGGTCAGGAAAATTATTTTGGATATCAAATTCCAGAGAACAGCAACAACAATTGAAATAATAGCGCAAAAATGGTCAGAGTACCATCCAAAGCTGCAACTTCTTGTCTTTTGACTGATTTAATGACACGGGTTTGACAGATATTGCAGTATCAGGGCTACCTGTGGTGTGCTACTGCCGCAGCAACCCATGGCATGGGACTGGCATAGAGCAAACACCCTAACCCTAATCCTAGCCCAAACAAAGCAGCCTCCCAAAAACTGATCATGAGTGGGTATCAAACAGGGAGAAATGAATGGAGCAATGGCCAGAGCTTTCATAGAGCTCTAGAGAAAACTGATCCTTGTTTGTCGCAATCTTGAACTGAATCTTGAAATAACTAAAATACACCCAGTTTACCAAATGACCTCAATCAGTGTAGCTGATTCTGAGTCTCATGGGTTTTCCAAGTCAAGCACACTCCAACATCTGCTTGCAATAAAATCAGATGACAGTGCTTCTACATGTACGGCGGAAGCTGCCTCCCCATTAAAATAGGAGGCTCCCCCCATCCATTAAATAGAGTGTAACTTTTGACTGCTTCATCCAGACATCAGTGGATGCAACTTAGAGGGTTTGAGACCTGAAACAAAGGATGCTAAAGATGATCTTTTGATATCCCATTCTGTTAAAGGTGGGGATCTTGGCGACTATGTCTGAGTACACAGGTGGGTAAAACATGGGTGAAAGAGCATGGAAAAACTTGCCCTGCTCCACAGCAGACAAACCCACCCACACAGCAGTGAGGAAGGGTTTGAGTGCCGTGAGCGGAGCGTGGTTATTGCCAGCCAGCTTCAGCCTGCCTGATGCTGAGTTAACATGCCATTTTCCCTGTGCTGTCAAAGCCTTTGTCACGGTAATAGCCTGTTTCCTCTTTTTGTTAATATCTCTGTCAAGAGAATGAAGCAGCAGAATTGAAAGTGCCATGGTGTGCGAGAGCACCGTTCTGCTCAGGCTGCGCCGGCAGCGTGCTGTCTTTTGATTAACTGGATGTTCCTCTAAAATTTGTATGAAATTATTTTTCCATGGAAGCACAGGGTGATGAAAGGAGGAAGTGGAGGGAGCTGGAGGCTGGTTGTCTGGTCACTCAGGAGCAGGCAGGGTTGATCAGGCTGCGGCTGCCTGCAACTTCTCCTGTGCCTTGCCTGTGACCTGGGGTCTGAGAGGGGAAACTACTCTTGTCCTCACAAGTCACTTCCAGTTTCTGCTCAGCTCTCCCAAGAAGAGCCTGTCAATAATGTACATTGTGACCTAAGATACATAAAAGATAATTTGAAATTAAACCCTTGAAACCTTGAAGTACAAAATCTTTAGATAACTGGCAAGCAAACTCAGTATATCAGCCTGTACGTACAGACACTGCCATCCCCACCACACATAAAAACCACAGTACAGGGGGTAGGATGTGCTGACTTCCAGTTCTGCAAATTTCTCAGTGACCCCAAATCTTGCTGAGGCCCCACAGCATGATGCTCCTGGCACGGCATGCCTCTCCTCTGCCTCTCCTGCCAGTAAGACCAGCAAAGATTTTGCTAGTGTGAAGCTTTAATTTCCTTGCATATCTGGTTGGGCTTTGCAGCACACACTGGAAGAAACCCACTCCACTTTGCCTTCTCTTGGCCCCTGTAAATGAATGGGACAAAACTGATGAGCAGAGAGTTCTAATTTTATTTCCTAGGACACCTCACCACTCCATAAACAGGGATGCAGAAACTAGGATCCCATTTCTAAGATGAAGCACAATTCACAAGCAAGGTGCAATGAAGCTGAAAGTCTGGTGCAGAAATTGCTGGTGTATAAGACCTTGTGTTACTTGCTGCAGCTCTGAGAACTGGACAGAATAATCCAAACTGACACATTTTCATTCTGATTTAGCACCAGTGCAAATGACACAGGATGTACGACAGCCAGGACTCAGACATTCCTTTTGGTGATCTCTGGTTTTACTGCCTAACTGAAGTTGCAGAGGGTTTTTGTGTTACAATCTGATCTGTTTTCTGATCAGAATTCATGAGTAAAACCATTCTGACCTGTGCAACGTCCATATAATTTTTGTTGACTTGCATCTACAGACTTTGTAACACCATTGCTCTGCAATCAATTGAAAATTGGTATGAAATTAACTTTCCCACCACTTACAAACTCAATCTCATGTTTCACAAAATATTTCAGTTTTTCTAATGAGTTGCTTTGACTTTTCAATCTGCATGCTTATTACAAATCTCTCAGAATATTTTATCTATTTTATGTATTAATAAAAATATTATTCTAATTACAAATTTGGGATGTGTTTGTGATTACACTTCCCTCACTCTTCCTTCCCCGCTCTTGTTACTTATTACACATGCTTGACAGACTCTCTCTACTCCAGCAGCTTTGTAATACATAAGAAGTTTGAGACATGGGCTTGGTTTTGGTAACTTAAAGAACTACATTAAAAAATATTTCAAAATTGAGAGGACTGGGGAAATCACTAGTGAAACCTGATGTCTGACTACCTCAAGAAAATGTGCCACTCCACACAGGCAACTTCCAGCTCTCCTGTCTATGGCCAGTCCTCCCACACCCCTCCCCATGCAGACGACTGAACATAGCTTAGACCTCTGCAATTCACCATAATAGGACAAAAGATTTAGCCACCAATTCCCATTCCATTGCCTAACTCAATTCAAAGGAGAGCACACCTGCAAAAAACTTCATATCCTACTTATAACAGACATTGCAAGTTGTTGCTCTGTATGAGGTTTGACTACTGCTAACTTGCAATAAGCTCACTGACAGTTGGTTTTGATTTTCTTTGGGCTCTTTTGTGTTGTGATTTTGGTTTTTCTTTTTTTTTTTTATCATGGACAACAAATATTGGCATGGGATGGAAAAGCAGGATGCCATTTATATGACACATTGTACTATAAAGACTTTTACCAGAATATTGAGACATACAGACTGATGAAAGAACATGCCTGGAATCCAACCATTTCCAAGTCAGATAACACTGTGCATTTAAGCTGAATCATTACTGGAATGTTTGCAAACCACTGTTTCTTACTAAAGATCAAGTGGGCAAAGATAGAAGTGAAAAAAATATTGAACAAGACTGCAATGCAATAATAGCACAAACAGCTCATGGTTCTGGAAGACACATGAACTACAGGTATGTCATAAATTAAATATGACAAATAAAATGTAAGAAAAGAGGACTTACAAATATCAAGTCCAACAGAGGTGCGCCAGAAGAGAGAAAGGAAGAAATGTTTACAAGCAGTGGGCTGGTTTTGCATTTCAAAACACAGGATAATTGTGCTGGATAAGAGGAAACAAAAAAAAATGTATGGGAAAGATGTGGGAAAATGACAAAGGAAGTTTTGCAAGAGGAAACTGCCTTGGCAGGGAATGTGGATAGGGTAATGTGCGTCTATGGAACATAATGGTTAACTGCCATAAAGCATTCACTGCTCATAGCCAAAAGCAGCAAACCTGCATGGCTGGGCCGGAGCACGAGTGGGTATTTTGGGTCACAGCAGGAAACACCACACACTGTATTTTGTTAGGCTGCTGCAGTGTTTTGCAAACATGGAGAGGAGGGGGGATTGTAGATATGAAAAGGCAAGGCAGGTTGTTTCATTTGTTTATATTAAAAATAAATAGCTTTTGAAAATATGACCGAGTCAGTGAAGAGTATGAAACACAATCCTCTATTTGTTATGATTTAGCAAGGAGGAAGCAGAGAGAGGTAAAATCCATGCAACAAATGCACACAATAGCTTTCAAAATTCCCCTCAGTCCAGAGAAATTCTTCCAAGAGATCATGCCAGTATTGTTCTAAGACCAGCTCGGTCCAAAGCCCAGTAAAAATAGGCAGGTTTTTATAAAAGAAACAACAGCCCCTGCCCAAGACCAGGCACAGCACACACCCCAGGAAGAAACACTGTGTAGCATGATGCCAAAGGAGTTCACTGGTAGAAAGCCTCTGGCAGTGCATCATGTCACTAAATGAAACCAGAGCACACTGAGGGACTGCAAAGCCCTGTCAACTATCCACTCCCTGGCCTTCAGCTTTGTGTTGGTTTAAGAACATAATTCTCAGGTTATTTCTTCTGATATCACTGTAGCTTTGCCTGACCTCAAAAAGTTACTCAGTCTGACCTCCAAGTGGCAGAGCTGTGATAATCTCAGGATATAAGTGAGGTAAAACTCATAGGGAGAAATAATATCTTGTATTAGTCTAACCGGCAGAGCTGAAGAGACCTGCCAAGGGTGGACAGTGTCTACATTCAATAGAAGCAGATACAGTGATTTCCAGCTTTGTGTGCTGCGGGAGTGCTGAGACTGCAGTTTATATGGGTCACAGGCAAGCAGGCCAGCTCAAGCATCACACCCAACCTAGCTAATTCCTTGTGGAGCCCCTGCAACCAAAGTTGGAAAGGCTAGATTGCTACAAATCCTAGTCTGGGTAGGTTAAGCCTAACCTGTGTGCTGGGCATTCTGTGAATGGATTCTTGGGCACTTTTGTCACAGAAGAACAGCAACAGCCTTATGCAGTGATGGGGTCCTTGTGGCCCAGACTCCCCTGACCCAGCCAGCAGCAGGACTGAATCAAAACCAGGGCAGGGGTTCACTTTAGCAGGGCTGGTTCTCTGAACTCATTCAGCTACTTCATTTATTTCTTCATTTCATTTGCACACCCTTCAAAACCACTATAAATGTACTCATCTCATTTCACAATACCCAGAATTTTTGGGAAGAAGATAAGGCTGGAAGCTTAGGTTGCAATAATCTCTTTTCCCAGAGAATGAGCATGGTGGAGACTCTCTGAGAGTTACCTCTTAAGATAAAACCATGAAGAAATTAGAACTTACTAGATGAATAAAAAGCTACAACCACTTGTTATTAAATACAAACCTTTGAAAAACTCCATAGCTAGGTTTTGAGGCAAGACCAAGAGAAATTAGCAACCTTTTCCTTTGTTTTCTTTTAGACATTTTTGACTTTAAGGTGATGATAATATGACTGCTAGCTGTTATGTTCTCTTTATAGTTTCATTATCTGAAATCCATAGGCATTTATCCTTTTCAACATCCTTTGTTGCAAATATGAGTACAAATTTACACATATTTAAACTTATAAAGTAAAACATATTTCAAGAATAAACACATGATGCAATATAAAAGGATGAGACCTGGGAGACTTCTGACACCGAAGGTTTCACCCTGCTCTTTGCAGTACCAGCTTTAAGGTGTGAATTGCCATCAACTGCCTTCTTTGTTTAAATTAGAAAGTGCAGGTAGGCCTTAAGGTACGACTGCCTAGAGCTACCTCTGGCACTCCTTGGAAAAAGATTTCCTGCAAAGTGCAGGTAGGCCTTAAGGTACGACTGCCTAGAGCTACCTCTGGCACTCCTTGGAAAAAGATTTCCTGCAGGCATTCAAATTATATAGCTGAAATGATATCTCTCATATATTAACTTGATGGTAGACCAGGATCTTCATACAATGATCGCATAAAAAGGGATGAATTTCCCACAGAAAAAGCACTTGAGCAGTAATCATACATTTGAAAGAAGAAAATGAAAGTGCTCAGTGTCACCAAGCTTCAGCTTGAAAAGACTGAATTCTCTGTTTAAGATCCATTACACCAATAAATTACTAAATTGTCCTCAGACTATAGGAAGCATAGTAGTTGCAACCTATAGCAGGTCTCACCCACAAAATTGCAATGGAGTAGGAGCAAAAGAGGAGCACACTAGACTCAGAATAATGTGATCACTTTAATTTTCCTTTATGAAAACTTAGTTCTATGGAGGCCAGCCTAAGGAGCAGATGTGTTGGCTATGGCTCTTATTCTGAATTGAGAGCATGAAAGGGTGTATTTGACACTGTAGGGCCTTCTTGCAACTCATGGAGGTTTTCGTGCAGCAAGAACATGGAGCTTGTAGGTGTCTGGCTATTGATTACTTTTGCTCTACAGTGCAGGCAGGGTCAGCCGCTGTCACTCAGAAACTTGTAGCTTTAGCTTTTTGGAAATCCTGACCTTTGGGGGATATCACGATGAGCAAAATTTTAAAATCTAGAATTAACATCAACCCACTGCAAACACATATATATATATATAACACCCCAGGACAAACAAAGCTGTCATGAGTTTTTTTTAATTGCTTAACTACTTTTTTTGTTGCTAACACTGTAATTCTACCTGTGTTATTTTAATGAAAGATAACACTGAAATAAAAATAATTATTAGCCTCCCTCCTCCCTTTTAATATTCCTGTTTTAATACCTTGGGTTTAGAATAAATAATGCAAACTCTTTGTTGGAATATGGCTATAAATTATAAATTGCAGGCCATGCTTACTTTTAAGACCAAAGAACTATGGAAGGTTAAATGCGTAGTTTTAGATCCACATAAGAATAAGTTCCTATTTTAAACACAAGAATATTATCTCAACTCCCTCACCAGTCCACTAGCCAGTGATGCAGGTAGGTGCTTCTATCAACACTTCATTCTTCAGGGAGCAACACATCACCCTTTGTGTTGTTTCGCACAAAAAACCAAACAGTTTTGTCTCTTACAACAACACTGTGATTATCACTGAGGGTCACAGAGTTCACAAATGAGGTCAACTCTTCCTTTGAAAACTTTTTCAGAACAACACACTGAATAGTTTGCAACCCAAGGGCTAACCAAAACAACTGTGGACCTGCTTTTTCCTGTCTTATCATCCCTCTTCTTCCTTTCCTGTCATTTTAATGAACTATCAGATGTTCCCTGATTTGCAGTCTGTAGGCTTAGTGGCAGCATTCAGAAGCACCTCATGTGTAGTTTTAAAAGCATGCTTATTTTATTAATTTATACAAGTTTCATTACTTGATCATTTGAATGAATTCCAGCGTTCTTATAATAGAGATTTAGTGCCGTATCTATCAGAACAGAAGATGACCTGCAGTCAGGAGGAGGTTGTCCCCAATATACACCAGTCCCTGTCATTCTATTTGGTTTAATTATTCATCAGATCCAGCTGAGAAATGGCTTATCTAGTTTCCAGGTACAAGCATGGACACATACTTCTTCTGTCTGCTGTGTTTCTCAGCCTAAAATGTGCTAGAAAGTCAATTCCATTGCATTCTTGTCTTCAGTTAGATAGGCACAGGAAAAACATGTTGAAATAAAAAAAAACTTTCAAATCGAGACTCGTAAAACAGTTGTTAACTGATAATGCCTGGGTTTGAATTAAGTAGAAAATAAAAACAAACCAGCAAATCCTTATTAAATGTCTGTTTCCAGTATAACATGCTAAGAAAGAAGTCCTACGGTTTGTGGTGACCCTCCCAGAGCAGACACATGGTTTTATGACCAGATGCATCTGCTTTCGTTCACCATGGTGGAATCAAAGATGTCACTTAAAATAGTTGCTGCAATCTGGAATTGTCAGTAATACAGTGTCCGGAAAGAGTTAAAATTCCACCCAGGCCTTCCCATCTTTTTTGCCCCTACCTGTTACCATATCTTTACAATGAGATTCTGCAGCTGACAGAAAATTCAAGGCTGCTATTCTCTCCATGCTCCCACTCTTTAAAATGAATTTGTGCTAGAAGAACCCTAAACTAACAGAAGAGTTTTCAAGTTCTCAAGATGTTGTCATCCTGATAGCTGCCCTAATAAAAGCAAAATTTTTACCTTCAGGAAACGTGGTTAAAAGCAATGGCAACACGAATCTGTTAGGAATATGAAATTAAAAGAAAATTTCATGAAGATGCCAAAACCAATGAGGTCTCAGAACAGTGTTATTTATAACACCCAGACAGAAGTGGCACAAACAGGGCTGAGGTTCTGGAGAACCCTGAAGTGGAAGCGGTGAGAATGCAGACAGGCAGCCCATGATCTAGTTAAACTGTGTTTGAGTGCAGCACCATAAGATGAGGGCAAACTTCACTTTAATCCCTCTGTATCACTTATTGTTTATGTTGTTTATAACTCCAGCTGTGCACAGACCCAACACACTGTGCCTTTCTTTTAGCCATGGTCTGTTAGTGGGAGACAGGAGCCAAACCTCAGCTGCCAAAGTTGCTGTATCTGTTGAAGAGACTTCCCCTGCGAGGAAGCCATCAGCACAGACTGATGCAAGAGGGACATTTGTGGTGAAGTGACTGCGCCAAGACATGGAGAGACCAACACCCACTCTTCAGTTTTATCTTGTGGGCATCACCACAATGCATTACAGAAACACCGTATGGATCCCAGGGAATCAATAATTTATAATCTGATCTAGGACTGTTTGTCTGACACATTTAAAAGGAGGAAGTGTTTCTTAAATAAGGACCATGGCATAAGATGACCAACACACTGAGTGAAGGTCTGCAGAAGGTAGGAGTTCTGGCAGGTGAGTGTCACTGCTCAGGAAGCCTTTGTGTCTCTGTGAGAGAGCTTTCTTAAGGAATTCTAATGGAAAAGCTTTGAAATTTACAAAGGAGAAAATCCACCAGGAAGGCTTGGCTCTAATAGTACTGAAAGACAAAGAATTTCCACAAAAGTCACCTATTCTTGATCTAACAATTCTGCCTCACATTCCTTTCCCTTGCTTACCCCAGGGTCCCACCTTGCCACCACCTCTGTGCTTATCTGCATCCTCCTTCCCCCACCATCACAAAACACACTGCTTTTCCCTTTCAGTCCATTCACTACTCTACCTCATAAAAGGCCAACATTCATGGCACTGACCACTGCTCTCTCGTTTTCTTGCTGTCTGCAGTCTGTTCTGGTAGCATCATGGACTACCTGGGCAGAACCTCTCTCTCCATAGCAATCCTCCTCATCTGTGCTCCTCCAAGTCATGGAAATGATTTGGCCTTCCACAAACTGAGATGCTTTGGTGCCTGTGGGCATTATTTTCCTCTGCCTTCTCAAAACAAACCCAAGGTAGCCAAGATGATCAGAAATAAATAAGAAAATAAGCAAGAGCTCTCAGACAGCTGCTGACATGTCTCCAGCATTAACAGGATTTCATGGGGTAAAATAGTGGATCAAAAGTGTTTCCAAAAATCCTAAAATGCTGAAGTTTAGTTTAAGTGTGGTTATAATCTTACCAGATACACGCAACAAGAAGGTGGCTCCAGAGGAACCCGTTTGCAGATCTTCCCTAGCCAATGTTAGCTCCTCCACTGAGCCAGAATCAGGTAAAGTGTCAGTCTGTTCTTGGGTTTCAGTCCTTCCTTCTCCAAGGTCAGTGTAATAGCCTTTTGGGATATAAAGGACTGGAAAAGCTCAGTGTGGCTTTGTTGGCTGACTGGACTGAAAATGAAATGCTATATTTTCAGATCCAGCACATTATATACCTAACTCCAAAGCTGTCTGACAAGCATTTATATTCTTTTGGCTGGCAAAAGAAATATTCTAATATTGCCTTTGAAGGCTATTAAATGTACAACTGGAATCATCATGTTTTAAATGCTGTGGGATTAGCTGTTACTGTGATCACTGTCAGCAAAATACACAGACAAAAGTATCCCCTTTCACTTCTCAAAAGTGCATTTTTGAGAACAGATGGAAGCAGGGGGGTCAGGAATGGTGGAGAAAAGACAATAGTAGACCTAGCAGCCTCAGAGGGCCGCCTGGGAAGTATTTTCCCCTCATGACAAAAGGGTGATTTCACTGAGACCCTCTCAGTAGCTGTGAAATCCACCTTACTAGGGAACATGCCCAAAACACACTTGAAACTGTCAAGGATACCTGATCTCCAGCATGCCTCAGAGAGATCAGTTAGCTCGAGCAGTCATTTCCAAAACAGGGGGGAAATCTCAAAGTAAGTAAAAATGTAAACTTCTATTGCCTCTAACTATAAAGCAAATTGTTTTCCCCTACCCTTCTACCCTTTTTGGGGGGTGGAAATAATTGACCTTTCAGCCTTCCCTATTCAGGAAGATGTTTTTCTAGCACACTTTTGTGGTCTGTCTTCCTCCAACAGTCTGCAAAACCACAGAAAAACAGTCTGGGAGGATGTATCTTTCCAAGGATTTATGTAGGTTGCAGGAAGAGGCATTTAATTGTTGGCAGGTGGGAAACCTGGCTGTGGGTGATCCAGCCCTGGTGACAGTGCAGGAAAAATACAGGGGCATACCTGGTTTGTTCCATAGCACATTTCTGTTTGCCATTTCTTTAAGGATAAATAGTTACAAATGAAATAAGCCAAATCAATATTTCTTCACAAGAGAAAGATTTTGGTATTCTACAACTATGACCCGTGTTGCTTTTATCTCATATAAACTAACCAGATGCAATTGTTTCTTTCCAGTAAGCTTTGTGTATCTGTCCACATCTCATCATTCCTACCAGCACTCTTGGGATGATTTAAGCTAAAAGCAAACTCGTTGTAACCAAACCCTCTTCTTTAAATGGAAATATTTTTTCTTTCTGCCTTTAATGGGTTTATTTTCTAAACAAGTCTTAATTGGTCCAAAACACCTTAAAACACATACTGTGAATTCACACTGGGGAAAGTACACCACTGTCCATATTTAAACCCAAATGTAGAAATACTTTAAGGCTCCGAAAAAATGCAGAGCAGTTTAATTGATTCCAGCCACATTAACAGTTGCAAAAATCTGTGGTGCTTTACTAGGGAAGTCATGGGTTGTGAATAATTTATTTTTTATTCCTCACTCGCAGGTGATGGGGATTAACCTGGCTATTTCAAATGAGTTTTAGATTATTTTAGAGCGCTGAATAATATCCTGTCTGAAGGCAGCTATTATACGTCAACAAGCCAATGTTTGTGCAGCAGGTCATTCAGAAGTGAGAGGAAATTCTGACCACATACTCAGAGTTCAAGTGCTGAATATTTTATGAACTTTGCCTGTAATACAGGGAATAAACTCAAAGTGCTTTTCTTCATCCAAGTTCTTTCCTCTCCTAATTCCCCTTTCTTCTATGCCTCTTAACACTCTAGTGTCACACTGGGTGCTCCTCTCTGGAAATATAAGAATACATTTATCACCCCTGTTCTAGTAAGCACCATAGACCTTCCGGCTCTGAAGCAATCGTACGTAAAATTAAACATTGCTGTCACTAAGTAAATTTCAGTGCCTTATGGTTACGGCTACAAAATTGCTCACTAATGACCAGGTGTGGCTGATTGCAAAAGCAGCTGTCCTGGCTCACAGAGGAGCAGCTCTGCTTGCATGTCACAGTTGGACCCATGCCATGGAGCTGATGCAAGCAGGTGTGCCTCTAATATAGGATTTAGCAAGGTAAACACGTGCAACAGAGCATGGATATGGGAAGACTTCTCGGAGGTCTAAATAGTCACGAAAACAATTTTCCTGGTGTTTTTCAAATATCTGCTAGTGCTGTTCATCATCCTGCTTAGCTCTTGTTAGGAATCACCATTTCTAAGCTTGCCTCCTTCCAAAGAGAAGCTGAATGTCAAATCAGTTACTGGAAGAGCAAGGAATGAGACAAGTTTCTACAGTACAGTCTGGCCAGAAAAGGTTTGCTGGCCACAGTGGCATTAGTAATCTAAGCCATCTCTCTATTCCACTTAATTACTACAGAGATAGGAACATTGTACACTCTACCCTTGTAGGAAACTGTTATGGAAAGAGAAAATTATTCTTCTTATTGGGTGTAAAAGCAGGTAGAAAAGCAACAATCCAGCCTCTCTGAGCCCTGCTGTATGGATCTGAGCAAGGGCAATGATGCTGCTTCACCAGACTGATTTCCTGACAGAGACACAGTTCAGACAGATTCAAATTCCCTTATTGGCCATCGTGAAGTGACAACATAGTTAATGGAGCCTGATTGCCCTGAATTGGTTAAGCAATGTTCCTAAGCAACCTTGAATTTCTCCGGGCTCCCCTAGCCCATACATGGGGTGAGACATTTCTACCTGAGGGAAGATGCAGTGCCCCAGGGACATTAATAGGAGTATTTGCTCCCATTTTCTGAGCTTTCCTTTGATACCTGAGCAAAGGCAGAAGGTAAGGCCTGTCACCTTCCTCAACACACAGAGTCACACAGGGGATTGGGGGGTGGAGACAAGACTAAACTCAACATGAGCCACGTGTTGACTCAACGTGCACTGCAATGTGTGTGTTCGCGAAAGGCACAGGGGAGTCTGATGAAGCACTGCTTTCCATGAGGAATGGCCCCTGGAGCCCAGCCAGCCAACACATTGCTGCCTGCCCATGCCTGTCTTTAGTGGCTTAATCCAGGCCATAGGTGGCGAGTGCTGGGAAGAACATGTGTGAGTTGGAGATAAGGTGTGCCACCGAGCACGCGGGAGCTCATCACGCACAGGAAAGCAGTGGAAGATGTGCTGTTTTGAGCTGCACCCAGCAAACTGTTGCAAGCAAAAATTGTTCCTCTGTCAACTGATTTGGCATAAAGTGTGGTGCACACACAAGCACTCATTGGAATGGTGGTGGATGCAAGACTTCCTGGCCCTTATCCCACTGTTTGTAGACCACTGTCCCCATGCCCTGAACTCTCAGAGGACTTGAAGACCCCTGGGAAGGAATGACAAGGTAGTTTCAAAAACACCAGCTTGTCTGAAGAAGCCTTTATGTGTCAAAAAACCCTTTTTTTTTTTTTCTCCAATGCTTCAAATATTTCATTGCTCTAAAATTAATGCTGAAATGTGTATTTGTATGTAGCTATTAGATATATTTAAACACACATGTTTAACCTGTCCTTAGAAAACCTGCCTGTTGGCATAGTGGTAGCAAGTCTGTTCAAAAGAATCCAGTTCCTTTTCATAAATTGTTAAATGTACTGTAAACTATTATGCTTTAAATAGTCACTACAATTATTAGGGACTATTTGTAGGATGACACAACATTTTTGAAAAGCTTTTAGTACTTGAGTGCAGATCAGACACTTCTAAAGGCTACCAAATGAAGGAAATTAAAAAATACTCTATGTAAATGAAAATTAGTAGGGAATATTTTAGACACTGCCATTACAGGAATAAAAGACATATTTAGAACACTTACAGGCATCAAAAAGCAAAACCTTATCAAAACACAAAGCAAAACAAAAAAAAAAAAGTTACGCAGCAGCCCATCCCTTCAAACTCAGGATTCAAACAACCTCATCATTCCATGGGGGAGATGGTCATTTTGCAAACAGACACGTTTGCAAGCAGTGCCAATGGTAGAAGAAAGGAGACATATCTCATACTGAGGAGGGAAAGACAAACACACACACATCCTCCTCTGCCTGCCGCCTTCCCTGGCAGAGGCCCAGCTGCGTCAGGGAGCAACAGCATTCCTGGTGTTCAGAAACCTCTGGAAGGAATCCAGAGCCATATGTATATGTCTTGGCTCTCTTCCTTTTCCTGGTATAAACCTGGCTATGTATTAAATATCTGACTTTTTCTTGCTTTCTGCTTGTCCTTTCTTACTCTTTTTCTTCTTCTCTGCCCCCAAGCTGACTGAGATCCAGAGGGAGGGGTAGAGTGGAACAACAATGCCACACTGCCTCCCAGAGCAAATCTTAGTAAAAAAAACCCAATCATGGCATTTTCATTTATGGCAAGCAAGGTCTTCTTGACTCTGGCTGGACATCACTTGAAATAACCCTTGGCACTAACAAATTAGCCAAACCAATTTACCAGCTCACAGATACTCAGCACTCCAAAAAAACTTTTCTCTGAGAACTTTGCAGTTGTTCTTCCCAAACCCTAGAGAACCACACCCAATTTGTGTGAGCTTGTTTGTCAGCTATGCTGAGCACTTCAGAGTGAATTTCAAAACAAAACAAGGACTTCAGACCAACTGCTCCACACAGGCTATTCCTCAAAGCCTGAAAATCAGCCTTGTGGAGTCGCGACTACGTCAGGGCTTACATTTGTGCTGGTCACATCAGGTCCTGTGGCTGCTGATGCTCCCAGTGATTACTGCAAGTGAAGAGGAGTAATCCATTACCTTTATCACAACACTTTTGATCATGACAGACAGAAGTGCTCTAAACTCAGCACATGATTTATTTGCAGAGCTTTCTAATTTAGCCACTGAGACAGGTTTGTTGCTGAGACTGAATATTAAGGATTTCTTACAGTGTTAAGTCAGAGCAGAGAGAGCGATTTTCATTTCTAAAAGGTAAAGCTTTTGGGACAAAAAAATATCAGGCACAATTATGTCTTTGTTCATTACTTAGCTATTCTTCCCAGACATCAAGAGACTTGCTAATGTACAATCAGCTCAGGGACTCCTGTTGCCTCAGACCACTGTGCTCTTATCTGTTCAGACAGAACAATCCAAGAGCTGTTCATATATAAGCACCTAACTTGTAACTCATGGTTTGTAAGTTTGTTGTGGACTTTTGTGTTCTCAACTGCTTTTATGTAGAAATGGTACTTCTTGAGAGAGAGAACAGACTGCACATATAGGTTCAGAATATACATTCGAGCAAAGAACTTTGCTTGAATTTCTCCTTCAAAATGTGACCCTTTGAGTCCTAAAATCTTCAAAGTATGCCCCCCTGCTAGTCCCTTCCTACAAGCATGTGTGGTGGTATTTACAATGTGTATCTCTCATATACATATACATGCTTATATGTAACACATATATGTATATAAAAACACACACAGAGGTTGCAGAGTTCTCAAAGGTGACTTTAAACTAAGACTAATTAGTAAACAATGTTTGTATAATAAGACATCACGTTTGTAAACCCCTTAAGTGCTTTCAGCAATTATATCTGCTGTTTAAAGATTTTGTTTCAGTTGGTCTTTATCAGATCTCAGCAATTATTATTCAACATCAGAAAAATTATAATTGCTACCTGTCCACTACCATGTTTTAACTGAGCACTACATGGGTTACTACATCAATAATCTATTCTGATATGAAACATCTTATAATTCTCCCTCAAGAAATAAAAGAAAAGAAAACAAACAAAAACCCCAAACAAACAAAAAAACCCAAAAATGAACAAACAAAAACACTCAAAAAACCCCACCTATTTCTTGAAGTCTAGTGGGAAGCGAGACTACACTGAGTAAAAGGGCAATCAGACCCCCAATAGCACTTACATCAGTGGCTTTCGTGTTTGAAATAAATTATTCTCTTTCTTTTTCCAGCTTCATTTTTAAAAAACAATTTCTCCACGTTTACATCTTCTGTTACATATTAAAATATAATTCAGTATCTTGGAAAATTGTGAAACTGTGAGGCTGAAATTGACCTTCAAACTCTGAAGTAACTACAGCTTTCTTTTGGGACCTCAATGAAAACACTTAGCAGAGTGGGCTACATTTACTTTGAAAATCATTGTCATAAAGCATAAAATGCAATTACTTTTTTAAAACCACACATAATATAAAAAGGGCAAAGAGGGCAGACAACATTTCAAACTGTCATCAATTTCATTTGACTTCATTTGAACTTCCATTCTTCATAAAATACCAACGTCTAATGAGGAAACACATGCAAGCAATGCAAGCCCACAGACACTTTGCCTTCCTCAAATATTAAAGTGTAAGATGGCTCATCAGAATTCAACAGCAAAGTTACACATTAACTCCCCAGTTCAGGTCACTCTTCTGTATCAGAGGAATCTGTCCAACTAAAATGATGCCTCTCTTATTGTACAATTCTATGGAAGGTATTTTTCTTCATTTCACTTCACAGAAGCACAGTTTATAACCTAGAATGTGATGTCTGGCATTGGTCATATAATTTGTCTGCTGCAAAACTGTTAATGGTAAGAGAATTATCTCATCCTTTAGATCTTGCAGACCTTACTTTTTATGGCATGCTGTTAGCACTGAATTCTGCAGAATTATTTCCTTTCATTTGTTTTAAGGATATTCAAATTGCTACTGCTTGTGACTATAGCTTTCATTTCCTGGGGACCTGAAGCGAGACTTTCTCACTGTTCTTTTTTGCCTGGGTGAAGTAGGCTGAACTGCTGTCAATAACATCTCCTAAATCTCTGCTTCTGAAGAAAAGCTTCCTTGCTTTTCGTTGCCATTTCTGAAAATAAATATTTTTCTTCCTATTGTATGTGATTCTGTATGTGTACAAGTTAAATTTTACCTATGATTTTGTTCACTGAAGTGAAAAAATGTAGTAAGAAAGAAGTAAGACTTTCTACATTCTGTAAGCTCCTCCAGTTTTTTCAAACATGGCTACTGATACATAATGACCACATCTTCAACTCAGCCTTAAAATCACTAACAAGACTGGTTAAGAGCAATCCCAGCACAGATCTTTGCATGCTGCTGCTAGGTGACCTACATTTCAAAAAACAGCCAGGTCTTCAAACATTTGATGCCTAGCTAATATTTAATTCAGAACAAAAAATCACCTGTCTAGCATAAGAAAAAAGGACTTTATGTTAAAAACATAACCAAAACCTCCTAAAAACCTGGATGATATATGCCAGATTTTTCTTCGCAGTATTTTAAACGAAACCTTCAAATAACTTCAAAGACCAGCTGAAGACTTTCAGCAGAAACCATATTGTTGGTCAGATGATGTAATTCTGTTTTTCTAAGCATATGTTTCCATTTTGACTGGCCTGAAATGCTTCCCCTCTATGTAGGTTATTGCGCATTCACCTGCACTCCTAAGGTCACTCTTCAGTGCATTTTGAAAGTGATGCTCCCTGGTGACACTTTCACAGCAACCAGGAAGAACTCCTATTTTAAGGAATATATTGCATGTGTTTGTCAGAAGCTTTCCAGTTTTGGAGCTGAGATCCCTCACAGCTTGAGATGAACACCATCTGGTCTGGCAGTTCACTAGAATTAAGATTTCCAAATTGTTCTGTGAATTCCTCCCTTGAGGTTTCTCCCCTTCTTAAAAACATACTAAGGACTAAGGTTTCCCTCGGGTGAAATTTCCTTGGGATGAGAATTTCAACAATGGACATCTTTAGCCTAGTTTAACTGCTTCAGGCAATTAGCTCTTTTCCAGTTTTGTCATCTGCCTTTAGACTTCTTTTTCCCATGGATCTCCATGTACCTCGAGGTCCATGGAAACAAGTGCAAACCTTCTGCCTCAGACACAGATTAATACTTCTTGTTTGGTAGCAGTAGCCATCTCTTTACCTTTTCTGCAATTAAGAAACAAATCTTTACTTATGGGCTTAGAAGTTAGAGTGGAATTTTTCATCATGCTTGGAGATAGGAGATATTTTGCAACCGGAAAAACACATTGGAGCAGCTTGTACAGATAAACAAAATCTAAGAGCCTGGAAGAATTTAAAAAGGTCACTGTGATCAGCTGATTTAACTCACAGCACAAGCTGAGTTGTTTTCTGCTACCTGAGTTTACTTTTGTATCCATGTTTTTGTTGGGATAACAAAGTGCAGAAAACTGCCCCATGGTATGCTCTCTTTTATCCCACAGACTTTGCACCCTAGAATAAAGGGTGGCTTGCAGCATTGTAAGCAGTACTACAGGAGACAGATATTCCTGATCTACATCCAGTAGCACAGCACAATGGAAAAGGCCAGAAGGAAGGAGGCCAAATCTGAAGGAAGCCAGCATTGTGAAGAGAAGAACATGGCTGACCAGTGAATGCAGGTAAAAAGGTCCTTAAGGTTAAAGAAGACAAAAATGTAGGTGAACCAAGCCAGAAGGAAAGGAACTGGTGTGGAGGTTAATTGAAGCAGGGTTAGGGTTTGGGTTTGGGCTTAGGGCATGTGAAGCAGGCAAGAAAGGCTATGTTTTGGCCAGGTGGATCAGAATGACAGATAACCAGCAACAAGCAGTGGTTAACCACCTTCACACAAAACACACTACATCTTCTTCAAAGATGAGAACACCCTTACTTTGCTCTAGGAAAAGAAAATCTGGAGTACTCTGGGTTATCTTCTCTCAGGAATATGAGCATGAATACTCTTAAGTTGGCCCTGCTGGGCTCCCGATTTTCAGAACACTGCAGTTGTGGAAACTTGTGAGCAAGACTTGCTAAGTATTGGGGAATCCGTCTTCTTCCTTTTCTTGAAAATTATGTCATGAATCAGACCAATTTTCTTTAATGACAAGAAGATTGCTGCCAAATCCAGATGCTCCCATAAAGCATAAGATCATAAGATAAGACCATAAGATCTTGTTAGACTTGGATGTGACAAAGTGGACTCCATTGACCTCTGTCTTTGCAGGCCCCTGAGCACTGGTCTCCTACTCCAGGAGAAGCCCCTGTGTTGCTGCATGTATTTCAGTACATCTGCCTCCCTTTTCACATTTAACAGCTCCTTTATTCTCCACACTTATTCCTTTTCATCCTCTTCCTTTCAGTACAGTGACTCATACACAATATGCAAAATTATTTTCAAAGCTGTTGAGTTAAATGAACAGTCAACAGTTTACCAAACCCTGACAGAGAAATTAAAGGCAAGCTGATAAAATCAAAGACACATACCAAAGGTGTAATGGAAACACAGAACTCTCTGTGTGAAAGTACTTTTGAATAAAGAAAGCATTTTAGGAGAAAGATAAACTGCTCTACTAATGGTGGATGATCTTTTCTACTCTTCAGTTTTTTTTCTGATACACCTGAATTAAATCCACTTAAAGTACACACAAAACTTTCCTATTGTTTGAATACCAACAGGACAATGCTACAGGCAGTTCTGAATTGCAGTTCATATGTGTCACTGACAAAATCATGTCCTTCTCAGAAAACCCTATTAAAACTTGTAGGGTACACACCACTAAGGTTATTTGTGGACTCTAATTAGCAGCTATTAATTTGGCCTCATAATGTCATTTAACATCAAGATTTGGTGCCTCGTATAAAATGTGCATTACTGTTTGACTCCTGATCCCCAGAATGCAGTTTAGAGAGATGTCATGCACTTGTAAAGTTGGGACAGGTCATTTTAGAGCTGATTTCCAAGAGATAAACAGCACAGAAAAACAAGGTTTTACACTTCTGGGGGCTGGAGCTGAAATCAATGGATGCTTTATTTTCTTGTTTTTGTTTTCAAGTTAGTGTGCAAAGCAAAATAAAAGGCAGGTTCATAGAGTCAGAGTCTTGTGCCCTTCCCTCTGTGTAATGCGTAACATGTTCTGCTTCTTACCCACACCCACAGTCTAGGGGCCAAGGCAGTTGTTTTGGTTATGTACCACTAAAATCAGACTGTTCCAAAGTGACCTGCCAGAGGACAAAATTACAGTGCCTAGAAGCCAAGGGCAAGGATCCTCATTTCAGGTTAAACCACAAGACCATTCTTCTTTTCTAAATGTGACTGAATTTCATTTGAAGGATGCCTCCTCTCGGAGATGCTACACTCATTCAGGGCAGTGGTTTCACAGCTGAGATGGGGCTGAATGCTCTTTAAGCAGTAGGGTTTCAATTAAAGTAGCAAGAGAGTTGTTGGCTCTTGGAGCAGCACCACGTCAGTAAGCCCAAGGACTCCAGATGTTTATCCAAAGAAATGTCATGGCAACAGCCTCTCTGACACAGCTCCTCTGTGCTGCAGCGTGCTTCAGGGGTTGTCATCATGACCTTCTTATTGCTGCCACTCCTCTCCACTCCAATCCATAGAGATTTGCTACTTTGGCTGACTTAGTCTCTTCTCAGTACTTGGGAGACTTCACCACAACCCCTTCAGTATTGCTGCCGTCCAGTTCCAGGGCTCTGGATTATTGCAGATTATGGGTAACAAACTGCCTACTTGAAGAATGATCTCAGCACCTCACTATAAGCTTCCTGGTAACTGGATGTTTTCACCTGGAAAGTTGGGTTGCCAAAGATTGTCATCACCTCAGAAAACCCTTTGCTCACTGGACAAATAGTACTGCTTGTCTGCAACTTAGATAGGTAGCAAAAAGGATGATCCCTTGTTCTGAGTTTCATACCTTCTCACACCCCTGACTACTCTTGAATAGGTCACAAAGTCCAGATTGAAGGCTATACCAACTTTCGCATCAGAGTGCTCAGAGCCAAGGGGACTTGATGCCCTCTCTACTGGGAGAAGCGGAGAAGTGTTTTCCACATCTCTTTTGAATGATCTAACAACCCAACAGTACTCACATCTAAAATTCTGGTTTGTGCCCATCTCCACATAAAACTGCACTACTGCTAACTGGTAAAGAATAGAATAGAATAGACTGGAATAGACTTTCAGCTGGAAGTGACCTAAAATGATCATCTAGTTTGACTGTCTGACAGCTTCAGGGTTGACCAGAGTTAAGCTCATTATTAAAGGCATTATCTGACTGTCTCTTAAGCACTGACAGGCTTGGGACATTGACCACCTCCCCAGGAAGACTGCTCCAGTGTTTGAACACTCTCAGTAAAGAAATGTTTCCTAATGTCCAATCTAAATCTCCTCTGTCACAGCCTTGACCCTTTCCCATGTGACCTGTCACTGGGTACTGGAGAGAAGAGCTCAGCACCTCCCTCTCCATGTCCTCTTCTCAGGAAGCTGTAGAGAGCAAAAGGATCACATTAGGGGCAAGTTAACATGAATGGGAGCTGGAGCAACTTGCTAGGAGTGTCTGAATAAATAGTTTGAGGCATACCGCTTATTCTGGTAGTTTGGTCTCACATTTTGTTTTCAGGGTGGCCTATTTTAGCTATAAGCAGTTCATTTTCTCTAAATGGGTCAGAGCTTTTCAATCCCATGATTTCCTACTACTGCTAATGCATCAGTGCTTTTCCATCTGATTGCCCAGTGAGACCTCAGAGGTGCAAATATATGATTCAGACTGGAAAGTGTAACTGCCAGTAACAGTAATTGATTCATCCTGTGAGAAACTCAGGAATCAAACCTGCAGCAGCTACAGTAATGGATGTGTATTGGGTTTGTGTGGCCAGGTTTTGGTAGCAGGGGGCTACAGGGGTGGCTTCTGTGAGAAGCTGCCAGAAGCTTCCTCCATGTCTGGCAGAGCAAATCCCTGGCAGCTCCAAGGCAGACCCACTACTGGCCATGGATGGGTGGTAACACCTCTGTGATAACACATTTAAGAAGAGGGGAAAAGTTATTGCAGAGTTGTAATTGCAGACAGAGAAGAGGAGTGAGACAACTCTGCAGACACCAGGATCCGTGGAGAAGGAGACTGAGGTAACATTCCAAGCACCAGAGCAGAGATTCCCCTGAAATCCATGTTGAAGACCATGGTGAGGCAGCTCTGCCCCTGCAACCTATGGAGAGACGCAGAGATCCACCTGTAGCCCCTGGAGGAGCCCCACGCTGGAGCAGGAGGGTGCCTGAGAGGAGGCTGTGACCCTGTGAGAGGTCTGTGCTGGGCAGGGTGATGGCAGGGACCTTCAGACCCGTGGAGAGAGATACCCATGCTGGAGCAGGTTTCCTGGTTGGACTTATGACCCTGTGTGGGAGCAGCCTGTCCTTAAAGAACTGCACCCCATGGAAGAGTGACCCATGTTTCAGCAGTTTGGGAAGAACTTTTGTCAGTGGAATGGACTCACATTGGAGGACTTTGTGGGGAAATGTCTCCCATGGGAGGGACCCCACACTAGAGCACGGAACGACTCTTCTGCATGAGAAGGAAGCCGCAGCAAAAACAACCTGTGATGAACTGGCCATCGTCCCAATTCCCTGTCTTGCTGCACTGCTGAGGGGGAGGAAATAGAGTTCAGGAATGAGAGAGCGATGGGGGCAAGGTGATTTTAAGATTTACTTTATTTCTCATTATCCTGCTCTGGTTTTGGTAGCAATAAATTCAGATGATATCCCCAAGCTGAGTCTGTTTTGCCTGTGACGGTATTTGATGAGTGAAATCTCCTTGCCCTTTTCTCAACTCATAAACCTTTCACTACATGTTTTCTCCCTTGTCCAGTTTGATGGGGAGTAATAGAGCAGTTTTGGTGGGCACCTGGTATCCAGCCAGGGTCAACCCACCACAGGATGCCATGTCCTTGGGTACTGTTGATGAGGTACTGTTTTTCTTTTCCAATCTCAGAACATATTAATCTTTCCACATAAAACATTTTTTGGCAGCTTTTTACAGTCAGTTTCACAGAAAGCTTCTAAGGGTCAAACTGGTATCAAACTGGGAGAAGGAGATGGTAAGTGGAACAAGGAAAGGAATCAACCCACTGATGGTGTATTGTGTCTTTCTGGTCTCAAACCAGACATTGCTCTCCCTGTCTAGTGGGCCTGCAACAAGACCCCTCTGGCTCTTCTCTCCAGAGCATTTCCAACATCATGAAGTTAAGCACATCTAAAAGCTTAGCGTGCTGCTGGGACATGTTTCTGTGGGCTTCTCATAGCCCACCTGAGAAACAACCATGTAGACAGAAGGAAAGCAAATCCCTGACCTCAAGGCCTCCTCACCAGCAATTATCACAGAAAACAGGCACAATCATTTTGTCTGCAAGTTCTCCCATAGCCATTCTGAGCAGACCTTTACAAGTTACAAGGAAATTACTTCTTAGCCACAAAGTTCCTGCTCCTCAGCAGGTCTGCTCCCTCCTGTTCTATTATTCCACCAAAAGCTTAAAATAACTTCTACAAAGACCATATTGCAAAACCAAAAGTTAAACATCTAGCAAAACCCACCTGAAGACAAATGGCTAGAACTGACAATTGAGGCTTGAAACTTTAGCAATGTCAATTACTTCGGTTCCTACCTGAATTCTCCTGGATGGAGAGGTTGCAGCTCAGAAATGAAGGGTCCAGAAAGGCCAGCAGGACAGGTCAAATGCAGCGCTGAGCTCCCAGGGAAGCTGGAGGGATACCAGTGACAGGAATGAGATGGGCTCTGTACAAGCTGAAGGAAAGGAATGTCAGTGTCAGAAAATAAGCTGTTTTTTCAATTACTTGTGCTAATACATTGTCTTTAAATCCAGGGCATCTTCTTAGGGAATAGACAGAAAGGTACAGTTAGTGGCCCCAAGGACAATTCAGACTATTATTTCTTCTTGTAGTTAGCTCCGATCCATAAAACTGAATGGCTTAAACTGAAGACATGTATTAAAAATTTTAGACAACAACAGAAACACCTAATTTTTATAAAAAACTTGTTAAGAAAATAGGTTAAATTAATTAATTCATTTTCCAGTTGCCCTGCAAACACTCTTCTCAGCTCCTCTTAACTCACTCACCCCACTTATCTACCCAAACACAGAAAAGATGTATCAGTTCTCCATGATACTTGGTAAAAATACAATATTTTCATGTTTACTCTTAAAGGATATCTCTTTTCCAGTTCAGCTTCCTGGAAGATATGCTAATTCCTCCGGGCTTCTGAAGATATGCTAGTAACATAATCTTTTTATCTTAATTACTATCTCAACTGGAGCCACCAAGTTGCTATCTTTGATTTTGTTGTCTCTGCAAATACAAATAAAACCATACTTCACTGGTTCTTTACAAGGGACTAGACAGTGTGTGCATCTAGCTCTTACATAAAGAAAGAATTAACAGACACAGTATTCAGCAAGCAGTACTTTGCCAGCAACCGGAGTGCTGGGACAGAATGGCAATGACATACAGGACTGTACCTACACTCCTGGGATTGTACAAAATCTGCTGGAATATGGAAGAAGTTAAGGTCACTCTGTGGAACAAGTTGACTCACTCCATATTATTGTGAATGACAGGAACATTTGAGTAAGTGCTTTTTAAAAGTTACATAAATTTCCAGATTTATCTCAATTTGGCTTCATGAAAACTGAAACTTGCAAAGCCTGAAAAAAAAAGCTTCATTTCTCCCTTTGATATGAAAAAGTTTAAGGCCACAAAAAAACCCGGGACTTCTTGGAAGTGTGGCTCAATTTTTTACCTTGCCTAATACGTACTATTTATTTGGTATGCCCAACTTTCACCTCCAATGCATAATAAAGTCTTATTAATGTGGTTTTTGTCTGTGAGTTTTATTATTCTTCCTCAAAAAGGATGAAACAAGTATTTTTTTCGTTGTAATGGACATCAAAATCAATGGGCCTCACCACCTCTAGAGGCTTGCTGGCAGGGAATACTTATCTCTCAAGAAATTTTCCTAGCTTTTGTGGTATCCTTACATCCATTCCCAGGAGTGGTAAGTAGGTGCATAGACTATTAATTCGTTCTGTGATTGTAGCTGAGACTTGACTGCCTTGAAAGACTTGACTTTTCTTTCTTTGCTCCTTTCCTCTTCATTATCAAGCTTAAACTTAAAACATAAGCTCATGGAAGGGGAAAACAAATCCCCAATGCCAACATTCCACTGTTCCCTACTGTCAGATCCATCAATCTACAAATGCACATAACCCTGTATTTTTGAGATCCAGGTTGTAACTGATGCTATTTGAATCACACAGGTGCAGTCAGGGCTGCAGGGCCTTACCAGCACTCCCTGCTCACAAAAATGACAGGTAAATGGAAAAGGAGTTTTATGTTCTAATATTTTTTCATATGTATTTATGTATTTATGTTCCTTTAGTATTTTTTTCATATTTATTGAATATGTTTATTTTAGATAGTGAAATTTGTCAGATGGTCCTTAGCTTTTTTTGTTGTCTATCCCAGAAAGCCGTGTGCACTTCTGTTATTCAAAAGCCATCTCAAAACCTTTTGTGTATCTGTTTTTTAACCTGCTTTCTTGAGGAAAAAAATTTTCTTCAGTCACATTGTTTGTAAGACCCTTCTTTTGATACTGTTTTTATACCACCGGTCAATCTCAATCAGATTGGCAAAACAGATGAGCTCCTGAAGCAGATCTGGAAATTCTGCAAGTCCTGTGAAATCCAGACGTGTCTGTGTCCCCAATAAGACAGACAAAATTCAGCACTTTACAGGATTAATCAATGTATACATATACATACAGTAAAGCATGTAAGGAACATGGGGGAGAACTACTGTTTGCACATGTACCTGCACAGAAAGTCTGGAGAAAAAGAAAGATAAATGGGTAGAGACAAAAAAAAGAGACATTGAGGAAAGTGGCATTCAAGACTCTGGAAGGTTACAAATTGTGGCAATGAGAGATGGCCATGAAGTCCCAAGAGTGAACTGTCTGTAGCACTACAACCTATGCACTTGAGTCACAGGACAAGTACTGGGTCAGCTGATGTCCCTGTGGCCTGAGCCCGCATCCGTACAGGACCAACATCATGTTGGTAACAGTCCCCTAGTGCCAGGGGGATACATGAAAACTTCCCTCTTTCTTTTCTGGTAGGGTCTGAAGGAAAGGTAATCAGTAAAAAGGAAAATCAGTGAGGCAAATCACTGGAAGAAAAGGCTTTCTTAAGCAGAGAGCTTGCAACAGCGTAAAACTGGTATGAAACACTATGAAAGCAGAATGGTGAGTCACTTCGACCAAATGTCAGTAACTGCAAAAGGTGCTTTTGTTTTCAAGAGCTCAGGAAATCACAGAATCATTTAGGTTGGAAAGACCTCCAAAATCATTGAGTCCAATCTCTGACCAATCACCACCTTGGGAACTAGACCATGGCATTAACTGGCATGGCCACTTGTTTGTTGAATGCTCCTGGGGGTGGTGACTCCACCACCTTCCTGGGAAGTCTGTTCCAATGCTTAACTGCCTTTCAGTGAAGAAATTCTTCCTGATGTCTAACCTGTCTCCTTTTCTTCAGGCTAAACAACTCCAGATCTCTCAACCACAACTCATATGACCTAATCTGCAGACCCTTTACCCGCTCCGTTGTCCTTCTCTGGACACATTCCAGCACCTCAATGACCTTTTTGAAGTGAGGGTCTCAGAATGGACACAGTATTTGAGGTGTGGCCTCACCAGTGCCGAGTACAGGGGGATAATAACTTTCCTAGTCCTTTTGGCCACACTATTTTTGATACCAGTCAAGATGCCATCAGTCTTCTTGGCCACCTGGGGACATGCTGGCTCAGGTCAGCTGCTGTTGACCAGCGTCCTTTTCTGCTGAGCAGCTTCCCAGCCTCTCTTGCCCCCAGTCTGTAGCATTTCATGGGGTTGTTGTGACCCCAAGTTGGTCTTGTCCCATTGATTCAAAATTATCCTTTTCTGCTAGCTTTGTGTTGTTAGCCTAGTACATACTGTGCGCAGTTTTCAGGTCACCTAAAATTCTACAAATGCACCAGAATCATTTTCCCACCTATTATTAGTGCTATTCTTTCCAGACAGAGGAATTTATGGTTTTGTTTAGTAGAATGTGAAATGTTAATCACTTTCAGTATTATTCTGTCACAAAAGTTGACTGGAGTTATTACAGAATGATGCATTATAGATAACTTTTTTTCCCACTGAACAGTATTTACTTCAAATACTCTTGCCAGGGTCGGTTTAAGGAATCCACAAATTTGAAGGGAGACTTGCCAAATCAGAGTCTGTATCTTTCTGATAATTTGCTCACTGGAGCATTTCTCCCTTTAGTATTTATTGGGATGACTATGACCTGGATTTCACAGAAGGAAGGTTTGCAAGGAGAGTTAGTACCTTACTAGACAGTGATGCAACTGAAGATAGGAGGTGAGATTTCAAGGGCACACCCTTGATAACAACCCAAATTTCACAATGCTGCTTCTGCAATCTGAGGGCAAGCTCTCCTGACACAGAGGCAGAGATGTGGAACAAATGCACAGGTTCTCTTTAAGAGACAAATGAAGTCGCAATCTCCACGATGTTATCTGCCAGTGCCTAAACTTCTTACAAAGGGAAAGATCTGAGGTCTTAAAAAACATCTTGGGTCTTCCACTTGGGCATGTTCTCAGTCAGCTTTGTTTGTGCTTCAACCTCCCTGTAAAGGAACCACAAAATTACAAGACACGTCTCCTTCCAGTAGTTTTGCACAGACCTACAAGACTGTGCTGGTAAGGCTCAGTCATTCTCAGATTTTTTATCCTAACTACGCACTTACTACAGAAATCCATGAAAGAAACCTTTCATGAGCCAGCCATGTCTGATGTTCTGCATGGTGGCCTGTCTCCAGCCCAATCTACTGTAAACCTATTGCTCTCGCATCCCAAGCCTGTTGTTACTGACTCAACTGTAACACCGCAGGTTCTCTCAGTCATTAGTGTGCAGTTCTTAATGAGCAAGTAAACAATTTTGTCACATTAACAACATGTTTTTGGCATATGCAGCTTGTAAAAGCACCAGCAGTGAGGAAAACAGCCTTCTCTCAACCCAATGCTTTCAACAAAAAACAAGCTCTGTGGCTTTATTAGTAAGATTTGCAGTACATTATCTGTGGACTGCTAATTGCAAACGATGCTTGGGATATGAATCAAAACTCCAAGCTACAATTTTCAGTAAAATGCATTATGCTTTTCAACAAAACTTATCTGCTGCAGTAAGGTAGAAGATGGTATTTCCTTACCAAATTTAACTCGGGTTCCTTAATTATGGGTGAGTATTAACAATTCAGCTTCTGACCTTTGTTATAAATATACCAGTCTGTAGCTTCAATTAGTTGAGACCTGTCTGAATCTCAAGGTGAAGGTGCACTCATACTCCCATTTCAATCAAGAGGGGAGAACATGGGCTGGCTGCCACCTTGCTAAGTTTAAACCTTGACTTACATGGAGAAAAAGACAGAAGGAAACGTAATTTAATGGTTCAAGGAGACTTTTATGCCTCTATAACACTTGAGCAATGTTTTCTTAGTATAAGGAAATCCATAATTTTAGGATGATTTGTTTTGGTCCACTGCAAGAATTATGCTTTGTCTCCTACCTAGTGAATTCTAAGCTAGTCAAGCTCTTTCTCTTCAGGCATCTGCCCAGTTCCTTGCTCAGAAAGACTCACAACTTTTTGGTTCTGTTATGGCTTTGTTATGGCAGATATATCCATGATAACAACTACTCTGCTAGCCTTGCATCTTCCTAATTTTGAGACCTTCAGAAGGTGTGGGAAATAAAAGCTGTAGATAAAATTTCAAAACTAAAATAACTAACTAAAGAATAATTCTTTAAATGTTCATGACAGATAAAGGAAGGACAACTCCAAAACCAATCTATATATTTTCCTGCAAACAGAGCTTTCAACAATGTTTGATTTGTAATTAGAAACAATGAGGATTATCACTCAATGTTTCTGTTAATGGCAGAAATTTGATTTACTGAATTTGATTTACTACTGATAGTGATCAAGATTCAGTTAATATGCCACCTTCACTACGTTGTGGATTTGAAATGTATTTCCCATTTCTGGTTTCTACAGGTTTGGATGTATGATTTTAGAGAAAAAGTCTCAGTGACCTTAAAGCTCATATTTAGACTCAGCTAAGTCTCTTTCACAGTGCAGGATTTCTTTTTTTTTCCTTTTCTAAGCAATTCCTTCCGTCTAGCTACAGCAGCTATTTATTTGTGAGTTACTTTAAATCTCTTCCATTTTATAAGGCACTTCACTTTTGACAGCACTGGAAAAAATGCAGCTTTGCCTTCTAAATTTAGTAGAAGAAGAAAAAAAACCCCAACAGATTGTTTGCTGGTCTCTCTGCTTCTATTCTTCAGTTCCAAACTATTCTCCATAAGTTCCTGTCTATCGCCTTTTGTAAATAACATCTGCTTTTCAAACTCTCTGTCTTCTAATTAGTCTGAACTGTTTGTAAGAGTACAGGACTTATTTAGAAATGTACAAATCAAATACTAATAGATAGTAACAAGAATTTTCCACTCACTCAGCACTTACATCAATTTCCACATTAGAACCATGTAAAAAAGAAACAAACCTAGAAAATTTGCTGAGGGAAAAATAAAAGCTGTTTTGAAGTTGTGCATTTGGGTTGACACTGCCAAATGCTTTCCGTCTTGAAAAGATTTTTCTGGTGGTATAAGTGTATTAGTTATCCTTAACTCATTTTTAAAATATCAATTAGTTTGGGAATATCTCCCCTCTGCTGTGAAGAGCTTCAACCCACGTCCTTTCTTTCTCAGGGGAATGTCTCAACTCCAACCTATAAAATGATTTTTCCTCAGTTGCTTTCTGTCTCCATGACTATTTCAAAATTTCATATACAACAAAATAATACAGACTAGCTCCATCAATAGAGATTGTAGGAAGGAAGTTTTGAAATACTTACTTCCTGATTATTAAGGACTTGTTATTAAGATATAGGAGACAAATATAAATCTACTTTGCCTGTGGCAAAATATGGCTTTGAACTGAAAATGTCTTCACCAGGTAAACTTCCTGAGCTCCAGGATCTCAGTGACAAGCCCTAAAATCCGATAAATCCAGTCCTAATGGTTTTTCCTCAGTTAGTTCCTCAGTTGAATTAAGTGCACTCAAGGACAGAGCATAAACATTAATGCACTACTTTGATTAAAGCCAAACTAAGCAAAGTTCTCAAGAGCCAGCTGGAAACACAACCATGAGCCAGAGGCATGTCAGAGGGGATTCTGCACAGCTTCACTCCTGGATGTGTGGTGTTGAATGTGTTTTATGAATGATCTGGAGAAACACGTGAGTGTTATCTGTAGGAAAAGAATCCAAACTCCAAAATTTGGCTGTGCACCACCTGTTAACAGTCACTAAATCATTTTCAGATAAACCAGCTACTGGATCCCCATCCCCCTAAAATCTTAGGGAGGTAATCAGTATTTTAGCCAAATTCTTGAAAGCTAGAACTAACATTAACATTGACCCTAGTTCTGGTCCCTGAGATGCGGCAGTGTCCCTTTTAAAAAACATTTCTGAATCTCACTCTTAAGGCTTACAGTTTAATTGTTCAAGGGGCACACAAACAATGGTCCCAGACATGTACAGAAGCCAGTAATAGACAAAGGCATTACGAATTGTTTGAAAACGTAATTTCTAATGCTCTTTTGGAGGGGAATTATTGGGGAATAAAAGTTATTACGTTTGGAGAGACAGGGAATTGTCATTCCTCACCTCTGGCAAGTGAGAATGGCTGAGAAGCCACCAATAGCTCAGTTGCTGTCAACTGAGGACTAGCCAGGCTCCCACAGGTAATTTCGCTGCTAGGGGGATCCCTTGACACCCAAACGAAAGAATGGCCATAAGAGTTCAGGCCAAGAGTCCATGTAAATCAGCATCCTAACTGAAACTTATGGCCACGAGTGACCATCAAGGGAAGGAAAAGAACAGGATAGGCATACACATTCCTTTTCCTGGGTGCTTTCCAAATTTCATCTCTTGCTAGTTCAGAAAATTTCTGGTGGTCTGTCTGCTTCTTGAGCCCTGAATGGTTTACAGTGGAATACTCTTCCAAATATTCACCAAGTTCCCTTGAAACAGATGGAATCTCTGCATTTACAACCTTCATCAAGTTCTCCAGGTCTGCTGTGGCTCACTTCCCTGAGAGGGAAATGGAACACAAAGCAAACATGTCAGAGCCAGCTCTAAACCCACTAGGGTAGCTGCTGACAGAAGTTCAGCCACAGCTTGAGCTGACCATTTGATCATTCACAGAGCTTCCCCAGTCAGTTTTGCAACTCCTTTGAAGCTCTACAGATGCCACAGTGACACTGCTTGCAGATCACAGCTCAGGTCTGAGGGCACCACGCTACAGTACTACAGATTGCATTACAGCTCTTGTCTCCCACAGCTTACTCCTGCATAAAATTGGTAACGAACAACAGATTTCCTACGGGGCACACTTCATAGTGGTGGAAGTCCCACACTGACATAACAAGGAGCATGAGTGATCTGCTAGCACTGAATGAGCAAGAAGCAAGAGCTGAATTCCTGTCCTATCCTCCCCAGCTACCAGTAGCATATTTGGGAGCAAAGTCTGACACTGAATTAGAAACCATCCAGCCGCAGAGGAGCAGTCTGCTATTTTTTTATGGATCCCGTTTTGCATATCTCTCAGTCAGTGCAGCTTGAGCTTGGATCATCTCTCTGATCACGAAAGTTTCTAGCTGAGTCACTTATCAATTTCACCCAAGCTATGCTGTTTCCATCTCCATTTGTCATGTTTATGGCAACATGTTTACTACTTAATGTTCATATGAAGCTTGGAAGGTAAAAAGTGCTGTCTAACTACTAAATGCTGTCATTTATACTGTAAATAAAGTCTCCAAGGCAGGAAGCACACGCGCAGGAAGCAGCTTGCAGTGCCTGTTTTCCAGTACATGAAACTGAGGGGCATTTGCATGGGGGCAACCATGCTGGCTACCTATCCCAGCCAAAGGCAGGGGCACATCCCATGCCTAATGCATTTTTATGGCTACACGGGCTTTAATGAAAGCCATGCCACTGCAAAGGCTGCTCAGAGCCCCAGTGCCATGCTGCCTGTGCCAGCTGTGGGCAGACAGGCAGCTCCCATTGCCTCCACTGGATCCCTCAATGCTCCCATTGCCTCCCAGGAAGCACACCCTGGCACCTCAGCCAGCGCCATTTGGCACAGGCAGCATATATTTATGGTGCCATTTAAATGATTTATAAGAACACACACCTTATTAGTTCAAGAAAGAATGAAAGATTTCTGTGCACTGTGGTCTATTAAGTAATAGTAATGGATCTCAATTACTTGAAAGACCTCTAATTAATTTCTATATTGGCAACGCCTGAGTTAAGAGGTCAGTCAAGAGATTAACTCCTGTTCCCTCATTGTTGCTCAGCCTGTCAGTACCAATTTCCATGAGCCAGGCAATGCTGCAGGAATCAAACATCTAAAGAGAAAGAAATCTAAAATAGCTATTTTCATTACCACCTCCTCCTCCTTCCCTTACGAGTTGACAAGAGATACTATAACGCAGAAGACTAATGGAGGGGAAAAAACCCGTTTTGCTGTCTAAAAGTTACCTTTCTCGCTCTGGCATAATCCTCCTGATCTATTTAAATTGCTTCCCTCCTTAGCCTCCCTCTCCATTTTGGCAGCTCATTCATTTTGAATTTCCTTCCTAACTGTTCTCCTTCTCTGCTGCTGACTGAAGAATTCTAAGTCATACTCATGAGTTAGATATTTCCTGATATTCCTGTACCTAAACCCCAACTTTTCCTGTCGTTTTCTGAAAAATGTAATCTCTTGTCAGCTGCCAAGCGTGGACTACAGGGCGAGCTGTACGCTGAACCTCTTTTTATGTGCTTTCTGTTACAGGCGCATACATCAACCCAGGGATGACAAGTGGAGCAGTTTCAAACGGCACATTTTCATTTGGCATTACTGAAGTACTTATATCCTACTTCTAAGTATATATTACTCTGTGCACACACACTCTACAATACACAGTTACAGTGTAAGCACCAGAACTGTAATTTTTAAACAGTGGTTGAAATCCTCAGTCACCAATATGGTTTCGGCAGTATACTGCCCTTCATTTCTCATATCACTATGTATCACATTTTTCATATCACTAACTCCGTTTGACTTAAATGCTTTCAATTTTAAAAATTGTTTTCTTATGAGTTCAATAGTTACATCTCAGACATCTCCTACATCATCTAAATTGAAGAATGAAATCTCATCAAGAGCCAGGAAATCTGTCTAGATGCACGGTGTAATAATGCGGGTTACGAACTGCTCAGCTAATAGAAATAGATAGGGTGAGGGTTACATTAAGCTCAGACTTCCCCATTCCTAACTGATCCTCTGACCACAGTGAAGTTCTGATACCTGTTGTCAAAAAATGTTCCTTAGAGGACAGCTCAGGAATGTGGCAAATAAATAGCTAAACTTTCTAAACTAAGGCTGCCATTACTGGCTTTCTGAGTCTGCACTGCCCTCATAAAATACAGACTGGCAACCCCATGGCTTCCAACAGATCATTTGGTTAGAATACTCTTTGATTTTGAAACTGTCTCTTAAGATGAGCTCAGCCTAGGCCATAGATTGAAGCATGTAAACAGTCTCAAGGGACACAGGCCTTGCTGGGCACTAAGCACAGACAAACTTTATCCAGCAGTTCAGGAGATTAACCACTTTCCTTTTCCATATCCCAACTGCTGCATTAAGATCTCCATTTTCTCTGTCAGTCAGCTTAGCCTCCTACATCTTTGCTTCACAAAAGCAATGCACTGGAAACAAATGACCCAAAACAGTGAACGACTTAATAATCTCTTGACTGGTGCATGTGAACAAGTCAGTGCTGGACACCTCCATTAGGATTCTGCACCAGAGCCTGTGCAGTCATTGCACTGGAGCAAAGATGGATGCTGGAGAGAATCACAGCCTGGCACAGGTACCAGCCCATCAAATTCCCACAACACAACAAAAGCACTTCTCAGACCAGCAGGATAGGGGCAGAAAGGCACAGAACAGTGGTAAAGTTTGGGGTTTGAGTTTGTTTGTGTATTTTTGAACTTTTTAAAATTTGTTTTTAGGAACAGCTTTATTACAAGGCCTAGATTTAGTCTACTTTACAAGTGGCATTGCTTGTTGGCTTAAAATGTTTGCTTTGTTACATTCCAAAGCTTTGTATATACACATTTTAAGGAGAGGAAAAAAAAAAAAAAAAGGAAACCTTTATCTTTCTTTTGGCTGAGTTTGGAGGTTGGGCCTTTTCTTAAGTCAGTACAGTACAGTACAGCACAGAGCTTGACTGTGAAGACAGAATTTAAGAAAAACAACCTCTGAAAAGGTTTTCTAAGGCAGAATAAAGAACAAGAAAAATCCACTCAGTTGTCGTTCTTAATGGGGTGCCTGGTGAGTCAGCATATTTAGAAGTCGTTCTAGGTTACGGCAGCCTGTCTACTTTTATGTTTCGATCTTACTTTGATTCAGCTTCTTTAGGTATAAATATTGTAAGCTTGAAAGTCAACCTGAGGTCAGGCTCTGATGCCAGCTGTATATAAGTTGGGAAGAATAAGGAAGTTGTGTGTTACAATGCTGTGAGACATAAGCTGAGCGTTTAGATGGGCATGTTCCTGCTCCTTGTGCCTCCTTGAAGGTTAAAAAAAGGGCAAGACCTTGCCAAACAGAAGTCACAGTTCCAAGCTGAGGGCTGATAAAAGCAGAGTGTGGAATGCAGAATAAAATTCTATTACCCCTACTAGAAAGTTCAATAAGGATTTGTAACTCAAGGAATGAGAAATACTGTTTTTGGAATGACTAAACCTAATAAACTTCAACAGAAGGAAAGACAAACTGAACAGTCATTTCTTGCCCTGCAAATATTAGAAAGGAAATCACATCCATTCATTTGGAAGCAACTACTACTGTAAAGGAGCTGGGGTTTTGCCTGTTTTTTGTTGGGTTTTTTTTTTGAAAACACAAGTCACACTAATCAATTCCAGCTAAGATACAGGAAAAAAAAAAAAGTGTGAAACTCTTTCCATATGGTTCTATCTGTAAACAGCAATGTTTTTGAAACAAATTTCATATAAAGAATTCCAGAGAGTAAGCAGAACATTCTGAAGTTAGTTTCTAAAAAGCAGTTTTCAGAATTATTTAAAACATATGGGAAAACTGATCTTATGGTTAAATAAGATTCTTGAATCTGAGATTCAGTTTTATGCCTGACATGGGTCTTGGTAGATTTTCAATTAATTTTACTTTGCCTACTTCACCATTTCTTACTCTGAGTTACAGATTCTTAGAACATATTTTTTCTTCAAGACTAACCATAGCTGGAGCAGACAATGTAAAATTCCCAGTTCTGAAATGACTGAGGAAGTGGAAAGTTCAAAACAAAGCTTTAATGGCCTAAAGGGTACGTTTATAGTTTAGCTGTTACATAAAGTACTGTCAGAAACTGATTGTTATTCTTATTTGTTCAGAAAAAAAAAATGTGGCTGACATTAAACTCAAATTCATATATGTATAAGCTTTCTTGACACCAGCAGTGTTTAAAGGCGTGCTCAATACTCAGTGCCATATGCCCTATCTACAATCCTTCCCTGATAAGGCTTCCAGAATTTTGCATGTACATTCTGCAGCCAAAGGAAAATACTGATAGGTAGATTATTCAATGACCTTAAGTCACAGGGCTCAGGAACAGAAAGCTTTGAGGTTTGAGTTCTTCCTGCTTCAGGAATTAAACTCCTTTGAGTTTATAAATCACTAAGGGAGCCAACAGGTTTATGCAACATTTACATTACTTAAAATCATTAGAAGTACAATTTCTTAAAACTCTTCCTATTTCCCTGTGCTCAAAGTCTGGCAGTGGACAGGTTTGCCTCCCTTGTGCTTGTGTGCACAGTTCAGAAGACCACTGTGAAAAACAGAACCTCTCAAAGCAAGTGCTGTGGACCAAGGGAAGCTAGATCCCCTGGACCAGCTAGCTGGTTCTGCTCCTTGTTTCTGGCTGCTGCCTGTGAAATGAAGGATTAGAGGCTCTTTCATACTGCTGTTCCAGGCAGGCCATTGCTGAAATTGCCATCAGGGAAATGTTGCAATCTCATATGGGAGAGGACATAAATAACCTTGAATGGGTTGTGAAGTATCCAGGAGACAATCTGTCTATTAAGACATGAGCTGTGCTGTGAGCCACATGTAAGCAGATCTTGTTTGGCTGTTTATGAACCATTAAGGAGCTTTCTTACTCTTGAGGGGCATGCCATCACTAAGAATAGACTGTGTTCCCTTCTTTTGTATCAGGCTGCATGTCAGCTGATCTGCTTATGCCAAGGGCAGACGCTGCACCATGCTGGGCAGCATGCCCCAGTTCAAAATCAAAAGCTCAAGATCTTAATGCAGCCTGAGGCCTGTTTGTGGTGATGTTTAAGGTTTAACACATTTTCAGAACATGCTTTCTTCTGTTGTCTTATTGTCTACATACATCATTCAAGTTTGTGTTCCAACAGCCTATATCTGATCTGGAGTTTACTGGTGTGATTATGCCCATGCTAGAATAAGCCAAGGCTATCTGAGCAACACACTGGTTTGAGACAGTTGAGGTCCACTACTTTTGGCATCAGGGAAGACCAGAGCTGCCTTCAACAAGTGCAAAGAGCCTCTCAAAAGCATCTGAGTATTTCAAGGGTCCATACTTGTCCCTTCTCCAGAGATCTGCATGCAGGTACAGGGAGTACAGGCAGTAAGAAAGGCATAGGAAGAGCCTAGGAAGGGTCCAGGAAAAGTGCATCAGCCAAGGAGGCACTGAAATAAGCAGCAGCAGCAGCTTGCCACAGGCTGCATTAACTCAGGACCACAGAAAAATGATGATCAGGAGACCAAGATGCAACAAAGCTTTTGGACAATCAGTGATCTGAGAGGAAGTTAAAAGTCAGAGTGAATACAGAAGGACTCAAAACCAGGCTGAATCTCCTTGGGAAAATTTTGCAGAGTCACAAGTCTACCCCTCGCACCTGCTCCAGACACTGGGCCAATGTGTATAGCTTCCCTTCCCCCTTTTCTCCCCTGGCCAAGTGACAAATGTTAAGCAGCATTTGCTCCTACTACTGTGTTAAGAAACATAGCAGACAGAAAGGAAAACCAGCCTCAGCTGCAAAATTCCCTCCTTAGTCATAGGTATGAGAAATTGCTTCACTGTAGACAGGAAGAGTGAACACCCTCCTCCTGGGAGACTGGGTTCAGTTAATGGAAATATCAGGGGAGTGTCTTCTTAGAATTTAGGTGGCATGTTCTCACACGGAATTGGGAAAAAGGTAGATTGCACAAATTCTCTCACTGCTTGTATTGTTTCAACTTTTGGTTTCAGCATGTATGCACTCCATAGCTCAGAGGAGATATGCAGTATATCCAGTACCCTGAAGCCCTAATTATCAATACTGTATGCTCCCAGCATCTCTGTATTTTTACATAAAATCAAATTAGCAATATCCACTGGGCCAAATTCTTCCCTTCAACTGTTACAATTGTTCCTGTCTTAAAAGTAGCTGGGATCCATGTTCAATTTGCTCTGCCTCCGTGTAAAATTTTATAGCATTTTTAAGCACACATTTTATTATTAGGTCTCTTATTTCCATCTGCTCATACTGACTCACACAAAAAGTCTCTCTTCAGGGCATTCGATAAACAAACTAATGAGATGAATGCAAATTACAGCAGCCATTCCTTCTACCACGGAAATCGTAATGCAAAGGCCTGTAAATGCAGAAGGAATATATAGAGTTATGTTTCTAAATCAGAACTACGGATTTTGTTGATATAAATAAAATACTCACATTTCTTCCAAGAGATGAACAATTTAAAATTCGCCTGTTACTTTGGCTATACTCACATATAGATATTTTTTAATTAAAAACCTGGGGACCAGTGGTAGACCTTTGATGGTATTAAATGGCTTTCTTCAGAGCAGCTCCTTGGGTCAGCTCTGACTGTGTTCCTGAGCAAGGTATATGCCACTGACCATTGCTGACCTGCAGTGCCTGCCTGTATGACCAGCACTTGCTGCTTACAAAGCTGAGTACTGTCTAACACTGAGTTTCTTGCAGGAAGGCCTGTGACTGCCCTTGGATCTACATCTTGTTGAGTTCTCCTGAATGCTCAATTGCAAGTTCTGCAAAGCAACAGTCCATAGCTTGTCAGAGAGGAAGTTCCACAAATCACCAGGCTTCCACCAGAGGTAAAAAGCTGCAGCAGGGAAGATGATATTTGGTGCAGTATGTTCTCATTTGTTCTTCAGCTGTGACATCCACTTATTGCCGCTCATGCAGAGAAGCAGATACTGATGCTAATGAGATGCCCTCAGCAATCTGCAATTCCCTTTCTTCAGCAGAACAGTAACTTTTGACCTAAATGTTCCCTTTTTTTGGCAGAATGTTGAAAGAAGCAGCAAATAGATAAATTTTCACCTTTTTTGTCTCATAAATCTGAACAGCATAATAAAGCAAGTAGTGAACAGGCAAGTAATTAAATTCTTCCTTGGAAGAACTACAGCAAGAGCACAATTCTTTTACAAGCCACATTCTTTTAATCTGGCTACTTAACTTTCTTATTCTTTAGCCTCCCTTCTTTCTTCTGCTTACAATATGCAACTGATGAAATACTGGAATTAATTATCTCCACAGCAATATTCATCAAAGCACTCATGCTCCTATGGAAGCCAGGGATGAAAAGTTACCAGGCAAATCTAAAGAAAAAGTGCACCCATTGGATTCTTACAAGCAGACTAAATGTTCACAGGATAAAATAAATAAAACAGAAACATTTCCCTCAAAACGTATTTTCTCCCAGCTGATGTCTCTGAGTGGTGCTAGTATTACCTATCTTGATGATGAACATATTTTCAAGAGCATTTTTCTACTAACAAATAGACATTCTGAGAGGTAACCATATGTTTAAGTGCTCCACAGAGCAATGGTCTGAAAGACGAAAGGTTCTTAAGGAAAGTGTGCCAAGACAAAATCCTGGCCCACAGAAGTCAGTAAGAATTTTGCTTTTGATTTTAATGAAGCCAGAATTTCACTCAAGAGAACAGCAGAAGGGTCAACCTATTTAGAGGGAAAAAAAGTATCCAGATGTCTCACAGCATTATGGACTCTAAATCAGAAATTGCTGTAGCACTGTGAAACCTTTTCTCACTAGTTTTACTGCATGAAATAGAATGCCTTATGTTTAATTAATTTTTCCCCAATAAAACTAATATAAAATAATGTATTGGAGAAGAAATGCATGTCTACTGTGTTGTGACTTACAAATTCCTCTTGTATCTTGCAGCTTAATTCTTCTTCAAAGAGTTAGATTTCTCTTTTTTTACATATTGACATCTCCATTTACTTCTACTTCATGGATTTACATCAAGTAAAAAGAGAACAGTGAAATTCTGGATTGATAATAAGGCTAGTATTTTGGGTTTGTTGTTTTTATATTTTTTCCTAAATGGAAAGGTTATAGAAGATTCACTAGGACCGAGGTATGCATGTCTGCAAGTCTAGTCAGAGACACGAATGGCCATTTTCAATCAGTTTCTTGACTTCTCTCTTAGAAAATGGACACTTTCCTTTGGTTAAGACCAAGTTATATACTCATTTCAGAAGCCAGGGGAATTTTAATCACCCTCCTATTATAATTTAATTGCATTCAGTCTCTTTTTGTCCTCAGAATCCCTTCCAGACACTGCTTTTCTGTTGTGTTCAGACAGTATCCTGTTGGGATGCTGACATTCCGCCACATCTTTGTTCAGAAGTATACACAAGGAGAATGTAATTCCTGTCAATGCTGTCTCTAGTTGTAAAGCAAACAAAAAGTGTCCTCAAAATGTTCCATCATATGCAAAATTAGGCAAAGTTACAGTCAAGGAAGCTTCATGTGTTCAGTGTGGCTTGTACTTCGGTTAGCGTCTCTCAGTGTCCCCCCACTGACAGGAATGGATATTGAAACAGCAGGCAGTAACCTTGCTGCAACCACCCAGCCTTTTCCTTGGGAAATCCAACACTGCAGGCCCAGGCTCTTTGACTTACTCAGTCTCGAGCTGGTCTGACAGTGCAATCTGTCACTGTCAGCCTAAAAAGAGAGGCCAACGACAAACTGTGCAGTAAGTAATCAACCACAAATGCTCCTACATCCTTTCCCACTGTAACTGCAAACCTCTGAGCTTCAAACTGATCTCAGTTACATCAGCATAAATCCTGACTAACGTCACAAAACTATGCAATTCTCAGTAATTATTTTAAGGGAAATGAAACTAGATTCCAGCTCAATGAATCCTAAAAGCCAGATGAGACTTAATATACTCATATAATTTCATTTTTATGAGCCAAAACCCAAGTGAGCAGCAGCACTAACTGACCCTCAGTGTACACTCTCATCACAAGCAAATTACACAGTATTACTATTAACTTTTTCATTAGTGTTGCAAAGAACTATTAAAATTTTTTTATTTGGAATCAGCTAAGTGCAATTACTGTGTAATCACCAGAAATAAATGCCATCTTTGCCAACTGTTGGTTATGTAATGACCAAAGCAACACTCCCTCAATCTATTCTCGTATCCAGAACACTAAGAGGCTGAAAAGCACTTTGATTCCAGATCAAAAGATATGGCTATATAATTTAATCACTACAGTGCCCGTGAGAAGTACTCCAAAGGGATGTTCAGTTCCAGTACCAAAGCAACTCCATTAAAAAACAGAAACACATATTTGAAACAGGATTCAAATTTTAATTGGTCTGTCCCAGGCTTGATATAAACTTTCATCACCTTGGTCAGCATTACCAGACCTTCCACAGGCAAATGCGCAAAGTTGTGAGGTGCAACTCAGCACTGAGCCGTGGCGAGTAAAATGACAGCAATGCTGCTGAATTGACTTGATTGCAGCTCTGAGGGGGCTGGAGAAAATCTGAATGAAAAATCCAGCCTGCAGCAGCATCACCCTTTTTACTGGAGAGTGACTGGTACCTCCAGTGTTTGTTGTCTTCTTCTTCCCATTTACTCAGCAAAACAACTGTCTTGCCCAGACATGCTATTTATCCAGAAAAAAGGAATATTGAAGAAAAGTTACAAGATTTTCTCCACATATGAAGCATAGATCTTCCTCTTGGCAAAACAACTGCCTAGAAGGTATTGAAACGTGAGACTCATCTAGGTGAATTTGGCAGCAGGGGCAATTGCTGTCTCACTCGGGGTATCCTTGCATCAAGCAGCAGCTCATGAGATAGAGGGAGTGGAGACCCTGCACCTATTTCTGGTTTGGTTTAAATGTGTCTGGTCTGGTTTGCTGTGGTTTTGGGCTGTGACTCTTCCTTCCTGAGTTGGAATTTCAGTTCTAGATAAGAACCATAAAGACTAACCATACATGCAGTCTATGAAGCTCACCCACCTATGCTTCCTTTTCTTATGCAGGGATCCTCAACCATTCTGTTGAAGACATAATGCATTTTAAAGGAAACAGAGAGAGGGCTCAGCACAAAAGGGGAAAAAATCCAATCATACAACTGTGGATTCCTGCTTATATTATCTAAGGCTTTGGCAAGATCCTTTACAGCAGAATATGTATAATTTAGAATACAGACTGCTCCATCCAAGTTTCTGCTTCTCCCTCAATCTTTTGACCTTCTCATGGTAGTCCCTCTCAAACTGGGTACACAAAAGTATAAGTGTCCAAAATAAAACAGAGCCCTAATTATTCGCCTGATTTTTACACGAGGCTTGCAATTAGTTTACAGTTTGTTGCAATGAGCTCCTGTGTGGCTTGTGTAACAAATGAGGTCCCTTCAATTAGGTGGTCATTGCCAGCAGTGGCTTAATTGCCAGTCATAATTTATTTTTGTTCCAGACACATCCCTAGCATTTCTATATCCACAGATCTTGTCTTGTTCTTTCAAGATTCAGGGAAAATAAGTGTTTGTTATACATGATATGACACTAAGGAGTAAGGCCTAGATTTTTTTTTTTTCCCCCCTAAGTACTTCAGCGTGGGGCTCCCATTTAAATAGATGGAAACCTTTAGAACCTGCCCCCACATGACTTGGCACTTTTAGTCTGCATCTCTCTCCTGCCTTGGGGCACATGCTTAACCGGTTGATACACCAGCTACTACAAGAAGCCACAAAACCCGCACAGAACTGAGTCATCACTACAGCAAGAGCAGTTTTGTCAAACTAAATGAAGGGTCTGATGAAGAATAAATGCTACAGCCATTAATAGCATCTCTGAAAGCACTTTCTCTTCCGGATTTCATATCCATATGGATTAGTGCTGTTGGAAGTGCACCATACAGTAATAAATGGCTACTATTTAACTTAACTCAGAGCATAAGAGTTGATGCAGGAGATCCTACTAAGAGGATGTCATTGTGAGTGACGTGATTTGTGCCCTGGTACTAGCGAACATCATCCATCTGGGAAGAGGGCAAGAGAACCACACCAGATCTCACAAGAGAGCTGCCTCAAGGGATTTCTAGGACCTCTGCCTTCCACTCAGCACCTAGAGACACACAAGTTCTGCTCAGAAGTCTCTCATAAATGTCAGCACGCCAAAGATAGGTAATGCAGCAAAAATATTTAGAAATCTACTATTGGATTTTTCTTACAACACTTGGATATGAATTACAACAAAACCACTAGGCTTCAGGCCAATGTGAATAATTTAGCAAGAATGTTGAAGGCCAAAGTACAGCATGCAGGTCTTCAGAATCCTCAAGCAGGAAAAGTGGTTCCTTCACAGCTGTTGGTGACAGATTTGTGGAAACAGGTAAACACAGAGAGCTGGGAGCTGATGGGTCAGTTTACTTTGGGCAAAATTTAAAGGGTTACTCCTATTTTCTTTAAAATAAGGTGTTTCTAGCCTTAGTCCTTATAAATAATTCTTAAAATTAAAAAATCCACCAAAATCAGTCGTGAAGGCTGTAAGTTTTCAGAAAAGCTTGCTGACAGTGTTGCCTCATCCTCAATTTCTAATCTGAGGTATTTCCAGAAACTATACCACATTTCTCACCTCCCGACTCACTGATTTCCTGGTAAACGTACATACCCATGATGGCGGATAAGGAGAGGAATCATGGGGGAAAAAAGAGAAGCAGAGAAAATCAGATATAACAGTTTAGAAAAAAATCAACAACTTCTTTGTCTCCTCTGGATTTGTTATTCTGTTGAAATAAAAGCTTTTCAAGGAGATCGTTCCCCAGCTGGAAAAGGTCTGACTGCATTCAGATGTCTGAATTTTTTCTCTGCCTTTTTATTCTATTCCCAGCAGTCTCATCCTATTTCTTCACAACAAGTGGAATATCCTACCTTAGTGACAGATCTGTGACTTAAGATGATAATTAACCTTTGCGAAACACATCTTTATAAAAATGCCAAAAAGCAGAGAGTATTTCAAGGGTAGCAGAGAACACTGTTGACTCTTCCCTCACCAGCTCCCCCAGACTACTGCTGAGAACACTGCCATGAGCCTGGTATGCTTGTATAAACTATTGATCCATAGGCCCATCCAATACTCCAAAAGCCATTCCATTCAAAGATGCTCATATAGAGGGAAAATCCTAAACAAAAGCAAGCCAGAGATACTTCTAGGGGTCCCTACTCCTTCCAGAGGCTTGGTACATCCCTCAGCAGGGATGATCTTTGAACAGGAAGGATATGGCCCCACCTGACACCCCACCAGTGCTGCCCAGGCACTGGCCAGTGGCAGCCATGGCTGGGGACAGCGCTCACAGTGCTTTGAAATGGGAGCTGGTCTCTCCTGCCAGGTAACAGCTGATATGCAGAGCAGCAGGCAGCGTGGATTAAGAGCTTCTGAGGATGCTGTCAGAAGAAATGTGCTGTTCGTTTGATAGTTTGAAATATTCTTATGATGTGCTTATGTTTTCACCACTGTATGAAAGCTGTTTTCATCAATGAAAGCCTGCAGAGGACACAGATTAAAATAATAATACGAAAAAATCCCCACCAAGACCAAAACCAACAATAAAAAAAACCCTTCTGGCTTAACATAATTTTTCTTAGAACCTGATTAATCAATCATGATGAAAAGCACTGAACTGTGTTGCTGACAATGTTATGACAAAAAAAAGCCTGTGGGCTCAGCTCTCAGCTGGTGTAAGAAGGTCACTCTCTGCCTCATTGCTTTCCCCCAATACTCTTTCTGTGACGCTCGTGCAGAGATGGTTAGACAATTATAGGCTTTGTACTGTGGAGATATTTTGTATATCCCTGTGCTAGCTGATGACACTTCTGATCACTTTACTTTGCTAGAAGCCCTCTCTTTTGCTTCTCAGGATGATGCATGAGGCAGAAACAGTTTTACTGACTGACTCTAGCACTGAGTTCACTGCACGGGCAGGTAGGAAAAACACCATTAGTAGAGTGAGTTGAGTAAGAGCCAGGACCAGTGCCAGATAATAAACTTGCATCCCCACAAAGCACCAATAAATAGTATAAACAGACTTGAGCTCTTTCCACCCACTGTGCATAGCTTCTAGCTTAGTGATCCACAGGCTACAACATCATATTTTGGAGACCTTCTGTGAATTTTTTTTCCATCCTTCATTAGGTCTCCACCATATCTCATAATTAAAAGATAGTTTGCTATCAAGGTGAGTTATTGTACATTTGTCATTTGGGATCAAAACAAGTTGTGAAGGCCCCACTTGCAAAACTTTCTTGAGCACAAATCAGATTATATTTTGTGTGCAGTTCTATAGAAACATCTGCCCGAAATGCCTCAATTAGCATCAGAAAAATCAAGATATTTATTCATGTAAAATTTAGGAATCTCTATTTCTGATCTGATTTTGCACAAGTGCAGCTCTGTAGCTCATTAAACTTAGGAACTCCCTTTTTGGAACTTAAATATTAGCCCTTTTAACCCACAGGCTAGTTAACATCTGAGCTGACCAGATACTTGCAGGGAAGCAGTAATTCTTCTTACTTTAATACAAAACATATATTGCAACACATCAGGAGACCATTCTTTCTCTCACAATTACCCAGACCTGGATGGTACTGCAAAAACGTGTATATTAGACATGTTCTTCCAAGCCTTGTCACTCACTGCATCTTCCAGCGCCTCTCTTTGACTTTTCCACTAACCCATAACAGCATGTCAGGGTACAGCTGATCCACACACCATAACTAGCTGCTCTTTCCAGTTACCTTGCCTTTAGGAAGCAATCTCAGTCAGCTCTCCCAGCCATGCAGCTAGGGTCAACCATGGATCAGCCATGCATGACCACAATCAAACTGCACATTGTAGGGTCTAATGTAACTAGAATTCCAGTATTTCCATCCCTGACTATCCTTCATAAATATTTCATTGTCTCCTTACACCACCCACTGTGCAGCAGTTATCCTCTACTATGAGCTTTCTAATTGAGAGGATGCTTTACCTGCATGCAGAGCACCTGTCCCGGTCATTAGCAATACCATCTGATTAGTTCCCAGTTTTTCCTTTCAAGACTGTTCCTAGATGTTGCAAATCTGTACAACTGTACTGGCATCTTGGCAGACCCTTAATAATCCTTCACTGAACCAGAGACACCCTACTTGTTTGTGCAGCCTCTAATTGCTGATGTCACACTTCAGACTTTCTCATTGTTAGGGGCTTCATAGCATTGCATTAGCTTAAAGCCCTGTCACAGAAATACTTGAGGAAATATATTTTAAATGCTGCATTGATCTGCTCTGCTACAGTACCCTGGTGTTCAGGGTATTGAAGAGACATCTAAATGTGGATGAATAAATCCTCATAATCAAATCGTAAAACAAGTTAGAAAAGGAATAAACGGATGCACAGAAAAGCAAGTGGGCATGCCCTGGGTTACAGAGTGGGACTGAATTACATCCTAAGAGCAAATACATTCTCTGTTTTGCCTGTATGTGAATAAATGCAGAGAAAAAAGGCTACTAAAAATATCAATCAATTTGAATATTGTTCAAGGGAAAATATTTAGAAAAATGTAGCAATCTTATAAGCGAACATTCTTCTGCACACTTACTCGTGAACTCAAATACTATGAGTCAAGAAGAGACATGATTAAGGTTGTTTCCACATCCTTGACTCTGCTCCTGTACCACTAATCCTCAGTTCATCCATTCATCAAAACTAAATAGCCCATACCCCGTAGCCACCTTGAATGCACTAAAGCTCTTCTGTCAGCATAAATTTCCCAATGAGCTATGCTCTAGAAAACATGGTTTATGATTTTGGCTTTCAAGAATGTATGGCAATGATAAGCAGGAATGAGACTGTATTCCCCGTTTTTATTTGCTCCACTGCTTTATTTCTTTTTAGGACCATGTGGAATTCATCAGCACTTGTGATGCCCTTGAGGTATGCAAGAAACCATGCTATTAATGCTATTAGTGCTAATTAATTCTGCCAACAAGGCCTCTGCAACTAGTCAAGACATCAGTCTTTGCCAAAATCAACAGATTAAATAAACTCAAATTTCTAGGACAAGCTATTCCGTAGTTATAATGAGCCAAATAGAAAGTTAGGGAAACACTGAAAAAAATGATGTAATTTTCAAACTTTCATACAATATAAAGGTTTCATCTAATTTGCTTCAAATTTGCTCTGAATTTGCAGATGGGTTTGTTTCAGTTTGTACTTGTCCATAGCGCTGCATAATGAAGAGTTGTTGCAAGTGAACAACAACAAAAACAGTATTACCATGACATAAGTCATATTTTATTTTTGAATTTACTGCAACACATCACAGTAAAATTATAGCACTTCACTAATGATGCAGGTTTCTCACAAATAATTATGTAGAAATCTGTATAGTGTTACATACACAATAGTGTGAGTATATTAGATAAGAGTATACATAATATAAAGCCTTCCCTTACAAGCATGTTCATTGTCTTTGGTACAGCACTCACGTTTCTCTGAGACAAGAACAACAGGAATGATTTATGTTTGCATTTCCACACATTTGCAGCAGATTATGCTTGCAGTCTGAAGAGGTGACTTTTAGCTCTACCTCGACACCTTTCCAAGCTATTCTCCCCTGCCCACCAGGATCATGGCTCTCTGTTATCAGGAATAGTCGACATGATTGTCATACCTTAAGGACCCTGACATTCAGCTTTAAGCATGCAGTTAAGCAATTCTTCAAATACTCAGTTAATTCAATCCTTCTAGAAGTAGGTGGAGGAGGCTCTGAAGGAGACAAGCACATTATCTCAGAACTCGCAGCACCCTGCAAGCTCACTTCTGCTTACAAAGAGAAACAAAGGAAAGCTGTGCACCAGCCAAGCTAATTTTTAGGCGTAATCCTCTAGCTCTTAATAAGCACAAATTTACAGCAAGCTAAATGAGTAATTTAAGAATGGATGATCCGGCCTTTTTCCAGCAACTACAAATTAGGTTTGAAGAACTGATGGAGGTGATGAGGCAGTGAAATCAAAATTTCCATCCTACAGGCAAACACATAAAGATTGGCTTATTAATTTCTATCCACAACTAATCTAAACTTTGCTTGCACTTATTTGGCATGGCACTGCCAAGCTATCCTTTGACATATGACTCTGCTGAAGGTATGATTTGGCCATAAAAGCATGAGACTATGTTAAGGTGCAACATGCCATCCTTGTGCCCCAGATCCCGTGAAGTTTCCAAACAGTTAATCTCCATTACTTCACCAGTTTCATGTTTCTGCTCTTCTCAAATAAAGGAATGCCAATATAAATGCATTTAAAGTGAGCTGTGCTGGTCTGAACATGCCCCTATGAAAAATTTTCATTTTTACTATCAGGTTGTTAATGTGTGACTTTTTCTAGAGACCACTTTAAGCTCCCCATAAATCTTAGAGTCAACACATACAGCAATATACTGCGGGAACATTGGTCCCTCTAAATTCAAGGTGTCTTGCTATGAAATGTTGGCTAATATAGGAAACACCATGGAAAATTCAAATTGGTCATGATACAGCCACTACTTTTACTTCTAGCCTAGTTTACTACACCAAAAAAGAATTCATGTCTTCCTCATAAATGCTGTAAGTATGAGTTATACACAGCACTATTTTCACAGGTCTGAAAGTGCAACCTGGACTAAGGTTCATCCACTCTTATTTTTAAGACAGCCCATAGAAGGCAGGGGTACAGAGATACCCTCCTGCTCAGTAAAAGTTGCTGAACCAGTTAGTCTATACAGTGAGGGTGATGTTGACATACTGGTTTACCTGGGATGACTTATAATGGCTTCGGTGCTGCGCTAAGCTAGCAAGCTTGGCCTCTTCACAAGACAAAGACCTGAGCTCTTTATGCCTCTCCTGTCTCCACTCCCAAGCCTGGGCAAGAACATGCAGGTCAGGCATCTCTTTTCTATCTCACTACCTAGAAGTCATATATGGTCTGAAGGACCAGCGACACTACAGTGAGTTTCAAAGAAAATGAAAAGAAATTAAGAATCTACCACGTTAATGAAAGCTGTCATCTGTTCACTTTGTTGTTATCTGTTTACTCTCTTTAATTTTTTTCTTCATTTAAGAGCTGCAGATTGTGCTCAAAGGACATAGGATTACTCTGTCCTTGGTGAGTAATTGAGCGTGCAAAGGGGAGAGAAGACTGTAACCTGCAGGGTGACTTGGAAGGAAAGAGCTGCAGCAACAAACTGGGAGCTTGCAGTTACAGGGGATATTGAGAAACACCTGGGAGGGGCAGAGAAGAACACAGGCCTTAGGAGCAACGGCAAGACCTTCCTACATATCAGAACAATATTGGCATGATTTGAAGCAACTAGAAAAAGTTACTGAATTGATTAAAATAAACACTGGGATCTGAGTCCAGCTGCAAAATCACAGCAGGTAAGGGAAGAAGGTTCTTTGGAAATTGTGTTTCTAATTTCTACACTGACTTATTTCCTCTGAGTTTGAACAATTCTTACACATTTTAAGTTCTTCCTAAAGCCAGACATTTTAACGAAAGCCTGTTTCTCTTTTTTTTGGTTGTCTTTGGTGAGATTAACTATAGAAGAGGTAAAAGTAGATCCACCTCAAAGCTTTCACTGATGTGGACACACTGTGGTTCCACTCACAAAATAAAACATCAGAAAGGAAGAATGAAATTAGCCTGGCTAGAACCTGGTCAGAATTTGGAAGTTTCTGTAATCTAGAAAGTGACCTTCAAAACCGACAGAGTTTAGGTTCATGCCATGTTTGTAGTAGATCATCTTCACCCAGCTCATTCACTCAATAACTGCTGCTGGCTAGGTAGGTGATGATCACCAACAATAAACAAACAGCCAGTAAAAGCTGCAGTCAGTTTTAAAACACTGAATGACAGAAATTCTCAATGATCCGCTGCCAACCTCTACATTTTCAATCTGTCCCATGGCCCTCTGCCACGAAATCACTTCTTAAGGGAAAACAAGGAACAACACACTTAAACAAGCAACTATGCCCACCAGTTCATGGTCTGGTTTGTGACACTGATCTCTGCTGGTGCTTCAGGGTCTGGGTCTTTGGACTAGGTCAAATTCCTGAGTCTCTGACTAACTCTATAACCTAAGGTACGCAATGAAGAAAATCCTTTCTTTTCAATTTATGCCCTGAAAAGAAAATCTTGCCAGGACCTTTATAAGTTTTTGGTCTGCCCAATAAAGCCTCAGGTGCTACTATTATTTATAGATGTGCCTAATCCTATTTTTGAATCTTGCTGCCTATTTGGCTAAGTAACATCTTCTGACAGAAAACCCCATGAGTTGATTATATGCTACATTAAAGAGAACTTACTTTAAATGCATTTCTAAATGGTGGGTTTTTACAGTATTTGCCAGATTTGTAGCATTTCTTCATTCTGGACCTTCCCAGACACATTCCTCATTTCTCTCAAGTATACTGTACAGAAAGCAGAGGATATTTCTGCTTTTTATCTTCCCTCATCACATTATTTCTACTAGAGTAGGCTTAGCGCAAGGAAACAATCAAGAGTTTTTCCCAGTATGAACAGCAATGAGATGGGAATCTGAACGAGTTATGCCATCACTAAGGTGTACATCAAACAAATCTAACACCAGACAAAGTGAAGTGACACAGTGTCTCTCTGTTTGCTCCTAGTGGAAGCTGAAAGTACTCACAGTATTTATTAAGGAACTATCTCTTCACAGGACACACTTTAAAGGAAGTGTTATAAGCCTTATTTCTATATTTCTGTTTCTCACCTGCATGTTGAAGCAGTATTTGTTGAAAGGTGTGAAGTAAGATACCAGTGAAAAATGCTTTGTAAGGTCCAAATATTAATTCCTCACATGGCATTTATGTACTTGCTACTATCACACAATTTTTTTAACCAGCATTCATTTCAATAAAGTAGAACTGTTACATAATATATTGCCCTTGTGCTTTATACTGAATTTACTTAAGTGTATAAACTTATAATTTCCTATGTGTATTCTTTTTAAATTGTTGACAAAAAGTCAGGACAGTGATTTTAATTGTGTGATACCTGGCAGAAATCCTCAGCTACTTTTCTGTTATAACAATGGAAAACAATAGCCACTTCATCAAAATGTGGCTCAGTACTGAGCAAAATGCTAAATTATCAAAAGTAGAGATTTCCACCCCCGAGTGATATTTCTCTAGATATCTAAGTATTTCCAGAAAAGCCATACCAGGCTTTTATATCCTTTTTGAAACAAAATGTTCAACCAAGAGATAGAAGAATGCTTTCTTACCAATCTCTCTGCTGAGTCAATATTTAGTGATCATGGAGACCTGATGAAAATGCAGGATGGCTATAAGGGCCCCATACTGTAGACTAGGTCAGATAGTACTCTGGGATGTTGGAAATCTATTTAGAAGAGTGGCCTCAGAATCCATAGTTTCATTAGTAGGCTGAAATAAGAGCCTGAGAGTGACTGAAGTCTTATAACGTGATCCAAAAGATGGTTTTTGCATTCTAATCTCCACTGTTAAACACATAATGATGCCAATCCATCCACTGTAAAGAAAAGAATTGCACCACAGAGACTTGTGTGACCTACTAAGAAAGCACACGTGTATGTCTACTTAGAGAACACATACAGCAATCACCTAGCTAGACAACCCTCAGGTCTCAAGCAGTTGTGAAAGCAGAAAATACATTGGCCTTTCTTCTCCTTTGAGGTGTTTATTTAAAGAACAACTTACTCCATTGCACTACTGATTTGAACTACACTAAGATATGTGTGTCACTTCTAATGAAAATTCAGTACATCATGCTTGTTTTTTTTTCTAAATCAGTTTTTAGACAGAAAATCACTTCTGAACTGGATGGACAGAATCTATCTTCTGAAGGATTGTTTTTACTCCTGCAGAGCCAGAAGATGTTTCTGCCTTCAAATTATTTTTCTCCTGAAGAGGTAATTAAATTCTTTCTTCTGCGCAAAGAGCAAGAACAGGGGCTCAAAATCAGAGCACCTGCAATACACTCACAAACTAAATACACAAAAAAGGAGAAATGTCAGGTGAAGACTGGAAAAGGGATGGGAAGCTATGTAGAGACAAAGAACAGGGCTTTGGTCTCTGAAAGATGGATTCATGATCTAACTTATAATCCAAAAGGCCACTAATCTTTGTTGATTAAATTGATCAAAATTCTGTCAAGCTGTTTAAGAAACTAAGTATGTACAACAAATGTAAGTTCCCATTCAGCACCTACAGTCTTTAGTATGGATTGTAAACCTTAGTCACCCATATGACTCCCCCATTCTTTAATGATTATTTATTATCAACCTTCAGCTTTAACTGCATGTACTACACACCAATGATTTTTTTACATATAGTACACTAGTAAATAAGTTTTTAAACTTTATTCTGGAGGATTTAATTCAGTACTGTTGTAGGGCCAAAATGAGCATTTACTCAGTTGTTAACAGGGATTTGGTGGGATTCCATGAGAACTGTTGTGGCTGCTCTTGCATATCAGATGGTCCAGGATAAATTAAAAGTAAATAGAAATGGAAAAAAATATTAAAAAATGTAGAGCATTTCTGGAGGAATAAAAAACCCTTTTCTTAGGGTAAAAAATTGTTTTGAAAGCAGCAAGCAGGATTCATCTAACCTGGCATTTCTGGTGTGTGCTCAGTTGAGGTCATAGAAGACCTTTCACCTCTATTATTTATTGTGTTGGTTGTCAGCATAATAGCATTTAAAAATGCCCTCAGTACTTGTCCTTTTCTGCTTTTGGAGCTTTCGGAGGGCTCAAGTTCTCACTTCCTTCTGCTGAGAAGTCAATAAAATACAAGGCAAATGGTCAAGCCCATTACATCGGGGCTGAGTTCATTTCCATGGTATTTGATATTTCTTTAGGAGTGATTTAAGTTTGAAATGACCAAAGCTAAGGTGTGAGGGAAATCAACATTAAAAGAGACAAACAGGAAGGACATCACCCTTTATCCTGACTTTGCAAGGAAAGGGAGGCTGGAAAAAAAATCAAAGGGAAGAGAGAAGTACAGCAGAAAGAACTACTCTCACACCTACTTTGCCAGGCACAGGCATACAAGGGGTGCATTTGAGAATGACTTTTCCAAATAATTTTTTTTAATCATTCAGCTTATTTATCACCTGAGCCTACAAATAACCTAAGCTTTCCTTCAGTTTTCTTGTATTTTATCATGTAGGGACTTGCTTGTACAATAGCTACAAGGTAATAGGTCTTTTTTCAGCATAGGACCATTAAATATTCCCTGTGTTTACAGTTCAAATGGAACAAATCCAAGTTCATCTTAAACATGTAATCCTCCCATCCAATTACTCTGAGAAGCTCAAAAGCATTTTGCATGAAAGAGTGGTTGCCAGAGCAGAGGGCTTTTGCAGCAGCACAGTGGAGAGGCACCTGCCATTTGCTGGCAAGGTAACATTGTGCTTGTACCCACCTGCCACACACGTGCCATCTCCAGGTGCCAGGCAGCACAACGGCAGCATCCTACACCCCAGCAGCAAAAAGCCAAAGAATGACATCCAAAGCTCTGTCCAAATCTGCTCTCTCTCAGTCCCAATTTGTAGCTCAATACCGTCCTGCTTTCATCTTGAATGTGGAGATAAACAGACTAAAACATTTTCTGATGCCTTTTCTGAATTGTTGCATTACTACTATGGGATATTTTCTTCAACACGTACAGTCTTTAAGATCCCCTTGCCCTTTTTAAGATCACAATGAATTATAGATCCAGACATGCCAACACATGCAGCCCAAAAGCAGTAGACAGTGTCAGCATGTACATACATTGAGGTCTTTAAACCACTCCCATGATTTAATTCCCCATTTTCCAAATGTGCAGATATCTTATGCCTCTTTTCTCTGAAGTAGTTTGTCATAATACAATCAAATGGACAATTGTATGTCACTGCAAAGGTGAAAGGAACACAATTTGCCCACCCAAGGCATTACAAACACAAACAACAGATGTCTACTGCTCCTTCCTTACCCCCAATTTCTGTCGAGAGGAGCTGTTGTGTATGTAAAACGTGGAGGCCTTGGGAGGCTGTGGTAATGCCATCCACTCTGTTAGTCAGCTTATGTATTGTGTACTGGGAGAAGAGGAATCCAGATCACAACTCAAACTCAGCCAGCCTGCTAGGGGGGATACCAGGTTTACTAGGACCTTGGGGCTTCAGTGTCTTTCCAGCGAATGTTGATAGTCATCTGCACAAATCTCTTTGTTACTGGTTATGGCAGATAGTAAAAACAAAGATACAGAATCACACAGCATAGGCATGTATCTTTATGTGCCACTAGTGATCCATATCCTAGGCTGGGTGCAGCAGAAGAGGCCACAGGGAGATACTTTGATTGTCTAAAATGTAACAAAAATGACAGCTAAAAGTTTTCTCCATCTGTCTGGATCTAAACAGAATCATGTGTGCATACAAATTCGGAACTAAAACAGCAGCAGCCATGAGATGAATGCATTTACTATAAACACGGATTATTTTACTCTTCTCAGTGCAAACCTGCTAATCCAGTGCCCGTGAGAAAGTTATTCTGTGTTATGCAGGGCCCTGGGCAACCCAACGCCTGCCATCCTTTTAGCCACCACACTGTCTCTCTTTTCCCCAGTAAAAGATAAGCCTTTTTATGAGAATCCCAAACACTAACCCCTGCCACCAGACACAGGTCAGATATTACACAGAACAATTACAGACCAGCATCCTCTTCCCATGCCCCACATCTCATAACATATCCAGCTATCCTTGCTTTCAGCTTAGCCTAATGTCTAGTGTCTTCAAGTTTCTTTTCTGTTGAAAACAATTCAACTTTGAGAAGCTTAATATTAACTTGTTTAATATCTTCCTTCCTGCTAAGGCTATGCAGCTCTGCTTATGGTATTAAGCAGAGCATAGGTTCACAGGGAGAGATTTAAAAATGATTCTTTAAAATACTTCTGAACCATAACTTGAATAACTTCTTTCTAAAATATGTGAATTATAGAGAAGGCAGTGATTATGGCAAAAAGTTTTTTTTTGGACCTTGTTTAAGAGGGCTTTTTCCAACGCTCTTTCCCTTTTTGGTAAAGTACTTGTTCCAGATGACTGTCAAAAGGGCCACCTGAAATCGTCCCACCTGAACTACTCCATATGTAAAAAAAAAAATTTGCCCTGATAAGAATTAAAACATTTAGCAGAAAATGTGCATTCCTTTTTTGGTTTGGAATGAAATTATCCAACTTTCTTTTTATGATAGGTAAAAGTAATTTGTGTTATAACACATCAGAATAGTAATATTAAAATGAAAGGTAAAATACAGATGATAAAGTAAAAATTAAATTAATATAAACACATTTTTTCAGAATGATTTGTTTAAAATATTGTGTAAATTGGGCTCTTGGTCCTCTGTTCACACTCCGTTTTGTTAGTTCAAAGTATTTCATTTGACACCATGAATCTTCTCTTACTCTTCATACAATGTAGCAGTAGATACTCAATACCAGTACCAAAGATGCACTTCCAACATTTTCTGCATTCATGTCAATTGTGGGGTCATCTCAGCAGTCACAGAACCTGCTTCCAGCACTCCGAGGACACAGAAGATTTAGTGCTGCCACGTTGGTTTTATGGGCCTTGACAAAAATCCTCTCATCTAAGTTTTTTATGGGTCTAGTTACATGGGCAAGGAAAACAGCAATTTCCATAGCAGGGGCAATCTACTGTTAATTTTTAAGGTGGCCACCCATTACACATGCTGCAGAAACTGTGCTCTCCCATGTGAGCCATCATCACAAGGGCAAAGCACTGCTCTCTGCATCTCACTGCATAGCATTTCCACAGAAGCTTCCCTACAGCACAGGTCAGGTACTGACAGAAAAAAAAGGACCAGGACTCCAGGACTTCACCTCATACACTTCACCCATGCTCACATCCTCACAGAGCACAAGATCATTGGCCAAGCAAAAAAGCTTTCTGCATGAGAACTTCTGAGCATGGTCTCACAGCAGGTTAGTGCTGCTCAGCATAAGCTACAGTTTAACCTACCCAGTGCAGAACAGAATTTGAAAAAGCACTTTTGGGCCACTGAACTGTATTGTTTAAGCCTGATTTTGAGCAGCACATTTTAATGCATGTCTCTTGCTATTAGGAGGCAAGCGCAGGGAATACAACTATTAACAATAGCTTTGCGAATTATTAAAGACTCTTCTTTATCCCAGTTGAAGAAACAAATTACTCCCAGACCAAAGAGCACGCAGTTCCTCTCCTAGCAGCAGTGGGTTTCTCTCACAGGGAGAATATTTTTATTAGTTTTTCAAAGGGTCTGGTATAATACTGCTGCGCTTACCTCTAATGTGCTGTAAAGAAACTTGAACTGCTGCCAGCAGGAGGGCTGTGAAGGGACTTTTGAGGCACTGTGACAGGCCTTCAATTGACTTTACTAGCAGCTTTTACACATCTCTTTGGAGCTCCATTAAAACAGTTTATTTAGTGTTATTTCAATTGCTTTCATTAAAGACTTGTTTTGTGCTGTTCCAGTTGGAGTGCTCTCTCAGTCTGGTACTTCTCTGAGGTTTCTGACTGGGATGCAAAAGCTACCGCAGTTATCCTGCAGACTGTAGACCGCTTAATTTTTACATAAGTCTCTTATCTTCACATACTTTGAAGTACTTGTTCTTTGCATGCAAATCATTCCTACCCACAAATTAAATCTGAATTTCTGCAGCAACACTGGAAAGGCAGTTATGAATAAAGGTTGTATTTTATTAAATTTCAGTATGCATGAGCTATATATCTGCTTTACTCACATCAAAGGAAATACTCTAACTTAGAGTCAGCTCTGGTAAACTCAAGCCAAAACTGCAGGACAGCTAGGAAGGAGATCATTCAATGAAAAAGTAGGAGCAATGGGCTGCTCTGAGCCCTCCCTCATTTCATTTTTACGTGGCATGCCACTCTACAAGTGCCAGGGCTGATGTTCCGTCACCTCCGTCTAGCATGAGGCAGAGCTTCAGCTCCAGGAAGAGTCAGGCCTGAAATTACTCTCTCTCTGTTGCTTCCACTTGGTATCTGCAAGGTTAACATTTGATCTAGTCATTTCTACCCATTTTCCCAGCCTTCCTTTTCTTCCTCTTTAAGTGGAACTAAGCATTTACATGAAGAATGGACTCTTAAAAATTTGAAAAGCATCTAACTCAGTGAGAGACTTCCACTAGAAAGCTATGGAATTTCCTTGGATGTTTCCTACAGCACAGCACCCATTTTCATAATTCATAAAAAATTTTACATGTTTAGGCTTTCATGTTCTCTGAGCACACACTTGGGGTTTTTTTCCATTTTTTAAAAATGAAATTCACTCAAGGCTCATGAGCCTAAATAATCAGGACACTTTTTTTTACCCAAATTTTGTGTATCTTTTTATAGAACAAGGATCTTTTTTGTCAGAAGTAGTTTATGAACTAACCTTCTTTACAATATAAAGTATAAACATCATCAGTAAACACTGGTGAATTTCTGCATTCCTTTTCTAACCTTTTTGAAGATCCGCTTTCCTTAGAAAGATCCTCACGACAAATTCTGAACCTGTTTCCAATGACAGCTGGCACCTCCCTGCCAAAAGCACAGTCACTCTACTTCAGGCTGTTCATGTTCTTTAGCATTTGCTCTCCCATGAGTGCATTTGTTGGGGGGAGAACCGTGGCTTGACTGAGTATCTAAACAGCCAAAATATTTGAGAAGCTAAGCAATAACTCTGTTGTCATTTAAATAATTCCAAATCTGTGTTTGTACTCTACAGCTCAACTGCGAAACATGCAAGTGATGCAACTAGAAAGGAATATTAAACCTTTCTTCCTCCCTCTCAGCTCCCTCGTGGAACATTTAAGGGAAACTCAGATGATTTTCCAGCTTAAGAGAAAATGAGGCATTACTTAGACTACAGGGGCCCAATCTATTACCCTCAGGACGTGAGGATAACGCCCACTGACATCACTGGAGATTACTCATCTGTAGGGTGGGAGAGCAGGACACAAAGATATTCAGTGCAGACTGCATGTCTAGATCCCAGAGCTCCTCCTAATTTGTCTTGAAATTTCCAGCCGTCAAGTTGCTTTGCCAAACCACCCAGTTTCTTGGCCTCTCAGCTCACCTGCTCTGCTCTTTACCTTCACAGTCTTGCTTTTCCCCATTTCATTTGCTAGAGCTTTTAATGTGGGTTTTGCAGATTTTATAACTACTCAAAGAATCATCGAAGGAAAAAGACAAACACCCAAAATATAATGTTAGGGAGTGTTCCAAAAATAATAACCACAAAGACCTACTAACAAAATATTTTTTAAAGCAATAGTGAAACATGAACTGTTGCTTTTTAAGCAGTTAAACAGCCTTTCCTGAAAATATATTGCCATTTGGTATCAGAAAGATTACTTTTCTGGATATGTAACAACAGAAGTAACTTTTTTAAATGACAGCACAAAACTGGAAAAATGTCAGGGCTTAGAAACACTGGAAAGAATGCTAGGGAAGCAGGTAATGAATGGTTGGCTGGAGATCCACTTTCAAGGAAGTAGCATAAGGTGAACCAGGCATCTGAGTGACAAATGAAAAATATACTTCCTTCTAAACATTTTCACCTGTGAAAGAAGCTTTGAAAGGCTGAAAATATTTTCCTTCTAATAACACGACCTAATAATTGGGTTTCTATTTTATTCTTTCTCCTGAAGAAGAGTCCTAAAATTTGAGTTTACATCGAGAAAATGTCAGGATAGGGAAAAGAGCAACACAGCATTCAAACAATACACTAATATATAAATTTATTGGGGAGTGTACCCTGTATCCAGCTGCTAGCTGCCAGTCAATACCTTGGGGTTTTTTTACTCCTAATCTTGCTGGCTTTCACCCATTTTCTTCACTAGTTCTTTTCCTCTTTGAAGCATCTCTGCCACTTCCCCCTTTCCACAGATATTTACGACACTTCCCACTTCCACTCTCCTAATTCAGTTGTCCTTGCTGTTGACTTTACTTTCTCACTTTGTCTCCCTCTGGTGTTTGTATTTTTGGCATGGAGAGCAGAGCTGGGCCTGTCTCCTCATGCCATCAGTCATGGGAGTCATGCTCTGCAAGCAGCAGGGGCTTCAAGCAGGGCAAGTGCTTCCACTGCTCCCCCCAATGAAAAGTGTTTCCCTGAGTGATGTGACAGGGAGGACTCCTTGAGACAGTGGATGGCAGGAAGCTCTCACTCATGCCTGCAGGTTAGGCAAAAGGATCAGTTCATCTGTAAGCCAGCCAGGAATGCATGATCGATCACATGCACAGTAATGCAGACACGGGTTGGTTGCCAGCAGGTTGGCTGTTGATCTGAAATGTTCCCTAGGTGAGGTGATGGATTATCTCCTACACTTTCCCATTCTGGTGGGGGGTCCACTAAGGGAATGCAATCCTGACCAAATAAGTAGGAGAGAAGCAGGAAAAAGCACGGGTACAGGATTTGTAATGAATGCCAGGAACTAAAATATGCACATTAATCCCTTCTTGAGAAAAACAGAGAAGTAAAATGTTAGCACCTCAGGCCTGCAGATAACAAAATCTTACTTCCATTAGAAGCACAGTTTTAATAGTAGCAAAGCAAGGGGAACAGGATCCAAACATGCCATTCCTAAGCAAAGCAGTGTTACAGAGTAGAGGGCAAATATTCAATAACTGGAGAGTTACTATTTACCACAGCAGTGGGGTACGAATCCTGAGCACTCATTGCTTATTACAAAAAACCCCACAACACAAAACAAAACACAAATAACAACAATGACAAAATGGTACTTGATTCAGCCCTTTTTCCAGTGGAAATCTTTCTGCAACCCTATCCTTCTATCCTTCAACCAGAGACAGGAAAAGGAAAAAAGTAATTTTAAAAAAAAGAAAGAAATGAACCCTGTGGAGAAACAGGGGGTTTTATTCACAGAGAAAGATTACTGAATCAGTGATCCCAGGACTTCACAAGGTTTCCTGAAGTCATGATACCAGGATGTCTTTGGCAGAGACACAGGGACACAGTGTCAGACAGCCTGAATGCCACCATTGTCCTTCTGTCCTAATGGCTGGCTCTGGGACCAAGGTAGCATTTCTTCCACCTGAATCTGTGCCAGAACATATTTCAATATTCCTCATTGACTGAGCTTCCTGTTGACACCCAGTCTTGTGGTAATGATGATGACTGCTAACTACTGCAGGAGGAGCAAAATGAAGTCTGCTCTTCACTCTAGCAGCACCTTTTTGTCTGCTTAGAGTAACCCAGCCCCACTTGAACAACACAGAATGTAAGGGGATACTCCGGGCAGGAGAGATCAGCAGCTTGTTAATGTTGGTGTGGGAAATGAGGCCATTCTGAGCTCATGGCAACTTGTCAGTACTGCCATCAACTTCAGCCAGGAGAGGAATTGCCTGCAGATCAAAGAACTGGTCGATGGCAGCCGCTGGTGTGCTGCCTCCAGCATGATTACTCTTCTCCCCACAGAACTGCAAAGATGGAAGAGGTCCCCTGACACAAAGCAGTCAAAGCACTTCCTAGAGTATCTATGACAAGATTATCTTACACCCATTCTTCCTGAGGCAAGTTCACAATCTTCCTAGTCAGTCTGTTTCACTTTGCTGCGCTCACAAATACAGTTTTGCTAATATAGGGGCTAATCTCTGTCACAAACTCACTGCTTTTGGCTTTTTCCCTTTGATCACAAACCTGCAGAACAAGTAATTGCTGACCTCTGTATGACAGACCTTGCCATACTGGAAGGAATTAGTGTAGACCATATTCTCTTTTTTGAAGGGGAAGGGGATAAAAAAAAAGGAAAGTTCCTCATGTTTTCCTCATGAGGAAACTTCCACATCTCTTGTCATTCCTACTGTCGCACTCTGGACCTCCTCTGATTTACCTACAACTGTGTCATAGCACTGGAAAAAGGCAAGCACAGTAGGGTCACCAGGATCTCACTGGAAACAGGCAAATTATTTCCAATCATACCATTCTTGGAAAGAGTTTGCTCTCCCCTTTTTAAATAGAGAAAATCATCACACAAATTTCAGTGCATTTGCCATATTATTAACTAAAATTCCTCTGGAGGATCAGGCCTAAGGTAATCCAATGAAGTATTTCACTTCAGATATCACTGATGGGACAGCAGAAGGAGGAGACTGTTTTGTTTAGATACTCAGCAAAAGAACTCCTATCTTCCAGATGGCTGAGAAGAAAAGATTAGCAAACACGATGACATGATAACACAGAGTTTCTGGAACAGACTGGAGGATGGCAGAGAGCCCAAGGAAGAGACAAAATGAGCGAGAAACATGCAGTGAACTGAGAGGGGGAAACAACAAATGAAATAAACCCCTGGTACTGATGTGAGTGCAGCCTAGGAAATGTGTGAGCTACTTCCATTCCACGTAAAGGCATCAGCCCACATCCAGGTTTCAGCTGGGACAGAGTAAATTTACTTCCTAGTAGCTGGTATAGTGCTATGTTTTGGATTTATGATGAGAATAATCATGACACACTGCTCTTTTGGTTGGTGCTGAGTCAAGGACTCTTCAGCTTCTCACCCCATCCCACCCGCAAGGAGGCTGGGGGTGCACAAGAAGTTGGGAGGGGACACAGAGGGCAGCTGCTCCCAACTGATCCAAGGTACCTTCCATGACCCTATGACATCATGCTCAGCCTATAGAGCTGAGGGAAGAAGGCAGGAAGGAGGGGATGTTCAGAGGAATGGCATTTGTTTTCCAGAACCAAGGAGCCCTGTTTTCCTGCAGATGGTGGAACACCTGCCTGCCCATGGGAAATGGTGGATTAATTCCTTGTTTTGCTTTACCTATATCATTCACCCATAAGTTTTTTCTCACTTTTACCCTTTCAATTCTCTCCACCATTCCAATGGAAGGAGAGTGAGCTAGTGGCTGCATGGGGCTTAGTTGCTATGTGAGGTCACACCACTGCAGCATGTCCTGTCATAAAGATGTAAGGAAGTTTTTACGGAACATTTCAGCTTCTCATTGACAGTGGGAGATCCCACTAAGCAAGGTGAAAATTTGGGACAGCTCTTTCTAATATCAATTTTGTAGAGAATGGAGAATGAATAGATAAATTACTCGCACAAGTAAACTAAAACACATTTATAACCAAAAATGTGAATGTGGAAAGGACAGGCATGAATTGCACATGTAATTTGCAAGCTAGATAAAAAGCCAACATAACCACCCCACACAGCAGCATTGTGTTAGTCACTATAAATATATCTATTTGACTTTGAAAAACCTATCAAAAGGCTAAGAGTCTGGCAAGCCAGCAGTGAAGAATTGTGTCTAAAATTACCTGCTCAAAAAAAGAGGGACAGGGAATGAAGAGTAAGAAAATTAGACATAGAAGGAATTAATAGAATTTTAAAATACACAAAAAATAAATAGAAAATTAAAAAAAAAAAAAAAAGACAAGGAAGTAGTCTTTTACCAACCACTAAAACCAAAGTCAGTCTATCTTCTGCAGATAAACAGATGCACTCTATTTCTAGTACTTTACAGAAAGCATTTTTTTTCCTTTTTTCCTTTGTCAGTTTTGCTCTCCTTACTCTGTTTATACCTTTCAACTTGTTCTTTTCCCATCTTAATGTGTTTGGAATGACTTCAGAAATCAAATAGCATGGAAATAAAACTCCAATCAGAGATCTGCTTAGTGACACCTCCAGAATTCAGATTTTGGCAGTGATGAAAATGAATTCTGATACTATTCAGCAACACTTACACGGAAATAAACAAGCTTACAGAAATAACTGCTTTCACTGAAAGTGTCTACCATCTTCAAAATTTCTTGACTACTGTCAAAAGCTTAATCCAAACATTTTTGGCTGCAAATAAGAATGAAGAAGAAAGTGTCAATGGTTGACTTTTTGGGGGAAGGTGTGTGAGTGGCAGCCTGTCAAATAAAGGGATGATGTTTTCCAAGAAAAAAAGTTACAACATGAAAAAAAAAGATACATACATAAAAGGCAAACAGTAGGCAGAAAAAGGTTCCCAAAGATTCGTTTGTTTCTAAATGCAGATAACTACAGACTTCTCATCAGTTCTTCCCTCAGGCCATTCTCAATTTCTTTTTAAATTCTCTAACTACAGTACATATTTTTAAACAGTAGGGATATGTAATGATTTGAACAGTTTATCCCAAAGTGTCAGATTTTCCAGCAGTAAATACTTTTAAAATCAGGACCAGATTGTTTAAGCACAAATATTGTTACTCCCTTCTCACCCAAGAAGTTAGCAGAAATTCAGGGTCAAAATGTCATTTTATTTTAAAAAAGAAGTTGATACAGAGGATGCACATCTCTTACATGGTCTTGTTATTTACAATGAGTGTACTAGAAAATCTATTTCCCTGAACACAGTAGGAGATAGCTTATGTTCTCACTGTGCTCAACTTTCATCTAGCTGACAATGAACTCAACCCCCTCTCTTTATAAGTTCCCTTTCATCCCTCCGGGTTTTCACTTAATGCTTGCTTTGCTTGACTTCTTACTTCTCTTCTGTCCACTGGTCTGCAGTTATAATTGCTTTATTCATGGTGAGACAAAAAGTGTAATCATAGAATCACAGAGTTTGCGGAGTTGGGAGGCACCCATCAGGATGATCAAGACTAACTCTTGGCCCTGCACAGGATATCCCAAAAGTCACACCATGTGCAGTGTCCAAACACTTGAACTCTGTCAGGCTGGTGCTGGGACCACTTCCCTGGGGAGCTGTTCCAGTGCCCAGCCACCCTCTGGGTGAAGAGCTTTTACCTAATATCCAACCTAAACCTCCTCAGACACAACTTTAGACCATTCCCTTGAGTCCTGTCACTGGTCACCACAGAGATCAGTGTCTGCCCTTCCTTTTCCACTCACAAGGAAGTTGTAACTGCACTGAGGTCTCCTCTCAGTCTCCTCCAGGCCGAACAGACCAAGTGACCTCAGCCACTTTTCATTCAGCTTCACCTCCAGAACCTTCATCATCCTTCCGGCCCTCCTTCGGATGCTGACAGCTTTTATATTGTGGCACCCAGAACTGCCCCAGCACTCGAGGTGAGGCCGCCCCAGCGCAGAGCAGAGCAGGACCATCCCCTCCCTTGCCTGGCTGGTGATGCTGAGCCTGATGCTCCCCAGGACACAGTTGGCTTTCCTGGCTGCCAGGGCACTGCTGACTCATGCTCAGCTTGCCATTGACCAGGACCCCCAGGTCCCTTTCCATGGCACTACTCTCCAGCGCCTCATTGCCTAGTCTGTACACACATATACATTTGTGCAAGCAATGATATACGCTTGAGCTTTCTATCAAAGCTGTCATGATTTCAACAGTTTTGCTCAATGACGAAGACCCACTGTTCATTACACTTTCGAGTATCACAAAGGGACATCAGTTCACCCACCAGTTACAAAAAGGATTAAGCTGACCTACAGTAATATTTCTTTATCCCACCACAAGTTACTGAGACTAATATAAGAATTATTAAGTCACATTCCAGAACCATAATGGTCCCCCAGACTCAACAGCTATGAATGTCCATCAACACTAGATGAAAGATATTTTCAGGACAGATATTAACGATGTTTTAAAATCCCATTTCTGTCTGTAATTTTCAGGAAAGAATAGTTGTTACGGTGACTTCCCTGTCAGGCAAGTAAAAATAAAATGGAAAAAGTAACGTTTGTGAGAGTGTGTATTTTTGATGGCTAACAAATTTCAGTTGGATTGAGCTGCTCTATTGTGCAGAAATGAAACTGGCTTCTCCTAGACTTTGAGAGATTACAGTCTGCCACCAATTAGTTAAGACTAAAGTGATCTAAAAAACCCCAGAGGGGTTCAAAGCTCCAGAGCTGAAATACTCCCAGAGTGTGGAAGGCAGGGATTTAAAAACAGACACGCTGGGTTTGTAAGGTGTGATACAAACACACACAAATGTTATTTGAAGGTACGGCAATTTTTGACAACAACACTTGTAGGAGGACCTTTAAAACTCTCCGTTTTCTCAAAGACTGATTATGAAGCTTCATTACAGAAAGCTGAGGAGTCTTGCACTTCACATACTTTCCTTTTTCCTTTCACATTTCCTTTTTATATGAGAATTCTCTCTAGAAGGAAAATAGAAAAGAGGGGGAAAAGAGTTGGAGTACATATTTGGCCAAAGACAGGCCAAAGAACCATTTCCCAAAGGAAGAGCTCCAGAAGGAGCTGGGGAAGATCCTTAGACCCCAGAAGAAAAAAGCTTTTGCTGTAGCTGGCTTATCCCACTTCAACAGAAATGGTTGTGAAAAGCTGCTTCCATAAGATATCCTCTCCATTGCTCCTGTCTCACCCAGAGGAAGCTCAGTCAAATTGGTTGGCAGTTGCCACAATTCTGAAAAGGATGAGTACATTGCAAAAACCAGAAGTACACACCATGGATAAAAGGATAAAAACAACACAACTGACTTGAAGGGACAGTGGTTAAAACTACAGTCAAGGTTGATTAGACTATCATCACTGAAAGCCAAAAGACAACTCTTAAAGTTCCACTTACTTTCAAAATGTAGATATCTATGTCAAGAACTGTCAGAAAGTTGTATACTAAGCATGGGAGAAGGCAGGAAAAGGGAAAACAAAACCACAGTCAATAAAAGTTGGAGAAGTAAAACAGAGATCCTCTGGTGGTGAAGTTTCCCAGTCATTAAAGGAGTCTGTTTCCAAACCAGCCAGATAAATAAATCAGGAAAGATATAAACAGTGGCAGCAAAAGAGGAGAAAATTCTCACTAGCAGGAAAAAAATTGTCAATCCTTTTAGCAGAGTTATTTTCCATACAAAGAGGGCATCTGAAAGAGGTTATGACTTTCAGGTCAGCTTTCCTTTCCTCAGGATTCACAGACCCCTGATGACTGAAAGACAGGTAAGGTCTTGGTCTTGGTTACAGTAAGGAAAAAACAGATTACCAGTGCCTTAGTTTTGATATTAGAATGCAAATATTGTGTGATTCCCATACCAAAACAGCAGCAGCCACAGTCACACCTGGAGATCATGGGGGCAGGCATCCTCCAGGAACAGCAAACTATGGCTGGAAAGAGAAGGTACTCAGGAGAAGCAGTCTCGGTTTTGCAGAGAAGACTACATCTCCCTTACCTGAGATACCTCCCATTCCTGTGGGTGAGAGGTGCATCCCCAGTCACATTTTGGGAAATCAAAGGGACTGATAAGTTTTCAATTTCCACATCTTTGCTTGAAGTAGCTTCCACATTAAGAACCCTATACATTGCTCTGATTTCTTATTATATTTTCCTTGGCTTAGCAAGGGGCTCTGCTGATGTCAAATCCCAGAAAATTATTCAAGGAAAGAGACCTAAGAAGCCCTGGCTTGAACTATGAGAGTCTACCGAGGACAGACACATTTAAATTCCCACAGTGATGCAGTAATTCTTTGCTATTCCTGTTTCCTTTAGGTACCATTTTTACAACAAAACTGCACCAGGGAATTATATAGTGGCTGCAGATAGATTTTTTAGAGCATTTGAAAAAAAACCCCACAGTAAAATAAATGTATTATGTGCATATAAACCATGATTAAAACAAAACACGAGAAATCCATCTACCCACAAAAATAAAATGTCTTGGGAGGAGGCTCTACATAATATAATTAACACCTGAGATAGAAAAAGGAAGTGTGCACAGATCTGCAGAGGAAATTACGTTCAAAGGCACCAAAATATGGGTTAAAAGGACATGTGAAGATCATTTATGGATTGAAAAACCTGAACCCAGAGTCAGATGTACTTCATATTGGCCTCAAAGGTGCACTGACAGACAGTAAGGCAGCTCTTTACCTTTTATCATGTACATCCAAAATGTAATCTGACTCTCACAAAAGAATTCATGTTTGTGATAAGTGAAAAAATTCTCTCTCCAGAGCAAAGATGGGGCAGACTCCTTACAGAGCTAGAATGATCTAAGAGAATGCTCTTAGCTGTCAGCCTTCCTACAGATACCTCAGCTAGCCAAGTCTTTTATGCATCTGAACAGTATTTTCACTAGATTACATATAGTTTCTTTCACACACATTGCTTCTTTTCCTACAGTAGTCATCACTGGAGCACAAGTTCAGCAATATTGTAACTGTTCTCCATTACCTCTAAATTTAGGAATACATAATCTAAACAGGAAAGTCAGCTACAAAAAGTAGGCATGCTGAGACTGTGGTCTGTAGTTAGTTTTGTTAAATTGCAGGTTGGCTAAAATGGAACATTAAGTGTTATCGAATACAGAATATAAAATATCAATATCTTAATTATAAGGATATATTATATCTTTTGACAGACTAGCACTAAAAATCTTCATGAGAGATGGAGCAGACTTGTGATCTAGGGTTTCAGGAGGCAGCAAAACAATTCTGTGAAAATCTGCATCACAGAAACAACTGAGAACAACTATATGAAGGAGGAATATCCAAACGGAACAGACTGAATCTGTGGGAGATTGTCACCTGAATGGCCACATACTGTTAAACAGTGGACGACACTTTCTCCAGATCACAGGGAAATCAGGATACAGACTCAGTTGCTTTGTCTGGGAAAGCATCAAAGTGGTGATGAGCAAAACATGTTCAGAGGGCTGAGCCGTATGGCACAGGCACCACCAGAACAAGCAGATTTGCCACCACTCAGCAGTGGTCATATTTACCTCTCAATGAAACTCCACAGGGCTCTGTAATGTTGTTGGGCAACCTAACACCTAAGGGTTTCAACAGATTTTCCCTCAAAAATTTTGTCAGGGATAGGGAGTGGTTGAAAATGTGATGGGAACACACATTCAGCTGCTCCGGTCCACAGCCAGCACCTTGGTTCAAATCCTCTCTCACATGGCGGGGGGTCTTCTGTCAAAGCCTTCATTGTCACTGTCACTAAACAAGGCTGCTCAGCTGAAATCCTGTTTGTGCTCATGGTGATCATTAACAGAGCTGAGGATAGCCCTCACATGTCCTGACCCCTGGCAGTACTGCCAGACTTTTCTTCTCACTACTTTATTGCTGTTCTGCTGAACACACATGGCTGCTGTTAAAATCCCAGCCAGCTGCTAACAACTGCTGGGTTTTTCCCAGTTCATTAGGGGGCTACAAATAGTTTTAAATCATGAAGCTAATTAAGCAGAAATAAAGACTGCCAAATGGTCTAGGCCTCAAACAAAATACACATCTAGAAATTGCTGACTTGGTGAAAGACTGCAGGAAAGGTCATCAGACTCTGCCTTAGTTCATCAGCTTCCCCTGTGCACATATTTGAGAGTTATCTTTGTGAATTCCCACCTTGGTGCTCCTCAGTGCTGGCCAGGAACAGTAGTTTTTTGCATCACAGCCTACTGTTAGATTTGCCCAACCATAGTTCATGCTCCTGGTGATCCCATCAACCGTGTCCTAGAGTTTGTCAGGCACAGCGTCACCGGCCAGGCAAGGGAGGGGATTGTCCTGTACTGCTCTGCACTGGGGTGGCCTCACCTCGAGTGCCGGGGGCAGTTTTGGGTGCCACAATACAAGAAAGACATTGAAGTATTAGAGAGTACCCAAAGGTGGGCAACAAAAATGGTAAAGGCCCTTGAGGGGAAGCTGTGTGAGGAGTGGCTGAGGTCACTTGGTGTGTTCAGCCTGGAGGAGAGGAGACTGAGGGGAGACCTCACTCAGTCACAACTTCCTTGTGAGGGGAAGAGGAGCAGCAGCCACTGATTTCTTCTCTGTGGTGACCAGTGACAGGACCCGAAGGAATGGCCTGAAGTTGTGTCTGGGGAGGTTTAGGTTGAATATTAGGAAAATTTTCTTCACACAGAACATGACTGGATACTGGAACAGGCTCCCCAGGGAACTGGTCCCAGCACCAGCCTGACAGAGTTCAAGAAGCATTTGGACAATGTTCTCAGGCACATGATGTGACTCTTGGGGTGTCTTGTGCAGGGCGAGGGGTTGGGCTTGATGAATCCGATGGGTTCCTTCCCACACAGCTTATTCTGTGATTCTGTGACTAATGGCCTGCTGTGAAAGGCCATTTCCACACTTGCACAATACTCCCTGTACTCCTGGCAGAATGGATGTCCCAGGACAGCTTCTCTGATCACCCTGGCAAGAGCAAGGTGCAGATCAACCTGCATCTGTATCAGCAGCTACAAAAGGCAACCTTGATGCTTCATGTTAGACAGCCAGTTTTCATCTTGAAGGCCTGTAATAGGTATCTGAGTTCGAGGGCTGTTTCTTCAGCGTGATACAAGCCCCAGCACTTCAACGCTGTGAGCTTCATGGTGCAAAGAGCCACACAGAGACATCACCCTACAGAGCTGGAAGCCGCCTTTGATGGTTTCAGGCTGAGTTTAGCAGAGTGGAAGCAGCTTGCCTAGGGCAGTTTCCTGGTGGCCATGTGGCTCATGCTGAGTGCTGTGCTCCCTTCAATGGTGTACACATCCCCTTCCAGCAGCCATCAGAGATGTGAGCAACGATGTGCTTCCATAACAACGCAGCATACTACATGCATTTCTCCTAGGTGTCTAATATTTGGGAGAGTGCCTTTCAGTAGGAAAGAAAATTGAATGCATATTTCTCCCTCTCATATATTTGTGTGGCAAACCAATACAGCTCACTTTTTTCACAAATGATAAAATACAACTGACGTAATTCATAACTGCTAAAACCAGACTAAACTCTGTAAAATATTAGTAGTAATAGTAGTGGTAGTAGTAGCAGAAGCAATGTGATATTAAATATTGAACACAAATTCAGGAAAGAAACTATTATTTTTCATTAATGTCAGGCTTCAAAGCAGTTAATCACACCATGACAGAAAAGCAAAAGATTAGCTTTTTAAGGAATATCTTTTAAGAAACCAAACAGAATTAAGAGGTGTCAAATTGAGAAAAAATATTTCTTTTCTTTTTTGTGGTCCTTACAGCTAGTATGTAAAAAAAGAAATTAAATTGTAAGAAAAATATGGAAAGTGAAATGCTTGGAGATTTTAATTTCTCAACTGCACTAGTTTAAGAAAAAAAAGTCTTATTAAAATTTTTAGACAATGTATTTAAAATCACATGAGAATAGAATTATTATATCACCAATACTTCTAAGATAGGTGAGAGACTGTAGACTGAATGATAACAAGCAACATTTCACTAAAGTCAATGAGAGTCAAACAAAGAAACATCATTAGGAAAGAGATGCCAGGATTCTCCTGCTTCCTCGAATCTCAAACACATTTCTAATTTTGCTCTTCCTTTAACCACTGTTTGACACACACACAAGTATTTCTTAGGGTCATGTGTTGAGTTGTATGCAAGATGAGATCCCAGAGTGATCTGTAGACTGGATTTGGTTTTTAGAGGCTGGTAAATAAAGATCCATCAAAAACTGACTCTTACAAACAATGAGAATCTAACTGTGCCAGGAACATCACAGCAAAGTGAATCTGAGACAGAGGAGGCTAAAGCAGAAAATCTGTGTCCCTCATGCAGCTGAGTGTTCCTACAGGAGCACATTAGAAGATCCATTTATCAAAGCCTTAGGACTAAATACAAATCTTTCTAGTAAATCCACTCCCAATGTGATTAAACAAGAAAAGAAGCTGCTCCACTAGCCAGAAGACAATATTGACCTGCAACAACCCACAGTCCTGAATTTCAGTTTAACTCAAGGGTGAAAGTGGAAGTTTAGTGTAATGGGAGACAGAAATTTTCAGCTTTCTCTGGGATAAGCAAAATGTAGTTTCGACTAAGGAGAGTCCTAAGAGTTTCTGGCTCAAGGTCACTTTGTTTTTGCGAAAATGATCACATTTGAAATTTATAAACCTGTTTGTCTATAAGCTAGACATAACCAAAAATGACAATACTCGCATGGAGAGCAGGAAAGTCCAAGATGTTTTTCAGCCTTACATATAACACAACCTGTTCTGCTCAGCCCTCAGCTGTTGCTGCAGGTGTGGAGGAGCACCATGTCCTTTGTGAAAGACTATGGAGTGCAAATCTCTACACAATCATCTCTTGCCTACCAACAGGCAAGTCCTTGGGACTTTATTTGGGTAACACTGATTTTACCAAAAGATTCTCAGTTCTTTCCAAACTGAACAATTCACATCCTCATCTAGCACTGCTCCAGTCCACTGAACAGAAATTTCATTCAAATGCTTAGTAAACTAACCAAGTAAATAAAGATCTCTGGAGTTCTGAGGGGCTCATCCTCACTGCACCGTCCTGCATCAGGACCAAGCACTGACAGTAGCAGAAGGGCATTGAGACAGCAGATCTTCACTTTCTCTTTATGGCTGGGGTGAAAAGGGTCAAACCTAACATTTAATTTTTGTTCTTCTTACTACAGGAGCCTGTCACAGGAGCCATGATGCCCTGGAGCCTGTCTTTGCCATCAGAAGTTTTCAAAACTGAAGTACAGACACCTCTTTCATAGATATACATTTGTTGTATGTGGTGCATAAAGGCTGGATAGCTAAGGCACAAAGGTCTTAGTGACACTCTTTGGAACAACAGAAGTAATTCTTGCTGGCTTCATCCACTCACAAGCATTCTGGCTGTCAGAGAAACGCAGACTGATAAAATCTTCATGCTGTAAAGCTTTATTTCCCCATGGGTGTATTGCACACAGGTCTAGAGTAGGGTTACAGCACTGGTGCATTGCTTGAACCAACCTAATTCTCTCCCGTGGATTTCCATCTTCCTCCTTTTTCACTAAGGCAAAATTAATGAATCTTAAGTTTGCCAATCCACACTCTTTTGGAATAAGGTTTATTTATCCTGGCTTTGCTTCTACAGTTGTCTTTTCATAGCTCCATGGTACTCCCAAAGAGAGGAGGTTTACAGTGAATTTTAATGGAGGTTTTAGAGGTTTTGCAGATTCAGAAAGGAGAATCGTATCCACATACAAAAGGCAAGCTGAGCACTGGGTGTTAGAGGGGACATCTCTTTTGTGTGCTTGCCAGAGAATGCAACTGAGACAAAAAATACCAAAAAATTTCCCAAAGATTTATTAAAGCAATCTCTCTTAGCCAGCTGAAATCTGCTGGTCACTTTTCAAGCAAGTGAAATGTAAAAAAAAAATTCTTATTGCAACATTGATTGATTATACATTATCATGTATACATCTTCCCCTGGCAAGTTCCCTTCTGTTTTAAGAAACATATGCCAGAAATGTATTTTTATAACTCTCACCCCATTCCTTTCCCAGTAAAACGTTAACCCTTAAAGGATCTCTTTTTTTCATTTGTTGCATCTATTTCCTCTGTGATTAGCACAAGAATTAACTTGAATATCTGTTGGAGGCCAGGAACAAAAGCCTACAGAGAAGTTAAAAGGATAACGTGAACTTGATAACACACTGGAATTCTAAGTTAGAGGGAAGAAAGATAAATTACAATAAGGTGAAGGAATTATGTAGGAGAATAACTGGCCAATCTGATGAAAGTCCTTAGAGATTTCACACAAATAGCAGGAACATGGAGAATAACTTTTAACTTCATCTAAGACTTCGAAGTAACCAGGTGAAATTATCAAGAAACAGTAGAGGACTAGAGGGTTTTTTTGGAGGGGGGTGGTTTTTTTTGGGGGGGGGTTTGTTTCATTTTGTTCAGTGGGTTTTTTGTTCAGTTGGGGGGTTTTTTGGTTGTTGCTGTTTTTGGGGTTTTTTAATGGGTTTTGTTTTGTTGGTTTTCTTTTTTTTTAAGAAAAGAAGGAAACCAAGAATGACAAAATAAGATTTAATTTCAACTTCCTATGCAGACGTTGTTGCTTAATTCATTGTTGAAAAACAGTCTTGAAATTTTAATACCTTGGCCATTTCTTTCCCCTCTTATTTAGTTGTTTTTAGAAACTGGAATGGGAATCAAGTTTCCAGACACACAGACTTCCTCCTATTGTAGTTGCACTCTGGCCAGAAGACAGAAATTATCATCTATGTAAAAATCTACCAGTACTGCAACATTCACTCTGAAAGTGTTATCTAATAGCTGTATGTGGGTTACAACTCACCTACAATGTTAGCAGATCCCAGTTTTTGCTAGTTTTTGAGTTGCCAATGCCATTTGCCCTAAAATCATCTCTGCTCCGCTCTATCCAGGCTCCCTGCACCCTGACTTGGAGTTCCCTTCTCTAACAACTCCCTCTGCTGCCATTCATTATCTGTTTCTTCTCCCTTTGGCTGGTTCAAGTACATTTTTTTTACCCTTTCAAAAACTTTTAGCCACCTATCACCAGATATGTGGTGGGATTCATTGCAAATTCAGTGGCTACGAGGACTTGGTTCCTCTGCTAACTGTTTTATATTGCCATAGAAGTTTAAGCTCCTATGAGAATCTGCTAACTAGGTCTCATCCCAACGTTTTCTTCCTAGGAATCAGAAAATTTGGTGTTCAAAGACAGTTAAGAAAAGAGCATAACACCCCCATCCCAAAACTGGACCAATAGTAAACCTATGGGATTTAGGTATGCCAAGACTGCCTCCATTTCTGCAGGAGAAAGAGATAGTGTCCAAAGCACTGAGCTAAATTCTAACTTCCATAATACATTGGTCACCACTGGGAAATACAGTGTAAAAATTCCTAAAACCATCCAGTTGTTGTAAGGAACAGAGCCCAAGGGACATACCATAGAGAGTAATAAAAGCTGAATGAACAAGAAAGAGAAAATAAACACTAAAATTAAACAGGTGAAACACAATCTCAGTCCACCAGCTTGTCCAGCTTTTGTTTGCTGTTTTATGTAAACTTTCTCTAGAAAAGAAAGCAACCAAAAATACCACCACTACCTCTTCTCCAAACCTTCAAATTCCAACCCAAAAATGTGTGTCCAGAGAAGCACATATACTCCTACCAAAAGCTCCAAGAAGACAGAACAACCCACTTCTGTTTAAAAATACCACCACCACCAAAAATCAAAAAACCCAAGCCAAACAACGATAGCAACAACAAAGCAACAAAAACTTGGTTTTTTATGCACAGAAGAGATAAATTTAAAAAACAATTAAAAAATATCCCAGAAGTGTTCTAGTGTCTGGCAAGTGTGGTTAATACTCAGTCTGGGGGTCCTTTTACAGGCCAAGATGATTCTCATCATTAACAACATAAACAACATAGGGAAAGAAAATCTGTAAACACTTGTTTTCTGCTGCAGTAAAACTGTTCTCTTCCACCCTGCAGTGCACTCTGTCTTTTCCAGGAACTTCATGCAGGTCAGACATGGCCCAGATGAAAATTCCCCACACAATTATGCTAGCAGCAGCAATTTACAACCACTTCCATTATATATAATTCTCAAAATGAAAAGGAAGGTTGAGCTGACAGTTAATCTTCAAGCAATTTGGCAGTCATATGGAAGGTATTATGAACTTGAAATCACGCTTATTTGTTCTTGATGTCTTTGTTTCATTCTTTGCAAAGTTTAACATTAAAATCTATTACAGTCTTGGAGCAAGAAGAAGCCATCACACTTAATTTAAGGCCCATGAGTTCCCACAAATAGCAGGTATTACGACTAGGCAAATACAAATTAATCCTACTGCACAAGTGAAAAATGGCTGATATGTGTTTTTTTCTCTCCCATGCATTGCCAAGTTTGTAAAAGAACAGTTCAAGCAGAAACAGATGCAGCAGCTAAAAAAAGCAGCTGTATTGGAAATCACTTTTTTGTGAACAAAGCAACACAAGCCCAAACCTTCACCAAATCTTTTCTGGGTACTCCTTTGTTTGTTTCTGTTCATCATTTATTTATTTAAATTAAAAAAAAAAACCAAAAAAACCAGCAATTACTGAAGATAAAATTAATATCTCAAACTGAGAGGGAGACTGATGAAAAGGAACGTGGCAAGTGAGAGAGAGTCTGAGGAAGAGGAAAGTGACATCCAATAAGTAGGCTTATGGGCTCTAAGAACTTCACATCAATAACTGTCAGAGTACTGAGCTAAAAATTATCATTCTAGTACACTATGGGAAAGCAGCTAATAAACTGATGAGGCCAAGATTGAAAGCAGTTGCAGGGAATGCACATTAAGCCTGGCTGAAGATACGAAGGATCCCTGTCCTGGTGCCAAAACCACATGAATCTAATGACATACTCAGTTTATATGAGGACATACGACTCAAGAATGCCTCCTAGCAAGAGACTTCTGCCAAGTTGTTTTCTATTCACACTGGTGACAGGATTTGCTATTAGTATCAAAACTTCACTTGCAAAATTTTTTTTGCACTTAGCTTTATTTAAACAGAGTTCCCTGTAGGTGGATAAAGGATCTATTTACTTACAACAGTTGTGGAATTTATTCACTATCTATAGACAGATAAAAGCAAGCAAAATCGTCTTAAAAGCTAAGTACTCCAGAAAACTTCGGGGGGCTTTTTGGTGGGCCCATAATAAGAATTGACACTGACATGAGTTACATAGGGAATTTTGCAAAGATGAAAACCAAGTAACAAATTATCCACCACCACACATCTCCTTTAGCCAGTGAAAATAAAGTGACAGTCTGTAACAGAATGAACTGGCAAGATGACCAACATTTTCCCTCAATGTGCCTCTGCTCAAGTATGTTATTTATCTGTGTAATGGGACAAATTTCATTTTGCAGTAACAATTTAACAATGGTAATAAGAACTTAAAACATTAACCCCAGTAAAATCAACTGTCAGTAACACTGAGAGAGAAATGCTCACTGTGCAAGCAATTTCTCACTCATCACCAGAACTTGATACAACTGGCGCTGGCAATGACTTGTATTTAGCTGGGACAAAGCAGCAGCTCCCTTGTCTGCAGGAAATCTGCCAGAGATCAAGACCTCCATGGGACGGGGGCAAGACTGATCCCAGAAATCAGAGTCCACGGCTTACACAAGGCTTACATCTGCCAGTGTACTGCAGCAAGTTTCCAGTGTCTGCACACACCTGTCAAAGAATTTCAGGGGATACAGCAAGTTATTCCTGTAATTCACATCTGAAATAAGCCTCATTGCCTAAAAACATTTCAGAAATAATATACCCCTGGATATCCCCTCCATCATCAGGGAGAACTGCTTGCCACAGATTCCAGGGAAAGCTGTTTAGATAGGCACTACTGCAGGTAAGCTCAGAATCACCAGAATCGCCTCCTGTGGGCTGTAATTAGCATGAAAAACAAGTAGTGAGGCAAAATATATCCCCACACTCTCAAAACAGATTGAAATGAATAAGAGGGAAGCTAGGAGTTGGAATCAAAATTGGGTGGCTGCAAGAGATCTTGTCTTCTTTCTATTTTACTGCTCTCTTAGTTTTCCATTTCCTCTTAAGGAACACCTCAAATTACTTCTGTTGTCACTAAGCAGCAGTCTACAGCTGGGCATATTGAGATAACTTTTCTTGGGTTTCAGTTCATTTTCAAAGAACCCTGAACTACAGAGGATCAGGAATAGCACACAACTGTAGAAGCCACCCTATGCAAGTGGGAACTTCTCCAGAGTAGTAAAGACAGCTGAAGGCAGTAAGTACAACAGTTATCTCAGGTTATGGCACTCAAAACTCTCACTCAGGGCCCTCAGACGGCATCCTTGTGGTACAGTAACTTTAAAACTGTCTCTCACTGACTGAAAAACCAATGTGATCTCCAATGTGACAAGTTGAACCCAGCCCAACAGACAGCAACAGGACAATGTGCCTGCTCAGAATAAATAGTTTTTCAGCAGTGAGCCAGCTGCATGGACAGCTTGGACTAGGCAGGGTTTTCCCCGAGGGCTGATCTCAGCAGTTAAGACTGATGCAAAGAAGGCATTCAGTAATTCCTCCTTCTCTCTGTCTTCTGTCACCAGGACATCCATTTGATTTAGCAGTGACCCCACACTTTCCCTAAGCTTCCTTTTGCTGCTGATGCATTTGTAGAAGCCTTTCTTGTTGTCCTCGGTATCCCCTGCCAGACTCAATTCCAAGTATCCTTTGGCTTTCCTTGTCACATCCCTGCTTACACTGACAGTGTTCCTGTAATCCTCCCACATGGCTTACCTTTTTTTCAAGATCCCATGAATTTCTTTCTTCTGTTTGAGATTTATTAGAAGTTCCCTGCTCATCCATGCAGGTCTTCTGACCCCTTTGCTTTATTTCTTTATTGTGAGAATACACTGATCTTGAGCCTGGAGGAACTGATGCTTGAATATTGACTATCTCTCTTGGATCCCCCTCTCTTCTTGAGTCTTAACCCATGGGATTCCTATAAGCAGTCTTAGAAAAGGCCAAAGTTGGCTCTCTGAAAGTTCAGGGCTCTAGTCCTGCTTACTGCTTGGCTTCCTCCATGCAGGATCTTGATTTCCACCATCTCACGGTCACTACAGCCAAGGCTGCCCCAAACCTTCACATCTTCACCAAGTCCCTCCTGGTTTGTTAGTACGAGGTCCAACAGCACACCTTTCTTTGCTGGCTTCTCCACCACTTGCATCAAAAAGTTGTCACCAGTGATCCTCAAGAACTTCCTGGAATGTCTATGCCAGGCCATTTTCTGTCCAACAAATATCAGTATGGTTGAAGTCCCCCCGGGAGAACCAGAGCCTGTGACCCTGAGGCTACTTCCAGCTGTGAACAGAAAGCCTTATCCACTTTCTCCTCCTGATCAGAGAGATCCATACATTTCTCCACAAGTCCCAGAAGCCCCAGTGTAGGGGTGAACAAAGGTGTGCTTAAGAGCCCCAAAGGCCAACACAGATAAAAGTTCTCTTTTGGGGACACTATAGGCTTTTGAATGGCAGCTCCGATCTGTTGTAATATGGCAGGAGACCTTTTATGTCAGGACCTTACAAGAGAAAGTAAAATTAGTCAGAAAACTTAAAAAGTGTGAGTACAGAGACTTTAAATTTGGCCAGAAATACAGCAGCACTAATCACATCAGCAGCAAGCTAGAGAAATCCTGCCAATATCGTCACTAACACCCACTGGCCAGCGTGACTAAAACTGATGTGGCGACACTCAGACCAACTCCCCACTATTTCCTGTTCTGTTGGCCAGGACCACGCACAACCACACTGTTCTTAGAACCAGCTCTGGTGAGAAACAGTACAGCACCTTCCACATGAAGGGTGGAGAGTTAACAAGCTCTGCTGGGTTCACCCTAGCTCCACACTGAGCTAGCCCAGGTATGGCTGTGTTGGGCTACAAGAAACAGGAACATGTAGCAACTCAACTGCAAATGAAGCCAGACAGTAAGAGGAGTCACTGGAAAATGGAAGCAATAGAGAACAGGAGCAGAACTCTGCCACCTCTTGGTTAGTACAAGGTCCCTCCAAGGCCAGATTAGCTTCCTTTGTATATTATGCTTCATGATACATCCTGTAGCTTCTTTCCCATGCAGGTTATGGGAACATCATCTGGCAGAGGTGGCATTCTCTCACAGTTGTTGGAGACTGAAATGCTATAGTTTATGATTTAAACATCTTCATAAACGACTTTTGCCTATTATAGCAAAACTATTACAAAAGCTACAGAGAAGACCACTGCCCCCTGAATGGGGCCCTGACTGAGGCTCTGAACTTACCACCTGATTAAGAAAAGTAACAACCCAGAGCTGGGAGAAAAGAATACATTCACAGAGGGATCATGCTTAGCACCTTTGGGGTGGAGACCACAGCCCCAGGTCTATCAGAAGCAAGGCCAGCACAGACCCTCACACCAAAGGGTGGGGAGAGGAGAAGCTTTGGGTGTGTGGTCAGAAAGCCTCTGGTCAGAGGCAGAGAAAGCCCAACCTCTGCTGTGCAGAGCGGCTCAGCTGAGGGGCCCTGCAGCCCAAGAAAAGCTTATCCACACAAAGGACAGCCAAGGGGGTGTCATGGCCCATCAAAGGCCCTCCCAAAGGGGTTGCCAGACCCTACAGCAGAAGTGATGCACCCAATCCACAATGTTCCAAGGAACAGTGTCAAACCTAGCCCCCTGCAGGGGAGACACGTGGGCCAAAGCACACATTAATCCACTGGATTCCGTACTCCTTGGCGACGCAGCAGTGGGGGACCCTCACCACCAAGAAGAGGAGATGGAGGGGAAGAGCAAGACATCGTTGGGATGCCTGGAAGGGTGATATGTTTCTATCTATCCCCTGTCACTCCCTCCCTGTTCCCCCAGCCCCCCATGTACACAATCTTTTTCTATTTCTTTATCTCTTTTCTCTTTCTTTCTCTTTGCCTCTTTTACTGTTAAATAAAATACATCCATTTTTTGGCACCAACATCTAACCTCGTTCGGTTTTAATCACAATTTTTGGGTATGTTGTGAACCTTTCTGGGTTTGATCCACTTTATTTGCAGAGACTTAGTTTCCTCTGATCTTCTGTGTTCAAACCAGATCGTAACAACAGTGCACAAAGGAAGACACTCAGAGGGACACATTCATTTTGAAAGCAGCTAAGCTTTGGGGTGCACCTGCTTTGGCAATCTGCCAGCAAGGACAGAGGTTACCTGTGCTCTGGGTACCCCTCCTGCTCTCTTTTGCTTCAAAAATAGATATAGGCCATGCAAGGGTGCACTGCGTTCCTAGGCCTCATCCTGTGGCATGAACAGAGCATGGCCATGACTACAGGCACACAGTGAAGGGCACTCACTGCAATAAAGCTACAGAAAGCTAAAATCTTGAAAGTGAGACAGCTGGGGGGGCCTGGGGCAGGGGAAATGCAGAGACATGGAAAGCTGCCTACCCAGCAATGCATCAGGGAGCACCTGGGGAAAAGGAGGGGATTACAGCATGTGGATGTTTTGGAGCACAGTAGCCTGCAAGGAGTGCCTACTGTGAGTAGTGGACAGAGCACTTCGCTACTGGAGTGCAGCACTTGTTGCCTAAGTAACTAGAAACAAAAGGCTGTACAAATGGCAGATGGAACAGCAGGAAGCTGCAGTTACATGGAGGAGTCTCCTCTGGAATTACACAGCCTGACCCAGCAAACGAGGAGTCCCCAGGTCCAGGCTCATCAGTGGGGATGCCCAGCTGGCCCTACCTGGTTACTGCCCCTAGCCTAACCAGGGAAGAAGCAGCCATGCAGACACAGTTCTCTTCACCTCAGTATGTAACAAAGGAGCTCAGCAAAGTGTGGTGTGAAAGACACTTTCATCCTGGTAACACCTGCCGGTAACAGATGACATCATACACCTTTTGCAGTCCTGCTGGGGTCACTGTGTAACAAACTGCTTTACCAGCAAACTTCTGCAACTTTACTAGGATGGAAAAATAAACCCAGATGATGGTAAAATATTCTCACCAGGAACCTACTCCATAAGACCCTACATTTCTCTTCCTAGCCACTCTACAGACCATAGTGACTATAACTAGTTCCATCTGGAAAGACATACAAGATGGGTAGAAGATTGCCAAGCACAGGGCAAGTTCTATGCAATTACCTTGAGCAGAAGAGCATGAATCTGGTCATGGGGTTAATTATGGATCGTCTTTTCCCCCCAGATTCAAGTAGGGAGTGTTCATGGAATCAGCCCCAGAGAAAAAAGCCTCTCACTTTAGAAGAAACAGAATGCTAATTAAAATTTTAACATACAACACAATACAATGAGTAAAAAATAGTAAAAAAAAAAGGCAAGAGAATCATATATTACAGGAACACTGAATGCACAAATTTGTGATTTTAAGGGAAGGAGGAAAAAGTGTTGCAGAAAATGGATTTCTATTTTTAAACAAATACATTTATCTGCAGAGTATTAGCAGGTAGCTAAGGGAACAGAAGCCTTCTTAAATTCAGACCGCAAGTTCTTCAGTTTCAGACTGTTAGTTTAGACTTCTAGTTTAAAACTGAAGAAAGGTTTAGGACATCTACAGATGGGAACAACTGTAAAAATACCAGTGCACTACCAAAGAATCAAGATGTTTAAAAAATAATTTTAAATTATCCCTAATACAAAGTTAACTGAGTCACTGGCCATATGCTATCTAAAATTATTATTCACATTTGCTAAGCTGTCACCCATATAGGTCTTTCTCTTAAATCTATCTTGTAATATTTCTTCTATTACCTTGCCGTAGATAATGTATGTTGGCTTCCTAAAAAGTTATGCAGGAATGTCAGGCTTATACTCCTCAATTCTCTGACCCCTGCACTAGCACAAGTCAGAGCAGTCTGGGAATTAAACCAAAGAATACCAGCTGTCCTCACTGGAGTATTTGCCAGGTAAAGACACTTCTCATTGCACAACAACTAATTGTGTCTGTAAATGCAGTACTCTCTCTATTTGTGTTCAATCAGAGGAGTCTTCAGATGCAGCTACAGTTCCCAAAATTGTTTGCAAGACCTCTCCAGGGCATGGGTGTTTGCACTTCACTACTCCCATAAACCAGCCCAGTCACATCATTCCTTCAGGGAAAGCAAAGATTTCATAAACCACTCCATAAACCTAACGTCCCTCCTGTTATAGTTTTAAATGAAAATAAAAATCAAATTGTCACCAAAGAATGTGAAGAGGCAAATACAAAAAACCCTCAAAACCAGAAACAATTGCCTAAAAGATTACAGGGATAGTAATTTCCTTTTTTAAATACAGAAGTTGGTGGGTTTTTTTCAAAGAAAAATTGTTTTGAGAATCCAGACCATAGCATCCATCTGAACTCAGGATAATTCTGAGTCTCATTGCTGCCATCACAGCTGTACCGTATCAGTCCTATGTTACCTCTGATATTTAGAGAAAGCAGCACTGAAACTCAAAAAAAAATCCTGGGATCAAAAGTTGAAAGCTCCTGGGATCCTGTGCTGGTTTTGGCTGGAGCACAGTTAATTTTCTTCACCATGGCTGGTATGGTGTTGTGTTTTGGATTTCTGCTGAACACAGGGCTGATAATCTAGAGATGTTTTTGTTATTGCTGAACAGAGTTTACACAGAGCCAAGGCCTTTTCTGCTTTTTGTACCGACATGCTGGCGAGGAGGCTGAGGGTGCTTGGGAGGAGACACAGCCAGGACAGGTGACAAACTGACCAAAGGGATATTCCAGACCATAGGACATCATGCTCAGTATATAAGGGGGGTGGAAGAAAGAGGAAGGAGGAGACATTTGAAGTGATGATGTTTATCTTTCCAAGTCACTTGGAAGATGGCCTGATGAGGCCCTGCTCTCCTTAAGATGGCTGAACACCTGCCTGCCCCTGGGAAGCAGTGAATTTATTCCTTGTTTTGATTTGCTTCTGTGTGCAGCTTTTTCTTTCCTTATAAAACTGTCTTTATCTCACCCCATGAGTTTTTTTAGCTTTTATTCTTCCAATTCTCTTCATAATCCTACTGTCGGGAGAGTGAGTGAGCAGCTGTGGGGGGCTTGGTGCCTGGCTGGGGTTAAACCATGACCGATCCCAAGGAACATTTAATCATTAAAGAGTTCATATACCTTTTTTTAAAATGTTTCCAATGAAAACCCCATAAAATTTCTGGTATACCCTGTGAATTTTTATGCATTTCTCTCTGAAGCCAGGTAGACATTGCAGCTAATGTTTCCTTTCTCCATATACAGTAATAACAGTACTTCATGATGTACTTCAGTACATCAACTTCTTATCACCACCTGCTATAAAATAGATAATGGATCACAGCTTCAGGAGCCACTGTGTCTAGGAAGAGTTAATATATCCAGCATTCTCTGCTGTCTTTGGTTGGCTTCTTATCTTCTCCTGCCCATTAGATCTCTGAACTTCCTTTGAATTGCTGACCAGGTGAACTGAGATACCCAGATCTGTTTTCCAGTTCATACTGTTAAACGATTGTGGACCAGGAGTTCACTCAAGTATTAAATGTGGAGGAAGGTCTGAATATCAGACTTTTGAGCAGATCCTTTCTTTTAGGGACCAGGAGAAAAAAAAATCTCTGATCAGCACAAGAGGTTCACCTGCCCAATACCTGTGAGCAACCCATACAGAGGACAGAAGTGGGATTTCATAATTAGCATGTCAGTAAGCAAAAAACTCAACTGTATTGAGATATATCAGCAATTCCTGCACTAAATAAAGAAGTGCAAAGTACCTGACACATGGACCATTGCTAAGTAGAAGCAGAATGTTATCCCTTCCAGTCTCAAGCACTCCAGAGGGTAAGCAGGAGTCATCTTGGCCACCATACAAATGGAAAGGGGGACTCTATCTGCTTTCCTACTCTGTGCCTCTCCGGAATCATGTTGTATGCCCAAAAAATATTTGTATGAACACTCACACACCTGTACCTTTTTGCACAGGCAGAGTTAGAGAAAATTGAGGGAGGAAAATTCCTCTCTCTTCCTCTCCTCATTTCCAGCCAGAACTTTCAAAAATTTTGCCAGCTACCCTGACCTAGCCTTGCTGCTTTGAAATCCACATAGAAAACTAGAGGGAAAATAGTATCTTTTCCATTCCTGTTCTTATTCCTCACTCTCACGTACCCCCACTCCATAATCCCCCCCCAACATATGACATGAAAAAGAAATTTCACTGTGCTTTGAGAGAATATGTTATTGGAAAATCTCAGGTTTAAACTGGACCTCAAGGATAAGAGACCCACATGAATGGCAGCTAAACTAGAGGGCTGTTCTCTTACATAGTGATGTTAGCTGGACAGTTTGTGGCTGAATGAGAAACTAGATCAAATACAAAGTGTTGGGGAAAAAAAAAAGCTCCATAAGAATAAAGATGATGGCCCAGTATGACTGACCAAAGGTTTATGCAATTTAAGAGGTGCATATTAAAGATAAAATATGGCAAAGAACCATAAAAATCCTTCTAATTCAGCCTTGACTTAATTGTTTAAAAGTTATTTGTGGGCTAGACCAGACTGTGATTAAACTGTTTCACCAGGGTCTTAATTTGCGTAAGAACATCTGACAATGCCAAACAAATGGCTTTTTATAGCTACGACCATGAAGAACTGCAGAATTCTAGTAAGGGAAAGGCCATATATCAAAAGCCTAGAAGAGATTAGAGGGAAGAGCAACTTTCAGACATGTAATGGTTCTAGGCTGCTAAACATTTGGAGCACTTACCTTAGTCACACAAGCAACTCAAGCAAGTATGCTGCAGTGGATGTGGGAAAAGCATGGTACATTTCCAGAAACACCCACATCCACCCATGCCATTTTTAGGGCAGTGCATAGAGTGAGACAACAGCTGGGAAAATATTCAGAACCATGGCAAGTTTTCTTGCAAGTGAAAAACAGAATACAAGTTGAAAGAGATGAAGAGGTGAACTTTCCACAGGCCCAAATTATGTTAGGACAGTGAAAGTTCAATTTCCCCTTTCTTATCCTTTTTCTTCAGCTCCCTCATTCCTCTTCTTTTGGACATCAGCCTTAGACACCTGGAGTCAGCTGAGATGATGCCAAAATAAGCTGGAATGCACATGGGAGGACATCTATTTCTCTTGCTTTCTATAGAGAATATATATACACTCTTTTCAGAAAAGTGTGGATTTTGAAAGGCTGAACAATTCCAGCAAGTTCACTAAGAGCTTAAATCTTCAATGTTATCAGTGGCAATAACTACTAAAAAGCCAGGTGCTGTTCATACTTTATGGCAATTTTTTTCTGCTTAGCATTGCAAGAGTTCTTAGGTGGTTGCTTTCCAATACAATGTTGACAATATTGAAGTTATAAATAAATTTAAAAAAAACAACAAAAACCTTGGAGAAACAAATAATTTAAGTAGTTATCTAGGTGACTTAAATAAGTGATGTGCCAGTTAATACATTCAGCTCTCCTTTTAGCACAGAAGGTGGCACTTGCTTTGTACCTATTGGGCAATAAACCCATGCAAAGGACTAGGCTGGCAGATCAGTGTGCACAGCTTGACATCCAACATGTTGATCAGATAATAACATTTACAAGCATCATGTGACAGCCCAGGTAACTGCCCCAGGGGCACTTGCAAGCAGAATAAGGTACCCTGAATACACCACGGAGATAAATGACCAAGCAATTAAAAAAACCTATGTATAAAATAGATTATTTATGAAGCTAAAGAAAAAAGGAGGAGGAGGTAGAGCTTTTGATATTTACCCCTTCTCTCTTCCAATCCCCCAACCCACAATCATCTGTACCTGTCATTCACTGACTCCTGAAGAGTCAGTAAGATAAAGTGTGATAAAATAGTGGACTTGCTATCGCTCTCAGCTTTGTGTTAGCATGGTTACTTCTCTGAAACTGACAAGTCAATTTGTGTCTCATCTTGTTTCGACTGAGCAGAGACATTATGTGCTCATTTTCATGTGACTTTTCAGAGGGTGGTACTAATCACTTCTAACTTTATCTGCTTGGCAAGCACACCAGTACATGCTGCATTATTACACTACAATGCAATAGATTGTTAGCTATATTTACTCTAAATAGGTCTATATGTATGATTACTCTCTCCTATAGCATGACAGCAGTAATTCACAGTTCAGAGACACAGAATGGGTAAATGCTCCTCCCTCACTCTTTGTTTCCACAGCTATAGACTTTGCCTCAAATCCTCTACAAGTTTATAGTTTAGACTGGGATTTGGATAGCATGCTGACCTATTGTTGTTTAAAATACATGCAGCTTAAAAGTTGCACTGAAACAACAAACTGAAAATTCCTGTTTTCCATCTCCTGCTCTCTTGCAATGAAGGATCCTAAAAAATTGTTTCTTCTCCCTCTGCAAGACCCATTGTGTCTTTCTCAGTTCATTCTCATGCAGTTCATTTACTCAAAAGGATCAGAATCCCAGAGAGCTGGAAGAACCTCCAGGTACATTTCTCTCAGCATTACTCCATTTGAACATATACAATAGAAAACATCAGACTGGTACTGCTGGTGCTTCCTTTACAAGGCTGACTTCCTGAACACAGCATTCTGGGTTTGGTGATAGATATTCAGTGATACACATATCAATGGTCACATGTAGTTCTCAGCAAAACAGAAAGCAGAAATCTTCTTTCTTTCTGAGTGCTCAGAGAAAGTATGGGGAAAAAAGAAAAAAAAAAAAAAAGGCTGTTAACTGGAAATCCACCTTCATAGCCTTTATACAGTGGTTTTCTAACATACCAGAAATGGTCAAGAGACACAGAATACCTTGCTTGCTCTAAAAAAAAAAGTTCCTCAACAAGATCCCTCATTTTTCTGCTGGGATGCCAGCATCTGTCAGTTACACTCCTTCCTTAATGTTCTCCTTTTCACAGAACAATTTCTTGATAAATAAATACAGAGTTCCTCTGTACAATCTGCCGGATCTAGGCTTAAAGAAAATGCAAGTGATATGGAGTTCTACATTATACAGTATCAAATATTTTCTTCAGTCTCACTAAAGCTGTGATCCTTTTCTTAGACCATATGACTTTTATAGTCATAACCCTACCAGTGTTGAAAAGATGAAGACTGTGCAATTTTCATCCTGTGATGAGACAACGGTTGTTCCATAAAAATAAAAGTGCCAACACTGTGATGGATCTGCAGCTGAGAGCACACCCTCTGTTCCATTTTAGCTCTGGTTCTCTGTGCATATCTTTGGAAATATTTAATATCCCACTCACCTCTTCCCCTCCCCCTCTCACTTTCTGTAGTTTTTGATTAAATGTGTTCTACACTTGCAATCTAATATCTAAATCCCATCCCTCAGTGCAGCTACACCACTATTCTATTAAAACTGTGTCTCCCAGCTACACATTGCTCCCTGTTCTATCAAAAAGATGTCATGGCTCCATTAAAACCTCTCCCTACAAAGCCACAATTGTCCTTAGGGCCACCTACTGCTGGATCTATCATCTAGCCAGGGCATTATCAGCCCCTCAACACTGTTAGGCAAATAGCAGCTGGTTAGAGCAAGGCTCTTGAAAGGTCACTATAAAGATAACAATCAGTCAGAACTATCCTGAACTATCCTGCCATTAAGTTTCTAGTTTCTTTACAGGAAAAGCAAGAACAAAGATACATGCTGTCAGAATCTGAATCATCAACGTATCCTTGGTACTGTCAGTGTCTCTACAGAAGGAAACCAAGAAAGGAAAGATAAAGCAACCTCCACAAGGTCACTAACATCCAGCAAAATGTGAACTCAGAGATAAGAATCCAAGATCTTAATGGCTGAACTCAATGATCTTAGAGGTTTTTTGCTACCTTAACAATTCTATGAACCTTAAAAGAGGTCTCCCTGTTTGGGGCAGAGAGAGAAAAAGTCATTTATTAAATGTGATCTCACCCAAACGAGGCATCAGCCCCAAGTCCTAGTAAATAAATGGAAGCATAAACTTTACCAAATACATCTGAACCACTACACAACAAAAAAAGGAAATTGACTTTCTTGTGATATACAAGATGCATTTAACAGTTTCCCACTGCAGCTGTTAATGTCACTTTTCTGGTAGAAGCATTAACAATACCTCTCCCATTCCAGCCACATTCATTATTTTTCCACTGCTGTGCCTATTTCAGTTCTTGAAAACTTATTCACCTCTTTCTTTAAGCTAATGGCATTTTTTCATTGCTATCTAACAATAAGAGTGCAATATTTATCAAAACTTTTTGCCTACACCTCTGACATAACCCCTGAGCATATGAAAGCAGTGCGCATGCCACTCTGGCTCATATTGATGACCCATTTTGTTTTCATATCTCCTGCTTCATCTGTAAAAACTTCCATTTTGTTCACAGTATCACATAACCCAGGTGCTACTTTGTCTCAGAAATGGGAAGCGTTTGACATTTACTTTCCAGTATATGGTTTCCACACCTTTAGTCATTTAAGTCAACCAAATAGTCTGTCAAAATATTTTGCCCCCTGCTGCTCTCCAGCACCTCTATTAATGTAACACAATTGGGCTTGCATTTATAAGAATTTAGTAATTGAAAACGTATTCTAAACAGTTACACCTGCAAGAAATGTCAATAAACTAACTTTGCCATGTAACACAAAAAACCACTTATGCACAAATACAAAATATGTTCAGTGGTCCAGTGGCCTCTCCTCCCATGTTCCCCTTTTTGCTGCTCTGCAAGAGAAAGAGGAGCAGGCATGCCCAGAACTACGTCTGGATATACAGAGGTAACTGCAATGCCTGTCAATGAGTGAACCACATACATAGCACTCCCACAGCAGTGCAGCACCAGAATCAATCACCAGTGAAGGTTAGGGGGCTGAGAATTCGGTCTCAACTGCCTTCTGTTACTCCAGCCTTTTATTGCTTTCTCTGTTAGCAGAGAAGGCATCAGTTTCCTTTTCCTTTGGGACAGGGAATCTTTGAGTCAATACTACACCTTTTCCACAGGCTGTGCAGCTACAGTGAGGGAGGCCCAGCATTTGTGTGACTTTGAGCCTGAGTGATATTTGCCTTGCTCAAATATGCCCCCACCTCCATTTTCTACTCAACACATATGGGGATTTTATGGTCCTGGGCAACCTGGATGGGGACTCCCACACACCCCTTGCCATGGGCCCAGGGGCTGCAGCTCAGGCCAGCAGCCCAGCCCTGCCCTGTGTCAGCCTCTCATGGCAGGCAACTTGTCTGAGCCTGCCCTTGGAGCCTTCTCAACAAACCTTGGGCGCAGTGCGGGAGGATTCAACTCCAGGCCTGTCTCCTGCTGCTCCCAGCTGGACCTTGGCCATGTCAGAATTGTCACTGAAGCCTGTCACCTGCCTTCCCACCTCAGACACCAGGGGACAGCACCATCAGTAAGGGCATGGCCTGCCATAGGGTCACCCTGTCTCTCAGCTCAGCCCACCACACAGAGCATCCCTGCTGGTGTGAGAGGGAGGGTGTGAAGCAAACAGCAGAGATTACAAAGATGAAGAAAATTTGGCAAAAGAGCATCTCAGCCTCCAGTGTGTTCTCTCTCCAAGGACTAGACACTTGACAGCACCTTTGAGCCAAGCATCTGCTAGTTCGTGCCTTGTCCAAGAAATCTGGCAAACCCAAATCCTGCCATAACTCAGAGGCTAATGAATCCTCTAGCACTTGCTGCTGCCAGAACTCAGGACTGCCTGCCCTCTGCAGTGTTATTTTTTCCTCTAGTGCTAGACCACCCTGAAACAGATTGTTCTGCTTAGATTAACCACAGGATTGCTCATGCTGTAAATTAAAGGTCCCTTTCTGTAGCTTTGCATTTTCAGGTCTTCGTGCCACAAATCTCTCTAGCTGTGTTGTTGATATACCTGGCACCTGGCAAATCATTTTCCTGGAAACATATTTCTATAGCTACAGCTGTGTCCATAACTAACTTGCTGTCACATCTTGTGTCTGTACAGCTTGTGTCTGTAATCCTTCTATGCTCTTTTTAAACTAGCACAGTGCTGTCAAATGGCCACCTTTCCCTTCTGTCGAGCTCTACAAGCACACAGCAAGGCACTTTTCAAAACTTCTATCCTCAAACTCTGTAATTCCACTCTCTGGTTATAAGGCCTGGTACCTAGCACAACAATCCTAGATACCTACCCATCTTCATAAGATATATCGAACCAATCAGACCCACAGTTCCAGTGGCTGTCCCTTTCTGTTCTCATTTTTGCAGCAGGGCCATGACAAATCCTTGTCTCTCCAGCAGTAAAATGACTTTCCTGTAATAGGCAACAAAATCAAGGGTTGATTACTTTCTCTCACACTGAAGCTTTCTCCTATCTGGCACCGAATCTTTTTTGTTCTCTTTTTTATTTTTTTTTTTAGATTGCAGTCAAGACTTCCAATACCACAAAAAGATGAATGAAATCAGTCATAACAGCCTAGCTAGCCAGAGCAGCAACACCATACTCGACCTTTATTTTCAATAGGAAAGCAGTTAAAAAAATATTTTGTTTTTTCCCCCAGAACTCTGCAACACAACTCTGAGCAAAAGTAAATAACATGTTTTTTCTACTATTTCAACCACTCCATTAAACAATAAATGGTATAGAATCTTTCTAACTGCTTACTTTGAAAGCACCAGACATAAATCACACAGCACCTCTGACTTTTGTGCAGAACATTCTCCTGTCAGTGGGCAATCTCATTCAAGATGTGTAACAAGTGTGCTGACAGCCCCACCACACACTCTTGAGTTAATCCCTCCAAAGACTCACAGTTGGAGCAGGCTATGTACTCACAAATATAATCATGGGAGAACATCTTCACAGAAAAATAACCTGCCTATCAAACCATGCCAAGGAAATGTTCTAGAGACAATCTGCCCTCTGACCCTTGCTAGCTGAACTTAGATCATGTTTTATTTCTGATTGCATGGCATCATGACAAGAGGTACAGTATGAATATGGAAAAGATTTCCTGAGATTTCCATCATCCAGAATGCCTTTCATGACATGAAAATGACAAGGCTTGTCACCACCTCCTCCCAACCTGCACCACCTCTCTCTCTGTCACCTAAAAGCTAGTCAGAATATAACCCAAAGAAATGACAACCAGCCCTCTAAGGATGTGGTCTGCAGAGCAGCCGTGATAAAAAAGCACAAGCCAAGGGAGGAAAAAAACTATTAGATAGCTGAGAGATGACACATTTCCTCATTAGTCCAGCAGACAGCTTATCAACGGGTATTACCTTACATTTCAGCATGATTCGTGAGAGCCAGGAGTGGAGCTGCACAGGATAAAGGGGTGCCAGGGGATCTGCCATCACCATGGTAATGCCGGCGTACCACTCACACCTCAGCAGCCTTGGTCTCCCTTGTTTCAACAGAACCCAGCAAGACTTTTTTTTCCTCCTCACAGATTGTGATTCAATCACCGCACAGAAGCAAGAGAACCTCCTCCATTTACTCTTCAGCTGATGTTATGCTCTGAATGGCATTTATATAGCATGAAGTACATGGGGATTAGCCACCAGGGCAGAGGCATGCAGGCACCCCCACTCATCCACCTTAAGCACTTCCCTGGAGAACCCCTGACAGAGATCAAGCCTGTCTTAATTATTTGCTTACAGAAGAAATGCATACAGACTATTAGCAGCCTGTGACATAGTAAGAGGTGATCTGCAGCCAGACAACAAGGGGAAACACACAGCTATAACTTGTAAAGAAAACTCAAGCATGTACAAAAATAATAAACACTGAAAGAGTGGATGGCTTTCCACTGGGAATGCTTGGCAGTTCAAGTCAATGAAAAATGAATGGTAGTGGATGCACCTGCCACAGGGATGACCTGACTCTACACCAGTGCATGCTGGTTCCATCTGTGAGGTCACATCAATGGCATCACAGGAGTGACTGGCTGGCTCCTTACCAGCAGCTCAGCCTAGGCACCCAGCACTAGCTGAGAGATGGCAAACTCTATGGACATCTTGCAGGCTCACCTGCATTATCTCCCAAAAACAAACAGTTTTTTAATTGACTGTCAGGGGTTGTGTCGCCCCTTCTTTTTACTACCATCTCTCACGAAGAGGTGCCTGAAGATGTTGTCCCTTCTGCCAAACTGATACCTTCCCTATGCGACAAGGGACATCTCCATCAGCTGTCCTGCCTTCCCCAGGTGGGAAGGGACATCCATAACCATGGAGAAGGTGACCTGTCCAAACACCACCCAAGCTTTGACTTCAAACCATCATCAGCAACAGCTCCACCACTGCCCTGAGTCACACCACCACCGGCAGCATCCCCATAGCTGGAATTTGCCCTGCTGAGCATACAGCAGTGCTCCTACAGCTGTCCCCTTCTTCTGCCCGTGCTCACCCAGCTAGTTACTGGAGGCTGTCACGAGCCTTGCTGAAGTCAGAGCAAATGGCAGTCACTGCTCTCCCCTGGTCCCCTAGAGGACTAGGACAGTCACCTCCTCAAAGCAAGGCTCATGCTTTTCGCAGCACAACCTGTCTTTAATGAAGTTTTACTGTCTGGTCACTGTCACCTTGTCCTTCACATGCCTCCAAGCCCTCTTCTGGCACACATTGCACCTCATGTTCTCAGAGAATGAAGGACACGTGATCAGCTGGTTGCTTCTGGGATCCTGTTACGTGACTATCTTGAAGATGGGCCAAATGCCTGCCTTTTTCAAGTGCTCACGATCTTTGCTTCACTGTCATGATCTGTAAGGTGAGAGCCTGTGACATCCACCAACTCCGTCAGCAGCCCGGAATGCAGGTCCCTTTCATCATCTGCATCTGTGGAGGCCCATTTGGCTTAGCCACTCCCTAACTGTACCTTCTGTAGGCAACACTTCATATCACGGCCACTGCTAGTAGGCTTGGCAACTGGGAGGCTTAAGGACACACCTTACACCCGGGACTTGAGGGAAAGCATAGTCTTGCAGTTTATTGGTCTGGTTTCTTCCTCCTGATGATGCTCACCACCTTTTATATGCTGCTGGAATTTCGCCTCTCATGACTTGGTCAAATACATTTCTTTTCAAAGGACGAGGGAACATTTAATCTCCTGGGTTACAGCATGTAACTTTGCTTCCCTTTCTTTCAACTCCTTTGAAACTGCAGTGATATCAGAACAGTTACATCTTATTTTCTCCCACTTTGGGATATTCGCACAAGTTATTTTACCAATAGTACTCCAGCCATTTCCATAGCCATCACCAGTTTGTCGTGAAATTTTGATGTCTCTTTCATTACAAAAATATGTTTTCCGAAAAGCACAATACAGAATTTTAATTCAAAGTCCTCCATTATTTCTGACCAGACTGCAAATAGAGCAATATATGTCCTACAGAACTGTTATCTTAAATAACTATTTCTATATTGAACTTCTAGACATTGAAATTATTTTCCTTTCCCAGTACTGTGTAGAAAATCATCCTTTTAAACTCCCACATGCACTTCACCCTTTTGGTGTTCAAAACAAGAAATGTGTTTTGTCAAGAGCAAATAGAGCTTGATTTCCCACTAGCTTGCACCCCCAGTGTCTTTGGTATGATACAAACCATGGCCTCAACTCTACTATCTCCTTCCTGAATGTTAATAATCAGGAAAATTTCAAAGCTGAACTGCTTTTTCTAGCTGTGCTCTTCTTACTTCAAATCAAGATAGGCATTACATGTACCACATTTTTTCAGCTTCACATTTATGTACATGTAAATAGCAGAACATGGTCAGATCGAGGTGGGATTAACAGCAGGAGAAATTTGGGTTTGGGCTCAGATTAGTCAGACTTTTAGTAAAATACTTGAAGTTTCCTGCAGCTAGAAAAGTTTCAAGCTCCATGTTTCCTTAGAAACAACATATTAATTCCACATCAGTTGCTTTGCTGCCCTTTTTTTCTTTCCATGATGAAAGACAGGCGTGATGAAAATTTTATTCCCTAGTCACACACACTGCAACAGTAGCCTTTCTGGAATTGTTCAACAGTACAGTCTCAACATTTTGAGAGGCACTGCTCTCCTAAAGTTGGTTAAATACCTACTTTAGTCTTGGCAACAACATACTATCAGACTCCATAGTTTCCCTCTGAAAAACACATATTCCCACACAACAAAAAGAAAAAAGTGTTATAAAAACCAAACAAATAAACAAGCAAACAAAAAAAAAAAAAGGAACAAAAGAAACAAAAGAAGCCAAGCTAAAACAAAAAAACCCCCAACTCCAAAGTCTAAAATTACTAATCTTTATGTGTCTAAAACAAGCAGACACAGAAAGATTATTTCAGGCTTACAGTACAACTTGGAGAGCTTATACTTTACTTCCTAGCAGTTTCTATTCAGATTTTAAATGCACAGAAAAGGCTCTATGTTCAAACATACACTTCCCAACACTGATCAACCCATTCACCCACCTCAGAACTTCAGGGAAACATTCTCAACTTGGAGGAGAAAAATGAAAGAAACAAACAACAATTTAGAACCTATTACTGAAAAGCCCACATATATTCAGAACAGAACCAAGACCTGATTTTAACACCAAATATTCAATGACCAACAAAAGAAAGAAAAAAGAGGAAGACTTACTATAATGCTAAAAGAATGTGTTCTATCCTTTGTATTTAACTCACCTAGCTTATGGAGGTTTTACACTCAGTTAACAATAGTGTTGCTTTAGAGAAGTTATCTTAAAAAAAAAAAAAAAAAAGGAGTTTGGCCATATATACTTCTTACCTTCAAGACAACTTTTTTTTCTCTTTCCTTGGAGAAAATTTTTGAGAAAACAGTGTAAAATAGGACTGGAGAGGGTTGGGGGGTTTTTTCCTGCTTGTGTGGATGATAATTTGCACATACATGGTGTGATGGGGAGACTCTTCTGTGAAAGGAATGGCACAGAAGCTCACTGCAACACAGGTCACCACTGCCAGTTCTACTTAGAGACCTGAGTCAGTAAAGGAGGATTCTAAAATCCCTTGCTCAGCTGACACTCAGGATTATAGATATGTAAGAATTCTGCAAGTCTTGACAATATTTAGATGCATGAGAGTTATTTCTGCACATCCACAAAAGTATCAAAAATTTCAAATAGACTGAGTATCTTGGACTATTGTTCAAGTGTCAACACAAATGAGAAATGACACATTCTTTTGCCTTAATCCTTGAAAGCTCACTCTTGTCATAAATCTCAGAGCTCACTGGGTATTCTTCAACAACACCCATGTCCCACAAGATTACAGCTTTTTTTGAGAGTGAGTTCACAGGAGAGGTAAAGGCATGAAACTCTGCCATCAAAAAAAGAACTCCAACGTAGGAAATAAGATTCAGAAGTTCAACTCCTTCCTCATTTCTCTTCCACAAGTAACTATTCCTCAGGCGAAGCCTAAAAATAATTTTTCATAATACAACAGATTTAAAAATGGCAGCTTGAGCTCTCTGAAATTTAAGTGTGGAAGGAGTACTATGTAGAAATTTCAATAGAAAGACGTTACAAAACAATATAATCCAATTCAGTTTTTTGGAGTATGCAAAAGTAGAGCTTTTGTTACAGTATTAACTTAACTTAGTGCTGTACTAAGATTAATACATGAATATGTTTTTGCTGTTCAGACTTTTAATGAAAACTTGAAACTCCCTACACAATTGAAAATAGTCAAGAATGTAAAAATTGTCCTTCCTTCGCTGTAGCAGCACAACTGTTTGCTCTCATAAATGTAGGGTATAATTTAAATGCTAGTCCCCTTGAAGTGTTTATATCCTCTTTCCTCCAAAAAACAAATTAATTTTGGCCATAATGAATTAAACTCATTTAATCTATATAATAGATATTTATATGAGCCTACTTCAATAATTTCCATATGGCAGTTTTTAATCATTGGAACACTAAGATTCCTTCCCTACCTGCAGTGTCAGTCTCTGTACAAAAAAAATAAAAGAAGAAGCAATTCATTTTAAGATACTTTATTTTCACTTTGAAGTATGCAAAAACATTAGTTGGAAGATAACACTAACAGCAAAGGTGGCAATTTCTATTCCTAGCTTTCCATGTATCACATAAACTAACTCATATCTGACTTATTTCTAGGGCTTTGGCCCAAGCAAAGCACATATGCCAGTTTGCGTCTCACAGTTCTCCCATATGTCACATACACAAGCCTCTATAAAGGAGACAGCTAGATACAGCTCAAAAAAAAATTTTAAAGTTTTTCTCATTTCAGTCAACCCTCAATTTGGAATCCAAAGATTTTGTGTTCATACTGCCAATAAGATCCAGAGGTATGTACATCACTCACCTCCAAAACCACCCTTTTTTTAAAAAAATGGGTGGTGTTCACACTTAAGGAGGAGCTTTTCTGATTAAACAACATGGATCACTATAATTTCAGCAAACAGGGTTGGCTGTGGATATTCATTCACTCTTTCTGTGGCATTGATTACAATGGAAAAGACTAGAACAGTTTATCACAAGGTCTCAGATGGAAGCATGTCAGTTCATAGTAAGGTACATCCCATACAAAAAGTCTTATGTTATTTAACATCAGCTTTTGCTGTTGCTTCAGTTTCTTGTTTCCTAGGTTTTTCTATAATTATCACTGTCAAGGAAAAAAAAGGCTGATGAAGGGTCAAGAGAACAGGTCATCTGAGAAGTGGCTGAGGGAGATGAAGTTGCTTAGCCTGGAGAAAAGGAGGTTCAGGGGGGACCTTGTCATTCTCTACAACTGCGTGAAAGGAGGGTGTAGCCAGGTGGGGGTCAGTCTCTTCTCCAGAGCAACAAGCAACAGGATGAGAGGAAATTACCTCAAGTTGTATCAGTGAAGATTTAGGTTGGAGATTATCCATTTATTCCTTGATAGGGTTGTGAAGCACTGAAACAGACTGCCAAGGGAAGTGGTTGAGTAACCATCCCTGGAAGTCTTTAAAAGGTGTGTAGATGTGGCACTGAGGGACATGGTTTAGTGCTGGACTTGGTCGTGTGGAATTCATGGTTGAACTTGATGAACAAAGGGGTCTTTTCCAATCTAAATGATTCTATGCCTCTTTCTTTCTCTCAATAAATCTAGAAGACTCCTTTTTCTGTGTTCAGAAAGACCACAACAGCAGCACCAGTAGAAGAGGGAGTTGAAGAGCAGGGGGAGGAGAGTTAAAAAGGGGGATGAACTCAGCTTCCCTAAATGCCCAGGCAACTTTGCACTACAAAACAACTGCAATAGTTGCCCACTGGAAACAAATAAAATGATGACCCCTTCTTGGATAGGCATTTATCCAAGAACAAGATTTAAAGAACCAAGTACCAATTTTTTCCTCCTGGAAAGGCATTCAGATTTCTGTTCCAAAACAGAATAAAGAGACTTTCAAAATTTTCACACAAAATATTCAGTTCATTCTGAAGGGGAAAACATGTAAAGGAACAAATAAATCCCAATATGAAAACTTTAATATCACCCTTAAAGAAAGGTCATGGCTGAACTAAACTGAGCCACATAGCAAGCTTGTGGCCATGTATCCCTTGCCTTCTCCAAGCAGTGTCTGCATCAATCAAGCATTTGGAAAATCTTCACTAAGTATTAGAAGTCCCACCTGAAGTTTTGTAATTCTCCTTTCTTTATCTCCTTTAAGTTTGCTCTCTTATTCCATTTTCTTCATAGATACAGTAAAATTACCTATTCTAAAGCTTTTTCTAGCATATACCACTGTAAAAGCACCAAAAATCAGATTCACCTGTATATTAACAGAGTAACAGAATTTATTGCAGGCCAGGAAAATGCTTCCTGTCTTCTCCGCTCAACAAGAAACCTGCAGACTCTGCAACACCACATCATTTATCAAATGTTATTTGTCTCAGATCATGAGAAGTTTGTTTTAAATTCCAGCTACTAGAGAGCAGAATCAAGTGGGAAGGCCATCTTTCATTCAAAAATAAACCAATGCTTTTTCATATCTTTATTTTGTGGAGAGTTTGGCCATACCTAGTAGAGGAAGGGAGAAATTCCAAACTCTTTAATATTTCTTGGTTATGTACCAAAACTACAAGACAGTATTTTGTTCACAAAGATTGTAGATGGCAACATGAAATAAAATATATGAATTTATTATAGACTAGCACCATTCTAGATTCATAACCAGTTGAAAGGTCAGCAGTTGCACAGGGTGCAGTCAAGCTGTCTGCCTAAGATGTGTATTCTTCAGAGTGCTGAAAATCCAGACTCTTTCCTGCAATTTTGCCTAAGCTTCTGAGAAGCCTTAGCGCAGACCTGCCTGCCAACTCTTGCTGAAGACAAAATACCTGCAGTTACAAAGAAACTCAGTTGTACTCTTCAATACCTTGTGAAAACATTGCTGATCAGTCTTGACAATGCACACACAAATTATGTCTTGCCTCCATAAGGGTATTCTCTCCATAACAGAAATTAAAGTGAAAGAAAGAAAATGAGAGTGACTCCTCCAGCCAATAGAAGAGATCAATGCTAGGGACATTAGCAGGGCCATGGAGTCATTATCTCTGCATTTCACCCTTCCTGGCCTCTCTAGTTCCAGGGGCAGCCATGACATTAACATCTGCTCAGGAACTTAGGTGGGATGTTCAGCAACAGGCACAGGCTGAGGTTCTTTCCTATCTCCTTGCCATGAGAAGATCACCGGAATTTGTTTACACATCTCTCATTAGAAAGTACAGGAAATATAAATGCTAGAGTAAAAGTGAGCAAGGAGCCAGGAGGTAGGAGCCAATATAATAAAAATACCAACTGAATTAGAAGTAGTCATTCATTCATATATTTCCAGTGTAAGATGAAAATCTGTGCCAACTACAAACTCCACAAAGCAAATGGTACTCCATCAATGCCACAGGGAGTAAAAGGTTTGGCTGAAAAATAGAGATGAAGACCAATATCATTATTATAACAACACAAATAAATGTCTCCATGAATAGGCACCCATTTAGTGCTTAATATTGCAATAATACATTTTTGTTGCTCTTGAATAGAAAAGCTATGCAATACTAACCAAGAATTGTTTACTGTGTGAGTGACTGAGCACTGGAACACATTGCCCAGAGAGGTTGTGGAATCTCTCTCCCTGGAAATTCTCAAGAGCTGTCCGGGCACAATCCTGTGCTATGTGCTCCAGGATGGCCCTGCTTCAACAGGGATATTGGACCAGATGACCCACTGCAGTTCCTTCCAACCTGACCCATTCCGTGATTCTGTGAGTCTCATTATTTCACTATAAAAATTTAAAAAACATCCTTAAATTAAAAACCTGTACCACTAGTGAAATCAGAGTGAGCTGAAAACATATGAAATCATACTCTATCCATCTTTTTCAGCTAACCATTGTTGTCTACAACAGATTCCTACCACGACTGCTTAGCCAAGGGAAGGCCTCATGAGACTGACTTGTACTCATCTATAAGTAAAACCAGCCAGCTTGATGTTGACTGTGCTCAAGCATGAGCCTCCAGTGGCAGCTCAGATTATAACAGCAGCAAACCCAGATGGTACCCAGATGCTGCTCACCACCCAGCACAGCTTGCTTTCTTTTCCTCCCTGGTAAACTTTATTTCCTTTGCAGGCAGGCAGGCAGGCAGGCAGGCAGGCAGGCAGGCAGGGCCTTGCAGAACCCAGTTCAGCCAGAATGGCCTGACTTACCTAACTAGAGTCCAAGCTCACATTGACAGAAACCCCTGTGTGCCCAACCTGTGAATGAATGCCTCAGCTCAGCCTTGAACAGCTTCAGCCAGTGAATAGGCCCTTGGAATCAGAGCAGGTTTCATGGGATGGCTGACGGGAGCTGATGTCTTGCAGGGATGGAAAGGACCAGTCCCATTCCCATATCTCCCCCCCCTCCCCTTACATGGGACAAAGTCTGGCAGTTAATCATTTTGCTGTAGGGTTAAAAGAGTTCAATGAACAAATTCAAAACTTCCAAAACTTTGGAGAGTTTTCTGTCAACTGGCAGGGAGGCATGCAGCCAAGAGTTGGGAAGAGAAGGTATCAGATACATCTTTTTAATGACTAGGTGCTAGTAGGCCAGCCTAGCCCTTCTTAGCAAGGTATCCTATGTCTTGAGGTGAATTGTTCTACATAAAATACAATGTATTGTCATAAAAATAAAAACCAACAGAGCATGAGAAGTTTTGAATCCACAGAAGAGCTGCTTTTATCTGTATTACCCAGAGGCTCAGTTACGGTCACCCTTCCCTATGCTATTTCCCGTCCGCTGGAATGAACCATTGGCAACTGCTCTCTCTGAGGTTCTCCCCATCTACCTAACATTTTCTGAAGAGTGCTATGTCTTTGAAACTCTCCAAGACATCTTAGCTTCCTTCAGTCACAGCCAGGACAGCCAAGCTATCCTGGGGAATATTTGCCATTCTCAGTCCATTGATGACTGAATCCCTGATTGTTGTTTGTCAAAAGACATGAATGTCAGAATGAATAAATACTATCCTGAATGTATTTTCTGGCAAAATCATTAGCTAATTAATATTATGTGCAGCAAACAAAAACTTGTTCAGCACATGGTATTTATAAATTACTCTCTGCAGCTATGAATCTGTCACACTAACAAATCAGTTAATTAAGTCATTTAGTGATCAGAGCCAGGAACTCAGATCAGAGACTGCTGCATGCTGATGCAATCAGCAATTCAGTTGCTGCACAGTAGTTCAAAACATACAATTTTGCACCTTGGCAAAACTCAACATACTCGTCCATGAAAAGGATGCCTTGCTTGCTCTGCAAACATCCTGCACATTTAAATTAGCCATGCAGATAAGAGCACCTAAGCATCAAGAGATTCTCCTAGACACAGTTCACCAGATTTTATCTTTTAAACACTAGTAAGAGATATTTTTCAGGAGTGGATTTAACTCTCCTGCACAGTTCCAACCTGGTAAAATGTCACATATTTTCCATATGCTAAATATTCTTTAGTAAGGCCATTTGAAGAAAACAAACCAATTTTTCAAGTAAATGGATAACAGTCCTCCACATATGAAAGGTAATAGCATAAATTTAGGCTATATAATCTGAATTTGCTGTCAGGATCATGCTGAAATTGCTCAGTAGTAAAAAAAAAAAAAACCAAACCCCCCACAAAACTTGGAAGTTTTATCTCCTGGTGACACAATAAAGTAGGTACCACTGCAGAAGTTTAGCTGGCCTAACTGCCAGAAATTGTAAACAGCCCAAAATGAATGTGTTGCAGTTGGATGTCAGTACCATGCCACATGTCTGAGAGAAAGAGAAAAGGAAGTGATACCAGTGGCCTTGCAGCGATTGGAGGTGGTGATAGGGTGGTGATGAATAGTAAGTCATTAGCATGACAGAACAGATGTTGCAGAAGGCTTGTGGTTTCACTTCAATATCTACCCTTTGCAGGCAACAAATGACACACATGGAAGGCCATGAAAGAGCAGAGACGCATGGGAGATTTGGCAGCATTCTTGTCTTCCTCTCCCATGCACACCCTGGCATAGGTCATTCCCAATTTTCGTTAAGAGAAATTCATGCCACAAGGGCTGTGATGTGGCCCTCTGATAGCTTGGTGTGTCTGCCTACCAGAGACACTGACATTCCCACAGCTAACTGAGGAAAGCTGGATTTCACAGCTAGGACGTGGCCTGAAGACAATGATTCACACAAACAAGGTCACAGGAAGCAGCTTTGCTGGATTTGTGTACTACCCACCTCCCATGTGGAAGTGTTCAGCCAAAGCTCTCCAAGAGGGGAAAGTGGAGGGGGTGGGGTGATAAGACAACTAATATAACTTCTTACAAGCGTTGCTATTTTCACCTTATGCAGTTACCGCTGTCTACAGGGAAAAATCACACTGTTTATGTTCACACATCTAACTTAGGTGGTTGAGTGATAAATCTAGACTTTCTGGCCAAGAAAACATATTCAGAATAGGCTTGGTTGTTTTGGCTTGTAATCACAACTGACAAACCAATAAGAAAAGAAATTGGGTGAAACATTTGTCAGCAGTGCAAAGCTTTAAATCCCCAGAGAAATAACACTCCAACACCTACTTCATTCCACATTACACCTCTGACTTCCTGTCCTGGTTACACCACCTTCCTTCAGAAACACTTTCTTCTGCCTCTGCTTTTACCACCCCAGTCAACTGGTCCATTTTCAGTTCTTCTGCTCCCCAGGCATTTTGGGCTTACCTTGCTGGGTGCTCCACTGAAGTCTAGGACCTAAAAGTATCCTTGTGAGGAATAAAGGGGAACATCCAGAAGGTGGAGAATGTACCTTGTAGCAGAGGTAATGCTGTCAATCATGATCCACTTACAGGAATATGGGTTACCAGCGCTGGGGGCTTCACTGAACTACACAGACTCTCCAGTTCCACTCGTGGGATGGCCAAAACTCCTACTTCAGGCATCTAAGCAGAATGACTCAGTTTAGAAAGTGTTGCTAAGACCTGCCAGCATATCTCCCTGTCAGAGCAGGCTGCCTCATATCTCGTCTAATTTATTAATGTTTCTCAAATTTGATTAAATAACCTAAGAACATATCTCTTAGAGAGCATCCCACTGAAGTACACATCACAGCTGGAGATTCTCTGCATCTCACATGGTGATTGACACATTCCTAGCCTCTCTGTGACAAGGACCTCAGATTCTATTCTTGTTCTTCAGAAACAATCTGCATCCCTCCCCATACTTATACTCTTTCACTTAAAGACAGAACTTTTTTCTTTCCCATCACATTCTTCCATGAAACTGCTTTCCCATCCTTTTGTGAAGGACCATGTTGTGGCTCTAGTGATATGTTTGGCTATCCACATCACAGGAGACCAAGCAATTGTGTATAACTAGACAGATAATTCACTCTTCCTATGATCAAGGAGTATTGAATCTTAGAAATTTATGAGGTGTTTATTTTTCTATTGCTACTCTGAACTGGGGGGACACTACCCCTTTTTGCAGAGATACAGACAGCTACTGCAGCCATATCTAAGTGACCAGGGCCTTACAAAGTGTCCCACAGTTTTGATCCTCTTGATGTCCATATCAAAAACCCTAAAAAAAATGTATCAGGCGCACCAGAAAATGTTGGGTGCACAGCTCTTGTCTCAGCAGTCACGAATGTTCAAGGCTAGCAGCTGCACTTGGGAAGTGATCCTGATTTAAACATACCAAGTGTGATCAGTATCCTCTCTGAAACAGATGTCAAGCAATTCCTGAGTTCTTAGGGTATGTGTGTTGCATTTGAGTTTAGGTCATAGCACTGAGTAGCTGACAAATATTACATGAAACAATCTCCATCCCACACTCTTCAGAATTAATTCTGCAAAAGCCTTTGCAGTTTCTATGGGAGATGGCACATCCACCCCTGCTCTACTCAGCCTCGGGTGGTCTCCCACTTCACTCCACAGAGGATTCCACCTCCACTTAATGCTGTTATTTATTCATCCCCGGTGGAAAGTGAGGGGACCTCACTCCCACCTGAGACAGAAACAAACAGGCCAAACACCATTCAGCATGATTAAGAGTTGTGCTCCCTTTTTTCCAACCCAGAATTCATACAGTTGAAGATGACCAGAATGCAGCTGTGCTGTTCTACATTCATCTAATCCAGGTTTATGGAAGAAAATAGGCACAGAAAGAAAGATTTCCCTGGAGAAGACATCACATATACAGCACTGTAGAGCACTGCAGTTTTCATCTTTCCTGTTTGTACTGTGCCTGGAATGTTTATACGCTAAAATCATCTAACAGTACAACCTACTGTCTATTCTCTCCATCAGACAAGTAACTGGTTTTCCTGGGATCACATTGAGAACTGGGAAGTAAAAAGCAATTTGAGGCAGTTTTTAGAAATTTTTATCTGCTATTTGATGTCCAGGCAGATGAAGGTCTGGTTCTTCCTAAAGCTTAGCTGAAGAAATAACCAACAGCACCTCTGCTATCCAAGGCAAAAATTCTGAACTATTTCATTTGTTCTTACTGCTACAAGTGCACACCATAAGATAGGGAAGCAGAGTAACCAATTAGCCGAATTTTCAGCCTCTTTCTGATACATGCACCAGTGCTCAGGCTCTTTGGGGGTATAAATCAAATTTCCATAGGTATCCTCAGGAGCATGTCACTTTGCACTTCACAGAACCTTGAAGCTGAGAATGCAGGCAAGATGAAGGCAAAGCCAATTATTTAAGAGAAAGAAGTATTGCAGGAATTTTCTCCTCCACAGCAACAAATGGTCACACAGGGGCTTCAAGCACTCTAGGCCTATGCAACCAAATTCTCAATACACCCAGCTCTGCACCGTTTCAAATGACACCCTGAAATCCCTTATTCTGTTCCAAACTACATTGGTGTAGCCGGTGTTCTCTCCACTCTTTAAATTTTCTTGGAGTTTCTAGGTATTTATTCTGATATAGTCTAACATTGGACACGTAAAAAACCAGGAATTCATTATAGTGACCCTGTACAAAATCCACCCTTGCTGTTTTCCTCAGAAGTTAGATTTGTGGTTAAATTTTCAGTACTCATAAATATTTATAGTAGGTTTTCAACATTTTTTCCTACCACATCTCTTAGTTTGTTATGCTACTTGTATTTTCAAGGTGATTTCTCACTTGCAGAAGCAGGTCAGACAAATTCCTTGTGTCCAAAGAATCACTTGGCAGTTAAAAAACTATCAGTGACTACAACAGAAGATTCCTAAATTACTGGTACTTTTAATGAAAAGAAGTGGTAATAACTTTTAATTATTCCAGATTACATATGAATAAAATTTAACTTGATCAGATTAAGCAACTCATTGTTTAAAAAAAAAAACCAACTAAAAAAACCAAAACCAAACCAAACCAAAGCAAAACAAAAAAACCCAAAAAACCCACACGACCCCAAATCACCCAACCCCCCCCCAAAAAACAAACAAAGAAAGCCAAACAAAACAAACAAACAAAAAACAATTGAAAAAAGGCCACAGGAAGACAATCAGTCATGGAAGATTCATGTCGTCCCTTCCTAATTTTCCTCTGTAAATTACAAATGTTAATGAAGCTACTAGAGGGATTGCTGCCACCCTTAAATTCATTACTGTTGGAGGGAGAAAAGGAAGTGGAACTGAATAAAAGTCAACACTATTTGAATGGCATTGTCACACAGTAACACAACACAACAAATTTTCCCTGCAAACTGTGGGTGCTGTAAGATAATAAATCCTGGAGTTACCCTGATTAAAGCCAGATGAACAGGAGTTGAAAAATGACAGAATAGCTGTCCTCTGCATTTAGCTCAATCAACAGTCACACTGGAATGACAGAATAAGATCACAGACAAAATGCTGTGTTCACAGCCTGTCAGAGACAGGGCAATCTTTCCATTTCTTTCTCTGTTGTAAGTCTCAGCCCACGGCACACCTCTGCTGGAACTCAGCCTGTTAAGGATTGCTCTATTTGGAACAGCAGCAGCATGCTTCAGACACACAGGCAAACAGGTAGTTCCATAACAGGCTGCAAAATATTTTAGACAGTCAACACTTTCTTTTATTAGTTAATTAGCTCTTCAGTAACAAAAGATGGCAAGTCAGAAGTGCATATATTTGCCAGTCAGCTAAGACCTGTCCACATTCTTTTGCACCATTTTTCCCATCTGAAAACATAATTCCTGTTACAGTAATGCTTTACTTCACTTCCATGTTTATTTTCTTTTCTTTTGATTTTTCTCCTCAGTTTTGAATTCACAGTTTTAGTGACATTAACTGTTTCTATCCAGAATCATTGCAATGCTTTCCTTGGGAAACCCAGGAATCAGCTTTTTCGGTCAAATTTTATTGCAGGAAATACTTCTGCCTTCGTAATTATCTCTGTTCTTAGCTGAGAGAGTAAAATATTGATTAAATTTCTCAACACAATGAACATCTCCATAGCATGTAGATATCTTAGATAAAAACACCTTCTTCTGAGAAACACAAATATGAGTCTGATATACAGATATTTACATCCCCACAAAGTCAATCAGTGCCTTCGACAGGCTTTAGAGAAAAACTACAAATGTGTAAAAACTGTGGCACGTCTTCCTATTTTTCTCCCTGATAATAGTGAGAACCAACTGATAAGAAAAATCTAAGGCTGTAGAGAAGTGTAATCCATGAAAACATTTATCAAAATATTCTCATTTATCTTGGAAGGAGGCCATTGCTTTGTTTAATTAACACAGTACCTCTTGAAGATGCAAAAATCACAACTATTACATTCAGGCAATAAGGTGCTACATCTTTCACAGGGCTGTACATGCCTCTGTTCACCCAACCTGCTTCCTGACCCACCCCTGAAATCCTCACAATTCTTCTTATGATCAGATTCAGACCCAAAATGAAAATATGCAAATTGTTTCTCTCAGTACAGCTGTCTTTCCTCAAAATCATCTGTGCAATGTAAATCTTAGGAAAAAAAAATCCATAATGGAGGAAACTTTGGCACATCATGAAATCTAAGGTCCATTTGGTAGGAGCAACAATTTATGGGTTGCTTTTATTTTTTCCCTTTCCAGCTGCATGTGAGTTTGTCATGCTCTCTACTCATGTCTGCTGGCGTCAGCACACAGTTCCAGATCAAACCTTATCATCTAACATAATCAACTTAGAACTTCTCCGTTACACTCCATTATCTCTTTTAGGCTTGATGAAGTTCTGCTATCATTACCCACCTCATTTTATGACAAATGGAAATTATTTTGGCAATCATTTCTGGGATTTTGTATTCACTCTGTCAAAAGCTTTTCATTTCTTAAATTTAGAGATGATGATCTGATAATTTAGTATTGAGTTTGTTTTTTCTCGACTAGGTTTTCAAAACCTGACAGGCCTAGTAAGGAAAAGCACCAAGCTATATCTCACCCTTTTGGACCAGATTAGGGTGAAAAGCTTACACCAAGCTGATTCACATTCAGAAAACCAGCTGCAGAAGTTACTGCATACGCCTTTTTTCCAAGCAATATCCCATTCACCAGTACTAGAAACCCTGACTCCATTTCCTCTTGAGGTTGTTTCAAATACATGGAAAGTTTTTTCCAGTAAGGTCAACGCTAAAATATATAATGAAATCACAAAATAGTTTTGGTTGGAAGGGAGGTAACGAGATCATTCAGTTCAACATGCTGCTCAAAGCAGGGCCAGCTGTGGGATCAGGCAAGGCTGCTTAGAGCTCTCTCTGCTCAGGTCTTGACAGCCTCACAGGGTAGAGACTACGCAAGCTCACTGGGTATTCTGGTCCAGTGTTAATCATCCTCACGATGAAAGAACAATTCTTTCTACACAGCTGTACTCTCACATTTGAATTTATTTCTCTCACCTCTCAACTTCTGGTCATGCACCATTGTGAAAAGACAGGATCCATCTTCTCAGTGATCTCCACAAATGTATTGAGGAAGGCTACTATTAGATTTCTCCAAATCCCTCTTCTACAGAATAAACTCACCAGTTCACTGAGCCTTTCTTCCAGGGCATATCCTCCAGCCCCCTGAATATCTAATGATCCTCTGCTGAGCTTACTCCACTTTGTGCTCTGCTTGTGCTAAATGGCCCAAAACTGAGTAGTGGTGGTGTGGACATGGACAGACAAAAGCTCAGTACAGACGGAATAAACCACTCCTTCAGTTTTCTGGCTGTGATCCTGTGTGATGGTGTCTCTTCTCTAATTTCTTCCCCTTCCCCTCCAGGCTGCTCTAGGATCTGAGAAATGCTTATTAAATCTCAGCCTTGATGAACTCTACTTGGGCTGAGCTCCTCTTGAGCCGCTCAGAAACGCTGCTCCCAGGAACTGGTGCTAACAACCTCCTGTTTTTTAACAAACACCTTTGGTAGCTTATTTTTCCTTCCAGAATAACAACCCAAGTGGAACAACATTCTTGTTATTGAACTTACTCACCCAAATTGCAGACTGGATGGAAAATTACTATGACTAAAGCCGTCTCTCTTGCAACCCTATAAACCCTATAAACAGCAGTCCAAAATGAACTTCTTTGAACTTCCCTGGACCCCAGTGAACTGCAACCAGCAACCTCCCTCTGAGTGGGACACCTCTTAGAGCCAGCAAATTCTCAAGTTTACTATACTTAGAAGATTGCCAAATGATGATGATGGATCCTGGCCTGATACCCCCCAGTCCTCAAGACTTGATCCTTTGCACATTGAGAAGATGCAGAGGCACCTAAAATGAGTATTTCACTGAATTTAAGGGGAGTTTTTCACAGGTACCTTATATAGACTCTTTATGTCTCTGTATATGCAAGTGTGCACATGCTATGGAAAATGTACTAGGAACATTGCTCTCCCAGATTTAGATTTGTAAGTTACTGTTGTGGTATAGTAAATTCTATATGAATCCTTTGCTAAATTGGCTAGCTAGTTATGGACTAAGTTTAAATTCTGTTGAGTTTCAGTTAAATTGTGTACTGTTGGGCATAAACTGTTGATCAAGTCTGGGCACAGGAGTCTATTCTGAACATTGTGACTCAACAGGAGGGTCTTCCATATTCCTTTTTATCTTTACCCTTTCCTATTCTTTTCTCTTCCCCCAGCCTCCACAGAGCTGGTTGGGGTTTACTTTGGTTTGGATTGATTGAATTTGGATTTTTGCTTGCTTTCCTTCAGCATACTTTAACCATCTAGTAAGTTGTAGAGTGAACCTTCCCAATGAACTTTCTCAAGCTGTTGCTTTTACATTAAACCTGATTTTGCCCATTTCTTTACTGGTGATTCTTTAAGTGGCCTTAAAACACTAATCCTCATCATCCTATTAATGCAGCCCCAAAAGCTTTCGGCCTTCTGGCTGCCAGGGCACTCCACTGAATCATATTCATTTTGCTGTCTACCTACAACTTCAAATCATTCACACCAGAGCTTCCAAGCCCACGCTGTTGCAGAGGATTCTTCCTTTCCAGGAACAGGACTTTGTTTTTGTTGAATTTTTAAGGACCATACCAACCTGTTCCTCCAACTTGCCTAGGTTCTGCTGAATGGCACACCTATCACCAATCCTCTCAGCTCTTCCCAAATTTGGTGTCAACTACTAGCTTCTTGAGAGAACATAGTTGCCTCCTTTAGGTCAGTTACTGGAAATTAATTAATTCCTGATCTTAAGGATGTTGTTTTCTCAAAGACAGTAGCTTCCTACTCTGGAAGGAATCTTAAATGCAGAAAAATGTCCTAAATTTTTGAAAAGCAGCAATTCCTAGACATGGCAAAAATATATTGCAAAATCATTTGCTGAAAGAAGGTCCAGACCTCTTAATTCTTGTTCATTTTGGTAATTATATTACGTTTGGCAAAGAAGAATTGATGTTTGCAGACTCAGCAGTTACTGCTGGCATAAACGCACAACACAAGGCACAGAGAATTTTTATTTCTGCTAGAGAAATGTTGCTCACCTTTCCAGTCTTCAGCCAGACAAAATGTTGCTGGAACATACCATTCCTTCACTTTGCCAGTAACAGAGGGCTGATAGCAAAAAATACATCCAATTTTGTTTTCCTTTAGGAGTATCTGTTCAGCTGAAATAATAAAACCTAGACCCATATTGAGGACAGAAAAATGTCCTTGAACTAGAATGCACAGAGGCTAGGTCTTCTGCCAAAAGAAGCAGTTGGGGAAATGATATAGGGAAAGATAAGCATGAAATAACCTCAGGAGATTCCACCTCATTTTAACACCTTTCCTTTACTTTTTTATTGTACTACAGAAACATTACATTTAACTGCTGGCACCTTATTATGTCTATCACTTTTCAATTTTCCCTTTGCAGCGTCACAAAGGGTTTTACAAAACAATGTACAAAACAGACATCACTTTTTAATGCACCCCACTAGTAACAGCAACAGCACGTCCATCTAAGGCTAATCCACGAAGGGCATTGCCAACAAACCTCTTTCTGAACTCAAGCCATCTTATCTTTTCCATAGCAGACCAAGCAATTGCCAAGCAATTGCCAAGCACGTTGTGATTGTGGCTTGCACAGATTTTTTTCTTTATTTTCCCTAGGCACTTTTCTGCAACTGAAGGATCATTTCACAGGCAGGTTAATAATCTGGAATCTAGATGGCCTGTTTCTTCCAGATACTCTGGGACATTTTGATCACATGATATATTTCATGCCTCTTTCTTCTCCTGTCCTTTGTCTGTTTGGGCTGAAGAAGTTGTGTGACAGAGTCTCATACATGTGCAGGTCACATACAAACAATAAGACTTTTTATTGGCAGCTATTTTGTAAACCAAATGACCCATGAAATACTAATCCTCCTGAGACCTGAGATCCTCCACCACTTCTGACACAAAAATGCATTAGCCCTCCTGAAATTACAGTACTCATGAAAGAAAAGGGAAAAAAGCAAAGTACCTTTTTCTTAGTCATTCCAGGCCACAGATTTGAGAAGTGGTAAAAAGTATAAGGTCACAAAAGGCATCAGTCACATTACTGGCAACAAACCAGCACTTTTGGGACCCCTTTCTCTCATAAGACACAAAGAAACAGCAGCAATGGTATCTGTAAAGTACAGGGAGAATAGGACATCTCCAGTTTCTCCTCCTCTTCCCCCAGGAACAAAACAAAACCAGCAGCTCAGTGTAATTCTTCAGTCTTCCAGAGAAGATACATTCAGTCACCTCCTTGGTATAGCAGTAACCTTAAACTTCCCCTTTGCAAAGTGTTTACCCAAAAAAGCTAAAATACTAAGTAGCATACTTCTGTCCAATCCCTTCCAGTCATGTCCATCACACTCCCCTTTTAAAAGGAAACAAGAAAAACCAACCAAACGAAAAACAAAAACAACCCCCCCCCCCAAAAAAAAAAAAACACCAACAAAAACAAAACAACAAAAGCCAATACTGTTAAGACTTGAAGGCCTTTTCTGGCTGCCAACACAAGTAAACACAAATATAAAATTCTTATCTGAATGCAACGGATAATAAATCAGGCCTTTTAAAAAGTGCTTTGAGGTTACCTCAGGGGGTGTTATGGCTGCAATATTTGCCAGTCTAGCATTTTTCTTGTATGGACCAAAGATTAGGAAGCACTAACATAGATAGACTGTCAAGGAGACTGTCAGCTTAGCCTCACAAGCAAATTTGTTTATTTTGCTTCTATGGTTGTTGTGTGATCCCTGCCCACACTGGAATAAAACTGCAACTCCATGCACTTTGTTCACTCTCAAGCCAAACTAAAAAAAGTCCTTCAAGAATGTGTTGCATTTATATGCTGAAAGTCCAATCATAGCATACAGCTGCTGACAACATGGAGTTACTGCTATTCTCAGAACTGGTGCACAGTGAAACATTACAGAAAGAGGCTAGGTCAGAAAATGAGTATGCATTGAACATTTATGTCTCTTTGAGAAATATTGCTGAAAAGATAAACAAATCTCTGAGATCACCAGTATTGTCTACAAGTCAAAATGCTTGCTGTGGCAGTATTTCAATCACCAGAAAAGACCTAAACTTTGTCTGAGAAAAAATGGCACCCCACCTTGCACCAGCTCCACTCGAGTGGCTTGTGATGAATGACAGTTCCAGTAGCCAGCCCTGTCAAACAGCACAGTGAGTCAGCAAGATGCAAAGATGAAAACCTACTGAAACAGTGTGATATTAGATGGATTTCCTAGGAAACTTCTCTACTGAGTACTGTGCCGAAATGATAAAACAGAACTGAAGGATGTGGTGAATATGAAAAAGGGTCCAAAGGTTAGGAGACAGAAGAGGTGCACGAATGTGAAGACAGCTATGGCACTGGGTGGTAGTCATGGGGGAAGATAATGAATACAAAGAAGGTTTTGTGGCCACACTGAGCACCTGACAGCAAGAGAGGTGAACCAGCTCTGCATGTCTTTACCTTAGAACTGGCATCAGTATCAGGGGAAATGCCTCTAATCCATATGAATCGACACATATTGGAGAAGTGGCCAAGAGGTTGAGAAGAGTGAAGGGACAAGCAGGTGACAGCGTTTGGTTCAATCCATCATGACTGACTAACCAGACAAGGAAAAGAACTGCAACAAGTGGAGAGTGATTTAACGTTGGTGGGACAACACGACTGACATTCCAGCTGGCTATGACCAGGTTTGAGTGACACCAATCTGTCCTTCTTCTGATAACACAATGAACTACAGAAAGACAAAGAATGAGGTTGCTAGAGACTGAGACAAGCAGGCAGAAGCATGCAGGCAGTTCTAGAATCCAGAATCAGCAAGGACTGAAGCTGGCCAGTGTGAAACAGACCCACTGCTAGAAGCAGAGAGGTCCAGGGGAAAGGGATGCTGCTGAAATCTCACAGCTCTCACTACTGAGAAGCAGGGAGGAAAGGCTAGAACAGGGTGATTTTAGAGCTCACAATTATTTTGGAAGGTGGCAATGCCTGCCACCTAGTGACTCTAAGCCAAAGATATCACAGACTGTTGTAGGTTTTGTAGGAATGAGGTTTGTAACTGCTGCTTTTAGAGTTCTTCATGGCAGGCAGCCACTGACATAACTCCATATTCTCTCTTTGCAGTCAATGGAGAGAAGCAGGCACTTCTCTCACAGATTTAAAAAAGATAGTCCCAGAGACCAGCCTAAAGTTATACTAAGCAAGAACAAAAAAATTGCTAAAATTTGCATACATTTGGGTGACTTTCAGAAAAGAGGGCTACCATTCCCACTCCATAACACAGAATCATAAAAAATTGTGTTGAAAGAGACCCACAAGGATCATCAAAGTTCAACTCCTGGCCTTGCACAGGACCACTCTGAGAATTACACCTTGTGCCTGAGAGCATTGTCCAAATGCTTCTTCAACTCTGTCAGGCTCAGTGCTGTGACCTCTTCCCTGGCGAGCTGTTCCAGTGCCCAACATTTTCTGTAGGTAAAGCCTTTTCCTAATATCCAACCTAAACCTCCCCAGACACAGCTTCAGGCCATTCCCTCAGGTCCTGTCACAGGTCACCACAGAGTAGGAAGAGATCCTCCTCTTCCCCTCAAAAGGATGTTGAAAACTGCAATGAGGTCTCCCCTCAGTCTCCTCTTCTTCAGGCTAAATGGACCAAGTGACCTCAGCTGCTCCTCATATGGCTTCCCCTCCAGGCCCTTCACCATCCTAGTGGCTCTCCTTTGGACACTCTCTAACAGTGCAATATCTTTTTTAAGTTGTGGCACCCAAAACTTGACACAATATTCAAGGTGAGGCTGCCCCAGTGCAGAGCAGGATAAACCCCTCCCTTGCCCTGCTGGCAATGCCGTGCCTGATGCCCTCCAAGCTGCCAGGGCACTGCTGACTCATATTCATCTTTCCTTTTCAGAGCCCACAGGTCTTTTTCCACAGTATTGCTCGCCATCTTCTTGTTCCCCAGTCTACCACACTGTAGACCCAGGTGAGAAACAAGGAAGCTATTTACAAGATGCAAATGTTTGTTACAGCTTGCATGTGTCAAAAACTAAGTTACTAGGGAGACATGAAGTGCCATCACGATACTCAGACAAATTCACTATAGAAATGTAAGATCTGTGGGTCTTTCAAACTGCCTGCAGTTGTTCCCTTCTGTGTCTTGGCAGGAAAATAGAAGTATTCATTAAAAAACAAAAAACAAAACAAACAACCAAAAAAACCCAACCAACCAAAAAAACAAAAACAAAAACAAAAAAACCCCAACTTTTCTCTGAGGAAAAGTCTTCAGAAGTCCCAGGTACTGATTGCACATTGAAGCCAAAGGAACAATAGCATTACATTGGTTAATTGATTTGTATATACGCACTTACGATAAGTTTTATTGTGACCTGTGTGAGCGTATCTTTACCTCTCAAAGATTTGTTTTTACAAGTCTTCACAAAAGTGCATTTTTTACTGTTAATTGACCTATTTTGATGATATTGAGAAGGGATATGTCTGCAAATGTATATTACTCTAAAAGCAGAAGCAGAGTATTCAGCTTGTGCTTATTTATCACAAGGTGATGGGTGTATTCCTCATGATATTTAAAAAACCCCCTCAAAATACAGGAGGTTGGGATGTCTTTTTTGTTTTAAATAGCAAAATAGTTAGCAAAATAGTCTTCTGTATTAATAATTAATATCTGCAGTTAACACAGCTGTGCAGTAATTACTCTTCCTAGCTATATCCTGATGGACAGCATTCCTACTAGAGCATTTTCCCAAACACTACATGAAAGAAATTTTTTGAAAGCTTATTTGATATAGTGGAAGCCCTAGCAGCCACGTATGCTTAAGTTGGTAGAACACTGGCATTTCTTAATCAGCCTGCTAGAATTTAATTGTTTCAACTCACGCTATAGTGACCAACATTATCCCAGGTTAAAGTAAAAATATTTTGGCTTAAATATTATATGCACCACACTACACAATGTCTCCGTGAATGATAACTTGCCAGGACCTCTTAGGAATTCTATTAGATGTCCTTATTTGGAAGCCAGGAACAGATATAGGAAATGCAACAATTATGAGCTTATTTCACTGATTCACACACAAAATATTAATAAAACATTTGCAGTGATGTGTAAATTTGCTCTACCTAATCATATTCCTATCACAATTAGGGATTTAGAAACAAGATATTCAAAACAATTACAGAACCCTTATTTGTTAAATGTACTTTGCTAAAAATTTTTAAATTTAATTTTAAAATTATCAGATATTTAATGCCGTAGACTGGTGTTTGGAAAGAGATTCTGCAGATGAAGAGAAGAGCACCAAATAGTAAATGAAACTTCAGTCAAACAATCAAGTCTTTTTCAAATCATTAAGATTTAGAAATCACTCATCTCTCTTAACTAAAGTCAAATAAATGATTAGACACTGCTACTGGTAACTAAAGCATCTGATCCTGTGATAAAGAATTGCTGAAGCAATTACATGATAGACCTAATATGTAGCAAATTACTAAGATCCACTATAAATGATAACATGGCTAGCCAAAGCTAATAATTCATTGTTATGTACTACAAGCATTTTTATTGTCATGAGACCAGGAATCTGAGAAAGAATTCCTCTGAAAGGTATGAAAACAGCATCACAACTTGGATTATCAAGGGAACTGGTGAAAGAACTTGCCAAACCACTCCCAAGCATCTACCAGCAATCCTGATTAACTGGTGAAGCTCCAGTGGCCTGGAAATTGGCAAATCTAACACCCATTTGCAAGAAGGCTAAGAAGGATGGTCTGAGGAACTACGGGCCTGTCAGCCTAACCTTGGTTCTGGGGAACATTATGGAAGACATCATCCTGAGTGCCATCACAGGGCACATGCAGGACAACCAGAGCATCAAGCTCAGCCAGCATAGATTTATGAAAGGCAGGTCCTGCTTGACCAACTTAATTTTCTTCTATGATAAGGTGACAACTTGGTAGATGAGGGGAGGGCTGTGGTCTGTCTGGACTTCAGTAAAGCGTTTGATACTGTTTCCCACAGCGTCCTCCTAAAAAAACTGGCTGCTGGCTAGCTGGATGTGTATTCTCTTTGATGGGTAAAAAACTGGCTGGATGGGCCAGGCCCAGAGAGTTGCAATGAATGGATTTAAATTCAGTTGGTGGCCAGTCTCCAGCTGTGTTTCCCAGGACTCAGTTTCCATGCCAGTCCTATTTAACATCTTTGTTGATGGTCTGGGTATAGGGATTGAAGGTCCCCTCAGTAAATTTGCAGACAACACTAAACTGGGTAAGAGTGTTGTTCTGCTCACGAATGGAGGGCTGTGCAGAGAGACCTGGACAGACTCGATCAGTGGGCTGAGGACAGCTTCATGAGGTTCAAAAAGGCAAAATCCTGGGTCTTGCATTACAACAACCCCATGCAACGCTACAGGCTGGGGAAGGACTAGCTTGAGAGCTGTTCAGCAGAAAGGGACCTGTGGGTTCTGGCCTGAACACAAGCCAGCATGTGCCCAGCTGGCTAAGAAGGCCAATGACATCCTGGCTTGTATCAGGAATAGTGTGGCCAGCAGGACCAGAGAAGTGGCTTCCACCTCTACTCAGCACTGGTAAGGTCACACCTGGAGTTCTGCATTCAGTTTTGGGCCCCTCACTCTAAAAAGGACATTGAGGAGCTGCAGCATGTCCAGCAAAGAGCAACAAGGCTCATGAAAGGACTAGAGAAGGTTTTATGGGGACCAGCTGAGGGAGCTGGGTTTCTTTAGCCTCAGAAGAGGAGCCTCAGGGGAGAACCTCATCACTCTCTACAACCACCTGAAAGGGGCTGTGGTGATGTGGGGCTGGCCTCTTATACCATGACTGCAGTGAGAGGACCAGAGGAAATGACCTTAAACTGAGACAGTGGAGATTCAGATTAAATATTAGAAAAAATGTTTTCACCATTCGGGTGGTCAGGTACTGGAATATGTTGCCAAGGGAGGTGGAGGAGTCACTATTCCTGAAACATTTAAGACGTATCCGGATCTGGCACTGGGTGATGTGGTTTAGGGGTTATAGTGAAAGTGCTGGGTAGATGGCTGGACTTTAAAGATCTTAAAGGTCTCTTCCAACCTTGAAAATTCTGATTATCTGTGATTACTCTATGATTATGCTCTGTAACTATAATAAAAGAACTAGAAGCAAATAAAACATTCTGGTTTTGTACAAGTAGAGCATTTCTTCATCAGGGTGATGTGACTGTATTAGAAACAAGTGAAGATATTTAAGTAATTGTTATTAATAACCTGGAAGGCCATATAAAACAGATGAATCAGAGAAATTCTGTGACAGCTGCTTAATCAAATCAAAACATTTCAAGTGTCCCAGAGATTTACTAATGTGAATAAATTTACCTTTGTTCAGAAGATACTAGGTATTCCTTCCTTGAGTGGCCCTGCTCATACTTGCAGAAAGCGAGAAGCAGTGAGTCTCTGTTATAGAAAAGGGACTCAAAATGTTGGATCTGTTTGTAATAGGGCACCCAGTGAATGAAATTTTGTTCTCCTGATTCTGTGAACTGGATGCTCAGCCCTGACCATTTATGGGCCAATGAGTTCTAAACAAAATAAAACTCTTCAATCACAAAACCTCAGCCTTCTTCATGACAAGGTAAGTGTCTTCTCTTTGTTTACAAGAGGTACTTTTCTCCCAAGAGACCACTACCAGGATTTACTTCTTTGTCTTAAAAAGACAGACACTGTTTTTTACCTAAAAGATTAGGTTTTTGTGTGGGTTTTTGTTTGTTGTTTTTAAGGTTTTTGTGGTTTTTTTAGGTTACTGATTTTCAAGTAATGATACAAAATATACAGGTCTGCCGCTAACTTTTTCATTGTGCTTCCTGTAGAGAGGAAGAACTGAAAAGTGTGGTTGGCAGTAGTTCTGTTTCCAAGCCAAATTCTCTCAAAGCTGGAAGAAAGACAAGTACATCATTTCCGTCAGAAGCTACTCTTCCATGCCCTTTTCGAGTCATCATCTTTCTCCCAAACCATCTGTTTTCTCTTCTTTGCTCTACTTGTGAATTTTGCCCCTCCCTTAAAATTAAACCTACCTCTAAAGCCTCCTGCCCACAGCTTCACTTTCCATCTTTCTCTTCCTATCTACACAACTCTCAATCTCTCAGACCAGTTCAGACCCAAAGAACAATTTCTCATCATCTTTATTTACCAGTGGTGCCAACAAGGCATCCTTTTCTGCATTGCCTACTCCATGACTCTGCTTCATCAAGTTCCCTCTTCATGGTCCCCATGCTCCAGAGCTTACCATTTCTTGATGTATGATGTTAATAAATCTCATTCTTTGACTTCTGTAATCAAGCACTCAAATGACCTCCAATATCTTGCCAGATCTCTAAGAGTGCTGGTTATCAAAATGTTGCTAGTTATAGACTTCTTCACACCCTCTGCTCCAGTACAAATACCTCCACTGATACAGCATTCATAACCTGCTCAAAATCACAGAATTACAAATTGACAATTTTTGCCTCTAGTTAATTCCATCAAATAGGAAGACAGGACTTCAACTCTGCAGAAAGATTTATATGTCCCCCCGTGTTCTACTGACCCCGTTGCTGCTGAGATATTTAACAAGTTAAGCCTCACAACCAAGGCAATTATGATACTAAATTAGCTGCATTTTACCACACTGCACAGTACAGTTTCCTTAAATTCTATATTCCCAAACTCACTTCTACCTTTTTCCTTGTGGCACTTCTCAGTAGCACAGACATGCCAGAGGCACTCTGGGGAATCGTAAACGAAAAGTGAATAGTGAAAGTAAACTATGCTGTGAAAAACAACAGTAAGGTTGACAGAGACTGCTCATTTGAGTACTAAAATGATTTGTCGGATGAGCAGTTTCAGAAGAAAACATAATTTTATTCCATGGAACTCTACCCCAGGTGTTTGCACACTGAAACACATCTAACAAGTATAAAAAAGGTTTGCTAAGTGTTGGTTATATGGCCTGGAAATTCCAGTTACAGTATAAACCTGTTTATTAAGTAATTCATTCTGTGTTTGGAATGTTCTCACTGTAATTTTTATTAACCTTTAGAGTATGCTTTGTGTTTCTCCTTTTTAAGGGGACCATGGAGTGAGTCAGAAAGTTTTTTGCAACCATATTGCCCATAGGTCCATTCTGATCTGATCAATTTAGCTGTAACTACAAGGTTGTTTCTCTGCAAAACAGAGAAAGTCTAGCTCACCAGACAGTGAGAATTCATGGTTCCAGCTTTTAAATATTTACTGCATCCAAAATTGAGTGATTGAAGTACTATGGAAACAGCAAAAACAATTTCAAATAAAATAACTATAATGAAGATATAGATAATCACTGCAGGGCTGAAAGGTGACACTTGCAGTTTTCATATCAACTCTCTTCCTAAACCTTTCCTGATCTTTAAGAACAGAGGGAAGACTTCCAGCAATGTTTGACAGAAAAATAAATGCAAATCAGCTTCTTTATCTTCTTACCTCTCAGGGTCCTAATATTTGTGGGGGAAGGAAACAATCATTTCAAAATGTGCATATTTTTGAGTTTTAACACTTACTTGAGCCGGCAGTATTCCTCTGACCAGGGCTTCGCTATAATCCCTATGTCTCACTGTGAATGTAGACCAAAACTAATTTTCTGTTCTTCCTGAAAGAAGAACAGCTTGTTCTGTATTCCCAAGCTTCAATGAAAACTGGTTTCCCAGAGGCATACTCATTGCCTTAAGTAAGGGCTCTACATCCTATTAACTTACTCAGTGCTGACAAACATCTCGTACAAAGGATATGGCACCAACAACGTGGGGCATGACCACACCTGGATTGAAGGCCTGGTTTTAAGGTTAGCCTAAACATGATCTAGTAGGAAGAAAGGTTTTGGTTTGGGTTTTTTTTTTTTTTTTTCAAAACCTATTACAGGTTACAGTGTTCATTTCTGATACAGTTTGGAAGCGGCATCAACAGTACCCGTATACCTCACAGAGGCTGACTGCAGTTAAATTAATCAGTGTTTGTCACTTGTTTGACTGGGAGGTGCTTTCTATGTCTTTTTTTCCTAAATTTTATTTTGCAGTATTTTTCTAAGGGTGTGAGGAAAATCATGCTTCCCTTTAAAATAGTATGAATCATACACTAGAAGAAGACTGTGTAGTCTATTTGTTCTAGTTCAATTAAATTAATTTTGCTAGGCAAGAAAGGGAAGGAAGTTATATGTAAAAGATACAAGTATACAAAATCAAACAGTTAAAAAACCAGATTATATTGCACTAGAGAAGGAGTAATGCACTTAACACTGATAATTTGGCAAACTGTAGAAATTGGAGCCAAATTCCATCAAACATCCTTCATATTCTGCAAACAGCATGAAATCCTCTCTAAATTCTCGAACAGATTCATTGCATTGCTACAATCAGCTGCCTAATCCACATGCAGATTTCTATTTCCACAATACATTAAATACAATATGCTTAGCAATAAGGCAAGCCTTTTAACAAGATAATTCTTTTAACAAGAATTACTTTTTCATTTTACTTAAGAGACAAGACGCTTTCCATGTCTTGTGAGGCTCAAAATTACCACTCTTAAGGAGAGTATTCCACTGCATTCAAACACTCCCCCTCAAGAGACAGTTTATTAACACAACCCAAAAAGCTCTCTTATACCCCATAGGTATAAGGCACATTGCAGTCCCTAATCCTAGCCTTCAGTAAAACCATGGATATTTATGACTTTTATGTGAATTAAGTCAAGCCCTGTATCCCATAACAGCTGTGTCATGATATGATATGATATATCCACTGCCACTTTACATTATCAGCTTCATAGCCTGGGCCTCTCCAGCACTTCACTCTTCATTGGGCTGCTTAAGACAGGGGTAGATTTTATAAATCACAAGGAATAGATGTAGGCACTAAGCTTCAAGCAGAAAATAAATGAATATACAAAAATTTGGTCTGAATTTGGTTTTGCCTCATTAGCTGATCACGCCAACAGCATTCTTATTTGCAAACATTTCCAGTTATGCAATTGAAACACACTGAAATTCACCCCAGCTTGTACGAACAAAAGCATCTGAACTGACAGAAACACACAACTCCCCTCTCGGTGAGGCTGACTTGAAGGTCTTTGGCTCTGTGTATTAAAGGTGAAGTTGACAAATTGGGCTGAAAACCAAAGTTTTCTGTATTCAGTGACCTCCTACAGACAGATTCTCTAAATGTGAATATGATTAACTGTATTTTACATCACATTCTTGGTTTCAAAGACCTACATAAACAGTCTTCTCCCTTGCCAGCTGTAACAATCAAATGTAACAAAACCAATCCCAATCGCATCCCAAATTCACACACTGTTACAGAAAGGAGTACTTCCTCGAGATCTGTTCATAACAAAATACTGCATTACGGGCTGCAATTGCAGAAAAGGAACTAAAAAATTATTGTTTTATTAAATGGCTGTCACAAGCCTCCTGGGACTTCTGAGTTAATTGGGCAATTTGGAATTTGTAACCAAAAAGTGTGATGGGTAGTGCAAGCTGTGGAAATATCAAATAAGTTTCTTCTACAAACAGCCACCAGCTTTACTGATGGTGGCTTTACTATGGGCACTCTGAGTGCCATTTGTGACTTGCCACTTCTTCAGTCCACAACATATTCTTCCCAACTGTCTGAACCAGCATCCCAAGCAATGTCTGAAAATGAAAATATCTTCCACTCAGATATCAAGTCTTGGCTTAAATAACTTAATTTCCCATGCCAATTTGTTCCAATGTTTAGTTTCTATCCCTGTTAAAAAATTAATTCCTTAACCACGTCACAGAACAACCTGAGCATTTGAAAAAGAATGTATATGTATACTTAAAATGGTTTCAGACACTGGTCTGATGTGAGCACTGAATTAAACAGTCTCTTTTCGTATCTTCCCATTTTCATCAAATATTTTAAAAAATAGCAACGAAGTTGCTGTATTAACATCCCCCATCTGTGCCTGGGAGCTATGAGGAAAGAGACTCTGGCTGTGCAAGGTGACACGCATGCGTGTGACAGGCAGCAAACATTCTCAGAGTCCCCATCCTAACAGGGAAAGCAGGCAAGGGGTGACAAAACATGATGATACTCATTTAGGAGTATCTTTCTTTGATGGATAAACATACCATTGCTTTTCTCTCCTCAGAGACCATATAGGCCATTATTCCCTTAGAGGGGAGCAAAGGAGGAGACCCTTCCCCAGCCTGACACACTTCAGGGCTCAGGCTGAAAGCAGGACTTTAGTTAAGATCTGTAAAATGCATAGCATTACAAAAAGTACCTATATAAAACATCTACTTACCGTTAATTGCACCAAAAGGTTAGTGTAATGAAACGATTCATATCCCTGAGAAATATAACAGAGGCCTTTTTTTTTTTTATCTTTTTAAATTTGGTCATGTTTTCATCTTTTTTCCTTAAGAAATTTGGGTTCAGAACATCACACTACAACCAGGACTCTAGCATAAAACAAACATCTTTTCTGTGCCCAAATACAGTGTTGCACTAGAACAAGTTCTGATTGTTGTAGAAAGCCTATTTCTAAGTTCAAGATCAATTGATGACTTCAGTTAATAACTCAGTTAAAACTGATTGTTCATGCATGCACATACACATTCAGAATCAAATGTCTCCTAAATGACCTCAGAATGTCTAATATTAGAAAAACTGTTTTTTTCTTCCTCTAGAGTAAGTGTAGGTCTCACAAGATGCAACTTTTAAAAATATACTCAAACTTCATATTAAAAAGAAATAAAAAAGGAAAGATAAAAGGACAAGAAAGTCACAGAATTCAATGATTTAAGAAAAACCATCCACAAACTCATGTACTTCAAAGGCTAATGAAAGATATGTTTGTCTCAATTAAATGAAATCAAAGTAATTCTGTTGTGAGCAACTTGAAAGGTTGAATGCTACAAAGCACAAGCTGAATATGATCATCAAGGTTACAGTATTATATGCTGTGAAATAAAGCTATAAAATACATTGACATGAGCTTCCATCCCTCCTTCAGAGTTTCAGTAATCACAGAATAATTACATGAAGAAACATTAATGTCAATCCTCATTTCTTTAGCCACTTGAAATAAAATTAGTTTCAACTAGAAAAGGGGGAAACCACTCATGCATAAAAAATAAAAGAGAGGCTACAAGAATATTTTTTATTATGGGGATGTTGGCTACAGGTATAAAATATTTCAGAGCTCTATGTTAATCACCTAACCACAGACAGAAGAAAAAATAGAGGACTTAATACTGAAGCCTTCAAAAATTAAAAATGTTCACATGCATTTGTAAATCAGGACTTTCAATGAGACCATTCAGAGAAACCAGCTGATGCAATCACCTGACCATAAACACAACCCCTAAAAATCAGAGGGCAAAATATTTCCACTGTGTCTTGGCAACACAAATGAACATTTTTGTGAAAATACCTTCCGTTAAGAAGCCAATCACTCATCTAAATCCAGGCAAAATCCTCACTGTGCACTTCCTTCTCCTGAAATTATTAGGATGCAAGAGTGGTTGAATCTCCCATGACAGCTAAGATGCATCCCTTTAATGGACAACTACAAGATACTCAAATTATTGGGGAAAAAGGCTGCAGAAGAACTTATGTAAAACTGCATTTAAAATCTCTTTTACAGAGACTTCTAAATGATAAATAGCAGAGCAACAGTTAATTCTTTCACAGAGTGAAAAAAAGAATAAATCACCTAGCTTGAAATTTATTATTCTCTGGTAGAACACTGTACTGCTGGCATATTACCCAAATGCTGAAGCATGCCTGCCAGGTGCTTCTTAGAGTTATTCATTTTAATGGAATTAAACATAAGAATGATCACTAAATGTATCTTTTCTCTGATTAATCTCTACAACACCTGTTGCCATGGCTCTTTGTTAGAGACAGTAGTGTAAATCTCCAAACAATGCTGGGGAAAAACACCCCATAATTAAAAACAAAGCAAAACAACTGACTTAGATGGCCACTAGGTAAGAAGTTTCCAGTGTTTCTTGAAGATCTCTGTTGCCCAAGCACTGATGGGCTGCCCAGGTAATGTAATTTTTGAAGTAGGAAGCCTTGAAAGGAAGACATCTTGCAGCAAGGCACATAAAGGGGTTGGTTCTGATTTCACATCTGCATGGGATCTAGAGTAACTCTCCTGAATGCTGTGGAGCCTGCATGTAGAATTCTACACTTTCTCAGTGTGTTGGTGGGCCATTCCAATATTATTGTACTCTAAAGGAATTCTTCAGCCTCAGCCACAAGCGTATGAGCTGTGTCCCCACAACTTCCTTCAAACAGAAAACATCAGAGTCTTAATGAATGAACTTTCTGCAATATAATCTTCTTCCTCTGAACACTTTCCTGGGACTCAACAAGTGCTTTAAAGGAAAATGCTAAGTTGATGTGCAGGTCAGCATGTTGGCTCTCCTTGTCTTTTCTGTTTTAGAAGTCTTTGAAAGACAAATCTAACAGATTCACTGCATAAACTGCAATTGAAATAGTTCTCTCGTCAAAAGTAATTGGAAAGCCAGAATTTAATCTTTGGTATATCTGTTGTTTTATATATACATGTGAGGCTTCTTTTATAAATGCTTCTAGACAGGGCTTAATATGTAATGCAGTCATACAAATTTCTAGCATAACTCTGTCCGAAGATTTGGCTAGAGCTACACTTTAAATTCATATTTCAATTCTATCACCTTGTTTGGTTCAACTGAATGATCTTGACAGCTTTGCAGATTTAATTTCTTGAGCTCCCGTTCCTTCAGAGAAGAATAAAAATCGTAAGGGATTCATTCCTCCCCTATGCTCACACCTTCCCACCAGTGTAAGTGCAGGCTAAGTTTGCCTTTTAAGTGAGGGATTATGCCTTATGCTTTAAACTAGTGAGAGAGCTGTGGGGTGCAGTGGGGTGCAAGCTGTGAGGGATGCTCCATCCCATCAAGCACTGTACATTCGACTCGGGCATAGATCTGTGCATTCTGCTGCTGCTGACTGAAGTAGGAAGCATCATTTATTACTCAAACAAAGAGCGAATCTTCAAGGTAGACAACTTTGGACAATTAATTTCTGCATGTGAGCCACTCCATCTCACCAAACAAAAGCAAAAAACAGCCTCTAAAATAGATTCATAAAGCAATTGCCAACTCTGTGTGTTGGTGAAACACTGCTTTTAATGTTTACTTACATTGCTGGAGTAGCCATTGATTTTTCATGGAATACAGTAATTACATTCTACCCAAAAGTTTTAACACTGCACATCTTAATTATTTACAACATAATGTGTTTAATGGTGCACTGTATTACTTACTTTGGGTAATATATCTCAAACATTATGATACATCAAGCCAGGCAATAAAATTATTATGCAGACAGAGACAGCTTTACACTTATCCTTCATTGCTGATGTCCCTACTTGTCTTCTAAGCCTGTGAGTAATTCCCCTCTTTAATTTAGTCAGCTGCCTGGAGGGTTTTCTAGAAAAGTTTCTGATGATCTCAAACTTAACTGAATATGAAATGGAAAGTACATGCCATTCAATTTAGGTTTAACAGTTTATTACTGAGATGCTGGTCCTTTGATGGACCATCTTGCATTAGCAAACACCTAAAAAATTTAAACCTTCTGGCTAAAAACAGAAATAAAAATTATAGATTCCACTAACATGATGGCCTAGCAATTTCTTTTCTCCTTCAGTAATTTAAATTTGTCTTTCTCCTTCGGTAATCTAAATTTGTAGATGGTACTGTATTAAAAAAAAAAAAAAAAGAAATATTTATTTCTAGTTAATATATAAGACATCTCTATATCATATATTCCTACAACAACAAGGTGTTACTGTACAGAAAACCCCACAAAATTTTAGAATACTCAAACAAAAACATATTTAAGATGGGAGTTGGGGCTCAAAACTGACAAGTCAGAGAGATAATGCCTTCTAGAAATGCAATTTTTAAAACCACTGAAATGCCAAGGATTTAAACTCAGCCTTTCTAATACAATGCCTTAACAATTCACGAATTTCATGTTCTGAAAAAAGGAATAGTGAGCTGAGGCTACTCTATGCTTTGGACATCTTTTCCCTCCTCACTAAACCCATACCACTCTCCACTCTGTCTCATGCTACTCCAGTATTTCTCAGGCAAGTAGCACTCCCCAAATAAGAGGTGTGTGCATGCATGGTGGTGGCAGTGTGCCCAAAACATGAACTATGTGAATGGGCACACTGCTTGGATATGAAGAATTTATTGAATCAAACTTATCCCAGCTGTCCAAACGTGCCAGTCCTCACTGGAAAACATGGAAGCTACAGTGACATTACATATTTCCTACAGGAGCCTGGAGGGGATATGGTCATCACACAACAGGAAAGAAGCTAAGAGGGAATTTTAAATATATTATGTGTATTTGATGGATATAGATTACACTTTATATGTATCAATTCTAAGCAACGTGGAAAAGAGAGAGAGAGAGAGAAAGAAAGAAAGAGAAAGAAAGAGAGAGAGAAAGAAAGAAAGAGAGAGAAAGAGAACAAAAGAGAGAGAGAGAAAGAGAGAGAGAAAGAGAGAGAGAAAGAGAGAGAAAAGAGAAAGAGAGAAAGAGAGAGAGAAAGAGAGAGAGAAAGAGAGAGAGAAAGAGAGAGAGAAAGAGAGAAAGAGAGAAAGAGAGAAAGAGAGAAAGAGAGAAAGAGAGAAAGAGAGAAAGAAAGAGAGAAAGAGAGAAAGAGAGAAAGAGAGAAAGAGAGAAAGAGAAGAGAGAAAGAGAGAAAGAGAGAAAGAGAGAAAGAGAGAAAGAGAGAAAGAGAGAAAGAGAGAAAGAGAGAAAGAGAGAAAGAGAGAAAGAGAGAAAGAGAGAAAGAGAGAAAGAGAGAAAGAGAGAAAGAGAGAAAGAGAGAGAGAAAGAAAGAAAGAAATTCCTCATCTGAAATAAAATGTTTCCCTGATCATACTCCCAGGTTATGCAGCCTATATACTTTAACTTTCAATAGGCTGCATTAATACAATCATGATTTTCGTCCTAAAAATCAAAGGAAAGAAAACCCTTCAAAGAGAGGAAAAATACCTGATATATCATCAGCTTTCTGGAAGCCCTGACTGGCTTTCTTGAGTGTTTTAAGTCTAGCCATACTTAACCACTCTCTAAAACCAGAACATAAAATTCCTGAAGAGCTTCGCTGTTTATGGAGAAGTAAAAGGATTAGATTTTCACAGCAGGAAACTAGATCTGGTAAGAAATGTATAGAAAAAGACTTGTCCTGTAATAGGCATTAAACGGAAGAAACAACAGATACATTGCTTACTGTGTTTAAATCGACACCAAACAGTACTCCTGCATTCATTTAAAAATACCAATTTAAAATGAAAAGCAGTATAAAACATTGACAGAGTTTCTCTGGGGTGTTCTCTGATAGCACTAATTCTCCCTCCTCATTTAAAAGAAGTAGAAGCTGGAATGTTATGCAAGCACAAATCATGCTGAAATACCAGGCAGAGGATGGGATGTAACTGGTGACCCAGAGTGACAGCCATGGCTGCTCTTCAATCCAATGTAAAACAGACAGGGTACCTGTGTGGGCTACAGTGGTGAGGTATCTAATTTGTGTTACTGGAGGTCACTTCTTTCCATTACTTCAGTGGGCTCCAGGTTGGATTTGTGACAGAAAAATTATGGCAAGGTGGACAATGATTGTCTATTGTGTAATGATTGTGTTCAGTTCTACACATGTATGTGTCAAAAGGAGAGACATGGGTGTGTGCGATCTCACACACTTCCTAAATCTCACAGGAGCTCCCAGGGGCTCAGACAATCAGTGATCCCATCTTGTTCAACCAGTTTGCCTCCACCTTTAGCCTTATCTTTCCTCTTCTTCCCTGTTGCCAAAGGGGAAGGAAACAAGGTGATGCCATTCCTCACCTTCTTCTACATTGCCATGATATCCCAGCACCCAGTGCTGCTGGAGACAAGGGCAGAGGGGAGTACAGAGCAGGGTTGGATGGCCAGACAGTGGGAACAGCATTGCCTGCTCTAGAAATGAGACAATTGCCTTGGGCTTAGTGCTTGAAGTGCTGAATGAAAATGCTTGGAAACCTATTCTGTTGCTAAGCCAAAACTGAATTTTGGCTATTTGGTTTAAGAGTCTTAAATCACTCCTGTCTTAAACTGATACTAGTATAGGAAAAAGGAAATAAAGTAGGTATGTTTGTGGGGGGGAGCACATCAGCTAGGGTTATTACCTTTTCAAGACAAGTAACAAATTCTGAGAGAAAAATGAAAAAGCCTTATAAGGAACAGAAAAAATACAAGATCTATGAATCAAAGGGAGAATCACAAAGCCAGTAATCAGCCAGGACAAGAATTCAATTATACTTGCCTTTCATATAGTTTCTAATTGCTAAGGATCTCTGTTGAAGCAAAGCATGAAGCACTCTGATCTCAGAAGTATAAATTCATGCTCTGATAAATAAAACACCTCTGGAAGAGAAAAGAGAGGAGAATTTCAAGAAAAGTTTAAAGGGAAATAATTATTCCTTTTTGCAAGGTATGTTAAATAGGACCTCTAAAAGCGGCCCGTGATTGGCATGGTTAGATCTGCCCCCCTCCAAAGAGAGATGTGGCATTGGAGGTATAAAGGTAAAAAAGATACTGAGTGCAGGTGGAAACATCCTGGGGTAGAAAAGGAAATTTTTCTGCACTGTACAGCATAGTGTGAAGATTGCTAAGCTTAAGATTGTAAATCTGCCCTATACTCAATGTCCCAGATCAGACAGAGCAATGACTCTACTGGGCATTCACTGCCCTGACTCCTTTCCCATTCGCCTTTCCACGCATTAAAGTCTGTCCTCCCTTAGCTGGTCAAGACCGCAAGCTCCACAACGCTGCCATAAAAAGAGATACAAAGCTTGGCCATGAGCAGTATTTTACCTGAGACAGTGGTAAACACCAGTACAGGTCAGATTTGGGGCAGGCTTGTTTAACTCTGTGCTGTTTCTACCTTCTTAGCTTCAAGAATGTAATTCCATGGCAATAAAGAAAGATTAATCACTTTTTTCTTTTTTCTTTAAGCATGTATTTTGGTTACTTAGGAGAACATGAAACCTACCCTGAGCAGTAGCACTGCTAAGCCACCACAGCTAATTTTTCTCTTTCCCTCCCTTCCCTCAGAAGGAAAGCTGACAGCAACTTACAGCAACTTCTGGGAGGAAAACTCATTCTCTGCTCTCCTGGGGCTGTCAAAATTTGTTGAAATCTCAGATTTTTTCCATTGGAATGTGTCTTCTAGGAATGAGCTTTGTTGCTGGACTGGTTAGCAATTAAGATCTGACATGTTAATGACAGTAAATCCCTGTTGTCTGCAGATATTTCTAGTTTTCAATATTTTTTTCATTATATCAGTGGTAGAAACCTTGCCCTCACTGGCTGAATTCTTCAATCCTTCTCCCATCCACCTCCATCTACCCTATAGAACTCCTGAAATTTTCCTTGGGGTGCAAAAGAGATTGCATTTGCTTTGTGCCTTTGAGGGTCAGACAAAGATTTAAAAGGTTTAAGCAAAGTTACAAGGGAAAATGTAATGGTTTTTGGAACTTTTAAAACAATTTACCTTTATATACTTCATTCTGAGCTTAGCTCAGAGACTACCCTTTCACAGTCAATCTGTCCCAGCCATCTCTCAATACACTGCAAACAAGATTAAGCTTTTGTTAGTGTCTCAAAGTCAATCAGGGTCATCTGCAGCAGGCAAGGATTGAAGGTGTTTTTTACTTGCTCCTTATCCTTTGGTGATAAGGTTCATTCCTTTTGAGCTACATTCCAAATTGGGGGAAATATCTTTTTCTCACATGTCTTGGCAAACTTTGGAGACTTATTCTCTGCTTTTAGAGCCACTGACTGTGAAAAAGTATTTTGTCTGTGGAACCTAACTTTGAAATATTTTCAGTCTTTTAACATCAGCAATGTATACAGCTCATTTATAGCTATTCTACCACAAACATCTATTCAGCTCTCAACTTTCAGGAGGTTATTTCCATTTCTTGATATTATATTAATTTCACTAATATTGCTGCTCTTTGTCGCTTTTTTTCCTTAGGTTGGTTGGGGTTTTTATTTTAAAGGACTGTGGTTTGTGTTTCGGGTCTAGAGCTCATCCACTGTGTTTGGTACATTCCTTGAAAAGAATTCCTGTAGAGACAGGCTCATAAAGGAGATAACTGAAGTCTGCAAAGATAATGGTTTGCATTTCAAAGGGATGTTCAGCTGAAAAATATTTAATCCCCTGTTCTGAACAAATGTTTCAGGGATGGGTCTTCATTGCACAAGCACTTCACCATCTGTCAAGGCTTGAGAAGCCAGACAAAATACTGATCGCTTGTGTGTACCGAGGAGCACTAGCTAGAGATTCACTTCTCTCATCACACACACTTTTGCCATGGTGGCTTTTGTTCACTGCTCAATATCTCAGCTTATTTCAGTTCTGTCAACACTTGGCATCAGCGGTCCAGGGCCAGTGAGATGCTACCATACTAAACTGAAGAAGGAACAAATCTCCTAGCCTAGTATCAAGCTGAACATCAAGTATCAAGCAAGTATCTAGCAAGTATCAAGACCAGCTAAAACTGGTCAAGTTATCTTGAAGTTTCTGCAAGTTAACTGCAAGTTATCTTGAAGTTTCGTCCCTTGCTGACTCTTCTTGCATGGACATTAGGAAAGTGGTCATCCCACACCTAAGTGCAGGGACTGCCACCTTGGCGTCAGGACAGAAAGGTCCAGTGAAAGAAATGATGTTTCCATCTAGAGTCCTTCATGAGTGAAATCAAACTTAGGTGATTAAATGTCTGATAAAAATCTGGTGTGCTCTCTGACCCTGCTAGGAGCTGCTCACTTGGTACTCTATTCACTTATTCTATTGGCTTCGGTTGGCCATAAAGTGCAAAAAGCTTTTAGTGTATGAAGTCAAACATTTTTACTATGATATTGCAACCTTAAGCTGAGGGCTCAGCTGCTAGATGTAAAAAGCAAGAAAGAACCAAAGAAGCGTGACAGCAGAAAGACATTCTGTCTGCAAGAGAAAAAGGATGTTAAGGTTTATATCTTGGAAAAGAGTGAATGTTTAGTTTTGCTTTTCTGATCATACACTGAAATTCTCGTTCTTGAGAGGATGAAAGCCTTAAAAATGAACTCTTGCGTGATTTGTGAGATCATTTATTCATTTGGAGACAACCAAAACTATACATAAAATAGACTGATGTTAAAAATACCCCATTCTCCTTTCAGGTGCAGTCCCAACAACAATGTAATTAAAACTCATCACAGACACTCAGAACATATGGGGTGAAATCCACTTATAAACAGCCCCATAACTACATTCATGAAATTCTATGCCTGTCCAAGTAGATCTGAATGCCAGCAATGAAAGTTTAACTCCATAACCCTGCTTTATCGCACAACAAACCACCAAGCCAGATTTGACCTTTGCCACCTCTTTTCTCAGGGCCAACTTCAGTCTTCAAATTGATTTCAACAGGACTGTGGGGAGTAGCTGAACAAAAATGCATAAACCCTCAGTGTTTCAGATAGATTTATAGATTACTGCTAACAAACAGATTGGCATTGGGCTGCTAGGCCTGATGCTGAGGTGCTGAGTAGTGAAAGAAGGCTGTTTGTACCTTCCCATATCTCATAAGAATTTCCTGGAGCTTGAGTATTTGTTATCTCTTTCCTCTTGTGCTTCCATTTCCTCTGCCATTTTCAGCCATAAATTTTGCAGCATCACATCTCAAGTTGTAGTAAGTGAAGCAACATATATAGATAAAATATATGTATGCACACCCACACAAGCATGCATAAACACAAAAAGTATATAAAGCAGTACAGGATAAGCTATAAGCTATAGACCAAAGATTATATCTGGCATTATGACTGTGCCATGCTCTTCACCTCCTGGAGATTTCTTAATTCTGTGATTCCTTTTTGAGCATATGCATACATATGCATGAGTATTTAGAATTAAACAGCAAGGTATTTGCAGCACGTAGGAAAACTGAGGAGCACAAACTATCTGCTTGCAGTTTGGCTTTGATGCAAAGCAAAGGCTGTGCCTCTCGTGCACTGCTGCCAGATAGGAGCTTCCAGAGACTAACTCTGAATCCTGGCAGTAAGATTTGTCAGGTTTTGCAATGCAGGAAACTGCTGACAGAACTGGCTGAATTACTGCACTGCTGCTTCAGATCTCTGTCACTCCCTCCAAGGTCAGCTGTCCACTTTGAAAGAAGGAAAAGATCAAAACAAGTTCAGAGCCAGGCAGAGGTTTGAGCTATCTCTCCTCCACTCACACAAGTGGGACAGCTGGACTATTGCATATATGAGGAGGAATATAGAGTGGAAAGACAGAAGATCTAAGAAGGCATTTCAGAACAGAGCTGCTCTGAAAGGAAGAACACAACTAGTGACAATTTTAGCTTATGGTTATCTTCAGCTTGCATTTCTTCCAGCTGCAGCTAGCAAGTGTATCTGGCCTACAACCACCTCTGCACAAGCAGAAGCCATTTGCAAACATCCTTCTGATGAAGCTGGGAGCACAATGATTCCCATTAAGAGAATGTATTTCAGAAGTCCACTTCTTGTGTGGGCATCTCTTACTATCATCAAGTTTTATACCATCTAGCACAAGGGGAGTCCATGGCTATGGTCCTCCTTCACCTGGAATCTGAAATAATTAAGATGACAGCTTCAAATATTGACAGAGAGTGTTGCCAAAAAGAAATTTGATTAACTGCTCAGGGACATCCATCTTTACTCATTACTCCCTGAAATTGCCCTGTCAGTCAGAGAACACAAGCTTTTCGTGTGGAGGATTTAGAAAAATCAGACTGAGCTGCAACCAAGGGACCTTCTCTGCTCAATTTACAGTTGATATTATTTACAAATCGCTTCCTTCAAGTAACAAAACTACTGTCAGAGAAGAGGACAATGACAGGTTGTCTTTTTACTTCTCTTAATCATTTCAGTAGGAAATAGGAATCTTGAGAAATCTTGAAGCCATTTCACAGCTAAAAAATGCTGCTAACCAAGAATAAAACAAAAGAAAACTTCAAGCCAACCAAAAACCCAAACCAAAACAAAAAACATGTCAAACCAAAACCCTCCTCATCTGTGACTTCTGATAGAAAGAGTTATACCAAACAATAATACCATTAAATAGTTATTCTGCCTCAGCCTGTACTCATATCTGCTGCAATACAAAGAATTAAAACATTCTGGAATCAACTCCTTGCACCAAATTAAGTTCTTCTATAATTCTTCTGTGTAGAATATAATTAATACAGTAAAATAATTCATATCATATAATAAATCAGGCTTCACAATAACATTGTCTTAAAAATGAGGAGAAAAAAAGAAAAAAGAAAGGTAGAGATAGGAAACTTTTTATTATCTCCTCTTTCTTGAACTTATAACTGGACTAAGCCACTGCCTTTGTTAATTTTTTTGTGCAATGTCCATTGTCTGCGGAGCTGATGAATACAGCCCAGCCATAGGAGATTACTACTAATGCACTCCTTTACACAATTCCCAGAGCACAGAAAATGTCACGCACTATATGTAGGCTTTTTATTTGAGCTGCAGAAAGTTGGCAGAGGTGGTCAGATTAAGGTTTTGGAGCAAGTTTCAGCAGTTGTTCTTTTTTAGTCTCTGGAAGTTCCTGTTTAAACTCTCTGTGTCTGGCTACAGACACCTGCAAGGACAGTTCTCTGAGGGAGAACTGAGTCTCACTGCTGTACACACAGGCACAGCTGGAGATGACTTTCCAAAACGCACTTCTGTAAAAGCCAGCCATGATATGTGAACCTGCGAGTGGCAGAAAATTCATCTAAGTGGTTCCCGGCTCTATGCCTCATAGCATGCTGCAGACACACTCTGACTGTGGTTCCAGACACTGCGAGACAGCGCAGTTTAAGACACCAGAGATTTGTTAAGGCTGTTTGGTTACTCATGAAACCAGCATCAGAGTTTTAGTGATGCCATATGATAAGGGGAGGTTTCCTAAAATATTCATAATAGGAGCAGTCAAAGTGAAGCTTATATATGCTTTGGATTCACTAATACTCAGCACAGCCTCCGTAAGAGCATTCAACGAATGGCATAATGACATTTTTTACAGATAAACTTTAAAAAAAATTAAATCTAGATAATTCTTTGCTTGACTTTCTTTGGATAGGTCTAAGTGCTTAAAATATCAAATGAGACTGATTCTTAATGATGATTTTACAGAGAACAATCAAACACCATCTGACATTTAGGATTCTGTTCCCTGAGAAATGAATCCTAAATGAGCACTTTAAAATATTTAAAGGCTTACTTTTTCCCTTGACATTGTCTCTTTCCACAGACATGAGACAAATAGATACTGAAGAACAAATAAGGCTTTGAAACATTGCAAACCTCACCTTGCTACTACATTCCTGTAACTTTCACAAAATGTCAAAAGGATCTTCTTGCCTCCCCATGTTATACTGTTGCCTTTGAAGAAAATAAATGTTAGTTCAAGGATGGTGTTTGAAAGAGAAAACAGTCAGTTATTTTTGGTTTCTCCATTAGTAAAATAGTCACTTGCTGTGAAAGTCTGCACGACAGATATTTACAAAACATAAAGACATACCTTTCTTATCAAAGTTCTAAATTCATAATAGTTTGGGATGCTCCACCACCCATCCCTTGCTCCTACAAAGTGAATCAGAACGTGCATTATTGCAATTAAAGATAACATCCCTTAGGGTTTACATTCCTATGATAAGGGTTTAACCTTTACCTGTCCTGGGAAAAGACAGTTTCTAAAGATGCAGTGCAGGTCTTTTTCTCAAACACACTGACTGACTAGAAGCCTGCAAAAAAACCAGTGGACTCTCTTTGTCAGAGAAATCCGCAGCTCACTGACAGAAATAGCTGACAGAGTCAGTCATATATTACCTCGCCTTACAGAAATACCTCAAGTCTCCCTATTCCAATTAATTGACCAGATACACTCATTGGAATCCAATTTAGTTGACTGGGACTGGTCCTTATTACATTTAAGACGTGGGAAGACACACACTTCACCTAATGTCTTGAGTCAGCCTCAGCCTATGTGTAGTCCATAGGCCACTCTGCCTTTCATTTGAGGTCAAGAGAACCTTAATGAGCTGTAAAGCAATGATCCTTGAATGAGCAAATATGGACTATTAGATATCACAATATTTCTGGAAAAAACCTAAGCAAGATATTTTTGAGAAGTGTTGCATTTCAATATCAAATGGCAAAGCTATTCCAAAGTAGAAAAATAAGCTCTCCCACTTCTGGCACAAATTTTTGGGTCTAGATGTGTAAAGGGAACATCTACAGCTGGCTGTAGGTTGTGGCAGACTCTGACAAACATAAGCCCTGGAGACAGCAGCCTGAATGTGGGAAGTTAGCAGAAAAGTATCAGAGAGGAGTGGGAAGAAAGATATTGAACTTTCTGTCATCCTCCTTACCACAACCTAACTTCTCTGCTGTGGAGCATGGCTTGAAGGTGCAATGCATTTTGAGGTAGTTATAACACTACCAAAAGATATTCCGAGGAAGGGTCCCAAGTGTTTCTGCTTCTCCTAAAAGCTCCACAGGCTTAATGTCCAAAGACTCCTTATTTAAGTGTGAGAAGCTTCTCCATACACCTTTCTATTACTACACTGGAGTTCACACCTAGAAATCAAGACAAAGCAAGACTGAGATCTCTGAGGGCAGTTTAAATTAGAACTGCATAATGAGGAAAGAGTCATTACTTTCCATTTCGAGAAACTGTGTGTATCTCTAACAACTTATTAAGCAAAAATGGGTGCAAGAAGTGACCTTTAAGCTGAGCTAGCTAACATTTAAAAAAGAAAAAAATACTTATATTGGTTCTTACTCTCAGCTTATTTGCTTAATACACGTTAAGTTAGTATCTCTCCATCTGAATGAGCAAGATCTGGGCTTTTCACTACAAATATTTCGCATGAAGGTGAACAAAAAAGCCAGCTCATTTCTCTCTTCTCTAAGAATACCAAGTCTCTCATACCAAGAAACCAGCTTGTGCAGGTCATCAGCAACAGCAAACATTTATAAAAGCACCATCACACTTGGCTGCCACAGGACTAATGTGGCAGGGAGGGGAAATCAAGTCCTGCATGGAGTGTGCAGGGCAGCAGTGCCCATGGCATGATTCACTGACATGATTGAGCAACAGCATTAGAAGGAGAATTAAGTAGGACCTTCAAGTGAATTGGTCAGCTCTAGGGACAGCTTGAAACCACCTGTGCCTCCATGAGCAATTTGAGAAGATCTAGAGCAAACTGTAAAGCTTCTGTCTCTCAACTGCTCTGTCTCCCTGCAAGGTATTTGCACAGTATAAGAATTCTTGACTGACCAGATCTAGACAATGAAAGTAAAATTTCTGTAATGTTTTTAGTGATGACAAGTTTCCCACAGGAGAAAAAGAAAACACATCTTAATTAACAGAGTTGGGGTATTTTTCGTAAGAATACAAGTTTAGTCATACAGAAAATCCAGTAGATGATAAGAGGCCCTAAAAGAGAAACCACCATTCCAAAACACTTCTGATTACATTGCAAACTCATTTTCATTTTTTCAGGTAATGCCTGTGAGCTCCCAAAACTTTGTGAATCTAGTAAAGTCTCAATACTTTCACCATCCAGTCCAGTTTTCAGCTCTGTGAGTCCTGACACCAAAGTCAGAATCAAGAAGGTCATGGCTCCAAGGTCATGGCTCAAACCAGTTGGTCCTCTTAGCCCACCCCCTGCAGAGTACAGAAACCATGAAATGGCTGCAGAGCTCTAGGGTCACCTTTCTCACAAAGAACTGATAGAGGGAGCAGCTTCTTGCCTTACACAATGGCAGCGGGTTTCTCAGGCAGACAAATTCCATCAGACAATTGCAGATACGCTGGTGTTTCCAAAACAAGGTTTTGAAACATGAATTTCTGAAAAGTAATCATTTTGGATTGACTCAGAGCAAAAAACCCCACAAATTCTGAAATGCCAAAATTCCATTTCTTTAACAACACAGAGAAGCCTTGAAACTTGGCAGGAACAGGCTAGTTCATCATCTCTCTACTTGCTGGTGTCTGAAAAAAAACAACAAATTTACTGAGGGGGCATTTCTCTTGAATTTATGGCTGATCTCTCATTTTTGGACACAGCTGGACATTTGCATGTAAGTTTGTGACCATTTTCTTTGCTCACTGCCAAGACAAGTTATTTACACTGCACATAACTTTCATTGCTTGGTGATGCCATCTCTAGAAAAAAAATAATTCTCTGTTTCATAGTTTCACCAGCAGGTTGTATTAGGACATTCTCCATAATCAGATCAGATTCTCCATCCCAAGAACGTGTAGTAAAAAGGCAAAATGATCAACACAAAGTAATCTACTCCCAGAAAACCTCAGAGGTTGTCAGGCAGTCACCAAAAGCATGGTGAATGTCTTAAAGTAGAGATATTTTCAGTCTTTTATAATCATACAGAGCTGATAAAGGCAGTCTTGAGACTTTTTCACAGCAAGGAGCTTATAAAGCAAACTTTAATTTAATTTACTACTGGAGGAGTTTTATATACCAGGGAAAATTAGTCCCAGAGAGATTTTTAAGAGTTAAAAAAAAAAAATCTGTATATACATAAATCTGAATTTTCAGGCAGGAACAACAGGATTTAGATCCATGACTGTCAGATGAAGCAAAGCAACCCACAAAACTCGATTCTATTGCTTCTACCACCACAGGCAGGTGCACGGGATACGGATTTGGTGCGAAACATGCAGGAAAGAATTGTCTGACCCTACGTGCATGCCCCAAGTAAAGGTCTGTTCAGAGTGGACACTAGCTTGGCTTCCTGTAAACTTTGGAGAACTAAAGCGGTTAGATGTCTTAGTCAGTGATGCAATATCGTTCTCTTTCTCCCTCCTGATTTTTAGTTCTGACGTTTCCTGGCTCACATTTAACATGTCCACAACTAATCAAAACTTTATTAAGATATCAAGGAGACAGGTGCAGCCAGAAATTTCAAGGGAGCACATTTTTGCCCATAAATTATTTACAATCCACTCATTATGAAGAAGTAAGCACAGGGCCGTCACAATGAATCCATTTCTCTTAACACAGGACGATTATCCATTATATTTGGAAACAACTTAGTAGCACTGAAGAGGAGACCCAAGGGGACTAAGACTGGAGAATGACCTAACGCTTTTTAATTGCTGAGGCAACAAAGGCTAAATAACTTTGCATTTCTATCAGGTAAAAACAGTGTAGTAAGCCAGCCACAGAAGAAAAAGTAAAACAAAGGATAACTGTAAAGAAATTGGAAAATCACAGGTACGTTTTTGCTACCAAAAGTGGAGAAAACAAAACATATTTAACTGTGAAAGAAAATAAATATTGCATTTTGCAATAAACAACACAAGTTAAAATAGTCTAAGAAATAAGCTGGGACACCAGTAACTAGGATTGTCATTAATCATTGTTTCATTTTCCTGTAAATTTCCAAAGCTTAAGAGCTAAGTTTTCAAAAGCGGGTATCAATCTGAACAGGGCACACAGTGGAGTTTGTGACTCCAGACTCACAACTGCCCTGTCCTGCGTACCTGTGTACATAAAATTCTGAGCCCAAATGGTGAGTCCGTGTGCACACATGCACAATCATGTACCACACAGGACCATTTGTGTGTCTGCTTTGAGATCAGGGTCTGTAGACACTGATAAATAAAAGATTTTTGAAGAACAGATGTCTGTTGGAGGTGACAAAAGGAAAAACAGCAAAGTAGATATAATTTCCTATTTTTGGCTTTGTAAGTTGCATACAGCCAATGTTATTGACAAGTGGCTAATGTAGTTTTCTTTAAATCAAGTATTACATAAAAATAATAGTAATAGAAACTTACACTAGACAGTCTGCTGGTAAGTCTTAAGCCTGCACCGGTTTACCTGAGTTCCCTCAAGAAAAAAACACTTTCTTTATCCTTTTTTTTTTTCCTTTGGAATTACACACTAATGAGATCAGAGTCCCTTCCAATCAGAAAATTTCTCAAATTAAAAGTTACAGCCTGCAAATACATTTGATCACATTGCTATTACAAAATACCATTTCAGAGGTGAACAGATTCAGAATAAGCTCAGCATGGCTCCTGAAGGTAACAACTTCCACATGCTGATTTTGTAAGGGATAATTTTTTTCACTGTGGCTGGTACGGAGCTATGTTTTTTGGATTTGTGTTGAACACAGGGTTGATAATCTAGAGAAGTTTTTGTTATTGCTGAGCACAGCTTACACAGAGACAAGGCCTTTTCAGCTTTTCCAGACTGTCATGCCAGCATGGGGGCTGGGGGTGCCTGGGAGGAGACACAGCCTGGACAGGTGACCCCAACCCACCAAAGGGATATTGGAGAACATATGGCATCATGCTCAGTATAGATAGTGGGGAGGAGGAGGAAGGAGGGGACATTTGGTGTGATGGTGTTTGTCTTCCCAATTCACCATTACAGGTGATGGTGCCCTTCTCTCCTGGAGGTGGCTGGGCACCAGCCTGCCCATGGGAAGTGGTGAATTTATTCCTTGTTTTACTTTGCTTGTGTGCACAGCTTTTTCTCTCTCTATTAAACTGTCATTATCTCAACCCACGAGTTTTTTAGCTTTTACCCTTCCGGTTCTCTCCACGATCCTGTTGGTGGGGGAGTGAGTGAGCAGAGGTGTGGGACTTGGCTGCTACCTGGGGTGAAACCATGACAGCCCCTTATTTAAGGAATGGAAGCACTGAGGTCTGAGGCAGGCTGACACCCCACTGTGCAGCACTGGCAACAAGGTAAGGTTGGGAAGGCACTTCTGTTCTAGCCCCTGATTTTTCATCACTTCTGTGCTGCACAAACAGCCTCCTGTGAAACAAGGAATTTGGAAAGAAAGCAGGATGACTGAAGCTGATTTAATTCCACTGGTTAATTTTGATAGAATAAGTGTGAGCTGCCATGCACAGAGATACTGATTTCTCCTTTGTTTCTTTCTATAAACCTTAATTTATTCTCTTGCTCACTGCCACAGCTTTACTCAAAAGAGTGGGATATGCATGCATGCCAGCAAGTTCTAGACTTGTCCTTAACAGACAGTATAACTAGTGAGGGAACAAGAGGGAAGGGAGAAGCGAGATTTCACCTATTTTGCTGCCATAGGCTCCCCATTTCCTAACTGAACCACTGCAGTAATGCCAATCCCTTTCTGATAAGGAATTTCAAAGCCATGGAACAAAACACAGATGAATGAGTGAAAATATCAGAGCCTGACCAGTTCTGGAGAGCTGCCGCTATGACAATTTTGAGCTGATCAGGGAACTCATGCTCAGAGGCAGCCAGCCTGTCTGGCCTCAGGGAGCCACTGGAGCTCCCAGCTTTGAAGGTCAAGCCTATTTACAAAAGTAACATTTTAGTACTCACTGCCTTCTTAAAATAGTACAAAATGGACACAACATGTCCCATGAAGCTCTCAAAGAAAAGGCCAGCGTTCACTGTAGCTTTCTGTAAAAGTCTGTTTGCCCTCCACCTTATGTCAATTTAAGCATGATATAAATACGCTGATGTCTGTGTAGGTACTTGTAATGAAGTCCCAAGCAAACAGGTTCAAAATCCGACTAAGATTATTTTTCATAACCTATAGGGAACCTGTAACGTACATTTAAAAAAATGTATGCTTTTCAGTTATGATGTGACATGGTGGATGAAGTCTGCTGTGCTAAGTCACCTCAGTTTATATGCCAAGTGCAAGCCAAACCCCAACACAAAGCAAGAGTAAACCTCTTCAGAAGCGTGACAAACATAGCTAGGAGTTTTTTCTCAGTACCTATTTTAAAGTAACCAAAAAATCATGGAAGAATAATCTGCTCCATCTGCAAGGTCTAACCCCATAGTTGCACATACCAAACTGAGTAGGAATTTACTTCTTTACTATGCTCCCACAGTCAACAACACTTTAGAATTTAAACATTTTTGGCTGAGCTTTACGAAGAGTAAGTTGCCATGAAAAATATCACCTGCTATTAGCATTTTGCAGAGCTGTACTTAACATTTCCCAAGATTAAGGGGCTGGAAGTGCTACCGGGGATTTTGAGGCAGCATAAAGGAGAGAAATGATCCCCATGAGTTCCCCCAATTCAGTGACAAGAGAAGGAAGGAAGGAAGCCAAGACAGGCTCCAGGGAAAAGCCAGGAAAGCTTCCCAGGTCCAGAGCAGTGAAAGAGCTGAAGAGCACAACATGAAGGGTGAGCCTAAGGGTGCTGAGGAGATGCAGAGCGCAAAACTGGAGAAGAGAAAGAGCAATGTTTACATTCAGTGATTGACATGGGGATGTGCACAGAGGGATAAGGACAATTTTCAAATATGTTCTTCTAATTTCCATTGCAGTCCTCAAAAATGTACTTCTCCCAGGTGATTGCAGCTTCAGCCTAAGTCAGCCAACCCTTGATAACATAAAACACACACTTGTTTTGGATTAGTACTAGAAACATAGGATGGCAACATACTAATCCAAAAGGTTGCCATTAAAATCAGTACTTCAAGCAGAAAAACCTGTATTACTGATTTTTTTCTATTCCCTCAGGAATTAATTTTCCATTGTTCTCTAAGTCTCTGTGGCCATTTTTATGAACTAAGTCACTTTATTTATCTGAAAAACTACAGATTCTAGAAAGAATGAAGGCTACTTCTGGTCCAATTTTCTCCCTCAGTGTTCCTTCACAGTCATGACTACTTCCTGTATTATTACTATTAGTTTTTAGTCTGAATTTAGCTCTAGAATGCACTCAGACAATATTTCTACCACTTCTTTTATTCATTCAATAGATTCCACTGCTAGCAGTGCCATGTATTTGAAATGCAGTCCAGTGAAGTGCACATAAATCTTGCATTTGTACCTGCATATCTTGAACAACTGCAAGAAGAGGCTTTCCCATTCTGCTCTGTTCCTCTTTTAACAAAATGAAGTCTTCCTCGCATGGAAAAATACCTGGCTCAGGGTATTGATCTCCCTCACAACTACATTTTGGATTACATGCAGAACATAATGAATTCAATCTAACATAGGCCTTGCAGGGCACATCTCAGCCAGCTGCACTTTCTGCTCTGTGAGAACTCACCTGAAGGAGATACACAAAATATACCCCTTATCCTATCAATAGTTTACAGCACAAAGCTATTTGTGTATTGCAGTCATAAACTGCCTCTCAACTATCTGAAAGACTGTTCTAGCCTTTCTCAGAACCTTGAGTCTTTAAAAGCACTTCTTACCAAAATATCTTCCTAGTTAGTGCTATTAATTACTCTTAGCATTGCTTTGATTCATTATGCCTAATTCTTTTTCTGTAACTTCTGCCTGAAATACAATTGGTCATATTTATAATGTTTTCATAGTTTTAGCATGAAATGCTTCTTCCACTTCTCACTGTGGTTTTTCCATTTGCATAACATTCCAAATTACAAACTCAGCTGTCCTGGGGTTTTATTTCTATAAGATTTAGTATTGAGCTAAAAGACATAATAAGCATACAGGATTTTCATTTCTTTCTAACTATTGCCAATAAGACTATGTATTTTTTCACGGATATAATTGTATAGCTCTAGGGAATACCTCAGGGTAATAATTACATGAAATTAAAAGTATCCATTTAAATCTGTCTCAAGATCAGTCAAATGTAAAAGACAATTTATTTTGTTTAATAATAACTTTATCAGAATAGTAATACCTGGTAGTCTAACTAACTTTAATTAACAGCTCATTATGATGGAAACTTGTTACTTATGGAGAGATACTGTGTGTATAAATATGCCCATTTTTTCCCATAATTAGTGTGGGTGAAAGACAGTTTGGGGAATGTATCTTCATATGATACATGAATTTCAATTTGATTTTATAAGCAGTCTCTTTTCTTAAACCTTTCACGTGTTCTGTCTGCTACTCAACATCCTTTAGAGAAGGGAGGAAGTGTGTAGGAAGATCTGTCTCAAAATAGTCTGATTATTAAAGATTATCAGTACCTGAACCAATGCTACCTGGGGAGTACAAAGAGGAGCAATATCCTTGATAAAGCTGTTTTTCCCTAACTTATCTGGAGGAAGCTGAAAGAATCATATTTCCACAGAAGCAGAACAAAGGCTCAGGTGTCAGGCTTGGAGACCACAGAGCTTAAAAGAATTGGGATTGCAGGGAGGGGGAGTGGGGGAGGCCAATACTTGAACAAACGATAGAAAGTTGAGCACCACGGGAAAAAATGGAGAGGTGACTGTTTGCCTACATCATCAGGTAAGAAAAAAAGCTGCCAGCAGACAGACAAATGTGCACTTCAGACAAGAAGCCACACAAAAGGGAATCTGAATCCTGTAAAAGTTGCACCTAATGTCAGTTACTATTCCCCAGCAAAAGGGAGGCTGGGGCAGCATTTTTTATTGCTTTATGCACAACTACACAGTTCTTTGAGTTGCACTGAAAAAACTAGATGGTTTGGGAACTTTCACAAAACATCTTTTTGTCCTCTTTTCCATGTTGTATTGAATTCTGGAGCTGTGGAATACACTGCTGTTCACAGTGGGCTGGGGAGGCACCAAGGCAGAGGTATCATTAATAGATGGGCATGTATTGACAGTGAACAGAGGGCACTGTACATAAGCAGTATTCCAGGAAACCTGGGAAAAGAGAGTGGTAGGGTTTATCCAGGCTCAAAGTAGCGAACATCCTCATCTGGTGTGCTAAGGCTCACCAGGACTTGTCTGGCCCCTGCACCCCTGGGAAAATACGACTGGAACCTTCCCCTCTGGAAAATGGCTGAACAGCAAAGCTATTCAGCAGAGACTAGGATATAACACCAGTAAGTGTATTTAATAGCAAAGTAAAAAATTCACCTCTAGCAGTTCAATTTCTGAACTTGTAATTGCCTCAAAATGTCACTAAACTACTTTGTCATAAAGGCAGTATTTTAAGAGGCAAAAGTGAAGGAATATAAAGTAGTTCAAAGATTTCATTTTTTTACAAATATATATCAAGTAATTACTAGTGGGAACCCAGGCATGAATTTCAGGAACCAGTGGGGGACACTCCTCAGCAAAAGCTGAACTTCAGTCCTCTACCTGAAGAATGAATTTGTCTGGACTATTCTTCCAGGACTCATACTGACCCCACAGCACTGAAACATGAGGAGCACCAGGGTAAGCATCCCCACATGCCGGCTGTGAACATCACAGCTGCCAACAGTTGTGGCACAAAGAACTTTCCTTGAGGATTTCACACTTACAGTTCTGACAAGCAGTAGAAACACTAAATTCCAGGGATTTTTCCAATAAGCATCTGGGCAATGCGGAGCATAGTGTGTATCTTATGCTGGGAAGCAGTAAATGTTTCTCAGTGTCACGTGTGGAACGCTTAGAGGTAGCCCATAACCTAAAACATAGTGTAGCACAGCCACCAGGGAAGCAATGGTAACGAGGATCAAGCCAACTCATCTCCTCATTCCCAAAAATCAGGATGAGGTGTTCAGAGCTCTGATGTCAAAGGTCCCCAAACAGTTACTTTAATGAACTTAACTTTGCCCATTTCTTCATATTGCCAAAATGTAGGGTATCCTACATCTTGCTGTTCTTCTTGCTGCTGCCTCTCGTGAAGCTTCTGGGAGAATTGCAGAGGTCAAAAGATAGGTCCACATGACACAACCCTAAAACTCCCCTAACTGGGCAGGTATTAGGTGGAATATCAATTGCTTAAGCACTTTCCCACCACCACTGGCTGCTGCCTCCAGTGCCAACTTACTCAGGTCAGCCTGCTCAATATTCTACAGCATAGGAACATCGTCCCCTGTTCCAACCATACACATATTTATTTACTACTGTAGAGAGGTAAGTGCAGTGACAGCAGGAAGACCAATCTCATCAAAACAACAAAACCAAAAATAGTCAGCTGCCTTAATACTGCGTAAAAACTCAGAGTCCTCCAAACCTGCAAGACAGTGCATTTAAATAATAAGCATTTCAAAGAAAATTTAACAATCAGAGTACCCAATTAAGACAGAAAACTCCCAGGGAGAAAACATCTCTACCTTTTCACAACCTAAGCAAAAAATACACTGTCAGTTCACGAGGTGCAAGTTAGAACCAGAAGGCTGATTCCTCTCAGTTAGGTCAAGTTCTGCCAGAAAAACTCAGCATCATCCAAGAAGTTCTGATGCCGTTCACAGCTGGATCAAATACAGTGGAATGACCTTCGATATGAGCAAAACAGACTACTTACCCCTTCCTCTCCAAAGACTTTTTATACCACGAGAAACAAAGAACTTGTTGGAGAGACCTATAACCCACTCCCATAATAGGCTGCCGGTGTAGCAATCTGGCCTGAAGAAAACAAGGTAGCTCTTCCAGGACATGAGTTGTGGCAGGGTTTGCACGAGAATAGGCATCTGAAAAGCTAACAGAAAGGAAGCTGAACACCTTAAAAGTCCATCCCAAATTACATTACGGCCAGGAAGATGTATTCCAATGCAGAACTAATTTTCTGGATTTTAGTGCACTTAAAGAAAATATAGCCCAGCTTTTTTAACCACAACAGATTCATTATCTTCACATTTTTATTAACTTGCCATTTTATTTCATTGAAATGCTATAGGTCCTCTACATAAAAATGTGTCTCACAAATGCAATTCTCAATTAAAAAGCCTTCTAAGTGCTGCTTGCTTTTGAGTTTATCCCTGTGGGGACACTGAAAAAGGTGCATCGAGGGGAGATTCATATTGAAAAAAATCTCTGCAGTAATTCAGTAATCACAGATCTTTTGGTATACAGTTTCAGAGCTTCCTGTAGTTTGGCTGCCTGTCAGGATTTATTAAATCTAGGTACCACACTAGAATAAACATTTGTCTCCACTTTTCATAACATGTACATCTATACCATAACTAGCATACAACTACTTAAAAATTCCAGGTTGCAGTCCACAAACAGAAATATTTGACACACAATGCAAATCTCTCTCCAGTTTGCTCTTCTGCCCCTCTGTAAGAATAGCAGGATGCCCATCCTCAGACTGCAACAACAAATTGGCCAGGGAACAACAGTTCTTCAGGATCTCTCTGAAAAAGCCTTGCCCCTTTATAGCAGTCCCTACATTCATAGTTTTACCCTTTGATGAACTGACACCAAAACTTGGATTTTAAATTCAGAGTTGCTGGTGGAGTCACAGCCCTGGGATACACACAGACAGCTGGCTTGGCATTGCGGGGCAGCAGGGATCATTGTGGAACTATTAAAAAAAGCATTGTCAGAGCAGCATCTCAAATGGCTCCTGTTGGTGCTTTCTGTGCCACAGAACAATACAAGTAAAAGATGATGAATAATCCAATAATTTGGGTTGTCTCCAAAGACTTTAGTATGACATTTGTCAGGAAAATGCTAGTGCTGGCTGAATGCTGCACTGCAACAGAGTAATGCTGCAAGAAGGAACTATATGCAAACAAGACCAGTGACACCAGCAGACAGGCAGAGCTACAGATAACCTACAAAGTATTGCGTAGAAGAGGACAGGCAGCAAACCTGAGCTCCAAGTATGTCTACTGAAGTCACTGAAGACCATTTTGGGCAACAGATGCCCCTAGGTATCTAGCAAAACAAAGATGCACTTCCCCATTTAAAATCACCACATTCTGCTCTCCTGGTTTGTCCCACATTTATCCAGACACAGCAGAGCTGTAAAGGATGCAATGGGCCAATGTTCCTCTATTCCTTCAAAAGGAGTAAGTGTAATTTCTCTTACTACTATAATATTTTGTTGAAAATAATTTAACCACGTCTGCTTCTCACAGTTTGTCTAAATGCCATTTCTCCTTTTCTAACCTTTCCTCTAAGTATTAAGAAAGCATTCCCAGGACAAGACTGGAGAGCAGCTGCTACTGAGTTGCAGCAAAGTATCCACCATAGAACTTTACCATGCAGAAACAAACTGGGGAATCTAATTTATGAGCTTCTTTGAAAAGAAAGCTCTAAATTAAAAACCTGCCTGGAATCTGTCTGATTCTCAATAATGTAAGACAATAAGATTTAAAATACTTGTTCCCAAATTCCTTGGTACACTGAAGCTACAAAGAATAATAATTTTAAAAAGTCTTTTAGCCAAGTTCAGTCAGCCGCATAAGGGTCCAATTTCAGATATCTACAGGTTCCTCTTATTATCTGAGCACTCATGGTTTGAGTCCCATGCTGACATCTGGAGAGACTTAACTACTTTCATTAGGAGACTCTATTTGCAATAGTCCTTCAAATACAGGGGAATAAAGCAAAAATATGTTTTAGGTGGAGGAGAAAAGACTCAGTGGGAAACAAAATAAACTTGGGAAAGTGATAAATCAACTGTATCTTCTAGGTAAGGCACTCCCACCCCAGGATTTCTTGGCAATGCATCTAACTTCAGCCTTATTCTCACAGCTGTGAGTGACTACTGAACCAATGTTTCAGGGCTGGCATGAGCCATATCCCTCATTCTCTCACAGTTGCAGTTTGCTGTTCAGGTTCAGCTCTGGGCATGAAGAGATGAACGGCTCTGAAGGCACTGCTTAAGAGTCTCTCAGCTGCAGTGCACAAGCTTTTATTTGCTGATAAGTAGAAAAGAAGTCCCCCACTGGAGGCCACCTCTTAATCCAGTTGCTGCCTTCTAGAACTTCAGCACAAGCAATGTATGTATTTCCTGCCAACCTCCTCAAAGGCACAGAGGCTCAGTACTGAACCTCCAAGGTGGAAAAAACAGGTGCATGAACACTTAAACAGCTCTTTCAAACAGTGATACAGACCCAGTGGTGGGAAAAAGCAATAGCTGCTACTTTTTTTTCTTCACTTAATTTATCTTGCTATGGAAATGATGCTGAGGTAATTTGCCTATGCCTACAACTTCTAAGTTTCTTGCTGCTTTTCTTACTCCTGTCTCTACCACCACTAACTTTAGAGCCTAAAACAATGATTTCAGCATGGTAGAGGCCTCCGAGGTTCCTACAGAGTTTTCTTCATAAAATAATCTCCTGAGCAGAGTTCTGGTGCTCTGATGTTATGAGTGTGCTGTATTCTGCTTACCAATGGCTTACTCTGTGCACACACAGGACAGCACTGCCTCCTCAACAAGGAGGAGCACACACCTGCAGCCTTGACAGTGTAACCATATCCAAACCAGGTGCACCAGTCTGACATATAGTTTCTCTCCCTTGCACACATTCACAGCAGCCAGGATGTACTACCTTTCCTTCATCTCGTTTGTCTCACTGGAGCCACAAAGCTGCTCTGTGGCCTTCCCCTCCCTGCTCAACAACATATGCAAACAACAAGCTTCCACCTGATGAACTTCAGGCCACAAATCAGATTCTGAAGCAAAATACGTGAAAGAAAGTGAAGAGGGGGAAAAAAATTTTAAAAAAGAGTTTCTACTTTTTTAATTAGCTACTTCCCTGAACAAACAAGGCAGTGGCTCCAAAGCAGAAAGGAATGTATAAACTGGGGAGGTACAAATTTATAGAGAGAGGAGTTCACACTAAGGGGAGAACCAGACACAGACAAGGGAATTGCTGGTTCAGCTCAGGAACCATCAGTGACTAATATTCATAAACTGTAATGGTGCAGGTGATCACCAGGGTCCTCCACTGACTTGGTGAGCCAAAACACACGACTCCTCCCCTTGTCCTGTATAGGATAAAGATGTCACAGGCAGACAGAATTAGTCACTGTGAGAGCATAGGCAGTAGAGCCTGATGGTGCTGGTTATGAATTTTAAGAGGCAGAGTCTCAGCAGAACAGCAGAGGACAACACATTAAGAAGAAATATGACATCTTTGGGTGATAGGTCACCACAGCATTTCTATTTTGGTCCCCACAGTCAGCTGTGTGATAGATCATGATTACCACCTGACTTGTAACAGCTCTTGTGTGAGGGAATGTGGTTTGGCTAAACCTCAGGAAAGGGACATTGTGAAATGCAGTGCTGAACACAGGTCTGAATCAGGTCTACGCTTCATCAAGGGCCTACAGACATAAAACAAGTCTATCTGTTATGATTTGGGTTGGGTATATTTTTTCCCTGGAACAGAGCCAACTTTTGCAGCACACCATAAGTCAGAAGAACTCCATGAGAATTTTTGTGGTGAAAGCTTACTAAAAACATGCCAAAAGAAAAAGCCCGAAAAAACCCAAACTGAAGACAGACAGCATTCTCAGACCTCATTTAAAAAAGTCTCTCTCAACATTTGCTTTGGCATTCTTACAGTGTAGCTTGCCAGACCTGTACCTCCTAATAATCTGTTAAAATATTTACGTGCTTGCAATATTTTAAATGCTTTGGTATTCTGGATGTTTTGGGAAGGCTGGAGAGACCAAGAGGAATAAAGGAACACATGTTTCAACACCAGCCTGAAGCACAACAAGGTGATGAGGAGCTCTGAGCTAGCACCAGACATCATGGCCTGCCAGAATCCATGCATCAGAACAGCTAGACTTGTTCAGGCTACTTTAATTGAGACAAATGGGAACTGTGTGTCCTGGAAGTTAGCACTGAGGTGTTTTCTCCACTGTTTTGCTGTGGGTTCCACTGTGGTTTTACACCCCACACCCTACTGCAATTTTCAATCCTTCCCCAAAAGCAGCAAAACTCAAACAATAAATCACCATTTCACAACCAGAGGTAATTCAGTCTGGGCAGGGTCACCACAAGCAGCAGTTTCCCCAAACAAAATTGTTTTGCTGCCCTCATTATGAACTAAAAAAATAAAATTTAAAAAAAAAAAAAAATAATAATTAAAAAATGTTCTGATTATGTGTGTCAGGGTAGTACAGCCTTACCAGAATAGTAGAGATCAACTTCACACCCACGGAGCTCTCCTTCAAAGATTGATGCTGAAATCCTAGTAAGATGTGCCAATGTCTGTTTCCTATCTCTCCTATGCAGGGAAAGGGGGTCTCTGGCTGGCTGACAGCTGAAAAGTTCCTGATGCCTACCTTCCAGCCAGATGACAGATGTATAAGAAAAGCTGTCAACCCATTTCTCATAAAGCAATTTTTAAAAGTCTGGCATCTTTCAGCTCACACTGAGTATGAACAACACACTGAACCCCTAAATCCTTTTTAAAAAAACTGTATCGTGATTCCATCAGTATGAGCCTGCCACATCTAGACTAAATGTAGATTGCACAGCTACTTTGTGTGAGGTCAAATGTATAAAATGTTCTATTTAGTGAAATACCTTACCACAATATTTCACTGCATCAGTCCATTAAATTTTATGCCTCTGCATTTAGACACGATAGCTACTTACTGAAAGTAACTATCACTGCACCTTAACCACATTAAATCCTGCAGGGAGGTGAGAACATTTCACTTGATAAAAAACAAACAAGTAAACAATCAGAAAAGAATTTTAAGTTGTCCTACAAGGGAAAACAATACATTTGTACTTCCCTTGGTCAAAGCATAAGCTCACCATTTGATTGCAACTTGTCTGATAGCAATCTGTTAATACTTGAATAAAGGTCCTTGAGGAATCAGAGGAAAAATAGCACAAAGAGCAACACAAAGCAAACTTCAAGACATCTGATGAATACCCAAGCAGTGGAAGAAGTGAAAATGATTAATGGTATAGTATCAGCACACAACAGCACAGTGGAAGTAAGATATCTGGGGTTTGGAAAGCAGGGCCATTAACACACAAGGTGAAATGACCATGAAAACACCAGTGGCTGAAGGACAAGGTAGCAGGAAACAAAACAAAGTTACTGTTGCCTGTAATACCAGGTACTAAAAAGCCAGGGCAGCAGGCCAACATACTGATGAGAACAAGCAAAGCACGATAATTATTCCTCCACTCTCATGAAAAAGCAGCAGGGTTAATTTTATCCTGGAACAAAAACCATATGCCATTGAAGGAGCATAACAGGATCAGCTCAATAGCGTAATCTAGCTGTCTTATAAGAACTTTTTTTTTCCTTAAGCACTTGGCAGTAGAAAAACATCACATGGCACCTTGTAAATTATTGCTTTCTCAAAAGGACATTAAAAAAGAAAAAAGGTTTTAAAATATGACCCTACTGAAGAAAAAAAAGATTTGTTCCTTTAAAAAATTCTAGAATCTAGATGAATTGTCACAAACCCAGGGAAATACTGAACTTGGGCTCATATTCTGAGCAAAATTCAGATCACCAATATGAAATGTGAGTGAGTCCTGCCTCCATTGTGTCATTTAAAAAGCACACCTTGTGAGTTTTGCATGAAGTTCAAACAGGTACTCTTCTCTTGTATAGCCAGACAAGAAAATCTATTATCATTAAAATTAAATAGCATCCTTCTAGCTGTCTTTTAGAGGAAAACCTTCTAGATGCAAAACAAGTAGAAGGGATGTTGCTATGCTGGCAATCAGACCCAATATGGTTCACAATGGACTTCAACTTCTTTTAGGTAACACAGACAGCTAATTGAGATTCAGAGAAGCATAAGGGAAATGGCACTTCTTATCAGTGCAAAGAGTAGAGAAACTGCCCTTTCACACATTAGCTTTATCTCTATTCCAGTACAATCCTCCATTTAATGCTTTATCTGATGATGCCATATGTTTTCCAGACTGCTGCTGAGCTCCCATGGGATGTTACAGATACCATGGTCACTGCAATCAAGGTAAGTTTCCTATAGAATATGCAGGACTTTTAGAGAGGTGACATCAAACCAAGCTAAACTATCTCCTCTGGCACTATTTAAATCATACCTTTCTTGTTACAGCAATGTATCATAAGGTCCATTTTCCACAACCAGTTCTGTCTCTCACTATTTTCTATCCTGCATTTAGAAAAAAAAAAGGTAATACAGATTCTTTAAAAGTGTAGATTATTGACCATCAACAGCATCCAAACAATTTTGGAACTGTCATAGTGCTTTGATATATCAAAAGGTTTTTAAATACTCTTATGACAAAGGCATTATAGAATGAGCTGCTTTCAAAGTGGCACTCAGTAGCTTATCGTTTCATTTTATATTATTCTGTTTGGCCAGAAGGCTCAGCAGGCCTCTCTGCCATTGCAGCCAGTGCTGTGTACAGCAGCATTCCTGCTCAGTGGCTGGAACAGCCAGTGACTGATTATATTGTCTGCTTTTCTGCTGTCCTACAACCTTGTTAGATCCCTTAATGGTGAAGGACTTTACTGTCCTTATGACCTCTTCCTCCCTGACCTTCATTCAGCCATTGCCATCCAAGACCACAGTACAGAAGGTCCACCACTAAAAGAAAGAGTCTGAGGATATGTCCTGTTTAGACACCTGTCCCAAACTCTTTGAAATATTTTCCCCTCTATTGCGTGTTATGCATGAATTCATAGAACAAAGTAAGGTTGCATTAGTATGTCCCTCATTTCTGTGCTAGATCTATTTTAATACCAATAAAGTATGCAAAAAACAGATACTGAGACCTTTAAACTGGAATTTAATAGCCTCAGACACTCTTGGCTTTAAAACATATACTAAAGAGGTCTTCACAAAAACAATCTTCTCTTTTGCAGCTCCTCGAGTTTCAGATCCTGAGTTTTCTCAGCATTTTACACAGCACATTCCAAGACAGGAAAGATGAAAGACAAGGTCCAGAGCTGTCCGTTTGGCAAGCATCTCATTTTACTTTGCCTCCTACTCCATGTAGTCCAAATGCTAAGATGTATTCATCTCAAAGTAAAGATGCTCCAATTCACAGGAAGCCGAGAGTCACTGCTACTTTTAAAAGGTGACTTTTAGCCTGGACTAGGGATCTCAACACACTGCTTTTCCAGAGAAGAGTGTGATCTGTATCTGAGCAGGTAAGAACCCCTTGGAATCATGAGGCAGTGAAGAGATCAAGCACGGTGTGGGTGAGAGCTGGCTGGCAGATCCCTCCAGATGCCCAAGGACAGGCACCTTGTCTGTCACCAACCTGCCCTCAGGCAGCACACTGGGGCCTGCTGCACAGGAAAGGTGCTAAAATATCTCTCTATCCCCAGGTTTTCTGGCAACTCTCCTGTTGATCCAATGATATGACTTACCATTAACAGACTGAGCCTCTCACATATGGAGCGCCTACCCTAATTTTTGTTCTGTTTATACAACCACTCAATCAGAAAAGTTCTTTCCTCATTATATTTTATATGTTTTAATAATAAACAGATGTTTCTTCAATGCTGGCAGTTTTTTGCAGTCAGAGACTGTTCACAGGTTACAGATTACTGTGACTAGTCCTGGTCAAGGGGGATGTTTTTCACTTGGGCCTAATTTAACCATAATCCTACCTAAACATTGTGTTGCTTCATCATTTTTATAGCTGTAAGTTATCTAGATTAGATATTTTGAATCACAAAGCTATGATTATAGTGAAGTTAACTGTATTTATGTTGCTGACAGAAATTATACATAATTTCCGTGCTTGTTTATCTTCTTAAACACTGAGCTTTGAAGGAGAATTTTCAAAGGCACAAAAACCAGAGAAGTCTCTCCTGCATAAGGAGTTATTTGAAATCTGGCACTGCACTTTAAATTTGGCCTGTACCCTAACTCTGACAGCCTTTGAATGGGCTTGGACATGTGATCAATAGATCTGCTTTTAAAAACCTGTCTGCTAGCATTTTTCGGAAATTACTTGCCTGATAGCTAAAGAGAATAGTTCAATGATTAGAGCTTGCTTGTGAACTCAACAAGTGGGAGTCAACACCTGCCTCCTCTTCCCTATCTTCAGCCTATTGTTTGGGCCCTTCCTGTGAGGGTGACATTTTTGAAACAGTGCTGCTAGGGGCGTGAGTTGCCAGAGAGGCTTCCCAGTTACCTCGATGAGCATGCAAACATGGATACAGTTATATTAGAGCTTATGGTTGTAGTACAGCTCCTGATACAGGGTTGACTTTAAGTCTGTTGACACAAAATCGTGTTAACACAGTTCTATTCACCAAAAAACTGGTATAGAGGGGTCCTTAGCCCCACATTATTTCAGTTCCCATCTGCAAAATAACGCTCTCTTTGCCCATAACAAGAATTACAATATTCCATTACAAGGCTTCTCACAAAAATCCTGGCTTCAGGTATTGTCAGAATCACTCCTCCAATCTACCTCTCATTATTCACTCCCACAGCTAAGATAGCTGTGTCTGGATGCCATTTGTTAGTTTTGTTGTGGGCTGGTCTGGCTTTAAAACATCTCTGTATTTTTTACAGATTACCTTTGAGAGTGACCAGTGTCTGGAGCAGGCTCACAACACAGCCATATTCTAAACATAAAGGATTTAAGACAGAAGGGTAGGATTACTTGTCTTGAGGGAAGGCAACATTTATGCTAGTCTGCCATCCAAAACAGCATATTGGGGAAGTACAATCCCAAGCACTCAAGAAATGAGGGCTATACCAAGAAATCTGTTGAGATACACCATACTGAGAAAACTGAACAGCTGTAAGAGTATGCTTTTATTCCAGCTGCAATATAAGACATGCTCTTAGCTTTTCAAATGAGATGCATGAGAGAGAATATCCTGGATTTCCTCTCCCATCCTGCTTTTCTGCCCAGTGTTACCCATGACACCATTTCAGCCACCTCTTGGCAGATGTTGCTGACAGTCTGGAAATATCCCATCCATCTGTGCAAAACTACCTTTCAGTTCCAAGCCTTCCTTCCATCTCTCTTGCTCCATGGAGGTCATCCACTGTTCTGCAGCAGTCTTCTGCTCCATGGGCACATCACACCAGCAGCAGCACAAAGAACATATTGAACTCTGGAACTTGCTAACACAACCACATTCTGTTGTTTGTGTTTAATCTTCCCCTTTTCAAGCAGACTACATTCTGGTTCCCTCTAAATATTAGATTCTCAAAAGAGATGTGGACAGGCAGGAGAGAGCCCCAAGAAGGGCTGAGGTGATCAGAGGGGTGGGAAGCCAGTAACATGAGTAGCGTCTGAGAGAATTGGGCTTGTTCCACCTTGGGAAAAGAAGGTTTATGGGACACCTCCTCATCATGTTCCAGTACTTAAAGACTGGTTACAGAGGAGATGGAGGCTCCCTTTTTGCTAGGAGTTACATGGGGAACATGAGGGCCAATGGATACAAGTTACTCAGGGGGTTCCGATTGGATGCAAGTGGAAAATTTTTCATAATGAGAACAATTAGCCACTGGAATAATCTCCCCAGTGAATGGTGAATTACCCAGCATTAGACACTTTTAAGATTCAGATGGGCATGGTGAAGGGACACCTTGCCTAGACCTGCTTTTGCCAAGAAAGTTTAGATCAAATGTTATTTAAGTTCTCTACCAGCATGGTATACTACAATTCTTGATTATGATTATTTTTTAATGAAACTAAGCATCATGTTCAGTTAAGTATTTAATATGAATCTTTGGTAGTTCCCAACAGGCATTCCAGAAGAACAGCTGAATCCCAAAAAACAGACCTGTTACTTAGATATTAGTAGCCCTTAGTTAAAACCAGGTCAGTCTTGACATACTCATCATGAAGTGATGAACACTCAGATTCTTCATTATTGTTCACTGTATGTACAAGTTTCTTCATTTGTATGAAAATCCTTCATGCAGGAAAGCATTTTGTTGCTTCTCTTTGAACCACTGCACACTCCCATCACCAAGAAAATCTGAGGTTCAGACAGGTATCAACCTATAATTGGGCTCTTCTGGATGAACCCATTTACCCACATACAGATTTTTTTTTTTTTTTTTAAAATGGACAAAGGCAGCTCTGCATGAGGGAAGGAAATGCTTGCTATGAATAAAAGAACATAAAATCCTCATTTTCCACTTTGCACCCTGCAAGACAGCTATATAAAGAGAATCTGTTCCAGCATCTATTCCAGCTGTGCTCTTTCTGCAGTCTAGGAAAAAACCCTACAATGTGGTAACCTCTGTCTCTGCCTCACTTACTCTTACAGAAAGCTAAAAACCACATACAGTTTTCATTTCGCAAGGCCATCATGATGTAGAGATTTTGCAAGTTTTCTCAGAGACAATGTTATTGGCTGAATAAAAACACAGTTTTTAGAAGAAAAGTTCCTCCTTATGAATCCAGTTTGCCAAATAGAATAATTAAACTAAAATTTTAGCTGTGGAACAATTAGAAGGCAAGATAGCCATGCTAAAAGAAATGCTGAACAAGAAAAACAAAAATACGTTAATGCCCCTAGTGCTGAAGGGAGGAACAGCTGCACCCAAGATTGCTCAGACAATACTGGTCTTCATTAAAAACATCAAATCATTGTAAAGTCAATTAAGGATTAAAACAGGGAATTAACTACTGTGAATTTCTTACATGAGAAAGAAAGCTGCAACTGCAACACAAACCCCTGCAGAAGCATCCTTTCCAAGAATCACTGGATGTCACAATGAAAGAAAAGAAATTTGAAGTCACCACTTCAGAGCAACAACAGATCACCTTAATTCTAAGGAACCATCTGCATATTTCAACAGATCAGAGCATTGCTGTTTACACTCTACTTAATCTCTTCACAAATAGGGACACTATACTTTCCCGTTTAATGCCTCAGGGAACGATCATCTTTTATACAAAATTTGTCCTATCAACAGTCTAATGCTGTATCTGTGAAAAAAGAATTCCACGTTTTCTCCTACATTGCTCTCTTGTAGCTGTTTTTGCACTGACTCACCTTCATTAGCAGATGTTCCAGAAGACTTTTTACCTCAAAAAATCCCCTCCATACTCTTAGTCCTGCTACCTGCCAGCCTTGCCTCCTGTGCAAAGCTTTTCCTAAAAACAACTGCTCCAATCTTTTGCCTTCCTGTTTTGATGCTTACCTGCTGTACTCATTTTTGCCTCACTAAAGGAGAGTTTCAAGTTCCCTTTCTGGTAGTTAGACTGTGGTGAATAACAGTCACAGATACAGAGATTAGAAATAAAAACTTTATCCTAGCTTTCCTTAAAAGTTCACCTTTCAAATGACTTGCAATTGTCCCAGGTTTTTGTAATGTTCATTTTAAACCCAGTCATATTTTCAAAACTATTTATAAAAATAACATCCTGAGCAGATTCCCTCTATGATAGATGACAGTAATTCTGCTTGCATTGCAAGAGATGTCTGATGAGTGAAGGCCTGCCTGTGAAAAAAACATTATGATGATCCATAGATACAAGAAGTACATGCCCAGAAAATCTGATTTCCAGCTGCCAGCAATGATATGCTGCCTCAGAAACTGACCTCCACATCACTGTGTCTAGGAACATGTACCACCCTGGATGCAGGAAAAATGAACTAGTCCTGCAGAAAGCAGGTTTGCATAAACAATCCATAAAAAGTTTCAGGAGAGGCTTTACTGTCCTAGAAAACCTGAAAGACACAAGCTTCTCACAGCGTCCAGCATTAAGTCACTGCGATGTCACTGCAGTTAAGAGATCTCCTTTCCATATGCTGGTGCCAGGGTAAGCCTGTGCCTGACCTAGGCTCACTAATGCAGGGATAAAAGTCTACTGCACTGCCTAAACAAGAAGAGACTGTAGCAGGACTTCTCCCTTTGTTCTTGGATAAGAAAATACCTCCAGTGATTCCTAACCACTGTGCAGGCACTGACAAGAGGGACAATATAGCAGTACTAAATGAACTCATTTTCAGAAATACAGAACTAAATCAAGTAATAATAATGAAAATCCACATATTAATAAAATGCACTCAAAAAAATCTCAGTTTCTAAATAAGAGCACAATCTGATTTGCCTAGCAATAGGAGAGAGAAGAGTGACACATTTCCCTCAAGCAATAGGAAAGCACCTCACAGAAGGTAAAACACAACCACAAAACCTCAAATCAAATAAACTACTGTTCACAGAACAACTATATTTAAATTCATAGCTTTGAGACTGGTAATGCTATAGACCTTGCAAAACAGAATCTGAAGAAATTTAGGCATAGCTCTTTGTAACTGGTGGGAATGTTCAAAACCATCTAGAAAATGTTTTGATTAAGAGCAGTAGAGAAGAGGAAAAAAAGTACCAGTATATACACATCCCAAACAATATTATGTAATGTGGCATTGTTAATTAGGTATACAGTCACAGGCAAGATGGAGCAAACATCTACCTCTATCAAGAAAATAAAAACAGGTAGATCTGAGGAAATGGCATGAAGTTGTGTCAGGGAAGGTTTAGGTTGGATATTAGAAAAACATTGTTTGCCCAGAGGGTGGTTGGGCACTGCAACAGCTCCCCAGGGCAGTAGTCACAGCACTGAGCCTGACAGAGTTCAAGCACTGCTAGAGCAGTGCTCTCAGGCACATGGTGTGACCCTTGGGGATGGTGCTGTGCAGGGCTGAGTTGGACATGATGATCCTGATGAGTCCCTTCCAATTCAGCTTATTCTGTGATTCTGGTATTTGGAAACATGGATGTTCAGACCCGAGAGGTATAGTGATAAGAGCTTACCAGGAGGATCTTGTTATTAACTCAAATCTTTCACACAATTTCTAATGTACATGAATTTGAGAGACTCACTCGAATTTGGTTAGATTCACCAATGTTTCTCCAGGAGGGCACACAATTCCTCAGGCTCAAGACACACAGAAGGACTTAGGTAAAAGGACGAAGCTTTTTCCAGTCAAATTTTAAATCTCTTCTAGAGTTCCCAAAATTTTCTAGGCTTCTTTGCCTGGAATACATGGTAACCATGTTATTACCTTGTATTTGTTCACCTTCGTCCTTCCTTCCTCCCATAAAAACAATTTCTATGCTACTGATATATAAACCACCATTACCTGTTATTTCACAGGCACAGCCAGACTCCCTGGCATTAACAAAGGACCAGAAGTATCCTGCTTAAGAACCTTTTCTTTCTGGCTCTCACACTAATTCATGCATATACATACATTGTTTAATGACTATGTTTTTAAGGTAATGCCTCATTATTTCTGCTCAAAAAATGGATGAACTGTGGTTATACTTAAAATTTAACCTTTTGCTATAACTGCATTTGTCTGCTCACCGATTTTTTTTTTTTAATTATAATATTGTTGATGTCCTTGGTATTGTATCTGCTACACCACAGACAACTGTCAATATATACGGCCCAACAGTTTGCCCTTCACTTTCCCAGCATGTCCTCTAGACCCACAACCCTATACAAATGGTTTCAGGTCATGTTAGTGAAATATTTATTTGCATCTTTCATTGATTTTCCATACTAAAGGAAAATGTGCATGGTCACTCATTGATTTTCCCTTTGGTTATAGTTATGAGAAAACTGATCTCATTATCATCTCTGAACACCCAGACAGCTTCAACAACTAAGCAAAAAATTTTCTGTACTCATCTATCTCCAGACTAAAATTAAGTGACCATTAAGTAACAATTATAGTGAAACCAAATATCACTACTATAAAGAAAAACAACCTTTTAATTACTATTTTAAAAGAAAGTCATATATACTACTCAAGAGGAAAGTTAATGTTATGGAAAGCCTTTACAAATACACAAATTCTGGAAAATACAGAAATGTTCTTATAGGATTCTACACAACTTCTTATTTTTACTATCTACCTGAACCCATCTTCCAGTAAGGACTGCAAAGAAACATGATAAGTGAATGATACACATTTTCATGACAAAAATGCATTTTCTAGATGTTTCTACTGGCAAGCACTGTCTCAAGCTTCCTCTGGTCTAGAAAACTGACAACCTAGACATGCAGACAGGGTAGGACTTATCAGCAATATATATCTACCTACAGGCAGAGAATCCAACAGATGAATTTAAACAAAGCAGAACTTCAATGGGAAGCTTATAAGGAAGAAGACAACAGGAAATAGGACAGCACAAACCAATATTTCAACTGCAGCAGGCAAGCCAACAAGTCTAAATTCTTTGTCCGCAGACACGAATTCAGTCATTTCTCAGAGCTGTAGAGCAAGTGCCCCCTGTGCTCCAATATTGTTCAGACTGAGAGAAAGGAATTTTTTAGAAAGGTCTGTGTTCTTGCCATTGAAGAATACACCATTTCTGGGAAATCTACAGTCTCCTAGGGGCATTATCTTGCCTCTGAGGCTAAATGTGGACACTCTCCATTTGCAACCCCTGGTTCTTCCATGGAAGTAAAATTTCAAGTTTCAAGAGCCCCTGGTATATTAGCTTGAACCCACTTATCACTTGGATGCTTCCCAACCTCCTCACAGCCTCTCAAGTGTTGCAGCTCCCCAAAACAGTCAGTGGCATGAAGGACTTTACTGTAACCTCTTACAGAGTGCAGGAACCTCTCCCAGTTTCCTTCTTTCTGCCTAGGCAAGAGGTCCTTAACAGAGTCAGAGTAAGCTCTATTCCAGAGATAAACTGGACACATTTCTCTCCACTTCTCATTAGCAAATAGGAATTGAACTATGGTTCTTTTCTGGGAAAGTTTAAGGAATGAGATCACACATGACAGTAAAGAGAGTAAAGAGAGCTCTTCTGTTAGGATTTAATGGGTGAGGATCACAGAGAGGGCAAACACGCTAGGAAATTCACTAGCCATTGCTAGCTTTATGACCCTAACAACCCTCTTATAGTTAATGATGAACAGCCTCTCTTGTGACTGAAGCTTCTGCATGAAGCACTTTAGAATTCCAACATCCACCCAGCCAAAGATATAATTAAGCCCAGCTATCAGAGAACAACAAAATTTCAAATATTCACATCTTTTGGTATTGACAGGCTTTTTAATCTGAAAGATACAACAGCTTCTCATATTTACCCCAGACCTACTACTATTTTTGCACATTCTAATAAGACCAAAATAAAAGACATATGATATCATATGACTTTGCTCACTGCCTCTTTCTACATTCACTAAGATTTGTGACATCTGAACTCTAACCACAATGTGGGCATTTTTATGGTCAACATCACATCTTTCACACTGCCATTTGTTTCACAAAATTACTTCCATTGTCATGGACTTGAAATTTACAGCTGAAGCTGGCAGAATCATTTCTGAGCACAATATATTAAGGCAAGAAAAAGGAAAAATACTTCATAAAGAAAAGCTGACTACTACCTTAATTATTGAGAGACTACTACATCACAAAAGCAGTGAGGAGATTTCAGAAATTGACAAAGTCACAGAACTCATAATTTCAGAAGCACCACCCATTTTAAAACTCACCAAAAGTTGGTTTTGACAGTGGCAATTGAAGGTCTTTACAAGCTCTGACACTTTTACTCTGAATTTCTCAGTCAGGCCAATCATTCCAGCATTTTCCTTTGCTGCTCACCTCCAGCTGATGTCAGGCCACCAGCCAGCTGTCTTCATTTCTTTAGCTTTCAACACTCATGATGCCATTGTTAAGGCCTCACCTGCCTTTTCCTGTGGATGAAGAAGGAAATATTTGTGAGTTTTTTATTTTGCTGCATTACCTAGTTCATTGCCCAATCAGGTTACAAATCAAAGTACACTTCAAAGTCATGACTGAACAATTCACATACCCTACACTGTACTGCCATTGGGCATGAATTTCACATACTTATCACTGAATTTATTCATTGAAGATAACAGTCTGTGCTATCAGTCAGCCTGGTTATATGATTAGAATAACATTCAAAGATTTTTGTTTTCCAATTCACATGAGGAATTGGCATAACCCTATGTGTATCACATACCCAGCTAAACAAAATTTTAAAAGAACACACAGAAACACACTGTTTATTTATATGCTCAGTATAAAAATGATTTTTGTATCTTATTGATATCATGAAATACTTCTCTAAAGACCTTTGATATTATTTCATGGGCGGGCTCATTATTGCAATAAATTACAAAGTATAGAATTTAAAAGAATAAAAAAATAAATCAAACTTCATATGTGAAAATAAATCAAAATTCATGTGTCAGTGTGCTGTTGCAAACCAGTACAGAACAGAAATATGCTCAGTGCTGCACACACAGACAGAACCAGGTCTGAATTTGTGATTACTAAGCCTCAGCATCAACAAACCTGCCATGATTCTGCTAAGCAAAGTCGGGATGAGCAGAAGATTTGCAAGCACTGTAGAAAAATTCTTGCTAGGGTTATGCTTGGCTCTACAGGAGCATGTGGTGTGGTGCTTAGTAGGACAAATGAAGCCAGATGAATATGAAAGGCAACACCTAAGTAATTACAGTTCTCCTTTTCACCACAGGGCACATGGGAAGAACAGAGCCTGCCTGGTTGGGTCAGCTTTCTAGGCTGGTCACCTGTCACAGGGCAGGTGACAATAATCCTCCATTTATACAGCTATTTCAATACCTTTGGTGAAATACTAGCAAACACAGGGTAAGCTCTGGTTCTGCATGGAAAGCTCTGTACTACCCCTTGGGAAATTAGACACCTGCACAGAGCCAGCCATATGCACACATTTGGGAGGTGGGCTTTACATGCTCTCTTTGTAAAGAACAGCCTCTACATTGTGCCTCTGCTATTAAATAGAGAAAACATTGCAAGCGTGATATTTTTTATGTAATTATATTCTTTGCAAAGTTAAAAATATTATTAGATGGAGCAAATACACTTCTATTTGCCAGACATAGCAGGTCTCATTTGAATGTTATGTTGTATTATAAAATAAGATATATTCCCTCCCCCTCACCCATTTGCTTGAGTGTCAAAATGAAGAACACTTTTATAACAGATAAATGCGAGTGGGTGGAGAAAAGATTGTTCCAGGAAATCCATTTTTGCATGAGTTCGTCCTCACTGCTAACCCTACGCTTGTAACATGCAAAAGTTTCCCCACAAAATACAATCAGCCTCATCTTGTTTTTGTAAACAATGTTGAAGTCAGGTGTAGCAAAATAAAAATAATTTAATGTTTATTTACATCTTGAATGGGACCAGAAGCTAGTTAAAAGTTAGAAAATTATTACAAAATAATACTTTACAAAGATAAAAAGAAATAACATGGACTCTTAAGAAAAGAAATAATTCCAAGAGATGCACTATTCCAGAGGGGCCTATATTTTTACAATAAATTGACAAAACCTGAAGATACAGTAAGATTTTTTGGAGACTGACATCTAAATTCAGCCACTGGGAAGGACTTTTCACGCTCTGCTGCCAAGTACTGTAAAGGCAGACTCTGCTTCAGGATGGCAAGAAAATGAACAAGGAGATAAAGAGAATTAATTGGAGCTATGCCAAGGATCCTTACGGAGAGCTCAAAAGGAGAGAGAGATCCCTGGAAAAAACATACCCAAAAAATCTAACACAGGTTTTTCATCTTCTGGTGAGTGCTGCGATAGTTACTTGGTTAGCATGCCCTTGCTACCTCTTTTGAATGTTTATCATTGTCAACACAAAATTCCTTAGATTAATCAAGGTCAATGAAGGATGTAAAGGGAATTCACCATAATTAGAGCCTCTTAAAACGTTTAGACACACAGGATGCACTCTGTGGAAGTTTAGCACACACAGAGTGGTGTACAGCCCTTAGTTACCTTCAGTGCTGTTTGCTGCACATCGACAAATGATTTGCTGTTCTGCAAACTGAGCAGTGTCCTGCTGCAGTTCCTCTGCCAGCAGTGTCAGTGAGGGCCACTTCAAAGCCAGCCTTCTGTTTTGCTGGGCATGAGGCACTTTTGAAAATACTGCTGCTTGCTAAATACCAAGGGAAAGGGCAGGATCCTCTTTGGTGGCACACAGGCATGCTCAATATGTCTCAGGAAGTTTGAAGGATCTTTGGCCTTCTAATAAAAGGTTGTCTGCTTAATTTAAAAACTTCATGGTCCTGCTACATTTTCTTTTCATAAATACGAAATCATCAACCCTTGTTATAACCTTTTAGTAAGTTTGTTCACAGGGCATGAGTACTGATGCTTTGTAATTCTCATGGTAGTGGCTGCCCTGTGGCAGGACAAAGCTTTCTGTTCTAAGACAGAGCAAAGATGAGTCCAGGTATGCCTAGTGCAGAAAAAAATGTTGGTAGGAATTTTAAAGGTTTGCATCATCTTACCAGAAAAACAGGACAGGTCTCCAGGCAAAACTCTTTAGGTGCCAGTATTCCTTACAAAGATCTATGGGCAATTTAGAGCACTGAGTTCTAAAGCAACCAGTATTTTAAACAGGAAAAAATGTTACTATGCATTTACTACTAATAAAGCTGACTTGAAACTTTGGGAAAACCTGCATTCTGCCAGCTGCCCACCAAGCTGGAAACCAGCTTCCCACAGTGCCCATAACCTTGAACACCCTGATGGCCTGGGAAGCCAGCTGCCTAGGGAACAGCTTTAAACAAAAGAATCTTTCAGATTCTGGGTTACACTGGGTTACACCCCACAAATATTTAAACTACATTAAAAATACTATTTTTTAAAGCATTTGATCCATTTTGGTACCAAAATAATTCGTTGTTCCAACCTTTTCCCCACCACAAACTAGGAAGAATATCTTCCTCCCCATGAAAATTGCATAGGAGAGAAATTCCTTTTTCTAGCCAGCACCATCTGGATGTAAAGCTTAAAATGTCAAGAGGGCATGAAAGGAACTGCAGCAGGCCAGCTTCCTACACAGGGAAGGCTAATGTTAATTTACATACTCATTAAAATTCAGCATGCTTCAAAAAGATAGAAGAAAATTGAAGGAGATAATATATGAATGCAGTAAAAAGTAACAAAAAGAAGAGATAGCCTAAAAGCAGGAGAGAGAGAAAAAAAATACTGCAGAAATTGAACATTTTGAGAAAGGAGATTTCTGAAAAGTCAGAACTTAATACAAAACATAAGAGAAAAAAAACACTTTACAGTAAAAACCAATAAATACATCTAGACCAGCAAGTCTCAAGCTTTTTTGAACTAAGGTTTCATCTAACAGCAGGAGCTATTTCCAGAGCCCAACCCCATGTCAACTACTTAGAAGATGAAAGATGCTGAGTGTGCAAAACTCTCAGTGGACCATCTCTGCTCCCAGTGCTCTAGAAAATCTTTCCCATTTTGACTTTATCCATTGAGACAACAAGGCATGGTAAGTGCAGAAGAAGCATTTTTAGAGGAAAGGTGCCCTGAAGCTACTATAACTGGTCCAAGCAGGATTTCTTCTGTTCAGAGGATAGCATGGAACAGTCACATCCATTTTTGTTATTAACACAGAGAGCTAAAAGGCCTCGAGTGTCCTCCCCCTCACACAAACATACAGGCAGCTTTATAATGTGACAGTCCCAGGTTCATAAAGGCAATTTATGTCATTTTCTTGACAACTTTCTGTGGTATTTACACCAAATTCCTTCACAGGATTCCAGAAACATGGGAAATATTTCTGCGGTTGTTCTCCATACCACTGTATTGCTCTGTACTACAGAAAGAAAAGGGATCATTGTGTCATCCATCATGGAATGTCAGAACCATAATAAGGCCTTTGGAACTCATTAGCATCAATTTTATCCTTCTTACTCTTCTCATTGGAATCAGTCCAGAGCATAAAATTTACATTGTACAAAAATTGTACACTATCCAACAAGAAAGAGTAAATTAATTTAATCTCTAAAGTTTTATATAAACTCTGCACGTCTAGCTTAACAATCACCAGAATTTTGAAGAAGAATATATAGGCTACTTGGTGAGACTCTAATTATGTATGCAGTCCACCATCAGTGTCCAAAATCCAAGCATACCCAAGTATACAAGCCATCTTTTACAGATGTAGAAACCCTAACTGCAGAGGGACAAAGGAAAAGAATCCAGTAGAATGTGCTAGTAATCAATATTTCATGCACTGAACCATGGGATACAGTAGTAATATTCCACCTGCCCTCCTCACCAATATCAACAACACATTGATTCTAAATAAGAAAAGCTCTTGCTGCATCTTGAAGATTTTAAGATGCAGGATAATGTAATTGAGAGTGGTTTACCAGCTTCACATTAGGTACTTTGTTTAATGCTACCTTGCAACCCAAGATACTTCTATTGGCCACCTATTGTAGATTCAATAATTTTTTTCTACTTTGAAAGTATCACACATCGCAAACCCTCCAGAAAAACATTTTGATGCCAAAGTAAAGCTAAAAGAAACTGCTGAACCTGTGGTAGGAATATTCTCAGGCAGGCATATAGGAAAAGCAGCTGGCACAAGAAAAATATTGGTTGGATCTTTAGCAATCATTTGTTCCTCAAGATACACACCATCAGCATCGCCCTTGTGAACTGTGACCTTATAACATTTTAAAGCAGCCATAATGACAGAGCTGCTCTCTGATGTTTCTCCTCAGGAAAGGGTCATGGTTCTACAACAAACCTGAAAACATGGCTATGAAGAAATGTGGGATTACATTTGGGAAGATATGAAGCTTCAGCACATCATATCCCAGGCCTTCTCTTTGCCATTTTCTTTCTCAAGTCTTCTTCTTTACCATGCTCCCTTCCTTAGCTTGCTTTCCTTCCCTTTGCTAGATGCAAAGTTCAGATTTCACAATTTTGTTATTAGCTTTAAATTAATATTTCATTCTTATAGTCAATATTAATGCTATCCAGCATGAGAAAATTAACATTGATCTGTGTACCACACAGCTTGCGAAAATAGAGAACTCAGAATCACTGAGGTTTTGTTCTGTGACCTTTGCTATGAGAATGAAAAAGAAGTAAACCCATTCTATGGAATTGCTTCTCCTGGCAAAGAATTGTCACACAGTGGTTTTCATTCAGTGGTCTAACCCAGCACCTTGCAAAATCATGGGATCAATGGGCTCCAAGCAGACACAAAAGCACATATACATGGTCACTGACAAGACAGGCTTGAATCAGCGCAAGGAGGTGCCTGCATTTCACAGCAAGATGCACGGTGCCAGCTGGGGACACCAGGCCAGCAAAAGTGACAGTTGCTGCAGAGATTGCAGATGTCACCACTTTTCATCTCTACACATCTGAGAATTTTCAAGGTCAAATAAATTCCAAATTCAACCCTCAGGTCAGCAAAACAAATCCTTTGAAGCAAAGATTCTTCTTGGGAATCAGAGACATTTAAGAACAGCAGATTCATTTGCTCTACAACTTTCAGAGTAACTCTGTTAATTTGAAGTAATACCATCTTTATTTAACAAAGAGCTTAAGCCCAAAGAGCTACAGCTTAAAGCAGCAGCATTTAAGGATGAAGCCACGGTGAGAACTTAAAACATTTAGCTCTCAACTCTCTATCTAGACACCAAATCAGCAAGATTCAGATCAAGCGTTTACAAGCTACTTCTTAATTTGGCACCTTGTATGACTTCGGTCTGATATTCCTAAGAAAATAATATCCTCATGTCCTCATTCTGTCACTCTATATTTCAATGGTGCATAGAGTTTTGTCATCTGGATTCCTGACACACACTCAAAACAGGCAAATAGTTTAAAAAAGGCAAAAAATATACGTCTGTCTCTTCCTCTCCTCCCTCTATTATTAAACAAGAGCACAACAAGGAAACTCCAAGGGATTTTTTCAGCTTGCTAGGAGTCATGATCTTTTCAGAATCAATTACAAAGCAGAAAGAAGATACTTTGTTTCACAAAAACATGCACTTAAAGACTATGAAGCTGCATTGATTAACTTCTTATCTGGGAAGATGTTCCTGCAATTCAGATCAGCAACACAAACAACATTCAGAGTCCTTGACTCCCAAACACTATTGTGAGTAGTTCTAGTGTGTTGGGTGACACAGATATATGACCAAGACTGTAGTGTCTTAGGGATAGACACAGCACTGTACTCTTAGCACCCTAAGCCAGTTGCAGAACTGACTCTCTGAACTTCCAGAGTATCCAATAGTCTCAACAGCATGTAGCAAATTGTAAAAACAGATAGTCAGCCTAGCTTATAGCACTGTCTGTATATACAAACTGAACCCGGTGCTGTTCAAAAAGAATTAAAAGAAGTTTCCATTTATTTTTCTACATCAATAGAAAGATTTTAGCCAACCGGTATATTATTATAATCTAAAGTACTTTCACAAAAAAAAAACTTACTAAAACAACATTCAATAATATTTCAAAAGCATGTTTTAGAAGATTTAATCCTTGAATTATGGAAAGCAAGTGAATTTCTGGATATTCAACACTAGAGCTACAAAACAAATTGACTTATTTTTTCAGTAATTGAAGTGCAAGAGCATGGTGCACGGAAAACTGTTTCAGGATGACCCAATAGAAATATTTTTCACTTTCAACTGACATAAAAAATTGAAAATATTCTGGTTTGGGTTGACATATGACATTTTATTTCCTTCAGGAAAGTTTTTCCTGTTCTTTAAATTATGTTTACTAGAGCTTCCTATTAAAAAAATGTATCACAGAAAAATCACGGAATCACAGAATGGTTTTGTGTTGGAAGGACAGAGTTCAAGAAGTGTTTGGACAATGCTCCTAGGCACCTGGTGTAACTCTTGGGGATAGTCCTGTGCAGGGCCAGGAGCTGCACTCAGTGATCCTTTTGAGTCCCTTCCAACTCAGCATACTCTGTGATTCTGCAAATCTCTAGAGATCAGCTTGTCCACCCCCCCCTTGAATATCTCAAGAGACAGAGAATTCAGAACCTTATTTCCTCACTGTTCTTGTCATTTTTACTGCAGATGAGACTGTTTCCAAGTTTCATCAAAGTCTATAGGTGGTTTTGCTGACTTGCAACTGCATCTCCTGGCAACAAAGCTCCACACCAATTTTTTGTTTGACTTTGCTGGTCAGCTTGTGCTACAAAGTCAGAAATGCCCAGTGACAACCTGCCAACCAAACTCAGTGCAAGCAGCATGCACACAGGTAACATCAGCAGTGTGCTAATTTATATCAGATATGGACTCAATCTGATGAGGTATAAGCCAGTACAAGAAAGGCAGGAGGATTTTTTTTTCCCTCCTTCAGACTGAATTCAAATTACTTAGTGAAACAAGCAGGAAGGGGGACACTAGTGAGGGGAGTTCACCAATATTATTTTAGCCAGAGATGTAAACTTGAATTCAATGCTGCATTCCACACAGGGAGATAGGGATGAGAAACAGAATGCATATTGTACATAGTCCCAAGACTATGTTTCCCAGTTCAGGAATAGCTAGAACATGTTATTCACTACCTTGCAATTCCTCTGAAAATACCACTTTCCCCTTCTCATTAAACACATAGTAAAAAAAAGAAATACAAATCCCAACAATCTTCTGCCCTTGGCAGAAAACAAATAATGCTAGGACTAGGATTTCATACTACAGAGGGCAAGCTTTCTTTTTCTTTTCTTTACATGGTTTTGTAGTTCAGGTGGGAATGGTTAGATAAGTAACTTAAAGAGGGTAAGAAGCCCTGACACAACAAAGGAAATCAAAAAACATCTGGAAGCATTAAGACAGATGCTAGTAACTGCAGTGTAAAAACACTGGTGAGACAAGTAAGTAACTGTGTGAAGCAGCAGGAGGTAGAAAATAGACAACAGAGGAACTCTGCAAGGAGGAGAAAGAATGCAAAGAAATAAATTGAAAAGAAGGGGCAATTGCATGGTTAAAGATCCTCAGTACTAGAAGAGCCTGCTGAACAGAAGATAATTCAGTGGGGCAGGATTGCACTGCAGTGTGCAAAACCCTTGATCTAAGACCAGAGCCAGTGCCCTTTAAGACACAAAAGCAAGTGGGTCACAAACAACAGAAATATCCACACCTTTCAAAATGCTCACAGTCACTTCAGAATTTTTGCCAAATATCACAAGCTATGGAGGGTCTGTCTCAGAGGCCTTGGAGAGAAGAAGGTGACCCAGCTGGGGAGCTGGTGATCCCATACAGGCAATTGTGTCTCCCATGAGTCACTATGGAACTTCCTTCAGGTCTAAATACTGAGGGAGCTGTCTTTGTCTGTGAAGTACAAATGCTATTTGGCTTACCTGAGCTTAAAAAAAACCCCACATGTGTTTTACAGAACTAGTCCTTTAATATTGTTTCCTTGGCAAATTTTCACTTTTGATCCAAGCTCTCACTGCTCTTTCAACCACTTGCTCTTGAGTCCTTTGTACCAGTTGATACAAATGTAACTGGTGACAAGGTTTCCATGATTTCTCCTACAATTCACTGTGGCTCACAGCACTTTCTCAATCCTCAAAGAAAGTCGCTTCTATACAATTAAGATGGTGTGTGGGGATAAAGATGAAATCCATTTGTCACATCTTTTTCTCTGGAATATTCATTGCTCCCAGGAGTTAGTCCATATACCCCACTTACAAGATGAAACACCTTCCCTCATTTTTTTCAATAAATATCATTAAAATATATTAGATTGCTGGGATTTATACAGAGATATTTGGCAGGCTTTTCAGGTCTGTCAAAGATAAATTGAATATATGGTTCTTCTACATAAAGAGAATTATCTGAATAAATAATGTATTAGGAGAATTTCACTTCTTATCTATGTCTGATTCATTCTCAGATAAGTATGTATACATTTGCACTGGTGTCAGTCAGGTTGCAGAACACATAAACAGCAGCAAATGTGTTCTTAGTCAGTTTCTTTAATATTCAGGGTAGAAAACTGACCACTAACACTGATATAGTGAAACAAACAACCCTACCTCTTGAGGTATAGGAAAGGGAGTAATTTATTTTCTTTGTTTCAGCTTTTCATTATGTTTGGTTTTAGTTTTACCTTGTAAAATTTTAATGCAGGAAAGACATTAAACCAGCCATAAAGCCTTTATCAATTGCATCTCACACAGCACTGCAAAGCACTTTCCAATAGCTCTCAATGATGGAAAGCCAGCACTGGAAGCACCAGGTTCAGAAGAGGCTTACTACTGGTTCTGGACATACATCTGTCCACCAGGCCACTTGCCTGCACACATGGACACTGTCACAGCACTCACAAACCTGTTTAGACAGCTGATGGATGCATAGAAACAGGCTTGACATTCACTTGTGTCCATAAGATGAAACAACAGAGGTGGTTATCTGTATAACTCTGAAGGAGAACTTCATGATATTGTACAATTTTTCTCACTTTCTGGCATAGGGAAATACAACCTTTTGTTACTGGTATCACAGGGAAGAGTTCAGTCTCACAAGAGGACACTGTCCCTCACACTGGATCTACCACAAAGTCAGTGACAAGTGACTGCTCACAGTTTGAGAGGAAAAAAAAAGTTGTAGTTGAGAAACCTGTTCCTGTTCCAAAAGAAAAGGGAGCTAGAGGACCTTATTTCCAGCAGAGATGAAAATGGCAGGAGATGATTTGCTTCTCCAAAAAACATCTCAAACCTCTGGAAAGAATGCATGGTCTCCCATATATATTTAGTGATCGAAACACTCAACATTCAACTAATACTGAATTCTTCTCTATTTCATCTAAAAGATACATCATGCAATTAGTATAGTAACTCACATATTTTTCAGTGAAAGACATCTCTCTTGAGCATTTTTAAAAATTTTTTGATTGCAAGAGACATAAAATATTTATGTCTTAGATCTGTAAGAAAGATGAGTGTGGAAGTGAAGTTGGTTTTAAAGACAATCAGGAGAAAAGACAATTCTTTTCCTGGGTGACAGAGTAATACTTTTCATGTTCATCAATGGTTGCTTCAAAGAGCAAAGGAATCCTCCCTTTTCTATACCCTCTTGGATATATCCATGGCATGAGCAACTGGATTAAATTACAAATTCAGACTTGATAACATAAAGTTTTGAATGAGTCAAGATAGCAAAGCACTAGACAGATCATTTATCTTTAGACTGTATGATTATCTTCAGATTTCCTGAACAGAAATTTGTATGTTTTCACAGAATATACTGAGTTGGAAGGGATGCACAGACTGTTGAGTCCAATTCCAGGCCCTTCAAGGGACTGACCCCAAGAGCCACATCATGGTGCCTGAAAGCATTATCCAAACACTTCATGAACTCTGTCAGGCTGGTGCTGTGACCCCTTCCCTGGGGAGCTGTTCCAGGGCCCAACCACCCTCTGGGTGAAGAGCCTTTCTCCCGATATCCAACCTAACCCTCACCAGACACAACTAGAGGCCATTCCCTCAGGTCCTGTCACTGATCACCACAGAGAAGAGAGTAAATGACAGTAGGCAAAAACAGCAGCATGCAGGTGCTCTATCCAGGATTCATCTGCATCAGTGAAATAGCTACAGTCCACAACACCTGAGAAAAATGTGTTGGCAGAAAACTTGAGAGGTAGCTGGGAAAATCTGAACACGACTAGCCCAAATTTCAGTGTTTCAGAAGCCAAGAAAGCTTTGAGCAAGTAACTCAACAGCCAAGACTCATCTGTCTTGTCCTTATAGGTCACTGAGGAGACTGAGAAGGACAAACAGAGTTGAACAAGAAGTGAAACCTATGAATCTAGATCTGCTCATCCAGCATTAAGAAAAAGCCCAAATATCTATCTGCACCTTCCGTATAAAAATCATGAATGCATGTAACTGCAGAAAAAAAAAAAATCTAGAGTCCCAAAATTATTTTGAATTTCAGTTGCATGCAAAATTTATCCAGGTTCTCACTGAAGGGCTTTCTATTCTTTTTGTAATTGAAAAGATTGAGTGTATTCCATCTGTCTGCTGCAGCACGAGCTCACAAAGCCAATGGCAGTCAATTACAGGCCACTACAGGTGACAAAACCCTAGATGAAATAAAATTCAGTCCTTAATGCACATGCCAAAGATACAGTGGATTTGTTACAGGTAGCTTATATTGAGCATGCAACAAAAGAGAAATCATTCAGATGTTAAATGGCTGTTTTTATCATATTCTGTAATTTCTCATATTCTAAAGAGTTTTGTTATGTCTCAAAAAAGTAGGATAATAAGGTATTCAAACAACAGAGATAAACAGCAGCATCTTGCACAAGCTGTTTGCCAAGAAATGGCCTAAATACACCCCAAAAAATGAAAGCAAACAAACAAGACCAGAAACAAAACAAACAACACAACCAAAAACCCCACACACACCAAAATACCCAACAAAATCTCCAAGAAACACAAGTTCTCTACCTGCAAGACTTTGAGCAAATCTTGGATTTTCATCTTTCTCTTCTCATGTCTATGAAATAACAGCAATTATCTGACAGTATCAAAGGAATGACCATGAGATTTAGCCATAGATTGAAAAACACACTAGATGTGTTGTAGACCACATTCAGAAGACCAGAATTATTAAACTGATAAAAAAACAAAGCATTTAGTATTACAATAATTTGGCTTCAGATTAAAAAAATAATAAAAATCACACTACTGAATATTCTCTTTCAAAACAATTCCCATCACAATTTCACTTGCAAATTTCAAAGCAAGGCCTTAACCTTTCCTACATTCAATACATATTTAGAAAAAGCCATACCAAAAAAAAAGCCAAAAGAAGAGAAAGAATTAGTATTTCCATTTCTCCTGTGGGAGCTCAAGATGTGAGATTTTAAAATACAGCTGAAGGAGTCACTAGATGATTTCTGGTGCAAGCTTCCCAGAATAGTACTTTAAACAAGACCTTGGGCAATACCTCCTCTTTCAAGGGAAACAATAGAATTATTCAGATGCCTCTACATGTGCTCCACCACTTTAAGGGAAACTGTACTTTTGGTCAGAAATTTCTTTTAGTTTTTATACTTGGAAAAGAAAATAATATAACAGTACCAAAGAGAGAATACAAGAAAGTGCTGCCATCTTCAGTAAAATTTCCCTGCGGCAGCCAGGGCACACCTGCTTTGGGCACAGAAGTTTTGAAGCTCAGCCAGCACAGTAGGGTGGGTTTGTAGTCTGAGAAACCCATCCACCTCACCCACCCATTTTATAGTCATCACTAACCTCCAGCTGAATAGCTGCCAGCATGAGAGTGGACCAGATAGAGCTTTCAAACCAGAAACTCACATGATGTGATGGCTTGCCAATGAGGAAACCTGGAGAACTCCCATATTCTGCCATTATTCCTGCATTCCTACCAGAACAGGGAGAACAATATCATTATAATAAAGGAATCACCAGTAGGAACCTGGGGATAAATTTTGATGGGCCAGCACTGACTGGGATTGTTCCCTCACATACAATTATAAGATTTTGGTGTAAGCAACCATGAGAAAATTACGAGAACTTGCAGGTCTGTTAAGAAATTTCAAACTTGCTTAGAGCATTGCTTTGTCCATACAGAGCAATCATCATTATCTCTGTTTACTGATCATGAGGAAATATGATGCTGCCTGAAGAGCAGCTGTCTCTCAATTTGCAGTTTTCATGCACCTTCTGTGAAGGATCCTATTGTTCAAACACATTTACATTTGAAAACACCTAACATATGGTAAGAATGACACTTGCAACAGAACTCTTGCTTTCCTTGTGACCATGCAAGCCAGGCTGGCTGTCACCATTCCTGCACCACCAACCTGCCTTCAGCCTAGTAAAACACAAAACCACAGGCCAGTTTCGAGCCAGCATGAAAGGCAATTGAACCTATGGCATTGAGGAGAGAACAGACCTAGGGCAGTAAGGCTGTAAGCTTGTCCTTTGCTGACAGAGCTAGAGCCTTTCAGAGTGGCAGAGTGTGAACAACGGAGATGGAAACAGCAAATGGCTAGGTGCCACAGGAGCCTGAGTCAGGATTGGGTATTCACTGCCTGACCTCAGAAGGGAGGGGACCTGCAGTCACCACAGCAGGGGCCCAAAAGAGATCTCCAGGAACACCTAAATAGCGTCAGGTGAGACCACCAACCCAGTCCAGGACTGTGAACCTCATATCTGGACCCACTATGCTGACATGCTGGAGTAATTTCCTGGACTGATTCTCCCTCCCACAAGACACAGAAGTCATGCCTGTTATGCCTCTCACTAACATCAGTTACAGAAAAACTGGTTCCAAAAAAAAGGAATGAACCTGCCTGTGATATAAACAACCCTCCCACTACAGCTGAATCTGTCAACATCAGGTCTTCCTTCTTCAGACTGATCTAGACTGAATAGCTTTTTCAAACTCTGAACAGCTATCTAAACCAAATTTCCATGTTGCCTTTTTTTTTTCCCAAGATAAAACAGGAAAATATGATTCTTGCAAAAGTAGATTAGACCAGCCGCTAGGGAAGCAAAACTTGTACACTGAGTGATTGCTTTGGCTCCGAGCAAATTTAATCTTTTTCCATCTATTCCTTTCCTCTTTTTTTTCTGGCATTAGGAAAAAGCTTCATATTTGACCACGCTTTCTCGATGGGCTTTGATCTAAGTTATGTTTTGACAATACAGGATTAAAATACCTGTTATGTAAAAAAGCACATTCCATGCATATTCATGACCGCAAACTATCTAGAGAATCCATTCAATTAAATACCCACCAGTTTTGACACAAGAAAGAGTACTATCATTAAATCTCTATCAAGAAAAGATAAATCAATAAAAAACTTTGTAAGAGAATCTAAGTAACCAAGATTTACTCTCTTCCAGTAATGTAATGCTTTGTTTTCCCTCTTCAAATGACAGATGCCAGACAATTTAGGTTTTTCTTTGAGACTAGGAACCTTAATTTAATTTTATGTTTAAATGGCCATTAATTCCAGATTTTTCCATTCACATGAGAGAATTTGAACAGTAAAAGGGACCCTGAAAAAACTGAGACAGAAAACATAGGTATACAGGCACATTTTTAAAGATGACTACTGCTGCTTTATTCCTCCTGCTTTTTTCTAAAGGTCTTTCTTTGCTCTGTCTACCTTCCTACACAAATCATTGATTTTTATCTGGTTTTACATTATCACATCCTAAAATATGCTGTGAAACCTCTGAATGCCTGTTTCTTTGTAAAGCCATTCAGCTTCTCAGGCAACACGGAGAGGATACTCAGAGACGGATATATCACCAGCAATACATGTTATTTGAAAACTGTTGGCAAGTTGGTGATATTTTCTTATTCACTATCACTTAACAGGAAAAGTGATAAGACATACATTAAACCTTCATGCTTGTTGATTTTTAAGTATTCAGCCATGTGCCTCTACGCCACTGCAGCTAGTACATCCTGTAACTCCTACATAAAAACGCTGTGAACTTCCATCTCCTTCTGGAAACACACTCTCCAGAGCTTACTCCTTCCCCTGCTGGGGGAATGGTAAACTGTTCCAAGGGTCAACATCCAAGGTTTCCAGTTTGGCCGATCACATTGTTCTGCTCCCATGACAAAACCCACAATCCACACACTGTTAGTCTATACCTGTGCATTAGGTCAGACTTCTTCCTGAAGGGCCATTTATGAACTGCAAGTTATACCTTTGGTAAAATTGTACCTTTGAAAACACTGGTAGCCGGGAATAAAGTATGGGTATGGTCCTGACAGAGAATGAATATCTCAAGAATAATAGGCTGACCCTGACTACTGCAAGGCCATTCTTTGGCAAGTGACACCCATGTTATTTTGCAGGTGTGTAACTATTGGTTAGTGCTTTCTTCTTGCACTTCACTACCATTATTATTATTTTAAATGTGGCTGCTCCTGTATTTTAAGACTGAGGGTGCTAAGAGACTTGGGCATGACTCTGACACTTTCCTTCTTGAAAGGAAAATGATATGTGCTTCCGAGGCAGAAAGACAATCTGATAGCTGTCCATAATTACACTTTTCTAACTCTGAGTGGTCACAGGTAAGAGATACACATATGATATCTATGCTTGGCCCATTTCCTTTAGGCTTACTTTCATCAAATGCAAGAAACTTGACTGCGGGATTTGCAGTAATGGTGACTGTATTTGTCCATGGTGGGGAAAGGGGGCAAAGTGTGGGAAAAATAACACCCATTTCTCAAAGGTCTTTCTAGGGGCTTTCAACCCCAATACATTACTCAACAAACACAAGAGAGTCTTCTGTTCATTCCAGAAAGTGCAGATAGGGGAATCTTGGGGGATTACTGCAGATAGGAGAATCAGTCAGGGAAAAAGCAAATATTAAAAAATGGTGTTTGAGTAACAAACACAGAAGAAGTTTCTGGGGTGTTTTAGTACGCCATGGAAACAAAGAAAAATCAAGATTAAATTTTTGTTCCATACATTCCCCACCTGCTGTAAATACAGGATAACTAATGGGATTTGGGAGGCAATTTTATTTCATGGCTTCAGAATAAGAAGTTTTAAGCCCAGTACCCACTCCTTCATCTGCCCCAAAGCACATCTCACAATCTGATTCTATCTGTGCTCTTTCAATTGAATCCTAACTAGTATTTCCACATCCTTAACAATGCTTTTGTTTCTAAAACAGACAGTTCCAAACATCTGATAAAAAAAAGAAAACAAACCCATGCTAGTTTTCCATTCACACACACCAACGTCTATAAAATGATTTCTGGAAACTACCACACCGGCATCCAGACTATCCTGGGTCCTTGAGTTGTTGATTGTATTGCTGGAGTGCAGACAGCCACCCTCATATCTGCTTGCAGGGCAAACAAGCACACAGTAATTGGACTTGCCCAGGTGAAAGGTCTGCCCCCTGCCCTCTAACCACCCTTTACACCACCTATGCAGGGTAATGAAGCAGAGGATTTGCAGGGAAAAGCTCCTTTTGATGGGCAACCTATTTGCAATGAAGAGTTCCACTTTTTTGTGAAGAAGTTTTGTCACTGTCTCCAAGTTCTTCAGAAACAACCAGGAGCTATGCAATGCTTCACAGTTAAGTATCAATAGCCATGAGGATTTTTCCCATCCACTATTCTGGGAGAAGCATGCCTTCCTCATGCTGTAAGGAACAAACATAAGGATCTAAAATGTTATGTACTAAACAGGCATACCACCTTACTGCAGAGCAGACACATCCAAATGAGCAAAGAGAGTTGCAAGCATTGGCTTACCATAATTTTTCCTTCATTTGGCTAGAATATAGTCATTCTGCTAATTGATACTCCTACCACAGTGTCAAACAAACAAATAGGATGAAACACAGTTTGCCAGTATTTTGTCACATTCTGGGTTTCCTGGCAATAGTTACTGTCTGTATATCCTGGGGCACCAACAGATGTAAGGTCTGATAAAAGCTGCTTCCCCAATTTCATGTCCAAGAAAAATGCAGGCTTTGTTCTTAAATGTATGCACACATGGCAAATTAAAAAAATACCACAATTAACCCTCTGCCCCCTGGCCCACACTGGATTACAAACTCTGAATAGGTTTTTAAGCTTCTCCAGCCCACTGCCCATCTCTCACAGGCTACATGATCCTACAGGAGTGGCTGAAAGTGTCATTTTTTTCTGGAAAAGATGCCAAAAGAATGCATCCATTCACTAGCTCCTCAAGAAGATAACATGGGAAGAAATTCAGCTCAGGTGAACTCAGATGGCTGGTGTTTAATCAGTCAGTACTCAGTGCTGCTGTCATTAAGCATTACTCCACAATAAGCCACATCTGGCACAGACTCTTCAAACACTGAAGAATATCTGAATGGGCTACAACAGACAGCACCAGACAAGGTTTCCTTATAAACTGTTCATTTAAACTTGGGAGATTTACAAAAATCCCACCAAATAGCAACAGTGGCCCACAAAACATGGACGAGTTTACTAGTAACCACACAAAGTTAGAACTAAACTCAGACCCAAACTACTCTTTAAGTTTGATTCTTGATTTCCTCAAGAGCACCTGGAGATGGTAAGCATTCAAGATTACCACTCAACAGTGTTTAACAATCCTAAGAAGGTTAGGTCCTGACATATCTTGTGAAGGGAGGAGACAGTCTACTTGCACCAGCTGAATTAGTTTCTCCAGAAAGACTGATCTATTCTGCCTCTGGAGCCAATGTGTACTTTTCACTCTCAACATTTCTGTTTAAAATAGTGTTCTCTTATGTATATGCATTAAGTGGTAGACATGTAAGCTTTTAAATAACAGAGCACAGAGAAAAAACTCAACTGGAAAGTAAAACAACTGAAACCTAACTTCCTAACTTGATGCCTTCATTTGGTCAACAGCTATTCTGCTCAAAAAACAGCTTTGATTCTATCACAGCTCTCTTCTCACACAGACCCTGATCCAAGTCATTTACATTTCTTTTTACCATAGAATTTACCATAGAATATCAGGGGTTTCAATATCAGGGTTGCTTCATACATTCTCAATTGTGACACTAGGGAAGTCACTGCAGATAAAATCTAGAAGGCTCCCTCAAAAAGTCAGGATTTGGACACTTAATGATTTTTCATACGTGCTGACCCTAAGTTTTATTACAGAGCTACCACTGTTGACCTGCTGAAGTGCAAAAGACAACAGTTATACCAGGTGGTGTTTTTGACCCACTTGGGCCCATGAAACTAAAGAGAGTGAAAGACGGGTGTGATGCATCAACTTGATGTCCAGGACTTACACAAAATTAATCTGAAATACTTTTCAATCCTCTGTTCTCAGATTTTCTCTGCTTCCCAGCTCCCAGGGATTCATCTCTCATTGTATGCTGTGAACATAACTGCAGTGAGCCATTTCATTATAACAAGCTCATTTTGTAACCAACCACAACAGTAGCAGCTGTTCATTCCAGAGCCAGCACAGACGTGCTGCACCCAAGTGGCACACTGAGCACTGGCACTTTAGCTACCCAAATGAAAGGCAATAATAACAAAAGTGTGTGTTGGGGAGATGCCAAAAAGGGTCTCGCCTGATTCCAAGTTGTCCAGGATTGCAACAAGCCTTATTGTCCATGACTGTAATGATAAATCAGAGATTTTTGTAGGGTGTAATTTCAAATTAAAGTACGATATAAAAAAAATACAAAGTCTGTCCAAACTAGAAGAGAAGGGTCCTTGAAATACCATAGAAAACAGAGGGACTGAAAAAGAATTTGAGGTGTGCCTTCCATATACTCAGTACTAGCCACTAAAATATGTCTTAGCTACCCTAGAAGTGGAAGGCCAGCAAGGAAGCTGAAAGGACGTCTTGATGACAATTTTACAAAACAGGCACCCAGGAATGATGAGGCTGCAGCCATCTTTTGGTCAGTTACTGCTACAGATGCTGTTGGAAAGATGCCACACCTTACACATTCATCCCAGCAGAGAGCTCAGAGAAGCTGTATCAGTTTAAAGCAAGGCCATAGGCAGTATTAGTATTACTAACCTCCACAAACCGGAGGTTATGGCATCACCAGGAGTGGATGGCATTCACCTGAGAGCTCTGGATAAACTCAAGTGTGGAACTTCTGGTTAAGGTTTGTAGATGATAAAAAACACAAAAGCTGCTATGCTACAGGACTGTCAAAGGAGTTCAAAAAGGGCTTTAAAAACATCATGGGAACAACTGAGGAGTCATTTCCAGAAAGAGTATAACTGGGTAATAAAGGCTCATTCATAAATGATTCTACAAGCCTTCAAGCCTAATAATTACCTTTCAGTATGAAGAAGAGTAAGCAGTGGGGTCTTTGGGGAATCAGAGTTGAGACTTTTTCTACTCCATATCTTCACCAGTGACCTGGAGAGGGGAATGAACAGCTAAACCTTGGTTTATGAATGCTACTAAACACTTGCAAGCAGTCGAATGCCATGCTGATGGCAAGGAACCTCAAAAGTGGTTCAGAGAACCAACTGAGCAGACAAAATATCTGGATGGAGAGAAAATTGCAATAAAAAGAAGGCATAAAAGGTTATTGCATTTTCCATGACGCAACATCCCTGTATGCTTCCTGTGTACTGCATGTAATTCTTGTCTCAAAGATGCAGTTGAGTCGGAAACAGAATCACAGAACTGCTGACATCTGAAGGAACCTCAAGGTCACTGAGTACAATTCCCCTGCTCAAGCAGGCTCAGCTAGAGAAGGTTGTGCAGGACCATGTCTGGCTGGGTTTTAAATGTCTCCACAAATGGAGACACCACAAACTCTCTGGGCAACCTGTTCCAATTTTCACCACCCTCACAGCAAAAAAAATTGCTTTCTTGCATCAGATGGAATCTCATCTGTATTAATTTATGCCCATTGCCTCCCAGTAATTAAACGATCGATGAGGGCATCCAGAGGATAAGTGCTTTACACAGAGTCACCACAGGCTGAGAGACTAGAAGGCAAGTGAGGAGTAGTTTCCCTGAGGTTTAATGTCATGAACATGATGAATGACATTAATGAAAAACTGCTGTTATCATCTCTGGCTAGCCAAAAGACCAAACAACCATCTAAGGATCTGCTTCCATAGCTCTAATGTCAATTCACATGTTACCTGTGAACCATGGAACAGTGCTGACTCAAGGTGACAGCAAATTTTGTAATTTCCCAGTTGTCAAAGACAACATATTGCTCCAGCTGCCTGCTCTCTCCACTGGTTCCATACTGAATAACTAAAAAAGTAAAATATTTTGTGTCTCTGACAGCAACCCACTGGACTAACTTCTGGGATGCCAGGGGCAAACTTGCAGGTGACTGATACTGCGTCCCATCCAATCCATGCACAGAAAGTTTCTCCCATGGAAGGAGGGACAGGCCACCTAAACCAGTTTCTGGTTTGAAGCATCATTCTCTTCAAAATTCAATGAAGAGCTTAGGTAACAGTATCTCATAAAAAAGATAGGAAAGCAAGTCTTGAGCCCACAGGGAAAAGTTATATTTAGATTATAGAGCAATGAATTTTATTTAAAAACGTAGAGTTCTTATTAGCACTAGAATTGTGAATCTTGTAAATTTTCTACTCATTCATTTTCAGTGCTGAAGAAAGATACTGAACTATGTTTGTTTGTTTAATTCTCTGGATTAACATTTACTTTTCTACTTACGTCTTCTGTTGCATTAGCAAAGGTGTAAATACCTCTAGAACTGGGACACTTCAGTAATTCCTGTAAATCTTACTAGTTGCTATTTAGGTCAGCCTGATATTGATATTGATAGCACCTCAGTATTAAAGCTATACAAGTCTGCAAAGTACTGCACCCCAGCTGGATCACTCCCAATGTCAGTGCTACCAGCCTTTGCATGCTGTAACAAAATTCTGGATGTACTGCCTCCTTACATTCTGCCATGCCAGTACCATTTTGGCAGCGATGGGCTAACAGATGGTAGTTCAGCAAAGCTTTTCCATGGAGGTCATTAATAACATCAAGTTCATTTGATACTTCAGTCACATCTATCCCTTCGGAAGGGCTGCAGCAATCTATTCTTTTCCCACAAGGAAGAAAAATAGAGAGACTACAAGCCAGTTCTATGCCCCTCTAACCCTTGGTTTTTTTGAAACTGAGAAGCTTCCTGATCAGTGAATTCTTGGACTTGCGTCCTCATATTATCACTTAATAAAAGATCCCAAGAACTGTCGTTAGAGCAAAAACAAAATGGCAGAATGTTTAGGCTGGACCCATATAGTCTTGCTATTTGCACAATCTTTTCTAGTAAAGTGTAACAGTGTTAGATATTAAAATGAAATTAATCAGAGCTTCTACAACAGAAATTTTGTCGAAGTTTGTACTAGTCACCAACTTCAGCCTCTCTCTTCTGCTCCTGGAATTTGTCGCAAATTGCTAATTCTAGCTACAAATCAGCGCTGGTTTGCATTTCTTATCAGGAAAACAATCAGAAATTAGGCCCATGTATTTCCTTTAAGTGTTCATGATCTTGTCTCCTAACTACTTCCTATATGACACCCATGGTCAATCACCCAGATTAAAGCATTGAATCTGTTGCACAGGTCTATTGCTCTCAAACAACTAACCAAAATTAAAACTGCTCAGATTTTTTTGATAGTTCTGAACAAGAAGATGCTTGTGATCTGTCCAAGACCACAAAGAAATTGTCAGTTGCAGAATTGGAAATACAACCCATCTTTCAAATTCATGTTCCAGTATTACAACCAGAAGATTTTTTTCTTTCTGAAAAACCTTTCTTTTTCCACAGAACTCTTTTTTCTTTTTTTTTACAAGATATTTCACGTAGGAATGAAGAAACTTTCTTGACAAAGCTCCTTTGCAAAAACCTCTTAACTGCTGACAGTAAGCTTAAATGAACTTGCATTTTCCAAAACAATCTGCTTCCAGCATAAAAAAGCTCCACTGTCGAATACGCTCTGCTGCTAGTTTATGACAATACTTATCAAATTAACATTTATCTGAAAAAAAATTCAAAGAGCTTCAGCCTAGTCAAATAAAGAGACATCTTGAACACAGAAAATGCAGAATTACTTGACTGAGCTTGAAAACATAGAGTTGGCTTGGAGAACTTCTATTTTACTCCATTTTGACAGGCATGTAGTTTTTCATGAAAGCTTAAAAAAATATTATTTTAATAATCTTTTAATATTTTGTACTCAGGGTTATTTTCCACCCCCGCCCCCCCCAAAAACAACAAAAACTGAGACATTTTGATTGACCCTAGGCAGTCATGCAGCATGAGTCAGACTGCAATGTTTGGACCCCTATAGCTACTCCATGTCTTGGCAGACTGTGGCACTTGTCTTCTTTATATTGGAGAGCTAGGAAGTGAAACCCAACAGCCTCGACCCTGCAAGACAAGCACTGCCTCTCAAATCTAGGAGTTGTTATACTCTGACTATTATCTAGGTAGGCTGCGCCACAATTAAAGCCCACAGAACTATATTTTTAGTATTTACTCAAGCTGACTCTACTCATCAGTTCCAAAACTAAGACTGCTTTTTAGTTAACATGAGAAATACAGGTCAAGAAGAAAGAAAATACACTCCTTATGTATTCTTATCCCTCATTTTTTGGGGGCCACTTGGAACTAAATTTAGTTTTGTGCTAATTCCCTTCTGATGGTAGCCCAGGATTCTCTGAGCAGATTACAGTTTGTCTCCTGCAGGCTTCCCACCTCATTCATGTTCAGACCCACCAGCTCAGAGAGTAAAGCAAAGCAGCTTTGTCAACTTGCTTGTCTCTTCCTGTTGGCCTGCCCCCGACTTTCCAGGCAAGGTCAACCTTTTATTCTCTCTATCACTGTTATTTTTGTTATTTTTGTACCCTTATCACCTCTATTCTTTTGTTGTCCTTGAGAAATGTGCATTTCCTGCATTCCTCTCACTGAAAACAGAGGGCAAAAGAGAAATCCTCCAGTTCTACTCGCTGTTTTTTTTCTCAAAGATAATTGCAAAAGTTCAGTGCTCCCCATTGTCTCTGGTTTTGTGCCTTTGTGTTAATGAACTCATCAGCCAAGCAACATAACAGAAATATTTCAGATTAACAGCTTCACACATATCCAACCCATTTTAAGTTGTGCACACACAGGAGTCCCCAGGGTGTCACAATATTTTCTGACAACATTCTTTGGCTTTCACCCACATTTATGCATAACCCTGACTTTGCACAAGAGCTCAGTCAAGCAGTGCCTTGAAGAACCAACATCCAGTAACAGATGACAGTACCAAAATACTCTTTTCTTTCATCTTCATCCAAAAAGCATCTACACAATTACAGTCTCCATACTCAGATCTAAAATATTTCAGCATCCTTAAAACACTATTTCACAGCATGAGGTTAGTTCCATTAGAACCCAGTCATGGGCTCAAAACTTAGGATAAGCAGTAACAACAGTCTAGGGCCCTCACTGGTTGCTACATAAATATCTGTGTCCAACATATTTCTGTCATACAATGTCACTTACCTTTAAGCCAGTCCAGCAGAAATATTGTGTTAACCGTCCTCAAGATCAGTGTTAACGCAACAAGTAAGTAACACTAATTTTCATTTGGGTCTGTTCACAGAGACCAAGAACTGAATATGAAGAGAAAAAAAGGACCATTTTTTTCTTTGAGAAAACCTCTGTAGACCAGGGCTGCACAGAAGCACAGCAGTGAGGGTGAGAGAGCGAGAGATAAAGATCGATCAATCTGTAACTATTTGAAGGTACTAAAAATACTATGAGAAGAATGAGGAGAGAGAGGATAAAAGTCTTCCTATTGCCCTTAGTGCAGAGCAGCTAAGCAGCAGCACAATAAAGGTTGGCAGCCATTGGGCTTCCCAGACAAGAGAACAAAATGTCTATGCACTGCCAGTCCTGACAGAAAAAGTGTGTCACTCCCCCCTCCTCTTTGTAGGTTAAAAAAATTCATTGCAGCTAGTAAGATACCGAGGTCACAAAAGATCCTGAGACATGACTTTAGAGCGGCTGGTGACATTCCATCTGAGCCAGAAACAGTGATTGTCACAGCTGCTTCCTGCACCACAGCACTTCCCCCTCCCTCCGGTCAAACTGGTTTGGGTTTGGGATTTTTCCTAGCCAAGTCACCCAAAGGCCAAGAATACACTGACATGTTTGTCAGAGTTTAAGGTCTGCCTCTTCTGCCAGGTCTTTTCTGAGAGAGAAGAAAGAAGGCAAAACAGATGAGTTTCAGCTTAGTCTCATCAACTCTTAATCAATGCTTACATAAATATTAAAGGGAAAACATTTTATGAACTAATTTCTCAATACACTTTCAAACATCTTCAAAAGATATTCCTCTTACTGGTAGCTACTAAAACAAGCATTTCCTTTTATTCTCATTTAAGCAGATCTTAAGGGCATGAATACACCTAATTAAGCTTTCTGGTATTCATACAGTTTGCTTTGCCAACACACAGGAAAAAATTATCTACAAAAATTCTAAATATTCCTCCTCCAGACTGCCTCATGCTGGAAAGCTATGAGGTATTCCTCCCTGCAACTGGGGACATCAGGACAAATACAATCCTTTGCAGATCTGCAGATTCCTGTAGCTCTCCCAACAGCAGCTACCAGGATGTCGACTATCATTCCTGCTTGACTGCTGTAGAGAAGCAAGGAACACAGAATGCAGTTTATAACCTATTCAAATTGCATCCATTTATTTTGAGATGGAATTTAACCTCAGGGAACCAGGGGAAGCCAGAAGTGTCTCAGAAAGCAGGATAACAGGTCAACCTATATTGACAGAGTTTCACCTAGCTCCCAAACACATCTGTAGTGGTATGACTTCTTTCCAAGCCATCTTTTCTCAGAAATACAAGTGATCTAAAGAGGGAAATAATATAAAATGTCTTAATTTTTTTTTCTTTTTTTTTTTTTTTTCCAAATCCATTGAAAGGACTCTTGGCTAAAAAGGTAATTTAATTCTTAATCCATCTCCTAAATAAATCCTACAGCCCTCCCATGTTAGTCTGTTTGTTCCTTCCTTCCCAGCGTATCAGGGAGACCACTCTTGTCATCATGACAGAACTGCACATTGTTTCAACACATATTTATGGCAAGAAGCAAGCTCTCTCTTGGCTGGCACAGTAAACTATGAAACAATTACTGGGAAGTGACAAAGTGTTATGAAAATAATAGCCTGTTGGTGCTACAGCTGTATCTGTTATTTCAGAGTGTCTGAACCACCCCAGCAGGTTTCAAGGGTCAGTAACAGAAGTGGCCTTGCAGGGCTGGGTACAGGACAAAATGCACTCTACATAGGTGCTGGTTCATGTTCAATGAAAAAAGTTTTGTTAGCTGGAAAAGGCAACCTGACCTTTTGGTTCTCCAGCATTTGTGTCATTTTTTGCTCCCAGCAGCACATAAAGTCAAATAGATATAGGGAAAATGAAGGGACTGTTCTGACTTGTGTCCCATAGAGCCTTATCAGATGTGGACTGTGATGGAAGCACCAGAAATTGAAGCCACAATCTCAACTGCACTTTCACAGGCTACAAGCAACACAATCCAAAGGCCACCTCCTCAGTAACAGCACAAGACTCTCAGTGGCCAAAAAATAAGGGCTTCTAAAATTATGGTGGTCATAGACTGACCCCCAACTTCTTCATCTCCACAATGAAACATACTTTATTATACTCCAAAATAAATCCACTCTAAAAACCTTAGATATTCTTACGTGGTTGCAGATAATTTTAAAAAAAATTACTGAGCTGGTCAAATATTCAGACAGGAATCAACATAATGTTTCATTCTGTCAGTGGTCTTACAAGGACAGAAGTGCTCCTAAACAGCTGGCACAGCTGTGACCAAGGGCATAACATCAGAACAAGCCCACAACTAATTTCTTCTGAGAAAGCATAATTAGTCACCTTCACTGCCTATGAAAACTCTCTGGCTTTAGGTTAGCTTTTCTATGCCAAGTTAGCTATACCTAGCAATATATCCATGCTAATCTATGTTAGGTTAGTAATTACCAACCACAAAGGGAACACAAGGGATGCCTGCAGAACTGTAATTATTTTTACTCCTCTTTCCAAAAGCGGTTACAAATGCTTCCTACATTCTCTGAAACACGCTTCTCACCCAACAGTAAGAAAAATATCATAAAACCATAGGATAAAATACCTTAGCCTTTTGGGCTGAATTACATTTTGGGCAGGTTGGGTTTTTGGTTCTTTTTTTAGAAAGAAACACAACATTGAGTCAAACCAAAGTTAACTGCAGTGTCTGTAATGAGATTTCCTTTGCTATCAGAAGCAAAGGTCATCATGTTGATATTCCACGAAAGTCTGTAGCTTTCAAGGCATTTTGAATAATGTAAAAATATGTCTGCATTTGCAGAAGCCTCCTCAAAATACCTAATGACATTGTCAGCATGAGGAGGTTAGTCAACATTTCTAACATCTACGCAAAGGTCAAAGCAAATAAAATAACTTGGAGTGCTGAGCCCAAGGGCACTCTCTGAAACACGGTTTGAACACAATCCATCAATATGTACTTTTTCTTTTCTATTACCCACATAATCACCAGCCCTGTTTCACCATAAATCTGTTGTTCAGAAGTGTTCAAAAATGTCACACTATTGGTCATCTGTGTCAATTGCCCAAGAGTGATTTATTAAAATGTTTGGCTAAACAGGTCATCATCCCAATGGCACATAATAAATCGGGAAGCACTTGACAATATTGCTGTTACAATAGGTGTGACTGAAGGTGCTGCCAAGTTTTAAAGTCACCAAGCCTTTCCACGAGAAAGCCCTGTTTTCAGTTACTTGCAGCTTTGACAAACTGTTCAAGCTGAAGTTTTCCTGCCAGAGTTCAGCATTTTTGTTTAATGAAAATTTTAGCCAAGACAGGTCACTTCTTGTGCAAGCAGGCCATGGTACAGTATGTTTTATTTCTGTAAAGAAAAAAACAAGGTTATGGTTTGCTAGAAGATCCAGCACTTTGATGTTTTCAAGAAGCCATCTTGACATTCCACAAGGATGGCCTGCATTTATGGCTGTGATCCCAGCTACCCAAACATCACCCTAGATTAGGTCAAGTTGACATGTGGAGGAAAAAAAAAATGTTTCCACCACAGCTTGTTAGGTGTTACAAGCACCATAATAGTACCACGTGCATCCCACATGTGCCTGCTGATCAAGCAGTTCTGTTGCCTTACAGGTGTGGTTCCCAGGTGCTTTGGGCCAGCCTGAGCCAAGGGACTGATTAAAGACTGAGAGTGGAAGAGGGAAGCTTCTTCTGTCAGATTTTAAAGAAACAGAACTACTAAAAGAGAGAAAGCCAGTAAGCAGGTCTGTAATGCTGCCAGCAGAAACACCCATCAGAGGGATCTGCTGGCTAGAAAGGCATTGACCCAGGACTATTGCAGCTGACCTTGCTAGCAGGCTCAGAAGCCATTGCAGACCTTAAGGAGCCATTTTTTGCTAGCACTTCAGAAGCAAGTTCATCAGGATTGCAGATGAATGATTTACAGATTAAGTTTTTGTTATAAATTCAAACAGAAATTTAATTTGCTGGCCCCTCTGTACAGGGATCAGCTTCATCTGCTGTTGTATCTCACACCCAGAATGGCAAATGATTCATGAGCAGCACCTTTATGGAATATGTAATTATTGATTAAAATAAAATCATGCAGAATATTTCAGAAGACTGGGGTATCAGATCAGAGACTGAGAATGAAAATGTCCACTTGATAATCAACAATTAAAACAAAAAGTGCCTTTACACTGACCACGTTAGCAATTCTACACATATTAATCCCAAAGCACCTGCACATAATCTAATAATCAGCTGGAGTCCAAGAAGGCCAATATACTAATGCACTAGTTCAGCCCTCAGAAAATAACCTCCGAAAAACAAAGTCTGTACTCAATGAGATCTACTACAGCAGAAGATGTAACATTTCCCAAAGCTTAGAAGTTTGTTCATAAAGTGCCTCAGTCTCTGCTGGTAGAAATATTAAAAGCCCATTAGAATCTCTGAATACACATAGGCATCTCCAAACTGCACTGACATGACAGCTGCCTTCCCACAACCAACCACTCAGCTATGAGGTGTGATGAAGCCTTCAGCTATTGTTTAAAAATCCTAAGAGGAACCAACTGCATTTTCCAGAAAAACTGTTACTTATACATTTAACAATATTAATTAAACCCAAAATTTAATAATATTAATCTTAACCCAAATGCTGAATAGCCTTGAATAACTTGCATTTGGACTCCTCACAAGGATCCAGTGATCTATGGCAGATCTGAAGAACTCATGCCTAAGGATGGAACTGATTGCAGCCTCTCCAATGCTCCAGTGCTGGCTTTTGCACCGCAGTTCTCTTATGCTTCTAGAACTGGTTGTAAAAGCCTTCATTGCTCACAGGCAAAACATTTCACAACCGAAGAAACACACACTTCAAATATATAGGAAGAAAATATTCTATTACACTTAAGGGACATAAAGAATAAACTTGCAACAAAGCAGTTTAAACAACCTGTCAGATATCGAGAGGCTGAGGAGCTGCTAAAATTTAGAAAATAATTTTGAAAGTACATTCAACATCAACAGAAATGCACAGATTCCAAAAATCAAAGTAAAGAAAAAAAGATCTTCAGAGTACCTCTGATGATACCAGCTCTCAAATTTGTCTTTAAATTACGATTTTGAACAAAAAACCTCCCTCTTCCCTTCCTGTTACAGAAAGGAGTGAACTCATGTTTTATGCATTCTAGGCACTGGTATGCAATTTCATGGAAGTGAGAATTTCATCTGCACTGAAAATGAAAAGACTGACTTGTGTTCTACTTGCAGTGATGTATTTCTAAGTGTCAAAGGACAAGGTATCACATAAAGAGACACACAGTTAAACAAAAAAACATCTCAAGTCTCAGGCACTTACTAAAACCACATTTCAACATCCCAAAAACCTGTGAACTTGCTTTCAATTTTTCTCTCCCAAAGGTAACAAAATATAATCTTGACTCTTCCCTTTGATCACCGAGTCAAGCCAAAACTTCAGTTGCCAGTTTTTGGCAATCAATCCAATCCTGATACCACGCCCTTCTGTGGAATCCAGTCAGTCAATTTATTCATACAGGATACATTATTGGGCTTCTCTGAATCAAAATACTAAGGCACTTCAGTTCTCTTATTTGGTTAGGTTAGCCTTACCTAAGAGTAAAACTGGAAAATATCAAAATTCATTTCATGCTTGGTACACTCTATTTGACCTAACCTCTCTCTGCATATGTGACCAGGAATCTGTCACTCCTAACATCCTGTTTGTTAGGAGTCATACACAACATGTTAATGAAAAACTGAGTGAAGAGATAACAGTGTGAACAAGCCCCACTGCACACTACACTAGAAGGGGCAAATTAATCAAGTTCCAGACAGGATTTAACCTGAAAAACTAATTGCAGGCACTTATCAGCATTTCTCACACCCTTCCTCCTTCTCCTCTTGTGTTAGATTAGAAGTTGCAGAGAACACATCATGGCAGAGCATAGAAAACAGGACAAGAACTTCAGCCTAATTACAAGGTTTTGGTCACCACCACTGGTCGAAACAGAGCACACCCAGAGCTGGCCGTACATCTCTTGTTCACTGAAACAGTGAACATCCATTCTCGGTTTTTTCTAAACTGCACTGGCTTTTGGAGGGAACATTGCAACTTGCCAGAGCCTTCCTTTTGGCATGGTCTTCCTGCACAACTAAAAAATTCACGTGAATCAAAAGCGATCTGCTTAATGGATGATAAAACCTCCCCTTCGGGAGCTTTTCTAATGTCCTCAAGAGAATAACTGACTTCAGAAAAACAATTGGTACACTAAAACAAATGTTAAATTCCATTATCTGGTATCACACATTTACAAGCCCAAAACACTAACAACATTTAAGGCAAGCACATGGAGCATTTTTAAAGTCTTTCATTTAAGCAGAGTGACCCTGCTGCAATGACATATACATGAAAACTGATGAGTTTTCCCTTTCTTTTCCTCAGGATCTGAGACTGCCATGTAAACAGGGTCCTATCAACATACAAGCTCTGTTTCTGAAATGCTACACCTCTCTTTTCCACAGTGCATACACTGTCCCTTGCTCTTGTTCTTGGGTAAATATGGAGTAAATTTCCCTCACTGAAGGACTCATTCTGCATCCTTTACTCATGTTGTAAAGTCATTCTTTCTTCCTTTCACACACAGGTACCCATCACTCACCTTTCTGAAGCCATGAATGGCCATTTACTGTACACAAGTTTTTCTCAGGTAGCCACAGAAGTATGCTTATTTCCTACTGAATGACAAAAATAATTCAATTTCAGAAGAAAGGTTAGTTCTTTCTAAAGATCCTGTTTTTATTTCGTTCCCTGTATCTGTCAGGAGCCTACTACCCAGCACACTGTACAGACTTGCAACAACATTTTACTTTACTTTTCTTAAAATTCATGTCAAGTCATGCACAAGTATAGGGATGAAAAATACCCTCATTTGTGCTACTGATGCAAGGGATTTCTCAGGGATTTGAAGACAGAAAAACTGCATTAGTACCTCACATGTTTTCCTTAGAGCCACATAAGTTTTATAATCATCATCAGTAAGCTAAAATGGTGATTAGAAATTATTAGGGCTTTTGTTTTCTTATAGACACATTCAAACAGATTAGTTTGTTAAATGTTATTTCGCATTGATATTGCTATCAGGACTGCTTAATATTCAAAGAGATCCCACTTGATTCAAACATTCTTGCTGATGTTCAAATGAAAAGCTATTTAGAAAATGACACTTCAATTACAAGAAAAAAAAACCCCAAACCTGTCAAGGTTGCATTTCATATTTGAATAGCTACCTGGAGGCATCAACCTACTTGCCGGTGGCTGTTGTGTTACTCACACACTACCCAGAAACTGAGTTAATGTTCACCAAATCACCCTTTACTGTTTAATGTGTATATGAATAATGCAATACTAAAATATTATCTGGTTTTGTTTCCTTTTTTTTTCTTTTTTTACAATCAAGCCTCCACCTTTATTTGAATTTCAGAGACTAAGAAGGAATCCAACATGCTATACACTGCTATGCACTGTGTAGCTGCCCATTTTCACACAGACACATTGAGAAAATATCATCTTACAGCAGAGTCCACAACTCATGTCACAAAGATACCAGCACCATCTGAAATATCACACAAGCATCAATAATTACATTCTGCCATGTGAATTTCTCCTTATTACTGAGTGTTTAGGAAAAGATAGCTGCACACTACCTTTGCTGTGCTAAGCTGCCCATGAAACTTCTCTACAGGACCCACTCTCTCTACATAAAAGGATTTCAAGGTGCATGTGGTTCTCATCACAAGCTGCCTGGCACAATTCAATACCAGTCCCTATTAGCTTTTAATTCCAAGAATATTTAGATGACATGGATGATCATGGAATAGATAATAATGTCTACTTTGTTTATTTTATCACCTCACCACCCATCCAATTTGTTTCACTGAGGAATCCATGGGGAATGATGATCCTCTGCCCTAAATAAATAGACCATTACACATTTCCTGCAGCCTCCAAATAAACTGTACTTTTATTTTCACTTCTTTTGATTGTCAAAAGAATTACTCTTGTTCTTTCCTATCACACACTCTGAGGAAGTTGTGGCTCTAAAAGATTGACACCAAATAATTGCTCTAGTGATCTTCTACTTCAGTGACTTAGATTCCATGACTCCCATTTTTACCCCTCAGTGTTAGGAAAGCAACAGAACAGCCATCTGACAAATACCATCCCTGTTTCACAGTTTTTCAATTATTTAATGTCAGGCTCCCTCCCCACTCTGCCAGACACATGCTGCTAGGTTAGCTACAGAATACACATGAACTATTTCCAACTGCAGAAAGAAACAAGGAGTGGTACTACTCAGCAGGACCTTTCTCCCATGTTCAGTTACAGTGTTTGGAGACTATTCAAATGTCTGAAAGGATACTGTACTGTCTCAGATAGTCATGGACAGCCTTATCTGTAGTTCCAGCTAAGCATTATTTGGGGACTTCTTTAAAATTTGTTTTCAAGAAATGGAGACATGAATATTAATTAGCCATAAAAAAACACCAACCTCATGTATCAGGGGAAAACAGCATAATATCGTTTTCTCAAGTATCTGGAGGGATCAGATTCTTTTCCTTATTTTCTGTATTTCTTATGGCAAAGTTTTTTGACCTGCTATGAAAGAGACAAACAGCTTTTACAGAATGCCCTGTGCAACAGGGAGATAAATCAACTCTTTTTGTATGTCTCTATTATGAAACAATAAAGTATGTGATGCTTCTGAAAAAAAAAAGGTACAAGACACAAGGTACATGTCCCTTAATTATCATCTCCTGCCCTGGAGTACCTTTCACCATAGCTACTTTTTCCAAATTCATCCAGTCAGAGGAAAACTCTGTCCTGGTAGAAAGACAAAAGTCTCACAACAAAAATACCTTTATTAAATGCCAGGGCAGATGTAGAGTACCTCTCTGTGAAAATGAAATACTGATTAAGCAAACTGTCAGCAACGTGATTGCATAACTGAACAGACTACCCACACAAGAGCAGAAAATTTTGCATTCCTGTGCTTTTGCTCAAGCTTTCCCACACAGCCGTCTGCACAACACATTTATCACAAACCCACTGAAAAACAGCAAATCTCTATTAACTGAACATAAAGCCAGAACAGCAAAACTCAAAAGGTGCAAAATCAAGGCTGGAATCTTAACCCCGCTTCTTTGGATGCGCACATTACAAGGCAGAATGACCATATGAGAGTGCATTAAAATGCAGTCAGACCCATAGGCCTGTCACACATCTCCTTTCTGGCTCTACTGAGCCACAGAACAGCTCCCACTCAGATCTATGACCCAATTCATCGCATGTGCAGTCAGCAGTAAGGAACCACAGTGCCCATCAGCTCCTATCATACTGCCATGCTTCAGTAACAATGGAGAAAGGAGTTCATCTCTTCTCACTTTCTAGCTTCTCACACAGGTGTACAGACAATGGCAGTCATTTTCTTTTAGATTCTACTCTGACACACTCATTTTACCTTTGTGCTCTGACATTTTAACTCCAGGATCTCCATCTGTTCCTCCCCTTCCTTACTAGGCTAAAAAGCATCTCAATTTTATTAATGTATCTGTCTGACCTAAATTCTCCCCAACACCTGTCTGCCTTTCTCAGCTCCAAATTTAAAGAACTCCCAATTACTAGTTTGTTTTCTATGCCAAAAGTTGCACCCTGGCTAAATGAGAAGTCAGCCAAATTTGACAGGCCACAGAAAGAAGCAAAATCTTGCATATCTGTCATTTAAAAGAAATGTGATTCTACTTCTTCAAAATTAGAAGTATGTTTGATGAATACATTTTTATTTCTTCCACTGCTCACCTCCTCAACCCCAAACATAATTTAAAAATATTTGCTTAAGAAAAAAACTGTAGAGGTCAGCAGAAAATAAGCAGGGTGACTTTACAGCTGAGTTCATAACATGAAGAATAATTGTCAGTTAAAGCTAAGTAGTTTAGAAAAGCATCAGTCCAAAAGAAAATATTTTAACTTCAATTTAGATAAAAGGTCATGTCTATGTTGATATCAGGTCATCTCTTCCTTGATCAGCTTTCTACCCTTGCAAAAGTCGTGTGAATGACCCTACCCCTTCAGTTCCCTTCATCTGCAGATGCGGTACTCTTCCTCCCTCCCTACCTGGTAGCAGTGCAGAACTAGAACTTCAAGCTGTCAAAGGCTCTGGTTACAGACAGTTACCGTAAGTTACACAGCTGTGACTGGCTTGTTTTCTGAAACATAAAAAAAAAGTACTCTCAAGTTTTCTTTGATGGAGAATATGCTAACACAAAGAAGAAGAAAATTTCCAACCAGAGATACTATGTATAATAGCAGCTCCAAGAGCCTGATTCTGTAAGCACAAAACACTTCCCAACACACCACTAAATATAACATCAAAGCAATAAAAAAATTGCATTGAAGTGCTAAGCACTGAGGCAGCAAATACCTCCCTCATGATCGGTACTCAAGCTCTGTATCATCATTTGACAAAGTCTCAAAACTCAGCACATGTTAATGGGTCATAAACATCCAGCTGCTAGGGGACAGCTACTTTGCCTAACATGCAAGCTGTTTCTACAAATGTCCACAAAAATGTATGAAGGCCTACTGAAATGTCTGGAAAATAACAGAGCACAAAGCTATTTGCTATCTACACAAAGGACAGAAGGAGTCAAATTCAGACCATCAAAAGACAGAAGCAGTGGAGAAGTGCCTGGCAGTACTTAGAGGGAGAAGGGAAAAGTTCAGCCCAGTCCTGCAAAGATAAACAAGAAGCAAGGAAAAATGCAGAGGGTAGGTTAAAGATCCTACTCATCTGCTAAATGACTAGCAGCAAGGTGGGGAGAAAAGAAAATGGAAACCAATCAGGGACTCTTCAGGTTCTCTCCAAGATGAAGATTACAGCTCTGCATACACAGCTCCCGAGGCTACTGGTTGTTCTCTCCTCACAATGCTTGTTTCAGTAGTATTCTGGGGTATTAAATGCTTTTTTTGGAAAGATATCTCACAAAGATATACAAAGAAATTAAAACTTTGATATTCCTAAAGTGCTCAGAACACAGCAGTATGACAGAACTGATACTGAGATCTAATGGATATTTTTGAGCATACTATCTGTATGCAGTCCCCCAGTTTGGTTTAAGAATATTTGAAAGTCAGTGTTGGAGCTGCTGACTCAATTTTTTGTCATATAATTGATAGTGAATTGTTTTAAATAAATGTGTTAATGAGCTGTACTACTCCCCTTGCTTTTATAAAACACTTTTCATCACTAACAGAGGCCGCTACAAGTCATACCTTTAATAAGAAAGACATAAATACTAATATATAAATAAGGCTTTTAGAAAGCCCACTGTTTCCTCAAGTGTCACAGGGAGAAAAGAAACAATCCATGAAGATTCATGAACAATTCTTTCCTGTGAAATTACAAATTTCAGGCTAAGGACATTAATTTTTCCCTACTATCTAAGTCAAAATCATTTGAATAGCACAGCAAATAGTGAATATAACTCTTCCACTGTTAATATCTCTCTGGATCCTCTGTAATAGATCATAAGGACATATCAGCTTTGAAAAAATTCAAGAAACATATTCTTTTTTCTCCATTAGAGAAAAAAACCCTGCTTACTAAAACCTTGTACTCAAACTCCATTCAGCAAGTAGCTAGGAGAGCAGAAACTGAGTTAAAAAAATGTCTTAAGAATTAAATACTTGTAATTTAAAGTAGAAAAGTAAGTCAGATAAATAATTCCTGAAAACTGTTTGGGTTTTTTTTTTAAATGACCTCTGCATATTTCTGCCTAAGCATCTTCCTCTCAGATTGATGTTCCTAGAAGATAAACACCTCATTCCAAAACATCAGGTTTTGTCTCTCATACCAATGCTTTCTGCAACTTTAGCACTACCATACTTAGGTTGCGGTAAGATGGGATGTAACCGAGACCAACCTGTAAAAAGGACAACTGTGCTTGATCAGTCTAAAATAGCTCTATAAGTTCACCAATAAAATAGTAAATAAAGGAGAACTAGATGGCATGTGGGATGCAAGATGAATTTAATGTATCCCTGGCCATTGCAGCTGGCACAGCAAAATAAAATATAAATACAAATAGTAGGGCATGTGGGTATGGGAGATGGCATACTCTGAATATGGTTATCCCTTATCACAGTTTGATTGTTGCACCTGGGATATGATAGTCAATTTAGATAGCACAATGGCTTAAAATGCTGCTCATTGACAAAGATTGGGACTTTACTGTTTGCTGAATCAAAGAATCGTGAAATTTACTTGATAACACATTTGTGTTACTGATTAAGAGGTTGGAGCAGGGGAGTCTATTCACTCATCCCATAGGAAACAAAGGGACAAATAAGATCAAGATTCCTTAGTCACTCTCAACATTATGAAGAAGCCATGGAAATGACAAACACTGAAGACGGCAAGTCAGACATTTCATACAGATTGCTACAATGACTGGAATCATATTTCCTCAGAGAGCAACACAAAACACAAAAGGAGCTGACAACAGAGCACTCTACACAACCAGCAGTAGGCACTGGAGTCCTTTAAGCTCTCCTACACGTAACTACAAACTAGGTACCAGTAAAGATCTCTAGGTGTCCGAGCAGATAAGCCAGTGCAAGGTGAGACAGCAACAAGTACTCTTAATGCATCCATCTAAAAAGGACTGGCAAAAAAACCCATTGTCATTTTCTTGTTGTGGCATGAGAACAGGAAGGAGTAAATGACCAAATATTTGCTCCTAGGAGTGCAAATGAATTAAACTTTTTTATGGTAAACTCTACCACTAAAGGTGCATTACTTTCAGTTCCTAAACAAATTAGTGATTCTGGAATAATTTTGTCCTCCAAAGGGCTCCTCTGCATTTTAACATAGATAAATATCCTTTAACCTGTAGAATGCCTAAATATGTTCAATAGGTTCAGTCTGACATTTCTCACCTTGCATTTTGGAGCAAGAAAACCAGGCATATTCAGGGATGCTGGTGGGTGCAAAAAACCTACCCTCTTGACAGGAGAGCAAAAGCTTTTCATTTCAGCACTCAAGTGAATTTATTCAGCCGAGAACCAGAGAATGCCAAATACTGTGTCCTGCATAGATGTTGTTCCTGTATTAACTGTTCTACACTGGAAGTACAGATACTGGCATTAACTAGGCTGGCTCAGGCACCAGAGACCATGAAATCTTATCAGTTCTCTGCTTTATCTAAGGCAATTAGCTTTGTTGAGAGGCAAAGTTTATTAGCTTAAAGTAAGGCTGTGCTTACAACATCAAATTGTTTCAAAGACTCCATGTGTTATATCTGCAGAGAACTGATGAGCTGCATGAATATAAATCTACTTGGGAAGAACAATGCTACAAGATTTACACTCACCTCAGAGGATACTCACAATCATAACTATCTTCAAAGTAACCACACACCAAGAATGCAAAAAAGCTGACAGCAAGACAAAAAATGGAGTTGGCTTTAGACTAAAGAAATGGCAAGGAGCTACCCACAGACAGTCTCCACAGGAAAAATCTCTTTTATCAGTCTTATTTTTCTGGCAGTAAAGTCATTATGTGCATATATATACATACAACCCAACAGGCACAGATTAAGACAGCTAAATATTCAAACCTGATTTATAGGTAATGTTTGCACATTTTTTAAGAGTTTGCAGCTTTTTTCTGCCCTCTAAAAATAAAGAGAAATGCATGAATTTTTCTTCCTCTGCCTGACAATTTCTACCAATCAGTGGCATTCAAAGGTGACCTGAACAGACATGATGTATTTTTTGTAACTATGAATGCTAGACCATATTAATGATGAGGCCTTTCATTGATTTACTGTAGCTTACTAAATAAAACAGAATGAATGTACCGTGTATGACGCTTTGCCCACAAAAGCAGCAAATATGATTCAAAATGTCTACAAAAGCAGCTTTTAAGGGACAGAAAAAACCAAAAGGAGTCAAAAGAATTCTCACATCCTTGTCAGCTAGTTGCCAATCCTTCAAATAAATAAATTATATATACATACAAAGGAACAATGCATAACAGATTATCTCCTTTTTTAAAAAAAATTATTGTTAAGAAAGAAATGGAATTACAGAACATTTCCTTGATTCCTCATACTGCATTCTACAGACAGGAGTGTGATGTGGCACTACCTGTGGGGTCAACGGAGGAGAGCTACAAGCATTTCTTCAGCTTTAGTAAGCCATACATAATTTAATGCCATATGTTGCTCACAAAACAGTTTATGAATTACTGCAATGAGTGCTGCAGTAATTTTTATAGCCTCAGATTTAGATGAGAAAAGTGTTAGGTGGCTCAGAGTGTTAAATAAATAAATAAAAAATAAATCTTGTTTACTGCTTCTATACATATGTGACCATCTTGTCGCACCACTCCTCTTGTTTCTTTTCCTTGACCTTCAGCTGCTCTGCGACATTCTTCTGAGCTTCAGGCATCCTCTTACTTGAGAAGGTGGAACATGTAACCTTGGAAATAAAACCTAAGGACAAAGGAGCCCTACAACTTAGTGTATTTCTGCATCTTCCTTTAAAATATATGTAAAGCAGGAAGGAACGCCAGCCACCTTTGTATTTTGAGAAGCATCACACCTGACCCAAAGTATCAACTAGGAATAATTTTCCCCCTAATTAAAGTCAAGGACTTTAAAGTCAAGAAAATAAAAATGGAAAACTTCTTCCATGCAAGAGCCCTGCAAGAATTTTTGCTACTAGTCCAATTATTCTCTGATTTTAAAAAATGCTGCTATTGGCCACTCCATATTTAAATTTTAATTCACAGCCTCTTGTCTCCTAAAATTTTTGTTACACATCTGTACTAGTTCAAAAATATCACATCTGGAAACAAGGTATACAATACATGATTTTTGCTACAGCAGACATGGGACAGCTGCTACAACTCCAGTCTGTTGTAGAGGGCTTTGCCTGCATTTATATTGCATTATTACCTGCTGTCATGAGAATCTGGTTGAATATCTTATCCAGGCTCTAACGCATCTTCAGTTGCTCCCCAAAGAACAGCCTTAACAACCCATTTCACAGCATCTGTCAACCTCATAGACTGGAATGGCCATGCTTTCAACACTCAGCCCTGCAATCACATCTGCTGGAAACAACTGTCTGAACTGAAAGCCATTGCTTGGTTTCTGAAGAGTACCTTTGGACTTTTCAAATCTTCCCAAGAGAGCAGAGGACTCCTGATGAGGATGATTAACATCCATCCTCATACCCATTACAAAGTTTTCCTCCCATTGCCGCTCTCCTAGAAGACAAACTAGTGCGAGATTTCCTAAACAGTCAGTCAGCACAAACTCTGCAGATCAAACATACACAGCAGCATGGAACAAACAACACCAGTTTACATACACAGAAATCTTGAATGCAAAATCACATTCCTGTAATACCAGACAAAAAAAACCTATCCCTTTCCTACCCAGGGAACGCATGTGTAAGCACAGTAATTTCCTGCACTAGGTTTTTTGCTGCTCTTTGAATGCAAGCTGTACTACATAAAGACTTCAGGAGTAGACACAGTGGATGTTCCCACATCCACCCACCCCAAGAGTTAAGCTAACACGGAAAACAAAAAAGTAAGCTGCAGGACAATGGTGCACCATGGGATATATAGCCACACCAGGAAGCCCACTCAATGGCTAATACAATTGTAAACAAACCTGGCTAATAAGAAGGCATCATGATAGCAATTCTATCAGAAAAATTATTTTGGCACAGCTACTTGCATTTTCACGTCATTCTCTTGAAAAAACAAAACTTTCTAGATATTTTTCCTGATTAAGAATCAGTTCAAAGTTTACTGAAAAACTCCAGGAAAAATTTCAAGAGTGTTGCTATTTTTCACTGAGCCCCACTGTGAGCAGTATATACATGAATTAACAGTTTACTGAAGCCCACATTCTGGCTAGGATGCTCTAAATTTCAAAGCACTAGCATAAAAGTGGACAGTAATGTTACCTTGATAATTGATTCTAAAAAAATCAGTGTTCTACATGTGCTAATAGCTCATCTGTCAAGGGATAAAGTAGAAAGAAGTACAACCTGAAATTCACTTTATAAAGCAAACATTCTTAAATTTGGTACAGAAGGAATACGGATTTTTTTTTTAACAGTCAGTAGAACTAAAAATTGGGTGAGTTTTCCTGACAGTATTCAGAAAACACCCAAATCTCTAAGTGAGGAGCTTGGTTTCAGCAGGGAGCTATAAATATATTGACAAAGATTATCTTCTTTTGGGGGTGAAGGGGTAAATTTACTTGAAATTTTTGCTGAAACCCATTATTTCTTTAAATCCTTTTGAGATCTGATCACACAGTGAAGGATTCATATAATCTGAGAGCTAAGCCAATATGTTCTTTGACTTTCACCAGAACATAAGATCTGTTAAGACTAATAGACAAAGTAAACCAGCCTCCTGATGCCAATATTAGAAGGCTTGAACGCAAATCATTCCCTTGAAAAATCAATAAATATACAAAATATGACAGCTATTCCAGGAAATGGCATGACAGCTATGGATGGTATACCCCCCTCCAGGCTTCAAGAAATATCCCACTGCCTGGGAAGGAGTCAGGGGTACAGCAAGATACTTGGTTACTAAAATGAGTTTATAGATACTGAGCCAACCAGCACCATGGGGGTGTTACTGCTGAGTCCACCAGCACGAAGAACTCCAAACTCAGCCTCGCCCACTGGAGCTGCATTTCTCTTGCTATACTTTCACAGTAGGTCCTTTTCTGCTCAGCTCCAAGAACCAATGGGTAAGGCAAATCCCTCATCTTCAGTTAAATGTCTATGGAGCTGGCACTACCCACACTCCCAGGAGAGCAACTTCTCACCTTTCTGAGCCTCCACACAAGCTTCGGAAAGCTTGAAAGAATTCATAATGCTGCCTTAGAGACTTGAGAGGGTGGACAGCTAAACGAGAGCAGAAACATGTACCATCTCATCTACAAAAATTTTAAGCCATTCTTTAATCAATGAACATGTAACAGCAGTCTTGAACTTAATTAGGTCTAGTCATTACAAAGAAAGGGAAAAAGTCAGATCCATATTGCTCTTGGGATGTTGCAGGAACACTAAATTGGAAATATATCGTCTGCACATACAACAGCACTCAGGACCTCTCAAACACCTTGCAAATACATGTGCATGACATCAACCAGCAACTTCTCAGTGACACTATGTTTAATTTGCTCAAAATTACAACTTCTAGATTCATACATTAACAAGAATCTTTTATTTCCTCCTGTTTGAAATAATTATATAAATTGTCACTGAACCTCACAGAAATAAATGTTCAAAGGCACAACAGAGATATATCTTATGATTCAAAAGATGGGAAAAAAAGGCAAATAAGAAGAACCTGATGCTATTAAAATCTTGTGATTTCAGCCCAATCTATTGAGCTCAAAATTTTCAAATACTTATAACCACCAACACTATGTTGACAAAAATTTCCAGTAAAACTGTCATAAAATTCTCACTGTTTCCAAAGCCAAAACCTTACAACAAAATTTTGGTGTTCAAAGATCTCCAAAAATGGTTAAAAAACATCTTTCCACAGCAATCTCCAGAGTACTAAAACTCATGTCTACCTCAAAAAAAGACAGCTTGCATCACAGATACACTTGTTTTAAGATACACTGTCAATCAGATTGTGTCAGCAATACTGTATGCCTTATCTGAGAAAGCTTGAGATGAGCCCTCGGCCTAAAGCTCAAAACAATCCTCCAAGACCACCTCAGAAGGTAGGGAGGGACTTGGGGAGCACACCTGCACTGTGCTTCATGCACTACTGATTCAGCAATTAAAGCACTCAAGTTAGCTCCGTCAGAGGCATCCATCTTGCACTGCTTTCCCAGCATTAGCTACATCCCAGGAAAGTCCAGGGCGTTAGTCACATTAGGGCACCAAGGACTGCTTACAGGCAAAAAAACTGATGAATTATGTCTTCACACATCCATCTATTTAGAGAACCATTACAGTCCCATCTGTATTACTGTGTTACTCTGCTCTCATGTAAAATCTCATGTAGCAAAGCCTCACTTCACAGCCTTACAAGAATTTTCTCCCTTACCACAGACTTGCCAAAGAGAGTTTTGGGGTGGTCTCCTAGGGCACTCAAAGTTTTTTCAACAGACCTTAGTCCATTGTCACACACAAGACACCTTCACCCATTAAACTCTGCACATGAACAAGCATTAAATAAGCAGCTTGTCAGGTTTATCATTACCTTTGCTACCACTTTGCCTCTTTCCCATCAACGAATAAGAACTGCTCAGAGATTTTTTTTCATATGGGCACAATATCAAGCAGAACAGAGCAGTGTGAAAAGCACATGTATTATGAGACTTTGCAAAGTCTGAAAAATTCCACTGTATGAAGGAACTTAAGAGAAGTTCATCTGAGCAATATAAATTACAGAGGCTTTCATTAGCAAAATCACTGGAATTAGTGGGTTGTTTATTTGGTTGGGGATTTTTTAATCTTTCAATATATTCCTGAGAGGGAGCCATACCAACTAGGGACATGAGACACAGAGTTGATAAATATTGTAACAATTAGCTTTGCATTTATTTGATTACTTGTGGTGTCTTTTTTCCTGTGGGTACAGAGCAAACAGCAAAGGATAAAAGATAGTTCATTTGTTTCTTCTCATTGCCCTTCCTATCCTTCTCTCTCTGCCTCTGTTGAAGGCTGCTGAGCCACTGCCCCAGATGCAACAGCAGCACGGTTCAATGGATCACATAAACAAGGGTGTGCAGGCAGCGTTCTGCAGCACCAACATCAGAGCTCCCTGCTCCCATCTCTCCCATCAGTCCTCTAACTTACATTGCTTTTACTGATCTGGCAGCTTGTCGGCTGCCTTGCACCCAGCAGGTATTAGAACAACACAGGATTTCTTGAGTATTCAGAGAATCACAAAAAAAGTCTGGGAGCTTACCCGAAACTAACCCCTGCCTCAGGGAAGGCCACTAGACAGAAACCATTCACGACAGTCTTGTCTCACCTCTTCTTAGCCTCCAATGAGGCAGTCACACCTTTTCTAGGCAACCTAATCCATCACTGAGCTCTCTCTGTGGTCACTTTTCTCACCTAAGCCTAGAGAAATCTCTTGTGGTACAATGTGGTCCCACCATTTCTTGCACTGCCTAGTGCAACCATAAAAGAACAAACAGCTCTTTTCCTCTTATTGTCATTTTCATATTCCAGTCTTCTCCTGATTAAGTTCACTCTTGAGAGCAAAATCTCTCAAGTGAAGTCTCCCCTGCTGATTTTTCTCTGGATTCTCCACATTTTTCTTTAGCCTCAGAGTCCCGAACAGGACGTCACACTAAACAGAAAACCTAACAATCAATGCTAACTGTTAGGGTTATTCATGCCTTACATATATCTCTCCTATCCCTAGTTCTGCTCACCCATGAGAATATCACAGCTTGGCAGCAGTCATGAAAAGAGACACTTTTTTGAAAAATCCTGATCTTGCCCCGCGGGAAATCTGAGGGAAGAAAAAGCATGTTAGAGGATAGGAGCTATGGTACACCACTAAAGTTCAGAGACTGAAAAAGTGGAGGCTAAACTTACAGAAAGTTATTACCACTATATTCCTGTTCTTCTACAGATGGAAACAGAGTCAGCAGACTGAGCACCCTAACTAGGCATTCCAGCCTCCTCCCTTGCTATACCAACTGAGCACATTTCTTATGATTCTCTTGCTACTTCTAAAAATAGACAAAGCAGCCCAGTTGTGCAAGCCCAGTGCCAAATCCCACAGCATGACCATCTCTTCTCAAGCATGGCCAAAATCAGTGAAGTGCCTTGATATGAACAGTTCCCAGTTTCTTAGCTTCTCCCAGCTTGTTGACAATTGTTGGCAGCAGTGAAGTGGCAAGTGGAATAGGCAACATAAGTGACAACAGGGGGAACTACAGCAGAGGGAGACCGTTTATCACTTCTGGAATACAGATCATCAAGGTTATGTACTAAGGCAAACAAAGAGTCTACTTTACATTTTACCCATTCTGTACCTCCAGATCGACAGCATTGCAGGGCAGTAGTGCCCAAAACCGTGCCATCTAATACTAAGGTCTTACAGATAATAAAAAAGATTATGTTACAGATAATAAGAAAGGATAACTGAATGGCTTTACAGAACTGTAATACCTCCACTTGCAGTGCCTTCCCTCAGCCAGGCAGAAGGGCTTCCACCATGCCTTTCCTTTCAATGCTGCTTTCAACCTTCATAAAGTAGAATCATAGAATATGCTGAGTTGGAAGGGCCCCACCAGGATCATCAATCCAAGTAGTATCCTGTTGCTGCCCAAGGCAGGCTGGGACGCCACACTCCTCTCATCTTTTCACAGGTCAGCTTACAACAAGCACCTGCTTCCTCCAGGTGAGCCCTTGATGGTTCCAGAGACAAGTGATGAGCCTCAGGCAAGCCTCTGGCCCACTCTCTCACCTACACTTTGAGTTAAGGTTCTCAAACATAGTCTTATTTAACCAGCCTTTTGCAAATCCTGAAAATTATTAGAAGACCAAGTGCATCTAGAGTTAGTTTGGGAATGTTTATCCACACTCTAGAAGTTTGTACTATGACTCAGATTAATTTGTATGCCATATATTACAGTCTAGAGCTCATGTTTATTCCCGTATACGTGAGCCCCAAATCACCTTTCCTGTCCATCTGGAAGAACAGCAAAACAAATTCTTAAGTTTAGAAACACTGCACTTCCACAGATCCATTAAGCAAAACTGAAAGTATGTTATATATTTAACAAGGGACTCACAGGAAAAAGATTGCATTTGAAGTGCTTTTCTGCAACCTTGAACAGTGCAGAAACAGAAGAGTTCGTTGCCATGTCCCCAAATTTGGGAGTGCAACCAGTTGGCCTGTCCAGACTCCAGTGTAATTATCAACTACCAACCTCTTCACAAATATCTTCTCAATATTTTCAAATATCTTTTGCCCTCTTTTTAATCTCCTGTCCTTAACTGTTGTTGTTCATTATTTTATGTGATTTACTCTGCAAATAACTGAGTATCTGCGCTCAGTGGAATACCTTTATATATTACATATTACTATGCATTACTATTTCCTCCAAAGATAAGGCATCTGTTAACCAAGACTTAAACTCTTGTGAAAAAGATGTTCCTGGATTTTGGGCTGAGCATGTGTGCCCTATATAAAGATATGTGCATGTTTGCACGTATGTGTTTTACATAAGCAAATACACATACACAATCTATATGTCATAAAAATGTAAATGGAAGTAAGCTACCAAAATTTATCAAGAAAAGAAGTATCAACTCTTTGAAACACAGAGCTGATAGTGTTAGAATGAATATTGGGTCTTAACTAACATTGGTAACCAGCGGTTTAATGGTCTCTGTTAATAGGCCACTAAAATGTGTATGAACTTGTCACGCCAAATAGTCCATGACCCCTACATCATATCCCAAGCAAAGGGCACCACATCACTTTTAACAAAGCTTCCTGATTTCTGTGTGTTTTCACTGAAATGACTGCAGAGAAAATTCTCTACAGGGTGGAGGTTGGGAGACTCAGCGGGAAGCCTGGCCTGTAGTCCATTTTTCCCTGCGGTCAACAACCTTAAAGAGCTTGCACAAAAGTAACCCTTAGTTGTTTCAGCAGCTGCTGCTGCTGAAATGTTACAGACCTAGAATAAGGTATGGTTTAAAAATACTTTTTAGGGGATGAAATAATAAAAAAAACCTTCTCAGGCAATGAGAGAAACCCACTGATGCAGTGAGGACAGCATTTTGTTCTACTGGAACAGGACAACACAAACCTTACTGACTCTCCCAGTACAATTCTGATTTTTGGATATAAGGTTTGAAAACTTATCTTCTAGTTTTCACCTATTCTTAGTTCACATGTATGGCAACAGCATGCACTGGCCTTTATGTTCCTGTTGGACAAAACAAGTTGACATTGTTTAAAATAAAATTTACCTACACTGCAGGCGCCTAAAAGTATCAAAATACACAGCCAGACTGAGCTTTAATGGAGCTAAAGTGGACATGGATTTAAATTTTAAACTATGTTTTAAGTTGAATCCTGTTCCATAAATTCCTCACTGCAGGGAAACTTTTTACATGAGAAACCTTTTAAGAGAAGAGGTTTTCTGTACTTGTGCAAGAAAAAAAATGAACATAGAAACCAGTTTAGCAGGGATCCAAACAATAAAAAAGATTACAAACATCAAGAGGAGATTATGCTTAATTTGAATTGTTGTATGATGAATAAGCTTTCAAGATTCTGAATCACTCAAAGGCTAATTTGATGTCTTTTTGTCTGATAAAAAAAGAAAATATGTGGTAAAACACTTGCAAATTCTAAACTGCATAAGCAGGGCTTCCTGCAGATTTGATGTAACAGAAAAGAGGTTCATTTATGTGCTTTGTACGTCTAAATCAACATGTTACTCTGAGTTTTTTAGACAAGGGAAATAAGGAAACACAACATGGAAAAATAAAATGGTAAATACTAACACGCACTATTTTTTTCTCTTGGATTCACACCACTTCCATTACAGAAGTGATAGACATTGTTCTGATTTTAACATATCTGTATAAATGAAATCATGAGCAAAACCCAATATCAATATTGTTATAACATGGGTCATGTTTCAGTGATCTTTTCAATTAAGTTTTAGCAAATGTTTCTCAGTAACTGAAAGATTGTTGGCCCTAAGGTCAGTTGTAATGGACATTTTAAGGTCAGTTCTCCTCCTTTAGAGTTAATCTTAATTTTCACCCACTGAAAAATCATCAGGAAGAAAGCCATTTCCAAACACTTAAGTATATTTATTACTCTCATTTCCACCCTGATTATGCAGATAACTGACTAGAATAAACCAATTCACTGCATGTTCTAACAAGGGTGCTGTTATTGGCAATCCACTTCAACAGAATGACCTACACTGGCAACCTGCCTGCAAACGGCAGTGAATTTCCATAAAAGCCAGAAGATTGCTGTGGCCACCTTTTTAGCACAAGGACACAGCCTCTGAAAGGCACCAGACTCAGAATGCATACCTTAAAATCCAAATCTGTGTGCAACCTTTGGTCCGGGCTTGGCTTGCCAAACACCTGTGTTCATTCTCCTGATTCATCAAACACTGTAAGCGCTAACAATGAACCACAGAATCCTAGAATTGTTTAGGCTGGAAAAGACCTTTAGGACCATTGAGTCCAACTGTTAACCCAGCACTGCCAAGATCTTGACTAAACCATGTCCTCTAGCACCACATCTGCACATCTCTTAACTGCTTGCAGGGATGGTGATTCAACTACTTCCTTGGGCAACCAGTGCTTGCCAATGCTTGGTAATCCTTTCCATGAAGAAATTGCTCCTAGTATCTTATCTAAACCTTCCTTGGTACAACTTGAGGCTGTGTTCTCTTGTTCTGTCACTTGTTATTTGGGAGAAGAGACCGACCCTCCTGGCTATACCCTCCTTTCAGGGAGCTGTAGAGAGCGATAAGGTCCCCCCGAGCCTCCTTTTCTCCAGGCTAAACAACCCCAGCTCCCTCAGCACCTCCTCAGACTTGAGCTCCAGACCCAACCAGGTCAGTTACCCTTCATGGAAGCATCTCAATGTCTTTCTTGTATTGAGGGACCCAAAACTGAACGCAGGATTCCAGGTGCAACCTTACCACTGCCGAGTACAGGCCCATGGTAAGTGCCCTGGTCCTGCTGGCCACACTATTTCTGGTACAGGCCAGGATGCCACTGGCCTTCTAGGCCACCTGGGCACATGCTGGCATTTCATTTTGGATTATGAGGGCTTCATTCCGCTCCCTGTGTCAGTCTTCCACCTCAAGAGGGCTGGGTACACAGAGAACAACTGGTCTTATTATTAAAGGCTAAGGCAAAGAAGGCATTTTGTTCCCTGGCCCTTTCCTCAGGCTTTCTCACTGTGTTTCCCACAACATCCAATAAAGGATAGAGATTGTCTTTAGTCCTCCTTTTGTTGCTGATGTATTTACAGAAACATTTTTATTGTCTTTTATGACAGTAGTGAGATTCTTGTTCTAGTAGGGCTTTGGCCCTTCTAATTTTCTCCCTCTATAACCTCAAAACATCTTTGTATTCCTCCTGAGTTGCCTGCCCCTTCTTTGAAGAATTATAAACGCTCCTTTTTTTTCCTGAATTCCAGTCAGAAAGAGCATCCAGTTCTTGTCTGCTGCAAAAAGTGGGTCTTTCTGTCTGGTTGGTTGGCCTTTAGATCTCAGAACCTTCACTATATCACAAGCAGAGAGGAATTGGTTTGACTTTTTAAGAAAAAAAGTCATTAGGCAGGTCAGTTCAGAAAAAAAGTTATCGAATTCTATTTAGGTGAGATTTGCTGCTTGAGGTAATTATGCCTTCAAGAGCTGGCCTTGTGTGCACTAATGCATTCAAAGGAACCCACCCAAGAACCGAGAAAGACAAGTTCACATTTCTTTACCAGAATGATTCAAAAATACTCGAGGTCAGTGACATCTGAAAATGAAGGAAACAAAACTGCATGTATACCTTGCACCTCTAAACATTTCCTGTCTGACAGACCAAAGGCTTTTGTTAATTATGCATTAAGCATAATACCTTTATAAATTGGCAGGGTAAACAGCTAACTAATTCATGTTAGCACAAGCCAAGTTCTCCCAGTCACTGGAAATGTTACACAACTGAGAGTAGGCAGGATGGGCACTTCTTGAAAACACATTGTGATTCTGGGATTCAACCTCAAACAAAACAGGGAAATGAAAAGCCACTTCAAAACTAAATCTCACAAGTGTTCCTGGCAAAAATTATTTGTACTGTACCTCATGGCAATACAGCCAGGAAAAAAGTAAATGGTACAAATTGTTTGTTCCTGTGTGAGGTATGAGAGAATAAAATATTGCACATCTGATATACATTATCTTTTGAAAATGATTGTTAGAGAAAGGGTCTCTTCCCAGTCGCATCCAGGCTACATAGTATTTTATGCATAATTATCATATATTTAAAAGCCAGGTAGTTCAATAGGACTTGCAAAATGTTAAGGTTGCAGTACTTCATGTTACATTTTTACAAACAAATGTGTTAGAGTGTTGTGAACAGAAATATTATATTCATGATGAGCAGCATTATAAGGTAACTGAAACACAAAAACCAGGCAGATTCAGAGATTTTGAAAATGGAGAGGGACTGTAACAAGATCTAGTCTTAATCATGCATCATCACATGACAAAAATCAAGGTATTTTAGGACATTAAACAACCCCAGTTAGACAACATGATTGAAAGGTAATACACATTCCACTATAAATAAAGCAGCAGATAATTGCAGAACTTATTAAATTATAAATAACAACTACAATAAACTGAAAGTAAAATAAGAGATGATGTGTGAGTCATCAAGAAAGTCACCTCCTTAAACTAATGGATTTCACTAAAGGTCATCAAAACAAGTGAAGCAGAAAGCAAGGCAAAAGTTGATGAAAATAAATAAGGAATCCAGAGTAAAGAGTAACTATACCCAGCTCCAATACAATCATCATTGCTTTTCTGTGTGAAACAATTCATACACAAAAAGAAAAATTGAAAAAAAATTGAAATTAATGGCAAACTCTTTTGTGTCTTAATCAGAATGGTGGTTTGGAAAAAAATATGTTAAAGAGTGGAGAAATGTGTTGGAAATGCAATTGCAGAAGCAAAAGTGATATTGGCCCCCATTTATTCACAAACACTTCATGTGACATTTTGATGATTTGCTGCCATCTAGAAACAGAACTCCGTCTATATGATCACTACTTGGCTGGTCAAAAACTTTGATTTCCAAGCAAATCAATCCATCTCCTTTTATTAGTTCTAATGTTTTCAGTCAAAAAAGTTAAAATGTTCAACATATTAAAAAAAAAAAACCACAGCCAAATAAATTTAGGTATATGTTAAAATCATCATAGCATGTCAGTAGCAATCCCCAAACTTTGCACATTGTTCATAATTTACTCACTTGCTCAAGTGTGTCTTGCAACCACTGTGTGGTTTTGTTGCACCTCCCCATATTTCAGAGGGTCTCAGACATCTCAGGTGCACAGCTTGTTTGGGTGCTAACTGCTGAACTATTAACCAACTCACACAAGCAATTTCAAAGTGAAACAGAACTTATTTCTTGGATAACCATCACACATAGGAAATGTAGAAAGGAATGCTCGTGTAGAAAGTAGTCCCAAAGTCCCACAAAGACAAGTGAATAATCCAATGGATTAGCACGTTCCTACTTTTTTTCTTGAAAGCAAAACTCAGACTGTACCTTAGCAGTGGGGTTTTCAGCACAACACAAAAGCAATAACATTGTGCTTTGAGGACTGTATTGTATCGGCAAACCAAAGATCATTTTCTCCCCTTGCTGCAGAGTGCCCTGCCTTTTAACGCAGGTCTTTTTAATGGAATTGATTGGGTTTGCTCTCTGCTGCCAAAGCAGAGTAATTCCAGTGCAACTATTTCTCATTCATGGTGTTTTGTGGGGGTTACAAACAGGCTTTTAATGTTTATTAAGCAATGAAGAATGGCATTACTTGGAGACAGCACTGTGACATAAATCAGCCCTATTTATGATCTAGAAGCCAGGCTATTCCAAACCAGAAATTACCTCTGTTCTTGGTCACAGCTGTGAGAGTCTTACAAGCACAGCACTTTGCCCTGTTAAGCCTTTTCTTTAACCCATCCTTATTAGAAGGAAATGGTAAGTTCCTTCAGAAACAAGAAGTAACTGCCTTCAGCTCCTTCTGAGGCAGAAAGAGGGATCACTCCATCTAATGCAGGCAGCTAAAAGATGTCTAAATATGAGCTCTTTCCAAGCCACACGTTACAGTCAAAGAAGATTAAAAGACATCTAAAGAAGGAAATTTCATCCTGAAACTGGTTTCTAAAGCAAGTTAGAGGAACACCTCTCTGGAGCTGCCAGTTTCTCTCCAGCAACAGTAAATACAGGCGAGGGTAGCCATGGTTTAGTTGCAACATAGTTTTCAGCAGAAGATAAAAATACCACCGTGTCTGAAAGAAAGCCATAAAACTTCAGAGAACAACCACTGAACCATGTTACTTTGAAAAGATCAGACAGTGATGGCACCACCCAGAAACAAAGAGCCTGAACAGAAGGATTCTTCCTGCAAGTGCTACTACTTCATAGCATCTCAAAAGATTTCCCTCAAAATATTTCCATCAAAAGATTTCCATTTTCTTCCAAAAGATTTCCATCTTCCAACTATTTTTTCCAACTCTGCTTCAAGGTTTCCACTATGATGATAGCAGCCAGTTGCTCAAAGCAAATTACATTCATTTTATCATTATGAAAGTCAGTTTTTGTAAGGCTGTTTCTTTTAAAATTTTTTCACATAAAGTGCTTCAGAGTCCAGGTGAAGGAGGAAAAATAAGAATGCTCAGCTGAAAATATTCAAGCAAAGTCTAGTGCTCTAAAACTGAAACTTCAACAGTTAGGAAGACTGCTCTTTAACCTTATCACTAGATTACTTTTTCTTATTCATTAGAGCACAAGTCCAAGTATGCTTTAGTCCCAAAGTGAAGACTTGTAAGAAAACAAAATCCTTAACTTGCACTTTGCTATAAAGATTATTTCTCTTTGTTTATGATGTCCTCTAATGAGCTTCAAAATACTTCAAAACCAGTAACAGCTGTGAGGAATGTGTTATATCTGTATTGCGTATAATTCCTTTGAAATGTTTATTTTCCTATTGGTCCCCCACAGCACATTCACAAGTTACACAAGAACATATCACTCAATCTGCTTAACTGTATACTGTCCTTACTCTGCCAACTCTAACCCAAATGAGACTAAAAACAGAGCCAAAACCAAACAAATTCAATTTCAGAGAAACAAAGCAGGGCACCTCATGTTAATAAAAAATCTTGAGATCAAACCATTTCTAATTTTATCACAATGTTTTAATGGGATTAAGCAGGCCCCTGACAATTTCTACTGAATTTTCTCTCCTTAGAAAATTTTGTCTTCTGCCTGTACCATTCCCATTCTTCAGTGAAACAAATGAAGTAACAAGGCTGATTAAATAGCGCTTCCAGCTCTCACAATGGGTTTGGGGTATTTTTAAACCATCCTGCCTATTAGCTTCAATACTGTGGCTATTACTTGAAAATCACATTTCACTTCAGGGCTACAGAGGTCTGGAAAATGTGGGTTTAAAGTTTGTACATGTTTGTGAATGTAAAAATTTTTCATAACTCTAGAGAAACTAGTTACACATTTTGACAGGCTTGAAGCAAAAAATAAAGTGAGTTGTCTAAAGTCACACTAAAAACCTGTGCAAAGTCCCAAGGGCATTGAGACCGCTCTCTTTCCAGTTGCTCTTCTGATCTGCTCTAAAAGGAAAGCAACTCCAAGACAGGGAACTCAGTCCAAAGAATCAACAGAAAGAGAATGCTCTATTTGGATGTGTTTTAGGAAGAACACTTCCAAAAAATTATGGTAGCTGTGGGTCTTTCCATCACAACATGCTATGTTAAAAATTTTTGACACTGCCTTTGCTATAGCACACACTGAAGTAGTTTTACAGCATAATGAGGAGCACAAAAGCTTCTCTCACAGGCACCTTGATCAATTTATAATTACCACTTTGAAAACCATACAGTAGGACACCACAATTATTACGGCTATATCCATGCAAGACAAAAAATAAAAATTGAAAAAGTTAAAGCAAATTAAGCATAATGTTTTTAAGCTATCCCAACAATAGCAAATCCACGAGAATCCACGATTCCAATCCGAATCCATGAGAACCGACTGACTGGACTTAAAAAGTTCCCTTCTCATCCTCGTTTTGTTTTCCATTGTCTGCAATAAGAAATTTACGATATAACCTTAAAAGAAACCTAACCAATACACAGAAGATATTCAACGCCTTAATATCTACTATGCATTTCTACAGTGATGTAAAATCATTTTGTTCTAAGAGTGTTATGTTTAAATAGCTAAACACAGAAATATGAAAACAGAGCTTTGTAGTCCCAGATCTTCCTTCTACTTGCATTCCAACAGTGACCAGCAAGCACTGCCTATACAAAATGCCTCCAATGGCCACTGTCTTTTGAGAGACAGAATGAACACCCAGGAGAGCTGGAAAGAGGCACAAAGATCTAAAGACCATGGTTTGAGCATTAGTAAGACATGTCCTTCACAGCTGTAAGCAGTCAGTTGGACTTGTATTTGCCCCTGGTTGCATGTGCCCTTAAGCAGAATTTTGCAGGTCTTGACCCTCTGATCAGGAAACAAAGAAAGGTATGTTTCACCATATCTATTTGATCTCAGAAACTCTATTTTTTTAATAAAGTGAAGGAACAGGCCACAAAACACATCCATGAAAGATGGCAGCCTATGTGCTTTTACGTAGGCGCAAAAGTTAAGCAACACCAACCATTCATGGCACAGTTTTACGTAGACTGTACAAAAATCACAGTCATTTCAGCCATAACAAAACAGCAGTTCATGCGCAAGAGAGCATGCGGAGGGTGGATTTCCCACCTCCGCAGCAGTCAGGACCAGCCTGGTATCCATAGATACCGAGGAGGCGGAGTCGGCCACATAGTTCCACCCCAGGGAGGCGGGCCCCGGAGCGTCAATAACCTGACCCCGCCCCGAGGGGCAGAGTCAGGGGCGTGTGGATGGGGCCAGCCCCGCCCGGCTTCTGGAAACCTCCGTGCTCCCCCAAGAGGGATTGGTCACCCCCCTTGTCATCCCGCCCTCATCAGAGCCCGGTTGGCTCAGGATCCCGGCACTGCCCCCTTCCCCGACTCCTATTGGTCCTTGTACCCTCCTCATAAGCCGCTGTACACACCCCCCTCCCGCCTCGACTCTGCTCGTCCCCTCGTGGAGTGCACTGGCACCCCGTTTGGGTGTCATCAATAAAGAGCATCTTCACACCCCCAACGAGTGAGTCCCTCTCTCCACCCTTTGCCTCGCCCGGCGCGAAGGCGACGGGCAGCTTGCCGGCTGTCGTCGCTGCCGACAGCAGCGAAGAGGACGACAACAAGAGCAGGAATCAACCTTCAAGCAGGGATTATTGCTGCTGGTTGATACTGAAGGCAAAAGAGACCATTTTATTAGGTCCTGGATTTCCAGTGGAATTGTATAATAAAACCTTAAGATAGACTCTTTTGAATATTCAAGTCCCATAAATCACATTTAGGGTTTGTTTTGTTTTTTTTTTTACAACTAAGTTGGCAAGTTCTGCCAGCTGATCTCTCTGTGATGCAGCAAATATTCTGGAATACTTAACTGATGCAGAAACCCTGGAACTTAGATCTGCTACATGTATGTTTTAAAGTTTAAAATGGTTATTTGTTGTAACAATTTTGACAATAATTTCACTGTAAAAACAGCTACTGAAACCAGCCAATGTCAGTCCCCAATACACTTTATTCTTTCATAAACTGAAAAAAGCCAGGGGGTTAGGGATTAGAAAATGAAATTAAATCTTGTACCATCGCTTCATAAAAAGTTTTCTGAAGTGATCAGCTGAGTAAGGCAAGTAAAAACAATAATCAAACCTATTTTTCTGAAAAAGCAACTGACAGAAATGGAGATAGTGCCCTCTGCACATAAAAATCCTTTCTTAATGCAGTGACTGGTGACAAATAAGATTGCTGAGGGTATGGTCCCCCCATGCTACTGAACATAACAAGAAAGGATTTCCAGAAATTATGCAGCATATTTGACTGTAGGTGTCAGAGGTATTGAGGCAATAGAAAGTCACTCAAAATACGGGTCCTCCTAAAACATCAGGAATATTTTGACTTTTAAATCAATCCACATTGAGGGAAGCCCCTTTAAATACCATGACTGAACCTGCATAAACTCTAAATAGCCAAACTGACCCAAGACCACTGCAGCCTCAGCAGGAGCAGCCCTGTCCTACCCCAGACTGAGGCACATTCTCCCAACAGACTAATGCCAGGAATTCAGCTTTCAGGCTCTCTGGTCAGAAGTTAATGTGACTGAAAATTAGAATTTTAATTTTTTGTTTGATTTGTGGGGGGTTTTGGGTTTTTTTTTTGGTAGGGCTAATTTTTCAACAACATCTACAAGAGAAACCACTCTCTTTCGCAGGCATTATTACTGCCTAGCTGAGTTTCACTGACAGACAGACAGGAAACTCCACTGGGTTCCAGAGGAACCCATACCTGTTATAACTTCATGACGGCTAAGAAGGAGGGTGGGAAGAGGCATTTACCTTTGGCTGAGATGAATTTTGTTCTGGAAATTGTCTTTTATTTCCATTTTCTATAAAAAGATGAGAATGAGCAGCTCAAAGGTGGGTGCTTAACTTTGAAAACCTGCTTTCTCTAGTTTGGCAAATGAACAGACAGTGGAGTGGTATGTCTCTTTTCTCATAGCATTCTGCTTTGTTCTGCTTCCCAGTTACATTTCAAATACTTTCAGGTTGGATCTATCTGTCTCTATCTCTTTTAGGTGCCCACACTGAGCAGAAGTTAAACATCTGAACAATTAAAGTCAGTTATGCAAGTTTAAGCTGTTCACCCTCAAACTCCTTTTACAGAAAACTCTCTTTTTTCCTTTACTAAGAGGAAAAATACTCAAAATGTATTCAAGCAACAACATGTTTCTTAAAACAAAGGTTGCCATAATGCAAAAAATACCCAAAAATGAAAGAAAGATGAAAGTTACTACTTGGTTCCGATGTATAGGAATCAAAAGCATTCTCTATGGAGGCTGGGAAGGAAAGTCCTCAAATGCAAATCATGACGTAGGCATGTGGTGGGATTTTTTCTAAGGGATGAATGTAAGAGACAAAATGTTTAACAGATTGAAGGACATGTTAATGCTAAAATAATAAATATTTGCAGCAGAAATGCTCCCCCTAGCTATGGAAAGTAAAATAAAGCTGAATTTGACTCGGTAGCCAGATTATGATTTAGCAAGGTCAGATGAAAACAAGCTGTATTGAATGGAATAGTGGATTTACACTCAGCTCAAACACAGGTCAGGCAGTCAAACAACTGGAAATTATCAGTGCAATTTTCAAGAGTGTTTTTGAAGCAGACACAGTTTCTTCAGTAATTTGCTTGCTTTCATTGCCTGAATATGATGCAGCAACTCTAGCTAGAGACAGGAGAAGCACAAGCCAAAGATTTTGCCACACTGAGTATAATAAAGACAATACACAAGTCAGCCTACTGTTCTTTAGAGTAGTCAGGTTTTTCTGAGATGTGCCTGAGGAATTGCTGCAGGACCTGAATTAACCTAGTATCAGAGCGTTTTCAATCAATGTACCCTCTCTGTGCATTCCAAAGCAAACTGTAGGGACGTTTAAAAATGTGTTCTTCTGACATGCCAGAGGAAAGAAAAATCCCAGAGAACTGAAACTGAGTAAATGTGAGGCTGCAGAAGACAGCAAAATAAATCACAGAATCTCCTCCTAAAACCTGGAAACTCTCTACAAAACCAAGCTGCTGATGATTGGAAATGAGACCAATATAATTATTGTGAGTTTGTAGTGCTGCATTGTTTAGCAAAGACACAGAACCATGGGAAGATGAAGGGAATCTGAGGGCCAGAGGAACACTGCAGCACTGAGAGTGTTGGAGCAGCAAGGCCTGCCTTTCGAGGCATAGTAACCTCTCTGATCAAATTTACCCTCGACTGGCCATAATTAGATTCTCCATCAGAGGGCTGGCTGAGGACAGAAGATGCTGACAAGTAGAAAAATGTTTTGGAAACTTAGACAGAACAGCTATATACACCTGTAATCTGAAGGCTGAATCTGATAAGGGGTTTGGGTGAGCATGGACTAGAGGCCGCAATCTCCAGCTTCTAGTGCCTGGCTCCCAAAGCCAGAGCGAGAGCAGGACAATGGGTCTTACAGCAATCTAAAATCACAACTCTACACCTCCTACCCAGTCTCACAATAGAATTAGTAAACCTGTGACTGCAGGCACATAAAAATGCACTCCCACCACCATCTCATTTGATTTTTGAACAAAACAGGAAGGCAATGCTACTACCCACACATCATTATCACTAATTACACCGACAGGACAGAGGAAGCCAAAACCTACCAGGACAGAGAGTCAGGAAGCAGAAAACTTGACCACTCTCTAAGCCGAGGGGGACTCCAGCACAGGAATGTGGGTGTGTGGGCCAAGGGCAGCAGCGTGCAGCTCCTCAGCACGGCCAGGGCCAGGCCTCATCCCTCCATGGCACAGGCCACTGCCACCGCCCTGCCTGCAGAGCTCACACGACACTGGGAGTCACCAAACCTTCATGTCCAGCCAGACAAATGATCCCCAGGGGCTGCAGAAGAGTGGCCAGGTGTGGCCCAGGTGGAGGGCTCCACGGAGTAAAGCTGCTCTGCCACAGCAGCCCGACAGCCTGGTGGGAAAGGAGCTCCAGCAGCAGGAGGCACAGGAGCAGCTTGCCTCCCTGACACGATCTCGGTGGCTCAAGGACAGACCCGGGCAGGTGAGGGCCAAGGACAGGATGGGGTGGCATGGAATAGGTGACACAGGAAAGCATCCAGATGGATTTGGAATGTCTGCAGAACAAGAGGCTCTATGACATCTTGGGGCAGCCACTTCCAAAGCTCTTCCACCCTCAAGTTAAAGAAGTTCCTCCTCAAGACATGAGGAAGAGCTTCTAAAGAAACCCCCCTCTCTCCCTTCTCATCTGCCAAGTGAACTCATTTCTCAGCCTTGGGCAGCCAGAGCTGCCAGGCCTGGAGGGGCTGGAGGCCATCCCGAGCACCCAGAAGGTGCTGGAGTGGCTGGAACCCCATGTCCCCAGCGAGCCAGGGATCTTGGCTGAGGAGGAGGACTGGGAACACAGTATTGACAAAGACCTGTCCCAAAGGGCTCTCCCAAGGGATGTGGAAAGGCAACCTAAAATCTCCAGTGCCCTTGGAGATGTGGGATGAAAGGCTGGATTGGATGGAGCTCTGAGGAGCCTGGTCTAGTGAAAGGTGTCCCTGTCCATGCAAGGGGCCTCAGAACTAGGTGATATTTAAAGTCCCTTCCAACCCAAACTGTTCTATGATCTACAATAACATTTCCAGTCTTCTTGTTTAATGTTCTAGTTCAAGGAGATGTCCAGATTTTATAGAATTACTTCTTTTCCAGAAATAACTAAAGCTTGGCTTGGTTTTATAACATTTATAAATACTTATATTTATCTTTTTCTATTTTCCTCCTTGTCTTTTTTGCTTTTGGATATTGCTGCTGTTGTTGTTTTGTTTTTAAAAAGCTCATGTGTTTAATAAGGGATCTCTTCTTGTTTGTTATATATGCAACCATTTTTTTTTTAAAGAAAAGTAGCATCTCAGAAAACTGGATACACAAAGGAGCCTGATGGCTGATCTGTATGCCCACACTCCCAATCAGAAACACACCAATTGTGATCAGTAAAGCACCATCTCCCAAAAACACACAATGTAACCCCTAAGAAAATTCTACTGAGTAAAAAATGGAAGAAAGTTTTCTTGATGGGCTTTAGTGAAGGGAGATTCATTTAAAAATCACTTTCTGGTTTGTGGATTTAGATTGGAGCTGTCACATTCCAGAGAGGTTTTTTATTTTATCCTTAAAACTTTTCAGCAATACAACATTTTGTGTCAAGCTTCTCCTTCTTCCAGACCCCACTAAAAGACCCCTTTCCTTTAAAGCATTTTAGTGTTTTTCTTTATTGGTTCTGTTCTCACACTGTTATTTTTCCCCAGACTTCTCATGTACCAGCAGTGGTGAGATTACTTGCTTCTGTTGCTAATTCATGCATATGAAGAATATCCACAGAATCACCCTTCTTCTGAACCCCACACACAAACATTTTTTTGCACACATACAATCAAAACTAGAGTTGGAGATTTTACAAATCAAGTTCAAATCCACTCATGTAACTTCCAACATATTTATTCTTTTAGTTGGGTCAGAAACCCTAAATAAGTTCCTCCCGAAACATAAGTGTGCCAGCAAAATGCACTTACATTCATATTTTTTCTCTGTTAAATGTTCAAAAACTACCTTGAAGGATGGACTGCGCAGTATTATTTACCTGATGTACTCCAATAAAACAAATTAATCAAGACTGGTTTCCAAGCAGACAGACGACACAACTAATGAACATGGGGGTTTAAAACTGGAGAGCTGCACATAGACCTGGTCAGCAGCACCGCACACACAAGCACTGGCCATTTTTCCTGAAGGATTGCAGCTCATGGAAAGACCAGCGTTGGAGTCAAGGACCAGTATGAGGAGGAGCATCAGACAAAGTGTTATGCATTGAGCAGTACCCCCCCAAATCTCATGCCCCCTGCACTGCTCAGGGTGGAGGGGAGAGGAGCCAGAAATGAACCTGTGGAAAGACAGGGAGAAGGTGTTGTTTTAATATTTTGGTTTTGTTTTCCACTACTCAAATCTGTTTTAATGGGAATTAATTAAAGGAATTTTCCCCAGGTTGGGTTTGTTTTGCCTCCAACTGTAACTGGTAAGCAGTCTCCCTGTCTTTGTCTTGACTCATTAACTTTCTCATCCTATTTTTCCCCTGAGCCTACTGAGGATGGGGCAGTGAGAGTGCAGATGGATGGGCATTTGACTGCCAGCCAATGATAACTCACCACAACACCAAAAATCAACTGCCTCCTTATCTCCTAATGCTTTCTGAATTTACCAGACCCCTTCCCTGAATACTACAATTTGTGCAAAGAGCTATAAGGAGCTAGCTTACACAAAATGATGAGCAAAATGATGACTCCCATGGGAAAAGGAAAATTAAGTAAAATAAATTTCAATTAATTGAAATAATTACGTAATAACATCTGAAGTATTAATTAGAATAAAATTAAGCAACAGGATTAAGAGTTGTGAGCAAGCATTCTCTCCTCAACCTAAAGTCCCAAATCCTCTCTTGCAAATGAGATATAGCTACATGTTGAGAAAAAAAGAAAAGAACACCAAGAAAGGATCTTCTTTGGAGAAGTGAGAGAAAGGTGTCACAGTGGACTACCTTTAATGATTTCCCTCCTAAAACAGTAATCTAACAGGTAGGAGATCTGAGGTTAACTGAGCCTGACAGGCTCAAATTTATATTTTATATTTTCTGCCTCCTCAAGACCCACATTACAGGCTTGCTAAGTATGGCTAAACGGGGAACTTTTCTGGGCACTCTGAGCCAGGGTGCAGAGGAGAATGTGACAATCAGCCCCTTAAGTCTTACCGGTGATCATGAGTTCTGCTTCCTCCTTCTGTAAAGTCACTGAAGCAAACAAAAGCATAATCCAAATCACTGAGAATTCCCTAATCACTACAGTGATGCCCTTCCTTGTGCTCTCTCTCTTTTGATCAAAGACATGTTCAGGTTTTATACTAGTCTTGTTTACTGGAAGGTAGCTTCCACTCAGCACTTCCTCTGCTCTGGTAGGTGAGTAACAAAAGCTAAAACTCCTTCAGGCTGAGAAAGGAATTTATCCTGGTCTCACTCTCAGTATGTGTTCGAGCCAATTAGGCTGTAATACAAAAGATGTATAGCTGGACTGTCACACCACTTTTGCAGCTTTGGAAAGGATCTTTTTCTCATGAAAGACTCTCTGTGAGAAAGCATTAACTGAAATCTATTTGATCTGATTAAACTCCTGAAAGCTGAAAGAATGACTGCCTCATTTCTGAACCTTTATCAGAGTCAGGGGACTTTGGTGCTAAGAGAACTAGCTTGGGGAAAGCAAAGTTCAAAAATAACTCCAGGTCCCAAAACTGCCACATCGATGGGGAACTACCTGTAGGAAAAGATACTTAAACTCCTAGCTCTGATGGGCTGTATTTTTGAAAAGGAATTTGCCCTGATGATCTGTGCATCTCTAGCACTGAACTGGATGATCCTGCTCAGTTTTCAAGCTGAAAAAACACAGCTTCACCTCCTTGCCTATTTTATCAACCAACTCTCTTGCCAAGCATATTGATTGCTTATCAGTTTTCTGTTCTATGTACTAATCTTTCTGCCAGGCATTTTGACTTCCAAAGTTCTTTAAAAAATGCATAGTTTTCATTCTGAATTAAATCACACCACAGGAGCATTGATGATAAGCAGTATGCACACCTGCATGCAAAAAATCCCAGGGTTAAATGAACAACTCTTTTATGCAAAGGAAAGAGCGAGCAATGGAAACTTGGAAGGTGAAAATAATGAATCAGATACTTCATTGGCAGGCCTGGCCCCAGCCTTTCCCTCAACATCTGCAAGTTGCTGCCAAGGCCAGAAGGAGCAGTTAATTAAAAGGTTTCTCTCCTAATTCTATCCCATTGACCAGGTTTGAAACAGTTAAATTGCAGGTGGGCCTGTCCCTTGACACTGAAGAAGCCCAAACTTTTAAAGTATTCTACTCCCTATCCCACAGGAGCAATGACAGCTCTGACTCCGAACAAGAAGACACTTTTCTGCAGGATGTTCTTAATGGTGCAGTAGGATCAAGGACTTCACAGTAACACTAGTCTCCTCATGCCACCCTCCCCTTCAATCAAAACCCTTTCACTTCAGCTTATCAACCCCAAGACCCCTTTTATTTAGAGGCTCAGGCTTACTAGGGACTTTTAAATGATTGTCTCAAAATTGTGGGAGAGGAGCATTCCTTAGGTATTTCCAGCAGGTTTTGCCTTTCACAACTGTGTTCTCTGCTCATATCCACACAGCACATCAGGATGCACATCCTTCCCTCCCACTCTGCTATCCCATGAAAGACCTCAGTGGCACAAGCAAAGAACATACCACATATACTCCAAGATCTCTCCCCTGATCCCACAAAGGATGCTTGGGGATTTGTGTTTAGCAATACTCAACCAGTAGAAGAGAGTCCAGGACAGTACATCTAACATTCCTACTGACTTTCAAAGCAACTTCATCCCATTGCTTTGGCCTGTGGAAGAACAGAGAGCTCTCTTCTTAGGTTAGTAAGCAAATCCCAGACTTCTACAAACTTCAGTTTCTAAATCAAATAAAGTTTTAACAAGAGTAACCTAAGCATTTGGGTCTACCAGAGTCCTAAAGGGCACCTCGCCCACCCCCACTGCTCCACAAGCTGCTCTTTCTACTAAGCTCATCTGAAATCCCATTTATTCTTGTTCATACTCACCAGCAACTCTCAGTGCTGAATTCCCCACATTTTTTTCCATTTGCTGTTTGAAGAAACATCACAGCCAAGTCAATGTATGCTGAGGCTCTTTCGTCTATGTGTTTGTCATGACATCACTTGGAACGGCTGTTGTTCTCTGCATAAAAATTTAGTTTAAACTACCCAGTAGGTTCACATGTGTCCATGTGAACTGGCAAACCAAGGCCAAGTTGCTTGTGAACTAAACTGCTAATTAATGATCGAAGGTGGGGTGAATGATGTTATTTCCAATTTTATCTCACTTCAAGGTAATGAAAATACCTGGAGAGCCTGGGTACTGTGGAACACCAAGCAAAGCATGGCACAGACACTTACAGTGGTTGTACACAGAGCCAGCTTGTGTTCAAGCCAGTCTGAGCTCGGCATTGACCCTCTTGGACCTGGACTCCACAAGCCACAGTGTTGTCTCTGCCCCAGGCTGCTTAGCTTCTCTACATTCTAGTAAGACCATTAGTCTATGAATTGCAATGGATGAGGCCCTTAGCTAATAGGCAAAGAAGACAGCAGGAAGAAAAAGTAGCTCTCTTTTATGTTACTATGCAAGTAATTGTGGTAAATTCACAGTTAACCTGGACAGTAACTTACAAAAATTTTGGGTGGCTTCTGAAAGTTAAATAGAAATATCATGTCTCTTTGGTTTTTTTTTTCCCTGGGTTTCCTCTTTTTCATAAAAAAATTTGGTGCTTGGACAGTGTTCAGCAGAAATTAGTCTTTAATTAGAATTTAACAAAATACATTCCTTATGCTGGTTGGCTGGACTTCCCTCAACAGTCTCATTATCCTTCCTTAATGGAGTGAACAGCACACATACAATCTTCAGGAGCAATTTAATATTTTTGCTTTTGCTACTAAAGGTGCTTTCATGTTCATTTCCTAGCTTGGAATCAATGCCTGCACAACGAAGACAATGCAACTTTCCTGTAATAAATTTAGTTGTGCCTGTGATGAATTACTTTTGGGTCTTAATGATTCTCAGCATGGGGTGTCTTTTTCTCCTGCTTCACTGCTTGGAACATTTGAGGGTTTTTTTCCCTTTCAACTCATGTCAAATATCACTGGTTTCGATCTTAATTAAAGCACTTAATTGTTGAGTTGAATTTGTTTCGTGCTAAGGTGGGACGAGATACTGTTGCCCTATATTATTTCTCTCTTTCTTTTTCTTTTTTTTTTCTATCCTACATCTTTTAAGAAAGAACTTTCTCCTTGCATTCATTAAACAAGGGTTTTTTCCTATTAGAGGTGGGTTTCTCTTTTTATCACATGCATTTTTCAGTCATTCCAAATATAATGCTTCTAATCTACTATCTGGCACGTCTCAATCCTCTGTTCAAATCACTTCAAAAAGGATTCCAAGCAGAATATTCGATTAGAAAGACATGACTGAAAAACAAAAATGAAAGTTTAATGATCTCGTTAAAGTCCATGGCTATCTCAGCTAGGCTATCTGCAGATCTGTTTTCATTAATCCAAACTGCATTCAATCAAATCTGTTCTGGCTGTCAACTACTCATTAGCACACAACCCCAACTCATCTTCCCCCCCCTCAAAAAAAAAATCCCACAAACAAAAAAAACCCCAACTAACCAACCAAAACAACAAAAAAAAAAACAACAAAAAAAACCACACAAAAAAAAAACCTGACAAAAAATCCACACAAAAAAGAAACAAGAGGAGAGAAAATAGAAAGCAAGATGTCTGATCATTGATCTAGAAGAACCTCTCCTGTAGAAGCAGCAGATCCAGACATAAGAAATCACAGTGACATGGGGAAGGGGACTTTACACTGATTAGCATTTATGAGACAAATGAGAGTTAATTCCTCACTTTTCACCATACTGGCTCTTCTATATCAGCACAAATGAATTACTCAATAGTCCCTGTCCTAGCACATGAGTCACCGCCTGGATTCTATGCTTAAGAATACAGGAGACTGAAACAGACCACCAGAGTTAAAACAGATGGACCCCATCTCATCAATTATTTCTATTTTGTAACCAGCAGCCTTAGAAGACTTAGCACAGAGACACCCTGACTGGCTTATCATACAGACAGTTGACTTTCATCTTTCAAGGTGGTTGCGATTATCTACTAGATTATACTTTGGCAAGAAATTGGAATGCAGAGCTGTACACCTACAGGGCTTCTGGCAACAGTTCTCAATGGGATCATTAGGGAGAATAAAAGCACACAAAACTGGAAAAAGAGAACTTTCTCCCATGACTAACTACATATTTTACAAATATCCAGCTATCATTAGTAACTATAAATATTACTACTCAAAAAAACCCCAGGAAGGTTCATTACAAATAAGAAAAATTCTGTTGGTAATTAGAGGACAGACCCAGTCACAAAAATTTAATATGCGGGTAGGGGAAAATTCATTAAATGCCTGAGACAGAAAAATCATCAAGTCTGGGCTATGCTTCTGAGGTTTCATGAACAAGGTGGAAAAAATCTTAGCTAAAATAAAGTACCACCAGGGCCTCCCGCCAAATATAACAAACAGCGAAGGCAACAGTGGGAAAATCACTCCTCAACAACAGGATACGTGCAAAATGTCCAGGGCATGATACCAAAAAGGCCGCATGCGATCAGGAAAACCACAGGAAGTAAAACAATCTACCTTGCTAGAAGATGTTTAAATATCAGCCTTGACAGAAGATGAAGGAGAGCAATTACCATTAAGGCCACAAAAAATTGCCTGACACCAGCTTTCCCACAGCACAAGGAAATTACCTAGCTTACCTTGCTTCTGCATTTTAATCACACTGATTATTAAAATGTTATTTAAGGCATTGAAAGGATAAGGGTTAAAGAATACAACATGGATACCTAATGCCAAGTCCAAAAAATCCAATGCATTGCCAGAAGGGCTGTGGGACCACAGCGGAGAGCACTGAAGGTGTAACAGATAGTGAGAAAATAGGAGTGTATGCCATAAGCATTACCAGTTCTCACTACAACTCTGTGTTATGTAGGCACACATGAGCTCCCAAAGAGTTTACAACAAGGAGATGAAACTCAGCACTGAAGGAGGAATTAGACAATTAGGCTACAGTAAGCAAGGACTTCCTGGAAATCTCTGATTTTAACACTGCATTGGCAGATCATATTATGTGTGTTATGGCAGAAGCAGTTCATAAGCTTAGGAACTTATGGATATGATGAAAGCAAGAAGAACCTGCAACAAAATAAACTCCAAACCTCCATTTTGCTGAGATGATAATGGTGTGATGGACTTAATTTTAAAAAACCAAACAAAAAAACAAAAACAAAAAACAAAAAACAAAACCAAAGAAAAACAAAAACAAAAAACAAAAACAAACCAAAAACAAAAATGCCACAAACAAAACAAACAAACAAACAAACAAAAAACCCTAACAGACGAAAAACCCAAGACCGAAACCCCAAAAATTAACCAAACTAAACCTATTTAAATGATGTATTATTTTTCCAGGGGTTTGTGCACATGGATGCAAGATGGCTACATCACTAAATTGTAAGAGAGAAAATAAAAAAGAATTTGAAGGCTCTGGCACTCATGAAAGAAATCACTTGGGATCATACATATTTCTACCAGAATATTGCCCATGTTGCATTCAATAAATTTCTACCTTAAAGTACAACAGCCAGTCACTGTGTGGGACTATTCACCAGCAGCTTCAGTCTTCAGCATGCCACAGTGTTTAGTATGCATTTGTAATCTTCTGCTGTACACATTTTGCCCATTTGGGCTTTTTAACCCGAAAACTGTTATTTAGAAGAGGAGATCAAAATGGTTTTAAAGCACTCCTTCTGAATCTGGGATATAGTTTTGGCTGGGAGAGGGGAAGAAGTACAGTCTGAACTCAGTTTCCATAGTGACTTTCAGAAATTACAACACAGACAAAAACTTGTTCAGAATGACTCCAGTTTTGCCTCCCAGCAAGGTTTTGTGCCTTCCACATTAGTGACACTCTGAAACCAATCATGCCTGCAGAGATAAGCCTTTATCATGTTAAGATCTAGGGTACTTCTATTTCTATTAGAATACGTAATTTGAAATATTCATTTGACTTTTCTGGTTTTAAATTCTGGTTTCGGCATCTTTTTCCATTTTGCTGCAGACCAAGGAAAGAAAGGTCTCAGACAGCCTGGGTGGCAAAATTCCTTTGATTTCTCTACTCCTTACATTCAGAGGGGAGAGGTCACACCATAATAATAAAAACGTGCTGACATGTAGGAAGCTAGCTATGCTAGAATTAAATTAGAATTCATGCTCATCCTCTCTGGAACAACCTGACAGCTTCTCTTCTCCTTCATTAGCAGGAAGAGGCTGAGAGGGGAATGTAAGTATGCAACAGTATAATTTAAATAGCAAATTTGAAGAGGAGGGAATGCAATAACCACAAGTAATCATTACCAAAGGTGACTATATGGAAAATACCAGCATACAGTCATTTGGCTTTCATACATTTCCCTTAACAAAAACAATATAAAAATTAAATGTTCAAAGAATTTGCAGTCACAGATAACAAAATGCATCTTGGAGTAGTCACTATGAACAAGTACCACACAACAGCAAAAGTATTCCAGCATTAGCTTTCAACTTTTACTCTGTCTGAATCTAAGGAAAACCTGGAAAAATAACAGCAGACTTCCTTCTGTCTAACTTACTTATTTAAGAAACCAAGACATACAGCACTGGGCATCTAAGAAACACAATCATACATCTATCTAATGAGAGCTTATCCATAAGGAAAAAGGCACATTTCTGGATTATATTTTATTGAGAATGTCGGGCATCTCTGATCCATTTCACTGTATGACAAGTTGTTTGCTGGGAATACAGAAGGTTGCTTTCAACTGGAGTAAAATGAGTCTGCACACAGCTTTGAGCATAAAATAGTGAAGCCCAATGAACATAACCTGAAGAAATACGTGGGAGTCTATTAAGAAGGCTCTTCATAACCTTCTCCTTGTTCTCTGTAGGGAACTCAGATGATGGCAAATACCTCTGAAGGCCCTACAGCCAAGTCTCACAGCTGGAAGCTGTGGGCTTCCTGTATGGCCATTGGAATTTGACCCTAAACTTGCTAAGTGCCGCATGAAAGGCCATCAGCGCTCTGCCCAGCGTATGAGTCACAGTGGCTTCTCATTTTGAGAAGAGTAGAATAAAATTAAATTTTAAAATGGGATCTGCCACGAGGCTTTTGAGGAAACCGCTTATTTGATGTGAAAATCAGAACAAAAAGGGCAGCCCTTGTATGTCCTCCTGTTGTATATGTTCGCTGAGAGGACAGATCTGTAACTTGTGAAAGGAATAGGAAGAGCTTTCCAAAGTTTTATCCGTACATTCCCATCTGTCACTAGTTTTCAACACCAGTGATCTCAGGCTAACCAATGGGATGAGCTACTTCACCAGGGATATTTTCATACACTTTTCAGGCATAAGTATGAATCATTTCCCATCAGAAAGTCATCTACGTCTTTCAGAAATGTCATGGATGCAGTGAACTGAAACCTCTGCTGTGAAAGTTGAATAGCTCTTTTGCGCTCTCTCTCCACACACATATATATATACACATGCTATATGTACATGTTATCCATGTTTTTATATCATATGTATATGGTGCTGCTTTGTTCTTGAATAGCTGCAGTTGTTTTAGCCGCACAGCTCTTCTGGACACCTGACAGGATCATTCTCTGTATTTTACAGGCAAGCTAAGCCTCTGCCCAGTCTGTGACAGGGCTGAGAACTGAGCCCTGCACATAAAATTATCTTTTTCCTGTTGAAGAAAAACCCGCAACATTAATTTTTCTGTTAGTGAAGAACAACTGTTTCACTGATGTAATTTTGATAGACCAATCTATGCCATGAATCACATTAAGATTCAGATCCAGGCCAGGACAAATCCTGTCCTCTCTATAGTCACCAGGGTGACAGCAGTCTTAGGCATTTTAGCAGCAGAGGACCTTTGGTAACTCCAAACCCTTCAGGAAGTACTTCTTAGCTGGCCTATGGTCACACTGTGATACACTACTGATCCTGCTCTGAACGCACTAAGCATGTTCAAATAATGGCAGCACTGTGGGAAAACAATTCACAGACCCAACAGCATAGCTCAAATATCCAACAAACATCTTGGCTGAACCTAAGAGTTACAAGTCTATTTGGGCAGAAACATGTGGGAGTGTGTTTCTTTGTAGGAAAGTCTCTAGTCCTTTCCTATGTATGAAATGCCAAGGAAGAATAATGAAGTTGACAGAAAAGCTACAAGGCTAGTACCCTTTGCAAAGAAGAGAGACAGTTTTCTTCAGTGTCATTTGGAGGTGAGTGCAGACACTGATGAAACAAAAAAATTTTAAAAGGGTAGCAACACCAGGATATCAAGAGTAGACATCCCTCACAGTAACAAATTAGATCTAGTACCACTACCAAATCTCTCAGCTCTTTGCATCAAAAAACTACAGCCGTGATGTCTTTCAAAGCTTTACTCACCTGAAAGACATGGGACAATTTGCAAGGGGAAGAGACCCTCAGGTAAATGTGAGGACGCAAGATGGTGGAAGGGACACATAAGGCAGTGGTGACTAAGGGATGCACTGTATCCTCAGAGGATCTCCTTGACCCTGGATCTTGAAGTGGATATACCTAGTCCAGGAGCTGTCCTGTGGTTCATTCCTCATCCCATGACCAGGCACAGTTCCTCAGCACAACACAGATGTAAGAGCAACTAGCACTGAACTGATCTACTGCACTTGTTGAGCTTGCAGCAGGATAAAACAGGATCAGGGCAGACGGTGAGATGCTGACGCTTGTGCACAGCACCTGGGTTATCCAAACCACAGGGTATGGGAGAGGCAGACACCACTGGTAGGACAGTTCAGGAAACAGATTTTTTTTCATAAGCTGCTGTATCTGACATTTTCTGACACCCATACAGAGAGGCAGGACTGTGAAACTCCTGCAGAGTAGCAGTGATGTTCAAGGCCTGTTACTCACCAAAAGGAAGTATTTTCCTCTTTTTTGTTTTTTTTTTCTTTTCAAACTAACTGCATTTCTTTCAGCACAGACATAAAATTAATTTCACTTCTGTTTGACACTTAACTGTCAACACAGGGTCAGTCCTTTGTGTGCTTGGTTTTCACACATTTCAGGGAAATGCCTGCATTTGTTTATTTTAAAAAGGGAATATTTTTCCCCCTATCAGGCATAGTATTTTTTACAGCTTATTTATACATGATGTTAACGATGGGTGAGATTTAAGCTGACAATGTCTCCTTAGGTTAAGGATAGTTAATTCTACAGTCTAATAAATTTCAACGTTCCTATAAATATATGAACTTCTCCTTCATGCCAGGCCTAACTTGACTTTGCAAGTCTTTGAGAGAAGGTTATCAGGTCCCTTTAAAAAGCTGATACAAGAATGGAGAGCCATCTGAAAGCTGGAGCACACTTTGAAGGGTATCTCACTAATATGATGAAAAGGAGCTCTTTCCAGCTAACATCAGTATGAATGTCTCCTATCTTGCCAATACATTGGCAGTAATATTAGTAAAATATCATTCTTTAAATGGAGATAGTTCAGCCAGTCAACAGGAAAACAATGCTAAAAAAGTGAATTAAAAAAATAGTTTAAGAGCAAGGGAAAATATGACTGTTTAGGCACACCAAGTTAATAAGATACAGCTACTATTTAAATGTGCCTGAAGAACAGAGAATACATTTTTGCCACTTTAATGCTAACAGACTCTCTTCATTTTTTGCCATCATCACTAGGAATGGCTTTATTGCCTTCATCCTTCATCCATGGATCTCTCATAGAGGGAGAATCTTGGACAGATAGGTCATGCAAAGCCAGCATCAGCAATGTAAACAGCCCAAGTGCATTGTCTCCCCACTCGGCTCTCCATCTGCCTGGTACACTTTATGCCTCAGGTAAGAGCAAAGAGAGGCCTGAATTGGTTACAGGGCAGATTGCCTTTCTTTGCATCCAGTCACGCACAGCAAAAAACTACTACTGCCTGTTACTCCTTGCCAGGTAGATATTGAGATGCTATCTCTGGTTTTTTGGGCATAAACTGTTCAAGTGACAGTGCCCTTTGGCTGAGTCCTAATGTTTTTTATTCAAACATGTCATTTCAGTCTAAATCTTATGTGCAGCTGCCTACATCATAATGAATGAATTATTTTAACCTTCCAAAAATAAGTATTCACATCCTTTAAAAACATCTAACCTATTTGCACTGCCAAGGTCTTTCCCTGCCTCCTTGACACGTCTTCCTGCATTGGGATGTAAAATGAATTTCTCTGCTCCTTAGAAAAAACTGGAAAGAGCTAAAATGCAAGGAGAAGAAGGAGAGTTGCTTCTTGGTTCTGTAAAGGAGTGTCCCCCAAGTGTCTGTAATTTGTCCTCATGTCTGTCCTTGCTCTTTGCTTCCAGTCCTCTCTGTCTTTAGCCAAGCTCTGCTGGAGAGCTTCCAGTCATTTACAGGAATGAAAAGTTTAAAAATAAAATAGGAGCTTTGATCAAGAAAGAAGTTCAGCTAGGAAGGAAAAAGGCAAACACAAGCCCTGACAACTCAGGCAGAAAACAAGGCGAAAGTCGGTTCATTATGAGCTGACAGACATTTCTATGTCTGCTTGCAAAACCAAAACCTTCCCTGCTGCTCTTTTTCCTTCAAAATGCTTTGCATTAACAATGAAAAATACGTTCTGTTTTCACCTCTGGCTTTCCCCATGTGCCAGCATTCTTTGTTTTCTCAAATTCAAAAAGTTATTTTGCAGAAGCCATCAACTGTACCAACCTCTGTGTATGTGCACATACGTGTATCCACATATGCACCCACAATCATCAGTTCTTTGATTCCAATTTATTCATAGCCAATTCTCCCTCCCCCTCCTTCCTTTATGTCTTAACTTGAAATGTCCATGTCAGCTGCTGTTAATGGAGAGATGTCTTCACTACTTTTCTGTTATAAAGAAGGCAATGAAGTTGACATGGAAAGTACCAGGCTCCTCCCAAATTTTTCATTGTAGACACAACCTAGCACATTTTGTATCATATCTCAAAATCCTCTTCCCAATTTCTAGATATCTAAAGCAACCTCCACACAAGCACCTTGTTTGCTTTAGTGAAAAAGACTGAAAAAACCTGCTCCATGCAAGCAGTCTGCATCATTGAGGACCTAGAAAAACACCAGTGCTCAGAGGGTGCCCTGAAATGCAGACAGGATGAAGAAGAGGGCAGTCCTGGAGAGTACATTTCCCATAGTCGGGGTAGTAATAGTGCATCCCTGACACTGGGGAGCTGCTGCGAGGAAAGTGGTAAGTATCTGCAGAACAGGCCTGATGGAGAAACCTTTGGGCAACAGGTAACAGCACTCTGGTCAGTATAAATTGTTAACAACAAAAGTAGAACAAGTCTAGTAGTATTTCTAGTGGAACAAACAAGTCTAATATTTGTAGTATCTTAGCTTAAACCAAAAATCTGCAAATGAACTCCGGGTGCTCCACCTTGAGCCCTTACATTTAATTTTAAGGACAACAAAATAAAATAACTGCCACGTTAATTAAAAGCACAAGTGAACCAGAGGAAGATTATCCTCAAAGTCATAAAATTACAGGGTTTATTTGACTAATTCTTTTGTTTATTACACTTTGAGCTTGTGTTTTGATATTGAAAGAAAGAAAGTACACATAATCCGAAATGAATACACTCTCTGCCCTTCAGAGTTCCAGTGCTGAAGCACTGGAAAAATGCCTTTTCTGCAAACTCAAACACATGTTTTAACCTGTGATTAATTTTTTGCTTGACTTTGTTTTTTACTTTATCGTGAGAAGCCTAATTTGCAAGAAAGAAAAATTACAGCAAAAATATCAATTAAAGTAACTGCAGATGCTGGAAACACAGGTGTTTTTGAGCATTATCACATTTTCATTTTGACAATTACCTTTATACCCAAAAGTGATTTTTAAAAAATTATATATGTAAATTAAATCAATAAAAAATGCATGTGTCTGCTCTGTACTGTGCATTTTGGAAAATGTGTTAAATATTGTAGAAGTATAATCTACACATATAGTTCAATATTTACCATTTTTAAATTATTACATGCATACATATGGATGAAGAGACATTTATGCACACAGAACTCTGTGTTTTAAAAGCAGAAATGACTACCAGATAATTTCCTTCAATCTGTTATACAATAAAAGCCTGTCAAGCCTGCTTCAACCCAGCCATTTATATTTTGCTGCAATGTATCTTGCAACAAGGCATCACATTCTTTGCTGAAAACTTCAAGAGCTTGTTGGTTTATCCCTGCAATTAACCACTCTCCCTGTTAAAATCATGTGCATTGTCCCCCAAACTCAACTGCTTCTCTTTCAAATAGATTTTTTCTAGCTTTAACTCCCAAACCTTGCTTCTTGTTATGCTTCTTTCCACAAGATAAAAGGGCTTTTTAAGAGCCCAGCATTTTCTTCTCATAAAAGTACTTGTGAAATTCACTCATCTAGTCACCTTTCTGTGCACTGAAGCTAAACAAATGGAGTTCTGTAAGTCCTTCCCTGGAAGATGTATCTTACAGTTTTCCAGTCATGCTTTGCAACGCTATCTCCACTTTTTCAATGTCACTCTCAAAGTGTATGCGGGAGATCCAAGCATGCCATAACAATCTTCCGAGTATGAAGCCATTATAATCTTCCACAAGTCAATAAACTCCCACCTTTTTAAAATTAACAAAACCGAGGCAGTGAAAAGCATTGGCTCAGCTCTTCGAAGAGTAGGTATTAAAGTCAGAATAAAAGTACAAAATAGTTTGGTCACAGAACTCATCCTCATGCCTTATATAGGGCTAAAACTCTTGCCTCTACTACAGCAGCTCCTAGGACAGCCCTGTCCTGGGGGGCATCAGGCACAGCATCGCCAGCTGGGCAAGGGAGGAGATTGTCCTGCTCTGCTCTGCACTGGGGCAGCCTCACCTTGAGTGCTGGGGGCAGTTTTGGGTGCCACAAGATAAGAAACACATTGAACTATTAGAGAATGTACAAAGGAGGGCCACAAGGATGGTGAAGGTTCAGGACGGGAAGCTTTATGAGGAGTGGCTGAGGTCATTTGGTCTGTTTAGCCTGGTGGAGAGGAGATGAAGGGGAGACCTCCTGGTGGTCTTCAACATCCTCATAAGGGGAAGCAAAGAGGCAGGTACTGATCTGTTAACTCTTGTGTCCAAGGACAGGAGTCGAGGAAACAGCATGAAGCTGAGTCAGGGGAGGATTAGGTTGGATATCAGGAAAAGGTTTTTCACCCAGAGAGTTACTCTTAGGAATGGTCCTGTGCATGGCTAAGAATTGCACTTGATGATCTTTGTGGGTCCCTTCCAACGCAGGATGTTCTATGATTTCATGGGCTGCTTTATGGACAGTAGTAGAGAAAGCACGAAACTAGAAAGTGAATTACTTTCCCCTCTCCTTGCTGAGCTGCCCAACAGAAAAGCGGGAGACCACGTACAACAGGCTGGAGTTCAGGAGCAGTTAAACAGGTGGTTAACAATAGGAGCTCATTCCAGCCTCCAACATGTGCCAGCCTCCAGCCTTCCACTTTGCGTGCACTGCTGAGGACATCCTCAGCACCCCCACCTTTGTGGTCCCCAAAGCAGCACACGACACACCAACCTGTCTCGTTCATCTTCATGCCTAGATCCCACCAGCTTCAGTTATCTATATCTAATCTACATACAACCTCAAAATACAGGGAGAACAGGTCCCTTTCAAGGAGAGTTAAATGGCAGTAATTCAATTTTCATGCTTGTCTAAATTTACACAGAATACAGAGGAAGTTTTCCGAATTTAAAAAAAAAACCAACAAACTTCTTAAAATTCAAATATCAGGAAAATACCAATTGGAAGAATGAAATTGTGAATGGGAAAACTCCAGTCTAACTAATTATCCATTGTAGATAAAAGTGAAGTAGTCATAAAATGCCTCACAGACTGTCATTAGACTCAAGTTGGTTGTGTCTAATTAAGGTTAAGATTTCAAAGAAACTGCACATGTATAGACAGCTGCTTGTAACCCTGTTTACTGCCTGCACATGACCGTCCAAGGCCTGGTGACACGCACATTATTTTTCTATTCAGATTGGATGGTTTACAAGGGGGGCTGGAGAGCAGCTAGAAGAAGCTCTCTCTCAGCTGAGGGACAGCATTCAGCACCTGCACAGAGTTACAGAGCATGGTAAGAGTGCCCTGGTGCAGGAATAGCCAGCATCCACCCACAGCACTGTTTCTCTCCAGCTATCTAACAGAAAAGTTCACACTGGACAGAAATTAGTTGGCAGATAAATATGTGTGTGCCAGTTATAATCTGTTAATTCCTCAAGATGAACAGTCCTAATGCTGGGGGTTTATTCAGTGTTTGGTTAATTTTTAAAAGCAAACTAACACGTGGCCAAGTTTTCATTCCATAACCAACAAAACAAGATGGTGCATAATATTCTCATTACCTTTCTGCTACAGGCACTCACAGCCTGCACTGGTAGTTGTGGTTGTAGTCCAGAAATTGCTCCTACAATTTAACAACCATCCAGTTCCATGGAGAACTGATGTTCAATTTTGTTTTAGCCCACCCTGTTGAATTCCTTACTCATAGCTAGAGTAATTGCTGCTCAAAATTGAGAATGAGCCTTATCTTCCCTAGATATCTACTCTACCCTTTTCTCCCCAGCCCCCACATCTCCCTGGCACACAGACAACATAGTTGAACTCTGCAATTCAGAAAAGTTTATGGAATGGGCTCTAGGGTTTGTTTTGTGGAAATGCATCTAGGGGGTGGAAAAAAAGACATTTAGAAAATCATTAATTTCCACTTCCTTTTAGAAGTCACAGGCCCATAAAAAAGAATCTTGAGAGCTCACTACTTGCAATCCAGAGATAGGACTAGTGCTCCAGGACAAGGATACACATCCTTGTAAGGGAGGACAAGCCACAGGAAATCAACCTTCTGCCAAAGGATGTGTAATAAATATATTTCTACAGGGTTTCAGAGAAGAAAATAAAGCACAAAGAAGACTGTGTCAATGCAACATGCTGCTCAGCCTCCGGGAAACAAAAGGTAATCGGTTAAAAAGGTAATCTCTTTACCATAATGGCGTGCTGGAGTGCCCCACTTTCAGTTGAAATAATACCCATTTAAGAGCTCACCCTGGGTGTTCTGCCCTCATCAGTACTTGTTTACAGGGTTCAGTAGTCATAGTTCTTGATAGAAGAAAACAACATTTTTCAGAAATGTTTGAAATTATTTCCCCAAATAACTGCCTCCAGTCTGGAGAGGATGGCATGTGCTGCTGCCCAGTGACCACTGCAGACCTGCATAAAGGCCTCTGGCACCTCTGCTCATGGCACCTACCAAATGGGGTAGTGGGGCTTGCGTCTCCCTCTGCAATGGTGTCTCACTGTTTTTCCCACTCAGAGAAATGACATTGCCCAAAGGCACTCCAGGCACACTGGAGACTCTAATGAGACTCCAATCTAATGGCTTTTGCCATGTTACTTTCAGAACAAACAGGTCACTCTGGCAGACCTGCATATGCTGCGAGTCTGTGTGGAAGCACTGCTCCAGCCACCACAGCACACCTTGCCAGAAAGTGAAGCTACTGTTTATGATACAGCACTGGAAAACCTGCTGGCTGCCCAAATCCCTAACCTCAGAACCCAAGTTTAGTAATGTATCCCCTACAGGCACCCCACACGTGAGAGAGAAATCCCAGCCTGTTATTAGCTCGAGTGATAGAAGCCTAGGTCAGCTAGACACGGAAAACATGCTGTGTTCTCCTAAAACCGAGGGCTGTGGCTATGAAAGTTGATCCATGTTTGAATAAGGATTGCAGGAGTAACCTTTCCTCTCACATTCTGTGTTCAACTACACAACTTCAACACTCTTTGAAAAGTTACCGCCGCTATCCCAAGAGCACAGCTAATCACCCCTGGGCCAGCTCTGTGTGCTTTACTTGCTGCTCAGGATTAAATTCTATTTCCATTTAGGCCAGGTAGCGGCATGTGGATGCAATATGTTTTCTCTGTCTCAAAACTAGGCCATCATTGCACTTTGCAGTAGAAGAGACCAGACCTACATGAACCATGGCGATTAATTGAAGTTCTAGTCCTAAGAAAATTCCTTAAACTCCCCCCTCCCACATGCTTAGGCATGCTTGCACATTTATGTACGACAGTCACTTTTTCTGGTTAATCTTCCACAGCTCTATCAGGAGGACACCTCTTACCAGCACTACATCCACACTTTTAAATAAAGAGGGACAAGTGCTGTGTGAGAGAAATACCATTATTGCAAGAGTATCATCTGATTTTTAGACCATTTCACACACTGAGCTGCACAATAGCTGGCAGCCAAATTAATCCAGGAGTACTACTTGAGGGCTTTCAGTTAAATAAAGAGGACCTCAAGAGTTTTGAAGGTCTCCCCCCAGCAGCATCAGAGAAGTACTGCTGAGATCTGATCAGCCAGAACCAAAAGAGAAAGGCCATAAGAGGATAAAACAGTCAGAAAATACATCACCTAGTAAAGAGATAAGCTGGTATTGTAGGTTCACCTTACCTGCAAAATCACTGCAGACAGCTTTTTAAAAGAGCCACAAAGCCACCTGACCCATGCCAAGCGCTGTTTCTCCCCTAAGACTGACAAAAGACAGGTCACAGCATTGCAAATATATTAATCTTTCTTTCCAGAAATTTAGAATTAATAGAAAGAAAAAAAGAAAAAAGAAAAGAAAAAGAGAAACTGTAGATTGTAAAGAAAATTTCTAAAAGCTGCCATGTTTTAATCTAATTTATTTCTATGGTCCTTAACCATAAGTTAGACTATTGGCCATCCCAACAATGATCTTTGTTTAGCCTGAAGTACTCCAAAGCCTCCAGGAATATATGGTGGTGGTTTGGTATTCAGGTTTGAATCTATCAATTAAACTGCAAGGTGGCTGTGAAAACAGAGAAGTTACATTTCACCTTACAGGTACAAATTGCTTAAACATGTCACAACCCTTCTAGTACATCCATAACTGCTCTCAGGTAGACATCACTGAGAGATTAAGTTCATTCTCTCATTTCCCTTCAACCAAAAGCAAGTATGTGGGAAAAAGCAGTGTGTCTTCATGGATGATTGGTGAGTGGTTCATTAAGAGTGGTTGTAGTTGAATTGCAAAAGCTTAGACTTGAATTTACACATGATAATTGAGAAAGTAAACAATATTGATTTTAGCTCAGTATCTTCTTTCCATCGAAGGCCAGAGAGAAGCAAGATTTGAAATATTCTGACCAAATCAATTTAATGTAATTTCCCTTGAAACATGACTTTGCCATCATGATTCTGTCATGATAGTGGGAAAATAAGACTGGCAGCCCAAGGCATATTATAGAAAAAGACGGTCATGCAATACAGATATTTCCATCACCGCTAGTTACAGAGCCCATGCATGCACTTTTTAACAGCCACATTATCTCATCAACCCCCCAATCATTTCCAGAAGTGTCACAAATAATTTTAGACGCAGTACAAAAATATCTACAGAGAGCATTTCCAAAAATTGATGCCTCACCTGTCAAATTTGCCAAGCCTCAGAAATACATACTTTTTCACATGTCATAAAATATGTATAATAAGACAGTAATCTGTGTCCCTCATTCTGACCTTGGGAGGAAGCCAGTAGTGTCGCAGAGCATTATTTTTAGGGCAATTAAGCCTTACATAAATGTGTGTAAGCAACTTTCTTGTGGAGCAAGTATTTATATTTTTTTTAAGGGCAAAAACACTGAAAATTTAAGCCAAAGCTCTCTCAGAAAGTTGAAACAAAATCTTCCCTGATCATGCCAAAATTTTTGTCTAAATAAAATACTATCCTAATCTAAATTAAGTGTGAAGAAATAAATAAACAGCTTTTGAGTTATCCACCATGTAAGAAGATATAGAAGAGTGATGTTTCTGAAGGTGAAATTGAGACAAATTTATTTAGAGTTTCTGAAACCTTTTGATAATGATCCTCACAGAAGTTTTATTTGGAAAAAACAGTCAGTCATATCTCCTCTCATTAACTCACAGTATGGCAAAAAAAGCAGGGGACTAACAGAAACCAAGCAAGTAAAATTTAACTTAAGCCAAGTCATAGCAAAGCACAACAGGGTGGTTGTGGGCACAAGTAGTTCATATACTTATTAGTGACTCACAAACAACACCAAAACACATTTTTTTGTGACATTAATGCTTTCTAGTTGCTAAACACTTTTAGAAGTTTGGGGAGAAAAAACCTTAATTACATTAAAGAACTGAGCAGCAAAGTGGCAGAAAAACTTGCTTTTTTATATGTTTATGGTACATAGAGTACTAACAAACTACAAGCATTCTTCTCACACATGTTAGTACACCTGGAACCATCTGACAACATTCAAGACATAACTTTGATAGCAGTGGTAGGTCAAGAAGAACATTTCAGTGAGAACGGTTGGCAACATCAAAGCATCAGCAGAGCACAACCTCAGCCTGAAAGCCACCGGAATGCTTGGGTTGGATAAGTGCACAATCAATGCAGTGTCAGAAACAGTGATGTGAGCAAGGAAAGGGTTGTCACAAAACATGTTTGGAGGGTTTGTCATAGTAAGCTAACCCTCAGTGGGAGAATGAGGTAAAAATGGGAGTAAATGGCAAAGATGACTAAGTGCTGCTTTTAATACTTACTGAATTAGAGCAGGTGCACACCTGCACAGTACACACAGTGCAGGGACAAGGAATAATCTGAGGAGTCAGTTCCTGTCAGGAGAAAATGAAGCCTCTGACTAAGCACTGTAAGGTCTAAATATCAGGAATGATGCTTCCATTGGGAGCTGCTGGCATTGTGTTCAACAGGAAATAAGAATGTGTCGTGAGAAACACATTAGGGCTCTGCAAACATTCAAGACAAAACAAACAAGCAAGAGAAAAGCAAGTCACTATAATCTGGAGTCCCAAGAGCTCTCACCAAGTCAGGTAAATAATACCGTGTACAACTTGAGGAGGAAATAGTAGTTATTAAATAAAAATAAATAATAATAATAAAAAAATTTTAGATGCCTGACAACTAGAGTACCCTGCAAAGTTGCCATCACAAGGGACATGTCTGGAGAATCAGGTGACAGCCTAAAATGGAAAATAGAGTACCTTAAGACTCAAAAAGGTCTCAAAAAAGCAGCAGCCTGATCTTGTGACCTTGTAATCAAAGAGAAGAAAGGAAAGCCTAAATGTTTCATGTAAAAGCATAAAAGCCACGTACAGACTGGCTGTAATATGGTGATGAATTTAAGGACTGCTCACTATAATACCTGATTTTTTTAAATTTCAATATTGTTTGTAAATTCTCGTTATCACTTTCAAGTATTACTTTCAAAACTTTCTTTTGTTTTGATTTTAGTTGACTTTAAAAAAACCCCTACCACTGTGACATAACAATCAAAAGAATGGGTAACAATGCCTGCCTGCCATTGGAATGGGAGAAGTGCAATTGTTTGGGCTGTATCTTTCTTTATTGACTTTTTACTTTTACCTTCTACCCATTGCATTCCACTTCCATGACTATCTCTATTTTTGTCAACTCTATTACAGGGCTTTTGTACATACCAGATATTTTTTATTATAAGGTCACAAAATCAATCTGCCTGTGTGACCTCTAAGAACAGTTTCACAAACCCTCAAAGGTCTCACTCATCCCAGGCTACTGTTGCCTTTGAAAAGGTGTATAAAATGTCATCTCAGAGCATTACTCAAGGCATCCAAGTGGTGTGTAAAAATGGAAAATTGAGGCACTGAGCACTCACAATGGTGGATACAATCTTGCTGGCAAGGACTAACCCAAACTCCCACCACCTCCTCTTCTCCCTCTCCTGTCAGCATATTTTGTATATTCCAAGCTGGACTGAGTAGTTGTTAATGAATCCACAGTACCTTCTCTCCCCTCTTTTTCCCAGCATTGGCATAGCTGCATCCAGTCCTCTGTGCTTGTTGAAATGCACTTAAATAGATGAATTGCAAAAGGCAGGTTTGTTTCTCTTTTTTTTTTTTAATCAAGGTGCTTTCTAGTAATGGACAGGTTATGCTCTTGGCAAAGGTATCAGAGAGCTGCTTCCCTAATAAGATTGGCATATACCTCTACCCTAGATGCAGCCTGTAAACTATTCATGCTTAGCTCCTGTTTGAAGGTTGGCATTTATTCTTTCTCTCCCTCTTCAAAACATATCAAAGGTAACTGATTTGAAACATCTGGTCAGTCTTCCCCTTTTCTCCACCCTCCTCCTGAAATATTCAGGAACCTGAAAGTTGAGAGATTCATCACACTGAAACTTGCTATGTACAAAATCTGGATTTCATTTTACTCAAAAAACATCTGCATGTCACATATATCTTTAAAACATGAAACAGTCCATTCTAAAGGATATAAACTATCCCACAAACTTTGCATCTGTTCTACAATTCTAAAGGTAATTCAAAAATGGTCTGGAATTACAAAATCCACCTCTTTTCCAATTTTCTACCTCTAAATTCTTTATTTGTGTCTTGCTCTGTATCTGTTTCCTCCTTTCCAGTCTCCACACCTGTTCCATTTCTCTCTCATCTGGCTGACACACTGAAAATAATCACATATTGTCCCCTGTCACTGCTGCTGTATCACTTAATCCCTTAACTCCATTATCAGAGCACCTTTACAATACACCAGGCTTTAACTACTCATTCAAGGCTCTCCAGTTACACCAGCAGTGTACCAAAACTCATCTTTCAGAAATCTTCTTCCACTCCACTGCATTCGCATTTTACTTCCCCCTTTCAGCCACAGCTCCCTGGGGTCTTCCTGACTGTGCTGTTGGGCATTGCTCCCACCGAGCTCCGGTTTCCTCAGATCCTACACACTCAGACTCTTTTAAGTCATCTCCATGTGGGTAGGGGCCCTAACAGCACCTGGCACATCAATAGGTTTGGAATGCAAAGCCAAGGGGAGTGGAATTAAACAAAAGAGCCCATGTTCAGGGGACTGAGTAGCAGCAAATGAGTGCTGAAAAGGGTGAGCTAAAGGAATGCTTCCAGTGTAGCTCCATCTCTGCTCTCAGAGACACTGTCCTCACCCTCCCCAAATACATCATCTCCTCATCCCAGCAGCACAGAGCAGACTGCAGAGGCCTCGGGGCAGTGCTCATCTTGCATCTGAAAAATGTCAAGCAGATCTGGCCTGCAGTAGAAGGTGAGAGGAGACAGAAAAAAGATGTGGTTTTATTTAGCTCCAATTTTAAGATCAAACTAAAACACAGGTCCAAATAAACAGGCATGATAACTTGAGAAGTCACTCTTTTTCATAAGGAAGTCTTTCACCTATCACTTCTCTTCCCCTCTATTTGCTAGTACCTGTCTCTTCAGCACACATTTCAAACATGCTTGTTAACCCTGTAAACATGCTTGTATCCTGGCATAAATGCACCATGCAAAGAACCTGATCCCGATGGTTGATGTGGCAGAATCTGGGCTGTTGAACAAGTTTAAATTTGAGGCAAGGTCTGTCCATAATGATTCCTAATTTTTGCCACACCTCATCAGAGCAGTGGCAGGCTGGACCTTTAGACTTGAAGGTCTGGGGGTGCTGGAAGAGCCTGGCACAGAGCTCCAGTCCTTGGGCACGTTACTCTCTTGCAGAGCAGCGCTCTCACAGCCCCCATCAGAGAGGCAGAGCCCTTCTGAGCAGCCTTTGCAGCCCAGAGCTGATGCTAACATGCCCTGCCTGCTCTCCCAGAGGAGCTCAGGACACTCACACATGAGCAGCAGCGGCAGCCTTTCTCCTGTCAAGGGCAGAATCACCCTGAGAGCAGCAGTGCTTCCAGGCTCCGGGGGAGGTACCCAAACACTTCAGATGCGGCAGCACAAAAAATCAGGAACACAGCTGATCACAGAGATTGCTGTTTGGCTAAATATTCTCTTTCTTCGCATTCACTGCCGTGCAAAATCACTTCCTCTCGCCTTAAGCTCTTTTATCAAGTGTTTCCCTAAGGAAATACTTATTATCCAAATCAATATCCACTGAAGTGGATTTAAGAACTTTAAAGGCCTTGATGCCTGGTATTAACATCAACTTAGATAGCTACTCTGTTTAACACAGGCTTTCAGTGGTGATTCATCTGCTAGAGTCTGTGTGCCACAGGGAGTGAATTTATTTTTCATCAGAATATTCTGTACCAGCTTCTAGAAGGTGTCACTGGATTGTCACTGCTTGTGGAAGTGATTGTTTTATTAGAAACTAAAGTATTTGCCTGAAAACATTAGGTTACTGCCTCCTATGCTATATCATCACCCTGAGACTCCTATCCACTTTTGAGATGCTACCAGGAGCAAATGACCCCCACTGCTTATTGGATCATCATGAAGCACTCAGAACAGAGGAGAAAGTCACAAATGCTTTACATAAGGTAAATATCATATTTAATCACACTTCAAATGAAGAAATACCTCACAGTTTTATGAAAATGTGCAGTTATTTCTTGGGAAGCTTCTGTTCACCCAACAAACTGGATTTGTGCCTACATTTTGTCAGAAAGTAAACCACTATGCATACTTACATAATAATGCCTAATATGACTCATACCTACCTTTTGAATGGTTTTGCATCATATGCATGCTGCTTCAACCCCTTCATGCATCTTTCTTCACCACTGAGAAGGCATAGTCACACAGGGCTTGACCTCCTAGAAAGAAAACACTCCTGGCTGCTGCTGATTGCTCACAGTCGCAGGTGCTCAGTGTTTGAGATCTTAAAGCTATCAGCTTGAATTGATTCCAAGGAAAATATTTTCAAAATCAAACCTTATTTTTACCTTCATATATACCTCCTCCTTCACAATGTATAGGAAATCAAGGCTGTAAGACAGCAATTAACCTCACTTCACCTATTTATTCCCAGAAACTAAGTGGTCTGTAAAGTTGAACATATTTAAATTGATGGACTCCTATCTGGTTTTAATATTTTATGACTTGCTAAGTTGTTCTTAAATGGTAGATCAATTATTTACTTCAATGTTTATACAAATTCCTGTCTGACAAGTACATGTCTACAAGAAACTGAAGTTTAAAAATTAAGGAATCTGATAAGCCATCCTATATGAAGCATTCCAAATGTGGAATGTGTTCACATCACAGATGCTGATGCAACAGACTCTCTAACTTGGTCAAAATTTGCAGCATTTCACATCCTTATGTTTTATGGTGGGGGGGCTGATAGCTTTTTGTTTGGGGACTTTAACATTTTTTACATTATTACTTATATTACCTAAATCTCTCAGACTCATACTGAATGTTTCCTTATTTAAATTGTACTGAATGTTTTGAAATCAAATATGAAATAGTAATTTCACTGTATCTATTTAGGGAAAATGCACCAACTTCTTTTACAGTAGGAGAGAAAACATCTTTAAAAAAGAAAATCTAGTGTATTTATGTAGATTTAGTTATACTTTGCACTTGTGTAAAAAACTTCTCTGAAAGAAGTTTAACTCTTCATGAAAGTCATATTTAACAGTAATTTGGTTTTCTTACACACCAACTTGTAAAAAATCCATTCAATCTATTCACAAAGGTGTGGCATTGGAATGTTTTCGGATACTTTTGGGGGGGGGGTTTATTGGTTTGGTTTTGGGTTTGGTTTTTTTACTACAGTACTTTTTTTGCACAATTTTTCGGACTGAAGTACCTTATGGTTGACATTTCATCAGGCAGCATGTGACTCGATTATTTCCACAATAGCAAACTGCATTCTTATGCTCTAAAAATCTCAGCTCTTGATGACACTGATTCAGAGGGACGGCTACAAATAACCAGTGGGAGGCACTAGCTGTGTTCACCGAAATGGAAAAATTTGCAGATGTTTGATAAATACACAGATGTAATTATCACTTCAGATTTTTCAGCTAAAGCTAAATAAATCTTTACTGTCTCTGCAAAGCAAGCACAAATACACAACAACTGTGATATTTCTTGGACACGGCCCTCCAGCTGCTTGCTCATCCAATACAAAAAATTGCTTTCATCATTATTTTGGATAAACATAATTCATATTTGTAAAATGTTTTTGTATTTATTTCACTCCAAAGAATGAAAAAGAAAATCATATGGTCACTGTTGTACTTAGATCTCTTGCAGTAGGAAAGGCAAGAGGAGACCAAGACAAATTAATGTGTAATTCAGTTGGGCTCCCCTTTCTCCTGCACCTCAGCACACCCTCTTAGAGGACAGGCTGAATTCCATTGTCTCTGAAGCATTGCTGAGGCCTCAAGATTATCATAAAGGATATATGTTATCAGCTCCAAGTAAGATCTCCCAGGGCATACCACACGGTTTCTAAAAAACAGCATTTAGCCTTCATGGGGTAAACTGAAAACAGTATTTAAAGAAGTCAGACTTTTGGAACTTTTGCACTTTTAAAAGCTAACTACTACAAAGTTAACCCAATGGCTTCTTAACTTTGTCTGTTAAAACAGAAATTAAAATGTCAAGTTTTTAGCATAAAACATTTATGTTTCTGTGCTTCACTACACACAAAAAATTTATTTTTCCCCCTATCACTTCCAGAGGTGACACCTTAGGGCTTGAATATGCAACCAAGTTACCGTGGGTCCTATGAACAGTAAAAATAGCTGATGGATATGCCCTAATACCAGGGAAAAGGCAAAGGTAAGGCAACTCTGCTGAAACCTTCAATTTTCATTGCATTTTCCCTGGGCTAAGAACACAGAGACAGGCAGAATTGTTGTAACTCAGTCCTGAGCATGAATGTTGGCCTTGACAGTACAGCTATCAGAGACATCTGTGGTAACTGCAACGAGAGACTGAGGAAAATGGCAAATATCTCTGTCCCTGCATCTTCCACCTAAAACCCCATCATCAAACAGGCTGGGATCTCTGCAGCTACAACATTTCTCTGCAGCTTAAAGCAATTGCTAGAAACAAAAGCAGAAATCTGTAGCCTGTGTCTAGAGCCAAGGGCTTCACTACCCGCCTGCAGAGCTTCTTCCCTACTGCAAGGTTCAAGGCCAGGGCTGGGAAAAGCAATGGCTGAAGAGCACTGTTGTCTCAAGTGGATCTTTCTTCAAGGATAATTATAAACATGCAGTCAGTGTCGTCTTTTATATTTGCATCTTATACCTCTAACTGAATCACATTTAGGCATGTACAATCACGCTCTGACTTATTTACAGTCTCTGGATTCCTCCCTTGTCTTCCTCAGGATGCTGCTAACATCTCCAAAGGTAAGCAGGTACTCAAAATGAGACTTTCCTATACCATTTCAAAAATGCCTGCAAGCAGTGTATGCCTGCTTGCCTTTCCTTTGGACAAAGACAAGACAGATAGTATAAAACAAAGGACTAAAAAGTTACTTCAACACCTGAAAATCCAGTGAACACTTCAACAGAAAAGTACCCTTTCTTTGACAGACTTCAGAAGGAAACTGGCAGCAGTGTCATTTTCTATGAAAAATGTATTCTTGAGGTAGAAATGTTTAGCTGTCAGGGAAATGTTCATGAAAAGTTGTATAAGTGTTGCCTACATAAGTGCCAGCTCAATAATGTACATAAAAGCTGTAGTGTAGATTTAAAAAATACTTTAAGACAAGAAGTAAAAAATTATTCCCATGCATGACAGCACTATCTGCTAAATGCTAAAGCTCTTCAGTGACCTTTGCTTAGATGTTAATTATGCATCAGACAACATAGCCTTACAAGTTCCTGCTAAGACAGAGCCAATCAATAGATGCTTTCCCCAAGAAATAACAGCCTTACTGTACAACAGGGTAAGTCTCTTGACAACACTGCGTACAAAATTCTGAAATAATCCACTGGAAGCAGCAGTTTCTCCAGAACAGTTGGCATAAGAGTTAGCCAGTAATTGCACCTGATAATAAGCTGTTCCCAGGATGAAACTATTTGCTGACTCTGAAGATCATGAGATTATTATTGTTTATCAAGTGTCAATGAGATAAAACTGCAATATATGCAAATACAACACACCTCTCCCAAGGTATTTACAGTACACATTAGAAAGATAATACAATTTATCACACCACAGTGAGTAATTAGATAAATTCACTGCAAATCAGGATCTTTTCCCTGGTACTTACTCTTACTTTTAATCAAGCAAATAAAGTAGGTTTGCAAACCAGACTTCTCCTGAACCATAGGAACTAGCTTTATTTTCTAATGTCACTTCTGAGTCCCTGTTTTACAGAAGTTTTTGGATTAAAGTATATCAAATATACAGTAGGCTTGGAAATTTATAGCTTAGTAAACTACTAGTACAAAAAAATTACATTCTAATCCATTTTCTTTTCCAAAAAATCTTTTTCTAAGCTAAGGATAAGGTCGGTAAAAATGTGTTCATGCAAAAACACTTCCATTTACAAAGTTTAAAGCTTATTTTCTGCTTTGCTGATCTACTATATTTTCCTTTCCAAGATGATGCTGCTATCCCAAACAGCATTATTCTTTTAAGAAGAGAAATATACCACAACTGCAAACTCAGGAGCAATTTGCCAAGAAAGTGATAATATTGACTGGCAGTAATGACTGTGCATATTGCACACAAGCCTGAAGAGAATTCTTGTGACATCACTTGTATCTGTTTTTATTTACTTAAGTCTCTGCTTGTTTCTCAAATATGCATTTCTATAACCAACCATTCTACACTCTTTTGTATCAACCATTGCACTCATCATGAGCTGTGCCTACAATTTTGCTTAAAAGTAACACATATAACTATTCATATTGAACTCCAAATTATTGTCTTTACCAGTTTGCCTAAATATTTATTTAGGCTACTGCTCCAAGTTGATCTGAAAAGGAAGGCAGTCTTGAATGAGTTTGTGGTTTCACAAGAGGTAGCTGTTGCTTCCTACTGCTCACACATTCCAGACCAGCCTATTTTAACTCTCTCTTTACTTGACCACACAGTCTTAGCCCACACCAAATTTATCAAGGCGGAGTAAAGCAAGCACAGGGTGTTGAAACTTCCTTCTTTCTCCAGAGTCTGCTTTAGACTGTCATTTAAGAATGAAGCTGCAGGCACAGCATGGTCACCAGCCACTGCGGCAATGTGCAGGAAAGCCTGGGGATGGCACTGGGGTTACAGTGGGATTCCACCAAGGGAGTCATCATAAGAACACACGAAGTTCCTGAAGGTCAACAGAGCCAGCATAATTCCTAGGATATTCCTTATCCTTATCTGAAAAAACTTTATGGAGCAGAATCAATGAGAGTTTTGACTTTCTGCTTCAGGAAATGTGAAACAAGAAGCCTACTGAGAAACATCTTTCCACATCTTTTGGCTGTTGTTGAAGATAAGATGACAATTATATTTTAATCTGGTGTGCCCCACAACATGCCAGCAGTAAACTTTTCTGTGCTGTACTTCTTTGGCTATTCTCCCATATCCTCTGAATCTGGGACAACCAAAAATTTTCCATAAGTATTCCTCCTCTTAGAAGTTTGTTAATGGGATTCTTTCTTCCCCTACAGGAATCTGGTAATTCCCAGAAAATATTTCAGATAACTGGTGAGGAATATTCAAGTGAGATTTATGGATTCAGTGCAAATACTACTCAATATTCATCTTGGGAAAAATAATTTGGAACTTGGTCAATGACAGATGAAAGCAACTCCAAATTTAGTTTTCAGGAAAACCATGTTTTTAATTTGCGATTTCAGATGGGGAATCCTTGCATTTTCATTTTGTGCTATTTCCTTATGTTTTCACTTCCTGTTTTAATTAAAACTCATCAAAATTCTTTGCAAGATGATAATTTTCCGAAGAACTGGAGCTTCTAGAAAGAACATGGTGATCAGCACAGCTGCAAACAGCAACATCAGAACCTGCCAAACATAAAGGTCTCGAGAGGTTTCTATAATGTTAGCTGCCAAGTAGATCTTCCTTTTTAATGTGCAGTCTCACCCCACTGCAGGATGGATAAATCCTCCGTGAAAGTGGGGTATAGCACACAGCCAATGCTGCGATGCCTTTGCTTTTTGGAGAAGGTTTTCCTTTGAAGAGCAATGCCTGCATTTCATGAAGTTCTAACCCAATCAGGAACCTACTGAGTAGGTGATCTGGAAAAGGCAAGTTAAACAGACAAATCCTACAGAATTCAGAACCATACCCTCAGGGTTTTTTCCTTCCATTCTCCTCCAGCACAGACAGCCATGCCCTCAGCACTGCTTCCTGTTCATTTATGGCATAGATGTGTTTTCCATACATATTCACTGCTGCCTCTGTTGGCACTGCTGGGGCAACACTTTTGGCTTAGGACTAAAAGCTTGGGACCTCCTCCTAAAAGCTTGTATCAGATTAACAAGAGCAGGGTATAATTCTGTCCTTAACACGCAGCCAAAATGAAGAGGGTTGCATCAAGCCTGTTTTCACCCAACTGTCATGTGTTTGAAAACCTGCCTGAGAGGGTTCGATATTCTTCTCTGCCTAGGAGACTAAAACATTACTCTTCCCTCCTAATTGCTTTCTCCATGTAGAGCTGGAAAGGCGTTTCCTTTTCTCAGCTAAAGCTATTCTGTCGCACACTGAATATTTTAAAGCTTATTAAATCGGAGAGAGCAGCAGCCGCTAGACTGTGTATAAAAATTAATTCACCTACTTCACATGAAGTTGTTACCGTAGCAGCAGCAAGGAATTAGCATCCTATTCCACACAGGCTGCTTTCAGGAAGAAGGGTAAGTTGATCTTGCATCCCCAATTAGTATTTAAGCCACCAAGCTAACTTAAAATATCCTGTATGTAATGATTATGTTGGCCCTGCTTTACAATACAACATCAGTCACTTCTCTGTTGTACCAAGAGCCCAAATTCAAACATGCAGAGTAAGTCAGTGAGAGTATTTGCAGCTAGCAGAAGCAGAGGAACAACACCTGGTTACAGGTGTGGGAGAGCTCAGGTGTGTGTCTCTTACTGAGCTGCTCAGCTCCGCCAAGCTCTGCCAAGACTCACCCAAAACCAGTTTTTGGGCAACACAATAATAAAAACAATAATCCTATAAACTTTAGTTTCCTTGAGGATTAAAATGAACTCAGCAGTTCGTCACAGCAATTGTGATACTGAGCATATAAATCCCAATTCCCTTTCCCCTCTTTGTGTCTCTGAGCAGATGTAGAGAAACGCTCAAACAGCAGCTTCCCTTTGCTTGTCTATATTTTATACTAGTTGGCACACAGAAGCAAAGGGTTGCCTGGAAAGAAAAAGAGGAATGAAACCCAAAATATAATTTACACTATGAGTGGTCAGAGTGAGAGTCCAAGACTTTAACTCTGACAGAGCCTGAGGAAACCCTGACACGGCAACACTGCCAGAGCCATCAGCAGAGCCATGATTGCTTTTTAGCCTTTCAGCGGGGAAAAGGCAGCTGTAAATCCTCAGCAGGGAAAAGGCAGCTGTAAATCCAGTCTGGATGCAGTGGGCAACAAGAAGATTCAATAGTTTACAATTGGCATGAACTTTAAACAAGCCCACAGAAGTTATAAGGTTGCCCACTGAGTCAAAAGACAGCTCCAGACCAGGTCTGGCAGGGGGGTGCCCACTCCTCACAGCTGCTCCTGATCCAAAGGGCAGAATGCCACCAGGAAAGAGCCTGGAGGCAGCCACGTGCCCTCACTCCACAGGCAGCCTCACCCCACCTGAGGCATTGGCTCTTCCAATTACACCCAAAGGGCTCTTTCCCCCTCGCAACACATCCACCCACATCACTCAGCTTCGTCTTCACAAGAACCCATGTTGTCTCCTGGTGAGGGAACATCCCAAAGTCTGTTCCTGCTAAAGCAGCTTTGGTGGTAGCAGACACATGATGCAGTCTGTATACAGGGAGGACACATAGGAAAACAAAATCCTGATCCCTTCTGCTGCTGCCCCACTGGCTTCCTCCATCTTCAAAGTGAGCTCTGCAGAGTGGGATTTTTCAAAATCACTTAGTATGTGGGTTTAACTCTGGTGCCTCTGATTAAACTCCTGCTGTTTGTAATGAAAGCAGTGACATCAACACTGTTTATCCCACCAAGAATTTCCCACTACCTCATTTTATCTGTGAATAATAAACACTTTAGAACAGTCTCCTGCTTCTCAGTAGGCTGAGATCCGCTGTTAACAAGTTACCCAAATATCCTCATCTGGAAAGAAGTAAAAGGTAAAAGAACCATCTGGCAGTAGGAATATCCATCTTTTTCTACAAAGGACTCCATGTATCAGCAAAAATGTTCCACTAGTTTTTTGCTTTGGTTTTTTTTTTTTTTTTTTTTTATTATGAGGGGAAAAATTGTTTTGAAGAGAAAACTTAGTCATGAGTAAACAGTACATGAAAAGGGTCTGTCTCTTTACAAAAATTGCACCAGTGCCTCAGTATCACTTAAATGTGATAAAGAGGCTGCCGCCAGCAACAGTTTACCCAGCTCATCTTCTGAACTGGATTTCATAAGGATTAAAAAACAAAGCCAATGGAAAAAACAGTGCAGTGGGACTTTCCTGTACTTTTACCAGCTCAGCAAAGCTACAAGGTCATTCCTGTGTACCCTAGAGCACTAGGGATTAGATTGCTCCTTCACTAAGGAGCAATTAATACTTGGAGGATAAGTAGTAACTACAGGCTATTCCAGAAAACATACTGACTCTGAAGAAAATGAAGCAGCACCTAAGCAAACCAGAAAACCTGACAGCATTTTCCAGCACCTCAAGCAGCAAATGTTGCTGTTAAGAGAGATCAAGGCAAGGCATCATTTTTTTGAAAACGACAAAAAATACAGAATGTTTTTTCATTTGACATCACAGGTATTTATTTGGAAAACATGAAAGTCAACAAGCTAACATCAAAGTAAAACCATACAGAGCTGAAAAATTTATCTGGCTTCAGCATGACTCATGAAACCATTTCCATTCCTAAATCCCCAGAGAAAATGCCCTTGTGCAGCCGCCATTTTTGTGTTATAATAAAAAGACACATTAAAGGACAGAGTTCAGTAGCATGCAAGGAGCTATCTTTAAATTTCAGATGCTGATCTCACAGCTGCAAGACAGCAGGCCTTGCTTATCTCTTCAGACAACTCTGGCTGCTTTAAATAAAAGAGGGAATTTAACTGAATTAAATATTCCTTATTCTAAGCATTCACAGATTTTTGTGATAAAGTGATTCTTCTAGGCCTTATTTTCCAGCCTACAAAACAGGGGCCATAGGACTTTGTTAATTCAGAAACTCAGTTGTCCTAGACAGAGCAACGAATTATTTTAAATCCTCAAGAATGATTAATACCTTCATCAGTGAGATTTTTCCATTGCTTAATTAGTATTAAAACATGTGCCTTACCTCGAGTCCAAGTTTGTTTGGAATCAACTTCCAGCTATCCGATATTGACATTTTTTCGTACTTGAAAGGAAGCCCCTTTGATTTTTCAATTTGCTTTTCCTTAGACTTTGATCAATCCAACATCAATGACCTCTTTCTTGGCTAAACAGCAAAATGAAGTTTTTTTAATCTCACATTGGAAGAAAAATTTGTCAGGACTGAATCACCTTTTTCTGATTCCAGAACTTTTTTTACAGCCCAACATCCTTTTCAATGCATGAGCCTCAGAACTAGCCCGATTATTCCCTCAGCTCTATTATTGCCATAGACATACATGGTGCTGTCTTTTTTCATATCTAAGGATTGTATTTCACAGAATCACAGAATCACTTAGGTTGGACAAGAACTCTGAGATCATTGAGTCCAACCTATGATCCAACAGCACCCAACAAACTAGACCATGGCATTAAGTGCCATGTCCCATCTTCCCTTAAACACCTCCAGGGGATGGTGACTCCACCACTTTCCACCATGTTCCAATGTCTAATCAACTCTTCTGGGAAGCAAATCTTCCTAATGTCCAACTTAAACACCCCCTGGTGCAGCTTAAGGCTCTTGTCCTGTTCTTTAGTAATGGGGAGAAGAGGCTGACCCCCACCAGACTACAGCCTCCTCTCAGGTGATTGTAGAGAGCAATGAGGTCTGCCCTGAGCCTCCTCTTCTCCAGGATAAACATCCCCAGCTGCCTCACCTGCTCTGGGCCCGGCCAGTTCCTAACCCAGTGAGGGTGCACCTGTCCAAGCCGTGAGCTGACATCTTTCCCAGGAGAGTGCTGTGGGACACAGTGTCAAAGGCTTTGCCAAGCCCAGGTACACACATCCACAGTCTGTCCCTCATCCCCCAGGTGGATCACTTGCTCATAAAAGGAGATCAGGTCAGGCAGGAGCTGCCGTTCCTGAGCCTGTGCTGGCTGGATCTCATCCCATGGTTGCGCTGGATGTGCCATGGGATCACACTCAAGCTGATCTGTTCCATAACCCTGCCAAGCCCCGAGGTCAGCCTGACAGGCCTGGAGTTCCCTGGATCCTCCTTCCAGCCCTTCTTACAGATGGGTGTCACACTGGCCAACCTCCTGTCACCTCCCTGGGGAGCCAGCACTGATGAGAAATGACATAGAGCAGCTTGGAGAGTTCTTCCACCAGCTCCTTCCTCACCCTGGGATGGATCCCATCTGCTCCCATGGACTGTGAGCATCTGTGTGGCTCAGCAGTCACTGACTGTCCCTCCTGGATCACAGGGGGTCCTTTCTGCTCCCCATCCTTGTCCACCTGTTCCACAGGCCATTTGCCCTTAGGATAACAGGTCTTACTGCTGAGGACTGAGGCAAAGAAGGTGTTAAGTACCTCAGCCTTCTCATCTTTGGTGACTTTATTCCCCCCCACCCAATAAAGAATGGAGGTTTTCTTTTGCTCTCATTTTGTTATTAATGTATTTATAAAAACACTTTCTATTATCCTTTACAGAAGTGATCAGGTTAAGTTCTAAATGACCTTTGCCTCCCTAATTTTCTTTCTGCATGACATCCTTAAGCACTTCCTGAGTTGCCTGCCCCTTTTCCTAAGGTGATACACCCTCTTTTTTAACCTGAGTTCCTGCAAGATCTCCCTACTCAGCCAGGCTGGTCTTCTTCCCTGCCAGCTCATCTTCCAGCTCAGAGGCACAGCCTGCTCCTGTGCCTTTGCGGTTTCTTTCTTGAAATACATCCAGCCTTTCTGGGCCTCTTTGTTTTTAAGGGCTGCTTCCCAAGGGACTTTCCATATCAGTGTCCTGAACAGGCCAAAGTCACATTCCAGAAGTCCAGGGTAGAGGTTTTGTAAACCATCCTCCCTTTTATTTCTCCAAGTATTGAAAACTCTATAATTTCATGGTCGCTGTGCCCAAGAGAGTCTATGATCATCACATCTCCCACCAGCCCTTCTCTGTCTGCAAACCACAGGTCTAGTGGGGCACCACCCCTGTGGGCTCAGTTTTTACCAGCCATGCGAGGAAGCTCTCTTCCACACACTCCAGGAACCTCCTGGACTTCCTCCTCTCCGCTGTGTTGTGCTTACAGGAGATGTCAGGCAAGTTAAAGTCTCCCACAAGAACAAGGGCTGGCATGGTGAAACATCAGAATTATTTGTTTTTAATACAGGATGATTTATTTTAGCCACCATACAACACCCCAAATTTTCACCCTGTTAAAATATCTAAACAGAAAACTGAGTGTTTTAAGGGCGATTGGCTTCCCAAATACAATCCTCATAACAGATGTGCAATTCTGAATGCATCATCTTGCATCTGGCTCTATTAATGAGATCAATTTGACAGGTAACCAAGGTTTCTCAGAAAGATTTTTTACCTGTCATTGCAAATCCTGAGAGGTATTACACTTAGCCTTCAAGTAGTTACAATGCCTCTTCGTATACCACAGTATTTTCTAGAACAAGTATTCTAATATAATATTTCTACAGTCACTTGACTATTTTATAGTTTACTTTTCATGTGTGTTACCCATTTTCTAATCTTGATGTTATTTTGATATGGTGTTTGTCAGGTCTCACAGGAGTCTACCAGGGAGACAAAATTCTTCACAGTCAATCCCAATGGAAGCATTCCCTTGGGCAAGACCTGCCATGGAAAGGATTGCCCAGAAGACAGGAATCCCCTTGATCATTGAAATTTAGTCTAAGAACTGTTTTTCATATTTTCTTTCATTCATATGAACATTTGGAGCACTTCTACTTTGAAAGATAGGACATGACTGTAGGAAAGAAGCTGCTGTATCTAGGAAGAGGCCAATGTCTTTGCTCTATAGCCACGGTGAATTTCTTTCAGCTGGGAGAACTTAACCTCAGAATCATTTTCTTCAAATATTTATTCCTGAGAGATAAAGAGAATAGCAACGTTTGAAAATGCACAGGCAAATCTGATGTTCTTGTACAGATACTGAGAAAACTCTGTTTAGCTACTTAGATGCTACCACTGCAACATAGTTCATTCTGGTTAGAAAATTAAATATATTGGAAGCTTTTGTCACCACAGGACATTCATTTGCTCTCATAAAAGAACAGAAGTGCATTGAAGGCAAGCTTTTAAATGCTTGTAAACCAGTGGTGATGGCAAGCAGAGATTTCCAATTAGCTGACACTTTCCCAGATAAATATGGCTAGGAAAACATATTGGACTCTATCAACTTGCAGTAACTGGCAACACTCCAAAGAGAAAATCAAATTTATTTCATCTTTAAGGCAAAAGAAATTTCAGTTTAAATCCTCATGAAGAAATTGGCCTTAGAGTGCACAGGCAGCTTAACATTTGTCAGGATGTATCAATAAATGGGAGCAGAATAATCACCATTGCAACAGTACAGCAATGACAGTCTGGTTACACCTACCTACTAACTGTGTTTCATAAAGCAAAGAAATAACTTATTACAGGTCAGTTACAGACCACTGAGAAGCACAAGAAAATGCTTGGCATTCCCAGTGTGTAAGCTTCTGAATTCCCCTGTCACTGGCTCACTTTTTGAAAGCCCCCTCAAAAGCAGCATTTGACAAAAGCCAGTAGCCTTTTGCTCTACACAGAAAAATTTTGTAGATTACCTTAAAAAAAAAATCTTAAGAAAACCTGACATTGCGGCCTCCTGAAGGGGATATAATCTGCGTTTAGGCTTTCCATCAGACATCTGAACAGGATGCTGTGACTTTTTCCAGGTTGAATTGAAATGAGTAGAATTGAACTGTCTTGAACAAGAAAACTTTCCGTCACATCTCAGGGAAAGATGACCTTTGTAGGACCTTTCTTTGACAGGCATCTAAGCAACTATTTGCTTTGATAAAAGTCAGATCTAGATCCCCTTTCTGAAATGCACAGACTGGTTGTTTGGGGTTTTTTTTGGAAACGTATCACATTTAAGCAAAATCTTATAACAAAAGTCCACACTACACTCCTCTTGGAGACTCACATTGTTCTCACTCCAAGACTGATAACCCCATTGTCATGAAAACCCTTCAGCTGTCTTTCATCCAGCAAACATAAAATAATGAAGTTATCCTTTAACTGTCAATCAGTATTATGCAAACGTTTCATTCTGGTTTTGGACATCCCTGGGTTTATAACCTGTATGTGGACACCTACTGGACATGTGTCATCTTGACATTCAGCATATAGAGCCTCCAAATCACCAGTCCAGTGCCAAAATCCCTGGAATGGTTCTGGCTGGTGGGACTGCCTTTCCCTAAGTTTGCCATCATTAATTTGAGTTCTAAAGCTAATGAGAGCAAGTCTTTTCTTGAAAATACCTCTAGTTTGATAAACCTACCTGGATATACTCCTTTAAATAGTAATTATAAACCGATTCATCATTACAGCACATTGACTGCACCACCTTAGAAAAGATTAATTATTTAAACTGTAACAGGGCAGTTACTTCTGTTGGTAAAACTGAGGTAGAAGAGAATTGTATGGAAACGTTGTTTTGCTGCAGTGCTTCTTGTTAATCTGGTGATCATTAACCTGCTTGTATCATTAGTTACTGATTAACTTCTAAAGCTCCATATCAAATGCTATCAGCCATTCAATCAATAATCCCAGATGGGGGTGTGGGGCAAGTTTAACTCACCAGCACAAGGGTGAATGCCCCAAGAAACTGCGGAACTGGTGAAGGGTCTGGAGGAGAAGCTGTGTGAGGGGCAGCTGAGGTCACTTGGTCTGTTCAGCCTGGAGGAGACTGAGGGGAGAGCTCACTGCAGTTACAGCTTCCTTGTGAGGGGAAGAGGAGGGGCAGACACTGATCTCCTCTCTGTGGTGACAGTGACAGGACCCAAGAGAATGGCCTGAAATTGTGTCTGGGGAGGTTTAGGCTGGATTTTAGGGAAAGGTTCTTCCCTAAAATCTTCCCAGAGGGTGGTTGGGCATGGAACAGCTCCCCAGGGGAATGGTCACAGCCCCAGCCTGACAGAGTTCAAGAAGTGTTCGGACAAGGCTCTCAGGCACATGGTGTCACTTTTGGGGGGTCCTGTGCAGGGGGAGGAGAGGGACTCCATGATCTTGATGGATCCCTTCCAACCCAATATATTCTATGATTCTATGGCAAGTTCAAACAAGTCAAAATTTACCAAAGTATACCTTTTCTAAATAAGCCCAATTACATTCATGGTCTTGAGAATGATTTTTTTTTTTTGAAAACTGAGAAACACAAGGTGCAAAGCTTTCAACCTGACTTCTCTCCAGTTCTCCTAGCAATCCAAGTGTTTAAAGCATAGCAGTGCTTTAAAAAGGATGTGCTAAGTCACGCAAAGCTTCTAAATTAAACTTTTTCTCTCCCATAAAAAAAAAGAAGGGCTGAATTCAGGCCAGCCAAGAGTATGTGTGATTTTCCCTAAAACTTGTCAGACAACTTCAGCTGAAAGACACAACAAATTATGAAAGCACCAAAGGTTCTCTTTTATTACAATGGTCTTCTTCCTGCTGTTTGTCTTCCAAAGTAAAGAAAAGCAGGCGATTGCCCAAGACAATCTTGGTTTAAATTTTTTTAATAAAAAAGATCAGATTCTGGTAAGAAAGGCAAAATCAAAGCAAAGAGCCTAGTTAGATAAGGCATAAGGAGTTAATTCCATTTAGTGAATCAAGAATGCAAGTGTGTGCACAGCTGCAGGTCCACAAGGGAAAAAAAGAAAGAAAACCCACAAAAACCACCCCACACAGCTGTTGGTACATACTTGGAGCCCTTCTTTCACCTGCATGTATTGCAAATACCCTCAGTGTCTAAAACCAAGTTATACTGAAGGAACGGCTGGAGATTTTTGTAGCTATTATTACAACACAAAGAATGGTATAGAAACAGTGGAGGGGACTAGTGTTCCTAATCTGCCTCTTCCTTAAACAATCCTGCATCTGCCAACTTGACCGAAATGCTTACAAGGGTGAATGCTCAGAACTCCAGGGAACAGATCCTCCAAGAAGTTGCCAGGGCCCGTCACAGCACAGGTAATGGCAGCATTAATACTCTAATTTCAAAGACTGCCTCATATGAAATAAAAACTACTTGCAATGACACGAAACACGAACTTCCTTGTGAAAAGTGGTTTGCACAGAGTAATTTCTGGTTTGGGACAGCAGAAGAAAGCTATTAATTGTTTGACGCAAAGCTATGCCAACCAATACAAACATCCTCCAGTCAAAAGTATGGAAGCTGAATTATTTTTGCATTTGTTATGATTACACACTATAATTCAGTTGCAGCATGAAATTTTACACACAGCAGAAGATACCACCTCAGTGCTTTTCTGAACAGCTTTCAATTTTTTTTGGTATCATTCACCATGTGTTTGGATTTATGTCAACTAGATGTATTTGAATGTCTAGGGTGTATTTTTTCTTAAAATGCCAATTGGTATTTTAAGTGGTAAAGCCAAAAGATTTAAATTATATCTCTGGTCAAGCTAAAAACACATTTTTTGCTTATGTATCTGCCTGATAGCTCCTTCATATTCTTTACCCTCCCACTCCCAAAATATTAATGAACTATACTGGACATTTAACTCCTATTTTGAAGAAACAGCTGAGACTGAGCAAACAGGTTGGCGCCGCATCACTACAAAGCTTTATCTGAGATGGGTGTTGAACAGAACTCCTTATTTTAATAAAAACACTCTTATCTGCACAATAAAATGACTAAAAACCCATGGATAAGCTAAGGAATTCTCACAGAAGCACATGTGCTTTTGGCTGCCTGATTGACTTTTGGCTTGACTCCAACTTAAAAAGGAATTCTGAGCATCTTGGAAAACTTAACACAATTAAAGAATTAAATAATAATTATGTTACTAGCATCAATTGCTAAAACCCCCCTGCCATATATGCACAAAGCAAGTTTTGATCCTTCAGAGAGCTAAGAAGGTTCCAGTTAAAACAGACCCTCTTGTAGGAAATACCTCAAGGCGACTGCTCACAAACAGTGAGAGGGATGAAAACTGGAACAGCAGCCATATCTCATTTTACAAGGTGAGCAGTCATGCAGGGAGGATTTGATCACTTTTGCTTTATAGTCAATAGAATGATCTAAAACTCTGCTTAGAAACTAAGCAACCATTTCCAGTTCAGCCATAATGGAAGTCATTTGAATTGCCTACAGCTGCCGAATGTGAGCCCCTGAAGGGTCTGGACGTGTGGCTGTGGTACCCCAGGCAGTGCAGCAAATTGCCAGGTGCCAGCTGAACAGTTCTTCCTGAGGCACGTGGCCTTCCCCATAGAAAATGGAAGGAAAAGAGAAGGATGGCTTCTCTCAGTGACATCAGTCATACCCAGGGACTGCAGACCCGGCTTTGTCTCCAGCACACCTGTAATTTCACCAGATTAACTGCTGCCTTTGTGGCTGATTCCGAAGAGCCCATCATTCAAATCAAACTCATTTCTCTTTATGTTAATGGCATTTTATTTCAAAATATATTAACCATTCTGTGCTTACAAAGGACTGCAGTGTGAATACAATATCAAGTTAAAAGCTTCTTAAACCTGCTACAAAAACCATTTTTATTAGGATGAGGACTGGTGCATACAATCAAAATTATTTAAATACCTCTGCAGTCTACACAAGTACTTCTCAACCTTAACTTACACATTTTATTGGGCCACAGATGGACATATGGGTTATATTGTCAATATTACACATGCAAAACCAGGTACTGTACCAAACCCAATTATGATAACATCAGTTTTGAACACAGTTCCATTCTGAAGATGGATCACATGTACAGACAAAATCTGTGCCAACAGACAGTAGAAGTTATTGCTTCAAATCCCCACGGGGCCTGGTAGGAACACACACTTTAGAACAACCCATGCTCTGTAATTCAAAACATCTGCTGTTAGGTTTGAGTAAGGTGTAGCCAGACTTAGGATATGATGTCAAAAGTTTCTCTGGATTTGATTTGGTGAAATTTCCCAAAGGGAAAAAACCAAAAGCAACCTTCCCTTGTCTTTCTACCAAAACATCAAACACTAGCTAGCATATGCATACATATATATATATATGTAGGTAGGCACCTAACTACTGATATAAAAAGTAGGTTTCCAACCATCCAACCATCATTGAAGCACAGAAAATCTGTTTTTAAAGGCAACAATCCGAACAAATTGAATGCTTGCCGAATATACTCTTGGTGACAGATGACAAACTGAAAACATTGATCTACACAGACAGTAAGTCATGAACAACACAAAAGTAGTCTCTACTGATAGTTGAAAAAGATTCAGGTTTAGGCTGAGACTGGCAGAAAGAATGCTAAATATTGAGATTTTGTTTTTCCAGCCTTATGGTCCTAGATGCCAGCTCTTAAACGCAATGAACTTTTGTTTTGTGGCCACTTTTTGGCTTTGTGATGTCTCTTATACTTAATCTACACCAATACCATGAAAAGTTTGACTTTAGGTCCTTAATTGGATCACTGTACACAACACTCTAGTGGGTAAAAAGTGAGGTTAGGAGAAGAAATCAACTTTTTGCTTTAACACCATCACTCTAAAAGTTCTTCAAATATATATATATATATGTAGATGCTAGAGCACTCACTCTGCTTTATTAGTTTGCAGATGCACCCTGATACAAGCAAATCTGCCCTGCTTCTCACTCAAACCTGGCTTTGGTGTCACCAAATAGTACTTATATTAAAAAATGAACCTCCAGTTCAATGCAACATGAATTATATTTGTCCAAGTCCATCCACATGCAGGACAGATCAAGGATGCACTTACTTCCAATGAGCACTTCCTTCCTGAATTGGACATACTATATCAGTATGGACATTGAAAGCATGCCTTCAGGTCCTGGAATCGATTCCCAGAAGGGGATGAAGCAATACTCTCATGTACTAAACCATATTTCAAACAAGATACCAGAGGTGTGGATGAGGTTAAGAGTCTGGGGAACTGAAGACGTATTTCATGACCTATTAATTTTGGCAGCTCTTTAGAGGATGTGTGCAAATGCTTCCAGGAACAGTGTTCTCTCAGCAATGCATTACTAGCAGCTTCTCCCTACTTTATATGAACTACAATAAAACAGTGGCAGTCATACTACCAGTATTAGCTTGGCTCTTCCTCAATTTGTATCAAGTAAACATGAATTGTAGAAAATGTTGCTTGTTTTCATTATATACAGGCACTATTTTGTTCTCAGATATCTTAAAAAAAAAGGACAAAATTTCAGTTAAAGTCTGAATACACAGAGACTGCTAATATTTATATAACACTGCATATCAATATACACATTTACAAACCCAATGTAGAATCCCTGAATATGCTTATGACTTCTGTCATTGTTTCTTGTTTCAAAACACAAAATTAATTTTCCACATTGTTTTTCTTCTTATTTCCAATTTTATCATTTAAAAGCAATTTTGGAGAATTCTACCATAAAGCATTAGGGTACTTTAGTAAAACAGACAGATAAAGAGTACCAGGTTAAAGATCAAGTCTCCCTAATGTTAACAGTTTTAAGTGATTTTAGTTTCGTAGAAATAGAAATAATATGGAAATTGTCAAAGTTTGCATCAGCAAAAAGTGTAGGAAATAATACTAAGAAGAAACCCTTTTTTAATACAAGTCAATACAGAGTTTATAAAGATGATGCATCCATGGATTTAAAAGATGTCAGTTGTCACTCAATAAAGATTATCTGGGAAATCAATTTGCTCTTGTAAAATTGCAAACTTCAAGGTAAGCAACTGCATCTCTAGAAGAAAGCTACCACTGCTGTTAAAGAGTGCTAACCCCAATCCCAACACCTTTCAATACCTCCAAAGGAAATCACAGCCATTTCCAGAGGTAGCATCCATTAGAGTGGCACTATCTGCAGTGACAAATTTATGTCTATATAATATTAATACAATGTTTGAATAAAGGCAGCTGTTGGAACATCCGCTAACAATGATGCAAAGCTATGGAATCTCAGTAGAATAATGGTATTTTTCCATCCTCAGTGGATCAGGTCCATAGGAAAAGCAACACTGCAGTATTCCCAGTACTAGGGATCAGCAGTATAGCAATTCAGCTGCTGCTTTTACTGGAGAACAATTTAATCCAATTTTGCTTTTTCAGACTTTCTGAAAAACAATGTTTAACATTGCAGTCACACACCTATTCCAAAAGTTGTGCTGATACCCACAAGGGATAATACTGGAGACAGCAACCAATTTTCCCTGAACAATGCTTTTTTCTTATTTTAATTAAAGAGATTATGGATTTCCTATTCCAATAATCACTGACAAAATACACATTCAGTATATCCTCCTCCCCAGTGTCTTTAAGAGAAGCCCCATAGCCCTTGAAATCAGACAAGCCTAAGTGTACCATAGATAATCTGCACATACACAGCACTGGGCATGGAAAGATCGGACTGCTGTCTCCATTGTTAGATACGTGGGTATCAGAATCCGAAAAACGTGCATCATATGTATTATTATAATCTTAAACTAGTTTTTTTAAGCAGCCTCTCAAAGTAAGTAATTTCTGCTCCCAAGCGGTCACGGTGCATCTGTGCTGAAAGCCACCATATTGTAGAAAGGCTGGCAAAAGGAATGAGTGCCAGATTCTTGCCCATTGCAGTTTGTTGCTTCATGGATCCAATTAAGCTCGTATTTACAGTGACCTGAAGTTCACATGCTGGGCTGTGAACTGGCACACAGTCACCTCTGCCAGCTCTGCTAGAGCAGTGTTCAGCCAAGGTACAGGAAGAAAAGGCTAACTCCAACTCGAGTGCCAGAAACAGCACCAGCCCTTTGGCACTATGTTTAATTGCACCAAGCCTGCTTTCCCAGAAGAGAATGATAAAAACCAGCACAGCTGAACTGCACAATACCATGAGACCGCACTGTCTTGCATTACTACGAGCATTCCCTTCTGAACTCTAAATTATTGAACACTAAATGTACTAAATACACTTAGTAAAGCACCTGCTCCTGGAATGACTGTTTACAGTAAAGCTAAAGGCCATCAACTTCTTGCCAATAAGCATCACAGAAAAGATGGTCTCTCCTAAGAAAACCGCACTGCAGAGAACTGTAGGGCTTTTTTTGTTGTTTGTTTGGTTGGTTGTTGTTGTTGTGGGGTCTTGGGGGGTGGGTTGGGTTATTTTTTTAAAAGCTACAATCCATGTACTAAATACTTATCCCACAGAACTGCTGGTTGTTTTTGCAAATGAGGCAATATAACCATGAACTTTAAAAAGACCAGAAGTCAAAATGACAAGTTTGATTATTTTCACATTAATGTGAGACTGATCTAAACTAAACTATTATTAAAGAGGCTAAGTCTGCTCAGAAAATAATACAGATTGCTAAACACACAATGACAAGGTCTTCTATTTCTGCTGGTAATCAGACACTTGCTAAACACAAAATGCAAATGATCAATGTCCTTTCATAAGGTGGTATTTTGTGTTTTGGGTTTTTTTCTAAATACAGTGAAAATCAGTGAATATCTCCTATTCTAACAAGTTGTTATTGGAGGTTTTGTTTCTTTTTTTTCTTTTCTTTTTGGCAGCATAGTGTTACTGCACCATTACTGAACCATACAGTTGGCTCCTCAATCAGGTACAGCACACAGCATGGGATCCTGAAACTACATTTATGGAGTAAGGATGTACTATGGATGGGTCTTCATGGCAAGTCTGGTCTGAATTTGGAACAGAAGGCAACAGTATGAAACCTCATTTCAAAGGAAGACAATCTAACAACACTCCATCAGATATGAATTCTCTACAAAAATGATTTCACACTGGGAAAGGAACATTTCAAAATAGCAACCTATCTGAGGCAATTTTACTCATTTGCCATTACTGATGTTAACTGTGTTTCAATCATGATTTTAGTCTTTATAGCAGAGACCCTTCTTTGTCATAAGGCAATCGGTCAAAGGGAAGAAGAAAACTCAAAACCAAACAAAATAATGCTTTATAACAACTCTTTTAAATTACTGTGTTGAGTACTACAGGAGTATGAAAGATTGTCTCAGAAACTGGAACATCAAATGTGGATAAGAAACGTATCTTGACCAGTGGGCAAAGAGGTGCTTTAAATGCTGTCTACAAGAAGCTACAACAAGAACACAACAATTCAGTGCATAACTGTGAACTAAAAGAATAGTAATACAATAAAGAAGTTCCCTAATTATCATGGTGGTCTCATTCAAGCTGGTTAGAATGTTGCAGGAATATTTCAGGACAGCCTCACATTTTTTCACATCCTCCACCCTAGCCAGCAACAATTATAAAAATGAGTTTCATTTAAGATTTTTTGTGAGCCACAAAAACAAGGAGATAAAACAGACACTTGATTCAAGCAACACATTCTTCTTATTCAGTTAGTTGAAAGTGATGTCTAGATCTTTCAGAATTTAAAATACTAAATGGGATGTTTCCATATTTTGATGAACCTGAGTCAACCAACTAAACTAAGCCCAAGTCTGTCCCTCAAACACATAGCTGCAAGTGTGCACAAACAGCATACTCAATCCCCCTGACTTAAAACATGAAATTTCATCAGTAAAATTGCAGCAGCTCATTTTGAGAATCTGAGGAGCAGACTATTTGTGTCTTAACAGGCAGCTTGTTTATCGTGAACCTATAGCAGGACTTTCCTTTCTCAGCATCTGAGTATTTTCCAATCACTTTCCATAGAAATGTATTTTTAGAATCAGTGTAAAAACACATACAATGTAATGAAAAGAAGAACCTTCCAAATCTATCAGCAGTCCTGCAACTCAAGTAAAACAACACCTTAGTTACTGCAAGCTGTTTGTGCACACATCTTAGATATCCTTATCCCTGTGTAAGATCCCTTTGTTTCAAGCATCGCATTACTGTCAACAATAAATAGAAAGCTTGCCTGTATTTTATACAACTCATTATCAATCGAACTCTGAAATCAATTCAAGTTACTGGAAACTGAAGGGTGGTTCTTTGGTTAAGAGAGTGCATCTGCTACTTTGTACCCAGGGCCTCACTGGATTTGTGGAAAAGCTGTGCAAGTATGAAACATTTACCAAAAAACCCCACTTCCCACTTACAAAAAGGATCCATTTATAAAGATCCATTGTGTCAAAATGTTTCGACAATCAATACAAAAGGCCTTAAATGTCACCAAAGCTGTAATTTAAGCAAAATTACATATGGAAGAAAACCATTAGAGGATTTGATGCTGTGACCTAGGCAATACACGGTTTCAGAAATTTAAGATCTTTGTTTAATAATAAGATATACCTTAATATATTAGGATATATCTTATATCTCAGTAAGGTATTTGGCCAGAGGCTTAGAGGGTTTAAAAGCCACAAACAAAACTAAACCAAAATCCATGCTCTCTCCCCTTTCTCTCTGGAAATAAAATTTATTTTAAAAGTTAATTGAACTCAGCCACAGCATTTGAAAACCTACATTAAACAATCCCCATTAAACTTCTTCCAATTACTGGAAGGAGATGTGACCATCCTACATTACTACTGTCTGAAAACACTTAAGGCCTTTGATTAAATTTAGTTGATCAGATGACTCCACTGGGAGGGTGGGTAAACTGCAAAATATTATCAGATTTCACTGCAAATAGGGGCAAGATTTAAACTATTTAAACAAGTCCTCCTGTGTCAGTAAGAGGAAAACCCACATTTAACAGTTTGCATTTCTATTAATTTCAGGAAGGTATTAAAAATACCTTGTTGTCTCCAACAACATTAAACTTCAGTGGGTGTAAGAGAATAATATTTAAGTGTTATTATGAGTTACAGATGACGGTTGAAGCTTATAAAGAAATATCTTGAGGAGCAGCAAACTATTATATTATACTCTCACTTCACAATGAGTGGTTTGCACTTCTTTTGCCACCAGATTAACTAAAAATAAATATTTTGGAATTACAGCTTTCTTTAAAGCTACTACAATTTAATAAGACAAATAACCCAATAAATAAAAACCAAGTTAGTAATTTCAGCAGATAAGATAATGACTCCAGTGGATGTACCTGTCCTCTAAACTATTCTTTTGATAAGACAGAAGGTCTTCAAAGTCTTCAGCAAGGCAGCTGACTGTGTGTTGGTAAGCAAAGCCATGGGAAGTAGACATTCTCTCTCGAAGAGGCAAAGTGCACAACAATGTAAGGCCAGCAGATGTTCCAGTGCTTTCTCCTAAAACCCAAGCTATGCTTCCCTGTGAGCTGCCCCCAGGCACAGCTGGGAAGGGACAGAAGGCCATGGCTGTTGTGAACCCAAGACAGAAGACAGCGATTCCCTCATGTTGTAGAGGTGCAGCACAGCACCTCCATCACTCTGCAGATGATTTCAGCTCCTCAGGACTCTCCCTAGGTGACCTGGGGATGGGGGAGGAAAAGTGAAAAGTAAGACACAAATCTGACCAGTGATTCCAAACAACTGTTTCCTATAAAATAAAGAGGAAACAAACACACATAAAGATTTTTTTGTGTACTGTGGGAAGCTCTATGTCATACATGGCAACTGGAATGTAACTTTTACAAGCCAGATACTAGACAGGTCCAATTAGCATTTCTTCTCCTAAATTACCCAAATGAAAGAAGACAACACTATTCACATAAATAAAGCAAAGGATTATTTCTGACAAGCAGAGAATCCTCTTTAAAATACATGTATAATGAGCTAACCTATATAATTTAACAAGACAGTAGAAACATTAATATAGCTACTGTCGTTAATATTGTCACAATGTGATTTACAGTTTTAAGCATTTATTCAATTAGGAGTTTATTCCTAACTGTATTATTATTCCATTCCTAACTGTACAGTTTAAAGATACATTTCTATATTCCACATTTCGTGACTTCAATAATGACATTACTAAGGACCATACTAAGGACCATTACTAATGGAATAATGCCATATAATTTTATCACATTTTTTAAATGCTAGATATGTTTATATTTTGCAGTATTGTACATTAGGACATAAAAATGAAGTATTTTTGGGCAGGCCCCTTATTAAGGGCAATGAACTCTATGAGATATCCATGAATAATTGTTTAAAAATCATGTTCAATCATCTCCTAGCACAACAGCAACATGTAAATTATAGGACACAAAGGTATTATCAGTGAATTTTTTAAACGAGCCTCCTGTAAGAGGCTGAGAGACATTAAACAAACACTTCCAGTACACACGTTCCAGTGAATGTTTTACACTTTACCATACTTTTTATTTCTAGAATATGGGACAGCTGAATCCTCCTCAAATACTACAATACTCATGCAGATGTGAGTGCATACTCTTATACAAAACTCAAACACACATTCTCTACACCTGTGCATACATACCATGCATACAGTGATGTGTGTGAAAACTTAATTCATACAAGTAAGACATTTACAGCTCACCGGTAAATCTGTAATGGCCACGCTGCTTGTGATGGAGTGGGCACAGAATTTGTTGGACTCACCAACATGGCACTATATATGTTGGAAGCAACCACAAGTATACAAAGTAGAATTGGTCCTATGATGGCCCCTTCCAGTCCCAGGTAATATGCTCCCCCAGCTACCGCCAGGCCTGTCAGGTAAGGGTGACCACCTCTGCCACGAGAACAATAAGACTAAATTAAGAACCACAAACACAGCATCATCAATTATAAAATGTGAATAAATAACAAAGTTTTATGAATTAAGAAATGACACAGCTAGCTATAGCTACCCATATTTACACCATGAACTGCTGTGCTGTCTGAATGATGGCACAAAGGTTCCAAGCTGTATTCCGCACTGTATTTGCACACAGAAAAAATCAAACATTACTGTAGCATGGAACGCTGATAATATCCACAATGGAGCAGTTACTTTATAGACATCTGCAGAAGAATGTCTGAAGGACTTAATGGCAAAAATATTTCCATTTTGAGAATAGAAAGATGGTTGGTTACACAGACTGTTCATGTTTTATAGTCAAGAACTGTTAAATTTTAACATAATTAGCAACATGTACTGTGAGCACCCCTGAGCAAAGACATTCAGTTACACAATGACAGCAACTTGCAGTGCATCTTTCAAAGAACAGTTAGCATATCCATGTCTGCTCATTTTGTTATAAAAAAGCTTCTCAGATTGAGTGCTTGTTATCATTAGCTTTTAATATTTTCAGATGAAAAACCAAACCGTATTTTAATGCCTATATTAATTTTTACTGGAAAGCTGGGGCCAGCAGATCTTTTTGATAAAAGCTCTTATGGCAGCAAGTAAAGCATGCCATTTTTATTTTCTGTGTCTCAGTTCAGGTGCAAAATGTGAATCCTACCAACAGCATTTACATAAAACCTGCTCATCATTCTTCATTCTTTATACCTAAAATAATGACGGCAATATGGAATTATGTAAGAAAAACTACAGGTGAAACTTAGCACACAATTGTCCGGAGATTCCTCTAAATTCTGAGTGTAATATATAGAAAATACCAGCTAGACAGCAGTTCCTGAGGTTTCTACTACGGTCCTGATTTCTACTCAACTTCCAAATTTTAAGTCTTTGTCTTCATCACAACTGGCAAAACAAGCCCATGAAACATGACTTATTAAATCGTGCATACCTCAATCATGTCTCACCTAGATCAAACTTAACCTACTGGCAGGACTAGATTGCTCTCCTGAGGGAACAAACTTGACCTTAAAGTGTTACGTTTCTCCAACAACAGACACAATTAATTTCTAAACCTTTAAAAACCTCATTTTTTTTTCCTCAGCATTTGCATCTGTTTAAACATTCTTTTGGCTAATTGTCTAAATTAAACAACAGATCACCTGATGAAATGGGACTACAGTACCAAAGGCAATCCATTTAGAAAACCCTGCAAAACCTAATTATAGCTATTTCAAATAGGTTTAATCTAATCTCCAGGACAGCATGATGCTTACTGTTCAATTTATTGGGAAGAATACAATTTTCCTCCACTGTCAGAAAATCTATTCCTGCCCCATATATCTTCTGGACAGTAAACAAAGTCTGCATCCTCTACAGTAAAAAAAAAAAAAAATGTATTCTAGTAATCAGAAGAATTATTGGCTATTTAAATAGGTACTAGCCTTAAATTTATCCATGATTTATTGTTGGAAAAAAATGTAATTTGATTATACTTCACTTGTTAGCTTTCATGCAAAGTAACTAGAGCCACAGACAATGAAAATTAGTATTAATATGGGGCATATTATCATTAGGTACTCTCTGTTCAGTGTAATTACATTTAGTGAACAAAAATATTAATTTCTAACAACACAGAACTGAACCACTTTATGTCCTTATTCTACATTAACTCTCCTGCAACAAAAAATGAGTGTCTAGTACTGGCAGGTAACTAAGTCTGGACCTTGAAGTCCTTGATTCAGTTTACTATGATTGTTTCTGATGACCAGAACTGAAGCAGTAACTAGAGAGGTACACCCTGATATTAATATTATACATGGCTGTGGTTGGGTCTTGTACATACGAAACTTGACTGTTCATGTCTTTGCCAGCTCTGTTTAACTGTGCTGTTCTGTCTCCCAGTCCAAGCTGCATAAAGGGACTCAAGAGAGATTTCAGCTGCACAAAATGTCAGTGAATGTTTCAGTTGCATCGCACACACAACTGCAAACATTGACTTTCTCTCCACCATTTGCAGTTTGTTTCTCTGTGTACAAACCCCAAACTGAAACAAGGAGACATTTCAAGTCAAAAGAGGCAGCCAAACACCTACCCAGTTTTTTCAGGAAATCTGTGCCTACCTCCCACAATAGGAAAACAGCACTGGCTGTTGTCTCAGTAGAAGTCGATTTCTAGTTTTGCAATTTCAACAGATTTTTGCACTGGAGTACGGTGACACAACAAAATAATCCTTGAAATTCTCACAACTAACTCTGAAACTCTCTTTTTTAGGTCCCTAACTAGCTAGCTCATGATTTTATCTGCTCTGCAGCATCATCTGGCATTAGGCAATATAAAGGAAATGCTACACACCTTCAGTCAATAATCAGATAAATACAATACATAAACTAATTCTAACAATCCCAACTGGAACACTTCATTTTGCTGATGTTGATTTCAAGTTCTGATGTGTCAAAGTTCACAGAAAAGAGGCCTGGGAAAATGAAGGCACTTAGGCCAGTAAGACTTCTTACCACAAGGTTACTCCTGTGCTCAAAGATACTGCTTTGCATGCTTCAGAAAAATGAGTTTAATTAAAGCCATCAGTGACTGTCAATCATTTTTACAATACTAATTTTAAAAAGTGTTCACTGTACTTACCCTGATATATCTGAATAAATTGCTGTATCTACAAAATAGGTTGGCAAAAGGTGAAAAACCAAGAGCAAAAGGGCTTTGCATCCCTGTCCTTGCACAAGCCACAAATCTAGGACTGCAGGGACCGCTGCCCAGTATGTCCCCAGAAATGGCACTGCTCCAAGGATTGCTGCTAATGCTAGAGCACACAGAAGCACAAGTGAAAAAAAAGACCACAGAAACATATTTCACAAATATATTTACAGTTACATTCTGACACTTTTGCCACACCAGTAAGTCCCACTTCCATCAACTGTTGTAAATAAAGCATTGAAGAAGTGCCACATGAGGCCCTTGGTGTTTTATAGCTGTGCTTTAGGAAAAAAGAAAATTACACCATTCCCCCTACAGAAGAGCTTCACCAACTGACAGTCATAAGGAGTTACTTCCGAAAGATGCATCAATTTAGAAAAATTTGAAGTTATACCGATCATGTACCTTTCAAACTTTTACATAAATTCAAATTAACAACTGTGTAAGAAGGCATACGAGCCCAAGTCTCACTCTAACTTACTGTGTAATAGTGAGAAAGGAAGCAAACATGGCATTTATGACTTACATATTTCTGTATGCAAACGTGTGCACACAGGCACACACCCTTCTCATTATACAAGGACCTGCTGTAATCTAAAGCAACACAGTTCTGCTGTCACTATAATTTAATGCACCAGGAAAAAACATAATACAAAGCACGATTAAGTGGGGTATTTTTCTTTTGTTGGTCACATTAACCAGAAAGCAAAAATTTTTAAACTTTTGCATGGAGTTGGAAAATAAAAGACCGATTTTACCTTCTAAGTAGGTCCAGTGACAATCAATGCCTTTAATGTAGTTGCACTTTATAATACACCCATTTCTTATTATACTGGGGCTTGTTGCTTTATAGCTTCCCTTTATGCTTCCTTGTACACAAACATTTTTCAGTTACTATAACTATTAATCATTTTAGAGGAAGAGGGGAGAAGGTTTTTTTACTGAAAAACTGTCCAGCCATTTCCAAAACTAAGATTAAAGAATGAAAGAAAACCAGAGGCTGGTAATACAGTCAGGCAACAGTACTGAGAATAAAAAGCATGCCTCTATCGTGCTTTTCCATGATACCACATTTTCCTGCATTTAGGCATCTTGAAAAATCAGCACCTGTCAACTGTGAAAGAAACAGAAGCCAAGAATGGCAGAATGAAGTCAAAACCTAGAAAGACTTGGACTGAATACAAGGGAGAAGGAATTACATCCAGCAAACAAAACAGAAAGAAGAATAAAATAGCTGGCAGGGAATGTGTTTTGGAAACAGAAAAAGGCAAGGCTCAAGAGGTAAAACAGCAATCAGGGCCTTCTCTCCACCCTACCCACAGCCATATTCTCCAAGACCAGATTAAGCCTGTCAGCACATTTAATATTTCTGATTTTGTATTATAAATAATTATGTGATATTATAAATAATTATGTAGTATTATTTATAAATAGTCATAATTGTTCAAATTCTTACCAGATGGTATGAAGACAATGTTTATCCCAAATATAGTGTGAGTCAGCCAAGTGTAGAGTCCATAGAACCCAGCCATTTTGAGGGAAGCATCAAATACACCTCTAAAACAATCAAAGAAACTCTGTTAATTTTTATTGGTGAGAGGATTCCAGGAACTATGAAGATATAGACACAACCTGCTTTGAAAAAGTGAACAGCCATCAGTGCAACAAGTAACACATCTCAAAATAGAACATTGAACCCAGCATCTGTTCCATCTGAGAAGAATAAACACCCACCACCTCTGTCATTCAAGGAATTTAAAAACAAAAAACAATGGGTTCCAGGGATAAATTCCTTGAAAGAAACTGCTCAAGCATCAGACCACATCCTCTATCAAAAAGAACCTTTTTTCTATGAGAAGCATATGTGCAAACTACTTTTTGTTTCCCTCTTTCCACTTCTGTGTTCATTCATTTTCTTTATCTGCTTACATTTCTATACCTGCTCTTTTTCATTGGGTTCCCCTAGCTATTAGGTTGCTTACCAGGTTACATTACTAAAAACCAAATAGTAAACCTGGTAATCGAATTCAATCCTGTTGAATCTTCATCCAAAACCCTCCTCTCTTCAGTGTAACCACAGCTTCACGAGACAGCAAATAGGCAGCTAAGTGCTGTGACGTTTTTACACCACTAGGACACCTACACAAGTGGAGTATCCCATAACTGAACTGGAAACCCATGCCTTAGGTCTACTACAGTCACAAAAATCATAATCTCAAACTGCTAAATCTCATTATTGTATTATGGCAGTTTTTCACTCTTATTCAAGAAGTGAAGTCTCCCAAAATCACTATTTTAGCTTGAATCCAAGCAACCAAACTAACCCCAAGTTCCTCACCTCAGAACAGTCCTAACAGTTACATCATTGCAGAATAGGTGGCACATACACCCTCTTAGCAAAGATATATGTGAAGTTTCCCAATGTGAAGTTCCCATTTATAACTCTTGCTGATTGTGTCTTTGCAGTTTTGGGAACTCCGGCAGGAGGGCAAAGAGGACGGGAAGACATACAACAGAAATCTTTGAGCCAGAGGATGAGTGGGAAGATTTTCGTTGCATTTTAAAGGGGAACAGACACTGCACAGAAGAAGAGCCCTTTCTGGATCTCAAGTATGTAAGAGCACAGTTTACTTCTTCCATTGAGTCCACAAAGCCTTTTAGGAACGAAACCTTCTCTGATACTAAACTACTGGGTGGAATCTTTTCTGAACTACCAGCAAGAATTCCAAGACTCGCAATTTTTGCTTCTTTGGCCACAATCCTCAGTATTGTTTCTGTAGGCAGGGCAAATATTTTTGCCTTCATTTCCTACTTAAGGGCTCACTTTTAGATTCCTAAACTACTTCAGAACCAAAATGTGAAATTTTCTTAAGAGACTAACTAGGAACAACTGTTGTCAGCCATTTTCTCCCCAAAAGAGGGAAAGCGAAAATATAGAAAAAAAGCAAGCTTTCGAGAATGACCAGAAGTAACAACTCTAACCTTTGACAGGCAAGAATTACATGGTGCATAAAGAAATGGAAGGAATATTTACAAGTATGTGGTGGCCTCAGTAAAAAAAGCCTCACTACTTCTCAGTTTAGACAAACTTCTATAATATTACAATGGAAAGTCAGACAAAAATACATAAAATCTACAGATTTTGAAGAGTGATATATTCACTTGTATTCTAGTTACAGGAAAATAACAACCTCACATTAAAAAAAAAAAACTGGCAAGGAGAGAAAATTCCAAAACCCAAGGCCACAGTAACAATGCTAAATCTGGGTTTGCATTAAAAATTCAAGACACTTTCATACTTTAGCTACTTAAAAGTCTTAATTTTCTGCATTTTCTGTGACATTTAACTCATGTCTACTCTTTTTGAGGGTATCATAGGAGCATAATATCTCTTTAAAAATAACCTATGCAGTAATCTTCAAGTAAATCTTTTTCTTATCAAACAGGAACTGTGGCACAAATACATCACAGTTGTCAAAAATATTCTGTAACTGTCCTTGGCTATCTCCTAATTGTTTGCCAAAAAGATATTTCCTATACTGTAGTAAAATTAACAAGGTCTTAACAATTTCTGTATGTATGCCCCAAAACTACATTTCAGTATACAAGAGGTCAGACAGGCCTCTAGCTTGAGACAAGTATCTAAAGTATCAACTTCACTTGAAATTAAAATACCCACCTACACGTAGTCATTTCAGATTTTCCCAGAGAGACTAGAAAACAAGGGAAGACAGTGCTATTATGGTAACCAAACGAAAGACAGCAACCCAGAGGAAAAGAAAGGCTGAAGGTGTCTATAAACAAGTTGCCTTCTTAGTCTCAGTTCAAGGACTTGGCAGCCAGATGCACTAGTAGCGCAACAGAAAAATTAGTCTGGACTGACAAGTAGTCCTGGTCTGATGTCATTCTGAAGGCTGACACGTAATGTGCCAATGGCCAAACAGTGCAGACCTCTAAAGACTGTACAAGAGTACAGCTTCTCTCTGGCTCCACACTTCTAACACACACAACTAACAAGTTGAGAGGAGAAGGCATCACCCAGTGCTGGGAAACTGGGAAGGACCAGTGGTCAAGCAGGAAATGAGAGGAGGCTGCACCCAGTCTCATTCTCCTCCTCTCCTTCCCCTTGGTTTGTCTGCCTCAACTGAAGTCATAAAAAAAAGTCATTAAAAGGGCACAGGGGACACTACTTTGTGGCACCCGTGGACCAGAACTTTAATCTCCCTGGAAACTCGTGTTTGTTACTTTCTGGTAACTGTCACAAAACCTGAAAATCATATCTTAAAGTCTCTAGAAATTCAGGTCTATTTTGCTTCATGGTTAAGAAACCAAAAAAAGAATTCTGAAAACACTAACCAGAATCTTATCATCAGTTTGCTTCAGCTATTCTGCACCTGAGATACCAGACCTTAAAGATGATGTGGTGTGCTAGCGCCAGTGCTGCATGAATTTATTACCATCTGCAAAGTGCAGACCTTCCTGGTGTAATTATGACAGTACGCAAGGTTCATCTCTTAATACATTATTGGCACACATACAGCTTCCTTTTATATACAAAAGTAATTGTATGCTTCAGAAATCAGAAAATCCAATTGCTGCTCACGTCTCACTTTGGCACTGTATCTGGATGAACCACTTTACCTGCAAGAGCGGTCATCTGCAAATGTGCAATTTGTGAGTACTTCATGCCAATTTGGCATAAGGCATACTTAGGCATACATATTCCATTTTATTGAGCTTTGAAAAGCACGCAAAATTGAAAAAAATATAAAAATCAGAGGACATGGGTCATGCTTCATATTATTCAGATTAAAAATGAAGAAACTTCTGTGAAAGACTGCACAGCTGGCCTACTTTTTTTTTTTTTTGGGGGGGGGTAAAAGTTCTTTCTACTAAGTTCTTTCCCTAAGTTAGAGAATTTGCTTGTAGACTCCAGAAGGGAAAGGGCCACCTTTTCATTTTATGGGTTTTGTGGGGTTCAGTGGATTTTTTTTCCTCTTTTACTGATTTGCCATAAAAAGTCTAGAGCTTCCCTTCTGTTACTGCTGTGGTTTATATCAAATGTATGTCCACCTGAACTCAGGTTCACTTCACAAAGCCTGCAGGTAAAGTCTGTTCACTGCTATTGACACAACGAGATTTCAAAAATTTCAACCTAATGCTGCAGCAACCCCAGCTGAAAAGTGCCCTTCAGCTCAAATCATGGATTTTTTGACCTTGGAGTTAATTTGATTTTCTAAATCTCTCTGTTCCCAGAGCACTGGAGGAAAGAAGTGCATATGGGCTGACATAATGAGAATTTGAGTTACCAGTAAGATTAGAGTAAGCATATCATAAGTTCAGAAGAGGGATTTTCTGGTTATTATACTAAATTTATAATGAATGCATATGAACCCTGGCTTGTGAATGGGCATAAGAGCAAAAACGAGACAAAAGTGGTATTCGTCTTAGGAAAAGTTTGCAAGAAATAGCATTTCCCTAATTCCTTACAAAACACTTTACACTTCATACAACAGTTTACAATACAATTAAAACGCAAATTTGGTAACAGGAACACCCTTAGCCAAAATACTGTTAGAAAAAGACAATTTCACTCTTTTGTCATATTCTTCACGCCACTGATGTTTGGTATTTTCCCATACTCTCTAGGGTAAATGCTGAAAGGATTGTACTCTATCTTTGCTGCAAAACCTTTCTGTGTAGACAGCTAGTCCAAAATGATGCTTTAAGAGACTTCAGCTATTCCGTTTCTTTTGAGAATACAACCATCACATTTTAAAAGTAGAGAGTTCAAGGTGTAAGGGAAATGCATTCAAAACTTCACAGCATGGTTTCACAATTTATTTCAGATCAGGTCCACTCAGAAGTGTCCCAGGAAAGGAGCCCTCCCACTCCCCTGTTCTGTCCCAGCTGACCCTTTCTCTCTCGACCTGCCAGCACAGTCTCCATTATGTGACATGACACTTTTTTACAAGGAATTCAGCTGACAATGGTTTTATGATGGGCTGGTCTTAACTAAATAGCTCAGGTCTCTACTCCCCAGCCAACCCATAAGCAGTGGCTTAAATAGCTGCATTCCCACCAGGAAAAAAGCCAGTACAGTCATGGCTGGAGAACAAGAACACATCAGTGCTCTTATCCCAGCTGAAACACTCACTGCCGCCATAACTTCAAAACCAAAGACCTCTCGGTGGTGTGTGAAGAACTTTCTTCACACACCACCAAGATCTGTTGCAAAAGACAAGCTGCCAGTGACAGCTATTATCTTAAAATAGACCAAGGTATTCTTCTTCTAAAACGATCCCTCAAATTTCAAGTGATCATCAGGAGCACATTGAAGAATTAAATGACGCAAAGAAGTCTTTTAAAAAAAAAACTCTTAAGCTGTTCTTTGACTCTCTTTAAGGGTTCTGTTCTTTTAGGGATAAAAAAATGACCTGCTTTACATTTCAGTTTCAAATTAAACATGAAAGTAAGCAAAGTGTACTAAGATAGATTCCAGCTATGAATAAAGCAGAAGTGGCAGGAAGTGTTTCTTGACAGAGTAACACCATCTCAGGAGCAATATAAATATGCAAATGACTTTCAGAGCTGACTCCATGACAAGATTTCAACAGTTTTGCTGCTGAAATTAATTTCTTCTCATGAATGATACAACTGAACTAAACAGCTCCAACATATGCAGGCTAGTAATGACACTAATCAGATAAAATGATACAGTCTTGTATTAAAGCATAGTTCTTCCAGATGGTGTAACTGATGCAAATATTGCATACACCTCCCAAAGCATTGGACAAGGCTCCAACGACTTTATCAAAACATCATTAAAGAGTGACAACCAGTCTGAAGGACACAGTAGCACACAGACTTTCTTCTCTAACGGAGAAATGTCTACATTCTGTGAAAAATAACAATTAACGTGTAGTCCAACCTGTAAGAAATTCTACATCTGGTTATTTCTTTAAAACACTTTTGCATTTGTATTAATTTTTTAATTACTACTTTGGCCTGTTTTAGTCACATAGCAAATGTGACTTAAGAGTGTTCTTTTGAGAAGCACATTTGAAAGGATCGGTTATTTCTGAATCACCTACTTCTAACATTTCCAGATTTTTATCATGAGCAGACGATGTTTATTAAGTGCAGAACCTAACTATTCTTAAAATGGATCTTGAAACATAACATATAAAAAGTCTAACTTGTTCAGACCAAAGGTCTGCCTAGCCAGGACCCCATCTCCTGCAGAGTCCAGAAGCAGATGCTAAGGGAACAAAAGAAAGAAGACAAACCAGATCAACAGTACTCCGTGAACATTCTTCCAACCTCTACTTCCACTTCAGGGGATATTATGAAACTCATGTAGGCTTTCTATTAATTAATTTTCAATTAATATCTCTTCTTTGTCTTCCTGTTCAATTCTACAAATTGCTGCAAATCCAGTGCTCTTTTCCAAGATCTTACCCACATCTACTGCCTGCTGCATGAACCAACACATTTTTTCGGAAGTGCCTGCTTGCTTTTTGGTGATGCTAAGTTTTATCCTGGTAGAGACCATAAGCAGTCCAACACAGTCATCCTTTTCCCACTAGTTCCGATTTTACAAACTTTAATTGTGTAACAACCTTTTTTGCAGGCTGAAGAGTCCTAACCAGCTCAGTCATTCCTCACAAAGGAACTGATGCATGCCTTCTAACCGGTCTTGTTGCCCTGACAGCTTTTTGAGATGCAGGAACCAGAACGGCACACAGTAACTCAGGGTATAGCTAAATCATAGTTTCATACAATGGGAGTAATAATCTGTGTTTCTGTTGTCTAGGTCTGTGGTAACAAATCTTAATGTTTGATATGCCTGGCAGATGTTTTTTAAGTATTACCAAGCTCTGAGCTAGCCTGTGTACCAGAAAATATAGCTCCCAAGTGATAAGAGTCAGCACAGCAGTAATCAGTTTATGTGTGAAGTTAGGACTGGTTCTCCTCCACATGCATCACTTTCATCTACACTACATTTCATCAGTCATTTTATTTCCCAGACACTGCTGTCTTCTAACTGAGTTTGTTTACAATCCTGCCACATCCACGACTTCTCTGGGAAACCTGTTCCAGTGTCTCACCGCACTCACAGTAAAGAATTTCTTCCTAACATGTAATTTAAACCTACTCTCTTCCTTTTTAAAGACAATACCCCTTGTCCTTCATAGTCTCTGGAAAGGTGTTGTAAAAAGCCTTTATTAAATTTTGGTAGAACATAGCAGACAGATGAACTTAATAAGGGTCTAGCTTTCCCACATTTCAGAAAACATGAGGAGTAAGGCAGAACTTCTTTCTGTGAAAACTCCACTAATTCTTTGCAAGTAAATAATATTCACCAGGTGCTGCTATGTCCTTAAGTTCCTACTAGGCTTTACAGTACCAATATCCAGCTTACAAGTTAGTACTTCCTGGGTTCCCTGGAACTTTTTTTTTTTTTTTTTTTTTTTCCCCTCAAGATTTCAATAGTAAGTTACCATCAGTCACTCCCACCAATTTGCTATTGCTCATTAAATTTGCTTTTTTTCAACAAGCTCTTCTACAGTCAATGTAATTTCTGAGAGAGTCTGCTGTAGCTCACCCATAAGAAGGGTTTTACTCCCTCCACTTACCTTCACAGCTACAAGCAGAACAGCATCAATTTACCTCCCCCCATCAACAACCTGCAGAGCCTTGTGGTTGCTGAGCACTCCTTGTCATCCCTCAGCCCTCTGACTGCTTGTTGCTCCTGCCGCATATGAAGAATTATACTTTGGTTTCATAGCATTTTGTGGAGCTTCGAGTAAATGAATCCAGCTCAGCACCACCACCACTCTCATGCTTTAGGCCTATTCCTATCTGCTGAAGTTTATGATCCTTTCATTTATTTAGTGAAAACGTCAGCTTTTTAGAGGATAGTTTCTCATTTCCTTAGCCTTTAATACTTTGCTGTTCAGATATGCACTCCCTCTTCCCTTCAGCCTGACTAAGCTGTTAGCATGCACTGGCACTAATATTTATTATTCTCCACACCACTTGTAAGGATGTAAATTCTTTTAGATTCCCATTTTAGCTTGAAAAGTTCACGAATGAAAGCAACAGCTAGCTGGAGTCAATACTGCTTCAGATCCATTGCAGACTTACGTTAAGAAACTCCCAGACTGTTCAGATTATTATTATAAAATTATGAAACACAAGCATAAAGAAGGGGGTATTTTTACTGCTTATGCTGGTGGAGACAATAAATAATGGATTGACCTTATAACTTGAAAGAAAAGTGAAAAGCTAAAGCTGTGATGTTAAATCTTTGAAACATCAGGAAATCCCGAAGTTTTATATAAGACTTCATGCTGTCTTCTTATACTACAACAGATTTGTATTTTAGATAGCAGAAATCTAACCGAGGTTATAACAACATATACTGCAACATTAAATACACTTGTAAAGAATCAGCAGATATGCAAACATAGAACCCTGCAACATTATACTAGAAATAATTCTAATAGTATACTTCTATTCTCAGAAATACCTGATGGAAGATCTTTTCCCTATATATTTAATAAGTCTTTCAGCAACCCTTGTCTTTCCATCCCTTCCAGTTAGCCTGCCTTAGAAGCAATGAGAAAAACTAACCGGCTGAGGTAAATTCCAGATGTAACTTAAGCAGCACTCTCTTTACTGATACAGTTTATGTCATTACCAATTAAATTTTCATTCAAATAGGTTTTGACATACAAATAGCTTTTAAGAAGTTGGTGCTGCAGTAAAAGTAGTGTATATATATAAAAGCCTAAGTGCAACACATAATTAGGGACTAGTATCTACGATGCAATGCAGTTACATTATTCTTAAAGATTGCAGGGAAATCTGTTTATGTGTTTAAATGTGCTCCCACGTGTACACACACTAACCCACATCCTCTGCATGTTTACAGATATTTTCAGTCTTAAAAAACACTGGACAGCCACAGAATTACAAACTAGAAATACGCACTAAGACAAACTGCTGTTAGAACATACAGAACACACCATCTGGAACATGAAGGAAGCCAATGGCAAAACATCATCACTGTCCCACATAAAGCAAAGAGTCCTTAGCAGCCTCTCATGGTGTTTGATACCAGCCTGCAGGGCAGAGGAAACAGAACTGTCTGTTTTAGCATCAGATTATGCATTTAGATAATCTTGTGAATTAGGGATAGTAAACTGCAAAATTCAGATTAAATTCACAGACTCTGACACGCTTCACCCAAATTACATGTGTATAATAATGAACATTTTTTCATAGTTTCACATAAATTTTGGAGTAAAGATTAAGTATGAGAAACTAAATTATTTTCTGAAATTGTCTTTGAAGATCTGTTTTTCTTTGAAATATTCTTTTAATAACTGATTGCAATAATGTGTACATAAAGCAATACACAGACAGCTGTGTTTACGAACAAGTACTTTCTATACAAAAGAAAAAGGAAATACAGATAAAGACAAATCCTAGGGTGGGGTTTTTTCAGATAAGAGAATATTTAAGACTAAAAAAAATCTTGTGAGCAAGCCATGTGTTTATTGCTTCTAAAACACACAGCTTAAAAATACCACTATCTACCCCAATACGATAATCAGGTTATGGTTACTGTCAGTTTGGTTCCACATATGTACTGAAACAATGTGGCATCTCTTACAGATTTACAGACCACATTGGACTTTTTTTCCCCAGGAACTCAACTGAAGCTTTCCTTTCTACAATGTAATCAAAAATCAAAATATAAGTGTCTGTTATTCCAGTTTTAGACTAAGCAATTATTTCATTACAGAATCATAGAACCATTCAGGTTGGAAAAGACCTCCAAGTTCATCAAGCCCAACCTTTGACCAATCACCACCTTGGAAACTAAACCATGGCACTAAATGGCACATCTGGTTGTTTCTCGAATACCTCTAGGAATGGTGATTCCACCACCTCCCTGGACAAGCCTTTCTGTGAAGAAGTTCTTCCTGATATCCAACTTAAACCTCCCCTGGTGCTGCTTGAGGCCATTTCCTCTCATCCTGTCACTGCCTGCCTCAGAGAAGAGACCAACCCCCCCTGGCTACAGCCTCCTTTCAGGGAGTTACAGAGAGGGATAAGGTCCCCCCTGAGCCTCCTTTTCTCCAGGCTAAAGAACCCCAGCTCCCTCAGCTGCTCCTCACAGGACTTGTGCTCCAGACCCTTCACCAGCTCCACTGCCCTTCCCTGGACACAGTCCAGCACCTCAATGTCTTTATTGCAGTGAGGGGCCCCAAAATGGACACAGCACTCACCAGTGCTGAGTCCAGGGGGACAATCACTGCCCTGGTCCTGCTGGCCACGCCATTCCTGATACAGGCCAGGATGCCATTGGCTTCATGACTAAGGCAGAATGATTAAGACACAGTATTTTTCAATTCTATTCCCATCCCATAACATACACCTTAAGTAAAGCTTGCAGAATTTCAGTAAGGTCCAATTAAATGCATTCCTGTGACAAAATATTTCAGCAAGAGATAACTCCTGCTACTAAAGAACATTCATTGCATGCAAAAATTCTGTAAAAACATAATCAGTTAACAGTTATCTTTGAAAAATTAATCTGAAAGAAATTATTAATGTTGCAGTAAAATAAACAAGATCACACATTTTGCTTTTTCTAAGCATTAGCTTAACATGCTGGAAGATTATTGTTTTCTGTGGGAATTGTATCATTGTCTCATTTTCTCCATAATCACTGCCAGGATGCCACAGCAAACCAATTAGATGTTTAAACAGCTGAGATTTTTGTTTGTTTGTTTATTTTCATGCTAGCTCATTTCAGCTCTCTTTAGATGTTAATAAATAAAAGTTGAAATTTCATTAAGTACCTATTTCATCCATCAAGACACTATAGGTTTCTTTCATATTAAAACTTTCTTTTGATTTCACTACCAAATTCATCTAAGGATAACTATTTTCTCTTTAGAAATACATATCATTTTAAGTTACTTTTCTATAACCAATGAAAAATCGGATCAAATTTGAGGTGTGCATGGCAAAATGAAGAAAATGAAGCCAATAATGATAACCCTTCTCAAATTGAAAACAAACAGTACTCATCTTCCTGGCATTACAGAACAAACTTCCACTAACACACGTTTCGAGGCATCACTCAAAATATTGGTCTGGGTTTAAGACCATTTCACAATGTGATTAGGCCCCACCAAAAGCTGCAGTAACTTTAAGCCACAGCCATACCCGTGTGCATGCACTCATGTGAAAGTATCGCACACACTAAATTGCACTGAGGCCGTGAGAACGTGCAACTTAGTAATGTGCAATATCTCCACCAGAGCAAGCAGAATGGGAGCTTCAGGGAAGAAGGGCATGGTGCATTCAGGAAGAGAACGACATGCTGCTCAGGGAAAGGAAAATGGTTCAGGCAAAGGTGTGCATGCTACTACTTTGGAAACCTGTGAGTTGGAGAATTACTGCTTCATCCATTCAGGACAAAAACCAAACAAAACAAAAAAGTCAAAATCCAGACAAGAGCACCCCCTCCCTATTTCAGGGGTAAAGAATATAATTTTCCTACTTATGCAGTGAAGTAGGTGACTCACGAACCAACTTAATTTTACAGAACCTTTCTAAACAAAGCAAATCTCACACTGTTATGGGCAGATAATGATTCCCTTCAACCTTTAAAGTACTACATTATTATTTATAATTACAATGAAAAATTTCACTAACTACTATTGAGAACTAAAATGTAAATACAGTAAACTGGTCCAAGTGGTCCTCATGCTTCTAAAGTAAGTTCCTTATCCTAAACCTGACAGAATGATGCCAAAAGAATTCCTGCAGTTCAACCTACTCTGGCATAACCCTTCTGCCACAGTCGCCAGACCCCTCCCTGTTCCCCATTCTTCACTGGTTCCTATGGCTGACTTTACGTGGTTTCAATGAAAGTAAATAGTGTATTTATTATATTCACAGGCAACTAAGCACCACTGTCAGTCAAGGGAGACTCTTGAACATAATGAAATTTCACCTTTGTAATTCATCATATTTTTGTCCTGATACCCACTTATATAATATAGAACAGAGGAAAAAAATTTAAAACAAGAAAAAAGAACTGTGGAGGGATGAAATGCAAAGGACAAATGAAGAATTTATCAGGAAAACAAAAGAGCAATGAAATATGGCCACACCAAGAAAGTAAGAGTGAGAAAGACCTGAGATTGCAAACCAAAGAAAAAGAGAAACAGATAAACCAACTGGGCATGAAAGAGCAAACTACTAGAGAACAAAAGCTCTTTTACTGCTGAGGCATTAGCAGTATTTAGGATTATTATAACTTTCCTAAATTTTTATTTCCCACCTCATTTACAAGCAATGGCACATGAAATTCCAGCATGGAATTTTGAATTAATTGGTTGCTTTGAAAGAGAACCAGTACTTCATATATCAGTCAGAAATCCCTGTGGTCACATATGCCGTTGGTAGTAATCTTCCTCCCAGTTTTTTTACTGTGTTTTAGGGAATCATCACACAACTACTGACCTTTCCTCTTCCCTGCAGATTAAATGCTGCCTTCCACGAGATGCAAACAATGAGCAGAAGCAAAGGCAATATATGACAACAAAGCACACACAAGTGTTTAGTCTAAAATCACAGGAGCATTTTCATGATGAAAGTTACTCAAAATTGGGAAAACTGGTTTGCAAATCTGTGTTTGTTCTATAGTCCAAACACTGCTGGTTCCCATCTGGAGAGCTGCTTGGAGGCAGGCCAGACTGCCTGTGAGAACTGGGGAAACGCAATCAAAGGCAGGTATCTGGGGCAAAGGCAAATGCCCAGCTTTACAGTCACATGCAACATGGGAAAAACCAAACTACCAGCAGCCCATCCCTTGGGTTGCCCTTTGCAACACCCATACCCATACAGAAGGTGCCTCTCCCACCATCACCCAAGCCCTTGCTCCAGATCATCACCAGCATCAGCCCCACCACTGCCCTGAATTACACCACCATCAGCAGCATCCTCAGGGGTGGAATTTGTCCTGCTGCGCACACAGCAGTGCTCCTACAGCTGTCCCCTTCTTCTGCCCGTGCTCACCCAACTGGCTACTGGAGGCTGTCACGAGCCTTGCTGAAATCAGAGCAAGTGGCAGTCACTGCTCTCCCCTGGTCCCACTAGGACAGTCACCTCCTCAAAGCAAGGCTCATGCTTTTCCCAGCACAACCTGCCCTTGGTGGAGCTGAGCTGGCTGGTGCCTCCAAGCCATCTTCTATCTTCCACAGCTCTGCCTCTGTACCACCAGGTTTGCCAAACGAGCTCTTGGCTCAGGCATGGCATGACACTCCTGTCAAATCCCTGCTCGATCCCACCACCTGATAAATGCTGCTGGTATTTTGCCTCCCTGCCATCCTGGATGAATGACTTTCCTATCGAAGGCCAGGACGGCATTTCATCTCATGGTTTGTAGCAGGCAGTTCTTGGATTCCACTCAGCTTCTTCAAAACTCCTATAGTGTCACCACAGCTTCATTTACTTGCTCCCACTACTCAAGTTAATATATATTATCTGAGGTATTTTGACAGAAACTGTGAGATTCAACACTTGGCTCAAAGCAGGCTGGAAAGCTGCTCTTACCCTGCACAGCTCATAAATCTATTTGTGTGAACAGAGAACTGTCACTGTATTTGCAAACTCATCATCAAGGGAGTTAGAAAAATATTTACAAAATTTATAGCTACTTATAGTCCATAAAATAAAAAATACAGCACAGCTCCGACGAGAGAAACTGCAATGGGAAAAGGTCTTGGTTTGTTTAAGTGCTGGCTGGGTAACATCTTTAAGTTAAGGGATTTCTTGAGCTACAGAAATCATTTGCCAATTACCCTCCTCTTCTTTACCCCTTGCTCTTTTCCTCTGAAATAAATGGCAAAGCACACAAGGGAACAGACTTCCTTGGTTACATCCAAGTTTCCTAGTGGCTTTCACGAACACATTTTAAGTAAAAGAGCAACAGAAGTGACTGACAACATAGAGGATGATTATTTTTACGTCATTTGGTTTATGAGCAACAGAGAGATTAGGTCTATCTCTTGCCAGGAGGATCTCTGCCCTGCAGACAGGACTAATTAGACGTTGTCTTAGCTTTGCGCACATGCTATGTCCTGCTGAAGAGTGGTGGGAGCTGGAACGCAGCTGGTGACTTTTGAGATTTATTAACTTAATCCTTTTGGTCAACTTGAAAGCATGGATATTTTGAGGGTGAATTCATGTTGTGTAATGCTGTCATGGTCTAATGATGAAAGCAACTACAGATGTTTCATTATTTGACAATTCATAATACAAATGGAGCTTCTTCCACTAACACCCATTTTGCATGCTGTTTACAGATGCGGTTGAACAAGCCATTTTTAAGTTCCTACCCCTGCAGCATTAACTCATTTCCAAAAAGAAAGTAGAGTTGCTATTTTATGACAAAAGGGCTTGCAGTAGCAATTGTTTTTTGTGTGGCAACAAACTGGGCAGGCATAAACTCAAGAGAAATTGTTACTACACTCTCCTTATTTACTTACTGAAGATCACAGTTAGTCTTGAGTGGAATGCAATCTCAGTATCATAACCAAGAACCATTATGATAAATCCTTACATACAACTGAGAAGTGAGGAACTCCTGAAAATCTCAGAAGAATCATTCCAAAGAATTCAAATAAGGCACCAAGTACAGGCTATTCCAAATAAATATGAATGACTGAGTCAGGCTACCTTAGTGAACACACAGACTGAGGTCCCTTGTGTATGACAAGCAGCTTCACAGTCCACATTCTCCAGATTCTCCAGACACTGGCTTTTTCTCATCATATCTGCAGTTACTGATACATACTGGCTCTTTCCTACTCATTTTCCTGTGGCTTCTCTAACATTTTTTTCTTTTTCTTTCCTCCATTCTAATTCTGAAAAATACCTCAGGTCACCTACTTTTCAACTTATAATTGCATTTAATACAATCCTCCTCACATAGTATCCGTGCCCAGATAAACCACATCCTACTTTTTCACACTGCTCCCCTCTGCCATGGGCTGAAGAGAACAATTTGTGAGACAAGTATCAGTTTCTAAATCTGCTCACACTATTCAGAAAAGATAGAACTGAGATACTAACCATGTGATCAATGAAAACTCAATAGCAGTCACTCAAGAGAAAGGCTATTAACTTTTTGGCAGGATTTCAAATGTGCTGCTTTCTACCTGAATTGCCCCTTCATTTCAAATGACTACAGCAGTTAGCACTGTTCAAGATCCAACACAACATAATATAACCTTCCCATTGTTAAAATGGCAAATATTTGGCAAGAAGTTTGGAAAGCGCTTTAATACGTCCCCAGTTTAAAGCCTACTCATGTTTTGTACGCATGCACAAGAGGACACAGAAAGCAGTGGTGTAAGAGGCAATGGCTATACAGAATTTAGCATAGAATCTGTTCACCTTGCCCATACCATCAACTTTTCTGAAAAAGTATACCATGACTTCAACACATCGTTTAAAATCCAGTTTATCATGTTACCAGCATGTTAGTGTTTCAAGCTGCTAGGAGGTGAAAGCTGATGATTTCATTCATCTGTGATGAAAGAACATTAAAAAATCCTCCTTCAATTACTGAAGTAGTTTAGAGCCAACACACAAGAATGGTGACTAAGCATGAAACACTGTGGATGCACTCCGTAGGTGCACTCTGTTCCAAGTGTGGTAAGGACAGCGCTCCCCTGTTGTTCCCTTGGACGTAATTTGGTTTACGGAGATCATGAACTAGATTTCTTTCACATGAAACTGAACTGGAAAATATACTCCAGAAACATATGGAATACATTCCAGGTACAAATGGGTCTTTATTCTCCAATATTAGACAAAATATTTCTAACTAAATCATTCTGAAATGTGTATAGCACAGATGTCAGGTCCTCAATTTCTACTGTTTTGCTCCATGAATCTGCTCCTACTGAGCTCCTCTAACTGTTACTGCCAACACAACTCCAAACACTGCTTCCTGATGAGTTAGGGATGTCACGGGTGTAGCAGTTTTACAAAACACTAGTATTCATAACAGCACAGACCTCTGAAAATTTTTTAGCCAAGTCCTATCAAATTGCTCTATTAAAAATCAAAGGGGAAAAAACTATCAGTGCTAGACTCTTGAAAATCTTTGAGATTTGCAATTCATCTTTGGAACACAAACTGTTGCAATGGTTAATTATTTGCAGTTGAACATCAAATTTAAAAAAGAATTTTCAAGAAAGGGCAAGAAATCAGCAATGTACCTTATTGCTTCCTCCACAGATTGGCCAACTATATTTGAAGAGGGACCTGGCTGAGACAAAGGTGTCAGGCTTATCACCCATTTTACTGGCTTGTAATACTCATCACTGGAGCTCAACAGGTAGAACAGCGTGGTCAGAAAAATCACCTGCAAAACAAATTGAAGTTTAAATTAAAAGGTAACAAATACTTTACAGAATTAGAGTATGCAACTATGTTTCATATATTGAATTTTACAGGAAAGGAACAAGATACTCTTCCACAAGCCCGGATTTAGAAAAACATTCAGAGCTGAAAGAATAATTTTCTCCCCTGCTCCACAAAGGACTTAACACTTAGAGCTAGACATTACAAAACTCTTGCCTCTGTTCAGCTTCTTCCCAAAACCACATCTAGACCAAACAACTAGAACGCTGATCAACATTTTAGTTGTGGGGCTCTTTGGTTCTTTTTCAGCATGTTTAACAGATCAAAAAATTGCTGAGTAGTTACATCTATTCTCAAAACAAACAAACAAAACTGCCAAATAAATTTGGGCTGTCTCAAGAGTCATTATGCAGCTGGGTATCAGATATGAATTACACAAAAATTCACAACCATAAAATTTATATTAAGCTGGCAACACTAAGTGAATATTTCTTCCATGAGTTTGATGATGAGTCTCAGCAGAAGTGATGGCAGTTCCATTGTTTCAGTTTAAAGACAAAAAAGTTACAATCAGACTGCATTAGCTTCTTCTATGTCGCAGTCAATTATGTTTATTTCACTTTCCTGTTAGTGGGCTCAGCAACTTCTTGGGTAAGCATAAATCACAGAACTGTGTCCATCCTGAAACAGAACACCCTAAACAAGAAAAATCCGTTCTGCATGCACCAAATGTAAACTATGGCTTATATCTGCTTCATCTACAAGTCTCAGATTTTTTTTTTTCTTCCCGAGATTAGAAAGAATTCTTTCACTTTCACTGTTTCCAACCTACTTGTATTCTAGAATAAACCACATCTTAATCTTTTTTTATGAGCCAAACAGCCTGACCTCCATAAGTCTCTTACTTCCAAGCATTTTATCCAGTTTGCAGACACCTCATGCCCTTTTCCTTCATTCTCTCAGAAGATGCTCAGGAAACAAAATGCAGACAGCACAACATGCAGTATTTCATTACCAATCTCAAGAATGACATCAATCTGTTCCTGTTCCTAATTTCTTTATACTCAGTAAAATGCTACTACCATTTTCCCCCTACTCTACCCTCCCAGACTTTAACTTGAAAGTCACATTCAACTATTCACCTATAATGACCCCTGTTCAAAATATCATATATTGGTTTTAGGCATATATTCCATCTTCCCAGGTGTTTAGCTTCTGCCATGGGTGATAAACCAATCTAGCTAATAAAACAAGTCATTATATTAGCTGATTTAAATAGCATGCTGTTATAATTCATTCTGAAATTTAAAAAAATAGTAAAAACAATTAAGCCTTGCTTTAATGGGAAATAGTCTAGTGCCAGTAGCAGTATCAGCTATGTTTTGTTACAGTTTCAAATAAGAGAATCTTAAAATCAATCACATTTTAACATCCTTTGTAATTCTGCAATTATGGTTATTTTTCTTCCTTGACGGGCTCTGCCATTTCTCCTAAGCTACTGCAGTATCTCCTGATTTCACTAGAAACTGTAGACTGAAGCAGGCACCCAGATGATGTTGTGTCCTCCTTGCACTGTGCTCAGCCTACAGATCCTCCTTGCACGTGCAGTTTTCAACACAGAAGCAGCATATTGCTCTAAGTACAGTAAGTATAATATCTGCTTATCCTGACTGTTCTTCCCAGTGTTTACAGAAGAAACCTGCTTTCTCAGGGAGACACAAGATAGACAAACCCACCTGAAGTGTAAAAGCCACAGCGATGGCTGGGAATGAAGAGCAGTGGAATAAAATGGTGTTAAGCTGAACTACAAGCTAGGAAAAGGTACAAACCCTACTCAATTTCTGCTAAAAGAAGATGGATGTAACCACAGCACCGCACAAAAGTAACTGAATTTTGGAATATCTGCATTTTAGGAAATGACCATATTTCCTTTAGCACAATAGGTGTAGAAATGCAAAAAGAAGCTGTAGTCACAGAACAGAATAATGTATTATCAAATGGCTTGCTGACTCTTCGTACAAGTAGAATTGCTACTACAATACTAGAATAACTATTTTCAGCAGCAGAAGGTATGTACTATCTTACGGTAATTGGAGGCTAAAAGTTTGCAGACTTCTTTTAAAGGATATCTGAGATATCTAAATTGTTTCCTAAGCAACAATTCAAGATCCTACCAATGACTATGAGGAAGAATTTACCAAAGAGAAAACAGTAAGACCTTTCCATAGTTAAACAATTGATGGATTACTATTTAATGCTGTAGAATTTGCTCTGTAGCTGAAAATATTAAACATTCTGTTTTGAGGAGGAACAGACTGAATTCAAGAAGAAAGCTCTGGGTAAACACTCTCTACCAAAATGATAATTCAGCATTTCCACAGATACCAAGAAACATACAACTTAATTGCTTCTGCATCAGGTCCACTGATTCAGTAAATATTTTTGTATCCGCATTTCATACTCAATTTTCTGCTGAACAGCTTCAGGGTTTTGTTTGTTGGGAGTTTTTTGCTTGTTTTAGGTTTTCTGGTTGTTTGCTTTGTTGTGTGTTTTACAGCATCCAAAATCTGCACATTCCCTGCAGGACTATAGATGCCCATCAGCCAAATGGAGCCTTTTCTCTTCCGATCTTTGTGACAGAGTATGAGCAGAGTGAGTGAGTGGGTGTGTGTGTGTATGTGTGAGTTACAGACACGTGTACATATTTATATACCCACACAAAGGCATAATCACACATCCATGTGCATTTGTATGCAGATAGGAACTTGTATTCAGAAGTGAAATACAAGTGGCACTTCTGTAATTAACGATCAGTTTTCAAAAGTCTGTTGAGGATCTGAATACAGTCTTACTGGATCACAGATGGATGTGCTACACAGATTCACATTCCTCCTGAATGTTTTGATGAAAGATGTATCTTTCAAAATGGAGGCTCTGAACAAAGTATCCATTATTTCCATGTCTTAAAGTATAAATTTTTAAACTTTTTATCAAAATAAAATTCAGTATTTTAATTTTTATTCAAGATGACAAAAACTGGACCGAAATGCAACCAGTTGAAAAGCTGACCACTTTAGACATTATCTTGTTGGAAAATTTAAGTTAGTTTGTGCCACTCCAGGCCAGTAAAAACTTTTCTGTAGCAACTAGGAAACTTGAAAATGAAAAAATAAGAGCACCGTTCAAGCATCTGATCTTTAAAAGAATTCCAACACAGCAAGATCCCAACTAAATCAGCTGACTACACAGTGCCCCAGCAAGAGGCAAAACCCTGCTAGCAGACTAAAAGTCAGGATCATGCATTGCAGCAACAGTATGCAATGAACTTGATATATAAGTCATAAGGCATCTAAAGATAAATTTTGTATCTGAGCCTGGCTGCCTTGAAACCATTGGCAATTAGTACCCAAACCTGTAATTTTTGTATGCTTCTTGGACATGGTTTTCAAGGTGCCGTCTTGGGTGAAGCTGTGGACTAAGGAAGAAATAAAATACTCTCATGCAATCTTATTTTTATGGAAGACAATTAGAGAACAAGTTGCTGATTTCCCTGCAGCAATTTTTTCCATTTCCTGAAAGCAACGGCCTGTATAGGGATATGCTTATGATAACATGCCGTAAGATTTCAGCAGTTACATAGGATATCACAAGTTACAGCTTAGTACCTTCAAGGTCTGAAACAAGAGTTTTCCACTAATAGAATGACAAGAAGACTTATTACCTCCTAATGTAAAAGTTACACAAATCTTGCCCGCTGTCTAGAATGCCCCCAAAACAGATCCGGAGTTTGAAAAATCTTAAAGAATATTGGTAATAGATAAGTTTAGAATATGTTTTCCATACTTTAGGTTTGAGTTTTTATTGTTACAACATGTGCAACTAGGTTTTTCCAGTAAAATGGACCATGTAAACCAATGACATACTACTTACCACTGAAAGCACAAAATTGAGAAGAGCTGTCCCACTGTGGAAGAGGATTGTCACTAATGTTGTAACAGTAGTAAACAAGAGGCTCACATTGCGACTCATCACGATCCACAGAGACTCCAGGATCTGAAAAAGGAGGGAGAAGCGAAGACAAAGTCAGGCATTGCATGCTATTAATAAAGACAAAGAATTGCTCATGGAGTGATTAATCTCCATCAAGCCACACAAAGATAACTTTTTTTTAAAAAATCATCTTCCCTCACTCCTACACTGTAGCAGGTTCTATCAAGTGAAAATGTCTACTTTACCAAAGGTAAGTTTCTGTGTAGCTGACTACAAGGTTTTAGAACTTTTTTCCCAATATTCAAAATTATTTCATTATGTAAAATTGCAAAAAAACTAGATATGGTGACACTTGTTTATTACTACTAACATCGCTGTCAAGCAGATCTCGTCTTGGGAAAAAAAATCACCTTTTCAGAAGCAGAAAAGTTAAGACACAAAGAACAAGGAGTAACATCACAAGGTAGAAATAAATCTGGAGCTTCAAAACATATAATAAAATTACTACTTCAAAAATTTATTTTTAAAAGGTTTCATGGTAATAAATGCGTATTTACAACAATATCTGCAGAGAAATGCAAAAGTTGTCATTTTGAGCAGGGATGCATCTCTTAGTCAAGTAATTAGGAAAAATAAATCAAACAATATTAGACAACCTATTAAAATTTGTATTGGCTAGGGGAACCAATTGCTTATGGTTACATATAGTAAAGACTAGTTTTGATGCACCAAAAGGAGGCACATGGAGGCATCCTAAATGCAATGCACAGTAGTTTCCAACAAATATCTCATCCAGAAGGAATACAATAAGAATGTATTAGCCAAAGTGATTCTAATATATAAAAGAAGCAAGATCACAAACAAATCTTCTTTCAGATTAACTAATGTCACTGGAAAAACTGTAAAAGCTCTGACACAAAAGCCCTTCTCTAGGTTCAAATCTGTAAATGAAGACTTAAAAACTAGCAACTGTTAGTCTTGGTTTAACAAATAGCAGCTAGACTGAGTTAGAACAAAACTAACCAACCAAAAACCCCTAAAAGCAAAAAAACCATTCCCCAGTAGCCAGCATTTGTAGAGAAGATACAGGAGGGCACTCCTTTAGAAGTGAGTGAATCGTATCAAACAGAATTTACTGAGCATGAACTTGAGAGGGAGTAAGTGCTGGAGGAAATTACAGAGAATTACAACACAGACAAAACCTACTTAGTTCATGCTTCCTACTATTTAATGGGAATTATGAATGTTAAAGCTCATCTTTTGTACAGATTTTATTAGTCCCTATTGTGAATTCAAGTTAGGTTAGAAGTGAAGAGGACACTGCTGAAAAATGTTCACCCACTGGTACCTGTTCCTTTGCTTCTTCTATGGATTACAAATTCATTCTGGGGGTGAAAAGTGGTGTATGTTCAAGCAGGCCCCAGGTAACATTATTATGTGCCCATTATGTCATGAGAACTGTAAACAGACAGGACAGTGAATTCTGAGGGAATGGTTTGTAGATAAGCAAAGGCCTTCCAGTTGGTATTAGGTAAAGATAATGCTATCATTGCCAATAGCAGGTCTAAAGTTGTATGCAAGGTTCCCCTCACAGATATTTAAGCCTGTTACTAGAACTTGGTGGGTGAACAGGAGTTTGGTGCCACAGGTCTTCTGTTATAATGTGGAGTTTTATCACAAAACAGCAGCAAAGGCCTTGAAAATAGGGAAACAGGTTGAAAATAAAGGCCCCTGAAACAGGAGTAGTGCTTTGAGTAAGAAGGCATTGAAGATGCACAACCTTAAGAACTGGGAATACTGCTTTTCCTTCAAGAAAATGACGTAGGAACTAAGAAAGGAGGAAAAAACCCCAACAGGCAAACAATAGGACAAGTCACCTGTCATGACCTGGGAAAGTAATACTTCTCCCAAGTATCACAGCAGATAGACCAGGGCAGATGTCCAGAATAAAAACACCTTACAAAAAGACAAGCTCCTTAATTTGAGGGAAGATGATGTCTATTAGTACTAGCTTTCCATACCTAAGAGCGCTTGAGCCAGCTCATTTAGACTCCTGTGACCCAGACCATTAAGCACAGCCTCTACTGGTGCCAAATACACAGCACCATCATAATGGCATTTTATCCTCATAGCTCATGTAGGACATGATTGTTAAGGACTGACCACTTCGAATGCATAATGATAAAATTAGGAGACTGTAAAGCACACCATTAGCATGAAGCATGTTGTTAATGAAAATTGGGCTAGTGAAGTTTTGCTTTAAAGAGTTAAATTAGCCTGATTTAACAGTCTTCTAAATACTAATCACAGCAATAGTTAAGACCCTCATTTGTAACACATAAAGTGAGCTGACACAGGTGAGAGTACACGAAGGGCTTGCTCCATCTGCCTGAGGAGAGCACACAATTGGTGGGACTGTGAAAGTTTTCTCCAAAATAGGATGTTTCTCTGGTACAGGCAGGATTTATGGAACACTTTCTCTAGAAGCTTTAGCCGGCGGGCTGATAATTAGCAGTATACAACTGCAGGTAGATTGAATGTAGGCATCGGGTTGTTCAACTAACATCAGGAATGGCTCTCCTATAGCAACATCCTTGTTTGGTGGAGTCATTGATTGGGACTGTCAAACTAGTTATCACCAGCATCTGCTTCAGACTAAGTGCAGATAGTGACTTTCTGCAGTTTTGGTATGTCTTATGAAAGCAACTGCATCTTTTAGGACTTGTCTCCCACTACAGAATAATTCCTCTTTAAGCATATCTATCATTAGAATTTCAAGACACAAGCTTTTCATAGCTAGGGTGAGAAGACAGACATAGCAGACATTAATCATTACTGAATACAGTATCAGAATGTGCACAAATACTTCCCTACCACTCACAAAATCAAATTACGTGCAGCTGCACCTAAGAGTTCATAATTCTTTTTGATTCCCAGAGCCTACTGCAGCTGAGTAGATGAGCTCACCTACTATGCATAAAGAATTATTAACACGTTACGAGCTGAGTTCTCCAAAACATAACAAAGTGTGAACACTTATACAATAACGTTACATTATTTTTGGTTACTTTTTAATTATTATATAATTGAAAATCATATCTCTTTCCCCAAACCACTGCTCTGTAAGCAGCTGTAAGGAAAGAGTGTTTAAAAGAGCTCCAAAGCCGTACAGAATTCAGGACTCTGTGCTGTATCACCACCAGTTACTGTGACTTTCCAATCTATAACAGGCAAGAAAACAAAATTGCACACAATGTTCTCAGACATCTAGGGTGTCCTCTTGGCCACTTTTAAACTGGTCAACACCTGAAAATGAAGGTTAAAAGGCATTTGATCAAAACAGTTATTTACTGAGAACTCAAGCCAGCAAACTTCTGGAAGCCAGATAAATCTGTGTACCTAACTTGATTTTAAAGATCAACAGATGTATAAAGGGAATAAAACTGGATACAAGGATGTAAAAAAACCCCAACCCCATGCTAGTTGATATATTACTGAAAAATGGACTGAATTAGCTATAAACTTATGAGATTACTTGAGGAAATTACTGGAGCCAGAGAAAATATTAGGATATGTAGTAACTCAGTGAAATATTTGAGAAGCTGACTTGATTTAGAGCACACAGATCAGTCATGCTAAAGGCACGGAAAGAGAAACCTAACTAAGCTGAAACTCGCTGTACATCCCACTGGAAGGAAGGTCTTCTGTCTTCCTGCCTGGGACATCTCTGAACGAGATACCACCTGCTGGTGGAATGATGAGTATTCTTGTGCAAGAAGCCAAAAGATCAAATAAGAAGACGTTAGCAATGTCTCATGTAACATCAAGGGAGCTCTGAGTCATCATTCACAGATTTAGCCAGCAGCAGTTCACTTTCTTAATGCTACAAGCATACAAGAAAGGGAGAAAAAGGGTGTGAATGGAAAAGTAGATGAGTGAGGAAAGAATGAGTCTTTTTTATTTTTCAGAAATTAAATCTTAATAGTCCAGCTGTGTGCTGCCTATTTCATCCATCTGCTAAACTATCTTAGAGTGGAGCATGGGGTGCAAAATACAAGACATAAGTGACATCCACGCTTGCTCTCTCTGCAAAGAATGAGATGAAATAAACCACACTTCAGAAACACATCACTGATTATATCATACTGGTTTTTAACGCTACTGCTTCTGATACTGGAAAAAGGCAGCAGTGCTGTTAACACCAAAGCTTTTAGGAAAAAAACCAAACTGATTACTTGGAAAAGCTTATCTTCATATTAAATCTTCAGGCAATTTACATGTTTATATAGTAAATTACTTAAAAATAATTAACATCTGTCTACATCAAACTACAGCTAAGCATAACTGCTATAATGAACAGCCCATTTTGAGGGGGGGCACAGAATTCTTCCAAGCTCTACCTGATACTCAAAATTCTGAATTGATGCATGTTATTACAAATTAAATGAACACCAGCAATTCCCCAGCACACCTACATCAGTGATTTAATTACTTTCAATTCTAAAATGAAAATTTCTTCCACTACGGGAAAAGCCTGAAGTGAAACACTAGCATCTGTCTTCTTTTAATGTTTTTCTTACAGAAAATGCTCCTTCTCTTATTAAGGAGGAAGAATACTTCCTATGAGTTCCATCAATGGAAAAGAGCTTATCTGCTTGTGGCTGCAAAACGACACTGTCAAATAGCTGTATTTTTAGAAAAAACTGTCATCTGTTCTATTCTGAAATACTTCAGAAAGCTAAGGGGCTAGCAAGACAGTTATCTTTTGGTATACTCAATCTATCCATAAATATTTGTTACATGCAAGTAATGTAATCCTATGCATGTATTCTTTTCCAAAAGTGATGGAAATCTCAGAGTTGCATATCCGCTTCTTTACACACTTCTTTACAGCTATCCTGTTGTCTTTAAATTATCTATATGTTAAAAAACTGTCCAAGCAGCTTTGGGACTGTACTGTGTCTTTCTGTATTCTTAAGAATTGCAAGCTAGCATTGATTTCAAGTGTTCAACCTCACTCTCCCCTCCCCATAAACAACACACTCAAAAAAGGAAAAAAAAAAACAAATACAAACAACCCCCCCAAAAAAACCCCCAAACAAACAAACAAACAAAAAACAAAAAACAAACAAAAAAAAACCAAAAAAAAAAAAAAAAAAACCAGTTTGGGTTGGAAGGGACTTCAAAGATTATCTAGTCCAAATCTCCCTGCCATAGGCAGGGCCACCTCTTCTTAGACCAGGTTGCTCAAGCCCATATAAATCATCTAATCTGGTCTAAATCCCACCCAAAGTTTTGTAAAATATGAAAAAAGCAAACAAACAAAAAAACCCAAACCAAAGAATCTAAGCGAAAGGAAAATTAAACCCCCAGAACAGGCATTCCCAAAAGCATTCACATAATTTAAAATATGTGAATTTTCCTTCCCAATTTCCCTTCCCAATTCAGTATGCCATTCTGATAACCCATTGTTCCACTTCAAAACACCAGGAGAAAGATTTATGCTCTGATAAGAACACAAATCCTTAATACAATAAAGTTGCTTTGTATCTTAGGCTACATAAGAAACTTGCTTAAAAATACCAGACTTAAGCAAAAACTATTCTGATTTTTGTAATCTCCAAGTTTTAATGAACTAAACAAGCACAGAGATCATATTTTCATCAATTTTAATTTATTAGTGTGAGTAATACTTATGCAAAGCACTGTAGATGAGCCAGCCAGGAAAGAAAATGCTGCCCAGTAAGGATGTGAAATCAAGATTTAAAATTTTTACTAAGCTGACTGGTTTACAGTCTGTCATTAAGGACATGAGCACATGGAGAAAAAAGACAGGTGTTTCCCCACAGCTGATGAGTAATGAGTTCCTGGAAATAAACAGGAAAGCAACTCAATTGCTGGCACTTCTTGTCTTGAACTTCTAAAACAGATTTTAGAAGTAAAGCAAGCATGCTAGCTAGATGAAAGTTTTAATATTAATGTTTTTCATTCTTAAATATTTATTCTCTTTACACTTCTCTAGCCCACTTAGATTACTGAAGCACACTTTACATCATGGTTTTTGAGCACTGTGCAGCAATGCTGCAAATGACATGCTCTTATCATGTAGCTTCTCCTCCTTCTGTTCCTCTTGCCTAGAAGGAAACTCCACACTGATTTTAAATCATGATGTGCTGTGCATTTCCATAACTCTGCCTAAAGCATGCATGGCCAACTTTGAGAAAGTATTAAGAAATTTCATTACTAACTGAAAAAATGTTTACTGCAATAAAGTTTCTCTCAACTTTTTCTCGTCTCGCATCTTCTATGGTAAGAGCTGTCACAATTTAAGCAGCAGTTGGGGAAGGACAGAAAAAGCACACTTGCCTATCAGTCTAAACCAAGAACTGCCTGGAGGCAAATATCAGCTTTAATTGCATCCACAGATCTGCTATGATGCCAGTTAGGTATAAATAATAGTCTTCCAAAATTGAAGATACTTCTAGCTATGACAACAGCTCAAGTCAGAGATGAACTACACTGGGGATTGATTCTGTACAGTAAGCATTTTGGACTTAACATGATTTTTTAGTGAAACGCTTCAGTTTGGATTGCTCTCAATGCTTCCTCTTTTTCTCCTCATAAGGTGAAAGGTCCAGTGCACTTTATTCAGGAATTCACACTGTGTAAAATATTAGTTCTCCACAGAACTTTCATAAAAGAAGAGAGAAACAAGCTGCTTTTAACCCAACAAATAATAATTAGAGGCAAAAAAAAGATAACCCCCCCTCACTTGTATTGCTTGGTTTTGTTTTCACAACCTCTTAGTCAATAGCTTCTTCAGTTATAACCAAAACCAACTAGTTTCTTCTCCAAAAAGAAAAGACTATATCAAATAATGCATCGAAAATCAGCTTGCAGGTGACACAGGTAAAAATATGCCTCAGGAAGATGTCTGGGAAGCTGGTATCAAGGAAGATGCTGAAATCACAAGAGCATCTTTATCATAAACATTTTCTGTTTGTCTTACAGTTATATCTTAAATAGGCTTACAATAATTGCTTAGGTAATTGTAAGTAACACTAACAGTGTTTCCCTAATTTTCCATGCACTTGAATCTACAACCTTAGTGGTACTCCAAGGAGAAATTGCTATCAGTTAAAAATGAGACCAATTTCATACTAAGTGCAAAGAATACGTACTGAGAGAAACGTTTCGATGTTATCATGAACAAATGATGCAACATCTTGCCAGTCCAGAATATCTCCAAGCCAGCTGTTTTGACGGTTTATGTGCCACTTGTGTCCTTTGTGTCTTCCAGAATGTGTTACATTCTTAAAAAGAGACAACGAAAACAGACATGCAAATAAAATTTAGAGGTACGAGAAAGTCAAAAGCAAATGATTTAGACTGATGTTTTCTTAATGAGGAATAGATCCAACATGCACCTAATACTTAGAGCTGCTTTAACTGGCATCCCCAAAAATACCTGTAAGTACTCTGTACACAGGGAAAATTAAGATCTGACAGAAAACTGTAGTAATTGTCCCAGATAATTACATATCTGTAATACTGATACAACTCTGTTAAAAATTAACTTTACTGCTTGACTGATACAATGGTATCTATTTTGCTCTTAATGAAAGCACACAAGAAAGAGGTAATGATTTCAGTTATTGCCTACACAATTTACTGTTTGCAACTTACAAGTTTTCCCAGTATAGCCCATAAAGAAAAATGCAAGCTGAAGTCAAAGTAGTTTTCTCGCTATTAGTTTCTACCTCTCCACAGGCAGAGTTCAATCACAGAAAACCTAAAAGCTAAACTGGATGCATGGAGGATTTCTTCTGACTACACACCCTTGTAACTGCAACACAACAAGACAACAGGACATGGCCATAAAAACAACAGCTAATTCCTTAAGTGGCTCCTCCCTAACTATGAAGTTGCCTACTGCCCAGTGAACCATACCTGATTACCATCTTGAATGAGGCTACTTGACTCAGTCTGGGACTGTGACAAGTGTTTCAGAGAAGGATGCCAAAGTTCTCTGTAAGCAAGCTTGAGCAAACCCGCTGCCTGCAACATCCTAGTCTTTAATAGAAGGACATTTCTCAAATTCTTAATTCCGATTTTTATAACAAGCATTATACTAACTTGTTATATTATATTTACTTGTTAAAATCTTGTGCACTATTAGCCTTACCAGCCTGAATTCAAAATTACAGTATCTTTTCCACATATGGCAAGTAACATTCCAAGTGAGGTCCCTGCACTGGTTTATCTAAGCACATTTTGTTTCCTGCTTATTACCAATTCTCTCTAGATGCACTGTTACACTTCGTGATGCACAATTAGCAACCTTATTTAACAATCCACCTCAACACAAGGATCTTTCTTCTGAGCTGGCAATTTATTTAGAGCAGAAACATGAGTAGTCAAAAATCTCCCTCCAACAGGCCTTCTGTATTTGCAAGCTGTATAATGACCTATCATCTGTTCATCTAGTTCCATATCAAAACTGTACTTCTTTAATGCAGAGATCTTTTTGGAACTTCAGAGGTACTTTAAAAATAACTGCATAAAGAAAAGTGTTAATATAATCACAATTATTTAAATATATAGAAATATTTCAGGAGTATAATTTCTGGATTTGGTATTTCCATTGCACAATGGCTAATGAATTGCTTTTCCCTTTAAAAGACAAACAGCATTGGCAGCATAAAAATGATTTAATTCTTATGAACTTTTCAAGATACAGTGTACAGAACCCATTATAAGATGGCTAAAAAATGCATTGTAAGAAACTTAACAAGAGGACAATTACTCTCTCACAATTTCAAATTAATAAAAGTTACAGAAATCATGTAAGAAGACCAGTTTCCTTTTCCCAACACTTCAACAACACAAAATTTCAGCAGAAAGTGCCAAACTATGAAATACTTATCATAAAATATGAGAAAACAATAAATAAATGGCACACATAAAAATGCAACTACTTAAGTGTAAGACATAGCTCTGGCTGTACTCAAACCATGACTGTAGAATGATCTGTCTTACACACTTGAAATTTTTACCTTCCTTTTACCGACCTTTCCTCAGTGTTCCAACTTTCTGCTAATCCCTTCCTCAGAAGTGTATACTTAGCATAATTATCTGAGAATACTAAGTGACAGTTTATGTGAGTATCATTTAACTAAGTTACCCACCTTCACAAACCAAGAGTGGTAAAGTCTGTCCCAGAGTTCCAACACTTGTTTTTCAATCACAGCAGTGTTATTTACTTTTTCTCCTAAAATTTTATGGAGCTAAAACACATAAAAATCTTTTATTATACAGGACAAAATAAAGAAGGCATCTACTGAAGAACTTCAAGCTTGATCAATCACATATGAGTGCCTGTAAAGGCACATCTCAAACCTACATTATTAGAAAAAAATAGTACCAGTATGAAATACATACTTCAGACAACATGGTTCACAATAAAAACACTTAGTTAAAAAACATTCTGTTGCACTAAGGACTTCTCTCTGCACTGAAAAACCAATGCTGTCTCTAAAATGCTTAATCCAAAATACTTGATCAAATCTTTGGAGGAAATATTTAAAATAATTTGAGATGTGTGCTAGATATCAAAATATATAAATAAGAATCTTGGCAAATTCTTCTGAAGAAAGTTAGCTTAATTATATAAATTATGATTAAAAAAATATCCAGTGTACCACACCCAGCCCACACAGAAATTGAAATACAAGGGAGAGGGAATGGTGATGGTCACAATAGAAGTCTACACTGTCTGTAATATGACAGCTAAAGCCAGTTAAAAAAAATTACTCAATTTTATTTGATGCATTTTCACTGGGAATCATTAGAACAACAACAGATTCTTCATCTCTTAAAAATAAACTGCCCTCTGAACAGAAAACACTACTGAAATCACTCCCACTTTTCCTTCAAAACACACAAACCTGAGAGTAAAAACGACTAGATCTGTCAACAAAATAGTTAAACACATAGAAAAGAACTACTGACAAATATATTTTTATTTCTTTTTACTTTTATGAAATACAAGAAATGAAAAAAAAACCAACTGGAGTGTTCTAAGAGCTCACTCCTACCTTGTGTGTGATCCATTCTCGGCCATACTGGTACACATTGTTTGCTGCGGAATTGAGCGCCTTCTGAATGACCTGGGCTTCTGGGAGCCAGCTGGGGTTTTTTTTTTAAAGAAAGAAAACAAAGGTAACGACTGTATATTATACCCATTTCATTACACCCAAAATACATTGCAAATTAACATTCTGAAACAACAGCAAATCATTACAGTTAAATACATATAAACTTATTACAATTAGAATGTTTCCTTCTACATATCAAGGAATAGACTTTGCCATAAACAAAGCACAATTAAATCTAGGGCACATCATTGCATTAAAAATCCTCCGAGGTTCCTGAAACCTTAATTAAAATGGTATCTCAACTTTTTCAAAAGAGATCTTCTCTTCAATCTGTATTGTGTGCTCTTCACACGACATTCATTTTTTTTCCCTGGTGTTTTCTGAAAACACTGTATGAAGCAGTCTCCTCTAGCTACAACCACAACCTTCTGAATTACAAGTTGAATGTAAATTGTTAACACAGGTGCTATGAAAAAGCAATCAACTGAGAAAAGGTCCGGACATCACTTATTTCTAAGTCCTCACCAAACTACCCGCTTGTGAATTTCTTCAGGGACTCACATCACTTTCAAGCAATGTACCCTACTGAGTTGCCAGCACTTCACCACTGGTGAATACAGGGCACACAATCTCTGCTTTGCCTTTCTTTTTACATCTTCATTCAATGGCACTTGTTGGAGCCCTTCCAAAGCAAAATGAAAGCATTCAGGAAATAAAACTGCTATATTTGTTCACCTGACTGAAGATCAACAGGGAAGCTCTTCTGTCTGTATTACGCTTCAGAAATGTTCAGGACTGGAATTCCAAGACATTTCAGTCACTGACCTCTAAACATAGTACGAGCATCAAGCTCTAAAAGCTGGTAAAGCTTCATGGATTTGGTGAGAGGTACTCTTACTCTTAATGAATTAAAAAATGTTTGCACATTTGGATGCAAACCCTGGAAGTAAAAAGTTATGCTACAATTCTGCTAATTATTCAACTAGCACTCCAGTAGTTTCATTATTAGAATAAGCTTCCGACAGTAAAATTTCCATTTTCATTAGTCCTACTTATTTCCATCTTATGGCAAAACAGAAAGGTCAAACAACACAAGAGATGCCATGAAGGAATACAACCATTTAAAGTGCTTTCTGTTTACATGATTGTGATTATTGCAGCAGTGCTAAAGCATGTATTACTACAGTGGTTATTAACTATGTCCTTTTAATCCTGTTTTCAAAAAATTGTTTTGCACTTAAAATACAGCATGTGCTTTCTTTCAATCTTGTTAAACCACCATCACTCTTGTTTAGAATGTGCCCTTGAGAAAGTCAACCATTCTTATTCTGGAGAGAATTCTTTTTCCTGGCATTACATTGGTATCTCCCCTTTACCCAATATCTGTTTAGCTGAAGCAGAATGAAAGCCATCCCTTAAAATCACACCTTTCAGTCTCACCTATTCCCCCTCTGAGGTTCATGCAATCACTCCTCTGCTCACCAGTCTGCCCTCGTTTTTCTCCAGATGCATTTCTCTCAAAATCTTCTCTCTCCCTTAACATTCACCTTGGTGTTTACTTTAATCATTACACAGACTAAACCTTACAAACTTCCCACTGCACACACTATACCCATCTACTCTTAATAGGAATGCCCCTTCCCAACTGATTCATAACAAACTCTCTCCCATCCACCATTCTTTCCACCCTTGAACTCTTCTTCAGTTCACTCCAAAAACAGTCTTCAACTCCTATTCCTTCAAAGGCATTCTGCATCCATCACTTCACATTGAAAAAATAATTCAGCTCTATCCTGAAACCTTCAAGAGGGAGCATTCTTTGCCAGTACTTTTCTTTTAGAGGAAAAAGTGAAAAAATACTGATCTCTTTATTCTGTGCACTATTCAAGTTTCTTCTCCACAACAGTAGCTAGAGGATTTCATACAGCTGTCCTTCACCACCAATATCCAAACAGTCCTCAAATGAGATACCACACTGACAGTCTTCCTGTGTAATGCATAAACATCCCTGCTGTCTGACAGTTTAGCTTTTGCATCTGCCTTTGAGAGACACCCACATTTCCGTTCACCTAGGGGATTTTTTAAATTAAAAACTATGCATAAGAGCACCTGGAAGCCTGTCCATCCACCCTATACTATTCGCTTAACTTCAGCATTCTTACTTTGCCCATTCTGGGTGACTGGCTACTGTCTCATTGATCAAGCTGCTTGTGACTTGAATCATGTGAACACTCTCTTGATGTACCTAAATTAAAGACAGAGAGGAGAAATGTTATATAATGCAAACTACAAGTCTTCCTACATTCAGAAAGACATCTTTTTTGGGGGGGGAGAGAGGTGTTGCAAGGAAAAGGACAGGATGGGGGCAGTGACCAGTTTGTACATTTAAGAGTAATTCTTTCAGTGCAAACAACCCACTATGAGGAAAGAAATGTCATTAACCCAAGAAAAACCAGACAATACTATAATCATGAGTCTGTTTTGACAATTCTGGTCACTAGTAATAGCAAATGGAAATTTACACCTTATCACATCAGCGGAAAAAAATTTAACAATACAGCAGTGCGATCAGGGGAAGCACTAAAATACAAAGCACAGTTTCAGATACAGTTTTTTAAGCCATGGATCAAAGAAGCAGAGAAATTAATGAATACTTAGCTCTAACATGACCAGCAATGCTATGAAGCGGCTGACCAAATAAATTCCTCAGTAAGAATGATAAAAAATACATTTTATAAATATCTTAATAGTCCTTTTATTAATATAAGGAAGCTTTAGGCAGGAATGTTTGCATAACTTTTAAAGTTTTCAATTTTAATTACTCAACATTATATATGCCTATGTTTTGGAAAAAGGAGATTGACATCAGAACCCATTGATCTTTGTTCCATAACTGTATTCAAGTCAAATATTCAATCTCCATTGACCATTTCAAGTATGAACACAGCTCCATTAAGGAAAAAGGGAAAAAAAGTACATGAGTGACCTCTTCTGGTGACAAAAAAACCCACCAAATCCAACCATAAACCAAAAATCAATTTCAGAGAATATCTGATCATGAATCTCAGTACATTTAACCCAGAAAAGGATACCATGAGGTTATTACAGACAATTACACAAACAAATTGACAAAGACACCTTAAGCATTTTGCAAATATGTTTCTGATGCAAGGTAAATTAAATAGAAAAAATTATAAGTGGCTCTCCCGTTGACAGGGAAAGTGTTAAAAGGATGCAAAACAAATCTGTTCCTGTAATACATAAGCTAGTAACTGTTTTACTAGAATAAATTTTGTATTTCTAAATGTCTATATATTAGCCTTGTCATATGTGTAAAATACGCAGAAATACAAGAAGACATAAATATTGAGATTTTGATGTATTTTTGTATAATTTATAGTCTTGGAATGGTGACAAGCTCAACTACAGAGAAATTAGTTCCTAAACATCTTGACATTTTTTTAAAGCTATACAATGTAGTATAAATGTCAGTAACTTTCATCAGCAGTGAAAATGAGCTCTATGATTATATTTGTTAGCACACTGTACCTTTGCAGTAAGGAGCAGGGCTAGGAGTAGGGTTCCTATCACTAGCAAAAATATTATGAAAATGCTGATTATTTTATCTAGCATTTTCTCCAACCACACGATAATCTGTGCAGAAAAAAAAAAGAAAAACAAATTATAGCATATAAATCAATCTTCAATGAAAGCAATGCTATATGATATGCGACAGTATTGTTATTTTTATTTACAATCACAGTACAAAATCAGGCTCTAATCAAACAGCATTTATGCCCAAGCTTTGAAATGAACAATTAACAAGCGATGTTAGCATGATTAAAGTCATGACATGACATGTGATTTTGCAAAAAACATGTACACATTACCACACAACATGGCAAGCTCTCTGCAAAGCAAGCAATATTTCAACAGTTACTTACTCGACCTAGAGAAGTACCTAAAGAAGACATTTGTGTCAGCTAGAACCCAGAAATTTGTCTTTGTTTCTTGTCCTTCGGCAACTTGGAAACTTACAGATACTGTCTGCACAGTACTTCAAAGCTATCAAGGTATACTGTAAAGCACAACCATAACTTTCAGATTTGAATAGCTAAGAGCCATCTAAATGACAAATGAGGTATTTTTGCAAGTAATAAAATTTTTAAAGCTGCCTCATCACCTTCTGAAGGGAAATGGGACAGGTGGGGTTGTACATTATTGAATATCAGGCCAATTATTCAGCACCAGCTATTTCTATCCACTTCCAGACTTAGGATGCTCAGCATTAAGCACGCATCAGCTAAACAAACTGATAAAGGAAACAGGCACATTTGTTGTTCTGTCAGTTTAGAAAAAGGCCCATTCTATACATGTCCATAAGCAAATGGTCATACCATATTTGAGTAGAGAAATTCTGATAATGTCATTCAAAACAATGAAACTGCTCAGTCACATGACTTTGCAGAGTGCTCTGGAACAGTGCAAGCTGAGCGTCATCTCATACACAAATTGACTGTTTACATAAAAAGCTGTGAAAGCACATGCAAGTATGAACAAATACATTTTTCTAGCTCCTATGGTTCAAATACCAGGTCTAGTTCTACTCCATTTAGCATTACTACAGGAAAAAGCAACAGCGCAACTGTAAAATTTGTGACTTAAGAGAACTGAGGTCAAAGCCAGTGTGTAGTAAGTGAAAGCACTTTCAAGTACAAGTTATATATTCAATGATTAAACTAGTAACCTTTTAGTTAGAGATCTTATAAAACTACTAGTATGCATGCTGATGGTTTACATTAATTCTTTCTTCATTATTTGCCCTATCCCTACACAAGAAATTGACCCTGGAACAAAGAATTTCTCAGATTGCTGTGCAATGATTGAATTGGTCAACACTGAAGTTACATCTCCTATTTGAAAAATGTAAGGGGTTTTTTTGTGTGTGTGTTCATCCAGTAGCATCTGAGCAGTTAATGTACATCAAGTAATTATTTTTAAACTTCAAGTTTTTACAACCAGATCCTCATTTGATCTAAATTAGCACAAGGATTATATTCTGCATTTTAGAACTATTGTTCTAAATTATGACAAAAAATAAAAAAGTAATTAAAAGTAATAAGGTGTTGAGCCAGCAAGTTTTTGTAACAAAATACTGTAGAAAGGAACTCGGAGAACATGAGGGAATGTGAAAAATCTTTTGTCTTAGGTATTTTTAACAGTTTTCAGCATTGCTGAAGTATTTCAGCCATCAGAAATGCCTTGCCAGTGCTGGAGGGAGGTGTAGCAGTACTGCAGCTCTCTGGAAAACTCTGAGTAGCCCCTACATAGGGCATATATATGGCACATATAGGGGTTACCTCTTTGGAAATAAGACTGAAACAGGATTTGCTGTGCCCTTCCAAGCCTCACATACTTCTAACGATTATGCAAGAGAAGCAAGAAAGAAAAGTCCTTATTTAAAAGGACAGAAATCAAAAATATCACCAAAAAAACACCACTGGACGGGCAAGGGAAGAAAATTTTATAGCACGGACTTCAAAATTAAGTTATTACAAAGCTACCCCTGCCACTTCAGACAAAGTTCAAACTGCTATTTACTTTCTGCGTCAGAGATAAAAGAAATCTAGCAGTCCTACATATAGCAGCTTAATCAGATTCACTGAATCCATGTAATCGGAAGTACGGCCAGAAATTTCCAAAAATGCTAGCTTCAGTGAGTGAGTGAGGGGTATCCAATAAATGAAATTTCACTGGAGATGAGGCTGAATGCTTTAGATGTTTTGCCCTGTAGCAACTACCGGAAGGTCAAACTCCAAAAGACCAGGATGAGGTGGATTCAAATACGCCTGGGCTGCAGCACATGTAAATCCTGGATTACCTTTAATCTAGTTGGTAAAGTCATGGCAGCACTGATGATGCACTGGAACAGGCTGCAGCCTCAGCCATGCAAGCCCACCTTGTCTCTATTTACTTGGGCAGGTAGCCGAAGGAAGCTTGATGGAAGCCAGCTTGGGCAAGCCCACAGGTACTGCAATTACATCTCTCAACACAGACTTAAGGGGATCCAAGTTACATAAGTGGTACAGACATACCACAAGAGAAGACTGAATTGGACTCAGTATCGTAGAAGTAAAAGCAGATGGACAACCTTCACTTAAGGCTATATTCACTCCTTTTTTTTTGTTGTTTTTATTTTGCTATTTTAACTCACTTCCCCTACATAAACCCACAATACTTCCTTAGTAATCCCTCAGCTTTGCACACTCATGCCAAATAATGCATAGGTGCAGGGAAGCTACTCACTGCAGGGAAGCTGCTCTGTTAAATGCCTGTGTGGTTGTCCTTACCACCGAGTCAGCCAGACTTCACTCTTACCCCAGCCCTGCCAGACCTCCCTTTACACCCTTCCTGTAAACCATGGGCATGCACACAGAGACAAACATGTACTGACTAAATGCTCATTAGCCAAAGGTATTGAAGTTTTCCAAGCTTCATTATATATTCGGTTACATTCGGTTCCAAGCTTCTAGTCTAAAGGTTAGTCAACAGCGGAAAGCTGATGCTGCCACAACATCTGAAATTATGCAAAGGTAAAGGAAAGCCAGGCTCCTAAGCTACAGAAGGTCACGCTTGTAAAACCAAACTGAAATGTTACTGATTTGTGATAGACTGTCCACAAAAAACTATCCTTCATTGTCACAGTTCTGAAAGGAAAGGTTATCAAGGTTTTATTTAATTTAGCACACTTTAAAAAGGTTTTTTAAGATCGAGTTGCATTCTATTAGAAAGCTCTTCAATAATTTGCAAGTGCTGCCTCTTTCAACTTTTGGATGATGACACAAACCATATTACACTAAGCTGTAAGAGAACTACAGTCCATACTTAAAAATTAGAAATCCTACTATCTAGACAGGTTCTCCATGTTATGCAATATGATACATCATCTATGAATTAATATTTGCACGTGCACAGCCTTCAGAGCAGTAGTTTTTCTAGTATGTTTGATTTATTGCAGTACCCAAGCAGTGAAGCACACCTAGGCATCTACTTCATTTTCAATTAAATCTACACAAAATTACCAACAAGGACTTATATTTTTTGTCTGTAAACAGCTCCACTATTTATGAAGATTTTTTTCCAAAACGTTCCTTAGACTTGTCATTTCCCTTTAGTTCTGTTAATATTTGAAGATACCATCTCTGGTATCTTCATAATATCTGGTATTAATATCATCTGCAGAAAATAAGGGGAAGTCTGTAACCAGAACACATCCCAAGGTTATGCTGAAATAAGACAGCTAAGTAGTTAAGCTAGGAAAGGTGGAGAACAGTCTATGTGAGGTCTCAAGCCTACTTACACCAGTGTCCCTCCAACAACTGCAGCAGAATTTAGCAATTCCTTCTAAAGGCTCCTGACATAGACAATGTTATTAAAAACAAATTATGCTAACCTGACTGAATCTATTCTGTATTTTGGACTACATATACCATGAACAGGAATCAAAAAGCCAAGGTTTATCACTAGCAGTCATAATCAACCATCATTTCAAACTCTGCCATATCCACATGATTTTTAATTTCCTGCTGGCTTATCAGAAATTTATCTTGGTGTTCTCTGAAGTACTTCCCTTCAAAGAGAGGCAAAAAGGACAAAGGCACAGAAGGAATCACCTCTTAACTGCCACCAGTGTTCTGTATTACAGATCCCCTCCTTTCTTTGCCTCTGGTAGAGCATGACTTTTAATTTTTAAAAAAATCACCAAAACTCTACACACAACAAAATGAACCCACTGGTTGCACATTTTTTCACTTTTTTTTCCATCTTGACGAAAATATTACATCTATATGTTCATGCATAGAAATCAATACTGCATGTAATACTAAAGAACTTTAAGGATTTCTACCTATAAACTGTAAACAAATTGTTTTCAAACATAACTCCAAGAAACTAAAAAGCCACACTCTGTTAAGAAACTATATCCACAGGGTTTTGCCAAATAATGCGAATGTCTAAACTAAAAATAAAATCCAGACTTTTTAGCACTGAAAGCTATTACAGTGAAATTTTTTTTGCAACCTGCCAGTATTAAGGAAAAGAACCAGATCTACACACATGAATTTTCAGAGAAAATTAAAAATTCAGAGCCAGGAAAAAAGCAGTTGAGACTGAACTTTCTCTTGTGGCTCACGAAACTCAACTCTTCACCTGAACTCTGCTAACAAACCAATATCTAATAAACAAAATTATGACAGGTTATGGTTTCACATATTTCCTAATCACAAGTCACTCATATAAGACAAACATTTCAAAGTAGGGAAATAAAAATGTAATTTTATAACAGGAGAAATACAGTCAAGGGCAAAAGAACATTAAAAATGTCCATCTTAATGGACAATTATAACTGAATCATGAAGAAAGCAACCCTTTCCTCTTCTTCAAAAATCACACAAAGCCCACTCAACATACAACCATGTTCACTTAATAAATACTGAAGATCAAACTTTCTAATCATTGCATCTGCTCAGCCTAGAACTACATGTGTCACAATTAGCATTATTCCCCATCAGCCATCCACAGCAGATACAGCTGTGCAGCCCCACTTCCTTATTTACAAGTACCTTTTATATATATTTTATCACATACTAGATTTTCACCTGTAAACTCTGTGGTTTTTTGGTTGTTACATATGGTGCCTGCTATAGGCACCCCTCCCCAGCTCTGAGCTTGTCTGAAGCAATGCCACTGCACAAGTCCCAAGAGATGTCACTGCATTTAGCTGCTGTTCAGATTTCAGTCACACATGAAGCCAAATCAGTTTTAACTTCTAACTCTTAGGATGACAGTTTCTCAAACAACAATAGAAAAAATCTAGTTGGCTAAGATGAACCCTGGGAACTGGAAATAACATTCCTTACGATACACATCACACTTTTAAAAGCTGCACAATAGGAAAAAAATTAGCTATATACCAACTACTTAAAAATTCAGGGGTTTTTACTAGCCTTTCTCTTCCCTTCAGACTTGCTAAGATTCAGCTGTTCTGAGGCGATGCAAAGTCTCATTTTGTATATATTCACTCCTGGTACACTACATACAATGCCTGTGTACACAGGCTGACACTGCAGAAGTAAAAGGTTGACAGCACTCACTGAAGCCAGTCCAGGCACTACTTGCAAGCACTTACACTCACACTCAGCTTTACAACAGTGCTTCACACCCTCACCACTCCCATGTTAATTCAATTAACTGCTGCTTTCTCTGAGCAGAGAACAGCTCTCCAGACTGGGAAAGAACTGGTTTTGTTCGGTGTACAAGTGGGGACCAGGTGGAGATCAACTGTCCCTAAATAAAAGTGCCACTAAATCGAACTACTCTTTGAAAGGCTAAGGCAATACTCTGCTGTACAAAACATGCACATTCACTGGAGTAGAAGACAAGAGATCAGATAGAATTATATGACCTTCAGTAGCTTATACCAAGAGCTGGAAAAGAGGCATTTGAGAGAGAAATCTATGAAGCAAGGCATGTTAAGGAGTGTTCATGCTGCAAAATAAAAAAAGAAATTATAAAAAAATCAGACTCCCCAGAACCACAGAATCCATCAGTTGGAATCACATTTTTTCTGTTTATTTACCTTCTTATTAAGCCAGTGCCACAGCTTGTCAGTGGCAGGGGGAGATGGAAGAAAAGGGAAAAAAAGACAACACAGTGGAAAATTATTGAAAAATGCAGTAATAGGGGAAAAAAAGCAATGAGAGGCAGGCAAAGTCATTCACAGAATGAAAATGAAATTGTTCTAGACACAAAGGTAAATTGTAACAGGAAGAAAAGATCGTAACTTCTAATGCAAGAACCTGGGTTTTCCTATTAACATGCACTTTAGAAAAAAAGAGGGATATAACAAATATGAACAACTTTAATGGTATTAACAGAGCTATCAACACAATCTAGGCAATTCCAGTTTAATTATACTGAGAGCTACTATCAGATTTCAGAGCAGAACTTGTAAAAGTAGTCCACGAAGGGCACTTCAGCAAAACACCAAATCTTAACACGAGATACTTGTTTATGGCATTAATACTCCCATTCAGGCATTCAAATACTCCCATTCTCTACATTTCAAAACACTCCTATTATGTCAATTACTGTTGAACAAATTTTATATCTTTTTTGCTACCACATTCATATTAAAGCAATAAACACAACAACAAATTGTAGATCACATAAATGTATGGATTTCATGTCATTCAATCTCTTTGCACTTTGCAACATTCAATTTCTCCTTTTGCACTACAGTTATTTTTATTTATTGATACTCATCCACGTGCTAAAGTATATCCATTTTAGGATCTAGTTTATGCAGGACTACTCTTAATTCTAGCCATTAGTAATGAATTAGTAGCATAATCACAACAGTGAAGATCTTTAATGTTGTTATTCATCTGTGTTAGAGATTAAGATCGCATAAGTGTAGTTTATTTCTCCCTGAAAACAAGATCATTGAATTTTCAGTAAATCTAGCATGTTCACCAGTTGACAGAAATTATATTAGCTCCCAATGCAAACAAAAGGCAAGAATATTTCAACTTATAAAAATCTCATAACGTTGATCAAGTTAGAACAGAAGCAAGAAGCAGATTTACAAAGAAACATGAACATTAGGAAACATGAAAATAAAGTATGTCCACAAAGCACCCACTTTTACTAGCTTTTGTTATTCAAGGAAAGAGCCACAGTCATAGAAATCAATTACAAAGTTTCTAATGCCTCAAATGGACATTGTAGAATTTGTTTCTACTTTACCTCTTCACCTACGGAATAATATATCAGTGAAAAAAGGAAAAGTTGTTTTTGGATTTAAGGACATACTTTTAACTTTACTCCTGCACATCAAAACCCACTATCTGTACATGAGGTTCATTTTGGAAAAAGTGTAGATGTCATGGCAGTATTTCTCCACTTTGCAATTCCATACAAAATGCAACAAAAGACGCCTAAGATTTCAGCAGAATGTGAAAGGAAGTCACTTTTCTATCATTTCAGCCTCCAGGAACTGGATGATAAATACAGTAACTAGGAAATAACATTATATGTCAAAAATAACGGTATTTTTTGTTAATGTTTAAGACAATACCTGGGAGGCTCTACCTGCCTATTAGCTTACCAATAATGATGCTTAAGTAGTTCTACAAATATAATGAACCTACATTTGAAAATAGTCTACAACTTAATTCTAATCTTCAAGTAATCTAAAATTAATAAGGCTGTAGCCATTTTTCCAGTATTTTATTGGAAAACTATTAATCTACGATCTTACATGTCTGTGAAGTTATTTTCTACAATAACATAAGTACTGGCAGAGATTTTGCTTGTTTTTTGTGCTTGGTTAAACCAAGTGCTAAACTTAGCACCAGAAGAAATAAAAGTTGACTTTATCCAAAGTTCAAACAATGTAAAAAATCCACATATAAAATTCTAGTGCACTATACCTAGAAAAAGCATATAACAACTACCTGATTCACTTAAGTCCACCAGAAAGCATGCATGTAAAATATTAGTTCATTCCAATGAGTAAAGTAAAAGTCCAGTGCATGCAGCTGAGCCACTGCCAATGCTGCTGAACTCTCTGACAAATTCTAGAATCAAATTCCAGTCACCATACTGTAAGACAACAGTCTTCTTTAAAATAAAAAAATATCAGTAAAGCAAATTAATAATTCTTTACTGTTGATATTAAGTTTAAGATGATTTGGTGGCTGACAAGAGAAACTACCCTACTCTCACCTCCAGGAAGTCTCTCATATCTGAATGCTGTCTGTTGACTCTCCATGAGGCAAATGCACAGCCAAGGACTAAAGAACACAGTAATGACAACCTATTTTCATAGTCCATACTTCAAGGAGGCACAGACAGAGACTGACCTACTGCTTAGAAAAAAAATGAAAAGCAATGCCCTATTTTCTTTCCTCTTGACCAGAATTTCTCTTCATTTCAAATTTCTCTGCACTTCCAAAATAACCAGGGGTAAATGAACAGTGTGAAAGAAGCAGTTCTTTTCTTGATGGCTTTGTTTAAAAAACAGATATAATCAGTAAAGCTCAGATTTGCATGTGTAAGCAGTACTCACCCATTTCTCACAGTGGGTTATTTTCCAGACTATCTACACTAGCTTCTTAAAATTTGTTTGGGAGAAAGACATGCCACTCTAAGATATCCTCCTCAGTCTCACTACATTTCACTCAAATCTGGAACTATTTCCTAACTGGGCATACCACATTTTCCAGTCCAAGTAGTACCACTAAGTATTTGTATGAAACAGACCTTGTCAATGGCTTGTTGTATTTAGCTAAGAGCGTCAATACATCCTGATGCTAAGATTCAGTTTCCAATTAACTTAGCATACAAACAAAAAAACTAACCAGATTCATATTCCATGAAAAGAAACTACAAAAAAAAAAAAAAATTTAAACCTCTAATTGCAAAGGAAATGATCCCTCAGTCTTGGCTCCTCACACACACCTATAAAAGGTAAGCTGTAAAAATCTACTCCCCAAATTTCTATTTTGTGTTTGCATATTTTTACTCCCTCTTCAACAGCACCTACTGCAGCCAAAATGTCCAGTAAAATCCAACTTTAAAAAACTTGCAAGGATGTCATTTTCACTCCTTTTGTTTCCCTGTCCCTACAAAAAACTTAACTGCCAATATTCTGTGGCCTTGCTTCCCAAATTCTGAGATAGCATGCATCCGTCATTCTACAACAAACAGAATAAGCACAGCCAGTAGAACTTAGAAGATATGGAAGTATTAGTGTGATAAGCATTAGAAGACTACACATAATCCCAGCTACCCATGATAAATGGCAGCTGAAACAGAATTAGAATAGGCACAAATGAGGACAGCAGAATCATGCAGATTATCAAGTGTCCTTCTTGTAATGGCTGGGAGAGCTTAAATTACTTTAATACACAGAGCGCAGACTCAGGAGGAATACAGCTGTCATCTAAAAAATGGAGGGGCGAAGGGAGATGGAGAAATGAGTTGTGCCAACACTGTTCTTTAGCTTAGACAAAAACAACATGTAAATAAACTGACCTTAAGTACATTTAAGCTGAAGAACGAGAGGTTCTGCTGCACATTAATGCCCTACCTTCTTTAAGGAGAAAAGACTTGCTGGAATTAGGAAGGATACTGTATCATAGTTATGCAATACAAGGATACCAAACTTGACAACTCATGAAATAACAATACATTCAATATTGCATCTAGACAGTCTTCTTACTCACAGAACAAAACCTTTTTATGAAAAGCTTTGTATAATGTAAGCTTTTACCCCAACATGTTAGTAATTTCCACTAGCTTTGGAAAACCGCATTATTGGGTTCATAGCTGTATTTTGAAAGGCTTTTCCTTTTTCAAATTCTTCCCCAATGAACCCTGTGAAATCATTACCTTTTTCCTAGAGCCATTTTAATGCTTTTGTTGACCTTTTGTCATCCATTCACCGAATTAGATCCAGGCTTAAGCTCCTCCCTCTCCTGTAGGAATTCTGATCTGTAAACTGCGGACCAATCTGCCAGGGTACAGATGCTCTGACAAATGTACTTTACAGTGTTCAGCTCTTCAGTTATAGAAGCCCTAGATAATGGCTTTTTCTAGAGCAGAGAATACTTCAACAACACAGGTACAGAAAGTATATTCCTACACACTGCCATAGCTATTACAAACAAAATATCCATTTACACGAAAAGTTACAATTCTTAATGAAAGAAACTTTATAAATTTTATGGAGCTTTTCAACTCTGCAATTTGCAATGCAAATGGAGGCATGTTTTGAGTGAGGGAGAAGGGAGAGGAACACAGAAGCCCTATTCTATGGCATTTCACAAATACTTTATCCTACATATTTCTCCACTTACAGAGGGAAGACTCATTTCTGTACCACCATACTACTGCGTACAAACACTTTGCTTGCACACAGTATAAACAAATGTGTCTGAACTAACTTGGCCCTACTTACAGAATACAACAGTCTGCTTTTCATTAAATTTTCACATAAGAAGCAGGAACATCTTCTCCTTCAGACTACAGCTCATTAGGCTTAACTTCAAAATCTTTGTAAACAGGTAAAGTACTAAACCATGAGAAGTTTGCCTTACTTAGATAAGGAACCTTATAAGGCTCATTCAACATTTTAAAAGTGACTTCTGCCAAGGTTTGCATGCAACCATTTAACAAATTTAAATGTGTACTTAAGTGTGAATAGTGATAGAAGAGACATAATTTAAAATACACCATAAAACAGATATAGTTTCAAACAAAAGACATCCATTAGTGACAGACACTTATTTTAGAATTAAAGCATTTCAGAATATGGTGAACAGAGAATAAACCAAAGTGTCAAGTTGCTTAAGGAAGGAAGTAGAAATACCTTACTGTCAAGCTTTAGCATAACACTTCCAAGTCCTCTGATGGGCCGTGGAGCAAGAGCTTCCTGACGTTCCTTCACAAAATTTTCAACAAGTTGCCACCAACTTTTGCAGTGCTTTGCCATGAAGTTCAAAACTCCAAAATGAACCACGAATTTTTTAAGTGCCCAAACTGTAACCACAAGAAGGAAATTAAGTATCAGAGATTTCTGAGAAGCACCAAAAGACTACTTATCTGTTCTATTCTGGAAAACCTATGAAAAAGAAAGGAAAAGACTCTTGAGTTTTATTTCCCATTAGAAACCACTTTTGGAACTTTCCAGTGTTTTTGGTACTAATCTCCTCACTGGCTTTGCAGCTGTGCTTATCCACATGGAACTTAGATGACAGCAGAAGAAAGGTGCCTGCACACTACCCAGTAATGCAGCTAACAGACTTAAGCCTGGGAAAAGAAGGTGCCACTCCATGATTTTAGCACAATGAATTTCTTACATATTCACACATACACTATGCCAGATGACTCCACATAAAGTACCACAATCAGGACTTAACAGCACACTAGACATAAAATAAAATTTTCAGCCTAAATTCTGAAGCTTTAGGCCTTCTAAGCTGTTAAAAGATAGCTTTCCTTTAAGAACTGACAGCACATCATGCGTAATTTCACCGTAAAGTGGCATCCACTTAAATCTTTTATTGAAATACTACTGATAGATTTTGCTTTTAAACGTTAAAAAAAGCTATTTGAGTTTAGCATTTTATCTTGGCAACACAGGATATTGAACTCCCTATCATTATATGTAACTTAACTTTTAAAAAATCTTTTTTTTTTTTTTATTGTGACTATTCTCCAAACCAGATTCATTACTTACTGTCATACATCAGTTCCACAACCGTTAGCAGTACACCATTTCATCATCGAAAATTCACATCATGTTTCTACTTGGAGACGTGTAAAATGGCATACATAGCCAAAAAGGTTAACTTTTACTACCCACAGGGCATTTATCCAAGTTCCACAAGAACTTATTCTCTGCAAGCCACAGGTGTAATAGCTTATGTTCCTCTTCTTGTTTCAGAGAGCGAGTGCAACAATTTGCTGACATTTAGTTCACTTACCCTCTGGCACCACCACGTGGCAAATACGGGATTTATTCTCTTTAAGACACAGAATAATCCAGTAATTTCTCTAAGAAAATGAGTGGCAAACATACAAAAAAGGACAAATTCAGTGCGAGTGCCAGCACTGAATTTAAAGGCTGAAGTTTTGTATGGGGAAATGCAGCCCATGGTCAATACACAAACTGCTGCTCAGCAAAGCCAAGCAAGCTTGCATTTTAAAAGGTGAATAATATATGTCAAATGGCATTCTAACTTTCCATTATTATTTAAGAATAAGTGTTTAAACAATATCTTCTGAAATAACTGAGTTTACACTCATTGCAAAGGTGGTGTCAGGAAGTGCTGAAGTCAATCAAACAGCTGTAATTATATTAGATTAAAAAGAGACAAGAGAGAGAAAAAGCTAAAGGACTCTTATTAGAAAGCAGCAAACAAAACAAGAAAAGGCTGCATAATAACAATTTCCAAACATCTCCACGAAGCAGAAAATTACCTGAAGACAATAAAAATTTTAAAAAAACTAAAAAACAGGATACAAAAGAACAAGCAAGGAAGCAAATGAAAGACCTTAAAAAGAGACAATACCAGGATTTCCAGGCTCACATCACCGAACAAAATGCTCCAAGTGTTCCACAACGTGGTTCATTGCTTAGCTTTTCAATTCACTGCAGCTCTTTCACCTTTTCATTTTATGGTATAGTTATGGTATCATTTTTCCACCCTCTACGCTATGCAATTTTAAAAGACCATTTCATTTCAATTGAAGTACAAATGCATTCGAAGAAAAATCTTAATGGTATCAAGATATTTCTAATAATCTAAATGTTGCTTTGTATAAGTCCTGTTTAGCAATATAAGGAACTCCAGTGAAATTAACACCTTTCTATTTAAGGTTTTGGGGAGTTGGGGGGGGTTTTAACGTACTGGAAGTATCCCCTTTAAGGTTTCAGAAGTGCCTCAAGTTATTAGTCTCCTTAAACTTGAACAGTTGCAAGGAAACTTGCTTTATTAGCCTATTTTCCTAATATTTTTACTATTAGCTCTCTTTTAGATATCCAGATTATCACCACTCACCTTCTGACATTTAATGTAATCCACTATTCTAAATTCGGCTCTGTTCATCATTATACTGCCTATTTGTAATATTTTTGTGATGATTCAGTTATACGCCACGAAAAAGCACTTAATGGCCCAGTGTCACTGCTAAGGTAACAAGTCACAAATATTCCCGGAAGCAATTTCTCTTTTGGCATGAGTTTATTGTTTGGGTAGTTATTTTAGACCTAATGACTGTCAGGAGCAGTATTCATCTGTTTCATTTATAGATGTGCATTTTAATGTAGATTTGTGTGGCTCAAGCTTAAAACCATTCACTGCCTTCTGTCTAACTGCAGAACTCCCACGCAAGTAGGCACTTCTGAACAATGGTTAAGTTAGTCCTTGACTTTTCAATGAACTAGCCACATAAGCTCTGCTTCTAATAAGCCTAAAATTTATTTTCCAATTCCTTTTCCACTTGTGATTGCCATTTCCCATGATGCCCGAAACTGGGATGTTTCTCCCTGGAATGAAACAAAGGTCAAACCCCTCTCTGCTCTTACCCTGCATTCAGCTATTTATGTCTTGTCATCACATTACCCTTTAGCTGCTGCTGCAGTGCCACAGCCAAAGGTGCAGCTGTTCTTTTCTCCATGCCTCGAAGTTCATGGCCCTTCAAATCTGCAAGTATGACCCCAAGTCACAATTTCCAGATGGACAATTCGATAGTTTACAGTAGCTTTGTGTATTGCGTGTAAATCTCAAGGTTTTGGTAGCAGGGGCCTCTGGGGCAGCCTCCATGGGAAGAGACCAGGCATTGTCTCGTGCCAGACACATTTCCAGGGGGCTCCACAACACATCCATGAGAGGCCAAAGCCAAGCCCACCAGGCACAGGCGTGGTGCTTCAGTGAAAATATAGCTAAGAAACTGCAGAAACCACTAGGCAGGGAGAAGAGGAAGGAACACAGAGAGCAAGTGACTAGAGAGGAAGAAGGAGCAGAGGGATGAACAGAGGTAATTAAAAGGCCAGGGAAGAAGTGCTCCACAGTGGAGTGCACACACCACTCAGAGGGATTTGGCCTATGGAGGATCCATGCTGGAGCAGGTACATCTCTTGAAGGGACTGCAGCCTAGGGATAAGGAGAATCCCGAGCCCACACCTCCCTACAGGGAATGCAGCTTATGGATAAGCCCACATTAGAAGACTGAAAGAGTGATTGGTTTTGTGGATACTTGGCCACTAGCTGGGGCCAACTCACCACACTTAGAAAAAAACAAAATAGCTACATTTAAGTGTCAAATGCATTTTAAAATGCTAAAAACTAGCATTTTAAGTGAAGCTTAGAGAAAATCCAAGCAAACTAGGAATTCACTTTGTTTACAGCAGGGGGATGAGAAGAAATGCCTTCCAATTCACAGCAGCTCACACTTACTCCTAGAATTCCCATCTTCCCTTTTCACTTCCCCAAAACAGTATTGGAAAAAGTGGCATCCAGTTTTAAAATAATATCTTTCAACAGCTATCATAACTACTCCAATTCTTGCTTGATATATAGGAGAACAGATGCATGTGGACGTGAAGCAACAAAGCTAATTAACCTCAGAGCTAAAATTGGAAGCAAATTTATCGTGTGACTTGTCCACAGAGCATAGCAACCCATTTTTTAGAGAAATTAAAAGTTAACATGAGTTCTACTTTACTACTGAATAACAGCTAAAATATTCTTCATTTATAGGTGCAAAAATATGAAACAATTGACATCAAGAGGAAGACAAACTAACTGCTCTAAACCAGAAGTATTCTTACTGTGTAAGGTATAGCACTACATTATTTCAGGTAACTACAACAGTCAATAGGCAAAGCAATTTAACAGAGTTGTCCACTACATGGTAAGAGAGAGTGCACATGAATCTTCCTTTTTGAAGCTACAATTCATCTTATCTTAACAAGTCTTGAAAAAGTTTTTATTTAAAACTCACACAAGCCTACAAGCCTTTCCTCCTATTTTATTTAACATGATGCCAAACATTTCCAGTAATTGGATTATTACCTGCAAAAGGCACTGGCAATAGCTGCACAATCCAAAAATTTAGCCAGATCTGAACAATGACAATGGCCCACACAAGAGTAACAAAGTAAATATCACTAGTTTTCTTTTTCCTGAGAAAAGATCCAATCTCAGGTCTTTGTCTGTTCCCGGAAGATGATGAAGAGGAGGTGAAAGATGATGAAGCACGTGGAGGTGGAGGCTGATCACCTTCTGCTGCTGCTCCTAAAACAAACACACGCAAACAGAGAAGTGGAAATTATCACATCAATATTCGCCACCAGATAAAATATGTTCCCTATTCCCAAATTACCTTTTTTTCTTTTTTAGAAGGTGGGGGTGAAAGGAAGGACAGCAGCAGAAGGCTGTGTTTTTGTTGTTCATTTTGGGGTTGGGGTTTTTTTGTAATTTCCCTAAAAGCCTGAGACAGCCTAGGCATCAATCTGCATTTCGTAAAGCTAGAAAAGCGCTGTATGAGCTCTCCCACATTCTCCAACACCATGCCAAGCAGTGCTGAGAGGAAGAGAGAAAAAAAGTTGCTACAGCTTCTAAGAGGCCTCCTGTCACTACAGGTAAATTACACCAAATATATTTTATCAAAGAACCACAAAACCATGAAAAACACAAAATATAATTAACTTCTAAAAGAAATCTGAAATCTTAAAATATAGCTTTAATTTCCCTATACCTCAAGTACTAAAAAAGGAATCTCAGATATGGTCAAAGCTCATTTAAATACAACAAAAAATACAGAGTATACACTGAAGAGAAAGTTTGTATCTTACAACTGTCTTACTACTACTTTTCCAGAACATTCCCAACACAAACAGAGCACTCACATTGTCATCCTAAATTCCTTGCTTGTTTAATAAACATTAGTAACATCAAGCCCAAATTAGTGGATAACAGATTTTGTCAGTTTCTCACTCATAAGTTAGCAAACAAGAAATTAAATTAAAAAATGTAAGCTCATGTGTTAAAGACCCTATACATAAACAATAAACAGTCTTTTCATGCAAAAATATTATGTTCAAATTAAAGTTCTTGGATACAGAACATGGCAATTTATTTATTTAATCTTTCAGTTGCTGGATGACACCAAATCCATCTTCAGCCACTCTACGTAAAATCTCTCCCAGAGAACACCAGTATTAACTTTTACTGAGGCTCTGTGCTGGTGCCTAAATGCACACATTTCCCACACACCACGCCTCTTTTGCTGCATAAATCTGCACTGGTGTTCTATAGGTAAGTGGAACTACTTTTACAGCTGATGAACACATCCCTCACCACACTAATACCATAATGCAAATCGATTGATTCACCCAGCTGGGATTGACACTGGGATGATGACAGAAACATCAGCTGGTTCCTGGGTATGTATTTGGGGGACCTTTGGAATATTCACAAAGGAATTATGGCACACAACCTGAAAGAAGGAATTCTGCAAGCAGCTAAGAACAGCAGAAGCTTCAGGGGGGGAGGTTCTTGGCAAATCAGTGTGTATCTCAATGGGATGATGGCCAGCCCTACTATACAAACCACATTTTGGAGAATAAGACAATTAACACAATTTTTCAAAAAGGGAGAGAAAGAGTTACCTGTAAACAGCAACTTTCCTAAAAAGACAAAGTGTTTTTGTCACATAGAAGAGGGTCAATGATTCACCTGTACTTCTCAATCTGTATTTAATAAAGCAGAAGAGTACTAATAGAAAAAAATGAACGCACTAAAAGAACGCAAATTTGAAAGCAGTATACCCATAATTAAGAATTCTCTCCAATCAATTCATTCAACACATCTTACTGTTTTGCTCCAAAATTAATACAATCAACATAAGAAGTAACAATTCAACTAGCAGAAATTCAAATATTTATCAAACAGAAAGAAGCGCTAAAAGCCAAAACAGAATAATAAGTCTATGCCTTAGACTTGAAGATTAAAATCATTCAACATTTTTTGCCCAGTACTCCTTAGTAGAGTCATCTTTATGAAATGAAAAAGTACATTCCTTCTTTTTGTGAAGAAAAATTTGATTGACTTATTTTTGCAATGAAGAAAGCTTTAATTAAATAATAGCAACAGTAATGTTAAGAGCACTATCAATTAAACAGCCTTATTTCTTACAGTTTCCCTGTGAGCAGACTGTGCACAGATGCAGAACAGATGGGAAAGACCTGAGGGGCTAAAAAAGGAAAAAGGAAAAAAGGAAAAGAAAATTAAAAAAGGAAAATAAAGGTTAAAACACCTAGGGGATCCAAAGCCAAGAAAGCTTTTTCAGAATGCAGTTCTGCAGCACTTTTAGCAAAACTAACTTGTCACTCCCTATGACCCAGGATTCTCCCCATGACAAACACAGGCCTGCATCAGAACTGCCATTCAGATGACTCTCATAAGGCAGTTCACAAAGCTGATCCATCCGGAACACTACCGAAGTGTGCAAATGAACAAAGTCACCTTCCACTGGCAAGATTTGCTCTGCAAACCAAGGCATGAGTGCCTTGTCAACACGAATAGGAAAAAAAGAAGGGTCAGTACAGTGATTTTGAGAAACTTCAGGTACTGCAAAATCCCATTTAGTGCGCTTCATGGTATTTTGAGAGATGGAAACTGAAAAACACCTTTCTGTCTCCCAACTAATGAAAGTATGACAGCCTAAACAGCTAGCACAATACTCAGTAAAGAATTCTAGCAAAATCAGAATGTATGGTACTTCTCTGAGCAACAACAAAAAAATCAAATTTTCCAGGCTGTCTTATTAAGACCCATTCTTTTCATTACACAATATGTTCTCTGTTATGTCAATCTTTTGCTGTCACAGAATTTTGAATTATTCTCCTCCCCAGGGAGAAGAAAAAGAACAGTAACATAAACAGAAAGGCAAGCATCTGTATCTCTGTGGAGGGCATCAGTTAGGAAAACAGTGGTTTTAATATTAACGAAGTAGTCTTCAGAACAACAGGAAGCAGGTACCTCCTCATGAAGAAGCACATATTTCCACAATTTCAACAGAAAAATATTTCTTATGCTTTTTTCTAAGAAAACAAAGAAGTGAGGATAAAAGGGAGCCTAAGAGTCATGACTACATTTAAGGATTTCCGTATCTATCATATCCATAGCAAACAAGACAATAGAATCTTGCCCACAAAGTACTGCAGTGGTATCTGCTTCAGAAATTGCAGACTTCTTTTTTTATACACTGGAAACTCTTGGAAGACCAGGAAGGAGCACTTAGACCACATGAACTGCTATCATTAAACTCCTCACCCCCAGTACTAAATACCAGTATTCAACAATAGAATATGGAAAAACCTGAGTGTTCAGAAAAAATATAAAATGGAAAAAGCTGATATCCCCTCATGGTCTTTTAATAAACAAATTAAAGCCTGATTGTTCTGTAAGGGATTTAATACAGTATAAGGAAAACACAAAAAATTGTAGGTTCTTAAGCCTGTAGGTAAAATCTTTTGCTGTACAACAATAATGTTTCATCACCGCTCACAAAAGATCCAACCCAAAGATGGACAAAATTGTACTTAATATATTGCAGGGCAGAATACTAATTTTTACCAGATTGTTGGAAAATTATTTTAACTATTGTTAGGAGTTAAAGAAAACTCCATATTTGACCTTTTTCTGCTGTGAAGGAAAACAACAGCAGAATTCACAAGACAAAAAACCCTCATGTCATTTACTGTTTCAAGAAAATAAATCAAAAAACCATAAAAGACATACAAAAGACACCTTTGAAAAAATCCTGTAGTTTTCTCTTCTTGAAAACAGAAGGAAAACTGTCTTGAAGAAGCGAAAAAATAAGAACTGGAAAGTTAAAAAAATAGCAACAAAAGAACACAATCACTTACATAACCCATCTGTGGGCATCTGTTGCTTTTCCAGATTTCAAAATTCAGTTTTAAAAACAAAAAAACAAAACTCATTTCCAAAATTAAAGATTAGACACAGAAATACAGAAGAGCTGTCACTATGATGCTCTGATCTCAAATTTGAGCCCGTAATTCTATAGGCTTTTATATTTATATTGATGATAGCCATGTAAGACGTAGAAAAAAAGATAAGAGTAAGTTGTCTAAAGCTGCCTTTTTTAGATTTAAAAATTAAATTTTGGAAGTTCCCATTCTATCAAACTGAATGATCTGTTTGGTCTACTTGCAGGAAATGGATGAAAGTTTTCAATTTCCAGAGATCTCAATACTAGCTTAATTTTCTAGTATGGCGCTCCATCAAAGATCTACCCAAAAAAATGATGGTAAGGCTCAAAAGCAGTGATGGACATCTAAACACTTTCTTTGAACTCTTTAAAGCCTGTTGTGTTATTGCAAGTGAAAGTATCATGTGACTCAAGCTATAAAGTTAAGTAAACTCACAATAGGAAGGACTTTAAACATGCCATAGTTAAAGTTGTTTCTTTTTCTCACTGCAATGTACACAAAAATTCCTCCAGTCTGTCTGTACCTGATCCAGAAATCCAGATATAACATGTAACTGCCAACAAATCAAAATGCTAGAAAAACAAAAAAATGAGTAATGAAGAACAGGAAAAAAAAAATCACATCTTCATTCTAAAAAAACCCAAACCCATAATAAATCCTTCTTGTCAGGCCTTCAAAATGTACAGACAGCCACATAAACGATCCTTTGCAAGACAGCTTTTAAACTAGCATGTTCTTGAACAGGTAAACCTGATTCACAATTTGGACACTATTTGGGACAGAATGAAGAGGTTCTGGACTATTTTGAAATTTGTTCTGAATTCCCTCCAGTTTCATGCCTTTAGAGCAAATTCAAATGTTTCTTACAGAGTATTCAGTCACCTGAGGGTTGGGAGGAACGTTCATTATTGGACTCATCTTCTGTCATTGAAATTGCCATGGCAATTGTTGAAGCAGCAATGGAAATCATCTGACCGGGAAGCTCCGCCCCTGTAAAATATAGCCAACGTTATGTAAATAACAAAAAGCTTAAGTCTTATAATGTTTTACTTGCTGTTAGATATCCACTGGAGCTGTCAGGCAACAGAAATTATATGCATAGACACTGTTAGTTTCTAGTATGTATTATATGTAGTCAATACAGGAATGAGTGCTATTAATTTTTGTATTACAATACAGCTGCAGCCAAAACTCAAAACCAGTTATTTGCTTACTGCTTTTCTTGCTAATGAACTGCTACCAATCAAGACATTCATGGTTGCTGGCAGTCTGATTATTAAAAAAATTTTTATACCAGTTAATCAACTTTACTAACCAACTAAAACAGCAAGACAGGAATAAAGTCTCCTTCATCAGGAAGATCTGATGCCTTTGCTTTTTTCAAAACTGACTTGCAACAGGAAAAACCTATTCTTCTCAAAGTCTAAACATAAAACATATTTTAAGAAACTATTTAAAAATGAATGACTGGATATAAGAAACTTGCTGGATGGAGCTGTCTCAGTTTCTCTGAGAAACTCAGTATTAGAGGAGCTACTAAAACCACATTTCTCATTTCTTTCAAAATTAACCTCTAATTTCAAATGTCCTCGGCTACCTTCAAGCCTGGAACTACACATTGAAATCTATGAACTCAAGGGATTTGGCTTACTAATGAGTTTCTACCACAGAAAAGAAACATCAGTCCACTGCAATCGTTTTCTGTAAAGAATCCAAGATTCACTTCAGCATGAGTAAATCACTTTGAAACACACTAAACATCCTGCAGTAAATTCTTGCAATCCATACACTATTGAATTTACAGGGATACAGTCCAGATTATTTCACATTACTTAACTGAATTTTTGCATCCAACAATAAAAGAAACAGTGACTTCTTACCAGAAGACTCCTTTCCATTGTGCTGGTCATGCAACATGCCTACTGTCATCAAAACAACTATAACCAGAAAAACAGGAATTCTCCAGGAACCTGCCACAGAAGCTGAAAGATACAGTGTTGGGATTTTTTTTCTTTACAAGAAAAATTACACCATTAATAAACTCTACATTTAGCAAAACCAATAAAGGCAGCACATCAATCAAAAAACAAGCAAGTCATAAAAGAAACAGGCTTTCTACACTAAGAAAAAGGAAGAATAGAAAACACACATGAATTAGTTTCACAATGAACAAACCAAGTTGTTACTGTTCCTAACTTCAGTGACTTTATGTTGACATGGAGAGCAATTTAAAAAACAACATTCAAAATCTCATGAAAATACACACAAAATTAAAACATTTTAGATAGCAAAGTTGTGTTCCCCCCAAAAATGTGCATTTTATGTTAGATCTCCACAGAACAGGATTTTTCTTGGATTTTGGCTATTCAGCCTGTACTTACAGGAAATACAAGATTCAAAATTTAAGTAAATGCAAAGTCACTATATATTCCTCAAAACCCCAGGGAAGCATCCCCACATGGTCAGAACAACCCTTGAAACCTGCTGCTAATGTTAAGTAAATCATCAAGTACACTGTGAAACCTTCTATCATGCTAGTCATCTATTAACTGATACTTCCACTATAAACTCTGATATGAGAACATAAGATGATAATCTATTATATTAAATGTGTAACATAAGTCTAAATGATCACTATAATCTTATATTTGTATTAACAGATTATGTAGATTACTGGCAAATGTATTTTATATTGTTGATATAATCCTGACATGCTTGTTGACTACTGACAGAATTTTTTTTTCCTTCTATTACTACTATTAAATGCATTTTACAGCTTCAGCCTTAGTTAATGGTAGGCTTTCAATAAAATATTATCACAAGTGAAAATCAAAAGCCAGCCGCATGTGACCCCAGTCTTTCCAAGTACCTGGTCTGGGAACCAAATAAGGGAAAACCATGGGAAGTACAAACTAGGTATGAGGAGCAGAAGACATGTTGCTCAGCATCTTGATGCCTTCCCATTTCCTATTCCAGTGCTCCCTTCTGGACACATGCAGCCAGAATTACTGAGCAGACAAAACAGTTTGGATTTCAGCTAAGACTCCATTTTACAGATTTAGAAGAGCAAGTGAGGAGCTTTGTTGACAGAACTCTCAGTTATCAGAATAACTTCTTGTTACTCACCTAAGTGAAAGAGCAGCATAATCCAGACAGGAACAGAGACTGCTTTTAAGTAGCGTTCAGTGCTTATGTTCCACTTGAATGAAACCATCAGCAGGTAACCAACTACCAAAGTCCATATCTTTAAGAAAAAGATATACACAGGTATGTATACATACATCAAAACAGAGCTCTACTTTACTCACATATGTGTGTACACACATGCACACATCCGTAGCTGCCATAGAAATAGAACTAAAGACAGCTTCTAAGTCTTTAAGAAGCCCACATTTCAATTAATTACAGGAATTCAGCAGCAGCACCTATGTGGCCACAGGGAGACAGAGCTGGCCAGAACAGCAGCACTCATTCCAGCATGGAGCAGTTTGCCAGCTCCTGTGTTCCAGTCCAAAGAGACAAAAGAGGCCTTAAGCCAAAGAAGCCATTCGGAAGCACAACAAATACTGCAGTTCCTCAGTGGTGTTGATCCATGAAACAGAGATGCCTTTATAAGATGCGTGACATGTAATTTTTTACACATGTAACTGAAAAAACCAAGGAGACAGGAAGATGTCAGTGACAACTTCGGTTTGCTGCTTCTAACTGCCTTCTACAACTCTGCTCATCAGATAAATCACAATACAGATTTGTAATTAAGACTCTTGAGAGGATGAATTTGAGCTAGAAAATACTGAAAAAAAAGAAGAAGGAAGTAGAAACCAGAAGGGGCAACAGGAGGTGAGAAGTTGCTACTCAGGAGAAGATGTGAAATAAAAGTACGAAAACTTGCAAAAATTAAAGCTCAGTGCTGCATTCTTAAAATAAATAACTAAAGACATTTCTGGCTCAAATTCAATGAACATTCCCTATCCATTACCAGTTAAGTACACCTTCAAATTTATATTTATAAATCCATAAATCCCAATGAAGTTTTAACAGTACTTCTATGAAGAACATTTGCTGAATAAGACATCACTGTAAGAAGAAAGAATGCACAGGCAGAGACACGGAACAAGTGATCAGGCAGAACACATCAGAATAGTTCTCACCTCTTTACTCTGTACTGTAAAACTCATGCTGAAGAGGCAACAGTCCCTGTGAAAAGCAGGTTTGTGTGACCACTGCCATGTGTAACTGCTGGAGAGGAATCTTAGGTGCACTGAATTGAGCAGACAAGCAGTGAGTGATGGTCCCTGATAACTTCAGGGGGAACGATCGCATATGCAAGGTAATTTAAAAGCACTTAAGGTATGTGAACAAAGCTATACCCTTTGCACACTAATACTTCTCATCTAAGCAGATCACTCCAACTTTTTACTTATCTCTAGTTTTGCATTAACAGAGCTGCACAATGCTTATGGCAAAGTGTGGACTCAAACGTCTAAAACTAACACAACCCATGGACATCAAGACTAAAGTCACAAAGAAAGAAAAATTGTTACCAGAAACACACAGTAGCACTCCTTTAACAGCACATAAGTTTGAAACATAAATTCACTCATAAGGCACTTTACTGCACAGGTGCAATTGCAAGAGATAACTCATCACAAAGATAGTATCCTACTCCCTAGCATCAGCCACACAGCATCATTGTATGACAAATGTTCCAGTTCAAAGCTGATTTTCTCTTCAGCTTTTAAATTTATTGATAAATTACAATCAGGAGACTCAGTACATTCAGTAATTTAAACTTTCTGTTTAAAAACAAATCAAAAGTAGGAGGGTAACAAAGTATAGGCCTATGATTAACAGTCAACAAAGCAAAGCACACTGCACTGCTTTTCGCCACGCATGTAGCAGAACATTATAGGGTTTAGGTATTTAACTTTTTTTTTTGTGTTGTAAGTTAAAATAATTAATCAGTTCTCATTTCCAAAAGCTTGGCAAATGACCCAAGCAAAAGTACTGCCTATTTCTATTGAACAGAGAGAAAGAGCTTACTTTAAAATAAACCAAGTCACCCTATTTCAGAGATCAAGCAATAACCTTTCTGAAGTCCTATAAAAAGAGCAATGTAGTCAACTGACTGGTACAAGAAGTTTAACTTCAGTGACACCATGGAATCATCAGCTCTTCATTGGTTAATGTTATGGCCAAGCACTTCCCTACATGCAAGAACTACTGCATAGGAACTAGGGTAGCCTACTTCCAACAGTTCATAGCTGAAAGCAACTGACAAAGCAAATTTACTTAAATTGACATGGACTAGGATTTCATCCCATACTAACTTGGCAACAGCAGACTTTTTTTTCTTAACCCTTTAAAAGCATGTTACATAACCCTTCCCGCTGGTTTTCTGGATGGTCTCCAAAGGTTTTGGCTTGAAAAGCATGGAGAATATTAATAGCCTCTCTACTATTATATGTCATTCTCAAGAACTGACATAATTGAAACAAAGAATGAAAGATACTGCCTACTTTCACTAAAATTAAGCTACTGCAAACATTGCACTGAAGCTGTAATTGATAAGATTCCACGCTAAGCCAAAACGCCTATAAATTTGATTTATATGAGTGTTGAGCTAACCAGGTAACTAATGCATACACCTCTGATTTTGCAGAGTGCATTAGCTATCATGAACTATTTATTTATCAAACTGAAGTCAATTGCAGATGCCTAAATTTCACAATGTACTCTGAGATTTGAAATCACTACTCAATCACAATTATTTATGGACATGTACAACTTCCATATATCACAACATTGGGATAGCTCAATCCTGCAAGTTGTCTTTCTTCCTTCCCTCACCTATCTTCCTTGTCTTAATAGACAGCAAAGACCTCATTTTTCACATCTCCTCTGCATTTTGCAGCATCTCTCTTAAACTGAACAAAGTGATGCTTTGCCTTTAGACATGTAAAACTGCCTGCTTCTCTGAATAAACAGCTCTAAAACTGTAGTGTAACTTTTGGATTTTAGCATCCATTTCTGTGTTAAAGTGATAAATTTCAGTGGCAGGTTTAGAGATGTCTAAGGCAACTATGAAGGGCTTCAGTTTTCTTTAAATTGCCAACTAGAGACAAAATTACACCACAGAAAGATACAGCTTTTATGTTAAACTCAAGCACCTGCTTCAGTGATTTTTCTTTGAAATTTCAGTGTTGGAAAGTCTAGGATTTATCAGCATGAACTATCACCAACATTACTGAACTCTGTTTCCCCTTCCTGTTAAAGTTGAAGGATTTGAAAATCTGAGCCACTCTTTTGGCTTTGGCCACATTTTTCAAGAACAAACTCTTACTATTCGCCTTTTGACAAAGCTTATATGATTTATATTGGGGAGTAAAATTCTTTATTTACATGGTTCCCTCCCTTTTTTCCTATCAACAAGTTAGCCTCTAAGGGGAAGGTTTTGCAGATGAGCTCACAATAACTCACTGCTACTGAAAGTACCAATTCATTTTCTCCTACTGCCAGCTGGGCAGTCCCACCTCTTCGGCACAACAGCTTCAACATTCATCCAGCCAGCTCAAGCTCCCTAAGCTGAAAAAAACCCTACCTGCAATTCAGTTATAGAAAAACAGGCTCACAGAAATATAACAGGCACCAACAACAGGGCAGCTGAAGCATATGTCAGAGGTGGGATAAGCAAGAACAGCTTCTCACTGTAGAAGAGTGCAAAGCTGTTGGAATGATTTCGTCTTCCTTGGAATGTTGCCCCAATGACTCAACATCCAGCAGCAAACACATTTCCTACCTGCTGCATGTGCCTCCTCAGGCACATGGTGTGATTCTTGGGGTGGTCCCGTGCAGGGCCAGGAGTGGAACTTCAGTGATCATTCTGGGTCCCTTCCAACTCAGGATATTCTGTGATTCTACAAACCATCCCCGAGTCAACACAACAGTGAAGACTGAGAAGATGAACCAACTTCTTTTGATATATGCCCTGCCGACCTGCCAAAATTTTTCAGTTTTTAACAAGTCAGCACCGACAAACTGGAGTGTGTGAATTCCTTCCTTTTCTAATTGTAGCTCTACTCTCTCCCTTGGCCATTTTGAAATTTTTTTCCAGGCTGCTCTTTCCCACTTGGAAATTATAGGTAAGGCTTTTCAGAGTTTGGTTTATGTTTTGGTTTGTTTGGGGGATTTTAATTGCGATTTAAATTTAAAACTGTTTGATGAAACTATAGATCTAATTCAAATCCCTTTCTATTTTCCAATTTGTTTCAGTGCTGGGAACAACAGGAAAAAAAAAGGCCAAACTACCTCCTCACTTCCCTTTAATATTTTAAAACAAATTTTCATTTGGAAATAGAGATTTTCATTAATTTTTCTTAAAATAGAAAATCATTAAAAATATTGACCAAGCATTAACACAGGACTTTTGCAAACTTTAAACACAGTGCTGCAGAGCAAAGATGGTTGAAAGAGGTGATCTTAAAACACCAGTTCACTATTTCTACATCTCCCTCCTCAGTGGTGATGCAGGTTGACAAAAGAAAACAAACCCACCACAAAAGCTGAGCAGAAAAGTGCTGGACTTTAAAAATGAAGCAACACAAGGCATTTAAAAGCCAAATGGTGTTTGCCTTTGAAAAAATCCTGTTTTTTCTTATCTGCCTGTTCATTTGAAAATGGTTTTCTAAACAGTATAAAAGATAACGAGGCAGGTGACAAATTATGAAAATGTTATTTTGACTCCAGTTTTCAGAATCAAAATTAATTTAATGTGTCTTTAGTGCATTTTCCTTAACACACAAGAGGAAACATCCCATAATGCGCAGAATCTGGCAAAATAAGAATGTGTAAGTGCCTCTAGCATCTCCTCTAGCATGGAGACAGCCTCTGTCAAGCACATAAGAAAATACACAAACTCCAGCTCATCACACATATAAGACTATTGCTCACCTCAGAGCAAAGACCACCACCTCCTCCCTTCACTAAGGAAGCCTTCATTTCCCTAAAGCAGGTTCTACGTGAACACAGGTAAGTTATTCCCTGTCCCAAGTTCAAAGGACTAGAACAGTGCAGCCATTCTGTTTCTTCTAGAACCCCCGCCTGGGAATATATCCATTTTGATATTTATTGCATTAAAACACAGACTACTAAACCACATGAAACAGAAACATGATGTTTAGCAAGATCACTCCTTTCTGAAGGGATAAAAGTATGAACTTTTAACTAGAACTCTGGGGCAGGGGGAACTGACCATCAAAATCAACACTGCCACACATGGGTTAAAAACTATTTTCAGTGTGTCCTGAAACATTTCCTACACTGAATTTAAGAACAAAACATTAAATCTAAGATATCCAGAAGACTGCAGCAATTGATATTGAGAATATTTCTCCTTTAGTTCACTTTTCCTGTCTTAATACAAAAGTTACTTATGAGAAACTTGTAATAAAATTGCTATTCAGAAATCAAACTTATCAAGATTCTCTTGCAAAAAGAGGTTTTCCAGAGCACATCAAACTCTTTCCCTGCAGCCTCAGCAACACTCTTCTGACATACTTCATGGTGACACTTTTGCAAGAGATGGCTCCTCAACACACACAATTTTTTCACATTCTTGTTTTATTATATAGAGCACCATTAAAATTTTGCTGGACAGTTCCATAAGGATGATTCCTTTCAGAGGTGGTAGAAAAAGAAACATCATTGTATTCAACCAATACAGATAACTACCAATAAATAACTAATATTATATAGCATATATAATTAGATATATTTATTTAGGCTTGTGCCAGTTTTGAGGCTGTAGTTCCTGTATATAAATCATCCTCAGCCTCTTCAAGAAAGGCACCTCACTGGAGTCTCTTCCAAAACTGATGGTGGGTGTGGAAGGGAAAAAGAACAGCAGGAAAGAAAACAATATCAACATCCCAGACTTTCCCCATCTTGTTTTTAAACAGGCCACATGTAATCTCTACACAGTTTATCAAGAAAAGTTGTAAAAACAAACCAAAAACTGTGGTTTTGGTAAAATGCGTTTACAGTCAGTATTTGGCTGTATGATTTGTAAGCCAAGATATCATAATAATAAAGGATTATAAACAGCAGAAAGAATACTTAAGAGCTTGTTCAGGTGTTTGTTTTGTTTTCAGTTCTTTTTATGGTGGGCAAGTTTTAGAAATCTGCAAGCCTGCTCTAAGAAGAAAGGGAAGGAAAAAAAAGCCCACCTAAACCCTCAAAAAACCAGAAACTGTATGCACATCAAAAATCAGAACTATACCCTTTCCTTTACTAGAAGAGAAATTGCCCCATCAGCTGAACTTGACAAAATGTAGATGCTTTTTTGCCTCCACAGGTGATATTCAATAGGACTGTGCAGACAAACATCTCAGAGCATGTGACCCAAAGCATTTGCCAGGACGGATGCTTGGAGAATTTTGGTCGGCAAGGGCTACTTGGGGACTGCTGATATTTAGTGCCAACACAAGTGCGGGTTTCCCTGGTGGATATCTTTCCTAGAATCCCTGATGGGCAGCAGACAGTCTACCAGCCAAAACAGACAACACATACTCTGACAATATTCCAATACAGCAGTCATGGCAATGGTGGGCAATGGCATTTCCAGATTTGCCCAGCACCCTGGTGAGGTTAAGCTTGATTAAGTCCTCTAACTGCATGGAAACCCCTAGAACAACACAAGATTTACTTAGTACAGTCAGAAGCATAAAAATACACTGACACACATGTGAGTACATAGTTGTGACCCTGACTAATATCTTTTGACAAACCAAGGAAGGAAGACTGGCCAGCAGAGAAAGATTTTGACAGCCCTGTAATCAAGTTCACTACAGAGATTTCTGCTCATTATGATTACATCAAATTTAATTTACTAAGATGAACCTCAGAGCCAACATAGAGCAGCTGTGTAATTCTTTACATCTGCTGGGATGTACAAATTATCCATTTTCCAAATAAATATGAGCATGTGAATTCTTCTTGTAAAGGAAGAATACAATATAATGAATAGCTGGCATTAGATGGATACTAACCCAAGTGTAAAATGTCAGCCTAAAGTAATTTGAACTCTTCCCACAAAGCAAAAGAATCTGGTGTTTAGATACAGTGCTGGACACAGGCATACTTTCTACAAAACTAGTGAAATTGCTGCAGCACAGAAGCGTGTAGGGCTATATTCAGTCCACGACAGGACAAATTCCTATCTTTCCAAGAAAAAAAAAAAAAAGACAAACATTCCTCTTCCCTATTATATGAAACTGAAGTTTGTGCAGGGCCCTCTACATAAGGATTCAGCAAATAACCCAGAGAGGGCTGGAGTCAGAACAAGGAGCTCATCTGGAATTTTTAACCAGCCTCTAGATTTAAGGTCCAGCGCCAACTACATTTCTTGAGCAAGCTTCTTCAAAGATTATGCAGGAACTCTAAATGCCAGAAGGGAAAGAAAAGCAGATTGTAGGAACAAGATGCTTGTAGACTAGCCTAAGATCTTGGACTTGTTCTTCAAAAGCAGTGTTTTGCAATCAGCTATCAAACAATTCAGTCATGGAGGTAGCTAGGGCTGTAAATTCCTGAATTGCAGGTGTGACTTAAGAACCACGGACAGGAACAGAAGCACTTCCAAATCTTTACTCATCAACACCATGAGTGGCTTTCCCCGATTTGAGGACAATGGGACAAGAAAGCTCTTTAACATACTGGTGCCAAGATACACCTTACCACGTCATTATCACATGCAATTGCTGCATTTGAAGAACTTTCTTTTTTTTTTCCTGGAACTTTAGAGGAGAAGTTCTGTCTCGGTATCATGGCCTAGTAGATACCATAAAAATACCTTTAGTTAGAGAATACCAAATCAGTATTCCAAATCCCCATAATTGTAATGATAGGCAACCACTTGCTTCTCCAGTACAACAGAGGGAATCAGAAAGGGAGAAGACAATTGTGTATACAGAAGGAACCATGGAGGATTCAGAGCCCAGAGAAGAACAGTACAATGGAGAAACAGACTTGTAATATCCAAAATTCTTGTGCAGCTAACAAGCAGAACATATGCATGCAAACAGAGTCCTGCAATATAACACGGCAATTAAAGGGCCTTAAAGTGCTTAACTGAAGTTAAAGCTGACACTATTAACTGATCCAGCTCAGGGCTCCTCAGCAGCACAGATAAAATTAAATTATCCTGCTACAGCTCTGAGATAATACACATCAAGCAACTGCAAAATTAAAAAAACTGGACTAGGAAAACTCCGCAAAGTGTACAGATGATGCCAGACTGAGTTGCAGTTACTTACAAAGGAAAGTCCACAATTTTTTTCTTCTGTAAGGCCCCAGAAAGACACATGGACAGCTTGCATAGAAAGCAACTGGTTTGCTTAAGGAAGTCTGTGATAAATTATCTTCACACAAACCCAAAATCTTCCCAAGAAACTCAAGTCTGAAGAGTTCTGGGAGCTTACTATCTTTTGTGCAGTTAAAATCTTGCAGAAGTTCAATGAACCCAAGTGTTAAATCAGAGACACCAGTGCCAACCAGAAGGTTCAGAGACTGCTAAACAAAGCTGCCCTGAGCATGCACAGACATCCAGCAGTGCATTACAACCATAGTTATAAGGTTAAATAAGTGCAACTTTCTTCAGTACCCTTATATTTACACAATTTAAGTATGGCTTAATTAATAAAGTTTTAATAAAAGCCTGGACTTAGCCAGATCAGTTAGTGTAGCAATATCATCGACTTCTTAAAAATAAAACAGATAGGTCAGTACAAAGGAAAATCTTAAGCTCATCAAGTAAATTGTGTGGCAACAAGTCAAAGCTTCCCACCAGTACCAAGCCATGCTTTGATTCTGCCACTGCTTAGCTGAAAGTAAACATGGTTGCATCTTGCCTCTTTATAAAGAGAGAATGCATCTCTCTCTACTCAGGCCTAATTATACTTCTGAGGACAAAACAGACCAGAAACACATGTCCTATGACATCTTCCAGCACCAAATAAAGTCAAGAAAATCTTTTCCTCCAGTGTTTACTTTGAAGAGACTAAACGCATTCTCCTGTGCATTCTATTCACGCTAGAGGCAGTGTGTCAAAATATTCTCTGTCAGTCCATTCAGGAAAACTGTTACCCAGGGAAAGGGCATACTTCTTTTATTTAAAAAATAGAGCAGCTTTTGAAAAGTCTTTGATACTAAGAAATCTGAGTATGCCAGTTGTACATCAGTATTTAACAAGAGTACGACTTACTGATCTTCTGATCTTTCACATACCCATTTGCTTCTGATATGTAGTACTTTTTGCATTTTCAATTTTAACTAAAAAAGTGCAAAAGAGTTCTACCAGAAGCTTTAACTATCCTACCTACTGAACAGAACACAGGGAAAAGTAGTCTCCCATGCTTTGTTACCATCAGGAACATTCGTAAGTTAAACAGCTTTACTTTTTAACTCTCGAATTGAGTTTGCAATGTTTGGTCCTCTAAAAAGAAAAGAAAACCCTACACGGCACACCGTGAAACAAGCCTTAAGGTACCTTCCACCACCCCAGGTCACTTATGGAGCTGTGCTGCTATTTCACAACACCTTAACGCACACACCTTAGAGCTCAACAAGCCTCGATGTTTGCCCAAGAACTCGCCTCAATCACCTCTGACTTAAGAGCATCTCCAGACGCGGGGCATGACTAAAGCGCGGCCGCGGAACACCGACACTCCCTCCCTCCCTCCTTCCCTCACTCACCCACTGGCTGCTGAAGTAGTCGAGCCCCTGGCAGATGATGCGGGCGGCCTGTGCCAGCAGCACCTGCACGCCCAGGGAGCTGCCCAGGCAGTAGAGCCCGTAGAGCAGCGGCCCGCCGGCGCCCAGCAGCAGCAGGAGCCGCCGCCGCCGCAGCACCTGCTCGCCCAGCGCCTCCACGCCGTAGTTGGCGAAGCAGATGGGCAGCAGGAGGGCGGCCAGCAGCACCGGGGTGCGGGAGCGGTGCAGGCGGCCCAGCCAGCGCCGCCCCAGCGCCGTCAGCGAGGTCTTGAAGGGGTGCAGAAAGGTGCCGCAGAGCACGGCCCAGAGCAGCGGCCGCAGGAACGCCTCCAGGATGAAGTACACGAGCACGGCGGCGCCGCAGCACAGCCCCGCAAACAGCAGCGCCCCGGTGTTGTAGAAGGCCTGCTTGATCGGCTTCTCCAGCCGCGGCAGCGACATGCCGGCCGCCCCGCCCGGGCTGCCCAGCGGCAGCCGCGGCATGGCCGCGCCCGCGCCGGGAGAGCCGCCCGCCCGCCGCTCCCGCGCCGGCGAACCCGCAGGGGCCGCGGCGGGACCCGCGTCCGGAGCCGGGTCCGGAGCCGCGGCGGGAGGCGCCGCGGGCTCTGCGCTGTCAGCCATGGCGGGCAGGGGCACGGCCGCCGCTGGGGCGCGGAGCGGGGCCGGGGCTGCCGGGGCGGTCGTGCCCGAGGGCGCGCAGGCGGCCCGGGCTGTAGTGCCGCCGCCGCGCGGCTCCGGGCGTGCGCCCAGCCCGGCGGGAAAGGGGCGGTGGCGGCCGGGAAGCGTGCTGGGAAATGTAGTTCTGCTCCGGGAGAGCCCGGCGGCCGTGCTGCCTTTCCGCCGGCAGGACCTGCGGGGCTGTCCCGGGGGCACTGCCCCGCCTGGTCCCCGCCGAGCGCGGGCCGAGGCTGCCCAGCGCCTGTGTGAGGGCCGCTGGAGAAGGGCTGCAGCATGGAAGAGCTGCTGCTTGCGGCACAACCTCATCCCCATCCCAAAAGTGCAGCCCCGGCACTGCTTCGCTAAACACTCTCCGCACTGCTGCTCTAGTGTCGGGGAGCGGAACAAATTCGGAGATTCGGAGTGTGTTGGCATGGCGGAGAGCAAGACTGGTTAGAGCAGCTGGAGAATTGTGTCTTGTCTGAACATGTTGTGGCACCAAATTATTTAACAAGGAAGCATCTGCTCTCTTACTGGGAATCGGGCCCACTGAAGAGGGAGTTGTTCTGGCTGGTTTTTCAGACCTGACATTTATGACACTGTGTAGCATCAAATGCTATTTGCAAATAGAGAGGAGCTAATTTCCTGCAGCTGGCTTTCACCAGACCCCTGAGTCCAGGCAAGAGGGCAACAGCTGACATTTTACAGGTGGTCTAAATGCATCTGCAATAAATACACTTGGTCTGAGGACATTTTGCAAGGGCCAAAACCATTTGAAGTAGCTCAATGCTGGCAGTGTGCTACTCCTATAGTTTTCCTTCCACAGTTTGACACAATCCTTCAGCAGGTACTAAAGCTATTGGTAATGCTGCCATAAAACCCTCAGAGGGATCATCCTCTTTCTTTTCAAGGAGATGGAGCATATCCTCTACATCATAATAAAGAGATCGCATACCACTGAATATATAAAAAGTGCACAGATAAAAAAAAAAGAAGAAAAATCCAATTCCTCTATTTTTTAGAACTTATGTAGAAGTTTAACCTTATGTAACTTCATGTTAGATTGGCATCCACAAGGACAGAGCATTTCTTGCAGGATGGAGATGTTAAAAAGCTGAAATTATCCTGAACACAATTGTCTTTGACTTGTAAAGTGGGAATACACCTATTCATAACCTAGCTTTTAAATGTAGAACAATAGAAAGACAATAGCTAGATGAGACCTATCCCTATCAGAATACCAAGCGTGAAAGGTAGATGTTTTTCCACATACTTCCTATGACTATGTTGCATCCTGAATCTGTAGGTGGGGCTGGGCCCAAGCCAGTTTTTTAGGTTTTTCACTGCAGTCCTGACTTGTCCCTGCAAAGTCTGTCCTGCCAGCTACACAGAATTTCACACTTGTTAAGGTTCTTCTGAGCTCCTGCAGCTCCTTGTTTTCCTTCACTGAACAGATCACATGTAATTTCAACAAAGTGCTTTAATTTTACACAGTGAAAGCACTTACAAACCTACAAGCACTTTGTTTGATCCTGATGGTGATGAGGCACTACAAGCAGTTGTCCATATGAGAAGCTTCTATTGAACCTTAAACTGATACTGTCACTCACAGCTCTTTGATCAGATAGATCTGCCTCCTGGCAGGGTGCTGAAATAGGTAACAAGAATGCATTGCTACCTGAACTTTTTAGTTCAGAAGCATGCCAAACTCTAATGGCTCATTACAATACCTTTATTGCATTGAACTTCAATTAGCAAGTGTCAATTAAGATTTGCACAGGAGGAGAGCACAGAGTTCCAATCCCTCTGTCAGCTAAACAGAGATGCCAGCAAATCAGATCTTCATAGGCACATTTTTATTCCTTTGATTTTTCTTAACAGACACAGTCAGTTGTGTTCTTCAGGAACAGAAATTAATGTCACCTCTTCTACTTGAGTGAAGCTATAAATACTGATTTACATAAGCCAAGGATCTGGACCCTACTGAATAAAACCTTTCCAATAAACAACTAAACATATTAGAAAGGGAAAAAACCCAACAATGTAATAAAAGAAAGGTTTCTAACTTATGTATAACCACAGCAGAAACACTTATGAACAGGGTCATGACCCATAAGCATCAGAAAACTATCTCTGAATCTCTCTGACAGCTGAGGGAGGATGTGTGATCTTCACAAGACACACCCGAGCCAATAAATCTTAATTCCACAACAGATTTCAAACTGACTTAAGAGCTGTTTTTGTCTACTATTTGAAATGGTAAGAGACTTTAGATTAGATGCCCATTTAGGTATAAAGTCCACTGATACATTGTGGTTTAGGCATTTTTATGGTCATAGATAAGTAGCACACCTCAGGCTCCTATACTGCCAGAAATTCTACGCAAGTGTCTTTAGTTGTGTTTTTCCCATTGGTAATTCTTCAGGGATGAAGAGGGCAGCAAAGGAATGCTTTTGCATCAATGCAGAGAATATATATGCGCCTAAAAGTGCATGTGGTAAGTTTTGACAGTCTTTGGTGCTCTCCTACATAGAGAAAAGTATAAAATCAGGTATAAATAAGTAAAAGTGCACTAGTACCCCTGCTTCCGCAGTACACCTATAATTTTGTGCTCTGAACAGATGCCTTTTGAGTCCTGTTCAAGAGGTCAGAGACAGCCTAGCTCTTTATTTACTCGATGTGCAGGCAACATGGACCAAAGTTCCGAGGTGTCTTACACATGATATCAAAATATGGGGCATGGAGGCAGCCACAAAGCAGAGAAGATAGACAATGCCAGCAACTACAAGTTAATCATTATTTACACCCAAAAAACCCCACATGAAGCTATGAAATAAGTCAGGAACAAAGCCACAAGGTGTCAGCACTGGCCTGTGCATTTGGAATGTAACTCTTATCCCTTAATGAGACTTTATTTGTTTGAACCTTTGCCACTGAGCATTTGTGAACATTCAGTTGAGGTTAATCTCACTTCATTAATTCACCTCAGTTTAATGACAAAGTAATCCCATCAATGAAAAATACTCAATGTAAACTAGTGTAGTTTCACTAGTAGCAGAACCAAAGAAAAAAAGTATCTTTAAAGTTAATTATTATAAGATGCAAACGTTGCACCTTTAGGTCACCTGAATATACCTTTGTATTTTGGGCTAAAAAAAAAATAAAAAAAATTAGTCTCTTATGCAACTCAACAGCTAAGATGAAAAGACATCAAATTAAATGTCATTTACAAAATATTGGTGAAAATAAAATGGAAACCAATCCTTGGGAATACCATGTCTGATTGTACCCAGTGATTATAGCAGTGTCTGACTTCATTGCAGAAACAACTTTGGTCAATCTCCCAGTTAAAGTATACAAATTTATCAGCAGAGCTACACTTGAACAAATCATGCAGAAGACTGGGAATCTTGTTCAGTTAACAAAGGGGATGAAATGCATGGTTGTAAGGTTGAGCAGTCAATAGCGCCAACACAAAAAAGTTCAGTCTCTGGAAAAGGCATGCAAAACAGTACCAGTAGGACCTGTGGATGGACGAAATCCAGAGCACTATCTTTCAGGTTTATCCCACATGATAGCTCTGTGCATGGAACAGGAGTTGGATATACAGAGATCTGAGTAACAGAACAATGTTTTGGATTCATTGGGTTTGTGACAAATTCCTCACCAATCCATCAGCAGTTGCATACTGCAGGATAAACAGACTATAATTTAAAACTAGTTAAATCTATTAGGTATATGTAATGCCTGTACTGATTACGACGGCTTGGACAGTGCACAAATAGCTGACACACAGAAGATCCATCCTTTCCTGCAGCCTGGAGCTACAGGCTTGCAATATTATGAACACAACAGACCACATAGTGTAAAAGCAATACTTCTTGTTGTCCTGAGCCAGCTCTTCTCAATGAACCAATAAGGAGCTACAATACCTGCTCAAACCTGAGAGATCCCAGAAATCAAAGCATCCCTGTTTGGGAGACTTCTACATCTGCTTTTGCTTGCTGAGTACCATGGCACTTCCTCCTCTCTGTTGCCAATTGAATATAATTATATTTTCTTATTTTCTGCAAAAGCCTGTTCTGGCTGCTTCAGGAGCCACTCTGGCCAAGGAATAGGGCAGTGATGACAGTAGGTAAAGAACACCCAAATTTGTAATATTGCAACATGATCATATTTGTATCAAGTAGGTTACAAAAGCACAGCATAGAGCTCACCTCAGGAACCTCTAAATTCTACATACTTATAGCAAGTTACAATTGGGTTAATACATTGCTAAAACAGATGATCACATTTACTTACAGCTTCATTGTGATTCACTTGATGGAAAAAAAAGGTGGTCTTCTCACTTCTGTTAATTTGTTACTGTGACCAGCCTCACCGACTTAAATGGAATTAGTCAGGCTAATAAATTCAAGCCCATGGCATGGGAATGAATTATTAACACAGGCAGCAGCAGAGACTTCTTTAACCTCATAGAGACTCTTTTTCCCCCTTTATAAATGCCATACCACACATTTTCTTTGACTAAAAAGGCATTTATTGCAACAGTTTTATAAATATTGTCTGTCACTGTCAAATAGCTAACAAGGCTCACTTGAACAACCAACATTTAGTATAAAACAGATGTTACAAAGCAATACTTTAGGGCATGCACTGATTGTAAAGTAGTCCCGTAGGTCACTGTAATTTCATTATCTATTCACCCAGTGTTATTTTTGCTGAAAAGACTAGAGCATAAATACAAGGAAGTTTGGCAAATCCTTCTGAGCTGCAAAACCTCCATTCTGCACTCCTACCCAACCCAATGCTCATTGACTTCATATGGCTGCTGGGTATCAGCATACAGAACTAAGCCTGCCATAAGGAATGCAGAACACCACTTAACATTATAGTTACAAGTTGCTTATTTGTATGTTTTGTCTGTATATTAGTCTTGAGAACGCTGAACAAAGTCAAAAGGTAGAGATGACATTTCAGGTTCAACCATTACACTTCATGTAATATGAAACAAGTGGCAAGAGTTCACACAGTTATGACAGCCTGCTTATTTGCAAAGAGGTTAAAGCAAACCAGACCTCAGGATATATAAATCAGAAATACCAAGGCATACTAGGCATCTGTTTTAACCTAAACAGAACTCAATATGCTAACAAAATATATCTGCCTAAATAAAGGCTGGGAATATCACACACAAATGTCAAGGTCCCATAATTTCATTTTTCTAATAACTTAATAGGTTTGGAATTACATCTTTGAATCGCTTTGTCAAGACTTGAATGATAATTCCAGCTTTAAAAAAATTCTATTGTGGTAGTTTTTTTATATTTCAATATTTATCATTCACTTCATATCACCAAAGGTAAAAACCTGAAAACCCCTTGCTTTATATGTGAGCAGTCAAGTACTTGAGAAGCAGACACCATATTCTGGAGTTAAATAACAAGATTTTTTTTTTTCTCCTAGGTTTAACTGTGGCATCTGTGCTTCCTTCCCTATTACCCTTATACTCTAACAACATTCTCTTGACTTATTGAACTTATCCTTGTTTCAGCTTGTTTGGGAAAAAGAAAAGCAAAAGTAACACTGTAGTAAGTCTAAGATTGTGAGGCTAATTTTTGGACTGAGGGAAGTGAAAGAAGGTGTGTGTGTGTGTATAAGAACTGCAAACATAGTCACCACAAATGTAGTATCTCAGGTTTATATTTATTTTCCTGGCTCATTCTGTTTCACCAAAATCAGTTAGGAGTCAGGAAACACGTAGGGTTCTGTGTTTTGTCCTCTCTCCAGAGCAGAATCTAGCTTTTTGTTTTTAGACTTTCTTGTATAATCTTGTATAATTCTCAGACTTTACACGCACACCCAAATACCGTCCGCAAAATCACACTGCATAAACGTTAATTCTGTGAAGAATATTTTTCATTAATTTAAACCTTACAGATCCCTGTTGTGAAAAATCAGCAGGAATATTTTTATTCCTTGGCACAAAGCCTAAGTGAATTTTTCATTTATTTAGTCTTCCTCTAATACCACCTTAGGAAATTGAACTGAACAACATCAAAACTACGAGAGAGATATGAAGCTAAATCACTAGTTACCACAAGATGTTCACTTCCCTGAGTAAGCATTGGAGCCATAAAAGATTTGCAGCTGCTCAGCATTTCTGAAAAATCCAATTACTTCTCTAAAAACGCAAATATGAATTTAAAAATCATTTAGAAACAGCTCAGAAAGTACTGGTAATTCTGTAATGCTATAGTCTATAAAGAGTACAATACCTTTACAGAAAATTTCTTAAGAATGCCACATAAAAGTTCATCTTGTGAGGACATTCCTAAATAGCCTCTAATTGCAGATCAGAACATGTGGATGCAGCAGCTATCCTAAGATACAAGTTGTGAAGTTCCACACTTATTCCAACCTCATATTGGTTTGGAAGAACACTCCTACTTAGATAAGAAACACAGAAACAGGGAGAAAGCAACAGTTGTGAATGACTGTGGGACCGTGTCAGGGGAAGTTCTGATGGGACCTTAGGAAAAGGTTCTTCTCTGAGAGGGTGGCCAGTCACTGGAACAGGCTCCACAAGGAAGCCATCATGGCACCAAGCCTGTCAGAGTTCAGGGAGCACCAGGATGATGCTCTTAGTCATATGGGTTAGTTTTAGACAGTCCTGTGAGGAGCAGGGTGTTCTACTCTAAGATCCTTATGGGTCCCTTATGGGTCCAACCTGAGATATAGACTCTAAGTCTATCAGTGCTATTCAAAATACTTAGTAATCCAAAGGAAAAAAAACCCTCTACCCCTTTCTTTACAGGAGATTCATTGCTATTGCCAAGTCATAACACAGATTTTCAAAGCAAGTAATATCTTTTAAGTCTGCATTTTCACACCTATCAACTACACAAGCTGCACACATCCGCTCTGACATTTCAAAATTGTACTGCTTTTGCCTCACTATCTGAGCCCAAATTAGGTAAGTTAAATAACCATGTTTAAGCATATATAACTTTATCAAACCTACTGTGAAAATAGAAAAAAAAGTTACCAAAGTGATTATTTAATATAATAAAAAATGTTTAGAAAAGGAAGGCCTATGTAGATCTTACTCTATTTGCAAAAATCGGATACCTTGACATACAAATTGAATATAAATAACTAGATAAGAAAAAAAAAAAAAACTAAGAAGTTGCCATATGGTTAAAAAAATTATTTTCTTTTTTATTAGGTTTTATACACGGGGACTTGAGATTTTCATTAAAATCTTCCAGTTAGATCCATATCTAACCTGGGCAGGTTGAGGGAGAGCTGCCCAAACACACTGCTACAGAAATATTGATAATGAAATTTTAATTAGAGGAGCCAATGTACAAAGCTGGTAAGACAAGATTCAGAGCCCCCATCTTTTGATACTCAGACTGGAGCCAGCAGGGTGTACCTGCTCACTATTCATTCTACAAACTGAGCAGGTACTCTCTGCTGCAGCTGACTGCCACTATTGCCTCTGGGGTCTTGATGGGTTTTTGTACCTCCAAAGGCCAGATCAAGCCTCCAGGTCTTACCTTGGAGCTTGACATCAAAGGACATCTTGTGGCATGGTCTGACCTGATGCCCACATCAGCCCTTAAACAGCTGGGACCTGCCTAAAAGCCAAAATCTCATTCAAGCCAGACTCTGTTCCTTCCCATCACATCGAGTAATATTTGCTTAGATAGAGTGTCAGACAGGCACTGCCAAATGTGAACTTATACAAAAATAGAAAGCATGCCAAAACCGTTAGCCCTTCCTTGTCATTCATCCTTCCTACCAGTCCCTCCACTCTTCTGTCCCAAAGTGTCTGGAGTCACTAATGCCTCACTGTGTAGCATTCAAGCAAACTGCTTTGCCAGTTTCATTACACACTGGGGAGTCAGGATTGAAAGGGAACATACCAATTCATGTAAGCCATGCATATCCATAGCTCCATGAAGCACAGAAACACTGCAATATTTAAATGAATTTCTGATTCTATCATAAACCTAAGGCTACAGAGTCATATTTTGTATAAAACACTAACACAATAATAACCTCTGAAAATAACTGATCTTAGACCTTTTATAATTCTCTGAAATACATATTTCTTTCTTGTAAAGCTATTAACACATACTTTACTTTGGGGAAATTATTTTGAGATGCTAAAACAAGAGGAGGGTGGGGGGAAGTATACCTGCACAACAGTGCGGCAAACCAATGAAACCACAGTCACAAAATGCCATTCAAATACTCTTAAAGTTACAAAACTTGCATATAAACTTTAATTCTGCCTCTAATTCTACCTCAGAGTACTGGAGGGTGCAAACTTCCAATGGACCCAGAAAAGACTTGAAAGAGCAGACAGAGGGTCTGTTCTCTAAAACAAGAATAACTTTCTTTTTTGTAAATGTCTGATGCATTGGAGGGATGAGGAAGTAAAGAGAAGACAAAAAAAAAAAGGAAAACCTTTGTGTTCCCTTTAACTTACGGCAGTTATATTTGTTACAGCAGTAACTGAGAAATAACTGAGTACATTTAGTACATGGAGGCAGTTGCTGGGCTCTTTTTTTGGTTCAGACCCAGGATCTGGTGCCCCAAGAGAGCTTCATGACCACTGCCTGGGTGGATGTTGATGTACACCACACACCAGTCATTCTCTAATCCATGTGTTGAGGGTTGGGAAAGTCAGTGCTAAGCACAGCTTTAACATCATTTAACCTAAACCAGGGGTTTCTTCAGACTACAGAGGCCACAGGTGTTTATTTTCTTGCTATCCAAGTATTGCAAAACCAGTCAAGGACAAGAAGGACACAGAGGGAGCCCAAACTTTTCTCATCAGTAAGTTCTCTTTCAAAACCAGAATATTTCCCTTATAATAGTAGAAGACAGCATCACCCTGTATCTATCCAATGGCATTATCAAATCAGCTAGGAGCTTTTTTTTCTGAGGGGGGAAATCAATTAGCATCTCACCTATACCTAAAGATACACATAATTGTTTGATACCAGCAAAGGAAAACAAAATCTAAAAAAAAAAAAAAAAAATATATATATGTAACACAAAAAAGAACTTTCTCATTAATAATCACAGTTCAATTTCCAGACAACATCATACTCTAAATATACCCTCTCTAAACTCTATGCCTCTGTATTAAGTCACTGTGCAGCAAGCAATTCTTAAAATTAAAGCACCTTGGAAATGTGTTCTTCAACAGTTGTTTGGTAGTAATCACACTAAAGAAACGAAAAATTATTTGGAGAGGGAAATATCTGCCTCTTTTTCCAAAGCAGGCCTTTTCTTTTAGTTTTTGTTTGTACCAATCAATTAGAAAAAAATAGAAAACAAAAAGTATTTGAAATGCTATAACCACTTAAAAATTACTTTGAAGGCTGTTACTTTATAGTAACTTTATATAACGAGGATAAAGTCTGCTTTTCAATATTAAAAAGAAAAGAAAGACAAAACATATGAAAAGCAAAATACCTTCCATGACCAGTTACTATGCCCACTCAAGTGTTAAGACTTACCAAGTATCATACATATTTACATAACATGTTTCCCATATAACCTTTTTCTCCTCAGATTTCATCCCAACTAGCAATTTCTATATACTCATACCTTCTCTGTTTGTCAACTTGAATTCCATATTCCTGATTTTCCCACTGTGAAGAGCAACTCTTAGATAAACTCAGTGCTAAACTCTACCATCCATCTAAATGCCAGATAATAGATTGTTTTGCTGCTTCCTGTGGCTTTTTATTTCCTCCCTTTTGATCAGAAACACTTTATTAGGCTAATTAAGTACTGTGAAGCTTAGGTGAGAGATTTTTTAGAAGTGCACATTTCTGCTAGTACTTCTACATGAGCAAAATATGACAAAAACACAGCACACTGACAAGTTATCTGGAAAAGGAATAAAAAATAATGTAAAATACTTTGCTCTTGCTTTAAATCCTGAACTTTAAACACATCTGACGCCATATATGTAGAAAGCAGATTGACAGCTGTCACACAATTTTACCTTGGTATTATTATTGTCATCTATAACATACCTGTGTGCTCAGGTCCAACCAGGCTATCATAAATCCAGAGCTCTATTAAAGAAGAAAAGGGGAGCTAAACTGGGTTTCTATCCTAGTGCAGTACTTTAAAATTATTAAATTAGCCCTTTAGGGGGTAATCAGGTAAGTGGCTGAAACAGTAAATACCAAGCCATAAACTAAAGCAACCCTCAGGCTCTGAGAAAGAGCTGCAGTATCTCAGCTGCCTACAAATTACCACAAAGGAGAAGGAATTTACCCTAACGATTTCTTCACTTCACCTGTTTGCTGAATGTAAAGCTCATTATCCAGGCTTCTGCTTATCTGCTCCAGCCAATCTTAAGGCTAAATGACACAGCAGCTGTGGGCCAAAGCAGACCTTATTAGGTGGTCTCTACCATATACTTGATCAGATGATGAGTAAGTTAACCAACCTGAGAGAAGTAATTTATACTAAATAAAGCTACTGTATGCAGTTCTAAAGTTCGCTTCGTTCTGAATTTCTCTTCCCTCTCCTGAACTCTAGTCCAGTAATTTTAAGTGAACAAATCCTTAAAGACATCAATGAAAATATAAAATATTAATCAATCTTTCTTTTGTAATAGGGAGAAAGTGTTTGTTATGAAGATAACTTCATCTTCAATCTAATTCATATACCTTAAGCATAGCTTTGAAGAATTCTGAGCCTAAAAAAACTTAGTCTACAAACATCAATCTGTGAATAATGATGCAAACCCAGCCAAGCTAGTTAATCATTTTATACTCCATGCAGCAATGAGAATAGAAAGGAGTTGCATTACATATACTTTGCCAGTTTCTATGTTAGAGAGTCCTCAAGTGTAACACATTAGAAAAAAACTTTGGCACTATTTAGGTTTTAATTCTACCTAAGTAGAATTTTAGTGTAAATTGGAAAGTGAATGAGTAATCTTACCTAAGCACATTTGACTGCTACATGTACATGTGTCATACACTTCCTATTACGTGAAGAACAGAAATTCTCCACTCACAGTTTTATAATATTCTGTGGCTCATAAATGCATTTTGACACTTTTCATCTCCATAATATTTAGCATTCCTCTTCTACCATTTATTGGTGATAAAAAGTTTAGCGTATTTCCTTTTTAGCCTTTCTCCACAATAAATATATTTTAGCAGTGGTTTGATAAATAAAAGATACTGCTCTTCTTATTAATCCCTGTCTTTCCTTACAAATAATCTCATTTATATTTCTATTTCTTTGTAAGATAATACTAGCTGCCCACAGTCACCTTTACCATGAATAGGATATAGTGGCACACAACACAGAAAAAGAGATTACTTCATACTACTGCACAATTACTTAAAAATATATTTACATGTCAGCAAAATTACTGGTTTTTTTCATAAAAAGAGAAAAAATTATTTAGTCTGTTAGGAGGACATCCTATGGCTTGTTGGGAACTTCTATATTCTGCATGTTTTACACCTGGTTTTCCTATGTATGGAGAATTTATATTGATGTATTCTCCCTTTCCCTTGTTTAAATTACTTTATATCTCTTAAAAGAAGTAGCCATTTCTTTCAAAAAGGCTTTTGAAACACAATAAAGAGATTCATCACCTCTTTTCCATTTAAAAAAAATCATGCTAATGCTTGAATATGCATGTTTAGTTTTGGAAAGTACCACCGCAAGTACACTTTGATAAATATTATTTAAAAAAAAAAGAAATTGGGAGAACTGTCCACTACTGAAGGGCAGGTTTTATACTACTGTGTTGGTATCCAGATCTTAAGATCAAAAACTGCACTTGGAAGTGCTCTCTGCTCCAGAAGTACCAAACAGCATTACAGCATTTTCCCAAATTTGCTTTTTGGAAGCAATTTGGAAGGCAATTTTGTTATTTGATAAGATGTCCATCACTAAATTCACCTAAACACACATACAGGCACCCCTCCCAAACACACATACACATACACACACACACACACACACACACAGATTTTACAAAAGTCTCATTTTCTTTAAGCAAATAATCACAACACTGAAAATATTCTCCTATGTGTTCAATGATTATTCTTAAATGATTTGTCACCACTCTGCCACTCAAAGGAGATGGTTATTTCACTCTTCTGAGAAGCTAACTATGTTCAAAAGCAGCTAGATGAGGATGGTGATGTGATATAAATTCCAATAGAAAAATGCATTGCCCATCCATATAGCCGTCCATCCTGAGAAACTTCCACTGCCGAATTCTTGCTATTTTCCATTGGTCATGGGGTTCCCATCAATAAATAGAAGGTCAGTGCAACAATGAGGAGCAAGCAGAATGGAGAAGAGAAGGTCTGATAGGCAGCCGAAGGCATGAAAATATCTTCGTACTTGTAAATACTGACAACACGCTCCGAAACGGGTGGAGAGTCTATATCGTGACGAGTTATTGAACCTTTAACAGGTAAGGGCAGAAAGAAATAATGTCAGATGGAATTTTTTCTGTAACTCTAGCAAAGAAACAGGTAGGCAGACAGGTAATTTTCAAATCTACAGAAGCATGCAATATTACACTGTTAGGGAGTAGGCTAATTTCTTTGCTTTCTGAAATTAAACTTCTGAATAAAACAAATGAAATTCAAGTAAATGATGAACATTCTTCAAAGGAATTAAGAACTTCTAGTCATGAAGTTCTAAATTCAGCTTTGGGAATTGGGGATAGTTGATATATAGCCAAGAAAACATGACATGTTGCACTTCTGTCTTTCTTTTTATCTATTTTTAAGCCTCATACTGCCAGACTTTTAGTTCATTAAAAAAAATGATGAGGGGAGAGGGACAGGAAGGGGCATGTCTAGTAAGAATCACGTAACTGAAAGACATTTATCAATTTTGGCACTCAGTTCTGTTGGTAACACAGAGATCAACTTACCCTGGATTGCTGGACCCCAAGCAAACAGGTAATACCAACTCAAGTGCAAATCTACAATGGTTTCTTCTCGGGGAACATACACAGGACGTTTGAATCGACACGTTACACGATTGTTTTCAAAAACCCCTTCCTCATCTCTAGCAGGATTTCTCTGGATTTCTTTAGCCCACTGACCAACATTATAGAAGTGGTGTATTCGGACTCTTCCATTGTCATCGTGAACACAAGCCATGACATCATCTCCTCCCTACAAGGTTAAAAAAAATTGGAAGATGGAAAACAAAAGTGTCATAAAACACTTCCTCATTTATGTATATAATTTTAATTATTCAAAACTAATCAAGACCTGGGACACTCCTTCCTTCTTTCTAAGTTATATATACACACAAATACTTTTTTCCCTGAACCACGTGTCTTCAATATGATTGAAAAGCATGTAAGTGGGTAGCAATTCTTACTTATCCTTACTATCTCTGAATTCTCTTTTGGATCTTTCTAAGAGTTATTTTACCTAACATATATAACATATTTGTAAGATATGATATCACCCTGACATCACATAATTAGTTGATCTGTGGAAGGCTGTTTTCTTTTGATATTTGTGAAGTTCTGGGATATTGCTTCATAAAATGAGGCAGTCTTGAATCCTCAATGTGTACAAAATCCACTCCATCAAATAATGGACTGAAAACCAATACACTTCAGTAAGATAGAGGAAATGAATCTACTACATATGAGAAAATAATAGCATCAATTACAGTAAGTCTTTTCTAATCTGTTCTCATGTTCGCTTAAGGGAACATAATTTCTCATATCTCTTTTATCTCTTATAAGAAATGTTCAGCATGTAATAACAGAATATACAACAATATATATACAACAATACACCATAAGATACAAGGAAAAAGGTAATCAATATGTGCTTCTACACTTAGCATAAAGAGCCACTAAAGAACAAACAGAAAGAAGGGAGAAGGAGCCAATTATTTGTAGAGGTCACTCATTGAAATACTGAAGCAGTTGCTGGAACTCAGGGATGAGCATGAACTTCAGGAGTACAATCTCATAGAAGCCTTAGCACCATGAGCCATTAAGACACTATCCAAGCTGGATGAGTGCCACAGCTATCAGTGTTGTATTAAACACAGGCCCTATACCTCCCATACTCTTCTTTCTGATATGTCATACTGATGATACTTCCTAGTGTGATCATGCCTCAGTTCTTTGTTACAGGAAAAAGAGAGAAAAAGGGTGCATTTCAGCACTATGGGAATGCTGCTATGTGGATTTGTAAAAGATGTGCCAAAAGTGAGGTGAAAGAGGGGACAATTAGGTAAAACACAAGCTTGAACAGTTTCTGCACCTTGGTGCTGCTGCAGACGACCTTTCCAGCCTCTGTCTTTAGACTATCATTGCTCTCCATAACTTATTTTCCAAGTTTAACTTTTATCCATCTAAGCAAAAATCCCTCATTCTTAAGTACAAAGAGGCAAAAATAAAGCTGTTTTTACACTGAAGGAAAAAAACTGAAAAGGAAAGAAAAAAGCATTTTGAATCTCAGTTAGCAGAATGACATTACAAAATCCTGCCAAGGCACAAAAGCCTGCAAGTGGAAAAGCATAATGTAACTTGAGACAAAGAAATAGGTCACAGGACTTTAAAAAAATCTATTGAGGACACAAAATAGTTTTTTTTCTTGAACTTCTGAAGCTATCCAGGCCACACCATTTTGATTAGGGCCTCCAAAGCACAGCCAGTTTCTCACAGCTAAGATGTTTTGACCCAGAGCCATTTTACCATCAAAGCCTGTGCATCCCAGGACACCAAAACATCCTGGAAGTTGTGAAAAGATGAAGTCAGCAGGGGAGCAAGAGAGGAAGAGAGATGCTAGCTGGTTTAGCCCAGCTGATTTATGGGCATTAGATGATACACAGAACAAATTTGGAAGCAAAACCTTTTACTTTACACTTGCTTTATTCTTTTTTCCAGAAGCTCAGACTTAACCTAGTGCTTGGTGTGCCTGGGACAAAAGGTAATGTCTGCTTTCCAAGTGGCTGATGAGCTGAGGGCAGTGGTATCCTGGGGTCCACTGCAGGTACCTCAGAGTAACAAACTCGTAACACAATCTGATAGCTTGGGGACATACACTTAAAGGAGCTGCTTTGAAAACCCTGTTGATTACTTGCAGTGCCAGGCTTCTAAACTCTTCCCAAAATTTGGCCATAAAACTGTTCTTTACATCAAAAGAACATCTTTACATCATGTCTTGTGACATGAACTGTTCTTTATGACACAAAAACTTTCTATCTTCCCGGTGTTTATTAACAGTGTCATATTAAAACATGTATAGTAATGACTGAGAAGCACTTGTCCTCACATTTTCTTTCTCATTTTGGGTCTGATAAAAATGCTGTTAAGTCAGCACAAGTCTTCACATTCATTTTTGTGGGTCCTAGCCCAGGACGTCTAATTCCTCTATTTTTTCAGACTGCTACTTTCAACATTACAAGAAACAGTCCTTTCTTTGACTTGTGATCTAGGACATAGGCCCAATATTGTTTTGCATACTCAGGAGTGTTTCTGCACATGAACACATATATTATAAACTGCATTTAAATCCAAAACATTTTACTAAGGATCACAGACAAAACATCATTGCATAAGCCACCTATTTCCCAGGTTTTTAAGAGTCCACACATTAGACGCTTCTGTTTTCCTCATTGAAACTCAATGAAAAGTGGAGCTTTTGAATGAAAAAGTAAGGACAGGAATAAGTATAAAACAGAATCCAATAAAAATCCAGAAGAGAGAGAAGAAATTTTAACAAGACTGCTTTCTAGAGTATAAATGTTTAACTTAGCAGGAGTAATTTTCTCATATATTTGTGGCTTCCCTGGAAAAACATATAGGTATGAAGGAAACACAAAAAATTCCCCAAGTTAAATAGTGAAATAGAAATTTATGTTGCTGAAAGTCAGCTAATTTACTGAAGAGTAAAATTACGTGCTATTCAGTTTATGATGTGTCTTTTGCCCAAATTACACTGACATAAAGCACGACAGGACTATATTTCCATGTGAATTGGCTCATCCCTGAGGGCTTTTCTAATAAAAAGGCAAAAAGCTAGTGACATTCAAACATTCAGAGCTGAACTGAAATACTGTTGTAGTTCTCAGAGAAGAAGGCAAAGGAGATGTTAGGAAGGATAAAGCAGTTTTCTGTGTGGCAGTGCTCCCAGGGGGGGCTACTGAATGGTGCTTTGTCTTCAGCAAGTCAATTTCACCTTCTATGCTCTGTTTCTCACTGATCAAATAAATAAATGTATATAAACCATTTCTATCCTAGCATGTGAAAGTGCGTATATTGCCAACACAAAGAACTGTACATGTCTTACCATTTTCTTGTCCGAGGAAAATCCCACTGCCACCCAGCCATCTGTGTCGGCACTCAACTCAAATTCAACATCAGCTCCTATTCTACGGTAACTCAGAAAGTAGTCACAAGTCTCCGCATTGCATCCAGGTTTACCATACCTAAACGGAATTGGAAACATACATAACTTTTTCCTTGAAATTTCCTGCTATGGAACTCAATTAAGGTTTTGCAAGAAAAAAACTAAAAAAATTGTTTTGGCATAATGGCAGTAAGACATATATTCTGCTGGACAAAAAGTAGCCTTAATTAAGTGTTTGAAATTATTACTCCTTCAGTATAAGAATGTATAGTTTTCAAACAGTACAGCAAACACAATACTACACACAATATTACTCTGTTGGCCTTTCTTGCTCTGTTTTTTTTAAGTGCTTCATGAAAATACAAGAAATGTGAAAGAAATGTAGGTTCGTGACTGTGACATGTATTCTTAAATAAACTAGTGTCCTCAAATAATATAGCTTGTACCACAAAGAATGTTCTTAAATAATAAACATTTATTAAAATGACTGTGCAATACTAACCAAAGTCTCCAATATCATCAGTTAGAATCTGTAAACATAAAGGTATCTGCACTCTTATCTCAGACTGACCTGAAGCATCCCTTGGTTTTTCCACAGTCATCCACTCTGATTTTTGCAAAAGGGTCCACAGGAGGAGCAGTAGGGAAAGGGTAACCTGTATAATCAGAATAAATCATTCCTAAATAAAATACACAACTAAAAATCAATAATACTATAGAGAAAGTGTTTCAGTAGCATTTACTTCACTGATAACTGAACTGTTCAGATGAGTGAGTACTTTGTCACATACACAATCCACTGCTCAGATGGTCCTGGATCCAGGTACCAAAGTAACGCAAATAACTGAAAATTACACTTTTCTAAGGTTTCCTTTATTCACCAAGGAGGGAGAAGAATGCTGGAGGGCAAAAGTTAATGTAAGGCAGCAGGACTATGGACTAGAGCAGTCAACTAACAATTAAGGATCTCCACTCAGCTATCTCTTTGTACACTCGTAGTCCCCTCAGGAAATCTGTAAGGGAACTGACTCCTCAGCAATAAATAACAGCATTAGGTATAAATGCAGGCAAGGCACCAGATGCAGAGCTCTAGAAATGGACACTGAAAGGAATACATCCTCCTTTATGAAGTAAAATAAAACACACATTGCAGTAAAAGGTAAGAGAGTATCAAAGAAGGGAATTGCCTGCAGTTATGGCCTGCAACCACTTGTGAAGGCAGACCCAGAAGAGACAGACAATGAGAGCTATGATTCCTCCAATCCCTTGTCTGCTGCACCATAGTACCAGAGAGAAAGTGAAAATGCCTACTAACAGACCTATTCTGCTTTGGCTTGTGGGAGCTGGCATCTGTTGCATAAGCACAGATATTTTAATATGATGTTCTGTTACTTAGCCAGATGAAAACCGAAGTGCTAGCTGTGAAACTAGAAAGTCCTCTGAAAATGCTTCATTCAGTAGGAAAAGCGCTTCGTTGAGTAGGAAATGAACACTGCAGTTAGTTACAGCATCAGCACACAAACTTTTGACCTACACAACTTTGGGCATTCGGGAGCCCTGATTCACTTCCCTAGATTTCTGACAAAGGCAATGGAGAAGGTATGCTGTAAGCTCCACTAAATGTATCAAGGGCCGGGTAAATTACCCAGCATAATTAAGTCCACAGAATGTCACAGCAGCGTGTAGCAGCGCATCACTGAAACACATGTCACGGGACATGCAATTTTCTCACTTCCTACTTATTTTCAAATCCACTGAACAAATGATTTTCAAAGCAGCCTAGTCGCAAAAGTGGATTTTTAACATTCCGCCATTTGTAAATTCAAAAATACCCCCACCCCCCCCAAAACCCACGACCACCCCGTTCCTTGACAGTTCAGGGCATCACACCCCAAGACTCCTTCGAAGCCCACACACCCCAGGACTCCTTTTTACGCTACCAGCCCGGAAAGCTTTGCAATAGGGGCAGGGAGGCGCCGCCGGCCGGCCCCGCTCTGCGGGGAGGCGACGGCCCCCGGCCCCGGCCCCGGCTCCGGCCCGGGGCATGCCCAGGGGATGCCGCTGCCCGTGGGGCGAGGCGGCAGCTCTCTGGAGAGCGGGCAGGGCACCCGGCCCCCCGCGGCCCGGCCCGAGCGGCAGCGCCGGCTGAGGCCGCCCGGCCGGCGGAAGATGGCGGCGGGCGCTGACCTTCGTGCTGAAAGCCGCGGCCGCCTCCGCCCGCCGCCCCCGCGCCCACCCGGCCCGGCCCGGCCCGCGCTCCCTCCCGGCCCCGCGCCGGGCTGGGCCCCCCGCCCGCCGCGCCCCGCCCGGCCCCGGCCGCCGCCGCACCCTCCTCGGAGAGGTAGCGCAGGTCGTAGAACTCGCTGGCGAAGGTGCCGTACGAGGAGTCGTGGTGCCGCGCCGCCTCGTCGCCGTGCTCCCCGCCGCCCGCCTCCCGCCGCCCGCCGCCCTCCTCCGCCGGGCTGGCGGCGGAGCCGGCCAGGAGCAGCAGCAGCAGCAGCAGCAGCCGCCGCCGAGCGCCGCGGCTCCGCTCCGCCATGGCGGCGGCGGCGGGGCGGGGAGGCGGCGGCGCCCGAGCGCGGCTCCGCGGGGGAGCGGGGGAGGCGGCCGGGGGGATCCAGCCCCGGGGACGGGCGGTGCCGGAGGGACCGCGGGGCCGGGCGAAGGGACGGCGTGGGAGGGTGTTGGGGGAAAAGGTGTCGGGGCGGCGTGTGCGCGGGGATGCGCGTGGGAGCGGCGTGCGCGGGAGCGGGATGCGCCGGGAGAGGGATGCGCCGGCAGTGGGATGCGCCTAGAGCGGGATGCGCCGGGAGAGGGATGCGCCGGCAGTGGGATGCGCCTAGAGCGGGATGCGCCGGGAGAGGGATGCGCCGGGAGTGGGATGCGCCTAGAGCGGGATGCGCCGGGAGCGGGATGCACCGGGAGCGCGATGCGCCTGGAGCGGGGTGCGCCGGGAGCGGAATGCGCGGGCGGTCACCAGCACAGCCCGGGCAGCACCGAGTCCTCCGCAGGGACCGCCGCCGAAGGGCTGCGCGGTGGCCTTCCCTGGATCGCTGGCTTCCCGCATCCCCACAGCTCGCCCCACCCAGCAGAAACCCCACAGAGGGAACATCTTCCACCGCCCGGGCACAACTGTCAAGGGGCAGTACCCAGCCATCCCTGGCTGCCCCCGTGGCCTCAATTCAGCAAAGCCTCTTGGCATGTGCTTCAAGAGGATGTGATAAATCCTGCTTGGTAATTGCCAGGCAAATTTAGTTGTTCTTCTATTTTTAATTTTTTTTTTAAATTATTATTTGTAATTACTTCTGAGATGGGACTGGAGGCACAGCGCGACTTTACATTCTTTTCAGGTAAAACCCCATGGTAGTGAGCGTTTGCTATCTGATTGCATGTTCTTGCTTTTTATTTTATACAATGTAATTGCAGCAATACCAATATACTCCAAAGCTGGCAGGACCGAAGGAAATCCCGGAGTGTCCCCAAAGTGGTCTTAGGCTCTGGTATCTGATGCTGGACTTTCAGCTAGGCATTAAGGATACAACTGCATTCTCGATGTGCTGAAGTATCTATGGGTTGATGGTGGAACCATGGCCTTTCATCCCTTGCGTTTGTCAAAGTGGCTTTTTTTCTTGGGTTTGGATTGCTGTCTTCTGGTTGTAACTATAATTTTATTTTTATATTGTTATGCATGGTCACACACCTCTGAGAGTCTGGAATAAAATTCAGCAAAACATCAGGGGGCATGGAGGGAGGGAGAAAGAAGAAGACACAGAGGTTGGTAATATTATGAAAATTAAAATAATCCTCAATTTAAATATTTTCTTTTTTAAGTATCAATGGCTGTACTAGGTCACTTTTTTGATGGGGCATTGGGACTGCCCAAGACCTAGGCTGCATTAGGGATAAGTTCATTCCCTGGGGCTGAGCGGTTGCTTGTCTTACCGGAGTATGCTCAGCTACATCGAGTGGAGGATGTTGATTCACATCTCCATGGTTTAGTCTGGTGGAGTAACATGCTATTTCTCACTGCAAATAGAGGAATAGCCACACAGAGGAAAAAAGTAAGTTGCAAAAGTAATTCCAATTGCGTGCAAATTCAACATGTTCCACGGTAGCATACAGAAAAAGCTATAGGAAAGCAACAGCAAGCTCAAGTGCAACATATTGAGTGCCTTCTTCCTACCTTGCTGAGCTTGGCAAACGTTAGCAGGCCAGTGGAAAACAAGCAAACAAATGGCAATAGAAAAACCCTTATAAATCAGACTAACAGGAAAGTAAGGCTGCAGCTTATTCTTTCTGGCAATAGTCAACTCTGATGAAGGCCCCCCGTCTCCCTTTCTGAAATAGCTAGCCGAGGGTTGTGGTGCCTGTGAAGAAGCATTTGCTCAGCGAGGGAGCAGCTGTCAGCTGCATGCTGGTTTTTCCTCCCTGAGAACAGGCTTTAGCACACTGCGATATGGGCAATGCTTCACAGTTATCGTAAACACTTAGGATATTTGTCATGTATTGTTTGTGCCTACATGACACCTATCATTTTAAATCTGGCAGCTGAGATAACTGTCTGTGGTTACAGTGGAGCTGCACTGATTTTCTGAAGTGGAGATATGGCTAAGAGACTGACCTTCCTCCTAGTAAATTCTTAAAAATTAAAACTAAAATACTCCTGAATTTTTTGTCAGTTAGTAGAACCTCTTGTGTTTGCCTGTAGGTTGTCCCTGTCGCAACCATGGGTTGCTCATGGGGAGCAACATCACATTGAGACAGGTGGAGCTTTAATGAATATCTTCAATTTTCACCAGACAGAAAGGTCTACATTGCAACTAACAGCACTGCCAGCAGTACTGCAGAAAAGATCCTTATCTGACCAAGTAATTGAGGTTGTCATCAAAAAAAGCATTAGCAGAAGGAGCCCAGACTGCAATTGCATGAGCAGCCTTAACCCTCAAACGCCTAAACTTTCTGAATACCGTATTTCTCAGCTTGCACATGCTTGTAACGCCTTTCTTAGAGGCAACATAAACAAGCAGTGTGTGAGCCACAGGCTGGAAGGCACTGCCATCCTCTGACAGCAGGAGTCCTCTTGCTTTTGCTGAATTAGACGTGGGCATTTTCTCCACTTCTTGCGCCGTCACCTCCTGCTTCAGGGGAATATAGCAGTCAAATTCTTTGACTAATTGCTATAGCTGGGCAGTTCCCTGGTGCTGGCTCTCAGTCTGTGGGTATCTTCCCAGGATGGAGACCAGATTTATCCCAGCCTATCCTCGAGGCCCAACCTGCCTTCTTTCTTTGCTTTTTTTGTCAAAGTACACCTTTCCCCTGGAGGCTCATGCTTTTCGGGGCCTTTGGACTAGAAATTAAAGCTTCAGGGGTGAGTCCTAGTTTATATAACAGACATTCAGAAAAAAAATCTTGTTTAGTGCTTGTGGTAATTTCCATCAAATCAACTTGTATTGAAAAATTAGTATGTATCCATCAGTGTTGACTGAGAAAACAGCTCCTGAGACAGCACCTTTCTTACAGTAAATCTGTAGCAACCTGAACCACAGTTTGTAATTCATATGCAGTTTTTTTAAACCCTTACAACAATCTGGTTCAATATGGGGAATGTATCTACTCTATGAGTAACTTATCTTGGGGTTTCCTTTATTGAACAACAATAAACTGAGAAATTGTGCAGTCATGTGATTTGATTCGGAGTCATTTATCCCATGCTATAGTTAACCACGTGGGACTCTACAGAAACATGCTTGTGGTGTTACTTACTCAGACTACGACATGGGAGAAAATATTCTAGGAATTTCTTGCAAGCAGAGCTTTTTCACGACTTATAAAACAGATTTGTGATGGTAAATATGTCAAATGCCAATAGATGAAGTACATCTCCTATGTGAAAAGTGAAAACTAAGTGATTTCCTTAGAAAAACCAAAGCATTACTGAGGAAAAGGATATGTGCTATTTCTGAAAGCAACTCACGAAAGAGATGAGTGAACTTTTTGGAGGCATGGTATTGCTTCAGATCATCTGGAGAAAAGCAAGAAAATATAAACTCTAAATATGTTACCATCCAAATAAAAACTACATTAGATCATTAGATCATCTTTTGCTCTGCACTGGTGAATTTTTCATTTTCTGCTGCCACTGAGTTATGTATCTGGTCTTGCTCCAAGAGTGATCATGCCTTTGCAGTCATTACTGCCTGCAACAGCACTCTTTCTACAAAATTAATCTAATGTAGGAAACAAGCAATATCTCCAAGCTCTTTTCTGCAAGCATAACATACACCAATCTAAAGACTAAGTCCAGCAGTTTTAGACACTAAATCAGCATGAGTTTTGCTTCAGTAAACACTATGGGCCCTTCCCAAGGTATATTAAAACTGTGCAGCTTTTTTTTGTTTGTTTGTTAGTTTGGGTGTTTATGTGTGTGTTGGTTTACATCAGGTAGTTTATAACTTTTCTTCCAAGATGGTTTTTTTTTTACCTTCTGGCACTCTTTCCTACCCCAGCTGGAATGCAGTTCTGGGAAGTATATCTACCCTGAAAGCCAGATCTACCAGATGGTGGCACAATGTGCACCAGGAGGTTCTGGAGCAAAACGTTTCCTTTTTTTTTTTAAAAGTCCTCATTACAAAGAGGTTATTTATAGTGCTGTTCTAATAAGGAGCCAAAACAGAGCAGCCTTTTATTAGAACTCGCAATAAAGGGCATTACATTGAGGCCTCCCCGCACATAAATACCATTTACTTACTGTGCAAAAATTGGCCTGGAGAGCAGAAAAATTCAGCTTGTATTAGCAAAGGGCTCATTTAGGTAGGAATGTTTTAAAGACTTTAAGCAGCATGGGCAGAATTCAATTAATTCCACATGTGACAATGTCATTTTATCCTAATTAGTTAAGAATTCAGAAATGAGTGGAAAAAAAAAAAAGAGAAAACCCTGTTCCCTCATGAGACTTCGTCTGAAGAGTTACGATAAAAGTCCTGTAAGTTTACCTGTTGGAAAATAACCATTTAAAACAGCCTTTCCTCAGTCCAAATACAGACATGTATGAGTCAAAAAAAAAAAGAGAAAAAAGTGCTGCCCTTATCTTCTAGGTGAATGTAGGTGGGTGAGAGGAAGCAGCAGAGAAACTCCTTTTGGCTCACTCCTCTGCTGTGAGGGTGCTTTCCATATGTCCTTACCGAGGCAATTTCAGCCAAGGGATCTGAGGAACTTGGCCCTTCCTGGATAAAGGCTACAGGAGAGTATGCTTTGTTTCAAACAACTCAGGGACAAATTCCGGAATTAGGGCAGTTTTCTCTTTCTCTCGGAGCACAGGCGAAGGGTGGTGAACATGCTCCCAGTCTGGCTTTGGGATGGAGCATCCCGGTCACCTCCGCTGCTCCTGGTGCTGCTGTCCCCCTGCCCAAACACACCCAGCTCCCTCTACACTAATTTTTGGGCTTGGGCTGCAGGACAGGCGCTTTCTCTCTCTCTCCCGCAAATGCAATAGCGCGTTGTGTTACAGGGGCGAGTACAGCTTTGGGGGGCTTTTGAGGAAAGGGGAAGGAGGGGCAGACGAAGGAAATGGAGGTGAGTGTCCCCAGAAGGCAGCCGGTTTGTGCTGGGGACGATGCGGCCGGGACAGACGGTGCCAGGCGCTGCCCGGGCCGGCCCCGGGACATGCCCCGAGCGCCGCCGTGTCCCGGGGAGCGCCGGGGGCGGCAGTGGCGCCCGCCCGCCGCCGAGCGGCACCACGGCACCGGAGCACGGCCGCGTCCCCGCTGACACACGCCCATCGAGGCGGCGAGACGGGAAACGGGGCTTCTCCGTCTCTGCCAGCAGCAGGGGACCGGGGGGACGCTGCCCGGGGAGCCTCAGAGCCAGTCCGGGGAGGCTGAGGCAGTCGGGGTCATCCCTGCGCATCCCTGCCTTTTGCTATCCCTGGATGCGTGCAAACTGATCCGTGGGAGCCATCAGGCGAGAGAGGAACGGACTGAACACGGCGCACCCGCAAATGACTGGAAAACTTGTGGGACTGCAAGTCAGACTTCTCAGTTCTTAAGCAGTAAGGCTTCTGGGGCCATAGGGTGAGTTACACAGCGAGGAAGGGAAATTCCAGCCCAAATTCCAGCTTTTGTCTCAAGCTTCCCCCCTTGCATGTTGTTATCTACAGGCATGTCCATATTCATTTTCTGCGCTCACTTGGATGGTGAAGCCAGTCCCATGCACAAGTGGCTTCACTGACATTAAAAAAAAAATTCTTTTGTTCTCATTAAAACAAAGGAAAATCAGTTATACCGAAGGCTTTGGGTACTAAAGAAGTCCACACTAATGGAGAAGAGTTATGCCTCTCAAAAACCTCACTGCAGGCTTTGGTAACATCCATGAGGTGCATAGGAGTCTTTGAACCATGGATGCAGGGATGAACTAAGCATAAAGCAAGTTACTCTGATGTAGAAATGATCCCATACATCTGCTAGTGGTATAACAACAAACAACTTTAGAGAGTCTGGATATATTGTTTTCAAATGCTTGTAAACTCAGTTAAAAAGAGAGGCATTTTTAATATTGAAATCTATGTAAGTTGCTACTAATATTGAACAAAATCAGGTTTACTCATCACAAAATGAATGAAGTTAGAATTCAGTGTCATTAATTTATCCAGAGATTCTTGAATACAGGAATGTTAATGAACAGTGTTACTGAACAGAGCAAAACATTGTGCAAAAGACAGGATTTAGAAACACTTATTCCTTTTACTGTGGAATTAAAACATTGTATTTGAGGGTTGTTTGAGGAGAAGTTGGAGATCTCTAGCCACACTTACACCTCTTTTTTCTGCTAACTGAAAAAGTTGTAGCATTGATAGATGGTTGGGATTTTCTAGTTAAGATCTTCATGTGAACCAAGCCATAAAAGATACTGAACTTGTTTTCTTGTTTCTACTGTGCGGGTGTGTAGTATATCCTAAGGTTAATTCAGTGTTTTTCATACAGATGTTTACAAGGATAAAACTCATTAAAAATAAGTGTGTAACTGGCTTATCTTCATTTGGCAGTCAATATGTGCGTGGAGAAAAGGTTTCCAACAGCCCTTGCTGTGCAGTAGACCCTTCCCCATGCTGTGCAATGTCCCTTCCCTTACACTTCAAATAAATGAGAGCATGTTTTGAATTCTGAAGCCATTTCAGTATGTCATTAAGCTGATGCTTTTGAGTTTTGTTCTGATGCTGTTGCTATGCCAATTTGAGACAGGAAAACAGTCTCTAAGCATTTACTGAAAACATTGCTCATCATTGGAAAAAAAGAAAAAAGGGGGAAAAAATCCAGACATCAATCTGGTACTTGAAGAGAAACACAAACTCCCCTGTTCTGGCAGCCGGTTCTCCCACATGTACACAGAGCCCTCTCCCTGCCATTGTGAAATACTCACATATGTCAACCACCCAAAAATGTAGCAGTGGAGAGCAAAAGAGCACTAAACAGAGGCTTTCTTGCCTCTCCTCACAGGCAGTCGCAGTGTTGCTCTGTTGGCACCCAACAGCTTTACCAGGTTTAGGCCACACTGGGACATCAACCTTTTCTCAATAGGAGTTGATGAGCTGAAGAAACCCTGAACCCAGACATGGAAAGAGCAGTTAAGTAGTATTTACTGTATGATATAGACACTTTAAGTCTGCCTTCTGAGTATTCTTCCAGACATGAGAAGTCAGTTTGTCAACTCCCTTAGGCCTTTTGTGCCCTGGCCACAGGCTGAGGGAAGACATAGCAGGTGGATGGAGTATGCAACTGGCTGAGGAGGTGATGGGATCTAATTGTGCAGGCTCCAGGCAAAATGGTAACTGTCAGGCAGGACCGGATGCTGCTACAGCCCCAGCTCCGGGCATCCCTCAAGGATAGAGTTAATGGTATGTGGCACTAGGGCTTGCAAAACAGCATAGCTTTTTCCATCCATTGTAAACAATGCTTCTTCTCATTAAATGTCTCAGCATTTAGTTGGAGTATTTTTAGAAGCCTTCACATTTGCTAAAACAACACAAAGAAAAAACCTCAAACTCATCAGAACTCTCATTTGTAGTGAATTATTAATATCGATAGTATTTTCAAAGTGAAAGTCAAGAACAAGGCTTTGGTTTTCTAATTTTTTTAGGGAATCAGAGTTCTTTATTTCTAACATTTTGTTCAAACTCCTGGCATCATACTGTGCTTATAATATTCATATTTATTTTGTTTGCCGTATCCAAAGAGTTTAACATCATCAGAAAAGGGAGTTTGGATACTTTCTTAGTTTTTATCCATGGGAATTTTTTACTTTTCATTCTCAGTTTGAAGGAAGTTCTCAAAGCACAAGAAAGCCCTGCTTCTGACCAGCTCTCCTCTAAAGATCAGTCCATGCTAAAGTTAAGGTTGCCGCAGTAACCCCAGCCCCTCCACCCCTCTCCCTGCCCTCGCATGATGACTCAACTTCTAATGACACAGTCACACATGGGTTTTTCCACAGCACCTGTCCCGTTTGACAGCCTGTAATGAATGAAAGGGTTGAGCAATGTTTATTTTTATCTTCTCTTTTCTATTTGAGCTCTGCTTTGGGGACAACTGTCAAAAGCATATTTAACCACTTACTTTTAAAGACTTGCATGCATCCTTCCAGTTGAGTCCCGTGCTTATGAAATTGACCTTCAGAACTACAGCTGAGTAAAGTCATAATTTCCTAGTAAAAAACTATTTTACTTTACTTTTCTGGTTATGTTAAAGAAGAAACCCAGTAGAATTTTGCGTTTCTCATAAGGGAACATTTCATCTTTGGGGGAAAAATGGAGATCTTCAAGCTTTTCCACAGCACTGTAGTTTTAATAGAAAGAGTCATCCCGCACCATTCCACAAAGGAATATTGTTACAGGTATTGCATGTAAAACATTTAGCAGGACAGCTGGCCATGGGCCTGAGGGATGCTCACACGGACAATTCAAGCTGTGTCAACAAGCAGTAGCTTAACAAGCATGTAGGCAGAACTGCAAAAATAAGCATTGCTTGTGCTTCCTTGATCCTTGCTTGAACAATGGATGCTCACATCACTTTCCCTTTTCTTCAGTGGTTGTCCTCAGTCATCAGAAGTCTCATTTCCTGTGCTGCTTTCCTTCTATCTGTTCCCATACTGTGAGGTTTGACAGGAACCTGCCCCAAGAAGTGGATGGCAGAGGGCCTTAGCAGATGTGGGGTGCTCTCTGCATCCTTTGCACCTTCTCTTACCCCAAACTTTCATCTTCAGTCCTGGCTGCCCACCCACCCACTTCCACTGCCAGACATTTGCGGTCAGAAGAACTTGCTCTGTGTGTACACAGCCATGACAGACAGCAGGACACCTCTCTGCCAGCTCCAGCTCATCAGGTGTGCTGCTTGGCCAGCAGAAACAGCAGAGTACGTACCCTTCCAGGATAAGAAACCTACAGTGAAACCTTTGCTAGGTATGATGCTTGCACATGAGTATTTTGATCCATCCATCAAGTGCTTTCACTTCCCCACTCACCAGGAGGAGTGCATAGGATGGCCATTCAGGGGCTGTGCAGGGGACCAAACCTTTGGCTTTGTGTTCTCTGGAATAATGATTCCCATCTGCTTACATCAGTCCCTTTTTACAGATTAGTTCCTCAAACCTCCCTGACCAGGCAGAAGAGGAACGATTAGCCACAGGGGACTGTATCATCCACGACCAGAGTCATTGCTTTCGCTGGGCTGAGGGGTGAGCAGGCTGGAGAGTTTCCTAACACACACAAGCACCTGCAGTCCCTATTTGTACAGCTGTGAATCCTTCAGGTGAGCTTCTCACCTCACCTGACTTTGTCAGATGCCTGAACTGTGTGTCAGGTGAATAAAAAGGAAAATGTTTCTGGATGCAGCTGTGCACAGTGACTCCAGCTGCATTGCACACTGCTTTGCTTTGCTTTCAGCGTGTGGCAAAAGAAAGTAGAAAGTGAAGTTAAGACAACATTTACAGTAGTTATCAGTGGGAAAAAGAGTGGGAGGCTTTATAGAAAATCTCCAGATATTATTCACATTCACATCTAAGCATGGTTTTTCAGGGAGCTGCCCATCTTGCCTCCCTTTCTCCTCCCACGGATTTCTGCTTAGAGTAGGTACCACAGGGGTAAAGCAGTTCTTAACTGAGGCCTCTATTCATGAGCTATCAGTGGTTATTGTCACTGGAGGCTCACAGGGGAGATCAAGGCTTCATTATTCCAGGTGATGGATCCATATAGATGTCGCAGCCCTGCTGTAGGGCTGGCCCTGAAATGAGGCAGGAGGTCACAGCAAGCTTTGAAACACCAGCCCCAGCTGCTGCCTCAAGGTTCAAATAAGCCAGCAGAGTTCCCCAGGGAGTGACATTACCAAAATCTCTTGGTGAGCTGACTCCACAGGCTGGAAGGGAAGAATAATATTTCAAATAAGTGGACTGGCAGAGTTCAAAGGGATAATAAGCATTTAAATTCAACATGAAAGACATCTTCCTCTGCAGAGCTTTAGGATGGAATGTAGCCAGGCAGATAAGCTATTTAAAAGCCCCTTTAATCAAGACTATTAACATGGAGATTTTTGTCGTAATTAAAAACATCCCCCTATTCAATCACATTAAAGAGAAAGCGATACAAAATGTAATTTATTTTTTCTATTTGAATCTCTTATAAAAGAGCAGCAAAAACATTTTGCCTTGCAGAGAATCACATTCATTGTCATTAAAATTATCTTTGAGAGAAGATTCATTTAATCTATTCCATTGCTCATATTTTAGCTTGGAGTGAACTGTTGCACTTGTATTTCAACAAAAAAGGTAGAAAGCCTACATATTTACTTCCCAAGGGTTTCATTTTATGGCCATAAGCAATAGTGAGACAACTTAAAAGGAAAATTTTTCTTCTCACATATTTCCTGGTATCTCGAAAGATGCTGTAGAAAACAATGCCAGCTCATGCAGAAAACACACTTTCTTTTTTTTTTTGTTTCATTTGTTTTTTGGGGGTTTTTTTGTGCATTTGGAAGCACATCTAAAGAAGCCTGCCTACTTTGCAGAAAACAAAGCAGACAGAATAGTACCATGAACTTATATTCAGCAAAGCCCTTAAGTGAGCACCAGAAAGGGAAGATGACACTTCAGGAGCTACAGAATGCTACCAGTGCACCTTTCTTCTTTCCTAATTTAGGAGCTCTAAGTACTATCTGCTGTGGGACTCCCCTCTTCCCTCTAAGGCAGCTGTTGACTATTTAGCTCACAATGATGAAGAAGAGAATAAAAATTAATAGGACCAGAGAAACTTTCACAAAGCAGCCACAGCAGGGATGCTTCACACAGAAACATGGCATGTGAATGGAAATAGGCAGTCCTTAGGAGGACAAGGGTTGCTGTTCACTTTGTTTTCAGGCAGATTTGCAGACCTGAGTGGTTACAGAGGAAGAGCAGCATATGGGACATGCGTGAAACCTCACTGAGCCTCCCACGCAGCGCTAAGCCAGCTAGCTAAGAACCTAATCCTGGGCAGGGAAAATATCACCATCTGACAGAGCTTTGCCAGTGTGAAGCAGCATTTCTCACAAGCTGAGAAGCTGTTCAGTGGTACAGCTGTGGTGAATCTGAGGCTGTATCCTGTTGATCTTACTAGACCTGAAGGTGTTGCAGGGTCCTTTGCTGCTCAAGCTCCTACTGTTTTGCACTCCTTAGATTTTTAGATACTGCCTTTGCTGTGAATCCTTCTTCCTTTCAAGATGATACTGACTGAACTGGACGATCCAGAAGAAGCCTATATCACAAAATGTCATATACATCAGCTCTGTGCTACCTCTGGTTTACAGCACAGCCGTGTGCTAACTCAGCTACATTGCTTTGTCCCTGGAAATTGGCTGGTTAGCTTCTGCAAAAGGCCTTTTATTGGACTGCAGAAAACCTGAAAATAAATTTGTAAGTGCCCCATGTTCTTCATGATGTCTTGAGCAGCGCAATTCCAAGGTGCATCTTACCCTCTTTATGGTGTCCAAAGTGATCAAACCTCTCCTTACCTGAACTGAAAATGCTGAAGCAGAGGCAGAACCAAGCATCTGCTTGATAAGGTGGAAGATCCCCATGCAAGCACCCATCTGTACAGCCCTGGTGTAGGTGCCCTGCTTGGGCCAGAGAACATATGCTGAATGTCAACTATCATATGAGATTGCTGCCTGACAGGGCTCTTCAAAGAGCAAGATCACCCTTCACTAAAAATATTATATAGTGTATTTTGTCTGCATGGGTTCAGAGCAGCATCTACCTTTTTACAATTCTGCATCTGCATCACCATAGCTATTTATAAACTTAATATCAGCTTTCCCAAGCAGGTCTAAATCACAGACATCATCTTCCTTTCCTTGGCAGCTTAGTCCTCTACCTTCACCCTTCAGAAACTTGATGAAATATGCTAATTTCCACCTGCCTCTATTTGTTCCTGTTCCTTAGAAGGTGTCTGTGCAGGCCACAAGCTGAATAGAGCTGTGCCAGCTTATGGCAGCAGGCATCAGCTGTGGTGAGACTTTATTACCAAGCCTTGAGCACTGCCATGTTCTGCCTTGTGCATGACAGGCAGCCTTTCCTTGAGCATACATGTCTGGAGGAACATTCCACGTCTGGAAAACTCAGGATCCACCTGAGGTGCTTGGATGGTTCCTAGGCATTAAATCTATTTAGTCACTGCTTTAAACTAAATCTATTTGAGGGCTGTTTGGTGATTTTAGTTAATTAAAAGGCTTTTATTTAATGCTGGTTACTCTTACATTCAGTGGAGAGAAAAGATTATTTCCAATATTGTCTTTTCAGATAAGAAGAATTAGCTGCTTTTGCTGATATAATCTCCTCTTAGTAAGTAACCAAGAAAGATTCATTATTGTCTCTTGAAGCTAAAGAAATATCAAAGGTATTAAAACATTGACATTTTGTTGCAGTGAGATCTGTGAGATAAGCCAGTAAACTGCCTGAAGGCAAGCTCTGAGATTACTCATCCGATTCTGTTGCTGTGATATGGCATTGTGGCATAAAATTGCCATGAGTCACCCCCTCCCCTGTCAAGGTTCACACAAATGGCTGTGCACCATTTATCATGGTTATAATGGACTCAAAAGGCCCAGAACTAGAAACCAAGAGCTGTTTGTGGTGCTGATTTTCATAGCGAAAGATGAGCTTGTTAGAATCTGCAATTTTTTTTACCAGTGCCAAACGAAATGCTGCACATGACCTGATGAGATGATGCTGAGAAAAAACAGTATAAAATCATTTGTGTTCAGTCAGTTGGGACAGCTCAGAATTGTCTAAATGCCCTAAAAAAAGATTATTTTTCCTAAATTAATCTCTTTCCTTCCATCTATCTTTTCCAGTCCCATTTTTATTTTATTATAGTCCTTTCCAAGTAAGTGCATTGAGAAGACAAGACGTAAAAATCCTTGCCTGGTGAGAAGACCTGTCCTGTCTGTGTGTCCAAGGTGCCCATTCTCCTTGTTCACCCCCTGAGGTCTGTCTACTGTCCAGCTGTAGTTCTGTCCGTCACCCTTGTGCTGCTGCCTTTAAGGTTACCGTGGCCCATATTTCTGAAACTGTCTGAGTTAAGCCATACAGAGGCAGAGAGTTGTCATCCAGCATGTATCAGCAGCCTCGGTTTCTCTCTTTGCTGGCCAGGACAGCCTGCGGGGTGCCCTCAGCTTCTTTCACCCTTTCTCCAGGATGCCTGAAACTGTCACAGATCACAGTGGGACAGTCATTCCCTTTCTCTGAGTATATGCTTTAGAGGCAATAAATACTTCTGGGCTTTCACAGAAAACAAAACAAAACAAAAGAGGAAGAATAGCTTTTCTGACAGTTTTTTAAAAAGCAGATTTCGTTTTTGGCATTTCATTGTTATGGAAGGTGGTAAGAAATGAACTGTAGCACTACAGTAATGAGAATCAGCTGACAGACATTCCTTCTCCACTAACCTATGGCCTGGCTGGGCACATAAATCAGTGCTAAACCAGAGAGCCCTTGGTATCATTAAAAGACACATTTCCTCAAACACCGCTTTTGAATAAGAATGGATTTTAAGATCAAAAATCCCACCACCACCATCACTTCAGCCTTCACCGAGTAAGGAAACCCTACCCAAGCTACAGCAAGACCTTACTGCCTTCTCACTAATTCCGTTCTTGGTGTTTATCCTGGAGAAAAGATAACTGACAGGGGACGTCATCAATGTCTCTCAGTATCTAAAGGGAGAGTGTCAAGAGGATGGAGCCAGGCTCTTCCTGGTGGTGCAAAGCAATAGGACAAGAGGCAATGGGCAGAAAATGATGCACAGGAAGCTCCTTCTGAATATGAGGAAGAATGGCCTTACTGTGCAGGTGATCCTGCACTGGAAGAGATTGTCCAGAGAGGCTGGGAAGTCTCTGTCATTATTCAAGATGTGCCAACCCTCAGATCTTCTTTCTAAGGAGAAGTGAGAACTCTTTCGGATTTGAATGATGGGGTTTTTGTTCAGAGTGGAGGCAAGGCTATATTCCTCTCAGACCCTGAACAGGCTTGATGTACCTTGTGCCCGCAGGAGAGGGATTTACATCAGTCTCCATGTCCCTGGAGCCTTTCAGCTGAGGAAGCTCAGCCCCCCAGAGATGGCAGGTTGCTATGTAGTTACCCATGCTACCAACAATTTCTGTTTATTTTAGAGTGTTTTCAGTGTTGAGCCCTCTCCCTGCCTCTCAAGAGCCCAAAGGCAAGGAAAGCCTATTCACTAGGACTACCCTGACTGTGGGTTTTTGCTAAGCCATTTGGCTCTCTTACTGCCACTCAGAAATGCTCACTTTTAGTGGCTCAAGTCTCCTCAAGACATTTCAAAACAGCTCTCAACCACTCCGCACTCAACCTGTCCCCACTGTTCCCTTGCTGGAAAGCAGACACAGCTGCTATACTATAGCTCCTGCTCTGAGGAGGAAAGGGAATGAAAACAGCCAAATCACTCTGGTCTCTGCAAGCCAGGAGTCACAGATACATTTCCACTTGTCTCACATCTGCATGGGAAGATCCCACAGATTAAGTTTGTGAAATACATCCCATACTGAGACTTCTCTCCATGTCTCCTCTTCCTTGCCCAAGGTTCAAACTCAAACCTTGATCTTGATTATCTATTTAATGCTCAAAAAGCACATCCCAGACTATCCTTAAAAGCCTCTTGCCATGTATCCAGGTCCAGATGCAACCTGCAGGAAGCCTTTGAAGGGAACCAGAACTCCCAGCAGACCCAGGCTGGTGCTGGTACATAAGACACGGATGCAACCAGGAGAGGGACATCACCAAATAAAATCAGCAGCTCCATCACAGCTTCCACTACTTCTCTGCCTTTCTGCAGCCACATCTGCCTTCAGAGTGCAGAGAACAGGGCACACGCCCCATAGCACACTCTTGCTAAAGGTCAAAGTGAAAACAAACTCTTTTGGGCTTTAGCTGCTTTTGGCTCTTCCTTGTCCTGAAGCCTGGTCCCTGAAGACACCTAAATCCCCCAGCCATCCCTCCATCCCTAGGCCTGTCCAGAGCACTGGACTCCTCTCCTTTTGTCATCTAGCTGAGCTATCCTCCCCCATGGTGCTCAACAAACCTCTTCCCAGGTCTCCTGCCCCACATCCTGTCTCCACCCTGGCACAGCGGATGAGATCTGTGCACTTCCTGAGTCACTGCCAGCCAAACAGGCAAAGCTCAGCCCGGAGGATTTGTCCAACCCTGTCCATACCAGGCACAGAGAAGAAAATAACTCTGCTATCTTTTTCGGAGCAGGCTGCAGCTTCGTGCCTTCATTATGTATTATTCTTGTCATCAGCCGAAAAGCATGCAGGAAAACAGCCAAGCTTAGCTTATCAAATGTGCCTGGTAAGAATATCTTGTGATTTAAAGCCTTGGCACAGCACACAGCACAGGCGAGTGCTTCCGCTGCAACTGTTTGAATTTTCCTGGCTATTTTGAAAGGAGGCCAGGGGGACCAGTCTCACCCTGAAGCTGGGCATGTGTGAGTGTCTTGCTGAACCAAGGCCAAAATTTCCCTAGAAGAAAAAAGGCAGAGCTTGTATAAGCATGAAAATCAACAACAACGACAACAAAAATCTCTTATTTCCATAAGGCATGGAAATAAGGAACAAATCTACAGTAAATTAGCTAGAGATGAACATTTGGATTCAGATTTCATTAGCTTGCACATCTGGTTAAAATGAGGCATGATTTATTGCAAGCTCTAAGGAGATGTATGGGCCTCTATTAAGTAATTAGGGAGAGAAGTCTCCCTCCTCCCCCAATCACTTTGTTTCCTGTTTTAATTTCATAATGGCCAGTTTGAAATTTCCACAAACACTAATGGGATCTGTTTTCCCTCATGAGAGTGCACCACCTTTGTTAGTCAAAGGTATGACACAGTAGCAGCCTTTAGCGGAATATTGTTGGCACAGCCCTGGGCACAGTGTACTGGGATGGACTCTGCAGTGCTGCGAAGGGCGAGTCTGCCCTGATGGGGAAGATTTTCTGTACCCAGAAAGACAGCACAGCATTTATAAAAAGTCACTCTTCCATATTAATGAAATGGCTTGCATTAAGTGGGCGTAGAGCTAAGCTGAGCACCAAGCACCTGATGGTGACATTAAGCACCTGGGCGTGGGGGTGGCAGTGCCAGCCATGGGATGCTCAGGGGAGCTGCAGGTGCTGGGATTTTTCCACCACCAAGCCCTGTTCTCCTGTCCCATCCTTGCCAGGCTTCTGGCATTCCCAGCCAGTCCATGGGCACCACATTCTATGCCCCAAGACTGCAGGATGCGACTGCCTGCATAGCCCCATAGTGGACTATCCATTGCTTTTCTTCTCGGCAATTCTGTGTCCCTAAATAATGTGATTTTTAAGCCTGATATTGTAAAATTTGCCCAAAAGGCAGTCTTCAACCTGCTGGGGGGAAACTGGTGGGGTAAGATTCATGTGCCTTTTCAGGTGCCCAAGAGTACAGAAAGGTAAAGGTAACTCCAAATAATCCCCACATATGTTATTGTTTACTCCGAGCAAAAGTTCAGCCAGCAGTGTTAAGTGCGTGAGGGAGAAATTAAGTACCCGTGGGTTTCATGTGGCAGCTAGAGCTGAATGTACTCAGTTACTGCTCAAGCCCACACAGTAAGGCTGTGGAAGAGATACATGCATAATTCATATACTTTTAATTAAATGGTAACATCTTTCAATATATTGAATTTACTGCAATTACATTTATCGTAATTACATTTATCTCTTCACACCCTTTGACCTACTGAAGCATCACTTTTTCTCTTTCAGTTACAATATGAGCATAAACAACACTAATTGGACTTTAGGACCAGATCTGACAAAGGAAACCCGGAGCTGTTCCAGGCTGTCCCCGCTGGAGAGAGCAGTGCCAGAACAGGATGCCCAAGGGCTGCTCAGGGAGATAGAAGCTGCCCTGAGCTGACCCACAGCTGCAGGGAACAAGCCCTGCATGTCCTAAAGCTCCTCTCTGAGGCTTGGAGAGTGTTCTTGGAAGGGTTTTCGAGCAAGCAGAGCTCCTGCAGGAGCTTTGTCCAAGCAGAGCCTGCAGTGCAGCCATGGCTATGCAAACAGGCTGGTGGGGACAGTGCTTGGGATTGCCAGAAGTGGCCCTTGGAGAACAGCTGAGCCGCCTCAGAGCTGCACCAAGATTTTGTTCAGGAGAAGGGTTTCCCTTGAAAGTGGAGCCTGAGGCTTTGGCCACTGAATTTGGAGGTCATGCACACAGCCAAGAGATGTGACACCTGAGAGGAGCTGAGACCCACCACGGCACGTTCTTCTCTGCTGAACTCATTGCTCAGCTCCCCGTGGTCTGGGATGGGATCTATGGGTGCAGAGCAGGGTCAGTGTCGGGGTCTGCTGGGCTGGCACCACTCCTGTGTGGGAAGATGTTTCAAGGCACCGAGGATGTGCCACAGAACTGGCAGTGCAGGGGGTCAAATCACTACACTAATCCAGTTTTTCCAGAGAGGGAACCTAAATCGTGAGCCTGGGGAAGGATGGTAGATAGAAATCCCACAAGGGGAGAATGAGGATGAAGAGAGGAGACCTCTCCCTCTCCCACCACATCCCCCATTTCTTTCAAAGTTTAGCACAGCAATATGGAGCAGCATAGCCAAAGACCTCAGCGGTAGAAAGGGATAAAAGGGAGGATACATTGCTACCATGTAGGATTATGGTGAGGACAGGGAGGCTGCAAAAATACCTTGTCTGAAGCAAGAGGAAAGAAAGGAGAGAAGGAGGGAGGGAGGGAAGGAAAAAGAGGGAGGGAAGGAGAAAGAGAGGGAAGGAGCTACAGAAAGAAGGTGACTTTTGTCACACTTCTTCAGGGTGCCTCCAGTCACTAAGGCCTCACTGATAAAATGGAGTTTAACCATCCAAACTGTGAGAGCAAAGTCACTCACTTCAAGGGTAGGGAAAATGATAATATCCTCTTTTTACCACTACTCATGTGTGTCCTCCTCTGGTGCCATGGAATAGGCAGGAGTGTCACTGAGGCTCAGCAGTGTACCCAGAGATATTTTGCTGAATTTGATGGGAACCCCTGCAGCCCTGGCTGATGGCAGACCCTCCCTAGCCAGCTGGTTTCTCATGAGACATCATCTCATGGAGCTTTCCTGGTTGGCAAGAAAACCTGTTGTGCCATAATGCGTGTTAGACACAGCAGAAGGGGAGGTGGAGAGATGAGCGAGACACAGAGGAAGGGTAGAAAAGTGTGGATGGAGGATCACCTGCTGAGGGTCAGGGAAAGCAAGAGCTGGCAAGGGCCTTCAAAAAGGCAAAAGATTTTCAGCTGGAGAACCAACAAAGCCAGGGGTGCTTGTGTGGGAGGGGTGCTCGCAAGGGTAAAGGAAGCAGGCACCCATGAACCAGTGTGTGTGTGAGTGCTGGACAGAGGAGGGAGGAGGATTAGCAGGGTGGCACAGAAAGGCATTAAGGGCCGAGGGGTGGGTCATTAGAGGAGGTACCTTCTGTTCCCGGTGGCTTGCAGCAGCCATGGCAAGCTGTCAGATACTCACACTGAGCCTTGGCATGTCGAGCTGGAAGCGAAAAAATGGGAGTGCTCTTGGGCTGCAGAGCTAAGTGAGCTCCAGCACTTCCCCTCGCTGCCTTCAGACGCCGGCAGCCTTGGTGGAGGTGCTTCTCAGGGGCTGTCATCCTTGCACTGCCACAGAGGAGCTGTGAGCCTGTGTGACAAGGGCACTGCTGCTCTCATTCGGAGCAAGCACGTGCACTGCCAAAGGCACCACTGCAGCTCTGCTGCAGACCTTGCTCTGTTCCTTGTGCAAAGATTGGGCCTGTGGGGTTTAGGCAGCTTTGGAGGGCACAAGTTTGAAATGTCTTTGCAGGAGGATGGTGTGAGCGGCCCCACAGTGATGCCCCTACCATTAAATCCCTGATTTTGCACACCCGGGTAGAGGGCAGCTCACACTGATCTTTCTCCCCAGAGCCTCACGCATCCATCTCCTCATGGCCTCACGTGGGCACAAGGCAGTCTCTAAAACCTCCAGAGCCTCAGCTCTTATGAGTGCCTCTTACATAAGCACCACAGCGCTCAGCCACACCAGCCCCAAAGCCTCCCTGGGTAGCCATGGAGCTGCAAATTCCTCAGCTCCCAGCAAGGCAGTGCACATCCCATCCTGGAGAATGAAGAGCCTGAGTCAGCCCCAGCAAGAAATGTAGCCCAAGAAGGACAGAAGTCCCGGGTGGTATTAGCACTCCTCCCTCCAAAAAACCCCCACCCAATTCTTGTCGTCTCATGTCAAGCCACCTTGTGCCCTTGACATTGCTGGAAGGGGACCAGAAGCCAGAGCAGAGCATGAGACAATTAGCACAGAAATCACTTTTTTGTTGTTGTTGGTTATGAGAGCAGCAAGGCAAGTAATTAAAAAAATAAGATATTTGAGCTCTTCACATCATTGAGTCCCTGGGATGCTAAGCTTCACTGACCAAATATCTTTTAAGAAAAGAATTTTTGCTGTGGTTTTCTTGGATTTCCAGAAGAGTTTGCTAACGAAAGGCAGAGGAAGAATGCTACAGGAAGGTTAAGTTGTTCCCCAATTGAAGAACTGAATAATCATTGCATGAAACGGTAAAGATCCATGTGGGTTTTATGCCACTCTGGTGACACAGCTGAGCACTTACTGGCATTATATAGCACACATACAGACTGTAGAAATGCTCATGAACAAATAACATAATTAGTATCAATTTAATATTGTTTATGCAGTGAGGCAATTTTATATATGTAATTTTAAAACAAAGTGAAAAGGCAAATAATGTTTTAGGCAGTACTTAGCCATCAGGCTGCCCGGTAGGTGACATTGTGGCTTGTTTGCTGCTCTCTTTTTCGCTGTTGTTTTCCCCCTCTTCTCCTGACCATCACAGACCCTAAAGACGGGTGAGGAGACACCCCACAGACAATTTGTCCTACTGGAAGCACATAGGACACACCTATGATGGTCAGGGCTATCACACACATCTGATGCCACAGCTAAACTGATCCCATTTCCAGCTTCTCACAAAAAGGGCAAGGCTGCTCTCCTCATCCGACAGCAGAGGCTGCGATGCTGTCATGAACCTATCCTGGGGTGGCTGGAAAAGGGCAACAGTTGATCTTTTATTTCCCTCATTCCCTGGCATATCCTCCCACACACCTGGTCACAACCACTCTGGGTTTGCTGCAGTGTTGCCCTTCAGGTCAAGCTGCACTTGGGCAGGAGGATCCCAGTGCTGCTCAGCCCCAAAGGCTTCGCTGTGCTTGCCAAAGGCATGGCCGTGGCCTTTCATGAAGCTTGGGGCTTCTTCCACTCGCCTGCATCTTTGCCCTGTGCTTTCCTACCCCTTTGCTGCCACAGGACTTGTGCACCACAGCCAGGCTGAAACCACTGTCGTATTGTCCCCCTGCCCAAACTTAACAGGGCCTGCGTGCAAATTCTGTTTTCTGCTGGAGAAAGCATGCCCCCAGAGATACAGAATTAATCTCAATGAGACTCAGCCTCATAGATGAGTCATCTGATAACAAACCAAAAGATTGTTCAGGTTTGCATCTCTGAAGTCCTCACAGCTTCTCCATTGCAGCCGAATTCCACAAGAGTATTTGCTGACCTTTTAGCGTGCAGCTCCTCGTCCCACTGCACCTCAGAACACTGTTCTTTAGGGAAGACCTGTATTAAGGAGAATTAATTAACTAGGTTTGCTGTCTGGATAATCAATTTTCTTGGTATAAATTGAGTAGTGATGGAAGAACGCTGATCTGTTGCTCCTCTGATTTCCCCGCACAGAGATTAAAAATAGAAGATCCAGATGGAGAAATTGGGTTGGGATCAGATTCCTTCTGAATACAGAGTTTTGGCAACCTCAGAAAATGGGGTGAACATTGCTGGGATTTAATTTCCTAAGTGCACTGGGAAAGTTAATGTCAAAATGTCCTGATTTAGAGATCTGTGAAGGAAAGGGAAGTATTTCACTCTCAAGCAACTTTTCATTTAGACATTGAAAGAACGGCAAAATCAAGGGCGAAAATTTGAGTTAAAAGTTTTAATTGTGTTAAAAAAAGAATTCAGTGAACAGGCTTTGTTTGTTTGTTGCGGGTTTTTTTTGGTGGGTAAGTTTTTAAATTTTTCTCTATGGAGCAGTTTAACAACTTGGTGTCTCTCAGCCCTGTGTAGAAGATTCATCCCCACCCCTTCCACTCTAGTAATGCTTTTTGCTGCCTTTTGAGCCCTAGATGAAGACCAACAACCTGCCAAGTTCTGTGTTTCTCTGCCTTGATCCTGCCAGTGTTTTTCTGGCTCTGGTATTCACCAAAGTGTGCCCCACTTAATGACCCCACAGATGGCTGGCACCCTACAACACTGGATTATAACTTTAAGCTGGAGGAAACCCTCTGGGCTTTATGAAGAAATTATCTGTCTGAGTTTTTTTGTGTTGTAATTTCTTTTTATGATGGTGGATCCACTTCCCCAGCAAGCAAATGTTTCCTTTAATTGGCATGTTGCCCCTTGCCTCCTAGATGACTGGTTTGACTACAAATTGCTCAGACTCTGTGATTTATTTTTCATCTCTTTTATTGCAGGCATGAATACAGGAACAGGTAAACAGCTGAGCCGTAAAAGTTTCTCTTTAGGCATGTTTTCAACAAAATGCCATCATACACTGTCTGGTGATACACGCTGCTACTCAGATGAAACCAAATGGTGTGAGCAGTCTTGCTTTAAAGCTGCTACCCACCACTCCATGCTGCAGCTGCCAAAGAAGCCTTCTCCTCCACTTACTCTCTATCTTCCCTCCTTCTCCACGTCATCTACAGCTTCTTTTACGGCACTTAACTTTACAAAACACAGTTGTGAGGCTAATCTTACATGCAATTACAGATCAGTCTCAGTATATTTATTGCAAACTCCTTGAACATCAGGACATTTAAAAAAAAAAAAAGAAAGAAAGAAAAAGAAAGAAAGAAAAAATATTCCATTGCATAATTACAAGTAGGTTTTTTGTAGCAAATGAACCAGAAATGTATTCAGAAGAAAAATAAATAAATAAAACCAAAGGCTATTTGTAAACAGTTCGAACAAAACATGATGCTGCCTCCAATGAAACATTTCACTGCATTGCCAGCTCTGTTTCAAATGGGCACGTAGGCATCCTGTTGAAAGAGAGTGAAGCCACGAACTGAAACTTTGGAGGAGTTAATTTTCAAATTTTGCACTTCCAGGGTCTATGAAACATGAAAAGTCTGCTCACACTGTGGGATCTGAAAAAGGTGTGGAATCTCAACCAGCATTTCTAAAGAAACCCAGTTATTCATTTTAAAACAAAATAGTGGAAACAGCTGAACCACACAAAAACAAAGCACAATTGGTTGGCTTCCATAAGAGACTGCAAAATGAGAAAATATTTAACTCCTTGCATAGCTATTTAAATGGCCAATAAATTCTGCTGGAATCACCCAAACATGACAACATTGCATTCCGCTGCTTAGAGACTTCACGCTGAAAAGCTGGGATCTGCTGACGGGGGCAGAGCATCACTCGGGGCACTGTGAAAAGCCAGGGCCACCGCTGGCAGGCTTTGTCAGCATGGCTGTAGCAGGAGGTTTCACCAACCAGCAACTCCCAGATGGAGTGCAACTACAGCAAAGCCTCTGTGCTTATCACTGTAAGTTGTTATCCCAGCTCCCTGCTCTCCCACAAGGGATAAAAGCTGTTCTGACAAAAGGATATTTCTGGTAGTTTATTTACACCCAGCGCGCAAGGCTTTCGCTGGCAGAGCTCCGCCGATCACAAGTCGTAGCTCGGAGCTGAGCCCTGGATGATGCAGCTGTGTCAGCAAGGGTTTGCAATGTAGACCTAACCAGAGGGACGGAAAGCAGGATTCATCTCACTTAACCCTAACCAGTAAAAAGGTAGACACTTAAGTCAGAGGCACCTCCGGAAGACAGTTCCTTTGATCTCTCACTCGGTGAGAGCTGGGCATTTTAATGTTAGATGAGATGAACCCTTTCCCAGGAGAGCTGAAGAGACAAACTCCTTTCAGCCACCCTTTCCTGTCACCAGTTCTGGAGACCATGCTTCAGAAGGCTGCTGTTCAAATGCGTTATCTTTACACATGTCAATGTACATGAAAATGATAGCCTGTGCTGGGCTTCATGCTGCCACAACTACAAATGCAAGCTCATTAAAGCTAGCTCAGATACCTCTGCACTATTATATAGACATACCTTCAGGCAGAGTATCCTTTAACACCTGTAAAGTTAAATTGTAGGGGCAAATCTGGGCTATCCACCCCTCTGCAATATGTTCATGTTGACATTGTCTTGTTCACAGTAGTTTTGGGTGCCAGGTGTCCTAACACTGTAATTCCCAACCAGAGGTGAGGCAGAAGTGTTTCTTCAGGGGATGTGAAAACTGAGATGCTGAAGCATGGCTGAAGAAGGTACGTAGTAAGAAAGAACAAGGTGATAACATTCCACAGTTAAAAGTTTAGTTTGATATCAATAAAACAGTTTTAATACAGCTCCATTAGACTGCAGAATAGGAAACAGTGGCAGCCAGTGGATAAGACACTAAAACAAGACAAGGCAACGAACGTGGAGTTGTTCTGCAGGAAACGTCCCACAGAAACTAAGCAGCCACATGAGCCTTTCCCTCTTCTCCTGGTGGGAACCAAAGAAGCAGGAATCTTTGCCCTTCTTCAGCTATTCCAGAGCATGCCTCAGCTATAAAGACTTAGCCATGTAAAGTAACCTTGGTTCACATTTCTTGTTTTCCTGTTCTGACTATTTCAGCTGAAGTAATTTTATACAATGGGAGCAAAAATGATGCATTTAAAATAATAAACTAATAGACTGTTTATGGGCCAGAACATCTGATGGTCTGGTCTGACTCAGGCATTCAGTTTTTCTAAAGGCTTTTGTTTACATGACCAGACTGTCCTAATGTGGGTAATTGGATCTGTTTTTCCCCCAAACCTGAAGGCATATTGTAGGGTTCCTAAAGTCCACTCCATGGTAATAAGTATGATTGAAGGGTGTGTTCAGATTTTTTTTCTGTCTGTTTTTTTTCCCCTGGTTTTCCTTGACAATGACTTTGTGAAACTGTTGCCAGTTCAAACACAATTGGGGGTTACCTAACAGGCAGAAAACCAGATTCAGCTAGAGTGAGCACTGTGCCATTCTCAACCTCACTTCATTTTCCTCTCCCAACAGAATTTCTCGTTACAATTTTCTTCTATTTGTTCTTTATAATGCTCACGCTCACTTAAGCACAGGCAAAATGTGCTGCTGCTTCTCCCTCACCAATACCTTCTGGGAAGTGGAGAAAAGAGTAACCAGAAATTGCATTCTTTTGTGTCTGTGCCTTTCCCCCTGCTTTCTGATTTCCTCACAGGGATTTAATGTTCCTAATCAATTTTTAAGAACCCTGGATTGATGGAGTGGAGCATTAAAACATAAGGGACAGAAGCGTCCTGGCACTGCCACTGAAAGATGGACAGCGTACAAAAGTCATATCTGATTACCCAGAAAAGTCATTGGGATGCTCTTAAATCTACAGTCCAGGAGTGTTTTTGTGGCTCCTTGTGCCCACTACTCATGTTGAGCCACTTGATTAAATTTTGTAATGTGATTTTCTACCTAACACTTGAGCTGTGTTTTGACCCAATTTATGGCAACCAGAAATTTTTGGGTTTGGTGGATTTAAATGGGAAGCCTAATATTAATTTCTTGTCCCAGCAAATATAAAATAGACAAGTCATTTTATACCTTCACACTGCAATCCACAGTCGTACAAAGCTCTCCAGAACTCTCATTTCAGAAAAACAGCAGAAGCTAACTCTGAAGGAAACCCAGTCTCACAGCAATCACTTCCCAGCCTCCACACAAACAAACTGCTTAAGCTGAGATAAAGCCATCGTAATCAGTGCCAAATGAAGGGCGATTTTTTATCTTAATACAAATAAGAGAACACAGTGTACAGAGTAACAGAAAAATATACATCTTCAGCCATACAAAACGCACAAAAGCTTTCCTGTTGAAAGAGTACCTTGTAGCTGACAGTCAGATGTTGTTAGTTTTCTAGATGACCCTGCACTACTGAACAAGGGGAAACAGAGACCTTTTATTTTTCCCTAGGAAATAGTTGGTAGCATTACCTGTATCCCATAAATTCTCTCCCTGCGGCTGCGGCTCGGCTAGTGCGGGGCCACCCACCCCACCTCATGCCTGAGATAGCTCCCCTGGATGTAGAGGCTGCTTGGGTATTGGAGGTGAAAGCGACGTACAGCCCGGCGCACCCTCCACAGGTTTGCCGGGACATACGTGCTGATTAGTAAAGATTTGGGTATAGGCACAGCTATGCCGTAAACTATCGCTGTTCTTGTTCTTTAAAGTGACCAATCAATTCATGCCAGTCAGGAAGGTGGTTTATTTACCCAGGAAGGAAAAAATTCTCCCTCTATGAGCTACGTCCACACCGCTGAGGCTCTGCAACCTTCAGTGCTGGGGCAGAAGATGTGTGAGCGTGGGCGAGCCTTAAAGCCTAAGCAAACTGGAGAAGGTAAAACTCCTCACTTACTTTAAAAAAGTCAGTATCAAGCTAGAAAGTCAGTAGCAAATTACTTTAAACAACGGATTTTTTTCGTCCATTAATGGAAATACGGTAAGATTTAGTTGAAGGTTTAGGTCAAGGTGACAAACTATAGGGAGTATTGGGTGCGTATATCTGTATGGTGGGGTGCCTTTCCCCCTTGCAGCTATTTATATCTCTGAGTGAAGGTTAAGGTTAGGAATTTAATAAGACAGCCGCTTATTCTGTGGAGACTAACAGTCCTGGGGTTAGGATGTAATAATCATTCTTCTGCTTTAAAAATGGTTCTTTAACAAATAGCAGTAGCTCATTGCAATTTTCAGTTGTACAAAATGACATATTTTCTATGTTACTATCAAAATATTCTGCATAACATTAATTTCTGTGCACTTATTAACATATGTACAGAACAGTGTTTCCCAATAGAAATCAGTATGCTCCTTGCTGATCCTTTTTGTCCTAGATTTACCAAAACCAAACCAGAAATTAATTGTGTTAATAGTATAAAATCTCAGGAGAGATAAAGGATTGAAGGTTTATTTCTCAGCAGCAAATGAATAAAGGAACTCCTTCAAGTTAAAGTCTAGCTGAGACGTAATTTTAACCAACCACGGTGAATCCAGGCGAGCCAGGAATATCACACATTTTCCCGATGCATTATGTTGAGTACACAGAAGCAGAGGAATGTAAACAGACAGAAGGCACATGAAAGGCCCCAATCCATTCTCCATCTGACGGAAGTGCGAATTTCATAATTCTGTCATCAAGAGTCTTTTCATCATTTTCTCTCTCTCAAGTTCACGCCTCAGAGTCTCAGCGCTGTGTAATTAATGCACAAACAGCCAATTATGGGAACAACAATAAGTCTTAGATTTCAATTTAAAATAATTAACATTTTCAAAATACCAAAGGAGGGGGAAAAAAGGTCAGACTCAATTCAGTGAAAAAGCCGATAACTGATGGCTGATTCAAAAACAAGTATCGCTTGATATTTCTGAAGAGCAAACAGAGGCAAGAAGAAGGATATAAAAAGATGCACATGGCAAAACAAGTTTATCATTTCATCTAACCCCCATTAAAGGCTACTGATTTTGAAGGAAGCTGGACTAGGACTCTAAAAATGGAGCAGCTACAGCAAATGCCATCATGAAAGTCTACTGTTACAGCCTTCCGCTCCTTGGTGTTGTCTGATATTGAGGGATATCTATATACATAGATATGCTGAATTTACCACAGTCCTGCACATATTAGGGTGTGGGAATCAGAGCCTGAGGTCCTTACTCTCACCAATTCACTCCAGAGCCCAGAGGCTCTGTAACCCTGGGAATGCCCTGGGTTAGTGATTCCTTTTCTGAAACTGTTTACTGTGCTGCTCTGAAAGTTATGTGTAACAGAGTTTGGAGATTTAAACTGCATTGCAGAAACCTTGCAGCCCATTCATGGACAAGCAGGGGTAGAATCACGCACTTGTGCTCGAGGCATCCTGCAGAAGCTGAGTTCAGCACTACAGCTTTGGAATTACATTTTCACTGGAATGATAAATTTTTAGATGAGTTGGCAATGTTGAACAAGTATGCAGGTGCAATTAACCAACATCTGCAAAAATAATTAACAACTAAAAATGGGAATTGACTGTGAATTCAAAAGTGAAAAAAGATTCATTTATTATGATGTCAAAGAAATACTTTTTGTAAGCCTTGGACTATTTGTGCTCCAGAAATACTGAGTATATCCACTGCTGCATTTATATTCAGTAAATTATTATCTTGGGAAGTTCAGCTTTGATTAAATTATAGAATAAGAAGCCAGCATGCATAACCAGTAGGATGAAAGAACAGAAATCTGAAAAGAGTCTGCCTGTGGAAAGGTGGTATAGCTTGTTATTTCTCTGAGAAACTACAAGACCACTGTAGCTTGACATTACTAAAAAAGAGAAAAACCAAAAGAAAGAGGAACAAGAAAGAAAACCAACGCCTGTTTTTCATTTAGAAGAACAGGCATTTCTCAACCTCAGCTTTCCCCCACGGACATCTAATTTCAAAAAACAAATTGTAACAGCATTTATTAAAACAAAACCTTTGTGGTTCAGACAAAATTACTTGCCTGAGGAAAACCTGCACAGCCCTTTCTCTCCAGGCCATTGGCCACAGAAATGGCACACTGCTGGCTGCAGCAGTTAAGAGCATGCAGAAGTTAATTTCTTTACATAACCCACCTATTCTGAAGTAGTCAAGCAATAATCTTTTGGTATAAGAGAAAATGACAGTTTATGGTAATTATGACAGCAAAAGGGAAATCAAGCTGATTGCTTTAATGCAGAGAGCATGAGAGTATTTCTGTGAAAGAAGTGCACCGTACCTGTCTGCCAGCGAAATGGGCTTATGTGATGTATATACTGTCTGGACTGTTGGAGTTGGTATAGTCTCTGCCAGAGACCTCAGGACGGGTGATGGAGACACCAGCGTAATCTTAGGAGATGACTGCACCGCGCAGCACTGTAATTTGCTGTCTGCAAATTCTGCCTACAAAAAAGAGATAGGTATACACACACAGAAAGAAAAAAATTGTAGGTTAGCTTCTACTGGTCTCGTTATCCTTTCATACACAATTCATTGCCAAGCACTCAGTAAAAACAGCTAAGAATGATAACAAATGGGAGGCTGTGGCTATAACCTCTCAGTGCAACCTCTGCAGATGCTGGACAGACACCTCTTCTGATGCCTGAGGGACAAGCCTGATTGCAACATGCACTGTGTGAGATGACACTGCACGTATGGGACTGGCAGCATTCAGGTAAAAAATGTAACCAGTTTGTAGAATGACAATTGTCATTATTGCATTTTCCTTAAAAATAGTGCAGAATGTTGACAACATGAGATTTCTGGAATATTCTTCAGGAATACTCTACAGTTTGCTGGTGGGTCCTCTAACTACTCTGTGTTTTGTTAACAGCTGGGAGTCTGGGCTTTTAGAAGCCCAGGTTTCAAAATCTCCACCCGTTTCCCACATTTGCTAATTGGAATATGCCTCAAGAGAAATATTCTTGCATTATCTAATGACGGGCAATTTTAAAGCATTTTAAAGATTTAAGACGAACAGCAAGCAACCATCTCCTGTCTTTCAGGTGAGGCATATCAGCACAACAATATTACAGAAAAGGTTGGGCTACCTCTACAACCAGAGGGGGAGGATCCCTAAAAATCAAACAGCCCTGTCTTGTTTTTTGGCATGGGCTATTTCTCATGCCAAACCACAGCAGCTAGTGCCTGTGGTGCACGCCTGACCCTGACCTGGGAGGAACACAGAGCAACTGCAGTTGTCAGTGTGTCAGGATCATTGGAACACACTCCCACTGGTATCAGCTGCATTTCTTCCTTCACGACTTTTTCTTCTGAACCTGGTTCAGAGTCTAAAGCACGGAGGAAGAGAAGTCACCATCACAATGAAGCAGCTATTTGAAGAGCAACATTTTTTTTTTTGATCCTAATTATTTCTCAAGTTCTGCAAGCCTCACAGCAGCAATGTGATTCATAAACATAGTTTAAGCAGCGGGAAACCTATTTGAGCCCAGGAAATACTGGCTGTGTTAGGTTTGCTTGCTTATTGTCACTTTTAATGTCTAAACGCATCTCTAATGATCCAAAATAACCTCTGAAGCAAAAGGAATTCCACTAATTCCACAAAACTAGTAAAATGGAAAAATGTGAAACCAATTAAAGAAAGTTTCCTTTGTGTAAATAATGGCTAAGAGAACCTGTTCAAAATTCTCTGTCATTCAACTTTTAAAACTCAACCTTACCAACTTCAGGGGTATGAAATTTGGTGTTCCTCTTACAGGATCCCTGTGCTCTGAGGACTGCCAGATCGTACTGTATGGCATGAGAAGAAAGCATCACTCTGAAGCTGATGTAAATTCTCCCATCCTCACTGAAATCAGCAGAGTGATGACAAACGACACTTGCTGAAGAATTGCCTTGAGTCCCATAGTGTGTTTGCTCTGGATGATTGTTTTACAGCAGATATCTTATTATATATATGTCTGATTGCACAGTACACTTAAGCCAAATATTTAACTGGTCTAAACATATATAATTTCATTAATTTAAATCTATGTGACTTATACCTGCCTGAGAATATGGCCATCATGCCTACCGTTTTTCTGTGGAAATCTCTGAAATTTAGAGGGTTCCTGGCTTGAAGCTTATATTTAAACACTCCAGGTAACCAAGTTATTGAATTTTTCAACTGTTCAAATCAACACAACTGCATATACATCACCAAATTTGAAGCCGTACATGAAAGGTAAAGCCTTCTAAATGCTACTATTCATAATTTTTTTCCTGCTTAATAAAATTTCAATGTTTTCTTCCAAGACAAAAAGAAAAAAAAAAAAAGGCAAGGGGAAGCAAGGAAAGGAAAAAGAAAACAAACAAAAAAGAAAACAATTAACAAACATTACCATCTGTAGCTGTGTGTGACTGGAGACCACTCAGAGTTAGATCTGCCTGCAAGTCCTAGCTACCCTTCCTTTACAGCTCCTGCCTGGGGTGTAGCTCTCTTCAAGCCCTCAGCAGTGCATCAGGATGAACTGAAATGCTGCTGTGGAGAGACACCTCTCTTTGGGCTGGGACAGAGGGCCATGAAACACAGACAAAAGCCCACCTAACCCTCCTAATTGTTCTCCCATCTCTGTGCAGTCCTGTAGGTAACTGCTTGTTCACCACAGATATTGGTACATAACTCACTAAAAGGAATGTACGGGATCATGTGATGGATCATACATCATTAGGTTTTTATTGCAATGGTGTTTTAAATATTTGTGATCTGGATTGTGCCCTCCACCCTGCCCAGGGAAATGGAAATCTATGGGGAGAAGATGGGATTTCAGAAAGATTAGTTTGAATTTTGCTTTGCTTCTTTTCTCCTGACAGAACATAACAAAAATTCAACATTTGAATTTGCCATGAAATAGCCATTTTCTGCAATATGGATATTTACATGGGTAAGTATATCAGTGTACATTCTATTTGCATTTGAAAGTTCTGACCCCCCAATTATGAAAATATATGTTATATAGCCCTCCTAAATTTTGTTTTCATCCCGTCAGAAACAAAAAAATTAAGTCTGACAATCAATACTAACTAGTGGGAAAGTTATTTTGGGAGTGCATCCTTTTGCTTAGATAAACTAGTACTGTGAAAGACACAAGCACTGTAACTTTTGGTTAGTTTTTATCACAATTGTACCCTCTAGACTTGGCTAACCTAATGAAACATTGCTGTGACCTATTCCTGTGTACTTTCAAATACATTAGAGCTCAACTGTGGCACTTACACAGCTTGGGGAGGCTAACTGACTCTGGCTTTAAAATACCTATTTGGAGAAAAAACACATTTGCATAAAAGCCCATGATCAGGTTTATTTCAAAAGAAAAGCCTCTTTCTTTGAATCGCTAAATACAGACAGAACTTGCACATGACCCAACAGTGAATGAAGTTACTTATCTCAGATTATATGCCAGATATAGATTGCTGCAACCAGTAAAATTTAAGGTCAAAGTCTGAAATGCTTCATTTTGCAAATGTAACTTAAAAACTGTAAGTCATTTTACAATGGGTTTTATAAGCAGAGTGTTTCTTGTAGAGTAATTAATTTTGTCAATTTTTTTGTCATATTTACTACATAACACCTCTACCACTAAAGTAGGATTTAGATCATACTTACTTTTTAAATTGTCAAATAATTGTTTTCTGTTTGTATGTAGTTTACCTCACCAAAATCCCTTAGTCACATCTTCTGTGAAAATTTAACAAGAATGAAGTTCAATACTGGATTCAAGTTATTAGGTAAACATGAGAGTTTATACAAGGATACCATTGTAGTCACCCACACACTAACTATAACTCTCCTTTAAAATTCAGATGTAAATTCAATGAAAATCAGGGCCCGCTTTGTGATGGCACAGCAGGCGGTTTCAGGCAGGAGGCCATGCAATTGCTAGACAGAGGACTAAGTCTTCCCATTCCATTACTGCTCCCTGAAGAGATGTTATGGAGCTTCACAAGTGTCCTCTACAGTCCTGAACTGAGCAACATTTTCGGACCGACTTCATTAGTGGTGAGCCTTGACCTTTAACTCTTAGTCCTCTGACTAGTAAGCAGCAATGTCCAAATGAAGGCAATATTTTGTGTAATGGAAATATTTAACTGCTTCGTACTCTAATTTCTACTTGGAATTTATCTTTATTTTTTCGAGGACTGTTAGTGCATAGATTTCTGACACTTAGAAAATCAGTGGGCATTGTGTTAAAGCACAGTTTTTAGTTTCACGTTCTACTTACAGAAAACTGTGGTACTGTTGTAAAGGGATCGAAAAAAGGATTAGATGTATCAGCAGGGAATGTCTTTATCTTTAAAAAAGATAAAGAAAAAGATGTTACTTTCAGAGCATAAAAATGCAAAGGAAAAAAAAAGCAGCAAAGCATTGCAACTATAGTGACATATCCAACAAATCAGAGCAGTTCAGCAGTGCTTGGACCAGACCCAAAAAAGACCCCTCCAAAAATGCATACAGAAACCTGATGATGAATAGTCAAAGCATAAATATGAAAACTTGATAAATTAATTTTACCATGTAACTAAACCTGTTGAGCAAGTATAGAGCTGGTTGCATACAATATATCTTCCAATTCTGTCACCAAAATTATTATGTGATTCCTTCAGCCAGCACTACATTTTAAGATATGCAATATGAAGTGCAGGAGCAAATTTTGCAGTACAAGAACTTTGGCTAAAGAACTTGTGCTTTAAATATTATAGACTTCCAAATTTACACAGCTGCTGCCAAAGACAAACAATCACGAAAGGTAGGATCAAAAGAAAAACACATATTAAAAAAACACAGGGACAACTGTTTGTTTCAGGGAGCTATGATGCCCTGTGTTGAGAGGAGGGCTCTGGATAAGGGATGACCCTTGTAGGTTTTTTGAAAAGTGCTTGGAGACAAAGAGGCAAGAGACCAACGCATCCATCTGTTGAGAAGCCCTCCCAGGGCTTAGTCCATGAGGATATAGTCACTCGTGTGACCAGACCCTGCTGGAAGTCACTTCTGCCCTTAAAGTAGTTTCAAATAGTAGCTGAAATTAAAAATATATTAAAAGCAGCAACAATCTCTGTCCCACTTCATTGTGAATGCTGTTTCTCATTATTTTCTTTTTTAGAATAGAGACATTATTCATTCATTCAGAGAGGACAAAATAGCAAATAAACGTATGAGTTTTGAGCTGCACTTCATACTTTCCCTTTGGAAAACCACATTTTTCACTGTAAAGGTGTGTTTTTCACTTTACTACAGAAACTGCTGTGCAGTAGTTTGTTAAGCATGTCTTCAATCATAATTTACTAACTACAGCTATACAAATGTTGTTTAACAATGAGGAAAGCTACCCTGCGGGCCCTGAGTCCCTGTAGGCCAAAGAAAAACCTGGAATTATGACATCAAATATAATTAAGTAAATGTATAGTGTTTATTTTGCAAATAAAATAACAGAAACATATTGGCTTATAAAGGTACCAAGGGAAATTAACAGCTCTCTGTGGGCTCGCTTCTGCAAACATGTGGAATTAAGCTTAGCATTAATTGTCAGGCTTCTTACACACGAGGAGTACGGATAGCAAAGATACAGTCAAGCATGTAAATAACTTTCTAACAGAATAAAGGTGTTTGTAAATCAATTAAACAGGCGTAAATGAATTAACAACTGTGCGCAGGAGAAATTATTTCAAATCACAATCTTCTGTGCAAACTTATTAAAGGAAGTTTCACAGTCCTTTCACAGTCCCATATTCATGTCTGTTGGCAAAGTCTATATGGCTGCTGTATTGCTGATAGAACCTAACTCACTGGACTGACACAATAGCTCCTCACAAGTTTGTTACGTTATGTTATACCCAAAACCAAATCTGTTCAGCTGCAGCATGTCTCACTCTTTTGAGCGACAGCAAATACCCATGAGCCCAGGCTGACATTCTCAGGTTATGAAGGGTTTACAATATGATGTTACAGTACAAAGTACAAGTGTACTGAGTTACAAATAAAATCTTTGAGCCAAAGACAAACAGGGATGGGAAGCTGGTTGCTCGTATGTGGTATGAGTTTGATATCCCACAGCTAAAACCTCTCCAATTTTGCTGGTTAGTCTCATTAAGGAAATGAAGAACAGTTACTGAATGCTGGAAAGAAAAATTATGCCGAATACTTGAGAGTCCCCTGAAATCTGGGAGCAGAGGCATGTAACAGGAGTCAGCCTGATCACATGCTGTGACCCACGGCCGTGCAGAATACTCTCTTGCAAAATCAGCACTGCAACCTGTGGACGTGCATGATTCCAGCCTGTGTATCAAAACATGGCAAGAAATGGTTAATCTGTCTTAGTTATCTGTGTGAGTCCCTCTCTTGGAGAGCTGTGCTTTTTTAATCTCAAGAATAGGACAATGTCAACAAATGAAAGGCTCTCTGGATTCTAAATCCCTCAGTTTCTGGCCTTTTAAACAAAATGGAAAGAGAAAATAGGGAACAGAGGGGGAAAAAATTACCTGTGTTCAGTTTAAGAGTGACAAACAGAAACCACCCTGCTCAGCCTTTAGGATTTACTCTTTCTTCCTCTCATATTTTTTCCCTCGGAGAACAGGCCACTGTTACTCAAAAGGCACAACAGAATTTATTGGTTTGGCCCAGGCCTTGATATGATTGTTGCTGCCAACTTCCATAGGCAAGGCAGAGACAACGCTGTTGTCTCTTCAGCATTGGCAAGAAGTTCTTAACTATTAATGGCTTGGCTCTTCTGAGTAGAAAGTAGGGACAACATCCTCATCCATACAATAGCAGAAAAAAACCTATATATTCAAGAATGTTGTACAGACAGAGGATATGCTGGATGGGGAGACAGCAGTATGGAAAGCACCACTTTAAAAATTGGTTTTAAAGTTGTGAAACTTCATTTGGAAATTTGAAAGGCCTTTTCACCCAGGAATATACTTCACCTGCTTTGACCTAACTGTCCTGCAAGTTCACCATGGCCAGCAGCAGCAGTTGCCAGCACCTGGAAAGGGGAAGAAAATCCTGTGATTCCACCCCACCACACAAGGAAAGCAGCAGCATGGGTGAGTCCCTTCCTTACCCTTGCACTGGAGTTGAGTTTATTGCATAAAGTCAAAAATCTCAGAGTAGCTCAGAAAGCAAAACAACTCCCTGACCAGAACCTAAATGTTATGCCTTCCTCACACAGACTCTCTCCCTGCCTAGGAGGAGGACACACCATACTTTTAAATATCTCCTAACTCACATGGCAGAAGCAGACCCTTAAATTTTCCAGGGTGCTTTCTTCTCCCTGCTGTGGCAACATCACTTGAAAAATGCCACCTGGGAACTGAGAAGAGAAGAAGTGCAGAGCCAACTCCACCACCTGCCACAAAGCTGCAGTTCCTCCAGCCTCTGGAGACCTTCAGCAGCTTCCAGGCTTTACTGGGATGGCACACACAAAGGGAAATGGAATTGGGAAGATGAGGTGGGCAGCTCCATGTGCAGACCAGTCTCATGAAGCTGAACTGTAGTTGCTCAGAGAAGTACAACAGAGTAGCTGCCAGTGCAGGGATTGCCTACAGACCAGGGTGAGGTTTGCTGTCTGCTTTGGTATGAAACAAAACAAATAACATCTTCGAAGTTTACAGCTGGGCACAATTCCTGCTGTGGCAGGCGGAGCAGCAATCACGTCCACATTGCTCAGATGGGCATGTTCTGTACCACAGGAGCAAAAGGGACTGACTGGTGTCACAGGGGCTACAGAAATATCATGAGCAACAAGAGGTTAGAGCTGTGCTCTCCTTGACAGCACAGACAGGCTTTTAAGTATAAAACTTGATTCCCAGCACACTTGCTCTTTCTGCAGGAGTGCCAACAGTCATGCAGCCAAAGTCACAGCCATAAAATAACCTTTATGGCAGGCCCCAGGAGTAGCTGTCAGGTCGCAGGGCCATGGCATGAAAGGGGAGTGAAGAAGGTTGGCATTCCAGCAGCATCTCACATGCTGATGGCTTGTTTTGTAACCTGAAATGACCCCCTTGCTTGAAAGGTCAGGGTGCATTACCATAGCAGAACTACTTTGGACAAGCAGCTCCTTGTCTGGATTATTTAGCTTGGCAAGTTGAGAATTTACTAAGCTTAAGAGAACAGTTGACTCTCATAAAAAAAAAAGAAAGAAAAAAGAAAAGAATAATACAAAAAGGATTAGCATAGTCTCAGGGGAAGACCAATGGTCGAGTAATCTTTAAGGTGAAAAATATGAAAACCATTCAGCTATAACAGTCACATTGATTCTGTGGGAAAATGAGCAAAAATTTATTCTTCTGTGGACAATTTTCTGCTACAACTCAAAGATTCTTTTTGCATTATTAGCTGTCCATTGGGGTAAAATATTTTGGAAGCGTCTTTGCCACAACCCAAAGAATTAACAGCACTGATTTTCCTTGATATTTATACTGCAAGGGAGAATGAAGAAGGGTGAAGGGAAAAAAAGGACAAAAGGATAAGAGCCTTACCCTTTTCTTTGCATTTGTGCAAAGAGTTCTTCTGGATGAAATTTAAAATCTCAGTAAAAACAATTGCACTTTCCTGAAACACCTTTTAGATTAGTTAGGAGAAGAAAACTGTAACTTTCTCATAAAAGCAGATTGGAGAGAGATAAAGAAGGAGTACTTTTGTCAGGTTAATTGATACAAAGTCAGCTCTTTTGGTATTTCTATCAGAAGGGAATATTACAAATGTCCTGGTTCTGGCAAAAAACCACTACTTTTGGGAGAAGTGGGCTTTATTTGGATATGTTCCTCTGCATTTGGAATAGTATATTCACTGCCCTGGCACAACTTTCTTTCCTTCCACAAAGGTCCAGTAACATTTTCTGCTGTAGACACTTTGCTTCGCTCCCATCCCCTGCATATTTGTAACATCATGGTGAAAAACGTGTGACCTCAGTGGGTTTGCACTGCCACTGTGTGTGCTGGCCAGCTGGAAGACAGACTTTAGGCCAAACACTTCCCTGGATTCCCATGCACTGCAGCAAGAAGAGGCAGAGCTGCTAACACCTGAAGCAGTGTCATAAATAAGGTCCTCAGGGTACACATATAGCCAGAGGAATATTCTGTGGTGCTTTATTTCAAAATACATGATGTAAGTCGAATACCATCATATCTATACAGCACAGAGATTTGTTTCTACTGATCAAACTAGAAAAGGACATCAGCTGAAACACCTAGAGGGCATTGCATTAGCATTTCCCAGTCCTGACTTTAAAAATACCAGTTAACCATTAGGCCTGGTTTCCAAAACCAGTGTGAAGATTCTAGACTCTGCAATTTTTCAGTAAAGATCCTTGTCTGCTGTCATACCATTTCAGGGGCTGAAATGAATAATGAGGCAGAAAACGAAAACCAAAGGAGTTTCTGGTAGTTTTCACCACACAATAACTACATAGGCAAACAAATTCTTTTGAGTGGGAACAGCTCCAGGCTCAAATGATCAAACACTCGGATTATGTCAAGCACAGTTAATGTCCTTCTCGTGTGGCAACATAACTGGCGTGACAGGTAGGCATAATCACTGTCAGGATGCGCACGGCAAAAATCAGACCAAAACAGCACAGCTCAGCAAACTTGCAACATGACAGAAACACAAATCGGCAACATTGTTGGCTAATTAGTCTTGGAAAAAGCTGTGAACAAAATGCCCTGATGAACCATACTTGGCACAAATTCCACACACATTGCATCACAGGCCACCTTCTTTTCATGGGATGCAGGATTTTTTCTAGTTGTCGAGTTAATATCCAGGTGTCAATGTCAGCAGACAGATTTTGTTCACGCAAATCAAAGACGGCACTTCTGCAGAAACACACTGTTGAAAACACCCTGAGGCACCAAATATGAAGTTTCTGAAGATGATGTGTTTCTGCACAAGCCACTAAGACAGGGAGGAAGAAACTACATGTTCAGAACCTCCCTGCCTCCTGTCACTCTCTCTGAGGAGATAACACTGGAAAATCTTCCTCATAGCTCCATCTGGTCTTTGGGTCTCCTTTGCTCATCTTGCAAAAAACTAGTGGAGACTAGAGTTCAGGGAAATACTTCCAAGAATATTCATGGACTCCTCAGAACCAACATAAGTGAATCCAAGTCCTTGACTCATCTGATTTGGTGTGAGTTTCCACAGGATGGTGGTATGGCAGTACAGAGTCCCCCTCCCCACAGGTAGCACTCAATTCCTTCTGGCTAACTGAAAAAGCTCCACCTTGAAAGCTCCATGTTCATCCCACACTGTCTTTGCTGAGAAAAGTTCTTTTAGGGCCCCCTCAAATGGTGAACTTGCCATTCCTCTGCTCACTGATGTCACCAGCTCTTCTTTGGACCTTGCTGCAGGCTGAGTCCACCTGTCCTGGAATGTGACCAGGCAGCATACATCGCTTTCTTGATGTCTCACCAGCTGCTTGTACTTTCCTCTCCATCAGATATTTTCCTCCCTCTTAGAAGGACTTTGTGCAGTCCTTCCAAATGCAGAGGCATTGTCAGGACGTGGCTGTGTGGCTCCTCGACTGCACCAGTGACCTTTGTGTCCCAAATGGATGTCAAGGGAGTTCATGGGAGTGATGCAGAAGGTTCAGCCTCTGCTAAAGCTTGGCTTTGCTGCAGTTATAGCATTTCACAGATACTTTATGCATAGTCGTTCGTGGCTGCAGTATAAACTACACACTTTTTGCAAGCAGGTCTACCTAAATCACAGTAGTTAAGATGCCCTGCATGTAATCCTGAATTTTCACGTGAACTTTTGTACCAATTTGCAAGGGCAGTCCTACAAATTGTGTTGGTGCTGGCATTTTTTAATGTTACCTTTAGGGCTCAAGTACTCTAGATTTTCACTCCAAGGATTGTAGTATGAGTTGCTAGCAAAGGGAGTTCAGAGGTATTGGGAGAGCATGAGAGGCGACGATAATAGTGTTATTAAATCAGTCCAGCATCTCTACAGCACAGTGGAAGAAAATGCATGTCCTGGATCATTTTTACAACATAGCTTTGCCTTGTGAATATTTTTTGAGAAGACATTCTTCAAAATAATACACAACAAGAACAATTCAGGTGTGACAAAAACAAGACAGTGTCCATGCTCTCACAATCTTCAGGATTTTTAGTACTCTTTCGCTGGTGCTGTGAAGGCGAGCAAGCTTAAGCAGAACATAACCACAGAATGGGCTGTCAGCCCAGTCACCATCCCCTGAGGAAAACGTGGCAAGGCCAAATGATGTCACAGTCGTGGTGTGTTGGCTAAAATGCAGACTAAAGATTGCAGCATTTGCTTGGCCTTTGTATAAAACACAGGAATGAAGCAAACAGAAAGCAGTAGGTACACCCGCTGGATATGGATCCTCTCCGACAGTTGCTGCATCAGTTGTATTGCTGGGACAGCAAATGCAAAGTTACCTTTTCTGTCCCTTGGCCTTCACCAATGAAATCAATGGTGATCCAGTGCCACGTGCCTACACCGTGTGCACAGCCAACAAAATTAAATGGCATCTCTGCAGATGGAGGCTGTTTTCATAGAAGAAAGTCACTAAAGATGGATAACATGAAGAGGAGGAAATGAGTGCTGTGGTTCCTGCCAGTTGAGAGTGCCCCAGGCAAGCCATACACTTCCCAATTTCACTGCCAGCAAGCAGACTGTACATGCATTTTCTACCAGGTGGAAAAACTCACCCCTCACCACACCTGAATATTTCTGATTACAGACACTGGTGGCTCAACACCCAATAACTGTTAGTTCACCATGACTTACTAACATGGAGACTTCAAACCCAGGAACATTCCCACAAAGGCTGATTAATAACCATGTAACATACCTGTCCTTTTTTAGAACCCTCAGGATCACATTCCTCAATTGAAAACTTATGATAGGTTGGCACAAACAGTGTACTGCTTGACCTTAGTCCAACAGAAACAAATAGTTTGTCTCTCTACTGTAATCAATCTTTACTTGTGTAAGAGCAAAATCTGGCTGAAAGTCCTTAAGTGTCCAGAAACTCAACCCATCACAGTCTCCTTGAATGTCAGGATTGTAAGAAATACTTTGCACTAATTTTGTGTCCTATTTTTCTGGGCTATTGAGCTCTGAAAAAATCCCCAGGAGTTTATACAGTTCATTATTATAAAGGAAAAGAATAGCACAGGTAGATTAAAGTCAGTGGAGCTGCAGAAAATGTGTTAAAATTACAAACTGGTGCACTATTTATATATCTATACTGAAGGACACTCGAGTGTATTTTCGACTTCAGCATGTGACCAGTCCCAGAGACTACTGCAGCCTTAATCTATGCACGTTCCTACAAATTTTGGCGACCTCTCACGAATTATGATCTCAAGTACACATAAGAGTGCTGACTGCTGTGCTGTGCTGCACTTGTCTCGCTACTCTAAAAGTCTACTCGGAATTAAGCTCCTATAAGATAATGATAATAATTTCCCATCATAATATGTCACCTTTTCCAACATGCATCAAGGAAGCAGAGCATTGCTTCTTTAAATGTAGTAGATACAAAACTATTTGATCCTATCAATAAGATCAACTGGAGTGGAAACTGAAAGTCTGTAAGGAACAATGCTTTGCTTGGTTTAAGATTCGTGCATGAACAAATCCAATCCAATATCTAGCAAATCTTTTGTGATAAATGCTATAAATAAAAACCTATTTATTCATAACCTCACACCCTTGACTATGAATCATTCATATTGCCAGCCATCAAGCATTAAATAAACACAAAGATTCTGTCTTGACTGCAAGTAAAATCTAGTTGTGTTCAAACACAAGAGCTCATTAGGCATATACATTTACAGCTTCAAACACCTGCATTGTAATACTTTGTCAATTCAGTGCCATGAAACACATCGAATGCCTCTGTGTCTGTGGGATGTTACCCTAAAATCCAGTCTCCCAGTCTGAGACACTGCACTCATGTATGTCCCATGGCTAAAGAGATTAGTCCCAGCCAAGGGATAATCCAAATTAATTAGAGCTATTAGCACATAACTCACTCTTGCCCATACTTAATTAAAAAAGAAATATCTCCTTTGGACCAAGAGCATGAGTACAGAACTCTCCTGCTTTGGCCAGGAATTACAGCAGTTTCAATGCCAGAAGGCTGCTCCATCATTTGAGCAGAGCTCTGCTTCCCCATAATCTGTTTACTGGGCAAAGGATTCAGAGGATCCATTATTAAAGACATCCCTGTGAAGGCAACTGGATAAAATTATAATGTTGCAGAGAATAGGAAAAGTAAAAGGGAAATGGGAGAGAGGCCAAACAATGACAGTCCTCTGCCCAGAGGTCTGCTTGTGGCACTTCTTCAGGAGAAGAAATACACTAGGAATAAAATGACACAGGCAGATCCCAGTCCCCAGTCACTGACTTTGTGCCGATCCCAGCAGAAGCTCACAGGCAAACCAAACTGGGGGCTGGAGATTTCCTGTAAGGCAGGTTTCCAGCACCACTGCCTCAAAGACCCCTTCCCAGCACCATGTGCTGATGGAGGAGGCCAAAACACTGTTGTCACATCTGCTGATGTTGTGGTCCCTGGGAAGATTACAGTTAACTCTTCCAATTCAGAAAAACCCTTAAGTCTTTCTGAAATGTAAAAGGAGCAAAAACTGGTCCAGTCAACTTCATAACTGTGGAACAATGAGGGGGCTTACAGCATTTACTTTTATATTTCTTCCCAAGAGCCCTGGGAAAGCTGCAGTCTAAGACCCGGGATACTCTCCTTCCTTGGGGGAGGGTAAGAGCAGGGTGTTGGTCTGATTTGTTGTTGGTTTTTGTTTGGTTTGGGGTTTCTTTTGGAGTTCTGTACCTGCTGCTTTTTGAGTGTCCTGTCTGTGAGCTTGGGAACTAATTGTTCTTGGTGCAGGAATATACCCAACTTCAGCCACCCTACAGATATAAAGAAAACCTTTATCCACACTGCATCGCCACCCCCGCTCTTGGTGAGGAAGAAAAGAGAAAGCACAGTTTCTTCAACCTTTTCTCCAAACCAGTAGCAGCAAGAAAGGAGAGATCTGAAGGCCAAAATTGTTTGAGGCACACACAAACATGGGCTCTGCTGACCACAGATATTTTGAAGACAGCAGGCTTTGTCTGAAGTCTGAGCAGCTCAACCACTGATGCAAACTCATGGATTCTGTCTGGATGTGAGCACTTGAGCTTCATGGTTATAAATTTTGACAGTTAGCTCAACTCAGATGCAGCATGAAATGAGTGCCAAATCGTGCACAAATTCAGGTGGTCAGAGGCCCACTGTGCCTGGCACGGGACTTCCCATCTCCAGCCCTGCCAACAGGGCTCTCAGCAGAGCATGTGCACATGGCTTGGTGAGGATGCCAGATGGCAAGGACAGCTCCTTCATCAAAATCCATCCTGGCAATATCTGGTACTTCGCCAGAAGAGGCCAGGTGACATTCCACAGCACTTGCAAGATTCTAGTCAACCTTTTGGCAAAGGACCAATAAATGACATTAACTTGCTGAATGAGTTTTATAGAGGTTCACTTTCTTGACCCCACCAGCTTTGTGTCCTAGAGAGTAGGGGCATTTGCTCTTGGTTTGCTGAAAATGAGAAGAATGCCATACCATAAAGCAAGCCATAAATCCAAAGTTCTTACTTAGTGATGGTTTTGTGGACAAATTCCAAGGAATAATTCTGAGAAGTATGCAAGAACTGCTTTCGATTAATCAGGCTTAAAATTTTTGTATAGAATATCTACCTCTGTAGAATTTTTCTTCCTCGGCTCAAAACAGTTTAGCTTTTTTTTTTTTTTTTTCAGAGGGTGATATAAGGGATAATGAACAGAAGAGGACCCTTCCTACTCAGTGCCTTGGTTTGCAATCCAGTTACCATGATAGCCAATAAACTGGAATTAGGGAACTCCTGTTTCCTCTCTTCCACAATTAAATTACAGTTTTCTTCTATGATATACGTCTGGAACAAGGTGCAAAACTGTGGAATTACCATAGATTTGCTGAGGTTTATGCAAACTTCAATTTTATCAGTTCAACTTACTGGTTATTCTGTTATTGCCATTCCTCTGAGTTATAAGCCTTGTACTAGGTTCTGTATGAAGTCAAAGCAAAAGATCTGTCTGGATGTACATCTCACAAGTCAATGACTGTGCCTTTGTTTTGGTTTTGCTTGCCAGTAGACAGACTATAGAAAATTCAGTATATATAATGCTCTAGTAGAGAATTTACCCACTGTTGCGAATAACAACAAAAAGCAGAGGGCAGAGCAGGAGACAGGCCAGAAGAGAAAATCTGCAGTCACTTTAGATACCACTTGTGGTTCATCAAAAAGGACTGCTAGTGCTTAGGAATTCTCATCAGAAAATGCCTATTTATTGAACCTGAATGCATTATGAAAGAAATGGTGCTGATTCAATTTTTTTCTCTACTTAAAAAAAAAAAAAAAATTAGAAGGTTTCAATCAGCACTTTGTCAGAGTAGTTTTTAGTGTCTAATTCAGAAATGACATTTTGATTGGAAACATGAGTTCATTGAAATTAATAACCAAAGATTACTTATAAATGAGCCACTATTTTATTTCAAATTAGCCTGATCTTTCTATCTACCCTTCTCACTGCTCTCTGACATTCATTTCAGGATATTTTCCAAAATATAGGCTTTTGAAAGGAAAATATAGACAACCAGATTTTACTTTAATCAAAGAAGAAGAAAAAATATTTCCTATCAGTTCTGATTATTCAATTGTATGGCAAATAAAAAGCAAGTTTACTTGATATTTTTGCTGTTTTTACAAGTTGAGACACCTAGCCAGTCAAAAAAACAGTTTAGAAAGCAGATGTTCCCATTTCTGCTGAAACTTGGAGACATTCAGTTGAAATTCCACAGAACAGCCAAGCTGTTAGTATCAAACTTGCTATCACACTGGAAAAATGTGAATTAGAATTACACATATATCCATTCATTAGATGTCTGGAAAGAAAACAAACACACAATAGTTACTCGCTGGAGTCTAAATGCAATTGTCACTAATCACAATGAGGAAGAGAGATTAGGAGCTTCACAGCTGCTGAGACAAAAGGAATAATGTACTTGTTGGGGCAAAACAAAGGTGATCAACATGCCTTCATCAAAAAACTTGGAGACATAATAGCTTCATCTCTGTATTTGTCTCATTGAGAGCAAATGTAAAAAGATATACCTGGTTTCAGTCTTTGCACAGAAGCTGAGCATTTTTTTATCACACCGATTGCTGTAGAGTGGAAGAGGAGACTCAGCCAGCACAAAAATTTAATGCTTTATGTTCTATGTCAGAAACCCTATCTATTGTTCACTTTTGTTCTTCTTAGGCAGATATTACACGTGCTTACTGCTGCTCAGAACATGAAACACGCTTGAAAAGTAAAGCAATAATCTGAAATAAAAGAGATACTAAGCAAAAGTATGATTGAGCATATCAGACCTGATTTACAACAATACACAGGTTATAAAAGATTTACTTAAAGATTTGCCTTCTCCGCTTGCTGTAGGAGGTAGATGACAGCTGGTTTAAAATCTGTTTGCTTGCATTTACTTGATTCCTTTCACTTACTCTGATGTTGATTTCAAGCAAAAGAGAAAGCTGCTACTGCCATGGAATGATCACTTTAAAAAAAAATTTTTTTGAGGAGGCAGGAGAATGGGGTTGCAGGTTGTTTTCTTCCTCTTTTTATTTTTTTTTTAAAGTGTCAATAATGTCCATGACCCTCAAGTTTTCTGACCTTCCTAACCGCTGCTGAAGTGGTGGCGATCTATATCACTTCAGAGGCACTGAGAAAAGCTCTGGACTAAAAAGGATCAGTGCACTAATTGCACCTGAGGAGAAGCACACAGACAGTCTTGCCCTGCCCTGTCTGTGGTGTTTGGCAGATGCTGTCCATCATCAGGGAGCAGACTCCCTGGGCCCTTGCCTGTCAGCTGGCCTCAAGTCACTGTCCCTGCAGTCAGGCACATCCTATACTCCCTCCCATAAACGGATCAAACTTAACGTGATTTCAACAACCACAGTACTTCCTTTGGAGCACTACTCCAGCAACTACACCGCTTGCAAATGTACTCTATCACTCCCACAGTCCTCAGGAGAGCCATCTGTGAAACCACAGGGTTTCACAGATGATTTGACCTAAATCTAAGTAATTTTGTTTGTAGGGTTAGTGTTCAGCCACAGCCCCACAGAGGAAGCTGGAACAGATTAAATCTTCCAGCACCCATCTACAGAAAGAGCTACGTGTGCAGCTGTGACACCACAACCTCAGTCCTCCAGCTCCATAGGGGAGTCTGGAAATGGCCACTGAACCACCCATCATACAAACATCCCACAGCAAACACCCCACCACTGTGCAACAATCTCACAGACATTAGCTACGGAGCATTTTTCTGATTCTGTCTCTCTGCAGGCACACAGGTGGCAGGAGAAGCTCCAGTCTCCTGGTGTAAATATCTTCTCAGATGAGATCCCATCTGCTCAGGTCTGCTATGGAGTCCAGCCAAAGTCTTAAGTTCCAGGACCAGCTCTGCTTGCATGATCTGGCAGAAACCAGATTTTCTGATAGGCATTTGCACACCTTATAACTTCTATGAACATGAAGCAGACACATGGAATGCCAGAGGATGGTTAGGACAGGATCTTCAAAGCACAAAAGGTGCTTTAAAAATAATGGCAGAATTATGCCCTCTTGATCGAAACCATCCTCTGACATTGCACCTTATTTTCATCTCAAGTTGTATAAAATGTTAGCCAGTGGACCATTGCTTATTTGAAAGCACTGAATTAGATGACACATGCCTGAACTCCTTTTCACTTAACACCTTCCCCTATTTTTGGTACCTTTTCTTGCTCATATACACATCATATCCAATTTATCACGGGGTCCATAGGTGCAAAGTCTGCAATTGATTTCACTTTGTGGATCTTTTTATTTCTTGGAGAATTCACTTTCAATTAGTTAAAGAAATAGAGAAGGGTTGAATCATCTGTCATATATCTACAGAGTGCACCAAGTTGTTCTGTTCAGCATACAGATAGTGGGAAAAATATATTAAGCCAATGAATTTAAAACACTTAAAATAGAGGAAAAATAACAAGTAAGCATAGAAGCTTACATCTTTTAGCATTCTCTCATTTTGTTTTTTCACTGACTGCTTCTATAATGGATGAATGGGAGCAAATCCCATAATAGTTAAATAGCCGTCAAAGAGTTTCAGGCATTTTAGTGAGTTTTAAGCTAAGATTCAAGGGGGTGACTCTGAGCCTGACACTCAGTTATCTTGCATGGCAGTAATTCAACAGACTGCTTATGAAACTGGCATCCACCAATAAAGTCCCGTACTTTGCAGAGCTACATGTTAGTCACAAGTCCTATTTATAATGCTTTATGTATTCACCCATTAATCTGGTTGCCCAAAGGCAATGACTGTTTTAAAACGTTCTAAGTGCCATCCCTAGCTACTGGCACGCTTCATATAACCTAAATGATGCTTAGGTAATCTGCATTTGCTTGATTCAAGCTGTGTGCTCCCAGGAGCCTTACGGTGCATGGACCCCTGAGCACTTCCTGCAAATCCCCAGGCAAATGTCTCATGCTCGGTGTGACTGAGCCTTACAGTGCACCCCTTTGCAATGTGTTCTCATCCAGCTGATGCCCTTTTCTTGCAGCAGAAAGGAATGGTCCTTTGTGATATGAGTAAATTTAGAGTATTCTTTGAGTTCACACGGAACTAGATTTATTGCCTGTTGCTGTAGGTTTTTTGTATTGAAGTTGTTTGCTTTAGCAATTGCTGTTCTTTGCTTTTTCTTAGTTTAATATGGAGTTAAAGGGCATGAACTTGAAACTGGGAATAAATGTGCATTTAACATCCAGCTTGCCGCTTTTACTTCTTATTTCTATGTGCAACAGGCAAACTGCTTCTTTTTGCAAATTCTTTTGCTCATAATTGGCCATTGCAAGCAAGTTGGAGTGTGCAAACAGTGTTCATTGAGAAGCTGGCTTGGAAAATAGAATATTTTTAACATTACCCTTTGAATCCATTGCATAGCTATTGCATCGAATTCATTTTATACTAAGAAATCTTGTTCTTGTTGTTGTTATGAAGATGTAAAAGTAGAAAGCTCCTAATTCTGAAATATAACATCCAGTCCTCATGAGTCCTATTTTTTCCCCGGTACGTATTTCACCATAAGTAAAGCATTTATATATTCGTCTCTGACTGAGCTGTTTTAAAGACCTGGAGGGCATGCAGAGATACTTGATCTATATTTTCAGCCAGTTAGGTAGTAGATACATGCTAATGTTCTTATCTAATATCACTCTTAAATTACATTGTAATCACTATTGTTTAGAATTCAATGCCAAAAGGAGTGGTTATGGGGGTATTAGAGTTTGATATGTTTGCCTATCTTCCACTGAAAAATTGCTTTGCACAGAAAGTAAAAAGTTCTTCGAAATGAAGGTAAGAAATACTGAATTCATTTCCCACTGTTCTTGCAACCTTGTAAAATTGTCATAAAATTTAGCAACTAAAAATCAAATTAACTCTGTATTAATATAACAAACAATAAAGGGGAGTGGAAGGAAAAGGTACTTATTTTATTCTCTTCACTGCCTCTTGCTCACTATCTACTATTTACTGAGAGTTTGCAAAGATGCTTTATCACCTCCATCAAGATAGAAAAACTTGTCACTATTTCCCCCTGAGCAGACTCACTTTTGACCTGTTTACCTTCACTTTATTTCCTAAATGGTAGATGCTAATGCATCAAATTCTGCGCTCTTTCAGACTCAGTGAGCTTGCTTTGAATGAACAGGATTGCATACCCTAGTAATGCTATCACTAAAATAGAAATAGTTGTTTCCAACTCATTCTAAATAAAAATATCTTATATTACACGGAAAGCATTTATTTTCCATTTTTAAACTCTCATACTGGTAATTTAAACTTTTTAAATGTTATATCCCAAGCTTTGAATAGGCAAATAATTTTCTTCTTTCTCTTTTCCACCAATAGATGGCAGGGGAAGCTCTAGAAAATTATTCACTTGATACAGCATGAGATAAGCTATAGTTTGAAAGTACATAGCCAGCTGTAAATTACTGCTCCCTGATACCTCTTTAGATGTGCTCATGACTTAGTCCTAGCCCATCCACCTTGCTCTACAAACCTTAGTCTAAGTTTAGGAATAGCTCCATGTTGTATATAAAACTCTTCATTCTTATTTCTTTTGTCCTACTCCATTAGATCAAACTGAAATTTGGTTTTCTCTCTTGAAGAAGGTTGAGGAGGCATTTGTCAGTGTGGTGTAGCAGCTGCTACATTCATTCAGGGTCTTAAGACTGAGCTTTCTGTGCCTAAACAAGAAAGCTCTGCATTCACACACATGTCAGAAATCATACTCATTATAAGCTGCAACAGAATAGCTTGAAGATCAGGCTTTGATTTCAGTTCCATAAAAGCTAGAAACACAAGGAGGGAGTGCAGGAGGAGAGACAGGCTGGTGGCAGAAAGAGCCTACTACACTGACTAAACTAATTCTAATACACCTCATTAAGGATGCTCTTAATGTAACAATATAATTCTTCATCTATGATGCTGCATTTTTAAAATCCATTTCCTTTCTCTGAAACACAAAAGCAGGAGGTATTGAATCTTGTTTACATACAAGCTAAAAGCATACTGTGCTAAAAGTCACAATAGAGTGGTAAAAAAAGATAAAGATTTTCTCCTGCTCATGTTACAATGATTTTAAGGACAAGAAGTAATATGTTGCAGTCAATTAATTGTTGGATCTAATTGAAAAATGAATAGAAGTGTGCATAAACCACAGGGTTTGAGGACTGCAGAGCACAAAAGGATACCTTTCCCTCTAGGCAGTTTGCATTAGTAAATGGGCATTATTTCTCCTGCAAAATGATTTCCTGAAATCAGTCTGTCTCATAATTGCCCTGCTGTTACTGGCAGTCTAAGTATTGATGACTAAGTGACCATTAGAGCTCAGCTGGTTCTTGTATATATATCACAATAGCTCTTCCAGGCTGACCGAGTAGACAAATTTGACTGCTCTCATCTCGGCATGGCAGCCTTGATGATTTCTATTAATTCACTCCATTCAGTAATCCTTACATTTTTATAAGTTAATTTGGTTTTCTGAGCTCTACTTCTAAGTGTAATTCTCAGCATGTATTCCACTGTGTTTGGTATCTTCCACTGTTTTGCTGGCAACAGCAGCAAAACATGGATAAAGCCCAAGGTCATCAGGAAGCATCAATGGTTAGACACTGAACAATGAAGATCATGCAGCTAAGTCAGTGCCTATTAATCACTCTCTACCAGAAATGTTACAGAAAAGAAGGGAGAATATCTGAAGCTGCTTCAAATTAACAGCTCTCCAGTGAACTGGGGAAGTTTGGCAGTATATACCATGACCAAAATAAATTACAAAACCTAATTTTGGATTACCAGTTTAGGTGCCTTAATCCTTCCAGTCCAGATAACAAACACAAGACAGCTGTTTGAATGACCCTCTGCAGGAAACCTTTGACTATATGGGAGCCTGAACTTCCATCTCTATCACCTCAGGCAAATACCCCAAATAAGACAACATGAATGACCCCTTTAGATACTGTGCCTGTCACTGGATGTGAAACAAATGGGTGCAATTAACAAACAAATTCCCGAGGGCCAGGTCACAGCACGCAAAACCAGCACACTACCACAGACTTGACAGGTAACATGATGCTAAGCTGTACATGACCTTGACCCTCAAATAACAGGCAGCACATGCTATCCAAACAGCACTATTAAATAATCAGACTGTCTCAAAGTTATGCATTTGCCCTTAGCTTGCTTTTGCTTGGAGCCTTTCTCCCTGAAGAGTAAACTTTTCATTCAAACCTCAACTGAGAGCAGCCTGCAGTCAGTGAAACTGCAGAGAAAGGTCTGTAAACAATACCTGCTCTGTAGAGAACAAGCTGACCTTTATAGATGTTAAACAAAACAAAAAGGGTTGATTGATGCTGGGCAGTACCTGCTCTCCAAAATATTAAAACCAAGAAAGTCAATGGAAGGTTAGTTTATGAACATACAGAGTGATAAATTATGTCAGTAGATGGTGGGGTAGGGAATTGGAAAGCATGATTTGGTAAGATATTTAGGGCAAAAAGGCTTTATCCTCAGCTGGAAAAGGAAAAAGTGTGTAATGTTGACTTCTGTTAAATGGCAAGAACCCCCCAAACCTATTTTATCAGGTCAGTTGCTAAAGTCTCTATGACTCATTTTCAAAAAGTCTCATTAACACAGTAAGATATGCTATGTTTTTTAGAACAAAAAATCTATTTGTAAACTCCGACAGATAACCACAATTTAGCCTCAAACTTCTATAAAGAAGGAAAATCTAACCTAGACAGAATCATGGAATCACTCATGTTGGAAAAGGCCCTTCAGATAATCAAGTCCAACCACCAACCCAGCGCAGCCAAGTCCCCCCTTTAAACCATGTCCCTCAGTGCAACATCCTCAAGCCTTTTAAATGCCTCCGGGGCTGTCGACTCAAACACTTCCCTGGGCAGCCTGTGCCAATGCTTTACAACCCTTCCAGTGAACAAACTGTTAATAATATGCAATTTAAGGAGCAATTTGAAGCCATTTCTTCCTGTCCTGTCACTTCTGACTTGGGAAGAGACCGATACCTACCTTGCTACAAGCTCCTTTCTGGTAGTTTTGGTTTCAGTCTGCCTGTGTCTTGTCGAGCTCTCATCCAGTGGTAACAGGACACAAGCAGTTATTTACAGGCAAGTACAAGACTGCCTCTGAAGCAAAGGGCACAACCCCACAGCACCTTTCCAATACCATAAAACAGGACTAACCGTGTAGTGAGAGCAATGCTCAGGACAGAATTGCCTTAATACAAAAACATTTATGCCCAAAATGTAGTGCTGTCCTTTTCATGCTTTCTATATGCTCTAACCATGGTTTATGGAAGGCAGCACAAATGTCTTTGCATTTTATGTCTGCAGATAGCAGAGGAGCTATCTGGCATTACAGCTATTTGCAATGCAGGATGACTAGGAGGAAGTTAAGGACTGTATTATAATTATTCAAGAAATCCACTGAGAATCTGAGATGAAAGCATTGAGATCACTGAAGTCAAGAGGCATTTTGACTTCAGTGGGACCAGCAGCTCTCTCTGGTTTTTAAGCAAAAATATAATTCACATGTCTCCAAAAAAAGAAGTTAATAATCAACACATTGTAGACAATTTTGTCTAAAGTGAAGAAGAGCATTCTGCTAATGTAACACGAAAGTGCAGGTACACGTCTTTGGATTGGCTATTAGGCAAGGTCCAAACAAAATTGTGGGGAAAAGAAGTGACTTATCAGACAATTCCCAAAAGCAAACCTATGATCACATTAGGAATCTGTGTTAAAGGGACAAAGAAGCTTGTGAAACCAGTGCAGCAATGTGTAAAGATACCCAAACAGGAGAGAGAAATAAGTGGTTATCCAACAACAAAGAAATCCATTCAGAAGATCAGCCATAACACTTGTTGATGTGGACTGATTTTCAGAGATTCTGAGCTGAGTTTGACAGAGGCTCAGGATCACTGAATACCAAGGAAATTTACTTTATTCCCACGCACTATCTAACACACTGCATGTTATCCCATTCATTTTAGCTGCATACAAATGATTGAAAACTTTTTTAAATTTTCCTGGTTACAAACTAAAACTATTTACCATTGGTGTGGCCTCTGTGAAATCCATCAGGAGGTCACCTGGCTCCAAAGCAAATGTACTTGCAGCATCTGTGGAACTCTAAAGGTAAAAAAGAAACCCAGCATTGGAAAAAACCCCACATTTCATTTCTGTTTTTTTTGTTGTTTTTTGAATTTTTAAAAAATTTTAATAATTCCTTCAAGTACAGATTGCCAAATGGATTTAAAATTTCACGCCATGTTTTTTTAGGTATGGCTACTCAGGAAAGATAGGCAACAAAATTATGCACCTTTAAAATCAAAGTAATTAATCCTGATCCACTGCCCCCTAATGCTCATGGCAAACTGCTACAGATTTTAGTTGGGTCTTGGAGCAGGCTCTAAATATTTCCTTACACAACAAGTTAAACATATTACTACAACTCTGCATTAAAAACTACTCTTAAATGTAGAATTATTCCATCTAGAGAGAACCTGTTACTCACAACTCCCTCCTACCCTTCCCGAGCCCTCTCCCAAGTGACATGAGTTCACCTCTTTGTGTGTTACCTTGCCACCGGGCGAAACCTGTGTTTGTCCTTCCGACGTTTGTGGCGTACACGTTTTCTGCGACCCAGGAGATGATGAAGACACAGGTGTTGATGCTGCTGCTGCTGCTGCCAGTGCTGGAGGAAGGTCATCTTCATCACTGCAGTTGAGAAAAGCAGACAGATTTTCTCATCAGAAAATGCCATTGGACTTTTGATGGCACTTGTGTCAGGGGAGGCACTTTTAACCTGTATGTCTGCTGTAGTGCTTTGAAGTGAAACTCCATTTACTCTTCCTTCTGTAATGCAGCTACCTTTTCAAGTAAATTAGATTTTTTTTTGAGATTTAAAGATTCCTTAAAAAAGGATTGGCTAGGTACCTCTCATCTGCAAATGGAAATCTTATGGCTGTTATGCACAAGTAGCGTTTCTATGGTTTATGGACATATGTATAAATGAACTGACAAGGTATTACTCCACTTTAATGTTTATTCTTTCCTATGGAAGCTGGCAGCATTGATAAGAACAGTTCTCATGACATCCATCCATGGATCTGACTGCTTCATTGGCTTCAGACAACAGTAGATTTGACACCCATTATGCAGCTAGTCTGTGCAGTTTTCAAACTGTTTTTAAAGGAATTTGATAGACTCCAAAAAGGATCTCTTTAAAAACATTCTTGCAAGGGTATCTTTTTCCTGTCCCATTTTTTCCATGTACAGAGAAAACATTCTATTTAGGATGAGGTTGCACACTTCCCCTGGGCTTTAGGCTGTCTAGCTGAACCCTTTCCATCTCACCTACTGTCAGTGCTAAATGAAAGCCAGTAAAGTATGTTATACCTTCATTTACTTTTGCAGAACCCCATTGACTACAAATCACTGGGATCAATCAGCCCTGAGTCAGGATGTTTCCAATTGTTAATTGCACTTGGATGGAGGTAAACAGAGTCATAATTTGGCCTACAGAAGCCTTATTACTGGGAATGATGTGTGAAAAGGAAAGACTACAGCTTGACAGTTTAATGCACGGCGAAAAATAATGAGAAAAATTACTTCTGCTCATAAAACAGCACCAATTTTAACTACCAATTAGGTACTCACAGTGCACAGAGGCCTGCCATGCCAGCTTGACAGATACTTCCAGAACAGAACTGTGCTTGATTTAGTGCCACTTGAAGGCAGCATGCCTGGGCAACACAAAAAACTTCAAAACTACATGACATACAGGTTACACAACCTTATGGTGGGTTGCCTAGCAATGTTTTTTGATTATGACATAAAGTTTTGGTGATTAATGTTATCTTTTCCAAACTTTATTTTTTATTTCTTCTTGGTAAGGGTAGAATTCAGCACCACAGCACGCACAGTGTACAGGTTTTGTTCTGGAAAAAAAAAGTGAAATCTTTTGGACCTGTTGAATAGACATTTTATTAATGTAACGAGCCCAGAGCTGGGCTGTTGACCTAGTTAATCTCTGTTTCAGAAACAGGTAGCTGACATTTTCTCAGTCCTTGCTCCCCACTCTCAGCAGGAATACCCTGGCAGCCTCCCCATCCTTGCTGGGTAAAGCTGCTCTGGTGTATACAAAGAAGTGGAAAATAAGGGTTAGGGTTGATTTATCAGGCATCAAGCTATCAGCACACTAGCTGTAAGACTGAGAACTGGCCTTCACTGTATTATTTTCACAATAATCCTTGGCTATTTCTTTGCATTTCCCATACTTGCATTCCAGATACAAGATAATTTAAATTGAATAACATTTGGGTTTCCAAAACAAACAAACAAACAAACAAACAAACAAAAAATTGCAGCCCAAATTTTTAACTAGGGAGTTTTTGGCCCCACACATGGCCACAGCATAGGTGACACGTGTGGTTAGATGTATTTATCTTCTTTTCCTCATACCTAATACTGGACAACTGAAAATCCACATGGGAGCAAGAGATGCTCAAAACTGTTCCTCAAAACTTCATCAATCAAAAAGTGATTATGTGCTTCCACATGCTAGTCTTGGCCTCTTGGAAAAATACCAATTTGGCTAATAGCTCATTTTCCTCCTAGATTCAATTTGACTCACTCTTCTGTTTCTTCTCCTAAATAATTTTTCAGTTTTGGTGAATCAGATTGTCAAAAAGACAATGTTCTTAACAGTCCTTTTGTAGAGATGGAAAAGTTTTCCTAAAGTTGATATATATATTTACTGACATTAGAATGTTAAATTCGTGGAGGGACTAACAGTTACCATTTCACATAGAAACCACACATATTTTTTCTTCATTATGGGCATTGGTATTCTTGTACTAATAAGCTTATGCTGACATTATCCCTTTTTCTCCCCTAGTTTCTGGTGGCCTTGTCTGTCTTTTCATGAGAGGACAAATCAACACTTTCACTTCTGCTCAGTACCTCACATCTCTGGAGACTTTCAAGTGGAATTAATTATGTGTAAATGGGATGCCAAAGCCCTGTAGGCACAGATCACTCTTGCCAGGACTAAGAGAATTAACTTTGCTGGCTGTAGCTATAGCAGGCTCAGCAATTTCTTCACGTGACAAATCCCAGAGAGGGAGGGTGTGCTTTCTGAGAGGGAATGGCTCACAGCACAGCTTGATGCCTCAACAGCTAAAGACTGTTTTCCTCATTTTACAAATGGGGTTGTAATGAAGCCCACAGAGCAGCTTGCTCCAGCTCACACCAGGTCTTTGACATTTCGTGTGGTAAAGAGGTTTTTAATTCCTAACCCATAAGCTTGGGAAAAGGTGGATGGCCTGCAATTCAAAGGGTTAGCAACTGCACAGGAAAGGCAAATTCATTTTGTATTAAAAGCTTGAAGATTCTCAGTGATGAAAGGAATAGTGTCGGTGTAAGATCATTATCATGTTATTGCACTCATGCCTTTCAGAAGGCATAGCTAGAGCAATAATTAGCATCCCTTTTCATTTTCAGCTGTAGTAGGCAAAACCAGAAAGATAGTGCTGTATGCTACTCACAAACTGTACTGCCTTGTTAACTTCCTCACACGAGGAGCTTTAACCTCCTGCTTTTCTGTAGGGACAGTTGTTGGCGCAGTTTCAGGTCTCACCGGAGCTGGACTTCTAAAAATAGCAAGAAAAACATATGTCATACAGGCTTTATTTAAACTACTTCAGGCATACCAACAAAGTTCTAACTCATCAACACTTATTTATCGTGCAAAGTGGCAAGTGCCCACTGAAGTTCATCCTTTTGTTCCATTTATAGTTCACAGGCCAGTGTGCCTGCACAGAAAAGGATGTGTGAACCCACCCTCCTGTGCTGGGCACACCATTTTTAGAAGCAGACCCTGGTTACAAACACAGACCCTATGGGAAAGACCACGTGGGAATACCACTGTTTCTAAAATACCACATTTTAATAAGGGACCAGCAGTTTGGTCATGTCAGAAATACTTTTACAAAACATGTTTAACAAAAACTATTTTATGAATTGTGAAACCTGTTCCGCTTAAAATAGTTTCTACCTGAAATTAAACATTATCCTTCCACATTTGAAAGAGCAGCTCAAAGGAAATGAACTAATGGATTTAATCCAAGAAAAATGATCAAATCTTTCACTACTTGCTAGAAAAAAACAAAACTCAGGCATATTTCGGATGCTCATTAATGTGAAATACATCTGCAGAGCTCCAGCAAAGGACAAGATATGGCAATGAGGAGGTCCACATGAAAGAATCTTCTCCTTAACCATTTATCAGTAGAATTAAGGCTTCAATACAAAAACCATAAATACTAAATACAAGATCCTTATGACCTTGGGAGGAAACCATTTCTACCATGATCTTGAGGGGCATGGAGACACATGAAACATCTGAAATACTGCTTTAATTTGAAGCAACAGGTTATGATTAAATACACTAGATGTGCACTGTAAACATAATAAACCTGTCAAACATTACAAGCAATTTGAAAGTCCTGATTAACAATTTGCCATCTAATCTGAAGTCAGATTCTAAATTAGAGACTTGACTGGCCCTACTGGTTGCTGGTGGGACTGCTCATGCACTGAGGAACATTCCACAGCTGGCAAAAGTTTTTCAATTCTACATGCATTGTAGTAGCCTTCTAAAGCCTTAATAAGATAAGCATGTTTAATCTTCAAAATTACAGATCTCTCTGATGCCCCTGTGTGTTTTAAGCTTCATTAACTCTCTTTGATAACTTCTGAACTTTCTGTCCAGCTACCACAGAACGTACTGAGATGGCACAGCCTTCAGGTTATATATTCAGTTTTCCTGAATGCTTTTTAGTCTTCAGAGAGGTCACAGAGAATAAGATGGAACAATGGAGTATTAAGGTACAAAGGGCAGAAATATATCATAAACCTGACTACTAATTCCACTTCTCATGGCACAATTTTTGTCAATTTTTTTCCTCTATTTGTTCCCATTAATTTCAAGAAGTTAGTGTAGATAGCAGCAAGATTCATATCTTTCCCTTTCCCCAGTTCAAATTTCAGGGTCATTTATATCACAGATTCTCAATGACATTAATGCAGAACAATCCAGCCAGATTTGAAGACTCTTTGCTGAGTTTGTCAGGCTGTTAGGCTGGCAAATAAGGGGAAGATAAGCAAAGAAAAAAAAAAAAAGCCCAAATCATCTCTTTTGGTCTTGATGTCAGTATATCTGATCTGGAAATCTGTGAATCAACATCATTATGGAAGGTCCCAAGGTCATTTTCATCAAGTCAGACTTCAGATTGCTAGACAACTCTAGCTCTTCTTTTGCTCAGGCAAAAGTAGCTTTTGACAACTGAACAAAATTACTAATTCAATTTACCCAAAGTGGTTTCCAATTGAAGTCTGACATAAGCAGGATAAATATGTTAAGACACATTAAACAACTGATAGTCAGAATCTGGAAGGGTGTGAATGAATGTAATTATTATGTCAGTATTATTAGCTCAAATACATTAGCTGACATTCTTACTCTGTATGAGTGGTCCTCAGAACTTTCCAATACTTTTGTAAGAGGGTACCTGACAAATTTTAAAACTTTTCATCAACTCAGTGAGAGCAGAAACAAAAATAGTGGTATAAACTACAGGAGTTGCATAAAATTTCCTCAAAATGATAGCAAACAATGCACTAATGCTATGAAGGGGTTCAAGAAACAGCAGTGTAGAACAGGAAAGCTGGTGCCAAATCAATTTCCGGTTCATGGGTACTTCATATTTCTCAAGACATTATAATCTGTGATCAAAGTAAATCAGACACTTTCATACAAAGGAAGATTTGATGTGATAATTTCAGTGTTTTTAATGTGTTTCATTTTACAAAGCCAATGTATCTCCTTTGGAATATCATGGTTTGTAATTTAAAGAAAAAAAAGGGGATTAGGTGGGGCTTTTGGAGCAGTTATTTCAACTGCCACAATCAAATTTTTGTTTGAAAAGATGAAGTACTATTCCGTAACTAAAGCAGTTTACAATGATTGCAAAGCAAGTTATGAAACTCACTCTTACATATGAAAAATTTTAAAATTTTGAGTCTGAATTAATGCTGAAAAAATGTTTAACATAAAAATTCCACTCAATTGTAAATAAAATGTTTGAGATATAAAGGTTACTTACTCTCTAATCCAATAAAATGATTAAAAACTTATTATTTTCCTTGAATTTTGAATGCTGCAGATTTTCAAGTGGGGAAAAAAAGTCAAGTAAACATTAGACACACCTACTCCTTTTTAGTCATTGCAATTGCTCCGACAAACTTTACTTATGTTTTGTGTCACACCCAGTAAAGTATTCTACTCATGTTGCAAAATCAATACCATTTAAAAAAAAAAATCTTCTTTCCCATTATTACAAAATTTTGCCATAATTTTTGTTAGATGCTGATGGCAGCGACAACCTTTCCCCTGGTATTTATCAGGCCTCTGGGGGAGACACAAGCACCATTTACTTGCACATTTTGAGGAGCTGCAGGTTAGGTAGGATGTAAATTGAAGTTACCCCTGAATGAAAAGAAGCTGTGGCAATGCCTCTACCCAAAGAGGCCATTAGCACGAGATGAAATGTTAGACAAGTCCTATCAACTGCAGAGCTGGAGTTTTGACCTCATTAAAACCTTGCTAGGTTACCTCTTTCCACACCAGACTAAAAATTCCACGACAGCTCCTGTTTCATCTCCAAACATTCTTCCTCAGTCTGAACTTGCTCAAAACTGTTGCTACTCTCACATCAGCAACGAGATGCAAGAAGTGCTCAGCTTGATGAACCCCGAGCCTGGTCTGTGTTTTAAAAATGGCAGGCTTTTAATATCACAGAAAATCTTTTAAAAAATCTCATTGATATTCCAGGGAAAGAAGCAGAATAATTTCTGTTATTATCCTTTGATTTCTACAGCCAGAATTCTTATATGGAAAGATATGATTTTTGAAGAGAAGCCCTGTAATTATTTCAATTATTTAAATAGAGTGATTATGTGGAGATATCACCATTTCAAGTTTGTAGTCCAATATAAATTACACGGCTATATAAACTACTGTAGTCCTGTACAAAATATATAGCTTAAGGAAAACTCAAAGTGTTAAAAGATCAGTGGGACTCAGAAAAAAGAAAAAATAGAAAAAGAAAAAGAGAACGTACAGTGTATTACAGTTCCTTTAGAAGGCTCTTTTTCAATGTCATTAATTTATAAGAAACCTTTTTCCTGTAACAGTAACCAACCACCACTGCATACAAATGAAGGTACTGAACCAAGACAGAGTTACTTAATGACCTGGCACCTTACACAAAAATCTGTCACTTCCTGGTGAGAATGACAATAACAACCACGAATGTCAGCATGCAGTGGCAGGTCATCAGAAACTGCCTGTGCACTGAGAGCCCCAGCAGAGCCCTGAGCAGCAGCCAGCACGCTCTCCTGAACCAGGCTCAGCCTGTTTCACAAGCCTGCACAGCATCACAACATGACCTCGAGAGAGATCCCCCCAAACCCAAGGAATCTGTTTTGTTCTCAGAGTAGCAGCCAAGATGGCGATGGCGACTGGCGACTGACACCAAAACTTCTCACAAAAAAGAAAAAAAAAGAAAAAGAAAAAAAAATTACACTGTGGAACATTTCAAGTGACCACAGATGTGCACTGGAATGCATGTGCTTATGGTGAGGGACCCCGGATGTCCCGCCCTGCCTGGGCTCAGTCTGCAGGGCTGAGCTGCTCCTGCACCACCTCTTTGTGTGCCATTGCCTCCACAGACTGACACATCTTCCCTGTCCCCTGCTTTGGTGGCTCAGGGCAGACCTCCAGGCTCGTTTGAAACATGGCAAGTGGGCCACGTGGGAGCAAATGATTGTCCACCTAATAAGCTGAATGGCATTAAATAACTTCTTTTTCCCCAGAGGATCCAGTTCAGGATTCTAAAACCACCAAAGTCTGCTGGGGGATCACACTTTGTGCATTTGTCTTTAACAGGCTTTCTCCTCTGCTTCTGTCTGTGCCTATTTTGTCATCTGGAACAATCCCTCTCCCTGTGTCTTCCCAGACTGATGCCAAGAGATAGAGGTGAAAAGCCCCACGATTTACAAGGATACAGCCATCTGCATGAAAGCTGACCTGCTTTCAGGTGCTGACTCATGGAAAAGGACAAAAAAAAAAAGCCCCACAGGCTGATTTTGGCTTCTGAACTCCCTTTGAGTGGGAATATGTTAGTGAAAACTTGGGAAAGATAAGCAAGGAAGAAAGGAAAGAAAAGGGAAAATATTTGATAGACGCATTCTTTTGTATATTGAAGACATAGCCTAACAAGCTAAGCAAACACACACAAACAATTCTTTCCTAAGTCTGTGCTCTAAGGATTTCACACATGTCTTTTCCAAAGGTCATCTGAAGTTAAGAAACAATATGTTCTCTTTCACTTTGATAAGGTAGCTTTTCTCAGAAGACAGGTTAGCTCTTCAAAACATTACTTGGACATTTTAAAGCTACCACCAGTATGAAATTTTCTGAATAAAGTTTTTTCTTCTTTTTACCTCCCTTACCCACCTCCCTATAGGTTGCAGATGTATAACAATGTTCTTGCTACAGCTTGTGTGCTTTCCTTACCAATTGAGTTCTGTTTCTCGTAAAGGAAAAAAATCCCTCTGCTCCCTTGCCCTTATAATGAAAATGTATGTGCAGTCCAAACAAAAACACAGTCCAACAGATACATAATGATGATACAGAAACTGTTCTCCCACAGCTTGGGGTAATGTTGGAGGTCAGCACTTGGTATCTAAGGTCAAACTGAGCTACAAATCCTATGCCTCCTCGCACAATAAGATGAATTCTGTGGTTTCCAAAGAGCCTAGTTTAGGCTCAGTTTAGGGGACAGAGGACAAAGAAATGCACCTCAGGTGGGGTATTTCATCACCTTAACCTCATCTGAAAGTTCTGAGTACTGCTCCTTTCTCTGCAGTTGGAAGGTTAAGAATACAATTACAAACAACTCATCAGCATTTGGCTTCAGGCAACAGGTCAGAGAGGCCTTTAGTACTCAGAAGAAGTCGAAGAACATACCTAGGTGTCCTATCTGCAATCTTTAATGCAAACTGGCATGCAAAGGCTATGCAAGAGTTCAGCCTGAAGTTATGACTGATGCAGAAATTACTGGGTGAGGTTCCTGAAATAAGCTAGAGCAGTAGATCCATTAACCTGTCCATGGATTGAGGCCAGGGTAATGTGTATTTAGATATTTGCTTTATTTTTAGAAACGTTGGTTGAAATTTTTCAGCTGGAGAATGATTCTTTATTTTTATTTTTTTAAGGTAAAGATTGAATAAAAGAAGATAAAAAGGGACATTCTAAAAGCAATTCAAATTTGTTAGGAAGAAGCCAACACAAACAATGTTTTTAGTTTACACATATTATTTCACAATACATTTAGAAGGAGATATTGAAATCTAATGTTTCAGACTCTTCCTCACAGAGTTAACACCATTCTGAGTTTAAGAAAACACAGCCTGCTTGAATTCACTGAAGTTCATTTCAGGTAAGACTAAGCACATAATTTTTGATCAGCTTCAATTCTGAGCTGCCTGAAAGTTCTTTTGTATACATCTATTTTTCTAGGGAAGTGAAGTCTTTGACTTCAGGAAACAAGCTGCCCATAATCATCCAGGGGACATACCAGGAAGCATGAAAGTTACCCTGACATTCACTGGAAACTTATGTATAAAAACAGATACAGAGGTGCTAGTTTCAGATCTGAATTGTGCACATATTAGGCAAACATCAATACACTTTGCACCTTCCTTATACAGTCGTATTTCAAGAACACCTTTAGAGAGCCAGAGCTCTCTGAGAAAAATGGTTCAGGTTCACACTGCAGCAGGTATGTCAGCAGGACATTGGCTCAGATAGAGAAAGATATAATTTAAATGTAAGTATAGTTTGTGAGAGGAGAGGTGAGAACAGAGAGGGAAAAGTACAAGAACGCAGACATTACTTTGAGACCCTTTCCTTCCTTGATGATATGCAGAAGTTATATTTTAGAAGTACCCCTTTGGTCACAAAAGGTGTTGGACATTTTCACACAAATTGAAAGGCAGCCAGACTCAAAGCCTGGTGCACCTCAGAGGCAGAAGCCCCAGCAGTTTAATCACATTCTGACAATCTGTACCAGCAAGGCTTACTCTGCATTGGGCATTCAGAAGAGTGCTTGAGATTACTTCTCCTGATTCATTTGCACCCCCTTAAACTTGATACAATTTAATGTTGTCCACCCTTCTTTTCTGGTGTGCAGCATCATCAAGCTCTATGAGATAACACTTAATTTTACGTTACGTGTTGAGCAGCTCCTAATGTAATTAGTCTTAATGTAATGGCGTAATTTGGTTTTGGATGGGAAGATTTACAAAGAAAATTTGAATAAATGAATGCACAAAGCACCAGCTGGTGCTTATACCTACTCCCACATAAGAAGAATATTGCTATTTGCAATCCTATGAAATATGAGATAATTTGGATAACAAGGATCAACAAAGGGTGATGCAGCAGTTGGTCTAAACAGAAAGAAATCCACAGACAAATCCTGAACCATGTGGGATATAAAGCCTGCCAAAGCTGGCAGTAATCCAAAAGCATATTTTAAGGGAAATAAATATTGCAGCGCATAAATGAACCACATGGTGCATGACAGCAAGTGGCAACAGCAACAAGAACAGTAATGACTGACCAGCCAATTTGAGGGCTTCAGCTGAAGAGGTTCCCTGACTGACAGCTGAACTTGTGTTGACGCTTTTGATCACTATTTTGAGTAAGAAGCTGTATAATCTCCATCCTCCATTTGGAGGTTTTCAAAATTCAGCTAGAGAAAGCCATGGCTGACCTGAGCTAGTGCTGGTGACAGTCCTGCTTTGAGCACCCATAAAATGAAGATTGACATGTAGCAGATGAAGAAGGTATTAGTGTTTACATGTAGCAAACATATCACATCTTAGCTTTCCTGAACACCAAGTGAACATGCAGAAAAAAGTTTATTATCGGCAAAGCCTGTTGCTAGATAATTCCTGTTTTATAAATTTTGTTTCAGTTCCTTACCCAACTTGTTTAACTTTGGGCATTTTTACCAATATTTCTACTGTTGGACTTGTCCCAAGATTAAAGTTTAGTCTGGCAAACAGGCTATGCCTAAGGACAGCCAGTATTTTGCCTTGCCCAGAGTAGTAGCAATTCCTAACATCCGGACTATTCTGGTGTCATTCTTAACTCTGGGATTCCTTAAGCCAGTACAGCAGAGTTATACTTGGGCTCACATTCAGACATGTTTGAAGAAGAGAACAAAATAAGAAAAGTTCAGACCTTTATCTTAAATACATTCCAAATCCATATGTATGAATCTGCATGCACATGCATACAGGTATCCATGCTATGGGCTTATCCAGGTGGTCATAGTCAGAAAGAAAACATATTTCAAAGTGTTTTCAGGAGAAATTAATGTATAGGCCCTGGGGAAATTGTGCAGATGGTGCTTCTGTCTGGCAAAGCCTCGAATAAGAAAACAAATTCTCTTGATGGGGGCTTCTGTGGTCAACCATATATTCTTTATATTTAATACATTAAGCAGGCTGGTAATTAGACAGTAGGTTACTGCAAAGAAAGTTCAAGAGTTTATCTTTCTAGCATCCATCCCTTTACTGAGAAATGGGTGAGGTTTATAAAAAGGTGAAAAGGTGACTGATTCATATTCCTTTAATACACTGCAGGAGAAAAACCTCTGCATCCCAAATCAGGGATTGGGGCGGGACAGGCCCCTGATCAAGAGGAAAGTGTGACCAGAGGTGATAGGAAAGCAGCTGACTACATTTTTCACGTTTTTGTTTTGCACAACGCTTTATACTTCCTTCATTATACAAATGTTTCTGGAAGACAGTCGGAACCCTGATCTCTCAAGGCTATAAGAATCAAATAAAAAAAAATCCTAGTTGGTGGAGGCAAGGGATGAGAGCCTTATAAAAACTATACTTAAGAACATTCAGTAACCTCAAACCTGAATTAAATTAGATATCTAATCAGCAAATTCCCCTTGAACACTTCTACCTCAACACTTCCACCTGGATGCAGAGACAGGTACCTGGTTGTAAGGAATTCTCTAACAGATAGGAAAATATTTCTGCTGCTTCCCTATAGTCCCTTCTGGTTCATTTGCCACCATGACAGGTTCTTCTCTTGCAACACTAAAGAATAAACTGTTCTGTTAGAAAGGCATTTGTAGCTCTATTGTAAGACTAATTCCTCTTCAAGGTGTTTAAAAGGACTGACACGATCACTGCTCCCTTTGAGCACTTTGGCTCTAGGTCCCCAAAGAAGTACCACTAAAAATCGTTGCAAAATGACTGGCATTACAAATTCCAAACTAAACCAATGTCAACACAAACACATTTTTATTACATGCCTTAACAAAGCATGCCTCACCATGCAAAGTGGTATCTGCAAACTAACTGTATCTCTTCTTGACTCAGCACAGACAGTATAAAAAGGAAAAAAAAAAAAAGCAAATAAGTAACAGTTTTTTCTCAGGTAGTTCTTCTTCCAAAATGCAGTGTTCTGCTCTGCCTTGTCCAAAATGCATACAGCCCAGCTATATAGTTACTGGTATATAGTTATATAGTACATATAACTTTGGTGTTGAAGAAAATGTGTGTGCTTTCAAGTCTTTTAGAACAGAGCTGTAATACAGAAACATCTGACACTTCTTAGCAGGATTCCTGTGCCTTATCAAGGTAACTCGTGGCTCTGCTATTTAACCTGCTACAGAAATTTCCCTCCTGTTAGCTGCTCTCCTTTGACTGTTCAGCTGAGAGCTCTGTCACGTGCAGCCCGGATGGATCCAGCTGAGGCAACCATCCAAATTCGCTGTAGCCACTGTCCAGACCTGCTGCTCTGTCACAGGTTATCAGCAAAGCAGCAGGGTCAGCAAGGGCAGTGCATGACTATGTCCCAATTCATAGTGCACTCAATCACTCTTAATTGAGGATTAAAGAGGATGTAAGCTAGAACACCGCAGCACGTATTGGGTTACTGAGTCACCAGCTTTTTCCTCATTTAATGTTGGAACCAGCACTTGAAACAGTCTGGGGGGGGAAAAAAATCTTATCCAAAGGAGGAAAACTTATGGAAACATGCAGCACTGCTCTCCAAAAGCAGGAGGTGAGAGAGGACTGCAGTCTGCTGTGATCCCACACCCTCCTGCATCTTAATCTGAACTGTACAGGTTAGCTATTAACAGGAACGCCAGGAGACAACCTTGCACTTCCAGCCTGTGCACCAAATGACAAAGCAAATTTAACAAGGTTTCCCCTCCTGAAAGCTGACAAAATAGTGCTATTTCAGCTTCAGCTCTGATTTCTGCCAGTCCACCCCCCCCCCCCCATTTAAAATTACTTACATAAAGAAGAATTTGGAGATTGCCAGAAGACACAGAAAGTAGGTGGATAAACTGCCTGATACATGACAACTTTTCATAAGCACAACATTACCCGGAGGCCATGCCCAAGAAAATGACTGGAGACCTACTTGTAGCAAAAGTGGCAATACCACACATGCATATGAGTAATTACTAGTTGAACCAGAACTAATTCTACAAAGAGCTATAGCAATTGTTAGCCAAATTGAGTTTGTCGTGGCAGATGCTAAAATAATTGCTCAGGGAGATTACAGGCCATATCCAAGCAGTTAATTCATTGGAAGTGTAATATTCAGATTGGCAATGGAAGAGCAGACAAAATGGTAGCAAAGAGAGCACAGTTTTTTAATCAAACAAGCGCTATGCCGTCCTCTGTCGTCCTCTAGCTCCCTATTTGTATGAACAATTTATGCCTCAGTTACTGCTCAAAACTGCATATGTTTGCTTACTAGCTGGCCTGAACAAATTTCCCTATGTCTTAGGTTTGGAAAAAACAAGAGCATTTTGTAGTGTTTTGTAGAGTCATCTGTGTGAAAAATACACAAAGTCATTGTTCCTGCTATAAATCCCTCACATGAAAAGAGTAGAGTATTGTTAAAAAGCTGTGGCAGCTACTGGTTTCTACTGGCAAGATACTTCAGCAAACAAGCAGTCCTCAGAGATTCACAGAGGTGTTGTTTACAGAAATGTCTTCATGGGTACTTGCAGGAATTAAAATTATATTCCACGTGGAAGGGTTTTTTACAAAGGATACTTGTAAAAAAGTATCTGTATTTTTTTTTCCTTGTCTCCATTAAAGAGAAGAGAAAAACTCCCAAGCAATTTGTCTCCCAGTATGAACTAACCCTTGGCTCTACTCAGATACAATTCCTAGCACAGCAAAGGCTCATTTATGTCCATCAAATTCCACAAAACAGAGGTTATAGAGGATGTTATTGGCAAATAGATCACATGCTGGCTGGCTGCACTGTGCATATATCCCAGCAGAAAGGGTAGCTGCTTGAAGGAGAAAGAGAATGGTTAGACATTGGATTTATTTTGCATTTTTCACTGATTTTTGAATGCAGGCTGTTAAAATTGCTCTATCTCTTAAAATTGGTCTATCCCTGAGCATTGATTACTTGTATATCTGCACCTCCAGGACACAGCAATAAAAGAATATCATTTCATTTGGCACAACTGACTGTAGAGGAAATGATGCTTGACATAACATAGATAAAAATAAATATAAGACAAATATACACCAGAATGCTGCCTACCAAGAACTCCAAAGTGACTTTTACAATTTTATAAGCTTGGATTTGTGCAAAAGAAAACCGTGAAATTTGCTTTGCAGCCAGGTTGCCAACCTTACCTCATGCTGAATAGTACTTCACCTCACAAAGCACACCACTTATTTACAGTTCAGCATGATGCAGCAGGAGAAAACCTATTCCAAAATGTGGAATAAAAAGGCTTTTTTCTACAGATGTTATGGAGAAGTTCAGCAGAAGTGATTAAGGAATACAAGTCTGTAGGCACATTCCCATAGGGATATACAAATTTGGTCCTCCTGAACTGTTTCTGGAAGTGACAGCAAACCAACAAAGGGTGTTGTGGCAGAGACAACATATGAAACCCATTTCTATTGAGCAAAGAAATAGGTCATTGTGCAATGTATGTGATGAATTTTCTTAAGAAAAGAGTTTTCTTACAAAAGTTTTGTGGAGGTCTAAGAAGAGCAACGGCACAGGAGAAAAGTGGGCAATTCTAAATATCAGACTTTACAGCCTCTTGGACAAACAAATGAGAAAATTATGGCCTATCAGGTGAGAAGTTACAGCTCTGCAGGGTATCCCTAGGTGAGAAACGTGGGGAACTGGGAATCACAGCTGCACTCCAAGCAAGCCAGGCAATAGCATCATCTCTTGTGTGTCCTCCTGCCTCAGCACCACTGACCATCCCCACCATTCTTCTCTGGGTGGCTGCTTTCATTAAGCAAACATAGCAACTCTGCTGGCCCAATCTGATCAGAAAGGAATTTCTGAATGAAGTGGTTTTTGAAGGCTAGTGCAGATTTATCACTTTATAGCGAAGATACACATTTGAAATAAAGGTTGACAAATTTTCACAACTATAAGTGTTTCTTTTTGGGTTCAGAATGATTTAGTTTGTCAAATATAAATCATTACCCCCCTCAACTAGACTATCCTATAAGGTGATTAAATGTCTGCTTTCTGTTGCAAGAGTCACCACCTGAAAGTTATGAAATTAAATCATGAGCTGACCAGTGCTCCAGTACATATGTATATTACATATACACGAACATATATAAAAAGCAGATACACTGGTGTAATTAGCTGATTAACAGCCATGCTGTAATTGCCATGCTTTAAATCCCTAATATTTGTCCATCAAACTCTCCCCTCAGATTTCAACACTAAAGATGTCCTAAAGTGATGGCACTACCATACACATAGAGGCAGGCGATTTCCAAATGCTCATGCTGTAACCTCCTCTCTGATCACCTGCTGCAAGACAGCACACTGTGCCACTCAAATCATGTTTGCAATTAGTACGCCTCTTCAAAATGGCCACTCCAATAAAGACAGACTATTATCCACTCTCAACAGAAGAAAAGTACAATTAAAAGTAGTCACTACTCTGCAAATGAGCCATTTTTCTGAAGGCTGTACATCAGATGCCTCTTCTTCTGCAAACAGACCTTGCACAAATCAGGAAAAGGTAAATGCAAGGATATCCCAGTTCATACACCTAGCATGTTTCTGATATAAAAGTTATGAAAACTGACTTATTTTTATATAAGCTTTTCTAAGATTGTCACTAGACTGATTTCTTACCCGGAGCTTTTCTCTTTTGTTCAAGTAGGTACACTCAGTCTGATCTTTAAAGCTGAGCTTTTATTGGTTCTTAAACTGTATCTGATATATATATATATATGTATAAAATATGTTCTGTTCTGACAGCCACCTTCTCCTCAGGTCATTGCATGGTGAACTCTACACGGCAACTTTGAGATGAACAAAATGAACTGCAACAACAGGTTGAGATAATGTTTGGAAAATGCCTCATTTCATCATACATTAATGTTATGCTTTCCCTACAGACAAGAAGCAACAGACCTTACATTAGGGTCCTGCAGACTGGAGGTCTTACTGGGATTTACAAAAGTGGTCTCTTCTTTCACAGCCTGTTAAAAGAAGGAGCCAAAGTTTAGTACAACATCCATGCACTTAGGATAATACAATTGTTTACTAAAAAATATTCCTGTAAGCACCTCAGAAAACTGCAGCACCCAAAATGCCTACTCTGCCCAGATTTAAAAGGCATCGTCTTTTTGAGTGTTCATCTTCTACAGCTGAGATTCAGTGTGATGAGCTACTATGTACAATGTGCAAGGCAATAGCATAAGGAAGAGATTGGTACTGGAGGAGAAAGGAACATTGACATTTATGGTTCCTCCAGAAAGCATTTGAGCAGAAATCATGCAAAATCTACAGAGATAAACATACTTTAGTTACCCTGTCAATTGGAGTAGAATAAATATTTATGTAGCCTAACTGAAAAAACGATGCCAATATTTCATTCAATCTTTGAGAACCTAACAGAAAAATGTGATCCCCTACATATATTCACACTGTATGCACAATTCACAGAAAATCTCACCCACTACTGCTCTCTGCTAAATTACAGAGTCCTGTCTCTCACATGCCGTTTGTCTGTAGAGTTGAAAACGCTAGTATTGCAAAATAACTTACATGGAAATTGCTTTATCACCTAGGAAATGCCCAGTTCGGGCAGGTGTTGATACACTCTTCAATGAGATGCAGTATTCCACAATCCATGTGAAAATGGCAGTGTGAGCATGACACTGCACCCCCTACAGAAAATACTGACTAAAGAGACAAGAGTGTCTCCAAATCAGACATGGACTTTTCAGACTGTGACCTCTGCATCCTACTACATGAGTAGAAGGGAACTGAAATGGTCCCACAACAGGGTGATTTTTCAGTGTTCAGTATCTGAACCACAGTAATTTGAGGTCGTAGGTCCAGATCAAATTAAATTAAATGTGTCAGTCTAATCCTCTTAAAAAGGGATGAAACAGATTTCTTCAAATCCATCAAATCCAAATCAAAGGATTTTATGGACATGTGAAAATATGTAAATGTTATGTAAGACCTTCCATTCAATACAAATTGATATATTCCATTTGAGGGTACTCACAGGAAAAGGAAACAAAATCAAAGCTGAGTTTCCTCTATAACTTAGCAATGAACTAAGATAAAAAGATCAGTAGGGATACTCAATGCGTGGGGAAATCGCCCAAGCTGTGATCGTTTGGGATTTGTTTTCCCCTTGTGCTAGAAGGAGCAAAACCTTCATAGCCACTTCCCAGATCATTGTTTGCCAGATCATCAGCCATAGTGGGAAGGGACTGTTCCAGCTTGTATACACAATTAACTGTGTGGGCAATTAAACTGGAACCACTGGAAGCCTGACAGACAGTGAACTCTGTTCTGAGCCCACTCCAGCCCAGGCAAGTACCTGAGGTGATAAGTTAGAGAGCATTTCCAGACAAGTCCCAAGTAGGAAGTTCATCCCATCCTACTAGAGTTGTTGCACCTTGGACATTGATACCAAACCCACCATCAGCAGAGAGGGCACCCTCTGACCCTCATCAGCAGGTTTGCCCCTCTCCTAGGGGCTTGGTTTACACACAGGAAGCCATTTTACTGCTAGGTTACTTAGAGAAGAGCAGGATCAACTGGAAGTACTGGAGAAGCTCCACTCAGACCTATTGACCCTACATATTTGGGTTTGATCTCCCTCAGGCAGAGGTTTTCTCAGTCCTGCACAAATACTCCAGAAATTAAGGAATTAGATAAATGTGGGACATAATAGTGCCATCACCATCGTTGTAACTCAGCAACCAAATGTTTTGCAGGTAAGGTTTTCAGTGAATTAGTGTCACATCATAAATAATTTTGGGATCAGGAATGCAATTTAAAAATTTTAATAAATTTGTAGCTTTAAGAAATTCAGCTCAGCTTTAGAAAACTTTATTGACTTCTAGTAGCTCTGTCTAGCATAATGTTTATTCAAAATCTATTGCTTTCTTGAAAGGAAAGAAAAAAGTTTTCAAGGACTTGGGAGAAAGCATTGAAAATCATTCTTTGTTGGCATAGATGAGCAGTGGAAGCAATATTTCTTTGTTCTACAGAAATTATAATGCTTTTTGTAAAGCTGTTTTGTTTCTGAAAGCTGTAAACATGAATCCAGCTGTCAGAAATCTAATACAAAATCTCTTCTTCCACACTGATGCCTTAACAACATTTTATTGTTAAGCTTGTCAAGCTAGATGCTTATTATATGTAAAATTGGTTACTTTTCAAAACCATAAATTTGAGTTTATTTCAATTTTCACCAAATTAATTGATCTGCATTTTAAGATGCACTTGAACACAACAATAGAAAAGAGATTAAAGAGATCAAGAATGCAATGCAGGGGTTGTGACCATTAATGAAATTATTAAAATTCCACCTACTTAAATGCTATAAGCCATGGATCTCATTAGCCAGCTGAGAGGGCTTCGCTGTGTTAGACCCTTGGTTTCTTCTCAGCTCTGTGACTGCATTACTGCTTTCTTTTGTCTTCTCTGCATTGGAAGGCTAAGCCTGCATCTCAAGAAGTCATATATTCCTAAACAGCATGACCAGAACTCTCCATCAATAATGAATTTCTCTTGGTACTAATTTCCCCCATTATTACTCATGCTTTAGAGATCAGAAAAGACTCCTGTACCCACAAGTAAGCACTGTAGACCAGTGAGCAAGTAATCCCACTCTAAACTGGAAGGAGAGAGGGAGCAGACAAAGAAATGAGGAGGCTCAGGTGATGAGGTCTGCCTTCAGAGTGCCACAGGGTGTGCACTGGCAGGGACAGATTAATAAGGATGGGCTCATTTTTCTCACCTTATGCCTCTCCTCCCTGTCTGTGGATGAACAGACATGGGAAAGTGTTAACCTTGCAAGCCCTTCTGCAAAGGGTTTCATCCATTGGAAACGGTACCAGCCCTGCTTCACTGAGGGCTTTTTGGGTTTTGGGTTGCTAGTCTGTTTCAGAAGGAGCCCAGTAAGTCATCAAGTGGCAGCCTGTTGCTTTTATTTTTCTTCTTAACACTGCAAATCACGGTCACTAACCACAGAAGGACTTCCTCAGCCTCACTGAAAAGACGTGCCTGTAGGACAAGGGTTACACCCACAGACAGCTCTTACAATGTAATTCCCGGATGGTTTGCCTTCATTTGGAAACAAGTGCCCCTGCTGGGGCCAGGATTTGGGTTTCTATTGCAGAGTGCCTTCCAGCAATGGAGCCAGGGGGTTTAGCCAAGGGCACCAGGAATATATTCCCTAGTGGGGAATATATGTAGAGAGCTGGGCAGAGGCTCTCACCCACTCAAAGCCCAGCGCTGAGCTGTGTAAGAAAGTGGCAGAAGCAAAGCATGGAACTGCTCAGATCTTAACTAAGGCAGATTCTCCCCTCCCACAGAGGCTGCTGCTCTGAGGGAGAGATTTCAGGCACAGCAGACCTGGAAGCCTGATTTATACAGAAGCAGATTCATTTAATTATTACCCAAAGAGAAACAAGCTACTCTTCTGGCTACCAGACTGCAAACCAAATTAAAGGTTGATCCATATAATCCATCCACACAATGCCATTCTCTTTTTTTAATCTGCACCAGGCCCAGAGCAAAAGAAAAACAATTAATGTTCTGATTTCATATGCCATTAACTTTCTGGATGGTGTAAGAGACAGGGAAAGAATTATTTTATCATTTTAGGCATTACTTTATACTATTTAGGGACAAAAAAACGTGGCTGGGTAGCAATGCCATTGTGCAGGCTCTCTTCATAGATGATTGCAAAGAAATACTACTTTCACCAAAGGATGAAAAGAGGAGAAAAGTATCGAAGTAATATCAAATTTTGCCCACAGCTGCCTAAGCCATCTACCTATGGCAGCCTGGGAGTTCTCAGACTGCTTCTCAGTTAGCTGCCAAGCACTGCTAATCCCTGCTGCTGTCCCAGCAGCTGGGTCCTCTGGAGCCTTAGAGAGGGGGTGGATGCTCCAGGGATACTACACCAGACTCTTCTGAGCTTTCTAGAGGGGGTGGGAGCACTTTCTGGCCCATGGGAGTAATGCCATGCATGCATTCATAAATCCTGGTGACTGGATTTGCCTAGTGAATAGCAGCTCCTGCGATTTTCTTCTGAAGAATGAGTTAGCCCCAGGACAGTGGAGAACAGGACCTCAAAGTGGGAACTGGTTGCACTAGGCATTTAACAAGAGGGAAAAAACAGTGAAGACAGAATTTTGGGTGCAGCCTTCAGTGATTTTGCCTCCAGTAGGGCACTGAGCAAGGCAGTCCATGTTCTTCGTGCCTCAAGTAAGCACCATGGGGAGCCAGTGCCATCTCTGTCTCTCCTCCATCACAAGGGGCATTGCTGGGGCTCTCACCTCTACTGATCCAAAATAGGAACACCTTGGATAAGCAAAAAACTGCAGGAAGAATCAGAGCACTGCAGCTGAGGAGGAGTATCAGGATCTCATCTGAGAAAGACAAAGGTCTAGAAAGCTCATAGAAAACATATGATGGCTCGTATTTAGCAATTTCACAAAGTTCTCAGTTGCAGAAAGGAAGGGAGAGCAACACAGCATTCATATGTTTGGAGATCTTCAAAGGTAAGGAAGCAATGACTCTCACTGCAGTGGCCTGGAAATACTTCTCTGTCTTGGCTCTTTCTGAATCTCTAATGATGCTAAGGAGGCCTGAATCATATTTGATTTTTCAGCTCTTGATCAACATTTTTATCTTTTGCCAGCCACACCAAATGTTGGCTGATCTCATTAGATAATACAGGCTAAGGAACATGTCATCAGGAAGAATGTTCTGCCAAGGTAAACCTACCTCAGTGATTTAATATGTCAAGTGTATCTTTTCAGGCAGAAAAGCATGATGTTTATGTCTCTTGGGAACAGACTACTCTGGTTTTTTCCCTGTGAATGGGGCCTGGCACCATGGGCTACGGCAGGGCTCTTACACATCAAGGCAATTAACAGTGCTTGTCTCATCATGTCCTGGCACTTCGAGACACGCCAGAGAGAAGACATAGCTGACATGCCCACGGTGCACTCTCACAGCCTTGTGACACCACTGCCACGTTTGCCTCCACTATCCCAGGGAATGAGCTGAAGATCTCCTCAGTTCCCACATTCTGTTTATGTAAATCCTCACTCCCCTTCTGTACCTCCAGCAAGGCTGCCACATCATTTCCTCAGTACCTTCCCTGATTTTGAGGTATCATTGCTGACACGCTTGCAGTGAGCTGCCATGTATCATATATTCATCACACATAATCAAAATCTTGTGTGTTTATACCTGTGGCACCATCAAATTCCTGTAGCCTCACTTTTAAAGTTGAGCAAACCTGTTTCCACATAGCAACTGAACACAGAATTTGAAGCTGAGCCATTTTTAAATTCCATTGTTATGAACAATTATAATTGAAGCTATGCTGCATTTGCTGCCATTCCAGTTGAGAGTCCCAGTGCAGTTGCTTCTTTTTCCCTAACCTGAAACTTGACAGTGAGTTTATTGCTCATCCAAGTGGGTGACTAACAGCAACAGCTTTAGCAAGGAAGGCACAGTGTACATAAGGAGCTGTGGAAGCTTCCCCCACAGCCTGAACACCTCAGCTGCGACCTGTTATACTCACATAATTTCAGTTCTGATCTCTGTGCAAAGACTGTCAAATTGTGCAGTAGCTCAGTGCTGTGAATAAGGACGGGTGGAGGGAGGGAGGAGAGGAAGAGAGGGAAGGAAACAGCACCTAATTCATGATGGAAGGAGGCTGAAATGTTGGAAAAGCTGATCCTTTCAAGGTACTTAAGTCAACATCTAGTGAAAGCTAAGAATTCCTCTGGGGATCCAGAAGGATTTGTTTAAGTCCTATTATAAGAAAGATTGCATATGATTATAAATCCTCAAGTGTCTTCCCCTCACCTACTCTATTTTCATTCATGACCTGATTAGGGTTTGAATCCAGATCTCCTTAAGTGAGTAAAGCTCCAAAGACTCAGCTTACATAAAGGCAGTGAATTTTTTCCAGAAATACATGGCAAAAGCATCTGGACTTTGAAGATGACAAATCCTTACACTTGAATCTCTCCTTAAAGGGGATAGAACACAAAAAAAGACAAAGAATCATCAAAAATGTAGCTACGACAAACTAACGCTGTGGATCACCTCAATTATGCACCTTTTCTACCATAAATAATGCATAGATCCCAGTCTCATTTACATTGCAGCCATGGCTGGCATCTATGTCGAGGGCACAGGATGACACTGCTGCCCTGCATGATCTGAGGTATTTTCTGTGCCACGGTCCAGTCCTTTCCTCAAGGCAGCTCTAGACAGAACAGGCAATCTGCACTTACTCACATATTTGCAATAGTTAAGGCAAAAGGACATGACACTCAGCCTGTACTTGTTTCTAGGACAGGGAGGAAAAAACAGAGATGGCTATCGACCTGGCCTAAAAATTTACATGTGTATAGGCTTGTAGAGAAAGTTAGTGTGTGAAAGGAGCTAGAGGACTGAATGTCCCTTTGTTCAGGCTAAACGTTCCTTTGTTTACTGAGAATCAAGGCAGGGGAATCAATGGCTGGAGAACCCAAACCTGGCTGATTGAAGATACCTCTCACTGGCCAACAGTTTCCATTGGGGTTGAGAAAGGAGAAACAAATGGGGTTTTGAATGCTCTTCGTAAGGAACCCTGCATCTCCAAACCACCTTTTCTCACCACTTTTTTCTCAACAAACAACCCATAATGTTCAGGGAGGAGCAGCTCAGTAGTAATGTCTCATCTATTTGTCTTCTATAAACTGCACTGCAAAAATGCACCTTCAGGCTAAGCTTGGCCTTCCCCTGTCTGCAGACAAGGGGAAGATGCAAGCGATGCAAAAATCAGCTGCAGTAGAAATCTGAGGGAAACGGGGTCCTTCCCTAACCTGCTAGATGCACATCAGCCTAAGGATTTAGGAAAGCCTGGGTAACAGGTGCAGAGCACAAACACCACTTGTAGATGACAAACTACTAGAGCACAGCTCACACCTTCTGCCAAAATAAAAAGCCCTGCTGAGATAGTTGTACATTTTCTCAGGAGTCTGTGCTTAATTTTAAGGATAATTAGGATTTGTCCAAAGCCAAAGTGAAGATAAATAGCAACTGAAAACTGCAAGTATCTTTCCTTCATCACTTGGGCCATGAACTGTTTGGCAAAAGGGACTCTGTGATACTAACAAGTCGTGTCTGCTTCATCACAGCATATCAGCACTGACTCATGCAAGCTGCAAAGGGGTTTTAAATGCCGGGGAGAGCTGGTCTTTTGTATTCTGACAGCTCCTTACTGCTGCTTTATACCACTCCCTCTCAAATGAAGAGTGGAATATATGCAGAAGAAAAAAAAAAAAAGATATATCAGTTGCTTCACTGTGTTTAGGGCTCCCCTGGAGCTTAATTATGTGGGAACCGTGACATGCAGTCTGTCAGCTAAAAGGTGGCAGATCCCTGTGGCACAGTTTGAGAGGTGTGTTGTGAAACATTACTCATTTGCTCTCACCCTACAGGTACCTGTACAGCATGGCCTGTGCAAATCACAGGTTCCCACAGCTGTGTGTGGGTTCCTCACGTTTCTCACCTGTGGTGTCCATGGCAGTGAGCTCCTAGATCCAGCTTCCAGCACCCCCATGCACCTTGTAGTTTGATCCTACATTTAGCTGAGTGGCACAAAAATATTGCCATCTTCACCAAATAAAAAGAAAACAAACCTAACACCCTCACTCATGTTAGTTTCCTGCTCCTCTAGAACTGCAAACTACAAGCAGAGCTAAGTGATCAGCACCATAACCTTACAAATTTTCTGTCTCTAAGTCAGTGTTACACCTATGGGAGATGTGTTGTCCCCTAGGAATGCGATAAACAGCTCTTTGGCACAATTCTGAAATGAAGCAGCACAGAGATCATATTCCAGAATATGTTTTTAAATGTCTAGCATCATTTCCCCTGGTTTCATTTTTTAAATCATAAGCACTGGAATAATTTATTTCTAAGGCTCTCTCTTGTGTTGGTGTCTAGCTGCCATAAGAAAAAGAAAACTACAGAAAATTTCTGTCCCAGCTTATATTTTCCATTTGCAAACGTTTACTCCATTCTCCAAATTAACAAGGAACAGCTTCTTCTTCTACTACATGCAGGAGGTGCTTTCATAAACTTGTCACATCCTGATGTTAGTAGCATATGGTATTGAGAATATTCCTACTGCTTGAAGGGAGAGCTGTTACAAATACTTCAAGCAACAGTTTGTTAATTTTGGATGCGATCCTACAGTGCACCAATATTTTTCTCATGCTTTTAAACCTAACCATGTGATGAAGATGCCCCATGAAGTTTCCAAAAGGACAAGTTAGACCATAGATTTTTGGGGCCCTTAGAAGAACATTTCCTTTTAAATACCATGTGCACAGGAGAGAGTGTTTCTTTCTTCCTCCTTTTACAAACTAGAGGAGCAAATGCTCTTTTTTTTTTTTTTTTTTTTTTTTTTGTGCTATCACAAAATATGGGAATAACTGTGCCCTACATGAGGAAAGGCAAGACTGCCTTGCTTTACAACTCAAGGAATATAGGCTGTGCCTTACAGAACCTAGATGTACTTCTTGCCCTGGCTGCCTAAAAAATTGAAATATGACAGTACAAAAGCGAAGAGATGAGAAATTGGGAGTGTTATGAATAAGGCCAGAAGGCAAGAGTTCTCAGGGACGTAATATGGAACTGGCATCAAAAGATAGAACTGGGCAGAGGATAACATCATTAGTCTTCCAGATATACTCAGCAGCAGGATATGTCAGATGGGGTCAAAGAGGGGCAGGATCACAGCCCTGGGGGAATAAATGGACTTAAATAGTTGTCTTCCATGAAGAAAACTATTCCCTATCTGCTGCCTCAAAAGGATGCTGTTTCTCTCAGCAGTGTAATTCCATCCCAGCTCACTTTTCCCAGAAGATGGCTGAACTGCCACTGGGAAATGGCTTAGCTACTGGTATTCAGCTAGTTGTTTGGGGGGCTGGGGCCAGGTAGAGAAGATAACTGGGTGGTTTTACAGTATATGATACAGTGCTTTATCAGGTCCTCCTGTAGCTGCCTTCCCTCCTCTCATCTTCTAGATGGTAGATGTTGTGTTTCTACTGATTCCTTCACCATGAACATTTTTCCTACCCTTTTCAGTGTTTGTGCAGCTGCAGCTTCTTACTGTAACAGCTGATCATTGCCTGGTCTCTGCCTGCTTATTTTTGCAGTGTATCTGGGAAGGGTGATCTTTCATAATTGACAGGAGGGGAGCTCAAGTGCAGAAGAACTCATCTCTAGTTACACAGGCAATTTTGTGGCTAAGCAGGTAGTTGAATGAGGATTTCTAAGATTAAGGTGACATCCTAATTTAATGGCTATAAATCTTAAGCCATACTTTGTTAGCGCTGAAAGCTTCAGGGATTTCAAACTGAACTGTATGCCATTATTTTTCCACAATATATGCTATGCTGCAACAGTCTTCTTTACCCTCCTTCCCCTGAAATAATAAGACTTTTCTCATTGAGGCCAAGTCTACAGACATCTGCTTAATCCAATCTGACTTTTAAAGCCTTGTGAAAAACAACACAGGCAAGAAGGAAAAGATGAATGCTCAGTTTGCTCTGAAAGTTATTTACAACATAGCAGCAGCTAAAGAATACGGCTATGGCAGAAAAAGCAGCCCAGGATGTTTTCCCTTGGAAAGCCTCAGAGTGAAAAATTAAGGCAGGGCAGGTCAATTGAGAGATGCATACATTAAGCACATTTCTTATCTTGCCTTAATAATGTTGTATTCCGAATGCAGAAGCACACACTGCTTCTAGCCTTTAACTATCCAGTCAAACATGACCATTAAGAATATTCAGGAGAAAATACAAATATGAGAAGTATACCGTGACATTCTGTGGAAAAGGCACACAGGAAAAACAGAGGGTAAACCCAAGGGCAGAAATATGCTGCATAAAACACAGTTGATATGACACAGAATTCAGAGAGGTGAGAGAACTGCTTTAAGCAAAAACTAAAAGGAAAAAAACCCCAAACAACTCCTTCCTCCTCATGCTGCCAGATTTATGGTGTCTGTTATTGAAATCTAGGGCAGTCAGAATAACCAAATTTTGATACTTCCTTAGACCTAGCTAGACCAGATTTAATCTAGCTCTCAAATGAAAGATCTGCCAGGGAACAACAAATACACAAAGCTGATTGTTAACGAAGTCCTTTGCAGGGCAAGTTGACCTGGTATGTTATTGTGAAAAGAAACAAAGCAATGGAAATACCAACATAATTTTATTCAAAGAGAATAGTGTGCTCAAGGATACCACAGGAACTTGGGTTAAGAATTATAACAGCCTTTCTACCTCTATTTTTATTCCTAAAACATTGCATTTGGCTTTATTTTTTGGTGCTGATGGCATTATCTTTTGTCCACAAACTGCACTTGAAAAGAATCACACATTTTAGGTTTCAATAGATTTACCTCTGACTGGGAAAATAATTTTTACAGTCATTCTATTTAGCATCATTATTTAGTTGCATGGCATCATTAAAAGAGTGTTTTTGAAAGAGGATGTACCTAATGTAAACACTAACCAAGCAGTGAAAATAGAAGCCTAAAATTTAGTTAAAAGCACATGAACAAGTAAGAAAACAAGAGACTAGCTAATATTTCACACTCAAGGATCTGAAATTAATCCCCTGAAATAAAGGTTAATCTGGATGTATAGATATTATCATTAGAACACTCTTAACCACAGTTTCCAAGAGTGGTAGGTAGCATCAAAAAACTCCAGAGGTTACACTTTCTCAGCTACAAAGGAAGTAAAAGCTACAGTGACAAAACAGAGATTTCCTGGGGCCATCTTTCCTATTTTCTCAGCCTTTCCCAGCTGTATTAATCATGTCAGTTAGGACAAATTTCCTGCTTCCACTATATCAATCATTTTGAGTTACCTGGATAAAGTGCAGAGCAGCTAGAGAATTCTATGTCAATGTGTATACTTGACTAAAAATAATGTACTTCCTCAGAAACAATGCGATTTTGGAAAATCGGTGAAAGCTATGCCAAAATTAAAAAGGCAGAGCATTAAACACAGATTACCTGGGCACCTACTCTAAAAGCAGCTTCCACTTGAGCTTTGAGGATGTTGCACTTCAAATGATCAGGTACAGATGAAGGTGACACTGGGGCATGAAGAGTCTTTTCTGATACCTTCTTGTCTTCACCCTGTATATAATAAAAAAGCAGTGACATATATTAGAAAGGTAAGTTCACAAAATTATCAAAGGTTAAATTTTTACTTGTAATAACTTGATTCAGCAATACTGGATAAAGCTTCCATATTCATACCCTGATAGATACATCTTAGAAGTTTTCAAAATACTTAATGACCTGACACTATTTTCAAGGCAAGAATAGCCCCAGGGAAGCCTGAGTAATAGAAGCAAGAAAATGATGTGAAGATACATTAAAAAAGCCCAGCCAGGCCCTGGAGTGGTTACTCAAACCAGTGATCACATTGAGGAAGCAAAACATTGTCTCAAAATGTCCCACAGCAGGCAGAAGAGTGAACAGCACAACAAATAGTGAGCGCTGGCTTTTTCCATCACCCTTAAAATGCAAAGCTTTGTAAATTAAACCAGAGAAATGCGAAGGAATCTCCACTTAATTGCAAGCCAAAAAAATCTCCTTCATCAGGAAGAAAAGTAAAATCAAGGGAGTTTAAACATTGCTGATGCTGTTTCCATTTGATGTCAATCCTTTACCTACGCAGTGATCTGAATCAGAAATTTTGGCCTCAGGACAGAATTTGTTGCTCTATTCAAACACGACCTAAAGGTTTTGTGCCTTGAACAAACTATATCCAGCAGAAAAGCTGCATTAATAAACTTCCCATGCAGAAAAGGAAAACAAAAGGAAAGATAATGTAGTACTAATGCATCAACAAAGAGTGTATGAATGAGACCAGGATTGTAAACATGAGCCATTACACAATCAAACAATATGTTACATATTTTTAGGGAATAATTGGGCAATGGCATAACAGCCATTGCAAACTTTCCTATTCTTCCTGGAAGTGAGACCTGAATTACAGATGAGTAACAGCCTAGATTGTGCATTTATTTTCTGCTCTCATGGCTGAGAAGGGTGAGTGGTTGCATACATCCGGACAGCACAGATATGTAATGCTGTCATTCAGATTTCAGCCAAAACAGGTACAAGGCATCAGCACACCAGATCCAGTGATCCTTGAGGTTCAACTCTGTCAAGTATTTCAAGACAGAACCAATCATTTTTTAGCTGCTGAAATTACCATGTAATTAGCTCTTTAACTTCAAAATCTGTCTCCTTTATCCTTCCTTCTGCCCTCCCCATGGCATCCCACTGGCTGATGGTAACCACAGTCTTACTGACTCTTTTCTCAGGTCCTTGAACAATCACAGACAAATGGGAATATCAGGATTTGGGGGACACTTTCTGCAAGTGGAGCAAGTCACAAAAGCAATTGTGTTGCCTGAGGAAACTGTTCTGCAAACACTGGGGAGAGAAAGAGCCAGAACTTAGCAGAACTCTATCGAGACTGCAAGATATTTATGTGTAAGCAAAGTTGGTCTAGCAGCCTTCTGCACCCAAAATGCCATAGCTGCCAGCTATGATTTTGAACAACTGTCTGTTAAAGAACTGCTCGTCATGAGATTTTTTTCCTCTGGCAAATTCCTAATCATTCTTACATGTTTATTTGTCAAGCTACATTTACTTTTTTTAGAGGAAGATATTTTTGGACTTCCCATTTTCCCCAGTCTCCTCCTAAGGGAAAAAGAAAATACACAAAATGAAAAGTGACAGTGTCTGGCTGGAGCAACTTATGGAACTGTAGTCATCTATTCAGTCTTGAATATAATAGTAGTTTGGCAAGTATATGAAGAAAAAAATCCACCAAACCCAAACATGAAATATTTGATTGTTGTCTTTTCTGGGACACTCACAAAACTGAGAATTGGAGATAATCAAAAGCACAAAATTATTTGTAAAGAAAACACAACTTTGACTTTCACCAATATCCTTGGTAGACAAAGTGAACTACTACACATTTTAAAAAGGCAGTTATTACTGTCAACTTTTATGTGTTTCGATTTCTAACAGCAGAAAAAACAACACACTAAGCAGTGGCATTTCTAAAGGCCATGCAAAATCCCACCTTTGTTTTAACACTGTATACTAATTAAATAACATTTCAGTCAGGCAGGATTAAACAACTGTACTTTACTTGCTAGATCAAGACAACCAAGGCCTCTTTAGGAGACAATCTTCTTTCATAACCCAAAATGTTCCCAAGTCCCATCCCTCTGTTATTCAGATGGATATAGATATTTTTCAGTCCCATTGTTCTTCCTCCACTGCCCAGTTTTCCCACATTGACCAAGAGGAAGATAAAAGCTCCCAGGGCTGCCTCATAGCTGGGAACCCTCAAAAGATCTATATCCCCTGCTATATTCAGTATTGTGCAGATTACTCTGTTTAATGGAGATCTCCAGTGCGAGATCTGACGTGCAAGTCTCACATTGAGATTCTTGAGAGGTCCAAATGCTGATGGTGGCTGAAACGGAAAGATGCTGCTAACAGGGTGCACACTTCTCAGAAGCCATTCCTGGGTATTCAGGTCTGCTTTAGCCCTTGTTTGGGTCACAATTTAAGGGTTTCACCTTCAAGCAAGCAAAATTTGCTTTGCTTGCACGGCAAGAGGAGCAGCAGCACCTTTAGTGACTGGTCACACATGAAGAGCAGACATTGCTGCATTTGCTGCTTGGCCTCGTCCTGCTCACCAGCTGCTGAGCCAGCAGCCAGACGTCACCATGTCCCCCTGCCCCACTGGAAATGCTGGCTGCACACAATTAGCACTATTAGCACTTCTAAGCATCTATGTAAGTTCCTGGTTTTCCTTAATGCCACTAATCTTTACATATAAACTCATTCATCCCCCAATTTGACTTCTAAAGTATAACAGTTATCAAGAAGGCAAAAGAAGATAAAATATTTCATGGCTACAAAAGCACGTGCAGAATCTTCTATGGTTCATTTCCCAAGTTTATAAGAAAATCAAAGATCTAAAACTTGTCTGCATTAGGAATCTCCATGTACTATTGCTACAAGAATGAAAGCTGTGTTCTACTTTATTTTGCTGTATAATAAAGATATTTTATATTTCCAGAATCCTCACTGCTCACAGCATAAAGACAGCAACTAGGTATTCATCTGTTGAGCCAGGTTTGCAGCTATTAACATTTTGTTTTCATTTATAAACTTTGACTATTTTATTTGGAAGTGATTAGAATGCTAAACATGGCATGATGTTAATGCAACTTCCAATTTTATATATTTTTTATTATGCAATTCAGAAGAACCTTAGATGTCCCTTTCAAGTGAAAGCCTTTGAGTCAAACTTGCATTTGAAAGAGATAATATTCTTGATTAGAATTGCAATTAAAACTCAACCTAAAACATTTAGAAATTAAGAAAAAACCTATTAGGATACCTGATAACACTCCAGTTTTCCATGTCCAGTTCTGCTGATCTCAATAATAGCATTGTGTTCACATTGCTTTCACCATTAATGCAGAATTTTATTTTTCCAGAGGAGAACACAGGAGAATTACATTTAAATGGATAGAAGTTGAACGAGCTCAAACATATACACATATCAAATTAGAGGCTTTCTTTTGTTTTTGTAATTGAGGTCTTAGGTTTGCTTTTCTCCTCCCAAACATTTACTTTAAATTCAATTACATTTGCTGATACTTGAGCTGAAGGTAGATTTGTACAGTCTTGGATAATGATGACACTGACTTTGGTTTGCAAAGCTAAGTGAATATTAAGTACACATACAGAATGCAAAAATAGTTGCATGAAACACAGCAATACCACTCCTGTACATAACATTTCCATATCTCCTTTAAAAGGTTCGTGCTTTGTTCCACATCAAACTTTGTACCAAGAGCAAGATTTATGATCTTGTGCCTCTGTGAATTTATTGATAGCCTCTTCTTAGCCAAACAGCATGTTTAAAACATGTATTTGACTGGAGATAACTGAAGAATAGAATGAATATTTTCTTTAGGAATGCAGGTCTATTTTTGTCACTAGTCATCACTTACTAGTGGGAGGTAAAATTTTAACAAAGACAACACAAATATATAGGTTCTGAAAGCACATTAGATATGTGAGGTTTCCTGAGACCCAACTACATCTGCAAACGTGCATGGAAATCTACAGACTCTTTTGCCCCTTTTTCACCAGGAGATTTATTGATTTTTTCCATGTGATAGCTAACACCAATTATAAACAGATATCACAATAATAAGACCTGTACAATTATGTGTTATTCTTGCTTGAGGCAAAGTTTACAAGCAGAAACTGCATCTTCTTTATTAGAAAAAAAAATACAATTGAAAAAACAAACAAACAAACCCCTCATTAAGCTGTCAGACACACAATATTTTCCTCAGGTCAGCTATTAGTTGGTCTAATGAAAGATATAACTCCCAATAAATTGTGTTATGCTTATATCCTTGGAGAAAACCTCTTTAGTTCTTGGTACCAAATTTACTTTATAAAATGCTATTGCTTAATATTATTAAATCCTGCCTCTGTCAGTGCCAAGCTTCATAAGAGTCTTACTGGACCGTGGTAGCTGTGTTTCCTGGGATGTACCCTCTGATCAGTGTATCACACAAAAGTCTCAGATATATCAACAAGATGAGTTGGTTTTGTGCGTTTTCTTAAACTACAAATGATTTTTGGAACTGCAGTGGCTTTAGGCATTGCTGTTATGCAGGGATCAGGTAGTTCCACAGCTGTTTTTGCAAGTAGTTTAACTTGGAAGCAGACAATCTGGGTAACCAGCAGCCCTGTAATAGAGTCTTGCCCTGCTAGCAAAAGGCCATAAGTTTTGAGGAGAGTTTGCAAAGGCATTAAGGCTCATCAGGCTGGCTCTGTCTGAACCTTTCTCAATCTGCCTGCAGCTTTGTTCTGTGAAGTATAGCTGTAGCAGCAATAATTTTATACAGAAAACAGTAACACCAGTATTTTTTTGAGAATAAGATAATTATGACTGTAACACAAATATGTATTTTAAAGCAATGTAGGGCTGATATGAAAATGGGGGCCTTGAGAAGGGAAGACACAGGACATGGCATAGAGGAATGCTGACATGGAGTGATAGCACAAAGGGCACAGGCTGGCACTGGGGACCCATGGCTATAAACAACTCACCAATGGCCAGCTGAAGTGCAGACCTGGACCTGAACAAAATTGCTTTCAGAGGCAATGAAGGGAATAAAGACATAATATGTAGAATATAAATGTGTAAAAGCCGCCACATATGGTAAATTTGGGTGTAACATGAAGATGTAGACCAATGAAGAAACAGCAAGATGTAAAAGCTTATTTGAAAAACATACAAAAGGACCCAAAGTATATTGTAGAGTGAGGAGGAAGAAGAAAACATGAACATGACTGGATAGAACATTGGAACAGGCTGCCCAGGAAAGTGGTTGAGTCACCACCCCTGGAGGTATTTAAAAGATGTGTCGTTGTGGCACTGAGGGACATGGTTTAGTGACAGACTCGGCATTGATGGGTTAACACTTGGACTCAATGGCCTGAAAGGTCTTTTCCAACCTAAACGATTCTATGATCCTATGACCATCGTAACTCACCCTCTGACCCCACCAGAATGAAATCACCAACCTTAGGACTCACGGGTGCAGGGAAAGGGTGAGCACAACACCAGGAAAAGAGGTAGAAACAATTTGAAATGTATTATTATTCTTTCTTTTTATGCAATAATTACAGATGGGCTAATAATTACTAGACTCCAAGATTTCAGAAATGCTAACAATACATTCTTGGCTTCATATTATACACACACACACACACACACAGAGCAATGGGGGATGGGGGAACATATTTTTCCTAATGAAACGCTTCCAAGAAGAAAATCAGCAATACATTCACAGCTCCAACACTTAGGCTTGCCTGTCCTGGAGATTAAGGAGTCTGCTAGCACCAAAGGGCATACAACACAAGCTGAAACAGACTTTCATCATTCAGTAGGTGGACAGACACGCACACCATACCAAACAGCTCTGGAAAAGAGGTTGGACACATCCATTCATCATTCCCATGAGACAAAGTTTGCTGTAGCAGACAATCAAATTAATTAACTGCAGAATCTAATTTACCCAATTTCTTGCTAATTCTCCTATGGGTCGATTATTAAGCCTGACAAATTCCAGCCCGAAAGCACTTTGCTTGAAAAAATAACAATTAGTAACAGGAAGGGAGGGAGTAAAAACTGGGACTCCACAACAGATGTGGAAATGGTTGCTTTAGGTTTTTTTAAATCAGAAATAGAGTAAATTAAACAGCTTTTTAACAGCTTCACTGGTTTTATTTAAGCATAATATTTTGGAGGATGCTAGACCAGGCCATAAAAAGCACTTAGTAGACCAGAAATCAATGGAGTGGTGCAGGAGAGAAGTTAACGCTTCATTTTTTTCCCAGAAACTAGACACATTGAACACTCATTAAAATCTGTTAGCTGCTGGACTGAGTAGCTAGTTAACTACCATAACCAAAGGAACTTTAAAGCCCCACTCCCAATGAAAAATACTTGTCACAGTTTGGGGATGTTCAATCCTGCCTTTGTGCTGGGCAGTGCTCTACAGAGTTTCAGCCCAGGGTTTGCCCAATATTTACAGCCTATCCCTGTCTTTAACTGCTGAAGCCATCTGCTGGGGCAACTCCAGGCTCTGCTCAGAGCTCAAAGACCTGTGGTTTGTTTGTTTCAGCTTTGTGAGCTCTGTATACACATTTCACCAGGATCTAGGTCAGAAAATGGTGCTTGAAGAAGAAACCAGAAGCGAAGGGCCAAAAGAACTTCAGAATGATTTGTTGGTCACAACCCCTTGCCTGTAATGTAAGGGCTGGATCACTGAAGCGCTTTCCATTGGTGACTCTGAGCCTGTTTCAAGAGTATGTACAATTTTCAGATTGCTGAAAACAGTAATTTTAATAAATTTTGAGGGACTGGCCTCTTTTGCATTCACATGGTAACCGCTGTTGATGGGAATGCTGCCCAGTTCTTAAACCCAAACCCTCTATGAATGCCAGAGGACAGTTTTCATTAGACAGCCCATGCCTCTAGCCTTGCCTTTTGCTGAGTTTCTGCCAGAAACAGAAGCATTTAGCAGCTCTTGGTGCTCATTACAAGACTTTTTCATCAGCTAAACTTTGACTGATGGCAGACTCATCACAGCAGACACAGGCTGCATTTACTGTGCAGCTGCATTTATTGTGAAGCACTGACTTGTTATGATACTGGGTTCTGTTAATTAGTCCTTAAATAAATAATCCATCTGACTGTGGACAAGATTCTAGAGCTGTCAGGACAAGCCAAAGAAAACCATTAATTATAGAAGAGCTGAGTCCTCCCTCCACAGACTTGCAGTGAATATGAACGAGCAAGAGGAGCAGAGATCAGGCAGAAGTTGCAGGGACACTATTTGGATTACTTGCATAGTATGGAGGAACACAGGACCAAAATGTTTTAAGACTTCAGTTTAAGAAAGAAAAAAGACCATAAATCTACTCATTTTGAAATCACAGGGGCACCATTAAGATCACATCTTCGAATCTTTTGGGCAACGCAGGTCAGATCAGTTTACCCACTTGTGCACTGTGGTCAGTGTGGAGAAAGCTCTCTCACTTCTTCACTTTGGCCCTTTAAATATGCCAAACTGAGCTCTCAGTGAGCTCAGTAGTGTAGGACAGTCCATTAAAGCATGTTTTGGACATTGCACCCAAGTGAATATTCTCTGCTGGGGTTCAGATAGGGTAATCACATGTGAACTACACAAGTCCTCTCACAAGATCTGGGTATTCACTGGATGAGTCTGAGATGGAGAATTTTCCTTTAGCAAATTATGCCAGTGCTTAACAAGCTTTTACCATAAAAAGCTGTACTTATTACCAGTTGAGAGTATTTCTAGAAGATAAACTTAGGAAACATTCATAGGACTAAAAGGTGGCTTCTTTCCCATTTCACCCCAGTTTGTTGATTTTGTGATTTAAATATAAATGATAATTTAAATATAAATGATTTAAACCAAATATATTTGGGAAAAAGTCTAAAATAGTCCACCTTCATCTGTTTGTCGAGAAGTCTCCCAAAATCATGACATAGGTCATTACCCCATGATTACATTTACAAGGCTTAAGGACTTCAGTCCATGTCTGAGCTACACCACAATCCCATGACAAACACTGAACATGGTTCAAGGAAATCTTTATGATAGAAAATCCCCTGCATTATGGAAAAAATACAACTAACTGTAATGTTGACAAAAGTATCCAATATTTGATTTTCTCATTAGAAACACCTGGCTCACTGGTTTTCAGCCTTGACTTCCATCTCCTGGAATCTCACATCCAGACAAGAGAGAGATTCTTGTAGTTTTGGTACTTGTACTTTAGTATACTTGGTCACATCCCCTTGGATTTTAATCTCCCTAACGCTTTTTGAAGTAATATCAACAATAAAAGGCTGTTTGTAAAACCAAGGTAAAGTAATTTAGTTGAGTTCTCCCTCGAGCTGACAAAAAGCTCTCAAAACACCACTTTTCTTTTAACAGGTCTGTACAGAATCACTGGGGGCCCAGACCCACCTCATTTGAAGCCAGTGGCAATGCTCTCATTGACTTCACAGGGTCCAGCTCAGGACCTATGTGGTTGCAAAGCAGAGATCCTGGTCCTTGCGGCCCTATCCAGATTCAGATCAAGGAATCCCACAGTTCAGGCACAGTGGATTTTAGCCTCACATGGATACTAGGAGCCACTGGCTTGCTGATCTTTGATCTCTGGCAGAAACAGCAGGACATGGCTGTTCGGCCGCCCCTGCAAAAACTCTCTCATAAAACACCCACTAACATCAGATACCAGGGGGAGTTTATGGCATAACACCGACTCCTCATGTAGAAAAACAAGATTTTTTTTTTTTATCACTTAAAGTGTTGTTATTTTTTTACAGCTCTGGGTTGCCTGGATGACTAACTCTTCACAACTAAACTAAAACTATATCATAACATTGTTGCAGCAGCTTCTGAAATTTTAAAAAGCAAAGCTGATTGAAATGCTAAATCTAAAAACCAAATCCCAGTCCCATAAGGAGATGGTGAGAGGTGATTAAAAACCAAGCCAGTTGAAGATGAATGTTGATTTGAATTGGAGGTGAAAAAGCAGCAGCTTTTGAATATAAAGTGACAAAGGTGCTCGGTATATATATGCAAAAGTATATATGTATATGCTATACCTTGTTCATGCTGACGTGCAGGGCTGGCCATGGTCCAACTACCTTCACACTCTCCGTTTCTATTTTCTTCAGATGAGAAGTTTCATCAAAAAGAAGGGGAAGTCCTGAGCTCAGTTCTAAAAGGATGCCCAAAAGAAAGAAAGAAAAAACACAGTCTGAAGGGAGGCTACAGAAGAACTGCAGAGCAAGACACTCAACTGCATTTGAAGAGACAGCGGTCGGCAAAGCATCTTCTCTGTAAGACCCTCTGAAATGTTTCATAATTATGCCTGTTGGGTCATTTTGCCTTTTTCTATTTAGCAAACAATTCCTCCCCCTCCTCCTTCTCACCCATCTCTTCATTTCAGCAGAGCTTTTGCCAGCTTTGGGCAAGATATTTCTCTCCTTTCCTCCCCCCGCCTCTACCCCCTCTATATTCTAAAACTTAGTTGACACCAGAGGGATTATTTATGCAGCCAAGGTGCCACTCTCAAAACATGTGATGTGTAAAAGAGATCAGAGTATAGCTTTTGGCTTCTCTCAGACATCTTTATTTATATGCCAGCCTCTTTAAGACTGTTGTCAGGAATTTGCTGTGCTTTGTCAACAGAGATTTTGAGCAAGCCACCAACACAGAAAGACAAGGAAAAATACTTTTTCAGACAGCCCTGAAAGGTCTCTGTCAACATCTTGGGGATGGTATGGCATACATATGCATATTTGCAAGTACTCTGAGAAAAATAAACTTCATCATGTGATGATTTAACTAATCTCTGCGTCCTCCTGTATTTCTTTTTGCCATGGATTCTCAGTAATAACAGTTGGGAACAATCCAGTTCTCTGGAGTCTGATTCAAAGCCTACTGAAATCAATAAAAACCTTGCACTGACTGCAGTTTGGTTTGGATCAGGTTCTTAAGCTGTCCTAAGAATATTAAATATTACTCACTCAAGATCTAATTCTACAGCTGTTTAAATATACATTAAGGGCTTTGCTGACTAAAGACAAATTGCTAAAACCAGCTTATAGGGATATAAGCAAAAAGCTGGTTTTGGCATTAGTGAAACATTATCAGACCCTGAGGTAATAAAGTCCTAGAAAGGGTTACAATATCAGCATTGACCTCCTCCTGGTGGTCTTTCATCACAAGTTAGTGTCGCCAGAGATTGCCAGAGTTCAACATTTCTCACATCACAGCTGCTTCTGTGGATATGAGACTGTGAAACTGCCTGACACCCTGGGAATAAATTACCACAGCCATAAAATAAGACATGATGATGTGGGGGGCAGGGGGTAGTTTGAAGAAACACAGTCATTCTATATTCCTTCCAGGAAAGAAAATAAAGAGGGGAAAGTGCCTTATTTAAATAATTCAAGTTTGCTATTATTTAAAACTGATTGTTAAGCTGGGTGGGCTTTTTGTTGTTTAAAGGGAGAGCTCTGGAAAACAAGCAGGCCAGTTTAGCCTTTTAACTCAACCTCAAAAACAAGCAAAAGAAGAGGCAAAACACTGAAGTCCTACAAAAGGCATAAATTTCCTGAGTCAGCATTAAGTCTTGGCATACCCAGTCTTTCATTCCAAGAAAGGATCTGGCAGCAGTGTGGTTTTTCAAAGCACTGTTTTCAGCCTGAAACTCAGTCCGTGTTAGACCATTCTCTGCTCAGGGTTATGCAAGGTCTAATGCAGCGAGTGGTTCAGGAATAAAGGATGCCTTTTTTTTTAAGTGATAACCTGCAAGCTCAGCCCAGAGTTCAAGAGGCAACCTGGGTCCCCTCTTCCCGTTCCTCATTTTCTGTCATAAAAATTCTGTGAGCTGCAGCGCGTACGTGTTGGCGTCTGCTGGCGGTGACAGCCCCAGCTGCTGCCGGTGAATCCGCTCCTGTGCACCTGGCAATCCATGCACTGCTGCCATGCCAATTAGGCTCAGCAAGCGCCTCACCCTCTCTTCCCGTAAGGCCAGCTGCCCTTGCATGCAGTGGTCCTTGGGACTGGGGCTCTGGAATACGCTGGGGGAGGGTGTGCTGCACAACCAATGCGATATGTGAATCTGTGTGCGTTAGCTTGGAGGTGAAGAGTAGTGCTGCGAGTACAATTATCAGGCTGAGTGCAGGAAAACAGCATCTTCTGCTGAGCTGCCTTTATAAAGGCATACGTCAGATTTGTTTCACTGGATTTCACTTCCTCCAGTAATTGAAGTAGACAAATTAGTTGGAATGTGAAAAATCAGGCAGGTCTGGCCTGGGTTTGTTTTCTGTTTGTTTCTGTAACGAAGTTCTGGGCTGTGTGCTTGCTGGGAAACATGCACTAGTATTTAAAGGGAACCTTGGCTGGGCATACTGCTGTTTCCCTCTCTCCTGCCCATGTCCTGCTAATTGCACTGGAACTTTAGCATTTCTCAGAATAGATGTAAGTGGAAGAAAAGCAGAGGCTTTCTCCCTTTCTCAGCATGATGGTGCATACATATCAGTGGGTTATTCCATGCTCCACTTCAGATAGAGTTAAAATCATCTCAGAGCTCAGTGATGAGTCCAGTCCATAGCAGCTGGAACAAGTCACAAAACACCTGTGGTCCCTTGGAAAACCACAAGGTGAAGTGCTGGTGTCACCTCTGTCAGCCTTATGGGGACGTTTCTGCTAGGATAGCATATTCCCCCCATGAGACCATTTTGCTCTTCAGGCATTTCCACTTGAGATATTTTGGTCACAAGCACCCTCTTTCCTGAGAGTGTCCCCAGTTTAGTGACCACTTACTTCCTAGAAACACTTTCCCAGCAGTGGCCTTTCCACACAGCCGGGAGCCAGACATCAGTCCCCGCGTCCTCACGTTCCTGAGGCACACTGCTGATAGCGCCTCTGCTCTGCCTGATTGTTTCTTGTCCCTCACCCTCTGCCACGTGTGCTGTCCCTGATAACCAGCTGATGGCCAGCATGCTCCCAGCCATTTCAGCACATGCACCAGGAATCTTTCCCACAGGCTCTCTGCAAGAGTTTTCTCGGCTGAAACAGCCTGAGCAGCATTTTAATGAAACCATTAAAAACAAACCAAACCAAGTCCCCTGAGCACCAACCTTGAAAAGGCACTTAGACCTGTCACTGCAAGCTGCAAATGAGTAATTCTGATTCTGTTCTAAGGGAAGTGGTCCTACCCATGCTGCCACTGCTCTCACAGTGTAAACATGCCAGATGTACTTCTCCAGGGAAATCAGCTTTGCACCTCCAGCCGGACGCACAGGTGCCAGAGGATCAGCCATGGGTTGCAGTGGGGCAGCATCAAGATATCCAGCACAGGACATGCACAGCTGCCTAAACAGCTCAGCTGGGAGCAGTCAGTGTGGCTGCACAACAGCCTCCCCTCCGAATTGTCCCGTCCCTTTCCACTCCCACAGAGAAACTGGGAATTGTTATTCAGCGCTACTGGCATTGGGAAGGAACCAGCACTGATTCTCTTCTGAATCAAATAGTGGGGACCAGCCTTGAGCTGTGGAGAAAGGTAAATCTGTCTCCAGGAACAGGGACCACACGTGCCTTGGCTGCTGGATTCCCCTTCAGAGCACGGCAGCTGCCGGACAGGCCAGGGAAGCTGCTCCCCACCAGCTGGGAGAGGTCTGGGGAGAGACCTCGCCCTCCCCATGCCTAGGGGAGGACATGGAGCCTCCTGGGCCCCATTTCATCTCACAGGTAACACTCACTGGGCACAAAGAGAACTGCTCCTGATGTTTGCCCTTGCGCTCTTCTCGGCTTTTTCTAAGGTTATTTCTGCAATAAGGAGAAGCAGGAAAGCTGCGTGACCTGGGAGGAGACAGAGTGCTGGAATAAACCCCCTGCGCAGTGTGGTGTTTGCTGTCTCTTTAATCACCTCCTGTCCTGCAGGTGGGCCCATGGCAGGGCCCTGGGGAGCTGGGGACCAGCAGGGGCCAAAGCTGGGACTCTGACATGGAGCTGTGGGCAGGATGGGAGCAGCCCCAGGGAGGAGGACGGGGGGAGCAGGGCCAGCGGTGCCCTCTGGGTCAGAACACTCAGCAGCAGCATAGCTGGCTCTGAATGAATTTCCTGGCATGCTTCAGCTCTAATTTGGGAAAGGAAAATATGGGCTGGCACACCCCCCAGAAAGGTCACCGCCTCCCTCTGTGCCAGGCTGACAGCTGGCTGAGGTTCTCCAGCATCCTGCACTGCCCGTGCCCAGCCAGCACCCAGGGCAGCCCTGGCACCACCCAGCCGAGGCTTTCCAGCAGGAGCAGGGCCAGGTGTGCCCAGCAGTGCCACAGGAGGACAGCCTGCGCTCCCCCCTGCATGGTGCCGGTGGCTGCAGAGCGGGGCCGAGATGGGAATACCTGCCAGTGGCACAGGAGCATCCAGCAGCCTGCTCGCAGCCTCCGTGGCTGTGCTGGCAGCGCTCCGTGCCAGCCCCATGTGCTTCCCAGCGTGAAGGCACACTGGAGGGCAGTGTACAGTCAGTGGGAAACAACACATCTTCTGGAGGTTACTCCTAAGGGAGTAGCTTCACTGAAAGCCCCAGTAAATAAGTTGTATTGCTGCTTAGGATTCCTTCCTTAAATGTCCTACAATGCCTTGCATTTTATTTCTTGAGCTTCTCTCCTAAAAACTATCTTACCCTCTAGGGGAAAGAAAATTGAAGAAAATGTTTCTGAGCTTCTGAAACAAAGCCTGATCAAAGTGCTTGTCCAGGTGGATGCCTGTGCCTAAAGCTGAGGTGGGACAGGCTACAGTCAAGCCCACCCAGTACAGTCCATTACAAGACCCTGGTTTCAAGAATTTGAAGGCTGTCAGATCAACTGACCAGGGTGAAAGTTTCCACAATGGATAGCTATCTCAGGGTGATTTACAGCCATGAAGGCAGAAACTGGGCAAAGGAAGAACTCATCATTTCCTTGAGACAAGGGAGATAATAGATCATATCTTGTTTTGCCCATCGTCTGACATTCTTACACAGGTTCAGCATCTGACACACTGCAGAGTGCAGGGATTATAAATCTGGAGAGCAGGAAGTAGGGCTGCTCAATGACAGGGATGTTCTTCTTCCAATGCCTGTGTAAACCTACAAATATTTGGCCAACCAATGTACCCTTAAAAATGCCTGTACATGCTCAGCAGCAGAGGCTTCCACAAAAACTCCCCAAGGCTGCGTCAGAAATGGATAGGATTCCCACCTCTTTGCTTTCTACAAGCCAAGAATTTTTCCACTGAGGAAGCAAGCATATTCCAGTCTTGGTAGGCAAAGCTTGTAATTGTTCCCATTACCCAAACTAAAAGCAAGATGCTGTTTGTCCAGTGCTCCAACATTTCTGCTGCCAGTGCCCAGATATGAAAACAAGATCCAAACAATGAGGGCTGAAGGTCAGCTGGGCAGATCAGCAAAAGACAATAGCAGATGAGGGTAGGTTTGTGAAAGTATACAAATAAATAGTAACAACAAAAAAATAGCCTGTGCCAAGTGGCTAGAGAGTCCGTATCTGTGACTGATTGGGTACTTGTTCAGCTATGGAACACCCATCTAAATCCAAATCCCACAACCCTGTAGCAAAGTCAGGAAATTGCACATCTTGTCTCGTTTGCACATGCTACAAATAACAGGAAGCACATTTTTCAAGGAGGAAAACCGAAACACACAGTTTTCCTTTCCTTTGCCTCCTTGCCACAGACAAACCCGAAAGCATGGCAGTCACTGAAATGGCATTCACTGCAGTGGACTTACTGGCTGGGTTTGGAACTGCAGAAACAATGTCCTTGCTGTCGGGAGCAAGAGCAGCATAGTTGGCGTGGTGGTGGTGATGCCGATGGTGGTGGTGGTGCCTCGCAGCCATTTTTGTGGTATATGGAGTCCCACCATTCTCCTCAATGTTGAACGGATGCAGATCGCTGTTGTTCAAGGGATAGCTACAAAATAAATTCAGCTCAAATTAGAGCAGTAAACAGCAGCACCAACTACATTTTTGGACAGACATAGTGAAAACTTTCTTGGGAAAAAATGCACAGCTTTTTTGTAAAGAAAAATTTTAATGAGGTATATCCCAAATCTTTACAGTTTTGTATCTCCAGAAGATTCATCTGGTGAGGAAAAAGGATGCCTCTGCTTGTTGGTATGACTTTAAGATCAGAATTATTTTTGATTTTACACATGACACAATCTCTGCTAGAATCTTTCCTGGGATAGGAAAGTCATCAAGCAGAAAATGATAACTCATTTAAAGTGAAATTGGCTGAAGAGCAGACCAAGGAGAAGTCTCAGAGTAACATTACATTCCTGAGAATGTGCAGGTCTCTAAATTTACGGTGAAAGATAGCTATATTAAAAAAATCTGACTGGGGAAAAATGGAGATATAAAACATTTTACAGGTAACAACATACAAAATAGCACTTGGTCAAAAAGGAATTGTACCTGTGCTGATGTAAACAGCTTGGGTTTTGGTGGGGGTTTTTTTGCATGTGTTTAGCTAGGATGTTAACTATCATCAGTCTACAATATATGGCAAATGGGGACACATTGACATTTTACTTCATCATCTGTAACTCAGAGGTGACAAACGACACTGCTGCTTTTCTTCATCAGTGTTAACTGATGCTGTTTCAGTTTATTGTTTGAAATTATGATGAATTTCTAGAAATGGTATTTTCTCTCCATTCCAGCAACCAAAAAAGACTGAGATAATTCTACACAGATACTGCAAACGACTTGAATGTGCTTTCCTCAGAGGAGTGCTTAAAATTTTTATAAGGTTTTAACTTATTCTATAGCAGTACATTAGAGAGTAGTTGCAGTAAATCAATTCATTTCAACAAAAGATGAATCCCCTGCCTATTTGAAATATTCTAAAGAAATTATATCTTCAGTTACATGGGTTTTCAGTTTGCTTTTATTACTAACAGCAACTGAAAACCTGACAATATGGAATGAAGGCAAACAGAATAATTAAAGAAACAATGAATAAATTATACCTAAGCTACTTGCTACATATGTTCTCTGCAGATTACTTAGTGATTCAAAGCAAAATTAACCAGTCATCTGCAAATAAACACATCTGTATCATTTCCAAAGTTGTACTGAAGCACATAGCTTGGTACGTCATTAATAACTACTGCCTTCTTAGTAACAACTTCAGACAATGTGAGGTTTCTGACTGGGTACTAATTGAATAACACTTTTATTCTGGTTACTTTTTGAAAGCAGGAGGCAGGGAGGGGAATGTTCTGTATATTAATCTTGGCAGGTTTGCGGCATGCAGCAACCGCTGCCAATAAAGGCATTTCTGGTGCCTCATTTGCCGTAAGGAAACAATACAAATAGGTGTCTGATCCACATGGGACAGCTTTCGTGAGCTCAGATAATCCAGGACTGGTCTGTCTTTTCAAACTGCACTATATCTTTACTGCTATAATCAAATCAAGCAAGTGCCTACAGGGGGAAAATGGTACAGGCTAATGAGATTGCACACTAATTGTAGCAGCTCTCCTGCACTTTTCCTTCAAGGGCCTTGGATTGAAGTGACATTTTTTGACTGAGGGGATAGGTGGTTTTGTTCACATGGTTAAAACCCTAATGGGAAATAAGATCAGTTTGGGGCTGGAGCCTCAGCACATCCTTTTTTTTCAGTCTGTGATTCAATTTTTTTTCAAGACACAAAACCCTACGTGCTTGGGAGTTTCTTTCATTTCACCCACTGGCAGGCTGGTTTAGCAGATTTCCAACTGGTCTTTTCAAAATAAATCACACCAAATCTCTACACTGACTCCTCATACTGCTATGGGTCCAAGGTACTTTAATGCTGAAATGGGAATGAGCCAACTAAATTGCCCTCTGGCATGAAGGCAAATGTGCACCACATTCTCTAGATGTATTTCTTGACTGTCCAGAGTGGAGAGTAATACGTAAAATGCAGGGAGACCATTACATCAAAGAAGTAAAGAGCTAGCCCAGCAAAGCAGATGTTTGGCTATGCACTGAAATCCTTGAGGACAGCAGGTCACAAAGCCCCAGACAGGGTGTTGCTGTCGCTGTCCAGGCAGCGCTCTCTGATGTGAAATCCCGTGTTCAGACTGCCAGCCCTGGTAAAAGCATGTGCTCATCTGCACTTTTCCAGGGCTGACAACAACTGACAGATGTTGAGGCAAACTCATCTCAGGGTCAGCCAACTCTTGCACTTCTGATGGATATGAGGTTGGGCTCTCGCACCAATACCCTCACTGCGCAATGGGTTACTGAACAATCAGAAATAACAGGCCTTGCAGCAGCCCCAGAAATAGAAAACTGACAATTCCCAAACAAAAATACCATGAATAGTCCAAATCCCTTTTCTGTTTACTCTCATATATATTTTAGGGGCATATGAGACGTCTTACTGCAGTTTCTACAAGGTGGCATCATTATCTCATACCATATCTGTTTTTCACTTTTCTGTTCCTCCACTGTCTTATATATAGAGACTTGACACTTTTCCACTCAAGGCATCTTTTTGCCACTAACTTTGCTTTCTATTGTTTGCTTCTATCTGGCTTACCCGAATAGAAAACATGCTCATGTATCCTTCCCAATCCATAGACATAAATAAATCACCACATTTAAAGAACCAACTTTTTGACCACATTCTAAGGTATTCATACTCCTGACCTCCAGGAATTCATACTTTCTCCCCAGACATCAAGTAATGCTCTCAGACTATGTGCATTACCTGGACAGGTAGCAGTTTTCATCCTTTCTCATATATCTGCCTTTTGGCCATCCTAGTATGCCAACAACCCCTTTGTTTTACTTTTTAATTGCCAATTGGCTGTTCTGCAGGTTTCTTCTTTCTCCTATGTAGCATTCTCAACAAGCTCCAGCTGTTTCCAATACAGAAAACTCCTGTCCTTCAAGGAAAATGAGGCAGGGCCCTACAGGCTATTGTGCAAAGGAAGCAAACATTTCTTTCTTCTTTGTCCCTCATTCAGGAAAAAGTGCTCCTGAGGATTCAGTTTCTGGAGGCTGAACCTTCAAAAAAGCCACTCAGTATTCACAAGAAGGTTAGTACTGCCTTTAGCCTCAAACTCACATTAATTACCTCCTTCTGACCAAAAAGGCAACACATCGAGGAACAAAACGAATAACATGTATCTACTAATTTCCTTTTCTATTTTGAAATAATTTTTATTTACATTACTAGTCCTCTGTCTCAATTTTACACTCCTCACACTTTACCCAAAAAGCTATTTGCAGTTGCCATTAGATTTCACGTGCTCCAATCACCTACTGCTTTACCAAACCATGTCTCTAGTGTACAACTCATACACACAACAATAGTGTTAAGAGGACATAGGAAAATGGGGAACAGAAAAGTTTTTGAAAGACTTCAAAACCAAAGTACATGGGCCTGTGTTGCCTGAACTGAACCTCCAACACCTTCTCTAGCAAAGATTCCATGACCCTCCTGTGCAATTGATTTGAGTGTCTCACCATGCCTGCAGTTATTTGTTTATTCTCTCTCCTTTACTGCAATTTAAGCCACTATTTTCTTTCTCATCCATCACAGACACAGCGAGAAGGTTATTCTTGCTACAGAAGCTTGTGTTTTTGAAAATGGCCCTCTACATCTCCCCTCAGAATCTGAAAAGCTCTGAATTCCTCAGTTGCCCCTCATAGGTCACACATTTCCTACCACTCTAAAATATCTTGCCATCCCTGTCCACCGGGCTGGCCCCTGCTCTGCTTCCAACATGTGTTGCTCAGAGCTGGATAATCCATTCCAGCTGAGGCCTGGAAGAGGAAGGGCTGCTTCCCATGTCCTACAGGATCTACTCCCGTTTATACACTGGAACATGACATTTTTTTCTAGATAGCCTGGGATTGTTGACTCATGTTTAACTTACAATCCTCAAGAACATTAGATCCTTTCCTAAACTGGCCAGGTTTCCAACCCCACAACCTCAGCTGGGATGCATGCTACTCCTACCTAACAGCACGAACATTCCTCTTGAGCTGCACCCTCATCTTTCTGATGTGCTAAGATCAGTACCTGAGCAGGACTTCCCTCTCATCCATGACAGGCCTGGTATGAGAGGACTCCCACTTTGGTGTAACCCGTAACTGACAAGGGATTTTTAAAAGAACGTAATTGCCTTTCCATGCCATCCTCGGCCTCCTGTGGAACAGAACTGTGTAGCCCTGCAGAAACATCTTCCACCTGTGTCCCAGAGCAGGCTTACTCCTGCACCCTGCCCGTGTCCCCTCTTTCCCCACTCTTCCTCTAGGCATATCCCACCTGTCTGAAGTTGGAGAGCAAACGGTGGGAGTTTCTTCTCTCCTCTTGGTGGGGAGGCTGGAGGAACACCAGCAGAAAGCAGGATCAAACTATTGTGCCTCGTGGATGACTCTTAAGAGTTTAGCCCTTCCCTACTATAGTTGAACAGTGGCTTAAAAAAATCCCAGGCTTCTAGGTCTGGTTGTGATAAGTAACTTTCAACAATTACCACACCCACCTCTATTTGCTTTGAACATTCCTCCTGCACCAAACCACTGCAATTTTCCAGTATTTAAAAATCCTCAAACTTTCCACAAACATCTTCACAACCGCTCTCGATCCTCCCCCATCTGTAGCTCAGAGCAAGCCTGGTGGTGATTTGCACAGGTTTTGGCAGCAAAAATTCACGCTGCTGGCTTTGTACTGAAAGTGCCGGGAGATTCATCACCCATGGCCATATCATTACAATACCTTCTCCAGCATCAAAATGGGCTTTAGATGTGGTCCCAAATGGCAGTCAGTGGAACTGCTGCAGTGCCTGTTAACATATATGTGTATCAATGTTTATGTAATGAAAGCAGACGTTGAATGCGAAACTTCAGTGTGGCAGCCAGGGAGAGGAGACTCAGCAGCTATGCTAAGCCAAGCATTCACTTTTGGGTTTATCATCTCCCTTTATCTGGAGGAAGGAAGTCAGACTTTGGGTTAATTCCCTGCCCACGCTTCAAAAGAAGTTTTAAAAAAAAAAGCCCAAATAAACCACAATGAATTTTTAGCCAAATTTCCTTTAATCATATTTAGAATTTCACATACCACTTGTTTTGCTAAAGCATGGCAAGTGGCACAGAGAAGGAATTGTGCCTACTCTGAAAATGTCCCAGTGGAGAGGAAAGAAGAGAAAATGAGGGGGTAGGAAGAAGGCAGCACGTGTGAGTAGCAGTTAATGGCCAGGACTATTGGACTGAAGCAAAAGACTTGACCCAGCATTACATGAGAAGGGAACACAGACCACAGCAGGAGGACTTCAATAACGGAGAGAGGATGAACTTTCATTTTGCAGCCAAACACTGGGACATGTAAAAGCAATGAGTATTCCTAAGTAAAGGAAAACTGGGATCACTAAAACCAAACCTACGTTGGTTTGTTGTTTTTTTTCCCTGCATCATGTAGAACTCTTTGCTGGCCAGAATTGTCTTCCTGAGCTGTGTGAAGTGTAACTAAAGCCAACAGTGCAGTTCCACTTGAATGCTCTGCTCTGACACCAGAACAACACAGCTGGCCCATTTGGTTCCTTCAGGGAAAGAAAATTGTGTTGCAGATTTCTCTCCCTGCTGCCAGGGATGATCCACAGTCCCCATCCAATCCTAGGGACACCTCAGAAAGCAGAGCAGGCAGCCAGCAGCCCCTCCCAGACAACCTTGAAACTAAAGAGAAAATGATAATGGGGGAAAAACATATTAAAAAATGGTGATGGAAGCCTGCTGTAGGATACCAGATGCTGAACTAAGTTTTGAAGCAAGAGTGATCTGGAATTCTCCACAAGAAGAATAAAGCCTGCAGCAAAGCATGTTCTAATAAAATACCAAGGAACAAATCTTGACTTGATAAAGACATTGTCCTCATAGATTTCACCTTATCTGCATAAAGATCATTAAAAAAAACACTGTCTTGCAAAACTGTCATGCAAAATATGCCCACTGGGGAACTAAGCTTGCTTTTCTTCATTTACAAATGGTTTTAATTAACAGTAACAATAGCTAATGATATTTAATCACCTGTCAAAAAAATTCATTGTCCCAGATGTCCTTGTAGATGAGAAAACTCCGAAAAGCAGACACAGAATTTTCTAAGACCGATGAGACCCTCCCTCAAGTCTGCTGCCTTCCCCTTTCAGAGGCAATGTATTCCTGTCCTTAGGAAATAAAACAGCTCGGGGGGGCTAATCCAAGCAAGCTAGCTCAGGTTAAAACAGGAGCAAAACCGAGCAAGGAACTGAGCCCTCTGAAGCAGCCTGCAGCTGATCTCAGACTGCTAGCCATGGTACAGCTTTTCCCACCACTTAACCCATTAAATAACTCAGGTCCTGTGAGCCAAGCACATCCCTGTCTCATCTCTACTGTGCTCAGTATCACACTGCTGCCAAAGTTTGCAGAGAGAAGCAGACACAGGCCGGAGGCTTCGCTAGGAGAGGAGAACATGAGAAATCACGGGCTGCGACAGAAGTTATTGCTGGACGTGAAAGATGAAGGCAGAAGCAGCTAAAAAAAAAAAGCTACAGAGCATGCCCAGAAGGACTTCTGGAATTCACAGGTAGTTATGGTAGCCATGAGCAATGGCCAAAGATCACAGAGCTCTGAAGGTGGAGTATCAGGGACTCTTGGCTGAGAACAACTTTACAAGGTCAGCACTGTCTGGGAAACTCTATCAGTAGCTCTGTGTAAGGTCCAGATCACTGAGGTAGCCTTGGGAAATTTGAGTACGGACTTAGCAAAACCGGGAGCAACACAAGGAAAAAACAGGGGTAAGAGAGGAGACAAGGGAAGGAAAGAGGAGAATTCATGTGCATCAGGATGCACACGAGAAAGCTGAGAAAAGGAACCAGCCCCATGTGAGCATCTGCTGGTCAGTCAGCTTGGCTGGTCAAGCTCCAATGACCACAGTCCAGGGCATCTTTTCATCTGTAGTCCTGTTTTCTGTATGCAGCGAGGATGGAGCTCTGTGCTGCCCCACGTCTGGGAGCTGCTGTTTGTGTATGCAGGTGCTGCTCTTCGCCTCCTCTGCTCAGAAGGCTGCCTGAGTGGGTGCTCTGTGAGCATTTACATCTCTGGAATGCATGCTCAGCGTCTCATCCTGGGCTGTGAAAGCAGGAACCACAGCAGCCTTGCATCTAGCAGATTAGAAAGGTGTAATCCCTTTAGCCTTGAAGCCAATCCACTGGATTTGGCTTCCCTTAACAATATGCTCCCATCTTACAAAATCTTTCTGTCTCTGTCCTTCTTAAGCTGAAATAGCTTGGCATTAACTTGTTTTAAAAGAAATTAATCAAACTGTGTAATTTTCATGCTTCTGAATTATTCTGACTCTGAATGCTGCTAATGGTTCACAAAAAAATATGCTGTCTTGCGAGTTATCAGTAACTTGCCATAACAACTGACTCCACTGCCACACAAATGACTTCTTTTTAGGCTATAGATTTTTTCCCTTTTAAAAGAAGACTGTATTAACAGGTAAAAGTAGTACAAAATCAATCACTCAGCACAGCAAGACCTTTCTCAATTACAAGCTTGCAACCTCTGCCCTATTCTCTGGGCAGGTTGTCACTGCAATACTTGGGCAACTCATCTGCCTTTCAGCAGGAAACTCTTCATTTTACCTTTAAAGCCATTTTCACAGGTTCTTTTTAAAAGTCAGAAATTGAGAATGAGACACACACATTAAATGCAACCATTGAAACTGAAAATGAATAATAACAAACAAAGCCCTCCTGGACTCAAAATTTTGATACAGAAGCAGCATCCAATTTTACATTCAAGTTCCTTGAAGTTTGCTTCAAATCAGCCTTGCTACTGATTCAGAGAGCCCCAGGTGCTGAAGACACAGATGCTGAAATCACAAAGCTCCCTTGCCTCTTTCATTCCTCTTCTCCATTGCCAGAGTTTCTAGCAGAATATTTTGCTTTTCATTTTCTAGTTCTTTCTTCTGCACATAACACTGTAAAACTCTGCTTCTCCTAAACCCTCTACTTGAGATTTTTGTTTCCCTAACCCATTTTTTTTTTCCTGAGCTCTTCCTTCCTATTTGACTCCTATATTCCCACTGATGAGAAAGAATCGGCTCGGAGGCACCGTGATGCTGGCTCTGCTGCTTGCCAGCAAGGCCTTAATATGCAGGGCCTTGGCCCCAGGAGATGAAAAGAAACAGCCACTCTGTCATCTGTTCAGGTACTGAGTTCATTACTATGCAATTATACAATTTAGAGAGCACTGGAGATTCATTAATGATTTGTATTTCTACTTCTCTAAGGAAGAAAAAATTGCAGAAATTGGTAATGGCAGGTAAAGTACTGTGATTATAACTCCAGCACCGAGTGTTATGGGTTTAGGGAGGAAAAAGTAACTTAAAAATAATTAGCTTCTTATCCGGAGTTTAATTGCATTAGATCAGTACTTCCTACTTCTAATTAGGTGTGGCTACTTCTTTCATTTTTGTTGTGACTCAGAAAGTAGATGATGCTATTCATTGCCTCAGTTAAAAAAAGTGTTTCTTATAATCCATCAACATAAGACATTTGTAAGCCAGGAACTAGAGGTTTTCCAAACTGTTCCTGTATGAAACACCTGTTCTTGTGTAATTTGAAACATCATCTTTGATATGATGAGCTGCAGATTTTGCTGTTTGACAGTTTTAAAAATAAAGGTCATACTACTAGTGCCATGAAAGGAAAAGGGAGAGATAAGGGAAAAGGAAAACAAAGATCAAGATGAAAACAGAAAAGAAACAAAAATCAAGCAAATTACGAACTGAAAACATAGTACATTCGTGATGGAAATGTAATTGTGGTGGCGTATGGAAAACAGAACCCTAGGGGCATTTCCACTGGTTCCCATAGCCTCAGCTCAACATTTACCTTAATTTTAAATTGGCACATTCCTCACTTCTGAGAGGGTGTGATGATTAATGCAGTCATCATGAATGCTTCTGCTAGTGACAAACTACATTTCTTCTGAAGAGATACAGGCAACAGATCATGGAAGGTGAGGTGCCACCAAACCTTTCCAAAGGAGTATCCCACAGTTATTAGAAAGCTGTTATGCAAAAAAACCACAAACCAAAACACAAACCAAAGAAGTAACACTGGGTCAGGCTGGTGGAACTTCTTATCTCCACCAATCTGTGTGCCAAGTCTGCCAGGATTCTAACTGAAGGGAAAAAAAAATCACCATGTTTAGAAAAGCTGGATGGAAGATAAGGGTTTGTTTGGTTTTTTTTTTTTTAATCTCTTCTTTCTCTTCAATATGGAATGTATATTACATACAGAAATTAAAAGCAATATGGAAGTTATTACAGATGTGCTTGTATTTTCTGTAGCAAGATACTCATCTGCAGAGGACAGTGCACAGGGAGGCCTGACACGTGAACTTGACAATTAAATTCAGATTACCACTCGTGAAATCAACTCTTTGAAAGTAAGTTGTTTTGCTTCAAAGTACAGTCATGGAACAGTCATTAGTAAGTGCTTGAGAGCAGCATTTCGTCTGCAGAAGCTTTATTACTGGAAATGATTCATATCAAGGGAGGAACTCCAACTGAATTATCTGCTGGGTTGTTTTTTTTTTTTTGTTTCTTTATTTGTTTGTTGTGGGTTATTTTGGTGATGAAGTGACAACAAGAGCAACAGCACATACACTCAGGAAGGGAAACTCTGGTCAGTCACTTCAAGGTACAAGAGCAGGTAGAAAACATGGGAAGCTGAACAAGGTCTTCATCGCCACCACACACTGCTTTGCCATGCACTGCAGGAGGCAGGCAGAAAAGTGTGGCCCAGCTCTTTACGTGTTTTTTCTGATCTGACTAGGACTGGTTTTGTCCAAAAGCTGCACCTTTTATGTGCCTGCTGAGGAAGGAGCACTGATTTTCCTGCAGGTTCTTCGACACTAAAACTCAGGAGCAGCACTGTGATTTTCCAAGCATGTGCAGTTTGACTGTAATGCAGGAAAAAGTATTTATTCTGAAACAGTTCAAAATCTCCATCTCACAATGTACCACAAGTTTGGTTAGGGTGTAGTGTTAGTTCAAGCTGGCTCTTGAGGTTTCATGGCTAGCACACAAAACTTGTTTTAACAAAAGAAGCCAGGGTCCCGGTGGATCAGTGCCCTTTCAAAGCACAACACACACAGTCTGAGGTCAATTAAAAAAAATACAATTCCTAATTTATGTCCATTAATGCTGGTCTGTAGCAGCTCTGGCTCCAACAGTCCTTTAGCTACCATTAGCAATGCTGCAAGGACAGCATTTCCCCTGCAAGTGTTTTCCTCGGTTTTCTGTGCTGCAGAGTAACAGGAAAACCACTCATTGCCAAGAATCTTTCCAGAGATCTGGTGTGTCAGGTTAGACGGATGTGCATTAAAACTTCTCTCCTTTGAGGCAGGTAGAAGAAGCCTGACTGCTTGATACACAAACTGAGAAGATTCCTCCTCTGAAAAGAGATGATTGCAGTGCTGAACTGTCTTCCTCCTCTCTCAGAGAGCCCCATCTTGCCAACTTTGATGCCTGAGAAGCAGGTGATATACGCGGTTTCATTTTTCCCCTGCTGCCTTTGATGTTCCCCAGCTCATTCCTCGCCTCATTCCAGCACCTGAAGTTCCATTTTCAAAATTACTTGCAAGCTCTGACACCCTTTCTCTTGCAGGCTGAAGAGACATCTTCTGCAGCGTTCATCCAGAAGGAATAGAAAATCATTCTACATCACCAGGCCACCATACATGCTTTGTTGCCATCCACGATGTGAGAAAACAATAGAAAACAATCCTCCTCTTGGTCAGTTTGCACATGGGTTCACTTACAAAAGGGTCCAGAAGGTCTCAATTCTTTCCTTTAAGTGTGCAAACCCCTGACTGCCAGCTTTAGAAATACATTATAAAATCTGATGCCTTTGTTCACTTTGCCTGTGACTCACATCAGCTAGAAAAAAAAAGCTGAAAGTTTTAAGAAAAAGCCCACACTAAAACAATATACTGAAAGTGACAACACTTTCAGTATTGTATTTTAGTATCATATTTCAGTATTCAGTATTAGTCATTAGTTTGCAAGCCAGGGCCCAGTTGGGGCTGAAAAGTGATATATTTCAGCTGGTGTTACAGATGGGGTGTCACAGTGTCACCAGCTCTTTGACTCCCCCAGCAGTTCCTGGGGGAGAGGACATAGGATCAGTCATTACAGGGCAAAGGTAATCTCCCTGCAAACACAGGGAGGGCAGAGCCAGGCCTGAGCCCTGCTAGGGGCTGGTTTCCAGCTTTATTAGTGCAGGAGGAAGGTGTGCAGAGAGACCACCAGAAGATACCCTCAGCCAGGTTGTATCAATTAATTCTCCAGCACATGGAAGATGCCATTCCATGCTGGACTTCGGATCAGTGTAATTTCTCCAACGCCTATCACTGTACTCAGACTTCCCCTCCATCCCCCCCAAGCTGATGCAAGGATAGTGTTTATCACCTGTAATCAGATTACAGAAGTTTCCAAGTGTATGCTGGACTTGCAAAAAGAAGGTTCAGACTTGCACAATGAACACACTCCAGAACAGGGTGGATAAAGTTTGCACATGCAGTTCAATGGGTACCCCTGAGAACACGTTTCATTTGGATAAAGAAGGTGGTACCTCCTTTAGGCAATTTTCAAAGCTTTTTTAAAAAAAATTAGCTTCCCTGTATATATTTAGAACACATTGAAAATGTGTTGACTTAGAATGACTGTGTAACACACTCTTTGGTAAAAATTGTGCAGTATTTCCACATGAGGAACTCCTAGTTAAAATAATGCAGGACAGTGTATAAACACTCAAATACCAGGGCCATCAAGTTACTGAGTTTGTGCCTATAAACTACCAGAGGATTCCTGTAGGAGCACAAATTTAAGATGTAGGATTGATTTCTATTGCCAAAGGTTTCCCAATATTTTAAACAAAAGTTGGTGCTACGTTTAATAACTGACTTAACCAAACATTTTCCAATTCTTTTCTCTCTCCCCTCTCTACATGTAATCTGGTTTCAGCTGCAGTGTTTTGTATTGCTTCAAACAAAAAATTATAAACTTAGCATCACAAGACCTGTATTACTTGTTAAAAACAAACTGTTGTGAGTTATGACTGTGCTAATTTTAGGAAAAAAAACACCCCAGTGTTCTTTTATATTTAAAGCAACTCTTTTGTGCTGCCCTATTCAGACAGATACCACCCACAGCAACCTTTGTTCAGGTAACACAAACTGCACAGGTCAGAGCAATGCTAGGGGCAGACAGGAAACAGGGATACACTCCCTCTTCCCAGCTCCATTTGGTACAAGAAGCCAACTCTGCCTAGAGAAAGGAAGGACAGAGACACTGATCTCTCCTTACCTAGCTGATGGCTCGGTGGCTTGGCTGGCACAGATTCCTGCAGGATGCACAAGGGAATGGGGAGCGCAGCGTGCGTGGGCTCCCTCTCCAGAGAAGCAGGATGACAAGTGCTTCCCTGGAGGAGACACACACACACTGCAGAACACACAAGGCCCACAGGTTGTTCTTCACCAACGTGCCTGAGGCATTTTAACACTTAAGGACTGGTTAGGCCTTGTGCTGTCTTTTCTTGCAGTCTGTCAGGGGACGGATCCCTTCAGTGTGCCTTCAGCAACAAACCACAGCAGACATAACAACACAGCATGAGGTGGAACAGCGGCAACAAACCACATGGAAGCTGACAAGGGTGTATGACGAGAATGATACTGTATTAAGAATGTAGGTGTGTAAATAATAAAGCACCAATGCCCCACAGTCTAATGTGAGTATTCAAAAAACCCTCCTCCTCCTCCAGAGTGCTTTCAGAGCACCAGCTAAACTAGGCTTTTGTTCCAGTGGCTCCAACAAAGTTTCTCTTTCTTCATTTCTCAAACAAAATGCTGCTGAAATAGAGGAAGACTAGTCTGAGGAAACCGAAGTCAGCCTCTGTGGTTACACACCTCAGGCTTACTCTGGCATTTTCACATCTCAGTGCACAATTGCTTTATTGTCTTCCCCTCTCTACAGATTGTACTGGAAACATTGATCCACCACAGCATTAGTAACTACAGGGAAAAACAGGTACAAGCGTAATTCGCAGCATATCTATCCACCCTCCCCCAAAATCTTTCAAAAATAAATAATGCATCATAACCAGATCAACAAGATTGACATTTTTTATTTGTACTTAGCACATACAGGAAAGATCAAAACAAATAATAAAAGATAGCATTTGTAAACAAATGTATTTCACAAAAAGTTATAAACTATCAAATTTGCTCTGAAAAAATTCGTTATAGCCATTTATAAATGTGTATTTATCAAAATCAAGTTAAAAACTACTTCATTTTGAAAACACCCCAAATGAAGATTCATTCATTCATTCCAACAACTTCAGAGAGACCACAGATGTAAGGCCTAACTAAAACAAATGCACAAGTGAAGATGGCACTGTGATTTTTGGTTTAAAGGTAACAAAAAAGTCTGCAAGTGATCAAAATACCAGCCAGTCCTATTCAAAGTCCTAGGTCTGTAAAATATACATTCAACTTCGTAAAAGTCTAACTTTAAAAAAATAGAGCTATTCCACTGGAATGTCCTCATTTTTTAATGTACTGATTATATGCTGTGTTTTTGAATCCACTCAGAGAAAAGTTATCAGTAGGTAGTTTCATGTGATTGTACAGTTCACTTCCATAATCACATTAAAAATAAGACAACAGCAGCACCCTTTTAGCAAGGATTAATTTTTAACATTCTTGCCTTTATAGCAGCAGGTATGGTTTTGGGGAATGCTATCAATATAATCAGTAAGTTAAAAAAAAAAAAAATAATAAAAGATATCCATACTTGGTGAAATTTATTACAGTGTTCTTTCCCTATACTTGTTTTCAAGGTTAGGTAAGCACCTCTATTTTTTCTGCAGAACACAAAAATTAGAAAAAAATGACATCCAAACCTATGACTACCTCAGTAGGCTCCCTTTATTGGTGGCCCACAAGCCAAATTGATTGCCAGCGTGAATTCAGTTGTTTCCTCCCTCCAATCCCCTATCTGCATGTGAACTAAATATGAGGTTCTCAAACTTCATCTATCAATTTGCCTCAAAAGAAACAAGATATTAAAAATAACTAAGGCACAAATGTCTGATCTTCAACAGCAGGCAAAGGGTCATAGATTTGAAACTAGGGTAGAATATAAATCCCCAGAAATATTTCTGGTCCCAGGGCACTGAAAATTCTTATCAAAATTCACAAAAGCTTTTTCAAGATTTTTTTTTTTTTTAAACAAAGATATGGAAAACACTTTTCCCAAGAATGTCCACAAACACTAAACGAGGATGGAGGTACATACAAAGACACACACTTTATGCACAATACACTTTAAACGTACTGCAGACAGACAAGGACCATGGAATGCAATGATGTCTAAGATGGCAGGTGAAATGAAGATGGCTCTTTCTCAGAGAGTCGTCATGAGTTTATCTTGGTACACCATGCTTTGGACTCCTCCTAAATTCTTCTGGTTCTGTTCCTGGATATACCGTAAATTGCTGTCCTCTCCACTTGTGGGGGGTTTCCAATAGGGCCTGTCATCATGATAGGGTGGCCTGTACCATTTGCACAGTCATTGGTTAGTGAGGAATGGAAGTCAACCCCGGAGTGCTAAACAGCAACACGAGCTCATCCTGCAAGTGCTAAGCATGCACAGGGAGCTACAGCATGGGAGGGAAACGGGCACAGACCTACAGTTCTGATGCAGAAGCTGCTGAAGCAACTGGGAATCTTTTTAGCTGATTTCTAAAGGCTTTTAATCAGAGCTCAATCATTAAAAACCCTCTCTGTTTTCAATGGTACAGACAAGTGTAGTGCTCCAGAATCCTAGAGGGGTGGTGGGGAGGGAGGAGGGGGCTATAGAAAAACTAAATTTGTACAACAAACAAGTAAAATAAAATATATCATGCAAAATGCTGAGCTCATTAAAGTATATCCTAAAGTCCAAAAAGTTAAGAAAGGCAATCCTATTATGAATGAAAATTGCTCTTCTGCAGTTGTTGCCATTCCTTTGGCACTGGTGCAGTTAATTAACACTAAAGCAGCCTGTAATTTACAGAGTTGCATTTTCTTAAGAAGAACACCTCCAGTCCAGAGTTAGTACAGCTATTGCTCTCAGAATTGCAAAAATACTGCAAGGAAAATGCCTTTTCCCTTACTTTTTCATTACTTATTGCTGCTTAGAGATATTAACTTCAACCATTTCTACAGTGTCCCCTGAATCATTGGAGGGAAGTAGGGAATAAATAAACAAAAATTTTGAATACTATGTAGGAAACCACAATATTTAAGACTACCTTATTACAAAATTAAAGCTGCAATTATATATATACAGAAAAATTATTTTTCTGTGAGGGTGGTGATGCACTGAAAAAGGCTGCACAGAAAAAACTTTGGATGCTCCATCCCTGAAAGTGGTCAGAGCCAGGTTGGATGGGGCTTTGGGGCACCTGGCCTTGTGGCAGGTGTCCCTGCCCATGGCAGGGGGTTGGAACCAGACCATCTTTAAGGTCTCTTCCAAGCCAAGACATTCTATGATTCTGGTAAGCTTTTTATAGTAGCAGAAACACAGGCAAGACTTTAGATTTTTTTTAGATTTTACCTTTTTTGGGGATATATTCTCAGGTTATATAATGACAACTATTAATTGGAATTTTTTTTTTCCAGAAGGTTAAACATCAAGCTAACTGCAAACAAATAATTTCACGGAAAGTATTTTACTAGGAAAACGGAGACACAATTCCACGTACTATTTCAAAATATTGCACAGGCCATTTCATTTCAGCCCATGCCCATTGTGGACTTGCAGGCCCAGCAGAAAGTGTTTTATGTATCTGTAGTTGTGATCTCAAGTTCGGAGTTGAATGCATTAAGCTTTTTCAAATCAAGATATGCAAGATCTTAAATGCCCAATTCTTTCACTTCGACTCCAAGCTAGAATAACTTGAAACTTCCACTTTAACCACACATATAAATGCTTCTACCTGAATGGGACAAAAATTCTGAAGCACCTTTTCTACCAAGCTTCTATGACTGAGCTTTTAAGTATTTTTTTTTTCCTAGCCTTATAAGCCTTGCTATAAAAAAGCCATTGTTCATATTTCACTGACCTTAGTCTTTGCCCAGGCAGCGAAGGGGCTGAAGGGGGAGAGTGTCTACACACACTACAATACATTATTGTGTTTATTTCAATATCGCTCTGCTCCAGGGTGAACTATTTGGCTTTAAAATGTCATGGAGTAGTATCATAAGTGATGAAATATTTAGAAAAATTTCAGCAAAACCTCAAATGATTTATAAAATCATTAAACTCTCTTGGCAACCACTCTTTTCTAATGTGAAATTGTACATATTAAAACACCCATAATAAACTGGATAAGCAAACCCTAAAATCAGGAAGACTCCCGAACCTGAAGTATAGGCAAAGTTCATTACTCAACTTCAAGTCATCTGTTTCTAGCACAAATTTAGTATCTGCTTTACTGCCGTGTGATAGGAATCTTGAGATGAAAATGTCTATGCCTGCTTCTCTGCTGAATATTTCTAATAACATACTTGCCTTTTTCCTGCATTCTCAGACTCAGACCAAATTGTGTTTTCATTCATTTTAAGCTCAGTCTCATCTCTAGAGCCTGCCCACACGAAAAACAAAGTCTACCTATTCTGATGTGAGGAAATAAATGCTAGATGAGGAGATAAGAAGATTAGGGTATTGGTATTTTTCAGTGAAGACAGTAATTACTTGTCTAAAAAACTGAGTCACCTAATAAGGTTACTTTTTATTAGGATAAAAGAGGGGCTGATTTTTATCATGTGTATAGACACATATCCACCAGCAGGTGCATGCCTCCACCGTGCATTCCACCAAGCTGGTTTTAATTGGACTGAATTTCTTCCAAAATTTCTTTTCACTTAGTGTCTCACATTACTAGCTACAAATAGAAAAGTATGCGAGAAGATAGCACAATAGCACGTGCAGGAATATTTTTGTGAAACAGTTCTTCAAAAACTCAGTGTTATATTTTTACTAATTATCTGCAAAGTGCTTGATAAATTGATCTATATACTAGTCAATTTCCCATATACATTTCTGCAAAAGATCAAAACAGTGCTCCCCTGCAAGAATCTAATCACTAATAACTCAACTTTACACTAAAATGAGGAAATTAAATGCAAACAAATACTAATCAATTTGCAATTAGTTTTATGGAAGCTATTGAGCATCTTCCTATCCAACATAATCCCTACAGGAAATCACTAATGTTGTATTTCAAATTTTGAATTAGAAATCAACTAGGAAAAAAAAATCATATTCCAAAGCAAAATTTAAACAGAAATTATTTAATACTTCTATTATCCCATACTTCTAATGTCTGTTTGCTTTTCACGTGCAGAGAATCGCCCAATATGGCCACCAAAGCTTCATACCAAGTAAGACAGAGAAAACTAATAATCTTTTTTTCACGAAGTGAAGACTGCTTACCTTACATTCACAGGTGTGTGTGGATGCCAGTGCGGCTGAGCAGGATGAATATTAGGATGATACGCTGGCTGCAAATGAAAACATTGAACCTGGTTAATGAAATCATATAAAAGCTCCCTATTAACTTTAACCTTTTATTTTCCTGGGGTCATGAGGAACACCTTCCCAGTGAGCCCTAGAAACCCTGCTGCTTCAGACCTTCCCCCACGTCACTGAGCACATACATGAAGCCTCTTGGTGATGAGCCTGCTCATTAGGACCCACTCATGGGAAAACGCAAAGAAAATTGCTCTCCTGTTTGACAGACCACCTGGCACATCTAGTGCTTCTCAGAAAGCACGTCAAAAAAATGTCAACTTTGATCAAAGGTGGAGGGTCAGAAAGGTTACTGTTATTACAGCAGGCTTCAGAAGGTCATCTACCCTTGGTGACAGCATTTCCTTCTCACATCCACAAGACCATGAAGAGAAACAGTGAAACAGAATCACTAGTGAGAGTTTTAGTAAAAAGTGTTAAGACTAGGCTCTCATGCACATACAGCATTTGGAAGCTTGCTTTCTCAGATCCCCTGACTGTCAGTATCACAGAAGAAAACCAGGTGAAGTTTTCCCTGGGGTGTATAAAAAAACTCCAACAAGCACTTGACCAGCAATGAACTCTGTAAGTGTTGTGATGAGGGAGATAATTGCAACTTTGAAATTGTCACGATCATCCAATGTGAGAGGCTGCTCTAGACAAAAGCTTGTTCCTAGAGCAGTCTCCTGGGGCCCATCACATTCACAGTCCCAAAGGCTTTAACTTTCACAAAAAAGAAAGGGAAGGGAAAGAAGATGGGAAATGGAGTGTACTCAGCTTGTAGATCATCCAAGAACACAGGGGAAAAGAGAGCAAAGAGTCCCTCCACTTTCTCCTTAACCCCAATGCGGTCCTGTTTATTTCTTACACATCAGAAAATCTCACCCCAGAGTAAGGAAAGGGGAGCAAAACAGCTGTACAAACAATAAAGGGTAGAAATATTTACCACTAAATATTAAAATTATGACATTTTCCTCTGTAACTTTTATACTCTTACCTGGTAGTTATGGACATCAGGAGTATTTTTAGCACTAAGAGAGAAAAAAAATTGCTTTTATGTAATCAATACATTTATATCACAATGTTTTTTAGTTCAGGGAAGTATTACAGAGAAGTAAAATTCATATTGGCAAGGACATCGTTATTTTATTCAAGGTATAACCACAGCAGTTAGCATGCGAAAGAGGGATGTAAAATCTTTTTCTTCACATTTAAAAAACAGGAACATATTATACTTGATAAGCTAGCATAGTAACAGTGAGCTAAAAGGAAGTATGTTTTACTTTAGTCTGATTTCAAATATAAAAATTACACAAAAAATAGATTAAACAACGGAAGCAGGCAGTCCCCAAGAAGAATCTGGCGATGCATAATGAGACATGCCAAAGCAATTCAGCCCACACCAGAGAATCTGTTTCTACAAATCCTAATGCAGATATTGTCTTCAGAATCCTTTTAGCCCAACAACAGCAACTGAGAGGTGGAGAGAACTTGGGCAGTCACTTACCACAGTTGTGCTGCTTTCACAGGATTGTTTGCTTAAAAAGAAACAAACACAAAACCTTAAGACAAGTGAAATATCAGCCATTTTGCAGCTCTTGTTATTGGGGTGTTACACTATGGCTAAAGTGAATCCTCATACAGACACATTTGCACAAATTTCAAGTGCAGCCCTGTGCTTTCTAGCAATCCTGTGCGACATCATAAAGTATGAGGCAGACATGAACCTCCCTCCGGTCCTGCAAGAGTGAAAGCCCTTCAGAGATGACAGCAGACAAGCATATTCCTCCCAAATGCCACAAAAGGACTTTTGGCAGAGTACTTTCTGCACAACCAGAACACTTTGCACCCTACTGTGGTAATCATGTCAATATCATTGAGCCCCTTGGAAATCAGAAGCTATCCCTTGCAGAAATTCTCAATATCTCAGAGAAACCAGAATCACAAAGCTGGTAATGGCCTGTGTCTTATTACAGGGAACAATGGTAGCCAAAATAGCCCCTCAGTTGGGAATTCTGGGAGGCACTGAGTAATCTTGAGCAACGAGGTCTTGGCCTGTGCTTCGGACAGAAGGCAGCTGAGTACCTGGAATGTACCATTGCTTTTTCGTGACAGTGAGTGTTTCAAGAGCACAGAAAAACTCAGCAATACAGTGAAAATCCAAGTGTCTGCTGAAGGCAGAAACTTAATGAGACACTGCAGAAGTCTCAAAAGACACAGAGCTAGCAGAGAATCCAACCCTTGTGGGCTGCATTTAGGTACAGGTTTTAATGGCCAAAAGATGCATGGAAGACAATAATCTACAGGGAGTTTTTGCATTAACTTAACAAACATGGTGTTGAGCTCTCTAGAAGGAGATCACCTGGGTATGACAGAACTTCTCACTGGATGCAATGCACATAGAATGTAATTAAGCATAAGTCACACTTTCTCTTTTCTCTTTCTATCTCACAAACACAAGTACAGAAGCACTGAGACACAATGCATGACCTGCAGGTCTGTCAGATCCTGCTATTGCAAGAATAAAACGTAAAGAATTCATTCTTCCACTTATAACCCATACTACACAGTTGACTCTCAGGTCTCACGTAACAGCATCTCACGAATGTAATAAATTTGCATTTCAGTTTAACAAACTCCTTCCATGTACTAAGGAAGGAAGCAGGGGAGAGTTACAGCCTCTAGAAAACATGTATGCCCCTTACCCTTCCCACCCTCCCTACCCCCACTGTACATGAGAAATAAAAACGTCCCCATAATACCACAAGGACTGTTTGTGGAACTGTGGTTTATATTCTGGGAATGCAAACGAGTGCAAAGACATTCTAATGGAATGTCAGCTCACCCTGCTCCATACTGCAACTACATCTGCAGACTCAAGTAATGCAGAACTTAGCGGGGGTTGTCTTGCAGTGCTCCTTCCTAGGTTTTTCTACATGGAATGAAAACCTCAGCTCAAGTTTTTAAGGACAAATTACAAAACCACAAGGGAAATCAATTCCTTGTCATTCCATTTAAATTCAGCACATCTCAATTCCCTGGGCAAGCTAGTTAAGGTCAGAGTCTGGAGAGGTGAATAACACGTCATTACAGTCAGGAAAGCAGCAACAACTGCATGATGAGACTGCTTAATAACCCTAAAATTGTCTGGCTAGGTAAGCAAGTCAGAGAGGCTTTTGGACACTGCTCCACTCCGGATGACAAATGTAATTCTTCAAAAAACATTACATGCTATCCCTTATTGGGTTTTCTGCAACTTTTCTTTGCTCCTCAACAGAGCAATAAAAGAAACCATAGGCACTTCCGCCATAGAAGAGGGTGGAAGAATTAATTGTAGATAGGGATTAAAAACAGAAGATGTAAATAATGAACTCTGGTGAAAAAACCCCATGTGCATTCTGATTTTTTTAGGTGATTTGGCATTTTTCTTTTCACGATATGGCACAGATGTCATGATCGTAATGCGACATTTACAGGAGTGAACAGGACACCTGCCTGACTGATTCAGTGAACACATATCCAAGAACACTTACCCTTATAAGTTGAATGCCTTCGAGAAGGATATCTCTTGCTGGGCCTTCTTTCAAATGTACTAGTTCTGCGCAATCTTGTCCCGTGCGTTGCTTGATATTCTGTCCTCCCGCTTAAAATACAGAAATAAACAAAGTAAACTGCTGCCTTCTGGAAGCTGTACCTGCTCCTTTGTATAAAGATAAATACACTGCTGTTACTTCACTAAATACCTGAATCTGAAGCGTGATCCCAGCCTTATGAAGTCGGATCTACTAGATTTACTATTTGCTGGGGCTCGCAATCTGAAGAAAGCGTGGTGCTCCACTGCACACTTCCACAAATGTTTGCACGTTTTGGCACTGTCTAACCGGAAAACAAATGTGTGCTCTTGCTCTCTGCCCTAAATGCAGAAACAAAAGCTTTGGAAGTTGGCATGCACGATATTAGTTATTGTCCTTGGTAGGAGGAACACAGCCTGGGCCAACAGTGTGCTGAGCCTCCCTTGCATTCTTACCAGCCTGAGCACACACCACACTTTGTTGGATCAGGCCCAAGTAAGGGAAAGAAGTTACCTGTTCATCATCTTCTACAACCACGAGCGTTAGTTTGCTCTTTTTAAAGTCCATTTTTGTGATTTTAGGCCTAAACACAAGAAGCAAAAAGAATAAAATTAAAAGAATATAAAAAAAAATTTATTTCAACAACTACTTCACATTTGAGACTGGTACTTCTAACCAGGCCAATCTACCTTCAGATTTATCCTTCAGATTTTAAACCTTGTAGATTCAATTAAAAATTGCAAAATACAGTCAAGATCCTATTATGCAAAGGAGAAAGATTTCAGCACTTTAACAAAAAGGAATATGACACAAAAGCAGATTACCAAAAGAATAAGCCTATTTTGTTGGCTCCTTCAAAGATCAATATGCCTGTTGGTGTCAGTCCAAGAGCATATTCACAACCATCTCTTCCCTGCAAGCAAGTACAGAATAAATCACCAATCTGCCATTAGCAGTGTAAATCCTACTACAGTAGTATTGCAAAATCCATATGTCTTAAACTAATCAGTAAGGTTTGCATATTTTTTAAATTTCACAGAGCAGGAGAATATACACCTGTATTGGGTGCAAAGTGGCATGTTTTGGCAACAGGAGGCTGCAGGGTGCCCTTTGGGGAGGAGCCCATGTGCTGCTCCAAGGGGCTCTGAGATCCATGGAGATGGACTCGCACCAACACTATCCAGGGGAGCCCACAGCACAGCTCACCTGTGGATAAGAGCAGGCAGTTCCCACCAGGGGAAGCAGACACTCCGGGAGGAAACTGAGGGACACAGAAAAAGGCATGTGGAAAGGGACACTGTGAGGGTGCAGCTGGGGAAGAAATCTTGGAGGGAGTGCTGCCAGTGGGAAGTGATTCTGGGGGACCACACCACAATAAGGACACCCCTCAGGGACTGACCCACACCAGGGCAGGGAGATCACACTGATAAAATAAAATATCACATGGATCTTACCTTAACTACATGCATGTCTACACCATACATTTCTAGCCATTTAGCTTTGTTCAAGTAGCACAATTCAGCCTGCGCCGGGCTCTTTCCCCTATGAACATAAAATTTATACTTCATGGTAAAAAAATTTTGTCCACTTTAAATGCTTTAAAATTCATTCCCCTAACCCTTTTCTTTGGTTCCTCAGTCTTAATGACATTAAATGGTACTTGAAGCTCAGCTTATGTTTTTGCCCTCTTCCCAACAAATGAAAATAAATCAGAGGACTGGAAATTGAAAAAGGTCTAAAATTGCCAATAAGGATGAAAGTTCAGGTAACACAGCATCACTGAAATGTACCATATTTATTAACAAAAGACTGGAAAATGAGTTTGCTATTACCTGAACACAAAATTTATGTTTGAATGACAGAAGGAGAGAAAGAGAGAGAAAGAGATTTATTTCCAACATAAACAGGAAAAAGACCAAACTCTTTAAATTATTACAAAATAATCTCAAGAAAAACCAATAAAAAAATAAAACTCATCCCACCAACCTTCCCTAAATTACCACTTGCCTTTTCTAGGAAGGAAAGGGTTCAAAGCCTTTTTACAATACTTCTCCACTGACAAACATAATCCAGATTTCATGCCTGTTGAAGGGATTTGACTTTGGAAGAGAAGAAAACCTGTTGCTAGAGACCCCACTCCCACACAGGTACTCTACCTGCACTCTTTCCATTTCTGAAAAATGTCAAATTCCATTGCTTCGGTCTGGTTTGGTGCAAACCTGAATTCAGACACGAGCTCTGGTGTGTGCTCAGGGTGCTCACACTCTCCCAACTCAGCTGAAATCAATCAATTGAGAAGTTAAAAATATAAAGATCTTGGGATGACCAGAAACATTTAATTCCATTATCCCTATGAAGACAAGGATAGGTTGCAAGTTTCTAACCATGTTGTAGAATGCACTTGTGCCAATGCTTTAAGTTCCCATTCCCCCAACCCCAGCAAATTCAAACCAGATTTTACAGCAGAAGTCAGATAAAAGCATTTGCAGGAGCAGTGTAAGGTTGTGGTACAGAATTCTGACATTCAGGAATGTTATGACTGAACCAGCTTAACTAAAGCTGCATCTCTGGATTTTAAAGCACTTAAAGGAAATAAAGTTTCTATCAAAAACAATCATCAATGCATCTTCTGTTTTAGAAGAGGTTACTTTGAAACTTCCTTTCAGTGAATACTTTTCATTCCAAAACACTTCCCATTCTATTGCATGCTTTGTTATGTTTCTGCTCATGTCAAAACACAGAGGGAATACCTAAGTCTCATGAAACCAGCGATAAAGCTGTGTGGTTCTTTTTAAATCACAATAGTGGTGTAACATTCAGATTAAGTAATTTTTTCAGGAAAAATGCCGAAACATTAACATAATTAAGGTGTCACTTTCCACTTATACGCTTAGGCTCTGGTATTTTCTCTTCTAGAAGTAGAACAGTTGCCAACTCCACTGAGCTCAGCAGGAGATGCAAGTGCTGAGCATTTCAGTGGCTGATGCCCTGAACTGCCTTGTGTCTGTGACAGCTTTGCTCCTGGAGCCTCTCAGCTGTACAAAGAGGCTGCAACGTCACTGCCTCGGGACTGTGTGGCAAACATCAGTGGAAAATCCACTGTTCAGCAACACCACGTGTCACCTGACATATGATGTGATTCCCAACCAGGCCTTTGGCAGTCAGCCTTTCTTAACTGTTTACTACTCTTCCTACTACTACCAAAATAATAAAAAAAAAATTTAAAAACTAAAGCATAGAGGGAAACTAAATCCCTTGAAGAAAACAGTTTTATTGCTTCAGGGCGCTTTGACACTTAACAGCTGCAAAAATTTTATTCACAGCCAGACTTCAAAAATACCTAGCAGGATCCATCAGTAGACAGGAAGTTACATTCAAAATCCAATCTGTTGGCTGATAACACCTACTAGGTGGTTTTGAGAACTTGAGTTTTGCTGAAACATTTTGCAATCCTGAGGATATTAAACAGATCGAGTTCATCGGTCTTCATTTCTAATTACTGTCACACGCATTTTTTTCCCTCTCAACAGTAATCTTCCATAGTGAGCTACAGTATTCTTATCTCTGTTAAAGAAAAGGACATAGATATCTCAGCTCTGTGGCTGTTTCATCAAAGCTGGAAGCCTATTTAACACAGATATTGCTAGGAATTACTGGCACTCCATCTCCAGTATATGAGGGAGCCGCAGCAAACACATTAGCAAGGAGGACTTCAAGGGGAAAAAAGGGTAAGAATCCGAAGTTTGATGTGTTGCCAACCATTTAGGAAAAACATGGGAGATTTCTCTACTGCTTAACTGAGAGATAAAGCAGGGAACGAAGGCTGACTGTGCTGTATAGGGGATATGCAGTGATGAGAAGAATCACAAGCTTGTAGGACCAAAGACACACAGAGAAGCTAAGGCAGTAGCATTAGGCAGGAGAAAAATACCAACCTTGTTTCTCCTCAGCTCCACTCACTGTTTATTCACTTTCAGGCAAACAAACTATGTTATCTTTCTGATCTCTAAGAAATAGGCCTTCAGAGCAAGAGTCAGTAGAGACTTGCCAGCCCCTGCACAGGGTGGGAGGGCAGTGGGAGAAGCGACTGTCACACACTGCATCAGGATGCTGTCGCTACTGGGGTGGAATTGCACTCCCTGAGTGCCTCAGCAGCACTAATATTTTTCAACACAGCACAGCAGAGGACCCATCTTTCCATTTGTGTCTTCATGACATGCTTTGGCATGCCTTTTCTCTGTCCCTTTTTTTTTTTTTTTTTGGGCAGGAGAAAGGTTGGGCAGGCATTTCATAACACATGTACATACATTATCTGTGTTCTTCAAAAAATAATTGCATAAACTGGGGGACATTTTTAAAAGGATGTTTCCTAGAACGTTTTTGATAACTCCAAAAATATATTTATTTGTAAATATATTGCCGATTCTTTTACAGAGAGGGTAAAGGAAGTTTGCAGTACCTCACAAAGACGTCTTATGATTAGAACAGGAAACTGGAGATCTGAGTAAATGTTTTCCTTTTCAATTTAATTAGCAGCTTCAAAAGTGTATCTGGTTAAACACTAAGACCATACAACACTAAGGAGGCAGTAAAAAAACCATTGTAACAGTGACAACCCAAGTTTGAAGACAACTTTTCTGTAGAAAACTCCTAAGTGGAGCATAATATTATGTATCTGCTTCACACGTTATCCCATACTACAAACCAATATTATTCGCTACAAAATTTCCTTCATGGGACTGGCAACAAATCAAAACTATGTTTGAAAGATGATTCACACAAAACACCAGCCTTGGAAACTGCTATTGAAAACAAAGAATTACTGTAACAGAAAACTTCCTTGAGTTAAAAAAAAAAAAAAAAAAAAAAAAAGAAAAAAAAAGAAGTGTGAAATTTAAAGCTTATCGTTGAAAAGACTTTTCTTTCAGAAGGTTCAGACTACTAATGACTAAATAGCAATTTATAACTTCTTTTCTGCTCTTAGGAGAGGCATGCGAAGGAGCAAGTCTGGATTTTACAGAGTAAATGTAACCTGCTGAGGAGGGAATAATTGACATTTCCTTTTCTGACTTTTCTGGTTAATTATGTTTCCAATGTCAATAAAATGTAGCAAACTTTACACCAAAAATGCTCATTATTACATATGTCAGCAAAGAAAATGAATTAGTTGCAATAATGAAATAATTTTGGACAAACATATTGTAATAATGTCAAAATAGTGGGAAATTGAAACTGGGAAAAAAAAAAAAAAGACAGCAAGAAAGTACAAAAGTGTGTTCCCATAGACAGCATCAAGGAGCATTAGTGTTGGTACCTAGCTGGGCACATCATAAACATGATGGACAGCTATTGCATTGCATTCACACAGTAATCACAGGTGTCAGCTACTACCCAAAATGTTGAGGCATCAACCTATCATTCTTTGCTTGGTCCTCCTTGCTTGGACCAGTTGTGAGGTTATCAGAGTTTTTATCTGTGAAAACGTAAGCAACAAATCAAATTGAGGCTCTGTATTTCCTCCAGCTCAAAAAGACAAATGGAGTCTGCCTGCAGCAGTTCTTTGCACACCTAACAACCACAGCAGTGCTGGACTGGTGCAACAAAATAACCCACTGCCCTAAAATTTACACCTGCTGCTGCTGGGAACTGAATTCTCAGTTTTGCCTGTCAAGTCCATCTAGAATCACTGAGTTACTTCCACTGCTGTATTAGACTAAGAGACTCTAAGCACTTCGTGTGCCTTGGCCCAACCACCAGTGAAACAGGAAGACAATTTTTCAATTAATTTTGCTGCTGATATTAGAATGGTCCAGTTCACTGCACTTTCTTTTAGAAAATGAACGCGATTTGAGATTCATTACAAGAACTTCCTCCCCATCTGCAAAACAAACTGCCTGAAATGGAATGAATATCTGTATTAACATGTTGGCAGCAACAAAAAAACCCACATTGTCCTACAATAACCTAGTGAAACCCAGTGTCCTGGAACTGTTTTTTCATCTTGAAACCCTTGCTCCTGCCACAGAAGTGATCTTAGTTCTTACCCTCCCATATAATTCTCTCCGATGGCTGCCACTCCCTCCCTCCTGCCCTGAAACCATCTCCTGTGTCAACACTGCGGAGGCTTTCTCTCCCAGGCACCGCTCAGGCAGCAGGAAGCCCTTTTTCACAGGCGCCCACCTCCACAAACTGTGTGCTGAAGGGCCAGCTGGCTCCTCAGGCTGAAGTGGTAACACTTCTGCACACACCACAGCTTCTCCCTCGGTGGGGAGCTATTTTGGGTCCTTCTTCCCCGATCAGCCCTGGGTTTCCATGAGACTTTTGTCCAGCCGTGCTCTAGAGTCTCCTTCCCCTTATCAAGTGTGCTGACATTGGCTAATGTAGTTTGGAAGTTATGAATGGAGGCAAGTCAAGAAAGCGATCTCCCTAAAATTCTTCTCCTCGGGTAAAAGAATGGCATTTATATATAAGTGAGAATGCATTAGTAACAAAGGAAAGGAAACCAGTAGGTGAGTTTTTCAATAAATTAAGACAAAATACTTCCAAAAGATTGCATACCTTGCAGACACAGAGCTGCTAGTTCAACAGCAGTTTCGTATGGGCATTTCAGTCTTAAAAACAAAACAAAACAAAACAAACCTATAAAAATCATATCTCTTGTCAGTGAATTCCTCTCGCAATAAAGCTAAAAAGAAGCCTGATACGAAGAGTGGAAACATTAACTTCCACAAACCACTAATGCTATGAAATGTCTACAATTAATTTTTACTTGTATATGATTATTCCCTAAGTTGGTACATTCTGGTTAGCAATAAATGTGATATACTTCACCATAAAAGAAGCTTGAATTAACAGAGAAAACACTAAGTCAACTAAGAAACCATTTTACTTCAACACTGTATTTTAGAATACATGCGTTTAAGGTTTTTTGTTTCTGTAATTGAAAAAAACATAGAGCAGGTGTGACTATTGGTCAGGGTAAGACTATAAACACACATAACATTTTTGCAGAGTATTTTTGCAGACCTGAAGAAAAAGTGTTGCACTTACACTTTCTCCTCCTCTATTTTACCCACTATACTGAAAAAATGTGACAGGCCCAAGTTACATTATGAAGTCATAAAACCCAGGACAGTTTTTGCTCTCTTTACACATTTCCATCATCTGGCCAATCCATCAAAACCTTTCTATTTGTCAGTAATATAGTCATGATGCACACAAAGTCCTGTATGTCGGTATTCTAAAATGCACTATATGCATTCAAAATGCACTATAAATCATGCTTATAATTTGTGCATGAATACCATAAAGAATTAAAAATATTACACAGTTAAAGTAAAATATAAAATCACTAGGAGATTAACTATTATAAATTCTTTAAATTACAGCTGCAAGTGTAAAAGAATACTTACTTCCCTGAAAGAATGTCTTGTCGGAGCTGTAATACAAACAGGTACCTGACAAATAAAAATTCAGAAAGTCAAAAGTAATTATACTGGCATTCTTCTAGCTCCACCAGCTGCAAAAATACCCCAATTCATTGGGTAGTAACAATTTGAATAACTTGCTCTTGACAAAAAAAGGGCCTTTGGGATCACACAGATAACACCCTGCAACCTTCACAGCTCAAATAACTTTTACTAAAATCAAAGAGAAGAGCGCTTTTGGTCCACTGGTTGTGTTCAGGACATTGTCCAAAGCCTTGCAGTTTAGGATGTGCTCTATCTGAGCATACACCACAGCAAAGTAAATGTTACTGACACTCCAATGTTCTCCTAAACTTGGGTCTTACCTAATTCAGGCAGGAATCAAACTACAGTATCTAGAAACAAAACACAGATAAAGGCACGTAGGCTTCAGGGCTGCCTTCTCAAACACAGAACATGGAAGATGTCCAAATTGGGCAAAAAGAAAGGTTCATAACGAAACATCACTTAAAAATAGCAGAAAAGTGCTGAATAAAAGAAACCTGAATCCCACTGACCTCACACATTTATTTAAAAAGCCAAGTAGGAATTTACAGCCTTCAAACTGTTGTAGTATTTTAAGCTGCTGCTTTGCAAATCTTCAGTTCCAGGCATGCTCCACTGATGCCGCTCGGAGCTGGGCTCTGAGGCATGCACAAGTGCCCCAGGTCATGCGAGGGATGTGCACAGGACACAAGGCACAGGCAGGCTCTGAGCTGCTCTGGACACTGTGGGGTGAGGCTTGCAAAGATGAGTGGCTCAAGAGAAGAAAGCATGAAGCGCTCCTGGGAGCCCAGCAAACGCAAACAAACCTCTCCTGTCTTTACAAAGGATGCTGGAAAGACAAAGTGTTTTTCATCACAGAGGACGTGCAGTGAACGTGGTGAAGGACAAATAGTTGGAATCAGACAGGGAAACAGAAATTAAAAGGAAGATTCAGATTTCTCATGATAACACTGCAGCAGAATCAGATTTATCCATGTTAGCTCTTTGTCACATCTCTGATTCACATTCTTGGCTAATACCTGACTTGCCAATCAAAGCTGTGTATTTGCATGTGGAGATTAAGGATAGACAAATGTACTTCCTGCTCTTATTGATATCTCAGATGATTCACAATCCTATTAACTCTTCTAAATTTGCAAGAAAACTCTGGGCAGTGCTCCTATGAGTTCCAGGTGGCTTGTGCAGTGCTGCAGCCCCGCTCTGGTGGCTATGGCTTATTCTTGTTCCTTTTCTGTGTGCAGGCTGACAAGCATCGGCTTCTCAACTGTTGCTACTCCAAATCAGCAAAATACCTAAGAAAATTGTCAACAACACACAAGTACAGACACGTTCCTCTGCTGTTCTTCTAATTAAACTAACTAATCAGGTCACACACAAGTGACAGAAGATGTCTTCCAAAATGCACTGGATTTCAACTGTTTTCAAACTGAAAAAAAGACAGAGTGGGTGTGAAGGGTTTTAACACCTCCCATTACTGTGTTAATTATGAAAATGTGATGTTTGTCGTTTCACTGGAAATTGAAGTGAACTAGAAAGCACATCTCCAGAAGGAATTGTGAACACTCCCCACCTGGAAAGTTCATAGTTACTGTTAATGAAGATTTTTCTTCCACCTCTTACTCCCATTCCATTTCAACTTGGAATGGTTTTGAGTCACTTTTTACTCAACATCCGACATTGAAAATATGATACAACCAGCATAAAAACTCTTAAAAAGCCTTAAAGAATTAAAAATTTAAGAATTTAAAAGTTCTTATATTGAAAATTACTTAAAAAAAAAAAAGCAGCACCTATTTGTCCACTGTAAAATCAATTTCCACCCTATTTTTATTTTTCTTACACAGTTTCACAGTGGTCTTCTGTCAAGCTTATAATTAAAAGAAATTGTTCACAACACTGCATATTTAGCTGACTAAAGTGTTTTTCTAATTAAAAGAGTCTTCTGAAATGTCACCTTTCAGCAATAATTAGATCACAAGGCATCAGAGGTTAATACTTTTAGACAAAATGTCTTACTTGATCACAACAATGATCACATAGCTCAGAAACCCAATCTCACAGTGACTAGGATCATATGCTTCAGAGGATTAAGCAAGAAATCTTGTGGTAGACAGTAATGCAATAATTTGACCACAGGGGAAATGTAATACTTGTCAGACATGCACCCTGATATATGAAGACTTACATCAATTTCCAGAAAACACATATTATTCCTACTAATTTAACTGTGTTTTTTCATTAGAGATGCCCATAAATCAACCAGATTTTTTTATTCTCTTAAGATCTTATACTCAGCTACGTAAGTAGCAGGGATTTCTGTAAGTTAATTATACATTGTATAGGAATATGCCCTTTTATTGAATTACCACGGCTGCACTAAATTGATAACAGATATTAAAGACCCCATGTCTGTATCGTAAGGTGGTGACAATTAGCTCTTTAATCTTATCTCAGGCAGTGAAAAAAGCCCCATGGTCGGCACAGCAGACAGCGAAGGAGACAGTAATCATATGCCTGCAGGCATAAGTTTAATGTAAACATCACATGCTCATGAACTACAAAAATCAACCATCTTTAAACACCTTAGGCTGATTAGGAGTACACTGATTATTGCCAAGCAAATTAGAAGACACAGAATGTGCCCTACGGTGAGAGACAGAACAAAAGGAAAGATAAAATAACATTAAGATAGATGACTATTATACAAAGATGATACAAAGTAAGCAGATACAAAAGATAAGTAAACCCTTTCCTACAGCTGTTCCTTTCCCAGTTTTCAGAATATGTCCTAAATCACACCAAGGTGCCACAGACCCAGCAAGGTACAGGCCCCACAAAAAGCAGCCCAGCAGACTGAAACGAAAGACTTCCAGATATTTGTAGAGTGACTTTATACAATACAAGCTGTACACCTTTTGCTCCACAGAGAGCCATGGGGAAGCAGAAGCAATTCAACCAACTGCTAACCAAGAACTCAGGCTGGCCATTCCCACAATTCTGTGGCCTTTGTACCATTATTAAACCACCCCCAAGCCTCAGAGCAAGAGGAGCAAAGCAGGGCACGGACATTTTAGCAGGACATAAAGGAAAACCCTCCCAGAGGATGGCAGGGTTCAAGGGCAGGTGTCTCCCAGCTGCAGCTCTCCCCACCCCCGCGCTGCCTTTCTTTGCCAAATTCAAAGCACCAAAACACAGCATCTCCTACACACTGACACACTTGGGGAGGCTCGTGAATGCTTTCTGGCAGCAAATAAAAAAGATGTTTTTCTAAGAGTAGGAAAACACCTGAGAAGGCAGACAAAATGACCACTCTTAATAGGAAAGCTCAAATCACCTGCTCGCAGTACTGCCACATGCCTGAGATGTCTTAATTGCCCCACCAGCCATGCAGAGCTCCTACCTTGTAAACTCTTCGTGGAGGTTGTTCGGCTCTGATGAATAGTATTTAATTCGAAAATGCAACGTGTATGGAGGTCCAACTGCACATACAGAGATTTTAAATGGGGAAAAAATGTTTACATTTGTTGCAGTCCAGCTAAGGCAGAACAGTCGCCACACCACCCCGCAACCCAAGAAACCCAAAATTAATTATGTTTTTCAAATTCCGCAAAGAAAACAGTTCATGTTTTTTTAATTTAAAATGCATGCAATAAACAAAAAAATAGATTATTACCATACTTTATAATACTCATTAATTTAAATTTATGAAGGCAATAGTCCATTTGGCAAACACATTTTTGTCCAAAGACACTGTGAATGACAGCAATTTCCAGATACTCTGCCTGTTGCTGGGCCCAGGGGGAGATGGAAGGAAGAGGGAAGGAGAGGGTGATGCTCCTTCTTACTAGGCACAAACACTAGTCCAAAAAAAAAACAAAAAAAACCAACCCTACCCAATATATCAGCTTTCAATTTAAACACATGAATGAGAAAAGGCAAGATAAATAGGGTAAAAAGTGCTGGAGAAGAATATGGAAGGCATCCATAAACACAGAAAGCTAGAAATTTCCATGGAGTTGCAAGAACTGTGTTTTCTTATGTCAGAAGGTGAATGCTACATCCACGTAACACAGACAATAAGAAGTTTTCCAGCTATCATGAGACTCTGATCAGTGCATCCTTATCTGCATCTTCTGACCAACTGCCTGCTGATGTATTAGTCGATGGAAAAATTACTTTTCCACACTTTTTTCTAAGGTCTTCTGTAACACCATATCAACACAGTAAACATGTGCCTATTAATGATCCTTCTACTAAACAATATGCAGCTAAAATTCAGATAATTGGAGTTTTGATTCTGTCTCCATGTACAGCTCCTGTTAGTCAGGTTATAGCACCCTGGGCTCACAGCTAGGCACCACTGGTGAGGTCTGCATGGGTGACATAATGACCTGGAAAAAAGAGCAGTGAGCAACATCCATCATGAAAGAGGAACTCTTCACAAAGTGTCTGCTGAATGCAAGGTAAAGAAAAGTATCCTGTTGTGAGACAGACCTTTACAACACCCAACAAATTGCTTCTCTCTTCAGCATTCCTCAGAGCCAGGACTGGCCAAATTCTTTTTAAAACAGGCCCTTCACAGATTAAACACAGACAAAAACATGCAACTGAACTGGTCAAAGGTGTTAGGGGATCACTGATTTTCCAGGAGAAAAGGACAAAGCTATCACAGAAACCGCAGCTGCAAATCCATTAGTCACTTAAGGTAAAGGAGTCTGTGATGTGATGAAAAAGTGAGAGAAAACCAAACACCAAAAACCTTACTCATAGCAACTGTCTTAACTATGGGTTCTAGCAGGCTGACATCCACACACCATGGGGTGACAGCAAACTATCCTAAAGGCCTTTGAAGAGCTCCACCATTTACAAAAACCATCTAGATATTATAAAAAAGGCAAAGCACCACTGAAGCAATCAAGACCCATCTCTGTGAGGTCCTGCACGGGGGTCTACAATTTCCTTGCAAAACACTACATTTTAATCTCACAGAAGCCATGTCTTTCAGCTGGCCCACGACTGCTGCCAACTGCAGTATTGTAACAGAACATGTCAATGCCAATGCTGCACTGTACCCAAGCCTACAACCAGATTATCAAAAATCCAGGAGCTACTTCCCTGCCTTAGACAACTTTCACAGAAAACTCAGTGGCCCAATCCAATCCTTCCATACAAAACTACCTTTGATGAAACAGCAGCTATTTCAAAACGATGTTTGACAACACAGCAGGTATTTCTGCTAGTTTTACTTCTAAAAGAATAATTTAAAACATTTTTAAAAATTCATAATTACACAATGAAATATTTTGCATTCACTCCCTGAAAAAAAAAAAAAAAAAGCAGGATATCTGAGGATATCTGTTCTGTATCAGAAGCAGTGACTGGAACTGTGACCTGTGTCCAGGCAACCTGATTTCACAAATTAGACTGAAATTACCTGGCAACCTACTCTGCCTCAGACAAACAGCACGTGTCTAACAAGGGCTGCTGAAGACTGGGCTACTGCTCAGTAAGTCCTCTTGCATTTAGACATAATACAGTCAGCCAATTAACCATTAAGTTAAAACTATTTCCTAAGAAATATTTATCCCATTAAAGGCCATATTTAAGCATTCTCAATCATGTTCTAATGCACTAAGTTCAAACTCTTTAGGAAGTAACAAAATAAACAGGCAGAGACATAGTACTTACTTTTTATTTGCTTCTTAATGAATTTTGAATGGTCCAACCAGTGCTAAAAAAAGAAAATCCACACTTAAAAGCAGTTCCATTTCAAGACTTTGTTGAGTCCATAAACTAATTACAATAAAATTTACCAGATAAAAATATCTTATAAGGAAATACTGCCATATTTATTTTCTAAACTTCTGCCCACTGGTGAAAGTGCTTATTGGCACATTTAACAACTTTCCTTCTTCCACATGGGAACGCTTGATTTGTAAATTCATTAGTACAGTCAGGGAAATCACTCTTACAGAAAAGAAACCTCAAAATCCAATGCTACAAAACAGTGGCGTGTAAGGAAAGCACCCTTTTATCCCAAACCCTGCGTTCCAGCCTCCTTTTGACCCTCATTTGATGGAGCCCCTCCAGACCTTGTACTATCCTGCTTTCCACTGTTCCATTGCCAAGTTTTTTCAAAGTAAGGATCGAGATTTAATCCCACTAAAAGCATTTGGGAAACACTGGTGTATCCCCCACCCCTTCCGTTTTACACTAAGGCAAAAGATCTGGAATAGATGCAACGATGATGACAAAAACATATTCCCAGCAAAGTTTATGCTCTCTCCTGTCAATGTAAGTTGCATCTACAGAAAGGCAGCAATAAACACAATCTGGTGGAAATTTAGATTAAATCTTTGACTGTCTCTGTTCAATGTCCTACATAAGGCTGCAATCTGATTTGAAGCAACTCCATGTAAACGTTTCTGTCACGCAAAGTGAAAAAAGAGTTTTGGATTTCCTTGAGATAAATGTTTTTCTACCTTTATATATATTTATAAAATCATAAACTAGGCACTATAAAACAAAATCTTAGAGGAAAAAACAAATCCTCTTCCTTCTTCCCTATTAAAGCATTAATGCTTTCAGAAAATAGGGTAATCTCTCAATGACTACATATCATTCCACCAACACCATGCTACTATGACTAAATAAATATGAAAAATTATTTGTTGGATAGTAATACCAGCATTTATTTACTAAATATGTTCAAAACCAAGGCAAACATTTATTTATCCCAGGTACAGATGTGTATAGATCAAAAGCCTGACAATTTATGACCCTTAAGGTAAATAAATCTCACAAGAGGTAGAAAGAGAAAGAGAAATGGAACAATTATTTTGAAGGTGATTTTATTTGCAGGAGACGTGCAAGACTCCCTTATGTGAGGCTGCCAAGAAATCCATTCTTATAATCTGAGAAATCTCCACCAGAATGGAAACAAAACATTACAGCAGCTCATATAAATACATTCCTTAGAATTGCAAGTAATTTACTTTGTCTCTACTTCGCTCTCTTATGAAAAGTTACAGCTTTGTGAAATCTCAAATTTTTGATAAGGAAAAAAAAGTCAGCATCGAAACTTCACTTTTTTTTATTTTACTGGAATTATACAAGTCTGTTACTTTCACAGCTCCAGGGCAGATTAATTTTTTATTCTTCAAATACCTAGCTACAAAAATGTCTTTCTGTTTAATATTTATTTTGGCTAAAGAAAAACCACTCAAAGTCAAATACAATGAATCCATTAAAAGAAAGGTTTAGTTCCATGTTAAATAAAACTAAACATAAAAAACATCTATAATACATGCCAAAAATTCTCCAATAACATTTCATCTGTGACTTCTGTTAGTACCATGTTCTGGAAAAAGAACTGCACAACCTGAACTACAATAATTCCCAGTGAAATAGCAACTGATAGTACCTTCCTTGGAATGTGGTCTTTAAGATACATCAAAGCTCAAATAAGAGTAAGTTTCAACCTGGCTTTTTTTTTTTTTTTTTTGCAAGGGCAAATACTTCAAATAATGGCTGCAAAAAATACCTAACAAGACTCCAGGAACGACTTGTGCAGATCATTAAACGAGACTACAGCTTAGACAGGAAACTATCGTCACTCTCTGTACCTGAGCAGCCAGAGGCAGACTGCTCCAGGAGATAAAGCACAGCAAGCATTAAAGTCCCCTCTCTTCAGAATCAACAGTGAGCTGCTGCTTCACCTCCATCCCACACTGTACATCACGGCTGTGTGTGATGTGCTACCACTCAGATCATAAATACAAACACAGACATAGGGCAAGGACTGACAGTATTACTGGCCCAGAGCTCCCAGGCCTGGAAGTTTTCCTGCAGATTTATGAGCCAACGTTGAAGTCGGATATTTTGTGCCATTTCTGTGAACATCAGGCTGAATTTTAACACTTCTTTGCCTCAGATAATGTCAGAGGGCTCCTTCACACTGTGTACCACACCAGCTTTCCAAATGTCCCTCTGAGCTGAAAAAAATCCTAGCATTCTAGCTAAAGCCCAAAATAGGATGGGGCTTGGCTACACACTGCTTACTGACTCAATTACAGGGAAGTGAAAGCAATGAATTCTGAAGTCTCGCTAGGAAGCTGAATAAAACCAGAGCGCCTTGCTCTCTCAGCACCTCAGACTGTAGCTCTGCCTGTGGTGTGCTCTGGCTGAACAGCCGTACAGCATTTCAGGATCTGGGCTCAGCAAAGAAGCTGAACTGTGGCTCTCACAGTGTAGGACCAGGACTGACCACACTCATTTCAGCCATACAATACCATAACTCCCGTATCCTGTTTGGACTCAGAAGTATCAGAGCAGAACAAGGAGGAGGAAAGGGATTAATCACTTCAGGACTGTGTTATGACAGAAAAACAGTGCCTAAGCTGCTTTACCCACCGTAAGGGAAGAAAACCCCAAACCTGATCAACCTGCAGGTATTCAGGATTCTGTGATTATGCTAGAACAGAACAAGTAGTTCAGCTGGAAGGGAGCTATCTAATGACCATCTAGTCCCACTGCCTGACCACTTCCCGTTACTAAGGGCATTGTCCAAATATCTCTTAAACAGTGACAGGCTTGGAACATCAATCACCTCTCCAGGAAGTCTGTTCCAGTGTTTGACAATCCTCTTGGTAAAGAAATGCTTCTTGATGTCCAGTCTAAGCCTCCCCTGATGCAGCTTTGAACCATTCCCATGCATCCTGTGATCCTTCCCATGAACCATTCCCATTCCCATTCCCCCTGGATACCAGGGGGAAGAGCTCAGCTCAGCACCATCCTCTCCACTTCCCATCATCAGCTATAGAGACTGCTGTGGCCCCTCCTTTAATTCTATCAGACAAACTGGAAGGTCAAATGCTGGATTAACTTCCATTTATTCCTCTTTAATCTCAGTAAAATTTATTTGTTCTGCCAAATGAATAATGCTTCCCACGGTATTAACTGGCATAACACAGTAGCCACTGACTGGCAGTCACATGTTGAAAACATACACCAATCAATTCCACATGAAAGAAACACCACTTAAAAAAATAATTTCTTAAAACACTGGAAGCATCTATTTATCTCAGCATGTTTTCCTTGTTGTTCACTCACTTTGTCTAAGTGAAGAGCAAAAAATAAGTAACTCAACATTTCTTAACTGGTTGCAGCCAGTATTTTCTTAAAATAGATATGCAGCAAGGGAAAGATATATTTGTGTTGAGATACAGGAGATAAACTATAGCTGCTAGAGCAGTCTACATAAAGACCATGTGAGTGTGAAATGAAGACTGAAAGGAGGATTACCACAGGTCAACACAATCCCATCACACACCTGAGCTTTGCAAATTCCACCACCTCTCTACTTCCTTCCTAAAAGAATGATAATTCCTTGTCTTGATTTATACAGCCCTCACATGTGACCTGAAAAGGAAATAAATTGCATTCGACCCTTTTTGCTTTGTTTCCTTTGCTAGTTTATAATGCATGATAAACATCTTGAATAGACTGTTCTCCCCTATGCTTATTTATATATTTAACTATATCAGTACAAGGAAGCCCATTTTTACTGGAAGTTTCATTTGCTCTCTGAAAAATATTGCTTTAATGCCTTCTCAAGCCATGCCTGAAGGTACAGGGAGAATTGTGCTCAGTGATCAAGTTCAGAAAAGAAGGTGCGTAAAACAAAAGCTGGCACCTTTAAAACCAAAAGTCAATTATCTCTTCAACTGTCTTCTTGTTTTCTGGTTTCCAAGGCACCTGAATCCTAACAAGCTGCCTGCCATTACTCACCCAACCTTCTAAAGCAGAGGTTAAAAGTGTATGTATCACAAAGGAGGAAGGAATCACCAAAAAACCAAGCCAATAAAAACTCTACCCACCAAACCACAGTTTTTGGACTTCTCCATATTTACAAATTAAAAAGGGAGCAAAAGAGCAAAAGCCCTCTTTTTCTTTTGCAGGTTGCCTTTTAATATTACTATGGTAGTAACAGAAAACCAAATGAGAACCAGGGCCATGTAGAAGCTCAGGGAGTACACAACATATACTTAGGAACAGGATAATTTCCCAAGAGTTCACAACTCAACACAATGAGATACTGTTTCTCATGTTTCTGTGATCTCTCCAAGAAAGTTATTCTCCTCTTGGAAATGAAGGATCACCTGACTGGTGATTTCAGCTGAAAGACTGTACAGAAGAGGAAGAGCAACACATTTCTCAGAGGTATTCCATGGCAGAAGGATGAGTGGCATCAGACTGAGCAAAAATCCCAGCTAGACAAAAAGACTGTCACCATGAGGCTGCTCAGACAAAGCACAAGCGCCCAGGACGACTGTGGAGCCACCATCCTTGAGGGAGTAAACCATGACTGAACAAAGCCCCAAGAAAGCAGATACAACTGAAGTTGCTATGAGGAACTTGGATACAGACACCCCCTTCAACACACAAGACTTGCAGGCATCTTTCAGAATGCTGCTCTACAATCTCACCTACCCAACTTGAAAGATAAAAAAAAAAAGAAAAAGGGAATGCACTTCTACTCAAATAGAATTCACATTGCAAGACCAAGCTGGGATTAATGAGGTGAACAGTTCACATTTGGGCTCAGATGAGACCAACTTTTCACAAAATACTGGCAGGATCTTACTACAGGAGTTTCAGTCTCAGTAGGTCAACACAGCTGCAGGTGTGAGGACCAACCTGATCAAAGTGCAAAGTTTTATCAGTTTTCCAAGTTGCCTCTGGCCTGAACAAGTCAGACCAGCTAACCTCCAGCATTGCCCTTCACCTGCCACCATTCTGCAGCTCTCATGCCAAGCTCTCTCCTGCCCTGGGAAAAAGAGCTGCCACCTTCTGCAGGTCAGACACGGTGAGATGGTGCGAGCTATGCTGGGCTGCCAGCAGTGCTGTCCAGCAGCACAAGGGCAGATGGAGCTGTGATAAAGCTCTAGACTGTGACCTTGGAAGAGACAAGGACACAGATGCTAACTCCAGAGTCCTGAGGGTACTGGTAGGCCTTAATGGCTCTTTACCAGCCCTAGCTGAGACCTCCAACCACATATTGTGTGGCATTCATGGCAGTCTGGCCCATCCCAGCCTGAGCCAGCACAGAGCCATCTTAGAAGCATCCTGATAAATGATGTGGTTTAACTGCAGACCACATAAACTAACCAAGAATAATGGAGAGATATATGGGCATCCTTCAAGACCGTTATCCAATCCTAACTCATATACATGTGATAATGAAAGAATATTTTGCTTTGCAGACCTGATGTGACAGAAGTAAGCCACAGAATTACATAAAAACCTTATAAAAAGCTTGCCTTGTCTAGTATATGTCTCATTAGATTTACTTTACACACAATGAAAGCTGATACCACTCCAGATCAATTACAGCAATTTAAAGCAAGTTACTTTTAATTCTGATGTCTGTGTCCAAACATTCAAAAATAAACTGAATGAATTTGTAACAAGCAGGCAACAAACCTGACTAAATCTGTGGAAGAAAACTGAGAAAATCACTTCATCTTACGCTCCAACCACACACAAAGACAAAAGAAACCAGCAAAAGCTGTTTGCTGTCCTGGATAGACTTTTTTACACTTAGGAAAGAGGTGCAGAAGCACCACTGACAGACAGCACCAAAACCACCTGCCCTGTATGGCAGCTTCTTAAGTCTGTGTCAGAAAAATGTCCTCTCTAAACAGCAAGTGTTACTGGAAGACCAAAGACTGGAGGTGTTCTGGGAATTGTTAGTGTTTTGGATTCTTCCACCAAGTGTTCACAGACCACAATACAGCCCTGGACAGCCACAGCTGGAAGTGTTCCATATTCATCAGTGTTCTGCATCGCTGTGGAGTCAGCCACATTGCCTTTGTCCAGTTACTGAACCGGCAGTGCCATCACTGTCGCTATTAGAAACTGAAGCTACAGGATATTCTACAGTTTTTGGGACCCTCCATCTGTGACTGCTATTTGTAATTCTGGGCAATAATCCACAGACACATGTCCTGCAACAACCACAGTCCCAAAGGACTGTGGAACATAGGAACAAGAGAGATTGAGGGAGGGGAAACTGAGTCACAGAGGAACTTCACAGCTTATTCATGGGGAAAATAGTATGTTTGCAACAGTAGCAGAAAAGGAAACACTTGGCAATATCAAAATATTTACAGGTCTCCCTTCTTCCCCACATGCAGTGTACTGAACAATAAGGCTTGTCCTAATTTTCTTCTGCCTAATGAACATTGTCGTTAAAGTATTGAGAAGTACAAAAGGAAAAAGACTCCCAGATAAACACTATGAGGCTAATTGACTGGTTTAAACTGCTCATTTTTCCACATCCCTCACATCTCAAGAAGTCATGGCAGTAATATCAAAACAAGCAGCAGAAAAATCCTGATCAATGAGCCCTCAAAAGAAAATTCAGATAGATAGAGCAGAGGCAGTCATAAAGCACCGAGCCCCTACAAGTCCCTGACTGAATACCTGCTGAAACATCCAGGAGTCTAGTACTTGATGTGGAAAGGAAACAAAGGCACTCACATCATTCTTTGTTGTTCAGCTTGCCTCCTACCCATCCCCTGGCACTGTTGACATCCTTTGCTATGAGTCAGACATGATCCTGACCCTCCCAGAAAAACCTGGTCAGGAGGCTGCCTTTCACAGAGATGAGGATCTCAGTGTCACAATCAGTGCGTCCTGACACACTCTGGGCAGCACAGTTCAGGCCATGTTTTTTCCCCTTCTGTTCTTGTACTTGGAGCAATCGCTTTCATGAAAGTCTATTTCGCTGCTACACAATCTGCTCCATCTCATCCCTCCATTGTCTTCTCACCTCTTGCATCAAAACCCAATTAGAAATTGGTCAATACTAAGAAGTTCTGATGAAAACATGGTTTACTAGGACAATTCACTGCAGGTTGGTCCTGGCCCTCATGTCCCCAGGGAACCCTGGTCCTCATCATAGCCGCAAGCACCTGCAGGACGCACACAGGGTGTCCTCACGCATCAGTCTTGCTGTACACACGCTGTAAATCCATTGCTTCCCAACGGGCCAGATACATTGGGCACAATCATACGTCCTCAAAATGGCTCAACTGGAGGCAGAGCATAGCTGGGAAAGGCTGTTCCATACAGACCTTCTTAAGCTAGGAGATCTTTGTGACATTAGAGATTTAAAGAACTTAAAGGACTTAGAGGATCACTGAAAGAGGCACGTGTGAGAAAAGGGGCATTTTCATTCTTTTACTTCCATGCATTCCCAAGGATGTCAGCAAATTATTTGTACGAACTAAAAAGGAGAGAGAAGATGAATTCAAAGATTTATCTTGCAACTCCTTCCACCTCAATTACTCTGTAATTGTTCTTGTGAAGAGGAACAAAATCATGTTGGAAGCAAGCAAATTCCAAGCTAATAAACAAGGGCAATCCTTCAGTTATGAATTCCTGTAAAACACCGGAGGGGCTGGGAGGGTGTCCATGTTTTGGTATCACAGGACAGAAAACTGGAACAAAGAACGCAACTGTAGAAACTGAGGTATCTAAATCTTGAGAGACCTAAAATACAGAGCTAACAAGAAGCTGTTAACCACAGAAACCCTTTTTCTTAAGATGATTTGGAATAAGAAACGAAGAAAGGACACTCCTGGGCAGAAAATGAATAAACAAGAGCTACCAATGGCCAAAAATAAGTGTCAAGTAGCCAAATCAACCACAGAATACATTGCACACAACCAGTTCCTACAAAGGTCAATTAAATACTTCCTCGTGGCATTTGAACTTCAATAGTATGGTCTCTGAAGATTTCATTATTTCTATTCCCAACCTCAACTAAAGCTTTCAAGGCCTCCTGCTTTGCTAGAAAACACACACTGTAGTAGAAGTAATTAAAAACCCAATAAGCTCTACATTTTCTCTAAGCCACTGCAGAGACCTCCTACATCAGTGACACTCTTCAATCACTCCAAGCACATCTCTGTTGAAGTTCTGTAACAGCTGAATAAGAAATTATTTTCTTGTATTAAAGTATTTCTACTTCTGGTTAATGGTAAATGACTCAAAATATAGCAGTGCACTAAGATTTGTTTTAGAATAAACTATTAGAGATTATCTACATCCTTCTATTCTTCTGCATCCTTTTACATTCTTCTGATGGATGTCTTCAAAGAGCACAAGATACAAACTAATGCAGAGTCCACTGAATAGGCTTTACAGTGTTTTCTGCATTACTGCTGACATCTTGCTTTTTACAGCTTTGTTGGGGTTTTTTTTTGCATTAAAAATAAGCTGTTCACACAATTAAAGTTTTTTCTCTTTCAAAGCAGATAATCTCTAATCATGATTTTGTTTTCTAAATCACAGCTATCAACACTGCTTGTCCCAGCTCCCTGGCAAAGTTACAGGACTGCAGGAAACACAGTGCACTCAAAAGCGTCTGGCCTTGGAGCTCACAGAAGCAATCTCCACTATTCAAAGACTATTCTGTGCTCTCTTATTTATAATGGTGGCTTAAAGATGTTTAGCCCTCAACAATACATACTAAAGACAAAGGCTTAGAGCCTCAAGGGGTTTACACAACTTTAATCTGCCAGGCCCCCACTTGCCATTGTGTGGCTAGGCTGGCACTGAGCAGAAGCCCATGGAGCCTATGCATTAATTGCTGTGCAAACGAAAAGAGCAGGTCACAAGTTCAAGGAAGGCTGCTCAAGCACGGAACCCCTTGGCACAGGGTGCTGGGCAAGATAAAACCTTGTGCCTTGGAGTTCTCTAAGCTCTACTCTCTGTCCAGCTTGAGCCAGACCAAAAAAAAAAAAAAAGAGCCAAGTAAGAGCTTTTGGCCTTGTACTTTAGTGAAGGTAAAGAACTTTGCTCTCAACGCTCCTCTTAATTCAGGAAACCATAACCCTATTGCCAAAGCCCTGCAACCAGAGTTGGCTTTTTTTAGCCCCCCACAACAGCTCTTCACAGCCCTTATCCTTCTTGTAACTGCACCATGTACCTCCCCCCTTAGTACAGAACAAAGAAATAGCACCAAAAAGCTGAAACACTTGCATGTACAGGCACATTCTGCCCTGAACACCAGTGACAGCGACCTACAGAAAACATAGCTGCTCACATGTGTTTCATCTTTCCTACCAGTCAAAAGAGCCCTTCAGTTTTGCAAACACACAGGAAAATGAGTCTTCTCAGCTTCCTCAGCCAGGCTTTCGGCTGATGTGCCCTCTTTCTTGGTAAGAAAAGATATTTCGCTCTCCCTTTTCTGCTTCCCTTCTTTCAAAACATTATGGAACTCCTTGTTAGGTAACTATTCCTAGCTATCAAATTCCCAGTTGGATGATTTGACAATCAGTGACAATATAATGTGTTTTTCCCATTATGAGCAGGCTCTGCTCTATTAGCTGTGTCCTTATAATCAGGTCCATCATAAAAGTACAAACAGTTTATGTAACAGAAATTTTATCAGGCCTAAATTTCCTGGAAATTTCAAACCCATTATGGACATACTTCATTCAAAACATCAGTCTCCAATTATACTAACTTAACTTAGATATCAGGATAATGTTTAAATAGATTAATACCACTTCTCCCCAAACCCACAGATTCCCTTCTTCCAATATCAAGTCATTATAACACCTGGATAGATTTCCTGCATGTTGTTCAAAGATACTGGTAAAACACACATGATAGTGCAACTACTAAAATACTGATCCATCCTTCAACTCAAGTTTTTTAGAGAATAAAGCTGAGAATTCTGGGATGACAAAGTTAGAACCTACATTTCCCAAGATGTCAATATTGCAGCTACATTTTCCTATTATTCTATTATCCCAGATTAGACATCTTCTGTTGCTTCATGGAAAAAAAACATTTACATATTGACCAGAGAGCACTAAAAGAAACAATTCTTTTTCAAGTCTGTATAATCTTGATCCATAATGCAGGCTTTTGTCAAACTGCCTGTTCACACAAAGTGAACAGAAAAAGGAAAAGATTAAATATATGACAATGCAGTGTAATCACAATGTTGTAGTCTTTTAACCCTATCCTATTCATATATTTATCTATTTGGAACTGTAAGTATGTTTTTTCTTAATTTATTTATTTTACCTGTAGATACTGGAGGTTCTTACAGAAGGGGGAGGAGGAGAACTTTTAGCTAAAACTTTTCACTATTGCAAATGAACCTAAACCTACAAAGCAACATAGATCTGTGCACAGAACAACAGAGAGAGACTTAAAAGAAATCCTTGATTGCAAAACATTTTGAATACCATGAGCCCACTAACCATAAAGCACATTTTTCTTTACCCACATGCATTGCTTTTTTACTTGTGTGTAATCAAGTCAAATGCACATCATATAAAATGGCACAGGACTCATTTAGAGGAGTAGCTTTATGTGCAAGAACCAAACATGGTTTGTTTCAGCAGTGCATGCCTACATCTCTCCATGGAACTGCACCAGCAATACATTTGTAATAGGCAACACAAAATACTGCAAAACATAAAAATCAACTGAAGATTTATACTTACTGTAATTTGGGAAGCATCCATGAATTGTAGGCCAAAGTAATCTGTTTCTACAAGGTCCAAATGATACACAATCTGGTCAAACAACTCCTGTCCCTTTGCATTTTTCTGTAACAGAAAAAAAAAAGCTTTTTTTAACCAGTCAGGTTTTGCTGTGTTTGTGGGTTTGTTTGGGTGTGTTTCTTTTTAAGTTCAAATGTGTGAGAAGAGATACACAAAGGAAAATAATATCGAAATAGCAATTCTATTTATTCTGAAGAATTGCACTAACATTTCTTCTTATTTTCCTCAGGAAATATAGCACGACATGCTGTTCTTGTCTGCAGCTCTTTCAACAGCCTCAGATTTCACTCTCAAATAAAATTTTTAAAGTTCATCATAACTAAAAATGTGTAAGAGAAAGGAAAGGCTTATGTCCTACAAGTGTCCTAAGTCACAGAGTCATCATTTTATACCCCAAGAAGTCCAATTCTCCAGGAAAAGCTTGCTTGACACATTGCCTGAAATCTGCTGGCTATCAACAGTGCCACACCACCACTGAAGCTGCAAAATAAATTCTGGACAGCCTGAATACTTGAAGTGCACTGTGAAGAAAATTAATAGGATTTTGTAAGAATCTTTCATTGATGTTGCAGATTGCCATCATATTTATAGCCTTTAAATGTAGAAAGAAAAAAGGGCCAAAAAAGCTGTAATTCTTACTTGACAGGCCATCTGAAACAGGCAGGCATGGAAATAAAACTAGCAATTAAAACCCCAACTATGGACTACAGGTATGTGTAGAAAAGTTAGCAGATCTTAAAAGCAGACTGCATTGGCCTGGGTGCTTGTTTGGAGGTTAAGGCAAGAATTTAAGATACCCACTTCTTCAACACTAGAAAACCAAAGTCTGAAGATTACAGGTGGGTAGGAGGAAAAGGCAATAACAAACCAATTTTTCATGCAAATCCTATTGAGTTACTTGGAGAAGGAAGTTTTGAAGATCTTCAGCAAAAACACCCCTTGGTTAAAAATACATGAGATGATCATAAATCTGAATAAGAGAGTGAAGCTACAGCTACACTTCATACAGGGAAGTATGGATCAGGATCCACTTTTGTGACTGCTGTCCCTCTTACACCTCTCTAGATTTTTTGTTCCAATTCTTATTTTTTAAAACTACCATATTAGGCATTTTCACTTCACCCCAAAATGCAGCAAAATTCACAGAGTTAGGCAATCAGTTCCTTTAGTTTGGCCTTCTGCACAAAGGCAGGATCAATCCTAACACGCAGAACTCCTGTTCAGGGTTCTAAGCTGTCTAAAACCAGTCTTCAGCAATAGACAAGGTGATGAGTTACACCTCTATTTTCCCAAGAAAGTCAAGCAAGCTCAGGTATAGGTAGAAAATTTTATTTGGATTTTTTGGGTTTTTTTAACTAACAAAACAGAAGCCAGAAATTGAATTGTATCAAATTTCAAGAGTGGCATTAGGTCCTCCATTAAAATAAGCTGCATAAAAGCTTAAAACCAACATCAACTTATTGTAAGATACTGTTTCATGATTTTGAGGGGGGCAAGAGGTGGATAATAGAAATTCTTAACCAAAGTTAGACATTCCATTGAAAGCATATGAGAATACAATGGCTTCTTGAAACAGCACATTGCTAAAACAACATCACCTTTACTTGTACAATAACTGTTATAAACTGAATGAAAAGTATCCAGAATACACTTTCTCACATGGAGTAACATCAGCACTTGTTGCAAGGAGTCAAACCAAAGCACAACAAAATTGAAACAGATTCTGCTTAAATGAGGGAGGATAAAACCCTCAAAAACAATAGAAAGAAATGGCAGAATATGAAAAATTCAGAAACGTAGGGAAAATGCACTTGATGCCCTACTCTGCTCGCAGTTGCTTGTTTTATGGCATTAACTACAAGTATATGTTTACCTTCCACCACCACACACCCAATAGAAACCAGAGAGAGCACACTCCACCTTCTGTACCCAAAGAGTAGTTAATGTTTAACATGTGTTACATGGAGAATAGCTCTGCACTGCACGGCTGGACCATAAAATGCAGTGTTACATACATAGCTTACAGGAGATTGTAACATTTACCTTGTCACTAAATGAGCTTTCCCAGCAACTCCTACCACTCAGACGATAAAGCTGCTGCAGCCAACAAATTGCTGACAAAAAACTTTCTTTGCGATGTTGCGCTACAGGGAGAGATAAAAGCGACTAATTCCTTTCCTCTACTAACAGTAAAGAATGACCTGTTCTTCTTTATTCTGCCTCTTCACTGACTGAGAATGCAGGGGGTCAGACTGTGGACTGATAAATTGGTATTGGTGCACTGCATGAAATGGGTGGAACAGGAAAAATAGAAGGCTTTTTCCTTAGGCATTACACATCCATGACAGTGGTATCTAAAGCAAAAAATGTCTGCATTACAATAAACTTTCCATTTTCACCGTCTTTCTCTTCTCCCCTCCATCTAAACAAAACAGAAGCAAAAAAAAACCCCAACCAAACAAAAAAACAAACAAACAAAAAACAAAAAAAAACCACTCCCCCTTTCAAAACCTGGTACCACATAAAGACTATGAAAATTGCCATACAATAAAATTTTCATAGTAGATCTCATAATCTGGAATTTAATAAATGACACTTTCTCTACAGACCTTCAAGCTGTGCGCAGTTTCTGAAGATAGATTTCAAAAACCCCAACCATAAACTAAAAATATTTTACAGTGCTACCTGGCTAGACAGATGGTTCAGTACTATCAGATGTAAAAGACCTGCATAACTTGCATCTCCAAAGATGAAGTATAGAGTAACAAACAATATACATACACTATTATATAGAGTTACAGCCTTGTTGTTATGGGAGTTACTATAATTGGGAACAGTGATATAAGAAAACTTGCAAATCCTTGTTTGGTTTTGTAGTTTCGGTTTTTTGTTTGTTTTTTCTTGCCTTTTTTTTGTCTTTGCTTTTTATTTTGGGGGTTGAGGTTTTTTTCTTTGTGAGTTCTTGTTTGTTTGGCTTTTTTTTTTGTTTTGTTTTGAAACAACAATTAAAGCACTGCCAGTTTCTGATGGAGTGTTCCTTGAAACACAGAAGAACTTGTGTGAGCACCATAAAACCTCACAGGCAAGCACTGTGGCCATGAAATGTTCAGCTTACAAACAAAACTACAGCTGCAATCTAAGGTAAAACTGAATTAACAGGAGGCAGACACTTGATGAAACACAAAGATTAAATTACACTTGGAGACTGGGAACCTCCCTGATAAGGAGCAACCAAGAGAAAGGAAAAAAAATGTGTTTTTGTCATATCAGTCATCCCTGCTCTACCTAACAGTCAGGTTAGTCTAGTCCATTCTGTTTCATGGAAGCTCTTCTCAAACAAACCCCCATATCATCTTCCTTGGGATCACAAATCACATTCAGAGGGAATTCTTACGTGAAATGAGGACTCACTGCAAGCCCTACGAGTACTCCAATTGGGATGGGTGCAAAGCACCTTGCACAGCCACAGTGACAGCTGCATGGCCCACATTTCAAGTAGGCTGCATTTTTGGCTCCCAGAGACTTCCCAGTCTCAGGGAATCTATGGAAATTCTTGTCAGCTAAAACATGACAAAACAAAGATTAACTTCTCTAATTAGAAGTTCTTCCAGACTTGACATGGAAATAGGCAAGAGGTTTTAACATGTTTTTGGCAGACGTGAAGGAAAGGGGAAATTGTTCAGCCAGGGTCACTTTACACCAACTGGCTCTGTCTAAACAAGCTGATTAGTGTTGATTTTAGCTCTTTAAAACGTTTTTGCCAACAGGCATGAAAAGAAGACCCATAAGCCAGAGAATTCCCATTTTAGTGCAGATACAGTGCAAGGATGCCACTGATCACTCTCAGAGCACATACAAGCAAAGCTGGAGAGTTTCTGCCCACACCTTCCCCAAACTCAAGTGCAGTTACCTGAACCCAAATGGAGAGGCTGAAATTGTTGAGTCATATTAGAGAGCTCAGACTACGGGGCTACAAACAAACAATTAACAGATTTCAGAAATAGTTGAAGCAGTGCTTGGGAAAACAACCTGTCAAATAGGCCAAGAGGTACATGAAATAGTCTGCAAGCTGACAAAATGACAACCAAAAATAAGGAAAATAAGCTACTGCCAAGAGAAAAGTCAAAGCCAATTAACTTTCCAATCAAAGCCAATGTGTCCCAAACTGAACAGTGAATAGCAACAGCAATGAGTAGGTAGGGCAGATTTACTTTCTTTTTTGAAAGAAAGCACAGGATTATGTATTCTGCAGTATGTTAAATATTTTTGCAGAGTGGGTTGCTATGGTCTCATGGTCACTGACTCCAGGTTTGAGTAAATGGTTAAAGGCACATTTGTAGCTAGCAAGCCTCACCTTCACAGGCCTGATACTGCTCTGCCCTGATGGCACCAGCATTTCCTCTCCTTGGCATCTCTGAAAACAGAGTAGCTCAGTATGCTCTGCTCAGTCCTCCTACACCTGAACTAACTCAATTTTCAAACCCACAGCCCATTTTCAGACCTAAGGTTTTATCTGTTGGCCATACTGCTTAGCTGTGAGAATTCGCTTTGCCTTTTAACAGTCACTGGCAGTGCTGTCTCCCACTGTTTCAGACAGGCTAAACAGGCATAAAAGCCATCTGTGCTTCTAATTAGCCTTGACTCCTGGTGCTCAGTTATCATCTGTCCTTTAACTTGCTTTCTTCTACATAGTCAAGCCCTCAGTTGCTCAAACACGCTCAGCTGTACTGAAATCAACCAGCAGTTCCATAATTTTAGGCACAAAAATGTAACTCTTCTCCATTCTTATAAATCAAAAGTATCAAACCAGCTTCAGCCAAGTACACATGGGAGGCCATGGCTGGCCTCGCAAAAGCTGCACGGAAAACCACTTTATCCGTGCCAGCAGTGCTGCTATAGGCAGTATTGTCAAAGGCAGACCTTTGTTTTCGAATTCCAGTTTGCACACTGCCATCCAGAGAGGACACTCTGGCAGAGGCCATGCTGCAAACCAGCCGTGACCTTGGTGCCTGTCCCACCATCCTCCAGGGGCTTAATGAGCAGATTCTCAAGAATGGGGAAAGAGGTGCAATTTTTCGCGCTTTAAATTACGCAAATACTACTTTCTTCTCGTAAAATCGGCATTAATTGAAGAACAGCAAGTTATTTCTTAACACGACATACTGCCACAGGGCTGGCTAACTTGCTCATGCTACAATGAAGATGTCAGGTTATTTTCTTACCAGCCAAACATTGACTTAAATTTTCAGTTCTGGCTATAAGCTCATTTGAAAATGCGACACTGTTTAAATAACCATTAAGCCTCTCACCCTGTCATGGCAATAACACCAGTACTGCCTCAGAGCCTGCTGCTGCATGCAAATGATGTTTAAATGTAGTACAGACCACAGAAACAAGCAACTTTGCTGAATGTGCCCAGAAGAAAATGCAAGTGATGACACATGTGAACTTTTATCTGAAGGAGAACAAAATTCATTTTAGCTCCTTTGAGAAATTAGCTAAAAACAAGAGCCAAAATCCCCTTAACTTCCCCCTGCATAAAAACCACAAAACAACAAAAAATGCCAAATGCATACACACACCACCAAGCCCTCAGCCCTTCATCAGAAGGCAAAAACATCCCATGAAGGGTAATTACTTACTATAACCTTGAAAGAACAAAAATTTTGCTCCCAGTCATTTCTGTCAAGGCCCAAACTAAAATTGCTATTTCCTGAGCAAGAGTGGCTTGTAAGCAAAGTTAAAGAGTCCCTCAAAAATGACAAAACACCAAAGCAAAAAAACCACCAAAACCCCCACAAATAATAAACCAAACCAACAAACCATGCTGCTTCCTTCAAATTACTCTCACAGCCTATGATAAAAGTAGAACTCTCAAAAAGTAGGACTCTCACAAGTCACATTCCATCAAGGGTAAAGAGGGAACCTCAGATAAGGAAACAGCACACTACCATTTAAGAATATTCTCTCTGTGGGCAGATTCGCTGACAGTGCGAGCGAGCTGGGCTCCTGCAGCCAAGACGCCAATGAGAATTTGTAGACAGCCATTAAGAAAAAAAATCCCCAAACAGTGGGTATAGTAAATCTCACTATTGCTGCACAGCAGCACTTCTCAACAGCAGCCAGACTTTCATCCCTCCACCAGCTATTGGCAAGAAGAACCAGTGCTCACTGGAGGAGAAGCCTGAACAAGAACAAATAAATAGATTGCCATACTTTATATGTACCAAGTCTCTACATAAACCCAAAAGCCTCTGGATTCCTGGTCAGATCCCAATATATTTACCATGCTAGCGTGACATTGGCCAAGTCCCTTGCATCAGCTTATGCTTTCTACTTGTTATATAAGGGCAGCCACTTGTCAATAAAAAAATAAAACAAATTAAAAAATAGCCCAACAACAAAAAGGTAACAATAAAAACAAATAAACAAAGCAAACAAAACCAAGAAATCCAAAACATGAAGAATTAAGGGTGGGGAAGAATAATGCATCATTTTCAAGCTCTGCAATAGGAATGAACAAAAGATTTTCATTATTCATAAAGTACAAACTCATTAAGATTAATCAAAGATTGAATTGGCAGCACAGCATTATAAAGAATATACAGAAAATAGAGCAGCGAGGGAATTACCTTAGATGCAAACAATCTCTAAAGAATCCAAACCCATGCCAAGGAACCCACTGGAGAGATGTCCTACGTACAGTAACACAAACACAAAACAGATCCAGGAAAGTCAGGTGAGATTTGACAGGCAAATACAGGGTTTCCTTTGCCTTTGCCAGTTCACACATCCCTACTTCCAGTCACTTCCTTCCCCACCTCTCAATCACATTCTGTCTCTCCTCAAGTGGACCAGTACAACAAGTGAACCAAATTTATAAAATGATCTGAACAATGCTAACCTTTTCCGAAAGCTGGTTTTGCACAGTTGTTTTCAAAACAGGCACTTTCACTAAGTTTTATGGTGCAGCCCTTCAAAAACTGATTAAAGTAGCCTATCCAGAGGATCAGAAGTCCATTTAGCTGCTGAGAAAATGAGCAAGAAACTATTGTGTCTCAAGACCTACATTATCTGGAAGGGATAATTTCACCACTTGCTTAGCTTTTCTCAGAGAAGACAGGACTGTCCCAGGCTGGACAGAGCTGGTTTCAGCCACCTCCAGAGCAGACCCACCGGCCACTGGTGATGGGGGCAGGAAAGTAGGTATGGAAGTCAGGAGTGAAGGAGTGGATTTGAGTTAGGGAAAGAGTCACTGTTATAGCGACACACAAGCCTTTTTGCTCCCATTTTTTCTCTGTATCTTCTTCCTCCATCCTGCAGACTGAATGAGGGGGCTGAGCAGGAGCTGGTGGCTAAAGCTAACCCACTGCAGTGAGGAAACCCTTAAGCAGGGCAATTTCACATTTCCATCAGTCATCTGAAGGGCATGCTGCCTTTGAAAAGCCTTTAATCTCTCCAAAAGTCACATGAAGGGCAGGCAGGTACTACCACGGTGGGTGCCCTATACGTGCAATTATTACTGTCAACATTATTACCAGCAGTGACATTTTTATTTTATTGGACTCAGATGAAGGGTGAAGTTCTGCTCATTGTCCTTATCACCTAACATGTGCTACTGGCAACACAGACCTCTTCCCAAGAGAAAAGCACTGTCAACACTTCTAAATGGGATCCTCAAGCAACAGATAAAAGCTACCATCTGCCACAGAACAAAGTAGCAAAAAAAATCCTTACTTGTAACTTTACGTTCTGGAAGTTGGTCTGGACCCCTGTTATTCCAGGCACAGACAGGTTACCCCATCACAGTTATATACTCAGAGGCACAACAAAAAAAAGGGTTATTGCATGTAAAGAAGATTCGTTTTCACCCCTAGAATGCCAGCTCCCTCTCCTGACCCACTTGAAATATTACATGCCCCTCGGGTTCAAACGCAATGCTGAGGAAATACAAAGCAGCTAGGATGAAGAGGAAAAAAAACCTGTGCTGTGACTTCTTAACCGACATGATTTCACTCAAAATATAATTTACAGTTCTGCATTCCCAGAGGAAGAGGATGTTTGAGAAAGCTAAGCTATGGGTGTTGAAGTGGAAGGCACCCCTATGGGACGATACCATCAAACATAACACACTGTGTTAGGCTTTAGGTTCCCCTCGCCCATTGCCCTCCTGCACTAATCACGGTGGCATAGAGGTGCCATTTTGCCGGAGAGCAAGAGAAGATTTTAGGTCATGAATTTAATCTGTATTTGAGAAATAACACAGAACACTGGCATAAGGTAAGCTGACATTAAAAAGAACAAGGAGAAAGAGGCAAGTGCTATCAGAAGGGAATCTCAGGAGAGTTTAGCAAAGACTCTGCACTTTCTTATGCTAATGGCAGTAAAAAAGTTTCAAATGACATTTTTGCTCTCAACCTGCATTTGAATGCTCCATGAGTAGAAAGAGTTTTAAACACATGCAATTGTACAAACAGAATTTTCCATATAGACACATCCTTCATATTCAATTCACGTGTATGTGTGCCTGACCCAACTCTTTCCAATTTTTTTAACTTGTTTTTAAATAGGACACATTTATGACTGTCTACAATAAAGCAGTTTACCAGTAAGGCTCTACTGGTATCCCATTAGCATTAATTACCTTATAATGTGCTAAATCTTCCATATAAATTATATTTATTATTAACTACCCTGACAGTTACAGCCAGTAAAAGAAGTTCAAAGATGTGAAACAGAAGCAGTGACCAAAAAGGGATTTTGGTACTTGAGGACAAAGCTCTAATGTGGTCTTTTCCTGAGAAGCTCTACGGATTTAAAATGCAAAAAACCTCTTTTTGAAGTTATTTATTCAGACAGCCAACTGACTTCAGCACTCTTCACTCTTTGTTCTTTCATACACTAGGCCATAGGATAGGACCTCTCCAAAGAATCAACCCCAATTATTTTCTTCTCTCTGAAGAGAACCAGAAATCCAGAGATTCAGAAAAGTCAGTAAAACCTCTTAAACCACAGGTTTATAATCAGCAGATTTAAAAACAGAGGAAGAACAGGGAAGTTTACCACTAAGTATATTTCATTTAGTGGACATCCAGGAAGACATAATTTTTTTAAACACAAACATAATTAGCCAGGTATATGCAATTAAAGACGATCACTACAAATTGCATTTCTTTCTATAAAGACAGGATATACAAGAGGAAAAGCCATGTGGTTTTTATTAAAAAAACTTCATTAGAACAATTATAAAAAAGTTAGAATAAACAACAGTTCAAGCCAATAGAAATCACCTCTCTCAGATGATGCTACTGGCACGGTTAAAACTAACGGCAGACCTAGGTTTATTATAACAAAGTTTAGCACTCTAATCTCCTCATTGCTGCAAAGCAATTACATGAGAAGATAAATTCTCATCATGCTATCCAATTTAACTTCTTGCTCTCTTATAAATATTCAGATCTGAAGGACAAATTAACACCTTACTGTACTGAAACAGGCATGGCACACAATGTCCTGTTTATTCTAAAGGATTCATAAGGTGGTTTTTTTTCATGTCTGGGTTTTTTTTTTTTAATGAATAAGTTTAGAAATTCTGAGTGTTACTATGAGGAGCAGAAAGACTGGGTTTTAGCCAAAAATTATTTGTTATATTTCATGCCAACCAACAGATTATCCAATCCTGTTAGGTATAAGGTTGAGAAGATAAAACCTGTGATTTACAAAACCTCTGACCCCACAATCAGTATGCAGAAAAGCACAGTATTGATCAGCATCTGTAAAAGTGATGTTTTCGAAATAGAGAGAAAAGAAGAACAACAAATCTGCACAAGTGTCAGGCTTCTTCCCTGTCAGGTTCCCTGCATGCCACAATTTTTGTTGCCTACTTGGAGGGAGTGTTGTGTGCCAGCACTTCCTCTGGATGTACTTCGAAAGAAAGCCTTCAGAAATTTTAAGGCAAAAATACAGATTAAAATACATGGTCAAAGGTACATGCTACATGACAAGACAGTGTCATGCTACATGTATTCAAGACAGTACACACAGACTAGCAATAGTTAGAAAGCTGCCCCACGTATGGTTTGATTTGAAAACCCATTTGCAGCAAGCTGCAGTTTTTTGTAGTTTGCAGGAAGGTTTGAGTTTTGTCCTTCACTTTGAGGATTGGCTGCCCCACCTGCTCCATGCCATGAAATGGATTCCAGCCATTTGCATGTCAAGGGAAATAAAACAGAATCCAAAAAAACTATAATGGAAATTAAACCCAAGCACCATAAAGGAGTATAAAAATAAAATATCTGATTTTCAGCCAGCTTGTTATACCTATGTATCAGTATCATCTCAATAGTAGCTTGCATGTTTAATTCAGACCACCACACAAACACAGGGAAATTCTGCTATTGCCACAGTGACTGCCACAGATCCAGCAGAACTCATGAAACTGGTGACACTCCCAGTTAACTCTGATGGGTTAATGGGGCATTCCTTGTGGCTGGTTCTTTTCACCTGGGCATTTTAACTCAACAGAAGTTTTGCTATGCTTGACAACTTCTGCAATTTTTTTTTGTCTCAGAGCCTGAATCTCAAGACAGATCAGACCAAACACTCCAAATTGGCCAGTCACACATGGCTGAACTGCTACCACCTCAGTTGTTTAAAATAACAACTTGATTTTTAAGTGAAACTTAAATTTTTTTTTAGTTCAGGGAAACATATGGCAATAAGGCCTTACTCACAGTATGAATACATCAAAGTCCATATCCAAACTCACTGTAACACGAAGCTACTTCACAGAATAGGTTTTAGTTGGAGGGATACTGAACTACTTAAAAATGAAACCAGCATTATGAACCAACTTAAAAATGGCTCCAGCAAAGACTGCACCACCAGTTCTTTGCAGACATTACAGAAACCTTCACTTATAAAGCAAACAAAATTGGTAACAGTCTCTTTGTCTCAGAATAATTTTATTTCACAACGAAAATGAACACAGGAGCAGAGACCTCTCCCACATACTTGTAATACTTCAATTAAATATCCACCAGAACCTAAAACCACCAGCATTAATACCAAGTGCTCTGACCATCTGAAAAGTCACCAAGTCACTGGAGGATCAGATTTTGCTGTCCTAATTCCCTCTTCTACCAGTAAGCAGAGAATCATGGCATACCAGGTTGGAAGGGGCCTTGGGTCATCTGGTCAAACCTTTCTTGGCAAAAGCACAGTCTAGACAAAATGGCCCAGCTACCTGACCAGATCAATCCTAAACGTGTCCAATGCTGCGGAATCCATCACTTTCCTGGAGAGATTATTAATATAAACAGTGTTTCTCATTACCAGACTTGGCCAGAGTCAAGAGCAATCTCAGGTTCTTCTGTTGGAGCAAAGTTCTGCAAGCCAAACTCTGACTGTAGGGACAATTTTGCAGCCTGCCAGCTTTTAAATGACACCAACAACTCAGATGACTTCAAAGCCATAGGTATGTAGCCAGCAGAGCCTTTAACTGCACCCAAATACAACACCACAGTGACGATGCAGGAAGAGCAAGTGTTGCCTCACTTGTTCAGCTGCGCAAATTCTGAGAGACAGCATGTCATGAAGTTTACCCAGGCTGAGCAACAAAGCACATATGACTGTTGATACAGCCAGAGAGTCTGTAGACTAAGAGAGACTCGTCTTTCATCTCCCTGTATAGAAAATACCATATGTTGGGGGAAAACAAGCAATTTAGATGAAGAGAGTGATAAGTTGAATGCTCACTCACCAATCACACACACTGAAGATCTTTAATGATGCCTTTTTGTAATCTTGGATGAGAGACCAACAAAAGTTGTTTATCTCGATTGCTGGGTTTTCAACGTGGTCTCCCACAACATCCCCACATCCACACTGGGGCACAGCAGTCTGGATAGGTGGATTATTGATGTCTAGATCACTGGCCTCAAAGGGAAGTGATCAGTGGTTTGAACACTCCCTGGAGACCTGCTGTAAGGGGAATACCCTTAGGGATCTGTTCTGGAACTTATCCTGTTTAACACTAGCATCTACGACATGGAGGAAGAGATGGAACACATCTTCATTGACTTCTGGAAGACACCAAGCTGGGGGGTGCAGGTGACCTGTGTGAAGGCACTATACAAGGACAGGGACAAGCTACAGATCAGGAAAGACCTACAACAGTGTTACAAGGCTGCACCATATATCCCATTGGGTTGAGAGAAGTACAGAAAGATCAGTACTGTGACAGGCAAAACAGACTCAGCTTGGAGAAGATTAATTTAACTCACGGCCAATTAGTCACGTCAGGATAGTGAAACATAAAACCAGAACTAAACACACTTTCCCCTGCTTTCTTCCCAGGCTCAACTTCACCCCAGACTCTTCTACCTCCTCCCTCACCAAGTGGCACTGGGGAAGATGGATAGTGTCTCTTCACTGCTCCTTCCTTTGCCTGTTTCAGGATAGGGGCCAACCCCATGGGATATAGTCCTTTGCTGACTTCTCCAGGTTGCATCCTTCTCATGGTCTGCAGCTCTTCAGGACTGGCTCCAGCATAGGACCAGCTCAGTTCCACAGAGCAGTCTTTCAGGAACAGACTGTGCCAGCATGTCCCCCAGCCTGCTCCAGCATGGGCTCCTCCCTCCATAGAGGCACAGCCTCCTCTGGACATCCATCTGCTCCTGCTCTGGGTCCTCCATGGGCTGCAGGTGGATCTCTGCTCCCCTGTGAGCCTCCATGGGCTGCAAGAGGACAGCCTTGCCTCTACCTGGTCTTCACCACAGGCTGCAGGGAAATCTCTCCTCTGGCACCTGGAGCAGCTACTGTCCCTCCTCATCCTGTGAACTTGGTGTCTGCAGGGCTGTTTCCTTCGTCTTGCTCTCGCTCCTCTCACAGCTGCACTGCAGAGCTTTTTTCACTGTCTTAATATGTTATCACAGAGCTGCTCCAACATTGCTGATGGACTCAGATTTTGCCAGTGGCAGCTCCATCTTGGAACTTGCTGGAACTGGCTCCATCTGACATGAGGCCAGATTCCACATCCTCTCACAGAAGCCATTGCTGCAGCTTCCCTGCTACCAAACCCTACCATACAAATTCAGTATAAACGTTTACCCTCTTTTGCAGACTCCGCTGCCTTGACCTTGGTAGTAGGCTTCTCATACATCCCATACCAATTACTAGGCCATCAGCATGAAATTCAAAATAGCCAGGGTTCAGGGGGAGGGTAGAGAGTCTTACTGGACTAGCTCAAGACCAGGTTATCTCCGATCTGCCATATGCATTGCTCCTGAAAGGCAATACTCTCTACTGACAATACAGACCACTGAACTCATGTCCCTGATGAGGGATAAAAACTCTTTCAGTCTCTGAGAACTAGGCTGTCTCCTTTGTCTGTCTCTCTCATCCTCCCTCCCCATTCCCAACTTTCAGAGGAGGAAATGATTCCACACTTGTTATTCAGTAACTTTGGGCATTGAATTAAAAGACAACCTTTTTATAAATGTAATGTATTTACTGATGCAATCAACCAACAAAATAGAGGTTATTTTGATGCGAGAGCACTCTCTCCCTTCTGCTCAGACATTCCATGCAAAAGGAAGTGCCAAGGCTCCATGGGCCACAGGGAGTCAGATGGGAGCGCACACCTGCCTGCAAGCAATGCCAAATGCTTTCCAGCTTCATTTTCACAACATCCAGGGGCTGTGAAATCTCATGTGTTGGAAACCATCCTTCTTCAGCCTGTGTTATTCTCTCATTCCCAGTGAATTCATTTTCCCCAGTGAAACATGAAGACACAGAATTTACAAACTGCAATATGACAAATATTTAACAGTTTGAAACATTTTTAAAGCTTTATGTTATTTTATATGTAATGTAAACATAGGTTTAGATTTATTATGTCTCAACCCATGAATCATAAATGTTCCCACTTTCCCCCACCCCCTAATTTAAGCTTCCTGCAAATTAACAGACATAAGATTGACAGCCTGTTGGTAACAAGCCTGTCCTGACGTTGTGTGTAACTCTTACTGAATTAATGCCGTTTTGTTTACATGCAGCATTTAGAAGCAAAGCATTTTCCCAAGTTATGCTCCAGTTCTCTTCTAGTTTTCATCCTGTTAAAGCTGCTGGTTGTTTTGTATTTTCAGGATAAACCATGATCTAGGGTGAGTATCAAACTGAAAGATTTGCTGAAGAATAAGGATAATGGTAGACATCAAACTCAAACAATTGTCTTTGTTATTCTCCTCTAAAGCACCCACTTAGTCAAGTATAACTGCATGGAAGTCCAACTACTCAAAACAAACATTAAAAAAAAAAATCCATTGGCATAATAAATCCAGTTCCTAAGACACAAGGTCAAACAACAATCTTCAGAAATATGCATGTCTAACAAATTTGCTTTAATTCAACACAGTCAATGCTTAAAACATCATCTTCCAGAGAGTCATCAGCTGTCTTCCAGACCTTAGAGTCTGCATGGATATAGAGATGAAGGAATGAGTTACAGCTTGTTTATCATCTGGATACAGGTGGATGCTTTTGGGGTCAGTAAGGTAACTTGACACTCCACTTCCCTCATGGAGTAGTTATGTCACAAGCAATTTGTTCTGGAGTAACTTCTGCACCTCAGTAAGGTGAACACCCATTTCAGAATAGGAGGTCTGCAAAGTAACCACAGCACAACAACTCTGCTGGCACTACTACAGCTAAGTTGCTTATGGTTGCTTATGGTGTTAAGTCTTAATACTAAAAACTAGGTTAAACACAAATCATTTTCCTCTGCATAGTAAGACTGACTCAGCAAAGACTAAAAAGGGCTTAAAAGGCATACCAAAGACATTGCTTGAAATAAAAAAATAAAAAAAAAATCCCTAAAAAGCCTCGCCTCCCAAACAATTACAAATAATTCTGAATATAGCCCATCAAGATGAATAAAAACTCAGCGTAGTATGTACTTAGAGGTGTTTTTCACTAGTAACATTTGCATCATACTGAGAGATGAGGATTTGCAAAAACTGCTAACATCCTCCTCACCTTGGAAGATACTAGCAGGTATGCTGCACTATTTACAAAGCTTCACAAGGAAGCCAGAACTGCCTTATTTACGTGTCAGAACAAGCTGGTGCACATGTAACACAACGTAATGCAACAGACGTGACATACCATATTTTTATCGTGCACTGAAATCACATCTTAATTTTTCTCAACAGTTGCAGATGGCATCTGTATTTCTGCACTTCACAGCAGCCAGCTTCAGATCCTGTATTCTTTTTCCAGCATCTCTATAAGCTGATGAAATCTTACTCTGATGTTTTCAGCCAGGGTAGGGGTTAGTGGAGCCAAGTAATATTTTGTTAATATAATATTACAATATTAGTACGACAGGAGTGGCTTTGTCTGTATTAAACATTGTAGGCAGACCAGCTAGCTGACAAAGAGAGCATGCAATACCAGGAGTGCACATCTAACATCTCATAGGCTACTGGTCCAGAAACTGAAGGATCAAAGTCACGGCAGAGAAGCAGAGGAGAAAGACTTGAACTAAAAGAAGTGAAGGCTGCCACTATGTGCAGCATTGAAGAGTCAAGAGAAGACAGCAATAAAACCAGAAGGAAGGAAACAAGAAGCACAGAAGCAGGTATAAATTTTGAAATATGTGAGGTACAATTGAAAAATTCAACCTTGGGAAGAAACAATGTTGAGAAAGACAGGAAGCCAGCTAGTCATCTTCTACTAGCCTGGAACCCATAGGGATTGCTAGCATTAATACAACAACAAACCCCTTTCTCTTTTAACTGGTATACACACTGAGCCTTATAAGGCCTGTTTAAGGTAATAAATTTATCTTGCTGCACGATCCTGCAGTGCCCAGCACAACCCTGCCTTAATTATGTCTGGTTGGGCACCATTAACATGATCTAGATGCTCATCTGTAGGCCTTGCAAAGCTCCAAGTCTTGTAAGGAGACATTCTGACTACTTTTTGCCCAACACAGCTACTTTGAGTTCAAACTACTTAAGAAGAACTTCTTCAATTACAAAAACAAAGCTAAAAATCACAACTGGAAGCCCCTGAGGGGGAAGTGGATGGCATTAGAAAAGTAAAGCAGAAAAGATATTTACAAACAATTTTTCCAAAACTAACAAAATTCTTGCATGTGTAAATAATTGTACTAGAGAACTGAGTGCAATGCAAGAATCAAGGTACAGCAGGGAAAAGAACTGGGCAACCAGTTGGCAGAAGGCCCTGCATCAACAGCCTATACTCAAAGGATTGCCCAAGCAACTCATTGCCCAGATAAACAGCTCCAGAAAATTGTGCAACAAACTCTGAAGTGCCAGCGCCTCAAATTAGGAGAAAGGAAGCACAGCTCTCATACAACCCACTACCATGCTACAGCTTTCAAACACAAAGTCATGAACAACTCACTCAGATTTTATGCTTCCAGTTCACCACATCTGCTCGCTACAGAAGAGCTAGACTTAAAGATTATTATAAAATTACTGTCAGTTCCAGACAACAGTATCAAGTGTAGAGGTATGGCATCCTACCTCTGAAAGGTAACAATTAAGCAGCAACTATGATGGAGGTAGGGGGATAATCAGTGTTTTCCTAGTGAGAATAGAGGATTATTTCACATTCAACATATTAAGCACAGAGACTTAGACTATGTTGCTGCAGCAAGTCAATGTTTATTCTCACAGAGTAAACTCAGTCTTCTGGTGTGAACACACCTAGTCTTTACAAACTCTTGAAGCCACAGACAGGGATTACTAAACATACTTCAAGAATTCACAAGCTCTCTACTGCTTTCAATTTTCTTGCTTCCTACTATGCTGAACTTCAATTGTCATCCATCAGTGACAGAGAAAGCCCTTGCTGAAGAGATGCTGATTTAGTGAAGTACAAGGAGCTTAAGAGCAAACTGTTCCTGAGGAACTCCCAGCTCCCCAAAGTAGTCAAATGTGTGCATGGGTGCACATGTGAAGATTCCCATGCACACTTAAGATCACACTTTCTCAGGCCCATTTCAGTCAAGAGGCTGATTGGAAGCAACAAAGCCTACAATGATACTAAGGGTTCCCCAAAAAGCTCTATTAGAATTCCATTACTAGGAGGGAACGTCTCATCATTATGGCAAAGATAAAAATAAAAACCCACAAAACTTGCCTAGTAGAACTCTGCCTAGACTCCACTCCCTTGACAGGAAGAAAAGCCAGACTGCAATCTTGAAGCCTGAAATATTAAGCACGTTTCCCCAGGACAAAGCCCAAGAGACTGCTGGTGCCAATGCTGAACAAAGCATTCCTGTTTAAAGGAACACAACTGTGGCTCTTTCTTTTCCCATCTCTCTCCCTATACACTGGAGGTACATTCATTAACTGCAAAACTTGCTGCTAAGGCATGTTAAAGCATCTCCACTGAATTCAGAGAGATTTCACACCTATACCTACTCACTCACAGGAAAAAAACAAAAAAACAAAATGAGATAATGTGAAACTATCAAAGGGCAGGAGGTTTCAACATATCCTTTGTCTTGCATAATTAAACACAATGAGGATAGATGGATGGATATCCATCCATCCATCCATCCCCTGAAAACTTCTATGGGTAGACATCTCCTGGCTTTTCTGGATAACCTGTGCTAGTGCTACACTACCTTCCCAGTGGAGTATTTTCCCATAATGTCCAGTGTGAACCTCTCAAGCTGAAAACAGGTCTTTGGTCTTGTTACATCATCTTTCACTTCCAAGACAAGCTTGGCTCCATCATCCTTGTAAATGACCTTCAAATAGTTGCAGATGATATTAGCTTACTCTGCACCAGACAAGGCTCACCCCCCGCAGCCTCCCCTTACAGGTCGTGCCGACCCCCCTGAAAATCATCCCCTGAAACATCTGCAGTTTCCTGACGTTTACTTTACTAGTGGGCCCAAAAGGAATGTTCTTGGTATAGGATCCTCAGTTCCAAGGACAGAGCAATGATAATTTCCCATAATCTGCTGCTTATACTCCTAGTGTAGCATGGTACCAGATTTATTGACGATGATGGCACATTACTGGCTCATATTTAACTTGCTTTCAACCATAATCTCCAGTTCTGAGCAGATCTGCCACTTGGCCCGTGAGTTCCCAGCCGTATTGATTCATGGTACTGTTATGCATCAGGAGCATAACACTGCACTTTGTGATCTACTTCGTGAGGCTTTTGATGGCCCAAGCCTTAAGTCTCTCAAGATCCCTGGGGATTTATGTTTTGTCGTATGTCATGTCAGCCACTCCCACTAATTTAGTGCAATTTGCAAATATATGTCATCATCCAAATCACTACATATTGAAAAATACAGACCCCAGAACCAGCGCTTGGCGTACTGCACTTGGTCAGCTGCCAGCTGGATGCTGAGCTATTGATAATAGTCCAGCTGATTTTCAACCCGTTAAGCAGCTTGTTCATCCAGCCCATACTTCCTCAAACCTGTAAATGTGAATGCAGCTGGTGGCATTATTCAAGACCTTAGTAACCTCAAAAGGTGATATACCCACTGCTCTGTCATCCGTACAGAGAGACATTCTGCCACAGAAGGCAATGAGATTGGGTAAGCACACTCTTGTTAAATTAAGTATTAAATTCTTGACCATGTATTTACAAACTTAAACTATGTGGAAACAAGCCACGACCCTTCCAGGGATGGAAATAAAGCTGACTAGTCTATCACTTTCAGAGTTTTGCCATACTTTTTTGCCGATGAGTATATGATTAGCCTTTTTCTATAATTTTTCCCTTATCTACTAGTGCACCTGTAGAAACTCTCCCTGTTAATCTTCATTAGCCCTAACTCTGCTGGGCTTTTGCCTTTCATTTTTCATCCTTAAATACCTGATTAATGCTTTCATACTCTTGTTGCTGGACCATGCTTCCACTTCTTACACATCCTTTTTCTGTGGTTTTGTTCATAAGTACCCTCTTGTTTAGTCAAGTGGGTTCTGGACAGAAAACTCTTGCTATTCCTGGAAAATAAGGTGATGTTTTCCTGAAGTGTTCAACAGCTCAGATTTTTAAATTTCCTTTTTAAAGTACTTTATTAAACACCTCTCCCAGGGATTCTAATTTAGCAAATTCTCTGAAAAGCCACAGTCCAGTCCACAGGCCTGATTTTACTGCTCAGCTTTCCAGCCTTCTCCAAATCCTGAACTCAGCCACCTCATGATCACTCAAGATCCACCAGACTCTTCCGTCTTTGTCGTCAAATAAGCCAAACAGAGCATTAGCCCTGTCTGCTAGGAATTTATCAGCTACACCTTCTAGGATCGTTCAACATCATCAGCCCAAAGTTTTGATGCCTTCTTAGCAGATGTCTGGACAGCTGAAAGCCTTTGTGAGGACAATGGGCAGGAGACCTCTACTTGTTTTCTGAAAGCGCTAACCACAGTACTACAGGGCACATAAAGCAGATGATGGAGAAAAACCACTAGCATGCATTTATCAAGGATAAATCTGCCTGATCAACACTATTAACCAACATGACAAAGTGACTAAATCTGTGAATGAGAAGGGAACAATCAAAGTTGCTAACCTTGACTACAGAAGTTTCAACATCCTATCTGATAGCACCCTTGAATCCCGGCCACTGTATTGGTACTTAACACATCCAGACTCTAAGTGGATGAAACACTGGCTGGATCACTTGGCTCAAAAGGCAGTAGTTATCAGTCCATATATACCTAGAGGGCAGCTACAAGTAGGGTTCCTCAACCAGAATGCATTCTCACCGAGATTTTGGAACATGTGAGCTGAGGGGTCTAGCTCAAGCACACAGCAGCCACGCAAAGCCACCTAGACAGGCTGGCAGAACAGGCCCAGAGGAACATTTCTCACGAAATTCAAACATGGTCAGATAGAAAGCTCTGTGCTTGGGACAGGCTAACCCCCTGCAGCAGTACAGGCACTGTATCAGAGGGTTTCTCTGATTAGCTGGGAGCAGCTCAGATGGGAAGGACCTGCAGCTTCCAAGGCCAACCAGGAGCGTGCACTGGTGACAAGGAAGGCAACAAACATGTAGGACTGCAGCAATGGGAGCATTGCAAGTAGACTGAGTGAGCTCTACTCTTCTTTACTCGATGCTTGTTGGATCACATCTGGGACAAGGCATCCAGTTTTGGGACAAGGGCAAGAATGATATGATAACTGGAGCAGGCTCTGCAAAGGGCAGCACTTTCCCCAACAGGATGGCTGAAGGAGCTGGGATTGTTTAGCCTAGAGGAAAGAAGGGTTTGGAAAACAGAAGCGCAATCTGATCCGAGAGCAGAAGCAACTGCAAAGACAGAGCCAGGCTCTCTGCTGAGCTGCATGGTAAAAGAACAAGTCACAAACCAAAGCAGAAAAGGTTTCAATTAGGTATCTTGAAAGCTTTCTCACTTAGGTTGCTCACAGAAGTCGTAGCATCTCCATCACTGTAAGTTTTCAAGATAAGACAATACCCTCAGTCTAAATTCAAATAAAAAGTCTAAAATCAGTTTTGATTCTGCTTTGAGTAAGACCTTGGAACAACCCACATGACTATGAACTAAAAGCATCTAGAAAGGCCTCTAACAACAAGAATATTCTCTAGTTCTAAGCATTTTTCTGCTTAAGTTCCTATGAAGACACAAGCTTTGGACAGCAACTTTCCTTCTTTATATACCACATCATTTTTTTCTTCCACTGGAGAATTCCAATTGATTTTATACCTTCAGGCTTTCACAATTCAGTAGGTTACAAAGTATCACCTTATGACACTTCATTAGGGCTCTAAACTTACAATGGCACAAAAAAAAAAAATCCAAATTCAATGAGGGAAGAAAAACACCTCTCCACAATAAGACACTTCAAGGTGTTTCTGTGACAAACTCAGAATTAATATCTATATTCACTGATAGAAGAAGGCATTTGAAGGTATTTCCGACCTTTTAAAAGTGCTTCTGTATTGAAATGTACAGAAATAAGTCAGTATGTTGCAACACAATATACCTGAGAACACAGACCACAGTATCTCCCCACCCTTAAGAAAAGAGGGAGCACTCTTTCAATTCCTGATCCTTTTTGACAAGAACAGAAAAGCTAATAAAAATACGGCGTTGACCACAGAAAAATGCTCAGAGATCTCTGCGGTAGACAGCATCTTCTGGTGGAAAGAACAAACAGCCTTTTCTGCATACGGCTGGAATAATGGATTTCAAAATAAAAATAAACAACTCACAAGGTATCTTGATTTGCAGACAGTCCATGAAACATCTGTTTTAGCGTGTCTACACTTCTGTCCCAAAGGGGCCAAGGCAGGAATGTTTCTGCCCTGTTACAAATGGAGGGATCTCCATGCAGTTATAACTCAGCAACACAAGGCTCAAAAACGCCAGCTGGCTCACTCCTCGCAGAGATGCAGATTGCTCTAGGACCCTGAATGTGCACAGCCCCACTGTCAAGCAGGCTGCAGTCAGAAAGAAGCTTTGCACTGCTAATGCCAACCAATTTTCCATGTGCCTTTTTTTCCCAAAAACTTCTACTTTGAAAAGTCATCTACTTATTTTCTTTAGTCAACATATGACACCAGAAAAGCAAAGCTGCTTTCGTAACCAATTATTATATGAGAAAAGTTACCACTGAAGTGGAAAACAGCAATATCCAAAAGAAATCCTCATAACAGAAGTGGCACCTCAGTGAGATAAATACAAAGGGAAAAACTCCCGAAATACTAAATGGTCCACTCCAAGAAAAAAAACTAAGTAAGCCCTTCCATGCTATTGGATTCTATCTCAACTAATTTCTAGCAAGCAAATTCACATGAAAAAAACCAAAGAAAACACATACATATCTTATGATACATAATTCAGGTACCACATTCACTTAGAACAAAGGTCCCGGACAAATAGTTTTAAAATTTATATATTTTTTCTCAGTGTACCTTAGAGGGTGGTTGATTTATCTAGAAAATGGTATTGCAAATAGTATGAAGTCAAATGCATTTATTTACAAGCTAGGGCCCTATTTATATAATATTTCTTTCATCCTACTACTTATATGTAAAGCTAAAAACTCTTGTGCTACTTTCTCCAGCTTGTGGCCTCTATCAGAACAGGAGGACTGCCCTCCTTCCATAGTTAGAACGTGCCATTTTTGCAAGTTCTCAGTATTTCAGCTTTCTAAAATACTTGGCTTCTCTTCACAGGAGAAGTTCATAAGAGATGTTGCGCTACTTTGTTGGCTTTTTCCTTTCCCTCAGACAAGGGCATTTCAAGTATTTTCACAGGACATATTACTTTCAAGGTTTCCACAGGGATCCAGCTCTCCCACTTAAGAGTCAAAGTACAGAAGATGTATCTGAGAGGAGGATTAAGGTGAGTGTTAAGTTATGGCAAACCTTCCCCATTCTATTCCAGCAGAATTAATCCAAAGATTGAAAGGAAAACTACACGTGAAGTATCAGCCTATTTTAATGTGTTCTCAACACAAATCTTCCTAAATATACTAAATAAATAAAATAGTTAGAGAAATCTAATCTAAAGTACAATGATTTGGGGACTCATCTATTTGATCAACTGTACTCACAAGACAGCAACTAAATAACCAGCAGACAGACATTTAAAGTTATTTCCTGGATCTGATTCTTTCCAACAGTTTTAGTTGTTGGTTTGGATGACAGAACAGGTATGCTTTTAAAATTTATAGATGCTATCAAGACATAGGTCAAATAACTTAGGTGAAAGCGTCCAGAATAAACAATTCTGTACCAATTTTTTTTTTTAACATTACACCAAAACATCAAAGCAGCACTAATAAAAAAAGCATCAACCAAATGAGATTTCAACATTTTAAAAAAAAAATCCATCAGGTACTATACAAAGAAGATAAAATCAAGGAAGCAGTACAACAGAGGAGAATGGGGTGCTCACAGTGAATTTAAAACTGCATTAGTCAATACTAAACTGTTGCCCAAAGAAACAGGCCCAATTTCTAGCAGGAGTGTTATCCTCCTAGGAGTGTTATCAGTGAGGTCTCTGGAAAGCAATTACAGTTCCTCAGTGCTAATAACAAATCACAACTGGAATCCCATACTCAGTTCAGGGAACCATGTTTTAAACTGGTGACAGAGAAAGCACCCAAGAGAGAACTGCAAGGACAATGGTTTTAGCAAATGTGCCTTATATAGAACAAAATGAAAAGAGGCTGCTTGGATGTTTGTCCCAAAAATGCTGCCATCTAAGAACAGAGCCCAATCACAACAGTCTCAATATTTGCTCCTTCAATACACCCAAGTGCTTTATGAAGAGGACAGCAATCAGTGATGTTCTTTGAACTTGCAGCTGAGCTTATTCGGACTAGAAAAGTTTTACCAATTAGAACACTAAACCAAAGGAGCAAGATACCCAAGGATGCTGTGGGGTCTCTTGCATTTGATGATTTGCAAGAACAAGACTGACAAGTAGCCCAAAGAGACTTGACTCTGCCCAGCATCTGGGGCAAAAGAACATCACTTGCATTTCTGTGGTCCAAAGTGACTTTGCAGTATTAAGTCCATGATCTCTTCAGAGTAAGTCTGTTCTTTAATTGAACAACTGCCCATGTTAGAAACAGAAATCATAATGGTTGAGGGTTGGAAGGGACCTCTGAAGGTCTGGTCCAACTACCCTGCTCAAATAGGACCAGCTATAGAACTCAGCCCTGGACTGTGTCCAAACTGCATCTCCATCCATGGATGGGGACTCCATGACCTTTCTGAATGACCTGTTCCAGTGCTTGGTCATTCTTTCAGTAAAAAAACATTTTTCTAACATTCAGATGGAGCCTCTTGTGTTTCAGTTTGTGCCCATTACATCTGGTCTTGTCACTGGGTGCCACTGAAGAGAGTCTGTCTCGTTTGCAGCCACCCTTCAGGTATTTAAACACATTGGTAAGCTGTGTTATTTTCTTCCATATTTTTCCACCTTCTACCAAATCTTTCTTCTGCTCCCTGCAACATTTTGACAACTATTCAGAGCTATAAACTCCTCACAGATCATATTTGCCTTGCTACTACTTACACTTCGAGATCTTGTCAAGCCTGTTCTTCAAGGCGCACACACCTTCAAGCTAAACGAAATATATTTAAATGAAGTCTGAAATTATGGCTTGATAAACAGCACTGCACATGTACCGTGTCTCAGATGTGACTCATCTCTACCAGGGGCTAATATATATGCATGCCAAGATCAAACAGAACAAAACAAATGCCATCAGGATTAAAAAGAAACACACATACACAGAGGTTTGTATTTACCAGGCAGCCCAAAGGAGTGTGAGCGCTACTGAAATGAAGTGAAATTCAAGCACACAGCACCACCCTCCAAGGCACATAACCATCAGCTGTACTTCAGGTTCAAATGAAGAACAATTTTTTTTTAAAAAACCAACAACAATCAAGGCAGTAACCAACAGAAATAAATCAGTGCTGGGAGGCAGCACTTCCCTAGATTTTGCTATTGCTTCAGCCCCTTGTTTTTTCAATTTGTTAAACTGCTGTCTGTGAAGTTTTGAGATGTAAACAATGGGCAGAGGACTATACTGCTTTAAATTAAGCCTGCACAAAGTCCAAGTAATTTCATTGGAAACATGGTTTATAAAAAGCTGTATTAGTTCCCAATATTATTGCTGGTAACAGTGCTCTTTTCTCTGGGTCACTGTGCATTTCTGTCTGCTTCCAAGTACAGAAGCAAACTCTCAGTTACCAGTCTGCTGTTTCAACACCCAAAACTCAGATGGAGAGATGGTTTGTAGTGATCCTTTCTACATAAGTTTCTCCTATGTATTACACTTTGCAACAAGCAAGCTATGACTGGTAAAAGCTTGCTTTATTCCGGGCTACTTAATAGCACTGAGTTCATATTTCCTCCAACATACGAGGAACACTTCTTGATAATACACATCAGATAATCCAGGAACGTGGGTTCAGCTTTCACCTGAAGCACTGCTGCTTTATTGCAAGCAATTAGGCTGGTTTCTACATACTCAAAATGCTTTAACCTACTGAAACTTCTAAATTCTCTGCTATCTCGGATTTTCACATCTCTACTGGCACAAAAATGTTCCATGCCCCTAGAGTTTTTTTCGGGAAAAACATTTAATGTCATTTTTCCTAAGGCTCTAATTGTCTCAATAATCCATTCTCATACATGAAACAAACAAAAAAAAATTAAAACAAAACCAAAAAAACCACCAACAAACAAACAAACAAACAAACCCAACAAAAAACCAAAACAAAACAAAAAAAACCTCACCAAAAAAAAACCCCAATCAAAAGATCCTGGGAGGGGGGATATTTTACTTTTAAAAAGAAACAGTTATCATTTTTCAGGAAAATATTGACTGTATTCAGAAAATCAACTGACATGTAAAGATTTCTGTGGAATGAGATTAAGGGTCCTTTATTCTAAGGGTGCAACTCCTTAACATCTTGGACCAGAAGTACAAGAAATTAATAAAATTTGAGTTTCCTTCAAAGTTACATAAAAAAATAAAAGCAGCAATCCCTCTTGGCATGTGTGTCATTTAAGACTAGAAAAAGAGGACAGTCAAAACAGATGTCACTAGTAAAAGCTGTAGCATAAATGTCTTTTTCAAATTGCATACACATACACAAGAACAAACAACATTCCAGCCTCATTCACCTTTAAATTAAGATTCAGAATACCTAAAGGTTGCTATGAAAGCATCTGTTAATTTTTTTTTGAGCCTTTTTTTTTTTTTTTTTTTGAGGAGAAGAAGGGGTAAGACAATCTCTCATTTATTTAAGCAGCTATTCTGAGAAAACTGATTATCTCTCCACGGGAATGTTAATTCTTCTATCTTTTCATTCAGCAACTGAACAACAAGTCACACATAGCTGTAATACATATCAAGACTGAGGCAAGCACTCAAAAAAAAAAAAAGAAACAGAAACATTTTTGGATGCTTTTTGCACAACTTTCTTTATATGGCAATAGATTAAAAAGGGACAGAAGTGTTTGTACTATTAGCCTCTTTAACTAGATCACAGCACAAGTGCACAGCAAACATACAGGAGCTTTGTCAGAGTACAACAGAAGTAGAACACCACTAGAAATCTGTGCTTTAGCTTGAAAAAGAGCAAAATCTACCCTGAAGTGCACATGCAGGCTCTGAAACCCTACCTCACTATCACAGGCAAGCGTGGTAACTGCAAATTATAAAAGTTCTTGCCAAAGGTCTTTCGTGATGACCAGGCGGGTTTGCAAAGACACCTGCAACCAATACATCAATTCGTGTGCATAGTGCTGCTGGTTTTCTTCTTTTCCTCTCCCTAGGAGATATTACTCATGGCACGTTATACAGGTAATGTAACTATACAGTTAACCAGAAAATAAAATTAAGTCTACAGAAGAATTAGCATAAAAATCATTATGCGCTTCTGTTATCTTCCAGATGGCTAATTATCATACAATAGATTACAATATGACAAGAAAAGGCATATACCAGAGGTTAGAATTGTGAAATTTAGCTGCAATTTCTGTGTTTATCAGAAGGCAGGCAGGAGACAAGGGATTGAAACCCTCATTTTCATTTCAGTGCCCAGCAACATTCCTCTGTTCTGAGCTTGTGCTCTGCCCTCTCTCGCTCTTGGAAAGGACAGAATATAGTCCCAGTTTGTACAAAGGAAAAGGCTCTCCAGCATTGCTTCTCTTTAAAGGTCTTTCCAAATCTAAATGATTCTGTGATTCAGTAACTGGGTGTCTATAAAGAAAACATATCCCTGTGGATTCCAGGTCTCCCAGGCAAGCACCTCAGACTTTTCAGAGCGTATCGAACCAGCACTGTCCATGGAGACTGTTCATCTGTGCAGAGCATAAACTCTAGAACTTCCCAATAACTCCAGACGTGTGTAATTTCTGCATAAAGTCAGCTTAGGCTCTGCTGTCCCACTTTCCTTGCTAATGTCTCATTTCAGCATCAACAATGGGGGCAGAGCAGGAATGCAAGTGAAGTAAGACTCACACAGAGTCCGAACAACCCCAGGTTGTGTAAGATCTGCTCCCTCTTTCCTTTGCATTCTGCCTGCCCTCATCCCACTTGTGGCAACAAACACTAAATCCTCAAAGTCTGTGAGATAAGAATCTGAGTCTCAGCTACCTTTAGCCACCTAAATAAGAACAAAGAACTGGGCTCCTGCTGAATTATTTCGGGGAAAGGAACACCCAGGATGAAGCAGGAGCCCTGCAGACATCCAATACACAAATACTTTTTCACACAGACACAATCTGCCAGGATTTCTTTTTAAAGTGGAAAAGAACATCTCTGTTAGCTAGACGTCTCCTTGGGCAAACCAGGAACAAATTCCTCATTTTTCCCCACTAACAAAATTAATGGACCTAAAGATCTTCCAGGTGTAAAAGTGACTTGGGGAAAAATGAGTACAACTAATACTCTTGTTCAACCGAAAAAAACCCAACATGCTAAGCAACTGGAGTAGGAAAAAGAGGCAGGAGGATCACAGCAGCACCTTAGCTCAGGTAAACTAAAGCAGACAGAGCTGGGCTGACCTTGGTGTTCAGACTGAATTGTTCCAGGAGCTAAGCTTCAACAATGAGCATCTGAATTCATTAGCAAGGCTCAAAAATTATACAGGCTGCAACACTGGAAAGGCAAAACTGCTGAAGACACAGGAACTAGGGCTAACATAAAACACATTACTATAAGTTTTTTAATACTCAAATGTAAGGGATGAGCTCAGGTGAAAACCACCTACTTTTATCAGCAATGCAATCTTGAAAAACATTTCTGGTGCATGATGGACCAGTCCAGGTCTATTTTCTTTTAAAAAACAGCTTCTTAAATGGAAGACAGCAAATCTGAGGGGCATCTAGGACTGCTAGATTTGCACTGACCATCTGCTTTCTCAAATCCCCACCCTGCGAACCACACTTAGAAAGAAGCAAGTATAGAGAAGGCAGAGACAAAAAACACAGAGAAGGCAGAGACAAAAAAGGCAGTCTGAAAGCCTGACACCTGCTTCAAAGCATCATATTTTCTGTATAGAAAAACAGATCTACACCAAATCTGAAATATGAAAGACTAATTCATCATAACTGGCTGCATATCATCTGCCAAGAGTATCTACCAGATCAGTGTTTGTTCTGGACAGGTGAAAGCCCCACTGAGATACTACTGTTTGCACTGCCTACTTGTCTCCTGACAAGGGTGGAGCACTGGAATAAGCAGGTCCCAGCTTGCTGGCACTACAACAAACTGAGAAATACTCATCTTACTCTGGTTCTGTCCAAAAAACTGTAGTTGTGCCTTCCTGAGTTTCGAGTACAGTGTTGTGGAGTCAAATGGCTCCCTGGGACAAAGATCTAGAATGAAATAGGACCTGAAACGTGGCTTCAAGGATGGAAATGCAAGGAAATATAGGCTATGTACATGGTGCTAGACAAAAAGAATATAATCTCAGTATGCCCGAAGTGTACATCATAAAAAAATAGATCCATGCAGGTAAAAATACCCAGCTACAAATTACTACACTTCACTGACATTACCAGTGACATACTTTCAGCACAAGCCCCTATTTAAATAAGTACCAAGACAGCTCACATTTAGTACCAAGACTGATAGGATGTCACCATATCAACTTGCTTAGAGCCTTTAATTAAGGGGACACACTACAACTTTTCCTTAAGTGCTTTTCTCCCCCCTCACCCCCGCCTCCCACCTTTTTACATTACACCCATAGGGAAAATAAAATCATCATGCAACAGTTAAACATCCTTCCAGTGTCACAGGCAGCTATCTTACATTTTTCAGAATGAATGAACACTGGCCTTATACTCATTTCTAAGGCTCATTTACAATACAGCTGGATCAGTTCTTTCCTAGTTCATTTGCTTTCAATAGGGGCTTCATTCTCAATTCAAATGACAAATCGCTCCAGCAACCACACATACACATGGCTTCCTCAAGCCTGGCATTTTTTAGGTTTAATTAAGCCTTTTAAATGACTGTTGTTTAAATTACTATGCAGCAATATATACATGTTAATTACTTTGGAAGACCTGTGCAAAGTAGAAAAGCATTCAACTTTAATACATAAATATTGTGGCCAAGGATGTTTCAGCTACTGAATAGAGTTCACGTTGTTGATTCGTTTCATCTTTCATGCATTTTTCTGGCAAAAAGCTTCTAATAACATGAACTAAAAGCACATAGTCCCTTAAACATCAGGAATAATACCAACTCAGTTGACCTGAATCTGTTCCCATCAACTTCCTTTATCTGAAAATTGGCACTCATGCTAAATGGACAACATAAATAATAGAATTCAATGATTGGTGTTTTCTGGATAAGCTCCTCTACTTTTCCAAATTACTCTAGGAGAGCCGTATTTTTAAAATAATGATCTTTTTTAGATATTGCACCCTATAAATACTTCTTTCTTGCTCATTTTGGGCAGCCAGAATTCTTAATTTCAGAAGAAAGATGACACAGTCATCTCAGTTTCTCAACAAAATAACATCATAATCTGTACTTTATCTTCGCTAGACTTTTAAATTGTACAAAGTGCTTGTAAAACATTTACTACTATAAATTACTAATAACATTGAGTGCAGGAGGGAGGAACTAAGAAGAATTAGGATTGGAGCATGTTAAGAGATGTGCACCTTGCCTACACTTGTTATTAGCAAAGTGCATACACACATTCAGTGTGCTTAGTCAGGGAGCAAGAGCCCTGCCCCATTCTGTGACACTGCAGACATGCAGGGGTGATGACTATCAACAAAGAGGGCTTGTGATCTGGGGCGGTTCAAGGTGTGCACATGACACAGCCAGCAACAAAGTCACATTCTTACTGCCTTTGCCCTTCCTCTCACTTTTACTGCTCTTTTATTCATGTGACATTTTAAATTAACACAAGGTTCTCAACCTCTACACCACACCTTCCACAGCAGAGGCTTCAGTCTCATTAGTTTCCAGAAACCTTATGTTAACCCTGATTTTAAAAACTATGTCAGCCTAAAAATTTCAAGGAAAAAAAAAATCCAACACAAGAAAATTCAAGTATGACAGTTCAACCTAATTTATACATAGAAAAGATCCTTTGGCTCTCTACAACAGGAACTCTGCAATAACCAGAAATCATTTGACTACTTCTTGACCACAGAAGATGATTATCCTAATGACAACAGACAAGTTTTCCCCTATTCTATCAATGGATCATTTTCTTCAGAAACAGAATAGAAATAGAAATCTGACTTCACCCACAAACCTCTTCTTTCTTCCTCCACTTCTCTCCTCAAACTAAACAAGCACATTCTCAATGCTGGAAGAACAAAGGAAACAGATTTTTTTTTATTTTCTTGATAAACTCATTATTTATCTTCCCAAGTTCAGGTTTGCTTTTGCATCAAGATGGCAGCTTTCCCAACACTGTGCCAAGTACTGGTGCCAGTTAATTTATCTACTGATTTATAAGCTTTTATCGCTCTGTAGATCTTTGGGTCCCAGAGCTGTACTTTGAGTTTCCTTTGCCCAAAGCAAGCACAGAGTGAATCAACATACAATTAAGATGGGAAGCCAGGAAACAATCATCAAAAATTCATGTGAAGTGCACAACAGCTTCAGGAAGCAAAATCCAAAAATTGTTAAGTGTCATGGGTTTGGTTTGTCACCACAGCCCATCCCCAGATGAGTCACAGTTACTCAAAACAAAGATCATTAGATAGTCACAAAGCATATGTAATGAAGTTTTCTTGAACAACCAGGTACACTTTAGAGCAAAACCACCAAGTTACTGCATTCTATGAGCATAAGATCACTGAGCAATGCAGTAGATTTCATTCAAATATACCAAGTGTTTATGTATTTAAAAAAAAACCCATCCCTTTCTCAACTCACATCATCTCATATTTGCACCTATTTCTATGCAAGTTAGCAAACACTTTCAAATTATTTAAGCTGGGAAAAACCCCATACCTGACAATCTCAGGTCGATTTTCTTTCTTAAAAGTGTGCAGCAAACTGAAAACATGTTATTTTTGTCAAAACTGTTATGTGAGCATGCAAATTCAGCATGTTAAAAAGAAGAATGATTATGCTAAGTTGCACGGTTTGTTACAGTCTTTCTTCCTGTTATAAACAAATGATGATAAATTACACAGGCTTGCAATAGTTAATGCAATTTCTCCTTTAACACAAAAATACAAGAGTTCGTCATTGTTTAGAAAAATGCACTTTCAATGGATTGCTATAAGCTCTTCAGTTTCTAACTTCAGTATTTTGCCAATAATCTTTTCATGTGTTAATGCTTAACATTCCATTTAACTAAATCCAAGTATCACTTAGTTTATAAAAACCAGTTTAACCCATCTTTTGACTGTTATTTTTCTATTGAGCTACAAGACATTGTCTTATTCACTAGAAGGCCTAAGCAGAACCATTTGTCAAATCTTTTTCCCCAGATTAAACAAACTCTGCCCAGTGAAGTACCAAACTCCAGAGCATCATAAAGGTCTTTACCACTTGACTGTCTGAAGAATACTTTAGTTGCCAAGTCTCCACAGAACACAGTTTACAGCGTTTCTCCTTACCTAATCAAAACAAATACAATAGTCTTACTTCGCTTATTGTCTAAAACTACATTAGCACTTTAAGGTTGGCAACATCATTCTCCTGCCTTTATTAAGAGACACTTTTACAGATGACAGCCACCAGGTATGCCTTCCAAAAAAATGAGATTTTCTCTCCACTGGTTTACTTTTTGAAGGAGACAGACTCCTCAAAACCAAAATTCCAGATAAAGTTAAGACACGAGCGGTAAAGACTTCTTCAACACACCGTCCTCAAGTACCAAAAACCACACTTCATATAAACAAGTTCTAGCTTTGAAACATTTCTAACAAAAGACGAAGTTCAAGACAAAACATCAAGAGAAAAGAGTAGGCTCCTGCAGATGTAAGATAATTACTGCTTGACTAACTCATGACCCACAGCACTTATGCAAGTGCACATGCTGTCCGCTAGGCTGGAAAACAATACGCTATGAGCCTGGCACACCAGAACAGAGCATGGCAGGCTCAGAGAATGAGACAAAGTGCACAGAAATGGCTTGAGAAAGACAATCACTGGGGGAGATAGGGTATTTCTGTTAAAGGCACAGTAAGACAAAAATTCAGCTACAGCACCAACCACGTTCGTGTACAATCTTTGATACATTGGCCAACGCAGCTGAATCAGATGGGAAAGGATTATCACAGTAAAACAGATGCCCTTGGAGTCTGCAGCATGAACTTTGGAGAAAGCTGCAGCAATCACTGAGCAGATTCTTACATGTTCACTCTTCTCAGAAGAGTCTTTTAAATACTGATCAGGAGCATGTGGGGACAAAAACAAACTAGAGATGACACTAAGAAAACTACGAATCTAGCTGTTAGGAGTGAAAACAATTTAACAGAAGTCTGACAATTTACAAGCACACACCTATTTCATTGTGACCGGCAAAATTGCAAAGAAGGTATATTAGAGCATTTTAGACAATGCACAAGATATCAGCGTTGCATTTAAACTTAGCCTGTTTTATTTACACTGACAATGAACTAGCAATTTGTGTGTTTAAACAAGTCATAAACTCATATAAGAAAAGAAGTCTAAAAGGCAATATGTTCAAAGTTTCAAGTTCTATTATGATAGATTTTTAACACACAAATTGGTTTTCTCCTCCTCTCAGAATCAGCACACACGTTTAACAAAAGTCTCAAAAGAAATCAGAGTACTTAACTTCACAAATTTGAAACTGCCTCCCCAACCTCACTCTTCCACCCTGTTAATCTAAAGTACTCGGGCTGGGGGAACTTCAAAATAAATTTTATCCAGCAATTTGAAAAGTTTTCAAATTGAAAAGGAAAAAAACCCAAATGTTTGTTTTTCAGTGATTTCAAGTGTGTAACAAGTCACTAATACATAATTGGAATACCTATAATCTGCCTAGATTAGCTGCAGCACAGACAGATTTGTATTTTAGCAAATTATCAGCTTTGTCTATGCTTTATCACTGTCCTTAACCAAATTCTTCACTGCCAGTTTCATGCAAAAAGATGTGTTTCTAATTTAGGCTTTTGGGTGTTCCACAAGGAAAGGTCATACCTTCTACCCTACAAGGTTATCACAAGACGGCCACCTCAATTCAATAAAGAATGTCAAAGCAAAAGGAACTTTGTACTGTAACACTGCAATACCTTTAGTCAGCTTCCAGTATTTGTGTAAGGTGAAATTCTGCTTCTAGAACAAAGTCCAGATACAAAGGCACTACAGCTAAACTTGTTTCCTCAGTCTCACATAATCAAGGGGCTTTGCACGTACAGACTATGTCTTAAGTTTCCAGATTTTAAGAATCCAATTTCTCTCCCCAGCAGCATTTCAGATCCTGTTTTGGCCAGTCTAAAACTCAAAAATTTGCTCCCAAAAAACAACGGTATCAGTTTACAGAGGCTTTCCAGACAGAAATTTCTACAGAGGAATATTGTGGATGCAGAAAGAGCAATCCAGAGCCATACCAAGAAGCCTGACGGGGCAATCTTGCTGCAGCTGTTGAATAGATTGGTACTCTACAAAGCCCACACTCTCCCAAGACTCTGCTAGAGATCACCATCTCCTCCACAACGCCACACTTTTATCTCAGTCCCTGCAGCTCAGTGTGTCTCATGGTTTAAACTCATATCTGTTTATTCAGCAGACCCTTCTGTCAGTTTAGTCACAGAGCGAGACAGCTAAAGGCAATAATATCTTAGGCAATCTCCGGTAATCTTTTCTGCAGCAGTTTATCAGAGCCTCAAGTCTCCTGTCCAGATGGGGATAACAGACACTGTCACCTTACTACCCAGACAGTATAACACCTCCAAAGATGCTTTGGGAGTATCACAAGAGGAACAGCAAATGTCTGCACCTTAAAATAAATAAATATTAATTTTTTGAAACCCCAATAATAAATCGGAAACCTACACCCACAAATACTAAAACCAACACTTCTCAGCTCTGGTTGGCATCATACTTGAAGTTTCTCAGGCCACGAACAAGTTGATCTCCCTCACCCCAAAGCTGCTGCACAACATCCCCAACTGTAAATGGATGCAGGCATACATGTATACAAAGAAGCACCAGATGGCCTGGGAACTCTGTTTTCTTTAGCATTTTGAAAACAGGATTTATCCCATAAGCCATCAAAAAGAACACAAGTAGCTAGTCATAAGAAACAAAAATCCTGAAGCAAAACTTTGTTGCTGTGGTTTTCCCCTCAAAAAAAAAAAAAAAAAAAAGTATGTTTATTCAAATGTTTAAAATAGTTGTCATTCTAGTTGAAACCTGTCTTTATAATGTAACTTGTGTATTTGGAGCTAAAGGCATATTTTCCACTGGAACATTTTCAGCATGATTCAGAGCTATCCATTTGTTCTTTCAAGACAAATAATCTTCCACCTGCTTCTTAAAAAACATTGATTTAGATCATGCTCTTAAACAAAGCTTCCTTCTATAAATACAGTAATTTAATAGTTAAACCTTAAAAGGATAATTTGGAAAATTAAACATGAAGTCAAATTCATCCATAATTTACTTTCCAAGTGAGAGACGAAACTAAAAATAATTAAGGTATTAGGAATGGAAAGATAAAAGATTTTAATTGACATTTATTCACAATCAAGAATTACTGAATTTGTAGCAGCAGCAAGACCCATTTCTGGAATAAGTACAAATAAAGATTTACAATTAAACTCAGCCCATTTGAATTTTGTGGATCCCTGATAGACTAGGAATCCAGGCTCTGCTCAATCTAGCAGTCCTTCTCCCTGAACAGCAGTTTCCTTTCACCTCTCCTGCATCCAGCCTTAAAGGGAAAAAGGATGCACTCCAACACAGGATATCCAGATCAAGTAATAACCCTAAGACCACCTTTTCAGCCCTGGTTCCATTTGAAATTCCACAGGTGAATTTCAAATCACAAAGGTGACCTTCTCTAAAATTCCTAGTGTCTTTCTAAATCCAGTATCAGCTTTGTTATTCTTATTAACTCTGGCTCCCTGTTAGATTCTGAAAATAAAAACCAGAGACAGCCGGGTCCAGTCAGCAATGAATTAAATAACAGCAGCATAAATTACACCACTCATCATGATCTCAAGAAAATTGTCTCATAAAACAAGTCTAACTTCTTCCTCCATAAGACTACACTTTTATTTGATTGCAGCAATAAGAAACCTTAGATAAATTTCTGCAAGATCTCTTACTTTGGAGCCGATAAGCTCTTGCAGACCTAGCTTGAGCTATTTGCCATGATTTCTGTCACTGAACAACACAGCTGCAGCAACTGAGCATTTATTTCTTCTCCACTTGACACTAATCTGTCTTTGGTGGGGCAGACCAGAAGCACTCACGTGACCAAGCTATGAGAGCAGCGAGTACATTAATCAATCCATTCCTAAAGTGATTATTTATAGCCTCAAGGTCCAACTCAACAACACAGGCTGTTGCAGAACTTCCACCTTAAGGAGCTCATGGGCCCTCTGTCAGGCTTTTGCCTACTGCTTGGTCCCTTACTTATGCCACACTTTTAACAAATTTCTGACATTCAGTGCTGCAAACATTTTTGTTTTTTTTTTTTTTAATTTTTAAACAATGAAACATCCCTGGATATGATCCCTGACCTGGCTTTCAGCACAGCCCCACAAACAGCTGAAAGGGCAGGTATCTGTCTAGAGCACCAGGATGGGACGAGAAGCCAAGAAATCTTTAAGCTTAAACTGACCACAAAACACTCAAACTCTCAGAACACAGCTGAGGAGTCTGACAGAAGCAAGCATAAGCATTCCTAAAATAGATGTGTGTAGTTCACAAGAGGCAGATTTTTAAAAAAAATTAATCACGAAGGGAAAGGAGGAAAGCAGCCAGCAAGAAGCACTGTCAGGGCAACCCTGAAGTGTTCTGCTCACAGTCACTCACCATTTTTCCCTGGGAGGGAACTAATAAAATTACTCCTGCTGAACAAAACTGGCACAGTAGCAGGAGATGATGGGTCTTGCTGGTTGTACAAACTGATTTGCAAATCTTGGGGATGCAGAACTGCATCAGCACACTGCGGCTGAACTCAGTGAAATCCCAGGTCAAACACAGAGGAACGTGAGTTTCACTCGCACTCCCCAGGTCACAGACAGTGCCCTGGCTTTCAGCAGCACTGCACGAACCTTGGTGTAACAACAGAAGAACAATGGACCATGAGCTCTCAGTGTAATGTTACAGCCAAGAAAACAAACAGGGGAACATTAGCTAAGAAGCAATGCCATTTCAAAACATTCAGCAAACAATTACAACAACATTGCTGTGTTCAGGTCAAATGTCTGCACATTATTCACAAAGTCAGGAAAAAGATACAAACAATATTTTTGAGCCTGAAAAGCATCTCTAAAAAATTTTTGGTTTTATCTACTTAGACATAGACAAGACCAAGATATGCCTTGCATATGAATTTCACATACCTTCATGTGGAGAATATTTTTCCCCACAGTTCCATGACTTTTTGTTGCCTGACTGCTCAAGTACCAAGACAGGAGATAACAGGAATCATAAAAATAACAAATACAATAAAAGACCAATTATTATGCTGACAAGTCCACATGCCACCTGAATAAGTAACTGCATCTCATTAAAGGCCTTAAAGGCAGATAAACTACTGAGATCCAAGGAGAGCAGTGATGATAAAAAAGCGACAGGCTTAAAACGTGTTCTTGGAAGAAGTTCTAGAGACTGATCAGGGAAGGTGAACAGATTAAGCGTTCACAATGACCCTTTCTGACCTGAAACAAATCTACAGTTCAGAACCCATTTATTTACAAGCCATCCATATGACTCTCTCCAATTTAAAGAGCGATAGAAGAAATTATGTCCAGGAGAATAGTCAGTTGATTTCCATTTAACATCATCCTAACAGCCTTAGCAAAAGATGTTAAAAAGAGGAAAAAATGGGAACAGAGACAGCTAGCCACTAACCCAAGTAAATTTTCCTAGTTAGCAAATTCAGTAGCTCTGTCGGAACTGGCGGTGAAGCAGCCAGGTGTTTTTGGCGTGGAGTTAAAAGCAGGTAACAATAATCAGTGATTTTTTTGCACATATTTAATTCTAATAATTCTCTTTGAAAAACAACTGCTTGAAAAACAAAAAAATTCTATTAGTATGTGTAAGTTTGTATTCATTTTGTCAGGCCTTATGAAAACTGTTTCACTCCCTATTCCAGCACAAAAGGAAAATGTGAATCATAAATGCTGGCTACCTCAAACATCAATTCAATTTCTTACTGCCACCAGGAACCACCAGCCTCACAATGGATTTTGAGATACAAAAGCCACTTTAAGTAACACCATAAATTCATTTAGATCTGACACCAAAGCTGCAGGCCTGTCTGTGGTGTTATTTCTGCATTTATAACCTATTCTTTAGCAATAAAACCACCCAACGTTTATTAGTACTGCAGGTTACATCCATGTACAAGACAGAAACAGAAGTATACTCCAGAGCGTGTATTTTCATTGCAGAACCACAGAGTCATTAAGGTTGGAAAAGACCTCTAAGACCAAGTCCAAACACTAACCTAACACTGCCAGGTCCACTCCTCAAACATGTATCTAAGCACCACATCTACACATTTTTTGGAACACTTCCTGGGATGGTGATTCCACCACCGTTTCAACGCTTGACAACCCTTTCAGTGAAAAAATTTTTCCTAACGTCAAACCTAAACCTCTCCTGGCACAACTTGAGGCCATTTCATCTTGTCCTATCTCTTGGAAGAAGAGACCAACTCCCAGCAGTCTACACCCTCCTTTCAGGCAATTATAGGGAGCAGTGAGGTGCCCCTGAATCTCCTGGAACACCAGCCTCACACCAAGCCTCCCACTCCCTGGTTCGCCTCTCAGGGAGCTTCCACACCATCTGTGCAGAGGCAGAGATTGCCCAAGTCTGGCATTTCACAGAAGACACTTTCCAAGGAAAGCAGACGACAGTCTCGGAAGTAGAGGAAGTGGTCACATCTTGTCCCTCTGGAACTGCACTGAATTCATGTTTTGCTTTCAGAGACATTTTCTCTGCACCACAAACCGGAGTTGGATCGCACAGGGTCAGTCAACTCTCTGCTGTTTGTTTCCAGTGAGCACTTTCACATCATGCACAAGACAACAGAGACAAAAGAACTTCATCCCCCCCACCTGTATCAGTTCTGCAATGCAGATTACACCACTTAAGAAACCAGTAAAAAAAAAAAAAAAAGAGTAGTTTTCAAGGACTCAAAAGAAAAACTGGGAGAAAAGCATCCTTCCCATACACAGGGTCTGGAATCTATTCCAAAACTCGTGCAAGGAAAGCAGGCAGTGCTGCTCAGAGAGCTGCTGTCTGTAGGGAGAGCTCCTCAGGCCTGAGGCTTTTCACAGGATCTATATTTGCTGGCTCCCACAAGTCATTTAATGCTGCCCTAGTCTTGACAGCCTTATCTTGTAAATGAGGTTAGTGCATAAGCAATAAAGAGGAATTCATATTCTTTAAATGTTTCCCTATCTCCTTCACAGCCTAACCAGTTGTTTGCCCTGTAGCTTGCAAGAAACAGCTTTTCCAAACAAAATCTTACTGAAGATTTTGGTATTATGTAAAAGCTCTATCTGCCTTAAATTAAGAGGCAACTTCTGATTTCAGTAAACAGCAAGGTACCTTACTAAATGCAAAAGAAACACAGCTCATTTTGAGGGCTATCCTTCAAGCCAGACTCACACTGCAGCTTGTTCACTCTCCTGAAAACAGCTCCTGAAAGTCACAGCAAGCTCACACAGGGGTGTCACATAGAAGTTCTTCAGACTATTTTCTCTTCCTAGAAAGCTTCCAGCAATCAGCTTACTGAAACAGCTGGGAAAGTTCTCCCCTCCTGACACTACACAAATGCTGAGAAACTGGCAGCTTTTACAGGGAAAAATCTGTTTTCTGAAATGAAATTTTGATAAATAGTATTTTCTATTTACAAAAGCGCACATCTTTCTGTTTTGTTTGACAATTTCTCAAGATTCTGATCATACTGGAAATGCTATAAGATGATCTGTTTTGCTCTGTCACAGTGAGATGAAATTCTTCAAGAAGAAACCATTCTATCAGTAGCTAATACAGTAACATGCAGGGGGATGAAGTCACGTCCCCTTTCCTGACCATAACAATGTTGTTAAAGCAAAACGTTTCCTGAAACAGATGAACTTTTTTTTTTTTTTTCCCACAAAATACATTTTATGATTCTATCATAGACCAAAATATGTTGGGTGTTTAATGTGAAAATACATCAAAATCCAAGCACATGAACTGTAAAATGAGAATATCTGCTGGCAAATTTCAACAGCAGCAAACAAAACCCACTTGTTTTTGTTTCACAGTGCTGAATTTTTCTATTCCCACTCCCTTCTGAGAAATGCAGTCATCAATTTAGTTCTACTTTTTTGCTAATATACAGACAAATGCTCCAACTCCTTCCTCATTTTTTCCATCGTTAAAGTAAACATCTTTATTTTCCAAAGCCAGAAATGACAGGTCAGAAAAGTTTTAGGATAGGATAAATTTATAATGCATATAGTGCATTAACATGCTACACAGGAAAAAAAAAAAATTTAAGCAATATCAAGAAAAGAGGGGACAGCTCAGAGAATCTAAGGGAAAACATGAAGGCAGGGGGTAAATAACCTCATCTTGTTTCCCATTGTAAATTTAAGAGTACTTTATAAAATATTTGTTGTCAAGGTTGTTTCCTCATGGACTGACCTCCCAAAATACATTACACACCTTTCATGAACTAAACCACATCAATGAAAACAAAAATTCCTCTCCAAGTGCCTACTGTTTGCAACACTTTGAGTTTTGATGCCTCAAAGGCTCACTGATTTTCACACCTAAAACCAGGGGTTTTAATTCTGTAAGTTTTGCAACAGTTCACTGAACAGAGAAAAGCCAACTGTGAAATATCACTGTATGAGAGGAAGGGAATGAAGGGAGACAGGGCACACATACAGCCTGATAACAGCTTAAGCAATCAGCTTAAAGGAGAAAAGGAAAAGTGCTACAGTCAACATTTCATGGCTTCACTGGCCTCTGTAAGAGGAATCAGCGATCTCTGCTGTCTTACTAAGCAAGTTCCCCCATTAAAGAGAAAACCCATCAAAATTAACACCTTCTAATTAGCTGGAAGCCAAGAACAAAACTCCAGCACGCTGCTGAGAGCTGCGTGCAGAATTAATTGTGCCAGAGAGACACTGGGCACACATGGAGCCACCCTGCAGCTGGGTGTCCCCAGCTCCCAACCTGGCCCTGGCACAGGACACTGGCAGGCAGGCTTGAGACTGGGGGAGCAGGGCTGGAAATGCTCCTCCTCAGAGCAAGGGAATGCCAGCCACAAAGAAGAACAAATCCTGCCAGCTCTCTTCAGGGCTGAACAGCAGGAAAAGAAACTAAATCAAACCCGGAAACAGGGCAAGAGGGAGGAAAAGACAAGAAGCGCAACAAAGTGATATTGTTACAGTGTCAAACCAGCTCTTGCCTACACAGAGCCACAGCAGGATGGCTGAATTCACATCGATTTACATCCAAAGACCAAAGCATGAGAGAAAAGTGGACACTGCCCACTGGACTTTTTACACTTGCAGGGTGCTGTCCTTCCCAGCCATACGACCTACTTTGAAGAATACCACCACTCTTCACTTATTTGCTTAATTCAAAGAGATAACAGGCTCATCATTCATCATCTCTCAAAGCAAAGCACTCATGGGAGGTTCATTATTCGGGAAGAATTTCTACTCAGTAAGTAGCTTCAATATAAAACCTCCATACTGAGCATCAGCATCTCTGCTGAATAGTGATCTTTGTTACAGCACAGTGATTGCACAGAGTTCTGGTGTGTTCAGACATCCTTACAAAAATGGAAGGTCTTGAGTTTGGTCTTTTTACATAAATGTAAGCTCCAAATTTAAAATCATGCTATTATCACACATCCAGGAGCCACTAACAAGGTATGACAGACATTTATTTAAATGACAGAAAGCAGCCCTGACCAATTCTGGATGGAAACAAGGGAAAAGAAGGAAAAATTTCAGACTGCTTCTTTCCTCAGAAAATTTGGAAAATATTCACTTGCATGGTTAAAGCAGGCAATGTTTGGACCTCATTCCAACAAGAGAGATGTGATGTAGTCAGCCTGTTTATATTATTTATCAAAATTAAAGTGAGAATTTGTTCACAACCTGAGATTATTGTAAAGCTTAACAAAGACAACTGAAATTGTTTATCATCCAATACATAACTTACAAGACCTCACATAGTGAAATGCATACAATAAGAAATTTTAAACTTAAAAATGGGAAGCAGTATCCTTGGTTAGTCTCAGTTTGGGCCAAAAAATAAACAGCTGTTTTCCCAGACAAGACTGCTAAGCTACAAAAATCCTCTCAAGTCCACATTATATATATATATATATGTATATATATATACCAATGAAAATAATACATACAATCAATTACTAGTACTACAAAGAACTACTGTGAAAAGCATTATTTTGAAGCAGCCACAAAGGAATTAATCCTTGGATAAGTTATCCTTCAAAACAATGTTGCAGTCTACAATAATTTAATTACAGGTCACAACCCCTAAGTGGTAACACTGTGCTTTTCTAACCATATATTTGATATTACTATATTATATAAATTGAAGTTCTTCAAAAGAAAGAACCAACATTCTCCATGTATTTGTGTAGAGTTATTTGTTGTATTTCACATGCATTAAATGGGCTCTTCTATTAGGATTTCCAGTCAATTTACAATACAAACTGTACCACATGTATCAAAATAATGAAATACAGAATAAAGTCAATGTGTTTGTCAGAACACTTAAAGAAAAAAAAAAGAAAAAAAAAAGACAACATTTGGTATTTGTTTGGATAAACTATCTGTGGTTCCATAACAACAAGGAAGAGAAACAATCTGAATCTGTACAGATCAAAAACAAACAGCCAGCATAAATTAACTCTTAATATTTTTCATGCTTCATAGCTGGAGTCTGAGTCTGGAACTTCAACAAATATTTCAAAATAATCTCATCACAATATAGCTAATGGTCCAGGACACATTTAAATTCATGCATAGAAATAAATGGAGATAGTAAGTCAAATGAAGAGCAGATGGTCACTCTAAACACTTCATTACCCTCCAACCCTTTTATTTCTAATGCAGAAAGAATAAAAGAACACTTACCATAGTCTGCATTGGAAAACAAGTACTAAAAAACCCCTATGTGTTTCTCAAGTATTTAAAATACTAACCATGGCAGATGTACAGAAACACTGTACATACTGTTAGCAGCTGTAGAGATCATCCTTCTAGCAAAAATAAATTATTTGTACTTATCCTTACACTTACTTTGCAAAGGGCCTAGCCTATAATTTCAATGATATATATGTTTCTCCCTTCCTCCCTCAACCTCCTGTCCCCATCATTTGAGTTTTCAGGTCCATTTTTGTTGTATCCTGTGAAACTATACATTTTTAAAGTATGGAAGTTTGACCTTTGAATTAATTAGCTACCAATATTTCCCTGATGTCAGCTCTACAAATGGGAATGCTCACAGCAAGCATTCCTCACCTGCATTTGTGCCCTGGCAGACACAGCACTCAGGTGAGTCAGGCTGGCTGAACGAGCTGCTGAGCCAGCCACAGAATCCTGGCCACAACCGGGAAATTGAATTTTCCTGGGAAAGGGACAGGGCTGAGGAGTGTTTCAAATTTCTAACAACTGCAGAAAATCACAGTATTTCTAAACTAGTAAGAGGGAATGGGACAGAGAGAACTATGCTCAAGCCCCAAACCAGAAGGAAGCAGACCTCTAATGCTCTTTAAAGTGCCTCCCAGAAGAGATCCCTCACAGCTTGTGTAGCTAACTGCTCCTGGGATGAAAATAAAGCTAATTTTACAGACTGGGAAAACAGAGTGGGGTAAAGGAAAAGCCACAAAAGTAAAAGAAATCTGCTCTTATTAAAAAGAAAATTCATTAGGTGTCATGCTAGTAGTATCGATGACATCCACACAGAAAAAATATAGATAATTGCTCAAGGAGGAGACCACAAATGACAAGTGCAAGTTGAAATGGTTGGGAAATTTAAAACAGAAGACTTAAATTACAAAATGAACTTAAGCTTGAAGAAGGTGAGACAGTAAACAAGGCCAGCCTCTCAGAGAAAGTTACATGAAAAAAGGTATTTACAGAGGCACCACAAGTAGGAACACAAGGAAGTGCATCAAGACAAAGCATGTGCAGAGAAGGAGGAGTAGAGATGGCTGTCCCCTTTCTGTGTCAGTAAAGGAACAGATCAACAATACATCCCATACTTTATATATAGCTTTTAGTCTCTTCGACTTTTCAGCCTCTTTGTTCCTGTACCATCTTCTGCAATCCAAACAAAACTAGTCCTCTGCTTGCTCTTATACATATATTGCACCTTCAAAGTCTCTCTGCTCCTATTTCTTCCCTCACAAGAACTTTTTACATGCCCAAATATTCTTTTTCCTCTTCAGGACTCCTACTAAGAGCCTGAAGCTACAGGTTTGCCACCCAGCACTCTAATCTAGAACACAACCACTGGAAAAAAAACCAAAAACATATTAGATGTACAGTGTTGACAAAAGAGTTCCTGTATTGTCGAACCATTCTGTAAGTTTCCTTCTTATAGACCCTCTCCCTTCAAATCCATGGTGGTCTTCAAAGTTCCTCCAATGTCCAATATTGGACAGGTAAGCCCAGTGCAAATATCTGACATGAACTGCACTTTTGTGCTAATAAATGAGAGGCCCCAGCCACACTGACATTTCACATGGTTACTCTCCTAAGCACAGCTGTCTTCTAGTCCACTGCTAAAAGGCTTCTGAGAGAATGCATATGACAACCTTATCTTCTCCCCATCTCTCCAAACACATAAAAGTTCTCCATCAGAGAATTAGTACCAGGTGCTCTTACTTTTGTATCTGCATTACACTACTCTCATCTGGCTCGCTCCCTCTCAGTGGTGCTCAGCCCTTTGCAGCAGCACTCCTGTCATCCTGTCTATCTGTATCATACTGAAAACTTGTATTGTTTTTCATTAATAACTAATGGCACTCCCAAGCAGAATTTCTCTTACATATGCCAAAACAAAACACTGCTTTTTGTCTCCCTTTTCTACTATGCACTGTTGCGATGTCTTTAATCAGCTGCAGATTTATTGGGGATGTTTGGCAAGCACATCAAGGGCCAAAAATTCCCTCTTCCCTCTCAAGAGCCTAACATTGTGCATTTCTGGAGCATGGCTCCAGTCATGTGTGCACACCCCATCTCATTTCTACTTCTCCAGGGCAGTGCATGTTCCTGATTCTGGATGTGATTCTACTGTGAATGCCTTTCACACACCTTCAAGTACACACCGGAGAAATGCATCAAGGCATATGGAACAGGCATAACATAATTAAAGGCTATTACCAGCAGACAACACATTGAGTTCTAGCTACAGCTGCATAATCAGAGCTGTAACATACTCAAAAGGCATTTCAAATAAACTGAAGAAGCAAAAATACCCAACCTCTTCTACCAACAGAGCTTGATCAGTTTATGAAGGGGATTGCTGGTGCTCACAGGAGCCCATGAACAGGGGAGGCCTCTTCCTTTCCAGTGTTGCAAACATGCTTTTAACATTTTCTAGCAAATACTCTAATTCTATGCTGTTGAAAGGTAACTTCTGCATAAAGAAAGCATTAATTTTATAAGTGATAAAAGCTTTAAAGAATTTATTAATAATCCTATTACCCATGTGATGTAATGTAACTATTGGAGGGGGGTGTATGTGCGTGTAACTCCTTAGGAAACTCCAGAGCATGACCTGAATCCAAGTGCCTGCATGTATATCAGTGCATTTCTCTACAGTTAATATTCATGAAACATTATTTGGAAATTGTGTGTGATGTGAAAGAAAGAAAGAAAAAATGACTTGCACTTCTCTCCTGATATTTATAACTTTATCAAGTCAAATACACTAATCAATAATTAGAAGACAGAGATGACTGCTCAAGAGTTAATTTAACATTTACATGTAATGTCAGCATAGAGGCCAGGGAGCAATTTTTGCTATGTTCATGTTACCCCAATAAGAAAAGAATACAACATATAACAAATCAGAGATTAGAAAACAGTATTGAAGAACATTTACTATTCCTATCCTGAAGTGTTTCCATAGCAGCCAAAACAATTATTAAAACAGATACACCAGAAGCAAGGCAAAAAAAAAAAATACAAAAGCTATTCATCTGAAAATAATTCACAGATTTGAATAGTTATATTTGACTTGCTTATTAATTTAATCATTAAACATTACATACTTTCTAATACATCACGCAAGTCTTTGTAACAATGTTCACAGCAGCAGAGAATTTATTAGAGCAAGAAGATTTTTAGAAAGAAGTATTTATGACAGACAAGATGTTGACTGCTGTGGATTCACATCACAGAAAATGTAAGGTATCTTAGATCTGCTTTGCACAATGAGGATTTTCATAGTGGAGGAAGCTTACTTATTTGCTTCTTCTTTTATCCCACTTAAGACTACAGAAAGCCAAGAACACTCTACTTGTGTGCATTCTCCTCCTGCCCTCCCACAATTTATCAGAGAATACCATTTTCAATGGCATTAAGCAACATTAATTCCTGTTACTCTGGACAGTCCCACTGAATAGCCATCTTTCATATCTGCCCTTTAAGCTTTCATAAGATGCACCTAATTAAAAATCAAAGACTCAGTTTTTAGAAATGTCAGCAATCATGCCTTAGAGTTAAGAAGAATTTGGCTTTTTGGCTTTATCTGCGAGCTGTCTATGTATTAACTAGCAGGCATCAGCACTGCTGCCTAAATGTCAATGCTCTTTCCTTGCATTCTTTCTGTAAGAACACAGCATCATCTACAACCAGTTTTTCTTTCATTAAAGTCACGAGTCCTCCAGAAAAACAGAGGCAAGACTGTTTTGGCAACAGTGAGCAAGTGGCCTTCCATCTACCTACAACTGACTTGGCAACTCTGAACAGCCAACAGCCTCCAGTGCAAGCGAGAGAGCAACACAGAAGATACTGAGCAGGTTCCCAAGGGCAAAAAGAAATACACAGATAGCTATGTGTGAGGGAGGAGGGATGGTTTCTAATGGAAGTGTTTTTCTCCTTGCGTCAGTTCTCATCACTAGATTTCAGATGTGCAGACACGTGGTGTCAGGTCAAGAAGAAGTAATGACACCATTGATGTTCCTCTTCCCATGGGAAATCACCCCACAGCAACAGAACTGGTCAAATGCCACTCACTCCTGTACAACAGATCCAACCTTAATAGCATCTCACATTCAATACAGGGCCCTGAGGAGCCCAGGGGTTTAAAAAGCCATCCAGTGCATTATTCTGTTTAGAAAGAATACTTTTAAAGTACGCGATCCTTGCCTTAAGAGTGAAGAAAAAAGCCGGCATCATTAAGCAATCTTGGAAATTTCATGCAAGAAACTGAGTATAGAAACCATTATCCCAGGGTATCTGCAGTGCTCAGAATAATTTTATGTTGACATTTGTGTGGGGGCAGCTGGGTACAAAACAGGTTTGTAAAAGCCAGAGAACACCTTCAAATGAAAGAGTACACCACACACAGAAGGGCAGGCTAGCAGATGGGGTAGTTCAAGGGCAGAGCACATGCAGTAAAAAGAATAAAGTGCAAATGACCCAGAAGAAAGAGGGTGTGGAAGCACAGATGAAGAAGATGGTTCTAATGCTATACAGTTCACTAATGCTACACAGCCTAGAAAAGTTCACTAATGCTATACAGCCTAGAAAAGAATGAGCTAAGGAAGAACTTGGCGATTAGGGTAGATCTCTACTCCTGTTACCACCATAAACTGACAAGATGTGTACTTTCTGATACAGATACTGTCACATAAGTCATAACATTGACCACAAAGATAGTAGGCAATTTACTCATGTAGGATTTATTTTTCCAACATCACCATCAGCCCCCACATACAAGAAACCACTGTGGCAGAACCCGATACATTTAACTTGGACAAAAGTTTCAGGGTTTCAGTTTGATTTGACTTTTTAAAAAGCCCATGAAATAATAAGTGAAAAAAAAACCCCAGAACTTTTTTCCTATGCATACAGCTAGTTTTCCTTCAGACATGCCTTTCCTGTCATTCCCCCACACAAGCAAATAAACGCTGCAGTCTTTGAAATCCAAACAACCTTTCAATTACTTCTAAATGAAGTCTTAGAGATAGCCTAAAAAGTTGCAGTTGCAACAGTATTGTGTCTGAATATCAACAAGTTCCTTTTTCAACTAGAAAGGCAACAAGGGTGCCATGTCAGCACGTAGTAAAAAGAGCACATTTAATAGATGCCAGTATCTCCTGAAATAAGTGCTTGCAAACACAATCAGCAGCACAGTGAAAGCCTCCGCAATCACCTCCATACCTGACTTCGTGAGTAAGCTGCTCACTGGCGATGAAGCCCACACTACCTCCTTTTGATAAAATTTGAGCTGAAATGAAAGAAACCACCATACACTTTTTTTTAAGATATGCTACTCAATTCATTCAGCTTAACCAGTCCCATACCTCAGCTTCTGAGTATTAAAGTACGTTCTGTTTCATGCCCTAATGCCATAAAATCTAGACCTGCAAAGCTCAGAGAAACTTTACTGATCAACGTCTATAAATGGTGCAACGCCTCTTTCAGTTTTTCTAACTCTCAGTGTGGGTGTTACTTTCCGTGAAAGAAAGGGAAAAAACATGAGGAACAGATATGTAATTCAACAGAACAGTTTTTAATCCTCAAAACACTGACAGCTATTGCAAGCTCCAAAGTCCTCCATCAGTCTAGGGATTTGGAGGGAAAAAGAAAGCCAAGTTCTTACTCTGTCTTTGGACAAAAAAGCTACAACCAACCACATGTGCAGTTCATACTTTGAGTACGCTGGCAAGCCTAAGCTTCATTTGGAGGTCAGTTCAAACAAGAATGCTCCACAGCTTCTTTACTCGGCCAAGCAGATACGTCCGTATATTTTCAGCATTCAAGGACTAAGAGTGTCATTACCTCACTTTCTGATGCTACAAATCATCAGACCGTCTTAAACAGGCTCTACAGCAAAATCTGACCTTTGATAAATCAGAGTATAACCTTAAACAAAATATTTACCAAGCTTATTGACATAGACCTCTATAAGTAAACCCTTAGCACACTGATAACAATCATCAAGTCTGCTTTATAAAAGATCAGTGCTGAGAAGCTAGGAGGAGTGCAGCAAGTTGTGAAGGAGATGCGAGGAGAGGAAATATATTAGCATTTCAAATATCTGGAAATGTGCGATGTAGTCTGTAAGGCAACGGAGGCCTGATAATGCTGCAGCAAGTATCTCTAGGTGGCTCCGTTCACATACTTCTGTATTCACTTGTAAGAGTCTTACTCAATCTCTTCTCTTTCTTTTAAGCAGAAACAATAGGGTTGCCAAATTCCATGTTTTAGTGAAATGATGCCAATATATACAGATGACAGCTAATATGAAAGGCACCTAACAAGACTCTGAAAAAAAAAAAACCTCCTGGAGATTAAAGCAGTGCACAATTTCTCAGGCTGTTACACTCACTATTACTAAGTTCCCCCACCTGTTTTTGGACACCAAGCTCAATGGTTGGTGACTATTTGGGTTAAAATGGAAAGAAGATTAAGTGTTTTTCAAACATTATAAACTTCCATACTATTTCATGGGAAACTTGGGTTTCACAAGAGGGAGAGAAAAGGTCAGCAAAAAAGGATGGGTGCCGAGTATTCAGAAGCTGTCAGGAACGAAAAAAAACAAAACCGCAAATTACCGACACACACCGTGCAGCTGCCCTTACGAGCGATAAAAGGACACACACAACGGGCTCTGGGGATGCTGAAACACCTACGGACGCGGCCCAAGCTCAGCGAGCAGGCACAAACAACACACGCACAGCCCCGCAGGCCGGCACCGTCCCTTCCTCATTCCTCCTGCACGGCGGCGGGAGGGGAGAAAGTTCAGCGCGGGCACCATCCGCGCACCGCGGGCCGGGCCGGGCTGCACCCCCGGAGCGCCCGGGCGTACCCCTGACCCCGGACCCGCACCCCGGCGCCGCGGGACGGGGGCAGCGCCTCGGGCATCCCGGAGGGCCCTTCAGCCGGCCCCGGCAGCGGGGGCGGTGGGAAACAAGAACTAAGGAAAAGGAAGCGGCGACCCCCCGGAGACCCGCGCCGCGGCGGGGGCAGCGCGGCCGCGCCTCGTCCTCCCCGCGGCGCCACAGGTGCTGCGGGCTGGGGGCTGCAAGCCGGAGGACAGCGAGGCCAAAGGCACCGCTGTCTCGCAGAGGCTCCGGTCGTCCCTCCCCGACCCCCAGAACGCCGGGGTGCCCCCCACGGCCGGCGGTGCCGTCGGGTGGGGTCAGCGGGCAGCCCCCCCGCAGCAGCCGGGGAAAGGCACAGGTAGCGCCCGCACCGCGGGGACGGCCCTCCCGGGAAGGAGGCAGCGCTGCAAGGGGCTGTTTTCGGCTGCGCAGGGGAGGAGGAGAGCGGTGCCCACCTCCCCGCTGGCTCCGGGTAGGGGGAAGAAGGGCGCAGACGGCTCCCGCCGGCAGGACGGGGGCGGGCGGCGGTCATGGCGGGAGGCGCGCCGCGCACCTGGCAGCAGGTGCATGCAGGCGGGGACGGCCGCGAGGGCGCCCGCGGAGGGAAGGACGAAACTAGCGAGGCTTTCCCGGAGAACGGCGCCTGTTGTGCCGCCGGGGGGGGGCACTCGCAGGTGCCCGTCGCCAGGGAGGGGGGGACGATGCGGAGGAGGGGAGAGGGTAGCTGCGGGCGCCGTTTTGCAGGCGGCGGAGGCAAGCGCACGCTACTCACCGGCAGCTCCACGCTGACTTCGGTCCCGTCCAGGAGAAGGACGCGGCACTGCAGCACCGGCTTGCTGCCGCCGGCCGCCGGGATGTGGACGGGCGCTCCGGCGCTGTGCACGACCCCTCCGGGGAGCGGCGAGGAGGGGAAGCCTCCCGAGCCGACGGCGACGGCGGCCGCTCCTCGCAGCCCCCCGTCCCGCTCGTCCCCCTCGCCGCCGAGCCCACCTCGCCCGGCTCCGCGCCCGGCTCCTCGCCCGTAGCGCTGCATCGACCGCCGGCCAAAGGTCCTGCGCAGGAACCGCAGCATCCTGGGGGCGCCCTGCCCGGCCGCTCACACCCCCGAGCCCGCAGCTCCGCGCCCGGCCCCGCGGCGCCTCCCAGAGCAACGCAGCAGCGCCGCCCGCCGGGAGCCAGCCCGCGCCGGGCGCCGGCCGCGCCGCCCCGCCGCCCGCTCCGCCCTCTGCAGCGCCGCCCGGCAGCGGCAGCGGCAGCGGCACGGCGGGGCGGGGCGGGACGCGGCCCCTCCCGCCGCCGCCACCGGGGTGCGGGAGCGGCGCGGCGGGCAGGGGGAGCTGCTGAGGCGGGCGGCGGCGGCCACCTGCGGGGGAGCCCGGGGCGAGTGCCCGCAGCGCTGCCGAGCCGAGCCGAACCGCTCCTCCAGAAACTGCCCCGGCTCCGCGGCCGCTGGGGCGGTGTCTGCGCGCCGGCAGCCTTCGCCACCGCCCCCGGGCCGGGGAGGGGAGAGGAGTGGCGGGGGCGCGGAGCTCTCTGCCTCCGCCGGGCTGCCCGTGCTTCGCGCCGCGCTCTCCGCGCTGCCCCCGCTCCCGTCTGCCGCTTCCGCCCCTTCGGACGGGCGGGAGAGTTATTTGCGAAATAAAAAGAGACACAGGGGGATGGAGAACTGGGCGCAGGCAGAAGGACGGGTCTCGCCTGTGCTGGGGGTGGCCGAAGCGGCGGATCCCGCCGGGAGGAGGAGGAGGAGGGCACCGCACCGCCTCTCCCGCCGCCGCCTACATCCCTTCTGCACAGACACGTCTGCCCGCTGCGTGGGAATGCCCCCGCGTTTGCCTTTGCGATCTGCGCGGTCTGGTGGTTTAAGGAAACCGCTGTAAGAACTTGGTCCCGTGGAAAAAGCAGACCCTCCAGACTGTCCCAGGGTTTTACTCCCCTTTGCTTCTGTAGCTGTGAGGAAAGAGTACGGGTTTGTTTATCTGTCACAGCGAATCCATAGGTACAGATACTTCCATGGTCGCTCTGCCAAAAAGTTACATATTTCTGTATTCTGGCTCGGGTGGGAGCGTTTTTGCTGAATTGCTACGTATAAAACACTGTATGTGAATCATGTCTCGCAGAAACAATCAGTGAGGCTAATTCTGTCACCCTATGGTCAGATGTGATCTGAGGAGCTTTGAACTGAAATAATTTGCTCCTTCTAAAGTGCGGGTTTGGATTTTTTTCTGCTGTGAATTTATTTCTCTTAACCTTACTTCCAGGCCCATTTACACAAGCATTGTCCCATTAGGTATTCAGAAACCCTGCCAAAATGTCTCAGCTTGTCATTTTTTATTGAGACTTGATAGTATTAGGTAACTGCCTGCTGCTTCTGCATCATTTTCCATGTTCCTTCAATGCCCTGGATCAGGTCTTGAAGTGTCTCATCAGCCAAGACCGTCAATAAACTGCATGATCTTTGGCAGAGATCTACCTGCAGCCCTTCTGCACTTTATGGCTGCATAAAAGAGCTTTTATAGAAACAGAGTGGAAAGGGACTAATCTTTGCCTGCTAATGTTCACAATCAAAAGTAGACACTTATTACATATTATGGGGTTTTAAAAATTTTTTTCTTGCATTAGGAGCAGAATTTCAATTTTCTTTCAGATCCTGAATGGTGCAGCATACCTTGGGATTCTTACACTGCTTTGAACACTGTAAAGATATCCCAGTCCCATAAAGCTCGTTTGCATACCACAAGCAGCACCAATGATCGTAAGAGTTGGAAATTCAGCAGAAATACTCTCGTCTCTTGAGGGAGCTACAGCAATTCTAGTGCAAAGGAGAGTGGGGTGGAAAAGAGGTCTTGAATCACTTGGGACTGGACTGGCAGAGAACCGAGCACATCTTTTGCCATGCTGAAAATCTTTTTTACTCTGAAGCTGTGAGACTTCAGCCTTTTGTCTCTTTCAACTTCTGTCATGGAAACAGAAGCCTGATATTTTAAAACGCGTAAACATAGGCTCGCTTGACTTACATTAGCAGCACACCTGATACAGGCCAATGGCCATACCCCAGAAGCAGTCCTGCATTTACAGAATTGCCATAGATTTGCTGAGGTCCTGTTAAATCTTATGTTAAAAAATACAAGGTAATGCTCACAGTAAAGGATCTTTTAGAAGGAGCTGGTGGTGGGAGGAAATAAAGCTGGTTCCTTAGTACCCAGCCTCTCTTGGAGTAAAACAATTCCACTGTTATTTTGTCTCATGTTACCAGCAGAGCTATCTTTAGACCTGAAACAAAAACCTTGAGCAAGTGTGGTATGGAGGATGCCTTGATACAAGATGAGAAGTACTTAAACTAGCATTTTTATTCAGATTTGTACTTGTATGTTTCACCCATCTACATCCCCTCTCCATCTTCAGATGGTCAAGGCCGGAAGGCATTTGGTTTGCTGGCACCTGTCCTGCAGTCCCTCCTCAGAGTGCCTGCTACTTGCTTGTTTTCCAATGAGAGACACAAGCAGAAACTGCCATTGTCCTCATCTGTGCTGTAGTTAAGGGCATTACTTTTAAATCTTCATCAAAATAGCCTTCCACTGCAACATCGACTTCCCATGGAGTACTCCAGTCTCTGCTGGAAGCCATGATTTGATTACTGCCCCAAGAAAGGCAACCTAGGCAAACCATTTGTACTAAGCCATATTGAAGTTCTGGTAACAATCCCTGCATGTAATCTGTCTTTCCCATGGCTTTGCCATGGTGCTAAGCAGTGTGTAACTGGGAGAGCATTTACCAAAATCCTTACTGGCATTGGTCTTGCAGCAGCAAGATGGGAATCCCTAAGCATTGGAGACCCTGTTGCTGGTTGTAGCTAAATAACTACATAAAAGTTTGATAGGTACTTTATTCTTGATCTTTCATTCAGCATTTTGGTTTTGTTCAAATCTTGTCTGGAAGCTTTTGGAAAGCTCGGAGATGGAGGCAACCCTGTGATGGGGATGGGGAGCAAGCCAGCGACAGTTCTGTGAAGAGACTTCTCCTGCACGGGGCATGCACGTGCTGCTGGACATCAGAGACCTCTTTCTTGTTTTACTTTCTGTCACTGCAATCACATTTATGGATTTTTCCCTGGCCTGCCAGGCTTTCACTCTGTGCAAAGGAGTGTTCTAAATTTGATTTACATGCAGCTAGAGTTTCTTTTTGTGCAGTTTTGAAGAAATGTTATCTTTACTGAGTAACTTAAACAGGCTTATATTTTGCAAGGTTCTGCCAGGGTATGTTTTGTTACAGTCATTACTTGGAGGAAACTTACATAAACAGATTCAAAGAGCAAATATTGGTGCAAACCCAAATGTCTATGTTAATAAAACTGTGGGGTAAAAGAAACTTGAGGAGCTATGACATACATTGACTCAAGCTTTTGGATATTAATTTTTTGGGACTTGTTTTCTAAACATATAAATGAAATTAAATTTTTGTATTAAAGATTTCATTAAAGGAGATATTCTTCAGCATTAACATTCATTGGATTACAATATTCATGTAGCAGTTGGCAGTTCTATTTGTTTATTTTCCCCAAAAGCATGTCAGTTATATGAGCAGGTCTAATGCCACTGTTTTACAGGATTTTTATATATCCAGATACAGATTTAGAATAAAATACAAAGGTAATTCTGAGTTATATGGCTAAGGATAATTTGCATTTCTAGTCCATCTTTCAGCTAGAGAGATCCCAAAGCACTTCCTTTTAAAAAAGGGAAAATTATGTGTAGAACTATTTCACCAACACTGAAATGCAGCAGCTGTTTAACAGTGGAGAAAAATACTAAGAATCTCTCTCATACAATTGTAATGGAAATTTGCGTTTGAATAGGCAGAAAGTTATGCAAATCATAGGGCCATGATGCTGGAGCTAGTGGATGAATTCCTGCAAAAGGTACCACATGATTGTAGGTAGTCAGGACTTACCTTTATCATGCTCTACTCCAAGTGTTACAAAAGACCTCCATTAAGAAAAAAAAAAACAATACTTCTCCATTGAGAATATCAGTGTCACAGTAGGCATGAATTTTGGCAGCTACTGCTGTTCATGTTAATCCTTATATATAGAAAAAATATCCTTTTGGTTTTGGTCAGAATAAATAAAATAGGAGCTCATTGCAAAATAAATGTGTCCACTCAAGGAGCAGTTCTTGTATATCCAGAGAGGTTGGTTCATAAATATGTAGGAGCAAAAACCTTTCCATGAGAAAATCTACAGAAAGAAAATGTTTCTTGCTGAGTGAACACTTTGCAATGCCTCCCGTCCATCTAATAAGTGGCTTCAATACGACTTAATCAGATGTTCTTTCCTTTAGTAAGAATTTTATCAGGTTTTTACTGACCTCAATGCATAGAAATAATATTGAATATTATTTATATTCAAACTTATAATTAGGTTTAAAGCATTAATGGAAAAAGTTTTCAATGCTTTGTTAAATTGCAAAGATAGCAAATGCTCAGCTGAAAAATTGAGGCATCTTTCCACTGGTGAACTGTTATGGTATTCATCTTTGGTGAGCCTAGAAAACTGCTCAGAATGTTACCTGTAAGCAAACATCACATGCTGAAACAGTAGAGTTTTCTAGGAATATTTTCTAACAGTAATTATGTATCTTTTAATTATATCTCCACTGAAAATAGATATCCGTGGCTTCTTGTGCTGTGCATGAATTAATAAGGTCTAAAATTTGCAAGAAAAATACCTCTGACTGATACTGCAGCACTGAATGGTGCCATGTATAGGTCTGATGGGGCAATGAACCAGTTATGAGAACTGCTGGAAACCTTCAACGTGTATTAAAAATCAACACAGCAATAAAACAAAGGTGAAGGTTATAATGAACAAGCATCACATTGGATTTGGTTAATTAAAAGAAGCTTAAGTCAGATACTCTGGGTACTCCATTGCCTGGATGTTACACTGGCAGCAGAAAGGAGATCCCCTCATGCAGAGACTTCAGTTCTTCACAGAACAAGGGACAGGAGGCAGCCAGGGCGCTGTACTTCAAGAGGAGGAACTTGTTGGAGGCAAACTAGTCAACAAGTGAAGAGATGAGTCAATACAAGTGAGTATTTCTAAGGGAAAACAAAATGGAAAAGCGACAGAAAAGAAATAGATGAAGCCACTGACATGGCTGCTGAGTCAGTTTATTTGTCCTGTCTACCAGTAACTCTAAAACAGGAAGGAAAAATCAGAACTGAAAGACTGAACCATCAGTGCCAATAGTTTAAATAAAAATAATTTTAAAAAGAAAAAGCAATTTTTATTTCCAATTCGTAAACTTACATCATCTGGCTCAGGTTTTGCTGAAACTTGAGGGATGTAGAACCAAAGTGTTGACATATTACAGAGTTGTTTCATAAGGTAGAAATGTGCTGTAACTGTTGTTTTTTAGAAACTGCATTTTCCTAAACAGCAAACAGGTCATTCTATGATGTAAAATACATGTTAATTAAAATGTTACCTACGTCAGATGGATCGTCTGAGTATAAAATGAAATTGCAGCATCTACTTCTAAATGAAAAGGAATCTGCCACACTAGTAAAACCACATTGGTGTTCGAAAGAGGAAAATCAGAGGAGGACTGAATCACTTACCCTACAGCATGGCTTTTCATTTCTGTTGTATATTATAACTATGAGGAAGTATACAGTCTTCTCTTGTGTGTGTATGGACTTTAGCTTCCAAGATTGACTGTCAGACAAAAATGCAAATTTAACCCAGTAAAAACCACTAAAATCTATTAGAGGATTGAAAAGCAATATCTCTTCATAATATATGACCTGGATGGGAAAATATTTTAAAGATATTGTGACTTAACAGCTACTTGATCACTTAAGTTTCCTGACATGCTACTTTCCCACTGAGTTTGTGGGGTTTTAATTTCATAAGAAGTACAGCACCAGCTGAAGAAAATCTATTCTGAATCCTTTTCTCCTTCCCTTCCTCCATCAAGTATTAATATGTACACGCATGTCAACAGAGGCTCCTTCTTACGCAGCAGTTTCCTCTTTTTATTGCCTGGCACTGTGCTGTGCACACTCTGTCCTATGCAGTCTTGCAATGATGGTATCAGAACACTCTGATGTTTTTCTAAGTCTGTTTTCTTCCTCTGGTCACATAAACACATTTTTATTTAACAGTATTTTTAGTCTCTCTGGATGCTCTGTCAGATGATGGCAGTGTTAAGGTGGAGAGACACCTAGACCTCAGAAAGGGCTGTGATGCTGCTGAAGGGTAGAAAAGTGTTCATTTCATCTTTGTCTTGAGATATTCCCGTGCCTGTGGCAATTTACCAGTAAGAGTCACTGGGAAAAACTTCTGGCAGAGTTGCAGAAGTCCTTTCCTAAAACCAAATGTGAAGTGATGTAGACTTGCTGGAGTATGCAGAAAGATCAGAAAGATCCTCTTTACATCACTGGAAGTAAATTTGTATCCTGCGAATTTATCAGGAGGAAACACAGTGAGTCCCAAGCATGCAGAGAAATACATTGATTTTTCTCATCTTTCTAAAGTCAGTGACACAGAAAGACATGTTTCCTCTAAAATACAAACATGAAGGGCTTCTGCTCAGAAGACATGGCTGCATAATAACACACAGCAAAGTGCTGGCTATCTTGAGCAGGAGAAGTTTAAAAAGAAATTAATATCAGATGTATCCTTTTATGGATCCCAAGACTTAATTATAAGGAAATGTTTTTATATTTTCATAAGAAAGTTTCATAGCTGTGGCAATATTATAACACGTTGCTGAAGAGATGGAAACAACTATTTCTTTGTTTAGCTCTATTTTCCTTAAGTGTAGTCCAAGTTACAGCACAGAAGAAATCTGTCTAAAAATCAAGTCACTCTAAAAACGAACATGACTGATACAGAGAATTCTGCCTGAAATGAACAAAGACATTTACATAGCATCATTTTTATAAGAACAATGATCCCCATGGTTATTTTCTCCAAAATACTTGGCGTGCCTTCAGCCACATCTAAACTCATTTGACTGGATGCAGATTTCTTTCAAAAACGATGGCATGACTCTGACTCCTTTACAAATTTGAATGTATGAACTCCACTAACATTTGTAGCACTGAAAATATCTGTCTTACACCCTGATAATAAGACCACTTGCAGACCTGAAAGTCATTGGGTGACTTCAGGTGAAGACTGGAGATTTGTGGAGTATTCCTTTATTGTTCACTGGTGTGAAGCCAAGCAGAGAGAATTTTGCTGGGCTAGACAGGATTTTTTTACCCTGGCAGCTCATGAAAGAGTAAGGCATGTGTCATTCAAATTATTAAGATGTAGTGAAAATAATTGTAAGCCTATTTAAATGTAAGTTCTTTTATATTGTGTATAAGATCATTGTGTTAAAACTCCTAGCAATTAAAAAAAAAAGCCTTAGCCAGAAATATAGAAATGTTAGTAGTTGTAGCTCACTGTAATCCCTTTTCCTGCTGAAAGCACAACAGATGTTTGATTCCCATGTTTACAGTTCTAGAGGCGGGCATTAAAAAAATCGTGCTAACAGGCAGGCAACCATAAGTATTCTCTGTTTGGATATTTAAGTATTCTCACCATCACAGATGAGCAAAATTAAATGGGAGAATAGACTGGGCTGTAAACATTTGTTCATTGAGGTTGCCCTGGATGATGCAAGAGGATCAGTGATACGGTGAGAGGTACTGACTGCTCCCCTCTTGTGCTCTGGGGGGGTGAGGGGGCCTTTTGAAGAGAGCTGGGAAGAAAAGAGATTTCAACTCTTCTGGACCTGGTCTCCACAGGGGCATACCAACATCTTACCATCTCAGCCAGGGTCCAAAACATATCCGAGGATCATCAAGCTGAACACTAGCAGCTATCAGCTTGGAACCCCATAACATTCAAGTTCCATTGTATCCAGACTAGGATCCTATTTAGTGAAGAAATGGAGTCAATATAGTTTATTTGACCTGAGTGAAAAAGAGTTTCAGTGCACTACTGGAATAGCTCTTGAATGTGGAGAAACAGACTGCTTACTTTTTGTCAGGAGCTCTAATGTCTTCTCAGGCTTTACTGGGAGATTAAATTAGAAAATGAAAAGAACCCATGGTTTTGTGGTTTTTCAATGCCTTTTGAAATTGCTGAGCAGGTTTATACAGTTATCCAGAAAAGGTAAACAGAAAGTTACTGAATAAGGTTTACATGTAGGCATTGAGATAAAGCGTTATGATTGAAATCTTGCTTTCACCATCTCTCTTAAATGTTAGCAGCTGAAGTTGTGTATTCTCAGCAATTAATGTTCTATTGCATTTGAAAACTGGAGCAGAGAGAGACTCTCGAGCACAGAGCTGCAACAAGCACATGCAGTGACAGAAGCTGGCAAAACCCAAGTCAGAACTGGAGTACAGACAAATGCTGCAGCCTTCAATGGTGGCAGAGCCCAGGCTGTAGGCAGCTGTTGGATGCTGTGGGAAGCTGGGATTGGGTCCCTCCCCAGACTGTGGGAACACCAGTGCCACATTTGCATAATGGCGCAAGCTAATATTAGGAGCGGCTGGGCTCCCAAGCGGGAGTTTACCAAGGGTTCTTTCACTGTGGGAGGAAGACTCAGCTCTCAGGCTAAAAAAAAAAATAAATGGGATGGAGAAAGTGTTTACTTGTTGATGCACAAGTTCTTTCAAAGATCAACTTCTCAGAAAATTGTGCTTTGGATGAATGTGGCCGGCCCCTTCACCCACTCAGTTTCTGTGAAACACCTGCTTAGACATGGGGAGAAAGGTAATCCCATTTTGTTTTCCAAGAGCAACAGAAGAAATAGAACTCTGCATGGCCATGCCTAGTGCCTAGTGTCACTGTGTGCTCTCTCTGACTGTCACACTAATCACTCTTCCCTCAAACTCAGAAACTAAGCACACATTCTATTCTTTCTCTGACTCAATCATAAAATTTGAGGGTTTTTTAGGGGTGAAAACCATGAAGTTTTTAAGCACATTGTGTAGAAGGAAATTACTTTAGAGGCTTCAGATAGCCCAGGAAGGAACACTGCCATGTATCAGTTAGAACAGAGATGTATCTCTGGGAAGTTCCCTCTTACCTGCCTATGTAACAAGGGCCATCTTCATCCTACATGGTGAAATAACTCTGTGCTTGCCAAGATCAAATGTGTACCTGAGGTATTTATTCAGTTCCTAAAATGTACCTGTACCTGCCTGGAGGCACATCTACACAGACTAGAGAGTTGTTTACCTAAAAAGGGTGAAACCCAGAGTGGTATAGCTTCCTCTGGTAAAAAGTCAGACAAAAAAAATCGCCCTCACTTGTGAGGATTGAAAACCCTTCAGGCCTGGTTTCAGGCAAAAACCTCTGCAGATAAGATAAGCCTGGCTTCAATCCCAAACTGAATCCCAAACTGGAGTCCTGCCCAGCCAACTGGGAGAGCTGGGAGCTGTGCAGAGGTAGTGCCTCCAGCTCTGAGATACAGAGGAAGCATCAGAAAGGGTGAGAAGAGCTCCCTGGCTGCTTCAGCTGGTGGTGGGGAAAAGGATGAGCAGGGAGATAGCCACGCTCCAGGTGCTAAGTGACCTTTAGTATGGAGTGAAAGCACTGACTAAGCAGACACTGTGATCTGTGATGCACCAACCCTGAACTTTCCATGGCAGGAATACATCGTGACAGACAGGTAGCTGGGCTGCTGGTGGCCGTGGGTGGCCTTGATGTCCAGTCCCAGGTAGAGGGACATCCTAAATGCTGATACAAGACAGAGCTAATGATCATGCGAACAAGAATGATGTCCTGCTGGCTGGAATCTTCCTACCGCCTCCTTTGGCAGTCATAGTTAATAGCACAATTACAGATCTCAGACATCAGCTAATGTATAATTTTAAAAATCTCAATCAGCAGTTGATGAGAAGCCCATTGCCAGCATGGAACCTGGCTCTCCACCCATCAAGCAGCAGGGTTGTCTAACATCCCACATCACAGCAGGATAAAGGCCCTTTCTAGTCTTCCTGAAACAGATTTGGAGGAGCCTTTTTGAGGTATAAGATCATTCCAAAAGAAAAAAAAATCAAAATGAAAGAATTGATATTTAAAAGAATTAAAAATAAAATAAATTAATCTGATAATATGAATTTGGCAAAGAAATTATCTCCATATAATAAAATTAAAGAAATACAGGACTACTTTTCTATTCTTTCTCTTGTCCAAGGGGTGTTGTCATAGCAGCATGGAGGAGAGTTAAAGTTCTGCTTGTCCTCCTGGGAAGTGCCAGGAAAGACGAGTGCCTGTCCTACACCCGTGCTTGTAGTGAGTTGTACTGCTTTTGTTTCCATCCACCCAGTGGTAGGCAAAGTCTGATCTCCTGTCTCCAAGCAGAGGGGGAGTAGTCACGGTCACATTTCTTGCCTACAAGGATGGTCAGTCACTTTCTGTTGGCTCCGAATCCGCACTATTTGTGGGCAGGGAAAAGGAAAGGTGGCTCTCTTGGAGCAGAGTTGGTTGCTAGCTCGAAGCTCGTGCCTGCATTGAAAGCAGCTAGCTGAGATGTAAGAGCTCATCAGAGCTCTCCAGCTGGGAATGTTGGTTCTGTGCCTCCCTCCAGCTCTGCCTAGCACGAAGAGTATTGTGTGGGTCACTCTCTGTCACATGAAGGGTAAGGGTTCCTGTGTCTGGCCATAGAGGAGTTATCATTCTCCTCCTCCTTCTGTCCAGGAGCATGAGAATAGATGTAACAAACGTGGAGTGAAGGGTGTGCTTGAATAGTAGGGCTCTTTTGTCAAGTACAAAGCATTTACAGCTTAGGTATACTTCAGTTTGCCTTTTTCAGGTGGAATTAACAGAGTTCATGTGCACTCCCTCAGTCTATTTCTGGGCTTAACTAGTTTATGTAACAAATCTTTCACATCAGTGAAATACTCCCATAAGAGTATTCTGAGCAGATTTGAAGTTTAGGTGACGGTCACAAGGAAACACAAGTAAATATACAGCCAGGAGTGAGCTGGTGGCAGAGGAATGGACTGGATGCCTTTGCTAATGATAGGATCTGCAATTTTATCTGACTTGAGTATTCAGGGAAGAGTGATGGGAGTGTTTGAGAGCTACCCACTCAGTATGCCGACATGCAGACACCTCACCTTTGTTTTTCTGAGCTAGAGCTCTGTCATCTGATAACACCTAAAATTTATAAAATAAAGTGAACCAAGAGGCAGATATAAAACCTCAGAGCAGCACTGAACTTTGCACAGTTTGATTAAAATGCCTAACTGGATTAGCAAACAATAATTTGGATTATTAGATTTGCCATACAACATTTCTCAAATGCATGATGAATCTCAACAAGTTCAAATTCTCTCTGTTAAGTGGGGCAGCAGTTGAAGTGCTCTTATTCTTCCAAAATATAGCTTGGAAACAACTTTCTGAAATCTTTATTAAAAACAAACAAACCAAAAAGGGGAGCAGGGTGTCCCAGCCCTGAAAGGGTTCAAGGCCAGGTTGGATGGGGCTTTGAGCCACCACCTGTTTGTAGTGGAAGGTGTCCCTGCCATGGCAGGGGGACTGATCTTTAAGATCCCTTCCGACTCAAACTATTCTATGATTCTATGATGATTCTATGATTCTCAGCAGCACTTGAAAAAACAAACCAAATCAAAACGAAACAAAAACTTGATGGGAACTCTTTTGGCAAAGTTCCAGGATTGTCAATAGCATATACTAATTTCTTAAGCCTGACGTACAGATCATTTCAGCAGCTTGATTTTTCAGGTTTGACTAAGCAACTCTGCTTTGAAAATACATGTCTATATATGCCATGTCAGATATCTGAAAAAAGCAGCAACATCAAGCATTTAAAATCATTACTCTTGGCCTGTGTTCATTGCTCTAACTCTGTATCTGGTACCCTAAACAATCTTGCAATAAAAAATGTATTGTGCTAGTACTTAAACCTGAGAATACCTGGGAGCCAAGGTGTCCATAGTAGAACTAGCAAACAAACAGCATGGATTCATCTAGATTAGTGGTTGCTGATCTTTCCAGACAATAGTCTTCCATATCTGACAAAAGACAAACTGATTTAGATGTTTGACATTTTGCAAACATGGTTGAAATGTAAAGAATGGAAACACAGTGAGGAAGTCTGGCACTCATCAGAATACAAAACCCCAAAGCCAATCAGATGTCTGATTCATAAAGAAATGCTTAGGAATTGGAAGTGCTGCAAATGAATTTTCACTGTAGAAGCTTTCTGGAAATGTCGCCGAAATATGATTCCCAGTAATTATTTGTAGACCCAGACAAGTGTCATTGTTCGTGACCAGCAGTGTGAAAGTAACATAAAGTGAATATGTGGAATTCTGTCTAAAACAAACAGCTCGACATTATTTGCTCAGCTAGTGAGGGGCATTGTTTCTGTGAATACCAGCCATAATAGAAGTCTGAGCACAATATTTCAATAATAGCTTAAATAATCCTTGATCAAAGAGCAACAGGGTGGTACTAAGAGCCAGACAGATTAAATCTTCCTCAGAGAAGAATATGGAGGCCCAGACCTCACCACTGCTCCAGATGAATTGACGGGAGGGACTGGTCTTTTCTCATGCAAGGGGTGCAAGCAGGCAGGGTGTGAGCAAGGAGGGAGCAGAGCAGGACCGTGTTCCTTGGGCAAGGCTGTGGTGACACCTACCTCTACAGATGCAGAAGAAGGACAATGAAAGATCCCCACAGAGAGGCACATTGTCCTCTCAGTGTCCCTTTGGCTGCCTGACTCCTGCTGTGTGAGGGACCAGAGGCACAGCTTGGGTCTTAATTATCTTTGGCTGTTGAAGTGCTAGTCCCAATCCTGCCTGCTGTGGTGCTGCCTTTTTCCATCCACTTGCTCACTTGTTCAGTGTAGCTCACAGTAGTTAATTCTTTCCTGGCCCAGGCAGTAGCAAAGGAACCAAAAGAAAGACATGAGGATGATGGTCATCATCCCCACTTGCTGTAAGGTGCAAAATGAAAGACAGTGTCCAGATGGACATATACCTGTGAGACGCTGTGTTTGCATAGATTTATGTGATAGTCACCCCTCTGCTGAGAGCTGCCAGGTGCCCAAAGCCTTGCTGTCTGGCTGTCCAGCATAGAGAAAATAGTGACAGGAAGTCTGAGCACATATGAAGAGTTGGATATAGCAGGCAAGGCAATCCCTTCCATCTCCCTGCAGCTCACTGCTTATTTTCCTGCAGGAAACTCTGCCTCAGCTTCCTTATGCAAGTTATAGCCCAAGTCAGAGGAGGCTCTGTGGCTGCATGGTGGCAGCAAAACAGAGCAACTCCATCACAAAACTCCTGTTCACAGACTAAGGAAAAGGCATTTGGATGCAAGGCATTCTCTTTATAATACCTGTCATTGCAGTACAGAAATTCTTTGGTTTCCTACCTGTAATCTGTATATACCTGTGGCTTTCCCTATGCACAGAAAGAGGAGATTAGAAAGGATATTGTGCGTTCAGTCCTTGGTATTGCAGACTGTCCTACCATCTGGATTTGTACTCCATTTTAAGGTGGATCTTGGTAAATTGAAGTTGTTTGCTGTCTGCATAATAAAGAGAAAGAAGATGGGAAGTGAATGCAAGAGGTGATTTCATCAATATCTCTAATTTTCTGAAGGAAGGGTGTCAAGGGGATGGATCCAGGCTCTTCTCAATGGTGCTGAACAATAGGAGAAGAGATAAGAGGCAGAAACTGGAACAGAGGAAGCTCCACCTGAACACGAGGAAGAACCTCTTTTGTGTGTGGGTGACCAAGCCCTGGAACAGATTGCCCAGAGAGGCTGTGGAGTTTCCCTCACTGAAGATATTCAAGAACCATCTGGACACAATCCTGTGCCGTGCTCTGGAATGACCCTGCCTGAGCAGGGAGGTGGGACCAGATGACCCACAATGGTGCCTTCAACCTGACTCCCTCTGGCAATCCTAAGTGCTGCACACCAGTCTGCTGAGGTAGAGGCACCCCAAAACTGAATCCTGCCTGCCCGAGGCTCCAGCCCTGCAATGCTTACCTTTGAAGGAGTACAGAACAGCAATCTCTAGTGTGTACACACAGATCCTGAGTTATTCAGGCAAGTCCGGCAGCACCACATCAGCTTAACTAAATAATCTACTTGTTCTTAGTGCTTTCCCTCATTAAAGAATTTTTACAAAACCTACCTTAATTAAAGTTCACAGCAGTCCTGTGAGTTAGCAAAATGTCATTATCCCAATTTTACAGATGAAAAAATTGCAACAGAGAGGTGAAATGCTGTGCTTGAGGGCACAGAAGGAGACAGTTTTAGGGGCAGGATTAGCCATCAGGAACTCTTGGCTCTGTGCAGCACAAGCAGCCTCTGAGGGCACTGAATGGGCTCTCAGAGATGCTGAAAACTCTCCTCTCCCCCTAGGGCACCTTTGCAGTCTCTGTGTACTGTCTGTAAGGTGACAAAGGGACTGGTCTGGGATCTGGGTGCTGACATCTCCTGTTATCTCATCTTGCAGAACTGGGCCGTGCCAGGCATGTGCTAAGCAGAATCAGAAAATCAGCAACATGACCTTTCTTGGGCTATTGTGGAGTCTCAGAGAGCTGCTCTGTGAACAAAGAGGGGCCACAAACAACTTGGAGCAGTCTGAGGCTGGGCCAAGCCACAGCAGGCACTGTACCACCTTTGACCGCTGCTGGATTCCAGAGGGCTCAGGACTTAATCCCCAAACCATGCTGCCTCGCTGAGCCAAAAACATCTTGGGGACCACAAACACATCAAGAGTGTCTACTAGCAAGCTGAGGCAAGCATGGATCCACACGGTGTGACATTTGCTACCTGTCTGGAGTGGTGCAGGGGGCAGACTTCTACTCTGAGTCATGCAGCAGAGATGTGAAGCTGGGTCTCCCACCTTTTGAGCCACCACCCTAGCCAGAAGGCTCAGATGTGTGCAGCTGACACTCCTACACCTTCCATTTTCATGTAAATATTCAGAAGGCTGTATTTTTCCTAATAAGAAAGGAAAACCCCATTCTACATGTTAAAAAAATGCTTCACCACAAGGAGGAATCATCACTGACGACTCAGCTGAATATAAAGCATTTGGGTCAAAAGGCACCTGAGAATGTCTCTAGTCCCACTTCCTGCCCAAAGCAGGGTCAGCTCTGAAGTCAGACTGGCTGCTCAGTGTTTTATCCAGTTGTGTCTTAAATCTCCAAGGATGGAGATTGCACAATAACCCTGGGCAATCTGCTCTAATGCCTAATTTTCCTCACGATGATTTGTTTTTCCTGGTATCCAGTTGGAACCAGTTAGACTGGTGTCCTAGAAAATAGTGTGTTGTTTCACCTGTGGCTATCTCCAGATTTTTTTTCATTTGTTTAAAGCTGTGCTTAAAAAAAAAAAAAAAAAAAAAAAAAAAAAAAAAAAACCATGGAAAATTTTCAGCATGTATTTTAGCACAGTAGTACTCTGTCAAGATCTCATGCTGAGGGCACGTGATTACATCAGAAATATGATAAGAACATACCTTTTTGTTGTTGTTTTTGTGGCAGAATGCAGCAACTTTTTAAAAACTCCCATGTTACTTCATTTTTCCCCTCTTGTTTTTTTATGAGACACTGCTTTCACGTCCCTGTCATGGAACACAGATCAGAGGTCTCTAAAGCTCTCAAGTCTGCATCACGTCTTAATACCCTAAGGCATAGGTAACGTGATTGTGATTTCCTGCTTAAATTTGCCTATTATATTCATGTTACATCAGTAATATTAGTCACCTGTTACTTTCTTGGAATTCTTTTATAGAAGCATAATACTCAAATTTACTTGTGAAGTTATTTCTATATTTACTTCCCTGACTTGGCAGGAGGGGGGAGAAAAATGTGTAGTACAGGATCTAAACTTTACCTGAATCACTTCTTAGTAATTATACATACACTAAAGCCAGGAACTGTGTGTGCCATGCAAATGAAGGTGGTGACATGGATCTCATTTGGCTTTGTTGTGACAAACTGCACCATAATCCTGTGTCGGAGTAACCCTAACATTGATCTGGTTGTGCCTGCAACTGTGTATAGCATGGCTTTGAAATACTGAGTTTACTTTTTTAGTGTGCAAGAGTAACTGCACCCACCTGCCAGACAGACTTAGTTGATCCATGAATATATTCCTTTTTCTGGCCAGCAAGAGAAATGTAGAATGGAGTCTCCCAGAGATCAATGGACAAGTGAGGGAGGAGTTGGATGTAACTGATATGGGGGTGTGCCAAAAGTGACAAGAGGCTCTTCTGCCACTGGCATCTTCTGCAGGGAAGTTAGAAAGGATCCTTCCCATGGAATGAAATACAGAGGGATACTTTGCTAAAGCTGTAGTGGTTCAGCCTTCAGATACTGCCATTTGCTCATGCATATTGAGGTCCATGCCTCCTACACATCAGACTGCAAATGAAAGTGTAGTAATCAGTGGCCACATTTCCTGGTGAATGCTGAACCCCCCCTGTGAATCATCCAGGACCTTGCCCTGCTTACTCCTCCCTCCTGAGTCCCTTGTTGCTGTCACTATCCTTCCCCTCCCTCTCGGGTTTCACCTGATCTGCACTGCATCAGCAGGAGGAGGGCACACAGGACAGCCAGCTCTGCCATGCTTCAGGGGAGAAATGAAACAGGAAGGCCGCTTGGGCCGATGGACTGATATCCCTGAGAGGCAAAGGGAGTCGAACCCTGAACTGTGGCTCAGTTGTAAATGCAGAGCAGCTGCCGTGACTTTTTCTGGAAAATACTGACTTCTGAAATTTTCACTGTTCTTTTCCCCTGCCCCCCTCCTTGTTTTCCTGTTTTCACTGTTTCTTCACCTTGTTGGGGAGCAGAGAGACAAAGCCGTGAGCTGGCTTAGGCACTGCTCAGACCGTAGGTGCCACAGGGATGCTGCCAAAGGATCTGGCTGATTGGAGAGGTGAATTTGCACTGATGTCCCTGCTGCCAAGGCGGGCCTGGGGGAGAGCTGAAGCCTAACTCAGGTTTACTCATGCGACCTGTGGTGGCTGCAGTGGAGACATATGGGCTGTTTCACTTGAGGCCAAAAAGCGACAATTATTTATAACTCAGGCTTAGGCATGGGACTGCACTCTTTTATTTCTCACCAAGATGAGCAAGATGCGATACGAAGCTCTTATCCTCTTTTTCCTCCTCTCCCCTGCCAAAAGAAAGATTTTGGTTGGTTTCTGCTATCCTTGTTTTAAACAATCACGTGGTTTCAACATGAAAGTGTCTGATGGGAAAAATACTTGTCTGTACTTTGACAGAAGTTGACAAATAACTCAGTAGGATGAAGTCCCTGCATTTGTAAATACAGCACCATTGTTTACTGTTCAAAGTTCTGCAGTGAACCAGCCATATAACCACCAGTATTTCACTAAAATTTAATACAGAAATTCTTACCTGTTTTTCTGCACATACCCTCTTTGGACAAAATGGTAGAGGGGAGCCCATGTTCTTTTAAAAGCAGGCCCTTGATGTTTAAGAATGGCATCCTGGTAAATGGGACATGCAATCCTATCATTTTGTTACACTTCTGGAGTGAAGTGAAATTTTATTAAGTACTGAGAAGCAAAAAAATCAATAGTGTATTGTGGAATTTCCCCTAAATTTTGCTCTGAGGACCTTATTTGTGCTAGGAGCTTCATCCCGCCGTGCCTGGCATCTCATTCCAGAGCCCAAAATGCACTGAAAGCACAGAAATAACTTCAGTAAAGCCCACAAAAGGGGCAGGGTGATGCACTGATAGGAGCCCCAAAGTCTACAACCCTGAGAGGTGGGAGCAGTGCGCGACTAGTGAGAAATGCTGTGCCAGGGCTCTTGGTGATTCGTGTAGCCTCAGAGGAAGAGTTGATGAATTTTCTCTCTCGTGCATCAAGAACAGCTAGGAAGCAGCACCAAACACAGTGATGGCTGTCAGCCACAGAGGTGCACAGGGCTTTCCCCAAACAGAGCTCAAAGTGAATTCTTGCTGAGTTAATACATGTTGTTCCTGAGGCTGGGTTCTGATTTCTGAGTGGATCCTGGTGCTGTCAGTGGGAGTCCATGCAGAGTAATGTGTTACCCACCACAAGTAAATGCATCACAACATGTTTCAAATAATATTCAAGGCCCAAATCCAGAAAGCACATCTCCAGCTGCTGGAAACTGGAGCAGAAGAAAAGTTTCACTTATTTCAATAGAATCACCTGCAAGGATAAAATTGCCCACATCCATAAATTGGATCAGGACCTTGAAGAATATTTCTCCTGGTGCCGGGATTGACTATCTGCATTTTTATGAGCATAACTGAATATTCTGCATGTGCTGAAATCAGAGTAATAGACCAAATTTCTTGAATCTGGAAGAAGGCCCACATGCCTGCTTTCATGCCCTGCCCCATTTTCATAGATAAATACCTGCTGTAGGAAAAATGCACGAAAGAAACAGGAAAACCCCTGTGCCTTCTGCTTGGGGTAAGGTTAGAAATGTTCCAGTTCCTAGAGATTTGTTCCATGACCAGTAATGAAGTGCACTCTTAGTCCATAAAATGTATATTGAAAGAAAGCAGATTATACAGTAGCATATCTTATTTGTCTCTCCACAAAAACTAAGACATTTTTTACATGCTATATGTGAACGCAGAAGGGTTTGAACCCCACTACTATTTAATTAAAATTATTATTTGGATTATATATTATTTTCATATCGGGGATGAAATTTTTTAAGTTAGGAAGGAAAACTTATATAAGAAAGTGCTTATATCTGTAATTCCAGACTGCTGGGGCATGTAGGATACATTAGGCACTTTTGGTCACTGAAGTTACAGATTCTCTTCCTCAGTGTGAGGAAAGAGTGCATGGGGAGTCAGCTATCAACAGAGGTATCTATTACAGAACAACCTCTGTGACACTATAATAGTGGATCCAAAAAATGAAGTCTGAGAAAGGTGATTTCTGTCTCTTCCCTTTCGATGCCCCAAAATTGCCATCTTTTTCATATCTATTTGAAGGTGGGAGGTATCATCTGCCTTTGATCTTTAAGAGGAAAACTCAGAAACAAATGACAAGGTATAAAGGACATTTTTAATAGATACTTAATGTTTCCCCAAATAGGTGCAGCATGAAGAAGCAGAGGTCAGCAATGAGCACGTGGTCTAGAAACCCTCTCTTCCAACAGCAGTGCATAATTTGCATTAATTATGTCTATAGCCATTACATCTGACACTAGTCCAGGCTTCTCTAAGCAAATGAGAGATGCCATAGTTGTATCAAGGGTTTTGCTTGTCTGACAGAGAATTGGACTTTCTGTCTTTTAGCAGAGAGCTTTTTGATCAGGTATCCAATAGCCATGTTTTTCAAGGCTGATTTCACAGCAAAGTTTCTCTGTTTAAAACCTTTAGCATTGCATAAGAGCATTCTGAGACCTGGAAGTGATTATATGTTTGATGATATTCAAATGATCTTTGAAATGCTGAGGTGCATTTTGGTATGTAAGATTTGCAAGTTGTGGTTAGTTATACATACCAAAAATAGCTTTTTTAAGAATGTTCAGCCAAGTGGTTTGCTTTTATATAAGAATATACACAGAGACCAAACCAAGAAAATTTTAGATTTAGTCAGGAAGCTGTTGCTTGAATATCAATCAAAATTTTCATATAATTACAATGTGAACTGAAGAACAAATCTTGAAGTGATTTTCCTCTGCAGCAGTTTTCTTGGTTAGCAGTTCTTTGAAATGCTGTGTTTTCCCCATGAATAACTGGAGTCCTGCAAGACAGCTGCCTTGTTATACTGGCAAGTGTACTGCAACACATCTGCAGTAGCCCAAAACACAGAACTGCTCAGGGCTTTCTGTCCTGAGGCAAAACAAATGTAGCCATCATTTACCTGCTTCACTGTCAGTTTTGTCAGAAAAATACAAACAATTATATGTATGTAAGATGTATTATATAATTATATGTACTGCCTGTAATATTGAGAGTAAATTCTATATTCCATATAAAATAAAAATTATATAGATAATTGAATCCACTTTCTGCCGACCTTCTTATAGGGGAGGCTGTTCTGACACACAGAAACTTCAGGAATCCTCTATTCTTTAGGAATCGATTTTCTAAACATTCAAGTGACTATTTCCACGGAGGTTCTCAGGCTAAAAGTGACTAAAATGTAACCATTTTTACTACTACCCGGAATAGCATAATTATTCCCCATCAATTTCATATACTCATGAATATGCATGCACTACTACTTTCTTTGCAAAATGGGAGAAATGTGAGAAAACTAACTTATGGCTTCAGAATATGTTAAATATTTCACTTACAGGAATCCATGAAGACCGATTACTTTCCCCCCTGGATTCTACCGACAGCAGGAATTGATTGGCTGCACTCTCCTCAGAGAAAAGGTGCTTGGCACAGCTGCAAAGAGGGCCTGTCTAATATTCTTGCCTACACAGATAATGCATACCTGAATATATGCAAATGCTAAAATACCATTGCTTGGAAAAGCTACTGGAGGCATATTCAGCATTTAGCTTGGGCCAAGCTGACCTAGTGCCGAGAATAGCTGCTGGAGATGTGAGGAAGCAAAAAAAGAGTCCCACCAGGAATAGCAAAACCACCACCAGCACCATGTACCAATTAGTCCTCCTTGCTTATGCATTCTAGAGAGGACTTGGCAATCCTACACACCATTGTATCGGTGAGCATCAAAATTGGTGCAAGCTGATGCTTTGCAGAGCCATAGAATCATTGCATCATAGAATTGTGGAATACTTTGGGTTGGAAGAGGCTTCTAAAAGTCATGTAGTCCATCCCCCCTTCAACAAGAAGGGACACCATAAACAAAATCAGGTTGCTCAGAGCCTGGTACAACCTGACCTTAAATGTTTCCAGGGATGGGCTATCTACCAGCTCTCTGGGCAACCTGTTCCAGCGTTTCACCACCATCATTGTAAAAAAAGTCTTCCTTATGTAAGACTATATTCTTACTTCTTTCCATCCACCAGGTTTCTACTCAGCTCCCCACCCCCATGAGACGTTCGCTAGCGAGAGAGAAACTTGTGCCACCGCTGTGGGAACTGAGAAACAGGCTACTGCCAGTCCCGGCAGGACCAGCCCACTAACCAGCGGGGACGTGCAGCCCATTTTCAGTGCTGCTGCTGACATTGGGACAGGCAGAAGGGTTTCTGTGAAGCACTGTCAGTGCTGACTGCCTCACTTGTTTAAAAATGAGCCTGCAAAATTTATTAGATGGAGCCATCTGCTTCTCAGTCATTCTCCTACACTACCTCTGACAGTGACTGACAGGAGAGAAACAATGAATTTACAGCAGTGGGTGAGAATCAATTGCATTTCTGATCCCTCTTCCAGAGTTGCTTGGAGCCCTTGCAGTGCAACCTGGAGTACCTGGTAATGCATCTCTTGAACTTTTAGGGTGCAGAGTTAGTATTCTCATCACTTTTGCTTTGCTCCTTGCAAAATCCAATGAAGAAGAGTCTGCAAAGGAGTTGAGTGTTTGCAATCATTGCTGTTAATTGAGCTAGGAAAGGGGAAACTTCACTGTGACAGCTGCAGGTTTTCTCTTGTTTTTAAAAGGAAGACATTCAAAGGTCAATTAGATCTTATTGATGTATCACTTCTGATTTCAATAGTCCAATAGGTTTTAACAGTTCAATAGGTTTTAATATGACTGTGAATGCATGTTCTTTGAACAAGGAGTTTTCATTAACTGATTCCAGTCTGGAACACACGTTTTTTTTTGTCACAAGTACATAATCTTCGTTGCAAAATGAGTTGTGGTTGTGTATGCTTCTTTTGACTATATTTATTCCATTTCTAATGAAAACTGAAAGCATTGTTGTTTGTTTTCTTCTGATATTTATTTGATGTGAAAATCAGGTGCAAAAAACAATGAAGCTTTGTCAAAACAGGAGAAGAAATCACTTTGATTCACTTGTATTACAAAGAAATGTATTAGTTCTGCTCCCTCCACTCCAGACCTAAAAAAGAAACCATATGTCCCAAAGTTTGGCTACTTTTCAAATTGTACCGGTTGATCTAACTTGCAATACTACTTTTGCCTGCAAACCTCAGATGATAAAAATATGGACTTTCTTGAAGTTAATCAGTGACTTAAGGCAGCAGCATAGCTAATTTGTTTCAGCTGCTCCAGCAGAGAAGAACAAGTGGATGAAGAAATACAAGAAACAAGTGGACGGAGTTGCTGCCATTTCTAAAAGCTGATTCCCATGTCCTGAGGAATCAGTTGGTTACCTGCTGCATGAGCTGTGTATATTCTTGGTAGCTCTGAAGGAAGCCATGCACGAGCAAAGAGGAGCACCAGCAGCAGCTCAGCAGAGAGAGGAGCCCTGGGGCCAGCTGCTGCACGAGGCAGAACGCAGGTGCACAGACACCAGACGTGCTAAATTGGATCTGCTTCTCATTAGCCTGCACACCTTTGCTGAGGGCAGGTCTCCACCCCAGGCTGGCTGCAAGCATGGGCTTCCCCTTCTCCCAGCAAGCAGCACCCTCCTGGCCTCTTGCTGGCCAAGGAGCCACCACTGACTGGCTGGCTAAGGTGAAGAGTCCTGAGACAGTGATGTCTCCTTCTTCATCGGGGTACATCCTATTGCAGGGCTCATGGGTCTGTCTGTGTGATGCCTTGCTCGTGCTGCTGGCTGGGCCATGCACTCACAGCTGTGCTCACCATGGGATGGAACACAGGGAGCACAGGTGGGCCAAACCCAGGCAGCATCCTGTCTGTGCTGGCTGCCACCCCCACGGACTCAGGACCCATGACCAGTGCTCATCACTGTGTGGTCAGCTGCTCTTCTTTGCTTCAGCATCCCCTCTGAGTGGCAGCTGTGCTCATTCACATTTTAGAAGGCCCAGGCCCCAGGCAGGGTAGTGCCCAGGTTGACTGGGTGACCTGTGCTGGCGCTGCAGGCTGTCAGAGAAGTCAGAAAGGCAGCAGGGAAGCTTGCAAGCAGCCCAAAGGAAACACTGAGGATGGGGTGACCCTTAAGCATGTCCATCTCAGGGCAGAGCACCAGGAGCCACTTCTCTCTTAAAAACTTGCAAGTCTTTGCTCTCACCTGGAGATTGATGCTTAAAATTCTTGTGTTTTCCTCCCCTTGGTACCTTTGAAGCATTTTGTAGTTCTGTGTCAGTAGCCAGCTCACCATACAGGTGACAAAAGGCTGCTCCCTGCTCGAGACAACTTAGACCAGTCTCTCTCACCTCTGCAGGCTGTAGCACATGGAGAGATGGAACTTGGGGCACTCTTGCTTCTCCTGGAGAGGCTGTCCATCTTTTCATGGCGTTACTAAGCACCAGCTGGAAGAGAGAAAGAGATCACAGGCAGCCCAGGGTCAGTTTGGTCTCGGCATTCCCCTAGGGAGAGGGAATGGGCTGCACTCCATGTCCCTCCTGTTGAGCACATCTCAGATCTCGCCTGCCCGTGAACAGGCTCCCCAGCTGTAACCATGGCTGTACAGAGGCAAGTTCAGCCTTGTGCTCTTTCTCACCCTCAGTAAGCGTTTATTTATCCCATGCAAAGGGGAACAGCATGAACAGGGCGCTGTGCCTTCCTGGAGTCCAGCAGCTGCAGACACCCAGCTCTCGTGGCACGTTCCTGGGCAGGAGTTTGCCGCTGCCCTTGGATCAGGCTCTGCTGGTGGGACAGGCAGAGGAGCACCTGGCCTGAGGCTCCCCAGGGGAGGGAGATGAGCGATAAGAGATCGGCCCTTGTGCTGCTCAGCATCATCGAGGCAGGAGCATGTCAGGGCATGCTGAGAAGCAGAATGTGACAACCCTGAAAAATGCAAGCTTGGGAAACACTGATGTGTTCGAAGTGAAGTCACTACAGCAGTTTTGGGGGAAAAGAAAGCTACTGAAACAGTTCATCCATTGTTTGTGAGTAGTTTGTGGTATCAGGAAATACAAAGTAGATACAGTGATGCCAAGAAGTATTTGAGCATTATTAGATTAGATATAAGAGACATGATGTTGTACTGAGCCATGTGACTGGGCGACGATTATATTCCTAAACCTACGAGACACAAATGAGTGATTTATAAAAGAAAGGGGAGAAAGGTGTCATGCAAAAGGGGAGAAAAATGTCATGTTATCTGTTGGAATTGCTGCAACGTGATGAAAGTGATTTGCAGAAATACGCACAACTCACCAAGAAATACTGCCTGTGTCTCATCCCATCCGTAGGAGAAGAAAGCTGGCATGTGTAGAGCTTCTTGATGAAAGTACTGAGCACATCCTCCTCCTTCTCCTGCCTTGCCTGGTGGCATAGCAAAGCACTCTTAGCTTTCACTGAAATCAAGAGCTGGGGTCATTTAACATCTACTTGAAGCATTTTGCATCTTGCAAAATAAGGTACTGTGAGGCTTTGGGTTTTTGGGGTTTTTTTGCCCCTATGCTGTGCAGGGTACCTGCTAAACTTTCATGAGAGCGAGTGCTAGAAAGCAGAGGTATTTTCTGGTATTCTCTGGAGAGGTTGAGCTCTAGCTCCAGCAATCTGTGTTTTCTTTTTATAACAGCACCTCTCAGTGTGGTATCTTAGCACTTGCTAAGAGGTAATCTCAGAGAGTAAATACATGTCCACTCCTCTGAGTTGCCTAGATTGGAATTTGTCCTTTAATTCCATGTTCTGGTGGGATTGCTTATGTAACAGATTTTTTTTTCTCCCTTAAACTAAGGTTATAATTCTATGGTATGTAGAATTAGGCAAACATTTCATATCATAAAACTACAGCCTGTGGGTGTGATGGGCTTTGGGCCAGCAACTCTGAACAGACAAATGTTTTTTGTCATTTTGAGGAGTTAGGAAATCAGACAGATCACACAGACATGAGAAATAGTAAATGTGTTTAATTAAAAATTATTTTCTCAAGATGGTTTCAACAAAAATATTGAACATTGGAAATGTCGTAACACCTTCTTCAGCATTGCAAATGTAGGCCAGCAGGCCTGTTTTAAAGGAGTAAGGGGGAGGAATAAAAACAAGAGTGGATAAAAAGCTTCCAGAAAATCCCAAATGTGTCTCTATTTCTTAGGGAAACAATCAGTTTAACACACATGTTGACGGAGAGGGTGATACACTTTCTGTTCAGAAAAAGGACTTGGCATGCACAGTTTGGATGGCTGCATGAGGGATGTATGCACAGTGTCATTTTGGTGTCTTGTGCTGGAGTGGCTTTCCAAGGAGCAGTGGAAACCACCCATGAGCAAGCTGGTGAGCTGCCCTCTCTGATTGGTCACAGAAATGTTCATTAGGCAACTGGAAAGGTTGATACTTGCAAGGTGTGTCCTCTTTCTCTAGATCTGGACAGTGTCTGTGGAGTCTGACTGGAAGCAGCTTACCATTTAAAGAGGGACACCCCACTGATCCCTGGCAGGGCACTTTCTTCTAGTTCCTCTATTCTATCTGTTTTTCCTTACCTTGTGCACGAAGGATAAAATTAGCTTAAACCAGTCAATTCCACTTGCAGAAACACTGCTCTGGCCAGCCTCACCACTAGAGAAGTCAAATCTTTGGCTCAGAGGCAGAGGGCCACTGTGTCCTTCATCTCCTTGATGGCTCCAAGAGCAGCTGTCCCCTTCACCTGGGATGAGCTATGGCTGATGGTTGGCATAGGGATCCAGCACCACCGCCCAGAAACAGCCAAGCCAAAGGGACATGTGAGCAGATTTTCAGTGGTGTGAAGAAGGGCTGACACTGCTTTTTAGAGATGAGAGGGGTGACGAATTAACTGCCCAGGCAGCATTGTTTTCCTCTGAAAAGTCGTCTCTCCTTTGGATCTGGGAGACGCACTGCTCATGCTGCTGAATCACTCATTTGGGACACCAAGGTACAGGCTCACCACAGCCCTGGGAGGAGTTAGGGCTCAGGAAGACAATGCCAGATTCCTGTACTCTCATCCCAACTCTGGGCAGGTTTACTGTGGGGCCACAACATGATCACTTCTGTCTTTCTACCTTCATTTGCGCACCTGATTGAATTAAAAGATAGGCGGATTAGTGTGGATTAGTTGTTTAATAAATTCTATTGTGCTCTGCACATGCAGCACATGATTTAAGCATCCCCATGGCAGCTCATTAAAAGCCCAGGAGTAGTTGTATAACAACAGGTAAGCAGCTACATTTTGGCAGCCCCAGTCTTGCAGATGCATCAGGTTGCAAACAGAATTTAATGTGACTTCAAATAAACCATGTGAAAATGAGCTCTTCCGTTTGTCTGGATTAGCATAAGCTCTTCCTCCCCTCATCTCATTTCCCGCATGTTGAAACTACAAATACAGCTGAATTTGAATGTAATCCTCATGTCTTTACCAACTCATCTTCACTGACAAAAGCGCATCATTAAGAAATGGGAGGGGGGAACTAGCCCCCTGTTTCTAAATGTGATAAAAGCAAACCCATCCAAAACTGTGCTAGCGAGTAAAATTTATCCCCTAAGCACAATAAAATTGGTATCACAGAGCATACAGGCACGAAAAAAAAAAATCTAAGTTCAGGATTACCAAAGCATTTCTGTAAATTTGGGATGCCTCTCTTAGTTCATAAACACTTATTACATGTAAGCAGACCCAGTGCCTGGAGAAAATGTGCAGTTTAACCTATTATTGATTTTTTTTACAATCTCCAGAAGCAGACAGAGTGCATTTCAGGGCAGAAATTGAGAAGCTGAATGTGCAGTGCACACCCTGGAGGGTTGCCAGTTCTACTTGTGAGGTAACAAGGGGTTAATCTGAGCCTGGTGCACCTGGGAGAGGTAAGTGGTCATAACCTGATACCCTGATCCGGGTAGCAGTGTGCAGTCAAACAGTGTATGCTTGTTTTGGGGAGAGGGGTTTTTGGGGGTGGTACAAGATGGGCTGCTGCAAGAGACATCTCTTTTAGACAAGGATGGGTGTCTAGGACTTGAAGCAACTCATCACCAGGATGTTGTAGAAAGATCCCTGGAGACTGATCCAGCTGTAGCTTGCTTTGCCCCGGCCGAAGTCTGGGACTGTGGGACCTACAGCCAAATGTGTTACCAACCAGACCTGAAAGGGGTACAAGTGACTTCAGTGTAGAAAACTAAAAATCGCTTTTCAGGAATACTTCTTACCAGAAGCACCATAAGTGCTAAAATATTTTGGAAATCCCTCTTCTCCAATTTAGATACTCCCGTCTGTTATTGCCTGCCCTGCCTTGGAGAAGATGGTGCCCACTGGAAGAGATGGTTCCTGAAGGCACAGAAATATTGTGGATCATGCTGGATCATGATTCACTGCCTCAATAAATGCGGAGAGAAGTGAGACATCAGGAGTGGCCTGGTGCAGCTCTTGTGCTGTGGCCAGAGGAAGTGCACAGGGAAACCTATGGCACGTACTCATCGTCAGAGACATCAGTGGCCAAACTGAGTCAGACTATTTGTCAGTTTGACCCAGTATTGAGTCTCTGACCACAGCCATAGTGGACACGCAAGCAAGAGTGCAAGCGTAGGTTAGGTGTGTTTTCCCAGAATAATCTTCCGGCCTTTGAAAAATTGCAGCTCCTGATCCAGATGGTTATTCTGGTATTTAGAAGCTGTAGTGGATGTTTGTGGATGTTTGAAACCAATTCACCCAGTTGGTTTTGGTCCAATGTGAATATTTTACCCTCTCTCTGTCAAGAACCGTTTCCTTTTGCCAGCCCTGCCCTAACTACTCTCTGCTGTCACTGCATCCTCATGGGACATCAGACTCATGTGGGACAGCCAACAGTCACTCCCACTCACCTTTCCATGGACCTAGACCACATCAGTCCCTGGATGTGCCCTTTCCTGGGCTGGAGAGTTCTGGTCTCTGTGGCTGCTCCTGGTGTAAAAGCCGTTCCACATCTCTGAATATCCTTCATGAAGTGCCAGCACTATCTCTGTTGCTGCAAGACCTGTCTTTTACCCAATACTAGTCACTCATCCATCACCTCTACAGCTGAGAACCAGAGCACACCTGGGCTACAGGGCACTTGCCAGCCCCCAGCAGGAATTTTGGCTGGGAGGGGATAGTTGTGCCAGTCCTGCTCTTCCTGGTTCGGAATTGATTGCAGGAGCAAATCCCTGCAAAACTGGGCAAGCTGGGGACAGGGAGAGAATTCAGGGAGGGAAATGTTTGAAGGACAAATGCTTCTGAGATCACCAGCCTCTTCCTCACAAGTTTAATACTTGATGGCATAACAATAATCTTATTTTCCCCCAGCACGCCAGTCCTGTGAAATGAATGTCATCTTTTTCATGTTGCCCAGACTCACGACAATGAGCTTTGCTCTTACGGCTGCCCTGCCTAATTCCATGCCACGCTGTGAGCTTACAGCCAGTTTCACGGCTTTGCTGCACATCATCTCACCCAGCACTTTTCCAGCATTGTTGCTTTCTAAACACCTTTAGCCCCATCAAACAGCTACATGTTTCTTCATTTCTTCTGGGTGTTTTAGCTTGTGTTGTTCAGGTTGGGTTTTATTACTATATCCTCCAGATAAGGCTGCTGCCTCTATGATAGAGTCTTTGCCACCTACTATGAGATTAGCTGCAAATTTAATTTGAGAGCTATTCATCTCCTCTTGATACCTACCATTAACAACAATAAAAGTAGAAATCACAGCTGAGATTTCCAGAACCCTTCCAGTACCTGTCCTTATTTCAGTATACAGTTGTTGATTGCTCGGTTTTATCTATTTACAGTCCTTCAAGTAGTGTTTGGTATACAGAGGAGCTCTCTGACATGCCATTAATCACCTTCTTTGAAATGACTGCAAAAAAGATATTGGGCCATGAGCCAGCAGTTTTGGGATCATGTTAATGGTTTGCTGTCGTATTTCAATCACTTGCTCTGTGCAAAATAACCCAAGATGTCCCTCCCTCAGGGTATTAAGTAAAGAATTGCAGCCCCTGTGATAAGGGAAGATTCTGACAAGCATTAATCTGAAGGGAGTGATTCGGTGGGAAATAAAGGGCTAGAGCATCGCCAAATGGCCTTTTCCTGCACAGGGGTTGCATTTTTTTGGTTGTATGCACTTTTTGGGAGGAACCCTATTTCCTCAACATTCTCTCATTGCTACAAATATCGAGGTGCATTTGGGTGGTTTTCAATATCCAGAGCTTTCAGTTTATACAGATTTAGAAAATCCTTAATTAAACAACAGAAAGCATATTATCCTGTCTCCTTTCATCAGCTTGGTACCCATCAACTACAGCTGGCACAAACCAATTATCCCTGTGGCAACCACAGCTTTTGACAGCTCTTGACACAGACCGTTTTCAATTTGTAGGCACCCCATGCTATTTTTGTACTTCTGCAGATGATGGAAAGCTGCACTGTGCACCTCCTTCTCTTGGACTTGTGGTGCTGTGGCAGTCAGAAGCGGGCTTTGGGGTCTCCCTTCACCAACAGCAGCAGACAGTGCTGCCAGGGCAGTGGTCACAGCGCAGTGTAGAATTTGGCTGTCCTCGTCCGTGGGAGGCAGGGTGTTTCCATCAGGCTGAAGCTCAAGCTCCAGCTTTCTCACAGTGGCTGTCATTCCCTGCAGCCCAGCACTGCCAGGGTCAGTGACTGTACCCTAAGATAAGCCTGTGTGATGGAGCTGCCCTCCTGGGACACACATCCCACCATGAAGGCTCTGGAGTACTGTCTCACACTGCCTACAAAGCTCTGTGATCACCTGTCAGCTGTGGAGCAGTACTCAAGGCAACGGAGACCTGCTGCAATGTCTGAGAGGAAGGGAAAAAAAACAAACCATGAGGTCTTTCATGTGACCAGCGTCAGTTCACAGCTAATTAAAGGGCAGGAGTCTCCTCCCAGGCCAGTGACCAGACTGGCTCTGCTTCATGGCTGCTGTGCAGCTGACAGCAAGCACTAGGTGACTGGAAGCTCAGGCTTCGATGGCAAAGCCAGCCAGCAGTTCAGCAGTCACTTCCCATGCAGAGACTGTCTCCCAGCTCAAAGGGAGATTTAGCATTTTTCTTAGTTTGATCCATTTATCCTTCTCCAAGAGCCCGAGCCAAAAGCTATTGACTTAAATGGGCTTTGCATCGGGTTTCCAATTTGTTGGAATGAGGCACCTATGAAATCATCCCAAATATCCTCATTTATAAGAGTCTTACTTGCGTTCCCTCTGTGCTTAGTCCCATGATCTAACAGAAATACGAAGCATGTAGTAGGAGATAGCTTCTGCCTCAAGGACAAAAAAATTGTATTTTTCTTTGCAACATCTCCCCACAGATTTTTAGTCCAAATCTTTTCTCATGGAAATCAATGAGCAGTTTAGAAGTGAGATCAAGGAGGATCCAGAGCAGAATCCTTCAGCACATTTTGTTTACCTCAATGAGCTACCGCTGGGCTGCAAACATGGGTTAAGTTCGCTTACTTTTCTCTCTTCTTTTAGCAAAACACCGTGTTGGCACAATTTCTGGATAAATCTGCAATATACAGGCTTTTAAGGAATCAATACAGAGATTGTCAAAGAGTAAAGAGTCGTGATTTCCCACACATACAGAAGTTGGTTGGCTTGTTTTGGGGTTTTTTTGAAATTAAAAGTAGAATACCAAGTAAGACTGAGGAGTAGGAGAACAATTGTATCACCAAATGCAGAACATTCTTAAATTCCTGGCATTAACTTTTAAAAGGAAATCTCTAAGAACTCGAAGTTGATAATATATGTGTTGCATTTTTGGGTATTTCCTAAAAAGAACTTCCACAGGTAATTAACGGGGTTGATCTTTCAAAAACTGTGTCTTCAGTAGAAAGATAACACTTTGTAAAGTTCTATATTAAAATTGTATTGATTTTTGTGAAGGTGGATGAAACTATCAAATGTTTGGATACCTCCTTAATACACTGGTAATTTGGCTCTATAATTTTAGCCACTGGAGGGCTCCCCAATTTTTTAATTAATTTAGTAGGACATATATTATGAAAGAATGGAGGAAGAATACAAAGCAGGGTGGTCCTAGTCACTACCACCATCTCCACAAGTACTAAATTTCATGTGAATTCTGGGTATTCTTTGGCACATACCTCAACCAAAATAGTGAAAGAAAACAATTTTAGTATTTTTGGTAGAATGAATAGTCCACTATGAGTTGACCAACCAGCAAGACTGGGTGTAATTGTTTAGCTAGTTATGCATAAAAAACAAAGTTTCAGGGCTTGGTAGCATTGCACAGTCAGGTAAATCCCCCACAAAGTTTACTCTGATATATCAATATTTTACTTTAATAGATCAGTATTTCATGTGGATGGTTTAACTATCATTGCAGCCCCCCCATGCTCCCAGCCTGCCAACTCACCTCTATATTGCCCCTTGGCTGATACACTTTCCAGCAGCAGCTGCTCAGAGAAGCTGCCTTGGGGTTTTTTAAAAATAATTATCTACGTTGCCATTTCTATACTGAAGATGGTCGCTCATGGTCGGATCAGGTGGCAGCACAGAACAGAATCTACTCCTACATCCAGCTCTAGCTGAGCACTGAGCCAAGCATCTTCCAAGATCCTGGAGCTGGTTGTGTAACCTGTCCAGGTTACACATGCCATGCCTGCTCTGGTCAGAGGTCTGGTGGTGTTCCTCCTGCCACCGCTCACTGCCCTTGTGTCCCCTGCAGAAGGAGGTGCAGTAACTCTGACCATGAAACATTTGCTGCTGAGTACAGGAGGACAGCTCATGGGCAGGCCTGGCCCACTGGTGACCACTTTGGCAGAACTAGGTTTGAGCAGTTTTTATAGATAGTGTGGCAAACCTCTCCATCCTACTGACCTGCCAGCTGCCATCCTGATCAGGCACAGACCCAGGGATCTGGGTTTGGATACGGTTTGGATGATGGAGCTACAGTGGCTGGCATGTACTGCAGAAAGCAATGTGAATGAGGAAAAAAGCTGAACTGTGTGACTCAAGCTTGCACAGAGAATACAAATGCTCATCACTATGGATGCGTTCAGTGCACCCTTAGGAAAGAGAAATGAGTGGCATCAATTTTTCCCTCAACTCATGTCTTTCATGCTGCCTTTGTGCAAGGCAAAGGTACCCACACCTCAGCACAGTGAGCAGCAGTTGTAGACTACTTAGCAGAAAGGCATATTTGCTACTAATAAAATATTAACCCAGATGAAGGGCTGGTAAAATATTTAAATATCCAACATTCCTCTACTCTTCAGCTTCCCAGTTGGCAGAAATCACTGCCATGATTTGGAATCTGATCAAACATGTTTCATAGGTACAAAGAGGCTAATTTATAAAGAAGGATTAAACCCTCTGCAAGACCAGGCTGGTTGGAATTTCTCTTTCTCCTTTTCATACTGTAAGGCTCTCAAATATTTTTTCCACACAGTGCTTTTCACCAACTTATCTTACAGTCTTTTGGGGCCACATATTTTAATTCAGAAACCTGAGGGCCAAAAATTCCTATTTATCCACGAGGCAAGTACTATTTTACCCTTGGCCTTAACAACTTTGCAGTAACCCTTCAGCATACTTTGAGCTTGACCCATAAAAGGGCTGACAGAGTTATAGCAAATCTTGGGACCAAAAGAGATGATGAGCAAAGGTGGAGAATCATGGCAAATGTAGTGCAGATACCTAGAGGTGGTGCAAATGAAGTTTGCTTGGGACATGGCAAGTGAGCAGAAACAAGGGGAGCACATGACAATCTTGGCCTCATGTAATGGACGTGTACATGCCATGGTGATGAAGGCCACATTTCAATTACAAGTGGTGTGGAACAGCATTGCTTTTTGTGTTAAATGGGCTGCCTTGTCATTTCAAGGGGTGCCCCTCAGCACTCTGAGAAATCGGACAGAAAAGGATGTTCCTGTACTTGTCCCATCCTGACTTTGCTGGTTGACCTCCCTCTCTTCTCTACTTCAAGCTGACAGAAGCCAACTTAGCTGGCACTGATACACCAACATCACACAGAAATGCCTTTAACAAAAGCCATTGCTTCTTTGCTGTAGGCAAGTCTGAGTCTTCTGTGGCATTTTGAAGCAAGACGCCCTCCAAAGTTTGCCTTGGAAGCAGACCAGCTGGCAGCAAATAAATTATATCAAAGCAATGCTGTGGTCTCAAAGCTGGACTCTTCACCTCATCCAGAACCAACTACCTACCCAGCTCACCCCAGTGCCTGGGACAGGATCCATGCCCCACTGCATTTCTTGTTCTAGTCATCACTGTAGCAGAGCCACAAACACACACACCAGGTAAGCATCTTCCAGATGCATGTGTTGATCATTTGTTAGTTAAATGAATTTAAACAACAACTTGGCATTAGACCTATCATGGAACTTTAAAAATCATTAAGTGTTCGTTTATTTTCTAGGAAAGCTTTGAAGTGGTGCTGTTAGATTCAGCTCTCCAGCTGCTATCAGTGAGCTGCAGAATATGGCATTTGCATACTCCTGGCTTGGATGCTGGCAGCTTTCCTGTCTATTATTTTATTGGGCCGAGGTGCAGATTGTGGCAATGATGTAAAGGTTTGTCAAAGTGTTTTTTACTGTTTGGCTTTAAATTTACATTACAAACACTTCTTAAAGAAGATCCAGTTAATCTCAGCTTGGCCTCTTGCCTGGGAAATTTTCTCTGTGGTGTTTAATATTAAATATAGCTCTTGAAGACTTCTTTATTTTCTGAAGTGTTTGTAATTATTTCTGTTTTCATCACAGTTTGAAATTGGTTATTTCATGAGTACACAGGTAAGAATGAGGCTCTTCCTATGCTTCATGCAAGAATCACCATCATTTTGTTAATCACTGAAAAGATTGCTAATACAATAGCCTGCAGAAGATGAGAAAGGGAGAACTGAAAGGTTTCTGTAAGAATGCCTAAAGAAATGGCAGAAACATGATACAGCTTTCAAACACAGACAAGGCTTCATTCTTTCTGTCTTGTTTGATAAAAAATGAACCACATAGTGAATGCTGTAGCTTCATGTTACTCCTGTCAAATCTTTAGTAAGTGGGTGTCCAGGGAATTAGATCATAAGCAGAGGGAATATTCCTCTCATTTGAAAGGTCTCTCATTGTGTTTATTAATTTAACCGTTGATTTTAAGAAGGCAAAATATGCTATTTTCAAAGGGATTCAATGAAGTGAGATCTGTCTGACCCCTTTACAGGCTATTCTGAGAGGCACTTATCCTATGTATCAATGGAAATACCCAGAGAGAATACATGTAATATAATTATTCATAAAAGAGAGCTAAATCACTGTGCAGTTACACATCACTTAGGCTGAAAATATCTTCAATTAAGGTAGGAATGAAGTAATATCACATTTTATGCAAGTTCCCATCAATAAGCCTGACACATGTCAGCTCTCATTTAATAACATATTTTACTTCTAATAATTCTCCTTTTTTTTTTCCAGGTTCAAAAAATGTCGAAGAAGGCTCAACTGTTCACAGAAATTAAACGTGATTGTAGGAGGAATTAAGGTTTCATGTATCAGGGCACAAAATAATCCCCATCTAAGGAGGCTAAGATGCATTTTCCTGTTTGGAAAGGATACATTTTCCTGTTTGGAAGGGATACATTTTCCTCTTGGAAAGGTGCACCAGCATCACTGGGATGCCTCATCACTGGATTCAGGAAATGAGACAAGTAGAAGCAGAGGTTATAACCAGCTTGACAGGTCCCATGATTCATACACCTCTATTTCTGTCCCCAAATGTTTGGGAGATCCTTTCTGCCTGAGCCAGTGCTAATTACCTCATGTAAGTAAACAGAAAGGGGCATGTGGTTCTGGCACACAAGTGTTTCCAGAGCATTAGGCTTTTTCAAATTAAGTGAACAAAATGCATTTTCATCCTCAGTAGCAGCTGGGGAGACAAGCGAAAAAAAACAAGGTGTAGGAGATGGTTTAGGACTGGGAAGTCATCCTGAGTGGTGGACCCTGGGCAACCAGAACAGCCTTTCCTGCCCAGTCAACACGCTGCAGCTGGAAAGCTGAAGAGATGAGGCTCTTTGCCCCCGTGAAACATCCTAAATCCTGCTCTGCATAGATTGCAGGGATGTGCTGCACATAATTCCACCCCTCAGCACCTGGATCTCAGTGTGTGCAGCATGGAGAGAAACCAGGCTGGGAAGGGAACCAAGAACACATAGAAGCCATTCCCACGGGGAGCCTCACTTAATCCAACCCCACACAAGCACGCTCAGTCAGGAAACAGAAGGGCTGCAGCTCCTGCCAGGCAGCTCTAACAGCAGTGTAATCAGAGGGAAAAAGCAAATCCATCCTGCAGCAGCTCTTAAAAAGAAGCTGCCAGGCTGCAAGAGCAGCAATGTAGGCAGCAGCAGTTAGAAACATTAATTTCCACGTCAGCATCTCGTGCTTTGCTCCCCCCATTATTTCCCTTAGTGAAAGGGTTGCAGATTGGGGTTCAGCTCTTCAGGTGTGCAGTGCCATTTTGGGCACCCTCAGGTTGCAGAGGAGTCTGCACAGCACTGTCAGGTCCCTGGACCAGCCACAGGAAGCCAGGTGGGAGAGCACAGAAGACCTCAAACAGCATTTCAGCCCCATGTTAGGCACCTAACTCGAGGTAAACTCAGAGAAATCCACTAGATACATGGATCTAAAATTAAAGGGATGAAGGGCAAAAATGCAACAAATTACTGTCAACACTGCTCTAAAATTAGTTTATATAAACACAGACATACAAATATATTCATATATATTTGTATAAAGAAATAAAAACAAAATGTATTTTTGTAGTGTACTATTATGGGTTGTGAGACTCTTCAAATCCATTGAATGAGAAACATAGCGAATTCTGCATAGCAAACACATTTGCTGAGATGTTTTGCTATTCAGCTCACTAGTACTGCCCTTCCAGCAGAGATCCAGATTTTGCAAGCTGTGTGGCAGGAATGATTTTGTTGGTCTTTTTGGCCATTTTTTGTGTATTGGGACATGCCTGCCCTATGTACAGCCTGGCCTCATTCATCTCACAGAAATGAAGTTACTTTTTAGTCCCAGTGACGGTGCTGTCAAATTTCTTATGATTTTAAGGTATGGGAAGAGCGGGAGTAGAACGTGAACTTTCCTTGCTGTCTTGCTAAAACCTATTCATATTGATATACTTTCATCTGTAGCTTACTGGTGTTTCATAACAGACCAGTTCTCCCAGTGCTCATTAAAGAGAAAATATGGAAGCAAGAGGGACTGAGGGACCAGGGAAGCTGCAAATTAATGCTGATGAAAACTGAAGAGGACAGAGGGTATTCCAATAAGTCTCTCCTATCTCTCCCAAGATGTGCTCCAACAGAGAAATAATCTGACCCTCCAAAATGCAATCTAACAAGTGCAGGATTCCTTTCTGACTATAAACTACACAGAAGGCCCTTAGTGCAAGTCTTGTTATATAACCTTTGGGAATGTGATGATTTCTTAAGTAGACACTGTTTGCAACAAGTCACAAAGTTGAGGCAGAAGAGAATCTCACTGAATGATTTATGGGAATTTACATTACATTTCATATAGCATAGCTGTAAATGAAACTAACCACAAATGTAAAGAAAGAGAAAGGTCTTTATCATGTTGAAATAAAATGCTCACATATGACTTGTGAGAAAATTATTAAGTACCACGTCAACATTTCCCCGAAATTCTGGGTAGTGCAAAATTTGAATTTTTTAATGTCCTGGTTCCAGTTTCGAAGGATTTTTCCCCTTGTCTAAAATGGCAGGATCGTCCTTGTAAAAGGCATTCAGGTTCCCAGCAAACTCTGCTGTTGTGTTGTTCACCTGTAGTTCCAGTGTCCTGAGCAAAAAGAATATTTGTATTAACTCTGCTCTCATTGGCATGAGCTGGTTGGCTCCAGCTGTTCAGAAGGCACTTAGAAAGTGCGAGTTGTCTCTGAGCAAAGGCAGTGTCTTTCTTCTGCCATTCATTACACCACATCTTCACGGTGGGCTGAAGCATCAATTTCAGTGTTACCCTTCCTGAATAACATTAGAAAGCTTTATGGTCTGCAAACATGAGCTCATCTCTGTGCAGCCTCTGGATACAGCTGTAATGAATATACCTGTATTTATTGACCTGTAAAAGTGGCTTTAAGATACACCTAGATAACCCCTCGCAGCTGTCTTCCATTGCTGTTCTCAGTTATATCCGCCTGGTTAGGAACAAATGATCCTGATTTCTCTCGAGCTCCGGGATCTGGTAAATGAAGTGTGAATGTGATTTTGCACTAAATGAGTCTATAAAAGTAGCAATTTAATGCATGACATTTGTTTATACCTTAAAAACATCATAAAGCTTTGCACAGATTGATGCCTTAAAGCAGGCTACCTGAAACAGAGGCCAAGACGAAGTAGGAGAATAAAAAGCGGACAAATTTATTCAAGGCCTTGAAGGCCGAATACATTTGGGCAAGCAAAGTCCCCCGTCAGGGACGACATCCAAAATGGACACTGGGTCACGAGCCCTTCACCTTTTGTAAGTTCTGTCCCATTAGCATATTGGTCCCTAATTCTCCAATCGCTCCCTTAGTTGATGATGTTAACCACCCCCCATCTCACAGTTGTTTACATATTTTTGGGCCCTAGGGCAATGAATATGTCCTTGAATCTGTATTCAGAGAGCCTTGTTTTGGCTAAAGGTGCTGGGAACAGAGGATTTTAGCACTTTGTAAGAAGCACAGAATTACACCAAATTACAGATACATGAAGAGTAAAAACCCACAAACTATTAAGGCACCAAGACAACACAGCCAAAGCTCACAGGGACCGAGGCTCGTGTGTGCCACAGGCAGCTCTGGGGGCAGGGGCACTGAAACGGGGCTGCTGTAAGGCCAGTGGGGAATCCTTGGAGAGAGCACGAGGGCACACATTGCATTCCAAATGCACCAGGGCAGCTGCCAGCATTCCTGTGAGCTGAGACACAGGCACAGGGTGCTGCCCAGTGCCTCAGGAGCTCTACAGGCAGGGCACAGCAACAGTGCCCCTCCACCAGCTCACCAGGGACCACTGGGCAATGGTTCAGATTCTCCAAATGCCGCTTGGAGTCTGGGACTGGGCACGAGTGGGACAGTGCAGGCAGGCAGTGACACTGCAGAGCTGCAAACAAAATGAAAAGTGAGTTACGACACAGGAAATGTCATGCCAAGTGCCATCACATTTAGTGTGGGCACAGCTGTGGCTGCAGTCCTGGTTCCTCTGTGGGTGGCCCCGCTGTGCTCACTAATGATGTGGAGAGGCATCCAACCGGAATGGGGAATGCTGGGCTTACTATGGGATGGGGAGGTAGCTGTGCATCAGAAAACACTGAGGAGGAGCATAAACTCATTGAGGAAAAGGGGATTGCAGGAATCCACGAGACATTTTTCACATTTGTGAAGAGTAAGTGCCATGCTCCACCACCCTGAACTGGTGAGTTTTTAGGCAACCTGGGCAGATAAAAGTCTTCAATATTTCCAGCAGCAGGTAACATGGACTGGGTAGAGTGGCTTTCCTGGGGCTTACTCCTGTGTTGCTGCCCTGGAAGGGATGAGGAACATCTCCTGAAGAAGCAACCACGTGGTTTAACCAAGGGTTTCAGCCTGGCCAAGGAGACATGATGGTTGGCTGGGAGGCTGTAACAGCTGCAGTTTCAATGTGGTGCTGCATAGATGAACAGAGCACTAGAGAAGAATCCAGAAGATGCTGACAGAAGGTGGTGAAGGCAGCAGCACTTCTGCTTCTGCATTACTGGGCTGAGGTGAAGGCTCTTGCCCGGGGCATGTTAGAGAGCTCTGGCATTTCTCAACAGAACTGCTAAGAGATGAGCTGGTGCTTGCCCCTTCAGAGCAGGCTGAGCTCTTGGTATTTCAAACAAATACAGGAATGATGTGGTATCAGGTACTGCCCTGGACAGAGGAAGGAGACACGGGCATGAAAACCAGGCTCCCAAGGAAAGGTCCTGGTTGGACATTAGTTGCACACCCCTCCTGGTTTTCTAACTGCAGCTGAAAGGTCTAATGTTGATTTCTGTGGAAAACACTGATGTCCTTCTTGGGGGCTCCCCATCCACGATGGATGCCTTCGCTCCAGCAAAAACCTTGGCAGTTCAGTGCCAAGGGAGTCAGCTCTCAGGTGATGACTTCTCTGATCTGAGGCTCAAACGGCCAAAAGCTAAGAAAATGGGGAACTTGTGACTCAGAGTTTAAAACTGCTGTGGTTCTGTGGCGTAAACATTATTTTTAATGTAGAGGGTATATTTTCATGTGCAGTGCACATTCTAAGACGTTCCCATGTGAGTTCACTTACCACAAGTCATTACTTTTTTCTGATGAAATGTGTTATACAAACACAGCATATACAAAATCTATAGTGAGAGGGCAATCCTGTAACTGACTTTACGATAAAGGGAAGAAGTAATAGGAACACCAAAACAACTCTTTAAAAGTCTCATAAAGCAAACCAGATTGAAAATCGTTCGTGATAATACCAATGTAATTCCAGTTTAACTCCATTACACTGAGAAATTACCAATAAATTACAAAGAAGTGCTGGCTGCACACCAGAAAGCCCAGATAACAACAGATTTTGTCAGCTTTTCTCGCATTATCTATATACAATACTGCTCAGCTTCTTAATGCAAGCAAGGTTTGTAGCTGATTTTGCTTTGTTCCAAACAATAGTATCTCCTGTTGGTGCGGCATGATTGCTAGGTATTTTTTCCTGAATACACACAGTCGGTTCCTTCTACCTTTACATTTAAAGGTGTACATTTAAGTACAATGTCCCATAAAATTTTATTGCAGAATCTGTGACTACAACTGAGTTCACACATCCCCTGGATAACAGTGGAATATATTTGTTTGAGGCTCAGTAGTCACCATCTTTCACTCATTACCTGTTGGCAGATTTGTTTGCGCTGTACCACAAACTGTGCATGAATGTTTTACATTTTCTGAGAGGCTGCATATTTATTTTAGCACACCTGTACACACTGTCAAGCACCCAGACTCAGCTGGAAATTTCTTTCACATCAATGGCTTTTTCTTTGTTTCTTTTTTTTATAATACTTCAGAAAAACACACAAGAGCACAGCAGTATAAAATGGGCATACATAAGCACATGTATCTAGTCGAGATTACAAAGCAAGCTCCCAAAAACATTCAGAAGAAAAAAGAGACAAGGCTATCCTTGAATCAAATTGCAATTCCTTTCAGCAGTGTTAGCAAATACTTTCCTGAAATATGAATATTTTCGCCTTTTCCAGGACCAGTTAAAAATGTCTAGCTCTGCTCTGAAAATTGCCTGATATTATGTCTAATTTATCCAAATCTAACCTCTCCATCACAGATGTCACATGTTTGCTTCAGGGGAAAAAATACATAAATGCAAGTTTTGCATAGCAGAACTCTAATCTGAACTTGTAAAGGCTGCTCTTGCGTGTGTGTGTGTGGCAGACACGAACGTGTGCTTGTATGTAGGGAAGGGGACATGGCCAGGAAGGCAACTGGATAATCGAGCAGCTGGGGAATTAGCTTTAACTGTCCTTAGTCAGACCTTTGCCATTTCCCATTGCCCTCCCCACTGCCACCGGAGCCCCTGGGGACTCGTCAGAGCAGTTCCCCCACATTGCTGGGAGCAAAGCTTATCTTCCACACACTGCCAGGAAAACTCCCCTCTAGGCTGGGGGAGTGTCAGGACCTGTGATGGGAAGCCCACAGTGAACCTTGTAACTCCTACCAAGGCTTCAAGCTAGGATGGAAACAGAAACTGGTTACGAAATCCAGCTCTGAATTTGGTGGTTAATGTGAGTGCCATAACGTAACGCTGGTCAAAAACTTGTCCTTGGAAACTGAGTGCCATTTAGGGGTGCTCATAACACCAAGGTCGCAGGTTTGATCCCTGTACTGGACATTCACTTAAGCATTGGAATCTGTGATTCTGTGATTCTGTGGCATGCACAGAAGCTGACTTTGAAGGCTAGGACTCACCTGTCATCACTCAGGACACACCCCAGTGAAATGCAGTGCATGGGCATGAAGCTGGGTGGGTTTTTGCTGGAAAGGTCCAGTTCATGAGGGTGGGTGCACAGTGACCCAGCACCAGATGCCTGCAGCCACAGTTATCCTCAGGGAGCAAGCACCTGTCGGGCCTAATCAGAGGATGACTAGGCAGTGACTCTTCTCAGAATGGGGCTAATCCTCTTTAAGCTTCTGGTTTTGGCCCAAAGCTTTCCTGATGGCTTTGCTGGCACCATGTAATTTTTAGTCTACTGGGCTAAACAGGGAGGGAAGTGCAGTATATCAGAGAGCCACCTCATGTTGGAGCTCGTTTCAAATATCCAGGTCTCAGTACTGCCCTGGCTGCTTCCCTGGGTGCTGGGAAAGGGGGGAGCAGAAGGCAGTGGCTGGTAGCTGCTCAGAGAATTCATATAACCTGGTCTAACCTTCAGTACAGATGTCATCCATAGGTGGGCTGTGATAGATCATGTGTAGGGAAGGCACTTGAAGCAATCATGTTAAACGAAGATTTTTTTTCCCCCTGTAATTACCAATTATCATAACAAAGAAACTGAAGGGGCTGATCAGATTTGTATTGAGAACAGTTTTGTTTCCACCTCTTTTCTCTTGTCTTGGGAATAAAACATGCAAAGTACCAGGGAAGAAACTTTCTTACAAATTGTTGAATTATAACTAAGCATTTCAGAGGTTACTTATATATCTATGTATACACATATATATGTAGGAAAGCACAGAAAAGCATCAAGTTGACAGACATAATTTGTCTTACCTTATGACTAACAATCCCCCTGAAAAGTGACATACTGTGTCTTTTTCCCTTCCAGTATTTTGCCATCATGATTTCTCTCACACTCAACTGCCTGGCCCTGCAAGCCAAGTCAACAAGTCAAAATCTTGAGTTGCTCAAAGAATCCTAATTACTGTGAGCCACCACTTGGGACAGACAGTGAGATACATTCACTCTGTGGTGCTTTTGGGTTTTACCCCAATTGTTATATGAGCAGTAATGTCAGAGTGCTGCAAATATAGACAAGGCAATACCTGCTTCCACTTTTTCTTCTGCTTTACTTGTGATCAAAGCAATTCCAGTTTCCACCTTGACTACCCTTAGGACTTAACACAGCACATTGCTGTGGAGCTGCTGCGTGCTGGACTCCAGCTCTGGTGTTCTGGAAATGTTTCATCCCCTGCATTGGTGCACAGCAGCCATGCAAGTGGGTTTATGCGATAAGGTTTTGGCAGCAGGTGTGCAAGGATCAGCTTCCCATGTGGTGCCACCAATGGGGCTTTCATCAGGCTCAGGAAGCTGGAGGATCCTGTCCCCTTTGGCAAAGCCAAATGGAGTCTTGAAACATTGAACTGTGAAGTAGTAACAGCCCTCCCCATCTAGATTTTTTAGAAAGAAGAAAGGAAAACATATACCGAAAGAAACATGGGTGAACATGCATTTTTTGGAACCTGCAGCTTTTCCTACTGGCTTCCCTTCTTTATCCCTCAGACATTTGAGCTGCATCAAGGACTTCTTTCCTTTCCCATCACTGATTTTTCCATTTCACTTTGTAGGTAATTTTAGGCCCACAAACTAGTTTCCCTTTTTCTATCTAACTTTAATATAACTTCAAAGCATTCAATTAAGTTTCTGTCCTTATCTTCTCTACCTTGCCCGTTCACCATGTTTGTTCCAGGCTTTTCTAACTTCTCACGGATGTCCTGCTCTTCCCTGCCACTTCTTACATTGGCAGTTAAAATTAACTCCTGCCATGTACCTTACCTTTTTTCCCCTTCTCCTGTCCTTCAGATTCTTGTAAATCCACTTGCCTTAGGGTTTATTCTTGTGACAGAAGTTGTCCCTCTTCTGTGACCCTCAGCATTATATCTCATGATCCCTTGGATCAAAGTGTCTCCAGGGGAAATGGGTTCTCTTCACTGCTCTGTGAGCTTTAGTGAGTAAAGCTCCAATCCACACCTGCTGAAAGAAGCTTCAGTAATTCGTATATGGGCAGCAAGATCACGGTAAACACCATCTTTTCCAGAAAAATGTACAGCAGCGAATATGAGGTTAGAAGGTAGCTCTGCATTTGCATTATTGGCAAAATATGCATAAAGGGACAACTAATAAATATTTACAGCTCTGAAATGGACTCTGGCTACCGTAGGATTTGCTTATTTCCCTGCACTAACGTACCCTGTCAGAGGGTTTGAGAGTGAAAGATTGGCTGGGCGTGGGTGCATTAATACCAGACTCTGTCTTCTTGTTTGTCTGTAGATACTCATTCTCAAACAATTAACTTTTCTAAAATAAGTTATGAACTTTGAGAAAACATTAGTTTATTTGGCACAAAGGATTAAACCCAAAGAAATTAGGCATTTTTTTACAATCTTTGTCAATTTAGTTCTGTTTTTTGAAGACTCTTATTAAATAGTAACCACAATTGAAATGTAGTCTAATTAAGAACAATTCTTGAAAGAGAAGGGGAGAGGAAAAGCTTTGACACAGTTGGTGATTGTTAATCGCTTTTCTACAAGCACATTCTAAATCTGCATCATTTGCCACAGCTGCAGAGTTGAAGTATTTGAGCCTTGACTTCTATGTGAGAAGTAATCCTAACTTCTATTCTTGCATAGGTGGTGAACAATCTATTTTAACTTATATCGGTGTCTGACCAGCAGTCCCTCCACATGGCTGAGTGGCTGTTCCTTATTCACTTCATTCCCTTCTGCTGCATCCATTTTATATGTGAATAAATGCCTTCCCTCTGCTCCTGAGATTTGAGACCAAGAGCTGCAGAGATACTGTGAAATACTGTCTTCAAGCACTTTATCTGCTTTAGACAAAGAGGATTTTAGAGCTTACTCCAAGGCCTACATCTCTGTATTTCTGCAGTTCTTTATTACTTTTACTAGTCTTCCTGGGCTGCTTGCATTTTCACTGCTCAAACAGTTCTGCTATTTTTCACAGTTATTTTCCTCTCTTCTTTCTCATGTTTCTAAAAACCTGTACCCAGCAGCTATTACCCCCATTAATCTCTTTTTTTAGATCTTGAGCCTTCTTCTGGGCACAACAATTAAAGGCAGAAATAGGAGGGAAAACTTTGTACTTATGGTGGTATGTGGAAATCATCTTTTTGGGCATCCTACCTCTTATTGATGAATGCCACCTCAAGACCACCATCACACTTATGTTGGTATTACTTTTGTTTGTGTGTTAGAAAGCATCCTAACACATTTGTGTGTGTATTTGTGTGTGCTGTTTGGCTGATGTTACAAAACCACTCTAGATAAGAGCTCATAATACTGAAGAATCACTCATGCCAGAGTGATAACACTGTCCCTGCTTGCCACTTTCCAATTCCATGCTAAGTCAGGTGCACTCATCAGGACACTATACACTTATTTTGAGAGATTTGCTGATATTTCAGGCTGGGTTTTGATTTTTTTTTTTTTTAGTAGATCTTTCTCTTGTAGGGACAAAATTTCAGTGTTTTCCAGGCTTTGATGCTCATCCGAATTCAGCAGCAGCTAAGAGGTGGAAAAGCAAATCTCTCTAGAAGAGAAATACAACAAAAAGAATTTCTCAGCCATCCCTTGTGTATAGCATCTAAGCAAAATCAGAAAAAGCAATTGGAAAAAATACTGTGCTCTACCCAAATGTCTCTACTAAAATAGGCTGCTATAATAGATGGCATTTTCATGCACAATATATTAAGTGATACTGATATGGAACTATTTCGTCTTTCCCAAGAGAAAATATCAGTTATTTGAAGCAGAACTTTTCCATGAAAAAGTTCAATTAACTTGGTATATTGATCCAGAAGGCTTACTAAGCCCAGGATTGATTCCAGGAGGTGAAAGTGACTGAGATTCACACCAACCGGTACTTAATGATTAAAGCATTCTCCTGAGATGCATGAGGCACAAACTGAAATTCTTGCCTCTCATTTTGGGCTGGTAATTATATAGCTAAATATATAAAACCTGGTAGTTTGATTTGGGAGATAAAGATATCTCTTCATAAATCTGTTTGTCCTAGACACTGCTTGAAGCATGGCCCAAGTCAAGTTAGATCTGTGTAAATGGCTAAAGCCACAAGAATACCACATTCTGCTGATGTACCCCTGGACCTATCAAATTTGAAGAGCATAACTATCTTTTATAAATGAGCTTGAGATGGGATTTCTATCTCTTCCATAATACTTCAAATATCTTGCTTTTTCCTGCTCCTCATTACTCACAGCAGTTTTGTGTACTGCTTTCCATTTATCCCCTGGCCAGGATGAAAGCTGCTGACAATGGGAATTGGGGCTCTGTAATCCTTTCCCACATCTAATGTTCCCAATACCACATGTGGCCCTGGGACATACGTCCAGAGAGAGCTCTTGTAGAAAGTGCACACTCACGGGAATGCCCTGGTGTTGGCAGCACATGTGAGAGAATGCATTTGAAAAGAAGATGCATAAACATATTAATGGAAAGAACCTGCAGTTCTGGGGACAACCACCTTCCAAAAGCTAATGAGCCCTTGTCTAACGTGGCAGTGATGCATTTAGTTGATGTGCTCCTGCTTGTCTTAGCCAGGTCCTCTGAACCTATGAACCGAACTTTTGTTTTCAGTGTTAGCATTACCAGACTTAAGTATGGCATGAGCTGCTGACATGTTCAGGCATTGCTCTGTTATTGAAAAATATGCCTCTCCCTGTCATCATGCATTTCAGAGGTAAATAGCACCTGTGGTGAACACTGAATCCAGCCAGCAGGAGCAAAGAGTGTTTATTAAATCAGCATTTGTGTTGAGGTGGTTGCAGCAAAACCAGATAAATGAGTTCAGTTTTCATGAACTTAACTCATTTTGGTGCCTCTCTCAAGATCCTTTCTTCAATATGCTTCTAAAGCCCTGAATTATTATAATGATGCATGTGATCTGTTGAATTTGAAAATTAACATTTAACTGCACTGACTTGTTGGTAGTTACATCACAGACAGATCCTGTATCCCATTTTGACAACGGGAAATGAAAACAACAGAAAAAAAGAATGGCTTAGATCTGTTTTATGACTGTCATCTGAAACAGTATTTGTGCTTGCATTTTTAGAATAGGGGAAAAGCCTTGCTATAATGGAGTGGAAGTCTCCATCCTCCATTTTAGAGATCCAGGATGAAAGATGCTAAAGCAAGAGCACATCTAACTGTACACTGTCTGTGAACATAAATCCTACCCCCTGTTGTAGCAAAAATCCCAGTTCCATGCCTGACCAGATAGCCAGTGGCGGTTTTCTGTGTACTAGCATGGAAGTAAAATCTTAGGAGATACACGTCATGCATACTTGTGCATGCATTACTAGGGAAGTTAATTTCTGCTTTCTAAACACTGTGTTTAAAATAAGCAAACAGAACTATACCATAACTACCAAGTGACAGCATAACTACCACATGATCAGCATATCAGAAAAACAGAAGGATGTCGCAATTTTTGTCAAAGTTCTCATTTGTCATAGCAGACTGGAGCAGCTTTCATCAAAAAAATTCATCCTACTGTGCCTCATATTCTCTATCTCTAAAAAAACAGCTTAAATAGATCTCTTATAGAATGTGTGAGGCTAAGATTTGCTGTAAGTTTGCACATCACTTCATTAGGGAATACTGTCTTTAAAAAATAAGCATTCAAAACATGTAAAAACTGTAATTTCCATCAAGAAACATAAAAAATTGTTTTAAAAATATTCGAGGCTCCTGCTGGAGATCTTGTGAGGATAGGGCTAGGAGTACTTTTTAGGACCCAGATATTGTGCAGTGCAAGACAAGTTGCAGAAGTTTCCATATTTCCTCATGACTTTGTTTTGAAGCTGAAGAGGATGCCTGTAGTGGCAATTGAATGTCAGAGCAGGGTGTGCTCAGGGGTGAAGGAAGGTGGCTATCCCCAGGTACTCAGAGATCAAACAGCATGACTGATGGCCTTCACCAGCAAGTGCAGTCTGATATCTCCAGTGAGAGCCCACCTGTGGCCTGAAGATCAGCAGCTGAGCAAGTCGTCATTAGAGAGAAGAAATGGTGCTTTTTTCATGGAGCTGCTACCGTGTAACCCCCATGTTGCTGCCCCTGGGGCTCTCTGCACGCTTCTGGCCAACTAAAATCGTGCAGAAGGGGTTCAGAGTGACGTTGAGCGTGTAAATGCGACAACTGGGAAGGGTAAGCATGGGCACAAACAGCTGGGGACAGGTCACAGTGAAATCAGTGAAGGAATGGCAGAGAGAAGATAAAAGGGGAGCAGGAAAGCTGTGCAAGGAAAGAGCTCAGGTGGTTGTTCCCTTAATTAGGACAGGAGCTCACTGCCACAAGAACTCAGTGAGTCATTCCTGAGATAATTGAGCTGTTGTAGGTGGCAGATTCTGGAAGAGATACAAAACCTGTTTCAGACCACAAGCCAATTTTGGATTACGGAGGGCCTGCACCTAACATGGGTGCTGGTCACTTCAGTTTTACACAGTTTTAGCACACCAAAACTGCACTGCCTCATCTATGACAAGACCCCAAAGTGCAAAGGCAGCTGGAGCAATCCAGCCAGATCACTATACAGCAAAAGCATTTTAGGCAGTGAAGATAAAACTCATGTGAGTAACAGAATCAGCTTTTGTCATTACTTGCAATGAAACCCAGGTGACTCATCTACCCTCAAAAACTTATTTCCATGGCACTCTCAGTGTCATTTTTGACTGTGAAAGGTTCAAGTGAATCATTTATGAACATATTCTGGCAACTCAGCCAAGGGATATTCTTCCAAGCCTGGTTTCTTGATGAGACAAAAATGGAAAAAAGAAAACCTGTATCTGATCAAACTAGATCTTTTTTCAAAATTTCACCTCAGCCCAGGAAAATTGAGTTCAAAGATCTCCTCTGGTCCAGGGCCAATGATTCAAACTTAATGTCTCTGCCTGTCAGAAAGAATAACATATAATTACCTACCTCACCAGGGCATTGCAAAAATTAGTTATTATTTGCATAGAGTGGTTGAATAATTTAAAAATCTTCATCTCAGCTCTTGTGAAAGATTGTCTTTCTAAAGTAAAATAAAGTATTAGTAATTTCAAATTGGTAGTAGAGGAGAAGGCAGTTCTTCAGGTCACAGCTTGAGTAATTCAGTGATGCCCAAAAGAAACAGGAAGGTACCAGGGAAGAGATGGGATGTCAAAATAGCTTGCTTCTGTAGCAGGCCTCCTCTTGTAGTGTTTGGGATCATCTATTTGTCCTTCAGATGGAAGACAGAAGCAGTAATTAAAGAAAACCTCAGGAAGAGTTTTGGTTTTTTGTTTGTTCCCAGTTCATCTGTCCTGCACTTTTATCACATCTTTCCCTCATTTCTTGGTTAACCACACCTAATGGCACCCCTTTGCCCCTCCAGGTCTCAAGGGCTGCCTGTGCCCCAAGTGCAGTGAGAAGATGCACATCCTCTGCTCGCATCACACGATTTTGTGTTGCCTTCGCCTCACACAGCAGAACTGCAATGACAGGGAAGCTGTAATTTGGTTTTGGTATTTAGATTGCACTTATCAAAACAATCCATTTGCATTCATAGTCTCACCCTTGATTACACCTGACATTTTTAGTCCATTATATTTGAAAATGTCTCGTCTGTCGTTTGCAAGATAGGAGAAGCAAGGTGTGCTGTGTTCCCAAAAATTACAAGGCAAAAATATCTTCTGTCCCAATTCTTCTTCAATTCAGCATTAGTTCTTGTTTCCATCCACTGTAGCAGGGGTGGCACATCAGGACTGAGCACAGCTATGCCAAACAGACATGTTCCAACTAATTTTTAAATGCTGTGCAGCAATGCCACAGAATCCCATACTCCATGTACCACACTCACAGACCAACAACACTGGGTGTGCGTTAGAGCTTTTAGGGTAGAGACTTTCCAGTTAGAGTGTATCCTGTCTAGGCAATTTCAAGAAAGCCTGACTAGATTTCTTTCTTGGATTGTTTGATTCGAAAGGAAGAACTCAGAATTCAAATTGTTACACACTTCTACTATGAATTATTTAAAATTCTGGTATCCAGGTTTCCTCCATCCTTAAGACAGGTGGCCCTTCATTCACACAGGGTGTCACCACTTTTTTTGCTCAGGTAAGATGTACTACAGAAGGTTGCAGATATGGTACCTTGGATAGGTTTACAATAAGAAAAAAACTATAACAATCTCAGTGTACAAAGCTCTTACAGTTATATTTTATTGCCTGAGTGTTCATAAGCTCCCTAAACACCCATAAATCCTTACATAAAGGGTGGAGGAAGGAAGGAGATCAGGATGGGATTATCCTGAAGACAGGGAGTTGAGGAATCACCCTGAGGTCTCGGAACATTCGCTTGACCTCCTAGGCTTGTACTCTCTACTCCAATATGATCTTTTGTGATTTCACCTTCAGAGTCACTTGGGTCTGTAAAAGAGAAAAAAAACAGTAAATACAGGCATTTCATTTTTCTTTCCCAGGGAAGACTCACAGATATGTTTGTGGTTGATCATTCACACGTTTGTTTCTATCAAAACAATTTTCTAGCTAGGAGTTTCCTGACTGAGATAGGCGTCTATCATCCCATACCATGGCATAGTGAAATATTCCCATAGGAACAAAAGGTTTATCTCGTGCTTTGTTCCTCTGTCCAGGATTACTGGAAGAAATGAGAAGATAGATAAAATAGGGAAGCAAAAAGGGACATAAAGAGGAGATAAAAATGAGCCGTATGCTAACCCTGCTAACCACCGAGGAGTATTCTTTCCTAATTGCATAAGTATTAGTTTTATTATCTCATTGCTTCTCCCCCTCTCTCTCCTCTTAGCCTTGTTTTGGGATGGGATTAATTAGCATAAGATGTTACAGCATATGAATTGCAGCAAACTTCTGCTTTATTCCACAGCTGGGGTGGCCAAGACACTTAAAAGCAAATTCTCATTGATGTTTCTGGGAAAAGGTTCAGAAAGGATTTTAACCTACATAGTTTTGATGTGTAACAGGAACTAAAGGAAAAAGGATTACTTTAAAAGAAAAATACATCCTTCTCTACTCACCCAATCTTTCAACAGTTAATTTCAGTTATTTATATAATGAAAAACAATAGTTCCAGCAGAGAGGGCAATGTACTATGAATTTTCCACTTCTGCGTATCTACCCCCTGTGGTAAAGTTCATACCAATGACAAAGAAGCTACTCAAAAAGAACAACTTTTGGGTTTTTGTTTTGCATTCAAAATACCATTTATAACTAAAATCCCTCTGAACCTTATTAAGAAATTCAACCAAACATTTTTGCTTCAGTTCTTCGCTTATATCAGCCCAAAGGCATAAATTAGAAGCAAATACCTTGTGCATGTAAATGTCCATGGGCATCTGCAGTCACACAAGAGCCCTAGGTCTGCAGGAATATTACCAAAGGACGATACGGTTGTGAAAATATCTGTAAGAGTGTATTTTGAAAAACAACAGTCCCTGAATGTGTTCTTGCTAATAAGTATTTGAAACTAGATTTCAAGACTGGAAGTGCTTTTCTTGTGAAGCTGCGTTGGTTACACAGGGATTTGTGTGGCTGGTGGAGAAGGACACAGAAGGTCCAAATGTACCATTCCATAAAAGACCCCTTTATTCTCTTCCTATTCTGATAGAAGACGCTTCTTTTTTTCATTTTCCCAAAGCTATTTCCTTCCCCTTTCTTCTATCTACGAGTGAAAAGTGCACTCATTAAGGGCCATGAGATCTACATTTCTTCATTAAAAGTATATTAAAAAACACAAGCCAGAACTGGAGTTGCGTAATGCAGTACCCATCACATGATAAAGTACCACCAACAAGAAATATTGTTATCAACACTGTCTTACATTCATTAGGCAAACACTGCTTGAGATGGTGTTCAGATTTTGTTCATTTTTCTATTACATGATCCATCGGACTTTATTTTCTTGTGATTACGGAAACAACTGAACATTACACCTATAAGTTCTAGCTGCTTGCTCCATCATTTTCTTTTAATAGGTTTCAACGGCAAAAAGAAAATTAAACCAGGGAAATCTTGTAACAGAAAATGAAGAATACCTGATTATGTGCATTCAGCAATTACTGAGGGGGGTGAAGCTAGCTCTTTTTAAGCTATGCCTACAGGGCACTTCCACTGCTTTGGTTCCTAGGCACACAGTTTGCCACTCACTCATATTTTGTGAAGACATTTCACATAAAATTCCGACAACTTGCAAAACAGCGCTTTGATACACACGTATCCGAAATGGAACAGGGACTGGGTTTGCAGTTTATCCAACAAATGAAAATGAACTTGGACTTCAGCAAAATTCCAGTGACAGCCAAAAGGGTATCTCTCACAGCCTGTCACTGTGTTGAAGGTGCCTAGGGCCTCTGTGTCTGACTGAAAACCTGCACATGCACTGGGTGTCATCCCATGATGCAATGTGCTCCTCTCCCAGCTGGGCTAGGTGATTGTGCACTTTGTTTCTGCTGAAACTTAGTAAAATTCAGCAGATGAGGATGCTTCTGTCCATGGAAAGGGATGAGCTGCCTCTGGTAATCATTGCCTGAGCCTGCTGGACTGATGGGGCAGGGCACAGAACAAAATCCAGCAGCTGAGATTAGGAACAGTGGTGGCAGCTGTTGCACTATCCCTTTCCATGTCCCTAGACCCTTCAGAGATGCAGTGTTTTCTTAGCAGAGACAATTCCGCTTGGGGCTTCAGTTTCCAACAGGAGCATCTTAATCAGCAGGCTGCATCTCCCTGTGGAAGCTGTGCCACCTTGCTGGAAAAGAGTTTAATGAGAGCAGGGAGGAGGCAAATACCTGTAGTGTCAATAGGGCATTCAGCTGAGAAGGTGACTGATTCATGAGGACTCTCAAGACTGCCACTGGATTTTATGCAGTAGCTGCAAAAATGAACAAACATACCAAACCAAACCCTAACGGTGAAAAACTCCTGCTCTGCTCTGGGTTTTTCTTTAGCAAGACATGGATATAAGGTGCCTTCTTCCCCCATGATAATGTTCTAGATGGCAGATGGAGCTTCTGCCCTGTAGCCCTTGATAAGTGCCTAAGGCATTGCCTGACTCGACTGCTGCAGCAGGATGCAAATTTGGCTGATTGCAGGTGACTTGCAGCTCCCCAGTCAGGCTAGTGTAGCTGCTAGTAACTCAGCAGGACAGGGAGAATAGGCACGCAAGTCTCTCCTCAGAGGGAGAGAGGTTCTCATAAATTAGGTGCTGCAAAGGTCACGTTTAGCTTTTGGTCCTCTTGCTACCAATCTCTGGGGCCTCTCTGGCAGCTCAGTACTGCCTTAAACGTGGTTGCAAGTGAAATTTAAGTTCTCTGCAAGTAAATTGCAGCAACATAAAGAAACCTCACTCTAAAGGAGAGTCAGGCAAATGTAGAAGATATATGTGCGAAAGCTCTGCAGGTTATGAGAGGATTCTTTGTTTCCACCACAGCAGCTGGAGATGAACTACCACCATGCAGTTGCTTCAAGGGCAAAGACAGTCTGGTTAAGCTGAGCTGCCCTCAGCCCTCTTCCCTGATGGAGGTCTCATGCCGCAATAAATTGATATGTTCTGTGGAAGAGAAAATAATTCAGCTAGAGATTTGCCTGTCTTCATAATAGCAATTGCATGCTGATTTTTACCTCTAAAATTGTCCATGTTTTAACATCTGCCCAGAATCATTAAACGAACATCATTTGTGCCTGTAGCTGGAAAGTACACGGTCCTACCTGCTTCATGCATAGAGAGCACTTGGCTGTTTGTTGCTGGAAAATATCTCACAGAAGAGAAGGAAGAACTCAATGCCAAACGAAGCTAAAGGTAATCCTTGGCTCAGAAAACTGTACCATAAATTAACTCCACTCATCTCTCCTCTTCAAAAGACGGAAAAGAGGAGTTTGTGCTAAAGAATCTTGCCACAATACATATCAGATTGCTAATCTCAACTTGGAGCTGAATGCAGAAGCAGCATTTCAGTGCTGCTGACTAAGAGATGGAAAGAACAGCTCCACAGATAAGCAGCCTCATGCTGAGAATATTTGTGACCACCCCACTGGTGTAAGGGTCTGAAGCTCCATGAGACTTTACACACGAAGATCAAGGGGGCACAGTGCATTTTTTGTGAGGTTTCCCACCCTGTCCTCAGGTGCTGCAAGAGCTCTGTCTGTCAGGCACATCTCCAGGGCTTGTTCAAGGACCATCTATGAAGACAGTATCCTTACAGAACTGCCATGCTTTGCTATTTGGGAGAGCTTGCTCCTTTGTCTTCCCAAGTAAGGAATTATTAATGTACGTTACTGTGAGAAAAAGAAACAGTCAGTTCAGAGCCCACATGCACCCTTTCCTCTGCCACTGGTACTCACAAATACACAAACTACTGTTTCTTTTAATCTCACATGACCACAAGCTGTTTCCCAAACGCTGCCTTTAAAATCAGCTTGTGGTTTTGGAGAAATATAGGGCAAGTAGCACAGCCAGGTTTTCTGTGAGTGTTGTTACTGCCTGGAGCACCTAATGGTGAAGAAACCAGGACTTCAGCACTGTTCTCTCTCTTCTGCCTCCTCAGTCTGTTGCAGCTGTAGCTGTATCCTGCCTGCTGCTCTGTTGCTATGCCAGCCTCAGTTAGGGGTTATCTGTATGGTAATACACAGCTGGTTACACACAGCAGCGCTACTTACATTGCATAATGCAGAATAAATGAACAAAATGAACATCAGTTGCTGGAGGACTGCAGGCTACTCTCAGGAGCAGCATAGCACTTGCTGCTTAGCCAGATAACCTGTGCCATGTCTGCTTGCTTTTCCTGAGCATGAGCTTGCTGGCCAGAGTTCACTGGCAAAGCCAGAACATCCACACGGCATGCAAGGAGAATGTGTATGTGTGTGTGTGTGTATGTCTGTGTGTGTGTGTGTGTGTCCATGTGTTCCTGCCCTGAGGGTTTTTGTTCCCAACCTAGTTCCATTACCTTCCAGGACCTCCAACTCCTGACCCCCAGCTTGGTCACTCCTAATGATCTCAGGCCTGTGTTGTATAAAACATGAGAATTAAGGTTCTTCCTTCTGGTCATTGATTTAATGCTTTATTGGCACCTGTACTCCACCAGACATTACTGTCCCAGTGACAGAGGCAGTGCCACTTTTCCAGAGCTCCAGCAGCTGAAACCTCCAAACCACTGCTGATTTCAGCTTGTTCTCATATTTTTAGCAACCAACTGCAGCGGATGAGGAGCAGAGGCACTCACCGTTCTGCTGCCTTGGCTGGCATGCAGTAACTCCTGGGAGATGGCTGGGCATCATTCCACCTTAAATTCGCCTCCAGTATGAGTCCTAGTGGCACGGAATGATAGGATTTTTTACTATGGAAAATAACTCTAAGGTTGTCAAGTCCAGCCATTAACCCAGTTCTGCCAAGTCCATGCCACTAAATGATGTCCCTCAGTGCCACATCTACATTTCTTTTAAACACCTCCAGGGATGGTGACTCAACCTCTTCCTTGGGCAGCCTGTGCCAATGCTTGACAACCCCTTCTGTGAAGAATTTTTCCCTAATATTTAATCTAAACCTTCTCTGGCACAACTTGAGGCACTTCCTCTCATTTTTTCACTTGAGATATGGGAGAAGAGACTGACCCCCACCTAGCCACAACCTTCTTTCAGGTAATTACAGAGTGATAAGGTCCTTCTGATCTTCCTCTTCTCCCGGCTAAACAACCCCAACTCCCTCAGCCACCCCTTATCAGACTTGTGCTCCAGACCTGTCGCCACCGTTGTTGCCTTTCCCTGGACACACTCCAGCACCTCAGTGCCTTTCCTGTAGGGAGTGGCCTAAAACTGAGCACAGGATTTGAGTGCTGAGCGCAGGGGAAGAATCACTTCCCTGGTCCTGCTGGCCACACTACTTCTGACACAGGCCGGGATGCCACTAGCCATGAAAACAGGAGGTGTCCAGGGAAATCAGGTTAGGTTGGTTTTTTTTAATTGACAAAGTTACATCTTAATAGAAAGAACAGAAGCAGCCAGTACCTGATTTTTGACCTCACAGCTTTCAGTTCACAGACATGTACTGGCTTAGGTCACACCATGTTGCAGGATTTTCTCTCTTCCAAACTCTGTAAGACCAACAGATTCCTAGAAATGGCTGCTGTATGTGTTCTGTCTTGATTCTCTGTGCCCCATTGTTCTTTCTCTTTTGCTTTTGCATGTCTGCTTGCATTCCCTTATCCTGAATCTTTTCTGCAGTTTCTTACACATGCTGGTGTCCAGTACAGCATAATCAGCTTGATTGGCTCACAATCAACACTTCATAATAAAAATCACATACTATTGTCTGATATGTTATAAGTCATAGTGGAGAATAACTTAATTTTTTCTCTCTCTCTCATACCAAGAAATTTGAGGACACTTTGGTAATTCCGCTATAATGCTGTGTGTCGCTTTGGAGACCTTCAGAGGTCATTGAGTTGCAAATAGCTATCAATTTGTGGGAGTTGAGCAAGCTTTATGTAGCAGTTTGCATGTAACATAACTGCAATAAGCACCAATTTTGCCTATAAACAGGTAGTACTTCCCATTCTTTAGGGATTTCTTTGGTAGGAGGAATTATATTAAAAATAGACACTTTTTGTTTTGCAATTATCTCAGAAATCAAGTTTAAAATGCAGTTTTCAGGGTAACTCTTTACTGACAATGGATTTTGCATCAAATTTTCTCCTCTGTTCTGTTCAGACTGTTTTTAAGCAGTACGGGTATCGCTCTATGAGGTCAGCTGAGATTTTGGAATTAAAGTCCTTCACTGTGTAACTTTACAAATTTTACTGTCCATTTCCTTGTCCTTCCTACACTACAGGCTGCCTTTTTCATCAGGTTGTTGTCTTCAACAATCAGACAATATACTTCAGTACCACAAAGCCTCAGCACCATAAAATTCAGATATAATCTTGATGGTGTGAAGATGTGTCAATCTCTTTTTTTAAAAAAAAGTTAAACTTTACACTAAACAAAACAGACTTACCTTGGAAATTTGTACTAAAATAAGAGAAACAAACTTCTGCCTCCCCCGAGAGCGCTGTATTACTTAAAAGCTGCCATTACCTAGGCAGGCAGAGCAACTTATCCCACATTGCACAAAGACTACAAAGACATCTCACTGTGAGGTACTCTGTCTACAACCCTTTTGCATGGGATATCAGTAGACCTTTATCCACCAGTTCCCTCAACTGGCATTCCTGTGGGTTCTAGGAAAGGTATTGAGCTGACATCAGACTTTAAATAGTTTAGACCCAGTTGGCAACTAAGAGTCAGGCAGCTGCTTTCTCACTCCCCACCCCCACACCTACCCCTGTGGGATGGGGAAGAGAATTTGAAAAAAAAAACAAACAAAAAAACCTGTGAGTTGAGATGAGAACCCAGTTTAATAAATGAAAAAAAATTTCTTCATCATCATCATCATATAATGAAAAGGGAGGTAACAAAAAGAGAGAGAAGAATAAAACCCAGGAAAGACAAGTGATGCATGATACAGTTGCTCACCACATATTGACCAGTGCCAGACCCTGTCCCTGAGCAGTGATCAGCCCCTCCCTGTAACTCCCCCCAGTTTATATACTGGGCATGACATTCTGTGGTATGAAATACCCCTTTGGACAGTTTGGGTCAACTGTCCCAGCTGTGCTCCCTCCCAGCTTCTTGTGCACCTCCTCACTGGCAGACCATGGAACGCTGGAAGTCCTTGATTTGGGGTAAGCACTGCTGAGCAACAACCAGAACATCAGTGTGCTACCAGCTTTATTCTCACGCTAAACCCAAAACACAGCTCCGTACCAGCTGCTGGGAAGAAAATTAACTCTATCCCAGCTGAAATCAGAACGCTTGGCTAAGTGCAGTGCAGTAAGGTGAAAGAAGAAGGAAATTTTTCTGGACATTTAGTCAGCAAGAGCAAGACTGTAAGAGGAAAAAGCCAGACACCAGTCATTATGGCTTAGCATTAATCAAAGAGCAAAGTAAACTGGAGATTTAGCCAAGAAGTGAAGTCATGCTGAACAGCACAAAGTCACCTTCTAGATGGAAGCCTTATATGCTCGCATTGCTGGTATGCCCCATCCATGTGGTGTGGTTCTCCACCTCAGCATCCTATCAGATGTGGTTTTTCCTCTAGTCCTGTGCAGGTTAGGCATTAAAAAGCCTCTAACATACCATGAATAGGACTAAGCTGGTTATAAGCACTAACATGACAGAGATTTTTAGAGAAAGTTTCCAATTTTCTGTCTTGCTTTTGGAAATGCATAACCTGTGTCAGCTAAAATTGATCCCTCTTTTCTTCACACAAGTAAATACAAACAAGTTAGTGTGAGACATCCCTGCAGCATAAAAAGCATCTCATCCTCATATTTACTGTCAGACAAGGCTAAAATATTTTTTTGTATGAACACTAGTGAGGACCTAACTGGTAGGATGAGCCTTTTTTGACAAATGCCAAATTAAAAGCCTGTCAAGCAAGAAATGCCTGTAAACTTGTCCACCCTGCAATTAGGGTGAACATGCAATGTGGATGTACCCCATTTTTTCTCAGTTTCTGCCGTGCTTAGGCCAATTTGTAGTTTGGGTTGGGAGCAGTGCAGTCCCAGTGTTGGAGGCACACTATCTAAAGCTGTCCCTATAACTCAGGAAATACCATCTGCCTCTGCTGTTCATCTCCCTTAATGATTCTTGGCTTTGGCTGGTGGCTGAGCAGAAAGGGCCTCACTGAATTAACTCATCACTTCTCATAGTCTCTGCAGCACCAGGCAGGATCCCACTAGATCTGACATCCACTGAGAGAGTCAGCCCAGCGCCACCTCCGACTTCAGATCCTTCCTGCATCATCACCAAAGACCAAAATCAGGAGAAATCCAGGATTGTATTCCCCATTGCAATTAGTTAAGTTGCTGAATCTAATTACATGTACTTGGAGTTGTGCAAAGCCTTTGACACTGGTGGCACTGGAAGAGGCTGCCCAGAGAAGCTGTGGATGTGCCATCCCTGGCAGAGTTGAAGGCCGGGCTGGATGGGGCTTTGAGCAACCTGCTCTAGTGGGTGGCATCCATGCCTATGGCAGAGGGTTGGGGCTAGAAGGTCTTTGAGGTCCTTCCAACCCAAACTGCTCTATGATTCTGCAGAACTTTCTGACAACCTCACAACATAACAAGCAAGAAATCTTTCCGAAAAAGGAATATCTCTTCAGTATCTGTCTTGCTCAATACTCACCAGCTGTTAGTGCCAAAGAAATCTGTATCTCTATACCTTCAGGCCACATGGTTTAGCTCAGCAGTTGGTTTTCCAAGCCACATTTAAAGGGATTGCTAACTAACTACTCTTTGCTATTATCTGTCACTAAACATTCATTTTGGGGTAGAGATTGTACATTGGAGTTTTTAGGAGAATACTAATGATGTAGTAGTAGGAAAGGGGAAGCTTTTGATACCACAGTAACTGAAGAGAGAGAAATTAAGCCTAAATATTGCAAACCAATAATAAATCTAACAAACCAATACAATCAAGCAGAGCAAAAATCACTTTAAGTGACTTTGTATTTGCATTCACCATCAAGCCCTCATTTATGCAATCATTGTAATACTGATCCTTTTGCAAAGGAAAAAATGTAATGATTAAATTTTTTTTTAAATGTAAGAATAATTTTTAAAATGTTCTAGTAAATAAGGATGGGCTGGAAGATTTCAAAAACGTTTCATTATCCTGAAGTCTGGAGCTCAGTTATTTACCAGTAATGGTTCAAATTCTAAATCTCTCTCTGCTCATCTGAATCACTTATGAGAAGGACTTGGTTTACAGTAAATTCCATTCCCTTTGAGCTGTTTCCTGCATTGTGTAGGCAATTGCAGATACAAGAAGTGGGTAAGATTTCTGGAAGCACTGTGTTCCTAAAGGAAATGATTGTGCATTTAGGAGGGTTTTCTGAAATACCTAAATAGTTTTTAATATATTCTGCAGGTTTCAGCTCACTGTGATACCTCTGCAGACTTCACCAGGTATGTACTTGAATCCCAAGTATCTCAGAAAATATACAAGACACTGCAGCCACCTCTCCCAATTTGTGTTACTGAGAGTTTCATAAATTACCTGCATTTTGGTAATCCTTTGCATACATTTTAAGTAAATATGTATTTCTTTAAAACCCTCTCCAGGGATGAGATAAGTGCATTTCCGAGAAACTGTAAGGGAACCTGGGAAGATGTATCTCAAGCAGACTGGTGCCTTTTCATGAGGGCAAATGATACCAGTTTTGGTTTCAGGCTCAGTGCATCTCCTGAGATACAGGGAGTTTGTGTCCAACCAGGATGTAGTGCTTGCCACTGATTCCACAAAGTCAGCATGCATTTTACCATTTTAACATAGGTAAACTAACTATTGAACATAGATTGAACATTTATGCTATTCCACCAAGTTACAATGCAAGTCGGTCTGTCAATCATCCCCCCACAGAGATCTATTATTCCTTTTGATTGCCAGATACAAGCAAATTGAAAACAAATTCTCCTAAAATGGTTTGATTGCTCTTTTCGTAAGTAATCAATTACTCCTTAATTGCTTAACAAATATATGATTTTATGATGTCTCATACTGTCTCCCTCTCTGCTTTGTGTTCAAAATACATATCTTCCATATAAAAACCCCTCCTCCTCACAAGCAGCACAAAATGATCCTCTGCCAGCAGCTGAGATTGCTTCCAGCTCGGAGTAATCTTGTCTAGCACCGGCCTTTGATAGCCAGCTCTGATTGGGGCAGGCCTAGCAATCCCTCTGAGCATGAGAATTGCTGAATTTCAGGTGGGGCTATGATGAACTCTATTCATATCAACCTGCTCAGCAGCCCCTGACAGTGAGAGGGACTGCAGTGCTGTGGGGACAATCAAATACTGGGTATTCTGGTTAGGCATGAGCAGAGCATACTTGATGAAAGATAGATGGTGAATTAGTCATAAACCAGCTTGTTACCACTAATGGAAAGATAAAAACTGAATTTCATGTTGTTAGGATGTGACTTCCCCTGCAAAAAAGGTCATACCTCAATGGACCATTTCTGTTAAGTGTCTGGGAATAACCTTGTATAGCTCTGGAGAGCACAATTTCTGTGTCGGTTTAATCTGATCTAGGACTGTACTGCTGCTGAAAATTGTCCTATTCCCTCTTCTGACTTGCCATTTCAGGTCCCTGTGCCTGACTCGCAGTAATGTAAGTAGAAGTACAGGAAAACACAAGCAGGGGGAGGGATCCCTTCTGATGGGGCTTACTTGGTGTGGAGGAATAGCCAGGCTGCCAGCTGAGAGGACAGCCCCTGCTGCCTGGTCAAATACACAAAGAATCATCCTGAAAGCTTTCAAACTGGTAATAGCACAAAGTAGGTGATGCACTGCAGGAGAAGCACAAATCTCCTTTCTGCAGTGAGCATCCCTGCATTGTCTAGAGGATGCTGGAAAGGCAGAAGTTGTCGTGGCAGAGCAACAGAAGGGCAACAGCAGCAGGTAAGTGCTGAATTCAACTTTCAATAAAGGGGAGCTGGTTAAGCTTGATGTCTGAAAAGCAGCTATCTTCTTGTGATTTTCCTTTGAAAGTTTCAGTGTGGGAAAGAACAATAGGTAAAGTCCCAGCTACATTTAGGAAATGTGATGTTAAGTTATTGTATTTGAAGGAAATGAAGCCATCTCCTTCCCGAGTGCTGATCCACAAGCCCATTCAATTTCTGCCCTTCCACTGCACAACTGCAGACCAGAGCTCTGTCTTTCCAATTCCTCAATGTGCTGCTATCTGGCTTCCTTGTGTTGCATCCCTGCCTAGCACCCACAAGCCCAGGGTGAAGGACTTGTGGGAGGGAGTTTAGTCCTGGCAAAGGGTCACTCAGAGCAAGCACAGGAACCATGACCTACCCCTCAAAAGTCAATGTGTGTGAGCTGCCCCATGAGAACTGCCTGCAGCACCTTTCTCTTCACCTGGAGCACAGCTGGACAAGGTGATTTAGTAGATGAACTTCCTTTCTGCCAGCTCAGAACAAATGCCAGTGCAGGGCACTTTCATGGGATGAAGTAATTCAATGGGGAGAAGGCTGCCTGGGCTACCTGAGGTTTCACACAACCACAGGGACAGTCCCTATCTGCCTAGGACTTGCTTTGGAACAACTGAAAGCACATCCGAGCCTAAGCACAATATGGCCTCTTTAGCCCTCTCCTCATTGGGCTAAAGATTGGGTATACAAGACATCACCACCAGCATTTAGACTTTTCCCTCAAAAAAACCCCAAAAAACCCAACCAAACAAACAAAAATAAAACCAAAACCAAAACAAAAATAATAAAAAACAAAAAACAAACAAACAAACAAAAAAAAACCAACCAAAAAAAAAAAGAAAAAAAAAAAGAAAAAAACTCCAGCAATTACCCTTATTCCAGAAGGGTTTCACTGGGGCTGAAATCTGAAATCAGCGGCTCAGATGCTCTGTGTGCATCAACACATGGAGCTGTTGTAGTAGTTGTTAAGCTTTCTGTTAGCTGTCCTGCTCTGCTGTCACTTCATCTTCGGGAGCTTGCTAAGCTTTGCTGTCATACATCTTCCACCAAAACCAAGGAGAAACAGGAAAGCAGCTGCAGTCGAATAAGAAGGTAAAGCATAACAGCATATGCAGAATCTCTGATGCTGGTTCTCAATCCAAGGCATTTGTTATCTTGCTCTGCGCAACAACATTTTTCTTGTTCCTACCTGCTGCTGCAACCACAGCCTTGTTTACCATTCATTTAGAGCGCAGTCTTTAGGAAAGGATGTTTATGAGATAATTCATCTCTCTTCATATGCATAATAAAGAATAAATTAATAACTACATTAATAAGGCAGCTACATTATTATAAGTTCTTTACTTTATTGCTAACATAAATTACGAATGCCCCTCCACCCAAATTATACCACGGAGCGCAATTCCTACTCATAACTGAGAACTTTCAATTATTTTTTTCAATTTATAGCAATTTACCTTCTCTACCTACTAGTATGCCCCCAACAATTCTACTGCCTGCAGACACACTAACTAGGAACAAAACATGCATTGCAACCTGCAGAAATCACACTGCTACCTCAAAATTCAAGCAAAGTGTTTACAATATTATACATATCAAGAAGTGGGTTAGCACTAAATATTTCTTCTCAAATGATCTTGTAATTAGACCTCATCAGCCTCCACACTCCCATACCAACAGCTGGAATTGCTTTCACTATTACTTCCTGGTAAGTATTGTGAATGATGACTACAGAAATCCTGTGACATTAAGAACTTTGACATGATGAAAATTAATCTTCACTTTAGGAACATGGGAGTTAGCAATTGTGAATGTTAATGTAATTAAAGACTTGCCAGTTGGGGAATGTTGGGCACGAGGCTTGAACTTACGACTAACGTCACTTTTTCACGGTTGTGATGTGTGTGTTTATAGAGAAGAGCAATGTGCTGAATTCTAAACCATTTAACATTTGCAAATAGGTGTCACGCTCACCCTGTGTAGTTGGGTGCAATTCCAAATGAAGCCACCAAAACTACTTCTGTTTTGTACTCAGGATAGTTCACCTGCCTTTACTTCTACATGGTGCATGGCTCCTAGTCCTGATGGTGGAGCTGAGGGTAAACCATAAAACCTGGAAACATATTCAGTTTCTCCCATTGTTCTCTGTTTTGATCCTATAACTCAGAAGGGTATTTCCTCTTCCCAATTTTCTTTGTCTGTGGCCAGCAGGTAAACCTATTGCAACAAAGGAATACATTTCATATATATTGACTTAATTTCAAGCACAGGGATTATATTTCTTGTAAAAACTCTCTTAGTGTAAAACTGTAATGACTAATATTATGCAACTGGGTTAAAGAAATCCAAAGAATGACATGATCCTTTCCATTTATCTGTTAATGTTTCTGATTTGGCATAAGAAGACAGTACATGATGGTGTCACAGGATGTGAGGTATTCAAACACTGAAATACTTGAAAACATATGATGCTTGGGACCAAATTTATTTCCAGGTTAAGTGTTTCACAGTCATTTATTGCACACCCAACATACCAACCCAGCCTTTGGACTGGCATCTGCCCGGAAGAGCCAGCCGTTTCCTCCTTTTCATTTTATTTCAGACAGAAATGAATTCACTGGCAGCTGAAAATACCCGACATTCATTTCCCATCTAGGAGAGGCCTAGTTCAACAGCAAAAAATCTGCTGTTGTCTTTCAGGGTCAAAGGTGTTCTGTCCCTGGGTTTAAATGTGTAACTATACCAAATATTTCTCTTTTTTCCCATAGCTCAACCTTGTAAGACTGTGAGGAACAGTGTGGGTTAAAGCCCAAAGTGGAAATGCCACATCCAGGTGCTCGGGAGGACCCCAGATATTCAGTAAGTCACGAATTTAGATCATATTTCTCTGACACACTTGCCTTACAGACAATACCTCTCTAGTCCTCCCTCCCAATCATAGCTCATGCACTTGCACCTCAACAGACAAAGAAAAGAGGATGACTCTTCCTCTTTGAGGCTGAAATTGGGATTCAGCTTCCCTCAGCCAGGAAAGAGCAGGGAGGTCTATGGACATCAGGCTTGGGCTAATTTTTCTCTTCCCTTCTTTACCTCAGGGAGGATGACAGCAGCAGGGAAATGCTGCTCTCAGGTAGTCCAGGGCAAGAGTAGGGCACTCACACCCTGAAGGGGCTGTTCTTGTAGAGGTGCTTCAGCACTTGCTCTGCCCCTTCAACCCTTGGTCCACTTCTGTAAGGAAAGCGAGTGCAAGCATCACCTCTCCAGGGAGGAGGTGGAGGGGAGAGGCAATAGGAAAGAGACTGCTCCCACTGCTCCTTGAGGCCATCCTTGAGGACAGGAGAAAGGGGATCAAGGACAGCCTGGCCATCTGTTCAGTTCACTCAATAGGCACCAGCATATTGCAGTGGGATGTGCTGAAATGAAAACACCCTTCATCTAGTCTCATGTTGCACTACGTTGTTGGATCCCTCATTTCTCCTCCATTCTTCCTTTCCCAGGAAAATGCAGGAACGGACCTCACTGGCCATGAAAGGCAGTTTACCCCCTGCTTAATGAATTTACCTTACTTACAATGAGTTTCAGCTTAACTTTCATGGAAGGTTTACATGCACTTAGCTTGGTCCTTTTTTTTTTTTCAGCTCATTAAACTGATAATGAAGATAAAGCTTAAGTGCTAGGACTGCACTGAGCTGATCTTGACTAAAGTGGAACACCCATTGAAGCCCAAACTGCTTCAGGTAGAATTTCTGGTTATGGAACTATCAATTTAAGGATTTCACCATCTTAACAAGTCCTGTTTCTTTCATGTACATAATAAAAATGAATCTATTAATCTTCAATGTGCATATCCCCAGAAAGAAATGAGCAGGAACATTTTAATTTTCAATCAGCATTTCTGGTGGATGAACACAATTAAGTACTGTCATATAAAATATCTGTGATAGCTTAAGGGGGTAGAGTGAAACTACATGAATAAATAAAAGAACCCTTGAATGAATCATAAGAACTTACATCTAAATCACAGAATTCTTCTTTAAAATAATAAATCAGGATTAACCTAAGCACATGCACATATTTGTTTGTACATACCTATGTGCTCATCCTGCATTTCAAATTCCTCCAGAAACCTTCACCTCTTTTGAACCAATGAGCACACAAAGAGTTGTGTGATGTTATTCCAAGCAGTAAAATAAAAGGCAGGTAATCAAAACATTATGGTAAAATATTTATAAAAATTTATTTATCAATATACAACTTCTAGTCCATTTCATGTTACAAAGGCTGTTCCACAAGACCCATTGTAAAATTTTACTTTCTGTTAGTCCCACACATCTGCTCCAGGCAAGCTCCAAGCTCTCTGTGCATGCTAGACCATCATGGCTGAAGAAATTTGTGTTTTAAGTGAAGATGGGACAAGTGGTAGAGCTGCAGAAGAAGTCAAGACACAACAGCTGTGGGGCTGCCTGGCCACAGGGGTAGGAGGAGAAGCTGAAATGGATGGGGCAGGAGCATCAGGAGCCACTGGGTAAGGTTTTACAGCAAAGAAGGATATAATGAGAAATAATCTGGAGGGATGAAATTCTAGGACAGAAACAAGGACAGATAAAAGAGAGATATTTACTGTTGAACAGGAGCATCAGGAGGCAGACAGTAGCTGAGGACAGATGTTCCTGAACAAAGACAAGAGTAGGGTAGAGCATGGAGATCAGATGAAGATTGGATGGGATTCACCAAGCAAATATGTGGATAAAAAGCAAATTATGAGACTTGAAAAGATTTCTGTAGATAGGTCTGAAGAAAGAACATGTGCTATAAAGTGGTGGTGGTAAAGCAAAAAAAGAGAAATCATATCTCAACATGAAAATTTTCATTTTTGTTGCACATTTTTAGGAAGGGTGGGATTAACTTTTCAGTTCTGTTGAACATTTGGATTAATTAACTTCTTTTTTCTCTTTTTAAAGTATTTTGGTGCACAGAATTTACTCTCTGCACACTCCCACAAACACATGTACCTATGTCACAAAGAAACGAGCTGCTGAAAGATAAAAAGTTCTAGCTGAAAAAGTGTTAATGAATTTCCCAGGGCTTTGAGAAGGGATGAGTAACAACCACCAAAACAAATATACTCACTGAAGAATATTTTTAAACTGACTTCTTCACTGAAGACTTTTCCCAGACATATTTATTATAAAATACTGTGAAGTGGTTTGTCTGGATTTTGGAGAAGAATAGCCTGGAAGCTAAGTCATAACCAAGTCTGTAATAAAATAATTTTAAAAAAAAAGATGAAAAATGTGCAAATAGACCATATTAAAACTTGCTTATTAGATTTTAGTATGCTCAGAATGTTGTTTACTGTATATTTTATCTTTCCTGATGGTAGATCCACATTTCATTTTTCCTATCTGTCAAAACTACTTCACTTACAGTATTTGTAGCTTAAACACTTTCTCAGTGGCAGCAATTGTATTTCTCTGTTGTTTCATTACCTGCTCCCATTCAGGAATAAGTTTCAGCTGTGGCAATATAAAGCTAAATGTGGTTGAATATTGTTTCACAAGATCTATGGAGGCTTTAAATTTCATTAAAGCTTTATTTGTTCTACTGAATAGATGTACTATATCAGCAGTGTGAGAATTATTTCAGCAGTGTGAGAATAAAATTGAAATAACCAAAAATCAGTATGAGGTCTTCTAACAATATTTTGCTCATTAAGAATGGATTTGAAATGAGCTACTCAAAATATCTATTTACCTTCCTTTTAACAGTCAGAGAATGCTTAAATTTTCAAGTCTATAGCTTTTATTGAATTAAGTAAAGAGTAGTATGTCTATAAAAAAACAAGATACTGATTCTCAAATTGAATAACAAATCAAAAGTTCTTGTTCAAGTTCTAGCAGTGCAGGAAATAGAAGCAAATACATTTTACATTTTATGCCATACATAGTGGAAGGCAGCAATTTTTTTCCTACTTAAGAAGGGAATCTGCTCATTCCTGATTGAAACATGCACACATAACTACCATGTGCAATAGTGGCAAATGCCGCAGTTTAATATTTAACAATCCTATGATCAAACTGGTTTTATACATCCTGTAAATGGCATCAATTTATCACTCATTACATTTGTATCTGATACCCAATGTTGGGGATTTATTTCAATACTAGTTGATGGTGAGATGATGTCTACCAGTCTACTGCAGACTGGTAGACATAATTTGGGTCAACCTTTAATGGCTCACAGAGATCAGCATTCTGATACTTGAGAGACTTTGACACTGGACATAGAAGCAAAGCTCCACCCAACTCTCCGCAAGTGAAGAGGAAACTTTATCACTCTTATCTGGTCATCAGCTGTCAGAACAAATCATCAACCTGTGATTTTTCTCTTCCAAATAGAATTTGGAAGAGAAAAAATAAACATGAGAGCATCTTTTTTTTTTTTTTCCTAGTTTTTAGTGCTGGATAGTCCTTTGCCAACTTATCTCCCCTTAAGACCTTGTACGTGGAAGTGTCTTCCCTGGAATAAGTCTGCTGGAAGTGTTCCCTACTCCAGTGGACAATATGAGCAGGAAGAGGAGTGGAAATGGGGCATGTCCCACCAGCCCACAGCAAGATTAAGGGTTCTCTGGATGAAGCACTCTTCTTGAAGACCTGAATTTTTTCTAAGTGTTGCATTTTTTGACAAGAAAATATTAAATCTTACCTCCTGTCAAAGTCACTCGTGAAATTCTGCAGATCTGACTCGCCCAACACTGACTCGTTTAACCTTGCAGTAATATCCCCTGAAACAAGAGCTCTACAGAAATTATAAAGGCTTTGGAATACAGTGCTACACTCCTCCACAAATATCATTAAAGCCAAAGGTGTGTGCATCTCATCTCAGTAAATTCTCAAGGGCAAACTTTGTGTCTGAAGTATGGAAATGATCTAGAAATAAGCTTTCGGTTTGGTGTCCTCTCCACCACTACTTCTTCCCTGAGGAGTTCTCTCTTCCGCAGTTGTCTTTGCTTTTTTTCACTAGCAGGCAAGTGTATGCAAAATCCAGTCCAAGTAAGATGTGGTATTTGCTCTGACTGACTGACTGCGAATGGGCTGCAGAAGAAGCGGAAGAATTGACCCACACTGCCCCTTCACGCCCAAGATGTGTCAAAATCACACCTGAAGCCACAATTACAGCACAGAAAACACTGAGTCCATGACAAAGGGTACTTGATGTTCCCAGGAAGCTGAGGACACGACCTCAGCTCCTAAGAGGATGCACACAATTGCTGAGCATACACACAGAAAAGGGGCATCAGACAGAGAAAGGGATTACATAGTGCCAACAGGGAGCTTGCACCAAACACAGGTGTCTGAAACAAATTGCTCTGGAGGACCCACATCCATCTGTCCACAGATAAAATTTGATGGAGAAGTTGTATTCCCACCAAGGATGGCAGATGGGGTGAAATATGGATGTACTTGTATAATTTTAAGAAGGATCTGACAATTATTAATAGTTAGTCTTTAGATAGTACTTTACATTTACAAATCTCAGTACAAGCTGTATTTAATTAATGGTAAGTCCTTAGATACACTGGAGTTGAACTAATGCAGCTTCGAATGACTGATGCATGAAGACAGAAGAATCATTAACCTTAATGAATCATGTTTGGGACAGTGGATGGAATAACTATTAGAAATAAACGTAGACAGTGTGTGATAAAAAATTGTAAGATAAAAAATTATTCACTGAACACAAGCTGTTTTGTAGTATTCCAGCTCTGACTGTTTTCCTGGTAGATTGATAGCCACGGGGTGAGCTGAGGTTGCAGTGTGCAGCGATAAGAAGATACACGGTGCTTGCTCATGATGCCACAGGCACTAGATTTCTTTGTCTGCTACCAGTACTGCCAGGGCACTTACTGATTCCTGATGGCTTTAGCAGATGCAGAATCAAGTCTATGAGTAAGCATTAAATCACTGTTACTCTCAGGCTTTTGGAAAGGGGCATAATGTAGCACTACTAATTAATGTGTATAATTTTAACATCAGTGATGTCAAGATAGCAGAATCTAAATGAGAGACCTGAATGAAGACCATCACCTGTTTGAGCAGATAACCATGATGACTTTGTGGTATGAAATTACTTGAGATGAAACAGTTGCCTCCCCAGTCAGGCTGAGAGTGATTCTCCTCTGGGTAGAACAGCACTTCAAAAGCTCTGACCATCCATTAGTTACAGGCACTGCATCCTCATAAAAACGCTGCAATTCACTGGCTCTGTGCCCTGTATTGCTTTTCGGAAATACCAGACACTATCTCAATCTAATATATTTACAATTGCGTTTTGAATATATTTAGAGTGACTGGCAGACAGATCAATTTTTTTGATAAAAGTGACTTTTCTATATTAAAAAAAAAACCTGTCTAAGCAGTCTGCATTTAAATTTTCCTTTAATATATTGCTGTTAAACTTTCTGTGTCTGCTTCAGTGTTTATAAGTAACACTATTATTCCATGACCAGATAAGCACCCTTCATTTTCCATTAAATTTTCTCATCCTTAGCCCATTGAATTGAGGGAAATGGCAGGCACATCTGATTCAGAGGTTGCTAGCAGAGGCTGCAGCTGAGTATCAAGTCATATGAGCACTGATTACCCACCCTTGCACCCACGGGTGCCTGAAGGGCTCCTCCCAGCCTTGCTGCTTAAGCTTCCTTATCTCTACTGAGGCAAGAGCTGGGTTTGACTGACATCTGTTACTGACTCCAGAATTCTTGCAACAGCATGAAAGTCCTCAGAAGGTTGTAAAATCCTCTTTCCCAACTGCACAGTTATTTAACTGCACAAAAAGCTGTGGCCTGCACCAGGACAGCAAAGTGCAGATATAATCACACTGAATGCTGCGGTTAGACATTCCTGTCTTTCAAACCTATATGCTATTACTAATAAAATCATAAAGTATCTTGATATTATTTTAATTTCTTAAGGTGATCTGCCACATTAAACAAATATTTATTCTTTCAGTCATGTAAGATATAAAGGCTTTGCTCCTTTGTGCTCACACAGATTTAACTCCCCCCTGCAGAAGCAAACAAGGAGAGGACGCAGCTCCTGCTGTAAATACAGGTAGCCTGGTAGCTATGGTAGCAAACCTTTGCAAGAGTGAGCCCTGTTCTGGAAATAATAGTGCACAGGTTACATGAAGTAAAATAAACACAGATTTGTTTATTAGCAAGCTGCTGTGATAAACAGAAATGAAAAGGATTAGGCATTCCTTTGGGAAATGTGTCTCTTCATATTAATTACACTGACAGTAGCTTATTAATGCTGTGTCAGCTTTTGTTTACACTTTTCACAGAAAAAAAGAAAAAGAGAATTGCTACAACAGAATGTGAATATAGACATTTGTTTGCTCAGTACATGTTTCAGTGATTATTTAAATAAACAAATGAAAATACTCTCAGCATTATGAGATAAAGCAGAAGAACTGAACTAAAATTATAACAGAAAGCTGTCAAACCTTCACGTTTGGTGCTTGGGGAATGCATAATACATGTAAGATTTTCTTCGTGGAATCAGAAAGTCATCTTACTCAGTTCACCCCCACTCTCATTTTCCCCAGTGAAGTCTGAGCTTAAGTTTTTTGAGGGAACACGAAGAGCTCTAAATCCGTGAAGAAGCCACTCTTCTAGTTCCTTTGCTCAGCCAAAAAAAGCATCATAATATGTTTAATTATAATGATATAGAATAATTTGTACTGGTCCCCTATAAGATAGCCCCAGGGAAACACACATAACCCCCTTCCCTAACACAGCAGGAAAGGCCCATACTAGGGTTGTGCTGTAGCATGTACAGTCCTGCCAAAGTGAGCAAGAAACACAGAGGAAACTGCCTGGGTTTTACAAATAAAACAACAGTGATCTGTTTTGTTTAAGAGACTGAAATACCAAGGAAAGGGATAAAGAAATGGGTTGTTTTTAAATTAAAAAAAAAGAAACCTAATGTTTGATCAGATTTCTTTTCTAGTATATGTACAAAACTCTGGTCTTGCTTAGATTTGTGTGGAGCTGTGTCAGCAGTTCCATCGAGACCCTTAAGAGAATAGTATAATAAGCCAGTGGGTAAATGTGTTACACCATAAAAACCTCCTTTCCAGTTGTTTTTCTGTTTAGTTGCTTAATTCTTATCAAAGTTCCTCAACTCTCATTTTCTCTCTCAGGAGTTTATTGCTTAGCTCAGTTGGTTAGAGCATGGTGTTAATAATGCCAAGGTTGTGGGTATGATCCCCATATGAGCCATTCACTTCAGAACTGGACTTGATGATCCTTGTGGTTCTCTTCCAAATCAGAATAAATATTCTGTGGTTCTGTGATCCTGCCTCAGTTCAGATAGGAATACCAGGGATCCCAGTGACAGGTACTTCACTCACCAAATTGGAATCTTCAAACTGAAAATGCAGTAATTTTATAGCAGTCTGTCCTGCCTGGGATATTAATCATGCGTTGTTTGTGGGGGTTAGGACTTGGTGCTTTGTCATGGAACAAACTCTAAAAATATAAGTACCAGTAATAAAACCACTCTGGCTGGCTGGGACGTGCTGCTGAGGTTTACTGTCAGAGGTACAGGGAGAAGCTGCTGGGTCCAAAATCCATCACCCTGAGTTGTCCCTGGCATGTTTCCCCCGATGCTCCCGGCACCACAGTGAGTCAGCCGCCGCTCCTCAATTGCCAAACCTACGTCAGCCGCCTGGGGTTAGTCAGAGAGGGACCAGGGGAGACGTCTGTCCCTCCACACACAGCTATCATTAAAGGGCTGTGGCCCTGAATACAGAGTGGTGCTGCAGTGGAAGGGTGGCCAGGCCCTCAGGAGGCTCCAGGAGATGATGGTCCACAGCTTCACAATTGTTCCTAATTGCCACCATCCTGTCTCCTGCCTGTGTCACGCGGTGTCCTGGTGGCTGGCCCCATGCTAGCCATCGGAGGCACAAGTTGAAGAAGGCATCATCCATTCTTTGTCCAGGAATGGGCCAGTGTCCCAGGGTCTGGGGTCCTGTGAAACCTCTGTGCTGTGCTGTCTGGCATGACTGGGTGCACCTCCACCACAGCAAGGCAGAGTACATTGTGCCCACCGCCCTAAATGGCTCACAGGCTGGCACCTCTGCGTCCCAGGAGATTCAGGGCGATGCTTCAGAGACTAGGGGGATGCACACCCAAATCTCTGGATTTGGGCCCAATTGGGCCTAAGTTTTCTAAAGAAGTGCCTTTCTCTAGAAACCCCCTTATTATACTGCTAAATACTCAGATACCCTGAAGAAAGGCTATGAAAGGCAGTAGAGGAGGGTGTGTGTTTGTACACATATACTAATAATGTAAAACAGATGTTCAAACCCATTATTTGATCTCATGCAAACATTTATAATGTTCCCCTAGAAACAGGCAACCTTTTCCTCTTTGGCAATTAAATGCGTGTTTGGCCGCATTCCTATACGTTGATAGCGTCTATTGTTTGTTGCATAAACAACTGGGTTAAAGAAATAAATGAAATTAAATAGGAAATTATTGTTCACTTTTTCTCATATTGCTTGTCACACGCAGCAAGGAAACTTCCAAAAATCCTGTGTATGTTGCTGATGTTGTATTCTGTTTAGAGCTTTTAGAGCCTTGTTTAGTGCCCTGTTAATTTAATCATATTCAGACATAAAATAGCAATATAGTGATATTGAATATTTACAATTTCTGTAAATGGTTTTATTTATAGAAGTCCTACTGCTTAATTTCTATTTTACTCATATTTGGGTGGATGTTCTGTCATAGATTAAAAAAAACATGACCTGATCATACATCAAGCAGATGGGTTCAGTCCTTCTAGGTCTGGACTGACATTTATTACTTATGGCAAATACAACACAGATTACCAACAAAAGTTTTCTCACCTTAAGTTGTCACATGTATCCACAGCATATGGAAAAAGAGAAAGAAAGGGATAATTAAAGAGCACACACCAGAAAGTGAAAAAATATTAATCTAGCTAAAACCTTAGAAAAATCCAATAATTTCAAAGTATAAATCTTGACAAGTCAGATCCCTTCAGTGCTAACACAACATCATCAATGACAACTGTGTCCTGAGTGGAGTCATTAAGGGGAATGCCCATAGAAGAATACTTGTATTCTCTTTTTAGACACAGAACAATATGGTCATCAGGCAATAATCAGCCTGTCAGTAATCACTCCAGCTACGTGAGAAGACTTTTCTCAGTGCAATATGAAAAAAGCTGCCTTTTGATACTCAGTATTTAGCCTTGCCGTTGTCAGGGTGACTGGAAAAGAGCTGTGCGTAGAGACGGATAAAAGAGAAGAAAAATGATAAAACTTTTTTTGAAGAAAAAAAATCAGTTTTACAGGAAGAAAATACTGGTTTCAAATCATACCAATCATGCAAAAAAATTACTAGAACCACTTGTAATAAAATGAAGTGTTTGATTTTATCTGGTCATGAAAGAATATAAAATTTAGGGCAAAGCTCAAGTCTGACATTGACAAAATGTTTACAGAACGGTTTTCTTTAAAGTTGACTGGAATAAATGAGAGAGAAAAGAAAATTGCTTGAATGAAGGAAATGAGGGAAAATAACATGTAATAACATTTTTGAGCATGGGCAGGCCCTGTGCAGCAAGTTTCACAGGTATCCCATTAGAGATCGGGTGCTACCATGGTGCTGCCTCACCGCTGGGTGTCCTACCCTATTGCTGACCTAGTGCAAGGTGACTCACTGGAACAGCTGTAATGGCCCTACACCTTCCTGGAGAGGCATTTCCTCGGCTTCAGGTACTAACTTAGACCGAAGACATTGTGCTTAAGGCCCAGCACTGGGGCACATGGATTTGAATGAGTCATGGATGTGAGCAGGACCTTGTTTTATCCCTCAGCAGTGATGAGGGGGAAGAAAAACAGCCTCACATTTTCCCATTCATATTTTAAAAACCTAAGACACGATGTAATAAACTAATAAACCTCCTAGAATTAGGTAATAAATAAAAAGATAAAACTAACCTCTCTCAAAAAAAAAAAAAAGAAAAAAAGAAAAAAAAAAAGAAAAAAAGAAAGAAAAAAAAAAAAAAAGCTTTCAAATTGAAATGCCAAAAAGTATTCCGCTTCCCTACCTCGCTTCTATGTACCAGCTTGCTGATTTGTCCCTCTCGTGTGTCGTGTGTTTTTTAAAGAACTCTGCTCCAGGATGGACCAGTCTGGGAGCTGCTGCTTTTAAAATACAGCTTTTAATCTGTGTTAAAAAAGAGTTTGTGGGAAGCCAACAAAGCAAGCCATGCAGCAGGGAGAACTGTCCCAGTCCATCTCAAGGCCACAGTTCCTGAATGAAGTCCTCAAGGGCGGGTTTCTCTCCCTGCCTCTGCTGGAGAAGACAAGCCAAGCTCCTCTTTAATGGCCATGAAGTGTTGAGTCACTACTGCCAGAGTGCGTCCATCAGGATGGTCCCTCTCTGACTGAAGGAGCATGGCAAATAAAAGTGTTTGTCAAGTGTCACATAAAGGCCCACAAAAGAAAAAATAACTCATTTCATGTACAGCACTTGGTAAATAGCCCATTAAACAATAAAAGAACAACAGAAAATGCTGCTTACTCATAAACTAGGTACCATCTGCTTTGTATGCCAGCCACATTCATTCCTGGGAATAAAACTGTGTGGTCATGCAACAAAAGGTTTTGTTTTCTGCACGGGGGAATGACAGTCCCTCTCTCTACCACTCTAGTTCTTTACTTTGTGAGCATCATGGCCCTTTAGCACTGCCTGCCATGTACAGTCACCTTAAATATTGCTATTTTCTGACTCAGCACAGGACATGCAGACAATGCGGCTCACTGAAGGAATAAATAATGTAAGAAGGTATTTTTCACCAAACTGAAAGAGGAATGGAAACAAGCACAGAGAAACAGTGCAAATTCGCAGGGAACTTACACATGACCATGGTCTTGGCAGGTGGCTGTTCATATTGTCCCCAGATAACCTGTGCTTAGTGGGGGCTGAAGCCATGTCCAGTTCCTTGGGGACTGAAATGATGTAAGGATGGATAAGGAGAACAGGAAAAGAGAGTCAAGTTTGGTCAAAATAAACTCAGGTTACTTAAAGCACATGATTGGTTTTCATTTTTTGGCTGAAACAACTCACTGAAAATGTGTTATGTGATGACAGAAAGAGGGAAATTGCCATCTGCTGGTATCCAATACAGCCAACAATATTTTCCTATCCAAGCACCAAAACTGCTTTTGTGCCATGTATGCTTGAGCAGCTGGCAATCGTAGCAGAGCAACAAGCTGCTTCAGTGCTTTGACACATGGTTAAATGAAAACAAAAGGAAAAGAAACAGTGAGAATATATTGGCTACTGGTTAGAAATTGGCAAGTTGTTAAGCACTGACCTGTGTCTGGACCCCAAATCCTTCATAGGTCTGGGTCAAGTGGATCTGTGGTTTGGTTCCCTCCTTTAGGAAATGTGAAATTCATCTTCCTTCCCATGCTGAAGGTATCCAGCTAATGCACACTGGAATCACCTTCAACCCAACAGATTGAGCATGTCTTTGTGTATGTGTGTGCTCACGCTCCCAAGTGACTCTTATCAGGAACTGCAGCAATTTGCTGCTTAGCCCTGAAAATCTCTCCCTGCAGGGCAGGGGAACTGCAGTGCGCTCCTCACAGGCAGCCGTGACATTCACTGGTACTGTGACATTACTGACTGTGAACGGCCAGGAGGCCACAGACAGCCCTGCAGTACCATCTCTGCGTCTCCTTTGGTGTTGGCTGTGAATGCCATGCAGGAAGGAGGCAGATGGAGACCCTGGAGAAGCAGCCTTTGCAAAGCCAATGGATAAGCAAAAGCCATGTGGTTCCTACTGGCACAGGCAAACGAGTGGTAGATGACACTTAGTATGCCTTACCTATTTTAGAAGCTTTTCTAATTTTGGGGCAATCTTTATAAGACAAGCCTGAACAGCTTTGCTCTTTTTGATAAATGTTATGAATAGCAGGTCTAATTTTGTTTTCATTTTTTAATGATGCTTGTGGTTTTGCTAGCAAGTCTCTCTGAAATTTTGTTTGCCTCTGATGCTGACATCTCATCTCATCTCATCTCGGCAGATCAGGAATCTGTGTACCGGTGTAACCAAAGTACACATAACCTTCAAGTACAGAGTGAACTTCCAAAGCTGCTTCTTTCTCCAATTTTAGCTCTCTCATAATTTTTGTTTTCCTTTTATCCTTTTCTCAGTTCCCCTAGTGGCTTAATGTGAATTTCTTTGAAACCACAGAATCACAGAATTGCTGAGGTTTGAAGGGATCTCTGGAGATCATTCAGTCCAGGCCCCCTGCCAAGGCAGGGTCATCTAAAGCAGGTTACACAGGAATGTGTCCAGGTGACTTTTGAATGTCTTCAAATATGGAGACTACATGACCTCCCTGGGCAGCCTGTCCCAGTGCTCTGCCACCCTCAATGTAAAGCAGTTTTTCCTCATGTTGAGGTTGTGTTTTAGTTCATGGTCATTACTCCTTATCCTGTCACTGGGCACCACTGAAAAGTGTCTGTACCATCCTCATGCCATTCACCTTTGAGATGTTTATATGCATTGATGAGATCCCCTCTCAGTGTTCTCTTGCCCAGACTAAACATTTCCAGTTCCCTCAGTCTCACCTTACTAGAGAGATCTCCAGACCCTTCATCAGCTCTGGGGCCTCCACTGGACTCTCTCCAGTAGCTCCTTGTCTTTCCTGTGCTGAGTAGCCCAGAACTGGACATAGCACTGCAGATGTGGCCCTGTGAGGGCTGAGCAGAGGGGCAGGATCACCTCCTTCCACCTGCTGGCCACACTCTTCCCAAAGCACCCCAGGATCCATCGGCCCTCCTGGCCACAAGGGCACTGCTGGCTCATGCTCAACCTGTCATTGACCAAGACTCCCAGGTCCTCCGCAGAGCTGCTCTCCAGCAGGTCAGTCCCTGCCCTGTGCTGGTGCTTGGGGTCATTCCTCCCCAGGTGTAGGACCCTGCACTTGCCCTTGTTGAACCTCATCAGGTTTCTCTCTGCCCAGCTCTTCAGCCTCTCAAGGTCCTTCTGAATGGCAGCTCAGCCTTCAGATGTATCAGCCACTCCCCCCAGTTTGGTATTATCAGCAAACTTGCTCAGGGTATATTCTACCCCTTTGTCCAGGCTGTTGATAAAAATGGTGAATAAGGCTGGACCCAGGGTGGGTCCCTGGGGAATGCCACTGACTACAGCCCTCCAACTAGATTCTGCTCTGCTGATCATGACCCTCTGAGCTCTGCCATTCAGGACGAGCTTACCTATAAAATAATCTAAGCAAGTTTGGCCTCAGAAAAGACAAGCTACAAAAGGTGTAACCTGAAAAAAGAAACCACCTCTTCTTTTTCTTACATTTGAGAGAGAAAAACAGGGTCTGTTTTCAACTTCTTCAAAGGATGATACCCCTTGTTGCTTATTTTATGCTTTTGCAGGTTTCAAAATATCCAGGGATTGACTGTCACTGATCAAGAAGAAAGACAGAGGGTTAGGAAGGGTGGTGGAGGTATGTGTTTTCCCATATTCTTTTGTTCACTGTATAACATTATCAGCATCCTCCTGCAACATGGCTTTTTCTGGCTGATGCACAGACACTGTTATGTACAGTTCCACTTCGCAGCCTAAATTCCTTACTAAACATGAATACAAAGTGCCTCTATATCTGGGATTTCAATTACTATTGTGAAGAAATCTCCTATTGACACAGAAACTAAAGAGAAGCTCCCTGTGTCTAAAAAAAAAAGGTTTATGTCTTCCTTGAAAAGCTGGAATAATAGAAGCATTCAAAATACTCCATGGCCTGTCATTTGTAAGCCTCATCTGGGTCTGTGTTTCAAACACAGTTGGTGTCTCTCCTCCTATTCTGCACTGCAGGCTCCCAGAACTGCAGCTATTAGAAAAGGAGTGGTTTGCTGATACAATATACAGCAGAGGGGATTCAATTGCTTTAACACGGGCTCCTATTGCCTTTTTGGAGGGTACAGAGCATCTTGGGTAGAGTCAGGACTATCCATCTATCAGAGACAGGACTAGCAGGACATGACTCAAACCTCACAGGACACCCCCACACGTCTGGGGAACAGCTGAGAACTGAGTAGTTTGTAACACCTAAAATGATGCAAGATCTGTGTGGAGAACGGGGCCAAGACTTGTAGTCTGCACCATACTCAGCTACTTGTTTCTTTCTTTCTAGAACTTATTTCCAATGTAGGTAGTAGGCAATGCTTTCTGTGTTATCCAAACTATATTTTTTTCCAGTAATTACGTTTCAGAATCCCATCATTTTGGGCTTCCCACTTTGACTAACAGATGTGTGAAATATCAGCACCTAACTCTGAGTTCCTTGCCCTGATCCCCATAGTTCGTACAGCCTACCTGTGCTCCACAGCACTGTCAGCTGCTCAAGAGCAGAAGGAAGAACCCTTAACTGAAACTACCCACCACTCTTCATTAACTGTAGGAGACAGAATTTGCTCAGACTAGATCCTCACTTCAGGAAGTCCAAAATTAGAGGTATCTTCCGATTTGAGTAAGACAAATATTAAAAATAAAACTTCCTGTGCTCCACTTCTATCCTGAGTCTGACTGTTTCCACAAGTTGCAACAGAAGTCTCATTCTTCAAAAGCAATCAAGCTGTCTGCTTGTACTTTGGGAAAGTCCAAAATTCTTTGCCTTGCTATCTTCATTATAACCACTAACAGCAAATTTAAATACATCAATAGAAAACCTTCCAGCCCATTAGTTAAGGAAGATGCACTCACATCTCTACAAACACAAATAACACAATGTTGTCTCTGCAGGTGTTGATTAGACCTTGAATGAGGAAAATAAAATTGATCTTGGATTGCTGGAATGATATGCAGAGCTTAATTTAAAAAACTCATCTATGAAGTGAAAGTTTACTTTTTATTTCTTGATACACAAATTACTTTTAGTGAACAACAATGACGACTGTTTATTTAAAGTGCTCATTCCAGCATGCTTCTTATGATACTAAGGTTTTCCAGACTATTAGAAGGTGACATAAAGGTATATGGAGGGTTGGGCAACTTTTAGGCTTCCATGTTTTTCCTTATTTACCAGTAGAGAAAGTGAAATTGTGAGAAGATCCTGAACAACATGGGCCACTTTGAGAAGAGCCACAGGGCTCAGATTCACAGGTAAACTATACTGAATTAGTAAGTTTTGCATATGTAATAATATGCATATTCCAGGCCAGGATGGCATATCCAGCTGGGCACAGTAACTGAGCTCACAGGTGCCATCAAAATGCATATTTAGTCTCAACCTCCCTGGATCGTGAGAAGCTGTGGGAATCAGCAGGACTCCTCATCAGCTCTGAAAGTGCCGCCTGACATTCCAGCGTGGTGAGACACCTAGCACTGCCCTTGATTGTTAGACATTTTACTTGAAAGAGAATTTGGGTTTTACACTTGTGAATAAATCTGGCCTGCAAGGAACTCTTCTGCCACAAAATTATGATCCTGTCACAGAACTTCAATGCCCGTAGGAACCTCAGAATGCTTTTCAGCCCATCTTTAAGCTATAAGGAAAGATCATAGAGCACTGCTGATAGATCTCAGTCTGCTAGATGATTCTCAGAGAATGTCAGTAAATAAAAATGTCCCCAGTAACCATTCAAAAAAATCTTTGCTATAATAAGAATAAGGAATAATTTAGATGGCATGATTATTCATAATGCACCACTTTTCAAAGAAAAAGAAAGTCTTTTGCCAAATATATCCTGTTTCACACAATGGATAAAATTCCCAGCTATAGAGTGTAGTATAAGAATTACCCACAGAAGTGACTTTGACCCTTCAGTTTGATCAAGGCTTTGGGTCACTTCAACAAGTAAATTTTAATTTATATTTTTCACCAACCCTCTTCTTTTTTTTCTCCCATTAGTCTGCTGAAAGTTTCAATTTGAGTGATCCAGATGCATTTGTAGTAGGTGGTAGGATGAAAGACAATATGTGTACCAAAGAGGCATCCACCTGTCTGTGAAAAACTACCTGTGCAAAAAGCCAGCACACATCTTATGCTACACTTCTGTACACTCCAGCTCCATAGCAGAGACTCTTAGCTATGGACAAGGAGATCTAGTGCTAAACAGAGTATTCCCAAAAGGAGCAGGCAGACTCTGTGGCAGGTGAAACACCATTCACTTCGGTAGCTCTGTAGATGTACGTAGAGAAGTAAACACACACAACTCAGTCAGAGGCAGAAGCACTTCACACTGACAGATTATTTGTAAGAGAGGGTATTTTTATCATACCTACCAAGGGAATTTGGCAGGATACAACACTGAACATGGGTCAATCACTTAATCACCTGCCTAGCCTAACCATCTGGTCAGCTTTGTAATTTATATGTCACTAAATTTAATCATAAAATTTTTATGCTAAGATGTAAAGGAAGAGAAGAAAACACCTTGGTGCCCACATACTAATGGGTGTGCCTCACCCATGTTTGGACTTAGTAGATAGAAACTCAGTATGCTAACCCCTCTCTAACCCCTCCCTCTAATAACAAAATTAATCACCCCTTGGGGTAAATATATACCCAAGCTTTGTCCTATTCCTCTTCACTTCCTGGATGAGTGCATCCTAACATTGCCCTTATCATGTCATAGATTTGCCTGATACAGTCATTCATTTCTGAGGTAAAGCCTCCTTAAAAACACATCTTACACATAAATGCTGATGGTCAGTAGCTGATTGTGGCAAGCAATTTGAACTCAAAGAGCAACTATCTACACAACTACAAATTTGCACAATAAATTACCTGGACACAGAATCTGATTCTCACTTCTCTCTGCAGCAGGAAGTCTGTGATGTATGTCAAAGTAACTAAATGAGACAAGACGCAAAGCAGATAACAGCTTGTACATTAAAACCTTTTTCTAAAATTCCAGCAATAAACTCTTTCCAAAAAGGTCCTCTCAGGAAAATGGGCCTGCCATTTATTTAATATAATTATCTCAGAGTATGTCTTGATTTGCTATATTGATAAATACTGTATTGGCAAATGTACTTGAAAAATTAGCACACAGAAACAAGATACCTTACAGGAAGCTATTGCTAATAATAGAGACCTTTCAGGGGGAAAAAAATAAGTGTACCATGTGCAAAAGCATTGCAATGTGGAATAAATGGAATAAATCAACCCGGGAATACCATACGTAAAAACTGGTTAAGTCTGTATGAAAGTAATGTGTTCTGTGTGATTTCCAAGAATAATTTTTGGTGATGCCAATTCTATTTGATGGCAATACCAAGCAGATAAGCAGCTGTGTCAAAATTATCCTCCTTCCCATGTATTTTTTAAACACATACTATAATAAGTATTTACACACAAGATATGGCACTGTGTCAATAAGACTTGACTGTGTATCAGCTATGCTACCAAGTAAAGAGGATTGTGGAACAGAAGCCACCTGATAGTAGGCACTTTCCTTTGTGCCAGCCACATAGAAACACCTTCCCTAGCTGATGGGTATACTGTAGCACTTTCTCTCCACCCCATAATGTTTCATGTGTCAGCTTTCAGCAGGTCCTTCCTAAATCCCACCCTTGCCACAAGCAGACCAGATTATTCCGCCTCCCCATACAGTTCTGAGAAATCCAATTCCTCCTAGCTCAGAGGCAGTGGTGCTGAAAAGCTGGCAGTGAGACAAGAGTAGAACATGAAGTATGGAACAGGGAGGCAATCAGTGTCAGGTATAAGACTGGAACGAGAAGGGACCCAGTAAATAAACCACTTAGATATTCACTTATGTTAACCTTGGCCAGCAGCCACACATCCTCCCAGCAGCTCTCTCGTTCCCCCTTCTCAACACGGTCAGGGAGAAAAAATTATGAAAATGCTGGTGGGTTGAATTAAAGACGAGGACATTGCTTGCCAGCTGCTATCACAGGCAAAGAAACCTGGGGATAATTAAGCTAATTTATTGCCAATTAAAATAGATTTGGGTAGTGAGAAACATAGGAAAAAAATGAGAACAACTCTTTCTCCATATCCCCATCCTGCTTTTTTCCCAGACTCAGCTTCTCTCCTTCATACCTGACTCCTCATTGTCCCATCTCAAGCAGTGCAAAGAGTTGAGCTGTCCGTGATGTGCCCACCACTGGCACTGACAGGCTCAGCTGTGTGTGGGTCCAGTGCAGAGGTGGCTGTGTCCAGCACAGACCAGTCACTGGCTGCTTCTTACTGTGTTTTTAAGAAGATTTTGATCAGGTAATAGCTCCCCCACCCCGTGCTGGTAACACCTTGCCACCTACACCCAATACACACTGCCACTAGTTTTACTTAGTGTTTTCAGCAGCTGAAACCTAGCTTAACAAAGTGGTAACTGGAAAGAGGAAGGGCATTGTATTGTATGACTCTAACACAATATTCTCTTTTTATGGAGAATATCAGCTTATTCTGCCTTGCTGACCTTCACTGTCATTAATACCCATAATGCAAAACAGCCTCAGTGGCCTCATACACACAACTCAGCTTAAAAAGAGTTTAGGAGCTCATCATCTGCTTTTTGATTAACCTTACCATGCCTTTGCAATGAGACCTGTCATTACCATTACTGTTTCCTGGCACAGAACCCAAAGTGCCATTTGCAAAGATAGCTGTGTCTCAGTCAAGGCAGGATGAAGCCAGAAAACAACACAACAACAACATTTACAAAATGCTGAATTTGAGTTTATTATGTGCAACATATGCAGAATCCCCCTGAGTCCTGGGAGATGAAGTCCTCCTAAATCTCTTCTGATTTAGTGCCTCCGCCTCCAAGAGCAAATACAAATAACTATTACTTTTTAAATGAAGCAGATGAGAATTTCTTGGCTTTAGGGATCTTGAAAAACATACCCTAGCTTTCCCAGTGGAATATCTGCACTGGTTTATTTTTTATTAGATGAGTACTAACACACTGATTTATATTTACAGCATCTGGTTACGTAAATTTTTAAAATAAACATGTATTGGGTAGGAAAGCAACACCTATCCTTATAAATAGGTTTGCATGGTTGCAAAGATTTCCCTCTTAGTATTTCAAACCTGTTTCATTTGCAGTCCCTATAGCTTATCCCTAGGGACCTTCCCCCTGTGTAAACCTGAAGGAGGTTGGAGGCTTGGCTGGATCACCATTGAGACACATGGGCAAATGTAGTTAGGACTATGCCTGGATGATTTTGATTTACAAAACTAGGTTGGAAATATTCATCTGTCTCTGGAGGAGTGAACAGCAGCTTGTCACTGCTTTTAACATCCCCCTTTCTGCGTAGGGGTAAATACATTACATCGGATGTTACAAGGTGAGCATTTAGAGTGCGGAATTATATTTTGTTTCTTTACAACATGTACATATCTCTACTCTTTGGTGGACTCCTGGGGCAATGTTACTTAATTCTAGTGAAATATGTTTTCAGGCTTTTTCCCTTCCAGCTACATCCTTCTACACTGCTCATGTTCACAAGTACTCTGGAGGTGTAGACCTTAGAAGTCTATGTACCCTCTGCACTGTGAGTTTCCTCTGTCCTTCTGGTGCTATGGCTGGGAGTTGTGATCAAACACTGCAACATGGGAGAGAGGATATCACTTCCAGGGATGACGGTTCCTGATTTAGGCTAAATCCATCCTGTGCAGGCGATGCAGAGAAAGCATCACCTCCAGGCCTGGCTGCAGATACTCACCCTCTATCTTTCAGGAAATGTCCTTGCAGAAGGAGAAGAGCATCTCCTGCCTTCAGGTTTTTTCTACCATGCACACTGTGCTACCTCTCCTCTTCTTGCAATTCTCTCCAATGGAGATGACTGTAAAAAAACCCCACAGCTGCCCTTCTACTAAAATTTTACTACTTTGATGTCCTTCCCTGCTTTATTGCTGGTGGTTATAATGACTCATTTGCCATAGCACTGATATTAGAGAGATCTTTTCCTGAAGAGAAGAAACTGCTTATTTGAGGCTTTTTAATTGTTCTGGCCCGACTAAACCACCAAACTTGTTATAAAGCTTTTATGTAGATTATTACCAACAACATTAGCATATTAATTATTCCTCTGTGAATTCCTAAAACGTTAATTCACCACATACTGCTAATTAAAGAGGGCACAGCTATGAAACAAGGCAGAGACTACAGTCCTGTATCCAACAGAGTTTTCTGTTACCTGACAAATAAATCAGCTTTCACTACTTTTTTGATACTAAACTGAAAGGATTGCCTGCCTTGACTCACCAGAACATTATGGCTTGCCACAAATAGCTTGGCATCCTCAGGATTGTTCTTGGTTTTGCCCAATAAATATAGGCTCTTGGATATCACTGTATGCTCTTGTTCCATTCTTTTCAATAATGGCTTGATTTGGAATGAAGGAAGCAGGGATTATTATCCAGATTTACTGTTTGGACTGTGGATTGGGCCATTAGCAATCACAGAGAAGCAATGTGACTGGGATTTGACTTATGTGTCATGTTGCATCCCAGTGTACTGCTCTGCAACTCAAAAGACAGTTTCAGTTTAAGGCGTGTCTGTGCTTAAGACTCCAATTTCATTTACAAATGCTTTATCAGTGAACTTGGGAGAAGAACCACTACTGCCATGCTGCAGTGAGGTGGCATTGCCAAACCTCTCTTTTACCTTCCTGTTGAGGATGTGTAACAACGTCCACTAGGACCAAACCCAGTTGCTGGTGGCCTGCAGAGCTTCGTGCTTCAGAAGAGGGACATTTTCACAGTCTGTAACTTGCACGTCCCTAAGTAATACTTCAAGATCTGTGCTGGTCAGAAGGGTAAAAATCACAGCAGAAGAGAGGCCCAGGCTCAGATCTGAGACTCAGAGGTACACATATAGCACAGTGTTCAGAGATTTTTGTTTCATGTGTTTATAGCTAATAGGTGCAGAGAATCTGTTTCTGATCTGATCTTATTCCCTTTTTTGGCTAATTATTATGCAGCTAATTTACCAAACTAGTCAATTTTATGAAGAAAACCCCAAACTGCTGGGAGTTTTTTCTGCAACATATATTGCAGGAGATGGAAAGTTTGGTTACCACGTAGCAGCAGCTTGCACTGCATAACTTCTCACTCAAAATCTCAAAGGCTGATTAATCAGTCTGCAGAGGCAGGTGCATGTTAGAAGCTCTCCAAAGCCTGCTTTATCTCTAAAGATGGACTGACTAGGTTGAAAAATACCATTAATGGAAGCAAAGAAAGCAGATAATGTACTCATGAGAAGAGACTGTCACTGTGTAGATTTGAGCAGCTGAAGTCTGCAGAACAGAACCGAACAAGCCCTTTGCCTTCCTGATCTTAGATACAATTTTTCATAGAATCATACAGTCATTTTGATTGGAAACAACATTTTTCCCTAATGTCTAATTTAAACTTCTCCTGGTACAATTTGAGGCCACTTTCCTGTCACCTGTTATCTGGGAAAAGAGCCCAAACCCCACCTCACTACAACCTCCTTTCACGCAGTTGTCAAGAGCCCTCCTGAGCTTCCTTTTCTCCAATCTAAACAACCCCAGCTCCCTCAGGTGCTCCTGGCAGGACTCGTGCTCCTGACCGTTCACCAGCTTCATTACCCTTCTCTGGACACACTAACCCAAAGCTGAACATGGGATTCTTAGTGCAGCCTCTCCCCTGCCCAGTGCAGGGGCGTGATTAGCACCCTGGTCCTGCCGACCCCACTATTGCGGATCCAGGCCAGGATGCCATTGGCCTTCTTGGCCACCTGGGCACTGCTGGCTCATGTTTAGCTGCTGCTGACCAGCACTCCCAGGTCCTTTTCCTCTGGGCAGCTTTCCAGCCGCTCTGCCCCTGTAGTGCTGCACAGGGCTGTGGTGACCCAAGGGCAGAACCCAGCAGCATTTTCCTTATTGGACCTCACACCACTGGCCTCATTCCATTGACCCAGCCTGTCCAGATCCCTCTGCAGAGCCTTTCTGCACTCCAGCAGATTGATACTCCCTCCCAATTTGGTGTTGCCGGCAAACTGACTGAGGCTGCACTCGATCCCCTCATCCAGATCATGGATAAAGATATTATACAGGACCAGGCCCAATGCTGAGTCCTAGGGACCAGCACTAGTGACCCACTGATTCAGCATTCACCACCACTCTCTGGGCTGGGCTGTCCAGCCAGTTTTTAACCCAGTGAACAGTGCACCAGCCAAGCCATGGACAGACAGTTTCTCTGGGACAGTCCAGTGGGAAAGGGCGTCCAGTGCTTTCATGAAGTCCATCTAAACAACACCCGTTTCCCTCATAACCTTTCCCTCATCCACTAGGTGGGTCACCTTATCATAGAAGGAGATCAGGTTAGTCAAGCAGGACCTGCCTTTCATAAATCCTTGTGGGCTGGGCCGGATCCCCTGCTTGCTGTGCCTGTGCTGTGTGATGGCACTCAGCATTGTCTGCTCCATGGCCTTCCCCAGCTGATGGGCTTGCAGTTCCCTGAGCTCTGCTCTGACCCTTCTTGTAGAAGGCTGTCACGTTTGCTCACATCCCGTCAGCTGGGATGTCGCTGCTCAGCCTGGACTGGTGGCAAATGGTGATGGAAAGTGGCTCAGTGAGCACATCTGCCAGCTCCCTCCATACCCTCAGGTGGATCCCATCTGGCCCCAGAGACTTGTGTGTGCCTAAGTATAACAGGTAGTTGTAACTTCTCCTTGGGTTATGCTTCATTCTGCTCCCCATCCATCCATCTCCCAGCTCAGGGGGCTGGGTATCCAGAGAACAATGGCCTTACTATTTAAGATGCAGGCAAAAAAGGCATAATATACCTCAGCCTTTTCCTTAGTTTTTGTCACTATGTTTCCCCTCACATGCAAATTTTTCTTACTTTCCCTTTCTTTACTCAAGGTAATGTGAAGTTGTATTTAGACTTGCTGCTAAAGAACTCTGGGATCCTCCAATGAGGAGTGCTGTAAAAAGTTCAAGGCACTGTCAGACTGGGAATTATCTAAATCATGGGGAATTAACTAAAGAAGATAAAGCTA